>LR990491.1:1704815-11704815 GCA_905147785.2 Thyatira batis | reverse complement strand
TACAAGACGGATATAGGAAAGAAGAGACTTTTACACAAAGAGCGGTGGGGTGTTATTCAAAGAAAACAAAATAAGAACGAAGGAAAGGCATACAGAACTAAAAAAGGGAAACAAGTAGCAGAAAAAGCATTGGGACAGCCGTGTGAAAGCAAATGTCGTTACAAGTGCACTGAAAACTTCGATCTAAACCTTGTTTTCTTTGAATAACACCCCACCGCTCTTTGTGTAAAAGTCTCTTCTTTCCTATATCCGTCTTGTAAGTTTTCTTTCTGCCCGGTTTATTAGTAGTCGGTGTTACGTTAGTAGACGTAGCTGTCAGAGTTGAAGGTGTTGGTAAATTGCAATACACTTCATCGGGTCTTATAGCACATGCTTCTACGCAGATAGAACAGAACTCATCATTACATGGGTCCTCATGAACTGGAACTGGTGAAGGTATTGGTGTTATATAATTTACTAGTGGCTCCCCGCGGTTTCACCCGCGTACCCGGGAGGTCTTCCATTTTCCCGGGATAAAAAGTTGCATATATGTTAATCCAGGTTATAAGCTATCTTTATTCTAAATTTCATTCAAATCCATTCAGTAGTTTTTACGTGAAAGAGTAACAAACATCCATACATACATCCATACTTACAAACTTTCGCCTTTATAATAGTAGTAGGATTGTTATTATTGACTCAGTTTCTCTAACCTCGGCCTCTTTAGGACTGTGTGAAATTTCTTGATCAAATCAATCAAATCAAAATCTTTTTTATTCAAATAGGCCTCAATAAAGCACTTATGAATAGTCACTATTAAAGCTCGGTTCTGATAGTAGTTTTTACTGAGAAGAGCCGGCAATAAACTCAGTAATTACTCTTTTCAAAAACCAACTTACATCTAATACAATAGTGATTTTTACAAAATGTGAAATAGCTTGTAGCGAGCATTTCACTGCCAAGGGTATTTTTCTAACAAGTAATCTGATACACTATAAAAGCCCTTTCGATATAAAGTTTTCTTCACTACCTGCTTAAATTTATAGATTGGTAAATCCTGAATATCTTTAGGTAGTTTGTTGAAGAAGCGTATACATTGCCCCTTAAATGAATTTTAGACTTTAGTAAGTCTAGTTACAGGAATAGCGAGTTTGTGCTTATTTCTGGTGTTAATACTATGAGTGTCGCTATTTTTTGGAAAAAGATGTAAATTTTTACGTACATACAATAAATTTTCATAAATATATTGTGAGGGTACAGTCAAAATATTAATATTTTTGAATGTATCTCGTAGGGAGTCCCTTGGACTCATATTGTATATAGCACGAACAGCCCTCTTCTGCAGAATAAATATAGTGTTAATGTCGGCACCACTGCCCCAAAGGAGAATGCCATAAGACATTATACTATGAAAATAACTAAAATAAACTAATCTCGCGGTATCTACGTCAGTAAGTGCACGTATTTTCTTTACTGCATATGCTGCAGAAGCAAGTCTGTTCGCTAACCGAGAAATATGAGGGCCCCACTGAAGCTTTACATCTAAAGTGATACCTAGAAATACTGTGGTTTCTACAAGATCTATATTTTCGTTCTTAATTCTAATACATGTGTCTACCTACCGACACCGATTGACGTTAAAAACAAAGCTCTCGTTAATAAAATCAAGATCACTAGTAAAAACGTGTTGAATTGTTGTAGTGTTGCACTGATGTATAAAGGAAGTTAAAACCCGTATTTTAGTGATATAATAATTAGTGAAGACAAATTAAATCCCCAATTAATTTGCATTTTAAAACCAAGTTGTGAGTGATTTTTGTGATGTGTGGGTAATTCTCGATGCTGTCGATCAAAAAAAGTAAAAGAAACCGCAGTCAGTTTTTAATAATTCACTGCCAACAATTGAGAATTATAAACTGTACGAGTTTTTCGCTTATGAACGATACCGTCCACTAGCCTTGTGGTTAAAGCGGCTAGTCGCTAAGTTGAGAAGGCACCAGGTTCAAATCCTTATCGCGACCTTCGGACATAAGACTTATTTTGGTTATTGATTGTTGCCATTTGTTGAGAATATAGCTATGCCGTTAAATCGTAGTCCACCGCCCGTGTCACAGACGTCAAACAGGGATTTGGAATCAACTGCAAAAGCGCCTACAGAGAAAAACATTGTGATTAGAAACAAACGCAGAAAGGTTATGGATGCTCATGATGATTGCTTTGACGAAACAAAACTCACTAACTTAATTCAAGCACAAGTGCAAGCTGTCATGGAGAAATTTACCTGTGATATAAATAACAATATAAAATCGCAACTACAGGAAATAAAGAATGACATCTCATCATTCAGAGAATCTATGAATTTTATTAATGAAACTTTTGAGATGCTAAAAACTGACTTCACTGCCTACAAAAGCAACATAGACCAAATATCAAAGGAGAATCAGTCTCTGCGAGACGAGGTCGGTAAACTCACTAATCGTCTAAATCAACTGGAGCAAATATCCCGCTCAACTAACCTGGAATTGCAATGTGTACCAGAACACAAAACTGAGAATGTGGTAAGCATAGTGAAGCAGTTGGGGAATGTTATTAAATGTCCGATTAATGACACAGACATACTCCATTGCTCACGCATTGCTAAGAAAAATCCCGAAAGCTCCCGACCCCGTTCCATTCTTGTAAAGCTGAGCAGTCCTCGTACCCGTGACTCACTTCTAGCTGCCACGATAAAATATAACAAAACTAATCCATCAGATAAACTCAACACCGGCCATTTGGGTTACGGAGACAACAAGAAGACAGCAGTTTTTGTGGTTGAGATTCTTTCGGCTGAGAACAAGCTTCTTCATTCTGCGGCACGTTTCCGGGCTAAGGCTCTAAACTATAAATACGTCTGGGTCCGTAGTGGGCGTATTTATATGCGTAAAACAGATGATTCCGAATATGTTCTTGTACGAGATTCAGCCACATTAGATAAGTTAAAATAAGAAAATCTTCCCCCTTTTTCTTTATATTATTTCCAGACATGTGTATAAAACTAAATGTAAAAAATTCGATAATTTAAATGTATACTATCAAAATGTCCGTGGTCTACGTACCAAGACCATTGAACTGTACAAGAATGCTTTATGTAGTGATTATGATATTGTTGTTCTATGTGAAACCTGGTTGAATTCGACAATATATGACTCCGAATTATTTTGTAAACGTTATGCCATATACAGACGTGACCGTGAAACATGCGGTTACAATCAACATAAATCGGGTGGTGGTGTCCTCATAGCAGTCTCTAAGCGTTATGTTTCTCGTAGAATGTTTGATTTCGAAAGTAATTGTGAGGATATTTGGATTGAGGTGGAAGTACATAAAAAAAACTCAATGCAAAAGTTATTTCTATGTGGTGTCTATCTTCCACCCCCCGTGCAAAAACATGTTCTAGACCACTTTATTGATAACACTAATCGAGTGTTGGAAAATCCAAGCAATACATTAATATTAGGAGATTTTAACCTCAGTTGCATATTTTGGAATGGATCAAACCCTTGCAATAAAAATACCTCGATCGCAAGTACATTACTAGATTTTATAGCCCTTAACAATCTCACTCAGTATAATTGTATTGAGAACTCGAAGGGTGGTATTTTGGATTTAGTCCTATCTAATGTCCCCATAGCAAAACTTGCAAACAGTAAATATGAGCTTAGTTTATTGGATCCTTACCACCCGCCCTTGGAGTTTTCGGTATCAAGTTGTGAGGCACCTAAGTCGCCATCAAAGTTATACGGCAATAAATTCAACTTCCATAAGGCGAACTTTGATGAAATTATTTCTGACTTGAGCTCCATAGATTGGGAAAAAGAGTTATCAATATGCCCCTGTGTGAATACAATGGCCGCAAAATTTTATGTTATTGTCCGAAAGTCTATCAGTGATCATGTGCCTAAGTGTAAACCAGCGTCAAGCAAATATCCTGTTTGGTTTTCCAAGGATTTGAGGCGCCTTTTGCGCGAAAAATATAAACTAAGAACTAAACTTCGTAAATTTGACAATCCTCTTGATAGCATATCTTTTAATATTATTAAAAAAAGATGTCTTAAACTTACACATTTGTGTTACAAAAAGTATATTAATAACTTAGAAGACTCACTTACAAAAAACCCAAAGTTATTCTGGAGCTTTTTAAAGAGCAAAAGACTAAACCCTAATACCTATCCTTCAACTATGTATCTGGACCTCAAGGCGGCGTCTAATGGCGATGATATTTGTGATCTCTTTTCTTCTTGTTTTTCTTCCGTCTATTGCAATAGGGTTTCAGCTTCTCCAATATTTGATTCTCCCAGTGATTTTAGCCAAACTCCAGAACAATCGTCTCATTCTTTAAGCACTGTAACATTTTCTAAAGAAGAAGTACTGTCATCATTGAAGAATTTAGACCGATCCAAGGGTGCTGGACCTGACGAAATACCTGCTTTATTTGCTGTTGGATGTGCTGAGGCGTTGTGCCTTCCTCTTACTATGATCTACAATAAATCTTTAACTTCAAGTATTTTTCCCACTGTCTGGAAGGAGGCGCGGATCGTTCCAATCCATAAGTCGGGAGATACATCGTTGGTTAATAACTACAGACCCATATCGATTTTACCAATATTTGGAAAAGTGTTTGAATCGCTGTTGTGTCCTATATTATCTTGGCACCTAAAACAGCTTATCTCACCACAGCAATATGGTTTCATAAAAGCACGCTCAACCACTACTAACCTTATATCATTTTCTACATTCCTTACGGAATCGGTTGATGCACGTATTCCAGTAGACAGCATATACACTGATTTCAGCAAAGCGTTTGACACTGTTGACCATGGTATCTTACTTCGCAAACTTTCACATGTCGGTATAAGTGATGGTCTCCTTGCCTGGTGTGCATCATACCTAGAAAAAAGGTACTCTAGAGTCGTCGTTAATGGTTTCTCATCTAAACCTTACCTGGCCACCACAGGGGTCCCTCAAGGTTCCCATCTTGGTCCGGTCTTGTTTAATATCTTTATCGATGACATCACAACAATTTTTAAGAACTCTACATGTTTTCTCTATGCTGACGATTTGAAGCTTTGCAAACCTATTAAAAATTCTACCGATATGGAACTCCTTCAGGAAGACCTAGACCGGCTTGCTCTTTGGTGTAAAACAAATAAAATGACTTTAAACATTGATAAATGTAAGCATATTCGATTCTCGAGAAATAAAACAACTTCACAACCTTACACAATTGATAGCCAAGTATTGCAGGAAGTGGAAACTATTCGCGATCTTGGCATTACACTTGATAAAAAACTTCGATTCCATACTCACATTGATAAAATTAGTAACAAGGGATTTCAAATGTTAGGGTTTGTCTTAAGAAACTGTAAAGAAATAAAGAGACCACAGACAAAAATTTCCTTATACAATACCCTCGTTCGGCCTCACTTAGAATATTGCAGTCAAGTCTGGTCCCCTTATTATGATGTTCACATCAAGCGCCTGGAGCGTGTGCAAAAGAGATTTTTATGGCATCTCTCATATCAGTCGAATCTGGCTAAACACTTACCTTCATATGACAGCCGTCTCGCCTACTTTCAATTAAATAGCCTGGAAAACCGGAGAATATTGCTGGATCAATTGTTTCTGCACAAACTCATAAATGGGTCCATTGACTGTCCGTTGTTATTGAGCAAAATCGACTTTAATACGCCATTAAGGCGACCTAGAGCGTCTAAATACTATCCTTTTGTTCTGGGAGGATCTAAGAGTAACTTGGGCTTACATTCCACTCTACACAGACTGCAAAAGCAATACAATAACCTGACAAAAAAACACGTTGACATTGATATTTTTTCTGACAATATATATAAATTTAAAACCACTGTCAGGGTAAATTTTTAATAATTATAATTTTTTAAATGCTTATTTAATGAATGTATTGATTATGTTATGATGATTTATTTAGTTATTATTATTACAATTTTTTGTTTTTGTTCTTATATATGTCTTAGATTAAATAAAAATATATAATGCATGCTGTGGTAGCCTATAATTGAGGCAGCACTTAAAATGAGTTCTACTTAATAACATAATGTATTGAATTGTAATTTCGTTGGTGTATGTCTTGTTGGTTGCCCTTAAAATAAATAAATTAAATAAATACTTGACGAACATTTGGTAGACTAAATTTAATACATTTGGTTTTCTTCTCATTTAGAAGCAGATTATTTACAGTAAACCAATTTACCACATCCGAGAGAGCATTGTTCACCTCGTCATAATTCATTGAATAATATACTTGAATCATTAATTAAACCTTGTAGACAATCTGCCATTTCGTCATCGTACGATGCAGGTACTGGTGAAGATTCTCGATCTGTAAAAAAAGTACATTCTTAGAATAAAAGCGTGTCTGGGTATAGTTTGTGTTTGTTACTTGCATGACTGTAAAAGTTCCCCGCGGCATAAGACTTGATCTTCCTGCGGGAGTTACTTTTAGAAAGAGAGAGTTACTTTAAATGCGGGAGCTTCTAATTAGCAATTTATTTTTAATGTTTAATTATGTTACTATTAGGGTATTAGTCTGTAAGCTTCCTTTAAAACAATGAAAAAAAAATACTACACAACCAAATTACCCAACCAAAGCTTTGTGTTAGTTAAGCCTACAGAAAAACGTACGTTTTAGTACAAAAATTAACACATCCGACAGACTCATTAGTGTATTTACATGCAATAATGTCATAAATTACACTTCCGACGAAATATCCATTCATTAGTTTCATATAAAAATGTCGATAGTGACATATACGACATAATAATGTGTTAGTATGTACAAGTAATAATGTTGGAAGTAACACATTCGACATAACGATCAGCTGTTTTGGCATAAAATAATGTCGATAGTGGTAGATCCAACAAAAATATTTGGTTGAAGTCCATTGAAAAAAGTCGTATCTACCGGATACAACTTTATTAAAGGGAATATACCTGTATTATAATAAAATAATGAAAGTGGGGTCTTATAAAAGTAATAAGTATTAAATTAGAAAAAATATTGTTTGTTGTACGTACTAATTACACAAATATTAACATAAAAGGTACTTACCATGCGCTAAAGTTGTAGGAAGATTTTCACAGTCACCTGTTGACTTAGGCTGATAAATAAAATCTTGTTTTTTTGAATTTACTAAGTCTAGGATTCGTTTCGAACGTTTCGACATTATTGAATATTAATAATAATAACTTAATGTCAACGAAATAAAAATAATAACGAAAAAAAAAACGCGCGAGCGCTCCGCCCGGTGACAAAGTGCGTAGTGGCAGATACGTACGACGCTTCGCTACCCGCGCCCCGCTAACAACGCTCGTTCCGTCACTACCTACATTATTGCTGGGACGCAGCTATTACTACCTACAATGTTAATCTAGAAACTGCCTTAATAACAAGATTTTCAATAAATTTAATTAATAGGTATTAAAGAACTCTTTATTGTGATTACATTTACGTAAAAAAGTAATGTTTGGTAAAAATGTACATCCGACAATGTTAATAGGGACCATCGATTTACACCCAGACACAGGACAAACATACATGTTCATGCACACAAATGTTATTCCTGGGTTGGAATAGAGCCCATGGCCGGTGGCTTGAAAGTGAGGGTTGCTAAACACACAGCTACCCGGCCAGTCTTGATAGCAAAAAACGTGATAGTACTTGGCTCCTACTAAAAGCATAAATAATACTTATACGGCAATGAAACATAAGATCCCTCGAGATCTTGATGTGAAAGCTAGTTTCTTGAGATAAACCAACATCATACTTTTATGTTGTATCATAGTTCAAGACAATGGCTTAGTGAATATTCGCGAAACCATTTAAATGAAATTACAACAGTGGAGCTTTCAGGAGTCGTTTTGTTCAAGATAAAACTAAAGTGCATTTCACGGTTACTTTGAAAGTTGAACTTGAATCAAACTATAGTGTCAACTGCTGGAACGCGAACCAATCAACATTTAATTTTACAAACTTTCCGTTTTGTTTAATTTAACATAGTTCAGTGATAGTTTAGATTTATTATTGGATTCAATAGTGTTTGTTCAGGTGTTTTAAAAGCTAGATTCTGTTGTAGACTGTACAACTAAAAGGGATTCTTTGTATTCACGTAACTTTTTATTGTGAGGAAGTATAAGCCTCGACATAAGCACGAGTTGTGTATCACATAATTTCAAGCCTCCCCCTCCCACAAGGGCCCTCTCCGAAACCATTATAAAGCATCTACTCCAGAGCTTTGTTTTTCCAAGTGCCGACAGCCCACTTTAAGAAACAGTATTTATTCTCTCCTCTAGTCAGTATTCTTAAGAAAAATTCGTTAGCACCCGCCCTACTCCGGCTGAATTTCGATTAGAAAAAGACAAAGAGCCGATTGTAGAACGTTCAAAGTGGGGAATCAATTAAAGAGAGCCATCGATTCACACTCGCCGATAACGTCTGTCAAGAGTAAGTGAAAATGGCTGATAAGATTCTTGGTGGAAGGGAACGAGGATCGCTTTTTTAATTATTTCAACCGTTTATCTAAACCACTTCACACGTACCTTGCCACGCTCCATTACACTTTTAACTTTCGACGAGGAAATAAAATTCAAATGTTATGTATACTAATTTTATTATATATTTATTTACATCGTCAAAACACATTATGTACAATAAACGTACGATTCATAAACCTATTTATATTTGATAATATCTCTTATTTTCAATAAAAGATACATTTCATATAATACAACTATCGTTTAACAAATTATTATAAATATATTATCGAAGTTATAATATATATTTTAAATATTTTTATTTTATTGTGCATTATTATTTTATTTACAAATTCAACAAGCGTGAGGGGCAAGCTTGGTTATCAATTTACTAATCTAAATATTGGTTAAATAAACTGAACATATAGGTTACACAACAAAAAATTCAGGTTACAGAATCGTAGGACTAGAATTGTGATATAAAATGAGTAAATACTATATCTAAATGTAAACAATATCTGGATAACACTGAAGATATTAAAATGTTTGGCACATATTTGACTGGAATAGATAACAATGCGAAGCACGGCGCCACAATTAAATATAATACGTAAGTATGTTATACTAAACTAGGTACCAATGGAAGGACCCTCGTACAAATACGTTATGAAGGTATAATTTAAAATGGAAATGGGTGTAGGAAACGCCGAATAGGTTAACGAGATTCATGAATAATTATATAAAACTATTGTGGAGACTCATTTGGAAGCAGTCGAGAAGGTGTTTTTCTATGTAATTGTCGTAAATAGAGTTATTAAACTGATTAGAATTAGATCGGTACAGACAGAACATTTTATTTATTCAAATGATGTGTTTTTTCAAAATTATTTCAAGATTTTATACAAAGCGGATGATTTAGGTAAACGTTACAAAAAGTTGGGAAAAATTATTGAGTACCTTATTTACTTACAAACTACTCGTATTCTTAAACTGGAAGGTAAACTTAACGTCGTTCATACAAATATAAAATTCTCACTCACCATCTAACTTCACACAGGATATGACACAAGAATTTCAGGATGATATGTTCAACTTTAATAATTTTACAATTTGTGAAATACAATATATTTCACATTAACATTATCTAAAATTTTAACAATAATTACCTGAAACTATAAAAAGATACTCTGCAAGAAGAATAATCTGAAAGGACAAGGTAAATTGAGGGATATAGGAAAATGAAAAGAAAATAATGGAATATAAACGAGACACAATAGGTTAGATAAACAAAAAAGAATTAAACTATTAGATCCATGTGAACTAGCAGAATGATAGCTAAGAAAGACTGTCGCCAACAATGTAGACTCCGAGTGCCTAAAACAACCAAAATACACCATGTTATTTTTACAATTTGAAACTTGGCACAAAAATCTAAATAGTCCTAAGAAAAATGCAAACAGCAAGCAACATAACACGGCAAAATAAAATATTTAAAAATGAACACCAAGCAAGCGGAAAAATAACAATAAATAACAACCCTCATGTAGCATTCCAACAAAAGTGTAACTCAAGACAAAATGTGTTTATTCATTTCGAAATGGTAAGCCGCAGCGCCCACCGGTCCGTGCTCAGGTATTCGAAACGTTATCACTCCCGCCCCAATGCTTTCTTGATTCACGAATAATACATTCAGTGTACGTAAAAGCATTGTCGCCATTTTTATTTGGATTCTACTACACGATAAGAGCGTTTCAACGGCTTACGATCCACCCCGCGGTTTCACGAACAAATAGATTTGTTTTGTTTATATCGATGATGTGTTTATCTTCTCGAATAATTTCAAGACTCGCCTAATAAAAGGAGAGAGCCCCTATAAAGATTATATTCCTTTCAACCCCTTTAATATTTATTCAAACGCTTTTTCTGGTCCGCATTTGATATTATATTATTTGAGTGTTCAAACACTTTTTCCTCGGAGGCGGAGGAGCTGCAGAATTGATTGTACGCGGTCTGCACTGAATATTTATGAGGGTTAAGTGTGTATGCGAACTCGTTGAATGTTTAATCTCTATTTGGCTGTAGAAAGCGACCCGCGCCGGGTCTCGACCGCACGCCTAGTCGGAGCGGGTCCGCGTAAGCCGGAGACACGCGGCGTGTAACTAATCCTTCGCGTGTGTGTTCCATGTAAACTGCTTTGTTGTTTACACAAAAAAATGGTAATGCGCCTCTAGAATATTCTTCCCGGGTAGATAAAAGCCCGAAACTCCATGAGCGTTCGGAGTCATTCGAACAATTGCCACATCCAGCTCGTCACATATTCCAAGCCATTTCGCCGCGACTTCTCGGCGCACATTTATTTTTTACCATGAGATGGGGAGAGACGTTTTTAATAATGCAGTATATTGTTACAAAGAATACAAAGCGGTAAGTAAGCCTCCTGTGGCTTCAGCCTCGCTTTGTATACGATGCGATTATATTAAAGGCTTTACGTATTAAGTTTTCGTCGTTTGATGGGCGGGTAATACTGACATAGTCAACTTTAGTCGAATCCTAAATAGATATTAAAATGATTACGTTTTTATGAAAAAGCTATTTATTACTATCGCGATGAAAGGAATATTCCTTTACTTTTGTTATAGTAGCTAGTAGATATTTAAAAAAATAACCATTTTGCATATCAACCGATTGTAATTATTTCGGCAACATTATTATGGTCCTGGTTAAGCAAAATAAATTGTGGTCAAGCTAAAAAAGCAATACAATGCCTATTGTGAAATCGTCAATGTAAAGCTGGGTTGCAACAGATAGCGGGGCAAGTCGAAAATGATAAAAATATATATTAATAAATACGAAGTCTGGATTATTGTCTATATTAGGGTAAAATTATATGTAACATGCTTTGTGTTAGTAAAAAAAGCTCATTCCAAATTAATTTGTACGTTTGTGTAACAAAGCTACACAATTTCCGAATGACAAAAGTAATGCTTCATAGATAAATTCACCTTTAATGCGTTAACACAAATTGCAGACATTCAGAAAAGAAACCAACTAAATAAAATAGCAATATGAAACCGCAAGCTAACATGAAGCGATGGTTTACCTGAGACGTGGTGCGGGTGCGGCGGCCTGTAGACGTGGTGCGCGGCGTCTCGCTCCCTCTCCCTGTCTCTGTCCCTGTCTGGCGCGCGGTCGAGCTGCGCGCGCACCACGCTCGGGCGCTCCGTGCCCGCTCCCGCTTCAGTTCGTGCCACAGACCGACTTACGTTCACGCGCCGTATACCTGCAACACGGCTCGATTGTCACTATTTTTTGTAGATAATTGTGTGAATAGCCCGGTTTTACTCGCGTTTGCAGAGTACTTAATTTTCCCGATATATCATAAATATTTTAATGGAAAATTTTATTGAGCGGTTTTTGGCTTTAAGCGAAAGAAACAAACACACATTCCGGTTTATAACAGTAAAGTTTGAATTTATATATTTTTTTTAGATTCGTGGTTAGATAATAAGTAAAACTAAGACGTTTTAATTCATTCATTTTGATGAAATGACTAAATAGTTTTAATGTCAAATATTTAAGCGATATTATGATAATATGTAATTTTATTCCTAACATTTTAGCAAAGTACGGTCTTTTAATACACAATTATGAATCAAGTACGTAAGGTAAGCAATTAATATAGAATCATGCTAAAGATATGAAGATGAATAAACAGCATAGCGGAATAATTTTTCTACATATAAAATACACAAGGAACATGCATTTCGCCCCCCCGTATTTATTAAGGTTCTATCGTAAAATTCTATGAAAATGATTGCAACAAATACCAAAACTAATTCTAAATTATAATTTCTCAGAGAGGTACTACAATGCTACCATGACAGATGAAAAAGCAGAAATAAATAACTCATACAGAAAGTACTGCAGGCGTTTTAAAAATAATATAATAATGACATGTCACAAGCACGTTACAGCAAAAAAAAGTTACAAACGAAAATGTATAACGCATAAGTAATTACCTCGCGCTGACATAAAGCAACCGATTAAAATGTTAATAGGTTTTACAGTTCGCGCTTGATCGACGTGTCATTCATATTTTTAATGGGTTATAATTACTATTTAGTTACATTGGTTTTCATTTAAAAAATGTTTTTTTTTTACGTCACAGTGTTTGTTATCGATCCTCTGAAATGGCTAGATAGATTTTTTTTTAATTGTATGTCTGAGAATAGGTTGTAAAGAGTTTTTCACCCACTGTCTCATTTTTTTTAATCGTGATTTTTGTATAAAATTACATCCCCACTAGTTTATAAGTAATTTAATTAAATTTAATGAATCGTCAGTTTATATTATTAACCGACTGAGTTTAAGATATAACAAAAATACCTAAGTAAATATTCTGAAAAATAAGAGATAAGCCTAGCAAATAGCAGTATATTTATGTTTTACAAAAACAACACTTACTTTCTTTATTCGCATTGCTTTTAATTTCAGTGGCTTTTGGCGAAGTCGATGGCATTGGGATTTCTGAAACAAAGTACATTTGTTACATACAAGCTACCCCCTGCGGTTTTTCCCGAGGGATTATCGCGTTTCCCCGCGACAAAAAGTGCTCTCAATTTTATCATGTACTTTTCTTTCCTCAAATTACTGCGCCGTTTATTTTTATGTCATTTCTTTTTCATGTTCGTTCATATTAGCATCGATTTCGTTGTACAGTACAGTAGGTACATCTCAACTGTAAAATTTGTTTAGTAAGTTGGAAAAAAAAGAACGATAGTATAAAATTAAGTGTTGTCACCTGAGAAAGTACTCTCAGAAATAAAATTTTAGCTTGCTATCTTTAACATCTAGGAAGAAAAGTCTCGTGCGTCTTAATAATATAATACCATTATATTTCAGAAAATAAATTCCACTAATAGTACATCAAAATTGCGAACATGATTGTAATTAACACAATTCAAATTTATTATATTATAGTTCACAATTTTTCTTTAAGATATCCAACCATCTAACACCCAAATGTAAATAAATAAACATCCGAAAAACAAACATATATATAAAAAAGTGTATTGAAAAGGATAGAGTATTATTTGACCGCAATAACTGTGAGCCTACCATAAAGTCTGATCGAGCCTTCAGTCTCGCCGAGGGAGTTCTTGGAGATGCACCTGTAGTTGCCAAAATCGCCCGTCTGCAGGTTCCGAACAGTCAGCTTCATGTGGGCTCTGGTGGACAACACAATGTAAAAAGTAAACATTATATTATATAGACTCAATAAGTGTAATTAAATATGTATTCAATTAGTGGTAACATTTTTGAGGTCTTTCTAAAGGTACCTACTAGGTCGAGTAATATTATAGTTCTAGTAATATAAACACGTATCTTTGTGAGTCTAAATGTACGTTTGTTACTCTTTCACACAAAAACTAAAAAAACGGGTTTGAATGAAATTTGGAACATAGATTATAACCAGAATTAACTCCTAGGTACTGGGAGGCCCCGGGAAAGCATGTAAAACGGCGGAGAACCACTAGTTCATCATATTCAAAACAGATTGACTTTTATGATAGACATTTTAGTTGGTAGTTCATCGTGTTTTCAACAGGCTATTGATTTTAATCGATGTCTATCGATATCGGCTCGAGTCAGCGCTCGCACAATATATCCGATTCATCATTTATCACGGGTCAGCTGACTGCGGCGATAACGATTAATCGAGTGAAATCAAGAGGCCCGCCTGAGGCCTTTAGGCTGTGATAGGGTTTATGTAATATTTCGGGTCTAACCTAACATAATAATAATTGTTTTAAAAGATTTTGCTGTCTCAAGTAGGCTGGGAAATCATAGACAATCTGATGGTCTGATATACGAAGTAATCAATTACCAAGCCATTTCAATTTACAAACAAAAATGTTAGTGTACTGTAAAAAAACTCGCTATTGTACTAATATTTACATAAGGATGTTTGTTACTCTTTCGCAACTACGGCTGTAGAGACTTACACTAGATTAACACATAGGATTATTTTTGTCTCGAGATTTTTTGTCTAAAGCACCTAAAACAAGGGAAACCGCGGTGGAAGTTAATACTTTATAAGCCTGAAAACACCTAGTAAATCCAAGAGTCGGCAGCAAAGGTAAATAAGATATAATAAAAAATGTAAACAAAATCTTTAGCAATTCGTAAACAAACAACAAACAGAAAATTAGGGAGAAACAATAACAAAAACCATTAGGAAATCCCGGAGGAGGGAATCGATGTATTTATAATGTTCAAGGAAATTTCCAACAGTCTGGACCGAACTGTTCATTATTATTTGGACGACAACGGTCTATCGATTAAAACTTAAGGACTTCAGTTGCAATTTAAGTGATTAAAATATTGATTCTATCGTCAATAGAGTTCAAAATCTATAATCGTTTTTACAGCCTTTTAATGTATCTATTAGGCTTGATTTGGCTTGGCTTGAATATAAATAAATATTCTGATGCACATTACGTACTGCCAATCTGATAACAAATCAAGCAGAATAACTAAATAAATAGCGCTCATACTTATTTTTAAATCTTGTAAAGATCATCGCAATTTAGCTTTTGCCCCGAGGTTTTACCCGTGTTCCCGGGGGCCATCAACTTAACGTCATATACATTTCTTTGGGTTAGAAGGGGAACGTTACTGTGGTTTCTATCAATGGTTTGAAAGTAGTTGAAAATTAGGATCGCTAGCCAAGCCAACTTGGGGACTCAGTCAGTCAGTAAGTATTGTTTTTTAAATTAGATAATACGAATATTTGACATACGTTGTCTTCTACCAATGTCCTCTGAATCATATCCTTTAACATAGTATATAACATATATCTACCTACATATAGTTATAGAACAGAGCATCGATAATGCGATTGGATCCAAGACGGAATGGCCAATTATATGGTTACTGGGTCCCAATGTGTAGCACAAGACTCGTTTAACCATCTGTACTGGCTTGCGTTTGTGAACCAATAAATGGTGCATTCATGTCGTTTATACATCTATATATATATATATATGACCTACCCGTCTGCGCTTCTACTTGAGTTTATAGTGACTTTTAGCCTGATCTCATTAAGTTTACTTCAGGTGAGGTTTTTTGGCCTTTAGCTCACTATTTTGCTAATAAGTGATTTTGCTTACATATAATTACTGATTAAAGTTTAAACATATCCTCATTATTACAAAAAATCATATTGAACTATCTAATACATTACAAAGAAAAGTTCTTGAGAGCTTCTTGTGCTAATTTTGGGCGTAGCAGGTTCGTTCTGTCCTATAAAACATCATACCTAAGTAACTATTGTTTAACATACTGTGCTGATAAACCTCAGCATGCGCTGTTCCTCTGCAGGGCAAAATCTTTCCCATACTTTCTTTATTCCTCGCGGTTCTGGAATGAGCTGGACGTTTGCGAATTGGTCCAGCTGGCCCCACCTCTCTTTGGCAAATTATATGAAGAAATAACCACATACCTGTAAGAGTTCTCCTCAGTGTTGATGGCATACTTCTTCGTCGGCAGAACCATCACGTTATCGTACACCCAGTAGGAGATGGCCCTTGGGTGCGCTTCAGTATGGCAGTCCACTGTGACGTCGGTGCCCGCTGGTGCTCCCACCAGCTGGTTCGGCACCCAGATCATTGGAGAAACTGGAACAATATGGTTTCCTTAAGCAATGTTTCCTTAAAGGAGATCCCTCCTTAGGGGGACTCCTTTTCCTCCTTGAGGGAGTTATGTAAATGAGTAGAAGTGGCGGTCACAGATAGAAGAATGTACTTGAAGTTTCAGTAAAAACGAACATGGTCTAAGTAACCGCCTAGCTTCTAGCTTCTAGTTTCAAGATAGTAAAGTATTATTAACTGGCTTTGTATAAGTTACATATCCACTTGATATGAACATTTTGACTTAGTTAAACGAGTGAATAAAAAAAGGTTACCTATACTTGTTCCTTGCATTGGACATTTCAGACCACATTTGCAAGTATTACTATGATAATATGATTTGGGAAAAACACCTTGATGTTGCCTATTACTATGAGTATTTTTTTACGTTTGAAAATTTAACTTGTAATTTTAAAATAACATTGGATCGATTTGATCCAGACTAAAAATAAATAAGTTTCCAAATTATTTTTGAGTGCTGTCGAATGACAAAAACCAATCAAAGAACAATAGAAAGCTTTACATTTTATCTTTCAAATTGGATGTCTTTGTCTAGTTGAGAGAATTGTCTTAACGATATTCATTCTAGAACAGATTTTTCTTGAAAAAGTTATCAAAACCAATGAATACGATATTTCTGTGGTTTCAGATTAAGTTACCTGCATCGCAATTCATACTGTTAGCATTAAAACACTTAAGACTTTCAAAAGAACCAAGGTGCTTCTCACTTTGTCTGCAGAATCTTCTTGGTGCAAACCAGATCGATCTAAGCCGGGACAGTTAAGAACACTACAAACAAACTATAGGGAAGCAATTTATAAACTTTCAATAATGATTGATAGTTGCGAAGTTCCCCGAGCGGCTCCGGGCGGCCCCGAGTGGCCCCGACGATTTTTCACATAACGCTTGAGATAATAAAATCCACACTTTGAGAACGTAATTCACATTCCGAGACTTTATGGTGGCAATTTTCACGAGGAATATTACTGAGCCCGGTGATACCGTTTTAATATTCTACGACGTTTTAAAATATTTATAAAGTTTGCCTTTTTTTATGTTCTTACGACTTCATTATCGTGTTTGAGATATTATATTGGTAGGTGTAAATCTATGTGGGAATTGCCCATTTATAATTTAGTAGCGCTTCGAATCAACTTTGGCGCTGTAAAAATGTTATATCGCGACAGTAGATGGCACTTGGCAACTGGCGTCGTAACATTTTATTTATTGTCAATAAAAACACCGTTATAGCAGCACCTACTTATTTGATATTCCTGATCTGAAATTCAGAGTACCCATATTATAATATTATGTATATTTTATAGTAATGTTACGTTACTTAAATATTTATTTATACACACATAATTTGTATTGTTCCACACGCACGGTAAACATCAAGTGATGCGTGCGAAATATTTATTAATTATATAAAAAAATGTTTATTTATGAGGTTCATTATCCATTTCAAATTTTATTTTAAGTTTAATTCTTAGCTATATAAGCCACCAATCGTATTTTCAGATCTCAATGAAAGCCTATATATTTATACAAACACGTTTCAAAAACAAAACTTTTCAAATGAATTGTAACCAAGCAACGTCCGCACCGCCGCCGAGCAAGCATTTCAAAGGCGTTTGTTTTTCAGAAGAAATAGGGGAGAATTGATTGTCTGCACCATCGTCGAAGCGTGCACCGGAGAGAAAAAATATTATCTTTCAATTATCACCGGCCATCTTGCCTTCTATTTAGTCAGCTGATGGTCGTTATGAGAATCAAAATAAAGGGGACGACGGAGCCCCTTTGAAAGGACACTGACGATTTTTGCAATCTCTCGGAAAAACTTTTTGTCGGCTTGATTTTTCTATTTTATTAAATTCTATGTTATTTTCTTCTGTCATGGTAAAATTACAAGGTTTGAAATTGTTATTTTTTGTTATACGAATATATTTGAATTTTACTATTCTAGTGACCTGTACCTACTAAATATACCTTCACTTATTGGTCTATTTACACAAAATCATGATCAGTAGTACTGACTTGTGTAAGCACTGGTTTATTAAAACTTAATACACTTATTTCAGTCTCCAACCAAAACATAACAACAATTGCATAACCATTTATAAATAACTAGTTTCTTTAACTACTTAAGTAGTTAATATCTTTAATATATATAAAATTCTCGTGTCACGTTAGTTACCATAGTCCTTCCCTTCCTTGACCGATTTTTATGAAATTTATATGCATATTCAGTCTGAGAATCGGCTACTATCTATTTTTGCTACCCCTGTGATCACGGGAACTGGAACTACGCGGGTGAAACCACGGTGCGACAGCTTGTAATACTATAATATTCCACATCTGGTTATTGCCATGAAGTTCACATACGTACAATAAGCCTAAACAATCCGGCTCTAAATCCATAATGACATAACAATACAATAAGCCTGTAATGCGCCAATAACGACTGAACGTGATCCAGATGCCATACCCGTGTCGTACGACCACTTCAGATTTCGCATTTCAAATGCAATTGATTCGATTAAGTTCCCATTCAATCTGTGGACAGTTGTAAGATGTAACTTGTGAAGACATTGCCTTTGTCTAAGGTCAAGCGATAATGTTCTACTCTTGTACCGATACTAATGCTTTGGTAATTAAATTTTAACTGCAGGTACCTTAGTAGTCCCAATTAAGCTTTATTTTTACATATTAAAAATAAAAATCGAAATGTTTTATTATAGATACATTCGGTAAATAAAAACTGAGAATAAAATACTCTTTAGCTTTGCTTTTCTTTTATCTTTTCTTTATTAGTACTTAAATGTTGTATGTAAAACCTCGTTTATGTATGGACTTGTAAAATTCCACCTGACTGTTGCGTCTGGCTCCTAGTTATAATGGTATAAATCGTAAATGAAAGACAGAATCGTTGGATATATTTTTGGCTATAAGTTTTATAGCTTACCGGCTTCGGCTCTAATGGCATGTATCGCATATTTTTGGTACATGTATTCAAATTGATTTATGTAGCTACCTATACTTATAGCAGTTTAATTCTTGACAGCCCGGTTGGCTTTGTGGTTAGTGACCCTGACTCTCAAGCCGCGGGTCGTGGGTTCGATTCCCACCCAGGACAAACATTTGTATGCATGAATATGTCTGTTTGTCCTGTGTCTGGATGTAAATATCTATATAAGTATGTATTTAAAAAGTAGTATATGTAGTATATCAGCTATCTGGTTACCATAACACAAGCTCACTTTGATGCTTAATTTGGAATCTGATTGGCCGTGTGTGAAAAATGTCCCAGGATATTTATTTATATTTATATTTATTTATTATTAATATATAACGTGTATAGCTCACATTCGACGTCCACGATGATCCGTTTGGAGACAGAGGGCGGCACGGCGTTAGTGGCGATGCACAGGTACGCGCCCATCTCCGTGCGGCTGATGCGCTGTAAACCGAGGGTATCACCTTCGTACACCGTCACTGGAACAAACAACCATATTAATACTTATTTTGCTTAGAAAAAAATTATAGTTAAGAGTGAGGTTATGAGTCACATTATCGTCTTTTAGTTAAAGCAACGTCATCATCATCATCAGCATATATGTCTCCACCGAGGAACTTGAGCCTCCCCTAACATCGAGGGGATTTTGGCCTTAGTCCATCACGCGGACCTAGTGCGGATTATCTGACTGCACATGTCTTTAATTTCACAATTAAAAGCATGTGAAGTCAGCCAATCCGCTAGTCACTACCTTAGACATTTTGTTCATTTGAATTCATAAATGGTTTGAAAGCCTTATGCTTATTTTTTTCTGCTCTCTTTTTACTAGGAGTAAATAAGATCTCTCTTTTAAAAACCTCATGTATTACATAGTAGGCTTTTTAAAACACTATCAATCTTGCTTGAAAAAATAACAATGGTACAGACCTAACTTGACTAATTTACTATAACGATGCAATTGCTATTTGCTACGTTCTGAAACATAGTCAAAGTTCTTTTGCTGTCTTCTGTCAGCGATTCTGGACAGTTATAAATTAATTGCCCTAAGATACTCTTATGTTTAACCTACTTCGTCAGCACATGGCTCCGCGGCGTCAGTTGACAGATGAGCTTCTAACGAGCGCTTAACGATTGCTATACTTTTTTTGTGCCTCAAATTATCGCACCTTACATCATCGTTGTTGGAACTTGTTTGGGTGAAGGAACCCAGTGCCCATAAGTAGCATAGTAGCCTAGCCTTAGCATATTAAACATCTTTGAGCAGTTTAATTTTAGGTTTTTTAAGGGTGGCATAGATAAGTGTTTTATGTGACCTACCCTGTCGTCAATTGAAGAAGAATAGTTAACTAGATCATATATCTATTAACCAATTTTTTTTTAATATACTTAATATAGTACTGATATAACATTACTTGAACTCTATATATTTTCTCTCTAGCTGTAAAAACTTATTCCAGCCACCAAACACGCTTCGTTTAAATTAAAAGAGCCAGCCGTATTCTGTAAGCAAATATGTAACCAAGCCATATTGGTGGTGTGTTGGAGCCGTAACGCAAAATGACATTACAAAATTAATGATACCCCGACATAATTGAATTGTCAATTACTGTGTTATGCTATCAATGTCGTAATTAATTGAGTAAACGACTGCCACATTTGTGATGGAATAAATCAATAATACGGGTTATTCGCGATCTAATTTGGTTATGGACCGATTTATTATGTAGGCCACCAATGACTTTAACTAGGTAGGTTAGGCATATAGATTTAGTTTTCAGAGACCACTCTTGTTTAATTCTAATTCCCAATTAACGTTAAATGCGATTGTGATTTTATTCGTATTTCTTATTAGCAAATGATCTGATTTCATATTATACCATCGAATTGAAATTCATATCTATGTATAGAGAAGGATAAGCTGCAGGAGAAACTAGTAAAAATAATTCTATGTAATTGACAGATCCAATTTAAGCACATTTATGCTAGTACATTAAACTATGAAATGAAATAATGAAATGAAATGAAATGAAATGAAATAAATTTATTAATTCAACTAGGCCTTCACAGGCACTTATGAAACGTCGACTCTAATGCTCGGTTCGGAAGGTTGCTTTTGCTGAGAAGAGCCGGCAATAAACTCAGCAATTACTCTTTCAAAACAAGTTTTAACAATTTCTTTAACAATAATAACATTAGTCCTGATAGAACGAGCGCTATACCCATGCCTTGTCATCATTAATATAATCATTAATACTATAATAAGCTTTCTGTACCAAAGCTGACTTAACTCGTTCCTTAAATTTATTCATAGGCAATTCTAAAATATTTGTGGGGATTTTGTTATAAAACCGTGCACCAAGTCCTAAAAATGATCCTTGCACTTTCTGTAGTCTATAAGCAGATGTTACAAGTTTATGCTTATTTCTAGTATGAATGGAGTGCAAATCACAATTTTTAGCAAAAAGACTAATGTTTTGACGGACAAATATTATGTTTGCATAAATGTACTGTGACGCAACTATTTCTATATATCGTAAATGTAACTTTATTACCTTTCAATAATAAAATATAATTAACCCTTTATTCAGTTTAAGCTTCAAAAGCTACTTATGAAAGTCGAAGCTCCTAAAACTACTGGTTGAGAAGTCAGCCTTCAACTAAGAAGTTTTTCTAAATAATATGATTAAATTATCCCAACCACTCAAACGCAGTAAACAACATGCTTACATAAAAAAACTGCATAAAAGTTTACGTGTTTAGAAAATAATTTAGCTTGAAATGACATAAAAATTAAAAATGCCGCTGCTGTCGTCGCCCCGGGCTCCCGGGCAGGCGGGCATCAAGTGCCCAAATGAGTTTGCCCACGTCCGCGTCGCCCATGTTTACAATTATGTAATGCCCACGCCCACACCACACCGCTGGCACAATGAGCGTAATGAGCGTACCTCGCTTCAATGTATTTAGCAATTACACCGGGTTTAGCTAGCTTGTACTGGTTGTAGCCGGATTTTTAAGTTTTAAATGCTTTATGAATGTATTAAATTTTACGTCTGAACTATGTACAGTTTAACTTTAGCCCCTGCTGTTGCGAATAAATAACTAGGTTTTCTAATTCATATTACATATTCATGTTTTCCTCATTTGTTTAATTTTTATCTTATTCCTTAATTATTTTGATACTGCTATATTTGACTAAACACTTTAAGACCATCGAGGTATGCCACTGGCGTTTTAGATCTACGTCTGTGGTATCTACGTCTCTAAACGTAGTACCTTTTATTATATTCACCCGGGTTACTTGATGACTGATTGGATTTGTAATAAAACTTCCCACAGATATAACTATTTATTACTGGTTAGACATTAAATAATATATTGAACTTAAGTTTGGTTTGAAAAGAGTAATTACTTAATTGATTACCGTCTCTTCTCAGCAAAAGCAACCTTCTAAACTGAGCATTAGACTGACTTGATAAATGCGTATAAAGACACATTTGAATAAAAATGTTTTCATTTCATTTTAAATACAAAACTAAGTATTTTATTTTAATATCTTGGATTGGATTCAGCGAGTTTCTCCAATAGCCAGATCTCAATCTTCTCAGACAATAAAACTCTTAGAACAAACTGTTGTGCAGTTTCCGCAATACGGATTGGGATTATTTACTTTTCTTAGTTTTACTTTAACAACGGAACTGTGTGTTATTTCCTTCGGACACGCTCAACGTAAGTACCTACCTACTGTTTCACTTTAAACTATGTTTTTGTAATATTAGTTTTTATCGTGTGTGTACTAAAGTTAATTTTTCAGTGCCAAATTAATTTGTAGCTCTAAATATTTGTACTTTAAGCAATGTATTATAAAAATGGCAATATTGTTACAAGGAGTATTTTGATGCATATTGAACTACACTACTGCGGGGTAAGACTTATGTTTGATTTTTTATAATCCTGCGTTTTATGTGTCCCGGGATCTAGGTACCTCTAAATTAGCTTTTTGAACTTACTCTGTGTGGTAATCTGTGTTCATGTTTAAATTTCAATTCCTAAATTAAGTATTTTTCCATAGATGTACATCCAATATTAAATAAACTTAGACCTTTGTTCATTAAAAATCACCTATGCACAGCTAAAAATAATTAAAAACACAAAAGAATAAATCAATAATGCTATTCATAAAAATCATTCCCAATTCGAGCGCGGCTTTGTTCACAAATCACGTTAAAAAAACCTCAACAACCCTCACGGGCAAAGGTGAGCCTTCCTATTAAGCCCGTCCAAATAAAAAGGGGATTAACAAAAACCGTATTAATTCAAACAAAAGATTAACACGTGCAGAATTGAAAAACGCCATCAGTTTTTCGATGCGGCACGCAATTAAAACATTGAGCGTCCTTTACAAATACGCGTGCCAGATGGGAGTGACACGTCCGAGGGAGGGGAGAGCGGGAAGGGTTGCCGTGGGAGGGAGGGGGGCACTCACAATTAGCGACAAGTGGCTCTCGACACCACACGTTAATTCCCCCCAGTGCAAGGAAATCGTTCTTCAAATTAAAGTCAATTTTTGTGCCTTTGTGCCGGCGTTCGGGACAGACCGTTTAATTTGGCTTCAACTCAGCTTTCCTACGGCATAATTATCTTTAAACCAGATTTTTTGCGGAATCCCCTCTCACCGTGTGCCGGGGTAAGGTTGTGGTTTTGTTATCATATGAAGGCTGTGTAATTGAAAATGGGTTGGCATTTAAAAGGATTCCTTGTCTGGGAAGTGCTTCTGTGAATGCGTTTGATGGCATTGTTTGATAAATCATTTTATTAAGTTAAACGTTGGTGCATGCTACTGGCAGTTTGCTTATGAATGATATTCTATGAAGGGGAGTTGCGTGTTAGAAATAATATCTAAATATATTTTGAAAGATATAACTACAACTGGATTAATTCTTAAATCAAATAAATACACAATTCTAAATTCAGAGATTAATAAATATGAAAGAAAGCATAGATAATAATAAGTGATTAACTGACAGCCTGCTTTGGTAAGAGAAGCCTGTTTCGCGTCATATTTAATATCTATATTCTGAGTTATTTGATATAGTTTATTAAATAAGTATCTAGTATTTAATGTATGCTTTTCAATTGTAACCTTAACAAAATATTAACTTTATCTAACATAGTATTTTTAAAGTAATAAAGATTTTATATATAATAGAATAAGATGTCATAAATTGTGTTGTACATAACCCGGCCGCAACGAATTCGGTAGGTCGCCGCCGGCAACAGCTGTGCTTTGCGGATTGTTCAAAATATACAACCAGAATAAACATAGGAGGGGATGTTGTTGAAGCTGAAATTGTTAATGATTCTAATATGAAACTCCCTGGATTCGGTTAAAATTCAAATTCGTTGAAATATTATTTTACTGTACGTACCTACGTGTTTTATTTTTATTAAGTAGTTATTTAAGACCGTAGCGTAAAATTTTTAGGGTAATAATGTTTTATAACCGAAAAATTGGGGTTTCCGTAAAAAAAAACCTTATTTTTGATGTATCAACGAAAACATAAAAGCACGTTAAAAATAGTTTGTATGTAACTCATATAGCTTATAAAAGAAAATTATATAGAGTTCAGGTACAATTGACTAAATAAACAAAAAAAAATTACTAGTCTTACATCAACATTAATACAACATGTTTTGAAGTTTACCTTTCTTCCTCCGATCGACAGATATAGGCTGCCCATCTTCACGGCGCCACATGATCTTCGGAGTGGGGAACCCGTCCGCCTTGCACACCAGGCTTATGTTCTGGTTCTCCCGCACCGCCACAGCCGATTGTGTGCTCTCTTCGTCCAGGATGTTCGGTGGAACTGGAGGACAAAATTGTAACAGAATTGATTTTACTTGAAGCTATATTAAATTTACTTTATGTGTAAGAACCTTGAGATATGTGAAAAGTTATATCGGAAAACAGTAGAATACATCTGAAAACAGCTACGCGTGACGCCCCTGGTATTGCAAGCATCCATAGGCTACGGTAACCGCTTCCCATCAGGTGGGTCCGTATGCTTGTTTGCCACCTAAGTGGTTTAAAAAAATACACTAAATAAGTATGAAAGATTTTATAGCAATACGTAAGATTGAATAACAAAATTCTGCGTAAAGGGGTTACAAAATAGTAGAATTAAAATTTCGTTGCAAAAATCTGAAAATAAACACGATCAAAAAGACGCAAAGTCAATTAATAAAACCTGCCGATAAATGTTAAAACGTAAATTTAAAACACCTAAGCGGCCACAAGTCGCCTCCTAAAGCAATAAAACTGCTATAAAAAGGTTCTAACGCTGGCGGGCGGTAAAAAAAGAACTCCTCTTTTTTATTCCCCACTTAAAAGTTGCTAGAAAACGTACACATGTAAAGCTAAGTCGGCCCCAATCGGTGGTTTGGGAGCGCCTACTTCCCTTGGATCTGCAGTAAAGGCAGCGTGGGGGCTGATAGCAGTGCTATCTGCGGTCAAATGTACCGGAACCCTTGGCTACGTTCCATATACGGCGCGCGTACCGTGTCAACCGTGTCACAGTAATAAACTTGCGCTTCATTTAATTAAAATTATATTCTGTATTCACAGTCGCAGTCCCAGTCGCATTTGGGAGCTCTTTGAATGTTTTGATGACACGGATTTTTAAAAGACTTTTATATCATGTTTGTTTTTTTCTGAGGCTTTTTTGGGTCTAATGTACTTATAAGTTACCTACTAAATTATTGACATACATATTTATGTAGATACTAGCTTCCGCCTCGAGGCTTCATCCGCGTTTCTAAAGGATCTGAAATTTTCCTGGTATAAATGGTAGTTTATGTGCTATTTCAAAATGAACTTTAGCTTGGTCCCTTATTTTATCCATAATCTTTCTGGTTAAGGGAAAGGGATTATTCAAACTTTATTTGGTGCGGATACCTATACCAATCATGAGGTTCAAATAATCCAAAGATCATGTATCATTTCTGAACTTCTTAGAAATCCACAACAACTTTGATAAAACAAACCATTATCCCGATCCACAGCTCATCCTTATTTTCCAAACGAATTAAAGTGTCCAAGACGATACACCTCCAGGAAGCAGAAAGAAAATCTATTAAGACTTACAAATAATAAAGGAAAGTAATTAAAACTTTGAACGCATTAAGCCGCGAGAGAATGCCGTCGATGAACAAAATTCCTTCATCAATATTTTCCCCATTCCTGATTAATAAGTTTCCATTATATCTTTATGTCGTAGGATTATGAATGGAGCCGGATTTTAATTGGGTGTTAATGGATTCTGGAAAAATTCTACCATTTTTTGAGAATCAATGATTAATTTGGATCAAATTTTAGTCGCAGAATTTGAAATAAAATGGCGTGAGTTCACCTTTATAAGGTAGATTGTACAAAAGAAGAAACCTAGTTTACATTGCGCATGGGTGTTATCTGTGGGTATTATTCTCTATTTATACTCGTAGTTGTTCTAATTCGTAAAAGCCCGAAATAAATTCCGCAATTTTTGTTTTCCGCACTGTTTCCTTTTCACGGTAAGATTTTAAGTTTTTAAAATAAGATTTTAGTCAAATAAATACTAACAAAAATTTACATATTTACCTATAGGTATTGTTAGTTACCATATAAAAGGTCTGACCATTAATTTTCCTATATCACTCAACTAATCTGGAAAGTAAGTTCCTTTATTCAATTAGGTACCTACTTAGTTCTTGATCTCTCAGTTAGTGAACTGTTATTGATAAATCTGCTGTATCCGTTATTATATACCTTAAGTTATAGATTTAGTAACTTAGCTTATTTCGAGGAAAAACAAAAATTTTTTTTTTTAATTTCCCATGAGATCAATTTTTATATTTAAAAAAAACTACAGCCATACAAATCGTCCGGGCGGTTATTTACCACACTGTTTTAATTCAATTGTAAATTATATGAGCCTTTCATTAATATATGATTACAAAATTAATATTGTATATTGAATTAGGCTTCAAATTCATATTGTGTGCGCAGTAATTGATATGCAATAACGTTCACGGTTTAGTGACTAAAGTGCATTATTCTAGGTGATTGCGCTTTCGAATATTATGTTTGTGTATTAGTCAATATTAAATTATACCATGCATATGTATGAAACTTATAATCCTACTAGCTTCCGCGCGGTTTTACCCGCGTAATTCTCGTTCCCGTGGGAATACAGGAATAAAATATAGCCTATGTTACTCAGTGATAATGTAGCTTTCTAATGAAAAAAGAATTATTAAAATCGGTCCAGTACTTTTGAGTTTATTCGTTACATACAAAAATACAAATCTTTTCTTTTTATAATATTAGTGTAGATTTACATATAAATTACTGGCTAAGTATGTTGCTATACGAAAATCTAGAAAAAAGATAGGTCGATTATTTTTGGACGCTATGATGGCCTGTGTTTGGTCTCAAAATGTTCGTCATAGTCCAAAATAGATTATTATGGAATAGTTTCAGTAAATCTTCTGGGATCCCAGGAAAAAATCACAGGCAAAAGCTAGTTTTAAATTTAAAAATAGCTTAGTTATCAATAAAAAATAAACTGATGTTAGGATTAAGCTTGTATTACTGTGCAAGTGCGTAACAAAGCTTAGGTAATCAAATTGAAACTATCGCCATCTTTGTCACTCGACACAAAGTCACAAAGTTTCATAAGCTTACTCTTTCCCTAACTTTGCCTTTTTACTGAAACATAATATAAGTGCTATGCTGCACAGTAGCAATAATGACGTTATGTACTTCTCCGTAAGAACTATAATAAATTCCAACTAATATTATGAATAAGAAAGTTTGCGAGGATGGATGGATGTATTTGTTACTCTTTCACACAACGGCTTAAGGGATTTTGGTGAATCTTGGCACATGAAAATATTATGTTCTAGATTATCACATTTCATTTATTCCTTTTATCCCGGGAAAAATGAAGACACCAAGGGAGTCCAGTTAAAATCGCTATTATCGTCAGCCATTATCATCATCTCATATACGTCACTGAAGGAGCACGAGGCTCCCCTAACAAAGAGAAGCTTTTGGTCATAGTATACCACGCGGGACTTCACGTGCCTTTAATTTTGACATCTCGGGCATGCAGGTTGTCTCTCTATGTTTTTCATCACCGACACTTAAAATCCTACCAATATTATAAATGCGAAATTCTGTGAGATTGAAAGCTGGTAACATCATGGGGAGTTGCTAGTAGTACCTATTTTTTATAGGGTATTAAAAGGTACTCACCAACAACTTGCAGGTATCCAACTTGGCTGATCATAGGGTTAGTGTTGACCTGGCACATGTAGTAGCCGCGGTCCTCCTGCTGCACCTGGCTGACGTGCAGGAGCCAGGTCATGGCGTTGTCGTGGGAGACGCTGAACCGAGCGAGGCGCGTGATCACATGCCGGTGGATGGTCAGAATCATCTGACGATCTATGTGGATCCATGCTACCTGGGGGCCAAAGGAATTTGAGTCAGATAAAGTGCTTAAAATGTTGGCTTAGTAGTTAATTCCAGATGAGCCTATGGGCTGCAGACTTAACAGTCTCGAGTAGTCGTGTGTGTGTCCCACACAATACTTAAAGGCAAGACAATTCCGGTCCACGAGACAAGATGACGACCACACCAGGCCAAGTCGCTGGTGGGTATGAGGACGCTTGCTTCGTGCATGCTCTTTTACTTAGCTGAGAAGGACATGGTGAGGAATTTGTGAGTAGAATTCTCACATAACTTTCCACTCGCTCCCAGTGTGGTAGGTTATCCCAAAAACATAAATGTATACATAGCTAGTTGGTCGTAAGTAAAATTGGTGTCCATGAGCACTCGTGTTCGTCTTATACAATCTGATAACATTTTACTAACGAACATAGCAAACGTCAAAACAGCATGAGTGAGTTTCAAACCAGACTTGTTGATCGGAAATTGTTTTTCCTCCGCGTCCCGCCAGATGGCGCAGACATTGTAAACAAAAAAAGTATTGCGCGATGGGTTCGTAGTTTGAAGCGTTCATGAACTCACTCTCGGTTGGGTAGATATCCTTTTTTCCATAACTTTTGTAGCCAACTGTTTCTGAACTGTTCTGATTTCAGTTTTGATCGGTTCATTTTTCATGATGGGTTTTGTTTTTGCTTACGTTGAAATTCAAATGGAATATGGGATTTTAATTAAAAACAGATTACCAAAGAGGTTGAAATACTTGATACTGGTTCGTACGAGATAGTACAAAACAACGCGCTATGAAAATTACATTCCGATTCAGAAGTCAGAGGAAACAAGCAGGTATAGTGGTATATCAATAAGCGATCGATCTTTACAGACATGAACCGGCGTCCCCAAGTAAATCAATCTTGCGGCGAATCCGAACGATTTAGCGAATGAAAGTGGGATTTATATTTACATTTTCTGCCTGGCCACCAATAAAACTTGCCAAATAGAAAGTTTATAGCAGCTTTACCGCTACATCCATGCGATATTTATGCGGCTCTGAACTCAGGTTATTGGCGTAGCATGAACTGAACTCTGGCATAAATTCACTTCTAACTCTAACGGAAATTGGATTTAAACCACATACACTGCTATCCCATTACGTGTTGGTCCGCAGTACTTAAATAGATTTCATGTAATGAATTTTAAAGTTAGATTTCTGACTACAGTTTTAGATTCAGGTGTGCGGTTTGGCTAGATAGCGATTGCCTACATCAGACTGCGCCTTAAGTTTTCTGAGAAAATATACTCATGTATTTTCAGAATCTTGTACCAAGTATGAAACTTATTGATCAAAATTCTCATACCAGTGTAGGTACTCCCGAAAAATATGTTTTCAGATTTATTTCTACCAAGAAAGTTACAAGGTTAGTCTTTTTTTTCTAAGGTCGTAGACGCCGAATGTAAAAGGAGCGAAATGTAAAAGCTCGAAGCAGTGCTCGTAAAAAATAATTGTAAAACAGATGTTACAATAGCGAGACAATAAAAAGTAAAATACAACCCGCTTGATCTTCCAAGAGGTCTCAGAATACGAGATAATCCATACTATATTCTATATCATACATATTATCCTTACGACGGCAGACAGATAAGTCCCGACGAACAATCCTAAAACCGAAGGACAAACTGTGAAACTGGCTTAACCCCGTCGGGCCACGCATCGTTGTTTACTTTGACAAAGTCACAACCGCGTTAAATTCGCCCAGGGAGGCCGCAGACGTGGAACTGTATCGCAGTACCGCTGCCGCACTGCGCAACAGTCAATACGATGCATATTTTACTAGACTTCTCCGGCTGTATCTGCTTTTGTATGCTCCTATCTGGCTGCGAAACGCGATACGATCCCCGAATGAGATCGTTTATCGTCTTTTCTGTTTGTTTTTGTATAAATGTCTTAAAATAACAGTGTAGCCGTAGCTTTCTTATTTGAAATTGATTAAAATGCTATTGGAAATATAATGAGGCATTCCTTTTATTTATCTAGAGTATCTCATGGGTGTAGGAACTTTATGTGATTTATTTAAACAAATATGTTCTTTTAAATTGAAATACCATTTCAATATTGTAAGTCAAACATAACGAAACGAGTAATAATGTAACATTTAAAATGTAAATCAATTCATTCTCGACCAGTTCCAGCGGCTATTAACGATAGCGAATTTGTGATTAAGTGACGTCATAATTCATCTACCGTACTTCCCGATGGTAATAAAGTGGTTCCGCCTGCGAGTTACCTCTCACCTTCACTCTATTAGCTTTCGAATGTGAAGAGTTATGGGTGATTGAAAAACAGTTACAGTGACTTTGAGCTAATAGTCTGGGGCGAGTCAAAACTTCGTTATTTATTAAGGTTATGTTCAAACTTCAAAGGTATTGGAGTAACCTGAAAATGTTTGTCCCACGTTGGGCGCCATAATATAAGCTAACATTAAAAATGAAGTATAGACTAATTATAGATTTATACTAGAATTACTCTTTTTTATGCAAGATATAGCTTTAATACAATATTATCATATATAATAATAATTTTATAGCATTGTAATTATGTTAATTACCAATTAGATTTAACGAAAAGTTACTGAAACATTTTTCTATCGCTAAGTAAAATCTTACACAACATTTTATTCCTGTTCATAGTCCAGCACGATTAAAATTCTAGCCGCAATGCGTGTAGGATTCCACAAATCCAACACAAAGACTAAAGAAATTAAATTTTTAATAAAACCCGCAAAGCTACTAAAGCTTCTATTTTACTATGTAACATAATATAATCTTTATAATATCGTTTACATTAAACAAAAAGATGTTTTGTGTATACTTTGTTGGTCTATCTATCTATCTCATCTATGTCTTACTAAATACTTGATGAATGTTACAAATAAGATTTGCAAGAAATTCATAGGTACATTAATTTATAATCAGCAAAAGATTATCAAAAACAATTAAGCTGAAAGTGCTGATCAAAGCTGCATATATTCTACCTCAAAGTCTCAAAACCACTCACGTGGATTATTTTCTGGAATAATATTAAATACCTAATAAAATTTTGATAAGTTTCCCATTTTATATACTTGAATTTGACGCAAAAAAGATTAAGGAAATATATCTCGATGTGTAAGAGCGTTATAAAAATCGAACAAAATTTTACAACATTATAAACACAGTGATATTGGCGCCCAGCGTGGGACCAACATATTTTATGCGACACAAAGAAAATTGTCCACGCCGCCCCTCAGCGCATTCCAGAATAATACCATTAAAGTCAACTTAACCAAGTTGCATGTAAAATATGGAAATTTTCAACTAACATTTTTCACTAGACAAATTGTAATGCAACTTTTACATTTAATACCTGTTTTAATCAACTATAGAAATACCTTAATACTTTTATGTAATGCTCAACGGAAGTCACCGAAACACCAATAACATACATTCGTACAAAGTTTAATACCTTAATCCACCGCTTAATCATCTCGCAAATGTCACGTGAACAAACAAGCAGGCATAACTCTCTGGAAACTTGGCTCTCACGTCGCGAAAAGCCTCTTTAAGCCTCTTTGCCCCCTTTTTATTTCCCCACCACATACTTAACGGCAATTTCAAGTGAACCGTCGCCTCTTTATACGGCGTGTTGCTTCAACTTTGGCCTTCGAGAACTGAGGCTTTGTCGCTTCGATATTATGCGACTGGGATTTGGTTTTGAGGATTTTTAGTTCTGAAACGACTTTTGCTGGGTAACAAAGCTAAAACACATTTAGTGTAATGGTATGTCTAGAAACATTGATGTTTATTCACAGACAACGAATTGTAAGTTATATTTTGTAGCTCTTTATTTATATGGAACAAAAAATTTGCTGCGGTTTGCGGCTTTTTGGTTAGCATCTCTGACTTTCTAGTTCCTGGTTTTGGATACAATTTCTAACCAGGATAAATATAAGATAAGGTAGGGTAGTGCATGGACTATTTGTTTTGTGTCTGGACATATTATTTTTCAAAGTTGCTATAATATATCTGTAAAAACCTACAGCCTACAGAGGGCGGCACAAGTAGCAAAACAAAGGAAAACAATCATAGATCACAAAAAATTACAATTTATAACAATGGAGGAAGTTATGAAAATACTTAAAAATATTCAAAATGAGTTAAATGAGCAAAAAGCAACAATTGTGCAATCAGCTGAGAAAGTCACGGAGCAAGTTACGCAAAATATAAACTTTACATTAGAAGAAAAGTTCAAATCAATAGATGGAAAATACGAAAACCTCAGGGAAAAAGTTGAAAACCAAGAAAAAAGACTATACATTTTAGAAAAGCAGTCAAGACAGAGGAACATAGTAATATTTGGTTTAGCGGAAACTGAAAAATCGTATGCAGAATTAGGGAAAAACATATTAAGTTTTATAAATCAACATTTTTCTATAGGGTTAGAACTCAGAGACATACAAGAAACCAGAAGAATAGGGAAGAAAGGAGAAAAGCCCCGGCCAATCACCGTAACATTCACTACACTGGGCATGAAAATAGAAATTTTTAAAAGGAGGAAGGTATTAAAAGATACCTCATACTATATTAAAGAAGACTTCCCACATCATGTTCTAGAGAAGAGAAGAGAACTGCAAGAGCAGGTAAACATTGAAAAAGAAAAAGGTAACTTCGCCACCATTAAGTACGACAAACTCATTATACACAACAAATATACAGAAAGCTCAAACAACAAAAAAAGGGCTCTACCAATATCACCAAACTACAATAACCTAACACAAGCAGAACCAAAAACACAAGCTTATAAAAAGAATAAATCGCAAACAGGAATACAAAGATCGTCAAGTTTATCAGAGAGTGTTATCAAACCAGGAATACTCGGTTTCCTAACAACCAAAAACCAAACCGCTGACAACCATACCAACCTACCAAGCGCCCTAACAAACAAAAACAACAAACAATAGCAATTACTGCCCTCTCTCACAAAAAACACGAAAAACAAATTACAAACTAGATCGAACACTAAACTACATCTTCCAAGCCGGTTGGTCCCCGTGGAAGAGTACGACCAAAACCCTCCAGAAAATCAAAACACTATCCAACAATATAAAGTAAAAAACAGTAATACCAAACTATTAGTGGCTACCTACAATGTTAGAACGTTATCAACACATGAAAGATTCATCGAACTAAATGAAGCTTTAAAAAATATTAAGTTTGACATCTTGGGCTTATCGGAAGTAAGGCGTTTAGGCAACAAAATAAAGGACTATGGTGACGTAATACTATGCTACACTGGCGAAACAACCGGGCTTTATGGAGTCGGGTTCTTAGTAAAAAAACATTTAAAAACTCACATAGTCAGCTACAATGGTCTATCCGAAAGAGTAGCTGTATTAAACTTGAACATCCACAACGTTAATATAACACTGATTCAGGTCTATGCACCAACTGAATCAGCCAGCGACGCTGACATCGATAAATTTTACGCGACCCTCAACAAAGCAATGAAATTAGCCAACAAGGTGGTTCTAGTCATGGGCGACTTTAATGCTAAGATAGGACACCCTCAGACTGATGAATACAAAATAATGAAACCAAACGGATACGGCTTACGCAACGCGCGGGGTGATAAACTGATTGAATTCGCCTTGGAGCATAATTTATCTATTATGAACACATTCTTTAAAAAAAGAGCTAGACGCAAATGGACTTGGCTATCACCTAACGGCCAGTATAAAAACGAGATAGACTTCGTTCTATCTAACCACCCTAAGATCTTTCATAACCAAGAAGTATTAAACACAAATTACCCATCAGATCACAGAATGATAAGGTCAACTCTAGCTCTAACTCAACCTAAAAAAAGCAGAACAAACTACTCTACAGGCATGCAAAAAACATTAAGAAACGAGCAAGAAATAACCCAATATAAAGAAACATTAAGCCATCATATCAATAAATTAGAAACAATAAAAGAAACAATAACAGTTCAAAACCTATATGACAACATACTGAAAGCTATTAACACAAGTCTAAAACAAACAAATACCACAACAAAAACTGGAAAAAACACAATACTATCGGATCGCACCATAACTCTCATGGAGAGAAAAAAACAGATTCAGAAATCTACTACAAAAACAAGAGCTATGAAGAATGAGCTAAAAGCACTGTACAAGCTTACCAGCAAATACATCAAAATGGACTACCAAAACTACAGAAAAAACACCTTTTATAGACACTTAAAAAGTACAGGTAGCATAAAGAAAGCTCGGAAGGAATTACAAACGAACGTAACTTGGATAGACAGTTTAGACGATTCAGGTAAACCAACTCAAAATAGAGACAAAATTATAAAAATAGCAACTGAATATTACAAACAGTTATACGCAAACCCAGTAACAACGAATGAGTCACACCAAATGCAGGAAGAATACACAAATAGTAGTTACAATCTCGAAATAAAACCTATAGACGAGAAAGAGGTAGAAGACAGCATCAAAAATCTAAAATCAGACAAAAGCCCTGGATCGGACGGCTTAACAAATGAGATAATAAAATTTGGAGCATCAATCCTAAGCTACCCATTATCTATTTTATTCAATCGTATACTTGATACCGCTACTACACCATTACAATGGTGCGACTCAAGCATAATACTGATATACAAGAAGGGTAACCCTAACAACATCTCAAACTACAGACCAATTAGTCTTCTGTCAAGTCTCTACAAACTATTCGCATCAATAATTGAAAAACGAATAAACACGGCTGTGCAAAATCACCAACCGGTGGAACAGGCAGGATTTCGGAAGGGGTTCTCTACAGTCGACCATATACACACCCTAGAACTATTGATAGAGAAATATGAAGAGCATCAGTCTCCATTGTTTATTGCTTTTATAGATTATCAGAAAGCGTTTGACACTCTCCTCCACTCGAGTATTTGGGAAGCACTGAAACGACAAAACGTGGAAACACAATATATAAAAGTCTTGAAACATATTTACGAAAAAAGCACGAGCAAGGTAAAACTGGAAACTACGGGCCCACAAATAACATTAAACAGAGGGGTAAGGCAGGGAGATCCACTATCCCCAACCCTTTTCATATCTGTCCTAGAAAACGTGTTTAGGCAATTAGACTGGAATCGTCGGGGCATATTTATAAACGGCTCATACTTTACCCATCTGAGGTTCGCAGACGACATAGCTATCGTGTCAGAGAGCTCTGGCCAACTTCGATACATGATCACATCACTCCACGCGGCAAGTAAACGGGTAGGCCTTGAAATGAACTGGTCAAAAACAAAAATCATGACCAACAGTACACAAATCCCTATAAACGTCAACAGCACAGCACTCGATTATGTGAGAGAGTATATATACTTAGGTAAACGAATTTCATTTGACAAGAATAGTAATATAACAGAAGTAGAACGAAGAGTTAAACAAACATGGAATAAATTCTGGAACTTAAAAGAAGTGTTTAAAAGCGATCTCCCAGTTGAACTGAAGAAAAAAGTGATGGACTCAAACCTGCTGCCTTGCCTGACCTATGCGTGCCAAACGTGGAAATTTAACAATATCGTGAAAAATAAAATCACTACATGCCAACGAGGAATGGAGCGCAGCATGATGAACATTAAAAAACAGTATAGAGTCCGCCACTCTAAAATAAGATCATCATCCAAAGTCATTGACGCACTTACTCACGCACAAAAACTCAAATGGAAGTGGGCGGGCCATGTTGCAAGACTGCAAAACAACAGGTGGGCAAAAAGACTGACCTCTTGGAAAGGTCCGTTTGGGAAGCGCAAACACGGAAGACCATACGCACGTTGGGAAGACGAAATCTCACTTGTAGCTGGTAAAAAATGGCTAGAACTAGCAAAGGACCGAGAAACCTGGCAAAATCTGGAGGAGGCCTTCACCTCAGGGGTCCTCTAATTAAACTTAAACTTAATTATTATTTATATAGTTATAGACATAGACATAGACATAGACATATCTTTATTTGACATCACAGACAGAACAGACAAAACAATAAGTATATTATATAGTATGAAAATTGAGGAAAAACAAAAATAACAAAAAATAAAGAAGTAAGATAACATAACAATTATTCCAACATAACAAAAAAAAAAGTAAAAACAAAGATCAAAACAATAAATACATAAAAAAAAAAAAAAAAAAGAAAAACAATTTGCCATACAGTTATTCTGTGGTGTGATGCCAAACGGGACTACAACTCAGCATATGCTAACGGATATCCATCAGCGCTGATTTTCAGTGAAGCCCCATGATATCGATATTCGCTCGCGAGGTGCTCATGATTATAAAATAGTCATTTGAAATACTAAAATAAAAATCATCAAACAAAACAATCGCACAAGAAAAAATAAATAAATAAATAGAATGAAAAAATAAAAACATGCTATGATCAAATATTAAATAATCTGAAAAATGAAACAAATAAACAAATAGAATATAGTAGTAAATATGTGTATATAATAATAATGTACCTACCCTATCACAAGCTTGAAATAACATTTAATAAATAAAATATTCATGCCATGGCCTGGGATTATTATTATTAAGGTACGACTAACTAGGACAACTTTAAACTTTAAGCCGCACAATAGACACAATGTAAAGGTGTTTATTCTAAATATGATGGAACGACTCGACCGCCAATAGGAAGATATTTTTGGTAAGAAATTAAAAAAGCTTTAAATTTAGTCTTAAAAGAAATGATATTATTTACTTCTCTAACTGGGGGAGGTAAATTGTTCCAGCATTTGGTGGCCGTGTATTTAAAACTGCCTCTAAAAGCTGCGGTATGATGCGGCGGCATTTTTAATTTGTGGCTAATAGCTCTGGCCGCACGATTGCAAGAACTATTTCGCCAATCCAACTTCTCGAAAAGATATTCAGGGCGTTCAAATTTGGATACATTAAATAAGAGAACTCCTAGATGAAGTTCTCGCCTAAGAGTCATTTTCAAAATTCCGGCACTGTTAAGGTAAGCAGTGACATGCGTGCGAGGGGGAATATTAAAACAGTATCTTGCACATGCATTTTGTACCCTCTGTATAACTTTTTCAGTACGTGCAAGCAACCGCGGCCCATAAACAATATCGGCATAGCTCAGTGCTGATAGCACCAACGACTCACAGAGTTTGATACGTAAATCTGTGTTTAAGAAATTCCGGATGTTATATAAAATTTTTAATCGATACAGTGACTTGCGTACCATCTCAGTTACATGAGCCTCAAAACGTAAATGTTCATCCATAAGCACACCCAGGTTACGAGCCTCCGCTACACGCTCGATTTGACACCCCTTAACTAATATCACAGGACTAGAGCTTAAAATACGGGTCAATTGAAATTTAGAGCCGAAAACTAGATATTTAGTTTTATCCGGGTTAAGAACCAGTGTATTGCGTTCGGACCATTCCACAATTCGCTGCAAATCCTCATTTAAATGATTTACTGCAGACTGTACATCTTCGGGTTTAGATGATATATACACCTGAATATCATCAGCATAAATATGAAAATTACAGTATCTAATGGCGTTAATTACATCTGCACTATAGAGGATAAACAAAAGAGGTCCCAAAATTGATCCCTGAGGAACACCCCTGGCTACCATGGAGGGCGATGAAAGCTGACATTTGCCGTCCACACCACTGAGCTTAACTAACTGTGTCCGGCCAGACAGGTAGCTGTCGAACCATTTTACGGTTGAGGGCTCAAAGCCATAATAGCACATCTTGGAAAGCAGTAAGGGCACATTAATCGCATCGAAAGCTCTCGAAAAGTCTAGGAGCACCATAATTGAGGCATTTCCAGTGTCTTGACTTGATAGAATGTTATCTACAATATCAATCAAGGCCGTAGATGTACTACGGGATTTACGAAAGCCCGATTGTCGCTCAGGTAATATTTTATTTTTTTCTAGAAAAGCCGTAAGCTGCATACAAACAACCCTCTCCAAGATCTTAGATAGACAGGGTAGAATGCTAATAGGACGTAGGTCTTTGACTGCCGTAACATTAGATTTTTTTGGTAACGGTGTTATTAATGCTATTTTCCAGGCATCAGGAAAGGTTTGAGTGATCAACGATAAATTAATAATAGCAGCTATAACATCCAGTGTTCTCGGAAGGGTAAGAAGTAACATATCAAGTGAAATGTCATCGGTCCCTACAGCGCTCGATTTTAATGATTTAATTACATTGAAGACGGTACGCTCATTAATTGTATGCAATTCAAAAACAGCCTGGCTTTTGTGACGATGGAATTCATAGTATGAGAGACTCGATATATCTACGTTATTTTCTCCCGGAACAGTGTTAAAATGTGTGTTAATTAGATCTGGATCATGCAGATGAGGCGGTAAATCTAGGTCATGCTTCTTGGATGTCAAATCGGCTGTGCGCTTCAAATTCTTCCAAAGAGCTCGAGAGTTTCCAGCATTGCAGTTTATGTTGTCGCTAAAATAGGCTTTCTTTTCATTGAATAAGGCGCTATTAACACAGCCTTTAAGTTGTTTATAATACAATCTGTCCCTCTCTAGACCTGATGATCGAAATTTATTATGTGCATCGTTTCTTAGGTGCATCATCTCTTTAATGGTAGGTGTAATCCATGGAGTTAAGTTTTCCTTGACACGAACTTTTTTATATGGTGCGAAATGATTGAAAAGAGATAGTGTTAAATGATTAAATGCCGTAACCATGTCATTTACATCTGATAGCAGTATTATACTTTCCCAGTCTATTGAATTGAGCATCCGGTCGAACTCACTGCCATTGATACCTTTTAAAGGTCGGAAAATAATCCATCGGGGGGGTGATTTACACTTCTTAATATCTATTTCACCGACTACGAAAGCGTGATTGCCGAGGTCAGGGATAAAGTGTACGCCTAGATTAGTTACCGTGGCATTGCTACAAAACAGATCAATCGCAGTTGCACTATGTTCTGTAAAATGCGTCGGTTCACCTATGTACTGAGTGAGACTGGTGTAAGTTAAAAACTGATTAAATTTAGATGAATTTGAATCACTGTTCATTAAGTTGATATTGAAATCGCCTAGCAGTACTATGTATTTGTAGTTTGAAAAGGATGCGATTGAATCAGTTAATGCGTCTAAAAATGTATCCACGTTGACCCAAGGCGGACGATATGCAGTGCCTACTATAAGTTTCATGCCATTAATGGTGAGATTTATCCACATTTGTTCAATAGGAGGGGCTGCGGGGTGTGCACATAAGTTATATAAGTTATAACTAAAACACTGTAAACTTAGTGGAATAGAAGGCTTTTTTATTTTTATTTTTATTTATTTATTATCTGTAAAAAAGATTATTTAAAAAATATATTATTTTGACTAGCTTCGTCGTTTCAAGTTGCATTGATCCTGATCATGGGAAGACTAAGATCTTAATATATATTTGATAGTATATATTACATAACCATGAATTCATAAGTATGACTTTTATATAACTCAATAAAACCACAGCATGAATAACACTGTGTAATAAGACATCAAAAATATATTTGAGTAGCGTTTAAGGTATAACCATAATTCGCACAGGTTATAAAACCTGGAACGATCCACTCCAAGTTAAGGTGTATTTGATTAGGGTCCCGGGTATCCGGGTTAGGACCCAAGTCGGCCCCAACGTTCATATACCCATTTTTATTTGGCCCAATCTATTAAATCTTTTTCAGCGATACCCCATTTTATGGGCTATTCGATCTAATGCTGTTTTAAGGGCTATTTGTTTTACGTTTAGGATTATGTGCATGTTGTTTTTTTATGCAGTTAGTTTTATAGTCTGTAATAGAAATATGATTTTCTTTTTGCGTTTTAATTCTAAGCTATAAATAAATGCAAACGCGTTTTTTATATTTACTAATGTAAACAGTAATATGAATTCAATACCTCGTTATTTTTTATATATCATATATCTAAGAAGTTTAAACAATATATTATTATTTATCCAGTTATGAGGCAAATCAGCTATTTATCATTCAGATTACATTTGCTTCTAAAGAAGTTTTTTTTTAATATGTGTCGGTGAATTGTACAGGCTTGATTGCAATGATTGTTATTTATTTGAAAAATATAATAGAATATTTACTTGTGAGACTTTCTTATAAAGTAAATGGAGTAAAGCATGAGCCTAGAAGTAAAGCAAATACCCATAAGCTCCTTTTTCCTCTTATAAATATAATTTTTTTTTATAAAATATCCTTCAGATAAATTGTAAATATGTCACAATTATGCATATCTAATACCTACTCTTTCATCTAATACGTAAAAATAACAAAACATAAATAAAAACACGACCACCAAAACAAACCGCACCTATATAAAACCCAATACACCCCAGTGCAAATAAACGTACCACAAATTTAAATTCAAAACAAAATGAGCCAGCCGACCGAGTGGAATTACTTCAAAATTCTAACGCACTCTCGCTCACCGCTCAAGTATTTACGAGCCGGGTGTTACAGGATAATAGGGCTCGTAAAATAAAATAAATAATTACTTGGCGCCGGCACATTCATGAATAAGTTAATTGTTACAATGCAAGACAGTGTAGGCCCCCGTTACCTCGTAACTCCGCGCTTAATTATAAACGGGGTGAATTATGATACGCGGTCGGCGGAGTTAAGACGCGATCGGATGATTCTTGATACTAATACTGGTCGTAAATTTCAAATTTGGTTATTGAATTTGAAGCTTTGATCGTTGTTGCTTAAGGTGTTTTTTACGACTGCTATCTAATGCTAATTGATTTTATATAGGTAGTGGCTCCATGCGGTTTCGCCCGCATTCCTGGGATTTAAAGTAGTATATATCCTTTTCCAAGCTCTAGTCTGTTCTTTTTGAAAATTTATAAATGCAAGGGTTTAGCTGTGAAAGCGTAACAGACAGACATAAGAGTTACTTTCGCATTTATAATATTAGTAGAGATAATTGGTATACGTACTGTTGCTATAGATCTACCCTACTCATTAATAAGAATGATGTAAAATTTATACACGAGAATATCCGATAATTAAGTTTCGGTCTACTGCAGGTAATTAATTTAGTGGCTCATTAAATTATTATATTTTTGAAGGGTATATATTACTCTGAATGAGTTATTGTACTAGCGCAGAATCGCGTAACTAAGTAATTTTAAAATGAGAACTCAAATTGTTATTTATTTTCATAAAAATATAATTGTTGGTTCGTAAAATATTTCGTATTTTTTTGTAAAATAGTATTTTACAAAAACGCTGTAAATTGCATATTAATATTATCGGTAAAATAGAGCTCTAATTAACCTTCTTCTTCATAATGAAGAACAAAGTCAATCAAAATCTATTAACTAATCACTTTATGCTTCAACATTCTAAATCTGCTAACCACAAATCAAGCATAACTTACCCAAGTCAGATCACAACTATATATATATTCTCTAAAGAAATGCCCAGTTCCGATTCACCTATTCTGCCTAGAAATGCCAAGGTATATCTCAACCCAAATTAAGGTACCGGCTATCAACTGCAGACACAAAACACTGTGATAATTTACTCGGACGGACATATCTAGCGTTTCGGCTCAAAGCACCGGTACAGTACCTACATTCGTGCGGCTGCGCCCTCGTTATTCTATCCTGTTCCGGCGACAATTAACGACATCCTACAAGATCTATGGGTCAGCATCAATTAAGCTTTAATCCCGAAGCTCTAGGTTCTAGGTGTACCCTCTATACATTTGATCTTGTATAATCGTTTAGTACTATCTATTCTAAACTCTGTAGGGATCGTCTAAAATTTTTTGGAATATTTTTGCTATGAATACAGACAAGGTCAAAATAAATTGATCAATGGCAAATAGTATTAGGAAATCAGCATACGTTATCAAATAAAGTCATCAATTTAAAATAAAATGTGGTAATTAGTAGCGATGTGCCGAGTACGGTTTGACTCGAGTCAGACTCGATTCCTGCTTTGGACTCGCCTACTCGAATACCAATTTATTTTGATTCGAGTACGCCAGACTCGATTCCGGTACTCGAGTCAGGAAAAATCGATTCGTATTTACTAACTCGATTCTATTTATGCGAGTTCAATTGACTCGAGTCTAGTATACGAGTTTTGTTACGCTCTATGTTTTTAATTATCTTTCATTAAAAAGTAATTAAAACAACATTTACCGGACACAAATGAATAACTGAAAAGTAATAACTTTGATACCTGATAATAACTTAGATACATAAATATTTAAAATCATGAAGCGTCTTCATAATCGGATATGAGCAATATTTCTTTTGAGGTCGATGCCAACCGCAACATTAGGAAAAAAGGAATCGGTAATGAGGGTTGATTCGAGTCTAGCCGGAATTCAAATACTGACTCGAGTCCACCCGGACTCGAGTCCACCCGGACTCGAGTCAGTATTCGAATACCAAACATAGAATTCGAGTAGAGGGAATCGAGTCATGATTCGAATACCGTATAAACTGACTCGAGTCGACTCGATCCACCAAAACAGCGACTCGGCACATCACTAGTAATTAGTTTGTTTGCATTGGCGTTACTATTAGTACTACCACCGATCAGACCAGTCATAATCGCACCTAAAATCCGATAAAAAAAATACTTCTATTATTATCATAAATACTGTTTACTTTTATAAATGATTTACATATTTATCTTCAAATTTCTACGGCAATACTATCAAATTCGGGCAAGGATATAGCCGATGTAAAGAGAGAGGATGCTTCAAGCTATTACATATTAATGCAGTATGAGCTGGAATTCTTAAAACACGAACTGCAAGATATCCTTGAAACTCCACAGAGACACAATTAACTAGCCGACGAAGTAGTTTTAAATTATGTATCCAAGAACCACGGAGTTGGTAGTGGCCTAAATTCGTTGAACAAACAGTATAATTTGCTGTTTAGTTTTAAGACCAGCCAAAGAATGTTGCTGCAAAATTTTCATAAATATTCAATGAAATTGTTACAGCCTTGAAGGCGAGTTACTTTGAGAATCGGCCTTTAGGAGAAGCATGCAGAGTGATTTGTTATTATTTAATTTTTTTTTTAATATTGGAGCAATACTGCAGGGGAACTTATAAATTTACTTAACATCGTCATAGGCTTATCTTTTAGCCTATAGAAACATACTCAATTAAATTTAAAATGATATAAATTTAAAATCTAAAGCCAATATTTTAAATATTTTTAAATAAAATATGGCATCCGGGAAAATATATTTATACCAGGAAAACACAAATTTATTTGAAATGGCGGCTGAATGTGCAGGATTCAAACTACATAGTTTTAAATTATTAATAACATAAGTACCTATTCATTTATTTATTTACCAAGTTTATTGCCTTAAAAATGATTGAAAACATCTGATGTGAGGGTAATAAGATGTTTCTTAATCGTAACTTTGGTGTCAAAATCATGTCTTTATTTTGAAAAAAAAACCTGTATAATTCAATCCTTCAAATAAATATCCTATAAACAATGGACAAAAATTTGAAGCAAATAAAATAACAGGAAAATCATTTTCGAAGCAACTTTACAAGGCTTCGAAAACTTTTTGTCGAGTCCTTTAATTAAATCAAAAGTATGGACAATGGTGGTTCTCTTATAATATCTGAAGCCAATGTAGATCTCGAAAGTGTAGATAAAAAAAAATACTTAAATAATTTTTGCTACGTTAAAGAATGTTCAAGAAAAACAAACTTTTTTGCTTAGCGACAAGATATAACTACAAACCTATAAATCTAACTAGATATCGCAAGTGTATGTACTTCGCGTCGCGTGTCAAAAAGTAGCAAAAATGTCTGCTTTCTACGCCGACTTTTGTCCGGGATCAACCGTTACTGCCTTCGGACGTCAATGAAAATGTGACACCGTTGGTTTTCATACAAATTGTGAAACTTATGTTATTAACTTAGATTATAAGTATGTGGAAATAACTTTACTTTAGCTTTATCATCAACTGGCCCTTAACTAAAAGTCATAAGATCTATTCTTCCTTCAACATTCTAAAAAGTTGTAAACGAAGCATAGTTCAGGGATATTTTACCGAAAATATTTAAATCCCAAGACAGGTGGTGCATTGTTGCTGACTTTTGGGCATATTGCCAATGCCGGGGTAAAGGTAGGGTAAGAAATATCACACATGGGGAGTGATTTCGTAAGTTGGAAATCCTACCAAATAGGTACTTTCATCTGTACCGTGCAAAATTAGCTTGGAAAATAAATATGAATGTATAAACTTGGTTACAGGTATGCAACCATAGACCTATGGGTAACTAGATAACGTACCTAAGTACCTACCTTAATTTGTATGAAGAACAACTTTGTCACTATTTTTCTTTGATGTCCAAAGGCAATAACGGTCGTAAATAATGACATAAAAGGAAGACTTTTTGCTGCTTTTTGACACACAAAGTAGTCTAGTTTATTTATTGGTGTATGTATGCAACGTTGTTACCTAATATTCATGACAATATAAATGTAAACGAATTTGATTTCCACTCAGAATAAACATTTGTATGCAAGAACATGGCTGTGTCCGGGTGTTAATATCTATGTATTTAAAATCAGTTTCCATTTAGTAAATCGGAAATCTAGTCATACTACAAACTCTGCATAGTTACTCTAATCCCTATTATCCCTATTACTATTATTAATGCGAAAGTATGCGATACATGGACTAGGCCTTATAAAATGATATAAGTTTTTATGCCGGGAAAGTTAACGATTCCCCGGGAACTTGGATACAAACGACTCCGATATAAAGATTTCTTTCACCAATGGAAAGCTACATTCATCATCCCCTCATATACGTCTCCACCGAGGAGCTCGAGCCTCCTCTAACAACGAGGGGGTTTAGGCCATAGTCTACCACACAGACCTAGTGCGGATTGGAAAGCTACATTATTAACATAAGCTACATTTTAAAATAAAGATCTATATATACCTTACATGGAACTCTAGTAAACATGTCAAAAGAACCTGTATGAAGTTTTACAAATGCTGTTACTGAAATAATGTACGTCCTCTAAAATTTGACCATGTAGTTATAATAGGCATATTAGCTATGCAAAGTACACTCTAACATTTAGACCAACATTCACAACGTCGCGTCGCACAATAAGCACAATTGTGCATTTTGTGCTGTAGATTTTGTAATGACGTAATCCATTTATGACGTCATTAGAATAGTAATGCAGTTTAGATAGATGGGGAATAATTTAGAATATAGGTAATGTATGAAAATTTGTCAGATTATTTTTTGATTGACAAGCTTGCTTTATTTCTCTATCAACTTTAATGGATCTACTCACTAGATCAAATTTGACCTCATAAAATATGTTTTCTAAGTTTTAAAATAGGTATATCTAAAGAATCTCCCTTGAAACTGGTTGACTGATTTTTGAATATATTTTGATGTATATTTTGTAGGTCTGAGTATAAGTCATAAAGTAATTTTCACTTATCTATTTTATCGCGATTTTAATATTTTTGCGGAAACAATCTCCAAATAATTGAACCACCTTTAAAATGATGTGTCGCATTTCCCATTTGCATTCTCATGACAGTAAGTACGTGTTAAAAACAAAGCTCAGTAATGTTAATACGCTGGCTTTAAAATCTCCATTTTGCAAGTATGTATAAAGGTATAAAAGAGGGCGTTCCAGTGACATCCAGCAGGTGATAATTAGTAAAACAGTAGAAATCTCCATAATGACTAAATGTTGGTAGTACGCCGCTCATCCAGGCCATTCATGAATAAGTTAATTGGTTCAGTGCAACTGTTGGTATAAAACTTGGTACACACTGAGGATGGCTTACTTACTTAACACATTTTTAGACTTTTATGGCTTGAACATACTTTACACACAAATTTATAGTACTACATCTATATGTAAATAGAAAACTTTTGTTTTCATCATTAGTTTGTATTGTTTGGCTCCGAAACTACAAGACCGATCTGACTAAACATTTACCAATCGAAAGCTATATTATCAGGAAGTGACATAGGCTATATTATATACGGAAGAAGGAGGATGCGAGTCAAACTGGGCGGCGTAAGTTAGTACTATGTATATACACAGCATTTAAAGTACTTTATGATGAAATCTTCAGCTGCTGCATGATCAAAAGCAATATAGGGAACTCTATTGGAACCCCTAGTGATGCCAGCATCCATAGGCTACGGTAACCGCTTCCCATAAGGTGGGACTGTATGCCTGTTTGACACCTTTGTGGTATAGAAACAAAACACGAATAACTCAAAACAAAAACCGAATATTAAAGGTTTCAGCTGGATCTATTTTTGTACTAGATCTAGGCTAATCAATGATAGAATAGCTATAACACATTAAGCCATACAAAAACCGGGCAAACTAAGTCCGGGAACAAATTACAACAAAAATATTCCATCTACAACGTCCCTAAGTCAACGTATCTACGCGACCCTAGCTATGACGCAGACTTAATGAATAACCGTACCCGGCTGAAATACACGCTGAAATTACTGCTTTAATTCCTCCAACGATATTTATTATGGGGTACTAATTACTTGGGGGAAGTGTTGGAGAAACGGTTGCCCTCTCTCATTTCTTCTTTACTTTCATATTTTAGGACGTTATAAGACTAGAGGAAATGCTGTTGAATAGCGTGCTTTAGTAAAAATATTGATTTCAGAGAGACCTATAGATTTCATATGTTGAAAAATGTTATCTCGTCTATTTTTCTCTCTTGGTCTTTTCAGTTGGAAGTTGACTAAGAAAGTCTTTGGGTTCGTATAACTATTGATACTGATAACTACCAGACACAAAATTTTAGGATTTTAGTCAATCCTTATTTTATACAATACTAGTGGCTCCCCGCGGCTTCAACCGCGTTCCCGCGGGATCTTCAATTTTCACGGGATAAAAAGAAGCCTATGCCCTTTCTCAGGCTCTGGATTATCTGTGTACCAAATTTTATTAAAATCGGTTCAGTAGTTTTAGCGTGAAAGCGTAACAGACAGACAAGCAGAGTTACTTTCGCATTTATTAATATTAGTATAGTACGGATGAGGTCCATAGATAAACACGCGTAAGGCAATAGCCTTTATTTATTTTATTTTTTTTATTAAAATTAAAGCTGTTAGATTTTCGATGAATAAATAGGTATCAGGAATCATACCAGCCTGTTTTTCATTCATATATAACGACCACTCTAGTCCATAATCCAATGGGAATATAAAACAGAGCTTCACCAATCAGCCTGTCAACTCATTAACACGGAACGAACTCACTTATCAGACAAGTCGTCGGTTCCGGTGCCTGTTCTGGATCGAAACCGGATGGGGTGCTGTCGTACGGCAGATTTCCCGGAGGAATACCGGAGTGATGGCACAGCCGTGAGTGTTACACTGATTGCTTTACGTTTTTGATTGATATGAACTGTCAGCGGGTGGATGGGTGCGCTTAACAATGAAAGAATTATTTCAGATTTAAGTGATTACAATATTTAGGTTTCGCTGGCAAATTAGAGATAAGTTATGGCTCCTACTGGAATTAGAATGAGGTTAGAGAAGTAATTAAGTTTGTATATAATGCATATTGTACTGTAAGATTGGAAACAAGTTTGTAGTTTGATTGCAAAGCTTAAGAAACTAACTTTAAAATCTTCCTCCAATTGGCTTAAAACTTATTTCAAGGAAGAATAATGAAGATTGAAACTACAAACTCAACTAACTGAAACAGAAAATATCATCCAATAATTCCTTCCATTTAAGACAGACTTCAATTACAATAAGGCAATTCAAAGACTTCAGTTTGAGTACAATAAGTCTGAACGTTCACATCGCAGTCTGCGAGTAAGACGTATAAAACTGGAAGTTAATTCAAGAAATGACTAAATTAGCTTAATAATGCTTGCTCAAATAATACTGGAACATCGAAGTGAGGGAATTAGAGCACGGTACGTTTCGAGATGAGAAAATTAGATTATATCTCATTTCTCCTTTTGCCTGAATTACTCGAGATCTGCTCGATTAAAATTTTAAGTTAGCGATTAATCAAGTGGAGGCGGCGCGGCCGAGTCAATGACTCCGGAGCAAAACTCCGACGTGGAATTAGGCGAAAATTATTCATATTGTTGGGGAACTGGATCGTTACTTTTCAAACATGAGAGTATTATTAAAAAGTATATAGGTTCTTTACAAACGTTGGTAACAGTGGTATTTACTGACACGTACACTACGATGCATTGGCAAATTACTATAAGCCATTGAAGTATCAATCAAGTAGATAAACTTTACTTTTGATGATGACGAAACACGAAACAAATCTTATCAAATGTCTCAGAGGTAAATCTATACTAATTATACGAGTTTGTTTGATTGAACGCGCTAATCTCAGAATCTACTGGTCCGATTGAAACATTATTTTAGCGTTAGGTAGCCCATTTATTAAAGAAAACTATATGCTTTATGATATCACGCTACGAACATTAGGAGCAAGATTTTGCATAAACGGTCAAGATGGAATGGTACGAAGTTGCATGGTTGCAAGTATCATAATTAAAAATGAAAAATGCCAAATATGTTACCTTGTAAGTGCCGAGGTGTTCGACGACGCATGGCAGGCTGGCGTCCCTGCCCAGAGCCACCGTCACGTTAGGAATCGGTTCCGAGAACCGGGGCTCCTCCGTTAGAACTGTGGATGATAAATCTTCTATTAGCACCAATATCTTGAATTTGGAAGAATACATCGGTATTACTTTCTTTTTATTTCCTTCAAACCTGTGAAATCCTGCTAAGGAACCAAGTTGCTAGAGTACTAATGTTATCATTGAACAAATAAGAAAACAAGTTTTTCAGTCATCTATGTTATGTGATGATGTAGACTAAGGTGGTAAGTTCAGAAACCTTGATGAGAACTGGTTCTCCAATGACGACAAAATTATTATGAAATACTTTTACAATGCAGCTTCATCTAGAGAATAACATTTTTTAATTAGAAAATAATACCAAATTTTTAAGTCAACACAGCCTTAAATTACAAAGAAGAGTAAGAATCCAAATTGCTTACATTGATATTTTTAATCAACGTCCAAATTTCGGTGCTTGCCTCATAATGACTGGCAAAATATTGTTTATTAGGGAAGTTTTGCAAATTCCTCGTTTAAGGGTAAAGTCAGTGATAACGCGCGGTTTTGTAAAGGGTACACAGAGATTAAGGGTGCGGCGGCTTTGGTAGCGTCAGCTTCTGAACTATAGACAAACAGTATCTCATGACTGGCACATCATTAGTATCCCTTTTTCGATAAAATAATATTTTAGGGGGTTAATACATGCAGTAAATCTTGCCGAGAATGTTTGTGGATGGGATTCAAACTCCCGACTGACATTTTGAAAGTCACACCTAACCACAAAGCCAACCGGTCAGCCAATGTATTATAACGAGGTAGAAAATTAAATAAATCAACGTTAGCAGTGTGACCACACCAAAAATACCAATTCTGCTGAGATACGGTAATTAAAAGTGTGTTACCAACTTTTATTGTTCGTATCATTTCGAGCTGAAAAAATGCTTGCGGCGTCTCTGATATTAATAAAAATTTATTCTCATTTCACTGAATAACATTTTTTTCTCGAAGACGAAATATTCATTGTCAACGGATCATTCAAAGAATACAAATATAATATGTTTTTTCTTGGGACTGATTACTTTCAATGTTGATGTACAGATATTGAGGTATTATTTACAGATTATTGTGTTCAAGACTTTTATATTTTCTATTTGACAATGTGGGGAGATGTGATATAGAATCTAAAAAAGTATATTGGGTACATACTAAAAAGATATTGGTTAATTTCCGAACCAGTTAAGTTAGTTTACTGAACTGATTACTGATTTACATTGCCTTTTATTTGAAAAACAAACATTAGGCTACTGACTCTCAAATGCACTCTCTCATGATGACACGACTACACAGAGGAGCACGAAGGGGTTTAGGCCATAGTCTACCACGTGGACACAGTGCGGATTAGCGGACTTCACACGCCTGTTATTGCGACATCCCGGGCAAGCAAGTTTCCTCCATCACCGAAAGCCAATGGCGTGAACCCGTAAGTTGTAAGCTTTTTAACACAGAGGTACGGGTCAGGGTTGAACTTACCCTCTGATGATCATTTCGAACAGAGCCACCACGGCTAAAAATTTCACCTCAAATAATTTTAATTTCACAATGAACTTGAATAACCTTTCCATCATACAATTGTGACAAAATAGCCCGTCCAAATGTGGATGTCGTTTGAAAATTAAGTTTTCATTACATGTCAACCGTGTTTCCAATTTTGCAGTGTCACGCAGCCGCAGCCGGTACAGTAAACAACTCACGAATGTCAAAATATCAAAACAGTTGTCGTATTATTTTTACCTAGCAACCTTTTCAATTGCTTTTAAAATTTATGTAATTTATTGTAGAAGCGGCTTTGTTGAAGGATACGTACGTAATTTGAAATGAGTATATATTTTACAGCAGTTCTTAAACTTATGATATTTGTTATTTTATCACGACATGATGGCAGACGGAACCTTGGCTTACTGACTGTTTTCCATTTAAATCCACTCGATACATATATCAAATGCGAATGTAAATCTGTATGTCTGTTTTGCTTCCACGCCTAAACCACTGACTGGATAAGGTATTATAATATTATTTGGTACAAGCTTGGAACAAGACATATTTTTTTACCTACCTGTTTTGTGAAACAAGTAAATCATAAAACCAAAACTATTCTCATTATACCAAAAACACCACCGCAATTTGAACATCAACAAAATCGATCGTTCCACTAATTTAATAACCCTTGTTCGAATACGAACACGCTTCCAAGATATGAGAAACAAGATTTAATTACTCAAGTTGAGTTCTCTCCAAAATATTGTCTTCATTAGAAGCCATGCCCTTTGAGTCTCGTTTTATTTGAAAAGTTTCCATGTAATTTTGTGAAGTTAGTTAGATGGCCTATTAACATTCTCATCAGTGATGCTCACCACCTTATAACTTGACGTGTTCACTGTTCATATTATCTGTAGGTACTTATACTGTGCGAACTCTGCGATAAGATTTACACAAGTATATTTGTTTGAGCTCTTTCATTATAATGTCTGGAGAAGTTATATATCAGGGACGTTTAATTTAAATACTGTTTTATGTTGTTACATATTTAATGTGATGTTATCTATGACTAGCTGCCTCCGCGTGGTTTTACCCGCGTAGTTCCCGTTCCCGTGGGAATCCAGGGATAAAATATAGCCTATGTTACTCAGTGTTAATGTAGCTTTCTAATGTAAAAAGAATTATTAAAATCGGTCCAGTACTTTTTGAGTTTATTCGTTACATACAAAAACACAAATATTTCCTCTTGATAATATTAGTGTAGATTAAGTGTTACATAGCCATCAAGAAAGGCTATATAAAGATGAAACGGAAATGAAGTTGTGAGGAACACCTAGTTATTCATAACTTCGCTAAAATTGTTTTTCTCCTATAGTAATCCTTATTATTTTAAAATTGGTTTATTACTTAATTTTTTAACATTGGTACATATAATTTAAACTGCGTGTGTTGTGTAGTATTATCTCTCGAACGGTTGACCTTTCACTGATAAAACTCTATATATACTTATCACCATTTAAGAAATACATTACGTATTTCCCGGGAATGTGTTATCATATTAAAAATGTAGGCATGTTCAAAGAAAACAAAACTGTTTTATAAATTGACCTAATTTTGACGGCTTCATCCATATTCGTAACTGCAAGTTCGTAACCAGTTACAAGAGAAGAATTTTTTTTCGCTGTTTCGTAACTAGTTGTGAGAGAAGAATAATTATTCCATTTTGGTAACTCATGTTTCGTAACCAGTTACAAAAGAAGATTTCTTTTTCTCTTTTTGATAACCAGTTGCGAGAGAAGAATTATTATTCCACTTTTGTAAATTTTTGGTAGTTACGAAACTGGAATGAGTCGCATACCGGCTTACTCTTATTGGTGGGGAGGTAGCTTTGAACCAGGAGACGGACTTTAAACCCCGGCAAATTTAAGATCCCTCGGGAACGCGAGTGAAACCGCGGGGAACCACTAGTGTCTAATAAATGTTGAAATTTGAAATGTTTTCAATAAAGCTGCAGGAATAGATTATTAAAAACCCCAGCCGTCGTCCACGTTAATAACTAAACGTACCTGACCAGTCACAAAATAAAGAGAAAAAAAAGTCACTCAACACCGTGGGCTTTGCCAACACTATTGATTGTTTCGATGTTATTTACTTTATATATGTACTAATGGAAATGGAAACTATATGGTTACAAAAATGGAAATAATTTGATCTACAAAAGTGGAAAAATAATTCTTCTCTCGCAACTGGTTACCAAAAAGAGAAAAATAAATCTTCTTTTGTAACTGGTTACGAAACATGAGTTACCAAATTGGAATAATAATTCTTCTCTCACAACTAGTTACGAAACAGCGAAAAAAAATTCTTCTCTTGTAACTGGTTACGAACTTGCAGTTACGAATATGGATGAAGCCATTTTGACTTGTATTATAAGTAGTCTTTGTTCCATAGATAACTAATAAAATATAATAAATATATTTTGACATTTTTCACATATTTGATATCAAACAAACTAAACAGAGCTTATATATTTACCTTACAACTATGGTACAGTACAGACATTTTAATGCACACAATCTTTGCTCTAGGTAGGAATTGAACCTTCGAAAAACGCCTTGAACAGGTTACTAAATCAGATGAATGCACAACTTACCCTGACATATAATAGTGATGATTTGTATGACGCTTATCGCGATGCTCTTGCCGGGTCCTCGCCTGCCGGTCATGGTCGCATCAGACGCTATCTGTCATCACCAGCTGATTCTATCTAATCTAACCATCAGCCCCTTGAGTCTCTTCATCACTGCCTTTTGGTATCTGAAACAAATAAAATTTGGAATCTACATACATCTTATATATAAAAGAAAGTCGTGTTAGTTACACTATGAACGGCTAAACCGACGTACGTACGACTTACGTAGCTTTGAACCAGGAGACGGACATAGGATACTTTTTGTCCCGGGAAAATTTAAGGTCCCTCAGGAACGCGGGTGAAACCGTGAGGTACCACTAGTCATTCTTAAATAAATAACTGGGAATTCTCTTACGGTCATCTGGGGGATAATCTCGCCGTTTATAAGAAGCATCTATGAATCATATATGGAGTGAGGAAGTGAGCTGTATATAGTAGGTAGGTAGGGTAGTATATCGAACTTTCATATTTGCCTGATATTTTGAACATTTTGTCTTATTTGACATATTCGTACTAATCGGACGACCGACGACGGCTTAAAATAGGTTTCCATGTAATAATAAACTAATTGCACCCTGCAGTTTCAACCGCGTTCCCAAAGGTTTTCAAAATTCCCGGAACAAAAAAATAGCCTGTGTTATTCCACAACATATTTTAATTCTGTGCCAAATTTTATGGCCCTTCAGCCGTTGTGGCGTGAAAGATTAACAAACATTCCTGAAAACTAATCGCGGAGTTTATTTTCGGCTGTCCGACTAGACATATGTATTTTGGGAACATAATTTAGTATAAAGGTATGAAGCCTAAAAATTCCTTAAAAATAGATAACTAAATTATCTACAAACAAATTCCAAATTTTACATAAAACGAAATAAAATATACGACAACAGGAAAAACTAGACAATAATAAGTTATCGAGTTTGACAACAGTTTTTCAAATGGTAATTGTTCGTTTTGTTAATGTCTCACTGAAAAGATTTAGTCAATCATTTATCACTCGATGAATAGGTACGTACCTACTAACAAATACTTCAATATTTGATTCCAACGGCCGATATAATCAATCAATGTATCATTTATTTTATGAAAATATGTATTTACTTTAAGCTGTAAATGAATAAAAATGTTTATAGTTCAATTGTCATAGGTTCTAACGTGTTAATATATTGGCTATGAGTTATTATTTTTAAACAAATAAATAGGTACTTAAAATATTAGACTATTAATAAACATTACAATTCTGTCAATTATGTCAGTTAGGCTATAGATAAGTTTTTTTGATGATTCAGATTTTAAATTTCTTTCTTTCTTTCTAAATTAACGATTCTCTGTACAAAGTACAAAGACAAACATTATAAAAACCACTCGGTATCAAACTTTAAGAAAACGTCTATAGGCACTAGTGGCTCCCTGCAGCATCGCCGGCATTCCCGGGAGATCTTTAATTATCCCGGGATAAAAAATAGCCTATATGTAATTCCAAAATATATTGTAACTCTGTACCAAGTTTCATCGAGATCCATTTAGCCGTTCCGGCGTATAAGAGTAACAAACATTCATCCATACATTTTCACAAACTTTTGCATTTATAATATTTGTATAATCTTTAAAATAAATAAAAAAATGTGTAAACCATAAGTTACAATAAATAAAGAACCTTAGATTTAATCAAAGTCTCATATATAACAATAATAATGTGTTTTGAATGTGAATAGGTAAAAACAACTATTCCCCCGCGAGGGAACAATTAATCAAAGGTAATGTATGTAGCATTACAATAACAATATATTCAGTAAAATAATGTGTTCATTTGTTAAGTAATTTTTCAATATAACACTAAATTTTATTAATTGTCCAGTGAAATAAATTTCTTTCATAGAGAATTTAATTTATTTAGCGAGTCGAAAATTGTGGCTTCAACTACGTGTTAAATACAGGATTTCATAATTACATTTTCTGTATTAAATTATACGCATTGTAGTAACAGAAAATTGTATGGAACGAATTTTATCGAGTCACTATATTAATAAACCACCCGAAGGTAATACTTGTAATCAAATATCGATATCATGATTACAAAATAATATAAAATGAAATTTGTTTATTCCGTTTTATACAGCCCGGTTGGCTTCGTGGTTAGTGACCCTGGCCCTCAAGCCACGGGTCGTAGGTTCGAATCCCACCCAGGACAAACATTTGTATGAATATGTCTGTTTGTCCTGTGTCTGGATGTAAATATCTATATAAGTATGTATTAAAAAATGTAGTATATGTAATATATCAGCTATCTGGTTAGCATATCACAAGCTCTGCTTAATTTGGAATCAGATTGGCCGTGTGTGAAAAATGTCCCAGGATAGTTATTTATTTATTTACTAGCCTTTGCCCCGTAGATTCACCCGGGAGATATTAGCGTAACCTAATCAATTTATAGATAAAATGCAATTGTCAGTGAAATCCTAACTAATATTATAAATGTGAAAGTAACTCTGTCTGTCTGTCTCGCTTTCACGCTAAAACTACTGAAGCGATTGAAATGAAATTTTGTACACAGATAGTCTAGAGATAGAGAAAGGATATATGCTACTTTTTATCCTGAGAAAATGGATCTCTCGGGTACGCGGGTGAAACCGCGGGGAGCCACTAGTCTGATCTAAATCTGCCGACTGAGCTGGTTAAATCGATAAATATTAGACAAGGTTTTCAGTTGAAATCTGTGTTTCGATACTTATAAATAAATGCTTATAGTGTATTGTATAGATTATAATTTACTAGCGGACCCGACAGACTTCATTCTGCCCACCAGCGCCACCTACCGGCTCCAAATTGATGTATTATACATAAAAACCTCCCCCATGAAGTACTCCGTAACTGGTGAACACTGCATGAAAATCTGTTCAGTAATTTTTGTGTTCAGCGCGTTCAGACAGACAGAGGCGGCGGGGACTTTGTTTTATATAAGATACTAGCTGCCTCCCCGCGGTTTTACCCGCGTAGTTCCCGTTCCCGTGGGAATACAGGGATAAAATATAGCCTATGTTACTCGGGGATAATGTAGCTTTCCAAAGGTGAAAGAATTTTTGAAATCGGTCCAGTAGTTTCGGAGCCTATTCATTACAAACAAACAAACAAACAAACAAACAAACAAACAAACAAACAAATCTTTCCTCTTTATAATATTAGTATAGACATGCCGACCCGGAAAACGTTTAGAATGAAATGTCAAAGAACACAACACTTTATGTAAATAAATGACTTCACGTCAATGAACGACGGATCAAATCAATTATTTTCATATAGTCCATATAAAATTACTAAAATCACAGTTAAAAGTGGGAGTAGCCGAGTTAAAAATACTTTACGATACATTCTAATTACTACGAAATATAATGTAACTACAATTTCATGGTAAACGAAGAAATAAGTGAACAAAACTTACTAAAAACTGGCCATAAGGAAGACCAGCTATTTATTTTATCTATAAAACCTAAAACTTCATTATCATCATTACAGTTCATATATGTCTCCACCGAGGAGCTCGAGCCTTCCCTAACAATGAGGGGGCTTAGGCCATAGTCCACCACGCGGGTCTAGTGCGGATTGGCGGACTTCACATATGTACCTTAAATTGTGACATCTCGGGCATGCAGGTTTCCTCACGAGTTTTCCTTCACCGAAAGCGAGTGGTGTAAATCCGTACGTGAGTTTTATTATAAAACTCAGAGGCACGGGCCGGGGTTTGAACCTGCACCCTCATGATTGCCCATACCCAATGAGCCACCACGGATCACCTAAAACTTATTGCTTCTAAATTTCAGACTCGACATGACCTTGACAAATGAGCTCAAAATTCAGTGCAGATCTTATAAGTTACCTTAATCTGATGATCTGAGATCGCGGCTCAATTTAAAGCGTAAGGGACAAAGGGCTCCATGGCTACCATAAGTTATCATCTCAATAACTTCACCATTGAAAGGTTTGGGGTCTAAAGATCACTGAGAGAATAATAAACCAATTTTCGACACAAAAAGGTAAGTGGTAAGGTAAGTGTTGAGAAATACTCAACTTTACTAAAAACTTAAATATATAAACTTTTCATTTAGTAGCTAGTTTTCGTTATTTATAAGCTGCTAATTGAAATGATGGATTAGACCTAAAATTACATCAAAGCCACTGTTTTACTTTAGACCATAGGAAGCCTTTAAAGACGAAACTATTGTTTTAGAAACCACCCCTTAACTAAGTCTAAGATAAATTTTCCTGGGATATTTCAATACAGAGACAATTTGATTAAAAACTAAGTAGATAATATTAATAATAAATCTTTATTTCGGACTACAAGACCCATAGCATATATACCTTCAAACAAAGAATACATATAAGAGAACAAATAATATTTTTTCTAGGCTTCTTTAAACAGTTTTTAATTTTCAAGTGACGAGGTTATTAAGCCAGGCATTATTTTTCCTACAGCTTTATTTTGTTTATTAGTCGTATGACATCCGCTTGTTACTTCGGCCACATGATACCTTGCCTCGCCGGAAGTCACCCTCGTTCCGTGCCCAGAAGCTTGATTTATTCCGCGATCAAATTCAATTGCGTCAAACGAGAAATTGACTAAAATTCCACAGTCGACTTTATATACGTTATGAACTGAAACATTCCCATTTTAAACTTTATAAGTAAGTAATAAGCGAAACAGAACCGCAATATAAACATTAAAATCAAAATACTTAGCTTTTTGTTCAGTTAAGGCTCTAATAGGAAACTTATGAAAGTTAAAGCTTAAAGGTTCGGCAGTTGACCTTTAGTAGAGAAGAACTGGGAAAACTAAAAGAGTTAATATTTCTTCTGATTGATACATTGTTTTAGCGAAAGGTTTAAATAAAATAATATCATAAAAAAGTATAAAAAAAACAACCATACTAAAAAAAAGTCTCACTCTCAAGTGTTATACACAAGTGTGATTTATATAGGTATATACAAACAAAAATAAACGCATGAGATTTGGACGCATACTATTACTTCGTTATATTCAATTAAAAGTTCACTTTACAAATACAGTATAAGCCTAGACGTAACTACTTTTGAAAGGTAACAAAAACATGGCTTAAAATATAAACCGACAAAAAAAACCGTATAATATTTACACATATGTACACTGGTGCGCCACACTCACAAAGGCTTTCATAAATATTGGTAGACCATAAGTATTCATAAAATATTGACAATCCGGGTGGAAACCAAACAACGATAACCAAATAACCGATAGGCTTTAGCCTATAGCTCCATCGATCTGACCTATCAACAGATAGAAAAAACACTCATGGTAACATATTTTAAAATTACGTACCATAGAATAATGATATTATTCCATTGGACCGTAAAATTAACCGCATAAGATTATAATAGAACTCATGACAAGGTAATTAAAGTTTCAAGTTTAAAATAGTAAAAAATCGTGGTTAAAATAAGGGCAGTGGTTAGTAACCCTGACGTTGAAACCGCCGGTTGTGGATTCGTATTCCATACAGGACAAACATATGTGTGCAGCAACATGTCTATTTCTGTATATAACAGTATATCAGCTATCTGGTTACAATAGCACAAGCTCTGCTTAGTTTAGAATCAGATTGGCCGTGTGCAAAAATATTCTAAGATATTTATTTATATACAAGTACAATAGTCGTTAGTTTTTAACGATGGTTAATATTTGTGTGCATGTAGATTATGAGAGATTCAGTGAGTAGGTATCTCTGCGTTACATAAAGATTCAAAAAGATAAAATCGAAAAACTTTTAAGTATCGCTACGTGGCATCAATAACAAATAATGCAGCGTATCAAAATATATTACTGAAACCCCGATCTCTAAAATTGCAATCGTTTGATTTTAAACGAACGAAACGTCAGACGTATGATGTGCCATTTAAATTCTCGACAGACATTATCGCTGATAAAAATGTTTCAGCCAATGATATTTTCATTTTTTTTAATCCAATATAACGTTGTGTTCAAAGTAAATCCGCCGCTTCGCTGTCGTAATAGAATTGTGAATTGAAAGGCAATCGTTTCTGGGGTCGTTCTGTCCGCCCCGGGCTGACATCGGCTGGTTGTAATTCATCTTTGCGTCGTTCGGTTTACCCCTAGGGCGGTCGGATGCCTTTTTAGGACTTTGTGAGCTTAAAGTAGCTTCCGAACCAACATTTTGTTAAAAAAGTACACTCCGATTACGTTTTTGTTTAGACGTAATGGCTTATAAATTGAGTGTCATTAGGACTTTTTGTATTTTCAATGTAATTTGTGATACTTAAAACTATCTCCTATTATATATTCATAAGTACTTGTGAGTTTAGAAGGCAAATAAAACCTAAGTTCAATGTCACCTTCGGTAACTAAACTACTTCAGCAACACAAAGTTTTGAGTGAAGATAAATCTTTAACTAAGTTGTGATTAAATCGGTAACTATTCTAAATACCCGCTTTGGTTTCGCCATCAAAATCTATATCTAAATAACTTATCTATATTAGAAAACATAACATACTTATTTAGATAAACATATCTCTATAGAGACCATCAACAACGTGTATTACGTAGAACAATTTTCGGATAACAATCAGTAATGTTTTCGTTTGAGAACACTGCTTTTAAACGACCAGTTTTAAGGTATATTTTCTAACGTTTCTTTAGTAACAAACAATGTTTTTAATCAACAAGTCTATTGCCATTCCCCGGAGGAGAGTTCTGGAAACAACGAGAGAAATAGAGCTAGTCCAAATATGTGGTGAGTAAACCTTTGGCACGGTAACAAGGGTATTACACACCGCTCCGGAAGCGATACCCGATTTAGCGTCGAGAGGACTCCTTCAGGCGATTAATCTTCTGTCTTCTGCCACTGTACTTTATGCGCCGCTCTTTTAAAATCTCTCAAGCTTCTCCACTGAGAGTTTTAAGCTTTAGTTACCAACGTCTTACTACCTTTATGTTCTGTATGTGACCGTGACATGATTTATAAAGTGTTGCTCGCTTATAAATTTAAATAAGTAGGTATGCGAATGGAAACGCAGTAAAATTAATCGTGAAATAGTTGGTTATAGTACCTACTTTTTCGTAATGATATAACAGTCTTGTATTTAAAATAATTTTCAAGTAGATATTTTATACTTATGTTAAAAACAGTAAAAAAAATGTATTTAATAAACTCAAAAACAATGGAAAGATACATTATCAGTAATAATATAAGCTATATAATCCATATTCCTACGGAAACGGGAACTACACTAGGAAATTTATGAAACACTATAAAATATTTTAAACGTACGGTAATATAGGAATATCCTTTTAAAAAATGTCATTATAAGTAGCCGTGTTCTAACGCTCTGTCTATTTAAATTTTTCCAACCATTTATAAATTTTTTCATCGTCCGAAATTCCTTTACAGGGGATCCATTGAATATTTCTAAATCGGAAATTTTTGTTCGAGGGGCCTTCACGTTTTTTGTGGTTCCAAGATATGAATATTTCCAAGGGTTATAATGCGATTAAATTGAAAATCTTTAAGCCTTTCCCGAGGTAATAAGGGGCGTGACTATGAACATTTTTACCTCATCTTGTTATATTAAAACGATATTACGGAAATATTTCGCAAATGATTCCGCGGAAGCTTTTATAATATAAACGACGTCAGGATTGGCGTCGAATAAAAATATAATGGAGTGAAATTGAAATATTTACGAGGAGGTATTGAAGCATACTATTATCACGTTTCATTCATTTTTCACATTGATCTTGAGAGGCACTCTCCGAAACACTCAATCTCGATGCTATGTTTTTCTTTTCCTTTCGTTTATCCGCTTATTTTAACGGTATTTTGTAACCGTGGCACTGAATTAACATTTATTGTGAGTACCGAAATGAATAATTTACCTATGAAAGTAATTTTATATTAAATAATTACACGGAAAGTTATATAACGACCGGCTCACTTGGAACTTGAACAGTCATTATATTTTTGCGAAAGTTAAACTCGACCCTTTTTTCATATGCCAGAACAGAGAAGTCGTCACGTCACGGGACCACGTAATTCGCATTATTTTCAACCGACATTTAAACTTTCATTCCGAGTGTCACAGCCAGTGGTGGGTTCCACGTCCACCCTCGAAATGAGGAGGGGGGGAGGTGAGTGAGACGTCAAATGAAATATAGGTGGGCCCCTACGCGACGCCGCGTTTTTATTATCGCTATGTGTAAAGCTTGTAAAAAAATTACTCTCGACTTACTTTTTTTTATTCACGCCCAAGCCCCTGGCGGGTATGGGGTGATGATAATTTTTTATACGCCTTCCTTCCTCAAATATTGCCCTCGAAACGTCTTTATTTTGCAACCGTTCGTAATTGTCGGTACGCGCAAATAATTGTGGTGTTACTGTTCAGTGCTAACGTTTGTTCCGGCTTTTATTAAAACTTTTCACCACACTTGCCGTGTTTTTACAGATGTATGTGGGTTTGTATTTATTTCCCTTTCGGTGGAAATTGAATTTTTCGTCGGAACGTGTGTTATTTGATTGCTTATCCTTAAGCGGTTACTATTTATTCATTTTCGTTTCAATTTACATGAGAATTTTATTGAATCACTTACATACCTTGGAATAGCTAAATATTTTTATGGATAAAGTCAATTACCATTTGAAATCTAATCTCCATGGTAACGTAGCTTTGACCTTTATGAGTGCCCTTTTATGAGTGAGCTTGAATCACCAATCTCAATAAATGAAAGCTTCTATATGCCTAATTTTCGTATACGTCAATTTGTACATACAGTTATGTACATATAGGATATATGTAATTAAGTCAGGTGATATCAGAGGTACAGGAGCTTTAATCAACTCCTGGCTGACGCTGGCTAATAAGTCGCGACCTGAGGCGTGTTTGCGTTTATATGAAAACGAGATTCGTCGCCATACATGTATACTTATATGTAGGTATATGTATACACTTTGATGCAGACTTGAGATAATAATATTATATGTGCCTTTGTAGGATTTTTTCCTATTATCTGGGGGAACGGTTAGGGTTTATAATTTTGTAATTTAAATGTATGGCTGTACAGCTAGTTTAGGTTAAGCCTATTTTTACATATGTATATATTTTTTACTAAGCTTAATAACATGTTCAAAACATATATAACCCTTGATTTTTTTTATGAAATAATAAAATTTTATCCACGATATAGAAATTTATTTTTTATATCATAAAAGTAGCTCGAGAAAAATCAAAATGTCAAATAAACGTAGTAAAATATATAGAAACCGTCATTATTACTATTTACATTCTCCTCAAATATGACTGAAGATCATAACATCTCTTGCTAATTACCATACGCTAATATTATACTACCAAAACATGAAGTATACATTATACCATATACCAGTTATAGCTCGAAGCTCCACGTCAGCCGCCAGTGTTTTATTCAAATTGGCTCTAGACAAACAAAGAGATAGTTTAACCAACTATAAATCAGAATCAACTCCTCGTTTGGCACACCACCTCGATTCTCAAGCATAATGTAAGGGATTAAAGTCGGATGTCGTTTGACTTGAATAAATTAAAAGAACTTTTCTCTCCTCGCGTGTAATTTCCTTACGGAGTGGTTTAGTTTATGTGAAGGGAGCGATTTTAAAAATTAATGTTGGAGTTGGAAATTGGAGTAAATTTTTTAACTATTTTGGCTTTGTGTTTGGCAACATTAAGTTTGAAACCGGTCATCGTAGCTTCGATTCCCAAACATGACAAACATTTTTTTTCTGTTTTTGTCTGTTTGTACAGTGTCTGGGCGAAATATGTTTTATAGAGCTAAATTGGTCTAGAAATATATTAAACAGATCATAAATGTAATGTAACTAGCCTACTATATAATCCTAATGTTTTGGCAAATAAATATGAATTAGAGTTATATTATGTACGTATAGGTATCGTAACTAAAATTATAAGTGCGTAAGTAACTCTATCAGTCTAAAACTACCGAACCGATTTAAATGAAAGTTGGTACACAGACAGTCTAAAGCCTGAGAAAGTATATAGGCTACTTTTTATCCCGGAAAAATGGATAACATCTCCCAGGTACACGGGTAAAACCGTGGGCCACTACGTGGTTATAATCAACATTTCTATAGATATTTATGTTACGGAAACGCCGTTTTATTCTACAAAAGTAATTCTCTACTCTGAAGATTCTATACTCCTATGGGAAAACCTTTGTAGAAAGTTCATTCCACAACGCAGAGTGTTGGGGAAAGAAAATTTCTTGAAAACCACAGTTCTTACAAACTTAAAGTTATATATATGATCTCCACCTCAATTGAAGAATATGTATGATGGATAAGTATCTATGTTAGTATATTTATAAACAGTTAGTTACTATGTATATTTACTTACAGATATAGTTGCCGTTGCTATAATATACTAGCTCCTCATTGCGGTTTTGCTTACGTAGATCCTGTTTTATCAATACGAGGATTTTTTAAAGCCTATGTTATTCTCTAATAGTATTCTACATATTAATACTAATAGTATAATATTCTATAATAGTTTTCATTAGTGAAAGATTTTCAGTAGTTTTGGCCGATTATATAGAAATGAGTATGCAAGAAAGGAAATAAGACAAGCTTTCGTTGATTGGTTGTTCTATTAATGAAAACCGTATCGAAATTTTTAGCCGACCGACGGTAGCTGTTGCTTTTTTTAACATATTCCTACCATAAGAAAGTATGGAAGTGACTAGACAAATAAGAATATTAATCTAGTAACTTGGCCCATCCACCCCCGGCTCCACTTCACCGACTTCGGGTAGCAAAGTTTCTTAGCTTTTGTTACTTTTTCATAACAATAACTAATTTCGTTGGTTAATTAAGCAACTGAGAAATGTTTGCTACTTTGGATTTTAATGTACCTATATAGGTTACAAGATTACGAAAGTAGCGAAGTTTGTACAAGTTTCTTATATCATCCCAAACTGGGGGTTGGGGGTAGCGATAAATTCAAAAAGTTATTCCACATTAAAATGAAGACAGTTTGGTACTTAGTTTTTTTTCATTTGCTACTTTATTCTATTTTATATGGGAAGATAGCAAAAGTTTTGGTTATTTGAATTTACTGAAATTCATAAATTTACTGAATAAAAAGTTTCGGTTATTTGAAACGTTTTGACGATTATTTTATTCGTTTGTGTCCACGATATCTTTCCGTTTAGAATTTTTCTATCATATTCTTGTAACATATCCTAATAGTCATTAATTAATAACTAACCTATAGGTAAGTTAGTAAATAACTGACCTTTACTTCTTTATTCGAGGAATATTATAGGTACAAAGACTACAAACGAACGTAGATACTACATTTTATCCAGAAAGTGGTCAAAGCATCTTTAAGATTATGGCTGTAGGTATATTAACTATATTATTAACTAGCTGCCTCCGCGCGGTTTTACCCGCGTAGTTCCCGTTCCCGTGGGAATACAAGGTTAAAATATAGCCTATGTTACTCAGTGATAATGTAGCTTTCTTATGAAAAAATAATTATTAAAATCGGTCCAGTACTTTTTGAGTTTATTCGTTACATACAAAAATACAAAAAAAAACAAATCTTTCCTCTTTATAATATTATTAGTGTAGATAGATATATGATTATACTATAAACGTAAACACAAAACACTAACCAACAATCCAAAACCCAAGTAAGCGAACTATTTGTTGTTTTTATTGAATCTCCAAATGTGAGTCGACAAAAAAGTTCACAAATCACACCCCTCGGCGCGGAGTGAATTCCTCACATTGTTCAATAGTCGGGGATGTTCCCGGGGGAGCGCCGGGTAGTTGGCACCACTATTGAAACTCCAGGCCTCTGGGCACAGAGGTGGGTTATTGAAAACATTTAGTTTCTCCGTATCGATATTTGAAGACTATTTTCGGGAATGGTTTTGTTGCAACAATACAAATTTTGGTATCTATCGTAAGTGTACCAGTCGTGGCCACGGTACCAGTAATGGCCAAAAATTAAAAGAAACATCTAGAATTCGGACATGAGCGAATGTTTTTACATTGAGATCACTGTGACATAGACTTTAGACATCGAACTATCTAAGTTTAACGTTTTATTGAATTCAGTCAGTTACATGTACAAATATGCGCGAATACAAAGTGTAAGGTGATTTGAAATTGACAACGACGGCTTTTCTTAAGGAAATCGTTAAGGCGGTGAGCAGAAAGTTTCACTTGTAAAATAGTATTGCTTAATTAAAATCAAAATTAGTTTTGTTTCATGTGTTAACCATAAAATAAAGATAAACTTAGACTAAGACTGGGGTATCAATTAATGAATTTTCCCTGTCCAAGACTGGGTCACAAAACTACAACTTTTATTTGTTAAATTAATTGAATCCTGCTTTGCCGTATCTCACGCGCAACACATTACAAATATTAAATAAGGACTGGACTTTACAGTTTCACTATATTCAGTGCTGAAACTTTCACAATTTTGGTAATATTTCACAAAAACCTGTTTTTTTTTCTTAAACTGGCCACCATTGGGTCATTTACCATACGTGTCTTGATTTGAATTTTCCAATAATGACAATTAGTCTGTAAGTGCTTGCGAAAATAACTTCTAACATCACTTCACATATTTAAGACCAAATATTTTTTATTATCACCAGCAACCTTATCAACTTTAAAAATCAAAATCAATCAAAATCATAATCTTTTTTATTCAAATAGGCCTCAATAAAGCACTTATGAATAGTCACTATTAATGCTCGGTTCTGATAGTACTTTGAAGTAGGTACAGATAATAATTACACACAGAAAAATGAACAAGAGTTTTATATGTTTATGTAAAACGATAAGGATACCAGTACAAGATATAAGTTTTCTACGACCAGAATAAAAATAACGAATTATCTCAAGTTTTCTTTAGTTAAAACTGTCATTTCATAATCGGTCGGCGGACGCGGGCCATTTTTAATTAACTTTTCTTACAGCGACGGTACACTTGATCAAATTAAAAGTCGACTTTTTTCTCGCGTTAAATTTCAACGTTAGAAACTTGAAGATTTATTAATTTTTAGTGTTCTACGCGCAAACGAGAAAATGTAGCACTTAAGAGTGATTGCACAACTTAGCCAAGTTAAAGTTTGCTCTGAGTTTCTGTTGGCAAACTGAGTTTTGTCTAGTTGATACACATTTTCTAGGAAAAAATAACATAGTTCGTTTCAAATTATGTAGTCACTACATTCGCATGGATTCAATTTATTGATTTACTGCTAAATAACGTACTAAAAATACTTTAAATAGGAGATACTCTTACAATAAATGAAACCCATATATATAGACTAGTGGCTCCCCGCGGTTATACCCGCGTACCCGGGAGGTCTTTCATTTTACGGGGTTAAAAGTAGCCTATGTCCTTTCTCAGGCTCTAGACTATATGTGCACCAAATTTCATATAAATCGGCTTAATTGTTTTAGCGTGAAAGCGAGACAGACAGAGTTACTTTCGCATTTATAATATTAGTATGGATTAGCAATTGATCGTAGGTGGCACTATGGACGCTTACGGTAAATACAACGGCGACAATGCATTGTCAACCTTAACATGAAGTTATTAGATCCTATTTCCTACGTTAATTATGAAATACATCTTCAAAGTAGTTAAAAAAATTGACAATTGAATAATATTTCAAAACATGAATTTGCTCACTCTAGTATAAGTACTAGGACAACATAAACTCCCAAGAGGATGCATATAAAACCGCGAGGCATCTAGCAAGATGAACCCGGCCACAATGTTGGGTAGCTAATTTATAATTCACACTACAGATAGTTGTTAATTCATACCTCACGCATTATTCCTCAAATAATCCCCAAACGGGATTCCATCATACGCAAATAAGACGTGTATATAATACCGGAGGGCCATTGTCTCCGGTTATTTGTTCCGGCACCCTGTCGGTGACATGTATGGACCGGTATTAGGGTTGGGCCATACTGATTGGATTTTCCTGTGTATCTTTTTTTATGACTTGTTTTTAATCTAAGTCTGATTTAATGAAGGATTTCTGTTTGGCTCGAAAAAGTTAGTTAGTTAGTTTATAGTTAAACGTAGGATCATGAAGGATTTATAAGCTTTAAGGTAATGATGTGATCAAAAGTGTTAGCACACAAAACGTAGAATGTAACTAGTATGAGTAATAGTACTTTAAAATATATTAATAATTGTTTATTCTCAATGGGAATCTAATCCATAATTTGTGTCTAAAAGACGCACTAATGGGCACCATGACATAAGGTCAATAACAAATATATTGTTTTATATAAAATACAAACAATATATGAAAAAATTATAATGAAACAAATTAATAATTTCAGTGTATGGCATGATTTATAAATATGGTACAGGAGGCTTTTTATTAATTTTATATATGTTTTTGTTATTGTGCTATTGTTGACAACAAAAAACTAAACCATGTGAGATTTAGTTTTGGAAGCTATAAACTTATTTCATAAATAAATCATGGTAGCATTTAGGCCTAATTAATCAATTTAGTGTAACCGAAGCTTTATTGTGTTAATTGAGTAATTCATCGCACAAACAGTATCATTATTTGTATAATAAAAGACAATAAACTTATCAAAATGCTGAGCTATAATGAAACTTAATATCTATAGAAAAAACATCTATTAATGTAAACAATCTCTACTAATGTTATAAATGCGAAAGTAACTCTGTCTATCTCGCTTTCACGCTCAAACTACAGAAACAATTTAAATGAAATTTGGTACACAGATAGTCTAGAGCTTTAAATTAGACATATACTACTTTTTATCTAGTAATATATAGAAACTGAATCTCACTAAGTTGGGATGTATAATGCAATTTAGTAATGAGTGTATAGTTAGCCAAAGTGCGTGATGTATGTTTGTTACTCTTGAACGCCAGAACTGAAGGGATTGCTTTCTTTTTATCCTAGGAAAATTTAAGATCCATTGGAAAAGCGGTTAAAACCATATAAAAGCGAGAATGCATAAATAACTATAGAAGAATCTAACTGTAAACGTTCATACAATAAGTTTTTGTTACAGTTTATAATATGTAACTTAGGGCTGGTAGTGACACCAATAGTCCCCACCACAGACGGCATAGTGTATTGTTTGCCTGCTACATCGGGGCGTGCGGCTGACAGGTAGGGGCATAATGAATACCCCCCTTAAACTACCCCTTTTTGTTTCTTTCAATGAGGGTAATATTTCCCTATTTACGTTCGAATATAATTATATGTACGATAAATGATAGTACGTTTGTTTATTGGATAAATGGACAAGTTACAGCGCAGTTTTGTTCCTTTAATTTATTTTTAGAATACACACAGCGTTATTACGCATATTATTATATGGTATCTAAGAAATCAAAGTACTAAAGAGTATTCATGTAAGTATGAATGTCACATAGCTAAGCACTAGTCTCTGTAACTACTTAATTGCATTTATCACATAGCTGTTATATCATAGTATCGAAATAGGGTATTATCAAATTTCGCTACATGTTTTACTGGATAGTCGGTTGGTTTCTGCATTGAAACCTCAAGATAACGGACTTTTCAATTGACAGCATGGATAAAGAGCGAGCCAGAGCATAGTGTCATTTTTACCTTATGGAATTGTTTACCCTGATGGTTGTGTAAAAATTGGCAAACCTTAATCGGAGTATAACGTAAGGGTGATATGAGTTGGAAATTTTGTGTCGGAGTTAAATCTATGATAGATTCCTTACAAAAACAACTCCCTGGTAATTCAACTCATTTTGAAAGATCAATATACAGGTACTTATACTATAGTAAGGGAAATAATCTAACAAAGACTAATTTATTCTTAGAATGTCTAGACTGTTAAATTCTGAAAAGCCTAAATATAATAACGTTTTTTTTTTAATTCCGTATCATTGCTTAAAATAGAATATAATCAAGTTTTCTGTTCTTATTAGGGGTAAAATCTTTTTTTGTATATCTCTTTCTAACACCCGTAATTGTATCGTTCATCCTCCTCTTACATAATGGCTTCTTCCACACAAGCCATCCATAGTTCTATCAGTCTCCTTTTATTTACGATTATCTGTAACTTTTTCTTGGATAAATAGATAGATAATTAATGTATTGTTATACCACAAATAAAACTTAAAATAACAAGAAACATAAAAGACAAGAATGATACAATGGGCGGCCTTATCACTTATAGTGATCTCTTCCAGGCAACCTTTGGATGGAGAGGATCTTTAAAATTGAGAACGGGGGTGTAAACATGAAAGGAAAAGAAGAAAGAAAAAAACCAAAAAAAAAATTGCCTTAGCTTTTATTCTAACGCCTTTAAACTTACTAATATTATAAATGCGATAGTTTGTGAGTTCGTACGATGACGTGACTCTTTCACGTAAAAACTGCTGATAGGATTTAGACGATATTTAGAACAAAGACCCCTTGGGAACGCGGGTAATGCCGCAAGGAGTTACTAGTATTAATATCAAACAATTTTAGTGTATTTTAAAGTTTTTTTTGTAATAAACTGAACGTGATCTTATGATTATTGTATTTCTAAAAGTCAGTTTGCAATTACAAATATATAACTAAACCAGCAAAATGAAAAGTTCGTAGCCCTGCTACGAAAATAAGAAGCAGCCCCGTAGCACAGTTACAGCAAGTAACAAAATAATAAATCATTCCTAGATTATTAAAATAATAAATACTCAAAGGTAATAATTAGTATCATTATATAATCTGTTACTATTTATTTTAATTAACAATCTTTTTTTAGTCATCATCATCATCATCATATCAGCCGTAGGACGTCCACTGCTGAACATAGGCCTCCCCCATCGACTTCCATCTTTTTTTAGTGTCATGATATATTTCAGTCAAACTTATGATGTGTTAAGTTTTCTAAATTTTACTGCTGGTTAAATTTTGTATGTGTCTAAAATTTATAAAAAAAATAATTCATCGAGAAATTTTACAATATTTTAACCAACTATTAAAACCAGAAACTATTTTATCTTTTTAAACTTTTAATTAAATAATTTTGATGTTGTTTCGTATTAGTAAGAAACAATATTGTACATTATATTTATATTAGTGACAAAAAAAATAATATTCAAACTCATATTTATTGTATACTCTGAAAAAATATTTAAGTACTTTGGACACTGTAACACTAACCAGTTCTGTAAAACAACACTTAAATTGGCAGATGGGTTGTAGATACTCGAATAATTATATGATAATGCATGAATATGTATGTATCTATAACTATGTTTTTATAATAAAAACATTTATAAAAAAAAATTATAATAATAAAATCAATAAAAAAAATTAATTTATTTAAATCTAAAAATTTTAAATAGATCCCTGACACATCTTAAACCTAAATCACATAAATTTACAAAAAGACCCATCACAAATCACATATTCATAAATCAACAATTTTAATTAAAAAAAAAACTTTGATAACACAAAAATCTTACCATTCCATAATCCCACGCCAACACAAACCTTACACAATACCACACCACAATTGACCAAACAGTATTATTTAAAACCACAAAACGTATAAAACAAACGCCGTCGGAACTTATAAAACTTTTCACGAGCGAAAAAAACCTTTGGGAAATCGACGCAAGCACCCCCTGCGACGGCCGGAGCGGTACTGGCGGGCTCGCGTACCGGCACAACCAAAGGGATCCAGTTCGTTACATAGTAAGATCGAAATTTGATCGCAGTTAGATAGAATGAATGCGCTAAGACAGCCCGTTGGCTATTTAGCCTGAAAAAGTAGGGGGTTCGCGCATGCGTGCGGTCCTTCAACCCTTGCAGTGATGCTGCAGTTCTGGTCGGCTACATCAACCCTGAGGTGACACGTGACTTGCTATGACCGGTATACATATTATGCTTATGTTAATTTTATTCTATTAGTCGCAATGTGTATATGGAGATCATGGAGTGGACCCCAATGGAGTACAGTATGGGGTTCTTCAAGAAGGGAGTGAAGAGATTTTTACAGGGTCGGCAACGCGTGAGTGACGCCCCTAGTGTTGCAAGCGTCCATAGGCTGCGGTGACCGCTTCCCATCAGGCGGACCGTATGCCTGTTTGCCACCTTTGTGGTATAAAAAAATGGAGATCGTCTACGTTTCTGGTTTCTGTTCTACGGAAAATTGATTTTTGGCGGAGTTTTCGCTATTAAAGAATTTGAATTTTATAAAGATGTTTTAATTTATAATTAGGGGAGAAAGGAGATAGGTAATATCTACATAAGTTTTAATGTCTTTAAAATTTAATTAGGGAGGAGAAAATTATTTGATACGCTATTTACGTAGCATTAATTATAATGTTAGAGATGACTAACATAATATATTAACATCTCAAATAAGAAAATTTTACTGATTATTTATAATTTAAATAAACAAATACTGGTTATGAGTTAATTAGAAAAAAACATTGTCGCATAGTAGGTACCTACTATAAAAATATATTTTTTACCTGTCTGATTTAGTTGACTTGGCACACAGTCAACTGATTTGAACTACATTTTTAAATGCTACGGAACGCTACGAAGTGCTACGAACAATAAAAAAACGAACGTAAAAAGTGTTTTTTTTTTTATGAAATTACATTAACTAATGACTCGCTGTCAATCCATCAATTTCCGAGACACATAGATAAACGTCTTCTTTATAAGCCGTATCAATTGAACTAAACACCTTTATCAAATAGAAACTCAATTAGTCTAACACAAATAAAGTTACAGACAAGTGGAGTGAAGTTACTTGAACTTAGCGTACATAAATCCAATCAGATGGGCCGAGAGGTGGCCGAGCGATGAATAAATCAGTGAATAGCCAAGCAACTGTATCGCCCTCCAATATTACTGATTTGACGTTAATTGCTTTTGATTTGGATTTTCGAGACGCCTAAAATGTTTACTGGAATAAGATGTTAGGTATTTTTTTTAGAGTGAAACTGTTAATAGCAAAATATCATGATGGGGCTCTTTGAATGTTATATACAATAATTGCAATGCTATTTTTAATTAATTCCATAGTAAAATTTACTTTTGTTCTGTATGTTATTTTTAATGATGGGCTTGCATTTTGGTCTCTGACCTGTGCATACAAGACGTGGACGTAACCTAAGAAGGGCGCATGCTTTGCAAAAATAACCATTTCAAATATCTGCTTGGTTTATTGGCTTGGTCAATAAAACTATAACTGATCTGGAACCATCTCTACTACATGATTTTTAGAAAAACAACTGGTGCGTGTTTTGTTTAAACAAAATCTTTCAACCATAGGCTAAATATATAATCACTAAATAAATAAAAAAAAATCTGTGAAATAAAAGTTTTACAATTGCATCCACGACTAGAACTAAGCAACTGAGATTTCGATAGACACATATCCGCGTCAACACGGCTGGAAAGTGTCGGGGAAAAAGGACAAAAAAATATATCTGACGAGCGCGCCGTCTCGCTTCTTTATCTAAAATGCAGATCGTCTGAAAGCGCCGTTTTAAGCCCAATCCGGCTCAATCGAAGTCTGTTACTGACTTCATTGACAAATTAGATTGATTCTCTATATTAATGTATCGCCTAAAATTACGATCCGTCGAACGTTTCCATCGAATGGATGTCTGGACGTTTACCGCTCGGTGCCGGTTATTGTGCTAAACTGATTGAATTTCACTTACCTACCTATTATAATTTACTTTACTTGTGGAAGATTCGAGATGTTACGTGCATCGATGGTCTATGAATCGTGTAGACTGGTATCACTGTTTCAGGAAAAAGTAGATTGTGATCGACAGATAATATTCGAATTTAGGAAAGAAGAATTAGGAAATTATAAACACTTTGAATAGTCAGACTAAAACTCGGTTCGGAATGCTGCTTTTCCGAGAAGAGATGGCAATTAATTAAGCATTTACTGATTTTAAACAAACTTAGACTTAATACATTTCAAATATTAAGCAGTAATCTTTGATATATGACAGGAGAAGAACAATAAAACATAGCAGGAAAATGTTGATAAAATCCATTACAAAACGTACAAATCGTACGAAAGAACCAAAAATATACTTTTACAGTTATTATAGTAACATCATAATATTAGATACTGCACCATACCTACTTAATTTGAATAAGCAGTTGTCATGCAACAGAAGAAGTTATTACAGGACACCAAAAAATATACTTTCAACCACATTATTTGTGAAGAAACTCCATAAAAATGCTTTTCTTTCCAACATTACCCTTTTGCTTGTATGAGACGTCCATTCAACGCGTCATGCATGCAAAGGTGCCTATACTATTATGCTGTATGAATTGATACATATACATATACATATATATTGATATATATGTCATATACATTAGCTATTCAACTTGCAGGTAGCAAGATAAGAGGGGTTAAACGGACATAGTATCGTCATTATACTTGCTTTTAACGTGACTTTAGTTGTAGTTTATTTATGATATATTAAATAGTCAGAATTGTAACTTTTACAATATCTTTATAATTTTTTTACCGTGCTCTTACTGTTGTAAACAGTAAGTTGTGCTTTTCTTATATTACTGTTATATTAATTGTAAATTGTATATTTATGAAATTAATAAACGTATGAGTAATAAAGTTCTACTGTTATTTTTTACCTGTTTTTTTGTTTGGTGTACAATAAAGAGTTATCTATCTATCTACATCACCTACCTGGTTACAGCAGAGTTTATCATAAACGTATTAATATTCAATTTTACGGAAAATTAATTATTAAGTTAACGAAAATTGGTATTATTTCACACACGACAATCGGATTCCCAACAAGCAATACCTGTTAATTTGGTAACTTGATATAATTTAAAATACATATTAAAACTTAGACATAGAACAAGCATTCTCATATAGGCTCGAAGACAGTCATTTGAAAAAGAACCGATGTCAAGTGTAATTAAAGTTCAATATCGATACAAACAAACGTTCAAATGTTATGTTACAGTTTAAGATTATTAGTCCACTAATGGTATTACATATAGTTGAATGTGAAGACGGCGTCGTTAGCAAGTCAGTCAGATAAGGTTGTCAAAGGTGGCCCATTCATATTGCGGTTGCTTTGAATTTTCATGCGAGCAATTTTTTAGAGAGCCCATACCTATGATATGATAGGGTAGTAGGTATTTTGGATAATATTTAACCCTGTAGTATAGAAATTCGTAATGAAAAAGTATAGTTTTTCATCTAAGATATTTAAGTTAGTACCTGAAATGGTGATAAAAAGACAGTATTTTGTAGATTTACCTGAATGATGTTCAAGTTAGTAAAATGTTACAAAAAATTAAGATCAAATTTATTTTAATTCTTTGCAATTTTTTTTATTACTTACATAAATTTTTAATCCTAACTATAAATGCGAAAGTAACTCTGTCTGTCTCGCTTTCACGCTAAAACTACTAATACGATTTATTGAAATTTGGTACAGAGAAAGTCTAGACTAGAGCCTGAGAAAGGACATAGGTTATACTTTTTAGTGAAAACTTCTATTGTCACATTCTTTACGATCCATCAGATGTCGTATTAACTACACTATGACCATATTCAGTAATGTATATCGTATTAGGATTACTTTACATCAATAAATTATGAAAATGGTTTGGAAAGGGTCGGTTTTTTTCTCATCTGAGTATGCGAGGGCACACATCACCAACTTTTTTTATTATTTACAAAATAAAGCACTCCAATATCACAAAAAACATACTCAAACCGAAGAGTCAAGTCTATAAACCCACCGACACCACCGTGACGGGAAATATTCACGGAATGTATCATAAACCACCAAAATTTAAACCTTACCCCCAACCACACAAAGTTCAGAATCCTTCCATAGCTTCCACTAGAGCAATTCACACGTATGTACAAAACAAAAAACTTCACAACACTCTATCATTTTGTATCTTGTACGTATCGGAATAAAGTGCTTTTTAGATTGAGTACGGCTAAGCTAGGGTTGCCCCGCCGCGGGATTGCGAACTTCTTGCTTAGCTCACTTTTGTTTCGCTGATAGTGAATAAATATTATTCGCAACCAGTTTCGGCTAGTTGATTCCAGTTTTCAAACAGTTGGTTCTGATTAAAAGTCACAACTGACTCGGTTTTATATTTGTTTGTATCATTATAAGTTTTGCGTTTAGCTTGAATTTTGTTTATTATAAAGAGCTTAGTGTTTCATACTTATAAATTTTATGTAAAGTAATACAATAACGTTTTGACAAGCTTTTCATTTGTAATTACTAAAATAGTGAATAATAAATTGTTGAGGGTTACAAGATTCAAGGATATGTCGTTTCTAAATATATGGTATATTTCTCTCCTAGTGTTACATGTAACTCCCCGCGGTTTCACCCGTGTTCCTGGGGGATCTTAAATTTTCCCAGGATAAAAAATGTTAATCCAGAAAATATTCTAATTCTGTGTGAAATTTCATCGTGATCCCTTCAGCCGTTCTGGCGTGAATGAGTAACAAAATACATCTATACAATCTCGCAAACTCTCGAATTTATAATATTAGTAGGATGAGCTGAAGTTGCATATAAAATTATTTATTATGAAGGCAAACAAAATTAACTACGTAATTATAGACTCGATATAGTAGAAGCAATGATAAATTGTAGTGTTGCTAAAATGATTCATTAAATGGCGCCGCCCCACAATTCACTAATGTTATTATCACTACACTAATTACATTTCAATTTCAAACGTGATTATCTAACAGTATTTGCGGGTCGCGGTACGGCCGTAAATATTGTTGCACAGTGGCGCATCCCGGGATGGCACAATATCCCGGTGACGCGAACAATGCAATCCCGCGGGATCCCGGGTAATGCGGGACGCGGGCATAAGTTACTGTTATTAATGCAGCGCACCGAGCTTGCGGTAAATATGCCAATTTTCATGTAAATATAATATTTCGACAAAGGCTTTCTGTTAATGGAATCAATTTAGAATGGCTAATCTTTTAATCTGTGTTTGGTTTATACAATCATGGTTGCTTAGTTTGCAATTTAAATGTGAATGGATGTATGAACGTATACTATTCAATTCTGCATGAAATACATTCTATATTAAACTGTCTTCTGCCCCGCGGTTTCATCCGAGTTCCCGGGATTCAACTTTAACTTTCCCGTGATCAAAGGTAGCCAATGTCCGTTCCGAAGCTCTAGCATATCTCTAAATGTTATCATAATTGCTTCAGTGAGTTTGGCGTTAAAACGTAACAGATAGACAGAGTTACTTTCGTATTTAAAGCACAAGCAATCAAGGAGCTGACGAGAGGTGTTTGGTGGTAGATTTTCATCTTATGGGTTATGGTAGCCAGCCAAGTTGGCACCACAAATCACCTTACCTTCTTCACCGAAAACTCAAGTTCACTATGAAATTCGAACCTATGATTTTCACGTATATGATGTCAAAGGCGTGGTGGCTCAGTTGGGAACGCACCGACTCATGATTATGAGGGTGCCGGTTCGAATCCCTGGGCGGTACCTCTGAGTTTATAAAATCTTACGTACGGATTCACAGCACTGGCTTTCGGTGAAGGAAATCATCGTGAGGAAACCTGCATGCCTGAGATGTCACAATTAAAGGTATGTGAAGTCTGCCAATCCGCCCTGGGCCCGCGTGGTGGACTATAGCCTAAACCTCCACGATGTTAGGGGAGGCTCGAGCTCCTCGGTGGAGACGTATATGAGCTTTTGATGATGATAATGATGATGATGATGTCACTACAAAAATATGTACTTATGGTATACTTACATAATTCTAAAAGGCACCATATCTGAGTAAAACCAATTTATCAGTAAAAGCTCGGAGTCGATGCATTACTGGCTGTCTCGCTTCGCCAGGTGTTACTACAGGTTTATCTGAGTGCAAAAGGGGATTATAGATAGTTCAAAACAAGCTTACACAAGCCAAAGTATGTGGGGGATTTAAAATGTGGTGACTACCTACCTACTACATAAAAGTTCTTGTTTCTTCCTCAATCCATACTAATATTATAAATACGAAAGTAACTCTGTCTGTCTGTCTGTTACGCTTTCACGGTAAAACTACTGAACCGATTTTATACACAGATAATCCAGAGCCTGAGAAAGAACATAGGCTACTTTTTATCCCGGGAAAATTGAAGGGGTACGCGGGCGAAGCCGCGGGCAGCCACTAGTATTCTACCTAATATATAAAATTCTCGTGTCACAGTTTTCGTTGCCATACTCCTCCGAAACGGCTTGACCGATTTTTATGAAATATTATATGGAATTCGGTAGGTCTGAGAATCGGCTAACATCTATTTTTGATACCCCTGTGATCACGGGAACGGGAACTACGCGGGTGAAACCGCGGGCCGGCAGCTAGTATTATATAAAACAAAGTCCCCGCCGCCTCTGTCTGTCTGTCTTAACGCGATGAGCACAAAAACTACTGAATAGATTTTCATGCGGTCTTCACCAAATTACGGAGTATTTCATGGAGAAAGTTTTTATGTATAATACATCATTTGGACTCGGTATGTGGCGCTGATGGGCAGAACGAAGTCTGCCTGGTCCACTAGTCAAGTTTAAGGAATTGTAATAAAATAGACAGAACTTAACGTACTTATAGAATACTGGTTTCACCCGCGTAGTTCCCGGAATACGGGTTAAAATAACCCTATGTCACTCCTTGATAATGTAGCTTTCCATTGGTGAAAGAATTACTCAGATCGGTGCAGTAGTTTCGAAGCCTATACATTACAAACAACAAAACAAATCTTCTTCTTTATAATATTAGAATAGTATAATATTACTAGATTTTAGAAACTGCGTGTCGGTGGTATAATGAAGTTACTAACATCCTCTCTCAGGGGAGATTAATTTAGCCGCGCATATAAAGAATAGATCTGAAAATGGCGGCGGGTACTTATGGTACGGTTGGCAAAACAAGTTTGGTTCTTCCATTTGGAAAGGTAAAGGGATCCGTGCCCATACAACACATGTCTTATGTGGGAAGAAATTTATTTTCGTCGTCGTAAGTCCTATCACAAAGTCGTTTTGTCATCCCCGTCATGTCCTGACAGCTCCTCGTGCCCTCAGTAAAGCGATAGTTTACGAAGAACTCTAGCTTCTTGGGACAACACAAACGGAGGGAATTCGTAATATCACTTCAATTCTTTCTCAAACGTTGATATTTTTTTATTGACATTTTTTGTTATAAATTATTCTTGTTTTATAATATTTTTAACTATATAATAATAGTAAAAATTATGTCAAAAAATATTAATTAAATAAATAAGGAGCAAGGGTACTTAAAACACTGGATTTTAAAATTTGTCTTTATTAATTACAAAAATACCACCTCACATACATACATAAAGGCACATCTTAATCCCTTACGGGGTGAGCAGAGTTTCAGGTAGCACTAAGGTAAGGTAAGGCAAACTGAAAACGCGTTTGGCCAGTAAAATAAGTTGTAAACAGTGTGACAAAGAATCTAATTTGAAAACTGGTAAACGTATTCAGTCCGCGAACGAATGTTCCCATCCTATAACTGTAGCTATGTAAAAGATGCAAGGGAGAATAGTATATTATGCAACTAGTGAATAAAGGACGATATTGGCGATCACTGAGTAGATTGTTGTCTTCCAGGTAAGTATGTGAACATGGAAGTGATGGCGATTGGTCGGTAATTAGCAGGGTCAGCACGGCTTCCCTTCTTGGGTTGGGTACTGGCTGCACATTAGCAAGCTTCCAGGTTTCAGGTACGGTGTTAGTGTTAAGAGATAGGCGGTACAGGCGAGTCAGTACAGGAGACAAATCAGGCGCACAATACCTCAGCACTCTAGCAGGTATGTCATCTGGCCCGCTGGCTTTATTCACGTCTAGACTATGAAGAGCTCTGCCGCACCTCTTTATTGTGAATTGTGACCTCCGGCATCAAAAAATCACAGCGAGGCAAGGTCGGTGGTCGACTCGAGCTGGTATCTAGACGTGAGTTGCTCGCAAAAGGAGGCAAATAAATTTGAATGGTATAAAAGGTTTTATAAACCGCTTGGTCCAGCAGTATCCAGGTCATCTGAACCCATTGGCTCAATCCCCTCCATCAATTGGTTGAAATCATCCATGGACTGGTCACTTTCACTTTCCTGGTCGTCACAGTCGTCACTTTCATCTTCGGTGTCGCTGTTCATGCCGACACTGATAATGAAATCCTCCATTTCACTCTCTCTGCCTACATCGCGATTCCAGTATGTTTCTTCGACTCTCTTAATGTGGTTTATTTGTTTCTTCCAGTCGTCTCGCGTAATTGAAGCTATGGCCTCTTTTGTGAAGTCCTCAATTTTATTTTCGTGTTGCTCCACATTTTTATCTGCGACCCGTTGTTTTATTAAATTCCAAACATGTTCTATTGGGTTCAGGTCGCAGTTGTAAGGAGGGAGTCTGAGGACTTCATGGCCATGTTCTCGTAGAAGTTCGTCCACCAAATACTTTTTTTCGGGGCGATGCTGTTTTAGCTGCACGAGCAGCTCTGCTTTGGTCCAGTCTTCTTCAAATGACACACCGTGCTCCTGCATCCATGTCTTTATGTCCGCTTTGCGGGTTGCAGTCGTTGGCGCTTTATCCAACTGCATGCTGTGGTAGGATGCATTATCCATGACGAGAATGGAGTTTTCAGGCAAATTTGGTATCAGTTTTTCTTTTAAATATTTTGTAAAGTTATTACCATCCATCTCGTCATGGTAGTCGCCTTTTTTTGATTTTGCTTTGAATAACAATCCTGCACCCTCCACAAACCCATCCTCTGAGCCGGCATGGACCATCACCCACCTTTGTCCAGGACTATCATTTTTTCGAACGCCTTTGTCGGTGGATGACTGCCAGCACTTGCTGACAGTATAATGGGCATGGATCCAAGACTCATCCATATATACAACTTTCTTTTTTTCCGCACCCATGGCATCATTTTGTCGGAGGCGGCGTAAATATTTCACTCGCCACGCTTTTATATTATCGCGCTCTATGAGCACCATTCGGTTCTGGCGACATTTTTTAAATCTAAATCCGAGCTTTTCTTTTAAAATCGTTCTTAATGTCGTTTTGGAGCCTGTATAGTTTAATTCAGCTTTTGCTGACGCCATAATCTTGTTCAGCGTAGGTACCTCCTTTCGAACGTCGTATATTGAGGCCACAATATTTCTAATGGCACATATATTGAAGTTGTCCATGGGGACACGCGTATTGTTTTTGCCTTTTCTACCCTTACTTGGCGTACGGATCTTAGTTTTGGCTTGTTCTGCAAGTTTACCTGAAATAAGAGTAAATTATTATATAAAATAAAATAGCAATACTGAACTTAGTCATACTAGCTGCCGGAGTTTTGGCGGGAATTCTGTGCAAGATGGTCGGACAATAATTTGTAATATTCGTTTCAGTAGTTTATAGTGGGTATTAGTGCATAAAATTAGTGCCTTTTTGTGTATTAATGCTCATTTATGTGAATTTTGAAGAGGAATGTTGCAAATTCATTGGAAAATCAAGAGATCCTGTGATATGTGAAACGTGACTTTTTCATACGGATCACCTCTGCTAGGAACCTTGGCTTCACGTCCTGAATGTGCAAAATTGTCGCCGAAGCTCCCAGAAAGCTATGAAATGCTTGGCATTAGTTTTTTATAGCAAATTACTAAAGACATATTATAACAAATAAAGACATGGCTTAAAGGTCTTGAAACCAAGCCAAAAACCTTATTAAAAAAAAATAGCTGCCAAAAGGACTCGTTTCCAGGCCAGTAAATCTATATAAAAAACCATACTCGATCGAGCTACGTCACACCGCGTATAATAATGTGTAGGTACAGTTGGGAGCACGCCAAGCTTGACACTTTGGACTTTGGACCGGCCGGGGCCCTGTATTGTATGGCGCGTACATTGATATACAATAAAAGAAACAAGATGCACAGTCTCACTCAAAAAGTGTCCGCGGCAAAAGTCTGCCCATCGCATAGAAATCGCGTCAAATGGGCAGACTTTTAGTGTGCGAGTGCTATTTGATATTGAACCTTTTATGTGATGCTATAAGGTCTACAACGAAAAGGAGCTGCTCTTGCTGCGCGGCTCGGACATTTTTTGGTTGACGTTTCTCCGTGATTGTATATCTGGTTTGTTTATTTTATTGTATATCAGTGGGCGCGTAAATCCTCAGAACAGAGCTCAGCTTAAACTGGTAGTTAAAGCTTAATGTGCTCCCAACAGAACTGTATCATGTAATTACCTTCTTTCTTGATTTTCGATATAGTAGCCATCGATAAATTAGTCGCCATCGCTGCGCGTGCAGCGCTGTACTTGAACGGATGATAGCGCTCCAAGTTCTTCTCTTCGTCAAAGTATTTTATAACGTTGTAAACAATTTCACGTGCATCACTGTGAAGAACCTTTCCACGTTTTCGTGAAGCCATTGTTCAATCAATCACAAACAAAATGTCAACGTTCGTAACAAAAACTTAACGAAAATAAATAACAATCAAACGTAACGCAAACAAATAACAATCAAACTCAACAAAACAACAATATCAACAAAAACAACAAAATAACAGACCTAACGGAACGAAATTAACGATAACTCGGAGTGCGTCAAAGTAGCTTGGAAAGCGAATCCTGACTGATTTGTTTGATTATTTTTTTGCGGCGCTTACTTCACTGTGTGAGTATAGACAGCGATAGAGAGTGAGCGAGAACGCATGAGAGCGGCCGCCATTTACAGATCAATTCTCTATCTGCGCGGGTTATATGGAATTCGGTAGGTCTGAGAATCGGCTAACATCTATTTTTGATACCCCTGTGATCACGGGAACGGGAACTACGCGGGTGAAACCGCGGGCCGGCAGCTAGTATTATATAAAACAAAGTCCCCGCCGCCTCTGTCTGTCTGTCTTAACGCGATGAGCACAAAAACTACTGAATAGATTTTCATGCGGTCTTCACCAAATTACGGAGTATTTCATGGAGAAAGTTTTTATGTATAATACATCATTTGGACTCGGTATGTGGCGCTGATGGGCAGAACGAAGTCTGCCTGGTCCACTAGTCAAGTTTAAGGAATTGTAATAAAATAGACAGAACTTAACGTACTTATAGAATACTGGTTTCACCCGCGTAGTTCCCGGAATACGGGTTAAAATAACCCTATGTCACTCCTTGATAATGTAGCTTTCCATTGGTGAAAGAATTACTCAGATCGGTGCAGTAGTTTCGAAGCCTATACATTACAAACAACAAAACAAATCTTCTTCTTTATAATATTAGAATAGTATAATATTACTAGATTTTAGAAACTGCGTGTCGGTGGTATAATGAAGTTACTAACATCCTCTCTCAGGGGAGATTAATTTACATCTAAGCTTGTGTTCACAGTTTCAATTGGTTTCAACTGCCTGAATCCCTGCCATTCCTGCCTTTCCTAACATCCCTGCCTTCCCTGCCTTTCCTGCCTTCCCTGCCAAGTGCTGCTACTCAATGCCAACTCTGCACTGCATTGTATACTTACAACTGTTTCAATTGACGGGCCTTTTGGCAGCTGCAAGTCAGGTTAGATTCTCATCTAAAACAAATTTCTTCTTTGCATGAAAGTGCTTGTTCGGAGTCAATCCCTACCTCCCTTCTAATATTATAAATGCGAAAGCAACTCTATTCATCATTACGCTTTCACGCCGAAACTAAATTGAGTTTACTACAATTTGATACAGAGATAGACTATAGCCAGGTAAAGGACATAGGCTTCATCTATGCCAGAAAAGTAGAAGATCTAACGGGAACGCGGGTGAAACCGCGGAGCAAAAACTAGTAGAAATCTTCTCTGTAAGTCTAATTTTTTTATCAATCAGTAAAATTTATTCTAAACAAAGTAATGCTTCGTCGAATTCACACTCAGATATGCCGTTTGGCCGAGTTCAGATGAAACACTCGAAATCTCAGACATGTTTCAAACAAAGTGATCGACCCAACAAATTATCAAGCTACGTTCGTTACAGATAAAAACTAAGCTGTACACTGCCGGGATTTTATAAGTGCACTCCATAGTTTACACAAAGCGGATTCCCGGGACACGGGACTGGGGGACAAGTTTTAAAACGTGTCCCGGAGGTAACTCCGCAGCTAAGAGTTGATACTGATCTCGTTCCGACGACACCAGACGACGCGACGCGACAACTGAACTTGCCTGTTTGTTAACACGCGTTTTAGTGTTGTTTTTTGCGGGTTTTTTCTTGTTGATTTATAAACTAGTTACTTATTTGACTAAAAATAATTATTGTTTTATAGTAATTATTGCCTGTATTAATTAATTGTGTAATATAGCTTTGTTTGGACTAAGAAATGTCCTGGTAGTGAAGATTAAAATTCGGTATTAACCGTTTAAAAAATTATCAATAATAAGTAGGTATACTTGATTACGTATAACTACCCCAATTTCTGTAATAAAAACAGCTGTACGTTAAACAAATTGCATAACATCAAAGACGTTAGAAAATGCATCATAACTCGTACTCATAAAGTAAATATTATAATAACAGCATCTAAGCCATCTCTAACAAAACTGCGGACGTGACATAGATAGCTAAACTGGACAAACAATTTGCATAATCCATAGAGCTTGCAAGAAGTGGCGCGTCGTTGAAAATAAAATAAAACTCTATTGTCCCGGGGTTATGCGATCCCGTATGATCTACCCGGGATGCCAGTACGGGATTTTTTGTACGTTCGAGCTCTGAAGTCATGCATGTGACTCCGGTGGAAAAAAAAGTTGAAAAGCTTACGGTCAAAAATGCATTCGACATTTTTAATAACGTTTCGGGAAATTTGGTGATTTTTTCTGAAAGCTCTGTTCAAGGCAATATTCGGGACAGGCTTAATAAAGCTGACGTTAAAAAGGCAATTTAAATCAATTACATTTCTTATATATTTATTGCCAAACATTTTTAAAGGAAAAGCTGATAGAAGTTAGGCGGGTTGGTTTTGTTGTTAGTGACCAAGACATTCAAACCCCTGGTCGAGGGTTAGAATTTCACCCAAACATGCATAGACAGATAGAGAGATACATAAAGCGGGTGAAATAATAGAACTTATCATTGCACTATGTCAGCTGTGAAAGATGTCTCAAGACATTTATTTATTAAAAATGATGCCATAAATTACCTCTAACAATTATGTGATTAAATTACATACCTTAACACATTGCAACATATTTCAAAAACATCTTGACTGTCAAATATTTCTGATCTCTTCGAAAAAAATAATAAACACACGGCGAGTTAACCCGTTAACGGGTCAAACAATGAGTTCCCGTGCCATCCCGCATTCCGGCAGCGTCCCGCGTCCCGCCCCATCTAAACCAGAAAGAGCAATCCCACCGCACAATAGAGGTATGCTATAACCCGCCGATTGGCAATATTATTGAATTTTTGTCCCGGGAATTGAATTTCGTGTCGCCACAGCCGGGAGACCAGTTTTTGCACCATCTATAAGGGATAGACTGTCTTGTGATGTGCCCTAGTATACTCTCATGAATCTTACGCGGAAATGTGTAAGAAAATAGAGAATAACATACTAAAGCAGTGCTTGATAACTGACGACCATATTGTCAAACCAACTAATTTTTAATTTTCATATAAAAAATACTAATAACATAAAAATAAACCTTAATTTGTAATAAAAAAAAATAGGGTGTAAGAATAAAATACTTTACGTACAAGAATGTACACACAAAATTTCATAAGAATTGTGACACGAGAATCCATTCTAATAATATTATAATTGCGAAAGATTGTGTCAATAGATGTTTTTATTTTTGTTACTCAATCACATCACAACGGCTATAAGGATCACGATGAAATTTGGCACAAAGTTAGAATATATTCTAAAATAACACATATCGTCCCATAGCTTACAACACTGCATAAGTCATTTTTTCCAACTTTTCAGGAGACGAAAAAAACTATTTATTTTAAAAGGCCAACCGGCTTGCACGCTGTTACTACTTTTTGAATTAGAGCCTCTTATTGACTGAAATCTATATCATGTGACCCATGGTTCGACGCGCAATGAGCAGCTCTATCCAATGGCATTAAAATGTAAAAACTGTCAATTTTCGATTTGAGCGGTTTTGTAAGCTAAGGGACGATATGCTACTTTATACCTCTGAAAATTTTATCATACCTGGAGAACCCGAGTAAAACCACTGCGAGATACTATATATTATATATCTAACGCACATATATATACGAAATCCAATGGCAATTACTCGTCATTACATTAAGAGAGGTTTGATTGATGCGGACACAATGTGAGCCGTTCACAAAGACAACACACCGTTGGTAATCTCAGCGTTCTACTGACGTTCACTGAACTGTGACACATTACTAATATTGTATGCTATTAGGGTACTTAGGCTAGTGATAGTTGAGCGAGAGCTATGTCGCCTAAGTAGGTAAGCTCGGACTAATTATATTATCTTTGAATCTGAATCCTATGATTTATTTGTCAGTTTGCGGGATTTACAATTAAAAATGTTTTGAACTTTTTCTATAATCATTACTTAAATTAAGATGATAGTAAAACAAAAACTATAGTTTGTTTTATTTTATAAAAAAAAATTTTAATAATTTAATTTATTATTAATTTTATAAATTATATAATTTTAAAATATATCCAAATATTAACTAGGGCAGAAACTTCATATGATTTGGTTCATAAATACGATTTTGGTTTAAAATTATCATCAAAACTAACTCAGTAGGAAAGACACATTTTACCAACACATTCTTAAAACAATCAAAAAGTAATACACAACACTTATAAAGATCAATTTCCAATTCAAATACCCGATTCCTAATCACAAATAATAATATATACCACAAAATGATTAATGACATAAAACATCTCAATAGGTAAGAGATTTAGTATTCCATAATCAAGTACTTACCCATGTCCTAACCCTTGCCCTCCTGTGTTTAAACCCTTTGACCTATCCATTGACGCATTGTTGGTATACTTAATATAGCTAGCTATATACCGCGGCATTACCTCCATTGTAACGGGGTTGGATAGATAACCGCCGTAATTGGTGCTCGCGTCGATATTCTACCTAAAATTTGGTACGGGTTAAATTAGACGCATGAATTTATGTTAATTAATAATTTAGTTCGGTTTAAAATATTTGAATTTTGGTATTAGGCTATTGATCCTCTAGAAAGGAATAAAAGAAATAAACATTGTGATTTGGGCATTTATGTATCTAGTGACTCCCCGCGGTTTCACCCGCGTTACCGGGAGATCTTCCATTTTCTCGGGATAAAACTTAGCCTATATACTTTTTCAGATTATCTGTGTATCAAATTTCATTTAAATCGGTTCAGTAGTTTTAGCGTCAAAGCGAGACAGACAGACAGAGTAACTTTCGTATTTATAATATTAATTAGGATACATTAAAATTAAATGAAATGGAATATATTTATTAATTCAAATAGGCCTTCACAGGTACTTATGAAACGTCGACTCTAATACTCGGTTCGGAAGGTTGCTTTTGCTGAGAAGAAGATTGTATGAGTATGTGTCTATGTGTGTGTGATATGTGTGAAAGAGAGATATTTATTATTTAATGAAGGTATGCCTAATGGAATCTAGACAAATCTAAGCACACCTCTTTAGATATTTATTATTAGCATCGATAAATCGTGGGAGCACGAATGAATCCGCGTGGTGAAAGCTAGCAAGTAACACGAATGTAAACACATTATAATCATGTTGATTGAATGATAGACGCCGACCTACAGAGCGAGAGCTACATAATATATCTAAAATCGTTATATTAATCTCGAGCGAACTAATCTGGATGCTTAATTACTGCAAAATGTATGCTTTGGAATGTTCTAGAAGTGTAGATAAAAATTATTTAACATAGGTATATAGGTGTTATATATTTAAGGTATATCTGGAAACACTGACAAATATCTGAAATATCTCCCAAAAGTACCGGCAGAGAAAAAGTATATTTTTATAAACGTGATCGAATTGATTTAAGCAATGTTTAAGAAAATCTACGAAGTCGTTCGAAGATCATCAGCGTTTTGCTAATTGTTTCAAGTGTCTCTCAATTTTGCGTTTGATCACAATATTAAAGTTTCTCCTAGTAATATAATATAGTCTCCTAGTAATTAGATAAATAAGATAATACATAGATAAGATAGATATCATGGGAGGTCCGTTTCTACGTGATATTTACTTCGTTCTTTTGAAGTTTACTCTTTTTTTCTGTATTTTGTCTCGTCTATTCTACAATAGTGAACGGTTAAGTGGCTGTAGGATTGAAGGCAATACTGTCTGGGAATTTATGGAAGTTCAGCTGACTAGACATATCACATTTGGTAATGCATCTCTGCATCTCTGCATGCCGATGTTTTATATGACTCCTTGAATTGTTAAATTAAATAAATTTTGGCTATTTTACTACATATTTTGTGTTTTCATGGTTAGAATTTTAATTATTTAAAACAATTTAAATAAATAAATAAACGTAAGAAATCAATGGTAATTCGTATTGACAGCATTCGTATATTGTGTTCCAAAGACAGTACTAATTTTCACTAGTTATGGATTCAGTCATCATAAATACATTGTGAAACTTATAAAAAAATGGCAATTTAGAATATAAAAATATTTTTTCTATGTTTCAAGAACGTTAACCTTAGTTATCCAAATACCATAAATGTTTATGAAGCGACGATAGTAGCATTTACCCTATTAAAGAGCAACAGAATAAATATCCTTCTATTTAGATTAGATGAATAATATACTTAAAAAGGTAGTTCGATAAAATTCCTAACTCTATTTAAACTAAATCAAGTACACCGAGCAATACAAGCGGCAGACACACGTTCAAATATTATGCTCAAATAGAAACGTTCTCAGCACGTTATTTACACCGTAACTATTATAATTGCGACAAAGTAAATATAAATAATAATTAATTTTAATTCTCTCTTCTATCATTCGATTTGTCACTAAAGTATTTCGGAAAAACAAAATTAAACATAGCTAAAAGACTTCAACATCAGCCCATATACGTCTCCACCGAAGAGTACGAACCTTCCCTAAAACGAAACCCTTAGGCCTTAGTCCACCAAGACATATCAAAAGTTTAATATATTATCAGATGTAGCAATAATGCATTAACATAATCTGTGGGCGGGAATCTGTTGATTATGGTAATATATACATAATACCTATAAATTTAATGACGCCAAATACGACCGCTATAGCAGAAACCGGCAATAATGACATCATCATCACCTATAAACTTATGAAAATGAAATGAAAATGAAAATGAAAAAATGAAAAATGTTTTTTATTCAATTAGGCCTTCACAGACACTTAAGAATAGTCAAACTCTAACGCTCGGTTCGGAAGGTTGGTTTTGCTGAGAAGAGCCGGCAATAAACTCAGCCGGCAATACACTTATATAAGTATTTAAGACATATAGAACTATGTAATTTACAAGCTATCAATTACAAGCATGACTCTAATATAGGAGCTCAGTTTAGCTTAAAATCAGCTTAGACTCAAATAACGTCTCAGGATATTTATAGCAGTCCAGCATTCTCTTCTTTCAACATTCTTTGCCATATCCACCAGCTACCCAGCCAGTGGTTTCCACACCTCATCAATCCATCTCCCTTTCGGTCACCAACAAACTACCACAATAGAATCAAAGTGAACATTAAAACTGGCAATTAAGCAGATGCACACACACACACATACACACAACCATGCATAACGACCGGTATCAAACGTACCGCTTTCCGATATTGATGAGTTAAGTCCGACAGGGATGTCCACCACGCTATGAATCACTGGCATTACCTGTGACCTTTACTATGAAACTCTTACAACGTTCACAACCTTAAAACTTACTTATACATTGCTGGTAAAGTACCAACGCTTTTCAAGCTTCGAGAGTCTAGCCAGCAATGGATACACGGTAATGTAACAAAATAGTTTGAAGGTCGTTTTGTGGTACAAGTGATGTGCATTGAGCGGAAGCCAATGCACATGTATGGTAGTTATATAAGGCGATACGTGTGTTTAAAATTAATGAGGTTAATTAAGGGTAGTGTCGAATTTTGCACGTGATTTTTTTGTCAGTTTATTCTCGGTATACTCGTATATTTTCACTTTACGAATAACTAATTTCATATCAGTTTTTATATTTTTTCGTAGATTTTAACTTGAAGTAAAGTAAATAATCTTAAAGGAAATAGACCTTCGTCACCCTCCTAAGTAAAAAATTTAAGCTTTTTATTTGGTTAGTCGCTAATAAAGTACTTATGAAGGACAGATATGTTGAAACAACTGGTTCGGAGGTCGACCTTTAACTAATTATTATTTTATAACCTAGTACTTTTTCTATAATATATTTTTGAATAATGTCAAAGTGAGTGAGTGTTAAATTTCAAGTTTTAAAATTAAAATTCGGGTGTATCCGAACCATGAGCCATATTCTGGGCGTATTGGTAAACATAAATTCATCATTGGGTATATTATTATGTTGAAGTATGTAATATAATGAGTTGCTACTATTTTTTTGCATAAAAAACAAACGTTGATTTAAGGCAGTCAACCGCCAAAATCACCCATTTAGCTAACGTAATTTCATGATTTCCCCCACAAATTATTGTTAGAAACAACACTCTCCCAAATCCCAACCGCATTGGAAACGAAACTTTCTAATGCACCGCTCAATACTACTGGATACGTCACAAAACAGACACCGAACAGAACTGAACCAAAGTTGCTAACCATCGGTTAAACCATCGCTAAACATTAGCGAAACTAAACTAAGTTTACGATGATGCGCCGTACTCGCGCTGGTAATTCCATCGACTTGCAGCCTGCATAATGCATCCCCGCACTTACACTGCACCTCTCAGCAAGCCTGAGCATCACTGGACTATTTCGCTTCATTACCTACGATTCTATCTCTTTCATACCATCCATTGCGCGCTGTGTATCCCCTCCTTTTATAAGGACGAAGTTCTAGCGCGTAATGTATGCTAAACTTTGAGATGTGGACAGTAATTTATTGTAAAGCGCAGTACAAGTTAAGGGAAGCGCTCGTTTCAAAAGCAATAACTCGAGTGTGCATTGACGAACGCGTTTCGAGTGTCTGCCTCTTAACTAAGATGGAGATCGTTTTGAATGCCTCTTTGTTGTCGGTACGTTAACGTGCAGGTTACTGTTGCGTTACGTTTAAGTTACATGTCCGTTACAGTCGCGTCGGAGGATTTGTTGAGAATTAAATGGTTTTTGTTGTACGACAATTAGTTTGCGAGTTGTAAGTAGTTTTTATGTGGTACGGGGAGTTAAGGTTACATAAATAAAAAGGAATTTCTGTTAATGTTTGTGAATGTAAAGGGTATAAGTGTTGCTGAGTTTATTTGTAAATTTAAAACTTATTTAAACCTAGATAGTTAATATCAGGCATATTACATCTGATTCAGTGTAGAAAATACTAATTATACAGTTTATTAATGTTAATATTAATATTCGTTCTGTATAGAGGTTGGCGTATTTCTCATGACCTGACACTTCATATAATAATTAATACTAATTTCCGCCTTAAAATCTTTATACTCTAGATTAGACAATTTAATAATGTAATTTTAAAGCACAGCGGAAACTAAGCTTTTAAAATTGGGAATAAAAAACCTGTGCAAAATTAATGGAAGAGGAAATCACTTGCTCTGGAATTCCATTATCTTCCATATCGAATTGATTTAAGGCCAGTGCAGCCACTTAGATCTGTAATATAACTCAATTATCCCTTAATTATATAAGCTTGATATTAGAATGTAGGTACGTATATATATATGACACAAAATATCAGGACTAATATTAATATTGTTAAAGAATTGTTAAAACTTGTTGAAAAGAGTAATTGCTGAGTTTATTGCCGGCTCTTCTCAGCAAAAGCAACCTTCCGAACCGAGCATTAGAGTCGACGTTTCATAAGTGCCTGTGAAGGCCTAGTTGAATTAATAAATTTATTTCATTTCATTTCATTTCAAAGCCCCCGCCGCCTCTTTCGGTCTGTCAGAACGCGATGAACACCAAAACTACTTAACAGATTTTCACAGGAGGAAACTTAACGGGAGCATTTCATAGGAAAGGTTTTATATATAATACATCAATTTGAACCCGGTAGGTGGCGCTGGTGGGCAGAACGAAGTCTGCCGGGTCCGCTAGTTGTTCATATCTATAACTAGTCGCTTCCTACGGTTTCATCCGGGTACCCGGGAAGATCTTACATTTTCCCGGAATAAAAAGTAGCCTATGTCTTTTCTCAGGCTCTAAACTATCTGCGTACAAAATTTCATTTTAATAATAATAAATTAAAAATGATAAATATCCTGGGATATTTTTCACACACGGCCAATCTGATTCCAAAGTAAGTTTCAAATGAAGCTTGTGTTATGGTAACCGCAGATAGCTGATATATTACATATAGTACTTTTTAAATATATACATATTATAGATATTTACATTTAAATCGGTTTAGTACCCGGTTTAGCCTGAAAGCGAGACAGACAAAGTTACTTTCACATTAATAATATTGGTCAGGATTAAGATACAAAGTTTAGGTACTTTCTGTTTAGTGCGTAAAAAGATATACCTATCTACCTTTTATTAATTTTACAGACAAGTAAAAATATAAAAAACCAAAAGCAACACATACTCGTATTAAAAAAATAAAGGCTTTTTTGAAGAAAGATTTTTAAAAATATTTATATAAAAGACCGTATTTATAACATTTAAAATGTAAAATACTTGAATACAAAAATGTGCTCTCAATTTTACAATGACCAAATTCTGGGAACAAATCAAACGAACCCAAAAATGAGATACGTTTAAGATACGAGCGAGTAGCGTATTTTATAGCGATATATTTTATAGACTCTCCGATCCTATATCATTTTGTAAATATTCTAGTTGTACCTATAAAATAATGTTATGCAAAAAATTTTCATATCGTAATTTTTAGGTTAAATCTATAAATGTACTTACATAGTTTAAGTTTTCTTTGTAACTAACACATGGATCATTGTTGTCCGACAAATAAATAAATTATTATTATTATAAAAATGGCTAGTATTTCCGTGAAAAAGCATACTTAAATTGGAAGTCAAATAATTTATAATAGATCTTTAGAATAATAGATTTCTGTTGTCTGACTTATAAAAATAAAATAAAATAAAATAAGCCTTTATTGCTGTAACTTAAACATGCGTAGTATAACAAATAAATAACCTATATATTAAGTACATATATTTTACTAAATTATATCGGAAACCGGTTTTACTTTTACAGCTTGCCCTTCGACAAAGGCCTCCTCTAAATCTTTCCACTTTAACCTATCTTTTGCTGTGCGTGTCCATTCTGGACCAGCTATCTTTTTTATGTCGTCTTCCCATCGTTTGCTTTGTCTGCCTTTACTCCTTTTACTATCTCGCGGGTACCACTCTGTCACTATTCTCGTCCACTTCTCTTTTCCTTCCCTTAGCATGTGCCCTGTCCATCGCCATTTCAGGCCTTTATCTATACTAATATTATAAAGAGGAAATATTTGTTTGTTTGTTTGTTTGTTTGTAATGAATAGGCCCCGAAACTACTGGACCGATTTCAAAAATTCTTTCACCTTTGGAAAGCTACATTATCTCCGAGTAACATAGGCTATATTTTATCCCTGTATTCCCACGGGAACGGGAACTACGCGGGTAAAACCGCGGGGAGGCAGCTAGTAAATTATATGTATGTTTTTAAATTTGGTTTTGCTCTTTATATTTTGTAATTTTACTTTGTCTCTTCTTTTAACTCCGATTACACTTCTTTCAATACTGTTTTGACATACTTGGATTTTTTTTACTTGTTGCTCCGTTAGTGCCCATGTTTGACATCCATACGATAGACATGGAAGGATACATGTGTTATATATTTTCCTTTTTTCTTTGATAGGCATGTCTTTGTCCTTCATCACTTCGCTCAAGGACCAAAATCGTTTCCAGGTGTTTGTTATCCTTCTATCTATTTCTTTTTCCATTGTATTTTCTGTAGATATTAGTTGACCTAAATATACATACTCAGTGACATACTCTATTTGACCTCCATTTACTTGAATGTCTCTTTTGTAGGAATTTGTCATAACCTTCGTTTTCGATATGTTCATTGATAGGCCAGTTTTGGCGCTCTCATCTGATAGTTGTTGTAGCATATCTTCCAAATTATGTGGGTTTTCGGAAAACAGGATGATATCATCTGCAAAACGTAGATGGTTAAGTTTGTCTCCATTGATATTAAGTCCATTTCCTCCCCATTCCAGATTTCTAAAGATCATTTCTAGAACCGCAGAGAATAGCTTCGGTGAAATGGGGTCGCCCTGTCTGACACCTCTTTCAATAGGAAATTCTTCTCCAGTTCTTTCAAGCTTAACTTGGGCTGTGCTCTTTGAGTAGATGTTTTTAAGTATTCGGATGTATTTGGCCTCAGCGCCCTGATATTCTAATGCTCTCCAGATGCTATTATGGTCCAAGGAATCAAAAGCTTTATTAAAATCCACAAATCCTAAGTAGTAGGTTTTGTTATACTCTTTATACTTTTGAAGCACCTGTCTTAGTACGTGGATATGGTCTATCGTTGAGAACTTACTTCGGAAGCCAGCCTGTTCTCTGGGTTGGTTTTCATCGAGAGTGACAGCAATTCGTGATAGTATGATCTTTGAGAATATCTTGTAAATATTTGACACTAGTGGCTCCCCGCGGTTTCACCCGCGTTCCCGGGATAAAAAGTAGCCTATGTGTTACTCCAGAACATATTCTAGCTCTGTGCCAAATTTCAAGCAGATCCCTTCAGCCGTTGGAGCGTGAAAGAGTAACAAACATCCATACTTACAAACTTTCGCATTTATAATATTAGTAGGATTAGACTTATCGGCCTATAATTGTTCATATCTCCCTTATCCCCTTTTTTGTGTATCAGTACAATAGTTGATTTGGTCCAATCGCTAGGAATAGTTTCGGTTAGTAAGATATCATTGAATAGTTCTGTAAGTTTAGGAGCAATTACTGGTATTGTATGTTTTAATAACTCATTTGATATTTGATCTGAACCTGGAGCTTTGTCTAGTTTCTGTGTGCTGATTGCTCTTATAGTTTCTTCCTGTAATATTATTGGTATTGATTCTGGTTCTGTCGTTATTTGAGTTTCGTTTTCTACTAGTGCTGTCGTTTGTCTCCTGTATAATATTCTGTAGTAGTCTGTGGCGATTTTAATTATGTCTTGTCTTTTACTTGTACAGTTTCCGTTTTTGGCTTTTAAGTTTGGCATCCAATTTTTCTTTTGGTTCAATTCTTTTAGAGCTTTCTTTATCCCCCCCGTTTTTTCAATGTAATTTTTTAAGGTTTTCTGTCTTTTTAATTTCCTATCTTTTCTTATGTGTTCATTTATCTTCTTGCTAAGTTCAGATATCTTATGAAGCACTTGTTTATTTCTTTCTTTATGGATTAGTTCTTTTCTTTCATGAATTAATTGTTTAGTTTCGAAGGATAGTGTATTTTCAGTTTGGTTGTTTGCTTTTTTGACTTTTGTTTTAAGTATATGTAATAAGTTGTCGTATCGTTCCTGAATTGGTTTATAATTTATACTTATGTTTCCGTTAATTGCAGTGTCTAGGTTATTAAGCAGTATATCTTTATTTCCAGTAGATACAAGAATGTTTTTATGTATGGTATTAGAACAATATCTCCTTTTCTGTACTTGCTTTCCTGGTAGTGAAGTTCTTATGCAAAAAATTTTCATATCGTAATTTTTAGGTTAAATCTATAAATGTACTTACATAGTTTAAGTTTTCTTTGTAACTAACACATGGATCATTGTTGTCCGACAAATAAATAAATTATTATTATTATAAAAATGGCTAGTATTTCCGTGAAAAAGCATACTTAAATTGGAAGTCAAATAATGTAATTTATAATAGATCTTTAGAATAATAGATTTCTGTTGTCTGACTTATAGAAAATGACAAATAAACTGATTTTTTTATTACAAACATGGTTCTGTGGATAGCCACCACTGCTAATCGTGGTTCTATTAGTAGACAAATAAGTTATCGGGGAATTGTGGTGTTTTGTGTTGAACTAGACTGCCCATGCTAAAAATATTATAATTAGTATAAACTTGTATTTAAATTCTTTAAACAAAATTTGCTCTTTTGCTTCAAAGTAGGAATATACACCATACACAGAAATACTTTAAACAAACCTTGCTCTGAAATCCTTACTAATTCTTGAATAATCATGAAGCAATATCATTATGTAAGCTTGTTTATATATACTACCCAAATAAACCAAAATCCAGAATCATGTGCAAAACCGCGTGCCATTAGCTAGTTACCAATAAATTCTTGACAATCGCTCAAACACCGAACGTCGCTTAAGCCGGCAATAATTAATTTCGGTTGCGTCCGCGCTGCGGGCACTGAGCGATGCGAAATCGTTGAGCTACGAACAGAATTTTGATTGCGCTACGAACAGCTACGGCGTAGCCAGCCTACGAGGCTACGAGCGATTATTTCATGCATACCGTCGGATCGTTACGGCTCGTCGATAAATCAATGCGGTTTAAAATTTTCACACGTCTTTCGATTGCTTTATGCGTTGAGAATATTTTATGTGTACTGTATGTAGGTATTTATTTTTTATTTTACTTTGTTATCCTTATTTGTTTATAGTCCATCATAGTACACTTACTACTTACAAAAAGTAAGTAGATAAAGTTTAGAAATAACCTGGCTTTGTAGTTGAGCTATACTGCCAAATGTTTGACGGCAGATTTTTTGACATACTAAGCGGGATATTAAATATTTAACCAAATATCTTGACACGAGTAATAAAAAAAGAGACATAATAACTGAAAAATTTCATTACACACATGTAGCGCATCATGCCTAATATCAAAGTATGTATGAATAACTTTCATACAAGTAATATCAAATATAAAATAAAATAAAAAAAAGCTGCATTACTTTTTTGCATCGTAAGTTAAAAGTAAGGTATAAAATTCAAAACTCCTTCAATAACACTCACTTAGCTAAGTTACCTACATATATTTAGACGATATGTTATCAATCAATCAGCGTAAGGCATCTGCAGTATTAACGAGTCCTTTAAAAGAGCTATAAAATTACATTCACAACGCAGTAAAACCACTGGTGCGAGCTACTACCAGATGACCATTAAAAAGGTTATTCAGTAGCCAGTAGCCAGTGGCAATTCAAAGCCTAGCTTTGCCTAGATAGTGCCTTACTGACAGCGCCATCTATCCGCGCCCCACCGCACTTAATCTCGTCTCTACCCATTTGCCGCGACAAATCACCACAGATTCTGCACAAAAGACAAAGATTCGATATATTGTTTCCAATTTCAACTCTTTCGACGGTTTTGCGGACATTTATGGCGGTCCGTGCGACATGCTCCCTTAATTTGGAGCCACTTTGTAGATTGAATTGCAAGAATTGCTAGATCAGAATATATCTACGGGTAAAATATATTGGTAAAACATAAACAGTCAAAATTACTTTATTGGTTGAGGGAACCAGCAGTGTAAGTTTTTGTAGGGCTTTAATTTTGTTGCACTTTAGATAGCAAAGAAAAAAATTAAGAATATGAATATAGTTATAATTGTCACCAAAATTTACCTAGGAGAACAATAAATAAATAAATATACTGGGACATTTTTCACACACGGCAAATCTGATTTCAAATTAAGCAATGCTTGTGATATGATAACCAGATAGCTGATATACCTTTTCCATATATTACTTTTAAATATATACTTTAAAGTATGAATACTTTCTTTATCATACAAAATATACACCTAAATATTACTTTTCATTTAAAATATTTAATTTGAGATCAAATAAATGAGTGTAAACAAACTCGAACGGTTATCTCCAAAAAAATTCTATATCCATGCATATTTTACAACAGAACGTATTCACAAGACTTTGTTACCACTGCTTCAAGTATTTTAAGACCATGCGACCTCTATGCATGCTTTAATATTAAAACGTCGTAATACTGTAATACTATCACGCTGGTACAAAAGGTCGGTAATCTTTCCGGAACGCAAACTATCGGATCTATCGACCAACTGGTCTGACGATTTGTGGCTAAATCTTTAAGGATGCAGTCTTGGCAAGGATCTGCATGGAGGAAGGATGTCTGCAATAAACGAGAGATAGTTGAGGTGATTTCATACGAGGATCATTGTAACATTTGCATGTATATTTTGTGAGAGGAATTTTTCTATTTGATGCAGTTCGTTTATTCGTATTTTAACTTAGGATTTGAGTTTTTCGTTCATTGTAAGTTTTTTGTTCTTTTACAATTATTTAGGACTAAACTATTAAGTTGTGCAAAGAAATACATATAATGATAAAATCTTTTGTAAAATAATTGTATTGGGGTGATACTTAAGATTTGATATGTACATATTTGTATCCAATAAAAAAAAAATCAAACCACAGTTTTTGGCGGTAGATTAATTAAAATATGGACGTCCAATTCCAAAACCAATTTTATTACAAAAGTATGAATCTACTGTCAGCAATTTCAATTAGAATCAAACACTTGAAGAATCTCGCAATTCGCCAGGTTATTAAATCAAACTATCAAGCTGAAACATCCGCCCCCATATTGCCGAAGCTCTACCATGCTGTAGATTTCATTAGACTTAATTGAAAAATAAAAAGAATTCCTTTACTTACATCGCATTCAGCTCTGTCTTGCCTGCCATCCCACAGTTTAGTCTACAAATGCTATTCCATCTCCCTTATCTATACCATCTATGATCAGTGCTCCTACATAATAATAATAAAACTTATTATCTGGAGTATAAGATTCACAATTCAAATCTCCATTTGGAATCTTGAATCCTTTATCTTCAGCACTAGACAAACAGTAAGGACTGCAGTGTTTGTTGGATTGTGAGCTATGTTTGCTTTGGTAGGAGAGTTTGATTTTGATTGGCAAGGTGATGTGTAGAATGTCGTTTTAATTCTGTGTAGAAAGTTCCCACTACTAAGTGCATCGAGATCGCTCTACGTGCATCCGTTCGCAATGTCAGTTGGAAATTTCTCGTTACCGCAATAATCCACCTTCGAGTCGAAATAACGTTTTGAAATATTTCACAATTTCACGTGAGCAACACCCGCATGGTTTGGAAAAAGGAAACATTATATCCCTCTATATAATTGTTCGATAGCAGGTATCTATTGTTTTACAAAATTAAATTTTCTGTTTCAAATCTATGTGCGATTTAATTATTGTCTAACACAGTTTTAGCGGCTTTATCAATATTGTTGTTAGTCTCAATGGACATGTTTCTGGAATAGAATGTAAAAAACTTATACCTATTATAATAAAGAGGATTTGTAATGACGATACTCTGAAACTACTAATTCTTTTACCAACAGAAAGCTACATTGCCAGGAAGTGACATAGGCTATATTTTATCCCCGTATTCATAAGGCTCGAGCTCCTCGGTGGAGACGTGTATGAGTTGATGATGATGATGATGATGATTCATAAGGGAACGGGAACGACACACATAAACATTTGAATCCTGATTGGGAACCTCAGTCAGATCAAATTACGTTGCAGTATATGTTTAAATTTATTTTTTTGTCATATTCTGTTTCATGGCAATCTGTTGGACACAACAATAAGCCACTATTTTGGCTGATATTCATATCTGAATAAGGCTGAATAAGCTTGAAGAGACACTTCTCATGGGAGTGCCTCATTTCATCCTGACGAATCTATCTTGAAGAGTCGGTACACTATGTCTCTTTAGTATGTTCTTCTTTAATATGTTTAAATGTGACTAAGATTATAAAGACTAGAAACTACAGCCAATAAAATCTAAGAAAACTGCAAAGTGAATCACCAATCGATAGACCTACCTCAGCTGCAGCGGAACTAAAGTAAACTTCAATATTCTGGCAAAATTTAAATGTAAAAATGTTCATGGGTAGCGTAATGCAGTTTAAAATATTCCTGTGTTAACCATAGCGGGTGCGGGCGAGTGCGGACGAGTGCGGGCGAGTGCGGGCGGGTGCGGGCGAGTGCGGGCGGGTTCGGGTGCGTGCGGGAATACGGAATGAGGGCTGAGTCTTGAGAACTTGCAGTCTCTTAAAGTTGACATTGTTCGAAAGGTATTTTGTTAGCAACAATATCTTTACGTGCACCTATTCTGGGGTTGTGTATTATTAGTTAGGTATTCAGACAGTGAAATTACAGATACAGGTACATACACAGGTTCAGAACTATATTATTTGCAAATGACAAAAAATTGTGGTTTTAAGATTATACGATTAGTTTTGTTTATTTAATTGAAGTTATTTAAAGTAAAACAAATATGTTTCCAAATTAACAAAAGATTGTTTATCTGACGCATGCGCTATAAATCAAGACATCATATAAATTTAACTAATACAATTAGGAATATAACCGTTTGGAGAAATAGCGTCTCAATTCGATAGACGCATCAAGAAACCACATGAGAGAAGAAAATTTTCCTCTTAAACCAATGGCTTATGATGAACCAATTAAGCATTTTATATACAACCTAAATAAAGCACATCACGTGTCACGCTCTTCAAATCCAAAAATCCAATAGAATTTCCCACAAAAAGATTACACAGTACATCCAATCATTTGCCAAACAATGCACCAACCAACATTTGGATGTCGATTCTTCATAGCGTCCATTTGTAAACAACTCACACCCCGCTGCAATTGGTCACGCGTTCACTGCGGGACAATATTGCTCGCTCGATAAATGCCTGTTACCTATTTACTGGTACAACGTGCCTATATTGTCTTGGAGCACCTTATTGTGCTGCATGCTAATTTGAGCCTTATAGCTTTGGCCGAAGGTTACGGTTCTGATTTTCATCGGTTTTATCCGGTATTTGACAACTATTATTACTTCTTTCATAATTAGCATCATAAAATATTGTGTCTTCTATCTTTTCTTAACGACGTTGAGACTAGTCTTATAATGGTGGTATAAAGAACATATAAAAGTATAAGGGTAATCATATGGATAAGTAAATTATACTGTTTCCTATGTGTGTGTTGATAATAGAACTTAACTATTCAAAAAAATATATAAGCAATCTGAATATTTATATGACTAGGTACTTAGATTTCGGTCACATAATAGTATCGTATTTGTTCATGCATAATGTCAAAATTAAAACAAAAAGCTATGTACCTAAGATAACACTCATATAGCACCTTTTAAAACCCCGGAATAAAGCCTCGCAAACTACTCAAATCTGTGAATAAAAACTTATTCATATTCGACAAAAATCGTCTGCGTTGTAAAAGACAAGGCGACAGTTAAATTAGAATTTGAAATACCGACTCCCCCGTGAGCGGTGGGTACATTCGAGATGAAATATTAAATGGCGTGTTTTTTTCCAATTGGCCGCCGGAGCAGCTGAGACGGTTGTAAAAACGATACGTGACTCGAAGTCGAGGGAGTGAAGGCCCCACCGCAGACTTCGCTCTTTATACAACCAACTATTCTACGCTGGATTGATGGATGTATCTGTTTTATTTCTATAGGCAGGTATATAGTTATGTTGATAGTGGAAGAACTGTATAAAGGAAAACTCTATATATATGCGCAAAAGCTGTGAAAAACATAGTTCTAATGTTTAGTAACGTTGTGTTAAAAATAAATATAAATTTCCATTGTATTTCTGAGACTGCAATTCTTTTATATGTAAGTCACTTCAATAACTAATTTCATTACTTTTCCTGTCATATATTAAATTAGCTAACATGAATTTTTTTAAAGTAATACTATCTAATATTATTATTACATTAAATGAGGTCACTACAATCTATAGCACATTTTTTTCTTTTCAAGTCAAACTCTTCATAACTTTTTTGGTGGAAGATATCTCCTATTGATCACACCTTTTGCCTGTTTATTTTATGAAACATTTTCTTTAAATTCTTATTCTTGCATAAGTTGTGTACAAAACCACGCTTTGGAGGGTAGTACCAAAATAATTTTACGCTTTAAATACAAAACATCACGTGACAAATTGTTCATATTTCCACGGGAACGTACGGCCGGCTGACATAACCGGATTTCCGGTAATGAGGATTGTGGTGGCCATTTATTAAGGGAAAGTGCACAACAGTTTTAAATTATACAACTTTAAAAATACTTTAGAAAATGGTTACATTTTTTTTAAAACCAAATGAGCTTTACGTTTGGCTTTAGACACGCTCTGACAGATTTGGGATCGCAGTTAAATGTGAAGATAATAAGATAAAGGTTAAAAAACGTGTTTTATCGATCGCTGGGATCAAATCCTAGCATTTATAAAATAACATAAAATATATTTATTTATTAAAATAGGCCTTCACAGGCATCTATAAATTTAAGACTTTTATACTCAGTTTAGAAAGTTGCTATTGCTGATAAGAGCCGGTTATAGATATCTTTAAAAACGATATGTACCTAATCCTACTAATTTTAGAAAAAGAAAAGTTGAGAGGTACTTTTTGTTGCTCTTGCAGTAACGGCTTAAAGGATTAAGACAAAACTTCGCATAGGGATAAAACATTTACCGGATTACACACTTGCTTTTTACCTTGAGAATTTGGGAAAAATTAAGACTCCCAGGTATGGGCGAAACCTCGGGAAACTAGTATATTATACGTTTGTCTCGCCATAAACCACAGCAAACTTTTTTGTTTAATTTTAATAAAAAATAATATTTACAAAAAGTAACTTCCCATTAACTAAAAGAAATACATATCGAAATAATGTCCACGTTGAAATATTTGAGCGCAATCGCAGCTATTTCACGTTCAGTGACTTTCGAAACCGAACTATCACATAATCGCTTAATATTATCGGCCGCCGAAAGTTATTTATTGTTTAATTATTTCCGGTAATTTGTTTAATTTAACCGATTAAAAACTGAATATTAAACACAATTACAAAAGCGTAAAAGTACGTCGGCGTTAGTTTTTTTAAATATTTTTTTGCTTTCGAGAAGATTGTTGCATACTAATATGTACAATTAAAATTAGCACAGCTTCTAGCTTTAGCCTTTATTAAACCAGTTTATATAATATGTGTGAAATCATCAATACAATAAGTCTAACATGTTTGCACTGGATATGGAACTTACTACTACCTTGAGAGGAGCACAAAGTCAACTGAGTAAAAAAGTAACTCATCATCATCATCAGCTCATACACGTCTCCATCGAGAAGCTCGAGCCTCCCCAACATCGGGGGGGTTTAGGCCATAGTCCACCACGCGGGCGCAACGCGGATCGGCGGACTTCACATGCCTTTAATTGTGACATCTCGGGCATGCAGATTTCATCACGATGTTTTCCTTCACCGAAAGCCAGTGGTGTGAATCCCTACGTAAGATTTTTTAAATTAGAGGTACGGACCAGGGATTTGAACCGGCACCCTCATGATCGTGAGTCGGTGCGTTTCCCAAAAAGTAACTACTGAAAAGTGTTTATTATAAATAAACACCAGAATATGAAATCCAAGCCACTATTAGTGTTTCAATTCGAAATGAGAGATATTGAATGATATTATAATTTTCCATCAACAAAACAGCGGAGAGCCACTCGCCGCCAATTCGCGTCGACTATTCACTTATACTTCATATCTTTCAGTTTCACTCATCACTTATATCCCGGACTTTGGCTTCTCCTGCGCCTGTTATACACAGTCGCAACGAAGGCTTCTTTATAAACGCTGCGTTTTTTTGTTGTATTTCTAGTTTACCACATGGATTTATAAACTACTATTGGCTCCCCGGGAGACCTTCATTTTCCGGGGATAAGTAGCTTATTTCCTTTCTCAGGCTCTAGACTATCTGTGTACCAAATTTCTATCAAATCGGTTCAGTAGTTTTAGCGTGAAAGCAAGACAGACAGACAGAGTTACTTTCGCATTTATAATATTAGTATTGATTACATCAATCATGACATGTGGTCAAAGATGGTAAGTATCTGAATATGAGAATTATATCTTGACGACTTCAGGGAGGACATATAAACATAGCGCATAAAACGCTTTGCGCAGCACTCAACCACGTGTTTTAAGGACACAAACCTTTGTGTCAGTGCCTGACAGTGTTTTTCAAACTATATAAAAGGTTTATTTACTATCTAAGGAGTTACAGTATTGTGGAGCGTAAATTAATATGAAATACTTAGATTAAAAGATAAGTAGGTACATGGCGCGCTCTCGTTCTAAAATAAACGTTATTAAAAGGCACCGGTGTGCATCGGTTGTAACGATTCTTTCGTCACTTTTATTCCGCACTTTGGCTTCCACCTCAATTCAGCCACTCTCGTCTCGCCCTGCATCTGAATTTACAATAATAATCGTGACGATAAAAACCCAATTTTAACCACCAGCAAATAAGGTCGGATTTTCACCGTGCGGAATTCTATCTGCAATGTTTTTACTTTTCATTGCGACGGAATATGATGCAGAAATGTAAGATGTAAGGACAATTGAGCGGAGAGGGGCGCAAATGTGTAGTGCGCACAATTCTTTGTCTCTAACGTGGACTTTTTTCCAGAATAGTGCTCTTTTTGGTTTCTATCCGAGTATTCTTTGGGATTTCACATTTTGCCGGCTCGAAGTCGCTAGAGGGATATTTGTTGTAATCTAGAAACATAACTGTAATGAAAACATGGTAATGCAGTTTTCACTGTATTAGAGTATTGGTGGTTTTGCTGGGAGTTGAAGTTATTTTTGTCTTGAGGAATTCTGAGAATATAGATAGGAAGGTATATAATGCTGTTACCTTGCTGCATCTTATATCTAATTAATCCTAATCTTGTAAGTTAAACGTTCCTTATCTCTCCATTACTCTTATTGTTATAAATTTATATTTAGTAGTGCCCAAATATTAAACAAAGACAATAGTATATACTTTAGAACAAATTATGAGCGTCTTTAGACAATTAAGAGCTTCCTAAACTATTTAGATAAGTCCTTCCTCAGATTGAACTATTACTACATTTCTTTCAAAATTAAATAAAAAAGGGTGAACCATAGTTGCATATTCGTAAACTTCGTTTCCGCCCAAAGCAATAGATAACTTGACACCTGAATGTGAAATATCTTCGGCGAGCGGGCTCGGCGGCGGCGCGGGTTCGAGCTGGCTTCAATATAGCATTTCACCTACCGGGGGGTAGATTGTCTTACGTTATAAATAAAGTTATGGTGTACCCGACACGGGGTTCAACCCTTACTATGAGGATTCTCCATACGGGAAGGTTTTTGAAATATTCAGGATTATTGATTCTAGGCTTGTTCAAGGTTCAGTTTTGATTAAAGTGTTATAGTGTGTCAAACGGGGTTCATTTGTATGCAAAGATATAGGAAATTAATTTTACTGTCTACACCTATAAACATAGGTATAGTTAATCCGCAAAAAATCTCTTACGAGTACTTTTGGGCCGGATAATATACTTAGTTTATTCATTGATTTTCAAGAGGTTTATGGAAATTAAGGTTGAAATCCAATATCAAAATTGTATACCTAGTTGAATACAATGGTTGAATATAAATAAAACATAGCGATGAATGTAATTTGCTAGTTTTTTATATCTTATATGGGGTGTTGACCTATAAGTGATTGTTGCATAGGAATAAGTTTTTCTTGTATGGTTTGTGTATTGCATTTTATGTAAAAAAAAATTAATAAATAAATAAATGTAGGTACTAACCCACGTGTTAGGGGAGACTTGTCCTCCAGCATATATGAGCTGAGATTATGATACTAAAATCATTATGCAATAAAGCTTCAAATCGATATAGCAAAAGCAATGTAATGCCCGATGTACCATGATGTCCAATGAATCATGCACCGTTCCAGAAACCGTATCAGACGGAGTATACACCATATTTCACACAAGTTCGGTTCCAAGTAAACATGTGACATCCGCGTCGAGCCGTATTGTTGGCCTGGGATTAGTTACATCGCCCATACACGACTGCGAGGCTGTAAACCGGAGATTTACGATTAAAACTTTATTTATTGTCCGTGGAATTATTTACGATAGCGACCTGATTTTAGATAGGTGTAGCAATTTGCTCATTGTTTTAGTTGTTGCTTTATTACGTTTGATTTGGTATTACTTGACGATAATTAACTGTGAGGTAAGTTTTCTTTAGCTATCTAGGCATTTGATTTTGATATGCAAAGAAAGGAAACTCTTATTAAATTTATAACCTCCCCATTATTTTGGAAGACAGTTAACAAAATTAGCATAATTTAACAAATAAACTCAAAACTATTGAACCGATCTGAATAATTCTTACACTAATAGAAAGCTAAATTATCAAGGCGTAATATAGGCTATATTTTATCCCGATATTCCTAATAGAAACGCGAACTACGCTGGTAAAACCACACGGAAGTATCTCATTGACTTTAATAAGAAAATTATCAATCGATTCCGACAAACAGATACCTACAAACTGTTCTAGACTTACAGATCTCATTTTGAATTACAATTTGACAACTAAGAGTTGCTGTTTGACCTAACTACCCTCTTTCCATTGTATTGCAGTTGTGACTTGGGGGCATGTCGGGGTAGTAAGTAGTGCAAGTAGCCTCGGGCCTATACTCACTGAGTCAGAAGTGAAGTGCTAGAACTTGTGGTTCAGTTGGTTAAATACACTGTTTATGTGTATTTATTAACACTGTACTTAAGAGCTTATATGTCCAAGTATATTGTAAGTGTATGAACTATCTATACTAATAATAATAATATCTCCGTTTGGCCAAAAGCCACAGAGTTACACCTCTAACGGAAATACCTAGAAATAGGAAAATACCACAAGAAATAGTAAAATAATAATACATAATAAATATCCTGAGACATTTTTCACACACGGCCAATTGGACTAATATTATAAATGTGAAAGTAACTCTGTCTATCTGTCGGTATGTCTGTTATTCTGTCTCGCTTCATGCTAAAACTACTGAACCGATTTAAATAAAATTTGGTACACAGATAGTCTAAAGCTTGAGAAAGAACATCCTGGGAAAATTGAAGACCCCCGGGAACGCGGGTAAAACCGCGTACGCCTACGGAGCCTAGTACTAGTATTGTAGTATAGAGTTGACTGAGGAAGTTATTTTAAATAGGTTCAGATGGAACGCCACACGAAGGAAAACGACTGATTGATTTTATTAAGTAATTATATTTTCTTGGTATCGGAAACCTAGAAGTCTCGTTTCTGAGAAAATACTTATGTAAAGTTTTAACTACTTGGCAAAGACAGTAAGTTAATTTCAATTTAAATATGATTTAGACTTATTTTTAAACTCAAAATCTGGATGAAAATTCGATAGTGTTTAGTTATAAATGCTTGTATTTTAGCGTATACATAGAATATGCCGTAGAACAACATAACATTAATTCCAGATAAACTTATTTCGAAAAAATCTTGTTTAAACATATTGACTCATAAAATTGATTAACTCGATTAACTATCCGCCACTAGAATCTCCACGAAACAACATTTCAAACTGTTCTATCGGTCTATCTCTATCTGACCTATGATATTAAATAGAGACGGAATGCCTACTAGGGCAGGGGAGGAACGGGCAAGTTTAAGGGAAACGGAAGCGGCGACATTATCGTAGCAATCAAATAGTCGTTAACACTTGCCTCGATGTACTTAGTGATCTAAGTAATGGTTTGTGAGACTTATGTTTTATTTACTCTTTGATAGGTCCTGAAGGTATTTATTATATTTATTTCATTCTTATCAATAAAACTAAGTTTTGTTGGCTTATACGTAGCTGACGATACTTATATATAGATATGAAATACATTATGTTAAATAGGGCTTAGGGATTGTTAATACTTTCAACCAAGGAATATATTATTATTAGTATCATTTGTGTTTTAATTTAGTGTAAACCAAATATGATCAGATCATCATCATCATCATCATCATCATCATCATCATCAATATGATCAGATGTTGATATTCAGTAGCAGCTTGATTTACTAACTATATAAATTAATAAAACATGCAGCGAATTTTTTTACACGTCACCAATCTGATTCTTAACATTCATGACCACGTAACCACATAGCTAAAGATTCATATAAACAGAATAACAGACTTGTTTATCCCTGGTAACCCATTTAATCCGATAGCTAACATTAAATAACATAATTAAATATATATATTTTTCATCTAGGCACAAAATCAACTAGCATGCCCCCGAGTCAACCGGACCAGCTTGAAACTCATAGTCCACTAATCCAACCGATCATTATAGCAGCTACCGTCCGTCCGTCCTCTGTGGAACTCATTTCGCGTATGTAAAACAAACACACGCACCACTGCACAGTGTAAACAACATGAATATTTTAGGCGGAGTGTATCAAAGTGGACGATAAACGTCGGGATCCAATATCGGCTGCCAAACAAAGGCTTACAAGAGTTTAGGGCACGCCCAGTGCACTGCATATTCAACGCGGGGCCAAAGTCAACAGAGTAGCGCGGGAGCTAGCGCGTGGTCGTGTGATTTGGCTTTTAATATTGTTGCTGGAGAATTATTATTGGGTTTTTGTCATACTTTGTGATAGTAGGCGTGTTTTGATATATCTGTATATAGTTTCTTTGGCAATTCATTCCCGATCAGCAATGATCGGATATAATTTTCTTTGTGGTCTAGTTCTTGATTTACTAGTTCAGCTTTTTTATTTTTTGCGAAATTAGAATTTAGTATAACCAACCCTGAGGTAAGTAAAATAGAATAAGTACAATACATATACTGTTAACAAACTAAAATTACTGAAATCGCTGTGAATTTGGGTATTTAATTTTATTTGGTTTAGTTAATGCGATGCAAGGCTAAAAGTAGGTACATTATTTATCATAATCATAATTTAATAAGCCAATATTGTAATTATAAACAAAAAAGCGCGATTCCCGCCGACAAACTGCCACGCAGTTGGTGGGCTTAATTTTTATGTACATATGTTGGTCTGCAATAAATACATTTTTTTTATTAAACATGGACGTACTAAACTATGACAAACAGAACAATAAGTAAGTTTTGTTGTTGAAGACCCCTGGATGTTTGTACTTTAACACCATTGAGCCAGATCACGACGTAAATTATCACAAAAAAAATTACAACAATTATTTTTGCCCGGGTAAAATTGAAAATCCCCAGCACGGACAATGTAGTAATAATGTTAAGACTTGAAAGTAGATCCCCGAGCCTATGTCACGCATCAGTGACCGTTGACCAATATTGTGAGCGCGTAGTCACCGCACACGCTACACGGCGGCCTGTGCGCAACACATTTGCATAGTTTCTGCGCGGGATCATTACTTCGCACTTCACCTATTCGTTGGACGATGATTGAATTTTTAATTACTTTTGACCTGTGTTGATTTGAAGGTATATCGAAAGGTAGGTATATGGCTTTTGCATTGAGTAAATAAATGTACTGACTAACCCGTTGGCTTTGCTTAATAGTGAGTGGTTTGACTTGGTTAGCCATACTGACTTTTAAAGTCGTAAGTTTGATTTTCATTATCATTTCTGTGCATGATATCTATATGTTGTATCTGAATGAAACTTAAGCTATTAAAAGAACATTGTAAAATAACAACTATATGGTTTATTTCATGAATACTAGGTAAATATAAAGATTTTTAAACTTTAGGATTTGCATCAGCATTCTTATAACTGGGCTATGTAGTATCTTTATTTTCTCTATCTAAGTAGGTAGGTACTGCTCCAAAAAAACTTAATTTTTGTATGATGAATAATAGAAATTCATCATAAGGAATCCCCGGACACTTCTCGTGTCAATAAAACTGTATTACCTCTCGATAATAGTGTAAATAACATGCATAAGTTATCTAATGCTCAACATATTGTTGTTATGCTTGGTCATCCGCGAGTACCTGTTATCAATACGATCGGAATCCGTTATCAATCGAGAAACAGAATAGTAGAGTTCTTCTGTAGATAAAATTTTTCTCAATATCAAGTATTTGGGTTCGGCTACCGAATTGTTAACAATATTATAACTATTTGTGTTGGCATAAATAAATAAACAAAAAAAGTTTCAGGGAGAATTTTAAGCAGAGCTTGTACTATAATAACCTGATTACATACAAGATATTTACGTACACACACACAGATAAATAAATATGTCTAAGCACGCTAATGTTTGTCCTACGTGAAATTCGAACTTACGACCGGCAGCTTGAAAGTCAGGATAAAGGACCATAAAATCGGTAGCCAAAACTCAGGCCATAACTTACAACTTAACTTAAAAAAATATTAAAATTTTATTATAACAAAATTAAGAAATATTATGAAATAAAATATACACTGAAAAAACCCCATAACCATACAGAATCCAATTTATCTTATGAAACATTTACGATATCTTTATCTCAAGTACCGTCTCTAACTATATCCCAACAGCATACAAGTTTGAATCATTTCCATAAGCATTTTGCATTTCAAATAGATCATAACATTTTTCAAAATGGCGTTATTTATTTATGTGGTGCTTTCCCTATTTTTGGTGAATGTGGGAAGAGCTGACGATTTACAGGCGGGAACAATTGTTAATAATAAATTAGCATATCAAGAGAGGGTCAAATTGAGCAGTATACCTCTTACAACAAGGACTAAGAACGTGTTCTATAGTGATCCGAGTGGATTGATTATTAAGGTAATAGCTTTTTTATATCCTAACTACTAATATTATAATGCGAAATTAACTCTGTCTGTTAAGCATTCACGCCTAAACAGATAAACTGATTTTGATGAAATTGGGTAAAGATTTAGACTAGAGCTTGGCAAAGGACTTAGGCTTTTTATCCCGGGAAGTCCCGGCAACGCGGGTGAAACCGCGGGGTAAAAGCTAAGAAAACGATCTACCATACCATATCTCCTACTCTATCACACCATATAAAATAATTACAATAATAAACAAAATACTTAATATTATATTAGTGCACATATACAATATTTTAAAGTATCTTTAAGTTCTCTACGTATTGGATCTGTATCCCCACGCAAGCCTTACAAAAGGTTGACAAAAATGCTATCAACTCCAACTAAGATATCCTGTATGGTTCCTTTCAGGGTATTACAGCAGTGGACATGGACAAGTCAAAGGCCAAGCCTTCGATCACAGCCGGCGGAGTTGGCTCCGCGTTTGTCAACGTCAAGATAAAGAGCGAGAGAGGAGATGGTTTGAACTATAATGTGCAGATATATGTTTGATTTGGAATTTTTATACAACCTGATTTTGTAAGCAGTAAATTTATGAAGAATTTTTATTATTTTTATTGGCACTTGCATAAAAACTAAATTTGAATGCCTCGTATGGCTACTAATAGTAAATAGATTACCACTAGTATTTGTAAAGCAATAATAAAGCTCTGTAAGTAACAAAATAGGTGTTCTACTTAAATCGAGCGGCCAGTAAATTTAATTTAAAAAAATTACCCTGGTAAACAATTTTAAGGTTATGATGTTAACATTATATTAGATTGCGAAATTAATTTATAAATATAAATAAATCAACTGGACAGAACAAAAGTTAGATAACTCAAGATTTTTCCTCATTTCTTTATTTTGAAGTTGACTACGCAAACCTTCCGTTTTGCAACAGAGGGGGAGTGTCAAATAAACTACAATAGTAACTGAGCAAAAGAAATGTCATGAAGAAAACCAAGATGTTTGCTTTTTTTCAGGGCCATTCGGTATCCGTAATAAAAACGTAATATACGTCAGTTATATATCATTCGCGTATTGCCCTCGCGAGACAACTAACGTGTTTTATAGCGGTCTAATGTGTGGGGAGACATTTAGGCCTGCGTTATGTATTGCACTTAGCTATTGGGTTTGAAAAAAAAATTGCTAAAAATTTCGTGAAAAAATATTAAATGATGATCACTGATCAAGTGTGGAAATGGTATTTGAAATATGGACCTTTTGTAATGCATTTGATGACTTATTAGGCTAAAATAATAAATTTACTTTTTTCTGCTCTCAAAACTTATAACAAAATTATTGTCGTTTCAAACACAAAATAATCTTCATCTAGGTATTTCTAAGGCAACAATTACAAATCACACCTCCAACACACATTTTACTACGTCACTCTTAAATGAACTAAAAGAATTGGTTGAAAAAAACCGAACAATAATTCAACGGGCATAAAATATCAATTCCGGTCCTCAACTGCGAACTCCACTTAATCGTGGAGCATGAAAGAGTGATTCGTCGTTTTCGTACCAATTTATTCGGCAAGCACGACTTTATCAACCGTCGGACACATTAACGACAGATGTGACCTGTGAGAGGTTCTCAAACTTTTTTGTCCCCCTTTTCCTTTCGCCCCTCCGCCGTTATTTTTGATTGAATGTGTGAAATTATTCGCACGTGATGTCTGAAGGTCGATAAACGCATTGACGATGATTGATCTCCTCATTTTAAGCAAATCATGACATAAAAGAACAACATTAGATTTGGCTGGTACATACTTGATAGTTTAAAAGCTAAACATCTCCCTTCCTCGGTTGTTACTTTTATAGTAAATGAAGACTGAAATTTCATATTTTATGACTTGTTGATCCGTTGAAGTATCGAGAGGTATCAAATAAATTATCCACAAAAATAATTAGGTATTATGTTTTGTATTAAACAAAGAAGTAACTGGAAGATAGGAACTCATAACAATAAGTTATTTCATAATGTCGTATGGTATCTAAATAAAAATCCAAAGTTAGCACAAAGTTTCAACCGCGATCGACTTCAACAAAACGAAGAATACCAACGTTGCGCGATACCAGTATGATTTACGAGCTACGGCTGGGAAATTGTATGCTAAATCAGTAAATTGGTATTACCATTGAATGCTAAAAATATTATATAGAATACTAAAAAGGTACCTAGATACTTTTTCTCAACCGTTAATCAAATGTTAATGAATGTTTTGGAGCTATTTCAGAAGTAACTAAGCCATATTGACCGGCCTTTGTGGTCAGCAACCTTGACTTGCAAGCTGCTTATTTTGGGAGTTTAAGAACATGACTCTTTGTTCCGTCTCTGAAAAAAAAAATCTGGTTACCGTTACTGCTTTGTGTGCAATAAGAGAGGCCATTTGCAAAAAAACTTGAAGAAGATATTTTTCCAAAAATCATTGTATATATCTTGTATAGGTATCCTGTATATTTATGTTTTGTACGATTATCTGTTATCCCTAGTTTAAGTCCTGTATTTTATACAGAATAGGTACAAGTTCAATTGGTCACTAACATCGATCAATGCCAATGTTTGGCTCAAACGCTGCAAAAGTTGGTTCAAATGTTTGTTACATCGGGCAACTATTCATCACAGCAAACGCAGATAGTGATGAAATATAAGCACACATCACCGAGATATATTCGCGAAGTTGTACGCAAATACAGCGCACCACGCAGCGCGGTCATTACTTTTGTTTTACGATGTGATAACATAGAACACTTGTGTATAGCGCAACTTTTGGGGGTGGTTGTATTGTGTTTTTAAGCCGTATAACGTGGATGTAAAGTTGGGCGAGTAATTTGCATAAATTGTTTTGAAGGCTTTTTTATGCTGTAGCTTTTTGTTGCCTTGTTTGTCTTTGGTAAAGAAGTAAGTACATAATTACTGTATTGTTTTGATGAAATACAGGTTGTTGACTTTGATGAAAAAGATAGACATAACAAGACACTGTCTACTTAATAATATCCTTGTAGTATAAATGGGCATGTGAGTTAGTTTGTTACGTTTTGTATGTTTTTAGCTGTTTTAGGCTACATCATTAGGAAGTAACATACCATCATCATCAACTCACGTTGCCCCAATACGTCATCACCGAGGAGAACGAGCCTCCCGGAGTTTAGGCCGAAAGTAATATAGGCTATATTTTATTCTGGTATTGCTACCGAAACGTGGACTACACTGGAAAAGCCTCAAGACGGAAGCTAGTTATATAATGGACTTTTTGAGTCTTAATCGTTCAGGAAATATATTGAAAAGTGTGAAACATACAAAAGGGATTTTTTTATGTACCACAAAGGTGGCAAATAGGCATTCACCGCCTGATGGGAAGCGGTTACCGTAGCCTATGGACGCTTGCAACACTAGGGGCGTTACTCTCGCGTTGCCGACCCTGTTAAAATCTCTTCTCTCTATTAAGTTTTATGTAGCAGTAAATAAAACTATAACATAATAATAATGTTATGCACAAAAAACATAGTAGTTACAAATGCCACCTTCTGCTAGTTAAGTTATCACATATTAATCAAACACTTAAGTTACCACAAAGCATTTGCTATGAAGATCGTGAGAAGCTTCGTCGGGAGGAGGCCACAAAGAATTATGGCGTTATCAAATAAATAAGGATTTAAGGGGGCATCAGAATAAATTCCACCGGGATACGGGCAAAGCTCACAGTGTTATTTTACGTGCAATTTGTTTGTGTTTTATTGCGGCCGCTGTATGGGAGTCTTGTCGCCTTAATGCTAAAGTGGGGTAGAATATTATGATATTCAATAGGTTAAGAAAGCTTAATAACACTTTATGGTAAACTAATAGCTTTTATCTTGTCATATTCTACTTATATTTATAAACGAGAATGTTTGTGAGACTGGATGTTTGTTACTCTTTAAATGGATTAATCAAATGAATATCTTGAAAAAAATTCCGCACATGACTAATCTTATTTCAAACTAGTAGGTCAACAGATAGCTGATATTTAACAAAGCCTCAGAACAAGCAGACATGAATTAGAACCCACTATTATGTCGTGGAAATTTAATATCTTCTAACTATCTTTTAACTCACGTAAGTGAAACGGCATAAGTAAATAGAAAATTATTCGACTTGTAAATTTATATCTTACTTTCCAACCCCTAATATTAGTAATATACCAGCACATTTGATTTTCTTAGTGCCAAAGTATAAAAGCAACTTCTAACCCGCGAACTGCCCTGACTTCTAAGTCATCGATACAACTTCTAAAGACGTTTCAATATACTGAAGATATCAGGAGGTACGTAAAGAGATCAGGGTCGGGGGTTGATAACAAAAACATGAAGTAATCGGCAACTTCGCCTCTTTCCGAGTGCGCCAAGAGTTCCGCATAATTAAATAGTGATTAAGGGTGTTAGAGCAGGTTCGCATTGAGGGACTTGGAATAAATGCTGAAAAAAATGTTTTTTTACTATACTTGAAGGTCAGAGTAACTATGCTAGTTACTTGATCTATCTAGATATTAAATAACAAAGAATAATTGTCCTAAAATTGTACTCTAATCATTTTAAGATTAGGACATTTTACTTCGATGAAATCTTCCAAGAATGCTAGTAGGTTTCTGGGCCAATTTTTTTTATTTTACTTTACTTGCCAACTTAAAAACAATGCAACGCATGCTGTATATTGCTAGGATTTTATAAACAATAAAAAGGTTAGTATCACCTATGTTTCCATTTTGACCAATATAATGGTTATAATAGAAAGTATTAATCAAACTAAATAAGCATATTTGAAAAGAAAAAACAAAATATTGATATAGTAGTCAAATACGAACACTAAGAAACGGTATCGTAATGCTTACCCTGGATTACTGATTCGCTTGTAAGTCGCGAAGTTGGTTTTCGTAACGAAACTGGTGCTAATTAATTAATAACACCTCCCACGCCACACCCTGAGTGTTCACGACACACTTAAATAGGTACTTGAACCATATTGATTTCATATTCATATTATTAATTTGCATTCCACAATATTAATATTAAAAATAAGATGGTTAGCAAAATCCATAAGAGTAACAAATAGGTGAGAGGAGTCATCAATATAAAAACGACTTCAAAAAATAGTCGGTTCTATGTACCTTTGTATATGAATATTTGAATATACTTTTAAAGTTATTTAGTTATTTAACACCATTGCAACATTTTAAAAAAATATGAGAGGGAAATTATTATTGGCCTTGCGTATTGTATTAAAGTTTTACCTGTCGGTATACTCACTTTATATTGATGTTGTTTTCCCAAACAAATAAATAAACCTAAATACTAAAAATATTAGTTGACTGACTTCCAGACACACAAATTTCCGAATTATGCTAAAATATTTTTGGTCAAACCAAGCTATTAAGCATAGACTCAGGTGGCCAAAAATGTGATGAAATTCATACTGTGTTCAAATTGAAAACGAAGACTAGTATATAGATATATTTATTAAAATGTTAGTACATAGTAATGTGATAATATACATTCGAGACAGATTACAAGGCCGAGAAGTTGTCTTACACCACCACTGTCCATTTCAAATTAGTTTCTAAATCTTAAAATAATACTAAAGTAATTAAAACACGATAGAATATCATGAGTAAACACTGAAATTTCTTATTCATCAAATTTCATATTACCGATAAACAAACAGACAATGTAATATCGATTAAACGGTAATAGGTCTTGTTACTTCAACAATGAAGAGCGTTGACGGCAGAGGCCCTTTACTTAAGGGCCCTTCTCTCTAGAGCGGTTGAGGGCCCAATAATAGCAATAGGCCTAAACACTATAACATCTCCTGTCTCTCTCACACCTTCAGCTTTACATGGGAAATAAAGAGATGGATATAGTGATTGGGTTGATAAGGTGTTGTGTTAATATTTTTTGAGTGCAATAATAACAACCATAAAATGTTCTAACATAAACAATCTAAATATTATTTATTTTATTATTGTACAAGAACTAATAATTATAGCCAAGAAAATATCTATTAATACTCAGACATAAAAACTAGGATTTTAAATATTCGAAAGAAATTCATTAGGAAATAAAAGCCATTCAAAGAAATACAGAACAACGACAAAAAACGACAATTTATTATTGCCTATTGTAATATGTAATTCCGTCAAAATTCCATTTCTTAACAAACTAGATTTAATTTACTTAATTAATGATTTCGACTCGCAAAAAAATTACCTAGATATATTTTTCATTACGCTCCCCGAGGAACTCTAAATGCGAAATATCAGATGTCTAGTTCCAGATAAAAATGATAAAGAAGACAGCTTATTAAAAAAAGCAGAGACAGGCAGGTAAACGAGTAAATAGCTGATAAGTATCTTGTTTGAGACAAAGGAAGCTTCAACAAAGCGAGCCGTATCGTAGCCATATCGTTGTTTTTCAGACATTTTGCTGTTCCACGAAGCGTAAAGGATGTCTGCAAGATACCGAGCGGAGCCGGGGAAGAATGCTAGTCGCTCCTGTCTCCTGCTTTTATAGAGATACATTTAATAAATCCTCTATTTTCCAGCGATGAAATTGTTTTCTATCTTAAATTTTTTATTATAGATTCTGAAACTCGAATGAAGCTGAATAAAATGATGTGCTATAAATAACCAAACTTTATACGATAAAAACAATGAGGTATCTTATTAAACTAACATTTAAACATTCAACTATTAAATTACCTACACATATTTGAAATATTTTCGTGGTTATAGTAATAAAGTAATAAAACTTTATACGATTGTAATTTATTAATAATTAAGCGGACCTATCCCTACCAGTGCTATTTGAAAGAGAGAGAGCGATCACAGCGCCACCTACGGATCTAAAACAAACCAAAATTGTTTGCGTTCCATTTTATTCTAACAATATTTTATTATTTTTATTGTGTTAATAAAAAGTTATCCATCAACAAAATACCACATCACAATGCCAAAAAAAATCATAACCTTAAAACCTGCAAGTAAAATTTAAACAGAAACCTAAAAGGCAGGTTTCTCCGTAACACGAAAACAACATGGCTGAAAAAGATTTGAACAACTAGAACGACAGAACAATCGCAACTTGTCAGACTCGTCAATCAACCGGGACGCGACGCAAAAACAACTGAACGCAACAAACAAACAATTGGGGGGCGAAAATAGCAACTGTTCGAGTTGTTTTTAGTACCCAGCTGTTTTAGGGTAGTTTACGAAAATCGAAAATCGAAAATACATCAAATTATCTACACTAATATTATACAGACGAAAGATTAGATCTCTTATATGTTTAGGCTCTGAAATTTCCGGTTTGAATATATTTTACTGTTTTTTTAAAGCCCATTTACTACGCTAATGTACGACCAATAGGATAAAAAAATATTGAGAATACTTTATGGTTATATCATTGTTTTGAGAGAGTTATACAATGAAAAGATTGGGAAGATTCACACTTACTTAGGTATTGCGACAAAGTGCTTTTAGGCACTCAAATCCAGTTTTACGTTTCATTTACCTAAGGAATACGATAGTTACTACATCACGGCTATTTTCCTCCCTTTCCTCAAATGCAATATTATTAAAAATACCCCAAATGCTTCCTTTTATATCTAGTGATTCAATATAGTACAATTTCAACAACCACAGACGGTTAACTCCACTAATAAAAATCACAACAAGAACCAGTGGACGAAAATCAATCACTGTAGTCATTTACACTGTGACAATAATCACATCTCAATGGTACAAAGCGTTGCGTAATTTCCATTCCACGATTGGAAACTCCTCACGACACCTGAGTCCTGTTTGTCAACCGGTGACAGATATTTCATTCCACGTTTTTGTGTAAACATCAAATATGTAAGGAATTATTCATCTTGGTGCCGGAATTTTACGCTTCCAAGTTTACGAGAGTTTTGAGTGCCGCTACCGTATGGAGCGTCTGTGGGTACAAAGTAAGAACCGTGTTGCCTCCTCGTCTAGTTTCGACTCTTTATACTGCATCTTTGCAATAATGCAATAAGCTCTTCGAAAACTTTGAAGTATGGATGGTTAATAAATATAAATAAATAAATATCCTGGGACATTTTTTCACACACGGCCAATGTGATTCCAAAGTAAGCTATGGTAACCAGATAGCTGATATACTACATATAATGCTTTTAAATACATAGATATTTACATCCAGACACAGAACAAACAGACATATTCATGCATACAAATGTTGGTCCTGGGTGGGATTCGAACCCACGACTCGCGGCTTGAAAGTCAGGGTCACTAACCACAAAGCCAACCGGGCTGTCAATTAATGATAAGCGACTATAAAAGCTTTTGTGTTTTTACGAATTATGAAGATTCTGTCATCAAGTTCAAAATAGACTAAAGTATTAAGTAACAGTACATTATCAGATATAGAAGCAATAAAATAAAATAGTAACATTGACATAACCGAAGACAACTATTAAGCGATATTTCCTCCGGTCCTCTCTGGTCGTAATTCTTCCCTCCCTGCGTCCTCATTGTGTATTCATTGCGACACTTCGTACACACAAATATGTCGCTATCTCTGCCAATTATAATAGTCCATAAAAGATAGTTAGTTCTTTGATTATATCAATATTAATATTTGTGGTAAATGCTTATTATCTTAATACATCTACACTAATATTTTAAGTAGCTTTGTCAGTCTCGCTTTCACGCTAAAACTTCTAAACAGATTTAAATGAAATTTGTTACACAGATAGTTTAGAGCCTGAGAAACGACATAGGCTACTTTTCATCCCGGAAAATGGAAGATCTTCCGAGTGCAAGGGTGAAACCGCGACAAGCCACTAAAAAACAAAATAATCTGATCCATAAGAAGAACTTGGTACCGAACCTTCCACTTAGGTAAGTATAGGTTACCTAATATAATATTTATGACTGATATATTCTATACACCGGCTGCAGTCTGGTCCAGCAAGCCGTAAAAAAACTAGCATACCTGATGGAATATGTTATGGATGGATTTGACTTCCAACATATTAATATTGCAACAGAAATAAGCAGGCATATAAAATTCATCATCATCATATCAGCCATAGGACGTCCAATGCTGAACATAGGCCTCCCCCATTGACATAAAATACAAAATAATACATAATAAAATCAATAAAATAATATAAAAATATCTCCACCCCCCATATAAAATTATACATGATAAATTTCAAGATAAACCTAAGCCAGACCTTAAAATTAATAATAATTTCATGTCCAAAAAGCCGATGAGAACCTTAATTACCATTAACACCGTAATTGAAGAACTTAGAGCATAAAGGTTTGCAATTAAGCTAAAAACTGTTGCAAATTCCTTTAGAAATGGACTCCAGACGATCGTAGCCGAACCTTTCACTTGAGGCGAAACTCCGTTAACTCCGCTAGGTAATCCTCTCAATAATAAATGAGATGACCTAACTTCGCGCCTGTACCGACACTCCAGCTCTCTGAAAAACTTTAAAACGATCCCATCCGAACGATTGGTGCAAACAAAAATAAACTGTAAAGCAATAACGTTAAAGCACCACTTTATTTGTGTAGCAGGGGAAAGGGTAAAACTGCGGGTTCGGGTACATATACCTGAATTAGACATGTGTTAAAAGCTTAATGCAGTTAATAGCCGAGTACTGTGCTGTAAATGCACGTTATTGTGTTTTTCTTTCTATATTAATGGCTTTTATTTAAAGTACTCTCAACAAATCTAATTTCTCAGTGTCTTTTTGTTTCCTTTCTATTGTTTACTCAACATTTATTTCAGAAGTCATTTAAATCGAATGAAATTGCAAACACCAAGGCTTCATAAAGTTGAAAGGTTCGTTGATATATTTGGGTGTATATTTCCTAACACCTATTAGCATGTAATCCTGCCATATAAAACAGGTGGGGCAATGTAAAGCGGGCTTGCAACCTCGTGTCTGCGGCCGGCTTTATTGCCAGTCTTTTGATGTTGCGTCACGACCGACTACCCTCCACTTTTCTATCCCGGTTGCCTTTCATAATTATTCACGGGAACTCGTTATAATTTCGAGCGCTTACTAATTAGACGGGTCGGGAATACTTGCGAGCGGGGCATTATGTTATTCTCGTAATTTTAAATGCGCGTTCGGCAGACGTCGTGTATATTCGGCTTGTATAGTTACTTTGAAAGGCTATTGGGTTGATTGTGTTCGGTAATTGGGTTTAGGTTTGTATAATTTTGATTAAAAGTAAAAGTTTGGTTGACCACAAATAAAAACATAAAAATAGATATATGCTCATCTAGGTTTATACTTTGCCAGTTTTTAAAGCTACTCTCTTATACTCCCAATATTAAAGTTTACAACTGCTTTATATAACAATTGTAGTTCTTTGCTAATTTTATCATGTTGGTAACGCAAACTCATAGGATTGAAAGATTGCACTACTCACTCAAAAAACTTCTTATCTAAGAAACAAAAATGGCCCAAATTTATGCTATGAGTGTGAGTACCGAATTACCATTGAACAAAATCGGAAAGCGTTCACAATAATTTCTTCTCCGTCCCTAACATATCAGTAAAACCGCGAGCCAATTTCGTACACAAACATTTGTACAAAGAGCCGGAAAGTTCAAAACGCAAGATATACCGAAACAACAATACCTAACAAGGCGATAACAAACGTTAAACAATATATTGATAATACGGCTAAATTCCAAAGCAAACTCGTCTCAAGCTTATGTTAGATTATACGGGCCTCGCGTAACTGCCGGATAATTACGTTTTAGGACGAATATCCATTTGAGTTTTGTTTTAAGCCCAGTGCAAACATTTGATAAGGGATGAATTTATTAGTTAAAGTACATTTTAGGTTCCGAATTTGAATTATTATTGCCAGTAATCGTATTTGAAGAAATAAGCTATGTGGTGTGAGCAGTATGTAAGTACTTGCCTATTTATTAGAATTAGCCACTGGGAATAAATGAAAAAACAATAAAAATCAGCGTTTTAGTTACGTGAAGCATTATGTACGTACGTAATATATTATAACGTATTTTATTCGTAAAGTTTAAGATTTGAAGTTTGTAACTTTGTGACGTTGCGTTGTAGGGGTTGTATCTCTGGATCTACCGAACCGATTCAAAAAATTATTTTACCAACTCTTAAATCTACCACCGTCGAGAGCCTTCAGCGCCGATTGCCCGCGTAAAGGTGTAACAGTCATCAGAGGCTAACCTTCAAGTCCCTTAAAAAAAAACTTTTACCAACTGAAAGCCAGTATATTTGTGAGTGTTATAGGCTATATTTTACTCCTGTATTCTAACGGAGCCGAGAACTACAAGGGTGAAACCAGCGCTGCGGTGTAAGATAGTCTGTATATTATAAGACTTTGATCAATGCAAGAGTGTGTATCAATGAATCTTACTCAAACACCGAAGAATGGCTTAAGAAGAGATTTTTCCTACAATCATCATTCTTACCTTCCAACTTGAGTAACAGGTACACAGATAATTCCTATTCTTGAATATGACGATATAATTTACATAATCCTCGGCTTCACGTCGCGGGGAGCGTGGCGTGTTCCGTTAGTTAAGTAATGAACGGGGTTACATTTGCCGTAATATCCTGAATTAAACATATTCCCCGCGTATTTGTCAATTATAGAAATGCTTAGCTGACACGAGCATTGTAAGCTTTGTAACTTCAGTTTTAGCATAATGACTTGATGTGTTTGAGTCTTTAAGAATCTCTGACTCATCATCTTCATTTGACCCAAAAAATATAAATTCGCTTCCGAAAACGATATTTGACACGTTTGGTTTATGTGATTTTTTCTTTATTATAGATTAGCTGACCCGGCAAACTACGTACCTCCTCCGAACCAATAATAATATTGCAGAATATATTAACTTTAGTAAAAATTTTTCGTCATTGTTTCGATTGAGATCCTTCTGCGCTCACCGAAACAGTCCGCGTAACGGTGTAAAAGCCATCTGAGGCTAACACCTGCTAGTCCATTTAAAAAAAAATGGTCATCATTGCAGTTTGAACGTGAGGTAGGTATCTCTTTGCGCATTTGATTGACTTACACGACCTAAGTCAGGTCGTCTTCTCCTTGGCATTAAATTGTAGATAATCATAATAAAGAAGGTTTTCGCGCAGCCGTAAATAGCTATACTATCAATAAAATAACTAAATATATCACAAAGGATCAACAAAGTATAGTTGTATGACTTACAAAAATGTTGGAGAAATCTGAACGTAGGACGGTGCTCACACTTGAACTCATCAATTGCTGCACACGAACACACTAATTTACTGCCGGATACACTATCACATTTATACATTAAACCACATTTTGCGCATAAAAATAAAATTCAACCGAGACAACGCTGCCTTTACGTAAATAATACAGTTGCAATCAAAAATGGTTGTCAATGTCAAATGTCAAAAACAAATGAAATAAAAACAAAAGTATTTTTAATTCAAATTTATTTCTACACGACGCGCGACGCCGCGACGCCGCGCCGGGACGAACATCAACATCTTCTTCCTTCCAAACGTACATATTGGATTCATCATTTAGGTATTTGTATGTTGTAATCAATTTACGTAAACTCAAAATACTACTGAGCCGATTACAAAAATTATTTTACCATTGGAAAGCTACATTATCAGTAACATAGGCTATATTTTATTTCTGTATTCCCACAGGAACGAGAACTAGCGCGGGTGAAAACGCGCGGAGCCAGCTAGTACTTATTAAAGCTACAAACATGACAAGAGTCAATAAATATATAAGACTAGCTGTTCTATACTGACTAGCGTTCCCGTGGGAATATATGGATAAAATATAGCCTATGTTAGTCAGTGATAATGTACTTAGCTTTTATAATGAAAAAAAAATTATTAAAATCGGTTCAGTACTTTTTGAGAAAGAAAATACAAATCTTTCCTCTTTATATATAGTGTAGATACAGATATGAGCCAATAAAAACAAAGTCATAAAAACAAATCTCTTCTCAATGACAAATTACAACAAGTTAAACTTTTGAAACGAAACCAATTTCCGATAGAATTGAGTCGAGTTCAGGGCGCAGGAGCCATTTCTCATCGGCCATCTTGATTACATGGATCTTGAAACACCTGAGTGTTACCAGAAGGAAAAATATGAGTTTACTAATGAAATGCTAAGTGGGATTTACATCTGCCGCCTCTGTGATTGATGGTACATTTCTTACAGTACTGTGTAATGAGTTTCTGTAAGTTAACCTATTTATAATACATACTAGGTACACGCCCGGTTTTGCTTAGCTACAAACCATCCTTATGATTCTGCCATTATGTACATCAAAACATCATGTCTTTAGCTGGTTATAATTTTAACCTTTGAAAGGGCATTATGTATCACACAGTTCTTAAACATAAAGGTTCTTTAAATTAGACAAATCGGATAAATTAGGTAAATCATCCTTAGTTGGACTTTTTACATGTTGGAGATTTAGTATCGTAGACAAAAATGCTTAGATGCACAACTCTGACAAGGCTAGCATATTTTTTGTGCTGGCACTTTGCATTTGGGGCCCAAAATTACTGATTATCTGTATTATTTTTTTCAAAACTGGTTATATAAACGAATTCATACCCGTATTACGTCTTATTTACCATAGAATTATTATCAAAAAACATTTTGTAACATCCCCCAATTCATGAAAACCGATAGAGTCTGTATTAAAACAACAATTTGGAAACATTTCATCCAATAATTTAAATTAGCCGCGGCTACACTCCCTTGTTTAGATGCACGGTGCGAAATTGCCTTAAGCCCGGCATTTGGGCGATACCACGAAAGCCTCACAAGCTACCCGGAGACAGTAATATTTTCACAATTAATATAGCTTGTTTTGTTTGTTCAATAATTATAAATATTCAAATAGGGCGTACTGTTTAATCGTGATGTAAATTTTGTGGTAACTAACAATAGGTATACCTAATAATATACTGTAATAAAAATCATTTTGAAACTGCTCAGTAGATCCATACCATAGTTAATAATCATAATTTTAACAAAATATAAGACAAACTTCATAATAAAATCCACTTAACATTATTTTATGCAACGCCATCTCTTGTGAGTCATTTCTAGAGAAATTAAACATTCCAAAACGTGAGTAAAATCGCGGGCTGAAGCTAGACTTGTATATAATAAATTTACCAGGCTTCTTATAGCAGTTTGTTCTAAAATGACACCTATTCAAAGTAATGTGTTTATTATACCTTCATAGGGAATTAAAATAAACAGTTAATATTTTGTATGCAACCGTCTGCCAAGTAAAAAGTATTTCACTAAAGTTCAAGCTGGAACTTTTATCATGAGATGTTTATTTTTCTTTCTTGGAGTCAGATTAAAATGATACACTGTCCAATTTGCTTGGAGCTTTGCTTGGATGATATTTCTGCTTTCACAGTCTTGATAAGAAATGTGTGAAAGTTTTTATTTATCTCATGTATTTATATATTTGATATTTTGTTTTATTTATTTCATTTATCGGTTGTTAAGGGTCTAATATCACTATTACTACATAGTATAAAACAAAGTCGCTATCCGCCGTCTGTCTGTCCCTATGTATGCTTAAATCTTTAAAACTACGCAACGGAATTTGATGCAGTTTTTTTGGTAGATAGAGTAATTCAAGAGGAAGGTTTTTATATATATATCATTACGCTATGATGAATAGGAGCGGAGCATCAATCAAACCGGGCAAGTGACGCTAACGAAGTTGCGCGGGTCAACTAGTATTTACTAGTAGGTATTATACTAGTACATTACATTATTATCTATAAATGCTAATTCTGTTTGTTACGCTTTCACGGTTAAACTTTTGAAGCGATTTTAATTATATTTGGAACAGAGATATACTAGAGCTTAAGCCAGAGGAAGTTGAAGGTCCCCAGGGAATGCATGTGAAGCCGGGGGGCGGAAGCTAATAATAAATCGTACAGCTATATATCTATATGCTTAGCTCGAGAGGTAGCCATGTGGTAAGAGTGTCCAAAGATATTTAGGTACCTTCTAGTACCTACTTAACTGGTTACCTCACTCAAGCCGCAAATCTTCCGTCAAGCACGTACCGGTATATTCCAGGAGCTGTACTTGAGAGCCAGTTTACATATAGGCTTAGCATTCTTACCGTTTTCAGTCAATAACATATCTTATAGTAAAAAAGCGAAGAATATGCATTTTATAAAAGAATTTTAGAAAAGACAAGAGCTATTTAATTTACAAAGTCATAAAACATCAACTCCGTGGAAAAAACATAATCCTAGACCAAAACCATCCTTTTCAAAATCGAGAAATTGTCTTGCAATCTTTTAAAATATCCGATATACATTTTCAACTTTATTGCTTGGAGTGAAAGTTAGTTTTCGTATGCAGTTTCAGTTGGTGTTGAAACGGCAATTTTACATGGAAAAATAAAAATGTCTGTGTTTTATCTAAAGCGCAATGAATGGCAAATGTGGAGCTGGATTATTTTACATGCGAGATAGCTGTTGGCCGCCGCCGCCGTTGGTTCGGTCGGGCTATATTCGCATTCGATTGTACGGAAAACCGAAAATACTATTTCCGTTAATACACTGTTATAAAATAATAAGAATGAATATATTATTTATTTTTACGAACTAAGTATTTGTAAAAAATATTGATAAAGTTTTATTTATGGACGTCATGGGATTGACATGATTTTTAGTGAGCGAGAAGGCCTAGGCTTAAGCTGGCAATACTCGATTAGGTCTCATAAGGTGTACTAGTAAAATTAGTCTGTATCATTTGTGTCTTTTTTCCCCTGTACAGTAGATATAAGGACGTTTAGACGGTTACAAAAAGGCATTATAAATATTCGATTTGGACTTTTGATTTTCCTAATTGAGGAACAAGTAATCCGTTAAAATGACATAATGACAATATTGGAGGAGTAAACAAGTGGACATATTCATTTAGCGAGCTGTACGCTTCACAACCACATAACATAAAACATATGCATTGTTACAGAAAAAGATATCGAAAAAACTAAGTGCATAAGACATTTTTTTGTTTGCACCTCACAACTTTTAGTTTCAGCAGAAGTTTTCAGAAACCCAACTTTAATTAATGGTGGTACGGTCACAAAATATAATTTTAATAAGCGCACGATACTACCGCAATCTTATGAATAGGCAGTACCAAGTTAGTCATAAATAACCGCTAAGTCGTCCCATGGTTATCTTTTTAGCACCACCTTGTTGTTGGAAACTTATATAAATTTTATTTTATTGCTTCACGACATAGATTTAAATATGCTAGAGGAATAATCGAGATTTTGAAAAGGGTCTATATGAAAACCATTAGACCATTACATTGATTTTGGATTATCAAAACTTCGGCATATATAATATGTTACCTAAATAAAATCATGCCCATATAAAACAGACAACTTAGTTAAATTGGCATATAAATATCGAAAGACTTGTTAGTTAGTTACGCTAAAATTCAAGGCGTCAGATATAGGTTTTTTACCTACACAGAACAATCATAAAATTGTATGATATATTACATATTACATAGTACATGATATATTTGTCTGTATTTAGTGTAATAAATACATAATCATGTATTTCACAGTACTACAATGCTCTGTTGAGTTGAGAATCAAATTGGCTGCGGATAAAAATCATCATCATATCAGCCATAGGACATCCACGACTGAACTTAGGCCTCCATCGATAAAAATAAATTAAGAATATTTTAATTCACGTATACCATATCTAGTTTACGATACATCGATGCAAATACTTTGTGAAATTAAGCAATTGTACCCCACGGTCGCGGGTGGGTCGCGGGCTCGCGGCTCTTGGGCGAATAATGAAAACATCGGATAAGATAACGCCTCAGAATGTCTTGTACAAATTCGTAGGCAGTCCCGTGAGTGTGATTTTTTAACGTATTTTCTGACGGAACTTATATTTTTAAATCCATTCCTGTGTGACTTATATTAATTAATTCGGTATCCAAGGATTACAAGCGTAAGTACTTATACATAGAGTTTTCTAAGGAAATTTCCTTTACTGTTTTTTATGACCACGGTTCTCATGGTTTTGGATCGGCAGTCGTAAATTTATCTGATATAAATAAATAACGTGGGATATTCATGACACAGGACCAAACTAGTTTATTTATTAATCATAATAAAATAAGAGCTTTATTGGCCATTAGCTTCCGCGCAATTTCACCCGCGTGGTTCCCCAATAGTAGTAAATTTTTTTACCAATATGTAATTCAAATACTAAAATGTTTGAAATGAAAAATTTAATGAAAAATGTTTTTTTATTAAATTAGCCCTTCACAGACACTTATGAATAGTCAGACTCTAACGCTCGGTTCGGAAGGTTGGTTTTGCTGAGAAGAGCCGGCAATAAACTCAGCTATTACTCTTTTCGATTACTATGTGGTTTATGCTCATTGACTTAGTAAATTCTAATATTAGTTGATATTATAAATGCGAAAGTAACTCTGTCTCGTTTTCACTCTAAAACTATTAAACCGATTTAAATGAAACTTGATCCGCAGTTAGTCTAGAGCCTGAGAAAGGAGTTAGGCTTATTTTTATCCTGGAAAAGTGGAAGATCTCTTGGGAAACCGCAGAGAGCCAATAGTATGTTATAATTTTAGACCACTATTTCATTATGAGTTTAACCTAGTAAGTACAAATGCAAAAATATTCCTGAACGTAGAATTAAGATCAAGTCTACCCAATTTCCTGGAACAGCTATAGACGCAGTGTTCTTGTATAATATTCATAACCAGAGACAATGTAGTTGAGAACTTTGGTCCGACCATAGCTTGTGGCTCAAGTTTTGTACAATAGTTACTTAGTTTATATCATACTATTATGTATATTAATGTTGTCGTAATATATTAAATCTAGTTACACATAGATTATTAAGATTTTCGAGACTTTAGAGGTTATTTTCGGTCAAACAGATGTCTATATTTTCGCACTGTGTTTGACTTTTTAACCGACTTCCCAAAAAGGAGGGGGTTGTCAATTCGGCCGGTATTTTTTTTAGCATATTATAAAGACAACTATCAAAAGGAAGTAAGGAACCTTTAATATTTGTGTGGGAATTATGGTGTTGATTTATCTCCAAGCCAATTATAAAACGCTATTTGAATTCGAAATGGTATATTTTTTCCAAGTTTTCTGAGTATTGCTGAAGTTATCAAAATCTTTTTGCCAACTATCACAAGCTTTTTTAAAGTTTATAACATGCACCAAGCTCTGCTTTTACTTTATTCTCATGTGGACACTTTATCTTATTTTATAAAAATTTAAAGCCAGCTTTGGCACATTTCGGACACGAAACTTTTGCATATTTCACCAGTACTGTCGGTTGATATTTTAAAAGATTTAAGTTTAAACATACCTACTATTTTAAGATGTGAGTATAACTAATGACTTGCTTCTATAAGAAGAGACATGTTACTTGTTTCTTTATTATTTGTGAAAATAAATTAAATAAATTCTTTTTGAATTTATTTAAAGCACCGTAAAATTAATGTACCTGTATGCTTGATAGGACAGAAAATGGAACGTACTTTATTTGCAACACCTAAACATACTCAAAATATAAAACATTTATGCAACTCTTACACTATTGAAAAATCTGTCGATAAACACATAGACAGAGACATATTCATTTCCTGTTACAGAAATAGAAATATCACCCATCAGTAATGATTAGTAAAGTACAATATCGTAAAGCAAAATCTTGCGCAATCAATCCAACGTTACTCAAAGATAATACAAAAAGCCACGAGGGACTGAGAGTAACTCGAAAGATATCTCCTGTCGAATTATCCATCGCAGTTATCTAATGAACTATCGCTTATAACGATTGGCTGTAGAGATGATCGCACTACCAGTTCAGGCCAGGGAGAGCTATGTTTTTTTATGAAATACGAAATTGATTCAAAAATACCTGTGTCTACACACGGCCTATTTAATTCCTATTACAGACTTTGTACTATATACTTAATACGAGTACCACTACTGATAATAAAAGCGTAACAGACAGACAGATACAGTCACTTTCACATTTGTAATATTTTGAGGGAAGTAAGGATTTTAATTGTAGCACGTCATACACTAACCTTCATGAATAGATCTAGTTATTCTAACATGAATCTAGGTACTTTGAAATTATACATTAATTATTTTTAATTTCTGAAAAAATAAATAGGTAGTGTTCGTTGTATTGACCGAAGATTAAACCAAAACGGGTTTCAAAGTTAAACAGTTATCCTTCCGTTGTACATTTGTATGTTTAAAATATAAAAAAAAATTATTTCTGACGCTTGAAATTTCTCTAACAATATGGGCCATGACTTGCACTACTAATATGTAAGGGTTTCGTAGAATTAGGTATTACGTAGGTATAATAAAAAAGCTCTAATATTTTCCTTCCTGTAAACTAAGAATAAAAGTTCATTAATAACAACAAGTACTTAAATATTTTTACTGTTAAATTTTGAGTATACAATTCTAGTTTAATTTAGTTATTCTATATTTGTCATAAATATCTTTCCACAGTTTATAAGACTTTGGTTTTGGCATTGGTCCCATTTTCAGCTCGTTGTCGATGTACAGAAAGTTTAATTTCTCTTTAGTATTCGGCAGCCATTTTATTGGTACATTGTTCTCCCAATCTGGTGTTGGATTCCTAAAAACATAAAAATATAGCCTTTAGTAATGTAATTATTGTTAAGTTTAAAGACTCATCTACATAAATACAATTGTAAAGTACAAATTGTGAATTTATCCGAAAACCTAATTACTGTTTTATAATTTCTGGCATTGAACCTACCAACCTACAGTTATCTTAGGTATCACGTATCGCTGGAACAAATACTTGCAATGTTTAAAAAAATATATATTTCATATGAAATGAAAATGAATGAAAAATGTTTTTTATTTAATTAGGCCTTCACAGACACTTAAGAATAGTCAAACTCTAACGCTCGGTTCGGAAGGTTGGTTTTGCTGAGAAGAGCCGGCAATAAACTCAGCAATTACTCTTTTCAAAACAAACTTAGATTTATTTACATATCAAGGAATTAGTCTCACTGACAATATTTGGGTGGTGGGGAATGACTTGGAATATGGAAAATACCCCCAGAAATATATGTGATAGGTACATAATACGCATTTTTTAAAGGCCTAAGAGTTTGGTTGATATAGCATGAATGCTTAAAATCTAAGAATACCAAATAAGTATGTAGTACATACCCATATTTTGCAAAGTTAGTCCACATTGTAGTCATCCAATCAATAACTTTTTGGTCTTCTTTCTTAATCTTATAAGGCCATATTATTGCTCGGAACAAATACAAAATATCATCGCCATGGCATGCACCTTCCTCTTTGCTAAAACTTGTATATTTTGATTTAACCAAATTCCTACTTCCCGAATACTTAAAATAGTAATTGTATATTGATGAATTGATTTTCCTCAACAATATTTCTGGTTCCAATATAACTGGCATTTCAAAATATAATTCTCCATACAGTTTTGATAAATTCATTATAGTATTTCTACTTACGAGTTCATTCCCAAAATAGTATTGTCTCACTCTTCTTTCGATTTCTGTTTCCTCTTTTTTAGAGTTAAACTTTAAATCAGACGTAATCATAGTACGATTATTCCATTCTTCAAGAGTTTTCTCATTTTCATCAGCAATGAAAAATAGTCCTTCATGATCAGTAGATCCGTATATAACAGATATATTTTTTGGATTTTTATTTAATAAATTATATGGCAGATCTGTTAAAAATGGTTCAACACCAGGCAATTTCCTTTCGACACATGGTAGTAGCATCAAATCTATAGTTAAAAGTCGAGTTATGGGATGTTTTTGCGTAAGAAGTGTCAATTCACGAATTGACAGATTCGAAAATATTTTATAGATCTCCAAAGGGTCATTGGTATTGTATCCTAATTCTTTTGCTACCGAGATAGCTATTTTGACTGGATCCTGATTGATTGCCCAATGTGTAATACTAGATCCACTTTGAACTATAACTTTGTTAAACAAACCATCCGTGACTTCACTTGCAAGCAGTAAAGATACAGAAGTTCCACCAGCGCTATGACCAAAAATAGTAACATTATCCGGATCACCACCAAATGCTGCAATATTTTTATTTATCCATCTTAATGCGGCAAGTTGGTCCTTCAAGCCGGCATTGCCCGGAGCTTCTTCTGTGCCCAGGCAAAGGAACCCGAGAATACCAAGTCGGTAGTTGAATGTGACTAAAATAACATCATGTTTCACTAGGAAATCTGATGTGTATACAAGTTTTCCTCCACTCCCTACTATGAATGCACCTCCATGAATATATACCATGACAGGTAATTTCTTTTTAGCTCCAGCTGGTACGTAAACGTTGATTTTCAAACAGTCTTCAGTACCGAGTACTCCAATTGGGAATGCTTGAGGACATTGGTACATTTCGTCGACAGCTTTGTAGACTCCAGACCAAGATGGCGGTGGCAATGGCGCCTGGAAGTTAGCAATGTTTTAGATAAGGTTATTGTTGCTATTAACTTTATATAGGATTTTTTTTTATTATTTGCTTTACTTAAAAACATTAATTTTAATAGAGATTTTATCTATTGTAAAGGGTACTTTGTAAATAACCAAACAGTTATTAAATATCCCTTGTAATAAAACAAACACTAGTAAACATAGCTTTTGTAAAAATATGCTGCCGGGATATTTTATTTATCAATCAAACAAAAAGCATTCCTATGGCCAAAATAAAAGGCTATAAATAATTATTTACGGTATCAAACGAACCTGAAATCGATTAGCTTGGTTAGTAGTAGCGTAGGGTATTCCGACGTATTCAAAAATAGATCCATCTCCACTGACTTTACCACTCAAAATGCCTTGCTCTATCGTGACCTCCGGCGCCGGTTGGTCCACCAAGTTCATAGCAAACAGCGAAAACAAAACCACTGACTTTCCATACTTCATTTTGGAACATAAATAACTCAGTAACGAAATATTTGGTACAAATATTCAATAGTCAGTTATCTTATCTCTTATCAAAACATCATTACATGACTCGTATAATCATTATCATTCATGGAGCTGCCAGCTGATTTGTTTTAAATTTTTTAATGTTAAGTAGCATATTTCTTATGTTTTTGATAGGTTTACTATTTAAAAACAGAAAATAAATGCACCTGGACATAAAAATAAAAACCCTGTACCATTTATATTGCAGTTTAAATAAAAAGACGAGTACATTTTAAAATTATTTTATACTCGTTCTGCGATACTTGTCATAAATATCTTTCCACATGCGATACGCTTCCGGGTTTGGTATAGAACCCACTTTTAGTTTATCTTCTATATATAAGAATTTAAGGTTATCCTTGCTACTAGGCGTCCACCTCACTGGTAGATCACTTAATGATCCGGGAGTAGGTTCTCTGAAAATATAATAAAATGCTTTAGAATCAAAATGAGGATTCAAATTAATATGATATATATATGATAAGATAATTAAAATGTTTAATATGTCGACCAAAATCAGCTAAGTCATTACGTTCCTCGAGATGAAAATTAATTTAATAATTATGAAATGTAATTATTGTTTTAATAAATATATTTTCTTACCCATATTTAGCAAAATTGCTCCACAGCGTAGTCATCCAATCAATCATAATTTGATCCTTCTGACTTATAGGAAAAGGCCATATAGTGCCTTTAAATAAATACATTACTTCATCCGCATGACATGCGCCATCTTCTTTTCGATAACCAACCAAATACTTCAAAAAGTTCCTCCCACCAGCGTAATTAAAGTAATAATTATAAATTGGACTATCAGTTTTGTCGATGAACATTTCTGATTCTAAAATGGCGGGTATTTCGAAATAATATTCAGTATTCAATTTAGACACGATATTGTGTGTCTTCAAACATATATGTTCATCACCAAAGTAAAATTTCTTTAACGTTCGGGATACATTAGCTGCTAACTCTTCCGATGGAAATTCTAAATCGGATGCAAATATATATTTCTTGTCCCTCTCTGCTAGTGATTCCTCTGTATCTTTAACCAACAAAAATAAACCTTCTTTGCTTGTCGTTCCATACATTATAGGAATATTTCGGGGATTCTTATTTATCAAATTATATGGCAAGTCCTTAAGAACTGCTTCTTCTCTGGGAATTTCATTCTCTACACACGGCATATGTAGCAACTGTGTATCAAAATACAAACCGATCGGTTTTGCTGGCTTTGCTGCAATCAAATCTTTAGCTGGCAATTTGGAAAATATTTCATAGATCTCTAACGGATCTTCGGTATTGTGGCCAAGTTCTTTGGCAATTAGACTAGCTACCCACACTGGATCCCTATTAATCGCCCAGCTCGATAATGACGATCCACTTTGCACAATTGCTCTATTAAATAACCCGTCAGTAGCGTCACTGGCTATAAGCAACGACGTGGAAGTACCACCAGCACTTTGGCCAAAAAGCGTAACATTATCAGGGTCACCACCAAACGCTGCAATATTTCTCTTAACCCATTTTAATGCAGCAATTTGATCTTTCAAACCAGCATTGCCTGGAGCTTCCTTTATTCCAAGACAAAGGAAACCAAGCGCACCCAGTCTGTAATTAAATGTTATTACAATTACTTCGCGTTGCACCAAGAAATCTGGTGCATACATTAGTTTTCCCCCACTGCCGAGTAGAAACGCTCCTCCGTGAATGTAGACCATGACAGGAAAGGGTCCTGAACTCTTCGCTGGTACGTATACATTAATCTTTAGACAGTCTTCTTCGCCTATGACTCCAAATAAAGAGTCTTGTAAGCACTGTGAAACTTCGTCTACTGCTTTGAATACACCTTCCCATGACGGTGGTGGTAATGGCGCCTGAAAATAACATTTCTGTTATTAAATATAGTTATATTTTGATTTTACACCTCCGAAAAATTTGTAATAAGCATCTAAAATAATTATTTTACTTATTTTCCTCAATTATCTACTAAATATAGCAAAATATAATCATGATAATTGTTAGCTAAGTATCTAACAAAAAGTTGTAATTCAGTTAGCTGTTTGCTTATTTATAATGACTTATTTCGTAAAAAAACCAGCCAACCTGTTTTGAACTTTAAATATATTACACTGTAGTTACATTATTTATTATTGACCCTATAACTGTTCACTAAAGGGTGCATCTTTCCTAACAGGTGTTAATACATCCGGCTTTACGCCCTTGATATTTGCCCCTTTGCATCTGCTTTGGACATATTCTGGAGGTAATAGTTTAACTTGGAGATTTTATTTAAATGTTTAAAAAGAAAGACCTTATTATCCCAAAAGCAAGCAATATATTAGACATATAAAATTTTAATTGATATAATTCAAAATATGTACCTTAAATCGCGTGCTACTATTGGTCGTCGCGTAAGGTATACCGACGTATTCGAAAAACATCCCATCCGCACTAATCTTACCGCTCAAAGTACCTTGAGCGATCCTCACTTCTGGGGCCGGCTGATCCACCAAGTTCAAGGCAATCAATGTAAATAAAACTAGTTTCTTTCCACACTTCATTTTTAGAACAACTTCCAGTTTAAATCACATAATAATACTACTAATTTTAAAAGTCACGCTATCTATATAATGGTTCATGTTATAGTGAATATTGAACTCATCCGGGTAACCTTGGCGAGCAGGCGAGCGTCGCGTGCGCGCTCATGCCGTTGACTGAGGCGTACGGAAACGTCATTTGTTAGAGAGAGACAAAAGACATGTGAGTAGTTCTGACGTAACGTGTTATAGATAAACTGTCAAGCCAGTTTGATTATTTCATTAAAACACTTTCCTTTTTGTGTCAACGTTTTGTCGATTTAGGTTGTTATTTAGAATTGTAACCGCAAGAATAATCAAGACATACAGAATGTATTCAGATTCTACAATACGTACATCATCACTTTCTACACTATACATATACGTATTATTATGTTTTAGATTGGTTGTTAAGTACTCGAAAACATACCTGCGTTTATTTCGGTAGGTACCTACTTGAGACTATGAATAAAATGAGATATTAGGTACACTTATTTACTAGCTTTTAGATTCTCATTGTTGGAATACATATAATAAAAAAATAAAATCAAAATGTACTTAGCTTTCTATCAAGAGTACGTGCAAAGTTAACCCTTTCAAATGAAATGAGCATTAAAACATTTTAAGTCCCCATCCCAAGTGAACAGGGCATTTTCTCATCGCGTCGCATGTCTAAAATTTATTTGAATAAATTACGTAAAGGCGCTAACTGTTGAATTTTAACCCGTTGTAGGGCGTGTTGGGTCGCCGAGACCGTCCCTCAGACAAACTCGGAATTTTAATATTTTTTCACTAATTATTAGCATAAATTATTATAATACCATTATAATGATTCAAAGGGTTGTTTCGCTGAAATGTTAATATTGCATTACATTTTATGTTTAAAGTTTTATTTGATACTTTTGTTATGGTTTGTAATGTTAGACAAACGTTAGTACCACAGACTACTAAGCTAACTAGATGTCGCGTGAGTATGTACTTCGCAAGACAAATAGGAGCAAATAATTCTGCTTTCTATGCAATTTTATCTATTAGACTTTTAGGTTTGTATATCTCCAAAAATAAATCTCATTGTAAAATAATAATTATTAGGTATTACTTTATTACAAATCACTACTTACACTACTTTAGTACAAATAAAAGGAAATAAATGTAGTTCAATGGTGGTTAGGCGAGTTTTTTATGCATATCCCCCATAAAACTTTTCCATAGCCCGCCTCAATTATAAATGCGAAGTGTGAGTTCTTAGAAGTCGATCGGTGGAAGTCCTTGAATTGATTCGAAGTCAGATCATTTGCATGTCAGACGGAGACGCCGTGTCAGCAATTACTGACAAGTGGCGCCTTAGAAACTAATCCTTCAAGTGCTAAGTGAGACTAAGTTATGGGATGTATGAATGAAATATTGATAGGCACTTGATAGTATCAAGTAGGTAATTTTGTCTTGGTGATATTTTCTGACCGGTTCTTTTGAATGGCTGACTTTAACGGAGGTAGTTTAGATTTTACCAGTAAATTACTAGTAGGTAATCTTCATAGGTGAACTTTTCGCAGCCAAAACTGAATATGTAGCTTTTATTCCGCAAATATTAAATTGTTGAAAAAATTATGCATCCTGTCAAAAAAAATTTACTGTAAAATGAGATAGAAGCAACCTAAGCTGCATACTATAGTTATAAATTTGAAATGTGTAGCAGATTAGATATTATTTTTCTTAGTTTTAGTTGTAAATACCTATAGATAGTTTTCATTATGATAATAAATTAGAGTTAATAGAGTATTCCACCTGAATTTTGTTTTTATGTACAGCTCCATTCGATATTAAAAACGCAAGACTAGTCTATAATTTCTATATTATGTCATCGAACGATAACACCAGCTCAGACCGTCGGTATTAAAGGAACATTAATTTAATAGTAACATGACATCGGGGACTTACCGGGCCTCTGCCCTCCCGGGACTAAGTCCCTTGGGATCAACTAGACGTTTATATTTGACCTGGTATGACCTGTTTAGGCATACTTGTAGTTTGGAGTCATAAATATACTATATTAGGTACCTACATGAGCTTTTAACTTTATGTATTTTTTTATATGAAAATCTCTATGGTGTCTTGTGCCTGTTATCGAACTCCCCCAAAATGGCTTTTTGTACATATTTGGTAGTTCTGAGAATAAGTTATGAAGTATTTTGTGTGTATATGCAGTGCAATTTTATGAAATGAAAGACTTTTGAGTTTCACTTGTATTTATTTTATGACTGTATTCCATTAATTGCATTGTGTTTACGTTAGGGTCAATAGTCATTTGACCTTTCTTTCTCAATTTCACCCTCCTACCCCCAACTCATTCTTCAGATAATACTTTGATTAAGAATATTTTTACATTAGTTTTAGGTTTAAATCTATACTAATATTATAAAGAGGAAAGATTTGTTTGTTTGTTTGTTTGTTTGTTTGTAATGAATAGGCTCCGAAACTACTGGACCGATTTCAAAAATTCTTTCACCTTTGGAAAGCTACATTATCCCCGAGTAACATAGGCTATATTTTATCCCTGTATTCCCACGGGAACGGGAACTACGCGGGTAAAACCGCGGGGAGGCAGCTAGTTCATTATATAACTATAATTACATACTTACAACATTAGGTTTCCTTAGATATTTATCAATATTTTTCTAGAACCCAATAAAATATAAATAGCTAGAAACACTATTATAAACTTTAAAACAAAGGCACGAGAAGCAGCGAAGTGCGAATGTAACTCGTGTCCACTTTAACACGTGCCACTTTAAAAAATGTCCGAAATTCGTTTCATTTCGACGTGCCTGCATAAGGATGAGTGTTCACCAAGGATCCTTATATACATGTACATACAAACATCTTTACAATTTGTATCTAGGTATATTATTTTAGTTCAATTCCTAACCAAAAATGTTTTTTTAAGTACTTCTTAGCATGAGATGAGCCCGTTTACTTGTTTGCCACTTTAATAATATAAAAATATATCTAAAAGAGCCACTATTTAAATATATAAGCTCTTAAGATAAACATAAAGCATAAATTTTTAACATATTTTTTTAATTATACAACTGTATTATTTTGTTTATAGTTCTCAATGATAGAAAGAGGGACAATTTAGGACGTTTTTAGGCTTTAACTGCTACCCCAGTATCTGGGCAAAACTAGAAAAAGGTTACATGACATGATGATATAAAAAAACTCCCATTTATTATACACAAACTACTCCAGTGAAAATGCCCACATTTCCTATACCATATAGAGAACTACCTTACATAGGCATGTTACACATAATGATTCGTGAAAACAAAGCAAGTAAAACTTGTGACTGCTCACCGCACAGACAGTGTACACTAAACTTTACACGACTCGCTACCTGCGCACGGAGGGTCGCAAGAGCCAATATTCATGCAATTAAAGCAAATGACATTTTTTTCCTTTATTGACTTCATACTTGTCAGTGATATTGTATTTTAATTAATAACACTAGCTTCCATCTTGTGGTTTCACCTTTAATAGATAAAATATAGATTAAGCTTCCTGATAATGTAGGTACCTTTCAATAAATTGGTGAAGTATTTTTTTATAACGGTTATATCGGTAGCGGTTTAGGCGTGAAAGTGTACCAGACAGACAGACTTTCTTTGGGATTTATAATATTTGTAGGGGTTATAAGCAAGATCTATTCTAGGTTGTTAAAATCTTAGTGCCAATATGATACAAATATTTCAATAAAAAATATACTTCGCTAAAATGTATGACGTCATAAACGTAAAATATTAACTGTCAAAATTTGTTAATAAATAGCAGAAACATATTCCGGTGCGTTTAGAATTAATACCATACGAAATTCAATACAAATATGTATAATTAAATGAAATGTGCAAAATAACAGCAAAGCAAATTTATAAGCAAATTTTTATGAAATTTATATCATAGGTATATTATTGATATTATATCGACAGACCGGTTGACTATGTTGTTAATGACCCTAGCCGCCGGTCGTGGGTTCGAATCCCACCCAGGGCAAACATTTGTATACATGAATATATCTGTTTGTTCTGTGTCTGTATGGAAGTATCTACCTATATAAGTATGTATTTAAAAGATGTATGTGTAGTATCCAAAGCCGTGGTGGCTCAGTTGGGAACGCACCGACTCACGATCATGAGGGTGCCGGTTCAAATCCCTGGCCTCTAGCCCTGGCTTTTTACAAACTCAGAGGTACGCTCTGAGTTTATAAAAAAAAAACTTACGTACGGATTCACACCACTGGCTTTCGGTGAAGGAAAACATCGTGAGGAAACCTGCATGCCTGAGATGTCACAATTAAAGGCATGTGAAGTCCGCCAATCCGCACCAGGCCCGCGTGGTGGACTATGGCCTAAACCCCTTCGATGTTAGGGGAGGCTCGAGCTCTTCGGTGGAGACGTATATGAGCTGTTGATGATGATGTGTAGTATCAACTATCTGCTATAACACAAGCTCTGCTTAGCTTGGAATGAGATTGGCCGTGTGTGTGAAAAATGCACAAGATATTTATTTATACTAGAAATTCTTTAAAACATATACTTATATATTTACAATGAAACCTGGATCCTGAGAAGCCATATTTTAACGTTTTTTAACAATATAATTCGGGTACTTATACAAGTGAGTTTAGCCAACCAGGCTCTATCAATGCCTATAGTAATATACGAAAAATCTGTGAAAAACTTTTAATTTTGTTACTAAATAGAATAAAATATCATTATTAAACACAATATAAAATTACGTGAATTTATATAAAGCCCCACATGTCTCTCATAAAGTACATCTGCGTGTGAAACCGCGTTTAGACCGTAAACACTCAGATCATAAATATGGGAGATGTATTATTCCAAAACTGCAGAGCGAATTAACGCTGCAAATTAAGCATTTTGTTGTGTTTGCATAATTAGTGTTTTATACCTTTTGACTTTTAATGGTAATATTGATGGGTATAGTTTATATTCAGGTGTGATGCTATTAAAAACCACCTTCTATGAAGTTGGAAATGTATAAATAACAAAAAAATCTACGACTAAACTTATTAGTAGCTACCTATAGACTAAGCTTATTATTATTTTCTAATTTCGCTAAATATAAAATTGATTATCTCTATATATAAAACTGTTTGTCTGTCTGAACGCGATGAACACAAGAACTACTGAACTAATTTTCATTCGGTTTTCACCAAATTACGGAGTATTTCATGGGGAAGGTTTTATGTATAATACATTAATTTGGACCCGGTATGCCTATGCACGAATGAACCAAAAACAAATAGACAAAAATTACTATAAATTTTTACGATCTGTCAGCACAAAAGTATACTTTTACCGAGTTATAACGAGCCTTAAAAACGATAAATCAACCCGCGAAAAGCTTAAGAACGCATGCCACGCCCGGTTAACCTAAGACAAACAATAAATCTAGTGTTGGTGACGTCATTTTATCTCGTCACGACGTTGATTGATCATCCGCCGAGGCGCCTTCACATTTCACTCATTTATTTGAGCAATGCATTATACTTGTTTGTTTTAATGTATTTGGGAAGTTTATTATGAGAGGAGAAGTGGATGGAACGATGTTTCTTATTAAACGTTCTATATGACAATAAAAATGCGATTCTGGATATGGTGTTCGGTCCTCTCCGCTTATTGACTTGTCGTGCAAAAGCCTTGTACCTACATAAAAAATGGATTGACGGATATATGTTTTAATCATATCGGAACTACTGAAAGGATGTGAATGAACTTTTAATAAATTCTGGAACATCCCCAGGGAATTTGGATAAACTGCGGGGCGGAAGATACCCAAGTTGTGTTGATTATAGTGACACACATGTAGACAGTAAAGCATATAAATGGTGTCCTGACTTGTCCTCAGTGCGCACAAATTTTTTAAGCAAAAATGGGATATTTCAGCTACACTCGAGCACATCAAATGACAAACCAAGCAAGCCCACAATAAACCGAAGTCGTTTAATGCGTCGCTATAGCCAAAACCGGCAAAATTCTATTAACTCCTATACCTATGTGGCATGAGAAAAAGGCGTTAAAAAATCGAGTTAAGTGTGTAGCAATACCTCAGAAGCATCATAAATCTAAAGAGATATTACTAAATGGCGTTTTATCTCGGCAGATATGACGTTGACGAATCGCCTGGAGCGGACAATCTTCCGAGCGGGCCATTCATCTGCTCGCGTGAAGGGCCCTAGCAGTGGGGCCCTGGCCGAGGGCCCAGCTTGTCAGCGACTCTTCAACGTCTAAAAAAATAAGCAGATAATATAAAGTATGAACTAGTTGGCATTGACATTGAGGTTCTTGATAGTGTTTGTAGTTAGTAGGTTTCTTTAGCTTTTAGCTTCTGCGTGGTCTATTTAGCTCTTACGCTTACTATGGCTTAGAATATTCTAGGAATTCATGTTTAAATAATGGTTACCGTTACTAAATACTTGAGACTTTTAAATTACATTTAGATCGAATAATACTACATTAAACAAAGTTGAAAAGGTTTATCAACTATAAATTAATATTCACATGATTTCTAAAGTTCTATGATAGTGCTTTAAAATCCTTGATTAACGGTTTAAAATAGAGTATTTTTAATTGAGTCATGTTATACTATATGAGCATACAAAATTTGGCACACAGCTGACTGTGCTAAGATTTGTAGATGAATATAATAAGGGAATAACGTAGACCAAGAGCTGGCGTCAGCGTAATGAGAAGACACACGTCAGTTAGCTACATGAGTGTGATTAATTAATGAGTAGGTATGTGGATTGTCTTAATGATATACCCGGTTAAATGACAGAGCGGGCTTCTTGAGGCAGTTGTCATGTGCGTAGGTTATATGAAATATGCATTCATACATTGATTAAGGAAATTATTATATATTATTTAAAATAGGTATGTGCTCAGTCACATATATATACACATAGAGATAGAAGACATAAGAAAACTTGCAAGCGACAAAAGTGAGTAGATACAGTTGGAAGAGGCCTATATGTCACAGGACACGTTGATCTACATCTTAGCTATTCCGGAAAATCTGATGTGCTAGATTCACTTTTTATTAATTTTTCTATACTTTATACTAATTTATAAAGAGGAAAGGCACAATTCTTTCACTATTGGGAAGCTACATTATCAGGAAGTAGCATAGGCTATAGTTTTATGCGCGTTGTAAAAAGCATAAATGTACCTACTAGACATTTACTCCAGAACGTATTCAAACTATAGAGTTTTTTTTTTGTTTTTTGGTGTAGACCAAATTTCATTCAGATCCTTCTAGCCCATCTGCTATTTTTGAGAAACAACCAAATATCGTGTAAAAATTTTGTTATTATAATATTAGTAGCATCATATTCAATTATAATAACAAAGATTAAACAAAGAAACCATATATTATAACAGCAATAAAAGCTCAATTTCTATAAAAAAGCTTTTTATAATGAAGTTATACTGACTTCATTATATTTCGCAGCAAATGAAGGAAGCTTCCCATTCATAGACTCTTGCTACAATCCTTCATAAAGGATGCAACTTGTTAACAAAAATGTTCTCCACAATTTCACCGACGAGGGAAAATATGTTTGCATTCAAACCTGTATAGACGCCGTGTCCTTTGAAATGTGGTTTCTTGGAATCATTTTGTGACGAGTTGTGTGAAATATTAAAAAAAACTTGTAAAAGAACCGTTTAATTGGGAGGCTATTCACAATATTACTTTGGTATGACATTTGATCGTTTGACTAACATGCAGGTGTTCGTTTTGTCGATGTTGGTCAATATTAGTAATGGGTAATGGAAAACTGTTTAAAATAGCCCATGTTTTTAAATCCTGAGGTCTTTAGTTCGAGATTTAAATTGCTAATCCGATAAAAATAATTGAGAATTAATTATTATAAATATAATAAATAAATAATAAATATCCTGGGACATTTTTCACACACGGCCAATCTGATTCCAAAGTAAGCTTCGAACGAAGCTTGTGTTATGGTAACCAGATAGCTGATATACTACATACAATACTTTTAAATACATACATATTATAGCTATGTACATCCAGACACAGAACAAACAGACATATTCATGCATACAAATGTTTGTCCTGGGTGGGATTCGAACCCACGACCCGCGGCTTGAGAGTCAGGGTCACTAACCACAAAGCCAACTGGTCTGCCTTATTATTATTATTATATATTATTATATTTTACTTAACATTTTATATTTTCAGGAAATTATTATTCAGGTGGACCTGTTTGCTTCATGCTTATGTAGCCTGAAACAGGGACTTACTACCGCTGGTTAAAAGTTTAATTCTGTTTTAAGTCAAACATTTGGGCAAAATCTCTTTTTGCTGTGTTTTGCGTAGATATCTATATATGTACCTTTGATGTAGTATATCAGCTGCATAATTTTCAATCAGATTGACCGTACATAAAGTGGCTATTTATAAACACAGTATCATTAAGCTCTGAAATCTAATAACCTATGTAAAAATCCCTCCAGAAATTATTATAAATTGAGTCTAATAAATCTATCGGCAGTATAACACCACCTTTACATTCACCGAACTGCATTGAACTATCCACAATTTACCCGAGTGTGTGGAAGGGAGGGGGGGGGGTGTAGGGGCTGCATTAACAAGATGTGCATTGTAACCGAACAATGGAGGCTTAACGCAAACCCGTTTATCTATCGTCGGGTACGACATCATCCACGTATTTCATTGTTGCCATCAAGTGCTGAAATAATAGTGATGTTGATAACGAAAACGCTTGCTGCTGTTTTTGCATGGTGTTTAGTGCTCTCAAATCAAAATGTTTTTGATTAAAATAGGCTAACAAGCACTTATGAACAGCCACTCTAACGGTCGGTTCCGAAGGTTGCTTTTAACAAGAAGAGCCGGCAATAAACTGAGCAATTGCTTTCCAAAACCAACATAGATCTAATACAAGACCTTGTAGAGAGCATTTAACTGCCAAAGGCATTTTTCAAAGTTAGCCGATGCACAATAAAAGCCCTTTTCAAATATAGCTTTCTTCACTAATTTAAATAATTTAAGACTGATAAGTGGGCTAATTTATATAGGATTTTATGTATTTTACTTTATGTCAATAGGTAATACAGGTAGACGATCCACCAGAGCGAGCGTTAGACTGATGTGACTCATCGTGCGTACTAAGGTACAATTCAGGATCATGAATATACCTAAGTATATTGTGTATTGTTAATCGTGATTCAATTGATGTTTTAATATACAACCAAATAAAAACTAACATTATTTAGTTTTCAACTTCTACGCACCTGAAGGAAAGAAACCTTTGTACATCCTTCTATCTAATCGCATTTACGAGTCATAATCATCATCATCATCATCATCAACAGCTCATATACCTACGTCTCCACCGAGGAGCGCGAGCCTCCCCTAACATCGAGGGGGTCTAGGCCATAGTCCACCACGCGGGCCTAGTGTGGATTGGCGGACTTCGCATGCCTTTAATTGCGACATATCGGGCATGCAGGTTTCCTCGCGATGTTTTCCTTCACCGAAAGCCAGTGGTGTGAATCCGTACGTAAGTTTTTATAAACTCAGAGGTACGGGCCAGGTATTTGAATCGGCACCCTCACGATCGTGAGTCGGTGCGTTCCCAACTGAGCCACCAAGGCAACTAGCAAGACAATTTTCAGCAGGAGAGAGCTGCCGATGTTTTGTCTCATCACCGTCTGCAATTAGTCGCCGGCGACATAAAATCGCCTGTGATCGCAGAGTTGTACTCAATTAATATTCTTCTTCTATCTTGAGGCGGACTATGGCACTTGAATAATTTAACTTTTTTCCAAGATGTAACTTTACTTTCAGCCAGGGATGAAGTTAAAATGAGCTATTAAAAAAGTCTATTTATGTTAAATAAATTAAGTGCTAAATACGACTTTTAGGTCATTGTGGTAGTGCAAGTATTTTAAGCAAAAACAATTCTAGTATAGCTAAAGAAAAATTTTACCCAACATTTTACATTCGTATGAATGGAATATTAGCAGCGTAAAAATTGCCCCTTAAAAATCTAATAACATAAAGCGTATGAATAAATTACACGGTATAGAATCCCTTCTGTTAGAATTGCGTAGAAACGGAGGGAAAAATTACCTAACACTTGAAAAATAAACTTACATAAACGCGGGCTTAAATTTTCCGCGACAGCGTTTCAAGAAACCTTGCTTTCCACCTATCCCTTGGTGCAAAGGACAAGAGATAATATTGTAAACATATGGAGTTCCTGGATTATTCATCTATTATCAAGATTACTATCAAAATTCCTCTAATACTCTATCAGTGACCTTCTGTGCTTCATGTTAACTGTCAATCAATGAAGCGGCTAAGAGACAGTATTCTTTGTTATAATTGCAATTATAGATTGCATTATTTGTAATAGAAATAACGTTAAACGAATTTGAATTCCCGACTTACAAAACTTTTTCATTGATAGCCAAATAGCTGCTATATTATGTACCTACTATTTCTTAGCTTGCAGCAGTTTTTGGGTCCATTCTATGCTAATCTTTACTTACTAAGCAGACTGAAAGGTTTCTAATATTGCATCATTGGATTAGATTTATCATTATTATATCTCTCACTTAGGCCAAGCACCATAACTCAAGCACGCCTCACTTCTACCACGTCGAGAGTCACCGGCAAAAAACCACAGCGACTAGTGCCCTTAAAATGTGGTAATTAAGATTTACATTCGCTTGGCAAATCATAAGATCTTAAAACATTGCTATGCGCCGTTGCGTCGGGACGTCCTTTCGTTGCGAATATTTCTTTTGCTTTGAAACTCCCTCCTGAAATTAAATTGAAAAGCTGGATTATGAAATTTTAAATTTGTACGTTTTGATTGCAACGTGATTTTATGACTGCGCTTACTGGCTCCGGGTCTAGTCTAAATGTTTATGGTCTGAGTTTTTGTTCTGCCAAATAAGTTTGTCTTATTTGTCATCTTATTTTTATTTATGGTTATCCTAGTACTCGTTCTTATAACTAGTATATTCAGGCCTTATTATGAAAGAGCGTAGGTAACAATTTTATTCAAACCTTTTCCTTCTAGTTGGTTGTTTGATTATATAGTCAGTTTGGATCTGAGGCTAATCATTTTGGCTTAACCCCTCTTTAGTATCAAAACTCTGGCATCACCTGACCATAAACAATAACCACAGTATAAAAAGCTATTCCGACTGATAAAGTATGTCGAATAGTATTTTATTTAGAGGTTTATGTCATTTTTATGGACCCCCTTGTGCGTAGCTCTCTTATCGGCATAACGTTAGAACGTTATTTGTATTATCGAATTCAGCAAATTCCATAGTGTTACGGTTGGCAATATATTTTTTTATAGTTCCGTTTTGTGGGTGAAAAAACGAGCGATAAAAGTGTGTTCAGTGTTTTTGATGGCTTTGAAGAGTGAAATTATCTTTTGACTTAGTTGTTTTGTTTGTTATTTTTGCTTTATTGCTGTTTTATGGTAGGTCCGTCGATTTGTTTGGGCTGTTTTTTAGCATTGGACGTCCAGTTTATTTGAAACTTGGGGGGTACTTTTGGGGATATAGTCTTTCATACTGGTCGGTCACTCTGCTTGGAATCAGATTAGCCGGTATTATTCTCAAGTGAAATGAGGAATAGGTGATTTTTGCCCTGCAGGACGACGCCAGAAAAAAATACCTTAAGCTGCATAAATGTCTTAAACATCATTTTAAAATTTTACGTTTAAAACTGCATGATAATTTCACAACTGAAAACGATAAGGTAAAGCGAAATAGAATGACGCAGTTCCAGACACACCAATCACGAGGCACGTGCTCCAAGCAGCAAGGAGTACCCCCAGGGGAGTACCCCGGGGGAGTACACTCAATAGATTCTCCTTGAATACCCAGTCATTGACCAGTTCCCGTTAGTGGAAATGTTCCGGTATCAGTATTCTTACTTGGTGCACCGATCGTGTGGGGTCTTCATTTGGGAGGCTTGGGTGAGGAGCTGAAGCGAGTTTAAAAAGAGAATAAAAATATGTAAATATGTGGTCAAACCTTTTGTATAACACCGTAGCTTTTACTGCTATTTTGTTTTTAACAAAGTTGACCTGATCAAGAATTCATTTTTTCAAGATCGTCCTAATTTCCCGCTTTATCACCATTGGCACTTTCTAATCTGAGCTGATTTGAGCTTTTTTAGTAAGCATTTAATTTATTCTTCACTACCTTTCCAACTTTCAAGAGATAAAAGATATCCTAAGTCCTTTCGCAACCTCTAATCTCATCTTTCAAATTTCAATTAAAATCAGTTGAGTGGTTAAGGCGTTGAAGCGTAACACACAAGCAGACAGACCTCAATCTTCATTAGACCATTAATCACATCACATACCCGCTCCCCGCTAGCTCTGCGGCCTAACACATAACACACAAAGCTAGTTAACGATAGCACACAGTACACGGTACACAGCACACAGTATCAAAAGAGTTATGACAGGGTACATCTTGCAGGCAGAGCGAGATGCAATAAAGTGAATTATGCACAACTGTAGAGATACTTTGTTCTTGGCCCTCGAGAATGTGGAAAGGTATGGGCTTGTTGGTGAGCTTACGCGATTACCGATAAAATATGTAGCTATCATATTGGGCAGGAACAATGTAATGGAATAGAGATATTTTATTTTGGCTGTGTTTTTAACATAATGTATTAATAGACTGGATCACATATGGCTTTAAAACTTTTAAGCGGAATATGTTTTTAATATCAGCATCTACTATTAACAGTATTAAGTTGAACTTTACAATTATGTATTATATTATTTATTAACTTAAAACTATACCTATACAATAAAAAAACCTTAACCTAAAAACTAGATAAATAATTTAATTAAAAATAAAAATAATCACGAATAATGATAAACAGGTACAACAATTCTCAATAGTGCTTACGACTTATCGTTAGGTAGATGGACCATCTATGGTATGCAGCAAACATTAAAGTTGAGCGAAATAGTAATGACTTATATTTTTTTATTACTTTTTACTCTCACATACACTCTAGGTAAAATATTTTTTTTGTATCATATATTTTAGGCCTCCATATTTACAATAATTTACTACTTTTTCGCCTTTGATATTTTTTTATGTGCGCCCGCCGCTCCGCCCGCCACAGTGCGCGGGCGCACTCGTCTCCCGCGGGACTCCTAATGCAGACTTACACCGAGCCGCAGTGTTCGTTCAATTTAAACTTTAATATGCAACCGACTACCCGCTAAATTGGAAATAATGATCTGTGCTGCGAGCTATTTGCACTTTTCCACGCGGATATCCTGTTACAAGATAAATATATTAACATGATTTTAATATTTTCCATACTTTGTAATTCTTGTTTTGATTTCGGTGGAAAGATATAAGAATGTGTTATTACTATTATTACGACGACAACTTGAGGGGCAGTTCAATAGATTCCATACGAACACAATATAGATGTAAATTTAAAAAGAAACCAGCGTGATTATTTATTGATTAATTATGAGTTAACTGCTACCGGAAAGTAAGTCCAGAAAATACAAAATTACTTGGCAGTTAGTTACTAAACATAAAATAATACTAATAACTTCGAAATGGTCAAATTTAATAGAAAATATCACAAAAAAAAATTCTCACTTTGTATTATATTAATTTCCAGGTAAAATCTCGACAAAAATGTATACATCCCACGCTACCTTTATAGAAGCTATATTAAGTAAATTATGATTTTATTACCTCCTTAAAATCAAATGTAAATAATTTACTGAGAAATTCTCTTTGATCTTAAGAATCTTAACTAAGTTAATAACGCGCTTAATAATTATTCCAATTTGTGCGAGTACATACTTATTATAATTTAAGCTCTTATTTTTATTTCGACACTCATTTTCAATTGAATCAATCTCAACTCAAGACTATCGTGATACAGTTCTAAAACATATAATTTTATAATTTATTTTAAGGTATTTAATAATCTTCTAATATTATATGAATGCAAAGGAACCGTCTCTATCTATTTGTAGGACAATTACACTTTCCGCCAAAATTACCAAATTGAATAGATTAGAGTAGAACTCAATAGATCATAGATTTTGAAGAAATTCAGTACAGATTTAGACCAGAGGTTGCGAAAGGGCATACTACCTTTTATAGCGAGAAAGTTATAAAAGGTAGTAAGGAGAAAGCTTTTTACTAACGTACTAATTCATATCTGACAATAGAACCATTTTCGATTTTAATTAAAAAGAAATACTAACAACAATCATTCTTATTCCAAAGCACGGGATCGATGACCTAAATTTCAAAATTTGATAACCACTCATGGATTTATACCGGATGATACCGGTATCTATCACACTAAGCCCACAAAGGTAAGGTCATACAATAAGGTCGGGAGGCGGGCAACATACTCGCGTATTAGACCTTGTATTACCCACCCTCACACCTTCTGAAAGACCACCCCTCTCCTGCGCCCACATAGAAACTGACAGAGACAGAGCATAATTATTGCGATGACACATAGTCGAGGTAGTAGTTGTTTTATAGAATCACACCCTAAAGGCTTTACGGTCCAGTGTGGCATTAATTAGTTAATTTCACAGGCTTCCCCGTGAGGCTTCGTTTATGAAACTGGTCTTTTGAAAGAGCGATGCGTTTGTTAAGTTTTAGAAGAGTATGTTGGTTAAATTCTAACTAATATTATTTATGCGAATGTGAGCTTGATAGAAGGACTTTTAAGACTAAACCAGTCAACCTATTTTAAAATTCTCTTACCATTGGCAAGCTACATTATCAGAGAGCAACATATTTTAACCTCGGGGACGGAAACTACACGTATAAAACCACCGCCCCGAAGCTAGTAATACGTAAGCTTACTTTCAAATTGAGTGAGGAATATGATAATGAATTACAATAGGTATACCCTTTTAGAAAAGTTCAATTTTTACAACAGAATTAGACCTTAAAATAATATACTAAGGCGCATATACCTTACGTTATAATTCAGCAGGTATCCCTGCGCTGCAAATAAATCTCGAAAGGATTTTTTAAACTTGTTTTTTAAACAATAGTTTCCGAAGTTTCACGAGCGCATCGCACAATACGCGACAACGTTGTAAATTGTCCATTTGGCCGACTCCAAATGATTGTAAATAGCCAATAAATAGCTTACAACACGAGTTTTGTGCCGAACAACATACTGGTTATTGGCTGGTTGTTTGGAAACATACGATTTGATTTTGTGTGTATACCTAGACTGAAATAGTTTTATAAAATTAATGGTCAGAATATAATTTTAACTTAACACAAGAATCAAACTCACATAGATCAATATACTATACCTTTATAAACATTCTAGCTTTAGCTTCCGTTTTGTCTTCTTCCCAGGGTTATTCCAGTATGTTCTATTGATTATTCAAAGCCAACATAGCCAAATCCTATGATGTCTACCCGTTCCCGAGTTTAACACCTTTAGGGATTGATATTTGTCCTTTATTGTTTTGATAGATAAAGACGTTTTGAACGACTATAATTACTACATACCTGTCACAGCAAACCTCAAAATCATAACTAAGAGTTTATTTCTTCCATCAAGTCCTGTAAGATCAGTTTCAAGTGAACGAAAAGCTTTCTGCAGTGACTCATTAAAATGAAGGAGCTAAACCGTACATATAAGCCATTCCAAACTCCACCTATTCATCCAACAAGCAGAAGCTCTAGTGCCAATACCTCAAATCAAGTTGTTGTTACTCGCCTAAATTGAAAATTCTTAAACTAAATTTCAAATATCTGCGTATGCGTTCCCATTACCACCATCTATGTTTCCACCCTTGTCGGCAGTTAGTTGCGATTCGCGCCACGGGCCCCTCATAAAACGTTTGGCGCTAGTGTCGCAGGTGGCGTCGTACTGCTCTGCGCCTCATAGCTTCACAAATATTATGCGCCGCTAATATATTAGCTATTTGCGATCAGCCTTACATAATAGCTTATTATGTAGCTAAAGTAGGTGCCCTAAATTGGATATCATCAGTTCTTAATTTAAACTTTAGTCACAGTGTTTAAATAAACGGATAAGAAAGAAAAATCCATATTAATTAGTTAGATTCATCAAATTAGTCAGAAAAATCCATATAAATTAGTGTATTATTCCAACACAAAATAAACTATAACTAAAATATAACTGATGAAAATTAAAATTTCCCCTATTATAATAAACTAGCCACCCCGCGGTTTCAACCGAATAATTTCCGTTCCCATAAGAATACAGGGATAGCATATAGCCTATGGCACTCACAAATAACGTAGCTTTCAATTGGTGAAAAAAATATTTTGTTTGATCCAATAGTTTCAAATTAGAACAATATAATCTAATATTTCCTCTTTATTACTGATGACTTTGATACTGATTAAGCTGCTAAACAAGCATTAGGTATGCACCTAAGTGATGATAATTAATTTAGCTTCCGGCTCTATATACCTTTTTGCAAAACTCAATTATAAACAAAACCTACAAGTAGCGAGGGCATCAAAATCCTACTAATATTATAAATGCGAAAGTTTGTATGTATGGATGTTTGTTACTCTTTCACGCTCCAACGGCTGAAGGGATCTGCTTGAAATTTGGCACAGAGCTAGAATATGTTCTGGAATAACACATAGGCTACTTTTTATCCCGGGAACGCGGGTGAAACCGCGGGGAGCCACTAGTAATATAATATAACTAGATACTTTTTCACATATTTGGCAAACTTGAGCAGTGTAAGTACGTTGGTCCGCATTTTTCCCAGGTCGTGCCGTATATTAAAGAAGGCAATATCGAAATTTCGCGTGGCTAACAAAAATGTAAAGGTCGAAACATATGTGGAATTGGACTTTGTCAACGTGCTACAGTAAATTGACATTGTTTTTTATATGGATTGTAAATTATCATAAAATTTAATACGAGTAGGTGCTTTTTTTTTAGGTGTTAAGTAAAATTATGAGTGTTCAATAATTCGGAATGTACCCCACATATCCTACTATCCTACTAATATTATAAATGCGAAAATTTGTATGTATGGATGTTTGTTACTCTTTCACGCTCCAACGGCTGAAGGGATCTGCTTGAAATTTGGCACAGAGCTAGAATATGTTCTGGAATAACACATAGGCTGTTCATTAAAACAAAACAAAACAATTCAATGTTTGATCACTTTATATTTTAAAATTATAAATGTTTATAAAAGAACACGTCCCCCGTGCGTGCCGAATATTGGCGGAGTGGCGGCGCGGGCGGGGCAAGCGCCGGCCGTCTTCTCGGTCCCGCGCGCCCCGTGCCCCTCGCCTGCCGTATCGTCCGAGCGACGGAGCGCGAACATCCTCCCGGGCCTTGAAAGCTTGCTATGCTTTCAAAGAGTCAGTGGCATCCAGGTCTTCAGGTGCAGTCTCTGACTTGTTAGAAGGATCTGGAGTTTCCTTCATTGTATTGACAAAATCAGTTACTTCCTCGTCAATAACTGCTGCCTTTGCATCTTCCTCGGTGGGGATTACACAAAATTTATGGATTCCTCTTCTTATTATGCCCTTTGTAGTAAGGATGTCTGCAACTCGGCTGATGCCATCAGTTCCAGGATATAATCGGCTTATGCGAGCTAGTCGCCATTGTAGTGGAGGAAGATTCTCTTCCTTGAGTATTACTAGATCTCCGACCCGAAGCTCTCGTTGCCTCGTTCTCCATTTGGTCCGCTGTTGAAGCTCTGCCACAAACTCCCGGCGCCACCTCTCCCAGAAGTGTTGCCTCAGTTGCTCGATGAGCTGGTATCGGTTGGGGTGCTTCGAAGTAATGGGTAGCGACGGCACCGATGTGAGAGGTCGTCCAATCAGAAAGTGCCCCGGAGTCAAAGGAGAAGGATCAGTAGGGTCGGAAGAAAGGGGTGTTAGCGGACGTGAATTTAAGATCGCTTCAATTTGAACGAACAGCGTAGCCAGCTCTTCAAAGGTTAGGGAAGCATTACCAGCTACACGACGTAAATGATGTTTTGCTGACTTTACGCCAGCTTCCCATATTCCTCCAAAATGAGGTGAATAGGCGGGGCTAAATACAAATCTAAAGCCTTCATTAGAGGCGAAGTTGGATACAGACTCACGACTGGATTTGAGTATTCTACTTATTTCATTGTAAGCGCCCTTGAAATTAGATCCATTGTCACAAAATATTGAATGAGGCTTGCCTCTCCTTGAGACAAATCTTCGTAATGACAAAATGAATGCTTCCGTACTCAAATCACTAACTAATTCTAAGTGGATTGCTTTGGACGCGAGGCATATAAATAGACACAAGTAGCATTTTGAAATACGATTGCCTTTCCCCTTTCGGCTTGAAATCATAAACGGTCCGGCAAAATCGATACCACACGAATAGAAAGGGAACGACGAGTAGTTCCTCTCGGCAGGTAGGTTGCCCATCAGGGGCTGCAATGTTTGCCCGCGTAGGCGAAAACAAATCATGCACTGCTTAGCCGTGCTGCGTGCTAAATGCCTGCCACCGATTGGCCAGAATCTTTCTCTTATTGAGGCAAGTAGATGCTGTGGACCGGCATGAAACAAACGTTCATGTTCGTATTTAAATAACAATTTAGTGAAGTGATGCTTCGCATTTAAAATCATGGGATGTTTTTTATCATAGTCGAAATCAGAGTTTTGAATTCGACCCCCAACTCTCAATAAGCCATTTGAATCTATGAAGCAATTTAATGACAACAATTTAGACTTGCGTTTAAGATGCTTATTGTTTGCTATTATTTGGATCTCCTCACTGAAACTTTCAGATTGGCTTCGTTTGACTAAAATCAATAAGGAATTATTTAGTTCATTGGCCTCTAAAGGTCCAGTGACCTTTGAGTGTTTATTTTTACAGTTATATATAAAGCGTAGCACATAGCCATAAACTCTTTTCAATTTATTGAGGTTAGAATAGTTATTAAACTCAGGAGTGCAATTTAGAGCAGCCATATGACATTCAACTGGGTTTTTAAATTCAGGTAGGTTAGATGTATGAATGTGTGCTTGTTTAGGCCAGCTAGTTGGATCATTCACGAGGAACGAAGGCCCTTCCCACCAAAGGAAAGAAGACTTAAGTTGCTTAGGACTTACACCTCGAGATGCCATATCAGCGGGGTTTTGATCTGTGGGGACATGACGAAACATAAACCCACCGGTAAGTTCATTAATCTCATTTACACGATTGCATACAAACACTTTAAGATCCTTTGGCGGAGTCTTCACCCATCCTAACACAACCGTTGAATCAGTCCATAGGTATTTATGGCTGATATTGCATCGCAATGACTGTAAGACCTTTGAACATAGACGAGCGCCTAAGAGTGCACCACATAATTCTAACCGAGGTATAGTGGTTGGGCTCAACGGCGCAACACGTGCTTTAGCGCACAACAACCTGACAGTGATACTTTGGTCCTGATTTTCAGAACGCAAATACACGCAAGCCGCATAGGCTTGTTGGGAGGCGTCGACGAAACAATGCAATTCCGTGTTTTTTGGAGTATCACACAATACTCTTCGTGGGATCCTTATGAGAGACAGATATGAAAATTCTTTTAATAGGCTTGACCAGTTTTTGCAAAACTCTGCGGGAACAGGATCATCCCAGTCAAGCTTAGATGACCACAACTCTTGTAGCAACATTTTTGCTACAATTACGCAAGGACATAGCAGTCCTAATGGATCGAAAACCTTTGAGGTGGTGGAGATCACTGACCTTTTGGTAGTCTGAGCTGAGGGTTCCAAATCTGTGGAAAATTGTAAGGAGTCAGCCTTGGGACACCAGTTGAGACCCAGAACAGAGGATTCTTTATTGAAATCCATAGATTTCGACGAACCAATTTCATCATCAAATAATTGAGGACAGTTAGTCCGAAACTTTCTGAGCGGTAGGCATGCAGAGTTTAGTACATCTACAACATTTTTATAAATGTATTTTAAGCCGTTAACTGTGTCAGACCCTGTATTTAGGTCATCAGCGTAAAAATCGCTTTGAATAATGTGAGCAATAGCTTTGTCCGCACATTCACTGGCTAATTGAAGAAGACAACGAGTACTTAGAAACGGCGCTGACGCCGTGCCATATGTTATTGTATTAAGTTGTAGTACATCAATTTTTTGATGCTTTTCATCACGCCACAAAATTAGCTGTAGATGGCGCTGGCATGAGGAAATTTCTATCTGTCTATACATTTTCTCAATGTCTCCAGTTAGAATATATTTATGCAAACGAAAACGAAGCAATATTGACATTAAGTCGCTTTGCACGACTGGGCCGACCAATTGGATATCATTGAGTGACTTGCCGGAGTGAGTTTTAGAGGACGCATTGAATACCACCCTTAGCTTAGTGGTTTCACTCTTCTCACGGATCACCGCATGATGTGGCATATAGTAGCCGAATTCTGGTCGATTTATTTTAGTTAGGTGCCCTAGCTGCGCGTACTCATTAATGAAATCCTTGTAATTTTCTTTTAAAGCTGGAAATTTTATAAATTTTCTTTCTAAACTTTCTAAGCATTTTTTAGCTATAAAATAAGAATCACCGAGTGCTTTCTCTGGTACTTCTTTCATAGGTATTTGAACAGAAAATCTGCCGCTAGGTAAGCGAGATACATTTTTTATAAAATGATTTTCACAGAGTTGCTCTTCTACAGAATATGTCTTTGTCTGTGGTAAGTCATCAATTTTCCAAAATTTTTCTAAGGAATTTTTTATTTCTTGAGAGAAGTTACAACGGACCTCTGGGATTGACTGACTCATTGTAAAGGGACCACCTACAAGCCATCCGAGCTTAGACTCTTGAAGAACCGGTTTATTAGAACCGAGTCTTATTAAATTTGTGCCAATAATATCCCAAAAGACATCTGCTCCTAGGAGGATGTCTACCTCAGCAGGGGAAAAATAATTTGGGTCAGCTAGTTTAATATTATTGGGTAATTTCAGATATTCAGTGTCAATAGCTGAATTTGGTAAAATACCTGTAATGCGTGGTACTACTAGGCAACTAACATCAAGTTCGAAAGCTATCACTCTTGATTTTATTTTTATCTCACATTTTTGAGAAGCGTTACAAGCCACACCATTGATTCCATACACATTCACTGAATGAGAGTTATCAACCGCCAACCCTAGTCTTTCTTTTAACATTTCGGTAATAAATGAAGACTGACTTCCCGTATCTAGCAGTGCACGAGCTGGGTAAGTTTTATTATTCACCACAATTTTTACTAGAGCCGTGCACAACAACACTTGACAGGTAAGGGTAGCTGACGTCATGGCAACAGGCAGCGAAGACGAAGTAGAAGGCTGCGGTTCATCAGAAGGGTAAGTTTTATGAAGAAGTGTATTATGTTTCTTTTTGCAAGTAAGACACATACCTTTAAGTTTGCATTGATAAGAATTATGACCACTGCGTAAGCAATTTTTACACAATTTTAGTTTAGTAGCCTCACTGACTCGATCATCTACATCCATCATTTTAAACTTAGAACATTCATATAAATGATGACAATCATTGCATAAAACACACCTTTTCTCTTTCTTTTCATAAGACATTACAAAACTCTTGGCTTGAGCGTTAGGCTTATGTTTGTTGTCAGCTGATTTATCAAACCGGTTACTATTATTACAATAGGCAGTTTCCAAGATGTCAGCACGACTACGCAGGAATGAATGAAACTCGCTCAACAATGGTAAATCGCTTAAATTGGATTTGTACTCTTCCCACTTTCTACTCGTGTTGGTATCTAACTTTGCCGAAACCATGAAAATAATTAAAGCATCCCACTTATCAGTAGGCTGGCCAAGAGAATCAAGAGCGCGAAGATGTTTTGAAACATGATCAACAATAAAACGCAATGCTTTAAAGGATTCAGTACGCAGAGGTTCGATACTGAATAACGCCTTCAGATGATTGTTAATTAATATATTTTTATTATCAAATCTTTCGCATAACAGATCCCAGGCTATTTTATAATTTTTGGCACTGAATTCTATGGATTTTATTACTACAGATGCACTTCCCTCTAGAGAAGAACGTAAATAATGAAATTTGTTTATTTGAGGAATCCTTTCATTGCTATTAATTACTGATTCGAATGTATCTTTAAATTCCAACCAATGTAAATAGCTACCATCGAATGTAGGCAGTTTAATGGTTGGCAGCTTAATTGAATTAGTTGAATAGGAATGGCAGCTGCTAAAATCCTCCCCGGGGTTCCTTTCCCCTTGACATTTATTGGGGCGATTATCCAAAAGTTCTTGACATTGGGATATTAAACTTAAAAACTGACTTTCTAATCCATCTCTTTCCCTTATCTGTTCATTGGAATCCGTATGCAAAAGATCTATTTTATCTTGGATAGCCTCATAATCATTTAGTAATAATTGTAGTTTATTTAATTTTAATTCTAATTCTTTGTACTTTACAGAAGAAATTTCTTTTAAACATAGTGTTGTTGAAACGTACTCAGAAAACTTTGTTAGCCGTCCTTTAATAATACCTCTTTGTTTAATTAGATTAGATAATTCACCCTTATCTTGGGCCATAGCGCTGGATTTAGGCTCCGAAACACTCATTTTGTCAAATAAATTTACTAGTAACTTGGGCAAGCTTACAATAAATAAATAAAACGTGCACTCAAACCTCTATTTGGGGAGTAGTAGCTCCAGATCCAGTCGCCGTCGAAATCGCCTGACGCTCAGGGCACAGAAGGTTGCTCCCGCCGAGCACACAGCATGGGCCAGCAAACAGCCACAGCTAGGGAGCCACGCGAGCAAGCATGCGCAGGCGCCGCGAAGATGGGCACAACGCGTGAACGAAGCGCGCTTCGTGAGCTGGAATTAGTCGGCAAAATATCTTTAATACTTAGATATCGAATTATATTTATAAGACGATGAAATAGGTATTAGGGCATAGAAAGATCTAGATTAAGCATTTCCTATAGCTAAGCTTTGTTGAAATTATTAACATTTAGTAACAGTAAATTAAATAGCAAGATAGATTTGTTTTAGCAAAATGAGATAGCCTTATAGCACAGGTATATTGAACGGATTTATTTTAATTATAGTTAATTACGAACGTAGGGAAATATTTATTTATATTAAGGAACTAAGCTGGAAGCCTAGATACCAAAAGCCTAGATAATCTTAAAAGGATGGAATACCTAACGGCAATGTTTGCGTGGCAAAGCGGTCGTTATACACAAATTTGAAGCGATCACTGGAATTTTAGGTTTAGGAAAAATTTGAATAAATTAGGAATGGGGCTTACTTCCCTGGACTAGACCTCTGGATCACGAAGATGTAGATATTTGTACCAAAGGCTCCAAAAGCAGCAATCCTTTTCTCCAATTCCAGTGTCAGTTCAAAGTCCAAATCCTTTGTTCGAAATGACGCTGCCAATTTGAATTCGTCGATGCGCCGGTTACGAAAATCGAACTATGTATGTGTCGATTTTTAGAACAGTGTCCTGTCACGGTCGCCACTTTTTGTTCATTAAAACAAAACAAAACAATTCAATGTTTGATCACTTTATATTTTAAAATTATAAATGTTTATAAAAGAACACGTCCCCCGTGCGTGCCGAATATTGGCGGAGTGGCGGCGCGGGCGGGGCAAGCGCCGGCCGTCTTCTCGGTCCCGCGCGCCCCGTGCCCCTCGCCTGCCGTATCGTCCGAGCGACGGAGCGCGAACATAGGCTACTTCTTATCCCGGGAACGCGGGTGAAACCGCGGGGAGCCACTAGTGTATTATAAAAATAATAAGATAAAAACAACCTTCTTACTCCATTGATTGTAAATTTATTATCAGTAATTTAATATTAAAATCAGGTTTTTATTCCACCGCGCTGGACCACTCGCCATTAGTACAGTCAGCGAAGCGAAAAATACGGTCTTACCTCCGAATTTTTTTACTGTTAACCGATTTGGATGAAATTTTGGAATTAGGTTCATCTTACCCTTAACTTTAAAAGTGAAAATGATCTTAACTCCGCCTATTATTTTTAAGGGGTGTAAACTGTTGATATTGATTGTATCAAAATTAAAAAAAAAAAAAAAAAAAAAATAAACGTCAGTCTGCACTGAATAACCAATCGTGTTTTACTTTAGAGGTTATGGGCATTCAACGTTTCATAAAATATTATAGTAGATATTAAAAGTTATAGTGTTTAACAGTTTTTTTTATCGCGATTGTGTTGTGCAAGATGACAACGAACTATTTAGCCAGTGTACCTAAACTGAAAGGCCGTGAAAACTTTGATGAGTGGACATTTGCAGTTGAAAATGTGCTTGTATTGGATGGCATGTTACATTGTATACATCCAGTGGTAGGAAAAGACATAAAACCCGAGGATGATATGAAGGCACGTGCCAAATTATGCCTAACTATCGACCCGGCATTGTACGTGCATATCAAGACAACGAAAACTTCGAAAGAGTTGTGGGATAAACTCAAATCTCTGTTTGACGACTCAGGTTTTTCGAGAAAGATTTCGTTATTACGTCACTTGATTTCGATACGGCGGGAAAACTGTGAAAATATGACCAATTACGTGACTCAAATTGTGGAGACTTCACAAAGATTGAGCGGGACCGGCTTTGAAATAACGGATCAGTGGATAGGATCATTGATGCTTGCCGGACTACCTGAGAAATTCACACCAATGATTATGGCTATTGAGCATTCAGGTATTGCGATTACGGCTGACGTCATAAAGACAAAATTGTTAGATTCCGAGCCGTTAGAATTGGCGGGAGTGACATTGAACGAACCGCAGAATACTGAAACGGCGTTTGCCTCAAAATGGGCGAAATCAAAACCCAGAGCTGGCAACACCGGTCAGAGCGGCAATGGCCGACAGGCAATCTCAAACGTAAAAGTGACAGGTGTAAACAAAACCGTAACCTGTTACAAGTGCAAAACTCCCGGTCATTATCGCAATCAATGTCCAATATTAGAAAAATCAAGCAAAAATAAGACGTCAAATGCATTTAGTGCTGTTTTTTTGAGTGCTAGATATAGTAAAGACGAGTGGTATGTGGATTCAGGAGCCAGTGTTCACATGACGGCTGTCCAAAGTTGGTTGCAAGAAGTTTCTAGTGTAGAGACATGCTCCGAGATAATGATAGCAAATAATGAAAAGCTTCATGTATTGTCTAAAGGCAATGTTGAAATATCAACACAGCAAGGCTATGATATTAAAATTAAGGATGTTCTGTGTGTACCAAGTCTTACAACGAATTTATTGTCAGTAAGCCAAATGATTAAAAACAACAACAGTGTTTTTTTTTCAAATAGTCAGTGTATGATTCACAATGCAAAGAAAGAATTAGTGGCAGTAGCTAACCTCATTGACGGTGTGTATAAATTAGATTTACGTAATACACAAGTAAAAAAATGTTTCATTGCCAGAGATAATGCTTTATTATGGCACAGGAGGTTAGGTCACATAAACACAAAAGACTTAAATAAAATGAAGAATGGTGCTGTGGAAGGTGTTGGCTATAAAGACTCATATGAAGTGACAAAATCAAATTGTGCGGTTTGTTGTGAGGGAAAGCAATCCCGACTACCATTCCCCACAGGCACAAGAGCTACAAATGTGCTGGAAATTATACATGCTGACGTATGTGGGCCTATGGAAACCAAATCAATTGGCTCTTCAAGATACTTTGTACTTTTTGTCGATGATTACAGTCGCATGTCATTTGTATACTTTATGAAAGAAAAAAATGAGGTAGGAAAATACTTCAGAGAATTTAAAGCCATGGTGGAGAACCAGAAAAATGTTCATATTAAAATATTTCGGACAGATAATGGTGGAGAGTTTTGTTCGAAGGAAATAGAAGGTTTTTTGAAAACATTTGGCATTGTACATCAGAAAACCAACCCCTACTCTCCGGAACAAAATGGGATGTCAGAGAGAAATAACAGAACTATTGTTGAAAAGGCAAGATGTATGTTGTTTGATGCTAAATTAGATAAAAGTTTTTGGGCAGAGGCAGTATCTACAGCAGTGTACTTGAAAAATCGATCTATAGCATCGGGTCTCAACGACAAGACACCATATGAGATGTGGCATGGTAAAAAACCCATTTTAAACCATATTAGGATCTTTGGCAGTCCAGTCATGGTGCATGTTCCTAAAGAAAGGAGAACCAAATGGGACAAGAAGGCTCGGCAGCACATTCTTGTTGGTTATTCAGAACATGTAAAGGGCTACCGAATATATGACCCTGTCAAGAAACAGGTCACCACAAGCCGAGATGTAGTGGTGATGGAGTCAGCATTGTCAGAAGGGTTGTCCGCAACTGATGAAACAATATGGCATGTTGGAGACGGTTTAGATGTTCCTGGAGGGAATGATCGTTCAGTGGGGGTAGTATGCCCAGAACGATCAGAACTAGACATAGAGGAAAACTCTGACAGTGAATCATCTCAGTTGACATTCTATGAAGCTGATGAGACCTATGTTCCTGAGTCTCCATCATCGAGCAGCAACTCAATTCAATCGCCAGAACAGATCTTAGACAGACCACAGAGGCTGAGAAGAAAGCCAGAAAGGTATAATCCGACAGGCTTGTTAGCTACTATGGATACTGAACTAACTGTGACTGAAGCCTTGAGAGGTCCTGAAAGTGAACAATGGAGGAAGGCAATGGATGAGGAGATGGAGTCATTCAGAAAGAATGAAGTTTTTGAGCTTGTTAATGCTCCAAAAGGGGCTACAATTGTGCAGTGTCGGTGGGTGTTAAAGAAAAAGATTAAAAGTGATAGTGAAGTGCAATACCGTGCTCGCTTAGTTGCCAAGGGTTTTACCCAAAAACAGGGACTGGACTATAGTGACACTTTTTCACCAGTGGTGCGACACTCAACACTAAGGTTATTGTTTGCAATAAGTGTAAAACTAGGACTAGACATTACCCAGTTAGATGTTAAGACTGCTTATCTAAATGGTTATTTGAAGGAGGAAATTTATATGTGTGCCCCTGAAGGTTTTACATCTGAATTCTCAGGAAAAATCCTTAAACTCAAAAAGGCAGTATATGGATTAAAGCAATCCGCCTTGGCTTGGTATGAGAGGGTTAGGGATGTATTATGTAAAAATAATTATAAAAACTGTACACAAGAGCCATGTTTATTTACAAAAATATGTAAAGATGTAAAAATTATAATAGCATTGTATGTCGATGATTTTCTTATATTCACTAGTTGTAAGTCTGAGGCTGAGAAGGTAAAATGTATCTTAAGCTCTGAATTTGAAATTAAAGACTTGGGTGAGGTTCAGCAATATTTAGGTATGAATATTAAAGTCAAAAAGAATTATAATAACTATGAGATAACTGTAGATCAGCAACAGTACATAGAAGAATTATTGTTGAAATTTGACATGACTGACTGTAGAACAGCTGATACACCTATAGAGAATAAATTGAATGTACCTAAAGCTGAAAAATGTACAGAAGGACTTAGTTATCAAAATCTCTTGGGATGTCTTATGTATCTTGCGGTCATGACAAGGCCAGATATTGCCTACTCTGTTAGTTACCTAAGTCAATTTAATACTGGCTACAGTGTTGAACACTGGAACTATGCTAAAAGAGTTCTTAAATATTTAAAGAAAACTAAAATGTATTGTTTAAAATTTAGTAGTCAGGGAGAAAATTTACAAGGTTTTGTTGATGCCGATTGGGCAAGTGATAGCCTAGACAGAAAATCCTATACTGGATTTTGTTTTGTAATGTCAGGCACAGCCATCTCATGGCAAAGTAGGAAGCAGAGAGTTATTGCTTTATCAAGTACCGAAGCTGAGTATGTTGCACTCTCAGAGGCTTGTAGGGAAGCTGTATATTTAAGAGAACTATTGTGTGAGCTAACTGGATCTTTGTTAACAATAAGGTTGAATTGTGATAATCAAAGTGCATTGAATATGGCCACAAACCACCAATGTCACAACAGGTCAAAACATATAGATGTTAAACATCATTTTGTAAAAGAGATTGTTAATAGTGGAAAAATAGAAGTTCATTATTTATCTACAAATGAAATGCCAGCAGATTTGTTGACTAAAGGTCTAGGTACAATAAAACACTACAAATTTATGGAATGTCTGGGTATTTTAAAATTGTAATGTAACTTAACTTTACCCCATGCTACAATGTTTAGTTTATTTTGATAAGTGGGGGTGTTGATATTGATTGTATCAAAATTAAAAAAAAAAAAAAAAAAAAAATAAACGTCAGTCTGCACTGAATAACCAATCGTGTTTTACTTTAGATAAACCACCCCTTAATGGAAAAAATTACATTGAGCCATTTTATCGCTAGAAAACATGTCTAATAGCAAATGGTGAAATTGTAAAGTATTTTCTTACATAATTACCTCATATTAAAATCATTTTCAACCCCTTGAAAATCTTACAATCCTTGCAAATGTGTCATAGTATGGTATAAATATATACCATATAAATATATTATGGCGATAATATTTGTGTATTATCGCCATAATATATTATTAATATAGGTTAGGGTGCGGCGGGGGTGGCCCTTGGGCCACCCTTAAGCCTCGAACGTCTAAATGTTCTGAAATGAACTCAAAAAAGGTGACAATGACTTACTGTCCTAACATAACATTGATTACTTCGCCCAAATATAGTTATTTTACACATTGCCGGTGGACCAGCAGGTATTCCATATAATTCCGAGGAAATTTATACATTTCCTAGGATATCTATGCATTAAATAGTTTTTCAAACAATATTTTATACATTTCCTAAATAGTATCGGAACTGTACACATTTCCTAGGATTTGAATTCAAATTCCTTGATTTCATACATTTCTGGTAACATATATACACATTACAATAGTTTTGGGTCTCTATTATACTGCGTACTTTCACATTGCTCCAAATATTCACACTCCGAAATTTTCAGTTACTAAGTAGATAAAAATATGTTAAGTTTTTGGACCATAACTCCTTCAATTTTTATGCTATCACAAGCTATAAAACACCATTGTAAAGGTAATTAAAAGAGCTACAACATCCTTTATTGGAATATATAGTAAAAAACCTTTTTCTGAAACGGTGAAGGGTTAAAGGGCTTAAGAGAGGCTGTGATTCCGCTGCCACGCGCTCTTTAAACAATCATATCTCCGTCAATTTTTGTTTGACAGAAAAAACAAAAGAACCAAATTGTTTGTAAAAAAATTAACAATTTTTTTTACATATACACTTTTATACGTATCTGTCGTCCTTTTTGAGATATTATGAAAAAAAGGGTGGGTTTTTTAAATATTTGAAAGTTTGTTTTTTTTATAATCATAAATTTTTTGAAAAATATGTGTCCTGAAGCAGCCAAACTGATACTATCCATCAAAATCTTCATAATAAAGTTAATTCTAGGCGGAATACGATTACTTTAAATTTTGGTGGAAATGGCATTTATGAAACCCATTGATTTAAAAGAAAAAACATTAGATGCTCCCCTTATTTGCAATACAGCTCATTTATTTTACGTGCCTAAGTGTAAAAGACTGAATAGTGCTCATTTTAAAGCTTATTTTATGCGCTACAAAACCCTTTGTATTAGAATGCATAAAATGCATCTGCTCGCCACTAGATGGCATTGACCACATCGATTAAATTTCAGACAAAATAAAACACGACTTTGATCTTTAATATCTAGCTTAATATTGCACTTGGAATACTTTATAAAATACCAATTTGTTCATTGTTTTACCTGCTACAACTTTGTTCTTGATAAAATTTTCGATTAACGTATATTTTTGGAGATATTTCAAAAAACCGATGAAAACCGTGAAAAAATTGCGAATTTTCAATTGCCAATAACATGAAAAGTATTGGATTTTTTGAAAAACTTTGTAGATGATTTTTGCTTAAAATTAGGCCTTCTATTGATATCCGAGGCAATTTTGAAAAAAAAGAAATTCACCCCCGAGAAGGGGTGGCAACCACACCCAGGGTGGTTGCGGAGTTCAAATCATTTTCACTTTTGAAGTTAAGGGTAAGATGAACCTAATTCCAAAATTGTATGCAATTCGGTTCACAGTAAAAAAAAACGGAGCCATAATGCTTCATTTACTCCACTGAGTAATGGGGATTACATAAATATTTAATTTCTCAGGATTTCTTCAAGTGTTTGACTATTTTCATGAATATTAACCTATTCCCACTTTTCCACACAAATTTTAAATATTAATCTACTTAAAAAAACTGTCACAAGTAACCGAAACTTCATCCAGGGAGAAAGTGAAAAATAATAATTTCATGACCTTTTCCAAGTATATACCGTTATTAGAGTGCCGTAAGGGATGCCTGGCCGCGGTCATAAATCAGAAGTTTCCACAAAAACTAACTAAAACTTCGCCACGCGAAAATGATGAAACGCTACCGAGTTTTATTCAGTTAGAGCTAAAGATAACGACCTAATTGGTTTGGGGAATTCCAAGAGAAGTCTTCTATTTTGGTACGATCTCGCACTGGCGTGGGGGTAATGATATATTTTGCCTTTTTCTTCTGTTATAAGTATGTTTTACAAAGTTATTCTATTTGATGACGTCAAAATAATATGAACGCGTGGGCAAGACCAAGCGGTTGTCTTATGTAAATATTTTTGGGTTCCGTTGACAAGCTGTAAAAACGGGACCTTATTAGTAAGACTAAGACTCCACTGCCCATCTGTCTGGCTGTGCGTCACTAGACTATACCTATCTTAGACAGGTGAAGTTGTACAGATAATGTATTTATTTTACCTCTATAACAATAAATATTAGGTCGGTAGTCGATTGAAATATACACACATGTCTAATGCTGTATAGATGCTGTACGGAACCTTTCATGTGCAGTTCGGCTCGCACTAATGTTTATATAATGATAATTACTAATTTGATCACACGAACTCAAATAATACTTAGTTTTAAGCAAGTTTTAAACCTTGACTTTTAATATATCAGTATTTTTTATTTTATCATATAACGAAAAGAAACAAAGGAAAAGGTGTATTTAGATTTTTTTTAATAAGTAATTTATAAAAACAAAGAAACTTATAAAAGGTATACAAGAAATGACAAAAAACTAAATAAATTAAATTTATTACTTACTACCACTAAAAACTAAACATATTAACAGATAAAACTTATCATTATTATCAATTTTTAATTTAATAGACTTCACTAGTAAAGGGCTGGACCGACCTTTTTCATTATCGACTTAAACATCGCTAATGTGGGACATCTCTCATCTCCCTCGCACTCACACCTGACCTAAATTCTAGGCATTAAAGCGCGAATATTTAACACCTATCTAAAAGGTAGCAAGTTATACGACCTCCAAACTTCAATTTGAAGATGGATGGAGACGAGTTAGGCGGGCGTTTTTATGCCCGTGTTTACGCCATCTAAATAATGTATGTATGTTTGGTTCAATCTTAGTAATTGACGCGATCAATTTCTTTAGAGAATCGCTTTAGCTTCAAATCTCGAGACTCTGAGGGCTTAAGTTTATATTACATTACTTTTAGGTTTAATCATTTCAGAGACATACGTAGGTAAATTGTTTATTGCGCAAGGAATTCTCGGAAGTTCTACATTGATCTAGATTTAGTCATAAAATTTCGTTAAATCCTTACTAATATTATACATGCCAAAGTAACTTTGTCTGTTTTCACTACATTATCATTAAAATAATTTGATTAAACTCGGAACAGATATTGACTAGATCTTGAGAAAGGTCATAGACCTTCTATCCTCGGGAAAACTGAAGGTCCTCCGAACTCGATTGAAGCCGCGATGCGGAAGCTAGGGTTTTAAATTTTGCGTCATTCATCTAGCACGTCATCCTCCATTCAAATCACAAGTCTATAACAATAAAGGTAAAGTGTAAAATCCAAGAGCGTTAACAATGGAGAGTTTAACGGCTACCAGGTAGAGAGCAAAGGCCACATTTCGTCAGGACAGTTGAAGTTTTATTCCACGTCTCCCGCTGCGTTGTGAATATTTTACAAGTACCAACGTGCCCCTTGCAGCCGGGGCCGCTGAATTTACTACGGAGTAGGTACGGCTTACAGAACGAATGGGAAATAGTTTTATGTGAATTTCTTAAAGGATACCGGCGCATACTTAAGTTGGTGGGACATCCGATATGCGGATGTTTGTTTATGCTGACTTATTTGAGTTTGTAATGAAGAATTAATATGAGCTTGATTTTAGAATAGTTTAATTAGATAATCCTTCTTTCTCCATATTTACATTAGCCCAAATTAAAACACACTACAATTATCAATTGTATTTCAGAGTGGTATGAGACTCTATTTCATAATTAAACAAAGATGAGTTAATGATGACTTGTGCATAAATATAAAATACACAATTTTTAGATACCAAACAGATAAAGGTACAAAGTTATGCCGCAGAGGCAATACAAATAAATTAACTTCACGAGACTTTTTTGGTCTTCATCTGTCACATTTAATTTGCGAAATCAAAATACATCCCGAAAGGTTTCGTATGAAAATTAATAAGTTGACCGAGAAGAGAGACCCGCAAAAGTTTTATGAAACAAACTTTTAGAAACTGGTTTCATCACATGATCATTTCATCGCTAGTTTTTGCTTTGCGACTTCACTCACCTCTTTAAGAATTCCACATATTAGGAAATATATAAGAGAACAAGAAGTTAAAGACAAATGCTTAAGATGTCACATTTAAATAATACATTCTAATTGAAATTAGATAAAATTAAGAAAAATATACTTCTTACAAGTAAATTCACAAAACACTTGACGTAAATAAAATTTCCAAGTACAGTCTAACGTAATGTCTTTGAGCTCTGGAATCCTTTCGGATCCATCCATAAAACTAAGCACCATTAATTCCTCAACAATTCTCAAGTGAAACCAGCAGAAGGCAGGGGGCGTAGTAATAACTTACTGGGGTCAAGTGTACCCCCATAAGTTGCGGGGAACGACCGCACATTGAATATTTAAACTGGCTCAGTCAAACTGTACCGCGGTGTACTTTGATCAAAAGTTCACTGCGGGAACTAACTAATCCAGAGTTAGGAATCTTTTAACAGTTTTCTACGCTCCATGAGATGTTTCGGTTCGAACACATGTTCACTAAACCATGGTCTGACAAGCCCATCACGTCTGAAGGACTTGACGGAACTTTATTTTCAGTACAATACAACTCGGACGACTGGTAGTCTCAATTTGATACAATTTTAATTTCCGATTTTATATAGCTGTAAAACATAGTGACTCAAAAAAAAATAATTTATTCAACTATAAAGTTGACATTAAACTACTGATTCTAAAGGTAAACAAAATCAATCAATCAATTTATAAACCACTAATACATAGATACATTTTAAAAGAACTAGGTCTTTTTAAGTCAGCTGGTTCTAATGTGATTATGCCAAAAAAAATCTTGTATATGTGATCCCATTTCCTTCCTTCCCCCTACTTTATATCGCGAGCAAGTGACGAGAAATTACTGCATAAAATATGCGTTTTATGCTCTCCCTCATTTCCATCGTTCTCATTCCTTAAATAAACGAAAAAATATAAAGGGTTTGTCGGAGCGTAAATTTTTCTTCAGCTCCCATTCGCAGCGAGTCGGCGACGCGATTTTTCCAACAATTTCGCATAAAACAGTAACTGGATGCAGTTCGTCAGGTGTCGCAGTAATCAGGGACGCGGCGCGACATCGCAACTACGCGGACCACGCCACACTTGGATGCGGTAATTAAAAAGAGCCGTGGTGGCCCAAAGTGGAATGCACCAACTGCAAATCATGGGTTTACAGTTTAAGATTAATGCCCCTTCTATACGTTTAAAAAAAATTGGAACCGTGAAGTCCACCAAATATCATTAAGCCCGCGTCTATGACTATGTTTTGGAGTTATATGGGGAGGCTTGTGCCCAACTGAATGATCAGTAAAGTCGTATTTGAGCTGATGATGAATTAAAAAGCTTAGAAATTTTTGTGACTTTATCACAAAAGATAATGAAATCAAACTGATTCTCATCATCATCATCATCATCAACAGCTCATATACGTCTCCACCGAGGAGCTCGAGCCTCCCCTAACATCGAGGGGGTTTAGGCCATAGTCCACCACGCGGGCCTAGTGCGGATTGGCGGACTTCACATGCCTTTTAATTGTGACATCTCAGGCATGCAGGTTTCCTCACGATGTTTTCCTTCGCCGAAAGCCAGTGGTGTGAATCCGTACATAAGTTTTTTTTTATAAACTCAGAGGTACGGGCCAGGGATTTGAACCGGCACCCTCATGATCGTGAGTCGGTGCGTTCCCAACTGAGCCACCACGGCTGTTGGTCACCACGGCTGTTCTACGGTTTATAAAAAATACTTAATCTTAATGTAACCGAATAAATTAAGTTACATCACCATTTGATTAGTTACTGCATTTGTCAAAACTTAGTAAAAATTCAGTGTATTTTGAATAGCGTGGCACAGTTTTAAATAAATCTCTGTATGCCATGTAGAGAAAAAAAACTCTACTACAATAGTTTGTTCTTCAGACCTTTTCATACAATATGTTCAACAGTTTTAGAACGCATGCAAACTTTAATAATAATTAATAAAGACCACATCCATTTCATTTCGCAGCTCCATTATAGTGACTTCGTTACCGTGTTTACATAATCCCTCAGCGGAGAACTGGCTTCAGTTCGCGTTTCTTAATTTGTAACTACGATTTAATTGAGCGAAATACTCAACTAATTGGTTAACAGTAGGTTTTATTACGCCATTAGTCTTTTAGTAGAGGGTAAAAGTTCGTGGTAAACACTTCGTGATTTTGTGTGGCTTTTTCGCCTCTTGTTTCGCACGTTTTTGTTGGGTTTCTTATATTTTTATAGCTTTATTTGAGGTGTTTTGGGAAAGTATTATCGATTACTATTTGCCAAGGTGAAATTTTGGTCAATGAAAATAATTGGTATCATTGTCAAAAATAATGATCTTTGATAGTTTTTATCATCCCTACCTACATACCTGAAGTAAAATATGAAGAAAAGAAAAAAAAATTATAAGAATTTTTTGCCCCAAAATACGCTTATACTGCTATTTTAAGCATAAAATATATCTTATATATTTTTTATTTATCAAATATATATAAAACGAGCTATTAGTGTTAACTTTTTTATACTGTTAGTCTATATATTAATTTCTACATATTTTCACAACATTACATCTGGGGCCATTACTTTTTTTACTTTATATAAATGACCTTCCAGAAGTGACTAATCATAAATGTACTTTATTTGCTGATGACATCTCTATAATAATAACTAGTAAAAGTAATAACTTGAATAATTATGAAAATGATATAAGCAATACTTTTAAATTAATATCTAATTGGCTAAATAATAATAATTTAAAATTAAATTTGACAAAAACTCATTTTATACAATTTACCAATTATAATCCTAATAACCATACACTTGACATTGAATATGAGGGACAAAAAATATTAGAAACTGACAAAACAAAGTTTTTGGGCCTATTTATTGATAAGAACCTTAATTGGAAGTCGCATATATAGACTACGTTTGTAATAAATTAAATAAATTTGTTTACGTCTTAAACAGACTTAGACAGACATCTGCTCGTTCTACAGTCTTAGCGCTATATCATGCACACGTAGCATCCACACTAAAATATGGGTTGATAATTTGGGGAAATTCAGTCGATATAAAAAGGGTGTTTATTGCATAGAAGAAATGCGTGGGTGGGATGTGTGGTGTACCACCACACGTCTCATGCAAACCTCTTTTTGAAAGTCTGGGAATCTTAACTCTTCCTTGTATGTATATACTAGAAGTAGCTTTGTTTGTAAAATGTCATCATCAGTATTTCAATACGGCTCGGAATATATACCCGCGATGCACAAGAAATCCAGATCGATTGGTCCTTGACGTTCCACCTCGAATGGCTCTTTATCAAAGACAATGTTTTGCCATGTCCATAAAGGTTTACAATGCGATACCAAATGAAATTAAAGCACTTCCATTGTCACGTTTTAGATTAAAATTAATAAAGTGGTTAAAAATGCGTGCTTTTTATAACATTAATGAATTAAGAAGTTAATGTTAAAGTAAACTAATATTATAACTTGATATTGCATGTTAATGAAATATTGTGAGAATGTGTTGTATTGATATTATTATGGTGTATTTTTCTTTAATGTTAATGTGTGATGTCTCTTTTTAATGTTTAATACCAATTTGTATGCTTGAAAAGCTAAATGTGCTGTACCTATTAATTTTCATGTTATAACTTTTTGTAAACCACATTTAAAACAAATGAATGAATAAATAAATAAATAAATTAAATCTCAAACGATCAGATTAAAAAACTCTGAATATTAAGTATAGAGTTACTTTACTAAATTTATATTTATTAAAACTGTATCTCCTTCAAGAGAGGGTTTCATACATACATAATATATAATACAGACATATATATGTTACATATGAACCGTAGGTACCTCTCGCTTGATTCAGCTGAAAATCAAACATGGCGCCGCCAATTCGACTTTACGACGGAATCGTGAGCGGAAAACTGATCGTTTATTTTATACATTTTTAATAGACACAAAAATACTACTATATTTACAGTTGTACCTACCAGTACGTGCTGTATTACTTTGATATTTTATAGTCAGATTTGACGTTTTCGCAGCTGTGGTAGTAAAATGCGATGGTGTTTTTTACCCGACTGTGCTAGAAGGGTTATAAGCTAAGAGTAGAGTATGTGGTAGATATGAGACGTTGATTTTTGACAATCAATGAGGATTTTCTTCTAAGAATTTACCGATAAAATAACTGATATAGTAGACAAAGACTTGAACAAAAATTGTCGGAACTGTCGAATCATTTTTGAGAGAGTTTTTTAGCCTCGAATTTTATTTACAAAAAATAAGAAAATGTTTTTATTTTGTTTATGAGTTTGGAGAATAACAGAATTGTAATAAAAATGAATAAAACGTGTCATCAAGTAAATATTTTACAAATACCTACTGTAGTTACCTAAAATAAAGAAATTTCATATAACAACCTTAGCATCGGCAAAAATAAACAAAACATCGTTTTTTGAGGGGCTCACATATCGAATCGTGTATCGAGTAACCTATCGACAAAAAACACCAGTATTTTATATTTCTGATCACGACTTAATCGTAAATATGAAGGGTTGGCCCGCACCTTCTGGCAGCTATTCCAAAAAGAGCGTTCCGCACTCTCCATAAAATATAACAGAACTGCCACCCCTATTTCCACCTGACACCATCTTATTCGATGCCATAACCCTATCTCTTACTAACCCCACACGTGTGAGAGGGACGCCATCACTGATTCGGCGGCGCAAGACCAGGATCATACTGCAATGGGGATTAGGTATCGTTTTACGTATGCATGTATATAGGAGTCAGTTTTTCGCATGTGTTTCTTGGTGTTTTATTTACGTGAAAGTGCGTCTTTGGAACAAGTGGCTTTACCCAAAAAAAAATATTTTTTTTCTCTCGTAATGTAAAATACTTTAAGATCAAACGCTATTTTATTTCAAATGCTACAAATTTCCGAGACATTGAATATGGCCATTGATTCCGAACTAAGCAGTTCTTCTAAGTAATATCATAGTGATACACTTTATAATACCTATAGATAATCGTCATAATCAAAAATATAGCCTATGCTAATCCCTAATAATATAGCATTCCATTGGTAAAATAAGATCGGTCCAATAGTTTTTATGTTTATTCGCCATACAAAAAAAAACATATCCTCTTAAAATACATATTAGTATAACTTAGCTTGTGAAATAAATGAATCATTTATGTAACTAACAAACAATAACAGCTATAAAGTAGGTACCTACAGATTTGGATGTCAAACGTTTCCAAAACACGAGAGCGTCTGCACACAATACAATATTCGTCCAATTAAAGGCGTCTGCGACGAAATAATCACAAACTGAGGCCATCACGACGATGCCGCGATAAATTCTCCGCCAGCCACAATGGCGCTTTCCTTAACTTTTCGCCCGCGAATAACGAGTTTTTAACTTTGTGGCAAAGCGAAAAATGTCTCTATCTCCTTTACGCACCGGTCCAATGTAAGCGCGGAAGCGGGTGCGATATATTTCTAGCGATCAATCGCATGATGTCGCATATGTCACTTTGACAAGTATGACAATTAACTTATAATGTGTCAAATACGCACAAAAACAGCTAATTATTTAACTAATGATACATTCTAACTAATATCCATGTTTATTTGTTTGTTACGCATAAAACACCAAACCAATTAAAAAAAAATTACCAATTAAAAGGTAGTAAAAAATATGCCATATTTCATTTCCATATTCCTAAGGGAACGGGAATTACCTACATTACTAAGCAAGGTACGAATGGGTAATACAAGTGCATTTTATTACTAAAATTGAATGAATACTTAAATAAAATTAAGACTGTAATATAATAAAGATAATACCTACATACTTAAGCGAACTTAAATAAAAAAAAAATGTTTTTTGCTGTTGAATCGCTACGTTTTTCTTCGGTATAATGACAAAAGGTGACAATATCATCATCATCAGTCGCTTATAACATAAGCCACAGGTCAAGGGTATCCCGAGAAAATTACAGAAGGCAAACGGCCCTACTTTCAATAAAACTGTCGTCTTTATTTAACAGGGCAAAAGTTATCTCGCTACGTCTCCCCTCGCGCCGTGAACTCCTCGCATTGTTACTAGCTTTCGCTGATAAAAAATATATATTAAGACAGAAAACATATTTGATTCCAGGTGTAGAATATAATCTTTGCTTGAGACCTTAACCCTAGATCACTAACCTTCGTCGAAACGACGACGCGGCCTCAAAAAAAGTGGTATAAATTTTGAATGCGTCTACGTACGCATTCCAGATTTCGGCTAATCTCGGTCCACCCACAGCTCGCGCAGGGCCCAGGTGTATTTTTTGTGTAGGGCTCCTGTGAGCGCCGTTCCAGCCACCAAGAGTCGTCGAATCGACGAAGGTTAGTACATATTAACGTTATTTTTTGGTGATGCAAGTATTTCGGTGTTTTGTAAACTTTATGCTTTATTTGCCTATATTGAAATAAGAACTTAAGTTTTTTATTTGCACATATATTTTTACTTTAGATAGAATTTGTCTGCTGTTATTAGATAATAATAGTGATGGAGAAAACTGCTCTGAGAGTGAAAAAGAAGACCACCTTGAGGCTGATTCGGCTTATGAAACAGATGGTGAGGAAGAGATTTTTTCTGTGACAGAATAACCACCTTCCACTAAAGACATCCAGGCAAGTTCATCTTCATCATCTTCATAACCATGGACAACTGGTTCAATTCGGTTCCACTTGCCACAAGTTTAGTAAAAGTACCATATAAGTTGACTTTCGTTGGGACTCTACTTGCTAACAAAACGGGGATAGAATCACAGCATGAGCGTACCTGGAAGACAGGAACAGCTCTGTTCTATTACAACAAGGAGCTGACATTTCTTTCATACAAGCCAAAGCTCCAAAAGGCAATATTATTATTGTCGACTTGTGATGGGGAAGGGACAATTGCTGCGGGACTAAATAACAGCGATTCTGAATATGCCAGGAACCAGTAGTCTACTTCTGCAAATGAGGCTGATCAAAGAAGATGCTGTTAGTCTTTCTATATCCAAAAAAAAGTGCAATTCGCCTTCCGTAAGGCAAATAATGACAAAAAGTTGTTGCACCAAGTGTAATTAATCCTTGTGTGGCGAACACAAACTTTACATTTGTCACAAATATATTAATTAATAGTTTTTTGCTAAAATGTTTGTTTCTTTAGTTGATTTTATTACTTAATTATAATATTTTAATATTTTTTCAACTCTTTGTTTTATTTAGTTTATAAAATTTGAGCTTTTAAAATAACAAAGTTGTTCAAATGCGTAAAAAATCTGGTCTCAAATCAATGACTGTTAAAGTAATTAAAATATGAATTTAGTAAATAAAAACCTTATAAACATGTCAACAAATGATTATTGTAATAAATAAATAAAACATATATGAGTATTTTATTCTAGAAACCCTTAAAAGCCTCCCTATTATACGACGTAGTCGAAACGACGAAGGTTAGTAATAAGCGTTGAAAAATAAGGTTAGTGATCTAGGGTTAAATATATGACGACTAATTGACCCGCACAACTTCCGTGTTCAGTACATCGGCATATGAGTAACTAGGGTTGTTTAAATATACAATAGTGAGTCAGTCGATATAAAATTGAAAGTATGTATAGGATACAAAAAAACTAAATATCCGGAGTTATTTTCCACACACGACCGATCTGATTCCAAACTAAGCAGAGCTTATGCTATGGTAACCAGATAGCTTCGAGGTGGCCCTCAGTAAGTCGGAGGCCCTGGTGTTCCATGGGCCTCGACGCGGGCCACCGCCGGGAGCCACCATAGTGGTGGGTGGAACCTCCATCGCCGTCGGGTCCACGATGAAGTATCTTGGACTCGTTCTTGACGGCCGATGGAGGTTCGAGGAGCACTTCCGGCGGTTGGCACCGCGACTGATGGCCACCGCCGGTGCTCTGGGACGGATCCTTCCTAATGTGGGGGGGCCAGGGAGGGCCTGCCGGCGCCTCTACACCGGTGTGATACGCTCCATGGCGCTCTACGGAGCGCCGATATGGGCCGGAGCCCTGAGCACCCGAAACCAGGCTGCGCTGCGACGTCCGCAGCGTGCCATGGCGCTCAGGGTGGTCCGAGCGTATCGCACCGTGTCGTGCGCCGGCGCGTGTGTGCTTGCCGGTACGCCGCCGTGGGACCTCGAAGCCGAGGTGCTCGCCGCGGTGTACTGGCGAGCGAAGGAGGCCGGGGGCCGTCCGCATCCGCGGGAGATCGCGAGCTGGAGGGAGGACGCTCGCGACGTTCTCCTCCGGAAGTGGACGGCCCGCCTCGAGAGCCCGGCTACGAGCCGGGATGTGGTGGCCGCCGTTGGTGAGAGAGTGGCTCGAACGGGGGCACGGGGCTCTCTCCTTCCACCTGACACAGATGATCACCGGGCACGGGTGCTTCGGGCGATACCTGTGTCGGGTGGCGGGCAGAGAGCCCACGGAGATGTGCCACCACTGCGAGGCCGACGTCGAAGACACGGCGCAACATACGCGCGAGGAGTGCCCCGCTTGGGCGACTCCTCCCGCCGCCTTGTCCGCGACGGTCGGCGCAGACCTCTCGCTGCCAGCCTTTATCAAGGCAATGGTGGGCAGCGAGGAGGCCTGGGAGGCGGCCGCAACCTTCTGCGGTCAAGTGATGTCGCAGAAGGAGGCGGCGGAGCGGGTGAGAGAGGACGACGTCAACTCTCTCCCGCTGCGTCGCCGCAGGCGCGGTAGGCGGCGACTGGCCTTCGCGGGCCGGTTGCCGCCGTAACGCCGGGGACCGGGGCGGTGGATCGGGGGATCCACCGCCCACGCCAACGGTTCCATGCCGGAGATGCCCATTTGTTCCATGGGCATCTTCGGTGAAGTGGAGGGGGGCGGGACTCACACGTGTGTTCTTCGCACTGTGAGTCCCGCCCCCCGGAGACGGGCTCGGCCTTGTAAAGCCGAGCTGCGCCGGCGGGGCATGCGGTTGTAAGGCTTACGCGTGTCCCGCAGCCCCGCCACACGGCGCCGAGGCGTCATTGGAACCCCAGGGGTTTAGTGGGTAGGCACCGGCACCTTCTGTGCCGGTGAGTCACCACATAACCCGGCGGCTCCCCCCGGAGCTGCCGGGTATCCTATGAGGATTCCCCTGGGTCATCAAAAAAAAAAAAAAAAAAAAAATGGTAACCAGATAGCTGGAAAAGTTAAGATATTACATTTTAATCACATAAATATACATATATTTACATTCAGACACAGAACATACAGACATATCCATGCACACAAAAGGGATTCGAATTTTTGACCGGTGGCTTGAGAGTCAGGCTCATTTACCACTAAGTTCCAGAAAATAGTAACGAAATATAGCATAGCTAAATTCGAGAGACAAACTTTGTACAGCAAATATTTATGTACAAACTGACAAGATACTTTATACACTTCATATAATATTAAAATTTTCCAACAAAAGGTAAAACGTAGATAAGTCTAGGTCTCATAAAGTTAAATGTTCATGTTATTTGCAGTTACAGAAACAAACTACTGATTGGAATACAGAAATTGTATGCAATGACATTGAATTACGTAAATTATATTAATTGAAATATTTTTCTGGGATCAATATTGCACGTAATGTTTGTGAAATGACATATTATTCTGAGTCGAACTTTTTTTATATATAGTAAAGCAATGTTACAAAAAAAAACCAGTGTATCTATATATCTTTGCATGGAGCTTTCGCCCTGCATTTTTCATCCGCGTCCCACACGCCTTAACTAAATCCTATCCTACTAATATTATAAATGCGAAAGTTTGTAAGTATGGATGTATGGATGTTTGTTACTCTTTCACGCTCCAACGGCTGAAGGGATCTGCTTGAAATTTGGCACAGAGCTAGAATATGTTCTGGAATAACACATAGGCTACTTTTTATCCCGGGAACGCGGGTGAAGCAAGCAAGCGGTGAACGCGGGGAGCCACTAGTATATAATATAACCTAGGGATAAAAAGTACCCTATGTCCTTAAAATTTTTATGAAATTTGAAACAGTGCTAGATCTCCATATCTACCTACTTTTGTATTTATATTTGTGTGGTTCGATAGCTTCAATTTAAATTTCATAGAAAATAGGTTATGGCTAGATACCTACGACTCACCAGTTTTGTCCTGGAATGTAGTGTGCACTCTTATGTCCCGGGACGGACGATTATCACATATCTTTGTTCGTTTATTTGAGCACAGAACAACACAGTATTAAGGTGTGATTTCTTCGTTTTTTTATATTTTTCTTCTATTAAATGTCGGAGATGCGTACGCGCGATGTCGAGTTTTTAGCAGTCAGTGCCGCCACACTTTCTAGCGGCGGCGCGCGTAAGCAATTCGCTCCGTGTTCCGCATGATTAGGCGGGAGTTTTTAAATGATCTAGCCATAGATAAACAAAAACCCAACATTTCCCCCCACCGAAATCCGCAAGGATTTCCCAGTTACGATACCATACAAAGTTGAATTGAAATAAACTTAAAGCATGTACTAGTGGATAAGATATTGACAAAAATTTGATAAATGTTCTTGAAGAGTTAGTGGACTGTAATATAATAAATAAATATTGATAAATACTAAGTAAATTACATAAACTAGATACATTTTACATAATTAGATAATTTATTTTAGTTGTCTGAATCCTGATCCAATGGTAAGGGACTCACCTTGGAAACGGGACGAGTTAATTCTTTTCCATTACCAGTTTTTAATCCTAGAACACGGACGACGCCGTCCGGACCACAGTGTAATTTAGTGACCCTAGCCAACCCCCACTTAAGAGGTGGAGCGTCAGTATTGATCAACACAAGATCACCGATACTGAGACTACGAGAATTGGTAAACCATTTTTGTCGTTGCTGTAAGGTATACAAATAATCTTGTCTCCAAAGTTTCCAAAATTGTTGTGACATTTGTTGAATGGATTGCCAACGGTTTAATCTAGAACTTGACAAATCAGTCATGCTACATTCCGGTACTGATAGCAGTTCCCTACCTATGAGGAAATGAGCGGGAGTTAGAACTTCAAACTCGTTAGGATCGTTGGATACAGCGCACAACGGCCTCGAATTTAGCACAGCTTCCACGCGAGCAAAGAGTGTCCCTAGTTCTTCAAAAGAGAGAGCACGCATACCAACACAACGTTTTAGATGCAGTTTAGCAGACTTGATAACAGCTTCATAAAGTCCACTAAAGTTACTGCCTGCCGGTGGATTATATCGCCATACTACACCGCGAATGACGAAGCCGTTTGAAATGTTTTCAGACTCCGAATTGAGAAAGTTTGTTACTTCAACCAGCTGTTTACCAGCTGCCACAAAATTGGTGCCATTATCGGACACGATAGAATGGCACAGACCTCTTCTTGCCGAGAAACGGTCGAAACATGCGAGAAAGCACTCTGTACTCAGAGAAGACAAGACCTCTAAGTGTACCGCTCGTGTGGCACAACACACGAATACGCACAAATAAGATTTGGATACGTGAGCGTTTCTACGAGTTGACTCCTTAGTAGGAAAAGGTCCGCCTATGTCTACACCTACCGTATGAAAGGTGTGAATATCTTGGGTACGATATTTAGGGAGTTCACCCATTATGGGTTGACGATTTCTAGGAGATACTTTAAAGCAAGAGATGCATTTCATGGTACGTGATCGAATAGCACTACGCGCTGAAATGATCCAATATTTTTGAGTTATTATACTTTGAAGAGTTCGAGGACCTACGTGCAAATGTATTTTATGAAAATGATCAATAAGTATATTAGTGAAGTTACATTTTTTAGGAAGCAGCAGCGGATGCTTCTTTTCATATATTAAATTAGATTGAGAAAGACGACCCCCCACCCTGAGAAAACAATCGGAATCTATAAAGGGGTTGAGCTTTCGTAAAGAATGACTACAGCTATCACCTTTTGATAAATTTGATATATCGCTCGAAAAACTATGTTTCTGAACAGATTTTATTAAAATACTATGCGCGTTCCTAAGGTCAGAAATCGTCAGAAACCTACTACGGCTATGATCAGCTGATTTGCAATTACGGATGAACTGATACAAGCGAGCAACGACGTTGAGTAATTTATTGTAACTTGAATATCTTTCTGTCAATTTGTAAAGCAGCTCAGACGTATCTGTATCTGTCGACACGAGGACTGTTTTAGTACACTTAAGCTCCGGTGGATTGCAGTCGCGGAATTCGCTCATAGTCTTAATTGGCCATTGGTTTTTATCAAGGTAGACCCAACTAGGTCCATCGAACCACTCTGGAGTCGCTAACAACACTGATGGTAAAGCACCGCGAGAGCAAATGTCTGCTGGGTTCGATACACCGCTTACATGAAACCAACATTCACTAGGCACGCTGTCATGAATTTTGGACACCCTAGTAGATACGAATGTTTTAAGTAAATAGCTAGAAGTATTAAGCCAGGCTAATACGACTGACGAATCCGTAAATAATAAAGTTTCATTTATTTCGAGTCGACTGCGCATTATAGAATGAACGTATTTGACTAGTTTGGCTAGTAAATGGGCAGCCATGAGTTCTAGACGTGGTATGGTGACAGTTTTTAAAGGCGCAATCTTAGATTTGGCAATGACTAAACTAACCTTAGTCTCACCAATAGCGTTTTTAGTTCGTAGGTACACAACCGCAGCATAGCCAAGAGTTGAGGCGTCACAAAAACCTAGAACTTGACAGTAGGTATGTCTATCAATCTTGACATGACGATCATGTTTTATTTCTGAAAGCAATGGTAGCTCAGTGATATATGCTCGCCACTGTGATTCAAGGTCTGATGGTAGGCCTTGATCCCAGTCAACTTGACGAGCCCAAAGTTTTTGCATAAGACATTTGGCATAGAAAATGCATGGAGCTACAAAACCCAGTGGATCGAACTGTCGCCCAATTTGAGACAAGATAGTACGTTTGGACACTACAGGGTTGGGCGTAGTGGTGGCGAAAGAAAATGCATCTGAGGCTGGAAACCATTGAAGCCCGAGTACTTTAATTGACAGGCTTTTGTCATCGTCGAATGCAACTGGCGTTTCACGATGATCCTCGTCCAGATGTTCCAGTACCTGTCCGCAATTACTTGACCATTTGCGTAGAATGAAGCCCCCAGTCTTTAACAAACCTATGAGTTCTTTCTGGAGTTCCACTGCTTCTTCCGCCGTCTCTACAGACCATATCAAGTCGTCCATGAAGAAAGCAGTCTTCAGAATTTGGGAGGCTTTGGGATATTTGTCTGCTTCGTCGTCGGCTAAGGTGTGCAGAACTTTTATAGCTAAATACGGACAACTAGCGACGCCATACGTTAGCGTATTTAACGAAAATACTTGAATTGGTTGATCCAATGAAGAACGCCATAGAATATGTTGATACGGTCGTTGACACGGTTCAACAAGTATCTGGCGGTACATTTTGCATATGTCCGCCGAGAGGCAAACTGCGTGAAGGCGAAAATTAATTAAAAGCTCATTGATATCAGCTTGAAGTTTGGGTCCCGCTAACACTATTGAATTAAGTGACAATGAATTTGATGTCTTGCCAGAAGCATCAAATACGACACGGTGAGACGTCGTAGTACTTGATGGTTTGATGATGCAGAAATGCGGGATGATGTATTTCGAATCCACGTTCTGGACATCACCAAGGCAAGTCATATGGCCGAGGTCCTCATATTCATGCATGAATTTATGATACTGAGCTTTGAGTTCAGGTTCTCTTTCTAATCTAGATTCTAAGTTGAGCAGTCGACGAGTTGCCATTTGACTCGAGTCGCCGAGCTCCATTGATGGTCGCAATGGATATTTGACTATATATCTACCCGTTGAATCGCGCCTATGGTCTTTTGAAAATAAATACTCCGCAAGGTCATCGTCTGGATTACGCGGTACATTAGATGGTACATTTTCAACTTCCCAAAAAGATCGTATTAACTGGTCCAGATTCATGATAAACGCACAGAAAGTATTAATTTGAATTACACTAGCGTTCGAGGCAGAAGAGTCGCGCATTGAAGACGAAAGTTCTGTCTGACCCATTACAACATACCCAAATACAGAGTTCATCGCAACAGGTAAGCCGTGTTCACGCGGAAATATTTTTTTACCGTCTTAGATGTACGGAAACAGGTCACCTGCTAGCAACATGTCAACGGGCGCAGGCTTGTAAAACGACGGATCAGCTAGATTCAAATGTTGAAACTCAAACATAACTTTATCTGAAAGAGATACTGTGGGCAAATTGCCGGCTATATTAGAAACAATGACCGCATCAGTAGATAGGATTGGACCGGCCGCGTGGAGCGGCTTAACCTTGCAGGTGGTTAACCCGAACTCCTTAACCGGATTGCCCCCTAAACCAATGGGTTCAAAATTGCATTTACGTCGCGACAGACCTAATTGTTTCGCACAGTCTTGAGTAATGTAGCTCGTCATAGCTCCGCTGTCAATTAATACACGTACAGTGTGGTACTTGCCCCAACAATCTGCGACATGAATAACCGCGGTGCCGAGCAAAACTGTTAAATTAGCCGAGCACGTCAATGCAACTGCACTAGAAGTCGAACTTGCAATAGAATCTATGTGCAGTGTGTGATGATGCTTATTTTTGCAGACCGTACAACGTATCTTGGATGGACAGTCGTCAACAGAATGTTCGCGTAAACAATTTTCGCACAATTTCAATTGTTTTATCCTATCGAGGCGCTGCGCCGGTGTCAAGTCCGTGTAGTCGGTGCATCGATAAATAGAATGCATCTTCTTGCAATACAAACACTCCATTGATTTACTTGATTTAAAAGGTTGATTTGTACTGACAACAGCTGACGACAAAGAAGGTCGCTGAGAATTACTTGATTTTGAAGTATTAAATTGACTGACTTTATTTTGTCCCCGAGTGTACGATACACTTTTAGTACTAGTGGAATTTGCAGTACATTCGGACATCTCGAGAGCGCGTACGTGTTTTTCAATAAATGTTATCAAATCGTCATAGGTAGGTAACTCATTTTGTCCTAACACCCTTTCTAACTCACGCCTAGTCGCGGGGTCAAGGTTACGTAACGCAACATAGAATAGCATGAATCCCGCCAAATCCTTGATGTCTAAAATCTGCAAAGCCTTAATATTTTCTTGATATGTCTGTAAGAAACTATTAAGCCCTGAGACAGACTCGCTCACCAAAGGTTTGAAGTTAAATATTTTATCGAGATACGCTGTCGCTAACGCACGTTTATTTTCATACCGCTTTACCAACGCACCCCAAACAATATGATAGTTGTCTGAAGTGACCGGCATTGACTTTACAATAGTTAAAGCGGACCCGCTTACTGCCGAGAGTAAATAATAAAACTTTTCGATATTCGCTATATGAGTATTGTTATGTATTAAACTAGTAAATGTATCACGAAAGGTAGGCCAGTTTTCGAGTTTACTGTTAAAAGGAAAAAGTTCTAATTTAGGTAACCTAGGCTTTACACAGCTGCCCTCCCCTTTCAAAGTTACATTATGTTGGCTACCTTTAACCACGTTCAAACTACTTGAAACGCCGTGGATGAAATAGTACATAACATCGAAACTCTCAAGCTCTTTGTACGACGGTACATAATCGGAATAGAATTTCTTTTTTAACAATGTGATGGCAGAAGTACTTTTGTCAAACTTCTCTCGCCATTCAGACAAATCTTGAAAACGAGCATTGAATTCAGCTAATAATTCGGGTTTATCACTAACCTTTTTGGAAACATCATACAAAGATTGTAATCTCATAAAACACATTTCTTTAGTGGTAATATGTGGTTGAACCGATTTTTCGTACTCTTCCTCGGATTTGGCATCGTGTTTCGGCGGCATTTTGCAACACTTAGTTAACACACAACAACGACAAAAAAATGGCGACCAAACTACGCCGATAAATTTTATTTGACGTATAAATTTTTCGAAAACAGCAACTTGAAATACTGGTTTTGGAACTGAAATATACGTTGGATCAGGACCCTGGACACAAATTAATGGGTTCTAGAAAGTTTCAACGTTCTAAGTTGTATACTTTTAGAGATATATGCAAATTTGTAACCTAAAATTATTACAACATTTGTTACCAAAATGCCGGCACGGACGGCACTTTCTAGTGGGATTTAAACCAATAAATACGTAAATAAATAGATACTTAATAGTTGTATTGATTTCGTAACTGGTTGATCCCGGCAAGAATGACCAAAATGTGTGGTTCGATAGCTTCAATTTAAATTTCATAGAAAATAGGTTATGGCTAGATACCTACGACTCACCAGTTTTGTCCTGGAATGTAGTATGCACTCTTATGTCCCGGGACGGACGATTATCACATATCTTTGTTCGTTTATTTGAGCACAGAACAACACAGTATTAAGGTGTGATTTCTTCGTTTTTTTATATTTTTCTTCTATTAAATGTCGGAGATGCGTACGCGCGATGTCGAGTTTTTAGCAGTCAGTGCCGCCACACTTTCTAGCGGCGGCGCGCGTAAGCAATTCGCTCCGTGTTCCGCATGATTAGGCGGGAGTTTTTAAATGATCTAGCCATAGATAAACAAAAACCCAACAATATTATTAGTAGGGATAACGATCGGTGCGTAATTGTAGATAAATACGAACGAACGCATCGCGTCCGTAAAGCCGCAGTACTAATGTTCAAATTGATGTTAATTTTAATCGTTTACAAACAAATTACCGAACGCCATCCCCCATGGAACACGATATTGAATTTTAATTGCGCAAGATAGCTGTAGCGGATTGAAATATTTAACGAAATAATTCCGCGTGAAACATTCGCCAAGTTAACTTCCTAAATTGAGGAGGTGAGAGGTCCAAAAGTTTTTATTGTTACGGCCCGGAATTCGCCCTTAGGCCATCGAGCGGCAGATGGTTACAATTTTACACTTTTCATTATTCTGTAGTCATTTATGTTCGGTTGCCTCATAAATTGTTTTCTTAATTTGTACCCAGTAAAGTTGTTGTTTTGTTTACGAGTCCCGTGAATCGTGTTCTACTTATATGTACCTATTTTTGAAAATGAATAATTTGTGGCCACACGCGACTTTATCTGCATTTCCGGGGGACCTCGAAGGAAGGATGGAGGGAAAGCTGTAGAATACCTCAGTTCCAAATTACATAAAAAATCTGTTCGGTGGCATTGAACGAATCGCGATAAGATTAAGAAAATATGTTTTGGAAGAAGTAATCAAAAAAAATTTAATTGAACTTAGCCAACGTATGTTTAGTATATAAATTTGTATTCAAAAGTATAGTATGTAATAACCAAATATATATTTTACTGGTTAATTAAGTTTAAAGCTTTAAGCTTAGAAATTGGTAATCTTTGTCGTTCACATGTGGCTCCCTGACCAAATGCCCAAAACTTCTACGCCTTTTAGTATCCCCTACAATTAGAAATTTCCAAAACCAGCTTTAGAAACCAAGATTGCCATTACAGATTACGCTCGAACATGATTTAGTATTTTTAGTTATAAATCTGTGCACTCAAACGCGTATTATACCCGTTACAATCCAGTGTAGGTCGTATATTGTTGGGCAAACGACCATTATAAATTCAACCGTTGTGACATGGCATAGTCCAACTTTGCATTTTGGTTGCAGTGCAGTGCACACAAATATTGCAACTTCTGCGATGCAGCGGTAACTAGCTGTTCATTAATGAATTTATTTATTGCATCGGTTCATGTATGTGTGTGTGTATGTGGGGAGGCATAACGTTAATTCACACGTTCAGTTTTAAATTGAGAGTGTAAATGGGATGTTACTGAGATTTGAGTTGTAGGTATTAATGATTTTACATTACTAAAAGGATCAGAAGTTATACTAGTTTTAATTCTATTTGGAGTATGTTGCATGTAGTAAGAAATTTGAGCTATAATTTATTAGTTGTAACAATATATCTAATTACTCTTTCAAACTTGGTAGACATTTATGCTATCCTAGCCGCTGTGCTGCAGTTTCACCCGCGTAGTTCATGTTCCCTTAGGGATGAAGGAATAAGATATAGCCTATGTTATTCCCAAATAATGTAGGTTTCCATTAGAGAAAGATGTTTTGTGATTTAGGTGTAAAAACGAAACAAAAAAAGTAACTTTCGCGTTTATAATATTAGTAAAATTTAACATACATCTTTAAAGCTAGGTAACTTATATAAATACCAAATAACCAATCACAAAAATTGTAAAATCAGTCGTAAATCTAGCTCAGTTGGAAACCCACCGACTCACGATCATGAGGGCGCAGGTTTAAATCCCTGGCCCGTACCACTGAGCTTATAAAAACTTACGTACAGATGCACACCACTGGCTTTCGGTGAAGGAAAACAATTAAAGGCATGTAAAGTCCGCCAATCCGCACTAGGCCCCCGTGGTTGAGTATGGCCAAAACCCTCTCAATGCTATGGTGGGCCCGAACTCCTCGGTGGAGACGTATATGAGCTGATGATTCATGCCGTAAATTTAATAGGAAGCGTAACTCAATTAAGGTATACAAGAAAAATGTTGGTGCAACAAAAATAAAATTTATAAAGCGTGGATTTTCAAGCGACATGCATGTTAAGCGACGCGCTTGTCGAGCGACGTCGACGTCGAGGGCTCTCGACCGACTCGGCCGGAACCGGGTCAAATCGCTCGCGTGCAAGTGAGCGACGCGGGAAGCGACCATACGGTATTACATTTTTTTTATTAAATACCATTTTTTGAAATTTCAAATTAAGACTTATGCTAGGGCTGAGAATTATGCGTGGCCTTTGCTTACAAGTGTTGCGTATAAATGTTGTAGGAGGTTTAAAGTGTTAATAAATCCATGATTATATCGTATGTACTTACAATATCTTGCATTTTAGTTGATTTACAAAATAGTATTTATTTGTGACTAATATTATAAAGAGGAAAGATTTGTTTGTTTGTTTGTAATGAATAGGCTCCGAAACTACTGGACCGATTTCAAAAATTTTTCACCTTTGGAAAGCTACATTATCCCCGAGTAACAAAGGCTATATTTTATCCCTGTATTCCCACGGGAACGGGAACTACGCGGGTAAAACCGCGGGGAGGCAGCTAGTTTGTGATAAACTTAGTTTTTTAAATATTCTGAAATAAATAAAACATATATTAAATCAGTGACACTGGAAAATAATCTACAAAATTACTGCATTATTTAGGTAATTTGGTTTTATTTTTCTAGTGAATATTAATGACTGATTAGAATTATTATATAATAACCTAATAGTTGTTTGATGCATTAGTGAAGATAATAGGACCTAAACTAAGCAGAACCCTGTATCCTAATCTAAACATAGAAATTTGTCGATAAATTAACGTAAATATTCAATAAATCCACTGTTAATATAAACTCCAAGTATTTATTTATATAGTAAAGTAACGAACCAGGGGCGGCAGTCTCGACATAAATTTCGATAACTTTGCGACCGAATTCGGTCGGTAAGTCCTGTCAATCGGAACTTAACGATATTTGGTAGTCTCTACTGATGAAGTTATCGACCGACGTCGGTAAGTTACCGAAAAATCGATGAAACTTTGCGTCGATTTTTGACAACAAGACTTAACAATATTTGGTAGTCTCTACTGAAAAAGCTATCGACCGACGTCGGTAAGTTACCGAAAAATCGATGAAACTTTGCGTTGATTTTTGACACCCCGCAAAGTGATCGGTACGATCGGTAGGAAAGCAAACTCAGAATTTTGAAAATTTTCAGGCGTTAAAAAGCAATAAATACTTAAAATGTACAGCATTGGTAAATCGCCAGGAGCAGGTAGTAGGTGAATAGCAGATATGGTGCACAGCAAAAAAAAAACTCTTACATTATACCTAAATCTAATTGGGATGTGCACGAAGAGGCATATGTGAGGAATCACTACAAGGGCCATTCATAGAATGTATAAGCTGTAAGTGTACTTTCTTTAGTTATAATATGTTTGTCTATTTCCTTGCTAGACTAAATTATCTTCTTATCCCCTTTAGAAGAGACAGATAAAAGTGGGGTTGAATATATATTTCTGAGCAGATTTATATTGTAATCTACCAAGTTCCATCTTGGAACATCAATTTATTAAAATATAGTATAAAGGTAAGTCTATCAGTCCACCTATTTATGTACCTAATTCTTATACCTACATTCGTTTTAGGTGTCTTACTTATCTATCTATCTTTAATTACAGGAATAATAATCGGCACTGGGCGAGCTGTTGCAGAGCAAGAACAAATAATTCTTATTGAATTAAACTAGATTTACGTATTTGTAATAATAAACCATAAAACATTTCAAAAATATTTATTATTTTCATAAATATACAGATATTTATTTATATCTTTGAAATCCACCGCCAAGGTCTGATATAACAAATGCCTAAGCTTGAACTTGAACTCAGCTTGCGCTAAGAAAGCCTCAGCCTCTGCTTGCAGTATAGTTGCAGCTGCAATCATCTGTAATTAAAAAAAAAATTATGTATCTCGAAATGCTTTGAAGTTTTCTCTTGCGTGATGCCGAATCTTTAAGATAATTAGTGACAATTGATTAATTCTCGTAATTTCGTTTTGATTCAGAATTTTGTATTATAAACATTGTTTGTGACTTATGAAAATAAAGCAACAAACAAAGTAGATTCGCAAATGTATAAATTTGTAGGTTGTACTTACACGATGCCGCGGCCGCTCGGGCCTGCTTATGAAGAATTCCTCATTATTAAAATGAAGAAACAACGCCATGCAACTGATTTTCTCTTTAACTCTGCGTGTAATACGGACACAAGAAGATATGACATTTTAAATATTTTTTCATAAAATTTGACATAAAATAGTGTTGCTAGGTGGCAAACTATCATAGTCCCTCGACAAATAATAAATTAATTAAATTCTGGTAAACACTTTGTATTAATTGTAAGTTTTTATGAAAAAGCTATATGCTTAATTTAAGTTTTATCTAGTTACTGTAAAATTTTCAAATAAATGACATTATTTCGATAAAATCATCAATACCAAATTTCCCTGTATTCAAGTAAACTTTTTAACAACCAATATATTTCATAAAAAAATGCCGGACTATGAATAACTTTTTCGGTAGCGTAGCGACGCATAATTTCACGATATTGCTCGCTATCTCGCAAGTAGAGACTTGCATTTGACATTAAGTTCGATACGGCAACCGAATTTTTTTGTTAACGATTATCGGTAGGAACTTTGCGATGACAAGTCGAGACTGCGGCCCCAGGTTAATTATTGTATTAGGTCTTTCTCTCGACAACTATTAGCCGTTTTGTAAGACAAAGTCGTTCGTAAAAATAGTTAGAAACTCCGCGGAGCGAGGCGTAACAAGTCTAGTATTAGTTTCACGTTGAATATTAAAGGTGGTAAGTTGTTGCATCCACACTTAGTCGGATAACTTCAGAAGGAAAGAGTTTTGCGTTCAACTACACTGGATAATGGGATAGGTTTGAATTTTGAATAGCCTTTTCTATTTGAATCGAAGTACACAAGCATTTGACTACCTAGTTTTTGGTTTTTAATTACACTTGACATCACTACACACTAGATAATGGGATGCTGGTTTTTAATTTAGAATCATCATCATCATATCAGCTATAGGACGTCCACTGACATAGGCCTAACATAGGGCTCCCTCATCGACTTAAATTTTGTATAGTTTTTTCTAATCTGAATCAAAAAAACATAGTTTTTCAAATCGGACCGGTAGTTCCTGTGATTAGCGCTTTTAAATAAACGCTTTAGCATTAGATATATATATTAGTATAGATATTCATCGCACATGGCCGATCAGTGTCAGTGTTTGATAGCCTATTTATCGAGGAAGGCTATAGGCTATATATCATCACGCTACGACAAATTTGAGCGGAGCATTAATCGAAAATGTTGCAAAAAAGTAACGCTTATAAAGTTATATGAAATCCTTCGCACCTTTACAGTAATTTTCAAAACCCAGATAGTCACACGTGTGCTGAAACAAAGATGTCCGACCATTGCAATCTCCATTGGCTGGACTGGACTGGGCTGGACTGGACTGGACTGGACTCAACTAACCACGTACGTAATGAAACTCATCTAGTCTTAGTGTATCTACGTGATGTGGGTAACTAGTTTTGGTACAAATTGACTTGCTCTATTAGTACTAGGTATGGAAAAGTCTTTAGGAAGGGTTTTAAATTTGGATTTAATGACCAGTCTGTTGATTTAGTAGAAATCGTGGCTTTTAAGCCGCTGGTCGAGGATTTGATACTAATCCGGGCCTTTTTTTATTTTTTTTTCTTGTTATTTTAAACTAGGTATATAAGAATTTCCCATCACTGAAGGCCTAAAAAGTTTTCACATACTATCCTACCTATTATAAATGCGAATTTGAGTTAGTTTTTTTATGTCTAAGCTACAAAACTGCATTCAAAATTCCTTCACTAATGTATAACTACATTATCAGCAAGTAAAATAGGCTACATTTTATCTCGGGAACCGAAACAACGAAGTTGAAACCGCGGAATCTGTTATATGTAAACAATAAAATCATGTAAAGAAAATATTACCTTACAACCAATAAATGGACATTATTTCCCAACACAAATATAAAGAGAAACGAAAACCGCCGAATTTTCACGAGTAACGCCGATTTATGACGATGTTTATGACACTTTTCCTACAAGATAAAGGACATTGAAATTCCGACTGAATACAGCCATCGCTTCCGCCGAGCGCCTTTTTTGCGCTCTCCGGCGATACCTAGCACGTATTCTGTAAGGAAATTGCGATTAGGAAATGTCATAGTTTAAAAAGAAATAGATCGGATATAAGGTTATTGTAAAATATCCTAAATACTAATAAAAAAATATGATAATGACACGTTCCTTAAATGTATTCATCGGCAATTCTAAAATATTTGTGAGGATTTTGTTACAAAGTAGGTACTAAAAATAATCCATGCACTTTCTGGGATCTATAAGCAATATATCATTTATTATTTATTATCTATTCTGGTTTATTATAAACTAAATTCGAGAATAACACCGCACATTCATACCTCGCTTGTCTCGGAGCGAAGAAAAGTAGCTTTTATTACAAACTCATAAAAATCTAGTACACATTTATTATACCCCGTTTATGAGGCTAATAATATTCCATGTTTACTGATAGCGGCTGTTATTTTATCTTTTTTTGAGAGCATCCCTTTGTGGTAACCATTTTGTGATGGAGGGCTGTTGCTTTGAATTTCACTTCCGCCTATTTTTAGCATGTTTTATATCAGAGTAAACGAGAAATAATAGATTGACCGGTCGGCTATGTTTTGACTTTCAAGTCGATTCGATTTCTACCAGGGACAAATGTTTCTGGGCATAAACATGTCTGATTGTTCTATGTCTATTATTGTCTGTCTTAATGACTTTTTATTCAAAGTTGTGTTTAGTTTGGAATCAAAATAGTTGTCGGTTAATGATGTTCCATCATAGGCTGGCCGGATTGACTTTGTTTGCTGTGTTGACTTTTCAGCCGATTGTCGGTTCGAATTCTACCCACGACAAATGTTTCTGTGCATGAACTTATCGGTCTGTCTGAATGTAAATATCGTTCCATTATTGCATATTCTATCTAAGCAATAACATAGTCCAAGCTTTGCTTAGATATAAATGGATAATTAATATTATTATGTTAACTAAAATTAGAGATACCAATCAAATAATTTTGCTAGACAAGATATCAACGTGCGTAAAAAATATTAAGCCCCAAAAGTACACTCGGTCGCACGTAAAAATGGATAAAAAAATAAAATGCTAACATTTAGTGATTGCTGAGTCCCGACACGTCTTCAATATTGGGATTGGGCTCGGATCGCTATCAATTTTTCTTGAGAACAGTATCTGATTTAATTATTCAGCGGTCGGCGGTATGTGATGTTTGTACAGCTCTGCCCAGCTTTACGTGGTTAAGTTATATTTATTTTTGGTGGACAAAAAGTAAAATGGCGTGAGGATTGATCTGTCTGGTTATTATGTACAAGATTATATGGTGGGTTTTTGTCTCTGAAGAAGTGTTCAATATAACTGAGTATCAGTTGGTCCAATTTAAAACCAAATCTGTAGAGAAAATCGAGAAAAAGAATAGTTGCGGAAGAAATTTCTTAGGAAATAAGCAGTTCCTTTGTACCAGTGTTTCGTTTTCGTATTTACTTAATTTTGTCTCTATGTGTGTACATAAAAAAGAGGAAAATTGTATTTTTAACTATACTATGCTGTTTGAAAATAAAAATATTTGATTTTTATTTACTAAAATCAATTCCAGTCTAGTACACATCTTCAACACCTTATAACACTATATTTCACCTCAAATTTATGATATTATAACAACAATGAACCACTTTTACTACTTAGTAAATTCTATCTATACTAATATTATAAAGAGGAAAGATTTGTTTGTTTGTAATGAATAGGCTCCGAAACTACTGGACCGATTTCAAAAATTCTTTCACCTTTGGAAAGCTACATTATCCCCGAGTAACATAGGCTATATTTTATCCCTGTATACCCACGGGAACGGGAACTACGCGGGTAAAACCGCGCGGGGGCAGCTAGTATTTTATAAAACTTACCTCACCTGCCCGGTAATACACACTTGCTTAGGATGCCCACTCGTAAAAATGCCACCTAATTTCAAAATGTCCGCCATAAATTTTAAACTTTGCGTAAGTTTTGTGAGTACGCGCGAAAAGTTCCTCGAGGACCAAATGAGTACAGAAATGGCCAGTTAGTTTTACTGTATAATAAATATAAATAAAGTATAGAATACTAGCGACTCGCCCCGGCTTCACACGGGTGCTCCAAAATTGTCAGTGTTTCTCTAACATATTATGCATGTATTATATAAAACCTTCCTCTTGAATCACTCTATCTATTAAAAAAACCGCATTAAAATCCGTTGCGTAGTTTTAAAGATTTAAGAATACATAGGGACAGACAGCGATATGGACTTACATCGAACCTTCAACTTTTAGATCAATACCCTATATTTTTAGATTTGTAGACCTTTTCCAAGTTCTGTTTTATTTTCGTCAATATCAACAGGGTTTAAGCATGAAAGCGTATCAGAATTCTTTCGCATTTATAATATACTAGCGGACCCGGCAGACTTATTTCTGCCCACCAGCGCCACCTACCGGTTCTAAATTAATGTACTATACATAAAAACCGTCCTCATAAAATACTCCGTAATTTGATGAAAACTGCATGAAAATCTGTTTATTAGTTTTGTGTTCATCGCGTTCTGACAGACAGAGGTGGCGGGGACTTTGTTTTATATATATAGAAGTAGAGATTACAATTGTACCCACATCTATAGGTATATATACAGTAAGTACAACATGTGACATCTGCAGCGTCACGCACACCACGCTTTCCACAGTTTCTCGACCGTTGTGAAAATTTAATTCCACCCGCAAACATGGTCGCCGTACCCTTCGGTTAGCGCGAACGTGATCTTACGTACGTGATTTATTCCAAACGACTGTACAATCGAAATATCTGTTGAGAAAATAAAAATTCAAAACGTATTTATAAAAATGATAAATACATTTTAATGTTTTATTGAATGTCCACTATGATTTTTTTTTTGTGCGGGTTCACTCGCGTAGTTCCATTCCAGTAGTAATACGGGATATTTGTAGCTTTCCAGTAATCAGTCCAGTAGTTTTGAAGTGTATTTATAAAAATTATATATATATATATAAAAACAAATCATTGCTCATTATGATATTTGTATAAAGAACGAGTACTGTTGTATAATAAATACAATTATTTTTGACGTGACAACGTCTTATAAATTGGTTTGCCGGGTGACACTTCAAGAAACTGCGTTACGCTCCGCTCACGTAACGTGACGTTATGTTTTCAATTGTTACTATTATTTCATCCTTCTTCCTACTATACGAATGAATATTCACATTAAAATTATTTTACCACTCAAAGTCGTTGTCACGTAAAACTTTCGCCCGTATACCGACTTTACAGGCAACCAATTTTTATAAACTTTCTCAATACTGCACCATCATCATCATAATATTATTATTATCAGCTATATGACAGCTTTCCTCATGGATTTTTTTAAATAACATTATTGTATAAAATTCACTTGTCCTGCGGCTTCTATTGCCCAAACAAAAAATATATCTCTGTAATTGTTGAGATTATTTAGGTGTTATAGTACATAGTTTTACCAATAGATGGCGTTGTGCCTAAAAATAAGCGAGCTATGTAATCGAATTAGTTTTCATGTTGAATGCATATAAAAACATTCAAATGAAATGTATACCATCAATTGCTTCCTTAAAATATGTCTGATTTACCTTATTTTTTTCTGCATAGTCTTGCAAAAACTTCCTAAAATATCTAAGATCAGTAAACACGTAAAAACAGTGTGTGATACACATATATAAGCTCCTTATCGAGGCAACGTGACAAAGGGGACATTTTCTTTTGTGTCACGCTCGCAGAACGGGAGTTACAATGTACTGCAGTCATCGACATGATAACGATTAGACCCCTAAAGTTTGACTATCTTTGAGTTATCTTATTGGGGTAATACATGCTTGAATAATTAGAAATGTAAATGTTTGTAAGATTTGTTGATAGATATTTGACACACCAGAATATGTTCTGAATCAACACATCGGATTAAATTTGTCCCAGAAAATGTATGATCCCTGTGGGACATGTAAAAGAACCTAGGGCTAAAGTTAGTCTTACACAAAAACTCGCCTACGATTGGCTGTAATAACGACTACGGTGGTCACGAAGAAAACTATATATGCTTAGTTTCATCTTTGGTAGATCTTCAGTTCGCGTATGGGTGTAAGTCTTCTGAAACCAACTGCCTTTGAGCCCTTTAAATAGGCTTCATTGCAAATTAATATGTATTATGAGTCTTTTATTTCACATGTCCTTGGCTACAGATGTGTATAAATAAAGGATTGAGTTACCCGATAATTCCGTTGCTTGTACATGTAACATTGCATACCTTTTATTTATGGCTTTGCATAATATTTTCCTTTATATCTTGTATGACTTTAACGAGGTATTGGATGTCTTTATTTAACAATTCTGTTTTTTTACAAATGTAACTTTGCCACAGCCTTTAATATATGTCAAAGATAATAAAGACTAGTTACTGCTTGAGGTTTCACCCGTGAACGACTAGAGTAGTACAGACAAAAAAACACATTCGGTTTTTCCAATAACTCTCTCCATGAAAACGTGATAACTTAAAAAATATCTATAACTAAAAAAGCACAATATTTTGTATTTTATCCAGCGCCATCTTTACGTAGCCCCATAAACATTTCTGCCTTATTCCTAGTGATAAAACAGGAGCTTTTCTTTGGTTTTCCTACGACAGAAATGTATGAAACGCTAGCAGTAACCGGTCCTAACTAAGTTTCATATTACCTCAATAGATGGCGTTAGTTGTACGCAAAATCGTTTGATGAAGAAACTTTTGGGGTTATAAAATGTAATCTTATTTATTTTGGTTTTCCCAAGCTAGATAGAACTTTAAGTAGTAACTTTGCTATAACAGTTTTAAACTAAATCAAGAGATGGCATTAGCTATGCCTTTATATAAAATCGTATGACTATAGAATTTGAATTGTTTTCTTTTTTAGGAAATGGATATAATTAATTTTTATACTTAGACATAATTTCAAGATCATTTCCCTTTGATTTACAACATCATTTGCTCTGAATTTTTAAATTACCATTCAAAATACATCACAAGATGCAAATATATTTTAGTGATGATTTTGTTTAAGAACCTCTCCATCCTCAATTGAAAGTCATCTTTACCTAAACACTCGGATGTAAAAGCCGTCTGAGGCTAACACCATCTGTGCATAAAAAAATAAAGCCTTTCCCCTTGGTTCCCCCGAGATAGAAAATAAAACAAAACTCTACCCGTGCAGTTTCAAAGGAGGTTAAATATGCCAATAGATGGCATTAGGCGTATGTAAACGGTATTTTGATTTTATAAAATGAGTGCTATTTACTTTGTATAAGCTCGTACAAATATTATTTTTACTTTTATACTATGAACATACAAGAATTAAATAATTATAATTTATTATAATTATTTTTTTTTTTTTATAGTAAGAGCACCGCTTCATTAGGGATCAAATTTGCCTGTGAAAAATGTCCAAGGATATTTGTTTAGTTATAAAATTTTAACATACAGGATTAAAACAAGAACCTTAACGAAAGTTTTAATTAAAACAAATACAAATTCCAGTACTCATCATGATGAAATAGTAACATACCTAAATTAATTTCATTACATTAATCCCGAGAAGTTTCTCATGAATATATTATAGTTTAACCTGTTAAACTGTACAAACAGACTGCACATGCTGTATAGCTATATATATGCTACATTTCGCGAGATCAGCAAATTAATTTAACTTGAGAATGTAAATTTATTCTCTGAGGGCTATATCTATACTCAGGTATAGCTATACTTAAGTATTGAGGGTTAAAGTTCAATATAAATTGCATAATTTCGCTGTATATTTTTCAGCCAACCTGATTAAACTAAGAGACCTTGTACTATGGTATATAACTCGAATATTTGAAGTATTAAATATTATCGTTAAACCACGCGACGGCGCGGCGGGGGGCTAGTAAGCCGCCGTCGCGCGGTTTTACCCGCGTAGTTCCCACCCCGTAGGAATACGTGGATGAAATATAGCCTATGTTATTTATGAATAACGTAGCTTTCTATTGGTGAAAGAATTGTGTAGATCGGTTCAGTAGTTTCGGAGCCTACTCGTTACAAACAAACAAATCTTTCCTCTTTATAATATTAGTATAGATTTAAATTATTTCTTACATGAGGCAGTCTTAGTTGAATGCTAGGGAAAATTATAGCTAAACGTTACTTTTGTCAAGACGGAAGGTGGAAAAAACATTTCTGCGCACTGTCCTCAGCTCAAGGGTCACTAGAAAAGGTGACAAGGGTACAGACATAGACACAGAAATTACTACTTTTTCTTCAAGTAGGTACAACTTTTTACCAGGAAATAATGGGTCTTAGGAATAATGTGATAAAATAAGGATAAATGCATATTGGTTATATAATTTCCTATTTCTGATGATTTTATTGGACACTATATCAATTATTTTTGGATTCTAATTTAGTAGGAGAGATTTTACTTAAACAAACAATGATTGTAATTAGTCTACTGTTCATAGGCTTGTTTCATCATAATTAGTAAATAGCTACCACACAAAGCTATTGTATATGCTACTGAATTGCAGCGACTTCCGCAACGGTAGTAGCTTTGACCTAAGTGCCCTTTTTATAGGGCCTAAACTATAAATAAATTAATGTGATAGGTACTGAGTAATGTGTTACTGAGTCCCGCCGTCCATTATATTTTGACAAAACGAGGTTCCTAAAGGACTAAATCAAAGCAAGAAATCATAAATTATTTCATACTAATCCCTACCTAAAATTTAAAAGTTAATTTATACCTACTTAAATTAGGTCAAGTTTAAAATATATTAGTCTTAAAAGCGAATCAAAATTACATTCAGAACATTCCTACAGTAGAAAATGTACCTTGAGATATTTGAGGGACAGTCCAATAGGTTTTTCATTAAGTAGGTAGCCTTGTGGAATATTAATATGTATTACTTTGTCAATTGAAATATTCACTGTATTTGTTTATAAATAAAATAATAAATATCACTGTACTTCATTCGATACCTGGGTTTATCGTAAATTAGTTTTCACTCGGCTTTACCCCTGTATATCTCGGTGGCTTTCTATTGGTGATTTTATTTTAGTGATTTAGGTGGAAATTAACATTCGTATGTATATAATATCCTCTTAGCAGTTTTATTTCGTCAAATATATAGGTACAAAAATCTAAATAATAATAAAAATAAAATCTTTATTTATTTTTCTCTCACAAAACTTAACTACAAACTCAAACTTTCATGCAAGTAAATAGTTGAAATAAAATTGCACATAGAACTACATATAGCCATTTTCCACACTGAAAATGTTCAAATACAGGAATGAATTTTGAATTTCCATTTCACACCAAATTTCTGTTCCAATTGTCAAGTAATTGTTATTGCTTAGTGTTCTTTGAATACAAACCAACAAAATACGCATAAACTTGACTAAAACTTAATATAAAGGAAATAACGTCAGACTTAACTGAACCAAACGTGGCAGTTGTCATAAAAGTTAACTACCTATTACCTTTGTTTTCTCAAGCCTAATATGTACTTAGTCTGTGGCAGAATGCGTCGCGACTTCGGGGTTGGACTTCTCACCTAACACCATAGTAAGAGAAAGGGATAGAATATTCAAAGGTCGTAATATCATTAAGTGATGTAATTTTACTTTATCGAATCGAACGACTGAAATAATACGCCAGCGGAGTCACATTCAGGGATAATTCTTGACTTAACATTTTCATAAGTTGGTTAACTTACTTATTGTTTAAATGAATACGGGAGATAACTCGTAATTGGTTGTTCAAATTTAATCTCCGTTCTGAAGTTTGAAATAATTGAATAAAATCCGTTTGGTTTGAGTAAGTAAAAAAAAAACTTTAAAGAAATTGTGTTTCCGAGATACAACTTAAAACCATGTTTAGCCATTAATTCTTACTAGAACAATGTAATAATTTGCAATTATCATAGATTGCTTAACAAATAAATGAGTTTGTTGTATTTTCAAATGCATAACAAAATTCATAACAAAATTAGGGTATTAGACTGTTCATGATCTAGATAAAAATAAGAAACTTTTATAATTCTTGAATTCTTTTATAAAAACAGCATAATTCATCATCGTCAACCAAACGAGCACAAAGGGTGCAGCCTAAAAAGAAATAGTCTAAAAATAGGAATATTACTTAGCAAATTTTTATGGAAGAGGAAGGCGCAAAAATTATATTCAGCAAAATCTTCCTCGTTTTAATTGTAAAATATCAACCCGTTAAGCCTGTGGGTGACACAGACACCTTAAGCGAGATCTTAAGGCACCTCGAAATATTTTGTGAGTTTCAAGTTTGTCAAAAATACCTACTTATGTAATTATTATTTTATAGATAAATATTCCAGGAAATATTTCACACAGGGCCAATCTGATTATGTAATTAATTAGATAAAGAGTATTAAATAAAAAAACACAAATCTTGATGCTGTTGATAAGCAAATATCTTAAAATATTATTAAAACGTAATAGTATATTTCATTACAAGTGCGGAAAGGCTGTCATTGCAATGAGTTCCGACAAATGTGTACCCGAGCCGCGGCGCAGCCGAAGGCGAGGGTTGACAGTCGGAACAAGTTGCAATGACGGTTCCGCAAGTGTACTGAACGACTATTTTTAATACAGTTGCGAAAAAATGAAGCAATTTAATAAAATATTATAACACAATAAACTAAACACGCAATGAAAATTTCTAGAAAATGGCGCCAACCGTAGAATATAACCAGAGTTTTTTTTCCTTCACCCATTTTGGTAGGCAAAGGGAACTATCCATACAGCTTAGTCTTCAGTATATTTTTTTATTGATATGAAATGAAAATGAAATTTAACGAGATGAAATTAAATGAAACCTAACCTAAATCATTAAATCTGATATTGAGATAAATGACAAACTTCTTTTTAGAAATATACGTATTTGTATTAATCACAAAAACCATTTAGTAAAACCTTCATGGTTGGTTTTTTCTTTTTAATAGACATTATTTTGACAGTTGGGAAAGATGCACGCACGAGTTCGGGAAAGGTAAAAAAAAAGCACTAGTGTGTAATAGCCCATGTTCGGGCCAAACCTTCACGGTGGGGAATGTCTATGTTTAAGTCATAGACACCCGCCCTGACGGTCCTCTTTAAGAAGAAATAAATTGACACTTGTCACTTCTCTTCAATAATATTACGTGTCACCGCATTATATATTTTCTCCGCATATACCATAATTAATTACATATTACGAACTGTGCAACTCGGTTCCCGCGCGGGAGAAGCCCCCTGAAGAGGATCCCAGGGTAAGTCTGTGCATTTATAGATAGGCATTCTTTTCCGTGTGGGGTTGACCGGAACCAGCAGCATCCGCATAGTGGAGGGTCACTCTCAGGACACGAAGCCCTAGGTGGCCGCTACACTCCTTTGGTCCTTCGAGCCGGATTCTTTTAGGTTTCCCTACTTTCTCAGCATTTTGCTGACTTCATTTATTTTACTTTCTTGGTGAGCCGATGGGCGAACCATCTAGTCCGTATATTACTTCCTAGAATCAAACCGATGGGATTGTACTTCACGAATGATATAGGACTAGATCGCATAAGTTAATTAGTCGATGGACTTTTAACGTCATTTTATCATCTTTGGTTTTGCACAGTTCAGTCATAATCTATCTATCTATCTATACGGGTACGTCGGAATAACCGCGATTATTGCCTGTGTTTTATTTATCTACATATCAACCGATTTATAAAATATTTACCGCCTCGGTTTGTTAAATATATTCTATTTTATTTTTATTTTATTTTTTTTCTTTGAGTTGTCGTTCATAAAATGACAACTAGGGGAAGAAAAGCTCAAGGAAATGAGGATGAGACGACGATGGTCCCTCATTCAATCCTCATTTTGCAAGCCAGACAAGCAGCTTATTTTGCACGAATTCAGACATTATACGATTTGACACTTAATGTCGAACCGACAGAATCTTTTCGTGCCGAATTTATAAATAGGACATCGAATATAGACATGATTCGATCTGAATTTAACGAAATTGTAGAACAATTAAATTTAGAGCAAATGAAACATGATAAAAATTATTGCCCGACTTTTAGTCAATGGGAAGCGTTTGACGAAATGTTTGCTTGTATTCAGGGAACTTTACGTAATTATAATAAAGTGACTTCTACCAATAAAAGTCATGACTCTCCATTGAAACCAAAATTAAAATTACCACCTATTAAACTACCGCACTTTGATGGTAATCAATTTACGTGGAGTACTTTTATAGAATGCTACAATCGTTTAATTCATACTAATACCTCATTATCTAACTCAGAAAAAGTATTTTATTTATGTGGTCAGTTGACAGGCAAGGCTCTCACTACTGTCTCTGGCATTAATCCTTCTGGAGATAATTACGATCTTATTTACTCAACATTATTTGACAAATATGAAGATGTACGTTCATTAGGTACATTTTATTTAAAACAACTTTTAAATTTTAAATCTTTGACAACCGCTTCAGTAGAAGGTTTAAGTAATTTTATGAATAATTTTGCTAATTCTGTTTCAGCTTTCGAAAGGTTGAATATATCTGACAAGTTAGATTTTATGCTTTTATTTCTTGCATTACAAAAGCTAGACAACGAAACTATTCGTCTGTTCGAAAACACCTTTCGGTCTGAAAAGGTTCCATCTTATTCACAACTTATAACCTTTTTGAAGGAACAGTGTAAAATTCTAGAACGCACTAATCCAATACCATCGAACACGGTAATGTCACAGTACCCTAAAATACATGCCCCTAGCAACGTCAAGTCATTTGTGACATCTACGAAAAAGGTAAACAACTCTCCATCTTGTATCATATGTCATACAATTGATCATGATAAATTATTTTACTGTCCCAAATTTATAAAAATGTCTCCTCGTGAACGTTACAACATAGTGAAGAAGTATAATTGTTGTGCTAATTGTCTTAGCACAAAACATAAGACATCGAGTTGCAATTCTGTTAAGGGTTGTAAAATATGTCAATCCAAGTTTCATAATACACTTTTACATTTTCCTCGGTCTAATGAAAATAATATCGCAGTTTTGTCTTCGACATCTTCAACGAAGTCGATCAAACCTACGACCGATGGGTCGAGGTGTGCATTTACCGCAACAGGGCCGCAACAAGCGACCAGTCCAAGTGTTTTACCAACGTGCACACTTCCTCTCAATGAGGCGTGTGATACACGTTTTGCCGCATCTTCTAGAACCTCTTCTCAGCTGCCTGTCACTCTATGTTCCCTTCAAAATGATAGTACCATACCACGCCACCCTTCTACGGTTTTACTTGCAACCGCATTAGTTTCCATAGTCGACACTTTTGGTAATCCGCATATTGTACGCTACATATTAATGAGCATATTGCAGCGGCAAATGAATTAATAAAATTAAGTTTATATAATAGTGAGCGCCTTGATTCCCTAGTCATTAATCGTTGCAGTTGCTCCAACGAAATGCCCAGCCCTGTTGCACAAAAAGATTTAAATGTTAGTATAGGTCAAGAAAAACACGACTCAGTCAAACAAACGATTGTCTTAAGTGACGAGATAGGAAAAGGTTTTGGCGCGATCATTAATAACGCGATAACAGAAAAAGTTATAAATAAATGTTTTCCCGGAGCTCCTTATGAGCAATTAATTAATAATATCAGTCCACGTGACCTAGATCATAAAACGACCGTCATTGTTCTTTGTGGAGATGGTCTGTCGGTACGAAAGAAAAACATTATTACCAGTTTTGACAAGTTACTTGAGTTGCACAGTATATATAAATGTAAATTTGTTTTATGTGCTTTTCCGTACTCAAATTTGTTATCAAAGGAACACAATAGGCACATATTTGAAATGAACATGACACTTTACAATTTAAGCCATCGTCATAATGACGCTATGTTTTATTTTGATATAAATAATTTTATATTTAATTTTAAGCTGACTAAAGATACAATGTATTTGCCACTTAGTTCTAAGAAACAGATAGCTACGTTGTTAGCCGGCAATCCTTATATTTATGACCAAGCTACAAGTAGCTTAGTTGGGGTCATTGATACTGGTGCTAATGTCAATAATATTGTTATTGACAGTGGCACCAGTGGTCAAGTATCTGGGGGGGATTTTACAACAGTATGACAACTGCTAAGCTCAGCCATTTAAACCTTGTTCATCAGAATATTCAGGGCTTAGCGGGCAAAGAATTAGAATTACAATTGTTCGTTGAAGGTTGTGATGTCCATATTTTATGTTTAACAGAACATTGGCTGAAAAATCATGAACTTTTATTCAATATACCTAAGTTGAAATTGTCAAGTGCGTTCGTAAGAAAATCAGCAATACATGGTGGTAGTTTAATTTTAGTTTCAGTTAATATTAAGTGTAAAGAACGCAAAGACATAGTAGATTTATCTATCGAGCGCACTGTTGAATTGTCCTGTGTAGAGCTCGAGCGCTATGTTATAATCTGCGTGTACCGTCCTCCGTTAGGTGATTATAGTGTATTTGAATTAGTTATAGAGGATGCTTTGAAGAAAGCTCAAACTTGTAATAAGGATCTAATAGTATGTGGCGATTTTAATGTTAACTTATTGATTGAGTCTCCCTCATCAACTAGGCTTATTAACTTATTCAAATCATTTAATTTAAACAATTTATTTCTAGAGCCGACCAGAATTACTGCAACTTCTGCCACCTGTCTGGATAACGTGTTTTGTAACTGTGATGCACTTGAAAAATCCATAATAACTGATTTAACTTCAGATCATTGTGGTCAGAAAGTAGTGTTTTTAAATGAAACAGTAGATAAACCGCAAAAAGTTACATGTAGGCCTATAACTGTAAATCGTATGGCCAGATTCAAATATAATATTAGTAAAAATATTAATTTAATTAATATGACACAGGATGAACCAGATAGCCTATATAAAGAACTTTTTGATTTTATAAAATTTGAATTTGATAAAACGTTTAATCTTAAGTCCTTTAATAAAAGCAGTAAAGCCAAATTTAATGATTGGGCAACTGCCGGTATTTATAAAAGTAGAGCTAAGTTGTACGAGCTATATGGTATGAAAAAATTTAATAAAAATATCGATTTTCTAGAGTATGTGAAAAAATATTCAAAAGTTTTTAAAAAAACTTGTGCTTTAGCCAAGGCTATTCATCTTAGGAATAAAATTAGCAAATCGAGCAATAAAGTAAAAACTACTTGGAACATTATAAACGCAGAACGAGGTAATACTAAAACCACCAATAAAAGCATTGAACTTAATATTAACGGTAACAGTGTTAGCGATAATGATCAAATTGCTCATACTTTCAATAATTTTTTTACTGACATACCTGTCTCTACAACTAGCTCCTTAGATTCCTCACCTCGAAATGCTGAATTAATACTGCAAACCAATGTAACGAAATGTGTAGAAGTACTTAAGTTTAGGCACATTACACCCCTTGACATAATCAAAACTTTTAAAAGCTTAAAAGTTAAACGTACTGGGGACTTATGGGATTTATCTGTAACTGTTTTACAAAATATCATTGTAGACATAGCTCCTCATCTAGCTTTAATTTTCAATAAATGCGTAGATTGCGGTAAATTTCCAGACTTGATGAAATATAGTAAAGTTATTCCTTTGTTTAAAGCCGGAGATCCTTCTGATCCAACTAATTATCGGCCGGTGTCTATCTTACCAGTTCTGAGTAAGATATTCGAAAAGATTATTTTAAAGCAGCTGCTTTCTCATTTTAATTTTAATAAACTTTTGCATGGTGAACAATACGGTTTCACAAAAGGTCGTTCTACTATTGATGCGGGTGTAGCACTTTTGAAAAATATTTTTAACTGTTGGGAGGATTCACAGAACGTCATTGGGGTGTTTTGTGATTTATCTAAGGCTTTTGATTGTGTTGACCACCAAACACTTATACGTAAACTAGAGTATTATGGAGTTAAAGGTACAGCACTTGATTTGATGCGATCGTACCTTAGTGAGAGAACTCAAATTGTAGATGTCAACGGAGTTAAATCGTCTGGTTCTCCTGTGCATATGGGGGTGCCCCAGGGCTCAATTTTGGGACCTTTTCTATTTTTAATTTATATAAATGATCTTCCGTTCTATGTTAAGAATACCTGTGGAATTGTACTGTTTGCTGACGATACCTCACTGATTTTTGGTGTTGATAGACAGAAATTCAAATATGACGATGTAAACGGTGCATTATCTGAGGTATTAAATTGGTTTACTGTTAATAATCTAGTTTTAAATGCAAGAAAAACTAAATGTATAAAATTTGCATTACCCAATGTAAAAAAGATGGCCTCTAATTTAATGTTAAATAATGAAGCCCTCAGTCTTGTTGAGTCTACAGTGTTTTTGGGTATTACGTTAGATTCAAAACTTCAATGGGGCACCCAAATATCATGTCTTGCGGGGAAGCTCAGCTCAGCAGCTTACGCGGTTAGAAAAATCAGACTACTTACGGATGTAGAAACAGCTAGATTAGTCTATTTCAGTTATTTTCATAGTGTTATGTCCTATGGTATCTTGCTTTGGGGCAGAGCAGCTGATATAGATACAATTTTTATTTTGCAAAAAAGAGCAGTCCGTGCTATTTATAATTTAAGCTCGCGAGCTTCCCTCAGAGATAAATTTAAGGAAATTAACATTCTCACAGTTGCATCACAGTACATTTATGCAAACATAATATTCGTCCGTCAAAACATTAGTCTTTTCACGAAAAATTGTGATTTGCACTCCATTAATACTAGAAATAAGCATAAACTTGTAACATCTGCTTATAGACTACAGAAAGTGCAAGGATCATTTTTAGGACTTGGTGCACGGTTTTATAACAAAATCCCCACAAATATTTTAGATTTGCCTATGAATAAATTTAAGGAACGAGTTAAGTCAGCTTTGGTACAGAAGGCTTATTATTGTATAAACGATTATATTAACGATGGCGAGGCATGGGTATAGCGCTCGTTCTATCAGGACTAATATTATTATTGTTAAAGAAATTGTTAAAACTTGTTTTGAAAAGAGTAATTGCTGAGTTTATTGCCGGCTCTTCTCAGCAAAAGCAACCTTCCGAACCGAGCATTAGAGTCGACGTTTCATAAGTGCCTGTGAAGGCCTATTTGAATGAATAAATTTATTTCATTTCATTTCAAATTTATTTCATTTCATTTCATTACATTTCTTTAGCCCGGTAGGGTTGACATGTTGATTGGTGCTCAACTTTTTCCACTTTTGATAGAACAGGGGCGTATCTACGGTCCGCCTGGAACTCCTGTTGCCATTGATACTTCATTAGGTTTTATATTAATGGGCGAAGCTCCTATATTACCAACATCCTCTAAAAATGTAATTTCACTTTGCTGCTTTTCTGAAATTCCTTTACACTTAGAATTTAAGCGCTCTTGCGAATTAGATGATTCTCCATCTCGAGATACAAAAATGGTTAAGAGTGCAAACGAAGAGACAACCTTTAGTCATTCTTCAGATAGTTCTATTGTCGCACTACCTTTTAAAAGGGTTCCTAAAGTTTTAGAGACGTCTGAATTTTCAATTAAAGTAAGAGTTCTGTTAGATTCGAATACTAATACAGATAATGATTTACCTCAAAATGATATATCACATGTAGAGCCTAATTTACTGCCCGAGTTGAACGCGATGTTGTTAAACTTTCAATTATTTCCTATCACATTTTACAACGAAGTAAAGATTTCTACTAATATTCATTCCCAATATCATGATCCTACCGCATATTTATATAAAACTTTACATCACTTCAGGCAGTCGGAATATTTTTCATTTCTTCTTAGAAATATCTCAAGCAGAGAGATATTAATTACCGCATTTCTTTCACCTCCATTATGGATGGCAAGCTTCGACTGGTTTAAATTAGACTATGACCAGTGGCCAAAACTAACCGCTCCAGATTGTTCTGGATATCTGTCAGGCACTGATAGATTTTTATAGAGGCATATTTGGCATTATATTTTTTCATGATTGTACACAAATACTTAATTAGCTATTATTTTCCTTTTACTTACATTACTAACATTTTAAAGTCATGTTTTAAATGTCTTATTGCGCATATTACTTAATGTTTGAACATACTTAATGTTCCACATTGTAGTGGACATGAGGATTCATATGAACATTTTATTTCTTATTGTTAACTGAAACTTTTAATTTTTATTTCTGTGCCTTACTTACATGTATTGCCTTATGAGCAATTAGATATTTTAATTGGTTATAATTATGCCAAATATATTCTAGGCTTAATTATATTCTTTTGAATGAGGTTTCATCTGAGTTTGTTCCTTTTACCTATTTTCACTTTTATCTTTTGCTGCACATAGCACTGCGACATAGCAAATATTTTATGTTATATTCTTATGACGCGTGAGAATTAAACACAGAGCAATATCGTTTTAAAGAGGTTATTTTTTATTTTATTTACGAAAAATAATTCACCGCCTTACATTGGCTTTACGTGTAATTATTGTGAATCTGTTACAAAAGCAAAGATGATACAATTGGCAAAGTCCTTTTTAAAATTGGAACGTACCTAATTCGTTTAAGTTCATTACCGCAACTTACTATCTTTGTTATTTATTCTTTATTAATTTTACCTGAAGCTAGGTACTATTTTATTTTACTTCATACTTCTTTCATTTACCCTTTTACTCTACCGCATTAAATCGTCAATTGTTTATTTATTTCTATGAGCTTATTCTCAAATTTCAAATTATTTCACCTTGTTTTTGGGTCATTCTCCTAGTTTGTTTCATGACATTTATTTATTATTTTTTCTTCGCAAACTAGGGCTTCTGTTGAAAGATGACCTTTCAAGGTGGGGACTGTGTTCGGGCCAAACCTTCACGGTGGGGAATGTCTATGTTTAAGTCATAGACACCCGCCCTGACGGTCCTCTTTAAGAAGAAATAAATTGACACTTGTCACTTCTCTTCAATAATATTACGTGTCACCGCATTATATATTTTCTCCGCATATACCATAATTAATTACATATTACGAACTGTGCAACTCGGTTCCCGCGCGGGAGAAGCCCCCTGAAGAGGATCCCAGGGTAAGTCTGTGCATTTATAGATAGGCATTCTTTTCCGTGTGGGGTTGACCGGAACCAGCAGCATCCGCATAGTGGAGGGTCACTCTCAGGACACGAAGCCCTAGGTGGCCGCTACAGCCCACTTTCCGAACGCTAAACGTCCCTGCAATACACCACTTTTTGAGCAACTGTATTAAAAAATACTTTTATTGAAACAAAAAATCTATTAATTTATAATGAGTAATACATACGTATATAAACTTCTTAACTTGATGAATAATTTTTAGCCTGTATTTTCATATACTTCGTTTTTAAACCTTGCATTTTAAGCAAAAAAAATATTACATATAATTAATGCATAATTTCACAAAAGATTTTGTAAGACTACTTATTACTTACTGCTACCTCTATTTATTAAAACAGAAGTAAATAAGTCTATCGCATTCACAATGTCCTTCTTTTATTTTTTACTGAATAAAAAATGCTCCGGAAAACACCAGTACAGCCGCAAGCGAGAAGGGTTGGCAGTTTATTTTTTTTTCTTTTACGCGTCAAACACACAACCGTTATCCCTGAAATTTGAATATTTGCAACGTGTTTATTTAAGAGACATATGTTTGTGTTTGAAATGCCAATAGAAAAAAATACGTGGCATTCAATAATGCCACGTATTTTTTTCTATTGGCATTTCTAGACGGCATGAAACAAAACCGACATGTATTTTTATGCTTTCCCATCGCAATCATAAAGTACCTACTTACTTGTGTATAAATTTGTAGCTTCCGTGCGTGTAGCTTTCGTACCTTAATAATTATAAGAAGTATTTTTTTAATGCATTATTATCCCTAAATTGACGGTTCGCATTGTGGTTAGTGACCCTGACTTTCAAGCCGCAAGTCGTGAGTGCGAATCCCACCCAGGACAAACATTTGTATGCATGAATATGTCTGTTTCTTCTGTGTCTAGATGTCATTATCTCTTTAAGTATGTATTTAAAAGTAGTATATGTAGTATATCAGCTATCTGGTTACCATAACACAAGCTCACTTTCAAGCTTAATTTGGAATCAGATTGGCCGTGTGTGAAAAATGTCCTAGGATATTTATTATAATTATTTATTTAATCCCAAATATAGTACCTATGAAAAAAGGAATAAATTTATAAATTGTGACATAAACAGTGAAGTTACCTATTTTTTTTATGTTTTCTGAAGGAAAATCTGACTTTGCTTAAAAAGCTTCGTTAATTTACGTCTTATTTCCAGTAAATCTCTTTATCAAGGTCATTTGCATATAATTTGAAAATAAGCCGCGAAAATGAAGGCGAAATTGAGTTCCCTAATCGTTTTACGGTGAAGTTCAATTTCAGGAAATTGATAATATTGCGTTGGTAAGACACCCCTTATTTTCCTCTTGAAATTTTCCATGAAAAATATATAAAAAACTGGCATATATCCTTTACATTTCTGTAAGGAAATCTGATTAATCTACCTTATTTAAATATAGACTTTTTCATGTTTACATACTGTAAGGTTACAAAAATTTAGTTTTTATTTGTAAAGCCTTTACTTATTTAGTAACCATACAAACTGGAAAAAATAATTTTACAGTAGATACTCTAAGGGCATTAACGAAAATATTTATAAAAAATGAAAATATCTTTATTTAAAATATATCTTCACAAACACTTTAATAAACATTAATTAAGCAATAGTCAAAATAACTGATATGTGATAAAACTTAGAATCAGAAATAAATACCTCATTTCGTTTACTTTAGTAGCTCAAAATAACTTTAAATCAAAATGATCTGGTATGTAGAAATTTCCTCGGGATATTTTGTATAAATCCAATAGTAAAACATTTTGCTATTTTAATCTTATGTTAAAAGTTGAGGTACAAATAAACATAGTTAAAATATGCAAACAATATTAAAATAACCTATAGCTTTTAAATAGAAATACTCTGTAGGTGTTGTCAGTAACTTAGTAAATAAATTGTTCATGGATAAGCTATTCTGTGTTTTATCCGTCTGCCAATATTAGTACTCCATGTGTCAAAGAAGTCAAGTAATAGCATAATATAGCCGATATTATATATATATGTGTTGTTTTTTTTTCTGTATTTTTGTATGTGTTATTTATTTATTATTATTAATGTTTTTATAACCTATGGGTCATGTCACTTGGAATAAATGAATTTGAAAAAAAAGTTCGTTAGTGGTATTTCAAAAAGTAACTTTTTTAAGTATGATTAGATATCAGAATGTTGATAAAATAAATATTTTTGGAAATTCATAACTAAACGATAATCCATGAACTTTTATCTAGCCTTTTAGTTACTCCAAGTAGTAAGTACTGAAAAGTTATACTCACTTTTGTATAGTAACCTCCGTGTTCGTAGACGTTTGCAGCGCAAATTAAATCTGCATCTCGTAGCTTCGTAGCACTTGAATATTGCTTCGCCCCACGTCACCGCCGTAGCTGATAAAAGCGCTACGACATTTTACCCATTTCAGATTTGATTTGCATTTTAAATGTGAAAATATTTTTATCCGCAAGTTAACTTGCATTCTAAGAACTTTTATTTGTATTAAAAAAAATTTAATCAATATTTCTTGTTATGGTAACTACATATAAAGCTGATATACTACTTTTCAATACATACTTTTCATGACAGCCCGGATGGCTTTGTGGTTGAATATCCATATAAGTATGCATTTAAAAGTAGTATATCAGCTATCTGGTTACCATATCACAAGTTCTGCTTAGTTTGGAATCAGATTGGCCGTGTGTGAAAAATGTCCCAGGATATTTATTCATTCATACAAACAAATATTTGTCCCATTTGGGATTTGAATCTACGATCGGCGACTTGAAAGCCAGGATCACAAATTTAGCCGGCCTGTCAAAGTTTAATGAAAATCATCAAAAATACTCGAATATACTTGAAGTATGTTAACTAACTTTTAGTTAGATAGAATATAGGTCTGTGGTGTCACTAGCCAGATGTTTAGTAGTAATGGAACGGTTGTGTATGCGGTTGGTATAACACCAAGTAGTTAGGTAGTATGCTTCTGGGAATATATATAGGGATCTATACAGCATTTTTTAGTGATAATAGACTATAAGTTTGATAGGAATAAGTCGCTTTTGGTCATAATATATCCTTCTTCACATGATATTTGTCTTTTTTTGACACATGGAATAATACTGGGATAATTCAATCCAGAACTTATTCTATGTTATGACTTATGATAAATAATAAATTATTGTCCTTTAAATATATATATTATTAGAATTTAGGTAGCTGCTTACATCCATAAACATATAATATAAACAATATGATATATTTTTCATCAACCAAAACATTTCCCCAATATACGATTATATGAAAATCATGAATTTACTTCGAGTAAGTTTGAAAAACACATAACAAATAGTCGACCGTTCAAATATTTGTCAATGGATGAAATCGAACCCCCGACCGGGAGTTGGGGACGCTAACAAAGGCTACCAGCCAGTTAAAAGTTAATTCGACTCAAAGAAAAGGGAAAAAAGAAAGAATTGCCTGAAAAAGACGATGGCAAAAGTTTAACTAAAGGTCCATTCTTGACGTTCAAGTTTTTAACTATCCAAAGTATTCAGTACAAGCTGCCTCCGCGCGGTTTTACCCGCGTAGTTTCCGTTCCCGTAGGAATACAGAGATAAAATATAGCCTATGTTACTCAGTGATAATGTAGCTTTCTAATGAAAAAAGAATGATTAAAATCGGTTCAGTACTTTTGAGTTTATTCGTTACACACAAAAATACAAATCTTTTCTCTTTATAATATTAGTGTAGACTAGTGGCTCTCTGCGGCTTCGCCCGCGTTCCCGGGGATCTTCAAATTTCCCGGGATAAAAGTAGCCTAATTCCTTTCTGAGACTCTGGATTATCTGTGCACCAAATTTCATTTAAATCGGTTCAGAAGTTTTAGCGTGAAAGCGTAACTGACAGACAGACAGAGTTACTTTCGCATTTATAATATTAGTATGGATTGACTTCCCGGTGAAAAAACGAGGAAAAGAACCTACGTACCCGAGCTTATAAACTAAACTGCCGAAGCGATTGCTCTAAGAATACAAATAAGGGTAGTATAAACTCTGCTTAGGATCATATTGTTGTGTTTGGAATGTTATAGTAAGTATAATATTATTGTTTATTTAGTTATAACTGTTCATTATTTTTCCATAGGATAGTGATTTGAGGTTTGACCTTTTGTACGTAACTATAATACAGTGGGACATATAAAAGTAATGATATTATCATTTCATTACTTTTACTTATTCATCGTAAGATGAACTTTAACTGTAATAAGTATTCATAGAAAAAAAATCATTAAATATATATTTCACCATTTATTACTCGAATAAATATTATATATCTATTAATAATATTAACATTTTTTTAAATATCCTGAGACACACACCGCTAATCGGATTCCAAAGAAAGCTTCAAAGTGAGCTTGTCTTATTGTAACTAGTTAGCTGATATACTACATGTACTACTTTTAAAAGGCATACTTATATAGATATTTACATCCAGACACAAAACAAACAGACATACAAATATTTGTCCTGGGTGGGATTCGAATCCACGACCAAAACGAGTAAAGGCTGTCTAGAGATTACACATTATTAGGGATAATTAGAAGTGTTTTTTAAACTTTCGCGTACTAAGTCCATGATTTATATTTCAATCAAAGTAGGTAGGTTAGGTACCTACTACAAAATCAATTCACAAACTTATACTGGACAGCTTTAGATAGCTTTCTATTATTTGCTTTAGTATAATTATTTGACAAAGTATATACTTTATTGCTTTCCTTCTTTTCTTTTGTCCAAGGTTGTTCTTCCCTTTCATTCTCCACGCTGTTTTTATTCCTGGTCACAAAAATGATAGAAATCATCAAGTCCATTAAGTACCATAGAAGCTCGATAATGCTGATAACAGAACCTCCTAAGCAGAGGCCAAATATTCCTCCGAGATTTGCTGAAAATAGAATTATCTTTTTATTTTAACTCATACTTTGTTATTTTATAAACTTCCTATTTTCCGTAACAAAAGGTTGTCCGAAAACTTGCTTCTTATATAATTATACTACTGCCGCCCCGCAGTTTCACCCGCGTAGTTCCCGTTCCCGTAATCACTTAGGGGTATCAAAAATAATAGTACCCGATTCTCAGACCTACTAAATATGCATTTAAAATTTCATAAAATCGGTAAAGCCGTTTCGGAGAAGTATGGTAACTAACATTGTGACACGAGAATTTTATATAATTACTAGCTGCCGCCCCGCGGTTTTACCCACGTTCCCGAGGGATTGGTTATACGTGAATTAACAAACATACATACTCTAACTTTCGCCTTTATAATATCAGTGGGATACATACCCAACATTTGGTCCCAAGTATACAACACTTCTCGTCGGTACTTAATACACGTGTTGTCACTGAAGTGTACCGCCACGCGGCTGTGGTTCGCGTTTAACTCCCTGGAAAGATAGTAAGACTGTTTTTATTACATACTTTTTAAGACTGTTTGTTAAGTTTAATGAGCTAAGAAATGGTTTTTTATAATAGTTAAGTACTGTAGTATTATTTCCCAAGATAATAACTTAATTTAGTAAATAAAAGGTACGAGTATAAAAGGTTTTTACCAGGTTTATTTTTGACTATTTATTATGTATTTATTAGTTGATCCGCCCAACTTCGTGTTTTCATTAATGCCTCCGCTTCTATCGGTCGTAATGTGTATAGCCTATGGCCTACCTCGAGAAATGGGGTATCTAACATACGTTTTTTTAATTCCAAACATTAGCTACTTTCTAAGAATAGCGCGTTCAAACAAATAAGCTCTGCAGCTTTATTATAATCACTACATATTATAAAACAATGTCGGTTTCCGCTGTCTGTCCCTATGTCTTCTTTAATCTTTAAAACTACTTTTTTAATAGATAGAGTGATTCAAGATGAAGGTTTTTATATACAATACATGCATAGTACCTACGTTAGAGAAACACTAACAATTTTGGAGGTTTGTAATGTGATGTATAAGTATTGCACCCGTGCAAAGCTGGGGCGGGTCGCTAGTAAAGAATACATTACCTTGTATTCCGTTGGTTCTTAATAACCTCTACCTCGGTGTCGTACTGCGCATAATCACATTTCTGATAACACTGGCTGTTCGATATTGTATGGCGGTAGTCGATTTGGACCCTTTCTGAAAGATATTACTCTTGATTAGGTTTTTCTAAAGATTCTGCTGACCTTCGAGATATAGTATGCTTAAATTATATGGGTTTTTGGAAAGAAAATTGCAATGAGGTGGTGTTATGCCTAAGTTTATTATTTAAAAGGTTTATTTATTGATTTTTTTATAAAGGTGTCTACAATTTTTGAAGGCTCATGATTTGTGTAATTTAAAATTTTATTCCTAAGAGTACATTATCAAAATTTTAAAATAATTCTGAAAATGGTAATAGGTAATTAGGAATATTTAAAAACTTGATTTTAGCTACATCCTAGAGGGACCTACTTAAATATATTATATTAACATTTTTGTGCATAAACAAAGATCTAAAAGTATGTAAGTTTTTGGTGTTCCCCCAGCACTACGATATACGGTTTAAAAAGAGCGTAAGAGCGAGGCCCCATTGGTGCGTTGCGTTGCGTTGCGTCGCGTCGTCGCAACGGCACAACGCATTGTATGCCACACCTGCGTTGCGTTGACGCTGCGGCAACGCAACGCAAGAGGGTACGCTCGCCGTCGCGGCTGTGTCTCAGTCCACCCAGCAGTGGATCACAGTGCGTCGTCGCAGCGGAGCTCCGTCAACGCAACGCATCACCCTCCCTCCCGCTTCGTCTCTTGTCCGTCGATCCGTTGAAACGTCGCGCGCGTAGACGCAACGGTCTAATGGGGCATGTCATAAAAAATGTATGGAAAACGACGCAGCGTCGACGCTGCGTCGACGCATCCTGGCGCAACGCAGCGCAACGCACCAATGGGGCCTCGCTCTAAAGAGAACTCTTCAAGGTCGGTAACACATCGGCAATCCTCTCAGTATTTCAAATGTCCATAGGCGACGGTGACCACATACCATCAGGTGGACCATCAGCCTGTTTGTCGACCTTAGGACATAAGAAATGTAGTACTTGTGTCAACTATCTGGTACCACAAACTCTGCTTTTTTGCAATTAGATTGGTGTGTGGAAAATTAGTCAGGATAATCATTATTAAACTCACCCAGAGTTCGATAAGTACACATTAGCTTGTCCCAATTGCATGGCGCGTAATCTCCAGCTCCTATCTCAGATGCTGTAATAAAAAAAACTGACTAAGTGCAAGTTGAAAGGGTTTCCACACCATCGTACAAGATTAAATAGTATATAGGTAAATAAAAAATACAGAGGGCTTACTCCCGACGCTTTCGAGAAACGAGTTCTAATCGAATAAATGTCATTTCATACATTTTTGATAGCGATTCTAGCGCACGATCGAGCGGTGACACTTTTTGGAACTAACTTTGATCAAGAATTTCGTTACAATCGAAACCGAATCGAAAAATCCGTACTCCTGCCATTATATGACATTTGTGAATCGAATGGTGGGAACGACTTTAAACGTCAAAATACACGATCAGTAAAAAGGTACTTTTTCAGGATCGAGTTATCACATCTAGGATAAATTTATACGAAATCTACCTAATCTAAAAAAATACATCTAATGTACAAGATTTCGTTTTAGAAATAAATAAAGAATTGAATATTTATTTATTTCTGAAGAGACTAACCATAAACACACAACTTATTTTATAATTCTGAAACGTCAAACACCCCGATCGAAAACATGTCAATCTTAGTCATGGCCATCTTGAATTTTTATTCGTATTGGTTCGGGATTAACCAATAGGAGTTCAAGATGAAATTTTTTGGTTCGGGATTAACCAATAGGAGTTCAAATTGGAATCAAAACAAAATCAAATTCGAATCGTTTTCGGGAGTAAGCCCTCAGTTTTGAAGTGGTATTTAATTTAAAAAAGTAGCCTATCTCCTTTCCCAAGCTCTAAGTCTGTATATCTGTACCAAATTTCATCAAAATCAAAAGACAAAGTTACTTTCGCATTTATAATATTAGTAAGGATTATACTATATATAGATCTGTACCTTCTTACGTAAAAAATATTCGAGCTTCAGCAAATAGTGTTAAAATGACAGATATGAAGATAAATGTCTAGTCTTTTGTCCATGTCGCGGATGTCCCAAGATATGAATTTCTTTCAGCTAACGATTCAGAAAAACGGTCAAATGTATATCAGATAAACTTGGTTTTATTTCGACATCAATCTGTCTTTTTTGGTTTTTGTATGTAGGGCATGTAGGTAGGTGCTTGAATCATTATTTTAATGTTACTAGCAGGATGGCTTTGTGGTTAGTGACCCTGATTTTTATGCCATTAGTCGTGAGTTTGATTACTAATCAGGACATAATTTTTTTTCTTCAAGAAATATCTCGAATATATATCTATCCTTCTGATAAGAATACATGGAAAAGTTTGTGTGAATGTTTGTTACTCTTTCACGCCACAACGGCTGAAGGGATCGCGATGAAATTTGGTACGGACTTTGAAAATGTTCCTGAATAATATAATAATACTTATACAATTTTTTATCCCGGGAAAATTAAAATTCCTCTGGAAACGCGGGGAGTCTCTAGGATCTGTATATTAAAAAGTAGTATTATTTTATTTAAATACTACTGGTTGGATTTGTTTAAAATGATATCCCAGGATGTTAATTTATTATTATAAATAGATAGGTACAGTATACATATTAATTGATATTTCACTCGCAAATCAATAGGTAAAGTAATCTATTAAACGATTTAATTAATTGGATTCTATTCATAACTCCGAATTTGTATTACAATAGCATTTCCCTGAACTAGAGGCACAAATACCTCTCACCGTGGCAATTCTGCTAAGTGATTTATTTTCAGCATGAAAATTGAATTTATTACATAACGACCTTTATTGAAATATCATGCTTGACTGAACATTGTTTTAATGGTGAAAACTAAATGACTTTGTTATTTGTATCAAAATTTTACCCTTTTCATTAAATTCAAAATCTTAATAAAAATATACCTAGGTACATGTACATAATGTAGGTATTAGTTAATTAGGTAATACTTGTGTAAATACGTGCCTAACGAAATTATAATACATTATAATATGGTGTAAAATCAGTGTTATAATTTCTTATTATATTATACTAGTGGCTTCCCGTGGCTTCACCCGCGTTCCCGGGGGATCTTCAATTTTCCCGGGATAAAAAGTAGCCCATGTACTTTCTTGAGCTCTGGATTATCTGTGTAGCAAATTTTATTTAAATCGGTTCAATAGTTTTAGCGTGAAAGCGTAACAGACAGACAGACAGAGTTACTTTAGCATTTATAATATCTTTAACGTAGTAGGCATTAAGAAAACAGAATGTAGAAAACTTAATTTAATCCCTTCAAAACTGTCTAGTCAATGCATTAGAAATAAATCAAAGTTTAAAATAAATAACATGTTTAGTTTATGCAAATCAACAAACAGCTGTTCGCAAGTGTGACGCTTGTGGCAGCCATCGCCCTCACCTCGCATATTGTAGGGAAGTGAGCGACCTGTCGCGCATATAACGTCGCATTAAAAAAACCACAGAGCCTAATGTAACTAGATCTAACTTCGTGTATTAAAAATCAAAAAATGACATTTTACGCCTTCATTTACTCCTCAACCGTGCCTTTGGCCTGGAGTACAGTATGAAGTTTTTCAAGAAGGGAATGAAGATATTTCTACAGGGTCGGCAACGCGTGAGTGATGCCCCTGGTGTTGCAAGCGTCCATAGGCTACGGTAAACGCTTCCCATCAGGGACCTACCTATTTGCCACTTTTGTGGTATAAAAAGATGATAGAAGTGACTCGTGATCTTTATACAAATTAAAGTAAGGATCTAGTTACATTATAGGGCTGTGACTCACGTAAATAATCAAAAGGCAGACACCGGCAATGTTCAACGACCTCCTTCAAGACAAGGCGCATCATACACGCGTGGTAAGCAACGCCCACGCCCTTATCCTGAAAAAGTTTTAATAATGTATCTGTGATTCGAAGTGTCATGTCTATTCAGGCGTGTTGAAGTTTAAATGAGCTAGTAAATCCGAATACAAATTCTCGTGATAAACATTAATTGAATTTCTAAAGGAATTGCATGTAAATAGTTTAGGAAGAAATTGTTAAAGAATATTTGCGGATTACTTTTAAAGTTTAATAACAGAGTTAATAAATAAATATTGTGGGACACTTTTTACATACGGCCAATCTGATTCCAAACTAAGCAGAGCTTGTGCTATGGTAAACATACTGATGTACCTACTACTTTTTAATACATACCTTATAGAAATATTTATGGCAAATAAAATTACAAACAGACAATACAGACATATTCATGCATATAATCCATACAAGTCGGCTCGAAAGTCAGGACTGTAAACAGTACTTTCACAAGCAATTATGTTTTATATAATTTTCTAAAATAAAGTAGTTTCCTATGATTGAATAAGACCTATTAGTGATACTAAAATACTAGTTAAGCTAGATACGTTTTCACGTTTTCTACTAAAAATATTCTTGTTGTTTTAGGCTCAGACTATGATAAAACTTATGAGCAAATTTGCGATGAAAGCTTACATAAACTTGTTTATCAAGTATTTTTTAGGCTTCATAGGCCGTAATATAAATTTACATAATGTAACAAATCTGTATATTTTATACACTCATTATATATATTTTATACACAAAATTGGTCTTAGTTAAATCTTTATCTCGAAGTAAATATCAAGACAGTTTATACGAAAGACAAAAAACTTCAGGAAGGACAAAATCTCACAAGCTCAAAATATTTTGTTTACTGTTTTCTTTGTATACAAAATTTGACTTGAGTGTATACACTCAATCAGTGGGAGCAGGTTCAATTCTCTGGCTATTTACCACTGCGCTTACTTACCTACGCATTAACTTCACTCACTTTTAGTGAAGGAAAGTTTTTAAGAGGCAACCTGCATGTCTAATGCTCCATTCATAGGCATGCAAAGGCTACCGCTAATCCGCATTAGGCCCGCGTGGTGGACTTTTTCTTATACCGTTATAATAATAATAATTGATTTATTTCAAAGAACATGGTACAGTAAGATGGACTTCTAATTAGATCTGCATATTCAACCAGTAGTGGTGTAGATATATTTAGCAGGGATTGGTTGTTAGGGGAGCCTCGTGCTCCTTAAGATATATGAGCTGATGATGATTGATATCAAGTTTCATCTAAATACGAATCCTTTCTACCGTTTAGGCGTCGTACTGATAAATACCTTTTTTTTCTTATCTCTTTAGGTGAAATGTCGGTTCAATTACTTTTACCAAAAAGGTAGACGTCAAATGATATTAATTAAAAAACTTTTTTGTTGAAACGTCCGCGTGGCGACCGTACTCATTAGTTCCTGCGTAATTTATCGTTCGTCTAAGAGCTCGTTCCCACTATGTCGTGTGTCGGGTTCCGATTTTAATCGGGTATCGGCGCCTCTGTTCACACTAGTCGGCTGTCGGCCACGACCGCAGCTGGTGCTAGTAAAGTTAGTTAGGTGCTAGTTTGGTTGGATTCTTGTACACGATGGACGTCGACGAAGCTTTTGTTGTGATGTATTATTTGCGAAGGAAACGAAAGACAGCTTAAAATCGAAGATATGTGTCGACAAAAAACACGATATTTTTTGTCGGATACGACACAAAATCGTCGTCCGACGAGTGTGAATAGCTTCATATAAAATATTCTGCCGCTACGACACACGATAAAAAATCGTCCCGATAGACGACATAGTGGGAACGAGCTCTAAGCCGCAGAATGTCTTATAAAGGAATATGTCTGACTGACGACGGAAAATATTACTTGCTATAAAATTATCTTTCTTACTTCCTGACTGGCTTGATGGTTAGTGAATTCTACTCCATATCATCATGAAAGTATTGGTTCATTAGAAAATTGGCATAAACATCTTGGTAGTTATTTAAGAATCCAAACAAAAAACCAATCTGTGAATTGGAGTACTTGGATACCATATTGGTGTTTTGCTTATAATACATCTGTTAATAATTCAACTAAGTATTCTCCATACGAACTAGTTTTTGGTAAGAAATGTTACATACCAAATAACCTTTGTGAAAAAGTGGAACCATTATATGTGTATGATGATTATCCTTTAGAGTTAAAATTTAGATTACAGAAGGCTCAATTTGAAGCGAGAGAAAACTTAGTAAATTGTAAAATAAAAAGGAAAGAAAAATATGATGTAAATTCTAACAGTATAAGTTATGAAAAGGGTGACTTAGTTTTAGTTAAAAATGAATGTGGTAATAAATTTTCAGAACGATTTTTGGGACCATTTAAAGTAGAAGAAGATTTAGATGTAAATGTTAGAATAATAAGTGATAATAACAAAACGAAAATAATTCATAAAAATAGGACTAAGAAATATGTTAATTCTATATTTTTTTGAAGGGAGGGATGCCTATCATTTCAGGGGAGGTGCAGTGTTGCACATTCCTCACGTATTGATTATGCTTCAATAAGTTGCTAGCGGAAGTGATTTATGTAACGTCACGTATAGTTTACTATATTTTAGTATATAAGCTGAATATTGTGGTCAGTTAAGTAAGAGAGATAAGAAGTGCTTCATCTACAATAAACATGTGAACTAAGCATCGTTGGTTGTTTCTCTCCATCACCGCTTCAACATATCACACGTTGACTTTCAAGTCGGGTCGTTGGTTTATTCACTAGGACAAACATTTGTGTGCATGAACATGTCCGTTTGTATTATGTCTGGATATAAATTGTATAAGATTTGTTTAGTCTGGAATCGGATCGGACGTGTGAAAACATGTCCTAGAATGTATAGCCATGATCCATTCTATAATTATTTCTGAGTTATGCAATTATTCCCATGGATAAAAATACGGCGAACTAGTATAGGGACAAAAAGAAAATTAACTAGTTACTAAATAACTTTTAAAACTCGTCCTAACGTACTAAAGGTAGCATTATATATCTAAGTTGATGGTGGAACAGAGCCTTTCACCGTAGAACGCACTAAAGTAATTTGAAAGGTAACCTTCAGAGAATTTTTAACTTAGCTAAGCTAAAGATATGGCTTTAATTCCAACTTGAAATGGTCGCAATTGGTGTCCACCACAATTTCAAATTTCATTCTAAAATGTTTATTTTCTTTAGTGAGGTCACTAAGTTACCTTAACTTGCAGGTAAAATTGTGATCGAAAGATATTAAATACGAGTAGAATTAAATTTTACTTATTTGTATAGTATTAAAATAACTTTACCATAAACTATGTAAATATATACCTAGCTCAGGAGGATCATATCATGTAGTAAAAACAAATATTAGAATTATTGTTTACAGAAAGATAATGATTATGCACCAAAATTACACTATCATCACAGAAAATTTTTATAATTTTTTTGTAATTCTAATCCACTACTTAAACACCTCGTCCTCTCGGCAGACAGTTTGCTTCTAATTGCCTTCCTATATTTTTTTTACAAGAGGACGCAGTTTCGCTTACTGACTCATTCAGTGAGCTGCAGATGTACAGCGAACGGTACGCACGGTACGTCGCTTAGTCTTCATCATCATCAGCTCATATACATCTCCACCGAGGAGGAGATTTCCCCAACATCGAGGGGGTTTTTAAGCCATATTCTACCACGTGGGCAGTGCGGATTGGCGGACTTCACAGCCGTTTCGCTCAGTCTTAGTCGCGAATAATTACTTAGAGATACTACTTACAGTTTCCAGTATGCACCCTCTACTTTTCACAGGCAATTCTTTAACATAGCTCGATGAGTCAATAGTCCAGACATACACATTGACATCAAAGAAAGCGCCGACTGACATAGTTATATAACTATCTAGCGAAGTTACTTTATCGGTTTGATCAAAAACGTAAAGCTGAAAATAAAATAACAATTTCGTAGGTCACAGTCAAATAATACGACTGGACTGGCAAAATGCTCATTAAAAAAACCTACTTTTATTTTGAATTTTTTGTAATTCCTGTAGGTTCAAAATTGGCAATTTTTTGTTGTTCAATCAATTAATTCATTATGTAGGTACATCTTAATTACACAGAACAAAGAAATTATTTATCTATCTTGAATTTAAAAAAACGTTAGTAATTAGTACATATAATATAATATATAAATAAATAAATATCCTGGGACATTTTTCACACACGACCAATCTGATTCCAAATTAAGCATCAAAGTGAGCTTGTGTTATGGTAACCAGATAGCTGATATACTACATATACTACTTTTAAATACATACTTATATAGATATTTTACATCCAGACACAGGACAAATAGACATATTCATGCATACAAATGTTTGTCCTGGGTGGGATTCGAACCCACGACCCGCGGCTTGAAAGTCAGGGTCACTAACCACAAAGCCAACCGGGCTGTCATATTGATTCATTTTTTCATTACCTCAGTAACCAAAAAAAAAACACAATATTAAATTGTACTTTTCATTACCTACCTTACTAAACAAAAAATAAAATATGTTTTAAAAAATTACTATTTTTTTCTAACCACGATCAGAAAAAGTCAAATAACCAAAATTAATCGCACGTCACATTCTAACTACATAGGGTAGAAAAGGACAAAAACCCACATGGATCATGCCATTAGCAGTGGTCCCATCAGCGTATTTCTTCTCACCATTAACCAGGATATCAAGGGCCTCGTTCACTTCCACCCCGGACATGAAGTTTACTTCCCTATCAGTGTGTTCCCTGTTAATATTAATTGTTTAATAAATAAAATAAAACAAATAAATATCCTAGGACATTTTTCACATACGGCCAATCTGATTCCAAACTAAGCAGAGCTTATAATATGGTTACTAGATAGCTGATATACTACATGTATATATACCTGTATTTGTTATATGTGTCTTCATCAAAATATTCTTATATAGATAATAACATCCAGACACAGAACAAACAGACATATTCATGCATACAAATGTTTGTCCTGGGTGGAATTCGAACCCACGACAAGCGGCTTGAAAGTCAGGGTCACTAACCGCAAAGCCAACCGGGGACAAAAATAATCCTTAAATTTCATACAGAAATAATTTATTTGCGACAACTTCAGCCGTTGTGTGAAAAAGTAACGATCTGTCTGGTTCGAATCACACCCAGGACAACGTTTGAATGCATGAATTTGTGTGTTTCTGGATGTAAATATCTATATAAGAATGTATTTAAAAGTAGTATATGTAATATATCAGCAATCTGGTTACTATAGCACAAGCTCTACTTAGTTTGTAATCAAATTGGCAGTGTGTTAAAAATGACAGACGATATTTTTATTTTTTTATTGATCCATCCATCCATTTTTAGCAAATTTTCGCATTATTAATACAAGAAAGATATTCTCTGGCGAATTGGTATTTTTAAACATAAAAAAATATATGTTAAGTGTAGATTCTATATTAATATTTATATTATTTAAAATAGGTGCCTATTTTAACACCCACGAATAAAATAGTAAATAGTTAATTACAATTCTTAGTAAAAGTTGAAGAAATTTATTCAGTTCAGACATCCATTATAAGAACTAATAACAAATGGTCAAAGCAAGTGAAGTTATATCAATTTAGAAACGAAGTCAAAAGCCGTCAATAAGTTGAACTTTACAGAAAAAGCTATTTTTAAACTTAATTCCATTTTAATTATTTTCTTTGCTTAAATCTTGGGACGTTTTTCACACATGGGTAATCCTATTGCTAATTAATCAATATATTTGGTATTATAACAAAAAAACTTTATAAAATTTAAACTCGTATTTTTAGCTTTCGCTACAGTGCATCTTTAAGATTCCCGGGATAAAAGATATTCCATGTCCTTTCCCAAGCGCCAGACTATATCAAATTTAATTAATGAGCCCCGTGGTTTAAACGTGAACACAAAGAGTTACTTTCGGATTTACAAAATTAGTGGAGATAACACCTAGACACAGAACTTATAGACATGATAATGCACACAAATGTTAGTCCTGGGCAGGATTCGGACCAACAATTGACGGCTTCAAATTTTAAGAACGACTTACCTAAAATAAGGAATATCAAATTGACAGCAATAACCAGCAAATGTGTAGACGGATCTGAACATTTCAGAGCAATTATGAACTCTGGATCTCCAAATGCATTCTATTATTAAATCATCGCAGGGTTTCTTGAACTGAAAGTAAAATCAATCTATACTAATATTTTAGAGTGTTTGTTGTTATAGCGGCAACAGAAATACCTACATCATTTGTGAAAATTTCAACTGTCTACATATCACGGTTAAGATACAGCTTAGCGAGAGACAGACAGAAGAACAGTGGCCCGTTTTCGAGCCTTTGGGCTCGGAAGGTTGTTGCACATTACTCATCATCAGCTCATATACTTCTCCACCAAGTAGCTCGAGCCTCCCATAAAACCAAGGGAATTTAGGCCATAGTCCACCACGCGAGCCTAGTGCGGATTGGTGGACTTCACATGCCTTTAACTGTGACATTTCGAGCATGCAGGCTTCCTTACGATGTTTTTCCTTCACTGAAAGCCAGTGGCGTGAATCCGTACGTAAGTTTTAATAAGCTTAGAGGTACGGGCCAGGGGTTTGAACCTGCTCCCTCATTATCGTTAGTCAGTGCCTTCCCAACTAAGCAACACAGCTCCCACCAGGGTTGTTGCACAATCGCCCACTCCCGCATTGCACGGTGCACCACCGTAGCGGGAGGGAATGGCCGAGCACTCGCGGTCATTCCCAGATCCCCCTCCCAGCACGGGAGGGGGACGAGAAGGGCTCGCCGAAAGGGCGGGCGGTCGCCGGGGGGGACTGGACGCAAGGGCTGTGCCAGATTCCCAGTCCCCCCCCCACAAAGGCGAGGAAGGAGTGCCGCTGGGTCGTTTAGTGGGTATACCGGTTGACTAGCAACCGGGGAGTCCCACATAACCCTCCCTGTCCCCCGACGGGGAGGGTATGCGTAACGCATTTTTCCCAGCGATAAAAAAAAAAAAAAAGGGTTGTTGCACAATGCACATATAAATAGAGATTTTAAAAAATACCATATTATGTAGCATTTTCAATGTGAATCCAAGATCTTCTAGGAGGAAGTGCATCCTCTTGATATAGTGTTCAGGTGCATAATCCCTGTCCTTAACATCAGTGAAGCTTCTGAAGAACTCAGTTACCTGAGTCATGTTGTAACCACGTAGAAGTCTGTAATAATAAAAAAAGGGAGAATTTCCAGCCGATATTTCAAGAACCACTCATTTGTATGCAATAACGTGTTGTTCTTCCTTTGGGTGTAAAAACGTAACTAAATATGTATTTAGATATTAATGTTATTGAGATCAGGTTATAAAATAACAAAACAACTATTTACTGAGTAAGATTTCTTATAATAATGGAGCGAAAAACAAAACTTGTGTTACATTACAATCAGACAATAAGTGTTGCCAGCGTGCAATTTTCTATACCAAAAGTAATACATATTATAATGTCTATGATCTAATAAAAACTAATAAAATTTATAATCTAATACTCCCACTTAAATTTTATAATAGACTCAGTACTTAAATACTAAAATTCAATACTTGGTCTCTATTATTAATAAATTTACCAGGAGGTAGAGCTTTTGTTAAAAAATCAGCAAGTTGACACATGCTAGGTACATACTTTATCACAATTATATTGTTTTGTACATTTCCTCTTATAAAGTTGTACCTTATATCAATGTGTTTTGTTCTCTTATGATGAACAGGATTATGAATTAATTTAATAGCACTCTGATTATCTATACACAAAGTGATCATTAGTTGTGGTTCATTAACATCAATTAATAATTTTCTAAGCCACAAAGTTTCTTTGGCAGCTTCACTTGCAGCCATATATTCTGATTCTGTAGTTGATAACGCTACAGTATTCTGCTTTCGACTAGCCCAAGTAACAGGCCCTCCATTTAACATAAAAATATATCCAGTATTAGATTTCCTAGAATCAATATCTGAGGCATAATCAGAATCAGAATAACCTATTAATTCACTATTACAGTTATAACTAATACAAATATCTATTGTTTTTATTAAGTACTTAATTATCCTTTTAACAGCATTGACATGGTCCTTACTAGGATTATTTAAATATCTACTTACTATATTCAATGAATAAGATATATCAGGCCTAGATACAGTTGCCAGAAACATCAGGGCTCCCACTGCCTCTCTATATGGAAAGTTTGTTGTGCTTTCACTAACATTTTTGATCAAAGTTACATTGTTATCAGCAGGGGTACTACTTGGATTAGCATCTGACATATTAAACTTATTTATTATCTGTTTTATGTACTGTCTTTGGCTAATAACAATTGAATTATTACCTTTAGTTATTTCCATACCAACAAAAGTATTTAAATTTATAACTTTTATCTTAAAATTCCTTTTAAGATCATTAATTATATGTATTAATGTATCTTTACATTCACATACTAACAATCCATCATCAACATAGAGTAATAAAATTACTTTATAACTATTGAAACTTCCAACAAAAACACAGTTGTCTGAAGGACATACTTTAAAACCATAGCCAGTCAGAAAAGATGAAAATTTTATATTCCAACAGCGTGATGACTGCTTCAAGCCATATAAAGATTTAATTAACTTACAAATTTTACCTTGTTCAGCTTCAACACCCTCAGGCACCTCCATGTAGACATCTTCAATCAATTCTCCATAAAGAAATGCTGTTTGGACATCAAATTGCTGAATTTCATAATTCTTTTGAGCTGCAAGAGATAATATAACTCTGATCGAGTCATACCTGGTTGTTGGTGAAAATGTCTCCTTGAAATCAACGTCTTTTACTTGTGTAAATCCACGAGCACAAAGACGAGCTTTGTATCTGGTAATATTACCCTCCGGGTCTCTTTTAACACAGAATACCCATTTTGAAGTAACAGTTTTCTCATTGTTTCTGTCAATTAGCTTCCATGTTTCATTTTCTTTCAGTGACTGTAATTCCTCTTTTATAGCTGCTTTCCACTTATAACTGTCCTTACATTTTATAGCTTCCTCATATGTATTAGGTACCTCAAATTCACAAATGTTTGCTTCCTCATTCCTCTGCCTTCTAGGTCGTAGTGTTATATTTCTTTCTTCATCACTAGAAATTATTTGCGAAGGTTGGTATGTTGGATCATTTTGACTGTTTGTGCTTTCATAACTAATATCTGATACATTTTCATCATCTATAGTTGTCTCTGGTAACTCTGTACTTTGATTGTGTATGGGTAAAGCCTGTAATATTGAAATATCATTTACCTCATTCTCTTCGTTTCTATTTGTTAAATCAATTGAAACACTATCTCTTTTTAGTATTTGTGGTTTGTTTTCATCGAAGCATACATTTCTACTAATTGTTATTTTTCCACTGTCAATATCGAGCATCCTGTAATTTTCATTCTCATATCCCACTAGTAATAGTTTGACACTCTTCTTATCCAATTTCTTCCTTTTTTCATCAGGTATATGAACATAACCTGTTGAACCAAAAACTTTTATGTGTCCAAGATAAGGCTGCTTTCCATTCCACAGTTCATATGGTGACACATCCTTTGTTTGAGTAGATGAGCTTCGGTTTAATAAATATACTGAACAGTTTACTGCTTCAGCCCACAAATTTAATGAAATACCACGAGAATATAACATAGATCTTGCACTTTCCATAATTGTACGCATTTCTCTTTCCGCTCTACCATTCTGCTCAGGGGTATAGGGTGCTGTACGTTCATGAATTATCCCTTCACGGTCTAAATATTCTCTAAACTCTCTGTTTACATACTCACGTCCATTGTCAGTATGTAGTATACAAGTACCATGCCCAAACTTATTCTTCACTATTGCATTATATCTTTTGAAGCAATCCAGAGAGTCACTTTTATGCTTTATTATATATAGATGTCGGTAACTTGTAGCACCATCTTTAAATAATATGAAATATCTTGCTCCAGACATGGATGCATGTTCTAAAGGCCCACATACATCACTGTAAGTTACTTCACCTGGTTTACATTGCCCTCTGTGGGACTTATGAAATGGCAAGCGACTCTGCTTACCATACTGACATGCTTCACAATTAAAATCTTTATAATCTGTCAAGATCATTGGAATTGCACCATTTTTACTCATGTTTTGCACTTCTTTAACATTTAGATGCCCTAAGCGTTCATGCCATATTTTCAGGCTTGATTCTACTAAATTACATTTCTCTTGAACTATACTTTCAATATTTATTTCATAAAGATTGTTCTCTTTTAATGTTGCCGTCATAACAACACTATTTTCTTTCAAGATTAGGGCTTCATTATCTCTTTTGACTATACTATAACCTTTTCTTGTAACCATGCCTTCTGAAAATAGATTTCTACGTAAATCTGGCACATAGAGTACATTTTCTAAAATACTTTGTACCCACTGACCATTCACATATCTTTTTATCATAATATTTCCATATCCATGTACTTTAATTTCTTTCTTATTTCCTAAACTTACAGCTCTGGCATTTTCACTCTGTTCATATTCTTGTAGCTCACAAAAGAAATCACGTCTATATGTCATATGTTTAGATGCCCCACTGTCTAGAATCCACTTATCTGTGTCTATTTCAGATTGTAAACATTGCTCAACACTGAAAGCCATAGGCTTTTGCTCTTGGGTATTTCCCCTAGATTTCTTTGGAGCTCGACAGTCTCTCGCGAAGTGCCCCCTCTTGTTACAATTATAACAGATAAAACGGTGATTACTTTGTTGACCAGATTTTGAATTGTGGTGGATGTTTTGTTGTTTTTGAGGTTTATTATTTTTTGTAGAATACTTTGTAGCTATTAAGGCACTTTCAGCTTCTTCTTCATTTGTCAGGCTAGCTTCTTCATCTAGTAATCTTGCCGTCAAGTTGTGAATTGTTTGTGATTTAGGATCTAATGATAACCACGCTTGACGTAAGGACCTATACTTAGCTGGTAGAGTGCTCAATACTTTAGTCATAATAGCTGTGTCACTTATTTCTTCTCCACTTTCTTTAAGCTGTTTTGCTAAATTCTCCACTTTGGCAATGTGTTTAGCTATGCTGTCAGTAGGCAACATCTTATATTGATAGAACTTTTCATGTACCATCATTTTGTTTAATTCAGACTTTGCTTCATAGATTGATTCCAATTTCGACATAATTTCCTTCGCCGTCTCACAATTCTCAATCAGAGAGATTTGACAGAGATCCATAGAAGAGGTTATTATAAACATCGCCATTCCATCATCTTTCTCCCACTGCGTGGTATCGGCGACATTGGGTTTTTCTTTCTTGATATTCAATCCTTTCGCCTTTAGGGCGCAATTGACTTGAAATTTCCATTGTCTAAAGTTGATCCCGCTGAACTTATCAATTCTCATGGAATTATTAACCTCCATTTTGAATTAAGGTTATTCGAACCACGATGCTCGATTCTATTTTTTTCACTTTGATAAGACTAACACGTGAAACTGCTCTTTACTCGATTTATATTAACGCCTGGGCCCATAACCTATTGAGATCAGGTTATAAAATAACAAAACAACTATTTACTGAGTAAGATTTCTTATAATAATGGAGCGAAAAACAAAACTTGTGTTACATTACAATCAGACAATAAGTGTTGCCAGCGTGCAATTTTCTATACCAAAAGTAATACATATTATAATGTCTATGATCTAATAAAAACTAATAAAATTTATAATCTAATAAATGTAATAATAATAAGCAGTCAGCTTTATGGTTAGAACAGTAAAAAATACTGCTGTCCCGGGGTTTCACCTGCAATCCCAAGGGCTCGTCATCTTACTGAAATAAAAGTTTCCTTTCTCAAGATCAAATCTATCTCTGAACCAATTTTTATCAAAATCAGATCCGTGGTTTAGCCGTGAAAGCGTAATAGATAGTTACTTTCGCATTAATACCTAATACTAAGAACCGATTTATAAACGTGTGAGTATTGACCAAAATATCACATTTTTAACTAAAATTTCCTTGAAAATTTACTAGTGGAGAATATTGCTTAAAATACATTGGAGAAAAGTCAATAATATAGGTATTGTGTTCTCCAAGAATCCTAGTTTAAATAAGACCCCTAGATGGACTCGTTGACAATAAGCTTGATATCAATAAAAAGCATAAAACCCTTCTCATTTACTTTTAGGTTATTAAAATAATTTATCAGTTTCCAGGAATTATAAAGGCTACTTTAAACAATTTGCTTTGACGAGTTACCTAGTAAATTAACAATAAATGCTTGTTTGAAACTACTTTTTGTCTACGTTATTGTCTACGTTGAAAATCATGAAGTATTACAATTTCTTAGAAATGTGGATTACTTAAATGGACTGTTCGTTAATGAGCCAAATTAATTGAAGGTATCTGAAAAAAGGATTCATTTATTATTTATCTACATCTACACTAATATTTTAAAGAGGAAAAAATAGTATTTTTATGTGTGTGTATGTTTGTAAAGAGTACACTCAAAAACTACTGTGCCGCTATATTCTTTCACTATTGAAATGCATGCAATTATCAGGGAGTAACATAGGCCGTCTCTCTATATATATATCTCTATATTCTTACGGGAATGGAAACTACGCGGGTGAAACCGCACGGAGGCTAGTCTTCTTATAAAGCTCAAAGGAATATCCTGCAAGAAACTTACAGTAGCTCACTAATGTTTTCAGTTTGAGGTCCGTAAACCAGCTCAGTATCACACACTGCTACTGCTGGGAAGGGCACTCTTGAGATTGAGTAGTGAGTGCTCTCAACCTGTGAAAAAAAACCACCGATTTGAAAAAAACGGTATTCGGATAATAGAACTGGTAATTCAGTATTATTTAAAGTTAACGAAACACTATATAAATACATTTTAAATTATACTACTATGTATATTCGTAATAAAAAAAATGTGTTAGGTAAATTTGGATTGATGAAACAAACTCACAAACGTCTATTTCACAGTAAACCCGAAAAACAAATAAAGTGCTTTAATATTTCTTTGACAGATTTCTGCGTAAAAAGTAACTAGACGAAAACGAACGAATTTTCAACGTGACCAAAATTTTGTTTTTGCTATTAGAAACCCGCATTTTCAGACCAAAATCTACATTTGAGGCTGAAATATGTTTACAAACATCCCTCATTATCGGACCCTCATTTACCCAAAACTAAAAGTTTTGAAGAAATCGTGAATCCTTCTCATCTGATTGCTATATGAACGAAAGAGATAAAATATGTAGTAACCTTGATTCGTTAGACGTCTCATTTATTTTAGGGAATCTCCTCCAGACTTTACTAGATCAAAACTAATCGAATCCTCTGAATTCAAATAATGTTGGATTTTCGTAAACCCTCTTTTGTTTGCTGAATTCCAACTATTACCTACGTGTCAGCGAGAATTTCAATCATATAAGGATTATAGTAATAGAAATAACCAAAAACTTTTATTTATTTTCGTTCTTGAATTCCCAAAAGTACATAATTCCAATTGATGTGGGCACACGTCTCTGATATTATTTACACGTACCATGATTCTAGTGAAACGGTAAGGGTAAAAAATAGCACTACCTACGCAGTTCTTCCATTGATTTTATTTTTAAGATCCCTCCTTTTGAAGAGAAACACAAATACTGTATTTAGAATCTCTTTGAGGTGTTTACAGAATCCCACAGAAAAAATTATATGATTTTTACAACTATTGTTTGAAATATCCATCTGACTAATCCATGAAAAAAAAAATCCAAGAAGGTAATCTAGATACATACCACATTCAAGGTAGGATCATTAGCAAACTTCTCCCATATCATATGGCTCAGGAAACAGCACAACGCCATACTAGATGCCATGATCAGTATCCAGATGAGATGAACCCACCAGAACTGGCTACTATAGAAGTAGTATACGCCATGGATGGTAGAATGTTTGCAGTACTCCCTTGACTTCGCTAGTACGAGCTTTCTAATTCTCTTGCTCAAACGCATTTTGGTTCTGCAAGAATTAATTAAAATTACTCATGAACATTTTTGAGTCAAATCATAAAGTATATTAAAAATACATACGACAAATTAAAAGAATATTATGAGACTAATACATTATCTAAAAATGAATGCTATTACAATCTTTAGGATTGAATTTTTTCAGAATTTTACTTTTTACGGTAGTAATATATATAGTACAAATTAAAGAGTTGACTTCAAGAATGCTTTGATCAATTTCTAGTAGCAAATTATAAAGTCTACGACGATTAGTTCAGTCAAAAGGAACGTTATTAATTCAGTGATTAAATTTTGAAGTTAGAAATAATAGAGTTCTGAGCTGATGGTCTAAAAACAACTGAACAATAGTGAAACCTTAACTTATAACGGATTAGTTAGAGCTAAAATAAAATATATAATATTATTATCTTATAATACCCCAAACTAAGCAGATTATGTATAAGAACTGTTTAAAAATATCTGGGATCCAATATATTTTACCAACAAACCGTCTTAGTGGAAAATGGCCTTATCTGAATTAAAGGTTGAAATTAATGCAGTAGCACTAAAAAACTCAACTGGCAATCAGAGTATCAATAAAAGTAATGGAATCAAAGTTGTTCCGGTGATGGTAGAAAAAATATGTTATTAAAAGTATTTTATGTGGATTGAGTTTTAACTATAGGTTGTTTAGAAAAGTAAAGTTTTGTATGCGTCATACATTGTGGTGCCAAGGATTTATAACAACCAAGGTGGAGTGAATGCCTACGTACCATAAAGTATAGATGTCAATATGAAAAATATGATTTAGATAATGTGGTTTAATAGACCGATATCGAAACAATATTTTAATGCCCGAGACAGAAAGCAAATATTTTAAAGTCTAAAAAGCGTAAAAGATACACCAATTAATTGTATGAATGAGATTATAAAGTTTTATCTTATATATCTTATTATATTACCATATTTTTTATTTATTCGCATAGGTTAAGATATACTGTAAGTAAGTATTATTTAAGATTTCATGTTTTGCTTATCGCAGATAAAAATCAAAGGAATGAATTAAAGGAAAAGTGACAAATCTAGTGACCACTCTAGTATTTGTTTTATACTATAAATTCTATGTACCTCACTGAATAATAACTGAGTTTCTTCGAAAGCTGTCAAATCAAAACAAAGAGTAATTAATTGAATATTAATAGAAAAACTTTTATTGAAATCAAATTAACCACTCTCTAAGAAACGCAATAAATATAAAAGTTTTGATTGAAATTAACATTTGATTCGTTTCTATAATTAAATATTTTAGTATTTCTTTTGCTTTTGATGTTTAAGTTCAAATCATAATTGATTTGCAATCCATCATTTAAAGACAAGGCACTGAAATATGACAGGAAAAGGTACAAGGCTTTAATGTTTTAACCAAGATTTTTAAACAACCACCGTAGTGTATCGGCCGCAGAATTATAAAAAATGTATATCTTTATGCTTTTAGCAAAAATGTCGAAGAAGATGTCAAAGAAGAAACTGCCAGACAGCGTGTTCTTCAAGTCCATGATGCAGAAGCTGACGATGATACACGGCACCAGCCAGTTGACCCTGAAGAAAGGAACAAGTCTAAAACTCTGGATAGTTGTGATGATCTTAAATTTAGTACTGACGGCTACCTTTATTATTATTGTGAAGAGAAAATTCGATGAAAACCAGATTGTAACACAGGTAATGTTTATTCTTAATTTTGTCATCAGAATAGATGACTTGTAAATTTACTTTGAACTTACAGTGGCTTCACCGTTCCAGGAAAAAATATTTCCATTCTCTGCCATATTAGCTTTGTCTATAGTACGAGAGCCCACGACCAAAACCATGTCTCATAGCAATACGGCAAAAACCCTATAAAATCGTTAGATTGTATGATTCTGAACCCGACTAGGTGTGTAGTAACGGTCGAAAGTGTAGCAACTGCGTGGGAGGCCATTTCTGCTGTGTCAAAAAAAAAGACAGTCGGTATTATAGCAATACGTCTGATAGTGAAAATGTACATAGATTTTATAATTGTATTACGAAAAAGTTTGTTTTCAGACATTTTGCGCGTAGCATATAGCCTGAGCGCATTTTTGAAAATGTCAACAAATTTAGCCGACCTGTATCATAGCAATACGGATAATTTTTTTTTTCAACTTTTCGTATTTTGCCATGATTACCAAAAACCTGTTTTCAGACACTTTAAGTGTAGCATATACTCCCAAAAACGAAAATAACGTTTCGGAGCAGTACTGCCAGAACGTGGGACAACTGTCTTTTTCGCACTAACGCGTTTATATGGAAAAGGTAGAAGGGGAAAGTTTTACCCACGTTTTGGCAGCACTGTTCCGGAGTCGCCTGGCCGACGCCTCTGTTAAATGATTTCGAAGACGACGATTCCGAATCCGACAGCGATTGAATACGAGAATATTTTGTAACTTTGAATAAACCGTTTTTTTTTTCAACTTCATCCCAGTTTCCTTTTGTGCGATTTATTTCAGTCCTTCAACTTCAATGTTACGGTTTCGGGTAAATTCTTTGTTAATTATCATCTAATAAATTCAGGGTCGCGATCTGAGTATCGAAAAGTTGTCTGATAGAGAAGGTGCTACACTTAATTTGTCTGATATAAATTTTTTGCACATGTGGACAACTTATTTTATCATGTCCAACAATTTTCAGACATATTGCTATGATACCGATCGGTAAAATTTGTTAACATTTTCAAAACTGTCTCAAAATTTAATGCGTTCACATTTCCGTCTGAAAATTGTTTTGTTCGCATCAAATAACCAAAATTTACTAATAAAAAAGATTTTCAGACGTATTGCTATGAGACATTTCTTTTGTCTCATTTTTAATTTTTTTAAGTGATTTTACGGGTTTGCGCTACACCACTAACGTCTGAAAAATATGTTTCCGGTATCTCAGAACTATCATTCAACTACAGTCTGCAAATCAGACATATTGCTATGATGCAGTTCGGTAAAATTCTTTGACAATTTTGAAAATTCGGTCAGATCAAACGCTACGCGGAAAATGTCTGATATTGGTATTTTCGAGTTCAGGATAATCGTATCTATCGATTTGATGCGGTTTTGGCCGTATTGCTATGAGACAAAAATTTTGGTCGTGGGCTCTCACCAATTAATAATCAAAAACTATATCAGCTATATCGTTTTTGATTATTAATTGGTGCTTAATAAATTAACTGCAATAAGAATTGGTATATAATACTCTGGTAACATTAAAATTGGGTCTACATTTCAACGAATATGTTTTATGCAATATCAATAAATTTCATTCTACAGATAAACGCGAATTGCAAAGTGAGCCAAGTTCCATTTCCTGCGGTAAGCATTTGCAATTTCAATATGGTGTCGCTTGCAGAGAGCAACAAGATTTTCGGTATTCTGTAAGTATATACCTACCTATTCATAAAAGAGGGAATTTGATATTATTTACTCTTGCACTTATGACTTGAATTACTTCACACAATCTGATTCAAAAGAGTTGTGATAAAGCATCAAGATACTTGATTATAGGCACAGAAAAAAAATACCAATATATGTTTTATCATCTTCCAGAAAATTTCAAGGCATTTCTACTAAAGAAATTGAAGAATTCTTTAACGCATTACCCGCGTTGAAAAATTACAACCACAAAGTGCGGAATTTTAGCAACTTTACTAAAATAATGGCCATTTTGAAAACTAGATTTTTTACTATGGACACTATTATGGAAGAGGTCAGATGTTCTATTCTTTTATTTTTTTGAACTTGGTTGTCTGCAATTCTGACATTAAGGCCGCTTTTCTTAATACTATATTTTGTTTGCTTGAATTACATTTGTCTGTAGCATTAGAAACATTTATCACATTTCGTATTTTTATATGCGACTGATACTTTTTCTCAGATTCACCAGAAGTGTGAGAACCTGTTGCTTTACTGTTCCTTCAATAGGAAACAAAAGAACTGCGACAATATATTTAGCCTGATCAAGACTTATGAGGGTTATTGCTGTGCTTTTAACTATGCTGCACTAAATGACCCTAGCGAAGTGTAAGGATATATTAATTTCTGTACTTATACATACCAGCTTGCGCCATCATCATCATCATCAGCTCACATATGACCACACCCCAACATCTCAAGAAGGGATTTTGGCCAGAGTCCACCATTTGGGTCTAGTGCGGTGTGGCGGAGTTCTCATAACTTTGAATGTGACGTTTTGGGCATGAAGGTTTCTTCCCTATGTTTTTTTGTCTCTTAACCGAAAACCAGTGGTGTAAACGCTTTAAACCTGAAACCCATGAGTCACCTAGCTTGCACCATCGTATGCAAGCTTCTAAAAACAAATTAAAATAAAAGTGTGAAATACCATCAGTACTTCGATCAACCCACTTATTTTCGTCTTTAATCATTAATTGATTTGACCTTTCAGACCTTTATTACCATTGGACGAAGACCTGCAATACTATGACGATCAGAGTTCAGACGCAATCAATCGGCCTGGAGGGATTATAGCCACCTCGGAAACTGGAAAGTGGGTATTATTTACTGAATCTTTAGAATTGCATATCGTCAAACTTTCTTATAATTATTTACATTATAAAACTGTAGAGCCGGTATAAATTAAATCATTTCATTAGCAATTACTTTTTCAATTTAACAAATAAAGAATGATATGGAAGATAACTAATACGTAGTTAATTTTCAGTCATATCTATTCAAAACGCTATTATAAAAATATGACAATATTAAATTATTTATTATGTTTTTATTGTTCCTAATAAAAAAAAATACATAAGTATGGGAGGACGTTTCTTACAATTTATGTGTAATTTAAAGGTAATATAGGTCTAATTTAAAAAACGTACCCGTCATAAAAATGGACAAAACTGAAACCCAATTTTATTGTCCTAGTTTAGTTTAGTTTAGTTTAGTTTAGTTATTGGTCTAATAAAATTCGCGGGTCACCAAACGTACCATTTTACTACTGGGGCCTCGGTCTGCAATCATCTGGGGATTTTATGTGTATTACTTTTATAACAATATTTCCTCTTAAAATCACTGACCGGATAAAATTATTATTAATGCTCGTGCTTTAGTATTATTTCACAATGACCTTAAAGAAACATTACCAATGTTTTTAGATATCACGTGACTAATAGGAAAAAATTATATACGGTGAATTCGGCTCCATCGGTGTATTGTTCGGGAATATCTGTGAGACAATTTCTAAAGGACTGTTGAAATGTTATATACCTATCTGCGTTCAGAATTTTGTTCGGTATTCTAATAACATTCAATTCAGTTAAAACTACTAACTAAATTTAATGACACTTAAATAAACAGTAATGATTTATCTAGTAGATATATGTACATAAGGTTTCTTTGTGTAGCAAAATAAGCAATCAATGTTTTATCTGGACCTTTCTGCATGTCCCTGTGCCTTCAAACTATCAGTTCCCGTGCTGGCATGTTTTACGGCCTTGTTTTTACTAACTATGGTAAGGTTACGGTCCAGCACATAGTACATATTAAATATCTATAGACGGGAGAAAAATAATAAAAAAAATGTCACTAATGCTGGCTACACCCAAGCCTTATTTATTCGGAAAGCAATAAAAAATAACTGGGGCTTATTACATTACTACATACATTTCGTGTGACGAGACAAGAAATAAAAACAACAAAAAAATATGAAAACGTTAAATAATGTTCTAAAACGACAGAGCGAAGCAAATTCGTCGATGTTGTAATAAAATAGAGAACAAGCCTTTATTAAAACAATAAATAATATAAACTACATCCCCTTATACAAACCTCGACGCTTATAGATCTTTCATGCAGACCTTTCACGTCATCGCATAGTAAACGAGCGAGACAAAACATAGAGCTGATATCTGGGAATAGTAAATACGTTACGAAATTACAACCATCGATTTCTACATTTTGTTTCAAGTATTTTCCCATCATATTTTACAGTAGAATATGTGGTTAGTAACCCTGATTTTTAAGGCGCCGGTTAAAGGTTCGAATCCCACTCAGGACAAATATTTGTGTTCATGAACATCTATGTTTTTATCTTGAAAAGTAATATAAATAAATTGGCTATGTATGGGAAATTACCCAGGATATTTATTGATTACAGGAGTTCAGGACTAAGTGTGGTCATCAATGTGGATCCAAATGACTACCCTAGCTGGTCTCCCGATCCTTATTATGGTGCAAAGGTAGAGTATAACATTGAATATTACTGACCTTCAAAATAAGAGGAGGTTCTCAATCCGACAGTTTTATTTTTATGTTTCCTTAGATTGTTCCCATTCTAATCAAAATTCAGCTCTCATAATAAGATCCGTGAGGAATTGAGGGAAATCTTCAAATATTACAGGTACACCTATAGTCATTTTTGTATTTTTATCAATATGTCAATCACTGTGCGTCCAGAAAATATCATTTGGTAAAGAGATAGGTAATTTAAATGATTTTCATTATGAAATCGCTAATATATTTTGTTACAATTTATTATACTTGTACTGATATTTGTAATGACACGTGTACAAACAAACATGCTCGTCCGTGCCGAAATCAAACTCAAGGTCTCAAGCGGGAATGGCAAATATTGGTGTATTTCAAAGTACTTCGCTCACAGGCGCTGCAGTATTTATATAAAGCCGGGTACAGAATAGATTATTGATCACACAACGTACAATCCCTTATCCCTACTAATGATTTTAATGCTAAAGCCATGCCTGTCTGTTAGGCTTTAACACCTTCACCACCAAACTGATTTTGAAGAAGTTTGGTACAGAGATGGACTAAGGAAAGGACATTGGATACCTTTTATCCCGGGAATATTGAAGGTCCCTCGAGAACGCAAATACATTGCATATAAATCTATACCCGGCTTTATATTGCTCGGTAAATCCGGCCACAATAATTATAATCGTTGCCATGGTAACCGTTATTAAAACTCCTCACAAAACCCGTAACAACTTTGAAATAAAAAGAAATATGCTAAGTTATGTAATAATTTCAAGTCAAGTGTTTTGACAACTTTTCGAGTAGGACACAATCATAATACCTATAGAAACTGACTTGTTATTTATATTATTTTTTTACTTTATTGTGGCATTTATTATATGATAATTTATACGATAGTTTGGGGATAGAATAGGGATGATGTAGTCGCAACAAATAAATATTTATTTTATATCTATAAATCTCTGTGAGCTTAGAACAATAAAAAGTCTATGTTACAGTTTGATAAAAAAATGTTACTTTCAAAAGAAAAATGTAGACAAGCAATTCATATTTATAAAATACTATTAAAAAAAAAGTTGAATACATCAGTGAACTTTTCACGCTTAACGAGAATGAACTTATGAATAAAATATGGTTCATGAAACTTTTTGATACTTTGTTAAGTTAGTAAGTTAACTTAGTTAGTAAGTTAACTGTTTTAAGAATCAGCTTTAGAAGCTTATTCTGTGTATCCTTAATTTTCCTGAAATAAAAATGTATCTAAATGTTTTCATCCAAAACAAAATTACATAAGACACAGCAAATATTATTTTTTTTGTTAAAAATCTAAACATCATTCTTCGCGTAATTTTGCGTTCATAATATATTATAAGATATCTAAAGTAATTTGGATTCATCTATCTGTTTTCCATTCAACAAACATGCTTATACTTTAACGAGCTTGTACTACATGTTCTACTTAGTACAAGATTAGATCAGAATATAATAGAATAACATTTGATTTTAAGATATAGAACTGTTTGAAATATTTACTTTGAAATAATAATATTACTGAATATTTGACGGATCAGTTGGCCTGTGGCTGATCATCTATCTTAGCTTTCAAGTTGCCAGTAGTAGGTTCGAAACCTACCTACGACAAATGTTTATGGTGTCTTTTTGTTCGCGTATTTGTGTCCATTTTGGAATTTCTGAATGTAAATATAACACTGGTCAACAGTATTTTAGATATCTTACTTTTACATTATACCTATAAGTATTTTAACATATTATATGTAATAATCATAAAAGACATGAGCACATTCAATATTTTTATGAATATATTTGTGATCGAGGCAGTTGAAAACATAAAAATTAGCAATTACAAGGGCAACAAAAAAGTTATTTGTAGTACTGTGTAATTATGTCCAGCCATACCAGCTATCTAGTTACCTAAGATAAACTAGCTAATAGAACAAACTCTCAGTACAATCAAATCATGTGGGAAAAATATCAGTTTTGAAAAGAAGACCTATTATTTACTGAGTTTATTGCCGGCTGTTCTCAGTAAAATCAACATTCAGAAACGAGCATAAGAGTGACTGTAAAGGCCTATTTGAATAAAAAAATATTTTTATCTTCGTGTATTTTTTTCAGGTAATGATAAGTGATCCAAACGATTATCCAGAAATCACAGTTTCATACAGATACATAACCTTAGGAGAATCTATGGACATAAAGGTTGAACCGATGGTCTTTCAAAGTGACTCTGATGTGAGACGCGTTGACTTGGAAAAGAGGTCATGCCTCTTCCATGACGAAGTCAACCTAGCTCATACTGATAGATACAGCTACGAGACGTGCAAGACAGAATGCAAAATGAAGACTTACTTGACGATCTGTGGGTGTGTGCCTTTTAAATATCCGAGAGGTGAGTTAGTGTGAAATATTCTCGTTATTTGGAAAGGCAGAGAGATCATAATGGACTGGTGATTTTGTCTTCGAAAGATAGGAGGATTTTACTCTAAAAATGTTGTCTGTTTAAATGCTTTTCTTGTTAATTTCAGAGCAATCAGTGCGTATTTGCGAGTTGCATGATTTGAACTGCTTGAATAATGTAACAGGTAATAAAATTTACTTGTTTTTCCACTTACCTTGGTGTTTAATATTTTCGTCTTGATTTTTTCCCGATGATTACTACTTAAGTACCTACCTGTATAATTTTAGTATTTTGTCAATGACATTATCCTAGTTTTATGGCGTATTTTTTGCTTGGTTTTGTTAGCAATTAATTCTACTATCGAACTGACCTTTCGTTAAAAAAAGAGTGTTTACAAAAAATCTGTGAAAACATATTTAGCATCCATCTCATTAGGATTTGTGTTCATGCCACCTTCAGCCACATTATCACTTTCCAGCAGTTTGCAATCAAATAAAAGCGTCAATAAAATGAAAAGGTTCTATAGTAGAATAACTGTTCTTACTTGTTTCAGTTCATAAATCGATAGAGGAAATGCATTGCGATCCCTTATGCTACATCGAGTGTAGGGACAAAAAATACAGCGTGACGAGTGATCTTGTGCCGTTTTTACCCGAATATTTCCCACAGGATGTTGTGTAAGTACATACTACATTAATATGATTGTAAAGGCCAGTGGTGAGCAATAAGAGAGAGTGGACTGTATTTTAAGGTCTTTAATTTTATATAAATATACTATGTACATGAGCGGCTATGCGCGTGCGATCGCGGCGGTGGTCTTGAAGTTCTGTCTGAGGCAGCGGGCGGCGCGGCGCGTCCACCTCGTGTCCTCGACAAGATAGCGCTCGACACCGTGTCGATGCGTGTCGACACAGTGTCGATTAAGATGGCGTAGACAATGATGATAAACTTCTAATAAACGCATAATATATATTATATGTACTAACATTATTTAAAAATGTGGCCACGGTAAAATAATTTATTCTAATCAAAATGTCTACATTGTAAATTGTACACATCATAAAAATAACTATGATTATAAATAAGACAGAATAATGCTATAATCATAAAAAGAAAATATATCTCAAATTGCTTCCCTCTGATTGTGTGCTAAGAAGACAAATATACAATGTAAATATATATTTTCTCCCACAAATATATAGACCGTCGCACATAGGTCGTTTTTCAGGATTTAGGCGGCCAAAATTATTTTATGTGAAATTTATATTACAAATAGGTTACATTAAAAGAATTTAGTGTTTGGAATAATGTACCGAAATTATTTATCGGTGCACGGTGCAGGGCCTGACCTACTCATGATTTTTTATCAAAAAAAAATTGGTTGCCTGTAAAGTCGGTATACGGGCGAAAGTTTTACGTGACAACGACTTTGAGTGGTAAAATAATTTTAATGTGAATATTCATTCGTATAGTAGGAAGAAGGATGAAATAATAGTAACAATTTAAAACATAACGTCACGTTACGTGAGCGGAGCGTAACGCAGTTTCTTGAAGTGTCACCCGGCAAACCAATTTATAAGACGTTGTCACGTCAAAATATTTTAATAGGGATCTTAGTTGATTTCAAAGTGTTTTTTTTTCAATTATTATATTAAACACACATATAACAGACACTTACTTTACTCAAGGAGGGACAGCTGTCTACGTTTTAGTAAAATTTTCGGGTATTATTAAATAAAACAAAGTTTATTTTGTCCTCATAAGTATATTATTCAAATTATCTTTACACACGTTATACAATAGGAAAGTTACATAAACTAAATAGATAATCACTAAAAATAATCGATCTTACATTAGATTCTTATTCATCTACATCTAAGCAAATTTTCGCAGCTTTCATCAATTTCCATTGTTTGGTTTGGCTCAGCAGGAATCAATAGCTGCATTGGCTGTGACAAAAATAATTTTGCAGCGGTTTTTTTGGTCTATCTCATGGAACTAATAAATGGGTCGGATGTTAATAGTAACCTATGATAAATATCTAACTTACATTTTTCTCTCGAAAACTTGCGAGCAAAGTTTAGGCGATAAGACCTAAAATGTTTATTTGTGTTTAATGTTTATTTTGTGCGCCTGAGATCACCTCTTTATTAAATCACTTTTAAAATACAAAAACTTCTTTTTTATCGCATTTTATTGGTCTTCTGTGTCCCCGTAACACACTAGTAAATAATTTTCTAAATATTGAATTTTTTCATTTATCGATAACGAACTTTGCTCATTCATTTTATCGAAGAGGTGTTTACGGGTCAATATTCTCACCCCCGAGCAGCCAGATGAACCTATGACAATAAAAAAATAATATTAACACAAAAACATAAAATCCAAACATTTCCCATTTTTGTCTAAAAAGTTTCAAACTCGTTTATTTCAAAAAGTAGCAAAAACTAGCAGCTGATTTTAAGCAGTTTTCTTTATAAGACTTTATATTATATAATGGAATCAAAAATTTTACTCGGAAAGGTGCGAAAGTAAAGTATTTATTCGATTGAAATTGAAAAATAAAGAAAAATTATTTCAAAAACAGGGTATCTTTGACGGCTCATTAAGTTATTTATTGACAATACATTTAAAAGAATTTCATATTATTTTGATAAAGGCTTACCTAAATTATTGGTATCCATCACTTAAACAAGCAAATATGACACGACACATAAAATAATCACAGAAGAAAATGATTTCCAAAAAGGGCGTCAAGAACTTTCACGTGCAGTAAGTGCGACAATCAAGTTTCGACTAGTGTAGAAACGCGCTCGCGCAGTCTAGGGGTGGGGGAAGTGTTGGCTATTGTTCGTCAGGTAGTCCACTATTCCAGGAAAAAAGTTGTTTGTCATTCGTCTATTTTAGGAATTTTGACTTATGGCCGCCTAAATCCTGAAAAACGACCTATGTGCGTCGTACTCGTGTAATTTTTGAAACAAATAAATTATACTTATGCGATGAAAACATGACAACAAATTTGACAATATAAATTACAACATGCCAAAAAAGTCTCGACAAAATCACACGTTATTCAAAGTAACCAATATGTATATAATAACCAATTTATATTGGAACAAAAAATTTACATGCAAACCATGCTCCATTTTAAATTTATTCTACAAAGGTTGGGGCTGATACAAACTTTTCAATAGATACCAATCGATATTATAATTTATCACTCCAGGTATAAAAGCTATTGTGTTGGAAATAGAATCTATATTAAGTAGTTCGTTTTATTGGTGTAATTTTATTCGTACTTTTGTTAGTATTTATTTAAGTTCAAAGATTAACTACCCAAAAAATACATTTGAGGCCTAAACTACCTCACATAAGTACTAAAAAAATATCAAATAGGCCTTTACAACTACTTATGAATAGTCAAACGCTATCGCTCGATTCAGAAGGTTGCTTTTGATGTGGAGAGCAATAAACTCAGCTACGCTAGCAAAACAAAATTCTGGTTTGATAGGAAATACAAGAAGTAATAATTTTATCAAAACTGTATCTTTATATGTAATGTTACTTACTATTAGTTGTCACTTTTACACACCGCATGAATTAATCATGATGACAATTTTATTTAACTTTATGATTAACATTTCAATGAAAATATATTTTTACTAGCGGACCCGTTCTGCCCACCAGCGCCACCTACCGGGTCCAAATTGATGTATTATATATAAAAACCTTCCCCTTGAAATACTCCGTTATTTGGTGAAAACCGCATGAAAATCTGTTCAGTAGTTTTTGTGTTGATCTCGTTCAAACAAACAGACAGAGGCGGCGGCGATAAAACACAATTTGGTAATACTCAAATTTTTTTCAAAATGGCGATGTTTTTCAAAGCGTCAAAGGCTTCCATACCGACTACAATTTGTTTAAAAAAATAGAGAGCTATTCCGATACGTTCGTATTTTATGTTTGAAATTGAGTCATGTTTTTTTTTATCTCTGTGAATGTGATAGAATAGAAATAACCTTTTCAATGTAAGCTTCGACAAACTCGTATAAACGTGTCATATTAACGCTCGTTGGAAATTGATCGGCATATTATATCGAAGTTGATATGTTAACTTATATTTCATTTGTAATCTTGACAATCGAATATCTATACTAATATTATAAAGAGGAAAACTTTGTTTGTTTGTTTGTTTGTTTGTAATGAATAGGCTCAAAAACTATTGGACCGTTTTTAAAAATTCTCTCACCATTCGAAAGCTACATTATCCACGAGTAACATAGGCTATATTTTATCCATGTATTCCTACGGGAACGGGAACTACGCGGGTAAAACCGCGCCGAGGCAGCTAGTTTGATATAAAATAGCGTAAGTAAGAAGTTTATATAAAAACCTTTTTGCAACAGTTTTATTCGCTCCGATTGATAGCGTGATGTTTGTTGTTATAGCTTCTGTGTCATAAATGGGATATCTAACACAAAAATATTTTTAATGTAAACGATTAGTCTGTGAGATTAGCGCGTTCAAACAAACATACTCTTCACCTTCATTTATGTAATATTATTAAAGTATAAATATAGATATAGTAATGACCGGCAAAAAATAATTGAAGAATATTTAAGTATCTTCCTATATTTATGAAAAAACTACTTTCTAATACGGAGATAAAATATAGCCTTTGTGAGTCCCTGATAATGTAGGTTTACATTAGGGAAAGTTTTCCAGTAGTTTCAGCGCCTATACGCTACAATTAAACAAAGAAGAGAAAAATCAAACCATTTTCTATTTATAATATTAGTGTAGATATGTGAATGAATAACAGTTATATTATAATAAAAATAATTATTTTTCAGAAAGGACCACAACGCTAGCGAGCTAGCCGCTCTACAGGTATACTTTGGCAAATCTCACTGCAACTGCTACAAATTGACACTTCTCATCGATTTAAACTATTTTATCGGTAAGTACCTTAAACTATTTTATTTAAAAGCTAGATATACTTTATAGAGTTTTGAAATTGTCTTAAGTGGTTTTTAGAACATCTCCAAATTAAAATTGTAAATGCAAAGGTTAGTTCATTTTCTTATTTGACGTCATAATGTACCATTGGAGAGGATTTGTTGTAGATTCATAGTTATGTATACAATCATAAAGTCACAAGTCATAGAGTCTTAGAGTCATGAACATAGAGTCAAAAAGAAATAAAAACTTATAACTTGGCCGAGATTATAACCTATAGGTACCAGATAAAAACTGATAGATAGAGCTTTATTGTTACACCACATAAAAAACGTAATATTAACATGAAAAACAAGAGTGTTACAATGGGCGTTATCACTTATAGTGATCTCTTCCAGGCAACCTTAGGATGGAGAACGAGGTGGGAAATTGGAACTGATTGTGGTATATTAGAGTAATTCAATTTTAGTTGATTAGAGTACGTACATTCATCCATTTTACACTATATTTAGACAAGTAGTAGCATAGATTGTTATCTCAGTAAGTAAGCGTGAGGTTTCCGTAATTAATTAATTTCTAGTAGGAAATGTTTGTCAGTCATAATGTATTTTAGTGACGTGTAATTGTGTTTAGGATTTACTTTGCAAAACTAATGGAATTCATTTGAATAGGTAACGTTTGGTAAATAAGTGTTTACCATCTCTAAGTATAATAATAGATAGTATGTTTTATAATTGTACTATTAAATCGTGGAGCAATTTTTATACAATTTTACTAATATTTCGTTAGGAAGTTAGTTTTTTGAAGTATTACGGTGTTTTGTTGCACGAAAGAAGTCGTTCCTAGTTGGTTGATTAATAAAAGAACCTACTATGCTTTATGGATTAGTGTTCTATTATTTAGAATTATATACCTACACAAAAATAAAAAAAATGCCCCGCTAAGAAAAAAATTACCTAAGAATGCGGTATCTTTTGGAATAGTTTAGTTAGAGAGAGAAGTATAAACGCCATGCAAATTTAAACTCTAAAGTAAGCTTTATAATACTCTCATTATAGGTTAATCTGAAGATCTAAAACCTGAGTACCTTACCCAGATGTTCGTCCATATTAGTAGTTATAGTTCCTATTTCATATTTAGTATGAGTGTTTTTAACCTAAAAGTAGGTACAATAATATTAACAACTAGCTGCCTCCCCGCGGTTTTACCCGCGTAGTTCCCGTTCCCGTGGGAATACAGGGATAAAATATAACCTATGTTACTCGGGGGTAATGTAGCTTTCCAAAGGTGAAAGAATTTTTGAAATCGGTCCAGTAGTTTCGGAGCCTATTCATTACAAACAAACAAACAAACAAATCTTTCCTCTTTATAATATTAGTATAGATGAATAAGCTCTGTCAGAAATCTGGGATATAAATCCGTGGGAAAGGCTTTTGTATTTCAATCTGAACTTTTAGAATTATAATAAAGTGTATTGACGATATGTTTTCTTTCCTTTCAGCGACTTACGGAGGCGTATTTTCTTTAAGTTTTGGAGGTTCGGTGCTTACTTTGTTCGAGTTATTTTACTTCTTGCTTTCTTTGATAATATCAATTGTATTACGAACTGTGGTCTTAGGATTTTATAGGAGGAGGCGTTAGAAAATTATATTCTATATACTTAAGAATTTATTTAAATGTTAATTTGATGTTGCCCCTGGTTTCATTGAGTTCCTGTGCTACTTTATATTTTCTGTTTTTTTTTTTTGCGTTTGGCAACACTTAGCCTTTTTTTCTATTTATTGGTTTTTATCTCATTTAGCTGTGTATTTAACTGTATCATATTATATTATGTAGTATTAGTTGTCTGAATAGACAGTACAAGTTGTGCTATGTACTGTTGATTTATACTAATCTTAGTATGTATTCTAGAATAATGCCATTGACCTTCTTCATGAGTAATTACTGAGTTTATTGCCGGTTCTTCTTAATAAAAGCTACATTCTGAACTGAGCATTAGAGCAAGTTCTTGTAAAGGCTTATTTGAATAAAAACGTTGTTTTTATTTTCATAATACCCATAGGTAAATTACTCACAAAATTTCATCGAATTTGTTCCTTTCAGCTAAAATTATGTTAATCTTGATTGTGGTTTATTTTTATATTTTCCGGTTCACCTGGCTTCAGTATCACACAGGTGAACAACAAAATTTTTTATATTTATTTTATTAGTCAAATTAAAATGAGGCTCGTATTTTCCGTGAATTGACAGAAAAATATGAGCTGCTTTCCTGTATTAATTTTCCTCTATCGCTCGAATCGTATTATAGTAAAATTGTGTATCGGGAAACGTAATCCATTTTCGATTGTAGGCATAAAAATAAGAATTTTTTTATGAATAAATTCGAAAATATACTTTTCAATTTCACTGGTATTTTTTTTTTTTTTTTTACATAGGGAGAAGAGAGTAACAAAGACCTCTCTATATATGAAGCCAATATTACAGACTTGGAGTTGGTCAACTATGTGGCTTATTGTCTCAGGACAGATTGCCACGCAGCAGAAAGGAACAAAAAAAAAAAAAAAACTGGTATTTTTATTTCTAACCAACTACAAGAAACTACTTTTTTGAAGTCAGAAAAAACTTTCGAAACATTTTTTTAAGTCTGAAGCTTGATCCATCGAAAGTAATATAAATGGTATAAGTATTTATTTATGTGACTCTATAGGCCAATATTGGGTCTTTCATTGCTTGGAATTGATTTTCTATTACACTGCGACCTCGCTTTGATTAGAAACGTGATGGTAAGAAATACAAGAGAATTTCCTTTGGTAAATATCCTTATCTATTTGTTTTTTGGTCGGAAATATACACGTTGGTATATATTTACAGATTGTTGTTTAGTAAATCCATTTTTTAAGAGAAATACTCAACATACTCCTAGTCTAATTATAAACTATACAAGGCTTGCAATTGTGTATATTTTAATTTACTGTGATGACCACTTTCCATCAGGTGAACTGCCTACTTGTTAACTCACCGACATAAAACATATACTGTTGTTACATTCCTGTTATTTACAGTATTAATTTGTCACTTTATGAAGGTAGGTTCATATATATCAGTACGCTTTGGATCTCTGTTTTTGATTGTCGCATAAACAACAATGCCAACATAGAACATATATTTTCATTCACACAAATGTTGGTCATCAGTAGGAATTCTCGACCTGCGGTTAAGAAGTTCGCCAACTACCAAAGCAACCACAAAAATCCCATATACATACCTTCTTACCTACCTATTACTCATTTCATCGGTTTTCTTACCATTAATATAATATTTTTTTAGTATAATAGAGAGAATATTAAAAGTAAACCGCATTAAAATTCTCGACACTCTCGCCCAATAAACATATTTTGCAGTTCGAATAACAATTATTATATTTTCATTGTCATATTTTTATTATAAAATAAAACAACTTTCAGAGAAAAAATAAGGCTAAAATTTTATATTGAAAAAATAAATATTTGTAACTTCTATCTCTTTAATCTTGTAATAAATTCTGTTCGAGACTTCATAATAATCTCGGGATGGAATTTTTATAATACTTACTAGTTGACCCGCGCAACTTTGTTAGCGTCACTTTTTTCAACATTTTTGATTGATGCTCCGCTCCTATTCGTTGTAGCGTGATGATATATAGCTTATCGCCTCCCTCGATAAATATGCTATCTATCATTGAAATATTTTTTCAAATCGGATCAGTAGTTTCTGAGATTTGCACGTTCAAACAAACAAACTCTTTAGCTTTATATATATGTAAAGATTTGCTTACATCACGTACAAGCTCTGCCTTTTGAGGCATTAGTCTGTTAATATTTAAACATAAATACTAGTTATATAAGTTTTAAGATAAATCTGATAGAAGCTAAAATCTTAGGTTGATTAAAAAATACTTGGAACGTGTTTAAGATTTCTTTTTATGAAAGAAATATTTTTAAGCTATTGCATAGCTTTTATCGCGGGCTCTGAGCGCGGCGACCGAATCAAGAAATTCCGTAACGAAAAAAACCTAACACATCGTCTAACGTCGTTTCAGTTCGGCAGACTTCGGCACGGTGTTTGTTTGCTATCTTCTTAACTCTTTGACGTTTTGAAAAAATGGCGTTTGACATTTAAAAAAAACAAAACTCAATTTCCGTATTCGCGCGTAATTATTTTGTTTCTATTTCGTGGCAAGGGTACCACGTCATAAAGCCTAAGTATTCAAATACGTATGCACATCAGAATGCATATTATTAAAAAAAATATATGCTCAAGTATTTTTACAATGTACAAGGCGTCCTTTCTAACCTAACCTTTGTTTAAATCCAAATGTATCATTTATTTAGTACATGTAGCGGCCATTTGCATTTCTAAGCACGCGATGTTGGCGTATTGGTACAAATGTTTGTACGTTGGGCCAACATGGCAATGAAATTAGACCTTTTCTCTAAGATTTATATGAGCTAGTACTTATATATTTTTAAGCTATTGCATAGCTTTTATCGCGGGCTCTGAGCGCGGCGACCGAATCAAGAAATTCCGTAACGAAAAAAACCTAACACCCCCCACTCCGACGGGCAAGGAGGTGTGGCTTGAAGGCCGTGCATCGTCTAACGTCGTTTCAGTTCGGCAGTCTTCGACAGTCGACACGGCGTTGTGTGCGATTAGACGTATTGTACGACTCTACGAAACTCGCACGAATCGAGACGAGCTGCTCCGAAATCGGACGAATACATAAGCTGCTTATGAGAAAGTATATAGGTGTATATGTATTTATGTACAACAGTGAATAGCTGTACTTGTAAAATTTGTGTATGAAGTGTTTTGAATATGAATGAACAAAGTGCATTTATTATTAAAATAAATAAATAAAATTATAATTGCATAAGTTGATACAAAATGCTATGCAATGCAATAGCTTTACCGCGGCAGTCCCCGAGTGCCTCACGTAATTTTTTTTATTACAAAATGTATTTTTTTAATCTTAATGTTACATTTTCATTTATAAGCTTTTTCAACTATGTTATTGATTTTGATTTAATATTTTTACAGATATCTTACATAGGAATTACTTTTTATTTCTAAGGTAATTCAATAGTATATATATAGGTGAATAAGGAAAATATTATAAGAAATAACACAAAATCCCTTCCACTGACCACAGTAATTTATATTTCATCGTTATTGATTTAGTATCACATATAATACAAAACTAATTACTATTTTACAGTAGGTATATTAAATTAAATGCTTTCAAGTTAAATTAGTGCAAATTGGTCTCTGACAAATAAAATTAATTAATTAAATAAGAGGCTTACTGAACCGTCTGGCATTCAGTTCGCTGGTATCTCACTATCAGTACAAAATATACTCTATATCTATACACATAAAGCTTAACATCAATTGTACATTATCTATTTACATGCTGTATCTCCAACTAAGTATACTTTTATTTTATTTACAGCAAGATTTTAGAATATCTATTAACAAAACAATTCTAATGAAATAACAAAATATTTTTAGGAAAAAATTACATGACTACTTTTAACTGACTTTACCCTTAAGTTAAAGTTACTTTAAGATATCCAGCTAGTCACCTCCCTACAAATTCCTACCAATTTATAAATCCACTAGTGGCTCCCCGAGGTTTCACCCGCGTTCGCGATCTTAAATTTTTCTCACAAAATGTAGCCTATACGTTATTCCAGAACATATTTTAACGCTGTACCAAATTTCATCGCGATCCCTTCACCCGTTTTGGCAGGAAAGAGTAACAAACATTTTTACAAACTTTCGCATTTGTAATATACTAACGGACCGGCAGACTTCATTCCGCTCACCAGCCACCAAATTGATAATACATAAAAACCTTCCCCATGAAATACTCCGTAATTTGGTGAAAACCGCATGAAAATCTGTTCAGTAGTTTTTGTGTTCATCGCGTTCATACAGACGGACAAAGGCGGCGGGGACTTTGTTTTATATATGTACCTACTAGTAGCTACCGCAGTTTCACCCGCGTTCTTCCTTTTTCCCGAGATAAAAAAATTCCTATGTCCGTCTACTGGTTCTAAGCTCCCCACCAATTTTCAGCCAAATCGTTTCACCCGTTCTTGATTTTTAAATAGTGTAACTAACACGACTTTCTTTTATATATATAGATACAGAAGATTAGTGGTATACAGGAGTACATATTTCAATCAGTTAGCGTTTAAAGTCAATATGTCCGTGCCGCTGCAGCATCTCGACGGACAAGGCGTGTGCAGGCGCAGTCCGCCGCGAGGAGCGCGTCACTTGGCTCAGCTGCGTCGTGTGCCTCAACTCGATGCCACGTGCCATCTGCGTGTTGTACACGTGCCCGTGACCGTGCCCGTGTCCATTGCACCCGTGACGGAGGTTGTTCATCTGGGGAGGTCATGCTGGTTATCACCTCTAGTGCTATATAATTAACTACCTCCCTACGCGCGGTTTTACCCGCGTAGTTCCCGTTCCCATGGGAATACAGGTATAAAATATAGCCTATGTTACTCAGTGATAATGTGGCTTTCTAATGAAAAAATAATTATTTAAATCAGTCCAGCACTTTATGAGTTTATTCGTTACATACAAAAATACAAATCTTTCCTCTTTATAATATTAGTGTAGATGAACCGCTAATCTGATTCCAAAGTAAGCTTCAAAATGAGCTTCTGTTATGGTAACCAGATAGCTGTACTACACATATATACTTTGAACTACATACATATTATAGATATTGACATGCATAATTAAGATTTGATATCGCATGCGATAATGATACAGATAGATTGAAGTTTTCTAAGCTGGTTATTAACGTGTAGTTCTGATACTTATTAAGTTAAAGTTTGATATCGTTAAAGAAGGATCGATGGATGAATTTGTCGTTTTGAATTATTTTACAGTTGTTTATAAATAGTGTGAGATATTCTTGTTACATTGTTTAGCAGACTGCTAATATGCAGCTTTATATGATGTTTCTTAAGGTGCTACAATAAATATGATTTTGATAGTATTTTGACTTGAAATCTATATATTTTTATCTGTTTTATATTTCTGAATCCAATTACTTTCTACTATAACAACTTACCTAATAGGAAAATATTAAAAGAAAATCACCAAGTAGGAAATAAACAGAAAATACGTAAATTAGATATCGTTACCTGCAAATAACACCTCTTGTGCGGTTCGTGGTACAGCTCGTAATCACTCGATGATCCTTCAGGCTTTTGATTACACCGCCACTGGAATGAGAGGGAAGATCAAAAGTAAGCCGGGGGAAAGAGAGGGGAGATCAAAAGTAATCCTGGGGAATGAGATGTCATTAAGAGAGTTTGGGAGCAGGACGCCTGAAGGCAATCATGTTGTTTCATCTGTATTTCTGCAACAAACTGTTGTATTTTGATATCTGTTTTTAGTAATAACTCTTTGGTATATACATGTAATATTTTGGGTTTAAATATATTGTGTTTAATCCAGTGTAAATCATTATTTAACCGACGTTAGTGATGAGAAATGAATGGATGGTAAACCTAAGTAGCTTTTCGTCTGTTTCTGTTAAACGCAAAACTGGCTGAAAACATATTTGGGTGGAATAATTTTTAAGACTTGTTTATAGAAAACAGATTTCAATTTAGTGTACCTCGTTTTTGAACATACCATATCTTTCAATCGATTAATGTGACATCCGCGCTCTAACGACAACTGAAAAACTTAGTAATTGCACAGTTGCCAACTCAGTGTAACTAAGTGTATCAAAATGATGTAAAATTTTTGTTGATAAAGTAAACTATAGGGGAAAAGAAAATGTATCAGTAAAACGTCTCAGTTCCGTAAACATTGCATTACAAAAGTAGTAGATCCATTAATTTTATAAATCTAAATACAATTTTCCAATTCTTTCTTTTATTTTTGAAACTGAATCAGTATTTTTTATCAGTCATTGATAAAGTTAAAGAGGTCAAAATTCAAATACTAGACAACTGTAGAGGTATATATAACGTCTATGTTAACACCTTCATTTCTAACAATGCGGATGTAACCACGAAGAGCAATATGTTATCCCTTTAACAAATAGCTACAACTATCCTTCCGTATGAATGTAAAATATCTATAGAACAGTTCACGGTTCGACAGCTCCAATGTTTACGCAACATGAATTACGTACTTCGTGACGAGGGTAGGGCTAAAATGGTGCATTACACATGGGGTTTTGAATAGTATTGATAGTCAAACGCATACTGTAGATGATCAAACTATGATGATCGGTAGGCGGTCCGCGGTGTGGTAATGAAAAGACTCACTTGCACATAAAAATATAATTAAAAACAAATATACAAAACACAGATGAAAACTTAAAATTAACGACACAAAACAAAAATGGCCGGAAGCGTCAAAACATTGTGCAACCACGACTGCCCCGCGCGCCCGGCCCCGTGCGGTTTTCTTTTTATTTGCATTATATGGTTTTTTTAAACAAAATTATGTTTATTACCTTAATCGAGCGGGCGGTTTAAATTATCGGCAACATTTATATTTTACTAGCTTCTGCCCGCGACTCCGTCCGCGTGGAATAGTTACTTTGGGCTAACGCTAACTTTCAACCCCCTTCGTATACGTAGAAGGATGGTCTCGCAGAGCTAACTGCACGCGCCGGCCCGACACATAAAGGCGCGCGCAGTAGAGTACTTGAACATTATTTTGGTGCAATGTTATTTTAAATTTGCGATATCTCCTAAGATATTCATTGAAATCGAATGATGTAAAAGGTAATTTTGTTTTAAATTAAATACTTGTGATGAATAACGTATTCATTTGGATAAGGATTAATATCATCTTCATAAAAACACCTTCAATAATAATGCTTAATTTTCGAACAAATTTGGTTAGTATAAAAATGGTCACAGTGAGCCAACCTTAACCGATAGACATATGCTTTTTTTAGAACTTTTGAAGAACAATTCTCTCATAGATCATTTTAGCGCAACTTTAACCGTTTACGCAGCGTACGCAGCGGAAGCTCTCAACAGGAAAAGAAATCTCCCGATTTTGAAACATTCTTCACTGGTGCTCCGCTCCTATTGGTCATAGCGTGATGATATATAGCCTATAGCCTTCCTCGATAAATGGACTATCCAATGGCGAAATAATTTTTCAAATCGGACCAGTAGTTTCTGAGATTAGCGCGTTCAACCAAACAAACAAACAAACAAACTCTACTCCTTTATAATATTAGTATAGATGTCATCTTTCACACTTCAGGGGAACGAATATTTTGTACCTACAAGTGGTGTTTAGGCCGTAGTCATCGAAGGGCTTAGGTGAACTTCATAAGCCTCTGTAACATCTCAGTCATGCAGGTTTCCTTATCAGCAAAAAAAATCCTTTACCGAAAGTTACTGGTGAGCCAAACCAAAGTTATATTAGCTGCTGAGGATTCAATTATATGCTTTCATGACCGTGCGATAGCAGATTTCATAATTTTAATATGGTTACGATGTTATATGTTTGAGAACATACAAAATGGCAAATATACCGATCAGCTTAAAGTTAAATATCAATTCAAGTATTTTTGGGAGATATTAAAGAACATTTTTTACAATGATTGTTTCATAGTTATTTTGTTTGCTCCTTATTGGATCGGCATACCTCAAACTTTTCCCAAATATTACGATACTTTTAGCCTAAAATTTGAGACTAAACCACGACTAAACCACGTTTCCACGATGTAACCTGATAGCCCGTAAGTGTACAGGTTACTAATTACGTCAGACGTGATTCACTACTTAAGGCACCATTACATACCTACGGCTTGTTTTCACAGATCATTTGTATAGTAACAAAACAAAATAGACCCTATTCAAATTATTGTACACTAGTGGCTCCCCGCGGTTTCACCCGCGTTCCCGGGATAAAAAGTAGCCTATGTGTTATTCCAGAACATATTCTAGCTCTGTGCCAAATTTCAAGCAGATCCCTTCAGCCGTTGGAGCGTGAAAGAGTAACAAACATCCATACATACAAACTTTCGCATTTATAATATTAGTAGGATTAAGAGTTATCTACCTCCAACATCTATATACATATATAAAACAAAGTCCCCCCCGCCTCTGTCTGTCTGTGTGAACGCGATGAACACAAAAGCTACTGAGCATGCGGTTTTCGTGCGGAGAATTCATGGGGAAGGATTTAAGGAATAATACATAAATTTGGACCCGGTAGGTGGCGCTGGTGGGCAGAACGATATAAATAATATGAAAATAAATAATATATATATAAGACAGCTTGAAGGCAGATACTAACTTGAGGATAGCCAGCTAAGTAAGTACCACAATGTACTCTACGTTTATTTCCTCTTTGATAACCAAGGTTATATTAATTTATCAATTCTGTATTCATTCTCATTGAGTTTGAATGCCGTGAATTATAATGACAAGCAAATTAGACCGGCCGGAAGTAAATCTTAAAATTTTCATGCTAATGTAAAATTACTCTTGGAGAGAATATAATGATAAGATTATTATCAAAATTACGGGTTATTTATAATACTGATTTAAAATGTCTAATTAGGAAATTTAATACTAGTCATGATTTCTGAATTTTCGAAATTGTTATTATTTGTGTACTATTTTGATCTATATCTGCTATGTTTTTTTATTAACGTCCATATATTTTTATTTATTTGCGCTCCATTTTTTATGCTTTTAAAATGTAGCTCCCCAAATATTCCATGCTAAGCTTGTACTTTTCACCAAAACATATACCAAAAGTTCACAGGTAAGCTTCTAAACAGCGGAGCCAAACTACTACAGCTTTTAGTAAAGCTTGCTTACCTTTATGCTTGCTCGACTCTATAATACCTGTTTAATATTCCCCGCCTGTTCACACTTCGGCCTAAAGCTCTATCTCTATCATTTTAGTTTCCATAGTAAGGGACGGCACGAAACTTTAAGGCTGTCTAGCGGAACAGTAAAACAATATTTTATCAAACACTATTCAGGTGCTAAAAGTAAATTTTATGTAAAAGTAAATAAATAATTTTAAGATACTTCGATCATTACTTCTTCTAACCGGTCTGCATGGAAGTCGATGGGGGAGGCCTATATTCAGCAGTGGATGTCCTAAGCCTGATTTGATGATGGAGATGACTTTGATCAAAGAATCAATCAACAATTTTCTTGATTGAAAACACCAATATTATATTCAATTAACCCTATATAATAAGATATTTATAAAACTAAAAGCCTCTTAAGCTATTATACATTAAAGGTATAGCTTTATCAAAACTCTTTGAAGCAAAGTCATGAATATTTGACGAATTCATTTGGTAGGTATATCAGTTTCTTTGATCGATGTACTTTTTAAGTCCTAATTATATGTCTAGGCCCGACTTATACGACAATATTATCAAGTTAATAGACTCATATAAATTAAAGCTTATTATTATAACTAACTAGTGGCTACCCGTGGTTTCACCCGTTTTTCTGGGGGATCTTCAATATCCCCGTGATAAAAAGGAGACTATGTGTTAATTCAGGTTATAAACTATGTTCTTAATTTCATCCCAATCCCCTCAGTAATTTTTGCGTGAAAGAGTAACAAACATCCATACTCACAAACTTTCGTGTTTATATTAGGAAGAAAGTGGACTGACGAACTGATAAGGGTCGAACGAACCCGTTGAATGCACACATCTTTCAAGCGGTCCATTTTTCACACACGGCCAATCGGATTCGAACAACATACTATCTTTTAAATACATACTTATATAGATATTTACATCCAGACAGAACAGTCCGCGTAAATGGAACAGTCCGCGTAACGGTGTAAAATCCATCTGAGGCTAACACCTTCCAGGCACAGAACAAACAGACATATTCATGCATACAAATGTTTGTCCCGGTGGTCGAACCCACGACCAGCGGCTTGAGAGTCAGGGTCACTAAACACAAAGCCAACTGGTCTGTCTAATATCCTGGGACATTTCACACACCAATTCCAAAGTAAGTTTTTAAAGTGAGCTTGTGTTATGGCAACCAGATAGCTGATATACTACATAAACTATGTTTTAAATATCATAATTATCGGCTCATACACGTCTCCACCGAGGAGCTCGAGCCTCCCCTATCAATGAGCGGGTGTAGGCCATAGTCCACCACGCGGGCTCAGTGCGGATTGGCGGACTTCACATGCCTTTGTTTGATTGTGACATCTCGGGCATGCAGGTTTCCTCACGATGTTTTCCTTCACCGAAAGCCAGTGGTGTGAATCCGTACATAAGTTTTTTTAAAACTCAGAGGTACGGGCCGGGGTTTGAACCTGCACCCTCATGATCGTGAGTCGGTGCGTTCCCAAATGAGCCACCACGGCTATTGTTTTAAAATAAATTTTATGTATATATGTTTTAAATATAAGTATGCCTACTTAAATAGATATTTACATCCAGACACAGAACAAAATGACACATTCATGTCGAATCGAATAAATTAATATATTAATTAAGTTATTATAATTATAATACCGTGAACTTAGCCTGTTGACACACGCCGCGCCCACAGAGCAGTTTTCTCGCTGATCGCTGGAAGTTCCTCGTCATTAGGCAGTAAACTATGGGATTAATTGCTGAATTCGCGTGACCTGAGATAGAAACGTTTCATATTAATATAGACGTAACATATTATATTAGTAACCTTGGTAACAGATTATCGTGTAATTGGTGCGGAGGTTTATAAGAAAGGCAATAAAATGGGACCCTTTAATTGCTTATTCTTAGAAGGTATATTCATTCATATAGATAGGTATGTAGGCTTAGTATTATGAATGTCTAAAATAGTCGTATCATATCATATCACATATTCTGTGAAACTCCTTCTAGATCACTTCAGCAAATTTGGGCATTTAAAATTATTTGGATAGTTTTAATAATAGGATTAAGGAGGATAATTTATTATTTTTAAGCTGTTAAGAACGTTTTAATAATTTATAACATTAATAATATACATTACATAAATATACTATTTACCAACAAGTATACACTAATGTTTCTTTTCACAAATTATACCCGCTAGCTGTTTCCACGATTTCTATTAAATATTTACTAAATAATAGACCAAAAAATAAATTTCAAGTTCTACCCTCCAAATGTTAGTTTATAAAGTAAAGAGTTGTTCCATTCTGCGAATAAACTAGAAAAGATTTAAAAACTTTGACCAGAATACAAAAAGGATTTTACTTAGAAAATGTTCGCTGACATACTTGTAGATTTGTTAGAAAAGATTTTACTCTGATTATGTTCGGACAAACTTGACCTGTCCTTCAAAGCATTATAAAAATAAAAAACATATAGGTACCTATTTAATTTGTATAAACATAAAATTACTTTGACTGGTTAAGCTAAATTCGGTCGTAAAATGGTGAACATTTGAGTTTTAGTAGATTTCGAGAACGTGGGTGAAACCGCGATGTTAAAGCTAATAAATAATTAATATCTCGAGAAATTGTATACCCTCATCCAATCTGATTTCAAACAGGGCTTCTATAATGAGTACCCTATATTAGGTACTTATAGCTATTATATATTCATAATGCTTGTTTAATAGAAAAGGATCTATTCATCATTGGCACAGCGGTTTTGAGTTAAGTATGTTGGGTGAACTTAAAGAGCATTTTATTTATTTATTTTTAGGAAAACCGCAAAACGGAAAACAGCATTAAAACTAAATAAAAAATAATGTTATTATAACATGTAGAAAATTACAGGTCTTCACTAATAGCAACAACATAGTGAGAAAAACTGTGGAGGAGCAGAATCTCGCTTATCATAATTACAGCATAACCTTATATCTACAGATGGATATATATAGCTTCTGAAGTATAAAGCGTCATATTTTAAAATATTTATTAATACGATGTAGTATCTAGGTATTCTTTTTAAATAGACAAAGTAGTTTAAATATTTTTCACTCCAATTAAATTTACATAAAACATACCTTAGCTTAATCGTGTTAGTCTATACTTCTATACTAATATTATAAAGAAGAAAGATATGCATTTTTGTATGTAACGAATAAACTCAAAAACCTGGACCGATTTTAAATCATTTTTTTTCATTATAAAGCTACATTATCACTGAGTAACATAAGCTATATTTTATCCCTGTATTCCCACGGGAACGGGAACTAAGCGGGTAAAACCGCGCGGAGACAGCTAGTCGTGAATGTATTCATTTCAATAAATTCAAACTTCTTCCATCATATTTACGTGTAACTATCATTAATATCGCCTCAATTATTTCAGCAAAAATATATTTGTTTCTAAAAGAAAAATGAATTTGTATTGTTGAAGCGAGCGAATCATAATAGGAGCTTAACAATGGCTGACAAGAAATTAAGATAGATGATAGAACTTTCCTAGTGTTGCTGTGAAGCCTTATTTTCCAAAGAGTTTTAAATTAATGCTTATTTTGTACTAGGGCCTCCACGCGTATTTTTGGGGCACCTTAAACTTTCCCAGGATTAATGGGCTTTTAGAGGACATCCTTTCCAAATTTAAAATTTGGTACAGAGATAGACTAGACCTATCTCTGTACATAATTTTACAGAAATCGGTTTTGGGTAGAAAGCGCAACAGAGAGACATACAGATTACAGGCGGTTACTTTTCATCATCAACAGCTCATATACGTCTCCACCGAGGAGCTCGAGCCTCCCCTAACATCGAGAGGGTTTAGGCCATAGTCCACCACGCGGGCCTAGTGCGGATTGGCGGACTTCACATGCCTTTAATTGTGACATCTCAGGCATGCAGGTTTCCTCACGATGTTTTCCTTCACCGAAAGCCAGTGGTGTGAATCCGTACGTAAGTTTTTATAAACTCAGAGGTACGGGCGAGGGATTTGAACCGGCACCCTCATGATCGTGAGTCGGTGCTTTCCCAACTGAGCCACCACGGCTACTTTTACCTTTATAATATTAGTTGGGATTAGTTTCCGCGATTAGAACCTACTTATTTTCCGAAATAAGAAGTTATATGTTGCTTGTCCAGATAAGGCAAAGTTCTATACTTGTAATATACTAGTACATAATTTTGCCCCATCGTGGCCTAAATTTACAATGACCAAACAAATTTATTTCATTAAGAACTAATTCAATAGATATGAATAGTTTCTGAAACTCCTCAACCATTAATACGTGAATATCTATCCAAACAACTATACAATATACATATTATATAATATTAGTGACATACGACAAGTAGAGCACCTAAACTCCTTCCTTGATTTCCACTTCCTTTCCTTCCTATCCACCGAATCCCAAGCTCTGCCGCCTGGCGATGGGATGCATGGCCGGGGTGAACCCGGTCCCAAGGGCGGCACATGAGGGACTCCACCCTCTAAAAAAAAGACATCATGGAAGTCACAACCGGAAAAAATACTACCCAGGAGGGTCCCGACCTGACGGTCGGGGAATCCCTCGGTGCTTCGGCATCCAGCCCCAGCGTATCTGGGAGGGGCACCAGCTGTGACGCGCTCGGGGATCGAGCGGGGGTAATGGGAGTTGTTACCCGAAGCAGGGCGTCTGAGACCAGTCGGTCGGCGCGGGGAGGGAATGTGGTGTCCGAGCGCGAGCTCCGAGTCCGCACGCCGCTGCAGTCTGAGTTTGACTCAGACAGCAGCATGGCATCGGTTTCGTCCGGAACGGAGGAAGGCCGGCAGCGGCGAAAGAGGCCAGCTGTCCTTGAAACTGTTTTGTCGTCGCCCAAAGGGGCGGCGCACAAGACAAAAAGGTGCAGGGGCCGACCGCCGACTCCTAGTGCGTTCACCAGTAGTTGGCGGCTCGACATCGTCAAAAATGACGAGTCTAGGTTGGAGGCGGAGGAGTGTGTAGCGGCCCTTGATAAGAGCCTGAGGGACTCGCGTCAAGCCTGCCGCTCCGCCCTCGACCCGCCGTCTGTCAATGAAAATACGCCGGAGTCCATGGCTGCCCTCATAAAATTAATGACGGACGCAGCCATCAATGTAGAGAAAGTGGTGGCGGCATCGTCCAACTTGAAGGGGACGTCCATCAAGGCCCTTAAAGCTGCCGCCGCCACAGTTAAGGAGGCTGCTGCGGGCATGAGGGCACGCACAATTACAGAGGAAGTGGCGCACCTCGAGGCGGCCAATGCAACGCTCTCCTCACAAGTCGAGGAGCTGCGCAAGGAGGTAGCCGAAATGCGGAGCCTGTCGGCTACCGCGGCATCCCCTGCGCCTCGTGACACTACTCTCAAAGACCTCCTCGAGGAGGTTTCTCGCGCTAACATTGTTCAGCTCGGAGCAATGTTAAACGCGAGATTTGAGGGTATTAAGGACCGTCTTCTGCCGGAGCCAATCCTTCGGCCGCCACTAGCGGCCGACAAGAGGAGGGCAGAGGCTGCGGCAACAACTCCGCCGCAGCCACAGAGTTCGGGAACCCAAAAGGTCCCCTCTAAACCCGCGACGGCTGCTCAGCCACAGAAGCCGAAATCAGCCCCAGCTCCCCCTGCTGCCCAGCCCCAACCCACCTTGGGTAAGGGCAAGGGTAAAGGCAAGGGTAAGGGCAAGGGTAAGGCAATGGCTTCGGAGCCAGCACCCCTGCGGGAGCCAAGCCCGATCCGGCCCGCCCCTCCACCGCCTCCACTCACGGAGGGGTGGAGCGTCGTGGCCGCCAGGGGGGCCAGAAGCTCCGGCAACAGAGCAGGACAGTCACAAAAACAGGTGGCCTCTATTAACAAGAGGAAGGCGGTGACAGCCAGGCTGCGTCCCCCAAAGACAGCGGCAGTGACCATCACCCTGCTTCCGGGAGCGGCGGAGAAAGGCGCCACCTACGAGTCTGTCACGCGCGAGGCTAAGAGAAAAGTCAATTTCTCTGGCCTCGGCATCGAGGAAATGCGTTGCAGGACAACCGTCACCGGCGCCCGAATGTACGAAATATTCGACGAGGCGGGCGCCGCAAAGGCGGACTCCCTGGCTTCCGAGCTAAGGGAGGTCCTCGACGCAGAGGTGGTGCGTATCTCCCGCCCCGAGAAGCGGGTGGAGCTTAGGGTGACGGAGCTGGACGACTCCGTCACCCCTGACGAGGTGGTCGCAGCCATAGCTGCAAAGGGAGGCTGCCCGGCCGGATCAATTAGACCCGGCCAGATGGGCCCGAGGGGATCAATATGGCTCAGCTGCCCAATGGTCGCGGCCAAAGTGGTCGTCGACGCGGGCCGACTGAGGGTGGGCTGGGTGTCAGCCAAAGTGACACTCCTTGACGCCCGCCCACTGAGGTGCTTCAAGTGCCTCGAGGTCGGCCACGTCGGCGCCATTTGCAAGGCGGGGGTAGACCGCAGCGGTTTGTGTTACCGCTGCGGGAAACCCGACCATCGGGCGCGAGACTGCCGGGCCGAGCCAAGCTGCGTAGTTTGCGCAGCTACCGCCGGCAGACCGGTAGACCACCCCCTCGGGGGAGCGGGCTGTCCTCAGGGGGCCAAAAAGGGTCCCCTGAAGAGCTCAAAGAGCTCCAGGAAAAGGAGGAGGAAGAGGGAGAAGGCTCGGGGCGTTAGTGCCACCGCCGAGCCCGAAGCCTCCTCGCGACCCGAGATCGCGATGGAAACGGAGCCCGTAGAGACCGCTCAGTAAATGTCTGGGAAAGTCTCACTGCTGCAGGCCAATATTAACCACTGTGCCAGGGCACAGGACTTGCTAGTCCAGACCTTGGTACAGTGGGGAATACAGGTGGCCGTGGTCGCCGAGCCATACTTTGTTCCCGACCGGGATGACTGGGTCGCGGACCACGACGGCTTGGTTGCCATAGCCGCCTCGACCGCCACCGGCGCCCCGCCCTTCGAGCGTGTAATGAAGGGCAAGGGGTGCGTTTTGGCGGTCACGGGCGGCATTGCAGTAGTAGGGGTATACTTCTCGCCCAACCGGAGCCTCGCCGACTTCGAGCAGTTGCTCGTAGAGGTCGGTGCGCTGGTTGGGCAGGTAGCTCCCTGCCCCGCGCTAGTCGCGGGAGACTTCAACGCCAAGTCCACGGCGTGGGGGTCTCCAGCGACAAATGCGCGGGGTGAGACGTTGGAGGAGTGGGCGGTCTCTGCGGGGCTGTCCCTGCTCAACACGGGGTCGGAGGACACGTGCGTGCGGCAACAGGGTGGCTCCATAGTCGACGTGACTTTTGCGTCGGCCGCCCTGGCGCGCCGTGTCCAGAACTGGAGGGTGATGGTGGGCGTGGAGACCCTATCGGATCATCGGTATATCCGATTCGATGTCTCTGCGCACACCACCACGGTCCCGCGGTCCAGAGTGACCGCCCGGCCCCGTGTTGGGGAAGGACCTAGGTGGGTGGTGTCCCGTCTGGACATAGTGGTTGCACGGGAAGCCGTAGTCTTCGAAGAATGGGTGTCCGGCTCCGAGATCGGAGCCGACGTGGACTGGGAAGCGGAGCGCCTTGGCGTTGCCCTGACCCGCATTTGTGGAAGGGCAATGCCGAAGGTCAGTCCGATCCCTCCACGGCGTCGGGTGTACTGGTGGAGTATGGAACTCCGCCAATTACGAGTGGCGTGCGGAAGAGCGCGCCGCCGGTACGCCCGATGCAGACGGCGCAGTGTCCGTGACACCCAGTTGGAGGAAGCCTGTTACGCCGCCTACAGGGCCGCGCGTGACACCTTGAAGGTGGCGATAGCGCGGTCCAAAGAGGCGTCGTGGCAGGATTGGCTGCGGCTTCTCGACGGCGACCCGTGGGGGAGGCCATACAGGGCCGTACGTAAGAAACTGCGACCCTGGGCTCCCCCACTGACGGTCAGTCTAGACGGGACACTGGTGGACGAAGTGGTTGGCTCCCTATTCCCCGCTCGGGGCGAATGGGTGCCGCCGGCGATGACCTCCGCCGCCGCCTCCTCCAGCCAGTCGCGATCGGACACCTCCCCGGCACCGGTGTCGGAGGGCGAATTCGGGGCGGCGATTCTCAGACTAAAGTCTAAGAGAACCGCCCCGGGCCCCGACGGTGTGCCGGGGGTCGTCCTGGCGATCGCGCTGGAGGAGGAGGATTTCGGCAAAAGGGTAAGGTCCCTGTTCTCCGCGTGCATGGAGCAGGGTCGATTCCCCCGGCGTTGGAAAACGGGCAGACTAGTCCTTCTGCAGAAGGACGGTCGCCCGGCCGGACAGCCGTCGTCGTACCGCCCGGTGGTGGTAGTCGACGAGGTGCCCAAGCTGTTCGAGCGCGTGCTCGCTGGGCGCCTCGTCGAGTCCATGAACCCGGGACTGGACGACACGCAGTTCGGCTTTCGCCGGGGTCGATCGACCGTGGATGCCGTGGCGCGGGTCAGAGACCTCGCCGAAGAGGCCGTCTCTCAGGGGGGCGTGTTGTTTGCGGTGTCGCTAGACATCCGCAATGCATTTAACACGCTACCCTGGGAGACGATCAAAGAGGGACTGCGGTACCACGGCGTACCGCAGTACCTCCAGGAGGTCATCGCTGACTACTTCGTCGGTCGGGACGTGGTGTTCCCGACGGGGGAGGGCAGCAGCGGCCGTGGGAGGAGAGAAATGACGTGCGGTGTTCCACAGGGTTCGGTCCTCGGACCGCACCTGTGGAACATCGGTTACGATTGGGTGCTGCGCGGTGCAATGTTGCGAGGGGTCAGTCTGGTGTGTTACGCTGACGACACCCTCGTGACGGCCCGCGGCGGCACCTACCGGGAAGCGTCTGTCCTCGCCACCGCTGCTGTGGCGCAGGTGGTGGGGAGGATCCGTGCCCTGGGGCTCGAGGTGGCGCTTAGTAAGTCGGAGGCCCTGGTTTTCCATGGGCCCCGACGCGGGCCACCGCCGGGAGCCGCCATCGTAGTGGGCGGAACCTCCATCGCCGTCGGGTCCTCGATGAAGTATCTTGGACTCATTCTCGACGGCCGATGGAGGTTTGAGGAGCACTTCCGGCGGTTGGCACCGAGACTGATGGCCACCGCTGGAGCTCTAGGGCGGATCCTCCCCAACGTGGGGGGCCCAGGAAGGGCCTGCCGGCGCCTGTACACCGGTGTGATACGCTCCATGGCGCTCTACGGAGCGCCGATATGGGCAGGGGCCCTGAGCGCCCGAAACCAGGCCGCGTTGCGACGTCCGCAGCGCGCCATGGCGCTCAGGGTGGTCCGGGCGTATCGCACCGTGTCGTGCGCCGGCGCGTGTGTACTCGCTGGTACGCCGCCGTGGGACCTCGAAGCCGAGGTGCTCGCGGCGGTGTACTGGCGAGCGAAGGAGGCCGGGGGCCGTCCACATCCGCGGGAGATAGCGAGCTGGAGGGAGGACGCTCGCGGCGTTCTCCTCCGGAAGTGGACGGCCCGCCTCGAGAGCCCGGCTACGAGCCGGGATGTGGTGGCCGCCGTTCGGCCACTATTGAGAGAGTGGCTCGAACGGGGGCACGGGGCTCTCTCCTTCCACCTGACACAGATGATCACCGGGCATGGGTGCTTCGGGCGATACCTGTGTCGGGTGGCGGGCAGAGAGCCCACGGAGATGTGCCACCACTGTGGGGCCGACGTCGAGGACACGGCGCAACATACGCGGGAGGAGTGCCCCGCTTGGGCAACTCCTCGCGCCGCCTTGTCCGCGACGGTCGGCGCAGACCTCTCGCTGCCGGCCTTTATCAAGGCCATGGTGGGCAGCGAGGAGGCCTGGGAGGCGGCCGCAACCTTCTGCGGCCAAGTCATGTCGCAGAAGGAGGCGGCGGAGCGGGTGAGAGAGGACGACGTCAACTCCCTCCCGCTGCGCCGCCGTAGGCGCGGTAGGCGGCGACTGGCCTTCGCGGGCCGGTTGCCGCCGTAACGCCGGGGACCGGGGCGGTGGATCGGGGGATCCGCCGCCCACGCCAACAGTCCCATGCCGGAGATGCCCATTTGTTCCATGGGCATCTCCGGTGAAGTGAAGGGGGGCGGGACTCTCACGTGTGTTTTCGCACTGTGAGTCCCGCCCCCCCGAGACGGGCTCGGCCTTGTAAAGCCGAGCAGCGCCGGCGGGGCATGCGGTTGTAAGGCTTACGCGTGTCCCGCAGCCCCGCCACACGGCGCCCAGGCGTCATTGGAACACCCAGGGGTTTAGTGGGTAGGCACCGGCACCTTCTGTGCCGGTGAGTCACCACATAACCCGGCGGCTGCCCCCGGAGCTGCCGGGTATCCTATGAGGATTCCCCTGGGACATCAACAAAAAACAAAAAAAAAAAAAAAAAAAAAAGGTAACGGAGACTAAAATATAGTCAACCAGTGGCTCTCCGTGGTTTTACCTTCATACCCGGGAGATTTTCAATTTTGCGGGATTAAAAGTAGCCTATGTGTTAATCCAGATTATAAACTATCTGTGTTCCAAATTTTATCCTCAACTTTTCCTTAGTTTATGCGTGAACAACAATAATAAACATTCATCCATAGATCCAAACTCAGAAACTTTAGGATTTACAATACTGTAGGATGTCACTGCCTTATAATGTACCTTTCCATCGGTGAAATAATAAAATTAGATCGGTCTAGTAGCTTGGGAGCCATTCATTACAAACAAATAATAAATCTAATCATTTATTTTTACATATTAGGGTGGATAAAGTTGAAACAGTACTCACCTAATAATAAAGCATAAGGTAGGATGCCCAAGTCCTTAGGGTTTACAGCATTGATGTCCAGGAGTAGCTGTATAATGTTGTACGGCATCCAGCACATGGCGAACAGTACTGCAAGAAGGAGCAGTATCCACGCCACTCGCTTCCTCTCTTTCATTAGCCTGAGACCCTGTGAGATAGAAATACATTGAGTATATTCTGTGAAAAACTAATTCACATAATCTGATTGGCTTGTGATTAGTGACCCTCGCTTTCAAGGTCGCCGGTCGTGGATACAAATCTCACCTAGGACAAACATTTATAGGCATGAAAATGTCTGGATGTATGTTTAGCAGGTATAAATAATAGACTCAATTCATTTCATTTCAATTACTTACTTGATTTAAATATTAATACTTAAGCAAATGTCTCATTATTTTTATTCAAATTAAATTGATATTGTATTCATCAAAGGAGTATTATCAGTTATCTCACTCTTGTATTCTTTACAAGTTTATTTATTTATTCAAGTTTGTAAAACTTTTTTCAATACTCTCATAGTTATTCGTAACAAAAACAAATAACTAAATCTTCTATTCAAAGCTTTATTCGTCCAAATCAAGTTTTTATATAAAACTTCAATATTCTCTCATTTTTCGATTGTGTAATAAAATGTTCATAAAAAATATCGGTCACAGATTGCCAAAGTTCTAAGCAATACTTATATTTCGTGACATTATCTCTATAGACTGCAAACAAGCATTAATTCAGAGATCTTGAATGAAAGGTTTATAGAAACTTTTGTAGATGTTTGTTCGAATGGCTTCTTTCAATTAAAGTTGTAATTGTAAGACGGTTCAAAGTTCTGAGTTATTTCAAAAAACAATTTTTATTGAATACCAATATTATTTTTCTGAGTATATTCTAAAATCTGCGTTCAGATATAAAACTATAGGTACACATAAAAAAACTAAAAACGGTCAAACCATTTCGGAGTAATTCAGTAATAAGCAGACTACAGACACGAGATTTTCATATTTTAATTTGTGTTCATAACCATGCCTATTTGTTATGTGTTGATAATGTCTGTCAGTCTCACTTTCACGCTAAAACTAAAGAACCGATTTAAATGAAATTTGGTACTCAGATAGTCTTGAGCCTGAGAAAGGACATAGGCTGCTTTTTACCCCGGGAAAATGGAAGATCTCCCGGATACGCGGGTGAAACCGCGGAGAGCCACTAGTATAACCTGTTTAGTTTGGAAATAGATTGTTATAAATAACCCAGGATATTAATTTATTTACCTGTTGCATGCTGACATTTCCCTCGTCAATGTCGAAGGGCGGTCGCACCGAGCACAAAGTCCGCCCCATGCACGCGTACGACATTATTGTTATTGAACCTGGTGACAAAAGTATAAAATAAGTAATATATTATAGCCTAGCTAAGTTTCTTGGCGGTTCTTTTCAGTTAAAAGTCGATATTCAAACCGGTACCCTTCAGCAACTTTGACCTTCGTTAGTGTACTGAATAAATGGCTTTAATTTCGTTTTTTTAGTATCAGAAAAAGTCGATAGGTACATACAGTATCAGCCAGTAAATAAATTCATATTATGTATCTCGCACTTGCTGTAGCTCAGCACTGATTCACGATCATGAGGATATATGTTCAAATTCCTGGCGCCTACCTCTGAGTAAAATACTGTAAGGGGTACTCCTCTGCAGTGGAGACGTATACTTAAGGGATCTGATAATATAACACGAAAACAATTTTACTTTTCGAACTAGTAGATCCTTAGCTTATGGTGTTCACACAATGTTTTTAGCTTATTAATATTATTATATCTATACTTCTATACTAATATTATAAAGAGGAAAGATTTGTTTGTTTGTTTGTTTGTTTGTTTGTAATGAATAGGCTCCGAAACTACTGGACCGATTTCAAAAATTCTTTCACCTTTGGAAAGCTACACTATCCCCGAGTAACATAGGCTATATTTTATCCCTGTATTCCCACGGGAACGGGAACTACGCGGGTAAAACCGCGGGAAGGCAGCTAGTATTTAATAGTCACGATCTCATACTTTTTATTACATTTTTACTTACTCTTTATAGGAGTTATATTGACATAGTTTCATGTATAATTAAGTGACCTAATAAGCTAGCACTTCGTTTTGTAATCTGATATTACGAATACATAGAAAATGTTGCGTCACTTCTTTTGTCCGCCTGCGCCCACGTAATGGCTGGAGTTTACGTGGAATTGTTAAAATCAGGTGAGCACTTACCCTTGATTTGTTATTGGTGAGAAGAAACATGATATTAATAAGGTAAGTGATATTTTATTTATTTATACATTTATGATAATATATCATATTCCGATATTTCTTCTGTTTTTATGTCAATTAAAAGCCAACTAGTAAGTAGTAGTAACTGAATAAATGGCTTATAAATGAATTTAGAATTTTTGGACTATACCTACATTACCTACTACGAAAAATATTATCACATAGTATTGACACCAGAAATAAGAAAAAACTCGGTTTACCTGCAATCCAGATATGTGATATTGTGCTTATTAATTTGTTTTTGTTACAATTAATGTAAATTATTTGAAATTTGTTGTATGGTTTTGAACTATAAAATTACTACTGAAATTATTCTCGATTCATCTCAGCAAGACCAAACTTCTGAAACGTACAGAGTCTTGCTTCTCATAAATAAAACATTGGCATCTGGCAACGCATCAGTATGTTTCCTGTGAAGGCAACCTACTGGCAGCCCGGTTGGCTTTGTGGTTAGTGACCCTGACTTTCAAGCCGCGGGTCGTGGGTTTGAATCCCACCCAGGACAAACATTTGTATGCATGAATATGTCTGTTTGTTCTGTGTCTGGGTGTAAATATCTATAATATGTATGTATTTAAAAGTATTATATGTAGTATATCAGCTATCTGGTTACCATAACACAAGCTCACTTTGAAGCTTACTTTGGAATCAGATTCCCGTGTGTGAAAAATGTCCCAAGATATTTATTTTATATTCATTATTACTCATGAAGGTTTTCTAAGAAGTTTGACTATATACACTTGATTAACATACACCTATACCCAGCAAGTACGACCTCTGACTCAAGTCCTATACAGTCATCTAGACTACAACTATAATGCTTTAAGCACAGAAATAATGTCTAAAATAAAAATCTCGCTTATTAGTTGAAAAACAAAACTAATTTAGCGAGTTTTTTTGCTAGCTCGAGAATTATTAATAAGTGTGATGAAAGCGTTGGCCTTCCTTTTCCTATTTAGATATAGAAGTATTTTTACTAACAATTTGACTTATTAGAATTCTATTTATCTGAAATATCATGATTGTAATTTTACTTTTTTGGACTAAGAGATTGGCATCTGATCTTTTACCAAATGTCAATTTAATTCAGTTTTTGAATCACTATTATTTGAGTTTGTACTAATGGTACGATCGATAGTGCTTTATACCTTAATGGTAGGTTCACACGCGCGCGTTCAACTCTACATTCAACGTGCACATTTAAATTCACGAGCGTGTAAACGGTACGCCCGAGTCCGTGAACGCGCCTGTGAACGTGAATGCCGCGAATCGGGCAAGTGTCGGTTTTTTGGCAAAGTTCAAAGGATGAATGTGCGGGCGCCCGGTGACTGTTTACACGCGCGCGGGCAGTCAGTCTCTCCCGCGCTTTCGCGACGAGTGGATCTTCATTCAACGTTGCTAAGAAAGTCGCTGTGTGAACTGTTATCACCCACCACCTTCTTTGCAGTCTTTTTCTCCGTCGTTCATAATTTTGTTTCTTTTTCCAATAAAAATAAGTTAAGCCAAAGGATATGGCAGCAACAACAGCGAGATCCTCGCTGCTCGCCATTCTGGCACTGACTGACACGACGGCGTGCGTGTGAACAGCTTGAATGTCCGCCGGCCCGGGACAGGCTGCATGCCGTGCAGCTGGCCGTGGAGCCCGCCGGGCTGCACGTCGCGCGTGTGACCGTAGCATTACAATAAGGCATCGAATTCAATAACATATTTTCGCACACAAAAACGTTTCCAGACGTCTATTCATTACATTCAATAAATATAATGAGTCTGTCGCAACTATTTCTTTTGGAAACTTTATTCGACATTATTTGTTAGTCGTTCCAATCAGCACCCTTATTGTGTAACGCTCTCGGGATCGTCTATGAAGCTGATTTCATAATACATTGACGGTTCAAAGCGTGCGTAGAAGGAGAGGGTAGTCGTGGGGCCGGCAATGTAACAAGAAGTACACTTGGTTGGCGATTGCTAGAGAGTTACACAATTAGGAGGCTGCTGTGATAAAAATATTACATTAGGACCAGCTTCACAAGTCTATCGCTAAAGTTAAACAAGTAACTTCTATATTATCATTGTGCCCACTTGAGAAAAAAATTCAGAACTCTTTTATTGAGTTATAAAAATGAAGAATCTCCTTAGATTTATTAAAGCAACAAACTTTCTTAGGCAGTTTTTTTTTTACTTTGAAAAATAGGATAGCTTTATTAAATTATACTTATAGTAGTAGTACCCCGAGGTGAATCGACTGACTCCAACCCCTTTTTTTTTTTTTTTTTTTTTATAATTCCTGATTCGCCGCTACGGTGGGGCTACGAGGCTCGCGAGGCTATCAACCGCGGCCCCACCACTGCGGCGGTTGCCCACAGCTAGGGGCTCGTCCCTGCGGGGGAGGACTTCTCCCGCTCTCCGCTCCACTCTCGGGAAAGGGACCCGTGACCCCCCCCTATCCGAGGGAATCTACGAATGAGCGAATTCCCTCGGATAAGGGCGGCTCATTCCTCCTTGTCGCCTTTAGGGCGGCACCTGGGCCTCAAAGGCCCGGCGCCGACGACCGTGGCGGCGACGACGCATTAGGGGCGCGTCTGCAGCGGCTTCGCGCTCGCGCTCGGCCGCCTCCTTCTGCGACATGACAACGTCGCAGAAGGCTGCGGCCGCCTCCCAAGCCTCCTCGCTGTCAACCATGGCCCTGAGAAGGGCCGGCAGCGAGAGGTCTCCCCCTACCGTCACGGACAGGGCGGCGCGAGGAATCGCCCAAGCGGGGCACTCCTCACGCGTGTGTTGCGCCGTGTCCGTGACAATCAGACCACAGTGGTGGCACATCTCCGTGGGCTCTCTACCCGCCACCCGGCACAGGTATCTGCCAAAGCAACCATGGCCGGTGATCACCTGTGTCAGGTGGAAGGAGAGAGCCCCGTGCCCCCGTTCAAGCCACTCCCGCAGGATGGGCCGAACGGCGGCCACCACTTCCCGGCTCGCGCAGCTAGGCTCGTCCAGGCGGGTCGCCCACCGTCGGAGGAGAACGCCACGCGCGTCCTCTCTCCCTGACTCCAACCCCTGCCTCATGTGATCTAAATATATATTTCATTAGCGTTATCACTAATTTGGTTAATAACTGTTGATTTGAAACTGATTCTGAAGTAAAGGTGGGCCCACAGCGATAAGCGCAGCGTAGGGCGTCCACCCACAAGGTGGACAAACGACCTAACAAAGGTTGTAGAAAACCACTTCCAACCAGTTAATTGATAAGGCCTATGTTCAGAATTAGTCCTATCTACGACTGACATAATGACGGTAACAACTATAAAATACTATCATCAAAACAATCCTATAGAAGTCTAAATTTTTTGCAAAAGATTAATGTCAGTAGCCACACACAACATCAAAACATATAAAAACATTGAACAAACCAGTGAAAGGAAAACATAAAATAAATAATGTCTCGGAAATCTATACACACTGGTAATTGTGTTTGGCACACATTCAAATTGGGAACGATATTTTTGGCGGCCGATGACCTTGCTAATATTTTAGTTTTCGAAACGCACTGATTAATGGGGAACAGTAATTTACAATGGTTAAATGTAACTCGCTGTACGAGTAACACAGAAAAACACTTGCGGTCTAAATGGAAGATCTTTCTACTCGCAGCTAATCATTCAAACCTTTCTATAAAATTACTTTCCACAGTGGTTTGAATCGTGTAGGGCATCTAATGGTTGATGCAGGAGATAGACCAATCAGAATAAAGCCAGTAGTTTAATTAATATCCAGGAATATGTTTACCCTAAGCTCACACTGGTTCCAAAATAAGCACAGCTTGTACAATAATAACCAGATGATACATAATGCTACAGATGACACTTTTACATAGATATTTACCTACTAGCAAAAAAGATTTTTACTTCCAGACATGGAACAATTCAAGTGAGAACTATACCTAATACTATCAGCTTAAAGTGAGAGTCGCAAACTACAAAGTTCACGGTTTCATTAACGAAGTATATTGTACCAAGCAAATAAGCTAAGGTTTTACCATCATCTATGATTCGTTAAGTTTCGAAAATATCTCAGAATGTATGAATAAAAAGACGTCAGTAAGAAAAAAAATATTTGATAACTAGGAAGCGCCACTTAAAAAAAAATACTCATATTTATTTGTGCAAAATTATTTCCATCCTCCAAATAGGAACCTTACGAAAGAAATTTAGTTTCTATTTCATTGTCATCATGAAAACGACATAATATCAAAAGTGATTTGGTGATCCTACGGGACCAATATATAATCTGTAGTAGGAGCCACATAAATAGTGTTGGTATAACCGATAAACCCGTTATTGATCCCGTTCCGAAACGGTAAATCAACAGTAACTCAGCCGGTATACAAAATTGATCCCACAGCTTGTCTGTGAATAATGATTATTGGTAATAATACTAGGTTCGTGGAATAAATACCTAAAATATTTAGATAAATATAAAATTTTCTAACAATAGAACAGTAAGATAGGTATGGCTAAATAACCGGTTGATTAGTATCGGTATTTGATACCAACTGAATGCTGATTATGCTATACCTATGCGCTGTATATTATTATAATTATAATTTATTTATCCAAAGACACAGAGGTTGAGTATAAAAAGATGTAATTTTTTTCACTAAGTTCTATTTTATGTCTATATATTCATTAAGGTATACAAAATCTTAGAGGAAAATCAAATCTTTCAATCTTACATCTTATCGCATTAGGGAAGGCCTACGTCCAGCAGTGGACTGATTAGTCTAAAGACGACGACGACGATACAAAATCTTATCTACTTGATAAAATTTATTATTTTAAAACTACATACAAATTTGCTTTATTAAAATAAAAAGATGTTTTAGGTACTAACATAGTTATTACTCAAAGAAGCTGGAGTAACCAATTAAGAAGGTTTAACTAAATCTTAAATTTCGAATCTCATCACACAGAGTTTTTCATCAAAAAAATAACTTCAATGAAGTAAAACAACTTTTTAATAGACACGGTTTTTTCCAATAAGATAAATATACCGGTTTTTCAATACATCCATAAACAATACTCGTGGATTCAATAAAGGGAATAGTACGTACCTTATGAAGCGTCTTTTATTGCAGTTGGAATGTCTTATATACGGTGAAACGACTGTGGTGTTTATCATAGCTATAGCGTTCAATTCCGTAAGGCATATTGCAAGGCGGAGACGTTTCAAAACGGCTTCTATACTCTGTCCCTTTCATTTACTATACCGTCATGTGAGAGGTCCGTTAGTATGAGCAAGTGCACCCGCTCGACATCGAAGATTGTGTTAGAATACAAGGGCAGCTTTCTATACGGGTAAATGGAATACTAACAAAGATTTTTTCTCTATTATTGTCATTCCATCATGATAAAGGCTGGTCGTAGGTTCGACTTCCATCGAGGAACTTTGAGAAACATGTTCTTTTGTCTGTGTCATAATCCATACTAATATTATAAATGCGAAAGTAACTCTGTCTGTCGTTACGCTTTCACGCTAAAACAACTAACCCGATTTAAATGAAATTTGGCACACGGATAATACAGAGCTTGAGAATGGACATAGGCTACTTTTTATCCCGGGAAAATTGAAGATCCCCGGGAACGCGGGTGAAGCCGCGGGGAGCCACTAGTTATATATAAATCAAAATAAAGGTAGCGACTGACCAGTTAATGTTAAAACTGTAAAAAGGCAATAATTCAATCCATTTGCTTTATTTAAAAGTTTTCTTTTCACAAGTCATGATGGAACGTTTTCACTGAACATTTTCAATGACTCACCGAAATGGTGTTCAAAAATAACAATGAACCAACCGCATAAGAAAATAGTCAGTTTACGTAAACACTAGATTTGCTAGAACATAAAACAATAGGTATCAGTAACAACTTTATATCACATACTAGCTTCCGCCTCGTGTGGCTTCACCCGCATTCCCGGGGAACCTTCAAATTTCCCAGGATAAAAGCTAGTATATGTCCTTTCCAAAGCTTTATATACCTGTGACAAAATTTCACTGACGACCCACCACGGCTTCGCATGTGTCAATTTCACATAAATATAAATAAAATTAAACAAACCTTCCTTGTTTATAGCTCCTTAATTGAATTATATTTCCATATTATAAAGAAAAAACATAATATAAAAATATAATTTATTTTCTACCACTTTACTTATAAATGTATTTTTATTAGAAAAATCTTTCCTGTTTATCGCCTGTTCTATTTAATTCGGTTACGTGATTTAGAAGAAGTAGCGTAGCGTAAAGAAATAGCGAGTGACTGTGTTATATACTTTTTAAAGATTGTGTAAAACATATAATGTATATATATTAAATCACTGAAAAAACAGAAAGATAAATGATTAACATGTCATAAATTTGGGTAAAATTAGAAAAGTTTCAAATCATTCAGATTTAGACCAGCTGTGCCTTAAAGAAATACCTGCTAGGAATTTATCATAAGTTATTATAAATGCAAATAGGGGAACTTACTGGAATGTGCTTGGATGTTAATTTATTTTTGTTTTTATATACATATATTTTAAATTTATTTGTTGGAAAACCAGCAACTATATAATGCTTAAATTTTAACCGACTTCATATTGATATAGATTTCGTGAAAGAAATAATATAAATAAATATCTGAATAAATAATATATGAATTGGTAAACTTGTGAATTTACTCAAGTTCTACAAATATTTTTATGTCTCCTTTTCTGACGTTTCATCTATGTTTTTAGGCAATTTTGTAGTGAAATTCATGTTTTATATAATTGTTATCAAAATACCTTTACTAAATATGATATTTTAAGTGTTAGTCGTAGTCAGAAGAAGTTGAATTTATATATTCAGTGAATTTACATCGCAAAAGCTTATAAACACAAGTATTTAAAATAAAACTACCCTTTTTCTCAGTCACCACAAAAGGATTCTGCGAATCAGGTTTTATAAATGTGATACCAGTCTGAAGAACAAGCTATCTCAAAGTATAATTACTAGAACTGGGATCGAAATCCAAAACGTCTGTAACAAAGGTATTTTAGTATATGTATTAACCATTACCACGAACCAAAGATTATAAAATTCAGTTTAAAATTAAAGAGAGGTTGTAAAGTACCTCTTAATAAGTCTGTACCAAAGTATATTATTAAAACATGTGAGTAGCACTTTAGTGATGTTAAAAGTTAGGGCAGTAATCCATACTTATATTATAAATGCGAAAGTAACTCTGTCTGTCTGTCTGTTACGCTTTCACGCTAAAACTACTGAACCGATTAAAATGAAATTTGGTACACAGATAATCCAGAGCCTGAAAAAGGACATATGCCACTTTTTATCCCGGTAAAATTGAAAATCCCCCGGGAATGCGGGCAAAGCCGCGGGGAGCCACTAGTTTGTATATATAAAAATCAATTCCACTTTGCGTTGTAATTTTATAACTCAAGAACGAGCTCACTTATTCAAACCTGGGAAAAAGTTTTTTTTCACACACGGCCTATCTGATTCCAAACTAAGCAGAGCTTGTGATATGGTAACCAGATAGCTGATATACTACATATACTACGTAAAAATCCATACTTATATAGATTTTACATTCAGACACAGGACAAACAGATATATTCATGCATACAAAATGTTTGTCTTAGGTGGGAATCGAACCCACGACCCGCGGCTTGAAAGACCAAATGTTTAGGCTTTGCTTAGACTATTAGGTGATGTTTATGTGAAGTTTGTAGAAAATCGATAGAGCAGTTCTTCATTTATCACATTTTTTGTATCAAATGCATTCAATCATTTTGTTAGTTTGATTTTGCTGTCAAATTCAAACTTTTTTCATTACAATCATTTTTTTCTTTTTATTAATAATAACTTTTAACGTAACTCTACTATGTTTTAATCCTAGATCCAGTTGTTTAGGATTTATATGAACGACGGAGTAAATTAAAACTCTGAAATGAAATCAATTTTCATAGCGTCAATAAATATTGATCGCGTCCTCTTGGAGCTATGTCAAATAATACTATCCCGGTATAATTACAAGCCACGTTTTAATATCACTGGTTACAAAAGCTTAGAGCTTTCAAGACTAATTAATGGAACAAATTTCCCGTCAACCATATTCGAAACTTCAAAAGCTGTCAAAAGTGTGATACGAAGCTTTCACGTATGTATATCGTATAACAATATGGTTTCATCAGCATTTCCTAGATAATTAGCCTAAATAACTTTTGAGTTTGTTGCCTTAGTGGTAAGCTTATATTCAAGAACATTTGTGTGCATGAACATGTCTGTTGCGGTCATTTATAAGTTGTAATAAGTACTTTAATGTGTCAAATTTAATTAAGAAGAAAGGGAGGCGTAAATAATTTGGAATTTGAAAGAGTGTTTTTGCTAAAAGCTGTATACTTTTTGGTCTATATAAATATGTATTAAATATATATAAAATTACAAAGACAAATATATAAAAAAAATTATAGACAACCAAAAAAAAAGTAAAATGGCTCGCCCAAATAATTACGCTGCTAGTTATTTTAACTATCTCGTTACCAAAGTACAAGGTAAGGATGGAATTAGATTGGCTTTATATAAATAATGTGCCATGTTATATATATTGTTAAAGGGTGCTACGTCGTAGCGTCGTAGCTCCGTAGCACCGTAGGCTCGTAGCAAAGTCAATATGAATTTGACAGCCCAGTTGGCTTTATGGTTAGTGAACCTAACTCTCAAGGCGCGGGTCGTGAGTTCAAATCCCACCCAGGGCAAACATTTGTATGCATGAATATGTCTGTTTGTTCTGTGTCTGGATGTAAATATCTATAATATATATAGTATATCAGCTATCTGGTTGCCATAAAAGAAGCTTCATTTGAAGCTTACTTTGGAATCAGATTGGCCGTGTATGAAAAATGTCCCAGGATATTTATTAATACATTTGTAATAATACCTCGTATGTAGAATTTTGCGTTTATTTTTCGTGGAAATAAAGTACTTTCTGTGATAATAGTGTAATAGTCCATTAAAATTGGGAATGGAATCAATATTTACTTAATGAGCATTTCCGTTTTTCAACGTTTCCAAGTATTTTTCACGAAAACAATGAATATATTGACTTAATAAAAGAAATATTGTATCACTTACGGGGTATTTATCATGATAATGGTATTTTAGAACAGAGAGAATAATCTTTAATGGTGGATTTGTTGTATTAATAAATCTTATTTAGTCAAAAATTATATAAAAAAATTACCGAATTTTATTTTTAGGGTTACCTATACGTCTAGGTTGTTGCCACTTCTGAACCTTTTTTTTTAAATTAAAACTAAAATGGTTACACCACGGTGACCAAAAAATAATCGTCATTCTTTAAAAAATAGACAAATATAGATACATACAAATTGCATATCTAATTTGGCCAAGTTTTTTTATATTTAAATAATTATCATTGTATCGAAAAAAATACCTAACTGTCTATTAATTTTCCGAAGCTAAGAAGCTGTGACTCGAGAAAGCTTTTAAGAGACCATTTAATATTACACTTAACGTCATAATAAATGGACCACTTTAATTTATAAATATGTCTTCCATTATTTTTGCTAAGTGCTTAATTATGAAGTTAATGTTTTTCAATGAATTGCCACATAGAATAAAATGACTTGTGTAAAAGATGACAAGGGTCGCTGGAACCCGCTGGATGCAGGAATCTTACAACCAGTCTGCATCATCGATGGGGGAGGACTATATTCAGCAGTGGATGTCTTACGGCTGAAATTATGATGATGATGATGAAAAGATGACATAAGAGAATGTGCAGTGAATGAGGATTTGATTGGAGACCGAATGATATGGATACATGACGCACAAAGTCGACCCTAAATAGGATAAGGCGAGGAAAATGATGATGATAGAATAAAATGACAATTATGCTTGATTTCATTCTGTTAAAACATTAATAATGGATCGCTTAATATCACTTTGATATGAACGAGTCAGTCGGAAAAATGTTATTTCATTGAAAAAATTATCCAAACAATTCTGTAGTTAATCAACCTTTCTTGTTAATTGAGTGTATTTCCGAATGATTTATTCTCGAAACTCTTTACACTATATATAACCAATGGACATTGACAATTTGACAGCCCGGTTGGCTTTGTGGTTAGTGACCCTGACTTTCAAGCCGCGGGTCGTGGGTTCGAATCCCACCCAGGACAATCATTTGTATGCATGAATATGTCTGTTTGTTCTGTGTCTGGATGTAAATATCTATAATATGTATGTATTTAAAAGTAATATATGTAGTATATCAGCTATCTGGTTACCATAAAACAAGCTTCATTTGAAGCTTACTTTGGAATCAGATTGGCCGTGTGTGAAAAATGTCCCAGGATATTTATTTATTTATAAATGGAAATTGAACTTTATACATAAAGTATATAAGTGCTAAAATCTAATCTAACAATCAGATGTTAGGAGTTCAAGGGATCTAAAAACAACTGAAACAGAAATAGAACGACGGATCTGGGGCCTCTTGTCTGGAACCAAATCCGTTTCGTTTATTGCTTCGGTTATTTTGGTTATTGTTTGTGTAACCATATTTGATTCTGTCTATATATATATAAAACTAAGTCCCCGCCGCCTCTGTCTGTCTGTCTGAATCATTGCACAAAAACTACTAAACAGACCACCAAATTTCGGAGTATTTCATGGGGATGGTTTTTATGTATAAAACATCAATTTGGACCCGGTAGGTAGCGCGTTCATAAGAGTGACTGCTCATTAGTGCTTGTAAAGGCCTATTTGAATACAATATATTTAGATTTTTTTTAATTTCTAACTGATGAGTTCACCACGTCAAGCCAACATCTTTTGAAATACGCTTACCGTGGAACCCCCGTTCTAATTGCCGACTGGTTTACGAAAACATCATAACCCGCAGCAATTCTTATCGATAATACAGCAAAGGGTTTTTACTTACAATGCCTTCCTATATTATCGATAAGAATAATGGTTTAACGGCTTGTCTGAGGTAAGTTCGTTTATATAGGCAATGATCAAACAACCAATTATTGATAGTAATTGGTTTGTAAATTGTATTGAACTAGCTCTGATAACTGTCTAGACTTCAAATAATAGAGTTTCGGTTTGGGTGAAAATTATAATATATGACATAACACGTAGCTGTAATAGATTATTTTCGATATATTTTCGATTATATTCGATTAGCTGATGTCGTTTAACATGACTTACTATTAGTGACAGTTATGACAGTCAAAAGATGCATGACAACGTTATGGAAAGATAACCAAAATAGAGTTTACAATATAAAATATTACCTACTAGTGTCACCCCGCGGGCTCTCAAGTAGAGCTTTAATTGTCCCGGGATAAAAAGTATAACAAACATATATCCACACAGGTACGGTACGGGCCAGGGATTTGAACCGGCACCCTCATGATCGTGTGTTGGTGCGTTCCCAACTGAGCCACAACGGTTTGATTGAGTATTAAACAACCTGTATACCTGTAACCTATATAAACTTCCGATTCTATGTAATAAGATTAATTTCCCATTATAATTATTTGAAATTAACTTACCAGGTATTGCATAAACTAATGTAAAGCTAAATATTCCAAATTGCTTCTTCCTCTCGGGGCTCGGCCATTCTTCTGTGCAGAAGTGAATGTTTCTTGTTTCTACCTACAATAAGAATTAAGTGTTAATTTCATTACTTATTTACGAAATTTACTAGCTTCTGGGGGTTTCACTGAAGTTCTAGAGAGACTTTTAACTTACCAGGAATAAAAGGTGGCCTTTGTCCTTTCTTAACCTCCACGAAATATTTATCAATATCTATTTAGGCGTGAAAACGCAACAGACCAACAAACATACCTACAGGCAGTCAGTGTAACTTTTGCATTTATTATTTTAGCTATTTATGAAATTTTATTGCAATTTAGACAAAGCATCGAGAAATAATAAATAATAAGCAAAACTATTTTCATAAAACAAAATACATAATGTCATGGATAAATATTTCATAACTTATAATAAAACCAATACTTCACAAAGAAAACTTAGTTGCTGGATTTTCTGTTATAGACTGATTTTGAGGTTTCTACTTCCTTTGTTCGCGACATCAAAGGAAAATGTACTGGGAACAAATTAGCTCAGGAATATTCATTTAAGTTTATGTTTATTTATTTTTTTATTAGGAAACCTAACATATTATGACAAAACGAGCCCATTCAATCAATTGTAATATCAACACTAATATTATAAAGAGGAAAGATTTGTATTTTTGTATGTAACGAATAAACTCAAAAAATACAAAACCGATTTTAATAATTCTTTTATCATTAGAAAGCTACATTATCACTGAGTAATATAAGCTATATTTTATCTCTGTATTCCCACGGAAAGGGGAACTACGCGGGTAAAACCACGCGGAGGCAGCTAGTTATTAATAAAATCATAATAGTTTTAATAATTACTTTGTCAAAACGTAATGGCTAAGTTTCATATGCTAACCTACATTTTAGAGTACGATTTCCAATGGGAGAAATTGAATGTAAATTCCTATCAAGAAATGCAATTCAGGTCGAGATATGGAATTGCAAATCTAATAACTAACAATGCAACAATGGTGTGGTATTCTCTTGTCGTTCTCTGGAGACTGGGCGGACGGAGTGTGGAGTTTCCATCAACCATATGCGACTCATTATTCTCTTAACCTGACTTTATATATGTTATAACTGTTTTTTTAGATATTTATATTGTTTCTGATGCTTACTTATTTTTATCGTTATTTACTTTGGTATACTTATAATTCTAAACGGCTACTTAGGTATATTTTAAAATGTTAATCTTGAAACTATCATTATAAATATGACAATTTGAATGGATGTTAGTGATTCAAACATAATATGATAAGTGAATAATCCCGGGATAATTTAAGATTCCCGGAATCATAGTTAAAACTACGGTAATATCTAAATCCGTTCAGCAATTACTGCGCGAGAGAGTAATTCAAATTTCAATAAATCAGAATACACCTAAAGAGAAATATTCATTATCTATGTTGGCCTTTATAAACTTTTAAAATCTGTATAACATTTTTTTACGTTTCATTTAGGATCATAAAATTAAATTCATGCATACCTTATAAGCCTTAGAGAATATTGGAATGGGTTCCTTCCGTACTGTAGCCACCAGCACCAGGGGCATGAATATCAGCAGTGCTAGTATCCACAGCAGAACCAGCAGGAGTAGCGCCTGCCTTCGTCCTGGGGGTCGGAGTCGCGGCTCTGGGGATATGGACAACCATCTGTCCACTGACATAGCCGTCAGTGTGAACACGCTGGCTGCTACTGCTACACCTAGAAAAGAAAGAAGATTATAATATGGGGCAAGCGTGTAACATCTTAGGCTACGACGTCGCTCATGTTAGAGCGTGTCTGAAGCTAAAGCTCATTTGATAAAAAAAAATTGTGGTGATACTGTTGGATATAAACTTTGAAATGTATGTAAGTATTCCTACTAGGCTTAAAATTGTAAATCGTCCCTTAGCTTACAAAACCGCTCAAGTCGAAAATTGGCAGTTTCAACATTTTAATGCCGTTGGATAGAGCTGCTCATTGCGCGTCGAACCATGGGTCACATGATATAGATTTCACTCAATAAGAGGCTTAAATTTAAAGAGTTGTGTCAGCGCGCAAGGCGGTTGGCCTTATAAAATAAACAGTTTTTAGCGTCTCCTGAAATGTTGGTAAAAATGACTTATGCGGAACACAGCGAGTTATTTTCACTTTTCGTCCCTTAGCTTACAACAGTAAGCTAAGGGACGAAAAGTGAAAATAACTCGCTTACTGTCTGGCTGTCTGCAATAATTACACGCCTAAACCACTGAACTGATTTCGACGACATATGGTACAGATATAGAATAGAGTTTGGGAAAGGGCATAAGTACGGTAAGTTTTATCTCGGGAAAGTTGAAGGGTGTGTGAACAGCGTGGGAGTTAGTTAAGTTAAAGTCTATAAAATTGCTCATAAAGTTGGTTCATGTATCACATATAAGAGATATCTCAATATTCGTAATGTAAATAAAACTGAATTCGAAAGTTTATGACGGAATATCCTTTGAGAACGGCCTGTTATTTTCGGTGTGTCCTTTATAGTCAAGGTTAAAAGTTATAACTCAGGGTAGTAGTTTTGTACGGAAATGTCAATTAAAAAGATGTATGAAATTTTCCAGCATAAGCCTCTCTTGTTACTAATCCTTTAATAACCTAATAGTGGTATTTCATTAAAATATCCATATGGAAGACATCAATTTAATGATGATAATGAAGAAGCCATGCCAGAAGTTTAGTGAACTGATGACCTTCAATGTAATTTTAACGTCACGTTTTACTACTAAACAATTACCACCTATAATTATGAGGCTATCAAATGTACATCTGGTGTTGGCTATAAATGCGGTTTCCAAGAGGCATACTCTATTTCTACCACACCCAATGGAGCTAACATGGACGCTCAAATATTTGAAACGAAATGGCTTGACCGATTTTTATGAATTTTTATATGCATATTCAGTAGGTCTGAGAATCGGGCAACATCTATTTTTGATACCCCTTTGATCGCGGAAACGGGAACTACGCGGGTGAAACCGCGGGGCGGCAGCTAGTATTAATATATATTTCTTGGTTACGTGTGTAAGTCACTGAACTCCTTCTAAACGGTTGGACCGATGCTGATGATTTTTTTTGCGTGTGTTCAAGTGGATTCGAGGATAAGGGAATCCTATATCGTACATTGATAATTTTATCAGATAGTGCACATATACAAGATTCCTACTAAAACAGTTAAGTTGCGGTCTCCAAAGACAATCACACTGCCTGGATTTGTCTCTTTTCAGTGGAGGATGCTTCACACTGTAGCTTAGTAGATTTCTTAACATTCAAAAGTAGAGTAAAAAAATTAGTTTGTCAATTTGACACATATTTGTTCCGTGATTTTAATGAATTATTTTTTTTATTTCATCGAGTAATTTTTTTTTGTGATTATGGAAATTCATATAATTTGGAGTATCTGTTCTGACCTTTTTACGACACTTTAGTTATACGGTATTGTGCATATAATTAACTAAAAGCAAATTATACCTTCAGTATTTTCTGATGTGCAAGACATAGTACCTACATGTTAGACCTACAAGCTGTAAAGAAGGTTGTAAATCCACAGGTCAATAAAAATGAGGCAACAAGTGCTGTTAATTGTCATGAGCGGAGAAACTATTAATTTAGTTACGATCTACATATTGCGGACTATAAAACACAGCGGAGCGACCTAAATTCGTGCGTTTTATGATCTACGCACAAGTTTGAGGCAAAATACGAGTCATCTGGTAAATAATAGTGAGGTACGTTCAAATTTGTTTGATTCCCACCCAGGACAAACGTTTCTATGTTTGTTCTATGTTTAGATATTTGTGAGTGTAAATTTATGTACATTTTTAAACTACTTGTATAAACCTTTGGAGGTTTATTAGAGCTTTAAGCATAGAATTAAAAAGAGTGTTTTAAAACAATTTAATATAGAAAAATTAAAAACTTTTTTCTTTACCTGGTCATTACAGGCTCTGCTTAGTATACAATCAGATTGGCCGGGTTTTAAGAATTTCCTATCAGAAATCGATTTTAATATCGATTAAAAGAAATAAACTTTTTTTTACATAGTTCTTTTGGGCTATCGTTTAAAATTGTTTTGACATTTTTCACTCGGTCTAAAAGATTTTGGCGAATTTTAAGTTTTTGAAACTACAAAAAAGCTATGTTCTGAATTTGACAGCCTGCCAGTTACAAAATACAAGCTGTTTTACCTAGTAATTTTCTACTTCATTTTGTAAGCTTCAGCCGCGCGGTTTCACCCGCATAGTTCCGTTTCCAAAAAAAGTATAGCCTATGTTAGAAAATATAAATATTACGTGTTTAAAAAATAACAACATTAATTATATGAAACTAAAACCCAGGTATATCCAATAAAAAAAACCCTAACTAGAGAAATTGATAAACAAAAACTATACCTACATAAACTCACAAAAAATAATAATATTAGGTTATAAAATAAATCATAAACATTATAATAATACGTGTACAAAATCTCTGTAACAAAATAACAAAGTTAGAAGTTCTTATAAAGGCCTATTTGAATAAAAAACATTTTTCATTTTCATTATCTAATGAAAATAATTTCCGAAATATGATCCAAAGGATGTAAACATTCTGAGACTAATAATAATAAATTACATTATGTACATGTTGTTCCTCACTTATGGAGTTCTTAAGTAAACCTTTTGCGCTTTCGTATTATCAAATTACTTCCCTTTTACCCTTTTTCCCAGTTTATGTTTTACCTTTGATGTATATTAAGCACTAGGTTTCATATAACTTTGATAAATTTGCCTTCAATCAGTGCCCTATTAGGTCCACTTATGTGTAATACCCCATATTCTATCTCTACTGTAATTTCGTTTAATAACAACATAACAAATAACGGCGACTATGGTCTAAAGTTTAGATATGGTATTTATATAGTGACTAGTTGACCCACGCAACTTCGTTAGCGTCCCTTGCCTGTTTTAGCAACGTTTTTAATTGATACTCCTCTCCTATTTATCGAAGCGTGATGGTGAAATTGAATTGGTGAAATAGTTTTTTGTGCCGTGAGAGAAGGACTTTCCTTTACCTTGACCGTGTCAGATCCTCAACGATAGACGTTCAATCAACTACATGAGTGTTGTGTTGTTCCTCATTGCCGTGCAGTGCTCATTTCCAAGACTAGATACTGTGTTTGCCGTGCTTATTTCTGGTGTCTGGACTCCATACAGTAGGCTGGGACTCTGGTGCCTGTTCTTCACCCCCTTGGAAGTGATTAGAGGTAGGTGGTGTTCAATTGCCTTCTTGGGAATTGCAGAATAGAACGTTCCCAACATACTCATTCAAATTACCATACAGTCCACTATATACCTACATATAACCTACAAAAAATATCTGCCAGTATAATTCCTCCTAATAGATTGTGAAAACCGCACATAATTATTATTATTTATTACCTTATAATATAAGTACCTATAGATTATAGTATAGAGATAGGCTTTAATTGCTTACGTGTTTTATATTCTTAGTATAAATTGAACTAGTGACGTATTTTTTTCTATACAAAAAGTTCTGATGATATAAGTATAGATAGGTAGGTAGGTAGGTACTCATGCATCCACCCCACACATCCGGTTCGCCACTCACTTAACCTGGATATCGAAGGTTAATTTCCATAATGTCACACCATCGATCAATTGGCACTTAAATGACGCTTAATTTTAGGGTTCCGTATTAAAAAGATAGTAAAATTACATGGATAAACTTTAAAATTTCTTAAAACTACTTACCTAAAATTAAAATACGTTTTCACAAACTATGGATTTGTGTAATTTTCAGTCATGTTATTTAGAAAATATTGTAGTTAATGAAGTTGTCGGATCAAGTAATAGCCAGACTGACTACTATGTGGTATTTAGTGTGATTTAATTTAAATCAAATGTTTCGTAGCAAAGGTTTTTATAAAATATGGACTTCTAACCATCTAGTCTGAAATAATTGCTTTAATAATTCAAATAAATTGTTATGAAAAGAGCAATATCAGAGTTTATGGCCAGTTTTATGTATGGTATGATAGGGCCTTTTCAGCAAAAGTATCCTTCTGAACTGAGCATTTGACGAACCATTCAAAAGTAAATAAATAGATAATTAAAATAATAAATAAATATCCTGGGACATTTTCAAACTAAGCAGGGCTTGTGATATGGTAACCAGATAGCTGATATACTACATATACTACTTTTAAATACATACTTATATAGATATTTACATCCAGACACAGAACCAACAGACATATTCATGCATACAAATGTTTGTCCTGGGTGGGATTCGAACTCACGACCCGCTGCTTGAGAGTCACGGTCACTAACCACAAAGCCAACCGGACTGTCACTCAAAAGTGTTTATAAAGTCCTACTTATATGAACATAGCCTTTGAACTTATATAAGTACAGTACCTACCCTGTATATAATTGACGATTTTACACACAGTCTCTCCATAGTACCACACGAGGGTGATCGCCTTGCTGAGCTGGATCGGCATGCATATCCCCGTCACCAGAAGGTCCGCCGCTGACAGATTCACGAGAAACACGTTCGTGACACTGCAACAATGAAGAAGACACTTAAGAGGCTACGAAATAAGGAATGTTTTAGATTAACTACGCCTGATACGATTTGATCACTAGATATCTAGATAGATACATAATAGGTACATAGTGAACAGACAGATGTCTGTTCGCGAGAAACTTAAAAACTACCACTACTACGAGTGGAATGTATGTGGTTTTTATAAGAAAAATTTAGGGTATAATTTAGTAAGATTTTGTGTATGAAATATTATAATAATAAATATTAATATAAAAAATCATACAAGCTAGGAGCTTTACAAACGTGGGCCCCATTAACCAGTAAGATTAAGGTGAGAACCCGAAGGTCGAGCCTGTTGCTAGTTCAGTTATATTTATATTTAAAATACTACTTTTAACACACAATAAGCATTATAGTAAACAAACATGTAAAAATCTCTGACACGACACTGTAGGTACTATTACAGGCAGATACAGGACCTCTTTTCATATTATTCTTTAGGATTATGACGTGATCAAAAGTAGTGGCTGTCTATCTGTACATCTGCGGCCTAATTCAGAGTTGTGTCCAAATTCAAAGCCTTTCAGTTTAGGCCCTAAAAGGTCATTTATGAAAGTCCAACTTTATGTTTTTCACTTCAAAATAAAATAATATGAAGAAAACAGTGAGATACCTACTCGTAGTATACCTAATTAATTAGTCAATATTGACTCATCGCTGGCCCAATTTCATTGCCAGCTTTTCTAATCAAGTCTGGCAATAAAAACCTGTTCTACTTTGCCATTCAGATGATGACATCGTTTTTTTATTTGTTTTTTTATTATGTCCGTTGAATTATTTGACTTATACATTGATTTTGTTGCGAAGGTCTTATATATACTTTTTTGTTTAGAAATGAGATACTAATTCTAATAACTTTAGGTCTTACGAAAGAACATAGTTACTGTTCAGGCCAAACCTTCACGGTGGAGAATGTCTATGTGTAAATCATAGACACCTGCCCTGACGGTTTTTTAAGAATAAAATACTTGTCATTCATTTCAAAAATAGACTTCTGTCAAATAGCACAATATTTTCTACCGCATATTTATTTTATATTGACTGTGCAATCTCGGTTCCCACGCGGGAGATAACCCCTGAAGGAGGATCCCAAGGTAAGTCTGTGCATTTATAGATAGGTATTCTTTTCCGTGTGGGGTTTACTGGAACCAGCACCATCCGCATCGTGGAGGGTCACTCCAGGACATGGAGCCCTAGGTGGTCGCCACAGTTACGTAGATGACAAATACGTACATATTTGTTATGTTCTGCTTCTGTAGAATATAACTACATATCACGATAATATTTAATTTGATATACGTACCGTCTTAGCAAAGTTTTAATGAATTAATCAACTTCAGAATAACTTTACAAATTGTTTATTTATTAAGTAAATTATACCATCATAATCAGCTCATATACGTCTCCACTGAGGAGAATGAAACTCCCCTAACAACGAGGAAACTTGGACCATAATCCACCACACAAAGGAATACAAGAAATTAATTAAAACTATATAAACAACTTATACAACAACAGTAACACGATGGTAAATAGTTTCGGCAAAAAGTAGAACGCAAAGTGGAGAGGCGAAAAGGCTCTCAAGTGCAGCTGTTGGAACAATGGTACAGTAGTTGCTCAAGGACATATTTTCTACTTAAGGGTGGAAGTTGACAGCCGGTTTGAAGTACCTCATCATGGAAATAGGCCTGCATTTATGCATACTAATCAGGTTTTAATCGTTTAAAAGAAATATAATTATCTAAATATGGAAATAAAACTGTGGTCGTTATAGCAATTTAAAATAAATTATTATCCCAGGACACTTTTTACTCATGGCTAATCTGATTCCAAACTAACCAGAGCTTGTGATATGGTATTCTGTTTTAAAAAAAATGGAATACGATGATTTGTAAATAAGCATGGTTGAATAAATGTAATATGATTTAAATCAAATTTGGTATACTTATAGTCTAGAGCCCGAGAAAGGACTTAGGCTACTTTTTGTCCCGGAAAATCACCCGGTTACGCAGGTGAATCCACGGGGAGCCACTAGTACTTTATAAGAAAACGCCCACAATTGACTGGAGCAAGAATTAACATTTGGTGAAACAATCTGATGGTATTCCCTTTTCATCTTTCTCACTGTATAATTAATGGAGTCAAAACTTTGGCATATCTTAATTACAAATTTTGACAGATCTCCTTTAATCATGAACTTATTTGTGGTTTGCCTTTGTTTTGTATATGACTAGGTGTTGCCCGCGGCTCGATCCGCCAAGTGAGATTTGAACATGGTTATTATGTATACAATTTCAGCATTTTCCGTACAGAATATTTAACTAGATAATGAGTTCATCAAGTGAGTGAGTCAGAAATCTTATTTTATTATGTATTTTTGATGAATTCACTCACTATACCTATATCTAGTCTAGGTAAGTCTATTCACTATAAACCTAAATAGATAAATATGTAATAATACATGGACATATTTCTATCTAAACAGAGTTTATACTAAAAACAAACCGACCAGAAAAAAAAATAAGGCTCATATATAATACTTTTAATAGAATCAAAATCAAAATCAAAAATATTTTTATTCAAATAGGCCAATATGCAAAGCACGCTCGGTTCGGAAGGTTGGTTTTGAGAAGAGCCGGCAATAAACTCAGCAATTACTCTTTTTAAAATAAACTTAGATTATAATACATTTCAAGGAATTAGTCTCACTGACAATATCTGCGAGGTAGGGAATGACTTAAAAAGAAAAAAAAAACATAAAATAAAGTGAATATTCATAAAAACAAAAACAAACTTGAGCAGACCAGCCCCCACAAGCAGCACCTGTTCACAAAGATGACGCATGTGGCAGCCATCGCCCTCTTCGCCATGTTTTAGGGAAGTGAGCGACCCGTCACACGACGCCGCCGCAAGCAAAGACTTTTAAGTGAGCATGACTAACCCAAGCCTGCTACAAAACATAATTATCAATTAATAAACGAAACACACACACCCAATGTTATCAGCGAAGAAAAGTCTTCACAAATGTAATAATTAAATTGAACCTTACATTTCTATTGATAATATTGTATGGAGCTTTCAATGCAGCTAACTCCCACTTGAGTAGCTTTTGCGCTTACAAAAGCTTGTTAGAACTTTGTGTACTTTCTGAATGAATTCAATTATTTGCAATTAGTGCAGTACTTAAGTTGATTGTGTGTTTTAGATAGTTGTAACTGAATTATGTACTTTTCTTATAATTTGTTGAATTAACTTAGTATAGTTTAATCGGTTTTCTTAACCTTTTCTAAATTGAGTAGCGGTTTAATTATATGACAATATAAATAAAAAGGTACTAACGAATTGACTAAGGCGTGACCTCAAAAAAAAAATGTATGAAATTCTCGACAGAGGGGGAGATTCAGCGGATTTGCAAACTAAATGTAATACTTTTTAGGATCTTAAATGATACTGGATAGATAAATACAAACTTTTATAGATAATTACATCCAGACACTGTTCAAACAGACATGTTCATGCACACAAATGTTTGTCTTGGGTGGGATTTGAATCCACGACCGGTGACTTGAAAGTTGACGCTCTAACCACAAGGCCAACTGGTCAAGACACAGAAAAAGACACTTAAGTACCTAATTATTTAAATTCAATAGGTACCAATATTCATCATTGCCTTAAAATATTGAATTGAATTTTGTAACTCGATCTAACATTCAAGGAGACGAAGTTTTCAATTTCTCATCGTGCTTTGCCGATTCCAATATTCAATTTCCTCAATTCTGAAACTTATATTTCTTCTTTAAAAGTTTTACTAATATTTCTCACATTTTTTCTTTTCTTTGATCGATTTGTGAGGTTTCAAGAACTATGTGTAAGACCTAAATTGCTTTTTCAAGGCTTACATGCTTACAAAAAATATACAAGAAAGTTTTTCAAAGCTTTTACAGGCACTTAGTTCAACAAAGAGATATAATGATGTTCTCGGGCACTTAAATACAAATGAAACCTTATAAGAAAAATTATAGAGATGAAAGTTCTGTGACAAGAAATCTCTTTCAACTGCAGACTGATACAAATGACACAATATTATTGTTATTTATAACGGAAAATCCTTTGGGACGTGCTCTTGTATTGCGCATTGTTTTTACACAGGGCTTTGCTGCAATATAAATTATATGACTTTACCAGCCAACCCACACAACTCACTATTTAGTCTGTGTCATATAAGAAATGAACCCTCATTGAAGCTCGGTTCCTATTGGTTATAGCGTAAAGATAGCCAATAAATAGGATATCCAACTCAAAAATTATATTTCAATTCGAATTGGTAGATTCTAAGATTAACGCGTTGAAAAAATCTCTTCAGCTGTTTCATATTAGCGTTTCCTCATGGAGCTCTGGCTACCATACTCACCGCAGGAACACAACACTACAAGTAGTGTTATTTGGCTGCGGTCTTCTGTAAGGTGGAGGTACTACCCCAGTCGGGCTGCTCCAAATTCGGAACGGACGAATCCGTTGCGCCCTACCTCTTACAATAGTTTTGTATTATATTTCTTGGCTCGTATTTTTTTATATTTTGCAATCAAGACGAAGGCCATTGCTAATGTGTGTCACAAGATAACGTCTTACAAACATCATATGTTATTTCTAATTAGTTTGGATATGTCTGTCTCTGTCAGATTTTTCTTCACCATTATGGCATAGTAGGCTGCCATAAATACCAAATGTTTCGCTATTCATCGATATATAAAAGTCGATTTTGAGATTTTTCGATATAATACAGTGTCGATGTAGGTGTGCGATTTCATCAAAACCCTGGAAGTGAATATAAATATAAAATAAATATCCTGGGATATTTTTCACACACGGCCAATCTGATTCCAAAGTAAGCTTCTAATGAAGCTTGTGTTATGGTAACCAGATAGCTGATATACTACATATAATACTTTGAAATACATACATATTATAGATATTTACATCCAGACACAGAACAAACAGACATATTCATGCATACAAATGTTTGTCCTGGGTGGGATTCGAACCCACGACCCGCGGCTTGAGAGTGTCACTAACGGGTCACTAACCAACCACAAAGCCAACCGGGCTGTCAAAGTGATTTTCATTTGGGACTCTTATTTATTACAAAGCAGTCCATAAGTTTTAATATAAAGGAATAGTAATGAAAGGGAAAGATTGATCTAATATAAAAGAAAAACGGTTAGAATTCTTAAAATTCAAGAGAATGTTATGTTCAACAAACTAAACATTTTAATGTTACTAAAATAATTAAGTACGTATTAAAAGGCCATGTTTTAAAACTATGTAGGTAAGTATGTATATTATAAAGCCTTTCAGTTCGATAAAAGCTTAAAATAGCTTATGATATAATGATACAAACTAATTAAATTCCATCCTCTGTGGCCTCGATTCTATTATGAATAACTAAGTAAAATTAATTTAATTTATCTACATTGGTGTTTCGTAGCGTGGTGAACTTACGATCATGAGGGACATGAGGGTGCAGGTTCAAATCCTGGCCCGTACCTCTAAGTTAGATAAAACTTACGTACGGATTCACACCACTGGCTTTCAGTGAAGGAAAACATCGTGAGGAAACCTGCATGCCCGAGATGTCACAATTGAAGGCATGTGAAGTACAAAAATTGGCTAGGCCCGCGTGGTGGACTATGTCCTAAACCCCATCGTTATTCGGGGAGCCTCGTGCTCCTCGGTGGAGACGTATATGAGCTGATCATGATGACATTGCTGTCTGTACAAAATTAATAAAGGGCATGACATTAAAATTACAAATTTATTGAAACGCTATCAAAATTAATCCACGGATCACATAGCATCAATAAATTGAGCTATTCTGCCATTTATCGTAACACAAAATTTGCATATAGATAGAATTACAAATTGATACAAAATCAAACAGAAGTTCGGTATAATCAAGGTTGACTAATGACCAGAGATATTGCGTAACGGGGAGTGATAACCCTAACGATAGCGGCAGGGTTGACACGAATCGGTATAACGACAACCCTTTTATAAAATTTATCGTTTCCTTTTCATGATAAGGGGAGGGTTTTTACCGGAATAACCGTGTCGACGGGTAAAAATACAGTTTGTAAATATTACTGTATATTACCAAGAATAGAGTGTTTTTTTTTTATGTAGAGTAAACATTAGGGACGCCTAGAGAATATAGTCTCTATCCATTAGGTTGTCAAGAACTGTCATTGTTTTATTTTAATAAATATCCAGGAATCTAGGCAACATTGTTATAATATACTACTATCAGAACCGAGCTTTAATAGTGACTATTCATAAGTGCTTTATTGAGGCCTATTTGAATAAAAAAGATTTTGATTTTGATTTTTGATTTTGAATAAAATAATACTATTTAATGAATACACAGAACAAATAGAAATGTTCCTGCACACATAAGATTGTCTTGAATGGAAATCGGCACACCCGACCGGTCGAAAATTAAACTTTATTTACTTTAGAACTCATGAAAATATTCAATTGAAGTAAATATAATCCCTACTCATCTACACATATCTTAACTAATATTATAAATGTGAAAGTAAGTCTGTCTGTATGTCTGTCTCACTTTCACGCTAAAACTACAGAAGCGATTTAAATGAAATTTGGTACACAGATAGTCTTGAGTCTGAGGAAGGACATTAGCTACTTTTTATCGCAGTACGAAGAAGTTTTACCGGGTACTCGGGTGAACCGCGGGGAGCCACTGGTTTTTAATACACGAAAGTTAAATACAAAATTTTGTAGCTATTTAGGCCTACAAGATGACCCTATTGTTATAACAATTACTTTCCCAACCTATCTTTTTTTTTATGAACTAGAAAGTGTTAACCTGAGATGGCTTCTACACCCGTAGAAGTACGCGGACTGTTTCGGTGAGGGCAGAGGGCTTTCAACTAAATATATACCTCTTCGACCCCACTAGAACAAACTTATGTGAATAAAGTTTTCTGTTTATTGTCGGTACATATTGAAAAAGTTGTTTAACAGCTATCCGGTTACCCTTGTTCAACCTCTATTTGGTTTGAAATCAGATAGTCTAGTCCAGGGATATTTATTTTAACAATACTATAGTTCTATAGTTTACCCCTTGAATAAAACTTAAGAGTGGTTTATTCCGGGAAAGTTTTTGATGAAATATTTTAACGCACAAGTACTTATTGTAGGCACTTATTGTTGTTTAGAGCTAAAGGGTAACAAGAAACTATCTTTATGCCAAAAAGACAAATATAGCGCGATAAAAAGCGAATTTGCGAGGATTGCAAATAGCACTTACTAAATATAGAAGTCTTAAAATAATAATTTATTAGAAAATTAATTCTTAAAGTAGCCAAAACACAAGTAACTATTGTCTCACATGAGAATTAGTATCATCTCATCAACCATTCATTGTCATGGGATAATCTCTAAAGGTGGTGGTGACCGCTTACCATAGACCGTTTGCCTGTCTGCCGCATACTTGGCTGCATATTTCACTTGGAATAATCTTCCGCTCTCACCGCGTCAAGTTGATAAGGTATGCTAAGTTCTGTACTAGTAACATGAAATTAATTCCATTTAGTTATTCACGCTGGTAAGTTTCTGTTAGACGTTAATATTCAATGTAGCATTATTTTGAAAATTTTGATGTTGGATTTAATCTACACTTCTACACTAATATTATAAACAGGAAAGATTTGTATTTTTGTATGTAACGAATAAACTCAAAAAGTACAGGACTGATTTTAATAATTATTTTTTCATTTGAAAGCCACATCATCACTGAGTAACATAGGCTATATTTTATCTCTGTATTCCCACGGGAACGGGAACTACGCGGGTAAAACCGCATGGAGGCAGCTAGTATTAAGTAGATTCATAAACCTGGGGAAAATCGAAGGCAACATCACATTGCAAGAAACCCCTTTGTAGTGAAAAGAGTATGTCCTGGAAAATAAGTATATAAGCTACTTTTTATCCTGGGAAAGTTAAAAGTCCCTAGAGACGTAGGTGATTCCGCGGGAGGTAATCTAGTATCCCATTAATAATAATCCATCAAACGACAGCCCGGTTGGCTTTGTGGTTAGTGACCCTGACTCTCAAGCCACCGGTCGTGGGTTCGAATCCCACCCAGGACAAACATTTGTATGCAAGAATATGTCTGTTTGTCCTGTGTCTGGATGTAAATATCTATATACGTATGTATTTAAAACTAGTATATGTAGTATATCAGCTATCTGGTTACCATATAACAAGCTCTGCTTAGCTTGGAATTAGATTGGCCGTGTGTGAAAAATGACCCAGGATATTTCAAAATCAAAATCAAAATCTTTTTATTCAAATAGGCCTCAATCTTATGAATAGTCACTATTAATGCTCGGTTCTGATAGTAGTTTTTACTGAGAAGAGCCGGCAATAAACTCAGTAATTACTCTTTTCAAAAACTAACTTACATCTAATACAATAGTGATTTTTACAAAATGTGAAATAGCTTGTAGCGAGCATTTCACTGCCAAGGGTCTTTTTCTAACAAGTAATCTGATACACTATAAAAGCCCTTTCGATATAAAGTTTTCTTCACTACCTGCTTAAATTTATAGATTGGTAAATCCTGAATATCTTTAGATAGTTTGTTGAAGAAGCGTGTAAATTGCCCCTTAAATGAATTTTTGACTTTAGTAAGTCTAGTTACAGGAATAGCGAGTTTGTGCTTATTTCTGGTGTTAATACTATGAGTGTCGCTATTTTTTGGAAAAAGATGTAAATTTTTACGTACATACAATAAATTTTCATAAATATATTGTGAGGGTACAGTCAAAATATTAATATTTATGAATTTTTTTTTTTTTTTTTTATTAAGGATGGGCTTGCATTTGGTCTCTGACCCGTCCATACAAGACGCTGCCGAAACCTAGGATGGAGCATGCTTGCCCAGAAGAAACCTATTCACCCTAGCCTTGAAAATTACAAGATTGTAGGCGTCGGGAAACACAGACGCCGGAAGCAAATTCCACTTCCTCGCTGTCCGCATTATAAATGTGGAAGCGAACCGATGTGTCCGTATGTTCGGTATGTCGACAACGTATGGGTGGAAATTATCCCGGCGTCTTGTGGTTCGGTGTAAAAAAGGGGATGGTGGAATAAGATCGAATAGATCCTGCGCACACTCTCCAAAATATATCCCGTAGAAAACCGATAAGCAAGCGACTTTTCGTCGATGGTCTAGGCTCGTGAGCTTTGCCTTAGTAAGAGACTCATCTCCGATGAGTCTCCTGGCACGACGATCTATTGAGTCAAGGGCGTCAAGCTGGTACCTGGCAGATCCATCCCAGAGGTGGCAGCAGTACTCCATGCATGATCGGACTTGTGCTTTATAAAGAAGGAGCAACTGTCCTGGCGTGAAGTACCGCTTAACCTTAGAGAGGATACCCAGCTTTCTGGCAGCGGTTTTAGCTTTTGACTCAATAGAGCAGCCAAAGTTAATTTTGGCCGTTAAGGTCATGCCAAGGAGATCAAGCCGATCGCATACAGGCAAGGATATATTTTGGAAAGTAGGAGTCAGATGAAAAGGACTCCGTTTTGCGGTGAATAGACACGCCTGCGTTTTGGTAGCATTAAATGTGACCAGATTGGCTTCGCCCCAATCGGCGACTGCCTGTAAGGTCACATTCAAACGCTCTACCATGGCCTCACGCAACAACCGGGTCTCGTCACTGGTGGCTTGCGCACTGGAGATGTATCTCTCCACAACTGTGCTGTCGTCTGCATACCCAAAGGTGCCGGGCTTCAGCAGGTCATTAATATGCAGCAAGAATAAGGTTGCAGAGAGAACTGAGCCCTGAGGAACTCCGGCATTGATTGCCAATAGGTCCGACGAACACCCGTCTATAACGACTCGTATAGACCGTTCACTCAGACAATCAGAAATCCAGGCGCACAGACCACAAGGAATTCCATATGAAGGAAGCTTGCTTAAGAGGCTTGCGTGCCAGACCCTATCGAATGCCTTAGAGATATTGAGGGAGACGGCTATCGCTTCCCCGAACCTCTCAATGGCTTCACTCCATATATGTGTGGCATACACCAGAATGGGGACCTTCTGGTGGACCGTTTTTGGCGGAAACCAAACTGTCGGTCACTGAGGAGCTCGTTACCTTCAAGGTGCGCCAGGAGCCTCCGATTCAGTACGCGCTCCATAGTCTTACAGAGTATGGAGGTGATCGCAATCGGTCGATAGTTGGAGGGATCGGCACGGCTGCCCTTCTTGGGCACAGGCTGCACATTAGCAAGCTTCCAGACTTTCGGAACTTGACCTTGTTGGAGCGAGAGGCGAAACAGGCGAGTCAGAACAGGAGACAATTCGGGCGCACAATTGCGTAGGACAATGGCTGGAATGCCGTCAGGACCACTGGCTTTATTCACGTCTAGATCACGCAGTACCTTTAAAACCTCCTTTTGCCGGATATGAATGTCCGGCATTAGGCTGCTGCTTGGGGATTGCACTGGAGGAGATTGTAACCCAGCATCTAGACGTGAATTTTCCGCAAATAGAGAGGCAAACATGTTGGCCTTCTCTACGGCAGTGTAGGCCAGTGTTCCGTCAGGCTTTAGCAACGGCGGTAGCGACGGGCGGCAGAGGTTGTTTTCGACCGATTTGGCAAGGGACCAGAAAGCTTTACTCCCAGAAGGACAGGAGGAGAGCTTTTTTCCAATCCGACCAACATGGACGAAACGTGCCTTCTTAAGGACCTTTTTGCAGGACGTGGCAGCGATGTTGAAGGCTCTCTTCTTCAGACTCGTGTCTGGAGCTTTGCGAGTGCGAGAATCCGCCCAGATTCGGTAAGCTGACCGTTTACGGGCCTCGGCAACGGCGCATTCAGCATTGTACCACTTGGGGGATCTGTTGTCAAGTGATATGTCAGAGAATGGGATGTAATACTCCATTGCTTGACATATCACATCTGAAATCGCACTCGCACAGCTGGACGGGTCATCAGAAGAGAAGCATGTTCGCCGCCACGGATAAGATGCAAGGAAAGAACGCATCTCATCCCAGTCTGCTGACTTGTATCGCCATACTCGCCTAGTGCCCTTTGGGCAAGGATCGGGCGGAGTGTAGGACGACACAGCTTTCACCAGACAGTGGTCGGAGGTACCCAGTGGGGCATTCACCGACACCGAGTATCTGTCTGGATCGGTTGTCAGCAGAAGGTCCAAGCAGTTGGCCGTGTGGTCAGCAACATCCGGCACACGTGTAGCTTCCCGAATGAGCTGGGAAAGATTTAGCGATAGGGCCAGTTTCATCGCCTCTCTCCCGGCTAAGTCGGTCTCCCGGTATGGGTACAGCCACTCGCGATGATGAGCATTAAAGTCCCCCAGGAGGACTAACTGCGCACTAGGATATTTTCGCTGGACCACGTCTGCCGTGTCGCTGAGGTATTCGAAAAGCCCGATTGTCTCCCGGTCACCGCTGTGCGATCGGTAGATACAGGCATAGAGGATTTGCTCTAAGCCTGTACCCACCAATATCCACAGGACAGAAAAACCTGGTTTTTCAAGGCCACAGAGACGCCGACAGCAGATGTCATCGCGAGCATACACGCAGACCCCAGCGCGTGGTTTGAATTTGTGCTCCAGGGTATACCCTGGGTAGCATAGGTATGCCGCGTCAGTCGGACATCCGATCTGCGTCTCCGTCAGAAAGAGTAGGTTGGGTTTTTCCGTCTCAAGATGGTGATGGACGGCGTCGATATTTGAGTGCAGTCCTCGAATGTTTGAGAGGTGCACTTTGAGTGAGAGGACGTGCTTCCGCTGTGAAACGCTACTCTTTCTTGTACCTTTTTTCATGTTGTTTGAGTGAATAGGTTTGGAGAAGGCAGTTGAGCGAGACGTTGCAAAAAGAAAACCATGGAACAGACGTAGGCATCGTGAACCATTGGAAAGCTCGGCTGGAGACTGCGGGGACGCCCGAACCCCCCCGAGAGTGGCCATCGGGTCCTCTCATCCGGTCGCCAACCGGCACGATGGAGCACCTCGGGATTTTTCGCGAGTTGGCGGGGCAGCCTTTCATAGGTGGCTGGCCTACTAGTTGGGCCCCCTACTAACTGCGGTCGGCCAGCGGAGAACCGTGCTTCGGATCCCGCTACCCTCCAGAACGAGACTACCAGGACACAAGTCCCACGCTGTTGAGACCGGTTTCTGGATGCAACGCAACTGCTCTAACCCAACTCCACTAATGGCTTCCCCGATCTTCATGTCGGAACACGGCAGCTGCCGCTTGGCGACATGCCTTAGTTCGGGGGGTGGTGACAAGCCTCGGCCGAAGCCTACCACCAGACATCGTTGCTCGTTTAGCACCACCCAGGGATCACGTGTAGGGTCTCGAGGGTAAACCTACGGACGCGAGCAACTTCGATCCCCATTTTATCTTGTAGGGAGTCCCTTGGACTCATATTGTATATAGCACGAACAGTCCTCTTCTGCAGAATAAAAATAGTGTTAATGTCGGCACCACTGCCCCAAAGGAGAATGCCATAAGACATTATACTAATAAAAAAAAAACTAAAATAAACTAATCTCGCGGTATCTACGTCAGTAAGTGCACGTATTTTCTTTACTGCATATGCTGCAGAAGCAAGTCTGTTCGCCAACCGAGAAATATGAGGGCCCCGCTGAAGCTTTACATCTAAAGTGATACCTAGAAATACTGTGGTTTCTACTAGATCTATATTTTCGTTCTTAATTCTAATACATGTGTCTACTTGACGAACATTTGGTAGACTAAATTTAATACATTTGGTTTTCTTCTCATTTAGAAGCAGATTATTTACAGTAAACCAATTTACCACATCCGAGAGAGCATTGTTCACCTCGTCATAATTGAATTCATGTCGTTTCACTTTGTAAAGAAGTGAAGTATCATCAGCGAACAATACAACCTCATTTTTTTTCTCAACAAGGTAGGGTAGGTCATTTATATATATCAAGAAAAGGAAAGGACCTAAGATTGAGCCTTGTGGGACGCCCATAGCAACAGTTGATCCAGGGGACACCTTTCCATTTATATTAACTCTCTGAATTCTATTACTAAGGTATGAATTTATAAGACTGAGTGCTTGATTTCTTATACCGTAGTGGCTTAACTTCCTGATTAACAGTTCATGTTGGATTCATTTATTTATCAAAGCACCTCATTAACTTCCGTTTCATAAAAATATATGTAAAATGTACGTTAAAAGTATTTTTTAAAGCGCACTTCAGAAGTAACGTTAACCTTTGATCGTAAATTAGCCGTGACTGTGTTTGCATCATTTTTCCGAGATTACTTTGGCAGAGTTTCAATTGCCATGTCTTTGGTGCTATTTTAGATTTATTGATTCATATGTATAAGTGTTTACCTGGTGTTATGATCGTTAACTCTTGGAGATATAGGATGAAGTCTTGTAAGCCTTTTATCTGACTTCCAAAAAAAGGAGACAATTCTCAATTTGACTGTTTTTTTTACCTTAATATTTATCAATTATAAACAGATACCAATTTTTTTCAAGGGGTTCTTACAGATTGATCCTATTTTCCAAAATCAGTTCTGATAGAGGGATGAGAAATTGAGGGAACTCCTAAAATATTCTATTTTCATAAATATAAGATATTTAGCAAATATAATGTGGTGAAGTAAAATATGTGTACCTAACACCAAAGTCATTTTTATAATGAAGTTGATTTTTAAAATTTGATTAGTAGGTTACTTTGTAGACATCAAATCGATGGGGTTTTCTAATTAAATTGCTGTCACTTTAGTAGACACATGATAATGAAATAGTTGTTATAGTTTTGCCTGTAAACTAACATTAATTGGAGTTTTGAAACTGACATTAAGGTGCCATCTTTACACAATATACAACAAAATTGCTTTCTACCGACTTTTCTTTCTCGCATATTAGTCGAAATAATACCTACTGTTCCATTAAAACGCTTCATCAATAAAAGTCAAAATTTATGACACCTGGTTACGAGTTAAAAAAGCATCCCATAAAAGCTCCTCGATTCGTTACAACCTGTATAAGCTTTACGATTGAAGTTATGTACACAGCTTTTTTACAACTTTTTTATTGCAAACATTTACACATGTTCGTGTTTATTATTAACAGAAATCAGGTGATAAACCATTTCATTGTTTGTTTTAAAATAACAATAGGTACCTATTTTATTTTTTGTTACGCTTGTAGAAGCCATAAGTCCATTTTGATAATGTGCCTTCTTCTAGCATTATGCTCTTCTCTTTAGATACGACCACTATGTGAAATGAAATTTATTTAATCACCTGCATTTGTAAATCTAATGCTCGGTTTCGACGGTTGCTTTAGAAAGACCGGAAATAAACTAAGCAAATTTTCAAATTTTACAAAATTTGCAAAGCTTTTCAAAACAAGGTTTCAACAATTTATTTTACGATAATAATGTTGGTCCGAGAACGGGCGCTATCGTCGTCTTTAATGTAATCATTTATATTCTTTGTGTGTATATTACTATTCACTATTAACATTATAAATGCAAATATTTGAATAGATAGAAGTTTATTTCTCAGTCACAATAGAACGACCAACGAGATCTGTCCGAAATTCGGCACAGACAGAATATGTTCTGAAATAACATAAAAGCTTCTTTTAAATGAAGGTATAACATTTTTTTATATGTTCAACCAAATGTCTAAGTATCTATAAAACACAAGTTTTTAGTAATAACATAAAATTTGATTTATTTCTACCTCAATAAGGTAAAGAAGTCTCCAACCACATTAGTAACATATTTTCTGGACCACGTTGCCTTGTTACTCGAAACTTTGACCTATAACTGAGTTAGGAGTGGGTCCAATAAAGTTATGAGGAAAAAACAGGTAAAATCTACAACTTTTACAAATAACTTTCTGACAGATTTTATCGATGACTTTGTGAGTGACCATTGGTTATTGGCCGCTGTGTAAGTGTTATGTAACAGGTTACAATGCGAGGTTTTGTGCTGTTATTATGTTGGTATGAGCAGGAAATCTTGAATTTAGGATATGCCTTTAAATACAAAATCTGGACGGAGTGCATTATTTGTAGCATATTACGCCATTTAAGGAATAAAAAATCTAGCTACCTTCTAGATTTGGTCTGATTTTTAATTTACGTGATTCTTATGTACATGAACATACCACGGATATGGGTCTCCCCCCTAACTTACTTTAAACTAAATTAGTAAAATTTAAGCTATACAAATATATTCATATATTATTCGTTGCTAAATCTATCCTTATATTTTAAATCCACACAAAAAAAAAAAAAATTGTCTTAACACTACCTATATTAATACGATTGACTCCTACGCCTATATGAAAAGCCTATTCCCTACAGGTCTATAAATGTATTACAAAGACATTATCGGGGGACATTTTCCACACGGTTATCTAATCCCGTACCTTTCAAAAGGATAGACGACAAAGGGAATAATAGAGCCGCCATTTTGTGATTTAAACTCATTGGAAATTCTAAGACAGTGCAGTGGCAGGTACTTTGTAACAAGTTACACATTGCTCTTGCTTAGTTTGTTATATATGTTCTAGTGTTTGGAATGCTCGTAGAGAGAATAAAGCTTAACTTTACATTGCATGTAGTAGTGGATTTGGTGTTTGTTTTTTGTATAGTTGTTTATTTGATAAAACCCTGCGGTTTTTCTCGCGTTCCCGGGAAACCTTAGACTTTACCGTAGAGAAGAGTCTATGTCCTTTTTTAAGCTTTAGTCTAAATTTGTACCGGTTAAAAACGGTTTGGTGGTTTAGCCGTGAGAGTATAATAGACAGAGTTACTTTCGCGTATATTAGTAGGGATCAACACTTTTTGCTCGCTAAATCATTGTTTCTTACATAATGTTGACAATAAAGATTTATAAGATCTTGTAAAATAATATACGGATAAAGATTTATTATGAAATTTGCTGTGACCGACGAATAGGGACGGTAGGTACCTATATTTTGTACAAAATATATAATTGTACGAAACTATTTATAAATATAAATATTAATATCTTATTAATGCTAACTACTTTGTATCTTAAACTATTTGATGTCGCATAAAAATAAAAACTACAATGAAAAAAAATAATTTGGTAAGATTATTTAAACTCGAAATAAAGCAATAAATAATGAAAAGAAGGTCCAATTATATCGGTATTATTATAAAGCCCGCATTGAAATAAAGCTTTCAAACGATGTCGGCACGTTAAATTAAAAAGCCCGCAGGGTAAAAGTCCATAAAAAGCTATGGTATTGGAAACCTGCAAAAGCTTTTATTGATGACTCAAAATAATATTTTAAGACATAAGTACATATATATAAATATCCTACGAAATTTTTCACGCGTACATTCTTGCAAGTTTTAATGAACTAGACAGAGGTACTTTGACTTATCGCTTATATTTCCATAATGCCTATACCTCTATTTTAAAAATATCATAATAGATATTACAGTCATTTTAAAACCAAGAAAAGGTAACTCGGTCTACCTCTTCCCGAGGCGCTTAGCAACATTTAGGCCATTCATTGTTACTTATATAGAAGATTCTCTATAAGAGTCATTAAGCAATTCCAATGTTGAAACTTGTACAACAACATTTTCCTCATACATTCCGCAATTAATTAAAAGGCTTACATAATGTGCTAATTAAATATCTACCCTCCAATTCAGTATAATTTTGAAGACGCTAAGATGGCTTCTTGCCTCATTAGCGAGTGTGGGAGAATGGAATTAACGACGTTCATAAAGGATTGGGGAATTCGCCATATATACTTATAATCTTAATTCTTGTAAATTCATTCATAAAGTATTTGAAATAAAGATTTAATTACTGATAGAATGGATGTAAATATATAAGTATGTATTTAAAACGCAGTATATCAGCTATCTGGTAACCATATCACAAGCTCTGCTTATTTTGGAATCAGATTGGCGTGTATGAAAAATATCCCAAGATATTTATTTATTTATTTGAAATAACGATATAATGTTATATATGTTTTATTCATTATTATAGACTAAGTAGTGGTTACTCATATTCGCCCACCTTCCAAATATAATAAATTTAAATACAAAACCCCTTTCATATACTTAAAGCCATAATAAGCCCTTATAAAGGTCAAAGCTTTACTTCACAAAAACGGTAAAATAAATAAATTTCCCGAGACATTTTTCATACATGACCTATCTGATTCCGAACTAACCAGAGCTTTAACATGGTAACCACTATTTTTAAACACATATTTATTTGTCTTGGGTGGGATTCAAATTCACTACCAGTAGCTTGAAAGTCAGAGTCACTAACAACAAAGATAACTGGCCAGTAAAAAAACACGCACGTATTCATAACATAAAGTATTAACCCTGAATAATAAAACTAGTTCATAACATAAACATGTTAACCCTGAAAAATTATAAAATATTAAATCACTTTATATGCCTGAATAGTTTCAATTAAATAATTGGATTGAATATCCGATATAGGAGAAACAAACCTTTTTATATTATATTTTATTTTTTCATTTACAATAGTCTAAAAACCGGGTGCTAAATGCTTTCAAATATACAAAAGCTGTTCAGACTTTAAATAAGCTAATGAGAGAATAACTCTATTTCTAAGGCAATGGCTTCTACGAGATTTTATTCAAAATACCTTTTATCATGTATTTAAGTAAGGGCTTCAAAGGACGTTGATTTAATTTTGCTATAAAATTCCACTAAATTGTTTTATTCTATTTGTCAATTTACCGGTGAATGATAAAACAGAGTGGATTAAAATTTTGAAGAAGATATATGAGTAATATTGGCAGTTTTTTCAACGATTTCAATGACAAACAGTGAATTACATCAATGAAAAACCAATTTAATGGAAACGAGCTGTCGTAAGAATACGAGGATAAAATATAGCCTATATCACTCCTGATAATGCAGCTTTCCATCGATGAAAGAATGACTCAGATTGGTCCAGTAGTTTCAGAGCCTATTCAATACAAACAAATATTCAAATCTTTCCTGTTTTTACTACATATTATAAAACAAACTCGCTTTCCGCTGTCTGTCCCTATGTCTTCTTAAATCTTAAAAACTACGCAACGGATTTTTAAGCGGTTTTTTTAATACATAAAGTGATACAAGAGGAAGGTTTTTATATGCATATATTTTAGAGAAACACTGTCAATTTTGGAGGTTTCTTATGTGATGCACCCGTGCGAAACTGGGGCGGGTCGCTAGTTATATAAGTGTCGTTGAAAATGGTATTCCTAACACACGAATAATCAAGGTTGCAATTCTGTAAATTTAAATGATGCGACAAAACAATAATCAACTTATCTCTCTTTTTAACTACGTAATAGTAAGAGAGACAAATATACTTCTAATTTAAAACCTAACGCCAAGATCCAAAAGCCAACTTTCATACATCGTACGCTTATATTATTCAGCAACAATTTCCAACTAACGATCTAATGACATTGGCAAATATTTGCCCATGAAATTGGCACTATGTTGCTGAACTTATTACGATGTGCCCCGCGTCATCCGTGATTAAAACATAATTATGTTGGTCGATCGTCAATCAATGTACTATCAATATGTTTGGCCAATATTTGGATGGTTGGGATACGAAGTATAAGGTCAGGGTCCGTTTCTCCTTTCTTCTGTTGCAGTTGGGTTTGGTTTGAATTCAGAAATGTTTAAAGTAATATCGTCACCAAATTCTACTAAGTATGTCGTTAATGTAAGGAGCTGATTAGGTTTAGATCAAACATAGATATATTCTATTAAATTATGTATTTCAAACGCGGAAAGGTTACTTACAGTGTTGGTTATTTCAAATATATGTCACGAAAGGAACACCAATATTTTTGTCATCTTCTGAACGGATTCCAAAAACGTAAACACTTAAAGTCTTTAAAGCCTTCTTATTTCGGTCCGCATTTGCCATCCAATTCGGAGAGTGGCAATTTTATTTCACAAGTAAGACATTTCGACACCAGCTATTTATACTACGCTAAGTCCGAAATGTGTACTTTACAGGAGAGGCTTATAAAGGAAAAAACGTGATAACTTTTACATTAATTAAGATATTTATTTGAAATTTGGAACCCTTCATGGTTATTTTTTTCTTTATAATATCTCATATTTATTTTTCCATAATTATTTATATTTTTCGATTTAGCGCTAGTTAGCCGAATATAGACGTAATTCTTCAAATTAATTTTACAAGTTACACACGTCTATCTTACGTTAGCGTTGTGTATTACGGGATGGCATAGTGATAAAGATGTGTTATTTTTATTGTGTTGCGATGATAATTTTTAAATAAATCATGCATTATTTGTAACCTTAGGGTAATATATATATCCGTAAAATATATTATTATAAATTCACTGGCTAAATAACTAGTTATTAAAGTTAGCTTTTTGTTAACCCGTATATACGTCTCTGGCGGATATCGTGTTAAAAGCCGCCAAATTATACATAGCGTACTATACATCGACCTGTGCCACAAGTTAACGCCTCATTTATCTTTGTGTGGAGCTAAAAATTATATTATTTTTTATAGATTCTAGATAGAATAGAGCAGATAACATTATATTCTGTAATTTTAATACATAATTTAAACTAATAACGCATAAAACTAGTCAGTAATCAACAGTTAATTAAATATCAATTGTTGCTTATGATTAATTGAAGATCGGATCAATCCCAGTTCGATTTTGTACCTTATATTTATTTAAATCAATAAAGTATTGTTATTCTTAAAAGAAAATGAACTCTCCTCATTATGTTCAGTTATTAGAATAATAATATTTATGTGGAAAGCAAGATGGGAGGCATTTGCCCTGCAGTGGGATACCCATAGACCCAGGCCTTAAATAAAATAGATATCAATAACGATAATACATTTCCGGAATAATATTGTTATCACAATAATATTTAATGTTTTTGGTTTTTTGCTGGATTGATTTAACCAAGTTTCGTGTCTTTTTCGGGAATAAGCTCTAAAAGTGGGATTATCTAGTATTTTTAAAATTTTGCTTACGTTATCAATCAAAAGATAAACGATACTTATTTTCCAACAAGCCGTAGTTACCAATATAAATTATTTTAATTAACTTTGTTCTAGATAATTTTGTCATCAATAAAAATTAAGCTAATATTGTTTCAAGAATCAAAATAAAGGAGTTCCATTCCCTATCGCACTGGTGTATACCATTCAACTGGAGAATACACTTCTCTGTCTCTTGCAGTCTATTCTATTAAAGCCGTATGTCTTTTTTCCATAAAATGGTTGCTTCTTCATCTTCTCTATCTTCATTTGAAAGAAATCAGCGGATAATAAGTATCTTCATAATATACTAAACGATATGGTTACTGTTTCATCCCTCACGCAGTTATCTGATTATAGGTTGACTTTGTGAACTCCATAAGATGTTAATTTGTCAAATATATTGTTTAAGCAACTGGCAGCATAGCAAACAAGCAGCCTTTTTAGCCGTTCGGTAATCACAGTATATAAGCGGGGGCTTATATACTCATCTTCGAGCTTAAGATGTTAGGGACCGACATCAGCCTTTTTAGGACGATGGCATTTACTAGTTTGATACCGCAGAATAGAGACTATCATTGAAAACAGGAGAAAGTAAGAAAGAAAATTACTGGGGGTGGATATTGCCGTTACTAAATCTGTATTACTACTGGGGCTGTCATTCATGTGCAAACCTGAAAGACTTTCCTGGGCAGACATACCGATTTGATGTGGGATTGTTGTATTTTCGGTTTTTTGGTAAGAAGTCGGCTACACCGTTTGAAGATAAGGAACTATATTAGCTGTGCTGTCAGAAGGATCATCAGATACGACAGAAAACAAAATGTCGATGCTTGTTGGACTTAATGTCAACGGAAAAGGCTTTTGGGCTGAAGTCAATACCTTTGGTAAACAAATATTAAGTGGAGTATAAAGAGCCCCCAAGTCGTTTAGGTTTGTATCTTGTAGGTCTGCACATAATTTTCATAATTGACTGAACTGGATAGGTATATATAATAATTATTATTTTAAAATTATTTCATCAGACATAACGTGCGACATAACGTGCTCATAAAAAATCCCGAACTCAGGATTATTAACTTCAGCTGGTAATTTATTCGGCTACGATTCTACAAAAAAGGGTAAAATATTGTATTAAAATTATGTTTTTTATTATCGTAAAAACATGCCGATACATTAAAAATATGAATGGTGAAATTATTGTCGAAAATGAATAAATATAATTTTATTTTGACATGAGTATTTAGCTAGTAAAAGTCGCTAAGTAGCGCATTCTACAAATGAACAAATATGCCTGATCGTTCTAAACTACGCTAACTAGAGTTTGCGTAGTATACACGGACTTTTATAAAAGCGCTTAAATTTAATAAATATGTAGCGTATTACTATAATATATATTTAAATACTTTGTAATACATAATATAATCTATGCGCCCCCTCCCCGTGGACACTCCGCTAACACTAGTTGGCGTGGTTTAAATCGAGTGATTTCAAAAAGTACCTGCACTTAGCGTTTTATAAAATTTGTAACTTCGTTATTTTTGTATATTTCTTCACAATTTTTTTTTTACATATAAAAAACCTAATTCTAAGAAGCTTGGCATAAAAAAATGTTTTTGCCAAATTTCGAGTTAGCGTAGTATAAATAGCTGGTGTCGATTTATCTGGCTAAAGTATTGTTTTCAGTGCCTACGATATTTCAGGGGCTTACCGGATTGATCAAGTAACCTATTCGATGTGTTTTATGTTTTATTATTATGCGGGTAAATGTGAGTTTTGAATGTACTATCTGTCTGTTTTGTCAAGCCTTTGTCTTGAGAATACTGAAATCAAATGGGTATGATCAAGTTCAAATATTTCTCTGATATCACACATATAAGCTTGTATAAGGGAAAAAAACTATAAGCCATTAGCCTTCGTGGTTTAGCCACGTTATAAGAAGAAATGAAAGCTACATTACCAAAAAGGATCTACACCTAAGAGAGAATGTTGAGTGAATGAGGTTTAGACCGGTGACCGAATGAAATGGAGGAACATGACAGTGACCTTAAATAGAAAAAAGCGTAGAAAATGATGATGATACCAGCCCATAAAGGAAATACGTTAGATAAGTATTTCCTTAGAAATCATTAGATCTTTCGGGAAAACGAGGGTTTGTTAACAAGCTAATATCTATACTAATATTATAAAGGAGTAGAGTTTGTTTGTTTGTTTGTTTGTTTGTTTGTTTGTTTGTTTGGTTGAACGCGCTAATCTCAGAAACTACTGGTCCGATTTGAAAAATTCTTTCGCGATTAGATAGTCCATTTATCGAGGAAGGCTATAGGCTATATATCATCACGCTATGACCAATAGGAGCGGAGCACCAATGAAGAATGTTTCAAAATCGGGAGATTTATTTTCCTGTTGAGAGCTTCTGCTGCGTACGCTGCGTAAACGGTTAAAGTTACGCTAAAATGATGTATGACAGAATTGTTCCCCTTTAAAAGTTCTAAAAAAAAGTCCGCGATAGCATATGTCTATCTGTTAAGGTTGGCTCACTGTGACCATTTTTATAGTAACAAAATTTGTTCGAAAATTAAGCATTATTTGTGAAGGTGTTTTTATGAAGATGATATTAATCCTTATCCAAATAAATACGTTATTCATCACAAGTATTTAATTTAAAACAAAACTGCCATTTACAGCATTCGATTTCAATAAGTATCTTAGGAGATATCGCAAATTTAAAATAACATTGCACCAAAATAATGTTCAAGTACTGTACTGCGCGCGCCTTTATGTGCCGGGCCGGCGCGTGCAGTCATCAGTTAGCTCTGCGAGACCATCCTTCTACGTATACGAAGGGGGTCGAAAGTTAGCGTTAGCCCAAAGTAACTATTCCACGCGGACGGAGTCGCGGGCAGAAGCTAGTGTATTATAAAGAGGAAATATTTGTATTTTTGTATGTAACGAATAAACTCAAAAAGTACTAGACCGATTTAAATAATTATTTTTACATTAGAAAGCTACATTATCACTGAGTAACATAGGCTATATTTTATCCCTGTATTCCTACGGGAACGGGAACTACGCGGGTAAAACCGGAGGCATCTAGTAGTCGATAAAAGAACCTTTCTTAAACAAAACCAAATAAAAATAAACCATCCTTACCTAAATCTGTTGTGAAAAGCTTTTAACAATAATCAAAGGTTTTATATCTCACGTTGTAAAACAAAAGCAAACAGACGTAATATAGACCTAAAATTATTCGACATAAGGTATACAATCTCATAAAGGTAAACTTAAACAATTACGTGAAGAGGCTTTTTACATGGATACTAACATTTTCTTGGTCATTCAATATACACTTTGGGCTTCCTCGGACAAATTCTCCAGAAAATCTCACCTGTTTTTATTTTGAAACATATTTTTAAAACTGTAATAACGTCTTCAGAGAAGTGCTAAGATTCATCAGAAACTTCGCTATACCAAAATTCTTTGAAAGAAGCGACAAAAACCCTCGCTTTTCTGCAAACATTAATTTGCTTTTTCGTGTCACTTTTTACCTAACTATCACAGGTGTTTTTTAGTATTTTTTGTACCATTTTGATACTTTTTAGTTTCTCTAATAAAGCTAGACTTACTAAAGGACCTCCAAGTATCTTTAATAGTTACTAGAATTTTCCCGCGGCTTCGCTTTATGGGCGTATGTTTGTTACTCCATCGCGCGTGAATGACTGAATGGATAAAATTAAATTTGTCACAGATTTAGAATATGTTCTGGTAAATAACGCAGGTTACTTTTTTTCTCGGTAAAATTTACCGTCCCCCAGAACCGCAGGTAAAACCGCGGGGAGCCACTAGTATAAATATATACAAAAACAATCTAAGAAAAAGTTGGTTAAAAAAAATACATTCATGATAAACTTACTATAAATACAACTAAAACTAATATAATAACAAAAATAAAAAAATAAATAAGATAGAAATTACGAAGTCAAATATTATAGTTGATATGTAACGTGAAATTTATTATAGGTAATCATATTTAATTTCATGAAAAGATCTCTTTAAACACCTATAATGTAGGCACTATATACCTACCTACAAATGTTTATATAAAGTAAGTTACTAAATAAGGTATATAATACAACCTCTTACATATTAGGTAGTGTCAATATATCCCAGGATATTCATATATTCCACGCCCTGTATATAAAGGAGGCTGTGCAAATATGTCCCGGGTGCCGACACGAGCCAATCATGTGTTAATTTATTGGTAACGACATCCAAATAAACCTCTTTATAGGGCATAATAGTAATTTTGATATATTACGGCTATTGACCGGCTGTACAGACCATTTACCTTTGCATGATTAAATGAGAAAATCTATATTTATACTAATATTATAAATGCGAAAGTAACTCTGTCTGTCTGTCTCGCTTTCGCGCTAATACTGAACCGATTGAAATGATTTCATTGAATTAATTGATAATTTCAACCGCTCTGCATGGAAGTCGATGGGAGAGGCCTATTCAGCAGTAGATGTCCTATGGCTGATATGATGATGATGATTGAAATGAAATTTGGTACACAGATAGTCTACTACTTGAGAAAGGACATAGGCTACTTTTTACTCCGGGAAAATGGAATATCTCCCGGGTACGCGGGTGATACCGCGGGGAGCGACTAGTAAGATTTAATTAATATATTTCTCTTAATACCAATTATATGTTATGAGAGTGGAGATTTTTGTCGTTCATATAATTAGTTAATGCTAAGGTTTTTTATGATATTACTGAGAAGTCTTATTTGTATTCGGAGTGATAAGTTACTGAAATTAAATTATATACCTACTAGCTGCATCCGCGCGGTTTTACCCGCGTAGTTCCCGTTCCCGTGGGAATACATGGATAAAATATAGCCTATGTTACTCGGGGATAATGTAGCTTTCCAAAGGTGAAAGAATTTTTGAAATCGGTCCAGTAGTTTCGGAGCCTATTCATTACAAACAAACAAACAAACAAATCTTTCCTCTTTATAATATTAGTATAGATTAAGAAGCCTAAAGTAGGAAAAAACAGGCAACTAACAACTGTCATATGTAGGAAAGTAAAATTTTAGTCCATATGAATGTTTTTAACCCCATGCCCTACAAATTAATAAACTTTCAACACAAACAAAATGGAACATAAAACATTATAATCCTATTAAAATATTTAGATTCCAAAATAAAGGCCTACATGAATCTTATATATCTAATTAATTATCCCGCTAAGCAAACGCTGAAATGATTTTGAATATTAATACAATTTCAAGCATTTCATCACAATTGTGATATAAACGCAAAATCCATTTGGTTTAAGAAATTTTCCTAGAATTTGTTCAACAAAAGCGCCAAAGTAAATTAGACGTCTCCTCTACATAATAAATTACACAGAAATGATACTTAATCTGTGAATAAATAAACACGTTAATATATTTACTTAGTAAATAGAATTAAATTTAATGTGAGGGATGTGAGTCTGTTTGTTCGCCTCGATACCAGTAACGGATTTATATTTTTTATGAGTGTAGTGTATAAAGTGGCCTACTTTATTTCCGCCGCCCATGTCGTTACAGCCCGGTTGGCTTTGTGGTTAGTGACTGACCCTGACTTTCAAGCCGCGGGTCGTGGTTTCGAATCCCACCCAGGACAAACATTTGTATGCATGAATATGTCTGTTTGTTCTGTGTCTGGATGTAATTATTTATATAAGTATGTATGTATTTAAAATAAGTATATGTACCTACTATATCAGCCATCTGGTTACCATAACACAAGCTCACTTTGAAGCTTAGTTTGGAATCAGATTGGCCGTGTGTCCCAGGATATTTATTTATTATTTATTTACATATCCTCTGAAATCATGTGACCGTCGCCCTCTGAAATCAGCCGCCCCTAGGATGCTGCCGCCCCTAGGCCGCGGCCTATATGGCCTAAACATAAATCCAGGGCTGCTCGATACTACTGGTGATTTTAAGCACACACAAACACGGATTTAAGTTCCTGATACACGAGCTTCGAGGTTTTACCCGCGTAATTCCCGTTCCCGTAAAAGTACAGGGATAACAGCCTCCTATGTTACTCTCTGATAATGTAGCTTTTCATTGGTGAAAGAATTATACAGATCGGTCGCAGTTTCGGAGCGTATTTTTTATGAACAATTAAAAATATTTTCTCTTTGAAATATTAGTATAGAATGTAGTTAGTCCTTAAGATTAGTAAAACCTTTATGCTTAAGATTTTGCCTGCTTATAAAGTGGAAATTTTTTTTTAGAACCTACATGGTACAATTATGGGCTTTCGAAAGCTATATTATACATCTAGATAACTTTAATTCTATTAATCTTTTCTAATTTGATATAAAAATATCTTACTAAAACAAACAACAAATCTTACTATAAGAAAGAATTTACGTTTATTTTGCTAAAAGCGTGTTTCGGACCGAATTAAAACATCCAAAAGAGTACAATACTAGGTATATATTCATAAACATAATAATACTAGAGTATTCGAGGTACGTTATATTACTACAAAGCCAATAGGAAACCGTAGTTTCACAGAAAAACAACATCAAAGTGTTTCTTTTCGCGTTTTCTCCATTCCAGACACAACTGTGGTTGACGCGGCTCTCAGTCGGTTCCATTTGAACAATCAATGTCTCAAAATAATCCATTAGTATTATAAAACCTTAGTTTTTATAAAATATTACAGGACCTGGCAAACGTTTTGCCAAAAGAATGAAAATCATCATCATCATCATCAGCTCATATACGTCTCCACCAAGGAGCTCGAGCCTCCCCTATCATCGAGGGGGTTAAGCCACAGTCCATCACGCGCGCCTAGTGCGGATTAGCTGACTTCACATGCCTTTAATTGTGACATCTCGATGCAGGTTTCCTCACGATATTTTCCTTCACCGAAAGCCAGTGGTGTGAATACGTACGTAAGTTTTTATAAACTCAGAGGTAGGGGCCAGGCATTAGATCTTGATGATCATGGGTCGGTAAGTTCCCAGCTAAGCCACCACGGCTTGGTGGAATGAAAAGTGCCAGTTGGCTTTGTGATTAGAAAGAATGAAAATAGGTACATTTATTTGTGGCAAAAAGATATCTAGTAGGTACAAAGAAGAAAAAAAAAAATTTGAAATTGTGCCCTGACATTCAACCGTAGGTTCCATTCCACCCAGGAAAATATTTGTATTATAACATAACTTGTCTATATCGCTATTAATCTCTGTATAGCCTATTTTGCTGTTTGATGTCTTATTCTGCAAAACTTTCCACACATATACCAGTAACATAAATAACAAAAAAAAAAAACACTGGCGCTCACATAAATCTGTCTGAGCTCTGAAAATAATCGGTTTTTCTACACCAAAAAATTTTTCGAGTACACACCTAAATTGAACTAACTGAACTAAAATGTTTTAATTGGAAAAACGGACAATATTTTATTCTACGCTGCGGTGGGAAAGTGAATAAAATTTTACTCAACTTCCACGGTACCTACGCTACATACGCGGAAGTAGGTATGTTTCGAGTGCGTATACTAGGGTGTAACTGATCCATAATAAATGTGAAGGCTTCAAATTTTTCGTTTAAACTGCCAAGTCATTAAAAAAATAAGTAGCCAGTTTTCTTTTTTTATAGGGCCAGTCTGTGTAAAATACCAAAGCTTGTACTTACTGTAAAAAAAAAACATTAATAAATATATATAACTATAAATAAAAAAAAACATAAATAAATATATAAGGTTAATTCTTGTGAGTACTTTAAAGAGAGTAAATTGAGTAGGTGTTGATAAGTATCCTAATGAAGTTACACTGTAATAATATAATGTGTAATTTTGTTCAAAAGAATTAATTATTTCGTAACCATGGAAACCATTTTGTTAAGTCTGAAAATTTTAAAACTATTTGAGGGATAATGTGTTTTTCAACTATAAATTGACTGATTGAAGACGTAGGTTTATATGTATAGTTTAATATTGTGTTCATTGTTTAGGATGTTTCAAAATTAATGTTCCGCTAACCGTGCGAAGCCGGGGCTGGTCTCTAGTTAAATATGGTACAAAGTCACTTTATGACTGCGAACAAAGGAAACAGATTGCCTAGTGATAATATTTATGCACAGATTTCTGCATTTAGCTTCTAGTTTAGCTTGTGTATTCTAATACATACTTCGGCGGCAAACAAAGGCTACTCGCTCCGATGCAGCGGACTTCTCACTCGATACCATAGTAAACAAAAGAGACGGAACATATAACCCGAGTTGGACTATCGAGTTTATGTAATTTTACTTTATTGAATTGCAACGGACATTTTGCATTGTAGAATTAACGTTTCGCGGTCACCTCGTCGCGTTTTATGCTTACACAAGTATTATTAACTGTAAATGCATTATGTAATCCAAATTAAACAATGTTTATAATAGGCTTAATGAGCTATAAGACTATTTTTATAAACTACTAGTGTTTCCCCGCGGTTTCACCCGCGTTCTTAATCACACCTTTAACTTTCCCGGTATAAGAAGTATGTAATTCCAGAATATATTCTAACTCTGTTCTAAATTTCAAGCTCCCTTTAGCCGTTTTGGCGTGAAATAGTAACAAACATTCATCCATACATACATACAAACTTTCGCATTTATAATATTAGTAGGGAATCTTGATTCAGATTTTATAAGTAGGTTCTCTATTTTGTCCTTGGCGAAACATTAAGTTTGAAATGCTATTTTATAGTGCGAAAGAGATTTTTTTTATATTGCCCATTTCGTCTTACAAAAAAACACATAAAAAATATTTTTCAATATAGTAATTTAATATACAAAATTTCTAGTTATACTGAAGATTTAACCTTAAAACAGTATTATCACAGACATTGTCACCAGATCAACTATAAATAATAAGCGTTATTATATTAACTACACGGTTGTTTTTCCATTAATACTTTAAATCTATATCATGTAGATATTTGTCGGTTGCCAACGATCTAACAGTGAGCTTCTAAATAAACATTTCCTATCCAAACGTAAACTCGATCTCTCAAGTACTTAATTATTCTAATGGTAGTTTCGTTTCATTAATATTAAATAGGTGCTGGTACGTAGCTTTCTCCACTCCGTTTTGTTCTTTGCTACTTCCAAAATAAGTTACTTCAACAAAAGTTATATATAAAATTCTCGTGTCACAATATTAGTTACCATACTCCTCCGAAATGGCTTTAGTAATTTTTATGAAATTTTATAATTATATGTATATTCAGTAGGTCTGAGAATCGGCTACTTTCTATTTTTCATATCCCTAAGTGATCACGGGAACGGGAACTACGCGGGTGAAACCGCGGGGCAGCAGTTAGTAATATATACAGCTAAAGAGTTAGTTTCTTTGAACGCGCTTTTCTCAAAACTCCGATTGGAAAAACGATTTCAGTGTTAGATGTCCCATTTATAAGATATATATCATCACGATGCGACTAACAGGACCGGAGCATAATTAATCAATGTTGCGATAACGTTTCGGTAATATTTTCAGCTTTTATTGATCGTAGTGTTATTTAGCCTATAACCTACCTCAATAAATCTAGCACTCAAAGTTTTGGAACGGAGTTCCTTATCGCGCGTTGCGAAAGGGGACTAGACGGAAAATATTAAGACCAAAAATAAGGAAAATCTCCCGGGTAAAACCACTCTTATATAAATAATCAAAGGGCCAAAAGTTTCCCTGAAATCATACCGGGACTTTGCACTACCAGAAGCGGTGGAATATAAATAATATTACATTCAGCAGATGTTCCCATGACTTAAATGACCGCCATCGAAAAGGTCTAATGGATTCCAAGCGGTCACATATTTGCTGAAACACCATATATTCATCCTTTTACACGCCCAATCTGATCCCAAACTGAGCTTGTACTATCGTACGCATATAGCAAGCACATATAGTAGTATATACCTATAGTAGATGCTATGTCGGATACATGCGTAGTATATACAGACATACATTATGTGATTGCTTAAAGGAAGATATAAAAAAAATTATGAAATTACTATCAACCAACCAACTTGTAAAAGCCAGTTTGCCAAAAGAAATTATCTATATAACGCATCGTTGCTATTTAATAAATTGAATTCTAAAACTAAACAAAAGCAGTGCAACTCCTATGAATTTAAAAAAATAGTAACCAACTGGCTTAGCTGTCTAGATTACTCGGCAACAGAAGATCTTTTTCGTACGTTGAAATAATATTGTCATAATATAATAAACACAACTGCATAATTTTATACACAACATACCTACACCACTAACAAAACCACCCATACACACTAACGCAATCACACACATACACACACGCACACATTCTCACACACTCACTCATACACACTCATACGATATAGATAAGTACAACTGTAACGGTCTTAGATATTTTATCTTATTTAACTAGATTTAACTAGCTCGTAAAAATATCTTCATTCATATTTTTCTTTTCATTTATATTTGTTCATATTTTTATATATTTAAGGGGGAAGACACTGTAACGAGTCCGGTAAATACTTTAATCGTCTGTGACTCTGTGCAGTTAGACCGCCATCTACTAAGTAATCGTGAAACTGAGTTTTGACCTAGTTCACTGATCAATAACTTTTGTTGACACCTTTGTTCGACTTAATTATGAGTAAGTGTGGTGGTTGTGGTAAATTTCTGTCAGGTGGCGCTGTATGTCCCAAATGCAAGTCAGTGTTTCATCGACAGTGCGTCAACCTATCGACAAGCCAAGCTCCCAAGCACTGGCTATGTCCGTCATGTGTCGTTAATGCCCCTCGGAAGGATAACACTAATACGCCCGTTAAGGAATCGGGAGAGCAGGGGGTGGACGACTCCCTCCATAGTATAGTCGATTCTGGGGAAGATTCTTCTCTTGTACTTGAAGAAATTCGTGCTCTCAGAATTGAGATGAATAGCTTCCGGAATGATTTTGGATGTTTCCGGGAGGAAGTACGGGATGAGTTGAAGGAGCTAAGAGGCATGTATATAGATTGTAATAGCAGAATGGAGGATTTTTCTGAGCGACTGGTGAAGCAAGAGTCTCGACTTATGCAGCTTGAGACCTCTTGCACGCAGACTGAGGATCTTAAGTCGGAGATACTCAGTCTTAAACAGGAACTAAAGGATAGAGATCAAATCGCTTTGTACAATGACATTGAGATAAGTGGAGTAACCGAGCATAGTGGTGAAAATATCATGCATATTACAGGGCTAATAATTGCCAAGATCGGTCTCAATGTGGAGGAGCGGGATATTGTGTATGCACGCCGAGTGGGTCCCGTACGAGCTGGTGGTATGAGTGAGGACGGCAGGCAGCAGCGTCCGCGATCAATTGTGTTGCGTGTGACTCGTCACGCTATTCACGAACAAATACTCCGCTGCGCACGCACTCGACGACACATCTCGACGGGCGACGTGGAGGTAGCAGGGACTTCGCGGCCTATCTATATCAATGAACGCCTCACAAAGGATAACAGGCTCCTGTTCGGACGGGTCCGTACACTGTGTAAACAGCATAAGTGGAGGTTTGCCTGGACCCGAGAAGGAAAAGTTTTAGCCAGAGAGGGAGACGGTAAACCTGCATTTCGTCTGCGTGGTGAAGACGATATTAATCGAATTTTTAATTTACGTTCTACCAATTAGCATATTAACAAAAAAAATATTTTATGAAATTTTTACTATTTATTTTTTATTTGTATTCATAACAAATCATAGGACCATTCTACAGTATACGATATTGTCACTTAATTTGTTAGTTTGTATTGCATTTTATGTAAATCTATATGTTATTATCTATGGTATTGCAACCGACATTATGCAACGGTACTACGGTATGTTTGAGACTGCAGCAGAAATGGGTGGTTGTTATATGTTTAGACGCATGTTCTTGTTTCATTATTGCTTTGGAAAATGTATAACGATACATGACTATTTGAATGAGATCCTAGTTTGTACATACATCTCTTTGCACACACATTCATTTTCATATACATTATCACTTTACACAGTAACGTATGGCGTAAACACATTAGAATATATTATGTTTTATTTATGTATACAAGTATCCATTAAAAATGAAAAATAATCTTTTGAAAATTGGAATTTTTAACGCGGGTTCATTAGGCACCAATCACGATGAGTCTATAGTGGCCTTGGAACAGCTTTCTGTTGATATAATGGCTATAAATGAAACATGGCTTAGGCCAGGGGAAGAGGGCCGGGCCCCAACAGTACCCGGTTATAGGTTACGTCACGTTCCTAGGCCTAGTAGTGTGCGTAGCGGTCGTGGTGGGGGTGTAGGTTTCTATATCAGACGGGGCATAAATGCACGTACCTGCATACACCCTCAAGTATTGTCTGTAGAACAAATGTGGATTACTGTTACCATCAACGGTATTAAACTCACTATTGGAACTGCTTATAGACCTCCATGGCTTGATGTTGATATATTTCTTGATGCCCTTACGCAGTCTGTTTGTTGTCTTAGTGAATGTGATCATCTGGTATTACTTGGTGATTTTAATATAAATTGGATAAAGTGCAATGACCAAAACACCAAAAAACTTCATAGCTTTTTAAAGTATTTTAATTTATCACAATGCGTTAATGACCCGACACATTTTACTGAGACATCGGAGAGCGTTATTGATCTTATATGTACCGATGCTCGCACACGCCGCATCTCGGTAGATCATATACCTGAGCTGGGCGGGCACTGTTTTGTCTCTTGTTTGCTAGATTTTCATAAGGATAAAGCAAAACCTAAGCGTATTTCCTACAGACCGTTAAAAGACATTGACCTGGAAAGTTTTAATGAGGATGTTAATTCTACTGACTGGGAGTATATACTCAGTTTAGATAATGTCAATGACATGGTATCAACATTTAATAGCTTTGTCCTACTGTTATTTGATAAACATGCTCCGCTTAAAACAACTTATGTTCATGACCGATCTCTCCCTTGGATAACATATACCATCAAGAAAATGATTAAAATTCGTAATAAGGCTCACGCGAAATATCGCACTACGAATCTTGATTCACATAAAAAGTTTTATAAAGACATGAAACATGTTGTTTCAGCAGCTCTATTCCAAGAAAAGCGTGCTTACTTCCAGAGCAGTATAAACTGTCATCTAAAAAATCCGAGGGCTCTGTGGAGAAATCTTGAGCGCAGTGTCATAGACAAAAGTAAATTCCCAGATTTACCCGATCATTTTAATGATGTGGAAGCCATCAATACCCATTTTCTTGACGTTCCTGTAAATGATCGCGTTACACTGTCAAATTTAACATATTACGAGTTTCAACGTCATTGTTCCTCCTCGCTGGTTTTTAGGACGGTTGGCAGTAGTGACATCACAAAAGTCATCCGTAATATTAAATCAAATGCCCAGGGTATTGATGGTGTATCCCTTGATATGCTGCATCTTATTTTGCCGCGTACTCTTGAAGTCATTACAGGTATTATCAATGCTTCTATCTCCAGTAATACTTTCCCAGATTTATGGAAACAAGCAATTGTTAAACCAATACCTAAAAAATCAGACATAACAGGGTATAGCGACCTGAGGCCAGTCAGTATTCTCCCTTGTCTATCCAAAGTTCTGGAAAAAATTATCTCAGAACAACTAGAAGCTTACTTGGATGAATTTAATGTTCTTCCTGACAGGCAATCTGGGTTTAGAAAATGTCGAAGTACAGCCACCGCTTTGATCGATGTGGTAGACAATATACTTGCCGCACAGGACGTTGGAGAGGGTACTATTTTGACGCTTTTAGACTTCTCGCGCGCATTTGATTGCATTAATACTAGTTTATTGCTTTCTAAGTTGTCGTATTACGGCCTTGAAAGCGGTGCTGTAAAATGGTTTAATAGCTATCTTACTGGTAGGACTCAGACTGTTGAAATCAAGGCATCAAATGGCTCGAGTATTTTTTCTACATCTAAGCCTATCCAACGCGGAGTACCTCAAGGATCCATACTGGGTCCATTGCTTTTTATTTTGTATGGTGCTGACATAACGAGTTGCTTTAAGTATAGTCAGTTCCATATGTACGCTGATGACACCCAATTATATATTTCTTTTAGGCCTGAAGATACCGTGTCTGCTGTAGGGAAGCTGTGTCAGGACTTGGATCGTATAACGACTTGGTGTGAATCAAACAATTTGCTCTTAAATGCTAATAAAAGCAAATATATAGTTCTTGGCTCTAAGTTACAAATATCTAAAATTGAAAGTCATGGTCCACTGGTTAAAATCGGTGGTGTAGACATTGAGCGCGTTAGCGGTGCACGTAACTTAGGTGTTTTCATGGACAGCGATCTGCGTTTTGAAGAACACATTATAGACACAGCTCGTAGGTGCTTTTACCGTCTTAAAATTCTTTATCGCGTACGTAATTTTTTGAGTTCTGAAATACGCTTGCATTTGTGTGACTCGCTTATACTGTCTAGGTTTAATTATGGCGACACGGTTTTTGGACCACGTCTCTTGGCACGTAGCGAAAGGCTAATTCAACGTGTTCAGAATGCCTGTGCCCGTTACTGCTTTCATGTTCCACCTCGCGCGCATATAACACCATACTTGAACCAGTCCAAAGTGTTAAAAATGACATTTCGCAGACAATATCACTTGGCTAGTCTTCTCTTTGGCGTTATAAAAAATCAAACCCCCCTTTACTTGTATGAAAAGCTGAACTGGTTACGTGATCATAAAAAGTATAGCAATCGACTGACTAAAAGTGAAATGATATCCGTACCGCACCATCGTACAACTGCTTTTAGGGGAAGTTTCCGATACGCCGCAACCAAGTGCTGGAATAACTTACCTCCACCACTTCGAGTTTGTCCGTCAGTGTTTAGTTTTCGATTAAAGTACAAAAGGTTTTTATTTGACAGACAACTCGAAAAGTAACTTTGCGGTGCATCGTAAACTATTATTTATATTGGTCATATTTTTATTATGTTTGTGTTATTTTATGCACTGGTATTTTCTGTTTTTATTATGTTTATACGGTGTAATTATTTATTATTTTATTTTATTTCTTTTTTAAATTTGCTTTGCTTTTTGTTTACAAATAATAATTGTGAAATATTTGTGTTTCGTAACGATCTGTAGTCTTATTAACTAGGTATTTATTATATTTTGATTTATATAATGTTTTCTCCAACATAACTGTTTGTCTATACTGTCTACTTGTCTATCCGTCTATGTTTTGTATGTCTTCTGTAGTTGGTATCGCTGAAAACCAGCGTTGCGCTGCTTGTCATCGCAACTTGTATGCTGAGCGTTTACCTATTTACGGCGCACCTTATTTTAAACGTCTGTATTCATTGTAGTTTTTATTTTGTTAGTATGTCCTAAGGTGTGTTTTAAATAAATCTGTTTTCTTTCTTCTTTCTTTCTTTCTGTACCCTGTAACACAGCTATTGTATAGCTAGCACAGGATGCAGGGCTTCGTTTCCATTGTAAATTTTGCTTTTTTGAACAATAAAGTTATTATTATTATTATTACTAGAATTAGGATTACATAAAAACCTTTGGTTTCAATATTATAGCGAGGTAAAAAAAAATATTCACACGAATTAAAAACCTCTTTTTTTAAGTCGGTTAAAAAGGCGAAAAGGGAAGGTGATGACGATGATATTTTCACCTATATACATACTCAACATAATTTTCAGCTAATATAAATATACTGTAACCAAACCTCTCATAATTTTCGTTATATAGTTTTTAAACAGATTATATTTACATCCAGGCATCCATAAAAAAAAAATATGCTGAATATTATATAACAATTTTAGGGTCAGCTGAAACCTGTCATCTCATTTATCCTACTAATATTATAAAGGCGAAAGTTTGTAAGTATGGATGTATGGATGTTTGTTACTCTTTCACGTAAAAACTACTGAATGGATTTGAATGAAATTTGGAATAAAGATAGCTTATAACCTGGATTAACATATAGGCTACTTTTTATCCCGGGAAAATGGAAGACCTCCCGGGTACGCGGGTGAAACCGCGGGGAGCCACTAGTCAATCATAAAATTAATCACCTACGCAAAATGGACCCTTATCGGCCCCTAATGCCTCCCATGGGTTTAAGAAAAAGTTCAAATATATTAATTTATTTATGAATAGCTTACGCCGCGCAGATTCACCTGTGTAGTTCCCGTTCCCGTGAAAATACGGGTATGAAATATAGATTATATAACTCCCAGCTAATGTAGCTTTTCATCATTTTTGATTACGGTCCAGTGTATTAAGCTAATTCGTTATATGCAAAAATACAAATCTTTCCTCTCGAGACTAGCTTCAAGCCCCGGCTTTGCATGGGTGCTTTGTACTAATATTAAAAAATAAGTGTCTTCATAAGGTTGACTTTTTTTTTATAATACATTTAGTAAAAAAAACATTCATAAAACCTTTTGAAATAATATATAATATATGCTTTGAAATCTGTAGCATAATTTAGAAGAATTAAGCACACAAACAGGATTTATTCAATTCTATATAGTGACTTGAATGGCCCAGACCTAGCTCGTAATATAGACGTATGTACTCACACGGAATACTGAAATGGGTTCAATAAATGTCAAAATCTTATGAAACTACCCACATATTTTACCAATAAATGTTCTTGCTTGAACCGTACTCAGATGTCTGTAGAACCGAATGAAGCTATATAAATATTCATAACTTTTTTCCTAAGTCTAAAAATAAGCAGGCAATTTAAGGTATGGTTTACAATTTAATTAATCACGGGATTCCGTTCCACGCTTTCACTCACGTTTTGACCACAAAGATGTCAAACAAGCATACGTCCTGGTTTTAATTTTTTTAACCACTAAGGTAGCAAACAGGTAATGGGAAGCGGTTACCATAGACTATGGACGCCGTTAGTCTATTTTATTGCTTTCCCGGGATCATTAATTTTACCGGGATAGTAACGCGAAATAGCTTAGCCTATGTACTATAATAGATTAACTTCTAGATCTGTGCTTTCCATTCAGATCTCTTAAGAATCCATTCTTGCGCAATTGAGCAGTAAAAATCCTTTTAAACTTTTCATTCATAAATTTGTACTTAGATTTACAAAGTACATACTTACCTCAAAGTACTAGTAAATCAATTTAATTCGACGATACAAGGAAACTCAGTGCGCACTGCTAATCTATATAATTATGTATATTATAGTTGATTCCGTTACCGCGTAGTTCCCGTTCCCGTAGGAATACGGGGACAAAATAAAGCCTATGTTCATTAAAAAAATATTCAGATCGGTCCAGTAGTTTAGTTCTTACAAACAAATCAAATATTTCCTTTCAATATATTAGTAAAGATGTGATATATTTACCTTTTCGTATAGTTACATTTGACCGCAACAAATATCAACAGTACATTAGCGGCCACTGAAAACAGAATGACGGGCACATACAAACTGATTAAGACAGTTTGAGGCTGAAAAAATAAATCTTCCAACGCAGACTCTAACTGAAAAGTTCCATTAACAGTTTCACTTATATTTATACCCTGCAATGGGTTCAAATCACTTAAAGTCACATTGGAAACCATGGTTATTTTCACACATGAAACACTGCACCATTATTTTGAAAAACACTAATTGTTAAGTCATTTTTCGCACAAAAAGTGTATGTTGAAAAGATTTAGACAACTAATTTCGATTCACAAAAATTCACTCCTTCGAAAAAACTTAAGGGTTAATACAACAATCGAAAAACACAGATTTCGTAACTTTATTCGCGTATTAGTTTACCAAAAAATTCGCGACGACCGGATCGCTGAAAAGCTAGCAACGAACTGAATCGTCCTATTCTGAACGAGTGTGACAGAGAGGGGTGTAGTGTGGGACAGAGATGAGACTACAGATGCGGGGATGTTGGAAAATTTGTCATTCACAGCTCATAAAGTTCGCAGCTTTTAGGTTTTAGTTTGTTTTCATGCGGTTCATTGAAGTGTACCTATTGTGATATATTGATGATAATCTGTTGTTTTTTACGTGATCATACTTGGGGAAAAACTGAGTATAGGAGAGTAGAAATGGGGAAGCTTTTGGAAATAGAAATAGCTTAGATGTACTCTTCTAATGGGTAACTGATGGTAACTAGGGGTTGGCTCTGTGATTAGCGATCTCTGATTTTCAAACCGCTGTAAGTTTCTTAATTTTTTATTTACTTATTTGAGTAGTTGAATATATCATACACGACCAATAGCGATTCCAAAATATACCAACTTTTTACTAGGGCTCCCCGCGATTTCACTCGCGTACCCGGAATATCTTCTATGTTCCCGGAGTAAAAAGTAGCCTTTCTTAGGCTCGTAGACAATCTGTGTACCAAATTTAATTTAAATTGGTTTAGTGGTCTTAGCGCGAAAGCGTATAATATTAGTTAGGATAAATACATATTTATTCAGACACTGAATAAATAGGTAAGTACATCGTCACAAATATTTGTAGGTATAGCCCAGTCATATTAGGTAAAAAAAGGGGTCAACCTCGGAATGAAAGATAATAAGCTGCAAATTGGTATGAACCTTTGTTTTGTCATTCGAAATGTTGTCTCAAAAGTCACAATCGTTATCGTGTCCGCGTCTCAAGATATTCAAGGTCAAAGGTCACAAAAATCGGTTTTTCGCGAATATCTGGCTTCCTATCGGTTAAATGAGATTTGCATTTATTATAAAAGTAGTAGGCTATAAAATTCCCTACAACTTTTGTTTAAACTTTTTTTTCATACGACTAACCGTTTTGAAGGTAGAGCGCGAAGAGTGCACATCGTACAGTCATATACGGCCTAATGCAAGGTCAAGCGTGAGTTATGGTTATCAGTACGTTATAAAGTCAATTATTTACTTGGAAATTATAATTATTAAACAATGCCTATTATTTATGTACTAACTATTAATTATTTATATTTAATTAAAGTAAGTAACTTGATTATTTATATATAATTATTCATATTTAACTATTTAAGTATAAAATATTATTAATTCTGGATTATATATTTTAGTTTTATTTTAAGTTAACACGACATTATATTTTTACACGCATTCAGTGGCTGTGACACGACTTCTGCGCTATTTAAAAAAGGAAAAAAAACTGTTACTAGAGCATTGGAAAAAATTCCTGATTTAGATAAACTGTAAAAAATTATATAATGCTCCAAAATCTGAGGACAACATTGATCATTTCCGCTACACGCAATTCATCAAATTCACAAAACTAAATAAACCTGTACAACTGTCAACACTTCCACCAACAAGTGTAGCAGCTCATCAACACATAAAACGTGTCTACTACCAGATTCAAACGTGGTTAGGGAAGGACTTAGAACCTCAAGAATGGGGCTGGATGCTTGAAAATGAAATCCTGGAGCCCATACGAACGTTATTACCTCCAGCACCAGCCGAACTACTAAACGTAATATTTTGCAATTGCAAAAATGGTTGTGGTTCCCGCTGTGGATGCAGAAAATCAGGGCTACAATGTTCTTTAGCTTGCGGCCAGTGCAACGGACAAGCTTGCCTCAACGCTTCACTGTATCCAAGTAATCCCGATGAAGAAAATACATATGATCCCGATATTCTGGAAGGTTTGGAGATGAACATGACAGATAATGAGGATGATGACAATGAATCGAACATTTTTGAGCGACAAGAAGAAGAAGACGACGAAGAAGAAGAAGATAATTAGCTTCCATTTCCAATTTCATTACAATTAAAATCAACAAAGATACTTTTGATATTTGAACTCACATTTTGATAAATGTATATTATGCCGTATTTAATAATAAATAAAAATAAGTGTAAAATATATACTCTTACTATCATTTTAACTTAAAATAAAACTAAAATATATAATCCAGAATTAATAATATTTTATACTTAAATAGTTAAATATGAATAATTATATATAAATAATCAAGTTACTTACTTTAATTAAATATAAATAATTAATAGTTAGTACATAAATAATAGGCATTGTTTAATAATTATAATTTCCAAGTAAATAATTGACTTTATAACGTACTGATAACCATAACTCACGCTTGACCTTGCATTAGGCCGTATATGACTGTACGATGTGCACTCTTCGCGCTCTACCTTCAAAACGGTTAGTCGTATGAAAAAAAAGTTTAAACAAAAGTTGTAGGGAATTTTATAGCCTACTACTTTTATAATAAATGCAAATCTCATTTAACCGATAGGAAGCCAGATATTCGCGAAAAACCGATTTTTGTGACCTTTGACCTTGAATATCTTGAGACGCGGACACGATAACGATTGTGACTTTTGAGACAACATTTAGAATGACAAAACAAAGGTTCATACCAATTTGCAGCTTATTATCTTTCATTCCGAGGTGAAAGCCCTAATATGACTGGGCTAGTAGGAAAAGATTCCACAACCTTCACTTCTAAAGTCTGGGCTAACCGGTCTGTCATATTGATTACCTGGTTTTTTTAAACTTCAGCTTTAAAACTTAACGAGTATTCAGTAATATTCAAAGGTTATTTCATGAAAAGACCTTTTTACTGTAACTAGTGACTGGAAGTTTCCAGGCCGACTGTTAATTTTAAAAGGCCGTTTATTTTTCAGAGGAAATGTTAATTAGAACCTACATTCATTTATATCAATTAATTGAATTTATTACTGTAAGTAAAGCGATGGTTATTTCCTATTTTTGATTGATTTATGTAACGGGACGATTCGGGCGTGGATTATTATCAAAATGTACATTATTTTGACTAGCCTTGACGTTTCGATCTAGTTGCATTGATCGTGGTCACGAGATGACTAAAAACCGTTATCTACATATATACATAAATCATGAATTTAGTTCGCGAAAGTTGAAAATACAATACCTAATGCAATTATTTTTTTCAAATTTTGATATTTCATTCTAAAATTATTAGACATTTGAAAAACTCTGAATCATGAGAATTGTTCGGCAACATATCGGCAATTCCACAGTTTTTGCAAATGTACCACGAGCGGTGACCATTATAGGATGCTAAAACAGGCTGCCAATGGATGGGCGGCCTGTCTATGAATGAATCTAAAAAAGGCTTAACTAGACCATATTTTGATATGACTAATAAATAAATATCCTAGGATATTCATACACGGCCAATCTGATTTCAAACTAAGCTGATCTTGTGATATGGTAACCAGATTGCTGATATACTACATATACTACTTTTAAATACATACATATACTTATACTAGTGGCTCCCCGCGGCTTCGCCTGCGTTCCCGGGGGATCTTCAATTTTCCCGGGATAAAAAATAGCCTATGTCCTTTCTCAGGCTCTGGATTATGTGTGTACCAAATTTCATTTAAATCGGTTCAGTAGTTTTCGCGTGAAAGCGTAACAGACAGACAGACAGAGTTACTTTCGCATTTATAATATTAGTATAGATAGATAATTACATCCAGACACCAATGACGATGACCTATTTCCGCTTATCCATTTTTTCCGTATTTGTAACTACAATAATATAGGGAGGAAATACCTATTGTAAGGCAGATTACTGGTTTCCCAAAAAGAAACAACTTACTCATTAATATTGTACGTTGTACATCGTATAGTACGTACAATACATTCATAATATTTTTTTATCCCGGATTACATGTTTCCGCCAATAATGGCGTACCCACAAAAAAATGTAGGATCATCATTTTGCAGAGGTAACAATTAATTTGGTTCCTCGTTTGTTTGGGCCGGGTCAATGTAATTTAGGTTAGGTATTAAATTATTTTTCACTCTTCAATTTTATTTTATGTTTGTTATTTATATATAGACTTATTGAGAAATAGATACTATCTCTTTTGATGTCAAATACTAAATCCTGTGGTCCCTGGTACGCGGGTGAAATCGCGGGGAATCGCTGGTAGCAGATAAAAGTATTTGGGTACTTATTTCATATCCTATAACTATTAGCTGTAACTCCCTCAAAAAAAAAACATCTTACCCTTTTCCAATATCTAGTACTACACCTGTGAAACATTCTGAACAATTTCACGTCAAAAAGTCGTATACAAAGGAAAAGGGCTCAGACACAAGCACGTGATCGCGTGAGTGATCCAAAAAGGAGTACCTATCCTTTTGTGAATAAAAAGGAGCTGTTTCAAAAGCTTTATCTACATCTACACTTTTATTATAAGGAGGAAAAATATATATTTGTGTGTATGTTTGTAGTGAATAATCTAAAAATGTGCCGATTTTGACATTCTTCACCATTCGATAGATAAATTATCTGGGAGTAACATACGCCTCAAATTACCGGAACAAAGCGGGTAAAACCGCGCGAAGGCATCTAGTGAGATATAAAAACTGTGACCTTATCAGATGGAAAGGTTAAACGCAATGGATGACTCCTAAAGTGTTAGTGCCGGAGTGATTACGTGCTCCTATTTAATGTCTTTACGATTATACGTACTGCGTCCCGTTCTAATCAATACGTTAGAATGAGTAAGTTAGATAGGTTAGGTGGAATTAAAGGGATTAACGGCTTGATGTAAGACAGGTTAGTATTGGTAGTGCCAATGTCAAAGCGAAGGTTAAAATTCATCTAAGTATCCTAGTTGTACGTTCGAATCTAAATCTTATCATTCTAATAATAAAGTCTAATCTTGTCATTAAATTTGATATCTTTACATAACATGCTTAAAAAACTTTTGTTCATTTAAAACTTTCGTGGGAGTATGACATGTTAATCCCCGAATCTTACTAAATGTTTTATTAAAATTCGCTTCTCTCCACTTTTCGAGTTTCATAATAAACTTATTTCTTGATGACACACTTTTTAAACAGTTGTGACATAACAGATTGTTTTAATCCTCCTTTGACAGTGAAAATGGCGTAACAAAGCTCTCAGCTTTCATTCTATACTATCAAATGACACTAGCTCATGAAATCTTATGCTCTATCTCTTTCCTTATCCACGATGTCACATGAGATATCCGATGTTCCGAAACCGTGTGCTGAAATAGTTTGTAATAGAGAACATACATACTGTTCGTTAAATGGATCATTTTTCATTCCAAACACGTAGGTAAAGAAAGACGCGTTATACGACTCGCGTGGAATATCAGCTTTGTAAATATTTGTACGTATGCTCCCTTTGAAATTTTGCCAACAAATTACTTTATTATGAATGCTGTTGGGATTTAAATTGCAGACAGCAATTGTAAGGAAAATATTCAATGTAGTGCTGACCTTTTCGGAAAGCGCGATGTTAAAAGTCGTCTTCAATATTTAGGAGGTTGAACTAAGTTTTAGGGTTTATATTCTACTATTTGTGTTTTTGGACAAGAAGTATGGTTTGTAAAATGTTGTTGGGTAAACTTTCAGAACCAAGCATAAGAGTTCATAATTGCTTGTAATGGCCTATTAGAATAAAATTTTTTTTGATTTTCATTCTTCTTTTAGTTCTTAGTTAGGAATTATTATTTGTTTACTCTGTTTTTATCTCCCATATATTTTAAAACTCATCCTATTGAATGTGAAATATGTATTCAAAGACATATTTTTTGCTTTTTATTGTTTTAAATTTGAAGTGTTTATACTTTTTTGTAAACAACTTTATCATCTTTGCACTCAAACAAAGCGAATACTAAGAATTTTACTATAAATAATCAACATAACAACTTTTTAAGAGTTATTGTTTCATTTTACTATTGGAAAATTCTTTAAATTAAAAACATATAAGTACCTACACATTAAGGCGTTAACTTGCTATATTGATACAAATATAAATAACGAGTTACAGCCACCCGGTTTCACCCGCGTAGTTCCAAAAATAGCCTACGTTACTCCCTGATAATCTAGCTTCCCATTGGTGGAAGAACTATTCAGATCGGTCCAGTAGTTTCGGAGCCTATTTATTACAAACAAATCATCAAATTATTCCTCTTTATTATATTAGTTATCTATGAAAATTCTGTATCACCATTTCATTTCAGTTTTGTAGAAAATCATTTGCAGACCCTAAATAGGCTTAAAAACATAACTGCCACAGTACAGTACTTAATAAACTTATATAGTAAAATTGTTGATCCTTAAAAATGATCATTGAACCTTTTCAAAATATATGTTACCTATTTATGTACTGAGGTAGCCCGAATAGGACATAAGCTCGAATAGGCCTCTTATACCGTATCGTTCGGCCATCGAGGGCCTTCGCGTCACCGAACTTCGGAATTGCGGTCACGAACTGAAGGAATACTTTTGAGGTGCCTTGGGATTCATGTGTTAGAGAATAAGGTATATTTTTATTTAAATTCAAGAGCTAAAAATAGTATATGACGTCTTTTTTTACGTGACTTGCTGAATCAAAGTAAGTTCTTAACACGTCGGCCATATAATGTCTATCATAATCACTGCCCTGCTCCTAATCACATTGAGTAGGCGCAATGTATATTCCTTCAATTTATTCCTCTACGTCATCTCTACAGGAACTCGTGTCTTTATTATCTACATGTACATTTATAAACATACCATATGATTAATCTATACTAATACTAGCTGCCGCCCCGCGGTTATATCCGCGTAGCTCCCGTTCCCGTGATCACTTATGGTCATGAAAAAAAGATAGTACCTACTTAGTCGATTCTTAGACCTACTGAATAGGCATATTAAATTTCATAAAAATCGGAGGAGTATGGTAACTAACATTGTGACTCGAAAATTTTATATATAAGATTATAAACACTAATCCGATTATAATATAGCAACTTTCTTCGGTAATAATTTAACTTCCTGCATATCCTACTAATATTATAAATGCGAAAGTTTGTATGGATGTTTGTTACTCTTTCACGCTCCAACGGCTGAAGGGATCTGCTTGAAATTTGGCACAGAGCTAGAATATGTTCTGGAATAACACATAGGCTACTTTTTATCCCGGGAACGCGGGTGAAACCGCGGGGAGCCACTATATAAAAATAAATATATTGTGATTTTCATAAAATTGTTTAACCGTTTGTGCTCTATAAACTCAACAAACTTTGAAACCTAATAGGTGTGTGTTTTTAAACTTTCGCAAACAAAACAAAGTTATAATGAATCCAGTTGAAACAGTATAAAAAAAAATACTCTTAATTTTTATCTCTAATTTTCAAAAATATTTCTAAAATTAAATTTATAAATAAAATTCGTATAGTTATTTCAAACTATCAACGAACGGAATAAAGTGTCTTATGTATTATTCATTAAATAATAATGATCTTGTAATAAAAACAGTATATGTATTGAACTGTATTAACATCCTGTGTCTTTCCTCGTAATTCAAAGAACTATGATATTCTACGAATATAAGATAGGTAAGTACTAGCTCATCTCATTAATGCTCCGCTCCTATTGGTACTAGCATAATGATGATAATGATAAAAGGCTATATAAAACTAAAATATACTTATTTCAATCGGAACCCGTTACTGAGATTGTGTAAATCCGTATGCCTGTTTGCCACCCTTGTGGTATAAAAAAAAAAACAACTTTTTAGTTATCTTAATTTGTTAATTATACCTATCTATATTTTATTTTAATAGATTTAACTGACAAATGAATGTCCTAGGTAGAAATCGAAGGCAGTAAATCAAGGTCCCTAACCACAAATCTAAGTTCAAAACACTTATCTAAGTTGCTCTCATGTTACTGTAGTTACTCGAGCTTTTCCCACACCGTAAGCTCTAGTTTCTATAACCCACTAATCACGCTGATGACGCAACTTCGCAGACACCATTTCCTAAAGGACACGTGCCACGTGCCATTAAAACTTTGTGGCCAGAGATTCTGTTTACCACACGTCTGAGTTTGCATTAAGGTAAGTATCCACTAACATGGAATTTGTCTCTATAGTGAAGTACACGAAATCAAAAAATCAAAATCAAAATCTTTTTTATTCAAATTGGCCTCAATAAAGCACTTATGAATAACCACTATTAATGCTCGGTTCTGATAAAAGTTTTTACTGAGAAGAGCCTGGGAACTGAGAAGGTAATAAACTAGGTGTTAGATATACAATATCAAATACGGATATATGAATAATATTATATCGACCACGGAGTATGTATTCTTCTCGAATATGGAAAATTATAATGTGACTACTTTCAGCCTGTGTTCGATGCAAGCCATCAATACAGCGAGGCCGCATTAGGTGTGCGGCGACCTCAGTGCGTACATTTTCGGTCAGCAAAGCGGTCCAATTCATTTAGCATAGGCATCAACCTAGCATATAGCAATAACGTATAATAAACTTTAATCAATGTGTCGTGTGCCTTTAACTTAGCAGTCTTAACACTAAGGTCGCGTCCCCTACATATGGTCCTTCGAGCCGGAATTACAGCCTAGTTACTGATTAATAGTATTTTTTGATTTATTATACTTTATTTAGATTTTATCTCAATAATAAACAATGCAATTGGGCCCAACTAGTGTGTCAACTAGGTCGACAGAAACCTGTCATTGCGTGTTTCATTTAAACTTCGTCCATTTCGGAAATTTTTATATTGGTTACGGTGACGGATATTTTTTTAAGCTATTGCATAGCTTTTATCGCGGGCTCTGAGCGCGGCGACCGAATCAAGAAATTCCGTAACGAAAAAAACCTAACACATCGTCTAACGTCGTTTAAGTTCGGCAGACTTCGGCACGGTGTTTGTTTGCTATCTTCTTAACTCTTTGACGTTTTGAAAAAATGGCGTTTGACATTTATAAAAAACAAAACTCAATTTCCGTATTCGCGCGTAATTATTTTGTTTCTATTTCGTGGCAAGGGTACCACGTCATAAAGCCTAAGTATTCAAATACGTATGCACATCAGAATGCATATTATTAAAAAAAAGTTTTACGTGACAACGACTTTGAGTGGTAAAATAATTTTAATGTGAATATTCATTCGTATAGTAGGAAGAAGGATGAAATAATAGTAACAATTTAAAACCTAACGTGACGTGAGCGGAGCGTAACGCAGTTTCTTGAAGTGTCACCCGGCAAACCAATTTATAAGACGTTGTCACGTCAAAATATATGCTCAAGTATTTTTACAATGTACAAGGCGTCCTTTCTAACCTAACCTTTGTTTAAATCCAAATGTATCATTTATTTAGTACATGTAGCGGCCATTTGCATTTCTAAGCACGCGATGTTGGCGTATTGGTACAAATGTTTGTACGTTGGGCCAACATGGCAATGAAATTAGACCTTTTCTCTAAGATTTATATGAGCTAGTACTTATATATTTTTAAGCTATTTCATAGCTTTTATCGCGGGCTCTGAGCGCGGCGACCGAATCAAGAAATTCCGTAACGAAAAAAACCTAACACCCCCCACTCCGACGGGCAAGGAGGTGTGGCTTGAAGGCCGTGCATCGTCTAACGTCGTTTCAGTTCGGCAGTCTTCGACAGTCGACACGGCGTTGTGTGCGATTAGACGTATTGTACGACTCTACGAAACTCGCACGAATCGAGACGAGCTGCTCCGAAATCGGACGAATACATAAGCTGCTTATGAGAAAGTATATAGGTGTATATGTATTTATGTACAACAGTGAATAGCTGTACTTGTAAAATTTGTGTATGAAGTGTTTTGAATATGAATGAACAAAGTGCATTTATTATTAAAATAAATAAATAAAATTATAATTGCATAAGTTGATACAAAATGCTATGCAATGCAATAGCTTTACCGCGGCAGTCCCCGAGTGCCTCACGTAATTTTTTTTATTTCAGTCGGTCGCTAGGACCCGCCTCAGCTTTGCACGGTTGTAAACTCCCTTTACAATAAGAACTAAATTATTACAATGAAAACAACATAGATGGTAGCACGTTGTGAGACTTCGAAATCTCTCCGAAAATGGTTTGCTTATTCGGTGAGGATGGAAATAGTTCATGAATTATACGCTAGATGGCGCTTATCGAGTTTATCTTAGTATTTTTAGAACACTGTGACGGATGCTTTTAGTAATTAATTAGTGAATTTATATAAGAAGCAGTGACTAATTAGTAGATGTAACGTATACCTGGTTATAATATATGTTAGGGGAATAGTCTTTCAATTCTAAACTAAAGAGTTAACATGGTACAAAATCTTTAAAGAAGTCAGTAGTAGTTCTATTTTGTATGTTAGTAAATCAAAAATTGTGGAGTTTTAAAACTCATTTATTTAATTAATATTTACATGAATACTATAGCTCATAGCGATAATTTATAATTATGTTCATAATTTCTTACTTTCATTCTAAAAACTTTTTTTGTTTTTCATAGAGGAAAATAACATTTTCACTTTTTAAATTGTCAAAATAAATAAACAGATATACCTAATTCAATTTGGTAATACATAATGCCTTATTCTAAACATATTTTACTTAGGAAATAATTCAAGTATACTTATAAATAACTATGCCTTATATTGACTACATATTTTACATTGTAGGCCAGTGACTAGATTTTAATTCACATTTTTATCTTTAGAAGATATATTTTTTAATTATTACTTATTACCACCCATACAATCTGTTTATGGAATTAAATATGTAACTTATGCAGTTAATTTAAAAATGGTTTGGAAACTAAATTCAGACATAAATTGATTTTCTAATAACGTTGTTTTACAAGTAAAACTATTGACAATTTTACTAAGAGAGGCATATCGACTATTTCTGTAATATATCTGTCTGAACCGCATCACACCAATACCTAGGGCCTGTAGCCGTACCCATAGTTGTGTTAAAACTGCCTACTTAATATTGAATTATGAAATTCTGTAACCTGTTACTTAATTTAAGCTTCCATACTATTCTATTTTACAGGTCAGAAACAGTTCTAGGTCGTCAATGCACGAGTAATGCCCTTAGTGCTGCAAGGGCTACGGTAACCGCTTACCATCAGGTGGGATCTCCTGTTCACCATCATTGTGGTAAGTACAAATTATGAGAAATTCATCATTTTTTATTAACACTTGAGTTATTACTTAGAGCGTTGCTGTAATTCTGACGGTAAAATTTTTCCATTTAAGCACATCGTGTTCATATTTTACATTAAAAGTACCTACTGCAATTCTAAAGGTCACATTTTTTCCATTTACATCGCGTTCATATTTTACATTCGCTACCACATTTTTTTTAATAATAGCTTACAAGAACTGCGGTGTTTTTTGATATCGATCCTTCCAACCGTTGTCCCTAAACGAGTTAGCCCGGTTTGCTTTGCCATACTGTATGGGAGTCTGCCTCCCGAGCTGCGTGTTACTGCTCCGAAACGTGACCGTGGTGCCGGTGCGCATACTAGAGGTGTTGCATTTTTGACGTAACCCTTGCATCTGTAAAGAAAAAATCAAGGAATTCCTGGTCAATAGTGGTTTTTTTGCTATTAAGGGGCTATATGACAGGTCGATTGGCTTTGCGGTTAGCATCGGCGGTTAGGGACCTTGACTCTCAATCCGTGGGTCGTGGACCACTGTGTAGGTCGTGGTCCACCCAGTGGTCCCAGAGGGTGGGATTCAAACCCTATCATTTGTATGCATGAATATGTCTGTTTGACCAATGTCTGGGTGTAAATATCTATAACGACTCACGATCGTGAGGGTTCAAACCCCTGAACGTACCTCTGATTTGTATGAAATCTTATGTACGGATTCACGCCTCTGGCTTTTCAGTGAAGGAAAACATCGTGAGGAACCCTGCATACCCGAGATGTCACTATTAAAGGCATGTGAAGTCCCCAATTCGCACCAGGCCCGCGTGGTGGACTATGGCCTAGACCCCCCTCATTGTTAGGGGGATGCTCGAATTCCTCGGTGGAGACGTATATGAGCTGATGAGCAGTGGCGACACATCACCACCATATATTATGATATGTACGTAGTCTATACGTAGTAGTGAGAATAATATCGACGTTTCACATCTCCGGCATCTCAGGCATCCTTGGAGCATTTATTTTTCTTGTTAAATCTATTTTTTATTCACAAGCCTTTTTGACGTTGGGAGTTGGAAACAAAAAAATCCAAGGATTTTCAGTGCTGTTTTCTATCTGTCACTGGCGGGTTGCCTTTGTGGTTAGTGAACCATTCAAGCTGGCTGTTGTGGTTTGAATTTCATGAAGAACAAACAAGTATGTTTTTGTTCTAACATATTGTTTAATCATACATTTATAATTTAACTCTAAAATATACTCAGACTAATGTAACTACTGCATTTTTCTAAAGCAAAATAATCCTAAAAGATGTCTTTAGAAGCAATAGAAAAGCATGATTGCTATAATATATATAAAAGCCAAAACAAAGCAAAAACTAAACTAAAATGTACTTCTCTTAAGACTCTAAATCATGTTTCTATAATCTATTGTATAATGTAACCTTATTATGTAGGTACTATCAGTAACTAATAAGTAATATGTAGGTATTAGAAATATATTGATTTACAGACCCTTAGCTCGCAAATATTATTCTACCTCTTAATATTTTTATATGAAACTTTATGAATATGTCTGTTTGTTCTGTGTCTGCATGTAAATATATATCTAAATATGTATTTAAAAGTATTAATGTAGTATATCAGCTATCTGGCTACCATATCACAAAGCTCTGCTGAGTATGGTATCAGATTGGTCATGCGTGAAAAATGTCCCAGAATATTCTACCTATAAATTACTTTTAACAGATTTTATATAAACAAATTTATCATTCACTACCACCACATAAATGGAATCCAACATCAAAATTTTCACGACAAAATTACAAAAAATAATGGCTGATCGAATTCGATGGATCTATCCATATATAAACTTACATGGAGATGAGTACTAGAGTTTATGTTACCGGGGTCATGGCAGACGAGCTTGCGCAGTGACCGTCGGAAGTTGCGCGTCATCAGGCAGTACACTATAGGGTTGATCGCCGAGTTTGTGTGGCCTGAAAGATATAAAAAATATTTATTTATTAATTATGGATGACCAAAAAATGAAACACATAACTAAAAACTGAAAAAGTTGCTTAGATGCCTTGTGCTCACTTAATTATAGGTAACTAGCTTCCTGTCGCGGTTCAAACACATTAGTGCCCCCACATAACCACCCACACCGTCCCTTCTAGGTGTGGGGGTATGCGTAATGCATTTTCCTGTCGGAAAAAAAAAAAATGTAACTAGCTTCCGCCCCGCGGTTTCATCCACGTTCCCGGGGGATCTTCAATTTTCCCGGGATAAAAAGTAGCCCTTGTCCTTTCTCAGGCTCTTGATTATCTGTGTACCAAATTTCAATTAAATCGGTTAAGTAGTTTTAGCGTGAAAGCGTAACAGACAGACAGAGTTACTTTCGCATTTATAATATTAAGTAGGGATCACAGCTAACACCAACAGCTTCTACCGCTATTGTGAATATTTCAAAAGTAGTATATGTAGTATATCATATATCTAGCTACCAGAGTACAAGATCTGCTTAGTTTAGGAATATAGGTTTTAATGGAATATAGGTTTAGGAATCAAATTTCTCGTAAGTCAATAAGTCAACAATCTTCTAAATTGTTAGTTTATTCTTATTCTATGGATAATATAAAGGTACTTTTATTACTGCTCTCTTTCTTAAACTGAATGAAAAATATTTAAATCTAGTTTTAGTAAACTTCTCACGTTTTAACAACGTTTTAAATGAATTGCGATAAAAAGAGTCAATGCAGCGTCTATCCTTGGCTCGAAGCCATAAGGTCGAATTTTATTCGATTACTGCACACAATTTTATTATCTTCGTCTAAAGCACTAAAGTTGAATTTAAAAACTAGAATTATTAAATTTATGCTGTATTACATCGACTGTGGTTTTTGAAAAATACATTTGTCAATTAAAGTAGGTACGTTGTGAAACTTGGAACTCAAACTGAGAAGTAGTGGTAGAGTTTTCAAGTTAATATTTGAACTTTACCTATATAGTTTTAGAACTTCACGCAAAGATATTTTCTAGATATATTCCGAACTGACACTGTACACTTAAGCTTAACATAACTACATATATTCTTAAACTAGTGACTTCTCGCGGATTCAACTGTATACCAGGGAGATCTTCATTTTCCCGGAATAAGGGATACCTATTTCCTTTCGCAGGCTCTAGACTATCTGTGTACTAAATTTCATTTAAATAAACCTTAAGTTACTTTCAATTTTCTCAAAACCAAAAGTAGCCTACATCCTTTCTTAAGCTTTACTCAATTTCTGTACCAAATTTGCGGTGACAACGTACAGGCAGACTGAGTTACTTTTGCATTTATAATATTAAGGCTATTTATTACTTACCTAATAGCAGTGTATACGGTAGAATCATAGACACTGGCTCTCCCTGTACTGCATTTACGTCTATAAGTAGCTGTAGGATGTTGTAGGGTAACCAGCACAGCGCGAACAGCACAGCCAAGAGTAATAGAATCCAGGCGACTCGCTTCCTTTCACGGACCAACCGCAGACGCTGAAATTAAGAAAATAGGATAATGTATATATAAGGGCCGTATGTACCATAGCCTGGCCCATATATTGTATGTACCTATAAGCATATTATATTAAACGCTCTGTTGCAACGTCCCTATGAAAAGTGTTTATTATTTACGTAACGTCAAGTAGCCTCCACTGATAGCCATTCTCTAACATATTTTTAAATAGTCCTTCGTTTTCAGATCTCCTTAGAATCGCATGTAAACATATTGATTTACTAGCTTCCGGTACGTGGTTCCACCCGCGTTCTTGATCTTTTTTGTGATGAAAAGGTATCTTTTTCCAAGCTTGAGCTTAGGTACCTATACTCAGCTTTTACTTAATTACTTTCGCATAAAATAAGTAGGTTTTGTATTTATATAATTATCATTTTAACAACAAACAACTTAACGGTTCAACATCCCAAAATCAAAGACTCGGATCAAACAAACGTAATTATCGAATCCAAACGAATAATATCCCCGAATGATTGCCCAAAAGATTTATTCGATTGAACAATTCGATTATTAAGCTCATTTCAATTGTATCGTTCATCCAGACGTGATTCCTTCAAAGTAAATACGATTCTGTTTTCATATTGTCGCGACTCGACCTACACAATTAAACACGTCAAAGCCTGAATAAATATCAACTAGAGTTCAAATGTTCAATATTTAATATCTGCTTACGTATCTGAAGTTAGCCTTTTCAGGTATAATGAAAATTGGTAATTTCCTTGCCTTTCAATATTATTCCAATAATTTTAATGATGGTTAACTAGACTTGACTTTTAAATCACCGATTTTAGAATTGGTTTCTTCGACTAGCAATTTTAAAATAATAAATCTATACCATTGTATACCTATATTTAAGAGTATAATACATACTAGACTACTATAAGCTATCTGAATACTATTTTTATAGTAGAAAATCAACTTTGTTTAGGAGAATATTGGCCAGAAAAATCAAATCAAATCAAAATGTTTTTTATTCAAATAGGCCTCAATCAATAAAGCACTTATGAATAGTCACTATTAATGCTCGGTTCTGATAGTTGTTTTTTACTAAGAAGAGCCGGCAATAAACTCAGTAATTACTCTTTTCAAAAACCTACTTAGATTTAATACAATAGTGATTTTTACAAAATGTGTGAAATAGCTTGTAGAGAGCATTTCTTTGCATTTCCTTCTATGATAACATAATTATTTCCTTTCTAACATGGTAATGTCGAAGTACGTATGGTAGAAATATAGGTATATATTCTTGAACACACCAAAGTTAGTTCCGACTAAGAATTTATATAAACTGCCATAAGACACATACCGACCCGAACTTCCAATAAGCATATAAGTAGTATCTTAAGTACTTATAAGTTTCACCTCTGGTTCCCATTTACTCTATACCACCTAACCAAATGCCATAGCTATAATAAAAAGATTTTATTGGTCATAAAAACGACTAATAACTTCTTTTTACCTTTTCTGGACTCAAGGCTGAATGTTCTGGAAAAGGTACAATGGGTAATAAACAATTTGGGAAGTTTAATATCTTAAGAAATCGTTGTGTACGTCAATGAAAGTAAAAACATTGAGTTTACACGTTTTAGTGGCCGAGATTGCATTTGAGACCTTGATAACGTGGATTTTGTCTTGATTAAAACTATAATAGTCGACCTTAATATTCTTACTGAAGGTTGCTTTTACTCTTTTAAAAAAGTTATATTTTTATAAGAAAAATATATGGATCATTGGTTATTACACCAGCCTTTGAACTTTTGAATATCCCGCGGTGCTTAAAATCCTTATTAAAAATGTGTAGTAATTACTTGAACCACATTTATCTTTAAAATAATTAAATAAAGCAAAAGCGATAAAAATGGCTTTTCTATATCAAAATATAAATATGATTATTATGAATTTACTACGCTCCCCGGTGTCACCCACATTCTCAGAAGAACTTAAATTTTCCCGTTATAAGAAGTAGCCTATGCTATTCCAGATATGTTCTAATTTACGGTTAAAGAACTTTATTTCCTCATAAGATTAACAACAATCACTTACAGAGAAAATACAAATTATGTCTAGGTATATAAAGTTAAAAAATATTGTTAATTACGTGTGGGTCGGTAGTGTAACATGTGATGACATTTAAATGACATATTCTAAATAACCTTCGGCTATTTTAGAAATAGTAACAAACATACTCACAAACTTTTGTATTTATAATGTTAGTGTACAGTAAGGTGTAGAGTGATACAAATATAAACATCTATAGAATTTCCAATAAGTATTTGGCTCGAAAAGCTAATAATCTAAAAGCACATCCATTAGTTTTACTATAACTTCGACAGTAATAAATAAGTTGAAAATAGTTTTATTGACAAGTTGACATCATCAAATTACTTGAGTAACTTGGGTCATATTTTTGAAAGTGAAGTATGCACTGGTATTACCAATATAAACTTTATAGAGAACTTATCAAGTATGAAAACAGGTATTATTTTTAATTGTTAAATATTCATCAGGCTTACTTAATCCTCAAATTAATTGTTATTTTTTTTATCCTGGGACAATTACTCCTTCTTTACATACCTTTATTATGACCTTACACTCAATTTTCTAAAATCTGAATAACAAAGTTTAGGTTTTTTTTGTCTAACGAGTATGTACTTTTAAATCCATTAATGTGTTTATATAAAGTTAATATCTTGAACTTACTGAGAACAAATTAATGTAGCACATAAATTCTGAATCAACATTGTGAATATTATATATAGATATTATAGAATCGAATTATTTCAATTCACTTATCAAAGATGTAATCACTTATTGAAACAATATTAATTGAAAATAAATTGCTTGAGTAATATATTAATATAATATTATTCGTAGAACTATGTCGATAATTACATTCTTGATTAATCTCATGTTGAAATTCGGATAATTAAATTACCTTTTATCAAGGTTATTAAACAGGCGCCTGTTGCCAGGTAATAATTAATTTTATTTGATTTGTAATCAACTAGTGATGCGCTGTGTCTTTGCTCGTAACTTCAAATATATATAATCTTGCTAGATAAATAACAATATAAGCGAAGAATAGCTAACGCTTGATTTAAAAACAAAAAGGTTTTTTTTTAAACTGGCTTTTCTCAGCAAAAACAATATTCCTGAGTAAAATGAGTCTATTTTTATTAGTAGTTACTATAAGAATCTTTTAAATTTAATCAAAAATACTTTCTTTCTATTTCATTACTCGGTTCTAGCCCGTGGTTCCACCTGCGTTTCCGAGGGACCTTCAGATTTCCTGGTAGTGTATGTCCTTTCCCAAGCTCTAGTCTATCTCTGAATCAATTTTCATAAAAATCGGTTCATTGTCTTGCTCGTGAAAGTATAACAGACAGAGTCAATTTCACATTCATAATATTAGTAGGGATCAAGTAATAATTTAATACCTGTTGGCTGTTTGCGCTTCCCTCCGTCTGGTCGAAGGGCGGCAGCACTGAGCACAGTCTTCTACCCATCAATGAATAGGACACCACTACTATACAACCTGAAGTTTTAAAAATAACACATTAAAAAGTGAACCATTTAACACTATATAGATGCTAAAACACATGTTGAAGTAAAGATAGTGTCGTCGTAATAGTATTTTTAATTCTATTTTTTTATCAATTACCTATAGCGACAACAGTAATACAAATTCTGTGAAAATTTTGACTCTCCGCCTATTACGCTTTTACATGTAATAACATGAGAAGCAAAATGCTATTGAGATATTTATCCTTCAAGAGAAAGCTTTAATAACGTACAAAAGTTTCATATTTTTTGCAATAAGGCTCCTGATTAGTTTAATGCGTAGGAAGATTAACTTATTGTCCGTCCTAACATCTATATTTCTTTTCGAGTGTATTTTAGTAAAACAATAGCTTTAGGCACATACATTAAAATTATAAATTAACTATTATAAATATTATAAAATTATTATAAATTAACAGGAATAAAATATACCATACCTACTTCCTGTGATTAGCGCGTTCAAGCAAAGAAACAAAATGGATTTCCGAATTTAAAATTAACTTGAATAACAGTCCTTAAATTATATTATTTTATAATCACTACCTAACTAATATAATAAATTACAACGATATTCTAATTATGTACGAGTAGGGTGCAATTACGTTATCACCCTCACCGGGTTCAGTAATGACTTAGATATAATTTAAATTGATTAATGAGCCTAAATCAAAGACATTTCCGCAATTTATGTTTAATTTAGGCACATTAACATTTTAATGTCTCGTAAAGTAATTTAATGTATAATAATTTAAGTACGGAATATAAACTGCCCATTAAATAAAAATAGAATGGGAATGTTTTCTGGTAGATTTTAGCTTTGAGTTATTAAATATTAAGGTAAGAGTATGACTTTGTTAGTTATTACAAATAAGCTGAAATTTATCTGATTTTAGTTTAATTAAGGTACTAACTAATATAATTCATAACACTTATTTATATACATGCATACCTAAAACTAAACAAACAGACAGGAAACATTTGTCCTAGTCGAGAAGCGACCCCACTACCTGCTCTAAAATAGGCTTCTCCTAGAGTTATCTCTAACCGTAGAGATAATTTTCAACCCGGAAAACGGGTAAAACCGCAAGCGACTACTAGTATCATACATAAATCCAAACAGCAATTAGTTTGAGATAAAAGATAGGCTTTTACAATTAAATAGGGTTTTGGTCGCAACCGCTTCACAGATAAATTAATGAAATCGTGTAGTTTAATAGATACGATTTTGGAGAGTTTCCTTGCTGCCTATAAATCTATGACCTGATGTTAATCTGTCATCCTGTAGGAAATGGGTAGATGATAATATTAATGCTTATTTTTTTATGCATATATACTTAGTAAAGAATTACTCTATGTCACATTTAAAGTAGATAAATATGTGTAAATGTGTCGGGATACTTATTTATTTAATTGATTCAAACAAAAAAATATGTAAGCATAAACGAGCTAATAATATTTTGGATAACATTATTTACCTACTGATTAAATGAAGGTTCACTAATACGATATTTTTTTACATTTAATTTTGTCTAGGAGAATATATTTTCTAATTTTATATTTTATTAAAAAAGGTCTGGAAAATCTTAAGCCATGTAATCCTCAAACTCAAAGGTCATGAACTAAATAATAAAAAAAGGTTCATTTACAGAGGTTTTTCTTACTTCTTTCACGACCGAGTCGGATAATTAACGCTTTTAATTAAAAACATTTTACAAGAAAAAAAAACTTATATATAAATATCCATTTACATCAGAAAATCTTTACCTAAAACAGACTTGGCTAAACTATTCACAATTCGTGCAAACATTTGCAAACGTCGTAGACATTGCTACGAATGCTACGGTGCTACGAGCTACGAGCTCTGTTTAAATTGTTCTCAAAGTTGCACTTCTAGCCAGCTTTTACGAAAATGCTTAGTACTGGCATTTGCAATTTTTTATTCAAACTTCGACGGCAAATCATCACCAGCCTTGGAACAGATGCCGTCTCACGTGATAGTATGGTGAGTGAAAGAGAGAAAGCATAAAATCCGAGCTAAAATATCGTCATTTTACTTTACTGAATTGCCCGAGGACATAATGAAACAAACATTGTGGCAGAGATACCTACTATCTATCTTGTAGAATACTGCAGTTAAATGTGGCTGTGTCTTCATTGCATTGTTTAAGTTTAGAGTTTGCTAACTATAGTTTATTAAAGTTACTTAAATGTTATTATTTTTATGTTTTCATAGAATTTTGTTACAAATTAGTGAGTCTGTTTTTTCTATGCTATTACTGTACAGCCTATTTATATGGAACCGTATTCATACCTCTATTGGAACTAATTAATTGTCGTTATGTTGAATTTAAATGTTTACAGCAGTTATTTACAAATAATAAACGTAAGAATATAGTGACTTAAGTTCTGTAAAAATCACGTAGGTTACCAATTTGAAAATGTTGTTTAAATAACAAGAATAACTTTTAATATTTTAAATAGTATATAAACTTTTCAAGCATTAAAAAATATTACAAAACCAAAACAAAATTAGGTATTTATAAAAATATCAAAATCTGTAATATACTCTGTGGAAAATACATTCAGTCACACAAAATCAGACGTTGAATGAACATCGATGTTTCATCAGTCAATAAAGGCATGATTAAAAGCCAATATTGTATTGAAGCGTAAATCCTCGTGATGTTCATTCACAAATAGCAATATTAATCCTGCTGTATGATTTTACATTGATTAGGACGCGGTAAAAAAATATGGCATTTTAATTTAAAATTTACAGTAAATTTTATTTTATTTTGAAATTGAATGTCAATGAAAAATGATTGGTTTTTTCAAATAGGCCTTTACAATTATTCATATGTATATATATATATTATAGAAGTAAAATAATACCATTTTGAATTTACACACACACAGTAGTTTACTTTGGAAATAATTTGTTTTTGAGTAATGTAATCCACCAATGTCCAAATTTTAGAAAAATTTAAAATATTTTATAATTTATCAATTTATCTAGTTATTGTACAAGATCCGTTTAATTTAATGACAGATTTCCTCAGGATCAATACAATAAAAATCTGAGCTACATAAGTGGCCTGTCCGTCTAACTTAATGTCTTAGTATTTTATGAAATGCCACATCCAATAGAAACAATGTAAAAAGGGTACACCTCCATGTACACATCAGACCACGTCCACAATTGATCGGTACACGGTTCAACGTATTTTTTCATTAACTCTAACCTTTTGACGTGAAATTGTACAAGTTAATTGGTACTATTAACTAGGATTAAGTATTTAGTTGTTCTCGAACTGCGGTCTTATTGTACTTGGAAATAAATTAAAAAGTAATTCACTTCAAATAAAAGGTTTCCAATCAAAAGGGTTTTTAAATAATGGATATTTTGTTTTAAATTGTATCTCTAACTACCGGTCTACCTGTTAGACGTGAAGAAGTAACAGATGGTTAGCTTTGTGGTTACTGACCCCGACATTCAAGCCGCGGGTCGTGGGTTCGAATCTCACCATGGACAAACATTTGTATAGATGAATATGTCTATTTGTTCTGTGTCTGGATGTAAATATCTATATAAGTATGTATTTAAAAATAGTATATCAGCTTTCTGGTTACCATAACACAAGCTCACTTTGCAGCTTACCTACTTTGGAATCCGATTGGCCGTGTGTCAAAAATATCCCAGGTCTTTATTTATATTTATTTAATTTTACACACTCACAAACTTTCACCTATATAATATTAATGTGATACAAATTTAAAATCCTATGTCGTTACTGTCTGTAGTTAAACTTCTACCCACCTATTTGGTGATAGTAAAATTAAAAACATAAAATTGTTTATTATATTTAAAAATATAAAAGAACAGATATATAAAAGTAATTGTCTTTTGTCAACCTCAAAGCAAACAAGGAAATAAAAATGTTCATAAAGCTTGAAAATACTAATAATAAAACTGTGACATACTAAAACAATATCAGTATCATTCCACGCCCACGGCCCGTGAAACTGTGGCTTACATATACCTAAGGGTCTTAGCATTCTATGCTTAGTGTTATAGGGTTTTGACAAATTGCATTCTTAGTACCACATAGGATTACGGTCGTTTCTTCCTTTCATTTTGTACAAGAAGGTATGTAACTTTAAAACAACTTCTTGACTACTACTCTAGCCCGGTGGCCCGACGACCTGCGTATGGTCGCCGGGAGGGGCTGGACGAGGAGAGCGGAGGACCAGGATAAGTGGCGCGCATTAGGGGAGGCCTACTTCTAGCAGTCCAGCAGTGGACTGATTAGGCTGAAGACGACGAAGGAATATAATGTTTGTAATCAAAGTAAATCTTTAATGTAAAACTCAATACCTAACCCGTACATTGCTTTTTATGTACATAAAAATAACTGTAAATTTTGTGTCATAATACCTCATATTCCATGGCATCCAATTGAGCTTGTGTTAAGTAATGCTCCAAGATATTTAAAAAAATTGTCTTTTTTTCATTTTTTTCAGATTAAGCTTGAAAAAAACGTTTCATTGTATTTCAAAATTTGAGCATAATTTTTTGAAGTCTTCCAAATTAATGTAGTAGTGTGTCTAACCCCTAAAGGCTGTTAAAAAGTTATAAAATATCGACGGTCACTCACCCGGCACCGCGTACACCAGGATAAAACTGAACACCCCGTACAGTTCCTTTTTTATTGAATTCGGCCAAATTTCAGTACAGAAGTCCACGCTACGCTCCATCCACACCTGAAAATAAAAAATATAATGTCATTTACTTTGAAATAATATCTACCTTTAGTTGAATTTGTGACATATTGTGTTTAAAAATACTAAGTCGTTCCAATTTACTAAGTTCCGGCAAACTCGGCAAACATTATGTATGTATGACAAAAAAATAAGATATCGCGCCTTTAATTCGAAACCGTTACCAAAATAACTTTTCAAGACATTTATAAAAAAAATAATAAACAATATATTTTTATATGGGTACATAAATCGTACACAATTTCTCCAGTGTTTTTTTTTTATTGTAGGTTTCGTAACGTTACCTAACGTTACACCTAAACCTAGCGTAAAATTATAACCTTACTAAGTTACTTGTCGGTTCTTTTCATTCGATAACAACCTGTAGTATCTACAGCAGTATCAACCTTCATAGCCATTTTAGGGTCAAAACGAAATAAATTACTTTGAATGCTCTGAATTTCATGTATTACGGCTTACATATTTTATTAAAAATCAGGCAAAATTCTTGAGTAAAATTTTAGTTTTTTAGATTAATCTTACTGGACTGAGTCTGGGCTTCATAATTCAGCTTATTAGTCTCTCGAGCTTCAATTAACAATTACTTTGATAATGCCCTATAGTTGATTATATTCATAAAAAAAATATAGATAGTATGGATCAGTTTACAACCAAATTACTTTGGGCTAGGCGGGCAAACATCATTAAGGACTAGGGGGTCTAGTACCGCCACGTCTCATGAAACATATAAGAACTGTCACATTATTAGCTGAAAATACACTGAGTTTTGTATTATGTATGGCTATATATAAGCCTTCATTAATCCTATTTGAAATATAAAAAAAAACTTTGTAGAAAATGACATGAAAGGTATTGAAATGGCATACGTTTCCAACATGTTTCGGTTAAAGTGGCGAAATTAGCTACATTAGATATTCATGTAATTATCAGGGCTTATTATTATAATTTGATTTCTGTTTTAGGGTTCCGGATTTAATTGAGATACGCTTTATAAAGTGAAGAGATAGCTTGGTATATCACCTAAAACAATGCCATTTCCGCTGAAAAAATGCATTTTTCTATCAGTAATAAGTTCGAATGTTAAGTGGAGAATAGTTGACTTTTTAAATACTTCTTTTTAAAAAATAAAGTTTTATTATCCTCGCTATGATCCTAAATGATATTATAAATGCAAATATGAGTTTGTTAAGTTTTCACGTCTAAACCTTCAATCATATTTAAAAAAAAATACGTGAGGCACTCGGGGACTGCCGCGGTAAAGCTATTGCATTGCATAGCATTTTGTATCAACTTATGCAATTATAATTTTATTTATTTATTTTAATAATAAATGCACTTTGTTCATTCATATTCAAAACACTTCATTCACAAATTTTACAAGTACAGCTATTCACTGTTGTACATAAATACATATACACCTATATACTTTCTCATAAACAGCTGCTTATGTATTCGTCCGATTTCGGAGCAGCTCGTCTCGATTCGTGCGAGTTTCATAGAGTCGTACAATACGTCTAATCGCACACAACGCCGTGTCGAAGACTGCCGAACTGAAACGACGTTAGACGATGCACGGCTTTCAACGCTGTGCCGGTCGGAGTGAGGGGTGTTAGGTTTATTTTCGTTACGGAATTTCTTGATTCGGTCGCCGCGCTCAGAGCCCGCGATAAAAGCTATGCAATAGCTTAAAATCTGTCATCAATGGAAAGCAATATTGGCTATATTTATCCTAGTAGAAACGAGAACTTTACGTGTAAAACGGTGGAGCAGAGGCTAGTATTAAAACAAACATTGTCTCATAAAAAATAAAGTATTTACAACTAGAAACATCTTTAACAACCCTGTCGACTACACAGGTAGAATAAAGGGCAACGGCAAAGGAAAATTAGATTGAACCAATAAAATAACTAATAACCTTTATTACCAAAACCTCAAGGTATAAAATCCCCGGGCAATTTGTAAATGACATTCAAATTGGAGTTTGTTAGCCTCCCATTCAACAGGCTATGAATATCAATTTTCAATTAATCGAAATAAAGTTGATTTTACGTTTTCAAAAATCACAAGAGAGTTTTTCTTATGTAGATCAGGCTTTAGATAGCTGGATGTTTTTGGAAAAAGCTATATGGTGTATTTACGTTTAATATTTATCTTTTAACCGATGTAGATTTCGTTTTCTTCTCGAGTGCTCTGTACCAAAATTATGAAAATACAATTTTCAATTTAATTGTGTTGATGTTACAATGTAATAAACATTTTTCTATTTAAATTATAGATACGTATTCCTTTTGAATATTTCTTAAGGCCCCTTTATTTATTATCTGTTTAATATAACAATATTTAGAAAATATTTTATTAGTGATATTCAATTAAAAACAGACTCCCATAAAATAACACTAAAAAGTATTTTATGGCCATAAAATATAGCCAAAAGGGCACTCACAACATCAACGAAAATTTAATATTTCTTTAACAATACTCATATTTTAAATTTTCCATATCTTTCTCTATTTCAACGCAGTGCAATTTTCAGTAGCAATATCCTATAACTTTGTCCCTTGGGAAAACGGTGTATTCTATTACAAATATCGTCTCGTTTCGGAACAGCAGACGTCTCACTCTATAACATAGCTAATAAAAGAGATGGAGCATAATAGTCGAGCTGAGCATTGAGCTAGTGATGTATTCTGTTACGGAATCGTAGCCTATATTTGAATACTTACACTGTAGAGTTGCTGGTAGAATAATTCATAACCAATACACTGAGCACAATGGTTAGGTTCTACGTGTAGTTTAGTGTAGAAATTGATTCAGTTGTGTTGACTTTTAACCATACAAGAAGCTTGGCTCAATGGCATAAATTTTGAATGCCTTGAACGAGCGAGTCAAAGGGAAGTTTGAATAAAGAAAATCACTACTATGGTAAGATCTACCCAGTTATTTAAGGTTAGTTTTAGGAACTTTATTATCTCAAAAGATGATAATTATGTTAATGACTTATATAGAAAAGTAAATAGAGTATTTAAAATATAAATTCATACAGTTTGCCTTAATTGATTTAAAAGTAAAATAAAGGTTGGAATTTTTCATAAAGTTATATTATGGTTGCTGGATTTATCTGGTATTATATCAATCAATTATATTAATAGTTTTTCAATTAAAAAAATAATAGTTGATACCGCTCTTTAACGTGAGAATTTCATAAGAATAAGTTTTAGTTGCTTTATGTATAATCCCATACAAAATACTTTTAGTGAGCGTTTCAGAAATATCATGCCAAGAAACGTTGTTCTATAAACTAATATGAATTAACTGTAAGATAATGATATGTCTATAATTTTTTATGAGGGAGGTTAGGTTTCAATTTCTAGAACAAATTTATCTCATGACAAAAACGAAAATAACTTTATTCAAAAATCTCTTTATGTCTGATGAACTGTCACTCTAAATCACAATTAATAATACAATTATTTACAGCTGTATCTCGCTCGAGTGCCCTCAAAACGTGATGCGATATCCGGCCCAGATACAACCTCTCGACCCACTATAAGTAATAGCAACCGGATAAATTAATTAACCCTACGAATACATTGTCCCTTCGCCCTACGACACAATGTCTAGAACAATGCGGTTAGATTTGAAAGCACAGAACAGATCTTACTATTGTTCACTATAAATGTACCATTATAGAACCAAAATTAAAGTCCTACTTACTTCCCTATAAAAGATAGACAGACCGATTGGCTTGTGGTTAGTGACCCTGACTTTCAAGCCGTCGCTCGTGGGTTCAAATCACCTAGGCAAACATTTGTATCCTTAGATATATCTGTTTTCACTATGTCTAGATGTAAATACATAAGTATATGCTTTTTGCTTCAGACCGGCTGGCTTTGTAGTTAGTGACCCTGACTTTCAAGCCGCCGGTCGTGGGTTTGAATCCCATCCAGGACAAACATTTGTATGCATTAATATGTCTGTTTGTTCTGTGTCTGGATGTAATTATCTATATAAGTATGTATTTAAAAGTAGTTTTTGTAGTATATCAGCTATCTGGTTACCATATTACAACTTACAAGCTCTGCTTAGTTTGGAATCAGATTGGCGTAAGAGAATAGAAAATGACCCAGAATTTTTATCATTTAAACAAAACATCATCACCACCTCAAAAAATTAAAGACACAGAACAAATGGCCGTGTTCATACACATAAATTTTTGTCGAGGATACTGTGGCTGTAATCAGGTGGTTACAACAAAATATCGTTTTGTTTTTTTAGTTTTTTTCATCAATAGCTCAAGCTTAATGTAACGGTCACCACATATTGCTATCTCGCTTCTACTCAACTAGGTATCATAGTTTAAAAATACAATAAGAATTTGATGTTAGATAACCAAAGTTTAAGTATTTTGAAGACAAACAGTACTTGCAGCTTTCTGAAAACATGAAATTTGAATTACTCTTATAGATAAGTTTGCAATGTTTTGTTAAACTTTCAACCACTACAAGCTTTTCAACAATACATAATAGACCTAAAAGTATATCTAGATAAAGTTCATTTTTAGTAGTGAAAACATTTCGTACAGAAACTTCTTGAATTTCTTCTTTAGGGGTTAGCGTGATTGTATTTTAAGATATCTGGTTTAGACAGGACTTGTTAGGGACTTAAGGTTTCTTAGGAGTAAAATCTAGACTCAAAGCTTTGTTTTTAACTTACATTTAAGTATGAGATAAGCAATTAGTAGGCGTAGAAGAAAATTAAGAAAATATATTTTTTATTTAACAGTAGATACAAATAAGGTCGCATAACTTAACGTTACGCTGTTTTGTACCTAGTGCTTTTTTTATTAAGGTATATGACTTTAATACTTCTTTTAATTTCGGAATTTTTAATCTTGTAAAAATGTCTTCATTTCTTTGTTGATGTTGAAATAACCAATTGAAATATTATTTGCTACGAACAATCAGGAACCCGTAAGGATTGGACCTCAAGTGATATTAACATGGGTTCGATTGTTCCCATTCTGAAATCGAATCGTTTACTTATCCTTAAGTGAGATAACAGTTTAAATTAAATTAGACCATAGTCTAATCTAAAGACTGTTTGAATTGTGATAAGAATATTTTTTTTGAAATATTATTTCCTGTTTGACATTTATTTATGTACCTTCCAACCGATATATTTTTCCTCGAAACGCGAGTAAAACCGCGGTTAAGCACTAGTATTTTTACATTTCAAGTTTCATATCCAATTCACTTCGTATCTAACAGACGTTAAGAGTCATTAATAGATAATTAAATTATGCTTGTATCGGGAATCGAATCCAGATACCTCCAGTATCTAGGCTTATATTTAATTCAGTAGTGTAGGTGGCATAATTATTTCCCAGGAGGGTAGAAGGCAATTTACTACGAGAGCTTGCCAAAAGTTTTCTTTTCTGTACGTGACTTTGATACAGAGCAAGTATCGCTTTAAGCGTCTAAATTGAGCTTCAGAATTGGGATCCTTCCAATTCTCCGTTAAAATGCTTATAACAAGGCTTATAGTTTACAAAGAGTTATAAAAACACGTGAGAACGTATATTTTATGTAATACTGTATTATAACTAGCTTAAAAAGCAAAAGTTATTCTGCCATATAAGAAATATTAAAATCACGCAAGAAGTTAAAGGTAGAAAGGTGTAGGTATGACCCATTCTCGGACCCTACCAAAGATATAGAGAAATCCTATAGATATAATATTAGTAGGAATTAATATTATAAATACAAAAGTATGTATACATATGTATCTAGATATTTGTTACATGACATAGATTAGAATGAAATTTTAAACACAGAATAGTTTATAGCCTGGATACACACATTCATTCATTTGTATAACAATTTAGAATTATATTCGTCTTCATTCAGCCGCAGTTTAATGTAAATAAAAAAAAACGAATTTAGAAATAGAAACGTTTTGCTGATAATATCTTAAAATATTCAATACAAAGCTTTATGAAAAGAAAATAGTATTTAAAGTCAAACCTAAGTTTAGAAATTTTTTGTTTATATTCGTTTTAAAACTTGTTGGTTTTCGTAAACATTAAAAATCCATAAAAAAAACCTATAGTTTATACTGAAAGAAAAAAAAGGTATTTAAAAATGATTATGTTGTAAAAAAATCAACAAAATAAACGATATAGCAACTTTGTATACAAAAAAATATTTCACTGATATTTTTAGTAAAGTAAGTACCTACTTAAATAATAAATTATAAATATTATAAAAAAAAACTTTTTCCGATTCTTCTCAATTCAAAGTTGACTTCCGTACCAGTAGTAGTTTCAGTAGCAACAACCTCCCATAAAGACCTAAACAGAATAAATATCTCAAACTTACTAATTTATTTTTATTATATGAGAGTCTAAAAGCCCATTTCATTACTTTCACAAAGTTTTTCAAGAACATCTTAATTAAGTGCCCCTCTAGAGTAATGAATAAGTGGTTTTATAACATAATTCATTTAACCCAAGCTATTCAAAAGCGGCTAAAGAACCCCTATTAACTTCTTCACTAAATCATATCTGGGCTTTTTAGTTTATTATTAAAATGGATGGTTGTCTGTTAGTTTTATCAGGTTCATATTTTAGTACTAAAGACGATAGAGAGGTAACGATTCTGATGTAAACTTAACTTTAATCTATGCACATCATTTTAAATGTAATAAAAGTCATGTCTGGCTAATAATAGTCAAGGTTTTTCAAAGACTTTAAAGTAACTAGTAACTTTGTAGAAAGAAGTCTATAGATTTTAGTATTATTTAGTTTACATCACATCACAATTAGGACCAAAAGTGTTTTCATTAAATAAAAATGAGACATTTCCCACTAGACTTAACTCTGATAACTTATAAAACCTATAAATCTTTACGTAGAATTTAGACTAGATTGTTGTTACACCACAACTTTATATTTTGCCAAAATTGAAAAAGTTTCTACAGAATCGTCCGCTGGCCAAGTTTAATCTGGCGCCATCTTGAAAGCTGACTATGTGCTCTACGAAATTAAAAAAAGCTTCCAAAAAAAAACAGGGGTCTATTCTAACCTTTTTGCGGCAGTCTTATTTATTTTGGCTTGCTCTACAATGTTTCTATAACAAAGCTAAAGGGAGGTAAAATTACTGCTTTAATAGGACTAGATCTTTATTGTCACAGTAACCATATAGCTGGGTATAGATGGCCCTAATTATTACAATAAAACTTACTGGAAATGAAAAGGATTCATACAAGATAGATTTGAATATATAATTCTATCTTCTACATATATAACAAAGTCCCCGCCGCCTCTGTCTATCTGAACGCGATGAACGCTAAAACTACTAAAGGTATTTTCATGCTTTTTCACCAAATTACGGAGTATTTCTTGGGGAAGGCTTTTATGTATAATACATCAATTTCGACCGGGTAGGTGGCGCTGGTGGGCAGTCTGCCGGGTCTGCTAGTATAATATATTCTGTCCGAGACTATAGATGCAAATCTTTAAAGCAATATATCAGTATCAAAACCCTTTCACAATAAGATATGCGGTCAAATACCCAGAGAATACCCAGAGACATGTGTTTACATACATGAGCTTCAGAATCATAAAGCAAACATTGGTACTACAATATCGATGGAAAATTCAACGTGTCGTTTGAACAAACAATATTAGATATCGCTCATGTATATTTTATAGCTGAAAGCTTTAAACTTAATATAAAATAGCAGGGCTGTAAATAGATATGCAGCATACATGCTTTTTTATACAAATTTTCCAATTTGGCTTTCACTGAGTTACACACCATCATATGCACGATAAAATACTTTTTAAGTGTCGTGTGTTAAGTGGCGGAGTCGGGTGAAAGAGTCGTTATAACAACGAGTTCAGATAATTATAGAATATATATTCAAACATATATTGATTTATTAAGATTTTAAATAAGTGGGTATGTAATCTACCCTATCCAGCTAAAGTGTGTATTAAGGAACGGACATTTGTAACTCTCAAGGCCGATTGGATTTTTACGAAACTTTCATAAGTTTCGTATTTTAGATTAAATTTTAGATCACTCAAAATTAAAGATAATTGCAATGTATAAATTTAACATCTAAATGTGTTGGCGTCCCATATGTAATGAATAAAAACTCAAGCGAAACCGCGGGGCATATATTACTTACCAGTATTTTACAATTTCGTCATATTAACAAGCCAATTTTCCATATAATCCGTATTATTCAGATGCTGGTAACACACAGCTGCAAGGCTGATCTTATGTAAGCAACTTCCCAGCTTAGCGTAATCGGATTGCTGGTATCGAGACGATAATGACACTGTGTGCTAACATACTATTGTTTTGGTAGAGAACAATAATAGTAAAATAAAGTTATGAAGGTAAATATATACCTTCGTATTAAAACTAAGCCTATAAAACAATGTTTTCACGATCACTTCTGAGGGGCAATTCCGCTAAAAAATTATAGCCATATCGCAAACGAACCGCAAGCGAACGATGATTTTTACGCGTTTTCGTATTCCACTAATGCACCAAAGATTATAATTCGTTTCCAATCTGGTAACGCTTGGCGTTCGTTCGAAACATCAAAAGTCCCATTCTGCTAAATTGGTCGAACGACCGACGAACGTTAAGTCATATTCCACTAAAGATTTTGACAGATTGTAAACGAAACGCAAGCGAACATCGTGCGTTCATGTGTCAAATGCAACGTTTGAACAAAAGTAGGTTTGAAGTAACTTTTTCTCGTTCGTTTCGTCAAAATGATGTCTTACATGGATTTTGTAGAACTCGCCAACGAGGTGGATCTCGGAAGAGTGAAAAGTAGAAATCTTGTGACAAGACAAAGTAATTACGCCTTCGATTTAACAGACCGCGAGTTTGTTAAAACCTATCGGTTGAGTAAACATAATGCCAGATTATTAATTCATGAGCTTAGACCTCATATGCCCATGAATTTACGATCCGATGGTATTGATGTGGAGACTAAGTTAAGATAGTCATTTGAATACTACCAAACCCAAATTATTAAAATACTATAGGAAATACTATATACCAAAATACTTAATATTATATTAATAAAAAATATATATCCTGGGACATTTATCACACACGGCCAATCTGATTCCAAATTAAGCTTCTATAATACTTTTAAATACATACTTATATCAATATTTACAATGTAACTGTAATTTTATGTAATACTAGCTGCCTCCGCGCGGTTTTACCCGCGTAGTTCCGGTTCCCGTGGGAATACAGGGATAAAATATAGCCTATGTTACTCGGGGATAATGTAGCTTTCCAAAGGTGAAAGAATTTTTGAAATCGGTCCAGTAGTTTCAGAGCCTATTCATTACAAACAAACAAACAAACAAATCTTTCCTCTTTATAATATTAGTATAGATATTTCAAATAAACAAAAAATTTGAAACGGACACTCTTCTTCTTTATTTATATCGCAGACAGATGGCTATTGGCTATCTTGTTTTGACAAATTAAGATTGACATGAATAAAACATTGTCATATGAAAAGTTTGCTAATAATTCGAGTGCCTACTTGTTGAGTGTGGTAAAATATTGTAAAACTTAAATTCAAATTTAAGTGCATTACAGATATTTTTCATTCTTCAAAAAAAATTGAATATTCAAACTTTATATTTTTTTTTTAAATTTATTTAATATAGCAAAAAAAATCCAATAGTGCCAAGCCAGTCCCGCTCCATCCATCATCCACAGACTAAATATGATAATATTTTAGGGTTGAAGGCAGCGGTGCGTAACAATATATTTCTAGACGCAGTTTGTAGTTCTTTTAAATCAGTTAAATATTGATAAATACTAAAACAACGTGCCTTAAGCTTTTATGACATAACTATTATTATTAATATGCCTAAATAAATATTGTAAATAATTTTGTAACTTATATCATTTTTATGAGGCCACACTGCTGCGTGAGGTATCGCTCCAATATCGAAACGATAATGGAACGTTTTCGTTACAATCGAAATGTGTGCATGTAAATAGTAGAATAGCTTTTTTGGTTACAACAGAATGCGGATTGGAAACGAACCGTTATCGAAATGAAATTGGAGGTCTAGCGTTGTGATTTAGCGGAATTGACCCTCTGAATAGTCACACTATAACGCTCTGGTCGGAAGGAAGATGAAATAAGTAGGTATAGTAGTATTAGAATTACTTCACATTTTCCGACATAAAAAATAGCATATATCCTTTCTCAGGCTCTAGACTATCTGTGTACCAAATTTAATTAAAATCCGTTCAGATGTTTTAGCGTGAAAGCGAGACAAACAGACAGAGTTATAATATTAAGTAGTTGGGATTATCTAAATAATGCCAAACTGCAGTGACAGTATGAATGAACCCGCAGGAAACAATCAAGAAGATCCTTTTAGTGCACACAGTGGCTTGGTTTCACTTGATATGGGACAATCCCCTAAATATTTATAACCTCTACCTCAGGAATAGGCAACTTTGTTGAAGCAAAATGTTGATTAAAACAGTTGAGTGTTTGGATTATACGTTAAATGGATGCTGATAAGCAATAATGTTTTAACCTTCATAAACTTGGTTTTGAGAAAATGGCGTCTAAAGATCATAATTGTGTATGTGATTCACGTTGCGAATTAATTTTTTATGTACTTTTATGTTTTAGATGGCTTTTGTAGAATGTTAAATACGTGATGCATTATAAAAATATATCAAAATCTTTGTTTTGGACTTTTTTTGGGTTGACACATCATCGCATCCAAATAACGTACAATTCAATACTTACTAGCTTTGCACTGTAGTTTTACTAACTAAGCTATTCCCTAAATTCTATGCAATTTAGTAAATGTTAAGTGCAAGTGCATTTTATTTTGTGACTCAAGGAATGGCAAAATATTACAATCGTGAAATTTTATGACAATGGGTTTTTATACATACGTATACGCTTACCTCGGAAATAAACATTGTGGAAATGCTACAAATCGCACGAATGAAAGCTAGTTATACGTATAATTTGAACACAAAATGCTGGCTTCTTTCCTAACTAATATTAACTGAAACGTGAAAATGTTATGAATAAATAAATAAATAAATAAAAAATTAGTTAATTATAAATGCTAAAGTAACTCTGTCTGTCACGCTAAAACTAATCAACCGATTTAAATGAAATTTGGTACACAGATACTCTATAGCCTGAGAAAGGACATAGGCTACTTTTTATCACGGGAAAATGGAAGATCTCTCCTCACCACTAGAATAAATATATATGCCTAGTTCTTCAATAGAGGTTCTACCAATGTCAGACTGAACTTCAAAGGGTGGGATCGTATTTTACAACCCTCTGGAATAAGTGGTCTGCCAGTATTTATAGTAATGTGATATTTTATTATATGTCACTGCTATATACAAAGTCTGTTATATAAAAATGTGTCTGTATTATATTGGTTTTTTTAGTTAATTTTTTATTTTAATCTATGATGGTGATGATAAAGATACTATATTTTAATGATATAGGCGATTAAGGGAGTGTGAGAAAGTACTGACTCCTTAAATCTATACTAATACTAGTGGAGCAGGCAGACGTTCGTTCTGCCCACCAGCGCCACCTACCGGGTCCAAGTATATGTAAGCTATCCTATCTCTCAAGTTGGATCGAACTGCACATGGTGTGCGAATTTTATTATAATCGGTTAAGTGGTTTAGGAGTCCATTGAGGACAAACATTGTGACACGAGATTTATATATGTATATTAAGATTATAAATGCGAAAGTTACTCTGTCTGTCCGTCGGTCTGTCTATCTCGCTTTCACGCTAAAACTAGTCATCTGATTTAAATAAAATTTGGTACACAGAGAGTCTAAAGCCTGAGAAAGGACAAAGGCTACTTTTTATCTTGGGAAATTTGAAGATCTTCCGGGAACGCAGATGAAACCGCGGGGGCTACTAGTACTAACGTAATATGGACCGTAAACCTTTTAGTATTTACCTAAGGACCCATATTAATATTCTAACCCCACTATCAACTACAATAGCTAGACTTATTACAATAAAACGAGTTCTCTAAAGTGACCGTAACTCACACAATATACACCTTTTTACCTTTCGATTTCTCTTATCGCTTTAGCGCTCCATGAATTAAACTACTTACTTTGAATTTGACAATAATACAGGTATTCTAATATATTTTTCAGATATTTTTATTCAATATAATATTTTAAGAAATCTACTTTAGGTTTTCTGTATCAATGTAAAAACCTTTTAGCATTAAATTTTTCATATTATAAATGTTTTTGATACTTATAAATAGGACATTTGTATCTAAGTATAGCTAGATAACTAACTAAATAAATAACCTACCCATACAACAAATATTTAAGCAACTATGTCTAACTCAAAAAATAGCTCCCATAAACTCCGTATAAAAATCAATTTGTGAATGTACACTCAAATGTAGGCCAAATTAATTTATGAAAAGAAATATAGCTTCTGGGGTTCAGAAACGCCTACTTTTACAGTAACCTTACAAAAATATTAACATTGAAAAAGCGTAATAAATAGGCATAGTTATATTATTCCCTCGCCGCAGATCAACAGCCCATTATTCGTACCTCAAGTATCCAATCTCAGGAAATTGGTTTTATCTTCCAAGCACCCTTCAGTTCTAAAGTATACTTGAAAATATTCAATTACTTCTCTTACTGTCTTTAAAATTTTCCCTTATAATATATATTCTATGAAGAATCGTGCCTTGAATATTAGATGAAATGATCGTTATTTATTCTGGATATAATCAGTTTGAGGTGTTATTTATTCAACCAATAACCATTTATAATAAATAATAGGTTAGGTGTTTCTGAACGAGAAATGAGGAGACGCTGTAGCGGCAGTGGGGGGACCAGGGATGGAAAAGCGTCGTAGGGGTATGCAGGAGTGATACCTGTTTAGCCCTTCGACGAGAAGTACATTGCGCTTTGTCCCTTTCACTGACTATACAGTTGCTCCCTTTATTACAGGTTTGGCAACGCGTGAGTGTATTTTGTTTCTGAGAGCCTTGCGAAAAAAATATAAATTTATATTAAGAAGTCCGTAATATAATTATACCACTTTCTATTGGTGATAGAATTTTTAAAACTATTTTGCGGCTTAGGCTTGAAAGCGTAACAAACAAACTCACTTTAGCATTTATAATTTTAATGTTAAGAATCTAACTCACTCAGTTTAGTAGTCAGGCAGCTTTATGTACTTAAAAAGCTTGTAAGCTTTAAGTGACACAAAAATCTAGACGAAAATAAAGTTTGTAAATGTATAAACTGTGTAAAGAATTTAAACTTGGCTGATTTTGTTTAGCGGTTCATTATTTTTGTTATTAAGTAGAGGTAATTAAGCCTGAAAGTTGACTCAATTTACTGCAAAATTAATACGACAGTAACAATGTTAATACTGCAAATTAAAATCATTTTTATAATTATAAATCCCGATATTTTTACAGAATAATATCGTACGATTATTAACTGTGAGCTCTTATTATCATTTTGTTTCTACTGGCATATAACAATTCTCGTATATTTTACATATCTACAGGTAAAATACTATAGTACGAATATTTACGTTTAAATAGAACAAGCTTTAAGTACCTCACGTCCAAACTTAATCTCCAATAAACGACTATATCTAAATAACTATAGAGAATGACCTTTAAAAAATATAAGTAGATATTCAGTACACGTAATAAGCCGACCCTATCTATTTCAAAGAAAGATTCTAAGCTTATAATAATAGGCCAAACTACCTTGAACAAGGGTATAGTTAACAATGAACTTTGTAAACTTTGGGCAAAGCTTTGGGTAAAGTCTCTCACTGAATTCCAGAACACATTACCTGTTTATAAAGTGATAAAGCTTCGAAATGGTGTGATATACTGAAAATCGCATTAAATTTGATAGCAATTTGGTGGTCAGTAATATAATATTCAAATATTTGTTCAGATTTATAACAGGAAAAGGAATCTTATACGGGAAATTAAAAGCCTTTTAAAAGCAAAGAAATGGATGCCCGATAAACAAACAGCTAAGTTCGCCCTAAAATAAATTGTATGGTAACTTTAATAAAAATGAAGATTCTATTATTAATTTATAAAGGTCAAAAAATAAAGTTATTTATTCTAAAATTAGCAGTCAAATTTTAGTCGTCAAAAATATAGCTAAAAAACTTTTTTGAAATACTTTTGATAACTGAATTTAACATGGAATAAAACGAAGATATTTTCATTTCTTAGGAAACTTCTAGTTATAAAAATCAAATTGCTTTGGTATCATGGTCAGATCATAAAGAGATATATAAATTATACTGAGTTTCTTGCCCAATATTCTTAGTAATAACACCGTCCCGTTTTTCATTCGTATCATTAAAAAGAAAAACCTCTACTTAAATGCATTTTTTCATATTTTTCTTTATAATGAACGACATCAAAACATACTTTCGTTTCATTATTGAAATATATCCGATTATTTATTTTTATAAAATAGCTCTCTTTCTGACACACTTAGTATATTTATTTTTAAATTATAGTTAAACTAAATTTCACTTACCGTCCCATTCCTAGTCCTCAGAAGGAAGGGTATGAACTCAGTCTCAACCGCCGCCACCGCTAGTAGAGGTGCAAATATAGCCAGAGAGACCAGCCATAAGCCCACGAGGAGGCCGCAGGCTCCCCGTCTAGAAGGCATCCAGGGCTGCCTCAGGGACTGTGTGATGGCCAGGTACCGGTCGACAGACATCGCTGTTATTGTGAACACGCTGGATGCTACTGCCACCCCTGTGAATACAAAAAATCTGGATAACTGGAGTCCTTAGGTAGTGCTCCCTTTTAAACTTAAAGTTTCACCTGCGTATGGCACTTGTCTCACCGGCAACGATTAACGAGTAACGAGTAGAGCTAGAACTAGAAACGAGTTAGCGAGACGCGGGGAGCGAGTGCGTAGTTCCGATATTTGTTTAAAAGTAGCGACAAACTAGTGAAGCGAGTGCTCGCCGGCAGTGTGAACAGTCAGCGATTAACTGTTTGTATATGCATCTCTTTTGTTCACACAGAAAGTATATCTATTGTACGTTTCTTAAGCGAGAAAATAGCCGATAGTTAGTCGTTTTCTCGTCGTTGGTGGGACTCGAATTTTTCGGAAATCGAAATTTGTGGAAATCGAACCCTTTAGAATAATGGAAGGTCGTTTTATTTTCTTCTTTTCTTTTACTATAAAAATAAAACTTGTTTTTATTTTCCCTGAAGCAGAACGGGTAGGAAGGTTAATAGGGCACATTTTCTAAGAATATGTCCCCATAGAGTTCATTATTTCGTACATAATTCTGAATCATATAATATTATATTATATATGGTTTTGAGAGTCAATTTGAGCTACACTACATAATACATCAAATGCATATTTACTTACTTACAAAATATAAATAGGTATATTGTAGTTAACAGGTATTATGCAGAACTAAAAGAACTTTCATAAAACAATAAAAGCTCAAAATAAAAGTCATCGACATCTGTACTTCATTAACAGAACTTAATTCGTGAAAGCTTACATCCGTTCAAAGCTCAAAGCCTATCTATAATAAGCTGCCAACAAAATCCCCCTTTAATTAGGAGCTTCAGTCTCAAGATTTATTGGAAAAATGTGATTAGAGGTAATCAAAGAGTTCGTTGCCACTGTTGGTTGATTGGCAGCATTGAATCAACATGGTGCCAACGTAACAGATGGAAAGGAATTAATTAGACGAGGATCATTGGTATTTGTTATAAATCAACCCAAAAATGGGAGATAGAATTGGAAGGTTCCGTATTAAATAAATAAATATCCTGGGACATTTTCCACACACGGCCAATCTGATTCCAAACTAAGCAGAGCTTGTGATATGGTAACCAGATAGCTGATATACTACTTTTAAATACATACTTCTATAGATATTTAATATTTGAAGTGCCAATTACAGAACAGATTTCAAACGAACATTTGCGTGCATGAATATGTCTGTTTGTTCTATGTCTGGTCGCAAATCCTGCTGATATTAAAAAAGCGAAAGTTAATGAGCATTTCACGCAAAACTGTACGGATTTGAATGAAATTTGGAACACAGCATATAACTTGGATTGACACATAGGCTACTTTTTATCATGGAAAAATTGAAGATCCTCGTAACGCGGGTAAAACCACGGGGAGCCACAAGTACATTTTATAAGTACGTGTTTAAAAGTGTGATCCATCTTATATAGACATTTACATCCAGACACAGAACAAACAGACATGCATACTTATTCAGTGGGGGATTCAAACCTACGACAGCTTTAAAGTCAGGGTCACTTCCCACAGCGGGATACTAAAGCTACCTATAACATTCTTCAACAAAACTTTAATGGGTCCTTTATTTGTTAATGACCTTATAAGCAGTTTTGGTACTTATATGGTACACTTGCTCTTTGTTTCACTTTAGTCTTAATGCTATAAAGTTTAATGGCTAATAGCTTTTAGTCCGAGGCAGTCCGAGTCTTGCTTATATAATGTAAATTAAAGTTAAAGAAGTTAACTTAAAAATCAGGGCATACTATGCTTTATATAAAGAAATCTCATACAGAAAGTCTCCTTCGTTTAAAAGCCCTCTGCGCTCACCGAAACAGTCCGCGTAACAGTGTAAAAGCCATCTGAGGCTAACACCTTCCACTCCATTAAAAAAATACAGAATATCTCACGTATTTATTTATTATTAGTGACTCCTCGCGGATTTACTTGCATACCCGAGGGATCTTTCATTTTCCCGGGATAAAAAATGTCTTTTCTCAGGCTCTAGGCTATCTGTGTACCAAATTACATTTAAATCGATTCAGATGTATTAGGGTGAAAGCGAGACAGACAGAGTTACTTTCACATTTATAATATTAGTTAGGATTAGAACAGCTTTCGCCAGTTATACTAATTATTACAAAGTATTTAATAAAAACATAAGATCGTATAGTTTTCATTTAGGGCGCTAAGTCTGCAATTAACAATAATTATATAATTTGGTACAAAGATTCGACACTTGAAATATCATTCGAATGGTTTTCAATCGATTTACCTAAGAAATAACAAACTCGGTATTTTACTAACCAACTTTATTCGTTCAGGGAAAAGTATTCGAAAGGGTTATTATCAGAAACGTAACCTTTATTAAAGAATAATAGGTCCGAAGGTACAGCTTAGTTTAACTACTGAACTTGTCTAATAATAAAGTTACATGACTAACACAAAGATATTAGAAACATTATTAAAAACTAGGCCCAACATTTTGTTTACGACAAAAGTTATGATTGTGGTAAAATGTTGTGTAGGAAAAATAAAAACTCTTTTAATACTTTTGATAGTACGGTGACAAATTTTACTGGTCATTGACCTAAAAACTTTCGCCAAAACGTACTACTACTGTTGATGTATCTATCAGTTTCATTTCTATTTGTTTTTGAGGAAATAAGAAATGTTATATAAATACAAATTAAAAACAGTTCATTTTCAATTCTCCCTGTCAAATCATTATCATTATATTTTCCTATTTTATAATGACAATATAGGTATTTACACAATTTTCTTATGCAATAATAGCAACAATAACCAAACAACAAAATTATGCAACAATGATGCATTGTAAATTTTTTGCAGGTAAACTCAAGTAAATGCAAATAAAGTCTTGCATTATCGACTATCTATATATATAAAAATGAATTGCTGTTCGTTAGTCTCACAAAAATACGAGAACGGTTGAACTGAGTATCATTCCTTGGTCTTGAAATGTTCGTGGGGGTCCAGGGAAGGTTTAAAAGGTGAGAAATATGTAATAATTGCCGGGAAACCCTAAAAACAATATTTTTCTTTTTCCTATACAAACGTTTTCTAAATAAAATGTAGAGCTAATTTGAACTTTATGGCAATTTCATAAAGTTCATATTGCGTGCTCTTTGGAGGATCTAATGTCGCGTTCCGAAACTCAACAAAAGTAAAAAGTAAAAGATAATATCGCGAACGCGACCAAATTGAATGGTCAAAAAAGGTAATAGATGATTCATTAATAGTACTGATTTTTAATTTGGTCGGTTTAAATTGATCAATTTGAAGTTTTGTCACAATTGAAACTTCTAACGGCCCGTTCATAATAGTCTCCGTATTTACGGTACCCGTTTCAACGGGTACGACAAAAAATTATGCTTTGTTTACAGAAATACAGATAGACAACGTATAACGAACAACGTATCCGTCGTTACTGGATCTGATGTGTGAACAGAAAATGCGAGTCAAAACCTGTCTCATCACTCCCCCTCCTACACCCCGCACACACCGCCGCCACGCACACAGTATTTATCCGTTAAAATTCTACGTATCCGTATATTTTTACTGTTCCGTCGTCCAGTATTCGATGACATAACGAAATGTAATGTTTTTACGGAACGTAATTTTTTACTGTAAATATAGAATACTGTGCCATGTGTGAAGTCGCTCATACAACTACTTAGGCCATCGACGAAAAAAAAAACGTAAGTACGCGATAAAACGAAACAGTAAAACGGAGACATGTGTGAACGGGCCTTAATATGTCAATCCATCCTGTCGCACTTCAAAACACGGAAAAAACTTATACGATATTGTGTTACCATATCTATGAGTGCATCCTTCTATTTAACGTTCTTTCTATCTACCTATCTAATCAGCCCGTAATAACCCACTGCTGAGCATAGGCCTCCTTATTTTTATGCCACTTTATGCGGTCCTGTGCCAATAACATCCACTGCCTACCCGCTACTCCGACAATGTCGTCTACCCAGCGGGCCGGTGGTCTACCCGGTTTCCTGTGTCTCTCTTGGCCACCACTCTGATTACAGAGCTTTCGTCCATCTTCCGTCATCCCGCCTTGCCAGATGTCCCGCCCAACCCCATATTAATCCCGTGATCCGTTTGCCCACATCCACGACTTGCGTTTTACGTCGTATTTCGACGTTGGGTATTCGGTCCACGAGGGAGATGCCCAGCATCGTTCGCTCCATGGGTCTTTGAGCAACCATTATTTTATACATGTTGCCTTTAGTAAGTGACCATGTTTTAGCACCATAGGTGACGATAGGCAGAATGCACTGGTTAAATGCACTTGGTCTTCAGACACTGAGGAATATTAGAGCGGAAGATGTCATCAAGTTTACCAAATGCAGCCCAACTTAACTGGATCGATACATGATAGATGTAGTTGTCTACAAGTTCTATTGGGGAGTTACCCACATTACTGGTAGCTGTTCCAATTGGATGACTAGCCATGAGCTTGGTCTTGAACATGTTCATGCGTAGACCCACTTTCAGGGATGCTTCGTGTAGTTCTGTAAGATCAGCGACGTTCTCAGATAGTAGAAGAAGGTCGTCAGCAAAACGTAGGGGCGACATGCGTGTGCCATTTATATTTATTCCTCTCTCTTCCCAGTCTAGAGATTTAATTACGTCTTCTAGCATATTAGTAAAGAGCTTTGGCGAGAGAGTATCTCCTTGCCTCACACCTCGCTTGATGGGGACGAAATCTGTCAGCTTTTGTACCTGTAGAGTAGCCTTTCGGTGTTCGTGCACATCGAACCGTTTACGTACGTACGGACGCAGCAGAAACTCTCAAAAGGAAAAAAAATCTCCAGATTTTTAAACATTCTTCATTGGTACTCCGCTCTTATTGGTCATAGCGTGATAATATATAGCCTATAGGCTTACTCGATAAATGAACTCTCTAATACTGAAATATTTTTTCAAATCGGACCAGTAGTTTCTGAGATTAGCGCGTTCAAACAAAAAAACAAACAAACTCTAACGCTTTATAACATTAGTAAAGAAGTATAGATTGGGGCAGTACGAAGTCTGCCGGGTCAGCTAGTAATTAATAAAAAATTAACATCAAAATATGGCTTTGAAAATCCATTAAAATTGGTCAAATATTATATACTTTAAATACCAAAATAGCTAAGCCCAGACGGCGTAATTTCCAAAAATAGCCATTAATCTATCTTAGCTAAGGTATACATTATAATCACCCCACTTAACTGTAGCTCTAGGCAAACAAATTACCTACTTGGCTTGAAATAAACCGTTTATAATAATTGGTTTCTTGTGACCTATAAAATAACCTTTTAGCCTATAACATAGGTATTTTACTTAGCTTGTTAACATGCAACTTTCTCCTACCTACTTAGTGTATTCAGGCAATATCTTGCTTTACTATAAACGCTAATTAAAATTTTTCAAAATAGTCAGAAAATTAACTAAAAAAAACCCACCAAATTGATTAGTGAAAAACTGAATATTTTTGTATTAATTTATTTCATGATCATGTACCTTTTGAAATAACCATTAACAAAATGTGATAACAAAATTTATGCGAATCACGAAAATGTCATTGATTTCAGTAACATTCAATTTATAACCTGAATAAATTAGGTTAATATTTCGATAGGCGTTATTAATATAATTGAACTGTTAAAGTGGTGCTGGGTACCATTCATACAAAATTCGCATCCAATATTTGTTATTAATGATATCATGTATACATATTCGTATTATTTATTTGTAGTACACCTTTTAATATCATCTACTTGATAAATTTATCTACACTAACATTATAAAGGGGACAACTTTTTTTTTTTGGTTGTAATGAATAGGCTCAAAAAGTACTGGACCGATTTAAATAATTCTTTTTTCATTAGAAAGCTACATTTTCTACGAATAACATAGGCTGTATTTTATCCCTGTATTCCCACGGGAACGGGAACTACGCGGGTAAAACCGCGCGGAGGCAGCTAGTTAATGATATATTCATATTAGTATCATATATTTGCACCTTTTAACATCAACTACTTGATTAATTTGACAGACCGGTGGCCTTTGTGGTTAGTGACTCTGACTTTCAAGCCACCGGTCGTGGGTTCCAATTCCACCCAGGACAAACATTTTTATGCATGAATATGTCTGTTTTTTCTGTGTCTAAAAGTAGTATATCGGCTCCTGGTTACTATATTACAAGCTCTGCTTAGTTTCGAATTAGATGCCGTGTGTGGAAAATGTCCCAGGATATTTAGTTATTTTCCAAGCTCTAGTCTATCTTTGTACCTTCATAAAAATTTGTGGTTTACGCGTAGTCTAATTTTAGAATCAGAAATTAAACTTTAGGGTATAAATAAGGACGTCCCAATTCCCAATATAGCGGAGTAAATGAAGCATTATGGGTCCGTTTTTTTTTACTGTGAACCGAATTGCATACAATTTTGGAATTAGGTTCATCTTACCCTTAACTTCAAAAGTGAAAATGATTTGAACTCCGCAACCACCCTGGGTGTGGTTGCCACCCCTTCTCGGGGGTGAATTTCTTTTTTTTCAAAATTGCCTCGGATATCAATAGAAGGCCTAATTTTAAGCAAAAATCATATATAAAGCTTTTCAAAAAATCCAATACTTTTCAAGTTATTGGCTATTGAAAATTTGCAATTTTTTCACGGTTTTCATCGGTTTTTTGCAAATATCTCCAAAAATATACGTTTATCGAAAATTTCATCAAGAACAAAGTTGTAGCAGGTAAAACAATGAACAATTTGGTATTTTATAAAGTATTCTACGTGCAATATTAAGCTAGATATTAAAGATCAAAGCCGTGTTTTATTTTATCTGAAATTTAATCGATGTGGTCAATGCCATCTAGTGGCGAGCAGATGCATTTTATGCATTTACATACAAAAGGGTTTTGTAGCGCATAAAATAAGCTTTAAAATGAGCACTATTTAAAGTCTTTTTCACGTAAAATAAGTGAGCTGTATTGCAAATAAGGGGAGCATCTAATGTTTTTTCTTTTAAATCAATGGGTTTCATAAGTGCCATTTCCACCACAATTAAAATTAATCGTATTCCGCCTAGAATTAACTTTATTATGAAGAGTTTGATGGATAGTATCATTTTGGCTGCTTCAGGACACATATTTTTCAAAAAATTCATGATTATATAAAAAACAAACTTTCAAATATTTATAAAATTCCACCCTATTTTTCATAATATCTCAAAAAGGACGACAGATACGTATAAAAGTGTGGAAATAAAAAAATTGATAATTTTCTGACAAACAATTTGGATGTTTTGGTTTTTCTGTGAAACAAAAATTGACGGAGTTATGATTGTTTAAAGAGCGCGTGGCAGCGGAATCACAGCCTCTCTTAAGCCCTTTAACCCTTCACCGTTTCAGAAAAAGGTTTTTTAACTATATATTGCAATAAAGGATGTTGTAGCTCTTTTAATTACCTTTACAATGGTGTTTTATAACTTGTGATAGCATGAAAATTGAAGGAGTTATGGTCCAAAAACTTAACATATCTTTATCTACTTAGTAACTGAAAATTTCGGAGTGCGAATATTTGGAGCAATGTGAAAGTACGCAGTATACTAGAGACCCACAACTATTGTAATGTGTATATATGCTACTAGAAATGTATGAAATCAAGGAATTGAATACAAATCCTAGGAAATGTGTACAGTTCCGATACTATTTAGGAACTGTGTACAATATTGTTTGAAAAACTATTTACGACACCAGCTATTTATACTACGCTAAGTCCGAAATGTGTACTTTACAGGAGAGGCTTGTAGAGGAAAAAACGTGACAACTTTTACATTAATTAAGATATTTATTTGAAATTTGGAACCCTTCATGGTTATTTTTTTCATTATAATATCTCATATTTATTTTTCCATAATTATTTCTATTTTTCGATTTAGCGCTAGTTAGCCGAATATAGACTTAATTCTTCATATTAATTTTACAAGTTACACACGTCTATCTTACGTTAGCGTTGTGTATTACGGGATGTCATAGGGATAAAGATGTGTTATTTTTATTGTGTTGCGATGATAATTTTTAAATAAATCATGCATTATTTGTAACCTTAGGGTTATATATATATCCGTAAAATATATTATTATAAATTCACTGGTTAAATAACTAGTTATTAAAGTTAGCTTTTTGTTAACCCGTATATACGTCTCTGGCGGATATCGTGTTAAAAGCCGCCAAATTATACATAGCGTACTATACATCGACCTGTGCCACAAGTTAACGCCTCATTTATCTTTGCGTGGAGCTAAAAATTATATTATTTTTTATAGATTCTAGATAGAATAGAGCAGATAATATTATATTCTGTAATTTTGATACATAATTTAAACTAATAACGTATAAAACTAGTAAGTAATCAACAGTTAATTAAATTTCAATTTAGTGCTTACTTATGATTGATTGAAGATCAGATCAATCACAGTTCGATTTTGTACCTTATAATTATTTAAATCAATAACGTACTTAATATTGTTATTCTTAAAAGAAAATGAACTCTCCTCATTATGTTCAGTTATTAAAATAATAACATTTATGTGGAAAGCAAGATGGGAGGCATTTGCCCTGCAGTGGGATAACCATAGACCCAGGCCTTAAATAAAATAGATATCAATAACGATAATACATTTCCGGAATAATATTGTTATCACAATAATATTTAAGGTTTTTGTATTTTGCTGGATTGATTTAACCAAGTTTCGTGTCTTTTTCGGGAATAAGCTCTAAAAGTGGGATTATCTAGTATTTTTAAAATATACTACATGTTTCCTTACGTTATCAATCAAAAGATAAACGATACTTATTTTCCAACAAGCCGTAGTTACCAATATAAACTATTTTAATTAACTTTGTTCTAGATAATATTGTCATCAATAAAAATTAAGCTAATATTGTTTCAAGAATCAAAATAAAGGAGTTCCATTCCCTATCGCACTGGTGTATACCATTCAACTGGAGAATACACTTCTCTGCCTCTTGCAGTCTTTTCTATTAAAGCCGTATGTCTTTTTTCCATAAAATGGTTGCTTCTTCATCTTCTCTATCTTCATTTGAAAGAAATGAGCGGATAATAAGTATCTTCATAATATAGTAAACGATATGGTTACTGTTTTATCCCTCACGCAGTTATCTGATTATAGGTTGACTTTGAGAACTCCCTAAGATGTTAATTTGTCAAATATATTGTTTAAGCAACTGGCAGCATAGCAAACAAGCAGCCTTTTTAGCCGTTCGGTAATCACAGTATATAAGCGGGGGCTTATATACTCATCTTCGAGCTTAAGATGTTAGAGACCGACATCAGCCATTTTAGGACGATGGCATTTACTAGTTTGATACCGCAGAATAGAGACTATCATTGAAAACAGGCGAAAGTTTTAAAATTACTGGGGGAGGATATTGCCGTTACTAAATCTGTATTACTACTGGGGCTGTCATTCATGTGCAAACCTAAAAGACTTTCCTGGGCAGACATACCGATTTGATGTGGGATTGTTGTATTTTCGGTTTTTTGGTAAGAAGTCGGCTACACCGTTTGAAGATAAGGAACTATATTAGCTGTGCTGTCAGAAGGATCACCAGATACGACAGAAAACAAAATGTCGATGCTTGTTGGACTTAATGTCAACGAAGAAGGCTTTTGGACCGAAGTCAATACCTTTGGTAAACAAATATTAAGTGGAGTATAAAGAGCCCCCAAGTCGTTTAAGTTTGTATCTTGTAGGTCTGCGCATAATTTTCATAATTGACTGAACTGGATAGGTATATATAATAATTATTATTTTAAAATTATCTCATCAGACATAACGTGCTCATAAAAAATCCCGAACTCAGGATTATTAACTTCAGCTGGTAATTTATTCGGCTACGATTCTACAAAAAAGGGTAAAATAATGTATTAAATTTTTTTTTTTTATTATCATAAAAACATGCCGATACATTAAAAATATGAATGGTGAAATTACCGTCGAAAACGAATAAATATAATTGTGTTTTGACATAAGTATTTAGCTAGTAAAAGTCGCTAAGTAGCGCATTCTACAATTGAACAAATATGCCTGATCGTTCTAAACTACGCTAACTAGTGTTTGCGTAGTATACACGGACTTTTATAAAAGCGCTTAAATTCAAGAAATACGTAGCGTATTACTACAATATATATTTAAATACTTTGTAATACATAATATAATCTATGCGCCCCCTCCCAGTGGACACTCCGCTAACACTAGTTGGCGTGGTTTAAATCGAGTGATTTCAAAAAGTACCTGCACTTAGCGTTTTATAAAATTTGTAACTTCATCATTTTTGTATATTTCTTCACAATTTTTTTTTTACATATAAAAAACCTAATTCTAAGAAGCTTGGCATAAAAAAACGTTTTTGCCAAATTTCGAGTTAGCGTAGTATAAATAGCTGGTGTCGATTTAATGCATCGATATCCTAGGAAATGTATAAATTTCCTCGGAATTATATGGAATACCTGCTGGTCCACCGGCAATGTGTAAAATAACTATATTTGGGCGTAGTAATCAATGTTATGTTAGGACAGTAAGTCTTTGTCACTTTTTTTGTGTTCATTTCAGAACATTTAGACGTTCGAGGCTTAAGGGTGGCCCGAGGGCCACCCCCGCCGCACCCTAACCTATATTAATAATATATTATGGCGATAATACACAAATATTATCGCCATAATATATTTATATGGTATATATTTATACCATACTATGACACATTTGCAAGGGTTGTAAGATTTTCAAGGGGTTGAAAATGATTTTAATATGAGGTAATTATGTAAGAAAATACTTTACAATTTCACCATTTGCTATTAGACATGTTTTCTAGCGATAAAATGGCTCAATGTAATTTTTTCCATTAAGGGGTGGTTTACACCCCTTAAAAATAATAGGCGGAGTTCAGATCATTTTCACTTTTAAAGTTAAGGGTAAGATGAGCCTAATTCCAAAAAATTCATGCAAATCGGTTCACAGTAAAAAAATTCGGAGGTAAGACCGTATTTTTCGCTTCGTTTACTCCGCTAATATACATGATATACCTTTCTGTTTAAATACTTAAGTTAAAGTTATATCCCATATCAAGGGACAGTACATAGTCATGTATATGTCGAAACTCTTTATTGGTTAAATTTGTTGTTTGAAAAAGGTATTTCTACGACTTCTCGATAACGTAATCTATTATGGGAGCATTAGTGCCTTAGTGGAAAACCCATTAAAAACTAATTTAATTTTTTTATTAATAGAAATAATTATTTTGAGAAATGTTTCACATATAGCCAATCAAATTTCAAACTGAGGTGGTACTATGGTCCTTAGATAACTGTTATATTTAAAAGTTAAGGATTGTCAAGGCAAGAGTGAATAGGTTTCTTCTGGGCAAGCATGTTCCAACTTAGGTTTCGGCGTCGTCTTGTATGGGTCTGGACCAAATGCAAGACCATTATTAATATTTAAAAAAGCTGTTATGTAGTACAATCACACGTTTTAATTATTGTAACTATGATACCTTAATACATACACCTTTTTCAAACCTAATATATGTAGCTAGCCTTTAGTATATTTCCACAATATCAGAACATTTGTACCAATGAAGTATATATACAGAAATTATATAAATATCCATAGTTTCTCTTTGTATATCATATCTGGTTACAATAAGGCTTTAACGGTTACCCAAATAAGCTTTCTCAACAATAAATCGGCTTCAATCAAATTGCTTTACAAAAGCTCGATAGCAATAAAGTGTTTCTTATTACAAAGCTGAGCTTTTTGACTTGATTGATTGTCTAGGCAATGAGGCGTAAATAGATTATAGTATAATTTAGGTAATGTATTTTTTAAGGCTCCTCTTGAGAAGTATTATTGAATATTGTAATCATTATCAAAGCTTTTTTTTACTGCTAAAAACTAGAGCTTGACCGCGATCCCACCTGATGGAAAGCAGTGATGCGATCTTTGTTGGTAAGGCGCACTAGTTTTTTAATAGCCTATTCACTCTAGCCTTGAAGCTCACCTTGATTTTCGCTAAATGTCATATGTTATAATAGTTTGCAACTTGAGGCTTTGTACTATTATTTCTATATATTTTTTGGACTTGAAGGAACTTATAAATATTTTAAAAATAATAAATAGTAGAATATTTTTCTTCAAAATTATTTACAGCATAAATAATTATATAAAGCATTGTCTTTAGTTATTGCCTTGACCCGCCGTTCATTCGCATTACCGGATAATTTTGATTACTAGTGTAACAGTATAGCCCTACCCAATATTCAATATTATTTAAAAATTATATATTTCAGAGTTTAAAGCTCATTTTACCCAACAAAATACCCAAGTGCCATTTATTATCGCCTGTGACATAAATGTTGTTAATTTATTGGCATTTTAAAACTATTCCTTTCAAACGTTCTTAGAAAGAACTTGAGAGTTTAACACTTGAAAACAAAAGATGCACTTCACATCTGTGATTACTTCTCGGCCGTGGGACAAGACCCCAAAAGGCTAATAAATTAGAAATACGAAACTTAAGGTGCCAGGGGTTTTTTTATGACAAACCGATTCCTTGAGGGATCTGGATGGTGATGAGGAAGGGACAGACGAGGTTAGGCTGGCAAACAGGACAGACGGTCTTAGACTACCAAAGAAGACAGACGAGCTTAGGCTGGCAAAGGGAACGGACGGGGTTAGGCTAGCGTAGGGAACGGGCTAAGTGTTAAGACGTATAGAGATATTAGACGGGTGATTAGGGAGAGATTGATCACGAATCACGTAAGGCAGTTCGTAATTGTAGCGCTACACGTAGGCAGTATCGATACTAGGTAGAGTAAGCTATAACGGTGAAGTAAGTGAGGTTGAAGTATTATACCTGGGAAACTCGGTGAGTGTTTATTTATTTATATTGATTGCCATTTAATTACCCAAGCTGATGGAATATTATACTAATTTATCACACAAATATAACATGACATATTTTATATCTTTGGTCCCATTCTATGACATTTACTGACTGACGTCTTGGACAGAGAAGGTTATTAAATGTTGATGCTCAGTAATTTAAATACTAAATTATTTGTTGATTGCCGTTGTGATTGGGGTTCAGAGCTGGATGTATGACACGCACTAAGGTGTTGTTGTTGTGGCAAACGTAGTAAGCTAAAGAGCTTTGTTAGGCAGGGCCCATGTCAGCAGATATATGCGTACAATATTATTCATCGTCACATGTGGTATGTACACAATAAAATATTACCACATTATCAAATCTATAAACCTACTATAATAATATTGACGCCAATTACATAGAATGCTGATATGGTAATAGGGAGCCATCATCTAATACATATCCCGAGATACCAGTGCTGAACTTCTGATTACATGGTTGCAATATTAAACACCTTCCAAGTTGTTTTGAATCGGTCTACAATCCTGTCTTAGGCAGACTGGTACTCTGTGTATGCTGGTGAACTCACAACTCATCCTCATATACTTCAGTGCTTGTATGCATGGGATGCCATTGGAGGCTATGAGTTACTTCAACATTATGTTGCGAGAGGCACAACTCTCCCTTCATAAGGGTGTACCGTGATGCGCACAGGTATTTCGTATCGGATACCGGCGGGCCCGGGCTCGTGCTGGAACGTGCGGGGTACGTCTGGAGGCCATGCGGATAATTAGAATACTATCTTTTACACTGAGCTAAACATTGACTGCCTTAGTTAGGTTCGGTGTGCTCATCCTCTTTTATATAGAGTTTATGTATTTACTTATTTATTTATTAATATATTTGATATTGAACGGTTGGTGGAAGAGTGTCCAGTCTGGGTCGAGCTCTACAGGGAAGCGCGGATACCGCCGTGGGGCGCCTCCTCCCCGCCTCACGGGGCCAACACTCTCTTATCATTATATTTAAATTCCTATTTATCACTATATTTCATAATTTAATATTTTATTCGGCTTGGGTCTGAGGGGGGCGGTTACAGAGTGGTGCCGTGACCAGGATTCTCGTCATGAAATGTACTTACAAAAGTCAGTACAACGAGAATGAAATTACTATTGGGTTACTATAAACACAACGTATTCAAGATCACTGGTTCACGTATAATATTTATTTAAAACACAACGTAGTTATTTTAAATCTTATTTACGATAATTGGCTACTGATTCAATTGTTTTGTTTTACGCACCGATACTGTCCTTTGTGTCTTCAAACAATTCCAGGATTTTACAACTTTGGCGAGGGAAAACATCTGGTTAGCAATCGTACGTCACTCGCGCCAGCGACTACCTGCTCTTCGATACAATAGGGAGCTCGAGTGTCTAGACGTCAAGTGAACAAAAAATTATTTCTGCCCCGAAGCTAAGTATATCACGTCATATATTGTTTATTAATTTTAACGACATATTTGGTATCGTGTATGTTTGTTTAAAACGTTACTGATTTGGTAACAAATCTGTCATTGTACCTATTCATTTTATAAATTGTCATAAGGACTAAAAGTCTGAGGGGGGTACGTTTGAATTAAATAAACAACAAGTCGTTTTATTCTAAGTGGGCATAAACCATAGATACTTAGTTTGCGTTAGGAAATCTTTTACATAACCAACAACTCTGTACTTAGACAATTTTGTGCGGACTATTTCAGGAACTATTGAACTCATTTCAATCATGGAATATGTGCTGGCAACGAGTCTCCTAGTCCACCTGCAGAAACTACTGAATCGATTCAACAAATCAAGTGTCATACCGGGTAACGTGATATGGTCCGTAAACAAGTAAGCCCTGAAAGCAGTGTGGTATGTACATTACAAAGTTTAAGCATGGATAGATAATTGAGCCATTGGTTTGTAGTGAGATCCATTTTTCGTAGCCTAATTCGAAATGTATATGCATTCAAATGTTGTAGGTATACCTACCTGAAGTAGTTAGTATTTTAAAAACAAAAACTCCGGCGATTATAAAATCTGAATTTACCCTGAAATTGACACACAACGTCAATCACAAAATTTTATCGCTTTCCAAGCGACATATCAGCGAGATGATTTTAAAATTCCGCAATTTCAAATTGCCAAAATTTTTTTCATTATAAAGAAAATATCGTCGGTAAACTGTTTACGACTGATATATTTTCATGGTTTATTTGACATTCAAGATGTATATATATATATACATATTCAACCCGTCTATTAGTTTCATTGTTTATATATATAACAATAATGGCTTTTCCTAAGCATCAAAATTAAAGTATGTATAAAATGATGACTAGGTGACACAGCTTTGACGCTGAAAACAATATTGAATTTCTTCTTGGTGTTATTTAATTCGCCAAAAAGGTTTCCAAAGTGATATTTAATTCTTGCAATCATTTAAGTTATGTGAGGATTTACATATAAAACTTTGATGAGCTCTGCCTTAACCTCAAATAAGAAAAAGAGCCTATTGTGAAAATGCAGCTGCTATGATTACTCTTCGCATCTCATTTTCAGAGGGGGGAATGTAACAGTATAGCCCTACCCAATATTCAATATTATTTAAAAATTATATATTTCAGAGTTTAAAGCTCATTTTACCCAACAAAATACCCAAGTGCCATTTATTATCGCCTGTGACATAAATGTTGTTAATTTATTGGCATTTTAAAACTATTCCTTTCAAACGTTCTTAGAAAGAACTTGAGAGTTTAACACTTGAAAACAAAAGATGCACTTCACATCTGTGATTACTTCTCGGCCGTGGGACAAGACCCCAAAAGGCTAATAAATTAGAAATACGAAACTTAAGGTGCCAGGGGTTTTTTTATGACAAACCGATTCCTTGAGGGATCTGGATGGTGATGAGGAAGGGACAGACGAGGTTAGGCTGGCAAACAGGGCAGACGGTCTTAGACTACCAAAGAAGACAGACGAGCTTAGGCTGGCAAAGGGAACGGACGGGGTTAGGCTAGCGTAGGGAACGGGCTAAGTGTTAAGACGTATAGAGATATTAGACGGGTGATTAGGGAGAGATTGATCACGAATCACGTAAGGCAGTTCGTAATTGTAGCGCTACACGTAGGCAGTATCGATACTAGGTAGAGTAAGCTATAACGGTGAAGTAAGTGAGGTTGAAGTATTATACCTGGGAAACTCGGTGAGTGTTTATTTATTTATATTGATTGCCATTTAATTACCCAAGCTGATGGAATATTATACTAATTTATCACACAAATATAACATGACATATTTTATATCTTTGGTCCCATTCTATGACATTTACTGACTGACGTCTTGGACAGAGAAGGTTATTAAATGTTGATGCTCAGTAATTTAAATACTAAATTATTTGTTGATTGCCGTTGTGATTGGGGTTCAGAGCTGGATGTATGACACGCACTAAGGTGTTGTTGTTGTGGCAAACGTAGTAAGCTAAAGAGCTTTGTTAGGCAGGGCCCATGTCAGCAGATATATGCGTACAATATTATTCATCGTCACATGTGGTATGTACACAATAAAATATTACCACATTATCAAATCTATAAACCTACTATAATAATATTGACGCCAATTACATAGAATGCTGATATGGTAATAGGGAGCCATCATCTAATACATATCCCGAGATACCAGTGCTGAACTTCTGATTACATGGTTGCAATATTAAACACCTTCCAAGTTGTTTTGAATCGGTCTACAATCCTGTCTTAGGCAGACTGGTACTCTGTGTATGCTGGTGAACTCACAACTCATCCTCATATACTTCAGTGCTTGTATGCATGGGATGCCATTGGAGGCTATGAGTTACTTCAACATTATGTTGCGAGAGGCACAACTCTCCCTTCATAAGGGTGTACCGTGATGCGCACAGGTATTTCGTATCGGATACCGGCGGGCCCGGGCTCGTGCTGGAACGTGCGGGGTACGTCTGGAGGCCATGCGGATAATTAGAATACTATCTTTTACACTGAGCTAAACATTGACTGCCTTAGTTAGGTTCGGTGTGCTCATCCTCTTTTATATAGAGTTTATGTATTTACTTATTTATTTATTAATATATTTGATATTGAACGGTTGGTGGAAGAGTGTCCAGTCTGGGTCGAGCTCTACAGGGAAGCGCGGATACCGCCGTGGGGCGCCTCCTCCCCGCCTCACGGGGCCAACACTCTCTTATCATTATATTTAAATTCCTATTTATCACTATATTTCATAATTTAATATTTTATTCGGCTTGGGTCTGAGGGGGGCGGTTACAGAGTGGTGCCGTGACCAGGATTCTCGTCATGAAATGTACTTACAAAAGTCAGTACAACGAGAATGAAATTACTATTGGGTTACTATAAACACAACGTATTCAAGATCACTGGTTCACGTATAATATTTATTTAAAACACAACGTAGTTATTTTAAATCTTATTTACGATAATTGGCTACTGATTCAATTGTTTTGTTTTACGCACCGATACTGTCCTTTGTGTCTTCAAACAATTCCAGGATTTTACAACTTTGGCGAGGGAAAACATCTGGTTAGCAATCGTACGTCACTCGCGCCAGCGACTACCTGCTCTTCGATACAATAGGGAGCTCGAGTGTCTAGACGTCAAGTGAACAAAAAATTATTTCTGCCCCGAAGCTAAGTATATCACGTCATATATTGTTTATTAATTTTAACGACATATTTGGTATCGTGTATGTTTGTTTAAAACGTTACTGATTTGGTAACAAATCTGTCATTGTACCTATTCATTTTATAAATTGTCATAAGGACTAAAAGTCTGAGGGGGGTACGTTTGAATTAAATAAACAACAAGTCGTTTTATTCTAAGTGGGCATAAACCATAGATACTTAGTTTGCGTTAGGAAATCTTTTACATAACCAACAACTCTGTACTTAGACAATTTTGTGCGGACTATTTCAGGAACTATTGAACTCATTTCAATCATGGAATATGTGCTGGCAACGAGTCTCCTAGTCCACCTGCAGAAACTACTGAATCGATTCAACAAATCAAGTGTCATACCGGGTAACGTGATATGGTCCGTAAACAAGTAAGCCCTGAAAGCAGTGTGGTATGTACATTACAAAGTTTAAGCATGGATAGATAATTGAGCCATTGGTTTGTAGTGAGATCCATTTTTCGTAGCCTAATTCGAAATGTATATGCATTCAAATGTTGTAGGTATACCTACCTGAAGTAGTTAGTATTTTAAAAACAAAAACTCCGGCGATTATAAAATCTGAATTTACCCTGAAATTGACACACAACGTCAATCACAAAATTTTATCGCTTTCCAAGCGACATATCAGCGAGATGATTTTAAAATTCCGCAATTTCAAATTGCCAAAATTTTTTTCATTATAAAGAAAATATCGTCGGTAAACTGTTTACGACTGATATATTTTCATGGTTTATTTGACATTCAAGATGTATATATATATATACATATTCAACCCGTCTATTAGTTTCATTGTTTATATATATAACAATAATGGCTTTTCCTAAGCATCAAAATTAAAGTATGTATAAAATGATGACTAGGTGACACAGCTTTGACGCTGAAAACAATATTGAATTTCTTCTTGGTGTTATTTAATTCGCCAAAAAGGTTTCCAAAGTGATATTTAATTCTTGCAATCATTTAAGTTATGTGAGGATTTACATATAAAACTTTGATGAGCTCTGCCTTAACCTCAAATAAGAAAAAGAGCCTATTGTGAAAATGCAGCTGCTATGATTACTCTTCGCATCTCATTTTCAGAGGGGGGAATGTAACAGTATAGCCCTACCCAATATTCAATATTATTTAAAAATTATATATTTCAGAGTTTAAAGCTCATTTTACCCAACAAAATACCCAAGTGCCATTTATTATCGCCTGTGACATAAATGTTGTTAATTTATTGGCATTTTAAAACTATTCCTTTCAAACGTTCTTAGAAAGAACTTGAGAGTTTAACACTTGAAAACAAAAGATGCACTTCACATCTGTGATTACTTCTCGGCCGTGGGACAAGACCCCAAAAGGCTAATAAATTAGAAATACGAAACTTAAGGTGCCAGGGGTTTTTTTATGACAAACCGATTCCTTGAGGGATCTGGATGGTGATGAGGAAGGGACAGACGAGGTTAGGCTGGCAAACAGGGCAGACGGTCTTAGACTACCAAAGAAGACAGACGAGCTTAGGCTGGCAAAGGGAACGGACGGGGTTAGGCTAGCGTAGGGAACGGGCTAAGTGTTAAGACGTATAGAGATATTAGACGGGTGATTAGGGAGAGATTGATCACGAATCACGTAAGGCAGTTCGTAATTGTAGCGCTACACGTAGGCAGTATCGATACTAGGTAGAGTAAGCTATAACGGTGAAGTAAGTGAGGTTGAAGTATTATACCTGGGAAACTCGGTGAGTGTTTATTTATTTATATTGATTGCCATTTAATTACCCAAGCTGATGGAATATTATACTAATTTATCACACAAATATAACATGACATATTTTATATCTTTGGTCCCATTCTATGACATTTACTGACTGACGTCTTGGACAGAGAAGGTTATTAAATGTTGATGCTCAGTAATTTAAATACTAAATTATTTGTTGATTGCCGTTGTGATTGGGGTTCAGAGCTGGATGTATGACACGCACTAAGGTGTTGTTGTTGTGGCAAACGTAGTAAGCTAAAGAGCTTTGTTAGGCAGGGCCCATGTCAGCAGATATATGCGTACAATATTATTCATCGTCACATGTGGTATGTACACAATAAAATATTACCACATTATCAAATCTATAAACCTACTATAATAATATTGACGCCAATTACATAGAATGCTGATATGGTAATAGGGAGCCATCATCTAATACATATCCCGAGATACCAGTGCTGAACTTCTGATTACATGGTTGCAATATTAAACACCTTCCAAGTTGTTTTGAATCGGTCTACAATCCTGTCTTAGGCAGACTGGTACTCTGTGTATGCTGGTGAACTCACAACTCATCCTCATATACTTCAGTGCTTGTATGCATGGGATGCCATTGGAGGCTATGAGTTACTTCAACATTATGTTGCGAGAGGCACAACTCTCCCTTCATAAGGGTGTACCGTGATGCGCACAGGTATTTCGTATCGGATACCGGCGGGCCCGGGCTCGTGCTGGAACGTGCGGGGTACGTCTGGAGGCCATGCGGATAATTAGAATACTATCTTTTACACTGAGCTAAACATTGACTGCCTTAGTTAGGTTCGGTGTGCTCATCCTCTTTTATATAGAGTTTATGTATTTACTTATTTATTTATTAATATATTTGATATTGAACGGTTGGTGGAAGAGTGTCCAGTCTGGGTCGAGCTCTACAGGGAAGCGCGGATACCGCCGTGGGGCGCCTCCTCCCCGCCTCACGGGGCCAACACTCTCTTATCATTATATTTAAATTCCTATTTATCACTATATTTCATAATTTAATATTTTATTCGGCTTGGGTCTGAGGGGGGCGGTTACAGAGTGGTGCCGTGACCAGGATTCTCGTCATGAAATGTACTTACAAAAGTCAGTACAACGAGAATGAAATTACTATTGGGTTACTATAAACACAACGTATTCAAGATCACTGGTTCACGTATAATATTTATTTAAAACACAACGTAGTTATTTTAAATCTTATTTACGATAATTGGCTACTGATTCAATTGTTTTGTTTTACGCACCGATACTGTCCTTTGTGTCTTCAAACAATTCCAGGATTTTACAACTTTGGCGAGGGAAAACATCTGGTTAGCAATCGTACGTCACTCGCGCCAGCGACTACCTGCTCTTCGATACAATAGGGAGCTCGAGTATCTAGACGTCAAGTGAACAAAAAATTATTTCTGCCCCGAAGCTAAGTATATCACGTCATATATTGTTTATTAATTTTAACGACATATTTGGTATCGTGTATGTTTGTTTAAAACGTTACTGATTTGGTAACAAATCTGTCATTGTACCTATTCATTTTATAAATTGTCATAAGGACTAAAAGTCTGAGGGGGGTACGTTTGAATTAAATAAACAACAAGTCGTTTTATTCTAAGTGGGCATAAACCATAGATACTTAGTTTGCGTTAGGAAATCTTTTACATAACCAACAACTCTGTACTTAGACAATTTTGTGCGGACTATTTCAGGAACTATTGAACTCATTTCAATCATGGAATATGTGCTGGCAACGAGTCTCCTAGTCCACCTGCAGAAACTACTGAATCGATTCAACAAATCAAGTGTCATACCGGGTAACGTGATATGGTCCGTAAACAAGTAAGCCCTGAAAGCAGTGTGGTATGTACATTACAAAGTTTAAGCATGGATAGATAATTGAGCCATTGGTTTGTAGTGAGATCCATTTTTCGTAGCCTAATTCGAAATGTATATGCATTCAAATGTTGTAGGTATACCTACCTGAAGTAGTTAGTATTTTAAAAACAAAAACTCCGGCGATTATAAAATCTGAATTTACCCTGAAATTGACACACAACGTCAATCACAAAATTTTATCGCTTTCCAAGCGACATATCAGCGAGATGATTTTAAAATTCCGCAATTTCAAATTGCCAAAATTTTTTTCATTATAAAGAAAATATCGTCGGTAAACTGTTTACGACTGATATATTTTCATGGTTTATTTGACATTCAAGATGTATATATATATATACATATTCAACCCGTCTATTAGTTTCATTGTTTATATATATAACAATAATGGCTTTTCCTAAGCATCAAAATTAAAGTATGTATAAAATGATGACTAGGTGACACAGCTTTGACGCTGAAAACAATATTGAATTTCTTCTTGGTGTTATTTAATTCGCCAAAAAGGTTTCCAAAGTGATATTTAATTCTTGCAATCATTTAAGTTATGTGAGGATTTACATATAAAACTTTGATGAGCTCTGCCTTAACCTCAAATAAGAAAAAGAGCCTATTGTGAAAATGCAGCTGCTATGATTACTCTTCGCATCTCATTTTCAGAGGGGGGAATGTAACAGTATAGCCCTACCCAATATTCAATATTATTTAAAAATTATATATTTCAGAGTTTAAAGCTCATTTTACCCAACAAAATACCCAAGTGCCATTTATTATCGCCTGTGACATAAATGTTGTTAATTTATTGGCATTTTAAAACTATTCCTTTCAAACGTTCTTAGAAAGAACTTGAGAGTTTAACACTTGAAAACAAAAGATGCACTTCACATCTGTGATTACTTCTCGGCCGTGGGACAAGACCCCAAAAGGCTAATAAATTAGAAATACGAAACTTAAGGTGCCAGGGGTTTTTTTATGACAAACCGATTCCTTGAGGGATCTGGATGGTGATGAGGAAGGGACAGACGAGGTTAGGCTGGCAAACAGGGCAGACGGTCTTAGACTACCAAAGAAGACAGACGAGCTTAGGCTGGCAAAGGGAACGGACGGGGTTAGGCTAGCGTAGGGAACGGGCTAAGTGTTAAGACGTATAGAGATATTAGACGGGTGATTAGGGAGAGATTGATCACGAATCACGTAAGGCAGTTCGTAATTGTAGCGCTACACGTAGGCAGTATCGATACTAGGTAGAGTAAGCTATAACGGTGAAGTAAGTGAGGTTGAAGTATTATACCTGGGAAACTCGGTGAGTGTTTATTTATTTATATTGATTGCCATTTAATTACCCAAGCTGATGGAATATTATACTAATTTATCACACAAATATAACATGACATATTTTATATCTTTGGTCCCATTCTATGACATTTACTGACTGACGTCTTGGACAGAGAAGGTTATTAAATGTTGATGCTCAGTAATTTAAATACTAAATTATTTGTTGATTGCCGTTGTGATTGGGGTTCAGAGCTGGATGTATGACACGCACTAAGGTGTTGTTGTTGTGGCAAACGTAGTAAGCTAAAGAGCTTTGTTAGGCAGGGCCCATGTCAGCAGATATATGCGTACAATATTATTCATCGTCACATGTGGTATGTACACAATAAAATATTACCACATTATCAAATCTATAAACCTACTATAATAATATTGACGCCAATTACATAGAATGCTGATATGGTAATAGGGAGCCATCATCTAATACATATCCCGAGATACCAGTGCTGAACTTCTGATTACATGGTTGCAATATTAAACACCTTCCAAGTTGTTTTGAATCGGTCTACAATCCTGTCTTAGGCAGACTGGTACTCTGTGTATGCTGGTGAACTCACAACTCATCCTCATATACTTCAGTGCTTGTATGCATGGGATGCCATTGGAGGCTATGAGTTACTTCAACATTATGTTGCGAGAGGCACAACTCTCCCTTCATAAGGGTGTACCGTGATGCGCACAGGTATTTCGTATCGGATACCGGCGGGCCCGGGCTCGTGCTGGAACGTGCGGGGTACGTCTGGAGGCCATGCGGATAATTAGAATACTATCTTTTACACTGAGCTAAACATTGACTGCCTTAGTTAGGTTCGGTGTGCTCATCCTCTTTTATATAGAGTTTATGTATTTACTTATTTATTTATTAATATATTTGATATTGAACGGTTGGTGGAAGAGTGTCCAGTCTGGGTCGAGCTCTACAGGGAAGCGCGGATACCGCCGTGGGGCGCCTCCTCCCCGCCTCACGGGGCCAACACTCTCTTATCATTATATTTAAATTCCTATTTATCACTATATTTCATAATTTAATATTTTATTCGGCTTGGGTCTGAGGGGGGCGGTTACACTAGGATAGAACAATACACTCTTAAATAATGTTTTTAAAGCTGTCAAACAAATATTGCAATATATTGATTTGATTAACCTCTCAATAGAATATATTACGTAAAATATGACTGTAGTTCTATCTGTCTTTTGAAATAGGATTTTTTTTAAATCACCTACCAAAATTTACAAACTTTACCTCTTAACAATATTAGGTTACGACAGAACCTCCATTTTTGAACTCAATTAATAAACATGTAACTAACCTTGTAAAAAATTGACTGTCTTGCACATAACTTCACCGAAGTACCACAGGAGGGTCACAGCTTTTGCGATCTGCACCGGCATACAGAACAGCGTCACCAGTAGGTCAGCCACCGACAGGTTCACGAGGAATATGTTCGTTACACTGTGACAAGAGGAAAACTTCATTATTATAAATAGCTGCCTCCGCGCGGCTTGAGCCGCATAGTTCACGTTCCCGTAGGAATACGGGGATAAAATATAGTCTATGTTAATCCCTGATAAACTTTCCAATGGAGAATAATTTATTCATTACAAACACACACACACAAAAATATTTTTTCATCTTTATAAAATTAGTGTTGATAAATAACAGTATAATATGTAATAAACTTAAAAATATCGTAACATTTTTCCGTATTAATGCTATTGTGATTACCTACACTACAGTATCTCCTAAATAGTTTTTGTGAATATAATAAAAAAAAGTATAAGAAATCTTATATTTTTAATTATACATATACTGCAGATATAATTATTACAAATGCCTTTATTGATCTATCGGCTGAAATTAATTTGCCAAGTAAAATGATTAATAAAGCATAAATAGGATTCGATTTCGGCCGAAATCTGTTTCTGAACGTACTATAAACTTTAGCCATTAATTATTTCTGACTAAAACATTGGCTGTACTTCATAAGCTTACTAACAAGTTTAAATGTAACTTTCATACGTTTGGGCTTTGTTTCCGCGAATCTAATTCGAATGTTTTGTGAAAATTTTTGTGTGAATTGGAATTGGAATCTTTTAATAAATAATGTAAATTTTAAATCTTAACTAATATTATAAATGCGAAAGTATCTCTGTTTGCCTCGCTTTCACGCTAAAACTACCAAACCGATTTAAATGAAATTTGATACACAGATAGTCTACAGCCTGAGAAAGGATATAGGCTACTTTTGATTCCAGGAAAATGGAAGATTTCAGGAGTACGCGGGTGAAATAGTTGGGACCCACTAGTGTAATATATTTATTTTAAACTACAATTTATAAAAAAAGTCGGTTAAAAAGTAATATCCTGTGGTAAGCACACATAAAATAGCAGATAATTGATGCAACTATATCATTACAATTTATGTATTACTAAAAAACTTACTAATTCATAGTACCTTGATACCTCTTTCTATTAAATCTCTTATACAAATCCGTACCGCATCATCGACTATGAAAAGGTAGTTTAGTGATAGCTTTTACTTTGGAATCTCTTTGAGGATTTAGAATTCATCTTTTGACTAAAGTAAGTATAGTATATACCTAAGCTTCTAACAGATCCCCGCCACTTCGTCTAATGAAATTTTCCCAATTCTCGCAAGATTTGAAAATTCATAAAATGAAATGTAAAGATACATGCATGAATGATAGAATAGAAACAGCTGATAGAAGAGACGCTTTAGATATTGGAAACCAATCGGCTGAATAAATGTGATGGGTACGAACCCATCACAATACTGCATCAAATCTTGTATAGTGGAAAAAATTATTGTTAATATCACGGTTTATCATACCGCATTTTAAATCAACTGTCAGGACATAGACCTATAAACCTAACTAGACCTCGCGTACCTACATACTTCGCATGTCAAAAAACAGCAAAAATGTCTGCGATCGACTGCTATTGCCTTCGGTTGGTCATCATACAAATTGAGGTACTTACGTTATCTAGTTAGATTATAGGTCTGTGGTTAGTATAGATTACTTTTGTGGCACTCTGGCACTCTAGCACCGCTTGGCGATATGCCACATGCATGGACTGAAAGCTAAAGTTAATTTTCCAACAGCTAATATAAAGTGGTATACTACCCTATCTATAAATTCCGTTAGTTTTTATTACTCACAGTCATAAGAAATCGCACAAAAACTAAGTGTAAACCTACCTAGCACTTCCTATTTTATGGTAAAAAAAAGCCCTGTTTGAACGCTTTGATCGTTAAAAGGAGGAAAGTAATAGGCAACGGATTTGAATGCGGTTGTCAACATTAAATATATTAATTAAAATTAAACTTAAATTTATTTGGTAAAAATAATGGTAAAAATTGAATGATTGGTAAAAATGATTTTAGAATTAGCATCATACACGCCAACATGCCAAGCTGTTAAGTGAAAAATATATTTTTTTCTAATATTCCAAATAACATTTCAAAATTAAATAGACAAATTAATACTAATACTAGTGATGAATCTTTCTCTATCATTTATATATTTTTGACGTGACAACGTCTTATAAATTGGTTTGCCGGGTGACACTTCAAGAAACTGCGTTACGCTCCGCTCACGTTATGCGCTCACAATGAGAGCGAGTGAGAGGCACGCGTCCCTTCCACTCGGGCATGGTTAGCCCGCCTAAGAGCGAGAGAGACAGACATAAAAAGTGAAAGGCACGCGTCCCTTGCGTCGTTGTCACGTAAAACTTTCGCCCGTATACCGACTTTACAGGCAACCAATTTTTTTTCCTTTAACTTTCTATATATACTTGCACGCTTAAATTTTTAGGTATCTAATATAGATTAAGGTGCAATTTCCAATAAATTACCTTTGTTCAAGATATAGGGCGTGCAAATTGTGTCGCATTCTGTGTCAATGGAAAACAAACCATATAGTTAGATAGTGGAACAAGGAAATGCGCCCTTTATTTACGGATTATGTACGCTAAAACGCTGTTAACTATTTTATACCATGTGTATTCACAATACGGTTCAAAATGCGATAAACATTATTGAGTTATTCAAAGTGCATTTTCACGTATAACATAATACGGTGTTAATATATTTAAGTTGGGATTAAGCTTTGAAAGCTTAGTAAATTAGTTTTAATAAATAGGTATGCATTGAAAATTTATAATGCAGGTAGTAGAATGTTTAACGTGTGGAATTTGGTTGGTGCTATTTTAACTAACGAGAAGAATCGAAATGCAGTATGACTGCTTTTAAACTATTATTGTAAAGTTTTCTGTCTTTGTAATGTCTTTTTGTATTAAAGTTTTTTTTAATTTGTTTCTAAAATTTAATCTATCTGTTCCTACGGGTTTCCGAGTGGAGTGGAGAGCGGGGGAGTTCCTCCCCCGCAGGGACGAGCCCCTAAATGTGGGCAACCGCCGCAGTGGTGGGGCCGCGGTTGATAGCCTCGCGAGTCTCGTAGCCCCACTGTAGCGGCGAGCAGGGAAAAAAAAAAAAAAAAAAAAAGGATATAAACTATCTGTGTTCCAAATTCCATCGAAGTCCGTTCAGTTTTTGGGTCAAAGAGTAACAAACATACATCCATCCATCCATTTTTACAAATTTTATTAATATTAGTACGATAGGTAAATATTTTAAGGACCCTTATAAGACAGAGAGTCTTACAGCAATCATATTTACAATTTTGTTTACAAACCTTTGCTACAGACTGATATTTTTTAACATCCCTCAAACGCAGCTCACTTTTCCTAATTAATGACTTTTAATTTCTCCCTTTGTCCAACTTCCGCTCAAATTTCAAATTAAAAGCTATCCTGCTATTAATTATTGTGGATAACAATGAAAAAAATAACCCAATAACAAAAGAAACTCTTCAGAAGGGTTATATTATTATACCCTTAGGCTTCAAGGCCCTTTGAGATATTATGGGTCAAAGGTACATGACGTAAAGTAGGTTTTAAATTATTTTAAACAAACAAACAGGTGGGTTCTTTGGGTTGACAATTTTTAAGCCTTTGTTATGGTAAACTTTTACGTCTCTTCTTAATTTGAGACTATTTTCGTCCGGTTCGCTTTGTGGTTAGCGACCCTGACTTTGAAGTCAGCGCATGAACTTTTGTTTTGTGTTCCGATATTTAAATGTTGTATACCAGATACAGGATTTCCTGAGTTTGGAATTTCTGCTTGGTGTGTGAAAAATATATTCCAGTAGCGATCCGTTGCATTCTTGGACAGACGTGTGTCGGATTTTTGCAAAAAATAATAATATATAGTTAATCGTAAACAAACCTAATAAGTCTACAAATAAGGTTGAATATCATACAACATACAGTGCACTAGTGTCATTTTATAACGGGCCTGCCCCACCGGCCGAGCCGTGTATATTACTCCTCACCCCCTCGGCAAAAGGAGACGGGCTGCTACTGTTTTTTAGCACTCATCAGCTTTAGCTAAGCAAAAAGATACCCAAGTGTCAGTGTAATAAAGTCCATATTTAATTATGAACTTCCTACGAACACCGGAGAAAAATAATGTGGGTAATACAAGCTCGCAACCAGATCTATCGAAAATCAGAGACTATGATGAACAAATAACCCTCAGAAAACGAAAAGATCGAGATTATGAGAATTACCAACATGATTTCACACTTTTTCGTAACGAAATGATAAGTGTGCTCAAAGACTTCACTCAAAATCAGGATGAGAAACTAGGAAGAATTTGCGATAACATCACAGGTATAAAAGAAGAAATAAATATAATCAAACAAACTACCAATAACTTAGAGGAAAAACAATGCCTTTTGAATAATGAGATAATGGAAATCAAAAACATTAACCTCAAGTCATCGGAAACAGCTCAAAAAGCACTCGAAACCGAAATCAAAACCCTACGCCAGGAATTAAACATCAAGGACCAGTGGCAGCGTTTAAACAATCTAGAAATCAAGGGTATCCCTTGGAAAACTAACGAGAATCTATTGAACATTCTTACTCAAATCGGGGAGATAATTAAATACCCTATAATGGGAGAACAACTTAACTTTATCTCAAGAGTAAGATCTAATAATCAAAATGAAAAATCCATTATTGTATGCTTTTCCAATAGATACACAAAAGAAAACTTCCTAGCTGCAGCTAAACTATTCAAGCACCTTACCAACCATGAACTCGGATTTGGGGAGAACAGGAACAAGATTTACATTAATGATCATCTCACGGCTGGTAATAAGCAATTACTCTCCAAAACGAAGATTACTGCCAAGGAAACTGGATTCAGATATGTCTGGGTAAAACACTGCAAAATCCAAGTGCGTAAGAATGATACTTCTCCCATTATAGTGATTCGAAACGAAGAAGATCTTAAAAAACTAAAATGACTATGTGCCAGTTATGTTATTAACTATGTAATACCTTATACCTATTTATTTTCATTACATACTATGTTAAATAATACTGTTTTTTTCTACAGTTCAGTGCCAAAACAATGTGAGTACAACTACATGATCAAATTCTCAAATAAACACCCATATAGCACCTATTATCTGTTACTCAATACACATACCCAATCACAACACAAACAAAAGACTACTAACTATATAGATATACTCAGCCATAAAATTAAAAACCGATTATTATACACGCTAGAAAGGCCTTTTATACACAAACAATCTTACTATTATATATCATTGAATATAACAACTATTAACTTGAAAAATGTTATCAACGGCTTATCAACTAAGTTACGCCGCTATAGTAATGCCTTCATTTACGAGCAGTGCGCTGCGCTCGCGCTACGCACTGTATATGTGCGGTCCCCTAACCTGTTTTCCGCATACACTACACCTTACACTGTCTGTGTGAGTAGCACCGCAACACAATCAGCGATGCTGCTCGCATCGATAGAATGTCAATAAGCATATTATATCAAAACGTTAGGGGACTACGCACCAAGACTGATATATTTATGCGAGCCGTAAGCTTGTCTGAACATGACATCATAATTTTAACCGAAACATGGCTAACTGACGGAATAAAAAGCGAAGAATTGTTTAGTGGGAGCTATATGGTGTATAGAAGGGATCGGAACTATTTACAGACTGGACAGTCTCGCGGAGGAGGGGTATTAATCGCCGTTAGACGAATCCTTGCCTCTTCGGTCAGGCCCGAATGGTGCTCGTCAGCGGAGGATCAATGGGTCACTATAACTGTAAAATGTAAACATGATTCACCTTTGAGAATAAATATTGGGTGCCTTTATCTATGTGCTGAAAGCAACGGAAGCTCATTTTCTACACAACTGCAAAACTTTACTGAAAAGTTAGAATTAATTGCGACAAATCACCCTGGCGACAAGCTTCTTATTGCTGGCGATTTCAACATGAGCGAAATCCAATGGCTCCCAAATGCGAATAATATTAATTACATACCCTTAAACATTCACAATAACGAACACCACCTACTAAATAATACTCTTAACTTCTGTAACCTAAAGCAATATAACGGTATTCATAATTCGTACGACAAAATACTTGATCTCATATTATCAAACGAATCGGTGGACGTTACTCGCGGTGATTATTTAGTCAGTGAAGATAGGCATCATCCAGCATTACATATATGCCTCAAGCTCCCTCAACTGCAGCTACTACCTACACAAACTATTAACAAATATTTGTACAAAATAGGGGATTAGGAATCAATATGTAACAACTTAAATCTATATGACTGGCACAATATCCTTTCAAAAGGATCAGTGGACGACGCGGTAAACTACTTTAATAATATTTTGACAAGTTTGCGTGATAAATTCATTCCACAAAAAAAGGTCCATACAAGTAATTTCCCACCCTGGTACTCACCAGCACTCAAAAAAGTACTAAAAGAAAAATTTAAATATTTAAGAAAATTTAAAAATTATAAAAACATCTCAGATCATACTTCATACTGTACATTGCGTGAACGAGCGAAAAGATTAGAGGAAGCTTGTTATGATAACTATATTAAAACCACTGAGGAAGCAATCCATAGTAATCCTAAAGTTTTTTGGACCTACATGAAAGCACAGAAACAAAATAATGCCTACCCTAGCTCGATGACACACAATGACAAGGAAGTCACAACAGGGGAAAAGATCTGCGAGGCTTTCTCGAATTTTTTCTTATCCACTTACCAGCAGGATAGTACAGATATATCCCCTAACAATAAATATCTATTGCCCACTCAAGAAGTAGATATAAGCTCTATCGAAATTCGAGAAGAAACAGTCCTACGAAGTCTTAGGTCTCTTGATTGCAACAAGTCTGCTGGACCAGACACCATACATCCGCATCTTGTAGTAAACTGTTCTCATAGTACATATGCTCCTCTCTGTATCCTTTTTCGGAGATCTATCCGCGAAGGTGTAATGCCCAAAATCTGGAAATCCGCCTTGGTTACACCAATTCATAAAAAAGGTTCCAAACAAAAAATTGAACACTATCGGCCCATATCTAAACTATGCATATTCGCAAAAATATTTGAAAAAACAGTGCATGACCAGTTATATTCAGCATTCAAACAAAGTTTTAGCACATCTCAGCATGGTTTTCAGCAAGGCCGATCAACTACTACAAACCTTATTTCATTCACAGAACACATAACATCTGGAATGGATGCTGGTGGCCAGGTTGATGTGGTCTATACGGACTACAGCAAAGCCTTTGATCGTATAGACCATAATATTCTTCTGGCCAAGCTGTACTCTGCGGGGGTCCGGGGGGATCTGTATAGATGGATGGTATCATACGTCAACAACCGAACTCAAATAGTTGCAATTAACGGCTACTCATCCCAACCTGTACTGATCCCTTCTGGGGTTCCGCAGGGATCGGTAATGGCCCCATTGCTATTTACGATTTTTATAATTGACATAAACAGCTGCTTCCACAACTCAGAAGCGCTGCTATTTGCAGACGATATGAAAATTATGAAGTGCATAGAATCCTATACAGATGCCCAGCTTTTACAAAATGATCTTGACCGTCTGGCGGTCTACTGTACCCTTAATAGACTAGACCTTAACATAGATAAATGTAGCTGCATCACATACACAAGAAAACGCTATCCAATTAAAACCTCATACTTTATAAATAATCAAAAACTAATGCGATTGACTGAGGCTGTAGATCTGGGCATCACTATTGACTCCAAACTAACATATGAACAACATATCCACAAAATTACCAACAAGGCACTGAAAGCATTAGGGTTTCTACTTCGAATCTCAAAAAACTTTCAGAAATCTAAAACACTAAAGGTTCTATACTGCTCACTGGTTAGGAGTCACCTAGAATACTCATCATCTGTATGGAATCCTCGCTATGTTAAATATATTGATTCAATTGAAAAAATTCAAAAAAAGTTTTTAAATCACCTAAACTTTAGATTCAACATCAAAATACATAATTATCACGACAGCTGTCGACATCATCATTTTCTTCCATTAGTTAAGCGTAGGGAAGCAACCGATCTCATGCTTTTTGCAAAGATACTAACTCAATGGTAAAACTGACACACCAGACATACTAGCTAAAATCAAACTGAAAATCCCATCATTAAAATCAAACCGACGAAATTACCTAAAAATCCACCTACCCACAGTGTTCACGAATTACAGTCAAAATTCGTACATATGGCGAGTTAGTAACATATTTAACACACTATATTCACAACAACTAGACATATATCATAACAAACCCTGTACAATCAGACAACATATAAATAAAACATTTTTCGAACTAGAATAAAAATAAAAATAGATAGTTTAAAACTCAATTGTAAATTGGCACATAGGTTCACATCAATCATTATAGATACTTACTTACTTTAATGGCACTGATCGTAGACACAAATTTTAATAATAATAGATAACAATAATAATGTTCATAAAAACTGTGAAGGTGTGCCCAATGGTTTTGCCCTTCTTTGTCGATCGACCTAGAAAGGCGAAACCATTCCGCACAACTCTTAGACATTAATTACACTTGTATTTGTATGTATATATATAATAAATGTATAACCTATACTTATAGACAATACAAGTGACTTCACCCATGTTACCAGGAACTTGTATATTCCCTGAGATAATAAAATAACATAGTATTTGGCCTTCAAAAGTATTGTAACTTAAAGTAGTCTCTCATATTTATAAAAAACATGCACTGTATCATTTATTATAATTATTAGTTTATTAACCTTAAATTACAACTATAAATATATGTATACCCATTGGTGAAAACTTATAAAAGGCTATCGCAGCAACTCATAGATTAAGAAACATCAATAACAAATGTAAATAGCTGTTAGTTTTCCGAAAAATAAATAAATAAATAAATAAATAAATAAATAAATATCAGGATATTTACACAAAATATTAGTATATTGAAATACCATATTCTTGGTTAGGCATTTTATTTTTGAATCCTATTTCAATATAAAGTTATTAAAAATGAATTGTAAATGATTAAATTTTTCATTTTCAGATTTTTTTCATAAAATATTTTTTTAGGAAATATGTTTATTAGATACATTTCAGATAAATATTAAATTTTTTGTATAGTAAAAAGTAGGTCAATGAATTCTTTTTGATGTGAGTTGACCAAAGGCCTATATTTTTTCATGACTAAATAAACAAACGTGTATTTTCTCAGTAACCTTTACATGTTGGCGATGGAATATTTACAAACGTTAATGTTTAAGAGTGATTGAGAAATCGAGGAATATTTAGGTATTTAGGTATAGTTTCATCTCCCAAATTTTTCCGAAACTGAAATAGCACATTTTTTAATAATTTTTCAATTGCAACATTTATCTTCTTCTAGCTATATGTACCCGGCCGAATAAAAAGTTTTTTTACGGATTCCGCTTCGAGCCGTCGCACCGGACGGACGTTCCTTTGTGCGCCCGCACGCTGCCCGACTCGATTCCGAGAAGCCCTTTCTACCTGGCACAGGTGGCAACCCAGCCCGGATTACGGATTGGATTCGAAGAAGCTTTCATTGTTTTTATTACCTGTCGGTCGTTTTCACGATAGACAGGACCAAACACCTGTCTGTTATCAGTCGTTTTCACGATAGTAACATTCAGGCCGCCCTTCAAGGCAACCATTTTGTAAATCCACGATTTTAGTGGTGGCTGACGGATACCTCCCGGTGCCAACGAAGTCGGTCGTGCGTGCCCCGAGCGCCCGCTTTCCCCTTCAGGGCAAAGCAAAATCTCGGACGGGGCTGGATCAGTTGGCCTTGGGTTGTTCCCTAGTCAACCCCAGCTATCTCCTCCTCCCACCCTACCCTTTCCCTACCATCCCATCCCTTGGTGTTTGTTTGGGTGTGCGGACCACGGTCCAATAACATCCCTGCACCGAGGCTGTTAGGAACCCGTCTGCACAATAAGATTGGCAGAGGGAGACAAGCTTAGGGCTCACTATAGGCACTCACCCCTCTGACCTACACCCGGTCAGAGGCCCATTCACCCTCACACAACCTCGGGTTACCCCACCCGAGGCGTTAGACGGTTAGGTCTAGCTTAGGGCGACCGCCTGCAGTTTCTTGTGACTTCTTCTCGCAGGAACGCCCCGCGTAACGAAGTCACCAGGTAGTTTTCCTCGCTAGCATAGGTATTCGTTAGCCCTTAAGGATACGCGACCGGCCACTATGGCCGCGTCGCAAAATTATTCAGGCGGGTCTCCTCCACTAACACTGGAGGAGATCCTAGAGAGCCAGCCCGAGATCTACGGCGACCTCGTCTTAGATTTCGGGCCGGATCGCATTCCGATCCCGACCGCCCTTCAGGCAAACGCGTCCGAACGCGAACGCGTCATCGCTGACGCACGTGTACGCTCAGTAGTGCGCAAAGTTCCGATATGGAGCCCCACTACCTTTTCGCGGCCTCCCTCAGAGGCTAGCTCGCGATCGCGCTCGCCGGTCCGCGCCCCATCCGCGATGTCGGCTCACTCAGAGTCCGAAGGCGACGTCGAGTCTGAGGAAGCTCAGACGGAATCGCCCGCCACCTCCCCCGCCTCCGTCATCGCCTCTTCCTCGTCGGAAGAGGATTCGCCTCTAAACGTCCCCAAAGGGGGCAAACGCAAGCGTGGCAAGAAGGCCACCAACGCCGTCGTTGCGAAAGCAGCGAAGGTAGCGGACCCCTCTCCGCCCGCGAGCCCAGCCCCCGCCCCCGCCCCCGTTCTCGTCGCGAAGGTCGCTTCTCGACCCCCGTCTCCAATGGAGACTCAGACGGCACCGGCCGCCACGTCCCCGCCTTCAGCGGGAAACGAACCGGCAGCTTCCGCTTCAAGGAAGCTAGCCCCTCCCCCCCCGATCTTCCTCCAAGACAAGGGGAAATGGACATCGGTGTCCTCGTGGTGCAACGAGCACCACATCGCCTACACGTCTGCTCGGCCTACCGAGCACGGAATTAAAATTACGGTCGTGTCCTCCACCGACCACCGCCAGTTAACCAAAATTCTCCGCGAACGTAGTGTGCCCTTCCACACTTACGCCCTCCCCGAGGAGAAAGCCCTCCGTGTTGTAATCCGCGGCGTCCCCAAAGAAATCAGCACGGACGATGTAAAAACCTCCCTTCTGGAGCAGTCCCTCCCCGTTTTGTCAGTACACCGTATGTACAAGGGCCGCGCTGGCCTCCCGTACAACATGGTGATCGTCGCCCTCGAGCCGAACGCGGCGGCGAAAGCCATTTTTAAAATCCGCACAGTGTGCCATCTATCGGGCATACATGTAGAGCCTCCGCGAAAAAACAACTACCCGTCACAGTGCCACAGGTGCCAACTGTACGGGCATTCGTCGCGAAATTGCTACGCCACACCCAGGTGCGTCAAGTGCCTGGGAGATCACGGCACTCCGGAGTGTCCGCGTCCTAAAGAAATTTCGGAACAAACCGAAAAGCCCGCGTGCGTCCTGTGCCAAACGGTAGGGCACACGGCTAACTACAGGGGGTGCTCGAAAGCCCCGCGTCCTAAACCGCGTACCGCGATCCCGCCCCTAATGAGGCGCCCGCTAGTTCTTGCGAACGGCGAGGTGGTCCTCGCCCCGCAGCGTCCGTCCCCGTGGACAAAGGTCAACTATGACCGTAACTTCCCGGCCACAGTGGCGAAAGCGGCAAGCGCACCTTCAGTGCCAAAGGTGCCGTCGGCGGCACCTATCGCGACGTCCGCCCCCGCTCCCAAGCCTTCCGCTTGGGAGAAACCTTTAATTCCGCGGCCTCTCATCGCGCCCACACCTATTAAACCCCGCGAAACGCCGGTTAAACCCCGCGAAATCCCCGCGCCCGTCGTAAACAACTCACAGTGCGAAGATACGGACTTCGCACTGGTCGAGAGATTCGTCAACTCGATTGATTTTGACGAAATTGAAAACTTTGCGGATCAGATCCGCAAAAATGAGGGCAACGGTATGGCCCTCGCGTTAGTAGCTATGCGATTCCGGAAAGTCGCACAATCGTTAGCGTCATTTGTAATCAACGTATAATGGATAATACATCTGTAACGTGTAGAGTCAAACCCAGATCCCTAATAGTAGGCTACTTCAATGCCAACGGCATTGCAGGTCAACGCGAGGAGATAGCAATCTTCCTCCGGGACCATCAGATAGACGTGTTACTTGTTCAAGAGACCTTTTTGAAACCCTCGCACAGGGAACCTAGAATTGCGAACTACTGCGTGGTACGTAACGATAGGCTAGATTCCGCCCTAGGCGGGACCCTGATCTACTACAGAAGGTCCTTGCACTGTACGCCGCTCGATCCTCCTCCCAACCTTCAGTACATTGAGGCGTCGGTATGTCGGCTCGGCATGACCGGTCATGATTCGATCACATTAGTGTCCGCGTATCTATCTCCGACTTCTACCCGTTCGTTGCTCCGGAGCGACTTAGAGTTAATTTTTAGTCTCGGTAGCTCTGTCATAGTGGCGGGCGACCTTAACGCAAAGAATACCATCTGGAATTGCGTCGCATCGAATTCCAGAGGTAGACTCCTTGAAACTCTTTTAGTGCCGTTAAACATAGATTTGATAGCGCCCCTCGAACCGACTCATTTTCCCGGGAACTTAGACCATAGACCAGACATATTAGATGTTGTACTGTTACAAAATGTGAACTTACGTTTGCACGGCATAACAGTACATCATGAATTAAATTCGGACCACCGACCTGTGATCTTAGAACTCATGCCGCGAGTAGGTGCCCCCGATCCAGGTCGACCCTCTCCCACCAAAATTTCGACGGACTGGGCTAGGCTAGGCGAAAGCCTCAAGTCAACCTCGTCCGTTCACTTAGATAAAATTCCCGATAATATCGTCACCGCGGACGACGTAACAGGCGCAATCGACTGCCTAACAGATCACGTGCAATCGTTAGTTAACGATTGCTCACGGACAGTGCCGGACACGAGCGATCGTAAATGGCAAATGCCCGATGACATACGTGAACTGATTAGGCGGAAGAACGCAATCAAGCACGTGGACGATCGTCGTCCGATGATACATGTCCGGGCTCATCTGCGCGCTCTCCAACGGGTCATCAAGGACCGCGTGGACAAGTGGCGTCAGACGTGTTGGGACCGTACCCTCGACGACCTCGAACCATCACATCAAGCCTTCTGGCAGTTATCGCGTAAATTTACTAAGAATACGATAGTTCCGGTACCTCCCCTCTCGCGTCCAAATCAACCGCTCGCGTTTGAAAGTGACGAAAAATCCGAATGCCTCGCCGACAGCCTGGCGCTTCAATGTACTCCTAGTTCTCTCCCGGTCGACCCGCGTCACGGGGAGCTGGTTAATTCAGAAATAGAACGGAGAGCTTCACTCCCGCTAACTCAGCCTTCCGCTGAGCCATCAGTAGCCACAGTAGTCGACGCCGATGAGGTAACGGAGCCCATACCCCCCGTGACCACTGAGGAGGTCGAATCTATCGTCAAGAACTTGCACCCGAGGAAAGCCCCGGGGCCAGATAAAATCACCAATAAGGTGATCAAGTTATTCCCAGCCACTCTTATAGTGCTTTTAACATCTATTTTTAACGCTGCCCTCTCTTGTAATTTATTTCCACAACAGTGGAAGGAAGCCACCGTGATAGGCATTCACAAACTCGGCAAACCTAGATCCGAGCCCTCCAGTTATCGCCCCATAAGTCTGCTCAACGTCATGGGCAAGATTTATGAGAGGCTTCTCTATATTAGACTCAAAGCCTTTGTAGACGCAAATAAGCTCATTCCTGACGAACAGTTTGGTTTTCGAACCAAACATTCGTGTGTTCAACAAGTCCATCGTATTGTCGAACACGTCTCAAGTAAATTCATGCGCGGTCAGAAAACAGGTATGCTCCTCTTCGACGTGGCGAAGGCATTCGACAAGGTGTGGCACGAAGGCTTAATTTATAAGCTTTACACCATGGGTGTCCCACCTAGACTCGTGACCATCTTACGAGACTTTCTGTCGAACCGCCAATTTCGCTACCGAGTCGAGGGCGTTCTGTCTTCCCCTCACCCTATACGTGCCGGAGTCCCTCAGGGTTCGGTACTTTCCCCCTTATTATTCACGCTATTCACCAGCGATATGCCCAGGTTAGATAAATTCACTAACTTAGCCCTTTTTGCGGATGACACCGCCATATTTTGCTCAGGCACTAGCCCTCAGAATATCACTCGTAAACTCCAACGTGCAGCCAACGCGCTAGGCGCTTGGTTCCGCAAATGGAGAATAGAAATAAACCCCTCTAAAAGTCAGGCAATTCTCTTTCGCAGACCCACCGGTCGTGGTAGTCGCTCTAGAGACCTCCCCTCGACACCAGTAACGCTCTTCGGCGAATCGATCCCCTGGGGTAGGTCAGCCAAGTACCTGGGCGTAACTCTTGACGATAGATTGGGCTTCCGGCCACACATAAAGGCGGTACGCGCGCGTGCCGCCTTTGTGATGGGTCGGCTCCATTATCTCCTCAATTCAAAATCTAAGCTTTCGTTAAAATGTAAAGTTAGACTCTATACCGCGTGTATTCGTCCAATTATGACGTACGCTAGTACGGTCTTCGCTCAGGCTTCTCCTACGCGTTTAAAGCCACTTCAAGTATTACAGAACCGGTTCATGCGTAAAATCACGGGTGCCCCGTGGTACGTTCGCAACGTCGACTTGCACGTCGACTTAAAATTGCCGACCATCAGGCAATTCATGAAACGGGCCTCTCGTCGCTATTTCGATTCCGCCGTTAACAGTCATAATCCGTTAATCGTGCAAGCTGCAAGCTACACGCTTTCCCGAATTTCTAGCGTACGCAGACCAAGGATCGTCCTTGCCGAGTCTGACGACGAAACCACCAAAATTCAAGACCAGCTTGCAGCCGGTAACTCAGCTCGCGATACACACCCCCACACTAATACACAAATCCGATTCCGTCCTCGCCGGCGAGGACCGTCGCGACGTCCCACCCAGTCTCGTCTTGTTAGTGCGGCCCGTGCCGCAGCAACGACCCAGTCCGTTCCCTAAATAATCATGTCAAGTGAGTCCCCACTTCCCCCAGTGACGCCCTGAGCCGAGGCACGGTCCCGCAGGGGACACCCTCAGCGCTGTCGCTTAAATTTTCCTTCGGTTGAGAGCCATCTGCGCTCACCGAAAAAGTCCGCGTAACGGTGTAAAAGCCATCTGAGGCTGTCACCTTCTAGTCCATGCAAAAAAAAAAAAAAAAAAAAAAAAAAAAAAAAAAAAAAAAAAAAGTTTTTTTACAATATAATAATCTAAATTTCCTATGTCTATATGTCTCGCTCTCTCCCGAGCCCCTTTCATTTCAAAATACGAGCATTACCGAAGCACGATAATGTAATCGAAATTCTGTTCTGTAATACTTTATCAACATTTCTACCAACCTAGATCTTTATATGTAAGCGAAAATGCCTTCTTTTGCTAAAATACATTGTTATTTTGCAAAAAAAAAAAACTTAGATTCTAGATAAGTATAATATATGTTGTTTAAAGCCCGATACACCAAATCGTCCGATTTCCGTGTTTCAGCCCGTTTTCCCACCCAGTTTATTTTACCAAATAGTTTTTTTTATACCCCTGAATACTTTATCACGGAGTATTTATCTTGGAAATCGGAAGCGAAGCTATTATTCAGGGAGCTTCAAAAATAACTCAAATGTAAGTAAATATTATGGGACATTTCTTTACGCGGCCTATCCGATCTTTTACATAGCAGATTTTTTATGAGATAATGGAACTAATATATATACTCTGATTTCCTTTTTAAAGACTACTACTACTATTAGGAAAAAAGATTTGATAAGGCTATTAAATTACTGGTTGGAATAATAACAATATTTTTGTAGCAGACATTTATGGATAAAGAACATCACGCTACAACCTAAAATATTACAAACGCGCTTCCTCCGCGTGGTTTCACACGCATAGTTCCTATTTTTGTAAGAATATGGAGGTAAAATAAAGCATATGAGACTCACAAATAACATGGCTTTCTATTGGTAAAAGAATTTTCATAATTGGTTATGTAAATCCAGAGATTGAATGACAGGCCTGTTTCTGATTAGTGACCCTGACAGCCGCCGGTCGTGGGTTCGAATCCCAACCAGCACGTACATTTATATGCAATTTCTACGAATAGGTAGGTATATCTGTTTGTATTTGGCTGGATGTAATTATCTATATAAGTATGTATTTGAATATAATATATCAGCTCACTGGTTATCATATCACAAACTGTGCTTAGTTTAAAAACAGATCGGGCATGTGTAAAACATGTCCCAGGATATTTATTTAGAGCTTACCCTCTACCACCTCACAAACTCACAAACTTTACCTCTTTATAATATAAGTTTAAATACGGGGAAGATATGACGAAGACAAAGTTGCGCGGATCAGCTAGTACTTAATATATCGTAAACAACTTTTAACATTGATAGTTTCCTTATAGTTTTCTTGGTAAAACCTAAGTTTACTTTGAGATTTCGGGTAAGGCTGACGTGGCTAGTTAGTATTTAAGCTGAAAATAGCCGATTATTTGACATTCCCTGTTCAATATGAGAGAACTAAAATAAATTCATGTCTTTGATTTTATATTACTGTTATGTTGGTCTTGCTGCAAAGATTCGCGCACAGATTATAAAATTATTGTGACCAAATGATTTATTTATGACATTTAACACAGCCCGGTTGGCTTTGTGGTTAGTGATGCTGACTTTCAAGCAGGTCGTGGGTTCGATTACCACCCGGGACAAACATTTGTATATATGAATATGTCTGTTTGTCCTGTGTGTCTGGATATAAATATCTATAATATGTATGTATTTAAAAGTATTATAATATGTAGTATATCAACTATTTGGTTACCATAACACAAGCTCACTTTGAAGCTTACTTTGGAATCAGATTGGCCGTGTGAAAAATGTCCCACGATATTTAATTTAATCAAATAAAACATTTACTACATTGATACGAAGAAATTTTAACGGCTAATTATGTCATTTTTCGTTAGTACCTAAAGGTTATTTAGAAAATATCGCTTTATGCGATAAGGCCACCTGTATTGTACCTAGTAGAGGATCTACTTGTTTTAGTATGTGAAATAACATTTTCTCATTCAAACAAATAAGTTAAATCCGTAAATAGATTTTCATTGTGTTATTCGCGTATGACGAAATATGAAACCGTTCAATTCATTCATTCATTCATCAATCAAACATCATAGAATTACATCTGGATATTTATTTTGGTCTGTCTAGAAACATTCCTACATAATGTGTTTGCCACTTAATATTATTGACGGGATATGAGGTTTTATGATATTACCGTTGTATGAACAGGAAATCGATTTAAATTCTTTCAGTGATTGGTTTTAGAAGAATCTTAACACAACCCTGTTCTGTCGTATGAAACGTTTCATATATGCCATAGGACAGAGAAAAAATAACTAAAATAGGCTAATCTAGCAGTTCCTACAACTTGTTTTATACTAATGACTTATTTAATAAATATTATCAAGCACTGAAATATTTTTTCAAATCGGCCCAGTAGTTACTGAGATTAGCGCGTTCAAACAAACTCTTCAGCTTAATATTTAGCATAATAATAAAAACACAGCTTAACAAACGCGTATAAAAGCAAATGATATAAACGTCATAAATGAAAACCAACAGTTTTACTGTAAATGGTAGAACAGAATCGAAATGATTGTGTTATTAAGTAATAAGCCGTAAACTTACAGACGGCTCAACCTATCCGAGGAAAGCCCTTGCAATAAAATAGTCCCTTTTTATTATTAAAGGCTACATTACTGGAGTATAAACGTGCTAAAGTCTATTAATATATATTTTCTGCGGTTTCACCCGAGTATTTCCCGCTTCCGTAGCAATACACAAATTAAATAAAGCCTACTCTCTGATAATGTAGCTTTTTATTGGTGAAATAATTTTTCCAATCGGATTAGTGGTTAAGGTATGAAAGGGCATTTCTAAGATTAGTTACGACTAGCTTCTGCTCGCCATTTCACCTGTGTAGTTCCCGTTTCCGTAGCAATACAAAAATTAAATATAGTCTATGTTCCTCCCTAATAATGTAGCTTTTCATTGGTAAAATATTTTTTTACCTCGAATCCGTGGCTTAGACGTGAAAGCGCAAACAAACTTACATTCCCATTTATATTATTCGGGCTTCTTATTAGTTTACTTACTTAAGTTTAAGACTCGGTCTAATACTCAGATAACATTTATCCTTATCATTTATTGTTCCACAGCAGTTCTCTATCCGACACTTTGACTTTATTATATAACACAATGAACGCACAACATAAAGATCATATCCAGTACATATAATTTAACTAGCGGACCCGGCAGACTTCGTTCTGCCCACCAGCGCCACCTACCGGGTCCAAATTGATGTATTATACATAAAAAACTTCCCTATGAAATTCTCCGTAATTTGGTAACCGCATGAAAATCTGTTCAGTAGTTTTTTTTTTCATCGCGGTCAGACAGACAGACAGAGGCGGCGGGGACTTTGTTTTATATATATAGATTCTGGAAACACGATAAAACAAAACTGTACTAAGGGGAACCCTATACCTACGCACTTGGACCTTAGGTTTTATAGCCTACTAGTAGTTCGCCACGGTTTTACCCGCATTCCCTGATCTTCAATATTCTTGGGATAAATAATAGCCTATGTGATATTCCAAAACATATTCTACCTCTGTGCCAAATTTCATCGCGATCCCTTCAGCTGTTCTGGCGTGAAAGAGTTACAAACATACATACATTCTCACAAACTTTCGCATTTAAGTATTAAGAACTACTGGCTACCCGCGGTTTTACCCTCGTGCCCGGGGATCTTCAATTTTCCCGGGATAAAAAGTAGCCCATGTATTAATCCAGATTATAAACTATCTGTGCTCCAAATTTCATCCAAATCCGTTCTATAGTTATTGCGTGAAAGAGTAACAAACATCCATGGATGACTATACAAACTTTGGCATTTATAATACAACTAGTGGACCAGGCAGACTTCGTTCTGCCCACCAGCGCCACCTACCGGGTCCAAGTATATGTAAGCTATCCTATCTCTCAAGTTGGATCGAACTGCACATGGTGTGCGAATTTTATTATAATCGGTTATGTGGTTTATGAGTCCATTGAGGACAAACATTGTGACACGAGATTTATATACACTAGACACAAAAAGTTAGGGATATAAAAAAATATTGAAATTTTTGGGTGATTTTCAACGAGTTGTAACTTCGCGGAAAATAATCGTACAACAAAAAAAAGAAAACCAAATTGTAACTACAAGTGTATAGTTTTTAGATATGACCATGAATTTTTTGTATTATGTTTGAATCTGGAGAAATACAAAGAAAAGTACCGAGGAAAAAAATTTTCAAATTTTCTGTCATCTTAAAAAGGGCCTATGGGCTTCAAAAATGACTTTTTTATTGTTTTTGTTAAATGTTCTGTCAGAAAATTTAATGCCCTTTAATTTGTTGTAATTAAGAAGCCTGTACAATGATTTATCACGGAGTTATTGTCAATCAACCGAAAAAATAAGTTTTTAACTTTGACGATCAATAACTCTGAGGATAATGATCATAAAGAAAATCTAAGAAACGTTTTGAAAAGTACACAATATCCTCTATAAGAAAACGTGAACGGATTTTGTCGAAAACATTTTCATTCACTCAAAAACTTTGACTGAAAAAAGGCGAAAATTTGCATAATTAAGGATATTTAGATAACTCGCTATAACTTTGGATTAAATGGATGAATGAAGGATATCGTCGGTAATTTTTTAACCTTAAAGTGTCCCGAAAAATCCCTGAAAGTCCCAAAGCGCTGCAATGCTTCTTACTTAGTGTCCCGAGGCTCTAAATTTATTGTTTTCGCTAAAAACACCATTATAAACGATGGTTCGATTTCAATCATTTTTTCAATGAAAACATTTTTTTTTCTCAATAATCTTTATTGCTTTGATGAAAATGATCGACTTTTTTTTCAAAATGTCGAATAGAAAAAAAAAAACATTCGATGATCTGTCATCATGCGAGAGCGCTTACGAGCAGTGACCCAAAACAGAGGCAATACGCGGTACTGAATTGTGACCTGTATACGTGCAGACCGTTCAATAGCTACAGATGGACACACAGACAGACGGACAGACAAACATACACACACACACAAAGCCAAGAAAAAAAAAAGAAAATAAAAAAAAAAGTTTTTTTTCTATCCATAATTTTTGAATTTAAACCGATCTTTTACATCAAAGCAATAAAGGTTATTGAGAAAAAAATAATGTTTTCTTTGAAAAAATGATTAAAATGCAACCATTATTTATAATCGTGATTTTAGCAAAAACAATAAATTTAAAGCCTCGGGTCACTAAGAAAGAAGAATTGCAGCGCTTTGAATTTTTCAGGGATTTTCCGGGATACTTTAAGGTTAAAAAATTACTGACTATATCCTTCATTAATCCATTTTATCCCAAGTTATAGCAAGTTATTAAAATATACTTAATTATGCAAAATTTCGCCTTTTTTTCAGTCAAAGTTTTTGAGTGAATGAAAATGTTTTCGACAAAAGCCGTTCACGTTTTCTTATAGAGAATATTGTGTACTTTTCAAAACGTTTCTTAGATTTTCTTTATGATCATTATCCTCAGAGTTATTGATCGTCAAAGTTAAAAACTTATTTTTTCGGTTGATTGACAATAACTCCGTGGTAAATCATTGTACAGGCTTCTTAATTACAACAAATTAAAGGGCATTAAATATCCTAAAATAGGATGTGACAAAAACCATGAAAAAACATTTTTGAAGCCCATAGGCCCTTTTTTAGACGACAGAAAATTTGTAAATTTTTTTCCTCGGTACTTTTCTTTGTATTTCTCCAGATCCAAACATAATACAAAAAATTCATGGTCATATCTAAAAACTAGACACTTGTAGCTACAATTTGGTTTTCTTTTTTTTGTTGTACGATTATTTTCCGCGAAGTTACAACTCGTTGAAAATCACCCAAAAATTTCAATATTTTTTTATATCCCTAACTTTTTGTGTCTAGTGTATATTAAGATACTTATTATTAAGCACAGTGACAATTATATGTCTGTTTCTCCCTTAAAACAGAATGACCTATTATGTTATCTTAATCATTCGTTACTCATATAACTGTTTCATCATAAAACGTCACTTGTTACGGCCTATTCGGGCCTATTTCAGCCTTATGAACGTAACAAAGGCTCGGGTAGAGTAACAGCCTCAAGGCATATCCAATCGTTATGAGGTCAAGGTCACGTGACCTGCCAGTTGTTTGTAATACTGAAATTGCAATGCTATTTTCATGACAGGTACCTGCTTACGTAAGAGTGTTACAATTAATTTCAATGAATATAGGAATAAGAGGTCGAAAATATTTAGTAAAGTAAGTTAGTATATATTTTCCCATGTGAGTGCTAAATAAGTTTTGTTCAGTTTGAGAAAACATGAGGCAGATTCAATATCATTTTCCGCTGGTTAACAACTATTTTAAATGTACCTATAACTATTTTAAATACGAAAGTTTTAACGAATGCTAGAACCCAGATAGGCTTAGATAAAGTTTGGCACAAAAATAGATTACGTTTAGCATAGGCTACCTTTTCCTGGATAATTTAAGAATCCCGGGAATGTGGGTGGAACCGAGAGGTGGAGGCTAGTCCTAATTAATATTATCTGTCTCGCTTTCACGCTAAAACTACCAAACCGATTTAAATAAAATGTGTTACTCTGATAGCCTAGAGACTGAGAAAGGACACAGGAAATGGAAGATCTCCTGGAAATACGAGTAAAACAGCGTGATGCCACTAGCCTTATCATAAAACTGACGCACAGCAGTGTAAAATTGGTGATAATTACCGATATTTTGTTTAACGAACAAAGTGATTCTATGAACTTGGGCACGGTTAATTGGAAGCTAATTAATTTAATGGAAAATACTGTAGTTCAAAAGTGATTTGAAAGAAACGCTAATTAAAAAGGTGAGGTTCACAAACCTCTTTGTTTTTATATTACATCCAGCCTATTTAATAAGTAGCAAATTGACGCCATTTTTCTGGGAACTAGCGAAGAAATACACCTTTCGCGTTGTTTCCCAGGATAAAATATATAATAAGTTATTTTAATCTTCTGAATAATCTACGTATTAATATATAGGCTACGTTCATCGCGTTTATATAACATTCTTATAATGAAAGAATTATTGAGATCGATCCAGTTGTTTTGGAGCTAATAGGAATAATCAATACAAATAAAAAAAAACAACTAGCTAAAGTAGATTCAAACATTACTTTGACCTCCCAAGCGATTAATGTATGTTGCCCAAACCCTCATAACCAATCAAGCCAAACATTTGCACTACAAAAGAATAATTCGCAAAAAAATTCACCAAAGAAAAATAAAGAATGAAAGCTGTTCAAATGCCGTAGAAACATGGCGGCATAGTGAGTTGACAGAACAGTAAACAGTGTGTCAATGCGGCTTGTTCCGCGTCAGCTTTTACAACGGATCCTGACAGGTGTGTTATGCCAGTCAGTCAATAGAATCGTAAAGTTAACGATGCGAAATTCTTTGGAAAATATACACTCAGAACGCGGCTTTATTTGCAACACAAACGTTATAAAAGGAATGATATTTTCTGTCTACACGAATAAATAATAGGAAAGATTAGATATTTTTGTTTGTAATGAATAAGCATCGTAACTACTGGACCGATCTGAATAGTGCTTTCAACATTGGAAGCTACATTATCAGGGAGTAACATATTCTATATGTTATTTCTGTATTCTTTACGGGAACAGGTAAAACCGCTATGCGGAAGCTAGTGACTGTGTAAAGAGGAACGAGGTATTTAAACTTTCTCGGTATAAAAAGTGCCCATGTATTCCAAGAGTCAGAACATAGACTAACTCTGCCAAATTTCATCCAGATCTCTCGCCCATTGCTGCATGAAGGAGTAATAAAAATATATGCATCCTTACAACAACAAACTTTCGCATTTATAATATTAATATAGATTCTTAACCAAAACAAATTTTGGGATTGGTAAAATCATTCAAACAATTTTTGTATCCAAATGCCATTCCTTTCATTACTCTCATTATTTCAATATCAGCTGACCTATTTTAAAGTATCTCATTAAATGATCTCTTTCCTTATAAAGTAAACAAAACTCATAGTTTATTAAAGCTAACAAAATAAAGAAACGCTTATACAAAATCCTGGTGACAAATGATCAGCGAATTGTATACTGACACAGGCACAAAATCAATGGTGATAAATTGGTCGTAACAGGAAGGTTCAAGGAAATCCGACCTATTGTACTATTAAGTGATTTGGAAATAAAAGAGGATTCAATGTAAGTGAAAAAAAGGAAAAGATATCTTTTAGCCGATAATTAACTCTTGATTGTTGTTGAAATACTTTAACTGATATGTCTGGAATGAAGGGTGAAATTAATGTCTCTTAATGTTATTTCTTTTTGTGATTATTTTCTATTTTTACAAAAAAGGTGACTCTCAATGTTTTGGTTTTTTTGTGACTTTGTATGATATGGGAGAAATTTGGTAGTAATTATCCGTGGGATTACAAATATCGCTATAAATTTGACAACAAATGGCATCCAAAATTACTAATAATTTTGCCATTCTGGCGTGAAAGAGAAACATATATTCTCTCATACTTTCGCATTTTTAATATAAGTAGGACATAAATATAGGGAGTTTTATGTGAAAATATTTATTTACCAAATACGGTACAATTTTATTTTCATAAACTCACCCAACTCTTGGATCTCTTTAGATGTACAAAAGACAACAAATGGCATCCAAAATTACTAATAATTTTGCCATTCTGGCGTGAAAGAGAAACATATATTCTCTCATACTTTCGCATTTTTAATATAAGTAGGACATAAATATAGGGAGTTTTATGTGAAAATATTTATTTACCAAATACGGTACAATTTTATTTTCATAAACTCACCCAACTCTTGGATCTCTTTAGATGTACAAAAGTGCTATCTCACACAATAAGGGTCCGGCGCTTCCCGCGGGATTATGAAATACATTTTTGTCGGATCAACTTAACAATGGATCCTAAATAAGGCTAGTGATAACAGGTTTATTATTATAAAAAAAACTAGGTACCCTGTTTCAAATATTCCTGGAAAATTTAAAGAAAAATAATAATAATATTCATTATTGTTCTCTCATAATCACAAATACAGTACAAAGTCAAGGTAACGCTTAATAGAGACTGTTGTAGGTCAAACCTGTATTACAGTTCACCAGGCTTTCTCTCCATGGACAACTCACTTTTATGACCTATGACTGTAACTAAATTAGTAACATAAAAAGTATATGTCTAACAACTCACCTATATCATTCAAGATAAATGTAGCCTTCCATCGGTGGAAAAAGTTTTGAAATCGGTTGTTTCGGAGATGAATCCAAACTCCAAAGAGTTTGAAGCAAAAAAGCCTATGACTGAAAGCTTCACTTATGTCACCTGGGATTAGTATAGCTTTTATCAGTGAAAAAGGTTTTGGAATCGATCGTGTCTTAAGATATTAATCCAAAGTTAAACTATACATCTTTATTGAAAAAAAATGTAAATTTTGAGGAAATATAGTCTTTAAAGCCTTATAATGAATATAATAGTCAGCGTAAAGGTGCGCACTGACCGGAGTTTCAAAATGTTATGGACCTTTAGCAGCTAGCATATTGACTTACGCCTTGTCTTATAATAAACAATAAAATAAAAAGAAAAAATATTTTATTAGAATTTGAACAAATTTAAACATCTGTGTTCATGGTCGTACCCACGCACTGATTGCACGAATGCTCGCTGTGTAACATGTTACTTAGCTCTCATTAGCACGAGAGTTTTTTTATCGCACGTTAAAAAGCGTTCAAATACAACAAATGCATTCCCATGTATATGTTCACATGACAGCGGTTTTTATTCGCAGCGCTTTTTATCGAGCGGTGTTGCATTTTAACCTTTGGGCGTAGGAAATAGAGCATATTATGGTACTTGGAAATGCATTTGTTGTGTTTGAACGCATTTTTAACGTCCGTTAAAACTCTCGTGCGAATGAGGGCTTATGCCTCGTTACACTAGTCGGTACATACATTAAGGAATATTCGCATTCCAATTTGCATTCAAAATTATAAAAACGATGTCTTTAAAACAGGCAGGTTATTTGTCATGTGCATTTACCTGTTTGATTGGCAGACATGACAGCAGCTGTAAAGCAAGCCAAGTTCTATATCTAGCTAGACCAATTATGTATATTATAGTGCTTGTAATAAGGTTAAAGGTCGATTGTAGTCCTCCGTCAGTAGTGTATGAATAATGAAATGAATTTTAATGGAACTGTCCATTGTTTTTAGAGTGGTTTAAATGAATGGCGTTCAATCTGATGTCATTTTCACGTCTCGCTACAGAAATCTGATGCAACTATGTAAAAAAAAAAAAAAAATTCTAGCAATAAATAAAATGAAGTGTCCTACAAATATTAGTTTGTGAAGATTTCTTACTCTTTCATATGAAAACAGCTAAAAGGATTAGGATGAAATTTGACTCAAAGTTAAAATTAGCTCTGAAATAACATGTAGGCTTCTTTTATCCCGGAAAAAAGACATTCCCTGGGAAAATGGGTGAAAATTCCGGGTTCTATAACAATGTAAAACAAATAGTATGCCAAGCAATGTATACCAAATTGTTTGATTTTATTTTGTCTATACAATTTTGTTAATAGATAAGTGCATTAGTGAAATAAGAAACCATTTTTATTAAACACTAGCAATACTTTTAAAAGTACCTATACCTATTGTATCGAGCAAAATATATCAATCACTCCGTACCATGTTTTCAATGTAAACAAAAAAAAACTTCATGATACGTTACTCAACACTTTTTTCTAAACTGTTTTCAGAAAGTCTTATACAGCTGTGTCCGGGAGATATTATAACTAGAACGGCAAACGACATGACTAATGATAGTGATGAAAGTCCTAGGCCCCGTGGGGAATGATAAATTATATCCTAGACTCTGGCTTCATACCTATTGGATATTAAAACTTGGTAGTAAGATTTATGTTACACTTCCCAGGAGTTTGGCAGATTGGCATGAGATTGCCTACTCGTTACTGATATTTTAAATGAAAATGTTGCAATGTATGTATGGAATTTTATTGTGTTTTATAGAGAACTAGACTCTGCGTTTTCACCCGCGTTCCCGAGAGAACTTAAATTTTTACGGGATAAAAAGTAGTATTATGTCAATTTTCAGGCTCTAGCTAGACTATCTGTGTACAACATTTTTTGAAAGCGAGACAGAGTTACTTCCACAATTATAATATTCGTATAGATTGCATTGTTAATAGAAGTTTGCCTTTTTCTCTTAGCTGATAATAATGTAGTTTTTGCTTCGTGATAACAAGCAGATTTCAACATTTTTCTTTGTTATTGTAAATTAATAGCTAAAATTATCAGTAAAAGTACAGGAAGACTGAAGAAAGTATGGATGGATTGCGTGGAATGGACGGTTAATACATGTTTTATTCTTTTATTCTTTTTGTGCCGTTCCTGCTTAAAAACGAGATAAAAGCAGGAAGAAAAGGGTAATGTGTTTTTGACCTTAAATCATAAAATTGCTAGGTCTGAGATTATTTTAGTTTCTGAAATTTTCTTACTAATTCAAAGTTAGATATGAGCACTACAATTTTACGGCTGATATAGTACCTAATGTTATTAGAAAAAATATAAAAAATGATAAAATAAAAAGTTGAAGGCCTAAGTACGTAATATACCCACCCTTTTAATGTAAAACTTTTATTTTAGACCAGAAATATGTTATGCCAACTTTTTGCCGGGACGAAATTACCCACGGGTTAAAAAGCAGAGCTTCAAGTGGAAATGTGAGCGGGACTTTTTTAACGCGGAAATGTCAGTTACTCTGGCAATTAAAAAAAAATCAAGGTCCAGCCAAGCATAATTAAGGTCATTAATAAAGAGGCCCTTTTTAGAAACCGCAAATGTATTTATCACTAGGTTTTTCTGCGGGGTTTCACCCGCGTTCCGGGCCTTTAGCTTTCCCAGAAAAATTAACTTATGAGTTTGTCGTTTAAGACTTAGACTAGACTAGCTTTAGACTATACCTCTACCAAAATATTTTAGCTATGGTTTAAGCCGTGGTGGCTCAGTTGGGAACGCACCGACTCACGATCATGAGGGTGCCGGTTCAAATCCCTGGCCCGTACCTCTGAGTTTATAAAAACTTACGTACGGACACACCACTGGCTTTCGGTGAAGGAAAACATCGTGAGGAAACCTGCATGCCTGAGATATCACAATTAAAGGCATGTGAAGTCCGCCAATCCGCACTAGGCCCGCGTGGTGGACTATGGCCTAAACCCCCTCGATGTTAGGGGAGGCTCGAGCTCCTCGGTGGAGACGTATATGAGCTGTTGATGATGATGATGATGATGTATTCTTGTAAGTTAGAGTCATTTCGCCGATTCATTTTTATATATACCTAGAAGTAAGATTGACACATCTTCGAACAACAATAATAATACTGGGAATCTTTTTGTATATCAAAAAACGGAATCAAAACCAGCATTTCATTCGTAATCACTGTTCAAGTTTCGTTTTTATTCCAAAACAAAATGGCGCAGCTACGTCGTACCGGAGGAATTGAAATGATTACAACAGCGAAAAAATACTTAACTGTGTACAGCATTTTTGTTAGCGAACATTTTAACGTTGGCACACATAGTTTTTATCCGGAGAGCTATCAAAAAATATATGCCCTCCATTATTTAGGGTGTTGTACAGCCAGTAGAAAAATCTATAGGTACTACTGATTTATAAAACTGAAGAGTTTGTTTGTTTGAACGCGCTAATCTCAGAAAGTTTTGGTCCGATTTGAAAAATGTTTTCAGTGTTAGATAGCCCATTTATCGAGGAAGGCCATAGGCTATATATCATTACGCTACAATGAATAGGAGCGGAGCGTGACGCTAACGAAATTGCGCGGGTCAACTAGTGTTGTTATATGCGAAAATAATCTATCCTTATAGAGCTTTGTACTACTAATGCGGATACAAATTGTACTAATGCGGATATCCATAGGCCGTGGTGACCACTTACCATCAGGTGGACCGTTTGTAAGTCAACCTACAGACGTAAAAAACACCTGGAATATGCGTGTGATATACTAAGCAATAGCTCATATAATAAAAATACTACATAAAAATACATAGTTATATAGATAATTATGAATAGTTATATAGACACAAAATGGATGCTAGATATATAAATGATTTGTGACATTATTTATTAATAGCATAGACAAAACCTTTCATTGGCATAAATGGTAGATTTTTATAGATGTCCTAAAACTTCCAACGACTTATGCGACTGGCTGTACTGCGTGAGCACTTTTATTTTATCAGCTGGTTTCTCTTTTATTTTCCCATACGAAATGGTAAAATGTAACCTATTTCAAACCATTAAAAAATAAAATATCTACTGTAAATATGAAATTCTCCTAATAATTATATCCTACTTCTATGGTCGCTGTTCGGGCCAAACCTTCACGGTGTGGAATGTCTATGTGTAAGTCATAGACACCCGCCCTGACGGTCCTCTTTAAGAAGAAATCAATTGACACTTCACTTCAAATAACGTGTCAACCGCATCTATATTCTTTCTCCGCATTTATATTTCATTATTATACCGCAAATAACAACTGTGCAACTCGGTTCCCGCGCGGGAGAAGCCCCCTGAAGAGGATCACAGGGTAAGTCTGTGCATTTATAGACAGGCATTCTTTCCGTGTGGGGTTGACCGGAACCAGCAGCATCCGCATAGTGGAGGGTCACTCTCAGGACACGAAGCCCTAGGTGGCCGCTACAGTAGCAATTATGAATTTCCAACAACAAAATAAACAGCGGGTTGGATTCTCCGTAGACAATATTACGTATAGTGGTTTCATCTGTATTCGAGAGATCTTTAATTTTCCCGTGACATACACATTATTAACTACAATTAAGAAAATTATTATCACTCCAAAAGCTTTCATGTAAATCTTACTTTTTTACTTCCACTAAAAATAATCTGGCGTTAATTTTTTTATTTAGTAACTAAACTAAATATATTTTTAAACCGCTTGTTTTATATAAGAATTTAAGACTGTTTAAGAAGAAAGTTTAAATATGTCTCAGCATAATATCATTATTTTCCACGATGAACACGGAAACTAAAATATCCATTTGGCGCCTGAAATTACAGTTTAAGATTAATTATAATTATTATTAATGCTAAGCCGGATCCGGACCCACAACGATTTATTGACCAAATTAATTGTTCGCGAAAGTTAAACTAAGTTTTGTGTTGGGTTTAAGCCTGTAGCGACACTTCAATTGCTCTACAGGAAATTGAAAACTTTATGATTGTAATAAACTTAGACTAGCTTTGGTCCCTTGGATTTGGATGTTGGATTTATTATGTCGTGATTCAAAATATTATTAGGGTGTCAAGGGTAAACTTGTTCATCCCACTATGTATACAATATTACTAGATACGGTCGTGCGGTATGCGGTACCCGCGTAATTCCTAATAATATAGCCTATATTACTCTCAGATAATGTAGCTTTCTAACGGCAAGATATTTTTGTAATCAGTCGAGTAGTTGCAAAATGTATGTGTTACATACAAATATATGAATCTTTCCTCTTTATAATAGTGTAGATGAACACAATAGTATAATTATATATTTGTGACTATTTCTCACCATCACACCAATACGATTGACGAAATTTAAATTACTTTTGGTGTAGTATTAGAAAATGTTTTGAAATAACATTGATAATAACACAGTAGGCTTATTTTTACCCCGGGATAATTTAAGTTCCCCCGGGAGAGCGTAAACCGTGGGGACCCATCAATATGCAAAATTATGGCTAATAATTACATAATATTTTTGTATGTTGTACCACAAAGGAAAGACTTAATGAAGCATTATTAAAAAAAAACAACCGACCTCATTACAAAATGCAAACTACCTTTTCCCTCTCCAAACAAAGAATACGGTAAATTAAAGTGTCCAATTTAGAAAGCCTATCTAGAATAGGCCCAACGTTTTTCTTTTAAATACTATCTCCGTACATATCTAATCTCCAACACTGTTATTAATAAACGTAGACTAAAGCAGGAGCATCTTTATTCCAAGTATTAAGACTAAAGTAACCAATTTCATTATTAATAAACAAAAAGTAAGGAATGAGTACGCTATTTCCACTCTGCTCTATGCGTAACATTTAAACTAGGGGGCACCCTAGTTTAACCAAACAGTAAGGTGTCGTAATGGCGGAACTTGTCAGATCACTAGTCACAGTGGCGAATATTTTTCATTATTTCTTGATTTCTCGTGTTGTTTACGTACAAGTACCTACTTACTAACGAAGTTATTTCTAAAATTATGTAAAATGGAAAGAAGAAAGATTTGGACGACATGATGTTGATAGATAAATAAATAAATATCCTGGGACATTTTTTACACACGGCCAATCTGATTCCAAACTAAGCAGAGCTTGTGATATGGTAATCAGATAGTTGATATACTACATACTAGACTACTAGATGAAATTGAACACAACTCTCTAACAAAAAGAAGTAGAAATTTTATAAAATACAATCCACTGGGTGAACTTGAAGAAGAGGAATTTAAAAATAAGTAAAGATTTTCGCGATCCATTGAGATCTTATGTAAACCTCTACATGTAACTCTTTGAGGGGGAAAGCAGCTCGAGCAGCATTTATAAATGAAAACTTTTAAGTAGGTACAAGTAATAAAGACAAATTTTTCAATATCAATTAGTTTCATTTTTATCTAGTCATATAAGCTGGGTACCCTGTATCCCCTGGTACCCCGGGTACCATAGGAAATATTTCTCATTCAGTGGATCAAGCAGAGCTTGTACTATAGATAGTATCCAGACAACTGATAAGCATAATTATATCTCTACTAGGGACTCCCCGCGACGTCACTCGCGTTCCCGGGGATCTTTAATTTTACCGGGATAAAATGTAGCCTTTGTCCTTTCTCAGGTTCTAGACTGTGTACCAAATTTCATTTATATCGGTTCAGTGGTTTTAGCTTGAAAGTGGGACAGACAGACAAAGTTACTTTCGCATTTATAATATTAGTATAGATTATTAACACTCAGACACAACACATAACTGTGTTTACCATACAATTATTTGTCCTGGATGGGAATTGAATCCACAATATCTGGAGCAGTCTGGTTCCTTAAACATTGGGCCAATACATATACTAGAGAAACAATTTAATTCGTAACACAAATATGGGGTTGAGTGGTTATTATTAAAATGAACCTGGTGAGCTTGAGTAGCTAGAAACAGAAGGGCAATGGGAAACATAAAAATATATTTATTAAAATATTTTATTCTGATAACTTTTTCATTTCAATTTAGCTTCTAAAATTTGTCAGTTTAATTATCCTTATAATATGTCAATTTCAAGAGCATTCTTCAGCCATTTCCATTTTTCTTTTATGTTCTTTAGCTTTTAACTCACAGTACTGAGCAGTTATTTTTGTTAATCATGATCCTGAAAACAATAAAAAACAATAATTTACCTATTATTTAATACACATTGTCTGAACTGAAATCAAATGTCTAAATATAACGAATAATAATACAATTATAAAATAATTGCTGAAACAACAAACGATGTTTACGTAAATATGTTAAACTCATTAAAACCTAGTATGCTACTTTATTTGATAAGTATAAAATAAATGTATAATTTACCTTTTCTTTTACATCCCAATTGGTCAAACGAGCACGTTCAGACATTTTAATAATAAAAAACAACAACTCAAATCGTCATATAAGCATGATATCAGTCCATAATCAAAATGAAAACTGTCAAATTACGTTCGGTTCATTCAAATTCATTCAATAAACCATTCTTTTTATTTTTTTTGCGGCTGGGGTTGCCATAGCACTAGCACTACTCAGCGTTTTAGGAATGCTTAGTAATTCGGAACTTACGCGGTGTTTATTAATAACGTAAAAAATCGGAAGCTAGTCGCGATCGAATCTACGATTAACTACTCGGAATGTGAGTGTGGATGAAACCAAGAGTAGGCCATTTTTATTAATAACACTGAAAGCGTTTAAAAATAGACCAATTAAAATAATCAGTTTGCGCACTATCTATCTTTATTTATTCAAAAGTTCAAACAAATGCTTGCTACCCTACCAATAGGTTTTGTACCTTAACTAAATTTGGATAAGCTTTAGTTTTCTTTAAAAGCAAAATCTCCGGATATCCCATTTCTATTTAGGGTGATATCGAGCCTTTGATTTTAGGTTCGAATCCTTCTGAGCCCGGCTTTCAGTGAAGGAAAGCTTCGTAAATCTCAGTGAAAGAATTTTATTCACTTGAGATCATAGGCAGATTAGTTAAATACTTTGATAGCTATTCTGCACATGATAAATTATATTCTTTATTTTATAAATTCACTTTAAACAATTTTCTATTAAAGTTTTAATTAATGTTTATTCTATGCAATAATAAAAAATACTATTTAATTTCCATCTAATATCTATCTTAATAAATAACATTCTATATAAATAGAAATCTCGAATCGCAGTGTATGTAGTCGAACTCTTTCGAAACGACTTGACTGATTTTCATGATTTTTTTTGTGTACATTTGGTGGGTCAGAGATTAGGTCGTAGAGTATCTATTTTTATGAAAAACAATGTTTACTAACGCCCGATGCCAATAATCAATCCTGATCCATTTATTGCTATCTAAGATATATATATCAATCCATTTACTAGGTGAAGCTTGCCAATATCCAATCCAAGGATTGGAAAGAAGAAAAATGGAAAAAAGAAAATGGTCTGCCGAGATCAGATATTGGCACGCGGATCGGAGATCGATCAACCAATATGCAGCAATGCAAGATTGGTTTTACTCTCGGATAGGAGATCGATTATTAACATCGGGCGTAAGTCAGCTAGTCAGTACTTATAATTTCAATAGGTAAAGTTTGTGAGTTTGTTAGGAGATGATTTCTGTATCTACTAAACCGATTTTAAAAATTATTATACGAAGCCACGCTATTTATATAAGCAATTTTATCCCCGTACGCCAACGATAACTACACGGGTGAAACCATGGTAGAAAAATATTTAAATATATTTTTTTAAACAATTTTCCTAGGTATATCATCTATGGTTCCCACAGCACTAGCTCTGCTCAGGTCAGTCGCCTGTAAATGTATATTTATTTGATCTACAAACACATATATCAAAAAGGTCCCCTCTAGAGTTCCTTTATTTGTTCCAAGCTCATTTCACCCTTCCCCAGTGTGCACTGAAAATATTTATACACATAATTTACCTTTGTTTATGTTCAACATTACTGTAGTATTTTATTTGTAAACCACTTTGCTAAAAGCTGCATACATTTTGTATGGACATTCCTATTTAATAAACAAAATAATCCACACGTTCTATTGTGGTGAGTTCCGTAGCTCTGACCTTTATTAGAGCTTTCATATATCCCGGTATTCCTTACACATACATCTTAGTAAAAGCAACCTTAAGCTTCGAGTATTAGAGTTGACGTTTCATAAATACTTGTGAAAGGCAATTTGAATGGATGAATATGTTTTATGTTTTATAATTTTATCTGATTTTGAACTAACCAGAGCTTGTACTATGGTAACCATATACAATACTTTAATACTGTTTTAAAAATTCACGGTATGAATATAATGATTTTTTTCTCATAATATTACTTACTCTTCCCACATATCGCTTACAAACTTCCCATATATCCCATAACTCTAAAGAAAGTAAACTTAATACCTATAATAAATGCAAAAGTTTGAGAGGATGGACTGATGTTTGTTACTTTCACTCCAGAACAATTGAAGCGATCTAGATTTAATATGCCACATAGTTAGAATATGTTCTAAATAAGCATTTGGCGGAATAATTTCAAATCTACCGATAACAAAACCGTGGGGTAGAAAGTAGTATTTCATAAGTGATACTTCAAGCTTTAAAATACTTTCACTACACAATGTAACTTTACATTTACGGCATCCGAGCGATATACTCAAATTATTACATCGTGCATCGTATAAACTCCCAGGATTCCCAAAGTGATATTAAATATCTTTTGTTTCAAGTTTGTTTATATAAGCGGATCGAAAGTAGCTCGGTTTAACAAGGGGTATCCTTAGGGACGGGTCGCAGGTTCAAATTTTAAGAGAGGATTTAACTACCAATCGCGTTTCTCTCAAGGGACTTATTGGTTTTGATTCTATAGTGTTTGTATTGTGTCTTAAATCCGTGGACTCATTCTTGATGAAAAGGGAGAGAAAGTGTTTCAGTTTTATTTGATATTAAACTTTATTGTAAAATGATTAAGGTTCAATATCGATTCGTCCAGTCTCTTTTAATAAAAACAATAAGCTGGTATCATATTCAAATAAAAAAATTTGATTAATAAAATTTAATTAATCTTCTATATATATAAAACGAAGTCCCCGTCGCCTCTGTCTGTCTGTCTGAACGCGATGAAAACAAAAACTACGGAACGGATCTTCATGCGGTTTTCACCAAATTACGAAGTATTTCATGGGGAAGGTTTTTATGTATAATACATCAATTTGGATCCGGTAGGTGGCGCTGTTGGGCAGAACGAAGTCTGCCGGGTCCGCTAGTATTAGATAAATTAAAAAGGCCTTAATTATTTTTTTTAATTGAAAAGTATCAATTATTCTTTACAAACTTATATTGTATTCCTTTAAGATACCAAATAAGTATATAAATACAAACTGTGTGTCAAAGTAAAGTGTACTGATGCTAGAGTAACATGTTGTTTATGCAAACGAGCTTAAGCTAAGTATTAAATATGAGCGTTTAGCGATAAGCGACTAACTAATGTTATAAATGCAAAAGTAACTCCGTTTACACGCTTACGCTTTCAGCGTTCACGCTGAAACCACAAAACCGATTATATAAAACAAGTTGACCCGCGCTAAATAACTGTATATTGCCTGTCTCTCTTTAAACCTTTCAGAAGGAAACAAAATGTTTATAATTTCAAAATACTTTGTCCTAAGTCCCAATTAAAATATTTAATATTTTTTTTATATTGGTTAATTTATCGCTTATGCTTTAACTCGAACACTTGCCGATTATACTCGCGCTCGCTATCAGTGAGACCTCGACTTTATGTAGGTATATTTGCTTATGAAGATCACAAATATACAGTTTATTTTCCAAGTTGTTTGATCATTGGCTTCAGTGAGTATTGATATTACCTTGGTAAGTAGAAAAATATCAAGATTATCTATATACACTGGTCATCAAAAAAATCGGCCCACCCATCTTATGTTCAATATTAGTCGATTGTTTCACTGATAACTGGGTTACACGTTTGTTTTTTTATTTTGAAAGTCAATATGATGATTGACGTCTTGCTCATCATAAATCTTATTGCACTGAAAGGTACCTAACAACTTTTTTATACAGAAATACTGTTGAGTCCGGATTTAACGGTTTTACATCGGAACAAATCGACCCGTTCTTCCAGTCAGAAACAGACATTTGTAGGGATTCATGTGCATTAACGTTAAGTTTAATTGCTGAGGCTGTAGTTCTGATTAATTTTGTTAAAAAATAATGGACACTACTGAGCCTGATGCGGCCCAACTTGTGGCTTTGCTGCAACAAGTGTTAAGTCAACGTGTCGTGGCCAGGAAGTTAAATCTCAGCCGTTCTGCAGTTCGGCGCGTTTACCAAAGGTTTATGGAGACTGGGCAGTATCGAAGAAGATCTGAATCTGGGACACATAGGGTAACAACTCAAAGGGATGATCGATTCATAGTGGTATCAGCTCAACGAAATCGACACCTTTCTGGCGTTGATCTCCAGCGACGCTTACGTGAAGATCGGGGTATGGCTATAAGTGGCAGTACAGTAAGGAGGAGACTACGTGAGCAGAATTTATGACTACACAAGCCAGCAACCGGGCCACAATTGACGACAGCTCATCGACAAGCTAGCCTTCAATTTGCGCAGAATCACGTCAACTGGACTATAGGCCATAGGGAGACAGTTCTTTTTAGTGATGAGAGTCGGATGACTTTATACGGTTCTGATGGGCATGATAATGTCATGCGAGGGCCAGGTGAACGTTATGCCCAGTGTTGTATAAGAGAAACAGTGAGTTATTGTGGAGGCTCTATAATGTTTTGGGGTGGGATGTCTTTAACTGGACGCACGGAGCTGGTTTTTATAAGAAATGGTGCTTTAACTGCGGTACGCTACATCACAGAGGTCCTGGAAGATAATGTGGTGCCATATGCCGGCTATATTACAGAAAATTTTGGATTTGTCCATGATAATGCACGGCCACACGTAGCGCGCGTTGTTACCGATTACCTTGACGAGGTCGGCATTCGGGTTATGTCGTGGCCAGCAAGAAGCCCCGACCTGAACCCTATAGAGCACATCTGGGACACCCTTAAACAAAAGGTTAGAGCCCAAAATCCAGACCCTACATCCTTAGGAGACCTGGAAACTGCCATCAGAGAAGAATGTAACCGAATCCCTCAAGAAACCATAGAAACCTTGATTTGGTCACTAAAACGGCGAATGCAGGCCGTCATTCGAGCAAGAGTGGGGAATACGCAATATTAAACTGCAATAATTGCGTTCATAACACATATGAGTAAAATTTAGAGCGTGTATAAAATTAATCCAAAAAAGAGAGTTCTTTTTATTTTTGTTTATAATCAGTGTTTCATTTTGTTTTACTATTTTTTATGATTTTATTGCGCTGAAATTAGTGTAAATAAATAAGTTTAATTAAACATATCATTGTTAAATCGTTTTGTTTTGTTTTACTAAAGAAAAACGTGATTTGCGGTAAAATTGCAGGTGGGCCGATTTTTTTGATGACCAGTGTATTTGTTACTACAAACGTATGTTTTATAAACATATGAATAAATAATAAATAAACATAACCAGATAACTTTGTATCCCACATGCGTTTTAAATGAAATTCTATTAATATTACAAACTAGTGGCTCCCCGCGGCTTCACCCGCGTACCCGGAAAATCTTCCGTTTTTCCGCGGTAAAAAGTAGCCTATGTCCTGTCTCAGGCTCTAGACTATCTGTGTAACAAATTTACACAATTTTATTTACTAATACCAAATTAAATCGGTTCAGTAGTTTTACCGTGAAAGACAGACAGACAGAGTTACTTTCGCATTAATAATATTTTTTAGGATACGAAAGTACCCCTGTCTGCTACGCTTTCACATCTAAACCGCGGAACCGATTTTAATGAAAATTGGTTCAGATAACTAGAATTAGGAAAAGGACACACCTTTTATCCCGGAAAAATTAAGGTCCTCCGGGAAGGCAGGTAAATAAAAATATAGAGATATGATAACTTTAGTTTCCCGTATTTGTATTCTCGAAAATAAGTACTCGTAGTCTCAAGTCTAAGTTATTTAATAAGAATACAGAATAAACATTCTAAAAATGTCTCCAATTGATACAATTTTAGAGCTTTCAATATTAAGCTTTGAAGCAAAAATGTCCAATATTAAATTTGTGGGTGTAAGTACATGAAAGTACATGACCACCTGTTGAGACTAAGTTATCCACCAAACCGACACGTTCAAATTAGGTACTATCATTTAGGAAAACTCATTTTGAAAACTGTATATATATTAATCGGAAAATCATGATGTCATTTTATTATCTAGTATTTATTTTTATTATTACTACAATAGATATTATTTGTAACATTCTTAAAGCGTTTACCGTAATAAGCTTCCGGGGACACGGGAACTGATAGAGTGTGAAATTGGATACACAACGAACGGATATCGGATGGTTTTCGTAATAAAAACGATAGTTTATTTACGATAAACACACTGTTTTGTGTTCAAGTAAATCTATGTTTTGAAAAACAGCTGTTTCATAAAAACTAGTTGACCCGCGCAACTTCGTTAGCGTCACTTGCCCGTTTTTGCAACAGTTTTGATTGATGCTCCGCTCCTATTTGTCATAGCGTAATGACTTATACATAAAAACCTTTCTTAAGAATTACTCTATCTATTAAAAAAACCGCAACAAAATCCGTTGCGTAGTTTTAAAGATCTAAGCATATATAGGCACAGACAGACGGCGGATAGCGACTTTGTTTTATACTATGTAGTGATGATAAAACTCACAAACATGTCTTCTGGTGACCACGATAAATACAACTTGATCAAAACGTCGAATTTAGTAATAATCTTCTCTAATATTATAAAGAGGAAATATTGTGGGTGTGTATGTTAGTAATGAATAAACTAAAAAACTACTGAGCCGATTTCAAAAAATATTTCGCCATTGGAAAGCTACATTATCAGACATTCAATTGACCGTTGATACAGTCGTAAACACTTTTATTTTATCACAATTTTTAGTTTTTTATTCGGTAGCATTCTTCTTCCTGCCTACTCTAATAAACTCCTGTCTATTATTCTTCCATGCCTTTCTGTCATTCGTATCAGTTATTCCAAAATCTCTTATAGTGGAGTAAATGAAGCATTATGGGTCCGTTTTTTTTTACTGTGAACCGAATTGCATACAATTTCGGAATTAGGTTCATCTTACCCTTAACTTCAAAAGTGAAAATGATTTGAACTCCGCAACCACCCTGGGTGTGGTTGCCACCCCTTCTCGGGGGTGAATTTCTTTTTTTTCAAAATTGCCTCGGATATCAATAGAAGGCCTAATTTTAAGCAAAAATCATCTATAAAGTTTTGCAAAAAATCCAATACTTTTCAAGTTATTGGCAATTGAAAATTCGCAATTTTTTCGCAGTTTTTTGCAAATATTTCCAAAAATATACGTTTATCGAAAATTTTATTAAGAACAAAGTTGTAGCAGGTAAAACAATGAACAATTTGGTATTTTATAAAGTATTCTAAGTGCAATATTAAGCTAGATATGAAAGATCAAAGCCGTGTTTTATTTTGTCTGAAATTTAATCGATGTGGTCAATGCCATCTAGTGGCGAGCAGATGCATTTTATGCATTTTAATACAAAGGGGTTTTGTAGTGCATAAAATAAGCTTTAAAATGAGCACTATTCCAAGTCTTTTGCACGTAAAATAAGTGAGCTGTATTGCAAATAAGGGGAGCATCTAATGTTTTTTCTTTTAAATCAATGGGTTTCATAAGTGCCATTTCCACCATAATTAAAATTAATCGTATTCCGCCTAGAATTACCTTTATTATGAAGAGTTTGATGGATAGTATCAGTTTGGCTGCATCAGGACACATATTTTTAAAAAAAAATCATGATTATATAAAAACCAAACTTTCAAATATTAAAAAAATTCCACCCTATTTTTCATAATATCTCAAAAGGGACGACAGATACGTATACAAGTGTGTGAATAAAAAAATTGTTAATTTTCTGACAAACAATTTGGATGTTTCGGTTTTTCTGTGAAACAAAAATTGACGGAGATATGATTGCTTAAAGAGCGCGTGGCAGCGGAATCACAGCCTCTCTTAAGCCCTTTAACCCTTCACCGTTTCAGAAAAAGATTTTTTACTATAAATTGCAATAAAGGATGTTGTAGCTCTTTTAATTACCTTTACAATGGTGTTTTATAACTTGTGATAGCATGAAAATTGAAGGAGTTATGGTCCAAAAACTTAACATATTTTTATCTACTTAGTAACTGAAAATTTCGGAGTGCGAATATTTGGAGCAATGTGAAAGTACGCAGTATAATAGAGACCCACAACTATTGTAATGTGTTATCAGAAATGTGTGAAATCCAGGAATAGAATACAAATCCTAGGAAATGTGTGTACAGTTCCGATACTATTTAGGAAATGTATAAAATATTGTTTGAAAAACTATTTAATGCATAGATATCCTAGGAAATGTATAAATTTCCTCGGAATAATATGGAATACCTGCTGGTCCACCGGCAATGTGTAAAATAACTATGTTTGTGCGTAGTAATCAATGTTATGTTAGGACAGTAAGTCTTTGTCACCTTTTTTGTGTTCATTTCAGAACATTTAGACGTTCGAGGCTTAAGGGTGGCCCAAGGGCCACCCCCGCCGCACCCTAACCTATATTAATAATATATTATGGCGATAATACACAAATATTATCGCCATAATATATTTATATGGTATATATTTATACCATACTATGACACATTTGCAAGGGTTGTAAGATTTTCAAGGGGTTGAAAATGATTTTAATATGAGGTAATTATGTAAGAAAATACTTTACAATTTCACCATTTGCTATTAGACATGTTTTCTAGCGATAAAATGGCTCAATATAATTTTTTCCATGTAGGGGTGTAAACCACCCCTTAAAAATGATAGGCGGAGTTCAGATCATTTTCACTTTTAAAGTTAAGGGTAAGATGAGCCTAATTCCAAAAATTTCATGCAAATCGGTTCACAGTAAAAAAATTCGGAGGTAAGACCGTATTTTTCGCTTCATTTTCTCCACTATTAATATAGAAATCATATAGTATATCAATATTTTGTTAAAAAAACAAGTACAAATCAATTTTGAATCCTCACACATTGTGTTAGTGTCGATTTTAGATTGTCAATAAACATAGACCACTCGAATTCAGAGAGCTCAAACTAATATATCTCGACAACTTGACAAGTGACGACCTGCGTCACGGGCTAGTGACGTGGGAAATGCACGAAAATTGGAAACCTCTTAATAAATCGCTCGACGGGTTATGTTTGTGAGTTTGGAGGGATGACATTTAATGAGTCGGCTTATATTACACCTAACTGTGCGTACTTTAGATTGTATGTTAAACTAGTGGCTCCCCGCGGTTTCATCCGAGTACCAGGGAGATCCTCCATTTTTCCGGGATAAAAAGTAGCCTATGTCTTTTCTCAGGCTCTGGATTATCTGTGTACCAAATTTCATTTAAATCGGTTCGGTAGTTTTAGCGTGAAAGCGTAACAGACAGAGTTACTTTCGCATTTATAATATTATGGCATGGTTAAAAAGTTTTTGGAGGATTTAGATAAAACTAATTTACATTTCATTTAGGATCAATATACTTAACCAGAAATTTACTATTTACCTATAAATAAAACATTAAAATTATAATCTAGTCTATCTAGATCTACGTTTACTATTTTACAGAATTGTGGTTAAAGGAAATAAGGTCTTAAAAAACCTTTAACCACTTAACTCAATACTTGAAAACATGGTATACCTATGTTGATTAGATTTTTTTATATTTACAGAGCAGAGACACTGTAATTGACTTTCTTTAAAGTTATTTTTTGTTATCATAATAACAAAAATACTAATAAACTCAAGTATCAAGATCATTGTACCAAAAGGGTAAAATATAAACCCATGACCTTCAATATCACATCGTCCTCTAGAGCGTACTGTGGAATCTCACTCCCGCCGTCACTTGACTCCATCCCAAAGGTTGTAAATAAAAGTCACTGTTACTGATAACTATATGAAGGACGTATATATTTCAGACATTTAACCGTAATACAAAGTTACACAGAGCTCTATAGTCTAGACCTTAGACGGTACGCTGGGCGACTGACCTTAGTCAGTTACAATTCGCTTTTTGTCCCGCTCTGCGGTGACGTCATTGCTACTACACATGGTAGGGGCACCTACAGTCATCCCCCCCTTTTTTAAAACAATTACTAAAGAAAAAAATCTTTTTTTTTTATGATCCTTTTAATAATACATAATATCACCCTGCATAGTACAAGTACCCGATGTCTTAATCTAGAATTGCAGATAAGCAAATACATTGTTTCATAGTACAGTTGTTATTATTAAGAGTCATATCATGTTGCATTACACAGTAACATTGCCAGCAGGTGTTCATTTTACAATTGTTTGCATTATGATACTTAGATTATAACAAGTAGGAATGGAAACAATGATTAATACATTTTAAACTAAAGATTGCTAAAAATATGATAGATGCCACAACTTAACTACCTTAAAACTAAGTACATTGGGTTTCACTGAAAGTTGCACATTTTATACATTGTACTGAGGATTGTTCTGCACTGTCTGCAGCGGTATGTTGTTAACACTGTTACTTAGGTTTCCGAATTCCTTTCTTAAAAAACGCTTGGTCTTCCTTGCACAAAATGCATAGATTAAATATAAGAACAAAATGGCTGCCAGTACGGATATCACTGATACTACTATTTCAAAAGTGTGAATTCTGTACTCTAAACGCTGATTCGAAGCATTGTTCGCGCCATTTTGCGCTATCACAATCTCTTCTTCCTTTTTCTCTACACTATATGTTTTTCCCATTATTAATTACGAATGACAACGACCTCGTCAAATTGTTAACAATGTAATGAATTGAATTACGTATCTAACGCTTAGCGTTGCAGGCTTGCATGGTTTAGCCTTCATATGCACCGGAATTTGCTTACTCTACACATCAACTTTAGATTAGGTTACGTATCGCATACGCTCTACGGTGAATACTTTACAAATGTACTGGTAGCAAAAGAAGCGGTGATGGTTTATTTTCAAATAATAAAAAATATATATATATTATGTTAACTTAAATCTAACTGGTATTTTTATAATGCGACCACTGCGCGATACCTTAATGTTACTTTCGGGGTTATTTCTTACTATATTTGCCTCATAGTTGTCCTCAGTGCTTTCCCCAGAAAATACATTGACGGGTTCGCTGTCCTGTTCAATACACTCGGAGTTAGCTAAGGTGAAAGCTGGCTTAAGCCGGTCGATAGAGATCGATGTTGTTCTTTTTTCTAGCTGTACTTGATATACTTTTCCTTGCTTACTTATGACCCGATACGGTCCCTTGTAAGCAGGAGTAAGAGGTTTCCTAACTGCGTCATCTCTAACGAAAACGTGCGTGCAATCTTTTAAACTCGAATGAACAAAAAACTTCTTGGTACTAGAGTTGTTCTTAAAGCATGGTTTAAGATTGCCAATTGTTTGCTTTAATTTTTCTGCATAAGTAAAGTCATCGGTGGCTTGAATAAAATCATTATCACTAAAGAAATCGCCCGGCAACTTCAGAGCCTTACCCATTAACATCTCGGATGGGCTAATGAAGGAATTACTACGGCCAGCTGCTCTCAGGCCTAGGAGAACAGCTGGTAGTTCGTCTGTCCAAGAATTTGGATTTTGTAGCAACCGAGCTGTTAATGAACTTTTTAGACAGCGGTGCCACCTTTCGACCAACCCGTTGCTTTGGGGATGATAGGGGGTTGTATGAACTTTTGATATCCCTAAAATTTGCGTGAGTTTTTTGAATAGATCGCTTTCAAATTGTCTCCCCTGGTCACATGTAATTCTTTCTGGAGCACCATATCTACTAATCCAGCATTCAAAAATGCATTGCGCGACTGTTTCTGCTGTTATGTTTTTGACGGGTACCGCTTCTGGCCACCTTGAAAACCTATCAACCATGGTGACTAAATACCTGAACCCTTCGCTTGTAGTGCTGAGTGGTCCTACGATGTCCACGTGTAAATGCTGTAAGCTGGCAGAGGGTTGGTGAAATGATTCGTATTCTGAAAATGTATGTCTAGTGACTTTCGACTTCTGACATTCGATGCATGATTTAGCCAATTTGTTTATGTCCTTGTTCATGTTCGGCCAAAAATATCTACTAGTGATCATTTTCCTAGTTGTCCTAACACCGGGATGGCTAAGATTATGAACCGTGTTGCAAACTAACTTCCTAAATTCTAAAGGTATGTAAGGCCTCATTCGTTCAGTTGATGTTTCGCAATAAATCGGGACGTTACAATGTGGTAATAGTTTTAACTCAAGCTTGAGTTGACTTTTTAAATTGTAAGTACGTTCTAACAATGTTGCCAGTTCTGTATCATGTCTCTGTTGGTTAGCTAATTCGTTGAAGTCTAATGGGCTTGGACATGTGATTTCTTGTATTCGCGACAAAGCATCGGCTACCCTGTTCTCGCTTCCGCTCACGTGTCGAATGTCGGTTGTGAATTCGCTTATGTACATAAGTTGTCGAGTTCGCCTTGGTAATTCTTTGTTGCTACCGATTTTTGAGAATGCGTGGGTTAGGGGTTGGTGGTCTGTATAAATAGTCAATTGTCGACCTTCTACCTGATTTCTAAAATATTGGATTGCTGAAAATATGGCTAAGAGCTCGCGGTCATAGGTACTATATTTGCTCTCGGTTTGCGATAATTTCTTAGAGAAAAAGCCCAATGGTTCCCAACCTTTGCTAGTTTTTTGTTGGAGTGCCGCACCTAGACATGTATCACTGGCATCGGAAAATAGCCCTAATGGCGCGTTACATCTTGGGTGAGCAAGTAATGTGGCGTTTTTCAAACTTTCTTTACAGGTTTCGAATGCCTTCTCCGAGTCTTGATCCCATTGAATCGGTGATCTATCCTTTTTCTTAGAGTTAACTAAATATTTATTCAAGTGCGTTTGATACTTTACAGCTTTGGGCAAGTGTGGCCTGTAAAAGTTAACCATCCCCAGAAAACGTCGAAGCTCATCTACAGTTTTCGGTTTAGGAAACTCGGAAATGGTCCGTACCCTATCCGGTAAAGGAGTGATGCCCGATTGCGATACTTTATATCCTAGAAAATCTATAGAAGACTTTCCAAAATCGCACTTTTTTAAGTTAATTGTTAATCCTATATCTTGCAAGCGTTTAAATAAAATATCTAAATGTTTGAGATGCGTTGCCTCATCCGACGACGCAATGATTACGTCATCTATGTACGAGTGCAGGCACGATGCAGCTCGGATTTCTGCGTGGGCATTCGAACTACTTGATAGCGAGTCATTGTTGTGTGTCTCATTTGTATGATTATTTTTAGAATTTACTACTAAAAATTGTATGTCCTGTAATACCGTAGTGTCCATGAACCTTTGAAAACTTTGGGCCGCATTGACAAGGCCAAATCCTAATTTTGGAAATTCAAATAATCCGAAGGGCGTGATGATGGCGGTTTTCTCTATGTCCTCCGGTGCCACATTGATGAAATGGTAGGCCTTGTTAAGGTCTATTCGTGAGAATATTTTTTTTTCAGCTAAGTTGTATGTGAAATCTTGTACTCTGGGTATAGGGTAACGATCTGGCTTCGTTACGGCATTGAGACGACGATAGTCGCCGCAAGGCCTTAACTGTCCGTCGCGTTTGGGCACCACATGTAACGGGCTTGCCCACGGACTTTTAGAGGGTCTGCATATACCTAATTCTCGCATTATCCTAAACTCCTCTTTAATTTTATTGTACCTGTCCGGCGGTAGCGGTCGAGCTTTGGCAAATACCGGAGGACCTGTCGTTTCGATTACGTGTAAGGGTGTGTGTATAGAGACATTTCGGTAATAACTTGGTTTAGTCACGTTCTCATACTTATGCAGTAACTCGCTGTACGGATGACCGTCCTGAATTGTTTTTATAGATGGAGTGGCATCTCTAACTAACTTACCTACGGAGCTTAAATTTGTGGTTCCGTCAATGAGTTTTCTGTTGAACAAGTCTACACTGAGTTTGTTGGCATATAAGAAATCCGCGCCCAAAATGGGTTGTTTGACGTCACATATTACAAATACCCACTTAAAAGCTCTCCTTAATCCTAAATTAAGCTCTAAAGTAACACAACCGTAGGTTCTTATTTCAGTGTTATTTGCCGCAAAAAGTTTATAGCTGGATTCTTTAATGTTTTTGTACTTGTAATGCTGATACGGCAACACTGAAATATGAGCCCCGGTGTCTACCAAAAAATGCAAGTTATTTTTACTATCGCTAATTAAAAGACGGTGATTCCGAAAAGGTACCTGTTCCGCCGTCTCAGAGTGTACCTCACTCAGTTTCCCTGCTGGCTGCTGTTCCGCCCGTTGGTGTCGCTGTTTTGTTTGTTTTTCCAGGCACACGGCTGCACACAGTTGCGCGCATACCGTTTGAATCTTCCATGGTAAAAGCATAGACCGCCTTGCTCGTCGTATCGTGAGTTTGACCTTGACCTATTGAAGCTTCCTCTCCTGAATGGCCGGCTTTGGCGTCGTTGATTTTGTCCTTTTATTTCAGCTATGTCTAGGGTGAGTTTGTGCACCTGCGTGAGTAATTCTGAGAGGACCGTGTTACTTGAGGAGGTTGCCTGGCTGCTTACCTCCGCTATCGTTCCGTTATTGCTGATCGATTCCATGATCTTGTCGGCAACCTTGGCTAGATTTTCAAGGTTTTCGTCTGTGGAAACTGCTATGACCGCTCGCACTGTGGATGGTAGTCTTGAAAGCCATAGGTTCTTTAGTGTCTGTTCCGACACTTGAGCTGCTTTACCAAGGTCTCTCATTTTGCGTAGTAGTTGTGTAGGTTTCTGAGTACCTAAATCTAGCTCGCTTACCAGGCGTTGAAATTGCCGTTCGGCACTTTCCTCGAACGCTGTTATGAGTCTTTCCTTAACGGTTCTATACTTATCTGTCTCTGGAGGGGAGAGCAATATGTCACTTATTTGTTGCAGTGCCTCTCTGTTTAATTTAGAAACCACCAAGTTATATTTTGACTCATCTCCTTGCTTCTGTGACGAGATTATTGCTTCGAACTGCGCAAACCAGAGCCCTGGCATCTGGGTCCAAAATTCCGGTATTTTTGAGGCCACGCTAATCTGTGCTAGATCGGCGGACATGCTTATTCCTGCTGTACCTTTACTGTCAGCTACAGGTACCTTAGGCTGTTGTTGCGGTGGTGCTGATGAGATTTGGGGATTCATTCCGGTTACGTATGATTTGCTAGGAGTACGAACGCGTGGCCGTAGGCTGCGGGCGAAGACGGAAGGAAGAAGAGAGGCAGGAAGCCCGATGTTGCCGCTTCCGCACTAGGTAGTTGAGTTGTATTCACTTAAAACACGTGCTCTCTTTCGGGGTCACCACTGTGGAATCTCACTCCCGCCGTCACTTGACTCCATCCCAAAGGTTGTAAATAAAAGTCACTGTTACTGATAACTATATGAAGGACGTATATATTTCAGACATTTAACCGTAATACAAAGTTACACAGAGCTCTATAGTCTAGACCTTAGACGGTACGCTGGGCGACTGACCTTAGTCAGTTACAATTCGCTTTTTGTCCCGCTCTGCGGTGACGTCATTGCTACTACACATGGTAGGGGCACCTACAGTACTTTAGCTCAATGCATATAAATAAACAACACCATATTAATTTCATCTGAAATGTTTACTATAAACGAAAAATATTGGTTTTTATCACAAATAAAAGGCGTGTATTTCACATAAAAAATTCTGAAACACATTTTGTCGGGGATTTAATATAAATGCAAATAATCAATTCGGACAGCGACCGGTATGTTAAACTGGTTTGGACTGGATTCCTACCTGATGCTAAATATAAATCCTAGTGAGATGTCAGGCTCAGGCTGGCTGAAGTGAGTGATTCAGTTAAACCATTTTAGTTCTCCATTTTGTTTATTTAGTGCTTCCAGCTTTTCGTCAGTTGGGGATTAATGCATTTTGAGGATGGTTCCAAATTGTTGTTTGTTCCAAATTATCCTATTCAAAACAAGCATTTGTTACCACGCACATCTGATTATTATTTAAATGTAAAAATCTATATAAGTATGTATTAAAATGTAAATAGTATGTCATTTATCTGCTTTTCAAACTAAAGCTTTGCTTAATTTGGAATCGGATTGATCGTGCGTTAAGAATGCGTGTGAAGTATAGAATACATAAGCTATTGCTAGAGTGCATAGTAAAAAATAAGTAAAACTTTTATAGTAGTTAGAATTCTGATACACATAGATAAAACGTATTAGATATTTTTTTATATTACTGACCTGCAACACTGCCCTCTAATTAAAATTATTACTAGTTCTGTGCAAAAAAAAAAATAATAACTACATTATAATATTACAATTAATCGATATTAAGAATTGAATAGAATTTCAAAATGCTTCAGAATTCGACGAAATCATCAAAGGAAATTTCAGAACTTCAGTTCGGATAAACCCTTGTATTAATTAAAACTCATTGTTCAAAGACAAATTAATATTATATGGGTTTATCCTTATGGAAAAGTCAAATAAGGTTTTATTCTGTAAAGTATATGTCACTAGTTTTATGATGTTTTTATGCTGACTCTTTCGTTTACTATGCAATCACTTGAGATATCCGAGTGCTGGGCGGCGTCGCTCTCGATCGCTGATGAAGGTTGTGTTAGAGAAGGCCCCCTGCCTTCATAGAATTAATGACATTGAATCAAATTCGTTCATTTAATTAATTTAGTTACTGTATCACATTGCTATGTCATTTGGAAGATACCATACATATGTGTTAATTAAATTATCAGAAACACCCTTAAGCTCAGACAAAATGAATTATTAAAATTTTGATTGTTTTTTAATATTATGATTTGTAAATATTTGTCGCGTTAGTTTTAGTATTTATTCTAAATTATATTTTTTTGTATTCATATGTTTTAAGTTGCAATTCAGATCTGTATGTATTATTTTTTATTAGTTGTAATTTGTTGTATGTATCTTAATAAATAAATAAATAAATTCAGGGTGTCAACTAACTCCATACCAAATTTTATTAAAATCGCTCCAGCTGTTTAGACATGAAGAAGTAACAAATATACACACTCACAAACCTTTATAATTTTAGTGTGATTAGTAACCAGTAATTTTCATTCATTAACAGCATTAAAACAGTTATAGTGGGGAAGTAATGAACGTCTGTGTAGATAAGGGTTTCATTATCCCCCATTTCTCTTCGCAAATGAGTTCTCTTGTAGATTAATAACTAAGATAGCTGGGTCTGTGGTCCCATGACGAATACGTTCACTATTCATAGGATTTCTATGATATTTTTTTCTTTTTGCTACTGTAGCGACTGGGGTGTTAAAGATATATTTTAATCATGATCTTTTCTAAACGTATATAATGATAAGCACCAGTCCACAAAGAGCTGGTTTGATATCTAAGGCAGTATATTCCTACTAAACATGATGCTTTATTAAATACCTATATTAAATTATTAATTATTAAATTACATGAAATAACTATTCCATAATAAAAATGAGGAACAATAGTATTATTTTTTAAGTAACTATCAATAATATAGTATGATCCTTATATAGCAGTGAACTATAAGAATATTTTTTTAAGGTCAAAAGTGATGCCTATCTTATATTTTAATTCATGTAATTTTGTAAGAAAAAGTTAGAAAAGTGCCATTATTTAAAATGTGTGTACCATATTGCTTTGTTGTACATTTTAAATTCTATTTACTATCTTGACTATAAATTGTTCTAGATTCCTGCAGTCCAAACTCTAGGAAAGCCTATCTGAGAGGCCGTTTGTTAAGCTCAAAGTCGAGCCTTGACAGTGTCTGTTTGTAAAGGCATATACATACTGCAGTTACTGATAGGCCTATCGGTCGATTTGATTAATTAAGGAAATTTCATTAAAAGCTTATGACACGATTTTGCCTGGAGTTTGTGTTACGGTAACCAGATAGCTGATATACTACATATATACACCCAGACACAGAACAAACAGACATATTCATTCATACAAATGTTTGTACACGCAATCTGATATATAAAATTCTCGTGTCACAATGTTAGTTACCATACTCCTCCGAAACAACTTGACCGATTTTTATGAAATTTTATATGCATATTCAGTAGGTCTGATAATCGGCTACTATCTATTTTTGATAGCCCTGTGATCGCTGGAACGGGAACTGCGCGGTTGAAATCGCGGGGCGGCAGCTAGTTTATATATAAATTTGTATGTAGCAAATGTTTACTGTGACAAAAAAAACAACAATTTTATTATTTATATTTACATATATATGGAAGAATATATGTAAACAGCACACTCAGCATAAGAACATTTTTCTTCTTCACGTCAGAAAGCCTATATTGTCTTTCCTCGTCGCCTTTTTATAGCAAAGTAGTAAAAAACTTATGAGTATACAAGCTTTTAGGCTATAGCTCATTGAAGGTCACGGATTCAAACCCTGAAAGCGAAAACTTTTAATCAAGGAAATATCGTGAGGAAACCAAATCTCGGAGGTAGACAAATTCTAGTCCACCCTGACTTTATTCTTTCACAAATTCTCGATCAATTAAAAAAATACTGAAAAAGGAAAATCTATATTTCTTTTGAGTCAAAAATATGACGGAAAAATATAAAATTACCGAACAAAGATGCTACTGAACCGAAAACAGATAAAATTTATATTCTCATGCATTTTCATTATGCATAAAAGATTTTATTTTCCGTCGAAGAAAAGGCTGCTGAAATACCTACAAGTCTTTGTTAGGCTACGAGACATATACTTTGCTACGAGCCGTAGCAACTGCTACGGTTTTGAATAGTGCTACGAATACAAAGAGGGTATATTTACTTCAACAAATACTTTTATGTCACTAGGTTAATATAATTGGCAGACGGTCCATCTGATGGTAAGTGGTCACCGGTGCCTATGGATTCCCTGTGTGATGTCGACCTTAAATACAAAGCTTTAGAATGGTCAAGCAAGTATCTAAGTATGGTGTGTTAGTTGATTACTACTGAGACTATCCAAAATCAATTAAAATTATTCGCTGATCTAAAAAACCTAAAACAAAAAATCTCATGTAAATATAGCCGCTAATAAAAGCGAGTTAAAAATAAGTAAAGATGTTTATATATTTAGAAATTCGCGTATAAAAAGACACGTGGAAACGTAAATCCTGTAGGTACCTTTAATCCCAGAGTGCTGGATTTCACCAAAATATCATATTCGGTAAAACCTCGAAGGGGTAAATGTAACTAAAAGCCTTACTTTTACTTATATTTTTCCCCGGAGTTTGAAATACATATTACGACTGACAGATTCGAAAGGTACTCGATATTTTTGGGAAAATAATATTTTTATATTTTCGTTGCTTTACTTGAAAATATGTACTATCGCACACGTCTCATAAATATCTTAGGGTATATTGAACTAGAACTTGCCTTTCCAGTTTTTATTTTGGAAAATGTTTTCCTTAGAATGTCTAGAAGAAATCGCTTAAGCGATAAGCCGGCCTATTTTCTTATCATATGTATTTACCTCCTATTTCTTTCGTGTTTTAAAAAGCATATTCTTTTCATAATATTATAAGTTTTTTATTTCGACGTAACTGGAAGGTTTTATTACAACAAAATTTAATGCTTTTAAAAAGTAGGTATTAAATATTAACGGTAACTGACAAATATTTTAGTACGCAAATAGATTATTTTTCGCAAAATCGAAAACAAATTCATACACAGTATATTGATATTTTTTAGTTTATTCATCATCATCAGCTCATACACGTCTTCATCTAGGAGCTCGAGCCTCCCCTAACAATGAGGGGATCTAGGCCATAGTCCACCACGCGGGCCTAGTGCGGTTTGGCGGACTTTACATGCCTTTGATTGTGACATCTCGGGCATACAGTTTTTTTACTCACGATGTTTTCCTTTACCGAAAACCAGTGGTGTGAATCCGTACATAAGTTTTTATAAAACTCAGCCAAGGTTTAAACCTGCACCCTTATGATCGTGAGTCGGTGCGCTACCCACTGAGCCACCATGGCTTTAGTCTATTCGTTACATACAAAAATACAAATCATTCCTCTTCGTTATATTAGTATGAGTATGATTTTGGCGATATATTACGTAAAGAAATCTAATATATTAGTAGCAAATCGGCTTGGTCGTTTGCATGTAAATGTACCAGGATATTTAATTGTCTTTAGGTGATTATGTTTAATAGATCTTTCACTATAACTCTCTCACTTTTATAGTTACAAACATACTACTTTTAGGTGGACAGATTGACTTTTATGTATCTAATTTACAGCCGAAGTGAAGAATGAAGAATAAGTAGTAATAAAATTTGCAACAATAAAAAGGAACTATGTTTAGATTTGTCTATTGCGTGGGCCTATATTTTAAATCTGGCGGGTAGTTTTTATTGCTGTAAACTGAAATATCGCGTTGTAGTTTTTGACCCTGACTTTCAAATCGGTCGTGGGTTCGAAACTCGTCCAAAATAAACATTTGTATACATGAACGTATCTGAAGATTCTGTGTCTCGATGTATATATCTATATAGGCATGTATTTAATCGTATATGAGCTATTTAGTTATCATTGCATAAGCTCTGCTTAGTTTGAAATCAGATTGGCCGTGTGTGAAAAATGTCCCAGGATATTTTTGTTTATTTAGTAGTACAGCTTTTACTTAATAGTCAATTTATGTCCATCAAACCAATTATACCTAAATTATAATAAACCCACGTTCTTTGTAAACTAACTAGAACTAACTAATATATTCAAAAACTTCGGATTGAAATAGATTTTTGACAATATTTATGTCAAAAATTTATGCTAAATTAAAATATTTCCAATTTTATTTAGGAAAGATTAGCAGGTTCGGCAGTAATGGTTTACATGACAAAGTACTAATATCATTCTTATTTCCGCCGTGGAAGAAGAAAAAGAAAAGAAGAGTAACATTTTCTTTGTGATTTTAAAGATAGCCAACCGGTAAAGTTAGCACTTTAGAAGCTATTTTAAATGTCAAAAGGTGACATCGACTACAATCAGATGAGTCTATTCATAAAACACGACGGATTTTTAGTACTTAGGCACTTAACTAATAATTTGCGAATTTAACGAGTCAACTGAAAAGCCTCTTAATCGGACACTTATCATTGAGGCCTCTCAGCCATTGGGTACAATAAAACATTTTATCGATCCCGTAATAGTGATGCTTATTATTAGAGTCGACTATTCTCGTCGATAACTGCCCATAAAATATTATCGACATGGTTACGTCACTAGTTACGTGTTTGTATAGTCATTTGGAATTGGATATAATATTATGTCTTTGAGTTGTATCATTCTTATTTATTTCTAAATAGTATAAGACAATGCCTCAGAATGTTTCTACGCACAATCTTCCAAATCACTGAACTGATTTTGATTTATAGAAAACGAGATACGAATAAGATTTGTGGTGCTTTTAGTTAGTAACTTGCAACAGTGACAAGTTGCTAGTAGATATTAAATAAGGTTTATAATTAAATTAACATGAAATTTTAAGACTTATTATCTTATGTTTATTTACCTATTCAGGACAGGCTTCTGCTTTGCGGTTTTACGCGCGTTCCCGGGGGTGTCCCGGTAGATAAAAAGTAACCTACATAGTTTTCTTTTACGTTTACATCTTAGCTCGGTTCAGCGTTCTTGGCGTGAAGCCTTAACGGACAGAGTGTTTCGCATTAATAAATATTAGTAGTGGTTTTAATCGCAGCAACATCTTTATGAGCAATATTGCTAACCTATATTCCCGAGATGTCGCAATTAAACCCATGTGAAGTCCGCCAATCCGCACTAGGCCCGCGTGGTGGACTATGGCTTTATGCCCCTCATTGTTAGGGGAAGATCGTGCTCCTTGGTGGAGACTTATATGAGCTAATGATTATGAATTACTATTCAAAATGAGTAATAATTCGTCAGAAACACCTACGCTAAAAATGTGGTCAAATACTTATTAAATAGATAAAACAAATCTTTCCAAACATCTGGTAGCTAAACATACATCGTAATCCGTCAGTAAAAGAGCACCGAAATATATGACATACCCCATTTTATAGCGAGTCGTAAAGTTATAATTAACGTAAACGCATAAAATATTATGTCTTCATCATGATGTATCTCGGGACTCACGACGTTGCGAATAATATTCGTACGATTAAAGCAGAGACAATATACTTAGTTGTATATTTAATACCTTTCACCCGCTTAATTCCAGTTCCCGTGGAAATACAGGGATAAAATATAGCCCCTGACACTTGCAAATAGTGTAGCTTTCCATCTGTGAATTATACTTGATCTTCGTCCGAAGAGATTATTTATGAATTTGTAGTAACACGTATTGATTCGCCAGTTATTCACAGTTTGAAAGCTATTAGTAAAGGGAAAAAAAAAAAATATTAGAAATGTTGAGGGTAGGTACGAGAACATTCCTCAACAAGACCCGTCCGCTCGATCCTCATTCGCGTTTTTGTGCTCGCCAGTGTCACTCGTATTCTACAAATAATAATTTATTTAATTTAATTGTGTTTAATCATGCCTAAAAGAAGTCGAGAACGTGAAGAAGACAGTGACGAATATCTTAGCAGGAAACTGCGTAAAATAGAAAAGAAAATTCGTCGTCGAAACAGGAGAAAAAGACGTTTAGACAGTACGAGTAGTTCGTCATCAAATATACCGATGCAGTCAGTACCAGAAGGTAAAATTATGATTATTTTATATTACAATATAATCTCAAATGATGTGTGCACCTACAAGGGGTGTGGCCTTCATTTTATTTGTATACCCACAAGAATAAAATTATAAATAACCTACCTAGTGAATAGTTTACAAGGACTATATCCGAATGGTAAAAATGTGTTGTGTACATCTGAAAGGGGTGTTACCTTCACAATATGGTTATGTAACCTACTATTACAATAATGCTTTTATGCATATATTGTTAATTTTTGTGTTGAAAAATAAAACTACACCTAAGGTACCTACCTAAGGTGACCAAATATGGCGCTGTGTATAGTTCACGGGACTATTACCTCGCTAAATCTTATTTAAATGACAGTAAAATAACCGTTACGTGGTTTAAATATATTCTTAACTGAATTCCGAATTAAGGTGTGCATACCGTCATTACAGACGCACAAGAAATAATGTTAACGGCAACATCGGAACCTGAGGTTGTGGAAATTATTCCTACTCCTGTCGAAGCTCCAGTAGAAGATCCTGTGCCTGGCCCTTCCACTGCGGAAGACCAGCCACCACCAGAACCAGATATCGATGAAGAGCTGTTAATACTAATGGGCGAGGCCCCTTCATGTGATAAAAAATACGGCACTCAAATACAAAAAGATCTAGCTATTCGCTGGGAACATTTCTGCACTAAAGGAATTACGAAAGAGGTTAGAAAAGAGTTTCTTGAAAAATACCTGACCCCAGATAATTGTAAAAAGATTGACGCACCAATGCTCAATCCAGAAATTAAGGCTGCCTTGTCAGATTGGCTAATCAAGAAAGACAAAGCGCTTGAACAAAAGCAAAGACAGTTAGCAGCCTCTATTACATGCTTGGGTCGGGCCCTCACAAATCTGTTAAGTGCTGAACATAAAGATTCTGAAACAATAAAAATGGTCATTGATGCCGGTAAGATGATATGTGATAGCCAACATACAGAATCCTTAACGAGACGCAGTTTCATTTGCACAAGTTTAAAGAAAGAAACTAAAGATCAATTATACGATACCGATATAGATAAGTATTTATTTAGTGAGAAGCTTCCAGAAACACTAAAGGCAGCCAAAGCTATAAATAAATCGGCTTCCGAAATGAAGAATGTTACCCCTGCTCCGTACAAAACTAATATTCAACGAAACAAGTCGTCAGTTTCAAAAAACTTCAAGTCTCAGCTCCCGAGCAACAGGCCAGCGGCAGCGACGAGACGCCAACACGAGCCTGCAGCGCCGCCGGGGCCCGCGCTGGCGCCGGCGAGTGCGCACCGAGCGCCGCCGCACTCGAGGCGCAGGCCGCCGCCGCCGCCGCCGCCGCCGCCGCGCTCCTACGCCCGCGGCCCACCACCGCGTCACTAGACACGGTAGGTCACGCTGGTACACTACCACTTTTTTATAATCAATGGAAACAAATAACCAACGACCCCATAATTTTATCATGGGTGCGCGGTTACAAAATACCCTTCGATTATGACGTTCGTCAATATACGACACCGTCACAACCTAGTCTGACGGCATCCGAACGATTAGAATATCAGGAGGCCATAAATGACCTTATTAAAATAAATGCAGTATCTGAATGTGATGTTTGTAAAGATCAATACCTATCAAGTTACTTCATAATTAAGAAACCGAATGGAAAGAATAGATTCATTCTAAATTTAAAATCATTAAACAAGTTTATTCAAACAGATCATTTTAAAATAGAAGATTTAAGGACCACTTTAAAGTTAATATCAAAAGACTGTTTTGTGGCCACACTTGATTTGAAGGACGCATATTTTTTTATTTCAATTCATGATAAATATAAAAAATATCTGCGGTTCCAATGGTGTAATAAATTATATCAATTTAATGTACTTCCGTTTGGGTTGAGTACCGCTCCTTTTGTCTTTACAAAACTATTAAAACCTGTCATGGGTCTCCTTCGTTCTATGGGTCTCGCATCTACTATTTATTTAGATGATATTTGCTTAATTGGTAGATCATTCGATCAATGTAAAGATAACGTTAACAAAACTAAAAACATTATTGAGTCACTCGGTTTTACCGTAAACTACGAAAAAAGTTGCTTAGTACCAAAAACTAATTGCAAATACTTAGGTTTTGAGATAGATACACGTAAGTTCCATGTTAAGCTTACCACCGATAAAAGATATTTAATTGCGAATGAGATAAAAAAATTCATTAATAAAACTAGATGTCGGATAAGAGAATTTGCTCGTCTATTAGGCCTCCTCACTTCATCTTGCCCCGCCATCCAATATGGTTGGTTATATACGAAGCAGATGGAGAGATGCAAGTACCTTGCACTATTAAAATCAGAAGATTACAATGCTTTTATGTCATTACCAAATTACATCTCTAATGACCTAATTTGGTGGCAAAATTCTATAATTCATGCAGTCAATCCAATTAGGGATGACAATTATTGCATGGAAATTTTTTCAGACGCAAGTAAAAAAGGGTGGGGCGTAGCATGTGGTGAAGATACTGCTAATGGCCGGTGGAGCGTAGAAGAATCTGAAAAACATATTAATTATTTAGAGTTAACGGCAGCCTTTTTTGGCTTAAAGATATTTGCACGCAATTTAAAAAATTGTCAGATACTTTTACGCATCGACAACACAACAGCAATTGCTTATGTGAACCGAATGGGCGGAGTCAAGTTCCCACACCTGTCAAAACTAAGCAAAGACTTATGGCAATGGTGCGAATATCGCAGTATTTTTGTTTTTGCATGTTATATAAGTTCACAAGAGAATTTAGTAGCAGACGCAGAATCTAGAAAAAATCACCCAGATACAGAATGGGAAATAAACGATGTAGCTTTCCAAAAAATTACAAATAAATATGGGACTCCTGAGATTGACCTCTTTGCGAGTAGATTAAATAAAAAATGCAATACTTTCGTCTCATGGCATAGGGACCCTGATGCATATGCAAACAATGCATTTACATTAAATTGGGGACAATTAAATTTCTATGCTTTTCCCCCTGTCGCTATAATTTTAAAAGTCTTAAGAAAAATTATCTGTGATCGAGCAGAGGGCATCGTTCTAGTTCCATTTTGGCCTACTCAGCCCTGGTACCCCATGTACAGAGATCTGTTAATTTCAGAAACCCTTTTACTTGAGGCTAATGAAGCATTTTCTATTCCCAACAGACAGCCCAAAATGACCCTACTTGCCGGAAGATTATCAGGACGGCAATGCTAAGACGGAGTGTACCTCCTGTTGCCTTGGATATCATGTGTGCATCGCTCTCCGACAACTCGATTAAGCAGTACGAGAGTGCTATCAGGCGTTGGGTAACATTTTGTGATAATAATGGCATCGACACTTATGAAGCGTCGATACCAAACATTATATATTTTATGGTTCAAATGTTTAATAACGGCGCAAGTTACGGGACGCTCAATACTTATAGATCTGCACTGTCCCTAATAATTGGAAGCAGAGTAGGGTCTGATGACCGAGTCACGAGACTGTTTAAAGGGTTTTTTAGGCTACGTCCACCTCTTCCGAAATATAATTATACTTGGTCGCCGTCACTAGTACTAGATTATTTAGCAAAATTATATCCAAATAATGAAATTAATTTAGAAAACTTAACTAAAAAAGCAGCAACATTATTGGCTTTAGTAACATCACACAGAGTTCAAACAATAACAAAAATTAAAATTACTAATATTAAAACATCCTTTGACAAAATTGAAATAAAGATACCGGATCTTATTAAGACTTCTCGAATAGGAGCTTGTCAACCTTTACTCAATTTACCATTTTTTAGGCAGCGTCCTGCCATCTGTCCGGCAGAAACATTACTGTCATATTTAGAAATCACAAAACAAAATAGAGGTAATTCAGAATCCCTTTTTATTAGTTTAAAAAGGCCCTTTAAAGCGGTATCTTCTCAAACCATCAGCCGCTGGATCAAGGAAACTTTATCAGACAGTGGTATAGACACCACTATATTTAGTGCACACTCCACCCGCCATGCTGCTACGTCGGCAGCTAACAGGTCAGGAATTAATATTAGCTTAATTCGAAAAACTGCAGGCTGGAGTGACAGCTCCAATATTTTTGCCAAGGTCTATAATAGTAATATTTTGTCCGAAAATACTGATGACTTTGCGCTGTCAATATTGAGATCTTAGATTAGTATAAAATAATTACAAGTAATTACTATGATGGTTATAAATATATATATTTTTTTTTAAATAAAAAACATAATGTATTCTATTTATATGATTCTTGATTTAATTATTGTAAGAAATAGATAAGTTGTGATTACTGTTATGATTTAACATTTAAACTTATTAAATATTTCTGATTCAAATAACATTTAATTTTCACTTTCAAAATCTACAAATTCATAAATAATCTCTTCGGACGAAGATCAAGTATAATTAATGATTAAACGAACTTACCTAAGTGAAGTTCTATCATAATTATGCGAAGATCTTCGTCCGAAGAGATCAGTTCCCTTCCCACCCGTATACTAACCCCTACTTAGAAAATTAAAAGTGATATTTGAAGACTGGACTCGGCTTTCAACTGAATGAGGATCGAGCGGACGGGTCTTGTTGAGGAATGTTCTCGTACCTACCCTCAACATTTCTAATATTTTTTTTTTTTCCCTTTACTAATAGCTTTCAAACTGTGAATAACTGGCGAATCAATACGTGTTACTACAAATTCATAAATAATCTCTTCGGACGAAGATCTTCGCATAATTATGATAGAACTTCACTTAGGTAAGTTCGTTTAATCATTAAATATTTAGTCAGTAGTTTCGGAGCTTATTCATAAGCATCGAGCATGTAACCAATAGAGTAGAACTGTTAACAGTTTTGTTAGAAAACAAAATACGCCAAAACGCTGCGCCGGCCCCTGTGTTCTGATTGGCCGACTCAAGGTCAAGTGTTGCACTAGACGTACACACAGGTCTCTTATTGGTCGGGTACTGTTTTAGTTCGAGCGTGGCTTGTTAGTTATACGTGACAAATCATTGATGCGTTGCTAAACAAATGGCTCACTATTGCTACTCTATTGGTTACATGCTCGATGTTCATAAGAGACATATTCTTTTTTACGCCTAAACTCATGCCTAAACCACCGAAACCATTTTATACAGAGATAGACTAGAGTTTTGTATAAATATAGGCTTCATTTTATTACAAAAAAGGTTAAAACCCCCGGGAACGCGGAGCGAAAGCGAGTTTTTATAAAAAAATTAACTCATACTCTGGCCAAGCCTTTACCGTAATAAACGAAATAAAAAAATCTGTTTATCGTGGTAACCTAATGTGTTATTCACGAACGAACGGATGTTACACTTCGCCACAGTATTAAAATAACCTCCTTTAAAATTCTCATTCACATTGAATGAACTGAGTTTTCGACTCACTTAGATTTATACAGTAAAAATCACACGGAATAGTTGTTGAAGAAAAACCTATAGATCCCTCATCATCATCATCAGCTCATGTACGTCTCTACTGCTGGAGCACGAGCCTCCCCTAACAACAAGCCTAATGTATTTTTAAACGACTTCACCTATGAATTAAAAAACATTAATTGATTCGCTAGCTTTTGTACTCAGGGCCATCATTTATAAAGCCTATGTTACACTAGACACAAAAAGTTAGGGATATAAATAAAATTCGAAAATTTTGGGCGATTTTCAACGAGCTGTAACTCCGAGGAAAATAATCCCACAGCAAAAAATAGAAAACCAAACTGTAGCTTCAAGTGTCTTGTTTTTGGATATGGTTTTGATTTTTTTGTATCACATTTGGATCTGGAGAAATTCTATGGAAACTACCAAGGGAAAAAAAATGCAAATTTTTTGTCATCGAAAAAAAGGTCTATGGGCTTCAAAAATGATTTTTTAATTGTTTTTGTTAAGTGTTCTGTCAGAAAATTTAATGCCCTTTAATTTGTTGTAGTTAAAAACCCTGTACAAAGATTTATCACGGAGTTATTGTCAATCAACCGAAAAAAGAACTTTTTAACTTTGTCAATCAATAACTCTGAGAATATTGATCGTATAGGAAATCGAAGATGAGTTTTGAAAAGAACACAGTATTCTCTATAAGAAAACGTAAACAACTTATGTCGAAAACATTTTTATGGAATTGAAAACTTTGATTGAAAACATGGCCAAAATTTGCATAATTAAGGATATTTAGATAACTTGTCATAACTTTGGATTAAATCGATAAATGAAGGATATCGTCGGTTATTTTTTAACCTTAAAGTGTCCCGGAAAATCCCTGAAAAACTCAAAGCGCTGCAATGCTTCTTACTTAGTGTCCCGAGGCTCTAAATTTATTGTTTTCGCTAAAAACACCATTATGAACGATGGTTCGATTTCAATCATTTTTTCAATGAAAACATTTTTTTTCTCAATAATCTTTATTGCGTTGATGAAAATGATCGACTTTTTTTTCAAAATGTCGAATAGAAAAAAAAAACATTCGATGATCTGTCATCATGCGAGAGCGCTTACGAGCAGTGACCCAAAACAGAGGCAATACGCGGTACTGAATTGTGACCTGTATACGTGCAGACCCTTCAATAGCTACAGATGGACACACAGACAGACGGACAGAAAAACATACACACACACACACAAAGTCAAGAAAAAAAAAGAAAATAAAAAAAGAGTTTTTTTTTCTATCCAAAATTTTTGAATTAAACCGATCTTTTACATCAAAGCAATAAAGGTTATTGAGAAAAAAATAATGTGTTCTTTGAAAAAATGATTAAAATCCAACCATCGTTTATAATCGTGATTTTAGCGAAAACAATAAATTTAAAGCCTCGGGTCACTAAGAAAGAAGAATCGCAGCGCTTTGAATTTTTCAGGGATTTTCCGGGATACTTTAAGGTTAAAAAATTACCAACGATATCCTTCATTCATCCATTTTATCCCAAGTTATACTAAGTTATCTAAATATCCTTAATTATGCAAATTTTCGCCTTTTTTTCAGTCAAAGTTTTTGAGTGAATGAAAATGTTTTCGACAAAAGCCGTTCACGTTTTTTTATAGAAAATATTGTGTAGTTTTCAAAACCTTTCTTAGATTTCCTATACAATCAATATCCTCAGAGTTATTGATCGTCAAAGTTAAAACCTTCTTTTTTCGGTTGATTGACAATAACTCCGTGGTAAATCATTGTACAGGTTTTTTTAATTACAACAAATTAAAGGGCATTAAATATCCTAAAACAGGATTTGACAAAAAACATTAAAAAATCATTTTTGAAGCCCATAGGCCCTTTTTTAGACGACAGAAAATTTGTATTTTTTTTTACTCGGTACTTTTCTTTGTATTTCTCCAGATCCGAACATAATACAAAAAAATCATGGTCATAACCAAAAATGAGACACTTGTAGCTACAATTTGGTTTTCTTTTTTTTGCTGTACGATCATTTTCCGCGAAGTTACAGCTCGTTGAAAATCACCCAAAAATTTCAATATTTTTTTATATCCCTAACTTTTTGTGTCTAGTGTATATCTAATCATTTTTATTTTACTCAGATTTCTTCCGTACTGGTGGGATTGAGTAACACACATCCCTCCATCCAAACTTTAGCATGTATTAGTGAGTTTTAAAACGATATTTAGAAAATCAGTGTTAAGTACAAAATATTTTTTTTATTGATGCCTACATAACATTTCTTCCATACAGTTATTAATAGAACTAAGCACAAGTATTCAAACATTTATTGAAGTTTTATTTAATTACATTAAAAAGCTTGGTTCAGTTATAATGAGGTGCAACTTAACGAGCGAGCTTTCAAGTCTTAATAAGACTTTTGCCTTTTGCTTTTGCAACGGGTAGTTATGCTTTTGAATGTTGCTGAAATTCAAAGTCGAAACTACGTTTTCATAACATATTCTTTTGTTATTTTCTTGAGATACAAATTTGTGGTTAACTTGAGAACCTCCTCCATTTTTCGTCAGTTAAAAACAATGATTTACTTATAACTATTTCAGAGAATCTTATTTGAGTACAAATAAGAAAATTAAATGTCTGATGCCAACTTCGGCTTGAAATTATGTCGCATTTTCTTTTTCAGTTAAGCCCTTACACTTTACTTCATACTATAAACCATCATAAAAATAATATAGCACCTTAACTTCGCTATTTTATATATGCGAAACATTCCTGGCAGCCCGGTTGGCTTTGTGGTTATTGACCCTGACTCTCAAGCCGCGGGTCGTGGGTTCGAATCCCACCCAGGACAAACATTTGTATGCATGAATATGTCTGTTTGTCCTGTGTCTGGATGTAAATATCTATATAAGTATGTATTTAAAAGTAGTATATATGTAGTATATCAGCTATCTGGTTACCATATCACAAGCTCTGCTTAGTTTGGAATCAGATTGGCCGTGTGTGAAAAATGTCCCAGGATATTTATTTATTTATTATTCAAAAATAGCTAAAACAATAAACAGAGAAAATCATCTCGTTACATAGCCAGTTCTGCGAAGAGTGTAACTTGTTCTACTAATAACAGAGTCGTTTGTCTGTTTGTCAAAGCAAACGTTCCTGGCAAATAGAGGGTAATTTGTTTTTGACGTTTGCCCGAGGTTCGAGTCCCGGAGCCCCGCCTACGTCTGAACGAATCTTTTTGTAAGTAATTAGGTGACACGTTATTTTATACCTAATGCCTTGCGGTTTCACCCGCGTTCTTAAGGAATAATTATAGCTTATTACCTTCCACCTTCAGAGGGGAGACTTTAAATTTTCCCGGGATAAAATCTTGTATCATTTTCCAAGGTCTAGTCTATCTCTGTGCTGATTTTCATAAAATCGCTTCAGTAGTTTAGTCGTGAAATTTATAATTTAATCATAATATTAGTGGGGATTGCAGTGAATATATTTTTTTAATAAAGATTTCCCGTAATATTTAAATATTACTTTAAATATAGAGAAGCGATACATTACGCTCTTGTTCCAAGTGGTATAAATAGGTATTTTTATGACATCGTCTCAATTGTTTTACTATAGAGTACCTACCTATTACATATTATATCTATTTTTAATCTACTTAAAAACAGGGGTTCTCAAATCGTTATTTGAAAAATATAATATAATATCGTTATAAAAAGAAATAACAAAAATAATGCAAGAAGCAATCGTTTATAATATTAGAAATCAGGAAATCGAGTGTGAGCGGCGCCACTAATGTTACAGTAAAAGTAAATGGATCTATTTCTGGCGCAACCTGAGTGATTTCTTTAGGGTCAAGTCATACACGAGCGACTTTTCATCGGCCGAGATCCGCAGACTTTTTGTACCGAATTTAAAAGATCTGTGAACTTTTGTCTATAGTATTTTTAAATGAATGCCCTAGTGACGTCACTCAGTATGCTACCCTCTGAAATATTGATAGTTATGCTTTGATGGGGATTACAGAAAAATAGGTCACAAAATTTTCATTAAAACAATACATGTATATAGCAATAATGAGAATTATGTTACATAAGGAAACAAAAAAATGTTAATGTAACCGAAAAGACAAAACAAGAAACTGCAATTCAGCATTGTCTGTAGTATGACAAATATAATGGTGGCCCAATTATCTATACTCATTTAATGTATTATTTTTCCTTTTTTTTGTGTGTGTTAAGCTAACAACATATTATTATATTTGCAACAATTTCAGCTCCAGCAGCGTTGCAGCATAACAGCTCTTTTAGGCCTACACTGAATGAATTTTGGGACAACTCCACGTATACTTTATACGCGACAAAATGTGCGCAGTGTGCACAGACTCGGCTAATGCTTTGATTTGTTTCAGGTTTTCACGGTTATTAGAGGGAGCGACAAGTTTCACAGCTGAATACTTCTATTATTACATAAATAATATTTTTGATATCTTCTTTGTATGTGTGTGTATTTTTCCTTCTATTCTAAATAGGGTTGTCTTTGTACAACATAATTACTTTTGACACATATTTTCTTTTTCCTTAAGCGATAGAATGAAAATAGTACAAAAAATTACGCGAATCATGCATAAAATGCTTATTTAAGTTGCTAGAATAAGTTTCTATGAAAATGGTACAAAAATGACGCAAAACTAAACTCTTTTCAGGTTACTTATTCGGATGATTTTGATATGATTTTATAATTTAATTCGTTGTAGTTTCCGATTTTATTCTTGACATTATACACAATTAATTAACTATAGGTACTTATAGTTCAAACCAAATCGTATTTAATATTGATCAGGGGCACGTATGCCAGTTGCGGTCAAAATGGTCCTTATCCCTTCAAAGTTCAAATCCTACGACGGAGATAGAGCTTTCGGGATGACCAAAAGCTCGATAGTAGAGAGCTTTGTGGTGTCTGTCTGACCGGCTATCAGTTTCAACTCCATATTAAATCACTGGGCAAGGGTTTAAAATCTGCTTTATATTTATTTCTAAGCCCTAAGCTGCGATTTGTTGCCTAGACAGATGCGTAAAGTGAAAATGGTTGTGATCAAATTATATGATAATAACATTTTATCTGTCTCAGGCAAAGTAAATGTAAACGTTATTTAAAGTAAGAATTTCATATAAAAAGGCGATTTATTTACTACATTTGTAAATTGTATATAAATATCCTGGGACATTTTTCACACACGACCAATCTGATTCCAAAGTAAGCTTCAAATAAAGCTTGTGTTATGGTAACCAGATAGCTGATATACTACATATAATACTTCTAAATACATACTTATATAGATATTTACATCCAGACACAGGACAAATAGACACATTCATGCATACAAATGTTTGTCCTGGGTGGGATTCGAACCCACGACCCGCAATTGAAAGTCAGGGTCACTAACCACAAAGCCAACCGAGCTGTATATCGTGACAAATTTACACTTGTTCAACCAGTCTTTGTTACAAACGACATAACCTCTTTACGTCTTCAAAGGTAGCGTATATACCTACGTAGTATATCCTACATATCTTTGTATTAAGCGATCCTCTCCTAATCCACGGTGGAACAGCTTAATTAGGATAAGCTGTTCCTGAATGAGAAAATCACACAAATGTAACAGCTTATTTTATTCCATATGATTTTCCTTTTGAAGTTAATGATATCAAATTGAGGATGTTGCCAATAAAATACAGGAGGGAGAAATTACTTGCAGAGTTTCGTATCTTTTATATCAGTTGGAACACGCATGCGAGTTCATTACTGAAGGGCAAAGTCATATTTACGATTTTATTTACGCCCTCGGCTTTTTTAGCGTTTTCGAAGTGAATACACATATTCTATTTGACTAAAAAAAAAAACTAATCTATCATCTAATTTGTTCCAGAATTAATAACCTAATCATTATAGTTTTAGTGAAATTAAATTTTAAAATAAAGGTATCTATTAAATTAGGTTTCAAGTGATTATTTTACATTATCTTAGGTGTAATAAAACGCTTTTCAAGTTAAGGAAACCTAAGTATTTTGATGCAGAAAATGACTCTCATAGCCGTTATTAGCTAGCTAGTCGATTAATGATCTTAGAATACTATAACGACCTTTCTCTTAAAAATCAATTATTGTGTCATGATCATGGACGTATTATCATCTCTCCAAAATGTAGCTTTAGTACAATTCTAAATCCATCTTTACTAAAGCACCGTGGCTAGTAATCATCTATACCAATATTATAAAGAGGAAAACTTTGTTTGTTTGTAATGAATAGGCTCAAAAACTACTGGACCGGTTTTAAAAATACTTTCACAATTCGAAAATTACATTATCCACGATTACCATAGGCTATATTTTATCCCTGTATTCCTACGAGAACGGGGACTACGTGGGTGAAACCACGCGGAGGCAGCTAGCTTATTATATAAGAAATCAAGTGCAAATAACGCCATGAACAGACAACGTTTCTGTCAAGATGTTACACAAGACAGATCTGAGATACTAATTGTTACTTGGATTAAATTGGAGTAAATAATTAAGTTATACGCTTGATCAATCTTGTTCCCTATTTCATCTGAAACTAGTGCGGACTATTGACGTTTATGTCCATAAAGTTGTCATTAATCTTAATATAATGAATATTAAGACGGCACAGACTTAATATATATATTTTTCAATAAGCATATTTAAATCATAGGCCAATTTTCATCCCGGGAAAATTGACGATCCCCGGAAATGCGGGTAACACACGGGCCAGACGGTAGTAAATATATAAGTCTCGCCAAATACAATGAAAAAGTGACCAAAATGTCCTCTACCATACACTTGATAATAAATCTCACAGAGTAACGTAAAAACTTAAGTAACAAATATCTAAGTTGGCAAATTTCGAATAGAGTAGAAAAAAGTTTTCAAACGCATATTTTTAACGTTATCAGAAAATGAAAATGGTCTCGTTTCTCCGTTTTCAGACATTATCTTTAATGTAAGTGTACATAGTTATTTTTGGTTATTTCAGATACACTAGTTGTACCTAGATTCTAAAATATAATAGTTAAAGCATATATTCAAAGTATCATATAGTAAAAGTATATTATCAGTATAAGTGAATTTCTCTAGTAAGTTATGACACATTAGAAGTAATTTGTTCTTCTTATATATTCATGTAGTACACAAAAAATATACTGTAAAAGTGTTTTTAGGGGTCCGTGGTGAAATTTTAGAACCTGGTATTAAGTCCTTGGTGTATGTTTGTATTACACGGCTGTCTATCTACTAAATGTAGTAGTATATAATAAAAATTACGTAAAATTATTATATTAATTTATTTACCAGTAATTACCGAAATAACATAAAGATGTAGTTATTTACTTAGATAGGGATGTAATAATTCATTAAAAATAATTAAGAGGTTAGAAGGAATATTGTATACAGCTTAAAGTATCAAAGTGTTATGAATAAATTTTTGTACCTTTTAAAAAAAAGTGAATAAATAAAAAAAAAACATAAAATTTTTGAAATTGCTATTTAATAAAATCCAGATTTTAACCAATATCTAAAAATAACTTCATAAAGGAGCTGACTCTACAAGTATAAAGATAGTAATCTATACCTATACTACATGGTACAGAACACACACTGTGGTCTCACGCGGACTTGGCCGTATTTTCTATTCATCATCATTATCAGCTCATATACGTCTCCACCGAGGAGCTCGAGCCTCCCCTAACATCGAGGGGGATTTTAGGCCATAGTCCACCACGCGGGCCTAGTGCGGATTGGCAGACTCCACATGCTTTTAATTGTGACATCTCGGGCATGCAGGTTTCCTCACGATGTTTTCCTTTACCGAAAGCCAGTGGTGTGAACCGTACGTAAGTTTTTTATAAACTTAGAGGTACGACGGGCCAGTTACGATTTTCTATTAAGTTGGTAAATTTTCGGCAGTTACACGTACATACAGAAGTACATTACATACGTAACATTGTCTATGAAAAAATATCCTCTATTCGTCCTATCATTATTATTACGAACATTAAAGCTCTCTGAATGTTATTCCAAGAGGTTTTAATGTGTCAGACTTATTTTCGTGGCATTCTTTGAAAATAATAAGCGTACTTCTAGTCGTTATACACTCTGTATTACGAATAGAAATTTGATCATTATCGTAAATATGTATAAAGTAAAATACAGTACAGCCAGTCGTTTGTTCATATCCTACCCAAGACTATAAGACTATTTCTATGCATGAATATGTCGGTTTATTCTTTAATATATCAATTATCTGGTTACCATAGCTCAATCACTGCTTAGTTTGGAATCTGATTGGCCGTGTGTGAAAAATTTCCCAGGTGATTTAATATCTATTATTATTTTCAACCAAATGATAGAATTTTCACGCACCAAAATACTTATCTTAAGTAAAAATCAAATGGCATGATTGGTCCGACCGATTTCGGCCACGGCGATCACTTTGACTCCTAGTTAGTCTGGCGCTGCTGCACCCGAAGATGGCTTATGTAGCCTATCTTCGCGGCGATACTCCGTGCACACTGAGGGCACGTGAGTACGCCGTTCTTATAATTATATGATATGGCAGGAGACGGGATGCCAATCGTATCAACACATATATACATAGGCATACAGTCTGTCTAGATTTTTTAAACGTCTACAACTCATCGTAGATTAAATCAATCGAATAAAACTTCCGCCCAAAGTTACCAAAAGTTTAATGCCCATAAAATTCATAGAACAATAAATTTCATATAATGCTGAACATATATATAGAATTATTGCTTTCAACAGGAAATTAATGGGTTCTAACAGCAGGTGGATCTTACAATTACAGTTTACAGTTACGACTCTTTGCTTGTCTACGTAACATTATGTAGAGATGTAAATTATATTCCTCCTAAAGATTCATGGATATACTCGTAAATATCTTAATAAGTATGTATTTAAAAGTATTTAAGCTATAAGGTTTCCATAGCACAAGCTCTGCTTAGTTTAGAATCAGATTGGCCGTCTTTGAAAATTGACCTAGGATATTCATTTTTCATTTACATACTTACCTTATGAATCTTAATATACCTATACCTTGCTGAATCTTAATTAAATGAAAAAAAAAGTAACTCTCTAACATAATGTTTTTTTTTCATAGCATTTTCAGACCAAAATAGTTCCAATAGACCAAATTAGATAGTATAGTAGTAGTTTATTCATTCATAACTATCTGGTTCTTTTTCTATATGACTGACCCTTGACCGATAGTTAGTAAGTCGTAACCATTTATTTGTATTAATTGAGGCATTCTTTTTTTCTTACCTTACTTACCCCTTTATGAGTAAAAATGAAGTAATTAGTTAGACCTTTGTTTATTCATAATAGCGAAAGGTCCTACAAAAATATGATGAACATTAATTTTTTCAAAAGTCGTCAACGTACAATTTGTTTTGGCAAGTTGAGATTATATTGGCTATTCTCTGAGAACGAAACCATAGCTCGTTTTATTTAAGGTCAGCGCCATCTGTTATTCTGTTACGAAACCAATAACTATCACATTTCTTTTGTTTGTTATCAAATATTCTGGTTAAATATGCCTTTAAAAAACAAGCATCAATAAATAACAAGAAAAATTAATACAACGGCGAATTTTAGACCGCTTTAGAGTTCCTCTGGCTACAATAACTGCATTATCAGACCAGCTACATGGTACCAAAATTTATTTTTTGACGTAAACAAATATTTCATATCATTAATATTGAAATAATTAACTAGCATAGTTTTAATTTAAACAGTAAAATAAATTCTTAAATAATAATATGTGATTTCCCCTTAAACCGACTCTAATTGAAACCACAAACAAACCATTGGAATAAAACTATTTGTCCAAATGAAATTGAGAATGTCCACCAGGCTACCTTTTCCCCTCCTGAGGCCTGCCACACCCAAAAGGCTATTAGTGTAGTGTCACCAATAGACCTCAGAGCCCGGATTAGTCGCCCTACGTCTCTCTGATGCCTTGTCAGCAACATCCGACATTTCGCAAATAAAGCGGACAAACGTTTGACACGGATATCAAAGCAGTTTTTCTTACAATAATCAAGGAGGTACAAGCGTATGTAGAACATTTTCTTTGATGGATACCGTGTTTTCTTTTATTTACTTATTAATTGTTTATTCTTTTTTAATCAATTGATAATATATTTTTTGAAACACCTAAAATTAGAGAGACACAAAATTGTGGATTTTTTTTCATTAATTTTGATTCGCCACCACCACATAAATAGGAAATAAGAATTCATGCAATAACTACTATACTGAGTACATAATAAGTGAAAAAAAGTGTTACAATATAAAAAGAATGACACATTATTCGTAGAAATATCGATTAATTGCTAGCAAATAATAGAAGATATAAACATTGAATGTGCTGAGCACGTTAGAATACGAATTCTTTTTCACATGGAGTATTTTAATGCGGATACACAACGTTGAAAAAGGCCTATACATTAGATATATTACTTCCCTTCCGATTATAAATAGATTTACGACGAAAGGATAGAAAATGATAGAAGACGATAGAATGGAAAAATATATGGGTGGGGTTTTATCAATAACTAGCTTCTTGATATATATTATCTGTCTGGATTTGGTGTGATAGTAAAGGGCAATATCACATTAATTCTTTAGTATATTTCTCTTTATAAAGGGGCTAATAGTGCAGTGGTAGCAAGGTGGAATGTCGTTGCTAAGGTCATCGATACATACGACCATACTGATGTACAATAGTACCCAGTACCTATGTATTGAATAATATACTTAAATGATCACTAATAAAAAACTAGCATAAGTAAAAAGCTAAGCAAATGACGATCCTAACACGATTTTCAATTACTTCCTTATTTTACTAAATAACATGTAATTAATCCTACATTTATGCAATTCAAAAAATAAAACATCGGTTAATAATATTTTTTTTATAAATAGGCCTATAAAAACTCGGATTCAAACGTTCGCTTCCTGTTTCGGAACAAGACAAACGTACGGGTAAACAAACATGAGCAAATCCGCGGCAGAACACAATATATACCACAGTAAAGTTAATCAGAATAGAAATCATTTATCGCTCTGTTTTTCCGTCACAGAAAAAAACCTACCAATTTAATCAAGGAATGCTAAACAATGCATAATAAAAATGTTGTAAAACTTTACATTAGCGAAATGAAAAGAATCGTATATATATAAATTGGAAATAGTTCTGTCTGTTGACGGTACAAGATATCGATCTAGAGTTAACGATGAGCGATTCGGAATTTTATTTACTTTGATTCGTGAACTGTTTACATTTTCACAGACTCATTCATTCGTTCCTAGCTTGTATACGTCTTCTGAGGGGCACGACCCACCAACAACGAGGGGGTTAGACTATACCACCATGCGGGCCTAGTATGGGGTGGATTTTAAGCAACAACTTACTTAAATAAAAATATATATATACCTATTAAATGGGTATAAAATAAAAGCATAGGATTTAGCTTATTCTTATTTAGAACTAGATAATTTTTTCCTGTACGACTTTGAAAAAAAAAGCTTAAAACATTTTTTTAATTTAGAAAAATTAACTAAAGTTAAGTTTATCGCCACTAGAATCGTCCCCAATAAATGTGTTTTCGTAGCTTCAGTATACCTTTTGTATTCCCAAATATGTTATAAAGGAACGCTTCCTTTATACCAAAAAATAAACGTTGAAGTAAAGGACAGAATGGACCTCAAGTGGCAAATGAAGAATAACGGGTCAGTAGCTATTCCTTTCATGTTTGAGAGGCCTCTAGAGGACTATCAGAGGCCTAATAGAGGCTTTGAAGTTTAAGGACGATAATGTTGCAAAAGATAAAAGAAATTAGGTATATATTTTTCAACCACAAACTGTCTGTTTCATTTTTAGTCAATCGTAATTTGTTTGACAAAAGTTTATTGTGTCCAGGAATTCCGTAAATTTTTGGCCAATAAAATATGAATATCTTCCGAAGATAATGTTTGTCCCTAAAATAGAAAAGATCCAGGATTTTAGGTAAAAGCAAATTTAAAGTACATACAAATTTTCCATAAAAATAAAAACTAAATTGTGTAGAGGTCAATTTGGCTGGAGGCCAGTATAGGAAGTTTAAATTAGGTTTATATTAAAGACCGGTTTTCAAGCCAATCGCCTGAGAACTGTGGAAAGCTAAGCCTTTGACGATATATATTGCATACCAATCAATCATGCTTCTATCATTCTCCAATATCGCTTTGATGAGAAAAATGTTATACATAGACTAGCTGCCGCCCCGCGGTTTCACCCGCGTAGTTCATGTTCTAGTGTTCACAGGGGTATCAAAAATAGATAGTAGCCGATTCTCAGACTAATTGAATATGCATATAAAATTTCATAAAAAAAAAGTATGGTAACTAACATTGTGACTCGAGAATTTTATATATATTGATAATAGTGACGGGTGAAATGGCATGGTTTACACTTAAAGGAATGCGGTCGCGGGTTCAATTTCCGATCAAAGTTTAAAGTTATTAATTCTCAATTAAATTACATTTCATAGGTAGCCTTTTATTCGTGGGGAAATCCTCATGGATACGCTGCCTCGGGGGAGGGCGGCCGGTAAAACCCCACGGTGGTCGCCATCAGCGCTGTAGAGGGGTCAGGGTTCTCCGTACGGAACACATACCATGGACCCCTCCATGCGCGACGCTAATAGCCTGTCTCGGGGACATAGGTAGGTATCCTAATATTATAAATGCGAAAGTAACTCCGAACCGATTTCAATGTTATTTGGTACACAGATAGTCTAGTGCCTGAGAAAGGACATAGGCTACTTTTAATCCAGGGAAAATGGAAGATCTCCCTGGAATACGGGTGAAACCGGGGAGCCACTTATATCATTAAAATACATGAAATATTATAAAATCACCCATATAAAAGATCAACCAGGTAATTTTATGTAAAACCGCGGGTGGTAGATAGTGAATCTGTAAAGTGTTGAACAATTTTAGTCACTTAAAGTTTATGCCTTCGATTATTACTGCCATAAAACGGCTAATTAGCGTCATTTATGCGAAAATTTCATAAATACGTATTTAAAAAGTTTCAGCGGAAAATTTGGCTAACGAAATGAGTTAGTGGAAGTTACAAACATTTTGATATTATATTGACAAATGAGTTTAAATATTGTGGACGTTATATTTTCGATCGTGGGTTCCATTCCCAACTAGGACACACGTATAAGTAGGTATTTAAAATGTAGTATATCAGCTATCTGGTTACCATATCACAAGCTCTGCTTAGTTTGGAATCAGATTGGCCGTGTGTGAAAAATGTCCTAGGATATTTATAATTTATTTTATTTATAAAACAAAAAAAATTGTGCGTTCTGTTAACCTCATTAAAGATATTATAATTAACTAGCTCTCGCCGCATGGTTCCACCTGCGTATTTCCCATTGTGGGAGAGCCTATGTTACTCCCTGATAATTTAGCTTTCCAACGCCAAAATATTTGTGAAATCGGTTAAGTACCTACTTTTAAGTTTATACCTAAAAGAAATATTTTTTTTTTACTATAGAAAATTGCGATCCCATCACTATCCTTCAGGCTAAATTAATATCTGTCAAAACAGTAAACCACGCCCCGAAGCATACAGGGCGACTATTTTGACGCAATTACTATGTTAATGTCCCAATTTTGAAGTCCGCCCACTCAAACCCGAGATATTATTGCTGTCAATTTGAATATTAACTATCGATAAACGCCGAAATTCATCGACCGGTGGTCTCTATTGTTAGACAATAGTGTTGGGGTTGTGTCGATAGTTTGTTATTGCTTCGTATCTATGCAAATTTTCTTATTGTTTTGGGATTTACCGACCGTGAGAGTATGTCTTAGCTTTATGTTATGTTTATGATAAACATCATGTTTGTTGTTGAAATATTACTAATACGTCATATGCTATACATAGGCAGGTATATATTCTAAGGGGAGAAATCACCAATAAAATTATTATCATTCATAATAATCATATTTCAGCCGAAATATTATTGATTTATACATATAGCCCTTCCTCAAAACCGCATTAAAATCCGTTGCGTAGTTTTAATGATCTAACCGTACAGACGGCTTGAAGGATGCTATGTAAAATCTTGTTTCTTTAGTATATCGCTTCTTTACAATAACAACGGGACATCTCACAAAAAGGTTTTTTTTTTAATTATTAATATTTAAAACCGCGATATTGAATTTTATTATCTACAAAAACACGCATTTCAAAATTGATTATAGACAGTAAAATTATTAATATTTTCAACTTTTAACTGTTTAAAATTACTTTCATTTAAAGTTTGTAGTTTAAAAAATGTCACGTTGTTCTAGTAAAGAAGCGATATTCAATTTTCAGTTATACATAATTAAAAGACTAATTGGGAATACTCGTGAAGGTATCGATAAAACGCCTATGTGTGTCCAATCACTAGACATTGTCCAGTGTTATATCTTTTTCATTTTGTCAGATTTATTTTATGTTCCCCACTTCCTAACGATATTTTTATGACCCAATGCCGGTGGTGTTGGAAAAATAAGATATAATTTATAAAACTTTACTTTCTTCCTATAAAATCTACCGGCTGAACCGCGAAACTTTGTCAGCAATACGTTTCCCGTTTTTGCTACATTTCAGTTAAACTGAAAATATTAATATATTCTTAATTGGATGCTGATAACCGATAATATGTTTACCCTCATCAACTTGGTTTTAAGAAAATGGCGTTTTAAGATAATAATGTCTATGTGATTTACAACTTTTTGTGGGTTGACACATTATTGCTTATCAGCATCCAATTTGTCTATCCTAACTTCAAACATCATTATAATTTTTTTGCTTTATTTAGACAAGATCCTTCCTATTTCCGGAAAGTATACTTTTACCAAAACGTTTTATACAAAATCGTGTTGACTAAGCTCTTGTTTGGCCGTGGTGGCTCAGTTGGGAACGCACCGACTCACGATCATGAGGGTGCCGGTTCAAATCCCTGGCCCGTACCTCTGAGTTTATAAAAAACTTACGTACGGATTCACACCACTGACTTTCGGTGAAGGAAAACATCGTGAGGAAACCTGCATGCCTGAGATGTCACAATTAAAGGCATGTGAAGTCCGCCAATCCGCACTACGCCCGCGTGGTGGACTATGGCCTAAAACCCCCTCGATGTTAGGGGAGGCTCGAGCTCCTCGGTGGAGACGTATATGAGCTGTTGATGATGAAGCTCTTGTTTTTGGTAAAAAATACATTGAGAATTATAATTCTATTGTGAAAGGTCGATTCAAAAGTTAATGGATCCAACCTTTGCCCCTGACAGACAATTCATAATTAATTAATTATTATGCTATGTTTAAAACTAATTGAGTGATAAGCAGACGATACGAAAACAACTTCAAAGTTAAGCCATTTAAAGTTAATTGATATATTTTCACATAATTTCATCCCTTCAGACACAAACCTAGGCAATTCGAGTTTAATTAATTAAATTTAAATCAACTTTTTGTAGGCATTTAACTATTTAATATTTTTTACTAATCAAATCTGTACATTATTTCAGAAAATGAAATAATCTATTTAATTTGATCGAATAACGTAAATAATTAGTTTTTTGTTGCAAATTTTATAATAATATTAAAATTTAAATGTACTTTAATTATGAAACCATTTTCAAAATAGGTAAGTATTATGGGACTCTAATAGGTAGGTACTCCAACAGTGGAGACGTAAGTATTAGCTGATGATGATATTAAATTGATTCAAATGAAAAATGCAGAACATTATCAGTTTGTGCATTCTATATATACCTATATATAATTGTGACATAGCCGTGTACTAATTGCAAATGTCCATAAGCAACAACCACACAATCAGGTGGACTCTCTGTTTATTTGTCACAAATAAACATACAAATTTGACAGCCCGGTTGGCTTTGTGGTTAGTGACCCTGACTCTCAAGCCGCGGGTCGTGGGTTCGAATCCAACCCAGGACAAACATTTGTATGCATGATTGTCTGTTTGTTCTGTGTCTGGATGTATATATCTATGTAATATGTATGTATTTAAAAGTATTATATGTAGTATATCAGCTATCTGGTAACTATATCACAAGCTTCATTTGAAGCTTACTTTGGAATCAGATGGCCGTGTGTGAAAAATGTCCCAGGATATTTAAGGAATAATGGGAAACTTTAACTGACCGGTTGACTATGTAGTTAGCTGTAATTGCTGAGTTTATTCTCAGCAAAAGCAACATTACGAGCCGATAAGTAAGTATTATAAGAACAATTTGAATAAAAACAAATATTTGATTTGAAAAGGGCTTTCTGCTAAATTCCACGCGGACGGAGTCGCAGTAAAAATCTAGTCCATGATAGGAAGTGATTTACAACAGAGTAGGTACCTACTTCACTTATCAAAGTAGACCAAACAACAATGTAGATTATCGAGCATTAAAGGATTTACAAAATGACCTACTGATACGCGATTACGTTAAATAATGAAGCTTGCGTACAATAATTACACTATGTGGTATCATTGTGGGCGATATCTGAAATATATGCTCTGAAAATAACAGGAAACAATATTAAAAAATGTGTTTTCAACTGCCCAGATTACGAATATATATTAATAAAAGTTTTGATTACATATCATAATCATCATCATCATCATCATCAGCTCATATACATCTCCACCGAGAAGCTGAAACTTTCAAGAGTCTTTAGGCCATAGTCCGCCACGCGGGCCCAGTGCGGATTAGCGGACTTTACATACCTTTAATTGTGACATCTAGGGCATGCAGGTTTCCTCACAATGTTTTCCTTAACCGAAAGCCAGTGGATCCGTACGTAAGTTTTTATAAACTCAGAGGTACGGACCAGGGATTTGAACCTGTACCCTAATGAACGTGAGTCGGTGCATTTCCAACTGAGCCACCATGGCTTCATTGTCATTACACAGTCATTACATATTATCCTCCTAATATTATAAATGCGAAAGTTTGTAGCATTAGTAAATACAAAATTAAACCACTGTTGATCAGTATAATATATCTCACTAGTGATCCACCCTGGTTACCTATGTATGGATGAAATTAAACAAAGTAAAACAAAGCTTCCTCGAAATTTTTTTAATTCAGCTCAGTAGCTTTTGAGTTTATTCATTATAAACATACGCACACACAAAAACACATTGTTTTCTTTTTTATAATACTAGTGTAGATATTGCCGCCTTTTTCAGTGAAAACCCACCAAAAACCCCACTGAATGAATTCTGTAATATTAATGTTTATATAGATGGATGATAGCTGAAGTAACGTCAGATTGATAGATTAGGTATTTGGTATAGGTTAAGGTCAATATTAATATCATCAGAGCTGTAAACGTGCGTGGTTTCTGCTAATATAGATTTATTTTTACTGTCTATATTCCTGTAATTTATTATGTCCAACCAGATGGATAGAGGAATGTAATGTTCGAATATTGTATGTATCGGATGTAATTATCCATATAAGTATGTATTTAAAAATAGAAAACCGTTAATTAGGCTATAAATAACATGTTCTTAAATAGTAGGTTTTATAACTCAAATATCCGCTTCAAATTAAATTTAAACAAAATTGACATAAATTAAAAGTCGAGAGCACGAGCGAATCCAATGCGAAATATAATATAAAGAATCAAAAACCCAATAAAATTTTAATGTATCATAAACCCCATAACAATAGTTTTAAAACTAAAGTAGTAAATAACTAGGAATAATAACGTTATCAGCTTTAAAGCTTAGCTGTTCACTTACAGTATTTATTGCCGAAAAGCTTAAGATGTCTTCAGTACCTACTAACTTTACTGCCCATTTAAAAATAACATTTTCTAAAAGCGAACTGCACTCGTAAATTAGATCTCTTCACCTAACAATACATTCGTATCCATAAAACACAATGGCATTCGGAATAAAATATTACATAAACATTTTATTGAAGACAGACGAAGAATAAATTGTGATTGTGTTTTACTTTATTTTTGGGTAACGACCCCTTTGGACCCGGACAAATGGACAAATGGACTGGACAAATGCGCTGTCAACGTAAAGTCGTCATTTTGGAAATGCAAAATTCCATTCCTTTTGGATTTCCAACGATAAATTTGTGCGTGAAGTTGGCTGTAAAGCCTTGTCATATATAAGGCCTCATAAGCATTAGAGTTTTTTTAACGTACGTTAAAAAAGCGTTCAAATACAACGAATGCCCAAGTACCATAATATGCTCTATTTCCAACGCCCAAAATTGAAAATGCAACACCGCTCGATAAAATTGCGTGAACATCTACTTGGGAATGCATTTGTTGTATTTGAACGTTTTCTTAACGTCCGTTAAAAAAACTCTCGTGCGCAGGAGGCCTAAGGTAAAAATTAAAGACTGTAAGATTTAAACTTAAAATGGTAGCACAAAATCAAACAAAGCATTACATAAAAGAAAAGTTTAAATTCGTACCAATATTTTAATTTTCATTTTGGTTTCCCTTTTAATTATTTCCCTAAGTATGACTCTCACGAACTAAAATTGGTCTGAAAAGGCTCACCTTACCGGCGAAAAAGGTCCATGCTCACTAAAGCTATCATAATCTTATAAGCCCGTTTTGACAAGAGGGTATCTCTTTTACCCCGCTATGTCTATCCCTGTCACATAGTCTATGCCATTGAACCGTGCCTTTAAGATTTGCAAGAAATTGTCAAAGGCATCGACACCAAATTACAGTTTGTATTATAATTTTGACTAGTGAAGGCAATTTAATTGTTGACTATCAATTATTATAGTCGACTAACCATCTCTGATTGTGCATACCAGACTCCATTCACTAGAATTCATTATGAATATTCCTTTGTTAGACAATGTCCTTTGAAAATCATTTCAAGATGGACTAGCAGCTGGCAATTTTCGAGCTATTAAAAATATTGTTATCTAGCTGCCTCCGCGCGGTTTTACCCGCGTAGTTCCCGTTCCCGTGGGAATACGGGGATAAAATATAACCAATGTTACTCAGTGATAATGTAGCTTTCTAATGAAAAAATAATTATTAAAATCGGTCCAGTACTTTTTGAGTTTATTCGTTATATACAAAAATACAAATCTTTCCTCTTTATGATATTAGTATAGATATAGATTAGCAACACTATTGCATGGGTTTTCAAAGAAATAATTACATTTCATATCGGTAGGTAAAATCATTCTAAAAAGGTTTCTGACAGTCATGCAAAGTGACGTTGCATTTTCGTTTAATTTTATATTCATATAATTGTGTTAATCAAATTCAATGATTTTATCAAATAAAATATACTGTTATAAATGTTTCTTATGACGAATATTTCGTCCTGAAAAAGATGGCATACGGGCTATGTTTAAATAAATAATAAATCTAAAACTTAGCTTAATTATATTGTTATTTAACCTTTTTTGGAACCCTAGAAAGTCAAGCATAATATCAGGGGCCCAAAATAAAAACACACACAATATCAAAAACCAAGTTTGGTCTCAAAACCAAGTTTATGAGGGTTAACACATTATTGCTTATCATTTATTTATAACTAAGTATATAATCTAAAACTTACCTCCTCATATACTGGAACTTAATGACGATGAAGATCAGCAGGGTATTCGCTGATAAAGACGTGGTGAGCACGGCCACATACAGTACAATAATCACAATGTCTGGCTTAAAGAACTCGTCCAGGTCAAATGATGGTATCTCTTCGATCTCTGATGCATTCCACCCGATGTGGAACGAAGTGATATTCCGTAGAGGCATGATCGATGTTCATTTATTCACTTGGTTTTTAGAAATAGCACTTTGTTTTGAACACTATAGTGTTTGTTTTTGTTTAACCAAGTCGGTTTGAGGATTGTATTCACATTTTCATGTCTTTTCACTTTTTTAATGTTCAAGTTTTGGAGTAATATTTATTTGGTTATTTATTTATGTTTAAATTTTGTCTTAGGTGACTTTTATTCTCTGAGAACTAAAGATGGAATATGGAATGTTGTGGTACTACCTTCAAACGTCAAAGTAATAATAAAATAACATGCTTAGTTAGGTAAATAATATAACCTATTATCTATTAATATTACTATACCTAATATTACTATTATTAAATGGGTAACAAAGTAGGTATAGAGGTGTACTTTTCCTGAAATCTTATTTCAATTCTAAAACAAAACAAAAACTATCTTACTCGCAGAATCAACGCAAAGTTCATTAAACATACAAATAAATAAACTACCAGTATCACATTGTTGACAATGGCTTTAGCAGTTTTGAAAATAAACGTACGCAATAAAAGTTAATTTCCGTCATAAAAAAACATTAAAGAGCGATCACAATTTGGACAGAAACATCGTAGTAAAGCTAACGGGTGGAACTTTAGTGAAATCATTCGTTTAATGGACATTACACGTTACCCTGTGTTCCCTGTGTGTGTGGTTCTGTGTTCGTTACTGCTGTGTTTACATTACGTTGTTATTCGTGCCGAATGAAATATTAGAATCCGGCCGTTTTTAGAACTAGATGGAATGCTTTTTAAATATAATTGTGTTAGATTTATGAATGAACTTACTCTAAACGATTTTATTCATAAACATTGATCTTCCGTCTTGCTTACTCGTATACATACGCCTGGTGACAGATAGAGACCTTGTAGTTTTAATGGTTTATATTGGACTAGTGACTCCCGCTGTTTCACCCGCGTTTACGGGGTTTAATTTTCCCGGGATGAAAAGTAGCCTATATCCTTTCTCAGGCTCCAGACTATTAAGCATATATTAATGTAATTATAATAAAATACATATGTAATGCAAATACTTTATGTACCAAATTTCATTTAAATCGGAGGAATGGACATATTCCTTGTCTAAATAATTTACTGGATGTAAATTTAGGGTTTTCCATTTATTTAAATTGAATTGAAAGTGTTACCAGAAAGCTAAACACGCTAATTGTTAAAGTTATGACTTTCAACTTTATGGTAAAATTTGTAAGTTAAAAGCATAAATTGGATTTCTCGGAAGCTTGCAGTAATTGCTAGTGCATGTTTTTGTCAGGGAAATAATTGCTCTGTATTTCTTTCTGTAAATAAATTATATTATAAGAATTTAGGAAACTTTACTTTAATGAAGACACTTACAGAAGTACCTAATAAGAATCTTATAAATAAAATTACTAATTATTTTATGTACCTAATGCTACCGTAAAACAAAACAAATATATCCTTATATTCTTAAATTATATAAAAAAGTGTTATTATTACTAAGTAATTAAAAAGGTTTACATATTGTTATACTTAAAAGGGGCAAAGGTTAACCTAATAGAAAGTGTCTCTTAGACAAAGTTGATACATCCTTTCAACGAAAAAAATACTAAGACATTATCACTAAAACCTAACGTAGGAAATAAGTATGTTAGTACTATAAATGAACTCAGCACTGAGAAAAACAAACTAATCCTAATTAGCTTAAGAATAAATTCGCAATCAGTCCGCTCCTCCTAACTTTCATTAGAGAATGAAAGAAAAGTTGCCGCTGAAAAGATTAGCTTACCTTTTGAATACCTAGAAGGTTATCTTCCTAATTAAATCTTTTCTTACATGTTTCCTTGGAACATGTAGGGTTCCGCTATATAAACCGAAAATTAAGTATGATTGGATATTAAGTGTGAATATATGTATTAATCCAGGTTATAAACTACCCTTGTACCAAATATTATCCAAATCCGTTAGGTAGTTTTTGCGTGAAAGAGTAACAAACTTTCATCCATCCTCGCAAACTTTCGCATTTATAATATTTTTAGCTGCCTCCGCGCGATTTTACCCGCGTAGTTCCCGTTCCCGTGGGAATACAGGGATAAAATATAGCCTATGTTACTCAGTAATAATGTAGCTTTCTAATGAAAAAAGAATGATTAAAATCGGTCCAGCACTTTTTGAGTTTATTCGTTACATACAAAAATACAAATCTTTCCTCTTTATAATATGAGTGTAGATTTGGATTACCTGACGCTAAGCAAATCCCAAATGATGACGACACAGACACAAAACAATAAACTAAACAGACATACAACATTGCATGAAAAGTAAATTAAACTTTGTCCAAATCCCATTTACATACGTGTTCGTTACCGAGTCCCCTTGCTCAGTAAAGTTTTGGTAAAATGCACGAATTTTAATAAAACTAAACTGCACTTCAACCAACTTGGTAAGCTGTGGAACTTACGACAAGACTACGTAAAACAATTGTATCGTATTCTTACTCAATGGTAAGAATACGGTAAAGTAAAACTTTAAATATTTTAACGGAAATGTATGTAATCCGTCATTGTATACAATTCCTAGGCAATGTATAGAATACCTAAAACGTTAAGGAGGTTATGAAATATTTTTTATTTTATACTTTTCCTAGGTATTTTGACGTGACAACGTCTTATAAATTGGTTTGCCGGGTGACACTTCAAGAAACTGCGTTACGCTCCGCTCACGTAACGTGACGTTATGTTTTAAATTGTTACTATTATTTCATCCTTCTTCCTACTATACGAATGAATATTCACATTAAAATTATTGACGTGACAACGTCTTATAAATTGGTTTGCCGGGTGACACTTCAAGAAACTGCGTTACGCTCCGCTCACGTTACGTGACGTTATGTTTTAAATTGTTACTATTATTTCATCCTTCTTCCTACTATACGAATGAATATTCACATTAAAATTATTGACGTGACAACGTCTTATAAATTGGTTTGCCGGGTGACACTTCAAGAAACTGCGTTACGCTCCGCTCACGTTACGTGACGTTATGTTTTAAATTGTTACTATTATTTCATCCTTCTTCCTACTATACGAATGAATATTCACATTAAAATTATTTTACCACTCAAAGTCGTTGTCACGTAAAACTTTCGCCCATATACCGACTTTACAGGCAACCAATTTTTTATACAACACCGAATGCACTGCCGGCAATGTGTGTAAAAGACGAACGTATAACGAATGCAACATAGCCCTTTGAACAAAGCGGACGTAAAACCAGTCAAGAAACAAAATAAATTGGTTCGCGGCTTAGGGGTGGCCCAAGGGCCACCCTCGCGCACCCCTGAGCCGCGAACATGTCTAAATATTCATTTCAAAAGGTGACAAAGACTTACTCTCCTTACGTAACATTGATAAATACGCCCAAATATAGTTATTTTACACATTGTCGTTGGACCAGCAAAAAAAAAAAAAAAAAAGGTATTCCATACAATTCCGAGGAAATTTATACATTTCCTAGGATATCTATGCATTAAATAGTTTTTCAAACAATATTTTATACATTTCCTAAATAGTATCGGAATTGTACACATTTTTTTTTTATACCACAAGGGTGGCAAACAGGCATACGATCCCACCTGATGGGAAGCGGTTACCGTAGCCTATGGACGCTTGCAACACCAGAGGCGTCACTCACGCGTTGCCGACCCTATAAAAAAGGCAGCAACTATATAGGCAGTGAAAGGGACAAAGCGCAATGCACTTCTCGTCGAAGGGCCAAACAGGCATCTCTCCTGCACACCCCTACGACGCTACTCCATCCCTGGTCCCCCCACTGCCGCTACAGGGTCTCCTCATGGAGCTCTGGCTACCTTACTCACCGCAGGAACACAACACTACATGTAGTGTTATTTGGCTGCGGTCTTCTGTAAGGTGGAGGTACTACCCCAGTCGGGCTGCTCCAATTTCGAACGGACGAATCCGTTGCGCCCTACCTCCTTATAAACATTTCCTAGGATTTGTATACAATTCCTTGATTTCATACTGTTGGCGACTGGCTGGAATCAGCTCTTATTTTCAAAATATACTTGTTTTTTGTTTTAGAATGGCTTTGTGCCTTGTTTTGAATTGTCAGTGTGTTTTGAGTATGTGTCCGATATGTTGTGTATTTTTTGCTTTTATTTAATTATTATAACTCTTGTGAACCAACATAGTTTTTAACTAATCAGTCCACTCCTTTCCCGAACATTTTGGTCCTTCATCGCTATAAAATTTACCAACACCTATTATTTTATCATAAATTTTCAAAACATTTTTCTTTCATTTGACATTTCGTATACTCGTCTTATATACGTAAAACTATGGTGGTTACTAGAAGTAATAGTAAATTAAACGCGAGCGCGACCGGCGAAGCAGTTTTAGCCCAGCCACAACCAGGCGTGAGCGGTACAAGTGTGGTCAATCCCGCAACAGCGGACTCACACCCGGGGAACATTGCACAAAGGCAAGAAATCCCAGGGAGTCCCACCAGCGTCACGGAACCACTTGAGGTACGACACCGACACAGTACTAGAAATTCAACGCAACATTCACACATATCTAAATCAAGTTCAACAGTGTTGGCACAAAAACTTGCCGTCGAAGCCGAATTTCGGCGTCGGCGCGTGGAGCGCGAGCGCGAACGTGCTAATAATGAGCGCGAACGTGAACGTAAACTGGCGCTCCTACAGCAAGAGGCCGACGAGATAGACTTGCGCGCTCAACTCGCCTCCCTCGAGGCACAGTCTGCACACTCCGAAAAGTCTCAGAGGTACAACAGTTCATGTGGTTCTAAGAGTCGTGTTGTAGAATGGGTTGGACATCAGAACAAGACCAATGATCACGATACACATGGTCTACACCTGTTTGACGGTCCACTCAACCCACACCTTACTAACGTCCCACGCGACCCACACCTTCCTAGCGCTACACTCGACCCACAAAAGGCAATCTGCACTATGTCTGGTCGCCACAAGCGTCTGGAGCTTGTCGCCTTCTCAGGCGAACTTAGAGATTGGCTCGCTTTTAAGTGTAGTTATGAGCGTACTAAAACATTTTTTTCTCCCGCAGAAAACATTGCTCGTCTTGTTGTTGCTATCCGTGGTGCAGCTCGAGAGGCTATTACCTCCATTTTATTTCAAGCACAAGACCCCGAGGAAGTGATGACCGCTTTACAGCAAAATTATGCCCGACCAGAATTGTTAATTAAACACGAAATTGCTGGCCTAGCACCCTTAAAGTCAAGCACTAATGCGGAGCATTTAAACACATTATCTAACAAGCTTAGAAACTGTTTAGCTACCATCAGGTGGCTCAAACAGGATGAGTATTTGTCATCGGTTGAGTTATTTCAAATGGTGCTGTCAAAACTCAGTGACAACACCAAAGATCGTTTTACAGATTACGCAGCAACTCATAAACATTTTGAGCCTAACGTAACAAGATTAGAATTACTTTCTAGGTTTTTAGTGACCGAAGCCGAGAAACAACTCAACTTTAGCTATGTGGCTGATGCCATACCAAGCACGTCAAATAGTAAGCCCACTTTTAATAAGCCCAAAATGACTAAACATTTTAATGTTTTCGCCACAGTTTCTAACGATAAAGATAGCAAGTGCTCATATTGCAAACAGGGTTCGCACTCCGTTAAGACGTGCAAGGTTTTTCTATCGCTTGAGGTCGACGAGAGGTGGCGCTGGGCAACAGTAACAAAAACTTGTTACAGATGCCTTAAGTCGCATCCACATACCTGGAATATTTGCCGTACCAAGAGATGCGATGTCAATGGCTGCGCTAGGCGGCACCATCCCCTTCTCCACAATGTTTCTTCACCGCAAGATAATAAAGGCAACTCTAATAAACTTAACCCACCGCAGGGTTCATCAAATAATACTGTCGTGCCTCATGAAGCTGGTGACGTTCTTGCTGCAGTGTTCAAGCCTGCAACGAGAATGCGCGGCTTGCTGAAGATCCTGCCAGTCGTTTTGGAAGGTCCCCACGGCACATACGACACGTTTGCGCTTCTCGACGAGGGCAGTACCACTACACTTATAGACAGCGAGGTAGCTGCGCGCATTGGGGCAAAGACTACCGGCCGACAACAACTCCGCGTCACCGGGATAGGCGGTATGTTCTTGGACACGGAGGTATGTCTTGTAAATTTTTACATACGTGGACGTAACCTTACAGACTGTCACTATATTCAAGGTGCTCGGAGCATCACTTCTCTTCGGCTTAGTCCACAATCTACGGATTTGATAGACTTTTCAAAATTTGAACATCTAGCAGATCTAGCCGATGTGTTAACATACCAAAATGCTACGCCAAGCGTTCTCATCGGTGCTGCCGACTGGCACCTGTCATTGAGCCGTGAGATGAAAGTAGGTAGAAAAAATGAACCTGTAGCATCGAGAACTCTTTTGGGTTGGGTAGTTCATGGCGCTATATCCACAACAGTTAGGCCTATAGTTTTCGCCAACAGTATGCCCGCTAAACCCGTAGATTCCATCAACAATACCTCCGTACCAGATTTTGCTTCACGATCTTTCGATTCTCTTGAAACACTTATTAAGAAACAATACGAGATAGACTCATTGGGTATACAAAAACATTCCCCGAGGCAAAACACCGATGACACACGCGCAATTAGCTTAGTCGAATCGTCTGCCCGAAGATTAAGCTCTGGTCGTTTTGAGGTAGGCTTGCCCTGGAAGGAGCAGATAATCAACGATTTACCTGACAGTTACTTTCACGCTTTATCACGCCTCAAATCACTTGAGCGACAGATGTCTAAAGATGAGACTTTCGCAACAGCTTACAATGGCTTTATAGATAGCGTTATTCAAAAAGGTTACGCGGAACTTTGTGATCCGTTATCATATCACGATGAGTTTTTAAAGAATAAATCTTCAAATTCATTACGATGGTACCTGCCCCATTTTGGTGTGTTCCATCCACAAAAACGAAAGTTAAGGGTTGTCCACGATGCAGCAGCTGTCACTAAGGGTGTCAGTCTAAATAGCATGTTACTACAAGGCCCTGACATATTGCAATCCCTTCTAGGTATTTTGTTTCGTTTCAGGGAGGGACCGATAGCATTTAATGCGGACATACGGGAAATGTTCCCCCAAATTAAAATAAAAGAGAGTGATCGCGACGCACTTAGGTTTCTATGGCGCAGTGGTAATACACAGGATACAGTAAAAGAGTATAGAATGTCTTCTTTAATTTTTGGTGCTATATCTAGCCCCTTCATTGCTATGTACATCAAAAATAAGAATGCTAAAGAGTTTGAGGCCAATTATCCCGCCGCTACTCATTCTATTATCTATGACCATTATATGGACGATTTTATCGGTAGTGAATTTGAGCTTTCAGACGCTGCGCATTTAGCCGCCGATATTGTCACAGTTCATAAGTCATGTTGTTTTGAAATGCGTTCCTGGGTGTCGAACGTACCAGAGGCGCTAGCTTTAGTGCCAAAAGAACTTCATAGCGAATCAAACTCTGACATAAACTTACCACCTAACAACGATGTAGGTGCTTTAGGTGTTAAATGGAATCCCTATAACGATACACTCGGTTTTCGTATAGGACGTAGAGAAATAGCCACACAGGTAACAAAACGAAATCTCCTATCTAGCGTCATGAGTGTTTATGACCCTTTAGGCCTGCTCATGCCCATAGTGATCCAGGGTAGGATTCTGATTCAAAGGTTATGGCGGGAGGGAATTGATTGGGATTCGCCTGTCCCTACAAAATATGAAAATGAATGTCGATCCTGGTTTGATCAACTGACAGCCACAGCCAATTTTCGCATTCCAAGGTGGTACATGGGTAGGCTAGGGGCATGCGACATCCAACTACACGTCATCGCTGATGGGGGGGAACAGGCCTTTGCCTGTGTCGCGTACTGGCGCTATGCTTTTGAGGACGGTTCGGTCAGGCTTACCTTAATAGGCAGCAAAGCGCGTGTTTCCCCCTTGAAGCCACTTTCCATCCCACGAATAGAATTGCAGGCAGCACTGATTGCATGTCGTTTCGCACAAACCATTTTGATCGCTCATCGCACGAAACCTTCCTCAGTTGTTTACTGGACCGATTCAACCACTGTATTGAAATGGATCCGCAGTGATGCACGTAATTATAAACCATTTGTAGCGCATAGACTAGGTGAAATATTAGAGTTCACAAATCCATCAAATTGGAGATGGCTTCCTAGCGAGCTTAATGTCGCAGACGATGCTACGAAGCCAAAAGAAGTCAAATTCTCCACATCACATAGATGGTTCACTGGCCCCTCTTTTCTGATACATCCGTCTTCAGAGTGGCCAAGTGAACCAGAATTAACTTTAGACTGCGTTTCCGATGGATCTGCTGAACTCAAACCAGAGTTCACGGGTCTTTTAAGAGATTACATATTAGACGACCCATTGGTCCCAGATGCAGCCCGGTTTAGTAGTTGGTTTCGCTTACTACGCGCAACAGCCCGGGTTTTTCAGGCCATACGAAGATTTCGATCTTTATGTAATTCACCAAATTTGCTTCCAGAGGCTGCTCGTGGTACTGCGTCTCCCTCGCAAGTTTCTGCCGCTGACGTCGACCGAGCAGAGAAGATATTGCTTCTGAGGGTGCAAGTAGACAGCTTTTTGGAAGAAATCAAGACCCTGAATGCCTCACAGCCACTGTCGAAAAGTAGCCGCATCGCTGCGCTCGCTCCAGTGCTCAGTCAGGATGGTCTACTACGACTAAACTCACGCATAAAATCCACTCCTGGGGTGAGCGAGAGTGTAAAATCGCCTATCATTTTGGACGGTCGCCACCGCATCGTCCGCCTGATGATTCTACGTAAACATGTCGAAGCTGGCCACGGTAATCATGAACTTGTATTGAACGAGCTAAGACAACAGTACTGGATCTTACAAGCGCGAACAACTATTCGGAGCGTCGCAAAGTCCTGCGTGAAGTGTAGACGTCAAAACGGCCGATTAATAACACCGCCCACAGGTGACCTACCACTAGAAAGGCTTGATCACCATACGCGACCTTTCACGCACGTTGGTTTAGATTATTTCGGACCAATGGAGGTGGCCGTAGGTCGACGGCGGGAAAAGAGATGGGTGGCTCTCTATACGTGCTTAGTTACAAGAGCCGTACACTTGGAAATTGTCTCCTCACTTTCGTCAGATTCAGCAATAATGAGCCTTAGACGCCTGATAGCACGGCGAGGAACCCCAACGACGATATTCTCCGATAACGGAACAAATTTTGTCGGAGCGAACCGCGAACTTGCTGTTTTTTATGATGACACCATACGAGATTTTACAGCTAGCCGCAAGATTTCGTGGCGTTTTATTCCGCCCGCCTCACCTTTCATGGGCGGTGCATGGGAGAGGCTCGTGCGCTCCGTCAAGTCAGCTCTACGCGCAACTTTAAAAGATAGAGCCCCCCGTGAGGAAATCTTGATCACATTATTGTTGGAAGCGGAATCAATTGTGAACTCCAGGCCGCTCACATATGTCTCAAGCTCCACTGACGCTCCTGAAGCAATTACCCCGTTTCACTTCATTCTCGGTTCTTCATCTGTCGCGCAGTGGCCCGTCAAACTTACATATAGCGACTTGTTGCGAAGATGCGGTTGGCGGCACGCTCTTAGGCTAGCAGATCACTTCTGGAACAGGTGGCTTTCCGAATACCTGCCGACCCTTATTCCAAGAGGACAGAACAGAAATGAGGCTAGATTTTGCGAGGGAGACGTAGTATTGATAGCCGACAATACACTTCCACGAGGTCTTTGGCTTCTCGGAAGAGTGTTAAAAACTTTTCCGGGACCTGACGGACTGGTTCGCGTCGTAGACGTCGCGACCAAAGGAGGTATCCTTCGCCGACCAGTCCGAAAACTCGTTCAACTAGTTGCTGACCCCCAGCCAGTTGCCACCAGGACTTAGTGTTCCACTAGGGAGCCGGAATGTTGGCGACTGGCTGGAATCAGCTCTTATTTTCAAAATATACTTGTTTTTTGTTTTAGAATGGCTTTGTGCCTTGTTTTGAATTGTCAGTGTGTTTTGAGTATGTGTCCGATATGTTGTGTATTTTTTGCTTTTATTTAATTATTATAACTCTTGTGAACCAACATAGTTTTTAACTAATCAGTCCACTCCTTTCCCGAACACATACATTTCCGGTAACATTTACATAAATATCCCTACATCCTAATCTATTCTAAACTAATATTATAAATGTGAAAGTACCTAACTGTCTGCCTGCCACAGTTCTGCAAAGTTGCTACACAGATAGTCCAGAGCCTGAGAAAGGACATAGGCTACATTAATCCCAAGTAACTGGACGATCTCTCGGGTATGCAGGTGAAACCACAGGAGAGCCACTAGTATTTTATAAACGCGAAAGTTACTCTGTTTGTAACATTTTCACACCTAATCACAGAACCGATTTTAATGTTATTTTGTAAAGAGATAGACTAGAGCTTGGGAAAGACATAGGCATATCTTTTATTGCGGAAAAATTGAAAGTCTCTTAAACGCGGGTGAAACCGCGGAGAGGAATCTAGTATTGATAAAATCTGTGGAATTTTGTAGTCCCAAAAGCTAGACCTTTAGTTGTGTCTGGTTTACCTTAACCTTATATAGGATCAAAGACATTCATTTGATTCAGAAATAATTTAGGTCATTTGTGAAACGTAGATTTTCCTTTTCTTTGATTATTAAAATTTCGAATTTGTGACAAATCAAACCTCGTAATGTAGTTGTTTCATTGTTTCAACACAACTACGTAACAGATTGTACGAATTTAAAATATATAAATTCGGAATTACTACCTATATATAATGATTTCATTGCAATTGGATCACTGGAAAAGCTGATAAACTATTGAGGAAACTAGGAAGATTAGAAAATTATCATAACTAACTAATCACCAAAATTAATCAATACTGATTCAAAGTCCTGTACGAATAGAATCTAGGTATGTAATTATCGCAAATAATTTCAAAAATCTTTCACACATACCACTACCAAAACTTCTTAAGACCCTTTTCATGTAATGTTATCCTTATAATAATAAGGTACTGAATCACAATGTAATATTTTTTCCTTACAAAATTTAAAATCCCAATAACACGGGTAAAACTCCGGTATGGAAACATGTATTAATATTATGTGTATTATATTTAAAATGTCACATGATAAATTAATGTTTCATGGGACACTCGTCCAGGCTTTACTCCTGTTTTATAGTACCCTAGAGATGCATTGAACTTTCGTATCTATATCCGAATCATTCGGATTTCCGCGATAAAATTAATTTAATTAAAATTTTCTGTAGAATAAATGACTGAATGACCGCTGATGGCGGATATGAATGACTCTATACTGCTAATGTACGATATGATATTTATTTATGTATCTAATAATTTTTCGTGTTTTTTAAACGGCTTAAAGCTTTTAAACTTGTTTATTTGCAAGTGTTGTCTCTAAAATTATATAACTATTTATTTCTAAAAGGTACATCAACAGCACACACATTATAAAACTACACACAAAAAATATACCTACTATAAAGAGTCTTGATATATGTACCAATTAAAGACGTACCTGCACAACATTTACAACAAACACAACATATATGAGAAAATTAACTACTTATATGAAATTATAAAATTAATAAACAATACGAACAGAATATAAAACAAATTAAAACAAAATAAAATAAAACTTGACCTAATCTAACAAAAAATCTTACATATATATAATAGTATATATATTATATACTATTTTATTCCTATTACTATTTTTTAAATAAATACCCATATCCATTCAGCACTGCCCTAGCCATTGCTTTTATAAAGCCGTTTTTTTATTTTTATATTCCTTCTAGATCTAGTGAAAAGCCATTTGGAAAACGATAAAAAGCAAGCTTTTATCTATGCTTTATTTTAAAATGTGAATGCAGTTTTATTACTATTTTTATTGAATCTGAATTTATTCGTTTACGTTTGGTTTATGATTTGCAATCATTAATCCATTTTACTTGTTTGAATAATCATTAAAAAAACTACTCAAATATTCTAGAAATTCTCAAAAAATGTATTTAGTACCATGTTTTCATACAATTAATTGTAATAATTTATTTTTGTGAGTCCATTTCCCATCTAAATTTCATTATTTTACTAAATTCATTTGGGCAAACTATTTCTAATAATAAAAACAATAAGTTATTGCAAAATAAACTGACTTATAAGTTATGTTTTTAATATTCGATACGCATTCAAATAAAGATAGCTACCATTTTAATAATCACATAATAAATCTAACCAAACTTTTTATTGCAAACAAAATAAACTGCGAAGTTTTCACACACTTTTTCGATGATTTTTTCTAATCGTTTATCACAAATCACTTTTAAGTTATGTCTATTCACTTTTCACATTATATGGTATATTCGTAACTTACACTTTCACTGGTAAACCGTTTCTATTCGACGCGTCCACACAACATCTACGCAGAGCTTCGACTGAAGTACAGACCGAACCGTACGATTGTTTCATTTGGCTTTCGTTTAATGAAACCAAAATGCATTTAAGTAATGAAATATATTAACATTTTACTAGTAAAACTATACTTTTGATAATTTATATTACTTAGCGGTAGTTTATTTTTTGGTAGATATAAGAAATATACTGTTTGAAGTAAAATTTGCTTTTTAAACTGTTTTTGATTTACGAAATTGAAAATGCAAAGTTAGTAATGACTTTGTTGCTGTTTTTTCCCAAGCAAAAGCCTTATGTTAGGGTTGGCCTATTTGATAAAAAATAATTCAGTTTTCACGAAGATTCGCTCCAGAAAATAATGACTGAAAGAAAAATCTTTCAATACTTAAGTAGGTAATTAGCGAAAGTTCTTCAACATTTTAACGTGTATCCGGAATGTCTTATCAACTTTAGACGCTTATAGAATGCAACAGACACCCAAACATACTCACTATTAGTTTACTAATACATAAGAATAGTTTACATTGATATCAAACAGTTGTTTGAATAATGTACACGACGGATGTTTGAATTATTGAGATCAAACAGCGCTGTGAATTGTTTAAAAATGTTTTTATACATTAACATGTGTTTTTGCGCTGAAATTTTCATTTTTGCATTTTATGTATTCTGAAGCTAAGATGATGTCAATGTACTTTACCTATATCCTTTTTCTATGCTAATCTATTATCGTAACTTATAATACTAATATTATAAAGATGAATGAAAGATAAATAAATAAATAAAATAAATATCCTGGGACATGACAAGAAGATGACACTTAAATTTTTATATGTTACTAGCTGCCTCCGCGCGGTTTTACCCGCGTAGTTCCCGTTCCCGTGGGAATACAGGGATAAAATATAGCCTATGTTACTCGGGGATAATGTAGCTTTGCAAAGGTAAAATTTTTGAAATCGGCCAGTAGTTTCGGAGCCTATTCATTACAAACAAACAAACAAACAAACAAATCTTTCCTCTTTATAATATTATTAGTATAGACGAATAAACTTAAAAACTATTATAATTTCATATTCTATCATAATTTCAATCATAATTCTTTCACCAATGAAAAGCTACAATATCTGGAAGTAACGTAGGCTATATTTTATACTTGTATTCTATAAATGCGAATGTGAGTTGGTTTGTTAAGCTATCACGCACGCCTAAACTACTATAGTAGACTACTACTATAGTGGTACTACTTACTATACAATACCTACATAGCCGATTTTAAAATATCTTTCATCAACAGAAAGCAACATTATCAGGGAGACCATAGGCTATATTTTGTCCCCCATATTTCCTACGGGAACGGGAACTACGTTGGGCGGAATATAGTAAACTAGCTTCTGCCCGCGACTCCGTCCGCGTGGAATAGTTTCTTTGGGCTAACGCTAACTTTCAACTCCCCTTCGTTTACGTAGAAGGATGGTCTCGCAGAGCTAACTGATGACTGCACGCCGGCCCGGCACATAAGGCGCTCGCAGTACTTAATATAATTATTTTGCTGCAATGTTATTTTAAATTTGCGATATCTCCTAAGATATTCATTGAAATCGAATGATGTAAAAGACAATTTTGTTTTAAATACTTGTGATGAATAACGTATTTATTTGGATAAGGATTAATATTATCTTTATAAAAACACCTTCACAAATAATGCTTAATTTTTGAACAAATTTGGTAAGTATAAAAATGGTCACAGTGAGCCAACCTTAACAGATAGACATATGCAATCGCGGACTTTTTTTTAGAACTTTTAAAGGGGAACAATTTTGTCGTACATTATTTTATCGAAACTATAACCGTTTACGCAGCGTACGCAGCGGAAGCTCTCAAAAGGAAATAGAAACTCCCGATTTTGAAACATTCTTCATTGGTGCTCCGCTCTTATTAGTCGTAGCGTGATGATATATAGCCTATAGCCTTCCTCGATAAATGGACTATCTAATGGCGAAATAATTTTTCAAATCGGACTAGTACTTTCTGAGATTAGCGCGTTCAAGCAAACAAACAAACAAACAAACAAACAAACTCTACTCCTTTATAATATTAGTATAGATGTTAAGATGGATGGATAAAGTTTAGATGGGTGGATGTTTGTTTATCAATCACGCCAGAATAACTCAAGGGATTTGAATGAAATTTTGTACAGAATTAGAATATGTTGTGTAATAGTACATAGGCTACTTTTTATCCCGGGTAATTTAAAATCTCCAGGGAATGCGGGTGAAAGCGCTGGCTTGCAAAAAAAGGTAGCTAATATCGATGTTTGTTTGTTACTTTTTTACGCAACAACGACTAAGGATTTAGGAACTTGGCACACCAATAGATTCTTTTTAGATTATTATATAGGGTATGTTTTATTTCAGATAAAAATTAGATCTTCTAAGACGAAACCCGAAGCTAGTATATAATAAATCTGAAAGTTTGTGAGTATGGATGTGTGGATGAATGTTTGTTACTCTATAACGAAAAAACTACAGACCGGATTTCGATGAAATTTGAAAAAACAGATAGTTTATGTCCTTGATTCACACATACGCTACTTTTTATCCCGGAAAAATTGGCAATCCCCGGGAATGCAGGTGAAACCGCGGGAAGCCAAGTAATAAAATATTCGCATTGGTAAGCAGACTTCTCACAGTATTTTCGTGGGAAGTAAAAGAGACGTTTAGACTGGATATCATTAATATTATAGAATCGAACCTTTCCTTATTGACGATTACGTCAGGTACCAAACAAGTATGAAAATTATTTTAAAGGCTAATGGCGCTTGATCTTGCGTCATGCACAAAATAAATACATACAGAGTAAACTGCTCTTCGCGTACATTATACTACAAATAATTCACAAAGGTAATTTTCCGTGTCTTGTTTAGAAAGAAAACATGTACAAAAATCATACCGATATAAAAAATATTTGGAGAAAACACACGGTATAATATTACTATTTCACGGTATAAACATAAGTGACACAATGTACAATAAATTAAAAAAATAAAAATAGAATCGTAAAAGAGATATAAAAAGCTATCTTATTCCAAACAACTTTTCTTTTAAATTCTAATTTACCCATAAACACAAATAAGTTTATATATTCATCAATATAAAGTTCCTAATTTGTAGTAAATTTTTCTATAGATACGAAGTTAGTGAATCGAATTTTGATCGGGTAGCTGTCGCATTTTTTTTTTATTCCAATATTAAATTAATATTAATATCCTTTGAATAACCCTGTACGTCAACATACGTCAACCTCTTTTAAACATGTGTGCGTTATCGAGACATATTATATCTATGTGTGAGTGACATTTTGAAAGGTCATACAAAATTAAGTTTCTGTAATAATCTATTTAGTGAGCCATGCATTTTACAATGAGCAAACACTTAGCAGGCAAATAAATAGTTACGCGAAAATGTCGAATCCATTTGATCTCAGTAAAGCAAAGGCGTAAATATTTATTATCTTAGATTTATTTCAGTTTCTCTTGAATGCTGTTTGGTCACTTTTATTTTAGTACTTGAATATATTTGGATGGGAATTAGGCAAGTAAAATGTTCTCTTCTGTTTTATGTGAAGGAGTTCTTAGTATTAGAAGTTTTTAAAATTGATTTTGTATTTCAGTTAGTTCCAAATAAAATAGTTCACTAAAATATTAACGATTTAATCTTACTTAAAACTGTAAAAACCTGTTTTGAAAAGAGTAATTGCTGAGTTTAGTGCCGGCTCTTCTCAGCAAAAGCAACCTTCCGAACCGAGTATTAGAGTCGACGTTTGATGAGTGCCTGTTTGAATTAATAAATATATTTCATTTCACTTATTTTCTAAAATGTCCGAGCATTCACAACCTGACATTTAAACCAATATACTAAAAATTCAATCTACGGACACTTTGCCCGACCTGGAAATCAAACTGTACTAAAACATTTCGTCCACAGTAGAAATAAAGCAGCGTTAAATATATGAGGTAATAAATTATTCGCACAATACTGTACAGTGTACCCTTGCAGAGTTACAGAGTTATGGAAATATGATTGTACCCTCGCGATAAAACAAAATAAACAACAGATTTTACTTCCTTATTATGAAACACTAGCTTCCACGCCGCGGTTTCACCCGCGTTCCCGAGGAACCTTAAATTTTCACGGGATAAAAAAGCCTATGTCCTTTTCTAAGTTCTAGTCAATATTTGTACCAAATTTCATAAAAATTTGATCAGTGATTTAGCGTAACGCAAGACAGAGTTACTATTATTGCATTTGATAACTAGTTAGCACCCGTGGATTTCCTCATTTCTCAAAACAAAGGTAATACACTAACAAACTATTTTCCGCCAGCGGGTTCATTCACATCTTTACATTATATAAAAAGTCACAATGTCAGCTTTTTGCTTACTTCCTCATTACTAGATACTCATTAAAAACACCATAAATATGGAATATCCGTATTATTAGTAATTTGCTCTTTTTAAATGAATAAAGGTTAGCTATATACTTCTCCATACATATTACATACAGTTGGAAAAGACAAACAACCACACTGGTCTTAGCATTTATAATATGAGCTGGAATTCCGGTTTAATGCAGTTTCGATATCCAGTGTAACTAATTTTGAGTCAGAATGTTATTGTGGGTGAGTAGTGATCTTATGTGGGTGGGAATTGATCGTGAAATGATTATTGTAATTTCTGTCCATTAACACTATGTTTATTACACCTTACATTATTATTATTTAATATAGATGAGCTGTTCTTATGTGGGTTTCATGAAGTATATTTAAATCCCCGTTTACATTTTTTTTCATTCTGACACCAACCTAGTTCTGTTTCATTCAAGAATTTATTAGAGTGGGTGATCGAAATGAAATTTAATTTCATGTCAATGCTAAATTTAAAGGTTTTTTTAATATTGATAGATCATTTGATTTTAGTATGATTTAATTATATAAGAAAAAGACAAATAACTGATTTGGTTTTACTTGAGATATCTTTCTAAGGCTTTAATATAGGTACAAGATTAGACTTGACCTCATATATCAAACTGAGGTCATTGACATTTGCCTTCTACCAAGATTAGTAGATACCTCATTTTTTCACGGTTAATGTAGTTCACTGACCCCACTTTTCCGCTTTTATTTTCCACTTAATTTTATTTGATGTGGTTTAGTTTTGATTGATATTTTGTTCTTTATACGCGTATTTTTCAAATGTTCCCCTAACTAATATCAATAAAAAATACCTTACTGAGGGCATCTTCATTTTTCCGAGGATAAAAAGTAGCCTATGTCCATTTTCAGGCTCTAGACTACTGTTTTACCGTTTTACAGTTTTACCGTGAAGACGAGACAGACAGACAGACCAACAGAGTTACTTTCGCATTTATAATATTTAATAAGGATTATAAGTCTAAGATATTTATGACTTCATATAGTACATTTTTGTATTGCAATTTATTTCATATTATAATATTTAAGTGGGTACTTTCTTAAGTTGAACTAAAACCTTGAAAGTAAATCTGTCGGTAACAGAAAAAGTTTCATAAAGAAATTTCGGTGTGGTTCTCTTTATGGGAATATATTTTGTTTGTTCTTCTACCTAACGACTGTAATTGGTTTTATAATAAATTCCCGTTTACAATAATAATTTAATTTTTACGTAATTTTCATTTAATTAATATTTACCCATACCATTATTCGGTAGATATTTTTATTAATAAATTACTTATTGGTTACATAAATATAAAAAATATGTTTTGATAATCAATGTTTGAGGTATATCAGCTATCTGATTACCATAGTACAAGCTCTGTTTAGTTCGGAATCTGATTAACTATATCTCAAAATGTCCCAGGCTTTTATATAAATAAATTGGATTGAAAAAAAGTGGAAAATATCTCACGAAATAAATAAAATTACTATAGTAACTTATTATGAGATGAAACATACAGACAATGCTGTCGGTGCGGTGCTACAGCAGGAAATATGTACTGAAAATCAACCGCTTGGTTTCTTTTCCAAGAAACTTAACACCGCTCAACGGAAATATAGCCCGTTTGATAGGGAGTTGTTAGCAATATACGAAGCGGTTAAATATTTTAGGCACATGGTTGAGGGGAAAAATTTCATTATATATACAGACCACAAACCAATAGTCTCAGCTTTTCAGAAAGCTTCAGAAAACTGTTCTCCAAGACAGTTTCGTTATTTTGATTTCGTGTCACAATTTACCACAGATATACGACACATAGCAGGTGAAGATAATGTGGTTGCTGACGCACTTTCCCGCACTGATGCGATAACTTTTTCCTTTGATTTAGACGCCCTAGCATACTCGCAGTTGGAAGATGATGAGCTTAAGCAGCTTCTTCAAAGCGATACCTCACTGGATCTTCAGAAAATTAAAGTTTCTAGCTCCAGTAAGTTGTTATACTGCGATGTCTCCGGCCCATCTCCACGACTTTACCTGACGTCACAGTTTCGTCGACAAGTTTTTGACAGTATTCACGGATTGAGTCATCCAGGCGTCAAAGCAACACTGAGACAAGTCACTGAAAAGTATGTATGGCCTAACATAAAGAAAGACTGCAAGATTTGGACACGAAGTTGTTTAGCATGCCAACGTTCGAAAGTTTCCCGTCACACTCGATCTCCAGTACATGCATATGTTCCCCCGTCGAGCAGATTTAGTCACGTGCACATAGATCTCATAGGACCTCTGCCAATATGTCATGACTACAGATACTGTTTAACAGCTGTGGATAGATTTACGCGTTGGCCAGAAGTGTTTCCACTGCATGACATCAAAGCTGACACTGTAGCGAGCGCATTTGTATCTGGTTGGATTTCACGTTTTGGATGTCCTGAAAAGGTAACCACAGACCGAGGTAAACAGTTCGATGCACGTTTATTCCAAGAACTTTCACGACTAATCGGTGCCAACCACTTGCAGACAACAGCGTATCACCCAGCTGCGAACGGAATGGTTGAGAGATTTCATCGCCAGCTAAAGGCAGCTATTATGTGCCATGACAACGATGACTGGTACGAAGTTCTCCCATTAGTTCTCCTCGGAATACGTTCTGCTTGGAAAGAAGATATTGGATCATCATCCGCTGAATTAGTATACGGAGAAGCAATACGCCTACCAGGAGCATTTTTCCAAAGTACTCCCATGGAACTCGTAGATTATAATGATTTTCTGTCTCGTCTACGAGCAAACTTACAAAAGTTGAAGCCGACACCTATTGTCAGGCATGGCGTTTCCCCCGTTTTTGTGAGCAAAGATTTAACCACTGCGACACAAGTTTTTATTCGGCAGGACGCGGTGAGGAAACCCTTGCAGGCGCCCTACACCGGTCCATACAATGTCCTCGAACGCGGTGATAAATACTTCAAAATTTATGTTAAAGGGAAACCTGTGACCGTTTCTATAGATAGGTTGAAACCAGCCTATTTGTTGAGCAGTTCGACACCACAAGAAGTGAGCATACTAGCCGAGTAAACGAAGCATTATGGGTCCGTTTTTTTTTACTGTGAACCGAATTGCATACAATTTTGGAATTAGGTTCATCTTACCCTTAACTTCAAAAGTGAAAATGATTTGAACTCCGCAACCACCCTGGGTGTGGTTGCCACCCCTTCTCGGGGGTGAATTTCTTTTTTTTCAAAATTGCCTCGGATATCAATAGAAGGCCTAATTTTAAGCAAAAATCATATATAAAGCTTTTCAAAAAATCCAATACTTTTCAAGTTATTGGCTATTGAAAATTTGTAATTTTTTCACGGTTTTCATCGGTTTTTTGCAAATATCTCCAAAAATATACGTTTATCGAAAATTTCATCAAGAACAAAGTTGTCCCAGGTAAAACAATGAACAATTTGGTATTTTATAAAGTATTCTACGTGCAATATTAAGCTAGATATTAAAGATCAAAGCCGTGTTTTATTTTATCTGAAATTTAATCGATGTGGTCAATGCCATCTAGTGGCGAGCAGATGCATTTTATGCATTTTAATACAAAGGGGTTTTGTAGTGCATAAAATAAGCTTTAAAATGAGCACTATTCAAAGTCTTTTGCACGTAAAATAAGTGAGCTGTATTGCAAATAAGGGGAGCATCTAATGTTTTTTCTTTTAAATCAATGGGTTTCATAAGTGCCATTTCCACCATAATTAAAATTAATCGTATTCCGCCTAGAATTAACTTTATTATGAAGAGTTTGATGGATAGTATCAGTTTGGCTGCTTCAGGACACATATTTTTCAAAAAATTCATGATTATATAAAAAACAAACTTTCAAATATTTATAAAACTCCACCCTATTTTTCATAATATCTCAAAAAGGACGACAGATACGTATAAAAGTGTGGAAATAAAAAAATTGATAATTTTCTGACAAACAATTTGGATGTTTTGGTTTTTCTGTGAAACAAAAATTGACGGAGTTATGATTGTTTAAAGAGCGCGTGGCAGCGGAATCAGAGCCTCTCTTAAGCCCTTTAACCCTTCACCGTTTCAGAAAAAGGTTTTTTACTATATATTGCAATAAAGGATGTTGTAGCTCTTTTAATTACCTTTACAATGGTGTTTTATAACTTGTGATAGCATGAAAATTGAAGGAGTTATGGTCCAAAAACTTAACATATTTTTATCTACTTAGTAACTGAAAATTTCGGAGTGCGAATATTTGGAGCAATGTGAAAGTACGCAGTATAATAGAGACCCACAACTATTGTAATGTGTATATATGCTACTAGAAATGTATGAAATCAAGGAATTGAATACAAATCCTAGGAAATGTGTACAGTTCCGATACTATTTAGGAACTGTGTACAATATTGTTTGAAAAACTATTTAATGCATAGATATCCTAGGAAATGTAAAATTTCCTCGGAATTATATGGAATACCTGCTGGTCCACCGGCAATATGTAAAATAACTATATTTGGGCGTAGTAATCAATGTTATGTTAGGACAGTAAGTCTTTGTCACTTTTTTTGTGTTCATTTCAGAACATTTAGACGTTCGAGGCTTAAGGGTGGCCCAAGGGCCACCCCCGCCGCACCCTAACCTATATTAATAATATATTATGGCGATAATACACAAATATTATCGCCATAATATATTTATATGGTATATATTTATACCATACTATGACACATTTGCAAGGGTTGTAAGATTTTCAAGGGGTTGAAAATGATTTTAATATGAGGTAATTATGTAAGAAAATACTTTACAATTTCACCATTTGCTATTAGACATGTTTTCTAGCGATAAAATGGCTCAATGTAATTTTTTCCATTAAGGGATGGTTTACACCCCTTAAAAATAATAGGCGGAGTTCAGATCATTTTCACTTTTAAAGTTAAGGGTAAGATGAGCCTAATTCCAAAAAGTTCATGCAAATCGGTTCACAGTAAAAAAATTCGGAGGTAAGACCGTATTTTTCGCTTCGTTTACTCCACTATACAGGTACCAGCGGACACTGCGAAATCACCTACGTCTCAACCCCACACGACACGATCTGGACGTCGTGTTCACTTTCCAGATTATTTTCGACCCTAAAGGTCTCCAGGGGGGCTGATGTGGCGGCATCCTTGTCTTAGAGACTGCGCGCTTGCCTCTGGGCTGCGCGCGCCGCTAGTGTTTTGGTTGGCTGTTTACTTGGTTACCGTTCGAGATTGTTTTTCATTACTATTCTTTTACTATTCTTCTATGTGAGTTTACAAGGTATCTATAAAGGTTTAAAATATACTCGCATACCTAATGAAGATTGATTGGATATTTTATTTCATCGTTCCCATAATACCATATAAACAAAATATATTCTTGATCATCTCATTGTTTAATATTCTGAGAAAATAAACAATCTCTCAGAAAAGCAGATAAAACAGGGGAGTCTTCCCTAACGTAGTATATAATATATCCTAGTATTAACCTATAATAAACAAATAGTTATATAGATTAACATTTACATACAGACATAAAACAACAGAGAAGTTCATGATATTAATGTTATCCTACGTGGGGACTGAACCTACGACCTTATGATTATAAAATAACAACGGGAAAAATGGCTTAGACACCTACACTATATTAGATAAACTAAACCTTTGAATTATAAAAAAAAAGATTTTAATTTTGTTATAGAAATATCGTCTAAAAAAGTATTAATTAGGTAACCGGGTTTGTTTTTCAGACTCTTGTGACCCTAAGTATCCATAGGTCTTAATGTCTTAAAGGTCGTTAAAAGTAACACTTGCCTAGTGTTTTTAAAAACTATATTTTTTATAAAAAAAATATCATAAAAACAACCTCAGCTAAAGCAATTGGACAAATAAATAAACTACAAACTAAGTAACTGGCACGTAACTATTTTTTATTTTATATATTTGATGTTATACTTGAAAATAATACAATTTCTAGTTTGTTTTCTTCATGTGACAAAACAAACATATAAAAAACTAGTGGCTCCCCGCGGCTTCGCCCGCATTCCCGGGATCTTCAATTTTCCCGGGATAAAAAGTAGCCTATGTCCTTTCTCAGGCTCTGGATTATCTGTGTACCAAATTTCATTTAAATCGGTTCATTAGTTTTAGCGTAAAAGCGTAACAGACAGAGTTACTTTCGCATTTATAATATTAAGTATGGATTTGATGTAATACTTGAAAATAATACTAAGAGTTATTTTCTTCATGTGACAAAACAAACATATAAAATGTACTGTAACCCCAATAGTCGTTATCACGTGGCTGATAACTATGATTAGGGCGAGGTTTATGATGATGAGACTAAAGCGGAGATTGTTCCACAGAATAGATAATATATTGTTTGCATTACGACCAAATTGTATTTGCCATCGATATTATAATATCACTTACGAGAAAAAAATAAAAATCACTGTATGGGCTTTTATCCTATTTAGTTATGTATGATCCATGTCATCCATGTGTCAGAACTGTGAAAACAGAAATTTTAGAAATAACTGTAGTATTTTTTACGAGGAAATTTAAATAGATGGAAGACAAAAGATTTTATAAACAAGGTATCACAATATAGGTACCTACTCGTAGGTATGCAGAATAAAAAATAAAAAATCTGTTGTATGTCTTAGTGGTTTTTTATCAATAATAAGTTAATCTTCATAAGTAGTTATAACATCGACAGATTTAACATGCCTTTCTATTCAATAATCATTCGTATTCTAGAGAGTAAATAAAGTCTTTTATCAAATTACCATTGAATAAAATAATAAGAAAACGTTGCCAATTTTCATCGTATGTATTATTTTAAATGTTCCATTTTCCGCCATATTTAACAGACTTTACTCTTAGTCTTTATAATACTATGTGTACTCCTTTAGTTATTACCTTAGAAAATAATAGTTATGATCAATATGTTTACTTTAATTTCATAATAGAGTGACGATATTAAATATTACTGGTCTATGAAGGACTGTATTTACTTTTTGCTTTGTAGTTTAAATGAGATTACAATTTGGAGCTGAATTTAGTAGGCTTTATGACAAAATCTGAAATTTTTACATATCTTTACTTACATACATTAAGGCAACCTCACGAACTTTCGAGGTTATAAATATTAGCAGGATCAACAAAACTATTTAAAACTTTGGTACTCATAACAAATTGAATTTAAATTTGTAGATGAAATTATTAATATGTATTTGAATTTTTTGTATCATAACTGGGTGGCGGAACCTAGTCATAAATATGATATATCTTTAGAGCTGATAACTACGTGCCCAAGGGCAAGTAAAACAGCCGTTTCTATGAACTTTATTGTATTTTAAAAAGTTTTGAAAGTAGAATATCATCTCTAGAAGTTTCCCTAGAATATGGGTTTTTTCAACTGTCGTAAGGATCCCTAAAATTTACACAATGACTTGCTAAACCTTTTCGTACTTTAAATGAACCTTTAAGACACTTCCGGGTATTATCCATCTTTGGTACCCCCAGAATGGAGTTGTGAAGTGATTTATTCAAAGTCATGAAACAACCAGAGCTTTGGCGGTCCCTTTGTAATGAACTTTTCAAAGCTCATTCGAAGACTTTGTTTAGACATAGATATATATAATTAAGTTTTCTGTGTTCTGCCTGATTTGTAAGACACTTCTTGTTGGGTTTTATAATAAGATATGATATGATGATGAAGATATGTTACATCTAGATCTGCATTAATATAATAAATAGGAAAGATTTATATTTTTATACGTAACGAATAAACTTAAGAACTACTGAACCGATTTCAAAAAATATATTGTAAGAAAGCTACATTATCTAGAAGTAACATAGGCTGTATTTTATCCCTGTATTCTTACGGGAACGGAAACTACGAGTAATATAGAGGTATTTCGAGGTTTCAGTATTTTCCGTTTGATTTTTAGTCCAATGTTTTTTTTTATTTTACTGTTAGAAAATAAATTGAGCATCATATTTTTTATTTAAGTGAAACGTGAAAAACGAACGAACGAATAACGTGTTATGAACCGGTCCCAACGGAAGACCAGCACTGGCTAACAAGCATCATGCTGAGTTGGGACCTTTATGTGGTTAATTCTTATGCAAAGACATTATAAGAGGTTAGACCGACAATACAAACTTTTACTATGAGATCCGAGTCAACCAAAATTTGCGGGAGGGGGGGAATGTCAGTAGCAACCTAGCAACCGTTGCGTGATTACAATAAAGACCAATCACATCGCTGGGGCGCGTTCAAATGCCAATCACATCACTTTCAGCTTGACCGCTGCTCGGTCCAAGGGGCAAGCTTAGCGGCCGAACGTATTGTCGGTCTAACCTTTTATAATGTCTTTGTTCTTCCTTCCATGTACCTACCGTATATCTTTTTGCCACAATATAAAAAAAAAGTCTGGAACAAACGCTGAATAATAAATATTAACTCATATCTTAAAGTCTTGCTGAATGCAAAGATGATTAAACTTGATGAGGCTACTTAGTAAATTCTATGCAACTTTACACATAACTGTTATCTTACAAACAAGGAATGGAAACCCGTTGCGTGGTTTTGAAGATTGAAAGCGGAGAAACAATGTAGGCAGATAGATACATATTTTAGAGATACTAATACAAATTATAGTAAAATTTAATTGTGACATTTTCATACTTGATCTCATCATCTCTTTATTTCTAATCTGATTCCAAACTAAACGGAGATTGTTGAGTTGATATACTTCTTTTAAAAACATACTCAAATAGATAAATACATTCAGTCACAACACACATTTTCGGGCATACAAATGTTTGTCCTGAATGGGATTCGAACCCATGACCGGCGGTGGAAAGAAGACTAAAATTGTGGAAATGCTATAGGCAAGAGTTAATGTTCAGAATATATTAAATAGAAAACTATTTCTAATATCAATTTACGACACACCGTTCAATAACTCCAAACATTATTCGAACTTATGAAAGTTCATTATAAAATTCACATTTTCTTTGATATATAATTAAATTAATTGCATATTTTGATGTTCAATTAATTCTTGATTGGGTTCTTTTGATCAGTGTATTGAACTAATTAATAGAATGATGGGTGTGTATTTTCTAAATAATAATAAATTAAAGTTTAAATAAAATATTGAACTATAGTGGACTTACGAATGTCAAATTATAAATAAACATTTTTTATTTATTTTTAAACTCCATCGATATTAAGAAGTATTTAAATATGAAATTAAATAATTAACGCATAAAATTTATTTAGGTAAATTTATAGCCTGACTAGAACACACTAAGCAGGCACACATATAAAAACTAGTTATGCGGTTTTACCCGAATTGTTTCCGTTCCCGTAGAAATAAGAGGATAAAATAGCCTATGACACATACAATTTAAAAATTCTAAAAATGTTTCGTAGTTCCAGAGATTACCGACTACAACCTAACAAACTCAGTTATTTAAAATATTAGTATTTATGCATTAATCTCTCCAATTTAGTCACCATATTTTTCAGTATATCTCTGAACGAGCCTTCTTTGTATGATAAAAAGCAATATTGAAAATGGCTTAGTGGAACACGTCTTACCATAACTTAGCATCAAATATTGGAGCTTAAGATGATGTGTTATAGATAATATGGTAATATATTATTCATACTATTACTGAAGACCTATTTCATCCTCAAAAGGCTTAGGCAGTCGATGGAATTCATATGGTCATACTATTTACATACCATCACGATTCTTTGATGTGGATATGGCCGCGTTCCCAGGGAATTTTAAGTATCCCGAGCTGAAAAATAGCCTGAGTATAGCCCAAGCTCAAGTCTATATTTGTACAAAATTTCAACACAATCGGTTTGATAGTTTTGGTGTGAAAGCGTAACAGATAAAGTAAGTTTTAAATATATATTCATTACTAAGAATTAACTAGCAACTTTGGCTCTCACGATCAGTAAGAATTGATTTTAACAATTTTAAACTTTACTTATCTTCTTACCACCCACAAAGAATTTAGATCTTCACAAAGATCTTAGTTTTCAGACGACAGGGAGCGAATTTGTTTGTTCTATTAAAATAATAAATTATTATTTCTATTACATATTTATAAAAAAAAATACTTAATTCGTCAACAGCCCTGCTCCGGGACGGAAGTTAATTATATAAATATTGTTTCCGATCGAAAGCTTATCAAGAACAAACACGCTTTTTGAACGAGGTAATAACATGTTATGTGAAGTTTTAGCGAAACGATGTGTAACCTCTTTAGGCAACCGAAGAGTCCCCAAAGCTCCAGAGGTAAAAGTTATGCTGGACTCTATCCAAACATATTCATTAACTAGCTGTCCACGCAACTTCGTCCGCAACACATAATAAATCTTCCCCGTTTTAGCAACATTTTTTGTTGATGCTCCACTCCTGTAGGTCGTAGCGTGATATTATATAGTTTATTGTCTTAACTGGTTCCTCGATAACTGGGCTATTTGGTACTAAAGCATATTTTTGTTTGAACCAATAGTTGAAATTCAATGCCATCTTTTAATTTAAGCCAAAAAGGGCACTTATGAAAGACGAGTTCTTGAGATGTAAATATATATATAAGTATGTATAAAAAAGTAATATATTAGCTATCTGGTTATCATAGCACTAGCTGCCTCCGCGCGGTTCCACTCGCACAGTTCCCGTTCCCGTGAGAATACGGGGATAATATATAGCCTAATTTCACCAAAGTTAGTGTAGCTTCCTAACAGTGAAATAATTTTTCAATTCGCTCAAGAAGTTTGGGACCCTATTTAATGCAAACAAAAAAACGTCAAAAAAGCCGTGGGTCGTGGGTTCGAATCCCACCCAGGACAAACATTTGTATGCATGAATATGTCTGTTTGTCCTGTGTCTGGATGTAAATATCTATAATAAGTATGTATTTGAAAGTATTATATTTAGTATATCAGCTATCTGGTTACCATAAAACAAGCTCATTTTGAAGCTTACTTTGGAATCAGATTGGCCGTGTGCGAATAATGTCTTAGGATATTTATTATTAGCGCGTTCAAACAAACAAACTCTTCAGCTTTATGATATTAGTATATATATTTAGTAACTCGTACAGCCTTTATGTAATAGTTATCTCATTATTTTTACGTCACACGGGGGATATTATATGAATGGTTTTAATGAAGGTGAGAAGGAATAACACGGTAAAAGGTACTTTTGCCTTCAACCGTACAGACTTATGTTATTATATAATAAGTAATGAGGTATATGTGATGACTTTTACAGGTGTATGAACTTTGTTATATACTTATTTATAGATCTTCTGATATTTTTTTTTTGCCATCTGTTGATACCTATGTCATAAATAAACAAGGTTTTTTACAGTTCAATAAGCTTTATATTAAAAAAAATATAAAGATCCAGTATCCAACTTTTATTATTTACTAGTGGCTCCCCGCGGCTTCGCCCGCGTTCCCAGGAGATCTTCAATTTTCCTGTGATCAAAAGTAGCCTATGTTCTTTCTCAGGCTCTGGATTATCTGTGTACCTAATTTATTTAAATCGGTTCAGTAGTTTTAGCGTGAAAGCGTAACAGACTGACAGGCAGAGTTACTTTCGCATTTATAATATTAAGAGACGATCTTCTTAGCATTCCATGGATTCACCGTGCGGGTGCCGGGTCCATCGTGTGACAGAGAGAAACTACGAGCAGATCCCGAGACTTGTGACACGGGTGTAGGTTTAAGGGGCCCCTTTCCGACGTACATCAACACTCACCTTCACTACTCATGTTTCTCTCCCTGCCCAGCCAAATCTGGTATGAACCTGCTAATGCTGCTTTAGATGCTCGTTCTAGTATAGAACTTACTGCAGTTCTGGCCAGGCCAAGATCTTTCAGCAGGTTATAGAGAGATTTTGCTGGTATACCTCTCGCTCCAACCTCCACAGCATGTAGATTAACTACATAACCGTTTTTTGTTAATTCGTTTACGAGGTCATAATATTTATTTTGTTTTATTGCGTGGTCTTTAGGTATGTTAGTTTCCCACGGCACGGTAAGCTCTACAAGTAATATGCGTTTTGTAACTCTGGAAAAAAGGAAAATGTCCGGTCTGGATGACGAAACACCCACATCCTCTGGGATTTTATAGTGCTCTCAGGTGTTTATAGAGTTCGGATGGTTTTTTTAATTTCAGCCCAAAACTATTGTGATCCCTAAATAGAGTCGAGGGATCAGCCGGAAGTGCCAGTCCAAACCATGACTTCAATATCTTTATAACATTAGCATCTAACTTTGCCAAGAGGGTTTTACCGATGTCATATACTAGGAAAGGCCAAGTGAGACGTGATGTGAGATAGTTGTCGTATATCCATGCTTTTTTTATGTTACTGATTGGCTGTTGGTCTACCTTATTGAGGTCACTTATGAAATTTTCGACAACTACCCCTAATGATGGCGTACGTCCTTTGTAATCTATCTTTCTACCAAGAAATTTGAAAGGCACTGCCTCTGCAATCGTGTAATATTATTAGTAATATTATTAGTATATTAGAGTATTAGTATGGTAATCCATACATCCTAGATTAATCCTACTAACTAAATAAATGCGAAAGATTCTGAGAATGTATGGATGTATGTTGGTTACTTTATCACTCCAGAACGGCTGAAGAGATCTCGATGAAATTTGGCACAGAGTAAGAATACGTTCTGGTAATCACATAAAATTGGAGATCTCCAAGTAACACTAATGTTTAATACTTCTCTAACATCCGAATAAAAGTGAATCAGTTAATTTAGATTTTTTTTATACCACGACGGTGGAATACAGGCATGCGGCCAACCTGATGGAAAGCGGTTACCATAGCCTATGGACACCTGAATAATCTATGTACAGAGAAGCAATGTGTTAGTGTGAATAGAACTGCTTATACAACCACAAAGCTAGCCAGTCAGTCGTTATACGCATATATAAATAGTAGTATTATATACTGTAATTTATATAATGTAGCGGCCTCCACAGAGCAAGCTCATTACTATGCCAAGCGCGCTCCAAAGTTGCTGATGCGACCCTGATTGAGGGTACAACTTTATCTATTAAAACTGCACTCTTAACAATCTATTTTATACCGATCACAAAAAAGAAGAGATTCTCAATTTGCCGTATTTATTTTATGCCAGCTTTTGCCCTACGGTTTCACCTGCGTCACCGGAGGACTTTGAACTTTTTGCGAGAATATATATCGTGTGTCCTTTCCTAAGCTCTAGTCTATTTGGGGCAAATAGTTTCGTTGGTCTGTTTGTCTATTAAGTTCATACTTCTCAGCGTTTGAACATAATAGACAAACAGAGTTACTATCTTATTTATAATATTGGTAAGGATAAATGATAGACAAAAGTAACGTAACCGACAGATTTGTTCAGGCCTTTTTTTTGCTGTTACATCTAAGGTTTCTCTCATCTCAGAGTGTCTGAAGTCAAACGTAAGCTCATTTGATTAAAAAAAATTTCATTATCATCTACGGAATAGTCTGATACTCACATACCCTCAATAAATTTATAAAATAAATAACACTTACACAACAATTTCGTATTATAATTGCCTTAAAACTTGTGGAATTAATTTCAGCTTCCGCCATGATTGATGTTATGAAACTTGATCCTCTAGTTCACTATCATAGAGTAGTCAAACTTCTGATGGATGTTTAAAACTCGCGGTTTCACCTGTGTTGCCGAAAGACGTTCAATTTTCCCGGTATAAAAAGTACACTATGCCCTTTCCTCTAATATCTAAGCTCATGTTCCAGAATTCAATAATATTAGACGATTCAGTTTAAGTGTGACAGGCCGCTACTTTCGCATTTATAATGTTAGTAGCTATATTTTATATTTTTAAATGATGTTCAATATAATTTTTACTACATTAGATAGGAGTATGAAGAAGTTTATACTGAAAAAGTATCTAATCTCCCGAGCATATTATTTGGATATTCCACTCCAATACTTTTTGTACAGTAGATACCTACCTATATTAAGCACACAACGTAGCTCAGGAATCCTAAAAGCATACGTTTTCGAGATAAGTCACGTACATGTCCTAACGGTCAAATTCACATATGAACACCATTAGAACTATTGGAACCAGCTATGCTATTCTGAATGTAAACTCGACACTGAAGTCACTCGAGCGAGTATTACGTATCTCGCTCGCACGCATAGCAGCGGCATAAGTGCGAGCGAGATACGTAATACTCGCTCGAGTGACTTCAGTGTCGAGTTTACATTCAGAATAGCATAGCTGGACTAGCTTTTTTCCCAGATTTCTAACCGTGAGATACATTCCCTTGTTCGAATTGAATTGATCATGGGACATTTATCACACACGGCCAATCTAGTTCCAAACTAAGCAGAGCTTGTAATATGGTAACCAGATAGCTGATATACTACATATATTACTTTTAAATACATACTTATATAGATATTTATATCCAGACACAGGACAGACAGATACATTCCCTTGTTCAAATTACTACAAACATGTAAATATCAACTTGCATTCTTAATAATAAGACTGGAAACTGGAACGTTTTATACCTTACTATCTTGTGCTACGTGGTCACCTACTTTCCCAAGGTATCTTCAATTTTCCCGGGATAAAAAGAAGTCTATATATTAATCTAGGGTGTCAGCTAACTCCATACTAAATTTTATTAAAATCTCTCTAGCTGTTTAGACGTTCGCCTTTAAAATATTTGTGTGTTTAATTTATTAAAATAATATTAATTTATCCTTGATTTACTGTATTAACTGCGCTCTGACTGAAATTATGTTGCGTAAAGCTAATTAACCCTGCGAATGAAGTTATAGCTAAATTAATTATGAAGTGATATTACACTGTACTTAATACAAGTATGGTATTAAATAGAATATTTCTACTTAAGGGTTAAAAGCGTATTCAAATGAGGAGATTGTTGCAGTGAGATATGTATAGCGGTTGTATAGGGTTACCAGATATCCTGCATTACAGGGATTAATCGTTTGTGTCTGAATTTGGTGACATATTAGATAGTTATATAAGCCAAAATTGTCATGTTTATGTGCAATAATTTTGGAGCTATGAGAGGGTTAAAAGTGAACTTGGCTTGACACACTACCTCGTGTCTAGATAAAAAATATAACTACAATATAAGATTTTTTGGGATGAAAAGTAGCCTCTTCTCTCAGGCTCTAGACTATCTGTATATCAAATTTCATTTAAATCTGAGAGAACGACTGTGAGACTAGTAAACGTGAGACAGACAGACAGTGTTACTTTCGAATTAATAATATTAGTATAGATATAGATAGTATTTTAAAGTAAATATAAGGGTTCGTAGTTTACTACGAAAGCCTAAAAAAATGAATGTTGATTTCTTAAATTACACAAAAGCCTTAAAATGTTAATTTCGAATCCCGTATTTTAAATTCAATTGTCCCGTAAAACCACAAATCAGATCTGGTCACCCGAGTTGTATGGTAATTATGCGATATGCACGAAACACTGCTGTTTGTATTAATAATGAATGCATGTTGGTATTAAACAATCAGATTTAAGTTTAATTTACATAAATCATCAAAAATGCTGTAGTGGCACAGCAATATCGCACAATTTGACCTTGAATAACAGATAAATGACATCCAACATCAAATGAACTATATAGACTACAAGCCCATGAAGAAAAATTTACCTATATTAGTCCCTCAATTACCGGAAAATTAAAAGCTTGCACCAACTTCCGGTACCACCAATTTTGTACGGCACTAGGTTTATCGACATTTCTTTTTAATCATCTATAAGCTATAAAACACGCCGTACAGTAATATTTGAACGTAAATCCTCACTTGAGCTTAAGAAATTCCATTTACTCACGTACCTACTCACATGTACCGCTCAGAATTGACGGCATAGTGCTAGGAGTTATTTTAGGATACAGTAACAGCCTTCTATGCGTTTTTCACGGTGGTTCATATCACCGGTAATTTTTCTTCATGGGCTTGTAGTCTAATAGTCTAAATCCACTTTTACAACATAATATTTCCCACCTTTATTGTTTCCATAGCGACACCATACGCACGAATGTTCATATTGTTTTTACGAGTGAAAGCTGTCGCGGCACTTACACAAATCGCAACTTTATGTCGTAGCAATAAAATACAAAAATCGTGTCGTGAAATATTTAATGTCGCCGGTGTGGTAAAACCTACATCCGTAATTTATATTGTAAGGTAAAGTTAAAGAAATGACCTATATACTGAACCTTCCGTCAAATGATATCCTGGGACCTGGGACATTTTTTCACACCCGGCCAATCTGATTCCAAACTAAGCAGAGCTTGTGATATAGTAACCAGATAGCTGATATACTACATATACTACTTTTAAATACATACTTATATAGATATTTACATCCCTGATGACCCTGGGTATCATTTTATGACCCTGACCATCAATGTGCAAATTGATGTTCAGGGTCACTAACCACAAAGCCAACTAGTCTGTCACTAAAGTCAAAGTACCAAGAAATTCGCGTGGCAAATGAAAGATAGAATTCCCATGTCAGATTGCACAGTGAATACCAAAAGCTGACAAGAGCTGAAAATATTATCCACTGTCTTTCTGAAAATGTAACTCACATCTGCATATATTCCGAGCTAGTTTTATTTCGTTTGATTGATCGTTCCCGAGACATGGCACTTTCCGAGAAAATCCAAGATTCTCCCTCGAAAAATCTACACTAATATTATAAAAAGGAAAGATTTGTATTTTTGTATGTAATGAATAAACTCAAAAAGTACTAGACCGATTTTAATAATTCTTTTGTCATTAGAAAGTTACATTATTACTGAGTAACATGGGCTATATTTTATCCCTGTATTCCTACGGGAACGGGAACTACGCGGGTAAAACCGCGCGGAGGCAGATAGTATTGTATAATTTCACTGGAATATAAGCCAATAACTTTTTTGTACGCTTTACTTTTGTAGGAAAACTGGCGGGACTCGTCTAAAGTTATAACTCGGTATTTTTCTCTGAATTGGTATATATGGGTGTTTAGGTGAAAATGCAAAGTTGCAAAGCTTATGATGGGCACTTAATAATAAGTATAAAATTAAAATAAAGGTCGATACTATAGTCATTAGTCTACTCTATTGACAGCAATTTATAATGTACTAGCTGCCTCCCCGCGGTTTTACCCGCGTAGTTCCCGTTCCCGTGGGAATACAGGGATAAAATATAGCCTATGTTACTCGGGGATAATGTAGCTTTCCAAAGGTGAAAGAATTTTTGAAATCGGTCCAGTAGTTTCGGAGCCTATTCATTACAAACAAACAAACAAACAAACAAATCTTTCCTCTTTATAATTATATATATATATATATTATAGTATAGACAACTTTTTAAATATGTTGTATAATGTAAACTGTATATTTTGTGTGATGTATGTACCTATGTAGTTTTTGTTAGTATTCATTTAAATTGCAATTATATGGTAACTTTAAGACCATTCTATCGCATTAGGTACCCACCTGTAATGATAGTTTTTGACAGTTATTTTAAAAAACTTAACTTCAATTTCATACTATTTAACTATGGCTGTTATTATTTATTACCCAAATTAATCGTATTATTATTATAAATGCGAAACTTTGTGAGAATGTCTTGATGTAGTTTGTTACTTTTTCACGCCAGAACGGCTGAAGGGATCGCGATGAAATTTGGCACACAGTTAGAATATATTCTGTAATAGAACATAGGCTTCTTTTATCCAGGAAAAAATAAAGATCAGGGGAGTCACTACTATAAATTATAAACAAACATAAACTCAAAACATGCTTAATCAAAATTATAAATCTAATACAAAATAAACAGTATTTCATAACTTCCTGATGAAAAATGCTCTTGTAAACATAATATATTTCCGCGACCTTTGCAGTCTGTAGATAGGAGTATATTAAATGTAAACGATGGAAATAAATAACCGAGTTGATTCAATTATCCCGGTCTGTAGACTACGGAAGGAAAATGTCATAATTGAATCATAACAAGGCAAGGTACATCATACAAATACTGGCTTATTATAAACAAATCGATAGTTAACTAATCAAATATTATATGTTAAATGCTGGCAACTTTGCCGTTAATGTGAAAAAAAAAAGTTTAAAAATATGTCGGGTCAATGAGGTCATTGGTCAATAATTTAAAAGAATGACTAAGATATACTTTAGCTACATCATCTCTTGTCACGGTGAAATTCAGGACAAGTCTATACAAATCAGTCTGACGTCATTTCGCAAAAGGAATACTAAATAATACTAAATAAATCATTATTATTATTATTAACTAGTTTAAATTATCTAAATTGATAATAATTTCCTTTTAGTGTAGGCTGTACTTACATACTTTTTTTTAAAATACTAATAAGAAAAATCTTTTCCAAATTTTTTATGATATAGAAAGCGTGAGAATTTTACTTCGTAGGAATTCAATTTGACAGAGCCGGTTTCGCTCAAGCATGTACAATAATTCCCACAAAATGGCGACTGGAAACAATTTGTCGATATTGATTCATAACTCCCTTAAATTCCTAATAACCCCTTTTTATTCCATCTTGAATTCGAGGCATATTTTATTTCTTCACTGAATTTATTTGGAAAAATATTTTTTTGATACATTTCCTCATGTTTTGTTTGGAAGGAAACATATTGGTGTAATTGATTAGATACCCTGACTCACTAACTGACATTTTAAGGACGTGTGCTCGATTCTCATGCAGGTTAAATTATGGATGGGAATTACTGATGGGAAGCGGTTACCGTAGCCTATGTTTCTCTTCTGGATGTGTTACTTATTACATTACAACAAGTTCCCAATGCAAAGGATTGTTACAACACGTTTCTTAAATGATCCTTTGCAATGATATTTGTACTTTTAAAATTACCCGTAACATTTGTATAGAAACGTAAACTAAATAAACAAAATTAAGGTGAGATCCAGAAATAAGTTTTCATTCACAAGTCTCCGCCCACACTGGCGCAGTCATCCTAACTAATATATTAAATACGTAATAGTTTGTTTGTTTATTGGTCCCGTATGCGTAATGCGCTACGGAAGCACAAACATTTGTATACTAGTCTTTTGTCATATGTATTTCATAGTAACTTAAATAATTCATCTCACTAGACTGACTCGGTTAGCTCGATGGTTGTAAGCTTGATTTTGATCTAGGAAAAACATGTGGTGTGCATGAAAATATCTGTTTTTTCAGTGTCCTAGTGTCAATATTACTATAAGTATATATTTAGAAGTAGTATATCAGTATGATTACCATAGCACAAGCACTGCTCAGTATGGAATCAAAATGGCCGTGTGTCAAAAATGTTTATGTTACTAGTGCTAATAAAAAGTAGCTTATGTGTTAATCGAGGTTATAAACCATCTATGTTCAAAATTTTATTCAAATTTCTTCTCTAGTTTTTGCGAGAAATAGTAACAAACATATCTTAACAAACCTATCCGTAAAACAAAGTTCCATCTGCCAAATCCCTACTTTAGAGAAGAGTGATTTGAAGTTTGATTTGCACATACTTTATCATTTTTACCCTAACTTTTTCTTAATCGGTTTAGAGAATGGACACTATTTCCAACATATTAAAACATTACTATCCGTTTATTAAATATAGGTACCTAATTTTAGACATAAACATAGAATAAAAGTGGGTTTGAGTTCAAAGTCACATGAATGTTTATTCGACGGATAGGTCGATATGTTCATACTCTCAATCTTTCTCATTTATAATATTAGCAAGATATATTTCTTATAGGTTAACAGAAATCGTGGGGTAGAAACAATTACACAATAAATCAGACAAAACACACATAGAGTATTGGAGTGCGCCCAATAAACTGTGAACTGTTTACGGCGCAAACACTGTTGAGTTTACAACTCTGTCATTATACGTACCATGAATGTGCTAATGGAAATAACTTTGAGTAGGTATATAAATAAATATCCTGGGATATTTACATATGAGCAATCTGGTTCTAAGCTAAGCAGTACTCGTGCTATGGTAACCTGATAGCTGATATACTACTTTACACCCACTATATAGGTTTTTAGTTAGTACTTCATTCACTTGTACCGAAACATCATCTCTTTGGTTTCTATTGCTTAAATCTAAGTATATTAAGGTATTTTTGAAACTTTCGCGAGCTAAATTCATGATTTATATAATGATGTATATAAATATAAAATATCCAATATTATTATTTTATTAATTCTTGGTCAATACCTTATATGTATATACCTAAAGATATTTTTACCTTTTCAACACTCTTTAGAATACTTAAGCTTCCATGTTCCGCTGTGTATATCTTTTTATATATTTTCACCGATTTGTCCGCCAACTAAGAACCGATTTCAAAATATTATTATAACAAAAACCACAGTATATACCATATTCATTCACATCACACATCCGTGTAAACTACACACATACCTCGATCTTTCAATGCCTCGCAAACACAATCTATTTTCAACTTTCAACTAACGCTCTAAGAACTATAATATCGTACGTTTATTGTACGTAATGATAATAATAATATGTACAATTCATTCGAATAGCAATAATTTACGGTAACCATAGCAAACGTTATTTATGTGGAGATTTCACAGATTTACTACAGGTGGATTTCATTGAATTGTACAAGATCAGTGAATTCTTGTCTATTATAATATCATTGGTAATATTATAAATGGGAATTTAATTCGGTTTCATAGCAACGTATGCAGCTTTACTTTAGGTTAGCTATTATGAAAATAACCCTCCGTAACTATATCTATATGTAGTAATATTCTAGATGCGAAAGTTAGGTACTCTGCCTGTCTCACTTTCACGCTAAAACTACCGGATCAATTTAAATGAAATTTGGTACACACATAGTCTAGAGCCTGAGAAAGGACATAGGCTACTTTTTATCCCGGTAAAATGGAAGACCTCACGGGTTCACGGGTGAAGCCGCGGGGAGCCATTAGTAGGAAATAAAATGATAGCATCAATATTGTTAATTCTATTTAATTATTTGTAGTGTTTTCTTTTCTTCACTTCCTTATTTTGTTACTGTTAACTGTTCTCTTTTCTTACTCTCTTTAATATAATAGCTATCATGTAACCATGCCTGGACTTCACTACACGGCCCCAACGGAAGATCAGCGCTGGTTATGCATTTGTATAAGCAGCTTCATGCTGAGTTGGTGGACCATTTAGTGACACACCAGTCAATTCAGTCAGTTAATAGTCTTGATGCGTATTAAGGCCACATTTTTTTAGAATTGTGTACATATTTTCCCCCAAAACAAAGAATATTTGATACAATCATTTTCCTGTAATAGAAAATTCCATTCATTTATTTATTCATGAAAAAAAATCCCGCTTTTTATCAAAAAAATGTGATGCGAATTTTATATTTTTTCATAATTTTATATTTCTAGTTTACAAACTACTTAATTATCTACCAACTTTCCGCCTCGATGTAATTTGAGCGAAGCTTTTTTAAATTTCCCGCGAGTATGCTGTACTTTTAGGTATTTATGTGACACTGGGTGACATTAATTATAAATTTTACGTTACTAGTAAATCCCTTTTTAAATAAACACTAGCTTTCGCTCTGTGGAATTAGTATTATTTATGATAAAAGTAGTTAGTCCTATACAGAGCTGAAATGGAATCTGGCTCCTATATTATCATGCCTTATTAATAAAGGCATTATTTAATTTAATTATTATATTTATCTATATTAACATTATAAAGCTAAATAGTTTGTTTCCTTGTAAGTGCAAATCTAAAATAAAAATAAATATTGTGTTAGATAGCCCATTTATCGAAAACGTCTATATGCTATATAAAACCTCGCTATGATGACTAATAGAAGCGGAGCATAAAGGAAAAATGTTGCACAACGGGAAGACGAAATTGCGCGAGACAGCTAGTATATTTTATTAGTTATTTAAGAAAGACTTACTTACATATTTATAAACAACGACATTTTGACTGAAAATCGTTTTAAAACAACCTACCTTCGTAGCCTCGTAGAGCTTTCGTAGCTACCTACAGTGTTTAATAAACAGGATTGAAATAAACAGACATTAATATGCGGTCGAGCTTTGTGAGCTTTTATCTCGTAATTAATTTAAGTATAATTATAATTTCTATGGAAATTGAGTCAAAACGGGAAAACAATGTAAATAGACATATATGGTTTGTTTAAAAAGGACCGTTTATCTAATTATTATTCTTGTCTACAGAAGTTTATTATTGTAGGTAATAACCAACAGGTACTTATATAAAAGCCCTAGTGGTTCAGTGGTGAACGCACTTACGATCATGACGTTGCGACATGAGGTTCAAATCTCGGCTTTTGTTTACTCTTTTTATACCCTAAAGGGATTTAACCACCAGAAAACATCAAAACGTACATCAGTAATGTATCAGTATCAATAGTATCAGTAATGTCAGTATGCCATAGACGCAAAAATAAATAAATTCTCAAACAAACTGCTAATAATAATAACATACAGAATAATATATATAACATATTAGCTCTGTTATGACACTAAGTAAGGAAAGTAAGTCATTACACCTGTGTGGGTAGTACTGTAGGCAACACAGTCTGAATAATATTATAAATGCGAAAATAACTGCCTTTGACACCTAAACCACTAAACCAACACTTATGAAATTTAGTACATATATAGGCTACCTTATCCCCGGAATCCGAGTAAAACCGCAGGGCGAAAACTGGCATCTGCGTTGCCGAGATACCTTATTTTTTTTGGAATAAAAGGTAGCCTACGTTCTGTCCCATGTTCTAGTCTATCTTTGTACCAAATGTCATCAGAGTAGTTAAGGCATGAAATCGTGTTCGACAGTGTTACTTTTGCATTTATAATATTAGTAGAGGTTCGTTTATTTTTTCTGGTGTCTGTACAGGCAATATAAAAACGTAATAACCACAAGAAATAAATTATGAGACTTGTTATTTTGACGTCATATAATATGATAATCTTGGCTTATTTATATTGCTTCATTAAGAGTAGGTATTAGGTACAATATACCCGTTACTATGTACTAGTTACAAGTAACTAGTTATTAGATAGGTCATTAAAAGTACTGATAATGATAATAAGTATTTACTATTTATTTCAGACAAATTTTGCATTATTATTGTTTTACATTTAAACAAATCAAAATCAGTTCACTCACTTATTTCTATACTGAAAATCTTCCGTTTTATAAAATTGATTTCAAAAATTATTCGCGTAATTTAAATCTACAAATAAAAATCTACAAATTTTGCCTTTTCATATTTAGGATCAGCTATACAAGTTTTGTCCCTCCATTTCATTCGGTCACCAGTCTCACCTCTCATATATTTTTATACAATAAAATACTTTCTTTGTACGTAATTTACTTCTACGAAAAAGTGAACAAATATAGATGTCGAAATTACAGAGTTACAAAGATCTGAAACGTTTACAGTCAATTTACTCGTGAAAGTGACAAGTTCTTTGAAATACAATTTAATTCGGATTACATACATTTCCTAGTATATTCCGAAATTACATTACCTCTACAAAGCGAGTAAAGTCTCTATGCTCTCTTTCTTTTACTAAGCTATCAGATGAGATGCATGCTGAAGTCTGAACCGCCGACAGAACGCAAAGAAACAAGGATTACCTACCTTTTGAATTACCTAAGTAAAAGCAAAATAACATCTAAGAAACTAAGCAAAAGTGAAAGAAATCGATTAGAATAAATATACGTACTTCATATTTTCCGGGACAAATAAAGGTCCACCGAAAAGCAAGTAAAGCCGCGAGGGTGTAGCTAGTGTACAGTAATATTTTAAAGAGAAAGGATTTGATTGTTTATTTGTTTGTTTAAATTGAATTGGCTTCAAAAGTACTGGATCGATCAGAATGATTCTTTTACTAATGGAAAGCTACTTTTTTAGACAGTAATATAGGCTATATTTTATCCCCGTACTCTTATGGGAACCGGAACAACCCGGGTAAAATGGGGGGGGGGGGCAGAAGTAAGTACTTTACAATCGGCTTACAAGCATTCTCGGAAATCGTAATTGGACTCGAGTGAAAGTCAAATTAAATTAAAAGCAAATGTTGTTTTGAACATTTGGGGAAAACACTCAATTAGATAATTTTGCTACCAATCTGTGGACATTGTTGGTTATTAGTAAGTATTTAAGTAATGTTTTGTAAGCTAAGTCTATTCAATAGATACATTACCTTACTATTATGAAAGTCAAGATAGGACGGATATGTTAGTCGATCGGGCAGGAATGGCTTAAATTCAAATTCAAAGTTTAATAAAATATATATCACATTTAGTAGTAAATAGAAAGAAGGAATAATGACGACTATTTTTTTAGATTTTTTGGGTTACGGCTCAAGTAACAAACAAACTCTCAAGACTCTCAAGATCGTGATAAGTAAACCGAGAAATTGCAGAAGTGCCCCGCTCCTGTTCTCTACAGCTATGCACTCGCTTGAGAGCCGAGTTGGCTAGTCTGTCTTATCTATAGTATACCTTATAATAATAATAAAACTTTATCTGAAATACATGTCATATTAAAAATGCTCGAGGTAGTAAAATTCTGTTTTTTTAATTTATATTTTGGATTAGAGTTCTATAATATTATTATTAGTCTCGATAATGTATAGTGAAAGTTTAAACTTGACACACCTTTGAATTTGTCAATACATGACTAGATTATTAATAGAGGTTTTTACAGGATCGATATCGGGTGAGTGTCGCTGGTGTTGAAAACGTCCATAGGCTACTGTTTGCCACCTTTATGGTACAAAAAAAGCATAACGTATTTTCACTAAGAATAATATGTCTGACTGCATATATAACCGTACTAGCGGTTTCCCCGTGGTTTCACCCGCATTCCCGTGGACCATAAATTTTCCGGGTTAAAAGTAATCTATGTGATAATCCAGAGTGTCAGCTAACTCTATATCAAATTTGACTAAAATCACTTTAGCCGTTTAGACGTGAAGAAGTAACAAACATACACAAAAACTTTCGCCTTTATAATAATAGTACGATAATATAACGCCGTCAGAAAAAAATATGGAATTTAAAGCATAAGCCGGCTATGAATAAGTCACGTCTCGGCCCGACCGTTCGAGCCTCATTATTTCTCGTTCCAAATGTAAACGATGCATCCTCTCTATTTAAAATACTACCCTCATTTAAATACGCTGTATTTTACGTACATACATTCTTGTATGAACTTCCTATTTAATATATTTTAATTATGCCTACATAGCAGTAGTTAAAAAGTATTGACTTGCTTTTTATAGAAAAAAAAATCAATTTATAACCAGAAGTACTGGTCCTCATTACACGTCATCAGCTCATATACGTCTCCACTGAGGCCCTCGAGCCTACCTTAACAACGAGGGGATTTCTAAATCCTTTCTCAGGCTCATTGGCGCTTCATAGCCGTGGTGGCTCAGTTGGGAACGCACTGACTCACGATCATGAGGCTGCCGGTTCAAATCCCTGGCCCGTACCTCTGAGTTTATAAAAACTTACGTACGGATTCACACCTGGCTTTCGGTGAAGGAAATCATCGTGAGGAAACCTGCATGCCTGAGATGTCACAATTAAAGGCATGTGGAGTCCGCCAATCCGCACTAGGCCCGCGTGGTGGACTATGGCCTAAACCCCCTAGATGTTAGGGGAGGCTCGAGCTCCTCGGTGGAGACGTATATGAGCTGTTGATGATGATGATGATGGTAGTTTTAGCGTGAAAGCGAGACAGACAGACAGCCAGACAGACATTCGCATCATCATCGTAATCTTACGCATTTATAATATTAGTAAGGATATCTCACAAATTCATTAGTTTTATCGTATGGACTAAGAGCCCGTGGACGCCAGACCTTCGTTATTTTATAAAAGCTGAAAGTTCGTCTGCGCATGCTCCCAACAGAGGTAAGAACGATGGCCTATTATGAAGTTTGGGTCATCGTGGCTTTGGCAGCTATACGGTACTAAAGGTGTGTATAATACCGATCTAGTTTCGTCAAATTATAAAGTGTGATTTTTTGGTATTATCTTCAGAATATTATTATAAATCACGTTATTGATTGCCAGACACTTCACATCGTGGCAACCCCTTGCCAGACACCCCTAATGTTCATGAAATTATAATTCTACTTACGTCATAGTATAAAAGCTGATTTTTATATATAATACTTAGGTAGTAATAAGATGATGTTTCCTCATCAGCCAGACATTTTTGATAGTTCCAACCCCTTGCCAGACAATGATGTAGGGTCGCTGTAGGACGGCGGTAGCCTCCTTCTGCGAAGAGGTGATATCGCAGAAGGAGGCGGCGGAGCGTGCGCGGGAGGACGATCCCCTCGCGTCACAGCTCCGCCGGCGGAGGAGGGGGGGGAGGCGGCGACAGTACGATCGCTGTCACCTCCCCCCCTAGGCGGTGGTGACCAGCGGGAGAAAGGGCGCGGGGGCGCCCACTCCCGCATTGCACGGTTCACCACCGTAGCGGGAGGGAATGGCCGAGCACTCGCGGTCATTCCCAGATCCCCCTCCCAGCAGGGGAGGGGGACGAGAAGGGCCCGCCGAGAGGGCGGGCGGTCGCCGGGGGGGACTGGACGCAAGGGCTGTGCCAGATTCCCAGTCCCCCCCCCACAAAGGCGAGGAAGGAGTGCCGCTGGGTCGTTTAGTGGGTATACCGGTTGACTAGCAACCGGGGAGTCCCACATAACCCTCCCTGTCCCCCGACGGGGAGGGTATGCGTAACGCATTTTTCCCAGCGATAAAAAAAAAAAAAAAAAAAAAAAAAAAAAAAAAAAAAAAGGGTCGCTGTAGGACGAGGGGGTCATCGCTGACCGGCTCAACGGGCACCTGCGAGAGGCGGGGCCGGACCTGTCGGACGCTCAGTTCGGCTTCAGGCGGGAGCGTTCGACAGTGGACGCGTTGGCCCGACTCAAGCGCCAAGTCAGGGAGGCCGTGGAAGAGGGGGGCGGAGTGCTGGCAGTGTCGTTCGACATTGCCAACGCATTTAACTCCGTCCCCCACTCGACGATCCTGGAGGCACTCCGGTATCACGGAGTGCCTCAGTACCTGCGCACGCTCCTGGCCAGCTACCTGGAGGACCGATCGGTCCTCCTGGTAGACAAGATGGCCAGGGTAAGGCGATACAGCGCCGAGTCCGGTGTGCCACAGGGATCCGTCCTAGGACCGCTCCTGTGGAACATCGGATTCGACTGGCTGTTGCGCGGGGCCCTCCTCCGTGGCACGAGTGTCATCTGCTACGCAGATGACACTCTTCTCACTGCCCGGGGGGGGGACTTCAGGGAGGCGGCCAACCTGGCTTCGGCGGGGGGTTCCCTAGTCGCGGGAAGGATCCGCCGCCTGGGATTGACGGTGGCGCTGAATAAGACCGAGGCCGTGTTCTTCCACGGGCCTCGGCAGCGTATCCCGCCGGACGGCCATATAACCGTGGAGGGCGTCCCGATCGGGGTCAAGACCCAGATGAAATATCTGGGTCTTGTCCTCGACAGCAGGTGGCGCTTCGGCCCGCATTTTAGCGGGCTGTCGACGCGCCTGCTGAAGACCGCGGGCGCTTTGGCGTGGCTCCTCCCAAATCTGGGGGGGCCCGGGGCGCGATGCCGGCGCTTGTATGCCGGCATCCTCAGGAGCATGGCCCTTTACGGGGCGCCCATCTGGGCGGACTCCCTCCAAAGGAGGGAGAATGCCACCGCCATCCGCAGGCCTCAAAGGGCCATTGCACTGCGGGTGGCGAGGGCCTACCGCTCAGTGGGCTTCTCTGCGGCGTGCGCTCTGGCGGGCACCCCTCCTTGGGAGCTCGAGGCGTGGGTGCTCGCCAGAGTGTATGAGTGGACGGCACGGCGCAGAGCTCTTGGGGAGCGCCCCGCCGCGGAAGAGCAGGAGGCAGGGGACGCCATCGTCCACCATTGGGCGGAGGACCTCGCCACCGCCGCCTTCGGTCGCCGGACCCTGGACGCGCTGGGGCCGGTCCTGCGGGAGTGGCTCGAGCGGTCCCACGGATTCCTCTCGTTCCGTCTGGTGCAGGTATTGTCCGGGCATGGGTGCTTCGGATCGTACCTGCACCGGATTCGGAGGGAGGAGTCCCCGACGTGCCACGACTGCGGCGCGGCAGAGGACACGGCGCAGCACACCCTGGAGGTGTGCCCGACTTGGTCGGAGCTGCGCCGCGGTCTGACGGCGGTGGTTGGGCCCGATCTCTCGCTTCCCAGCGTGATTAGGGGCATGCTGGGAAGCGAGAGCGCCTGGGCGGCGGTAGCCTCCTTCTGCGAAGAGGTGATATCGCAGAAGGAGGCGGCGGAGCGTGCGCGGGAGGACGATCCCCTCGCGACACAGCTCCGCCGGCGGAGGAGGGGGGGGAGGCGGCGACAGTACGATCGCCGTCACCTCCCCCCCTAGGCGGTGGTGACCAGCGGGAGAAAGGGCGCGGGGGCGCCCACTCCCGCATTGCACGGTTCACCACCGTAGCGGGAGGGAATGGCCGAGCACTCGCGGTCATTCCCAGATCCCCCTCCCAGCACGGGAGGGGGACGAGAAGGGCTCGCCGAGAGGGCGGGCGGTCGCCGGGGGGGACTGGACGCAAGGGCTGTGCCAGATTCCCAGTCCCCCCCCCCACAAAGGCGACGAAGGAGTGCCGCTGGGTCGTTTAGTGGGTATACCGGTTGACTAGCAACCGGGGAGTCCCACATAACCCTTCCTGTCCCCCGACAGGGAGGGTATGCGTAACGCATTTTTCCCAGCGATAAAAAAAAAAAAAAAAAAAAAAAAAAAGGGTCGCTGTAGGAGCGAGCGCGAGACAGTATATGTATGATAGATGGCGAGAAAGGTCTATCGCGATCTCTCACTGCACAGTTGTTATTTCTACTGCGCATGTATTAGTACATGTTTACATCAGCTAAAATAATCTTATATGCTTTCTTCAAGTATTATTAATTGAATAATTATTTTAATAATATATGTATACGCATATCTGCATTTCGTTGCTTCTATCCTACTGTAGGCGTTTAACAGAGGTTACGAACATTAAAATTCGTAGTATTACTAATTGGCTTATAATGGATATATATCAATAAAACAAGGTTTAATAAATAAGAAAATAAGTATTTTAATCAAAACAATGAAACATAAATTCAACTTCTAGACCAAATAACAAAACAACTTAATTATATTCTAAATTTTTTGGCAGTTTTCATAAAAATCCCATTAAAAATTATATATAACAAAAAATAAAAAAAAATTTATTCTCTAAGATCTTGAGAAATTTGCCTTTCGAAACACGCTCGCTCCTACAGCGATCCTACATCATTGTCTGGCAAGGGGTTGGAACTATCAAAAATGTCTGGCTGATGAGGAAACATCATCTTATTACTACCTAAGTATTATATATAAAAATCAGCTTTTATACTATGACGTAAGTAGAATTATAATTTCATGAACATTAGGGGTGTCTGGCAAGGGGTTGCCACGATGTGAAGTGTCTGGCAATCAATAACGTGATTTTTTATAATATTCTGAAGAGAATACCAAAAAATCACACTTTATAATTTGACGAAACTAGATCGGTATTATACACACCTTTAGTACCGTATAGCTGCCAAAGCCACAATGACCCAAACTTCATAATAGGCCATCGTTCTTACCTGTGTTGGGAGCATGCGCAGACGAACTTTCAGCTTTTATAAAATAACGAAGGTCTGGCGTTCACGGGCTCTTGCTCCAGTATCAGTTTCAAAGCATTTCCATCAATCCGCTACAAATATTGCGTCTACATGCTAACAGAAGGTCGGAAAGAAATATATCTAGTAATATACAAGTATTGCGTATTGTATTGTATTCTATTTTTGTATTGTACGCTTTGTGCTATGCAGATGGGGTATGTAATAAAATATCGTCGATGCCCTATATTGAAGAATACGAATAAATATCTCGTGGTTTTTATTTGATGGAGAATTTCCGTTTGTGATCTGAAATGATCATGGTATTAAACATTACCATAGCCTATATTGTGATGTGTTTTAGTAATGTTTAAACCGACTTCAAAAAAGAAAGATTCAGCTGTTGTTTTTTTTGTTTGTTACCTCAGAACTTTTGTTTTTTGATGTAATCTGATGCGGCTCTAAATCAATTTAATGACTTTCTTCACACAGTCTTTTTATTCCAAATCAAGTATGGTTAAAATTCATTGATCAAACCCAATTAATAAATATATTAAATACTTCAATAAAATCCGTAATTTCATATAAAATTAAAACGATTTAAAAGCGTTTCGGTATAGAATCAAAAGTTTGTTCGTAAAAGTTTATTTATGGTATAAGTTAATTAAAACTTTCGGGTCGGTTCGATTTCGGTTATGAAAGAGTATTAATTTACACTTTTAAATATTTATTTAGGATCCAAATCAATCACACTTTTCGTGTTTGATTTCACATTATCTGTATTATTAGAGTCGGTTGGATTTTTACCACGAATTGGGTTAACTTGACCCCGATTACTGTAATATTATAATGTGCATAAATATTATTTTTCATCCCACCATCTCGGAAAGAGTATTTTTAATCTTCAATATCTGAGTGGAAAAGCCGTTTTTATTCTCTAGAGGATAAAGTAAATTGAATTTGGAACATCGTGTGCACTAAGTTTGTGAATTAAAAAAAAACATTAAACCTATTTACTGCTACCTCTATGGTGCCGAATATATCATACAACTTTTTTTTAATTTGTTAAAAACTCAGACTCGGCACCTTCTTGGTGTTCTTTTTTCAATTTGCTTTGTACGCGGTTCTTTACGCGGCATTTTTTCACGTCATTGTTAAACCTTATATTAAAAACAAGAAACTTGAAAACAAGTGAAAAAACTAAAATTAGTGATTCTAGCGACGAGGAAGTTTGCTTGACGCCAACAGAATTGACTGAAACTGTTAATAATGCGCAAATGAGCTTTCTCCCTCAACAATCACGCGAGAAGTATTTAGTCATTTCCTCGCTGAGGTGGAATGAAAAGTTACGTGTTGCACTCGAGTGCAAAGATTTTTCACCTCGTGCTCTTTTGATTCCCTCGCTAACGCTCAGGATTCTAATTTTGAATCACTCGCTGCGCTCGTGATTCAATTTTAGAATCCTTCGCTTGCTCGGTCATCAAAATTGAACACGCGGTTAAAAAGCAACTTTGCACTCTTGTATAACAAATAACTATTATCTAGTTAAAACATTTAAAAACCTTCTAAAACGGTGTCTGGGACATATGCCTCCAGGTTCAATAAATAATCAGTATAAAAACTACGATATGTGGTAATATATCTATAATATTCTGATAAAGCTGAAGAGTTTGTTTGTTTGAACGCGTGTTCAGGAAATACTAGTTTGAACAGAGAAAATATTTAAGTTCATTTATCAATAAAATAGCAATAGGTATAACATCACATTCCGTTGAAAGTGACAAGCATTGAAGTACCCATATTTTTTATATATGTAGGTAGGCATAATTATATAGAACTTCTTCCGCCGTTCGTGATTTTCCAAATTCTAGTCTATCTCTGTACCAAATTTCATAAAAATCGGTCTGTGGTTCAGTCGTAAAAGCTACAAACAGACAGACAGAGTTACTTTCGTATTTAAAATATTAATAGGGATAGGGATTAAGGATCACTGCTATAGAAAAAAATAAACGAATATTGTCAAAAATATATTTTTATTATCATTCATAAACAACATTCAATATAAATTACTCAAGAGAAAATCACTCAAGACCGCAATCCAACACTCAAATTTGTTACATGCATATTAAGTACTAGATATTAAATACAATTTATTAACTTCTTTCCCAATTATTGTTTCATTCTTTTTATCTACGAATTAAAGTTATACAATTTTATACATTGGTCATCAACATTTAATTTGACAAACATTTTATATGAAACCTAACCTAAAACTTTTTGCGATGGTAGGTAAATACCTACTGCATAGAAATACCATTTTCAAATCTTCATTTCATAAATAAGATCCCAGAGACAACCTTCTTTTCATGTGTCCATCACACCGGGTACAATCCGAACTGAATCCCGGATGAAAATATGCTAGCGGAAAATTTTCCGGATTCTCGTAAAAATCCCCATGGAATACTTCCGGAATATTGCAGAGTTCCGAATATTTTTATGGTCATAAATATATTATTTACAAAAGCCAAATTGAACTGCTATAGCTTTAGACTTTGTTTGTATTACCTACCATCATACCGCTGATACCACGCATAAAGTGTTGTTAAATGAGTTGTCAATTCATTATTGTGCTTCGCTTTTTATATGGCAATGCTAAAATGTAGGGTTATGTTATAGCTATTGCATTTCCGTCGTCAATTCAAAATCCACAGTCGCGTCGCTTACACTCCACTCTCTTATGGTTCTAGTTACAATTTGAAAATATATATAATTCTTAAGTTGTACTAAAGGGTTTTTACCATCATCAAGAAGTTTTATACCCTTTTCTGGTAGTTTAAAAAAACTAGCTTGAATATTTTCAGTACCTATTTATTTAGCTGTTGTAAACGAGGATACGACCTGACATTGTATATCCAAAAACTTGGCAAACGCGTCCAATAACCGTAACATTTGTAACCCAATCATGCACCATAATAATAATAAACACGGTCAACTGGCACAGTTTTAAATCCGCTGATAAAACATCAAATGAAATCGATAAAAATTTACGATTAATCGAATATTTACATATCGAACGTCTACCGTTTATGATTTAGAAGTTTAAATCATGTTTATTTGACGGCTTTATGCCTTTCTAGTAGATACTGTTCGGCAATTAACTGGCATGATTTAATGTTAATACCAAATACCTAACACCTATATAACATTACCGAATAGTTGTGCACTGACGCATATGGTATGTTCATTCAAGCAAATAGGTGGTTTCTGAACCGAGAACTCGAAATCTTCGACGTGGTATAATAGTTCTATTAAGGGGATCACTGAATGGCTTTGAATTCTATGGATTAAAATTCCATTATTTGACCTTTGTTTTGACTAAAAACTACGGCATAATATTCAGTAAGAATATTGAAAGTAAAGTATAGAAAATAATCGACTTTGACTGAAGTGTTTCAAATAGGCAAACGTTAAATGACCTTGCTTCTTTTCATAAAACATAACCCATACTAGCAATGTACCAAAGACTATATGGTTTCACTTACCAGCAACAAACATTCAGATAAATACATCCAAAACACAAAATAAAGCCTTTAAACAAGTGACTGAAACTATTTGCGAATAGTTTAATGTAAAAACTACACGGTTCCTTTCAACAATGTTGATTTAAACTAATGAACTCGCGTTGGCGTCAGACGGCAGCTAACTAATTAACTTTGAAAGTAAATTTCTTGGCGTATCCAGAATTGTTTTACGTAACTGACTTTACCAACCCTTGTATATTAATATAACCCACTTTATATCCAAGCTAAATATCTCTGAAAATCCTTCAAAGACCATTAATCCATCGGATGTGGAAATGAAATCTTTATATGTTTTATATCTATTAAGATAATAACCAAAATCTGTAATTTCAGATTCAGGTTTAATTACATTAACACCTAATTACATACTAATATTATCAGCTAGTATGCATTGGTCGTTGAAAACATGATTATTCCAATGTGTAACAATCTAAAATTCTTTTATAAATACGTAGGAACTACCTACAGAGCTGTGTATCATTTCTTTCCCAGCAAATCATCGAGCATATCCTGATTGCTCATATTAGAATCCCCAAGTAAACTAATTCTAGATTCTTTAGAATTCTTCCTTCCAGAAATCGATCGCTTCCTAGTCGGCGGTATATCCGTAAACGCTTGCTCTGTCAGCATGTTAAAGTTATTATTTAACTCCGTTAGTGTTGCTTCTGGAATAACACCGTTAGAATTGACGAAATCATTTATTTTATCAACCGCCTGCAACTGCTCTACTAATTTATCACTCTCAAATCTAGAGTGATTGAACTGTTTCACATGTCTATCTATAACTTTGTTGCTCTTCTCTATATCTTGTATGATGTCTTTGCAATATTTTTCAATTGGTTTGGCAGATAGCTTTCTTTCTAATCCGCTATTTTCCCTCTTCAGTTCCACCAGTTCATCTCCATTTTTATAATCGTTTATCGTCACAGTTGTTGTTGATTCTTCAATGGTAACATCGTCATAAAACGACACTGTCGAGTTCCGTCTTCCTCTAGACTTTGGGCGTTCTATTTGAAGATCCACTTCCTCTTCAATATGTTCTTCAATCGATTCTTCTATAGATCGTCTCCTCAATGCACTTGTCTTCCTCGATGAAGGCTCTTCGTTACTTTTGATCTTATTCAAAAGGTCTGTTTTCATTACTTCAATTTTTCTTTGTACTTCATCTGCTGAGACGTTTTTCAAATCGATTTCGTCATCAAATATGGCTAAGTCTGCCATTCCATCTTGCACAGTTTTAGCTAGTTCTATAATGTCATCAGATCCTTTGGAGCTTTTTCTTGTGTGGTTAGGCGTTGACCTAGTACTAGTGGAATTAGATCGACTCCTGTCATACCTTACTGTTGCATATCTTGAGCGAGGTTCAGCTGATGATGATGTTTCTTCATCGTGTGATAATGCACTGCTTAAAGATCTTGAATTCTCGCACAATTTCGATATCAGGTGTTGATCTACCTGTAATAAGTTAAATAGAAAACCTTTTCAAATTAATGATGTGTGAACTAATCTTAGTTTGAACAATAGATTTTAAACTATCACGAAGCTGAGCTAAAATAACTCATATCAATCAAATTAAACCCTACCACTAAGCAAAGGCACCCTGTGGGACCTATTGTTCTTATAATAGGTCACTGAACTAAATATCACGGATTGTTTAGAGACAATACCTAAGTCAGCTGATATATTGTATGCAATATTGAATTTCAAAATGAAGAAAGATGAAATATGTAGGTAAATAAATCTATGCATTGTGAAATATTGGTAAAATGCTAATACATTCTCTTAAATTCTCCTTTTATAATTTTTTTTCTACTCTGCCATTACATAGCAAACAAATTCGAATAAACTGGAAAGTCTTGTTTTCAGAATTAAAAGTAATTTTAACATTCTTCTCAATATCTCTCCGAACCAGTACAAGTTTCAATAAAAGCAATAAACTACTTAATGTCGTTGGTAATAAAGTCGCACTTACATTGAGTCTATCTTCAGTACTCCTGCCACCTGTATCCTGACCTGATCTCCCCTTGCTGGTAGGCCTCGCCAACATGTTGGTGGTGGACCCAACTTTTGTTGGCGATTTAACAGTCCTGCTTGCAGCTGTACTGAGCATCTTTTCTTTCATCTACAAAAGGTATATTTTGAAAGTACCAACTGAATGCATAGAGAAGAGGTAGTGATGGTCAAATAAGTATAATTTTTTGTTGAATGAAATTTACTAAGACATTTTCTGTAAGGATGTGAAATGATGTAGAAGAAATTTCCCGGTAATTCAAAATACCAAATTTCATATTGAATCACCGCCATAAAATTGCATTCTAATAAAAATAAATTAAAGTCTTTGTTTTTAAAGAAGGTACAATAGTCATTTATAATATAGTTTCCAATAAATTAAGAGTTAGTCAAACCAAACATAGACCATATTTAATGTAAATTTAGTTTATAAACGTTAAATCTGTGAACAAGAGAAATAAAAGAATATTTCCTACGGATGTAATAAATCGTCTTCACAGAAATAACGTATGCCTAGCAATACCAAATACAATTTCGGAATTGATAAAATCGCTAGGCAATGTTCTATTTCTAGGCATTCGTCGTACCTCACTGTCATAAAGAAAATAGTATTGCCTTTATTAAATAATAGTAACGATGTTGAGTAACTTTTATTTTTAGCTTGAATTGTAGTAATGGAGTGAGGTAACATCGTTTTATGTCACACACAGCTTATAAAATAACAAAAAAAAACTTTATTGTTTCCATGATTATTAACTATTCAAGGTTTCTACCTACAACGTTAACCAGATAAAATTGTACACTCATATAAAGAATAAGTAGATACGTTTAATGACCATGCAGGTGATACGGGGTCTTAAGTTAAGACCCTTGTATGACAGGAGTATTTAACCACATGTGCCTATTACGCCTTGAAATTTCTTAACGATACTAAGTATATAAATTACTAAAAAGATCCACCTAGATAGCAAAATATATGTTTGAATCATAAAATTAACGGACATTTTCTCATCCTAATGACGTTTCACTAAAGACATAATCTCCAAAATCTTACTAATATTTATAGATCCGTAAGTTTTAGGGTAATTATGGATGGATATTTGTTACTTCTTCACGCTAAAACCAGCGATTCGTTCGCTGGTTGAATGAACTTCAAACTTCATTCAAATATAAGTTAAACAACAGTTTAGTTTAGTCAACATATACCTAGTTTATAACCAGGATTTTTAGGCTTCTTTTGGGAAATCTAAAAGAAGCCTTTTGGGAAATTTTTATCTTGGGAAAATTAAAGATCCCGGAGGAGTCAATAGTAACCAATAAAAGTTCTGCCAACCTCAATAATAGTGGACAACTTGTCAGCGTTATTTATAGCCAAGTCGAGATCGTGTCTGGTGTCTTTATGCTTGTTGATCTCATTCTGGAGCTGATGCTTAAAGTTCTTCGCTTCGAGGGAAATCCGACGTTGCAACATCGTTATAGTATCGTTTTGAGATTGGACTCTTAGCGATAAGTCGTTAACTTGGCTTTGAAGTTTCTCTCGTTCCGGAAGGTTCCTAAAACAATTTAGGCTTATGTGATGGCTTATCACGGTTATACAAAGGTTTCCATCAGCCTGTAAAACGTGTTATAAGAAATGACTTATGAAGTTCTCCTTTACATAATTTTTTTAACACTTCGCTGATCATCATCAGCTCATATACATACATTTCTACCGAGGAGCTCGAGTCTCCCCTAACAATGAGGGGGTTTAGGCCACAGTCCACCACGTGGGCCTAATGCGGATTGGCGGACTTCACATGACACTTCGCTGATAGAAGTTAAAATGTATCGAGGGAGAACTAATAAATTTTACATTGCCATTGAAACACAAAAGACTTTAGTGATTTCTATTACGGAGATAAAAATAATTATTATTGTTCACGCGGATCATGACTTTTAATGCCTTTAGCTTTTTAACGAAAAGTATTCCTCTATCAAATGATCAATGGCAGTTAAATCCATTACTCTGACTAAGGAGAGATGCTCACAGTAAGTATCAGACTCACCTATCCCTACTCAGCTCCAATAAATGGTGATGTTCATCCCTCAACTGCTGCAGCTGCATATCTCGTTCCTTCAGCTTCTGCGTCACCTCCCTGTACTGTTGTCTCAATTGCTTGTACTTGCTCTGTACTATCCTCATCTCCTCGCTGTGGGAGTGCAGCACTTGGGGCAGTTCCGCGTTCGAGTTCTCGTATCTGATTTTTCAGATTATACATATAGTTTAATATTGTTTCGTGATAGTTGTTGAAATATGAAGAAGCCATATACTAACAAATATAAGCTAAAACCGAGAGGCCGACCTCCGACCCGGTAGCAGCTTTAGCCCTACGACTTTCATAAGTTTACTGTTAGGTCCTAAACTGAAAAAAGGCCTTTGAATTTAGAATTTAGAAAACTACTACTCCTTTACAAATTGTTTTACTGATTTAAAGCTATTCTATTTCCGAATGACAGAGGCTATTTCATATCCAGAAAAATATTACTTCACATATAATTTTACTGTTTAGACATCGTTTATAACGACCGCCTAGAGATAAGTTAGGACAGCATTATCCGATACTATGAAACCTTTACATGCACTTTTTGTCCCGAAAAACTTACAAGCAATTACATAATATGACCTAAGTATATATAGGTACCTACTAGGGGCTCATGTGTTTCTGATCTATCTATACGTATCTCTACGATGTACAATGCCCTTCCAATAGGTATCTAAATTTATACGTAGGTACCTATGCCATTAAATAGGTACTTTCTTACCTTTGTAAAGCAAAATCCTGCTTTTTTTGAAGAGCCCGTAAGACACGATTTTCATTGCTCAGCTCCTAAAATAATTGCGATTTTTTATCTTTTAAATCTGTTAATCCTCCAGGCTTTAGTTATATATGATATACCAGTTTCTGCCTTGCAGTTCTACTCAGGTAGTTCTGGTTCCCGTTGGAATACCTACGAGGATAAAAGCTTAGCCTATCATACTCCCAGATAATGTAGCTTTCCATTGGTGACAAAATTATTAAAATTGCTTTAGTATAGATATGCATGAAAACTTAACAAACAAACTCACATACCCATTTATAATATTTGTTACTCAATGGATACTTCCAATCGTTCTATAAAGAATTTGGGGAGGCATATGTTCAGCAGTCGACGATCAACCGCTGCGCTGATATGATGATGATGATAGGTAGATATGGGCTATATTTTGCGGTTAGAATTGTCGACGATCCCGAGCTCACAAGCGCAGCCGAATTGGTCTCGAACCCTGCGCTTTCAGAGGAGTTTCCTGCCACGTACACTCAGGTTGTGGAATGAGCTCCCCGCCATGGTATTCCCAATGGAGTACAGTATGGGGTTCTTCAAGAAGGGAGTTAAGAGATTTTTACAGGGTCGGCAACGCGTGAGTGACGCCCCTAGTGTTGCAAGCGTCCATAGGCTGCGGTGACCGCTTCCCATCAGGTGGACCGTATGCCTGTTTGCCACCTTTGTGGTATAAAAAAAAAAAAAAAAATTATACTAACTTGTAAATGATAGTGCGCATCAGCCAGTTGGTTCTGCAGCTGTTTAACACGATGTGTCTTGGCCGACAGCACCCTCTGTGTCACGTATCTGTCTCCGCCCTTACCGATCAGAGATTGGTTCGACATGGCTGAATTGAGCGGGTTCAAGCGTTTCCGCTTATGCAGTAGATTTAACCTTGAATTACTGCTGTAGACTGTCTCTAGGGACTCTTTTCTGTAAAAATAAAAACAAATTACAATAGTATAAACATACAGTAGGTGATCAAGTAGGATACTTGAGGGTAGGTACAAGACATGATTAAATTGATGTGAACGCCTGATTAATTACAAGAGCAAACATACGTATGCTTGACAGTTGCAGTTATTTATTTGTAGGTACGCGAATAAATAATATGCTACAACACAAAAAACACACAAAGCATAGGTTCGTGCTTTTATTTAATATAACAGGGCTCTTTGTGCACAGATTAGTAGGTATTATATCGCCGCCCCCGGAGAATAAAATGACAACTGATATTACCATAGTTTTAGTGTTATCTCATTTTGGCAATCTATGGTGCCTAATACATCTACCCAATTTTTTTCGTAAATTTCTAGCTATTATTCAAAAAGTTATAAAAAAATGCAATAATATTCGCCTGTTTTTCAAGCACAGAAGATTTCTTGAAAAAAACTATAATATGAAGTTAGTGAAACAGTTTCTTCATTAAAGATACAATAAAAACTTTAGCAATAATATTCTCGGAAAAAAAATCGGTGAAATAATTGTCAATGCTATTATCATTTTGTTCTCCTAAAAGTCCGCTTAGGCGTGACTGTATAATAATTGGTTACAATCGTCTACGTCTAACTGAGGTACTTTTACACATGTACCTCAGTTAGACGTAGACGATAGTAATTATATAAATAACTCTAAGAATAATAATAAAGATACAAAGAAATGAAAAATAATTAAGAAGATCCAAAGAAATAACATAAATATTCCAGAGGAAGTGCCAACACAAACTGAAACTGCTGTTGGCACCCCAGAAGTTGACGAATCATGTTCAATTGATTCAACGATGAGTATAAATAATACTATGAAATTGAGAAGAAATCGAATCAAAATGAGAGTGAAAGACTAGACCAGAGAAGTAAAAAGGATGGTAGAATGCGATAAGGAAAAGTTCGAAAGAAAAACTCTGAAGGCTGAATGTAAGTGTAAAAAGAAATGTGGTGAGAAGTTCAATCAAGCACAAAGAGAGGCAATTATGCAGCAATATTATGAACTTGAAGATCACGAGCAACAGTGGCAATACATCGCCCGTTATACTACAACTGAAGAAGTAAAAAGAATAACACTAGTCCGAAATTCATTCAGTCATTCATACGAGTTCATTTAAGGGGCAATGTATACGTTTCTTCAATAAACTACCTAAAGATATTCAGGATTTACCAATTTATAAATTTAAGCAGGTAGTGAAGAAAACTTTATATCAAAAGGGCTTTTATAGTGTATCAGATTACTTGTTAGAAAAAGACCCTTGGCAGTTAAATGCTCGCTACAGGCTATTTCACACATTTTGTAAAAATCACTATTGTATTAGATCTAAGCTGGTTTTTTTGAAAAGAGTAATTACTGAGTTTATTGCCGGCTCTTCTCAGTAAAAAACAACTTTCAGAACCGAGCATTAATAGTGACTATTCATAAGTGCTTTATTGAGGCCTATTTGAATAAAAAATATTTGATTTTGATTTTGATTTTGAAAAAACAATCGTACACAATCTAATAAATACTACATATTCAAATTAGGCACAGAGAAAGTACAAGTGTGTAAGACATTTTTCATCAATACTTTAAGTACATCACGTCAAACTTATTGTTTTACTACGTGTTTATACATCATTAGGCTGTAAAAGGATAAATTGATAACAGATACCGTCATGATAAAATACCACGTAAAATGTCTATCCGACCAGAAGAAAACATCATCCAGCATATTCCAATAGAGTGCAATGGCATGGAACTCTTTCTTGTATGACAATGACACAAGAAATGATTCGGCCAGACAATATCTTTCAGAACTGCTCAATATATCTAAAATGTAGCAGCTGTATCAAACCTGGTTTCAGGAGGGAAACTAGAAGATTAAAGAACGGGCACGTCAAATCAAAAAATAGGAAAAGGAATTTCATCAACTCTCAAATACAACTATAGCAATCATTGATCTACAGAAAGTGTTGAACATTCCTCAATCCCATTTAGAAATGTAGAAAAAGTGAATGATGAGAAGTGCAATGAGAAGGAAATGGCGCAGAATGAGTTTATAGATAAAAAAACAATTAATTAAAAACAAGAACTGGGCTGAATATGTAGAAGGAAAGAAAATAGCATAGTCTAAAGCAATGGAAATTAGCGTCTTACATTCACAGGCAACAGACAATTAAATGTCGAACCGCATCAAAAAATCACGGCAAGAAAAAAGCGAGGCACCAGACAAACAGGAAACAACATTTACGCTTATTTTAGTGCATCCCAATTGAAACTTGTATACAACAAACCTCTAACAGTAAGCAAGGCTTTATTCACCGATCTTATGAGTCTTTGTAGGACAGAACACATCCCGGCTTACTACCATAGCTTGTACAATTATTTCACTTCTATGAATAGTTCTGATGACCATTTACATGACAATTATCATGAAAATGAAGAAGATTAGGTTATTTTTAAAAAGTTTATTTCGACTATGTTACCCTTACAAAATCGATTGGGTACTTAAATATTGTTTATTATAATATAATAATTTACGAAGATGTTTAGGAACTCTTTTTTTTAATGTTAAATAATTTCGAATTTCAATAAACCAATAGTTGATTACTATAACATTGTTTTACAACAAAACCCGGAATAAAAGGGTTCTATTACCGTTTAATGTATTTTCCGTATAAACTAGAATAGAATGGTAAGTGATATTGTTTTCCGTTAATTTAGCTTCTATTATACGTTGAATATTATTGTAAACCAGTAATGCAATAATTACCATCTCTGGAAAGTAACGAGAATAAAATGCTAAGTGTTATTAGTAAATTTAAACAAGAGCAGAAATTTAGTATCTTTTAAAATTCTAAATATCTTCAGTTCGGATAACCATAGTGTAACATATTTTAAAGCATTACATAAATCAAAAAATCAGCTATAATTGACCTTATTTTTATTTCTCTGCATCTATCGGTTAGCAAGTTAAAGCAAAAAAACGGTTTTTTATTTTTCCTGAAAAATCGTGTTTTTGCAGTTATCATTTTATTCTCCGGGGGCGGCGATATACGTTTTCTATCCTTGGTGATATGTTACATAAAAGTTGAAACACGTTCAACTCTGGAAAACTAAAAAAAACACTATAGATTCCTAACTTTACAAAGGAACTAAATAGGTTGCACCATAGATTGATCAATTCAAAACTCTATTCGATAAAATTCTTACTGTCAATTTGGATATCTACCCCAAACACTATTCTGAGGTGACAGTATTAAAATTAATGCTAAATTACTAAATAGGTAGGTAAGCTAAGTTGACCAAGCTTAAACAAAAAAACCTACCAGAAACCTACGTTCTGCAAACATAAATATACACTGTTCTTTAATAAATCCTAGTCATTTTTCTATACTTTATGGAAATAATCAAAATTCAATTCGTTTATCATCTTTTATTATCAAGCCGCGAGACGGGCACAGAAGTCAACCTTACACCTACTTTTTGAGATGAAGGAATAGTTTCCACAGATCTTCAGATATCCTAGTTGAATTGTAAGTCAATGACCAGTTCATCCAAGGTTATATTTTAACTGACTAGCAGTCTTTAGATAACAATACATTATTAGCAAAATAATAATATTTCGTCTCACCTAGCATCTTTACGTTTATCCTCGGGTATCAAACTCAATACTGACATCCTTCTAAATAACTATAGGAACACCATTTTCTATATAAAATAGAAAAGACTCGAAAACCGAGTCGAAAATAAAATGTTTTGACGAAAAAACTGCTCTGAAAAGACAGTGGATTGTTGTGAAAATTGCGTTGTCATGGCAACCGATAAATGTCAATCGATTGATTTGAATTGTGATCGGGACACTGGCTGGATAGCATAGAAAATGTGAGATAATAAGTTTCTATTATCTGCTAAATTTAGGTCATCATTTTCATGTTATGGATCAACTTGCGACCAACCCCGACTTACCACGTCTAACTAAAAATCATTGTCATGTTTCATCAAATTAACACAAAACAATATTAAACTATAAGAAAAATTATTCTTATTTATCGTTGAAATCCGTTACGTAGTTTAAGAGATAAAAGCGTACAGACGGGTAACGACCTTCTTGGATACTATAAAAGATAAGGGAGAATAAATTCAATGGTTCGATTACAACCCAGGACAAATATTTATCTGTATTAAGTAAATAATATGATGGTCGTGCAATGCCGGGGCGCATCGCTAGTTTCATAATACAACCCATGTTTTTTCAAACAATGGTTAACCCGGTACTCTCATAAAACATTTAAGATACAAATTCCAACGTTTGAAGAATGTTATTTCTTCTTCTTCAACAAAACTTTGATATTTACAAGTATCACTTCCGAACTTTAGCTTTGACCCTTTTAAGTACTCACTTACCGTAAAAACGGGTTTGTTTCAAAGTCAAATAAATAATTCCGTAGTGAAATATATAAACATAAGCATAATATGTAGGTATTCATAAACGGTATGTGGCGTTACTAACTAAATATATCTAGTACCTATACTTTGTCTTTAATAGAAACTAGCTGCCGCCGCGCGGTTTTATCCGTGTAGAAAATATAGCCTATGTTACTCCCAGATAATGTAGCATTCTATTGGTGAAAGAATTATTCAGTTCGGTCCTGTAGTTTCGGAGCCTATTCAATGCAAATAAAAAAATTGGTTGCCTGTAAAGTCGGTATACGGGCGAAAGTTTTACGTGACAACGACTTTGAGTGGTAAAATAATTTTAATGTGAATATTCATTCGTATAGTAGGAAGAAGGATGAAATAATAGTAACAATTTAAAACATAACGTGACGGTACGTGAGCGCAGCGTAACGCAGTTTCTTGAAGTGTCACCCGGCAAACCAATTTATAAGACGTTGTCACGTCAACAAACAAACAAAAAATATTTCCTTTTTATAATATTAGTGTATATAGATACATAAGGGTTGTTATATGTAACACTCTAATAACTCTATTTAAGCTCTATTTAAGTATGTTATTATTTATTTATTGTTCGTTTATACATTTTATCGAATCAAGATAATTTACTAGATAAGCTTAATAACGCAGCTGAAAAGATTTTCTAAAACTTAGCTATGAATACTCTCAAATAAAAAACAATCAAAATCGGACACAGAAAGACAGACAGACAAACAAACATCACCTTCTCTTTCCAACGCGAAATAAAACACATCATTTGTAAACAAAATAATATACTTATATAACAAATAACTGTACATACCAACATGTACTATTTACATCAACATTTTTCTTAATTTTTATCACTTTATTTTTAACAAATCAAAGACAATTTTCAATATTGAGATGGGTACATATTTTTCATTTAAATAATTACATATATATAATAAATAGTAGTGTACTGTTATATGAACGAGTAATACTTTAAATCGTATTTATAATAAAAACAAACAAAACATAAAATATTACAAAACTGTGCTTTTATAAAAGAACCTAAAATTGTTTTACCGAAAGTTTCGGTAAAACAATTTTAGGTTTTAAACTGTTTTTTTTTGCCATTTTATTTTAAAATTTTAAGGCAACATTCTTTAGATAGATGCAAGGAAACATAAATAAAAGAAAAGGAAAAAATATCTATAAAAGACAAGGTTAACTTAACTCTGGTTTCAAGTATATCCGCTCTCCTCTAACGCTATGGAACAGAAAGAGATAGGCTATCTTAAAACCTGAGTTTTATTTCAGTTCAGACCATTTAATTCAGTTTTCACTATTATTTATGAGGTAGGGTTGACTATAAATAAAATATTGATATTTAAATCGTATACCCGAAAAAAATATTCTACTTGTGGCAAAAATTTGTTGCTAAGAATAATTAATTATTGTCAATTTCAATGTGATAGTCATTTCAGAAAATATTACTTTTAATTTTGATCTAGTCTTCATAATAATCAATATTGCAAAATAGCATTCATCATTTTGTTAGTTTTCTAATGATCATACAAAGAAAAAAAATACATGGTTATTTTAGATACTTCTGTTAGTTATTTGGTACATTTTTCTTGTATTATATTGATTAAGTATTAAGTTTTGTGCTAGAAACTTAGAACTTTTAAATTTTTCTTTAAATTGACAGCTTGTTTGAATTCAGTACAAAAATCACGAATTAATATCAACATGTAGAATTGAAATGACAAAAAATTGTTCTGGAGAATAATATCTAAATATTAGCAATTTCATATACGCTTCATATTTGAAATGAGTTCGGACATTTTATTTGCTATTAAAATAAGCAAATTTGATTTGTAACTTAAAGTAGCTGCTAATTTTGTTAATTTTAATTCATTTCTCATATGAAGCTTAGATGAAGCTGCGATAGTCAATTTACGCCCGATGTCAATAATCAATCCTGATCCATTTTTTGCTATCTAAGATTGATATATCAATCCATTTTCTGGGTGAAGCTTTAAAATCAATCTATCTTCGATCTACGATCGATCGAATCTGTTCGAAAATGATAGTTTTTGCTTGCCAATAAGCTATCCGTCCATTTTGACAACTCGTTGGTTTTAATTACGGATTGGAGATAGATTTATTAACATCGGGCGTTAGACAATTCATAGAAATTTTAGAATTTAGAGATTTAATCTCAAACTGTGATCCTTAATTTTAAAACTCCAAACTTGACAACTGTCTCAATTTGTACGATCATATTATACCTTAATCACTTTGGCATAGCGTCTTTATTCTGTTTCTCCCATAGTCTGTAGTATAGGGATTTGGGGTTTTGTATGAGGGTTTGATGTGTGCCCCTTTCGGAGATATTTCCCTTTTCAAGGACTAATATTTCGTCTGCGTCGGCGACTGTGGATAGTCTGTGGGCGATGCATATCGATGTGCGACCTACAGTTGCTGCTTTTAGCGCTTGTAGAATGGCCTGAAATATTAACAATACATACTTTCAAAATCAAAATCAAATAAGGTCTTTACCAGCAAGTGCCTGTATCTCATTTCATAAGTATGAATAGTCACTATTAATACTCGGTTCTGAAATTTGTTTTCACAAAGAGTACTTTATAACATCGTTAATCTTTAGAATTGAAAACTGAGAATTAGGGTTTACATTTATTTATTTAGTAGTCTATGTACCCCGAGGTAATTTAAAAAATTATTGCTATTTGAGATATTGTTCTAATTTTTTTTTGTATGATAAGATTTTCTTTTACTTTTAAAAAGTTATGTAGTTAAAAAAAATAGCCTTAGTTGGATTATAAAAATGACCTACATATATTATTATATTTAGTTACCTCACCGAATTGCTTGAGTTATTCTCAGTTGAAGACCGACTGATCCACTTGACCAGCATTGAATTTTATTACTTATATATTAAGGTCTAAAATGACTCGAAATCAATATGAATAAGCCATTTATGCTACTTACATGTTCAGTGATAGAATCAAGACTAGAAGTGGCTTCATCGAACACTATGATGGGCGAATTCTTGAGTATAGCTCTAGCAATGGCGACCCGCTGTTTCTCTCCCCCGGATAACTTCAGTCCACGCTCACCCACTTGAGTTTCGTAACCCTGGAATAAATATAATAAATATTATAATAATAAATATAAATAAATTAATTGTTGTTTTTATGTATTGGTACTAGCATCTGCACTATTTCCAGTTTCCGTAGGAATGGGGGGGGGGGAGGTAAAATATAGGTTCCTTAACTTACAACACCGCATAAGTCATTTTTACACAAAAAAACTGTTTATTTAAAAAGGCCAACCGGCTTGCGCGCTGTTACTACTTTTTAATGCCTCTTATCTATATCATGTGAGCCATGGTTCGACGCGCAAAGAGCAGCTCTATCCAACGGCATTTAAATGTAGAAACTGCCAATTTTCGACTTGAGCGGTGTTGTAAGCTATGGGACGATATGTCACTCCCTCATAAATATAGCTTTCCATTGATGAATGAATTGAGACTGACAGACCGATTGGCCATGTGTTAGTGACTCTGACTCTCAAGCCGCGGGTAGTTGGTTGGAATCTCACCCATTTGTATGCATGAATGAATCTGTTCTACGTCTGGATGTAAATATCTATACACGTATGAATTTAAAACGTAATGTAGTATATCAGCTATCTGGTTACAATAACACAAGCTCAGTTTGAAGCTTACTTTGGAATCTTATTGACCGTGTGTGACAAATGTCCCAGGATATTTATTTAGTTATTTATATACCTTAGGCCATGTCTCGACTGCGTGATGCAGCTCGGCCATCTTACTGGCTCGGTACACCTCCTCGGCGGATTGAGTTAAGTCGCCGTAGTGTAGATTGTGGAATATCGAGTCGTGGAACAGTACGCAGTCCTGTTAACAACATTATTATATATGACTAGCCATCGTCGCGCGGTTTTACCCGCGTAGTTCCCGTTCCCGTGGGAATACAGGGATAAAATATAGCCTATGTTACTCTCTGATAATGTAGCTTTCCATTGGTGGAAGAATTATTCAGATCGGTCCAGTAGTTTTGAAGTTAATTTGTTACAATACAATATTTCCTTTCTATAATATTAGTATGATAAAATTCTTTCGTATTAAAAATGTTTTAAAATTTCATAGTTTTATGACAACGGAAAGTCCCTTATTAATTTTGATTCTTTTGAAAGATTTGAAATATAGTTTTTTGCGGTATAATGAAAGGTCGTATCTTCTTTTTTCGTTCACTTGTTGATTTTTTTTTTATTGTGGATGTTTGATTTTTTTCATAGCTTCAAATGACTGTATCTGACTGACCTGAGTATATAATTTAAATTTCAACTCGATACCTTCACGCGTTCCCATGATAAATTTTCGTGACAGACAGACCGATGGACAACAAAGTGATCCTATAAGGACTCCGTTTTTTTCCTTTGGCAAATTTTCTCAGATTTTTTGACGTGACAACGTCTTATAAATTGGTATGCCGGGTGACACTTCAAGAAACTGCGTTACGCTCCGCTCACGTAACGTCACGTTATGTTTTAAATTGTTACTATTATTTCATCCTTCTTCTTACTATACGAATGAATATTCACATTAAAATTATTTTACCACTCAAAGTCGTTGTCACGTAAAACTTTCGCCCGTATACCGACTTTACAGGCAACCAATTTTTTGGACTACATAAGCTTACTTACCTGCGGTACTATAGCAATGGCTTTTCTCAAGCTGACTAGATCTAAGTCCCTAATGTTCTGTCCGGCGATCGAGATAGTACCGGACTGTGGCTCGAAGAATCTGAACAGCAGTCTCACTAGCGTCGATTTTCTGAAACATTTAAAAGTATAATTATTAATTTGATCAAACATATATACTTAAAAAAAGCTAAGAATGCATTTAAAGGTAGGTAGTAACAGTTATATTTTATTTCCGTTTTCCTACAGGAATGGAATGACTAGCTTAAAACAGTAAGTTAGCTTAAAAAAAATGGCTTGAATTTATGAAATTCTGTCATATTTAGGGTCCACGTGGCGTTAAATAATGCAATAACTAATTCTAACTTATTTCGACTTAGTATAATGTTCGCTAAATAATAAATAAATAATAAATAAATATCCTGGGACATTTTTCACACACGGCCAATCTGATTCCAAATTAAGCATCAAAGTGAGCTTGTGTTATGGTAACCAGATAGCTGATATACTACATATACTACTTTTAAATACATACTTATATAGATATTTACATCCAGAAACAGGACAAACAGACATATTCATGCATACAAATGTTTGTCCTGGGTGGGAATCGAACCCACGACCCGCGGCTTGAGAGTCAGGGTCACTAACCACAAAGCCAACCGGGTTGTCTATTAATAATATTGTTATATTCCTATTTTTTGTATTTATTTATCGACAACATCTGTAACGATTGTGTATGGATAACCCACGTTCCCGGGAAACCTCTGCCTAAACATAAAAGGTAGTATATGTCTTGACCCAATCTCTAGTCTACCTCTGTACCAAATTCTATCAAAATCGTGTTAGGGTGAAAGCGTAACAAACAGAGTTATTTTCGCATTTATGGTAATAGGTATGGTAAGGATTTTTAACTGAGAATCGAATCCACATACCCACTTCCAGAGCCTCCGACGATGCCGATTTTCTTCCCGGCGGGGATGGCGAAAGAAAGGCTGCTGAATATGGGTTTTCCATTGATGTACTTGAAGCTAACGTCTTTGAACTCAATTGTCGCGGTGGAAGCGTCCACTTTCAATAGTGGAGCTCTGTCTATCTCCTGGAATATATAAAACTCTATAAATATCAAGAGACATGCTTTAAGCACGGTCAAATTAAATAATTGAAAACCAAGTTAACAGATTTTAATAGAGTTCAGAGTAGAATTTCACAATAAATTTCCTGGGACATTTTTTTTTATCCTGGGACATTTTTTATACACGGCCAATCTGATTCCAAATTAAGCATCAAAGTGAGCTTGTGTTATGGTAACCAGATAGCTGATATACTACATATATTACTTTTAAATACATACATATTATAGATATTTACAACCAGACACAGAACAAACAGACATATTATTCATGCATACAAATGTTTGTCCTGGGTGGGATTCGAACCCAGGACCCGCGGCTTGAGAGTCAGAGTCACTAACCACAAAGCCGGGCTGTGTAAATAATAATAAGCCTTTTGTACTTTGGTACGGAAAGATAAAATCAATGATGCATAAATGTAGGTAAGCTCATTTTAGCAGGACGAACAGTATTAGGTACAGTTAATATCTTATTTTGAAAAGAGTAATCGCTGAGTTGACTGTCCAGAGAAACTGTGTAATTTAACTCCTTAAATATTTGTGTTATCACATTTGAGTAGCCGTTGTGGTTCAGTTCAGGAACGCACTGACTCACGATCATGAGAGTGCAGGTTCAAACCCCTTTTTTTTTTTTTTTTACGCTGGGAAAAATGCATTACGCATACCCTCCCTGTCGGGGGACAGGAAGGGTTATGTGGGACTCCCCGGTTGCTAGCCAACCGGTATACCCACTAAACAACCCAGCGACACTCCTTCCTCGTCTTTATGGGGGGGGGACTGGGAATCCGGCACAGCCCTTGCGACCAGTCCCCCTCCGACGACCGCCCGCCCTCTTGGCAGGCCCTTCATGTCCCCCTCCCGCTATGGGAGAGGGGTCTGGGAATGACCGCGAGAGCTCGGCCATTCCCTCCCGCTACGGTGGTGCACCGTGCAATGCGGGAGTGGGCGCCCCCGCGCCCGTCTCCCGCTGGTCACCACCGCTTAAGGGGGGAGGTTGCGGCGATCGTACTGTCGCCGCCTCCTCCCCCTTCTTCGCCTGCGGAGCTGTGAGGCGAGAGGGTCATCCTCCCGCACACGCTCCGCCGCCTCCTTCTGCGACATCACTTCCTCGCAGAAGGAGACTACCGCCGCCCAGGCGCTCTCGCCTCCCAGCATGCCACTGACCACGCTAGGAAGCGAGAGGTCCGGCCCTACCGCCGCGGTAAGACTGCGGCGCAACTTCGACCAGGCTGGGCACACCTCGAGGGTGTGCTGCGCCGTATCATCCGCCGCGCCGCAGTCGTGACACACCGGGCTCTCCTCCCTCCGAATCCGGTGCAGGTACGACCCGAAACATCCATGACCGGACAATACCTGCACCAGACGGCGGCCGAAGACGGCAGTGGCGAGGTCCTCCGTCCAGTGCTGGACGATTGCGGTCCCCGCCTCCCGCCGCACGGCACGGCGGGCGCTCCCCGAGCGCCTTTCGCCGGGCCGTCCACTCGTACACCCTGGCGAGCACCCACGCCTCGAGCTCCCAAGGAGCTGAGCGGTAGGCCCTCGCCACCCGCAGTGCGATGGCCCTTTGGGTCCTGCGGATGGCGGTGGCGTTCTCCCTCCTGTAGAGGGAGTCCGCCCAGATGGGCGCCCCGTACAGGGCCATACTTCGTAGGATGCCGGCGTACAGCTGCCGGCATCGCGCTCCAGGCCCCCCCAGATTTGGGAGGAGCCACGACAGGGAGTCCGCGGCCCTCAGCAGGCGCGTCGATAGCCCGCTAAGGTGCGGGCCGAAACGCCACCTGCTGTCCAGGACAAGACCCAGATATTTCATCTGGGTCTTGACCCCTATCGTGACTCCCGCCACGGTGATGTGGCCATCGGGTGGGATGCGCTGCCGAGGACCGTGGAAAAATACGGCCTCGGTCTTGTGCAGCGCAACCCCCAATCCCAGGCGACGGATCCTTCCTGCGACCAGGGATCCGCCCGCCGAGGCCAAATTGGCCGCCTCCCTGAAATCCCTCCCCCGGGCAGTGAGAAGAGTGTCATCCGCGTAGCAGATGACACTCGTGCCACGGAGGAGGGTCCCGCGCAACAGCCAGTCGAAGCCGATGTTCCATAGAAGTGGTCCTAGGACGGACCCCTGTGGAACACCGGACTCCGCGCTGTATCGCCTCACCCTGGCCGTCTTGTCCACCAAGAGGACCACTCTGTCCTCCAGGTATCCGGCCAGGAGTGTGCGCAGGTACTGAGGCACTCCGTGGTACCGGAGTGCCTCCAGTATCGTCGAGTGGGGGACGGAGTTAAAGGCATTGGCTATGTCAAATAACACGGCCAACACTCCGCCCCCCTCCTCCACGGCCTCCTTCACCTGGCCCTTGAGCCGGGCCAGCGCGTCGACCGTCGAACGCTCCCGTCGGAATCCGAACTGAGCGTCCGACAGGTCCAGCCCCGCCTCCCGCAGGTGCCCGTTGAGCCGGTCGGCGATGATCCCCTCGAACATTTTACCGACCTCATCGAGCAGAACGATGGGTCGGTACGCCGAGGGGGAATCCACCGGGCGCCCCTCTTTCCGGAGGAGGCACAGCCGCCCCTCCTTCCAAGGCTTCGGGAACCTTCCGGTCGCGAAACACGCGCCGAAAAGCTCCCGAATACTCTCCCATATCTGAGAGGCGGCTATAGCCACCACCCGAGCGGGGACGCCATCCGGCCCAGGGGCCGTCTTCTTGGCGCGGAGGCGAAGCGCTCCCGCTTCAAACTCCGCCTCCGACACTGGAGGGATCTCCTCCTCCGGCGGAGCCGAGGTTCAAACCCCTGGCCCGTAACTCTGAGTTTATAAAACCTTACGTACGGATTCACACCACTGGCTTTTGGTGATGGAAAGCATCGTGTGGAAACCTGCATGCCCGAGATTTCATAATTAAAAGTCTGCCAGTGGTGGGCCTGTTGTGGTGACTATGGCCTGCACCCCCTCGATGTTAGAGGAGGCTCGAGCTCCGAGCGTGGAGACGTACATGAGCTGATGATGATGATCTGTTTGATCTGACAAGTGAAACCTTATTTTTATGATCATAACATAATATTCTAGTATGAAGAAGCAACTCACAGTGATCCTAGACTGCACGGTCATGAGCGTGAACATAGTCTGCATGTCGATGAGCGCCTGCCGCACCTCCCGGTACACGGAGCCGAGGAAGCCGAGCGGGATGGACAGCTGGAACAGCAGCCCGTTCACCATCACTAAATCACCCACCGTCATCGACCCTGGAAACATACATATTTTTGGGTTCCATACCTGAAGGGTAAAAGGGGTTAAATTAAATATTAAATATCCTGGGACATTTTTCACACACGGCCAATCTGATTCCAAACTAAGCAGAGCTTGTGATATGGTAACCAGATAGCTGATATACTACATATACTACTTTTAAATACATACTTATATAGATATTTACATCCAGACACAGGACAAACAGACATATTCATGCATACAAATGTTTGTCCTGGGTGGGATTCAAACCCATGACCCGCGGCTTGAGAGTCAGGGTCACTAACCACAAAGCCAACCGGGCTGTCCGGTTAATGGGCAACCGGGTGAATGTGGATTTGACTGGAGACCGAATGAAATGGAGGGACAAGACGCCCAAAGCCGACCCTAAATAGGACAAGGCGAGAAAAATGATGATGATGATGATACCCGAAGGGCAAAAACGGGACCCTATTATTGAGACTTCGTTGCCAGGCCATCCGTCTGTCATTAGACTGTATCTCAAGAACGGTGATAGCTAGACAGTTGAAATTTTCACAAATACTGTATTTTTATAATAACAAATACTAAAAATGAAATAAATATTCAAGGATGCTCCCGTGCAACAAAACTTGTTTTTTAAGCTTTCTTGCTCGATACTAATAACGGCGATAAATATATGGTACAGAACCCTCCGTGCGCGAGTTCGACCCGCACTTGGCCGGTTTTTTTGTATACTACAAAGATGGCAAACAGGCATACGGTCCCACCTGATGGGAAGCGGTTACCGTAGCCTATGGACGCTTGCAACACTAGGGACGTTACTCACGCGTTGCCGACGAAACCGTTGGGCCCTAAACTCTTAAAAAAAAAAACAAAAAATCCTTTTAAAATTAAGTTATTTTTGTGGGCTTTTATGAATCAATACACTTAAAGCTGTTTTCGCTCGAAGTTAAAGCTTAAACTGAGAGGAATTGGTTTGAAATTAAGTTTTTCTTTTCACCAACTTTCTTTTTCGTGTTCAGCGACTACTCCCCGTAGTTCTGCAGGCTCGCGTCGTACTTCTCCAACTCGTATTGTACATTACCATTGGCGATCTCCTTGGCGGCCATGACCATGATGAGGCTGAGGCCGGCGCTGAAGATGGCGTGCTGGCCGAAGTTGAGCGCGGCCAGGCTCGACGCCGTCTTCAGCGACGCCTCCTCGTACTTCTGCAGGCTCGCGTCGTACTTCTCCAACTCGTATTGTACATTACCATTGGCGATCTCCTTGGCGGCCATGACCATGATGAGGCTGAGGCCGGCGCTGAAGATGGCGTGCTGGCCGAAGTTGAGCGCGGCCAGGCTCGACGCCGTCTTCAGCGACGCCTCCTCGTACTTCTGCAGGCTCGCGTCGTACTTCTCCAACTCGTATTGTACATTACCATTGGCGATCTCCTTGGCGGCCATGACCATGATGAGGCTGAGGCCGGCGCTGAAGATGGCGTGCTGGCCGAAGTTGAGCGCGGCCAGGCTCGACGCCGTCTTCAGCGACGCCTCCTCGTACTTCTGCAGGCTCGCGTCGTACTTCTCCAACTCGTATTGTACATTACCATTGGCGATCTCCTTGGCGGCCATGACCATGATGAGGCTGAGGCCGGCGCTGAAGATGGCGTGCTGGCCGAAGTTGAGCGCGGCCAGGCTCGACGCCGTCTTCAGCGACGCCTCCTCGTACTTCTGCAGGCTCGCGTCGTACTTCTCCAACTCGTATTTCTCGTTGTTGAAGTACTGGATAAGATTTCAAAATCGTTATCTTCAGTAGGTACCTTAATTTGCAAACCTAGTAACTCGAGATTTTTTTTAATTCATTTAGGTACCGGATGATTCTATATTTCATTTAGATTCTGTCAAAATCGGCCGAAATTTACGTAGAAAATTTTTAATTAGAGAAATAAATTAAAAACTTCAACTTTTTACGATATGAAACAATACTTTTTAGACATTTTTATAAATTAATTAATCAAGCATCCAAAAAAATCATCATCAATCATACTCAGTCAATTTTTAATACGATTTAATTTGCAAATTAAGGTATCGATACCTACTTTTGGAAAGAATAATTATTAAGTTTAATGGCTCTTCTTAGTAAGACCGACCTTCCGTACCGAGCGTAAGTCTGACTATTCATAAGTGATTGTAAAAGCCTCTATTGGAGCCCTCCCCTCCACAAATATGAGGCCCAGTGCGGTACATTAGCATGCCTTTGATTATGCCACGTCGAGCATCCAGGTTTCCTCGTGATGTGTGAATTCGATACGGGCCGGGATTTGAACCTGCACCACCAAGATCGTGTGTCGGTGCAACAATGAAGCACATAGCTCATTACTGACTGGAATGATTTCAAAATATTTTCATTCAAATAGGGGTTTGTGCTTGTCTTGTTTGTGTGTTAAGTGCTCACTGTAAGTTCTGGTCATCTCTTTGCGCTAACAGTGGTCACAAACATTTTAATATTAAGTGCATTTTGTATAAAAGCCTAAACATTATAAATAAAAAGTGATAAACGTCCCATAATTATTATTATTACTATGACTAGGACACGAAGGTTTCGAACCATCGCTTAATTCGACTGAGTTAATTTAATTATATAATTGTATTTTTAATACACACAAGTAGCATATTAGTTATTCGCCTAATTATATGCCCAAGTTCCAACATTATTCTCAAACCTTTCATGCCATGCATGGTATGTAAAGGTCTTCCAAAAATAGCTTTAGATATCCATGACCCTCATTTGGATTGCAATGTTGTGGCAATCATCTAAAGCTAGTTAAAATCAACACTGTTCGCTGAGAACGAAACCATAGCTCGTTTTATTTTCGAACAGCGCCATCTGTGTATTTGTTTATAAACCAAAACCTCCTACATTTATTTTATCGTTTCGAAAATGCCGATATATTATCAAATGATCGTTTAAATATGTACATTATAAGTGAACATACTACAGTGACGAAGGTTCTATACAACTCGATTCCCACCGGCTTCCCTTCAGAAGTTTAGAACACAACCACTCTCTACCGTAATTGAGAAATGGCACAATCAGTAATTATAAAAGTAGAGAAACATTACAAAACGCCTACACTACACTATACCTACACTACACTACACTATGGACATTAAATCAACAAAATTTGCTTTTCAACAACATATTGCTATAAAATAAGCCGCAGGCGCGATCGGCTTTTTGGCAGTTAAACTTCTATACAAAATCGTCGTGACGTCACATAAAGGTCAATAAACCCACCCGCGTATTAGGAGCTCCGGTAACTCCGGTCCGCCGTCTTTAACCGAGTTACTTAATAGAGAAAGTAATAGAAATTGCGTACGCGTGAGTTTTTAAACATTTTAATATATTCCTTTACGATAAATATCAATGGCTAACTGGCAGTTGTAAATTATAATAAATAAATAATAATAAATATCCTGGGACATTTTTTCACACACGGCCAATCTGATTCCAAACTAAGCAGAGCTTGTGATATGGTAACCAGATAGCTGATATACTACATATACTACTTTTAAATACATACTTATATAGATATTTACATCCAGACACAGGACAAACAGACATATTCATGCATACAAATATGTTTGTCCTGGGTGGGATTCGAACCCACGACCCGCGGCTTGAGGGTCAGGGGCACTAACCACAAAGCCAACCGGGCTGTCAAGTTCAAGTTAAATGTATCGTTGGCCATGTTCACTTTTCTCCATGCTAGTAGTTTATGGAATAAAGGTGGTTACACCGATATTAATATTCCAATTCATCTAGGAAACATTCTCAGACCGAAAAGAATATACATAGTTGTTTAGCTTTACTCGAGTTTGGGACTAGTAGAATCGAAACATTTTTCGATAATAGTTCAATATTAGCACCCCAATACTGAGCCGTCGGCTTAGTCAGAAATTTTTCAATTAATCTCAATAATTAATATTGTTTTTATTTTATAGTAACGATTTACATATATATTATGTATCTATCTGTAATTGGCTCATCTATTTCTTATGTAAAATTTCTTCTCACAATTATTGTATGCTATTGGTCCCCCAACAAATAAAATAAATAATTAGCATGACGCCCATAACAGAAAGAGTAGGTAAGCATAGTGGTATAAAAAAGAAGGTATGTTACCTTAACAGTTTCATAGTTGATAAGGGAGTCGATGGCCTTGTTTCCAGCCTCGTTTTCAGCCCGGTTCATGAATACTCGGAATTTGGTGCGCCACTGTGTGATGGCTAGAGTGAAAGCTGCATATACGCCGACACAACCGAATGCCACACCTGTGGAAAATTGGACGTTTTTATAGTGGAAATGTATAAAATAACAGTATAAAAATAAGGACAGACAGATATGACGAATCGATAAGGGTAAATTTTTTGGCAATTTGGCTACGGAACCCTAAAAAGAGATTATTCAAATAAGCCTTCACAAGCCCTTATGAATTGTTATATTCCAACACTCTGTAAGGAACGCTTTTCACTTTTGATATAAAGCTTTCTTCGCTACTTGTTTAAATAAATAAAAAAGTTAGATATGTTCAACAAAAGTATGATCTAGACACTCGGCAGCGTGTCAAGTCAAGTTCAAGCCGAGTGTAATTACGCAAACCAAAGCCATTCAAAGTCCCATTTAAACCCTCTGTACCCCTAGCACAGGCTGGGGATAAAACTTTTATCCACAGGTTATTTCCACTGACAAGGGACAAAATTATTTTATCCACCTGCCAAAGCGCGGCAACACGGGGGAAGAGAATTATATCACTTTATGATAGTCATGGATACTAACCCCTCGCCTATAGCATGGCAACTAGTGGAAGAGTTTCTTATTATGGCAATAATTTCCGAGACAAATGTTTCCCTTGTTTCATCTACTGTGACTAGTTTATCCACCCATGTCGCCATGCTCGACGGGTAGATAAAATTGACTGAGTGGAATAGTATTTTCTCCCTTCCCCGTGGATAAAACCATGCTAGGGGGGCTGAAGTCTAAGTGGCTTTAAATAGTTTAAGAAACAATAAAAAAATGTAAATAGCTGTTAGTTTTCCGAAAAATAAATAAAATATGACCTGCAAAAGCGAGTCCCCCCTTGAGTCCCAGGATGGTGGAGACCAGAGTGAGCTCGAAAATAGTCGGCACGATGTTGAACACCATCGCGCTCAGCACGAAGTTTATAGCCCGCGAGCCGCGGTCTATAGTCTGTGGGGGATCAATAATAATAAATATCCTGGACCACACGGATCATCTGGTTCTAAGCTAAGCAGAGGTCTTATATTACAACAAATTTATTAAGAATTTGCTAGGATGTGGCGTTGTTTTCATGCACTTATAGCTAGCTTTCGCCCCGCAGTTTCACCCGCCAATGAAAGTTAAGCCATTTCAGAGATTCAACCTTGTACAAATGTGTTATTTTTAAAGTTTGCTTTATTTTATTGGTAAATTAACATATTATTATAACAAAGATACATTCGACAAAAAATATAGTATGTCTTGAGACATTATCCACTTAAAAAATCATGAAATTCCTGTGTCCCCGGTAATAGAAGACAAGTTAGAAGACACATAGATTTTCTTTGCTTTCTAATGATTCTGAGTCTATTAGCTTTCACTAAATGTCATTTAGGAAAGGTTACAAATTATTATAAGTTTTGAGTGTTCCTCACCTTAGACAAGGCCCCAGTCTGCCTCCCCAGGTGGAAACTCAGGTCTAAGTTGTGCAGGTGGGTGAAAACGTTGCAGGCGAGCTTCCGGATCGAATGTTGAGCCACTTTAGCGAACACAGCGTTCCTTATCTCGTTGAACCCAGCCGCTGTTGCTCGGGCTATACCATCTGGAAATGCATTTAGGTGCATGTGAAACTTACATGTAATGGTATAATATATGGTTGAAAAGTTATGAAATTTTGTTTAGGAATATCATGTAAAAGGTTTTGATAATTGAACGGTGAAACTAAGATTGCAACAACAGTATTTGCAATGATGATACAGAATTGATAATGAGTAGGTACCAGATTAATTAACGAAGTTTTGAAATTTATCATTTACTAGACACAGGACTAGCTTATGCAATTTAATAGATTGGTGTAGTTTTAAAATTTTCTATAATATAATTATAATAAATTTTATAATCTGCAGTTACTACTACTATATAGATAAGATGTTCAATAAGTAGGTACTTATCTTTCAATAACAGATCAAAATTATTACATAGGTACTATGCCGCCATATTGGCAACATAAGGTACGAAGATTTATTGTTGATTGATTGTTAAATTTATTGTTTAAGGTCGACAGCCCGGTTGGCTTTGTGGTTAGTAACCCTGACTCTCAAGCCGCGGGTCGTGGGTTCGAATCCCACCCAGGACAAACATTTGTATGTCTGTTTGTCCTGTGTCTGGATGTAAATATCTATATAAGTATGTATTTAAAAGTAGTATACGTAGTATATCAGCTATCTCGTTACCATATTACAAGCTCTGCTTAGTTTTGAATCAGATTGGCCGTGTGTGAGAAATGTCCCAGGATATTTTTATTATTTATTTATATAAAGTTCCCATAACAAACGATAAATCAGGTCAACAATTTGTGCATGAAAGACACAAACAATAGTTAACTCGGATATCTCTGTCCCTCGCCTTATAGTAGAACGAGACAACACTATATACTCACATCCAAGTAACAAGCTGAAAGCCGTAGTCCCCAACGCTTGAGGCAGTCGCCATCCCCAGCAGGGCGGACACACGAGCAATAGTTAACTCGGATGTCTTTATCCCTCCCCTGATGTTAGAACGAGACAACACTATATACTCACATCCAACTAACAAGCTGAAAGCCGTAGTCCCCAACGCCTGAGGCACAGTCGCCATCGCCAGTAGGGTGGACACACAAGCAATAGTTAACTCGGATATCTCTGTCCCTCGCCTTACAGTAGAACGAGACAACACTATACTCACATCCAACCAGCAAGCTGAAGGCAGTAGTCCCCAACGCCTGAGGCACAGTCGCCATTCCTAACAAAGCGTCTCCAGCGGGAGTGGTCGTGATCTGGTTGACCTCGTCCACCGCATACTTGAATATGAACGGCACAGTGACGTTCATCACCTTCGCACCGAACAGGAGTGAGAGGGACAGCATCACGCGGTTGCGGATCACCTCGTTGTCCTGGAAATTTGGTATGACTGACGATAGATGATTCGAGAAGAAAGAAGTTATAGTTTTGCAGTTAGGTGTTCATAAGCTTTTATGATTAGGTACTTTGACTGTACAGTTCATAAGGTTGTTTTTATTTATTTAAGAGACAAACGGTCATACACATTGACTATATGTATACAAAATGATCAGATATCAAACAGACGTAGTTTCCTTAATTTTTTGAGAAAAAAATGTGTATATATGTATACGTTTCTTTTAGAATAAAATATATACAGTGAGTTTATTTTTTCTGCAAAATATATAAATGTCAACTAATCTAACTTTAGTATTATAAACCTTACAAGCACTCATAACATTATGATTATATTTTCACAATAATTTGTTACTATAGAGAACGTGAAACAAGCTTCTGCATAGACTTTTGCGCCTCAAATAAAACAATAACTACTATTAAACAAAACTTACGTTTTATCATATTGTATTCCTTTTAATATTATGAAGGAAGTATTAGGGAAGTATGGCAGGGTTGCCACAAAATAAATAATTATAAATGACATTTGAATACTCACTTTGGGCCACACATATTCCAGCATGCCCCTTATCATGTCAGTCCCAGAGACCGGCTTCGCATCCCCCAGGTTAATATCTTCACGGGACAAAACAGAGGCACCTGGGTGGAAGCAGTCTCTTTTTTGTATACCTAGGACGGAGGGTTTACTGTCAGGACCGTTTATAAGGACGTAGGGTTAAGAACAAGGATGGGAGAACAAGCGGATGATAGGATACGTGCAGGACGGTAACAAAGAGCTGCATTCCAACCAAGTATTAGTAACAAAAAAGTTTAGCGTAATAGCAGAACTGATACGGTAGTTTGATGAGCTGTGTGGAAAAAATATAGTGTTTAAAACAGTATTTTCCTTAATTTGATTATGATTTTTGCATCATAATTCAAATAATATCGTATTTTTAAGATAATTTTGCATGTCACTCCTATTTTTAGCTTAAATTTATTTTAATCTCAAATAGTAATTTTTTTCCAATATTTCAACTTGAAAATACTGTTGAATAGAATATAGAATTGTCATTGAAAATTGCATTGCATAAGGAATTGAGAAAGCTAAAACATTGTGTGTCTAAACATAGAGAAAACTAAATGTAAATGCAAAATAAAGACATAAAACATAATAACAATACAGGTAAAAAAACATATAGGTACAATCACATAAAGGTTAAGATTCTAAAATCTATAAAAACACACTATTTACAAGGTAATTTAAAATAATTTTATATTCTTACTAGCTGCCTCCGCGCGGTTTTACCCGCGTAGTTCCCGTTCCCGTGGGAATACAGGGATAAAATATAGCCTATGTTACTCGGGGATAATGTAGCTTTCCAAAGGTGAAAGAATTTTTGAAATCGGTCCAGTAGTTTCGGAGCCTATTCATTACAAACAAACAAAGAAACAAATCTTTCCTCTTTATAATATTAGTATAGAATACAACAACTTATTATCTAAGATGTAATTATCTATATAAGTATGTATTTAAAAGTAGTATATGTAGTATATCAGCTATTTGGTTAACATATCACAAGATCTGCTTAGTTTATCAGATTGGTTTTGTGTGAAAAAAAACATATTTATATTTTTATAGCATTTCTATTACCTTTGTGGTTTTAAATTAAAATTGTGTTACTAAAAACACTTAAGTATTCAGTGGAAAAAACCATGACAAAGTATTGATTTAAGATAAGTCTCACTACCACATCTAGGCACATAAAATATACATAGAAATTTCTATGTATATTATGCCATAAATGACCATGCCTGAAGTCAAATATACCAGTGGTTCAATCAATAGTCTACAATTAGCACCTTATCAGTTTTCAAATACTTTATAAATAACAAAAATAATAATTACCTTTTCTACATTTAAAGTGAATATATGACAATATGGGTGGATAAATGACTAAATAATCTAGAAAATAACCATAGAGATATGGTGTGTTGGACCTGTACATACTTTATTCATAAAATATAGATAAAAATTAGCACTCCACATTGCAAGGTCAAGTGCAAACATTATGTAACTGTCCTTGATTTATTAACATTAATACTTCTTTGAAACTCTTGTAATATTGTTCAGGAGCTCATATTTTATTTTATTGGACCCTTTAATTGCTTCTGCTACTTACCAACTGGTATTTTTCCAGTCTTTGGCTTGTTCGCCAAAACAGCCGCCAAAACATTTTTCGCCGTGTCCTGACCCCCTGAACTGCTTTGAGGTTGTGAAGAATAGACCTAAAATACATAAACACTCTTCCATTTCATGTTTTCTCAATAAAAATCTTATAAAATCATGTGAAATCGAACGATATCACAACGGAAAGAAACATCATAAATATATACCCTGAAATAACTGGTAACCGCGCATTGCTTGCATGTTATATGAAAATAAGGTTTGTTTAATATAATTGATTTGGTACTAGTAAAAGATTTTGCGAATTTAATATGATTTTTCAATATTTTATCGAATCTCCTATTTGACAACAGTGCGGCCGCCATGATGACAGTCTGACTAGGGATGCCCGTTACGATACGATATATCGGAATATCGATACAGCACTATACGATATATCGATATTTGATGCGATATTTTGACCATACGATACGCTTCGATATATCGCATTCTTATAAAAATATCGCATTACCGTATCGTATCAAACTATGTCGGTGATTTATTTGTATAATTTTAAAGTTCCTTTACATCATCACTAAACGATAATAGACAGTGCCATTGAATATATTGTTATTAGTAATAAGAGAATGATAACGTCGACAAAATTGTTTATGGAACAAGAACAGCCGGCTTTAGGCACTTGTCTCACCGGCAACGATTAACGAGTAACGAGTAGAGCTAGAACTAGAAACGAGTTAGCGAGACGCGGGGAGCGAGTGCGTAGTTCCGATATTTGTATAAAAGTAGCGACAAACTAGTGAAGCGAGTGCTCGCCGTCAGTGTGAACAGTCAGCGATTAACTGTTTGTATATGCATCTCTTTTGTTCACACAGAAAGTATATCTATTGTACGTTTCTTGAGCGAGAAAATAGCCGATAGTTAGTCGTTTTCTCGTCGTTGGCGGGACAACTGCCTTAGCCGTAATAGGTTAAATCCACAGCGCTTATAAAAATTATTATTTTTGCGTTGTTTAAGTGCTGATCAATGGCAATAGTGTTTTTTTTTTTTTTTTAATAAAACTATTTTAAATACATACCTACAATTATTTGTTTCTTTTAAAAAAATAAAAGAATTTAGTAAAACTACTAAAAAGATAACCCTTTGCACGATATCTACTCATTATATCGCATATTAATAGAAAGGCATGCGATACGGTTACGATACGATATATCGATACAAAGGAAATCGATAATATCGCGTATCGATACAACCAAGTTCGATACAGTTACGATGCGATATATCGATACAATACACTTTTTTGGGCATCCCTAAGTCTGACAAACAAATGTCAAAAATAATCGTAAATATAGTGACGTGATTTACTTTTAGTGTTGTATCCGAGACGCAATGTATCGACATTAACAATCAGTTTAAAATTTTATTTATACTCCTTAAAAGTAAGACATAGTTTACAATTTAGTGGGAATTAAAACTGATTTGTTACGTCTTTTAAATGTTATCAAGAAATTGAATACTGTAGAATCATAATACTAACCTAGATTGGCTTTCCATCAAAAGATAAATTAAATTGTGAATTAAAGGATTTAAAGCTTTTGGCTCTGGCTTTATACTATTACCGTTTAAAATGTATAGGTACTTAGCACATAAGTTCTGTTGCAATAAAAATAAAAATCACATATTTTAATTCTAACATTTAATAAACTTTTTAAGAATACTAACATATTGATACATCAATGCAATACAGTTAGTTAAAACAACACATTGATTCTCAAAATTCTCTAAAACATTAATAGACTGCCTAACACTACTCAGTTTGTCTGTTACCATTGGTAAAATGATATCATTTAAGTTTGTATCATTAGAGCATATAGCTGCCGAATATATTAATCTACTCACATCCATACTTTGACAGTAATAATATTTTACAACCATCAATAACCCATAGAAATTAAAACTTAGGCCTTTACAATCAATATACAAGTCTTTATTTAACCCGTGGCTATTTATAAAGGATGTTTGTTCCTGTGATAATTTAATTGACTTTGAATTCAAAAATTGATTCACACTATCATAATCAAAAGAGACATAATCCAAATCATTATCAGGTAAGAAGAATCCGTATTCTGTGATTAATTTCAAGTTGTGACTGTCACCGTAACATATAAACACTTGGGTAAACGGATCAAAATAATTTTTTGTATATATTGAAAATGATATATCAGCAAACAAATCTTTGCTAATATTCTGTATATTTATATTTTCTATATTTCTACTAACCATCAGTTTTGTTTCATTCCGTGCATTAGGACTATGGTTTATCATGTCTAAATACGGACATAGTGATATTTTTGTATTATCATTAATGAGATTTAAGATGGAGTTTTCAATGTTTTTAAGATCAATAACTTTAGTTAAATCCATATAAACACATCTAGTATTAACAGTGAAATACGCCCATTCATATATGGATAGGGAAAATGATTTCTTAAAGGTTTCTACGTACTTATGTTTACTTGTACTCATATTTACAATTTCATCAAAATATTTGTATGACAAATTGATTATGTCCTTTTGCTTTGAAATCACAGATTGTACATCAGTATCTAAATAACATTTTACATCATTTGGCAGAAAATATGGCACAGTATATTCTTGCGGTAAGCTTTGTATATATATGAACCATTTTGATATTGATTCTTGTACTTTCAAAAAGGACACATAAAAAGCCATTAATGACTGGAATGATACTGCTTGTCGGTATTGTACTAAACACTGGTTATTATTCTCTAAAAATATACTACAAAAAGGAATGTCCATTAAAATGGTGGTAACATTTATAGTCATATTCAGAGGCAGGGATAAAAACTCCTCTCCAGGATATATCTTCTTCTTGGTGAGCACTCCGCGTCCAGTATCGTCAAACATAGCCAGGACTAGTTTCTTGTTACATTTCATACCATTTTCCGCGAGCCATGAGTTGAGTAAAATAATTTCTTTCTTATCACCACACGAGCAGTAGTTTCGCGCTTTTCTTTGGCTTCGCCTTCTCCATGTTCGTCCCATTTGTTCAACTCTACAAAATGGTTTAACAGTATTTATTTAGATCAATTTATTAATTGATTTCAGCATTAAAACTTATAAAAATAATATTAATCCAAAAAAATTGGAACGACTTGTTTGTTTTCATGTTAGATTTTGACATTTTGTTAAATGCGTTTGGTTTTACTTTCTCTTTGGAGTTTTAGTTTATGTGATATTTTCAAATAACTTTTTACTCATCAATAATTTTTGTTCAGTTAAATTTTATAATTTTTTGTGATTGATGAGCGATAATTGAAAATGTATGGAGGATACTCAATTGCATGAGAAATATAATATTATCAATTTATGTATTGAGAGAGCATTATCGGAACGCTACATGGACATAAATTAATAAAATCAATACATACCTACATACTATTCAAACAACATTGGTAATTTGGTACTATTCGAAATCTTTAATTGAATATGACAAGAATATAAGTCTCATCGTTTCATTAATATTAAACACCTAGTCCAAAAATATACGCAAGTACAAAAACTACTAGGTATTCCATTTTGCTATAATGTCTCCTTTAATCTCATAAAGAGCTGGCACCACTGACTGTCAAAGTTTAAAAAAGTTAACGGTTTAGTTCGTTTCAATTTATTTGTCCATCGCTTTGAACTTTTATTCTACTTTTTGAGATATTTCTAAGCGAATAGAGTGAAAATGTCGCAGCAACAAACAAAAAACTGTATTACCCTTCGGGGCTCTGCTCAAATTGTGTGTGAATACTTGAGTAAGTGCAATAATAATTCGGATATTTATGAATATTTACTTACATTTAACTTATCAACTGAATTAGTAAACATAAATTTTACATTATGTTGTTTTCATAATTTCCAGAGTATGCTATAAATTCAGTTTTGTTCCAAAGAGGATTATACCCGCCAGAAACCTTTAAAACAGTTCAACAGTATGGCATAACGCTTTTGATGTCAGAAGATGCCCAAATTAAGAGTTTTCTCACAAACTTACTTACACAGAGTGAAGGTATGAATGATACCCTAATTTTATAATTAAGCTTATTTCAATGCTGTCTTTGAGCTATGCAGGTGCAGGTTAATTATATATGTATATGTATTTATATATGTATTTATACTGTTTACTTAAAGTATTATAAAGAAGGTAGATTGTAACAGTAAATCTATACTTATAATAAATCTGTAGAGAGGTCAATTCTGTACATGAAATACATTTTCAAAATAACTATCAGGGGGTGATTAGTGATCGATACTGATGCCAAAAATGCAATCAGTAAAATTTTTGTCTGTCTGTCTGTCGGTCTGTATGTTCCTTATAGAAACAAAAACTACTGGACGGATTTTAACGAAACTTGGAACAATTATTCTTCATACTCCTGGGCAGGTTATAGGATACTTTTCATCACGCTACAATCAATAGGAGCAGAGTAGTGAAGGGAAATTTTGGGAAAACGGGAGAAGTTACTCCATTTTTTAAGCTTCCGTCGCGTGTGCAGCCTTAATGGTTAAAGTTACATAGAAATCATGTATGACGGAAATATTCTACATAAAATTGTCTAAAAAATATTCCGCAACAGCATATGTCTATCTTTTATAGTTGACCCAGAATAACACGTGTAACTATATTTGTTTACTCTTACGTTTATAATACTCTCACTAATCCCTAATTTAAAAAAGTTAACATTATTACCTATTCAATAAAAAATAATCATAGAAATCCGTATAGAAACACCAAAATTATAGAAGAAATAAGCCATCGGCGTCGTCTCACGTGAATACTAAATCATGCTATAAGTAAGGATTATTCTTAAACGACTTATAAAAAGGAGGCGGTTCGAGGAACGAAGTCGCGGGTTAAAGTTAGAGTTAGCCCAAAGAAACTATTCCACGCGAACGAAGTCGCTGGCAGAAGCTAGTAATAAATAAAAGTAAAAGTGATTTCTGTCGGAGTTTATTATTTTGAATTTAGAATACAGGTGTATTTTTTGTAATATTTAATAGCCTTTCTTGAAGCATGTATTCATATAAATTATTATAATATTTACAGAATGGATTCTCAACAAGAAAGTAACAAAAATATCATTAGTAATCTTGAATGTTGCCAATAAAGAAATTCTTGAATGTTGGGACTTCAACGTACAATACGAAGATGGTGATACTGAGCTTTCGAAAGAGAAAAAAGAGACTGTAGGCAGCAAAGATTTGAAGAAAATCCAGCAGGAAATTAGAGATGTTATGCTGCAAGTCGCTGCTACGATATCTTACTTACCGTTCCTCGATTGTAGGTGTTCGTTTGACGTGTTAATTCATGCTAAGACTGATTGTGATGTGCCGGAGAAATGGGCTGAAGCCGAGCCTATTTCAATAGCAAATGCTCAGAACGTACAGCTAAAAACCTTCTCCACAAGTTTACATAAAATGGAAACCGTTGTTAGTTATAAGCTCGTAGATTAAGTTACATCCTGGCAGCCATTTTCTCCCTTTAATATTATTATCAGAACTTACACTTATATTTATAAACTGTTTAATATGTGGTATAATTGTATCTTTTATTCATAGAAAGATTATCCCATGATAGTCAAAGGTTTATGTCTTTGAGGAAGTCATGTTAATTTAGCCAACTGTTACAGTACTGTATGTTATGTTACATTCCATAAAGTAATATTCAAGAACTAGCTTCAATTGAATCTACAGTAGATCCTTTACAATTTAACAGATCCAAATCTACCAAAGAGTTATTAAAATATTGGAATTGCAAAAGATCTATTGTGGTTTCAACTCAAACACTGGTAGACTTTTGTGCTGTGGCAGCTGTCATGTTTCCTCTATCTAGGATGTAATCATACAGAGTCTAGATTCGCAATATTAATGACATTTTTGATGATCATACCAGAGGTTCAATAGTTTTTTAGGCAATGAAATGAGTCTTCATTAGAAACATTTGTAAAAAAGCCTGTTTATTTTAGGTAATTATTTGTCTAAACAACACATTTAATGTAGAATAAATTATATCAAACCATGAATAATATCAATATCTGTTCCATAAATAAGCCATACTGAGGTTAGAAAAATGATAAGACAACAATTTGTTTCTCATAATTAAGTACCTACAATATAATGAACTGTGATAAAATTTCAAAATGGCTGCCTTAGTAAGTTTTGCATTATGTATGGTAAGGTTACTCAGTGAGAACTAATAGGCTACTAAAACCATTGCTGCTTAAAAGGAATATATTTTCCGAACTATCAAATATTGGTTTCATACAAGTAAAATTTTTCAACCTGCATGAGGGATTAAATTTATTGGAGAGTTCTATGTTCAGCAGTGGAAGCCTATGGCTGATATGATGATGATGGTGAAAATTCACAAATAGCACCACTCTTACTTGTAAATTTTCACTATTAATGTTTTATGCTGTATGCAAAAGCTATCATTTTAAAACTACAGTTTTAAAGATCATAATCTTAAAAAATGCAGTATCCCTCATTGTTAACCATTTCTTTTGAATGCAGCAAATGCCTCAGAAATTTTGACCCTAAGTTTTTTGTAATAGAAAGATCTAGACTAGGACATAAGTTAGGTTTTCATCTATGGTGAGGGTTCACCATATGGGAAGCTCATAGCCCGGTAAAATGATAATGAATCATTTCTATATTAAGTAATATAGGATTTCACAGATTAAAACGGTTTCCAGTATTGTAAATATAAACATAAATTGGATTTTAACTTTTAAGTTTTAGATGTAATTATAGTTTTTAAGTCATGTTGCATCTATTTGGCTTTTGAAGTTTTTAAGTAAAATTGTGGAATAACTTGTAAAATATGTTTTTCTTCATTTCCTATATGCTTTGTCATGTAGGATAATGTATTAGTTTTAAAGGAGACTTCATAATATTTTCATCATTCATTTATTATATAACAAAGCACTTACAAAATATCATTTTAAAAGCTACAATAAATAACATCTATTCAGCAAATAATACTGTACACAACTGTTAATACAACTTAACATTTTTATTTTAAACTTCGGACATTCTGTTTATGGGTGGGGGAACTTTATTTGTATAAGCATAGAGATGATTTTTCATTGTCTATTTCTTATGCTAAATTTTAAAATCTATCCAGTAACTGCGTAGACAGAGAAACTCTGTCTACGAGTAACTGTCAAAACTGATGGCGTATATGTAGTTTGAATTGGCGTTGACGCTGTCAAAAACAGCTGACATGTCTATAAGCCCTCATTTGTACGAGAGTTTTTTTAACGGACGATAAAAAGCGTTCAAACAACAAATGCGTTCGCAAGTACCATAATTATGCTCTATTTCCAACGCTCAAAATTAAAAATGCATCACTGCTTGTCTAAAAACCGTCGCGTTTTAAAAACGCTGTTGTGTGAACGTATACGTGGGAATGCATTTGTTGTATTTATACGCTTTTTTAACCTCCGTTAGTAACTCTCGTGTGAATAAGGGCTAACGCCCGATGTTAATAATCTATCTCCAATCCGTAATTAAAACCAACGCGTTGTCAAAATGGACGGATAGCTTATTGGCAAGCAAAAACTATCATTTTCGAAAAGATTCGATCGATCGTAGATCGAAGATAGATTGATTTTAAAGCTTCACCTTGAAAATGGAATGATATATCAATCTTAGATAGCAAAAAATGGATCAGGATTGATTATTGACATCGGGCGTTAGTGGTATTATAGTCAAGAAATAAATAGCTATCAATATAATGTCGCATTGAACATCATCGTACATTGATAGTGATTTTATGACTAAGTTATGTGATGTTACTTCTAGTGTGTTGTCATATTGTACAGATAATAGTTTGCGCTAAAGGCATATCTATTTGAGCAATAATCGAATAAATCAAAAATGTGATTAAAAATTTAGGAACATTATTATGGAATTGTTTTAGAATATCATGAAGCACCAGTTCTAACACTAAATATCGTACAATTTAAAGAAATTTATACAAAAGTTTAAGAAGATACTTTAACTGACTTTTTTAATGTAATTTTCTTTAATTGTCTTGTTCGAGTTTTTATAAAATTATGGGGTAGTTATAAAATATATTGCTATAGGTACAAAGGCTTTCTAAATACAGTTAATTGGCAATTATATGGGCAATGTCTTATTCCTTCGCTTAGTGTAAGTTTTTAAGAGTACTCTAGATAGATTTAGATTTTTACAGGGTTGGCAACGCGTTAGTAACGTCCCTAGTGTTGCAAGCGTCCATAGGCTACGGTAACCGCTTCCCATCAGGCGGACTGTATGCCTGTTTGCCACGTTTGTGGTTTAAAAAAAATATCCTATCTGAATTCAAACTTAGCAGAACTTGTATTGGTAGCTAGATAGCTTAATATAGATAGTACTTAATAATAGTTGGAGTGGTCTGGATTTTTAATAAATAACTTGAGATTTTTACACAACAGACAATATGTTCATGCGCACATGAGAATCCAATCCATGACCAACGGCTGGACAGTCTAACTAAGCCCTTCAATTCGGATATTTTTTTTGTTCTTAACTACTGCAGGGTTTCTATTTTAAATTCTTACTACATCTATGATCTAGCATGGACGTAGAAAATGTATCTTTTGACTTCTACATTATAATAAGTGAGCACTTAAAAACTTACACTATAGGATGGGATGTTTTATAAAATATAGGAATGCTTTTTACTACATTATTTCCGAAATCTGTCTCGTTTTCGATTCGTCAATTCTCGATCGTATCTGGATCACCATAGTGGGTCGCCTTTGCCTGTTGACAGAAAAGAAAATTAGTTTGGAACTTTTATTATTCACATTTTAGTAAATTAGGTGTTAGCATGCAGTGTTATGTGCCTAAAGTTAGTTATCTCACAACAAATAAGAAGTATTTTTTTATGTGTGTGCGAAACATGCATGGTGGCCTATAATTAGTATTTTATGTACATAAAAAGCATTAGTATTAAATACGTGAAATAAATTGGAAGAAAAAAAAATGTATCAGTGGCCTTGAGTTACATTTTTTCACTTTCAGAAAATGAGTGCGGATAGTTATTTTAGTGCACGACAAAAAAGGAAAAATTTCGACTATACATACCATTTGATTTTCGAATTTCCGTGTTCCATCATGATTTTTAAGGATTTAAAGGTCTGTGCAAGAATAAGAATGAAAAAAAAAAACAAATTGTCGCCTTTCTGTTAATTCCAACACTCATTCTTTTATTGTGATTTTGGTATAATCCATTACATAGACTTAACACGTTGCTTCGCGTTTTAAATATTTGTTGTGAGACTACATAACTCAGTATAAGGTGTAATGGTGTCACTCATAGATCTTATATCAAAATTAATCATGTTTATTTGCATCGAGATTGGTTTAAAAAAAAGCAAAAATTTTATAGAAAAAAAATGCAGTAATTAATACAATTTGGTACCTACTTATCTCCAAGTGACTCCACTTCACCTTAGGCGTAATAATGCCCTTTAATCATCAAAAATTTATTAAAATAAATAGTCCCTTTTCTACTTTAAATTAAATATAAATATTGAACTTAAATATAAACGAAGAACTTTATACAAAATGCAAAAAATAACAAAAAAAAATGTGAGTTCTATTCTATTGTGTATTTAGTTCGGTCCCATATAGCGAGTGAGAAAAAAAAGTAAAAAAAAAAACAAATAGAAGTTACCGCTATATCCACAACCATTCGTCCATATTAGCCACACTCATAAAATTATAATATAAATTAATTAATTAAAATTCTACCTAGCTATAGAATTAAAACTGCCATCTGACTAGCTGTGTAATGGACCGGTGAAATTATATTATTTATCTGTAGTATTTGGACTGCACTCGCTATGCTTTCGTCAAAAAAGAAACGTCTATGACTGCACGTCAAATGAGACGCCGTCAAAAAATACTAATTTTGAAATACGGATTTAGTGTCTAACTTACATTCTCTTGTATCTCTCGTGTTTACGTAAAAAAATAAAAAAATACTAAATACCATAATGCAGATTAAACAGGTATGATCTTGTAGTTTCTTTAGCAAGTTTCTACATTAATTTATAATCACATAGCGAGCTTAGTTTGATTCAGTTTTAGTTCAGTTTTTTTTTTCAATAATCATTAATATTTTTTGTATAAAACCCTTACCCTAATAGATATGTACATATCTTGCAAGTCTCTTCATCTGAATATTACATAACTAAGAGTTATCAAACCTTATAGTTAATAATAACAATATAATAAATCGCAATATTACAAATATGTGTAAAATATTTACAACTTCAAATTATAAGAAAGGAATAAACATAAAAAATTTAAGAATTGGGGGATAAGTAGATAAATGGTATCTAAAAAGATCCGCGAATAATATATACTTATATTCCGACAATTTTAAATTTACAAAATGAGTGTTCAGTAAATTCGACAACCACCATATTAAAATTTCGTTAAAATAATTCGTAAATATAATGTCGTGTTAGCGGAGTCTCGGTATTATGTTAGTTTTACCTACTCCAAATAAAAACAAAGAATATTGGAAACAATTGCAAAACTAAATAATGTACTCATAATCTCACTGGGCCAGTCGTCAAAATAAATAAATTTATCATAATTTAAAGCTTTGTAAAATTAAAATGTTATCTTTATTAATCATTGTATAACCTAAGTCGAAGCAAAAATGCAAAGGAACGATAGTTAATCGAAAGTATTATAATAAATTTGAATCTGCAAGATTTCTTCTCTTCACTGAGAGATGCAAGAGATTCATTAATTACAAATTAAGGGAAATATTTACAGTAGCCACGCGATGGGCCGTACAAGTAAAACTAGTTATTTATCATCGCTAATACGATAATATTGTATGTTTTAAAAACGAGCAATATTGTCCACTACTTGTGAATTACGACACACTGGGCCATTTTTTTTTAACTTATTTTAATTATAAAGTTATTTTGGTTATAGAAAATTGTGAGGTAGATATTAACTAATCTGATTCTGAGCTTTGCTGGATATGTGAAAATGTAGACAGATTGGGCTTTTAATTTAAAAGCGTGTTAAAAATATACGGGATAAGTATTTCCAAATCATCGCTACTTAATTACGTCTTAATATCAGCTGTTCCAACGACCTTTATTATTCGTCCGTACACAAGCGTAATCAATTTAAAAGAAAAGTATTTATTTGACTTGAAAATCTCGATTCATGACTAACAGAACGAATCAAAACATCGCGTCTTCGGCCCAATGCGTCGAGAAGTCGCGAGCTAAAAGTTTTTAAATATAAAATTGGAACGAGGTGGGTTTATGCGCCGGCGCATCGCTGGCTAACAGTAGTAGGTGCTTGAGAGGCCCAGTTTACACGTGTAGGAATGAGACATACTGCTTCTGTTCGACACGTCCTTGTTCTCGCAGCGCTGCCCGTTGAAACCTTCTGGACATCTGGAAATAGAGAAAAAAATATGTTACAATTACCTATTAGATAGTTGTGTAAACAAATTACTAATGCGTTTTTGATATTCGATACACAAACATTTAGAGAAGCGATTTCCCGATGTAACAACGTGTGACTTCTCTATGGCGGGCTAGATGGCGTGGTGGTTACTATCTTAACTTCTGTCGTGGGTTCTATTCCCAATTAAGACAAAAATCTCATGCACAGCTATGTTCCTAGTGACTCTGCTTAGTATGGAATCGGATAATCGTGGAATAAACTTTATGACAAATTATTATATCAAACTTATGGTCTCGATAAAGTCTGACATAGGGTCAAAATTAGCTCCTTTTAAGGATAGTGGTAGTATTGACTTACTTGCATGCTTGCTCCTGAACAATCTCGAAGAATAAACACGTGCCTCCGTTGAGGCAGTAGGATGACGGATCGGGCATTGGACAAGGCGATCCCATGGATGCTGTAATAAGCAAAAGATGCAATGAAAACTCTTGCTACTCACGCTAGATGATCCCATTACCTATATGAATAATACTAATAAGAAATGTATTAATGAAATATTGTCTATTATAGATATCGACATAATAGGAAACATAAAGGAACATAATGTCACAAATGGTGACCGTGATTTACCTATAGGGGGACTTAAACATATCAGCGGAATACATATTCTCTTCGACGATAATGAGTACTTTTATGTATCTAGATATAAAATCTTACATACATTATAACAGATCGCTTGCTCTATATACATACAGTTCTCTAGCAGTAATATTTACAATGAATCCGCAATTTTCCCAAGAGCTTACCAGTATTCAACGGTATTCATCACTGAACAATGATATGACATCTATTACGATGCTCATTTGTTTATGGCCGTGCCCATAAACATCATCTGATAACCGTTAAACTGTCAGCGATATTGTCATTGTTATATTGATGGGCGAAGAGTGATTGTTCCTAAATCGATGATTGTCTCGATGATATTGGAGTATGTGGAAGCGAATAGGCGTTTTGGGTAGCTAGGTTTCCAAATGACTCGTTCTATAATTGTAGATAAGCCTAGTAAAAGACTAAAACTTACACTAAAGTTGAAGACAGTTTATCAGTTGGCTTCCAAGCCTTTCGTATGAAGCTCTCTCATAAGTTCCCGTGTAGGTACGTAAAGCATGATATATGATAATATTTTGAATGAAATATTGCGAAGCTGATCCTTAGTGGCTCAGTGAACGGATCAACTTACGATCATAGTTTGGGAATGGGAACGAATGATGTGCAATGCCGCCAAAAATAATCTATATTTTTGTATTTGGATGGAACTTGCGAGACTTATCCAGTATTTTATCATACATCGCAAAGATTTTTACAGTTGAGCTCAAAGAAAAGCAGGTAATATAGGAGAGGAAGTATTTTAGCAGTAACTTTAGCACCGTCAATTGTTCGCTTGCACGTAAAACCTTGTCCTTGCTCTTGATAGGCTTCAGTAGGACGGGAATTGCTAAGTTTCCAATACTTACTGGTGTCAGGAGGGGCTGTGACTGGAGGCAGCACGCTGACGTTGGCGGTGGCTACCGCTGGAGGACCAACCGCCCCCTGAGCCCGGCACTCGTACGTCGCCGAGTCTTCGTGGCGCGCATGTCGTATCACTAAGACCGAGCGCCTTCTGGAAAACACAATAATGTTATTGAAAGACTAGCTGCCTCCCCGCGGTTTTACCCGCGTAGTTCCCGTTCCCGTGGGAATACAGGGATAAAATATAGCCTATGTTACTCGGGGATAATGTAGCTTTCCAAAGGTGAAAGAATTTTTGAAATCGGTCCAGTAGTTTCGGAGCCTATTCATTACAAACAAACAAACAAACAAATCTTTCCTCTTTATAATATTAGTATAGACTAGCAATAGTCCACGTAAGTGTCTACCTAGATTGAAACATAGTTTGTATCACGTAAGCATAGTGTAGCTATCGGTGCAAGAGTTTTTTGATAACGAAAGAGTGGTTTTAGGTTACGTTACGTTTCCTACAAACTTTATAAAAATCTCATCGATGCAGATTGACCGATTTTTATGTTTTTTTTTTTATGAAAGTATATTTGTAAGGTCTGAGGATAAGTTGTAAAGTAATTTACCTATCCTCCCCCAGTTATTATCGCGATTTTAAGATTCCTAACATGACTGAAGAGTACATTTAGATTAATCAGAACCCGAGAATCTCAATGAATAAGAATGTTTAACTAACGAAGAATGCAGACGGAGTGTCATCTTCTATCCTCAGAGATACCTACAAGAAGTAGTTAAAAGGTAGTCCATATACTAAGGTTATTCACTCGATAATTAGTAGTTTTGTCTAGACTTAAGCATTTCCTTTAGCCATTTGTAATTTCATCAATTCTATTCATAGCTGATTGTTTTGCCAAATGATCCGAAAAGTGCAAAAAGATCAGCCAAATAAAACCACGTCGAAATTCTCAATGACCCGTGAAATTGCTGTCTGCACTACTTCATAATAATTGCTTAGAACCATTGTCTCCTGCTCGGATTATCGCATTTTCTGCTCTACAATAAGGTTTATAATCAAGTGACAAGTTTCCAGATTGGAATGACACCTCTGTACGGTCAATGACAGACGCCTGCAGTTGTGATTAGTGTAGTAATCTGTTTGTATTAATTGAGCGCACAATGAACCTTAATGCAAGGACCATGTGAGTGCAAGCCCCGTTTGTTAGAGGACAATATGTTACTATTGGCTCGAGCGCTAAAGATACAAACATGATCCCATTTTGGATCAAGATCAACAGTTAACGAGTCATCTGGGTCGTTACAATATCAATTTGTGATTGCATCAGTCTATGGATCAATTGATGTACCTATCGTGTTCAATTTTGCAGTGCTCTTTATGGTCGATATAATAGACAGATGGTCCTCTCAATAATAGATACGCTTTACCGATCCAAAGATATTGACCAGTAATATCACCAACCCCTCCCACGCATTACTGATTTTCAGCGCAAATAGAAGCCATTTACTTCTTCAGTTTTATCTATAAAAGCTGAAGAGTTTGTTTGAACGGGCTAATCTGAGGAAGTACTGCTTCGAATCGAAAAAATAGGGTCGGATAGCCCATTTATCGAGGAAGGTTATGGGCTATATAACATCACACTACAACTAATAGAAGCAGAGCCTCTATGGAATGTAGCAAAAACGGGGAATATGAGACGCACACGAAGTTTAGTGGATCAGGGTGTAACATAAGCTTGTTTACGCATAATTCATTGTTTTGCAGAATGTCTTGGTACTTCTTCGACTTCCGCCCACTGTTAGCGGTAAACAATACACTCGTTATTGCTATTGGCACAGAACATTGTCTGTAGTGGATAGTCTTGATGTCTTGTGACAAATGTGTTTTGTTGTTAGTCATTTTGTTTTATTTGTATACTCGTACCTAGACGGTCGCTGTAGAGAATCACATTATAACAGCATTGCATTACTTTAGGTCCTAGCAAATTGTCGAAGCTTTCATTTTAATTCATTAGGCTTAATTTTTACTTATTTTTCAGACAGTTTAAATGTTTTAAAATTTTCATTGTAGATAAAAATATGTCATGAGATGTGATTAGTCTAACTGCTGTTTTTGTAGTTACTGCAATAAAAAAACACTTCAAGTAGCCATGTATGAAGCTATTGATTTCTACATTATAAACTGCCATTCTAATTTCAACCTTTGAACTCTAAGCTCACAGATTTTGTTTCAAAATAACCATTTATGAGATATGCTCACCTATAATTCTGCACCCGGAATCTTCTCAATGCGATATCAGCGACAGGCTTCCCATCCTTGTACCACGTTATCCGCGGCGGTGGTCGACCGCTCGCTTTGCACTCCAATCTAACCCTGTTGCCCTTCGTAGTCCTCACGGACTGCATTGGCTCCACTTTCGCTGGACTACCTGGGTAGGGGGTTTGTACATTAGTATTGGAACGATTGACAGTACTTAGTTATGTATAGCTCAATTATTTTCAATTCATAAAAAACCTGTTTCGCAATTTGTTTAATATGGAAAAATAGAGGAATCAGGTGTTTTGTGAATGTGTAAACTATGTAGATATCATACTTTAAACTTATCAAATAGTCAGGTTAGAGATGGTTCTTTATTTAATAGTGAAGTTTTGGAATTCAAGTGGAAAATATATGATAGAAAATTTGTTGGTAATATTTATTTGGTATATAGGTCAATGAATGAGAATCAGTTACTCCCTAAGGAGCCGCCCCGTCGCATCTTACACTTAAATTTCCCTCGCAATGTCCCGCACTAAAAATAAAACGGCTGTCATTAGGCCAATGGCCTTATTATTTTGTGTGACGAGAAACATATGTAAGAACCGAAATAACCTATATTATCTAAACTGGTGTCATTTGGACAACATCCCATCGGCGACATGAAAAAAAATTGGCTGCGATTCAGTGAGTAGAGAGAGAGAAAAAAAAACGCAGAACTAGTGAATCATTTACTATGTCTTTAGGATATGTCACGCGTAATGTCTGGGCGGTGTTGCGAAAGCTCTAACATATTTATGTCGGCGTCAACATATATTTCTATATTAATATCAACTTCCAGTCGTTCCAGACACAATAAATTGCGGTGTTCCATTAAAAATATATACAATTTGAATAAGGAAACAGCGACTCTAGCGGGTGTCCATTTCAAACAAATTGGTATCTTCCTGAACGTATTTTCAGATACTAAACCACGTGTATAAAATTTAAGAGTAAAATCTAGCGTAGGTAAATAAATCATGGTGGAAACGCCGAAAAGATTCAACGTGATCTTTTCCCCAGTCTCGGGACTGCGCATTCTCGCAGCGTGCGGGAAAATTTATCTTGTCATAATTAACGTATCCACACTATTTATAGTGGGGTTAATTATAAAATAGTACGAATTCTAAGCGCCGTTGATGCATACGCCAGTTAGCAACAAACCCGACTCTTAAAAGATACATGAGGGAATCTAAATAAATAGTGCGGAGCGTTATGTGGATTTTTGTATGGTCGTTACGCAACACACAGAACTCTGAATTCCCATAAGCGCCCACGTGCTTTGATGGATCGCCGAACCATTAACAAGTATGTTGAACCTGTGGCTATCATCCACGAACCGATGGTGTGACGTCACTCATTCAGGCTTTTGTGACACCCACGCGTCGTTCATTCATAGCCTTGGAACACACAATATTGATACAGTTATGTGATGAGTTCAGTATTTAGTTTGGCAGTCGATATCGTCTGTGTTGTTTGATGAGTATTTTCAGTTTCATTTTGGGTGTGCTCAGTAATTAGTGCGAGTGGAACGACCTTCGTTTTGAGGGTCACGTTCAAAGATTTCACTGGAGCTTTTTTTAATGATAAATCAATATTCCTTTAAAACCAACAGGAGGGAATCATCGCTGCATATTTAATATCTGCCGGGCCAGATACTTATAAGAAGATGCCCTGTATACATATTATTTTCTAAAATATCTTCACTCATAACCATACAAATCATTGAATCAATCAACGGACATACCTTAAATTAAGTACCAAACATAGTATTCATATAGCCATAGCTAAAATAGGCCTTCTAAAACACTTCTTCCCAATTTACCCACATCTCCATGAGCTTTTTTGCATTTATATGCTAATCTAGAACCAATATAATATTTTCCGTAGATGATAAAATACTGGAAAAGTTTGGCAAGGTCCATCCATATCCAATGAGGCGTGATTGCCATTCATTATACTTATACTTGGATTATACTTCATTTCACTAGGCCCATTTACTGCGTGTAATGCGATATGAATGAATACGTAATTGTCAATAGCCTGTGTCTATGCCAATTCCATCGCCCCCTCGTCTGTTCTAGCCTATGACGTCACAGGGGAACGACTCTAACAGGAATACTTGGGTTTTATGAATGGTTCGAAGTGACGTAAACGGTTAATGGAGTTATTTGGAGCCAAATATAGCCAAATGTAGGTATCTTTTTCTGAAATCCATAGTTGATATTGGGCTGCAAATTGCAAGGATCATGAAAACTTGACTTTTGAAGGCTGACTCCCGAACTAAAATAAGCTATTGCAGTTTTGATTAGCGTAAATGTCGTATTAAGGCCTAAATTCTGAAGCTTGAATTTTTGATTCCTGAAAATGTTATAAGTGATAATACTTATATAAGTTGAGGTTAAAGCTAAAAATGTTGAGACCAGTGGACCAGAGGAGCTAAAACTGTATAAAGTTAAGGTTATTTTTATTTTGGACTTGTTTTATTAGCGGAGTAAATGAAGCATTATGGGTCCGTTTTTTTTTACTGTGAACCGAATTGCATACAATTTTGGAATTAGGTTCATCTTACCCTTAACTTCAAAAGTGAAAATGATTTGAACTCCGCAACCACCCTGGGTGTGGTTGCCACCCCTTCTCGGGGGTGAATTTCTTTTTTTTCAAAATTGCCTCGGATATGAATAGAAGGCCTAATTTTAAGCAAAAATCTTATATAAAGCTTTTCAAAAAATCCAATACTTTTCAAGTTATTGGCTATTGAAAATTTGCAATTTTTTCACGGTTTTCATCGGTTTTTTGCAAATATCTCCAAAAATATACGTTTATCGAAAATTTCATCAAGAACAAAGTTGTAGCAGGTAAAACAATGAACAATTTGGTATTTTATAAAGTATTCTACGTGCAATATTAAGCTAGATATTAAAGATCAAAGCCGTGTTTTATTTTATCTGAAATTTAATCGATGTGGTCAATGCCATCTAGTGGCGAGCAGATGCATTTTATGCATTTACATACAAAAGGGTTTTGTAGCGCATAAAATAAGCTTTAAAATGAGCACTATTTAAAGTCTTTTGCACGTAAAATAAGTGAGCTGTATTGCAAATAAGGGGAGCATCTAATGTTTTTTCTTTTAAATCAATGGGTTTCATAAGTGCCATTTCCACCACAATTAAAATTAATCGTATTCCGCCTAGAATTAACTTTATTATGAAGAGTTTGATGGATAGTATCAGTTTGGCTGCTTCAGGACACATATTTTTCAAAAAATTCATGATTATATAAAAAACAAACTTTCAAATATTTATAAAATTCCACCCTATTTTTCATAATATCTCAAAAAGGACGACAGATACGTATAAAAGTGTGGAAATAAAAAAATTGATAATTTTCTGACAAACAATTTGGATGTTTTGGTTTTTCTGTGAAACAAAAATTGACGGAGTTATGATTGTTTAAAGAGCGCGTGGCAGCGGAATCACAGCCTCTCTTAAGCCCTTTAACCCTTCACCGTTTCAGAAAAAGGTTTTTTTACTATATATTGCAATAAAGGATTTTGTAGCTCTTTTAATTACCTTTACAATGGTGTTTTATAACTTGTGATAGCATGAAAATTGAAGGAGTTATGGTCCAAAAACTTAACATATTTTTATCTAACTGAAAATTTCGGAGTGCGAATATTTGGAGCAATGTGAAAGTACGCAGTATACTAGAGACCCACAACTATTGTAATGTGTATATATGCTACTAGAAATGTATGAAATCAAGGAATTGAATACAAATCCTAGGAAATGTGTACAGTTCCGATACTATTTAGGAACTGTGTACAATATTGTTTGAAAAACTATTTAATGCATCGATATCCTAGGAAATGTATAAATTTCCTCGGAATTATATGGAATACCTGCTGGTCCACCGGCAATGTGTAAAATAACTATATTTGGGCGTAGTAATCAATGTTATGTTAGGACAGTAAGTCTTTGTCACTTTTTTTGTGTTCATTTCAGAACATTTAGACGTTCGAGGCTTAAGGGTGGCCCGAGGGCCACCCCCGCCGCACCCTAACCTATATTAATAATATATTATGGCGATAATACACAAATATTATCGCCATAATATATTTATATGGTATATATTTATACCATACTATGACACATTTGCAAGGGTTGTAAGATTTTCAAGGGGTTGAAAATGATTTTAATATGAGGTAATTATGTAAGAAAATACTTTACAATTTCACCATTTGCTATTAGACATGTTTTCTAGCGATAAAATGGCTCAATGTAATTTTTTCCATTAAGGGGTGGTTTACACCCCTTAAAAATAATAGGCGGAGTTCAGATCATTTTCACTTTTAAAGTTAAGGGTAAGATGAGCCTAATTCCAAAAAATTCATGCAAATCGGTTCACAGTAAAAAAATTCGGAGGTAAGACCGTATTTTTCGCTTCGTTTACTCCGCTATATGAATGTAAACTAAAATAACAATTGCTACCGAAGCTACAAGTTTTCTTGTTTATTATCTATTATCATATAACAAAAAGATAGGAGAATGTATCGTCATCATCAACTCATATACGTCTCCACCGAGGAGCTCGAGCCTCACTGAACAATGAGGGGGTGTAGGCCATAGTCATCGAGCATGTAACCAATAGAGTAGAACTGTTAACAGTTTTGTTAGGAAACAAAATACGCCAAAACGCTGCGCCGGCCCCTGTGTTCTGATTGGCCGACTCAAGGTCAAGTCGTACACACAGGTCTCTTATTGGTCGGGTACTGTTTTAGTTCGAGCGTGGTTTGTTAGTTATACCAGTTATACGTGACAAATCATTGATGCGTTGCTAAACAAATGGCTCACTATTGCTACTCTATTGGTTACATGCTCGATGGCCATAGTCCACCACGCGGGCCTAGTGCGGATTGGCGGACTTCACATGCCTTTGATTATGACATCTCGGGCTTGCAGGTTTCCTCACGATGTTTTCCTTCACCGAAAGCCAGTGGTGTGAATCCGTACGTAAGTTTTTAGAAAACTCAGAGGTACGGGCCAGGGTTTGAACCTGCACCCTCATGATCGTGAGTCGGTGCGTTACCCACTGAGCCACCACGGCTTCGTTAGGAGAATGTATGCCACATTTAAACTTTTGCTTCATAAAATTTGCTTTAAATGATCTCACGTAATGATACCCAAAGTATTTAGATATACATGTTTAACTCATAAACTTTAGAAGTTTAAAAGAAAATGAATGATGGCTTATTAACTATGAAACGAATTATTATTAGGAATGTGTTTTTGCTACTCCACAAATTATTTAGACTATGTAAACGTCTATATTTAACTGTAGTACGTCAGAATACACTAAAGCACGTTTATAATTCAACTGGCTTTAGTAAATAATTTCAAATATACCTAAATAGATTTTCTTTTTGGGTAAACTTTTTTACTCGACAACACCGGTATTTCTTAGTCGGGACTTTTTCAATTAACTGTCAAATTGAACATAATTTATTACTATCTCTAAGCTTACATCTCATTGTTGCTGCGCTCCTATTGGTTGTAGGGAGATGTTATATAGCCTTTAGTCTACCTCGACATACATAGCTACAATTTTTTTTCAATTTCAACCAGTAGTAGCGCGTTCATACAAACAACTTCAAACACTCTTCAGCTTTATAATAAATAATGCCCGACGAACAGGCAGACATTCCATTTATGGACATTTATTAATAATACGATACATCTTCGACCCTATAATAAGGTCTCATACGCCATTCATCAACGACTGTAAACTGCGCTTTTCAATCAAATTTTCCTTTGATTTTCCTCATTCATACTTTGGATCATACATTTGGTCTCACATCGATAAAGACTCATCCCCATTATAAATAGTCTGAGAGCTTGGTAGCACATCCTCATCGGAAGACAGAAATGGCACGGCACAGGTGAGCGGGATCCTGGCCGCTGTCCAAATGACTCATTTCGTGCCGATAATGTACTGTTAATGAAACTATTGTCTGATAAAATTGAAAGCTCTAGGTCAGATCTTGAAATTGGTATTGAAGCTTGAAGTAGTGATGCTGCTAGGTTCATCATAAAAACAACTGAAGCTGCTAGGCACGCGTGACTGCAACCACAGGCTCATCATCAAACCTCCATTTGTGTGAAGACCAACCCGGTCACCTTTTCTTAGACGTCCGATGCCAATAACGGTCGTCGACTAAATGACGGCATAGAAAGGAGACATTTTTGCTGCTCTTTGACACTCCTAGTTAGGTCACAAGTCTGTGCCTGTAAATCAGTCTTGCATTTTTACAGTTCTATTTGAAGTACAAGAATTAATGTAAAAAAAGATGCTTAGGTTAATTGCTTAATATTATGTAGTGTCTAATTGCAATTTTATTCTTCATAGCACTTGTAGATGTATTTGGTTGTAGTTACTTTATGTTTTATAGAGCTTATCATACAATGTTAGTTGTCGCAGTTTCTTTTGATAAAATCGTTATGAAAAAAATTGAGGGTGTTTTTGTTGTCATTAGATTTAAGGTTCTATAAATGATAAGTAATTTCCGCTACTCGATGATAGATGGAGCTACATGGACCTTAGTTTTATTTTTTATGTTCATTCATCATTTATTTTGTAGCACTTTTTTAATACTATTAAACAAAATAATTTTTGATTCTTACAAAACCATTCCAATATGACAAAAACACTCTTAAATCTTTTGATTATCAAGTACAATATTATATCAACTCAAATTGACACTCAAGTATTATCGTTACCAACTATCGACCAATTCACACCTACCTATTGAAAGCTCCAAAGATGGATTCTCAGTAAATTTCTCAGTTATTTACTACTAAGTGTATAGTTAGCAACATCATCACTAGAGAGCGCTAGTCTACCTTACGAGTTTATAAATATCCGTGTGGTAATTAAAGGCGGCCAGACGGGCTGACTGAAATCAAAATAAACCACTTTTACTTAAATTTAGCCGTCTACAATAGGCGTAGCTTAGCTTTGAATCGTTCGTTAATGTTTCGGGATTCACTGGTTTTGTGTTCAATTTTGCGGGATTGTTGAAAATGTCATTTAGTTTTGTTGAGTTACCTAGTAGGTATTCATTTTCTAAGTTTATGGTATCTTCTTATTTATAAAGATATCGATGCTCAATGTTTCAGATTATGCGTAATCAAAATGCGTAATATACCACACCGATTCTAACAAATAATAGAGGAACCATATTCTCTGAAAAGATGTTTGTGTAAATAAATATCTATTATTTGCATAACATAACATTCGCGTCATTATAAAAATTCGACATGAAAAAAAACAATGATTTTTGTTTGTAAGCCCGAAGACGTATTTAGATAAAAGTAACTTATTGTTTAGAAATTGTTTTAAGTCTGTGCCAACTTTTAGTTAATCACACACATTTTCATATATTAATACTAAACTACTTATAGATAGACAAAGTACAAAAGCCGACTGGACAATAAAATTATAACGATACATAAACAGACAGACATATGTCAGGTAAATATATATATATCTACCCGTAGATATTATGTCTTCATTTAAAAGCCCCGGTGGTCGATTATTTCGATCCGTCGTAAAAATTTAAGCGCTTACACTTAATACTATCGACATATAAAAACATCATTCAATCAGGTTGTTCGTCATATTTTTTTTTATTGTTTATGGTCCTGTCATCGGGCTATTTAAATCTAGTATTAAATATGAGTTTAATGGACATGTTGCGTTTTAATAAAAATGTGAGTGAGGAATAGATTTAAATATATTTTTTATGAACACGTTACAATTAATTTCTTTCTTATTCTAAATCTAATTTATGAAAGAAAATAAAACAATTTGTTCAATTGTAGAGTTCTATCCTGGTTCCTACAGGACTAACAGGGTAGCACATAAACGCAGTTATAAGCTTAAGACTGCCAATTTAATCGACAAAAAAAAATAGTAAAATTGTATGTTCTAGCCGGGAAAGTGCCAGTAGTAGAGTAAGCTTAGCTTGGAAACTTAAAAAGCTTATCCAAAAAGAACTTAGAACTCTAAAGTAAAACATTCATAATTTTAGCTTTAAATCGACTTCTACTCACGAAGATTAAAGTGCCAGTAGTAGAGTAAGCCAAGCTTAAGAGAATTTAAAACAACTTACTAATCAGATAAACTAGCAAAATACCTTAGAGCCAGTACCTAAGCTAAACAGCCTTGAGAAGGATTTTGTATAAAGGAAAATGTGACATGAGACTGCAAAACTACAATTGTAAACTTTACTGTCTTAACTTAAGTCTCGAGTGGTCTCGACTGGATTGGATACGAGGGCTTATCGTAGGTCTGACCATTTCTGGACGGACAAAAGACTGTATTGATTTCTGCCGACTATACACCGTGCGGGGAATTGAGGTGCGAGAAATTTAATTTAATGTTTTATATTATATGTAAGTCTAGAGGCTTGTATGTCAATGGGCTATCCGAAAAGATCATTATGTGTAACCAAGTAGGTATAGTAAGAAAATTATTTGTAATATAGAAAGGTGCTAAACGACTTTTAGATTTAGTCTATTATTCTGTTCTTAGTGTATTTACTTGCTTAAGTTACAAAATTGACGGCAAAGTATTTTCGGTGTAATTTGGCATTTGTATGTAAACGTTACATGACACATACGTCCCAAAACGAGACAACCATAGCGCGCCAAAAGAAGACAACCTCTTGTCAAAGTTATTAGATTTTCCACTAAAAATCGGCGCACTGTAACTGATCGCGCGCGTCACACCGTCTGCGCGTACGCCGCAAGGTTCACAGGGAGTCATTTAAAAACAATTCTACGGGGTTGCCTCGCTACTATAACTGTTTATGGAGTTGCCATACCAAAGTGGGAGTTTGTGAAAAAAACTTGACGCATGGCATGAGTGGAAAGGTACCCGGATCGTGGTAAAAAACGGACTGCGGCCGTAGTGTAGTAGAATGCCCGCGTCCGTCGGTCAGCACTCGCGTACTACGTACTTTTTTCGCACGCACGACGACGTAAGCGTAAACAAACATATATGCAGTTGCATCTGTGTGTGTGTTGAGGATAATGATACAGCGCTTTGAGTTTGTTTGGAAATTGGGGATTTTATAATCCTCTATTAATTTAATAAATAAAATAAATCTAAGAGTCTTTAGTGTATCATTTATATTATGTTCTAACACTTGTATAAAACTAAATCAGCGTTAGGTAGACACGCCAAAGTTTTATAATTCATACTCTTATTAGTAAAAATCTCACAGGTAGATTACGTTAAAAATATCACCGATACAATTGCGTCACGAAGAAAGCTCATTTTGTCACCAGTGGGCGGAAAGACTTGTTTGTTTATGAAAAAGTATTTTTCTCGAAACAAACCTTAATCCAAGATAAATAAGACCAACGGCGTTTGGTGACGAGAGGAGCCGAGGGCAACGTTGGCACTCAGAAACGGTTGCAGCGGAAAAAATATCGGCCAATGAAAGATTTTCACAGAAACACTGTGACTCACCGAGTCGTATTTTCTTACGATCGTTACGTTTTGTAATTTACGTACGTTGCGTGTTGGAAAACACATAATTGTGTCATGTTGTGTGTGACCGATATCATTCTAGATTTAGGTACTATATTTTTGTATCTGTGGTGGGTCAGTTGCGAACTGACTCACGATGATACAGGTTCAAATCACTAGCCCGTAATTTAGAGCTTAAAAACTTAGGCTTGGACTTAATCTACTGGTGAAGCTTTTGGTGAAAATAAAGAAAGGAGTGAGGAAAACTGCATGCCCAAAATGTGACATTTAAAGGCATGTGAACATTGCCAATCGGGACTAGGCCCGCGTAGTGGACTATAGCGTAAACACCCTCGTTGTAAGGGGAGGCTCATTCGGTTGTGGAGACGTATATGAGCTGATGATGATGTTTATTTTTATTTTTGTCGGTGCCTTATATTTATAAATTTTGGCATTAATTTGACGGAATCACGGTTCTGTACGTGTTTATCGCCCTTTACGCAACTTTATTCTTTCAAACAACCATCAGTTGGCGCCATGATGGGCACTTGAGTGGCTGTTTATTGAATCGTCATAATAATATGTGAGTTTGTTTCGAATTTTTATTTGACACACATATATAAATATATATATACAGACAGAATATTAGTTGGTGTCCCCGACTTTGTCTGCGTAGAAAATATTTTTAGAGTAGCTTTCTATGTTAAAATTCATTGAAATTATTCCAATGGTTTTGGCATGAAAGGGTAGGTAATAGACTTAATAGAAAATTATACCTACCTATAGAAAAGGATTTATGGTTGATATTTTTACTTACTCGTATAAATAAGTTAAATGATAATAAAAAAAAAGACCTAGTACCTACTCTTTTTAGTGTAGAATATCTGATTTGATAATGCAAAATCCTATGTTAAATAATAGAGTCGGTAATATGAAAACAAGCCTTTTACCAGCTATGGCAAGTTTATAACTATAAGTTATAGAAATATAATGTTAATTGGCATTTCTCACATCTTATTTGACGACAACCCACAATTATTATCCCGAAAAACTTTAGATCGCTCTAAAAGTTGGCCGAAACCGGGGTAGTAACTAGTCTTATAAATAAAAGGTTCACATGACTAATACAATGCGAGGAGCATGGGCATGCGTGGGCAAAAATGGGTTAGTTAAAGTATTATGAGATCATAAAAAAATGTTAAACATCTACCCGGCATGTTGCAAACGTCAATTCTGTATGTAAATACGAATTCTTTGAATGTTTCCAATGAAATATTGTAATTATTGTGGTAAGATATAAAGTAGTTGATGGACAGTGTTGTTTTAAAATAAAAAGAGACAATATTTTGAACACAAAAGATTAATATGCGATTAATAAACTAGAAATTTTACTAATTCGACTAATATTAGAAATGCTAAAGATTGTAAGAATGTGTGTCATAAAGGCTGAATGGATCTGTATGAAATGCATAGATTTAGAGCATATTTTGGAATAGCAAATTTTTTGTTTTTTGGGATAGTTGATGATGATCCGACCGATTTCGGCCATGGCGACCACTTTGACTCCTAGTCAGTCTTGGGAAAGTTAAAGTACCTCTAAAGTGGCGGTTGAAAAAGCGGAATGGAAGTTAGTCTATGATATAGTTCTGTAGGTACTTATAGTAGGTATGTAGGTATTGTAGGTTAAATAATAAAAAGTCTGTATTGAATAGACAATTCTCACTACTCCAGCATAGTAGGTACATACTATAAGTAAAATATTCTATCTCTGTGCAAACTTTCATCTCAATCATTTATTATACATAACTTTCACATTTAATTTAAAAATGGGATGGGACAGCAATTCGAAATTTTACGAAATCCACAATCTTGAAATTCGTGTTAAAAGCATTAGCAATATTTGGCTTTAGGCATATAATTTAAATATTTATAGGGCATGCGTGGTAGCGGGTTCCAAATAATTTCTATGGATTCCACTCATTTCGTAGTCTTGATTGTCATCGCGTGATTCCCTTCTGTAGTGTTACCATGCCATTATTTTATTATAAGTCTTTTATTGATTGCTGTATTTTATTTTGAGGTAAATCGTATTACTATTAAATAATAATAGCACACTGTTTCAATAGGTATTTGTTAATTGATTTTAGACATATTTGATCGGTATCTTAATGTAAAAATCTCAAAAATTTCTTCAACTCATCCACGTAAATTGTAAGAATTTGCGGTATGTGAAACACAAATTGGCATCGTATTTGCATGCAACACTATAGCACGAGAAGTTCTTGGTATAATTTGATAAATTTACATCAACATTAGAGGTTATGATTTTACAAGACCCATGAATTCGTGTCGCGTGCAATATTTAATTATGCCAGGACTATCCCATTGTTCGTGATCGCTTAGCTACCCTCAAGGAGTCTGGGACGTTAACCGTTTTAGGAAATATTTTAAAAGTTCGATGACTTATGCCACCTTAATGCTTAGAGGTCGACTGTGTTGCCAGGCGAGACACTTTCACAGGATGAAACCAATTTCAGGATTAGCCGAAATGGTTAGATTGAATATGGCAAGTTGTTTAAAAGGTATATGACATGATGGTTGATCTGTATTGAAAAAATATATAATCGTCAATCATAATTTGATGTGCTTCAAATCAATTGGGTATATGGTCTTACATGATCATTTTAAAATTACTAAGGTGTAGTTAATCTAAAACAAAAAACAAGCGGCCATCTGTTAACGTAATTTGAAGAGACATACTTAAAGATAATGTATAGTTTAGTTTGCTATACAAATTATATTATACGCAGCAGAAGAAAGCACAGTGTTAATTTAAAAATAAGATTGTATCTGAAACGCGTCCTAATTTCCGAGAATTAGTCGCAATGATATAGGAGGATACATAAAATTATATTAGACAAAAAACGGCTCCCATTAGTAAGAAAGTCAATTTTGACGACGAAAATTGCAAGATCAATTTGGATTGATAAATGAAAACGAGGATTGACTTAAGATATAATATAGATTTTATTGGTATGACGCCAAACATTGTGTTTTTAAAGAATATGAGCTTCTTAAGCTAGATCAAACAGCTTCCGTTAAAAGCTTTGAAATACGATCTAGTTTTGCGCAAGATGGATTTTTCACCAACTATTTTCGTTCGGTTAGTACTTCGGCAATTGTTTCGATTACAAAGGCACTGAAAGTTATTGTAATGGAGATATCATCATTAACATTTAACATTGGAATGTACAGACAAACAATTGTACCAATATATATAACAGAGATATTCAAACAATGTCATCGGCAAACATTATAAATTACTAAGTGGTTCCAAATCAAAGATACCGAAACGCTCCCTGAACTAACAGCAATTGTCAAAGAAGACAATAATACAACGTATCATATTTGAACAAATTGATCGCAAAGCGAAAGCTTCAGTTTATTTGTTTTCCGATAGTGCTACGGATTGGGCATATTATAAAGAGGGAGATGCAAATACGATTGTCGGTGATGATGGAGCGAGAGGACGTGTAACACTTGAGACCACAGCGGTCCGTGATGAAAGAACGAGTGGAATACAAATGAGGTATGGTGACAATGCACTGGAATCCAGAGCCGTCCCAACAAGTAGGTTAAAATGTGAACCTGCCAGGTATTACTGTAATTAGAGTTGTGTTGGCATAGTAATGCAAATGCAACATGGCGATTCCATTACATGACGCGAGGAGGAATTCACGGATAGGCGCACGAGACTTGGTAATGTTAGGAATTAGCTCATCACAGTACTTCAGTTAGGTAGGTACACTTGCCCTGCAGAATTGAAACGATGCAAAGCTAGTTTGGGACCTCATTATGTTTTCTTTTAAGGCTCTTTGAACAATGGCATTGCACAGTTGCAAAAAATTTACTCCAGTTGAGGTTAATGTCAAATAAAAAGGCAAGCGGTCGTCGTGAAACATGTGTTTCTTTAAATTCTGATACTGTAAGTCCACCTAATTCATCCGCTAATAAGGTAATTTGAAGAAAAACTCGGCCTCACAGAGTTTGGACGCTACGTGTCGGCATCTCCCACGGCCTTAAATCGATAACAATCACTTTAATTATCTGCGATTAAGCCCGATTATGGGATCGATTACAAAAACAGCCAGAAGTCCCTTTCGAACTGTTTAATTAATCTTTTTGGTGCGGCCGCTCACATTTATACGAGAAAATGTTAATAATTTTGGAATTGGAGTTAATGATTTATTACGTATTTTAACAATAACCTTTTTTATCTTTACAGTTTTTGCCGGATACATAATGAAAGCTGACGCAAACCATATAGGTAGATCATTTTTACAACGCACAAATAGATTAGAAATATAAATGAAATAATATTTTAAGTTGTTTCATTTTGATATCAGACTTTTGTCAAAGTACTACATATATCTAAAAGTCAAGCTCAGGACTATCTGTGACTGGCAGAGCTCTTCACTCATCCACCGAGATGACTCGTATGTTTATATCTCGTTTATTTTAAGCATTACAATTATTATTAATATATACATTATGATGATTACATTGTAAGGTACTACCATCACTCATAAAATTTTCATTCACGTCGGTAACCCACTTGAAAATGTATTGAAACTACTTGAATGTTCTTGATACTTTTAAATTTTGAAGTGTCTACGTCGACGGTATCATTTGTTCTGACGTAAAACGATGATCAAGACGTGTGTTATCCTAAGTGTTGTTGGTACTACCATCTTCATATCTGTATTTTTTTTTACTGCCGGAAGTCAGATGGGGAAAAGTTTAAAGATTCAATTTATTTCGAAAATATTGGCGCTGCTCCTAAATTAACTAAGAAGTCAGCTTTTTAAATTAATTTCGATAGAACCCTCGAATGACATTATTGATATTTTACATCTTAAATATATCAATCTTGAAACAATTTAAAAGTACATTTAAATCCCTACTAAAATTATAAATGCCAAAGTGACTATGTTACTGTTACGATTTCACCTCGAAACTACCGAACCTAATTTAATGAAATTTAGTACAGGTATAGACTGGAGCTTGGTTAAGGATATATGCTACTTTTTATCCCGGGAAAATTAAAGGTTCCGCGCGATAGTAAAGTTGACATTAATCTAGAAACATTGGTCTTTATATAAGCTAGCAAATCTTCGAATGATAATCATAGTTAAAACTACATAAGCCCGATAAAGCTCATGAGATTAAAATGAGATCTAAACATTAAAATTGATCATGAAGATAAAAGTAATAATTGTATATTAAGTGATGTAATTTGAGGTATTAAATGCAATATTACACATTTTTTTTTCCTTTAAAAATTTTTATAGTTTTCAGTAATATATATTAAGTTTAATTATCTAGAACACATGTTTTGGGTTATAGTTATAATTAAGCAACTTTGTTTTCTATATTTTATGTATTCTTGATCATAACCTGTATTGTGTTTAATAAAAACAAAAAAATATATAAGGTTTTCAAAGAGAGGTCATTAAAACAAAACATGTAGTGTCAAGGCTACAACCCACACGATTATCCAATCTCGGTGTCCATCCCACAGTATTTAGGCCACTAGCAACACTATTTTGAATGGGTTATATATAAAATATATGTCAGTTTGTTTGTACGGCTTTCCACTTTCCGTCGTTTCACAATAATACATAGTTTATTGTGAGTTTTAAAGCTTTTGGTTAGATAAAACATGTTTATAACAATAATTCTTTGTACCCTTCGGTTTGGTTTTACTATTTCCGTGTCTGTTTCATTTGATATGTGTTTTCTTTTCTGTACTTTTCTGCATCTATGACTGATTCTGTTCATCTATTTCTGCTTTCAATATACATAAAGAAGCTCATATTCATTATTGAATAAAATATTTACTAGGTATAAATTAAGCACTTAGCTTAATTAGTACTACATAACCTTTTTATTCAAAATTATAACATGATCTATTCATACATACAAGTCCACACATAGAAATGTAAATCCTAGGAATCGATCTAACGACCTGTCAATCTACCGATATCGTAATCTTTAAGTTTTTTACCTCGCTAATAATATTACCATCAAGAGCTGTCAATAAAATGTATAAAAAAGAGTTAATACCACAAATCCCTAAGCCGATCGGGATGTTCAAAGAGCAGACACAAAATAAAACTTTAAAAAGCAATGAACAATAAAATTGAGATACTGTTAGTTGTGCAAAAAGCAATCCGTTAGTCCTTGCCAGCGGCGCTTGCGCAGGCAGCTCGCGAAACTAAAAGTTAGGAGTAAAAACTCTTTTACTGCACTTTAAAGGGCCTAGCGATTTGATTGCCGATCGTATATCATGAATAAAATATTATTGGGTTGTCATAATGTGTTTCTAATGTTGCTTTTTAGTAGCACTGTTTTTTCTTAATTTTTTTAAGAATACACAGAAGAATAGAAGACAAGAATATCTTCTTGTCTTCTATTCTTCTGTGTATTAATGTGTAATAGAAATATGGCCATTATTATTGTCTTAAAACTCTTTAATTCTTTCATTTGGCACTTACCTACTGATAAAATTATGTGTTTGATTTCTGACCTAGTACGTAATAAGTAGACCTATTAATTTGGCTTGATTTTGTTCCTTACATAGATTCATCAAAACTTAAGGCTAACTAAGGTATATAAAGAAACAGCTCCAGTCACCAATATAATGTAAAGAATATGACACAATTCCCATCGCAACGTAATCAAGACGCTACGCAAAAGAGTCCGCAATAGGTCCGAAAAAGCGAACTTTCGCCATATGCATTTTTTTGCCACGTCTTATTGTTTTTGCCGATGGTTGCTGGCATTTTCGGAATTCAGCCATTTACATAAATACCTTGGGGTCTTTGTTCAGCCGCTATGGCGCCGCAGAGGGAACGGGTTGGGTTTCGTTGCTTGCGTACGCGCATGCGACCGGCCACATCGTAAATGGCGATGCCCAGTGTATCGTATTTGTTTTCTGTTTTTGCGTGCGGATTTCCAAAAGTTGCAACAGTTATTTATTAATATTTATTCACTTTACTACTGTTTGTATACTTATATATTTTCTAGAGTTATGTTTGCAAAGGATATATATATAATCTAAATCTCTAAATAACAGATTTATATATAATTAGTTTTTCAACATAATAAATTAAATGTTGAACCCGGGAGTCGAATACAAAACAGGCCATCAATCTTAACAGCCGTGGCGCCGTCTTCACTGACCTCAACACCCCATTTTTGTTAAAAAAAAGTAAAAAAGAACTATCCGATGCTACTATAAAGAATGGCCAGCAAAAACCTTAATATTCCCCAAAGAGTTAATCGTAAAAATTATTGGAAAATGAACTTTATACGGTAGCAATAAGTGCTTCGCCATCTGTAGATAAATCTCGTAGGTTTGGTAATTAGATTCTGACAGTTCGGTATCGCCAAAGAGGCCGACTGTCAAAAAGCCGGCGCCAGAATCAACGTGTTGTAAATAAAACATTGGGAAAAGTTAAATTTACGATTTTTAGCTTTGGCACATTTTGCTTTTAAAATATTCTTGCGGTAGTCTATAAATAACGCATGCCACTTCTTGTTGAAGAGCATTGTTTTATGTCTAGCGAAGTGTTGCAACACTGAGTCATTGATAACAATAATGCTAGGTGATTCCAGAATGTAAATACCTCTATGTTTATAAATGTTTTTATTGTTAGAATGATTTTAAGTTGTGTCTATATATTTACACTTAAATAGCTGACCCGCGCAACTTACAATTACATTTTACTATTTGTATATGTTCAAATGATGATACGTAATACCATGCGAGGAAAGAAACTGTGTGTGAAAAATGTCCCAGGATATTTATTTTGTTTATTTAAACTAATATGTAGTTATAAGAAAATGTTATGTATGTATTTCGTTGGTAAGCCATAAATATTGGCATAAACTTAATCCAACTATGGTTGTTTATTTATTTACCAATTCCTTAAAACTATCATTACAGGTGGGTACCTAATACGATAGAAGGGCCTTAAACTTATCTTATAATTACAATGTTAGCATGTATGAATAGTTTTCCTTCACTGAATTCAACGTTTGAAACAAGATAATTTAAGGGGTACGAATTGTACCCCTTACATTAGCTTTGGTGGTAAAGCTTAAAGGTTTTGGTGATAGTACCTCCCTATACGAACTCTGCACTTATGTCTCTAATAGGAAAGCTACAGTATATTTTACCTACATAAGCACGACTAAATGAAATTCTAGTATTATTAAGAAAAAATCGCATAAAATTTATTGGCAGCATTCAACATAATTAAACGTAGGTACACTAAGAATAAAAGTGTTTGAATTGTCTGGCAATATTTTATGAGTTTTTTTTAAAGTCTGCCGTTGCTAAATGTTCTGTCATTACTTTATGACTGTACCAAGAAAATGTGTTTTATACGTATTTCTTATTCTTTGTGTTTTATCCCGAAAGATCTTTTATTTCCTAGTAACATGGGAAAGCTAACTAGATTAGTTCGTAGGATTTTTCATTATTCATTCATGTTTAAAATTTTTGTTGAAATAATACTAACAATAAAAATAAAATGATGATGATGATGATTGGTCCGACCTATTTCGGCCATGGCGACCACTTTGACTCCTAGTCAGTCTGGCGCTGGTGCGCCCGAAGATGGCTTATGTAGCCTATTTTCGCGGCGAAGCTCCGTGCACACTGAGGGCACGTGAGTACGCCGTTCTCATAGTTATATAATAATAAATAAATTTAATAAAAATATTATACAGTAAAAAGTTGGCACAACTTCGAGTACAAATTACACTTTTTACTATTCTTCCTTGTTATAAATCATTGTGAATCTAAAAGTGCACTATTGCTTGTTTCAATCATTTTTGCGACTGAATTTTCCGCCTTGAAAATACTAAGTGGAAAATTAAAGAAACCATATAAAATATTGGTATAATTTCATCATAGATAGAATAGAATATAATCACTTATTGTACTAAGATGATTTTAATTAACCATAACGGTCAACTCACTTTTTTAGGAATATCACAACAAATACAGATAATAAAAGTAATGTATAATTTTTCATATAATCATTGTATTTTTTTCTGTACTAAGTATCACAAAACTTCATAAACAAATAATCTTTTAGGTTAAATAAAATACTTTATGCTAGTGACAATGCTAACTTAACATTTTTATTTGACTGTGTTGTGTTTTGTTTTTCAGGAACCTACAAAGATTATATTCTACGAAAATGGATCATCCAAATCACGATCTTTATGAGTAAGTAAATACTCACCTATTTATCAGAACTAACTGATTCACCTGTTGTTTTGTTCTTGAAGATGACTCATAAAGTAAAATAATATATTTAAAGTTAAATTTAATATTTAATGAGCCCGGATAAATCAATGATAATAATTTGCCGATTACCGCTTTCGATAAAAATTCGGTAAATAGGTCACTATTATTAATTCGCCTTATATATTTTATTAACGGTGACTCCCTGTCTCGCTTTTTTAAAATTCAGGTTTTTGACATCGTACAAATAAATTCTGGATTAAAGTACTATAAAAATACATATCCAGCGATCATTTTTATAAACGACCATCACAAACAAATCAATCTCTTTCACAAAAAAATCCACAGTTGCCAAATCAAGTACAACTGAGGTAAAAAACCTTTAAGTGTAATAATAATGATAAATTTTCATTCACAAATGTCTATTCCGACTTGCAGTAAAATATTTCTAAATTCCGCGACGGTCACCAAGTCCAGACGTGTTATATTTAGACACGCATTAACTTTTTTTCCGTCGCGTCAAGGTATTTTGGTTGCAAAATACAGTTACAACTCAAAAATGTAGAGGAAAATACATAAACCCGAGGTGAAAACTCCAGATGTTTATATGTTATCTTTTAATGAGTAATTTATATGAAATCTTCAAAAAGAAATGTTACGATTGAATGGCTGAACGAAAATAAGCCTCTCCTAAAACTTATGAATCACTGTAATTATTCACAGGAGTTATTAAAGTATAAAAATAAATTAAGACTATAATAGATAGGAATAAAATGCCAGCCTTCTTGGCACGCTTCCGCTGAGCAACGATTCGGAACAGATTTTTTTTATCAGAGGAATAGTTATTTTTTTATTAATCCTAGACGAGAAGTAAAAATTATAATTAGTTACGTTTGTGTACGAATTAAAAGTGAACCAGTGTTTTTAGTCATGTTTTTATCGCACATAAATTTTATGTATTTTTACATATATGTGTACATATTTGGGCGTCGATGCCACGTGCATTTATGTGGATTTTATGCAAATAAAACAGCTATATTTTAATATCTGACAGAAAATGTTTTGACAGGTGTTAAAAAGCTTATATGACAGAGTGCAAGTGTACTGACGTTTTGCGTTAACATGTAAAGATTATTTCCTTGAGTGTACATCGCGACCTGATTTTTTTCGGATTTATTCAAAGGATTCTGAATATTCAGAAAGAGTGACGTAATTGTTGACTGATGTATTGCGTCATAAATTGTAGTATTTTTGGCAGAATAAGTAAAGACAACAATATGAAATATAACTGCTAGATTTTAACTTTAGAAGAACTTATGATACAGTTCAGTAGCTTTTTCTTCAGTTCAATTACAGAATGCTCTATAAACTTTACTGCTGTAATTGTAATCTTTAAATTTTGCCATAGAGCTATCTCCACCCCTAGAGCTATCTCTACCCTATGGTAGAGACTTAGGGTAAGAGTGGTAGGGTTTTTTTTAATCGTGATTTTGTAAAAAAATATATTTGAAACACATACGTAGTTATGTAATCAATAACTTATATACTACAGTAGTATATTAATACATTTTCTGAAAAAAAAATGTTGAAAGGTTAATGTAAAACATAGTTCTATCCGTGTGGAAAATTGATCCAGATTCATCAAAAAGTTATGAGTTTCAAGTGATTTATTTTTCAGGTTAATTTGTCACTATTGTATTAGATGTAAGTTGGTTTTTGAAAAAAGTAATTACTGAGTTTATTGCCGGCAGCCTCTCAGTAAAAACTACTATCAGAACCGAGCATTAATAGTGACTATTCATAAGTGCTTTATTGAGGCCTATTTGAATAAAAAAAGATTTAAATTTTGATTTGATTTTTTGTTAAATATTTTTTTATAGATACTGTTTCAGTAGTATTATGAAAATATCTACACGACGTGTAATGAGACACTCACTTACCTCCTGTTTGTATGTGAAAGTATGTAATGTCTCAATTCGAATGGTACGTGCTATGGGAAAAAGAAAAAAGTCCGGTACGGTCGGCAGACGTGGTTGTTAGACGAATATTTGTTTCGGTGAAAATATTGTGAGAATTTAAAATTATAAGTTTTTAACAAAAAGAGTAGTGTTAAAAAAATTTGTCGTGTTGAGAATCGCCTTTATTTAAATCGGTTAAAAATAAGCGCACATTCTGTTTTTGATATGTTTCATCCCTTAAGGATCCACCTATTTTGATAATCCTTATATGAACGGCCATAATCGAAAGTTATCTAAGATGTTGCAAAAATAACTAGATCGCTTTTTTTCTACAAATTTTAGTTTCTATATACAATAATGATGTATGCTAATATTACCTTTATGGGACATATGCGTGGTAGAGCAATATTTTCATCGAATTCATTTTTATTCATAGATATGTAATTGTGTAACCAAATCTTACATTTTACCAATTTTTCATATTTATTCTATTCAATCAAATATTTATCTTTTTTTTTTAAGCTATTGCATAGCTTTTATCGCGGGCTCTGAGCGCGGCGACCGAATCAAGAAATTCCGTAACGAAAAAAACCTAACACATCGTCTAACATCGTTTCAGTTCGGCAGACTTCGGCACGGTGTTTGTTTGCTATCTTCTTAACTCTTTGACGTTTTGAAAAAATGGCGTTTGACATTTAAAAAAAACAAAACTCAATTTCCGTATTCGCGCGTAATTATTTTGTTTCTATTTCGTGGCAAGGGTACCACGTCATAAAGCCTAAGTATTCAAATACGTATGCACATCAGAATGCATATTATTAAAAAAATATATGCTCAAGTATTTTTACAATGTACAAGGCGTCCTTTCTAACCTAACCTTTGTTTAATTCCAAATGTATCATTTATTTAGTACATGTAGCGGCCATTTGCATTTCTAAGCACGCGATGTTGGCGTATTGGTACAAATGTTTGTACGTTGGGCCAACATGGCAATGAAATTAGACCTTTTCTCTAAGATTTATATGAGCTAGTACTTTTATATTTTTAAGCTATTGCATAGCTTTTATCGCGGGCTCTGAGCGCGGCGACCGAATCAAGAAATTCCGTAACGAAAAAAACCTAACACCCCCCACTCCGACGGGCAAGGAGGTGTGGCTTGAAGGCCGTGCATCGTCTAACGTCGTTTCAGTTCGGCAGTCTTCGACGGCGTTGTGTGCGATTAGACGTATTGTACGACTCTACGAAACTCGCACGAATCGAGACGAGCTGCTCCGAAATCGGACGAATACATAAGCTGCTTATGAGAAAGTATATAGGTGTATATGTATTTATGTACAACAGTGAATAGCTGTACTTGTAAAATTTGTGTATGAAGTGTTTTGAATATGAATGAACAAAGTGCATTTATTATTAAAATAAATAAATAAAATTATAATTGCATAAGTTGATACAAAATGCTATGCAATGCAATAGCTTTACCGCGGCAGTCCCCGAGTGCCTCACGTAATTTTTTTTTTTTAAATAAAATGAGCTTACGTTTGGCTTCAGACACGCTCTGGCATGAGCGACGTCGAAGCCTAAGATGTTACACGCTTGCCCAGAAAATGTCTATTCACTCTAGCCTTGAAAGAAACCAGATTGTAAGAGTCAGGAAAAATAGACTCCGGGAGCATATTCCACTCCTTTGCAGTTCGCATAATGAATGAGGAAGCGAAACGTTGTGTCCGAATATGCGGGATGTCAACTACGTAAGGGTGGAACCTCTCCCGGCCTCTAGCAGTTCGGTGGAAAAAAGGTGATGGTGGAATCAGGTCAAACAGTTCCCTCGCACACTCCCCAAAATATAATCTATAGAAGACCGAGAGGCAAGCAACCTTCCGGCGATGAGCCAGGCTTGTGAGTTTTGCCTTAACTAGCTTATCATTGCCAACAAGTCTCCTAGCGCGACGGTCTATAGAATCAAGCGCATCAAGTTGGTACTTGGCAGATCCGTCCCAGAGGTGGCAGCAGTACTCCATGCACGACCTGACCTGTGCTTTGTACAGTTGTAGTAGTTGCTCAGGTGTGAACCTATCTATCTACCTACAAGTAATAATATTTTTTTTGTAATTTGATAAAAATGGCTTTATTTCAAAACCAAACTGTTGTTTCTATCATGTAACAACCAATGATACATATTTATTCTTATTCCAAAAATCGTGTTCGTATAATTCTTATTAGATTACTTATTTACGATATTTAAATAGTAATATAACAGTTTGTCTAGGTCGTCAGTTGCATGCTATCGGTAGGCGATGCGCCGCGCCCGCGCCGTCTCGGCCGTTCGCTATTTCGAGCCGCGGCCTGCCCGCCGTCGCCCCCGCCCGCCCAGTCAAGTTTATTGACACGGCATAACGCACACTCTATACTATACCCGGATTTTACAACTCCCAATACCTCACACACACAACACTTTTCATATTTCACAATATTTATTTAACGCCCTGAGGTAATCAGCGAACAAAACTGACTATAGTTAACTTTAACGGCTGTGTATTTTCCTGAATAATATAGCTCATTTCTTATTTCAAAAAGGCATATCTTTGATTGTGCTTATTAGAATTATTTTAGGTAAATGATTTGGTGGATATAATCACTTATTATTTTATATTAAGTAGTTTTTTGCGGCCGCAACTGCCTAATTAATGCTAAGAAAATCACCTGGCTTTGGTGATTCTCTTTAGTCCAAAAATGGAGTTTGGTTTTAAAATCAAGCTAAATTTGTATTTTTTTATAAAAACTTAATTATGGCTTTGGAGCTTTGACGCAAAAAGTACCTACATAAGTTGACCGTATGAATCTGTCTGTGACATCGTAGTTCGCAAACGGATAAACCTATTTAGATTAAGTTTGTTTGAGAGGACTTTATGAAAGCTACCCTTAGATGCCTTTGTAGTTAATCTAGAGCGATTTATAATTTCTAAAAGGTACATATTTCTAGGCATAAATTAACTTAGGAATAGGATCAAGTATTCTAGCATCGACTCCAAAAATAACAGTAAGTAATCCTAACTAATATCATAAATTTGAAAGTATCTCTGTTTGTCTCGCTTCCACGCTAAAACAGTAGTCTAAAGCCTGAAAAAGGACATAGGCTACTTGTTATCCCGGGAAAATAGAAGATCTCCCGGGTACACGGGTGAAACCGCGTACTAAACTAGTAGCTACCTAATCTATATTTTGATTATAGTCCACGCGCGATTCTTCCCGTCATATTTATTAACCCAGAATTTAGTTCATAAAGTTTAAAAAACACTATGATAATGTTCATAATTTTGTCAATTATTTTAAAGGTTAACACAATTCGCTGAAACACTAACCGTTGTACATTCTCGTTCACAAGTTAAACGTACAATTAAAACTAGTGGAGCCGCGTTAACGTGGAAACAACCTACGATAACGTCCGAAATATCTTTATAGTGGACTATAGGGATGTCACTGTCCGAAATCTATTCAGTGTGCCGGACGTCCGAAGTCCGGTTCTTCTATAGAGCGCTTTAGTAAAACTTGTCTTACAAAAGTTATATTTTTACCTGTATAATCTCTAAATATTGTAAATGGGAAAGTAACTTCATCTGTTAGTTACGCTTAAACCAATGCACAGATTTCAATGAAATTTCGAACAGATTAGACAGACTAGAGCTGTGAACAAAACATAGACTACTTGAAAGTCCCCTGGGAACAGCAAGTTTCAAAATATAAGGTGTTTTCTTATTTCTCGTTAAAATGGAGAAATATTGTTATATCAAAATTGAAATTATAATATTAATTAATAATTGGCTACAGTGCTAATTAAAGACCAATTAGACTTCTGTAATTAATGACTTCCTGTGATATAAAATCAGTAAATTACAGTGTTATTTCATATCATCGCACGATGTCACAAGAATAAGTAGGTATGTTCAAAAACCATCTTATTAAGATAAGATACATGATTTTTCATCAAATTTTATTGTCGCTGATAATATTTTTATTCAAATTTGCAGCCACAATCAATTTTAACATCAGCCCCCAAACCTTAGTTTGATGAAAATATAAATCACTTAAAAAAAAAGTATCCTTGATCAAAAAAAAATTTTTTTCTTATTTTTTTCCAAGAAAAATTTTTTTTCTGTCATTTTTTTTTCGGATTACCTCCACAGATACTAAGCTAGCAGCCCTAATGAAGCCAGCCGGGTTGGTTTACAACGTGCATACTCTGTGGCGCGTGTCAGGACGGCAGATGCTCAACAGCTGCGCGCGCGCACCGTTGCAATGCGAATTTCGTACGCACCAGCCACAGAGCGATTTAATCGTTATTTTATGGTAGTTATATAACAATAAACCGGAACCATAGCTAATCTGTGCTTTGAAATATATATTATTTTATATAAACCGGTAGGTAGACTAGATAGCGTTGTTTTACCTTGACTGTAACTACATAGAGTATGTCTGGTAATATCTGCTGTCCTGTCTGTGTGCCTTTTTGTTGGACAAATTACTTTTATATTATATTTTTTTCTACCTTTTTTATCTCTATTTTTTAAATACACAAGGTCACTAATACACAATACACAAGGTTTTACTAATAAAAAAATGTTAAAATATTATGGTATTGTAACAATAATATATTTTTAAATTAAAAATAATTATAAATTAACGATTTTCTAATATTTTTTTTATTCTATTTATTTATTGAATGTCATCCTAATTATACAAACCCTTCAGCATAAACAGTTTTCAAATTCTGTTGCAAAATATGATCCGAATAAATAAATAAATAAGAAATAATAAATATACAAACAGTGCAGGTAAAATACTTTTTTCTTAAATAGTTTTTACCGAGTAGGTAATGAGTTCAAAACGAGGTGCGCATGCGCAGACGGGGCACTTCACCTGCGACACCTGGCGCCCGCGACTGTATTAGTTAATTCTACCAACATAAACAGTGTGCTCAGCTTAAAAAAATAAAAAGCTACTAAAATAACTCTATGAAATCTGTATAACTATGCCAATAGTTTAAATTGCTTTTGCTATGGCGTTTTTGACATCAGTTTCATAGTTGTGACAATTTGTAATATTGTATACTAGGGAGGTTCCCCGGCTTCACTCGGTTAGCAGAATTTTGATTTTACATATAAATAGATACAATACAAACTATATATATCTTCATATTGAATTCACTCTATTGTTAAAAACCGCATTTGAATCCGTCGTGTAGTTTATTGCAACAAAAATACTTTATTCGTGACATTTAGAATTGTAACTAAAACCGCTTAATTATAAAATACTAGTGGCTCCCCCCGGTTTCACCCGCGTACCCGTGAGATCTTCAATTTTCCTAGGATAAAAAGTAGCCTATGTTCTTTCTCATGGTCTACAATATCTGTGTACCAAATTTCATTTAAAGTAGTTTTACCGTGAGAGCAAGACAGACAGAGTTACTTTGGAATTTACAATATTAGTTGTTTTATTACCAAATTAGTATTTAATAAATTTATCTTAACTCCTCAAATACTTAAAGCATTAAGTTTAACCACAAAATAACCTTGGTAAGGTAAAATGGAGCAAAAACCCTTATGTTCATTACAGGTACTTAATGTTCCATGCCATTGTTATATTTGGTCGCATTTGACGTACCGCACGATAATATTAACTCTAATTAACTGCCCAGTAAAATTGTGATCCAGAATTCATGAGTAAATATTTCATCAGAGGTGTATTTGGGAGATCCCTTGTACGTTTGATATGTTAACTTGCAGAAGTTGGTAATATTTAAGATAAACTACATGATTATAAAAAATACTATTAGGTACTAGTTTGCTACTTTGGGAGAGTTAAATTTTATTGAGAATAAAGAAAAGCAATAAAAAGAATATATTTTATCTTTGAGTCCAATTACATCACAATTTCAGCTGTTCTGGCTTGATTGATTAATAAAAATTTTATTAAAATTTTCGCAAAATATTACAAATTAGGTAGGAGGTAAAGTTTAATACTATGCTCATATTCTCTATCTTTTCTTATGTTACCTATAAAATATATAATGGGTCATTATGTATTAAGAAAAAAAATATATATATATTGAAAAGAAAATTCACTTATTGAATGCTAAATTATTCCCTATGAAGTACTAAACTACCAAATCACTTGATCCCAATACGTGCAAAACCGAAAGCTTTACCTAGTTTTATATAACTCGATACAATTCGAACTGTGATGTTCACTCATGTCATTGAGCTAAGTAAGACAATTAGCAGTAACAACCGGTGCAGAGCGGTTTCAGCCGGATGCCATTGTCTTTGCGACGTATTGTCTATTCCCACGGCCCGTAACATACATGCATACAAACAAACAAAATATTTATGTTGACTTGTCATAATTTTAGTTCAATTAGTAAGTACATACGATGTTTCACTCGAACTTGAACTTTAAACTAATAGTAATACAGTGCAAAATAAGATTAGCAAATGATTTTTAGCTAGTATCTATTAGTTTACGCCAGAAGGTGCCTAAAGTTTTCAGCGATTCGGAAAATATTTAACTGATAATCGGTAAGAAAATTAGTATCAGAAATAATTCAAAAATTATCAAAAGACTTAAGAATATGTAGCCAAAAGAAACAAGCTTTTAGAAGCACTTCAGAATTCAGAATTTTCAAACAGCGATGGGAATACATCGCTTGACTAGCATTCTTCTTCCACACCTGTACCTACTTAAAATGTTCCGTGAAAACTTCAATAATATTGTGTTGAACGTATTTTGGAATCAATGCCAATAGTAATTAGGCAGTAGGTAGGTCAAGGTTGGTAAATGGAAGGTGTTGCCAAATAACCAACATAAAGATCGTAATCATTCGCTTTTTTTCTTTGAATTTCAGAGGAAATTGTATCATATAGGTATTTTTACCCGACTGCGTTAGAAAGAGGGTTATATTGTTACTCGTATTCATAATGGATGCAGTTGTATTAATATCAGAATACAAATGACTTGGTTCCGCCCTGCGGTTTTACCCGCGTTCATGGGGGACCTTTAGCTTTTTCGGGATAAATGGTTTTCCCTTTCCCAAGGTCTGATTTTCCTATCAATCGAATTTCATAAAATACTGTAGGTATAGTGGTTTAGGGGTAAAAATATTTTATAAGGATTAATAGTTATATTTTTGTGATGAAATGTCTTGTATACTAGCCACCATTCCGCGGTTTCACCCGTGTTTTCAGGGAAACATTATCCTATGACACAGTGTAACATCTTTCGAAATCGTATGAGTAGTTTTAGAGATCATCTGCATACATACAAGCATTTCCACTTTATATTATTAGTATAGATATAACTACATATATGAAAAAAAATATAAAATGTATCGGACATTTAGAGGTGGAATGAGTTTGTGTTGCTTCAGACTTTATTTATTTTCATTGGAGGAGTATTTTCAAATATCAGACTTAATACTTACAGCATTAAGTAGAAAATAGTTTGGTCAATCACTCAATATCACTCTTAAGATTCTCATGATCTGATGAACGATTTATACCGAGTGAGTTGATGAATGAATGAATGATAACTTAGGCAATTGAGAATGTTTACAGTCTAGACCTCAGGCAGACAGGAAATTCAGCCGTCATATCATTCGATACTTGACCACAGTAAATAATAATTAAGTGACAGTAACACAAAATTAAACGTAAATGAAATCTGCAAAATTGTGTAAATATCTACGGTTTTTATTGAACTGTATTTTATCAATAATAGTATATTTTATGGTAATTTGATTGTTATAAGAGACTTTAATGGTACATCTCCTTGTCTGCTCTTGAACATAATTATCAACATTTCACACACCTTTCCTCAGTTTATCTGTGATCAAAGCGCTTGCAGTAAAGTGTAGGTACCTACCTAGTTTTATAGTAGAGCGGGGCTTGTTGAGCATAGGGGCAAGTTGGGCAATCGAAATATCTCGAAAACTATTTACCGTACGTATAGACATCGTATGGCGGAAAGAGGGAGGCGCGGGAGGGATAAACATCACGCGATCGCTAGTGGCTGCTGGGTAAGCGAGTGAGGTGCACGGGCGTTTTGTTTATTTTAAGACCAAAAAGTAAAAACGTCATTTATCGGAAGTTTTCGTCTGGATTAGTCGAATGTTATTTGTTTTTAATCTGGTAAGTGTTAATCTTCCATATAATTATCGTACTTTTGATATGCAGAGAGGTTCTGGGTATAATTCTTACAGTTTTTCTATAACCTCACTTTTATTTTGAAATTCTGGGCTGGGGTTAGTTGAGCATAGTTGCTCAACTTACCCCATGATAATTACGTAAAGAAAATTACTTTAAGTTTTGTTGTTCTGTCACTAAGACAATTACCATTAGGTTCCAATGATTAATTATTATTTTTAAGATATAAGCTAAGTATATGAGTAATAATATAAAAAATAAGTCTGATTTTAAACAGAAAGACTGAATCTAATGGTGAAGTTATTCCTAAGATACGTTATTGTTTTCTTGATTCTACTTTTGGTTAATTATTCAAAGAAAATTACTATAAGTTTTGTTTTCTCTGTCACTAAAAGACTATAAATAAAGAACTGATTGTTAAACACCTATTTTATTTCATCACTAGCCAACATTAAACCTATGGTTTCATTATACTTTCTTAGAGCTCATCTTGCCCCACACCTTTGCTCAACTTACCCCACCTATGGGGTACATTGAGCATACTTGACTTTCTGCATTAAAACAGCTGTAGCTCTTCAATTTTACATATTACAAAAAAATACTATTGACACTTTTGTTAAGCGATAAACAACAAATCCATCAAGCCGCATAACAATTTATTGAGACTTATCATTAAGGAGCTACATCCGTTTAAGTAAAAATTTGCTCAACTAGCCCCGCCCTACCCTAAAATACTTATAATTTTTTTTGTATAAACATACATTTATGTATCTTGGTAAAAAGTACGACATTTACTAATAAAATTGGGACGTACCTAAGACGTTTTCAAACTGAAACCTTTTCGTAGTTAGTTTGTATTTGATATACTGTAGCTAAACATGCTGTGAAACATTTAAAAGACACTTGATACGCATTCTCCGGCTTTGTTTACACTGTTTATCGTTTTAAGCTGCCGATATTAGACGCAAAAGAATTTCTTTATACGTACGTTCATCACTAAATATTATATGACAAAGTCGCTATATCTGTCTGTTTGTCCACGTATTTCTTCTGAATGCTACGTAATTTCATATTACCTACTACTAGAAAGGTTTTTTTATTAGTTAATTGCATCAGATGTCGGGTATATAACATTGTTTTATATATATAGATAATACTCGCATATCAAAAACATTGAAAACAATTTAACATTATATATTTAAATCATCCTTTTGAGGTTAAAAACGGCATAGATTAACATTTTAGTGGAAGTTCAACGCCCTCGACGCGACTTTTATGCCTATCATAAACTAACCTCACCGAGGCCTGATTAAAGACAAGCGTAATTCGCTTTTAACGGCCTCAAGGGACGACGACCGGTGTATTTGTGTTTGTTTTACCCCAATTGTGTAAATCTTAACGCGTCCAATAACGACCGGAGATAATGGCACTCCCTTTTGATGCTCAGTGGATGTTGGATTAATTAATTTACGGTATTTTTCTCTCTGTCTTTTATTGGTTGCCGTTTGATTGCACTTACTGGGAAAAACTATGCGTAGTTTTTTAACCATTTGTGGGTTAAAGAGGGTATGTAAATCACTGATGAATACTATGATCTTAGGGGAATAATATATGTCTTAAATATGGTAGTTAGTAGTAATGGATGGGGAGACTATACAAACATTAACTAGAATAGAATAGAGCTGACTTTAAATTGCAGCTGCCGCAATAAACGGTTTGCTTTATCGCACTGTAAAAGTAAATACATACCTACATATGATATAAATAATCAGAAAGTACGAGTCAGTTTCCAGTTGCTTCGAAAATAATTTTTCATTCATAAATCACATTTGTTTCATTCATTTTTTATTGCATAAACTAAAAATTCTATATTTAATTTATGATCTTCCCTTAATGTGTTTCTATATTATTATTATTTAAGTATGTGCTTGGAATGTTTTGATAGCTCGTAATACTTTTACACCGCGATCGATCAATATCGTATTAGTTTTCATAAGGTGTTTATTGGTTATAAAATCGATTTACCATTCTGATTTACGATTAATCTATGGTCGGCGTGTTTTGTATGAATTATTGGCTACCAATCGAATGGAGGCGATTTATTATATGCCATAATCGACGTCTGTCTGTAAATACCGAATTACTGATAGTTAAACGAATGATGTATTCGCTTATGGTTCGAGTAATACGTAATCGAATAAATTTGAGCTTTAAATAAATATCGATATTATAAATTTACTTTCATGATTTCTCTTTATGTATTTATTTTGTTCTAGAGCTTAAAAGTGCTGAAGAGTTATGGGAGCAACTATATAAATGCATACTGAATAATATGTTTGTTTTAAAATAGGAAAAAGGTTAAAAACACTAAAATCTCTTTATAAACCACCCTGTTACGTAGAAATTTTTAAGAACTTATGTTTAACGTGTTCATTATTATGTGAAGAAAACTTTACATTACATCGATAAAATATAACTATTGGTAGTGCCAATAACTTCTTTTTAAACTACAAAAATTGTAAAGCTTGTCAAAAGCTTACAAGAATTAAGAATACATCTATTTCTAGAAATTCTTAGTACTTTAAATATATCCATATATAGGTTGTGTTCATTTCCAATCTTTGCTAAACCTTATGTCAGGATTTATGAAGACTTTAATAGATTTGATTGAGATAATATTTGTCTGCGTGATCGTGAGGGGCCATCTTTGATACGTGAATCACCGAAGTTTCTAATACTAATAATCTGACTAGTGAATAGTTAGTTTTAGTCGTATTTTTTACTACTGCGATGACTGACTCCAGTGATTTTCTTGGAACTCCTAGGTTATGTTATTAAATACATCCTACGCTTATTTGAGTCATTCGTATCTAGTCACCTTTTCGTTTAATCCCTATTTCTGATAGTTTTTTATGTCAATAGTATTTATAAGTTATAAAAAATACGTTAGTTTTACGTTTTTATACATGCTTAAGTTAGTAAAGTAGCTTCCGCCACGCAGTTTCAACCGCGCAACTTTACAGGAATAATTGGCAGCCTATTCCCAAGGTCTAGTTTATATCTATACGAAATTTCATCAAAATCTTTTCATTTGTATTAGCGTGAAAGCGTATTAAAAAGACAGAGCTACTAATAGTATATAATAGTAGGGCTATAATTAGAAAAATGTCATGAATCCAGAGATTTTTATACAGAAAGTAAAATATAGGTATTATTTATATGCATATTTAATAACGCTGCACTACTTTCAACACCCGCTTATAAATACTTATAACACTTCATTCATTTTTTTAAGAAATTTGTCAACTATGACAAGAATATTTCTTTATGTGTTCCCATAGTTTTGTGGTAACAAGTAATATTTTACGTCAGTATTACAATGTGTTTTAAATCCGAGTAATAATTTCTAGGGATGGGGAATCACAGACGAAGGATTACTTTACATTTTACACCATCTGTCTAAACTATACTGCTACGAAAACTATATAAATGATGATCTATACTAGTATTACAAAGGTTAAAAGTTTTGTTTGATATAAATAGGCTCTGAAACTGCTGTAGGTATCGTTCAAAATAATTATTTTAAGTACCAGTAGAAAACTATGTTATTTGTGAGTCATAGCTTATATTTTATCCCCGTATTTCCTGTATCCCAACGGTGGATTCTAGTGCGGTTTATACAGAGTACCTACTTTAAAAAACTGGGCAGAAATTAATTTTAGAAGCGGTTTTTAAAGCATTTTTAAATCACTACGATTACAAACAGTTATAGATTAAGTACCTTCACAGAAAAATTCGAAGAATGTTAAAACATCATATCAATTTATTTCGGGAACGTAACGTGAATCACGAATTAAAAACGCGCTAATTAAGTTTAAAAATTTGGAATTATTCGCATTTTCTTTGCAGAAATAATCCGCGAATTATCTCGGTTCTATAATAACAATGCTATTGTTATTATTTGCCTTGATAGACACCGCGATTATAAATGGCGTTTGAATGCAAAAAAGTGATTCACACACAAAGAAACTATTAATTAAAATCTAAACCATTAGCACTTTTTACCTACGTAAACAGAACGTCAACAATAATTAATATTAGTTTTCAAACAGACGGACAGTTTTTAGGCACAGATCTGAAGAGTCCTCGAATGAAAAAAATAAATAAACAACCATTAATAATTAACCTATATTTAGCAAACAAATCTGGTTGTTATTTATCTTTTCGTCAAATAGTGACGTGTAGAGTTTTATCGATATCTAATTTTGAATTTATGTAGGGACAGAAAATTTCCGAAATGTCAACCACTACCTTAATTTTTCAACAGCATTTCAGTGAAAAAATACTTTATTGGCTGTTAAACCTAACCAGATCAAGGTTTGTCTTCTAGCGGATAGTCGATAAAAAATATCGACGTTACGTCACCGTGGTGTCGCGTTACAACACTCTTGTCTGTGAAACGTCGTCTGCGCCGTTTGTTGTGACTGAGCCATGTTTTTTTTTAATCTTTTTTTTTTGCGCGACCGGAAACCGCCCGTGAGCCATCCACTCGGCACTAATTACTTACTGCCATCTAGTGGCGCTAGCAGATAAACATTACGTTTAATTGTGACTCGGGAATTTTTTTAAAAGTGTTATTTAATAGCCCCTTGCGATTATGTCGAATGAGATCGTTGGGAGATTTGTGTAAACTGTCCTGGAGCAAACCGTGGGATACAAAGCTAGGCATGTTGAATTAAATATTTTCTTCTAGGTAAATTACTGATGAACTGAATTTTCTACGTAGATTGAAAAGATGGTTTTATGTACTACCTATCATTTCAAAAGATATTTTAATATTATATCTATACGGTTTTATTTATGTAATTAATAAGTGAATGTAGTTAATAAGTAAATTAATTCATGAAGCTTTGAAACCTCATTAAATCAATGAGGGTTCAAAGCTTCATGAACAGTTAATGCCAGACTTATTACTTTTGAATTTATTTTAAGCATGAAGTCTTCAAAACTCAAGATTTTCAGTCTACAGGGACAATTACAATCGCAGATTCAAAATTAAAATTGAGTACAAGACTCCATTGTCTCACAACGTTCACAGTGAAGTCAAGAAGCAGCGCAGGTCATTTGAGTTTTTTTTAATCCCAGCTCATAATTAGCGTTGTCGGTGTGAACGAAATCGATAGTCGATGCGGCGGAGCGTGGCGCAACACTTTTTATCCAGTTCACGCTATTGTATCCAAGTTAAGGGATTAAGCGGTATTGTGGGACATCTTGACATATCATATCCTATCTTTACATTAATATTATAAATGTGTATATGAGTTTGTTTCTTCTTTTTCTTTTCTTTCTTTCTTGTCTATATATAGAGAGAAGAGAAGAAAGAAAAGAAAAAGAAGTGAGAGAATATATAGAGTATGGTGAAGGATAATAATGCGAAAGTAACTCTGGCTGTCTGTATATGCTTTCACGCCTAAATCACTGGATGGATTTTTTTTAAATTTGGTGCAAAGATAGAGCTTTGGAAAGACATAGGCTACCTTTTATCCTAGGAAATAAGAGGGTCTTCTTATAGCGAAAACTTATAGCTTTTCTATAGATGAAAATCGTCCAAAAAGAAGTAGGTACAAAATACTAAAGTGAATATCTACAAATATAGTCTACATTTTTCTTCTATTATCTCAACGCTATAGTAGATTGTTTGCACCAAAACATAACATTTATAACTCTAATGATAGTTTATTTAACTGTTTTTGTCTTGCCTATGCCAACTAACTTAAGCACTGGCTTTTTACTAAATCCATGTTTCTAGGTTTTCCTTTATCTTTGTTAGGTATTACACTAAAAACTTTAATTCAGTTATAATACTTTTAAAATATCTTATTTGCCTAGTCATATAATATTAACTACTAGCTTCGGCCGCACAGTTTCACCCGCATAATTCCCGTTCCCATAGGAATACGGGGATAAAATATCGCTTATGTTACTCCTTGATAAAGTAGCTTTCTATTGGTGAACGAATTATTCAGATCGGTCTAGTAATTTCAGGGCCAATTCAATGCAAAGACATATTCAAATCTTTCCTCTTTACATATTAGTGTAAATAGCTAAGTAGCGAAAGAAGTAGGCCAAACCTCAGTAGTGGGTAACGACGTATTGATCAGATATATATATAGAATAATAGCTAAGAAACATTCCAAATTCAAAACAACAATCAAACACCAAGGGAACAATTCTAAAAATCTTCGTAATTACACTTTCGTTAAACACACGAGCGAAACATAAATATCGATAGCGTGGGAAATAACACCCCGTACAACACCGCGTGCTCTTATCAATAACGTACATGATTCAAATACTTCATAATGTTGTATTGCGCACGTTTCGGACTCTTTGATCCGTCGTCGAGTGTATAACTCAGTGAGCGAGGCGTTTACCATGTGCTACTGTGCTGTTCGTACGTACTTAGATAGTGCTAGGGTTACCATCTAAAAAAATTGGATACTAGGACAAGATGCGTGAAGTCCTAGGATTTTAGAGCCCAGAACCAGGTAGTCCACATGTCGACAGGTTTTTTGAACGTAAAAGACCGGGGCCAGGGACTTACATTTTTTTATCCCGGACTAGCAATTAAGCCTCGCCTGGACGCTCCCAATGCCCTCTACTATGAGGAAAATTCTGGGGAAACCCGTGCGGGTGGCAACCCTATACTACGTACGTAGTTAGATAGTGCACCTACGTATGTCCATACGTATAAAATTGTTTCCTAAGTTGCGTATTTATGGAGTCAAAACCTACTTTATATTAGCTCCACAAATACATAACATAAAAAATACTTACAGGTTCATAGGTCAAGAACCACCATAGACAAAATCCGTAACGTTAATTAATAATAATTGACCCGCAAACAATGCGTAGGTAACACAAATCTATATATCCGAACTAGTTGACCCGCGGAACTTCGTTAGAGTCACTTGATCGATGCTCCGCTTCTTCTATACTTCTATACTAATATTATAAAGAGGAAATATTTGTTTGTTTGTTTGTTTGTTTGTAATGAATAGGCTCCGAAACTACTGGACCGATTTCAAAAATTCTTTCACCTTTGGAAAGCTACATTATCCCCGAGTAACATAGGCTATATTTTATCCCTGTATTCCCACGGGAACGGGAACTACGCGGGTAAAACCGCGGGGAGGCAGCTAGTCTTCGATAAATGAGCTATCAAACACTGAAGGAATTCTTCAAATCGCACCAGTAGTCCTATGATTAGTGCGTTCAAGCAAACTATACACCTCATGTACTACTTGATTTGAACTTGTATGGAGAGAGCCCTGGTATCCATAACACAAGTTGATTCTTACTTTGGATACCAGTGGTTTCAACACACACTTTTTATATTAAAACAATAATGTCCTAGCCTTTTTATGTATCTTAAATTTTATGTGTTTTGTCCATTTTTCTCGTAAATAAAATTTATTTAAAAAAACTAATATTTCAGCTTTTATATTAGTATAAAGTATAGATGATTATTGCACTTTGACAAGTCCTATGTTAACAATAGAATGAGTTAGTCACTGGCTGTTTCACCAATGACTTGTTACGTATAAATTTAGAACACCTACTGAGTGGTCGCGTTAGGTTCGATGCGTACGTATTTATAACTTTGCAGTGTTACTTCAGTTTCATGTATTGGCTGATGTGCAATATAATGTACAGGTGAAGTGTATTTTATCACGTGTTTATAAATAATGTTTTAATTTATCTATGTGTTTACTGGGGATTGAGTCAATGCTGAATGACAATGGGTGTTCGTGAGTCGTATTCTTTATTTGTTTTTGACGTGACAACGTCTTATAAATTGGTTTGCCGGGTGACACTTCAAGAAACTGCGTTACGCTCCGCTCACGTAACGTGACGTTATGTTTTAAATTGTTACTATTATTTCATCCTTCTTCCTACTATACGAATGAATATTCACATTAAAATTATTTTACCACTCAAAGTCGTTGTCACGTAAAACTTTCGCCCGTATACCGACTTTACAGGCAACCAATTTTAATGATCCAAATTGATTGTTGTTTAGCATAAATCGGCCAAATTTCAAATGGTATACCTGTAATCCAAAGACACTTTATAATTTTAAAGGTACATATTGATGGTATATGTGGCTATATAAAATTTAAGTTGTAGTAAGAAAACATTAGCAACTAGATAGATACTGGAATATTCCCATTTTTTTTAATTAAAACAGAATGCTTCATGCACTCTGTGATCAATAAAGTTTTTCCTAAGAGCTTTGGCTTTAATCATTGAATGCTGTCAAAACTACTGTCGACTCGTAATGCACCAAAGAAAATTTAACGAACCTACGCATTTTCTTCAAGAACTAGACAGATGCTCCATCATCATCAGCTCATATACGTCTCCACCGAGGAGCTCGAGTCTCCCCTAACATCGAGGAGATTTAGGCCACCGGGCGACCTAGAGCAGCGACGGACTTTACATGCCTTTAATTGTGACATCTCGGGCATCCTCACGATGTTTTTCCTTCACCAAAAGACAGAAGTTCAATATTATTAAAATACTAGTGGCTCCCCGCGGTTTCACCCGCGTACCCGGGAGGTCTTCCATTTTCCCGGGATAAAAAGTAGCCTATATGTTAATCCAGGTTATAAGCTATCTTTATTCCAAATTTCATTCAAATCCATTCAGTAGTTTTTACGTGAAAGAGTAACAAACATCCATACATCCATACATCCATACATCCATACTTACAAACTTTCGCCTTTATAATATTAGTAGGATTTCCTATCCTTGCTGACATTAATTTCTTTCCAAGTCAATTAGGTAGGTATATGACGATTGCCACTTAAAAGCTTCTGTTGCCAACCGATCATTAACAAGTTTTAAAGCTCCACTGTAATTATATTGACAATTTTAATAAATATTATCCCCTCGACCTTTAAACAGTGCATCCTTCACCCACATCGAGTTGTATAATACATCAAACGTGAAAATTACACCGTATTACATCGTTAACATGATCTGTGACCGTTTATATGTCTTATAAGTCTTATATTTATACTAATATTATAAATAATCGCGATAATCTCAGGAACTGCAGATCTGATTTGAAAAATTCTATCAGTGTTAGATAGTGTCCTATTTATCGAGGAAGGTAATAAGCTATATATGATCACGCTACGACGAATAAGAACGGAGCATCAATTAAAAATGTTTCAAAGACGGGCAGGTGACGCTAATGAAGTTGCGTAAAAGTCTGTTGCAAATTCATTTTGAAAGCATAAGAAAATATTATCATAAAATGATGAATAGGTTTTTACTTTCATTCTATTGAAAATTGATGACTATATCTTCTATGAAAAATGTCATTAGATCATGCATATAGTAAAGAAATATTTTATTACAAAACTTGTCCTATACATAACACTATTAAGGCAAGCATGACCGCAGACAATTCTATATAAAGTGCTAGTACAAAGTTGCTACATTTTCTTGTATCTGACGTTGCCTATATGAAAACGCCTGCTTTGTTTCGTATTAGTAATGTTTACAATGTGGTTATATTTATGGAGTATGTGAGTCCACCTGCTGAGCTGAGTTGGAGTATCATGTGTTAATCCCGTATAATTTACCTTGACCTAATTATTAAATAAGGAATTTAGGGGTACAATGGCAGCAGTACCTCCACGTGTGCCTAGCAGTCTTGCTATTAAGGGGAAATTTTTCACTTAATGGGAAGGCTGCGGGCCGGTGTACCCTGGGCGTCGGTTAGCGACTTTCGGTTGTAGGGACGTCGAACTGTGTTTGGCGCCACTGGAACCGGATCTTTCTAGCCGAGGGCGAAATCTGCTGTCTCCAATCCAAGGTGTTATACGTACCGTGCCGATGGATGCGTGGCTGAGGGGTAGCTCAGTCGCGAACGGTGTCTCCTCGAAACCGGGGCAACTCGGGGAGTATTTCTGCCCTTCAACTGTTAAGCGGGGCTCTGGCAGTTGTGACTTTTATTTCCCTAGCTACTCGTGGGACGTGTATGGAAAAAAAAGAGTTGAATTTAACAGAAATTGTTTCTGTCTTGGACACGATCCAAGGCAACATTTTAGAAGGGACGGCGGGTGGGCTTGAAGCTCCCCAAACGCCCTCTACATCCACCTCCTCCACTGTGAGGCCGAGCCGTGAGAGGGAAGGAGGCTTAACTGACTCCGGATCAATCACGGTGCCGACCTCTAGTGAGGGGACACCTACGCCTGGCAGAACCAGACTGTCAGGAGCTGCTCGGAGGAGGCTCCTGCGGCTGAAGGAGGCGAACGTAGGAGCTGCTGAAGCCCTCGTCCTCTGTCGAAAGCCCTGGAGCGAGATTCCGAGAGACAAACGCCCCCCCGCGGATCTGGCCAGAGCGGTCAAAAGAACGCGGTCGGAGGAGGAGTCACCCAAGGAGCACACGAAGAAGGCTCCAAAGGTGTCCTTGGAGAAAGGGCTAAAACCTTCCTTCAGGGAAATCGCTGGCGCCTCGCGAGTGGGTATTCGCAACGTGGATCCCATGAGTGAGGAGCAGATGCGTTTGGTCCGGCAGGCCATTAACTACGCCATCATCAAGATGGGTGAAAGTGGCTCCGGACCAAGATTCCTTGGTCTCTCTCACAAACCAGGCTGGCTGCTTATCACCTGTGAAAATCAGGAAAGCCAGCTATGGGTTGAGAGGGAGGTTCCAGGACTACAACCGTGGCCGGAGGCGAAACTCTCCGTTATACCGGAGAGTGAACTACCCAGACCCACGGTTGGCGTTTCATTTATACCCAAGGGGGAGGTGAGCACCATAGAAGATGCCCTCCACCTAATAAGGGTACAAAACCTAGGGCTTCACACGGAGCACTGGCGGATCCTCGCCAGTAAGGAGGACGCGGCTGGGCACACTGTGACCCTAGCCCTGGACGAGCCCTCTGTTGAAGCCCTTAAGGAGATGGATTTCAGGGCTGCCTTTGGTTTTAGAAAAGTTCTTTTTAGAATCAAGGGTAGTCCTGAATCCACCAGACAGCAGGTGGAAGAGCCAGCGAGGGGACCAGTAGTGCCACAGCCTATGGGTCCCCCGAGTACTGAAGCTGCCCCGACCGCATCTGTCCAGGGGAGGGAGGTGCCCAAACGCCTTTTGGCGGCAGGGCGCAACCGCTCCGGGCAGTCTAGCGGGAACAGGGGGAAGAATAAGCCTGGGAGGGCTCAGCCCAAGCGTGGACGACCACGTCCGCAAATGGGTGGAGTGCAGCCCGGGCCTTCCTCTGCACCCTAATGGCGCCCCAGGGTGGTTCGGCGAGGATCCTCCAGGCAAACCTCCACCATGCCGTGGCAGCGAGCGCGGTGGTGGAGTGTTGCTTTGCTGAGGGTCAGGTGGATCTCGCCCTCCTTCAAGAACCCTGGGTGCGTAACCAGACCATCATGGGACTCAACGCTGCTGGCAAGGTATTATACCATACTAGTGGAGAAAAGCCCAGAGCTTGCATAGTGTTTTCGAAAAATACTAATTTCTTACCTGTTCCAGAGCTTTGTTCTAACGACCTGGTTGCAGCGTACATTAATCTCAAAGGGTGGGATGGGTCAAGAGTAATTGTGTGCTCGGCCTACCTACCCGGCGAGAAAGAAGACCCGACGGAAGAGCTAAGGCGCGTCGTTGACTACGCTCGATGTCATGGTGCGGAACTGGTGGTTGGATGCGATGCTAACGCCCATCACACCGACTGGGGTAGCACTGATGTCAATTCTCGGGGTGAGTTACTATTTGACTATCTTACACTAAACAGTCTTCGAGTGCTAAACCTAGGATGTATACCAACCTTTGTAACAAGCCTCAGGCAACAAGTTTTAGATATTACTTTCGCCACAAACAAACTAGCCTCTCACATAAATGGATGGCATGTTAGTGACGAAACTTCAATGTCCGATCATCGGCATATACTTTTCGAGGTTAAATGCCGTTTGGACTATGAATCGGTCGCTTATCGGAACCCCAGAAAGACTGCCTGGAATGACTTCACGGCCAACCTAAGGCAGAATCTAGAGGACTGTCCGAAAAATATAAAATCAACAGAAGAGCTCGAGATGGCGGCTTGCATTGTCTCGGAGGGCATAATATCTGCCTACGAGGAAAGTTGCCCGCCACAGGTAAAGACTTCTAAAACTAGAGTTCCCTGGTGGAATTCAAAACTTAGGAAACTAAGGGAGAAAACCAGGAAACTATTTAATAGGGCCAAGAAGACGCAGGAGTGGGAGGTCTACAGGAAAGCCCTAACGGACTATAACAAACAAATCAGGAAGGCTAAGAGAGCCTCCTGGAGAAAGTTCTGTGAGGACGTTAAGCATACGCCTCAGGGGGCTAGGATTCATAAGATTCTAGCCAAAGAAAAACCTAGACAAATAGGTCTTCTCAGGAATGCTGATGGCTCCTTTACAACTAACGAAAAGGAAAGCCTGGAGGTGCTCATCTCCGCCCATTTCCCTGGCGCTCAAGCTATTAACTTAGCAAATGACAAAGTGCCCTCTTACAGGCCTCGTAACGAGGACTGGCGCAGAGCGGCGCAAATCATTAGACCTCAGCAGGTAAAGTGGGCGGTTAACTCCTTCAAACCCTATAAATCAAGTGGGACGGATGGTATACAGCCTATCTTGCTTCAGAAAGGACTGAACATCCTATTACCCCTATTGATTAAAATGTTTAGAGCCAGTCTTGCCCTGGGGGTGGTTCCAGAACCATGGACCAAGGTAAAAGTGCTCTTCATACCAAAGGCAGGAAAGAAGGATTACTCACAACCTAAATCCTTTAGACCGATAAGCCTTTCCTCCTTCTTACTGAAATCTATGGAGAAAATCATAGATAACTATATCAGGGATGTAGCTCTGCGCTTGCACCCTATTCATTGTACTCAACACGCCTATCAAAGTGGAAAGTCTACTGAGACTGCCCTGCTCAACCTTGTTGACAGAATCGAAAAGGCGTTAGAAGACAAACAAATTGCGCTATGCGCATTTTTGGATATTGAGGGAGCCTTTGACAACACGCCCATAAGCAGTCTGGTCGGGGGCTTAGTTTATAAAAACGTAGACCCAACCACTGTACGATGGGTCAAAGCGATGCTCTCAAACAGGTCAAACACCGTATCGCTGCATGGGACCTCTCTAGAGGTATCTGTAGCGAGGGGTTGTCCACAAGGGGGGGTTCTATCTCCCCTCCTATGGACATTAACCATTGACCAACTCTTGTATAAGATGGCAGATCTTCGCATAGACGTGCAAGGCTACGCCGATGACCTTGTAATCACTGTGCGAGGCTTCTGTCAAAGTACGATTTCGTACCTTATGCAAAGAGCTTTAAACACTATAGGCAAATGGTGCAGCGATAACGATCTTTCGGTTAATGCCGATAAGACTGTCCTGGTCCCATTTACTAAGAAACGTCTGCTGGACAAAATTGTCCTGCCGAAATTAAATAACAAAAGCATAAGTCTTTCTAGGGAAGTAAAATATCTGGGAGTCACTATCGACCAGAAACTGACCTGGAACAGCCACGTTGCTAACGTAACACAGAAGGCAAAGATTGCCTTGGGAATATGTAGCAAAATGGCAGGACAACGCTGGGGTCTTAGGCCCCAGATGGTTCTCTGGCTGTACTCAGCTATTGTGAGGCCGTTATTAACATACGCCTCCGTAGTCTGGAGTAAGAAGGTCAAACAAAAATCAACAATTGCCATACTCAGTAGCTTACAAAGAACAGCCTGCATTATGGCAACCGGAGCTATGTCAACTTCCCCTGGAGCGGCACTGGATGCGTTGTTAGATCTAACGCCCCTGCATCTACATGTAGAGAAGGTGGCGAGAACTACTATGCACAGGATACACGCACAGGTGGGACCAAAATGGCTCTCCCAGGCACTTAAATCCGTTCAGGACTCAGTACTGGAAACTCCAATTCTGAACATGGTATCGGACTCAATGATACCTCAGATAAACTTTCGTAGGTTTTATGAAGTAGATATTCCCTCCCGCGATGAATGGCTTAGTGACAAAATCGCGTGGGTGGGAGGTGGCCTTAAGTGGTACACCGATGGATCCAAATCAGGATCTGAGGTAGGCTGTGGAATCTATGGAGAGCGTCCAAAAATCAGCAAGCAGCTGAACCTTGGAAAATACGCCTCCATTTTCCAGGCAGAGGTATACGCCATCTTAGAATGTGCGGACATCAATCTGCAGAAAGACTACACCAACCACACAATATATATCCATTCGGACAGCCAAGCGGCCCTTTTGGCCCTGACCTCCGAAACAATCAACTCTAAGTTAGTTAAAAATTGCATGGACCTCCTTAACGAACTGGGCACAAAGAACAGAGTCGTACTAAGGTGGATACCAGGACATGCAGGAATCGTTGGGAATGAAAAAGCCGACGAACTCGCCAAGGCTGGAGCTAAGGGGAGCCCTTATGGGCCTGAGCCAATTTGCGGTATACCCAAAAGCCTAGCTAACTTAACCCTGAGGAACATATATGTAAACTCATCCCTTAATTCCTGGCACGAGGTGCCTGGAATGAGTCACTCTAAGGCACTTATAAAGGCCTTCAGTAAGAAATCTGCTTTAGAGATATTTTCTCTAAGTAGAAGCAACTTGCGCATACTAGTGAGGGTGCTAACAGGGCACTGTGGACTGAACAAACATTTGTTCACAATCAGTGTCCGTGACACAAAGGAGTGCAGATTCTGCTGCAATGCAGATGAAACACCCAAACACCTTTTGTGTGAATGTCACCCACTTATGCCAAAACGTAATACCCACCTGGGGAAACACATGTTGCACCCAGATGAGGTAAAATCAATTCCTGTCAAGAACATAGTGCGGTTTTTCAAAGCTGCAGGTCTTGACAGTGAAATCTAGTTAATGTGGCGATCACAATAGACCTAGTATGGTCGCAGTGATACAAGCTCTGAGAAGACTTGAAATAGCCGCTTAATCCAAATAATAATAATAATAATAAATAAGGAAGTTCTGATAATGTCGCGGATTTTGTTAATCGCAAAGGCAGAACATTATACTTAGAACTTTTAAAGCAAAATCCTAATGATTTTAAGATAGGTCAAAAGTTGGTTTGAGCATAGAAGAATAAAGGATGCAACAGAAGAATAATGAGCACAATTTTAATATAGAGAAATAAACTATGGTCGTGCAAATAATAAGGGTTAACAGAAAGATAACAAGAACAAAGTAAATTTTAATAAAGAAAGTAAAGTACTTCAACGAATAAGGCTCACACTACCTATTTACGTTAGTTTGACTATAAATATTTTGTTAACATGAAAATGAGGTTAATATTAGCTAATCGGAACAGAACAGGTACAGGGGAAATTTATGATAGAGTATAACATTATTCTACACCTGTCTTCCCGAGGAAAATGATTTCAGTACTAGCTGTAAACACTAACTGAACTTATAATAATGATTTCGCTTGGTGTATTCTAAGAAGTAGCACGGAGCAATGGCGCCACAACTCCGTGTAGTTACCAGACAAATAAACAAGCCGAAACGAGCGGAGATTCACTTACAATAGTTAAAAGATCCTATATTAGTTTAAAAAGCTATGACCTACAGAACTCGTTTGATTTTGGCCTATTATTAACAAACACTATGGTTCTGATTTGGCGGTGTTACAAGTATTTATATTATCAGATGCAAAGTGAAGTTCTTGCAGATATATTGTTGATGAAAATTTTAGTGTTGCAACGAGTCCAATCAATGTTAAATCAAAAAAAACTGAACAGAATCATGTGTTTAAAAAAATCCAATTGGTTGTTTAAATGTGAAAATTTGACGTCAAAATTAATAATAAACATACATTGGGATTTTTGCATAATAAGTAAGATATCAAAATGACCTAAAGACGGTGACCTTCTGAGATAAAAGTGTCACAAATTTTGCTTAATTATTTAAAAATACTAAGATAATATACAACTGCGATTATTGTTTGGTACCCAAATATACTGTATCTTCTGGATTTGGTTAAATAAGGAAATACAAATATGTAGATGATTATGTCTGAGGATATTAAAGATCTAACCAGTTAAAGGAATTTGATCATAATGCATAATTACACAACTATACAAATATATAAAATTCTATGTCATTTAGAATTTTGGTACACTAACCACAATATTTCATGGCAAATTTTTGTATTAGCTATGCGGAGGCATCTGGCACTTTGAATTCTGCTATACTCTTCTCAATGTGACGTCACTTATTTTCAGATAGCTTCAGGCAATCGTTTTACCTTGATCGTGGATTGGAAAACAAATTGAGCGTGATTTAGCGTTCGTGGAATCCACTGAGGCCATAATACGTTGACCTGTCTGTTTATATTATGTACGAGGAGCCCCATTTTACAAAAAAAAACTTTCACAGTTATTTAAAACGTTAGTGTGTCTAGACTAACAAATTTGGCTACTACATGTCTACTTTCATCATGACTAATTCGTTCTTCTGAAGATTTGTTAGGTTTCAGGAATAGTTATAGATTCTATTCGAACATAGCTTTTATCATTAGTCAATTGTAAACGATCATTTTATCTAGAGAGATAAAAGCATTCACGCCAATCAATGATTTACTGTTGAATTGAAAACATCATCACTATTTGAAATGAGATCAGAATAGAACAATGAATTTAGAAATCTATATTGGATCGGTCGAATATTTCAAAGCGCAATAGTACCAAACTGTAGGTTCACTGGCATTAGAAATGCCAAGTCCTTGATTTTGTTCTGTTCTACGGCCTGGATCCCGAACGAATGCAGTTAATATTATATATCGGGCGCATTGTGGTTATGACGCATGCGTTTTGGCAAACCCTGGTGGTGGTTAAACCTCTAATTAGTTTAATGATGTTCTACGCGCTGGTAGTTAAAATGTACTAGATCAGCTTCTTTGGGCACCTAATACTCTCGATACAGTTCCTAAAAGCTGAGGTTTTCTATTGACTGGAAAACTTAGCACCTTAAAACATTGATTCCTTTCATAATCTGGAAACAAGGGAAGAGTCAGGTGAACCTTTTTGGCTTGATGCAATTTGCATGATTGGTATTTCACCAATCAGAGCACTTATTGGCAAACTTACAAGCCGCTTCTTGCCAAAGTTTTTCAGAAGCTTCTATCTTTAAATCAGGGCATAAGTATGGGCATTTCGATTGTTCTTAAATCCAATTTTTAAGATAAATAGTAAATAATGCTACCACCCCAGTAGGAGCAGGGAAATTCCTTTCTCAATTTGTTTACGCGTTCAGCAGACAGCCCAGGACCAAATGTTTAGTCTAGCCTTTGTAAAGTCTAGATGTCAGGAAGCAACACAGATGGATGTACGTATTTAGAATTTTCTTAATAGTACACATGATACGCATGTCTTAATGGAATCTTAGAATTATGCGGCAAATGAAAGAGTAAATAAAGCATAGGGGTGGCGTATGAGATCAATGACTCAATTGTTCGTAGGTGAGAATCGTTGAACATGTAAACAAATGTAATTTATTTTTAATCTAAGAGTTTGAAGATAAGTCATCTATAAAGTTTAAAATGCGAGAGTCAAGTAGATGTGACGAAGGACTTTGAAGACGGAGTGAATAGAAAAAGGGCAGTAGGTGTTTCAGGAAATAGATAAGCTTATAAAATAATTCAAAACACTAAAAGCTCCTTGGCAACCAATTATTTAAATGTATCAAGTCCAAGGTTAATACTATATTGCAATTAGATGTTTCATCTATTGAGGCTAATTCCTAGTAATTCTCAATAGATGTGTCAAACTTATTCATACAATTGTAACAGGTGCCAAAATATGGAAGCGCCACGTCCTAACTATAGATCGTATTAATAAATTACAAAACACACTTCTAAATATTAATGTAAATCATTATAATTTATCACTTGGACTCATGGTAGTTGGAAATAGATCCGAGTCGTGTTCAGATGTAATATTGTCATATTTCTAGAAATTATGGTAAGTAGTCGATGTTGATGGTTGAGTGCGAAACTTATTGTTATTAACTTTGAAGCGACATGAGAGGAAATGTTAACTGTAGCTTTAATAATATATTAGAGAATATGAATCTAAATTTGGAACTGTTGATACTTTCTTTCACACTTATACTACTTTTTTAGGTCGAGGAGATTTTAAATACCCTGCTTTATTTTTTTTGTTTCTTAGGATATTTTCATATTATTTAAATTTGATCATACCTGTACCTATAGATTTGTAAGTAAAATAAGGTGTCAAGATTAAAGCCTAAATTTGATATTGAATAGATTTTTAGACGCATAAAACATTCCTTCTACCTTCTAACTTTGTTCAACTCAAAAAAAAACGGAAAGACAATACATTATAAATGCTAAAGTAACTAAAAAAGTCATAAACAATAATGAAGTACATAATATACTTGATCAATATCATTACAAACAAATTGATAATGACGTTAAAATTACTTGTCGCTGAGATCAGTCGGTACAGACAAATAAACCGTTCGTATTTATGTTTAAAATTTATGTGTTGATGTCAGTTTGTAACTCTATAAACGTTAGATTGATTGGAACGTGTTAATGTGGCTCAATGTGTGAGATTAAGCGTAATATATGAAACATTTAAGTAACATCAGGGAAAGATTGTAATGTAGGGAATGACAATGCGAGAGTTAAAAAATTAAATAGCAAAACTCGATCAAAGAATTAAAAGGTTAAAATAATGTAGACCGTTGGAGGAATGTATTGTACATGACTGAATTTTTAGAATTATTACAATCCACATCATATTTTAATTGCTAAACACAAATATTCACGAGTCACTTAAGTATTTATTTTGCCCATCCAGCGTTAGTGAATCTGCTTCATACACAGACTTATAAAATCTAATTAGTCGTCACGAGCAAATGTACTTCGCGTGTCAAAAAGCAGCAAGCATGTCTGCTTTCTACCACGTAGTTTAGTCCGGGATCGACCGTTATTGCCTTCGGACGTCAAAAAAATAGTGACACTATTGATTTTCAAATTAAGCTATTTACTTTATCTAATTACATTATAAGTCTTAAAAGATTATAAATGATTTTAAACTTAAAGGTTTTAAAAGTTTCAGCTTTAAGATATAAGTGTCTCTTTCAATATAAGCGACAATTTAGATGTCTCTATAGGTCTAAGCTCGTGACTTGAGTCGTATAAAAGCACGGCCGAGGCCGACCTTAACGTATTAGGTTGTGACCAGACTATGCGAGGTGCGTAAGCAATGAGCCCTACTGTACAACATCGATACGAGGTAAGTTCCTTCGTATCTAATGATCTGTTATTAATTGTACATTATTGTGAAGCTGCGTCACTTGTTAGGTCATCTGTCAGCGAAATGTTAAGGGATATAGTTGTGACTTCATCGGTACCAACATTATCAAAATAGTAAAGCTTTTGAGGTTAGATTTGAAAGATTTGCTGCAGTGCAAAGTGCGATTGGAGGAGTCTAATATTAAACTGAAGATCTTGTGATCAAAGTGATAGGTGAATTGAAATTTACGAGCTTAGAGTTTTAGGTCGAAAATTGATTGATAAAATTTGTGACAAAATGATAGACCATAATATCGTGGGATCCAAAATTGTTCTTACCACAAACAACATAAAACTTCAAGAAACTCATAAAATAAACGACTTCTACACAGCAGTTGTAGAACTAACAGAATAAGTGCTCGGTGACGCTTTTTCCAATTTACCAATTAATTTCAATTGACAACTTTAACAGAGATATTTATTAACTATGTCTTAATTACGTCTGCACTCGGTCTCAATGCATTTCATAATAGTTTGACCTCTCTGTCATTGCGGATAACTTGGCAACTGGATATTGTAACAAAACACTTGAAAATGATATGGGTACTAATATTATTTGGTGCTTGAGACAGCCTATCATGCGTCCCTTTCTTATTTCGATCCTCATTGACGGATAACTTTATTGTCTTAGTGATTTTTAGCCCTTAGTGCATGATATTCAAGTTCTCTCTATTTTTAAGTGAGGATCGGATTATGTACCGGATATGTATGGAAGAATTAAGCTTTAAGAAGATGATACAATAAAATAGATGAAAGTTCTTGATAATTAAGTTAAATAAAACCTTAATTGGACATTAAACGGGATAAATTAAATAAACAGGATCATACAATGGGACATAATCTACGGAGAAAATAATGCAGCATTTGATAACACGAGGCTAGTTCGTGCATCTCCGCATTCGGTCGGGTAAACTCGGGTAATAATCGTTACCCGCGAATATGGAAGCAGCTACTTTTTATAGGACCGAGCTTCTGCCATACATACTTAGCGCGGTCGTGGGTCCGTTACAGTAGAACAAAGTTGTTAACTCACGTGTCAGGCAATTCTAAACCTTATTTAGCTTTAAATACTGTTTTATCAGGTATCTTTATAAAATGTAAATAGAATGCAGGAATAATTAAAACATTTGGGTTAGATGGTCGTGAGTATCCCTAAATCATAAAGTTGAAAGAGAATCCGGATTATTTTGAAATTAGTATTGGTTGCGTTTGATTATGATACTGTAAGTTATTTAATAAATAAATATCCTGGGACATTTTCACACACGGCCAATCTGATTCCAAACTAAGCAGAGCTTGTGATATGGTAACCAGATAGCTGATATACTACTTTTAAATACTTACTTATATAGATATTTACATCCATTCAAGTTATACATCCATTATGGAAATAATTTCTGGGCAATGTTCCTTAAGCAAGTATTAGTAGGTGAGAGAAAATATTTAGTTTTGATCTGTTTATTTGGCATCTATTTTAATAAATGTCAAACGTGACTAATTAGGACAGATTATAAATCTTAAACTGATATTTTAAAGAAAGACTAGGTACCTCTATCTAACAGACAAATACACTTAGATTCTTTAATAGCGGTAGAATTGTAAATCTAAAGTAGTCTAGCCAACTAGAACAGATAGATATCCAGGTAATTTAAAACAGTATATCTTAGTGTATAAATACTCTGAACTCACTCAGCAGAGTGTCTCACCTTTTAATTTCAGAATCAAAACCGTACCAATACGAGTCGCGTTCGAAACTTTTTTTTTCTTTATTATTGTCCAAAAGGAAGCGACACGCTGAGTGATATGCGACACGTGATGCAATATCGAACACAAAACGACACAAACACCATTGGAACCATCGCAAAATAAACTTTATCAGGTAAAAGACAAGGTTGATAGTCTGTCTGGCGGCGGTAGTAGCACGGTCTCTGAACTCCTAAAATAATATTTCAGTTCGAGCCACTTCAGTTACGCAACCGGTGTTATAATTATAAAGTTAGGACGAAGTTTTAAGGCAAAGTTGACGCGAATTAATAGTTCTATTGATCGTATAGAAATGGTTTACGGAAAAAGAATTGTAAATAAAAGAAACGCTAAGAACAAAAAAGAAATAAATTTTAAGCCGTCTGCTAGTTTGAATCCTACCCAGGACAAACATTTGTGTGCAGTGCATGCAGATGTCTTTTTGTTACTTAAAATCTATTTAAGTCGGTATTTATTACCCATATCAGCTATCTATTGATTCTAGGAATAAGTATTGCCATGTTTAAAAAATGTTCCCGAATATTAATAAGAGGATAAATAAATGCCCTAAGCTAATCTTAAATTGCTTAATTCCGGGTCAACAATCTAATTTAAAAACTCCTCATTTTCACTTAAGCTCTTCCTCTACTGAGTAACGTAATCACATATTGAATAATAACACAATTTATATCAGTCATTAATATGATTATACTGAAACCAATAAATCTGGACAATTTAGTTTATAAACAGAGGAAAAATAACATCAAAGCGAAGGTAATGATATTAATTTCCGAATGATTAGAAAAACCAAGCCGGCCCCTTATGGTGTGGCGCCATGACAGCCCGCAGATATATCTGTCTGCGACGTGCTTTGCTTGTTCATTTATATTGAATATGGATATTGACGCAAAACCGATGTAGATCTTGTATTTGAGACTAGATGACCCCCGCAATTTATCTGAGTCATATATTCAAGTCCGCCAATCCGCACAAGGCCCACGTAGTGGACTATGACCTAAAATCCCCTCGATGTTTGGGGAGGCTCGAGCTCCTCGGTGGAGACGTAAATGAGCTGATGATATATTCGCCGATTAAGGAGAACTCATCATTGATGCTCCGCTCTTGATAGTCATTGAGAGATGTTATATAGCCTATTAGATCCGCTTCGCCGTTTACTCGCGTACCTAGTTCCCGTTCCCGTAAGAATACAAGGATAAAATATAGCTTAGGACACTCACAAATAACGTAGCTTTCTAGGTGACAGAACTATTCACATCGTTTCATTTATTTCGGAGTATATTCATATCAAACCTTTGTTTTTCGTTCTATTTTTAGTATAAATAACCTTCCTCAATAAATAAGGTATAGAACATTAAACTGTTTTTCGATTCGAACCAGTATTTTCTGAGATAAGCGCGAGCAAACTTCTCAGCATATAATTAACTAGCTGCCTCCGCTCGGTTTTACCCGCGTAGTTCCCGTTCCCGTGGGAATACAGGGATAAAATATAGCCTATGTTACTCGGGGATAATGTAGCTTTCCAAAGGTGAAAGAATTTTTGAAATCGGTCCAGTAGTTTCGGAGCCTATTCATTACAAACAAACAAACAAACAAATCTTTCCTCTTTATAATATTAGTAAAGATAGATTGCTTGGTTTAGTGCAGTTTGGCAACCTACACCTCTCTTAGTATAGTACAGTAGCTTTGGTCGAATGTTCCTCTGATTTTAGCCTAGTTTCGTAGTTTATTATGAACCTGTCTGATGAAATAACCTCATGCCAAGTGATGACCATTCATTTAAAAGTTTTAAGACGAAAGTTCTGCACTTGAAACTTACTCCTAGTGGCATTTGAAAGTCCATGTATACAATTTTAATCGCCATGCAAAACAGTATCTATTTTAAATTATAATTATTGGATTTTCCAAATTAACTATTACGATGCAATCTAAGTATCTCATGAGTATCCTGTTTAGTACACATCTGCATAGATCTATCCATCCGCTGTTTGATTTTTATTCTAATGTACCACAAATACCTATGAATATATATCAGAACGGGACGATAGTGGATAAGCTTTAATATATAATAATCTCGAAGCTCTCTCGTGAATCATATATCTCGAAAAAAATATCATCAAATATTTTTTGATAACTTATAACCAATATTATTATTATAATCGTCAATTTAGATCTAATTGTGATTTCGTTGAAAAACATAGTTCATGAATATATTCTTGTAAAAATATTAACATAACCTTTTTTATTTTTAAATATCAGTTTTTGAGAAAATAAATGTATGAACAATTTAAGTCCGCCTTAGCAACAAAGTTCATGAGTTACCAGGTCGTCGACGTACTCTCATTTTTATAATTGTCGTCACCCCATTTCGCAAATGTCGGCTAGTTACAAAAAGCAACGCTTTCTTCGACATTACATTACATCGCTCGACATTTTCACTCATTCAACCGCGCCCTCCAATTAATTCTAAATGTCATATGATTCGAGACCTTTTGTGTTGGACAAGGTATAAGCGGAAAGCGGGTGTAAAGTGTGAAATATAAATATGGAGATGTATAAATAGTTGAAAGTAAATAAAGATATTAGTAAATAATGTCAGGCACATTGCTAAATATCGATAAAATTATTTGCTTAACTTAGCTATGTTGCAAAAAATATTCTAGCTAATAGAAACATTTTTGAAAATTGTGAAGTTAGTTACCTACAGTTATTTAAAAAATAATGCCAATGGTATTTTGTTTTTAACTTTTAGGATTATACTTTTATTTAAATACATAATTGGAATAATGGAAATTTTGCACAAAAATAACCATTTGGTCTGTGAATACAAATTATATCAAGCTTCTGTATTTTTGACCTTTATGCACCCCTAGTGCATCTTAGGTATCTTTGATAAGCTGTGGTAAGCATTAATGGAATAATAGTTGTTTTAACATAAAATTATTAATAAATAAACTCTATTCATCTCTTAAAAGATTCACTGAACTCAATACGCTTGTCGCTTTCTACTTAAACCATGATGATTTGCCCTCGACATATAGCTTCGGCAAAATTTGCCGAAAAACACGAGTGTCGGTCATTGCGCAACATATCGGACACGGCACAAGTTATCATTTGCATTCATTAAAAATACGGTGGAAATGTGGAGTGAAACCATTGACAATTAATTAAGGGGATAATGATTAATGTTTAAGAGCGCTTGAGTTTTATTTACGTTTGATTGATTGATTTGACCTTTTTATATGACAACAAGCTAAGCCTTAGATTGTATATTTATATATTTTTTTACAATATATCTTTACATTATATGGTATTTACCATACGGGGACCGTGTACTCACTGAACGACCTTTTACGCGAACACTTTGTTAAAGTAATTTATGTTTCCATACAAAGAATAGGTATTAAGTATGTTTCATGTTTATGACACCTACTGTATGCTTAAATTATTACTGTTTTTAATTTAAACTTGCAATAACTATGTTTTTAAAACGATTAAAACAAGAAAAAGAAGGCAATTAGGATGAATTTAATTGCATTTAGAATTCGTACTTTTTATGTCACAACTCAAAGTACCTATTTCTTTTTACCACAAATGTAGCAATCAGGCATACCTGATGGGAAGCGGTTAATCAATTAGGGTCAAATTTTTAACGCATATTTGGGTATAATTTTGATTGTTATAATATACTAAAATTTTGCTAAAATCCAATTCATTTTAATTATTAAAAAAAATATCCTAAAGTTTGCAATTGCTAAAATCCAATTAATATCAAAAGCACTATCTAATTAAGATTTTAGACATAATATAATTATTTTTATTAAATAAAGAATATATACAAGTCACCCTGGACACATCTGATCTATGTATAATGCTGTCGATTAAAGTTGACACATGTTCAAAAGTCTTCCTTACCTGCGGTAGGCCTCTCACGGCTGCAGGGTAATCACCGAGGTACTTAGCGGCCACCCGCGACCATCACAGTAATCAGACATCAAGGGGCTCGATTCTAATATCGAATACTAATTAAAAATAACGATGATTTATCGTATGCCACTAAATACTCAAAAGTTTAGTTTAAGTTCCGTTTTAATTATTTGATTAGGAGTTTTATTACTATTTTAGGTCAGTAATTCAAGTACAAAAATCTGAACTTCAGTGAAATGCTAAATAAGATGTATTATTTTATTACTATAGATATGACGTACCTATTATTTTATTGTTACCAAAATCACTGTATCTTCTACCTAATTTATTTTTATTTATTTTACCACAAATTTGATTCTACATAAAACGAACCAAGATTTTAATTACAACTAGGAGCTAAAATTTTATTTAGTCTTAAGTCGCCGTTTGTAGAATTGGCCCCAGGTTCGTGATGCGCGTACGCAGATGCGCCGTTAATTTGCATGAGACTGTATTATTTAAATTTTAATTTTACGGCGTAATATTTGATATGATGGCTCAATTCACTTTGGTGCAGTTTTAGTTAATTTATTGAAATTGTATTTACTTATAATTAAAATAAAATGGAAAAGGCTCTAAACTAGTTAAGTAAAATAACTTAGGTATCTAAGTGTCAACGTTAAAAGATTAAAAAATATTATACTGCGGAACATAAAAGCTACAATACTACAATAAAGTCGATTATTAATTTATTGTTTTTTTTTTACAAAATAGAACAGATTTCATTAGTGATATATATGTGTTTATAACATCATCAAAATCAAACTACTTTTCCACAGAAAAAGTAAGGTACAGTAAGTACTTCAGAACTCAACTTAAACCAAATAATGATGATGAAATTATGAGTAACATGTTAAAAATTCTGTTTGTTATACTTAACTTTAGTTAAGTTTCAATAAAAGTTCTCATATACGGCGGGAGAACAGTTAAAACTGTAATAAAATGTATTTAACCTTTCTATAGTACTACTTATACTATAGTATAATGAATCGTGGGAGTATAATTATCATTGTAATTGTTTGTATAATATTATAAAAGGATTAAGATTTAGTTGCATATTGAATGATTCATGCCATAGTATTTTTGATTCTTGTTTTATTATTTTAGTGTCGATTTAAGGTTAAATTTTGGATGCATAACATGTAAATATTTTCCTTTTTCAATAGTAATAAATTTAGTAAAATAAAACCTTCTTTAGGTAGAATTATTTATATAATTTTTGAAATGTTGTAAATGCTTCTAATAGAATATTTAATCAATACTTAGAAATGTTAACCACAGTCGAAACTATTAACTAACAAAAATGATTTACTTTCAAATTAAATTGTCACACAAAATATTACTAAATCAATGTTATCAATTGCGTCTTTTACATAACAAAATACGACAAAAAAAAAATACTAGACGCAACAAAATAGTTTATTTTAAAAACCACATTTATAATGTACCTATCATAGAAGCCAGACATCTTTTAATTGGAAATCACAGATGCCTAGACGACGCTTATGTGACAGATAAAAATTCCACTTTAAATATATCGGGCGGCAGTTAAAAAACTATTCCGTGAAAACCGGATACGTTTACAGTAAAAGTAAAATATATTTTCATTTGGAACTACTCTTAAAAACCATTGGGAAGATAAAACGTTTGAAAATGAATGTCTATATTTAGGTAGTTTAGTGCAGCTCTGGGAAATTAATAGTAATCGGAAACAAATCCTTATTTTCATGAGATTTTTGTGAATTCAACAATTACTTATTTCTCAATTCTTTGGTCTTTTACAGTCTTGTTAATGAACGATGTAAATTTTTGTATAAGTACCTATGTATTTAATATTAGTATATGTATGTATGTGGTTAACACAAGCGACAGCACGAGCTCTGCTTGGTTTGAAATCAGATTGGCCCAGTGCAAAAATGGTATTAATTTAATAGATCAAAAAATTCTTATTATTCGGAATAACAGTATCTGATTGTTTGGTAAATTACATTTTATAGCATAAATAAAGTATCAGAGTATCTCCAAATTAATACAGCGAGGAATCTATAACTTTTGAATTTCTTATCAATTCAATCATTGCAACCAAACCAAAGAAATTTCAAATCAAAGATCAAACTCAAATATAGCACACAAAATCTCCCCCCATATAAAAATGCCCGAACCGATAATAAATAAGTACAATTAATCTAGCCGGGCATCGAATCGAGACCTTTGGGCGGGTGCGGATGTATGCGTTAATTGCAAGGCCATCGGGCACATGATGACAATGGGCCGTCGATGGCGTGGGCCCCGTGGACCATGGCAACTGTTTTACAAAGCATATTGATTTATACAACGATCCATCAGTCAGATGGGTGTGACTGTGTTGATAGCTCATTTATGTACTCATATGGTATTGCTAAAAATGAATGAATACTGGGTTGTGTTTGCTACTTGTTCGATAAGGGTTTTAGAGGAAATGTAGTTTTTGTGGAAATGGTATGATTGTTAGAAAATCGAATGAAGACTAAGATAATTTGAAATATTATGTAAATTATATATGAGCTTTTAGCCAGGTAAAATTCAGATATGACGTAGATCTTGCGGTCTTTATAACAGTCATGTCAGTAGCAATAAGAGCTTACTGTAATAATAGTGACGTAAAAAGCTTTAAAAGTTATTTTGACCCTCAATTATATTTAATATCACAATTTAATATAGACCAACAAACGTCATTATACAAAAACCTGTAATGAATTCAATCATGAACCAGCTACCATATTCACAACAGCACCATAAAACACACGGTGATTAATATGTTTAAATACAACATAACAATGATATATGAAGTAACTTGAAGATAATGATCTGGAGAGAAAAAAAAATATATCTAAAAGATAACACCAATCGTAAAATATAATAATTCAAAATATGTTAATATTTAATAGGACAGTAAAACCAACGGAGCGTTGCAATCATGATGCTAGTCTGCCAGCCCGTAACGGCATGCTTGCAGTGCTTATAATGTTAAAAGATCACTTTAGTACTGATAACTATAACAATCCGTCTTCACTAATTATCCTTTGAGGAAAGTACTTTTATATCTAGAGAAATTGTTAACCAATATGTAATAGATTCTCTAGTTAATTGTAGAGTGATTGAATTCAAGATTTTTTTTATAACGCTAAGGTAGCAAATAGGCATACGGTACCTAATGGGAAGCGGTTACCGTAGCCTATGGACTACACGATTGAAATTTACTATTTACCTTACATATCAATAGTCATACTTTAATTCGGTTCGAAAAGTAGCTTTTACTAAAAGAGCAAATAAACTCTATAAATGGGTACTCTTTTTAAAACCAACCTAGAATACTAAACATAGAAATAGTGGAAAGGGAAGCAATTCACAACCAAAAGTCTTTTCCCAACAAATTAGAATATAAAAAGCTTTTATATGGTGACTAATGTAGGATTTGTAAATTTAGAAAAGTCATTATTGCGATAGAATAAGCGATTGCCAATACACAAATATTCGAAAGCATCGACCCTAAATCCCATGATATACCCACAACGGACATCAAACCAGTCGAGACAGATTTACAAACCAATAATGAAAGCGAAACCGACATTAACAAAGGAAAAAACGACAGAAGATATCCAGAAAGATAAACATTTTGCTAACAACCAAGCGGTGAGTATAAACATACGAGAATCCAAGCGCCATACTCCCAAGTGTATCCAACTATATCACAGTCAATTCCACAATTTACATTCTAAATAGAGCAGCCATCTAAATTGGGGTAAATTCTTTAGTAAAATTCCATTTCTGGTTGTAACAAATTTTTAAATAAAATAACTTTTTTGGTGTGCAAGTCAAAAAGTGTGTGAAATATAGATTGATAAATTTAGGTTTCGGAAAGACAATGTTCTTAAACATTTTTGAAGCTGATAAAATCCTATTATTTATCGAGCTTATTTATAACCAGGAAGTTTATTCAGACTAGTGGTAAACGCATTGTTTAGTCTACTTAATTAGAATAATTAGCGGAATGCATAATTACTTGTGGTCATTATTCAAGATTATAACATAAAATAGGTGTATATTTCGTTTTTGCGCTAAGATTGGTACAATACCTTAAAACTTTATAAAACAGATGAAATTCTAATCAAAATTAAAGGTCTCGATTGCATCGTAACGCGACAAAATTCAGATGTGTCATCTTTTGCTCTAGGATTATCGAATTTTTTGTCTTTCAATGGATCTGGTATTATGCGGCAACTCAATGGAGGTGACGTCATGTCGCGCTCCAGTTGCGACCTGTCAGTGCTCGTCTGTCAAATGTAGCGTTACGATCTATTACGTGAACTTAGATCTGTCTCATTGTTTTTTGGCACTTGCTTTGTCGCTTCCGGTGTAGGCTTTCGACTAACAATATTATACACAATTTTACCATTACCTTCAACGCTAAGTTTAAAAGGCGCATTCGAAATTCTATTAACGTATCTTTTCAAGTATGCTTTATGTTTCTTGTCGCTACCTTATTTAAATAAAACATGCGACGTGCAATAATGATCGGCCGCAAAAACTCAGTCATGTGCAACAGAACATCGTTTATCGCTAACCGATCTTAAGTAGTTGTTAAATAATTCCTCAACTTTCGATATCATCTCAACACGTTCAGTTGTAACTTCAACAAAGGGCACTTTATCTGTTTCCTTATCCACCTGACCATTTGTGAAGGGTGCATAAATGAGGATCGCCTCTATACGTAGTGCGCGCGTATGTTTTGCCGCAACGACTATAGTCTCGACTACTATTCACTCCTGAGCCTAAAATGGACTCATAATGGCTACTTGTTCCAACGATACACCTGCTGCCATCGCATATTTGTTAGCATTAAAATTTATCGGTATATTAAACTCATATAATCGTGCGCGATGAATATTGTCATCGAATATCTGATACGACTCAATTCTTACAATCGATCATGCAACCACATGGAAATTGATACGATACTGTCTTTGGATATTTGATTTTTAATGTACCTTTCGAGTATCTCCAAGTTCCATGTGGTGTCGCGGCTCGCATCACACCGCCGCTACACAATAACCGCCCTTATCCACTAGACACTCACTGTAACCGGGCCTGTAGACCGCCTTTATCCTTTTCACCAACTTTCCGGTCCTCTTGAGCGGTGGGCCCAACGCGACGGCCGCGTGCCCCCGCCTCTCCGCGAACACGATATAGTTACGTCTATTTTTCAACGGCACTTCGAAACGTCCGGAGCACTGTAGCCGGTCCCGGGGCAGCTTGAGCCTGATGACGGCGTCGTCGCGCGGCCACAGGCCCTGGCGGCGGTGCACGCGCTTCACCTGCACGGTGGCGGTGGCGGCGTCGCCGGCCAGCGAGTGCACGCGCGCCTCGAAGGCGGCCGGGGCGCGGTAGGCGCGCCAGGCGACGTCGCCGCGCTCGCAGTACGCGGCCGCCAGCCCCGGCCCCGGCGCCAGCGCCAGCCACAGCGCCGCCCACAGCCACAGCCACAGCCAGCACAACGCCGCGCGGCCGCGAGTATTCATCGCGCCATCGCCACAGCGCTGCTCGCACACGCGCTATGTGAACCCGTCGGCGATCGGCGCGCTACTGGCTACCGGCCTACCGGCTACAGGGCCCGGTACATTGAATCATGCACACCGCCTACACCGAAATAGTCTCGATACACCGCCGAGCACGCGTCGCTGATTTATCTCGTTCGATGATTAATTTGCGCTTGTTATACGTAATTAGTGGGTACGGTGGCGGTTGTTCGATTAGCGCCCGATTAGGGGTGGGGTTGTAGGTTAACCTTGTTATTTGTTTGTAAATGTACTGACGCTGTATTTCTTATATTTTTTATCGGAATTATTACTTATCACTTATAATAAAATTTGTTATTGTCATGACTTAATAAAATTATTTGAAATGGCTTTTAAAAATGTTTTTACAAGTTAATAATTGAGGTATTTAGTGAAAACTAATTTCCCTATATATTACGAAAAATTCATGCCCTTTTGAAGTTTTCTTCCCTTCTTTCTAAACCTTAATTACGTAACCGCAAAATATGGATAGACCGTAAAATTACTAAGTAATAATATATCACATAATTGTAACTTCAGTATGTTGTGGTCGTAGCAAAGATTTTCATTCTAATGACTTTCGCCTCGTAGAGCCTGCTACGCCGTAGCGCGTAGTCGTAGCTATGACCTCTGTCGTAGACCCACGACCTTGCGGTACCGTTTTGAAAGAGATTTATATTCAAACTAATTTATGAAATCAATATATTTTTACATTTAAAATAAGGAAAAAAAATACAAATGATTTTACCATCTATAGTGACTAATTTAATTCTCAGTAGGAAATGCAAAAAATAACCTTTAAGATTATAAATTCTTACTAAACATTTCCCACACTTTTGTAAAGATGAATGAATGAGTGAATGAGCGGAAACCTAACGGTGTCCGACACCAATTTGCCTCACATCCGGCAAAAAAAGGTAAACAGTATGAAAACAAGCTTATTTCGGCACCCTTAGAGCTTTGGCGGCCAGGTAGGGCCTCCATTCATAAACAGTATGAATGACCCGAGCTTTTTAGGGGTCCCTCTATTTGACAGTGACATGAAGAAAGCTTTAAAAAAATAATAATCCTACTATTATTATAAATGCGAAACTTTAGATAGAATATAGATTTATGTTAGTTATTATTTTAATGTAAAGATGGAGAAGGCTGAAATGATTTGTTAAAAATAAAATATGCTCTGGAATACTTTCTATTTATTAATTTATCGATATTGATAAACTTCTTTAGATTTATCTTTGCAATACTTATTTTAAAGGTAGTAAACTTTAATACAGTAATAATTTATTGATATATTTAATTTAATTTACCCAATATTTTAATGGCACAAGTTTACAAATAAACTTACAAAACGGCCCAATATTTTACAAATTATTTCATAACACTATTACCAACATAAAATTGATTTTTTATAACTATAAAATGACCAGCCATTTATCCTATAGTATCTCAAAAACCTACAGAACCCTATACAAATCTCACCCAATCTGGCCACATTTTTTTTACCACAAAAACCGTCACGGCGACCATACTCCGGAACATCTATTGTAGTGTCCAGAAACGTACCTTTGACGTACGCACGTGAGGTATTAGCTTTGTTTTTTTAACGGACGGAAAAAAAGCGTTCATACACAACAAATGCATTCCCATAATATGCTCTATTTCCAACATCCAAAGTTGAAAATGCAACACCTCTCGATAAAAAAGCGTCGCGTTTTTAAAACGCTTTAAAAACATATACTTGGGAATGCATTTTTTGTATTAGAACGCCTTTTTAACGTAAGTTAAAAACTCACTTGTAAATGAGCCCTTAGTGTTCCATTCAGTATGGTAAAATGATCAGTTGACGATATTACGATGCTCTGTCCCTTTCGTTCACTGTGCTGCTAGGTGAGAGGTCCGAAGCACTTTATAATTTTACACTGTCTTACAAAGGGAATCACTTTCCTAAACCCAAATAATTTCTCACGAACATAATACGTAACATATGTCCTAAAACACAATGGCTATTTATTTTGCCTTTACCTGTAATCAACAATAGTGGACTTTGGAGTAATAAAGGTTGTAATATTTGTTTGACACCTTTTGTTTGGAAGCACGTGGTAGCAATTAGGTGTGGGAATAGTTATTAAAATAACTTTGTTAAACAATAACTCATTTAGATCCTTTTACCTTTTCCTTTATTTTTAGGCCAATGGTTTGAATTTGCACGTGTTTTATGATTTTATCTTTGTAAAGGATATTAAGTTCTGTTTACTTATTTACTAATATTACTAAGTATAATAAGTTTTACGTGGTATTTATTTAATAGAATTGTAAGTTACTGCTGGTTTTTCATCATCATATCAGAGACTAGCTGCCTCCGCGCAGTTTTACCCACGTAGTTTCCGTTCCCGTGGGAATACAGGGATAAAACATAGGCTATGTTACTCAGTGATAATGTAGCATATAATTATTAAAATCGGTCCAGTACTTTTTGAGTTTATACGTTACATACAAAAATACAAATCTTTCCTCTTTATAATATAAGTGTAGATAGGACAGCCTCTGCTGAACTTTGCTTCTTCCATCGCTTTTCACGTAAGCTTATACTCGTACTAATTGATTTTCGTTAAACGACCCCATTGGTGGCAACAAAACACCGTCGTATTTCAATCATCATCATCATTAAATAATGAAAGAAGAGGCAAGGAAAATTCCTTGCCTTGTCCTATTAATGTGGCTTTGTCCGTCATGTCCCTCCATTTCATTCGGTCTCCAGTCAAATCCACATTCTCTTCATATTCTCTCATAATTATCATTTTTTACACAATCATACTATTCTTTCTTTGGCCTTCCCCTTTTACGCCTGCCTTCTGGTCGAAGGTGCAGGTTTACAAAAGACCTTTATTAATTATAGTATATAAACCTACCTCTGTCTCTTGATGAAAACCGCATTAAAATCCATTAAGAAGTTTTTGAGTTAAACGCAATCATATAGACGCGGCGTGTGTATTTTTTTTTTATCCCACAAGGGCGGCAAACAGGCATACGGTCCCATCTGATGGGAAGCGATCACCGTAGCCTATGGACGCTTGCAACACCAGAGGCGTCACTCTCGCGTTGCCGACCCTATAATAAAGGGAGCAACTGTATAGGCAGTGAAAGGGACAAAGCGCAATGTACTTTTCGTCGAAAGGCTAAACAGCTATCACTCCTGCATACCCCTACGACGCTACTCCATCCCTGGTCCCCCCACTGCCGCTACAGCGTCTCCTCATGGAGCTCTGGCTACCTTACTCACCGCAGGAACACAACACTACATGTAGCGTTATTTGGCTGCGGTCTTCTGTAAGGTGGAGGTACTACCCCAGTCGGGCTACTCCAATTTCGAACGGACGAATCCGTTGCGCCCTACCTCCTTCAGAAATCAATCAATCAATTATAGTATAGGTATAAACCTTCCTTATGAATTACTTTGTCTATTGATGAAAACTGCATAAAAATCTATTCAGTAGTTTTTGAGTTAATCGCGATCATATAGACGCGGTGTAATACGTAGTGTTGCCTGTAAAAATACGTTTTAAAAGAAACCTTTTTAGAGCTATAGCGATTTATTACAGGATAATAAAAGGCTGGTAAATAAAATGGGTCAGATGACTTCATTATGCAGCCTTAGGTGGGTATTAAGACATCGCGGTACGAAATGACAAAATAAATTATAATGTACCGCGAGAACCGACATTCGGGTGCAACTGGAAACAAGTGAATGTAGCTTTACATGCTTAGTAAAATAAAGTTAAAGATTTCATTTCTTTATTATGTTAAAGAACAAATTAAAAGACATTAAAAACAGAAAATGATTGATAATAAAACATAGAGATCCGAATTGCACTTACCAATTACCGGCAGATCTTCCATTTCCGACAGCCCATTTGGCTTTGTGGTTAGTGACCCTGACTTTCAAGCCGCGGGTCGTGGGTTCGAATCACACCCAGGACAAACATTTGTATGCATGCATATGTCTGTTTGTTCTGTGTCTGGATGTAAATATCTATAATATGCATGTATTTAAAAGTATTATATGTAGTATATCAGCTATCTGGTTACCATAACACAAGCTTCGTTTGAAGCTTACTTTGGAATCAGATTGGCCGTGTGTGAAAAATGTCCCAGGATATTTATTTATTTATTTTATTTTATTTATTTTCCTGGGATAAAAACTAGCCTATGTCCTTTCTCAGGCTCTAGACTATCTGTGTACCAAATTTCAATTAATTGACTTCAAAGATTTAGGCGTGAAAGCTTAACAGACAGACAGATAGGGAGAGCTATTTTCACATTTATTATATTAGTAGGCACTGTAAGAATATAATACCTCGGTAGAGCCACATCCCCCGGCGTCGCGCGCCCACCCCGGTCGTCGTCCGCCATCACTCGTTAACCGTATAATTGTTTAAATTGTGACAATTTCGCCCGCATAATGTTGGCACATAAATATTTATTTATCGGTACCCCATGATAACGGTAATTGCCGATACTCAGCCCTTCTCGATGATTTACTGGACTTCTGTCCAACAATAAATAATAAGGTATTTTAGATTTAGAACAGACCTACCCATTTTCTCTTGTTGGTTGCTTTGGTAGGTATTCCATTCCTAAATAGTACAATAACGTATAAAAATATTTTACTAAATCTGGTGTTAATATCTATACCAATATTATAATGACGAAAGATTCGATTTTTGTTTGTATTGTGTATTGAATTTGCTCCTAAACTAATGGATCAAATAAATAAAAATCTTTTTGTGTTAGATAGTCCATTTATCGAAGATAACTCCGAGCACAAAACATCACGCTACAATCTATAGGAGCGGAGCATCAATGGAATGAATTATTCATATTAACTTTAGTTTTGTCATAATGAATATGGAAGCTGTAGGGAAAGAATTGTCTTCTGACACATCTCACGCTAGTTTAGAAGACAGGGAAACATTGTAAACGTGTATTTTGACTATAATATTTTAATAAAATATTTATTATTTCTTATATCTAGTATTATTGTTCAAAACTGTCGTTCCAAAACTGCAAAACGATAGTAAAGAGAAATTAATTAAGCGAATATTCATGTTCTATGTCAGAATTTATAAAAAGGTCACTATGCACTTGTGCAACCACCTGCAAGTACTGAATCTAATTTAAATGCATTGATGTCTAAATATTTAAGCTATATATTTAATAAAACGGGGCTGTCAGGTAGTACTTTATAGATAGACAATTATAACATTGAATAAGAAATGGAGATAATCCATACTAATATTATAAATGCGAAAGTAACTCTGTCCGTCTGTTACGCTTTCACGCTAAAACTACTGAGCCGATTTAAATGAAAGGTACACAGATAATCCAGAGCCTGAGAAAGGACATAGGCTACTTTTTATCCCGGGAAAATTGAAGATCCCCCGGGAACGCGGGCGAAGCCGCGGGGTCCCTAGTATGTAATAATACATCATTTATTTGTAAATTTCACTAACAAAAGTTACACAAGTAAAACATTATTTCTTTTTGAAATTTAGTGCTAGCTGCTTAGATAGGTTTAATGACGAAAGTATTAATTACGATTTTTATTTTTTATCATATTTGCGTTATCATGATTCTTATAATCACTTTCAATATATCTGTACTTTATAAACTTACCTAAAATCCTTCTTTAGGGGCCTGTGGGATTACCCAAAACACTACATAGTATATAACAAAGTCGCTATCCGCCGTCTGTCTGTCCCTATGTATGCTTAGATCTTTAAAACTACGCAAGAGATTTTGATGCGGTTTTTTTTAATAGATACAGTGATTCTTAAGGAAGGTTTTTATGTATGAATCATTACGCTATGACGAATAGGAGCGGAGCATCAATCAAAGCTGTTGCAACGGGCAAGTGACGCTAACGAAGTTGCGCGAGTCAACTAGTCTACCTATATACTATATATGACGCACAAAGGATAAATAAATAAATAGGATAACGCATGGTAGATGATGATGATACTGCCAAATAAATAAAAAATATAAAAATTACATGACAGCCCGGTTGGCTTTGTTGTTAGTGACCCTGACTTTCAAGCCGCGGGTCGTGGGTTCGAATCCCCCCCAGGACAAACATTTGTATGCATGTATATGTCTGTTTGTTCTGTGTCTGGATGTAAATATCTATATAGGTATGGATTTAAAATTACTATATGTAGTATATCTGCTATCTGGTTACCATATCACAAGCTCTGCTTAGTTTGGAATCAGATTGGCCGTGTGTGAAAAGAAATGTCCCAGGATATTATTTATTTTACATAGTAGTACATTATATGATCAATTTTCAAAGACCAGCGTTATTCTTCATTCTTATAAAGGCCTATATCTATTCAATTACCTTTGTATCAATGGCCTATAACTAGATAACGCAGTACTACCCAATAGCTGAAAACAGAAGCATAGTAACAGAACAAGGTGGGTATTCAGCGGCCGCCAACCGACTAGTGGTCGCGTTTGGTTTATTTCCTTCACGCCTAAGAGTAAATATAACCCGTGCGTTATGTGTATCGCGCAGGTACTATGGGTTAGGCTAGCTAGGTTATTTCGTTTTAGAACTCGATTTGAATTTTGAATTTGAAAGCCATTTTGTTTTTTTCTTTTCTTTTTCTGCTTTTAGTTTTCCAATGTCGCCGATTTCAATTTCGAATTTGATCAGCCATCTCTATCATATAATTTTTTTCTTCTTTATCTCGTGGCCCCAATTTTTTTACATATATTATTTTATAATATAGCTAAAAATGCCTATAATAGTCAGGCATTTTTATGGCTAATATCGAAATATCAAACCAATATTTTTTTTTTTCAAACAGACTTTTTGATGTAGGTAATGAGACTAGATCTAATATTACAAGCCAGAACTAGTATCTAATTTCGACGACTTCCTATAATAATAATAATAATTTATTGGCCAAATAAACACTATCAAATAGGTTACATGATTATCTTAGACTAGGTAAAATAATTAAAAGCTTAGCATCTGCTGCCGAGCCATGCAGAAGCCTGTATTACAGCATGCAGCGCCAAATACCCAAGTAAATGATGGTACCAAGTGAGTTATTAGTGACTATTTGTCGACTATTATTACAATGGTAGGCGGAGTACTCTCACCTTTAACCACGTGACAGTCTGGTATGTTTTGTCTCTTCTCATCTTAGCCATATGAGGGTGTTATAGTATAACTATTTCTCTTTGTGAATAATCAACCGTTGCATAAAGCAAATAGATTATTTAGTCGATCTTATGGTTTAGAAGTTTCGATGCTAGAAAATTAGTTTTGTATTCTCATTATTGCCGTATTATTTATTTTATGTAACTTTGCTAAATGTAATTGATTAGAATATAAATAATTTTGTCTATAAATTACATTGTTTTGAATGTTTAATTTGAAGAGATATGAATAAAGGCTTGTAAAGTAATGACTCTTCGGAAATCAGCTTTTTAAAGTATAAAAACAATAGATATTTTACAAGTTTTTAGGAAAATTCCATCATTATTATCTTAAAGTATTATATATTAATATATCAAGTAAGTCACAATAAATCCGTTTGCAAAACATAATTAGTTTTCGTCTTAAACTAAATAAATAATAATATTATCAAAAACCAAAAATAATTATGTAATAGAGACATGAAATTTAAAAACCCTTCATTTGACAATACATTGGCTATTCTCATTTACCATATACAGAACCGCCAATATTATCAGAATAAAAGTATAAATTTTATACATTACTTAATTTCCTTGCACTTGTTTGTTGATCTAATTAAAAAATAAAACATCAAAATGTGTGTACGGACGGGTGGCGCGGGCGCATCTGCGTCGGGTCGCGTGTCGCGCAAGAGCCGACTTAATTAGACTAGACTAGTGGGCAGGTGTGGAGACGACAATCTTAACATTTTTTTTCCATTATTATTATTTAAAGCCTGGGTTGTCCCACTGCAAGGCAAAGGCCTCCCATCCCGCTGTCCACTCATTAAAATATTTAAAAATTTATTTCCAAAAAAGTGGTAGGAAAAATAAGGTTTTAATCACTAAATAATATTATGTATAATGAGATAATGTTGCCATAAATATGCAATAAATTATATTAACGATACTAATATAGTAAAATAAATCTTAATTAGTTGGAAATTTATTTTGATGGAAATCGAATCGATGTACGAAAATAGATAATAAGCTTTCTAAATTGTCTCTTTCCTAGCATATTAATCATGAACTTGTGTCGAGTTTAACTAAAATAATTTATCTGGTAAATACAGAACGAAACGATAGAATTGCAAATCAAACTATTCAAAACAGGTTTTTTCATTATTGAGTTATTTTCGCATTTATAATATTAGTATAGATAATGCGACTCCACAGACGTCGCTGTTCTACCTCGGTCGGAGCACACCTGTACGTTGAATGATGACGGAGTGGAGTGGCAAAATATATAGTATACCATAAGACGTTATTTTCATAAATTCGGGTGGGCGAGTGAAGCCGCGGGCGATACCGACTGCGTGTTTGTGCACACTGTCTGATATGAGATGTTTAACTATAAATAATAAATATCCTGGGATATTTTTCGCGCACGGCCAATCTGAGAATGAAATCTACCTATTGTGATGTGTTTATGATTTTGTTATTTCATAATATTTAAACACATTTAGTATATTGAACTTATTATTAGGTACCTACATATCAGTCAGTAAATTTTCATTAAAAATCTATATTTTTTTGTTATACTAACTGAGTAGTGCAAATTTGTGTTGGTCACTACTTTCACATTTTTGAAACCTTTTCAATGATGCTCCGCTGTAATTGGTTGTAGCGTGATGTTATATAATGGCCTAAAGCCTTCAGTAAATGGGCTATCAAATACTAAAATTTAATTTAAATTCCTATTTGTACTTTCGAATGCTATTCATTTAAAAAAAAAAACACTTTTCTATTTCTAATATTACGGATGACCGAAACTCTAGTCTATCTCTGTACCAATTTTCATCAAAATCGTTTCTGTAGTTTAGACGTGAAAGCGTAACAGACACAGGATCAAATTGCAGTTATAATGTAACAAGGGATTATTATAATATAGCATAGCGTACTCTGTAACCAATCTTTAAAGTGAGGGAGGTCATCTGTAATTCGGAGCGATTTTAATCGAACATTTCGCCGATCGATTCAGATCGACATTTAAACATTTTTATATTGATCGCTCGCCTCGCCGCACGCACCAACGTTTGGTCCAACATCAACCAACCTATAAACGTTGGCCATTACGTTTTTTAACGTCTTTTTCGATTTTCGGACGTCGTTGCCACCTAAGTAGAAAATAAAAGTTTATGCAGATTTATTAGTCGACGAATCAGCGACAAAGTATTTTAATTAGGTCAGTGTTAGCTTTTGTGCAGACGCTAGAATGTGTTATTGCTTATTTATTTTTAATTGACCTAAAACTTTTTTGCCACCACTAATAAAAATATAATGACTTATATATAATGTTAGTTATATTTATATTCACTACTTTATATATGCTATATTTATATTCACTACTAGCTTCCGTCCCACGGTTTCACCCGCGATCCCAGGGCCCTTTAACTTTCCCTGGATAAAAGGAAGCCTATGTCCTCTCTCAAACTCCAGTACCTACAAAATTTCTATATCAAAACATTTTTGTGGTTTAGGCGTGAAAGCGTATTGTATATTGTATATTTATAGAATTACCTTATAGGATTGTAAGGGGTTTGACGCCAGTGTTAAGCTAAATACATAAAATATTTAGATTAAAGTGAATAAAGACATAATGCTGTCAATAAAATTGGTAGGTGGTCATTAAATTGATTGTAAAATAGCGCGATTAAAAAATAAATATAATCCCAAAATAATAAAATGTAGGAATTCCAAACAAGTTTTTAGGAACTTGATTAATTTACAATCGAACGAAACTAGGTCTCTATGTTAGGTAGTAAATCTTTTTTAGGTTTACTTTTTTCATACGTATCACGTGTTAAGGGGAATATCATACAAAAGTTCATAATAATAACTGTAAATAAAATAAAACCGAAATTAAGAATAAAATAACGTCATCAAACGACTGAAGAAATTTTCTTAAAACAACTTTTAGCTTAGTTAGTTTTCAAAGACATGAAACCACATCAAATTAGGATATTCGTTCTGCACCGATCGAGCTGAAATTTTAGAATGATATACAATCCACATCAATGATTGTTTTTATCTAATTTTTGCATCAGTCACAGCGAAGCGTGGTAGGGTAGAGCTAGTTTTTAAATATTTTAATTGAATTAAGTTTAAGCTATTAAGCTACGCCTTTATAAATTTTAGATCATTTGCGAGCGGCCGGCGCGGGCGCAGGCGTCGCGCTAACAATAAAGGTTTTGGGAACAAAACAAAATGAATGCACACGAAATACAAATAAAACCTCTGGCAAAATGCAAAAGGGAATGCGTGGGAGCAGGACCGGTGCATTCTATTGTATATTATTCACACGTTCGAATTAAAGACGAATTGAAAAGTATTAATACATTACTCTACAACGAAACCAAATAAGTTCTTAAATTAGAATTTAATTCTCTCATTAAGTTAACCAACGTTTACCTATGAAAATTATCATATACTATATTGAATATACAAGCGTAGGGCACAATTTCGCGTAGTAAGATTATAATTTTTTATTTGTTTTTAAATACACAGAAATATATAAAAATGTATATGACAGTATTAAGACAACAGACACTACTTAATTTGCAAATTTCCCAGCGGGAGCTTTTAGATGAACAAACTATCTAATTATTCCTCTTTATAATCATAGTTTAGGAATACGTATCAATCCAATTACTATCAGTAGATTCGGTCCTCACCGCCGCAACGCGCTGTGGCGTCTCGCGTCGCCCGCGTATTCTTCGGCCGAGTTCAGCCGCCACGCATCGTGGCCCACGCCCCTAGTGCCCAGACGCACTAATTACACCATGATAACATTCATAGGCGAACGCTGTAGAGCGAACGCTGAACGCACTAACCGTAACGGGCATCGGACATCGGGCATCTTGATCCGGCCTGCGACGCTCGCCATGTGAAAGTAAGAATGACTAATTAAAGTTTGAACCTTTTTTTACTCGTATAAGGTGTTTGTTTTAGTGTAGTTTAAGTGAGCAGATTTTAGGTACCGGTCAAATAAACGGTGTGTAATTTTTCGTTAGCTATTTCGTATAGCGTTTTCGTGGTATAAAAACAGAGCCTAGGTACAAAAGATATTTTTAAATGGGATTGGTATTTTCTAAGATTATTGACAGACAAACATTAATCATTATTATCATTATTAGTATATTGTTTTAGTATAGGTAATTAAATTACCAAAATAAACAAAATTCGAAATATCTTTATTACTTTACCTCTCATTTAATTTTCATTCCACATTTTTCCTTAACATATAGGAATTTGAAAAATACCAAAATACATCCCTTTTCTTTGGTAAGTTTCTTACCAGCTCATCTCACTTCTCATTAGTACCTACCTTTAACCTTCATTACTATAGTAGGTATAGCATAGTATAGGCCAACAATCAAATGCCTTTGAATTGAAATGACTTCATGCAGGGTACATCTAATCTCTCCCAGACACTCAACGCAGTTAACAACGCAGAATATTGTTATTTCTCCAATATTATGTTAAGCGGCAGACGTAACGCTCCGCGGCGCCTGCGCAGCCGGAGAGGGAAGATCGCAAACTGATAACTGAACTGTAGGGGAGCTTTCACTGTGGGACTTTAAGTTCATGGTCAACTTTTGGCGATCCTTAGGTATAAACAATTGGAATTATGAGTAGGTAGGTGGAGAATTTTTATTTATTTGATTAGATCTAGGGAGATTTTTGACGCTTTTTGACTGAACTAAGCAGTGCATATAGGTACATGTACCTAATGGATGAATGAATGAGCTATTGTAAGCTATGGTTTATAGGTAATTACTTTAAAGCACATACTAATATACTTTAGAGTACCTATAGTATGTTTATAATAACTTACAGAATGAGTAATGTACCTAAATATACACGTATGTTGTCACCTGTATTGTCTCCTTGAAAAATTGTTGATATTGTAAATAGTTTAAGTATATTTTATTTTTGTATTGTTGTATAATGTTTTGTTAACAGTGTGTTGTGTGTTTTTGTCAATTTAGACTCTCTATGTGTAGTGTTGTCACAAACCTTTGTGGTTTTAAATGCTACTTTGTAATAATTGTTATAATGTTATGTTGACCCTGTAAAATAAATAAATAAAAAATAAAATAAGTGCTTGTAAAATTTTATGCTAAGTGGAAATCGAAAACATGCGGCTAGAAAATCGTCAGCCACCTATTTGTATTGAAAAAATAGTTCAAACATAACACATAAATAGCTTCTCGTTAACTTAGAGGGTTTCTAAAGAAAACAATAATAAATGTCCGAAAATCTTTGCTGACATATTCAAGAAAAGCGCACTTTTAATGTCCATAAAATGCGTGGACAGAACGCAGTAGTAAAATGCGTAGTTTGCCGAAATACTCAAATTGTTAATAGTCATGTTAACTTTATAGTAGCAGTTAAAATATTTATTGTTTACTATAAAATGTTGCTTTATTTGATATTATACTTACTGCAATAGTAAAGAAAATGGTTTTATACTAATACTAATCCATACTTAATATTACGAGTATAAATGCGAAAGTAACTCTGTCTGTCTGTACCGATTAAAATTAAAATTTGGTACACAGATAATCCAGAGCCTGAGAAAGAACATAGGCTGATTTTTATCCCGGGAAAATTGAAGAGCCCCCGGGAACGCGGGCGAAGCCGCGGGCAGCCACTAGTTTAATAATAATATTGATTCGCACTAAGTCCGCGTGGTGGACTATGGCCACCGTGGTTAACACCTCTATATTAAGGGAGGCTTGTGCTTGTGTGGAGACATATATGAGCTGATGACGATAAATAGTACTGATTAATGTAGATTTCTACTTCATAGCAAATCATTCGTAGGTGAGGTATGGCACCTTCACTTGTGAGGTATTTCCTTGGTCTTCTAATTACCGTCATACATGATAAAGATGGAATTGTGGTTAAAAACAGGCTTAAACTAAGAAAAAATAACTCTTTCTTATATATGCAGTTTTTGTATCTTGAATTAAACACTAACTTAGTTAGTAAATACGCAATATTCCCACTACTTTTTAAAATAAATAAAATATGTCTAGAGTAGGAGTCGAACTTCCGACCCGTGGCTGGCGAGGGTAATCATCTCAGCTGCCATTAACCGGCGTGACAGCCTCAATGGCGCCGGCGGCTCGGTTGCTAGGCAACGCGGCGCCGTCACGCCGCCCGCCCTTTACACAGACCTATGATTTATCTAGATAAGATATCTGAACTAATATTAAAAATGGTTCTTTCTGTCTCCCTCGCTTTCACGTTAAAACTACTGAACCGATTTTTATGAAATTTAGTACCCAAATAGTCCAGACCCTGACAAAGAGCATAGGCTACTTTTTATCCCGGGAAAATGGAAGACCTTCCGACAATTTATATATGGTGTATCTAGTTTATACAAATCATTGGTTGCATAAAAATATAATAGTGAGTTTACTAGTGCGTTTATGTGCATCGTAGATAAAGTGATTTGTCTGCACTGCGACACTTAACTATGATTAAATTGTTTAACGATTTTCTGCTACGTAATGCGACTGATGATAAATAAATCCTGTACTTAAAGTTACTTAACGGAAAAATCTAATTGCTACCTTTTTATGTGAACGCGTATGATTAAGTAATTTTATATATTACTAGCTTCTGTCCCGCTGTTATGCCCGCGTTCCCGGGGATCTTTTATTTTCTCAGGATAAAAGTAGCCTATGTATTAATCTAGGGTGTTAGCTAACTCCATTCCAAATTTTGTTAAAATCGCTCCAGCCGCTCAGACATGATTTAACAAACATAAATAAATAATATAAAAGGCTTATATTCCACTAATATTAAATTGTTTGTATTATAACTATGTATATACATACATATAATAAGTATTACTATACTTAAGATTAATTAGTGGACCCCTGAGTATGAAGGGCTCCAACAAACATAATCACAAACTCTCGCCTTTATAATATAAGAGAAACTCCGACGTATAGGCAAGGGATTTGATCCTGCACCCTCATGATCGTGAGTCGGTGCATTCACCGCTGATCGGGTATAGATAAAGTAATCTCATAATATTTACAAACCATGAAAGGGTATTAGTTAATTATATGAAGGTAATTATTATAAATACATATTTTATACACATACGGACAATAATTTTTCACCATATTCGTGCGTGAACAAAGCGACGCTAAGACCAATATGGGTGATTTTTTCTGTTTAAGGATTAGAATGTATGCGGTAACTTAAATAAGTAAGTAATAAATAATAACTATATTATTTTTATTGATTGACAATAATATAATTATATTAATTTACTAACCAAGTTTGTGATAATCATTTAAATAAGTATCCTGGGACATTCTTTAGTCACGGCCAATTTGATTCCAAAGAAAGTTTAAAATATTTATTTATGTGATTTTTTGTGAATGAACACTTTTTTGTCTAAGAGGGGAGTGATACCTACGTCCAGCACTATAAAAGTCAGGGTATCTAACCACTAAGCAAATCACTTCTTCACTCTACAAGCAATGCAACGGTAAAACAGGTAGGTAATATACAAAAAGACTTGACACCCAATATGTCCAATTCTCACGTCGATTAAATGTATGTAATCGTAAAGTCGTCAAATTAGGCAAAGCCTGAAACGACCGGTCTGCCCCCCCCCCCCCCCCATTGCCCCATACTCCCCCCCCTCCCCTCGACCACCCAGCGGCATTGTCCAGTGTCGTTCGACCAAGCAATTTACACTTGTGTGCGTATGCTGATTTGGTTGTGATCGTGATAAATATCGCTATCGATATAATTTATTTATTTTAAATTCCTTTATTATTTCTGTTCATAAGGTAATAATTTAGCTAATGTTTCTGCTTATTGATTTCATTATTGCCTACAAGTCATGCGTTATTTCTAGGCGAAGATATGAAGGACAGCACTCTCGCATCTTCGTTTGCGTAAGATCTTCCCCGTCTTTTGAAACAAAGCAATAAATTTTCTATCGATACTCCGCCTCTATAGGTCGTAGCGCTATGTAGGAACATAGCGATGTCTAGGCCGTCACTATTTTTCTTTAACCAGAACTTTTCATTTCATTTCCTAATATTACTTGGGGCTCCTCACATTTTTACCCGCGTTCCCAGATAATCTTGAAATTTTCCTGCATAAAAAGAAGCTTATGTATTATTCCCCAGCATATAATAACTCTGTGCCAAATTTCAAGCTGATTCCTTCAGCCGTACTGGCATAAAAAACCAACAAACATACACCCTAACAGCTTTCGCATTTATAACATTAGTAGGAAATAAAATCGACTAGCTCGATTATCGACATCGCTACCGTCAGCGCCGCGCCAGCCCCACCGCAGCCGCCAACCGTGGGAACTCGCGGACTGCACAAGATTAATCCATCGGAGGACCGCTTCTCCACTTTGCATACTTTATTTACGTCCCCACCAGGTTTTTGCTTAAGAGCGGGTATAGAGTTAGGGACAATGTACCGCACAAGTGTAATGCATAGTTACGAAATAAGGTTTTAATTTTGGTAACACTGAATTTATTGAAAATAAAAAATAGTCAAAGAAGACTTTAGGACGTAAGACAGTGTTCTTTTTTGATATAACATCTAGACTATGTTAGGTAATTCCTGATATTGTAGCTTTTCGATTGTGAAAGAATTTTTGCAATCGGCGCAGTAGTTTTGAGTTTATTCATTACTAGCTGCCTCCCCGCGGTTTTACCCGCGTAGTTCCCGTTCCCGTGGGAATACAGGGATAAAATATAGCCTATGTTACTCGAGGATAATGTAGCTTTCCAAAGGTGAAAGAATTTTTGAAATCGGTCCAGTAGTTTCGGAGCCTATTCATTACAAACAAACAAACAAACAAACAGATCTTTCCTCTTTATAATATTAGTATAGATTAACATACACACAAAAATACTCTCTGGCCTCTCTATCATATTAGTGTAGATTTTATTAAGTATTTTTTTACCCATAATTATACATAGATACCTACATACTAAGTTTTAATCCTAAGATATATAATTCTGTAGACAGACTCTTAAGGAGGTACAGACCTTCATGATGTCATCCCAGACGAGCAGTCTACCTTTAATAATTGAGAAACTTATTTTATCCAGTTTAATTGAGATTACGCTGAGGTCATTTTGGGGTAAAGTGTTAAAGGTGACATGTTTTATTTTAATTGATAAGAAGTGAAAGGTCAACTTTAATAGGTACCAAGTTTTCATAAAAAATAACGACACTTTACCAAAGAGTGTTAAGATAGATTGTGATATTATATTTAAATATAATCGTTTAAATACTTTACGGATAAATTGCCACTGTTAGTTTGACACAGACTAGTATGTCAAAACGTTATTATTTATAATTTTCAGAACAAACAAGAGTCTGTAAACTTTACAGTACTATACAGGTAGTTAGTTATACCTGATTTTTATAAGTACATTGAATCTTCAAATAATTTCACATGGTATAAAGGATATAAATGTACCTATCATCGTTACATCAGCTATAAGACATCAAATGCTAAACAAAATATAACCAGCAGCCTTACCATAGTACATCAGCAACCCAAACACAAGGTAATCCTTGCATAACACAATGACAAAAGCCAACAAATATGCGTACGCGCATGATATTAGTGATTATGCGACGTAATTGCGTCCTTTATCGGTTCGCACGCATACCGCGGAGTGAAACAATCGCAATACGATCCTATAATCCTTCATTCCCTCGCATCGCTATTTAAAGTCGGCCCTTACACCGTAGAAGCGAATATTGCATTCCTTGCATACCGTGAGGTACCGTCCAAGTTATGAGAGACTAGTTTCGTCGCGGTTTAGCCTGCGTTCCCGGGGATTTTCAATTTTCCCAGGATAAAATGTAGCCTATATGTTAATTCAGGTTATAAACTATTTGTGTTCCAAATTCCATCTGAATCCCTTCAGTGGTTTTTGCTTGAAAGAGTAATTTAGTAACACTTATATCTATCCAAACATCCATACTCACAAACTTTCGCATTTAAAATAAAAGTAGGATACTTAAACATGGAATTTAAGGTAATGCAGCTAAAGTGCAGTTTTCATTTGGTGTAAATATCTATTTGAATATTTTAAAGTTTATCTACGCAACTATAGCAATGCTGTGATTTTTAATCCTCATTCAAATGGATGTACTAGAATATTTTTATTAATTACCTTTGCTCAATTTTTGTTTCGTATTTAACGATGAAAACTTCTTGTCAGTTCGATGCAAGTTAGCACTTATTTCAACTCATGGCTAGAAAAAGCTTCAATAACAGCTGTCATTTAAGTCGTAGAAGCTGCTGGCTGCAAATAATCAACCAATTCTCTTCTATTAAATCACCAACCGATTTTTTGGAATGGACTAGTAGTTTTACCTCAGATGGTATTAACACCCTTACATGGCCTGTACTTACACTGTTTCGGCGAGCGCAGAGGGGTCTCAACCAAATCACCAGTAGGAAAAAATGAGAATTCTTTAATTGTTTTTTTAATCCGCTATCAGCGTTTCCCTCACGCCGTCTCAGCACGGCCGATATGAGAATTTGCATCGAATGGAGTTGAGACTCGTTGCCTCCACAGCCAGACAGTGCATGTGTCTCGTGTTTGGTTATCCCTTATAGATTAGGTACATAATGTTTCATTTAACAAACTCATGTTGGGTAAAGAGGTGGGAAGTGATTGGAATTGTATCGAAATGTATTAAGATTTAGAGTGTAAATTCGTGGTCTAATTAGGCATTGTAAGGAATCTATGGAACAAAGTAGCCTTTTAATAAAGGTTCAACACACGTTCACATCTTACTAGCTTCCGTTCTGTGGTTTCACCCACGTTCCTGAAGGCGTTTATTCTTTATGAGATAAAAAGTAGCCTTCAGTTGCTGAGTTGGCGGACCTTTTTGTGACACTTTAAAGTGTAAATAGTGTAAATAGTCAATTTAACATGTAAATTTATGCACTATTTTATTTTTTAGGTTAATTAATATTTTTTGTTTGTTTATGATTTTTTATGTAATATTTATTCGTCACAAAAAATAATTTATTTCTTTCTATGTGCTATTGCAGAAATATTTTAAATTTCAAGTATGATGTAACCTAATTGATAAAATAATATACCTAAGAATAAAACTTGATCAACATAATTGAATTAATAAGCGAACAGAAGAATTATGTACTAATTAGATACCAAAATAAATACACTATAATTTTGGCGGTTATTGAACTATTTATAAGTACAATTGAAATTTATAATTGTGCTTCAATTAGGATTCCTAAAATATTGCGCAAAAACTTATCGCCTTTGTTGTGAAAAATATTTTCGAAAGACCGTTTGTAATTTTAATTATGAGCTAGAAGTTGCCAATTAAATAAATTCTCAGTAACATTTTTAATTGAATTGAAATGAGTATTAGACAAAAAAAGCCGCCTTATAAACTATAGAACAGTGATATTTTAGGCTCATAGAATGCACGAAGTAAAATATTAATAACATTATATCTATTGTGAAATAGATCAAACATCAAATTAATTCTTGTATATAAATATCTCCTGTCAAAGTGTTTGTTAGAAACAGCTTTACCGAATTTTAAATATTTATTTATCTGAAAATAGCTCAAGTACCGATCACCCCCCTATTTTCTCATTTTATCATGTCTAATATGCTTATATTTCTAATCATTATTCAAAATATTATTTCAATAATTATTTAACCTACTAATAGTATACTTTATTTGACTTTATCTATCGTTAGAATATTCCCAACATGCTTATTTAAAATATACAATTATCATTCCGAAATTCTCACTAATAACCTAAAAAAACAGGTAAGGTACGCCATAACTTTCGCTAAAATATGCGACAATCAATTCGTGACTCCCGACAAACGTAGAAACTTCCTAAAAAAAGCACCGTCAAAGCTCCGGACGTGTTCCTACAAACTTTCATAGACCAGAGCTTCTCGGTAAAGCACATAGTTATTATTGTTTAATCCACTGTACTCATTCATGGACACGTTTTGGTGAGTTTAAATTTATGAACAGTTTATGGATAGGATAAAAGGATTCAAGGGCGGTAGGATGGGAACTTTTTCGGTGGGTAAAATACCATTGTATGCGGGCGATCTGGTTTATTAGATCATTTTTAGCTTGTTTTAAATTTTTGGTCCTACGGTATGAGAGTTAGTTTTAATCGTGAGGAAACCGTGCCTGAGATGTCACAATTAAACGCAAGTGAGTGCTAGTACCGCGTGGTGGACTAACCCTCTCGTAGTTAGGAAAGGCTCTTACTCCTGCAGTGGATACGTATAGACGTACATGAGCTCATGATCACGACGTGACCATGGACATTGAAACTGTGCTAAATTATAACGAACACAAAACAAAAGTCAATCTATACAAATACTTCGAATATGATACTTTAAACTTTAAAAAACTGTTTATATTTGTATCTAATTGTATAATGTAAGTATACGATCTCGTAAAAAAAAAACATTTCACTAATCATATTATAGTTCCTCTATTTGACAGCCCGGTTGGCTTTGTGGTTAGTGATCCTGACTCTCAAGCCGCGGGTCGTGGGTTCGAATCCCACCCAGGACAAAGATTTGTATGCATGAATATGTCTGTTTGTCCTGTGTCTGGATGTAAATATGTATATAAGTATGTATTTAAAAATAGTATATGTAGTATATCAGCTATCTGGTTACCATAACACAAGCTCACTTTGAAGCTTACTTTGGAATCAGATTGGCCGTGTGTGAAAAATGTCCCAGGATATTTATTTATTTATTTATTGACACTCAAAAGTAGCTACGTTACCTACTGACCCAGCAGAATACAACATATCTACCACTTATAAAACTTTAAGACATGGGTCTTGCAAATTAATCGGACTCCCCATAATCCGGGCTCGTTAGGTGCGAGGGCCAGCGGGGGACGTGGGGGCGAAGGGGACGAAGGGGCGAGGGGCGAAGGGGCGAAGGAGACGAAGGGGGCAAGGGGGGCGAGGACCACCGCGGCGCACGCGGCCGGCGCTGCTCTGTAATCTGAGCGTGCGCGCAGCTTTGTTGTGGGTCTTTCTTGCTGTAAAACGGTTTTTGGATAATTTTTTTAATGAAATTTATTTTAAAAGTATGACTTTTTTAAATGTGATGGATAAACGGGTTCAGGGCATACTATTTCTTAAATAGCTTCATTAAAACTTCATACTTGGGTGAAACCGTAAAGCATATCTACCTATATAGGCTAATAGTTGTCATTTTGTCATGAACCTTGTAACTTTTTTCTATTGTTTGGGTTTTCAGTATCTATGCAAAAAAAATGCGGTCTATACCAGACAGGAAACAATAATTTATGAGGGATTAGGTGGAAATATTCTCAATATATAACATGAATCATAATCACACAGTATAAATTATTAAAACTATATAAATAAATGCAATGTAAAACCGGAATCATAATTCGCAAACAAAATAAAACTTAAGTCTCAACAATTTCCCGTTGGCTCAGCCTCAGCCTCAGCCAAGCCGTGGTGGCTCAGTTGGGAACGCACCGACTCACGATCACGAGGGTGCCGGTTCAAATCCCTGGCCCGTACCTCTGAGTTTATAAAAAACTTACGTACGGATTCACACCACTGGCTTTCGGTGAAGGAAAACATCGTGAGGAAACCTGCATGCCTGAGATGTCACAATTAAAGGCATGTGAAGTCCGCCAATCCGCACTAGGCCCGCGAGGTGGACTATAGCCTAAAAAAAAAACCCCCCTCGATGTTAGGGGAGGCTCGAGCTCCTCGGTGGAGACGTATATGAGCTGTTGATGATGATGAATTTCCCGTTTGCTTTATTATACCGTGTGAAATTAATCTGAAGGTCCAACTTCATCTTATGTAAGTAAAGTTATAAAATACTCGATCGAGGTAATCAGTAACCGTCAAGTTTTTACTATACAACAAAAACGTATATAATCAAATTATATTTATAAAAACTTGAAAAAAAAAAACGATTCGGTCACCAACATTACCGTTTTGATGCACACTAAAAAATGCCCTGGGGCAATTTTTTTTCGACTTTATTTCCACCGCGTTGTGCCTCCAAAATTGAGTTGTACGGCTTTCGCGGATTTTTTTTCATTGTTTTTTTTTCTCGACTTTTTGCACCACACCGGCGGTCCGCGGTAATCACCTGCTTGTTTATTTATTTATTAAGTTTAGCGGGACGGGACATCGGAGTTGCATAATTATTGTCAAAATGTATACACATTGTGATTATAATATATTATTCCTTGAGATATATTCGATTCATTACTGTTTTTGAACATCGAGTTTTAAAGCAAAATTTTGTCTCTTTCTAACGTCATTAGAAAGACACGTTAGGACAAAATTTGATTATTTTTTTATAAATACTATTGACTGTTTTAAAACAATAAAAATGCCACAGTATGATTAAAATACCGTAATAAAATAAAACAGTATCAGAAAAACTGTACGAAATTACATCAAGAGATAAAATACTTCAACATAAAGGTAACCGTTTTGCCGCGATGTTGGTGGCATTGGCGTGGTTTTTTTTCCTCCCTCCCCCCCTCCCTGGAAGGTAATAAATCATTTGAGTAGTTAATTATTTTGATTAAAAGAGAGCTGCGGTGAAATTGGTATTGCAACGCATTTTTGGGCCACATTCCTTGAGTCCAGTATTAAGGACAGACTTTGTTTCGGAGACAAGTTACAAAATTAATAATGTTAAAGGGATAGTATATTATGTTGATCATTGTACTTAACATAGATGATGAATATTCTGATATTATAAAAAGCAAAATATTAGATTTTTTGTTTGTTTGTTTTTTTTTAATAGGATCTGAATGATATAATTTCTCCAATGGCAAATTACATTATCAGGGAGCAACATAGCATAATATATTTTATCATTGTATTCCTAAATGAACGGGAACAGTGGTGAAGGCGCAGCAAAATTTTGTTCATTAGAATTTTACTGTTTATGAGAGTCTACAAAAAGCGGAAATCGTTATGTTATTCGTCCAGCGTTTTAACCTGCCATTCCTGGGGTATATAATATTTCCCTGGCTGATAGCATAGTCTATATCCCTTTATGACTGATACTGTAGCTTGCTAAGAGTATTAGTAGATTACCCGCTACATTCACACATAAACATTATCACTTTCTTCTTCTTCTTTTTTCAATGGCACCAGGTTAGTTAGGATAGATGTTATAAAAATAATTTGACATTTTAATTTGATTTTTTTTTTTTTTAATAATTTGACATAAATATAGACTTATTTAAAATAAGTTAAGTATATATCTTTCAATAAATATCCTGGGACATTTTTCACGCATGGCCAATCTTATTCTAAACTAAGCAGGGCTTTGACTATGGTTAATTAGTTTGTCCTCGGTGGGATTCGAACCCACAACAGGCTTGAAAGTCAAGCTCACTAACCACAAAACCAACCAAGCAGTAATCATTACTAACAATAACAACCTTTTTTAACACACGAATTGTCAACATACTCTTATCGACCACAAAAGCCAATCCAGTAAGTTTTTATTTCCAATACACCTATAATGCAGTAACTCTGTGAATGTGAACCAGTACAGACGCGGCACACTTCCGAAATAGCTTCTCATCGCACCTGATGCTGTATCAACATAGATTTAACGAGTTATTTATTTACTATCAGTCTGCGACCACGTGGTCAAATTTGCGGTAACATCCACACAAATCTATATCTATACTAATATTATAAATGCGAAAGTAACACTGTTTGTCTGTCTGTCTGACTAGCTTTCACGATTTAAATAAAATTTGGTACACAGATAGTCCAGAGCATGACATAAGCTACCTTTCATCCCGGGAATATAGAAGATCTCTCGGGTATGCGGGTGAAACTGTGGGGAGTTACTAGTATTATATGTTTGAAAATTTGCGTGTATGGATGGATGTTTGTTACTCTTTCACGCCTAAACGGTTGTAGGGATCTGCCTGAAATTTGGCACAGAGTTAGAATATGTTTTGGACTAACACATATAACTTTTTAGCCCGAGCAAATGGATATCACCTGGGAACGCGTGCATATGAAGTCTCCAGTCCCCGCGTCAGTCTAAGCCCGCGTAGTGGACTATGGGCACTATGGCCTACCCTCTCAATGTTAGCGGAGGCTCGTGCTCCTTGGTGGAGACGTATGACTGATGATGACTAACAAATTGAAAAACTAATAATAATAAATAAATAAAATATCCTGGGACATTTTTCTTTCACAGACGGCCAATCTGATTCCAAACTAAGCAGACCTTGTGATATGGTAACCAGATAGCTGATATACTACATATACTACTTTTGAATACATAATTATATAGATATTTATCCAGTCAAAACTTAATCCTAAATAAATACTGAAGAATAGAAATGAACATATTGATGTATACAATAATTGTCTTGTATGGGATTACTTATAACTAGTCACGTGACATGGTATCCGAAAAACCAGACTTTTGTCAGAAGCTTTCAGGCAAATAGGCTGAAGTACCTCACGTAAGCCGCAAATATTATAACTATGCCTACGTTAAATGTAGAACGTACAGCTAAATATAACCGACGATCAAAGGAGGGTATTACGTGAATACGGAAGCCACGTATAGATATTTTATCGGGTCGACACCATAATGGTCCATTAGCTTTTTGGGGTTCCGTTACGATTTTTTTTGTAACAATTTTGTCCATTGAAATAAGTTAGGCAACATCTAAAAGCATCACTGTTATGGAAAACAAAATTTCGTTCATTAGTATTAGATAGGTATGTTAATATTATAATAAAAACACATTATAAAATAAAGTCGCTTTCCGCTGTCTGTCACGATTATTTATTTATTATTATTATGAGCCTGTGGTGTCCCACTGCAGGGCAAAGGCCTTCCCATCTTTCCTCCACTCCTCTCGGTTCAGAGCTTTACTGGACCACTCTTACACTCTCACACTTACTGTCACTATGTCTTCTTAAATCTTTAAACGCAACCGATTTTTACGCAACCGATTTCGATGGGGTTTTTTAATAGATAGAGTGATTCAAGAGGAAGGTTTTTATATGCAATAAATGCATAATATATTAGAGAAACACTGTAAATTTTTGAGGTTTCTAATGTGATGCATAAGCATTGCACCCGTGCGAAGCTGGGGCGGGGCGCTAGATAAATGTGAAAATACGTCACTTTCATCTGCACCTGAAAGCCGGTACTTCCTAATTCAATTCAAAATGCAGTTTAAGGTCTTATATGATGGCTAAAGCTACTGAGGTAATATCGTTTCGGAAGTCAACATTCAACTGAGAAGATATATTAAGTTACACTTGAAAAATCTCCTTTTGTAAAACCGCCATTACACATGGATTGTTTATAAGAACTAATAAAATTATAAAAGAAAATACGGAACCATGTCATATTAAATGTGGATCACACTTGACCGTTTTACTTTTTAATCCGAAAACTTCGGGCAAATATTATGATTTGTAAGTCAATGGTACACCATTAGCCAATGATGGGTTTCGGGTCTGACTTACGCGATATTGATCTTGATTTAAGCCACCGTGAAATATGTGGCCTTATAAGGAAACAAGTGACTCCCCGTGGTTTTACCCGCGTTCTTAGGGAATTTTTAATATTTCTGGGACAAATAGGAAGTAGTTTATGTGTAATTCGAGAACATATTCTAGCTCTGTGCCAAATTTCGTCATGATCCTTTCAGACGTTCTGGCGTGAAAAAACAACAATAATCCATACTAATATTATAAATGCGAAAGTAACTCTGTCTGTCTGTTACGCTTTCACGCTAAAACTACTCAACCGATTTAAATGAAATTTGGTACATAGATAATCCAGAGCCTGAGAAAGGACATAGGCGAAGCCGCGGGGAGCCACTAGTTACACAATAATCTATACTAATATAATGAAGAGGAAAGATTTGACTGTTTTTGTTTGTTTGCATTGAATAGGTTATGAAACTACTTGACCGATTGGAAATATTCTTTCATTGTTGGGAAGCTTCATTATCTCAGCAGAACATAGGCTATATTTTATCCCAGTATTCCCACGGGAACGGGAACTACGCGGGTGGAACCGCGCGGAGGCAGCTGGTATTTTTTTTATAACAAGAAAAGCTTTCGCCTGTTACACTACTTACATTTTATTCAATTAAAAGATGAGATCAACATTAATATCTATATTAAACTAAAAGTAAACCTATCATTAAAATCATCCATACATTCTCACAAACTTTCGCAATTATAATATGTTTTTGCAATTTTAACGTTTTTATTTTTTAATCAAATGTATTAAAATAATTTAATTTTATTGATTTCTTGACAATGATAGAGCTTTTACTGAAACAGAAAATGATGTTCACTAAGAAGCTTTTATGCTTTAGCGGTGACATCTAGCGTTGAGTAGGTTAACTAAAGTAATCTTTTGCAGCGAGTCTCCGGTAGTCGACATGTCATCATAATGTTTTCAATACAAATAACCAGATGGCGCTAGTAGAAGGGTTTTCAAGGGAAATATTAAACTCTTCCGCTTGCAGATAGATGGTACTACTGTATAAAAATGAACGGTTTTGTTTTAAGTTATATGCGTAAAAATGTAGATAATTAATTGGTTTTGATAATTTCAAGTTATTTGAAATTAAAAAAAAATTTGACATGAATCTTACAAATCAGTTTTATATCGAATAGTTATTTTATGAAACTAATCATGTAAATACATTTTACTTAACAAAAAATATTTTTTTTTTAGCTAACTGACTCAGGTATGACTTGGCGACTTGACATGACTAAGATTCTACAAAATACATTTTTTATGGTAATACCTGGATAAAAACAGCCTATGTGTTATTAAAGAACATATTCTAACCCTGTGCTAAACTACATCGGTTTACCTTCACCCGAAAGAGTAAAAAAACATACATACAGTCACAAACTTCCGTCTTTACAACATTAGTATGTCTTACGTAATATTTAAATCAAAACTTAGAGTTCTAAAATGAAACTACCCTCTTTATATTAAAATTTACAACCGCACATTACAGTTGTAAATAACCTAACACTTGTTTACCCATTCTGTTGAATAGCTGTAATAACCACTTTGTTACAATTCAGTAAATCAAAATGACAATAACTCGACGATTTCATGTTTTGTCTCTGTCTTTACTAAGATGTCAAATGAGAAGTCTGTCGCGATGCGTTCGTTTGGTGGAGCCTTGTATTAGAATACATAGCCACCAAACAACAAACTACACAAATAATAAGACCAAAGCAGTTTCCACACCAATAAGTTGTCAAACAAAACACATAGGTTGGGAGAATATTCAGACGGGGATTTTGGTTACTCCTTAACCTTCTTTAGATCATACGATAAGGGGACGACACGACGTATTTTTTTTTTTTTTTTTTATCTAGGAGGCAATGTCTGAGGGTACAGTGACGGGTTATGTCCGACTTGCACGGACTAAAACCTCCCCGTGTCCTTCTGGCCGTTTCCCAAATGTCCAATATTCCCTAAATAATCAAACCAGTGAGTCCCTCACCCCCAGCAACGCCCTGAGCCGAGGCACGGTCCCGCAGGCGACACCCTCAGCGCAGTTGCTTAAATCTACTACGGTTGAGAGCCCTCAGCGCTCACCGATTGCCCGCGTAAAGGTGTAACAGCCATCAGAGGCTAACACCTTCAAGTCCCTTCCAAAAAAAAAGTCCTTCTGGCCGTCGCCGGAGTTGCGGGTAGATATGCCGTGATCTACATAGACTATGTATGTAATATTAGAAAGCTGAAGTGTATTTTTGTTTGAACGCGCTAATCTCAGGGACTACTAATCCGAATTGAAATTATTTTAGTGTTGGTTAGGTCATTTTTTGAGGAAGGTATAGGGTACATAAAATTGCGCTAAGACTAAGAGGAGCGGAGTAAAAAGTAATCCAAACAAAGTTGAGTGGGTAGGCTAGTTTATAATAATAAGTTATGTTTATAAATCGGAATTAGTGATAGATAGTTGCGATAAAACGCGAAGATATTTAAATTAGCTATGTTTACGGAAATCACAGGTTTATGTTTCTATTTATTAATAAAAAAAACAGTTCTAAAATACATTAAAAGTTAAAGAACTAAGCGTTGTGTTCCATTTTAAAACTTTTAACAAATATAGGTATACCTATTTTATCATTGTTGTATACCTACATACGTAGTTCCAAAGTCTAGAATTCATACTCTTTTTGAAAAGCTTCACAATTTTCGTAAGGCGCCGCCAAATATAAAACAGAAAAAAAAAAAAATTAAAGCTCGGTTCAATTCAAAGCTGTGAATAAAATAGTGTTGAGGCTAACTATTTATTGCATATCGATAACGTAAACTAAACTATTATGATATAATAGGTATTATATAAGTCCAAATGAACTTCACAAATGGTTTTAGGGCTTTTTTCCCATCTAGCGCATTTTGTGTGTATGAATATGTCTGTTTGTTCAATATCCGGATATAAATATCTATGTACATGAGTAAAATACATAGTAGGTACAATATGTAGTTAATCAGATAAAGCTTTGAGTATTTTTGAGATCAGGTTGGCCAGATACCTATATGTATATGATTTTAAGTAGCAGGTTGACATACAGGCAGACGCTCCACCTTATGGTAAGTGGTCACCGCCACCTATGGACGTCTGAAATACTTTGGGGATTGCTGATGTAATGTCAACCTTAAAATTCAAAGCCTTAGAAAGGCATAATTAATTTATAATCATGTCAAGTGAGTCCCCACTTCCCCCAGTGACGCCCTGAGCCGAGGCACGGTCCCGCAGGGGACTCCCTCAGCGCTGTCGCTTACTCCTTCGGTTGAGAGCCCTCTGCGCTCACCGGAACAGTCCGCGGTGAAAAAGTCATCTGAGGCTAACACCTGCTCGTCCATTTAAAAAAAAGCTATTAATTTTAAAATTTGGGTTTTATCGATATTCCATGTCCCATCACTAGAGGCACAGTAGTCTAGTGTAGATTGGTTTACGACTGTCCCAATCAAGCGGCGACGCTGCGGCTAACTGCCGCGATGCCGGTCTCCGGGGACCACCCTATACCGGAGCGAGCTGCTTGCACAGTTAACTGAAATTGTGTGGTTAACGACTAAAATACAATTAAACTAATTCTACTAATCATTAACATATTATAAATGAAAATCGCTTTCCACTGTCTGTCCCTATGTCGTCTAAAATCTTTATAACTACGCAACGGATTTTAATGCGTTTTTAATAGATAGAGTGATTCAAGAGGAAGGTTTTTATATACAATACATGCATAATACATATGTTAGAGAAATATTGACAATTTTCAAGAGTTTGTATGAATGGATGGATGTTAGTTACTATTTCACGCAAGAATTACTGAACGGATTTCGATGAAATTTGGAACACAGTTTATAACATGGATTTACACAGGCTACTTTTTATCCCGGGAAAATTGAAGATCCCACGGAAACGCGAGTGAAACTGCGGGTACTAGTATTATAAATGCGAAAGTAACTCTGTATGTTACGCTTTCACGCCAAAACGGCTGAATGGATCGCGGTGAAATTTGGCACAGAGATAGAATATGTTCTTAAATAACACATAGGCTTCTTCATATCCCGGTAAAATTTAAGATCCCCGAGTGAACCCGCACGCCACTAGATAATAATATTGCAATACATACTGTAATCTGGTACCTACGCTGTAATTTTTACATTTCCTTATTATCATGAAAAATTTAAAAATCTTCTTTATACCTACATATTTTGTCATGCTCCCATTGCAGTTTCAAATGTTACAAAAACAATTTTTTGATCGCCTGAAAATAGTATTATGCTAATCAGAGCTTTACCAACGTTGGTGGAACTAACCCAGCCGACCCAATATTGGTTGATAGAGCAATAATCATCAAAAACTTGGCGTCGGATCCGGCGCCATAATGTAAACTCTCTATTAAAACAAGCGCTATTTATTACTCTAGCAACACCCTTCGATGAACGAAATATTATATTTTGTGCTGCTTCGCTTTTTATTGTTTATGTGATAATACTTAACTTGCTTCGGCCGCGTAGTTTCGCTCGGTATAATTTGTGTATTATTTTTTTACATCAAATATTCGTTAAAATAATCCTATAAGGTTTTTTTTTTAATTTTCAAATTGAAGGTGAATGGAAACGCGGGGACGCGGGTGAAACCGCGGGGCAGAAGCTACTTTGAAATATATTTACGTATAGTTAGGATGACAATAAATAAATAAACATATACATTCAAAAGAGCATGACTACTACCCAACCGACTTCGATAATTATTTCATCAACAGAAATAATGCATTATCTAGGATTTACATAGAATATATTATATCCCTGTAATCCTACGCGAACGGGAACTACGCAGATGAAACCGCGGGGCAGAAGAGTATGAATACATTGTAAAGAGGTATTCCACCAAGCGCCCCCAAACGAAGCGCACCCAGACGAAGCGCACCTAATGTATTCCACGAAGCGCCCCCGTAGGTGCGCTTCAAATGAAAAATTTAAAATAATTAATTTCCTATTCCACGAAGCGCACCTAAGAATATCACTCGCATAGTGTGGTGACAAGAAATAAAAATGTCGATAGAAAAAAATATTTATTATTTAGAAGACTAACTTAATTTTCTATAATCGTTCAGTTTCATTATGTGACACAATATTTGTCATTTTTGTAATCTTAGGTACTATTTAAAATCACAGATTGTTTCATAATTATGCAATGAAACGACAAGTATCAAACACATTGTAAATATAGTTTTCCTTAGAGATCTATGTTGAAGTTTTCTTATAGCTTAGCTACCTGTTTAGTAAATAATAAAAATACTCTACTATAACATAAAAAAATCACAGATTGTTTCATAATTACAATAAAAACTTGGACAAATATCAAAAACACTTTAATTATAGTTTTCTATAGAGATCTAGGTTAGTTGATGTTGATGACCTCTAGTTTTATATAAAATCACAGACTGCTTAAAATAACTAAACACAATATTTAAGATTCTTAAATAATCTTGAAAAAATGGGCAATATATGTAGTATATAAACTTATCAATTAAATAAATTATTGATAATCAAAATCTTAATTTCTCTAGGCAATGTCCAACTGAAATTGACTGAAACAGCCCGTGACGTCGCAATAGTGTAATGAGAACTAAGCATGTAAACAAGCTCCGGAAATGCTCGGCTAAATTCGGGTTGGCTCGGGAATTCAGTGCCGCGCGCATACGTTGACGGTTAGCCCGGTTAGACGGTTATGTATATGAACATAAAAAATTTAAAGAAAATTACAATTATTGTATCACATTATTACAATGAATTTGTTTGATGTTAGAAGTTTCGTCAACGTCTAACCGGGCTAACCGTCAACGTATGCGCGCGGCACTGAATTCCCGAGCCAACCCGAATTTAGCCTAAGGAAAACTATATTTACAATGTTTTTGATACTTGTCGTTTCATTGCATAATTATGAAACAATCTGTGATTTTAAATAGTACCTAAGATTACAAAAATGACAAATATTGTGTCATATAATGAAATTGAACGATTATAGAAAATTAAGTTAGTCTTCTAAATAATAAATATTTTTTCTATCGACATTTTTATTTCTTGTCACCACACTATGCGAGTGATATTCTTAGGTGCGCTTCGTGGAATAGGAAATTAATTATTTTAAATTTTTCATTTGAAGCGCACCTACGGGGGCGCTTCGTGGAATACTTTAGGTGCGCTTCGTCTGGGTGCGCTTCGTTTGGGGGCGCTTGGTGGAATACCTCATTGTAAATACATATGTTTTTCCTTTAACTATAAATAAATAAATATCCTGGGACATTTTTCACACACGGCCAATCTGATTCCAAATTAAGCATCAAAGTGAGCTTGTGTTATGGTAACCAAATAGCTGATATACTACATATACTACTTTTAAATACATACTTATATAGATATTTACAACCAGACACAGGACAAACAGACATATTCATGCATGCAAATGTTTGTCCTGGGTGGGATCTGGACCCACGACCCGCGACTTGAAAGTCAGAGTCACTAACCACAAAGCCAATCGGGTTTGTCAATAATACAAACAAACATACATATAATCTTTGGAGTAAAATAAAATTATTTAGGTTGTCTTGTTTTTGTGTTGAGTTAATTTCTTCAAGTTATATATAGTAGGACATTTTGTTTGAGACTTATTGTATCGTTTTGCTTAACTAGTTTTGTTAGGAAATAATTTTGAGGTTGGAAATAGTGAGGGGAATATTTTTAGGGTTGCCAATCAAAGATTGTTGACCAAAGACACTTCGGATAAGTAATAACTTTGAAATATCTTTATTCCTTTAAAAAAAATTTTACAGCTTTACTGTTATTACAAATAGTTTTATTTCTTATTTTTTTTTACTGTAGCTGTTTTTTTTTCAATAATCTTGACACTGGAAGACATCAGTTACATGATAGAGCGTATGATCAATGAATTTTAATTAGAAATTGGTGTAAATATCTAGTAAATAAATACCCATAATTGTACTTTAAAAATAAATTTGATTGGCCGTGTCTTAAAAATCCTTAATAGGTAAGTATTGCAATAAATAAAAAGTTAGGTATATGTTAATTATTATAGCATAGACTTACTTTCAAACCTATGGTACTTTCAGGAACTTAGGCCTTAATCAAACACTATAATGAGACCTCAATTAAATGAATATTTAAAAAAGTACTACTTATACTACTTTAATATCTTCTTTGATATCGTCTGTCTGTCTGTTACGCTTTCACGCTAAAATTACTGAACCGATTTTAATAAAATTTGGTACACAGATAATCCAGAGCCTGAGAAATGACCTAGGCTATTTTTTATCCCGGGAAATTTGAAGATCCCCCGGGAATGCGGGCGAAACCGCGGGTATCCACTAGTATTATAATAATTAGGGTAACCATGACAAACAACCAAAGCTGAAATATGATATAAAGCCTATCTGTGGGATATTCTGCAATGATTAATCGATTGTTTTCGTCGCATACTTAATAAGGCATAACGTAAGCTTTGTTAGCAGAATGGACCTAATAAATTAAATCATTATTATTCTGTGTCTGTTTAAGGGTTATTTTTGGGGTTAGTATTTTATTTTTATTGTATGTAAGGAAATTATTTTGGTTTCAATATGGATTTAATTTCAAAGAAAATAATATTAAGTAGGTAATAGATAGATAAATAGTTTAATGCCTTCTGTACGATGTATTTTAGATATTACCCATTTTTTTCAAGCTTTATATACGTTTTCTCACTTACTTTAGATATTCTTTCCAGTTTCATTTTTGGTACTTGTCTTGTTAAGGTTGTGTAGGCTAAAAAATCGTTGAAAATCTTTTGAATTGTAATTATCATTAAAAAAAATTTACACATCATTTTCAATTTACTTGACGTTAAAGCTCAAAACATCTAGTTACGCATTCATATAGTAAATTCCTCAACTAACCCAAACTCAAAACCTAATAATACCATATCTATAGAAACATCATCAATCAAAAATGAAATAACCATGATTATTATCGCCAATGTTTTCCTCCAATGTGACAAAACTGCTAGAACATAGATTTTATCCGTCAATGGGGAAAAAACACTGTATCTACTGATTGACCGTATAAAAAACGAATGATTTATCATTTTTATTGCGAGAAAAACATGTTTATGAGAATCTTACGAGGGGTGAACTCTTCGGTGTATTCTGCACCCTTAATGTTTGGACGATATTATGTTTAGAATTTATGATTGAAGCTATGATAGCTGGTGACGATGGCCGGGAGAGCTCTTTGATTCGACCGCTTTAGCTTTTGTAAAGAAAATTGTTAGTAGATAAAATGACTTAGATATTTAATTTTTTTTTTGCCTCGAAGGTGAACAAACTTAAGTCAAATTGATTAGAGTTAATAATATTTTCAAAATATTTTATTTAACACAAGTTTAACCACAGTCCGCATAAGGGTGTAGAAGCCATCTGAGGCTGACACTTTCTAGTCTATTAAAAAAAAAGTTTAACTGAGTGTCCGACGGGGTATATATGTATGTACCTATACCTAAAATATTTTTGTGAGTGTAACAGAAGCTTAATTATATTATTTATAAGTGACTCATTGTTAAACCTCAGTAAATTTCATGAATCAAATAAATTTCTATTTCATATTTCAATCACCGTTGGTGCATAGGTAAAGAACACCCTTACTTTAACATTCATAACGTAATCTTTCGATTTAATTAGCTACTAACTGCTGCCCCGCGGTTTCACCAGCGTAGTTCCTGTTCCCGTAGATGTAGTTTTTAATTGAAGAAAGAATTATCCCAATCGGTTTAAGGATTTAGCCTTTATATATAACCAGCTTCCGCTCTGTGGTTTCTTCAATCTTTCCGGAGAAAAAAGTAGCCTAGTAGCTAGTCTAGAATATACTCTTACTCAGTGCAAAATTTCATGGAGATTTTTCAGCCGGTATCGCGTGAAAGACTTACAAACATGCTACATACTTACACACCTTCGCATTTATAATATTAATAGGTTATTAGCTAATTAGTTTGACTTTTTTTCCTTGAAAACTCTTTGTAAATTCAGGCGATTTTTACACAGTGTAAACCAATAAGTAATAGGTAGGTACATCCAAAGTCTCTGGTTAGTTAACCCCTATAGAACCAACCCTCAACTAAACAAAATAATCATTGGCCAGTTATAATGTCCCGGGGGGTTCCAGTATAAACGAGATATTGTCGCCGACACTGTCTGTACGAAACAAAAGTTTGCTCGTTTTTAGCTTATTATTATTGTATTTTTTTTGTGCGGAAACTCCTTGGCTGTTTACGATTTTGCGAAGTGTGATTTACCGTATTTTTCCTTAACTGCCCAGTGAGTTTTTATGTTATTCGGTGGTCTCGATTCTGTTGTATGTAGCTTAACTGAATTTCAGTTTGTTCTACATATATTTTAAAAATAGATAGAACTTGCTTCCGCTCCGTGGATTTAGCTGCATTTCTGGGGGACCTTTAATTTTTTCAGGATTAAAGGGAGCTTTTGTCCTTTCCCATGATCCAGTGTATGTACTTTCACATTAATAATATTAGTAGAGATTGGAAGTATAAAGCCGTCGGCTTCGAAAGTGTCATTGGAATGGATTATTTTTTTGTATATAGCACGGTGTAATGTCAATCAATCAAATCAAAATCAAAATCTTTTTTATTCAAATAGGCCTCAATAAAGCACTTATGAATAGTCACTATTAATGCGCGGTTCTGATAGTAGTTTTTACTGAGAAGAGCCGGCAATAAACTCAGTAATTACTCTTTTCAAAAACCAACTTACATCTAATACGTGTAATGTCGGCTACATGCCTATTTGCACCATCGGGGTATAAAAAAAACGTAATTTATTAGTACTCCAGTAGGAAATCCGCGCAACTTCGTATACGCCTCATCTCTTACTTTTCCATCCCGATTGTACACGTAGCTTGATGCTATTTAACCTAAAGCTATAGACCTTGACAAATGGGCTATATAGCACTAAAATATCATTTAATTTTAACCGGTGGTTTTGGCGTATATTCAATACAACCAAAAAAAATTATATCTCCTCTCATTAATGGAGACTTTCTTAAAGCGTTTCAACGCACAAACTCCTTCAAACTTAATATCCAAAAATGCTTCATTGAATTAGCTAGAGCGAGATAAACGCATACAACAGTAACAATAGAACAAGCGGCATCTCTGTTCCGCGCAATTAATTTATATAAAACGATAAGGTTTAAGAGCAGGGAATATGCAAGGCGCGGGCTGTGTTCGTTACGTGATCTTGATAACGGGCCGCGAGCGCGCGTCTTGCGGGACAGGGTTGACGATCACGAATATGTCTCATTAATATACCTAATTCGATGTGTATCCCGAAACATTTGTATATCCGGAAACATTTAAATTTACAACATAACCTGTACTGAAAGTAGTTTTGAGTAGACAAAAAGCTATGTAGTCAATTTATTTTTACTATTAACAAAATTATTTAATTTATTTTCGATAAAAGTTTGTATATGGTTTGTTTATATATGTTTTTTCCTAGGTACAGCTTCCTAAGAAATGTATTATACTTATTAATTGAAATTGGACTTCATAGCCAATTTGAATTGCTAACTCTACCACTCGGTTCAGAAGGTTGCTTTTACTGAAAAAGTTACAATAAACTCAATAGTTTTCTGCTGTAGCTACCACCGTGTCGATTGTTAGTTCAACTTATCGGTTACAGGTAAAGACATATTGGTTTTAAATGTTAATACTTAAATATTATGAGAAATCTTAAAAAAATGTGTTTAAATAGGCTAATTACATTGCTCTTAATATGACTATATTTCTAACCTTCCGACAAAAAATAAGCTGTTTAAAGAAACGCACCGTAAAGACTGAAAGAACATTTACTGGTAATCTGAATGACAACCCTACCACCAACCGTGTTCGCCGCGAATCTTGCGCTAGTAAAATATTAAATGCTCGCTTAAACATCTATATTGTCGCGAGTAATGACTGAGAACACCTTCTGAATACCAGAGCGGAGATAAACGTTGTACGTCACTCGAGTTACTCCTTCAGTGCGCTGATAACGGAGCTCTGACTTTTATTTCAATTTGGTTAAAGGTCGGAATGTTATTAAAGATTTGTTGGCTTGGTACCTTGGGTTTAATGCCTTTGGGAACTGTAAAAGCTATAACAGGCTGGTAGAAACGTAGGGTCAAAGCATTTTAGTTAACTTCTTATAAGAAATATGGACCTAGTAGTTGTAATTATACATGATAGTTTATAGATTGGCGCATGAAATATGTCAAAAATATTTTGTCGAAAAATGTAGGCCATAGGTTAGATACCTATCATTTTTTAAGTGATATTTTGACGCCAGAATTTACGTATTTAATAAAATAGGTATACCAAAAACTTCACCAAATATTCATCATAGCTATTCTCAGCAAAAGCACCTTTCAAACCGAAAATTATAGTTTTATTCAAAAGTGCTACAAAAAATTATTGAATTTGCATAGACAGTCAAAATAAAACAACAAAAATCATTCAGGAAGCCAAAAGCCAACGACTCCATAGTTTTTGTTCAACGAAAAAGAGACAGACGAAAGAACAACCTAACGTTATATGTTCAATAAATCGCGTTGATAGCAAACGGAATCAGATTCGCGGTGTCGTATCATATCTGAAGTTTGACAATAAATACCCGCGTCATCTGCATAACTCCCGAATGCTAGCCGAGTTATGGCGGCGGTGGGCGGTGCGGAAACGCACGGAGATGCCCGAACGAATGGAGAAGGGAATCGGTTTAAAGTGAGACAGAAATATTTTGAAGGTGAAGGAAACTTGGATGCCTAAGTTATCATTTTAAAGGCTTGTGAAGTCACCAATTCGCTTGTTGGGAAAATGGCCATAATTCATAATAAACTATTGGTATTTATAACCTAGTAAAAAATTAAAAATTAAAACGTGTAACACACTTAAGATAATAAATATAGTAGGTTATATTTAAAGACATCCAAGCTGGTACCAAACTTGTAATGTCAAATAGATAGCTGATATACTACACTACTAATTATTACCCAGGCACTGAAACGGGCTTGATGATACACAAATATCTCTCCTGTGTCGAAATCGAAATAATATAGACAGGCGGCTTGTAAGTCAGGATCGCTAACCATAAATCCAATAGGCCAACAAAATAAACACATTACTTTTTAACTCGTTACCTGATCAAATGTCGTTTAAAAAATCACATTTGACATTAATTTGGATGATTTTTACTGTTTCACTCAAATACTACTGAACGGATTTGGATAAGATTTGGAACACAGATAGTTTATAACACATTGAAGATCCCCCCGAAAAGCGGATGAAACCGTGGGGAGCCACGAATTTTTAATACATTTACCTTCTCCATTTTGAAGTTTGCTCCAACTTCTTACATCCTTGTAAAGCTACTCGGTTGAACATAAGACATTGTGTACGGAGCCCCTCTTCCTGATTTACTCTCGCTCGAACAACTGTTTGTTTGTCTGTACACTGTATATATGCATATTTCTATTGCTATATAATAATATATGTGGGTGTAGTTATATATGATAGAACATAGCGGTAGGTGCTTGATGATAGAAGTTTAACATTTATTGCCGCAAATTCCTCTTCTCAGCAAAAGCAACCTTCCGAACTGAGTTTTAGAGGCGACGTTCCATAAGTGCCTGTGAAGGCCTATTTGAATCAATAAATATTATTTCAGGAAAATATTTTTTGATAAAGCCTTTAGGTAACAACTATTTATAGATAAGTTATGATTTAGATGTGCCGAATCAAAGTTAAATCCTGACAATTTAAATCATCTTGAGACCTATTTGAGTATTTATTTTTAATTTCGTTTCGACGTTGTGTTCTTCTTTCCTGTCTCTATTATAAATAGATAGAAATACCTGTTATACATATTACGTTATATGAAAGAAGCAAAGTAGTATAAAAATTGAGACCTAGGGTTTCAAGAGGCAGCATTTTTACCTCAATAATCTCTATTAGAGTAGTTCGGATGGAGACAATTACCCTTACCATTAATTAAAGTAAAACTACTTTAAAAGCTATCACCATCATCATCATCATCAGCTCATACATCTCTACCGAGGAGCTCGATCCTCCCCTCAGACAGTCTATCCACCACGCGGGCCTACCTACTTTAAAACTAAATATGATTACTAAAATTCATATTTTGTTGTAAGCACTTTAAATTTTATTCAAAACAGTTTAGTGTCGATAAGCTTTACTATGAAAACTTTCATTTTTACTCAATTTGGCTAGCTATCGCTCCAAACTCAATATTGTGTGGGTAAGATTGTGCATAAATTGGATTCGAGACGGACGGACACCCTTTGTTATACGTATGTATATATTTTGTTTCGTTGAAAATAAATGCTCATACAATTTAAAATGGGTGCAATAATAAATAAAAAATTGCATTCCATTGTTACATACATTTTAAAATTAACTCTTTCAATTAGCTCAATTCAAGTGTTTCTATAAATTCTCATTTAAGTACATAAGTTAGATTTTATAAAGAAGCCTGTGTTTTTATTTTATTTTAACATTATTTTAAGAGAAACTTACAGCTAATAAAAAAAGAGAAAACAAATACTAATAGTTTAAATCAAAGGCAAATGGTTAGTAATCCTAAGTTTTGAACCATTTCTTATAACGTATACATTTAAAATCAGTACTAAGTACCTACATTAATTAGTTATCTCATAAGTATATCCGTGGTGACTCAGTCGGGAACTCGCCGAATCACGATTATGAGGGTGCAGAGTCAAACCTCTGGTCCGTACTTCTGAGTTTAAAAATCTTACGTACGGATTCACAATATACACATGACTGGCTCTCGGTGAAGGAAAAACATCGTGAGGAAACCGGCATGCCCGAGGCGTCACAATTAAAGACATGTAAATTCCGCCAATCGGCACTAGGCCCTCATGGTGGACTATGGCCTCAAACAGCTTCAGTGAAGCTAATATACGCTATTAGCTGATGATGATGACTACAGTAATCTGCGTAAAGCACTAGTTTTGCACATAATTAGCAGTGTATAATATGTCGATGTAGTATATAGCTATCTACCCAAAACACGAGCTTTGCATGGCAGTGTACAGAATGTCCATCGGTTCATACTCTCAATATATCTACAACAACATGTAAAAGTATACAAAGTAGTTGGAAAGTAGAACGGCACCCAATACGGCGCGGTAGCACCTAGCCAATATGGATATTACATATTTCATGGCGGACCTCGTCATATTTTTTATTCCCCACACCGCGATCACGTGGATATAAAGCTTACTACTGAAAGGGTCTACAAAAACAAACATTTAATTAGTTTTTTAAGTTCTAGAAAACTAAAACGTCAACTGTATGAAAGAAAATTAAATATATTTATTCTTTCAAACAAGCTTTCATAGGTAGGTACTTATAAATGGTTGACTCTAATGCTCGGTTTGGATATTGCTTGGCAATGTAGGTAGTAAAGTTGCACAAATTATTATTTTACTTTACTAGCTTCCGCCACGCGGTTTCACCAGCGTATTTCCCCTTCCCGTTTACGTTTACGTACGGAGATAAAATATTGCATACATTACTAGATATCTGTTAAGGTTAGTACCATTGGTAAAATAATTATTCAGATCGCTCTAGTAGTTTTGGAGCCAAATCAATGCAAATAATTAAATTACTAGAGACTGTATAGTGTATTACTGCCACAAATTTTGAAATATAAATACATTTTAATAATAAAATGTATTTATATTTCAAAATTTGTGGCAAGGATTTTTACACAGTATATAGTTATTTCGGATGATTTTCCCCACATCACTTTCATTAGACATTCATTAGTACCTTATTTTTTGCATGTAACTGGCAATTTCAAAAATCTAACAAGTATTTAAAAGCCTAAAGTAGATCCATAGTTTAATCTACTGTCAATTCCATTGCCCTAAAACCGGTGTTCGGTTTCGATGTATCCTATGCCTGAGTGCCCCGGGCAGGGAGGTAATAGGTAGGCGGGTCCGGGGCGTAATGCTGTACCACGGACATCTCATTTGTTACTACTTTACTATGGTAATAGCATATTTCAGACTTTTTACTGTAGCTGACTCCTCGACTATGCTACTTTCATTTATTATTTAAGGGATTTTTCTTTGTTTCAAATACAGTAAGAATTAAGCTTATTTTATACAAATGCAGGTGACTGACGTACTTATCAATTTACATGACACTAGTTGATTCGCGCTACGTCGTCTGCGTCACTAATAAAATTTCCCCGTTCAACATCATCTCATTGATGCTCCGTTCCTATTGGTTGTAGCGTGATGTTATTATTCCATAGTATTCTTCGATTAATGGGCTATCTGACACTAAAGTATTTTTACTACCCTAAGCAGTAGTTCCAGAGATAAGACCGTTCAAACAAATTAACTCTTCAGCTTTATAATATTAGTATAGATACAAAATGGTTGCTAAATTACTACGTGTTTTATTTTCCAACATCATTTTGTTTGGCAAACCAATTGATGGGGTTAGTAAATACTAGGGCTGTCATGTCAGGGGTCGTGGGTTCAATTTCCACATTTTATTTCCCACCAGTTTTTTAACCCGTTACGTTAAACATAAGTATTATTTAACTATAGTCTAAAAATAATAATCTATATTATTCCGGTTAGAATTTATAGCGATTTTAAACAGATTAGCTTTGTGGTGTCATCCTGACTTTCAAGGTCGTGGGTTCAAATCTTACCCAGAACAATCATTTGTTTGTATGAATATATCTGTACAAGAATGTATCTAAAAGTATATGTAGTATATCAGCTATCTGGTTACCATATCACAAGTTCTGCTTAGTTTGGAATCAGATTGGCCGTGTGTGAAAAATGTCCCAGGATATTTATTAAAATTTTCATCAATTTTTCCGCAAATAAGTTTCAAACATCCAAACATCTCTTTTTTTACAACTTATGGATAAAAAACCGAAGTCATAGGGAGCTTGCATCCAACCCTCATAAAGCTCAACCTGCCAAAGCTCACTTCCGGTGCCGCCCCCACTTCCGGTGCGGGCGCCGCCCAAACACCGCGTATGTAAATATCACATCCATTCCCAGATATTAACTTGTTTATGTGATTTAATGCTGAGTTTCTTTAGTTTTGATGAGTTTATTGCTCGAAGTTTCACTTGGGACATATATTATGCTGAATGTGTATGTGTGCCTATGTAAGTGTACCCATAGTAGGTACTAGAGTAAATGTAGCCTTTCACTTGACTTTATAAAATAGCGCTTATACATTTATCTATTCATAAATGTATGAAATGAAATGAATTTATTGAAATGAAATAAATTTATTAATTCAATTAGGCCTTCACAGGCACTTATGAAACGTCGACTCTAATGCTCGGTTCGGAAGGTTGCAATAATATTGGAACCAGCCATACAACCTGTGATTTTACTTGCACTTTTATGGGATTAAATATTATCTTGGGATATAAATAAGTCAAATGACACTCTATATGTGAAGGTGAATCGCCAATTATCAAAATTATTTAAACAAGAAGTAGGTATCAAATTCTTTTACATTCAATAAATATCATGGAATAATTTTCTTACACGACTTGATTGGAAACTAAGCTGAGCTTGTACTGTGGTAATCAGGTAGCTGATATTTTACATTCTACTTTTACATACTTATATAGATAAATGTTCATGCCTACAAATGTTTGTTCCAGCTGGGATTCGAACCTACGACCAGTCGCCATTATTTAATAACTCAAACATAAACATATTCACTCAAACAAAGTATAGTTTTTATCTCACTTAAGCGGGTTATGTAACTTTTATGTCATCGAAATAAAAGTGATTTTGCTTTGATTCATCTATCTATACTAATATTATAAAGCGGAAGAGTTTTTTTGTTTGTTTGGTTGAACTCGCTACTACGCTACGGAACTACTGGTCTGATTTGGCGTCCCGCGCCCCCTTTATGTGCCGGGCCGGCCCGTGCAGTCATCAGTTAGCTCTGCGAGACCATCCTTCTACGTAAACGAAGGGGGTTGAATGTTAGCATTTGTCCAAAGTAACTGTTCCACGCGGACGAAGTCGCGGGCAGAAGCTAGTTGTGAGATAAAACTATAGCTTCTGTTATTCAATTACTTAAATGTTTCATTGGAAATGTGTTATGTTCTTACACGGCCATTTTTATGCGCATATTTGTGACCATACGGGGCGGTTTCACGTCGGATTGTGAACGCATATTGTTGCCAGAGTATACTTGGATGTGCGAAGGTGTTATGAATATAAAAAGAAATTGAAAATAAATTGGGGTTTTTGTGTGTGTGCCGTTCGCTATTGATAAATTTTGTTTTCAAGAAAAAATATTGGTCAAAACATTTTTCCTTAGTATGTTCTCTTTTGGTGTATTTTTACTTATAAAAAGTACCTATAATCAGTTGTCTGTTTATCATAGTATAATCTCTGCCTAGTTTGCTATAATATAGTACCTATATATTATATACGGAGTGTTCCAGAGTTTGCTTTAGGAGATAACTAAGTCGCTTCCCGTGTTCGATTTTTTAAACTACGCAACAGCATTTAATGCGGCTTTCAACAGGTAAAGAGTGATTCAAGAGGAAGGCTTATACATCTTTATCGTTTATGTATATAATAGTTTTGTATTCTTTATTGAAATATGACGTTGATACGCGGCTAATCGTGCGACGCCGAGGCGGGTCATAAGTTATAAGTAACCTATTACAAAAAAATACGGTTAGTGTTTCATATTCATGTGTATAGCGAAATCATCCTCGTATATAAATAAATCATTAATTAAAATCTCGAAAACTTTAAAAATACTAGTGTTCCATATTTCTTTAAAGTTAAATTTTGTGTCATTTAAAATATATATTATGTCCACTATGTTCACACATCCGTGTGCCGGCGTATTGTCGCCTACTCGCTACACTTTATAGCGAAACTCTTAAAGTTATTGCCCGTGTTAAGTTCTATTCGGTTCGGTTCGGTTCGGCGACAAACTGCTACGTCCCATATTATTTCCATTATTTATTCCGCTGTCACATTTTGTGGCGTATTTGTTTTCTGCGCAGATTGTTTGGCGATGAACGATTTGTTTATTTGTCATGGTTTAGTTTTTTGTTGAGAAAGAATTGTCATAGAGATATTGGTGTTAGAGTATTTCGCACTTATTATCATAGATAATGCAGATGTAATAGAGACTATTCTTAAATATCTATAAAATCATTTTTTTTTGCGAAAGGATTCATCAAGATGCTGGAGTTAGAGTATCTCGCTTTATAAGATAATGTAGATGTAGTTAAGGGAATTCTTAAATGTCTATAAAAGCATCATCATCAGGTCATATAGTGTTCTCTACTCACGAGCCTCAGTAGTGACGGGTGTTTACGCTATAGTCGTACAAAAACATAGTTAGATTAAATATTTAATATCCCATGTCATGTTCATTAAAAACCCACATAAAGGAATCTGTTGTAAAATGATTCGGTTTCAAATTTTTTTTTTTTTATATTTTTGTCGTTGAAAAATTATGTAGATATTAATTTATATAAGTAAACCATGTTACGACAGCTATGCTAATTAAAAACACTCCTTTAAACTTTCGCATTAATAATATTAGTTCAATACATATATCCTAGTTGGTGTGTATGGATGGATGGATGGATGTTTGTTACTCTTTCACGCAAAAACTTCAGAACGGATATGGATTAAATTTAGAACACATAGAGTTTATAACCTGGATTGACACATAATTGGATGCCGGAAAAATTGAAGATCATCCGGGAACGCGAGTGAAACCGGTGTCGTAGTTTTATTTTCTCAAATAAACCAAAAATTTCCAATGAGAATAAAAAAAAACTTGCAATCGTCTAATAATTTACAATTAACATAATGATATTCAAAAGGCAATATGTATGCGTTGTTAATATTTTAAAGTGTCATGTCATGTAGGTAGTCTGTGCTCCGCGCTAGCCGCATATTTCATCCGCCCGTCGTCGCCCGCCAGCGACACTATTCTGATAGGTAGCTACAGATAAAAATGTAGCAAATAGGTATATAATAGTAAAAAAATTACGAAATTTGTTTTATATGACTCGAAAATTTATATTTAAGTACCTATCTTTAGTAAATTTTTTAAATACTGTGAATTACTGTGACGAGATTTTCCTCTTTTTCCCGGAATTTCAATGTTATCCAATATCTATAAAAATGTAGCTCAGCTTTTGTTACTCGGGAATAGTGTAAATTTCCATCAGCCAAGGGGTTTTAATATGGGACCAATAGTTTTGAGTTAAAAAAAAGTTGTTCAGTGCAAAAAAATACCATAATATTTTCTTCCATCCATATTTATCAATCAATCTTTCTATTTGTAAAAAATAGTATCAAAATCCGTCACATTGTTTAGGCGTAGTAAACGGTGAAACAGACAAATGGAATAAAATGTCACCTTAGTGCTACTACCTTACAGCTAATTAACTATCTGTGTTCCAAATTACACCGCGATCCCTTCAACCCTTAGCGTGGAAGAGCAACAAACATTCATAATAGCATTTTTTATATTAGTTAGACTATTCAGAGAGCGTTATAGTTTCTACATCTACATAAGTTAACCAGAATAAGCAGTAGTACCCGTCCGGCAGTTACCATCATTTTGATTGAAATTTACTGCTTCATTGTACAATGTGAACAACAGAGGGCGCCTCGTAATAATGTTATAGCAATAAGGCACTTTAGTGATTAAATGCTGGCCTTACTGTGTGACTGTGTTTTGGCGATTTTACAGGAAAAATACTAATAGGGCTTCTACTAACAGATAGTGTGAAATAATCTACGATACAAATACAATATAAATATTCTTTATTGTTTACAACACACGAAAAATAAATAAATTAGCAAGAGAAATATAAACATAAAGTGCTAATCATAAACAATTTAGGCGGCCTTATCGCTAAGGCGATCTCTTCCAGGCAACCTAGGGTATAGGATATAAGAAATATGGCTGAGTTAGTAAACTAACAAAATATACTGCTAAATAAATAAAAAATATACTATGAGTAGGAGCAGCAATATATTATTCATGAGATCAATTATTGTTGACGATTTATATCGATTGTGATTCATATCATTATTTATTTGTGATGAACAAATTGTTTAGGATAGATTAAAACTCTCCATTATTAGAAATGTAAAAATTACACTACAAAATTTTTACTTGCTGAAAATCAGGGAAAAACATATTTTAAACCCAAGTAAAGCCGGTGCACTAAACACGTGAAAAACTTCCAAAACGCCATATTTCATGGCGTATGTAACGGGTAAAATGTTGAAAAATATTAAAAATTGCTGAAATCTTGGCAAATATCATTAAATTGGACAACGGCACGCAGTGGACCTGTCAGTTTGTCCGCTGTGGACTGTAGTGCTAAGAACATTTTTAGACATGGAACAACACTTTCCTACTAATATTATAAATGCGAATATTTGTGATGTATGGATAGATGGATGTTTGTTACACTTTCACTCAAAAACTACCATACGAATTTAAATGAAACTTTGAACACAGATAGTTTATAACCTAGATTAACACTATAACCTATTGTCCCTTAAATATTGTTACTGGTGTACAACCGTGACATTTAATATAAATAAATAAATAAACACATAGGAAACGCGGAAGAAACTTATAATACTTGAAATTGGTACATTAACTTTTATATGTATGACTAGCTGCCTCCGCGCGGTTTTACCCGCGTAGTTCTCGTTCCCGTAGGAATACAGGGATAAAATATAGCCTATGTTACTCGGGGATAATGTAGCTTTCCAAAGGTGAAAGAATTTTTGAAATCGGTCCAGTAGTTTCGGAGCCTATTCATTACAAACAAACAAACAAACAAACAAATATTTCCTCTTTATAATATTAGTATAGATTACATAAATTAGGAAATATATTTGTGGAGACAAAAATATGCTCTCTTTGATTTAAAAGTCAACATCTCGATCGTAAGCTTTTACTAAATGTAATTGTTTATTCATGTTTTAATAAATACATATAATTGGCCTATCTCCTTTCCCAAGCTCGACCCGATATCTTTTCCAAATTTCATCAAAATCAATTAGGTAAATGGTTAAGGTGTGAAAGCGTAACAGACAGAGTTTCGCATTGATAAATATTTATTAAATGGGATATATTAGCTCTAGTATATAGTAGGTACGTTTAAAACCTTTTGATGTCCTAAGGTTATGACTGATGAGATAAAAAAAGTTTTAGAATTCTATACATTGCTAACTCTAAATTACCATTAAGTGGATTGCATGTTGACGTCACGGGGACCTGTCACATATGCGACTGGACTCCTACTTAACCCACAATATGTACAGTCCACAAATATTGTTCCTTACAGATGATGGATTCTGATACAATATTGTAAGAAGCAATGTTAGAATATTTTTAAAAGCTAACAAAGGGAATGTTGAGCCAGTAGTTTGGATGAAGGTTGTATTGGTCGTCAATAAAACTGTTGAAAGGATTTTCACTGATCATAGCCAAATTATAGCAATAATTTAAGTTGCGACTTCACTATAAATATATTTTTAGTAATGTGTTTCGTACATCCCTGGAGTTTTAGCTATTACTTCTTCTGAGGTTAAGAAACCAAACCGTATGTAATTTTTTATTAATATTTTTTTTTTTATGCCACAAGGGTGGCAAACAGGCATACGGTCCCACCTGATGGGAAGCGGTTACCGTAGCCTATGGACGCTTGCAACACCAGAGGCGTCACTCACGCGTTCCCGACCCTATAAAAAAAGGGAGCAACTGTATAGGTAGTGAAAGGGACAAAGCGCGATGTACTTTATGGGATTCTCGTCTATTAAATATTCTAAATGACAGGGTTATTAACCACAGCTCTAACAGGTCTGTTAATAAACAGTAAGGTGAAATATATCCAAAAGGATTTTACGGGTCTGCTAGAGAAAGCGATATACCCAAGCATAAAATCATTTACATAAAATATTGAAATAAACTTTTTGTTTAAATAGACTTTCCTTTATGGTGATTTTGTGGCAAAAATATGGAACATCATGTCCTATTAAATTTCACATAAAGGTACATACATGACCCATGGTTGTGCGCAATCTGCGCCGAGTGGTGGTAATGAATTGGCTGCCTATGATTGATGCGGTGGCAACGCGTCATGCGCTAATGGTAGTGTGTACGCACTACTCGAGAGAAACGCAGCGATAAACCGTTTAATGTACTGTCAAGTGATTTGCTGATAGTTTGGCTATAATATTGAACCAAAATAATAGTGTATGTGGCCTACTGGTGTGTAATAAGTAAGAATAGGTTCTTAGGACGTTACACTGTAGGTACGTAATCTTCCAAGGTGTAATAAAATAAAATATAAAGTTGAACCCACTTGACAGCACAAAAAATAGACTGAGCCTTTGCGATATGCCGGTCTCGTATGGCCTAAACTTAGAAGCTATCTTAAACTAAACCAAATTAAAGCTACGAGTAACACCTTTCAAGACTCTTTAAGCATTTTTGAAACCATAACATGTTGAGAGCTTTACAAGTTTTTTTCATTTGAAATAAAATGGACGTTAATTGTTATTTCATTTGTCTGAATTGAAATTTTAAATCATGATAGTCTGATTAACATGATACCTAGTTATTGTTGAAATGCATTATTTTGCTGTTGTACATTAAAATAGTCATAGTTACAACAGTTAAACTTTGAAAAGAACCTCAGTTTCTGATTCTTCAGCTTTAAAAAGTGATGAATAAAAATATATACGCTGCGTTTCTCCCACGTAGTGCGTATACATATTGAGAGTGCTTTGAACGCATTTCATTACGTAACGAAATATGATTCACTGTTGGGCAGTGAGACGGAAAAGACGTTTAGGTCAGTGATACCCTATTCGTTGGTAGATAGTTTGTGTGTCTGCTTTTGGGTGTAGAATCTATACATATTATAAAACAAACTCGCTTTCAGCTGTCTGTCCCGTGTCTTTTTGAATCTTTAAAACTACGCAACGGATTTTAATGTGTATTTTTAATAGATATAATGATTCAAGATGAAGGTTTGTATAAACAATACATGCATAATATGTTAGAGAAACACTGACCATTTTGGAGGTTTCTAATGTGATGTATAAGCATTGCACCCGTGCGAAGCTGAGGCGGATCGCTTGTTAATTATAATTTGGGATTTGGTTTTGAATTTTTATGATATATCTATGATTTTCTCACTCCTAAATGTTACTCTGTATTTTGCTGTGTCTGCCGGGTTCACAATGTTAATTAGATTTATTTTTAATATTGTGGAATGCAAACAAATAATATAAATATCAACTTTATACACAAAAATAATATATTTTCATTACTATTTAATACTATGCCTATATACTTATGGTATTAAAATACATCTAAAATATCGCTTAAAGAACTTGTAAAATTTCACACCAACTTCATATTCATAACAAATAACATTGAAATACAAACATAAATCGGAAAACCAAGCGTAACAAATACCTTTAATAAATTACCTCAACAGCCTTAAGCTCTGTTTTCATGCAAATTGCAACAACCATAAAAAGCACGTAAAGTCATGTAAAGCTGTTTAATTGGCGAGCTTTCAGTTAACTGTTGCAAATTAACCTGAGGGACGATGGGCGGGATGCCTGTAGGGTTGAATGGTAATGGGTTCTAACTATGCCTTTTATAGGGCTTTACAGTTTTTTGGGGATGTACGATAATAAAGTAATTTGATAGGTATGTTTTAATTTATCAAATATCGATTGGTGAAATTATTTTAATGTTTTTGGAAATATATTACATAGGTACCTACTTATTATGTACTTGTTCCCTTTGTACCCATGGAAAGTATGTGGTAATTCAGGCTATAAACTATCTGTATTATTCTATGTTTCATTTAAATTGGTCTGTAGTTTTTGTGTGAAAGAGTAATAAACATCCACACTCACACACTTTCGCATTTATAATACATATTATTAGGACTAGGATTTTAAACATTCATTGTATTCTTTACTTCATACAGCAGACGTCATTTAAATCTCATGTTATAATGCTTATTTACCTACAATAATAACGCTAAACTAATCATATAAAACGTTCCCAACAATAATAAGCAGTAGGTACATTAATTTCTCATACATCTCTTACGTACTAGGATTCAAACCTACTACTGGACCATCAACGTTAACTTGTCCCCTTCGCCTACAATATCTGGTTGCCAGCCTCGGGCGCGTCGAGATTGATATGCTAATACTTGATCTGGTTTAACTTCGACAACTGGTGTGATGGTGTTTGTGCCGATATATAGATTATGGAACAGACTGAGTACTGTTGATATTGGATAGGAAATATTTTGATATTATTGTCAGATGTTGGAACTCGGTTCAGAAAAAGGTTAACTTAAATTATATTAAATGATTATGTTTTGTGAAAGGAAAGTTTAATAAATTTATGTTTTTGAAAGACAGCACATTACACGTAAACATACAATTGAAGTATTGTATTTTAATAGGACTTTATACGCACGTGTTCACATAAAATACATTGGTACACGGATATTTTGGTGATTTTGCTGAAAATAAAATTTTATTATTTGAAAAAAATAACAAGGGATTTTGCTCTTTATGTCAATTTAAAATTTAGGTAAGTAAGTATATAGGTAACTAATATTATTTTTCATATTTTCATGTACCTAACTAAAATATATAATGGTTATTCTATAGCCGCTTTCCAGTAGGAATCCATCCCGTGTAGAGTTCAGTATAAATCAGTTAGTGGAAGATTGTTTGCGAAGATGACGCCGTAACGCGTTTTGCGCGGATACGCTACCGTTTAGCGCCCGCCGCCGTTCGGTAGGGTTGCCACACCAAATATAATAAATATTCTGGGACATTTTGAACTAGAAAATACTATCCCACTCAATCGCTTTTTCTGCCATCTAGCTAAGCGTGGCTTATTTATGATTAAATATACCATAATCTAAAAGATTGGTTTGACATTCAGTATGCCAAAAAACATAATAAAACGGGTTAAGAAGTGATTTTCCTTTATAAAAATGGGTGTATTAGTTACCCAAATGTAATATGTGGAGACTTTGATCCTAGTTTTGTATATAAAGATACATTTTATATATAAAACTATTAGTAATTTCAGACTATGTACACCAACGATATACATATGTTTCTTAACTATATGGCAGTTAAATCATCGTAAATAGCTATCGTATCTATATCGTAATCACTATAGCTTAGCTTACCCCTAGATCTCCCACAAACTACAATAGAACACATTCCATAAAGTTTATATACATCTTGTAACTCGTAGAGATCAAAAGAAAGACTTTATAATATTTTTTTTTCTTTCGAATATTGATAACCCTAGCGGCACCCAGCGGTAGCCTAAAGGGTTTCGTTCCCCGTCAAATTGTCGCTTAAAAACAAAGCTATTAAACAAACCGCACACTGATGCGTTTTCCGAAACTCATAAATATTAAACAGATACTATTTACGTTTAAAGTATAGGTATTTTATTTTTGACTGAACATAATCCCTTTCTTTATGACACTTTAGGCTTTAGCTTTGGCTTTATAAGAATTAAATTTATGCAGAAATGAATGACGTATATAATTGCTTGTTAACATTATAAAAATAAATATTCCTATATGTCGGATTTTTTTTTCACACACTGCAAACTGACCCCAAATTAAGTAGACCCTATACTATGATAGCTATCGATCAGTTAGTTGGATATACTACTTGTACTGCTTTTAAATACCTACTTCTATTGATATCTACATCCAGATTTCGGGTGAAAAGATATATTCATACACACAAGTGCTGGTATACTAAGAATTGAATTCATAACCAGCGGGTGGAAAGGCTGGGTCGAAACCCAAAAAGCCATCTGCCCAGTCGTATATTTATTATTACTATTATTCCTTATTATTATTAAGTAATATTTCTATTGCTGGCTTCAGTATGTATGAGCAATATGTATGTGTAATAAGCAGCGCTCTAAAATTAAGTATACCTATTTAAAAATGGATTAGGCCATATTAGACGTTACTATATCTAGGTGACACAAAAAACCGTGGTAAAGGCACAGTTTTATAAATAACAAAAAAGTTTCCATATCATTAGAGACAGAGAAGGAATATCAACATTAAAGATATCTGTATTAACACATCGACGGTCACACATCGTGCAAATGTAAAAAAATATTAAACGCGAGTCACAGAACGAATATCCATAAGCCATTAGCAGGTGAAATTTGTTAAGGCTATGAGTGTTTCATTTTTGAAGTATATTTATTAAATGTAAAATGACATGAAAATTTCGTTTAAAAATTGTTTTTGTGTATGAATTCGATCGCTAGATTGTAGGTACATAGAAATTTTCTTGTATTCGCTATTTAGACTATCGTATATTTCTAGCAACTGTATTTAACCAAAACTAATAATTTTTCATTCTTCTACATGGTCTTAATATATTTATAGTAATGAGTCTTTTAGATACCTGACGACGTGTTAGCGGTATAAATCGAACTGACAGCTTTTATTTAGTTCATAAGGTTTGACATCAATAGTTTAGCATGTTGTCAGAGCACAAGGATTCCTCTAACCTTCCACCTCTACTGAATCTAATTGTATCATTCTCCTTTAAAAGTACAGTCAAACAATTAATACCTAACAAACATAGCCTTAACAACAGTTTTTAGAATTCAAATTGTGAAACGTTGCCGAGCAAAAGTTCGGGCGCGTTCGGCAACCGGCCGTAACTCGCGTGCTCACTGATTCGTCGAGAGCTCGATAAGATAATGTTGGAAACGAAGACCGCCCCCAGAAATAGTTAACTCGTTCAAAATTCAAACACTTTGCAATCATGTTTTTGGTGTATTTATTACTGTAATCAGCCGTTTTGGTACCGGGCCGAAGGGGGAGGAAAGTTTGGAGACACAGTTCAGAATAATCGCTTAGTTAGAGTAGATATTTGATTTTATTTATGCTTTATGGTTACTAAAGGTTATATGTTCAAATTTTTGAAATTCTTAACATAACACCAGAAAGATTTAGACATTTTGAGAGATTGTTGTGACCCCAAATTTTCTATCAGCGGTTGTGGTCAAATGAGGTTAAATGCAATATTTTGAAAGTATTGTCAATTACAATTTATCTTTTGACATTTAGTCACCTTTATCATCATCCCATCTGTATTATTCATGAGTAGATAATAATTAGGTACCTTTCAAAATTTTGGTAGACATTTTCCTCTCATAAAATACCTGTTTAAAATCGGCATAAGTCATTAACTATATCCGCTAATTATATGACGTGAACGTAAAACTTTTCGGGCTTTCATTGGACACTGAAGATTTTTATCTGGTTAGCGGTGCGAGAGGGGATATTGGCCGTGATTTGTGTGACGGCAACACTGTTCTGAAAGTTTCACATTATTACCGTTTGGAGGCGCCCGGGCGAGTCCATTTTTGGTTAACTAATGAGTTATTAACTAAAGACGACTTAGTAGAGCTAATTATAATTTGGGAAAATATTCATCCATATAACTGTTGAGATTTAGTCTTTAATTGGTTGTACTGTAGATATATATGTGTATTACAATAATAGATTCATCTTCTCTGAGGAAAAATCCTATAATGATTTTGTAATAAATCAGCTGACCCGCGCAACTTCGTTAGCGTCACTTCCCCGATTTTGCAATATTTTTGATTGATGCTCCGCTCCTATTAGTCGTAGCGTGATGATATATAGCCTCGAAAAATGGGATATTCACACTGAAATAATTTGAAAAATCAGACCAGTAGTTCTTGAGATTAGCGCGTTCAAACAAACTCTACGACTTTATTAAATTGGTAGGTACTTATTAAAACTTGTAACACAAAAAAAATAGATGCAATTTTACAAAATGACGTATGTACAATCAATCCCAAAAGTTTCTCTCACTAGAGGTCCACATTAAACCACATAGAACCAGCTATTTTTCAATTAGAACTGCCAGTATTATGCAAAATTGCCAAAGTAAACAAGCGAACAATTCGACACGTCGGAATTTAGCCGGAACATTTAATGATCGGAACGGGCTAACTGTTCGTTCATTCTAATTTCGATCGTTCAGACCGAACCGGACGCCCGGGTATGTCCGGAGCCTATACTCGACTAATGACCGGGTGTCTATTTCCAATTTTGGAGCTTCACTTTTGATTGTGGAATATTTGATATTCCAAATTTTTTTTAATAATATTATCGCCAACTGAAGCAATTCTTGCAGTACTTGTGGCGTTTTGTGGTGAGGTAAGATTTAATGGAACTTTTCTGGTTACCATTCCTCTAGTCATGTTTCACAGAAGCAGCATACAGGTGTATTGAAAATAAAAATATACCTAAATAATAATTATAATATAAATAAATGTACATAATATAAATATAATTTTGTAAAGTAGTATGTATGTAGTAGTATTTTTAAGCATTTTTTATTGTACGTTATTGTAATTTTGTTATAGTGTCGAATTGGTGTAAAACTGTAATGATGATATAACATAAGTAAATAAAAAAATGTTAAGAGTGATCTCTTACAATCAGGTGCACCAATAGTGATAGGGGTTTTTTTACTACAATTTCGGTTTTTATGGTTTGGCACGTTTTTTTATTTATGAAAAGTACATAAGCATAAAATTAGAACTGGAATCGAATCCGCTCCGATCGTACATATTAATCGCGACCCGACAGGGGTCACTAATATCCGCAGGTGAAATCGGAACGAACCGCGCGGCCACACCGCTGCCGCCGGCCATTGTTCCACTGAAATATTGCCAACGACAGAGGTATTCAACCTTTGGTCAAATATTAATAATAATAAAATTCATGAAAAAACTAAGATGTCAAACAAAAATATAGTTGGTGATGAACAGTTTAATAAAAGGAGATAAAATTATGATAATTTAACTGATAACCAATGGCGTTTAAAACAGATTTGTGTGATGTTAAAATAAATAGGAACACACAATACCTACAATTTATTTTCTGTACATTTTGTGTAATTTCTTCTTTATTCTAATGTAGTAAATAAATAATTGTATTCGTATATGTAAATAGTAGGTTCTCTTTTAATAACCTACATATGAAATATTTTTAAAATATTTTAACCTAAGGCTATACACCTCTGATTCCCGGACCGCGCTGTCATTAATTCAGCGAATCGAGTATTGTTTCCTGTAGGGCTACCATCAACGACACCACATTCAATTTTCGCTTTAAAACCGTATCTCTATCCTTGTCCAACATGCGGCGATAGAGCGAGAGAAGTTCATTTGTCAATTGCGAATATTAAGCGAGCCCGTTGCCATGGATACCGCAGTATCCGGCTCGCATCCGGATAAAACTGAAAAAAGCTGTACTGGTTTCTATGGACATGATGTACCGGCCCGTTTGTTATTTACCACTAGCTGCCTCCGCGCGGTTTTACCCGCGTAATTCCCGTTCCCGTGGAAATACAGGGATAAAATGTAGCCTATGTTACTCGTGGATAATGTAGCTTTCGAATGGTGAATGAATTTTTAAAAACGGTCCAGTGAGATTTTGAGTTTATTCGTTACATACAAACAAACAAAGTTTTCCTCTTTATAATATTAGTGTAGATCAGATATCGGTTTAAATTTGGGATAGGTAGGTACTAGATAAAATTGTGCGGGACTTTTTGTAGGACTACTAAAAAAAAGATTTTATAACAGTTTTTTTTATATGTACCTAATATCAGTATCAGTATTTGGTCACCAAATTTTTTAATGAGAATATTCATAAAGTTCTGTTAGTTAGACGGTGCTTTTATAGATCCGTACCTATCACATATTTTTATGATTTAGAATCGAAAATCATGTCTTAATTACTCCACCAAAATTCCTTTCCTTTTTATAAAACTTTGATTAATATACTTTGATCGTTACCCCTTAAAACTTTTTATGTAGATACCTAATTCAGCTTTTCCGGCAAAGTATAGATTCCACAAGTATTATTATTTACGTTCAAATATTTCACACTTCTGTTCGGTATCTTTACGCAATATTTACATTACAATTGTCAATATTTTATTGGTATCAGCGCAATGCTCGGATGGTTTTATGCGACCGAGAGACATTCCGGAATAAATTTAGTTGAAACAATATTTTGTTCTCGACTGTACGCGGGGAGTTATGCTTATCGGAAGTGTTGACTGGGTACTTTTTTTTTGGGGAAAAAACAATATTTAGTACTGTTAGGTATTTGAATATTTGGATTTGGATGGAAATATGACTCTATTTTCACTGTATGTAAGTTCGAATTTGATTACGTGATGTTATGATCAATAATTTTGTAATAAGTTGAGGGACAAAGGTTATGGTGGGAATACTATCTGAATCTAAACCAAAGTAAAAGAATAAGGGTTTTTAAAATCTGTCAAGATAATAAAAAATACCTTTATATAAAAATCAAGGGATTTTAATCTATTTTACTAATATCATATCCGATAAAAATAAAATAAAATATGAAGCAGATTAAAAAATGAGTTTTATGGTTTAAAGATAATTTAATTGGTAAAACAGCACCCTTTTTTGAATAAGAATTCAAAACATATTATATTACAATGAGCTGTTACATTAATACTTAAAATTAATAGAATAATTATTACTTTATCCAAAAGAAAGCCGTATAAAGATTTCCGCCTACAAATTCGTCTGTCGCTTATAAAATTGAAACGGTCTCCATCCACTAAGGTTCGATTTGGGATCATAAATCCGATATCACATTAGCTTGATGTATGGAGTGACGCCGCGGCAAATTATATGAGTTAGTTAAGGAGACGTTACAGTTTTATTTGCTGCTTGGAAATTGAAATAATTTTTTCAAGTAATTTTTAAATCAATACATAGATTGTCATATAATTTTGAAAGTAAAATTGAGACTAGCTCTATTGGATAATGGTTGTAAAAATCAGACCCAAACAAAGGTATCTTCCAATTTCATTAATTCTTGGTTGTTATAGATATTTTTATGAACAAACAATATTTATTATTTTCAACAATTTTCATGAAAGCAATTCTATTTAGACAGTTAAGTAATATTTATTTTTGAACCAACATAAAAAATACCATCTAAAAAGTTTACAATGTTTACTTTATCTTGCTTCACTTTTAAATTATTTTTATTCTAATTCTTAAGATTATTATGATCTCAACGAATACTCCTCTTTACTTCTGTATCATCCACACGTTGTAGGTAATTTTTAAAATACTTATTTCTATTCTTCCTTAAGTTTTTTTTAATGGACTAGCAGGTGTTAGCCTCAGATGGCTTTTACACCGTTAGGCGAACTTTTTCGGTGAGCGCAGAGGGCTCTCAACCGAAGGAGAATTCTTCCTTAAGACAACTTACAGGCACTTAAATAAAAATATGATTGACTCTAGTCGAACGGTCGCGATGTCTGATCACTGATTTATACATCACTAGAGAATGTGCTTTACTTGATTGTTCTCATGATGGAGTGTCTCTCATGTAATTGATTCTCAACTTTATTACGTTTATATATCATTCATTTTTGGTTAGTTCGAAGACTTTTCATCGGGTTTGGAATTCTGATAAAGTGGTAAGTTTTTTGGAGTGTATGTAGATTTTAAATATATTAAAAAAACTAGTGACTCCTTGCGGTTTCGGTGGATCTTTAATTTTTCCGGGACAAAAAGAAGCCTAGGTATATGTTATTTCAAAATATATTCTACTCTGTGCCAAATTTCGTCGCGATCCCTTCAGCCGTTCTGGCGTGAAAGAGTAACAAACGTACTCATAAACTTCTAGATTTAATTAATAGGACAAAGACAATGCGATAAAATTTTACCGCAAATCTACACTATCTACACTAATATTATAAAGAGGAAAGATTTGTATTTTTGTATGTAACGAATAAACTCAAAAAGTACTGGACCGATTTTAATAATTCTTTTTTCATTAGAAAGCTACATTATCACTGAGTAGAATAGGCCATATTTTATCCCGTTATTCCCACGGGAACGGGAACTACGCGGGTAAAACCGCGCGGAGACAACGGAGAAATGATTTTGCTATACCTCAACCTTTTACTTAAACCTTATTTACCAGTATTAGCTTAATGTAGGTTTATGGTCACCTTCTGTGGGGCCGGCGTCTCGGACACGGCGGTACATACGCGCGAGGAGTGCCCCGCTTGGGCGACTCCTCGCACCGCCTTGTCCGCGACGGTCGGCGCAGACCTCTCGCTGCCGGCCCTCATCAGGGCCATGGTGGGCAGCGAGGAGGCCTGGGAGGCGGCCGCAACCTTCTGCGGCCAAGTCATGTCGCAGAAGGAGGCGGCGGAGCGGGTGAGAGAGGACGACGTCAACTCTCTCCCACTTCGCCGCCGCAGGCGCGGTAGGCGGCGACAGGCCTTCGCGGGTCGGTTGCCGCCGTAACGCCGGGGACCGGGGCGGTGGATCGGGGGATCCGCCGCCCACGCCAACGGTCCCATGCCGGAGATGCCCATTTGTTCCATGGGCATCTCCGGTGAAGTTGAGAGGGGGGCGGGACTCGCATGCGTTTTCGCATCGTGAGTCCCGCCCCCCCGAGACGGGCTCGGCCTCCAGCAGTGTTTTTGGGAGGCCGAGCAGCGCCGGCGGGGCATGCGGTTGTAAGGCTTACGCGTGTCCCGCAGCCCCGCCACACGGCGCCGAGGCGTCAATGGAATCCCAGGGGTTTAGTGGGTAGGCTCCGGCACCTTCTGTGCCGGTGAGTCTCCACATAACCCGGCGGCTCCCCCCGGAGCTGCCGGGTATCCTATGAGGATTCCCCTGGGAAATCAAAAAAAAAAAAAAAAAAGGTTTATGGTCACCAAAAAACCAATCGGCTAGTCAACAAATTGAGTAAATGGTACTTCAATTAAATTTTTAATAACTTTCTATCATGAGTTTCCAATTGATGAATAAATATATTTGCTCGAGCTATTTATTTGCATACGCATAAGTATAACAGAAATTTAGAAATGACGACATAAATTAAATAAAATAAATCCAATTTTATTATGATTAAAGCTCGCAGATCTTCAGTAGTGGATTATTTTACATCTTAGCACACAATACCAACATAAAAAGTAGATATCCTTACCACCCAAATAACCCAAATCCCACTCAAAATATCACATAGATATTTAGTTACAAAACAAAAGGTTCCGAACATAAATAATGTAAATAAACTAACGCACTTCCCGGCTCACATCCGCCGTGACAAACTAACAAACATTGTTCTAAGACAATGGGGAGCAAATATTTTATAACAAAACCTTTCCCAGGAACACCTTTATAATTCTAATTCTTCCACTGATTTAGTATAAGCGATCTTATAACCTTGTTACCTTTACAGGAAAATTTAATAGAAAATAAGGTAATTTAGATAAAATAGTTTTTGTTGTGTCAATATTATTCCAAATCAAAGGTTCATAAAACAAATTAATAAATAAATTTTAAATTGATAGGAAACTGAATTAACAGACGCTTTTTTTATTTGTTAAAAATTATCAAATTCGTTTTGTGCCCATTTATGAGATATTCTGATTCTCATATTATGAGCATTGTCAGACATAAATTTTTGTCTCATTTGACGCATAGTTAGAAGAAGAATAGCGCTTAGACTATTTATCAAGGTAACATAAGCGAAACATGTGTCGAACTCTAGTATTACCTGAAGCCACTTTGGAACCGAAAATCATCTCCCTACCACATTATAAGGTTTATTTCAAATCACAAAAATATAATGTAAATTAAAATATAAAAGCAATTTATGTTTTCCCTGAATTAGCAGATGGCCGCCGCTAGCTGAATGCGAAGCAACTAAGACAGATTTATATTGCCTTATTTACATTAAACCCGTGAATTATATCTCTAAATTGCGCATACAATGTGAGAAAATGTTATAGAATATTGTTAGTTTGAGAAAATCACCTTACAACGTTTGTGGAGTATGCTCTGAGACAAGATTTCGGGAGTTAAATAAATCCAAGTAATATTATAAATGCGAAAGTTTGCAAGCATGTTTGTTACTTCTTTACGTCTATACGGCTAAAGGGTTTTTATAAAATGTTGTATGGAGTAAGTTAATAAATTGGCTACTTTTTGAAGAAAATTGTAGATCCTGCGTGAACGCGGATGAAAACGCGGGGAGCCACGACTAAAATATAAATATTTATATAAACTCTCGAACATCTCAGTAATAGCTTGAATTTGAAAGTTATAAGGATAGACGTTTGTTACTCTTTTAAGCAAGAACACCTTTTAGATGAAGTTTAGCACAAATAATAAGTATGTTCGGATATTAAACATAGGCAGTTTTTTCCAGTGTAGTATAGGAGAATCTGCGGAAAGGCGATGCCCGGTTGAATGACTGCTATAAGTTTATGCTAACATCTGATAGCTGTTATGCTTCCAAATACTCTTACATACTTACAATATTAACAATGAAAGCTTAATTACGACAAAAAACCGATTAAGTATATAACAAAAGTCTACGAATTTGTCAAGTACGTTTATTTCTTAGTTTTTTTAAAGGATCATTGAGGTTTCTGTTTTTTTTTACAACGCTACGCGGACAATTCTGTGACTGCAGAGGGTTCCCAACCAAAATAAAGCTAGCTTGGAGTTGCTAGAGCTAAAGACGGGAGGCTGATAGAGTAATTTATTCAGTTTTTAAACCTGTAATTTATCTTTTTTCACATAATCTACATCTACACTAATAATAATATTATAAAGAGGAAATATTTGTATTTTTGTATGTAACGAATAAATTCAAAAAGTACTGGACCGATTTTAATAATTCTTTTTTCATTTTTTTTTTTTTTTTTTTATGGTTATTAAAGGTTGACAAACAGGCTGACGGCCCACCTGATGGTAAGTGGTCACCGCCGCCTATGGACATTTGCAATACCAAGGGGATCGCCGATGTGTTGCCGACCTTGAAGAGTTCTCTTCACGCTCTTCTTGAAGAACCCCATATCGAAGTGCGGAGGGAAAACCGTAGCGGGAAGCCCATTCCACAAACCAATGGTCCGCAATAGGAACGTCCGACTGAATCGCAGGGTGGACGATCGCGGCGGTTCGAGTATATGAGGATGAGCTCCACATCTACACATTACATCATTAGAGAGCTACATTATCACTGAGTAATATAGGCTACATTTTATCCCCGTATTCCCACGGGAACGGAAACTACGCGGGAAAAACCGCGCGGAGGCAGCTAGTAAATAATATAATTAATAAACAATCACAAACTAACGTAGAACAAAGTGGCACAAAATACCGAACGGTTGACAAAGCCCCGCATCTATTTAGCATATGAATTAAATACAGTGAAATATGGTTTAAATTAATATGGATATATGCCGCCGCGCGGAGCGTCGACTGTGTGTTTCCACTTGGTTCTAATATATAGGACAACAGTCTGCAAAAATAAATAATAATTTTAATAAAATTTGGATTTTTTTCACACATGGTTGATCTGTTTCGAAACTCAACAGAGCTGGTCCTATGGTGGGTAAATAGCTAACATACTAGGTACTTTTTAATGGTTATGTAGGCACTTCATCACTACATATTATAAAACAAAGTTGCTTTCCGCTGTCTATCCCAATGTCTTATTAAATCTTCAAAACTACGCAACGGATTTTGATGCGGTTTTTTTATAGATAGAGAGATTCAAGAGGAAGGTTTTTATATAGGTACAATACATGCATAATATGTTAGAGAAACACTGTCAATTTTGGAGGTTTCTAATGTGATGTTATAAGCATTCCACCCGTGTGAAGCTAGGGCGGGTTGCTAGTAATATATTTAAACTCTTAAAATATCTGAAAGTGTCATAATAAAATAAGTCATATTGATATTATCGCAGATAGATAGATAAATAAGATATTTTACTGGACACTGGATTAAAATTGATACTTACCACACACGTGCCCGGGAGATCTTTAACTTATGAGCTATTCCTATTAGAATATATTCTAACTCTGTGCTAAAGTTTATAGAGATTCTTTCAGCCGTTGTTGTATGAAGGAGTAACCCACATCCATTTATACTATTGAATGATTTATTTATTTTATTTATTAGGTCTGCCAACAGTTTGTACATTGATATATGTTAAATAATAATACAAAAATATTAGGTTTAATGCATTCAACTAATAAAAGGCAAACACTTACTAACTATACTTAATAACTACGAAATACTTAAAATACTACTTTACAAAAATTAGAAAAACAAAATATTAAATTACGTGTACAAGCTCTAATTACATTTTAATAAATCAGAATTGGTATCATATAAAAATGCTATTTTTATATATTAGAAGATGTTAGCCTCAGACAGCTTTACACCCTTTTACAGACTGAAGTATTATGATATTAAATATTATATAATATCATAATACATTATATAATACAAGTCAAAAGTGGAAACGACTTGAAAGTAAGTCGAAAATAATAGGCGGCCTTCCACGGCAATATTCACTGAATACATTATATTGTCTTACTTCGCTCTTAGTTCTCGAACTTTCACGGTTTCGTATTTAACGGAAAATAATGCGCTTTTAAGTTCGCCTATATGAAAGTTTTCTGTTTATACATATCTATACTAATATTATAAAAGTAGAATGAACTGATTTCTTTGTTTGTTTGTATATAATGTCGAAAATAGTGGACCGATCTGAATAATTCATTCATTATTAGAACGCTGTGCAATCTGTATTTAAAATAGGTTTTATTCTATCTCTGAATTTCTTTAGAAACAGGAAATACGTAGGTAAAACCCCGGAGTAGAAAGTAGTTTATTAAATTATCTTTTAAGGTATCTTTAGCTTTTCTTAATAATAAAATATTCTGCTTATAAATGACTGTGTTTCATTAAAATACAAGACAAAAACAAAGCAAACTAATAAATTTAATAATATATGTTAGAGGAGCATCTAGTGCGGCGACTGTGACCAATGTTTTCCGTCTGTTTGTCTGTCACATTGTTTCCTACGAAACCTACCCTTATGTCTCGGCAGGAAGTGCTTGCTTATTACATTTGTTATTCCATTGTTTCAGATCGGAGCGTACAGCGACATATTAAAAATTTAACTTACTTTTGCCACTAACTGTAATTTTGATTCAAATAAAATTCTAAGAAAAATTTAACCATTACAGGTCAAGCCATTTTCATGAAATTTTAAGAAATCCAATTAGGTATGAAAGAATACTTTCTTTTTCTTTTTCTTTTACTTTCTTTTTTAAGACATCAGTTAGGCTACGTCTCCTTTTCGTAATTTACTTCTACTATATTTATAGGTCTCATAATTTATTTAAACTATATAATAACTGCGATGATATATTATTAATAACAATCAAATATAAGGTAGGCATAAATAATATTATCATCTATAAATAAATATAACGAATTATGCTTATACTGTCTGGTTATGTCTTAAATAATCAAAGAGGCACTTTATATTTTACTACCGAACATCACTATGGAAGATCCAGAGAAATATCCGACCCACAGATAATGATCCCATAATCACTAAACGCCGTCACTTAATTCAATAATACCGATCCCTATCAACGTCACCCTGTTATCTCATCACCCCCGTACACACAAATTTACATACAAATCCATACAAATCTGTATGGAACCGTAATCGGTTCCGGGTCACGTGTCTGCCGTGGAGAATCGGTTAAAGAGACTATTCGTTTACGGTTAATAAAGTCACAAGCTTCTAACAATACGAAACAGGCTGCCAGAATGACTGGGTGCCTTTGCCTCGAAAAAAATATATAACGGAGGGTAGAACAGATTCCAAATTTGAATTTGATTATCGAAGTGTGCCGACTATTTATCATTTGTAATGACGCATCGGCGGAGGAAGGACGCGCGCTCGCTAATATTGTAATCTTGTAAATGCGTTCACCGAAAATAAATACGTGATTTAATATTTTATATCGACGGCTCTATTTGAGTGGAAAAATATTGGGATTTAAACTGTATAACCATGACTGGTATTTCTATATTTTTTTCTAGTTTACCAAATTTAACCTTACAGAATTTCCAACGTACTTCCACATGCAAATTCGAAGAACTCCAAACTATAGCAAAAGTTTTAGTTCTACATAACTAATATTGAGACCGAAGTACTGGCCACAAAACAGTCTTTATACGCTGGCGCAACGTACGGGACGAGTCGTGACTAAGTCTCATATCTCTAGGTACCGAGTACTGAGCAATATTCAAATGTGGCTCGCCCTGTATTACGGTTCACATCCGTCATAAGGAGCTGCCGTCTGCAAACATGGTTTTTGGGTATAGGGTGTTTAGGCAAATATAGAAATACTAGCTGTCGCCCCGCGGTTTCACCCGCGTAGTTCCCATAAAAAAATTCATAAAAATCGGAATAGCCGTTTCAGAGGAGTACGGTAACTAACATTGTGACACGGGAATTTTATATATATGATTGGTTTCTAAAGCTATAGAAAGGATAGAAATATAGAAAATTCGCTCTGGATGAATGGAACGAAAATATTAAACCTGTCTTTTTTTTTTTCAAAAGGAAAAATAATGATATGGTGAGTTGGAGGGAAACCAACTTTCCCGGGAGAGAAGCTCTATAGGTATCTTTATCAATTTTCTAAATCGGTTCATTGGTTCGGCAGACTGACAGATTATTGTAATATTAGAATGTTTGTTTAAATAGTAGGTATATTAAGCAGTTAATTTGTTTGACCGTCCAACTTTTTCAAATGGTCTTATTCAACTATTCACTTAATAGTGATTTCTAACAAAGAGCATTATTTACATTGCGCAAAAAAATATACTATAGGTACACACTCAAAGCCCTATCAAAATACAAAATGTTTCTCTAAATACAAAAAAATATATATTTTCAAGAACAAAACACTCTGTATAGGCCAGGGGCGCCGCTCACTGTCCCCAATATGAATATTTTCTATTGAATTACTCACGGTTCGGCGGGCGAGCAAAAATATTGTTCTCCTCGCACTTATCTTGGGACACCCTGTGAAGTTTTCACATTTACACACATACATGCATGTGTGTGTGTGTGTGTGTGTTGCAAGGTGAAGTTACATTGTTGCTAGAAGGCTTTGGTATAACAATGTTGTTTTACTATTATAATTACCTTCAGGTACCCTGAGTCTCATACCGCCTTATAATTTGGTAGATAAATAAATAAGTATCCTGAGACATTTTTCACACACGGCCAATCTGATCTCAAACTAAGCGGAGCTTGTGATATGGTAACCAGATAGCTGATACTACATATACTACTTTTAAATACATACTTATATGGATATTAATATCCAGACATAGGACAACCATGTTCGTGCACACAAATGTTTGTCCTGGGCAGAAACCTACGACCGGCGACTTGAAAGTCAGGATCACATCAAAATAAATACGTCTGATTCGATGAATTCGTCTTTTGTCGTGTCTTTACTATAAATATTACTAACTATAAGTACCTGTATAAGATATATAAGCATAGTTGTTTAAACTCAAAATAGGTAAGTATAACCTTTGTAATTTTCCGTATCCTATATAGCGTCCTCTACTCTACCCATAGTGGATGGTGATAAGGAAATATAGGACAGATGTTATTGATTCAGGATTTATTTAATAGCGGACTTTTACTGTAACAATGAGCATGTTTTCCTCGCATTTTTATACATTATTTGAGTAATGTTTCTAAGTTATAAGTTTACTATGAATAGATCAATGCAATATTTGTCCGCGGTGGAAAATGATCCCCCTAACCACCGTTTTAGGAAATTTGTCGAACTATTGCTCTGTCGTAAAGTAACATAACAAACAAGCATTTTAGAACAAAAAAATCCTGCCGTTTCGGAGGTAGATAAGCCAGAAAAAACACACTAACAAAAATTTCGATAAAATTTTTTTTGGTTACAACTATCTTACCTACTCAGTACAAACCATATGACTTTTCAAACTGACACTTCAATCGCTTATTCCCAAAAGCTATAACCAGATCGAACCAGTTCCAGATTTCCCAGAACAATTCACCACGGCTGCCCATCCAACGAGCTGTACTGTTCATGGTATGTTATACCCATCCACCCACGAGACGTGATGGAGAAGGGGCCTCTGGGAACAGAGTTGTTCGCAGGGATTTAGATACGGTTGCTTAGATACGCTCCAGACATTTGCAATCTGTAGGGTCGTATTGTAGGTCCATTGTTTGGTGTCAAAATTGATGATGATCTGATTTATTTAATTACATTAATTGTGAATGAGAATTTATATTTAGAAGATTTAGTGATGATGCATGATAAGGAAAGAATTTGGAATGATGATTGTTAGTTATGATTGTGATGCGAAGCTCTTAAAAACAGTCTAATCTTTACTAATATTATAAACGTGAAAGTAACTGTATGTCTGTTAAGCTTTAAAACTTAACCGAGGAAGTGATTTTAAAAACAGTAATTCCTACTATTATAAATGCGAAAGTAATCTGTATGTCTGTTACGCTTTAAAACTTAACCGAGGAATCGATTTTAATAAAGTTTTGTAAAGAGTTAGACTAGAGCTTGGGAAAGGAAGTCCTTTTATTTCGGAAACTTCGAAGATCCCCCGGAAATGTGTGTGAAACCGCGGGGTGGAAGCTAGTATTATAGATACACAAATGTATGTTTTTGTCTTAACTTGTAATTATTCACTATTATATTGGAAAAAAACCATGTACTCCAATTGCAGAATACCTTATCAAAAGGTTAAAGCATCAACAATTTTTTCTTAAACAGTCTTAGCGTCAAAATTTCTTTGACTTAAAAGATCTAGAAAGGTCATTAGAATACTCAAATATAAAAGATAATATTAAGCTATATTTTGGGTGTTAAATTATAAATATGGAATACATAGGGGTAGCTATGATGACTCTATCGATCACCCTTTTAGTGAATTAGATATGCTACGGCTTGTCACCGATTTGAATGCTTTGTATGAACCTATTAGCAGTAAAATTTGGGGAAATGTTAATATGGGATTGTGCTGTTTTAAATTTATTATATTGTGTTGAAGTATTTAGTTCCATCAAAAATATTGATTTTGAAAGAAAACAGGAAATGTCTCAAAGCTCAATTAAAAAGCTACTTGAAATTTGCTGGAGAATGACGTTTCATAGTGTACTTTATTCAGATATTGCTCATCAATTTGTTACTTTAATGTTTTTACTTTAATCTTTGAGTACCTATTTAAAAATCAGCATTTACGGGTCAAGGTTGTAAAGGAAATTAAATCAAATCGTTTCATTCTTAAATTATTTAATGATCATCCGCTACTAATTAATAATTATTTACAAAATAAATACTTAACAACTAATATTGCACATAGAGAATATACTTAATTAAATAACAACAACGATTTTAAAAGAATTGAAAACAGTGCATAAATTTTGACACAGTTCAAAATTTCCTAGATGGGTAAGTAGGTACATTTAAATTTTATATTTAGATACAACTTTGTCCAATCAAATCACAGCGTAACTGAATTTGCATAAACATTTTTATTTGTGAACGGCTGAACTATTATGAGGGTAGAATTGCTTAGATTTCTTATTAAAATTCTGTGAGGGTACATCGTCCATGTCCCCCTCTTTGTCTTGATGAGCCGTCATGTGTCTGGTCAAATGATGCCTCTCTCGAAAACTCTCATTACAAACGGGGCATTTAAGTTTTTCCTCTCTTTTCCTCCTATTAGGATCGGTTACTGTCTCGCTCTTATGATGTGTACGCATGTGGTATACCAGGTCTGATGTCATTCGAAAACTGATACTGCACTTTGCACAAACGTTTTGAGCTGGCAAAGAAAATGCTGCCAATGTTGGTGGCAGAAGTGTACTCAGTATGGCTGCTGCTGGATTAGTTATGAGTGGATTGACAGGTTCCCTCGGAGGTCCGGAAAACTTCATAAAATCTGGATTGGGTCCTTGAAAGTTTTGCACACCAAATGGATAAGATGATCCGGCTTGTAAATACGGTATTTCTGGTCTGAACGGCAGAAAGTTTAATTTATTCGGCGATATCTGTTGCACTTTTGGATCTGAGTTTTTGTCTTGGTAGTCCAAACCTTTGTTGAAGCCAGCGGCTCGGTGCTGCATTGCTTCTTGGTAGTTTGGTGAAGGTGATGACGTATTTTGACTTTTGAAAAAGTTGTTTCCGTTTAATAAATGAGCGGGAGTGAGTAAATTGTTGAATCCTGCTTTAGTGAAGGTACTCGATGGAGGGCTGGCAGCAGAAAGAGGAGGACTCACCGAGTTTTGATACAAAAGGTTATCTGGACTCATTGACGGGTTCGGAGACCGCATCGAATAATTTGAAACTTTAGTAAAAGCGCTCTTAGGTGACATTTCTGGTGGTTTCTCAGAGTACCTCTCATATCTAGCTCGTGTCTGCATACTAATCAGCGTCGGGTCGTCGAAAATTTTATTCTTATACTCCGGCAAGAACTTCGGTGGTCGCGCGGCACTTTCGTTAGAGTTCGGACGACTTCGGGATCTTTCCGAATTTTCAGAATCACTACAATACATAGATTTACCGGGAAATTCATCTGTTCCGACGTCAATGTTAATATCGGACCCAAAGCCGGGCGATATGTTATTGTTCAGACGTACTCCATCTTCATCCTGGTCTCTCAGGTCCATGGTGTTCTCGTTGGAATATTCATGGTGTTTATAAACTTCTGGAATTCTTTTAGGTGCATGCTCCCATTCTTCGTTATTGAACAGCTGTTTGGATACTCGCAGCTGTCGTTCTGGTTGCTTCTGCCGCAGCTTGTCATCAGGCATCATCAGAAAAGCGACATCAAACGACCTCTTTGAAGTTTTCGGTGGATTCAACGAAGTTGGCTGCATTTCTGACTTTGTTTGCGTAGTTCTAGCACTTTCAATACTCAAATGTCTTTCTTTAGTATCGGGCGACGGTTCTTTATAATTTTGATAGCTATTTTGAATGTCCATTGTCATTGTTTAATCATTTATTATACGGCACAGACGAAAACTTTCTACACTTAAATCGCGGCGGTGAAATAAAGACGCGTGCGTACTGCTCAGCGGGTACAATACGAATGCGAGCGTAACATAAGGGTGAAAATATATAAGTGGGGTTTTGAACTACCCTTAGCAGAGACTTGGAAGTTGGGAAGGCGTGGCGGCGCTAACCAATGGGCGCCGAGCGGTAGGCGTGAAAGTAACATACCGACCAATCGGATGGCTTCGCTACGATAGAGAGCAGGAGAGCTCAATCACCAGGTCAAGATAATAATAACTGCCGTGAATTGAGAGCGCATTGAGTTGAAGTAGGGTCAGCACGACAATAGCGGTGTGATATTGAAAACTGAGGTTTGTTTCACTGTACATTGTGTACGGTCCACAAAATTGTTGTGGTTGGAATAGATGTAAGTTATTACAAAATTCAGTTTAGATTCTGTATAACGTATAATGTGCGTGTTTCAAGTATTATTTTTCGTAAAATAAATAATTTGAGTAATATTTTATGTAATGTTCGTTTATGGCTAACAAAGACACATTTTTTGTACTAAGATCATCTCATCAATATTAAAATAGTTCAAACAGAACATACAGAAATAAAAGCAATTTAACCAATAAAGAAACTAAGTTCACCCATTATATTCTATTTATCTGGCCCAAACATGGCTCTAGAAAAACTCAAACGATTATGATTGCAATAAATATGTTTTATATGTCGCATAAAAAATGATACTTCTCCCATAGTCGGCCTAACCTCGAGTGTATGGATGAGATTGCGAATAATGCTATTAACACAGACGCTTCTTCTCAAATTGATATCCTACTCAACCATCGTGCAATCAAAATTGAACTTTACTATCAAACTAATAACACTACGATTCCTATAACATACTTGTTGGTTAGCACACCGGACTTTGACAAAGTAAAATATATCTTATAGTATGGAGATGAAAGTCGATGTTAAAATGATAAATTGAATATATAGAAGTAAAAAGAAGACCCAAATGAGTTCTGTTCGGTAGTCGGTAACGATAATAAGATGGGCGCAGACGTTAAAGGAAAGCCATTTGTCAGATTTAAGCCATTTTTTTGCCCATTCGTTTGCTCTCAATGAAAATCTGTTCCATTTATTTTGCTTGGGGTGTTAATGAGATTTTTAGTGAAATATTTTTTAGTTAATATGCTGGATGGTATTTTATTTTGCGAATCAGCTTTTGATATGAGTAAAATATTTAGTAAAGAGCATTTTATAAAACTTTCCACCTAACTTATAGATCTTTAGATTTTAGATTTATAGTCACTTTGAATACACAAAATAATCCTCGATAACATTTTTCCCATTGGTGTATGCTCCATCCCCTGAAGCTGTTCATCCATCAATCTGACCAGCAGCCAGTCCCATCAGTGACATTTTATTAAGTGGACATCGACAAATGCTTCCAAGAAACATCAGTGGTACTGACGTGTTCCTCTTTACGATGTAGATGGATAATGCCACCTTATTCTTGTGACGTATTTCGAATTAACTTGAAATTTTAGTTTTTTATCTTCGGAGAGATAGATTTTATGTTGGATATATGATTAGGTACATTTTATATTAGCTTCTTACCAAAAACAAAGCATTGTTGATCCTTGTTAAAAAAAATGGCAATATATAAAAATGTATATTTTTCTTTTGTTATTTATTTGGCGAACACGTAAAAAACAGAAGATAGCCAAAATATTCGTACAAAAAGTGGCATATTTTGTTATGAACATACACTTGGTTTTCGCTTACGAATCTTTTATATTGTACCAACGGAATGATAAATGACCGCCCCGGGGCGGAGAAAACTGATTTTCGGTTGTTTGAAACACATTTTTTTCTTGTAGCTCTTATTTTGCCAGACTCTGCTACAAATAAGTATGTGTGACTATGCTTTTTTCTAGTATCTATTATTCCTCTTAATTTTTTTGCAATAAATCTTTATTATTTAAGAGGTGTAAATTTGGTCTTTATATAATTTTGGTCAAACCTAATCATGTATGAAGTTTTATTGATTTCAATTTATCAGTCCAGTTCAATGGGCTTTACTAAACTTGGTGATAACTGATAAGTAATTGTTGGCACGTGTCATCACAGGAACACACGTGTTAGGGATATAGGGGAGTGATAAACACTAGTATTTATTGCTAAAAATAATCCTATTCTATTCGGCGTTGGAATAAAATCTGCTATTATAGAATAAAATAATTATACAGTGTCACTTTTACGCTTGAGGCTTATTTTGTGTAATCAGACTATTGTCACGGTAAAAACAGTTTTAAAAAGTGCCCATACATATTTTTTGCATTCTAACTAATACAAAAGTCTCGTAACAATACTAAACCATTTCTTAGATTATTTAATAAAAGATGAATTCCCTTATGATGTTAATCTGCCTATTAGGTCTCACAAGAACTCCTCTTCATAATCTTACATTTGCATTTATAATTTCAGTTAATAGATTATGGAGGTATACGTCAATGAAATAAGGTCTTTCCAATTTCTTAAAATATATCAAAAACAGAAATAAGAACAACGATTCTTAACCAATCGAACTGACGGACGATTGTCGGCCAAAGGTCGCATCTGCAACTTTGATTGGAGGATATACACTAGAGGATTCGTAGAATGTCGTCGCACACGACAGATTAGTTGGTTCCACTGCTAATGCTGTGCTTCTTGAACGATTGTTTCTTCCAACACGTCCCAACGGTATGGATTGTTGATTAACTCCACTCAGATATTGACAGTGACGTATCTTTGGAAAAGGATTTCTCTGTAGCGTTTGATATGTTTTGTCTTTTTTCTAGATAAATAGCTTATGATTATAAAATGAAAAGAAGGAAAATTATTTATTCCGGACAACACACAACATTACAAAATACAAAATACAACAGACGTGTACAAAACACACAACACAAAGATAGTAAAATAAAATAGCCGAGTCAATTAATACATAAAACAGGCAATATTCGGAAGTCCTCAAGAACAGCTCCGACCTATATTGTAAATTCCGAATTATAATGTAAAATTGCTTAGATGTTTCTTATTGCATCATCATCATATCAGACATAAGACGTCTACTGTTGAACATGGGCCCTCCCCTTCGATTTTCACTTCCTTAGGCAAAATTCTCGTATGATAAAATTAATAGGTTAGTTATGTCAACATAAATATTGTAAAGCCACCTTAAACCCCCATAAATCAAAACAACACCTGCTTTCATATTAAAATATGTTTGACTTAATCCCTCAAATGCAGAATAGAGAACTAATACAGATCTACCATATGGTGCGATCTAACAATAGCGAATAATATAACCCGACTTTCTGTAATCATCCCCTTTATACATTCAATAGTTTTCTCTTTTCGATCATCCACCCTATTAATTGTCAAAAGCTCTTTTGTGTCCGCTGCCATTGGAAATTCAACTTTAACACCGTCACAATTGAAACTTATATCATCTGTTAGTTTTTGATTTACTAGCTCGTTTATCGCTTCGCGTTTAAAACTAGAACCAGAACTTTTTGCTTTTATACTAGCAGCGTTTCCATCAGCTTATTATGAATTCTATCACATTGAGTTATAGTTGATAATTGAAAACTTGTACAGATTAATCAAAATTAGTTTTGGATCGGAACTGTAATCCTTATTTCGACTGGAATAGAGTTTAATATATTTCAAATGAGTAATCGTCAAGTGGGATTCAGTAAACACTTGTTTATAAATTTTTGGTCCATATGGTGTAAAAGCCGCCTTGGACAATACGCCCCCATGCTGGTTCCCCATTACCATATGCGACACGTTAAATGCATTTTCAAGAGTATTGTATTGGGTTAGATGACCTTTAAAAGGAAAATCGATAAAGTGTGTGTTTTTAGCAACCTGCTGCAAGCATGTTGACTATTCTTTTAATATTGTGTGAAAGGAATGTTTTTATCAACAATGATAATGCCATCAAAGCTTTTTACGATATGAAAGCTATTACCTACCTTTTAGTTCTAAGTTATGGTTGAAACTGTTTAAATGTATGAGCGTGTCTGATAAATAACTCGTTAGTTTATTTATCGTTACTTCACGGCTGCGTTTATCTATTAAACCTTTATAGGGTTTCAGTTTTTAAAACTATTCGCTGAAGATTGTACCTATTCCCTTAAATATTTTACTGATTTTATATTGCTTACTACCTACTTATAAATTATTTATAAGTTACTAAAATTTAACTGAATTAATTTAAAAACAACTCGATCCTAATTATATAATATTGCCAAGTAGCTGATAAATGTACCCACTTGTCGGGTTGTAATGTTATTGCTGAGCGCATGCGCAAATAAACAAGTATTTGCACAAAGCCATGCAATAATACATATTGTATGGGTTGACAATGACAATGGATGAGAAGCTGAGACGAGAGGGTTTGGTACTTCTAAAATAGATTTTATTTATATTAAGTAAATTTTAATTGTTTTAAAATACAATACAAATTTTGTATTCGAAAGTTACACAAGAGTTTATTAAAAGAGAAGTTCATAATAGTATTTAATTTAGATCAGTCAATTTATAAAGGTAATTGATACTACACTATGTATGACTTGAAAATACTTCCAGTATTATAGATTCAGCACATTTTTTATTATATCTATGCCCATCTGATCTATGGCTATCTAATTATGTAACCAACCAATTTTAACTGAGTATATTAGTTTTATTTATTTATTTAATACCTAAAATCTTACAACCTACGTAATATAGGTATCTTAATTTACAATATCCATTTAAAAAACATCTATACTAATTAAGAACAAAGTATCAAAATTAACAATTCTGTCTATACGTCAAAATGACACAACATATGCGCAAGTGGTATCCTACGATGTGATCACAATGAGTACGAATGTCCCCTATAAACAGACGGACAGACAAACAGACAGGCAGTTATCTGCGTGTAATCAGAGCTCCACTTCTAACTACGGAAGAAACTAATGAAATGTGAAGCTAACTTAATTTTGTGTGACCATTCATTAATTTTGTACATTAATATTCAAAGCTAGAAAAGTAAATACATTGAAGGTCAAAACTGAAAAAAATTGGTTGCCTGTAAAGTCGGTATACGGGCGAAAGTTTTACGTGACAACGACTTTGAGTGGTAAAATAATTTTAATGTGAATATTCATTCGTATAGTAGGAAGAAGGATGAAATAATAGTAACAATTTAAAACATAACGTCACGTTACGTGAGCGGAGCGTAACGCAGTTTCTTGAAGTGTCACCCGGCAAACCAATTTATAAGACGTTGTCACGTCAAAATCTTAAATTGAGATAAACTGGCATTTTTTTAATTTGTAGACACATTATTAATTCGAAAGTAATTCTGTCCGTCTGTCTTGCTTTCATGCTAAAACTACGGAAATTAGTTACTTTTTATCCCGGAAAAATGGAAGATCTCCCGGGTGCGTATGTGAAACCGTGGGGAGCCACTAGTGTATTATTAATGCGAAAGTTTGAGAGAATGTATGTGACTCTTTCACGCCAGAACGGTTGAAGGTATCGCGATAAAATTTGGCTCAGAGTAAGGTTAAGTTCTAGGGCACATAAGCTATTTTTCATCTTGGTAAAATTCAATGTCCCCGCGAATACGGATGAGGCCGCGGGAATCAATAGTTCTGTGTATTTATCGAAATAATACTGTTTCTAAATTAGTTTTAAAGATGATTTATTTCGCTTTTTAACGCACTGTCTAAAAATTTAAAAATAGTAGCTATGTTTTGAGGTTCGGGTTTTGAGGTTGATTCTCAAAAAGATGTAAAACCACGCGGTTATTTTTTATTTATTTAGACGGTTTTGGTACTCTATAGACCCATGGGGTTAGCCTGCAATACGATGGGCATTTACACGCCATATGTACCTTTGGGCTTACGTAGCGACGCACTCATGGGACCATTCCCCTTGCTAATAAAAACGGAGTACTTAGGGTTTACACCATTGTCGAACTGTTCTCCCAATGCGATATTGATACAATTGCATTTAACGATGTTTCATTTGAGTCTGGTGTTTTTTTTGATGTTACCGTCGTTAATAATGTCGGTTTTATAAAGAAGATAAGATACTACATACATGAAAATAATAATGGTTATAAGAATTAGCTACCAACTTAATAATTTAATATGTTTGTATAAAAGCATGAAGTAGGACCGTATATGAATAAAATAATATTGGTACATATATGCAAGTGCGTCGTCAGGAAGAAGAGAGTATTTTCGACGTGCTATACTAATGCAAAAAGCAGCTATCATAAATACTTGTTGTACAGTCCGGAAATTGTTACAAGAAACTCTAGCTATCTCTCTACGTAACACCAGAAAACAACCCGTGATTTGTCAGCGAATACGGAAATCCTGAAAATTTCGAGAAAAATCTATACTTAATAATAATAATAATAATAATAATAATAATAATAATAATATTATAAAGAGGAAAGATTTGTTTGTTTGTTTGTTTGTTTGTTTGTTTGTTTGTTTGTTTGTTTGTTTGTTTGTTTGTAACGAATAGGCTCCGAAACTACTGGACCGATTTCAAAAATTCTTTCACCTTTGGAAAGCTACATTATCCCCGAGTAACATAGGCTATATTTTATCCCTGTATTCCCACGGGAACGGGAACTACGCGGGTAAAGCCGCGGGGAGGCAGCTAGTAAATAATAATTTAAAATTACACGTTATATTTAATTTATTCCGTACCTACAATATCCATTGAATCCTTACATCATCTTATGGAGGAATAAACTCTCTTGGCAGTCACAACAAACTGATGCCACATCAAAATGATCTGTTAAAAAACCGCACACGTACCCTAGCGGGGACCCGCTTTAACCGCCATATGTCGTGAAAAATTCTACCGTAATTGCATTAAGTTACCCCAACTATGTGCCCCAGCTTTTAATTACGACGACCCACTTAGACATATGTGGTGCAGTTGGTATTTAGGGCTGCCATGGCGATTGTGGCGTCGTATTATAGATTCATGATTATTTTGAATCGATGGATTGACAATCGATAGGCTAAATTGACCTTGGAACAACGCACGTTGGAAGAGACGTTTTCGTGGATGCTTTTTTTAGTTCCATACTATATGTGGCGGAGATACGTATGTTGAGTGATTCGAATAAATAAGAAATAGTATTTAAGAGGTAGTTTGAAAGTAGCGCCAGTAACGGAGAAAGTGAGGCTGTCATGGTATCGACATGTAATGCGGAGGGATGAATATTATGTTGAAGATATTATTTAGGAGAGTTATGTATGTGAAGGATGGTTTTAAAGTAGAAGAAGACCGAAGAAAGTATGGATGGAAAGTACGGATGGATGGAGTATGTAAGAAGGGAGTGATGAAAAACATGTTTTGTCGATTTTGGTTAGGTGGGATAATAGCAGGAGAAGTTGTATAAATTATAAAACTAAATAAGCAATGTATTACTTACAATTTTTTTTAAACAAAATCCAAAAATAATATTAACGAAAAACAAACAGAACACAATTAAAAAAACACAGGTAAAAAAATACCAAAGGAAATGCTTAACATAAATAAAACGCAAGCACTAGACTGAGAATGGTAATACCGGACAATATGAGCGTGAAATATGGGTTCAAGAAATCCTGCTTGAACAAAAAAATGGAAACAAATGAAGAGAAAAAGTTGTTGGAACACAAAAAGGCCACAGTGTCGGGAACACAGGGGCAGGAAGTGTCGCGTGAATAAGTGTCTCCTTTTGTTCATCGGTGGGGTTTCTTTAGGGTTTTTATCCTTATAATTATTAGGTGTATTTACTTTCGTGTTTTGGTTACAAGACTCAGATGGATACAGCTTCTCTCTTGTTCTATGTGGTATATATAATATAGTGTATATAGACATGGTTGAATCAGATATTTAAATAAAATATAGGAATAGTTTATAACTTTACTATTGATTACAATGAATGGCATGTCTAAATATTATAATAGTATTTGAATTCGATAAAACAGAAAATTGAATGGATTTTATTGTTCAAAATTTAGGCTTCTCAGTATTGAATTGTCTTGTTCAAACAAATATAGAATTTAAAAAAAAAAATCGTCAGATCGATGCTACAAATAACACAAGCGAGAAAAATCCACGCAAGATAAAAAAATAAGTAACCCCAAATGAATGGAAGCTCATTATATATTCTGAACCACAGATTTGTGAAAAAGGTGGAAGTAGCAAGTTTCATTTATAATTGTAAAGACCAGCATCACCCAAAAGCTTACAGACTGTCCGCCAAAAATTAATATAATCAATACCTTGGTAACAATTATTCTTCTTCCAATTTCACATTTGGACTCCAAAATATGTAGTTAATATTATCAAATTTTAGAAACTAGATTGAGTCTTCACATTTCGTGTCTAAAGCTATCGGGTCTACATATTTACGACGTGTAAGCAATTTTTTCAGTGGTAACCATTTACCGTCACGTAGAAATGACCAAAATAATGGTTTTTTTTTGTTAATAAACGCCTTTTTTAACGAGTACTGTAAAAAAATTCAACGCGCTCATCGTCAAAAGTCTTTTTTAAAACCCACCCCGCCTATATCGCACTTCCACTCGCATTTCTCTCCATGTTCAGAACGCAAATCCGCCCGTCTGCCCTCAATGATTTATGAACTATTTTTGTTGATTTTCCTCTGATAATGTTGAAGCCAAGATTTTTTAAAGTTCTTTGCCAAGTTTGGTGTATGCTCAAGCATATTGATACAGCCGAGTTAATTAATAAGGATTTTTTTGGCACCATGTACTGAAATACTAATAGAGCTAAGTAGGACACCAAATGAATAATGTCGTGTAATGTAGGCACTTTAACTAAACATAAAATATTTATTCTTATTGTTATATAATCTAAATATAATATAGTTTAAAATTATGTCTTAACTACTAAAGTACCTAACATAATGGTCATATACTGAGTAGTTTTATAAAAGCTTTGATTTTATTGTTTTGGAAATAGATAGGTTGAGTATAAAATATGTCTTAGAGTAAAAAAAGCTATTCAATATAATGAAAGACAAGAAACACTGACAAGAAACATGTTTTTTAAACTCTTTGATTGTATAACTGTACACTGTGTACTGTGTAGGTACTGTATGTATACCTACTGTGTATTGCGTACAGTACCTACCTATATATAGTGGACTTTGATTAGTTCTTTTTATTATTACTTTTTTTTTGTATGTAATAGATTATATGTATAGTAATCCTAGTGGCCCCATTGATTTATTAATGGTTAAATATTATTGTTAAATAAATTATTTGAATAACCATCCACCAACACCTAGACTTAGACAAACCATGAAACCCTTAAAACATCTCTCATTCTAAAAACAACAAAAAAGCAAATTCCGTCCAAAATTTTATGATTCGCCCGTCGCACTGATCCCCACCGACTATTAGCCAAAACACTCAATGTTAAATGTCTCAATTTAATGTTACAACCGTGTCGCCCTTGTCTGCTTTGGCCTTTATTACCCACAGTCGGTTCCGAAGGGTTAATTCGATGGAAAGATTCAGTTGTCCCGTTTAACCCTACAATACTAGGTTTGCGATGTCTTTTGTTTAATGGAGCTAATGTGTTTGTGTCACGGCCGCAATCAGCGTTCGAGGGTTATTTATGATTGAGTATTGTCTATGTTCATTGCTTATCAGCTGTTCGGTTATCTAGGGTGTTTGGTTGTGAGGCTAGATATAGGCCTTTAGGTACATTTGATACAATTCAATATATTTTCAATATGCTTTTATATTTATTTTTGAAAATAAATAGCCCTCATATTATTTTTCTGTGTTTTTAATGTTCATTTAAAATTATAAATAAATTTCGTCCCGTTTACTGCTGATATAAATGTCAAAAAATCCGGCACAAGTCATTTTGTATAAAATATTTTGTATTTTTACACAAAAATCTTAAGTAGTTATCGTTCTATTTTTAGTGAAACCCGTATAAAAATCTATTTCATGTTACAGAAAAAGTTAGCGGAAACAGACAGATACAGGTATTAGCATTATTTTAACATATCTAGAGACTAGAAAAGTGAAATTCAATGAAAATGGTAAAGAATTCAATTCCTTAATCTATTTCAACTGAAAGTTATTCCAAAGTTCAATTCTCAGCAATACAATATCAAAACACAAGTCAGCAAACGAACACAGTTGAGTGAACGCACTGGCATTTATCATGTGGGAACTACATCTTATGGCAACCGTGAATTTATTACAACACTGCTAGTATGGTGAACAATGTCATGGGAATATCATGAATTGCTTTGTTGAGAACACACTTGTAATCTAACTAGTACTAGTGTATTTACTTATCAGCAAAAATGTCTGCTTTCTACACCGTCATTTAGTCCGCGATCGACCGCTATTGACATTAAATATTACGCAGAATATTTTGTTATAGGGTCATCATCATCAACTCATGTACGTATCCACCGAGAAGCTCGAGCCTTCCCTAACATCCAGAGGATTTAGGCCATAGTCCACCACGCGGGCCTAGTGCGGAATTCCTCACGATTTTTCCTTCACCTACAATTTATACCTCGTATAAATTTTGAGCAATAGTCATGTGTAAAGGCTATAGAGGTCTATCATCCAACCAGTGAAGTATAGCCGCATACAATTCACAATCCGTTCACAAACCCAACATTTTAGCAAACATACCGCCCCACAAATAGGTTGGTGTCCTTCACTAATTAAAGGAAATGGTCTAGAAACAAGATTGTGATATTGTTCTCTCGAATTGTTTCCATCCCTTTCCAACACAGTGAACGTTTCATAAGTCCCTCTCGTTCCCCCTAAACGTTGCGGAGATGTCACTCATTATGCTAAATATCCCCTTCCAGTCCCTTTGTGCGATCAGAGATAAGGGAACGGTTTTTTGTCTTTTTTTCTTACTCCCTGACAGTTGGTATATGGAGCTAGATTAAGATAATTCAGTCGAGGTGGTTTTATAAGTCCCATAATTGTTACAGTGGTTAAGCGAATATTTTTCTTTGCGGAAGAAAAAATCTTTTTTTGTTTGCTTTTGTATTTGTTCTACTTTAAAGTGTTAAAACTTGTAGTTAAATAAATTTGTTTTAGAGTTCTAATCTAACATCTATCTATCTATCTAGTTTCAATATTAATAAATGAATGTGGGAAAAATTAATATAATTATTATGTATATATACGAGAAAGTAATAAGCATGTAGGTAAAGTAACATAACTCTTTATTTATTTATTTAATAAATTTTAGGAAGACCAACAGCCAATTATTGGGTTCTAATTAATTAAAGGAAAAGTAATTTTATAGATAATATAATTGAACTTAAAATGAAACGATACCCTTAGCGTACAGTATTTTAATTCAAACATGATATAGTAAGTTTACATAATTGCTTTTAAATTAACCGTAATTGGTAAAAATCGACAAACAAAAGTCACAAAGCATAAAATAAAACTCCACCGCTCGCATATTGAGAAATGGCACATTCAATAAATCGCTTCAAACATTCTGCCATTACGAACAGAAATACCTTATTTCATTACGAACCATTCCATTAGTAAGATACGAATTCTATTAAACTCTTTTTACAGTAAAACAGCGCTTTCAGCCATGCAGCGATTTGGTTCTGTCACTTGGAATTTCAACCTTAAGTCGTTTAAATAAGGTATTAAATCTAAGTGGTGTTGCTTGATGATTTTGAAATACACAAAGGGTGCTATAAAAGGGTGCGGTTTGAAATTTAAATTTATGTTTTGTTAGATTTGATCGCGCTTAGCGGCATGCACCATTCTGAATGCGCGATACGATTTTTTTTAAATGATTTATTTCACTAAAGGGTTTCTAAACGAGTCAATTTGCTTCGGAATAAACAGTACAAAGCTTTGTAAGTACCTATTGCTAATGAATTAATACTATTGAGATTTTTCTTGAAATATCTATATGCACATTGCTTTAGGAAAACTATTTTAATATTTAATCCCGGGACATTACAAAATAAGTCGAGATTGTAACCAAATTACTGATATGCAGCTTTTTAAAACTTATATAGACATTTACATCCAAACACAAGACAAACGGAGATGTTCATGAATACTATGTTTTGTCCTGGGTGGGATTCGAACCAACGACTGGCGGCTCGAAAGGGTCACTAACCACAAAGGAAAGAGCTAGTTAAATACATATATAACAATTTATATAGGTTTATATCGTGTCCAAAAAAACCTCTTACGTTTACGTCTAATGAAGCTTCGTAGCACTCGTAGATCTCCGTAGGTAAAGCGACATTCTTCATAGACTCAATTTCATAGCAGTGCTACGAATCTATGATTTTCGTAGCATACTGTAGCAAAGAATTGATTTTATCACTAAGTTCTCTTGCGGCTTTACTCAAGCATAACAGATTATTTTTGAAATATATATTTCAAATATGAATTACATTATGCTCTTATTTTCTGTAAAAAAATCAATGTTCATTTTTACATTTATATAATTAATTTGTATCTGAAAATAACGGTTTTAAGTTACTTAAAGTATATGTGTTTTATACGAATAAATAGGTTATAGAGTTTAAGGCCGACAGCCACTTATATGGGTTAATATTTACTGTGCCAATGTCAGCTGTTATTTTGCTTGATACAAAAATATAGTTACTAAGACTAAATTACATTTTGTTTAAAACACAGGTTCATTACTACTTCTATATTGCAGGTCTTATCTCTAAGAACTGTTATTTTTTCATATTTAATTGATAATATTTGTTATAATATATACTACTTAAAAGAATACTGATAAATAAAAAATGGTAAATGATAAGAAAGTAATGGGACATTTTTAACCCCAGATCTTTTTAAATCTGCCACACTCAGTGTTATTTCAGCTTTAAACTTTCCGAACAGTTGTTCGAAGCATTACGTATAATATCACCATTAGGTGTGTATCGCTCGATTGCTTATTCGAATAGAAATCTACAATATCACATCGATTTTAATTCGATTTCATATCGATATTGGAACATTTGCTCGGTGTTTGGGCATTCAATTGAATTTGATGCAGGTTATATATACAAGTAAGTAAATTGAGATGCCAAAAGTATATTCTTAAAAGTATGTATTTTGATGTAGGTACTGAAATAATTCAAGTAGGTAATATCATAATGACATATTTTTCAATGATAAAGAAAGTGTTATGCAGCTGACTCTGTAAAACAACCCAACAAACATTTTAGTGCTAGCGGCAGCCTTTTTTAGAGCTCTTACTGTTATTTAAGGTATATAAGAACTCCGATAGCAACCTTCGACTCTACAGTAGGGTTAGTTATGAATAATTAAACCTTCCAGAGGAATAAGAGTAATAAATAAAAAAAATATAAATCAAGGCGGTAGTATGGAGTTTATCGTAACCATTGTATAACTTATTCTTATAGCTTTTAGTTGCACAAACCTATAAAAGCAATTGTAAGGTGTCTACTAACACTTACTAACGGGTGATGTTCGACTACTGGGGTAGTGAAAGGTCTTGTAACACCTGAAGTCTTACTCTAATAGCTTCAAGAAGTATTAAACACTCTGAGTGATACTCAGGTGTCTACTAACACTTACTATCAACTGGTATTCTTAAAAAGAGTTAGACAAATACTTTATATCACCTAACGAGTTTTGTCGAGTCTTAAGAGTTACTAAGAAAGCTATAAGGATCTAAGAAGTGTTTATTATAAGTCCTATAGAGCTAGATTCTGCAATCCACCTTAGTATCAGTATTTAATCACTACGGGAGGAATAACAGAGATATCAGGATGCTTAAGTTATTAGAACTAAGACGCCATTTAATAAAGATATACCTACTATAAAATTGTGAAAGAAAAACCTTATTGCAATGTTCCTAGTCCAATTATTTACTTACATTGTTCATAATTTTCAATTAAAATATCTTAAGGAGGCTCCAGGAATTGATAAATAAGATAAATAAAGAAAAAAAAAATTCTGGCAGTATTTTTTTACATCATTTAATTATCAAAAGTAGTTTATTTTTAGGGCGCTTCAAAAATGAGATGAGAACTAGTATATATTGTTACCGTAAACTTACCGCCGCATGTGATTAAATCCCTATAACACCCAGTAATCTTAAACACTTTAGGTACTAACCTTAATTATTTTATTAAAACGCCATGACATGAATGCGTGCTATAAAATACTATCACTATTGACTCTAACAAGAACGTAAAACTCTGCGAAACAGTTTAAATATTTAGCGCTTTCGGTGAAATTTATTGCTACCAAAAATGTCATTTAAGTGGTTTCCATAACTTGTTTACTACTTTAGCTTGCAGTTATACCCTGTGTATAGCTTATAAAACACTTGAAGTGGTAGTCACTGCTACTGTAGCACTGTTCTAACTCTTAATAAACACTTATTTATCACTCTCTATAACCATTAAATAGCCTCAAGCTCTCGTACGAACAGGCCCAAATCAGGGTTATAAGAGAGTTACAGAACGCTTTATCACCAAGTTGTTAGTGCCTTTACAGAACCTTGGGTTACAAAAATCCTCTTAAGCAGCTCATGTAGCCCTTATTCTTATTACCAAAATGTTAGTTGGGAAATAAAAAGGTAATTTAAACCAACCAAATCATTGTTATTACTGTAAAAAATATGTAATGAACTCAACAAAATTCACCTAAAATATACTATGAATAATTACAAAACTATATAGTTATGAAAATCAAACGTATAGCAATGCATTAAACTACAAAATCTGCCTTAAAAACTAAATAATTTAAAGACCTGGATTCTTTGACACATGGAGTGTGTGACACAAAGGCCAAACCAGTAAAAAAAATTACCTAAATATAATGAATGGTTAAATGGGATTGTAAGTTTTGTGCGATGATTATGTTATTTTTTTTGGTGGTTCAATGCTATTGAAAAGATTTATTCTTCAATTTTTATGTAGAAGAGCATGTGGTTTAGTAATCAGATAACTAGTATACATTATATTATGTAATTATCTTTATAAATATGTATTTAAAATTAGTACATGTAGTATATCAGCTATCTGGTTACCTTATCACAAGCTCTGCTTAGTTTGGAACATCGAGCATGTAACCAATAGAGTAGAACTGTTAACAGTTTTGTTAGAAAACAAAATACGCCAAAACGCTGCGCCGGCCCCTGCGTTCTGATTGGCCGACTCAAGGTCAAGTGTTGCACTAGACGTACACAGAGGTCTCTTATTGGTCGGGTACTGTTTTAGTTCGAGCGTGGCTTGTTAGTTATACGTGACAAATCATTGATGCGTTGCTAAAAAATTGGCTCACTATTGCTACTCTATTGGTTACATGCTCGATGGTTTGGAATCACATTGGCCGTTTGTGAATTCTTTAAATCTATTTTTTATCCAATAACGTTTGTCTTGGGAGGAAATCAAACCCATGAGTCTTCAGTTTGGAATCAGATTGACTGTGTCAAATATCTCATAATATATATTTTTTTAAATATTAGCTGTCCCTATGCCACCTCTGCGTTATATCTTCCCCATTTTTGCAACAGTTTTCATTGATACTCTTTTCCTTTGGACATCCTTTAGACAATATTAAAATATTTTATTCAAACCATCCTGAAAATTGCGCGTTCAACCAAACATTTCAGCTTTATTATATTAGTACATATATTATCTTACTATACAATCCAAATTAAATTAAACTTGTGTCAAGTTTACCATTTGAATATAATATACTATCCAGTTACATAATTTCGATTAAGACCGTAATCTACTCGGTTTAATGCTGGCATAGTTGCAGGTAGACAGGTAGACCGTCAGGTGGGATACGACATGTGGCTCCCACCGTCTTCGAGAGGTTTACATAAGCCTGTGGACTAGGAGTGGCCCTGGGACTATATAGGGTGTATCAATGTTTGGTTAAGAGAAATCATAGTGAAAAGAGGCGTTGACAGCTCCGGTAGTAAGTAAGAAAGAAAGAGATAAAGAAAGATTTAATAAATGTTAAACTAATGACACAACATAAAAATACAATAAACAGAAAAACAATTTATCTACACTAATATTATAAAGAGGAAAACTTTGTTTGTTTAGTTGTAATGAATAGGCTCAAAAACTAATATACCGTTTTTAAAAATTCTTTCACTATTCGAAAGCTACATTATTCACGAGTAACATAGGCTGTATTTTATCCCTATGTTCCCATGGGAACGGGAACTACGTGGGTAAAACCGCGCAGAGGCAGCTAGTGGTTAAATAAAATAACAATAAACAATATTATAAAAAATAACAAAAACATTACGAAAAATAAAGTGAAATTATTTCGGGTCCAAAGGGCCCCAGCTCAGCATGCGTAAGTGGTAGACGATGGTATAAATCACAGGTTCGAATCCTACAATGAGCTTGACCTTTCGGGAAGGAAACGTTATATTGAGGAAACTGCCTAGCTGTATACCACCATCAAGTAAAAAAATTTCATCCAAATCTGTTCAGTAGTTTTGTTTTGATTATACGAAACCCACCCTGTGTACCCACCTATACATATGCGAAGGCGTTATGCGAGATCTAAGCTCTACGAACAACGGTATTCTAATTCAATCTGGGATTAGCATGCTGAATACTGAACTGTGATTTAGTTTGCTTGATACACAGTTTAATAATGAAGCAGTGGGATCACTAATTGGACATCTCACTAAGATATATATTACCTTCTAAATATAAATTATACGTATAATATTTTATTTTAGTAACAAAGCAGTTTGTTATAAATATATAAATGAAATACTATTTAATTCATTTAAAAAAAATGTAGTCCATATTAAGTTTTTTTGTTGAAAATTTTTCGTATTTTTTTTTATGTCTTTTCTTTAGAATGTTTTGACCAAAACTTTTCTATCGTGCTTTCAAGCTTCCTTTTAGTAATTTCAGGAGCTTTCATCAGTGTCCTATTATACTAAAACCTCGATGGAATATGATTTAGAGTTTTGATTGTCAAAATCTTCAAGCATTCCTCATCTAGTAACATCTCATGTAACTCTTATAACATGATACGTCACCCAAAAATATTATTATTTATTTAAAGGCTGGATTGTCCCACTCCAGAGCAACGGCCTTCCATTTCACTCTCCGCTCAAAAATTTAAAGTGAATAAAATAAAAGGTTTAATTTCAAGTGAAGCGCAATATCCGCATATCCGCAATAAATTATCCGCGTGGTTTTAATCCGCTCTTGCGGCGCAACACTATCTGTTCGGGCGCACGCCGCGCCGCCAGCGCCACCTTCAGCGCATCGCGCCGAATACGGTGGCAGACCTCTGCTTCCATTGAAACCGTTAGAAAAAAAAACAATAAATATCCTGGGACATTTTCACACATGGACAATCTGATTCCAAACTAAGCAGAGCTTATGATATGGTAACCAGATAGCTAATATACTACATATAATACTTTTAAATACCTACTTATATAGATATTTACATCCAGACACAGAACAATTAAACATATTCATGCATACAAATGTTTGTCCTGGGTGGGATTCCACGACCGGATGCTTGAAAGTCAGGGTTACTAACTACAAAGCCAATCGGGGTGCCGAACAAAATATTTTTGAGTCTATCATATAATTAATAATTATAAACCTCATTTGACAGGCTTCGCTTTGTACTTTTAGCCAATATAAGTTATCTGGTTATTATAGTACTAAATATCTATATAATAATATATACTATAATAACCAGATAGCATATATGCTACATATATGCTATTTGGTTATTATAGTACAAGCTCTGCTTAGTTTGGAATCAGAAAGGACTTGAGTGAAAAGTGTCGCGGGATATTTATTAATTTTGTTAAAGTAATACTTAGGTAAATTTCTTACGGAACCATGAAGCATACTACAGCTACAATCTTTATATTTTTTTTGTAAGTGGTAAATAAACAATATTTTGAATAAAAAAAACCGAAAACCGTATATTTATCTAAACCGTAAATTAACTGTGTTGCGGACGCTACGGTCCGTCGGCAACGCCATTAATCACGGTTTATCGAGTGCTAATCCAGGTTTAAATAGATAACTATTTGAGCCGCGCCATTGTCACACTGCGCGCTCTGTAGGGTTGCCACATGACCGTTTTATTAATTTGTTTTGGTTGCTTTAAATCTATGAGAGGGAGAGAAAAAAGAATTACGCCGCAGCAAGTGTTGCTACAGATTCTTATGGCTGCGTTGTGTCAAAACTTAAAGTAAATTTAGGTGGACGAGGTAAGTAAAATCTAGTTTAATCTGCTTTTATCCGGTTTTCGTTAGGATAAGTTGATTAGTAGAAGTATTTTCAAAATACATCCTACGTACGGTTCAGTGCAAATACAGTTCAGTCCGCGTAAGGGTGTAAAAGCCATCTGAGGCTTATACCTACTAGTCCATTAAAAAAAATGTGTTCATGTATTTCTTTCGTTCCACATGTATTCTTGTAATTTTGTCATAACAAACCAACTGGATTAAGAGCTAATTCATAACACCCAGCCCTATGTGAAATCGGTAATTTGAAAAGCTTTGTTTTGAGCCCTAATATTAGGTATTATTCTTGTTTAGGCTAGAATTTAGATCACTTATATAATGGTTGCCTAAAGGTCTTGGATATGATTCGCATATTACGTCTGTATAGGTATAAGTATGTATTTCAGAGAAGGATTTATAGTATACTAATGGCTCCTCGCGGTTTCTCCCGCGTACCCGAGAGATCTTTCATTTTCCCGGTATAAAATGTAGCATATGTCTTTTCTCAGGTTCTAGAATATCTGTGTACCAAATTTCATTTAAGTCGGTTCAGTAGTTTTAGCGTCAAAGCGAGACAGACAGAGCTATTTTCGCATTTATAATATTAGTATAGACTAGTGGCTTCTCACGGTTTCACATTCTTCCAACATTACATCCTGAGTTAGATTAGTAACAAAAGTAGGTACCTACTTATACTTTTATCTTTAAATAGCCCAATCTTGCGTCACCACTTACAGTACCTATATAAGATTCCTTAAAAATCACCTCTATTAATTTACTCAAGATATTGCCAGCATATTTCAACAAAAATAACAAGATGAAGCACATTTCCAGCGGTAAGCCGCTTACCGGCGGCCATTTTCTCGAGTCGAGGTTGACGACAAAATGGCGTCGGTCCCGTGCCGTTCAATTTGAATATTGAACAGCATACGTCGCCCGCGCTCCGAGACACTAACTCATCGGATTGTGTGAGATGGCTCGAGAATCATAAAAATATATATTCCTTTATTAGAATAACAGTTTTCTAGAGAGGTTTGCGCGTCGAAAGTTTTCCCAAGCTTTTTTCTGAAATATCTCTTTTGTTTAGTTCTTTGTCATATATTCTCTTTGGGTATAATATAAATCATAGCTTTAGTGATGAATGTTTATATTTATCACTAGTTTCAAGACTTACGTCGAATGAACAGTCTCCAATTTATTCATCTGTATGAGACACTAGAACCTCCCCGTGGGTACACCCGCGTTTTTGGAGATATTCAATTTACCTACCCAGAATAAGAAGTAGCGTATGATAATTCATTTATAATATTAGTAGGTATATTAATCAAATGAAAATAGATTTTTATTCAAATAGGCCTTCACAATCACTTAAAGTCAGACTCTAACGCTCTATTTATCTATATCTTTTTTTTTTATAAGAGCTTGATTGCGAAATCTATACTATATAATATTATTAATGCGAAAGTAACTCTGTCTGTCTTTTGCTTTCACGCTAAAACTACTGAACCGACTAAAATACAATTCGGTGCACAGATAGTTTAAAGCCTGAGAAAGGACAGCTGCAACTTTTTATCCCGGGTAAATTTAAGATACCCTCAGAACGCGGGTGATACCGCGGAGAGCCTTATAATATTAGTATGATTTGATACCGAATACTTTAAAAAATAAACCAACACGCCCTCTCCACGAAACTCCTATCCTAGAACCCACAGGGTCGTAAGGCGCTAAGAATATGTCGGTCAAAGCGCGGTGGCGGGAGATAGCGCCAAATCCTTAACATTTTCTAACAGACCGACCAAAAGACGGCCAACAGCCCTCATAAAAAATATATAAGGTTAATAAGCTTGACTGTGATGAAGTTTGTACTTTTATAAGATATCGAAGATTAAAATATTAAGTACTAGAGGCTCGCCGTTTTATCTGCGTGCTTGGGATCTTCAATTTTCCCAAGATAAATAGTAGCCTATGTATGTTCTGACAAAATGATAATGTGCTGAATTTTGTCCCGATCCCTTCAACCGTTCTGGTGTGAAAGAGTAACAAACATACATCCCTACATTCTCTCGCATTCATAATCACTCTATCTAATATAGCGAAAGTTTGTGAGTGTTTATATTTGTTACTTTTTCATGTCTAAACGGCGCGGTTTTAACAAAATTTGGCAAGAAATTAGCTGAAACCCTGGATTAGTACATATGCTACTTTTTAACCCGAGAAACTTAGACACCCGAAAAAGCGGGTGAAACCATGGGGAACTACTAGTATTAGTACAAAACTGCAACGAAAAAGCTAACATTATAACTTCTGTCTTTAATTCTCCATTTAAAAATAATTCCCACATAAAAAAAATCACGAAACAATACCGTGGAGTGTAGTATTAATTTTCAAAATTGCGGTGTCTTGCACTGAAAGGCACTCAGCCAATATTTCAAGTGTTCTTAAATACGTTGCATTATATCAAGCCATTTTTCCGATACCCACTTACACCCCCTTTACCAAAGTTTCTGGTACTCACAAATCTTTATTATCACCCTTGTAGTACTGAGAATAGAGTTCACAATAGATTTCCGTAACCGCATTTGAAGTGGTAAACTTTCAACCGCGCAACACGATAGCCTCTTGACGTATTAAGCGACCAAAATAATAGAATGAAATATATATTTTTATTGCAAGTGACAACGGTTCAGTGATTATTGAAGATTTCTATTATTTTTTTCGTGTATTTTGTCCCAGTACTGTGCAGCAGTCGAGTGGTGACCGCTGTGTTTTCCTGTGAGAATATTGGTTTTTGAAGTACCAAGGGTATATAAAACTAGAATAGAGACTTATAGAGGTTTAAATATTTAATAATGATTTTTCATTATTATCCAAAATTATCCTTGCATCATACCTAAGATGTCTGTGGCGTTGGCACCTGACCGCTAACACTCAAGCTGTAAAAACTTCGAAACTTAAATTAGAGAAACAAGTGAGAAAAAACCCCTTAAATACCTAAATCAAATAATTTAAATGCATGCAATTCGAAACATGAAAAGAAAAACAATTAACAGATACTGACCATAACATAACAAAAAAAAACATTTCAAAATCGAATGCATCTCTTTATACAAGTTTCAGTCGAATAGCTGGCCAAAACAGGGTAAAAGAAACATTTAAAAGTAATGAACTCCTGACACGAAACTAGCTACTTATAGTTCAATCAAAAATCAATCAAGTGCCACATTCGCGGGGAAAAAGGTTGAAAGCCCAATATTTCTTAGTGTCGGGCGACAGAGCTCTGCGAACGCTAAAAACTAAATACAGTATTGCTTTCACAGCGAAGTAGCTATGTTAGTTAATGTGGATACGACTTGAGATTTATTAACTTGTTAGATATTTTTATTGCTTCAGAAATTGTAGTAGTAATAACTAAAAGAAAAAAATAAGTATCATGACACTGATTCCAAAATCAAAGCTTAATGGATGACCATCACTATCCATTTTAATTTTGGGTACTAGTTTATTTACAGCACTTTTTTTCTTCATTCTTCTTTGTTACTTCGAATCTATCCCGCCACTTTTCCAATGAAATGTTGTATCACATAGGTATTTATGTAGTGTTTTATTACTATCTAATCAAAACCTACTACCAAATACTTTTGCCTACTCCTTGTCCAAAGCAAATTGTTTTATTTTAAATAGGCCATTACAAGTAACTTATAAACAGTCCCACTTAATGCTCGGTTCTGAAAGTTGCTTTTACTCAGAAGAGTAAAAACTCAGTAATGACTCTTTCCAAAACGTTACTGTAACAAATTTTCATAAGTCTATTGTGAATGTACAGTCAAAATAGTAATAGTGAATTTATTATCAGTCGTATCCACATAGAACCACCACATGCCAGGTCAGCGCGACAAGGCGTGGACACATAACGAGTTTAACAGAATATGATTTTCCCCTCGCCGAGTGAGAGACGTTTTAGCGACGCTTTTTATATTTCCCCATGAGAATTGTGCCGCAGACTGTACTGTGGAATATGCGGGAAGGGTACAAATCTATTTAGCGTCTTATAGATGATGCTTGGCGATTCTATAGGGTTTTTATGAGGACGATTGTACTTATAGTTTTTAGTGATCAACTTTGTCTTTAAGGCTAAATCTGAGATAGATCCAGAAGATGTTAAGATTCGAAGCTATGTTTTGGTTTCTATAACGTTGCATAAATACAGTGCAGGTTATTTGTTAGTAAAGGGTCATAGATTTTATCTCTATCTACCGAATAGGTTTATTTTACGTCAACTTATAGAAATCTTTTTAATTCATTTTAGCAATATTTTCAGCCTAGACCATCATACCGGCCTGAGCCCTCTCCTTTCTTTTTACACTCTACTTATTTATGTTCCTAAATGTAAGTTTCTTTTTCTTCACTTCAATGTTTTCAGTACTAAATCAAATAAAATACGTTACAAAACTTTTCACAAAATATATATTTAAAAAAAACATTTCATCTCTACCTCTTAAATCACAGTATCCATAAACAGGGTATCTAAACCGATCCCGAACAATCTACCAACCCACCGCGCGCAACACAAAATTAATTACCAACATCGCAAACAAATAAAAACACCTGTCCAAAAACCCCCTGAAACAATAAAGCCGGGAACATACTTAAAGCGATAATCTCTCCGCTATAACACGGAGATATTGTTCTAAGCCGTTAATTTGTGACACTAGCGCCGCCCCACGGTGGCCGAGCGCACGTCAAATACAATTTTACGCCGCGTTGGAGTCTGAGCCGATTGGGAGACACGAGACAAGCCTGCTGGGGATGGTTGGTCGATGGTTTAAATGATGGATGTGGTATTTAATTTCCGACAGGGAAACTAAATTTGCAAGGAACCAATGTAGGTATTCTCTATTTAAAATATAAGTGACTTAAAATCAATAGTTTTGCATAAAAAAAATTAAGAATCTGAAACTTTGTCAATGGATTAAAAAAGGTTATTTTGAATAATGGTTCTTAAGCTTCTTCAGTTCTTAAGTTCTAAGCTCCGTTTTTTATTTATAAAATGGAGCTTAGGAAAATATGTAACGACTTATGTATTTTTCTTTTTCCTTTTCGCTTTATTAGTCTTCTAGATAATGTTTTAATTATATGTTTATATAGATCGAATTATTAAATAATTAACTGATAAGCATGAGGTTTGTTTTTCATCACGCTATATATGGCGATTCAGCATAAACTACCTATATGAAAGTCACAATAAAAGTAACTTACTATACATAGTTAATCCCAAAACAAAACACATTAGTTATACCTAAAGCTAATCTTTATCTGACTGATTCAAAACCTTCAGAGTACCTCATCCAAATTTTCTATCATCTCACCACATAATGCCAGCGGTCACGTATTGGGTTAAAGGGTACGCTTGCGAATGTTCACAGATTATAGCGGCCGCTCACGGCTCACGCGACGCGATGCTATCAGATAGCGTGACAAGTGAACTGGATTAACTACCTCACTTCTATTTTAGAATTTGTTAAAAAAAAAGTATTATGTCTTTAAGAATCACAGATTAAATATAGAGGGCAAGATCACTGTGCTTTGAGAGAACATCTGAAGTATCTACATCATAACGTTCAATTTACTTTAGACGGGAAGTATATCCAAAATAGTATTTTACCAGTTTTTCATTAACTAAAGCTACATACGTCATTTAGTCTTATGATTTTTTTTTATAACTGAAGCAATTTATTCGAAAACGATTCGAAGGATAAGCGAAAGTCAGAAAATAAGATATAAATATAACTAGATTATCCCCTATTTAATATCATCTTCTTATAACAGATTAAGCGCAACTGTTGCCATAAAAAAGCAGTTCATTTATTATTAACTATATAAATAAAGCTTGTTATCATTCCATCGTTAAATAAAAAACGCCTCATACAAAATTGTTGCGGCGTAAAAACGCATCAGCTTAGTGCAGCGGTAAATTATTTTATTTATTTTCCGCTGACGAAAAACCGATAAAAGATAATCAGATGACGGTTTTAATACTGTTATTCGGTTAAAAATATTATATTTAATAAAACACTTTTTGAATGGGAATTGTAACACTTGTCGGTGTGAAGGAGTCAGAGCATGAAATAAGTTTTGATTTAGTTTTGTAGGGTCAAGTGTGGTGGATTATTTTAGAGTTTAAGGACATTTTGCAAGGGTGAAATTTACAGCTTATATGCTATATAAGCTTATGTTTTGAACTACATTTTCGTTGTCTTACCAAATAGACATATATGTGGTAAAACAACGAATTAGAGTAATTATAATTATTGAGATATCATAATAACAGATTAACCTTAGAATAAACTGTCCCCAAAATTTTTGTTATTTAATTGAAGGCAGATTTCACGGAAGATATTTTAATAAAGATATTAATATCTAGTATCTTCAACTTTAGTATATTTATTAAATAGATTTTTAATTTACAATTAATTTTGTATGGTTATAGTATAGCTACCACCCTAATGTTGAAGCTTTAACTCGAAGCTCCTGTTCTGGGAGGAGCTTCCTTCTAAGCTTTACGCTTACCATTGTTAGGGACATAATAATAGTGAAATTGTAATTAAGTAACTTAGTATGTTTGTTTAACTTAATTAATAAAAAATGGATACCGGCAATTTAAAAGCTTGGTTGCTTAATTCATCACAAAATATTTGGGAATACCTACTTCTGATAGATTTGCTGTATATCACAACAACCCTAACTTCATCCCCACTTAAGATACCCCAAAGGTCACTTTAAGAATATCATTTTTATCTTACTGTATACCTAAAGGACTCAATATCAACTTTCACAAAGCAAGCTTAACAAAATCCGTCGCTAATCACCCCGCAAAACTAAAGGGCGTGTTCTGTAAGCGGTTTATCGCTTGGCAACAAAACCCTGGTTGATCGAGTTAAGCCCCCAAGATTCGAACAATTGAGATAGAAGATTCGCCCGCGTTAGCAGCGCGAGCACTCGTTTGTCGCGCGTGTATAGTTTGCTAATGTGACACTTGAACAGGGCCCTTTATATGTGATGTGACGGGTTCGATACGATTGGGTTGCGAGATGATTTTGATGTTTTTTTTTATGGAAAATGGAATTTATATATGTACATGGTAGTAACAGTTCATGACGTTAAATCTATATTTGCCTTATTTTTCCAAACCGACGAACGAAAAGATTAAATATTATTTTGTATTTCGTCGTCGTTGTCAGCCTAAATAGTCCACTGTTGGATGTAGGTCTCTCCTAATTGGCGCCACCTATCCCGGTCTTCCGCCCTCCTCATCCAGCCCTTCCTGGCACCTATTCTCGGGTCGTCTGACCACCGGGCTGGAGGTCGACCTACACTTTCGTCGATTGCCGAGACGCAAACCGTATTCCGTATTTACAAACCTAAATAAAGAGATAATTTTGAAGATTGTAATCATGTACCTACTGTAATGAACGACCTTCTCCGTATGTTGTATTTCTTATCCTTCGTCTACATATTATCTCCTATTATATACATATTATCTAATAATCGTATTTCATGCTATATGGCATTAAATCATCATGACAATATATCATGCTATGAGGTTTTCATCTCACTACATACTACAACACCTTCCTTACCGAGCGTTCTATGTATTCACAAATACCTGTGCATAAAAAAATTAATAAAACATTTCTCGTTTGTCGTATATTGTAAAAGTCCCCAAACACTCAAATGGCTTGAATCGGCTCAGCGTTCGGACAAACTTACCTTACTGAAGTGTCTTTAGCAATTGTACCGCAGCGCAGCGTTCCAACAAAATACGGATTTAGTTAAGTTTCTCTCGAAACTCTCCTAGTAATATTACTGAACGAATTTAGATATTTCTGTTATTGTTTTTCTATATATTTTTGGTTATGAAATCTCGTTTGAGAATAAGAGGAATTTTAATTTCTCATAATGAAATTCATTAAAATTTCCAAGATATTTACTATTTGGCAAATATTTTTTTGAAAGGTATCTTTCATTTGCTGATAGAAGATAGCTGGGCAGTCCCTAAGTAATGTTAATTTATTGTCATTTAGTTGGTTAAGCTATAGTAATCTAGTTTTCATATATTTCAATTAATTTCCAAAATCACAAAATGTTAGTACCTACTTAATTCGCAATTAGAACCGATGTTTATTTCTTATAGGTACTTAGCAAATTTCAAAAGAAATCTTCAACAAAATAGAGCAAACAATTTACCATCTTTACTTATGGTAATCGTAGAAATACTCCGGCAAAGGTTTTCATAAAATACTGGTAAACCTTTGATATTTTTATTGATTGCTCCACCTTTGGAGGTTCATTATACTTGAAAATCCGTAACGGAAAGGCGAGCGAACCCGCCAAATTTGAATTTCCTTTCGCAAATTATGTTGAGACGAAAGATGCAAGTGCCTCAAGTCAAAGGGAGATGGAAAATGTTTTTCGGAATGGAAAAATGTGACTGACGAATTCAGCTACTTACATATTTTTGCGCCATCAAAAGAAGCGGTTGAGGAATAATTTTGAATTGAAAATACGCTTTGGCGCCAGTGGCTTTTGTGCAATCAATATTCAATGTGGGCAGGTAGTTCGCCACGTTTGAATTTGGTATCAATCATTTGGAATTTCAAATTTTGAAGACGTTTAGTGGGTAAATTGGGATTATTTTTGGTCATATTATACCTACTCTCGTTCCCGGGGCACCTTTAATTTTCCCGGGATAAAAAGTAGCCTATGTGTAGGTAATTCCAAATTTCAAGCAGATCATTTTAGCCGTCTTGGCGTGAAAGAGAAAGGGAAAATATTTATTCATCCATCCATCCAAACTCACAAACTTATCCTACCTACAGTCCTCGTAAGGGTGTAATAACCATCTCGACACCAGCTATTTATACTACGCTAACTCGAAATTTGGCAAAAACGTTTTTTTATGCCAAGCTTCTTAGAATTAGGTTTTTTATATGTAAAAAAAAATTGTGAAGAAATATACAAAAATAACGAAGTTACAAATTTTATAAAACGCTAAGTGCAGGTACTTTTTGAAATCACTCGATTTAAACCACGCCAACTAGTGTTAGCGGAGTGTCCACGGGGAGGGGGCGCATAGATTATATTATGTATTACAAAGTATTTAAATATATATTATAGTAATACGCTACGTATTTCTTAAATTTAAGCGCTTTTATAAAAGTCCGTGTATACTACGCAAACACTAGTTAGCGTAGTTTAGAACGATCAGGTATATTTGTTCATTTGTAGAATGCGCTACTTAGCGACTTTTACTAGCTAAATACTGTGTCCGTTTCAACCGCGCGGCCACCTCGTAGAATTTGATGAAACTTTGCCAGGAATTAGTACTAATTTGTTACTTTACACACTTCTTTTCCTGAATTTGTTACAAAAAAAACGAAGTCGCTATGACGAATAATAGTTGGCCGCTAGAACCGCCACTCGCCGTAGTCATCGCCCGTGATTACACAGTAACTATATAATGCAGATAGACAAATGATGTATCAATAGAAAGGTCTTAATTTGTTCAATTTGTTACAAAAATAAAAAACGGGAAAACATAAATAAACAAAAAGTTATGCAATATTTAGTTTTCAGGTTATCAGCAGGTAGTTAAGTCACCATAAACATCAAATTAATTGAGGCTAATATTTATGAACAATTAGTACCTAATTTGTTACAGCGAATAAACAGATAAAAATACTAGAAAGTAGGTTCAATAATTTGTTAGAGTCGATTTAAGTTGGCCGCTAGGTCGGCAATATGCCTACAACACAATGGCGTTTATCTCGTTGTCAAAAGTAGGTGTAAGCTTAGTTCGAGTACTAATCGACGGGTAATGCAATCTAGTTTGAGTGAATATGGCGAATGTAACTGCAGCATTCATATTTTAGGAGATATTTACAAAAAACAGTAGTATGAAACCGTATGAGAGTAGGGTGACCATTATCACATTAGTCCACAGGCATGTTTCTAATGTTGTACTCTGTTTGGACGAATATGCGGTTCGTTTTGCGGCCATATTGATGTCTATTGTTCGTAATTCTTTGAAGTATTATTACACTAACTTCTGCCCGCGACTTCATCCACGTAGAATAGTTACTTTGGGCTAACGCTTACCTATTTTCAACCTGTGACTTTGTTTACGTAGAAGCATGGTCTCGCAGAGCTAACTGATGACTGCCCGCCAGCGCAGCACAATTTGCCTTCTGGGGACATAGCCTAACAGATAGACATAATATGCTGTCGCGGACTTTTCTTTAGAACTTTTAAAGGAGAACAATTCTGTCATACATTATTTTAGCGAAACTTTAACCGTTTACGCAGCGGAGGCTCCCAAAAGGAAAAACAACTCCCGATTTTGAAACATTATTCATTGCTGCTCCGCTCCTATTGATTGTAGCGTGATGATATATAACTTATAGCCTTTCTCGATAAATGTACCATTCAATGCTAAAAGTTTTTTAGAAATCGGACTAGTAGTTCCTGAGATTAGCGCATTCAAGTAAACAAACAAACAAACTCTTCCGCTTTATAATATTAGTATAGATTTTAAGTTACGGCATCCTGTAGCATCTATACCTATACTTCTATACTAATATTAAAAATGCGAAAGTAACTCTGTCTGTGGGTCTGTCTGTCTCTCTGTCTCGCTTTCACGCTAAAACTACTGAACTGATTTAAATGAAATTTGGTACACGGTATATAGTCTAAAGCCTGAGCAAGGACATAGGTTGCATTTTATCCCGGTAAAATGATAGATCTCTCGGGAATGCGGGTGAAACCGCAGGGAGCCACTAGTACTTTATGAAAGTAAAAGTCAGATATCATTTAAAATTTATTTAATTTAAATCAACACAAAGGCAAAACAATCAATTACTTAATTAAAGTCAACAACATAAATATAAAATCTTTATAAACTAACATAATATTTACTTAGCTTCTGTCCGCGACTTCGTCCGCGTGGAATATCGTAAGTGTACCAGTCGTGGCTACGGTACCAGTAATGGCCAAAAATTTAAAGAAACATCTAGAATTCTGACATGAGCGAATGTTTTTACATTGGGATCACTGTGACATAGACTTTAGACATCGAACTATCTAAGTTTAACGTTTTATTGAATTCAGTCAGTTACATGTACCTACAAATATGCGCGAATACAAAGTGTAAGGTGATTTGAAATTGACAACGACGGCTTTTCTTAAGGAAATCGTTAAGGCGGTGAGCAGAAAGTTTCACTTGTAAAATAGTATTGCTTAATTAAAATCAAAATTAGTTTTGTTTGATGTGTTAACCATAAAATAAAGATAAACTAAGACTAAGACTGGGGTATCCATTAATGAATTTTCCCTGGCCAAGACTGGGTCACAAAACTACAACTTTTATTTGTTAAATTAATTGAATCCAGCTTTGCCGTATCTCACGCGCAAAACATTACAAATATTAAATAAGGACTGGACTTTACAGTTTCACTATATTCAGTGCTGAAACTTTCACAATTTTGGCAATATTTCACAAAAAACATTTTTTTTTCTTAAACTGGCCACCATTGGGTCATTTACCATAGTTACATTGGGCTAACGCTCTACATACATACATATAATACATTACATACGTGTTACATATAAGTGGGCACAACTCATAGATATGCACTTCTGGATTTACTGTTAAGTGTCTTAGTAACTTAGTAGTATCAAAATCACGGGAATTAAATATGAACGAGCACACACTATATTATTCAGCACAATATCTATCATTCACAACAAAATCAATGACAATATTCACAAAAAAATAATACTTCAAAGAATTACGAACAATAGACATCAATATGGCCGCAAAACGAACCGCATATTCGTCCAAACAGAGTACAACATTAGAAACATGCCTTTGGACTAATGTGATAATGGTCACCCTACTCTCATACGGTTTCATACTACTGTTTTTTGTAAATATCTCCTAAAATATGAATGCTACAGTTACATTCGCCATATTCACCCAAACTAGATTGCATTACCCGTCGATTAGTACCCGAACTAAGCTTACACCTACTTTTGACAACGAGATAAACGCCATTGTGTTGTAGGCATATTGCCGACCTAGCGGCCAACTTAAATCGACTCTAACAAATTATTGAACCTACTTTCTAGTATTTTTATCTGTTTATTCGCTGTAACAAATTAGGTACTAATTGTTCATAAATATTAGCCTCAATTAATTTGATGTTTATGGTGACTTAACTACCTGCTGATAACCTGAAAACTAAATATTGCATAACTTTTTGTTTATTTATGTTTTCCCGTTTTTTTTATTTTTGTAACAAATTGAACAAATTAAGACCTTTCTATTGATACATCATTTGTCTATCTGCATTATATAGTTACTGTGTAATCACGGGCGATGACTACGGCAAGTGGCGGTTCTAGCGGCCAACTATTATTCGTCATATCGTCTTCGTTTTTTTTGTAACAAATTCAGGAAAAGAAGTGTGTAAAGTAACAAATTAGTACTAATTCCTGGCAAAGTTTCATCAAATTCTACGAGGTGGCCGCGCGGTTGAAACGGACACTAAATACTTGTGTCAAAATACAATTATATTTATTCGTTTTCGACGGTAATTTCACCATTCATATTTTTAATGTATCGGCATGTTTTTATGATACTAAAAAACATAATTTTAATACAATATTTTACCCTTTTTTGTAGAATCGTAGCCAAATAAATTACCAGCTGAAGTTAATAATCCTGAGTTTGGGATTTTTTATGAGCACGTTATGTCTGATGAGATAATTTTAAAATAATAATTATTATATACCTATCCAGTTAAGTCAATTATGAAAATTGTGTGCAGACCACAAGATACAAACTTAAACGACTTGGGGGCTCTTTATACTCCACTTAATATTTATTTACCAAAGGTATTGACTTCGGTCCAAAAGCCTTCTCCGTTGACATTAAGTCCAACAAGCATCGACATTTTGTTTTCTGTTGTATCTGATGATCCTTCTGACAGCACAGCTAATATAGTTCCTTATCTTCAAACGGTGTAGCCGACTTCTTACCAAAAAACCGAAAATACAACAATCCCACATCAAATCGGTACGTCTGCCCAGGAAAGTCTTATATAAAGTCGTATATAAGCCCCCGCTTATATACTGTGATTACCGAACGGCTAAAAAGGCTGCTTGTTTGCTATGCTGCCAGTTGCTTAAACAATATATTTGACAAATTAACATCTTAGGGACTTCACAAAGTCAACCTATAATCAGATAACTGCGTGAGAGATGAAACAGTAACCATATCGTTTACTATATTATGAAGATACTTATTATCCGCTCATTTTTTTCAAATGAAGATAGAGGAGATGAAGAAGGCATACGGCTATAATAGAAAACACTGCAAGAGACAGAAGTGTATTCTCCAGTTGAATGGTATACACCAGTGCGATAGGGAATGGAACTCCTTTATTTTGATTCTTGAAACAATATTAGCTTAATTTTATTAATAACAAAATTATCTAGAACAAAGTTAATTAAAATAGTTTATAGTGGTAACTACGGCTTTTTGGTAGTAATATGGTAGTAAATAAGTATCGTTTATCTTTTGATTGATAACGTAAGCAAACATGTAGTATATTTTAAAAATACTCCCACTTTTAGAGCTTATTCCCGAAAAAGACACGAAACTTGGTTAAATCAATCCAGCAAAATACAAAAACCTTAAATATTATTGTGATAACAATATTATTCCGGAAATGTATTATCGTTATTGTTATCTATTTTATTTAAGGCCTGGGTCTATGGGTATCCCACTGCAGGGCAAATGCCTCCCATCTTGCTTTCCACATAAATATTATTATTTTAATAACTGAACATAATGAGGAGAGTTCATTTTCTTTTAAGAATAACAATATTAAGTACTTTATTGATTTAAATAATTATAAGGTACAAAATCGAACTGTGATTGATCTGATCTTCAATTAATCGTAAGTAAGCACTTAATTGATATGTAATTAACTGTTGATTACTTACTAGTTTTATACGTTATTAGTTTAAATTATGTATCAAAATTACAGAATATAATATTATCTGCTCTATTCTATCTAGAATGTATTAAAAATAATATAATTTTTAGCTCCACGGAAAGATAAATGAGGCGTTAACTTGTGGCACAGGTCGATGTATAGTACGCTATGTATAATTTGGCGGCTTTTAACACGATATCCGCCAGAGACGTATATACGGGTTAACAAAAAGCTAACTATAATAAATAGTTATTTTGCCAGTGAATTTATAATAATATATTTTACGGATATATATATATTACCCTAAGGTTACAAATAATGGATGATTTATTTAAAAATTATCATCGCAACACAACAAAAATAACACATCTTTATCACTATGACATCCCGTAATACACAACGCTAACGTAAGATAGACGTGTGTAACTTGTAAAACTAATTTGAAGAATTACGTCTATAACTAGCGCTAAATCGAAAAATATAAATAATTATGGAAAAATAAATATGAGATATTATAAAGAAAAAAATAACCATGAAGGGTTCCAAATTTCAAATGAATATCTTAATTAATGTAAAAGTTATCACGTTTTTTCCTTTATAAGCCTCTCCTGTAAAGTACACATTTCGGACTTAGCGTAGTATAAATAGCTGGTGTCGATCTGAAGCTAACACATTTTAGTCCATAAAAAAAATATGGATTTATAATATTAGTAGGATATTGCTTTGATATTAATTAGGTTTCGTTTAAAATATATGTTTAACAATGTTACAGGTACGTGAGAGGCCACTTACAATTTTAAGGCCAACATTGGACAACGTATTTGTTATACTATGAGTCCCCAATGCTAGAGGGACTTTCACTACATTTGTCTACTACTACCAAGTACCAACCTAATATAAAACGTAACCAATATTTTTTTAAACGACTTCAAAAAGGAGGAGGTTCTTTTCTTTTTATACCACGACGATGGCAAACAGCATGCGACCCACCTGATGGAAAGCGGTTACCGCAGCCTATGGACACCTGCAACACCAGAGGCATCACGGGCGCGTTGTCGACGCTTCAGAAACCTATTATTAAACGACTTCAAACAAAAGGAGTAGGTTCTCAATTCGACTGGTATATTTTTTTTATTTTATTAAGCTAATTCATATTTTATGTGAGTAACGACATCTACTATAGTTTTAAACTGTATGTCGTTTCCTATATGAACCTAACATAATATTAATATCAGCGCATTCTATAAATGCGATCTCGTACTAAAAAGTAAGGGGTTCTGAATAAATAAATGATTAAACGGAATGAACCACCAAGCTCCTATAAAGATCCATCTAGTGACAGAGTGCTGAACTAAATTGTAAACTAAAAGCTAAAGCTCGCGAGGAAGCTTTAAGCTGAACCGCGCGTGTGGTAAAAGCTCAAATGAAGATTGCATCCTTATGTCAATAGATGGCGTTACTAGTTTTATAAAATATAATTGCATAAATAAGCAACGTATAGAAATATTGTTTTATTTCTAATTTATATGATATTTATATACCTATAGGCATGGGCGTTCCTATTTATGAATAGGTATGTTTTCATATTAGGTACATTTTGACTGTTATAATTAAATTACATACAATTCTGATAACTTTGTATTTTCATAAAACTTATCACGAAACAATATAAATACTATACTCATAATTAAATTGTCAAGTTATTTATTTCAATCTGATTTAAAATTTCAATAAAACAATGAAAACAATTTATAGTATATCAATATGCCTAAAACACACATATCAACATTAAAGCTTCAACTTAACCCCAGAAACTTTTTAAACAAATTGCGCAGCGAAAACATTTCAAACTTCCCTACAACCACTTAGAGTAAACTGTGTAATTTAATTGTATACAAAATACATTCATTAATAGTTTTGAGCACCCATACACAACGTTATGTTTTACCATAAACTTATGTGGATGGGATAGATTATTACGGTGGATGGGATACCATGAAGTGGCACCGATCAGTGTGACGTGAGGCCCCGCGCAGTCCGCACGTGTTCCATTCATTCATACAAAAACACGTGCTTCATAAAAACAATAAAAAAAAACGCTCGATTTTTTAATTTAAATATAGTTTAAAAAGATTTTGAATTTACAGCCAGTGTGATTTTAAACTGATAAAGAAATTGATTCGGGATTTTTTTATGGGAATGTTCGAAGTGATTTTGTAGTGATGTTTTTTAAAAGTTTTTATGGAATGACAATACTTATTGTTATGTTTGCTGTGCCGGTTAGAAATGGAGGTAAGGGTACACGTTTTTATTAATATCTTAATTAATCATAATATTATAAAGGCGAAATGTGATTGTGTATGTTTGTTACTATTTCACGCAAAAATTACTCAATGGATTTAAATGAAAATTGGAACACACATAGTTTATAACGTGGATTAACACATAGGCTACTTTTTATTACGATTAATTGAAGATCCCCGGGAACGGAGTGAAACCGCGAGAAGCCTCTAGTATGTAATAATCTCCGAGAGTAAAAAAGCTAATGTTATGTATTCATCTCCCAAAAAACGAGTGAAACCGCAGGACGGCAGGAACTTATGTAATTCCAACGGTAAATAAATCTACCTGAGTGTATTTATAGCAAGGTTCGTGGGGAAATATTGTCCATGCTGCGCCGAGACGGGTTAGTCATCACGTAGCACTAGGCACATATTACTACTACTAATATACCCTACTAATATTATAAATGCGATAGTCTGCCTGTTACACTTTCACGTTTAAACCTTTGAACAGATTTTGACTAGATTTGATATAGAGATAGATTTAAGCTTAGGAAAGGCATAGGCTATTATATAGGCTATATATATTTTATCCAGGGAAACGTTGAAGCTAGTATTATTGTAAGAATTTCGGTAATAAGAAGTTTTTGTAAGGTATTTTGTGGTATCTACCTTCAAACACCTCTTGGTTTATTTTTTCAGCTGTACTTGAGAGCTAGTGCCCTTTTAGGCTTTGCCAATATCGTCAAAATATCGAATATACAATCGTCAACATCACTATATAGTATAAAACAAAGTCGCTATCCGCCGTCTGTCTGTCCCTATGTATGCTTAGATCTTTAAAACTACACAACGGATTTTGATGCGGTTTTTTTAATAGATAGAGTAATTTTTAAGGAAAGTTTTTATGTATTAATCATTACGCTATGACGAATAGGTGCGGAGCATCAATCAAAACTGTTGTAAAAACGGGAAAGTGACGCTAACGAAGTTGCGCGGGTCAACTAGTATTCAATATAAAAATTGAAGATATCACGGGAACGCGGATAAAACTGTGGGGATCCACCAGTAATAAATACTTTTGCATTACATTTTATAAGGGTTTTTGTATTTGCTAACTTTTATTACCTTATTTCGCATGAGTATTTAACTGTTTCTCCCATGGTTCAAACTAGCCCACAACTCCTACGTACAAGTTAAAGTAACTAACTGGCCGGTCAGTTAATGTATTTACAAACTAACCACCGTTCTGCGGTTTAACGCGAGTTCCCGGGGGATTTAATCATTCCCGAGGTATTTCGTAATGTACTTATGTAGACCGTCGTTCATAAATATAATGAACTGACGAAATGTGCGGAAAAAGTATTTAATTGCAATAAAACTCCTGCGTTATATTTTTCGAACAAAGCAGAGTTTGTACTATTGTAAATAAACTGCAAATATACTACTTTTAAATACTTAGGTACTAATAAATATAGTTAGTAGCTTCCTCCCTATTCTAGCTCTAGTATAGACTAGAACGTCAATTTGGTACGCGGAGCTACCAGCTGGCAACACGGTAGATCCGTACCAAATTGACGTTTAAGCGTAAAAGACAGGCAATTACATTCGCATTTTTGATAAAGATTTACATCTAGACACAAGACAAACAGACAAGTTCATACACAAATGTCTGATGGAAGTTCAGTATAGAAAACATAAAACCGTTAGACATCATAAATACATTGAAATATAACCCACAGCTGTTTGTAAAGGGGTCGATTCTAAGAATGCGCAACGTGGGGTGCCCTCTATGCTTGATTATATAGCTTGTTTAGCTAAAAAACTCGACATGCATATTTAAAAGCTACTACCCTACACAAACCCTATTATATTGATTTTTTTTAAAAGGGACCAAATTAACTTGACTTTATCTATATTTTCTATAGTATAGGTGATCACATTAATGTTATAATGAGCCGTGGTGGCTCAGTTGGGAACGTATCGACTCACGATCATGAGGGTGCAGTACAAAATCCCTGGCCCGTACTTCTGAGTGTATAAAAACTTACGGACGGATTCACACGCTGGCTGTCGGTGAAGGAAAACATCGTGAGGAAACCTGCATGCCCGAGATGTCACAGTTAAAAGGCATGTGAAGTCTATCAATCCGCACTAGGCCCGCGTGGTGGACTATGGTCTACACCCCCTCGATGTTAGGGGAGGCTCGAGCTTCTCGATGGAGACGTATATGAGCTATTGATAATGATTATAATGATAAAGGCGAAAATTTGTGAGTGTGTATGCTTGTTACTTCTTCACGTCTGGATGGAGCAATTTTAATAAAATTTGGTATGGAGTTTGATACTTTTTATCCCAGGAAAATCGAATTTCCCCCGCAACGCGGGAGAAGCCGCGGGGAACCACGGCGGGGAGCCACACACACAAAAAATACATAGACATTACTAGCTACATGTAAGCCTTTTACACTAAAAGCTCTTCTAGATACATTGCCATAGGCCACAGGTGGTTAACACACAAAGTCTAGACAACTAAATGGATATTTTGAAACTCAATATGAGCTTTCTATAAGTGTATGACAGCCGAGTATAAAAAAATCGTGAGATACAAAAATAAAACAAATTTGACGAAATAAATCTCTCGAGTCTATTAAGTAGGTACCTAATTTGTCTCTATGTTTATATTTTAAAGCACATCCAAAAATGTGAAACAACTCGAATCCAAATTGAAGATCAGGTGGAACCGCGGGGAGCCACTAGTATATAATAATAATGGGTGTCTAAGATCTAAAATATTTATGACTCGTCTCTCAAATCTTTCCCTGCTGACACCTTTAAGTGCATTTTGATATAAAAACCTTATTTGTTTACAAATAATTTGATAGCTCCTGTAACGAAAATAGGTTATTTTATGGTTGTGTTTACAGTAATTTGATATGATATTTTACTACCGAAGGGTCGGTTGCTTTTAGTTGAAGTGGTTCATGCCAATGTCATTAAATGTGGACTTTGGTATGTTCATGGTTATTGTAATATGGTAATTCAATACTTCAAGCCTGCTTCTAGTATTTGTAGTCGTTTCAAGACCTTTAATGGTTGTCCTTGAATTGTCGAAGGCACTCGAGTCTTGTTAAATTGTTATTTATACAACATAAAGACAAGTGTTTGACAAATATGTAGAGATAAAGGTAAAAATAAAGTTGTAAGAGTAAAAATCAGCCGTTTATTTACAAAAAGCTTTAAGTGCTGATGACGAGTAAATAACTCACCCAAACCGACGATATTAGTTTTTATACAATCATTATTAGAGTTTATTTTCTCTTGTTACAGATACAGAACTCACAACCAAAGAAACCAGACCAGAATACATACATCCAAGCGATCTGCTGACATTCGACCCTTACCTTTCCGACATCAAACCTGAAGTGGAAGAAGACGACTACATACCGTTACCAGAAAACGATGAAACCATCGACGGCCTACCAATATTTCTACTAGAGCCTAAGAATTCTTATGTACTACGAACAAAACCTGCAACACTTTTATGCAGAGCAGCAAATGCTCTTCAAGTCTTCTATAAATGCAATGATGAGAGAATAGAAAAGACTACCCAATTGGATCATGTTGATCCACAAAATGGAGTAAGGGTCGTGGAAAGTGAACTGAATGTGACGAGAAATGAGCTTGATGTGTTTTTCGGTGAAAAATACAGCTGTGAGTGCTACGCTTGGAATAGCAAAGGAAAGATTCGGAGCCAAGCGATATATATTGAATATGCTTGTAAGTAGATTTTTTTTTATGCCATATCATGAGATAAATGATCCATTATAAGAGTATACAAAAGACGTATATTCAGTAATTAATTCCAATGTTGCATGTTCATTGACTCGCTGACTGCGGGTTTACTATATCCTTATGATTCTTTGTGGAGAAATTTGAGCCGACAAGGCAAAGTATATTAGTGGATTTGTCTTTTTGTCGCATAATATATGAGACGCAAAAAATTTGTGCATTGTACATTACCTACATATTAACTTTATGCAAAGTTTAAACAATATTTAACACTTTATCTACATCCGTTATAGAAATAACTGCTACTAGAAAGTCGAGAGCAGTGAAAATACCAGAGTCATTGTTTTGAATTTTGTTAACAGTAAGCGCTTGCATAGCGATAAACACTTGGCCCCGTCCAGCAGGAGCCAGCTCATAGAAATGCTGTGTGCATCTACATTTGGCGACACGTTTTGCAAAGTGTTTTCGTGAGCCAACTGGGCTAAGTCGTTTGGTTCTAACGATAGCTTAAAATTAGCCGGGACGCGCCGTTGTTTCGTTTAATATGCGCTTTTACTGACGAAATTTTCATTAAGTTCTTTTTGTGTAAATATCACGTCTGCTGTTTTCAGGTGTTTTTGTTAATTTTTATCGTAGGTACAATATTTTTAAATGGACAAGTCTGGTAAATTTTCCATTAATTAGTACATCTCATAAACGTCTTTCATAATTTATTCACTTCACGATTTTCAATATTTATAATATTTCTTCAAAAACATCTAATTAAGGAGCAAAGGTAGGTCTCGAATCATAGAACATTATCTGCTTAGTTTAGAAACGGATTTGACTTTTAGTTACCTACGGATTTAATTTATGATCAGATTGCCCGTATATAAAGTCTTACGACTAATTAAAATTGATAATTTCGCTATGACCTTAGTAATTTCATTTCTTTCACCGACAAAGTTAATATCCGTTGCCGGATGGGCGTACTTAGCTATGAATATGTAAATCACATCATTAAGGGCACCGCATAATCATCAGCATATAGATTATTATTTATTCATGCACACAGTCTATAAACCGTATAATTAAAACTTTTATTAATATCGGGCGGATGTCTTAAATGTCTCATGGTCTATTTACGAGTTAATCGCTGGAGCAATTAATATTTTTCTTTTTATTCAGGTAGGCTTAAACACGACGATGTCTTTCTAATCTACAATTTGTTGCTCTATATGGATAGAGATCAGGTTGTTAGTGTTAATTACACTTGTTCACTTTTTATAATGTACACAAGCTTTTAAGTATGTGGTATTGGAATGCAGGTATGATGTAGACGTAAATGAAAGTTTAATAGCGAGCTTATAGTTCAAGGAAATACTATATCTTACTTCTGATAAGTGCAAAAGTTTGATTTGCCCAAACTTCGTGGCGCTGTTTAAAAATCCAAAAATAATGGTATATTTTGATAAGTAATCTGTCTGGAGGTACTGTTGTATATTTTCCTTATTTTCCTAATGGTAATTAACAAGATTTTGAATTTCTAAGAGAGATAATTTAAGATAGTAAATCATGCATTCGGTGGTACAAAAATCAAACCTAACATAATTTCTCCTGACTGAGCTTTTGTAACATTTTTTTGTTTTACAAACTTTTTCTCTTACAAAACCACCAAATTATGTACCTACACTTTTTACCTCTCGTTTCTCCGGTGGATTGAGAGTGACATTTTGACGCACGAGTCACAATTCCATCAAAGACAGGGAAAGTCCTAAAATAATGACGAACTTGACTCCGAAGATGGAAATAAAGCGGAGTGTAGACAATTAACGACCACGCTCATTGTCTACAAATAAACGCCCCACGCGCATGTCAACTGGATAAATAAAGACAACACTTCAATTTATATGGCATTTGGTAACATCTTCATCCCCTCATCACCTCTCTCTTTTCTTTAGTCAATGTGACAGTCTAAATGAATGAATTGTCATTTTAATGTAAGATTTATTTTTTAAACGCGTGTTTATTTTTAAGTAGATTTGGCGATATAATTTAATCTGATGGAGACTCGGGTTGCTTTGGATTTAGTTCAGCTACTCTGAACTGAACGGTTTCTTTTTAGTTCATATCTTTGAAAGTCTACGGAATGTTTTGCGAATACACAATTATCTTTTTGATAAGGGTTTATATTTACATGATTCTGCAAATTATTTTGCTCATTCCAGATCCATATACCCACACTAAAGATTTTTTCAGACATATTCTTCTTTTGCTACAATGTCAGTCACCTTCAAACTACGATAAGCCCGATTTTGATGGCGTTATTAAAAAAAATCGTAATTTTTAACGAGTGTTTTTATTTTCATCCCCCTTACAGTGGGGTTGCCAACGGAACCATTATTTAGAGGAAACATTATTTCCGCCCGTTAACTCGAGCACTTTGCCGTTTGATAAATGCTCACTAGCTTTTATTTGAGATGTTTTGGGGTGTGAATCTGAATGGAGACGTTACGTTAAGTACGCTCCAAGAAGACTTAATTTATTATACTGTGTTGATTTCTTGAGCTTCACTTAAATGTTTAAGTAGTTTTATCTTAAGTTAGGTAATTTTTTATTAGAATCAACATGACATATTAAAAAATAAATTTCTTAGTACGAGCTCTAAATGTGTATAAGGAAGAGCTCTTCCACCTTTTTGTCATTATTAAAATTCAATGAAAACTTTCAGTTTCACTGATAGAGACAATAACATATTAATCTATATATCTACATCTTTACTTAAGAGACTAAACTATTGAAGTGTTCTAGAACATGTGTTCTACAGATAATGTTGTCTATCATATTTCATAACCAAGAAACAACCATTGTAAAACGAACTCTATTTCTAATAGACATAAAGAAGCAGTTCATCCAGCAGCCACAATCCGCAACTGTGGAATCAGGTCGAGGAGTCAGCCTACGATGTATTCCACCACCAGCGGCTCCACCACCTACCCTCAAATGGAGTAGGAATGGAGTCATAATTGAACCGACGGATGAAACGCTTGTTCTTCCTAAGCTTGGCTTGCAGGTATATAAATACAAAATATCCTGGGACATTTTTTACAAATGGACAATTTGTTATTTAATGAAATGAAATATATTTAATCATTCAAATAGGCCTTCACAGGAAATTTTTTAACGTCGACTCTAGTGCTCAGTTCAGAAGTTTGCTTTTGCTGAGAAGACCCGGCAAAGGTTATGAAACTATGTGCCTTGGTAACCAAATAGATTATATATTATTGACCATACATATACTACTTACTATGTATGGTACAAGCTCTATTCAGGAAGAATCAGATTTTGAAGTTCGGCATCACATCGGGAATCCCCGCGGTATTGCGGATGGTCATAAGCAGTGGTGACCACTTATCATCAGGTGGACCGTATACCTATATACTGTCGTAAACAATTATTGATTTATGTATTTTGTAAAAAATAGTAATACTTTGCTCTAATGTAGAGTTTACGCTCACCCAGCCAGAAGATCCTACCTTCTTAATTTACGATGTAAAACTTGATACTTCGTGAACGAAGTTGCCCCTTGTTGTAAAGGCATAGGTATAGCAAATGATACTAATTTGTCTTCACATAGAAACGTTATTACTGACAGGACATTGCTAACTACACGTGCATAGCTGAGAATATCGCCGGCCGCCGCGAATCCGACGTCGCTGTTTTGTCTATCTACGGTAAGTAATTATTAAACTCACTGTGTATTTTAAATTCTTTAACATGTTTTGGAAATTGAGCTGCATGATCAGGTGTTTTGGATTTTGGTAGTATCTTATATTAAAACCAATATGTGGATGCATTTTTAATTATTGATAACATTACAAAATACTTAGCAAGATGAACTAGTAGGAAGTAGTTTAAAGATCCGTTATCTATATCATCGCTGAAGAAGATGAGATTCTGGGTTATGGCCATCACACGTAATAAGAGCAAAAGGGAGCCAAAATAAATTACTAACCACATGTCTAACAACAAAATTCTTATACAAACTAAGATAGCAATACCATATACTGCTTTGCGCATTAGCTACTTCTTTTCCTCCACTTTGGATTGAAAAGGGTTCAAGATTGTCACCAATAAAAACCCACAAAAACAACATATTTTTTATCAGGTTTTAAAGCAATATCTATAATCAGGTTGTCTTTTTGGGATTAGTGAACGGTGGATGGTCAGAATGGTCCCCGTGGGTCCCTTGCCGGTGTGGCGCGCAGTCTAGCGGGCGGCGCCGCACGCGCGCTTGCTCTTCGCCCGCGCCGGCCAATGGCGGTGCACCGTGCAGGGGACAATCATCGCAGAACGACGATGACTGCTTGAGATGTCAAAACGGTAAGTACCTAATAGTTTTTAATGATTTTAAAGATGGATTCTTTTTATGGTTGAAGTATAAATTAAACCTATTTTTTGCTTTATTTGACGGTATATATCTGTCTGTATCTATCGCCAAGATGGTGAGGGAGGAATATGAATGTGATAAATGTTCTATAATTAAAACATTTAAATGTGTTATTTAAACCATGTTCGGATATTTATTTAGTTTACTATCTGGTATAGAAGTAACTTCTAGATACGATGTATGTATTGTAAACTTTGAAAAAATTTTCTAGAGGTATACTTAGTAAAATAAGTATCTTACTACGGATTAATAAATGATACTACTTCGGAGAATCAAAAAAGCTGGTAGCCTAAATAAATGAACACATTTGCTATTCCAAAAGCAAAACCGAAACTTTGGATCACCAAACTAATCTATTAGCAGATCAGATTTCACAATAATAACTACCAAGAAACTCTTAACAATGGCCTATGTTTTTAACAGCTTCATCCATTATAGTTTAAACTAATATGGCGTGTAATAACGAGCTAAACGGATCACAGAATGGTGCTATGTGATCATTTCTAAGAACTGTTCAAGCAGGAAGTGTCTATCCATTGTTTTCGACGCTCGTAGGAATGTTAAAGTGTGATTGCAGAAAAACTTGAGTAATAGATTCATATCAAAAGCGTATTGATAGTTCTTTAATTGAATCCTTTTGGTAGGTTTTTGTTTTTTGATCGTATCGATATAATTCAATTCTTGGCACAGTGTGTTGATTTTAATTATAAATAATGTTTATGTAGCTGTGATGGCGTTTGATCAACTATAGTTTTATTAATTTTATACCAATATCAAATCTGAACTTTCTTTAAATACTGATTTCGTAAAACGCTATCATTTAAAATAATTTCCTGTTAAGTATTTCAGAAACTACCACATAACTTGTATTAGAATTCACTTTTTAAACGATATAAAGTGAAAGGTTTTATAATACATCTGTATGTTTGTGGTAACGACTTATCAAATATTTATATATTTAATTTTTAATGTTTATTTCTAATAGTCTCGGTTATAATGTTTAATTAAAGTTGAGCCTATCAAAAATCATCATCATCTAAACGGGGGGTTTTGCTGCATTTTGAAGTTACTAGCATGTAGCTTTTGGCACTCTACTTAAGACCAGAAGGCAACCGTATAAGGGGGAGACCAAAGAAAGTAAGATTACATAAAATACAGTCTAGTAAATGTGGCTTTGCCTGATGTAACGCCGCCTCAAACGGGAAAAGACGAGAAAGATAACAATGATGGTAACCTCATTCCCGGCAGGTGGTAGCTGGTCCGGCTGGTCTGGCTGGTCGGCGTGCAGCGGCGAGTGCGTGCGGGTACGCCGGCGCCAGTGCACGGGGGGAGGGGCAGTAGGGAATTGTCCAGGTTCCACGGTGCAGCACGCCGCGTGTGTCGATGGACTCTGTGCTGGTGGGATGAGTGAGTTTCTAATCTTCTTTACATAGCATAAAGTTGTTTCACGCCGTCTGTACATGCAGATCTTTTAAATAAACTTGGCAACAATATTCAAGAGTCTACCTATAACTTACTTTGGTAGAATATAGATAAAAATAAATAAATATCCTGGGACATTTTTCACACACGGCCAATCTGATTCCAAACTAAGCAGAGCTTGTGATATGGTAACCAGATAGCTGATATACTACATATACTACTTTTAAATACATACTTATATAGATATTATAATATAACAATGATGGTCTGCTAACCTTGCAAATGACGTGTTGCTGTAAGTCGTCTATAAATTATATGAAAGTCTTGGGACCAGATAGTTGCAATCTGCAAGTCTTTTTTACAACCAACAAATAGGCAGATGATCCACCTGTGGTGATGATAATAATTTCCCGACATTTTTGTTCTGTTGGTTGGAAGATGCCTTATTTACTCCATAATTAGATGGTATAGTAAGAATACAACATAATGCCTCTCCATCACCCCAGGGTTATACAACAACAACACGACTCTGTACGTTGGCATCGGCATCACAATAGCCATGCTGGCTTCAGGAGTAGCCATCATGTACGTGTGGTGTAAATACAAGAGCACCAGACCAGGTTATACTGCTGCTAGAATAGGTCAGTTGTTTTTTATACCTTTTCCTCTTTATATGTTGAGCTCTCCTCCGTTCTTTTCTACTCTTTTTGTTTATATATCTTGAGATTATGGGAATGGTTATCGGTATTGTTTGCTTTTAAGCCACGAGTTTATTTGAGGGTCGCTTTTGTGATATGGGCATATTTCTAATAAAATTTATGTCTATTATGTAATGAATAATTTGAATGTGAATGTAGTGTTGCCATATATTTGACTGTGTTTTACTGACGATGTATCGTACCTACTAGTGCGGTATTAAAAAGCATAAAACTTTATAATGAACTCGGTATTTTTTATTAAATTAAAATCATCAGAGCTAAAAATATTCATACACCCAAAAAACTCATGGAAAAGATGCAACATGCTACATAACTGGATAGTTTTTTGGTGAAATCTTTCCATATTAGAGGAAGAGAAGTCTAAAAGCTGATTGTAATCCAGGTATACCAAAAACTAATCCGGGTCGGGATAAAAGCAACGCCGCACCGGATTTGACGAGGGCATGCAACGAGTACTGGATGCAGGGACCTGATAATCATTATGACATGCCTCATGTCAGGGACAGGTAATATGTCTTTTATTAGCCTCTAGGTGTTTCGCCTCTTGATCATTGAATTTTGTGAATCATTACAGTTTAACAAAATTCGGCAGGAAAGTCTTATTTATATTTATTACAGTTTAATTGTTTTTTTTTGTTATTTATACAATCAAGTTGCTATGGAGTAATGTTCTGTTAGAAATAGAAAAGCTTATTCGAAATATATTAAGAGAAGTTTCAATTTTTTATATACTCGTAACTGATGAAAGAATTTTTATAATCTGTTAAATGGTTTAGACGTAAAAGCGTAACTCAGCAGATTGCAAATAATCAAGAGATTATTTGCAATCTGCTGAGTTCGAAGCATTGTAGGTATTTGATAAAAAACGGTTTTAAACTTGAAACGAAGTCTGATCTCTGATATAACAGTAAAACTGACAATAAAGGTCCTCGTAAGTTGGACCATTAAACTTTTCGGTTATATAGTTCCTCTAACTGACCCATCTATATCCCTCAGCTACTCATCTCCATTTGGCAACCGGAGCCGGCACCACTCGTCTGTCGGAAGCAACCATTACGAGATGAAACCTTACAGCCCTTCCGGGGACTCCGCCTCGAGCTGCTACACGAATTGTGAGTCATTTCCCTGATAGTTTGTTTCAATAAATTTGTTCTGCCAAAAAGTATGATCAAAATATTTGGACGTTCATCTCTTTTACTCTTCTTTTACTGTTATTTTGTCATGATAAATGATGATGTGATCGATTATGATAAAGAGGTCTACAAAAAGAAATCTCCCAAACCGAGCGCTAGATTTAAATGAAGATTTAGAAAAACAGTTTAAGTACCTTTAGCCAATGTCTACTGTTTTCATCATGGTAAAATTGGTCGTGAATCTGACACTACAAAGACTACCACCGTTTATTCAGTATAATCCTTTCAAAGACACTAAAACGTGATCACTACAAAACGAACATTATCCCCATTACATTAGCTTTCTTTTCCAACAGCACGCACTATGACGTCGCGTTCAAGCGAATGCTCATCGTCACAGCTGGCAGAGCTGATGACGTCTTCACCTACCTCTGTCTCGAAGGTCGACGTGGCGGTAACTTTGCCCACAGGATCAGTAGACACCAGTTATAGAGACAAAATATGTTTAACTATAGTTAAGTAGTTTAGATCAAGCTCTTTTTTAAGTTCTGTCTATTTATTTGTGTTTGGTACTGAAAATTTATTGAGTTTTTTTTAAATAACGCTTCTACTAAATATGTTTTTATCAAATAGGTTTAACTAGTGGTTCCCCGCGGTTTCACCCGCGTTCCCGGGGATCTTAAATTTTCCTGGGATAAAAAGTCCTCCTATGTCCGTTTCCTGGCTCTAAACTATCCCAATTGTCAGCCAAATCAGTTGAGCCATTTTTGAGTTATAAATAGTGAAACTAACACGACTTTCTTTTATATATAGATTACTACGCACAATAAGCTTTCGATTGAATTTACAATAATAATAATTTATTTATTCGATTGCAATATTTCATGTATTATATAAACTGATATTAATTTTCAAAGACTGAATGTAATTCAATGAACAATTGCCAATTTTCGATGCATTTATAATTGTGCTACTCTTTGATAAGCGTTATAATTTGTATTGTATTGTATTATAAATGTAATTGTAAATAATGTATTGTAATCTGTGATATTTTATTAAAATTATTCATACTGATATTATGTTTGTTTGATTGTACCTTTACTTATAGCCAACATTGCCATTCATTTTTAATACCTAGTTAGTTTTAAATTATAATAATCAAGCTTAAGAATCCATTCCCAAGAGCTTACGAGGTAAAATATAGCCTATGTTACGACCTAATAATGTAGCTTTCCATTGGTAAAAAATCAAATTTGCTCTAGTGGTTTGGACGTAAAAGCGTAACTAACAAAGTCACTATCGCACGTAAACATTAAGTTATTTTATCCTTGCTTGCCTAAAATTAGGACTGAGTACTTTCAAAGAAACTTTAAAACCAGACATTAGAAAGCTCAATCATAGTAAATGCCAGTTGGAATTCAGTCTCATTTATTAAAGCTTTAAAGCTTCTAAATGAATCTTTATAATCTTGATGGCCCTCGAAACGCCAATGACCGATCAACTTATCGGTCAGGAGACCACTTGATCAAATCAGACCACCCAATATCGAGTAAGTACTTTATTACACGAAGCTCTTAAAATAGATTAGGTACATTACTCAAAATGTATACCGTTCGAAATAAGTGGCCTGGTATAAATAGATTGTCTTTGTGTATCATTGATATAGGTATATGTAAGTTTTGGAATTTTAAATTGCTTATAGAAAGTAATTAGGTATAGAGCTGTTTTGCAAAAATAAATAAAAATTATGAAAAGAAAGATGGTATAGTAGTAAGTATTTTTTAAGTAAACTTATTTGGCCTAGTCCTTTTTTAGGGTTCCGTACCCAAAGCGTAAAAACAGGACCCTATTACTGTTGTACAAATTGTTGATAAGTAGTTTAATACGCACAAGCAAATACTATTTTTAGTGGCTTTTTTAACTTCATCTATATATATAAAACAAAGTCCCTGCCGCCTCTGTCTGTCTGAACGCGAAGAACACAAAATTTACAGAACAGATTTCATGTGGTTTTTACAAAATTACGGAGTATTTCATGGGGACGGTTTCTATGTATAATACATCAATTTGGACCCGGTAGATAGCACTGGTGGGCTGAACGAAGTCTGCCGGGTCTGCTAGTACTTTATATAAAGTTTCACAACACAACATGCAGAGCTGAAACATCGACCAATCAACTATGAACCCAGCTGATAAATGATATGCTCGCGACCTTTAAACCTTGCAATTTCTATCAATAATCTCGTCAATGAACCGAAGAATTAACTTCAATTAATACAATGTCTTTGGACAATCGTCGAAGTATCGCTCTAAATAACTTACGTCGAGTAAGAAATCAAAGAGCTATTCTCGTCCGGCCATTAGTCAAAACGTGTGAGTAAAACAAGTTCAAAGTTCCCTTTTTAACTGTACACATTTGTCACATAAATGTCCCTAATTGGGACAGTTTAAGTGCCTTTAAAATAAAGTATCTTAGATAGTTCATGGAAGGGAATACAAAAAGATGACAGCTGAAGATATGTCGCTGCAAAATCAATAGCCTCAAATACTGAGAAAAAGCAATAATAGTAGAAAAGATCTAGATATTTGGCACAAGTAGGTAAACACATTTTGGATTAATACATCCATTTACATCCATGAAAATTTAAGATGGAAAGGCTAAAGTTCGGATTGAAGGAAAAATATAACAAATTATAAAATATACCGGAGAATATACAAACATGGGAAAAATCTGGCCGTGAAAAATTTAAGATGCCTATAAATTATCACAGATCATTTTTCACACCTGGCCAATCTATTTCCAAACTAAGCAGAGCTTGTACTATGGTTACTACAAAGTTTATATACTACTTTTTAAATACACATTTATAAAGATATTTACATCCAGACATAGAACAGACAAATGTTTGTCCTAGGCTGGTTTGACAGAAGACTTAAAAGTCAGAGTCACAAACCACAAAGGCAACTGGTCAATGTAAAATAATAGTAACATATATGTTACTATTATTTTGCACAAATGTTCTTGTCTCCATAAGAACTAGAATATTTGACCTAATATATTTGCTTATTTGAGTCATACATCCCTGATTCATCCAAATAGTTGTTTTCGAGAATTACTCACTAGTTTTCATGGAATGAGAAACTACTGTGATAATAACAGAAGTAGGCTAGTGACTCAGATAGCTAAAATTGAATATAACTTAGAAATAGGAAACTTTTAATCGGTGTAATAAAATAAAAATAATATAGATATGGAATATTTTCTTTTGGTTTTTTCTTTATTTTGTGCATTTCAAACACATAAAGCTTAAACTAGTATGGTATTTACTGTTATTTTTTTATGTACAGTAGGTATGGTATCTCCCGAAGCAACTAAACCGATCTGAATGATTCTTTCACCAACGGAAAGCTACATTACATTACCAAAAAGTATCATAGGCTATATTTTATCGCTGTATTATTACGGTAACGGCAACTACGCGAGTAAAACCGCGGCGTGAAAGCCAAAATTATCTAAATTAATAACGATATTAAATTCCTTTGCTAATTTTAATTACAAATACAAATTTAGATCAATATTAGCGGTGTAGTAGGTACATACCTAAGTGACGCAGGGGACAGTAACCTCAGTGGAAACTACTAATCAATCAATTAACCAATTAAGCACATCGAAGTGCCCTGAGTGTTCAGGCTGGCAAGTCGATTTTATATTAACACACTTGTTTCAACCACTGGCTTTTAGATCTTAAGATAAATTGGGAATCATATCCTTTATATCCTTTAAGTTAAATTTGGGTGTTATTATTTCTATGTACCAAATTATATTTAAAACTGAACAAATCTGAAAAAATGCTGAGCCAAGTAGCAAATGACTTAAAAAAATGTTCATACATATATTCATCATCATCATCATCGGCTCATGCACGTCTCCATCGAGGAGCTCAAGCCTCCCCTATCCATGAGGGGGTATAGGCCATAGTCCACCACGCGGGCCTAGTGCGGATTGGCAGACTTCACATGCCTTGTAATTGTGACATCTCGGGTATGCAGGTTTCCTCACGATGTTTTCCTTCACCGACAGCCAGTGGTGTGAACCGTACATAAGTTTTTTTTTATGAAAACTTAGAGGTACGGGCCGGGGTTTGAACCTGCACCTTCATGATCGAGAGTCGGTGCGTTACCCACTGAGCCACCACGGCTTACATATATTGCATACCTATATCCTCACTACAATATAAGAGTTAGGTATTATTTAGGACACCATTATGGTAATAATAATTTATTAGAAACTAGTTGACCCGGCAAACTTCGTACTGCCTCAGAATCAATTAATAAAAAAGCTGAATGCTTTAAACCTTCCCTGTACTTACACAAATAATTCAAGACCAAAAATAGCCAAATCGGTCCATCCGTTCTCGAGTTTTTGTGAGACTAACGAACAGCAATTCATTTTTATATATATAGATAATATCGAAATTACCAAATTAACTAATTGTTTAACAATGCACTAAAAATAAACATAATTTCAGCTACCAACCGTAGGTTTTACATGTAACTATCTACATATCTATATATAAAACGTACGTACAGACAGACAGACCGGTGTTTGTCCAGAACACATCACCGGCTCGCATATTCATTAGGCTAATTGTTATGTCGGAGTGCCCGCTAGTATATATTACCTTAATATTTGAATTTGCTATCACTGAATCGCTATTTTATATAAATTAATTTGCTGTAAAGGGAGAAATGTGGTAGAGATTTATTTTATTTACATTTATAAAGAAATTTTACAATTGATTATATTATTTTTGATAAAACGATTGATTGATAAAAAATAAAATAATCTTGTAATATCTTTAGTGAGATTGTTTTCTAAATATTTTTTATATATAAAAATAAAATATTATAAAAAAATAAGAAATGATAAATAAATAAAGTGTACTCATTTCGAAAATCAATAATATGACGAAATATTAGGTAAATATAATTATCGTATATCCTTTCAAATATAGCTAAGCTGTATTGTAATCATGAAAACTAGTAGCTTACCTACAAAATCTGATATATATACTACTTAATATGGAAAGCTTCAAGTCTCACTTTTATTACAAAGGTTTTTAGCATTTTCTGAAACAAAACCCAAAACTAGAACTGTCTTACTTTTGAAGAAACGTAAACAATATTAATTATTTGTAAAGTAACTGTAAAAGCTCGGTACGCCCATGAAGAAAATGTTACAGGTCCTGTGAACCGACAGCCAATTCCCAACAATGCTAGCTCTACGAGCTTAAGTTAACCATACTCACACGATTTCGGTATAACTATAAAGGTCCGTGCTATTCAGAGCTGTAACAAGCAACAAATGACTTTGAACCCTGTTTTTTGGCCTATAGGATCTAATGTTAAATGGATTGCATCGTTATTCACGGTACAACAACTATATTCATTCGAGTTTAAATCCTATTATTTGGGCAGTAGAGTGTAATATGCATGTATGGTGCTAAGGTCTCAGCTATTCAATGCTATAACCTGCAGAATGCACCGGAGATGTTCAATCGCTGCGAATACGATGTGCCGACTGCAAGTCTCTGGCAGTTGGGGCGGTAAGATGCTGCTTTTCATAAAATTGTGTATAGAAATATATGTTTTTAATAGTGGCATATTATTCTACAGATATTCGCTACGACCAAGAGGAGCGGAGGATCATTGAACATATTGTTAAAACGGGGTGGCTTGGATCAGCGAATTTTAAATAAAGCTACCTTTAATTCTATTTCACCAACCTAAGATATGTAAACCTGCTAAAACATTAAAAAAGGTATTAAATGTCAAATTTCTATAATCTAGGAATATTGTTCTCCTTATAAAAGCAGTAATTTAATGACTCTACAATAGTCTTCTTAATCAATCATATTTTTCAATCGTTTATAAAATTAAAAACTACACCAAAATTAACCTCATAAACATTATTTGCCCTTCTAAACTGACAATACAAAGCTAATTAAACTATTTACAACTACAACGAACATCATTTTAGCTCGCCACATCCGTACGTCCGATTCTCAGACATCCGTCGGGCGGACGCGCCGGCGTGTGTCGCGGGAATGCTCGGAGACATCCACATTCTCGGCTGCGGTCGGTGTCAATACTAGCCTTGCCTTGATGCGGGTAGCATCGTGGTATGACGTCATAGTTTGAAATGACGAAAATATTGTGTTAAATTTTTGGGGAAATTTTGTTTTGTTTTTTTGTGTTCGTAGGTATTTTATTGTTTTCTGAATTTAAGGTATCAGTAATCTTTCAATTTTATAGTGCTTTTTTGGTAATATAACACCTTATCAAAACTGTGTAAAATCATAAAACACTGAAATGAAAATAAAATGAAAATACCTAACTTTAAAATGGGAAAAAAAACATGTTCTCAAAATATATCTAAAAATAATCTCAATTTCTTTAACTTTCAAACACTAAAAGCCACAATAAAAACGCACCATTATTTCCAGAGCTACGATACCACAAACATTTCCCTTTCACGTGTTCAAAATCACTTCCATCAACATACTCTACAAATTCCCCATTCGATTATTCGCAAAACAATTGAATCTAGTAAATCGATTCAATCACACATCTCAGACGTACCGTCTGGGAATCGGCGATCCCGACCGGTTATCGATTGTGCAGAACTCGATTGTATCGAGACTATTGCATTCAATATTCGATTTCGATCACGGTTATGCACTGTTTCATATAGATGTATTATGAAGTACACTGTTTGAAAAATGTGGTTATTTGTTTGTGTAAATTTTTCTATTCAAATGTGAGTTTTGTGTCAAATATTTATTGCAAAAGTCTTTGTTTATTTAATAACATAAAAACTGTATTAAAGTTGAGCTTTAAGTGATGTCTTTTTATAAAACACGAAAAATTGCATTACAGTTAAGCTTTGAGCGATGTAAAAATCTTGCTTAGTATCAAGTCTATTAGATAAATCAACCAATGTTTTACTACCATTAATACCTAATTAATTTAACTGCCACATCATTCCATTCGTGTAAGTACATAATATATTTTGCTTTGATTTAATTTCCAAAATCCTTACACTAAGTAAAGAAAAACCAAAAGATTTTAACAACCCTGACTATTCACTTTAAATATTAATATGCCTAGACTATATCACAAAACAATAAACACCTCCCATTACAAACTCCAAATTCGATATCCAATGAACCATGCGATATGACACTTTATCATTCGAGAGTTCAAATTTAGTCCGTCCGTCTGTCCATCCATCCGTCGGTGACGTCGCTCGCATACGAGTAATTCGCCATATCAATAGCGCCTAATGACCTGCGACTCGTTAATTAGACGTCATTTCATGCATCAAAAGCTTGTAGCGTTGAATGCTGTGGTCGTACACTGTGTGTGACTCTGGATAATTTTAACCCTTTTTTGTGATGGGGAGACATGTCTTCCGCCCTAGGTTGGGTGCAAGCAGAAGGTTATGCTAGACTCCTACTCACTAAACCCCATCGTGCCCTCTGTTGTTATCGAATATAAAAAAATCGAAAGAAACTCTGTCTGTCTGTTTGTCGGTCTTGCTTTCACACTAAAACTACTGAACCGATTTAAATGAAATTTGGTACCTGAGAAAGGACATAGGCTACTTTTTATCCCGGGAAAATTGAAGGTCACCTGGAACGCGGGTGGAATCGCGGGGAGCCTCTAGAATGATATAACTCTGTGCCAAATTTTATCCAGAAACCTTCAGCTGTTGTGTGAACAAACGTACCTACATACATTCTAATACTAAAAGCTACATCATTATATAGATACCTACACTATTTTTATTAAGAACTATTTACTACCCTATTTTTAATTAAATTATAAATTCATGAATAGTTCTAACGTTTCTATTAAGTACATACATCAATGATAACACGTCAGAACTGAAGGGTTCAATGAATATTGTTTGCTGTCCATACGTAGAGAAAATTACCTGATTTGTATCCATAAAGTGTTTGTGTTTATTATTGACATTTATGGTATAGTTTAAAGTATAATAAAATAAGCTAAGTGTTATACCAAAACATAATTTCACTCTATGCCAAATTCTATGGTGATTCCTTCAGCCGTTCTGGCGTGAAACAGTAACAAACAAGCATCGATACATTTTTATAAATTTTCGCATTTAAAGTACAACAACAACAACTATCCAACAAATATATGCAATATAATGAATGTTTGAATCTTGCTGTAGACAGACTCATACGGAATGAGTTCTTCTGTTGCCTTTGTACCAACAAATAATAAAAATAATGGGGTTTCCCTTATTAATACGTCTGTTTTAGTACGAAAAACAATGAAAAAATAACACAATTGATTTTCAAAGAAGATTAGTACAGATTCAAAACGGATTTAGTAGGCACCTAACATGACGTTCATTCTACAAGAAATAAGGACTCCCAAGTCAAACCTAATTTAAAATAAATATAAGCCCAATGTCCGCCAAATAAGTTCATAAAATGTTCGTAAAATATTTAATTTATGTCGTACATTCAGCATTATGGAGAAAAACCTCAGCGGCTTGCCTGTCCGACGTTTATGCTCGCATAAAGTGTTTATGGTGACTTTTGGTGAAGACACAGTTTACTGATGTTCTGCGATGAAATAGCCGCATTGGTTTTGTGGATTTATATGAGCTGTTCTTGGAATGATATGTCATTTTTTCCTTTATGAGAATTATCCGGTACTTAAAATAAATATTCTGGGACTATTTTTATACATGGTTCATCCGATACCTTACTTAGCAGAGCTTGTGCTATGTTAACCAGATAGATGACTAAAATATTATACTTATATAGATAGAAGTAGCTCCCAGTGGTTTCGTTCCCGGGGATCTTAAATTTTCCCGGGATTAAAAAAAGCCTGTTTTATTCACGTATTAAACTATGTACATATTCCAAATTTCATCCAAATCTGTTCCGTAGTTTTTACGTCACGAATTACAAACATGAGTTCATACTTGCAAACGTTCACATTATATAAGTAGGAATTATGGGATAATTATTTTGTTACACATAAAATAACTTCACATACACCACAAAGCTGGTGTTTATATAAAATAATATAGGTTTACATGGAAAATTGGCCCCTATAGCTATCCTTTAGCTTCAAATTAAACCTTTTGAAAAGCCCCTAAATAAAACATCCCTCGTTCATAATCCTTAGATACAATGCAGATGTTGATTGCAAAATCCCTTCAAAGTGGCCGCAAAACCGTAATATAGTGTCCTTTTCTATTTTTCTCCTGCAATTTTGTGATTTACGAAGTAATATGTGGCTTTCTTAGTTCGTTAAAGCTCTTCTCTAGAGTTGTTTGAAGGCGTACGAATGATTAGCTTGTATTCAGTTGAAAGTAGTAATAGAAAAAGTTTCTTTTAATATAATTTATTAATGAAATGGTTGTTGGTTTTGATGGTTAAGTGTCGATAAATAAATAAAAAAATAAATTTGAATAAATTTAATGATTCTTGTATTAATAATGATATTTAAATACAGTGTCTATGAAAAGCTATTCACAAGCTTTAAAGTAATAATTATTTAGTTTTTTCTGTACGTAAAGTATATTAAAACCTATGAAGAATTTAATCTTATTTGCTTATTAAACGACTTAAAAAAAGGAGGAGGTTCTCAATTCGACTGGTATTTTTCTTTTATATTTGTTACCTCATAACTTTTTTAACAATACATAAACAACTCATATAGATCCATATGGATGGATGAACAATAGATAAACTAAACATTTGTCATGAAAACATTAAAGAAATACGTTCAATTCTCCCATCAATCTTAATAAAGCAAATCCAAGTTAAACAACAAACCGTATCCGCACAGAAAACACTGTCAATTAAGTTCATAACAAGGGAAAAAAAGGTAAAAGAAATCTCAGACATTTAACGGTGGAAATCGCACTTCCGTGTCCCGCCGTCTAAATAACATTAAGTCGACAAAGTTTTCCCCCCCCCCCCCCCCCCCCTTAGCATGGTAAATAACACCACGACTAGCTACGGAACCGTGGTCGCCAATAAAACACTAATTCTTCCCGTTAGGATAAAGCCTTAGAGACAGCGAAGCGATGAAATTTGGTATTGATATCTGTAATAATCTGTATATATAAAAAGTCGTGTTATTTACACTAATTATAACTCAAGAACGGCCAAACCGATTTGGCTGAAAATTGGTGGGGAGGTAGCTTAGAACCAGGAGACGGATATGGAATTTTTTTATCCCGGGAAAATTGTAGATCCTGGGAACGCCGAAAGATGAAAAATTTTGTACCCATTTACTGGAATTATTTTGTTCAGCGCGTCGTCGGAAGGAGACGAAATTATTCGATAAATTATAATATCTATACTATTTTTAAATATTTACTTATTAGCTTAGTAGCTTCAGTATCTTAGAAACAGCATAGCTTTTATTATGACTAAAACCTCATCTCTTGTACTGGACGAAACAGGAAATTAACTTTCGCCCTCTCGCGTGACAAGTTTATTAAGAATACTTTCGTTATTTATTATTCCCCTTATTTTTCTTCTTGTTATATTAATGTGTTGAAAGACGCCGGTTTGGTAAGTACTTGGCTTTTTATCTGTATTTTTAAACATATATTTTTTAACTGTAACATAATTTCTATAAAATATTTTGAAAATAATGTTAATAATATATAATATGATTACTTTCTATATTTTGTTTATGACGTTACGACATTTTATTTTTCAATAATATTAAAGTAAATAACCCATTAAGATAGAATGTGCAAAAAAATATCCATAGGTACTCTCTTTAAATCCTTGTCATAGCTTCTCCGATTAAATAATTAAATTTGGTATTTAAATTAAGCAAATATGTCAAATATACATTTGTAAAGATTACCTTAAACCGGATAATAGTTTTAGAATATATAAAATACATTCTAAGTTTACATAAAGGTATAGTAAGCACGTATGTCATTGGTCAGTGCCTCGACGTTTCTCGAAAGAGACGTTAAAATTGATTTACGACGCGGAAGCGGGCCAATTCTCGTAAGCCTGAGTGCTTATACAAAGATTAAGGTAAAATTTTCATAGATGGACCATAAAATGTAATGTCAGCCTTCAAACTAAATACTTCAGTACGGTCGCAGTAAAAGATTAACTTCTGAAGTTTTGACCATCATTAATGCTTTTTTGGAGATTTTTTGGAATGAATTTTTTTTTTTTTACTTTATGTATCGCTAAATATACCTTACAATGTCCTTAAGTAATTTATCACAACAACGTCACATTAGGTCTATCCTACTAATATTATAAATGCGAAAGTTTGTGAGAAAGTATGTATCGATGTGTTTTTGTGACTCTTTCACGCCAGAACAGCTGAAGGGATCACGATGAAATTTGGCACAGAGTCAGAATACGTTCTGAAATAACACATAGGCCACTTTTTATTCCGGGAAGATTGAAGAACTCCTGGGAATGCGGGTGAAACCGCGGGGCAGAAGCTAATTAATATGGGTAGGTACTGATATATTTTATGTATCTCAGAAACGCTGTCTATAACTATATTTTGGATAAAGAATTTATTATAGGTATTTGGGAAAAAAGTTGAACCTCAATCGCTTGGTAAGAAGGTACTTCAATCTATATACCAAAATTATTATTTTACTAATAATCTTTATTTTAAATTTATGTAATTTTTACCTATGTCCACATCTGCTTTAAACCATCAATAAATATATAAAAATTACACGTTTAACCGTGAACAAAACGCTCGAAGCGTGCGATCCTCGGAACACGGAATCTGCGAGACGACTATGTGGTCAACATACAACATTGTTAGTTATGCGTTTTACGGTTGTAAATGCATGTTTACAACTTGCATAAAGGTCTTAGTGACATTGCAAATATATATAAAACTAGAGGACCAGTGAGACTTCGTTCTGCCCGATCAGACCACCTTTTTTTTTTTTTTTTTTTTTCGTGGCGAAATCCTCATGGATACCCTGCCCCGCCTCGGGGGAGGGCGGGCGGGTTATCCCGGACTCGACCGGCTAAAACCCCACGGTGGTCGCCATCAGCGCTGTAGAGGGGTCAGGGTTCTCCGTACGGAACACATACCATGGACCCCTCCATGCGCGACGCTGAAAGCCCGTCTCGGGCCGATCAGACCACCTACCGAGACAAATTGTGAATCTAAACCTCTCGTATTATAGTAAAGGTAGTAAGGCTTTGTTTAATTCACCATACATTCACATTTTACTTATTTACAATTAGGCATTTTAAGTTTAGTATAATATTTTTAAGATATCAATTTAATAACGAAATTACGATCTTAGAAGAAAGGGTAGGTATATAATTAGGTAATGTATTATTATAATAGATAATGAAAGAAGAATGTAGAGAAATATATAGGCACAAAAGACATCGATAAATAGTTATAATATGAATTTAACATATACAGGAGTGAGTGCTGAGATGACGACTGACAGAGGAGAATAGAAGAAGACATGTTGTGTCGACCCCACGTAAGGTGGGAAAAGGGCAAGACAATGATGATGATGAATTGAACATATACCTACACTAGCTGCCTCCGCGCGGTTTTACCCGCGTAGTTCCCGTTCCCGTGGGAATACAGAGATAAAATATAGCTTATGTTACTCGGGGATAATGTAGCTTTCCAAAGGTGAAAGAATTTTTGAAATCGGTCCAGTAGTTTCGGAGCCTATTCATTACAAACAAACAAATCTTTCCTCTTTATAATATTAGTATAGATTAGGAGGTATTCCAAAGGCATCAAACGAAAATAATTTTAAAGCAAATACTAAAAAAGAACACGTCACAGTAAAATGTTACAAATGGCATTTCCCTACAAACTTCGTCCCGTCAATGTACACAGTAAAGCGTGGCGCAGTAACACCAGAATTAATATCAGTAAGCCGCGTAATATAAACAGATTGCGTCCGTTTGTCTCACTCAACGGGAAAGCTGTAAAATTCCGGTTTGAACTGGTTGGTTGCAGAAATTGGGTGAATATTTTTTTTGGTGAAAAAAATGGCTAAAAGTCATTGAAGAACATAAAAAAAATATCTTTTCAGTAAAGGGCTAAGTAGCTGAAGCTTGCTGGAAACTTTATATAAGGGAGTACTAGAAACGCCACTTGAAATGGTCATTAATGATCAAATTTCTCCATAAAATATAAATCAATAAATATTATGGCATATTTCATACACGGCTCATCTAATTCCAAACTAACCAAAGCTTGTATTATGGTAACCTATAGCTGATATATTTCACATACTAGTTTTAAATACATGCTTATAGGTCTTAATAATTATATTAGTTTGTTACATCCAGACACAGAGCAGACATATTCACCCATACAATTGCTTGTTCTCTGCCGGAATCAAACGCACGACCTGCGACTTTCAGTCAGGACCACTAAGCACAAAGCCAACTGGCTTGTCAATTATAAACGACACGTGAAACAAAGAAACGGTGTTTGTTAATATATCGATCACGAATCCTTATACTAATTAGAAAGTAGTGTTAATTCTTCATAAAGACCGGCTTTTAAATGTATAATTAACATGATTGTTCAACAATGAACCCTAATTGGTATGTGGTGAAGTGCAAATTAGATTGCGTCAAAAACGTTTACCTAAGGGAAGACCGGGGCACACTATTCTGTTTTCCTCCTTACAATTTTGTCGACATTTTTTTCAGGATTTGAAGTGTATTTTCTAAGTTTGCTTTTCTAAGATAACGTTAACACACATTAAGAATATTGTAAACTAGCGATACACCCCAGCTTGATACGGTTTGAGCATTAATTTTAACGCAAAATAAACCTTCTTAAATCACTTTATCTCTTTTCGGAAACCCATTAAAAACCGATGCAAGTAGTTAAAAGATCTTAGCGTACAAACTGTAGGAAGTGACATTGTAAACACATAGATAAAGTTCGATTTCGCTATAAGTACTTCATAGCACTTAGAATATAAATTGCCCAGTCCAATTCCATCAAACTTTGATGATATCAATCAATACAATACGATGGGAAATGCAAGCTTCAAACAAAAAGGGCAAGCAAGGGACGCCAAGGTAAATAGCAGGGAGCGCACTGCGGGTAATTTACCAATTTACCCCGATGGAACGGAGGTACGGGAAACGTAACACTACAGCTTGCAACTTGGGTATAATTTATGATAATAATGTTGAAGACGTGGCTAAGAAATATCTTGATAGATATAGATTTTTGCTTTTAGAAGATGTATTAAAATCCTCTGTTTTAATGTTAAGAAAATTAGTTTTTAATGTTAAATATGTCCATAATAATTTAGGTTCTGTACAGTAGTAACTCTGTCCGTCTGACTCGCTTTCACGCTAAAACTACTGAACCGATTTAAATAAAATTTAGCATACAGTTAGTCTAGACTCTGAGAAAGGACATAGGCTACTTTTTATTTCGGGAAATTTTAAGATTCCCGGGAATACGGGTGAAACTGTGGAGAGACTCTATTTCTTATATGCCAAAACTATGATAGCCGTCTCAATTAGTTATCTATATCATTGTTATAGACAATAGACAATAGACATATCTTTATTTGACATCACAGACAGAACAGACAAAACAATAAGTATATAATATAGTATGAAATAGAGGAAAAACAAAAAATAACAAAAAAGAAAGAAGAAGATAACATAACAATTAACCCAACATAACAAATATAAAAGTAAAACCTATTTCAATTATAAAAAGTATCCACCTACCCAGTTACATAAATTATACCCTAGGAAATTTATAGTATTTTTGTATCTAAGTCCACAGTTTAATAAGTCCTGAAACGAACTGAAGGATAGGTAAACAGAATATTGTCGACGCATGACTGACTGATACGGCGAGCCCGCCGGACCGAGACGCAAACAAACCGACAACTATTTTAAATATTCATAGCAAACAATGTTAATTATACGGTTATTCGTGTAACAGATTTGATTGTTTATAATTAATTATTTATAATTGATTAATGTAATTGGTAGTTTAGTGGTAAATTGAAACGTGCGGTTCGGTATTTTGTGCGGTGGTTGGAATTATTTATTTGATATTTTTTTTTTAGTTTTTACCTACGTTTTTAGTGAACACTATATTTATTTATTCATCGATATGTGTTTGTTTTTGTTTCTACGTTTTAGGGACATTTATATTTATTTATTAATTAGGAATGTATTTATTTATGGAGGTATTCATTAAGGAGCTGAGTCGATGAGCAATTTTAATCTGTGGTCCATAAAACCGCATAATATTTAGTACCTAGGTATATTCTAAAATAATAATAAGAGTATTGAAGAGGCATGTATTAAGAATATATCAAATAATATATTATTTTGTCTATTTGGTACAAGCTCAGCTTGAATACAAACGATGGAAAATCAGTTATTATTATTATAATAATAATCTAAATCACTAAACGAACAAAACATTTCTACGCAACATTATCATAAAGTAAAGGAAACGGCCGCATTTATGAAGAAATAAAAAACATAAAAAAAGTAACACTATCTCCATCAAATATCAATTGAAGTTTTCCAAGATGGCGTCGTTTCCACTTCCGGTCCGACTTCATTATTGCACCGGAAATGTGAACTAATAAAACCCGTCCGCAATTTTATGTGTTGGCAACACTGCTAGATGTAGTTTTAATTTTGTACTTTATTTTATACGTGGCCATTTTGTCAATGGTATATTTATTCATTCTCCGGATTTTTATGTATAAGAAAATAATATAATAAATAAAAGGAACAGAAAAAAAATAGGCCTTCACGGGACATTTGGCTGAAGTGAAACATCGAAATTGTTCACACTACTACGTATCCATATCTGTACTAATATAAAAAGCTAAAGAGTTTGTTTGTTTGAATGAATCTCAGGAGTTAATGGTCCGATTTGAAAAAATATTTTAGGGTTAGGTATAGTTCATTTATAATCAATATCCTGGGACATTTTTTTCACACGGCCAATCTGATTCTACATTAAGCAGAACTTGTGATATGGTAACAGGATAGCTCATATACTACGTTTTAAATACATACTTATATAGATATTTACATCCAGACACAGAACAAACAGACGTATTCATGTATACAGATATTTGTCCTGGGTGGAATTCAAACCCACGACCGGTGACTTGAAAGTCCGGGTCACTAACCACAAAGCCAACCGGCTGTCAATTCAGTCAATTTATCGAGAAAGGCTATAATAAAGGCAACATTTTTCATTGATGCTTCGTTCCTGTTGGTCGTAGCGTGATGATATTCAGCTTATAGTCTTCCTCGATAAATGTGCTTTCTAACACTGAAATAAATTTTCAAATCTCACCACATTTTCCTGAGATTAGCTCGTTGAAGCAAAAAACAACTCTTCAACTTTGATAATTATTATAGCCTTGTGACTCCCTGCGGTTTTACCTGCGTACCCGGAAGATCATCCATTTTCCCGGGATAAAAAGTAGCCAATATCCTTTCTCAGGCTTTAAACTATATGCGTACCAAATTTAATATATATCGGTTCAGTAGTTTTAGCGTGAAAGCGAGACAAACAGAGTTACTTTCGCATTTATAATATTTGCATGGATTTATTGATACGTACTGTACCGGCCACCTAGGGCTTCGTGTCCTGAGAGTGACCCTCCACTATGCGGATGCTGCTGGTTCCGGTCAACCCCACACGGAAAAGAATGCCTATCTATAAATGAACAGACTTACCCTGGCATCCTCGTCAGGGGGCTTCTCCCGCGCGGGAACCGAGTTGCACAGTCACTATTTTAGAAAATATATTGCGGAGAAATATAAATGCGGTTGACACAAGTAATAAGATTTGTTTGAAGTGAAGTGTCATGTAATTTCTTCTTAAAGAGGACCGTCAGGGCGGGTGTCTATGACTTACACATAGACATTCCCCACCGTGAAGGTTTGGCCCGAACAGGTACGAATCAACGAATTTCCACTTTTATTCACATAATTCGATTAAACAACAATTCCTATACTGAATAAATAAAATTATCTATTTATGTGGAAATTTAATCAACCGCCATTGTAGTACTGGGCTTATTTTATAATCTCCGAAACTGTCGACTATTGTTTAGGAGTACCGTCGGAGCGAAAACAAACAAAACGTTATTCAATCTACCCTCCTACTGTAAGCAATCACTCGATGGTAGGGCGGGTTGTTGGGCTGTTCAATAAGCGATTTGATAATGCCAGCCTTCCGAACCGAAAAAATAAGATATAAATGATTGTCGTTTTCATTTTCTTGAAATACCCGTGAAGATATGTAATGTGATGAAATGTTATATTAGTTTCGTTTAGATTATGTGCGGCTTAAGTCGTTGATATGCAAATTAAAATACCATTTATGTAGTTTTTTTAGTTGTGATCACTTTCTTATATATTGTTAGTAATAAGGAGTTCAATGTTTTAAATATAGATAATTATTATGAATTATCTTTTAAAATAAACTATTAAATATAGATAATTATTAATAATTATCTTTTAAAATAAACTATTCTTATTGCTTAGGAATAATATTATTATAACCTTAATAAATAAATATTAGTTGAATTGCAATAATTTAGAAACATATTTTCCGTAATAAAAAAATACTATCCCTACTACCTACTACTACTACCACCTTCATGCTTTTTATATGGCTGTTTATATCTTTTAAATATTTTCTTGCCGCTTATTTAATAGCCGTTTCCATGGCTCCAAGCTCCCCTGTACTCCAACCGTCTGACGTGACGTACGCCCGCGACTGACATATCCGAAATCGCTGCGACATTCTTCGAAAAACGTCTCCTCAAACAATGCAATGAGGGTCCAGCGACGTACCAACATAATGAAAACCTTATTTGCATCTAACTGCAACGGTATAAAGTTTAATATCCCTTGTGTCGACTGCATTTGCAATTGGCATTTATATTTGCTTGATGAGAACCTTAACGTTTAAAAAGTAAAGGTGATAGTTGCTTGTTTTCCGATAACTGTCTTAGGGGTGGCAAAGAAATGTTCGTTGTATTCTGTAAAAGTTTTAGATTTGTAGTGAAGTGACAGATTCGATCTGAAATTTGTTTATTGTTAGGAAGTTTTACTTCGGGGAGGGCGGTTTACTTGGCAGGCGTTTATTATCAACTTATTTATGTAGCTGGCTTTTTAAATAAATCTCATTCAAATGGTGTGGGGGTGCTATTTAAAAAAATACCTTCTTTAATTATAATTTATGACAAAAAAATATTTTGGAGATATATACGAATTCCAAAAAAATTTTAAATTTCTCGTATTTTTTGCGACTATTTATGATGAACCTATATTTATTTGATAAAAATATCATAAGGTTAATAAGTTCATACACTTGTGTATACTCTTCCATTTATTCTCCTTTTGCGACGTCGACCACATGATGTGATAAAGTGACCACTTCAATTTGTATGAAGACGTCTTAATTTTTCATTGACGTCCGAAGACAAAGTCCGAAATATAAGCTTATTGTCCTCTCTGAGCCTCCTTAATACTCTTAATACTGGACAGACTCCCTACTTACGATTCTGTCTCCCTACTTTCAGTCCTGTATTGTTGGACTGTACCCTTCAGATGTCCATTCTTCCGCCAAACGTCATTGAAGCTCTAAGTCTGATGCAAATACAACTTATACTTTACCGTACCATTTATTCGTAAAAGCTTTTAGCCATCATTTATTTTTATGTGTAATTGCATTTTAAAATTGCTTATTTCGAATATTTTTACTTAACGATAGATTTATTACAAAACATAAAACATGAAAACACCTAACAATGACATACAAGCTACCACCGCGTGGTTTCATCTGTGTAGTTCCCATTTCTATAAGAATACCGAGAAATATAGCCTAAATTCATTCCAGATAATGTAGCTTTTTAATTAGTGACATAATTATTCAGATCCGTGCAGTAGTCTTGTTTTCTTTACAAATAACCAAATAAAAATCAAATAATTTCTCTTTATAATATTAATTCAGACGATCAGATCAGCACGCTCTTTTTCATATCACCAGCTACTCTGAGCTAGTCATCATTACATAAGTAGTCATAAAGCGAATGCAGCCTTATTTTAAAGCGCAAAAAACGTTTCAAAAGGTCCATCAAGGTGGCAGACAGTAAACACAGGCATTTGTATGCATTCCCTTGCATTTATTTTCGCTGTACAGTTGAATAGGTTCGCGTTCGCTTAAAAGCACTGCGTTTGCTATTAAGCATTTTCAGTTTTATCGCTTTTTTAGGTACAAATACGTACTTTGGTTTATTTCACATACTTACGGGTAAAGTTTTGGTAACAAAAGATTTTGAGGAATGACTCTGGTGTTATTCCGAGTCAGAGATAGATTCGACAAGTAAATCAAGATGCTATGCTTTGAGAATAATATATCCAATTTGGCATCAGTTGCTGCTTAGTTTTCTAATTTAAATTATTTATTTGGGCTCTGTAGGTACTTGTTCTTGATGATATACTCAATAATATCAAGGAATAACTTTTTTATATCTTAATTAAGCTGTGTCGTGTTATATGCAAGTTCTTCAAGGTTAGGGATCTGATAGGGCATCATATATTTATGTTTAAAACTAACTCCTGCCCGCAGTTTTACCTTCAACTTTCCTGGAATAAAAGGTATTTTATATAATTTCCCATTCCCCCTTCCCATTATCCCTGTTGGCTCTGCCAAGTGTTTTAGGCTAGAAATCGTAACAGGCTGACAGAAATACAGTTACCTACTCATTTATAATATTACAGAATATTGTTAAGGATTTAACTAATTTTTACATTAGTAAAACAGAAATAGAATATACGTGTAAAAATATACCTCGTATTTTGTCGTGTATAGGTAATTGTATTAACACTTACGTTGAAAAACACCAGTTGCATTAAGTAAAGGGCTGTCGCCTCCAGTCAGTATGGCGTCTTGACTACACATCTACAATTTGAGACACAGAAATTGCCGGTTCGAAACTTGGCCATAGAAATGTCGATTTTCAAAGCTGTAGGGGGAAGCTTTTTACTCGCGTCCTCTTATGATATTTTAAAATTTCTGCAATAAAAAAATGTATCCATATTATGAAGTGCAAAATATATTATAACTATGCCAAATTTAATTTAATTCCCTCCAGCCGTTGTTATGTGGTATAGAATAGAATATACTGTATTGCATACACCAAAAGAAAAATAACAATTTAAATACACAGAAATACAAAGTGTTAACAATATAGGCGGCTTAGTTACAAAAATTCATCAATCCAAACTTTCATATTGTTTGTCAGTAATTAAGTTTAGCTTATTTATTTATGTTAACTTCACAAGCTATGTTCGTCACTAAGTGATTGTTTCACACTTTAACTTGTTAAATTAATAAGTAAATGAAATGTGTACAAAAATTTTGACTGACTTAATAAATAAATATTCTCTTAACAACTTGTTTCATGGCCCCTTCTACCCCAGTGGCGTAGTAATTGATAGTGTGGTGTAGCACCTCGGGACATTCTGCCGTTTGACTTTGACAGCATATTATTGACAGACACGGACGGACATGTTGACAGTTAAAATACAATAATAATATATACACAAAGTTGTTTATTTAAACAAATTGTCGGTTTGTATGAACGGCGTTAAGAAATGTAATTGGCACTTTGGCCGGTTGTTGTAAAGCTACCCTAACTTTCAAGAAGAAAGTCGATATTTGAAATTTGAAGATCTGTTTTAGGGCAATGGAGCTTTTTAGGGTGGAAGCTGCTGGAGCTACCCTTATAATTTTATTTTATACAATTGTCTAATAGGAGGGAGAGAGGATTTTAATTTTTTATACTAAATATACCTAAAAATAGCATGAAAATGAATATAAATATCTTATAGGTATATACATAAATCTACATGACTTGCACCACGCTTTTTCCCTGTTATTTCGTCATATTTCTTCTCTTTTTTTTCGATCATAGCATTATGTTATACCTATATAACAAACTTTTCAGCTTTATGATATTAGTATAGTAGTAATTGTATAAAGTAGTTAGTCACATAATCATATTTAAAAAGTTTCAAATCAAAATTGAAATAGATGGTGTTAACATTTTTTTATTTATAGATTACTTACCATCTTTTACTGAAAAAGTTACATGATGTCATCTAGTTTCTGCCTATACCAAATTGGCTAAGCCAAATCTAATTTTCGTGAAAAAGTGGAGTAATTAGATTTGCAAATTAAGGTAACGATATAGAAAATAAATAAATCTCAGCAATCTCAGCTTTAGTAACACTACAAATAATCGTGGGATAAATTGGTGAATGGTCGCGTTGCATCAATTAACGGATTACTGCCCCTACGTTACCGTTATATGGCTTAGCTATATATAAAATGTATGTCTGTTTGTCTATTAGCATTTGTAAATAGGAGGGTATTCAGTGCTGCTTATACATTCGTGATGTAACTGAAATTGAGCAAAAAATATTATACTAGTGGCCCCGCGGTTTTCTTCTTCTTTTCTTATTTTAATGGCACCAGGTGTGTTAATATACACAATTCTGCTAGTGTCAGAGTGTTTGAGAATAAACAATGGAGATTATACGGTAAAATTATGTCTATTTTTGAAGAATAGCCGCGTTCCCGGGGGACCGTACATTTTCCGTACAGGCCTATTTAATATCCAAAATATATCCTAGTATATTCAAAATATATACAGTTGGACAGACCAACTGCCGTGGTGGCTCAGTGGGTAACGCACTGACACACGATCACGAGGGTGCAGGTTCAAACCCCGGCCCGTACCTCTGAGTTTTATAAAATCTTACGTACGGATTCACACCACTGACTTTCGGAAAGAAAGGAACGAAGGAAAACATCGTGAGGAAACCTGGATGCCCGAGATGTCACAATCAAAGGCGTGTGAAGTCCACCAATCCGCACTAGGCCCGCGTGCTGGACTATGGCCTAGACCCCTTCATTGTTAGGGGAGACTCCAGCTCCTCGGTGGAGACGTATATGGGCTGATGATGATGTACCAAATTTCATCGCGATCCCTCCAGCCGTTCGGGCGTGAAAGTGTAACAAACATACATCCATACTCACAAATTAGTAGGATATGTTAAAATAAGATTAACTTACAATAACAACTGGATAAAGATCAAACATTATTTTTATTTATGTGATCTATCATACGAGACGTACACACAGCGTCTGTGTGTCTAACTTGTGCGATTTATTGCACACAGCGAGATAACGGCAACCCTGGAGAAAATATCAAGTGCAGATATTTCAACATTAAAGACTTTGTACAATGGAGTATATTTTTTGTTATATATACTTCTATACTAATATTATAAAGAGGAAAGATTTGTATTTTAGTATGTAACGAATAAACTCAAAAAGCACTGGACCGATTTTAATAATTCTTTTTTCATTAGAAAGCTACATTATCACTGAGTAACATAGGCCATATTTTATTCCTGTATTCCCACGGGAACGGGAACTACGCGGGTAAAACCGCGCGGTGGCAGATAGTATTAATTATAAAAAAAATTACAGTATGAAAAAATGTAATAGTTCAATAGTATATTTGTGAAGAACTATGTTTAGTTTATAAACAATAATTATGAAAATATTAAGTACTAGTGGCTCCCCGCGACTTCGCCCGCGATCCTGGGGGATCTTCAATTTTCCCGGGATAAAAAGTAGCCTATGTCCCTTCTTAGGCTCTGGATTATCTGTGTTCTAAATTTCATCTTAATCGGTACAGTAGTTTTAGCGTGAAAGCGTAACAGACATACAGAGTTACTTTCGCATTTATAATATTAGTTTGGATTAGCTGCCTCCGCGCGGTTCCTCCCGCGAAGTTCTCGTTCTCGGGAATACGGGGATAAAATATAGCCTATGTTACTCCCTGATAATGTAGCGTTCCAATGGTGAAAGAATTTTTTAAATCGGCACAGTAGTTTTGAGTTTATTCATTACAAACATACACACAACAATAGAATAATCAGATTTTTTTTTAAATATAATAACTCATTAAATACTTCATTATGATATACTTTCATTACAAAAAAATAAGTTTATTTCTAAGTATAATACTAGGGCTAGATTCCTTCAAAAATACTTGGTCGGGTTAGTGTAAGATCCACTTTAGATCATCTCTACAGGGTGCTCGCAATTCAGTTTGTAGTCTCGTACTGCGATTTATTCTCATAACACGCCACACTCTGTATAAAAATAGTAACACCCAATACAAACATCTTTCATACACCCATATTTCATAAAGGATTTTATTTTAAATTTGATGAAAAACAACTTTCAGAACCGAGCATTAATAGTGACTATTCATAAGTGCTTTATTAAGGCCTATTTGAATAAAAAATATTTTGATTTTGACGAAAATAGACATTAACAGTATAGTAAAAAAGTCGTTTCGTGAATCGATAGTGATTCCGCCTCGCGGTTTTACCCACTTTTTTGGGGCATTTCATTTTCAAGGATAAAGTATAAGTCTTCTATAAGGACGTACTCTATAGGGGTATATAACCTTTTTAGGTGTATTTAGAGAAGAAGTAAGAAAATATTATAAGTAGTATATAGTCACTAAATTAAATACATATTATGGCTTTCCATATGAAAGTATGTATGCAAAAATGTTCTTACGTGGACTATTTAATAAAAAAAAGTTAACACATAAAATACAATTAAACCATTTGAAATGGAACCTGCCGATTGCTTGTTAAAACACAAATATATCGTACAAACTAAATAAAAATCCAATTGGAAAAATTATTATTTCCACACAAAACATTCTATGGCGACACGTTCATTCCACACGACTTTATCGTACACGAAATAAAGCTTATATTTCCTTGTTTATTTTTCAAAAAAATTGTCCTACGATTTTCGTTGCCATAGTAACGGCACGGACTGAAACAAACTTAACATTGCGTATCAAAACCACTTAACAACTTAGATATAAAGTTGAAAATAGCCTGTTGTTTGGGAAAAGGATAAGTTTGTGCAGAAGTAACAATGCGGAGTGAAGTGGACAATGGAATAAAACTGTTTGCTCCATTCGAGGAGGACTTAAGGGCTATTAGATATGTCTACGAGGTCCAGAAGGGCGTACTTTAGCGATTTGTCTTCACTGCTCAGTACCTACTTGCTACTGTACAGATATCTGCAGATTTATTACTATCATTCTCTATTGTTTGCAAGAAAGATTTTTGCAAGTAATTTATCATAGGACTTCAATGAAACTGTTTGTTTGAAAGTTAAGTGTCTGGGTAGTATAATGATGGAGCTTGTGTTTTTATAAGCGGCATTACCCGAACTATTTAATTTTCTCGGGAAAAGTAATCTATGTTCTATCAGTGGTTTAGCCACGAAAGCGTAAGAGACAGACAGACAGTTACATTTGCATTTATAATTATACTAGCTGCCTCCCCGCGGTTTTACCCGCGTAGTTCCCGTTCCCGTGGGAATACAGGGATAAAATAGCCTATGTTACTCGGGGATAATGTAGCTTTCCAAAGGTGAAAGAATTTTTGAAATCGGTCCAGTAGTTTCGGAGCCTATTCATTACAAACAAACAAATCTTTCCTCTTTATAATATTAGTATAGATATGTACAACTAATAAAGGAGGGATTATAATGTATTAATGTTACTGGCACAAACAGGTGTTTACAGATTTTTCTAAACGAAATTTTTTGCCAAGTTCCGTACTTTGTAAATGTCAAACAATTAAAAAGTAAACTGGGTGAAATTTCTAAGGATATTTTCCATTTTTTTTCTGTCAAAAACAAGTTAAATAACTTTGAAATTTTAAAACGTCTGTTCTTAATTAGCGCTAAAGGAAATCGGAAAAAGTTTCAACCAAAACTTTGTCATAGACTTCAAAAATTTATAAGAATTTAATTAACGTAATAATTATCGAAAAATGTTGGAACAAGAAATTGTTGGGATAATTGGACGGTATTATAATAAAATTCTGATTGATATTTTTCTTTGATATTAATAAGACTTTATTTCAGGAAATATTCGTAAGTATATTTATTTCAATACATAAGTAGAATAAAATACAAACAATAAATAAATAACAAACCTACAAATTTAAATAAAAATCAGTTTAGGCGCCCTTAAAGTCAAAGCTGCTGCCGCTAAAGTCCCGAAAAATCAGACCAACAATGTTTTGAATCTAAAGATTTTTATCCTACCATAGTGGCTCCCCGCGGCATCGCCCGCGTTCCCGGGGGATCTTCAATTTTCCCGGGATAAAAAGTAGCCTATGTCCTTTCTCAGGCTCTGGATTATCTGTGTACCAAATTTAAATCGGTTCGTTTAGCGTGAAAGCGTAACAGACAGACAGAGTTACTTTCGCATTTATTATAATAGACAGCCCGGTTGGCTGTGTGGTTAGTGACCCTGACTCTCAAGCCGCGGGTCGTGGGTTCGAATCCCACCCAGGACAAACATTTGTATGCATGAATATGTCTGTTTGTCCTGTGTCTGGATGTAAATATCTATATAAGTAGGTATGTATTTAAAAGTAGTATATGTAGTATATCAGCTGTCTGGTTACCATATCACAAGCTCTGCTTAGTTTGGAATCAGATTGGCCGTGTGTGAAAAATGTCCCAGGATATTTATTTATTTAAAGTACCACACATATGTTAATCTCACAAGTCACTAAGTACAGATATAAGGAAATATCAATTTGCGATATCCTCCGATCCCAATATACACGAGTGCGCAGGAGTGGAATGTCTGCTTCCAATTAGAGGGCGCGAGTGACAAACGGACATGACACACGGCAAGTAATGTCGGCTTCAAAATTAGATTAACTCAATTTGTCCGACTTGACAAAGAGAACAAAAGATTACACTAAGACTGGCTATAAATACTTGTTAAATTTTCAAAGTATAGAATGTCATCTATACTAATATTATAAAGAAAAAAACTTTGTTTGTTTGGTTGTAATGAATAGGCTCAAAAACTATAGACCGTTTATAAAAATTCTTTCACCATTCGAAAGCTACATTATCCACGAGTAACATAGGCTATATTTTATCCCTGTATTCCTACGGGAACGGGAACTACGCGGGTAAAACCGCGCGGAGGCAGCCATAGTTAAATAAAATGTAGTGTAATGATAAAATATTTAAATTGGGAATTGAAAAGCCATGTATCTACATGCTGTTTTAAAAAGACTTATTTAGGGGTATTTTTTTGTATTCTTCAATAAACACCATAAACAACATACTAACATGAAATTGCTAAAAAAATTGTTTTTTCTACATCAAAAAATGTTCCAAATTAATTTAAATTTTATTTATACGTTGTTTTGTTCTCTAAAATTTTGACATAAAACAACATGACGTTTTGCAGAAAATAAATTCACAGACATACATACATTATTATTAGTTGAGTGCCATACATTTCGTGAATACACTTTGAAAGGCGCACGCTACGTTAAAATTGATTAATGATTAAATACTGAAAGGTCCTCGAGAGAAAACAGACAAAGGCAATATGATATTTAGTTTTATTTTACATGCGACTGAAGACATGATCTTTATGAGTCATTCAGACTGTTATTAATGACAGAATATTAGCATTAAAAATTAACAGTCATAAAGAGTAAAAATTATATAGGAATAACGTTTCCGGGAAACTTCTGAAACCGTTTTGTACTAATGAAGAATTCGTTAATTTGAATCAAAAATAAGAAAATCGTTTACAAATTTCTTTCCTATAATGATTCTAACCCGCGACATTGCTGTAGTCGGAATAAAAGTATTATATATTATATAATCTTCTGCAAGCTTCCAACTATCATAATTTAATAAATATTTCATTCTTAAGACATGGGTCAAGAACAAAATGTAGTTAGTATTTTTCTTGTCAGTTGCATATCTTGCCAATACATATTGATAATCTTCAACAGATAACTGCAACAGAGTATGTTCATATAATAATTTAACTAAATATTCAGACATCAATAAAATGAAATACTAGTCAATTTATATTAGACAATAATCTCTGTACTGAAAGCCCTCATCAACAGACCAAAACAAAAAGAAGACCGTAATAGGAAATGTGATATCTCTGAAATTTGATAATACGCGATCGTCACGATGAACAAACTGACAAACATACCCGCATCTTTTCCTCAAATTTACCTATAGAAAAATCTAATTACAACTTTATAACTACAGCAATAAAGTTCCAAATCTTATGACAAACTTTGACATTTCATACGTTCTATATTTTACTGTATCTGCATCATTCTTATTGGAAGGTAAAAGAGTTCAAATTAGAACAATACAGCGTATTCCCGTTTGACACAAACATTTGCCCTGTTAGCCTTTCCCACGTTGCTTTATTTCATCAAACATTCTGCCACGCGTATTATGGTAATAGAAAAAAAGAAAAGAAATTATCGTTGGCTACTTTGCATAATCTACGAATGACAGCGTGACATTAAGTTGTCTGTTTACATTGCCAACATCTTGAAATGTGTGCCATTTGAATAAAGCCTTTACACACATAGAAATAAAAGTGTGGATGAATGTAAAGATAAATTTGTAAGTTGTCGACGGCCACTATGTGCGAGTGACAGACAGTGTGAAAAGAACGATTATGTTTACTTTTTCGTTGATTTTCGAGTTAGTTTGTTTTGGTTGGCAGGGCGTAATGTCTCAAGTACTTATTTATTGGACTACCAGTGTTTTGATTTGCATATGAAAGTAGGCTCTGCTCATTATACATATTATTTGAATTGCTATGAACTAGATATTTTCATTCAGTAAATAAAATAGGATTTGAGAGATTATATACGAAATTATACTTGTATGTTAAGCTGACTTTCTGAAACTGCTTTTCTAACTTTCTACTACTCTCGACCACTTTCGAGTCACAGTAGATTTGTACACCTAACTGATGCTAAATAGTCTGGTTATCACAATTTCTATGGAGTCAGTCAGTAAAGAGGTGTGTAGTCTTTGAGAGGCCTTTTTTTAGTTTTATAAACATTTATTTACTTTTAGCAAATAAATTATATCTTTATCTTTCGTTCAAGAGTGAATTAGAATTAGAATTCCAAATCTAAAATAAATAATCAAACATAGTGTACGCTAGAGGTAAATTTGTAGTTCATTATTTTTAATTAAGTAACTTATTGTTATGCGAATTTTCTGTCGAACACAAAACCTAATCAAAAAATCCTTAATCAGACCTGAAGAAACTAAAATTCAAATAACAATATACAAAGAATAATTTCATAATAAATCTTCTTTTATACGAACAAATAAAATATACAGAAAAACGTAAAGTGTTAGTAAAATGTCGTTTATCTCTTTTCGACCATTAGCTCCATTAGCGACGCATTTGAAATGCATTAAACAAAACAACATTATCTCAAACACACACTAGACTAAGTTTTACGATTCGTTTAAATAAAGTTGTATTTAACTATTTTATAGTTATTCCTACGGGAGGAATATATTTTTATTGTGTTTTTAAAAGGGGTACAAATATAAAATTTTATGAAAATTCTGTTGGTTTGGTGGTTAGATTCCTTGTCATCCAGACTACTATTCGAATTTGAACCTAGAGAAAGAAGTGTTTATTTCGTACCTAAGCGTATTCATTTGAATTTAAAAATTATATATTTTTTATATATATATTGGATATAAGGTGTGATAGGTACTAAAAGTATAAATACCTACTCTTTTAGTTTGCGATCAAGTTTTTTTTTTTTTTTTTTTTTTTTTGGTCGGAGAGAAATAAGGGTTAAGAAGACTTCAAATAAAAACTCATATACTTAAACAAAATTTCATTAATATGTTAGTACCTATGATAATATAAATATTAAATAAGCCATAATTAAACATATTTACTATTAGTATACATTACACTAATATTATAAAGACGAAAGTTTGTAAGTGTGATTTGTTTGACTTCACGTCTAAACGGTTGGAGCGATTTTAATTAAACTTAGTATGGAGTTAGCTGAAACCCTGAATTAAGACATAGGCTACTTTTTATCTCGGGAAAATGGAAGATCTCCCGGATACGCGGATGACACCTCGAGGAGCCACTAGTATATTATAAAAGCTCTTTTTTCAGTTCTACATCATTTTCAGCTAGTTATTCTCGTCTTTTGAAAGGAAACGTTTATGATCAGTTTTACTAAATACATAAAACATACAAAGAGGGGAGACACAAAGCAAATTTCGTCCACCCACGTTATTTTGTTTATTCCTGAACATCAAACGTCTCGAGTTTAATAATGCATCGTTTTAATAATCATGGAACGATACCTGAGGGTGTATTATGAGGGCTACATAATTATTATTTTAGACCTACTATAATAATGATTAGTAATTTTATTGATAACAAAAAACAATTTTAAATTGATTGTTTGAGTGTTTTTCATTATGTTTATTACTTTGCAATTTTTTTTTATGAAATAAATCTTTGGTCGTAAAAAAAAAAAGCCGTGGTGGCTCAGTTGGGAACGCACCGACTCACGATCATGAGGGTGTCGGTTCAAATCCCTGGCCCGTACCTCTGAGTTTATAAAAACTTACGTACGGATTCACACCACTGGCTTTCGGTGAAGGAAAACATCGTGAGGAAACCTGCATGCCTGAGATGTCACAATTAAAGGCATGTGAAGTCCGCCAATCCGCACTAGGCCCGCGTGGTGGACTATGGCCTAAAAAACCCCCTCGATGTTAGGGGAGGCTCGAGCTCCTCGGTGGAGACGTATATGAGCTGTTGATGATGAAATCTTTGGTGGTTCTTCGTAGTTGCTGGCTGACTTCGGAACTGGTACTAGTTTTGGTTTTGACCCTCATAAGTGCTCTTTAAGGGTCGAAACTGAATAAATGACTTTGAATTTTGGGTCTGTACGCTCTAAAGAAAATATAAATAATCTGGGACATTTTTCACACACTGCCAATCCGATTCCAAAGTAGGTTTCAAAGTGAGCTTGTGTTATGGTATAGCTGATACACTACATATACTACGTTTTAAATACATGCTAATATAGATATTTACATCCAGAATATTTTCCTACTTTTCTCAAATGAATTATTTCAAAAACCGGAACTGAAGCTTCACGAAGCTCCGATAAAAAAGATTCTAATGCGTAAAGAAAGTTTACCTAATGCGTCCAATGTACATATCCGAGGGTAACTTTCCAATTTCCTTGGAAAAACAAGGGGTTGCCATGAAAAGGAAATGGTATTAATTTTTAATGTGCATTTATGTCGTTATTTGTCTTATGTCGTTTTTATACTCTAAGGAGGCGAAATTGAATTAATTTTTTTTGGTGTTTTTTTTGTTTTGTCGATAAGAATGATAGCGGAGTTGTAGTGAGGCTTAAAAAATGCTGAGATTGAGCTTACAGTAAAATGAACATGCGATTTTTCATAAGAATATAATGCATTATTTAAATGAGCTCTTAGTAGGTAGGTACATACAACTCAATTTTGTTACATTAAAAATTCAGTTCAGCTTTTTTTTACATTTAAAATTATTAGTTTTACTACAATTTTCCATATGATAGTATATAGAATAAATGACGATTTATTACTCTCAATGCTGGTTCTCAGTATTTAGTCATCCAATAAAATATAAATAAATAACGATTCTGATGTCTTAATGAAGATAAAACTCAATGGTACGATGATTACATACAAATAAATACAAAATGCATACAAATTAAAATATCCCGGATGCAATTAAAGGCAATTTATTAACCGTTCACAATTATTATTAGCCTGTTGGGCCGCTGGCGGCGATTTATTACAATCAACAAGTGAATAGTTTGTATGGGACAAGTATTTCTACGAGTGATAAATATTTGTATGGGAGGTTTGGTTTTAAGGGAAAGTCGGAGGAAACATGTAGGTGTCATCAAATATACTATAATCGAAGTTTTCGGTAAAAAAATGCAATATTATATGCAGAAATATATAATATCACACAATAAATTGCATTTTGCTTAAAAGGGAAAGTGCAAAGAGTATTGAAATGTATGATTATCACGTGAAATCTAGGACAAAAAAAGTGAGAATAATAAAAAAAAAAAAAGTTAAATATAACATCAAGAGATGTCTCAAAATCTATAAATAATATTTTTGTATCAACAAGTACAGTCATTAAGGACTATTTTATCGTAACTATTACAGTATTAACATATGTTTAAATCGAATGCAGCTGTCAGACCGTCTGTGCCTTAACTCCAAGATGCCATTCAAGATGATCAAATTGATGTTATGTTTTAACGACGGGCATAAACACGAAAAGGGCGGTAACCGCGTCATATTATTTTGGATGCCATCCAAAGTATGATGGAAATACTGCGGAAGTGAGGTTTGTATGGATTCTTGATGTTTATTATAAAATGTAAAAAGAATTTTTTTTTTCATTCATAAAAATATTTTAAGCATCTGATTAGGTTGAAGCTGATTAGTTATTCTTGAGCGATCGGTTCAAAAATCATCGTTTAATATATTAATATTGTAGCGTTAAGTACTTAGTAAAAATACTTAAGGAATTAAATTATTTTTTTTTTATTAAAGATGGGCTTGCATTTGGTCTCTGACTCGTCCGTACAAGACGCTGCCGAAACCTGTGATGGAGCAAGCTTGCCCAGAAGAAACCTATTCACCCTAGCCTTGAAAATTCCAAGATTGTAGGCGTCGGGAACACAGACGCCGGAAGCAAATACCACTCCCTCGCTGTCTGCATTATAAATGTGGAAGCGAACTGATGTGTCCGATTTATTTATATATGAAACTATTCAGATTATCAAATTTGATAAAATGCGGTACATTAAAAAAGAAACGCACACACTGAAGTTTCAGCTTAAACTTTGGCATATAAAATATCATCTAGGAAGACAACTGAGGTTGCAAAAGACTTGAAAAGACCAAAACTATTGCCGTCCCTATCTGTATACTCATAATAAAAAGAGTCAGTGATATACATAAAATTAATAATGCAACTTGTTATGAGAATAACAGTGATAAATCTCTCATAAAGTCTCATGTACGAAAAGGAATGAATAATTGCTTTATTACTCGGAAAACTGGATGGTATCTGGCCACACAGGTAATTAGTTCGTAACCGGTGTCCGGAAAATAAACTATGTTTATTAATGTATAAGATTGAAAATTATTTTACTGATATTTCAGTTGGTAGCTATATGACCGCGTATTTGTTTGTATTTTGATTTGGTATTTTTAAGCGTTTCATATTAAATCTAGGGGTCGAATTAATATTTCTACTCTTCTGCTGAAAATTCATGATAATCAATGGATATAGTGACAAGCTTCCCTGCAAAAGCAACCTTATAAACTGGGCATTAGAGTTTATGTTTCATAAGTGTCTGAGAAGGCCTATTTGAGTAGGTAAATATATTTCATTTCAAACTGACGGATTTATAGGCTAGAAAATTTTACCTTTGATATTTTATATAGAAATAAATATTTGCAAAAGTATGTAAATACAGACAGTACTACAATATTTATTAGTAGACACAAACTCTAATTAGATAGTTAGAACGGAGCTTCGCAAAAGCTATTTACATCATTCATTTAAATGAGTTATGAGCGATTCTGAGAATCACTTAGTCCAGTTATGAAATGTTATAAATCTCAAATCTTACGTTGACTTTTTTCGCAGGAAACATCAATTTAAAGTAACATGTTTTCTGTGAATGGTTGAAGTTTTTTCATGGAAAATTTCTCAGTCCCTAGCGTACTTATTTCCTGGAGTACGCTAGTGACTTCCACTTAGTTGACAGAGGAATACCATGGATTTTGAGTGGAAAAGGTTGTACTATTAATAAATTTAACTAATATTGCAACCAAATCCATATATGTAATACGGTGGGCAATTCCAAAAACATTAATCAACTAGCTAACCAGGGCAACTTCGTCTGCATCGCATCTTTCCCGTTTTTGAAAAATTTTCAACGATGCTACGCTCCTATTAGTCGCACCATGATGTAGCCTTCCTCAACAAATGCGCAATCTAACAATAAACAATATTTTTCAATAGTAGTCTTGTGGCCAATTCATTATTGAGGAAACATTTTAATAATGTTATTAACGTAAATATCAATCTAATATATAAAATTCTCGTGTCGCGGTGTTTGTGATTAAACTCCTCCGATACGGCTTTACCGATTCTCATGAAATTTTTTGTGCATATTGGGTAGGTCTGAGAATCGGGCAACATCTATTTTTCATACCCCTAAGTGATCACGGGGACGGGAACGGGAACTACGCGGGTGAAACCGCGCGGCGGCAGCTAGTATAATATAGGATGTTAATGTCACAAATTGCATACAAAATTCAATTATCTGATAGGCCCATGTGAAAGCATGTGGGTATTCAATTTATTTCAGGAACTGCGAGCCGTGTCCCATTCTAAACAGGACAGTTTAATATCCGCCTTAGTTGATATCTGATTTACCGCCATTGGCAGTTTAAGTCATTTGGAAAACGAATAGGTATTTTGGATACAAACCCTTAGCTTTTAATAACAGGTAAAGGGATGTTTTATATCTACTGTGTTCGATAAATGTTTTAAAATTTTTAAGTAAGTTTATGTGTCTACCTATTTTAATTTTATTTATTACTACAACTCTACTCTACTCTTTTGACACAATATCCTTAGATTAGTTATGGTTCTTAAACATAGAAATAGATGTATTATACCTTGTTATTTTTTAAGACAATCTTTAAGGAATTGAAACTATTTCTCATTACGTCGTTCCATTTCTAAGTCTTCACTCTTCAGTGAAGAATACGGTATGGAATTAACCCTAAATTGTAAGATACCCGATCGAACTCACACCCCCGTTTCAAGTAGCATTTCCAATAGTCAACACTTTGGAACACGGAAGCAAAGTAGGGTAAACTTACCAGTTACTCGTCTCGAGTTTCGAATTAATTTTCATAAATGGCGGCAGGTGCGTTCAAATGCTTCGACGCGTTTGAAACTTTTCTATTAGTGACTCCGCCGTGATTTATGATGTAAACAAAAAGTGAAAATCGTTTTTGAACGCATTTCCCGCCGTGTTTATTTGAGTTCGTAAATAATGTGAGTCATAATGTTTGTAAAATTTTAATATTTCAACTGTGACATTTATGTATATATTTTTATGGTGTTAATATTTTGGTTTTAACAAAGCTAATTTTATATATCTAGATGGGTGTAATACTAGAAACATTTGAATTCGAATTTTAAGTTTCTAGCAATTGGAATATTATGTGTTTCTGAGTGTTGGATTTATTTACCTATCGGTACCTACGCAACACTCGGTTATATGTCCAAAATAAACAAACGCAAATAATATTGAAGTGAAATCCAAGCAAGTTAGACAATTAGGTATGTTTGTTATCGATTAAGGAGCGTGCCTCGTTGCCGCCGATTCAGCCGCAAACACGCAGTTTGCGAACTTTGGTAAATTAAGGGCATTCATACGTAAGGGGACGACTCAGCGTATCCGAGCGCGTACATACTTGGCTGACAATTGGTGGTTTTACCCTACATTACAATAAAATTTTTGTAAGTAAGTAATATCATGAAACTATGTTTTTAATTATACAAACAAAATATAAGTAGGTAGGTATATAATAATATGTGTTAATCACAGAAGTATAATCTAACTAGATAACGTAAGTAACCAAATTTCTATGAAGACTTATCGTGGGGATCGTGGACTGAATGACGGCGTAGAAAGCAGAAACTTTTGCTGCTATATGATACCTGAGGGGCAATTCCGCTAAAAAATTATAGCCATATCGCAAACGAACCGCAAACGAACGATGATTTTTACGCGTTTTCGTATTCCACTAATGCACCAAAGATTATAATTCGTTTCCAATCTGGTAACGCTTGGCGTTCGTTCGAAACATCAAAAGTCCCATTCTGCTAAATTGGTCGAACGACCGACGAACGTTAAGTCATATTCCACTAAAGATTTTGACAGATTGTAAACGAAACGCAAGCGAACATCGTGCGTTCATGTGTCAAATGCAACGTTTGAACAAAAGTAGGTTTGAAGTAACTTTTTCTCGTTCGTTTCGTCAAAATGATGTCTTACATGGATTTTGTAGAACTCGCCAACGAGGTGGATCTCGGAAGAGTGAAAAGTAGAAATCTTGTGACAAGACAAAGTAATTACCTACGCCTTCGATTTAACAGACCGCGAGTTTGTTAAAACCTATCGGTTGAGTAAACATAATGCCAGATTATTAATTCATGAGCTTAGACCTCATATTCCCATGAATTTACGATCCGATGGTATTGATGTGGAGACTAAGTTAAGATAGTCATTTGAATACTACCAAACCCAAATTATTAAAATACTATAGGAAATACTATATACCAAAATACTTAATATTATATTTCCAAACACGGATCAATAATAATAATAAAAAATATATATCCTGGGACATTTATCACACACGGCCAATCTGATTCCAAATTAAGCTTCTATAATACTTTTAAATACATACTTATATCAATATTTACAATGTAACTGTAATTGTATGTAATACTAGCTGCCTCCGTGCGGTTTGACCCGCGTAGTTCCGGTTCCCGTGGGAATATAGGGATAAAATATAGCCTATGTTAATCGGGGATAATGTAGCTTTCCAAAGGTGAAAGAATTTTTGAAGTCGGTCCAGTAGTTTCAGAGCCTATTCATTACAAACAAACAAACAAACAAATCTTTCCTCTTTATAATATTAGTATAGATATTTCAAATAAACAAAAAAAATTGGTTGCCTGTAAAGTCGGTATACGGGCGAAAGTTTTACGTGACAACGACTTTGAGTGGTAAAATAATTTTAATGTGAATATTCATTCGTATAGTAGGAAGAAGGATGAAATAATAGTAACAATTTAAAACATAACGTCACGTTACGTGAGCGGAGCGTAACGCAGTTTCTTGAAGTGTCACCCGGCAAACCAATTTATAAGACGTTGTCACGTCAAAAATTGAAACGGACACTCTTCTTCTTTATTTATATCGCAGACAGATGGCTATTGGCTATCTTGTTTTGACAAATTAAGATTGACATGAATAAAACATTGTCATATGAAAAGTTTGCTAATAATTCGAGTGCCCACTTGTTGAGTGTGGTAAAATATTGTAAAACTCAAATTCAAATTTAAGTGCATTACAGATATTTTTCATTCTTCAAAAAAAATTGAATATTCAAACTTTATATTTTTTTTAAAAATTTATTTAATATAGCAAAATCCAGTAGTGCCAAGCCAGTGCCGCTCCATCCATCATCCACAGACTAAATATGATAATATTTTAGGGTTGAAGGCAGCGGTGCGTAACAATATATTTCTAGACGCAGTTCGTAGTTCTTTTAAATGAGTTAAATATTGATAAATACTAAAACAACGTGCCTTAAGCTTTTATGACATAACTATTATTATTAATATGCCTAAATAAATATTGTAAATAATTTTGTAACTTATATCATTTTTATGAGGCCACACTGCTGCGTGAGGTATCGCTCCAATATCGAAACGATAATGGAACGTTTTCGTTACAATCGAAATGTGTGCATGTAAATAGTAGAATAGCTTTTTTGGTTACAACAGAATGCGGATTGGAAACGAACCGTTATCGAAATGAAATTGGAGGTCTAGCGTTGTGATTTAGCGGAATTGACCCTCTGAAGTGTATACACTCGCGACGTCTAGTTATATTTTATAGGTCTGTGATGTATATAATCTAAAGTAAAAATATATGGTAATATCTGGCACTTATCTTGGCCAAAGAATTAGTCTTGCCATTCAACGCGGCAATGTCGCCAGCTTTTTGGGTACCCTGCCCACAGACAGTGATTTGGGTGCTGTTTTTTACCTGTAATTCTGCAGGTAGAAAATAGCACCCAACTTCATATTTTTATTTTCTTTATATTTATTATGTAAATAATTATTTAAGTTATTATAGTTGTGTGTGAATGTTATATTCAACTTATATATTATAACAATAAATACTTGGTAATATCTATAACTATAGATAAATTATTTCATACATTTTTGCCTTTATGTTTGAGGGAAGTTTTTTGAATTCTTAAACTCATCATGTTATATTAAGTTTTGAAGACACCTTCTATGTAGGTACACAAACTAAGACAGTTTGTAATGACATAACCACTATGCTATTTGATTGTATATTGATGAAACGTGTTGATATAGAGGCTATAATTTATCGATTTATTAGAACATAAAAACCTACGAAAATTTCGCATCCAAAAAAGTGCATCTAGATAAAATTTGTCATTCAATGCTAACTTGAATATAAAACATACACTTAATTAACCGTTTAAAAAAAAACAAGGAGGTTATGATGTAATTTCATACCAACTTTAGTCCATGTTTCTGCTCGCCTGAAATATTTTTTTTAGGGTAATACTTACTTACTTTAACAGTTATTTATTTTTGTTTAGATAAGGTCTAGCTTCGAATAAAAAATTAAACATATAAAATTGAAATAAGTATCGTATTAGAGTCCTGTCTGATATTTACAATATGAATTTGCCTTCTTCAGGCATGTTAGAAATACTCGTACCTATCTTACTCTACCTTAGAGTACTTCGAAAATCTATTGATTGGAATTCATTCATTTGTTTTTCCACCAAAACACCAACATCGCATACTATTTGCGCCAACATTTGTGATAATACTACCATCTCTGCTTCACATAAGCTGCGTCGTGCCGTTACCATGACAACCGCATCCCTCGACCTACCCTACACCGGAAAATCTAATAAAAATACAAGCCTTACCAAATTCCTTCTACCGATGCGATAACTCGTATCTCTATTGATATAAGGGTGGTTTTACGTAAACTTTGAACGGTATTTTAAGACAAAATGCATAAACAGTTTTCCACCCCCGCTTATTTAGTAATGTGATATTTGTACATCAAAAGGTAAAACGTGATAGTTTTTGTTTTGTGAGCATTTTAGAAACAGACTTGTAAAATAAAGGGTACTGAGTTTACTGAACCTTTTTTTATACCACAAAGGTGGCAAACAGGCATACGGTTCCACCTGATAGGAAGCGGTTACCGCAGACTATAGACGCTTGCAACACCAGGGGCGTCACTCACAAGTTGCCGACTCTGTAAAAATCTCTTCTCATCTCTATTTTTGACTGTCATGATTGTTTTATGGGCATATTGAAGTAATCTAATTCTCGTGTCACAATGTTAGCTACGGGAACTACGCGGGTGAAACCGCAGGGCGGCAGCTAGTAGTATATATAAATATTGGCACCAAGAAGTTCATCCACACAATTATTGTCTACGAGAGCAATCCCATGACCATCCAATCCACCAGTAAAACAAAACAAAACAATCAAAAGCTGAATCTCAGAAGCATCTATATTTTTGGTTCTCAAAACAGTAATGACATGCTAACAATATGAGAATATACTTCGTGGAGTGCCCTAAAGTACTTTTCAACTGGAAAAGAGCCTGTTTCACATTTACATGATATTGCTTTGCTATGAAATCATATTTTATTCCTTTGTGTGATTTTATGTTAGACCCCGACGCGGGGCGGAAACAATATGGAGTATTGTGTCATTTGTGTTTGATATCCTGCGAGGATATATGGAGGAGAGAGAACATTGCATGCAGAAATTTAACAGCTTATTATTATAGGCGAAAGTTTCTAAAAATGGCTGGATTTATGGTTGTACTAGTGGCTCCCTGGCTTCCCGGGGAATCCAATTTTCCCACGATAAAAAGTAGCCTAAGTTAATCCAAATTATAAACTATCTGTGTTCCAAATTTCATCCTAATCCTTTAGTAGTTTTTTGCGTGAAACATTAACAAACATCCATGCATTTGTATATCCATACTTACTGAAAAACTTTCACATTTATAATATTACTTGGAGTTTCACGTAGCAAATAGCTAAGCAATTAGGATTAAAAATACACTTGCCACTTTATTAGGATGTTTAGGATTGAAGCAGGATATTTAATTAGCTTCAGGAAAATTAATGTACCAAGAATGTAGTTAAACTGCGGGGCTGGTATAAAATAATTCAAGGGTTGGTTAAAAATAGTTTCTTTATTAGAGTAGTGGGTTAGGTATGGAGTCAAAATAACTCACAATATTAATAAATACAGTTCAACAAATTATGGAAAAAACTTACAAGCACCTATTTTAGGAAGTAGATTGTCATTTTTTTTTATGTAGTCTTAAGGATTTCATGTAAAAATGGCTTCAATGTTAATTTTACTGTTTTGGAAATAAACCATTTGTATTATGTTGTAACAACATGTTTATACCTTTATCTGATCAAAAACTAAAAATATAGAAGACATGGATTTTTCCTCACATGGAGTCTTTTATGCGGACGGATCCTAGAGAAGGGTGGTTTTACATATAGACAATATTTTTACTCCTGATGTCATCATATTTGTATGTAATTTTTCTTTTATTGTTATGAGATAATATAATATTGTGGTTCTTGTTAGGGCATGCTATATGTATATTGTATGTACCATGTTTATGAAAATTTCATATGAAATACTGGTGGTTTAGATAAGATGTTTTTAGGAGAACTGTGAGTGGAACACTGCAACTTTAATTATTTATTAGCTTTTAGGAAGATTTACAGCAAAATATCGATCATATCAGCTGTTTTCGAAACATTTTTGATTGATGCTCAGCTCCTACTCGTTATAACGTGATTATATATAAGCCTCTAGCCTTCCTCAATAATCACAAATTTATTTTCACAACGGACCGAATAAAGAATTTTTCTGTAATTATTATCTACTTACAACTTAACCGATTTCAAAAATTCTTCTCCCGTTAGAAAGCCACTTTATCTGGGATTAACATTAGCTATAGGTACTTTATCCTCGTATTCTTAGAAATGGGATCAAAGCGGGAGAAATCACATGGCAGAAGCTAGTATTCTTCACAAATCCTTTACATAAGTATTCAAACTACATATTGACCAGTAGAACACATAATTTGCATATATGGTGCGGGCTCGGTACGGACGCGGTGCGGTATCTATGTGAAGGGGGGGGGGGGGGGGGGGGGGGGGGGTGGGGGGGGGGGGGGGGGGCTGGTCCGGGACACAGTGCGTGTGACGTGTACAGCTAATTAGTGTTGCCAACTACCCGCTGGACACGTGTGCCTAGTTATGTACGGACCCTTTGATTTGACCGTGAAGCTACAAGGGATGAGCGGGAGCGATTTATATCTCTGTCTCTTTTTTACAGCCATGTCTACGAATATTTTTTTAACTATGCGACGTAATGTAATGGGGCTCTCAGCAATAGATATAGTACATAATAGTTTAAATTATTTTGTGTTCATTTGTTACCCATTCAAAGCCGGGCAGGTCACTAGTTCATAGTAAAGTCAATAAAAATGTTGCATCCTTCAGATACGAAAATATTTGGGATTACGTAACCTAATACACAAAATTTATTTCACACAAACAAACTCCGAAACGAACGACGAAGACTTTTTTATAAAATGTATATACTTTGTAGTCTGAGTTGATTCAATACATTGTAAATTTATTTCATCCTACTACCCCTTAACCGATTTTCAATCGCGATTTACTATTTCTTATATGGCAAAAAGTCTTCCGGGTCACCTAGTATTTAATTTTAGAATAAAATCGCTCGTCGCTTATAACTTGAATACTAATAAAGAGGCTAAATGTCGGTGTAAACTTGGCCTTAACTGGCGAACACTTTAGGGTAGTGTTAGGGTAATTTGAAATTGATGGTTTTATGCCACATACAGCTACGTAACATTATGAACATGTGGTTATTATGACAGAGTAACATTTACAGGCAATTGCACACAATTTTGTTTAAATGTTATGTTTTACATATAGTTACGACATAAATAAATGACGATTTTACATCGAATTTCTTGCCTATAAAAAAAACTGACACTTAATTCAGTATCCCGTGAATTTTTATATCATTTAAAACCTCCAAAATCAATATCTTTTTCACAAACTAAACAACCATAAGAATGATAAAAAAAACCTCGTTAATTAAGAAACATTTCTCGTCAAAAAAAGGTTTAAATCAAATAGAACACAATTCAAATTCGAAAACCAAAAATTGACAACGCCACAAAAATGTAGCCAATAATTTTCCGTATAAAAAATGCACGGTTCTCATTACAGCTCCCGCAGGACTGTCAAATCCCGTCTGTCCACCCATCCACCCGTCAATCAGTCACCCCCCAATGATTATTATTCACACGACTATGTCTGCGGGAGGCATCTGTTTCTAATGATCGCGTCACGTGCCGGCTGCCAATGATTTTTTGACGTAAAAAAGAAAAAAATACTTAACTGACATAGCAGCCATCTTAGTTTTGTAAGCTGTCAAAGTACAGTTACTACAATTGTTCTATTTGCAAAAATGTATCTTACATGTAAAAGTTACTTATTTTGTAATTTTCGATTAATTGTTCTATTTGCCAGCCCGGTTGGCTTTGTGGTTAGTGACTCTGACTTTCAATCCGAATCCCACCCAGGACAAACATTTGTATGCATGAATACCTATGTCTGTTTGTCCTGTGTCTGGGTGTAAATATCTATAATATGTATGTATTTAAAAGTAGTATATGTAGTATATCAGCTATCTGGTTACCATAACACAAGCTCACTTTGATGCTTAATTTGGAATCAGATTGGTCGTGTGTAAAAATGTCCCACGATATTTGTCCCAGGATATTTATTTGAAAATAGTATATTTCATTACAAGTGCGGAAAGGCTGTCATTGCAAAGAGTTCCGACGAATGACTACCCGAGCCGCGGCGCAGCCGAAGGCGAGGGTTGACAGTCGGAACAAGTTGCAATGACGGTTCCGCAAGTGTACTGAACGACTATTTTTAATACAGTTGCGAAAAAATAAAGCAATTTAAAAAAATAATAAAAACACAATTAATTAAACACGCAATGAAAATTTCTGGAAAATGACGCCTACGGTTGGCGCCATTTTATAAGCAGAGTTTTTTTTTTCTTCGCCCATTTTGGTAGGCAAAGGGAACTATCTATACAGCTTAGTCTTCAGTATATTTTTTTTATTGATATGAAATGAAAATAAAATTTAATGAGATGAAATGAAACCTAACCTAAATCATTAAATCTGATATTGAGATAAATTACAAGCTTCTTTTTAGAAATATACGTATTTGTATTAATCATAAAAACTCTTTAGTAAAACCTTCATGGTTTGTTTTTCTTTTTAATAGACATTATTTTGACAGTTGGGAAAGATGCACGCACGAGTTCGGGAAAGGTAAAAAAAAAAGCACTAGTGTGTAATAGCCCACTTTCCGAACGCTATACGTCCCTGCAATACACCACTTTTTGAGCAACTGTATTAAAAATTCCTTTTAAATAGTTCTTTGCAGTAAAAAAGAAGTTACTTGTATTTAGCGTTTTAATAGGTATATATGTAAAGTTACCTTGAATGATATGAGCCGTATAAACTTTAGTTTAAATGCGTGTATCAACTGTGAGGACCGCAAGAATATTTATTTATGTCTCGGAAATAAACATACAATTGCTATGCAATACTATCCTCATAAAGAGAAATAAATGTCGTCGTTTATAAGGACTCAAACAGGCATGTTGGAACTTTTTACAAAATGTAGGTACCTTTATTGTAATATAGATTTAAAGATGAATTAAAAGTGCGCGAAAGAACACCAATAAGAAAATAGGATACTTGCAATTCCCACAAAAAGTTGAATAGAAATTAAATGAATGAACACCATTTAAAAAAAAATGCATTACCACAAATATAAAATAATTCTAATTATAATTATAATTCTATACAAGTCTCTTAAGCCTCACAATATATAATGAATGTGTAGCCAATGACAAAATTTTCCGTTTTTAATAAAAAAAAAAAACTGAATTATTTTCATTTTTTTTTTTTTTTTTATACCACAAGGGTGGCATACAGGCATACGGTCCCACCTGATACCTTTCATCAAATGTACCTACTATATAAAGATAATTTACACACCTAACATTTTATCCAGCAATTAATAAGATCTTGGGAAAGTGTGACATCCCTACTTATAATGCGAATCAATCCATTTGGTACCGGATGGACATGAAAATATCACTTGCAACGATTTAAAGTGCGACGCTTTATGTAAATACATACGATAGGAAATACAGCAGACAAAGAATGCGCAGATGTAGTGGAAATCAGATGAAGCGATGGTCTCGTCAGTGCTTGAGATTTCTGTGTACACGAGCGGTTGAAACGCCACGGTTTATTAAACTATTGTAAAAGAAACGTCGTGGAAGAATAGCCTCTACTTTTAATAAATTGACGCAACACAACGCTTTATTTATCGCTGGTTCACTCATAAAAATATTAATAAAAATGGATAAATTTACAAACAAATTGACACCATTTCAATGAAAACGTTTAAATTTTCACGATTTTATTACAGATATTTCGCATTATCTTGCTATACAAAATGGAAGACTAGTACCTACCTACTGATAAACTGTTCTTATAGGTTAAACACAAGTTTTATATACAAATAAAACTTGTAATATTGAGTACAGACGATTTACACCATCTGTGGTTAGGTTTTCATCGTTTAGGGTCAGCTCGAGATACTTTGTACTATACATTGAACTGTTCGACCGCTTAAATATCAAAATATATTATATGTATGTATATATCAGTGTATATTATATGTTTATTTCATAATGCGACAATATTATTTATTTGGTGGTACTTTGTACAAACAAATGTTTTTATTCCATTAAATTCTATCACTAAAGTTGTCTTAATTATTCCACGAAGTTTAAAAAACCGCAGCGTTTAAACCGCTCGTGTATTGTAGCATAAAGACACGAGTCTCGCATGGTAAGTAGACGATTGAGTCAATACGCGCCTTATGGAATTTTGAACGTTTCCGACAATTCTGATCTTTATTGACTTTTAGATCGATCGATTTTAATTCACATCCGTCGATCGAATATTGTCGTGATCGTAATAATATGATATTTAATTGACAGCTTCATAGTATATGTATATTATATTTATTGTTTTATATGTAGTGTAAGCAGTAATTATTAAGGCTTCAAGTTACCGAAAAAAATGGTTTCCGATACTTTTTAATCTACTATTTGAATCCTTTTATATTTGCCTATTAAAAATGATACAAAAAAAATTCTCCATAATGAAAGTGATGGTTAAATTAAATCTTTATACTCTTGAGTACATCATTATTATATTTGATAGAAGGTTTCACATTTCCATTATACCTAAGTATTTATACTAGAAAGGACATGACGCATATCAATTATAATTGGTAATACTGTTATATACTATGACATTATACAGGTACGAGCAACGTTAACCGCTTCCAGTCGGCACAGAGGCGTTGACAACTAATTTGCGGCGACCAATTACAGACGACTCAACCGCAAATTGTTGGGTGAGTACTGACGCCGTTACCTGTAGTATTACTGATTAATATAGTACCTGGGAATTACTTTGAATTTGTAATTGCTAAATAAACTCCGTAAAAGTTCCCGGGATCATCAATTTTCCCGGGATAAAAGCTTTTTAGGAACATAGGTGTGAGCTAAATTTTATTAGAATTTAAGTCTGTCGATTGACGAAGGAATCGATTTAAAAATGGTTTTTAGGTTTGAAAAGTAACTTGTTGTAGTGTACTTATGATCTAAGTACTATAAAAAAATATTTTACGTGGTTTTCGTTGAAAATTAAAGCTGTGTTTCAAACGGATGAATCGATTTTGAAATAGAAGATATTTAAATTACGTTTGGTTAAGTACGCTGTTCGAAGATTAGCTAGTTGCTAGTCGAATTGACGTATTTATTTGTGATGCATTTCTTTACATAGAAATTTAACCTTAGCAACCACAAATATGCAGTTAACGAAAATAAGTAGTTAGTATTTCTTAAATATAGAGTAATTGCTGACTTTATCAAAAGCAATCTTTCGGACCGAGCATTAGAGACGAGACGAGTTCCAAGTGTCTGTGAAAGCCTATTTGAATTAATAAATAAAATATAAATAGGAAACATACAAACAAATAAAATACAGAATTTGCGTTAGGAAAATGCCAGTGCCACGAATTTTAAACGAAAATATAACAATACGAAACAATTATGAAGTAGAGCGTAATAAAAATGCTGTAGAATGCGTTTGACAGCGAGTCAGCTCGGCCCACGTTGAAATGTACCTACATTACAATTTGAGAACATAGAGAATATTTTATATTAGTTACAAGTTTATCGTGTACCTACATACTATGTATAATCATTTTTATTGACAGCCCGGTTGGCTTTGTGGTTAGTGACCCTGACTTCAAAATCCGCCCAGGACAAACATTTGTATGCATGAATATGTCTGTTTGTTCTGTGTCTGGATGTAATTATCTATATAAGTATGTATTTTGAAGTAGTATATCAGCTATCTGGTTACCATAACACAGGCACACTTTGAAGCTTAGGTACTTTGGAATCCGATTGGCCGTGTGTGAAAAATGTCCCAGGATATTTATCTATTTAGTATTTTGTCAATAAGCTTATACCTATAATAATTTACTTTGGTAGATCCTACTAACATTATAAATGCGAAAGTTTGTGATTGTGTAGGTATGTTTGTTAATTCTTCTCGTCGAAACGGCTGGAGCGATAAATAAAATTTGGTATAAAATTAGCTGACACCCTAGATTAACACAAAGGCTACTTTTTATCCCGAGAAAATATAAAATCTCCGGGGAACACGGGTGAAACCGCTGGTGAGAAGCTAGTATTTTAATAAAGTTAAATTCGTTTATTATTAATATTATTTAAGACTATATTTATTATTAAAATTCATGCCAGACAGTATTTGTTTAGATTACGATTTACTATTTCTATAGTAATAGGTATATATGTTCAAGTGTATTTTTATACTGTAAAAATTTATATCAACATATTATTCTAGAAACCAATAAATTATAAAATATAATAATAATAATGCAGCTGAACAAACAGACAGTATTTGCACAACTTTCCATTTATTTTCTCAAAAGATTATTATATTATTGTTTTTATGAAGTAAATATTTTTTTACAAATAATGCTATTATTCCTCATTCAAAACTATTTAATAAAATAAAGTAAAACTGTAATGACTAACGTAATCTTCAAATTTTTGAGACAACACAAATTTAAAAAAGCTCTATAATAAGTAAAAATACTTTCTGTCATAATAATATAATTTTTAATATATCACAATAGACATTTATATTAAATAAGTATCTAGATTAAAACTTTGTTAATTAGTCTTTTCGTAGAAATAATTATATAATATAATAAAATAATAATTTTATAATGATAAGAGAAAATGTTGAGAACCACATAACTTTCGCAGACTTTTCATAATAACCAATAAATATTGTTCACAATTATAAATGTGCACATTTCTAGACCAGATACACATGAGTCATTAAAAATGTTGTTTCTATTACCTTTTATATTATTTTGTTTCGTAAAGTGTGATGATTGTGATACTAAGTATTATGACTCCTACCACGGCACCCCTATTACTAAGGAACAACTTTCGGAACATGAAAAACTTAATAATACTTTGTAAGTACCTTTATTTGAAGACACATTTAATTTTTCATTATATTCGACGTGCATTTAAAGCGAAATTTTAAGAAATATCAGCTGGAGGGGCGAACATTGGCACATTAATTTAAAATAGACTAGCGGACCCGGCAGACTTCATTCTGCCCACCAGCGCAACCTACCGGGTCCAAATTGATGTATTATACATAAAAACCTTCATAAAATACTCCGTCATTTGGTGAAAACAATATGAAAATCTGTTTAGTACTTTTTGTGTTCATCGCGTTCAGACAGACAGACGTGGACTTTGTTTTATATATATATAGATTCTGTATTAACATATGAATGAGATTTGAAAGAAAAATAAAGAAATCCCAATAACGATAATATACGTATATGACATTATAAATATCGAGGGACAAGACTAATATAGCCCAATAAAGAAAAGGCTTGCAAATTTTGCTAATCTGAAAACATTTTAGATACTAAATGTTAATAATATTTCAGCTGGTGCGTAAACGCAATCAAACCATGTAAAGATGATGAAGGAAGACGCGTCGATGGATCGTGTAATAACCCTCAATATCCCTCTAGAGGGGCACCTCACACTCCTGTGTAAAGACTGTTACCAGCAGCTTTTGGTAAAGGTATGTAATTTTGATGAAACTGACAACATTCTAAAAATCGCCACAACCTTGAAATAAAAAAGCGACCAAGTGCGAGTTGGACTCGCTCATGAAGGGTTCCGTAGCAGCAAGTGACATAATATAAAGGTTTTTGTAGTTCGTTGTAACTTTGTACGATGTTTTATTAATAGTGTTGCGACTTACGGTTTATGACGTATTAAAAAAAAATACTCATTAGATCTCATTCAAACCATGTGGCTATGACATACAGACAGACAGACAGACACGAGGAGTCTAAATTATTTTAGATTCCTCGTGTCTGTCTGTCTGTCAGGGTGTTAGGGTTATCCCTAAAAAAAGAGTAAGAGGATCATAGATTATAATAGCTTTTATACCGTCTGCGTTAATGCTATTTTCAGGTTTCAAAGTCCGTAAAGCACGTTCCGGCAAGCCTTTACCTTTGGCGAGACTTTTGCGCACAAGATTGCTTTCGCAAGGTCAAATACCGAGCAAAGTGTTCACACAGCTGGCAATACACATGCTCCTTTATTTTATGACCGACTGCCTCAGTATTCATGATACTGGTAGGTATTTTTATTTTCTTATGTTTAAAAATGAATTTGTAATTTTTCATATTATTTTGATATTGACACACTACACACCCTCACATTACACATATTCTTTCACACATAAAAACACACTCCACATCTATCAAAATTACTAATACTACTAACTCTTGATTGTTTCCTTTATTTCTAGTTATATGTATTGTTATGTAATGTAAATGAGCTAAATATCGCTTTGCTGTGGTTGGAGCCTTGTGACCTGTAGTACAGGCTCTGCATAGTACAGACACCAGTCTCTCACATAATATATAAGAACTGTCTTAACAAAACTTGCTCATTATATTATGTAAAATTATGTGATGAAAAAAAATTTATCTAAATCATATTTCGATTATTTGTGAATAATTTTAACCTCCAATATTCTCATCAAATTTTATAGTAAACTATGTGAGATGGAGACCATACTGCTGCAAGCCAGAGGGTAAATCTGACCCAATGTGTGCACCAAATGAAGTACCACCCACGGACCCAGTTCTTAGGTACTCCGATGTACGCTGTATGGTCATGACCAAACCAATAACTTATCAGACTACTGGATGTGTGCCTAATAACACAGAACCTGAAAGAGTAAGTCATAAAAGCGATCAAGTTCTTCTGGACCTATTGCTTTCTTAAAAAAATTATACCCGTTTTAAAGGTGTTTCCTTTTGGTATTGAAAAGCAACAAACTCTTAACAAACTCTTAATAAATAATTAAAAGTATAAATTACATGTTGGTATGGCGAATACAGTTTTAACTCTCATAATATTATTATTATTTCATTTCATTTACTCTCATGTACAGATCATATCATCAACATCTTCTTTCGATCTGTCTACGCTTTACGGATCATCATCGGAAAAATTATTAGAGTCGAGATTACTAAAAGATGGTCTTTTGAAGTTTGACTTGGTAAATGGAAGAGTTTGGCCTCCAACGATGGATTCTACGGAAGCGAAAGAAATATGTTCCTTTAACCAGAGTCCGGCGGAAACTAGATGTCATAAGACGCGTAAGTTAATAGAACCTTTCTAAATGCCATCTAGAACTAGGTTATACTTGAGCCCTAATGCTTCCTATAGCCTCTTGTCGCCTCTCAGTAGATCATTGTTATGAGGCAGAAGGTTAGAAGGGCGCTTTTCTTCAATTGAAACTAGAACTATCCTAATATGCAAAATAACTGGCTACACTAAGTGCATAATTCAAATTAAAAATTGCGAGCTTTCAGTGATTAGACATATAATTTGTAGCATTAATTTAGTTACTAATAGCCACCCTTCATCATGAGTTCAACCAACAATGTCACACCATTTTATATAATTAGGATGAGTGTTAGTGACGTTAAATTACCAGCAGATTTTTTTTTCAGCTGTTCCTGATACCAATAGTCTGCTAAGTATAAGTATAGTAACCGTTTGGTTCTGGAGGTTGCACAACTTAATCGCCGGTAAACTAGCCAAGCTGAACCCGTGTTGGACTGATGAAAAACTATTCCACACAGCAAGAGATATCAATATTGCTATATTGATGCAGATTATCTTTTATGAATTGCTTCAAATTTTTATGGGTAAGTTTTTAAATTCTTGAAACAAAATGAACTGATGTTATAAAAAAAATATTAAATAAAATTATTTTTACAGGACATGGCAATCTGATTAAAAGCGGTGTTCTGGTCCCCACGCCAGGATTTAGAGATGATTATGATCCATCTTTGTTTCCTCAAGTGTCATTAGAATTTCCGTTCGTTATGAGATGGGGTCACACGATACAGTCCGATTATGTCGAGTAAGTTCAATTTCAAACAATAGTACAAACTACACCCTCATATACTCAAAGATCGCCATAAAAACGATTTATCTATCTGTTCAAATTTTACATAAATAAAAACTCTTTTGCCTTTCATAACATAGAAAGTACAAGTTAATACATAATAGCGTACTAGTAAATTAAAAGAAATTTATTTTCAGTTTGCATGATAAACATGGACATTACCTCAAAAGAGTTTCAGCAGTCAACTGTTCAACTAGAACTGGTTTCCTTGCGGTTGACAACAACTTGGAGTACATCACTCATGGAGCAATGCGTCAAGGATGTGCAAAAATAGACTATACTGTAGAACCTGATGTTAGTTTTTCGTAACTTTAAAATACTACGGCAAAAAATATATAATATGAAAATAACTGCTACTGATAAATTTCAGATCGCCAATAGGGGTCTTGGAGCAATAGCTAAAGCTTTCGACATAACCACAAATGATTTGGCCAAGGACAGATATTTCGGATTCCAACCATACATCAAATATAGAGAATACTGCTGTGAAAAGAAATATATAAAGAAATTTGATGATCTCTGTGATGATATAGATCCAGAGGTAATTGCTTCTTCTATCTTTTTCTTTCTTCCCTATGAGGAGGGTCTGAACTATAATATGTTTTTCTCTTAATCCTCATTTTCTACGGTCATTTTAGGAAAATTAAAATAGCTTTTATGTGGAGTAAAAATTATTGTGAACTTAAAATATTTTGATAAATTTCAGAACTTGGAAATTCTTAAAGATGTGTATGGAGATGTTGAGGACATAGATCTAATGTCTGGTGTATGGATGGAAAAACCTATGGAAGAGGGTTATGTACCAAAAACGTTATATTGCATCGTTGTCGAACAACTCCTTCGGATTATCAAATCTGATCGACACTGGTACGAGAGGCCGACTAGGCCTAACGCAATGACCATTGGTAATACCACCATTAATTTTAACCACAATTTTACTTTAGCATGTTATAGTAAGAATAGTTATAGTGGCATTTTAGATTCCCACGCAGGGGGGGGGGGATCTTAAATGATCTCGGAATGAAAATAATATGTTATTTATGCCAAATTTTATAGCGATCCCTTCTGGCGTTTTGGAAAGAATTACAAATATGTAACCATGCATGTATACATCCATACATTGTCACAAGCTTTCGCATTCACAATATTAGTGGGATATCCTGGAATGTTCTGGACATTTCTTTCATTTAATGTTATTTAGTTAGAATTTGCTCTCGGTAGCTTTTTAAAAAGTAGCTACGATTTATAATAACTTGTTTTCAGCTCAATTGACGGAGATAAGAAAGTCAACAATGGCGATGGTCATGTGTCTTATCGGTGATAATGTATCTCGTATTCAACCTCATGCATTTATAAGGCCAAATTCTAAGTAAGTTGATTTGTCTAGGAGCCAGTTTGTAGTAAAAGAAAAATTTGCAAGAGAAGGCTTCGCTTAACCTATTTTTAATTTCGATTTTCAGAAACAAAATGTGTAGCTGCAAAAAAATACAGACAATCAATTTCAACGCCTGGAAAGATGCTTGTTGTTGAAAATATTCATTTATTTTATTTTGCTTTGGTTTCGTTCTTTTTGATTTTTTTTTTACTATTTATCTTTTTTTACTTTATTGCTTTGTATAAGGTGAACAAAATGTATTTTTATTGATGAAATTCAATGACCCAGCAATTTTTAACCGAAAAACATGTACATTTAGGTATTGTAGGTACCTAAATTGAAAACAAAATTAATTTTTTTTTTGGCTTTTACGCTTGAAAAAATGTTTGCATAGTTAATTAATAAATAACCATATCAATCAAAATTAATAAAGAACTGAGACGGACATGTTGTTTGTTTTCAACCACCTGAATCAATGAAGAAATCAAATAAAAATGGCTTGCAGGTTTCAATCTTATTCATTTGTGTCCAGAAACGATGGATAAAATATATTTATTTTTAATACTCGGCTCAATACTGGGTATTTTAGGAGATAGTTCCTATTACAGTTCATTTTACGGGCTTATATTAACAAGTGATGATGTAACAGCATATACCTCCAATGGCACTATGGCGTAAGTATTCTAAGCTTCAGATAAATATTTGAATTTTATGACTTACTAGCTGACCCATGCAACTTCATTAGCGTAACATGCTTCATCGATACTCTGCTTCTACCAGACGTAGTCTAATGATAGCCTATATATAGCTTTCCTTGATAAATGAGCAACCTAACACTGAAATAGTTTCGAATCGGACCAGCAAACTCTTCGGCTTGATAATATTAGTATAGAATAATCTTTCTGTATAAATAGTCAAATAAGAATCGTCTTTGTAATATAAAATTTTATGAAACCCTTAATCTTTATATCCTATAATTTAGAAACTGCACCAACCTGATCCAGACTTGCAATGAGACTGAACCAAGAAGAATAGATGGCTCATGTAACAATCTAAATTACCCAACATACGGAGCTTCTCATACCCCATACGTGAGGCTTTTAGATGCAGAATATAACCAAACCACAGCGTCAAGTATGTTACTATTTATTATTATTATTATGTAAAAAGCTAAAAGTCCTGTCAACTTTTTTTTTAACCTTAAGCGGTGATTCTATGGCTGAAGGTGGTACATACAGAGTCTAGAAGGGAACTGGCATTATGTGCTACAACTTTAAATGAAATTCGCCGAAAGGTTCTTAAACCCAGATGACAGGGTCGGGAGTATTTCACAAATAAATGTTGTTTTAATTTGTAACGAAATGCAAGAATCCGAAAAGCTTCTAATAATCATATTGTATTACAGTATTTGATCCAAGGCTAACAAAAAATGGCAGTGCCTTGAGGATAGCTAGAGATATACGTCGCACACTGATAGTGGAAGGAAGAGTCGCAGATTTAAAATTCACTAGTCTTGGACCACATTTGGCTGTTTACTATGCTACTGATATAACTAATACCCGGGACACTTGTAAGTAAAATATACATCATTGTGATGATAGAATTTGGAGATTGGTCTTTAGTGAATCGATTAATTCCTTGTCACCGTTATGTTCATATTTTTATATCATCTAATGATCCCTTTAAATTTCTACTGTCTAGCGTAATTTTTGCGTATTTTACTTACAAATTAGTAGGAACAAGGTTAACCGTAGAATGGTACAAAAATATTGTAATGTTCTTTCAGCTAATTACGTCACATGGCGCCCATATTGTTGTAAAGAAGCAGGAAAATCAGATTACCAATGTGTACCAAATGAGGTTCCAGCTGATGATTTTGTTCATCGTTTCTCTGGCATTAGATGCTTGAACATGACCAGACCGTTGACCTTCCAGACTTCAGGATGCCTTGCCAATACTACGACTCCGTTGAGGGTAATCTATACCTAACATACATTATTGTAAAATTACGCCAATATTCTTCAGATTTTGGTTGAATTCACTAAATTCAAGAAAGTAGTTATTTTGATTTTATATTGCTTTGACGGTTCATAAATCTGAACAGCTCATGTATCCATAGCAAATCTCTGTAGTATTATATTTAAAGCAGTTTTGAATTTCGGGAGAGATATTCCCAATTTTTGCTGAGCTAAAAGTTTATACCAAAATTTGGCTAGTGAGATTGATTAATAATTTTGTTCTCTGTGATTAAGATTAGACTATAGAAGTTCTTAAAATTGTATTACAGATAGTAGAAGCTACCCCAACTTTTGATGCTTCACCAATTTACGGTAACACTGTAGAGACTGCAAGAAGGAATTACACCGGTGGTCTGCTTAATACTGATGATATAAACGGCATATCTTTTCCACCAACTTGTGAGTATTGTGATTTCCGAACCGTAGTAGCTTCAGCAGTTTTGGTCATCTTAAGTGCCCTAGGGTCATTTAGCAGCAGAGACTTTTTAACTCTTAGATGTTTTAGGAAGCATGAATGTTGCGCCTTCCTCTGGTAATTTTGGGAGAACTAGCAGATTGTAATTGTTACTAGGTATATGAAATCTATAGCTTCGAAAATCTTTTAAAAGTTTAAAAATAAAATTTTGACGAAAGTCAGCGGCGGTGTAAAATTGTAACAACAACGGAAATAATATTGCTCTATAAATTCATAAAAAGCTTGTGAAGACGTATTGGAATGAAAACCATATCTTTAAAAAAAATGTGTAGGTAAAGTACTCATTTAGGTAATATGAGTCACACTCATATATGAATTGTTCTTATTAATATTTGCAGTTTGTCTGATAAATTATATGAATTCGTTTTGGTCTCATGCATAACATTATAAAAATATACATGTCCTACATCTGAAATATTAATGGAAATAATTTAAGTCTGTCATTAACATAATCTTTTGTCTCTTATTTCATTTAAATATTAACAGGTGCTCCTTGTGGGAGCTGGTCTGCTTAAAAGTTTGTTATTATTATTTTTATGAATATTCACTTTTTCTTTGTATGTCATTCCCCACCACGCGGATATTGTCAGTGAGACTAATTCCTTGAAATGTATTTAAATCTAAGTTTGTTTTGAAAAGAGTAATTGCTGAGTTTATTACCGGCTCTTCTCAGCAAAACCAACCTTCCGAACCGAGCGTTAGAGTCTGACTATTCATAAGTGTTTGTGAAGGCCTATTTGAATAAAAATATTTTTGATTTTGATACATATTTATTTATTTCAGCGGGAATCAGTCTTTTACTCGGAGTAAACTTCTTCGGAATAATATTCTTCTGGAGACTCCACAACCACTTCGCCACACAGCTGGCTGCTGTTAATACAAATTGGACAGACGAGCAGCTTTTCTCAACTGCTCGAGAAATTAATATTGCTTACGCAGCGCAGATACTGTACTATGAACTATCACCACTTATGATGAGTGAGTTTCAATTGAATTATTTTATTGTTACTCTTCTCCTGGCTTGGTAGAGAGCTACCGTAACCCTATGGTGATTGCCATCTCCACTGTAGAGGTGCCCTTACCGTCTGGTACTCATACAAGCATAGACCAATAATCTAAAAAGATAATGTTAGTACCTTGATTTGTATGAAAACCAAACATGTCACTTTTTAGGGTTCCGTAGTCAACCACGAACCCTTATAGTTTCGCCATGTCCGTCCGTCCGTCTGTCCGCAGGTAATCTCAGAGACGGTTGATACTACAGGGTTGTAATTTGGTATGGTAGTAGATATTAACAGCGTCGAGAAAAAAAAACATAAAATGTTGAAAAATATTTATTTTTAGGGTAGGGCATAAAAATGTGTAAATTGTATATGTATACGTAAAGCATTGAATTTTGTCAAACAAGCTACGGAACCCTACACTGCGGATCGATCGCGGACTAAATGACGGCGTAGAGAACAGACATTTTTGCTGCTTTTTGACACGCAAAGTACATATACTCGTAACGCCTAGTTAGATTACAAGTCTATGCGTACCAGAGAGTGCACCTCGTAAAGCTCGTATGGCTCCAGGGAATGCACGTAATACCTAATGTTTTATATTAATTATTTTAGATCGTGACAAAATGATAAGCGATAATATCATATCAAACTCCACTGGATTCCGAGAAACCTACGATAGTACAAAGACACCTCATATTTTCCTAGAGTACCCTGTTATCTTGAGATGGTGGCATAAGATGCAAGATGGAGCTATGAAGTTAGTATTTTTACATCACAAAATGATTAGACTTTGTGTAGATCGCACCGAGAGATACCATCGTGAATCAGTCGAGAAAACAGCTTATTAACTTTATTTGACTCGAGCACCTAAATAATCTAGATATATAAAATTACTTGCTTACCTGACTTTAACTCTCAAACTAAACTTATACAATTTTTGTATTAACAGAATGTTCCACCCAAATGGAACTTATTTTAAGCAGTACCCAATCGTGAACCTAACTTCAAATATAAACTATTTAAAAGAAGACAATAATCTCATTTACATTACCCAGGGTTGCTTTAGACAACCATGCGGCAAGATAAACGACTTTACTGCTGATCCAGATGTAAGTTGAATAATATTATACCTAGTTAGTAAGTTATAGAATAAAACGCTCTAATAAAACCAATAAACAAGGGTAAGTGCAAGAGGTTGGTAAATATGGACCCATAGTTGCGAGGAGGGCTCTAGATGAAATGGTTATTTTGGAAAATTCCAGTTCCAAAAATTACGAGGAAACCTTATATATTCTACTGTATCATTGGTTAAACTAAAAATTGTCAATTTTCAGATCGTCGAAAATGGTCTTGGTGCTCTTCAAGCAACAAATGATATAATGACCAATGACTTAGCGAAAAATAGATATTTTGGATTCCCATCTTATATCAAATATAGAAATTATTGTTTTGGAGATAATATAACATGCTTTGATGATTTAAAAGGAATCATTGATGATGAAGTAAGTAATCTTAATCACTTATATAACAGCTTACTTACCGAATCTATAAGTAGACGAGAAATTTTTGTTTTAGAAACTAGAACGTCTGAAAGAATTGTACTCTGATGTGGAAGATATAGATCTTTTAGCTGCTACATGGGTAGAAACACTAATGGAAGATGCCTATGTACCTCCTATGTACTACTGTATTGTGTCACAGCAAATGTTACATAGTATGGTTTCTGACCGACATTGGTACGAACGAGAAGACAGACCTAATGCTTTTACTGCAGGTAAATACTTTTAAGCTTAATTATCTAAGAACTGTGCCTTCCTAGAACTTTGTATTTAAAGTCGGCATCACATCGACAATTTCCTTGGTGTTAGGAATGTCCATATGCGGCGGTGATCACTCACCATCAGGTGGAAGGTCTGCGTATAATATGTCCATCTACTGACAAAAAATTCATACTCACATATTGGTACACAAGTGCTTTGAGGTCAGAAGGGAATACCTCAGCATATGGTAGATAATTTAATCTAGAACTAAACGAAAACCAAAGCAGCCAACATCTTCAAACAATATGTAGAAATATTATGGACATATTTTTTAAATAAGTTTCTATCCATAGATCAACTGGCACAAATAAGAACTGCATCAGCCGCGTACATGTTATGTAGCATTGGAGATAATGTCACTGAGATACAGTCTCAAGCTTTCCTCATGCCGTCAGATAGGTGAGTCAATGTCATGTCATCATCATACTAAGTAAGTCAGCTTTGGTACAGAAGGCTTATTACAATCATCATGATCATCAGCTCATAGACGTCTCTACCGAGGAGCTCCAAGCTTATCACAATATAAATGATTCTATTAATGATGATGAGATTGGGCATAGCGCTCGTTCTAGCATGACTAACATTATTATTGTAAAAGACATTGTTAAAAACTGGTTAATTGCAGAGTTTATTGCCGGCTCTTCTCAGCAAAAACATCTTGCTGAACCGAGCATAAAATTCCACGTTTCATATGCCTGTATAATTCTGATTCTTACAATCTTTTTTCATGCTGTCAGCTTGTCTAAACTTTGTATGATAAAAATATAGTTGAATTGAGAACCTCATATGTTTGGAAGTCGGTTAAAAAAGGGATGCACTGTTTTAACCTGAGTTTTTTTTCTTTTCAGTAACCCCATAGTAAACTGTTCTGAAATAACTGCAATGGATTTTTCAGCTTGGGCCGATAGTTGCTGAAATCATACAATAAATTTCTGAATTTTATATACTTATTCAGCCTATTTTACTTAGCTTAGCAACTGATATGGATAAATAAAAAGTAGAATGTTACTATCAACCGATTTTATAACAGAAAAAAATACAGAATAACATAGCAATATAGTTTGAGTTTTGTAGCAAAATACATCTTATATTTATTAAAATAAAACCGTTATTTCAAAAGTTCTTATACTATGTAATTTTTATTTAACGTCCCTCGAGCAATCCCAATCAAATATTATTTTGTTTGCTTATCCAAAAGAATTACATAATATATGAAATGATATATTAATATTTTAATAATAAGCTTGTAATCTAACAATCTGGATCTTTCCAAGCCCATAGATTTATTTTCGGAATAAAGTCACAGCTGACCATCGGATTTCTGAAAATCAAAAGGGAGCTTATAAAATTATTAGAAACTAGCTGCCTCCCCGCGGTTTTACCCGCGTAGTTCCCGTTCCCGTGGGAATACAGGGATAAAATATAGCCTATGTTACTCGGGGATAATGTAGCTTTCCAAAGGTGAAAGAATTTTTGAAATCGGTCCAGTAGTTTCGGAGCCTATTCATTACAAACAAACAAACAAACAAACAAACAAACAAATCTTTCCTCTTTATAATATTAGTATAGATAAATTTCCACCTCACTGTGTCACACACGTTACCGCGTAATTTAATTTACCCGGGATAAGTATCTGAGCTATTCCAAATCACTCAACATACTCAAACTGTGCGCTAAATTTCATTGATCCCTTCAGGCGTTGTTGCGTTAAACATTAATAAATACATTCACACAAACTTTCGCATTTATTATATCAGTAGGAATAGAATGGAATAGTATTTACCTAGGCGAAGGCAACAAAAACGCATTAGGTTGTATTTTTGTGATTGAATCGCCAACATCGCAGAGTAATCGGGACATGGTCATTTTTCGGATTTCCGCTAGTTGTACTGAAATAATGAGTCAAGATAATGAGCTGTTAGTATATAAGTAGTTATACGAGTATGATAAACAAAGAAATGATTTTGAGCTCATCAGAATTATTAGAATTAGGGTGAATAACACAGTTAAAGACAGATAGAAATGCAGTGAACAAGTAGGTACAATTTGATATTAATACTTAAATAAAAACCAATATGTTGTAGCTTCTGCCACGCGGTATCGCTCGCGCAGCAGGAAATCTTCCAGTTTCCGGGATATAAAATATCTTATGCTGCTTAAAACTTGACGTAAGTTTGATCTAAATCCCTCTAGCAGTTTTCGTCTACCAAACGTTTAACAAACTTCCATATCTAGTTGTAGACATAAAATATTAGTAAAGTTTACTTACTTGAATTGAAAGCATGTGGTCTATCGGGTCTTTCGTACCAATGCCTGTCAGATGTAACAATCCTTAAAAACTGCTCGACGTATATACAGTACAATGTATATGGCATTAAACCTCCAGGAATCAGCTTTTCAGACCATAGATCAGCCATTAAGTCTATATCTTCGGGATCTTCGTACAATTCTTTCAGCATCAAAAGTCTCTGAGACGAAATTTAAAATATTAGTCCACAATTTTATATCATTTGGGCTATAAACCATACTAGCCATTTTTGACTTTTATATCTAAATAAAGGTTTTAAATTCTCAATGCTTTAAATTCAACTAGTACCTATTTAGTACCAAAGTCTAAAGTAGCTACCTAATATATTTGTTTAGGTAGTTACGTCACAGCAAGACTCAGCATGGCCAGTAAAATTATCATATCTAAAGTATCACGTAGATGTAATAAATCACACAATTCAAGCACCAGTATTAAATTATTACCCGTATTAAAACATAGTAATTAAAACTTACGCCTGGATCTAGAACATCGGCTAAGTCCTCGTAAGATCTATGTTTTCGCTTTTCACAAAAATCTCTATATTTCATGTAACCCGGAAGATGGTTGAGACGACCTTTGGCTAAATCAAAAGCTGGTATATCTGCCGCTGTTTGAAGGGATCCCAATCCGACTTGAGATATCTGCAAATAATGTGATTTTTATTTAAACCAAGAGCTGAATTTTGTTTGTTTTTTTAGGTTTTTTTATTTAATATACTTACATAAGGATCGACAATATAATCGAATCCTCCACCCGGTTGTCTAATAGCACCTTGAGTTATATAACTTATGTGACTATCCCTAGCTAAATATCCAAATCGCAAAGTAAGGTTAACAGCAGGAATTTGTTTCACATAAACGCCATGTTCATCATACATTCTGAAATATAAAATATTTGTAGCGGAAACTCAAAAATCATCATTCGTCTTATGTTTTCCAAATTCTATTTTGTATTAATTCGAATTTTCAGATAATACGTCTACCTTTTACTTAAGGTACAATTGTTTTAGCTGTTTCCCATGTTATACTTAAGAAATGTGTACTCATTATAGGTTACAGATTTTTAATAGATAGAATGTATTAATAATTTTATGAGCACACAATTAAATAATACAATATTTAAGTAAAACTTACTTCACCATGCCCTCTTGTATGATATGAAACCATCGAGACGCATAAATAAATTCTACTGAAGTCTGAGGTTTGACAGCCGGATTGTAATTATTCCTGAATCCCAATGAAGGTGATAATATGCCAGCCTTTATCATATTTGCTTTACCTGTTAACCAAATGCCTTGTATTTAATTTTCTGTCTTCTTTTCAAAAGACATTTAATATCCTAGGACATTTTGCACACACGGTCAATCTGATTCCAAACTAAGCAGAGCTTGTGATATGGTAACCAGATAGCTGTTATTTATTTATTTTAAGCCTGGGTTGTCCCACTGCAGGGCAAAGGCCTCCCATCCCGCTCTCCATAGCTGTTATACTTCTTTTAAATATATACACTTATATAGATAATTACATCCTGACACAGAACAAACAGAAATATTCATGCATAAAAATGTTTGCCCTGTGTGGGATTCGAACCGACGACCGGTGGGTTGAAAGTTAGGGTCACTAACCACAAAACCAAGCGGCTGTCGGCTGTTCTAATAGTACATACCCATAGATAGCGGCCAAAATTCATAGAACGATATTTGCAGAAACAATGCAATTAGAATATCTCTCGTCGTATCGAACAGCTTTTGGTCGTTCCAGCACGGGTTAATGGTTTCCAGTTCTTCAGCTATTTTGTTATGCATCCTCCATAACCAGGTTGACGTTAATGTATTACCGAGAAGACCATTGCCAACTGCATAAAAAATGGATATTTCTTTATGCATCAATAAAAATACCTTAATACATAGATTTATTTTAAACCCATGTCAAAAATATACCAAAAAGGAACCAGTTTGATCCTTATCCTGTTATACGTTCCTTATCTTCGCTTATCATCGCTAGCTATAGTGATATGCATCAACTCCTTCCTCAACCTTTGCTCAAATAGCTTTAATTTGATTAGTATTTGGTCTAGTAACTATATTAAATATCTTACTTGGTTCATTACAACGAGTTTCGGTTGCTTTGTCGTTAGCGTCACAGTTTTTAGGTGTTTCAGCATTTGGGGCCCACATTGTGCCATCATCGTCCATAAAATATTTCAGCTGACCACCGGTATAAGTTCTTGAGTTGCTCACCATTTTCCCGTCGTAGTTATATATTTGTGACAAATCAAAGGTGCTTGTGGCATTGAAAATCTTAAAAATAAAATTGATTTTATTATGACAACTTACCAAAAATAGAATATCCAAAAATTTATAATCTTAATGGTTTAAATGGGTATTATATAATACGTATAATTTACTCCGACATTATATTATTCGACATGTACTGAAAATGTAAAATGTGACCAATAAAAAAAAACATTACTGAATCTAGTTAAAATAACAAAATGATTACCCTTCTAGGATCTGCGTCATTGTCATCACAACCATAATATTGGAAGGTCAGTGGTTTTGTTAAATTCATGCAGCGAATGTCCGTGAATTTGTGTACAAGGTCATCGTCTTCTATTTTGATAGGTGCACAAATATCATTTTCCTCACCTTCAGGTGTACAGCAATTGGTTGTTTTTGATAGATAATTTCCTAAAACATATAAATTTTATCTTATATATAAAATTGTTGTGTCACAATGTTAGGTACCATACTCCTCCGAAATGGTTTGACCGATTTTTATGAAGTTTTATATGCATATTCAGTAAGTCTGAGAATCGGCTACTATCTATTTTTGAGCGGCAGCTAGTAGGTTTATCTAATTCTCTTATTACAGCGTTTACAATACAATTCCTCGGTAACGACTACGCCGATTCTTAATTAATTTTGCGTGTATATTTAGTAGTTTTAAGAATAGGTAAAGTTATATTCACCTTCCTCCCCATCAATTATTTTATAATCACTCTGCGTTTCATTTTAAGAAATAGTTTAACAATAAAATGTATACATTACTTGTATCATGGAAACTAAGGATATCTATTATGAATCCTATTAAGAAGTATGAGTAAAGTTGCGTGACGAAAGGACTAGATGCTTTGCCATCGGCAAGGATTTTCAATCGAGCCGGTCGAGGTGAAGGCAGCGCCTCTCTGCACTTAGCTTTTCTTTCGTCACCATCTACAAAAAAATTGATAGTAAATTTCGATTATTTTTTAGTAGGGTCATCTTTAATGTATTTTTTATGTTTAAGATCCAAGGGATCGCGGTTGAGATGGTGTGTGGATATTTTTTAAACTTACCCTCATCAGCTGGCAAGAGTCTATATTGTTTGGTATTAAACGTCCCTATGGATGGGTGAAGTAGATTGTTACAGGATCCATCTAAACGGCTTCTTTCTAAGGGATCACACGGCTTGATGTCTCTTGTGCAGATTCTAATAAATAAAACATATTTAAAAAGAATATCACCAAAATAATTTCTTAGTTTGAGGTTGTAAAGCGTCCTACGGGAAAACATCGTGAGGCCCATGCCCATGATTTCACATTCAAAGACATGGTAGACTAAATATGAGCCTTGTCGTTAGGTTAGGAGGCTCATGCTCCTCCAGTGGAGAAAGTATATAAATTGATGATGATGGGGTTCAAACATCCCAAAGTTTATACATTTAAATAAATAATATATAAAGTAAAATTGAAATACTTACTCAAGTATACCAGCTTCTTCGTATTTATCAATTAACTCTTCAGACGCTTCTTCGGCCGTAAAGCAATCATATCTAAGCGAGTTAGTAATGATACTAAAATCACATAAAATTAATAAAATCAATTTCAGCAACATTGCTGGCTTCCTTACACCATTTGAGAATGCCCATAAATATCACATTGGCTGTTATTTATTCAAATTTTGGTTTATTCATGTCTTAAATAAATATTGAAACAGATGTTTTATTATTAGGCTATTTTATTTTTGGAATAATTACCATGTTTATTGCTAGTTATTCTTGCGTATGGTAAATATTCAATGGCATGTGATGTGAAGTCAGCCAATCTATACAATCCATATATTCCTAGTATCATTTGAGTATATACTAATAATGTTAGAAATAAATATGTTTGTTTGTTATTTATAGGCTCCGAAACTACTGGTCGGATCTGAATAATTCTTTTATCAATGGAATGCTACGGTATTTGTGAGTATCAAAGACTATAGTTTATCCCTGTTTCCTATCGGGAACTAAATAGGTGAAACTGGAGCGGAAGCTATTATTATTTAGGACTAATTAAAGGTGTTAATTTTGTACATTTATCTACTGCAGGTATCATAATTCTAACATATAAAAAAAACTAAGTAGGTAATTTAATAGGTTTTATTGACACTCAAAAACGAAATGGAATACTTTGATAAAAATTATTGGCTGCAGGATTCATCTTTCCAAGCGTTCAAGTCAACGTCAGGTAGGTCCTTACAATTGCACAGCTCATTCCTGAAAGGACCAGAAAAAATCAAGTTATTAAAAATTGGGATTTAATGATTGTGATGATGATCTTTCTGCTACGGAATAATTGTCCAGTAGTTAGCAACCTTATCATCTTCTGTTTGTGGGTGTGATTCTCAACTGGCTCCAATTTTATTTTCATAAATAAATCATAAATTTAGTTCGTGAAAGTTTAAAGAACACTATAATTGGATTAAAAATAGTACGGTAGTATGTTAAGCTTTTGGTCGAATCCTTACAATTTCTACATAAATATGATATAATACTTACTTTGGTCCTATTCTATAAAAAGCTCGGGGTTGAATCTTTGTAACACTGTCACCAACATGGCACATAAACTTAGCTATATTTGCATTTCTAACTTGACGGAGTTGTTCTGAAAAATATAGTATATCTTTTTAAATCGGTTTACAATATAGATATTTATGAGATCAATGAATATGGTTATATGAATAAATAAATTAGTACTTAATGTACAGGATTCGATATTGTTTATATTATTTCGTTTATTATATATATATCCTGGGACATATATATAGTTTATTCTATGAAATATTTTTATGTCGAGTTTTACAATTTCTTACAAATCGTTGGAATTCGATTTTTTCCAATAATACTATTCTTATATTTTTTTAATAATACTATTTATTATTCTATGGCCATTTTTTCAATAACTTGTCAAGAATAAAATTGTTAATGAATCAACTATAGCCACAACAAACAAAAAGAGGACATTGTAGTTTTATGAATCAAAAGCACAGTAGCATAATTGCTCAAAATAACTAACCTCTAGTAAAAGCATGTGGCCTATCACTTCTTTCATACCAAAATCTATCATATCTGACAATACGATGCAACTGTTCAGCAAATAGACAATAAAGAGTGGCTGGCACCTCACCACCTTTGAGGTGGTTTTCTACCCATAGACCAGCCATCAGATCAATATCTTCAACATGGTCGTATGAATCTTTAAGACGTTCTAATTTCTGTGAAAAAAGCAATAAAAGCATTTGGTTGAGAAGAATGTAAAACATGATTATTACAAAAACAGTAAAATGTTTGTAAATTGCACACCAAATAAACAGTATATTTGTTAATAAAACTGTAAGTAATATTATAAAAGAGAATAAATATAGTGTAGATAAAAACCAAATTTTTCGTCGTAGTTTACCTCTGCTCCAATATCGTAAGCCAAATCATCAAAAGTCTTATACTTCTTCTTAGTGCAAAATTCTTTATACTTTATGTATGGCTGGAAGCCTAGAAGGCGACTTTTGGCTAAATCATTGGTTACAATATCAAGCATACGAGCAATAGGTCCCATACCAACTTCTGCCATCTGAAAAAGAGCTCATGTTTATTTCCAGCTAAAATTCGTGTTCCTGGGAAAATATCATGCACCATTTTCATTCAAATTTATCTAGTGGGTCTAGAAGCTTGTTGATATCCTGTTAAACTTCCTAGTGCGAGACTCGACAGAATTGTCAAGAATATCTTTATCCATTTATTATTTGGTTCTACTTACATCAGGGTCCACCGTATGATCATTGTTTCCACTTGCCTGTCTAAAGGCCCCTTGAGTGATCTTGTCAAAATTATTATCGATCGCCATATATCCTGTCCTCAAAGTAAGATTGACTACAGGAAATGTTTTTGCAAAACTCCCCTTGGCATCATAAAGTCTGAAAAGTATATTAAATTCCTAAATCATTAAATGTCTAATTTTTGAATCAGCCATATTGAAATATGTGGCTGGAATCCTGAAAGAAGAATTGAAGGTAACAATGTTAATAGACATTACTTACTTAAGTCTACCTTCTTGCATGGTATGGAACCATCTCAAGACATACATACTTTCTTCAGACATTTGCGGTAGTAATGACTCGTTGTACACATTTCTGAAGCCAGATGAGCAGGATATTATTCCATCTTTAATCATTCTTTTACGACCTGTAAAAAAAACATTTATAATTCCATTTCAATCTTCGAGGAACACCTAGAGCTAGAGAACATGCGATATGTGCTTTAGTTTCTTAAATTGAGATTCAAGATTTCTTTTTTTATCTCATGGCCCTTCCTCCTTCGAAATAAGTTTTTAACCTGTATGAGTCTATTTCGCGTTAAGTTTGTCTAAAGATATGCTGCATTTATTTTCACTCTCAAGAAAACATTTCCAAAGAAGCTATTAAGAGTGGCTATCCTACCAAATCCTTAAAATGTCCATACGCATTGTGATGATGGAAATTTACTTACCAAATACAGCGGGAAATAGTTCATAGAATAATATCTGTAAATATGTAGCTATATTAATATCTGCTGCTGTGTCAAATAGTTTGTTATCATCCCAGCACGGGTTCATTTCTGCCAAATGAGCAGCAATCCTTATATGGTTTCTATAAAACCATATGGCAAAGAAATTTGATCCTGCAACTCCATTCGTCACTGAAAGAGTACATTATTTTTGAGTCAATGAAAACGTATTTATTTGGCTTTCAAATAACTTAAATATTTACTAGGAAATAAGAAATTTCAGTAAATCTACTTGGAAGATCATCAAATTGAAATGTAATTATGTGAACAGTAAAAGTATTCTGGAATGATTGATCAGTAGATGAGTTTGTTATATTTTCAATACATCTAACAAGATTTGACTTACATCCTTCATTACAACGTATTTCCCGAGGTGGTATATTAGAATGACAAATACTTTCATCTGGAGTACTAGATGGTGGCCAAACTTTACCATTCTCATCGATTTCATATTTTAATGAACCATTAACATAAGATCTTTTGTCTGTTGATTCATCTCTACGAAACACTAAGAATCGAAAGTCATAAATACTTGAGAGATCAAGGGTAGTTGTAGCAGTCATAACCTAAAATAAAAATCCAAAATAAAACTATTATTTTTTAAGCCCTGATCTTTTGAGCTTCGTCATTAACAAGGAGAAGAGAGAGAAAAAATATTATAGTTAAAATATCATTCCATGGCCTTTGCCGACGTGGTTAATATTGCTGATATGGGTGATAAAAATACTGAAAATTACACAAAAAAAAACGTTTTTATGTAGGGATACCATAAGAGGCTCGAAATAACCTAAAGCTAAAGAAGAAAACTAACAAAACAATAATTAACTACATACCCGAGAAGGAACCGTACTGTTAACCTTGCATCCATATTTTTGAAAAGTCATAGGCTTTGTTTGGTTTTGGCAGCGTACTTCAGAAAACCTATGGACCGGGTCATCCATTGGTATCTTATGGGTAAAACATACGTTATAGGGGTCGTATTTTTTTTCAGGTTCACAGCAATGAGTCGAGTATAGCAAGTAGTTTACTGTAATTGAGAATTACTATTAACATTGTCTTCATATGTCAGAGCTGGTTACTGATTTATATTTGCTGTTACGTTTTGAGACAAAGATAAGAGAAAAACTAGCTACCAAAATGTGTTCACGTTGAAGCAGAAAAAATGCATTGGAATTTTTTAGTACCTTTAGGTCTGTATCAATAGCGTCTTCTGTGCTAGCGCATTATAAAAATCTTATTTTATTAAATGTAGGCCTAAAAATATTCTTGTCAAATATAAGCCAAGGGAAAGCAAAAATATCCCTTACTGCGTTTGTAAGGGAAGTTCCAAAAACCTACATCTATTAACTTTTCAATACTTACAGAGCACTTTGATGTTTTACTCACTTGTGTCATGAATAGATCCCATATCAGGAAAAATGAATACCATCAAATAAGTAACCAGTTGTGTAAACTTCACGCTTGAAACACTGCCTTCGGAAAGCAGATCGGTTCGCAGTTTGCGTACTAGAGGCAGCTCACCCCCATTGTGTGCCTTCCTGGGTAAATCCACTGCAGAGGATACAGGACATTTTGATTCAAATCGTCTTTTTGATACTGTCTATTTATGTTTTTAAATATATTCACACTAAGATTACCTACTTAATTTGTACTAAGGTTTGTATTGGCTTGCTTGCAAAGCTCGAAAACGTTCCAGCGTTTTTTTGTCAGATGGTCAGTGCACCTTGAAGGTGGACACTAAGACTATATAGCATAAAAATAAATAGTACCTCCAAAGAATATAGGTGGTAGAACTCTGCGCGGCGGTGTGTTGATTGCTCCTATTGATGGATGCTTGAGGTTGTTACATGTTCCATTCACACGGCGGGCCTCATTTGGATCACAAGGTTTAAACTCATTGGTGCAACGGCTAGAATAAATAAATAATTCTGAAACATTCTTCACATTAGGTCAATGTGATTCTAAACTTAGCAGACTATGTAACCACATATTACACATAGATACAGAACAAAACAGACCAGTATTGGTCGTGAGTGGAAATCGAGCTGACAACCATCGGTTTCTAACTACTGGATTTACTAATATTTTCCTGGATATAAAGTAGCCTATGTGCCAATTCGGAACATGTTCAAAGCTGTGAAAATTTTCTCATGTATTCTCACGGTCTTAAATGGCTTTGCCATAAATAAATATTAGTCATGATGACATCATCATCTTCAGCCTATTCAGTCTACTGCTGTACGTAGGCCTCCCCTAATGCGCGCCACTTATCCTGGTCCTCCGCTCTCCTCATCCAGCCCCTCCCGGCACCCATACGCAGGTCGTCGGACTGGAGGGCGTCCTACACTACGTTTGTAAATATTAGTAGGAAAGTACAATATAAAATTATACTCACTAGACTAAGTCAACCTTCTTATAGTATTCCAAAAGGGAGGCTCTTATCGGTGTACCAGTGAATGAGTCGTAAAAAATTGTATTTACATTTTTGAACACTAAAATGCAAATGGCGAAAACTAATAATAGTGTACTTCTTGACATTTTAATGTCTTTTAAAAAAGAATAACATTTAGTCTTCTTATATTCATTTCTCGTTAATTAATTCAGGATATTTTAAATATTTATCTTTAAATAAAATACTATTTGTTATTTGGAGTCGTTTTTATCTTTGACTATATTAGAATGCATATATTATGATAGCCTGTTTCCTATAATTTATTGCTGTCTTTTTTTACCTTTGGATGAAAATAAGTGCCTACATTTTCTGAGTCTGCTAGTGGTTCAAATGCAAGAAAAGTTTTTTTTTTTTCATCTCACATATTATTTTTCGGGAAGTAACCGAAAAAGGCATATTTTATTAGTGGGTTCAGGTGAGGTGATTTGATGATAATGATAATGGTACTTCATACCCAAGTAGCATTTTACTCCATTTAAGAGTACACATTTAGTTCCCAGGTGTACTTGAAGCATTATTACAGTTCACTCGTGATGTATAAGTGCATTATTGCGATTAATTACACCTACACCTGTCTAAGGGACTTATAGGAGTGTAGAGTTATACTTTTATATGTTTTTTGGTGTTATAATACTCTAACAATTATCCTTTAGTCAGTCGTCTGACTAAGAGCATTATAGAAGGGTAGAGATACGGCAACCGCTGTTTAACGGCCTACTTGTACGATGTTGTAGAGCTAGCATTTTAATAGACACACGTGGTCATTTATAAAGCCAAAGGCTGTTATGTTTACTTATTTTAGACTGTTATACAGCTAGTAGCTGTAGAAGGACTTTTTTGTGATCATTAAAATAACCTTTTTTTACTATCTGTACAGAAGTGTTTAAATGGTTCGCATGTGCACTGTAGGCTGTTAAAAGGACTATATGTGTTGTCCATTAGCTCAACCGCATTAAATTGGAGTTATAACAGTTCACATATTATAGTAATAGTATATTTTCATTTCCGCCATTTTGTTCTAACCTAAAATATTTACCAAATAATAAATCTCAAAAATTATCATGCAGATTTATCACAAAATACGCAGATAGAGCGATTGAGTTTTGGTTTCATGTTATAATTAATTACCGTAGTATAATTATAATGCCAATATAATATCAAAAACTGAAAATTGTAGATTTCCTCTCAGCCAGTTTTAAATATTTTAAAATGAATATCGCGTTTTAACAGAGGCGCGTGAATATTTTAGCTGTAAATATGTATACATTTCACGATAAAGTTGCATTCCCATGGCATTAAACATTATTCAGTCTTTGAAACAGGTACTTTTACAATTTTTATCCAAATATCCGCCGGAGTTAGTTTTTGGATGGCACACACAAAACCAAACAATTAAATTGTGAATAATTATAAAATGAAGAAATAATTTAGGGCACACGTGAATTTTAGGTAGCACTGGAGTACTTTTGTCGGATTTTTTAACTGTGAAGGCTGTGTATTTAGCCACGTGTTACTCTTTATTACGCTCATGTACATTGTATGGATCACACTGCGTCCCATATAGTGCCGCAAGTCAGCCTTAAGTCCGATGTTACTACTTAAACTGCTATTATAATGCTATTATACTGCTAATGAACAGCCATAGTGAACTTAAGGCTGTCTAATTTGTGCCCAAACTGGTTCTATAAGAGCGTTATATCAAGCTATACAGCTCTTATACAGCTGACTTACACAGCTTGTGGAGTACATGTGAACGATTAGACATCTTATATAGAACCCCGAATGCTACTTGGGTATAGATACAAAAAAACCAATTTATATCTTTAATACTTTAGTTGTGGGACAAAGGCCATTTCATTGACCTTAAATTATGTCAAATTAAATATGTAAAGGCAAAAGGCTTAGTGGTAACCCAGAATTATTCTTTAACTTGCTGCCTCCGCGCGGTTTTACCCGCGTAGTTCCCGTTCCCGTGGGAATACAGGAATAAATTATAGCCTATGTCACTCAGTGATAATATAGCTTTCTAATGAAAAAAGAATTATTAAAATCGGTCCAGTACTTTTTGAGTTTATTTGTTACATACAAAATTACAAATCTTTCCTCTTTATAATATTAGTATAGATAACTTCATACCCAATAGTTATGAGTTCATTTCCCTCTCGGGGTAAAAATGAGTATGAGCATGTGTGTTTTACTCAGTTATATATCGTCAGTAGTATGTAGTATATCAGTTATCTTCCCATTTTAAACTCTATATGATTTGTCATTTATTTGTCACTAGTGGACCCGTCAGAATATATTCTTCCCACCAGCACCACCTGCCGGCACCAAATATGTTTTTAAGCCATGCCGGGACCCATTGAAATACATACAAAATTGCATTAAAATCAAATTAAAATCCGTTCAGCCGTCTTAAGAGTTGCAATAACTAAGCAGTAGGGAAGACAATGGGGGGGGGGGGGGGGGGGAGATTCAGAGGTTGAATCAAGCGAAGCGAGGCGCTTGAATTTATTTCTGGTGCCATTTTATTTTTGCGATTACTCCTTAGATATTCGTTTCAATTAAATTGTGTAAAAGAGTAAAATTATGAGCATAAAATGCTTGAAACCTTCAATTTATTCAAAATGATAAAGATTCATTCCGTATATGTATAAATAGTTTTCCAATTACTGCATTATAATTGCCAATTTTTTTAAGTATTAAAATGGATATATGAGTATGTTATATAGGTATAGACATATGCCATCGAGAACATTTCTATGGACTTAAATAAGCTCGCCCAAATCGCTGTTGGTAACGTACCCAGAATGCTGGCAAAAAATATATGTAAACATTATAAAAAGACACGTCTCGACTTAAAGCACAAATGACAGGATATTTTTTAATCATTAACTCAAAAATCAATAAGTTATGAAAACGCATTTTAATATATTTTAAAAATTAAACCACACCAACACTGTTTCAGGAAGTTGTAAAATTAATAACAGACATTTTCAAAAATAAATTGTATTTCAATACTATAACAGAAAAATACTATTGTTTTTCACACGTCTCGTCCTTCCATACATTAAAGTCATACTTAGGAAGATCTTCGCACTTGCATAGCTTATTCCTGCAGAAAAGAAAAAACACAATAAATTAATTGATTTATCTATAAGGCGTTGAAAGTTAGTTCTCTTCTAGGCTTTGTCTTGCTACATTAAGCAGTTAGGTGCATACGGTACCATGCCTAGTTATTGCATTTCATTACTTAAAAACAATTGAAATAGTAAGTTAATTAATTAAAAACTTCAGAGGTGTCAAGGGATGACACCCGGATGGAACGAAGTTTCTTTCGATTAATTTGTGAAGGAATTGTAATTTTTTTTTTTTAAGTTTTAATTTTTTTGTACGCACATCAAGTAGTAGGTACTATAGTGGGCGCGTAACTAATAGGCCGCGCCGCTCGGCAAAGCTCGGCCTCGCTCGGCCTCACTCGGAAATGTGTCGTTACAACTTTTTTGGTCTTAATTTTTTCCGTCTAGCCCCCTTTCGCAACGCGTGATATGGAACTACGTTCCAAAAATATTGTAATTCGACAATAAAGCTATCAAAAAAAATGTTAAAGTAGTTGTTAACGCTTATCAAAAAAGCATCACTTACTTAGGCCCTATCCTATAAAAGGCATGCGGCTGTATTTCAGTGACTCCATCACCAACAAGACAAATAAAACTAGCAAGATTTGCTTTTCTGATCTCTCGCAGTTGTTCTGAAACAATCGTTTAATAGAGAATCAGCAAGTTGGCATGTAGGAATACATTTGATAAAAAACCTTTACCGAGACTGTTAAGTTAAGAATAGTAAATTAAAAAAGGTATTGTTACTGACAGAACAATTGTATTGTATTTAACCATTACAGTAAAATCAAAATAAAAAGGCCTTTACAAGCTCTCAAGACTAGTCATTATTAATACTGATGGTAGGTTACGAAAGTTGGTTTCGTAGTGGCGTAGTAACTAGTCTGTACTCGATTTTCAAATAAATTAAATATATTACCAGGTGTGAATGCATTCGGTCTATTTGGCCTCTCGTACCAGAACCTGTCAAATTTGACGTTCAAGCGTAATTGTTCAGCTATCAAACAGTAAAGTGTGTCCGGCACGGCCCCTCCCGCTATGTGCTTCTCCAGCCAGACTCCGGCCAACAAGTCGATGTCTTCCACATTTTCATATGTGTCTTTAAGCCGTTCAAGATTCTAGAAGAAAATACAAGAAGAATCACTATACTCGAATCGAGAGAGATGAAGGATTAATACTGTCATTTTATTATTTTTCAATCAATAACGTTTGGCTTAAGACACACTTTGTTAAAAGTGACGTTGAAGCCCAGGATTGCCCAAAAAATGTCTATTCGCTCTAGGTTTGAAAGCAAACGGAATATAAGAGCCAGGAAACACATTACTGATATTATAATCTTGTACTTTTTGCAGAATAATATATTTATTTACCTCTGCATTTATATCGCATGCTAAATCATCAAACGTTTCGTATTTCCTTTTTGTACAGAACTCTCTGTATTTGATATATGGGGGGAATCCTATGAGACGAGTCTTAGCTAAATCATTCATAGTTATATCAAGAATTTCTTGAAGTGGACCCACGCCAACGTCAGCCATCTGAAATAAATTAAAACAATGAAGAACTCATTAGAACAAAAAGGTAAGGGAAAGCTGAAATAAGACGTATTTGAGATATTAACAACTTCAGTTTTTTTAGGTCAAAAACGTGGACTTAACAGGCAGACAGACATCTATCTGGTGGGAAATCGCTGTTTAATTGTTGCCTTTATATAGATACCTTCAAGGATTTATTATACGCCTATTATAAAGAACATACCACATATTGGACCACATATTGGACCACTGCAGGAATGATATCAGCGAATTATATGATTATGATTTATGATTTCAGCGAAGAGGCCCTGAAGCCTTCAGAAGCCTACATAACCTGAATTGTTCAGCTTATTTGTTGATCAATTTGGCATTAAATAAATAATTTCTCCTTAAAAGTCTGTCAAAGTTTACTTACATCTGGATGAACGATATAATCGTTGTTTCCACAAGCCTGTCTGAAACTTCCTTGGGTGAGCTGTTGCAAATTATCATCCAGCGCCAAGTATCCAGTTCTCAACGTAAGATTACCAATGGGAAATGTTCTAGCAAAATTGCCTTTACAATCGTATAGTCTGAAAAGTAACGTCTCATTATAAATATATATGTAAGAAGAAGAGAGTTGAGCCAAAGGCACTGACTTTACTTTAAATTTGCATAAAAAATACTATAACTCTCTTTATCGATAGGAATGTGGCCTCTATTAAATTTGACTATACATAATTCTCTTTCTATCTCTAAAAATTTTAAAAATTGCAGAAATATATTGGTACTATCCGTATTTTTACTTACTTTAATGTACTTTCTTGCATTGTGTGAAACCATCTGAACATTAACATAGATTCTTCAGAGATCGAGGGTACAATAGACTCATCATAGGGATCTCTAAACCCTGATGAGCATGAAATGATTTTGTCTTTAATCATTCTTTTTCTGCCTGAAATCAATTAAAAATATATGTATTTTTTAAATAAACTAATTATTGGATTTTATCATCTTTCTTGCCATTTCCAAATTAGGGTCGGCTTTATATGTGATATCCCTTCGTTGTATTCAGTGACCAGTGACATCCACATTTTCTTAAATCATCTTTTACACAATCTTAAAATATTTTCTTTGGCCTTCCCGTTTAATTAATGGCTGGATATTAGCAATTAATAATCAGATTAATCAGTCTTAAAGAATATTTAAAATATCTTACCGAATATAGCTGGAAACATTTCATAAAACATAATTTGTGATAGTGTTGCTATATTTATATCAGATGCTACATTAAATAGTTTATCATCATCCCAGCATGGGTTCATTTCTGCCAATATAGCAGCAAGTCTATTATGGTTTCTATAAAACCATATAGTGAACAAATTACTTCCAAATATACCATTAGATACTGGAACAAAAAATATTTAGTATTATATAGCTGCCATAGTAAATAAACATAAGTCAATTCAGCATTCACATTCTAAACGCTTCAGAATATATTATCAAATTCTTGTGTTCCTTCTCCCGTTCTCTTCTGTGTATTTAGTCCGTGAGTCTGTCATTCTATAAAGAGTATATTAAACTTACAATCATCATGACACCTCGTTTCCCGCGGCTTCACATTACTTGCACAAATGCTTCTCTTTTCAGGAGCCGATGGTGGCCAAATCTTTCCAGTCTCATCTACTTCATATCTCAATGAACCGTTTACATAAGACCTTTTATCGAAAAATTCATCTCTTGTAAAAATCTTGAATCGTAGATCATATATATTTGATAAATCAAAGAAACTTGTTGCTGTCATCACCTGTAAAAGTAAAATAATTATGTGGATAGAAATTACGAACTTTATAAAAAGCAATATTAATACAGTTTCAATTTATTGTGTAAGATAAATATTTAATTATTTATGGAACAAAGAATACCTAAACCGTTCTTTAACAATGTTTACACATAAGCCGTTAAAAATCATATATTATTTTTACAGTAAATTATAAATCAAAATAACATACCCTAGTGGGCGTTGTAGAGTTGACTCGACATCCATAATTTTTGAATGTCATTGGTTTAGTTTGATTCTGACACCGATACTTTGAAAATCTATGGACAGGGTCATCTGAAGGTATTTTATGTTGAATACACACTTTTTTCGGATCGTATGTCAGTTTTGGCTCACAGCAATGCTTCGTATAATACAGGTAGTTTCCTAAAATCATAATTTGGTTATTAAAATGAGCCAAACTTTACCATGTTTTTTTTTAATAAATATTAATCACCTGAATCCTGAACAGAGCCAATATCAACAAAGATGAACACTAAAAAATGTGTGAGCAGTTGTGTATACTTCATGCTTGAAACCTTCCCAGTACTTAAAAGGTCGGTCCTAACTTTTCTCTCTAAAGGAAGGTCTCCACCACTTTTCGATTTCCTTGGCTTTTCCTCTGCACATGGAAAAAAAAAATTAATTCTGCTGAGACTACACTTATCTATACTTATAATAAATCTGTAGAGAGGTCAATTCTGTACATGGAATATATTTTCAAAATAACTATCAGGGGGTGATTAGTGATCGATACTGATGCCAAAAATGCAATCAGTAAAATTTTTGTCTGTCTGTCTGTCTGTCTGTCTGTCGGTCTGTATGTCCCTTATACGATTACGAAACTTGGTACAATTATTCTTCATACTCCTGGGCAGGTTATAGGATACTTTTCATCACGCTACAATCAATAGGAGCAGAGTAGTGAAGGGAAATTTTGAGAAAACGGGAGAAGTTACACCATTTTTTAAGCTTCCGTCGCGTGTGCAGCCTTAATGGTTAAAGTTACATAGAAATCATGTATGACGGAAATATTCTAAATAAAATTGTCTAAAAAATATCCCGCAACAGCATATGTCTATCTTTTATGGTTGACTCACAATAATACGTGTCACTCCTGATAGCTTGGCAGTTTGGAGCATTCTGATTATATTTGTTTACTCTTACGTTTATAATACTGTCACTAATTCCTAATTTAAAAAAGTTTACATTATTACCTATTCAATAAAAAAATAATCATAGAAATCGGTATAGAAACACCAAAATTGCGCCATTGCGCCTCATAACTTTCGACTGGGCGAAGCGATTAAAATTATATTTTTTTTAATTTGAAACCTGGTGCTTCCCGTTTGGTCCCATTTTATATATCATCACGCTACGACCAATAGGAGCGGAGCACCAACGATTAATGGGCTTTTTCATTCCTTTTGAGAGCTTCTGCTGCGTGCTCTGCGTAAACGGTTAAAGTTTCGTTAAAATTATGTATGACAGAACTGTTCCCCTTTGAAAGAGCTAAAAAAAAGTCCGCGACAGCCTATGTCTATCTATTAAGGTTGGCTCAGTATAACCATTTTTATACTAACCAAATTTGTTTTAAAATAAAGCATTATTTGTGAAGGTGTTTTTATAAAGACGATATTAATCCTTATCCAAATAAATAAGTTATTCATCACAAGTATTAAATTTAAAACAAAATTGCCATTTACATCATTCGATTTCAATGAATATCTTAGGAGATATCGCAAATTTAAAATTCCATTGCAGCAAATAATTATCGCGTACTGCACGCGGACGAGGGCGCGAGGCCGGTGGCACCAGTTAGCTCTGCTAGATACTAACCTTCTACGTAAACGAAGTCGCGGGATAAAGTTAGAGTTAGCCCAAATAACTATTCCACGCGAACGAAGTCGCTGGCAGAAGCTAGTAAGTGTACAAAGTTGAACCTTGAAGGACCCTGATAGTGTCTTTTTAGTTAGTAGTGTTATGTAACTCTTTAAGAATGAAATAGTGAGTCAATAAAATAAGAATATTACCATCAAAGAATACGGGAGGTAACACTCTTCGAGGAGGCGTGCTGATGGCCCCTCTGGATGGGTGTCGAAGGTTATTGCATGTTCCGTTCACACGACGAGGCTCATCAGGATCACAGGGATCAAATTCATTGGTGCAGCGGCTAGAATTTACAGACAGACAGATTGTTATATTTCATTAAGAATATAATGAAGAACATGGGCTAGGGTCTAATGCTCTCCGGCACCTGTAGTAACGACATATATGAGCTGCTAATGATGATCATTGTAGCTTTTAATTTCAAGGCAGCTAAGCAGCGGCTTAACACAAACAATTATATGAAATTAAATAGAGCAGATATGTCTCATATTACCATCTGATGTGCCTAGTGATTGAGAGCTTCACTTTAAATAAAATATGGTTATGTAAAAAATATTTGTCTAATACTTACTACACTAAGTCGACTTCTTTATAATAATCCATAAGAGTTCTATTAACTGGTGTTCCGGTGAAAGAGTCATAAAATAACGTATTAACATATTCAATTCCAATGTTAGTTCCAAGAACGAGTAGTAAAGCACTCTTCCACATTTCGAAAAGTTTTGTAAGCAAATGAACGTGATCACTGCTTTTATTGAAAATGCTCTATTCAGACCCTTTGCAGTTAATTTTAAATTACTAACTTATCTATGTAAAAGTGAATCAAATATGCAGAAAGGTGATTATTTATAAACAGTGTCACATTATGCTCATGGTTATACCTATTAACATTTAGATAAGTAATTGGCACAATACATAATTCAGCATTATCATCAATTTATTAGCCTTTATATCTCAAAACGAGTTACCTATCTTAAGAAATGTTACGTTGTATTTATTTTGTTCATTAGTTTAGTGTTAGTTTTTTTTATACCAATAAGGTGGCAAACAGGCATACGGTCCCACCTGATAGGAAGCGTTTACCGTAGCCTATGGACGCTTGCAATACCGGAAGCGTAGTTTTTCAGAGAACTGAGAAGATATCTAGTTTGATTATAATTTGTGCTCATTGCAAATTAGATTTTAAACTAAGCAGCTGTTGTATAGTAACAACATAACTGGTACTATTCAATTCATACCAATAGAGATGTTTTCAAATAGATCACTCAAACAAAACTATCAGCTTAACTAACCCTAGAAAGATAATCTTATTTTGTCCTACGGTAAAGATAATCTTACGTCTTTGAGACGTATTGAAATTTATATGTGCCTATTGGAGAAGTTTTCATAAATAAACTTTTTAAAAGTGATTGGATAATTAGTTTAGGGTTTTCTACTACAAATAAAACAAAATTATGATCGGAAATGGTATATAATGAAAAAAAAATACGAAATTCTATAAACCTCTTACAAATTAACAAAAAATTATTAAGTCTTCGTTTATTGAGTAAATCTATTCACCTTAGTATAAAATGTCTTTTTTTTTTACATAATATTTAAGAGTAATTACTAATTAATAGTTTCAATTAAAAAATCAAGAGTTTTTAAGGCTGTTTTTGTAGGCTGTCCTAATATCTACATAATTATCGTACTTACCGTGGTGATTCAGGCGTCTCAAGAAAGCTCTGCCGGGCCACAGAGAAAACTGAGAAGGACAGAGCCCTAACTTGCGAAATAAAAAAAATATAGCAATATTTGTGTCGGGCATACGTCTCAAAGACGTAGATTATCTTTCTAGGGCTAAACGGCTAGTTTATAGCTTTGAATCAATAAAGCTATTCATTGAATACTGGTTTCCTAAAACTGAGTTCTTTGTTCTTAGGTTGGAAGCCAAAGTTACGGGTTTTAGCCAAATCTTATCTTATGTTATGCTTATGTTGAGGTTTTGAGTTTGCTTCAGCAATCTTAAAGAAAACTACTATTCAGTTGTAGGTTTTTAGAATAATTATCTTAAAACAAGTTGCCTATCACATGTTAAGGCTTGCAAATTTATTCTACAGTTTGGTTTAATTAGGAATTGGATAGAAACAGAGTCGAAGATAAATCGTAATCATAGACTACATAAAACAAGTGCTACTAAAATAAATCCTTGACATCATCATGACATTTATTTGTATTTAATAATATCTATGACTAAAATTCTAGCCATATTGTCCCCATGAAAAACTTTCTGCAATACAGCGGTTGTCTGTCCACGCCCGTAGATCTATCTTGGGAATTTTGTCGCAGCTTACCATTGGATTTCTGAAAATAATATACATAAATATAATTTGTAATTATTCAAAAAAAAAATTCACTAAATACCGTTTCTTCTAAATGTGCAATCACTACTTATAATATAAATAACGAAAGTTACTAGGTCTGTTTGTTGCACTTTCACGCTAAAACAGCCGAACCGATTTTGATCAAAACAACCGCACAGGGCGGAAGCTAGTCATCTATTTAACTGTGTATTTAAAATTCAGCTTATCAGTTTTCTGGTTACAATTGTTAGTGTTCTGCTTGGAAGATTCGTGTAAACGAAGCTCACAGGATAGTTATTTATTTTACATTATGGAATTATTTGATTGAAATTGGTTAAACACTTACGTAGGTCCAGCCTTCAACATAGCTTGAGGTTGAATGTGTGTGACACCATCGCCAACGGAGCATACAAGTCCTGCTGATGATGATTTCCTTATTTCTAGGAGTTGATCTGCAATAATATGGTTAAATTAAAAATAGGTAATTGTTTGAAAGATATCATAAAATAAATTTTTGGACCACTCGGATCAGTGGTTACTAAGAAAGTAAATAAACACACTTACCTATAGTAAAAGCGTGAGGTCTATTCGGTCTTTCGTACCAATGTCTGTCAGCTTTAACATTGCGTATCAGCTGGTCTACAACAAGACAGTAGAAAGTGGGTGGAACAAAACTGCCTCGCAAAGGTTTCTCAACCCAAATACCTGCTAACAAGTCTATATCATCAACGTCTTCATATTGCTCACGAAGGATCTCGAGTCTCTGAAATAAATCATGTAAGCTTATATGCTTAAGATGCTATAACATGACAAGTTAGCATTATCATGACTATAAAATTCATGGATAAGAAACTTTTAAGGCTAATGTGAGCGACAAGGTAAATATATGTGAGTAGACAGTTTTCCCACCCTTAGAAATATTAACAATAATATCCTTAGTAATATACAAGCAATACCTATATGTATAAGGACGAAAATACCTCAGAATCGATGACTCCAATCAAATCGTCAAAACTTTTGACAGGTTTTCCAAAACAGAACTCACTGTACTTCACGTAAGGTTGAAAGCCAAAGTAGCGGTTTTTTGCCAAATCATTAGTCATTATATCTGCCGCTTTCTGATGGGGTCCTAGGCCTGATTCTGCAATCTTGCAACAAAAAAAATATCATCTAGGTACAGTAAAATAAATATGATAGGAAAATGAGAATCAAATGAATTATTTTTCAATTAGTTTTGTTAATTTTCGGCTGCAGTGGGATAGTTCAAGTATATTTCATCTTTCACATTTCAGTCAATATTATCTTCAGTCGTCTCTTATGGCTTAAGTTCCTTGATAAGTAAATGAATTAAGTTTATTACTTACATCTGGATCAACTATATAATCGATATGAGCACTGCATTGCCTGAAACTGCCTTGTGTGATGTAATCTATGTTATTGTCCACAGCAAAGTATCCAGGCCGCAAAGTAAGATTTACAATTGGGACTTCTTTGAGATAGTGACCCTTGTTGTCGTACAGTCTGTAATGTGCCACTTAAATGTAAACTATTTGCTGAATAAAATGACAATAATGATGAAGTACATGATTCAATTAAATCAATCAATCCAAGTGAAATATCTATTATTCGGAAGGTTAATAGTAGACGTGTAAATCCTTTTATAATATCAAAACAAGTATGAGTGCTGTGTCTAAAACATATTTCAACCATTTAAGTACAAATGAACTGTACAAATTACGGAATAAGTAACATGAAAATATTAAAGGTTAAATCTACAAATAGTCTTAGAACAGCTTTACTACATACTTTAAAGCTCCTTCCTGGAATGTATGTACCCATCTAAGTACAAATGGATATTCAAGTGACATCTGAGGCAAAACTTTCGGGCTGTAGAAATCTCTAAATCCAGGTAACGGGGAGATCACTTCATCTTTAACTAGATTATCATAGCCTGTAAAGCATTTCCATAATTAGAGTATGATACCAGACACATTTTTTTTGAAATAATGATAAATTTTATCTTAAGAGGGAAAAGGTATGATGATTGTAAGTAAAAACTCCGAGTCCAGAGACAATAAAAGTAGTAAGGCAAGCTTTAAGTATAAATCATCAAATAGTAGTATATTTAGTGTATCTGTTATTTGGGTACCACAGTGTAAGTTCGATATTGTCACGCAATCAATGTCCGAAAAAAAATACAAAGAATTAATAAAACATAGTCATACCCATAAAAAGAGGAAGCAGTTCATAATAGAACATCTGCAACGCAATAGCAATATTGATGTCTCTTGCTGTATAAAACAGTTTGTTGTCATCCCAGCACGGGTTGATCTTGGATAACTCAGTCGCAATAAAATTATGCTGCCTCCAAAACCAAATTGATACTAGGTTTACACTGCTTAGTGTGTTTAAGCCATCTTCAGCTGAAAATTATTAACTTTTGATCAAGATATCCCACTAGCATTATAAATGTGAAAGTTTGTAAGGATATTTGATTGTTTTCTGTTTAATTTTTTCTATAATATTTAGATAAACTCACGCGTATTATGACACCTAGTTTCTCGTGGCTTTTGATTCAAAAGACACAGGTTTATTTTGGATTTTGTGCTCGGAGGCCAAATTCTTCCTTTTTCAACTTCATATTTCAAAAGACCACCTTCGAAAAGTCTTCCCTTTGCATGAAGGCTCTTTTCTCCGCTGCCATAAATATGCGATAGGTCCATCAAAGGCGTAGATGACACAATCTGGAACAGGAATAATGTCACATATATTTATTGATAAGCGAGCGATAAGGCGAGGCATCTGTCAATACATAGTCAATAGGCTGTGATCATCTAAATGTCTTTTAGATTTATCTGTCTACTTTTTGGTCCACTTAGATAAGATAATATTTTTTTTCTATCATTAATTATATCACAGAGGTGGCAATAGGGCTACGGGGATAAGAAGCAGTTATGGTAGCCTATAGACACTTGCGATACCAGGGGCATCACTCGCGCGTCATCGCCCCAGCAGGAATCTCTCCACACCATTCTAGAAGAACTTCATGCTATATCTGCGGTATCATGGCGGGGAGCGCATTCCACAACCTTATCGTCTATGGTAGGTACTTACTCTTTGAGGAACAGTTCCATTCTTAATACAACCAACAGACTGAAAAGATTCTGGCCTTGTCATGTTCAGACAACGAATATTTGAGAATCTATGAACTGGATCATCATCAGGTATTTTGTTGGGTACACAAGCGTGATCACTTTTGCCCTTTTCTGTACAGCAATATGGCTTCCATACAATATAGTTGACTGGAAATACAAAGATTGTAAATTAAATACAACGTATGTATAAAAGTTATATCCCTTGTAATTACAGTTTTAAGTGAAACAAGTATCAGGGAATTTCAAAGTATAGCCTAGTAGACCTTAAAAAGCAGACTTGCACGTTATTGTGTTGGTAAGAAAAGTGACAGAGCGAGATATAGGTACATAGATGTCGCCCGAATAATCCTGAATCCAGTATCAGCTTTCGGGAACCCGAAGTAACACTGGATTTACCTATACTTTCAAATCTCTGGTTTCTATAGTCTTTGTGACTTTTCAAGACAGCTGAATGTAATTTTGCTTTATCTCACCTGTATCATGAAGAGATACTATATCACCAGACATAAAGACAAATACATGGACGGCCAGTTGTGTGAATGTTGGACTTGGTACTCGGCCTTCTGAGAAAAGGCTAGTCCTCAAATGCCGTGGTAGAGGTAGATCCCTCCCAGATTTAGCTTTCTTCGGTTCATAATCTGTAAAATTTGAAACAGACCATTATGTACATCCTATGAAATTTTGACTTAATGATGGGTCTGTTGTAGATTACAATTTTATAAACTAGGGTATATATTGTATTGGCAGTCTTGTAGCACAATTTTTACTTATGGAGAATATCGTAAATAATTTTTTTTTTTAATTATTCGCATTTTATCCAATACATCAATTCGCTTTGTATGCTCGACGAACTAAGCCCATATTCCTTTGATTCTAACGGAGATCATGTTATTTACCTAGGACTGTATAAACCTGTTTTATCAGACTAGCTGATATATCATATCGTCATATCTTCTCCGTTTTTTAAACTTTAAATAATGCACCGCTTCGTTTTTTTTTCTATAACCTATTTTGATAAATAGGCAATCTAACAATCTGCAGTTAAAAAAATCTTATCATTCCACTTTAGTAGACAAATACTTACCTTTATCATATACAGCGGGTAGAACTCTAACAAATGGGGTATGAGAAGTTCCTCTTGTGGGGTGTTCAAGGTTGTTGCATGAACCGTCGATGCGCCTCCATTCGTAACGATCACATGGCTTAATATCATTTGTGCACCAGCTTAAAGAATAATTAACAATCTAATAAGAATATGTTATATGGCTTAGAAAAGCTTCTATAGTGTACTATTTAGTATTATTCATTTATTTTAAAGCCTATTACGATGTTATGCTAATATGATACATACTATACATGAATTAACATAAATTTATATAGTACTTACAATGTAGTGTTTGCTTTGTCGTGCCTTTTCAAATCATCTTCACTTATTCGTGTCCCATGGTAAGAATCATAGAACGTTCCGTAAACTTCACAAAATATTACTAAGAATATTAAATAATACATATTATATTTCGTTATGTCATCTAAATATGTGTAAACTTGCTCGTTTATCGATTGTGAATGTGAGTTTAGTGTAAAAGCAACCAAACAACATTATAATTAAAGGAACAAAACTGGTTTGTAATAAAAAATGTAGGTACCATTTCACATTTCAAAGTCATTTAAAAAAACACCAAAAATTAGGCAGACAAACATTTTAATCAGACTTTTCGACAACTAAATATGTTTTACTACATACATAAAATTACTTTTAATACCAATGTTTAAAGCCATTTTGATAGACATTGTTTTTGGGAGGAGAGTAAATTTACTAAAACGTTGTAGTTACGGCCTAATAGTTAAATAGTGGTAGCACCTTTCTTAAAGATGCTCCTAATCGTGACAACTATTGAGTTCAAAGAAGAATTGAGTATTATTCTACTAGCTGACCCGTACAGTTTATGCAATATTTATCATGAATGCTCCACTCCTATTGATCGTAGAGTGATATAGACTTACTCGATGAAATCACTAAAATATTTTTTCTATTCGAATTAGTTGTTCCTGAGATTGGCGCGTTCAAACAATTCATTTATTCTATAGTTTTATGATTATGAGTAAACTACTTAAAAAAAATGTATGCAAAAATTCTACACTTTATAGGTTAGGGCTGACTTTGTCCAAACAAGAAATCAAAATGCAAAATTACAATGGGGTACATCAAGGTACCCACTTTTCACTTCGGCTTACCGTCTCCTATTTGTCGAAACCTAATAAATCTCGGCCGATGCGATGGTACGGCGAACTTCTACGTAATTTATCAGCGATGATCCCCGTCCTCGGCCGTCGTTAAATAGAAAACTTTTCAATTACCAAGAATCCAAAGTGCCTTTTACGGGTTGATTCAGGTTAAGACGAGCTTAAATCTGATTTAAAATTCGATATTCGACGAAAATTATTGCGAAGTTTTTAAGAAAAAAGATTAGAATCATATCTTAGTATTTTATTATGAAGTGCTTTATACACATTATTATCTATACTAATATATAAAGGATAGTTTGTTTGTTTGAACGCTCCAATCTCAGGAACTACTTACTGGTCCCGTTTGGAAAATTTTTGACGTGACAACGTCTTATAATTCGATAGAGCCGGCTGCACGCACGAAAAAACATGACTCATGCGGCGTTACCTCGCTCTGAGGCGTTCCATGTAAGGCTTAAAGTGCAAGCGAGAGCGCGGAACGAGCGACAAAGAAGCACAATCGGCCTTTGCGTTCGGCAGCGTTCGACATCCGTCTCTCTCCTACTTGAGTGAGCGATGCAAGACGTTGTCACGTTCAACTATTGTCAGTAAACCGACTTTAAAGACAACCAATTTTTTCAGTGTTAAATAACCCATTTATCGAGGAAGGCAATAGGCTATATAACGCCTCGCAGCGACGGATAGGAGCGGGGCATCAATCAAAAATGTTGCAAAATGGGCAAGCGACGCTAACGAAGCTGTGCAGGTCAACTAGTTACATACAACATAACTATTAAATATGATAAAGGTCTACGTAATTTGACAATTTAAATTGGAATCTAGTTATTTATAGCAGAAACTTTTATAGAGATATTGAGAATTTAATCCGTATTAAAATGATTCAAATCTGTATAGTGAAAATCGGGTACATTAATAAAATTGCAGTACCTTTGTTTTAAATTACAATGTTCTCTAAAACTTTTAAACGAAAAATCCCTCATGAGGATTAATTTGATTTCAATGCAAATCAAAAAGCTAAATCAGGTACGTGACTCGACTTTACGGGCCCAAACAGTTATACAGTTTAATCTTAATTTTCTTTGAGCTTTCAGAAGATGTAGTAATTTGAAGCTTTAATTGACTTTACAATTAAATGACTATTAATTTTCTAAGTAACCATTTTCTATGTATGCTTGTTTTCTAACAAGTATTAAAATTTTGTGGTGAACAAAATCTTGTTTGCAAGTGTGTTTTTGTTTCCAATCTTATATATTTTGTTAGATATCATGACATATTGTCACTTTGCCTTTAAGGTATAAATTTGGTTTGTAGGGTATGTAAGTATAGGTTTATCTACAGGTTGACTTCAGGAGGAGCTCTGCAGGTTTTAACATTGAAAGTAATACTTAAGTAGATGTATGAACCTGATGAGTCGATGCGTTCCCAACTGAGCCATCACGGTTTATTAATCGATACAATCTATTCTAATATTATAAATGCGAAAGTAACTCTGTCTGTCTTTCACGCGAAAACTACCAATCCGATGTAAATGAAATTTAGAACACAGACAGTCTAGAGCCTGAGAAAGGACATAGGCTACTTTTTATCCCGGGAAAATTAAAGATATCCTGGGTACGCGGGGGAAACCGCGGGGAGCCACTAGTGTAATATATTTATAAGGTAGATAGTTATAAGGACCGATTCTATTATGGAAATTAAAATGGCGCATAGTTTTTTTTAGACAAGGATGATATAATTGCTCAGCGTTAATTTGCATTTAAAGTGGATTTATAAAAGTTTCTTGTAAGTGGTCACGTTTAAAGTTTCTCGATTTTCTTTATAGTCAAGTTTTGTATTATCTTTCTATTTATGTGTTTACATTTTATGGCTTCCCGCGGTTTCACCTGTGTACCCGGGAAGATCTTCCATATTTTCGGGATAAAGAGTAGCCAATGTCATTTCTCTGGCTCACGACTATCTGTGTATCAATTTTATGTAATTTTATCGTGAAAGCAAAACAGACAGAGTTACTTTCTTATTTATAATTTTATAGTTAGGATTGAGTAGGTACTTATTATTTTGACATATTAATAGAGAGTATAAGTCTGACTATCCATTAGTGCTTGAAGAGGTCTATACGACAGGAGGGTTGGAGGGGAGGCTCGAGCTCCTCGGTGGAGACGGCTGGTGATGATGATGACATCCTAGTTTTTTATGTATTTACTCATTTCAAAACAATAACAATAGTGACACACCACTATTAAACACGTATTTTTTACGTAATAAAAATAAATATTGGAACATTATACCTACTGAGGATGTTGTAACCAGTTTTATATTATTAGAATGTCAATAACTCCACAACGCTAAAGAAAATTATTTAAATTAGCAAATATTGAAACTAGTTCGTGAAACTAGTCGACAGCCCGGTTGGCTTTGTGGTTTGTGACCCTGACTTTCAAGCCGCCGCCGCCGGTTGTGGGTTCGAATCCCACCCAGGACAAACATTTGTATGCATGAATATGTCTGTTTGTTCTGTATCTGGATGTAATTATCTATATAATTATGTATTTAAAAGTGGTATATCAGCTATCTGGTTACCATATAACAAGCTCTGCTTACTTTGGAAACAGATTGGCCGTGTGTGAAAAATGTCCCAGGATATTTATTTATTTAATCACTGAACCGATTTTGTAAATTCTTTCACCAATAGAAATATACATTATCAGGGAGCAATATAGATTATATTTTAGCTCCGTATTTCTCCGGAAACGGTAACTATGCGGATGAAAACGCAAGGCAGAAAATAGCATCTATATAAAAAAGTACGTATTAAATATCATAAATCATCTATTTAATTATAAAACAAGTTTTGAGTTAGGAATCAACTTGATCATGAATATATAATATTATATTTATTTAAATGGGTTAAATAGATAAATTATAACTAAACCACAAGCAATGCCTGTCCAACCTAATAAAGTTGTAATATTGTTGCTTGATTTATATTTCTACAGTAAATATTAGTTGTTTATGTAAATATACTAGTCGGTAAGTTCGGTCTTAAAGCTACTGTGTAAACAATGATTTGAATAAAGTTCAATATGAATTAGTACTAAGACTAACAAATCAAACTAGATTGCAACTGACGTTTAACTAAGCTAAGTCCTTATGTAAATCATATTACACTAACGAGCAATTAATGCACCGCTCCTATTCGTCGTAGCCTGATGATATAATATAGCCTTCCTCGATAAATGGGATATGTAAGACTGATATAATTATTCACATCAGACTAGCAGTTGAAATTAGTGATTGAACAATTGAACGCGTCAAGCAAGCAAACAAACAAACAAACAAACTCTTCAGCTTTGTATGTTTTAGTGGGTATGCCTCTCTCAGCAGAGGAGAGTCCCACATAACCACCCACACCGTCTCTTCAAGGTGCAGGGGTATGCGTAATGCATTTTCCTGTCGGAAAAAGGTGGATTATACTTTATCCCTACCAAATTACCAATATATACGAAAATATTTTTGTTTGTTACACTTTCACGCCTAAACTACTGAACATGAAATTTGGTATAGATATTGACCAGTGCTCAGGGCATAGGCTACCTTTAATCTAGGGAATGGTAGTGAAATTGCAGGGCAGACGTTAGTTGTTAATGTTTTTTTTATCAAACATGCATTTTATTTTTAACTTGGGTCACTAACCTTGGTTACATTATTTTGGGTTTGAACCAAATTTAAACGTGTATTTTTTTATAATTTGATTATTTTTATCGTACTCGTTTAGCAATTCAAATTGGTTTCGCATATTGATTGTGGAAGTACAGGACTATTTGTTTAACCGAGTTTTTTGCGAATAAATAATATTTTTTTAAATCTAAAATGCAATGGAGTTAACAAGGTATCGAATATATTAATGTTATTTTTTATATTCTACTTCATCTCTTGCCCGTTTTAAAAACATTTCGGATTCGTCGGTCCTTTTCGTCATAGCGTGATGATATATAGCCTATAGGTAAATGGGCTATCTCACATTGAAATAATTTTTCAAATCAGTGGACCAGTTTTTCCATAGATCAAGCAAACAAACAAACTCTTCAGCTATATTAATGACCTAATAGGTCTAGTCTTCAATACGCTTTTCTTAATTTTTACTTTTATTTTTTGAAATAGGTATTTATTAATTAAAATTATAACATTTGGACATTACCTAAATCCAAACTTTTTACCTTAATTTCTCAGCATAGTTTTCATTGCACTATAGTGTAAAACATAAGTCTGGTTGTGTTGACATCGACTTAATCCCCGAGGCTTTGGCGCAATATATTTCTTTAGGCCAAGTTTAATATTTGGACTGATCCGAGCAAAATCCGCCCGAATGCAGACTCGGAATTTAATAACTGTGTGTTTGCCGACGGATCCCGGTGATGTTTTTATTTGACAGCCCTGACATGTTTTGTATAGAAAAAAAATATTGGGTTGCGTGTTTTTAAAATATCACTTCTTATAGAATTTTTATTTTATAAACTTACCTACTAAACCAGGTTATTAAACAAGTAATAAATATATTATATTATGTATCTATTGTAGTATAGTACATACCTACTTATGTTTTCTTAATAACAAGTGGCTCTCTGCGGTTTCACCCGCGTACCACCAAGATTTTCTATTTTCCCGGGATAAAAAGTGGCCTATGTCCTTTCTCAAGCTAAACTATCTGAGTAACAAATTTAATTTAAATCGGTTTTGTAGTTTTTGCGTGAGCGCAAGAAATGAAATGAAATATATTTATTAATTCAAATAGGCCTTTACAGAGACTTATGAAACGTCGATTCTAATGATAGACAGAGTTATTTTCGCATTTAAAATATTAGTAAAGAAGTAGACATAATGATAGGTATCGTAGGATAGCATCGATAAATAAAACTATGATAAAAGTATGCCTACATTACATACTTCATTAAATCCCGGTAAAAATTTACAATCCTTAGCAACGCGATTACACCTTTAGACTACTACTACTAAGTAAAATATAGTCCATTGAAAAGTTCAAAAATAATTAATAAAGACAAGGATAAACAATTCAATTTAAGTTTCAAATGTCCCTGTTTAATATTCGCACCGCATTGTATGGGAATCGATACACATTTGTGGAACATCGCGCGTCCGCACGTGATAGCTTCGTAAACCATCCGACAAATAGGATGACAACTTTTTACTGGAAACATCCTTTTATCTTCTCTTCTCTTCTCAATGTATAACCATTATCAGCAAGTGAGTAAATATTGTATATTCAACGAATTGTTGAAAACATTTTACGATAGCTATTAAACAGTTAAACTTATAGTATGACCATTAGTGCTGTGCACTCCCTGAGGTATGCGCGCGGTGAGACGGGGGGGTTAGAATCGGCTGCTGCGCTGTCAGTCCGCCGTCAACGCTTGTGACGGCAGGTAGTGTTATTTGTATCGGACTGTCTATGTCAGACGCACACGAGATAAATATTCAAAGATGGGTCGTGCGTTATCTCGTGATATGGAGACTGTCATTTTTAAGGTGGCTGAATATTTTAAGAAAAGAAAAGCAGACAAAGAAAGCTTTGAATTTAAAAATGACGTGAATATTGCTAAAATCGTTGCGGAGGCTACGGGATACAGCAAAAGAACCGTACATAATGTGATTTCTGCAGGTTATTTATCAATTGAAAATTCAAGCCAATTAAAATTTCAATCGCCAAAAAAACCAAAAGTTCTAAAGAAAAAACACGTTGTGGATGATTTTGACCTTGGAGTTATCAGAAGAAAAATTCATCAGTTTTACGAAGTTGAAAAAAAAATACCAAGTGTCCGTAAGTTACTATCAAGTTTGAGACAGGATGGCATATTGGATTGTGGACGGGAATATTTAAGACAGCTTTTACACAAAATGGGCTACCGTTACAAAAAATGCAAATCAAAGAGACATCTCCTTATAGAGCAGCCTAATATTACAGTGTGGCGGAAAAAATATCTTACACAAATCAGAAATTACAGAACGGAAAACCGAAACATATATTTTCTTGATGAAACATACATCAACGCCAGTCACCATGCCAGCAAATGTTGGCAATCATCGTCAGAACCCGGTATTCATGCTGATATTGGGAAAGGACGGCGACTAGTAATAATCCACGCTGGGTGTCGAAATGGCTTAGTGGATGATACATTGACTATATTCAAATCCGATGCTAGAACCGGTGACTATCATGGAGATATGAGCGGACCTACTTTTTATAAGTGGGTAGATGAAAAGTTAAAAGATAAGTTGCTGCCGAATTCTGTGGTTGTAATGGACAACGCGTCTTACCACAGCGTTCAGATTGAGAAGAAACCAACTATATCAAGCCTCAAAAGTGAAATGCAGAACTGGTTGCTACGCCATAATGTAGAATTTTCAGGAACCATGTCAAAGGCTCAACTGCTACTTCTTATCAAAAATACACAAAAAGAACCCGTGTATAGAATTGACGAACTCCTGAAAGCCAGTGGACACACTGTTCTGCGTTTACCTCCGTACCATCCAGATTTAAATCCAATCGAGTTGGTCTGGGCTGATATTAAAAACAACATAGCCCAAAACTATATTAATTCTTCTCTAGACGAAAAGATAATCTTATTGGATAAATTGTTTTCGGAATTCACGGCGGAAAAATGGCAGAAATGCGACGATCATGTCCAGAAAAATGAAAATGATTACTGGAGTCGCGATAGTAGGTTCGATAATGTTATCGATTCATTCATAATAAATTTGCAAGACTCTGATTCAAGTTCCGGTGGCGAAGAGGAAGATGAAGATGATGACGAAATGGAAGATGAAGTTGAAACAGAATCTATGTCAGAATAACTTTCGTTAGAATATATAATTGTTTGTAAATATAAAAAATGTTTAATAAAACAAGTCCTGTTGTGAATTATAACTTTCAATTCTTATTTATCACCTGCATATTTTTAATAAAATATGAGTATATTTGGGTTACATTTTAATCAACAAAGTAAGTATATATTACAGATAGATAGCCTCCGACCAACGCAACGTCCCGCCACAAGTCTTGCCTTAGAAATGCAAACTTTTTTTTTTTTTTTTTTTTCCTTATTCTGGGACCACAAGTAATGATCCCAGCTAATATTACAATCTAGCCTTAGTTTTAGGCTAATGAGTAATTTAAATTTGGCTTAATCTTCTATTTCACTATAAAGAAATGCAAACTGATATCGTAAGATCTGTCCGATATGTATCGACCTCATGTGAACTCATGCACTTTTTTTTTCGCCCCCCACCTCGCCGTGCATACCTCAGGGAGTGCACAGCACTAATGGCCACACTATAGTACAAGTGCTAATATAATAGAACACATGAACAAAGTGACTTCCCCTTAATAGAGACAATAAGAAAATTGTTGATGGACACATTCTTAGTTTATAGTGAATTAATAATAATAATAATGATTTATTGATCCAAGACCTTACAAAATACTTAGTATGATGTGTACAAGATTATTTATTTAAGGCGCACAAAAGTTTAAACCCTGACTCCTAAACTAGGACAACCTGTGACTTAGGAGTCAGTGTTCTACTGCCACTTGGTAATTTAAACCCTTATGTACATAGAAATAAATAAAAAATTTGTAAGCTGATATTAAACAAAGTATTATGTAGTATTATGTTAGTAAAAAAATTCAAAACAAAATAAAAACTAAGAAGTAAAAAGTAAAATGACTGAATGACTGAATGTTAGCGTGACTGGGAGTCGTGTGTTTGTAAGCCTTGTGTGAGTATGTGTTTGTGTGTGTCTGTGAGTAATGTGTGTATTTTGTGTTGTGTAAATGTATGTGAGGAGAATGTGGTGGCGGCGAGTGGATGACTGTATATTATAATGTTTCGAGTTATGTTAGTGTGGTTAGTAATTCTTCAGTTTGAGTGTAGTCTAGGCGGCACAGCATGTTTTTCAGCTTAACCTTTACTTTGTGTTTGCTTAGCTTCGCTATTTGTGTGGTCTTATTAATGTTTTTGTAAATTACAGTGCTCAACACATACAGCTGTCGTCTAGCGAAGGCCGTTCTGTGACTAGGGGTTGGACATACGATTCTTTGACCACGTTGCCTTGAGTCTGGAGGTGGTACTTGGCTATGATTCCAGAGAGTGGTTCTAAGCACAAATAGCTGTCTCACAGTTAAAAGTTTAAGGTCGAGATAAAGCTGATGAATCGGAAAGCGAAAGGGTTTTTGTAACATAACATTAAGTACAGCTCTTTGCGCACGCTCCAACTCAAGGAATTTAGTTTTGGCCGATCCACCCCAAGCTAGAATACAATAGCCGATGATGGACTGGCAAAGTGCCGTGTATACCATTTTTAGGGTCTCTATGTCCGCAGAATGCCTCAATGACTTGAAGAGGTGAATTGTTTTCCTGGCTTTATTGGCAGTAGACTCTATATGCTTGTGCCATTTCAATCCATCATCGATCATCACGCCCAAATATTTGACAGTTGTTACTGAGGGAAGCGCTAGACAAGAGCACGTCGTGGTGTCCAGACAGGTGTGAGCTCTAATTGAGTATGTGTTTGGGGGTTTAGAAGAAGAATTAATTGAGAACGAGATGTAATTTGTTTTTTGTAGGTTCAAGCTAAGTAGGTTTTTGTGAAGCCACTCCGTAACAATTTGTAGAGATTCTTCGGCATTCTTTTTCACTTCAACCCAGTTCTTCCCATGTACTATAATGGATGTATCATCGGCATAGGTAAATATACGAAACAGACGGTAGAGTAAGGGTGCACAAGTCATTGATATAGATAAGAAAGAGCGTTAGGCCGATAACACTTCCCTGCGGGACTCCGTATGACATTATCTCATCAGCACTAACATGTGTTCCTATCTTCACACAGATTTTTCGGTCCATTAGGTAGCTCTTAAAGAGATCGTGAACTATGCCTCTTATGCCTATGCTATGCAGTTTAGCCAGAAGGTTGGGAACAGAGACTGTGTCAAAAGCTTTTGTTAAGTCAAGGAATAGTCCCAGACATTTATGTTGGTCATCTAGTTTCCTCGCTACAAGTTCAGTTAGATCTAGCACTGCGTCTTCTGTAGATACTCCTTTTTTGAAGCCGTACTGGTTTCTTGTATATTATATATATAATTATAAGTTTAAGACAAATTTAAATTGCTTATTGGCCTAATACTAAGGCTAGATTGTAATATTAGCTGGGATCATTACTTGTGGTCCCAGGATGAGGAAAAAAAAACAAATTGTTAAGATAATAAATAAATAAATATCCTGCGTCATTTTTCACACACAGCCAATTTGATTCAAAAGTAAGCTTCAAAGTGAGCTTGTGTTTTGGTAACCAGATAGCTGATATACGACGTTTTAAATAGATACTTATTTAGATATTAACATCCAGGCACAGAACAAACAGACATATTCATGGATACAAATGTTTGTCCTGGGTGGGATTCGAACCCACGACCGGTGGCTTGAGAGTCAGGGACACTAACCACAAAGCCAACCGGTTTTTCAAATAATAATAAGGTAAACCTATTCGTGGCAGCGTCGTTCAGTAAAAAAAAATAGATTAATATAAAAAAAAAACTTTCTAGCTCTAATACGTTTCGTAGATCACGTTTTTGGGAACGGGAACTACGTGGTTAAAACCACGAGGCGGAAGCTAGTTTATTATATACTAGAGGCTCCTCACGGTTTCACCTGCATTCCCGATAGATCTTTCATTTTTCCGAGATTCAAAGCCTATGTCCTTTCTCAGGCTGTGTAATCTATTTGTGTAGGGTTCAGTAGTTTTAGCGTGAAAGCGAGACAGATAGACAGACAGAGTTACTTTCCACATCTATATCTATACTAATCTATACTATTTACTAATCTATACTAATATTATAAAGAGGAAAGATTTGTATTTTTGTATGGAACGAATAAACTCAAAAGTACTGGACTGATTTTAATAATTCTTTCACCATTCGAAAGCTACATTATCTACGAGTAACATAGGCAAAATTTTATCCCTGTGTTCTCACGGGAACGGGAACTACGCGGGTAAAACCGCACGGAGGCAGTTAGTTTATAATATTATAGTTAAGATTCTCATAGATAGGAATGAAAATGATAAGCCAACATGTAAGAAGTAAATTAATTCATTTATTTCATTGTCTTAATATATAAAAAAAACACAAGTATCCGTATGTAAAAGACGATATTATCCCCTTTTATTCCGCTTCAAGTAGTGTAGCTATGTTCTGAAAAGAAAAAAAATGGTCACAAATTATACAGCAAAGTGATGTGGCAAAGGCTGGGCATATTACATGACTCCTTATCCCCGTCTTTCAAGCTATCTGTCGTGGGTTCGAATCCCACCTACGGTAAAAAGAACTATTAGAACCGAGCATTAATAGTGACTTCATAAGTGCTTGATTGTGGCCTATTTGAATAAAAAAGATTTTGATTTTTGATCTTGGTAAACATTTATGTACATGAACATGTCGGGTTATTTTGTAGCTATTTACGTATATATTAAAAAATAGAAGATATGTTACGTAGTGTATCAGCTATTTAGTTTTTAACAATAGAATATGGACAGACTAGGGCCCATTAAAGTCGTCCTAGTCATTAGTAGTCCTAGACCTAACACGGCATTGGGATTTAGTCACAAATACAATTTCCAGGCCATAGTATGATTGACGACAAAAAACAATTATATTTAAAAACAGCGACAATTTCTTACCTTCGTCGTAATTAGTGGTTTTTCACGTAAGAGACGGTTCTAAACCTTCGTCCAATTCTGAAACTTCACGGTTATTAAAAGGTTTTAACTCCGAGATTTTTTCTTCTAACCTTTCCTTTAAAAAGTTTAAACTCCTCGAAGGTCTGACACTCTCGATTCGCACCTGTTTCTGTAAATGGTAAATATATTTTAGAACTCTGTTTTGTATCTGGATATAAATCCTATAACGATAGTACGTCAGACCGGTTGGCTTTGTGGTTAGTGACCCTGACTCTAACCCAGGACAAACATGTATACATGAATATGTCTGTTTCTTCTGTCTGGATGAAAATATCCACATAAGTTTGTATTAAAAAACGTAGTATATAGAGTACATAATCTGGTTACCATAACGCAAGCTCACTTTGAAGCTTACTTTGCAGGATATTAATATTGTAAGTGGGAATGCTTGTGTTATTTAGATCTATGTTTGTTACTCTTTCAAAAACTACTGAGGGGATAAGGATTGAATTCAAAACAAACATAGCTAATAAGCTGGATTAACATGTAGGCTACTTTTTATTCCTGGAAAATTGAAGATCCCTAGCAACGCGGGTGAAACTGCGGCAGCCACTAATATCTATATGTGTATTTGAAAGTAGTATATCAGCTATCTGGTTACCATTGCACAAGATCTGCTTAGTTTGGAATCAGATTGGCCGTGTGTGTCCCAAATGTCCCAGGGTATTTATTATTTTATGAATCACACTAATTTTAAGAAGGCGAAAGTTTGTGAGTGTGTATGCTGACACCTTAGATTAACACATAGGTTACTTTATATCACGGGAAAATTGTGATCCCCCGGGAACGCGGGAGAAACCGCGAGGAGGAATTAGTATATAATAAATACTCACAGAAACACACACAGGGACACACACACACACGCACGCACACACGTACGTAAATCTAATTTAATATTAGACTACCTATACTATTAATGTAACATATTTAGTTGATCCAGGTCACCCGGAGACCTAAAATACAGGGTCGCCCTAGTTTAGGCTCTAGATCACACTCTCAGGGCGGTTGATGTTATTATTTTAGTATATATACTACTCTTATGTAAACATATCTACTGTACCTGTAGGCGATCAAACTATGATCGGTAGGCGGTCCGCGGAGTCTATACTAATATTATAAAGAGGAAAGATTTGTTTGTTTGTTTGTTTGTTTGTAATGAATAGGCTCCGAAACTACTGGACCGATTTCAAAAATTATTTCACCTTTGGAAAGCTACATTATCCCCGAGTAACATAGGCAATATTTTATCCCTGTATTCCCACGGGAACGGGAACTACGCGGGTAAAACCGCGCGGAGGCAGCTAGTGGCAAATAAAAAGGCTCACTTCATACAGGAATTAATACACATAAAAACAAATATACAAAAATGATTACGTACCTGAATACCGCTTTTCAAGTCGAAATAGATCTCTTCTAAGTTGGGATCATTTTCGTCGAAGAGTGCAATGTCTGCTGCTACAAGAGCGCAAAGGGCAATCAGAATAATTAGTTTCATTTTTAAAAGCAGGACTTTAACAATTTATCTGATAAATCGTCAGATACTATTCGATATCTAGTAACGTTTGGTTTGACAAGCCTCTTTTATATACATTTCTCCCGCCTAATCCTTAAAAGCCTGGCTGACTGGTTATTTTTTTACTTAAAATTTATGTTAAATTTAGACTTAAAAATATCAAGGCGTAGGCATAAAATTTAAATAGGTCTGGTTTCTTGCGAATCTTTAGAAATGTCAACAGTGAAAAAATCCGGCCAAGAGCGTGTTACGACACGCGCTGTATAGGGTTCTAAATAAATAAATAAATAAATATCCTGGGACATTTTTCACACACGGCCAATCTGATTCCAAACCAAGCAGAGCTTGTGATATGGTAACCAGACAGCTGATATACTACATATACTACTTTTAAATACATACTTATATAGATATTTACATCCAGACACAGGACAAACAGACATATTCATGCATACAAATGTTTGTCCTGGGTGGGATTAGAACCCACGACCCGCGGCTTGAGAGTCAGGGTCACTAACCACAAAGCCAACCGGGCTGTCGGTTCTGTAGCTAGATTGAGAAAATTCAATACTTTACGTATACATAATATACGATTTACTTAAACATATTTTTAATATTGAGGTGGCAGCGAAATGGTAAAAAGTCGTATTTGGTTGATTTTAGGATCTTTTTTACTTGGGCGACTATAACTCGTTAACCTGTAAAACCCTTCAGTGTGATAGTTTTCCTTTAAAATTCAACGTCTATACTACTAGCATGAATTTTTTTACAAATCTACAAACAATGGTTTAGTTTTTAGACGGGGGGGACACATGACTCTAACTAAAATTACAGCTTAAAAGCTTAATATTTCATAAACGGAATTCTGAATCGGAAAGCGTTCTTAGCAAACCTTTGCTATTTTAAATAAGCTATGCAACGATATGCCACACTATTGGAATGTAGGAAAAAAAAATTGTTCCCGTTGTACGTGTATGGGAGGTACCCTAAAAAAAAATTCCTTCAAGATTTTATGTGTTTTTTTTGTCGACGCTGTTAATATCTACTACCATACCAAATTACAGCTCTGTAGTACCAACCGTCTCTGAGATTACCCGCGGACGGACGGAGGGACGGACATGGCGAAACTATAAGGGTTCGTAGTTGACTACGTAGTTGACTACGGAACCCTAAAAACGGATAAAGCTCAATTAATATTCACAATTTAATTTTAAATTCCCCGATATGTCATTATTTATAACGTCCTCATTCCGGTGTTTGACATATTAATGTTCCCAAAACCAGTGATTATATTGAAAAGCTTGTTTGAAACTTGTTTGAATTGTAAAAAAAAATAATCAAATATTATACGTTAAAAGTATATAAAAAAAATAATGGTCAAGCATCTAAAGCAGCATTAGCAGGTTCATACCAGATTTGGCTGGGCAGGGAGAGAAACACGAGTTGTGAAGGTGAGTGTTGATGTACGTCGGAAAGGGGCCCCTTAAACCTACACCCGTGTCACAAGTCTCGGGATCTGCTCGGAGTTTCTCTCTCTGCCACACGATGGACCCGGCACCCGCACGGTGAATCCATGGAACGCTAAGAAGTTCGTCTCGTCTCTATTAGCAGTATAAGAGTATTCTTATACTGCTGGTACTGGTACTGGTGAAGCTGCGTGTTGCCACTAGTATTAGTGGCAACACGCAGCTTCACCCGCGTTCCCGAGGAGTTGCCGACATCTATGTAATTTCATAACAAATCCTAAGTCCGTGTCAAATTTCATTCAGATTCCTTCAGCCATTTCTCAGCTTCACACTTTTCTTTTTAATAATATTAGTTTCTGTCCCGCAGTTTCACCCGTTAGTTCCAATTTCCGTTTCTTTACTTCCTAGAAATATAGGATATAATGTAGCCCATGTTACTCCCCAATAATGTAGTACTATTGTTTAATACTATTGTTTAATTTATTTGACAGCCCGGTTGGCTTTGTGGTTAGTGACCCTGACTTTAAAGCCGTGGGTCGTGGGTTCGAATCCCACCCATGACAAACATTTGTATGCATGAATATGTCTGTTTGTCCTGTGTCTGGATGTAAATATCTATATAAGTATGTATTTAAAAGTAGTATATGTAGTATAACAGCTATCTGGTTACCATAACACAAGCTCACTTTGATGCTTAATTTGGAATCAGATTGGCCGAGTGTGAAAAATGTCCCAGGATATTTATTTGTTTATTTAATAATTTTTTAAATCGATTGAAAGATGTGAGAGTAAAAGCATAACAAAAAAACCCACACTCGCATTTATAATATTAGTTATGTTTAGGATTAATTTCCATCAATTCCATCACAACAGGCCGGTGCAGATAAAGTATAGTAGCACGAAAATAAACAGTATTACAATGGTCGCGTAGAATTTTAGAAATATGCAAATTTACTGCAAATCCCTGGACGTCACAGATAGTGTATGACAGACGCGACAGATCTGAATCTACTAGTTTACTTACTAATATTATAAATGGGAATGTTCGGGAGAATGTATGTGTGTATGTATGTTTGTTACTCTTTCATACGTTTTACGTCCTTAAAAGAATTATTCAAAACGCCTTTAATTTTTTTTAAGCAAATTTACTTGTTTAGAAACAATATTAAGGTCTTGTTTTTTTGCATCTCAAAAACACTAGTAACGTATTTTTTTTGGGATTTTTTATTATTTTTTTGCTTTAAACAATGTTTAAAAAATAAATATCCTGGGACATTTATCACACGGCTAATCGGATTCCATAAGCTTCAAAGTGAGGTTTTATTATGGTAACCAGATAGCTGATACACTACATAATATGTAGATACTAGTGGCTCCCCGCGGTTTCACTCGCGTTCCCGGGGATTTTAAATTTTCCCGGGATAAAAAGTATCCTATGTCCGTCTCCTGGTAATAAGCTACCTCCCCACCATTTTTCAGCCAAATCGTTTAAGCCCTTCTTGAGTTATTAATAGTGTAACTAACACGGATTTCTTTTATATATATAGATACTAGTGGCTCTCCGCGGTTTCACCCGCGTACCCGGGATATCTTTCATTTTCCCGTGATAAAAAGTAGCCTATGTCCTTTCCCAGGCTCTGGACTATCTGTGTACTAAATTTCGTTTAAATCGGTTCTGTAGTTTTAGCGTTAAAGCGTAACAGACAGAGTTACTTTCGCATTAATTTATAATATTAGTATAGATTTACATCCTAATCTACATCTATACTAATATTATAAAGAGGAAAGATTTGTTTGTTTGTTTGTTTGTTTGTTTGTAATGAATAGGCTCCGAAACTACTGGACCGATTTCAAAAATTCTTTCACCTTTGGAAAGCTACATTATCCCCGAGTAACATAGGCTATATTTTATCCCTGTATTCCCACGGGAACGGGAACTACGCGGGTAAAACCGCGGGGAGGCAGCTATTTAATTATATTTTAATGTGTCACTACTTTATAAAACATCATTTGATAGAGTTGGCATCTCTGTTCATAATCTGGGTTTTATGCGAACGATTTTAATTAATATTTCCGCCGGTATCTGCACTCGGTGAATTAATTTGAAATATTAGCCTCGAAATATGCTAATGTTTCAAGGTTCAAGTTAAAATTATCGTTTAGGGAATTATTAAAGGAAACCAACGGAGTATTTAGGTCAATAGAGATGAATGATGCTTATAATAATTGTATGAATCATTTTGGTTTGTTTATTTTTAAATTACAATGACAAATTGTGGTTAGTGACCCTGATTCTCAAACCGCCGGTCGTGGGTTCGAACCCCGCCCAGGACAAACATTTGTATGTCTATTTGTTATATGTTTGGATGTAAATATCTATATCAGTATGTATTTAAAAAAGGTAGTAGGTATTTCTAGTATATCAACTATCTGGTTACCATAACACAAGCTCTGCTTAGTTTTGAATCAGATTGGCCATTTGTGAAAAATGTCCCAGGATATTTATTTATTTATACTTATATAGATAATTTCATCCAGTCGTATTAATGCATACAAATGTTTGTCCTTAGTGGGATTCGAACCCACGACCACCGGCTTGATAGTCAGGGTCACTAACCACAAAGCCAACCAGCTGTAAGAAAAATGTTGTTGATATTCATGAATAGGCATAAGTGGGGAGAAGGCGCCTTTTACACCGGTTAATGACAGATGCAGTTAAGTTATGTATGTCGTGGGCAAATCGTTGAACTGGGCCGATCTAGATCTGCCTTTTTTTTACGCTGGGAAAAATGCGTTACCCATACCCTCCCTGTCGAGGGACAGGAAGGGTTATGTGGGACTCCCCGGTTGCAGCCAACCTGTATACCCACTAAACAACCCAGCGACACTCCTTCCTCGTCTTTGTGGGGGGGGAACTGGGAATCAGGCACAGCCCTTGCGTCCAGTCCCCCCCCGACGACCACCCGCCTTCTCGGCGGGCGCTTCGTGACCCCCCTCCCACAATAGGAGGGGGGTTTGGGAATGACCGCGAGTGCTCGGCCATGCCTGGGCTTATCGTGATAGATAGATAACTCTTCATTGTACTCCAAAAGACAAAACAAATAAACAATAACAGTAGAACTTAAGCTTGTGCAGCTTGTGCATTTAGCACAGTGTCAGTGAGACTAATTCCATGAAATGTAAATAAAGAGTAATTGCTGAGTTTATTGCCGGCTCTTATCAGCAAAACCAACCTTACGAACCGAGCGTTAGAGTCTGATTATTCATAAGTGTCTGTGAAGGCCTAATTGAATAAAACACATTTTACATTTTCATTTTTCATTTTAGTGTAAATAAGAACAACAGCAATACTTATATTTATTTATGTGTTAAGTACAATTAATTAACATGTTCGCGGCTCAGGTAACCTATGTTTGTGTATTATCCCCTTATTTTAACGAAGAGCACATCATGAAATAATCAGCCAAATCAGACAGACCGGCTGTCGGTCGTGAGTCGGAATCCCACCCAGGACAAACACTTGTTTGCATGAATATGTCCGTTCTATGTCTGGATTTAATTATCTATATAAGCATGTATTTAAAACGTATTATATGTAGTATATCAGCTATGTAGTTACCATATCACAAGCTATGCTTAATTTGGGACCATATTGGCCGTGTGTGAAAAATGTCTCAGGATTATTTTAAATCACGAAATGCGTCGTGTGGCCAGGCAGATCTAGATCGGCCCAGTTCATCGATTTGCCCACGACATGTAGATGAATGCCAATTTTGCATTGCAGTTAGTATGAGTAGGTTTGCTACCAGTAATGGATTTAGTTCCGATGAAACTATACATCAATGTCCTGCAACTTGATTGGAGAATAGTTAATGATGCGGTCGTGGATAGATCGGAGTGTTAATAGTGGGAATAAATTTAGCCAAGACTTGCATGAAGTACCTGTTATGTACTGGTTTTAGATGGAGTTTAAGGTGAGAACTACTTGAGTTGTTTTATCACTACATATTATAAAACAAAGTCATTTTCCGTTGTCTGTCCCCATGTCTTTAAAACTACGCAACAAATTTTGATTGTGTTTTCTATACTAATATTATAAAGAGGAAAGATTTGTTTGTTTGTTTGTTTGTTTGTTTGTAATGAATAGGCTCCGAAACTACTGGACCGATTTCAAAAATTCTTTCACCTTTGGAAAGCTACATTATCCCCGAGTAACATAGGCTATATTTTATCCCTGTATTCCCACGGGAACGGGAACTACGCGGGTAAAACCGCGCGGAGGCAGCTAGTTATAGATAAAGTGATTCTAGAGGAAGGTTTTTATAAGCAATACATGCATAATATGTTAAAGAAACACTGTCTATTTTGTAGTGTTTCTAATGTGATGTATAAGCATTGCCTGCAAAGCCAGGGCGGGTCACTAGTATGTTATATGTGTAAAATTTTAAAGTCAAGTTAAAACAAACATAATTATAGCAATCCAAACGGCTGGTGCGATTTTAATAAAACTTGGTATGGAGTTAGCTGATACCCTGGATTAACAAATAAGCTACTTTATCCCGGGAAAATTGAAGATCCCGAGACCACGGGTAAAATCCCGGGCACCAACTAAATAACTATAAAAATCAAAGGCCGCCAAGCAATAAATAAACATTGGAGCAAGGAACGGATCTCGGCCGGACGGCAAGCGCCGCTACATTTGCCATAACGCATCATTGGTCTCAAATGAAACGACAAACGTTTCAATTCACTTGGCCTGTGTTTATTTTGTTCCTATTGAATCATTTGTTAATGTCATGTTGATGGATTACTCCTGTATATGTTTGGTTTTAATTTAAATGTTACCTTTTGGATTAGTTTTAGATTTGAGATAGTTCGTTGGTTCTTTGAAAAATTTAACAGGAATTCATAATGTTTTTCAAGTAGTTATTAAAAGTTATTATAAATTGACGAGCTAATAATGAATAAAAGACAATAATTAATAATCAATGCGGCCTAGTGCGAGACGGACTCGCCCATGAACAGACAGACAGACATATATGACGATTATTACAGATACACATAAAAAAATATAAAGTCCTATAATAATTTTATTAATAACTACCTTATTTTTAGTTTCAAGGTACGATACAATTTTATATAAGAAAAACCTCAAAAAGATGTCAACAAAAATAGTCCATAATGACATGACTAGATTACAAAAACCAGAAATTCTTATGGAACATATATTCAATTAAGTTAATAATAAATAAAATATTAAATCTTTTTTATTTAACAACAACAATATGACGCTTAATATTAGCTATTTATTTTCGACGTGTTGTATAAGTATATTGTGAATTGAAAAAGTTCTGAAACTCATAATGTGAAAGATTTATACACATTTGAATTACGTAAAAGCAATGAGTATCATTCAAGAGATTTTAATATCTGTGTGGACATTAAAGCGAGCTATGAAAAGCATTTTAATTTCCTACCCGAGCTGCTATAATTCATTGCCATGGACATAGAAATGTTATGAAACGTATAGAAAGTTAAAAATTTTTGAAATGGTGAAAAGACTTTTGAAAGGTTTTTTTGTCGAAATATAAAAGTATATTTTGATGTTCCAATTTTATTCAATTCAATTAATGTTATTCTAATTTAAATTATTTTCCACTAAAATCATAATCACATATTCATAGTATTGCTCATAACTAATAACTCGTCCTTCGTTTCCTTTCGACCGTCATTGCTCCGTATTTCAACAAATTAATACAAAATACTTTTAACTATATGTATAATGATTCCTCTTGAATGACTCTTATATATTATTGAGATCATTAAAATTCGTTGCGTATAATTTAACAGCCGGTGGGAAGTGACTTCGTGTTATACTATGTAAAGATTATAATTATATATGTCATATATTTAAAAAATCAAATTATATTCGCAACGAGTCATAGCTTACTAGTTAATTTACTCTTAAATAATTTTAATTCGTGATCCATTTGCCCACTTTTATTATTCGTTACATATCTATGATCCAGTTTGCATTACCTGTATTACAATACGATGGCACAAAACTTGGCTTGCCAGTCATACTGAAGGGAATTTATGCGGCGAAATTAATTGGAAAATTGCGATACTGTTGCCTGTACGTGAATGACGTAGTGAGTGTAATATTGTTTGAGAATTGTATTGAAATCGATTGTTATTATACATTACAGATATTGGAAATATAGTATAGCTGTAGTGGTTTTTACGATCACAAAGGGGCAGGTTGAAAACCCTGGCCCACACCTCTGAGTTTTAAAAAACTTCCGTAGGAATTCATACCATTGGCTTTTCGGTAAAGGAAAATCATCGGGAAGAAACCTGCATGCTCGAAATATTATAATTAAAGGCATGTGAAGTCCACCAATCTGCCAATCTGATTGGATGATGGCTAAAACCCCTCGTGAGAGGGTCGTGCTCCTCGGTGAAGACGTATATGAGCTGATGATGATGACGTAGATTTTAGGATTGGCGGACATAACATGCCTTTGAATGGGATGGGATGTCTTGAGTAGGCAGACTACCTTACAATGATTTTCTTCACTGAAAACCTGTGGTGTAAATTTGTACTAAAGTTTTAAACTTACGAGTTACGGGTCCGGGACGAACTGTAGACGAATTTAAGAATATCGTTGGATTATTCTATACTAGTTGACCCGCGCAACTTCGTTAGCGTCACTTGCCCGTTTTTGCAACAGTTTTGATTGATGCTCCGCTATTCGTCATAGCGTAATGATTTAGACACAAAAACCTTTCTCTTGAATTACTCTATCTACTAAAAAAAACCGCATCAAAATCCGTTGCGTAGTTTTAAAGATCTAAGCATACATAGGGACAGACAGATTGTTTTATACTATGTAGTGATTAACACAAAGTTTTTTCTAGGGAAAACTATCAATCCCTGTGACCACATTAGGTATTTCTTTACAGCCCACACAATTAATTCTAGTTACCACATCCTCACCAGTAAGGCCAATGTCTTAAATATTCATATGTGAATTTACATGAATTCATACACGTATTCACTCACACATGTATGCGACCACAATCATGGGATTGCCTTCACGCGCCGTCTCACTAATTGTCATCAATTACAGCCAGCATGTTAATTTGCACTACAGCTTCATAGTCGTATGTAGGTATGACGATATTAGGTAAAGAAGATATTATTATCTATTTGATATAAAGAGAAAAATAAATACAATTTTGAAAGTAAATATATATATAAGAAGGTATGTATATTTAAAAATAATCAGCCATCTGGATACCTTAGAATCATTTATCTCTAACAGATTATTTAGAATAAGACAAAATGATGCCTACTCTGAGCTGAAGGAAATTAAAGCTGGTGTGCCACAAGGAAGTGTTTTAGGCCCAGTCCTGTACTTGTTGTATACCTGTGATCCTTGACGTCAAATTACGCTGGAAAGCTCATGTCAAAAAGAAAAAAACCGAATTAGATTTACGGTATAAACAAATGTATTGGCTGCTTGGTAAACATTCCGTGCTGTCAACACGCAACAAATTACTACTGTACAGACAAGTCCTAATGCCAGTATGGACTTATGGTATTCAGCTGTGGGGCTGCACCAAACAAAGCAATGTTTCGATTATACAACGATTCCAAAATAAGGTTTAAGAGAAATAGTAAATGCTCCCTGGTACATTAGAAATGATGACCTTCATCGGCACTTAAAAATAAGCTTTGTGAGCCAAGTGATCACAAAGTATGCAGAGGCTCACCAGAAAAGACTTCTTCACCATGTGAACGTTGAGGCAATACAGCTCCTCGATCACACAGACATTGTGAGAAGACTCAAAAGGACTAAACCTTTTGAGCTAGTGTTCATCACTTCAGGAATCATTACTTGTGGTACCAAAGTGTAAGCTCTGCTTAGTTTGGAATCAGTTTGGCCAAAAGTCCTTGACATGCAAAAAGTCCTAAAATATTTTATTTAATCTTGATAATAATAACTTGAAAGGGACTAAACGTTTTCGATCTTACAATGTTCTTAAGTTCTTAGACAAAATGTGGTTTTTACAGGAAATAAATTAGAAATGTTTTAGAAGATTCCCGGGAATGCGAGTAAAACTGCGGGGCGATAGATGGTCATATAGAAATATACTATTTCTTGTTCTTAATTTTTATTGAGAATGTTGAAAAGATTATTTCGTTTTTAATCAGTTAGAAATATTCTTTTCGGATGAGTGTCTCCATCCGAAAAGAATATTTCTAATTATAAACGGTTTCAGACATTCCAAAATTCGGTAAAATAAACTTAAAACACATAACCGAAATCTAGAAAACTAAAAAGCAAAATTGCCGACTAGCAAATCCGAAAATAAATATTCATCTAAATCGAGTACCAGACTTGTCACTTTCATCGGATATTAATTCATCTGGCGGAGCGAGAAAAATTCGATAATCCCCGTTGAAAACCTGCATTGAAGATAGATCTTTATATTCCCTGCATAGAGTTCTAAATTGGCTGATGATGATCAGGATTTTGGGGTAATAAGTGGCGATCAAATTGAGATACGATGCGACACGTGCAGGTTATTGCCTCACAAGTGTTTGGACAAACTAGGATATTGCTTATTTGTGCGGAAAACCTCTCTATATAGTTGGGGATATTGAGCGATATATGGCCCAATAACATTTTGCAGTGACTCGACGAAAATAGTAAATCATGTTACATTGTGGTCAGTACTGTAACCAATTCATTTCCATGTTTTTTTTTTATATGAAATGCAATCTGAAGCTTCAGAGATCTGAGTGTAAAGCAATACTAGATTATATTTTAAACAAAAATCAATGAATCACGAAAACTAATCTACAATATTTAATTCCAGAGTTACATTTTTCAAATTATTAACAGAAATATGTTGACATTTCGGCCTAAAACAGTTTAAAAATAATGAAATGGTAATTTTATAATGACAATTTAATTTGAATAGGTACTTTTATATTTAATCCAAGTTCCGGGCTGCAACTACTTGCATCTATTAATTTATTAGAACATAAAATTGTGATTTGTTTAGGTTGAGGAGTCTCACGAGGTTAAGTTTTCTAGTTAAAGTTCTAAAAAACAGGAAATCCCCAAGATTTTAATTGTACAATATCAAAATCTATAAAATATTAATTACCTAAAATACCTTTAAAAAAACTTTAGTCTAGGCGTTCAACAAAGAAGTAAACCGCAATGTTATCATTAGTTTCAATTACCGTTCCCTTAAAAAACTTCTAACCACTTAAAGCGGCTAAAAAATGATTAAGTGTGAAAGTGTCTAGAAAAAGTTGTAATAAGCCATGAAAAATTACAGTTCACGGTCGATCCGGTCGCCGTTAGCAAGTCATCATATTGGATCCACGTTCATCAATCATATAATGATAGATATTGATTTTATTTTGTCATCGAGTGTATTGTTAAAAAACTATTTATTGCTTCTATCGATGTCGACCATTAAGATTTCTATGCGGCTATTTATAGCCCTAGCATCCGCCGCGTGGTTTTACCCACGTAGTTCCCGTTCCTGGACGAATCAAATCAAATTTATAATTTTTTTTATTCAAGTAGGCCCTTACAAGGACTTATGAAATGAACAGGCACATGCTCAGTTCTGAAAGGATAAAATTTTGCCTATGACACTCCACAATAGCTTTCTTTTGGTGAAATAATTTTGAAAATCTAAAATATTTTATCCACATATCCTCACGGAAGCGGGAACTACGCGAAAGGAACCGCACAGAGGCAACTAGTATCTAACATATAAAATATTGACGCCCATTAAATATTATTCCCAACACAAACAAGAGCGACTATAGAATACTGAAACTCTTGGAAAAACATAATTATTTCTCAAGACAAGAAAAACATCCGTTTCACGGAATCACAGTCAAAGTGCATGCAAAGCTTTCATCCGTTAGAAATAATTTCTCAGTTCATTACTGCAACATGCGCCTGCGCATCGGGCGTCGGCCAATGGGCTGTGACTGTCACGGTTGACATTTAGTGATCCGACTTCTCTTCTGACTCATTCACTTATTTCAGTCCTGATTCGTGGACTAGTCTAATGTGTTTTAGTTAATAGATTTAAATTTTTTGTACCGCTTTTGAGAGAAAATTTGTGTTTTAAAACTCTATGGTTTGTTCTCAAAAATGTAGTTTCTAGAAAGATGTACAACTACCTATACCTATATTTTTTTGTATGAATATGGACTACCTAGTTTGAACTAGACCGGTTCAGCTTTCTTACCTTTTCGTATTTTGTCCAAATGAAGAACTACCTAGTGTTATATAGGAATATTCTTCCACTTGTTAAATTCAACCAGTATCTAATATTATTTTAACGATCGACTCTCTAGCCAATTGAAACGCCAAATTACTCCAGTGGCGGTCACATACCTATAATCCCACCAATTTATGTAGGTCACCTCTCAACACATCCAGTCTTACCCAACTAAACTTGAAAGGATGTACTCTTCACCGCATCCTTCAATATGGAGAACCCTTTGATGTTGTCGGGTTTTTCCGTCACGTCCCTACCAGATGCGTGTAAAATGCTCTTATGTAATTTGTCGATTTTATCAAGAAGTATATAAGACTTGCCTTTGGGAGAGGCAGTACTGTGATTTTAATACTTTTGATCCTGTAGGCTTATATCACTAGTTTCACGTCTCCGGGGTACGTTTAACTTATGTTACCTTTAACTATGGATCCAAGTAAATGTAGCGTGTGCTGTGTTTATGTGTAAGTGTTTTGACTGTGAGGACCTATTACACCTTCTGCTAATTGCATGAACTTTCGAACAATCTGACATGTATTTAAAATTGCAGCTTTTTGGAGGGTTATGTTATTATCATTATTATTAACTTAAGCACATATCTATAAATAAAGCATTTGTAAGTGGCACAATTCATAAATCTACTATATTGGAATCCGATTGACCATTTATATAGAACCCCAGAAACACTGTACCTAAAACAAACGTAAAACAGTAAACTAGTAAATTGGACAATGTCTTCAATTTACCTCTATCACAGTGGGTGTATTTATTTCCGTTGTCGTAATTTAAAAAGCCAATCTCATCGAACCTCTGCGGAGCACGAACCCCTGCTAGCAAACTCGTTTCACCCATAAAATTGAGTTAGCGAACCGCTTAATGCTTTTGGCAAACATGTCGTCGAATATGTGGCTACAGTGTTATAAACATGATGCTTGACCTATTTTTACATGGAAGACGAGAGTACTTGTGTGAAAAATTGGATATGGAAACTCAGTTTGATCGAAAGTGAGTTTAAAGTGCCATGAAAGAGGGTGTATTATTTATTGCACTCATGGGCTCAGTGAAACATTGTAGGACCTGTAATCCTTGATATAAAGTGTTTATGCTTGTTAGCTCTCTAATTTGATTTTCTAGGTCATAGTCAATTGATGATATTAATGATTAATATGAACAACCCATGAGCTATTTAGTTTAAATTATAAAAGTTTTTAATGGGAAAAAGGCATCTTGTGATAACATATTTATGTTATTTTTAGTTCACATTTAATGTAAAAAATTTAGTATGTTTTATGGTAAATTTGGAATTCCATCATGGCTTCCTAAGTAATGTCAAAAATTAACCCTAGAAAGATAATCTACGTCTTTGAGACGTATGCCCGACACAAATATTGCTATATTTTTTTTATTTCGCAAGGTAGGGCTCTGTCCTTCTCAGTTTTCTCTGTGGCCCGGCAGAGCTTTCGTGAGACGGCTGAAACACCACGGTAAGTACGATAATTATGTAGATATTAGGACAGCCTACGTTCGACAGACGTATGATTATCCTTTGTGTAACTTTTGAACTTCGTTCCCCGTAGTAATAGTTCCCTTTTTTTACAAGTTATTTATATTTTTTAGCAAATTTTGGCTATGTACGGCAATAAATACCATATGATCTAATAAAATAGAGATCACAGAAGAACTAAAGAATACTCTTTTGGGACCAGTTGGATCTTCGATGTTTTGCTTTGGCGGGCCATTGACTCTTGTGTCATTCAATCCAAAACTCTCAAATATGGTGTGTTTATTATTGACTCTGTGTGACTCTTTCGTCACAATATGATAATAGCCACACGTACGTCAAAAATAAGAAGGATTAGAAAAATTACATGTTATAAATATATGCAAAAAAAAAATTTTTGGTGACATTAAATTGATGTATGTAAAGGCTGTATCTAAATGTGATTTAAACACAAAAACTCTTGATTTTTTAATTGAAACTATTAATTAGTAATTACTCTTAAATATTATGTAAAAAAAAAGAAATTTTATACTAAGGTGAATAGATTTACTCAATAAACGAAGACTTAATAATTTTTTGTTAATTCGTAAGAGGTTTACAGAATTTCGTAGTTTATTTTCATTATATACCATTTCCGATCATAATTTTGGTGTTATTTGTAGTAGAAAACCCTAAACTAATTATCCAATCACTTTTAAAAAGATTATTTATGAAAACTTCTCCAATAGGCACATATAAATTTCAATACGTCTCAAAGACGTAAGATTATCTTTACCGTAGGACAAAATAAGATTATCTTTCTAGGGTTAAAGCGCAACCCGGCGTGAGAGCCGCAAACTAACTTCAAAAGATTTATAAAACCAGTATAGGGGAGTATGCAGGTAGCTAACATAGGTACAGAAATATTTAACATTCTCGCCTGTGAACTTACAAAGTAGGTCATGTTTTGCTTAGAGTAGGTAAAGTAAATGTCTTGCATTCTTCATGTTTATAAATATTTTGGATGCATTAAATTTTACGACATGGGTTGGGTTTTCATGGTTTGTATGTACTGGCTGTACTATAAAAATATCTTGAGTATTTTTGTCGACTATTATCTACGTAAGAAAATTGCAGAGCCATTATTTGACTCTTTATAGCTTGAGTTATATGTAAAATACTCAGATGACGTCAGTTGAGCATCCGTATCATTATCATCATCAGAATCTAATACGTCTCCACCGAGGAGCACGATAACCCCTAACAACGAGGTTTGTGTCCACGAAAAATATTTCGTCTTATATTATTTTTAATAAAATTTTCAATTAAATATAAGCAACTTCAATCATTCGCACAATAATTTCGAAAGCATAAAATTATCATTCGTCATACGCACGCTGAGCGCGTCGCGTCCGATATCCGATGCGCAATCAATTTTCCGAATTTCATTTTATCAGTATGCGAAACAATCCAATCCGATATCACTTAATCGAATCAATAATTAGCATTTCGCCCTTTCAAACAATCGAGATCAAACATCGATGCTGATTAACAATCGCCAATTTCATAAATGGACTATTTGCGATATGTCTGGCTTCATTATTTCACTGTACATTCATGCTCGTTCAATGTAAATACATACATACCTACTTAATTATGATTTTTATTTTGAATTTATTGAATATAGAATACTAAATGTTGTCCTGGGCGGTAACGAACCCATGCTTTCAGAGTCCAACCACAAAGCCCTAGCTAGCCACATCATTAATCTAACAGCTTACTTATTGTTCAAGTTCTGCTTAATTTTGGACCATGTAGAATATTTAAGCACAATTTTGTTATAACTTCGTTGCACATAAAAAAAATCTTAATGTTTCAGTAAGAAACTGCTAACGAATATAATAATTAAGTACCTTCGTATATACCTATATCAGTTATTTATGTAGTAATTATTGCAGTTCATTTCCCGTCCGATCGTTAATTAAAAGCCAGAATCTACAGGGTTTTAAGGGACGTCGCACATTAGTGTTCCTATTTTAATTGAAATAAAGGATTATTATTATATTATTATGTATCTTCACTTGATACTTGGAGCCAAATAAAACTCAATGATTTTAGAAAATGGATTATAATCAGTGTCTTATGTTACATGACAGAGTGACGATGTATGAATGACATACTGAGTAGATGACGTGCAGTTTATTGAATAAAAAGCAACGCCTTACGAAAGTCGATAGCAACGTTATACATTTTTATATTTTAATTTATTAATTATAACAGGGTCATGAGCCTGAACATATTATTATATGTAACATCTGATACTTTATGCTTATAAAAACATATGGAAATCTAGCTTTGTTATTGCATTATTTTACAGGTTTTCTAGGACTCGGTAATCTCAAGAAAGGCGATATGCTATAAAATATCATATTACGACCACACGAAACATTGATAAAAAAAATTGCAGCTCTTCAACTTTATAACATAGATTAACATGCCACCAAATAAAAAAGCATGCTAATAATGGTGCGATCCCCTTAATATCCTCGCGTTGCTCAAACCGCAACGTTAGCTCCAATTCCGAGCCATTACCTGCCCAGAGATTATTCTTACTGGACCTGCTGACCTGTGAGATATTACCTCTGTTTACTGAAGGAACCCCAGCCTCTAATTTTTCTACTAAAACCCGTTCGTGTGTAAACTAAATGTTTAATTGGGAAGTTATTTTAATGCTACTCTTACTTGGATTTACGTGATGATAGAAATAATTTTAGGTCAAATAGATAAGATTTAACAAGGTCTTGTAAATTGTCTTTATGTATGTTTTTTTGCCGACGATCATTTTCTTAAAAAATACTCTTTATTCCATGAAATCTATATTGATATAAAACCATTTATTACTTGATCCAGTAGTAGATTCTAGTAATTTTATTCCATTGAATGTTGTTGCGTTATTCTATTTCAAGTTGACCCGCGTAACTTTGACAGCGTCACGTTCCTGATTTTGCAAGATATTTCATTGATGCTCTGCTTCATTAATCGTAGCGTTATATTATATAGCTGCTTTTGCTATTTTTAGTTTAGATTTTTATATGTAAAAAAGTGACGTAACGAGTCTTGCGTCACGCACCTGTGACGTTTTTAATTAAATTTAGTACCCATATCATGAACAACATGCAAACCATATACCTAAATATCCTTTATTATTTACTCCCTGCGGTACCACTAAAAACATTGTGTGAAGTATATTAACGACGGTACCACCATTTAATGTTCCTCACACCAGCATTTAAGTTGATAAACAGAATTGCAAATAAATAGGTATTAGAAGCTTTTATGTCGACGATCTGAACGGACAACGGACAATGTAATCTCCTGATTGAGCAATCTCCTAAAACACGCAAAAAAACCATCACGATGCACGATGGAGTTTCCTTCAAAAAGGGCGGTAGTTGGAAAAAAAGTGGCAAGTAATTACACATTGTAAGCAAAAGGGGGATTCAACACGCTCGCACGACGTAAAGGGGGTGTGTTGCAAACAAAAGGTTTTGTTTTACTTTAATATTTCACTCCTGTCAACACTGAACAAAAAACACCAGGATTAAAATGTCCTGTTTTGTATGAACATAGGGGTATGTGATTAAAAAATGGTTATAGTTTTTTTTGTGTATTTATTAAGGATTTGAAAGTTTATGTTAGTATAACAATGGTCTTAAATATACCACAAAGTAGTATGCAAAATATCAAGATTAAGAAAATTTCTAGTCTTAATAAAAATGTCTTACTTTATATGTTAGTCCAAAACTGTATTTTACAATGAGCAGTCTTATTTCCAAGAGTAATATATTCCAACTTTAAAATGCTAACGACATAAAGATGAAAATACCAAGTTGTATTTAAAAAAAAATTACTAATTATATTATTTACTAGTGGCTACCCGTGGTTTCTACCTATGATCTGCTATGTGTGTTCCAAATTTTATCCAAATCCGTTCAGTAGTTTTTGGGTGAAATATTAACAAACATACATCCATCAATACTCACAAACTTTCGAATTTATAAATATTAATAGCATTAAATACCAAAAAGTCCTGTTGAATACAATAAGTATTTACGCTTTAACTGAACTAAATTCAACTACTTATTTCAAAATAAATAAGTACTAGAATTGTCTCAACGATATTCATAAATTCAAAACTTAGAAGTTACAGGGACTCGAAATTGAAGTAGCGATTCGTTACAGAAAATATCCTTTGTACCAACCCTCGATGTTAACATCAAATAGCTTGAAGACAAAGTATTTACTTTGATATAGAGTGAGATCAAACTTTAACTTTGTTCGAGGCATCTCAGTTAGGGATAGTTAAAACTGTTCGCCTCAATGGATACTAGACTGGCCCTAATGAGGATTCTGTGAAAGATATTGTTAAATGTTGTATGGTAGAATTATTTTAGTGTTGGCATAAATAATAAATAAATAAGTCCAAATTGATGTATTATATAGGTATAAAAACCTTCCCCATAAAATAGTCCGTAATCGGATGAAAATCTGTTCAGTAGTTTTTATGTTCATCGCGTTCAGGCAGACAGACAGAGGCGGTGAGGACTTTGTTTTATATATAAAGATAGATAGGCACTGAAATATATGTCGAAAAAAAATGTTTTTTCACAAAATTAATATTTATTAATTTTATTATAAACAATCGTTTGAAATGTTTCCGTTAAGTTTTTTTTTCATTTATTCCAAATATTTTAGAATATAAGACAGTTTTAAATAAATTGTCTTTTTTTAATTAGCTTTTTATAACTTCAATCCGACAGATTTCAAATAGTATTTAAAAAACTATCTATATAAATAAATCTGCAAGCACCAAAATACGTAATATATAAGCAGCCTTAGCTATCAGAATCTATCTTGATTTTTAGATATTTCATACAATGCAAAATTTACTTTGCTATCCTACGATCCTTACTCCGTTGACATAAGGTCCTATTTTGACAAAAACCGTTTTCATGTTCCCAAGTCTTTGTTAAGTTAGTTCTGAAACAAAGTGATGCTTCATCCAGCTCACAAAAGCCTGTAGCTCTTTTGACGGTGGCTCGTTTAGACAGAATGATATTGTTAGTTTGAAAAATGTTCCGACAAGAACACTGGATCTTGTATTGTATTGTGATTTACTTTTTAAAATAAACAATATGCTTTGGGATATAAAATAGTGCGGTTAAAATAATAGTTTTGAGAAAAGGAATGGTAAATACAATTTAATGTAATGACAATATAATAGGAGGTGACCACTTAGCACCTACCTGCTTGTTAACCTACTGACATAAAAAAAATTATGATTAAATAATGATTTAAAAATTTTAACAGTAAAATATAGCCTATAACCTTCCTCGATAGATGGGCTATCTAACACTGAAATACTTTCAAAATTGTAAAATTTTCATTTTACAAGATTTTGAAATCGGATCAGTATTTCCTGATATTAGCGCGATCAAGCAAACAAACAAACTCTTTAGCTATATATTAGTATAGATATATTTTTTTTTTTATAATAAATAAAATATTATCACTATCTAATAAAAAATATGTTCAGTTTGAAACTAAAATAACAAATAACCAATTAAATTACGAATTACAAATTGGTTTTCCACATTAGTAATAAGGGTTTCCTTACATGTTATTACGAAAATAGATACCAAGTAACGCATTCTCACTGGCGTGAGACGCCGGGCTGTCTACATTATTCCCTATGATTACCCACATATAGAGCTATCAAACAACACTGTCCTAATCAAATATTAAAGCTTCAAGACATGAATTTGAAGGAGTATTATTATAGGGTACAGGAAAACGGTAATATTTTATTTACAGTCAATTATAAGGAATAGATTTTCCGGATCTACCCCTCTTGTGGTATTTCCGTACAAAGTGACTAAGTTACTTACTATAATAGCGATGAGTGGATGGGTGTATGTTACTGTTTCGCACTATAACTACTTAAGGATATTTCATCGATAGACTTTCTTCTGGAATAAAACAAAGGTACTTTTGTGGTCACGATCCTGAGACATGAGCAACAAGTAGGAAAGGTACTTGAAAATCATTGAATTGCGCGAGTAAATCCGCGGACGTTAGCTAGTAATTATGTATACTAAACAACAGTTACAGGCCAAATATAAATATTACAAACAAACAAAAGTCTATGACCAAGCTTATCCATACAAGTGGCATACAAATAAGGAGCGAAAAGTATTTTCACTGGAAGAAGTAAAATTGAGCATCTGTTGCGGACACGGTGCCGGCGGTACGTGTGGGGACACACGTTCCTAAAATACGTAGAGAAACGCTGCGACTTACAAATCACAAACATTTAATTGCTAACCATTTTCTAAACGTAGAAAGTACCAAGTAAAAAATGTTATTTAACTTCTTTGTCGTCATTATTTGAATACCGTTTCGTCGCAGTAAATGGGCAAAATTTTCGATTTTAAATTACCAAAATTGTAGGTATACGAAACTACGCAGTGGCTTTATGGACTCCACATAAGTGAATCTGTGAGCAAACAGTAACCTAATATTTTGTTATTCATGGTTATATTTATTCAATTATTCGAATACATATAAATGTAATGTAGGTATTATTTACTATTATGAAATACACTCGAGTAAATAAAGTAAAACACATTCAAAATCGTCATTGATAGTTATTAAATACTGGACATGGCATACATAAATATAAATTAAGATTTTATAGAGAGAATATAGAAAGTGAAAATATATTAACAGAACGTTGAAGAACAACCGCAGCAGTATCGCTGGCAAAACTTGAACGTGTGTCAACAAGCGACTCAACATTTTTTTGGGACAAATTTATTCAGTCCCAGAAAGAGTAAATTACAAGAAATATTGTCAACGCCAAATGGTTGCGTAAAAGTTTGCGACAGGCGGGTATAACGGAAACAAATTGGTATTTTCTTCCACAGCCGAAAAACCGTCCTTTTCTTTTTAGCTAATAATTTGGTAGAAATCTAAGTTATATTTCTTGTCTTGGTCTGATTTAAATATAGCTTTTACTGCACAGTTGGCGCTTTTGATCATTTACGACAGTCTTTTTCATATAAGTCATTCTATATATAGATATAAATTATTATAGTGAATGTTTAATACTTCTGACTTATTATGTTATTGTGTTACTTATAACATGCTTATATAGATATTTCATACCAGACACAGAACCATACATGTTTGTCCTATGTGAGTTTCAAACCCACGTCAGCTTGAAAGCCAGCACTTATCACAAACCCAACCGGTTGCTTTCGGTGCCTATTTAATACAAACAAAATCTTTCCTCTTTATTATAGTGTAGATAATATTTTTCATTCAAAGCTCGTCTGAAACGCAATAGTCTCTTTGTCTCGTGCTTAACGAGAGTTTCCATCGAATGCCTCCGCTTGCTTACACTTTGTGTAACTTCAGCTAGCTCGATAGCTCAAGAAAATGGAGGTTCTTTGATAAAGGCCTTCCGCAACATAATGTCGTTCTTGAGAAACGCTTTTAAATAGATATCGGATCTCTTTGCTTGGTTTCAGTTTAATTAGGAGCTGTTCTGGTTAAAAAATACGGTCCAATGGTTTATTAGGTTAATTGTTAACTTGGTCGACTTTGTGGGAAGTTTTTAGTAATGTAATAAATCCTATCTATGTCAATTATTTTTTTCGTGGTATTAAAGGCATATTTTATTATAATTTTGAGTTTACAAACTAGCTGTTGTCTAGCGTATTCAACCGGGTTCCTGTATTGTTATTAAGTAGTGTACTTTTAGTTGCCGTTTTTTAATAAGGTATATTCTGAAAACATTTCCAACCTTTTCATTATGTTATATAAAAAAAAATGACATGTATTATAATGTAATTCGGTCATGAAAGACACACCTGACTGCGTAAAAGTTACGAATGGTATTCATTATTATAGTCAAACTTAATTGAATGCAACCAACTCAGTGACATAAAGGAAACTAGTTTAGTTTTGGGTTGAACAAATTCGCGTCAACTCAAAAGCAGTGTTCTCCCAAGCATAATTAAATGATAGATAATAAATTGGTAAGACAAAGAAGCCAGTAAAATGTGCAGTAAAGCAAGGACCAACTTAGGCCAAGTTCGGAGCGGGCAGTGAGCAGAGCAGCCATGAAAAACTCAGCCAAGTATAATAACAAAGACAAAGAACTACTCTCATAAAACAAAACCTAAGAACCAATAAACTATCCAGACTAAAGTTTAATTAAATTTTGTATTGTCTTTAAAGATATGGCTCAAGGAATGACCTGAAGGCGAGTATAAAAAATTATCAAATTCGATGCAGCAACACTTCCAATCCCCAAAAAAAGTTGTGGTTAGCGGTAAAAAAATTTGAAGCTAGTTAACATAAAATTATATAGCACATGCACATACAAAAATAAATACACATATTAAATAAAGAATCTGTCTATTTTCCTGGAGTTCATAATAAAAATGTATAGTAATAAAAACACACATAAATATAGCAGAAAATGTGCCGATAATAGTACTACCAGACTGCCGATAAAAGCATAGGTATTGAAATTTACATCCACACATGTTCATGTGTGATGTGCAATCTTTTCTAACCAGCAGCTTCAAAGTCAGAAGTCAAGAAAGTAATTTATTTGTCACTGCAATATAATAACTTAAATTCTATCACTTGTTCCAAGGAATAAGTTATCACTATACTTCGAAAAGTTCGGGTGAACGCTTCAGCCTTCCTGGTTTCAGCTGCCGACTTTAAATTATACCATTATTAATGTAATAGCTATTTATACTAACTGATGTGTGGATATTACTCTGACTGACTGAAAAATCTCAAAGTAAATGTGAAATGGATAGGTATCTATAGACTTTTTTTTTTCAAATATAATATCGGAGTAGGACTACAGATGTATTTTTCAAAAGGATTTTTTATCCATTAATACTTTACTTATAAACCATTAATCAAAAAATAGCCGCAAAATTAGTGCTAGAGCTAGACTACCTTTTATATCTAGAAAATTCAAGTTTCTCTTACGAAAACTATTTCAACAGAAAACAATAGAGCAACAAGACACATCAAAATTCACACATCCTTTTAATTAAACCCTTTCAAACATGTAAGTGTCAAACTAAACTAATAATAATATACATAAAGTTGTATCTAAGTATATTACAACTGTAATCCCCCGCTTATCTCAGTTTAGGTGGCTTAGTATACACCCTGTGTTATGGGCTCATCAAATATGCATTTGGTATATTAAGGCCTTACGTCCCTTTATGTATTTATTTGGGTCAGATTTAAACACAAGGCATAGTTGGGTCGATCTGTAATGTTGTTTCCTTGTGTAAATGCCTGTACAGTATTGAAAATATCCCTTATCAAAGCGTTATTTATGTATTTTATACCTCAAAGGTGACAAAATGGCATACGGTACCACCTGGAATCGGTAACCGATTTATGAACGCTTTAAACACCAGGGTCACTCACGCGTTGCCGACTCCGTAAAAATCTCTTCACTCTGTTCTGAAGATGGGGTATTTTTATTAGGCACAGTATTAGAAGAGACATTTAAAATGGGTTTTATAAACACATAATGTTATCTTAACAGTAAAAGGGGTAAATTAGCTTTACCCCATTTTACTAAAAACTATTTCATAGACTGTGCTAATTTTAGTGTTGCAAATAAAAACATTAATTATACAGAACTATGCATATCCAATATTAACTTTGATTTTAAATAAATTATTATACCTATTGTGATGTTATCATTACGTATAAAATTGCTAAATAAATGAATATGTTTTAAATAATTATGTTTATTATATTTAAAACGTAAAGTGTAAAAATAAATAATGGTAAAAATATTTAATCGAATTATTGTAAAAACAAATACTAAAGAAAATATTTTTTTATTCGTGTGAACTAACAAATGACTTGTAATAATGAATCCAGTAATTCTAACTCAATATATAAATTGTCGTAAATAGCTTTTGTAGAACTGACAAAGGGACGACTCTGTCATTAGGGAAGGCGTGGTAGTAATGGTCGGCGTCGTGGTACAACCTGAACAAATGTTATGTGGTAGAACATTCCCACATAATAAAAATGGTAAAAAAAAATAGATTTTTATTTATTGAACTTTTTTTTTTACAAACAGCCGTGTTTACTTGTATGGTGAACAAATAGGTAGTTAATATTCCAACTAAAGTACTTAAATACTTATAAAGATATTTATATAGAAACGCTTAATAATTTGACATGTTCATTCTGAAATATAGAACTAGACAACGAGTCGAGGTTAGTCAAAGTAATTTATGTTTGATAATTATAGTAGTCCACATGCAAATCGTCCTGTTATATAAATTTCAATCATGAATTTAGTTTGAAAAAACTCTAAAATTATATGTACTAGTTTTCTTTATAAACCAATTTTTGTCATTCAGATGACAGAACGAAGAATTATTAAAGATACACAACCTAATGACAAAAGCAGATTCTAATGAAAACCAGTTTATCAAAGCGAACTTTAAACATAAAAATCTAATAGCAAAAGTTAAAGAACCAATATAAAAACAGGATCCCTGGAAAAACAACACCGGAAATGGGCCCTGAAAACGAATGAAGTCATTGGCTCCAGTTAATTCAGGTCACGCGGTGGAGGCTGCACCGCATACAAATGGCCTGCTCGTGCTGAATACACGTTGATGTAACTTCGAATTTGTGTCGTACTTTACCAAGTTTTATAGTATTTAGAAGTTCAGTTAATTAGAAATGTAGAGTGTTTGGATACGATTCTGATGAAATTGGGTTCAGGGTATAGAAAAATTTTAGAGGATTGAAAGCAAGTGGCTTGAGAGTTAGGGATACTAACCACTAAGAACAAGTGTGCCTAGTTCCTATGTTACCCATTTATATACAACATTACATAATACTTACTGATCCGCGCAATGTTGTCTGCGATAAATCTTCACCGTTATTGCGATATGTTTCAATGATGCTCCATTCTTATTGGTTGTAACATCTATTTTAAAGTATTATTTGATAAATGGGATTTCTTACACAAAAATATATTTAATTTTAACCAGTAGTTTTGAAGCTATAAACAAAAGATTCAGATTCTATCCTCTATATCATTAGTGTATCTACTTATAAAAATACTAGCTGCCTCCGCGCGGTTCTACCCGCGTAGTTCCCATTCCCGTGGGAATACAGGGATAAAATATAGCCTATGTTTCTCGGGGATAATGTAGCTTTCCAAAGGTGAAAGAATTTTTGAAATCGGTCCAGTAGTTTCGGAGCCTATTCGTTACAAACAAACAAATCTTTCCTCTTTATATATTAGTATAGATTATTTCTAATTTACTCTTAAACACAGAAAAAACAGACATGTTCATGCATACAAATGTTAGTAGTGAGTAGAAATCGAACCCTTAGGTATACTTTCTCCACCTTTTGGCACTAGAAACACATTGAGGGAACCGTCGATATTCAGATAGACTTTTTCAATCACATTTGAAACGTTCGGTCTGGCAACCTTACGTTGAAATGGCATTTGGATTTAGTCATAAAATTCGAAACCTTAACCTTGTGAGGAAACTTGGCTTTTCATTCTATTTGGAATCTAAGATAAAAGTTTTTTTTGTTAAGAATGGTTTATCAGATTTTTATCATTAATTTTGCGACCTAAATGAATACTTGAAAACTTATCTAAATCAGCGTGTTCTAATCAGGTTGTGGAATGAGCTCCCCGCCATGGTATTCCCAATGGAGTACAGTATGGGGTTCTTCAAGAAGGGAGTGAAGAGATTTTTACAAGGTCGGCAACGCGTGAGTAACGCCCCTAGTGTTGCAAGCGTCCATAGGCTGCGGTAACCGCTTCCCATCAGGCGGACTGTATGCCTGTTTGCCACCTGTGTGGTATAAAAAAATAAAAAAAAGCCTCCGGATGAGTAGGTTATTTCTTTCATCATCAGCTCATATACGACTCCACTGTAAGGCACGAGGGTCCTCCAACAAAAAGAGGCTCAGGCCATAGTCCACCCCGTGGGCCTTTTTTTTCGTGGGCAACTCCTCATGAATACCCTGCCGGCCTGGGGGAGAGCGGCCGGGCTATGCCGGACTCGACCGGCTAAAACCCCACGGTGGTCGCCATCAGCCCACCCCGTGGGCCTAGTGCGTATTGGCAGACTTCAAATGATCACAAGCCAATGCTGATTATGAATAAAGTTGGATAATTGATCTTTTGAAGTGTTCAAACAAAAGACTTTTATAACTTACCATAAAAAAAACCAAAATATCAATATCATACTGCGTCTATTGGGAGTTCCAAAAAACATAGAAATAGATAAAATAAAAACTCTCCCAAAATCAGCTAGTATGACAAAACACCCGGAAGTTAGGGAAACTAATTCAATCATACTAGTGTGTTATACCCCTAAGGATTCAAAGTTTGTGTGTGCGGCGCTTTATTTCTTTATTTGTTCTCTAAGCTTATGCACACTGGCTCAGCGGTAATTTGTTAGAGAAAACGCAGAGTATTTTCGACGTAACTTAACAAGATCGACAAAAAAATTTGACTGTAAGTATGTAGTTTGTAAATATGTAGTTTATGAGGTAAATCTTAATGAAGCTTTGAATTGATATTTATTGCAAGGTAAAAAAAAATAAGCATATCTGCGTTATATTTTGGTTTCATTGCCTTTTATTTTTCTATAAAATTCATTGGAACATTTATTTAATACATAATTAGAGCAATTAATATTCATCATCATCAGCTGATATACGTCTCCATCGAGGAGAACGATCCTCCCATTATATTAACAAAAACATCAAACATCATATCAAATTAAGTTTTTTTTATTAGTGTAAGCGTTTTTTTATCCGTGCGTCTGTGCGTTAAGAGTTCTCGTAGTTTTTGTTGCCACAATTGATACAAATTGCCTGAGGGGATTGAGGGCAATTATTTTGTCAAATAATAACGTATATTTGATTGGCTAATAATACAAGATGGGTACATTTAAATTAGGAATGACGGTTGGGAATCTATTAGGCACTTGTTAAACGTTTGTTACAGCAGAAGGAGTTGATCATTTTTTGTAGTCTTTATCTTTTTAAACAATTACTTTATTACGTCATAAAGGCATACCTATATGCTTAAATAAAAAATAAAAGTTTTGTTATTTTTCATAGTATTTCGTACTGAAATAGTAATAGGCATATAGTTTTGCGACATTTAAATATTATTTTTATATAATCAGTAAGATTTTAATCGTTTATCACTTTTTATTCGATTGAAAACCGTATGAAAATCCGTGGCGTGGTTTAGAAGAATCTGTAAAAAGTAAACGCCCAATTGTATTATTCTAGTTAAAAAATTAAATCTTAGGAATAGGTAGGTACCTACTACAAATTTTATTTTGTTTTAGAACAATAAATAAAAATATTTCGTTCAATAAATCGAGAATAATTCTGTCTCAACAGATCTTAAGACGATAAAGTAATCATCAAAGTTTCATACATTGATATACACATTTTCTAATCAAACAACCTTTTTCTAAGATGGAGCATTTCCGTAACACCCTTAGGGCCAAAGTGCGGATATCGGATAGCGGTTAATTTATTTACTCGTCGAACCCGGACCAATCGACCCGGATATTTCCGCTCCAGGGAAGTTTTACACGGACATAACAAGGTTGGGGTAAGATTCGGGCAAAAACACTGCGCAAAGAACTCCTGATTGATTCCTACGTTAATCTATTTCTGAATGGCGACGATACTTTGTGCTATACGTCTTGAGAATTGGATTTTTAATTAAGTCCTAAGTACCTACATATTTCGTCTTTATAATCAAGTAGTTGGTTTCATCTGCGTTCTCGGGGGACCTCAATTTTTTCTGGGATAAAAAGTAGCCTATGCTTTCTCAGGCTTTAGACTATCTGTGTACCAAATTTCATTTAAATCGGTTTTGTAGTTTTAGCGTGAAAGCGAGACAGACGGACAGAGTTATTTTCGCATTTACAATATTAGTACAGATTAGGATGTAGTATTTATTTATTTATTAGCTTTATTAGCTTTTAGGAAGATTCACAGCATAATAGTAGCCATAGGTTAAACATGCATATTGACAACTGCCATTTATAAATCTCCACCAATAGATAATCATTTGCTATTCGTACAAGGCAAAATATATATAGGTATATCAGCTATTTGGTTACCATAGTAGATCTCTGCTTAGTTTGGAATCAGATTGGCCATGTGTCAAAAATGTCCCTGAATATCTTATATACTTATATAAAATCCTCGTGTCACAATGTCAGATGCGATACTACTCCGAAACGGCTTTAACGATTTTTATGAAATTTTATATGCATATTCAGATTATTCAGTAGATCTAAGAATCGGTTACTATCTATTTTTGATACCCCTGTGATCACGAAAACAGCAGCTAGTTATTATTATAATCGATTAACTTAGAGAAAATATCAAAAATCTACCTAAACAATAAAGTATATTTGTAACAAATAGCGAAAGAAACCTAATAAACAAAGTTAGCTATCGACTAGAACAGTAAGCCGGCTTGATCCTGGGAAACTCTTTAACTCGGAAACGGCACCTAATTAAATGATTACCCGGGACTGTACCGGGCTTAACGGGTGTTTACTGCGATGCCTTTTGTTCGTCGACTGTACATTTTTTTGTAGCAAGATGTCGAGCTTCAGGATTTTTAATTAAACAACGACAATGAATTAAGCTTTTTTTATTATGAGCTTTTATTTATATAGTAAACTTGGGACCCACCTTCTATTTACTTCTTTCTACTTCTGCTAACTTATTAATGCAATAAGCACCGTCATAGTTCAGCCATTTTAACTAATATTATAAATGCGAAAGTAATTCTGTCTTTCTGTCTGTTACACTTTCACGACTAAGTCACAGAACAGATTTAGATGAAATTTGGTAAGAGATAGACTAGAGTTTGTGACATTGGCTATTTATTTTACTAGGATAATTGATGGTCTTTCAGAACGCAGATAAAACCGCGGGGCTTAGTAGTTGAATATTTATAAGTAAAGCTTCATCGTTTGTCAACATTTCTATAAAAATTGTATCGTCATAATCCGTCAGAGGCAGATATCGACGTAGTTTTATGCTATTTAAAGATATTTTGTTTTTGTCACTTTATTTAATTTAAATTAAATAACTACATAATTTGATTTTATTGTCTACCCTAATCACTACATTACATATTTCACTACACTATAAATAATGCTTCATTAAATTCCAAATGCTTTCAGTTTCAAGAAAAATCGTAATTTTGTCGTCAAATTAACAGACAAGCAGACAGACGGAAGTTTTATGACGTTTTATATATATGTATTCTGCTTTCGAGACCCCGGTATGTTTTCACAGTAATTTAAAGCTATTATTGTTCACAATTAAATTTAATGTTACTTTACACATAGTGGCTCAGTGGATAATGTCTCTTTCAAACCGCTGGGTCTGATGCCCCTAGGACAAACATTTGTGTGAATTTATGTCTGTTTGTTCTGTGTTTTGATTTAATCTTTATTATGTATGTTCTTTAAGGTATCATGGTATATAGATACTTTGTTTTTCTAATAATATCGACCGTGTATAAAATATTACGCAACATATTAATTATAGTGTAATATACCGTATAATAGGTTTATTTAAGACATCATTTTAAAAAGTAGCGTATATTTTTCACAAACTTTAGTCTACCTCTGTATCAAATTATATCAACATCAGTTCAGTTTAGACGTGAAAGCGTAGAAGACAGGGTTACTTTCACATTTTAATATTAAGTGGGGCTTGTAAAAAAATCTGCTATCAAAATTGGTTTTATTCAGTTGAAAAAATAACCAAATTCAATTTCTTTCAAAACCATTTAATAATGCAATCGACTGTAAATCACATTTTTATCTTAATCCAATGCTTAGACACGGCTTCCCAAAGCGTGCAATGTTTTCCTCAAAATGAAAAAGTTATATATTCCTCAGATTGTATCGGATTATTCCACCAATATCAATAAACTATAGCACAAACAAAAATCAACTTTAAAACCAAAGAAATAGAATTCAAATATAACACAGATGTATGTTGGTTTTTCAGCAAGTTGCCTGAAATATGGATGAATGGGAAATTAGATCGTTGAATGGAAAAACTGTGTCGTGTGAGTATAATACTTGGGAGGTTTTTCCTTGAAACCATGTTAGAAAATACTTATTTTTTCCTGTACCAGTCAATCCGATTTGGTTTTCATGAATGAATAGATATGGGAATATGAAACGGAACGCTTAATATTTTTATGAAAATATATATTTGCTTATTTTATATACAAATATATTTGTTTATTAAAGTCGTAAAGGTCCTATTTTAGGGAAATCCAAGACGCAATTGAAGGGAATTGCTAGAGTGAATAGGTTTCTTCTGGGCAAGCATTGTCCATCTTAGGTTTCATCAAAGTCTTGTATGGACAGGTCAGAGAACAAATGCATGCCAATTATATTAATAAAAATAAAGAGGCTCAGTAGGAAATGTACTTCACTCAATCAATTTTACTTACCCATTTTATAATTAGAATGACTTTATGACTTTTTTTACTTTTATTAAACATACGCCTTACAACTTAAATATTTATTTATTACAGAGGAACCATCGGGTCGCCTTCCTCATATACTGTAAGATTGAAAGGAAAAAAAAAATTTAAACAAGTTGTTTTCAAATTCTCTGACCCGAAGGCATTTTCAATGGGAATATTGTAATGTACATTCTTGTTCAGTGAACAGGACCCTTCAGGGAAACGCTGTGAAAAATATTTTTACATCTTCCGATACGAAGCAATAAAGTAAGATTAATATTTTTATATTGAGATTTAAATGTTTGTATTTTTTCTTCTATTACTCATCTATGCTTTTTTGTTTCTATTTCAATTCCATTCAATCAATAATATAATCATAGTAAAAAAATTAAGATGAAGAGTCATAGTAGAGTCTTGGAAACCACACTATGTTGACTATAAGCTTTGACTTATGTTTAAAGACCATTCACATCAATAAATCAACTAAATAATTAGCCATAGGAAAACATCAAATTCAAATTTATTTTTTACTAGCGACTTGCCCCAGCTTTGCATGGGTGCAATGCTTATACATCACATTAGAAACCTCCAAAATTGTCAGTGTTTCTCTAACATATTAACCTTAAAACCTAAAAACCTTGCTCTTGAATCACTCTATCTATTAAAAAAAACTAAATCTGGAAGACATAGGGACAGACAGCAAAAAATTACTTTGTTTTATAATATGATGTAGTGATAGGCCTAGGTCTTATGCACGGTCACTCCAATGTTCAGTTCGGAAAGATGCCTTTTCTGAGCTGGCAATAAACATCATTATAAAATAATCATTTCTTACAACACCCCTACCAATTTAAGACACGAATAAATGTTACATATAAAACCACGTTCTGTCTTTAAGTAAAATCAACTCCAAAGTTATAAAGGCAGTATTTATAAGTTATGAAGTGGTAAACTAGTTTGATTAGCACCTGTTAATTGCAACCACAGTTTACTGAGGCGGGGTGGTACGCCAACTTGAGTCCTATTGCATTAGAATCGACGACGCGACAAATTCGACTAGAGCTTTGCATTTTGAAGGGGTATTCTGGAAGGGAATTAAGGTTTTAAGGTTCATTTTTAATTGGGGGAAATTTGTTATGGAGAAAAACGATGTAACATATTATATTAAAAATTGAATTGGGTTTTTTAGTTCACCCAGCTTTAATGCTACCTAAAGATGTTAACGAAAATGTGATTTCTAATTCTTTGCATGCTTTTTACGTTTACTCGATTTAGTTTTACTCGATTAAACTATGTTCTTATTATTTAAAAAAAAATAATGTATGTAAGTCAAATGTGTCATAAAAGACATATATACTTATTGGACTCAACATTTAAAATGAAAATAAATATTTACTTTTATATTTGACTGTCATTATTAAAACATCACATCAAATCCGACAGCCCGATTGGCTTTGTGGTTAGTGACCCTGACTGTCAAGCCGCGGGTCGTGGGTTCGATTCCCACCCAGGACAAACATTCGTATGCATGAATATGTCTGTTTGTCCTGTGTCTGGATGTAAATATCTATATAAGTATGTATTTAAAAGTAGTATATGTAGTATATCAGCTATCTGGTTACCATAACACAAGCTCACTATGATGCTTAATTTGGAATCAGATTGGCCGTGTGTGAAAAATGTCCCAGGATATTTATTATTATTATTATTATTATTATTAATCCCTCCTAATACTAAAGTAACTCTGTCTGTTACGCTTTTACTCACAGGATCTATATTTATTAAAGACCGATTTTTTTGATACACAGATAGACTAAAACTTGGGACATAACTATGCTCCTTTTTACCCGGGAAAATTGTCCCTGCCAACATTGAATAAAGGAAAGGATTAATTAATACATTGTATAATTTGTCTTGTATAAGCTCGAAGCACGATATACAAATAATCCAGTTGTTGACAAATAGAATCAGGGTTTGCGGAGAGCAGCGTGAAATACGGCAATTACCTCAAGTGCACCATGTCACACATCCTGCTAACTCTCCAACCGAAATAGTGATGGGATACTTCTTATCGATGTTTGATATCGATATCATTGTTCTGTTAATCTTTAAAGAAACTAATTTTAAGCTTCACATATGAACCTTTTAAAAAAATTGCATTGGTGAAAAATATAAATTTATATGGTGGTTAAAATACAACCTTTCCTCGTATAATTTTTTTTGTCAATAATGTGGATGAAAAATACATCATTTTATTCTCTCTTTACCATAGCATGAACTGTATTATGCTCGATTCAGAAAGCGGCTTCTTCTGAGAAAAGCCGTCAATAAGCTCAACAATTACTTGTGTTATTGATATAAATACCACCTTAATAGGTGTTACCCCATTGCAATGAACTACAATAAAAACCACTAAACTGTTTCTTATTTATTTTATCGACACTTCATAGTCGATATGTGTTAGAGATTTTTATCGATAACTATAGAGACATCACTAAACTTCTAGCACCCGGCGTACTTCTCAGCGTAAGTCCGCAGTTCTCAAACACGACTGCGGTCTAATGACCCGAGCGTCACAGACTGCCATGCCATGCTTCAGATATGAACTACTCCTCAGAAAAAGTACTTCAGTAAGTAGGTACCTATTTGAAGTTTCAATGTGACTTTTTGTCATCAGCTGTTTGACGTTTGGGAGTCACTCTTATTTAGGGCATGTAGATTGATTTATGAACTGTCTTTTAGCAGTTGTCATTTTACGGTTTCAAGCTGAAAACATTAATATATTGTGTAAAATAGTATGTTTAAACTAATGACAGGACAACACTTGAGGGTGGAATGACTAAAGATTCAAATAACCATATTTAGACTGTATTTTTGTTGTGTCTAATGATAAGGAAATCTTTTGAATTAAGGAAAATGATTGAAAATTTTTACTGGAAATATGAATGGAATTTTTGTATTGTACGAATATGTATTACCTATATTCTTATATTATTGGAAAAACTTATTACATTTACAAGCCCATATTCAAACATTACGCAACCTTTATGAGAGCTTATCTTATACAAATAACCTAATTATAATGTTATCTAAGCTTTACATCAATTCCCTTATCTCAAGCTTGTGAGATGGAATTTTATAAGACGGTTGTAGGTACTTATTATCAGTCAAATTCTGATGCTTATCTTCATAGGTACTCATATATTTGACATTTCTGAAATATTGTCAGCCATCTTGGGAGGTATTTTTACATAATCATTGTTCATGGAACTTTGATAACCTATAAGATTAGAAAAGGAAGGCAATATGGCATTCTCATCTGTAATATTCTGGCTATTGATAATCCTATCGTCTAAATTACCCAATTTAGATCTTGATTTGAGACAAAGTGACATGTTTCTTAGATTTGGTGTCTTTGTTCGTTTATGTCATGGGAAATTAAAAAGGGTTATAGTTTTATTGAGGTATAAACAGTATATGGCCATTTCCACCCTCCCACAATTTCTTTAAAAAAGAAAAATATTTTTCTTACAAATTAATAGGATAGAAAATAACATGTTATGATGAAGTTGAATTTTTTTTGTTCTTCGTGTAACTAACTATAAAATAGAAGAAAACTGTGTGCTAATAAATAATTTTTAAAATTAATTTATAATTACCTTAGTAACTTTAGGAAAATAACATAGATACGGCTCTCAAGTACCTATTGTCCACCAACCATCTATTCACATTTAGTTTTTCCTCTGATTTATTAGTTATGGTATCTAAAAACAGACACGCCAGCACGCACTTTACCTCTCAACCGACTGCACTGTGTATGAAAGGGACAGACGATAGTCGCTTGCGTGATTTCATAGTCGAGTTTGAATAAATTAATAGAATAGGTACAGATATTTTGCGGTGGAGTCGCTTTTTAAGCTTATGTTCCTAGAATATTCACTGTGTTGAAATTTTAAATATAAAGTGAAATTCAAATAGATAGAGTACGTAATAAGTTATTCAATGTAAGCTTGGAAGCGTAATGGATACCATATTACATAGAGTTCTGCAAAATATTATATTGAACAGAATCGGAGGACGGAATATTTGATATAATTCATGTTTTAAAGCTATATAAAAAGCTATCAGCATCTTTTCATCAGCAAAGGTATACGAAACAAAAATAATAAATCCCTTGAAAATGATAATGACTGCAAATTAAAATAAAATTCCGATACTTTTATTAAAAATTCTGCATATTTGTTGTTACAACGTATTTGCGTTGTTTTTGTGAATTTTTTTAATATAAAAAATTAAATTGTCAATCCTTTCGTAGCATACTTACCCATTTTGACCGAAATTTTCTGAGTTATTCCAATAATTATAATATCGGGAAAATGGAAGATCTCCCGGGTACGCGAGTTTAATCACGGGAGCTACTAGTAATTTATATATCAATCATCCAATCATGAATGTATATTCACGAAAGTTTACAAAATAATAATAATAATGACTATAATGGTCATCAAATTAATAATTAAATTATTACCTAAAGTACTGACCCCTAAGCAAAAAAAAATCACAGCAAAAGTAACGGTAGCATTTACACAAGGGATCACTTAGATATAAACATTGCATTCCCTTTTTATTATGCACCTTATTTCTTAAGTGATAGAGTTGAAAGTGTTCAAAGGAGCTTTTTGTATAAGTTTAGCATAAATTAGCATGTGGCGAGTGGACGGGCGCCGGCAGTGGTATCAATCATGATAACATGCCATTTTGTAGTGACACAGACCTGAGGCGTCGTACATAATAACTAACTAAACAGTAGCTCAAATTGCTATCGATATAGTAAAATGGTTTAGCAGTAGTCTTAGGCCTCAATGCAGGAGACCTTTTTAAACGGACGTTAAAAAAGCTCTCGTGCAACAAATGCATTCCCAAGTAAATGTTCACACGACAGCGTTTTTAAAACGCGAAGCTGGCGTTGGCAATAGAACATATTATAATACTTGGAACGCATTAAATTTGTTGCGTTTAAAAAACAACAAATGCATTCCCATGTTCACACGACAGTGTTTTAAAAATGCGACGCTGTTTTATCGAGCGGTGTTGCATTTTCAACTATGGGCGATGGCTATAGAACATATTATGGTACTTTGGAACGCATTTGTCATGTTTGAACGCTTTTTTAACGTCCGTTAAAAAAACTCTCGTGCGAATGAGGACTTAGTGCAACGTTCATCAGTTAAAATATTTTGGGACTCTTTTTACAAAAAGTCAATGTGATCTTATACTATGGTAATAATCGGAAGCTGATATAAATAAATAAATATCCTGGGACATAATATCACATTTTAAGTAGATTACGCTTAGACACGGGTCTTGTTTTTAAGTTTCATGACAGTTCTTTTCAGTTGAAGGCTATCTGTCGAATAAAGTCAAGTACTGAATCGTATTTTATTGCCTCAAAATTTACTCTGTAGGTTTCATCGACACTTTTGTAGATATTTAATAATTAGATCGTAGATTTTTATACATTTTATTAAGTTACATTACTGTTAACAGGTTTATGTTGAACTGTGCGCAAATTACATTTAAACGCGTTTGCCAGATACGGTGTTTTACTTAACGACCGGTGATTTTCAGTATTTTTAATGGTTTCCTTACCTTGTGAGATAAAGAATTAATGGCTTATGAATCGGAATTATAGTGTGGCTGGTGACAACAAGTTTTTATTGCATCAACTTTCTTATATGTCACCAACACACATAATAAAAATATTTCAATATTGCTTAAAAAAACGATTTCAAATAATATGTATATACCTAAAATAACTTAACTTGTTATTTATATACCTAACGGGAGATTCGCGTGTAGCCAATTATGTCGAAAAGACTTCTCATTTCCACAATTAATGCCACGATAAAGGTTAGTCAAAATAATCTACATTTTGATAATTTATAGTACCTATAGGTGCAAATCGTCTAGTTTATATATGAAAAATCAAAATATTTTTCTGCGAAATTTAAATAACACTAATTCTTAAGGAACAAAATTAATAATCCATTTAATATTTTTAATCAAAATAACTACTACATAAAGTCACTTTAATATACATACAAAGTAAAACTCAAAAGCTTTGAGACTACAGTAATAAGACTGAACTGAAAGACAATTTTTCAGCTGTTACCATTCTTTACCATTCCGGTCCACAGACTGTGTCCAGTAGCTGCACATTGCACATAAGATAGTTACATGAAAGCATTAATTACTTAGCCATTGGACATTGGACTTTAATACTGGCTTAAGGTAGAAGATTTAGCGACATTTTTGATGTTAGCAACAACATTAATGCTTTTTAAAATGTATTAATGATTTAAATATGACGAGACTTTTCGCGCTTTTTTTTGTTAGCTAAAATTTAAATTATAATATTATTTTATTTTACTACCAAAAAAAATTTAATAAAATCTCTAAGAAATAATCTAAGAATCTTAGTAAGTGTTTTTAAGCGTTTACTGGTTTCGTATTATAGTTAGGAGAAGATGAAGAATAGGATAAACTTTTATTAAATTAATTTTAAGTATGTCCGTTATGTGTGTATATCCGTTATTCGTTCAGAAACATTCAACATTATATATAATTTAAGCTTAGCTTAAACTATTCCAGTTTTAAGTCCCATCACACTAATAGGTTATTCCAGATTTTTTATACATTTCCAGAGCCTTCGAGAATATTCTATACAAATCTGTCAGGTATTTTCGATCACTTTACAATTAGATATAAGAAGAAACGTTTCTCTACCTCCATATTTTTCATTCTATTTGAATTACTTCGCTTACACACACAGTAAGTAGTCTTTCATGTCATCATCACCATCACCCTACTCTACTGCTGAACATAGGCCTATAGGCCTCTTCCAGTGTACGACATTGGGCTTAATCCACGGCCTTTCCCAACCAATTTTTCCCCGCCACCTTGCAGACATCGTCGGACCACCTGGCCTTAGGGCGTCCTACACTACTTTTGCCGATTTTTTTTCTCCAATGTCTCATCACTTGGACCTTAAATAAAGAAGCCCAAGACCACAAATGGATGGAGTCCATTTAATCTCGTGGGATTTAATTGCAGCACCTTTCGATTCGCCGCCGGAACGCACTGTCCATTTATCGGTCGAAAAGATTTATTGTCAACCATGTCGTCCGCTTGGACACTTTTAAAACACATTTTTTACTGACTTAAGATATTGATGATGTGGGATGGTGAGATTGTGGTAATTTTAGGTTCTTAAGAAGTTAAAATTTTGCAAGTATTATAAGGATATACTCATAGTATTTAATAAAGTAATGTGATACCACTGTAAAAAATATGTATGATGAAGTCTACATTGGCGACTGAATAGACTTATTTGAATAACTATATTTCATTCTAGTGGTAGTGGGTTCAAGTGGGAATTAGGTTCTGTCCTTAGAGCTCTATAATCCAGCTTTCGATGAAAAATATACGAACAATAAGTAAAATATAAGCTTGATATTAAAAGGTACATAATAAATAAATAGATACACGAATTCATTGCCCTTTAATGTATAAGAATATTTACAAAATGAATTAGGAACACCTTTTCTCACTCTATAAAATCATCGCAAAAAATAATAGATAAACTGATTAGTCTTACAAATAAGCAAGTAATTTAACACCGCTACCACAACATAATATCGTAGAATAAACACGAAGAAAAGCAAAAAAAAACACTTAGTTCCAAAGCTTAGTTCATAAAAAATACTACACAAAAATACACCACAAAATGTCAGACACTTTTGGAATTTAAAACCAATATTGTGCCGCGGGCATTAATTAAAACCTCAACGACAACTTGGGAGCTACGGAATGGAAAAAGGAAAGCGAACACCTCAGCTTATTGGATGGTATAGCGTCCATTCGTAGGTTTAATTCTGGCAGGTAAAATCGGGAACGTAATGTAGAGGGACATTTTGGCTGTTTTTAGCCATAAATAAGTTTGTATTTTGGACTTAAATGATAAAGCAAAAAAACTGTATCAAATCGTTTCCCCGAAACGTATTACGTATATGACTTATGAAAACATATTTATATACTTTACCAATACACAAGACCAATGTAAGCAAAATGATGGCATCAAAATGGAAATTTCAATGTTTCCAACATATTCATTAATCCAGAGTATAATTTTCCGTTTATCCATCATCAATATATACCCATATTCACATCAGCAAAATAAAAAATAAATACCTAACATAATTATAGAACTATTTCCTTATCCATTCACTGAGGTATTATTAATAAATTCTTCATAAACATTTCACCTGCCAACGTTACAGGATTTAACCAATCCATAAGCATCATATTTTTTTGTCACCAAACATTATAATATATATAAAACACCCAATTGCCATTGATAACCCTAAAGCACTCGGGAGCTTTTAAAATCAAAAAGCTTCGACTTCACACGGTCGTTATATGTGACGAATAATTGGAGACACATGTAGGGACCGGAATGTCACTAATTAAACAGAAAATATGCCCCAAGAAATTATTAATTAATATATAGCATACACGTGTGTTAATAATTATGATTTATTGTCGGTAATAGGTGACTTTTTTCTGACGGTTATAAAGAAATTCATGTTCAAATAGATACGATGGAACTTAAGTTTTTGTTTGTGAGAGTACGAAAGAAAATTCTAAAATTAGTTTATGAAATTATAATAAATTCCACACATGACCTACATATACTACACTTTTAATACGTAAGTACTTATAAATAGAGTAGTTGTAGAGAAGTGTATATTTTAAAAGCCGTGGTGGCTCTGTGGGTAACACACCGACTCACGATCATGAAGTTGCAGGTTCAAACCCCAACCCGTACCTCTGAGTTTTATAAAAACTTATGTACGGATTGACACCCCTGGCTTTCGGTGAAGGAAAACATTGTGAGGAAACCTGCATGCCCGAGATGTCACATCAAGGCATGTGAAGTCCGCCAATCCGCACTAGGCCCGCGTGGTAGAAGCCCCCTCGATGTTAGGGGAGGCTCGAGCTCCTCGGTGGAGACGTGTATGAGCTGATGATGATGGTATATTTTAGGTGGAAATCGAAAAGTAAATATATTTATAGCATGAAAATACACGAAAAAATATCACCGTCAATTTGACCCACATCAACAATTTCCCTCTAATTACGTATCCAACCCTCGGCTGATGCGGGTCACGGGCGCGACAGAAATTAATCCATTTAAAATACATGCTCAATCCGGTCTAGAATACCATATGCGCATGAATAAATAAGGACAACGCACGCGGCGACCCAAATACGCGGTTGGGGGTATATTTTTTTAGAAAAGTCAATTTCGACGTAGCGGTGAAAGGGTTGATACCTACAGCGAGAATAATAAAAGGGTAAGAATATTGAAAAATACAAAATGTACGTAAAACTTAATCAAAATTGATTGTACTTAGCTAAATTAGATGAGACTCTCATTACTAATTACATATAGTATGTACCGTTAGAGATGAAGATATATATCTCTCATTTTGTAATATGACATTAGACAAAGACAAATATATAAAACCAGAGTTTAAAAAGCTTTCCTTAAACCATCTCACGTAAATCATTATCATCTAAAGACGATTGCGAGAGCTGTCAAAACATCTCCATATGAGATACAACTCTCTAACATCGCCGCATATATAATCTACATCTAATCTCATATCGTCTTCCGCATCTGATACGGCGGTAGATGCAATCAGTTTACCACCTCCAGGCTTCATTTACTTATCTCCCAAGATAAGGACGAACGCTTGTTTTGTTCGTTTAAAATTGCAGTTGTCATTAAGAGCCATCGAGCATGTAACCAATAGAGAAGCAATAGTGAGCCATTTGTTTAGCAACGCATCAATGATTTGTCACGTATAACTGGTATAACTAACAAACCACGCTCGAACTAAAACAGTACCCGACCAATAAGAGACCTGTGTGTACGTCTTGACCTTGAGTCGGCCAATCAGAACACAGGGGCCGGCGCAGCGTTTTGGCGTATTTTGTTTTCTAACAAAACTGTTAACAGTTCTACTCTATTGGTTATATGCTATCGAGCATATAACAGAGCATTAACCATTATTCATAAGCTCTTAACATCGGTTAAGAGCTTATGAATAATGGTTAAAACTGGAGATGGGATTTTTAACCTTATGATGCATGAGTTTTAGATACAATATTCTAACTGAGGATGAAAAATGGAATAAGACTTATACGTGGTAGTACTAGCTTTAATACTATGGCTTTATTTTTATGGTTTTTGAATTGCAATGAATTCACAATTCAATCCTAACTATTTAGATAAATCCTACTTATATTATAAAGGCGAAAGTTTGTATGTATGTATGGATGTTTGTTACTCTTTCACGTAAAAACTACTGAATGGATTTGAATGAAATTTGGAATAAAGATAGCTTATAACCTGGATTAACATATAGGCTACTTTTTATCCCGGGAAAATGGAAGACCTCCCGGGTACGCGGGTGAAACCGCGGGGAGCCACTAGTATAAAGATAAAGTAACAAAAAAATCAAAACCATACATCTTAGGTCATATCTGTATTTTTAACGAAATTCTAAAAGATTCTAAAAATCTAAAGGATTAATGAATCATAAAATACCATTATTTATCTATGCAAGTACTATATGTCATTGTCCAAAGGCATGCATAATTATAATCAAAAGGAAATCCAAATCAAAACCCAACATATCGATCTGCCACCAATCGAGATTCATAAAGATCGGTAATCCAATCTCCACATCCAACTTATTATATCCCACTTAAAAGGGAACTAACCAACATAAAGGAGATTTCAAAAGCTTTTGAAATCCAAAACTTATTCTCGATATAGAAAGATGCAAAATTAAAATAAAATAAAAAAATCCAACAGCTTGGGAACAGGAATAGTCAATAGTCACTTCATATTGTGTTTACTGAGTAAACCACATGAGGTTCCGTGGTATCAGGTTACATTTCTACCACAAAACTGTCTTCTAGGCGAGAGAATAAAACGCGCAACAACCATTGCCTGTTCAGACGGTGGTGTAGAATCGAGAGCAGAAACAAAAGAAGCGATGGATGCGCGTGAAGATGAAGTAATAATAGTAAATGATAGTGAAACAGATGAAGTGGTAGATAGTGAAGGGATTGTATATCCCGCAGGAGCGTGGCCGCAAGTTGAGTGAACTTGTCTAACCTAAATTGTCCACAATGACACCATTGTCTTGAAGCGTTGAGAAAATTTCTCCACAGCTCTCGTAGTAAACAAAGATAGTGACGCAAAGAAACTTGTGAAAACTAACAATAGTGCTTTCCCGACGCTTTGTGTGAATAGCGTTTATAGTGACGTGAGATTTATGATGTGTTATAAATTGCATTTTTTTGTATCAATTGCTTGCTGATAATGGGAGGTTATTGTGATGGATTATGGGAAATAGGTAGTTTAGTTAGTTCGTGAGTTTTGGGAACTTGATAAAAATTTAAGTAGTTTGAACAATTTGATTCCAAACTAAGCAAAGCTTGTAATATGGTAAATAGATAACTGGTATAGAATATATACTACTTTTAAATACATACTTATATAGATAATTACATCCAGACACAGAACAAACATACTATGATAATTATGAATACAAATGTTTGTCCTGGGTGGGATTCGAACCAACAACCGGCAGCTTGAAAATTAGGGTCGCTAAAGACAACTTTTCAAAATCTTATGATCATCGCATGTGATGAAAAGTTTTAGAAGCACTGCACATAATTCTCCCATTTATATTTTGTAGCTGCTAATACCCACATAAATAGTTTACAAAGATCATTACAGAAATTTCCTTCTAATTACTTCGGGTAGTTCACCTTAGTCTTAGAGTGTGCACATCCGAGTCTGTAATTAAACACGTCAGCGCAAATTGTTGTGCATCAATAAGAACCCTTATCTGAATGCGGTTAATTAAATCTCCATCTTGGGAATCTTCATGTGAATTGTGAATGCTAGGGTTAGAACGGGAATATGATTTGCATTGAATTTGGGATTAGACATAATATTATATGTGAAATCACTAGGTATTAATATTATAAATGCGAACTGATTATCTAAATAGGTTTAAAGTTAAGAAGTGGTCAAAAGTAGCTCCAAAATGGTTAATGGAATATTATACATAGGGCTGCTCACCAGTTCTGTTAGCTTGAACTTGCCTTGACACGCTACCACTTGTACTAGACACGACCGTGATCGAGAAATTTGGTACAGGCAAGAAGACGTGAAAGAAGATACATTTTGTACTACGGAAAATGAAGGTCCCCGTGGAACGCAAGTGAAACCAAGGGCCAGAAAGTAGAAGATACTTTCTTCATCTTTTAACCGTACAAATAGCTTCTGTATCTATTAGATTTTGGAGTTTATTTAAAAATTCGATCATGAAGCTTAAATATGGACATGTTAATAAAGATATTTATGTAAATTTGTTGTTAGTTTTTAACAAAGAAAACCAAGGGCACGACTGCGATTTGTCACTAAAACAAAAACGCAACTCTCACTACTGCGCGCAAAAGATAAAAGAATTAAAAAAATATTGTTGCACTGACAGCTGTCATGTCCGCGCCACACTGAGTGCGGTGACGTTGGCAACACTCCAAAATTCGCGACAATTGTTTTATTTTTAGAGCACTCTGGCAAGGGATGATAGGATTGCGGACGATTTAGTGAAATTAGGCATTATTTAAGAGCTCTGTTGAACTTAATGTTTTCTGTGTTTGTTGTAACTGGTTATTGTTAAAGATGTTTATGTAATGTGTTGGAATACTACTGTTACAATCTTTTGTATATTTTATAGAACTTACAGATATTTCATTTCCTTAATATGTGAATAAATTACATTTTTAGTCTCGATAAACATATAACTATAGGCAGATACAAATCGAATAAATTTTAAATATTGTCACCTGTCATCAAAATTCAACCATGACTTGCTCGATTGGTTTAGTTTAATATTTAACTAAAATGTTTTGACATTGATATAATAATATAAAGTGAAAAGATTTAATTTATTTGTTTGCATACCGCGGTAGGTACATCGCAGCGGAAGCTCTTTCTTAAAAATCCATTCAAGTCCTGTTCTTAAGCGCATCTTAACAATATTACTTCACTGCAACTATTAAAAAAGTACATAAATATTTAGCAAGACAAAAGAAGACACTGCAAAAGTTTAAGCTCTTGAGAAAAACTTAAGTACAGAAGATATGATACTAAATTGTCCCCCAAGGAACCGCTTTATGCAAAACACGTCAGCCCGGAACAAAGTTGTGACAAGTTCGGTCAAGTTAGTTTATTTCCACTCGACTAAAGTTACTTGTCATTTGTGATTTACATTGCGGTCCATGTATCAAATGTGATCAAAATAATTTGATAGATATACCATAGAGCATACAATGTGTCAGATTTGGGAGAGAAATCTATACTCCGAACTAATACTTATATAAATTTTGGGATTCTTAACATGTATTTCACTCTTAATCTATATAAATGAATACCCCTTTGCCTTGGTCACGGCATCACGCGAACGGCTGCACCGATTTAGCAAATTATTTTTTTATTGTGTTTGTTATTGTCAGAAGAAGGTTCTTATGAATGAAAAAAATTTTAAAGTCACGCGGAAAATTAGAAATTTTAAGAAAACAACAACTATATTAAACTATATTTCAACTAGTTTGAAATGAAAATTAAAATAAATATGGGCCAAAGTTTGCATGACAACTTTTTATCCCGGGAAAATTGAAAATCTCGTGATTGTGGCTAAAACCGCAAAGCAGAAGCTAGTAAACAATATATATTTATAGCTATTTAAAAATTGAAATAGATCTTGCAACTATCTAAAGAATAGGTACAGTTTTACTGAACGAATGAAAAATAATGACAAAAATATTCTTTCAATTTACGGATCCCTAAAAAGACCACCAGTTTCGTGGCATACCTTGCCGTTCATTCGTCGCATATCTTTGACATAACATTCTTCATTCTAGGGAATGGAAGCTAGTCTGATTGTTAAGCAGTTAGCGAGAAGTCAATGATACTTAAATATACATTCTACTTACCCTATTTTATCTTGAGACTAAATTAATTAAGTGCTTTTCATGTAAACTGATATGTTAAGCAATAAATAGTAAGTTACATTCACTTTAAACGTGCTCAGATTCTATTCTTTGAAAAATATTGATATGAAAAATACTAGACGCTTCGATTCTAAATATGCCGCAACATGCGCGATGTTTTCCTATTTATTTTCAGGTCTCCCTTAATTTTAATACAGTACAAACATTTGTTATACATTATTCTACTATGGATGTAAAAACAATGCTATATTGAAGGTTGATGAGATAATACCTATGTTATTTAAAAAAATATTGTGAAGTATAAAGATGTTTAGTTTATAAATTGTACCACACACTAACTAAACAAATGCCTTGTCAAATCTAATCCATCGCTTCTTACTTGGGCAAACTCATTTATTCGAGTTGACGGATATGGTTTAGATTGTAACTCAGAACATTTTGGGCGGCAGATATCACTATTAGATTATCTCATTAAAAAATAATCCAACTTTAAAGTATTTAAGATATTCTTTGAGAAGCTAACGTAGAAATTTGTCAGCGTGCGGGAGGCGGGATTCATTTAAATATATCTCTAAATTAAGCTAATTTATTGTTTGATTTCTTAACATTGATTTTACGATATAAATTGTAAACGTTTTTTTAGATTTTTTTAAAATAAATTACGCGTATCGAGTTAAACACTGTATTTTATTGTACGTTTGTTATTTCAAACGCTTCTTTACGTATTATTATCAATGGTGCTTCAATTAGTCAACAAAATTTGTTGCTATTTAAAACTAATTTCTAAATCAACGTAAATAGAACTCAAACTAAAAGTAAAAGGAGTTTTGTCACGTAATGTATAAAAAGTACTTTTTTATCTGCACTAGGCCCGCGTGGTGGACTATGGCCTAAACCCCCTTAATTGTTAGAGGAGGCTCGAGCTCCTCTATGGAGACGTATACGAGCTGATAATGATGGATTTTTTTATATTTGTCAAAAACAAAATACGATCAAAATACCTAAGTACCAACGTTTGAATTAATATGCCACTTCTACGTGGTAATCTATTTATTGCTTTAATGTATTCCACGTACAATATTCTACCGAGAACATTCAGCCCGTTTGCAATAGACGCTAGAATGTGTATCGATTCAGAATAATGACACACAGTTACGCCCAATGTACGTGTGGCCTGCCCAATATTTGAACCAATATTGGCCATGGCTCAAACATCACGTAATCATAAGGAGAAGGAATTTGAATCAGATATATTTATCTCTTTTATATTTGATATGATAAAACGAGATAGACTCAAATTAAGTTTTATCCTGCTAAATGGCTCTTTCATAGTGTGTTTTTGTTGCAAAGTAATTAAATTCTACTTCAAATCTATACTAATATTATAAATGCGAAAGTACCTACCTATTGTATATATGTCTGTCTGTCTGTCTCTCTCGCTTTCACGCTAAAACTATTGAACCGATTACACTGAAACTTGGTACACATATAGTCTAGAGCCCGAGAAAGAACATACGCTACTTTTTATCCTGGGAAAATGGAAGATCTCCCAGGTACGCGGGTGAAACTGCGGGGAGCCACTAAAATTATATAATTAAGTAGATTTACTGGCATATTAAAATTAGGGCTAATATTTGTTTAAAAAGCCAATATCTGTTGAAGAGTATTGGTAAATGACATGAAACTTAATTTTGCTGTTTAGTTTACTTCCAAAGATTTGAGTAGTTTATTGGCTATCAGATTGGTTCCAACATTTGGATGCAGTTATGCTCAAACATTACGTTCTTGGCACCACCACATGTCTGCCATTGAATGTCGGAAGTCTTGGAATATTGCACTCAGATGACAAAATATTATAATTTATTTCTTGTTGATGTGTTTTGTTTGAAGTTTGAATGGAAATTTGATTTAGGTGTCCTACTTTAGTATTAATTCTAGTAATTGTCCCTTTCACTACCTATACAGTTGCTCCCTTTTTACAGGGACAGCAACGCGTGAGTGACGCCCTTGGTGTTGCAAGCGTCCATAGGCTACCGTTACCGCTTCCCATCAGGTGGGACCGTATGCGCCTGTTTGCCACCCTTGTGGTATAAAAAAAAATAAGTTTTGTCAACGTCTTGTATGGACAAGAGACCAAATACTAGCTCATTATTAAAAGCTAGCTGCCTCCCCGCGGTTTTACCCGCGTAGTTCCCGTTCCCGTGGGAATACCGGGATAAAATATAGCCTATGTTACTCGGGGATAATGTAGCTTTCCAAAGGTGAAGGAATTTTTGAAATCGGTCCAGTAGTTTCGGAGCCTATTATTATTATTAGTATTACAAACAAACAAACAAACAAACAAATCTTTCCTCTTTATAATATTAGTATAGATAAAATATGTTTATTAAATTCTATAGTTCTGAGAATATATAAGTTTTAAAGGAAACTACGAGACGGAAGCAAGTTGTTTCATAATCCAGTCCCCAAATAGAAACATACATCGTTCAAATCCTAGCAAATACTGTCGCTCCGCAGAGTGTAGGACAAACAAGCAATGCGTTTTACTTAATTGAATGCTTAATGACTACCGGCAACATACATCCATACATACATACATACATACATACATTATGTTTATACGCAAGTGGTGTGCAAATATTGTGTGTTTAATTGGATTTTATATTGAGTTTCAATCGTCTCTTCAATGAAGTGTTGGGGTTCAATGTATATATAAATATGTGTTTGCTATAATTTCTGCCGTGGTGGCTCAGTTGGGAACGCGCCGACTCATGATCATAAGGGTACAGGTTCAAATCTCTGGCCCGTACGTCTGAGTTTATAAAAAAAACTTAATAGTACGGATTTACACCACTGGCTTTCGGTGAAGGAAAACATCGTGAGGAAACCTGCATGCCCGAGATGTCACAATTAAAAGACATGTGAAGTCCACCAATCCGCACTAGGCCCGCGTGGTGGACTATGGCCTAAATCCTCTCCATGTTAGGGGAGGCTCGAGCTCCTTGGTGGAGACGTATGAACTGATGATGAATAATTTCTGCAGATATTTTTGTTGTTTGTTCTTATATATGTTTTAATAAGAGGATTGATATTATACTAACTTCCGTTCCGCAGTTTTACCCGCAATCCCGGGAGACCTTAAACTTTCCGGGTGTAGTCTATGCCTTTACCCAAGATCTAGTTTAAATCTATACCAAATTTGATGTGATAAAATAAGATATAGATCAAAAACGAAATCGATAACATAATCTCTGTTTATATTTTACATTTATATACTAAGAACTTTCATTTTCAATACATGTCCATCCAACAGCCAAAAAAGAGAGGTTCCATTTTTGCTTGTAGCCAAACTAAAACATTCAGAACAAATGCAAAGCCATACATCAACAACTAAAACACATTGAAACTATTTTCTAAAGTAACTCATAAGTTACGTTTATTTATTACAGTTTGAAACTACATTATTTTCACGTCGAAATAGTAACGGTTTTGTTCTTAATTACCGACTAAACGGTTCAACTAATAAATCTTTTTAATGTGGGTAAAAAATATTAACTCACAGACAAGATTGATTGAATAGTTTATATATAGTGATAATAAGAACAGGAAGCTTAATCTTGCCGTTTTACCTGAAGCATCATAGCTAACAATCTTACTTTTTATTAAATACCTACTAGCTGCCTCCGCGCGGTTTTACCCGCGTAGTTCCCGTTCCCGTGGGAATACCGGGATAAAATATAGCATATGTTACTCAGTGATAATGTAGCTTTCTAATGAAAAAAAAATATTAAAATCGGTCCAGTACTTTTTGAGTTTATTCGTTACATACAAAAATACAAATATTTCCTCTTTATAATATTAGTGTAGATTATATTAGTGTATATTATAAATTTTAGGGTTAGGTTAGCCAGCTAACACAATACCTACCAGATTCTCAGTTATAACCTCTGGTTCGATAGCTTAATACGACCAAACAAACATATATGTCATCTCATTAGTATAGAAATTGTCAATAAAAACTACCAACAGCTTTTCTGAGAATAGATTTCAATTAGGTATATACATTTTTTTCGACGTCTCAAATACGTATATAAGATTAATGATAAAATACTTAGAATAGACCGGCTTCCTTCTTCGATATAATGATTGTGTATTTTCTTGGAAAATTGTAAATAAGTCATTACATAATTTGGTAATAAATGTTCAATACTAATATTTATTTCGCATCTGATTCAAATTCCTACTAATATTGCTAATAAATGCTCAAGTTTGTGAGTATCGATGTATGTTTATTAATCTTTTACGTAAAAACTAATGAACCGATTTCGTTTTAAGGACCAACTTTATAAGTTGTAAAGGTCACAGAACCAATTTAATATTTTGTTTCAAAAACGAATAATTTCCAAAATGGTCGTGTAAAATATACTTTATTTTCTCATAAAAGAACGTCTCGTCGAAAAATCACGGAGTTTATCTAGAACTGTGTAATGCTTGAAGAGATTTTCATTTCTAACAAAGGTAATTGCTGGAGGTACCCACGCCACATCTGTGCCCTCCGCTCGTTACATTAAAGCTATCAGTATTATTGCTTTTTTTATCCACGAGGGTAGGTATTATTAAAATTTATTGAAATTATCACCGAATAAGCATGGAGCTTTAAAGCGTCTATAGAAGCTTTCATGATGAAAGGAATAATGAAACATGTGAAAATTATTATTTGGATACAAATTGTTACCCGATTCAGGTTTTTTCATTGCCAGGCGAAATTTTTTCTTCACCATAACTATGTATGTTTAAAGAATATTTTAAAAAGAAACAAAAAAAGTTACTGGAAACACTAAAAAAATCAACGGCCATTTCTAAATTGGCAACATTACAGAAAAAAAAAATATGCTCCGAAGTGAATTGATAACATTTTAAAAGATTACCTGATAGTCATATTGCGTACATCGGATTCGATATTAATCTACAAAAGCTTCCCAGAATTTGGATTCCAATTACGTAAAAACGGTGGGCCATTCAATTTAGGAACGTTGGGCGAGTGTATTCGCGTAAATGTGCGATGAAGTATGCTACAGGAGGCACGTGGGCGCTTTCCGTGAAGTTTACCGTGTTCTTATAAACAACTTTAGGTTGGATACTGTTTAAGTGTTTATTGAACTTTGTGAAATAAATTCATGATGTATTATAGCCGGACAATTTGCCAGTAGAATATTATCAAAATATATTATTTTGACTAACCTTAACATTGTCCTCTCGCGAATACGTTTTGTCAAAGTTTTTTATAGTTTGATAATAGTCCACTCGCGAATCCTGTAGTAATTTTATATAAATCATGGATTTAGTAATGTTACAGAAAATACGTGCAAATCCATCCATTATTTGTAAATATATTTTTCTTGGCTAACTTAAGAGCTATTCTCGTGTCAAGTTCAACGATTTTTTTTATATAGGTATATTAAAAGATCTGATATATTATTAAATCTCAACATAAAGTCCCAGTAAGTAAAATGATTTGGTTGAATACAATGATAGTACCGTTAATACACCCCACGTCTGTGCTCTTACAATTTCATATCGGGAAGTAACCATCAGGCTTCGAAGGTCTCTAGTCCCTGTCAGAATCGAACCTTTGCGTGCTTCAATCGATTACTTTTGCACCTACATTGCTATAGTATATCCCTCCCTTTAATTTCCGTATTAGTTTGAGATCTTACAACAAATTCTAAATGAACATATCCTTAAAATATCATCAGTAGATTTTATAATTACATCTCATTACGATCAAGATCCCTTTTTAGTTTCTCATGCAAACTTTATAGGCGAAAATAAACTTCTTACGTGGTAGTGAAGTTAGTGAAAGAGACCGTAATATACACCAATATAGCATTGGTGTTTCTTATGTATAAGAGCCGATTTCTAAGCAAATAAAATCAAAATAAAGGCAAGAGCTTTCGATAAATTAAACTCGTTAAAAAGTTCTTATCCTAAAAATAGCCGAGCTATGTCCGAAAAGAGTACACAAAGCGAAATGGGAAAAGTTACACCAAAAAAAATAATCAATAAAGTTAATTTTAAACTTGCCGAAGTAAAGCAATTTCTCAAATCGCTGAACCCAAAACATCGCTGAAAGCTACACTCAAAAACAATAAACAGACGCGATCCGAAGATTCTCGCAAAAATTCCAAGATAATTTTCTTGCCGATAAAACATTAAGTCAAACGGGGGTCGTTCGCGAAATATTCTTATAAATATTAACCCTTATAAATATTCCGGGTGCGTTTCAATTTCAAGTTAATCTTCAAAAGGATTGTTTGCAGTAAACATTTTGATTCGAAGTTAACTGGAAGGATTGGGAGGTCTTACGGCTGGATCATTTACAATTCTAATTAATCCTTTTGGTGCAAGATTGTCTTCGGCCGTTTTGTTATAAGTAAATTGGACGGACAGCTATTGTTGGTCAGGCTTTGCATCTTGATGTTCAGTTGGGTCTTGCCGATGGAATACTAATTTTGTATTAAGTATTATATTTTTCAGATGAAATAACATCATTGTAAAGATAACCGAAAATCAGGGTTTCAAGGATTGTACAATAAAGTTGATTGAAGTAAATTTTATTTACAGATGCCATATGATTATTAGTAACAAAATTATTAAACAGTAATATACCTCAAAATTATAATTAATAAACAATTATATACATATATCGTGCTTACAGATTCTATAAGGCAGTCATTTAAATTTAAAAAAGTATTAAAACAGGTATCTAAGTATTTTATTTATGTCAATAGTCAATGATGACTACTGACCCTAATACCTAATCCCAGAATCATGTTAAGCCAAAAGACAATACAGAGATGACCAAAAACGAAACGAAGCAGTCGAAACACAAAGAAAATAAATTATAATTTATACCGCAGATGCATTTGGTCTTGTGGGTGTAACACGTCTACTAATTGCGGCCATTGTCCCAGCGGGGTTGTCTGCATAGTAAAGTGCTCGTGACCGAAATACACCAGTTACAGCGATGGGTATGACCACGGAAATCGTGGCATTGAATTTACCACTCGGTTTGCTCCGAAATTGTGCTGTGAAAGCTTTTCAATTGTTTCATCTAGTAGGGTGGATGGGAAGAGAAATTATGTCGGACCAGCGTTTTATTGAGTTAAGGAATCAACATCATTTCGTTGTTAATTCAAAACAGTCTTTTGGAGCAAGTTGTAAATTGTTAGAGTTCATTGATAAGTTTTTGGTTACTTTGGATGATATTAGTTCATTGTTACTCGACATTTGTTGCACAAAACCAGCATATTAAATCCGAATGTTCTGCATCTGTTTTTTCATAAATTTAAACTTGATGTACGCAGCTTGGACAATACGAGGAGTATTAATATATAGTTTAAAGTTTCTGCTCATATATAGACTGGTTATGATTCACATTGATATGACGTAGTATCGTGCAGTGCAGTAGTTTAGCTTTGACGTATGTTTAAAGAGGTTTTCAAAAAGGTAATCATGAGATATTTATGATTTGAAAGCAATAATCTGCATGTGCGAATAAACATGTTTATTTTTTCCTTTGACGAGCTTTAATAAAATATAGTATCGAAATATTTATGGGAAACGGCAAATGTTGTCTTGCCCAGAAAAGCGACACCATCAACCAAGTCCAATTATATTTTCAAACCATGCATAGACTTATTAAAACATACACACAAAATTTTATTAAATCTGTCAATTTCAAAGCTGATTAGGGAGTTAGTCATGCAGTAAAATTATATAGGTTATTCAAGATATACATTCCTAATTATAGATCATCAAGGAAGATCTTGTCGATATCCTTGTCCTACTGTAGTCGAAGTATCCTGTATGTGGCGTCTAAGATAAGTTTGCAGAACACTCGAGACGATTCAATATTTGCTTATGCCCCTCAGACGTATGACCGTGTAATGTCATTGGAGATTGTTTGAAAATTTTAACTGTGTTTGACAACCTACGCTGGGAACCAGGGCCGTGACAGTCTTAGTTCTTTTTTCTGCCGTTTGTCGCTACTACCGCGGTTTCGAAATTAGCTATCTGTGGGATTATTGGCGCCATCTTGCCTTGTTTTGACGTTCAGTTCTATTCTTCCAGTATTATTGTGTCAACAACTGTTCGAGTGCCGGTATATCTTGTGTTCTCCTCGCTGTTTTAGCTTGAGTTGAGTTCCTTGAGACTCCCAATTCTCCACAGTTTTTGATACGATAATTCGCGAGCTATAGCTTCTCAGTGCAACATTGTGTGTGAACTTCTCGTCATGGTGCTGCGAAAATGTTGTGTTGGTGGTTGCACTGCAACAAGTGAAACTCATCAGCTATTTTCTATCCCCAAGAACGATAATTTAAGGGCTTTGTGGTTGACATTCTTAGTTCCCACAAATCCTCATCTTACTGGACTTACTAAAAGCCAACTAGTCGATAAGAAAGTATGTTCGAAACATTTCGACGAACAACAATTTGACATAGAAGGACGGCGGCTTCGCTATTCTTATCCCAGTTTGTTCGCTGATTTGGAAATAGCTCTTGGTGAACCTCGCAGTAAGACAGGTTAGTCAAATTTAACATTACATATTTATTTCACCAGTCTGTTATACTGTACATAGCCTCATAGAGGCCACCAGTTTTAAAATACCACATGATTTTATTGTCAGAATATTTTCAACAGGAGCCTGGGGTTGCAAATAGCTTAGATTGACTAGCACACATATTTTAATAGCAAACTATTATTATTATATTTATTAATAAATTATTGGTGCATTTTACTAAGTAAAATTTACCACGATGATTTTTTCATAAAGGAGAGTGGGCTGTTTTGGTCCATGGACCAACATTCATGTGACTTACACCATTAGATAGAGCTGATTTTTGGCAATATTTTTCATTATGGATTACTTTTGTCTGCTTGTCTCAGGGAAATATTTTCTATAATCTGATGTTTCTTTAATAGCACAGGAATTACTGTTGTAGGTAAATTAATACTTATGATAAAAACAATTACAGCAAAAAATAACTGATTTCAGAGTGGACCATGCTGAATGAGCACAACTACTTTATAAAACAAAGTGGTATTCACATCTTGGAACCTGCCTTGAATATTGTTAAAACAGGTAATGTTTTATATCTTTTGTTTCTGTTTTATAATACATTTATTTTACAAATATATGTTGTAAAAAAGAACAATTATAATTATAAATGAATGTGTATGCAGTAAGCTAAATTGAATAGTTAACAATATACCTTCTCTACTTCTTTCCTTCTTGTTCATTCACTAGAAATAATGAAAAGGAACATGTCATTAAGGATAAATACCCTTCACATACAAAGTGTGAACTATGGCACAGATTCAGCACTTCTAATTTAAACCTTGTCATTACTGAAGTGCATGGTAGCTACCTTGTGTTTGTTCTATAACATTTCTGTCTACTAATAGTTGCCTGAAAGAGATGGCTGTAGATCAACCTCATCATTGATCCACCAATGAAAGCATGTTGTGAGGAATTTAAAGGATTATTATTCACTATATTAACATATTAAACTATATTTTTCAGCTGATACTTACAGTGATCTACCTTCTTGTTCCTTCACTAGAAGTTATGAAGAGGGACAACTTAGTAAGCAAATAAGCTTTCATAGTCAGAGCGAGAACTATTGCACAAAGTCAGCACTAGAAGTCCAAACACCAGGTAAGAAATATTAAGTTATATTTAGTTGTCAGTAGTAAGACTTTCCTTGTTTTATGAATAGTTGCTTAATCAAAATACATCATTGTCTTTCAGGTGATATTGTTTGCGAACAGCCATCATGCTCATTTACAACCACTGATGTAGAAAAACCTAACACAATTCCAGTAATAGAGAGAAAAGGTTGGTAAAAATAAAACTTACCTATCTATATATATAAAAATGTTATGTGGGTTTGTATACACTTCAAAACTGAAAAAGTTCTGCACCAATCAAGCTGAAAATTGGTGGTGAGGTAGCTTACAACCAGGAGACGGACATCGGATACTTTTTATCCCGGAAGCGCGGGTGAAACTGCGGGGCGGAAGCTAGTACTACACAAAAATAAAAGTGAATTACACAGACAATTATTAATTACTAATGCCAACTCTGTGATGACCCAACATCTATCTATGTATGACAAATCTTTCTAAATAAGGAAATTCCCCTTCCAATTTCTATAATTATGGCACATATTTTCATCAGTGGAAAATAAGTGCAAGACACTAACAAAAATCGGTCTAATTTCAATCATTGGGCAACTACTAGTAATAGCTATAATAAGTATAAATGTGCTTTTTTTCATTACAGTTTTAATTAAAAGAAAAACCGTGCTGAAGAAAAGGAAATTAATTAAGAGAATTATAACAATTTCTGGCAGAAGTTTGGGAGATTCTGCTGTTCAAAGGTTGCAACAAGCTCAGGATGTTATAGCAAGTCCAGCTATTATTGAAAAATTCTATGCATTGTCAAAACATGCACAGACTTTTATAAAAATGCAATTAAAACATGTGAATAAAAATAAAATGGCTCGACGTTTCACATTTGATGAAAAGGTACTAGCATTATCGCTGATAAAACAGAGCCCAAAGGGCTACAAGCTATTAGAAAAAATGTTTATGTTACCGAACAAAAACAAAAAGTTATCAAAATAAAAATATAATATTGATAATAATTCTTGTGTTTTATTTTCCATGAATTTTCCCAACTTAACTACATTAACAACTATGATAGCTACCTATTTATAGCAGCTTGACCTAATTTATCGATACATTTTGGACTACCCTAGAGGTCGATAATTGTATATATTGTCGATAATGTAATGAAATGTAGCGCATCTCTAGTACATGCGATGGTAGCGACAAAACGCAGAACGGCAAAGAAGTGAAACTAAGCTCTCAGGTCACTGTCGCATCTGTAGCTAGCTACTAATATAGTAATCTGTGCTGGGAACTTGGACTGCAGTGGGGTCTTTGCTTGGTAATTGTTCGTTAATGGCTTCTATTTTTTATGGGAGTGCAGTTTTCTTGTGTTTACTTTATTTGTTTATACGATCCTTAAGTTCTTCAAAATCATTTACAGATGCAACTTTCGTAAAGAGATGACAAATCAAAAGATTCAAATGACTCTGCAAAAATTGTGTACTTTGGAATGTAGTTGTGAATGCGGTTCGGTATCGATGATATTTCAAAAAGAATAGATCTCGAAAATCTATTTACAGTTTTGACTAATTAAAAGACTTTTAAATAATGCAATTGTTTAAAAATATATATGAATTGATTCTTTGCAAACACGTGCACAATAAAGTGACAATAAAACATGTAAACTAAAACTGCTAGTTTTAAGTCGTACTATACACCATACAGTATTGTAATAACAAGTATAAAATAAAGGGAATATTCAATGGAACTATATCCGTGAAAGCAACGAGTGTCTGTTTGTTTGCCAGAGAGACATTAGAAACAATATTTGCGGATATTCAAGCGCAAGACATAATGCGTGGGTCCCATCAGAGTATCTTTGTTGTGCTAAAGTGATATAACAGTCATAGTAGTGTTATTTATATTAATATGCTTGAAGTTGATGAGAGAATTCCAAGCGTCTTTCAAAATAGCATTTCCGGTGGATTTTATAAACATAATCATACAGACTATAATAAGTCAAGTCACGGTCATCCAGAGATTACCCCCACACAACCTAAGTAATTCACAAAATTTTCCCCTTTATAATATTAGTATAGATAAATGAACTAATTTGTATTTTGATCGTCTAAACACCCACCTACAACAGTTTAGCCTCTAAAAGCGGGCAAAACTGTACGACAGACGCTAGTTTGTACTAACCTACCGGACGTTTCAAAACGGTGGTATTTAAATTTTAATAACTGATCAAAGAATAACTGGTTCATCGAACTGAAAAATCCAAGAATAACAAACGGAAATTAATGTCAGTTATCGACAGTCTACAAAACGTGTGAATTATTGATTATGCGAAAATACACATCTGTTAAATATACATTGTGTGTTTTATATTTTCCTGTAGAAATAGAAGGATCTAGGCACTAGTCGTTTTTTTATCAATTATTTATTTCACTTACAATATGTGAGTTTGTTTCAGATAAATCTTGCAAGCTGAATTGAATCTTCTTAACGTTCGAGTGAGCATCAATTTTAGGTACACCTTTTGATATATTGATAAAACAGTATCCGTTATTTTTGTCTTATTCCTCACTGCTTTTATAAATATAGGTATATAAAACTGAAATAAGTTATTAAAACAACTCTACGAGTATATTCAATGACATCTACAAAATCGACCAAAAACTTACTTCTATCATAAGAAGTTTTACTATAATCAAAATAAATCTGTAGAAAAATGTCATAATCCAAATCCGTAGTGTGTCTTCCGAGTTACCATAATGATACCGGCGGCCGTCTGTTTCATGAAATATTCAATAGCAAATGGCGAATACAATCGATAGTCCGCCATTCTTCTTTAGTATTTGAAGACTTGATTGCGGTGTCCATGTCCTGTGATTGTATTTGTCGCTTTATTTACTCTACGATCTGGAACTGAAATGGAGAAAATATTTTTGAAAGATATTGTGCGCTGTGATGAAGTTGATAATGATGGTAACGATTTTTGATGATCTAATCTAATTTCAAAATAACCGAGGGAGAAATTACTCTTTCCCACAAAATCGACCGGAGATTTTGAAGAAAATTAGCACTACGATAGAATCTGTTCAACTCGCTTCTTGGTACTTATATAGATAGTAATAAAGACAAAATAAACGACAAAAGTAACTATTAGAACGTAGTACTCTAATAATAACAATTCAAGAACTTTAAAAGAATAATTGTGGTAGAAGCAAATGGACAAGAAACCTAACAGTAAATTCTTCTAATCAAGCAAACATCCTTCTTAAAAACCTTTTTGGCCAAACCTACGAAGTCTTACTTCCCTATTAGCACCTTCCTGTTTCACATTTACCATTCAGAAGCTGGTTAGCACTTAAACTGTGAACGTATGTCACCAAAGCTGTCTCATTAACGCAGTCTACCGTGTGCACTAAACATTACCGTTTTGGGGCTGGTAATTTGTTGCTGTGGTGCATTGTGTCTTGACACTACTTGCTTTGTGAACAGTTTCAAATCCTGTTAAACTAGCTTCTGAACTTGTCCCTTTCTACACCCATATGATAAACAAAGATGGAAATAATACAGAACATTCTAAATCGTCCTTTGCTTACGGGATGTTTGCAGTGATTGATCTCTTGTTATCAGTTTTCAATATTGGACCAAATTATTGGTTGATATGGATGAAATGATTTGGTCCTAACTCTAATGGATTTGATTTTTGAACCGCATTGTTTTTTACATTCTGTTTAAATGCATCTTGGCTAACACGCTATCGTTCTACATCAACTAACTGATGAGTTTTGTGGTTACTGACCCTGATTTTCAATCCGCCGGTCGTGGGTTCCAATCCGATCCAAGACAAACATTTGAATGCATGATGTCTGTTCTGTGTCTGAATGTAAATATGTACCTATCTATAGTAATGTGTCTCGTCCCTGTTCTCTTAACCTTTGCTTAGTTTGAAATCAAATTACCCGTGAGAAACGTCCCAGGATATTTAAATTCATTTATTATTATTTCATTTTCTACTTTCATTAAAACTATTACACAAATTACACGTCCCTGCAAATAGAAAACGTGGATGGAAATAAAATAGTATACTCTAAGACCTCCACCATATGTTTTTATAGAGTCAGAGAGCGCAGTTCTACCTTTTATGGGACTATTATTACTGCAAGTTATTTCACCATGCAAATGAGAGGAAACTGTACTTGAGGTTAAATTGTTTTACAAACTAAAATCTGCATAATAATTGCAAAGTAAAGAAAGGTTAAAATTTTGCTAACAAGATCTTCATCGTAGTTTTTCTTACATTTGCATTTTTGATGTAGTAAATTTTTACGTTAAATCAAGCATCACAATACATTTATAGGTGAAAGTTCAATCTTTTTTTGTTTTAATTATACTAACTTCTGCCCCGTGGTTTCACCGGCGTTTTTGGGGGACCTATAATTTTCCCGTAATGAAAGATGGCCTTTCCAAAATTTTAGCCTTTATCAGCTGGTCAGACATGCAGATTGAGTTGCTTTCACATTTATAATATCAACATTTAAGTATGAATGTATATTATCATGGTGTTTCTTACGCATAATAGCCACCTACATCTCTTTCATACACAAAGCTCAAGTTTTCATTGACCCAAAATAACAGATATAACTAATCTTATTAAATTAAAAAGCCATGCTTCAATGGAGAATCAAATCATATCAGGTTTACGGATTGTATTTCTTATCCTCCTATTACGAAACGTCATATTAATTCCTGTTTACCGTCAATATATTAAAGCTTTATGCCTCTTAATGCTATTCGAGGACATAAACATAAAAATCTGATCTTAAAGAAACAACTTTGATCAGAACAACTTAATCTACGCATGAGCTTAAGATATAAGTCTTAAGCTGGCGGCGTCTGAATGAATAATTGTAATAGATTTTAATACGCTTTCGTTTTAGTTTTTGGTACGAATAGGCTTTGAATCTATAAATGCATCTTAAAGAATTTTAAATTGATATTTTTTTCAGTAAATCTTCCAAGAAAATTAAACACCACGAATTAGCTAAAAAATTTACAAAAACTGAATAATCTTTGTCATACGTCACTTTCATCTACAAATTGTCTCTCTTGGCGTAGGATATTATATTATTTTATATACATACCTTTTATTTGTTTATCACAAAAACTTACAGCTATCATGAATGAATCTATACTAATATTATAAAGTGGAAGAGTTTGTTTGTTTGTTTGGTTGAACGCGCTAATCTCAGGAACTACTGGTCCGATTTGAAAAATATTTCGCCATCGGACAGTCTATTTATCGAGGAAGGCTATATATCATCACGCTATGACCAATAGAAGCGGAGCACCAATGAAGAATGTTTCAAAATCGGGAGATTTCTTGTAACATATATATACTTTTGATATATACAGATAATAAGAGAATAGGAGTTCAGTACGTCACTTATACCAAGTCCTTTGGATCATTAAGGCCGCCCACAAACAAGCCATGCAGGCAGCTGCGCGAAATGTCTTCTTTAACGCACAAGGTACCTATACCCTTTTATTGACCGTCTGGTATATTTTGTTCTATTTAGTCTCTGGCTGGCAAATGCGTAGGATGGTGTTACCCTGTATTTATTATCAGATTTAGGTTATGGTCGGTTTTACATACTGTGGTGGATATTCTTGAATATAAAGGGTTATTGTAAATCTTGTCTATTACTTAATTTTGATACTTTTATTGTATTATGGTATGTAGATATATGATCTGCGCAACTTCGTCTGGGTTACATCTTTTTAGTTTGTGTCATACTTTTTAATAATGCTCGTAGTGTTTTGTTATCTTACTAGATTTTAGTTATGAAGTCCATATTTATAAGCGAATTTAACAAATTAAGTTTTATCTTTGATTAAAAGTGTAGAATAAGATATATATATCTATCAACCAGTAGGTATTATCCCATTATTTTATAGCATATACACCATGTTCCTACATAATTTACGGTCCCGTATCAACAAATTAAGTAAACTAATATAAAAAAATGAACTATTGCATGCTTATACTTTCAGCAAAATCAACACTTACCATATCATCAAACATATCTATAAAGTTGTACGTTGTACGCAATACACGAACAGAAATAATGAAATGTATCAAAACTAAAAGCAAAACATTTAGTAGCAATGTTTTATGCTGATGAACATAAAAGATTAACAATAAATCAATAGCGATGCAAAAGCTTACTTTATTAAGTCGAAGGATAAACAGACAGCCATCTAGTTTATGTTATAAGCTTAAGCGATTATAAATTTCAAGCTATACAATATAAATAAATTATTTACTAATATGCATAAAACTATGTATTATATTATTATCTAAAAGCTTATAAAATAAAAAAATACCTAAACCCGATAAATAAAAATAAAAAATATATGTTATTTCTAGGCAAATTCAAAAGGTATGTGAGGTTCCCTTTTTGGAGTAGGCCCGCTCAGTGGACTTGTGGTCTGAAATCCCTTCTTGTTCCTTCTTCTTTGCTGGACCTACTTTTGCAAGCAGGAAACAATCTTTTAATATCCAAAAATAAGGATGAGTATATTGAAACACCTTCCCTTAGCTCTAGTCTATAACAACAAAAAAAAGATTTGCGTAAGTAGCTCTTAAAAGAGTACTTATTTATGTCTCTCTACATCTCATAACTTGAATACCGCTAATGCGATTTGTACCGTTTTAAAAGCGGCACTTAACAATCGCAACGCAACACTGACGTTTATTGCTTTGACTTAACTAAGTACTACAAAGTTAACCTTTCTCAATAAAGCATCGTTTATACGGCCAGATTGTGGTTTGATACTTTTAATATGATTTCAAATAAGTTATAAATAGGTATCACGGGATATTTTTCACAATTGCTAATCTGATTCTAAGTTAAGCACACCCTGTAGATAACTATCTATTCATTATCATCATCAGCTCATACACGTCTCCACCGAGGAGATCGAGCCTCCCCTAACAATGAGGGGGTCTAGGCCGTAGTCCACCACGCGGGCCTAGTGCGGATTGGCGGACTTCACTACGTTACTACCTGTTATAGTAACTATATACGCGTGAGTGACATCCCTGGTGTTGCAATTCTCCATAGGCTATGGATACGGTATTTTTTTTTTCTTGTTTTTGTTGTATACTTATTTAAACCTTATTATTATTTTAAAATAAAAAAAATACATCTTCGACCTTCAAAAATACTTTTACAAATAGCTCCGATACTTGTAAATTTTAGTTTTATAACAGAAAACTTTTACCCCTGTAAAGTGAGTAGTACTTTATACAGAGATGCTAACTACACGTCTGTCTTTGACTACGGCATTTTATATGAATAATTTTATTTAAGCGCCGTTTGTATATTTTATTCAGATACTATCATAGACCTATAGTCCAACTAGACGTCCCGATTATATGTAGTACCCACTTCGCGTGTCAAAAAACAGCAAAAATATTTCATTCTACGCCGTCATTTAGCTCTCATTCGCACGAGAGTTTTTTTTAACGTACGTTCAAAAAGCGTTCAAATACAAAAAATGCATTCCCATGTAGTTATATGTTTTTAAAACGCGACGCCTTTTTATCGAGTTGTGTTGCATTTTCAACTTTGGGCGTTGGAAATATACCATATTATTGTACTCGGAAATCCATTTGTTGTGTTTGCTTTTTTAACGTCCGGAAAAAAACTCTCGTGAAAATGAGGTCTTAGACCGCGATCGTTATTCCTGAGACATTTTTCACACACGGCCGATCTGATTCTAAACTAGAGATTGTTATTGCCTTCGGACGTCAAAGAAAACATGACACGTTTGCTCTTCATACAAATTTAGGGGCTTACGTTATCTAGTACCTACCCTAAAAAATCAAAATGTAAATTAAAAAAAATTACGTGAGGCACTCGGGGACTGCCGCGGTAAAGCTATTGCATTGCATAGCATTTTGTATCAACTTATGCAATTATAATTTTATTTATTTATTTTAATAATAAATGCACTTTGTTCATTCATATTCAAAACACTTCATACACAAATTTTACAAGTACAGCTATTCACTGTTGTACATAAATACATATACACCTATATACTTTCTCATAAGCAGCTTATGTATTCGTCCGATTTCGGAGTAGCTCGTCTCGATTCGTGCGAGTTTCGTAGAGTCGTACAATACGTCTAATCGCACACAACGCCGTGTCGAAGACTGCCGAACTGAAACGACGTTAGACGATGCACGGCCTTCAAGCCACACCTCCTTGCCCGTCGGAGTGGGGGGTGTTAGGTTTTTTTCGTTACGGAATTTCTTGATTCGGTCGCCGCGCTCAGAGCCCGCGATAAAAGCTATGCAATAGCTTAAAAATATATAAGTACTAGCTCATATAAATCTTAGAGAAAAGGTCTAATTTCATTGCCATGTTGGCCCAACGTACAAACATTTGTACCAATACGCCAACATCGCGTGCTTAGAAATGCAAATGGCCGCTACATGTACTAAATAAATGATACATTTGGATTTAAACAAAGGTTAGGTTAGAAAGGACGCCTTGTACATTGTAAAAATACTTGAGCATATAATTTTGACGTGACAACGTCTTATAAATTGGTTTGCCGGGTGACACTTCAAGAAACTGCGTTACGCTCCGCTCACGTCACGTTAGGTTTTAAATTGTTACTATTATTTCATCCTTCTTCCTACTATACGAATGAATATTCACATTAAAATTATTTTACCACTCAAAGTCGTTGTCACGTAAAACTTTTTTTTAATAATATGCATTCTGATGTGCATACGTATTTGAATACTTAGGCTTTATGACGTGGTACCCTTGCCACGAAATAGAAACAAAATAATTACGCGCGAATACGGAAATTGAGTTTTGTTTTTTATAAATGTCAAACGCCATTTTTTCAAAACGTCAAAGAGTTAAGAAGATAGCAAACAAACACCGTGCCGAAGTCTGCCGAACTTAAACGACGTTAGACGATGTGTTAGGTTTTTTTCGTTACGGAATTTCTTGATTCGGTCGCCGCGCTCAGAGCCCGCGATAAAAGCTATGCAATAGCTTAAAAGCTTTTTTTGCAACAGAATAAGTTATTAGTTTAGTTAAGCCTACTTGTTTACTTACATTTTTTAATGTAAAACTCACATTATCCACTTACGGTTTAAAATACTAATAATTCTATTTATCCGAACTCACTAGCCATATATATAAGCCCATAAAGGCTTTTGTGGTTTTAGAATAAAAACGATAATTATATATATTGCTAAATAAAAAAAAGTTACATTTATAAGTCTATGTATACAAGTGTTTCTCTTAATGGATTTGTCAAGGGGCAGATTTATCTTTACAATTTGCATGCTTGGTAATTGCTGAGCTATCTTGCTGAGTATCATTTCTCTACTCACCTTTTACTTGAATTTTATCTGTATTTTATGACAGTTATTGCTTTGTAGTAGCTCAGAGAGGTTATTACACAAGAATGCAAATTGCAAAGGTTATTTAATTCCAGTTTCTTGAATATAATACTATTATTATAAAACTTAAGAGTTTCTCTGTTGGAACGTGGTAATCTCAGGAGCTAATAATATAAATGAAACTAATTTTTTCTTATAATTTTACCTAAAGTGACACCGCGCATTTTACTCGATTTACTAAAGAGGTTAAACTTAACCGGGATAAAAGGTAGCCCATGTCCTTTCCCAAAAAAAAATCTAGTCTAAGTAAATTATGTGTATTCTTAGAAATCAGTTTTGTTTTTTAGACGCGAAAGTGTAGGTAACAGATAGTTAGAGGTACTTTCGCAAGGTGTATAGCCCATAATAATATATCGAGTAAGGTCATACGCTACATCACATCACACTTCGACCAATAGGAGCGGAGTTTAAATGAAAAATGTTGCAAAAGCGGGGAACGAAATTTGTGTTGCAATTGCTAAAGTTACCGCTAAATAAATAACCTAGTATCATGTAAACTACTTAATTTTTGTTCAAACTAACAACGAAATTGTGTCCGTAGGCTATAAAGTAGCTGTTATATTTCCTACTTTTACGCAAGTTTAACTGAATATTTTATCTCATACAACAAATATTGAATATCTATGAGAAACATATATATATCTAACAATAAACGATTGGAGTAAGTCGATACTTTGAAGTTCCAAAAAAGAGTAGAACTTTATTTGTACCTGATGCCGATGGATCGATTCTTATCTAGGATCAACATTTGTGGGCACAAAAATGTCTGTCTGTTCCATATATGAGTGTAAATATCTACACTAATATTATAAAGAGGAAAACTTTGTTAGTTTGATTGTAATGAATAGGCTCAAAAACTACTGGACCGTTTTTAAAAATTCTTTCACCATCCAAAAGCTACATTATCCACAAGTAACATTGGCTATATTCCCTGTATTCCAACGGGGACGGGAGCAACGCGGGTAAAACCGCGCGGAGGCAGCTAGTCTGTAGTATGTAGGTTACAATACAACCTCTGATTAGTTTGAAATTACATTAGTCGTGTGTAATTATATCAAACAAGCTGATCCTCGCAACTTCGTCTGCGTCAAATCTCCACCGTTTTTGCAACATTCTACTAGCTACTCTCCTATAGTTCGTAGCGTGATGTTATAAAGACCACCGCCTTCCTCGATAAATGGGCCATTTTTAATATTCTATATGTACCAGTTGTTTCGGTGCATATTCAATTCAAACAAAATGTAGAGCAGTAAACTCAATGTGTGATCAGCCTCAAATGACTAGCCCGTATTTTAGAGTATTGACTCAATTTAATACTATAATAGAGGCGATTTGAAGTTTACAATTCCAATATAGATTGTTATTTGCCAATAGTTGATAAATTCCATGATTTCTATTCTACAATATTCAATGAATAATTCTTGCTTTTGAAAACGCAAGTTTCCCTTCCTTTATATTGGAGTCAAAGGAGTGACGTAAATACTTCTGTTTTGACACTAAAAGCTTTTCTAACACTAAACTATAACAAACCTTTACTTTACCATGCTTTGAAAATCGGACTTCTCATTTCATCGCTATAATAGGTGTACTGTTGGTGTATGTAAACTTAATAAATAAATAAATAGAGATAGAACATCTCCATATTAATAGTATATGTTAAACTGCATACTAGTTTTCATCTTTATCGTCTCTGCAGGAGCTTGAGCCTCCCCGACAACGAAGGGACTTAGGCCACACCATGCGAGTCTAGTAAATAGTGGCGGCCTTCACATCCATTTATCATCCAAAGTTTTATTCAGCCGGCTTCTTCATTATGTTTTCCTTCACCAAAAGCCAGTGGTGTGAATTCATAAGTAAGTTTTTAAAATTAGAAGTACGAGCCAGGAGTTTGAGTCTGCACCCTCATGACCAGATAGTCTAGAGCCTGAGAAAGTATATAGGCTACTTTTTCATCATCATCAGCTCATATACGACTCCACCGAGGAGCTCGAGCCTCCCCTAACATCGAGGGGGTGTAGGCCAGTAGGCTACTATTATCCCGGGAAAATGGTAGATTTCTGGGGTACGCGGGTGAAACCTCGGGAAGCCACTAGTTTATTGTAAAATTCAAATTATTCCATCACAAGTTAATGATTTATAGGAAACATAGTGCTGTGACCGCATTCCAGCTCCTTGTATCGAACTCGATAAATGGTTAATCAATTTGGAAATAACACCGGTTCGTACCGACTGTCGATATTTCTGGCTGCCTTGGCTGCCAACTTAAATTATCGATAGTATGAAATAATTGGTAACGGCTCTAATTCATAAGCGACTGGATTTTTGCTCCGTTTTCCACAAAAATATATTCTTAATTTTGGAACTTAGTGCATAAATCATTATTTAATGTTAGACTTCATGGTAAATTTATGCTTTGAAGTATTTAGGTATTATAAACGTTCTATCAACTACATGAGTGTTATGTTGTTCCTCATTGCCGTGCAGCGCTCATTTCCAAGACTAGATACTGTGTTTGCCGTGCTTATTTCTGGTGTCTGGACTCCATACAGTAGGCTGAGACTCTGGTGCCTGTTCTTCACCCCCTTGGAAGTGATTAGAGGTAGGTGGTCTCCAGTTGCCTTCTTGGAAATTGCAGAATAGAACGTTCCCAACATACTCATTCAAATTACCATACAGTCATCTGCCAGTATAATTCCTCCTAATAGATTGTGAAAACCGCACAATTATACCTAATATAAAACTTATTTAATATTTGATTTTTCTATACTAATATTATAAAGAGGAAAGATTTGTTTGTTTGTTTGTTTGTTTGTTTGTTTGTTTGTTTGTAATGAATAGGCTCCGAAACTACTGGACCGATTTCAAAAATTCTTTCACCTTTGGAAAGCTACATTATCCCCGAGTAACATAGGCTATTTTATCCCTGTATTCCCACGGGAACGGGAACTACGCGGGTAAAACCGCGGGGAGGCAGCTAGTTGTAAATAAAGATACATTGATTTACCTACAACAGTACCTTCGAACAATGTATATGGATATTGACATTAAATGGGCGATACCACCGTCACATTAATATTGTTTTAGTTACCGAGTTGGTATGGCCCTATACAGGTAACAGGTTAGTTCTTTAAAGGCCTTGATGATTTGAACCAAAATATTCTTTGTTAAAATTTTAGTAAAAAGCGATGTTTTACGTTACAATAAATAATTATAATCAACAAAGTCTATTATTTTATAAAAAAAAATATATAAAAACAAGCAATCTTTTACTATTTTATCTATAACTGTTGAAATATTAAAGCTCAAATTTAGCATGATAGCACACACCCATCTCCATAAAAAATGTATATACATAATTATGTCTTTATGTAAAAACTCACTTTTATAAATATCTAAAATTTCTTCATCTAACATTCGTGCAAAAGCTCTACAAACTAAACCAGGAAGTGAAAAGGATGCAATATAAACCAACCAAAGTGGAATGTACCACACACGCGACCAAATTGAATATACCGGACCCCGCCCCTTACCTGTACCTCGTTATACGCTGAATATGGAATAGCTTTAATACACGTCGTGTTGGGTTGGAGTTCGATTCCAACAGTTCTGTGTCTATTTCACACGATTTTAAACTTAAGTTAGTTTTGGTGGGATATTATTTTCTTGTTTTATTTTTAACTTGTCTTTAGACAGTATAAAAGTGGCCCGAGTGTACGCTTAGATCTTTGCAAAGAATTTTCATGCGGCTTTAATCAATTGATTAATTCAAGAGGAAGGTTTTTTATACATACTTATAGTTTTGTGTTAATTTGTTGAAATATGACAATAACTGCATAAGATTTTGCAATGCTGTGTTACTGGTATGAAGCCGGGGCGAATATTAGTAACTTTAATCATTATTGCGCATCGTTTGATTATATTTTTGTGTCATTAAACAAATATATAAAAAAATCTATGAATTTTTTTTCCTATTTGCGAGCAAATTTCTATTTTTATTCTGTGGCTGGATGTAACTATAAAAGTATTTGATACCTTATAAAAAGGTTTAGTAAAAAAACATACTGTATTTAGGTACTTATTATTTTTAATAATTATCCTTAAGAACTCTAATTTCAAAATGGTGGATATAAATTGTCACAAATGTGGTAACATGATGAGATTTAACGATATTAATGACTGTGATTATGTCTTTATAGCTCCTAAACAACATAAGCGTCCTATTCACGCGATCGTTATTAAAACGATATGTAATCTTAATGCAGCTAATTGAATTAGTGTTAACTGACACTTTAACTAGTTTCATAATACGATCCTTATATTGAATAAATTAAATTTTATTCTGCTAATATTATAAATGGGAAAGATTGTGAGTATGTTTGGTTCTCTTTTACGCAGAAACTACTGAACGGATTTGGATGAAATTTGGAAGACCGATTGTTAATATATACCATTTTTTTTTATATCCCAGGGGAATACTCTTGGACGGATACCCTTTAACCTGGATTAACTTCTTTTTATGCAAGAAAATTAACAATCCGACGAGATCGCGAGTAAAACCACGGGAAGCCAATAGTCGATAAATAAATTTCTGTCTGTTGATAGCGAATCTGAATTTGTTCACGCTCATAAATATATTAAAATCTAGACTTGCGACATAAATCTTTATAAATATGGTAATATTGACAGACTTAATCATAAACTCAGTGATTTATATTTGTCTGCGTGTTATAATTATGTCTTAATAAATTAATGTATAAGAGGTATTCCACGTAGCCCACCTAAACGAAGCCCACCCAGAGGAAGCCCACCTAAAGTATTCCACGATGCCCACCCGTAGGTGGGCTTCAAATAAAAATTAAAAATAATTAATTTTCTATTCCACGAAGCCCACCTAAGAATATCACTCGCATAGTGTGGGGACAAGAAATAAAAATGTCGTTAGAAAAAAATATTTATTATTTAAAAGACTAACTTAAATTTCTATAATCGTTCAGTTTCATTATGTGAGACAATATTTGTCATTTTTGTAATCTTAGGTACTATTTAAAATCACAGATTGTTTCATAATTATCATTCCAAAAAATATAATAATAAAAATACAATAATAAAAATACTCTACTGTAACATAAAAAAGATTAAAGAAAACATCAACATGGATCAACATGGATTTCTATGTAGAACTATAATAAATAAATAAATATCCTGGGATGTTTTTCACACGGCCAATCTGATTCCGAAGTAAGCTTCAAATGAAACTTGTGTTATGGTAACCAGATAGCTAATATACTACATATAATACTTTTTAATACATACTTATATAGATATTTACATCCAGACACAGAACAAACAGACATATTCATGCATACAAATGTTTTTCCTGAGTGGGATTCGAACCCACGACTCGCGGCTTGAAAGTCAGAGTCACTAACCACAAAGCCAACCGGGCTGTCAAACTATATTTACAATGTTTTTGATATTTTTCCAAGTATTTATTGTAATTATGAAACAATCTATGATTTTTTATGTTACAGTAAAGTATTTTTATTATTCACTAAACAGGTAGCTATATGAGAACTTCAACATAGATCTCTATGGAAAGCTATATTTGCAATGTTTTTGATACTTGTCCATTTTTTTTATTTTGAAACAATCGGTGATTTTATTAAAAGAGCACAAAAAAGGAAAATAATAGAAAATATTTTTTTTACAATCTGTGATTTTAAACCTTGTAGATACCTAAGATTATGACAAATAATGTCTCATATTATGAAACTGAATGATTGTAGAAATTTAAGTTAGTCTTTTAAATAATAAATATTTTTTTCTAACGACATTTTTATTTCTTGTCCCCACACTATGCGAGTGATATTCTTAGGTGGGCTTCGTGGAATAGAAAATTAATAATTTTTTATTTTCATTTGAAGCCCACCTACGGGTGGGCATCGTGGAATACTTTAGGTGGGCTTCCCCTGGGTGGGCTTCGTTTAGGTGGGCTACGTGGAATACCTCATGTATAATTTATTAGTATTTAAATATGTAGGTATATAAATTTATCGTTGCTTTAACTATTTCATATATATTTGAGAAGACGTTAGCGTGAAATATAAAAAATGCCTATACAAGTTTGGCTAGTACACTGTAAAGCGATTTATTTTATAGGGTTTTTTAGAAAAGAAAGTACCTTCATAACACCAACGATCATTAAATTCATTATAATTTAGTAATTTTTAAACAAATATTCTCAGAACCCCTAAGTCTTATCAGTAAAACTAAACATCATTCATAAACCATATTCACATTGCACGGGAGCTACCGATCATCTCGTTATCATCACGTTATCATCTCGTCACTCATCATTAATGTTGCGCCGCCTTACATCACAGGGAGAGAAAGAGATAACAATATATAGATTAAACGCCATCCTGTTTACTCACAACATTAGATTAATCACCTTTATTAGTGGGTGGTATTCTAGAACACCTAGTTAAGTATTAAATTCGGCTCATAGATTTAGTATGTGAAAAGTCTTGTTTATGCTTTGACTATTTATTTAAAAGCTTTAAAGTATTTAGCTTAACCACTCTTATTTACGATAATTATATAATATATCATCATCATCAGCTCATATAGGTCTCCTACGTCTCCACAGAGGAGCTTGAGCCTCCCCTAACATCGAGGGGGTCTAGGCCATAGTCTACCACGCGGGCCTAGTGCAGATTGGTGGACTTCACATGCCTTTAATTGTGACATCTTGGGCATGCAGGTTTCCTCATGATGTTTTCCTTCACCGAAAGCCAGTGGAGTGAATTAAATATATACCTAGATAATTTTAGGATTGAATACAAACTGATATTATAAATGGCCATTTTTTACGCCTAAGCTGGTGAAAAAATTTCGATGAATTATGCTATAGGTAGATATATAGGTAGATTATAACTTGGAGAAGTACAAAATCATTACCTACGCAGTAATTTTTTTTTCAAAATATTTTCTTTTAAATGTTACCTAAATAATTAATTGACTGGTGCCACAGCATAATACCATCCATTACTGGCTACCTACTTGTTCCGTTACGCATTATATCAGATGCTACGTAGGTGGTTCTTAGATAATGCCTTTCTAGAAGTAAGCCATTTGATGCCGGCCGATAACCTATTTAGGGTGTGGGTCAAAAAGTTTTCAAGTTAAATTACTCTTTATAATGAATGTTAGAAATTCTTATTTAGGGATATTTTCTTGTCGTGCTCTTTGATGGTGGTTAAGAATGTTGGTAGTATCAAAAAGTCTTTGGTATGAACATGATTCAAATCAAAGTCATCATCATCATCATCATTAACAGCTCATATAGGTACGTCTCCACCGAGGAGCTCGAGCCTCCCCTAGCATCGAGGGGGTTTAGGCCATAGTCCACCACGCGGGCCTAGTGCAGATTGGCGGACTTCACATGCCTTTAATTGTGACATCTCGGGCATGCAGGTTTCCTCACGATGTTTTCCTTCACCGAAAGCCAGTAGTGTGAATCCGTACGTAAGTTTTTTTATAAACTCAGAGGTACGGGCCAGGGATTTGAACCGGCACCCTCATTATCGTGAGTCGGTGCGTTCCCAACTGTCACAAACAAATCAAAGTACAACCCATAAAAAATGGCTGCTGTAAGCTAAGCAGAACTTGTATGATTTAGTAACTAAATAGCTCATATCTTCCTATATTTATAAAACAAAGTCCCCGCCGCCTCTGTCTGTCTGAACGCGATGAACACAAAAAATACAGAACCGATTTTCATACGCCTTTCACCAAATTACGGAGTATTTCATGGGGAAGGTTTTTATATATAATATATCAATTTCTGAAGTCTGCCGGCTCCGCTAGTATCAAATAATTCTAATCGGTCATTCCAAATTCTAATATTACAAAATCTGTGACAAGCCATAAAATAATCAAAAGTTGGTAAAGCTAACTTTTCATTTGGAATACTATTTAAAAATTAAAAACTCGAACTCGAATTGTGTACGAAAGAAAACCAAAGCAACCAAAGGCTAGTTTGAGAGGCGTGAATTTTTTATAGTATAGGGTACTTCAACCCCCTTTAGAAAAACACTACCTTCTGTGGGGAAGTCTAATATACGCCTATAGACATCATGGTGTCGTGAGACTAATATAAATGGATGTGGTTTATAAAATAACTTTATAAATAAAAGACATATGAGATTTCGGAAGATCCATTAAGAAATGTGGATACCATTTTTGCAATAGTAAGGTAAGTAAAATTATTTTTAATGTACTTATTTGCTGGTATTGATTATGACGTACTATATGACATAAATTACTTTCAAGTGCTAGTATTTTTTATTCTTCCAACTTATCCAATTTCCTAACTAATATTTTAAATGCGAATGTAAATTTGTTTGTAACGCTGTCGCACCAAATATTTCGATTATCAAAATGATTTCTCTAATAGAATGACAACTTATCAGGGAGTGATATAGGCTATATTTTATCCCCTTTCATATAGCTTTCTATTAGTGAAAGAATTGTGCACATCGGTCCGGTAGTTTTGGAGCCTACTCGTTACATACTCGTTACAAACAAACCAATATTTCCTCTTTTTAATATAAGTATAGATATAGAAGCATAGATTAGTGTCTTTTACTTGCTACAATGCTTTCATTACTTATTTGTTCTCTATTACCTAGATTTTTTTTTATCTCTTGCCAATATTATTTCTTTTACCTTATCCAACCCCTTTAGCACCAGTTTCCTATATCAAAATAAACACACCGGCCATCTGTTCTCTCCCAAGGGTTAGGAAGGTACTTTTAAGTAAAATTGCAGTTGTATGCAAGCCAGGAAACAGCCTGAGGCCTTTAATTTGTATGAAACAATGTAAAACATTATAACCTTTGGTAAGGTCTATAAATAATTAATCCTTCTGAAATGATAGTCTCAAAATATTGTAATGTCCAGTATTGTATTTTTTATACTTTTGAATGTTAGATTTTAGAGTTATAGTCATTGAATTTACCAATGATTTTTTAAAAAGCTTGCTTAGTCGCTCGTCTCGAGTTCGAATCCCACCCGGATCAAACAATTGCATGAATTTGTCTGTTTGTTTTGTGTCTGGTTGTAAGTAGTATCTATTTAATTATATGTAGTATGTCAGCTAAATAGCTGAACAGATGCTAGAAACCAGAAGCTTACCATTAGTTTCAAGCTCTGCTTAGTTTGGAATTAAAATTGGCCATGTGTGAAGAATATCACAGGATAATTATTTATTCCTGTACCTACATGTCTGCCTTATATCCTAAAATACAATATACATATTACTATGCATTTATCAGTACTTCTAGGTGGTACACTTATCAAGCATATCTGATCTATAAAAAACATGTGAACCCAAAAAACTATTTGCCCATTTAATTTATCTATACTTTAATCTGAAACCGGTTACAAATATTAAGACAACCTTATTATAAAACACATTTATTATAGCAATTTAATTTTGCATGTTAGTACTTATAATCTAATAGCTAACAAATCATCGTTTAATAATATAGGTATTAAAATATTTAACTTAACCACACACTTTAAAATACCAATGGAGAATTCGCAAAAAATAAACCGCAGCACCAAACTCAATCGCTGTTGTATTTTCATCTCTAACTGTTTGTATTAGAGTTCTTATTTCGATTGTAGATGTTGGATCGTGTTTATTCTTCCATTGCGGTAATGTATCATCAATCATATACCCTGGCACATCAATACTGAGAGCAAATACTCGATGTAACCAGTTCTTACCAACAAATCGACTTTAATCCTAACAGATTTATAAGTTTGTAATTTATAGCTCACCAACAATAAACTGGTTAATGTATCTATGTTTAATAAGCACCTATATAATTTTATGACTCTAAATTAAAGGCTTACTTTAAAACCTCTAAAAACAACATATTTCTAAAGATTTTTTCCTCAAAGTTGTAGTCAAAGACGGCTTCCAGTCTGACTGTCTCAAATACAGCACTATCCTTAAAAGGATTCCAAATTGTTCTAACAGTAAATTTCTATTAGCCGAGTATAAGTAATTGGAGCAACATAACCTAAAAAACTATTTCCATTAAAGCGAGTTATTTTTTTACAGCCTGATATCCATCAGTGTTTTCGCTTACATCATTGTCTTAAGAGATAAGGCCCCCTCCTCAATCTTCCTTAGCCTTTAATTCCGTAAGTAGGCCGGCGTCATCGCGGTAATGGCACCTACATCAAAACCGATACACATTATATCTCCATCCTTGTCTTCATCACCAGTTGTTGGTTCAGTGTGAGCGAGAGGCCCTCACACGTGCACGGTTCCCAGATTAAAATTGATTGTACGGACATTGGCTTTATCTGCAAGACATGGTACGATTGATTCTTCATCAATCTTTATTCGCGGTGTTAACTTTTTTTTCTTTTCGTTTGGTTAGTTTATTTTACTCTTTTGGTAGTCTGTAGTCTTTAGTTCTTTATTGATCGTAAATATTATACGTTTATTTTTATGTCTGAGTTTATCGTTATGATTGACTTGAACACTATTTTACGCACAAATAACTGGAATGATTATTATACCTACCTAATAAGGTATCAACCAAATGGTTGAGATATTATTTGACTAGCTTTGTGACTACCATAATTTTCAAGCCGTCTGTCATGCTTTAATTCCCATACCGGACAAATTTAGTTCCCATGAAAATAAATATGTAACCATAATACAGCATTGTACTATGTAACCATAAGGCATAGCTGTATTATGGTTACATAGTACAACTTCTGCTTAGTTTCAAATCTAATTGGCCAAGTGTAAAAAATGTCTCTGGCTATTTCTTATTTATCTATTAAGCCTACATCTTCATATCCTTTATTGGTACAGTTTCATAAGAAAGTCTACTTAACAACTTCATGTTACTTCTACCTCCTCTGAGATAACCTACATTGTAAATTTAATGATTGTAATAAATTTATGAAATTAAACTTTGTCGCTTGCTTGTATCAATTTACGCAAGGGACAAGTTGCCACCAGGTATGTTATCATAGGCATATAATTTATGAAGCATAAACATTTGCAGGGAACATATTATGATACTACATTCTTGCATCAACGTGTGCGAGTATCGAGCTACCATACCATAACTTTACTTAATCCCTACTAATATTATAATTGTGAAAGTGACTCTGTAACACTTTCACGCCAAAATCATTGAACTGATTTAGATGGTACAGATGTAGAGTTTTGCAAAGGACATAGGCTACCTTTTATTCCGAAGTTAAAGGTCAAAGAAACCACTTAAGAATTAAAAATATGTAATTGTTAATATTATTTATATCACTAAATCTTAAAGACAAATAAATATATTGGTACTAGTTTAGGGCGGTCTAACTCTACGGCCCTTATCCTCCTTTTCAATCTTCAGATTATTATAAATAATAATCGAAAACATGTGTTACTCAGTTTTTAAGATCGAAATTATGACTTAAATCAAGATCATAGATTCCTCAATCTCAATATCCTCAGATTAGATTTTTCTCACTCATCAAAATGAAACACGATGTGTGTTTCTTTTTAATGGTTTCACAAAAACTTTAAGCTTCAGTGAATGCATCTTTCCTCATGTCTGTTTGCATAATTGGTGAGTCAGTCCAAAAGTTTGAACTCATTATTATCAGTAAAAGACAATTAACGACACATTAACGTTCCAAACAGAACTTCAGCTGATGTGTTATTCGAAAAATCGTTTAGACTGCATATTAATGATACTTTTAAAAATTATTATCGACATAACTCTTCGAAATCACGTGTTGTAATAACAGTAACTAAAGGGCTGTAAAGCTTTTGTCTCATTAACGACAATCTCGAGAAAGCGTCGGAATCGAGGAGCGAACTTTAAAGAGCTTTAATTTGACGATTTATTTGTTACCTCGTTAACTTTGAAATGGATATTTCTCGAAAGGTTATAAATTGGAGAAGTCAAATTAGAATGTCTGAGAGTTTTCTGTATTACGTTGATACCTATATTTAATTTGAAATTTATATTACTACTGTGTTCCTTTAAAGAATGTCCTTATATAAAGGTACACAAAGAAAGCTTCTCATAATTTAATATTACTACAAGATTTCATCTTGCAGTTGCAGTCTAGTTCGCAAAAAGAAAAATACATAATGTATTTTTCTACTTTACATAAAGACGAGTTGAGTAGCGCAACTTCATTTGCGTCACATCTTCCTCGATTTTGTAACATTTTTTAAATATTGCTCTGCTCTTATTTGTCGTAGCGAGATGTTACTTAGCATTCCTCGATAAAATTTTATCCAATAGTTTTGTAGCCTATAATCATATCATTACTCTTTATTATTTATGTAGATTTTCCATGTTTTTTTTATCATTGCAAGTCTAAGTAACCATGTAAATAAAGAACAAAAATACCTGTTCCATATTAAGAACAGTCAGAAAACGATCGAGCAAAAACAGACTTTATACATAATTAGCTATTTATTTTCAGCTCCCTCAAAGCTATTGTCACGTCTAATATATTAAATCTTTGGTTTAAAGATAAACTAAATGTACTGCGACCGTTTTATACGGCTGATTGACAATTTTAATTAACGACTCGTGATTGGAACATACCGATTTTGTTTTAAAAGTGTAAAACTTGCTTTAATGGTGCCGCCGAATGATCGATTGTAGCACTTTGGTGCCAAATATGGCAATTTGGTGCGTCGAAATGAAACATGAAATAAATTGCTTTTGGGGTTATTTTTACATGAGCATACATTATTATTACTCGAAGGGAACATGTAACTACCGTAAGTGTACCAGTCGTGGCCACGGTACCAGTAATGGCCAAAAATTAAAAGAAACATCTAGAATTCGGACATGAGCGAATGTTTTTACATTGGGATCACTGTGACATAGACTTTAGACATCGAACTATCTAAGTTTAACGTTTTATTGAATTCAGTCAGTTACATGTACAAATATGCGAGAATACAAAGTGTAAAGTGATTTGAAATTGACAACGACGGCTTTTCTTAAGAAAATCGTTAAGGCGGCGAGCAGAAAGTTTCACTTATAAAATTGTATTGCTTAATTAAAATCAAAATTAGTTTTGTTTGATGTGTTAACCATAAAATAAAGATAAACTAAGACTAAGACTGGGGTATCCATTAATGAATTTTCCCTGGCCAAGACTGGGTCACAAAACTACAACTTTTATTTGTTAAATTAATTGAATCCAGCTTTGCCGTATCTCACGCGTAACACATTACAAATATTAAATAAGGACTGGACTTTACAGTTTCACTATATTCAGTGCTGAAACTTTCACAATTTTGGTAATATTTCACAAAAACCAGTTTTTTTTTCTTAAACTGGCCACCATTGGGTCATTTACCATAGTTATTTTGAAATTGGATCTGATTTATAAGAATCTCGAGTCACAGTGTTTGTTATCAAACTTTTTGTGTATATTTTATAGGTCTGAGAATAGATCGTTAGTTTACCTCCCCTCGATTTTTCCCCTATTTTTTAGCGACTTTTGTATTTTTCTATGAATAATATACAAATACTTGAACAGTCACTAATAAAATTCGAGAAGTCATTTGCATGAAGTGTGTCACTTTGACATTTCATTCATATGATAAAACAATCTTCGACAATCGAGACAGCTATCCATATAAAAAACTAGCGGTTATACCCGCTTAGTTCCCGTTCCTGTAAGAATACGGGGATGAAATATAGCCTTTGTTATTTATGAATAACGTAGCTTTCTATCAGTGAAAGAATTGTGCAGATCGGTTTGGTAGTTTCGGAGCCAATTCGTTACAAAAAAAAAACAAATCTGTCCTTTATAATATTAGTATAGAAGTATAGAACAATTAAGTATTCTTATGCTTATCTTATGGTGTACATAAACTTGAATCTCCAAACTTTTTTACAAAAACTGAAAAGGGTCAAACAAAATAAACGACTAACATCCCACTAATATTATAAAGGCGAAAGTTTGTATGGATGTTTGTTACTCTTTCACGTAAAAACTACTGAATGGATTTGAATGAAATTTGGAATAAAGATAGCTTATAACCTGGATTAACATATAGGCTACTTTTTATCCCGGGAAAATGGAAGACCTCCCGGGTACGCGGGTGAAACCGCGGGGAGCCACTAGTACATAATACACTAGACACAAAAAGTTAGGGATATAAAAAAATATTGAAATTTTTGGGTGATTTTCAACGAGCTGTAACTTCGCGGAAAATAATCGTACAGCAAAAAAACAAAACCAAATTGTAGCTACAAGTGTCTAATTTTTGGTTATCACCATGATTTTTTTGTATTATGTTTGGATCTGGAGAAATACAAAGAAAAGTACCGAGGAAAAAAAAATACAAATTTTCTGTCGTCTAAAAAAGGGCCTATGGGCTTCAAAAATGATTTTTTAATGCTTTTTGTCAAATCCTGTTTTAGGATATTTAATGCCCTTTAATTTGTTGTAATTAAAAAACCTGTACAATGATTTACCACGGAGTTATTGTCAATCAACCGAAAAAAGAAGGTTTTAACTTTGTCGATCAATAACTCTGAGGATATTGATTGTATAGGAAATCTAAGAAAGGTTTTGAAAACTACACAATATTTTCTATAAGAAAACGTGAACGGCTTTTGTCGAAAACATTTTCATTCACTCAAAAACTTTGACTGAAAAAAAGGCGAAAATTTGCATAATTAAGGATATTTAGATAACTTAGTATAACTTGGGATAAAATGGATGAATGAAGGATATCGTTGGTAATTTTTTAACCTTTAAGTATCCCGGAAAATCCCTGAAAAATTCAAAGCGCTGCGATTCTTCTTTCTTAGTGACCCGAGGCTTTAAATTTATTGTTTTCGCTAAAATCACGATTATAAACGATGGTTGGATTTTAATCATTTTTTCAAAGAACACATAATTTTTTTCTCAATAACCTTTATTGTTTTGATGTAAAAGATCGGTTTAATTCAAAAATTTTGGATAGAAAAAAAAACTTTTTTTTTATTTTCTTTTTTTTTTCTTGACTTTGTGTGTGTGTGTATGTTTGTCTGTCCGTCTGTCTGTGTGTCCATCTGTAGCTATTGAAGGGTCTGCACGTATACAGGTCACAATTCAGTACCGCGTATTGCCTCTGTTTTGGGTCACTGCTCGTAAGCGCTCTCGCATGTTGACAGATCATCGAATGTTTTTTTTTTCTATTCGACATTTTGAAAAAAAAGGCGATCATTTTCGTCAAAGCAATAAAGATTATTGAGAAAAAAAATGTTTTCATTGAAAAAATGATTGAAATCGAACCATCGTTCATAATGGTGTTTTTAACGAAAACAATAAATTTAGAGCCTCGGGACACTAAGTAAGAAGCATTGCAGCGCTTTGAGTTTTTCAGGGATTTTCCGGGACAATTTAAGGTTAAAAAATAACCGACGATATCCTTCATTCATCGATTTAATCCAAAGTTATGACAAGTTATCTAAATATCCTTAATTATGCAAATTTTGGCCATTTTTTAAATCAAAGTTTTCAATTCCATAAAAATGTTTTCGACATAAGTTGTTTACGTTTTCTTATAGAGAATACTGTGTTCTTTTCAAAACTAATCTTCGATTTCCTATACGATCATTATTCTCAGAGTTATTGATTGACAAAGTTAAAAAGTTCTTTTTTCGGTTGATTGACAATAACTCCGTGATAAATCATTGTACAGGGTTCTTAACTACAACAAATTAAAGGGCATTAAATTTTCTGACAGAACATTTAACAAAAACAATTAAAAAATCATTTTTGAAGCCCATAGACCTTTTTTTCGATGACAAAAAATTTGCATTTTTTTTCCCTTGGTAGTTTCCATAGAATTTCTCCAGATCCAAATGTGATACAAAAAAATCAAAGCGATATCCAAAAACAAGACACTTGAAGCTACAGTTTGGTTTTCTATTTTTTGCTGTGGAATTATTTTCTTTGGAGTTACAGCTCGTTGAAAATCGCCCAAAATTTTCGAATTTTATTTATATCCTTAACTTTTTGTGTCTAGTGTACTTTTAAAATCTTGTACTTGTCAACCAATAACGTTGTTTCCTAGCATTTCCTTTGAGTAAAAGAACGGATATGTCGAGCTAAGGTCAACATTTACATGCAACTACAAATCGTTACAAACGAGAAATAATCTATAATACTATACTATGCATGTTGTATGTTAATATACACAGAACTATAATCTTACTAGTGGACCAGGCAGACTTCGTTCTGCCCACCAGCGCCACCTACCGGGTCCAAGTATATGTAAGCTATCCTATCACTCAAGTTAGATCGAACTGCACATGGTGTGCGAATTTTATTATAATCGGTTAAGTGGTTTAGGAGTCCATTGAGGACAAACATTGTGACACGAGATTTATATATATTAAGATTAGACGTCGTGAGTGTAGTACTTCATGTGTCAAAAATCAGCTAAAATGTCCGCTTTCTACACCGTCATTAGCACTCATTCGCACGAGAGTTTTTTACCGGACGTTAAAAAAGCGTTCAAATACAACAAATCGACACCAGCTATTTATACTACGCTAAGTCCGAAATGTGTACTTTACAGGAGAGGCTTATAAAGGAAAAAACGTGATAACTTTTACATTAATTAAGATATTTATTTGAAATTTGGAACCCTTCATGGTTATTTTTTTCATTATAATATCTAATACTTATTTTTCCATAATTATTTATATTTTTCGATTTAGCGCTAGTTAGCCGAATATAGACGTAATTCTTCAAATTAATTTTACAAGTTACACACGTCTATCTTAAGTTAGCGTTGTGTATTACGGGATGTCATAGTGATAAAGATGTGTTATTTTTATTGTGTTGCGATGATAATTTTTAAATAAATCATGCATTATTTGTAACCTTAGGGTTATATATATATCCGTAAAATATATTATTATAATTTCACTGGCTAAATAACTAGTTATTAAAGTTAGCTTTTTGTTAACTCGTATATACGTCTCTGGCGGATATCGTGTTAAAAGCCGCCAAATTATACATAGCGTACTATACATCGACCTGAGCCACAAGTTAACGCCTCATTTATCTTTCCGTGGAGCTAAAATATATATTATTTTTTATAGATTCTAGATAGAATAGAGCAGATAATATTATATTCTGTAATTTTGATACATAATTTAAACTATACTATACTATACTACGTATAAAACTAGTTAGTAATCAACAGTTAATATCAATTAAGTGCTTACTTATGATTAATTGAAGATCAGATCAATCACAGTTCGATTTTGTACCTTATAATTATTTAAATCAATAAAGTACTTAATATTGTTATTCTTAAAAGAAAATGAACTCTCCTCATTATGTTCAGTTATTAAAATAATAATATTTATGTGGAAAGCAAGATGGGAGCAATTTGCCCTGCAGTGGGATACCCATAGACCCAGGCCTTAAATAAAATAGATAACAATAACGATAATACATTTCCGAAATAATATTGTTATCACAATAATATTTAAGGTTTTTGTATTTTGCTGGATTAATTTAACCAAGTTTCGTGTCTTTTTCGGGAATAAGCTCTAAAAGTGGGATAATCGTAGTATTTTTAAAATATACTACATGTTTGCTTACGTTATCAATCAAAAGATAAACGTTACTTATTTTCCAACAGGCTGTAGTTACCAATATAAACTATTTTAATTAATTTTGTTCTTGATAATTTTGTCATCAATAAAAATTAAGCTAATATTGTTTCAAGAATCAAAATAAAGGAGTTCCATTCCCTATCGCACTGGTGTATACCATTCAACTGGAGAATACACTTCTCTGCCTCTTGCAGTCTTTTCTATTAAAGCCGTATGTCTTTTTTCCATAAAATGGTTGCTTCTTCATCTTCTCTATCTTCATTTGAAAGAAATGAGCGGATAATAAGTATCTTCATAATATAGTAAACGATATGGTTTGGTTGCTGTTTTATCCCTCACGCAGTTATCTGATTATAGGTTGACTTTGTGAACTCCCTAAGATGTTAATTTGTTAAATGTTATATTGTTTAATCAACTGGCAGCATAGCAAACAAGCAGCCTTTTTAGCCGTTCGGTAATCACAGTATATAAGCGGGGGCTTATATACTCATCTTCGAGCTTAAGATGTTAGAGACCGACATCAGCATTTTTAGGACGATGGCATTTACTAGTTTGATACCGCAGAATAGAGACTATCATTGAAAACAGGGGAAAGTTTTAAAATTACTGGGGGTGGATATTGCCGTTACTAAATCTGTATTACTACTGGGGCTGTCATTCATGTGCAAACCTGAAAGACTTTCCTGGGCAGACATACCGATTTGATGTGGGATTGTTGTATTTTCGGTTTTTTGGTAAGAAGTCGGCTACACCGTTTGAAGATAAGGAACTATATTAGCTGTGTTGTCAGAAGGATCATCAGATACGACAGAAAACAAAATGTCGATGCTTGTTGGACTTAATGTCAACGGAGAAGGCTTTTGGACCGAAGTCAATACCTTTGGTAAATAAATATTAAGTGGAGTATAAAGAGCCCCCAAGTCGTTTAAGTTTGTATCTTGTAGGTTTGCACATAATTTTCATAATTGACTGAACTGGATAGGTATATAATGATTATTATATTAAAATTATCTCATCAGACATAACGTGCTCATAAAAAATCCCGAACTCAGGATTATTAACTTCAGCTGGTAATTTATTTGGCTACGATTCTACAAGAAGGGTAAAATATTGTATTAAAATAATGTTTTTTATTATCATAAACACATGCCGATACATTAAAAATATGAATAGTGAAGTTACCGTCGAAAACGAATAAATATAATTGTATTTTGACATAAATATTTTGCTAGTAAAAGTCGCTAAGTAGCGCATTCTACAAATGAACAAATATACCTGATCGTTCTAAACTACGCTAACAAGTGTTTGCGTAGTATACACGGACTTTTATAAAAGCGCTTAAATTTAAGAAGTACGTAGCGTATTACTATAATATATATTTAAATACTTTGTAATACATAATATAATCTATGCGCCCCCTCCCCGTGGACACTCCGCTAACACTAGTTGGCGTGGTTTAAATCGAGTGATTTCAAAAAGTACCTGCACTTAGCGTTTTATAAAATTTGTAACTTTGTTATTTTTGTATATTTCTTCACAGTTTTTTTTTTACATATAAAAAACCGAATTCTAAGAAGCTTGGCATAAAAAAACGTTTTTGCCAAATTTCGAGTTAGCGTAGTGTAAATAGCTGGTGTCGAAATGCATTCCGATGTATATGTTCACACGACAGCGTTTTTAAAACGCGACGCTTTTTTATCGAGCAGTGTTGCATTTTCAACTTTGGGTGTGGGAAATAGAGCATATTATGGTACTTGGAAATGCATTTGTTGTATTTGAACGCTTAACGTACGTTAAAAAACTCTCGAGCGAATAAAGGCGTCCGCGCTCAACCGATATTGCCTTCAGACGTCAAAGAAAAAGTGACACGGTTGGTCTTCATACAAATTGAGGTAGGTTATCTAGTTGGATATAGATCTATGTTAATACACGTACGGGCAGACAAACAGTAGGTCCCGGGCAACCCATATTTCACGGGCACCTTTGCCATGTAATATTTTAATTCCCTCATACATATTTAGTGGTGGTGTAACGCTCGGTCACGGATCTACGGATTTTGAAAATAGGTTTGTTTTTTATGTGAAATTAATCTTGATAATGAATATACGAATGTTGTAAGGATAGTGTTCTTAGACAATATAGAAAGTAAAAAATATATAGGTAATTATGTGTATGTGAATTTTATCATAAAATTTGAATTTTCTCTATTAGCTTTTTGTTCTGTTTTGTAAAAAAGCATTTTTATTAAGGATATGTAACACGAATGTCGCAGTAACAAAAACTAACAGTTTAAATAATTTAATAGTAAGCCTTCATCTGAAAGTACCGGTAAGCTACAAAGGTGTCTTTCTGATTTCTAAGCTTAGGAGCTTATTAGTTCTATATAGCTAGAAATTCAACTATCCTTAGTACAAAATAGCGTTACAACATTGTAAAAAGCAATTCAGTTTTTTTTTACCTTTTGGGTAATAATGACTACATTTGACACGCATCATAATTTTCGGTCATCTCACGCCCACAACCATTTGGTCGGAACAAAGTATAGTTATTTATTTTTTCACCAATTCCTTTATTCCTCAAAGGGCCCGCATACCGGGGCAATTAAAAAGCCAGTGTTGCAAATTCGCTTTTAGTTTTGAGCTTTTGGAAGCACGCCCCTTTATGTGTTCTATTGTTAAGTTAGTGGGTGGCTAGTGCATTAATTATTGGTTAGGTAGTAGTTAATACCATCCTTAAGTTTAAAGATGGCGCCCGAGAACATCATAGTGGTCTAAAATTGTGTCTTTATTTTTAATTTATTTAGTACCTACTTGAGTACGAATACCTATGTTTATTTCTAGATAGATCTTGATATAAGCAACCTTCCGAACCGAGCATTAGAATCGACGTATCATAAGTGCCTGTGAAGGCTTATTTGAATTAATAAATATATTTCATTTCATATTAATTTTGAATAAACAAAGAATTTCTACTGTGAAATTGTAAATATTTGACACAATAGTTTTATGTTTATATTTGAATATTTGCCTTTGATATTGGTTCGATATTAAGAAAACTTTCTAAAATCTATTTTCGGACTTAACAGCACACAATTTTAAGCGCAATTAGTCTCTCACAATATATATTTTTGATATAACAAATCACAGAATCAAGAAAATGTATACATTATATTCAAGCAAAATAACTGTAAACTTTAGACAGAGAGTTTCTAGTTTTTTTAGTTATCCTTTTTTCAAATGCTTCAAAAATACCTTGCTCTACCACCACGGTGGAATCTAAGTGTATCTTATCACGAACCACCGTGAAGGCAACTTACCACACGGAACAAGTAAGCCGCAGTACAAAGCTGTGTTGTGGGCCCTTCCTGCTACTTACCACACACAAAAGGATGTGTGTACATTACTGTCAAGATAAAGCCTTCGGATTTAGGGATTCGAGTGGAATTAATAGGGAAAGAAGTTTGCTTGTAGGTTTCTTTGGTGGATAAAATTAGCTGAGTCCATCGACGTATAGCGATAGACAAGAACGTTCATGTAAAACATTTGTTTAAAAACTGGTAAGAGTTAGAACTAAAGTTCGCTGCAGCGCTGTATAAAGCTGTGTCAACTAACCAAACTATTTTAAAAGATACAGCGCTAGATTGCTTAGAGTATAGTTTTCTCGCGACCAAAACGTCGTAAGCGCCGCAAATTTCATGGCGCTTACGCGTTTCGTTCAGTTAACTACACTAAGATGTCGTCCCTATAGAGTTCACACCGCAGATGTGACACATCTTTTTTACCTTCTAAACTTCATTAGAATAAAACTCGATTTCAAAATGTATTATATTAATATTAGGGGGGCCTAGTGCGGATTGGCGGACTTCACATGGCTTAAATGAGTACTCAGAGGTACGGGCCAGGGCTTGAATTAACATAAAACAATTATTCAAAATATCAAACTATCACTACTAATTAAAAACTCATTAACAATTAATCAAATTAAAACCTTTCTAAAAAAACATATCAAGTCTGTGTTCAGTTACATATTTTTACCTACAACCAGTTTTAAGGGAACATCTGCACGTTTTAGTATATGATTATAGAATGGCGTGGTATTTAAATAGATAAATTGTTTTTCTACTCTGGAATTACGGAATTATCACCTATTAATTCACTTAAACAGGTAGTAATTTTACTTAGTTGACTACTGACTAGTTATTTTCGTCCAGGGTCTACTTTGATTCGGATTATCGTTGTTATTAACGCTGCTCCGTGCGCACCCGCACTGAATGAATGTCGAAGCCACACTAAAGTCGGGTGTGGGGACTGCAGTTCAGTTGAGTTGATAAAAGCGAGTGTTCGGAACGCCCTATCTAGTACGTAGTACATATATATCGATGGCTGAGTCTTTTGTTGTAGACTAGTTATGGGAAATTAATTTATTAGGTAAATGGTCGATGAATACTATCGTGGATTAAATTATGAAAAGCTGAATAAATTAGGTACGTATTTGATAGAAAAAATTAAATGAAATAGATAACTAGGCACTTATGAATTATCGACTCTTATGAGATACTAGTCGTAACAATTTACTTTGATTTAATTGTATTATATATTTCTATTACTTACTATGAATATTTTACAGCAACAACAATAAACGAAATTATACTAAAAAATCCATGCCTAAAGAATATCAAATATTAAGATTTCTGTTTGCTTCATTCAGTATTTCGCAACTGTTTTTATATGAGTGTGTCTGTGAGTCATATTTTATAAAAAAAAAATAGGTTTTAATATATCCACGTTGTACTAGTATTTGATACTATATCCTCTATATCTATATATCGTATAAACTTCGTTATATCCTTATGCAAGTACCTCTAAGAGGACACAAGTTCCGAACAATTAATTCACCAGTTACAACCTCATTAATACATTAAACACACATTAAGATGTGATTCTCTGATGTTTCAGGACAAAGTTTATTTGCTAACAGACCGTCCGCTCCTGAATAAATATAACGTATTTAATCTAACGACCCTTCTTCAGAGTAAATGTTGTGGGATATATACTCTGTGGTATTTCGAAACTTGCAACACTGTGGTCTTCTGTGCCAATGTTGTAACTGAAAACTTTTTTAGGATCTCCACCGCAGAATACATATTTAATCATGGAATTTTTTGTAGCAAAGTGTTTTTTAAAGGTCAGGGACGTTTGCGGTTCTAAAGAAATATAAAATACTGAAATATTTTTTTTTTGTAGTTAAACGATATATTGATAGATATAAAGACTGTGCTATAAGCCTAAGAAAGAGTATCTTATTACTTGTTTTACTACAATAATTTAAATTTTACTTCATAGCTAAAATGACTCAAAACAAGTACTCAAAGTGCATTGTACTTACCCATTCTAGTATTCAGACTATCTAACTACCAAATCTCATGCTAAATCTAACCCTATCACTACGCTTATAAAGTTCACAATCAAATATAATTACATATGTTAACTACGTAAAGACGTTTGAATTTAATAGTTATTCAGTTATTAACAGTTTCCACAAAGCGGTCACATTTCAATGGAATGACAGCCAGACTTCCGTCACGTATGTAGGTGCATCACGACTGCGGTGGTCATTGGCAAAGAATAAATAGAAATGCAGATGCGACACTAAGGTATTATTTTTCGAAAGTAGGTAGATACATATCGACCTTATTTTGCTAACCTAATAACTCAACTTTTTCGAAAATTTAATTTTGATACCGGTAGAAACTAGATGTCATCTAAAGTAAAAAAGTGGAGTTATTAGGTTTGCAAATTGAAATAATATTGAAAATAAAGACTTGTATATATAATATAATATATAATATATATAATATACATGGTGAAAATAATCATAGGGTAAGTAATGTATTTTTGTCCATAAAATAGAGTTTTATTATTTCAGAATATATATTTTTGAATGAACTTGTTTTTGACCATCTCATGTAATAATGAGGGACAGATTTCGACATTGCGCACTATGCGTCTTACTGCCTCTAGCCTGAGGTTTTACCTGTTTATGTGTAAATGCGTAAAAAACTAACAAACTGTCTCATTTATAATATTAGTAATGACTACTTCCCTTTAGAAAAGCATTAATGAAAATTATCTATCTATGGTCCATAGATAGCATACGTACTTGAAACGAATAAATTTCACACATAATTATAATGTGGCTTTTGATGTTCACAACTATTTTTATCCTCTAAATTATTAATAACGATTCCCAAGTAAAAACGTCCAACAAATTTTCTACAAGAAACTTTCACAAAAAATATGACACGTCATCGATAACTAAGAAAACAAGCTCCAAAAAACGATATCAAAGGTAGAATATAATTCTTTGGCTCAATGTCGTTTCTGGCTCATTTACCAACTCTATATTATCGTCGGTTTATTGCCGCATTTGCCGCCTATGCAGATCGCCGGCGCGTTTGATGTCTGAGCGGCGCGTGCGCACGGAACAAGCGTCAACTTTACGATTATTCGAATTTCGAGAGCGAAGTTTTTTTTCTGTCGAATTACGAATACAATGAGGTCGTTAATTCATTTACTTCGATTGTTTGGTTTGTTGATTAAATAATAGGTAGGTTTTTTTTCTTTCGGTTCGCTTTTGATGTCTTGTAAAGGTAATTATGTGTACCAACTGTGGGTAAAGTTCAATGAACTGTATTGTTGATTAGTGCATTATTTAGAGCACTAATGATATTGAATATAAATTATGTAAATTCTGCTTACTATCAAAAAAACAAATAAAAGATCTAGCTCAAATAAAATTCTATGTATGCTGAAATATTGCACAATTTACGAAACCCTGCACATAAAGCAAATAATAATTGTAAAAAAAATCATCAACTAAAGTTGGGCAGACGCTATTTAAAGGCAGACACTATTTAAGCATTATTAATTATAATTAAAAAACTCTATTAACCTTTCAGAAATTAACTCCCATATTTTCATTCATTCTTTCTCACCATAAATCCTATAATATCACGCCCCTTATTACTGCTGAGAAAGTTGAGCCAGCATTTCATTAATTGTTCTACATAAAGCTAATTACTTTATGACAATAATAATGCAAGATGTATATCCTTATGCGGGCTACAAAATAAGGCAGCAAAAACTACAACAATACTTTTTACTTTATTATATAGTTAATATTAATATCTATTAGTATTAAAATAAGAAAGTTTCCATTTTTGTTTGTTTGGGTTAAAATAGACTTCGACACTGGTTTCAATAAAAAGAAATTAGCGTTTCCATTTATCGAGGACGACTACAGGATAAACGACTAAGGGCTATATAACATCACGCTATGACCAATAGCAGCGGAGTATATCCTACTAATATTATAAATGCGAAAGTTTGTATGGATGTTTGTTACTCTTTCACGCTCCAACGGCTGAAGGGATCTGCTTGAAATTTGGCACAGAGCTAGAATATGTTCTGGAATAACACATAGGCTACTTTTTATCCCGGGAACGCGGGTGAAACCGCGGGGAGCCACTAGTATGAAATATATTGCAAAAACGGAAACCATGTAACCCAGATTAAATTACACGGATCAGCTAGTCCTAATTAAAGTTTAGTAATTGGGTTCCGCCATGTTGGAAACTCTTTAGACTTTTATATTCTTTTATTTTGATACTTTTTTTGATTACCTAGTTTTATATGAAGGAACATACATATTCACTAACTAAGGACTTTCACAAGTCTAATTAGTCTCGCGAGTCTAATTGGCCAATGCAAAAAAAAAGTTTTATATGAAATCAAAAGAAGTCGGTTAATGACTTCATAACCATCGCTGTCCCTACGCGGAAATAAAATTAACTGTCAAACGCAACATGTAAGTACCTATTATTATATGCGCCCTTTACACGGGTTATCGGTGTCATTAACACAATAATGACCACTCAATTACTGTCACAATGACGTTTTAACATGTTTTTTTATATGATTATTTCATTTTTATCTAGCAATTTATTGTGTTCCGAGAATGTTCCGCAACAATAGAGTGATTGATCGACTTGCTGCTTTTTTAAATGACAATGTAAGGATGAGGGCGATCGATTTGAAGGGAATGATTTACATGTGAATATTATTTTTGATGGATCGGTTTAAAATTATCTGTGTAGTAATTCGATTTCAATTTTATGCTGACTAGGTTTTGTTGTGCGGTTTTTTATAATATATTTTGAAACGAAAATAATAAGCATATATATTTGAAGTGAAAATAAAAACTATAATAATCCTAAAATAATAAATGCGAATATGAGTTTATTTGTTATGCTGTGCCGATTTAAAAAGTTCTATCACCAAAAGTAAGCTACATTATCAGGGAGTAACATAAGGTATATTTTATCCTCGTATTCTAACGGGAACGGGAACTACGCGGGTAAAACTGCGGGGCGGGAGCTAGTATTAAATAATTACGATAATTGGTTAGGATGTAGGTAGGTACTCGTAGCTTGGGAAGATGACTGAACAACGGCTCAAAGGATTTAGACGAATTTTAGGAAATCGATAACTTATATTCTAGCTGGTAAATAACTTAGGTATAACAAACAAACAGTTATCTACTTAAAACAAGATTAAATTATCAGTGTTGAAAACAGGCTTATTTAAGTTTATTTCTAATCTAAGTTGGGTCTAGAATAAACTCGAGAAAGTTTTTCAATTAACAATGTCTGATTTATAGCTTAAGTTCGAAAATCCAATATCTCATTATTTAAGTTACTTGTAGTGAAATTAAGATATTCTAGAGCAACCGAAGTAAGTAAAATTTATAGAGATAAGCAATTTATGAAATCAAATAACTTTGCTTTGTTTGGGTTTAATCCATGAAAATAGAATCATTTTAATTTTCCTTTTTTAGATTGCCCTGTTAGTAAAATCCCGAGATATTCGTTAGGTACTATTCCGACTAATATTACCAATGGAAATTTGAGCTAGATAATTTATAATAACTTAACTACTTAACCGATTTAAAAAAAACTTTCATCAATGGAAAGCTACCAAGGAGTAATATCCTTACTAATACTTATACATATTATAAATGCGAAGATAGCTCTGTCATTTACGCTTTTACGCCTAAACCAAATTTGCTACAGATATAGACTAGAATATTACAAAGGATATAGGCTACCTCTTACCCCAGGAAAATAAAAAGTCCCTAGAAAATACCGGAGAAACCACGAAATGGAAGTTAGTAGGCTTTGCTTCAAGAACCGGAAGCAAGAACAATATAGATGAGAAATCATTAATCTATACTCATTACAAATGGTATAGTTTATTAAATCGTGTCACGACATAACACGACACGACTCGACCAATATCTTACATCGGACCCGCCTCTCATATATTATAAACCGAACAAAAACAAATCACTATACGACAGATACAAGATAACCGATTTAGAATGCATCGTAAATCTGTACGTGTTACAATTAAACGAATGCCGCGTTAGGGTATGTTCACGTTATGGGAGCTAGCCTGTTTTAAAAGTAAAAAATACATAACAAATTCATTCCTTCATCATCTGCTCATATACGTCTCCACTGAGAAGCACGAGCTCCCCCTAACAACGAGGGGGCTTAGGCCATAGTCCACCACGCACCAAAGTGCAGATTAGAGACTTCACATGCCATTAACTGTGACATCTCGGGCATGCAGGTTTCCTCACTATGTTTTCCTTCATCGAAATCCAGTGGTGTGAATCCGTAAGCCAGTCCGTCCTGTTTTTTGCTTTTGTTCTTCTTAGCTGAAGGCTGGCATCTGAAACGGTTGTAGCTTCAGCAATATGTACCGTCATGAGAACCCTCATCATCATCAGCCAAAGGACAGCCACTGCTGAACATAGGCCTCCCCCATCGACTTCCATCCAGACCAGTTGGACGTTGCATCCATCCAATGGTTTCCAGCAACTTTTGTCAGGTCGTCAGTTCACCGTGTGGACCCTATTAGACCTTAAACTGATTAAATAACTTTAAAATTTTAACTTCACATGTCTTTCAATGAGACTTTTGGACATGCAGGTTTCTTTGCGAGATTTTCCTTCATTGAAAGAAATTCCGTTAAATTCAGAGGTATGGGGTTAGATTTTGACTAAAATTTGAATCATTGTATACAGACCCTAAGTCTCAGTCGATCGACTTCACAAGTACCTGTACAATGTAATTGGAACGTCACTGGATATTGATCGAGATTTATCACGATTGAACCAGTCGTTTCTATCACAATCGTACCAGCCATTTATCTCTTGATACAGTTTCTGGTATCCCATCTATTTATTCTAATACCAGTTTGGCAAATTACATTGAATTTGCAAGTATTATGTTACAGTAAATTAAGACATTTGCTATGTTTAGTCAGTCAGTGACGACGCCGATACTGATTCACAATTATGAGGGTGTAGGATCAATTCCCTCGCCCCGTACTGCTAAATTTAACGGAATAACTTACTTTTGGTGAAGGAAAATCTCGTGAGGAAACCTGCATGCTCGTGAGTCTGTGAAGTCCGCCGCCGCACTAGACTAGCGTGGTGGACTATGTCCTACACCCCCTCGTTATTAGGGCTCGTTTATAGAGTGGAGACGTATATGAGCTGATGATGAGAATAAAATTCACGTAAGTTAAAAATATAATCTGTATATATTTATTGAAATTGCAACTCTTAATAGATAAAGAAACTCCCACAAAAAACAAACAAACATGATCTATCTTTTCGAAACTACCTTATATCAATGTATATTCATTTTCCGCTTTCTAATCTCAGTATTTGTATAAAAAAAAGTTTATAACTCCACGTTTACTCTCAAATATCGTTTACAAAACTATCTGCGGTCAAGTTTGACAAGCAAAAACCTTATAATAACAATACTTTTTTGCTCAGAGCGTGATTTACAAATGGTTCTTGTACTTTTTACCGAGTTTCTTATTCGGCTTTACTGTGGGCCCTTTATTTTTTGTGAAGATATGATGTTATGCGAGAATGGAAATGACCACAGACCTATAATAAATATACTATATAAAGCCGAAAAGTTTGGTTGAACGCGCTAATCTCAAGAACTACTGGTCCAATTTGAAAAAAACTATTCAGTGTTAGATAGTTAATGAACTATCTTGTAGCCTTCCTAAATAAATGTATTTAGGAAGGCTAAATAATCATCAGGCTACGACGAGTAGGTAGGAGTGGAGCATTAATATTTTTTTTGAAAAATAACGGGCTAGTGACGCTGTCGAAGTTGCTCGGGTCAACTAGCCCATAATAAAACTATATTGGATAATGTTCTTCGACGTCCGAAGGCAATAACGGTCGATCGCGGACTAAATGGCGGCGTAGAAAGCAGACATTTTTGCTGCTGTTTGACACGCGACGTACAGTCGCGACGTCTAGTTAGATTTATAAGTCTATGGAAACGATACAAAAAGACTGCTATTGGATTTGAAATTGGTTTATATTGCGTACACTATCTACTATCATTTATAGTAAGGTTATGTAAATAAACTTACCTATTTGTTGGAAAGCGTGATGGTTCAGGCAAACGTACTGACACGATCATGAGTTTGAAGGGTAGGTAATGATATTTAGTTTTAAACGGTTTACACCATTTATTGTTCGTAAGTTCGTTATTGTAGGTCATCAACAATGCGCACCTGAGCACAGTTCGAAATCAGATTTGCTGTCTGTCAAATGTTCAAGGATATTATAATAATAATATAGTAATATAATAATATATAATATAATAAATAAATCCTTTATTTCAGGCAACTAGGCCCATATTATAAATACCTTAAATCTAAGTATACATATTGTGTTTACATTAAAATTACAACTAATTAATTAGGCACGTAGAGACGGCGACGTGCTCGCCAGCGAGGTTCGTATTGTTCCGCGAAAACGCCGAAATACGACACCCTTCGGCCAAAAGTCTTCCTTCGTGAAGGTCTCGATATGTTGAGTTGGAACCCGCACCACAAACGAAGTAAAATTTACGCTGTGACGCGATTCCAGCTTCGTGACCCTCAAGTTGAATTTAACTTTCTTTTCTATGTACTCCACAACCTCCTCAGCCTTTGTGGAATACAACAATCGGGATACATAGAGCAGCGTCGTCGGAATAGCGGGACGCAGCAGATGGTTTGGTCCTGTCGGGGCAGTACCGCACTGGTTGCGACAAGTAGGCTTCTTGCGTTTCCGCTCTACTTTAACGAAGCCGTCCTTGTCAGCTTGTCCTCTGCAATACGCCTTCGGTGCCGGGTTCGACTGGGTCGTCGGCACCTGTTCGGGTTGGGGCCTTGGTTGTTGAGCGGGCTTGGCGACAGCTGCTGCGTAAGCACGTTGAGGTTTTGACTTACGCACGCTGAGAGTCGGTGTCACGAGCACAGGTGACGTGGGGCAGGCGGGGCGGGGGGTGCGAGGCAGTGCATTGCACCCGACGGCCGCCGGTGACGAGTCAAGTTTCGCTGACTCGAAACTTGACGTTGATGCATTAAATGCACCTCGACGCGTGTTTACGTTGGAAGCCTCGTGTAACCTACATACCGTGATAGTGTTACGTAAGTCCACTACCTCAGTACGCAGTTCACTGATGGTACCTTGTGAAGCTTCCAACTTGAGTTGCATCTCGGCCAGGCTGGCTTTTAACGACGTTATATCTTTCAACAGCCTGGTGACGTCGACGTGGTCGAATGTGACGGGGGGCAGTTTCTGCAAATCCTTCGCCACAAAAGTCGGTACATCGTCTGGATCCACCTCCTTCAGCAGGTTGATGATGTCCTGCAAGCTCCTCGCACCCTTTTCGTCAATCCGGCGCGACGGCATCCGGTCAGCCCTATCGACTGACTCGTATAACAGCTTCTTGGCAACTAGGACCTCGTTCTCCTTGAAGCTCGAGGTGCAAATCTGCATGATGCTGACTTCGTCCATGACATCCATCTTGTTTTGTATGAATGCCAGGAGCTCGTTAACCATGTGTTTTTGCGACAACATGGTGACGATCGCAATTTTTAGCAGCGGATTATACCGCGCCAAACGCGAATTGGTATTGTAATATGAGGCGCGTCCGTTTCCAAACGCTCACAAAACAAGACTAATTTGTCTCAAGATATATATTATAAAAATAATGCTTTTATATAATACTAGTGCCTCCCCGCAGTCTCACCCGCGTTCCCGGGAGGTATTCTATTTTCCGGGATAATAAGTAGCCTATGTCTTTTCAGGCTCTAGACTCTGCACCAAATTTCATTTAAATCGGTTCTGATGTTTTAGCGTGAAACCGAGACAGACCGACAGAGTTACTTTATTTGTAATATAAGTATAGATAAGTTAGGATTTTACTACCTAACATCGTCAGAATCACTTTTAGTATCATTAGTTTGTAAATAGTTATGTCGTAGAATTGATATAATGTAATGCAAAAATCATGTTTCACGCCATTACCCACAATATTGCATTGCGAGTTGCGCTTCGATATCTAAATATTCACATTGATAGTAAACTTTAAGTTGATAGTAAATATCTGATATTTTATTCAATATTATTATCGCATAGATATCCCGATTGGTTTGAATAAAAATTGTATGAGATTATGAGTATGTATGAGAATGTTTTCCATAGGTATGGATTTTAAAGTAGTTTATTTGAATGTGAAATCTTAAAAGTTATTTTAAGTTACCTAATTTGTTGATGTTTACTTTTGTTTTTATGAGTTTTGCAAAGTTATAGTGCATCTTTGTAATATCATTTTAGCTTTTTACACATATATGAGAACTTATGATCATAGTAAAAAAACAATTGAAATTCTAAAGGACACTGAAAAAGATTTTAACTTAAAAGCGTTTTGTATTACAAGATATACAAATATATAGATACACAGATACAAAGATATACAAGACTATATAAATACTATATAAAGACCAAAATGTCTAACATACTTAGATTACCAAATAAAATACACCACATTTAAGGCGATGACAACTCAGTAGATTTATTTTTCCCTAAAATCCTTTTCCCCATTTAAACCCTCCTATTTACTCTTCCAGCTTTATTTCAAAGTGGTGCATTCGTAGCACTTTTCATTCAGCTTTGTACAAAGAACTCGTCAACCATAGTGTTTATACCGTATTTCTAAGTCTTCATTTCAACCCCATAGGTTTTATTCACCTTTGCATTTTCACAATCGCTCCATCACTTTCTTGTTCAACGGGCGTGAAGGAGCGAGATGTATCCGACCCTACTTTAGCAACTAAATGGCATCCTACAGGAGGAGACTCTTTTCAAAGCGACGTAGCATTAAATAACTGCTTTAAAGCAATCCATTCATGCGACGTGCTACAGTCTAAAATTGGTGCTTTTAAAGTGATGCGACTTTTAGTCAAAAATGTTCTATGAATGAGTAAATGAATAAAGTTAATTTGATTTCGTTGTGTTGATTCAATGACTCATATTAAGTTAAATAGAAAACGATTTAAAAATAATAGACAATTTAAGTATTATCGAAAATGCAAATTGAATTCCGATATGTAAAAAAACAGGTTGAAACCGGGGTTTCAACCTGGGGGTTCAAACTCAGAGGTACGCGCCGGGGCCCGTACCTCTGAGTTTTATATAAACTTATGTACGGATTCACACCACTGGCTTTCGGTGAAGGAAAACATCGTAAGGAAACCAGCATGCCCGAGATGTCCCAATCAAAGGCATGTGAAGTCCGCCAATCCGCACTAGGCCCGCGTGGTGGACTATGGCCTACACCCCCTCATTGATAGCGGAGGTTCGAGCTCCTCGGTGGAGACGTGTATGAGCCGATGATGATGATGTAAAAACATGCTTTCTACCCTTGGTAATAGAGTTAAAAGTCGGTAAACTAAAGTAGGGCTCTGAATAGTAATCCTTAGTCATAAACACTAACTGTTAAGTCTATTCACATCATACAAGACTTGTGTTTATTTTGTAAACATTTCGAGAAACTTGTCTTGTATCCAGAGGAATTATGTATAGACTATGCTGTGCCCGCGGCTTTGCACGAATAATTGTACCTTTTTTGTCATTATAACATCAGCTATCTACTAGGGAAAGTAGCGTTAAAATCGGTGCCGATATTTATGTTAAAAGCCAGAAAAAAAGAAAGACAAAAGAATTGGGTAAATAGGTAATTTTAAGCCTTTATTTTCATACTACTTGATCGGCATATAGTCTGCGTCCATTTTGTCCACTTTCCAACTCTCTGATGCTTCACTTCTGCTAGCCGTAGCGTGAAGTAATATAGCCTATAGCCTTCCTCAATGGCTAACAACACTAAAATAATGTTTGAATTCGAACAGTATTATTTTCTGTGATTAGCGTGTCCAATCAAACTAACTCTTCAACTTTATAATATTAATACCTATAGATTACGAACAGACACTTAAATTTTATTTAAACGTAAGTACTTGGCAATAGTTGTATAATAATATTGTTCAAGTCCGAACAGGCGATAGTAAATTTATTAAGCTCTAATATATCTTTGGGACATAATTAATTTATCAAAGGTCTAGATTTCGATCTAGATTTCACTAGTCTAAAACTCAGATTTCAAAATACCTACAGTCTGAAAAAGTAACTTTGCATTTGTTTTGTATCAAGATTGTATTTAGGTATATTCTATAGGTTAAGTTCTTAGAATTTAGGGTGTTACACAACTTACTGTACTTTGAGCTCATGTTAAAGTTTAGGATATGAAAACTAATTTTAGCTCATATTTGTTTTCTTATTTAACAAGCATTAAGGTATAAAATTGTTACTATAAAGCTTCCGCCCCGCGGTTTCGACCGCAGTAGTTCCTGAGGTTAGCCAACTCTTTAGCTTTATATTTTAGTATAGATTTACTATTTTTTTGCTGGTTCTTACAAGTCTATTTCTTAATCAGGCACGACATACTATCAGAACAATAAAATTCGCTTACTCCTTCGTAATTTCCAATGACAATTAGCTGCTTATTTTAAATTCATAAAACAATACCTTTAATTCTATAAGAGCACTTGATACGCAGTTATTTCGCAATTCACATTCAGAGTGGACGGCGCGTGCGCGAAACAGGGGCAAAAACAAGACGAGCACAGCGTTTTCCAACAACCAACACTGTGACGCATCTACATATTGTAGGTATAAATTGATATTCCATTGACTCTTCAAGACACTGTGAGGTTTTGAGAGCACTTTCATATGAGGAATACTCGGATTTGATATGGTGGTGATATTTCTAAAATATATGTAAGAAACTTGTGAAATTCTATTACTTCTACTATTTTCTTTTGTTTTCCTTATATAGGTATCATGGTTTACAAAAATACATCTTTTAAGAAACAATCGCATTCTTGATTCATTCAAATGAATTCCAACATATTCCAACGAAGTGTGATTCAATTTCAATACGACACAAACCTAATGAAAGAACAGGACTGAAGAGTTAAATATTCATAAGGAACACAGTGTCCAGACACAGTGTACATAGTCACCAGAAAGAAATTACAAACAGGCGCGCTTCTGACGGCAGTTACCCCCGAGCTTCGGTCGCATATGCCCGCCGTAGTTTTTTGTCGCCCGACTTACGGAAGAGAACTTCGTGACTTTTTTACTGTGTGTGCAACAAAAAGTTTCGCTCATACCCATTGTGGAGGTGCTCAAATTGGATTTTTTTGTTTGTGACAAAACTCAGGATTACTTTGCTGCTAATGTAAGTTTTAAATTAATCGCTGATTCCGTTTTTGTATTGTGACTGTTCGATTCGATTTGAGGTGTTTTGTGATTTGATTTAGTTTTAAGCCGGATGTGTTGATATCAACAATTGGTTTCATAGAATTTGAACTGTTTTTGTATTATAACATTGATGTTTATTTATTTAGGACATATATTATTCAGCAATATATTTTCTATTGTAGATCAGATTTTATGCAAATTAAGATTAAGAACAAATGGTCGAATTTTACGCTTATATGTTTATGAATGTATTTTTACCACTTTTGTAGGTTTAAATTACTAGTTTAATCTCCTATTTTACTATTTTATAACGTATCCTACATGGGATATAAAACCCATAAAATATCTATGTATACATATTTTACAGATTCGGACAGTTAAAAATTCTATAGCAATCTTTGTACAAAAACTACGAGTTAAAAAGTTCAATAAAATTAAACGAACTAACAGCAGATTTGGCACTTACATATTTTTTTATACGACCACCATATATCATGCAAAAAGGCTGTAATTATATCTCTAATCTTTTACAAAGAAATCCGCCAGTCATATAGCATTGTCTTGCGATGTAACATCTGATAGTGAATTCAAAAGGAGTCTTGGACATGACAGCTTCCTAGTTGGAAGATTAATTATTTTTATGCCATAATTTTGATGGTTCCCAAGATAAAAAAACGCGGTTAAGAAAGATGTTAGTAGATAATAATTATCTTGGTTCTTTTTTGAACAGAGCTGTTCTATAGAAGTAATTATGCCCTTCTAGGGTTTTTAGTCATGGTTGGTATCACATCAGAAATCCTTCTGGTGTTGCGGATGTCCATAGGCGACGATGACCGTCTGCCTGTATGTCAACCTATATTTATAAAAAGCAACTTCTTATACATAAACTACTTTAAAATAGATATTTACATCCAGACACAGAATTAACAGATTTATTAATCATGGTAACCAAATAGCCTAACAATTAGCAGTGAGCACATATGTCCACATACACAAATATTTGTCACAGCTGGGCGTCGTACCCACGACCGGAGTCTTGAAAATCAGAGTCGCTATCCACAAAGCTGTAGCTGTAGTAGAGTAAGCTTTTAAACTGTGAATAAGCTTATATTCTCAGCTTGAGTGACTTTGTGCACTTTATACAAAATCTCAATTCCTTTATAGCGTTATTTATCTTTAATCTTTTCTTGGTAAAGTAGTGCCAAGGCTTGCCGGCGCGTGGTTTTAGCACGAACCATATTTGTTTTGTCTTTGTACCTATAGTAAGTAATAGTATCACAGTTTTGATTCATAAACATTTTTTGAACTTTTTATAGGTTATTATGACCTCAAATTTATGCCATTACTAGCTGCCGCCCCGTGGTTTCACTCGCGTTCCCGTGATCACTTAGGGGTATCAAAAATAAATAGTAGCCGATTCTCAGACCTACTGAATATGCTTATAAAATTTGATAAAAATCGGTCAAGCGGCTTCGGAGGAGTACGGTAACTAACATTGTTATATGAGAATTTTATATATATGGATTAGTCTCCACATTCATCTCGGTCTGAAAAAAAAGGTCAGTGTTATCCCATTTATCGAGGAAGGCTATAGACTATATTTTTCCCTGTATTCCTTCGGGAACGGGAACTACGCGGTTAACCTCTACCTACCGACCTACGATGCTAGTTTATAGAAGTATTTGAGCATGTACTAGATTTTATTTACACAATTCTAGGCTTAAGGGGTAAATGAAAGATCACTAGAAATTTCGCTTTCAATTTCAGTAACCAAGTTTTAAATGTTGAAGTTGCAATAGCTTGAAGTTAATTTCGTTCGTTCATTACTGTGGAGTGAAGTTTAGAAATTCTGACAATTAAGCATTACGAGTTAGAGCTTCTAATGAACAGGTCAAGAGCAAGTTGGGCCTTTCAATGGTTCGCTCCGATTTAAAAGTTTACGTTGGAGTAAGCAATTAGTAATTGACAAGTTTGCGGTGTGGATCGCTCTTTTAGTTTGAATGGTGGTATTATATGACTAGTTGCTTCCCAGGGTTCACCCACATTCATGGGGGATTTATGAGTTTCCCGGAATTAGAAGTAGCATCTAGGTTATAAAATATCTGAGTTCCAATTATCGTCCAAATTCGTTCAGCAGTTTTTGCGTGTAAGAGTTATAAACATATTATAATTTTTCGCATATGTAATTATAGGGTATGGTAGTATTGATGAAAGTTCCTTCGGAATCATTATAAAAAAACATTTTGTTTAGTAAGTATGTAAATAATTGCAAGTTACTATTTATTAAATAAAATAGTAAATTAACGCATTTTATATAACCATTGTTTTAAAAAAAACTCTACTCTTAAACTAAAGATATATAAAAAATCTCTTAAGTTTAACTACCAAACAAATATTAAAAATCTATAGATACTAATAATAGAAATGCGAAAGTAACTCTGTCTGCCTTTCTGTCTCGCTTTCATGCTAAAACTACCGAACCGATTTAAATGAAATTTGGTACACAGATAGTCTAGAGCCTGAGATAGGACATAGGCTACTTTTTATTCCGGGAAAATTGAACGTCCCCCGGGATCGCGGGTGAAACCGCGAGGAGCCACTAGTAAAATATAAATCTACCAATTTTCAAGGTAAGCCATTTTCCTGTCAAACAATTTTTATTAATCTCAGTGACCATAACACATTAGACCATACAATATAGTACAAATATAATGTACCTACTATAGTACAAATAAAATTACCATAGTTAGAACAATATACTATTGTAGTACAAAAGTACAAAGCTGACTGTATAAGTGTTAATTTGTTACAAACTGACCTATTTGTGAAGCAAAGTGGAAAGATAACTCCTGAATGTACTTTAGGGTTATTGTATAAAGTTACTGGAAAACATCCTTTATGTCATGTATATAGAATTTAAAATCAAACTATTTGGTGTTTACGTATACTGTAACTTAGTGATAATAATAGATTTTAGGTTGTGTAATAATTTAAAATGATTTTACAAGCTCTGCTTACTTTGGAATCAGATTGGCCGTGTGTGAAAAATGTCCCAGGATATTTATATTTTGATGAACGAGAAGAACTATATTTTTACAAATCTTTAGATACCTCAATGATTCGATTACCTACTTTAATTAATGGTTAAATAATAAAGTACGTTTTCAAATTATTTTTGCAAATATCATGATATTATTAAAGAGGAAATATTAAGTTTTTTGTTTGTTGTGGCTCCGAAACTATGGGCCAATTTGAATAACTCTTTCACCAATAGTAAGCTACATTATCAGGGAATAGGCTATATTGTCCCCATATTCCTGTGGGAACGGGGATTACGCTGGTGCGATCGCGTGGTAGAAGGTCGTTACAATATTAAGTAGCATCACATCCAAACTTAGTAGCACGCTAATTATAATTTTCTTTATACATATACTAGCTGCCTCCCCACGGTTTTACCCGCGTAGTTCCCGTTCCCGAGGGTATACAATAAAAATATAGCCTAAGTTACTCGTAGATAATGTAGCTTTCGAATGGTGAAAGAATTTTTCTTGTCCAGTAGTTTTTGAGCCTATTCATTACAACCAAACAAACAAAGTTTTCCTCTTTATAATATTAAGCGTAGATTATACGTCTTTTTATAATCTCAGTAATATAAACGAAACCAAAAGCTCGCACACAAAAATAAAACTATTGTAGCAGTCGGCGTTATCAAACACGGATCTATAAAAAGGCTTCATTTAATTGGATCCCTTTTTGAATGGCACAATATAACCTATCATTGCGTTAAGATATCCGTAACGTGCGCTATGGTCAACAAAAACCTCGCCTGAAGCGATGTACCTATGAGAAACAATACGTGACTAAAAAATACGCCAGTGCGAATCGGCTTAGCATGTCCGGTATTCCGTAGGTCTTATATTTGAGTTTGAATATAGAACTGTGTTGTGTGAAATGGTTTTGTTTTTGAAAAGAGTAATTACTGAGTCTATTGCTTTTCAGTAAAAAGCAACTTTCAGAACCGAGCATTAATAGTGACTATTCATAAGTGCTTGATTGAGGCATATTTGAATAAAAAAGATTTTTTCACAAACATACAATCATTAATTTTATTTGAGCAGATAACAAAATTATTAAATTGTATTCACTATTAACAAATCGAAAGTAGTAAAGTCATGTTTGTACCTTATAAAGGTCAATGTATTTATCGAGCATGACCATCCTTTTTTCAACACAAAAAAGGTTTTAATTCCCTTCACAGGGACCCCTAAAAGAGCCGCCCATTAACATGCATACCACATTGTTAGCAGGCATCGAACTTCGATCAATAAACGGTGCTCTAAGTATTTCAACCTAGCTCCGACTTCTCACAGTGATAATTACTATTAACGTTATGCCTCTAATTGTAGATGCTAGAGGAAGAAAGGTATATGGTACACTTACTCATGAGGAATTCGTTCTGGATAATGAGTCTAGAATTGTTGTAGACAAATTAACTGCTATACCTTTTGAAGCATTTTTATCGGACGATTAAAAGAGATTTATACTTCCTTGAAGCTATAATGTAAAAGAATCAAGATGGTTTTAAAAAGGTGCTAGAAATCTAAAATCATCATCATCTTACTAATATACATAATAAATACAAGAGTAACTGTCTGTCTGTTACGCATTCACTCCTAAACCATTGAACTGATTTTATTGAAATTTGGTACAGGCTTTAGTTTACTAGAACTATCTAAAGGAAATAGGCCAATTTTAAACTGCCACGGGAACATGGGTGAATCCGCGGGGCTGAAGTGAGTTATCTTTAACAGAACACTAAAGTAAGGTAATCAAATACAGTTTAGTAAATTGTACTCAACTGGCTGTACAAGATTAGACAGTATGATTGCTAGAAACTGTTTGGAGTGGCGTTTAGTGGGTGGTCCATGTCGTGCAGCGAACAAAGAAAATATCATACCTATAGGCCAAAGTGTCGTAACAGCTCACAATTTTTAGTTAATTTTGAACTATATGAATAATACACATTGAATTTCTAAAAATAGTAGTAAATATCCTTGGATACTTTTTTATAGATGGCCAATCTCTTTTCAAATTAAACAGGATTAATATTCTATAGTTATAACCATAGATAGCTATAATGACAAGACAAACAGACATGTTTACATTAATGTTAGTTCTAGGTGGGAATAGAACCCATAACTAGCCAACCGGTTCCATAATATCCAAAATATGACTCCATATTTAATTTTATTTGCAGATTTTGTGATGACATCATCTAAATACAATATGCATAAAAAACTAAACGCTACCATTAAATTTAATAATCATCTCAAATAATTGAGTACTTGGCTAATAAAAACTACTAAAAACATACTCATAAATCATCCAACTATATTCTGTATATCACTTTATTCATTAATTATACATAAGGTTTCGAAAATCCATTGAAACTTTCACGTCGGCACATTAATAGCGAAGCAGTCAATTTAAAAGCACAAAACAAATGATGTTTCTAATTTAGCAGATGTCACATTAGATGCACATTCAGAAGTCAAATCTAATGAAACAGAAAATATAATTAATGATCCCTCTATAGAGAATGAATGGTCTATTGAGCATACACTGACTGCAGCTTTCTATCGTGTTTATTAGCAAATTATGTTGGTCCGAAACTAATTTATAACCGCTGTAGTAGATTGTGCTTTGAGTTAAGTTAGTGCTTAGCGTAAAGTTCTGGCCGATAGGACCATAACTGCTTGGATTATTGTATGAGATGGTCTGTTAGACATGATACATGTATTGTATAGTTTGTGCGAAAAGCTTCTGGATTCGATAAGAACTTGCGCAACTTTGCTATTTGTGCTTTTATGGTCTAGATAATTTTGTAGAAAAACATGTTGGATACAAAGCTATAAGTTTTGTACTAAATGTATATGTACCGAAAATTTAAAATCAATAATATAAATAAACATTGAATGCTAAGAATGCTATGACCATCAAAATGAAAATGAACAATATCCTGATGCCTTAAAAGTAATAATTGTCGACTCCTGATTCATGCAAATGAGTCGGCTGACACACTTGCAAATGAGACCATGTAAATAGAATTAAACTATTATAAAGAGTGCCATATCGGGACGAACAACAATCGGAGTGCATTGACCTTACACAAACATACGTGTGTTCAATAACTATGCACAACACAAACTAAACGATATATTAGCCATTGAAACCAGCAGCGTGACCAATGATACGAGAGCTTTTAACGACCCATAAAACACTCCTCAAGAAACCGTTAAATTTAAAACTGCAGGGAAAGAGGAAGCTCAAGATAAAGTGGATGGTTGAAATAGCCATAGTCGAACGTCGATTTATAACATTTCTATACGACGTTTCTTAGAAAATAAACAGCGTTGAAATGGTGAAGCTTTGAATGAGTTCTAGTAGTAGACTTTGTTATTTAAATTGCCGATTGTCCAGTGAATAAAGTTGCATGGGAACTTTTTTTATTATAAACTTTATTTATTCCTTTCCAATAAACATTCATCAGCAACCTTTAGTCTTTTATCGATGAGTATTTTGCTGTCCAAAATGATTTTGACTTTTTGAGGCACATAAATTATTGGAATTAATAATATCCTATTTTTTGATGCATTATAATACATAGTTTTTATACGTGTAGATTTATTAAATCATTAAGTTGGTTGACTATTAGACAAACAATTTTTTTCATGTTAAATATTTAGTCCTAATTGAATATGTTTTGATGTCATTACTTGGAAGCCTATGTCAATTAAACAAAACCCTTTACTTTTTGCCAATCTTATGATGGAACACCCCGATATAAATAAGTTACCCAAATTAAGTTTCGAAAAGAAAATCGTTACTTCATTCGATGGTCCACCATTTTTAAAGCAGCACCGATGCACTAAACATAAAACCAACGCCATTACTCAACATAATGTCTCTATTGTTACCAAGACATCTACAACCCGACAAACTTTATCATCTCACACGTGACATTTGACATTTTCTATCTCTCACCAAGTGTCATACAAAACATTACTCTCTCCACGTTATCTGTGAGAAGAAATTGCAATTATTTCACAGTCGATAATGGTCATTCATTACTTTATGATTACTATGGTTAGTAGTATTTTATCTTCTTTGATATCGTTTAATTCAGTGGTATGCAAAGTGTTTATGGACTAGAACTTATAAATTGTTAGACCTAAGATAGCTTTTACACTTTATACGGATACCCTTATACTGCGTTGGTGAGCGCAGAGGCCCCTCAACCGAAGGTCAAAGAAGGAAAGAGCAAATCTTCAGATATTCGAAAAATCCGTCTCCAAATTGTAATTGATAGTCACATAGACCAATTTCAACGCAAATCAGTTTACATTAGTATCTACTACCATGTTTTGATCAGAAGGCAGATTGCGTTTTGTTTAAAAAATTTGGGTAGTTTCAAGAATTTACTTTCCTTATCTTTTCGATTTTCAAATAAGTTTGAATGCCGCTGGTCTAGCTTCTTGTTCACTACTATAGGGCGTTGTCACTTATTTCATTGGTTTTATGTGTTACTTCAGATTGTTCTGTTTTTGTTCCATTGTCAAGTTATTTAATGCCTTAAAGAGTCGATGGGTTCTTTGTAAGATGGAAGCCTTTTAATATTAACATTTTACATTGTATCTCATGGCGACGTGTTTGTATAAAAGCCTTTATTTGTTTATAGGCACCATATTTTACATTTAAAATTCAATTGCGACTATGCGATATATAAAACTCATTTGAAAATAATTTTTTTATATTCAGCCCATTTATAAAATGCATACATGCTTTTTTCAGTTTTATTTTTTATTAGCAAACCGGATATAATTCCATCGAGTTCATTTGGTTGAATGAAAATCAACTATTTGTGAATTACATTCAACATTTTTATTGGACCAGCGGACCAAATTAATATTCGTACTTTCAGCAGATTTCACCTTCAAAATCCAATCGGACTTTGAATCTGTAAATCATATTAAGAAATTATTAGTAAATAAAGTTTGTATAAGAATAATGTGGAATATGAACAAAAGTATCGATAAATAAGAGGTACCTACCTACCTACTTGTGCTAATGCAGTAATAGATAGAAAACACACTCAATTATGTTGTACCTACAGTGTAATTAATTTGTTCCAATTAAGTCACAATGATTATATGATTGGTGTGAGGATAAATCATAGCAATTATGATTATTACTCTCTGGTATCAGCTTCCAACACTAATGTTACCTAATGTGAATTTGATATGTCCTAAAGTGTCATAGCTTTAGAGACATATCATAAACTAGTGGTTCCCCGCGGTTTCACACGCTTTTCCGGGGTATCTTGACTTTCACCGGAAAAAGTAGCGTATGTGTGAATCCAGGCTATGAACTGTCTGTGTTCACAAACTTTCGCGTTAATAATATTAGTAGTTCTGCTGACCTAATTTTCTTTTCTATAGTGTTTTCTTTAAATAATAGGTGAACTTGCGTAGTACAATAAATATTAAACTACATTTGAGTGTGATCGAGTAACAAATATTCTCGTGAAAAAAGAAACACTTGAACCAGCAAAGTGCATTAAATTAAATCAATAAACAAATTTGGTCCTTGTTATTTTGTCCTATATATTCAAAACTTTAGCAATTGATGTTGACATGCAAACCTATTAAACAGTATACTAAAGAAACAAAGAAATATTCCAACCGATTTGTTGCATGAAATTGTACGAAATTTAAATTCAGACGTTAAAATTTTGAAACAAACGAAATCTGCATGACAAAATAGAGTCGAAATCCAACAGCGCGATCAAAACAAACCTCGAAAATGTTTGACGGGGAATTGTTGTTGAAACCATTAAACTGTTAAATTGTCAACTTGCTGTCACCGAAACTTTGTAACTAACTACAGGGGAACTTTGTCAAATGTAAGTTAACGAGCGAGAACTTTGTAAAGATAAGTGGTCCGTTACTTGTTGTAGATGTAGATTATCGATCGTTTCATTGTTTAACGTTTGTTATTGTTACTGTTTGTATTTTATGACACGTGTTTGATAATGATAGATTTATAGGGCCTCATACCTGAGATTTAAAAACTTACATAACCTATAAACAAGAAAAATATAATATTAGATTTAGTAAACTTAAAAAGAAATAAAGAGGTAATGCTAAAGTATTTATGAACAGTAGAATAGGTAGTACTACAATCAACGTAAGGAAATACAAACAAATCAGCCGGATTGCACCTCATTATGGCGGCAGAAATCTTGACTTTTAGACAATGCTAGTTTGTTACATAGTTAAAGCTAAGGCGCCAAGGGAGGCGCGTTAATCTGACAAGCAACAAAGCACAATACAGCTTTGCCCGCCCGTACTTATTAACGGGCCTCTGTCACTCCGCCGAGTAACTTTCAATTAGGACCTTCCCCCGAATTGAAACCGCAATGAATCCCGGCCCAGACGTAAATCTCTCCAACAAACGTATACATTGCTCCGCCAAACATAAATTTAGAAATAATGATACACATCCAATTGTCAATGGATTAGGTTACTGTCCTGTAAGTTAAGGTTTTGCAGTTCCATGGTAAAGCAATAGTGGCTATTCTGAGCAATTAGACAAAGCAGAAATTAGCAAATGGTTACAAAGACTAGGCTACGTGGGCGTACTACAGATTCCTTTTAAGAGGTCGAACGCCTCGGTAGATAGAGATTTACCCTTGTAAAGAGACGTGACCTATTTTTCGTTCGAAATAAGACAATTTAATCTTCAAGTTATTAAGTGACAGATTTTGAATGGTATTTAGAAATTCTTAAAGGATTTCGGAGATTGGAGCTGAAATTAAACGAGAATATTAATAAAAAGGATGATATAATTTGAACAATATCTTCAAAGTAAAATGTTGGATATTTACATTTTTGATTTGTTATTGCTTTATGTTTTCGTAGGTAGGTATTTGAGCTGTCAAAAACTCAGTGTCAAAGATCTATTTGCTTTGTGAATTGTCAACAAATCTGTACATTTATTTGACCAACGTCAATTTGGAGCCGTTCTAAGAAAGTCATCACTTCCGACGGGATCGAGTGGAGATCAAATAATCGTTTCTTTAACCAGAATCAATATTGACACGTTGAAAAAGTCGATTTGAACTGCACCGATAGGACGTTCAATGTGATTAGAATAAATAGTATATTTGTTGGAGGTATCAAATACGTATCTATATTTGAATTTGATTTGGTGTCTTGATATGCTATTTTTATATCCTGCACGTCTTAAAACTGAGCCTTTTGGCAAATAAACTTATTGACTTATCTACCACTACCTTCCGCCCGCGGTTTTTCCTGCGTTCCTGCGGGGATAATCCTCTTCTCTCTCATTAACGTCTCCTCGGATCTAATCTACCCTTGTCTAAACGAAACCTTCATACTTATGACCTATATACAGTAACATAATGAAGGTCTCCGTTAATTTTATATTGTTACTGATTTTGGGCAAGAAAATAATCAAATTGTATGATGATTGAATAAAACTACGAATTTGTAGAATTTACAATATACATTCGTTGAAATGTAGTATTAAATTTACAATGTACAAAATCACTAGAACAATTCTAGTAAAACAATGCGGGAATGTGATTGTCAGAACAGATATTCCACCTAAAGTAGATTTCTGGGAAGCGACGTCGATTGTGTTAAACTTTTTAATGAAATTTTCAAATCACGTATTGCGCTACTGTCGCCTATTCGTTTTCTTTTGTTGCATGCAATGTCTTTGGCAATTCATTGATTCTTGAAACTTCAACAGTCACGACAGTTTTATTGGCTTACAAAACATGTTTTATAAGCTTTTTTATATTGCAGTAGGTATGTGTGAACGTACTGTTCGCTTTGTTAGTTGGTGCCAAAGTTAGTTTATACAAAAAATCGATATGTTATTTTATGAAGATATGATTTCGAGGATTCTATAAAGGGTTTTATAATTATAAAGTTTGGTTCACCGGGTTTATGTTCGTTACAAACAAACAATAAAATGAAACTTTTCTTTACATTACAGCTTTCAACATTTACCAGAGCAATTGATATTATATTAGAAAGTTTGCTTGGGTTATTTGATCGTATCGTTGGTATCGTAAACAAAATCCCAGTTTGTTTGGTTTCAGATCACGATCAAAGGGCAGGTGGCGTCTCTTTCCGCCACGTTCTATCTTTTTTAACTTTTATTACACATACGTTTGAAGGGGTATAAATTATTATTTTTTTTGTATCAAAGATAGCAGGGAATAAAGCTTTCTTTCATTCCTCTCCTTTGTGGATTCGATTTCCATATAATTTTGGTACTGCCATATTTTTTTTTTAAGATTTAAGAAGCATTGAGGTTTTGGGAATTTACTGAGACATAAACTAATCTATTGATATTTAAATTTCATACAAAAAGGTCGAAAATTTACATTTTACATAATCCAGAAGTGTAAAGGCCAAAATTTTTGTAATAAACAAATATTAAGCTTTGCTGTAGTGACCCAGAATTCTGCAAGATTCAAATCAGAGTCAAATGAAGTCACTAATCATACTGTACGTTATTTAGGCCAGTGTACCCAATAAATAAGTCAATCAACCCATCTCTTTAAACAGCAGCCAAGACAAATGATAACTGACATGACGGAATTAACTCGACAACTTATTTAGAGTTCAAGCAATTGTTAATTTCCTCCAATGAGCTAATGGGCTAAATCCTCTTTGTAAACTTTTGTAATTGGTTGATTGGGTACCTCCCTACGCTGTGAAAGCATGAGTTGTGAATATGGCTAAAGGATGTTAGAACTATTTCGTGCTTTATTGGGGGGACACTCTATTAGTACCTAACGTTATAATACAAACAAGATGGACTTTTTAATTTCTTTAAATTACTTTGCTTTATTGTAAAACATTATAATATTATACTGCACCATAATTTTGCTAAATTCAGTGTTTGTTTTCCGATTCCAAATGATTGGATTGTAAATTAAATTCATTATGAATGTTAGCCTGAGGTTTGCATTCCTTATTAGCTCATTAGCATTTAAAATCATGAGAAAACCTAGCTACAGACTTGGCTGACATGGCTCAAAGGTTATGCGAACCGAAGTTGCCAGACTTATCCGTTGTATATTCGATAACCGTGGACAGGTTCTGAAATGTAGATTGTGCTGCGGCTTAAGGCGCGCCTTGGACATGTGTTTAATCAGCCTCTTACGGTTCACTACTTAGGTTTATCTTCTATCATTGCTACATTTTCTGAACATTATATTTATCCGCCACTTCTAATGTGTATCTTACTTGGCAACTTTGCTGCTGATTTGTCGCAATCATGCCATATTTGGTTAAATTAAGCTCGTTGCTAATTTTCAGTAATATACATATTAATCCTACAAATATTACATGTGATATAGTTGTGAGAATGTATGTATGTTGTTTACTCTTTCATGGCAGAACAGCTTAAGGGATCGCGATGGAATTTGGCACAGAATTAGAATATATCTGGGAAAAACTCATAGGCTACCTTTTTATAATTTTTATCTCCGGAATGCGAAGGTACACTAGTATAAAATAATTCATTAGCCTCTCACCTTTTACTACTTTTGTTTTATCATGACCAATCGTAGAAATAGCAGTTTGGAAACCAGTTTCATCTGATCCAAAAATACCTTTTATACGCGACTCATTTACTGCTTCTTTTACGAGGTTTTTAGGGTTACGATAATGCCCTTAACTTTGAAGGTCCCTCATTAGTCTGATACGTTGATGTCGTAAATGTTTTATTAAAATGTAACGTTTTGTCATTTAACTTTGTCCATTTCATTATGGACGGTAAAGGTCGCAACAGTGTAATTTGAGTTGAATAATTTAATTGATATTACAAAAGATGATGTTTTTACATTAAAAGCTAGTAGAACATTTCAAATTAAGTTTTTTATTAGAAAAAACATCATTAAATACCTAGTATTTTTTATGTGGTCCTATATTTACCATCGAACTCAAATTTATACGAAATTACATATAATATATTTTGCTGTGTTGCCAGGGTCCACAATGATAATTCGATATAATTTACCACCTAAGATTTAACTTCAATATTGTGCAAATTAATAATATGAATTAACTGGTCATGTACAAAAAATCATACTGTTTATTAATGACAGACGATAGGTGTCGATAAATTCGTGATCATGTCAATTCAATATTTATGACAGTGTCATTTTAGACACATAAATTAATGACAGACAATGCACGACTATTCCTATCAAATTAAATAGTCATAATCAGTTATAAAACGTGAATGAAACGTCATAAAATCCTGGCGATGCCCTAACAATGGCCGCCGTCTTTTGCATTAATAATGGGGTTGTAGCCGGAAGTACACAATGCCTTGTCTATGGACATAACGTAGGTTTCATAAGTGCATAAACGTGAATGTTGTTATGTGACAAAATTAGTAATATTGCTGGGAAACATTTGTCCATTCATATTATCAATTTATTGAATATCTTTGTATGTAAACTATTGGTTTACGTAGGAACTATTAATCATCATTGAGTGTCATTAATTTATTTATATTTGTGATCAAGCAAACTGCCTGCTAATTTACCATCCTTTTGATAAACCATCAGAGGTTTCTATACTCCAGATTGAGGAAGTAGACATATTTTTTACGTGTACGTTTTCTGAATTTTAGTCAACAAATCTTGCAACGAAAGATTTATCGCAATCATATAAGTTATTACGTATTTCATACAATATAAGTATACTATCTTCAGTCTACATTATCTTATTGCGTCTAGAAAGTTTTCTTCCATTCTATTTTATTTTATTTATCAAATTCACTTTGCAACTATTCTATCAGCATTTATCTAAAGGATTGTTGGTAACTTTGTTTTGAATACCAGATTTTCCAATATTCTCCGTTTCATACTTTAAAGGAGTTTACGACGCTGCAGCAACACTTTCATAACAATTTCTATGTCTGAAGTTAAAGTATTAGCGGTCTGTAGATCATGGGGAACGCATATGCAACAATTTCTGCCTTGTTGAATTGTTTTGCTGTGTTTCCCTCATAACTATTCACAAATAAAAAGTTGGTTAGCTGCTACGTTTCTCGGATTGGAATTCGTGGCATTGCAACACAGTTGTATGAGTAAATTGTTTTTGAACTAGCTTTCGAAAATGCGAAGCCTAGTTTTAATCCTGTCGCTATTTTACTGGGAGCTTTGTCGACATTTTTGAAGTTTTTTGGTTTCTTTATGTAGAACATTTTTATGAAATACTGGCTCTCGGTGATCTCACCTGCGCTCCCTCCTTTCATCTTAAATTTTATCGGGGTATAATGTAGCTTATGTGTTATTTCAGAACATATTCCAACTGCCAAATTTTGTCGCGATCCCTTCAGTGGTTTTGGCGTATCAAACATACACAAACTTTCGCATTTATAATATTAGTGTGAATTTATTTATCATTTATATTATCGACAAACATTTCAATTAGAATAATTATAGCTGTGAAATTTGTCATCGATCATGATAGCAAACGCGCGATTTATCATTATTAGCAATATTGAAAACTGTAACTGCGCCAAAATTAATAATTTTGAGTACTATGTTAAACATAAAGGGTGATTTAATCTCCTACTGTATTTGTGTCGAACCTTATCATGAAGTGTGGTTACCACCGTAACGTGATTTTATTAAAAGCTCTCTGTCCAATGGGGATCGATATTTAAGCTTGGGATTTACTATGTTTTGCAAAAAATGATACGGTTGCTTCTCTGATAGCAACCTTCATTGTTTTATTGATTACTAGCTTCCAGGGGATTCACTCGGGTTACCTGGCACCTTCAATTTTCCCGGGACAAAAGGTGGCCTATGTCCCTTCTCAGGCTCTAGTCTAGGCACCAAATGTCTTTAAAATCGGTCCTGTGGTTTAGGCATGAAAGCGTAATAGAAAGACAGAGTTACTTTCGTATTTTGATGCAAATTTTCTTTATACTCTTTCTACCTACCTCCCTCCTTACATTTTTGTGCGTATTTCTCAGAAAGTATAAACTCATGCAGATCAATATGAAGAGTCTGTCAGCTCCACCACTCGCATGACAGATTTCCATGTAAATCGTACCAAGTATAATTCCACTGAGTATGTAGAAGTGCCTCAGGCCAGATATCCTCGAGCATAGCACAATTGCCTCCTCACATATTCAGCGACCGACATGATAGTAAGGTCACATGTATTATGCATTCCCGACCTGCCTTCGGATCCGAATCAATCCAGGAATGTTTTGTATAATGCTATAGGGTGAAACAAAAAGTTCCTACATAATACGGGTAAAGATATACGGTGTTGTTTATTCCTTTGATGCTGTGTTTGGGATGATTGATAACGCTTCTTGTAAATCTGTAGTTCTGGATTTAGGGTAGTCATTTGTTTCTACTTTAGTGCTGTATGTATAATTGACATCGCATTGCATATTTATTCATAATGTTACTACTGGCTCCCCGCGGTTGCACCCACGTTCCAGGGGGTTCTCAATTTTCCCGGGATAAAAAGTAGGCTATGTATCTATTTCCAGAAACAGGGCCAAATCCGTTCAGTAGTTTTTATGTGAAAGAGTAAGAAATATCTTTCACTCACAAACTTTCGCATTTACAATATTAGTAGGATAAAGCTGAAGAGTTTGTTTGTTTGAACGCGCTAATAAATAATCTGAAAAAGTATTTTATTTTCGGACTAGCTGCCTCCGCGCGGTTTTACCCGCGTAGTTCCCGTTCCCGTGGGAATACAGGGATAAAATATAGCCTATGTTACTCGGGGATAATGTAGCTTTCCAAAGGTGAAAGAATTTTTTAAATCGGTCCTGTAGTTTCGGAGCCTATTCATTACAAACAAACAAACAAACAAATCTTTCCTCTTTATAATATTAGTATAGAAAACCTATTTATCGAGGAAGACTATATAGTATAACGCTACGAAATGTAGGAGTGGTGTATCAATGACAGTTGTGTAGCAGCGCGGGTTAGCTAGTTACATTATGAAATACATTATCGATTAGAGCGTATAACAATTCAATTTTATCACCCTTTTTATTCAGCTATCTACTGTACGGTGAATTGCTTCTAATCTGAATCTCCCTCGAAATTCGTATATAAAGCCCTTATGTTATTATCGCTATAGGCATCTATAGGGAGTAAAGTGATGCGGCGATTAGCGAAATGTGTTCGACGGTGCGTATACAAGCGGTAGATAAGAGTTTGATAACCATGCAGATGCCCATCCCATACTCTGTTACTACGCGATCTGTAATTCCTGTTTCATCCTCACCCACATTTTCCACGTCCATTTCTTCTTCTCTACTGACTATAGTAGTAAGTTACCTTCTAAATGTATTAATGGATTTCCGCATAGGTGAAGTTCTCGTTTTTACAGTACGCTTCATGCAAATGTTAGCGGTACGATTTGCGTACTTTTATTGCATAGCTCGTTGCTGACCTGCGGTTCGTAAAATGTTTAAATAGATGGGAATTTCTTGTCAATAACAGTGTTGGTGTTTACCGAAGGCTTTTTATTGGACTGGTTATCAGTTACTACTGACATAAAATATATTTCTAGCTTCAATGGTCTAGACTCGACTGAAGTGTAAAATTTTTATCATTTAGAAACTTTGTAACCAAAAACCCAATGAAATGTGTTATTCAAAGTAGTGATTAAAATAAGCAATTCCGTCGGTATTTTATCATTTTTGTGTTCCTTAAATATCTGTTAAATAAAAATGCAGGATCTTGTCATTTGAAAAGTAATATATGAAAAGTGATTTATTTGCTCCTACGTGTGTCTCACTCACACCTCGTCACCAAACACTCAATATTTATCCATCAAACAATCTCAACGTGACATATTTAAGTAATTTCTAAAACCTTTAGTTTGTTCGATAAATCGTTTCTTTTATGCCTGTTTCGCTAATTTCTGTTGTTTGCCCGCGAACGACTCTCATAACTTGTTATGTGAAATAACCATTTACGTGTGGAAAAGCTGTTAGACTTTAGCTTAATTTATATTTTATGCGTACTTGCCGCTTTAATAGTATTTATTAACGTGATATTCATGGTAATGATGTAGCTTCTTAGGGTAACTTTCTTTGTACTTTATTGCTTTCTAGTTCTTAAGTTATGAGGGACAATTTTAATGATATGCTTTGCTTTGCAACTTTGATCAAAGGGATTCGTTCATTTTGTAGCATTGAATATATTTTGATTCAAATGTTTATCATTGTAATTTACCCTAAAAATAATTACCTAAATTGCATATCGTCCATTTCATAAGTTTTTCTATTAGTGATGGGCTTGCATTTGGTCTCTGACCCGTCTATATAGGACGTTGCCAAAACCTAAGATGGATCATGCTTGCCCAGAAGAAACCTATTCACTCTAGCCTTGAAAATTAAAAGTATTCCTGCTTTAAACTCTTTATAGGTATCTGTTATTTGTTGAACATATTTGAAATAGAAAGGGATACAAATTCAATTACTCTAATTGACCTTAAAAACTTGTAGATCAATCTAAATTAAACCGTTTAAAATTGTCCTCGTTCCCATACTTACCCGGCTTTATTGTGAATTCACGTTTAGACTTATGCACCAAACTAGTAATTGCCTATGTAGGTAGGTACCTGGGTATACACTCCAATTCTCACTCTTATTTTATTTTTGATTAAAAATATATAATGCACCATTCTCTTCAGAATGCTTGCCTGCAAGTATTTAAAAATTTAAAACCTAGTTTACAAAACAACATATCCAAGTATTTCCATGAAAAATTCTAGGAATTATTTTACTAAGACTTGTAGGAAACGTATCTATAAAATTTAAACGATAAATAAAAGAAAGTTTTAAACTAAATGATTCATGTCTCAATAATAAAAAGCTAATAATATACTTAATAATGGACGTATTAAATCCATACATCCTTCTTCAATAGCTCATTCTATAAACATTATGCGTGTATGAAACAAAGCGTCTAAGTGTTATGTGCCATAGTTTATTTTTTTATTTTTAAACACAAAGCTCAGTTCTTTGTTTGGCGATTTTCATTGTTTTTTGTTTGGACTAAGTTATGAGATATAGCGAGCTTTGCTGCCATGTGATTTGGGACTAAAAATGTATACACAACATTACATTCACAATACATATTATATAATACACGATCGTCCGCTGTTTCTCTCTCATCTGCCTTGGTCCTATTTCTGTAAGAATACGGGGATAAAATATGGCTCATCTTACTCCCTGACAATGTAGGTTTCCATTTGCGAAAGAAAATAATATTCAGATTGCTCTAGTAGTTTCGAAGCCTATTCGTTATAAACAAGTACATAGCGCAAATATATAGATAATATCCTTAGACATTTTTTAGTCAACGCTTGGTCCCTACCAAGCTTTTACGTGGAAAAATAATCTATATATTTATTATAGTAGTTTGTAAATAGTTAAATGGCTAACACTTGTAATCTCTCGCTATTGTAAGTCGTTTTAAATATAATATGTTAAGGCAAGAAAGGGAATGTAGAGAGCGTTTTTTAAAACGGCTTTTATCAAAACTCCTAGAGCTTTTGACTTGTACCACACACGCCGGATGCTTTGTTATAGCGATTTTCATTGTTAGCGATTCAATGAACGTAGTTTTTTGAATCGATTCGTTTCGAAGTGTTGGATGTTATGAATGATTTATTTTTATCCAACACGAACTAGTACATAATCAAGTGTCCAATCGATGTTGAATCGAATGTATCGTGTCGCGATGTCAAAATGTTCGATGATTGATGTTATATCGATTATTACTCGATATTTTTATCGTAATCGTTTTGTCAGTCGAGTTTTTATTTATGTAAAAATGCAAAGTAACGTTGCCAGTATGATATGGGTGTTTGAGGATTAATGTAGTGATCACTTTAGGCGGTCGGGTGGCCATGATATTTTATATTTATGAAACAGATTTTTACAATTTGTCTAGGTATACACAATAGATTTTAGAGTAACGTAAATAAGAAACTACTAGAGTACTAGTACTAGTACTAGAGGTACTTGAAATATCAAAATAATTTATTTATCTATCATTAACAAATTAGGTAGGTACTTTTATGTGCCATAAAAACATATCAAAAAGACACTAAACTGATCGAAAAAGTACTATTTGCAGTAACATTTTTAATTAGAAACAAGTGGCAGTTATTAAAAAAAATATATTTTCGCTTAGTCTCAATTAGTCTTAGATATATGGTCACCCTATTTTAGGACTATTATCGCCGTACTAATCGATTTGAACCCTACCATACTATTGTATGGAAACCGTTCAGCCGTTTTATTTTATTGTAGTTACCCACACATCTCAGTAACCTTTATCAACTATATTTTGAACTCTATCACAAAGGAATAAGATTCTTATTAGGTAATAGATAGGTTTCTAAAAAAGGGGTCTGTACATGTCATGTTTGTTAATTTCCAAAATGGAGTCATCGTTTCAAATTACGTTCGAGAAATGATAGGTTCCCATATGATAATAATAGTGCAAAGCATTTAGTTAAGAACATTAATATTAATTTACTAAGTTACACAAAAAGCTTAATACCTAGCTATGGTTTTTTAAAAGACATAATAATTCCTCATGATTCTACACATTTTATTTTTGATATCAAAAACATTTATATTTATAGCTTAATCATAAAAAAATCGGTGTTCAGCGACATATTTTCAGCCTAAAAGACAAACGAGGCACTCATATAAAACAGTTAATTTAAAACATAGGAGAACTAAATTCATGTTTTAATTTATTAAGATATCATATAATTTTGACTAACCTTGCATTTATCGCGGTCTCGAGAAAACTGTAAAATCATAAAATTAATACCTAAAATAATACCATAACTCCCCATAAAATACTGTCAAAACCATACACAAATTAGCAATCATTAACACAACCTCTTAGAATACACTAAAATCCAGCGGCCATTATAGCCCCCTGGAGGTTTTAACGCGAAACTAACTCTATTATTTTTATTTCAATGGAAGCTTGTCACGTCAGCGCCAGAAAGGGAGGAAAAAAAAATTCGCCAATAATAAAATTATCAGGGAGCGGCGAGCTATTAAATGCAGACCGCCCGTGAAATATACGGTCGGCGCCAAGCGCTAACATAGGAGTAACGGGTGCACGCGTAGTATGAAAGCGAAGCGGATGGCAGAAGCGGGATGGCATAAGCGGATGGTAAAAAGCGTTTTCTGAAGGTAGGGCGCAACGGATTCGTCCGTTTGAAATTGGAGTAGCCCGACTGGGGTAGTACCTTCACCTTACAGAAGACCGCAGCCAAATAACAGTACAAGTAGTGTTGTGTTCCTGCGTTGAGTAAGGTAGCCAGAGCTCCATGAGGCGACGCTGTAGCGGCAGTGGGGGGACCAGGGATGGAGTAGCGTCGTAGGGGTATGCAGGAGTGATACCTGATTAGTCTTTCGACGAAAAGTACATTGCGCTTTGTCCCTTTCACTGCCTATACAGTTGCTCCCTTATTTAACTACACTAAACAGAGCTTAATAACCATCATATTTACATCCAGACAGGACAAACATACTCATGCATAAAAATATTTATCCTGCGTGGGATACGAATCCGCGACCAGCGACTTAAACGACAATTGTCGCCAAAAGACACGAATTTCGTTGTCACTCTAAATAAGCTTATATATTTGTTATGTGGTATTATTTAAAATAAAAAAAAATTGGTTGCCTGTAAAGTCGGTATACGGGCGAAAGTTTTACGTGACAACGACTTTGAGTGGTAAAATAATTTTAATGTGAATATTCATTCGTATAGTAGGAAGAAGGATGAAATAATAGTAACAATTTAAAACATAACGTCACGTTACGTGAGCGGAGCGTAACGCAGTTTCTTGAAGTGTCACCCGGCAAACCAATTTATAAGACGTTGTCACGTCAATAATAATTTTATTGCATTATGCCTCTGTGCCTTATATATTGAAAAAATGTGTCAATAAAGTTAAACTTTAACTTATTAAAAATATATACTAACCTATTTTCTGCTAAGTCGTTATATAGTAGAATTTACAATTAAAAAATTGGTTGCCTGTAAAGTCGGTATACGGGCGAAAGTTTTACGTGACAACGACTTTGAGTGGTAAAATAATTTTAATGTGAATATTCATTCGTATAGTAGGAAGAAGGATGAAATAATAGTAACAATTTAAAACATAACGTGACGTTACGTGAGCGGAGCGTAACGCAGTTTCTTGAAGTGTCACCCGGCAAACCAATTTATAAGACGTTGTCACGTCAAAATCTAAAATCGCTACACGCTCCGCTCATGCAATAAATCACATAGTATCGATAGACCGGAATATTTATGCTTACTTTATGCAGCGACGGAATATTCTGAGCAACGGAATTTACTGAGCTAAATTCATTTGGCCGTCCAAAAACTGAACGTTGGGATATGTGTAAACATTTATATGTAGCTTATATCTATCATATGAAGTTACATTTTGAATGGCAGGGATATAAGTTGAGGTAAATTAAATTAGTTTATTAATTAACAGCCGTGGTGGCTCAGACAGAAACACACCGACTCTAAACTTACGTACGGATTCACACCACTGGCTTTCGGTGATGGAAAACATCGTGAGGAAACTTGCATGCCCGAGATGTCACAATTAAAGGCATGTGAAGTCCGCCATTCGGCACTAGGCCCGCGTGGTAGACTATGGCCTTAACCCCCTCTATGTTTAGTCTATCTTCGGTGGAGACGTATATGAGCTGATGATGATGGATTAATTGAACTGAGTAGTTTTGCATTATACATACTCGAAGAATGGGCTGATTTTCCTGTAACTGTAAAAGCGTAGTAATAATAAGCTTTTTTGCAAAAAGCTGAGCATTGCTAATTCTCGTAAATAAAACATGATTGCGAAGTTAGGATTTACGAAGCTTAATCAAGTTGATCAGGATAAAGGAAAATCTCAAGGATATAGGTATAAAGGCTTTTACCTTTCATCTAGCGATAATTGAAGGTCCTTCGGCCAGGCGGGAGAAACTGCAGAGCGAAGATAAATATATCATAAGCTAGTGGCTGCCCGCGGTTTCACCCGCGTTCCCGAGGGACCTTAAATTTACCTTCAATGTCCGTCTCCTGGTTCTAAGCTACCTCCCCACCAATTTATAAATAAATCGGTTCAGCCGTTCTTGAGTTATAAATAGTGTTACTAACACGACTTTCTTTTATATATATAGATTCTGTCCCACAAACAGTAATCTACATTAAAATAATTAAAGCATAGTTAACAAACAACACCACTCCACTTAATATATCATATATCACCCTACTTTATGTAAAAACACCTAGTATCATATGACTGGTACCCATTTTGGTACATTTTCCATCGACACCCTTATATTTGGCAGCCATGGGCGGCGTGTTCAATCAACAAATGAAAAGTCGCCGTCAATTAATTAGCGGGAACCCTTGCGGCGGTCGACCGTGAGAAATGCTACGTATTTCTTACAATTTATAAGCTGGAAGCGTTTGGAATTATAGTTAAGCTTAATCTTTTATGTGGTAACTATAAAAAATTATAATCACTTATAAATATATGATTTTGATTACATTTTCAACCAGTTAAGAAATAGATGTATTCATGCACGTACAATTTTGTTTTGAATGGGATTCGAACGCATGTTTTTGTAGCTATTAGGTAGCATAATGTCAGTGAAACAAAATATAATTTAGAAATCATTTGCATGAAATATAGTCATTATAAACTTTGATGTAATTTTTACGATAATAAATAAAAATATATACCTCCAACTTTTTCAAATATTATTACAATTACGTCAAAAAATCAAAATCAAAATCAAATATATTTTTATTCAAATAGGCCAATATGCAAAGCACTTATGAATAGTCAGACTCTAACGCTCGGTTCGGAAGGTTGGTTTTGCTGAGAAGAGCCGGCAATAAACTCAGCAATACGTCCTAATCTACGTTATTTTAGTATTACATACAAAAGTTTATTATCTCAATCCGTCAAATCGCTTGAATTCTATCCCTTACACCACAGGTAAACTCCACCCTTAGCAACTTTATAATGAGTTCGTTAAGCCCCAAGTTTACTCTTTTTGAAGATAATACTATTGAAAATTTTTTGATTGATTTCTGTTAAGCTTTGAGATTACTTTCGAAATAATTGTTGGGAATTAATCTTTATTTTAGCAAAAGATCCAGCTTCAAGTTTCACAAAATGAGGAGTAATTTGCTGGAATACATAAGTTCGCAATAAAAACTATTAATTATATTGTAAACTATCTTTTGCTGGGTTCTCGAGGATTTTTAATTTGGAACAATATATAGTTACAGTTATTCGAAAAATTGATTTTTAGTCATTAGTCTTTATTCTCCATCCATTCTCCAAATTTTTATTCCGGGAAAATTTAAAATCTCCCGGGAACGCAGGTGTATCCGCGAAGAGCCACAATAAATATGCAAGTTTGGATGTATGACTGTTCGTTACTCAATCACACATAAACGTGAGTAAATTTGTCATCCATTAGGTCCACAACACATCGGATTATGGATTCAAACACGGTTCAGGAGTTACGCCGCTATCATTAGATCATCCTAATGATAACTTCCACGTTTGATCGATGATAAACTCCGGGGATTAAGTTGACAAAATAGCGTTCCTATCGGATTGATTGACTTTGGAAATTGTATCTAATTTTGAGGACAATAAAATCGATTTTGCATTAAATGTAGCATAGTTAAACTGTAGGAACTAAATTAGTTGTAATGCTACATTTTTTGTAAGCACTACTACTTAGATCTTCTCTCTCATCTTTGACATTTTATTTAAAATGCGATTATATTGCAAATAATAAATAAATAACAACCATTACCCCATAAATATAATATTCTACATAAATAGTAATATATGTATTTACTTTCCTACCTTTTAATCCGAACATAAGAGTCTGTCTATTCAAATATGCTGGCTAAGGCCTATTTGAACAACAATATTCAATATTCAATTAGGTACCTACTCTTCTTCTATACCAATATATTATTAGAGTATACGAAACCTTAAAATTAAACAGATGATGCTACCCACTGCATTTAAGTATTTAAGGGGATGTGCTCTCACTCGTTAAGGCGACGTCGTGTCATGTCACGTCACTTCACGCAGATGAAATCGCGCGGCACGCGTCCTATCCAACAAACGTGACAATTTCAAGAGCGAATGTTATTTTTTTGACGTCGAAGAGGGCGGATGTGTCAATTATTTGCGTCGATATGTGTTTTTTTTCTCATAAACCGTTAAGATTATTCACATGTGTGCTTAAGATACTCTTGCGGTAAATTTTATGAAGTGGCACTTTTATAAGTTTAAGCTTAGAAGTTTGTTTATTAAAAAGTGGTTTCCCAACTTTCAGGGAATAACTTTGTTTGTACCTACCATCATACAGTTTCTTTTAAATATTATGTTCATGTTTAACAGATTTAAGTGATATCAAAAACCCATTCAGAATAACAAAAAAGGATTGTGTTTGCAAATCAAAATATTTTTTTATGAATATTCAACCGTTAATATTTCTAATATCACATTATTCTCTGAATTCAACATTTTAATCAACTTACATAGGCCATTAGCCCAACTCGACTGAAACATAAAATTTTCATCATACCCATTAAATTGAAACAATTAAACACACAACAAAAAGGAATTACATCAAACGTCAGCTAGTTAGTTGAACGTCACGCTGGCTATCAACAGTCTGTCACGCTGTCGCGTCACACGACGTCACATACCAAAGGGTGAGACGTGGCAATTTGTGGCGTACGAGTACCTAACGTGATATTTTCAGCCAGTGCGAATATGGTGTTTATTGAAACGTTTTGTGCGATGACTCGAGTGTTGCCGACAGCAGGGTTAAGTAACTGTTGTGTGAAGTGTGAATCGTTCTTTCGTATATATTTATAAGTATACTAACGCTTAAGGATATTATTATCGTCACCACAGTTTCAACCGCCTTCTTGAGATAAAAAGTAGCCTATGTTTATTCAGGTTATAAGCTATCTGTGTCCCAAATTATACCCATATATTAGTTTTTCCGTCAAACACATAGATCGATACTCAAAAATTTATTTATAAAATATTATATTAGTAGGATAGAGCAGCATGTGTATGCATTAAATAGATTTTAAAGATATAGGCTCTGTTTAGCAGCAGAATGTACCAAGCTATTTATTATTATTTTATGTATATTCAAGTTTTATTTATTGCCTTGCTCTCTACGTAGTTTAGCAAACACCTGTGTAAATGTCAATTTTATAGACCCACTGGTACCGCGGTGTCTGTCAGTCAGTGTTAGAATTCTGTTAGATATAAGAATTTATTGTATTTTCAAAAGAACAATTGCAATTTGAAATTCACTTTCACTCGATACTACCCACAAATGATGCAATCAATACGAAACAAATATTACCACCAAATTACCCGGGATAAAAGATTCCAGAACATATTCAAACTCTGTGAAATAAGAAGTAAAATTTCATCCAGAAGGTAGGAACATAAAAAATATATAGTCTACCAGATGGTAAGTGGTCGCTACCGTCTATGGACCTCAACGATACCAACTGCATACCTGCATGCCAGAGCATTGTTGATCCTGATATTTGAATATATGATCTTATGTGCCATAAATCTTACCAGCTCTATACTAGCATATTACAACGTCTTTTGTTTATGACAAAATTAAAAATAGATATCATTTTAGCCAAAAAAAATAAATGTGTCATCAAGTCGAAAACTGTAACACGCTAAAATTGCAATGTCTGCTCGGCGTGAGCGACACTCGATTTGATATGACGCGTGACACATCGCTCCTGGCGTGACGCGGCTCGTAATTTAGTTTCCTTTGTTGTTTTTGGGGATCGAGCCGTATGCACGTTTCCATTTACAGTTCTGTCGTTTTAAGCAATTTTATCTCAATTTTTAATTTTGCGCATTTTTTTAGATATTTTATTTGGATAGAGACAAATAATTGGTAATTAGTTTGTTAAAGGCATTAAAATTTAAAGATCAATGATATATCAAATATTTACATTAAGCCCTTATGGTTATAAATATTAGGTACAATATTCAAGTTTTAGTCCAATAACATGATTTTTATGGAGATTTAAGGCATAAGTTATTCTTATCTTTAAATAAAATCGAGCATGTTCAGAACTTCCTCCTTTTTTTGTTAATATAACCCACCTATACGTATAGGGAGTCGCCACTTTTTCCTGCTATCACACCAACAAGGAAAAACACATAAATTATAATAATATATCAGTACAAAGACTCAGACAATCCAAAACAAACAGTGTACATTAAAACAGGGGACAGAGTAATTTGCATATGGAAAATAGCCACATGTGACATGAAGGTGCATGTTGCAAAAATTCACTCTGCGATCGATATACGCTGCCCGACTGACCAGGGGAAGGGTGGCAATACATATTTACTTTTGAAGACATATTTTTCTTTAATTGGTATATGCCAACCCTATCAGCTAGTGTCGTTTAATGAAATCAATAAATTTATAATTTTTTGAATTGAAACAGTATTTTAGACACACAGTTAAAGTTACTTTCGTACGATATCAAAGAGATTCGTTCAGATTTTCTTATAGGTGACTGACCTCAAATTAGTAACAATATTTCGTATTGATTCTAATTTGAGTATCAAATAGGAATATGCATTTAATATATCAGAAGGAAATTATCATTATGAAGAAATTGTATTAAACATTACATTATCTCCTACAAGTCTGAGATTGTATTATCAGTTCGTTCTATTTAAGGGTATACGTTGTTTGTTATCTCACGATATTACATTACATAATATACCCCCATTCACTTTGTAACACGAATAAAATATCGTACCATTAAATAAACACCCTACAAACCAGCCCATACCTATAATTATTAAAAAAAACTATATCAATCCAGCCCAATTCGTTATAGCAGAGTCAAAATTATCAAGGGAACGCATAAAAGCGACACTTCATATTTGTTATTATGAGAGCCCATCGCGGGAGGGTTCCATTCATATTCAAATTACTTTCAAATCTACAACTATTATTAAAGCCGGTGCATTGTGTTGGTCCTTGGGGACCTATATCATTATTCCACTGCGTCCTTCAAATCATTCCGTGTATAAGTATTGTTGTGTTCAAATCTCTGGACGCAGCGCGTGGGCCAAACACATTGTCGCAACGGCAATCCGAAAACGTTTTATATCAATTTACAACGCATTTACTGTCCACTCCATTCATTCAGGTACACTTTATCGTTTATTAGAATTTTGGTCGTCTAATAATCGAATGATTTATAGCATTTTAAAGTTTTCGAATTAGTAATAAATTTCTATAATAAAATTATACAGACCGTAAAGATCCATTAGCAATAAAACATTAGAATTGTGGATCTGTGAATTCATCGGCTCCTTTTGAGTTTAATTTATGTGACGCTAAACATTTTTATGTAAGGTTAATGTCGGTTCGGATAGTTGTATCGGATTGTCTAATGCGAGTGGCGCCTGAATTCCGGATGGTTGAGCGATCGGAGGCGGACGTCCTCAATAATAAAATTTCGGGTCCCGAACAAACATCAACTTTTAGCACCCACCCCTAGTTGTTGTTTTTTAAATAAGCATGTTTTGTTATTTCGGGATTAACTCTTGGTAGTTTCATAATATTTACTCGATTATTCTTTGCTGGAGGTAGACTTATAGCCGCGGTTTTATTTTTAGCTCTTTAATATACATCATCTTGATTAATATCAGCTTCATTTATTTTATTTCATATTTACTGAAGAGTCTATCAGTTGGAGGCATGTAATATTACAATAATCTCATCAAAGTCCCAGTCCCAACCAAGCTTTGATACCTGTCAGTTTAATCCGAAAGCTTCATTTTCCAGGCCACACGACCACAAAATTAATACTCAATTACACATGCAAAACATGTGCGGTACAATACGGCGCTTACATCATTCAGATGAGCCATACAAACAGTTATGGTGTAAAAAGGCTATGATTCCATATTATAAACACATATCGCCCGACGTTTCCGTCGATGGTGTTAGAATGATAAAATCCGGATATGACAATACTATAGCCATTGTTTCAAAGGTAACAATGCTGGCAGACAAACAAAAAGAGGAGTGAAGATGAATAAATCTAAATCGCATTTGTGGCACTCTAAAACTGGTCTAAGAGCATTCCTTATTTGTTTTTTGTTGAAGCATGAACAATGACTGAATGATGACAATGACTGGACTTGACTTGGCACTTATGAGCCCTAATCAGTTATTGATGACGCTTAAATATTCAGATGAATAGGAACAATGCAGAATTAGCTCACGTTTTTATGTCATAACTAAACTAACTACAACTGTTCAATTCCCAAAATAAATTTCAGCTAGAATTATTGAGCCAAAACAATATTTTATTAATTCAAAATGTTTATTCACGGTGACAGAAAAATTCTCTCCATTATCAGCATAATTGTGCAAAACGGACGGCAAATATTATAACAGACCATTAATTTCAATTACCAACTACGTATGAATGGTCATTGGTAATATTGAATTTGTTTTTGTAACGACTCCCAAGTGAGTGTTTGGCCGCTGGTATATATACATGGAAATTATGAATGAGCGCTCGCATCATGTTTTGTACCAAACAAAACTCATTTGATATTTAGGCGTGTGTTTTTAATTATGTTCAAGCTCTGTAGTTGTTTTATTTCACACCCTTTCAACGGGCGTGTCTTATCAAAGGCAGTGCCAGTCGGCGCTATCAACTAAAAGCATCGGGAAAACGCGTTCAATTAAGCCACGTGCATCATAAAAGCCTAAATGAAGTTGGCGTTAACATTTCTCTTGTGTTGTTAGGGTCGGAATGTGTTGTTTTATTCTCGTACAGAATTCTTTGTCCCACTCAATGTCTTTATTAGGGGCTGCTTGTTAATTAGGGCTAGAGTTTTGTGAATGCGATATTAAATAGTTCATAGATTAATAATAATCATGCTAAAGGTTTTGTTGATTAAATTTGGTACAACTGTGTATAATTTGTTTTTATTTAATCGTATATTATTGTATTTTTTTCTGTCTTCATCAATACAAGTTTTATAAGTACCATGCTTTTGTCCTTACAAGGTCAAACTTTCGGTGTTGCTCAGACAGTGTTCATGCTTGAATAAGACAATTATAATCCTAATCATATATAATATACAATTATTTAAATCTTCCCTAAACAAAAAAATCTACAAGTAAATACATTTTAATAGGAATTTGGTTTATGCTTAAAGGAGAGCTTTTACCTTAATGATATCCCACAAGCAATATTTCCGCCGTTAAATCCAAAACATATCCCAAATAATCCCGACCACCCAAGTTATTTACCGTATCAAAATGCATCATTAACGAATATAATTTTAGCAGCTGCCAGCATCGAGTTACCATACGTGCTTAACATAGAGTTCAAAATCATTACCATCCCGTGACCCTTTACATTGAGTGATATAATAAATACATCATCTAGATATACGAGACAAACAATTAGTACCTTAACGAGTGTCGCGCTCAAGCGGAAGTAATTACGTCATAACACGGTGTCAGGTACATTTACAACCCATATGTGAAACTTGTTTAATTAGGTTCCATTCTAGATAACGCTTGCTTGAATATGATAGTGTCCTTATATGGAAATTTATGTCTTCAGACTCTGAAGTTCATACAGGTCTTTTAAAATCTTTAATGTTATCTTTTTGTTACAATTACTTTGAAGTTATGAAATTTCTGTTGTCAAAGGCTAAATAATATGGACAAAGAACATACCTATCTCCAAATTTAAATTTGTTAATTCTTACACATCATCAAATCCACTATTCGAATTGCCATTTCAGTTCTCGTGAAATTTTACATAAATTACTCCAAAAGCTGACGAAAGTCTTAGGAATTTAATAAAGGTAAGATAATATACATCAGAGATAGCAAGAATGAAGCAACATGTTTAAAAGGAAACAATGACAAAGCTCGTGAGATAGTCCAAAGGTGAAGACAAAAAGATGCGTCGGCGCCTAAAAGAGATGAACAGATAACAGATATGGCTTTAGTTATTCTCGATCCCGTATTTAAGTATGTAATAAATAATAAAATACCAATCAAAGAATTTCAGTATCCATACTATACTATATAATATTATAAATGCGAAAGTAACTCTGTGTGTCTATTTGTTACGCTTTCACGCTAAAACTACTCACGATTTAAATGAAATTTGGTACACAGATAATTCAGAGCCTGAGAAAGGACATAGGCTACTTTTTATCCCGGGAAAATTTAAGACCCCCCGGGAACGCGGGCGAGTCCGCGGGGAGCCACTAGTAATTATAATAATTTTGCTATTCCATTTATGTATGCTTAATTTGACAAGTTGCAGTTTTGGACGTTATCCAAAATGGCTACTAGACATTACATGATTTTTGCAATAGCATTAGTAGAATCAAACTTATATCTTAGTGAACTTAGTAATATTACTTATTAATATCTAGAGAACTATCTTTATATTAAGGTTAGTAATATTATAAACATAATTCCCATCATTGTATTCTAGTTCCTTCATCACAATATAACATTTACCTTAAATGGTAATCAAATCTTCGTCGAACTATAGGGCGCGCCATAAAACGGTTGAAATTAATTATTTCCCTTATAAGTTACATCGTAATTTACTTCATCATTAACTTTCTATACTCCGACGGCTTTGAGGTCCGTAGTAATGATTTCACGGTGGGCGGTGCAGCCATTATCTTTAAAGGTACTTAATATTGTACCGGGTGAGAAATCGACGATTTTCTTAAAACCTTCTCTCGCTAGGTCGTAATTGATGTAAATTATTAATACTTGGTAATTGAAAGTATAATCATTTAGCTTTTAACTGTTTGCCTTAATTATCGACGTAAATTGATTGTAAGTAAAGCTTTAGGCAGTTAGATGGGTTTTAAAAACGTGTTTGATGAATTGGAAGAACTTTGTTATTGACGTTAACTGTTTAAAGAAGCTACATTTCTTATAGCCTTTTGGAATCGGGATGAGGGACTGTTATTTGATCATATAAAACATATGAAGGGTCGCACAAATACATAACAATCGCAAAGTATAATGAACTGATTTGATTTAAAACCAAACCGTCGATACACAAGAACCCGTCAGTATAATGATCCCGATTTAAAAAGTTTAACTCTGAAGAATTTTGAGATTTGAAAGTATAATACATAAAATACGTTCTGGTTTCTTCGCCAGATCTGTATTTGGTAGTGCGGTGTCCACACACGAATTCTAATTTATCCCTCTAATGAAACCGGCGCGTATGGTCGACTTTTTTGACAAAGTTCGCTCGTCAAATTCCGAGCCGGCATCAGGTATAAAGCGTCCTCGGGAAAGCGATAAAAATGTACCCTAAGGTCTGTTATAAATATTCATTCATTCTGGGGATCAGAGAGCTCAGAGACATAAGAGAGGGGTTGCTAAGTGCTAGATATATGGGGTTTGTCACAGAGGAAGGTAATCATAATTTTTATATGGGTGAATCTTACAGTATAGCGGCACATTTACATGGAAGAAGGCTTGATGTATGTGCCAGGGGTGAAAGATTACTCCAAGATGAGTAACGTGTTAAATTTTGTTTCCATACGTTATTCTCGGGTTTAAATGGGTATAATTTATGTTTGATGTAAAGAAACACTTTTCAGGTTGTAGACGATATTATTCTTGTAATTTTACGCTGTGTTGTTTTTTGATATTATGGTTGATACGAGGACCTTATAATGCTTCGGTTTTTAGGTTAGTTTGTTTCATGGGATTGGTCATAATGTAATCTATGATAATTTTCTGTATACTAACATGTTTATTTATTTCGTCTATCCATTTCTCTAAGTTTCAAAATCCAACGTAAAGAAATACGATTCACATTAAATTTACATTACCAAATTGACAGCAGACACTGTTGGGCATGGATAATTTAAATAAAAATTTATGGAACGCAATATCTTATTCGACACCAAAATAGTTACCATACCCCTGAATCCCTATTAGAACGTCCAAAACAATTCCATCATGGTGCAACAAACAACAAAAAATATACAAGCCAAAGATTTTTTTCTATCCCGAGTTAACGTGGGTCGCGTTTGGGTTCACCTTTTTTATTTTTAGGGACATTGATTGATTGAACCTTATGGCACAACTATGAGAAACTTAGCAGGGTATTGTTTTTTCTTAACAACCACCAAGTTTTTTGACCACATTTCGGTTTAAAGTTTCTCAAAGTTTATTGTGTCTTCATTTAGATAATAAACGTGAGCTATCAACGCTGTCGAGGATTCAATATGTTGAGTTTCTTTTCCTTTTTATTTAACATGGCCAATATGAACTTTAATATGGTCTATGTTATTATATTGTCTATTTCTACATTTGTTTTCATACGCAATCACTGCTTTTAGTATTCAGATGTGAATGTCTAGACAAAAATTGTGACTTCCCTAAATGGTCCATATAGTTAGTGGTCAGCTGAGGTTTTTAATAACAGAGGCATCGATAAAATCCTTTTTTTGTAGACCCTGAGACTTGTTGCAATGCTAATTCATCTTCGATAAAGTTTTGTTATTTTCTTTGTATTAACATTCAATTTCCCCTAATTTAAATTTAAGTGTTGTTTAATGACCACAGAATTAATGCTTGCCTCCATGAGAATGGCGTTAATTAAGCTATTTCTCGGGAACTTTTAGAATTTATGAGTTGCCAGTAATTTTGGGAATGTTGAACGCAACAATTGTTATAATTATAACAATAGAATAAAAGTTTAAAAAATGTGTGAGAGTTTACAAAATTATGTGTATGAGAAAAAATACATAAAATCGAAATAAATTCAACTTAAAAATTTAGAAGAGATTATAGAGAAAGATGTTACGGACAAATAATAGAATATTCCTTCTTCTATAATAGAAATGATTCTTATTAAATACTAAAGATACAGGTAAGAAATATAATTATAAAATTACAAATAATTGTCAGAATCAAGGTAAACTCGTTGTACTCAGAATAACTTGTTCGATATTTACTCTAGAAACTCGGTAAAAAGCAGTATAAAAAGACAACCGCCTCCGGTTATGAGTAAATAAATCGTCCCTTTGTCCCAACCCTACAAATATGCAATAAAAAATATCTTAGGGCCTTATGTTTGCAGTTTTCTAAATAAATATTGTGTTATGACGTTGCCCGAACATCATCTACGTATAATTTTACTTTATAGCTTTTACTTTAGTATGAATTATCAGGCTGAGTTGATTTCAGTACATATGTATTTGTTCTGTTTAGTGCTTAGCTCTCCTACTAACACTGCAGTTGCCCTAACTAAAATTATCTATTGACTTTATCATCATCGTCATTCAAATACGTCTCCATTACACAAGCACAAGCCTATATTACTTAGATGTTTTTATAGGTAATAGAACAATTCGAATAAAACCTCAACGCAGCATGTAAATTGTGAATTTTTTATGTTCTAAAAACAAGTCACAGAAACAAAAACATTGGTTATTGTGTAATTAAAGCTGTAAATCCATTAGACTAGATTCTAAATGGCCATAAAATACCAAAACATACCCAATATTGCATAGTAAGATTTACATTTAATAAAGATGTTCCAAACATGATTCATCTTGACCCTAAGTTCATTGCATTTCGATATAAGCCAAGATAGCTTTCAAGCGTCTCTGGTAAAGCTTGATGTCAGATATCAATATGTCTATACGAGCTTATGCTAATAACTAAATGATTTGATGCGGAAAATCTGCTGATGTATCTCTCACAGTATTATTGATTTATTACATTGGATTAGCTATTGTTGTGATTGGTAGGTATTAGGTTATTTCATTTACCATCTGCTTGATTACGGATTACACTTTTTGTTTCTGCATTATTGTTTATATGGCTTGAAGATTATGTGGTTAGTGACTTTTAAGTCGTCCCGGTTATGGATTTCGTTAATATTTTTATTTAAATGTTGTATATGTGCTATTTTAACTGTTTACAGTACAGGCTCTACTTAGTTTAGATCCAGGTTAGCCATACGTGAATTTCTTTCCTGGATATTTTTGTCCCAAGTTTGTTTATTTCTTAGTTTCAATTACAGTTCGCTCTGATTTCTAACTTTCAAATCATCGGTTAAGCTCGTCATTGACTGTTTTTGCCATTACTTTATAGTGATGTACTGAACTACTGTTAAAATACGATCTACATTTAGAGTAATGGTGCTTTTGATCACCCCATTCAGGTACCAGCCGTAGTCAACGTTGCTTAACTCCACCGACCTATCGACCTAAACAACAGCTGCCTACAGCATGAACTATTTAATGTAAACCACCGCATATCTGCAAATAACAAGTCTAGGTAGCTTAAGCAACTATGGGACCTTTTGACATTTATGCAAATTTAATACCGCAATTTCAACAAGAATATAGAAAATTGATTTCTACATGTTTAGCTAAATTGTCGAAGTGGTAACATGTGATAATAAGCTTATATTAGTTATTGCTTTGACCACTGGTGTGGCTAATCGTGGTATATTGGATTTCAATGATTCTATAATGAGAAATCATGATATGTTAAAAGCTATCTACGAGATAAATGTTAATTGAAATGTGTTAAACATAAATAAATAGTCAAAGGTCATTTGAATGATTATGAACTTTAGCAATAACCAGCGATTTAATGATCAATACGTAGCTATAGGTTTATACAGAAAATTTCAAATTGCTAAAGGGCTTTAAAAATTAATTTTCAAAGCCTAAGACATTTCAAGATTAATCTTAATTTTTTAGTAAAGCTAGCAGCTCCCCGCGGTATAATATTAGTAGAATAGAGCCCAAAAATCTTCAATAAACACAAAACAACTAAAAAGACAGTGATACCAAGAACTGGTCACCGATATAAAACACAGGTAGTAAGCAGAACGAATTTAACGCGCCGTTACCTTCAGAGAAAAACGGAATGTCAACAGTAAAAAAATTGGAACATAACTGTAGCCTACGTGACTTTGCTACGTTAAAATAGCCCCTTTAGGACACGACTACCTCTGCGATTCCGCCCTCTTCCTGAAATAGGGCATTCTGTTATCCATGAGTCATTGTCAGTGAACTTGGAACGATTTAGGGAGCAAGATTTAGGTATCGTCTTTCTACTTTCATTGTGTTGTTCATTTCTTTGACGTCAGATGGAATAATGCAAATCGTTACTGGTTTAGTTAGAAATTGTTATATTAATCAGACTTTAGGAATGGTCCTAGAACTGACGATGAATCTTAAAGTGAGTAAGAAATTCTCGTTAAGTAATATGAAATGAGATGACGTCAATATTTATTATTATCGTTCTAGAAAATCTTGTAGAAAGATTTCATTAAATATAAAAAATGACGAACAGATGTAACGGAAATATAAATCCACAACATTTTTCATCTACGTCTAATTGTTTCATACTATTATATGCGTTTATAGATTTCAACTGATAATTCGATTTAGTTGTCCAGTCTTTCTGAATCATCAAAGCTTCTTACAACCTCAACAGACGTTATTCCAAATTCATCTTCTCCAATAACAGACTATTATGATTCCAACGCTCATTCCCATCACGGAGCCACGAACATTCATATTCTTCACGGTATTGTTGTGAAAAATGAACGCTGTACCCGTCAAATAAAACATCCTTCATAATCCCGACGGAGGCGAGGCGGTCCTTGCAAATATTATGATTTACTATAGAAAACAGACTTGTCGCTTGTCTGGTATGAAAGGAATGAGCTACGCGACTAGATGTATGATGTCTCAATTTGCTGCATTTATTTTTTAAAAATGATTACTTTGGCGATGGATAGTGCTTTCGACTGGTCAGTTGGCTTTGTAGTTAGTGTCCCTGGCTTTTGAGCTGCGCCTGTTCGAATCCCATCCATGACAAACATTTGTATGCATGAATATATCTGTTAGTTCTGTGTCTGGATGTAAATATCTGTATTTAAAAGTGTTATATGTGGTATATCAGCTATCTAGTTACAATACAAGCTCTGCTTGGTTTGGAATCAGAATGACCGTGTGTGAAAAATGACCTAAGATATTTTATTTAAATTGAGTATTGCAATCCTCTTCTACGTTACGTAGGGACTTACTTGTGGTCTAGTAAGATTTTCTAGTTTCTTCAAAGTGTATCCCGTTGTTTTCTGAATTCCCTTAACTGTTGTTGCGTGAAAGAGTAATACAAATCCTTACAACATTTCTCTTTTATGATATTATTAGAATGGAATGTGGAACAGTACATATCTAGACCGTTACAGTGATAATGGGCGTGAAGATATTCAAATTTTTTTTTTTACCATACATATCACAAGCAAGAACCTATCCTAATTCCGATACATCCTTATGACATTGTAATAAAGCCTATTTTACAATATGAAGGTTTTAGAACAGTCATAAGATATTGTCATAGAATATACAGGATGCAAAGGAGACAAGACTAGGTTTGAATTGCAAATTTTACTTTCTTCTTATTATGTGTAATGTTAACGTGTATCTAATAATTGATGCAGTTCTATTTATCATTGTTTGAATATTTAAAAGCTATGGTGCATCAATACCAAGACTGGTATTCATTATCTGTATCAATATGATGAATGGAATGCTAAATTCTGCTCAATGGTTTTACCACCGTCAAGTTTACTATGTAAAAATTAAATTTGTTTTCCACGTAGCTCTATGGGGGCGTCAATTCCATGAAAATGATCTTTATCTAAATATATATATTAAATTTTTTTTTCTTAATGTGATAAAGAGTGAGAAAATCACCAAGTTTGATCAACATGTTTCATAGGTCAAAATTTAAGGCTCTTGTTCTTTTCCTACTTGCTTAATACAAAAGATACACGTACACAGAACACAAAATAAATTATTATTTCACTATTATTTTACAATACAACATATGTATTATGTGATATCGATTTTCTAATTTCAATTAATTTATAATATTCAGTTATAAATACCACTGTATAATTTAACCACAATTAAGTGACTCATCTACAAATGTTTGATCTTTGTCTAACTCAGCGGGTTGCTTTTGGCCCTAACTAAGATTACTTTACGAATGAAGCATGGATGTACAGACAGGACTATCATCATAACGTATAATTAACATACTTACATTGGTAATATATTCATACATAATGAGCAGAGGGTGTGAGTGTGACCTTTGTAATTTGCATGTTTCAATGTTTCAGAACTTCTTCCCCTTTAATCTCTATAATGCACGTGGTGGCTCAGTTGGGAACGCACCGACTTACAATAATGAGGATGCAGGTTCATACATTTGGCCTGTACCTCTGGCTTTCGGTGAAGGAAAAACATCGTAAGGAAACCTGCATGCCCGAGATGTCACAATTAAAGACATGGAAGTTCGCCAATCCGCACTAGGCCCGTGTGGTGGACAATGGCCTTAATTCCATCGATGTTAAGGAAGGCTCGAGCTTCTCGGTGGAGACGTATATGAGCTGATGATGATGAATGACGCACGTTACATCTAAGTACCTAATAAGTATTGACTGACTTTATAACCACCGGTCGTGTGCTCGAATCCTAGGACAAATATTAGTTTATTCTGTGCCTATTTAAAAGAAGTATGTATATGTAGTATCAGCTATCTGGTTACCATAGTACAAGCTATCCTTAGTTTGAAATCAAATTGCTCATGTGTGAATTACCCAGGGACATTTATTTTTATTTAATTTGATTAATGAATAAAGCAAAGTAATAGCTATTAACTATACCTTTATTGTAAGGCTTTCATTAATAAAATGATCTAGATCGACTATGTTTTAATGCGGATTTTATGCTTCGTCTCTTTCCTTTACTATGCTGTCATGTGGGATGTCGGATTGACGCATAATTTAAGCTCTTAAGAGGTTTACAACAACTTCGTTAAATATTGTTTAGACGGCGTAGTCTGTAGCAATATAATCTAGTCAGAATCTAATCAAGCATATTATTAAATTCTGTGTCCAGTTTTTTTTATAGTACTTTATAGGACGAACATGATATAAAAAGTAATTATTAAAAAAGTTATCTAATATCAAGTTTAAAACACACAACACGTGGTTTTACCCGCGTAGTTCACGTCCCCGTAGGAAGCTATGGAGGAATAAATATAGGCCATGTTACTTCCTGATATCGTTGTTTTTTATTGGCTAATAAATTATTTAAATCCGTCAGTTTTAAAGCCAAAATACAAACAGAAAATCAAAATTTCCTCTTTATAATATTAGTAAGTACCTTAGACATATAAAGTTACATGAAATATTTTCACTAATTATTTAAATCGGTTTAGTAGCTTTGGAGGCAATTCAATACAAAGAATAGTATAGACATAAGTTACATGAACCATTTTCACTATCAGACTAGTAAAATGTGTTACCAGCATCAGTAGAATAACCAAGTTTATATCAAAATGTCGCCAAGATACAGAATAAAATAAACTAAGGTAACACCTCCATTAAGTTCACACAAGAAATAGAGATAAAATTTACTAAACATTAAAACTGAGGTTTCATTTACGAATACCCGAGGCGAACTACAAATCGGAGTTTACGATACTTAAATATATATCGGTAGAGGGCAAATAAATATTGAGAATGGTCTTTTCTAAAAGGAATAGGTTAACCGACACATTAATACATTTATTTTGTACTAACTTCCGTAATTTGTTTCCACCCGAGTATTTCCCATTCCCGTAGGATTACTGAGATAGTTTAATTATACCCTATGTTACTCCCTAATAATTTTGCTTTATTTTGGTAAAATAATTTTTAAAATCGGTTCAGTGGTTTAAGAGTTTAAGCGTAACAAACTTAAATTCGCATTTATAATATTAGTAATAATGATGAAGGTGCTTATTAATTTGAAATTTTAAATTGTGAATTCTCAAAATGTTCGCATTTTTACATGCTAAAAAATGAAATGACTTAGAAGTATTACAACTATTACTGTATTCTCACATCATTCATTTTATGGCTCAAGTACCACAACTAATTTGTCCTATTGACATACTTAGTCATGTGTGTAAAGTAAAGAACAGGAAGCTCTTCAGGATTTAATTCATAATACTGTATACTATAAAAGTTAATGGAGCTCAAAACAATATTGCATTCGCAGAAAGAATCCGCACTGCACATTTAAAATCTATTCTTGATTACAAAGATCGAGGGGATAAACGATTTACTGGATGGAACAATGGTCTAGGAGCCGCTGGGCGTGGTTCGAGGATGCAAATTGCATGAATCGCGCCCTCCAGCGGTAGACAAATGGCGTCGTGGACCGACCGCACCGGTAGCACACGAGCCGACATCCCGCCTTGGGCTCGCCCGTGTTTATGTTTCGGTGAGCTGACGAAATGTTTGCAGCATTCTGTTGTGGCGAAGCAAGGAAAATGTGCTGGGATTTTTTGAAATTGATTTAAAAATTCCAGCTAGGTTTTTACTTTGGGGTTTGAAAATGGGAATATTAGGTTTTGGTGAAGTTTTGAAATTTACAAATGATGTTTGTTCAAATATTACGTCAACCGGAAATCAAAAAACAGAAAGGTCATGACAAAAAACTAATTGTACCTAAGTACCTACCTCAGTTCAATAAAATATGCACATAGGCTATACAATGCGACAACATTAAAAATAGTATAAAAACATAAATGGGTATCATGAATGTAATGTTACATGCAAATTGTGTAAGCCACAAGACAAATTACGTCGTGATGTTTGCTCAACGGTAGCTCACGAAGTCTCCGCATCTCTGTATTACGCGTTTATAATTCAAGCTACCTCTGTATCGAAACCCACGAGGTTTTATTAGGTACAATAAAACCGCTGCAAGCTACTCCCGTACCACTTTTATTTCCCTCCCACGATCCCGAAGGAAAACCTCTTATTTAGTCGGGATTCAGTCTCTATTTGTTTGTAACTAAAGATATAATGTATCGATGCAATAGTGGCAACTCAGACCAGTTTTATCGGCGTCTTGCCATCTTATACGTAGAGCAAAAAGTTTTGACAGATAGCCGCTGGTATTTATTGACACGATACAGTTTTTTGAATAAATCACAGACACAATATTAACACGTAGTCTTAAAGAAGAAAACGTGGAAAAGCATAACGGTTACGAACGATTTCTCTTTAACAATGGAACACAAGACACGACAGCCGATAAAAAAAAGCTAAGAAAGCTTAATGGAATCTTTAGAAGTCGATCTATTATCGCCTGAAGAAGTCACGTAGAATATTAGACGCCCTTTGCATTCGACATTTAATACGAAATACGATCTCGAAATCCAAGTGAGCGAGTCGGGACGATTGAAAAACAAACACAGTGATGGTAGTTAACGAAGTAAACTGAGGATTAATTTTCTCAGTGTTTGAGTTGAACTATGAGCGATGGACTCGCCTCAGGCCGAGACGAAGTCAACAGTCGCCGGCGATATAATTTCAAAGTTGCAATGTTATTACAGTGAATGTCTGACGCGGTCGTTTGCGAATATATTTTAGCATTCGCAGCTCGTTGCCACAATAATAATGTTGAAAATTATATTAGTACATTCTTGAATCGGCCATTCCAGTATTTTACCCGCAACGACAAATATTTGTTTCAATGCACTTGTAAATTTTCATATATATACCATGTTTACAAGCTGATAATAATTCGACTGCACGTCAAGAAGGCGTTCTATAGATAATTTGAATGCTTACAGTCACTTCTATTTTGAGTGCGTCAATTATCACAACACTATCTCGAGTCACGACCTTTCACTAAAACTGCTCCGCACTCAGAAATGCATTTATCATATTACGAGGACGTTGTCTTAAAAATTGTCTTTTCCCAGACTTCATTCGAATTTCTATCGGCTACAAGCGTAAATTGGCCATAAAGGAACTAGTATGCGATGTCGAGACGTGAGTGTAAAGAAATTCTCGATAAGAATAAGAAGCGCATCGACTGCACGACGGATGGACGAACAAAGAACGAACGCTTTTAGAATAACAATAAATTCTTTAGCGCGGGGCGCGGTCAGGCAATCAGAACTGCGGTTAGACCCCTACAGACCATTTGTATAGCTTAATTAGCAAACAGAGTAGAAAAGCGGTGAAGAAACAAGACGAGCAATCAGCGTTGAGACCTTTAATTATCTCAAAATAATTCTTGTGGGGTTAAAAATGAGGCAATTTGTAAAACGTATTTTGCTTATCACAAAACTGTGAAAAGCCGAGGATCGAACGATGGGGATAAATTTGAGAATGCCATAAGAGAAGAGATTGCTATCACAACGGGTGTACGCATATGGTATACAGTTGCGTCGGTATCGGTTGTAAAAATTATATGTGCGGTAGCTTCGGAATGCCGAAACAACCCAATGTCGTTAGGGGAACGATGCATTGAATTTCTTATAGCTGACTAAATGTAAAATATTACTAATTCTTAATTATTATATAAACATCTTTACTAATCTATAAATACTAAAGTTACACAGTCGGTCTGTTTGTCTGCTACGTTTTCACACATAAACCAATTTGAATAAAATTTGGTACTTACCTAGATAGACTAGAGCTTATAAAATAAAATATATTTAATCCCGCAAAGAATTGATGGTCTCCAAGGAATAGGGACGGAACCACGGGTCGAAAGCTAGTCATAAATAAGATTATTGAATTTAAATATGTATAACTTATATAAGTACAAAATGTTATTAAAGTACATAAAATATCATGAACACAACAAATAAATGGGTCTTAATAAAATACCTGATGAAATGAAAGTTGAGCGCACTCTAGAAATAAAAATATAAAATTATTGGATTACGCGCGCACCCAATTTAAAATCGCATTGCAAAATCCAGCGCAATTTTTATTTTATGATAAAAATAACATGGAAAATCTAGGTACTTTGTTTCACGATGCATCTATTTTGTCCTTACCCCTTTTAAGATCCAATGGACATGTTGGCCAAATTAAAACTAAATCAAGGCATTGAGAAAAACAAATAATAATATGTCAAGCCAAAACTTCAGATCAAAATCACAATCTCTTATGGGATAAAAATCTGCAACAGCCCAACAAAAACTCGTCACCCATTTCACACTTTGGATTTCACACAAACCTTTATAAAACAGGTCCTCAAGCGAGCGTTAGAACCATTATGGACGATGTCGAGAACCAACCGACGACAGATGACGGCAAAACTCTGGGGCGTCTCTGAGTAATGAATGTTACTCCATTACTCATTACAATCCGTGACTTGCCCGTGTAAAGGCGCCTTCATTTCAACTTGTACTACTGTTTCACATGATTTATATTTTATAACATGTGTCCTTTTTTGTCGGTCAGTCTCGGTACGAGGCGGTTGATCAGACCAGATAATGCTCTTTTTGTATTCCGTATGTGTTTTGTTAAAGCAAACATTTCAAATTGATCAAAAGATTGTTGCTATCTGATCGATGCGTAAATTGATATTTCTGTGATTGAGATTCCATTACGCTCAGAGATATGGTATATTTTAACATAAATATTGTTCCGGTTCTGGGACAGATTTAATATTTCCAATATTTCAGCATAGTCCTATATCCACGGCCTACGTTTGTATTGTATTCATAAATTTAGTTTAATTTTATTAATTCATCCAACCTCTAAGAAAGATAAAAGATATGACAAAGTTTAAAAGCGAAATTGAGTACTATTCAAATTGCAATCCTGATGTCTGAGATTTCCCTTATTGTATTGAATTGAATTATTTGTAACATTTTTAAGAATACACTCGATGGACAATGCGATTATTTGTATGCTAGTTAACGGTACGCCTCACAAACATCTGTATAGGTAAGATCAAGGTTTCGCATAAGAAGAAATCCCCAACGATAAATAGCTCTCGTATTACTCTAAAAGTGAGAGAAATCAGTGAGCTCAGATGAACGATAAGGTAATAACAGAAGCCGATCCTATCTTTTGTATTCTTTTGTTGAACGGAGGACACAATGCAGTTGTAAATTTTTGGGTTCTTAACTCCACAATGTTCCCGTCATTAATCTATGAGGCCGATGTAACTTGAAGCGGGGTTGGGCCTTTTGTACCTGCTTCTTTTGCCCCTTGTACCCCACATGTTCGGGACAAAAACCGCCTTGCGCAATATTGTCTACGAGATCTCGTATGATGTGAAAATAATATCGTTGAATATAAAACGCAATATCCCAGACGAGAGCGTCTCGAGACCCATCCAATTTCATATCGTCTCCGGTATGATTTTAATCTAAAATTCTTTCAAATCCCTCATTGAGTACACATCTTACTGACGTCTTATTACCAATCAATCCGACCGTACGTCTGGTGTAGCTATTTTTAAAAATGTCACCCGCAACCTTAGTTTTACTTTTTCTAACACATCGTTTCCACTAAGCCCTTGACATGCATTAACACTTAGTGCACTTTTTCTGTCCAATCTCCAGATGTGACTGCATCATTAAAATCTTCTATAGCACGAAAAAGATCAAAAGTTATCTCCTCGGCTGGAGAGGTTCCCTTCCCCCCCGTTCCTTTCCCTTCGTTCCCAGTTCCCCTCTATTTGGAATGGAGCGGCAGTTAAAGCGCGGCGCTGGCGAACACCGGACGTTTGCCGGAGCTTCGGCCGAGTCGGGCGGCTTACGATACCGCGAATTTGTGGAAACAGTTTTCCTCGGTGTCATTTGCATATGTGAAGTGAAACCAATTTCAGTTTCTCGTGTTGTGTGACCGGGGATTGAACGTTTATGTACATATGATGAAACTTTGATGGATGTGACGGATTAATTTAGAATTCACAGTGCAACTTTATTATACAGTGGATTGTGCTTTCTTGTTGTAAGTTGGATATTTATACTATCTACGATCAAGAGGTGTTTCTAATATTTACGTATGCAATTTTTTTTGCGTTGTTAGTAAATTTTAACAAATGTAATTGATTGAAATTAGATTGGGTTTTGTATTAGCTATAATTTAATTTTCTGTTCAATTTGCAACCTGAAATTAAAATTTATCTATAACAAAATATTATAAATATATAAATATATTATAAACAAAATATCTTGGTGTTTATCTATTCCAATTCAGTGAAATCTTTCTGTCGGAACCGTCACTGAAAGTCAGTTTTGTTTTATTTCAGTCTCATCTCATTAACCCAAATATGGCTCGAGAAGAATTATTCGTGACTTTTATTTTCTGTTTTCTCTATAAACAGGCGACTATAAACACAAGTTTTTATTTTTAGAAATACTCTGTTAGCTTTTGAGCAAGGTAGGGACCGAGCTTTTGGATTACATTTTCACATTTCAACGCGATCAATAATAACAGTTTCTGTGGCATTATAAATAACAAAACTACTATTATCTCGTGCCCAATGTCCCTATCGTCTTTCCAACCAATTATATGACAGATGCATTTCTCCTGATACCGTTAAGATTTATTGCCTCCACTGTCATGTTGGGTGATATAGAAGTCGGTCACGAAGTTATCAGAATCTAACTCCTCTAGCACCAAACTGTTGTTTAGTTTTTTTACGACTGACGCAACGGTACAGGCGGCAGCAATTGTGATGGGAGACTGGATCAGATAAAGAGTAACAACGTAAAATAGGCTAATGTCAATTCCCATTAGGTTGTTTTGTCACGTGATGAAGATGTTCACCGAGATTGTGAGGGAAAAGCTCGTAATGCTGTACGTTTTTTGGGAGCTAATTGCGATTTGATTGTGAATGGTTCGGCTGTAAGGGATATCTTTGTATTGTTGATGATAGTCATTACATTTTATTTTCAAAGACGTGTTTTCATATTTAATGGAATGGTTAAAATGAAAATACGTCAGGAAAATATATTTGATGAAATATCTAAGCTTTAGTAAAATTTTAATTATTTTAATAACATTAAAGATTTAATAGAAGGTACACATTTTAATTCTTCGACGAGGTGAAAACATTTTTTTAACAAATCATCTCAAATAAAAAAAATAACGTACAAGTTCTTTACAAATCAACATAACGAAGCACCGACGAACAAACTGAGATATCCAATTAGTAGAGTATAATGTATTAGAGGATTAACAAATATAAAAGCACTAATGTGAAACGAGATAAATCTTTTTCATGTCAGATTTGGCCTTAATATTGTAGTTGAACAGCCTTCCAAATCATAGATTAGAAACTCTTATTGAAAACTATATTGTAGGTACAAGTAGGTACTTTACAATAAGCCCTTCTAAATTGGCCAAGGTGGTTACGGTAATTGAAATTTATAAGATTGTAAATACCTAACGTATAAGAGTAATCGAATATGATTGATTGTTCCAACTGCCTATATACTTTGGAATATTCTGATGGCATTCAATGATTAAGTTTGTGAGACCGGTTAGTTTAATGAAGAGGATTTATTTTAAGGGCAGTAGGCTCTCTGTATCAGGACAAGTTATTGCAGAAATTAACTGTATGTTTGTTTGTTGTATTTCCGTTTCACAGCATATTTGGTGATTACTCTGATTTCCAAATACACGACATTAATCCTTAAATATCAATTCATCAGTCGTATCTTGCTGATGTGGTATTTTATTATAACTGTACGGTATTTTTCAAAAAAAAATTATATTTTTCTTTTAATAAACTGAATGAAACAACTTCTAACATACAATATAAATATTTTTATTTGTTAAGAGATTCTTTTTCATATTGAAATCGATTGTAATAAACTTACCTTACGATTATGGAGCCTACCATATGCTATCAAATTAGAAATCAATAAATTAAAGGCTATTTCTGTAACATTTATAGTTAAAGGATTAATTTCATAAAGTGATATATAAAAGCTTACACGACTACGATGTACCAAGAATGTTACAACTCAGAATGGACTATTAAACTTGGAATGCTTCAAACAGTTAGTATGCTTTCTAGCTTCGATATCACTATGGACCTTATTGACATAAATATATGTAATACAATTATTTCTACTCAGCATATTTAAGTCTGCTGATTACAATTAGCTTGACTCACAAAGACCATTGTACTAAAAGAATCAGCCACGTTCCTAAAACGCCACGTCAATGCAACATAAGTAATTAGACACGAAAAAGCTTTCCGTTCATTTTGTTGACTCTGATAAGGGTTTCAACGGAAGCAAGTTTTATCTGAAGAAAACAATACAGCGTATACCATTGCTTCCATGTAATAAAGTTCACGATAGAGTTGCGATTACGACAGGGGAATGTATTGGTAAAGCCAAGTTCGATCTTTGAAATACTAAGATAGTGTCTTGTTAGTACAGGAATTGAGTCAATAATTCGTAGTAGACTCTAAGACGTGGTATGCTCTTAACAAGATTAGCCCAGTTTTGTGGTAAGTGGCGAAAAAAGGAGAACTTTGGACAATTTTGTGTGCACTATTAATGTTTGATATAATGTATGATATCAGCTCTACTTAATTTGGAATAGGATTGGTTATTTATAAAAAATCCTCGATATAGATTTAAAATATGATTCGTAAGGTACAACTTAACAATTTCTATTTTAACTACACGATAGAAACTTCACAATCGCGGTGCAATAAAAACGGAAGACGCAATCAGAAAAATAGGTCGCACTGCAATCTTTATCTAAGATCAATCGCACGTCTTTGATCAGCCTTACCTACTTCGCTGACATATCCGTAAATGGAATTGAATAATGTTACACAAGGTACATCAGATGTATACAACACTGATTGACTTAATGATTCTCTATGTTAATTTAGTTTCAATACAGAATCTGTTTGATTAATACCCATCGATTCCTATAGCTTCTATGTTTTGATACGATTTGGCTTCTCATGATATCATGGCTATGAGTCAACAAGCTTTGTGTACATAGGACCCTTATTAATATGTAGGTCAGTTTAGCCACGTCTTATTTTGACTGTCTTCTGAATACGTAAGTTATTATTGATCAATACTTGTACGTAGTAACTTATTTTGTTCCACAACTAAAATTATAAATTCAAATTCGCTTTCCCAGTTGTAAAATTAATCAAATTTAATGCTTCATATAATTGATTCAATTATTATTCAAATTAGCTGATGCCACATGTGATTATTACTATTTCATTAATAGGTAGCTAAACCTATGATTTATTGCTATAATTAAATTAGTAATTTTCTATTGACCTAGTCAGTTACTGACACATAAAAACTTAATTAAAAACAAGATAATAATCTTACCTTACCTCTTCTTTAACGTCGGCTCGTACAAAAAGCTTTTAATCTAAATCATACATTATATCTTCACGTCAATCTCACTTTATGGCATATAACATAGTTTTTGTAACTGTTGATAAAATTTCATTCATTATCTTATTATTGTTAAAAATATCTGATCATACCTCGCGTGCATTTTCTCCAACAAATGTTTCATAAATTATCATTGGGTTGGGTATAAAAATGAGTCATGAATCATTAATTAATGGCCACACATTACATTTAATCAGGATAATCTCTGTTGACACGAGCTATCCTGCTATCAGGGACTTTGTGTTACCTTTGACGGCTACCGGATTACAATCTTAGTGGACATCAAATATTGTTAGTAGCATTTTAATGTAAGTAGGTGGTTGGAGTCATCTGCGTTTATTGATGACTATCTCGCAATTTGTAACATGTTGAGCTGTTCTATATTTTATAATGATTACTTTGAATCTTTTTGCTGGAGTTTTTATGTCGATTTACTAGAACTAATTTAATTAAATACTTTTTATTGGTTCAACTTTATTTGATTGTAATGTTTGTTAAGTTCATTTATTGGAAATCAAAGTATAAGTATACTATTAATTCATGATAGACAAGATATTCATGAGCATATTTTTTCTCACCAATATCTCTTTACACGGTACATCAAACATATCTCCAGCTCCTCTTATTATTTTTCTCTCATCTTTCAAATCATATTTTTTACCACAAATCCCTACTTACCCACCCATAATAGGTCCGTTTATTTTTTCCCTAAAAGCGGTCCTAAAGGGACCAATTAGTCACGGTGCGGTGCCATACAAAAATGCCGCGTTCAGTTGTACACCGTGAACTGACGCCAGCTAATGATGGAGTGGGCTTGAACACATCGAATTATGACTATTCGAAAAAAGTCAGTTACTACTTTGAGAGGTTTTATGACCCAAATCTTTTATGTTTTTGTTGCACCACTATTATTATCTTTAACTTGTCTCTGCTTTAGATTAGCGTGTAATGTAAATTGCTCAATATTCGGATTGTCTTCAATCTTTCAAATTACTTTCAACAGTTTCATCTCCAGAAGATATCAACTTCGTTACATTTACTAACTACTGTATCCCCTAAAGTAAATTCCTCACCTATTTATCAGAACACATCTCATCTGTTGTATTAGTATTTCTACCTAAAAAAAGACTAATTGTTCAATTCACGCACACAGTCCACATTGGATACCACCTGCCATTCCGGTGCTCTCGAATTCAAAGCAAATATTGGTCAGCTTTCACGTACTCAAACACACGTTATTGTTTTAGGTGATGCTCGTACGCGTGTGAAGATATGGCGCGGGGGGGTTACCTACTCCTCGTGGTATGGGTGGTCGCCGTCGCCGCTGATGGCAAACATGGTGAGTCGGTGCTTTTTATTGTTTTTTTCTATACCACAAAGGTGGCAAACAGGCAAACAGTTCGCCTGATGGGAAGCGGTTACCGTAGCCTATACGCTTGCAACACTTTTTTATTAACAAGCTGCAACTATTGTTTTTTGAATAAAAACTTGAAACAAATAAATATCCTGGGACATTTTTTACACACGGCCATTCGTCCAAAGTAAGCTTCAAAGTGAGCTTGTGTTATAGTACCAGATTACTGATATACTAAGTTTTAAATAAATACTTATAAAGATTTTTACATCCAGACACTGTTTGTCCCGGGTAGGATTCGAACCCACGACAGGCGGCTAGAGTCAGGGTCACTAGCCATAAAGCCAACCGGTCTGTCAACAGATGATGAAGCAGATTTATTTAGAAGTGACAAAAGGATTTGCAAGTTCTTTAGAGGAATTTAACAGTGAATGTTCAAGTGATGATAAAGTATCTATCTTATTAGAAATGAAGGTTTATTAACCTTTTTACACAGCAAGACTTGTTTCATCAAAATTACGACCATCATCGATATTTCATAATATAATACAAAACTTTGAATGTTGCATCAAAATGCAAACCAAATACCCGATAGCTATGCATAAGTAAATAAGTATTATGTAAAATAAAACTAATTTCAAAGTAAAATGTCTGTAGAAATGTTCAGCGTTGATTCGAATTTTCTAAATATTTACATAGAAAACAGTTTAATATTGTAGACTAGATGAAGTAAGTCGACTTGTAAAGAACCACATTTGAAAGCTCTAGAGTTCATTATATCTCTGCAGTTAATTGTAGATTCCTTGGTGGCAGTAAATTTAAGTAAAAACTTCCCGTTACGAACATTTCTCAACTTTTTATCTCTACTCCTCAAAAATATAAGAGGGTGGCAAAAAAGCTAAAAGATACTTCGCACCTAATCTTAAATCAGATAAGTGAAGGTATCCGACAAAAAAGGTAACTGTCGTCGGCTGACAGAATGCTTCAGAGAGACATCGAAAAAAACATATTGCTTAAAGTTGTTATACTTTTGCTTAGGTTCCGTACAAACAAACATATAAAATAATGATAAAGGAAGTATCTATTATGATTAGAATACATCTTCACAAAATGCATTTCAACAAGTACCTATAAAATAAATCATGGTATGTTTTGACTGAAACATTAGGTTTTAAAAATACTATTCACTTGATTATCAAATCTATACTAATACTGTAATCAGAAACTGGTCTGGATTGAAAAATATTTTTGGAAAACCTATTTATCGTGAAAGCTTATAAACTATATAACATTACGCTGCTCTCAATCAGAGCGGAGCATCACTTCAGTCTCTAGTAATATAATATATAAGTCGAAGGCCAAAACCCTAAAACCGAATAAATAAAAAAAGAAGACGACTCAAGAACCCAAGTCGATGAAGCAAAAAATCTCGCTCGTCACGATCTTAGTGCAACTTCCGAACACGACAATACCATTAAAATTCGTCCAATACCTATACAAACCCTATTAGGACCAACGTTCGTGACACGAAAGTCGTGTAGATACATAATATTGTCTCGCTAAGAGTATCTCGTAGTCTAATGAGTGTTAGTTATTAAATCCAAGTCTCTGTGGACATGTAAATATTAGTATACTGAGTTGAGTGGATGATTAGATCATCTATGTATATTATTCTACTTTTGATGACTGAAATTGAAGCAAATACTATAGTAAATATAAATATTTATGCAGTATATTTCTTAAAACAAGTTACAGTAGTTTTCAGAATTTGATTTTATGGTGAACAGTAAAATATTTTCTTTGAAAACCAAATAGATAGGAAAGAGCACAGAAATTGTATTTCCTGAAATGTTATTTTAACGTATATCGGATCGTTCAATAAAAGCTACCTCTTATAAATAGATTTATTTGAGACACTAAAAATATAAATGACGATAAAAGATCTAAAAGGATCACAGTATACCATTAAATAATATATGAGAACGGAAGACAATTTTCGTTAATGCAAAAATCGGATTTCCATTAACGTTGAAATCGGAAACGGGTACTCGAGCACACCTCGCAGCTGCTCGCATGAATGAAACAGAAAATAATGGCAAAAGACTCCCAGGAGACGCCATTATAACTCGACTAACAAAGGGATTATCTTGTTTGGGAACCTCTTGACTGGCACTCGACTACACTTTGTATGTATCGTGTTACATTTCCAGTAGAGGTGGCTATTCATGCAGTTTTTGTGGGTGTGGTCCGTCTTTGTATTTTCTTGCGACAGGGGTGAGAATTTGTCGGTCCATCGTCAAAGGATAAGGTTATGATTTTTCAAAAGCTTTTTGCACCTTGTCGTTGTATTGTGTCAATATTCTATTGTGGTTCATGTCTTTCCATTTGAGTTTATTACTTTTAAATTAGTATGTTGCGGTTACGAGCACAAAAATTGCTTTTTAACCATGTGGTGAAACTTTTTACATCTGAATTTTAAATCAGTGTTTACCCTGGTCTTTTATTTATGTTACTTGCTGATAAATAGTTTTTTTATTCCTATCAATGAGAGACATGTCAACTTTTAATGTACACACATCCCTTTGAACATTCCCAAACATTTGACTTGCTTTCAGTTCAGACGCATTTAAAGCAAATCACCCCGCCTACAACTCCATTAAATAGATCGAGTGCATCTTTTTATGTCTCTCTTAGCGCTAAGTGCATTTACGAGTAAACTGCATCAAGTTGTGAGGGAAGACGCCTCAACGGATGCGAAAGCACCACGCCTGAATGTTTTATTACGTTCCCCGAACAGATTTATCAGGCCTCACGTAGTTCTTGATTTATTTATAACCACATATAAACTTATGAAGGTTTCTGTTATCTCGCCACTCAAAAAAACAGACAGAGTTTAATGCCCGATATCTGTACCATTAGACGGTTGGATTTTTATTCGTTCCGTATTCAGAACCACTTAGTAGTTACTACAGCTTGCATCTGTAATGTTTCAGTGATAAAAATGTGTGAGGCGCCCGCTTAATGAATTTTAACGGCACTTATTATACGTGTTTAAAATCTGGTGATTTAGATACAGACGTATCTGTTACATATAAATTATTCTTATATGGGTTTCTGTTATCGTTTATTGCAGCATCTATATCGATGTGTCTATTATTTATATATTAAGTTTATAATGTCTCAAAATATAAAGCCTCAAATTTCGTTTTATTTTATTCGATGATTCCTTTTACAAAAAGTTGTTTTGGTGCTATTTGTAGGTACACACTATGGCTATAAGTAAAAAAGATGAACCAATAAAAAATGCTCGTGCCTCACAAACAATGTTTTCAATGGAAACATCGACCACGAATAAAATGAGTTCAAGCTCGGAGAATTCGTTACGGACGTTGATTAAGCACAGCACATCAATAAAGTCCTCCACTATCTAGAATAGCATCGATTCCAGGTTTAATTATTCGAATACCGGACAAAATGACAGGAGGCGGGCCCTTTAAAACTGTTAACGACGGGATGACGCCAATTCGATGAGTTTTCAGTTTGTTTTTAGATCTCGTTAGTAGTCGCCCGAAGAATTCGAACATTCATCAGCGGCGGACATATTTCACTTCGTGTCGTGGCGATAAGGCATTTTTCCATTTACATTAACTCCCTGATATCTTTGGCTTGTGTCTCCCAAACATTTTAAAACTAAGAAAACATCCAATCTTTTATTTTCAACTGGTCGGTATTCGACCGTCACGATGGGAATTCTAATGACTATGAGTGAATTATGATCGGGAGGTCACACACTATTCGAAAGCAAAGACGTGCTTGCATTGATTGATCTTACGAACTTTATATAACCGATAGTATGTATAGCTGTTGAACAAGCGTTTATTTATAATTTACAGTCGCGTCGTGACGTGCAATCGGGCGTTTTAGTTACGCTTCTTGTAACAGTACAACCAAATGGAGTTTCGTCACATGCCAAGATAACACTTATAAAAGAAACGTGAACACTTCACTCGTTATAAAGGGCGACCTAAATTACATGTGCGTTGATTCAAACCAGCCACAGAAGTAATCGAACATTTCAATACGACAGATGATAACTGCAGACGAATCGGTGAACGTTAATTAAAATTCGGATAAAGCAATCGGCTTGTTAAATTTATCAAAGGGCAAGTCGAGCGATTACGAAAGCGGTGGTAATAAGTCTGTTAATCAAATCGAAGTGCTAAAAACCAATTAATATTGACAGTACGAATGGTTACACAATCCATCTATAATAGGAATTGGACATGGGATAACAGGCTTTGATCAAATGCTTCGTCCAAGACATAACGGAATATGTAATAGGCAACCTCCATCAGAATAAATGAATACCAAAGCGACATTATTTATTATTGTTTTATCGCCCGACGTATAATTTTAAGCTTACAAAGTTTTTAAGGGATGCCTTCGTACATGGTCCTGTATTTCCAATTATAGATCCGTTATTGTAGCGACATCCATGTAAAAATTGCATTGGTAATTTATCAATATAAACGTGTATTTCTTTTAAGGGGTGTTTAATACTTGCCTTTGGAGTCCTGGTTAATATTGAAGTTCTCATATAAATTCTAATTTGTTTACAATTCGTCTATCAATCACTCACCAACTCACAATCACTATACCTTTAAATTAATTGGTATATTTTATATTTCATACTAACTATATATGACTTACAGAGGTTTATCAAATCGGTAACTCAGAGTTTTAAAATGAAATTGGAATTTTAATGATTGAATTTCAACGTCCGCTAAACCCGGTGAGGCGAAAAAATGGGCCGAAACAAATCCTATTAAGGAAAAATAGATCCCAGAAGAAATTATCGTTCGGTCCCTACGAAAACGGAAATAGAAATAAACTGAGCGGAAGTGAAGCTAATTAAGTTATCCACGCTCCACGCGACTTGCGGTTTATTTTCGTACAATTCCCTAGTTCAAATAATAATATAGTTTTAGAAGCAATACATGTCAACACTGTCGAATAAGTAACATACACTGATGGCACTGATAGCGATTCTAAGCAAAATTCTGGTAGGGAGCTTTAAAATTTTGAGCCAGAGGAATTGCAACTTTACAGTTAACACTCAAAGTTGAATTTTAATCCCGAGGGAGATGTTTCATAAAGTAGGGTGTACGGTATCCAAATATCTATGTTTTGCGTGTAAATAGGCGCGAGTGAGGCGTCGAACCAGGTGCGGACTTGAAATCGATGGCAGAAATTAGAGGGTACATGTTATTATGACAGTTGCTATTTATCCAGAGCGACAAGAGATATATTTTAACGTTCCTCAATTAGAAGAAGTTAAAGTGTAAGTGAAGGCTATTAGTCTTATTAACGTTTATATCATGTTTCATGCGCTTTTAGTTGCCGTATCTTGAGATTAATGCGACTTGAAAGCTTTTGAAAGTATATTACCGTCATTTATAATGTCTACTTTATTTTTATACAAGCTGCTCGTAAACTGACATTAAAATATTGTGGACGATGGATTATGCAAATATTTTGAATGCTGAGAGAAGGTATTACGACAATCGATAGAAAAATAGTTTGGATCTTTAAGATTCTCGTGTACTTAATAATCTATTTTTATCTGAAACGAAATGCATTTATCATCCTCAGCGGTACCTACCTACTCTTAAGCCAATAATATATTTTGATATCTGCGCTTTGTTTGAATGGCAAGCATTGGTATAAAACAGGCGGTCTTTTGGTGATCAAAGTACCTGCCTTAGTTTATTTAAAAAAAAATATCAAGTTAAATTAAACATACTAATTTTACCCCTTCTTTTGTTGCAGATGTTTCAAGTTCAACAGAACCTGAGCACAGCACAGTACCTCCAACACCGCCCATACCTTTAAGACCTGAGTATGCTCATCCTGCAGGCGTTGAAGCACTAGATCCTTATAACTCCGAGAAGAACCATGCGCCCCCTCACCACAGAGATTATTTAGAAGAGGATTACGACCACGAATCTCATAAAGAAGATGACCACGAAAACAGGGAAGACGCAGATGAACTGCCATCCTTATCCGGAGACCATTTACTTCAAAGTTCAACAGACGATCTTCCAATGTTCCTCTTAGAACCCCAACACGCGTACGTAGTGAGAAATAAACCGGCAATGTTGCGTTGTCGTGCCGCAAACGCTCTCCAAGTGTATTTCAAGTGCAATGATGTTCGGTCGGTTGCGAGCACCCAGTTTGAGTTTGTGGACCCCCAAAGTGGTGTTAGGATTGTGGAAGCTGAGTGTAATGTGACCAGGGATCAGTTGGATGAATATTTTGCTGAGGATCGGTTCACGTGTACGTGTTACGCTTGGAGTAGTAGGGGTGACATCAGGAGCCAGCCAGCTGTCGTCGAATTAGCATGTGAGTTGAATTCTGTTATTGTTCCGTCGAAAATAGATGTGATCTACCAATGTAGGTATATGAGAGTGAGGGTGCAAAGCTTATTTCGGTACCAATTGTTTTCGTTAAATTGTCAAATATTGGACCTAGAACAACAAACGTACAGTCTGTGTTGTCAATTTGAATCGTTATTTTAATTATGTTTGCTATATCAGCAAGGAATTTTACAGTACGTCGCAATTACTACCACGTCCGTTCAGATTTGTTGTTGTTCGGTTTTTAAATGGCCAAATATAATTTGTTTTTATATTTAATTTTAAATTAATATTTTATATGTCAACACACATTAAAATATTACCCACCTCTTTGCCATCGATAAAAACGTCGATAAATCCATAGACAATAATGAAATAGTTGTAAAAATACTCGTCTTCCGGTAGAACGGGGCCGTGAGGCAACATTTCATCAAAACTCATAATTCGTCCGGGTTTCCGTTGATAAAATTAGAATAACCTAGTTTGACCGTTTCATGCTACAAACCATCTCCGGAGAAATGATCTTTGATTGTCTTTTCTTAAGCCTGCATAATTTCTCATATTGAAAAAGGTGTGCTTTTTATTGAAAGTAGTAAATTTAAGACACCATTTTTATAGTCGATTTCATATTTTAGTTGAGTATTATGAACAAAATGGTTTACCTCACATACCTTTACTTTACTTCTGTTAATAGAATTATTATTTTAAGCTGAAACGCTGAACTTTACAAGCAAATAGAATTCCATTCATGAATATGACTATGAAAGGAATACACCATAACGTAAATCATAGCTATAATTTGGTTTTACATCAGTTTTTGTTAAACGTATCGGATTCTTGTTTTAGCAATTCAAATTCTCTGATTTACAGTGTATGTTCTACGCCAAATATGAGCACGGCTTTGAGGTAGTATATTTTTAGAAGCTCCGTTATTCTGAATAATTTTGTTATGAAAATGAATGTAATGAAAATTGATCTTTTTTATGTAGTATTTTTACTAGATAGATAAATAGAGCGGTAAAATTGTGTTTAAGTCAACTAATAATTAGGGACTTTCGCATGATCGGGACTTTCTCGAACCAAATGAAATGGCATGGGATCACTGAACTTTCATATCATTCTATCTAATTTGACCGATTAGTGTTGAACTTCATATTATGGTAGTGAATGCATTGGATATGTGTCTGATATTATTAATCAATACAGACCTCCTTCAACAGCTTTGTCCATATTAAATGGCAAATGACATGTATGAGTTTAAACAAAATAAATTACATTTTGCATTATATTTCTGGAAAAGCGGCAGAATAAGCTCCTTATTCGTCAACATATTTATCTTAAAAAAATCTTATTAAGTTTAAAAAGAAAATGGCCGCGAAAGTTAATACCGGCGGCATCACAAAGAGCATGGAGAATCTTGCGTCAACGACGTATAGCCTTTATTAATATTATTGTACATTAGTCATAAAGTGTATTACGGGCAGTCGTAACTCGATTTAATTCAATACTCGCCCGAGGTAAATCTTCTATGCATATTAAACGAGCGTCGTACTGTGCGTCCATCAGATTTATGACATGTTAGGCAATTTGGAAAAAAACCGGTCAAGTACAATTCTGGGTGAATGTACTTGTATGTTATTACGCGGGCAGTTTCGTATTGTTTTGATGATGATATACAGCGTTATAATATTAAGATTATTCAATTTGGTTTCGATGGCGGTTGTAGATATAATCTTTGATATGGTCTGATGCAACGGCTATGTTTTAAGTCAATTTGTTTGAGCTTGTTTATTTTAGATAGGTAACTGTATTTTGATGTGATCACTTAATTATTAACTGGCCAAGTGCGTCTATGTTGAGTTTCAATAAGATTAAAATCTCTATATGATAAATGTTACGATTATTGAACGGCTCAGATTGTAGATACTAATATTTTGTTAAACCTGAAAAAGGGTCCTGAATTTTTAAGGACTGTTTTTTTCCATATATAAATAAGACCTTTATATGTACATAAAGTAGAACTGCAATATATACAGGTACATATGAAATAACGCGCTTCCATTTCACATAGTTATTAATTACGTTTATACAAAACTGCGGTTTAACCCGTATTTCTGGGGTACCTTCAACTATCCCAGAATAAAATGTAGCCTATGTCCTTTTCTAAGCACAAGTACTTTCAGATTTATAATATGTGTTAGTAGAGTTTCATTCTCGTTAAAGGATAGTTTGACTATTTCACTTGTATTTGAAACCAAATCGCCCAAATTCGGTTTCCAATGTAACACAGTAGTTAAAGTTTCAGCCAGTGTTTGTGGCACAATAAAACACACTTGAAAACTATTTGTAATTACTGTATTTGTTAACAATGTACTAGGAACTAGTATTGCGCTAAAGCTAGATATAACCTAGTTCCAAATTAACTTTGAAACTACTTTAAGTTGCAAAAGTTTTAAACGTTTTTTGCTTAGTTTGCGGGTGACTTGGTCGATGCCTAGAAAAAGTATTTAGATAAATTCAGCTAGAAAGTATTTTTAAGCGTTTAATTAAAGATTTTATAAAGTTTTATAATATTGCGTGTCTTTAACAGAATATTTAGTAACTTTTTGGAGTAAGCAAAATGATTTTATTTGTTAACTAATGGTCGGATAATAATTCTGTGTCATTCAGAAGACTTTTTGACTCATTATCTTGTATATTTTTTAAATTTTATGATTTTTTTTTGTATATCCATAAATATACTATTGAATCTATATTTTTACAATTGAAACCTTAAAAAAACCTACTCAGGAACAGAGAACGTGCGAACCACGCAAGCTTTTCACTCATAACAATCACTTTAATTAAACAGCAGACAATTATAACAAAAGCGATACGTGAGAGCGGAGTAATATGTATTATAACGAGAGGCGAAAGCTCTCAGCTGAAACTCATAAATGTCTAAATATACACGAAACTGAACGCAAGAGACATTCTCCGCTTCATCCTAATTGCGTGAACCGACGTGTATTGGGCTACCGTCATATTATAAGCGATCTATAATGATACTTAAATATATTATATACTTGCTTGTGTTTTTATGACATTTGATAGAATAGCTTATATAGTGTTTGTCTAAATTATCATTTGGATTGCGATTGCTTTTAACGGGACTCTAAAGGCTAATCGCAGTTTCAGCTGCATTCCCAGGATATCTTCACTTTCCCTGGAATAAAAAGTAGCCTTTGTGTTTTTCCAGAACATATTCTAACCCTGTGCCAATTTTCATTGCAATCCCATAAGTATCAAACATTCATCCATACATTCTCACAAACTTTCGCATTTATAATATTAGTAGGATTCATAATTCTGTGCTAATTGTTTGAGCTTATTATGACACAAATTTCAACTTAATTTTGGAATTTACAATCAAAGTTTTTATTTTACTTTAGTTATTTACCTTATTACCTATCAAACCATGACGATCAACAGCAGTATTTCTAGCGTATCAAACTCACTATTGCGATGTCTCTCCCGCTGTCGCTCCCGCTACCGCTCATGCTACCACCGCAGCCCCCACGTACATTCTAAATCCACATCCTGACAGTTTTAATTGTTCTCCCTCAGCTTTAAATACGCTCTCAAGTGGCATCTACGCAGCTATTAATGATAATACATAGGCTATAGTAAGTGTACGTAAAAGTGTCAGTGGTAAGTCTTCTACTTGAAGATTTACTGTATGTATGTTTGTATGTGATGTCTGTATGTTTACATGGGAGCTTAATGGATCGGTGAGCGAGTGTCGTGCTACTATATTTACCGTTTTACCGTTTACGATTGCAATCGTTTTTTGTAGAAGTATTTTACGATTTGAGATTAAGTCATCCTAAATACTAATATAAATGCAAAATATTGTCTTTTTGGCTTTCCTTGACTTTGTTTTAAATAGAGATGGACACCATTGAGAGTATTCATAAGTAAATTATAATAATAATATTTTTTTACTGACAAAAAAATATGTTACTTTTCTATTGAAAATTGTTTGATGGAAAGCAAAACCGCTAAAGTAAGCTATTCATATTATTATATAAGATAATAATATATTATTCTAAAAGTATAATATGCTGCTAAGTACATAGCAACAACATTTATCGATCTATCAGATGACTCGCTTTCGACAAACTGCTGAAGACATAACGATTAGATATTCCTACCAAGGCGTGTAACATAATACTTCATGTAACATCTTTCATAAATCCTAAAGCAGTAATCCTAAACATAAAGACAAAAAAACCTCATCAAAAAAGGTTTGAATATTACAGGATTTCAGACGTAATTATCGCCAAAATTCTTTAAAATCTCAGATGTGCGTGCATTATTAAAACGATGAAAACTGAATCCGTAACAGCGCTGGGTGAGCTGCGAAATAATTTAATGTTGACTGCCGGGGATACCTTACAATGGTTCTACGCTTTTTGTAGAAGTAGTTACCTACTAGATGTGTTTAAAGTTTAATTTGGTTTTTAGTATTTTAAATTTACGTTATGTAAGGAAAAGGTAGAATCTGGATTATAAGAAAACTTTTTTTCATTAGATTTATGTATTTGATGGTTTATTACTACATATATTCCTATAAAGTTATTATGTGGCCAATAGCACTACCTTGAAATGCCGTATCAGAATTTTTTACTGATACGACATGCTATCTTTTATATATATCATATTATGCTATTATATTAAAGCTATAATGGTATAATAAACCAATAGATGGTCAATTACCAAGTACTTCGAAAATAAATACATATTATTTGTGACGTTAGAAAAAAAAAATACATTTTGAAACATACAATGTTTGGCTGTCCTATGGCTGAGATGATGATGATGATGATGATGAATGTTTGGCTACAAAAAGGTTATCATGTTAGCTGAAACAGAAAACATTTTCCATCCCCTTCCAGCACCTGTACATCCTTGCCTGCGTAGATACGAATTTTGTAGAGGAAATGAAACGTAGACTCTAATTTATGACCCTACACGAACTCCGCCGGATCTACCTAACACTTATCAATGGGTATATCACATTAAGCTTTGTATTAAAATAGAACAGTATTTTACGAGTCATGTTTTCATTCCTGACGCCTACAATCTAGGGATTTTCAAGGCTAGAGTGAATAGGTTTCTTCTGGGCAAGCATGATCTATCTTAGGTTTCCTTTATAGACCGGTCAGAGATCAAAAGCAAGCCCATCACTAAAAAAAAATATATTTTATTATTAACTTAGCTTCTGCCCCGCGGTCTCACCCGCGTTCCCGGGGTATCTTCAATTTTTCCGGGATAATAAGTACTCCATATGCTATTCCAGAACATGTTCTTAATTTGTTCCAAATTTCATCTCGATCCCTTCAGTCGTTCTGTCGTGAAAGAGGAACAAACATATATCCATATATTTGCACAAACTTAAACACAGAACAGAGATAAAAACAACTTTTATAAAGCTCTTAAAGTAAACTAGAATAACAAAAATCTGTTATTCAATGCCACACATGTATGGTACAGACGACAAAATGAATTATCCAACTCTACACAGTTTTAAAGTACAGACGACCATAAATCTACTGAGTTTACACGCCATTACTCGCTTTCGTTTCAGAGACATTTTGTATACCGCTCGCTGGGGTGAAAGTAAAATCTATGTATCTATATCTGGGTGTTATCCACGGAAGGCATTCCATGTTACAGATGCCATGTAATCTCTAGTTATAATTGGTATTTGAAAATGTGCATAGTAATAAATTGATAATGACCCTGTAAATTTTTTTTGGAGATAATAGTTTAGTGTATATTATGTTTAAAGTATTTGTAAGTAAGCATTCTGCGGTCAACAAGTCTAATATTAGTAGTTTTTTCATATAAATAGCTCTATTTAGCTTGTAATGTCTGAAGTGTCTCGGGATACCTATATACATTGGATAAATCAGAGCCAAAGCTTTTTCAACCCTGACATATGAAAATATCAAGATATATGCCTTTATCTATATGATATATACGATAGATATATATGATAGATACAAGCACTAGTGATACAAGTTACGATAACCACTCCCCATATGAAGGAAAACAACATTGTTTAACGGGTTTTTCGTTGAAAGGTAGTAAATTTTATTATCTGACAAATTATGATTCATGTTTCACGTATCATTTGGTTAAATAAAACGTGCGAAAAACCGCGTTAAATTGTACAATAAAAGCCAATTATCTGCGTGGGATGGATTCGTCCGGAACTCGAATTACATAATCGACGGTCTCGTTACGTTTTTTTTTTCATTATTAAGATTGACGTGAGAAGACACGAATTGTGGTTCTAGTGCAGTTCATTAGCTGAAGCGTTTATTGGATATTGATTTTTTTTTTAAATCATGATTTATATAATATATATGATGGGTGATTCGCGCGTGGATCATTATCAAAATGTACGTTATTTTAACTAAATTCGACTTTTAGATCAAGTTGTATTGATCGTGGTTACTAGAAAACTCTCTTTTTTATTATTTTTTGAATTTCAAATCAAAATTGCTTCTACCTTTTTTTTGTGTGGCGTAAGTCACTGATCAAAAATCATCTATTTTTAGATTTCTTTAGACTAACTAACTGTACGAAAAAAAGTATCATAAGACAAAAACGAAAATCAATGTTGACGTACCTGTAGAAGATGGTATATAGACTTGAATAGAATATAAAATAATGAATAGTCTTCTATAAATTGTACCACACAAAATTGCGCAACGCAGACATCGTCAACAATTATTAAATTAGTTCACGAGCTTTTGGCACCATTGTTAAGACGTTACACTATAAAGCGACAAATTAAAATTGACATTCGATTGTTGAGTTATTAAACATTTTTACAACAACTTAATTTGGCATGCGGGTTTTGATGTGAGGACTTTTTTATTTTAGGTCCATGGGAACAATTACGTATTTTATTGACAGATTTTTTAGGATGTCATGTTTTGAACACAATTTTATTTAGAAATCGTACATGATAAAAAAAAATTACATTAAATTTATTAAATTAACTTCACTTACCATGATTTGAGACTCAATATTTTTGAAGGAATTATTTAGCTTCTTTATATAAGAAATATTTTATTTGGAAAGATTGATTTATTTAGAACCTTACTTGGAAACTTTAAGAGTCTAAACCGACAAATATAATCTTAAATTTCAACCGAAAATAACTAGCAAGAAATTCCAAAACATCACACGTCTTTTAGTACATAGCATTACCACAGCTAACAAGATATCCCCTTTCAGATCTCAAGAAACCCTTCACGACGTCTCCATCGCCAACACCAGTTGAAGCTGGTTCAGCTGCAACTCTTCGCTGTGCACCACCAGCGGCCGCCCCCCCTCCAAGAGTATCATGGCTGAAGCATGGTGCACCGTTGCAGCAAGATCACAATGTGCTGATATCTGCTGAAGGCAATCTGCTTATATCAAGAGCTACATTGCAGGTAATTATTTACTACCATTTAACGCATTTCACCCGCGTTCAAGGGGCATTATTATGAGATGATGGATAGCCTTTATCATTATCTATATCATAGCCTTTCATAAGCTTTAGTCTATCTCTATACAAAATAAAAAAAATCGGTTCAGTGGTTTAGCCGTAAAAGCATAACAGAAAAGACAGAGTTACTTTCTCATTTATAATATTAGTACGGGTAGTTTTTTCATCGAATGTAATGATGCTTGATCATTTTGTACTTTGCATCATAGAAAGCGAGAAACCACAAGTTAGTTGAGTAATTGAGTATACTTATAGTTGATCAACTAGCAGATGTTGCTGATGATGAGTCGCCTCTAGATAATGCCAATATTATAGGCATCGCCAATACGACTGAGCAATTAACTGTATATCTTTTTCTTACGTCATATAATAAAAAGAGACGGCTGTATGTTCGGGGTTTTGCTAAACATTCTTTATACCATTTTCTGTAATAAATAGTCAGCATCAGAGATATTCGACTCTGATAATGAAAATTACCATTAAATAAAGTTGAAACTTTGGGATAAATTCTCAATGCATGTGAATAACAAGATTTTATCTAAAGCCTATAAATAAGTAACAATCTAATTACTGATTGCAGAAAATCAGATTTCGATAAAGAAGGAGATAATAACGGAATCCGATTTAAAGCAAGGCGCACCTAAACCTTTCCCGGTCCCTTCCACGTTTTAGATTAATATCTAAGATATTAATAGCCCACGTACTCGTTACACAAAATTTAATGGCCTATAAATTATTGTTAAAGTAACCGCTACAGATAATAAAACCGCAAATCCAAACAATTATACTTGAGCACTGAGATAATAATTAATATTTCGTCTGAAGCACATGACGGTATTAGGTCAAAGTGACATTGTCTATCCAAAAAGTGCTTTAAATAATCATCATGAAAGTTGAAAATCTATTGCAGATGATACACTTGCAAAGGCTACAACTAACGATGGATGATTCATGGTTCATTTGAATACACATGGTCTGAACATTGAACTAGGATATGAAATGTTTATTATTACAAGCAAACATGTTGAAGTTGAAACTCTTGTGACAGATAAATGAAGAGCTAATATTGTTTTATGAATCGTAGATACTTGTTGATTGTGGACTGAATGAAATAAAATATTCTACAAGTTCTGTTCAGATTTTTAGAGGCATTTAGAAGTTATAATAATGACATCTAAATTCGACTGTTAAGGATATATTGACAGGTCGGTTGGCTTTGTGGTTAGTGACCTTGACTCTCAAGCCGCCGATCGTGGGTTCGAATTCCACCCAGGATAAACATGTGTTTGTTTGCATGAATATGTCTGTTTATTCTGTGTCTGGAGGTCAATATATATAACATGTACGTATTTAAAAGTAGAATATGTAGTATATCAGCTATCTGGTCACCATATCACAAGCTCTGCTTACTTTGGAATCAGATTGGCTGTGTTTAAAAAATGTCCCAGGATATTTATTTATTTATTGACTACAATCATAATGCTTCATTTAACATTAAAAGCAACCTCTATAGCAATGGAAGGAATAGCTTTTACAGTAACCTTAACATAGCCCTGTTCAATGGGTACATTTGCAAGGTCTCTATTAGCAACTGGTTCTATAGATGCTAGATTAAACTTGCTTTGAGCTAATTCCTGTATACTCTTGTCAATGTTTCGTTCATTAATATGCTGCTGTAAAGCGTCAGTCCGTACAATCGTGGCATCTTGTCGCGCGTTTGCAAATTATTTATTTTATCTTGAACCTACTGCGACTAATTAGTCGACGGGTACAGACGTTTATTAATTGCAACACAAGTCGCTGTCGCTCTTTGCCTTTTGTGTCGTTTTGTCGCGTTCCGGTGTACTCTTACAAAGCATCCGCTGGACGGTCTTTGATAAAAGTGTTAAAATCCCATTTGAATTTTAACTTACTGACACTTTATATTCTCTTTAGTCACAATGATTCTGGTTTTACAGTTAGCAGTAAATACATAATTTGCAACCATACTGAGAGTATAATAGGCTTAGCAAAATCAATTATTAATAAAACTTCCGACCACGCCACATCACCGCATACAACACAATCGCAAATAACTCATTCCATCTCCGGTTTCCGCTACGCAACTTCCACTAATTAGGCACTGCGAGCAGACATGGATTAATTGCTGCCACTGTCACTCGCTCTCTCATTGTGGCGGGCTTGTGTGTAACATTATCCTTGCTCACAAAGGTGTCGGGAGCTCTTTCTTAATTAATATAATCGTAATATGTGCTGTATACGTCTTTTAAATTAATGGCCACGTCCTTTGTAATTTCAACGCAGTCAGCGTCTAAAATATGTTGATGTGCCGTAATGAACTGTGTTTGTACGCTTTAATACGGGCTTACATTTTTGGATGTAACTCCTTTGAGCTTTCATAGTTTATTATGTTTGTTTTCACTCGGCATTCCATAAAAGGGTGTATGATATTTTAAGTATCTGATTACAGGATAATATTTGGTTACTTAAAATTTTATGGTAATCAATATTTTATGTTTATATTTTTTGTCAACAGGATATGGCAAACTACAGTTGTGTTGCTGAAAATATTGCTGGGAAGAGGATATCTGAATCTGCGCTGCTAACTGTTTATGGTACGTTACTGATCTTAATGGCAGGTCCAATTTCATTAATGAAAGTTCGCCGGGGTTCGATATAATATCAAAAGCGATATCTCGCTCATTATTTCAACAACAACATACCCGTGTCCAACCGATTATCATCTAAAAAGCGTTAGACAATTTAATAGCCGCACTACACCCGCCAAGATGCAATCTCCCACATTTCATTATTTCACATAATAATTTATAAGACAACCGTGCATTCGATGCTGTTTAACGCTCATTTCACCCTCACTTATACGTAATAACTATCTTTACTTCAGTAAGATCAAAGGGCAGGCGCCGATGGCTTGCAATTATTGCTATGCGCAAGCGCATGGGAGAGTCATTAGGGACGCGCTGCTCGCCCACGCATCATGAAAATATGGCGCCTGCCTAACTGATTGCAATCACCACCTCCGACTTTGCACGTTCAAAATCTTTGTGCAGAACATGGTTTACGCCATATGCGATGATGGGTGTTATTGTGGCGGGCTGTTTGTCACTTTTAATTTTAACCTCGTGACTAACCTAGTTTGCGGTTAGAATATTCGCTTCAGTAGTTTTGTTTAATGATGACACGTGTATTGTCGAGTTCATTGTTTTATTAACAACGGCTTTAATTTATTTGTTTACATGCTACTTATTAATGGCTTTAACTTTGTCTTCATTAATTCATGTTATTATTTATCATGTGCATATTTTTTTCCTTTTAATTGAAGTAACTGTAAGTCTTTTTGAAATAGAGTGTATCTCTCTTAACAATCTCTGGTACTGTTTACATCTGCCACAAATATACTGCTATAACATTTACTCGCACTTTATAACCCTCTATTCTGTCTATTAACCATTTGAAACTGATTATATCTTTGACTAGTTCATAAAATACTGCCTCCGCACTAGAACTATTTCCTTTTAAACATTCTTTGGCTATTCCATTCACTCTAATTGGTATAGTTGTTCCAACCGCAAGCTGACAATTACATTTATTAGAGGGTTAACCCTTTTGTGGTATAGAAATTGTGGCACTTACGTGCAAATTGGGCAGTATATCGTCGTTATCAAGTCGTGAATGTAACATGCGTAGGCGGGTGTCTTCACAATACTTTTTATTACTTCACACAATTATATAATGACCCGTCCTATCAACCAGTCTGTTAGCTGCTTAAAGGTTTTATTTGTCTGTTTTTATTCGTTTCCGTTACTTTATCATCGTAAAAGATCTGATCAGTGGTAATAATATTTGTTACTCTTTGATTTTGATCTTCAAACAGCCTACGGAGCTACACAATGAGCCTTGTCTTTCAACCACCTACTGTACATTTAAGCTCATTGGACTTTTCTTTGTGCTGTCAACAGCAAGTATCTTAATGTGTACAACAGGTATTTGCACTCGTCCTATAAATTGAAAGTAAATCTAAAATTCTAATTCACTTAGTTTTAATTAACAAATAATGTAGCTAATAGAGCTTCTGTACAAACAGTACATGTAGGTAAGTCGTTGGCCCAGTTAAATAACTTATTGTTAGTTGTTGCTTTTCATTTAACTTTGCATCGTCGCCGAGATTACGTCTTAGTGCATTTTATATTCGTCTTAAGCTAATTTTGACATTATAAATTGTTTTATCTGGTTTGCTTACGTTTGTTTTTCTAAATACATACTATATATTTATAGATATTTTTTTGTCATTCCCCTTACCTACTCATTTTTTCAAATCCTCTGATTTTTATGTAATGGTTATAAATATCAGGTTAGCAAGTTAAGCTTTTAAGCTGTTAAGCGTTGCTAGGATATTTATTGAATGTAGGTGCTAATTGATCTTTTCAATTAATAAGTAAACTCATGGCTTAATTATTATTAAACTTATCTATATAATTTATAATATCAAGTTTCACATTACCAGCAGCTAATAAAACACTTTTAGAACCAGAAATTTCAATTGCAGGTTCACTGACATCCAATTTAATTATAAAAACTATCAATTTTATTTCACATCATGTTTACAGATTATGTATTTCGTATCGTAAAATTCTAATATTTATAGCTGTTCTGACCACCATTGGAATGGGAAGCACTTTATTAATATTAACAATACTTTAATAGTTTAATAATAAACCCATGGGACTAATGGGGCAATCAATTTTTATTGGAGAGTGAATACACCAAAATTATACACCACGGGTGGTCAGATGTGATTACAGGCATTATGAAATAAAACTAGTTTATTCCCGTGGGCTTGCTTGACCTTCGAAATTTTGAACACTTAATTTTAGAGTCTGAAATTATTTGGGTATTATGAAGAACCATTTTTTAGCCGACTTCAGACAAAGGAGGAGGTTAGGATTTTAAGTGTAAGATTATTTTAATGCTTGGCTAAGTGTGATGATATGTTGTTTTCAAATTGGTAATTTTCTTTTTTGGATTTGACAAGAGTCTTGAGTCATTTGTAATCTTAGGGTTTTTAACTTGACCTTTTAGTATTGATATAATATTCGTGTTTCATAACAGTTTTTGGTATATATTTAGGTTACTAATAGTAATTTTAAAATGTACCTACCCACTTGGTCCGTACCGGTAGTAGCTTCAACAGTGAATTTTGGTCATCGAATAAGCTTCAAGTCCCTCTTACATTCTTGATAAAGGAAGTAAATAATGAAGATCTAAAGATGAATAATAGTTCTACGTTTTAACTGCGTGTTATTAAGGCCATTAAATGTTTCTAATGATTTAAATAAAATTACAAATAGACACTAAAACATACATAATTACTATTCCTTTTATATTAATGTTGTCATTTTTATTCGCTGTCTATAATATTTTTAATTACGTTCTTAGTTTTATTGAAATAAGGTTTAAAATCCAATACCGGTTTTTGCTTTAGAATATTTAATTAATAGCATTCTCTATGTATGAATGAAGTTATAAATTTGATAATTTTAATATTAATTTTGTTACTATAAATCTTGGTGGTGTTGATTAATTGCCATAATTTTGTTTAACTTTAAAATAATTAACGACGTTTTTAAGTTCATAAATATAGATTTAATGTTTTATGTTAATTAATTAGTTTATTAACACATAAATAATATTTATATGCAGTCTCAAATTTTCGAAGCATTTTATTCAATATGGCGTCATTTTATTCTCAGCACGGCTGATATAAAGTTATGTTATGTTCCACACTTAAGCATAATTTAGGTGAACATCTCCCATTAAACTCGGCCATTACATGCACATTACATGTATGTGTGTTGTATGGAATTAACATAAAAATGTATGGGCCCATGAATATTAAAATCTGGATAAATAGGGCAATATAATGTTCCAAGTATTCAATTTAGGTAGGTATTGTTCGTTTACGTAGAGTTACTTGTTTTAGAGCATCAATCTCTTTCTACCATATTTTGAATGACGTCAAGAGTAGAACTTATTAATAATACTTACTTTGCAAATGTTTGGATGCATATTTGTCGCTCAATCATGCCAGAATGGCTCAAAGAATCTCTATGAAGCTTGGCACAGAGATAAAATATGTTTCGGAATACGACTTAGAGTTCATTTTAAAAGGGGATACATTTAAATTCCCCGGGAAACCGGGAGAAAGTACGAAGAAACTAATAATCTAAATGCTAAAAATGTGGATTAATGGATGGGATGATAAATTATATATTCACCTAATATAGAACAGTTAGTAAAAAGATTGTTAGTTGTGCATTTTTTATATGAACTTTAAAAATGAAATGCCAATAGCACATAATTTGCACGTTTCACAAATAAAACCTTAAAAAGAAACTAAACCATAAAGTTCATTTCAAATCGTATTATAGTTAAAAGTGGCGAACCTAAAGTATAAAGAACACCAAATAAGCATACAATACTGAGGCAAAGTATATTCTTGGTAGGTTGTTAGGTTAGGACATAGAGGTAGGTTCTGCACGCCACCTCGCGTGATCCCTTCGTAGCATGCACCGTGATCCTGAACAGAGATATAGGTAACCAACTGTTTGCTTGCGTCTTTTGTTGATTTTAAACAAATATTATACATACATTTTACGGTGGTTAGCGCTATTTTCCAATGATATTTGAAGTTAAACTTGCATCAAATGTTATCATCTACACTTTACAATACTAATATTATAAAGCTGAAGGGCTTGTTTGATTGATTGAACGCGCTCAGGAACTACTGGTCCGATTTCAAAAAATCGGAGTGAAATAGTCCATTTATCGAGGAAGGCTATATACTGTATATAACGTTGCGATGAATAAGAGCGGAGCATCGATCAAAAATGTTGCAAAAACGGAAGTGGCTAACAAAGTTGCGCGGGTCAACTAGTGATATTATAAAGAGGAAAGATTCGATTTTTTGTTACTTTATTTGTATAGTATTGACAAATCTGAATGTTTCTTCTACTAATGGAAAGCTACATTATCAGGGAGTACCATAAAGTTTTATCCCCGTATTCCTACGGGAACGGGAACTACGCGGGTGAAATCACGCGGCGGAACCTAGTAAAAAAAATATTTTTGTAATATGAGAAAACATAATTAAAGTGATCGTAAAGTGTGAATTAAAATTTAATTTTCCAACTTTGTTGACATATTTTGAAGCGTTCTCGAAAAGTGATATCTAATGATGTTTCGTATTTCAAGTCGTTAAAAATTAATGTATTTAAACTTAGTGATGAAAATAACATTAATATTTACGTATCGATAAATAATTTGTCTACCAGGCTTTATCATACACTAACATTAAAAAGAGGAATGATTAATATTTTTGTATGTAACGAATAATAATCTTAGAAACTATTAGACCAATCTGAATTATTCTTTCACTGATAATTACCAGCTAGTAACATAGGCTATTATATCCTCGTATTCCTACGGGAACGGAAACTACTCGGATGAAACCGTTGGAGGCAGCCAGTGTGTTATAAAATAAAATATAAGTATTTTGCAAAGTTACATTCAAATATGTAAAAAACTTTATATTTACGGAACCCTAAAAATACAATACAAAAATACACTATTATCTCAACAATTAGCGGCTGAAATAAATTTGTACCGAGCACGATACAAAATTCGCGTGTTCAAATCTTTTTTTGTTTCAAAACATTCAACCTTTCGTTTTATAACTTAATTAAATGGGTACAGAATATTAAAATAATATGTAAATGAAAACGCTATAAATGTTTACTCTATATTTTAATGGTAATGAGTTGTATAATTTATTTTATACCTCGACCATTCCAACTTTAAGTAAATGTGCATTTCTTGTAATAAATTAACTGGCTGTCTTTTAGTTTTATTTAATTTTACTCTTCTGAATCACCGCTTGCTAGCTTTGCGTTAATAACTCTAACCTCAGTATTTTATTTAAGCTTTAATATTTATATTTAAGATGTTACTTGCTATCGGGTTATTTCTAGAAACTAATTTTTTTTACGACAATGTGTCTTCTTATCCAGCATGATGGTTCTGAATATTATTATTAGTTATTATTGATTATTTTATTCCCATATCTAATTTTCATATATTAACATATCATTGATTATAATAAACAAAAACACTCTGAATAAATAGACAATTGACACTATTGAAGATCAATCACAATCTTCATCGGAGGTCAATAAATAGCATTTTTAATATAGGTCATAAATACTATTACAAAAACAAGAGCACTCTATCAAAAATTTAAGCTTCTAAAAAATCTCAAGCTAAACTAATTAATAACCATCATTATCCAACAGTGAACGGCGGCTGGAGTCCGTGGGGTCCGTGGACTCAATGCCGCTGCAACGGGCGCGCGGCGGGGGGACAGCGACGCACGCGCAGCTGTACCGAACCCCACCCCCTGAATGGAGGCGCCCCATGCCAGGGTCAGGCTGTCCAGAGAACTTCAGACTGCGTACCCTGTCAGAGTGGTAAGTGAAGACTAGGTAGTTGAATATCCAAGGGGGTAAAAAGCTATGAAAGACCAGATTTCGTTTATGTAGAGACTACAACTTAATTGATATTTCTCTTTGTTATGTGTACTAAATATTAAGTGGAATCAGTGGAACATTAAGTGGATTTAAATATGAGCTCTATGAGAGGTTCTCAGTAAAAGCACAAGTAACCAAGCTACTAAAGTAGGTTATCTGTTTCTTTGTGCAGATTCCAGACTATAGATCTGGTTGAGTATTTATTTACACAAATTCCTCTTGTGATAACAAATAACAATGTTATAATATACCTAAATATAGTGACAGTATAAATTAATCAAATAATCTATCAAATTGTTTCAAACTATTAGTCTTGCATAATTCAAGTCAATAGATCCACCCTTGCGTGAATTCCGTAACTTTTGGTATCTATGTCAAAGTTTTGTCCTAAATGCGACCACAATTCAGTCAAGCTTTTATGAGATTCCAAGTTTTATTGAAAGATAAAATCTCTGTAAATTGTTGAACCGTTTATAGGAGTGAGATTAACCAATATAAATATATAATTACATAATTAAATACAGTTAAAATATAGGCAGTAATTTCAATTAATATAGCTCTTTATTTGAGCTATCAAATGTCGAAACTTCTATTACTACAGATGCTGTTCCTACAGTATCAGCTACGTCCATGAATCATAGAATGAATCAGAAACCTTACAATTATCAGATCCAAATAAATTCCAATATCGATACCGTTCAAACGCTTAATTGTGTCTGCCTTTGGGTATATTTTTAGAAAGTAACGGTTTACGTCATATATTCCAATCGGAAACACTCGACTCAAGCCCGTCTGCCTTATTAATGATAGAAACTTGGTTATAAGTACTGTAAACATACCAACATTCAAGCAATTTTCAACTTTTAACCTTGCACTTGTAAGTTTAAATTTAAATATAGCTGAAGGTGATGATGAAGTAACAAAAATTGATTATTTAAAATGGAGAATGAGATCTTGATGCTGATTTGTGAGATATTGATTAATTTGTAGTAATTGAAAATGTTTTTATTGTTAATGCTGCTTTCGAAGAAGGGTATATGGATCTGCAAGCGTATGACAATACGCAATTGTTGATTGGTAAGTATTTAACTCGTAACCACTTTAAAAATCAAAGTCCTGGAAAGTAAATTATGAATATGTAAAATACGTTGAACCTTTTAATTCTAATGACAGAAGCGATGTTAAAAATAACAGTTGTGGAAATGTTTTTGATAAAACTGTAACTAATAACGCTGGAAGTGAGCACGCGAACGAAACTGGCGTACAGTCCATTTCAATTACTCAAAACACAATGGTTTTAAAGAACGACATTAAAACTGAAATAAATAAGAACACGTGGCCAATAATCTTTACAATTCAGACGCAAATGACCGTTTAAGAGTCATATCTCTCGCTTCCATCTGACTATAAAAATCCCTCGGTTTAATTTTGAATGGCCATAAACTCGAGCAGTGGGTTTGAGCATCAAAGAGTTAAGTACGACATAGAAGATGGTATTACAAGTGAGTGTGGCAGACTACAAACTTTAACCGCGATTCGTGCGGTACATACGGTCAGTATGGTGAAGCAACTGCGAGAGAAAATCTAAAGGACTTAAATATTAGGTACAAGCTTTTTTGCGTAGGTTTGTTAATATTTAGTTTTCAGTAGAGAAGTAAGTGAATTTACCTCACATACATGGTAATTACACTATAAATTATGTTTTTTAAGTTTGTACTAAAAAATCTAAAACAATAAAGTTAGTTGTAGTAGGTAATGACAGTGAATAAAAGACAAAATTGAAATTTTTTGGTTTGTTTTTTTTTGTGTCTATGTCTTTGATGAAGTCGCAATGAATAAAAATAATTTTAAAGTTTGTGATTTAGTTATCTATAAGTGATGATTTATGAGTGAGTTAATCGAAGCGCAGAGCAGTGTGTATCGCACATTAAAGAAGACCAACCGGGTAGACAATAAAATCCAATCAAGTGCGTTTGTTTTAAAGCCGTGAAACGTCTCAGATCGTTCCGTTAATTGGTCGCACATGTCTGTACGGGTGCTCGCTTGATGACCTCGACGGCACTATGTTTGATATTGAAGCTTCAATAAAATTGATTTTCTACTTTATTTTGTTTGGATTAGATTAGAAATTTTATTGTGGTGTTTGATGGATTTTTAACACGTGAAATGTTTGGATAAGTTATATCGATAATAATGAAAGCTAATTTGTTTTTATTGTTTTATGTACATAATATAATTATGATTATAAGAAGTTTTTTTTACATTAAATAAGGAAATTAACTTAGTCCTTCAACTTATTGGTTTTTCCCAAAAAAATACTTGTGTAGCTACCAAATTCTTTCCCTTAACATTATTTTAAATTTTCAAAATAAGTCTCGACAACAATATCGTGTCGTTTTATCTTTCGAAATATCTCCGGAGCCACTTCCGTTGGTACTCTTAAAGAATTCGTTAAAAAAAGTGTCGCAGGAGACAATTACTTATAATTTATTATACTTTGCGCCTTGAAAAAGTGAACAAAAACTATGGAATGATGTCAAAGTCTTTAGGGAGTTGCCGTGTAATGTCTGTTATTTTTGTGTTGACAATATAATCTGCTTTTGTGAATGGAAGAGATTCTTTAAAAAGAGCATTCCGACATAAAACAAAATAAAAATATTTTTGCTTACAACCCGTTGAATGAAGTTTATTTAAATCATTTGCAGTTGGATATAATGCATTATCACTATGTTACTCGCCTTTTTTTGTCTATTTAATTTAAGTAGATAAACAACTGTCGAAAATAACCTATAAAAATTTACATAATAACTGCATATTTAGTATCCTTTATATTCATATTATTAAAACACATTGCAAATAAACAATCACAAATTCATTCAATACTAATTGAAATATATAAGCAAGATTTAAACAAAGGTTTTATACATAAATTAACCCACCCACTCACTTTACTACAATTACAGCGGTCTGGTGCAAAATAAGGCGTAAAATTAAAAATATAAATTTAATTTTCCCATCCATATTAAGTGGACAGCCCTTCATTCCGTTGTTTCTCTAACGAACCGCGTCTGATTTATGTGTGTGCGCATTAATTAATAAGAAATGGGTTCACACTGTAGCACGTTTGTATGCGTGTGTCACACCCACACATTGATGTGTAGGGCGGACGAATGTACGGTGCAAGTTATCGGTTTAAAATATTTTATTGATAAAATTAAGAAAAAATTTCAAAAAAAAAATTAACAAAATTCGTAATAATTATGTTAAAGGCTTTTAGCCTTTCTAATCTGGTTAAAAATACTTCAGTGAACGATGATAGAATAATAAATATTTTGACTGTCCTGTTAGAATACCTAATCTAAACTTAACATGAACAAATAGGTATGGCCACTGTGAACCGTGATATGATATCCTCACAGAGCACTACAATTTGTATGAAGACCAGCCGTATTAATTATTTTCGAACGTATACGATATCGGACTAAATGACGAATTAATGTATATTTTTTCTTTTTTATTTATTTAATCATCTGTCAAAACTAAATCTGATTTCCCAATATTACCTTATAACTTGCACCAATCTCCCACTATGAGTACTGGCCACTATTATTTCTTTTTTTTAACCATGTGATTTATGCCACACTCGCATGTAAGGGCTGCGACCGCCATCTTGGCAATGTATTTTAATTTCAATTTATAGAGCGATACCTCGCGAGTTATACCGCCCTTTGTATTATTAGATACGCCATTTATAATTGTAAACGATGCGATAATTGGTTCTGGAGATGCAGTGGATTGTGAACCTTATGTATTTTGATAAACTTCCAATTTTATAAGTGAGAGAAGTAATTTTGGGATATTGTCTTTAAGTCTCAATCTCGCCTTAAATGCCTGATATAAGTAACCTATTACACTTGTAATTAGAACTCTTAGATTATTCAAACCACGAGTCAGGTTCCTTTCATATTTTTACTTTTTTAAGTGTTGTGTTGTAGTTGATCAAAAATATCTATTATACCTCTTCTACCTGTGAGATGATTTGTGCGGTTGGATGAAATCAATCTATTGAAGTACCTATTTTACAGTAATGAACCAGCTCAGCAGTATTATACCAGCTCCATCTAGTTTTAAATCAAATTAGCCAAGAATAAATGAATATCCCAGGATATCTCTTAACCACAGCTTTATATCACAGCTCTACCTGGTCGCTGGGGTGCCTGGTCAGAATGGTCGGTGTGTGGTGCTGACTGCAGGCAGACGCGACGAAGAGCTTGTTCCGGAGACACACCATGTTCCGGGTCTCACGCCCAGCATGCTGACTGCGTTGGGGATTACTGTGGAGTCCATGGAGGTTAGTAAACGCTCTTATAGTTTATGTAATAAGATTTAAATTTGCTTAAATGTAGCTTGTCCTGTAAATCATGTCAAAATAATTAACGCTTGGTACAATGGAAAATAAATTACTAATTAAAAACAGATGTGCATTTGTCTAATGAAAGCAAACCATTAGACAACCCTCAAGACACAATACGTGCAATCAAATACAAATTATACAAGGGGTGAAGAACGAATTAATATGAATTTGCATTCAAATTATCGCCCCCCTTGAGTTATTTTGATCTTTATGATTATGGTAATAGCAACACAAGAGTCCCTAACAAATAAATAATAGGACACATTTCCGCATTAAACACATTATTTTTACAAACAGACGCTGTATATCATCACTCTAATACCAACACGCTCCAAATAGTTGACAAGACAGAACTATGAACATAGGAAACTTCAGCTAAAACTTTATGATCCCTTGTCACATGGGAATTACAAATTATGAAACTGTTTCCACAAGGGACATGTTAATTAAGTCGATTCTATGAAAAGCATAGCGACTCGGCCAGATGCCTCGAGACTAAATATATACTTCCTTTTCCTTGGCTCATAACTATGAAATGTTACACGGACTGGTCGCTTCATAACAGGCTATTGGTTGTAACTGTAACCTGCAATTTTAATAAGATCTACTTCAGCCCTCTCTACGCTAACAATCTAATAGGAACCCAAGGTGAAGGTAAGAAGTAACAGAGTTCAGTCAAAGCTGGACACGTTAAAAAGATTCGAGAGATACTAAAATCGGGTAGCGTGACCATCTGGGTCGTATCATACAGTCTAAATATAGACGAGGGACTAAAGTTTTATGGTGGTCTTACGTAAAAATTGAGGTAAAATTTTATATGTCGGCGTGCCTGTGACAAAATTGGATGTCTTGTATTGTTCTATTGCCTTTTCTAGTTAAGACTCCGAAACTTAAAATGTTTTGGTGAACAACCTACGTGTATGCTTCTCACAAAACTTTTTAAAAACAAATTTTATGCTTCTGGCTAATAATATTGTCATTTCACGTTGTTACTTAACAATGTATCTTACAAATGTAACTTTATAGATGTGGTTTCCCTTTTATCCATAAAGTTTGGTTTTAAACTGACATAAACGTAAACAAAAAACCAGCGTGCCCACAACCATCGATACACGGCGTGACAACCTATTAAGCCTGACACTAAATGATTAAAACAAATTTAATAACATTCCGAAACATTTCCAGCCCGCGCTCCCTAGGCGGTCCCAATCCAATCTCCAAATGGAAAATGATCAGTCCATATTTTGTTTATAATGGCAATAAATCATTTCCCTGGTCCCCGTTGACTTGGTTTCAATTTCCCATTCTGTTTATCGTACATTTTGATAAATAGCCTCAAGCAGCAAAGTTGTTTGGTTTGCGCGGAGATTTCTTCTTCACCGCAAACGCTTTCGATTTTCACGCTAAATAAATCTACAACCTCAGACATATTTGCTTATAAATTGCTTTTGTTTATCTTTGCCCGTAGATTGATCGTTATTTATTGAGAATCATCAATATGAGGTAGTTTGAAAGCGTTGCTCTTTCCCCGAGTGATTTTTTTTGCTAATGAACTTTTATCGGTGATGGATTGACTCCCAAATTCGGTTGGTGGATAAAGTTTATTCCCTAGTTTTTAGGTGGTTAAAAAAATGATGACAACCGATTTATGTTTAGCCACAAATTAACATACATTGGAAAACTAAGTTTATTATCTCATTTTCTAATCATCAAATCTATCGGCGCTACATAAATTAACTTAATTAAGATCATTACAATTTCCGCTTTCATCTCATTAGTATAGTTTAATAACTTCCGATTTTCTAATATCATTACTATTTAACCATTGACCTCATAGACTAACCAAGCTTTAGTAGTGCAGTTTAAATTATTTAAGAGAATATGGACCATCAGTAAATTAACCGCATGAAAGGTGGGTTCTGGAAAGCGAAGAACGTCGGTGTTGGTCTATTCATTCGCACCGAGCACTACCGCCACTTCATTAGCCTAATTGCCAACCTACAAAGGGGAAATGGTGAAATTTTATAGCGCCTTTTCATCTTCCCTCACTGCTTCACTAGAGTACCTAAATTATTTTTATCATATAACATGTGAAGCATCTTTGAAATAACAGTCGAAATCTTTAGAAGCTCTAGCCATATTAATGTCCAGTTCGAAAATTATTAGTGTTGTCGAATTGCTAATAGGTTGTTCGTTGTCGTTTAAAATGTGTTACTAAAACATTTTTGACTTGTTTATACATTTGTAAACAGGCATTTTAAACTTTGGATTCTCGAAAAATTTCGTCACATATCGTGATGGTGTTCGTTATGTAAATCCCGTGTCTAATAGTCGTGTGAATTTTTGAAACGGTATCTTTGGAATTGGGGACAAGTACATAATTCTTGCTGGCGATATTTATTTTACTGTCAGATGTGCTAGTAAGAGGATCGAACATAAAGTATTGTTTGTAGTCAAAGCTGATTATAAATATTACTTTTAAACTTAACCTATAATGATTAACATTGAAGATTTTTTTCTGAGAACAGTTAATGTTTTATTGTGTAAAGATTACGATCCAATCATCTCACGTCATTGATTCAAATTAAACCCTCGTCATTTTGCTTTAAAACACTGTATACTAACTTCATTCAATGCCGACATCGAACATAATAAATGATTTTGCAAAAATTTCACAAAGCACAAAAAAAGATGGCCGCCAAAGATTAACACAAGAACAAACAAACAGTAAAATCCAATTTATATACGATGCAACCGTCATTAATGGAGGTGGGTCCCGTAAATGATTTGTTGTGATTTCACCGAGTGAACGCAGCGGGTGATCGTAAACTGCATTCACATATCCCTGCGAAATTCACATTCGATATTGGACATTAAACAAAAGAAGCTAGAGATGCTATTGGAATGGTAGTTGCGAATGGTGAATTTAATTCCGCAAGGCCTCCTACCACGTTATGGGCAAAGCGACAAGGGTTTGTAAATTTGGATTGGATTCAGTATCTGCAATCTTACTGCAACGGACATGAATATACTGGCACTGACAAATGTTTACACAGTGTTGAAAATTAATCCTATAAGCTTTTACTAATCGTAAAGGTAAATTAATAAAACGTGAGACGTTTAAGTTCAGTTAACGGTATATGTAAAGTAGCGGATGCTAAATGATTTATTGGATTTCAAACATCGGTTACCAATAAACCGTGTGGGGACTTGAATCTTGTTTATATTGATGATTTATTACTCAGCTCAGTTTATTGCAGTTGCACAATTGCTCACTGCTTAGTAGGACTATGTTATAGGAAATTGTTGATGCGTGTATCAAATATTCTAACATATACCCCGCAAAACGATATAAGATAAATTTCATATAATAAAACTGTAGATAAATCTATGTCATATGTACATTCAATAATTTTGTAAAAATAATTGAGGGGGGTAAAAAATATGTACGCAAACATAAAATCATGTTTTTATCTGTTTGTTAAAGAGATCATCACGCAAACACCACAAAATAATTCAAAATCTAATTCTAAATACTACTTAGATATATTATGAACTCGACACAAGTGAAACGAAGCTGCGGGCAGACATCAAAGTATAGTCTATATAGTATAGTCTACATAGTATAGTAATGTATATAAGGTAAATTTGTTATGGAATGTCCAAAACACACAGATCTTGTTGCATTTACATCAAAGTTAAACCCTACACCAGGACATTTCATAATAGCGCTCATACAAATGAATACCAACTTAACTCACCATTTACTGGAAACCTGTCGGAACTGACTATAAATAACAGCTGGTTTTGAAAGAAAGTCGAAGTTACAATGGAATCAATACATCGTTTGTTAATATTACCACTTTGGTCATGTAAGAAGCATTTTATGGCCATCAAGAGAATTTACCTCACGTTTCTTTAAGTGCCAGCCTCGATGCTTGCATAACATGAATTTGGTCGTCATGTAATGTTATATTTAGGTTTATGTTGATGACTCGATTGTTTGTTCGGTTAAATTACAGCAATATCGATTATTTGGTATGTTGTAGATGAGTGAAAAAAATATACAATAAAGGGTTGTATGTCTGCTTGATTTTTTTATATTGATCATTTAGTAAGCGACCTAAATGAAATCCATATTTTTATATTTGCTTACTTTTTATGTTTGTTTTACACAAATATGAGTTCAAATATATCAAACATTTACAATATCAGCGACAAAAATCCGTAATATTATTCATGATTGAACTAAGCTATTAAATTGTGAAATTAAATGAAACGACTGTGTACTCTGAAATCATTTGTAAAAACATTACTACCTAGCAATATTGTATAGGTGCATTTTCCAATGCATACAAATCCCAATATGCAGATTTGACCTGGATAAAGCTACGTGCCCTGGGTATTAACACGACCATCAAATGGTAAAGTTAAATTAACTGTGTCGATATGAATCTATTTGAAACAGGAAACTGTGTTTTACGACTAGTGTGTTGCGAAGAAATTATAATGGTCCTCGGGAACGTAGAGTTGTTAAAAACACGTAGTTCCTTCCAATATATATTATCTTTAACTACGTTTAAACAAGAATAACTATTTTTCTACGTCACATTATCGCCGTTTTTGGAACATTATTCATTGATGCTTCACTCCTATTGACTATAGCGTTTTGATATATACCTAAAAGCCTTCTTCGATAAATACTCTATGTAAGAAATGTTTCTATTCGATCCAGTAATTCTTGAGAACTCTTTAGCTTTATAATACTAATGTAGTACCTATAATTTCTATGACACGTTATTATTTTCTGTCATATTTTGAAGTGAAGCCTTTATTCTAACCTAAATGTCGTCATACATTTTATTGGCAGCTGTCTGCGACTTAAGCTTTTGCAAGAGTGCTAGTTTATTTAGCGATTTAGTAGTCGGTTTAATAGCCAAGTTGTTATCTTCACGCCTATTATTCAGAGTGCACAGAGTATATTAGGACTCACGTTTCACTGCGATTTATAAGAGCTTGTGAAAGCTTGTAAGCTTGTGTATAAAGAGTAGTAAGTTGTATTTATTAATTTTAGTACTGCTAGTAGCTGGTTTGGAAATAAATTCGCTAGTTATATTTTGAAATGTCTTTATACTATTTCTGAGTGATGTTATAAAAGTGAATACTCTCTAATTTCTATCAATATTTTTGTTTTACCAGTTTTTCTGATGATGAGAGTTTAATATAAGCACTTGATTTTGTCCCGCGGTATCACCCACGTTTCGACTTTCTATACAATCTAGCCTATGTCCTATTCCAAACTTTAGTCTATCTTTATTCCAAATTTCATTTAAACCAGATCAATTGGCTAACCATAACCAGCGTAACATACAGACAGAGTTACTTTCGCAAATATAATACTAATAGGTATTAAATCTGACCATTATTTCACATCCTGCTACTACAGTTATCAACTTATACAATAAGGTCTTCAATGTATACCAGTTACTCGCATGTGGCTTACATTATGCGCAAGAGTCAAACGGGGGCTTAGTCATGCATGAGTTACGAATACCAAACTAAAGGGCCCTTTATTTTATAATTTCAAAGTTAATTAACTGGCAATTTAACACATGCAACTGACTATACATTTATGCTACCAGGTGTAAAAAGATCCCCATCTATACCACCCCATTTTGCATGGTGTGTTCTTTTTTTGACGCAATATTTTTTCCGTTACCTACACACAAAAACTGCAATCAATATTCATAATAATATTACGGCATTTACTTTTATAGTATAGTAAGATATACAGGGACTTTCTTCAATTGTATAAAAGTATCCTATCTAAAGCCTATTTAAATCTAAAACAGGTTATCTATAATTTTGCAAAGCTTCGTCAAAATCCCTTTAGCCGTTATTGCATGTAATTTTCCAATTTATTTATTTGACATATTATAAGTAGGATTATAGTATTGGTATTCATTCAACAAGCCTACAGTTCGAATCGGATATTTCCACAGAGCCATAATCCGTCACAGAATGTAAATGTTAAATTGAATGAATGGAAGAACAAATGAGTGAACAATAGCGTGTAAGCATCGGGCCCAAGTGCAACAAAAACCGACTCGCATTGTTTTTAATTACGCTCGCGATCGTTATCGAGTTATCGAGTGAACGCGACAACTTCATTCATTCGTTCACTCAATGTGAACACATCCTGATAGATATTTAAAGGTTCTGTTTTTTAAATTGAGGTCATTGCTCTATCTGGTTTTTAATAAAGCTCAATAAATTGCTTAAGCCAATTTTCGGCAGTAGGTAAGATGATAATAAGAATTTGAATAGGAAAGCTTTCTTGTATAGAAACAATTTTGAGCCTTTTGGCGATGACACATCGTAATATATATTTAAAGGATTTTAAAAGAGAAGCTAAACGTTATGCTGTAATTAAAAAAAAATATTTAGTAAAGCTTTAATTAGAAGCCATGAGAATGACAAATTACTACCCAAGTAAACAAATTGTAGGTACATTTACATACATATAGCACTAAACGATAATTTGGTTCAAGTAACAGTACAAGATGATGAGTTATCCATAAACAAAACCATTGTATTCAGAATTAAGAATATAAATATTTTCTCAGTAAACAAACTTAAACATATAATACTAAAGCTAAAACAAACACCAATGTCCAATACTTAAATACTTGCACATTATCCACAACTTACTCAAGTCAGTCATTTTGAAAAAACGAGCGCAAGAACACGTCTCTAACAAATCGTTAAGCATATTTTAATGCCGAGTCCTTTTCAAGTAACAAAATTACACAAAAAATATCGTTAAAAACGCCGCCGGCCTATCGTAAACTTTGGGAAGCGTTGACATAAATAATATTAAGAGACGACTGCCAGAAACTTGTAACGATCATCATTTTGAAGTGGAAACGGCGTGCCATTCAATATTTTCAACAATCAAGCGATTTTAAACCCTATTCAATAAGATTTAAGGGCTTGACGATGCGTTTCTGTCGTTGTTTTACACAGCTTTTGTAGTAAAAATCTTAAAAAACTTATCGCATGCAGGTGTTTCATAATTTCTTGGTTCGTTTTATAGATTTCGATGCCGTTTCGGAATCCCCCCGCTGAGATAGCATTGTTTATGACAGTAGGGTCATGTTCTCACGAAATGAAAGTATTGTTGGTAGCTTAAACTTATTTACAATATACTTTATATTATTAATGTATCTGATTATTCTGATTTTTATTTAAATTTGTTATAACTTATCGCACTGTTCTCCATAGCCATTGTATAGGTCCAGTCCTCCTCTTGATACTTCTGATATGACTATTTTTCAATAAAATATCCTTAAACAAGCATTAACATAACTGTTTTAAATTTTAACATGATACTTACAGCCAAAATAAATAACTACGACAAAACTCAAACTCCTACCAAATATGTTTAAAACTAATAAAAAACAAAAGAACCTACAATAAATAAACTAAAACCTACCTGTTATCAAATCCATCATGATAAAGAAGATTCAGCTATCATTTTTCTAAGTCAAGACCTCTCTCCAACAGTAGCAGCTCACAGCGACATTCCGCTATACATCGGTATTGCTGTAGCAGTAGTGGTGTTCCTAGCTGGTGCTGCAGTGGTCTATAAACTGCTGCAGAGGAAGACCAGGGATCATTCTCTATACACCATGACAAGAACTGGTAAGTTTGTTTAATCATCTTGACTTTTTGGGCTTTCTATCTCAGTAATTTTTTCATAAGCTCCTTGATCTACTTCTAAAAAGTGCTGTAGTAATAGTTCAAAATCTATATATATATAATGTTATGTTGGTTTGTGTACGTTTCAAAAACTCAAAAAGTTCTGTACCGATCGAGCTGAAATTTTAGAATGATATATAATCCGCATCAAGGATTGTTTTTATATAATTTTTGTCATCGGTCACAGCGAACCGTGGCAGAGTACAGCTCGTTAATCATAAATTATTCTAGAGTTTTTTGATTTTGGAAATTATTATTACGCTAAACGCAATATCACTTTTCAAGTTCCTCAAAAATTTAGATTCGTTTATCAAACTGCAACTAGACAATTTTCGAGTGACTCCTATTTTCTACTTCAAAACAGATTTCCAACCAGAAATGTATCCAACTGTTGAGAAGCAATCGTTATCACTTGCTCCGGATCTGATGCAACATCGCCCTCCAAGGTACGAGCATCCGCAGCCAGACACCAGAGCTGAACATCATTATGATGTACCACATCTTACTAACAGGTTAGTTTTTAAACTTACAACTCATCATTATTATCAAATTAGCCATAGGACGTCCACTGCTAAAAATTTTCAAAACTTATGACCACTACTTTTATTGGAAATTTGGTGATTTTAAAGAAACCAGATAATAACAATACTTTTGTTATTATTAACCGTTACTTTTCGGATTTCATAATGTCAATAGTTAATGTTAAATGCAAAAAAAAACTAGAAAGAAATATATTCCACTACCTAAAATTTAAACGTATACTTAGTTAGAGTAGTAAAATACATGTACATTGGAAAAGTACCTAGTAGCGTAATCAATAGAAAAACGACAATGAAATAACCTTTAAAATAAACAACGGTTAGTTTGTAGTCTTCTCGGTTAAGCGACTCACCAAGAAGAATAGGGGACTAACAAACTACAAATTAAATGTACAAATGTGTTCAACGACGCATATATAATTGTATCCTTCGTCGATCATCCATACGTAATGGGCAATTTGTTGTAATTATCAACATTACCCGATAAATGGTAAAAGGTTAACAGTCAAATTATACATGACATCAAATTAATTCTAATAATATGCTAATATGAATCGATATCCGATAATCCGCTCACGGGAAGTGAGTAAAGCTATTAGTCACTTCCTATTAACGTATGACACTTTTGGCATACATTATTAAAGATTTATAGATAGTTTCTTTAAGGGCCACTCCGAACTTTCACTGTTTTAGTGACCGGAAAATAAAAGATTTAGATATTCTTTCGAGTCTCATTTACAACCTTAAGGCATTGATATTAAGCATCAAAATTTCAGTTTTTTATTTAGATTTTAACGCTTGCTTATTTGATCGAATAACACCATACCGTATTTATAACAGATTTCTTAGTACACTGAACTTTATTTTTATCCTAGCCATGGTCAATCTCAAGAGCAAGGCTTATGCTTTAGCAGTCTATGTACCTATATTACCCTTCTGATAAACAAAATAAGAAATATAAAAATCTGGTGTCAAAAATGTAGAAAACAGGTCGTTACGGAAAAATAATGATAAATTTTGTTTCAGCTACGCTTCACCAGTTGATCACCAAGTCACTCCATGCGCCTCCAGCAAGGGACAAAGCGATGATTACGACAGTAAGCCTTACAGTGAATCTGAACATTCTGTGTCTAGCTGTTTCACTAGTTGTAAGTAACTTAGCATTTCCTTTTATGTGACTTTTCTTACAAATTACCTATGGTTCACATGTTTGAGACTTCGTTGGTGTGTAAAAAGTACTCATAGATTTTTATATTTGTAATGAATATTAGTAGGAACGTAACAGTAGATGATTTTAATTAGCAGCTAGTCAGCTGGATTGGAACCACAGGCACTTAAAACTAATACAGTAATCATAAAGCACCAATTCGATTATCAAATAATTTCCAATACCACAAAAGCTCCATCGAAAGCTCTCCAAAGTATTTTCAGCAGAATTATTTCGACTACAATGGGGGGACTAACAATGGATTTCTTTCCAGCGGGCTCCATGTACGACGCGGCCAATGAATCGGTCACTCTCCAACTAGCTGAACTCGTTTCGAACTCACCCACATCACAATCGATATCAGTCTCTAGCGGTGGAGCAAGGTTGGCGTTGCCGGCTGCAGGTGTAGCGTTGTCTGTCCCTGAGAGTGCCCTTAGTAGGGGCCGCAGGGAGCAGATGTATGTGGCAGTCGTGAAAGACGACAGATACAGACCGAGACTTGGAAAAGGTAAATTGGTAGTTGGAAGATCGCAAATTAATGTAACTTTAAAAATATGGGACAATTGGTTAAGTAGATGCAGTAAATGACGCTAAAAGTTGTTAAAGTCTCATTTAGACACTTGTATGTAAAACATAGCAGTAAATCTATGTAAAAGTAATAAGCTGCTTTTTACTATAGTTTAAAATATTTTAATTTAAAATCAGATGCGTAAAAAAAACTTTACTCAGTATATACGAAATAGATCACGCAATAATTTCTAAAGGCTAATATTAAACTGTGCAATTATGCTATGAAATCTGAGAGCGGTAATTTCTGCTATGGAAAAAAGACAATTCGCCTCAAGGTAAGCAAACTCGTAACACATGTAGCCATGTTGTTTTCTCAAGAACAAATTCTGCCCGCAGGTATCACGCAGCTGAGTCCGGTAGTTAAATGCGGCCCACCGCGGCTTCAATTAAACAAGTCAGTCATCCTTCAGATTCCACATTGCGCCAGCTTAAAACACGGCTTCTGGAACCTATCTCTATACGCAATAGACCATACGGCCAAGGACAACTCCCAGCCCCAATGGAAGAAAATCGTCGGTCTCGGTCAAGAGACGATCAACACACCAGTGTTCACCCAGCTGGATACCGATAAAATATACCTCGTAACAGATATTCTATCCACTTTCGTGTTGGTCGGTGAAAGTTTCAATGGAAAAGCTGTGAAGGCGTTGCAGCTAGCGATATATGCCCCGGCCGTACTTAACGAAACGTGCTCCGAGTATAGTATCAGATTGTACGTATTTGAAGATACTCCTTGCGCTGCCTACTACTGCCAGGAACAGGAGAAGAAATTAGGAGGGGTCTTACTCGAGCGCCCGAAGACTCTGCTATTCCAAGATGGCGGCTCCAACCTCTGTTTGAATTTAGAACAGGTCAGCCCCGGGTGGAAAGTGAAACCGGGCATTGGCTACCAGGAGATACCGTTCAATCATGTCTGGAGCTCCAACTACAATGCGCTCCACTGCAGCTTCGTCCTAGAAAGGACTCACGACTGCGACAACATCGACTTTTCCATCTCCGCCTGTCAGAGAACCAATCCGTCTTACAAGCAAACATTCCGTGTGTCCCTCGACGATATGAGGAGCCGGTCGCCACGTGGGCGCTCCCCGCGGGCTGAATCTCAGCGGAGCTTCAACATAACCGAGAACCTGCTCGACGGCAGCGACGCCAGCGTCAAGAGGACCGTCACCGTCACCGAAGCTGGCCTCAACGAGTGTGCCGGCGAAGGGCCTTTCAAATTAAACTCTCGGATAAAACGGCAGCTGTGCTCTATACTAGATCCACCAAACGCGCGCGGGAACGACTGGCGCGCTCTAGCCTCCAGGCTCGGAGTCGACCGGTATACCACCTGGTTTGCCACTAAGAGCTCGCCTACTGAAGCCATATTGGAATTGTGGGAGTGCAGGGAGCGAGGCCCGGGGGCTATAGCCGCCCTGGCTGCGGCTCTGAGGCAGATGGATAGACACGACGCTGCCGATTTAATTCAAGTACGACCGTCTTGGTTATGAATCGATGGACGATTAGCGATATAGTCACTAGACGATGTGACCCGAGTGGCTAATTAACCGGTGTAGGCAGCTCGGGCTAGTTAGACGGTCATTTCTACGGATTGTGCTACAGACTATAGTATATGTGAAAGTATAGGCCATCGACGTATACTCTAGCGATAGACAAGAACGTTCATGTAAAACATTTGTTCAAAAACTGGTAAGAGTTAGAACTAAAGTTCGCTGCAGCGCTGTATAAAGCTGTGTCAACTAACCAAACTATTTTAAAAGATACAGCGCTAAATTGCTTAGAGTATAGTTTTCTCGCGACCAAAACGTCGTAAGCGCCGCAAATTTCATGGCGCTTACGCGTTTCGTTCAGTTAACTACACTAAGATGTCGTCTCTATAGAGTTCACACCGCAGATGTGACACATCTTTTTTACCTACTAAACTTCATTAGAATAAAACTCGATTTCAAAATGTATTATATTAATATTAGGGGGGCCTAGTGCGGATTGGCGGACTTCACACGGCTTAAATTGAGTACTCAGAGGTACGGGCCAGGGCTTGAATTAACATAAAACAATTATTCAAAATATCAAACTATCACTACTAATTAAAAACTCATTAACAATAAATCAAATTAAAACACTTTCTAAGAAAACATATCAAGTCTGTGTTCAGTTACATATTTTTACCTACAACCAGTTTTAAGGGAACATCTGCACGTTTTAGTATATGATTGTAGAATGACGTGGTATTTAAATAGATAAATTGTTTTTCTACTCTGGAATTACGAAATTATCACCTATTAATTCACTTAAACATGAAGTAATTTTACTTAGTTGACTACTGACTAGTTATTTTCGTCCAGGGTCCACTTTGATTCGGATTATCGTTGTTATTAACGCTGCTCCGTGCGCACCCGCACTGAATGAATGTCGAAGCCACACTAAAGTCGGGTGTGGGGACTGCAGTTCAGTTGAGTTGACCAAAGCGAGTGTTCGGAACGCCCTATCTAGTACGTAGTACATATATATCGATGGTATAGGCCTATATTATTGATGTATATGAACGATATGTTGGTGAAATAGAGTAGTTTAAATGTTTACGTTAGAGAAAGTATAGTTTCGTAGGCCGACGGCCTAAGTTTGTAAAATCTCGGTAGTATATTTTGTATAGAACGTTTCTATGCTGTAGATAAGCGATGGATAATTAAATTAAATTATAATAGCAATAATAGTGCCTACGACGTCTTTAAAAGAAACCCGACGTACAGTCGATGACAGTTGGTTATTTTGTTAATTATTTGGAAGAAAAAAAAATGTTTTTGAGTGTTAATAAGAATGCTTGGTTTTTTATGTTTTGCTCGCGCTATTTTCACTGTTTGTATTTGAAGATAAAACTTTGTGCCAAAATGTATGCCACTGTAATTGATTGGCAATAACAATGAAAAAGATATACGCATTTAAATCTGAGCTTACTGTTATAGGTATTACAAGCTAAGCATTATAATTTGGTATGTAGAAAAGCATATATGAAGCGCGCTGTAAACGTTTCTTACGACACTATAAAATGCATTTTTTACTTTGTATATTATTATATAGTAATCGTTTGTAAATACTTGTATCGCAGTAACAGTAGAGCCACAGCATGTGTACGGTGACCACACCAATGTAGACTATATATATTTTTGTTAACGTGATGACTATTAAAATAAAAGGATCTGTGATACTTAAATAATATGAAATAAATTATGTTTAACTGTGATTTTTTGTTTTATTCATAACACAGCTCTACAATTTGACTCTCTTCTCTTCCTGAAAGTTGAATGAAATGTTGCATGAATTTGCATTATTATGTTAAAATACAGTTTACAAATAATAGATCAAAAATAAACGAGGGCAAATCTTACAAAACCAATAACAGTTTCATGAATTATAAGCACTAATAAATCTAAAATTAATCTTATATCAAAGGCAACAAAACCAATGTTGACCAGAGAATTTAATAATCTATCTCAAAATATAATAATACTCATACAATCCCCTACTTCCCAATTCGAAAGGAACGTTTTCACGCCGAAGTCACTGAGCCAATTTTTATGAAATTAAATACAGATATAGACTACAGATTGGGAAAGGGCATAGGCTACCTTTTATTCCTGGAAAGTTGAAGGTCTTTCGGGAACGCTAGTGAAACCGCGAGGCGGAAGCTAGTTCTATATTTAATGTGCTTGTATTGATCAAAGATCAGTGCAATCATAATTCACCATAAGATTCAGTCTTTCTATTTGAAGTCATATTACCACACGATAAGCTTTAAAATCCTTTACATTTAACATCATAGATGTGTAAATCTTCATGATTTTTTGTTGTCTAAGTAACTTATTAATGCAGTACAAACATTTCACGCCAATTATCAAACGACCATGCTTAGATAAAAACAAAACAAAATGTATAGAAAATTTAGCCCTTTTATCTCTCTCTACGAAAGTCAAAGCAAGGCCGTACTGTTAAATATTCAAGCAAACACAAAACCAACTATTTCAGCTATTCACAATCTTACCATCAAAGGCTACCAACATGACAGGCGAGAAAATTTACAAATAAATTATGTTTTCACAACAATAAGTAGGGCTGGAGATGTAAATATGGTGGAATGTTTTGTTGCACATACGCATTTGTAGTCCCTGCCCAATTCTATAGAGCTACATGACATAACTCGAGAATATACCAGAGCTGCTATGTTCTATCCCTGTCGTTTACTAAGCTGTCACGTGAGACGGCCTGTTTTTCCTGCGCTCATTAAAAAAGTGTGTGTTAGAATACAAAGGCAGGTGTGCGCTTCCAATGCGCCCGCGCCGGTGTGACGGTGTGACTGTTCACGTCACGGACCTGTGAACGGATTGGTTACGGTGTGAGTGGCGGCGGGCGGGATACAAATGATTTAGCGGAGTCCTTTATAGATATGTCGCTAACAGTAGAATTTGGTACAATACGATTTTTCAGTAAAAAAGAAGCGTCGTCGGATATTTTTGGAAGCATTTAGTTGTCATATATTTTTTTAAAGTGTGTCTAATCTGGATAAAGCGTACCTACAAACATATATAAACCTAGTTTGAGATAAATAATTTAACGATAAAATATACCTAGTACTTTATTATACATACGACACGTAATACCTATAAGTATACCTATAGTACACCCAACCAAATTAAAATATATTGAATGCAGTATGCTACGTAAAAAAAGCCTTGCTTTGTAAAAAATAATCAAAAAAGGAATAGTTACTAATTCTATTTTTAAAATTTTAAATAATCACCACAATTTTATCAAACAAGTCGCCAACACTGGCAACCCACTCTCCCACACATTCTGGGCATATATTTAAATACATTATAATACAATTTGGTAGGAAGGGTCGTAAATGGGCAGGTGTTGCTATAAAATTCTAACCGAAATAGCCCCGTAGCTACTGTCAGCCCTTTATCACCTTATCGTGCATACAAAACTATTATTATTTTTTTAAATAAATACAAAAAAAAAACACATGCTCACACACTTTTTGTTGTTTATGATCTGTCAAAAGTTTATGGTCTATACGCATATCGATTTTAATGTCAAAATGTCACTTGTCATTCTGTAGGCGGTTTGATTAGTAAGTTGGTAGCACTGTATCATATAAAAAAAGTTAATACCAAACATAAAAATACTCTAAAAATAAAAATCGATCATGGTTAACTTATTTTGTTGTGGACACGTGAACATTGGACTGATTTCGCTTTTTATTGTTTTGTGTTTATTTTTATCAGGAAAAAGTTATTATTAATGATACATATTTTAAAAATGGGACTGTTCGGGCCAAACCTTCACGGTGGGGAATGTCTATGTGTAAATCATAGACACCCGCACTGACGGTACTTTTAAGAAGAAAATACTTTACTTGTCATTTACCTTCAAATTCTACTAATGTCGCATATTTAATTAATATTGTGTCAAAACCATAGAGGTGTTATAAAGGTCAAAACATACTGACTGTGCAATCTCGGTTCCCGCGCGGGAGAAGCCCCCTGAAGAGGATCCCAGGGTAAGTCTGTGCATTTATAGATAGGCATTCTTTTCCGTGTGGGGTTGACCGGAACCAGCAGCATCCGCATTGTGGAGGGTCACTCTTAGGACATAGGCCTAGGTCGCCACAGGAGCTGGTAATAAGTAAACTAAACCATGTTATCATTTCTAAAGTAACCCTAGTGATTTTCGTAATATATTTTTTTCTAAAAACTGACGGATATGATGCAGACTAAGTTGCGCAGTTAAACTACTATATTGATATCCTCAACCATCAATCTTCTAAGTAATTAATTGTGCTATTCCTATAGTTTACCACATAATGCTTACCACGTAATATATAAACATAGCTAACCTTTTAGTTCACATAATTTCGACTACCCTCAAATTTAGTTACCCACGAGACTGTTTTGTGTGGCTTCTTCTAAGACGCCCTATGACTGAAAGCTGTTGGGGCTTGTGACACAAAGACGCGCGGGATATTTTAATAAAGCCGACCGGTTGTTGAAAAGTGGGTACTTAATTCAATGCACACAAAGTCTATTAATAACTGCTAGTTAATTTATAGTTGCAACATATTCTCAAAAAGTATGTTTAAAAAATACAAGATTTTAATAACATTTGATTAGTTTCCGTTTGTTAGTGTGTAGTATAAATTGCCTCTATCGAGCGATGTGATATTAGAGGTCTAGTGTTCTCCCTAAGTTCGTTCCGAGGTTAGTTATTGTGCATTAACTAAAACTTTAAAGCGAACTTCCAACACGCCACAAATGCTACATTGAGACGTTTTATATCAAAAAACCGCTGCGTCTTTAACACTTAGGCGTAAAGGGACTGAAATGCCGTCTAATCAATCGCAAAGGGCACACTTATATACGACGACAAAGGGCTAGGGGGCGATTCATCAGCCAGGCACCTACATAAGGTCAGATCGAAGGGTTGCCAACTATTTCCCTTCAGTGTAAGGGCTCTTTTTGTGACGACAAATTAATTTTAGTGTCAAATGTCGCGACATAATTAATGGGTGCACTTGAGAGGCTGTTGCAGTCGTAAGTTTTGAGGCCTTTTGTTGTTTAGCTTGAATCTTTGCTGATATGTAGGGGAAAGATTCGATTTTTTGTTTTTTTATAAAATATACAAAAATAAACAAAATGAATATGAATATTCTGGAACATTATTCTCACACGGCCGTGCCGATTCCAAAGTAAGCAGAGCAAAAAATTGTCTTTATTTATTTAAAAAATATTAATTTAAGTAAGTATAATAATTAAATACACCTACCTATTAGGATATTTTACTTCGATCGTTGAAATGATTTTCTTATGACTAATATAGTTACAAGCTAAGTATGCATGTTATTTTATATACCTGGTAGGAAGTAATGAAGTAGTATTTTCGCGAAAGAGTAACAACCATCCATCTATACATACTCACAAACTTTCGCATTTATAATGTAAGTAGGATTTTGACCAATAAACCTAACAATAGCTTAAATCACCAGCTTTAAGCCATTACCTGCATTGTACCTTGTTATATTGTAAAATCTACAAGTCAATGTGGGTACTAAGTTGGGCCCTTGCATTCTGGGGCCCACAGACCGGGGTCAAACGGGTAAAGGGAACGATGTTATCAAATGTCGCATTTGGCTCGATGGCCGGTCGTGACTTACCTTACACGTTAGCGGTAGACGCAATTTAAGAGATTTTAGCGGTGAAAATGTATTAAAAAAAAATCTTTGCTCGGGATACCATAAGATTTTTCAGCAGCATATTACCTACTATTGGCATTTATTTTATGTCTAAGTTTGATGTATCATACATTACTAATACTAAAGAGTTTTAATAATTCAAACAGCCTAAGCTGGTATAAAAAAAATCTAGTTGAATGTCTTTATGTAAAAATAAAATAAAATAAAATAAATATCCTAGGACATTTTTCACACACGGCCAATCTGATTCCAAAGTAAGCTTCGAACTGTTAGGATGGCGGCCCGTTGGTCCTTTTTAAGAAAAAACACCACTTTGCTATAAAATTATTTTAATCAAAGAAAAGACATACAGACAGAAAAATTTATATAACTGCTCTACGAGCACGTGTAAAATTCGCCTTTTATACCATCCGCGTAAACGTGGAGGCGACGGGGGTTTGCGCTTAGTCGGCAAAAAAAATGTGGAATGTACATAACATCTCCCCCCTTAGACTGAGCTTTATTTTTTTTTTAATATTATAAAGCGAAGAAAAAATAAAAATGTAAATGAATGTCGTAAATTAAAATAAAAAAATTTTATGATGAATTTATAAAAAATAAAACTCAGTTTAACAATATAGGCACAATAAAAAATTTAAAAAGATATTAAAATTATTACAAGAACTTAGTTTAGAGTTAGAAGTTACTGAGATTTCTGGTTGATTTATCTAAATTTCTAAAAGCAGCTTTGTCTCGCTTTATTTCTAAATTTGGAAGACTTTTAATAGACCTTTTATCACTTTCTAAATCAGAAATTTCAGTGAGTTCTATAGAAACATTTTTGTTAGTAGTAAGTTTCTTTGTGTTGTTACAATTGTTACAAATTTGGATACAACATGTTGGTGTAAAATTACTACAACATTTTTTATAAATTTTATAAGTAATGTAAACAAAAATTACGCAAATTATTGTATATGTTAGTCCTGAATAATAATTGCCATACTTAATAAAATGGGACTGATTTTCACTGCTACGAATATCATTTTCTAAATTATCTAATTTATGAGAAGCTAACTTTAGCGATTCCAAATCGATATTAGATAAAGTAATTGGGCTTATGGAATGGGATGTTACATTTTCAAAATTATACTTGCAACAGTCGTCTAATGTCAGATCGAAATTTAAGGTTATTTGACTCGGTACAGTGGATTTATATTTCCTTGTAGGGTAAAATTGTAGTGTTTGGAAATATGCCACACAATCATTTTTTATGGATAAGATTCCTGTTCCTTGAACAATGTAGTCATTTATATCATTATTGCATTTCATTGTTAATTTATTAGGTTTAGATTGAACATAAATATATCTTTTATCATTAAGTTTTTGCCAGATATTTATGTTACCATAAACTACTTTAGAATCACAAATTTGAGGAACTGACAAGGTAACCTCCGTTATCAATTTAGATTCACATGACGGATTATTAATTGTTGATAAAATTGATGGAGTAGGACAAATAATATAGTCATCATTGACGTGTTTACATTCATTAATATTATCTAATAAAGCATAGTTCAATCTGTCATCCGTTATTGCTACGTAACGCTTAGAAGGGTGTATTAAAACATATGTTAAGTATTGTTTATCGTCGCGTGGAGTAGGTAGCGGTAAATTCTTATATAGACTAAACTTAATTGGGCTTATTAGTGGTACTTGTATTATAAACATTAGTTTGTTATTATAATAATACACAGTTAATTTAGATAAGTCAATTATGGTGTGTATATTATGCAACGTCAATGGAATCGGAAACTCTGAATTTCTTTTCAATGGGATACCTTTTGATAACTCATTATACATCTTTAAAGGAGTTATGACGTATGGATGTAAAATATTTGCTTTAGCGAATAAGATAGAATTTAAGATCGTGTCTAAAATATTAGAAATAGACAACAATGAACCTTCAATAATATTGAACATAGAGTTAATTTTTTCTAAATTAATTAAATTATTATTAGTCTTAGCATTAGAGAGAAATATATAATTAAGTTTTTCTATTTGATTGTTAAGTCTAACTTCATTATTATTTATTTTTTGTATAGAAACGTTAAAATTATTAATTGTAGAGCGAACAACATGGATGTTATCCTTCATCAAGGAGTAAATATGATTTTCGTTCTGTTGACATGTGTCAATAGCTTCGTCATATTTTCTAGCATCGTCAGCATCTAATGTACCGAAGAAAAATTTCAATATTTCGCCACCAAATTCGAGAGCGCGTTTTTGTCGGTTATCCGAAATGAGATGCGATAGAGATTCAAACTTAAGATTATTAGTATTAATAAGTATTTCTAAGGGGTTAATAATATCTTTACATTCTACATTAATATTTACTATATTATGAGCCTTTTCACAAAATAACGATATACTTTGGATAGATTTTTCTATCTTTTCCATGTAAGGCTTAATAGGAACTATATCTACATACGTGATAACATTCCAATAGTCATTTTGGAAATAGACAATAGATGTAGGGTCAAAATAAATTCCTGGACTATGCTGAATTATTTCAATCGGCTCGGAAATACTTGGACACACGAGGTATCTGAAACAAATATATATATTCACGCTGGTTTTATCTCGTTAACATGATATTTTACATGTTTCCTATTAACACAAAGCGTGACGTTAGTTTTACCGTGTGTTTTAATTATCTTATAGGGTCCTTTCCAGACAGGAGATAGAGCTTTTCGAAGCCTATGATGATATTTTAAATAAACTAAATCACCTGTTTTATATGATTTTTCTCGAGCTGTTGAATCATAATACTTTTTAGATAACTCTTTACTTTTAATCATATTTTCTATAGCCTTTTCACGAGAATATTTTATCCTATATTGTAGTGTGCGAATATATTCCTGGTAAGTAGTATTATCACTTGATTCGTAAACACTACTTGGAATTATGGGCTTATAGCCGTATAAAAGTTCGAATGGTGTAAATTCGGTAGTACAATGTGGAGTTGTGTTATAAGAAAGGATCGCTGTGGCGAGATAGCAATGCCAGTCGTCCTGTTTTTCATTAACAAATGACCTTAAGTACTCTTTAAGAGTAGCATGACTACGTTCTAGTGCACCATTTGTTTGAGGATGATAAGGTGTGGAAAATAGATTTTTAATTTTAAGTAACTCTGTTAGTTGCCTAAATAACTCGGAAGTAAAGGATGTACCTTGATCGGTCAGCAAAATTTTTGGGAAACCGAATAGTGAAAAGAAATTAATAAGATTGCGTGCAACTTCATCAGTTGTACAGGAAATCATGGGATAGGCACACGAAAATTTTGTTAAATCATCCTGAAGTGTTAAAATGTATCTGAATTTTTGAAGACCTGCTTCGGGTAAAGTACCTACAATATCGAGAGCTAATCTTTCAAATGGCCTAGTACTTGTGGAAGTAATAACCATTGGTGCTTTATTAGAAGCTCGTAAGGGTTTGTTAACTTGGCACATCTTACAATCTTTAACGAATTGTTCTATATCTGAACGCATACCTTTCCAATAGTATGAGGCTTTAATTCGGCTTAACATGCGTTTAACACCCGGATGACCGGATATGGTCGTTCCGTGGTTTTCCTTGAGAATTTTAGGAATTTCGGTAGGATTTGGATAAAGTATTTGATTTTTATGAATATGAACTTTAATTTTAGTGCCATGAAAAATGTATAAAATCATATTATAAATCTTGACATAAACCAATTTAGTAAACGGTTCAGAAAAGTCAGGTAAAGCTAATTCTTTGTCATAATCTTTTTTAGAAATAATTTCGTCTCTTAATTTAACTAGTATACTGTAAATAGTTTTATAACTCGTTTCATCAAAATGATGAACCTTAGTAAATAAGAAATAAAGTATCTTATTGTGTTTACAGTTGATTGTTTGTATAGTGTCAGGTTCGCGTTCACCTGCACGGAATTCCTCAGCATTATCTAACATTGATAACAGCTGTTCGCAATGCGGCATTGAGTAATCTAAATCTAAGGAAGCTGGACAAGCAATAGAGTTGATTTTTGTTGAATGCAAACTTTGATTATGTTCTTCAACTTGTGTATCATAATCAGAAGTAGTTTTTGTAAATTGCTTTCTAAGATATTGTTCATAAGTAGTTGAATTTAATTTGGAACTTCGAATAGTCACAGCATTTACTGGATAACGAGATAACGCATCTGCATTACTATTTACTCTGCCAGGTTTATAAACGATCTCGTATTCATACTCTTCGAGTTTTAAACGCCATCTTAGTAAGCGTCCACCTGGATCTTTCGCGTTAAATAACCAAGTTAAAGGTCGATGATCTGTTACGATTTTAAATTTATAACCATAGAGATAAGGCCGGAATGTATTCACGGCGAAAAGAATAGCGAGAAGCTCTTTTTCAGTTGTCGAATAATTCCCTTCTTGTTTGTTTAATGTTCGAGATGCATATGCAATGGGTTTATCCTTGCCAATCTCACCCTGGGATAAAATTGCGCCGACGGCATAATTCGAAGAATCCGTCGTTACTATAAAGGGCTGAGAGAAATCTGGATATTGTAATAAGGGAGCTGAGATGAGCTTTTGCTTAAGCGTTTTGAAAGCTTGTTCTTGTTCATGAGACCAGATGAAAATAACATCTTTTTTCAATAAAGATGTGAGAGGCTTTGTTATATGAGAGAAATTCTCTATGAAACGACGATAATAACCTGTTAATCCAAGAAATGATTTTACATCTTTAGGAGTTTTCGGTGTGGGAAATTGAGAAATAGCCTTTACCTTGTCGGGGTTAGGCGAAACACCATTGTCTGTGATAACATGCCCTAAGTAAGCGACTTCCTGTCGTAAAAATTCACATTTGTCGGGCTGTAATTTTAAATTTGCCTCTCTGAGTCTAGAAAATACAGATTCAAGTTTCTGTATATGGGATTCAAGGTCATGGGAATAAATTATGCAGTCATCTAAATAAATATAACAATGAAGACCTTGTAATCCTGAAAGGACTAAATTCATCATCCTTTGAAATGTCGAGGGAGCATTTTTTAAGCCGAAAGGCATTCTTGTAAACTCAAATTGACCTGAAATACTATTAGTTGTAACACTGAATGCTGTTTTTTCAGTGTCCTTGGAATTTAATAAAAGTTGATGAAAACCTGATGCTAAATCGAGTGTACTAAAATATTTAGAATGACCTAGTTGGTCTAAGATGTCAGTAATAAGAGGGAGAGGATAAACCTCTGAAACTGTGACGTCATTTAAACGTCGATAATCTATAACAATTCGCCATTTTTGTTTACCTGAAGCATCTAATTTTTTGGGGACCACCCATACGGGTGCATTCCAAGGAAAAGTTGATGGACGAATAATATTCTGATTAAGCATTTTCTTAATTTGTTTTTCGACTTCGTCTTTATGAACTTCGGGGAAACGATACGACTTTACATGAATAGGGGCTGCATCCCTAGTATTTATAGAATGCTTAATAATTTCTGTATGGGATAAAAATTCACCATCAAGATGAAATATATCTGTAAATTTAGAAAGGCAGTTTATTAACGCTTTCTTTTCTTGTGGATTAAGATGAGAGCACCTTATCTGCTCTAAGACTTTCTGAGATCGGTCGATGTCTAATGCATCTAGTTGATTAATCCGTTCGTGTTGTTCGTCATTAATTTTGGAAGCTGGCATTTCAAATGGTGTTAATTTGACTTGAAAATCGTCAATTTCAATTTCAGATTCAGTGGTGTTGAGAACCGAAACATTGACTCTGTTATTTGATTTTAAGTTAACTATACAGTTAGCCAAAAGTACACCTTCACTAATTTTATGATCTAATATCAAAGCTTCCTTTAGTTCAGCAATTTCTGATAGATTTGAGACTGAACACTCAATGACAGTTTCTGACCTCGGGGGTATGACATATGATGGTTTGCTACAGCAAATAGGTATTTCGTAATTCTCCAAATTAAGAGTATTGGTAGAATACTGAATGTCTATTTTGAAATGTTGTATAAAATCACTACCAATAATACCATCGTAGTTTAAATTAATCGTATCGTCAATCGCGTGGAACAAATAGTCAAATATTATTTTTCTTGACGAAGAAACGCGATGTTCAAAATTAAGTTTAATAGAACCAAGAGATTCGCAATAGGAATCGTTGTCACTTAAGCCTTTGAGTTTTATAATTTCAGGGTTAAGCACTGGTTTATTACGTAAACTAGAATGTTTAATAATTGAAATTGTAGATCCAGTGTCAATCAAAAAGCATAAAGGCTTGTTATTATAATTCGTTTTTAAGTAAACGTGAGGTAGAGAAACTTTGTTATTAATGTTATTAATAGTAAATGTATTCTCACGTGAAGGATTTGAAAACTTGTGTGCATGAACCTGTGTTGAAGAAAATTTAGGAACACAGTTTGAAGGACTTTTAGTCTCTTGAATTGCACTAACCTGTGTTGGGGAAAAATTAAGAACACAGTGTGAAGGACTTTTAGTACCTTGAATTGCACTAACCTGTGTTGAGGAAAAATTAAGAACACAGTTTGAAGGACTCTTAGTACCTTTATGTGCGGTAACTTGTGTTGAAGAAAATTTAGGAACACAAGATGTAGAATAATTTAAAGATTTCGTGTCATTTAAAATATTACGAGGTTTCGGCAGACACGCAACCGGAACCCTATTTAGTTTAAAGTTACACTTTCATCGTTAGTGTCAACATAATGCACATTAGAGCGATTATCGCTCGACATTTTACTCGAACTCGGTGGAAGTGCACTTGATAGTGTAGAATTACGAGCATCGGTATGCGAATAATTATTATTTTTAAATTGAAGTTTGCGACATTCGCCTATCAAATGACCTCGTTTTTTACAGTATGCACATAGTTTATTTGAATCAAATTGAAAATTTGATTTGAATTTGTTATTGCCAAATTTACTTGGTTGAATATTATTATGTGAATTTAAATGATGGAAATTTGGAGTGGAGTACTTATTTTTATTTTTGTAACACTCCGAAGCGACATGACCGCTTTTATTACATGTTGTGCATTGTTTATTAGAACGAGTTGAGAGTTTAGTTAAATTGAATAACTTTTCCTCTTCAGTAGCATGTGTAATCGCTTCTGATAAGGTTTTAGGATTTCGACATCGCACAATATGTGAAAAGTTATTGTTTAAGCCTAACATAAACGTATTTAGGGCTAGATCCTCCATTGCGGCTATTCGACCTATTAGTTCCTTGTCGTTATCGCAGCTATAGTGGATGTCAGATTGAAGTTTTGTCAAACACGATTCAATTCTAATGGAAAACTGCATAACGCTTTCGGAGGGCAATTGCTTACAGTTTTGTAGGTCAACTAGTAAATGAGTGGAGTGTTTTTTTTCTCCAAAAGTTGTCTTGAGAAACTGTTTTATCTCAATCCAACTATCAAATTTTTTTAGACAACAAGCTAATTGTGCTTTGCCTTCCAATTGCGATATGATGTATTTACATAAGACGTTCTGTTGGTCTGTTGTAGCTAATGCAATTGCATTTTCGCAATTGGTTAAAAACGCGGGCAATAATTCGCGATCACCAGTATAAGGTTTAATGAACTTTGTGAGGACAGACAGAGTAATTTTTTCAGCCATTTTAACTTTTGGTTTTGGCGCTGGGCTATCCTCAGAAGAATCGGAACTAGATGAGGATGCGACTTCTTCAGATGTCTCCTTTTTAAGAGGCATTAAATATTGTATACAAATTAATTATCGAAGTAAAGCACTACAAACCATCAGACACAAAAAAATTGCATTAAAATAATAAATAAAAATGTTAATTTAATTGAACAATGTAAACGATGTAAATAAGTAAAATTTGTAAAATAAAGTTCAGATAAAATGGGAAATTCTTAGAAAATTATTAAAAGATAAAATAAATTGGGAAATTGCACATTCACTTGGGAGCACTTTTAATTGGGAGCACTTCACTAGAAAGATAAATTACTCACAGTAATGCCGAAATTATGACAGCATGCGCGAACATTCTGGATTGCCACGTAATGCAGCGAGAAACAGCGTGACCTGGCGACTCAAGGAGTCGTATTGCAGGAACGTGTCGTGACGTCGCGGACACGCGGTTAGTTAGACCACGTGGCTGTGATGGTGATGAGCAGTTGGAGTCCTCGGCAAGACCTCGATGAGATGTCTCTGGATGATTTAAGTGATGCGGGCTCACAGTCGAAACTGGAGGCTGACCGTCGACCACAGGGTAGCAGAGTGTTTTCGGTGGTGATGCGGGCTCACGCTTCACAGCGGAGGCTTACCGTCGATCACGTGGAGTGCAGCAGCGCGGGCTTAGGCTTTTGTGGAACCCAAGGCTTATCGTCGACCACAGACACTTAGGACCTTTACAATTACGGAGCCAACAAATATAATGGTGCAGACGAATGGAACGAGTTCGCGACGCCTACACCTATAGATCCCAGAACTTGACGGTTTTTCCTGGGATCCCACTTCTGACACCAAATTTGTTAGGATGGCGGCCCGTTGGTCCTTTTTAAGAAAAAACACCACTTTGCTATAAAATTATTTTAATCAAAGAAAAGACATACAGACAGAAAAATTTATATAACTGCTCTACGAGCACGTGTAAAATTCGCCTTTTATACCATCCGCGTAAACGTGGAGGCGACGGGGGTTTGCGCTTAGTCGGCAAAAAAAATGTGGAATGTACATAACAGAACGAAGCTTGTGATATGGTAACCAGATAGCTGATATACTACATACTACTTTTAAATACATACATAGATATTTACATCCATCTCATCCATCCATGTTCATCTCTTTCGAAGCTGTAGTGACTTTAGCTGCTTAGGTCTTCATTGATTAACATTTATCTTTTTTCCTGAACTGGCTGGTATAATTAAAACTATAATTTTACATTTATGAAAAAAACTAGTAGCTCCCCGCGGCTTCGCCCGCGTTCCCGGGCGATCTTCAATTTTTCCGGGATAAAAAGTAGCCTAAGTCCTTTCTCGAGCTCTGGATTATCTGTGTACCAAAATCCGTATGTAAATCGTAGAGATATAGAGTTACTTTCGCATTTATAATATTAATTAGGATATAGTATATATAGTATGGATTAGTATGGATGGAAGGCTTTCCCGTCTGTAGTGACAATAGGGCGAAACTTAAAAAAAACCTTCGAAACCTTACACTTGGTCCACAAACGAAAATAGTTCGGACAATGGAGTGGGCGATCGGAGAATGATGCGAATGCTTTTACGACTGTTTAATTTAAGAATGGTCCGGTCTCTCCAGTTTAATGAGACACGATATATGGATCGTGATTGAGAACTCATTTGTGGGTTTTGAGTCATCTGTGGAATGTTTTTTTTTTGGTTAATTAGGCTTCGGGATATGAGACCTCTTTGGTATTTATTTTAAAAATAATTGCTTTTAATAAAGCAATTATTTTTAAAATATAATAAATGTCATATTATATTAAGAATAATATCAGTGTGTAAATCATCATAAGTTGTATTTAGTTCCTAAAATGGGTGAGTAAGCGTTGTAAAGAAATTTCAAGATTTAAATTTAAATACTCTGGTAAGAGAACCTAAAGATGATCTAGTTATAATACAAAGGAAGGATATGATTTTTATTTGTTTGTAATAAATAGGTTCAGAGACTACTGCACCGATCTGAATAAACCCTTCACCAATAAAAGCTAGAATCAGGGAGTAACATACACTATATTTTATCCCCGCATTTCTACAGAAACGGGAACTACGCGGGTGAACCTCGTAATAAATGTACACACCTACATAAAAAATAACAACGTTCTTCACCAAAAATAATCACATATCGATAAGATCGGTAAGCCGTTCAAATCGATTCGAAAATCCAATAAGAAATAATCGAGTAAAAGCCCACCCAACACACAAAAACGTCTGTTTACGATCACGCTTGTCTCAAAACTACTTTTTGTTGTCCATCTAGTCGTAGATAAGGGCTGATCTTCACCACATATTCTAATCATATTGTCGTAATTAATCAACGAACGATCAAATGCGATAAGGACCACCGGCGATGATTGGATTTGGTTGTCCATTTCGGTAAGTTACCAATGTTGATTTGGAATGGTTGATTTAGATTAACGTATAATCCGCCCTCGTCGTTTGAGTTTCGGATTCGTTGTGACTGCAATATTTGATACTAAATAATAAATACCTACTTATATACCTACCCATATTTTTTTAGTGCAGAATAGATAGTCAAGAAACAATAATCACTATATCCTACATACGAAAGTTTGTGGGAATATGTGCTTGTTACTCTTCAACGCCAGAACGGCTGATAGGATCGCGATGAAATTTGCCACAGAGTTAGTATATGGTCTCGAATAACACATAGGCTTCTTTTTATCCCGTTTAAATTTAAGATCCTCGGGAATGCGTGTGAAACCAAGGAGAGTGACTAAAATTATATTTCATGATCACGTATTATACTCAACTATCTGATCGGCGCATCAAAGCACTAAAAAAATGCCTAGGATATTTCCAAATGAAGACAATAACTATTGATTTGTGCCTTAAAAAGCTCAAATTTGTCATTTATCACAAGCTAGTTCTAGCAGAGTAGGTACACAGTACACTACAGTACTGCAGTGCAAATAGGTACGTACGGTAGGTAATAGAGCTGAATTAGTATGCCAGTCAGCTGCATAGCCTATATAACGAACATTTGATCCAATATTCAGTTTCCAATTACATCGATTAACAACTGCGGATCACTGGCGCCTAGGGAGTTTCATTCTGTAAATGTAACTCGATGTTTCCCCACAATATTTTGTCTCTTTCTTTATTAAGCTATTAAGTGAGAAGTCCGTTTTGTGAACGTAGTTGCGTCCGCTCGTAGACTAAGATTGGTATGAAATACAAAGGCTTTGTATGTCTACAGTAGGGTACATCTACACAAAAATTATAAAGAGGAAAGATTTGATTTGTTTGTAATGAATAGGCTCCGAAACTACTTGACTGATCTGAATAACTCTTTCACCAATGGAAAGCTACATTATCAGGGAGTAACATAGGCTATATTTCATCACCGTTTTACTAAAAGAAAGGGAATTACTCGGGTAAAACCACGCGGCGGAAACTAGTAGCAATATATAAAGGAAAATAATCATGAAATGAAAGGAAGAAAGGAAAGAAAATAACTGGTAATAGTGCTGAGTTATTAGAAGGATGTTTTTGCGAAGCATTTATTTATATGTTGAGGGGGAAAAGGTGATAATATTATTTTGGAAGTGGGATAGAATGCACCATTAATTTTCCTCTAAGCCTCATATCCTCACAAGGAAAATAGTTTGAAATCAATTGCCTATTTTCTGTACTAATATAATAAAGAGGAATGAATTGTTTTTGTTTATTTGTAATTATTAGGCTCTAAAAGTACTCTATCGATCTGAATGATGCTTTCACCATTATCAGGGAGTAACATAGGCTATATTTTATCCCTGTATTCCTAGGGGAACGGTGAAATTATTGGGAGATGCAACTTAATTTTTTTTTGCGCTCCGTTTGCGATGGCGAGCCGATTAGAAATTTAATACTATTTGATTGCTTCTAACAGCAATTTACACTCGAAGTAAACTATTTGATGATCAAGATTTTAATAGTTAGAGGAACTATTTAAATTAGATTTCTAGCCAATCTGATTCCAAACTAAGCAAAGCTACGATAACCATATAGCCGATATCGACGAAGAAGTAACAATAAAAATTGGAACTTTACAGGAAACGGAGAAACATTTCAATATTTAATTAAGTCGAATTAGACTTTTAGAGCATAAATAGTCAAATATATTTGGAGAACTTGACAGTAGGTACTTGCGAAATTGCACTATTGTCATTTGGCATGAAATAATAGTGAAATTGAACAAAAACTAAATAGGTAACTATACTTCATCGTCGATATACTACTTCAAAATACATACTTAAATAGAAACTAGCTACTAGGTTCTATCCCTCAGTTTCACCCGCGTACCCGGGAGATCTTTCATTTTCCCGGTATACATATAATGTAGCATGTCCTTTCTCAGGCTCTAGACTATATGTACTAAATGTCATTAAAATCGGTTCGATAGTTTTAGCGTGAAAGCGAGACATTTCTTTGGCATTTCTATTATTAAGTTAGGATAGTCAACTAGTCTGTAAAAAAAAAAATCTTCTAAAATCTCACTCTAAAAACATAACCTTTCAACCAGTAAGTATTTTGGTCGTAAAATCGTAAAACCAATCAAAATACTCCGGCGTTACGATGACAAGACCACAGATAAGACAGTTCTACTAAAACTAAAAGGGTTGTTACGTTATCCGATAAATTTGAGTTTTATTATGACGAGGGTACAGCCATAGTGATTTCTGATCCCCAAAGGTTATTAGGACAGCTATATGATTTCTTTTCTCAAATTAGTTTGACTGGATTTTAAAATAAAAACTCTTTGGTTTTTTTTATGATGTTGGTACTTAATTTGATTGTCGTTTTCATAGTTTTTTTTTTGTAACTGAACAGTGAATAAGTGTACTTCCTAGGATATGGCTTTTGATATTAAAGTCGTTACTTTAATGAAAGTTTTAGAATGTAGTAATAGAAATATATTTGTGTTTTATTTATGTAAATAGCTGCTGAAACATCATACCTGCATTCTCATAATATATCGAATTTCATGAATATGGATATTTCTTACTCTTTCACACAAAAATTTGGAACACAGTTACCTGGATTAACATATAGGCTACTTTTTATCCTGAAAAAAAAAGATCCCCGGGAACGCAGGTCAAACCACGGGTAACACTAGTCCAAAAATTAAGTTAGTGAAATTCGAATTAAAAAAACGAAATGAACGGTTACGGTTCAAAAACGTTCTAACCTAACCTATAATTAAAACACAATATATGGAAATCAAATTACATTATAACTGTCATAAATAAAAGTCGGCAAGCCATTAAATTATACACACAGACATAAAAGGAGTGTTTTAAGATGATATATTATATTTTATTGTTTTTAACTCCCATTGTATAATTGAGTCATAAAATTGAATGGGTTTAATGACAGTCTGTAAATGTATGAAAAATGTCATTAATAACGTTTTATTGGCGATATCATTGCGGTTTTTATTTGAAATTGAATTAATGTGGTTGAAATTTATTATTATCCGTTTGTAGTACGGCTTTGGTCTTAAATTAAAACTTAGTTCTATAGTTTATCTCTATTGGTCTCAATAGACAAAATAAATAGTCTAATCGCGCATGATTTGATTGACTACCTACAAAAAATAATTATTTTGACTTAACTTTCATAGAAATTGAATTGATTTTGGCCTTCTGCCCCGCGTGAACTGCAACTTTTTCAAGATAATCGATATCCCATGTCCTTTTCTAAGCTATAGTCTATCTCTGTACTAAGTTTCATCAAAATCCGTTCTGTAGTGTAGTTGTGAAAGCGGTACAGAGTAATTTTAATAATGTAAGGGATCGATAAAGAAAAATTCTAAAGGGGAATGCCCAGTGTCCAAAGGGTCTTGGGCCCAGGATGGACAGCAAAAATGAGTGTAATAGTTTAGTGTTCCAAAATCATAACTATATAACATATCTAAAAAATATATTTTAAAGGCCGCCATTGTTTTAAAATAAGTAGAAATGAATAAAGCATTTTGAGGTTATTTTACGTATTTACAGTCACAGGGATCGGGGCAAAGAAATATTTTTTTTGCATTAAATATCTATATTGTCTTTATCATCAAACATGACTAATATATTATCTAAAAATGCCTCAGGAGTCTCCAGTATACAATAGTAGTCTTTACGCAGGAGGTAGTATATTTGATTCAAATGTAGCCCAACCAATGTACCAAAGTAATGTCACTATATGAGCACAACAATCTACCGTGCGTTTTCCTACTTTTCAATTGCAACAATCTTGTTTGATTTTATTCCTGCTATTTAAATTATTATTTATACAAATATAAACAAAATATACTTTGCAATACATTATATTATACACTACCTACCTACCTCTGCGCGGTTTCACTCGCGCAAAATATGGCCTATGTTACTCGTGGACACCGTAGCTTTCGAATGGTTAAAGAATTTTTAAAAACGGTCCAGTAGTTTTTGAGCCTATTCATTACAACCAAACGAAGTTTTCCGCTATATAATATTAGTATTATTTATTTATTTATTTTATTTTAAGCCTGGGTTGTCCCACTGCAGGGCAATGGCCTCCCATCCCGCTCAATATTAGTATAGAAAAACAAATCAAAACACACGCACATTGAGCGAAAGAAACAAATAAAAAGAGTCAACAAAATGACAGTGATTTGACGAGTAAATGTCAAGCGAGTGTTTTCATACACAAAAAATAAATAAAAAATATAATCGATAGAATCGATTCATCGATTTTTTGTTAATTTCCTTATTTTAAATAGTGTAAATACATTATATTTAAAACAAAACCATATTTTCTTTTAATTTATTTAGCCACCACTTTGTGTAAATAAAGTGTAAATAAAGACTCGTGTATTCATTTGAATATTGCATTTTATGAAATACGATTAGTACCTATCGATAAGAAAATAATATAACTTAAAACGTCATTTTAACGCTGGCAACATCTTACAACCTTTTTCGATCTTTCTTGTTAAAATACTTTTAAGAAACGAAATATAGTTTATTGAAGTGGCGGCCTTTTAAATGAATCCAAAATTCATATTTTAATACAACAAAATTTTTAAACAAAATCATTTCTTTGTATAGTACTGTCCACGGTGGGCCCAAAATGGGCTTTCCTCTTTAAACATCATCCAATCAACTCAAAATCCAAAACTCTTAAATTAATAAAAAAAGTATGCCTTTTGTTAGCCAGCATAAGTCTTTCTAGGGAAGTGAAATATCTGGGAGTCACTATCGACCAGAAACTGACCTGGAACAGCCACGTTGCTAACGTAATACAGAAGGCAAAGATTGCCTTGGGAATATGTAGCAAAATGGCAGGACAACGCTGGGGTCTTAGGCCCCAGATGGTTCTCTGGCTGTACTCAGCTATTGTGAGGCCGTTATTAACATACGCCTCCGTAGTCTGGAGTAAGAAGGTCAAACAAAAATCAACAATTGCCATACTCAGTAGCTTACAAAGAACAGCCTGCATTATGGCAACCGGAGCTATGTCAACTTCCCCTGGAGCGGCACTGGATGCGTTGTTAGATCTAACGCCCCTGCATCTACATGTAGAGAAGGTGGCGAGAACTACTATGCACAGGATACACGCACAGGTGGGACCAAAATGGCTCTCCCAGGCACTTAACACTAGAAGCGCCATCGTTCCATTTTTGACCCACCCGCAAGTTTCGTCGTCTGTAACTTTTTATTTTTTCTACTCAAAGCCGTGATACTTTTTGACTTTTAATAATTTATTGTATTTATTAAATTCAATATGTTTTCTATTGAATAAAAATAAATGTAAATAAAATAATTTGCTATTTACCTAGAACTGCCGCTGGGTCATTTTTGTCCCGCCTAATTTCTAAGCAATAATTCGACGTATAGTGGCTAATTACGCGGGTGTAGGGGTGAATAAACAGTTGAGCATTGTTTCTATTCATTTCTTTGTCGCTTTGTGTAAAAAGTGCAAGTTTTTGTTTTACAAACGCATAACTCTTGTACTATTATAGTTATGTCTAGTCAAAATAGCAGAATATTGAAACCGCAAGAAATTGCATCCTGTTTGAATGATATTCTAGAGGACAAATCAAATGGCAAGCCTTTGGGATATTCTGATGACGACTACGAGTTACAAAGGAGTTTCATTCAAAAGTTTTTATATAAATGCCGTTGCCAATTTACCCAGTTCTTGAGCTCAAAGTCAGATAAGTATGGCCAAAAGTTTTGGATCGTTGTTGACAATGTATATACCTAATAAATATGTCTACTTACCTTGGGGAAGATGATCATAAACCTAATGCCATGATTAGGTTTGTGATCATCTTTCGTTTAGGGGACTAGGTGGTACAGAAAATGATAGAACTTTACACCAACAAAGGTAAGAATGTGCCTTGAAACCATTTTTTTTAACTCTTTTATTAGCGGAATATTTGTAGTCTAAAAACACTAGTATCGTAGGCACTGTAAATGGAATTCGAAGAGAAATACCTATTGCTATAAAACTGCTAAAGAAAAATTATACAAGTCGTGTCTCCTGAAAACTGGTGACACAACATTGACTGTTTCTCAGACTAAGCCAAATAAAAATGTTCTTATGCTTTGGATGCATCAAGATATTATGACAATAAGTTCTAGTTCAAAGAAAAAACCAGAAACAATACTATTCTACAACACCACGAAGCATGGAGTACATGTTGTCGATTCGATCACCAGGAAATATACAGTACAGGCGGCTCCTAGACATTGGCCAGTTCATATATTTTATGATCTGTCTGATTTGGCAGCTATAAACCCATGGGTATTATATAAATTTATCAACAATAGAAAAATAAAACGTAGAGACTTTTTATTGCAACTGGGGAGAAGAATTAGGTATACGCAGTACATGAATAATAGAAAACAGCCATTCCTACAGAAATTTCAGAAAACCTATTAGAAGAAGAGATTATGAAAAATGTAAGGTCAAGACCAAATATACAAGTTATCTGTGAAGTCTCAAATGCTTAAACACTGTCTGTAATAAATGCAATGCTAAGGAAAATTATTTATGTTATATTTGCTATTCTGATAATAAACAGTCAAGAGATTTTTTGGTATTTATTACATTTAGAATTACAATCTTAGTTGTGATGACTATAATAAACTATTTGTTATGTAAAAAAAATTGTTACGTATTTGTTGTAAAAATGTTAATTATTTGACTTAAATAAATAAATAAATATAATTTCAAATAATATACATTGTTTGTTTTAATTATAATTCATGCTTTATGTTAATGAACGTTGTAAAAAATATAATGGGTCAAAATTGGAACAGCGGCGGTTCTAGGGGGGTCATGAGTTTCGGCACTTCTAGTGTTAAATCCGTTCAGGACTCAGTACTGGAAACTCCAATTCTGAACATGGTATCGGACTCAATGATACCTCAGATAAACTTTCGTAGGTTTTATGAAGTAGATAGTCCCTCCCGCGATGAATGGCTTAATGACAAAATCGCGTGGGTGGGAGGTGGCCTTAAGTGGTACACCGATGGATCCAAATCAGGATCTGAGGTAGGCTGTGGAATCTATGGAGAGCGTCCAAAAATCAGCAAGCAGCTGAACCTTGGAAAATACGCCTCCATTTTCCAGGCAGAGGTATACGCCATCTTAGAATGTGCGGACATCAATCTGCAGAAAGACTACACCAACCACACAATATATATCCATTCGGACAGCCAAGCGGCCCTTTTGGCCCTGACCTCCGAAACAATCAGCTCTATTTTAGTTAAAAATTGCATGGACCTCCTTAACGAACTGGGCACAAAGAACAGAGTCGTACTAAGTTGAATACCAGGACATGCAGGAATCGTTGGAAATGAAAAAGCCGACGAACTCGCCAAGGCTGGAGCTAAGGGGAGCCCTTATGGGCCTGAGCCAATCTGCGGGATACCCAAAAGCCTAGCTAACTTAACCCTGAGGAACATATATGTAAACTCATCCCTTAATTCCTGGCACGAGGTGCTTGGAATGAGTCACTCTAAGGCACTTATAAAGGCCTTCAGTAAGAAATCTGCTTCAGAGATATTTTCTCTAAGTAGAATCAACTTGCGCATACTAGTGAGGGTGCTAACAGGGCACTGTGGACTGAACAAACATTTGTTCACAATCAGTGTCCGTGACACAAAGGAGTGCAGATTCTGCTGCAATGCAGATGAAACACCCAAACACCTTCTGTGTGAATGTCACCCACTTATGCCAAAACGTAATACCCACCTGGGGAAACACATATTGCACCCAGATGAGGTAAAATCAATTCCTGTCAAGAACATAGTGCGGTTTTTCAAAGCTGCAGGTCTTGACAGTGAAATCTAGTTAATGTGGCGATCACAATAGACCTAGTATGGTCGCAGTGATACAAGCTCTGAGAAGACTTGAAATAGCCGCTTAATCCAAATAATAATAATAATAATAATAATGCCTTTTGTTTTTAAGGCCACTGCTTTTAAGCACACGATGCAAACAGTGTTAATAACCCCTATTTAAATAATTGATTGCACGTAGCACTATGCTTATATATTGTCCCTTACTAACCGAGTGCGTCGTGAGGAGTAGAAGTAGTACAAATGGTGTATTACCAGCTAACGACAGCATTATTCGCGTAGGTAAGCAATGTAGCGATATAGCATGTGTCGCGGTGCTTTTGTTGTTGTGATTCTCTATAGTGTCGGTACGTGACCCTGCTATTTTATTGCTTTAAATTTTCAGCATGTTATTTTGATGTGATTGACAGGTTGTTTTTTTTTTTTCTGGAAGTATTTCGAATGTAGAATGTAATTGTTGGAATTTATGTACGTCAGATTAGATTTTTTTCCGTTTTTGCAACATTTTTCATCTACGCTTTGGTCCTTTTTGGTCGTAGTGATGTTATACCCTTCTTCTTAAAATGAGTTACCTATCTGCCAAAATATTTTTTCATTCCGAACCAGAAGTTCCTGAGATAAGCGCGTTCTAACAAACTCTTCAGCTGTATAATATTACTGTAGATTATTAAAACAATGTTTGAAGGGCACAGTAAAATTATAGGGAATGTCACATATTCGAATATTTTTTTAAATAATCATAATTTTGTCTATGCTATTTTAAATTCCAATCAATACAAATTAAATTAATTAATGAAGACATTTCTCATTATTTACCTATTTGTCTTTCATTTGTTAAAAATATATTAAAAAGTGAACAAATTTAATCAGATCGGTTCCGCAGGTATATTAAATACTGGGAAATTAAATTAAATGCTGATTACCAATTTAATTAAGCACAATTTGATGAAATAAAACGCTATCACACGCTCCGGCACCGCTATTAGTTAAAATTGAAAAGCGCATTTTAATTAGCCTTTTACCGAATTTCTGAATGCTATATTATTAACAACCCTATCTCAATAAAATAATAATTGTATTATAAATTGATGTTTTAAAAGTTATAATAAAAATTTGCAAATAAAACGCAGAAGCTTTTTAATTTTTAATGCTGTTTTTCATAAACCATTAAGTATTAATTGTATGATACTTTCAATTACATAATATTTGTCAATATTCGCAATTTTGTTTCCATTATGTAGTTCCATTCGCCAATTATTGGCCATGTATGAATAATGTCCAAAAATTTATATATTCAATTATCAGTGTGAGAACTAGTAGCTTCCCCCCGCGGTTTACCCCGTTTCCAAGGAACCTTCAACCTTTTCGGAATAAAAAGCTAGCCTATGTTATTTCCCAAGGTATAGCTGTCTCTGAACCAAATTTCAAATCATAAAAATAAGATCAGTGATTTAGGGCAGATATGTCTTTTACGATTTCACTCCTAAACTAAAGACTTAAAACTTCTAAAACACAACTATAACTACTTCACAGTTATTTATTAGAAGTAATTTAAGGGAAATGCTTAATTTCATCCATACTAATATTATAAATGCGAAAGTAACTCTGTCTGTCGGTCTGTTACGCTTTCACGCTAAAACTACTCAATCGAGTTAAATGAAATTTGGTACACAGATAATCCAGAGCCTGAGAAAGGACATAGGCTACTTTTTATCCCGGGAAATTTGAGGATCCCCTGGAAACGCGGGCGAAGCCACGGGGAGCCACTAGTCTTAAATACTTCTCAATAATGTTCTTATATTCAATATTGGTTAGTGGTTGACATTATTATTCGTAAACCTTCACTGAGGGTCCTTTTAAAAGTAAACACTAATAAAATGTTAAAATACTTCCACAAACAGACATCCACTTTACATCCAAATCAGGCTTAAATAACGCTTTACGAAAGTACATGTCCATAAAATTCATTAAAATACACGGTAAAAATATTTAACCGGTTCTTATGAAGGCGAAGGATATTTCTCACACAATAAAACCGGCCAAGTGCGTTCAGACTCGTGTATGAAGGATTCCGTGTAATAAAGATTGAGAAAGAAACAAAACAGTTAGCACGGTTCTAGTATCTAATCTAATATCTTAAATTTTTGTTCTTATTAATTAATAAATAATGAATATCCTGGGACACTTTTCACACACGGTCAATCTGATTTCAAACTAAGCAGAGCTCGTGATATGGTAATCTGATTACCTGATACATAATTACTTTTAAATATATACTTATTTAGATAATAACATTCAGACACAGAACAAACAGACATATTACGACCGACTGTAGCTGCAACAGAAATATACTTTCTGTGAAAATTTCGATTTTTCGATAATGAGATCAATCAGCCCGGTGACAGACAAACGGACTGACCGACTGACTAATGAACAAATGGACGGTGAAAGCTTAGTGATATAGATCCCGATGCTTCGCCTTTGGTTACGGAACCCTAAAACCGGCGAAAAGTTGATAAGGCAATTTTATTATTGGACCTTTTAAAAGAGGTCCGCGTTTAATTTTAAGTGGTATTCGCCACTTTCAGTTTGATTATAAACAAATTGGTATCGTTTATCTGTATATAAAGAGAGGTGCTTAGATTTTTATTTGAATTTTTGCCGGTGGAAGGTCTCAAAATTTCTTTATCATTTCATTTTTACAAACAACATGAACAAAATAGTAAACTTAGGTAAACCAATTTGAGTAACTTCAAGTTAAGTAAGTAACGGTGATAGCTTAGTGGTAGTATAGACTGTGATATGGGGAAGTTATAGGTTCAACCCTTAAAGCTAAAAGTCTGCCTTCAAGCACCTATCATATTATATCAGCTCTCTGGTTACCATATCACAAGCTCAGCTTAGTTTGAAATCAGATTGGCCGTGTGTGAAAAATGTCTCAGGATATTTTATTTGTGTTTGCTCACTTTGGCCAAATGAAAACCACAACTTAATAAAAGGTTATAGAACCGTTTTAGAGGTAAAGAATCCGTCTTATTTAAAAAGCGTCCATAACATATATAATTTCAACAATAATATACTTGTTCAACGTCTCAATCGCGTACCCACACACGTCGTTTCTCAGAAAGTCCAATGTAACATTTAGTTGTAAGGCGATAAATCTCAGCGTACTCTATAATTACAAGCCTGTTCATTAATAATGCATAACTCGATCAAACGACGCGGCTCAAGTCTCGGTCGGAGTAAGGTGTGTACCCATACGATTTATGTTGCATTTAGAATTTGTTTCGGTATGAAGTTTGGCTGAATATGTGGTAACGTAGATTTGACAGTCAAAATTTCATAGACTAAATAATTTAAGGCTTTATTTAGAAACTAAGTACATCTTAAATTTTGATAAAAAGATCTTATCTTTTATTCCAGAACATATTGTGCCAATTTCATCGCTAACTCTTCGCCGTTCTAGCGTGTCTAGCAGTTTAACCTACGTTTCCGAGTCTTTTCGGGTTAAAAATATTTTCAAGTAATAATCCAGAACATATTCCTAATACCAAGTTTCGTCTCAATTCCTCCAGTCGTTTTAGCGTGATTAAATAACAAAGTTCCATACATCCTCACAAACTGGGTTCTGGGTTTTCCAATCAATTTTCCATTATAAAGTTGAAATAATTATATGACAAAGGGTCTCACACAATTTCATGTGTGAAGGTCCTTATTGATCAAACACAAGCGTGTTATTCGTTAAATTAAAACTCTCCTTCGCACGCATAATCGACTGAATAAATATTGGCATCGATTTTAACAAGGTATCTCGATTGTAACTCGATTTCTCGAATCAATATTTATATCTATTTATTTTGAATACATACAAAGAGCATTCAAACATCTATACTAATATTGGTAAGAGGTAACGTTTGTGAGTTTGTGACGCTGTAAGGGGTAATCTCTGGATCTACTGAAGCGTTTTTCAATATTATTTCACCAAATGAAAGCTACGTTATTCTGAAGTGTCATAGACTATATTTTATCCCCGTATTCCCACGGGAATGGGAACTACGCGTGTGGAACCGCACGGAAGCAGCTAGTCACAGATAAAATAAATTTTATAACCTTAAACTGATGTAACTGGTAGTAATTTAGAATCGAATACTTTTTGACTTCCTGTCGCCATAGTTTCCATTACCGTATGAATAAAATATAGCTTATATTACATGCAGATAATGTAGCTTTTTATGTATGACATAATTATTCACATCGAAATTTCAGACCTATTAACAAATAAACAAAAAGTCTAATCTTATCTTTAGTGTAGATTAAGGTTTCAATACGTCGAATTATTCCTTCCATCTGTTTCAGTACATCTCCCTCCTTCATCTCATTCTTTATTCAATACTAGCCGCCGTCGCGTGGTTTTACTCGCGTAGTTCCCGTTCCCGTAGGAATACGGGGATGAAATATAGCCTATGTTATTAATGAATAACGTAGCTTTCAATCAGTGAAAGAATTGTGCAGATCGGTTCGGTAGTTTCGGAGCCTATTCGATACAAACAAATCTTTCCTCTTTATAATATTAGTATAGAGGAAGAGATGGATCTTTCGTAAATCCATAGTTATACCATATCAAATTGATCGCATTCAAAATGTTAATTAGGTTTTTAAGTTCGGGACACGTCCCAGATATTGCTTTTTTTGTCAAACAATAGGTCCTTTTCTGTTGATTTTATCTAATAAACCGCATTTCGTAAGTACTGATGATGAGTTACGATATAATGTCGATACGTGATGAATCATAAATTTACAAATAACATTTACAAATAATGCATTGTTTGCTAAGAAATGATGTTTTTGTTAGTGTTGACGTTTATGGCTTAGGTTAGAGTTTATAGTTGTTGTGTTGTTTATTTTATATCTTATGGGTGTGTCTATTTCTTCTATAGGTATAGATTATGGAAATAATAAGAAATTCTTTTTAATTATTAAAACTTTATGTAAGATATAATTCCTTTATTTATATAAATATTTACTTAGAACGTCTTTTTTATATCCGTGATCCTTTTATCGAAGTTTGGGGTACAATTTAAAATTAAATTGAAATATATGGTCACTTAAAATATACGTACAACCTGTTACTCCATTATAAGATGAATAAAAAACGTACAAAATTCATCGGTAAATTTTTCAATTACTTCGGAGCCGAAACAAAAAATAAACCACCAAATTAAACGACGGTAAGATAAAACAAAAACTGCAAAATGCAAGTCTACTCATCATGAGACTTTCAAAAAAGCTGTGGTGCCTTCAAAAGCTTGCATGTGGTGTAACGCGAAAAGTTTTCCTAAACACTGATCCACCCTTTCCGCGAGAATGAGACTTTAACACCTTACGGATTTACTGAATGTTATATTTCAATATTGTTCAGTGAAAATGTATGACAGATGGATTGGTAAAATAAATGTGGATACTATTTTGTTTTGGTGTGCATTTATGATTATTCGTAGTACAGAATTTGTACTATATCAGTGACAGAAAGAACTATATTATTTTGATGGATATGTGTGTATATTTTTAGAGTTTGAAAATATATTAATTTAAATATATAGGTACCTACGTAGACCATACGTATCTACGTACGACCTTAAAAGAATGCTTAGTTACCAAAAGCAATTTTGAACCTGAAGGTCTGATGTAATATTATTTAATTTAAAAAAATCGTTTCATTTATCCCTTGATTAATATTGATAACATTTTCCATTCGAAAAACTAAACCTCATACCTCGTCACGCGCCCGCCTCGCCTAGCCTAAAAGGTGCATCTAACATTTGCATAAAGCCGTCCCAACCGGACCTTTTATTAAATTTCTCATGGCGTCGATGCGGCTTCTCATTTTGAGGCGATATCTCAAGTATAACGTAATCCTGATGCCAGATGAAGCTGCCTTTTTCGGTTGTAAAATGGTAATAGGATTATTTGACTTAGTATACACAATGGAAATCAGAGGCAAACCAATTTTAACAGCAAATTGTCGACACTAATATTATAAAGAGAAAATTAGAAACGACGCCATAAACTATCAGATCTTCCAGTCAGTTGAAACTACCTATCAAAAAAATCATAAACAGTCTCCTTTTAGAATCATAATTTAGAGACAATAAAGCTCAATCTTATATAATAAAACAGACCATAGTCACTAGTAATTTAATAAACCACAAATTGTGATTATTCTTATCATAATTTACCTTGAATTAAATTCAGGCAGATAGCGGATAGTTAACTTGCATACCAACTGTCTGTGGTTATTGTGAGAGCCGAGATTAAAACGGAATTTTTTAATAATCTTATTAAAAAAAAATTTGATTACGTTTCTATTAATCATGAAAAGAAGAATATTTTTTTATAAGAGACGTATATATATTATAACAATTAGTTATTTATTTTATAAGCATACTAACCGAGAGACCTTTTACTTTTCCGGGATTAATGGTAGCTTATGTGCCCAAGCTCTAGTTTAGCCTTGAAGCAAATTGCATCTAAATCGGCTCAGTGACAGTTTACTTTAGCATTTATAATATGAATACGGATTAATCATCCCAGAACGCAACAAGCGTTGTTTTATCTTGAACCGTCACACAACCGTTTAACCTAACCATATATTCGATACAATTTGACATCGTTTCAATCTCGTTCCTCAAAATAACCTTTAAAATTTGCATTTAAAGTCGAGAACAAAGGTCGAGACCGGTCAGGTGGGCCATTCACTTAAATGTAGCGGATTAGGGACACCCGATAATGGGCTATTTTAATTGTAAAAGGTTTTAGTGCTTCCCAGTTTAGTTGGGCCCAGGGATTAGGGGCTATTGGTTTAGAGGCGTAAGTATAAAATAGGGCCCAGGTAGGCAGTTACCTCCATTAGTATTCGGTCCTTATAGTGGGCGATAAAATTTTATTTCCTGGTTCGGTTTGGGAGTTTAGTGGAATGATATTTTTAATTTAAATAGTAGAGTAAAAGTTAGTACGCCAATGTTGGGTTGGGCTGGTTAGCTTTGTTGCTTTGGACTTTCAAGCCGCTAGCCGTCGAGTGCATATCTGTCTATTTGTTGATCTGATTAGCTGCTTCAAAATTTACGTAGAGATTTTCTTATATTATATCCGTGCCTAATAAGGTACTTAGTTTAGTAAAAGATGGAATAATCTGCATCTACACTTCTATACAAATATAATAAAGAGGAAAAAAATATTTTTTTGTTTGTTTCTTTGTATTGATTTGGCTTCGAAACTACTGGACCGATCGGAATTATTATTTCACTAATGGAAAGCTAAATTATCAATGCTATATTATATCTCTATATTCCTGCGGGAACGGGAATAAAGCGGGTGAAACCGTGTGATGGAAGCAAGTACTTACCCATTTAAATAAATAACTAGTTATAGGTAAATAAATATCCTAATCTTACTACATTTTCAGACTACATCTTTCGTGTAGAATGTAAGAATCCGCCAAACTATTGTTTGGTTCCCTTCAATAAGTCGTATAAGTCTTTTGTGATAAAATTAATTGCATTTTCCCCTATGCACCCGCTCCGTGCGCACACCACGAGTACTCAGAGAACACTGGGTTTTCGATTAGATTATCTATATATATAAAACAAAACTACTGAACAGATTTTCATGCGGTTTTCACCAATTTACGGAGTATTTCATGGGGAAGGTTTTTATGTATAATACATCAATTTGGATCCAGTATGTGGCGCTGGTGGGCAGAATAAAGTCTGCCGGGTCCGCTAGTAATTATTAATTTGATGTTTGATGAACAATTAATATTCAGGCATCAATAACAGAGTTAGGAGGAAGTTTAATAGTTTTTGTGGTATTTATTAATACACAAATAACACTATAAATATAAATTATCAATAGGAAAACTAAATAAGAAAATAGCATAAAATAATAATAAGTATAATATAAATAAAGTATGTTGCAAGTCGCAAATTGATTAATTTTCATTCATATAGCAATATAAATTATGCTTAGAGATGCCTTTTCAAATAACTTATTGATTAGTTAATGAAGTATTCTCTTTCAAAATTATACCAACTATATTCTCATCGACAAACATCGCAAAATAGTAAAGGAGAATTTCCAACTCTGTACAATCACAAACCGAAAGTCACAATACAATTTTTCCTGAAAGGAATTCCTCCCGCCGCGATAGTTTCATGATATATTTGTTAGTTACCCGTATTTATAGCTTTTCCAACTTTGATAGTGATGACGGTTATTATCTAGGTTTAATTGTTTATGCATCGTTTGTTAATCTTTAATTTTTGTGTATTCTCGAAAAAATCACTGCTTATTTATCTATAGTCAATTAGATGAAGGTTTCATATAAAGAAAGAAGCAACATGGCAGCCATTTTGTACTAACTGCACGTATAGGATTAAACTGAGCATGTGGTAAATGTGGTTATATGAACTATGACAGCTATTTTGTCACGAAATATTAGTAGTAAAAATTAAGAATAATTTATAATTTTAATAGTGAGATTAAGTTTTATTTAGAATTCGGTCATTTTAATACTAAATGTGCGATTCGTGCAATTCTCCGCCATGTATGTGGGATAATTTCAATATTGGCCAAATAAAAGAAATACTTGCACTGATAATCTTTAATTAATTTTCTCCTAATCCTAAACCGTCTTTCTTTCGTCGTATCTCCATTCGTTCTCCCTGTTCCACATCCCTGTCACTCTAATAGTTTTAACATAATTTTATAACTGACTTAATCTATCTCTTTCATACTTCACACATATCTCACTCTGTCCCTTTCACTCACTCATGCTAAACATTGGTCGTCATCATTCACCCGTAATTACTTACAATTCGCGTTTCGTTCCTACATCTCGGCCATTCTGGTATTTGACTGTCCCAGTCAATCTAAACAGAACTACAAAATTACATCATCAGTCTAACTTAAGTTAACAAACAATAAACCATGAGTGTACCACACTCATCGAGCATGTAACCAATAGAGTAGCAATAGTGAGCCATTTGTTTAGCAACGCATCAGTGATTTGTCACGTATAACTGGTATAACTAACAAATCACGCTCGAACTAAAACAGTACCCGACCAATAAGAGACCTGTGTGTACGACTTGACCTTGAGTCGGCCAATCAGAACACAGGGGTTGGCGCAGCGTTTTGGCGTATTTTGTTTTCTAACAAAACGGTTAACAGTTCTACTCTATTGGTTAAATGCTCGATGACCACACTACACTGTAACTACATAGCAAACTTGAAGTAACATTTATTTTTTAACTCTTCTAGAAAAATAAACTACACTTTACTAACAAATCATAACAAAATACTATAAGTACAATGTAACTATATGTTTACATCATATGGGAATTTACACAAATTGCCATTGAGTATATAGATACGCTTTTAACACCTAATAAAATTTACATCTGAACATAACAGTAGGCCATGACATCCCCAAGATATCCTTTTTTTTTTTTTTTTGATTTCCCAGGGGAATCCTCATAGGATACCCGGCAGCTCCGGGGGGAGCCGCCGGGTTATGTGGAGACTCACCGGCACAGAAGGTGCCGGTGCCTACCCACTAAACCCCTGGGGTTCCATTGACGCCTCGGCGCCGTGTGGCGGGGCTGCGGGACACGCGTAAGCCTTACAACCGCATGCCCCGCCGGCGCTGCTCGGCCTCCCAAAAACACTGCTGGAGGCCGAGCCCGTCTCGGGGGGGCGGGACTCACGATGCGAAAACGCATGCGAGTCCCGCCCCCCTCTCAACTTCACCGGAGATGCCCATGGAACAAATGGGCATCTCCGGCATGGGACCGTTGGCGTGGGCGGCGGATCCCCCGATCCACCGCCCCGGTCCCCGGCGTTACGGCGGCAACCGGCCCGCGAAGGCCTGTCGCCGCCTACCGCGCCTGCGGCGGCGAAGCGGGAGAGAGTTGACGTCGTCCTCTCTCACCCGCTCCGCCGCCTCCTTCTGCGACATGACTTGGCCGCAGAAGGTTGCGGCCGCCTCCCAGGCCTCCTCGCTGCCCACCATGGCCCTGATAAGGGCCGGCAGCGAGAGGTCTGCGCCGACCGTCGCGGACAAGGCGGTGCGAGGAGTCGCCCAAGCGGGGCACTCCTCGCGCGTATGTACCGCCGTGTCCGAGACGCCGGCCCCGCATCCCCAAGATATCCTAACCTAACAGTCTCTAACATTTGACTTGCTTACCTAACTCTAATCAGCATCTTCCGACACAGGCCATGGCTTCATATAATCTGCTGAGGATGAGGTCACTCTAGAACCATCTGACATATGATCTATCTTCTCAAGATCATAGCGATCGTTTCTCTTCACCTTAGTAACCTTGTAAGGGCCTAGATACTTAGACTTGAGTTTTAAGCCAACACCAAATTGTGTGCGTTTAATAGCCACAATATCTCCTATAACATATTTTCTACTTTCTTTTCTTTTTCTATTGTACGTCTTACAGTTTTCTTCTTGAACTTTCATTATTTGCTTCTTGGCTTTCTTCTTTAAATCTTCTCTATCCTGTAAAAAACTACTTTTATTCTCTTGTTGAAGCAACTCATACAGTTGTATATCTTCATTAGTATTCATTTTAGTACCTAACATGAGTTCAAAGGGCGTTGTATCTATGCTTCTTTGGTATGTACTATTTAGTGCTCTCTGGACTCGGCTGACATGCTTGTACCATAGAGATGGTTCTTCAATACACATCTTAGTTAACATCGCTATGATGATTCTGTGAATACGCTCCACCTGACCATTTCCTCTGGGCACTCCCGTTGTTATGGTTAAGTGTTGAATATTCTCTTTCTCACAATACTCTTTAAAATCATTACTGGTAAATGCAGTACCACGATCTGAAATTAATCGAATTGGATTACCAAAAGTCTGTTGTTGAATTATTAACTTGTCGATAGTTTCTTTACTAGTGGTTCCTTTCACTGGAAATAACCACACAAACTTGGTAAATGCATCCACAATGGTTAAAATGTAGTTATACATTTTTCTTGTCTCTGACAGAGGTCCTATATGATCACAATGTATAGTATGTAATGGAATGTCTTCCTTGTTGATACAATGTAAAAATCCTTCTTGCTTACCTTCTTTTTTGGTTGCTAGCAGACATGGTATACAAGATAACAACAGTTCATCTATTCTCTTACTAACATTCTTTATGTAGTAACTTTGTTCTAATATTTTCATCATTTTTCTTTTCCCAAAATGACCTTTCTGATGAACTCTTCTGAGAATCTCTAACTCTAAACACCTTGGTATTACTAACCTTCTTTCCAGTCCTTTATACAATAAACCATCACTGTAGTAATAGTCTTCATATGGCTGATGTTTTAGAATTTCTATTATAGCTTTGGTACCTTCATTCAGAATCTGCGCCTGCTTAATCTGTTCATGTAGGCTCAGCTCTATAGTTCCAACAAATGGATTTCTACTTAAAGCATCTGCATGCTGCATCTTACCTCCTGGTCGGTGTTCAATGACATAATCATATTCTTCTAGTAATAAAACCCACCGGGCTACTCGAGTTGACAGGTCCTTTTTGCTTAAAGTTTTCTGAAAGGCTTGGCAGTCTGTTATAATTTTAAATTTCTTACCAAACAAATAATGTCTAAACTTCTTTACTCCTTCTATAATAGCTAATGCTTCTAACTCGTAACTGGTATATTTCTTTTCAGCATCGCTGGTCTTTCTACTGTAGTAATGTATTGGGTGCAGCTCACCTGCATGATCCCTTTGAAGCAATATAGCACTGTAAGCTATAGCTGAGGCATCTGTGTGTAATTCCGTTAATAGCTGTGAATCATAAATTCTTAATACTGGACTACTAGCTAGTGCATTCTTCAAAATATTAAATGCATTCATGTGAACATCATTAAACTCAAATGGTACATCTTTTTTAAGTAAGTCAGTTAACGGCTTAGCTTTTAATGCAAAATCTTTGATATATTTCCTAAAATATGAAGTTAGTCCTATAAAACTGTGAAGTTGCTTTAATGTTTTAGGTTCTGGGTACCTTGTAACTGCATCAGTTTTCTCATGTGAAGGCTGAACTGTTCCACCTTCAATAATGTGTCCAAGATACTCTATTCTTCGACATAACAGTTGTGCCTTCTTCCAATTAATTTGCAAGCCATACTGAGATGCAACGGCTAACACCTCCTTCAATCTCTGCAATGCCTGACATTCATCAATTGCATGGATAAGCAAATCATCGATGAATATAACTAAAAATCCTTTTGCTATAAGTTAGTCCATTGTGTGTTACAAAGGCAGTGTACTTTACACTTTCTTCACTTACTTTCAAATGGAAAAATCCATTCTTTAAGTCTAACACGCTAAACACTCTAGCGTCTTTTAGTTTGTCTATCAAATCATCAATTATAGGCAGAGGAAATTCGTCTTTAATAATCTTCTTGTTGATAGGCCTATAATCAATACAAATTCTAGTACTACCATCCTTCTTTTTAATCAACACTAGAGGAGATGAATATTCAGAAAAACTTACACGAATAATGCCTTCCTTCAGCCACTCCGATACTTGGTTTTCCACTAGTTGTTGTTCAACCAAAGATATTCGCCTTGGTCGCTGTGCGACGGGTATGTCATCCTTAAGCACAATACGTAGCTCTAAGGGTGCTTCCTTTACCTGCACAGGGTTATAACTCTTCACACAGTTCAATACGTCTTGCTGTACCTGCTTATTTTCAATGTTACCTAAAACAAACTCATCCTGAGAAACAACACAAGCAAGTTGAGATAACCAATCGTTTACATTAGGAGCTATCTGTATCGAACCCTTTGACATAATAGTGAAAACATCTTTGAGGAAATCTTGGCCCAATATTACGCTACACGGCAAAGCATGCCTAGGAACAACATAAAATGTAGCTATATACTCATGTCCGTCTAACACTACACAACCAACAAATTTTTTCCTTGATACTATACTGCCTCCCAAACCTACAAGATTAGTGGCTGTTTTATCGCAATCCGGAGATCCGATATGTACATAAAGTTCGTCACACAATAAATTCAATGCACTTCCAGAGTCAATTAACGCCGTCACTTCGCATTTGTTAATCAAAATTGTCTTGCATGAATTTTCAAATTGAACTTGCGCTGGAGTTTTTTCGTCATCGTAAACATCAGTGAAGTTAGCTTCAGTACGTCGTAATGGAACCGCCATCTTGTCACTGCTGCCAACCGTTTTGTCAAACAAGCTGTCATGGCCGCCATTTACGTCAGGTCTACCAACCTCGTAATCGATCGAAGTGAAGTCAGCCACGCACATCGCTCGTCTATCTTCGGACATTGTCGGTTTTACCTCAGACTTCGTAATTAAACTTGATTGCATGTTTTCATCTTGTTTACATCGTGTTGATATGTGTCCAAATTCATTGCACTTAAAACATTTTAGACCCTTTTCTTTGTTTGGACACTGGGATGACTGATGAAACTTATCCCCACAGCTGTAGCACCTTTTATTACTCGTACCTGAACTTTTCTGATTGCTTTCCAGCTCCTTAGATCGAAAGCGTTTATTAGAACTGTTCTCCTTGATTGTATCGTAAATCTTTATTTTTTCTTTTAACTCTGTGTACGTCGTAGCACCATATAAAATAATTTTGTTTACCTCTGAGTCGTGTATGCCGTCAATTATGTACTTTATTGCGACATAATCGGCCATTTTGCCGCGCTTTCCGATTTCCTTCATGACCAACATGTAATCTAAGCACGATTCGTCTTGTTTTTTATGCCTAGCAGCCATCATTTCATGTATTGTTTTGCTGTCAATTGAGTCTGGAAATTCTTTGAGCAGACTTGCCTTCAACTCCACCCAACTCTTAAAAGGCTTTTCGGACTTCAGCCACAATGCTGCAGTGCCCGTCAGCGATTTTCTAGCCACTATCAGGGTCTGAAGTGGAGTCCACTGAAATATTTCGGCATTGTCGTCGATATCCTGCGCCCATTTATTAACTGAAAATGATTTGTCTTGGCCGTTGAACTTCGAGACCAAGTTCTCCGCCTGCGAGAAAAAATCACGATAAAATGGCTGTTTTGAAGTGCTTGCCCCGTCGTCTTCGTAATCGCCTTGACGGCTTAGCCGACGATCCTTTCCGCTGCCACCCATTATTACGTCTTCGTAACGTCTTTGTTTGTACCGTCTTTGTACCGTCTTCAATCGTCGTTTTTGGGTAATTAGCGCGTAGACCTTGACCACACCGCCTCGTCAGCACCGGCTTTTCTTATATCTTCTTCTAATTTGGCTCCACGTCTTGAAATATTGAAATATCCCGGACGAGCCCCCAAAATTATGTGGGATAATTTCAATATTAGCCAAATAAAAGAAATACTTGCACTGATAATCTTTAATTAATTTTCTCCTAATCCTAAACCGTCTTTCTTTCGTCGTATCTCCATTCGTTCTCCCTGTTCCACATCCCTGTCACTCTAATAGTTTTAACATAATTTTATAACTGACTTAATCTATCTCTTTCATACTTCACACATATCTCACTCTGTCCCTTTCACTCACTCATGCTAAACATTGGTCGTCATCATTCACCCGTAATTACTTACAATTCGCGTTTCGTTCCTACATGTATTTTTTCTTAGTGAGAAAACTAACTTTGTTTGCGTAAGAACTTAGTTGTTTTTTTTTTTCAGAACTAATATTCAATATTCATCGAATATTTTCTATGGAACATTTTATCTAACTAGTATTATCAACATTAATTTATTTGTAGCTTATCTGCTGTCTGGTAATCATAAAACAAACTCAGCTTAGTATGGAAACATATGTGAGTAAAGAAAGTCCTAGGATTGTTAAAAACGTTCCAGGCCATTTATGTCATAAATAAAAAAATAAACATACCTAGTATAAGGGTGGGTCTTAAATTACATCTCAATAATTTACCATGAAAAATATCATTTGGCAAACATTATATAGACTCTCTTAAAAACTGAAAACTTTAATGAAAAGTCAGTCTAGAAGCTTAAGAAACAAAGTTTAATTTCATATACCATTATTACGTTTTATTCTTGTAAAATACATCAGTAACAGATGTTGTAATCGACCCTTAAACCCATGAAGGGCACTCGAGAATTGATTACGGTTTTGTATGAAGATGTGAGCCCTTAAGCGGATTTCTTTTTAATAGTTTTTTTCCCTTTGCAAAGGGCGGGACTGGTCAGCATTTTGAGATATGATTGGTTGTCGGAATTCATTTTGATATCGTGTTTAGTGTATTATGGGGAAAAGCTTGTATTAATTTCCAATTTCCCTTTCTGTGCAATATTTTTGATGGGAATTATTCATGCGACCTTAGAAGATAGGTACAATAACTGGTAGGTTAGCTTTGATAGTGACCCTGACTTTCAAGCCGCAGTTCATTTATTCAAATGCTATCTAGGACAAACATTTGTGTGCAACAACATGTCTGTCTGTTTCTGTATATAAATATTTATGTATGTATTTAAAAGTAGTTTATGTAGAATATAAGCTATTTAGTTACTTTTAAACAAGCTGTTAAGTTTGCAACCAGATTGGCAGAGCTTAAAAACATGTCCTAGGATATTTTAAGGTGATACGGGCTAATATTACCTATAAATGCGAAAGTTACTCTGTGTGTTACGCTTTCACTCCACATCGAACCAATTTTGATGTTATTTAATGCAGATATAGACTAGATATTGAGGAAGTACATAGAGCATATCCCGGGAAAATTGAAGGTCCCGAAAACGCGGGTGAAACCGCGGGGCGGAAGCTATTACAAGTAGCACATTCATAAAACGATACTGCTACTAGCATACCGCAATATAAACTGATTTGGTTAAGTTTGTACATTTGTTTATTTAATACTATATTAAATGTCGGATGCGGTTATGAATTAGGACGGGGAATGAACCTGCGTACTTCGCAATCACATTACATATTACACATCCAGGAAACACTAATAAAACTATTAAAAATAGCATCGATCATTAGATTTTTAATCAGCATCGTTAGATGTATATTTTTAATTATGTTCGGATTACGTTTTTGCGTAAAATTCGATGTTAAAATTGGGGCGGGAATAAATTATGTGTATCTCTATGACTTTGTAGCTCCTAAACAAATAGGCACAGCTGACATGATCTTGTCAACACCATATCATGTTCTAAGAAGAATAGTTTTCGATCATATTTTTAATGGAAATCGGTTCAATTGTTTGAAAATCCTCAATAATTTACTATTCTTTATCACCTTAATTAACACATAGGCTACCTTTTATTCGGGAGAAATTTCAGACACCTACTAGTAACTACTAGATACCAGATAGTTACCTATTTTATAAAAACTATGAGAAGATTTTAATATAAAGTATTAAGGTAATTCCGAAATAACTATGTTATTTGTAGTGTCAATACAATACCAGCTGATTATTTTTGCGCTTGTCTAACCCCTACTAAAGCTTAATCTGTTAACAATCTCATATAAGTCTTATTCCTAAGGATTTAAGCTCGATAATTGCTTGGCAAACATTCATAAATCCTACCAAATTTAGGATATTTTCATACCAATGTTAATGCAAAGTGATATGGTTTATTTTCCCCTATTTTAACGGTGTTGGTAAGTTTGTAGAAAAGGTGTTTATAAGTCAGTCAAAATACGTTGTTTATTCTAAATCTATATTTAAACGACCGTTTGATGTGACACGAATAATTATTTATTTTATCTTTGTATTTAAAATACCGTTAATTCTAGTGTTGCTGTCATTTGAAAACAAAAATAGAATATTTAGTTTTGAAATAGCATCACTGATGAGTTAATTTTGTGATTTTGACTGGGCAGTTAGCTTTCTAATATAGTTAGCGATGCAAGTTGGGGCTTGGCTCCCATTGAGGACGAACATTTCATCACACTTCAAGTCATTTATAGAATTCCAATTCCAATCCAAAAATAGACATGTTATTTCATCTACCTGACTCTGAAAGAATCAATTAAGTTTTGTCTGAGAGCCGACGGAAAATAATCCTAGTAAATAGGAGTAATCCTACAAAAATACGTGAACTGAAGTAAGTTAGAGCAAAGGTCAAAGGGAAGGCGCTTCCTGATGTGGCGACATACGAATTTATGATGTTAACTGGCGCGCGACGACGTACAAGAAATAGAAAACAAAAAAGGTTTTGTTTAAGCTTAAATTTGACATACAAGAAAAATGTAGACATAGTAGTATCTTTGGAACCTTTTAAAAATATTAAATCATGCGGCGAAAGTTAGTTGAAAATATTTCAGTTGGTTACAGTAAACTATATAGCATCTATATTATATCTACCTACTGATTTCCGCTCGCAATTGCATAGAAGGCATGATATCTTTAAATTTGGGATAAAATTATCAACATCTAAGTAGACACAGAAAATTTAAAACTAGTTACCTGTGGCGTAGTTCCCGTTCCCGGGGAATAAAATTTAGCCTTTGTTTACCGGAGATAGTGTAGCTTTCCAACAGAGAAAGAATATTTCATATCGCTCAAGGAGCCTATTCAGTGCAAACAAACAAACAATCAAATCTTTCCTCATTGCAATACATATTAGTGTAGATACACAGAGTTTTACATTAAAATGTGTGAGCGCACATAAAATCGCCCCGTATGTTTCACTAAAGGTTCCGTACAATTTTCCCAAATCCCTATTAATTCTTTAAGTGGCGTTCGTCTAAGCCACTCTGATGCCCTTAATGTGAAGTTAATTAACTTCCGTTAATGAACCCTCTACAAGTTCAATATTTATTAATGAATTTTTAGATTGAAACAATTTTTATATTGTCTGTCAGTATGTTTGTTACGCTTTTACGCTTAACCCACAAAACTCATTTTCACGAAATTTCGCACAGATATAGCATAAAGCTATGGAAAGGATATAGGCTATTTTTATTCCAGGACAGTTCAAACCGTAGGACGTAAGCCAGTGTTAAATTCAAAAAAGTACAATTAGATAATAAAGTATGTACCTATCTGTAATTTTGTATCTGTAGCTTATCTCATACACGTTCATACATTAAGCCAACCGTCATCTACAACTCCCAACATGGACCGTTGAACAAAATTTGATAAGTGAGGCCAGAAACTACGTACGTACGATTCTGATATCTACGTACATATCAGAATTCAGTACGATAACAGACCAAGCGCGCGCCACAACAACTATTTTATTTACTACCCTACAGGACGACCCATAGAAATGTAAAATGATTACTAGAACTACCATTTATGTTTGATCATATGGTGCCAGCACTCTTTGATGTGGTTTGAATTACCAAACACATAGCTTCATTATTTAGAGCTAAGATAACGAACACTTATATGAGAAATATTTGATACCGATAACCAAGACTAAAAAGCTTATAACAGTATATTTAAAACTGCGAAGAACCTCATCTATACTAATATTATAAAGGGAAATTTTTGTGTGTGATGTATTTTTGTAAGTAAGGAATAAACTTAAAAGTAATGGACCGACTTCAAATAATATTTTGTCGATAAAAAGCTACTATGGGATGAAACCGAAAGGCGAAAGGTAGTACAATACATAATGGAACTAGCAAAGTAGCAAGTATATAATAATAATTAGAAACAAAGCACTCATTAAACATCGGGCAAGCTAAAACGAGCGTTTGGGACTTTTACAAGAATCCCAGTTCTAAAATATGCATTAACATTTCTATGGCTCATGGTTATATATAGCGACAGTTCACTGATATACAGTAGCGTAGCTTTGTGACTCATACATGTAAGATATTCTTATGTTGGTAATACTGAGTCGAGGCGGCGCATAAATTAGATATGAACCCACCCTTATGTGGAATATGATTTCTATATTTAGATTGGTTTTTTGCAAACGAAATTGGTGAAGGAAGTATATTTGGATCGGATTAGAAGGGTTAGAGGACTAGATATTTAATAACTTAAAGTTTTAAGTGTTTTAGTTTTATGTTAATTTACGAAGTAACTTTAGAATCACTTTTTTTTTCAGAATATTCTTTAAATATGCCAAGTGTCTTCTAAATCATTTTTAAAACATTAAAAAGGTAATGAATTTATACACATATTTTTATTCGATGGTTTTATTAACATAGCCACTCTGATTTCAAATTTATAAACATATAAATACTAGCAGTTTTAAATACACACATATACCTAAATATGTATCTTCTGATTCAGAACCTACAGACTTGTTCATGCCTACAAATATTTGTCCAGAGCGAGAATCAAACTCACGTCCATCTCAAAAGGCGTAGTATCAAACCACAAAACCAACTGTCCTATACAGTATACATAATGCCCATGCTACCTCCCCAAACGCAGCCGTTAACAATGCATGTCACAGTCAAAGTGTTCCGGCCGGGAGTTCCGCACAATGCCCACCTTATATATATATATATGATATTGTATCTAGACCTATTGTGTTACTGTCATGTCTGGACTTCCTTCAGAATGTCTGATAATATTCCTGGGGGTTTTTTTGTTGCGCGCAAAATGGTTTTCGATTTTCGCATATAAGTAGGTAGTATTTATTTATTAGGTAGGTAACAGTTTATTAATTTCACATGCAGAATCCTTACTAAGTACGACCATAAATGTCCACTGCTGAACATAGGCCTCCTCCAGTGCATGTCATTGGGCTCGATCCTTGGCCTGTCCCATCCAATCTTTCCCCGCCACCTTGCAGATATCGTCCGACCACCTGGCCTTAGGGGGTCCTACATCACGTTTGCCGATTCGCGGTCTCCACTCAAGAATGCGCTTCGGTCATCGGTTTTACGGCTAATATGACCGGCCCATTTCCACTTCAGCTTGCTTAACTTATGGGCTATGTTGGTTACTCTGGTTCTCTGTCGGATCACCTTATTTGGTATTCGATCCCTCAGAGAGATTTCGGGCATAGCTCTTTCCATAGCCGGCTGAGCGACCATATAGTATACCTAGATACCTACCTACTTATCTTTAACCCTGGTAAAATAGAATTGAAGGTCCCTGGGAACGGGCAGAACCGCGGGGCGGTAGCTATCAATTTAATAAAGGACACTGTATCTATACAAATAGAGGCGTTAATCCAAAAGCTATTTAGTTTTATCCCGATAGGTTATCAGTTATTCACGCCTCACTGGTTCCCTCAACACTACACTGTATTTCGGATTTATGCTTTTATAATAAACTCTGTATCATAGTATAGCAACCCGCCCCAGTTTCGCACGGGTGCAATGCTTATACATCACATTAGAAACCACCAAAATTGACAGTGTTTCTCTAACATATAATGCATGTATCACTACATAGTATATAACAAAGTCGCTATCAGCTGTCTACTACTACGCAACGGATTTTGATGCGTTTTTTTTTAATAGATAGAGTGATTCAAGAGGAAGGTTTTTATGTACCAGTGGTGTAAATCCGTACGTAAGTTTTTATAAACTCAGAGACACGGATCAGGACATGATCGTGAGTCGGTGCGTTCCCAACTGAGCCACCACGGCATTTAAAAGTAGTATATGTAGTATTTCAGCTAGCTGGTTACCATATCACAAGCTCTGCTTTGTTTAGAATCAGATTGGCTGTATGTGAAAAACGTCCCAGGATATTCATAAAATTTTTTGTATTAAAGCAGTGGCTGTTTTGTTGTAAACCTACTTTCGCATTTATGATATTTGACTTAAAAACTAAGCTAATTATAGTTTGCAAAATTTCATTATTTGCTTGTACAAATTGTATTGAATGCTTGGGACAAGCAAGCTTTTTTCTCGAGCTTATTATTTGCGATAATTCAGCGTTTCCGCTGATGAACGTCGCCGTCGGTCATCCATTTAGTAAACGCCGCTGTAAATGGACAAAACGTGTAACTGTTCAGTAGTTAATAAGTAGGTATTTCAGGCGAAAAATGTCTGATTTATTTGGCAAAATATTTATTTATGTCGCAAGTAATTGTAATAAAATTGATTTTTATTGTTGTTTGACTTTTTTCTGTGTGTAGGTAACTTAGATTATGTAGGTTATATCAATACCTTAGTAAAAATGAGGAACTTTATTAAAATGTCGTTACTGACGTTAGGTATTTAAAAAATACAAAGGGTTATAAAATGACATGATAAATTACATATTCAAAAAGTTAAATACATGAAGTATTATTTTAATTTTTAATTACCTTAGAGTAAGAATATAAATGCGAAAGTTTGGGTGGAGGTATCTTTGTCACTCAATTACGCCAGAACGGCTAAAGAGATCTAATATATATAAAAGATACAATGTGGATAAAACCACGGGCTAAAAGCTAGTTAGAAATAAATATCCAACGCACATTATTTACAGTAGGTATTCGACTCAAAATTAACTTCAAATAATGTTCCGAAACCGTTGATCATCGAACCGTGAGAGGTTATGAAAACAGACCCTTATGAATTGTAAAACCAGATCGAAACATAAATACAAGGATATTTGAATTAATTTGAAACGTTACCAACAAAATTGCTGAAAATTTGCTATTCCAATACAATTATTAATTCAATTAGACATTGGACAATTCAAGACTGAATTCAAATTGCAGCGTTGCGTTCAGTAATTCCGGAAATATCAGGGCATCTAGCCGGGCATTTCCGGACGCTGTGCCGGAAATAAGCGGAACAAATCCACCCATCACTTTGCCTTTGTGTATATACGGATATATATTTTATCGAACGGCTATTACAAGTAAATTTTATAGCATACAAGTGGCTCCCATCGGTTTCACCCGCGTATCCGGGGTAATCTTCAATTATCCCGGGGTGAAAAGTAGCCTATGTCCTTTCTCAGGTTCTAGACTAGGTCGGTTCAGTACCTAGTCTTAGCGTGAAAACGAGACAAACAGACAGACAGGCAGAGTTTTGCATTTATAATATTAGTTAGTATTTGTGTTTCAAATGCGTTCAGTAGTTTTCTCGTGAAATACTAACAAATATGTTCACAAACTTACGCATGTATAATATTAGTAAAATAAAAGCTTGATAAAATACCAGTGCGTAGAACACACCATGTCAACACGGACATTGGCAGCCGTAGCTGGCTCAATAACATGGAAAATTATATCGCAGTGAGGGCACAGCTGTGTACCATACCAGTGGCATTGGTTCACTGGTACACTGTATCAGTGCCGACTGGATTGAGTGACAGTTAGTAAAAGTATACTCGTAGATCTGTAAACGATTTCTAAATCGAGTCAAGGTTTTGTAGAAAAAATCTATGGGACTTAGTGTTACTTTATTTAGGCTTCACGTTCAGATCACACTTCTGGTTACTGACCCTAACTTTCGAGCCACCGGTCGTGGGTTCGAACCCACCCAGGACAAACATGTATGTCCATGAACATGTCTATTTGTTCTGTTTCTGTGTTATAATATGCTCATATACGTCTCCACTGAACTGGACTGGACTCCACTGGACTCCAATAGCCTTCCCTACCAACGAGAGGTTAAGATAGAGAGATATGTTAACATCTATATAAAAGTAGTATATCAGCTATTTGTTAAACATACTTACAAGCACTGCTTAGTTTTGAATCAGATAAGCAATATCTTCTCAAGTTATTTAATACATTTAACCAGTACTATTCTCGTACATATAAACATAGTAAATTCTCGACTTCATAGTCTTAAACAAAATAAGGTGTCGCTGCAAACTTCCTTAACAACTTTGCGAAGTCATAGCAATATTTTTATTATACGCAATAGTTTCCGCATTCGGTGCCATTGTAAAATAAACTTTATTCCTCAGACTTAAGGATGTGGATAAATGTGTGAACAAACACAGATGATTGTGTGTCGTTTCTAACAGAATGAGCGATTAGCCACGCGCCATGTTAAATGGAAATGTGTAATTCGTTACAGATAGTATAATGTTGTGTTATATTTTATAAGCACTGTGTGTATGGACTTAATTTTTTTCTTCACCTTTTAATTTTTTAATAATGCACATGTTTTGATTTATAAATCGGTAGGAAGATTGGAAAAAAATGTACCCTTAAGTAGTCAGATTATAAGGAATATATAGTACTAGTGGCTCCCCGCGGTTTCACCCGCGTTCCCGGGATAAAAAGTAGCCTATGTGTTATTCCAGAACATATTCTAGCTCTGTGCCAAATTTCAAGCAGATCCCTTCAGCCGTTGGAGCGTGAAAGAGTAACAAACATCCATACATACAAACTTTCGCATTTATAATATTAGTAGGATATTTACTTGTATATTTTTTTTACTGAGTATGTAATAAATTAGCATACAAAATAATTTAAAGGACATAAGTAGTTATTAACGCCCGATGTTAATAATCTATCTCCAATCCGTAATTAAAACCAACGAGTTGTCAAAATGGACGGATAGCTTATTGGCAAGCAAAAACTATCATTTTCGAACAGATTCGATCGATCGTAGATCGAAGATAGATTGATTTTAAAGCTTCACCCAGAAAATGGATTGATATATCAATCTTAGATAGCAAAAAATGGATCAGGATTGATTATTGACATCGGGCGTTAGTCATCTGTTTATGGCAGCCAATATTTCTAAAGTAAGATAAAATTTGTGTCATCTTAATTACTAAACTAAGTCATAAAACGTTTGAAACTATTTAGTTAGTTCAGGTTATATATTTTTATATTTGATAAAATTTAATTTTTCTTTAATATCCCAAAAATATGTTATAAAAGTAGGTATGTAACTATAATAACTAATGACCACTTACACTTAAAACTTTACACACTACAACAAGCTTAAAAATCTTTTAAAACAAATATTTCCCAAGTCTAAACTGTTAGTGGATATTTATTTACACTACACAAGTTAAACCACTTCCTCGATTGTTCCGAGAACAGCTAAACTGGTGACCGCAGGCGTAGCGTTGCCAATAGCTATCGATATCGATATCGATTCCGATAGGTACAGAATACCAATACAATTGTTCTATTTGTAACTGTTAAGATGTTCATAAACAAATATCTACAAGTATCTATACTAATATTCTAACTGCCTCCGCGCGGTTTTACCCGCGTAGTTCCCGTTCCTGTGGGAATACAGGGATATAATATAGCTTATGTTACTCAGTGATAATGTAGCTTTCTAATGAATAAATAATTACTAAAATTTCCTCTTTATAATATTATAGTGTAGGTAGATAAAGCCTTGTTTACTTGACCGGGCTAATCTCAAGAACTATTGGTCCGATTTGTAAAAAAAATTCAGTGTTAGATAGCCCGTTTATCGAGAAAGGCTATATAGTATCATTACGCTACAGATAATAGGAGCGAAATGAAATTTTTTGCAAAAACGGGAATGTGATGCAAACGATAAATAAATATCCTGGGACATTTTTCACACACGGCCAATCTGAATCCAAAGTAAGCTTCAAAGTGAGCTTGTGTTGTGGTAACCAGATATCTGATATACTACATATACTACTTTTACAATAATTACTTATATAGATAATGAAGTTTCGCGCCTCATCTCGTGCTCCTCGGTGGAGACGTATATGAGCTGACGATGATGAATTCTCTAACGATTAATATGTTATACTCAAATAAATAACCACCTGCTTTCTCTATGTTGGTTGAGTCAATAAAATTGGCAGTAAACAGCCCATCTGTCACTCAGCACGAGTCACAAGTCACTTTTCAAAGTAAAAAAAAAACTTTCTAAGGTTTCCGTAATCGATATTCAACTCGATTATTAGTATCGAATTGCGGCGAGTTAACGATGAAAATAATATTCGACACTGGCCGGGGATATCGCGTGACTGGAGTTACAAGAAAAAATATAATCTGTAATGTACACTGAGTATACTGTAATAGTATGGGCTAAGGGGTAAGCGATCGGCGAGAGTTGATCTTCAATCGATTTTCCCCAAATTTATTAATTTTAAAGATAGCCAATAAGTCTGAAATTAAAAAAAATACATTACTAGAAAATTTTTAGGTCATTTTGGCATGCGTTATATTATACTAGCTTTCTTCCTGCGGACTCGCCCGCGTTCTCGGGAGACTTGGTTTAGGCGTGAAATAATATTTTATAAAAATAAACCTGGATATAATTTAACAATTTACCTAATATAAAAGGTAGTTTAAATAAAAGTATAAGTATAATAATAAACCAATGGTTATATTAGTAGATGAAAATGTGGTAACAAATATTTTTGAATGCTTATCTAGCTAACCCTCTGCACTTAAATATAGTAAAATCCATATAGCTCAATAGTCCATCTATTTAAGAACATTCTTTACAAATTACTTGCCTCAATTAGGTTATTTCTTATAACTTAAGCCACAAAACTTATTACTTTTTCTATGAACTTAGTTTTGACTCGGTATCAGGTGTTTGATGTTCTACTAAGCAATTCCACGCGAATGTATTTTTTACTAGTGTCACGCCGCGGTTTCGCTCAGTTTGCTTCCACATTTATAATGTGGACAGCGAGAGAGTGGAACTTGCTTCCGGCTATCTTTCCTGACTCCTACAATCTAGGGATTTATAAGAGTAAAGAGAATAGGTTTCTTCCGGGCAAGCATGCTCCATCTTAGGTTCCGACCCATCACTAAAAAATAAAAAAAACCCACATTTCCGGAAATCTTCAGTTGACCCGGGATAAAAAGTGACCTATCTTCCCTTAGCTTACAACAACGCTCAAGTCGAAAATTATCAGTTTCTACATTTTAATTCCGTTGGATAGAGCTGTTCATTCCGCGTGGAACACGTCACATGATATAGATATCAATCAATATGAAGCTTTAATTCAAAAAGTAGTAACAGCGTGCAAATCGGTTGGCCTTTTAAAATAAACAGTTTTTTTCGTCTCCTGGAAAGTTGGTAAAAATGACTTATGCGGTGTTGTAAGCTAAGGGACGCTATGTGTTATTTCAAAACATATTGTAACTCGGCGCTAAATTTCATCACGATGCCTTCAGCCTTTCTGGTGTGAATGAGTAACAAACATACATCCATTCTCACAAACTAGCATTTATAATATTAGTGGTATGTCGAGTTTTTGTTATGAAATTGATAAGCGGATTAATTTCTAACGGAATGAATACAACTCATTTTACAGTTAGTCTGAGAATGGTTTAATAGTGGTATCTCAAGTTTCCTACTGTTATAGCTTTTTGATAGTTAGATAACATATTAGGTATGTTGATTTATGAATATAGCTGTTTTTTAGGTTTTTATAGTTAGCTAACATATTAAAATAATTACCTGATATTAATTGAAATTTAATACTACTTACTATATTATTACATCTACTTAATAGTACAGGTACTTACCTATATGCTCTGAGGAAAGAAATAACCCATAAATTTTGTCGGTTCTTTTCAGGTGACGACCAAACCAATTGTTCCATAAGTCGCTTTTTAGAGTTGAAGCTGAAGAAAGATTTGAATTATGAACTTTTGATTAATATAAAACCAAACTATAGTTTGTTTGTCTTGGAGCTTCAATAAATACATTAGGTATAATAACACTGAAAACAATCCCTCTGAAATTAAATCAACCAAAACAAAAATCGCTTAGCAAAATACCCACGTAAATAGGGTTCGATCAACAATAAAAATGACCCTTCCTTTTTCAATCAATCGGAACCGAAAGTTTTTGAAAGGAGCACCTGACCCGGTGTTCGACCGCACCAAACCAATTCGGGATTACAAAGGACCTACGGGTTAAAAGATTAAAATCCAGTTACGACCGGTTACGAGTGGTTTAAAACGGCTTTAAATCAATGAGACGGGACCGGGCGGCGCAACAATGCACGCCGTGACCGCAGCGACAGTCCCTATGTTCCCTAACATTTATTGGAAAACTTCTCCTTTTAAATAATGGTGTAAGTTATAGGATTACTTATGTAATACCAAATACCACTTTTATTCACCGTAATTTAATGTTTTGTTACTGGCTGTTGGTATGCGGCGACGCTAGGAAGAATTTTTCTTAAATTTTTCGTATAAAATATTTTACTGGTATAAAATTAAAACATAAATTAGTCAGCTCCTATTAGAGTTATTAATAAGCATTAGAACTGGGATAAATCTTTATTATCTTACTAGGTATTTCTAGTACTTACTACTACTATCGCTAGTTTCAAAAAGACGCTTAGCTTAATTTTTTTTTAGTACTTACTTTTATTATAAAAAAATTGCATTTTAACTTTCTACTTCATTGGAGAGAAAATCACTTGACTTGAAATTTAATAGCAACTTAACTGAGCTTCTTACCGATTCTTCTCACTAGTACTTCTACATTGATGTGAGCTTTGCTATCTACAAAAGCGTTAAATGCGAAATTAAAATTCAACTTTGAAATTTTCTTTCTTTAAATCGCCTCGCTCATAAATTATACCAATCGATTTAAAATGCAAGGAATGCACCACGGTTCGGGTACAGTTCTAACACTTATTATTTAACCACAAAACCGTTTTACAACTGGACATGTTACATATACTATCGAGTCTAGATAATATTATCTTTATTACTATCTAATTCTGTACCCTTTTACAATAACTTAAAATTGTCTGCCAGTTTGCATAAACTTGATATCTACTGATGTAATACATAAAACAAAAAAATATTATAGATTAATTAGTAACTGTAAGTGATTGTTACACACTTTAATTTGATTTGTATAATAAATAAGTAAATGTAATGTGTAAGCAATTGTTGACTGACCTAATAAAATATATGAATAAATAAATATTAAGTCAGATTATCATAAAAGAAGCTAGCTGCTAGTCGAGTTTCTTGCCGATTCTTCTCAGATGTATCTTTGACCATCATTATATGAGGCCTAAACTAAATAAATGTAGTAACTTTCCATCCATACTAATATTATAAATGCGAAAGTAACTCTGTCTGTCTGTCTCGCTTTCTTGCTAAAACTACAGAACCAATTTAAACGAAATTTGGTAGACAGATAGTGGACAGAAAGGACATAGGCTTTTTATCCCGGGAAAATGGAAGATCTCCAGGGTACGCGGGTAAAACCGCGGGAGTAAATTAAATAAGTAATACAAGTACGAAAACAATCAATAAAATTCAGTACTCAAAAGAGCAAGTTAAGTTAAATTATAAGTAATAATGAATTCCAACGGTAATTAGCATAATTCTACAAAGCGGAACTTCCATCAAACAAAATCCGGGGATTTTATTAAGATTCTGCAAACTTTTTAATTACGACACCTACGCTTTGAAGGCTTAGTATGAAATTAAGAGATTTTCATACAGACAATGTGGGATTTTAATTAAAAAATTAAAAACAGTAAAGTTAAAAGACCTGACTGACTGTCTGAACTAGTCTTAAACTATATTGTCTCTAGGAAATATTTAAAACTAGCTGCCTCCGCGCGGTTTTACCCGCGTAGTTCCCGTTCCCGTGGGAATACAGGGATAAAATATAGCCTCTGTTACTCGGGGATAATGTAGCTTTCCAAAGGTGAAAGAATTTTTGAAATCGGTCCAGTAGTTTCGGAGCCTATTCATTACAAACAAACAAATCTTTCCTCTTCATAATATTAGTATAGAAAACTAACAAAAAAACCATTTAACTTCTGTTCGAGTATTACATAGTTTTTTGTCACTTTTGCGATGATGTCGCCTTATCAACATCTACACTAATATTATTAAGAGGAAATAATGTATTTTTGTTTGTAACGAATACGCTCCGAAACTACTGAACCGATCTGAAAAATTTTTTCACTCATGTGTTCGAACGATTAAGACTCATATTCGCTTGTAGGGATTATTTTGACGTGACAACGTCTTATAAATTGGTTTGCCGGGTGACACTTCAAGAAACTGCGTTACGCTCCGCTCACGTAACGTGACGTTATGTTTTAAATTGTTACTATTGACGTGACAACGTCTTATAAATTGGTTTGCCGGGTGACACTTCAAGAAACTGCGTTACGCTCCGCTCACGTAACGTGACGTTATGTTTTAAATTGTTACTATTATTTCATCCTTCTTCCTACTATACGAATGAATATTCACATTAAAATTATTTTACCACTCAAAGTCGTTGTCACGTAAAACTTTCGCCCGTATACCGACTTTACAGGCAACCAATTTTTTAAGTAAAAAGACGTGCTCTCAGGTTAAATGTATATTTGCAACTAAACAAACTCAGTTAGTAGAATAATGGACTGTATTCATCTGTATTTAAAGGTTTCTATTGACTACTACGATATCGAACTTAGACACATGTTTAGCTTACATTATTAGAGAGTAACATAGACTCCACTTGAATACACAAAAATAATCAAATCGGTCTAGCAGTTTATAGGAGTTCACGGTCAATACGCGCGTAGAAGAATTATTTATATAAAGAAGATATAGCCATAATATAGCAGTACAAGCAGAAACTTTCTGTTAATAACTTGTTCATTAAGGTGTGGAATTATTAAAATTATCACTCGGAACTAAGGTAAAATTACGCAGTGTCCTACTTGGAGAAGTGCCAAAGTCTTCTTAAAGTGTTCCTATTGTGAGAACGAATTTGTTTTACCTACAAATAATATATTTTAGAACAATTTGTTGAATGATTTTAAGTATTGTGAAAGGTTGTTGAAGTAAATTCAAATTTATGACTTGAGTGACTAAAGATCTAGACTATTATTAGCAATCGCAATTTTTTACTTCATTTAAAAGTTTATATTATTTGAAATTAATGCTAATTTTATAACATTAACCTTTTCGCATATTTAAGAAAAACTTTCTTTTACATAAAAAAACAACTGAAAATTCGTCAAAATAATTCTTTACACTAGTTGACCCGCGCAACTGCGTCATTTGCCTGTTTCTGCAATTTTTTATTGATATTCCGCTCTTATTCATTGTAGCGTGATGATATACCTATAGCCTATAGCGGCTATAGCCCTCCTCGGTAAATGAGCTATCTAACACTGAAAAAATCTTCTAATCGGAATAGTTCCTGAGATAGCGCGTTCAAGCAAACAAAAAACAAGTTATTCTAGCTTTATATAGATTTTACCGAATTATTTTCATAATATTTTACTTATCTCCATTCATTTTTCTATTACATACCATTCATACATATCATCAATCGATTACTTGTAGGTGCATCAACGCAAAATCGATCGCATTACCTAAAACATAAAGCTCATTTCACCTTTTCATTATCGGCTCAATATCGTACCCCATAATACCCGCTCTCTGCATTACGGTTCGACACGAAACTTCCGAAATCAATTAAAAATTAATTAAGTGCCCTTGTTAGCGTCCTAGTTCACCAGTTTTGCTGCTAGTGAGTATATTATACTTAGTACATTACTTGTTCCATTATCTATATATGGTAACTGTTATATACTAGTTAAAATGGGAAATTACTTGCCCGTTTTTATGAAACTTTATTTTTTTATGAGGCATACGGTCCCATCAGATGGGATGCGGTAATCGTAGCCTATGGACGCTTGCAACACCAGGGGCGTCGCTCACGCGTTGCCGACCCTGTCAAAGTTTCTTCACTCCATATGCAATCCAAATGCTGTAGTCCATTGGAAATATCATGGCAAGGAGCTCATTTCACAACCTCCTCTGGAACCGCAAAGTTACATCAGAAAAGTTAATATGATCTTAGTTTTTTCTAATACCCTGTTCTCTTATCAAGTACTGCGCATTCATGGTGTGCTGGGTCGGTGTGCAGTCATCAGTTAGCTCTGCGAGACCATCCTTATACGTAAACGATGTCGCGGGTTGAAAAGTGTGATCTATAAAACATTTAGTTTTGATACAATAAAAAAATGCTTCAAACACGATTTCTACATTAAGAACTCCGCATCTTTTATTCCGCAAGATGATAAGTAAATATTCCAACTAATTATAATATACAAACCAATCCAACAGCAGTATAACAGATAAACAAACGTAAACGAAAATATTTATACATCAAGTTATTTGCATAGCGAGCTCGGAGCTTTCGCGGAATCGCGGGCGAAAAAGCCTGTTATTTCGCTAGAATGCTTAAAGCTTCAACAAACAATGTGCTTACGAATATATAGTACCTAACGTGGAAAAATCTATACAGCGCTTAAAGCACATAGGTATGTCTGTAATTTATGCAGATATTTAAGTGGAATTTTGGTGTTATGATGTTAATTACAAACTAGATGCGGTTTTACCTGCGTAGGTACTAGAGCGGTTTAAAGTTTACATCATAGTCAGGTCATATACGTCTCCACCAAGGAGCTCCAGCCTCCCTTAACAATAAGGGGGTTTAGGCCATAGTCCTTCACATATAGTGGGGATTGGCGGACTTCACATGCCTTTAATTGTGACATCTCGGGCAAGCAGGATTCCTCACGATGTTTCCCTTCACCGAAAGCCAGTGGTGTGAATCCGTAAGTAAGTTTTTAAACTCAGAGGTACGGGCCAAGGAACCCATACCCTCATACGTGAGTCGGTGCGATCTCAACTGAGCCACCACGACTTTTTTTAGTTAAAATTAGGTAATATTTTCTATGTAGATACATGCCAAGTTTCTTATAAATCCTTACATACCTTTATGTCTAGTAATGTGACAAACATCAAAACGCTTACCAATAGAATGTAATATAAATTATTTCATTCGAATAAATTAAATAAGATTTTCGTAATTGGTAAAAATATTATTTGTCAGGTTGAAAATATTTCGTACATTTTCCTTTATTTCTAGGCATAAATCTGTTCCATGAACATTTTCTTTTTTTGTGTCGCTACGGCCGAGATATTTTTGTCATGTAATTTTCTTTTTATTACTTTATTTATTTGCTTGTTTGTTGACAGTTTCTATTCTCATTTTCATCAACGAAAACACAAAATCATTTTGGCAATTGTATCCACGATTTTTAGCCGCAACAGAAAATAATAATATAAAGAGGAAATATCTTTATGTATGTAAATAAGGAAAAACTTCTGGACTGATTTTGAGTTCTTTCGCCAATAGAAAGCTAGATTATCAGGGAATAACACAGGCTATTTCATCTCCCCATAGTCTTTCGGAAACTACGCGGGTGAAACCGCGCGGAGGTAGCTAGGACGCTATATTTTGAACGCTTGAAGATGTCGGTCGTGTGTCGGGGCCTTATGTAGACAACCTTATACACTTAAAATTTTCTACCACACTTTATGCATGGCATGGTCGCGTACAACACTGTTTTGCTTTTAGTTATTAAGCTGTAGGTACAAATTGTGAAATTCAGAAAGCAGTTACGAGAGTTCCTACACATTGTGTTAAGAACTTGTAGACTTAAGTACGTGTTTAAGTTTTTATGAATATTATCACTATAAATAATAAACTAATAAGAAATTGGAAACTCTGTACTGAACGACTCACTTCTATGATGGTACAGGTTCATATCCCTGGCCCGTACACTTACAGATAACAGAAGTAAGGAAGGTAGTGTCATATTCTAAGGCGCTCTTAATCTGCGAGATCTTTGACCTAAATTTATCTTATTTATTTTATTTTTTATTTATTTATTCAAGGTCTGCTGACAGTTGTTACAATGATACATCACATAATAATAATAAAAAAAATCAAAAAACATTCTAAAAGCACAACTAATTATAAGCAAACACCACATGACTCTCTTAATGTAAAGGATCGTAATATACATTTTATTCAGGAAAATTTAAATCTGTAGGAACGCAGGACTCTGTTTGAAGGGAGGTAGAGCGCAACGGACTCGTCTGTTCCGAATTTGGAGCAGCCCCACTGGGGTAGTACCTCCACCTTACAGAAGACCGCAGCCAAATAATACTACTTGTAGTGTTGTGTTCCTGCGGTGAGTAAGGTAGCCAGAGCTCCACGGGGAGACGCTGTAGCGGCAGTGAGGGGACCAGGGATGGAGTAGCGGCGTAGGGGTATGCAGGAGCGATACCTGCCTAGCCCTTCTATACATTACGCATTGTCCCTTTCACTGCCTAAACAGTTGCTTTTTTTACAAGGTCGGCCTTAGTGGTATAAAAAAAGGAAGTGAATCCACGGGAGGGAAGCCAGTAAATATATATAGCTACAAACTTGTTGCACCAAGTCGGGTACGCTAGCGCGGCATAAGCTTCATGTACCGTAGCTTTTTGTGTATGTTTCTACTTCAATGTTTTACTACAAAACTTACATAGTGATGGAATACGTAATGATGCTTTGTTTTAAGATTTTGTTGGTGTTCAAGTTTTACATGGTAAGTTTTCCCTTGTTCTGAACTACTATGTTGCTCAAACCAATCGATGTAATATTAAGGGTTTTTTTTTGCGTTTATATCTTTCCTTCTATTACGATTAGATAATTTTTGATGTATTCATATTTTTTTTTATTGGGCCCAGTAGGTATATAAAATATATTGAGTATATATATACCTATACCTATTGATATTTATTATTTACAACTATAGATGAAGTTGAAGTTAATTGTTTTGGTTTTGTCGTTGGTTTATATCATATGAAGTGACTCAGATCTATGATCTAGAACTAGTCTAGATATATATAAAATATTCTAACTAATATTATAATGCGAAAATAACGATGTCTGTCTGTATCGCTTTGTCGCTAATACTACTGAACCGATTTTAATGGTAGGTACACAGATAGTCTAGAGCTTAAGAAAGGACATAGGCTACTTTTTATGCCGGGTACGCAGGTGAAACCGCGGAAAGCCACTGGTATAAATATATACCCTTAAAATAATCAATTTGGATATCATAAAGAGGTCTCGAATGTTGCAAACAAAGTGTTAGCAAGACTGCCATCAATCATCCGACCTCGAGGCCCAAAGTCGAGGGCCTTTGAAACTTGCCAACTCGAATAAATTGTGACTTCTCAGGGGAAAACTTTTGTAAGGGTTTCCCTTTAATTTTGAACTTAACTTTCCCCGTTATATTATCAGTAGCTTTGATTTTTATCGATTCTTATGCATATATCAACTTGTTAAGTAGATGTATTCTGTGAACTGCTTTAAGGTTTTCACACAAAAATAGAAAAAACTAAAATAGTTTGCGAGAGAGTTCGTCCGTAGGTAATGTTTTCTTTATAAAAAACTGGGGGCTCCCCGCGGCTTCACCTGCGTTCCCGGGATCTTGGGTGGCGTAAGGTCACTAAGGTGACCTTTGCTAGTAATAGGTACCACAATTTAGTTCCAAATACCTGAAGAAAGATCGTAATCCTAAAAGCCGTCTCAATAATTCTTTGCCTTTTTCGACCTGCTCGAACGCTTTTACGACAATTCACTAAGCATTAATTCCTTTTATACGAATACTTTACTGTACCTATAGGAATGGATACACAGCCTAAGTACTAAGAATTTAAGAACTTCCAGAGGATTCCTGAGGAAATTTAATCCTCTATTAATATATGAAAATTTAACAACCATCAGATAGATTTTTACTATATTATTTAAAGTTCTGACGTTTGCCAGCGAAGATAAAAATATATATTGTTTTTCTTTTTATCAAATTGACCTTCTGAAAATCTCTCTCACACTTTACAACATTGCTACATAAAAGACTAAAATAATTTTTAGTTAAGTCTGTTGCACATCAGAATTGTGCCCATTATCTTGTTAGACAGTATTACAGCATTACTATGCATCTCGGTGAGTTACCGGCAGCGTAGGAACCGAGTTATGGCGGATTTAATGTCGTGTGAATTATAAATTAACATCTCTGGACTATCTTAATGTGCTTATTTCCTTGCTGGTTTGTTTAGGGTAGTTGTGTAGTTAGCTCTGTTTGATCGTTTGTCGATATAATAAATATTCGTGTTACTTGATTATTCTTTATATGAAGCTAAAAAGTGTCTATTTGTTTGTTTTTTTTTATACAGGTACATTGATTTATTATTTTATTTATAGCCTAGCCTATAAGTCCGGATTTGAATCCCACCCAGGACAAAACATTGCTTGTTGTCTCTGGATGCAAATATCTATATAAGTATGTATTTAAAAAGTAGTTTATCAGCTATCTGGTACCGAAAGCACAAGCTCTGTTTAGTTTGGAATCATATTAGCCATGAGTAAAAAAAATTGCAAGATTTTTTATTTAACTTATAATAAAATTACCGATAAGTTCAATGTATGTCAGTCCTTAAAGTTAACCCTACGTTTAAGATTAATGTTAAACGCATGACTTCCTCAGCAGTTAACTTAAACCGAGTCAAATATTATATGAATTTGTAAACTATAAATAGTTAACTTACTGCAGAGTTCTAGCATTGAAACTATTTCAGTCCTAAAGTGGCAATGGATTTATTTTGTAAATCAGGTTTCTGATGTAAAATTATGATTTACACCTCTTTAAATTAGTGAAATATGCTAACCGAAGTAAATTATTTATAGGTTCCTACATAATATATAAAGTAAGAAATTATCCCAGTCATTTTTAACATTAGCTTCGCCTTCGACAAATTTTATAAAGGCGAAAATTACTACGTATAAGATTTTTAGTTTTTTCTCAAGTCAATATTCTTAAACGATCGTACAAGTGACCCCATATAAAACAACAAGTATTAAATCAATGATAATTCTCAGTCCCAACACAGTTCCAAGTAGCGTAGTACCATAGCATAATATCAAAACAAATCACGAACAACCCGCCAACAATATGGCATATAAACTTGGTAAACGTTCATAATGTCACGTTAGTCCGGGATACGGGATCCCGGGCCGACCCGGGACTATATTTCGAAGTCCCGGGAACTTTCCTCGTAATTCGTCTAGCTGCACACCCCTTTAGGTCACGTACGATGTCCTAAATTTAAAGGAAAACACTTCAATAAGTTTTGCGCCAACTGGGCGATTGAATACATACGGGGGGTTATTGAAGACGGGACCGCTACTAGTTGTGTAAGAAAAAAGCTAATATTTTGACACTAAGTATGTCAGTAAGTACCTACCTATGTATTTAAAGGAAATTGACGTATACACATTTGGTTTTAAAAATATACTAATTTAATTTAATTTTCAACAGCCATAACTGCAGGCTAAGTGAGAAGCATAATATTTTATCAATTTTCGATAACAGTATTAATGATTTGTATCTCTACTGTTGATTAAAGGTTAGTAAATTTACCTATCTATACTTATAATAAATCTGTAGAGAGGTCAATTCTGTACATGAAATACATTTTCAAAATAACTATCAGGGGGTGATTAGTGATCGATACTGATGCCAAAAATGCAATCAGTAAAATTTTTGTCTGTCTGTCTGTCTGTCTGTCTGTCGGTCTGTATGTTCCTTATAGAAACAAAAACTACTGGACGGATTTTAACGAAACTTGGTACAATTATTCTTCATACTCCTGCGCAGGTTATAGGATACTTTTCATCACGCTACAATCAATAGGAGCAGAGTAGTGAAGGGAAATTTTGGGAAAACGGGAGAAGTTACTCCATTTTTTAAGCTTCCGTCGCGTGTGCAGCCTTAATGGTTAAAGTTACATAGAAATTATGTATGACGGAAATATTCTACATAAAATTTTCTAAAAAATATCCCGCAACAGCATATGTCTATCTTTTATAGTTGACTCAGAATAACACGTGTAACTCCTGATAGCTTAGCAGTTCGGAGCATTCTGATTAAATTTGTTTACTCTTACGTTTATAATACTCTCACTAATCCCTAATTTAAAAAAGTTAACATTATTACCTATTCGATAAAAAAGAATCATAGAAATCGGTATAGAAACACCAAAATTATAGAAGAAATAAGCCATCGCGTCGTCACACGTGAATACTCAATCATGCGATAAGTAAGGATTACATATTTTTAAACGACTTAAAAAAAAAAAAACGGCCAAGTGCGAGTCGGACTCGCGCACCGAGGGTTCCGTACAAACCTGCAAGGTTTACAAAGTTCGTTCATTACGACAATCGAGTCATAACTATGGTGAGGAAAAAAGTAATAAGTTTATATTTATTAAAAAATATATATTTTGTAATGTAACTAAAAATTTAAGGTTTTCGGAATTTTTCCTTTATGTGTGCTATAAAACATTGCTTCATGCCAAATTTCAAGATTTTAGGTCGACTGGAAGTACCCTTTAGGTTTTGATTCCCTTGCGAGTACTTGCGAGTTTCAAAATATGCAGCTTAAATTGCTGTTTCTTTTGATTGCGTTGACATAGAAGTTTGATTTTGTTACAGCTTAAAGGTATTATAGACCTGAGTATTTGGTATGAATTTCAATTTAATACCTCTACGCGTTTATGAGGAAATGGGTAGTAAGTTTAAAATTATTAAAAAAAAATATATTATGTGATGTAACTAAAAATTTATGGTTTTCGTAATTTTTCCTTTATCTATGCTATAAGACGTTGCTTCGTACCAAATTTCAAGATTCTGAGTTCACGGGAAGCACCCTGTAGGTTTTGATTCCCTTGCAAGTGTCGAAAATTTGCGGCATAAACGGCTGTATCTTTTGATTGCGTTGGCTTAGAAGTTTGATTTTTTCACAGCTTCAAGGGACAGTAGACCTGAGTAATTGATATAAATTTCAGCTTCATACCTCCACGCGTTCCTGAGAAAAAGGGTCTTGACAGACGGACGGACGGACAGACGGACAGACGGACAACAAAGTGATCCTATAAGGGTTCCGTTTTTTCCTTTTGAGGTACGAAACCCTAAAAAAGGAGGAGGTTCGAGGACCGAAGTCGCGGGTTAAAGTTAGAGTTAGCCCAAAGAAACTATTCCACGTGAACGAAGTCGCTGGCAGAAGCTAGTCTACACTAATATTATAAAGAGGAAAGATTTGTATTTTTGTATGTAACGAATAAACTCAAAAAATACTGGACCGATTTTAATAATTATTTTCTCATTAAAAAGCTACATTATCACTGAGTAACATAAGCTATATTTTATCCCTGTATTCCCACGGGAACGGGAACTACGCGGGTAAAACCGCGCGGAAGCAGCTAGTAATCCCTAATTTTCCATGTAGGTAATTTATATTTATAAATGTTTAAAAATTTGTATACGCATAAAATTTACTCAGCTTAAAAGTGAAAGGTAAAAAAAATAGGTGGTAATGTATTTCCATGTGTTAACACTTTTATTACGTCTTTCAGTTCGTACGAAAGCCGGACGAGGATATAACGAGGCGATAGAAAACTATACTTATACTATGAAATATAACAACATACTAATATTATATCGCTTTCCAATAATGAAATAAATGAAAATCATTTTTTTACCTAAGTACCTTCTTATACAAATCTGTTTCTTCAAAAAACATTGCATTTTATTAAGTATAGGTATCTGGATATTAATAGATACAAGGTCTACATACCTTAACTAATTGGCCGCGTCCAAATAAAATTTCAGTGTATATTATCATAAATAATCAAAATAAATATCGTAGTACATATTTAGATTACTTTATCAGAGCTAAAAAAAAACTAATTCGCAAAGAAGAAAACGCTAATTGTAATTATCACTATGTCATATTAAACTACCAAAAATAATAATATCGATATTCTGATAAACATTCATTTTAACAACAGAAGAAAACTTCAGCACCAACCGTTTCAATGCTATTAAAACATTTAAAACACTTTCACAAAGCAAAACAACTTATAAAATTATATCAAAGGGCACCCAATACCGCGAGAAACAAAGTGAAGCTATAAATTGTGAATAATACCTTTATACTATACTTATACTACGTTTATACCACCTTTATAGTACCGGCTGCGGTGAGCCTTTGATGATATTTAGGTCAAATGTTTTTTGTTTCGAATGATCCGTTTTGTTATTTATCGTTAGGATTGCAATGAAATTACGCTATTTATTAAACTCATTGGAAATTATTTTGTAAAAATCAACGTTTTATTTTTGTAAAAAGTCTTAGTAAATTTGGCGACTAAATAGGCCTTGAAAGTTTAGATATATCCAGTATCCTTCTAGTGCATTGGGATAAAAAACCACTACAGTAAGTAGATAATGTACTTTCATTACTATGCATAATAATATATTAGGTATAGGTTTATGAATAAGATAGGCATAACTTCCAGTATTAGGTATCGCAGATAATAAAATCACCATAAATGACCACTAAATCAGTCAAATTAAACCTCATTTTTTTACCTAATGAGATTACATAAGAGACTAACTTTGTTTTTAAATCTATTATAGAAAAAAAAATGTATTTACTCATGCCTTAAGAAATTATATTCATTTAGAATCAGATAATAACTCCTAAAAAATAACATCGACGTTTTTACCCACTCTATCTAGTTCTCTTCACTAGCCTCCAAAAATGTATGACAATATTTCTAGCCACATACTAATCTAAACAAATCATTATGACACAAGTATTTGCTGATCATAACGCACAAAAACATCTGTTTCATAACGAGAACCTGTAATTTCCACTCCTAATCAATCTCAAAGGCGGTTTCTTATTAATTTCTCCGCTAAATCACCTTTACGATAGGAGCAAAAAGATTCAGCCCATCAAGCAACGTTGCAGTTTTTACGAGGCCCTACCTTTTATTACTTTTACAAAGAAATGTGTTTGGCATCACATGAATTAGGTTTTTTTTTACTAATCCTAGTGAAAACTCTACTTTTACACTTTTTAAACTTTTACTATTAACTCAAATTACTTTAAAAAAATTGTTATGAAAATTTGTCTCTGAATTTATCGCGACGTTTCCACCAAAAAAGTATATTTTTAAAGTAGGTATTGTACAATTCAAAATTTAACACGTATGCGTAGTAGATACGTAATTTTTTTTATTATTGACCTATATTAAAATACTTTTCATTATGGTTACTTAAATAATATGAAATTAGATAAATCAAAATGTTTATTTAAAAAAGGCCTTTACAGGCACTAATCAATTGCCAGCTTTAGACTCTTAATTCGGAAGAATATTTTTGACAGAAGAGTCGGCAATAAAAAAAGGCTGCTACATTTACCTTGCAAAATAAATTTCCCAAGACAAAATATATTATTAATTTTCGAGTTCGAGAACAGATAGTATGGTTCTCTTAATCCCCCGTCAGCGAGCGGTCGAGCTCGGGAACTCATTAACGGGAAAATAAAAAGATTTTATTACATATTTTTATTTGACGCTGGCAACTCGGAACTCGGAGAACGGCAACCCCAGCCTTCAAAGTACATTTTAAACGATTCTCACTGTAATTTTACAGAATTTTTAACTAACTGTGTTTTAAATACATTTGTGAACTAGGTAAAAGTGGCAACTTTAATTTTAGTATTTTCTTGCGGTGTCTTTTTATATGTTTGTCCAACTAAAAGAATACAATTTGGACGCAAATGAAGTAAGAGATACAAGTTTGTCATTTTGTTTATATACGATTGTGAAATAGTTCTAAATGTCTTCTAAAATTCTGGATTTAATACATTAAATAGTATAAAAAACCTATTTAAACAGTATATGGCCTGAAGTAAAGTTTATTTTGTATCATTGGATTAAATTCATGTTATTTGTTTCGATATTACATGGTTTTGTAAGCACTATTAACGCCAATTATTTACCAAGGATTTTAGCAAAAAATAATTATCATCCCGAGAAAATAGGACTTTTTAAGCTATTAATTTCAATAAAGGAAAACCCAAGGTACTTATTTTACTCTCGAATGAAGAAGCCTAAAAACAATATTGTTTGAAGTACATAATCAAGCACAAATTAATCTGCCGCCCTAATTTGGTCCCTTATTAACGTCCCTGCTATAAGGATGTTTATAGCTTGATTAAAAAATGTGTTGACAATAAAAAATAAATTTCCAAACAAGTTTATGTTTTCTAATTAGGTCTCCGGTGCATGACTGACGATAGACCACAACTAAATATATTATTATAAACACTAAACTAATATATAAAAATTTCGTGTAAGTGTTATCGCAGTACTCCTAAACGCCTGGACCAAGAATATTGTTTTGTATTGTTGTTGTGTATTTGGTAAGTATGAAAAGTAATTTCTGATCGTAATTATTTTATTTATCTTCTTCTTCTTCTTCCTGCCCTTATCCCGCCTAAGCAGGGTCGGCACAACATGTATTTTTCTTCCATTCCTCTCTATTTGCCGTTATCATCACTGAAAAAATTTAGAAGACCTGATACAGACGAAGTTCAGCGGATCAACCAGTATATAAATGAAATACTAACTCTATGACAAGTAAATAAGTACAAGTTACATCAAACGCTAAGTGAGCACATAAACAAAGTTAGGTACCTACGCGGAACACTTGTAACTTAACAGTGTAATGTTCATCGCACTAAGTTAGTTTCAAGTAAGCACACATCTTGAATCTAACTTGGTATATAGAGTTTACCGGTTGATGCGTTACTGTCATAGTTGCTGAATATTGTCTGTATGTACTTGTTGAGACATAGATGTACAAAAGAGTAGATGTAGGTACGTATGCCTTTAGAAGTGAAGTGACTTTAAGATACATTTAAGATTGTAGATATTTTGGCATATCACTTTTATTTATTACCTTCAAATATCGTAAAATTTTTATCATATTTTTACTGTCGACAAATATTTTAAATTAATATTTCAATTTAATTTATTTTAAACAGTAAATATAGAAATACATTAGTATATTCTTCCCCGCGGTTTCACCCGCGTACCCAAGAGATCTTCCATTTTCCCTGATAAAAAGTAACCTATGTCCTTTCTCAAGCTCTAGGCCATCTATGTACCAAATTTTATTTAAATCGGTTCAGTAGTTTTAGCGTGAAAGCGAGACAGACAGAGTTACTTTCGCATTTATAATATTAAAGTATAGATTTACATAAGATTAGGTTTCTTAATGAATCACATTTACATCTAATAACATTTCTAAGCTACCCAAATTACCGTATAACTCAAAAGTTGGACAACGACCAGCGAATTACGGATCTAGGAACGCTATTCTCAAATTCGTAGTAAAATAAAGCAAGAGTCCCGTTTGTTTGTTGCACGAACACGCCCGTGATGGAATTATACTCGGAATCCTAATAAATTGACGCCAATTTTAGGTAAACGAGATCCTCCCCGACTAGCGGAATTGAAAAGGGCGGATGCCCATCCTAATTTGAATCAGCCTGTATTTACATGGTAGTATTTTTTTTGTGTTGTATTTTTAAATTTGAAAATGAAATCGAAAATTTAAATGTTTGATTTTTCAGTTATTTTATAAAAAGAGTATATATTTTACTATAAGTTAATGTATTTATTTTATAACCTATTATATTTTTCTTATGTATAGATGTAAACCTATATAAATACTGAGTAAATTCGTTGCGTAACATAAATGGTTGAAGCGTACAGTCTTCAGCCGTCTGTGCGTTATTTTTAATTAGCTTCTGCATTTACAAATTTATATTTCTGTAGGCATGCGGGGATAAAATATAGCCTATAAATATACCCTCAATAATTTTAGTTTAATCTAACCCATTTTTGCAATTCATTGTTTTAGGTGAAATCACAACAATCAACGAAACAAACTCACATTTGCATTTATAATATTTGTGTAGACTACATAGTTAGGTACTTTGGAAACATTTAATACACTCACTTGCTTAATTAGCTGCAACCGCCGCTATTGTTTCACAACACGTGAGGTTCCGTACATAAAACGTACTAATTTGTAACGAGAACCCTTACGACGTTCACGTAACAAAGAAATAAGGCCCAACAACATTAAAACTTGAATAGACACCTGAAATTATACCAAGCAGTGAGTTAACAACTTTATGCCCGAGAGATAAAGTACCAAATTGCACGGCAAGTTTTCCAGTGAAACGCAACAAAGTTGTAATATGTTTCAGGAAGTCTTATGTTTGGGACACACTTTTTGGTTAGTTGTCGAGCGAAATTGTTCGAGGTTTTCTCTCTTAGCTCATATACGTCCCCACGGGGATAAGCAAGGGACAAACCTCCCTCGGTTGAGAGCCATCTGCGGTCACTGAAACAGTCGGTACGGTTAGAAAAGTCATCTGAGGCTAACACTTTCTAGTCTGTTCCAAAAAAAGCAAGCACTAGCCCCTAGCAGCTCATGACACCGCTTGAAGACATGGACATTCTCGTGCTCACTATAAGTCAAGGTTCCTTCCTGCGCCGGCAGGTTAAATCTAAATCAAATAGCAAAACGACGATTTGTATAAATTTGTTCCTATCTATATATAGTAGTGGCTCCTCGTGGTTTCACCCGCGTTCTCGGAGCTTTAAATTTTCCTGTGATATGTGTTTGTCCAGAATATATTCAACAAAAAATATCGTCACAATCCCTTCAGCCGTTCTGGAGTGAAAGAGTATCAAGCAGACATACATATCAACTTTCACACAAATTTAAAACAGTATAATTAAATGTACCTACCTATTTAAATCATTTAGCGATTTCTTGACAGCCCGGTTGGCTTTGTGGTTAGTGACCCTGACTCTCAAGCCGCGGGTCGTGGGTTCCAATCCCACCCAGGACAAACATTTGTATGCATGAATATGTCTGTTTGTTTTGTGTCTAGATGTAAATATCTAAATAAGTATGTATTTAAAAGCAGTATATGTAGTATATCAGCTATCTGGTTACCATATCACAAGCTGTGCTTAGTTTGGAATTAGACTGGCCGTGTGTGAAAAAAAAAATATCCCAGGATATTTATTTCTTGAAGATTATAAGTTTTTGTGCTATTTCATTTAGTTAGTTAAGATTATGAATATTTAAAGTACATTTCATTCACAAAACCTAGTAAATTCACATTGTTTGTTAACCTAACTGTTCGTGTGTAGGAACTAAGACACGCCTAATTTGGCTTTATGAGTCAGGCTAAGGTAAGCCCAGGATAATGCATGAGTAAACTACCTACGGTACAAGACTACCTGCCTACCTGTTATGCACATATGTTTATGAGGTATTTCATTAAAAATCTTGAAAAACTTGTAGTTAAATGTTTCACTTTTAGATCTAGATTCTAACTTCTTAGGACATTATTTGTATTCACAAAGGTTCTATTGGTTTTACGTATATGAAATAAAATAATCTAGTTTATTTTTCTTTACACTGAAAATTTCTTGATTATCGTACTAACATTATTTATACAATTGTTTCATGGATGGGATTGCAATGAAATTTTATACAGAGTTAGAAAGGGCAATTTTTTTTTCCCGGTAAAATTTAAGACCCTTTAAGAACGCGGGTAAAACCACGGGGAACTAGTATAGGTACTATAAAAACCCAAAATACCGCACATTAATCTAAATTGAATTATTCAACTAGAATTCAATTCAATTCAAAGAAAACCTTTAAACTATCTACAGATGAATTAATAATGTTCCAAATGGAATGGTACAATTTTCATGACTATAAAAGCTGACAGCTTCCACGGAACTAGCGTAAACTTTAATTTGTATGTTAAGTAGTACTGGCGAGGAATAGTCTTGTAATTACCCAAGGCGTTGTAAACGAGATGTAGGAAATAAGTGAGACAAAGTGATAAGGTTTCTGTCTCACTATATGAAGCTGAGCTATGGGTAACATATATATTTTTTACTGTATAAAGTATTTTAATTGAGAAAAGAACAACAACTCGTTAAGTGACAAACCAAGTCTGTCTTAAGCAATTTAAATATTAATATAAGTGAACTTACATTAACAATAAATAAGTCTACTTGTATAGTAGTCAAATATAGGTGGTTGCATATAAAATTTATTATTTCATAGAGGTTAAATGTAAGTTATAATTTATAGAAGCAAGTCTGCACTGTATCGTTTTATGAATCCCTTTCTTGAATAAATAAAGATAAACAAAATAATAAAGCGACTTTGATTTAATTATTTTAAAATAAAATTTTACCATAAAATGTAATGATTTTATTCAATATAGCTTACCATTAAAAAAACCTAGTAAAATACCTACTAAATTAACTTTACCTTAGTACATTGTTACGGTATTTTTTTACATTCGAATAAAACATACAAAAAATATTATAAACCCTTGTAGGTATACTATATCTTCAAGTACTGCAATGGTCAGACAGGTACCTTAAGAACATTTCAGAGCTACGTCTGAATACAAAGAACCTAAGGCTTTGTCCGTCCATCCATATTTAATGGTTCTATCGGACTCAGGAGTTAATTGGCAAATGGACTAGTCTTAGTCTTTGTGTTAGCTTAAATTATGTATTTGAGTTAAGTTCTTAGCAAAGTGTAATAATTCTTTGGATAACCTGTCGTCCTTTTGGTTCGTTTCTTTGTTTTCCAAACAAGGTGATATTGGCATAAAATCAACAAACAATCAAATTAAATTATTTCTATTGTTTAGTGACTTCCGGCGGTTTCACCCGCGTTTCCAGCAATCGTCAATGATCTCGGAATAAAAAGGGACTTGTGTGTTAATCTAACCTATAAAATATTTGTGTTCCAAATTTAATCCAAATCCGTTCTGTCCTTTTTACGTGAAAGAGTAACAAAAATAGTTCAAACAACAAAGATTCGCATTTATGATATTTGTGAAAATGCTTTATACTGTGAAAATATCTAGAACCGCGTACAAAACAATATAACGAAGACACAATATTTCAGTTTAAAAATACAGCTTCATATCTGCCAACCCTCTGTGCTTCATAGGTATTAGTATATACTCCAATAAAGCTCTGGGAAGTCGTAAAAAACACGTCCGCGAAATAATAGTCGGACGCGTCCGTATATTCATAGTTTTGTCATATTTTTACGGCATTTTTTTATTTACCATGTCGTTTTTGTGTACGTTTTTAAATGGAACATATTTACTTGCTGTGTTTGTCTTCAGTTGAGCTCGTATTGTAATTTGTTTAGTGTTTTTGATACGATTTAGAAATGAGTGATTAGAATATTGTGATAATACCTATTTACCTACCAGTGAAGTTAAGTATCACTAGTAGCGCGGAGTACTAAGTTTATATTAAGAAAAATCACGTCTTGATTGAACATAGCAGTTTTGAATAAAAATAAAACTTAGGAACGGAAAATTTTTGAGTATTTTTAAATATTTAAAGGATTAATAATTTGTTATTAATGGCTATTAATATCATAAATGCGAAAATATCTCTGTGTCTATGACGCTTTCACGCCTAAACCACGGAATCAATTTTGATGCAATTTGGTACTGAGATGAAACGGACATAGGCTACCTTTATTAGGATTAAATGAGAACGTCTCCCGAATACGCCGGTGAACCCGGGTGGCAAAAACTCTATATGACCAAGCTATGATTTATTGTTTTACATTACTGAATAATAACTTTCTGCTTTGTACATCTTTAATCAGCCGAAAGCTCTAGCAATATCCAGAATTAATGATGTAACATGAATTCTGAGAATGTCCTTTAAACAGTCCTATGACAAAGACCTGTAAATCAAAGGAATCCTCCCCATTACTTCCATAAAGCGTTCATTACACAACAACAAGTGAAAATCTTAATAAACAGGTAAAAATGAGAAGCGCCCTCTACTGGTAAAATATGACATCTAATTATTTAACCATTGTCGTTTTTCGGGTAGGCGTTTAATTTTGTTTGTACTCGCAATGGCTTGGTGTTTGGACCGAGAGACAAGATGGAGCGGGGAATGTGCAACCCCTCTCGACATACTGGGAAAAAAGTTAACATGTATAAATGGATACAGAAAATCTGTATATACAATTTGAGAATAGACATCATCAAAAAAATACAAAGTATGGTAATTTTAATTAATTGTAGTTAGATTTTTGCAAGAAACCTTCATCTTAGGAGCTACTTTCAAATAACTAAAATATTTTATTTCTTTAATTAATAAATCTTATTGTAAACTGTGGGAAATGGGTATGAGTATTTTTACACTAATATTATTTATTTATTTATAGGCATTTCCTAAAGGTCCTCGATCACTAGCCACGTTCACTTAGCCCGGCAGATGATCATATTTCAATTATCTATTTCTTACCATGTGTACAGCTACATGTAACCTTTCGGCAGGAACAAATATCTACAAATATTTCTCACTTATAATACCATTATCATTATTTTTTTTTGTAGCTTCTCTCCTCGATTCTTCCGTACATAACTTGTACCGCATAATAAAAACGTTTAATTTAACATGAGAGCGTTTGAGTGTGCTGATAAACGCGTCGGTACGTACCGACGCGGACGCCTCACCTTGCGATAACTCCCAACGTTTGTTGTCAACGAATTAATTTAAGCACACCCTGTAATTGTCAGCTAATTAATGTACGGACATGCGAGTTTATTTTTAATTCCATTTGTGGTGTGAATTTTGTTGGATAACGTTTTTTTTGGGGTTGGGAAGGAGTTTTGGGCTTGTAATTTTATAGTTAAGTAGCTCTAAGATTTTAGTCGTTTAGTTTGATTTTTCTAATCTGTTTGAGTGTTTATTAATAACGATTTCTTAAACTTTTTCTCTTGTAAATTATAATAGTATGCCAATACATTTCCGCCGTTTACATTGAAGAGTAAGTTAAATAAAAAGTATGTTTATATGACAAAGGTAGGGTTACCTTTTTTTATTTTACTAAGCTCTAATCGACCATGTTAAAACACCTTTACAGATTTTCTTTTTTTAGTACCTGCACAGTGCATTTATACAATTTAAGCCCATTCAATAGATATTGCTTAAGCGCGGAAGAATTTATTTAAAAATCGCTTCCATGAACAATCAACACTGGCTAATTCCTCATTTACTAAACCACCATACAAAACATTAACAGACACAACAACAACTTTTTTAATTTAAAGACAAAGAGCAAGCGGCTAATCGGCCCCAATGGGCCAAGTTAAAACTCTTTAAAGCACTAAAGAGTTCAACTTAATAAAGCCGGTTAAGACGGACTAGGGGGGTGAAGGAGGGAGTCAAAAACAAGCGCTTTGTGAAGCACCTGGGACAGTGTGATAATGAAACTAATTTACTAGATTTAGACCTTCGGAGGAGGTGCTAAGATACAGAGGCTTTGGGATGAGGTAGGAATTGTTTTTGTTTGGTGGAAAGTGTAGAAATAAATTAAATTTGAGGACTTTAGCTTTTTTTTCTAGAATAAGTGTTTTACAAATATATTATCTATTATTTATTTTTCATTGACCAAAAAATTTTTTAGGGTAAACAAATAAAATTGTAATTTCAGATTTATTTTCTTCATTTGTAGGTACATTATAAAGTACATATTTGCTCTCTTAATAGTGTAGAACGCCAACCCTTGCATATTTTTCTAGTTAGCTTTACTATTTATAACAGTATAGGTAAGCACTGCTAGCTTTAAAAGAGATATTCAATCAAAAATGCTATCCATTTTTACTATGTACCTACTGAGAATAGTTATCTCGAAACCGTACATTCCTTTACCACATCCAAAAATCCCAGCTCACTATTCAGTGAATTGCACTCGAATTCCTATGGGATTAAATTTTCTTACTCGTTGAATGCAGCTATGATAACTTGCCTCCATCTTGGATCCTGAAGTTACCTCTACTTGGTACCTACATAGTTTCATTGTTAACTTAGATCAATGGATTTCCGAGGGCTTTTGTGGCTTATCTAGGAGTTGCATTTAACTTGGAAGTCTAGACTTTTATTATTTTTATAGATAGATATATAATATGTTTTGCTGATTCAATTATTAAATAATTTATATTGAATGAGCATACTCCAATGGTTGATTCGGAAGGTTGCTTTTTACTGAGAAGAGCCGGCAATGAACTCAGAAATTACTATGTATTTTCAAATACAAAATAGGATTCCTTTTGATATTATTTCACACTGACAATATATTTCGCTTACTATCTGTCTATTACAATTTATTTTTTGTTCTATGAAGAAACATTTTACATAATATGTAAGAGACGTAGACATTATTTTCTATAATTGTTAATGTTTGTCTAAATGATTTTGGATCACATCATCAAGTTAACAAAGATTGACCGCATATTTTGAACCAAACCAAAAAACCATTGTATTGTATCAATACAATTTAACATTCAACGTATAACTGACAGTTACATTTAATATACCAATAGACACGAATCGTTAATAAAAAATTGGTCCTAACCAAAACAATGGCGATTGGCCTGAAATATTCACACTGTATTCGATGCACAGTGGTTCCATTCCGTAAAGCAAAACCACTCTACTCCAATAATACTTCAGTCGACTATCATGCTGTCTCTTTCATTAGCTACGGTGTTACGTGAGAGGTCAGTGTATTAAGTACCGAAGTGTATATAAGAGTATATATAGTAGGTCCGTCGATCGAGTGGCTCGTGAAAATTTAACTAGGACTCGCCCGCGGCCCGCGTCGTTTTATTTGTATTGACATGTACGCTCCGATACATTGGTGCTTCGGTAAACTTTGATGCTAGAGACACACAGACGCGTGGTTATTTATGAGCGTTTCTGTCAATATTTTTTAGGTATAAAATAGTTGTTTGTTGCGGTAAAAATATATATAAATACTGTTTTTGCAGTGAACGTAGTTACTCCGCAATTATAGTGGTTGCAATAGTCTCAACATTGAACACTGTTAAAATATCAATCACAGTTAATCTATACTAATATTATAAAGAGGAAAGATTTGTTTGTTTGTTTGTTTGTAATGAATAGGCTCCGAAACTACTGGACCGATTTCAAAAATTCTTTCACCTTTGGAAAGCTACATTATCCCCGAGTAACATAGGCTATATTTTATCCCTGTATTCCCACGGGAACGGGAACTACGCGGGTAAAACCGCGGGGAGGCAGCTAGTAATTTATAAGTGAATAAATAAATTAATAAAAATATCCTGGGACATTTTTCATAAACGGCCAATCGGATCCCAATATAAGCTGCAAATAGAGCTTGTGTAAGAATAAGCCTATAATTTATGTTATTTATTATGTAGTTTGTAATAAGTGTTTTTTTTATTGATATTTTGATCGTTAACCAATATTCCTATATTAAGGCTCTTATGCTTTGCCTGGCCTTAAATCAATAAAATGTTTTCTAACGGTTTTGTTCATAATAAAACGCTGTGCCATTGTGTTATAGGCATATACAAACTTTTAACTGTAGCCTGTCCAGACGAGTGAGCAAAATGTGTAATAACACATTGTTGCAAAATAATTTGACATATCCCTTTAGGTGTGTTTAAACTGAAAATGAAGAAATTAAATATTAACGTGTGAATGAAATTTTAAATAAATTTTACTGATGAAACATTTATCTTGTTTATTTTTTAATGAGCTGTTTTATCTATTAAATAATTGATTAATTTATTAAATATTCATTTTTAGGGTTCCATAGCCAAATGGTAAAAAACGGATCCCATATAGATTCGTCATGTCTGTCTGTTTGTCCTTCCGTATGTCACAGCCACTTTATACAACAATTATAATCAATCTAATCTGAACTCTTTTGGTTATTTTCAGGTACACATAAAGGTATTTATTTTTAAATTGACTAAAACAGTAAGACACATTTCTCAGTGCTTGTCCGAACTAGGAATGGAATGCAGGACCGCTCTATAACCCAATTCTCAACAACAAGGTAAATAAAATAATTTAAATCACAGATAATTAATATGCGAACATTTATTGCATCCGTTGGTATTGTTTACAAAATTTGTATTGTAAATAAATACAATACAAAACGCAACCCGACGCGATTCGGTCCGTCGGTTCTTTACATTTCTACGAAACAATGACATTTATTATAATATATCGATTTATTATGTTAATCCATAAAGCAGGTATTAATAAATGTATTGCTGATTCTACAAATTATTTTTGGTAAAATTGTTGCCGTTATGTAAGCAATAACTGAGAAGGTATCAAAGCAAATAATTATTAATTTAAAAATATTGCTTACTAGCCGCCCTCGCGCGGTTTTACTCGCGTAGTTCCCGTTCCCGTGAGAATACAGGGATAAAATATACCCTATGTTACTTGGGGATAATGTAGCTTTCCAAAGGTGAAAGAATTTTTGAAATCGGTCCAGTAGTTTCGGAGCCTATTCATTACAAACAAACAAACAAATCTTTCCTCTTTATAATATTAGTATAGATGATTCTCGTTGTTTAAAGAAAATTAAAATAACTACATAATTATACTTCAATCATTTGCACAAAACACAATTTTGCAGACTTCGTAGCACTTCGTAGCACCGTAGCAGGGCCGTAGCATGAATTCAAGATTCAATCGACTATTTTTTTTCCAAACAAACATTTATCTAGACGATGTACTATTCATTAAAAATAAAATTATTGTTTGTTAAAAAATAAGCAAAGTAGAAATGCAATTGTTAAAATTTGAAAACATTTTAACTTGACAGCTGACGTTATCAAAATTTTACGGTCGCCGCCATGTTTATTGTTTTGCCGGCAAAATTTGACAAGCCATAGACAAGAGCAGTCACAAAGCGACCCGATTACGTCACTCAACGAATCCGAGAGTAATCTCGACAATGTTAGCATTGCCTTTTGTATATTAGCAACTTTTGTACTCTAAATTGTAGTATATAAAGTTTAAAATCGGGCAATTTTATATTTGCGTAAAATTTTATGTGCTTTTTAAAGTGATAAAATAGCGAACAGAGCGTTCTAATTTTAATATTTTTAAGAGTTTTGAAGTAATTGTATTCAAAAATAGTCTCATTCACTTGAAACCACTATTGTGTGCTATATAAATATCTAGCTGCCTCCGCCCGGATATACCCGCATAGTTCCCGTTCTCGAGGGCATACAAGAATAAAATATAGCTTATATTAATGTCTGATAACGTAGCTTACCAATGGCGGATGAATTTTTGAAATCGGCACAGTAGATTTTGATATTATGCCAAAAACAGTACATTATTCCTTATTTTTATCGTAGTGAAGTAAAAAAGTACTCGTATAAAGTACAGTAGCGTAACTAGGTATATATTGAAGGTCTACCTTGAAAAGGGCACTATTTATTGTCAACCTTGCCCTCGCGTCGGCGGCTACGCGCCCAACAGCCTTTATAGCTTCCCGCTGTAATTTATATCGCGACCGCTTTGAACTTCTACCTGAGACATAGACTAGATAGTTACAGATAGTATAAGATAGGTAGCCTATAATTTATATAAAAAAAAATAGATGTGCACAGAGATCAAAATGTCTCTTGGATATTAAATTATGTTAATGTCCGAAAGGAATTATAAATAAATTTCTCTATATTTTAATTATGTATATATAGGTACTTAAATATACTCGCATTTTTCGTTTTCGTTTGGTGAAGGAAACAAACTACTTTTATTCAATAGCACATAGTGACAAGAGTAAAGCTAGTTCCAAATAAGAGTCAAAGCCATAATAGTAACAGCAAATAACATTCACTCAAATACACATCGTTGACTCAATTTCTACTACTTTAAAACCCTTCAATACACTGTCACATCTGTTTTATAATATTTGGCCACACACGAGCGTGAAGTTCGCCGCAGTATGGAGGGTACGCCGAGATTGATGCTTTAATTTCGGTAATGGTTGCTTATTAGAAGTTTGCAAGACAACCTCAGATTGGAAGGTACCTACCAACATGAGGCGTTCGTACAATTTGGTAATGTGGAACTTTTTAAATTAATTTACGTGAGAGGTTTCAGTTGATTATGGAAATGTATTTTGGATTTATAATGCGCGTATTGCCGCTGGCCAAGTCATCACAGTAGGTAATTTATTTATTAATATCTGTTCCAAATATTGTAAAAATAGTCACATATTCCAATCAAAATTAATTGATACTCCGCTCCTTTTACCCGAAGCGTGGTGGTATATTAAATAAATAAATAAAATAAATATCCTGGGACATTTTTCACACACGGCCAATCTGATACCAAAGTAAGCTTCAAAGTGAGCTTGTGTTATGGTAACCGGATAGCTGATATAGATATTAACACCCAGACACAGAACAAACAGACATATTCATGCATACAAATGTTTGCCCTGGGTGGGAATCGAACCCACGACCCGCGGCTTGAAAATCAGGGTCACCAACCACAAAGCCAACCGGGCTGCTCATATAACCTATAAATAAGGTACCCAACACATTTTATTCGAACCAGTAATTTAACGAAATTAACAATCATACAAACTGTTCTACGGTAAAAACTGGAGGTGACTAAAAATGTCCCTACATTATTTTAATCTTATTATAATAATAAACAATGTCTATATTTCTGCCAACAAAATGTTTGTCGTAATTTATTTCGCTCCTCAAATAAGCTTTAAAATTGAAGCTTTTAAATTAGTTCTTCTCATCTTTCCCGACTTTTCATACCACAAATCCTTCCTATCAAGTTTAGTCAAAGCCGATGGTAATCCTAGAGCTGCGCATATGAAATGAAATATCCGAATCCCCTCACAATATCCTCAGGTATCCGCGGTATAGAGGTGTGCTGTAATCCTATCCGTTCGGATGTGGTTACTATAGTGATGGGATAATGTATCGATGGATTTCAACGATAAAACATTACATTAAAAATTAAATCGCTTAATTGTCATTATTTTTATTAACATGACTGTCGTATTTATTATTTATATTGACTGGTATTTATGAAAATAAAGAAAAATTATGCATGTAACATGCTTTCAGCTAAAGCAAAGTACTAAAATTCAAGTTTCTAACCTAAACTTGGAAAATTCCACGCTTTTATATCCCGGGGACGCATATATTTTTATAAAACGAGGCTTAGGGACTTTACTAACTTTTTAACAAGCCTGAACAGCCATTACATGAGTAATCTGAACTATAGAACAATAAAATTACAGATCATGTTTTTTTATCCTTATATATATCGACAATTTCATTAAAAGTTACTTACATCACTATTTTGTGATCGATAATGCATCGAATTTCCCGAAGGGTCCCGCCGTACATAAATCGTCAAAGATGGATTTGATTTGATCTTATATTACGTCAGGAAATAAACAAATTACCTATATTACTAAGCCAGTGGAAAGATTTAGCAGTGAATAAACGTTTAATGTTTGCTTTAGAATTTCTCTTTACATTTTGATTTCAAAATAGTTTTTATTTGTCTTGTTTTGATCATTTAAACTTATTTTAAAAGCAAAAATATTTTTTTAACAATAATACTGACCACATGTTTTTCATCGGAATTTATGGTTGAAAAAAAAATATAATATCTACATAATCTTCAAAATTTGATTATTTTTGAGTGATTTGTCTTGTTTTATTAATTTAAATACATTTGAAAATAATTAAAAAAACTGTAATTTCAGAGGTGATTACTTACCATTATTTTAAAACTAGTGGCTCCCCGCGGTTTCACCCGCGTACCCGGGAGGTCTTCCATTTTCCCGGGATAAAAAGTAGCCTATATGTTAATCCAGGTTATAAGCTATCTTTATTCCAAATTTCATTCAAATCCATTCAGTAGTTTTTACGTGAAAGAGTAACAAACATCCATACATCCATACTTACAAACTTTCGCCTTTATAATATTAGTAGGATAACAGAAAGCCATTTTAATATCCCTATGTTCGTCACAATTGTTACTTTAAGTAAATTATCTTCAAAACTGACACATCATTATGCAAAATCATAAATCACTTTGCTATTAATTTATGATATAACCACAAAGCATCGATTGAGACCAAGTCGGTTCTGTCTTTCATTATAGGTCTCACGTCCGGACATCCATTACGCTAATGGATTGTCGGACACTGTCCGGAATTTACATTGCAAATCTTTTACATCAAAGCCTTTGGTTGTGTACTTTTTGCCGTTTCAGGCTTTGCACGATTGCCGAAGGATTTGTTTGAAAGGGTTTTGGATTCGAGCTCGAGTGTACGTTCCGGTTTTGTACTACTAGGATTGTGTTTTGGGTCGAATGACTATCGATTTAGTATTTTTATTGATGACGATTTATATAGAAGCAATTTTTTTATGGGAGATATATTTTATGATATTTTTTCATAATTTAACAATTGATAGAAACATTATTTTCTTTATTACTTTTTAATTCGTGTCTAAACTAAAGGACTGCCGGGAATGCAGGTAAAGCCGCAAGGCGGAAGCGTCTATATCAAATGTTAGTTTATATATAAAGATTAAGTGTACATTATATTTTGAGTTATAATATTTTGATTCTAAAATCATATTTAATTCTTTGAGAATCCTAGGTAAAACAGTGCAGTTAAAATCACTCTTAAAACCCTATACCTACCTAACAACTGCAATCGCATATTAAACATACAAAGCGACAACAAATCTATTACTTATGTACATTTGAATAGCGAAACCAATACCGAGACCGAGACCGAGACCCTATTAACAGATATCTATAATCCGATATCAACCCATATTACGTTCGGCAAACGGACAAATCGCTTTATAACGCACATCCCACAAGCCGGCACCGTGAAACAAGATTACGCCGGGAATCGAATCTGGACCTTACCGATGCTGAGTTATATTAAATTTTCGATATCGGCCCGGCCCGTCTTCAAAGCGGAATTGCATTTGTGTGAGTGCATCTGGCATCTGTGTATGCACTCCTTTGTACTAGTATGAGAATAATGATCGACAATTTATGCCGCTAGTTTGATTTATACTGATTTATGTACTACTAGCCACCGTCGCGCGGTTTTACCCGCGTAGTTCCCGTTCCCGTAGGAATACGGAGATGAAGTAGCTATACTTACATTTGAATACTTTATCTTTTTGAATAACGTAGCTTTCAATTGGTGAAAGAATTGTGCAGTGCGGTTCAGTTTCGGAGCCTATTCGTTACAAACAAAGAAATCTTTCCTAATTCTATAATCTAATTAATCCTACTAATATTATAAAGGCGAAAGTTTGTAAGTATGGATGTATGGATGTATGGATGTATGGATGTTTGTTACTCTTTCACGTAAAAACTACTGAATGGATTTGAATGAAATTTGGAATAAAGATAGCTTATAACCTGGATTAACATATAGGCTACTTTTTATCCCGGGAAAATGGAAGACCTCCCGGGTACGCGGGTGAAACCGCGGGAAGCCACTAGTCTCTTTATAATATTAGTACCTATAGACTAGTGGCACCCCGCGGTATCACCCGCGTAGTTCCCGTTCCCGTAGGAATACGGAGATGAAGTAGCTATACTTACTTACATTTGAATACTTTATCTTTATGAATAACGTAGCTTTCTATTGGTGAAAGAATTGTGCAGTGCGGTTCAGTTTCGGAGCCTATTCGTTACAAACAAACAAATCTTTCCTAATTCTATAATCTAATTAATCTCTTTATAATATTAGTATAGACTAGTGGGACCCCGCGGTATCACCCGCGTTCCCGGTTCAATTTCTCCAGTGATAAAAAGTCTATGAGTTATTCCATATATTCTAACTCTGTATCAAGCAGATCTCTTCAGGCGTTTTTGCGTGGAAAATCAATCCATCCATGTTCACAAACTTTAGCATTTATAATATTAGTAGTACTAGTTGCCGCGCGGTTTTACCCGCGTTCTGGGGTCCTTCAGGTTCCCCAAGATAAAAGGTAGCCTATGTTATTAGGTACTCAAGCTCTAGTCTATCTCAGTACAAAATTTAAAACGTAAAACTACTTCAGTTGTTCTGGCGTGAAAGAGTAACAAACATACTCACAAACTTACGCATTTATAATATTAATAGGTTAGTAGAATATTTAATTTACTCATCCATTGGTCATATAATAAAATTAATGATACTTAATGATGTCCAATTTTTATCAATATGATGGAAACAAATACAATAATAGATGTTAATATGGATTAATGATTGTTTCATTCTATTATCCCATGGCGGTCAAAGAAGACTTAACTAATGGTGCTTTTATTAATTTTATAAACCAATTTATTTGTGCTTAATCGTCATAAAAATTATGTTTGATATCAGAAAGACCTCTTAAAAAATGATTGTTAATACTAAATTTCCGATAATACACGTGGGTTTTGTGCATGAACATTGAACATATTATTTACTTGTTTCGGTGTCAGGGTAAAATTATTTTAGTGTGTATTTATAATTAGTAGCTACCTGTATAATTGTATTACAAACTATGTATATCATCTTTAGTTTGTATTTTTAATTTTTTACCTATCTACATATCTATAACGCTCTGATTTATTATATAATCAGATCGACTATGGAAGAATACCAAAAGATATTTATTATTATTTTTTAAACAGGCCAACGACTTATGCTTTTATTTATCATTCATAAAAAACATGGAATATTGTATTTATATTTCAATTAGTTACATTAGGTATCGTACACAGCAATTCCTAGAAAAATTGCTGTAGAAGGCTTATTATTTTTCTTTTTGGTCCTTTCGAGTTGTAAGTTTCATAACGGTACATTCAGAAGCTTGACCTTCACTGTCTAATATTTTTGTTATTTTTTAAATTACCTACGCAACAAACGCTATGTTATTTTTTAAACTTTTTTGTCTGCCTATTGCCATTCTAAGTTTCCTCATTGATTATTAAAACGGAAACGATTGTAACCTCCTTTACGCGTAAAAACTTGCTAAGGGGTGAATAAAATAACAATACGGACGATACGTAGAATACGCACGCGTATTTATACGCGCGTATTGTACCGGTTTAGTGTGATAATGAATTTATATGGGAATATTCGATGTAAAAAAAACTATGTGATTTGATATAAAAATCGAATAAGTGATAAGTATGTTGGGTATCCGAACAGAGCGTAACAGTCCGTCTATTCATAAGTGCTCTTGAAGGCCTATTTGAATAACAATATTTTTCATTTTCTTGTCATATCTTTATCTGGATTGTTACTAGGTAAATATATAAAATATCAAATGAATGATAAAACTTTAAACACACTAATATTATAAAGGCGAAAGTTTGTGAGTTTGTGTATGTTTGTTACTTCTTCACGTCTAAACGGCTTAAGTGTTTTGAATAAAATTTTGTATGAAGTTAGCTGACATCCTGGATTAACAGATAGGTTACTTTTTATACCGGGAAAATTTAGGATCCCCGAGAGCCACTAACTCCCTATTGGTCATAAAAATCCATATTCGAAGTCTCTTTTCTTCTTGTCACAAAATATTTTGTATCCCAGAAAATGCCTTACTTCATACTCCTAAGTGGTGCCTTATTCCCCCTTACAAGATGAGTTACTACTATCAACGTTCACACATGGCCATGAGATATAGGCAGTAGAACATCGCTATATTGCTCATTATTACCCCCCGGTGTTTGTTTCCTTTAATAAATAATAATAAAATAATATATGGGATCCTGGCTTCTGTCGCGCGGTTTCACTTGCGCTCCCGAGGGATTAATTTTCCTGGGATAAAAGTAGCCTATGTCCTGTTCTGGAACATATTTATACTCTGTTCTAAATTGCATTTAAAACCCTTCAGCCACTGTTGCGTGAAAAAGTAACAAAAATACGGCAAAAAATTAACATGCTTTTTTATTGTGCATGATTCATGATTAGAAAAACATAGACATATATAAGTATAAGAATGCCTCATACCATGATAGGTTATTAATATAGAATTTACAGTTCAACTGACTAAATAAAAACTTTTCGTTTGACATATTGTTCCAAATATGCCGCATCTAGATATAAAAAAATCTTTTTTTTTGACAATCCTTAACTGAGTGTAGCTTAAAATTTCCATTCCTTTTTCATTTAAATACTCATACAAAAGACGATCGAGTGACATCAAGTTGAATGCTCTCAATACATACTGCTACAGAAAAATAAAGCCTTACTTACTGAAACCACCCTCCTAAGCTCTACATATACTTATCTATAGCCGTATTACCCCATACATTAAAGCGTTATTGCCCCCCTTGTATGAGGGGGGGGGGGGGGGGGGTATATCCGTAGGGTGGGAGACAATGGTGAATATTGGCATTCCACGGTTACAATACCACCATTGTTGGCTCGGCTAATGACGAATCACCGAAATCTCTGCAACCCATCAATTGATTATTGCCTTGGTAATAGAATAGTCTGGACTATCTGTAGTCCGGGTTAAGTGGGCTAAGTTTTGTTATAGTCTCGGGTCTGTTTTCCAATTCACATTAAATATGGTTTCATACATTCTAGGTTTATGTCAAAACACAATATTACGCAAATGACTAAATGTTACTGAAGTATCTTAAATATCTTATTAACAAGTATTATAAAAGCAAAATCTTAAAGGGGGAAATGGTTTTGGATTCACACACAGTATTTTTTCATCGAAGGTTGGGGTCTAAACGTCTTAAACATATCTTTTCGTCTTTTAGTGTATTTACGTCTTATATTGATACATTTATGTACGGGCCAGCTGCAGTATTTCATCGTCCTCCGTATGTCCTACTAGAAAGTGGCACATTTATTCATTACGTCGCGGCCAATGCTGATATTAATGTTAATACGCTAGATGATATTTCATGATATCAATAGCATTCAATATTCTATAAAATAATACACGTAAAACCGCGGGGCACGAGCAAGTGCAAAATAAAATCTTACGAGCTCCAACTCAGATATTATATCCCGAAGAGCTACTTGAAAATAAAACAAGTCCGCTCTTAATGGGTGATCAAATAACTATAAAAATATGAGGAGAAAACATTTTTACGACGAGATCCACAGTTTTATAGAGTTTTTACAACGACTTATCATTTTCCCCATAAACTTGGGTTTAATGGATTCATGAAATTCGAACTTGGTGGACTTGGAGGGAGATTTTTATCGGCCATTTTGGAATGTTTAAAAAGTTGTCAAAATTTCACGTTCTTCTTAAAGGAAGGGATTTTAATTTCGGACTCAGGATTGTGCTGAAAATGTACGAAACATTTTATTTATTTATATATATTCATTTACAGGCTTTCCGATTAGCGTTAAAAATATATTTTAACTTCATAATTTTAAGAGGTATTACTAGTTTTAAAAATAATTATAAATGTCCTGGGACATTTATCACACACGGCCAATCTTATTCCAAAGTAAGCAGAGCTTGTGGATATGGTAACCAGGTAGCTGATAAACTATATATACAACTTTTAAATACATACTTATATTGATAATTACACCCAGAAACAGAACAAACAGACATATTCATGCATACAAGTCACGACTGGTGGCTTCAAATTATTGTCGATATTATACTGCTAAACGTAAAGGTACCCATTTCCCCATTTTCAATTCTGTTCCCAAGTGACAAACACATCACTACAGGGTGTCCCACAACTCGCAAGTGTAACTAACAAACTGAATTAAACGCGTGTATTTACGGCGCGAATGGGCGCACTGCGGAGTGGATGTGCCATAGAGTACGGCTTAAGCAGATACCACAAGTGTAACTGTTTTGTGTGGCCTAAGAAGAATTTTCACGCGAACAAATCTGATGGCAAAATGAGCTGAGCTTATACTATGATAATAGTAAGCAGATAACTGTGGTCTACATATTTATCTAACTATGTATTTATATCCAGATGCATCTTACATAATATGTCTTTTGACACTTAGATCAGTCACGTCAAACCAATTTTCGTTATTCATTCTTGATATAATACGATCTTGGCCTATTTTAATGTAGCACGCCAACGTCATAACGACATCCAAACAAAGAAATTCTCATTTTGCAGCATGATTTATTATTTGCTATGTAAATTATTGACATGCTTGCGATGTCTAGTTTAATCTGTGGTCTATGGCAGCGACAAAATTATGAAGACTGTGCAATTCCATAAACGTTAACGCGGACGCGCGGTGGATTCAAATACGGTGAATTGATCGAGTTTTTGATAGTAGGTATAATATATTAAATAATTTTAAATTAAAAATATATATCTTCTCCTTCCTGCCCTTATCCCCCCTAAGCAGGGTCGGCACAACATGTGTTTTTCTTCCATTCCTCTCTGTCAGCCGTCGTTTCAGTCATCACTCCCCTCTTACACATATCGCCTTTCACACAATCCATCCATACTTTCTTCTAAATGAAAAATATTATTAAAGAAAAAACAAATCGAAATAAATTTTATTTAAATCTGTAATAGCTTAAGTATTATAGCGAGACAGACAGAGTTTCGCATTATAGTATTAGTGAGGATCTTTGATAAGACTTTTATACTGTACTGTCGTAGAGTCTTTACAGAAGGTTTTCTTATATCTAAGACTAGCTGCCTCCGCGCGGTTTTACCCGCATAGTTCCCGTTCCCGTCGGAATACAGGGATAAAATATAGCCTATGTTACTCGTGGATAATGTAGCTTTCCAAAGGTGAAAGAATTTTTGAAATCGGTCTAGTAGTTTCGGAGCCTATTCATTACAAACAAACAAACAAAGGTTTCCTCTTTATAATATTATAGTGTAGATAACATTAAATATATACTATTATATAAGGAAATAAATATTTCATACGTGATTTTATAAAATCATATGAAAATTATTAATAATATAGGTCGCGTCGGTCTGCCGTTTAGCGTCGTCTCATCGCTTTATTGAAAATATTTCAGTTATTTATTCGTGAAGGCATCCCTTTTCACGTCGAAGATGCAGACTTATTCTATATAGAGAAGTTTCAGTTTAAAGTTTGAACATAAAGTTTGAACTCTATTTACATAGTTATATGGCTCATATTTTCTTGAATTTTTTTAATCAAGACTTGATTGTTAGCGACTCAGTTTTCTAAAGAGGACAGTCATGGGTTTGATGCAGGGAAAAACATTTCTTGACATATTATGTCTGTTTGTTTGGTGTGATTTAAACAACTACATAAATATATATATACAAGTATTTAAACTTAGGATTACACTTAGGTATATCTTAAATTTTATATGACTAATTGCTAGTAATATAAATAAAAGTCAATGCAATTAAAATTATGTTTCTTTTGAAGGTACGTTATTTATAAGTGACCCATACCTATATTCATAATTTTTTTCAAGTGTCATGCCTCACCTCTGAATATCTTAACAATATCGCTCCCACATCGCCGGCGGCTTAAAGAATATAACCCCACGACTACACACGAGTCTTTTCAAGGAATACGATGTAAATTGAAAATCTCTCTATTTGAAGATCAAACGGCCCTCTGGCCCTTTGTGGATCCCATCCAACATACCGACGGCACATAACAATATTCATATTATTATCGAAAAGCTCTAAGCTCCAAAAGCTTAGGTTTCTCAATGATCATTATTTTGAGGCGCTCGGATGGTTTGTAAAACGATATCCGATTTTTTTTTTGTTTTATGTGGCTGTGGTAATTGCTGGGTTATGTACGTGGTTTTGTGTAATAGAGATTTTTAGGATAAATGTTAATGTCATTCTCTATACAATTAAATGAATGAAGCGAAGTCAAGGCAGAATAATTAAACAAACCCACTTTCGCATTTACAATATTAGTTAAAATTAGGACAGGACTTGAAACTATACCAACAAAGTTTTCTATAAAAATAAAAATTGTTCAACTTGTAGTTAATGGTGTAGGTTTCATAATTACTGATGTTAGTTTAATTATTTTTACGATTAATATTTTATTATGTTACTGTTTGTTTGACCTCAAAAAAAAAATCCAATAGGCCACATGCATACCATTTAATTAAATAAAGACTGTAAGTCGTTTAAATGTAACAATTTTTTAATAAACCCTTATACCTCATAAATTTTCGCGTTTATTTCAAGGATTGATATTAAAATACGCAACAAATCCGTGCCTACACTTGTTGACATTTTGTTAAGCTGACGTCACAAACCATGAAACGTTGAAAAAACACGAAATATACACCTTATTTACCAATCAGCATTCACTGGCGCGATTGATTGAATGAACCTAGTAAAACAAATATACAGTCCTCTACCACAGAACAAAAAACTAAAATTACCCCTTCCAATTTTCAAAATACATTGCCGATATTGTTCCAAAGAAATCGAACAGCAGCCTACAGAAGCAGCAATGGATATGCATAGTATACGTTGCAACGTTCCGTTTTCCGTGTTTGCGTTTCTGGTAGGTATGCAGATGGTATATCAAAGTATTCAACATCGTACAAGCTATTAAAGTTGCATAGAACGAGCCAGTTGCAATAGTAATTTAAAGTTGTGAAACGAAACTAAAAATAGAAGATAGTTGCTGGATCGCAGCGGCAACTGTGGCTGTTAATTTTTTTCGCCATTTTTATTAAAAGTTAGTTCCAAAATTGGAATGCGTTTTGAATTTTGCTACCACAATTTCGCCGTGTCCAATCTGCAAATGTTTTGTTTTTATTTACGCCACGACCTCATTCCTATTACCAGCAATAAAAAAATGCCTTAGAAATACAGGTTATTTCTAGCTGTATGATTTGTTTTTTTTTTTCGCATGTAATTTGTTGCCAGTGTCAATTATTACGGTTTTTATATGACTTATTTATTATTGTCGATTTAGTTATGCTATTACCATCAAAATATTGTTTACTAGCTGCCTCCGGGCGGTTCTACCCGCGTAGTTCCCGTTTCCGTGGGAATACAGGGATAAAATATAGCCTATGTTACTCAGTGATAATGTAGCTTTTTAATGAAAAAATATTTTTTTGAATCTGTCCAGTACTTTTTGAGTTTATTCGTTACATACAACGATACAAATCATTCCTCTTTATAATATTAGTGTAGACTAGCGGTACCGGCAGACTTTGTTATGCCCACCAGCGCCACCTACCGGGTCCAAATTAATGTATTGTACATAAAAACCTTCCCCATGAAATACTCCGTAATTTGGTGAAAATCGCATGAAAATCTGTTCAGTAGTTTTTGTGTTCATCGCGTTCAGACAGAGGCGGCGGGGACTTTGTTTTATATATATAGATTTTATTTGAATAAAACGTTACAAGCATTGTTGCCTATTAGCATAATGTTGCCCCTCCCAGCATTGTGAGTGTTGCCAGAGTATCTCAATACGGATCGTGGGCGTCATATTTACAGTCTAGTGTTACCAGTTAATGGTGAATTAACTTGTTATTTAAGTTGCGCAAGCGCATTGTGAGGGATAAGATGACATCGTTAGACTGATTAGATTCATACAGGTTTTGTATGAATGAGGATGTATGATGTCTGTTTATGTATACAAATGTTATATATAGGGAAAATAATGTTTGTTTGACAGGCTTTGTGATCAGTGACCCTGACTTTCAAGCCGCCGGTCATGGGTTCGAATACCATCCAGTACAAACATTTGTATGCATGAATATGTCTGTTTGTTATGTGGCTGGATTTAAATAAGTATGTATTTAAAAGTAGCATATATATCTGGTTACCATTTTTTTTTTTTTTGGGATGGGGACATCCTACATGGATACCTTCCGCCCTGGGGGTGAGCGGAAGGTTATGTGAGACTCCTACTCACTAAAACCCCACCGTGTCCCTTCGTCGCTATAAGCTGGGTATAAGGGTACGCCCGAGGCATGCGTCCTCGTACCCAGCGGCGACTTGGCCTGGTGCGCGGCCTCCTCGTCTAGTGAGCGTGGACCGGAGCTATGCCCACGCTCTGCCGTCTATGAGTAGTGTGTGGGAACACACACACGACTACTCGAGCCCGAGACTGTTGAGCGACAGACTCCCCCGAGTCTGCCGCCCATGGGCTCATGTGGGGGGAAGGCGGATGAATGCCGCCCTCCGGCGCCCCGTTCTCCTGCGGCGGATGGCCAGAGTGGTTGTTACCTCTCTGACCCTTTCCGCCGCCTCCTTCGCGAGCATTACTGTCTCGCAGAAGGATTGGAGTGCGCCCCAGGACCTCTCGCTGTCGACGATCGCGCCAATCACGCTCGGTAGCGAGAGGTCATTCCCCACCTCGGCGCAAAGTGCGCTGCGCTCGCTTGCCCAGGCTGGGCATTCCTCCAGCGTGTGCTGGGCCTCCTCCTCGAGACATCCGTCGCAGTGGTGACACTCGGTGGTCGGCTCCCTTCCGGCTATACGACACAGATACCTCCCGAAACAGCCATGTCCCGAGAGGATCTGCGTCATCCGGAAGGTAAGAATTCCATGTCTCCGCTCGAGCCACCACTCCTAGACAGGACGGATGGCTTCAATAGTGTTATGGCCCGCACTAGGCTGCCCAAGCCTGGCCTTCCACTCCTGGTCTGCAAGCGCACGCATCTGAGCTCTGCGCCCTTCCACCTCGCGTGGCGCCGGCCGCTGGCCCTGAGCTAGTGCCTCCTCGCGCCAAAAGAAAACTGACGCAAGGGCTCTTGCCTCTAAGTCCCAGGGCAAAGAACCGGCCAGAACACACGCCGCCTCGGCGGAGATCGTGCATATATCTGGTTACCATATCACAAGCTCTGCTTAGTTTGGAACCGCAATGACAGTGTGTGAAAAAAAAAATATTGGCTCCGAAACTACCGGACCGATCTGTATTCCAGAAGATATTCTTACTTTGTGCCATATCCCATCCCTTCAGCCGTTATTGATGGAAAGAGTGACAAAAATATTCTCACGATGTTTTCTGTCACCGAAAGCCAATTTTTTTTATGCGTTGGGATTGAACCTGTACCTACCTTTGTTGTGCACACACCAGTGAGCCACCACGGTATTTCAATTAAGTTATGTAATTGTTTAAAAGATATATAACGTATAAAGTGACATTTATCTAAAGTAAAGAAGTTTTCTTGGAACATAAAATAATACCATTATTAAAGTTAAATCTGAATGTTCAACAAAAGTGATATTTTTCTTTGTCAACTAGCTTTGTCAAGCGGCTTATTTCACAGAGGGATTACTTTAAACGAACAAAAAGGTTTATTTCCTACTTATGTAAAGATATTTTTGCTTCTTATACACTTGCTATTGTACCTCGGTTTTACTCGCTTTACTGGTTCAGAGACAGCCCGGTTGGCTTTGTGGTTAGTGACCCTGACTCTCAAGCCGCGGGTCGTGGGTTCGAATCCCACCCCGGACAAACATTTGTAGGTATGCATGAATATGTCTGTTTGTCCTGTGTCTGGATGTAAATATCTATATACGTATATATTTAAAAGTAGTATATGTAGTATATCAGCTAGCTGGTTACCATATCACAAGCTCTGCTTTGTTTGGAATCAGATTGGCCGTGTGTGAAAAATGTCCCAGGATATTTATTTATTATTTTTACTGGAATGTTTGTATTAAGAATACACAAACAGATCTACGTTTAATGTCGAGATGTCGGGATATATGTATGCATTTTATAGTTTTATTTTGCTTGGAACCAGATTGGCCGTGTGTAAAAAATGTCCCTGAATATTTATTTATAACTATTGGGCCAGTAGTGGCTCCACGCGAATATTTGTGAGAGTGTATTGTATGTTTGTTACTCTTTCACGCCAGAACGGCTGAAGGAATCTCAAAGAAATTTATCACCGAGTTAGAATACGTTCTAGTGTAACATATATACATTTTTTTCCTGGAAATGCGGGTGAAACCGCGGGAAGCGACTAGTTTAGATATAAAATCTTTTTACAGCTCGCTATACGCGCACAATTTATGCTAATAACTATAGTATAGTAGGCAGCTATGGGATCCATTTCCGTGGATTTATGGTGACACTGCGAAGATTAAAAATTTGTTTCCAAACAACAAAAAACACTCTGTAACCCCTATTTGTATGTCATCTGATAAAATAACTGACATATTTTTTTACATAAATCACTTGTAGTAACTATGTGTAGATATTTTATTTATAAAAAAAAATATTCGACGTATCGGTACCTACCTAATAAAGTAAAATAATTGAACCTGACTTTTATCGGTTGTAGGTTCGAATCCTACACAGAACAAACATTCATTTTTATGCATTAATATATCTGTTTGTTCTGTGTCTGGATGTATAATGTGTATCTTTTATATAAAATTCTCGTCTCACAATGTTGGTACCTACTATATATTTTTCATACCATACCCCTAAGTGATCACGGTAACGGGAACGGAAACTACGCGGGTGAAACCGCGAGGCGGCGGCTAGTCTTATTTATATAAGGTCCCCTGGGAACGCGGGTGAAACCGCGAAGCATAAACTAGTATTATATAAAATATGAATAGTGGTCTAGTAGATACCTACCTACCCTATAATTACAAAACCTATTGCGATAGATTTCAAGTGATTTTCAACCAAATATCAAAGCTTGTAAAGCTCAAATTAATCTGCTCCTTCTTTATAATTAAATATAGGCACATAATTGTTAGACAAGAAGATAACAAGATTAATGTTTAACAAAATAGTGAACTTCAACAGTTGAAAACTATTATAATATTATTAATCCGAATGTAAGTTTGTTTGTTTGTAACAATTTCACGCCTAAACTACTAACCCAATTTAAAAAACCAATTCACAACTTAAAAGCTACATTATCAGGGAATAACATAGGATATTTATTTACCTATTAATAAGATACAACAGCAGCAAATGTATTAAACATTATGAGGTACATAATATGTTAAAGTTTCGATACAAGTTCTAATAATAGCTGAACACAACATTTACCATAAGAAACAGAACTATGCTACACAACATACTATTTATCTTCTATATTCTATTACTCTACATAACTATAATTAAACTTATATAAAGGATATATTTTATTCCCGTATTTCCACTTAAAAGCTACATTATCAGGGAATAACATAAATGAAATATAATATAATATGAAATGAAATATATTTATTAATTCAAATAGGCCTTCACAGGCACTTATGAAACGTCAATTCTAATGCTCGGTTCGGAAGGTTGCTTAACCATAGGTTATATATAGGACCCTGACTCTCAAGCCGCGGGTCGTGGGTTCGAATCCCACCCAGGACAAACATTTTTATGCATGAATATGTCTGTTTGTCTTGTGTCTGGATGTATATGTCTATATAAGTAGTATGTGTAGTATATCAGCTATCTGGTTACCATATTAGAAGCTCTGCTTAGTTTGGAATCAGATTGGCCGTGTGTGAAAAATGTCCCAGGATATTTTTTTATTTATTTATTATTTTATTCCCGTATTCCAACGGGAACGGGAACTACACGGGTGAAACCGCGGGGCGGAAGTTATAACAAGTTGAAACTAGTTCAAGTATCAAGTTGCAAAGTAGTTGAGAGTTGAAAGATTAATTACAGAGTCTCCTTTGAGATGTTGAGGCCATTTATAAGATGAACAACTCTTTAGGGCTTGAAAGCTTGTTTTCATACTTGTTTTGTTGCAATTATATTGCTGTTACCTTGTTTATTAAAAGACTTCTAAACAGGAGGTAATCTATACTTAATATTATAAAGAGGAAAGATTTGTTTGTTTGTTTGTTTGTTTGTTTGTTTGTTTGTTTGTTTGTTTGTTTGTTTGTAACGAATAGGCTCCGAAACTACTGGACCGATTTCAAAAATTCTTTCACCTTTGGAAAGCTACAATATCCCCGAGTAACATAGGCTATATTTTATTCCTGTATTCCCACGGGAACGGGAACTACGCGGGTAAAACCGCGGGGAGGCAGCTAGTATTGTATATTTTTATGTTATTTGTATGACTTGTCTTCAACGGACCAGTGAAATAGTTAGTTAGTTTTAGTTTGGTTAGTGACCCTGACTTTCAAGCCGCCGATCCTGGACTCAAATCCCGCTCAGGACTGTCTGTATATCTGGCTGTTAATATCTATACAAGTAGGTATGAATTTAAAAGTATATATGTAGTAGGTACATCAACTATCTGGTTAGTATATAAGCTCTGCTTAGTTATGAATTAGATTGAACGTATGCGAAAAATGTCCCCGGTTATTGATTAATTAAATGTCTTGACATTTTAGTTTTGGATGTAGAAAGGACTTATAAGAATTATTTTGTGATATTTTAACATGTTAACAGTAAGTTATGGTAAACAGATCCTGCAACATTTAAAATAATTGAAATTTTAATGGTTATACTCAAACTAGCTTTAAAAAAAATAGCATCACATCCTTAGTTGCAAATTCAAACATCGTACAAGTTCAACAGATATCTCTTAAAACCATTCTCCCCCCCTCCCTCCCAATTGTCACGTACAACAATCTTGGAATCAAACGAAGCGCAGCAAAAACCAATTGGTGCATTTCGCAATGGCCCTACATTTAGCCTCCCGAGCTGGAATGGCCTGATTCCTATTCAAAGTCTGGACGGAGGCAGTGTGCCGGCTGTGCACGTGAATGAAAAAATGAAAATGAAAAAATATTTATTACTGCAAAAAAACATGAGTAGGTATATACATAAAACAAAATTACAATATTTAACAAAATTTTGCAGACAATATATAACCTAATTTGTGTTATCTATAGGATTCCTCACTAGGCAAGCCTGTATCGAGGAAGCCTGGAGTATTCATAGTTTACTTAACTATACTTAATGTAGCCTCTACAGTGGACAGAATAATTCAACAGAGTATAATTAGTACATCAGTTTGTTCTATATGTAGCAAAATTTTAATTATATAACTATTATAGTTTACAAGACACTCAGGTTAAGATATATTTGAATATAATAAAACACTATACAAGTAAACGTACCTACAATAGATAAAAAGTAAATAAATAAAATATTATACAAAAAACATTCTAGTATTTAATACATAATAAGTCCTCAGTTTCTTCATATGTCAATGAGGTTAGCCATTTATATATTATAGTTTTAGTTTGTGTAGTGGTCTTATTTCTGATGTCGCAAAATTTGGCGACTTTGTTATAGAGATAAATTCTTACAAAGTCACCAAAACGTTGCGCGAACTTAGTATTGACACATGGGATATTTAGTCTATAAACTCTGCGGTTTGCTTGTGACTTGTGCTCAGACGAGGTAAGGACTGTTTTATGCACTAACAATGAAATTTTGAGAATAAAGAGTTGACGCACACTTAGCACTCCAGCATCTTTATATAATCTAGTAGTAGGATACCTAAACGGTTTACTAAGCATAACCTTAAGTACAGAACGCTGTGCTCTCTCTGCCTGAATAATAATTGTTTTACCGGCACTGCCCCAGCATGTAATGCAATAGCTGATTAGAGATTGACATAGTGCATAATATACGGATAAGAGGGTATGGAAGTTTGCAACATGTCGTAGATTTCGCATAACATTTATAACTTTCCTGATTCTAGCAGATAAAGCCTCAATCTGAAACTTGAAGCTTAAGTTTTCATCTATGTGGATTCCTAAATATTTCGTCACATGTGAGCGTATCATGAATTCACAGGAGCATGATTGGTTATTGCACAGTGGATCATGTATTTGAATTTTGGCGTTCTTGCCCGGAGCCGAGGCAGCAGTTTTATGGAAACACAAATAGATGGTCTTTGATGTGTTCAGCGTTAAAAGATTTTGCTGTAACCATTGAGATATTACTATCATACCTCGCTCAGCAGCAGAGTAAACTATAGGCCAGGTTGGTCCATGAAAAATTAATGCTGTATCATCAGCGTAGCATAGAATATCAGCATTTTCAATAGGGACATCGTGGATATCATTGATGTAAAGAAGAAATAATGTAGGTCCAAGGATACTTCCTTGTGGTACACCAAATTTGATTGACTGTGTGCAGCTAGTAGTCTGTCCAATTCTAACACACTGTCTCCGCTCCGTTAAATAGCTTCTAAACCAGTCTAGGGCAGTTCCTCGTATCCCCATGCCCTCTAGTTTCTTAAGAAGTATCGGAATAGAGACAGTGTCGAAGGCTTTGGCCAGGTCTAGAAAGATGCCGATGCAGGGTTTATTTTTATCCAGATGTGATGCCACAGTGGAGGTAAGAAACGTTACTGCATCTTCAGTACTTATTCCTTTACGGAAGCCAAATTGCTTGGAGGAAAGTAAATTTTGCGACTCCAAAAACCCGACTAGTCGTTTATTTACTAGTTTTTCTAGCAGCTTAGAGAAGGTTCCTAAAAGTGATATTGGTCTGTAGTTTTCGATTGAGGTCTTTGATCCGTTTTTATATACTGGCGTTACAGAAGCAATTTTCCAGTCAGTTGGAAAAATTCCCTTCAAAAGGCTCAGATTTAATATGTGTGTAAGCGGTGGTATAATTTCCTTTCTGATATGCTTAATGAGCGAATTGCCAATGCCGTCAATACCCGGGGCTTTATCGTTTTGTAGATTAATTATCATTTTATCAACTTCTGCGTAATCTGTTGGAAGCAGAAAAATAGAATGAACTGGTGGATTGGCTAAACTAGCACCCTTGGCAAGGTCCGCTTCACTGGTATTAAATTTGGTGAGGATTTCATCAGCTAGTCGTTGACCTAATGTAGAAAAGTGAGTGTTGGTCAGATCTATTGATTCTTGGATGTTCAAACAACCCTCCAATGACAGTAATTCAGTTGGCTCTTTGTTATAATGGGACAGATTGCAAATGTTCTTAATTGATCGCCATAGTCTCTTTGGGTTATTGTGACATGATTTTAACTCTCTTTCCTCGTGTTCGTTCTTAATCTTGCGTAAGAGGTCTACAAAGAAATTATGATAGCGGGAATATGTCAATTTGAGTATTTTATTATCCGGGCTGTTTCTAGATTGAAGGTGTAAATGGTCACGATTTCGCATACATCTCATTAGACCAGGAGTTATCCAGGGTTTAATGTTGTATCTGGATCTACTTATTTTAACCTCTTTAGAGTGATTTCCAACTATCTTTGTTAAGATCTTTGTAAAGATTGCATTCGCGTTGTCTACGTCATTGTCACTGGTAACAGCCAACCAATCGATCTTCATAAGCTCTTTTTTTATGGCCTCATGGTCCCTTCTAACAATGAATCGATTTGGCCGAATCGGTTTTGGTCTGTGCATATTTATGCCAACCAGTACTGGATAGTGATCCGTGATATGTGCTTGACAAACAATGCCGAGGACAGATTCATAGTTGACCACATTTTTGACGTAAATGTGGTCAAGACAAGAGGACTCTCTAGTGGGTTGCGTGATAGCAGGAAGAAATCCATGCTCAGACATGAGACATTGGTATTCTAGGCTCAGTGGGTTAGCCAGGGACTCCATAATATTCACATTTATATCACCGGCAATGATAAAAGGTAATCCGTTTGATTTATTTATATAAGCATCTAAAGATGATAGAAATTGATCCAAGTCCCTTATAGATGGAGATCGGTAAACGCCAAGGACATGGATCACTTTAGGAATGTAGATAGCTAGAGAATCTGCGTCTTCTATGACACTTTCGGTGACTGTGACATTCCAGACATTTTTAACATAAGCTACGACTCCGCTATTTTGATTTATATGTTTTATCGTTTTGAATGAGTTATACCCGGGTATTTGTGGGATAATTGAAGAATCGCATAACCAACATTCACTCAGAATCAGGATGTCAATCGATACATCTAACCGTTTAAGCGCTACCATTAAAGTATCAAAATTTTTTTGAATGCTTCTTATGTTTAGTGAAAAGATTTTAAAATTATGGACTGGTGTGAAAAACTGGTGACAGCTATCTAAGTCCTTTACAACCTCACAGCAAATTTTAATAGAATCTAAGTCTGAACTGATATTATTGAAAAACGTCATTTTGCTAAATTAAATTTGTCCAAAAACCCGTAAGAGTGTATTCTTGTTAGTCTTTTAACTATAATCTGGCTGTTAATTGAGAAAGTTATGCATCGAACTTTAGTAATAGCTCGACTGTAATGAATATTATATACATTAGGTATGCTTATGTAGTAGTTGATAATAACCCCACAAATAAGTATAATATAGTGGTTAAATTTAAAATAAAAAATACAAATATAAAGCGATAATAATAATAACATGCAAAGTAATTTCGCTTTAACTATAATTTTAACATTTTTAGACAATCGATATTCAGTGAAACGCAATACAAGAACTGAAGGCTTATGTAAACTGTGCCATGGCGAAAATAATATATCTAGAAAGCAAAGGATGTTACGTGATGTGTTAGACTTATAACAGAGGTTTATAGCACTATACAACACGATCCGAAGAAGAAAGCGGCAGCAAGCGATCCAGGTCCATGTGTGACTGAATAAGTATTGCTGCATTTCCTTCTCGCTGTCTAACATAGATAGCGCCTTGACTGCACCAGCAGAATACATATCCGTGTTGTTTGGCTCGGAATCTGGAGTCTCGAAATAAAATCCTGTTGCCCTTAGTCAATCTATCGTTGAAGAACACTTTTCGCGGTGATCCAGTTGTTTCTAGATCTGAGCTGGTTAAATTTTTCCGAGATTTAGTGGCTTTAAGAAATTGATCTCGCTTTGACCTACGGAGAAGTCGAACTACAACTGGACGAGGCATTCTGGCACCGTCCTCAGGTAGGGCGGTTGATACTGGAGGTCTGCGAGGGCCCACGCGAGTAACCCAATCAATATCTCTGTCCTCCAGTTCTACTCCCACCTTTTTGGCAGCCACTAGTACAGTATGGTACAGGTTTTCATTGGGAGTCTCGGGAATGCCTACTATTTCGATTTCGTTTCTTAGTGTAAATTGAGCTTGCGCGTTTAGCTCACACTGAAGCTGAGTCACGCTGGCTTGTAGGATTACAACTTCAGCATCACGTTTTTCTAGGTACTTTAGCCGTTCGTCTGTAGCTTTCATTTTCAAGATTACATCGTTCATTTGTTCATTAGTAAATGAAAGTGACTGAGTTAAGTCATCTAATTTAGTCTTGACCGACGACAACTCAAGAGTAAGCACACGCAGTTGCTCGAGGAGCTGGTTCATTTCAGATCCCGTGGAGTCTGCCTTCTTACGGGTAGTTACATTTTCGGAACCAGAACGCACTGGTGTAAGACTGTTGTCCCCACCCTTTTTTTGCAATGCAGAGCAATCGGGACACTTCCAGGTCTTCTTTCGTTCCGTGTTGAGTGTGGATATGTTTATACATAAAGTGCAAAATGTCTTTTCGCAAGAAGTTGATGTGCACCTGAGAACATTTTTGTCTCTTATGATTTTCATACAACCATCACACTTCATTTCGATTGATGAAAAATTTGACTCGAACAACACGTGACTCGAATCCCGTGCCCAATTGGCTTTTATTGTGTTACAACTGGTTACAACCGGTTGGAACTGGTTTGGACCGGTTAATGTTGGTTCTAGACTTACCCGCGGCTTCCGGATTTTCTACAATGTCATTGCTACCTTATGTTTAATGTTGTTTTTATATTGATCACCTTTTTTATTTTTGACTAGTTGACCCGGCAAACTTCGTACTGCCTCAGCATCAATTAATAAAAAAGCTGAATGCTTTAAACCTTCCCTGTACTTAAACAAATAATTCAAGACCAAACATAGCCAAATCAGTCCATCCGTTCTCGAGTTTTTGTGAGACTAACGAACAGCAATTCATTTTTATATATATAGATTATTTATTTTTTGGATCGTTTATTACTACTAATATTTTAATGCGAAAGTATAAGTCTGAGTCGATTTCTATTGGGTATAGAGCAATATGAACTAGAGTTTGAGGAAGGACATATAGCTACCTTTTATCTGGGAAAAAATTATGATTCCGGGAAACGCCGGTGAAACCGCGGGGAGCCACTAGTTGTGTTATAATGACATTTTATATACCTTCGAGTTCCAACATTTTAGTCTGTGTGTTTCTTTGTTTCGATTACAAAACCCAATGCTATTTATATAAGCAAAAGGTGTTTTTTCAACAAAACAAGCGATGTGTACAGGAAAATTTTAAATAGGTCGCGCTACTTCTGTTTCAGTCCCCTGCGGCGACGTCTGCCGATCTTACACGAAGCTAATAATATAATATAGAGCTTTATAGACGCGTTACATCCTATTTTCAATGATTTAAGGATATAAAATAAAAAAAAAATCAGGAAAAAAATCTATTGGTATGATAAGATTTAGGTATATTTATATTATTGAGATGTCAGTTTTTTAGGTATAAGTTAATTTATTTTACATCAAGTTTTCAAAGTTTTTATATAATATTTGGTATTATTGATTAGAATTTTACCGGTCAGAAATCGACAATAGATAAAAATAAAACTCACGAAATTTTAAATAACCTATCATATCGATCCAGATTACGAAATTACAGAACCGATTTCAATGACATTGAGTACGAAGATTGACTTGACCTTAAAACAGGATATAGGCTACTTATATCTCTTAGGTATCTAAGTCCCGGCTTAATTTAACAGCTAAAACGGGGCGCAAACTAGAGAAAAATAAACAAAAAATGCCTTCTCCGAAGTTTTCTTACCATCCAAAGTCCCTCAGTGCAAGCTCACGTTTCCATTCCGCTTATCTTCCTCAGATATCTGAGCACATTCCCCACTTTTGCATTAGCAGCTTATTTTTATTCACTTCTACTATGAAGTTTGCTTATTTGTTTTATACTGCACGCTTTTAATTAACTTGTTCAACTTTAAGCATGTTAAAAGTTAAACGCTTTTTGTTTGGTGCTTTTTTCGTGTGTTGTTATTCGTACTGGAGTTTTAAATATAGTTTAGTAAAGATACAACGTATGTGTAATAAGAATGATAAAAAATAATTAACAATTCATTTCAAGACAGTTTTTCTTTTTGTCAGACGACGTTAGAAATTCCTTCCTTCCACAAAAAATTAACTAGGTAACTAACACTAGAATAGTTTATATTTCTAAACCAAGAAACAAAATATCCACAGGCGGCGGTGACCGTCAGCCTGTTTGTCAACCTTTTCACAATAAAAAATGGTTAAAATTAAATATTTTCCCTAATAATATTAATGTAACATATAGATCCAAGCAACGGTATAATCATCAGTCAACTTATAAAAGTAATTAAATTTATCATTCCGCCATCATTAATTACCGATGAAAAACACCATATACAAATCGACACGAACTCAACACGCAACAAAGGAGTCCAATTTCACAGCTGTCATGTGACATAATTAAATCCAAAACAAATCAATCAATACATAAAATATATCCAAGTTGAAAAACCTGGTAGCTACCATAGTTGGTCTCGTCCCCTTATTGATCCAAAGCTAATGCCCTATAATCCACTTACCACGTCTAGCAGTAAGTATGAGTGACAGCGGATTATAATAGCTGTAGTATAACAGTAAAATTATGTTAAGTAATAGAATACCAAGTGGATATGTTTGGTATTCGGTACTTTTATTAGGAATTACAGTTTATGGTGTAAAGAGGACAAGTAAGTTATCTATGTATGGATTATCGTAAAGCATTTTGTAGGATTAAGGGTTTTTGTACTTAATAACCGATATAAAAATTGTGACCAAAAAGTCTCCAAGGAGAATGAACCAATTCTGATGATTGCTATTTTTAAAATGAAGCAGAATAAGCGATGGCCGAATTTGGCCGTGAAATCTAATTCACGCGATCACAAAAGACCTATTATGGTCGCAGTGATACAAGCTCTGAGAAGACTTGAAATAGCTACTTAATCCAAATAATTTTAATAATAAATGAGCGATAGCCGTGATGGCTCAGTAGCGAATGAACCGACTCACATGATGGTGTAGGTTCAAACCCCTGGCAGACCTCTGAGTTATACTTAGGTACGTTCAGATTTATACCGAAAATGTATGCCCAAGATTCAAAGGCATAGGTATATAGCCCCAGGTGATGGACTATGGCCTAAACCCCTCAACGTTAGGAGAGGCTCGTGCTCCTGCAGCGGAGACGTAGGTATATGAGCTGATGACGAGTGATACATAATATTGAAGTTGCTTCTTTCCCTAACCCGTCATAAGACTTTCGTAGAACTTTTATATCCTCTGTGGATATAAAAAATTCCCAAAATCACTACAATCACATTATAGCATACCTAGTGATGTCAAAACCCAATTCCCATGGGAAATCATATCGATTACCGCATCAGCTACAAATCCAACTGATTCTCATGAATTATTGAACAAAACCCCGTCAATCGACAAATTTGACGTATACAATACATGTAGTGTAGGCATTGTATGTGCTAACAGATAATTAGCAAATGGATTTCCACAATGCTTGTGTTGCATCTGACATTATCGATATCGATGATCTACTCGTGGCTAGTGATGGGCTGTGGCTGTGTGATTGAGGTACTAAGGCATATATGGTGAATGTGAATTTACAACAAATTTTTATTGCGTTTTATTTTATTAAGTACATCACTATTCGAAGGTTTTTGACAATATACAGATATTTCTTTATTTAAAAAGACAGTTCTTATATTTTTCTTTGAATATTACTATCTTCCCTTTTACACCACTTATAATACTATCTTCCCTTTACACTAATATTGTCAGTGCGCAACTATCGAGTAATTACTTAAGTAAGAAAATCTCCTTATAATTGACTATTTCATCATCAACAGCTCATATACGTCTCCTCCGAGGAGCTCGAGCCTCTCCTAACATCGAGGGGGTTTTTAGGCCATAGTCCACCACGCGGGCCTAGTGCGGATTGGCGGACTTCACATGTCTTTAATTGTGACATCTCAGGCATGCAGGTTTCCTCACGATGTTTTCCTTCACCGAAAGCCAGTGGTGTGAATCCGTACGTAAGTTTTTATAAACTCAGAGGTACGGGCCAGGGATTTGAACCGGCACCCTCATAATCGTGAGTCGATGCGTTCCCAACTGAGCCACCACGGCTCATTGACTATTTACAGCTATTTAAATTGATAGAAATAAAATACACCATTCAAAATTAACATAAGTCCTTGAAAGCCTTCACAATAATTCACTTAAAGGTAAATTGGACGCATAAATGAAGCCCTCATTTATTAATTCGATATATCATATTAAGGACAACTCTAGTGATTGCTCCTAACTTCATTTCGGATTTAGGACAGACCTAATTCAGCCAAATACGTTCCGATATGAACTCAGAATAGAATTACAATAGGTCGTCCGGTTTTGCTGAAATGGAACCGGAGCAAGGCCTGAAAATAAATCATTTATATATCACATCGTTTGTTGTTGATTAGCTTTATAAATTGAATTATCTACTTATATTTGATGGAAAAATAAGCTACTAGATTGGCTTTTAATGCTCCATGTCTTAATTAATTGCTCCATGTGAAATAAGTCGGTATGTACCTATGATCATTGTTTTAACATGTTGTAGGTGTGTTTGTTATTTAATTTTTTGGGTATTAATAGATTTGTCTTTGCACTCCACTGGGATATCCAGGCTTTAAATAAAATAATAATTTTGAAATATGTTATATTTAACTATTTTTATATATTTAAACGCGTATCGGAAACACAGAAGCTTACATTTTAAACGAATAATAATCCACGTATTATTTTCTTTGAGTCTGAAATTATTTTAGACTTTTATTAGTACCTACTTATTTAATTAAAATACCAATTGAATGTCACTACTTATTATCGTTTAAACTACAAAAATGATAATTTTAAAACCCTTACAAAATCACACGCGCCCGCTCATCCCTTTAAATAATTCAAGTCGCCACACTAAAGCTAGCGCATTATTTTTTAAAGCGACCTCCTATCGTATATCATGTAACGTCTCCACATTGTGCCATCTATCAATAATTCATGTGTACTCCATGAGTTATAGCCTCGGGATCCGTGATCCTCTCGCTTTTCTATACGGCATTATTGGTTCAACGCCATTGTGTTAGCAACTCTATCTATATCTATAATAAACTACTAGTGGCTTTCCGCAGTTTTACCCGAGTTCCTAGGGAATCTTCAATTTTCCCGGGACAAAAGTCACCTGTGTTATTCCAGAACATATTCTAACTCTATGCCAAATTTCATTGCAATCCCTACAGCGATTTTAGCGTGAAAGATTAACAAACATACATCCATATATTCTCATAAACTTTGCATTTATAATGTTAGTAGGATAATAGGAAGTAGGCTATATTTTCTCTAGAACCGTAAACTATATAAATAAAAGAATGTATTTATTAATACCTATATAAGAAATGCTCTATATAAGAATTTGTTTATAACTTCTCAATGCTATGATTTTTCACCATTGAAACCACTATTCATCAGACTTATGAAGGCATTTCCTTCAAAACACATTTTCATCCAAAAAACACCCTAAAACCCAGCAACAAGGTCAAAAATAAAACAGCAGGCTACAGTAACCCTAGCAACCTCCTATAATATACACCGTTGATCCTCTGAACTTCAATAACCGGTGTCATCTTCCCGAAGTCATCTGTGAACTCCTTGGATTCTAACTCGAGGTTATCGCCATCTGGAGACGGATCCTTGATGAGGGTGAAGGCATCACGCTCGTTTAGCAGCTCTGGGACTTCAGGGTGCAGGATCAGATCTTGGTCCTGGGCTTTCACCATCGATGAGAAGTTAGATGAGGATGAGCTGCTGAGGAATGGTCAAGTTTTACTTCTGAAATATTTATAAACAGTGGCTCCCCGCAGTTTTACCCGCGTAGCCGGAAGATCTTCCATTTTTCCCGGATAAAAAGTGGCCTTTGTCCTTTCTCAGGCTCCAGACTATTTGTGTAACAAATTAAATTTAAATCGGTTTAGTAGTTGTAGCGTGAAAGCGAGATAGACAGAGTTACTTTCGCATTTATAATATTAGTTGGGATTGAGATTTAGAGACTCTTTATTACTACCTGTAGTTCCTTTCATGTATATAATTTCTGTCAGATTTTTGTATCTATACTTTTAATTCTTTATTCTTTCGCATACATACCCATTGTTCAAGAACTGTTTCTCCTTTTTCTTCATTTCCCTAATAAGATGACTTGCTGCCTTCTTAGCAAATTCATTCGCTAGTTTTTGTATGTATTCCGACATTATCACAGATTTGAACGTATCACCTATCTTTTCCGGGTCCATTTTTAGTATCACAGCATCTTTTTTATCTTTCGCAAGAATATTTACTGAATTAACAATAATTATTATATATATTTGTAATCTGTACTTGTTCAGTATGACTTTCATATCGCTGTGTTCATGTATATTGATAATTGAGTAATGCTGTAAAAACTTGATTGATTTGTTTTTATTGGTCGCTGGAAATTAATTTTGTTGCTCGATCATTTTCGTTTGAGAATTTCTGAAATTCTACCATAAGACAGACCGGTAGGCTTTGTGGTTAGTGAACTTGACCTACAAGTCGCCGGTCATGGGTTCGAATCCCGAAATAAATAAAAGTCCTAAAAAACCATACACTATCTTACATGTAAATGAGATACATACAAAATTAACCCCTTATTGTCCTAAACAAATCCCAAAGCTACGATTCCAATCAAAGCACCTACGAAAATGTACCTACAACATTTCAATATAATTTCAGGCCTCGCTTTCACGAATTTCCTGATAGTACCTACCTACAGCTCTAGCCTCAGATCTATAAATCTAACTAGACGTCGCAAGTGTATGAACTTCGCCTGTCAAAAAGCACCAAAAATGTCCTCTTTCTATTAGTCCGCGATCGACCGTTATTGCCTTGGGACGTCAAAAAATATCGGCCAAGCGCGAGTGGGACTCGCGCACCAAGGGTTCGGTAGGTACTGGTCCCCTTAATCTACACTATAATATATACCTAATAATATTATAAAGAGGAAAGATTTGTATTTTTGTATGTAACGAATAAACTCAAAAAGAACTGGACCGATTTTAATAATTATTTTTTCATTAGAAAGCTACATTATCACTGAGTAACATAGGCTATATTTTATCCCTGTATTCTCATGGTAACGGGAACTATGCGGGTAAAACCGCGTGGAGGCAGCTAGTTATTTATATTAAAAGAGAACATAAAACTAAATATTCTGCGAATAGTTAAAGTTACCTGTTACCGTTATTAGTATCGAAAGCTAAAGCAAGAAACGGTAAAAAATCAAGTTTGTTGTATGGGAGCCCCCTTAAATGTTTATTTTAGTTTTTGTTGTTATAGCGCCAATAAAAATACATCATCAGCTGTAAAAAAATTAACTGTCTAGCTACCACTGTTCTTGAGATACAGCCTGGTACCAGACGGACGCCGAAGTCTCAGTAATAGGGTCCCGTTTTTACCCTTTGGACCCTAAAAAAGTAACATGGTTGGCCTTCATACATATTAAGGTGCTTACCTTATCTAGTTAGATTTAAAGGTCTGTGGTCTAGTCCATAATAGGTCACTATTACAGCCAATCATGGTTGAGTATAGAAACTTATTAGGGTTATTGCATACCATAGACAGAGGTTTGATAGACAACGTACGGTCTAACAGGCAATCAATTGATTAGACCAATTAACATTCAATAAAATCTTACTGTAACTACACCACTTTGAGTTTGAATTATAATTTTCTGATTGTAATAGATTACTGTTAGTGTCTCCCCGCGGTTTCACTCGGGTTCCCGAGGATCTTCCATTTTCCCGGGATAAAAAGCAGCCTTAGTAATAGATGCTAATCACATCACACTAATATTTTAAGGCAAAAGTTTGTGAATGTGTATGTTTGTTACTTCTTCACGTCTAAACGTCTTGAGCGATTTCAATAAAATTTGGTATGGAGTTAGCTGATACCCTGGATTAGCATATGGGTTACTTTCATCCTCGAAAAATTTAAGATACCCCGGGAACGCGTGTGAAACCGCGGGCAAGAAGCTAGTTTACAATAAGAATATATTTGGAGTTGTATTTTTTTTCATGTCATTAGAAGGTTTTATTTATTCTAAATTAGGGTTCTTTTTATCCCCATAAAATTTAAACTGCCTTTGGAACGCTTGTGAAACCGCGTGTAGCTACTATTATATGACAGTCCTTTGATATGCCGCGACCTACTCGAACGTCAAATTTGACTGAAACGTCAAAATGGACGCGGTCTAATCAACCCTGGCACGTTACACGAAACTGATCAATATCCGCCATACAACCAGGCTTCCCTCTTCAATTATTAATGGGAAGGTATTCAATTAACGACATTATAGTTTATAGACTCCTAATATGTGTATTTTTTTTATACCACAAAGGTTTCAAACAGGCATACTGTCCGCCTGACGGGAAGCGGTTACCGCAGCCTATGGACGCTTGCAACACTAGGGGCGTTACTCACGCGTTGCCGACCCTGTAAAAATCTCTTTACTCCCTTCTTGAAGAACTCCATACTGTATTCGAAACGCAAGCTGTTAGAGTATGCATTACATTACATTGTACATAAATATTACTACTCGTTACTTTAGTTACTGTTAATGTTTGTCCCACTAACGATTGGCCACTTCATTACTTAATTTTTTATTTTATTTATATTTTACTTGATGACAGCCCGGTTGGCTTTGTGGTTAGTGACCCTGACTCCCAAGCCGCGGGTCGTGGGTTCGAATCCCACCCAGGACAAACATTTGTATGCATGAATATGTCTGTTTGTCCTGTGTCTGGATGTAAATATCTATATAAGTATGTATTTAAAAGTATTATATGTAGTATATCAGCTATCTGGTTATCATAACACAAGCTCACTTTGATGCTTAATTTGGAATCAGATTGGCCGTGTGTGAAAAATGTCCCAGGATATTATTATTATTATTTTTATTATGACGATGTTATCTAAATTACATACTTTTTGTCGCCTGTATTATCTAAATTATGTATTAAAGCTAGAATTTTTGAAGCTGAGTATAAATAAGACCAATAACAATGCAAAATCCAATAACAGTTATTCACAAATAATAAACAAAGAACAAAATAAGGTCTGTTTTTTTATTTGAAGTGAAATGAAATATATTTATTCATTCAAAATTCCCTTACACTTGAACTTGTCTTACTTACCTTACTTATGAAACGACGATTCTCGGAACCGCTGCGAGTTGGAACGAAGTGCCGGCACTAAACTATAGGCAGGTAGCTCAAAGTAACTCAACTCTAAGAGTCTACTGGCTGTCATGTCGATGTATCCAATAGTGGTTCAGTTTAGTTGTGCATTAGTAATAACTGGAGTCCGCTCGATACCTACCGCTTTGTAAACAGATACCTATTTAGGGAGTGAATGGGAGTGTTTGAATGAATTATCACTGATTAGATAGATTGAATCCGAGGGTATATTGGTTATCTGTGGACATTGTTGGGTTTCAGGTTCTGTAAGTTCTTACTAAGGATATAATTTGGTATAGGGTCTTGGTTAGCGACCCTGACTTTTAAGCCCACACAGGACAAACATTTGTTTGCATGAACAATATGAACATGTCTATTTCTGTGTCGAAGTGTAGGTAACTATCTAGGCTGTATCAAATCTAGGATTTTGCATAGAACTTGACTCTCATTTAGATCTCCATTCTTTTTGCGGCGAAACCCACAACCAAGCATAATTTTTGTATTGAACTTGGCTCTCCTTTTTTATATTTGTTTTTGGTGGGATAATTATTTACTAAAGTGAATAGCTATCCAATCAAATGGATTTCTTTTTGACATAAAGCTAACATTTTAACATAAGTCTTTTGACATAAGAACCGACTGATCTCATCGCAATATATTTTTATAGTATTTACTAGCTGCCGCCCCGCGGTTTTACCCGCGTAGTTCCCGTTCCCGTGATCACTTAGGGGTATCAAAAATAGAAAGCAGCTGATTCTCAGACCTAATGAATATGCATATTAAATTTCTTAAAAATCGGTTAAGCTGTTTCGGAGGAGTATTAGGTACTTACCAAAGTGAGTTATTTTTCAGGCAAACATCACTTGACTTTATGACATAAAAATCTGACGTATTTTGAAATAAGACCGTTTCAGAACCAACTGTGTACGATCACGATAAGTTATTCTTATAGTATTTATTTACAGCCAATTTCCAAGGCAATTTATACATAATATTCTAGGTAATAGTGCAACAACGGCCAATAGTCATGTAATCTTATTAGATAAGGAACAAAGATGGCTGATATTTGATGTGCAGTAAAATGTTATGCGTTCGCTGGAACACGCCCGACGTAATACTATAGTGCGTGCTAATAGACGCGTCCATTGATTCATACGAAACGACATTATGTGGCAGTTTTTTGACGTTTCGTTATGTCAAACTTTTCTAATTTCGATGTGGTGTCTCTGAACGCGCGCAGTATATCTAGGTATATGTATAAAAGAAAGTCGTGTTAGTTCCACTATTTATAACTCATGAACGGTTAATACGATTTGCCTGAAAATTTGTGTGAAGGTAACTTAAAACTAGGAGAGGGACATAGGATACTTTTTATCCCAGGAAAATTTAAGATACCGGGGATTGTGGGTGAAACTAGTGCCTTTATAAATGCTGGTGGGGATTTTATTTGGATAACGTTGAATTAATTTTAATTACCTACTACTATTATTTATTTCAAATTAAATAAAACTCAAGTAATAAAATGAACCCTAGTTAGACTCGCTATTCCAAAAATCAGGCTCAGTGATTTAAAAAAACTATACTAGTGAACTTTACTAAAATGAAAATTCAGTAGGTATATTTATAGCATACCTTCCCAATCGAGTGTTAGAATCGACTTATTCAAAAAGCCATTTGAATGCAAAAAAAATTAATTTTCATTAAATTCTCTCTTTCGTCTTCTACCTACCAATCCATATTATTACTGTAATATTCGATGTTTATTTTAGCGATCCTAACAAATTTTACTAATTAATAATATCATTAAAATATCGTCATACAATGGAAACTCGTACAAACTGTCAATCCATGCAGTGTCGCAGTCGGCTAGTGCCAATAAAAGTTAATGAGCCAGACCGATTGTTAGGAATGTACCGAATGTACAACTGGACATGTGTCTCTAGGATACCTTGTACTTACAGCTCCATTATCGATTCTCAACCTTATTGATATGGAAATAAGATCGAAGGCAATCTTTGACCGTGAAATTTTTTATAGATAGCTGCCTCCGCTCGGTTCTGTGTAGTTCTCGTTTCTGGGGGAATACGGGGATAAAATATTGTTATGTCTCGTATTTTTGGTAAGGTTAGTATGGAATAAAACACCAAAACTTATCACAGTGCAGTGCAGTGTGGCACGCCCGTTCGTACTGACATCTGTCAACGTAATGCCCCGGAGCGGGAGTCGCACGCGCACATGTTTAATTATAATATCTATACACCACATCTCTCCCTTTCAATAATTTTAAAATACATTAAACAGTTGTTGTTACAGGTATAATTGTAGTACCTACTTTTAGTATCTACACAACAATACAAATTTGATTTACTGCATAACTTCATAACATAATATAAATTTCCCTATATAATAAATAAATAAATTTTAATCTTCATCAGTGTTTATTTGTACCATTATCATCTTCATCTTCCTTTTCATAATGGACCTGATTCATCATTTTGTACCTTAATATCACCTAGAAAATGTTTCTTTTAATATGTTAATGGTTTCCTGAAAAGTTATAGATTTCATTATTACTATTTAATACTACTTAATATGTTTACGTAGCTTATGTAGTGTAGTCTCTCGCCCTAATCCGTTAAGTAGAAAGAGCCGTTCGTTAATGATAAAATGGAATAAACAATTTCGGATTCGCTCTATTAGGGGCTGAGGTTTTAATAATTTCATCTATTACTATATGAACACCTGTTTCGTCGAGGGAAAAAATTAATATTTATAAGTGTTGGCGTCTGAACGCGTTATCCAGTCGACAAGGCAAACAGATATCTATACTTAAGTACCTATAGTAAGATTCGTTAGAATTTATATTATTACTTCATTAGGATCCCAAAAATTTTTGGTATATAGGCAAATATGCCGGATTAATCTAAGTGGATTACGTGTTCCATATTAAGCATCATGATTTAAATGATTTGATTAAAAATTAATACATCTTGAATCATTATGATCGTGACAAAAAGGTAAGCCATAATTTATATACTGTTTTAAAGTGTTATTGTTTGATGACTGAGTCAGTACTCAATAGTATCATTATCTTATGGCTGTCTGGTAAACGCTTCCCGAATAATGTCGGGCTCACCAGGGCATACCCTGCTTGACCATAAGCGGTACGGCGCGGCGTCCTGGAAAAATAAATTTATTATTTTTACTTAGTTTTAAGTAAAGGGAAAACCAAGCTTGATTTATTCAATATGTTGTAATTACTAGTACATTAGTTTAGTATTAGTAGTATATTAGTTGAATTTTCATTAATAAGTATATAAATATACTTCAATATTATTGGAAAATATGGGGAAACGTAGTGAAAGGTTTTACACCATCTAAGAGTAAATGCTTCAATGTCAAAAACAAAAGATCTGGATCTCGTTTTTAGTGTACAAACTTTAAACACTTTTAATTATATATTAATTAATGAGGTAACCAAATTTATATCTAGTTGACCGAGTTCATTGACAATGTGTTGAAAGCCAGTGTGGAGTTTCAACTCTGTCTCAATATTGAAAAATCTCGAACCTCGGTCAGTTTCTATATTATCACGTAATTCACGTGATGCACGGAATTGTACATGTAGGTACGATGCAAATAAGGGAAGGTTCCTTTTTCACACCACGGTCATAACTGTTTAGTTATATTATATAAAATAACAATCACAATAATCAGATTAACATAATGTTAATGTGGGAACTGTATTCCACCCAACCTATTAATATACGATATGGTTGTGCACGTTGTCAATTTGTAACAGAATTTCTGACGAAATATTTGGAATAAATATTAGGCATACTCATAAAGATTAGTTCTAAGAAGTTAATGTGTTTTTCTTTTTCTTCATATGACCAATATTCTTAACCGTTTCACTATTGCAAAAGGGTCCCCATCCTTGAAGGGAGGGATCAGTAAGAAATTTTAATTGCATCTGAGAAACAAACTGATTTTCTTGGTCTGTAAACACTTTTATCATTATTTATCGCGAAACCCAACTATTCTAGTGGATCAGTATAATCAGTGTAATCGTATATAACAATACACACAAAACACCATATGCCATATGCCAATTAATTTACGGCTGTCGTTACGCGAAGTTGTGAGTTTCGGCTTCATCAGTTTTCTTAAAGCAATTGGGCTTGAACATAAGCTAAATGAAAGGTAAATAACTAAATCTCGCTAACTAAATTCCTATGTGTTATTATCTAAACGGAACCGTAAGCACTCTTATCAGGCTCGTGAACTGTAAACTGTTTGTTTTATTAAGGTCAATTGTTGTTCGTACATAGAAGTTTAGAAGGTGGGTATATATCTCGGTTGGCGAACCGACTTGCTTCTGCAGCATATGCAGTAAAGAAAATACGTGCTCTTACTGACGTAGATACCGCCAGGTTAGTTTATTTTCATAGCATAATGTCTTATGGCATTCTCCTTTGGGGCAGTGGTGCCGACATTAACACTATTTTTATTCTGCAGAAGAGGGCTATTCGTGATATATACCTTAAGAGTCCTAGGGACTCTCTACGAGATAAATTCAAAAATATTAATATTTTGTCTGTACCTTCACAATACATTTATGTATATACGTAAAAATTTACATCTTTTTCCGGTAAATAGCGACATAGTATTAACACCAGAAATAAGCACAAACTTGCTATAGGTACCTGTAACTAGACTTACTAAAGTCAAAATTCATTTAAGAGGTATACGTTCATCAACAAACTACCCAAAGATATTCAGGATTTACCAATTTATAAATTTAAGCAGATATGGAAGAAAACTTTATATCGAAGGGGCTTTTATAGTGTATATTATTTATATATTACTTGTTAGAAAAATACTCTTGGCAGTGAAATCGCTATAAAATCGCTACAAGCTATTTCACAATTTTTTTTTTAAAAATCACTATTGTACTAGCTCTAAATTGGTTTTTGAAAAGAGTAATTACTGGGTCCATCGCCAGCTCTTCCCAGCAAAACATCCTTCAAAACCGAGCATTTATAATGACTATTCATAAGTGCTTTGAATAAAAAGATTTTGATTTTGAACTTCTCTTTTAAAATAATAACTTTATTTGTGTACTTGTGTACGACGGGGAAGTGTCCGCTAGTTAACCTGCGCACTCGTTGCTAAAGGAAATTTCTCACGAATCACGTATAACTTAGTAAAATTATATCCAGCATTAGAATAATAAGTCGTATATGATTCATAATTTTCCCATTGTGAAATCAAAGAAGATCTGATTGACCCGTTTGGTTAAGTTTGGCTTCACAATATAATTGATTATCTCGGTGGTTAAATTAGCTAAGCTAGTGATGCCTTTGCTTAGCTAGTCCAGAATTAAGCACTTATTGCGATTTTTCTGTGACTTCATTTAGTACCTACCGACGTAGCATCAGTATTTAGTTTCGACTTCTAGCATACATGTAGAAAATGCTCTAGAATTAATGTTTTGGTGAACAATATTACCTTATGCTCCATTATCAGGCCTTCTATGAGAAAGTTACCCCAACTCTCAGAGATTTCAGTTGGTACATTCTTACCAAATGTTTCCTCATGCTTGGAGTGGCGGTGTGGGTACTTCCACTATTGACACGGCCTGGTGGCGTTCGAATGGATATTCTCGCGGGTGACCTAGCCGCTAATCTCACACAGTAATGTCGATCGGAATCGATCTTGTCACACTACTGAATAACTATTTAATTTATTTACATTTTAAACTTGTATATGTTTATGTTTTACAAGCAAATTGAATTTGTTTCAAAGCAAACTGAACTTATAGGACCAGACCTAACCATGATTTATTTTGTAAGATTTCATACACAGGTATGAACCATCAATGTATGAACTTGATGAGTTTTCACTCATTGGGAATAATTGGTATGAACCACCAATGTATGAACTTGATGAGTTTTCACTCATTGGGAATAATTGGTATAAATCACCAATGTATGAGCTTGATGAGTTTTCACTCATTGGGAATAATTGGTATGAATCACCAATGTATGAACTTGATGAGTTTTCACTCATTGGGAATAATTGGTATGAACCACTAATGTATGAACTTGATGAGTTTTCACTCATTGGGAATAATTGGTATGAACCACTAATGTATGAACTTGATGAGTTTTCACTCATTGGGAATAATTGGTATGAACCACTAATGTATGAACTTGGTGAGTTTTCACTCATTGTCAATAATTGGTATGAACCACCAATGTATGAACTTGATGAGTTTTCACTCATTGGGAATGATTGGTATGAACCACCAATATATGAACTTGATGAGTTTTCACTCATTGGAAGTAATGTTAAAACATTAATAATAATTATTGCATAACTAGCACAGTTTTACACTAGTGTATGAACTTGATGAGTTTTCACTCATTGGAAGTAATGTTAAAACAATTATAAATTATTGCATATCTAACACAGTTTTATACTAGTGTATGAACTTGATGAGTTTTTCACTCATTGGAAATATTGTTAAACAATTATAATATTTATTGCATAACTAGCATAGTTTTATACTAGTGTAGCTTGATGAGTGTTTACTCATTGGAAAATTATAATTGTTATTGCATAACTAGCATAGTTTTATACTAGTGTATGTACTTGATGAGTTTTCACTCATTGGAAATATTGTTAAACAATTATAATATTTATTGCATAACTAGCATACTTTTATACTAGTGTAGCTTGATGAGTGTTTACTAGTGTCCGACCGAAACTGGTTTTCCGGCCGAAACCGAAACCGAAACCGAATGTTCGGCCGTGGCTTCAGTTTCGGCCGAAACCGAAACCGAAACCGAAACTCACATGGTCAAGTATAAAATTTCTTAAAATACTGAAATTTGGTGTTTTTTCCATTATTTTGCATTAATTAGGGCATGAAGTGGAAACACAGTATATTAATTCAGTTTGTTGTATTGTAATCATTTATTTAATACAATATTAAAAAATCTTAATAACATTTTTAATACTTTTTCAAAGTAAGTTCTCATAGCAAAATGTTTTTCAGTTGACAATATAATCAAATAATACGATAATACGATATAATTGTTACTGTTTCACTAAATACTAAGTTTTGAGATCTTTCTATTTAATACTTTGGATTGTACTTAGAATAATCATCAGTGTTTTTAGGTACCTCTTATAGGCCTAAAACAAAACAAAAACTTACATGTTATCAGTTCCATCAAAACATAACCTCCAAATAATGTTTCCGTCGGACGCACACGCACTGACTAAGTTTTATTGCATTACTACGGAGCTATCCGAACGGCACACGATGATTCCCGAACAGAGCCGACGGCTTACGACACAGTTTTGCCGCGGAAAACGAAGATAGGCGAACGTGCGTGACCTTGCGAGATAAGTTTCGGTTTCGGCAAAAGTTTCGGCCGATTTTGGCCGAAAACGAAACTGCAGCCGAAACTTGATTTTTGGCCGAAACTCGGCCGAAACCGAAACCGAAACCGAAAGTTCGGTCGGACATTAGTGTTTACCCATTGGAAAATTATAATTGTTATTGCATAACTAGCATAGTTTTATACTAGTGTATGTACTTGATGAGTTTTCACTCATTGGAAATATTGTTAAACAATTATAATATTTATTGCATAACTAGCATACTTTTATACTAGTGTAGCTTGATGAGTGTTTACCCATTGGAAAATTATAATTGTTATTGCATAACTAGCATAGTTTTATACTAGTGTATGTACTTGATGAGTTTTCACTCATTGGAAATATTGTTAAACAATTATAATATTTATTGCGTAACTAGCATAGTTTTATACTAGTGTAGCTTGATGGGTGTTTACCCATTGGAAAATTATAATTGTTATTTTGTTTGCCGATTGTAAATTCTCGACTTGGCTAACCCTTACAGGCACACATTTTTTATTTTTTTTTGTTGTTGTGTAGTTGGTCGTCCACCGTATAATAGCAGAAGATTATTAAAATATGAGGGTATTTTCACTACAATCGACCTACTATACAACAATGAATTTGTATTGGTAAGTGTTAGCTGGCACAATTCTTAAAGACTAATCTGACCGAAGGTATCAGCCTGTTTACGTTAATTACATACAATAATTTAACAAATAAATTTAGCAAATCCAAGACTTACTTGAAATTTACTCCTTTGTTATTGATCATCAGGAAGCTATATGCCACTTCTCCCCTTTGTACCGAATAAGAAAAGATTAATTTTGAAAGGTAACAGTTACGAAATTATACAATGCGTATTTTAATGACTTTTCCAGGTGATATGGCCTTGGTCATCTTTGTTTGTAGTCTTATTAGATATTCCTTATTTTACTCACGTTCTTTATCCTCGTCGCCAATGTTATGTCTCGTATTTTTGGTAAGGTTAGTATGGAATAAAACACCAAAACTTATCACAGTGCAGTGCAGTGTGGCACGCCCGTTCGTACTGACATCTGTCAACGTAATGCCCCGGAGCGGGAGTCGCACGCGCACATGTTTAATTATAATATCTATACACCACAAATATAGCCCATGTTCACGAAGCCAACTATCTTTGGCCGTGAAAAAATTTATAGATATCTAGCTGCCTCCGCTCGGTTCTATGTAGTTCTCGTTTCTGGGGGAATACGGGGATTAAATATTGCCTATGTTCACCGGAGATAGTGTAGCTTTTCAACAGTGAAAGAATTTTTCAAATCGGTCAATTAGTTTCGGAGCCTATTCAATGCAAACAATAAAAAATAATTTTTTTTTCTTTATAATATTAGTGTACTTAGATGTAAGTAAAAGAATCATAGAATGTTAGAGTTTTAGAATAAAATTACAATGGAATTTAAAGGTTAGGAAAAAAAAACAATAATTTCAAGCATGTTTATTTTAAAAAAAGAATCCGAATTTATTGCCACCTCCCAATATTCTATTTTCAAATTACGTCGGGCACAACCCCTGCATACCACGACCGGGCGTTCCGTTGACGTCGCGCAATGCGGACGCTCGCGCTCCACGGCTCGTCGCCTACTGGCTGCTGGCTGCTACCAAATTCAAACGGTTGACGTTTCGAATTCCAATTGTTTTTCATTTTTCAAGTGTTAAACGAGCATTGTCTGTGGCCAGTGATTTTGCGTTCGGATACACACGAGAGAGGTCCCAAATTTGAATTTGGTATCATTGATTTGTCTAGTATGAGGAAGCAATTTACCTACGATTTAAAATTGGTTGTTTAGAACGTGTCAAAATTTTTAAAAGCGGTATTTATGACATGACATTCAGTTATTTTAAGATTTAGTACAAAATCACTGAATTATGAAATACTAGTGGCTCCCCGCGGTTTCACCCGCGTTCCCGGGATAAAAAGTAGCCTATGTGTTATTCCAGAACATATTCTAGCTCTGTGCCAAATTTCAAGCAGATCCCTTCAGCCGTTGGAGCGTGAAAGAGTAACAAACATCCATACATACATACATCCATACTTACAAACTTTCGCATTTATAATATTAGTAGGATACTGTGACAGATATACTAACAAAAAGAAAATTCTTTGTCTTTTAAATATTTTACATCACATTGTTGATATTTGTCAATTTTGACAATAGTTAAAAAATTCAGTACGCACATTACAAGACGTTTGCATTAAATAGATATAAAATATTCAAATTAAGAATTTTTGAGATTCCATTTCATTCAAATAATTGTCTCGCTGCATCACAAACGCCACTGAGCATTCGTAATACAAAATTAAATTCCAAATTTAATTTTATAACGGTTTCTTTGAGCAGTAAACGCATACCGCTTGGGGCGCGTTCACGTCACGTCAGACAATGTTAGAATCGTAAAAAAAACATACCGGCCGAATTGAGAACCTCCTCCTTCTTTTTGGGAAGTCGGTTAATGACGTATTTGTGACTTTGAGAAGAAATTTGGAATCTCACCAAAAAAAAAAAAATTCAATATATCTTAAGTCTTTCGTAGCCAGTTATTTTGTTATAAATATTCATACGTTATGTGAAGGTTTCTGGGAAAACGAGACAAAATAAGGTTGGTAAAGCATTTAAAGTGTAGGTATATTCTTAAATATTATCAGAGATAAATAAATATTAAAAATTCCTTGAATAGCAATTTTGATGTTCCCTTTAATGTGACGTTATTATTATTTGACTTACTATTTTACTGTTAAATAGAACATTGAACGTAGTAAAAAAATATGTATTAAATATGTTTACTTTATCCAAAGTAGTCATAATTTATAGTCGACGAAAAGAATACCTAATATATTATAAGTATTTTATTATCATATGATTACTGTTACTACACTTTGCGCTGAAGTGACAGTGTGTACTAAAGTGACTAAGAAAAAAAAAAATACCGGCCGAATTGAGAACCTCCTCCTTCTTTTTGGGAAGTCGGTTAAAAAAACGTTTCCATGTTAGGTACATTCTATTCCCACAAATGAAAACGGAAAATTTAATCTTCATTTCTCAACCGCCCCATGAAATATTCATGAGGAGAACAGTATCTACACTCGTATTCAAAGTCATGATAATGAACCGCCAAACAAAAAGTTGTAACAAAAACTAATTGATTCCCGACATTTTCCCTCCCTTCCGTTTAGCGGTTGGCGTGAGGAACACGCTGTTGGAGAGTTTGGCTTCAAAACGATATGGAAGTCAATTTTGTTACATTTTTGAAATTTGAGGACTGCTGTGCTCGCATTATATCTATACTAATATCATAAATGCGAAAGTAACTCAGTCTGTCCCGGTTTCACGCTAAAACTATCGAACCGATTAAAATGATATTTGGTACACAGATAGTCTAGCTAGAGCCTGAGAAAGATCATTGAGAGTCGCTCCGCGCGTTCCCAGGGAACCTTTAATTTTCCCGGGAGAAAAAGTATCCTATGTCCCTTCTCAGGCTCTGGATTATCTGTGTACCAAATTTCATTTAAATCAGTTCAGTAGTTTTAGCGTGAAAGCGTAACAGACAGACAGAGTTACTTTCGCATTTATAATATTAGTATGGATTTTGACTAATCTCTACTTTTTTCTGTTTAGGTAGGCAAACGATCAGACGTATCGCCTGATGGTAAGCGATTACCGCCGCCGATAGACACCTGCAACACCAGAGGAGCCACAAGGGCGTTGCCGGCCTTTTAAAAAGGAGTAGGTAAGCTCTACGTTTCGATATTTTGTATTAATCGCAGTCACGACACTAAATTAATATTTTATTTTAGTTTATTTGTTTAATTTACTACATTCACAGCTTACAGCCAAAAAGAATCACATTATACAGACATATCTTATAATTACTTACTTTTTAAATATTAAGTTTAAAAATATTATGTAACCATTATAAAAAAGCATGCAGTGGCAACCTATAATGAGGCAGCACTCAAGTATTTTTGTTTTGTGTAGTTATTATTTATACCTATATATCAGTGTGTTTTGTTGGTAGTCCAAATAAAAAAAAAAATTAAAGTAATAATTTAAAAAATACTTAACTCCGCTAGACTCCGGTGGCTTGTACCACGCAATCCACTTCATGAAGAAGAAAAATGCTCTCTCCGTCGCTTAAGACATAAGAAAGCACTCAGTACAAGCCATTAAGTTATTAATGGGTGAATTTATTATCTTGAATGATGATCAAATGTTCATTGTTGATCTATAAGTGCTGAACAAAAGTTTGCTCATAATTTTAGGGTCCCGTACGAAATTATTAATAGTTACAATGCTTCATCATATAAAGAAAGAAAATACATTATTTTATTTAAAGAAACTGGTCAGTAAGAAGAGTGTGGTGGCTTAGTTGAGAACGCACCGACTCACGATCTTGAGGGTTCCAACCCCTTTGAGCTAAAAAACTTACGTATGGTCACACCACTGGCTTTCGGTAAAGGAAAACATCGTGAGGAAACCTGCATGCCCGAGATGTCACAATTAAAGGCATGTGAAGTCCGCCAAGCCGCACTAGGCCCGCGTGATGGACTATGGCCTAAAGTCTCTCGTTAGCTCGTGCTTCTCGGCGTAGACGAATGTTTAAATTATGAGCTGATGATATTTTTTTAAGTGTCTTGGTTTAACCAAAAATTTTATAAATCGACTACATATATTGTCTACAAATATTTCTATCAGGTGGTAAGTAATATTTAAAAAAACATGTTTTCAAAAGTATCGTAGAGAATAATAAATATTATTAATATTACCACCATTTTTCTCAGCAATAAGTGACTCACAGCAGAATCTATACAACAAATAAATCCACTTCCCCAAAAACAAATCTTCTCCGCTACATACCCTAGACATCCCCCCGTGACGTCACATCGCATTTTCCACGAACAAAAGAGGATCGCGGCTGACGTCACACGTCACTGGCACACGCATCTTAGACTACCCACTTTTTTGCCATCTATTAAATCAAATAGAACCTTATTGCGTTAAGTTAAAGTTCTTTTTAAGTTAGTGATAGGACAAGTGAAGAGGAAAAGAGGGTAATCGATTGTATTGTGCTCAATATCAATGCAGTAACGCTAATGGCAGTGGACTTTGGTAAATAAGATGTTGGATAGTTTGTTTATTGTAGCACTAGCTGCCTCCGCGCGGTTCCACTCGCATAATTCCCGTTCAAGGAAAAATACGGGGATAAAATGCCTATGGCACTCCAAAATAACGTAGCTTACTTATGGTGAAATTTGAAAATCGGTTCAGTAGATTCAGAAACTTACCTTCTTACAACGTCACAAACTCACAAACGTTATCTCTTTATAATATTAGTAATAGACAAGCATAAGCAATATAATATCGTTACTAAAAGCACTTCAATTGCCAGGGAATTAAGAGACAAATATGAATAATAGCGTTAAAAGCTCACGTTTACTATAAAGCTGCTAAGCTTTTGGACAGAATAAAAATATTTAAACAGATAGTTTTTGTAAATATTAAACACAGTCCTTTCATCCTGGATTTAATTATCTATATAAGTATGTTTTAAAATTGTCGTATATCAGCTATCTGGTTACTATTTCACAAGCTCTGCTTAGCTCGGAATTAGATTGTGATCTGAGATCAGACAACAATGTCTCAGGATATTTATTTACCTACCTATTTATTCATTAGTTGCACTAGCATAATAAAATTGAATTTACCTGTTTTTTAGCAATATTATTTGTACTAAAATAATAATTAAAAGGTAACTCTTCTATCATTTAATCTAGTAGCTATAATGTTATAAATACATAACGAAAGTGGTTTGCACAATATCTATGTAGTATATATAGTACACGCGATACTTGAAGCAATTTGTCACATGAGCAGGCACGGTAATACACCCAGACCTAACCTTACTAGATAACGCACCTACCTCAATTTGTATGAAGACCAACCGCGTCATTTATACTTTGACGTCCGAAGGCAATAACGGTCGAGCGCGGACTGATAGAAAGTAGACATTTTTGCTGCGTTTTAACACGTGAAGAACGGTCTAAAAATGTTTATCAGTTTTTAATTAACATTCTTTACACGGTATGCGGTATACAGCCCAAAATATTATAACGAGGTACTTGTTACTCAATGCCTATTTATTATTTCCTAATTTAATATTTGACATTTATTAGAAATATTTTTAAGTTTTCTTAGACCTATGTTTTGTCCGATTGGCTGTATCCTTTTTGGTCTCATTTCTGTGCTAGTTGAGAGAAGTTTTCTTTAACTCTTCTATCTATTTAGTAAGACACCGAGCAAGCGACCGATACATCTATACCGTAACTCTATCGGTCAGTCTCGCTACCACGCTAAAACTACCAAACCTCGGAGACTGAGAAAGGACATAGGTTACTTTTTGTCCTGGGAAAATTGAAGATCCCCCGGAAACGCGGGTGAAACCGCGGGGAGCCATTAGTAGGTATGTAAATAAAAATCTATGCTTTATACCAAGTCCAATCACATATCCACCTTGCGACATAGATGTGTGCAGGCATAAACTTCAAGGTGGTAAACATTTTCGGACACACTAGCGACGTCTAGATATTACAGGTCTGAGGTAATACAGTGGATATCCGGCGCGAGCAGCCAGGTACGATATTAAACCGGCTGATTGACAGGAGAGCAACAAGTTGATGCCACAAGAATTTTGCATACATGATTCTGTACGGAACCTTAGGGATGTACGTTAATATTAGTTACTATATCTACTCTTCCAAATTTAGTGTAGAAATCTTCTAGAGATGAAAGTTTTTTTTAGTGTTTTTTGGGTTGAATAAGCTCCGAAATTTGTGGACGTATCTGAGTAATTATTTCGCCAATAGACAGCTACATGATTAGGGAGTGACATAGGTTATATTTTATACCAGTATTCTTAAGGTGAAAACGTAGTGCGGAACCTTGCATTCTTTAAACACATTTGAAAGTTTATACATGGATTTTAATATACAAATAAAACTATATCTAATACCTATTTATATGATGAGTAAAACGAAATAGAATTTTTTATTAACTAGATTTTTTGTCGAATACTAATCTGTAATAAATTATGGAGAGATTTATTTCTCAAGCTTATAATAAAAGTCAAAATGATGAAAATATAAAATACAAAGATAAGTAAGTCTTTCTTATATTACGGAACCCTCCATGTGTGGCGGCACTCACGTGGTTTTTTCTTTGTTAACTCAATTTTTTACGCAATTCGCGTGCAAAGTGGTTTACCACAATCTCACTGTGGTAAATTGTGGTAAAGTCGACAGGAAAGAGAGTAGGTAAATGGAAACAGTACTTCAAAACCACAGTTTGTGGTAGTATTTTAGTTTTTAGAAACTTTATGGATTTCACATTTTTATGGACCATAGATTACATGAAAATTTTTTTGTATTTAATTTAAAGTTTGATTAAGATTCAGAGAGTAATGGAATAAAATATTTTTTTATTGATATTAAGTAGGTATCTAGTTGGTTTTCGAATAAAAATAAAATAACAAGCTATACCTAATAAGGTATTGTTAAAAATATATAGAAAAAATGTATAGTATAATATGTAGTATGTATAGTAAAAATTATAAAAAAAAATAGGTGACATCTACGGTATTCCGTATGTCCAAATGTCCGATAAAAAAAAATCAAAAGTGTTCGAAGACCAAAAAATGTCGTTACAATATAGATGGACACTTATTTGTATTTCATCAGGGTTTTAATTAATTCTATGGTCCGATATCACACTTTTTACTTTATTTCGGGACCCTTTGGGTTCCCTTTGAAGAGGCCCTCAGTTCTAATTGCTTCGGCGGAAAAATAAAAAGGAATAACCGTTTGTTTCTAAATTTGTGGCCTCAATAGTAGCGGGGGACATAAGAGGGCCATATTTGAGAGAGCTTGTGAGACTATGTTTTAATAGATGTTATAATTTTTTTATTATAAAAGCGTTTTGCAAGATATATGATTAAACATATTTTTTCTATTGTATCGCGATTTGACATTGTTTTCATGTAGGTTTTCGACATACGTAACGTCTAAGGCTGATAAAATTAAGATATGTTCAGTATTTTACGAGTAAAATAATAATGAAATTAAATATACAATTATTCATTTAAACAGGCCTTTACAGGCACTTATAAAACAACGGCTATACTGCTTAAAATAAAAATGCTCTATATAAATAACAAACATACAACAATATTGATAATTTGTGTAGATAAATCATGACTAATAAAAAATTTAAGTTCATAAATATTTCAAAAGGAAAAGGATATCTAGAAAAATAAAAAGAAAATCAGGTACATCAGCACTTTGATAACCTTTTACATAAAATTAATTTTAAACTTTAGAAGAAAACCCGACGGGCGAGCTAGTATTACAATCCCCGCTAACAGTGGCGCCCCACAATCTGAAGATAATGACGCTTCGGCTGCACTCGTCCCTAACGACCTTTATATTATTTAGAGCGAACCCCTTTTCTTGTTTAATTAATTGACGAAAAACGCCATTTTAATTTTCCCGTTTTATACTTAATTTATTTTTATATTAAAAACACATGTTGTGTTTGTTTTTATTTTTACATCAAAAATTAAAAACGATTAGGTGCATATTATTTTTATCTAATTTCCTTTGAAAAATTTGTTCATAATTTTATACTTAAGGAAGGTGGAGGGAGGAATCCTCAAGGAATTGATTCAAGAATCACTCTTTGGCAAAAATCCGTTCCGTAGTTTTAACTTTTTTTAACCCTTTCCACATTTTCAGTAAATTTGAGAAGTATATCCTTTTTTCAAAGTCGGTTAAAAACTATATTATCTAGTGATAGTTTATACGATATTTCTATCATTAGATAAACATTTAATTTACCGATAAATAAATAAATAAACGCGGGATTCGCAACGTGAAATCGCTACATCTAAAGGGTAGTCCCGTCGCGGGAATCTCCGGAATCCCGGTGGGATCTCGGAGGATCTAACTTATCCCGGCATTGCGGTGGATACGTACCTTTGTGTAAACTCTCTAACTGGAGTCGAACTGGCATACCTAACGTGGCAGGTACATTGTTTGAAATTTAACTTGAATTATTAGCAAAATTTCACAATGTTGAAAACCGTATTAGCTCAGTGGTGAAGGCATCCACGGTCGAAGGACGCAGGTTCAAATAACTGATCTATAAAAGTTGCTTATGGGTGCACCCCTAGAACGTATCTAAAGATATAGGTCATTCTTAAAATAAAAAATTCAAAGCTTTTAAGGCCCTAAAAGCCAAAGCAGTAGCTTCAGAAAAACTACTAGCGGTTCAGAAGTCGCCTTTTAACTGAAAAGGAACAAACATTTATAATCTAATAAATAAAAAATGGTCTATATATAGGTAATGTCACTTGTGAATGTGATTAAACGAAATTAACCTTAAAAAAGATAAAAATACTCAAACTACAATATACTTGAATCCAGCTAGTTACAAAAACTACAAAAAAAAGCAACCAAAAAAACATAACAGACCAAGAAAATACATACAGAAACTAGAAAAAAATCCTGCAAAATACGAATAACACTCGCTTAACAGACTAGCTTTATGCCTTTTCATTATTTCCCACTCGCACAATGTCGCCGTTACAAACAAGCCGTGTAATATGAAAACAAAAAAAGCTTTGCGTTAAAAAAGTAATAATAAAAAAAATATACAGTGCGGCCACTACGAGCAATTTCATTCTCTCAGTAGTGAAATAAAAAAATCTGGGTCAGGTGGTAAGGGGTTGTGCGAGTTTGTATAGGTAGTTAGTAGATTTAGAATAACTGGAATCGACAGACTACAAATAAATATTTAAATAGTATTAAATAATTCGCTAACTCCCTCTCTGTCTCTCCGCTATTATCTTCTCAGTCATGCAATGGATTTTGATACGGTTTCACTGAAAGAAAGACTGATATTAAAAAGGAGGTTTGTGTGTATAATTTGGAATGTATAATATAAAAATTAAAAAAAACTGATGTGTTTTTACACTAGTTTTAATCAATTCAGATACTTATTTATTTTCAAGCATTTTTTTCAACCATTACTTGTTTAAAAAAATAATGATAATATAGTAATTTTCACAAACGATAACTGCACAGCTAGATATTTCAATTATTTAAGAAATTATACAATACTATACATTTAGATAAATTCTAATTCTAATTCTTTATTTATCAAAAGTAAATCTTAAAAAAATACAGGGAGCATCCCCAATGTACATCATTTAAATAACACATTTATTTATTAAGCATGCTATTTTATCCTCTAGTTTGCTTTTTTAAATAAAGCTAACCAACATCACATCTAGTAAATGTAACATCGCTGTACACGGAATGTAGGCTATCCGCGCTCGCTGCAATGTGATGCGGCATCACGACTGCGCTCCAGACGTTGCGGCATCCAGTTATGATGCTCAACTATTCGTATATCTATGTTGTTCAGCCCTGCATTGAGTCTGGTTACAGGTTTGCTCTTTAGGTATTATCTTTACTAATATTGTAAAGAGAAAGTGTTTGTTTGTAACGAAAAGGCTCCAAAAGTACTGAACCGATCTGCACAATTCTTTCACCAATAGAAAGCTACGTTATTCATAAATAACATAGGCTATAATTCAACCCCGTATTCTTACGGGGTCTTAAACCGCGCGACGGTGGCAAGTATGAATTAAAAGGAGTTTAATAAAATAAAAATATGAATATACTATCCCAGTGTAAATACAGTGACTAGAAAGTCCGGATGCAAAGCTTTTAGATGGTTTATACTAGTTAAAAGTTTAATCTTAAGAAATTTAGTGTTCTAATATTATGTGTTGTATATTGCTTTAAGGATCAAAATCAAAATTTAAGCTTTCATAACTGATTTAAATCCTTACTTATATCATAAATGCGATAGTAACTATGTATAACAGTGTGTTACGCTTTCAAGTCTTAAGCACTAAACCGATTTTGATGCAATTTAGTCTAGACCTTGGGACGGACTTACTCTACCTTTTGGCCGGAAAGTTAAAGCTCCCGAGAACGCAGGTGAAACCGCGGGGCGGAAGTTACTCCCCAATAAAAATACACTTCACACCCCAAAACACAGAACTTTTTTTTAACTATTTTCAACATACAGGCTGTAATTTTTTCTCTTACTTTTAAAGACTTATTTTACCCTTCAAAAGGTATTCTTACGTACAAGCGTGACGCAGCTATCGAACCGTAAAGGTTTTGGCTTATAAATAAGTTATGGTTTCAGTACTTCAGCGCTTGATTTACGGTGAGCTCGCCTTTATATTAAATTCCAATAAGATTTACGATCCACAATAATACTGGGACGTTGCGATGTTGGGTTAACATGTACCTACTGTACCCTATTTTATATGACACGCTTATAAAAGAAAAGAAAATAATTTAATCTTTGATATAATACATACATGTATCTTGCTCAAGTATTGTATTAGTTTAATATAAATCATGAATTATGTACTTATAAGATCATTCGGGAACGCAGGTGAAACCGCGAGGAGCCACTAGTATATGTATAATGGGTCGATTTGCACGTAGACTATCAACATTATATGAATAATTTTATTGTTATCGAAACGTGGATAGTCAATATAATTGATATTTTGAATTTACTTTGTGAAATTTAAAAAAACATTATTTCGACTTGTTAAAACAAGATATCAAATAGCATACATATTAGTCCCTCTGAACAGAATGGACCAAGAATATCCCATAGAGAATTATACCAGTACCTATTATTTGACTTAGCATTGTAGATATTTGATTCTACTGACTATTCCTCGAAAATGGTCCTTCGAGTGTTATTATGCAGGTTGGTGAATATTTTTGAACAGTGTTTTAAAGTAGTTTGGAAATGCGATTTTGATGTTATCTACACAATTTTAATTAAATAAATATCCTGGGATATTCTGTGACATTTTTCACACACGGTCAATCTGATTCCAGAGCAGAGCTTGTGATATGGTAACCAGATAGCTGATTTACTACATATGCTACTTTGAAATACTGTCAGCTTCAGTTTACATTTAACTTAATTTATTAATAACTCATTGACTATTAATTTAATTTTGAGTATAGCAACATCGCTTGGATGTTGCTTTATGAGGGTACAATGTCAGCTTCAGTTTACATTTAACTTAATAACTCATAGACTATTAATTTAATTTTGAGGTTAGCAACATCGCTTGATGTTGCTTTCTGAGGGTATACATACTGCTCCGTCACAGAGAAACGCTGAGTCCGTCGTCGGCTGTCGGAGCGGTAACAACTATATTTGTGGTGTACCCTCGTAAATATATTTCTAAGGAATATTATGTAAGTGCTGTTGAAATGTGAGTATGTAAAAAGTATTTAAATAAAACCTGTATAAATAAATAGATAGATCGGCGCCCCGGCAATTTTATTATAATTATTATAATATATATTTGGCATAAAACCACGGCCTCCTAACATTTCAGAAGTGGGATAAATTTATCGCTTGGTATTTCAATTATTTAGGTGATTTTTATTTTTTTCCTATATTTATTTATTACTTGGACGGAAGGGTCCTATATTTATTACTTGGACGGAAGGGTCCTATATTTATTATTACGTGGACGGAAGGGTCCTATATTTATTATTACTTGGACGGAAGAGTCCTATTTTTATTAATACTTGCTAAATGATTAAACTTGACTTATGATTAAATCAAATGTATGGATTTGCTTATAAAATGATATAAGCTTGCGTAATCATAATAATACATAAACATTAGTTCAACTTTTTAAGGGTGATCTCTTAAATTAAAACATCTTGTGATTTATGATTTAAATTAATTGATTTATGTTTGAATAGGTATTGTTATGGTATTAAAACATGAGGTCATGCTTTATATAGGATGGCCGAATGTCAGTTTCAGTTTACATTTAACTTAATTTATTAATAACTCATTGACTATTAATTTAATTTTGAGTATAGCAACATCGCTTGGATGTTGCTTTATGAGGGTGCAATGTCAGCTTCAGTTTACATTTAACTTAATAACTCATAGACTATTTTAATTTAATTTTGAGGTTAGCAACATCGCTTGATGTTGCTTTCTGAGGGTATAAATACTGCTCCGTCACAGAGAAACGCTGAGTCCGTCGTCGGCTGTCGGAGCGGTAACAACTATATTTGTGGTATACCCTCGTAAATATATTTCTAAGGAATATTATGTAAGTGCTGTTGAAATGTGAGTATGTAAAAAGTATTTAAATAAAACCTGTATAAATAAATAGATAGATCGGCGCCCCGGCAATTTTATTATAATTATTATAATATATATTTGGCATAAAACCACGGCCTCCTAACAATACATACTAATATAGATATTTACATCCAGACACAGAACAAACAGACAAATGTTTGTCCATGTTATTCATGCATACAAAATGTTAGTCCTGGGTGGGATTCGAAACCACGACCGGGGCGGCTTGAAAGTCAGGGTCAGTCAAAGTCAGGCAATCTACATATGTTGTATCTGTAACCTGTGGTGGTTCAGTTGGAAATGCACCGACTTACGTTCATGAGGGTGCCGATTAAAACCCTTGGCTCGAACCAGAGGCACCAGTGGCACGGTAAAGAAAAATACTCCGGACAGCCCAGTTGGCTTTGTGGTGTGACTCTGACTCTCAAGCCGTAGTAGGTATATGTAGTATATCAGCTATCTCGTTACCATATCACAGCTCATATCATAGCTCCGCTAAGTTTGGAATCAGATTGGCCGTGTGTGAAAAATATCCCAGGATATTTATTTATTATTATTTATGTATTTAATACTGAAATTCTCAATACGTACTTTTTAAATTGACAAATGTTATCGTTAAAAGGGAGAGCGGCTAACACCTTCAAAAACCTTAAATCAACTAACACTTAATCAACATCTCTCCATCCCTTTCCCCCCTTACCTCTCTGTCTGACATGGCTACAGAAACAAAACACAAAGGGCCCTCACGTTTCGTTCCATTACCCTACATGCAGGCACTTAGGCGTACGTACATTTTCAATATCTCTCATCCCCTAAACGTTGACAGCTCGGTGTCAGCCAAGGGTGACCCTCGGTCATTAGTCGCAGTCACCAATCACTGGACACCGTGTATTGTAAGTTTGTTGCACTTGAGATGGCGTGTAGTCGAGGGGCCAGGGGACAGTTTTCATTTTGATAATAAAATTTAGGCTACATTTTGGTTTTATGCTATTGAAGTTAGGAGATAATTAGATGATGTTTAGGTGATTTGTTATTTAAAACATTTCTGCAATCGATGTTTTTGCACGTAAATATAATTTGAAGCTTTAATTACTTTCATGTAATTAATGAATGTGCAGATGGATTGTCGTAAAAGTAGAGGAAGACCGAAGAAAGGATGGATTGTGTGAAAGGTGATATGTGTAAGAAGGGAGTGATGACTAAAATGACGTTTGACTGAGAGGAATGGAAGAAAAGCACATGTTGTGTCGACCCTGCTTATGCGGTAAAAGGGCAGGAAGAAGAAGAATTACATCCATATAAAGAATCCTATTCCAAAATATCTATATACATGGATTTAACATGAAATACTACAATCTTTTTTTAATATTACTTTAATCATTAATTAACATTGCATAGCAATCACTATAAAATAATATACCCATTTTAATATCGTCAGTAAATCAGTTTAAGTGCCCGAATATGTTATTTATGCTCTAAACATTTACTGTGTCATTCCCATGCTCATCAACGTCAGTCCATTGGTCGTTAAACGTTGAATAATTACTGTACATTTTATTCCCAACTATAATTTTACGATATACAGTGATAAACATACTAATTGCATGATATAAAATTTGTCTATCAGAACAACTCAACTAACTGGATAGCCAAATAAATATCTTGTTAGTAACTTGCACCCATTTTTTTAAAATGCGGCCATTTTTAAAGGTAATTGAAAATTATTAAAACATTTTTTTCATTACTTTTGATAAAGAGTGTTTACTGTGAGTTTGAAAACGCTAATACCAAAAATAACAATGTTTTATGTAAAATTCCATTCCATTCCTTAGTACACACCTACGATATTTAAGAACATTTGTGCAAAATTCCTTGAGTATAGTTCCAACGGTTTAGCTTTGCGTTGATCGATCAGTCAGTCAGTTTCTAATTTTATATATATATATATTGACAAGTAATAAATAAATAAAACCTTTATTTGATCACATTACATACACTCAAAAATAAGATGAAGTCTCTGACCCTTAATGTAGGCAAGTATGTATTTATATTTTATCATAGAGAAGATCCTAATGTTCCTATGTTCTTATACACGATTATCAAAGCTGAAGGTTTTTTCTTAGTTCATTAAGCAACAGAAAAAAATCATAGTAATTTTTTCAGTCTAGTTAGGCACTTATGTAGATCAAAGCGCCCGAAGCTGCTACCGGTACGGAAATTAGTCTTCCACTTAGAAATACTTACGTCTATTCGTAAATGCTTTTAACCTAAATATTTTGTCTAGAAATTCAATAAGATTACAAATTATATTTGCACTAATGGATCCCCGTGGTATCACCCTCGTTTGCGGGAAAAATTATTTTACCTATATAAAAGTAGTTTATGTGTTAATCCAAGTTGTGAAAAAATTCTTCCAAATCTGTTTTGTAGTTTTGCGCGTGACAATGTAACAAACATCCACACATCTATACTCACATTTTCGCATTTATCTAATCCAACTCATATTTTTATAAATGCGAAAGTTTGTAGGACTGTATGGATGTACGTTTTTCACACCAGAACGGCAGAAGGGATCGCGATATAATGTGCCGCAGAGTTACGCTTCTTTTTATCTCGGGGAAATTTAAATAAAATAATCAAAATAAAAATATAAATATCCCGGTGAAACTGCACTAACCACTAGTTTATATATATGTGAATAGTGCACCTACACTATAAGACGATTTCTATACTTAGTCGGGTGACTCCCAGCCTATGATTGCTCAGACCCTAAGCGCGACCCTCACCCTCAGTGCATGATTTGAGTTTAATATCCCGCTGAGTGCCAGCGCATTCTTTACAGGGGAAATGGCAGGGGAACCCAGGGGAAGTACCAACTGTAGGTATTTAAACTGTAAGCGATATTCAACGATGACTATGAGAATATCTTTTAAGTCGAAAAGCTGAAAGACTGGAGTAATGAACACCGTTTATTTATGGATGACTAGTGGTTCCCGCGGTCCCGGGTTCTTAAATTTTCCCGGGATTAGAGGTACCCTATGTCCTTTCCCAAGATATGTCTATATCTGTACCAAATTTCACCAAAATCCTTTCTGATTTTTGGCGAAAGCGTAATGATATTAGTTGGGATTTTATGAATTCTTTGGTTTTATGAGTGATGAAGCATTGGGTTTCAAGGTGGTCGTGGGTTCGAATACCACAGGACAAATATTTGTGTGCATGAACATGTATTTTTTCTGTGTCTTGATTTACATATCCATTTAAATTTATGTAAAGGCCGTCCTCTGGTAACCATAGTTCTATTTAAGATCTGATCTGAAATCTATAAATTTAAAAAGAACATATTTACCAGTATTAAAGCTCTATCAAGGTTTAAACAAACTCAGCTTAATTTTAAATCAAATCACCCGATTTTTTTCGCAAAACATCAATGTTGCCAACTTCAAAGATGCATAACCTCTAAATGTCAGTGCAGAGGGAATGTCATAAAGTCATAGTAAATGAATTAGCGAGTCGGTGCATCGCCCTAATGGTCCGTGACGTCATCAATTGCGCGCAAGGGATGCGCTGCCTGTGACGTCACTGCTTCAAATAGGGGACCATAACTTATGTTGAATATTTCTCGTCTGAGATTTACATAGTGCGTTGCGAATTGTCTTTTATGATATAATTTTTTAAGTGTTAAAAATCGGTTTTTGAAGGGCATTTAAGTTACTTAATGTTTTTAAGAGCTTTAAGGAATGTAAAATCTTAAAAGTCTCGTATATAAAAGTACTAGCGTCTGGCCAGCGGTTTCACCCGCATAGTTCCCGTTCCTAGTAGTTTCACTTTTTTTATAATGTAGCTTTCTATAGATGAAATAATTTTCAAAATCGCCACAGTAGTGTTTGAGTTTATTCATTACATACATTTACACAAATTTTTTTTTTGCGTCTTTATAATATTAGTGTAGTTTCAAAATAATATGATATTACGTTATCTAGTAGAAGACTAGAACTTATATTATAGTAGTCCGCTTGGCTGAGCTAATAGTCCGTGACGTCATAAATAAACTCCGCGATGACGTAGGGGGCTGAAGGCGGAGTTAGGCTGTGATTTAGCCTGTCATTGAATTGCTGTTTTATTTACTGTAATAAAATATACGTATCTCTATATGAGTAAACTTGCAACATTTTATTAGAGGTTAGTGTTGACTAACCTCCTCCGCGCGGATTTACACGCATACTCGTAGTTCCGTAAGAATATGGGGATACACCTATATAACTTGTTAGGTACTCTTTGAATAGAAAGAAAGAAAGAAAAAAGAAAGAAATAAAATACATTTAATTGTAGCAAAAAGATATACAAAAGGTCCCAACTCACCATGATGCTGATTGTTAGTCAGCACTGGTCTTCCTTCTATGATCATATTATCTGTTTGTTTTGCGTGTTTGTTATACTCGTATGTATAATATTTTAAACTAGTATAAAAGGTACATTAGCTATCTAGTTACCATACTGGTCTGCCAATGACTTGGCCATGACTCAAAAATGTCCCAAGATATAATTTTTTATAAACCATTATTTCTCAAATTTGATTTACAAACATAAACAACGTTTTGATGTCAAAATACACATATTTAATATACGTACAAATTTGCTAATTAAACCTTTATTGGTACACCAATTAATTAAACACCTAGAGAACAAACAACGAATGCTCAAAGTGGAGTCTTGCTCGGATCGGCTAATGAGTTTGTTAACATTAATTAAGATACGCCGCTAATTATCAGACGTGAGGGGTGTTTTACATTCAATATGGGACGTGGAATTGGGGCATTTGAAATTGGGCCTTGATAGATATAGTTATATATATAGGTAAATAGATAAATAGGAGTTCAGCTGCTTTTTCAGGGATTTTCAGAGGAAGTACAATTGCCTATGTGCTTTTGAAAATTTAACTACTTAAATAACCAGACTCTTATATAAATCAATTTATATACCTATAAATGAACAGACAAGGTAATTGATTAACGCACAGCTAAAATTAGAAATTATTACAGAAATATGCTTTATGTGTGCATTATTTTAATTCTAGCCCTAATGGTGCAAAGTGGGGGTTGGAAAATGTGTATGAAACTTTGTTTTTTTGATAGAAGCGTCTTTAAACTCACAGTAAATAGCTCACAGTAATTTTTTTTTAAAGTCGTGCAAATTTAAATTAGGATCAATATTTTAATGATTATCTTATATACTCTCATAATAATTTTATTTCTTCTTTAATAACACATAAGTATCGATAGTGAATCCGCGTGGCAGAAGCTACTAACTCTAATAAAATAGTCGCTAAGCGAAACATAATTACCAAAACTATGTTATAATCTGCGTGTACCGTCCTCCGTTAGGTGATTATAGTGTATTTGAATTAGTTATAGAGGATGCTTTGAAGAAAGCTCAAACTTGTAGTAAGGATCTAATAGTATGTGGCGATTTTAATGTTAACTTATTGATTGAGTCACCCTCAACAACTAGGCTTATTAACTTATTCAAATCATTTAATTTAAACAATTTATTTCTAGAGCCGACCAGAATTACTGCAACTTCTGCCACCTGTCTGGATAACGTGTTTTGTAACTGTGATGCACTTGAAAAATCCATAATAACTGATTTAACTTCAGATCATTGTGGTCAGAAAGTAGTGTTTTTAAATGAAACAGTAGATAAACCGCAAAAAATTACATGTAGGCCTATAACTGTAAATCGTATGGCCAGATTCAAATATAATATTAGTAAAAATATTAATTTAATTAATATGACACAGGATGAACCAGATAGCCTATATAAAGAACTTTTTGATTTTATAAAATTTGAATTTGATAAAACGTTTAATCTTAAGTCCTTTAATAAAAGCAGTAAAGCCAAATTTAATGATTGGGCAACTGCCGGTATTTATAAAAGTAGAGCTAAGTTGTACGAGCTATACGGTATGAAAAAATTTAATAAAAATATCGATTTTCTAGAGTATGTGAAAAAATATTCAAAAGTTTTTAAAAAAACTTGTGCTTTAGCCAAGGCTATTCATCTTAGGAATAAAATTAGCAAATCGAGCAATAAAGTAAAAACTACTTGGAACATTATAAACGCAGAACGAGGTAATACTAAAACCACCAATAAAAGCATTGAACTTAATATTAACGGTAACAGTGTTAGCGATAATGATCAAATTGCTCATACTTTCAATAATTTTTTTACTGACATACCTGTCTCTACAACTAGCTCCTTAGATTCCTCACCTCGAAATGCTGAATTAATACTGCAAACCAATGTAACGAAATGTGTAGAAGTACTTAAGTTTAGGCACATTACACCTCTTGACATAATCAAAACTTTTAAAAGCTTAAAAGTTAAACGTACTGGGGACTTATGGGATTTATCTGTAACTGTTTTACAAAATATCATTGTAGACATAGCTCCTCATCTAGCTTTAATTTTCAATAAATGCGTAGATTGCGGTAAATTTCCAGACTTGATGAAATATAGTAAAGTTATTCCTTTGTTTAAAGCCGGAGATCCTTCTGATCCAACTAATTATCGGCCGGTGTCTATCTTACCAGTTCTGAGTAAGATATTCGAAAAGATTATTTTAAAGCAGCTGCTTTCTCATTTTAATTTTAATAAACTTTTGCATGGTGAACAATACGGTTTCACAAAAGGTCGTTCTACCATTGATGCGGGTGTAGCACTTTTGAAAAATATTTTTAACTGTTGGGAGGATTCACAGAACGTCATTGGGGTGTTTTGTGATTTATCTAAGGCTTTTGATTGTGTTGACCACCAAACACTTATACGTAAACTAGAGTATTATGGAGTTAAAGGTACAGCACTTGATTTGATGCGATCGTACCTTAGTGAGAGAACTCAAATTGTAGATGTCAACGGAGTTAAATCGTCTGGTTCTCCTGTGCATATGGGGGTGCCCCAGGGCTCAATTTTGGGACCTTTTCTATTTTTAATTTATATAAATGATCTTCCGTTCTATGTTAAGAATACCTGTGGAATTGTACTGTTTGCTGACGATACCTCACTGATTTTTGGTGTTGATAGACAGAAATTCAAATATGACGATGTAAACGGTGCATTATCTGAGGTATTAAATTGGTTTACTGTTAATAATCTAGTTTTAAATGCAAGAAAAACTAAATGTATAAAATTTGCATTACCCAATGTAAAAAAGATGGCCTCTAATTTAATGTTAAATAATGAAGCCCTCAGTCTTGTTGAGTCTACAGTGTTTTTGGGTATTACGTTAGATTCAAAACTTCAATGGGGCACCCAAATATCATGTCTTGCGGGGAAGCTCAGCTCAGCAGCTTACGCGGTTAGAAAAATCAGACTACTTACGGATGTAGAAACAGCTAGATTAGTCTATTTCAGTTATTTTCATAGTGTTATGTCCTATGGTATCTTGCTTTGGGGCAGCTGATATAGATACAATTTTTATTTTGCAAAAAAGAGCAGTCCGTGCTATTTATAATTTAAGCTCGCGAGCTTCCCTCAGAGATAAATTTAAGGAAATTAACATTCTCACAGTTGCATCACAGTACATTTATGCAAACATAATATTCGTCCGTCAAAACATTAGTCTTTTCACGAAAAATTGTGATTTGCACTCCATTAATACTAGAAATAAGCATAAACTTGTAACATCTGCTTATAGACTACAGAAAGTGCAAGGATCATTTTTAGGACTTGGTGCACGGTTTTATAACAAAATCCCCACAAATATTTTAGATTTGCCTATGAATAAATTTAAGGAACGAGTTAAGTCAGCTTTGGTACAGAAGGCTTATTATTGTATAAACGATTATATTAACGATGGCGAGGCATGGGTATAGCGCTCGTTCTATCAGGACTAATATTATTATTGTTAAAGAAATTGTTAAAACTTGTTTTGAAAAGAGTAATTGCTGAGTTTATTGCCGGCTCTTCTCAGCAAAAGCAACCTTCCGAACCGAGCATTAGAGTCGACGTTTCATAAGTGCCTGTGAAGGCCTATTTGAATGAATAAATTTATTTCATTTCATTTCATTTCATTTCAAAAGTGGCTATACTTTTAAATAATGGGACCTAAACTACAGTACCCCTGTCTCCTATATCCCTGAACAAAGTCCCAGCCTTCCAGCTGCGAGTCGAAACAAGTTAAGACGTTCAGTACTTGCACATCGATTCCCATTTCAAATTGTTTCACTCGACACCACAGATTATAGAAAAAATCAGATGCTAATAGTGTTATTGTATTTTTTTTGTGTCCGGGTTGAGACTAACCATAGAGTTATTTAGATAATGTTTACCTAGAAGCCAGAATTTTTAAATTTCTATAAATATAAATGCGATAGTAACTCTGTCTGTCTGTCTCACGTCATCACGCCTAAACGAATGAATCGACCTTTATGAAATTTGGTAGATAGGTAGGCTAACTTTAGAAAGGGCTTAGGCTACATTTCAACCTAAAAAGTTGAAGGAACAACGGCGGTTTTATTTAAAATTGCTGAATAAACAGTATCTCTTTACACCGCGACTGTTATGTTCTGTGATTTGGTGATCAAAAGTTGGTTAGTAGGTATAATGTCCCTGTACTTACTGAATGTAATAGGTAGAAAAAGGAAAAAAAAATCAAGGTTAATATGTTATGTATCTTAAATTTTTATGTGTTTTGTCCATTTTTCTCGTAAATAAAATTTATTATTATTATTTTTGTTTAGGGGTTTTATTTCTCAGCTCTTGGCTGGTTTTAACTACATTTACGGGCCGAAACCAAGTAAATGTAGCGTATGTTGTGCTTTATGTGTGCGTGTTTTGGCTAGGAGGACCTATTTCACCTATGGTAAATGACCCAATGGTGGCCAGTTTAAGAAAAAAAAAACTGGTTTTTGTGAAATATTACCAAAATTGTGAAAGTTTCAGCACTGAATATAGTGAAACTGTAAAGTCCAGTCCTTATTTAATATTTATAATTTGTTACGCGTGAGATACGGCAAAGCTGGATTCAATTAATTTAACAAATAAAAGTTGTAGTTTTGTGACCCAGTCTTGGCCAGGGAAAATCCATTAATGGATACCCCAGTCTTAGTCTTAGTTTATCTTTATTTTATGGCTCACACATGAAACCACACTAATTTGGATTTTAATTAAGCAATACTATTTTACAAGTGAAACTTTCTGCTCACCGCCTTAACGATTTCCTTAAGAAAAGCCGTCGTTGTCAATTTCAAATAACCTTACACTTTGTATTCGCGCAAATTTGTACATGTAACTGACTGAATTCAATAAAACGTTAAACTTAGATAGTTCGATGTCTAAAGTCTATGTCACAGTGATCCAAATGTAAAAAACATTCGCTCATGTCCGAATTCTAGATGTTTCTTTCTATTTTTGGCCATTACTGGTACCGTGGCCACCACTGGTACACTTACGATATTATAGTTATTATTAGTATTAGTCTATATAGTTTCTAGTTTATCCCGTATGCATGGCACAAGCCCGTGAGGCAAACTTACCTATCGAATTCCATTGAAAAGCTGGTTGGAAACTCCGAAAGAGTTTTGTTCAATGATTTTCGTTGGCCGTTTCGTTATTAGCTGACGTTAGCTCGTTCTCTTTTGTTACTTAACCACAGTGGTTTGAATTTCGCTTAGCCCTCATTCGCACGAGTTTTTTTAACGGACGGTAAAAAAACGTTCAAATACAACAAATGCATTCCCAAGTATATGTTCACACGACAGCGTTTTTAAAACGCGACGCTTTTTTATCGAGCGATGTGTTTCAACTTTGGGCGTTGGAAATAGAGCATATTAGGGTACTTGGGAAAGCATTTGTTGTGTATGAATGAGGCCTTGGTGTATATTTACTTACTTTTTATTCTAAATATTAAACGAAATTTCACATCTACATTAATATACTAAAATTATACTAAAAGTAAAATTATTCTTACATAAATAAGACAAAGCCGATTCCCGTCGTCTAAACGCTTACATATTTTAAGCTACGCAACTGATTTTAATGCGGTTATCAACAATATCCTGGGACATTTTTCACATACGGCCAATCTGATTCCAAAGTAAGCTTCAGATGAAGCTTGTGTTATGGTGACCAGATAGCTGATATACTACATATAATACTTCTATACATAAATACATATTATAGATATTTTACATCCAGGCACCAGGCATCCAGGCAGGAACAAACAGATATATTCATGCATACAAATGTTTGTCCTGGCTGGGATTCGAACCCACGACTCGCAGCTTGAAAATCAGGGTCACTAACTACAAAGCCAACCGGGCTGTCGAACAATATATCGAGTGATAAAAGGGAAAGGTAAGAATAAAAATGATGCTGTAATATCTGTGTGAAGCTGAGGTACTAGTGAGATATATAATAAGTTACAATATAAACAGAAAAACGTTAACTAATGTACCTACATTAAATTGAAAAACTTCATGAAACCCATTTCAATTTAAAACAACAAAAAAAAACCAATTCAATCAGAACCATTTTCATAAATGGCCGTAAATAAAAGTTTAAATCCAATTCAATTTAAAATTGTAACGTTAAAGTTTCACCTACCGGCGCCGCGGCGGTCACGTTTTGTCCACTGACCGCAAAGGCAGAACTACAAACTCGACTTACTTCGGGGCACTTCGTAACTCTTCGGAACTTGTTCATGAACATGAAGACTTCAGAGTGTGAACTACTTCTATCGAGTTTCTAAAGAGTAAACTGCGCAAAATTCTTGTTTACAGAAGTTAAAGAACCTTAGACAGGTTTGCAACAGTACTGATTTAAAGCATACAAGTTCTGTACCAAAGTATTTTGTGTTTATACCTTTTTCTGACGGAAAAGTACCCAAACTAAAAGTGTAAAACAATTTTCTTTGCTAGATATAGTTTTCCATTTAGTGTTTTGAATGTGTGTGTTTGGAAGAATTATTTAATTTATTTAAGTGACAAAGAACAAACGAAAAGAAAGAGTCAGTAAGGTATAATTTTGGGTCCGACAGACCATGCAAGCCTCCTTATGACATGGTGACTGCTAACCATTAGCCGGATCATATGCTTGTTTGCCAGTTTAATGGTATATAGGTTACTTTAGTGTTTTTCTCAACTTAAGCATCCTTTCTAAAATCTCCCTCTCTCTTATCGCTTTTATTTCATAAAAAAGTATTACATATTTTACAAATCTTCAACAATAGTTGGAGTCACTAGAAATATTACCAAAATAAGCGAAAAATAAAAAAACTAGGCCATTATACATACATACTATTAATATAAGATGAAATCTCCTGAATGGGACCCAAAGGTCTATTTACCAGGCCAGCGAGGGTAAACACAAAACAAGATGAAGATAGGAGTTCATTCCTTGGAAGGGTTTTTGTCCTAAATACGTTTCGTCAAAGGGCTCGTGACAAACGAATGCCGGCCGCGGGCGCGGTCTTGGAGAACTGAAACTTACGGCTAGATATTACTACCGTGGCCGCTTCTTGGCCCAGTAGTAAAATTACTCACAAAAAAAAGGTTCAAACTAATTGCCTTTACTGAGTAAGACTGGCTTTCAGTGAAAATAATCTGACATAAGGTTTTTACAAAAACTTATGAATGGTCTTAGTGTAAGAATCGAAAGGTCGCTTTTCCTGAGAAAAGCCGGTACTAAACTCAGCAATCAGCCTTTTTAAAATATATTAAAGTCCATTTATCGAAGAAGGCATAGGGCACTATAGGCTATACATACCATCTCGCTACGACCAATTGAAGCGGAGCACTAATGAACAATATTTAAAAACCAGGAGTTTTTTTTCCTTTTGAGAGCTTCCGCTGCGTGCGCTGCGTAAACGGAAAAAGTTAAACATGTCAATTATTCCCAGAAATAATATAGGTATGACATCGGGCCGTAATGTTATTTCCTTACGTATGTTTCCGTTTGAAAGATCTTCAGATATTCACGGCACTTTCGGTCAAGAATGGAATTCTGGCACTTTTCTTTAGACACTACTATGGCCACTAACGAAATTTACCCTCGGCTAAGGGATAAAGTGCTTTAATACCGCCAACATACGTGTGGAAACCCTTTAAAGAAAGGTATAAGTTGGTCACAGAATGCTTTATAGGTATTTTAGAGGTACACACATGACACGCAGAAATAATATGTATCTTGGAAATGTAACATTTTTGATAAAAAATATATTTTACCCGTTACAATATATTTTTCATGATTTTATTTTAACTCGAATCTATATTTAACTGGGCGTTTGGCTTTGTACTGTCCGACTCTGACTTTTAAGCCAGTGGTTGTGGGTTCGTTCGCGACCTGTGACAAACTTCTGTCTGTAGGTATTTATGTATAAGTATTTTAAATAGTAAATGTACTATGTCAGCTTTAGGTATAGATTCTAAAAAAATGTTCAGGACATTTATTTATTTATTCACAAGCTTCCACCGCGCTTTCACCCGAGTATTTCGCGTTCCCTTATTAATTTGGGAATATAATATAGCCCATCTAATCCCTACTAATATACCTTTCCATTGGTGAAAGAATTATTCAGATCTGTCCAGTATTTTCGGGGCCAATTCAATACAAACAAACAACCAAAATTACCTTTATAATATTAATGCAGATGTTTACGTCCACTATGAAAGTACATAATATATAAGTTTCTATATATATCTATATATAGATGCACCCTTAATTATACTAACCTCTAACAGGTGTTTCTGAGTACTTTACAAGGATGCTTAGTAAACTTAGTTTATATGTTACAAGTAGTTACAACTTAGTTCGGGTGTACTGTACAAATACTATTAAATAGTTACCCATTAGTTCAGTTTAGTTATAGTTAAGTTAATTCATTATTATGGGAATGGTTTAGATGTATTTTATGAAATTTAGCAATTTTACAATAATTTATATCTTTGAGAAAATGTTCAAGTCATGCTATCTATTACAATATAAAAAATATAATATATATTTTAATAATGTCTGTACACAGCATTTAAGAACCTTTTATAGAATTTTTTTTTACTAGTGGAATTTTACTTTTCCCAATCTAGGTTAAAATATATGTGCTCCAAATTTCATCGAAATTCGTTTAGTAGTTGTTGCGTGAAAGATTAACAAACATAACACAAACTTTCGCATTTATAATATTAGCATGGTGTTCTATTTTATATTAAACATGATCTGCATTCAATATGTTAATTTCAACATTTAATCTTAAATTCTATCTAATATATAAAATTCTCGTGTCACAGTTTTCGTTGCCATACTCTCAGATTGCTCAGATTTTTATGAAATTTTGTGTGCATATTCAGTAGGTCTGAGAATCGGACAACATCTATTTTTCATACCCCTAAGTGATCACGGGAACGGGAACGGGAACTGCGGGTGAAACCGCGGGGCGGCAGCTAGTAACTTAATATATTCTGAACAGTTTTCTTCCCAAATATAATATTTTCTCAGCGACTGCGCTGCGACCGATCATGTAACATCACGTCCAGTTTTTATTTTCGACGTCAGGAGGTTTCCCACAACTTGCGATCCGTTAAAACATGATCCCGTCTGAATACAAATGGATGCCGTCTGGATACATGGATAAGTGGAGAATTTATCTTGATATTTTAAGAAGAATTTTATGTTAGTACCTATCTATACGTAAGGAATATTATTGAAAAGCATGCAGTAATTTATAATATTGACTACAGATAGATAAAAGTACAGTTTATTATTAAAAAATCAGTTTTTTAGTTCAGTTTTTTTTGTTATTACTGCCGCTCAAATTGACTCCATGCTGCCTGATGGAACGAGTGCTATTTGTATACTATGATTATAAAAAGGTTATGCTGGATTTGTTGCTCGAAGGTACTAATACACTGGTATGAAGCTTCTGAAAATGTATATATTTTGATGTTATGCAAGGTAAACTTAGCAATGTTTATAACCATATTAATATGCGTGTCTGGAGTGGAGTTAGCGGTAGTTTCAGCAGTTTTTTCTTATCTTACCCATTGATAAAACAGCAGTTGAATTTTACCTTTGCAAGTTTGATACTACATTTAACCCTCTAATCCTTTTATAAAAACAGAGCATCTTCATCTTTCACGAAACACACCTGAAAAGAACCAATAGCTGTAGCAACACTACATATTATATGTAAGTAAAGGTTGAATCGGAACTCGGAAGCTTCATGCGGTGTAAGGACTCCTTTTGTCGGCCGTCCCCCATCCATTGTCGCTCAAGTCCTTCTACCTTTGAGGATAGGTCGCGTTCATACCTTAACGACAGTATATTATTCAGAAATCGAATGCTCATTTGACACACCCGTTTTGCTTTGTGAGAAGATCTTAACTTTTAAATTGCTCGGTTGTGAATTCAAATCTTACACAGGACAAACAGTTGTAGGCACTAATATGTCTCTATGTTAATATCTATATTGTATGTATTTATAAGTAATATTATTAGCTAACTGGATACTTAGCGGAAAGTACAAGCTCTGCTTAGTTTGATGAGTTTGTATAATGTTTTTTTGTAGATTTGGAGTCGTTGTAGTTGACAACACTGCTTATGTTTATATTCGTCTCTATATCTGTATAAACGCCGGCAAAGGGTAACATACATATAAGATAGACCATCCTCCTTTTTTGAAGTCGGTTTTTTTTTTATAGCCGGTATGTCTGTACAATATCAGTTAGTACCTAAAATATAATGTAATTCTCTGATCAATTAGCTATTTATTAGAAAAAAAATTCTAATTGGTATAGTAACTTCGGAGCTTATTTAATACGAAGAAAGAAAAAGTTTAATTCATCGATGTTGATATCAAAGATATTGTGATAGACAAATATGTCCAGATAAATCATGAATTTAATTAGCAAAAGTTTAAAACCCTTCGATTGGTTCAGTGTTTCTCTACTAATGTGGAACGTGTGTCCATCAGTGTACGCGCACGTAAGGGAAACGTCTAGGACATGTCATGCCGCGGAATGGCCTGTCATTTCAAACCACCCATTGTGGCCCTGAGGTACTCGTATACATTGTATTTTATTTTTAAAGTCATGCTGTTATGTGGCTTTGAACGACATTTATTTTTTACTGGAACTGAATTGAACTGGTAATGCTTCAATGAAACAGAAAAGTAGTAGATTTTTTTCATATATATTATGCTTTAAGCACAGTTTAAGGGAAACCTTATTTCAATCATAATATATGAATAGATAGATAGATAGATAATGCTTTATTGTTACAGCACATATAAAACTTTAAATTAACAAGGAACATAAAAGACAAGAGTGTTTCAATGGGCCTTATCACTTATAGAGATCATGAATTGTCAACATTAAAATTGTAATTAAAGATCATTATATCACCTTGCAGTTTTGAGTTTACAGTCAGCAGCCTTTTGGATGACTTTGTATGTTTTAACCGACTTCAAAAAAGGAGGAGGTTCTATGTTCCATGTTAGGCGTGATAAGGGCAAAAAGAAACGTTAGCAGTAAACAAGTTGAAACTGCTTTCGAATTTAAAATCTTTTTATTAATTGTATTTAATAGAAAACACAAACTCCAGCAACTCTAAATAATCATAGCAGCAGCAGACAGTAAACTGAAAAAACGAAAAAAAAAACGGCAGAATTTGAAAATGGTAAATCAACAATGAAGAGTAAATTCCAACTCGTCTGTTCATTTGCATTATCAATGTTACAGTATCCATTTCAAACCCTATCTACATATATATAAGGTTAATATTACCTTGTAAGTTCTATAAAGGCTTATGCTGCCGATTAGCGGAGGCTATATCTGTATTTGCACGCTTACCCCCGAAGAGGATGAGCAGATATAGAGGGATATAGAAAGGGATCCAGCACACCCCCTTATGTTTCATTAACGATAGTCCTATATAGAGTTACAAAGGTTTTGATAGTACAATAAAAATATTGAGAAAACGTTATACAATGTTTTCGAATTGACGCCATTTTTAATTATGATTGTATTTTTTTAATTATCTACGTTTTAATGGACATTTTTTCACACACTGCCAATCTGATTCCAAATTAAGCATCAAAGTGAGCTTGTGTTATGGTAATAGCTGATATACTACATATACTACTTTTAAATACATACTTATATAGATATTTACATCCAGACACAGGACAAACAGACATATGAATTATGATTGTAAGTATGTTATTAAAATGCATAATATGTTGTTATATTTGTTACTTGTGATATTATCTGCGTTGGAAAACTGAACAGCATTCCAGTACCTATCCCTCTAGTAGGAGAAGAACCTTTGACAATAACCACTTAAAACCTACAAATTACTTAAAAGTCATTACTTACCTACTTCTTAAAAATAAAGGCCCATATACAGAGCAATAAAACACCAAAGAAAATTGCGTCGAAAAAAAACAGTTTGCTACTCTATGACTTGTATAGTCTACGGACATCCTAGTCCAGGAGCGTCGACACAATGACCCTGCGTAAATCTCCTCGCCCCTCGCGCCGGTCGGACACCGGAATTCATAAATTATGATTCACTTGCTCACTGAAAACCTTTTTTATGGTAACGCTTATTCGGTGAAAAGCGGCCATTTTTATTTCACTCGTTTGTCGCTTAACGTTCTGTGTTTTTTATCTGCGGGGATTCTTTTTGAGCGCCTAGCTCCCTTGCTATGTGATGTTGGATTTTAGGTTATGTGATTCCTAATCTCTACTAATATTATAAATGCGAAAGTAACTCTGTCTGTCTGTCTATAAAGCATAAACCACTGATGCGATTTTGTTGAATTTTGGTAGGTACAGAGATACACCAAAACTTGGATAAGGAAATAAGCTACTTTTTATCCTGGGAAACTTGAAGGTGGAACCCACCGGGAACGTGGGTGAAACCGCAGGAACCACTAGTATGTATATAAGTATATATTTTAAAGTAAATTATGTGCTAAATCTTCTTTTTTATACCATACTTAGTACAAGCTCTGCTTAGTTAGGAATCAGATTGTTTTGAATAATGTCCGAGCATAATTATTTAGTACTACATAATTTTAAACGGAAAATTTCCCTGAAAATCATAAATTATATTTCATTTTTACTGTACACTTCGTACACATAAAACAGTAGGTAAGAGAATAAAGCCTTTTTTATTTCAACAGCTTTAAGATTTATAACCTCGAAGTAATATCGCTAGTAAATGTCAACAGACGTAATAAAACACATCAGTGACTCCAAGGATAATGTCTCGACGTGTATTCTACATACAAACATGTATGATAAAAATGTATGTATGTATGTATGTATGTGCGTACAGTGAAATGTCATAAAATTTACGAAGTGTAAGAATATTCACGGTGGCTTTTTATGCGACATCATTTTATGGGTTTTCGGGTTTAACGTATGGTCCAAGTTTGAAAATATATATATTATAAATGCGGTCATAACTCTGTCCAGCCTAGATCCTAGAAAAAGTCAATAAAACTAAACTCCGACGATAGAAAGCAATTTTGTCGTATCTAAAAAATATAAGTTTACACCAGAGTAAAAAAATACTTGAAAAAATATTATTATAAAGTTAATATGTCCTAAATAAAAACTTATAAGAAAATAGGTATTTATAATTCAGGCAGACACAATTGATTTATTCTAAATTATTTTACTATCTACGACATACCTACGACAAAACTACTTTCTACCGTCGACTCGCTAATCGCTCTCTCTTAAACCACCCTATTGTTTCGGATCAAGAAACTAGTGTTGAATGACGAATTATATTCGTTCGGATATTGTGATGTTGCATGTCGGCACGTGGCGATCATAAACGTTTAAAAACGTCGTTAAAGTCTCTTACGTCATCACTTAACTCTAGTAGGGTAAAAATATGACGTCATAATCTGACTTCTGAGATACATATCTTAAATTTTATTTACTGTCTGACTGTTTAAACCTTACTTTTTTTGTAAACTAATGGCTCCGCGTTTTCACCCGCGGGAGATCTTCCATTTCCCTGGGATAAAAAGTAGCCTATATCCTTTCTCAGGCTCTAGACTATATGTGTACCAAATTTAATTTAAATCGGTTCAGTAGTTTTAGCGTGAAAGCGAGACAAACTGACAGAAAGAGTTGCTTTTGCATTTATGATATTAGTTGGGATGCAAATATGATATTATAACAGTCGAATCGTCCCTTTAAAGATATCAATCATAAATTTACTTCGCAAATTTAAAAAAAAATGTGAGTTTGGTTGTTACTTCTGTCACGCCTAAAATATAAAACCTGTTTCGCTGAATTTAAGAATTACAAATAGATTGTGTTTTTGAATAATTGTATATAGGTTATTGGAATTAATTTTTGTTTATAGACATTAAAAACATAAAATTAAAATACCTACTTAATAGAATGTATTTTTTATTTGCTATAAAAAAATATAGTTATATTAAATCGGTCAACAAAACACTATTTAATGTGTTATTCTAGAACATATCAAAGTATTTCAAATCCATTCAGGTGTTTGAAAATGAGTCACAACAAAGAAAAAAATCTATGAGCATGTTAATATCTACTTAAATTTCTGCCGAAAAATGTTTAATTATCCGAAAACACTTACACCGTATGAATCATGCATAATTTTAACAAAAATATACACTAAAAAGATAGGCACAGAGAGATAAATTTTCTTTTATAATGCTATATCACTATAATTTTCTATACAAAACTACAACTAAATCTACTGCTAAGAAAGATGATATATCTATACTAATATTAAAAAGAGGAAAGATTTGATTTTTGTTATAGTATAATATATTATATGATTCTTTCAACAACAGAAGGAAAACAAAACAGCAAGTAGATATATGTATAAAATAAACGCTAGGTACTGAACTTTTAGTACAATTGTTGTGGTTAGTGACCCTGACTTTCAAGCCGCGGGTCGTGGGTTCGAATCCAACCCAGGACAAACATTTGTATGCATGAATATGTCTGTTTGTCCTGTGTCTGGATGTTAATAATATGCAGTATATCAGCTATCTGGTTACCATAACACAAGCTCACTTTGAAGCTTACTTTGGAATCAGATTGACCGTGTGTAAAAATGTCCCAGGATATTTAATTGTTATTCAGTGTTGATTATGGTCTTCCGTACCTTCTGTGTATATCAATTTAGTGGCAAAACAGCAAAGGACTGTCTAAATCAACCCCTTTTCATATTTCTCGGAAATATTATATGTCCCTTGTTTTTATCGCTTGTAATACAATTACAATGAATCATATACAAAGGGTTGGCAAATATTACTTTGGAAGGTTTCGAAGTGGTCTTGTAATAATAAAAAAATGACGTTAATATAACCCCTGTACCTACACTGTTATTAAGAATAAACATAAATAAATACCTTGGGACAGTTTTCACATGGCCAATCTGATTCCAAACTGAGCAGAACGGTATGGTAGCTATGGTAACTAGATAGCCAATATACTACGTTTAAATACTTACTTTTATATTAACATACAGACACAGAAAAACATACATGTCCAATGTTCATGCATATAAATGTTTGTCCTGTGCGGGATTCGAACTCACGGCGCCATGAAAGACAGGGTCACTAAACACAGAGACAACTTTCCAGTCAAAATAATAAATAAATAGCAAATATAACGTATTTTAAATATTAATAAAATCCTAATACTTTTAGCAGCAGAAGAGAAAACTCTGCACATTTATTTCGAAAATTAATTTTACATCAAGTAATAAAAAATACAAATTAAGTTGTACAGCGTTCATTAGGCAACTTAACTCGAAATTAATTCTTCAAAAACATTTTTTTCCACCCGTTTCCGTAAAGAATTCGCCGAGGGAACGGGTTGAATGGACCATAAGCGATTTTCGGGATTAAATTAGAGTATAGAGCCGGTTTGTACCGGTCCTCTCCCGGGCGGTTCCCTTTTCAGCAATTAAAACCAGATCAAAGTGTGTCCCGCGGTATATTTTTGTTGTATTTTTCTCACAGCAGGGTAATGCAGGGTACGCCAGGGTAAGGCAGGGTAAGGCAATAAAAATAAAATATGGCTTTTAATTTCACTTGTGTACTTGGTGAGCTCGCCGTAATGAGACTTGGACAACAGGTTTGTTCTGCTCATTTATTGCTGCTGAAGAATATTAGATTCACTTTCCAAATTATTGTAAAATTATTGTTAAGGCTAGCTAACTAACTGGTCGAATCCCGGAAACTCGAGTAAAGTCATAGTAGGTAACTAAATGAGTTTTAAATTCGTATAAAAAATAGACTAGTATATAATTAGGGTTTATTTTATAAGTGTCTGAAAAAACAAAAACCCATTAAGGAAACATTCAACTTTTACGGGATTAAACGTAGTATATTTTCTTTAGTCCTTTCCCTGTAGTCAATATCTATATCAAATATCATCAAAATCAGTTCTGTAGTTTTGGCTTAACGTAACAGAGTTACTTTTGCATTTGTAATATAAGCAGCGATATATATTTTTAAAAGAATGTGCCCATGGCTACCCCAGTGGCGTGTATGTGACGGTGTCAGGATGTTTGGAAAATTCAATAAATATCGTGCGACGCCCGACATTCATGAAATTACGCTTCCCCAAACATCCCTATATATATCCACCATGAGACATAAGTATAAAACTTTCATAATATTAAAAAGTTATGTAAAGCTGTCCAGTAAAATTAAAGACTTTAAATGAGGGCGCCACTTGTAAAATATCTGACAGTTCCTAATGATAATGCTTGTAATGTTTTAGTTCCTTATTCTGCCGCAATATGGCGATGTGTTTTTTGGTCAGGTTTTAACTGTGTCACTAATCTGGTGTAATCACTTTTAAATATAACAGGTAATTAAAATTAACTATATTATTAAGATTTTAGATTAAAAATTTAGAAAACAAATTACAGCTAAACAAAAACAGATAATAATAGAATATGAAACGTCATCAGAAAACATTATTCAAAATAAATACTTTTTAGGTAACTAACAAAAATTTGATAATAATTATCATCATCAAAATATCAAAATTACTGACTAAAGTCTCTATACTATCTTCTATGAGAGCGCATTGCTTAGTCAACGGAAAAGACAGAGCACCTTCATAATAGACTTTCGAATATCGTACTTTCAAAACCGCTCAAACAAGCATTATCATCAGCAAACATTAATCAAAATCATTAAACCCACCCTTCATTCCTGAACATAAAATGACGAATAACTTTCAAACTTGAACCCACGTAAGGGATGAATTCACTGTACTAACGACCCATCCTTTGCCCGCAAGAAGTCTTAATCACTGCACTTCTTTCTTTAAGATTAATGACGTTTTGATAAATTACCTCGACACAGCAAATGGGGTGAATCTGCCAGATAAAGATGCAATTCAGCAATACCCTGTAATGAACATGATAGTAAAATTTTAAATTGAAAGAAAAGAAACTCACATTATACTAGTTTTTAAGGTAAATAATGATTTGTTGACAAACTGGCCTTTAGCTCTCGATTGTACAGAGTTTGCAGACGGGCTTCAGCCCAAAATCAGGCTGAAGCCAGTTAGACCTTGTATGGCATACCTGAAAAGTGCTAATTATTATTACATATGACATACATAATTAAATAAATAAGCTAAAGTGCAAACCCAACAAACAAACCTATGTTGAAATAAATCACAAAATACACAATAATAATAATAATATCCTGGGACATTTTTTACACACAGCCAATCTGATTCCAAAGTAAGCATCAAAGTGAGCTTGTGTTATGGTAATCAAATAGCTGATGTAGTATATATATGTATATAATTACATCCAACACAGAACAAACGGACATATTCATTTCACGCATACAAATGTTTGTCCTGGGTGATTCGAACCCATAACCAGCGGTTTGAGAGTCAAAGTCACTAACCACAAAGCCAACCGGTCTGTCACTAAAAGAATATTATATCCCAGTTCTTTCTAATATTATAAATGTAAATGTTTGGATGGATGTTACGCAAAAACAACCGAAGTAATTTTGATAAAGAACAGTCTCCTTAGGCGCAGGGTTAGAATGATTTTAAAATAGTACATAATAAATACTATTTTAAACGCGGCGGTAACTACAGAACTGGAGCTAATAAGTGATATGAACGTGAAAAAAATATAATATTTTAATTTTCATCAAAACAAGCAAATACCCGATAAAGAAAGAAAATACATTTATTTGTCAGCGCTGGTCTTCCGTTGGGACCGGTTCATGACGTCACATTAAAGTAAAATAAGGCAAAAAAGAAATAAATATAAATATAAGAATGAAAGTATAGAAACAGCAGTAACACTTAAACAAATGAAAAACAAAAATAATAAAAACACATGATAGCAATATTATACAAAAACACACACCAAACAATTAAAATTGTAAAATATAGAAATAAAAAATAAAAATTAAATACAAAAATATGGTTCGTCAACGCCTTTAAAGTGGTTGTAATGGAATTTACATAAACCATAAACCATTATAATTGGACGGACAATAATTTATGTTAATCGAACATCGGTTAGTGGCGATTTACATAAGTATGATTTACGTACTAAACTAATAGAGCTACAACCACAGACTTTAATTGTTTTGGTTTAATATAAACTATTCATAATCTATACTAATATTATAAATGCGAAAGTAACTCTGTCTCGCTTTCGCACTAAAACAAAACAGTATTGAATGTTTTTTTTTATACCACGAAGGTGGCAAACAGGCATACAGTCCGCCTGATGGGAAGAGGTTACCGCAGCCCATGGACGCTTGCAACACTAGGGGCGTTACTCACGCGTTGCAGACCCTGTAAAAATCTCTTCACTCCCTTTTTGAAGAACCCTATACTGAAATTCGGTACAACAGATAGACAAGCCTGAGATAGTACATAGGCTACTTTTTATTCCGGGATAGTGGAAGATGTCCCGGGTACGCGGTGAGACCGCATGGAGCCAATAGTCTAGTCTATAATGAATACTGACTGACAGCCCACAGTGGTTAAACCGTATGAATGTTTCATAAGTTTTGTATATGTGCAACTAATATTTATAAATGCGAATGTTTGTGAGAATGTATGGATGTATGTTTGTTACTGTTTCACGCCAGAACATCTTAAGGGATCGCGACGAAGACACAGAGAATATGTTCTGGAATAACACAGGCGACTTCTTATCACGGGAAAATCGAAATACGTCTGGGAAACCGGAATCATTATCTTCATGTTTAATTCTAATTTCAGAATGATTTATATACCTAGTTACATTACTAAGGATTTTATGTCTTGTCTTTTATGTTTCTTGTATTTTTATGTTTTATATGTGGTGTAAGAATAAAGTATTTATCTATCTATCTAAGGAAAGCTGTATCATCAAAAATAAACAAACAAAAACCATCGCAGAAGAAATATTTTCTATCGCTAAAGTTAAACTATTGCTGAAACATGTAAACCGGTTAGTTATCCAATTATTATACAGAAACCAATCTCGAGTTATGATCCCGTAACTTTGGCAGGAATGTTAAGGCGAGGCACCCCACCGCTCTCTCGCGAAAGATCCAAATGCCTTCGCGAACTCGCCTTATTACATAGAAAGAATTTTAACGAGATGCTAACTTGTTTATAAATTGAATTCTCCTAACGGCAACAGCTTGTTGCCTATAGATTAAGTTTGAAAAAGTTCGATGATTTCGTTCGGAAATTTGTTGTTGCAATAATTTAATTTGTTTGGGAGAGACGCTTAAATCGTTCCCGCTGTTATTCTATTAGGACGTAGGTAGGTAGGTTGATTGTTCAGTTGACAACTTTTTGTGACAATATAAACTTTTAAATGAGTTTTCCGAAATGATACATTTATAAACTTGATTTGGTTACTTCAGAGCACTAAATTAACATGATTTTTACATGAAAAATCTAATGAAAAACCACTAACATCCGAACTGCGGTTTCACCCGCGTTCGGGCCTATTCGAGGACATACTCTAACTATGCCAAGTTTCATCCAGATCCCTTTAGCCGTTCTGGCGAGATTGTATAATTAACATACATCTATCCAAGTTTAATAGTAGGATTGACACTTTATGACCACGCACGCTTTTTATTGATGCTTCGCTCCTATTGGTCGTAGCGTGATGTTATAGCCTTCTTCAAAAAGGTTACCCACTGAAAGAGTTTCACGATTAGAACTCATCTCCAGTAGATACTTAGATCAGGTTTATAATAAAGATAGGACAAAATCAGGCCATGTCTTAATCTTCATCATTAAAGTGACGAAATTATACAGTGTCTGATGAGACGGATATATTTATCTTCTCTTTCTTACTGGATCCATTATGGGGCAAATTACGCCGAGAAAGCCCTGCACCGTATATGGAAGGGACTTTCTCAACTATGCGACGGTACAAGTTGGAAGGATTCGTTATTTATTTTAAGTGACTAGATGGTATTGAGTAATAGGTTTTAGCAATTTAATATTTTTTGTGAATTAACCCTTAACGATATATTAGAGCTTGTAACAGCTTACATGACTATAGGATGTTTCTTTTCTTAATTCTTTGTTTATAATTATAATTGTAGAGTGTATTAATTACAAAATTTTTTTTAGTTATTTCAGTGTTAACCTATTCAAAGTTAGGTATTTGTTTTTACTTAAACATCAACTGATTTCCAATACCTATAGAACTAGGTATATTAATGTCATAATAAAAAAAATATTATGAGGCTTGATTTTTTTAAATCCCATTTACATGACTAAACCAATTTAAAATCACTATTTTCGGGAACACTTCGTATTTTTTTTGCCTTTATCCCAAAAGTCTGATTCTCCTAACTAATAGTCACATTGGTGATCCTAATTCGGCGTGTCCAATCGAAGAATAGATCCGTAGACACTTAATACATGTTATTCAATACAGCCTAACGAATACTTATAGTAGATTTGACGTTACACCAAATCGTAATTTAATAAGGTAACTTTCTCTCCAAATCTGTAAGTTTTAGCTTTTAATGATATATCTAAATATTATATTTGGTGGCCGGAAACCTCACGTCTGTCTATGATGAAAGCTTTGAGCTTTTAAGGTAGCGGTTGTTGTGGAACGTATCGGTGATTAGAAAGCTTTTATATACATATGAGCTTCCGCCGCGCGGTTTTTGTATAGCTCCCGTCCCTGTAGTAATATGGGAATAAAATATAGCCTATGTTACTCCTTGATAATCTAGCTATGTATTGGTGAATGAATCATTCAGATCATTCTAGTAGTTTTGGAGCGTTTTTGATACAAACAAACGAAAAACAAATATTTTCTCTTTATAATATAACTGTAGAGTCATAGTATCTGTAATCCTAGCCAAGCATCTAACTCACCACAAGTTTCTTGCAAAATAGTTACCATTTTCTCTTTAGAGCTGTATGTTCAAAAATTTGGTAAATTTAATCAAAATACTGTACATTTTCTACCGCTCGTACAGAAAAACTTATCTTCCTTACTGTACTCAAACGTCGCAGATGCTTCAACATTTTACAAATAGTGTAACAAACAATTAGTCTTTATCGCACCCTCTAGGTCACATTAAGCTAATTACTATCGTATTTCAAGGCTATTAAGGTTCTTAATGCTTGCTATTAGGTCGAGTTGCATCGCTCTACTGTTCAAGTGATAACCACCCGTCTTGTAAGTCGGTTAACACTTGTTGGCTCCCATAATTTCATTTAGGTTATTTTCCTACATAATATTAATGAATATTCGGGGTCATTTTTGAGACACGGCCAATCTGATTCCAAAGTAAACAGAGCTTGTATTATGGTAACTAGATAGCTGATATACTACGTATACTATTTATTAAATAAATAAATAAAATAAATATCCTGGGACATTTTTTCACACACGGCCAATCTGATTCCAAAGTAAGCTTCAAAGTGAGCTTTTGTTATGGTAACAAGATAGCTGATATGACATATACATACTACTTTTAAATACATACTTATATTGATATTTACATCCAAAAATGTATACTTATATTGATATATCTATGAACGAACAGACATGTTCATGCATATATTTTTTACGTCCATAGCGGTAGTCGATCACATGAACTTAAGGGTGTGTGAATTTTCATGTTCTATTTGTTTTACAAAATTTTTGTGTCCCAGTCACAGCACTAAGCTCAAAAAACTGTTTTTTAATCCATCTGATATTTTTCAACAATTTATATTATAAACATATTGAATATTGCATATTGCCATTGTGAGTTTAATGTCTTCATAAGTGTTTTTTCTTTCATATTCTTACTTTTACTCATGTTTTGTTTACATATAATTGCTTGTGTTTTTAAACACGTATTCATCATATCAGCCATAGGACGTCCACTGCTGAACATAGGCCTCCCCCATCGACTTCCATGCAGACCGGCTGTACGTTGCCTGCATCCAGCGGGTTCCAGCAACCCTTGTCAGGTCGTCAGTCCACCTTATGGGACGCCCTAACTATAGGTTTACCATAAACAAATAAATAAGGCATCCTTTAAAGTACCTTCAAGCAAAGTACTCCATTCAATCGCCAGTTTCATTAGTGCATCCACTTCCGACCCTCAATAGAGTAAATTTATTTTTATTACTTACCAAATAGCCGGTGTTTATTACCACTAAAACTGCGGAACCGCATGCGCGGATTTATCTAGATCGCCCCGACCTTTCCCGTTAAACGTATAAATAAGGTGCTTTTAAGGTGATCCTGCTGTATTGATTACATGAGCAATATGTGTCTGCTTTTCATTAAAACTAAGTCGCTTCCCACCGCTGTACGCTTAGCTATTTAAACTACGGTTTTAATGTGGTTTTCATCAATAGGTAGAGTTATTTAAGAGGAAAGTGTTGTGTTTTGTTAAGATATAAATATATATCCTGGGATATTTTTCACACATGGCCAATCCAATTCCAAACTAAGCAAAGGGTTCTTTCGTTCTTTCTTTTCGGGCTCTCAGCTACTTAATATGGCTTTATTGTGGTCGACTGTAAAGTGTGTTCCAATGAATTTTTCTGTGCTGAATAAAATAAGCAATTCATCATTCATCATCATCATCTTCAGCCTATTCATTCCACTGCTGGACGTAGGCCTCCCCTAATGCGCGCCACTTATCCCGGTCCTCCGCTCTCCTCATCCAGCCCCTCCCGGCAACCATACGCAGTTCGTCGGACCACCGGGCTGGAGGGCGTCCTACACTACGTTTGCCGAGACGCGGTCTCCACTCTAGGACTCGTTTGCTCCAACGGCCATCGGTCCTACGACTGATGTGGCCGGCCCATTGCCACTTCAGCTTGCTGATCCTGCGAGCTATGTCAGTTACCTTAGTTCTCTTACGGATATCCTCATTTCTGATTTTATCCGTAAGAGAAACGCCTAACATAGCTCGCTCCATAGCACGCTGAGCAACTTGGAATTTCTGGACCAGCCCCATCGTCAGTGTCCACGTCTCGGCTCCGTATGTCATTACGGGTAGGACGCACTGCTCGAAGACTTTTGTCTTCAGGCATTGCGGAATGGTCGACGTGAAGATTTGTCTGAGCTTGCCGAATGCCGCCCAGCCCAACTGGATCCTCCTATTAGCTTCTCCCTCGAAGTTGTGGCGGCCTACCCGTATCTTGTGACCAAGATATACATACTCGTCCACAACCCCGAGGGGAACGCCATTGACGGTCACTGGTCTTGGCATGACGTGCTCGTTGAACATAACTTTCGTCTTGTCCAAATTCATGCCAAGACCCACTCGTCGAGAGGAATTGTTTAGGCCGTTCAGCATTTGGTCAAGCTCCTCCAGCGTCTCTGCAAAGATGACGATATCGTCAGCGAAACGGAGGTGAGAGATGCGGTCGCCGTTAATGTTTATGCCTCGTCCATTCCAGTCCAGGGTTTTGAAGACATCTTCCATCGCGGTAGAGAACAGTTTCGGGGATATAACATCCCCCTGTCTCACACCGCGGCGAAGAGGAATAGGCTTCGTCCTCCTGTCCTGGATCTGGACGGACATTGTGGCGGCGTCATACAGGCATCTCAACACCTCGATATATCGCCAATCGATATGACATCTCTGCAGAGACTCCAGAACAGCCCAAGTTTCGATGGAGTCGAAGGCTTTTTCGTAGTCCACAAAGGCCATACACAGCGACTGATTATACTCATGCGTCTTCTGTATAATCTGTCGAACAGTATGGATGTGGTCCACGGTGCTATAGCCTTTTCGAAACCCGGCCTGCTCCGGAGGTTGGAACTCGTCAAATCTCCCAGCGAGACGATTCGTGACGACTCGCGAGAACAACTTGTAGACGTGGCTAAGGAGTGAGATCGGTCTGTAGTTCTTCAAGAGAGCCTTATCACCTTTCTTGAAGAACAACACAACCACACTCTCTGTCCACGCCCTCGGCACAGTACCCTGGAGGATGACGGAATTAAAGAGGTCTGCCAAAGCTGTAAGGATAGGCAAACCTCCAGCCCTGAGCAGCTCAGTAGTAATGCCGTCATCACCCGGTGCCCTGCCGTTTTTAAGTTGTCTCAGAGCCGCCCTAATCTCGCATACGTCGACCTCCGGGATGTCTTCCGTATAGTGGCGCGTGAGTGGTGCCCGTGGATCATCAGTACCCTGGGTAGCAGGTCTCTCCGCCTGCGAAGAATATAGCAGTCCATAGAACTTTTCAACCTCTGCCAGGATCTCATGGCGAGACGTATGCTCTACGCCCTCTGCTGTCCTAAGCTTCGCTAGGTGGCTCCTCCCCAGTGGCTTTGAGAAAACTTTAGTCAATTACTGTTAATTTTTCCAAAGATGTTTTCGACTAGACAAAGAAGATTGCTTAAGTTTTTTTATCATATTAATTTTAAGCTTCGAAATTATTAGACAAGAAAAGAGAGCATTATTTATTAAGATAAATTCAATCAGTAAATTATCTTTATTAATCTATTATTAATTATAACAAAAACCACTATATTCCTTAGTCTAAAACACTGTCCCTATAACCGTCTATATAATGTTGCAGCTCCAATATTTTAGTCTGCCAAATTACACATTTCGGTATAATCAGACACGAGCGCAGTCGAGTGCGGGGCATAGTGTCGACCGCAGCCGCTGAAGGGCACTCCACACGAGCGCCCTCGAACATCTGTCGCGTCGCGTGTGGGAGGGACTTTAGTTTAAATACCTCTTTTGTGTAGCCGACTATAGATTATGTTGCATAGAATAGCTTCCGGCCCGCGGTTTTACTTGCGTTTTTGTTGGAATAACAAATTTTGACATGATAAAAATGCTGTGTGCATATCTAGTGCTTATTCTATCAGTGTCGCAAATTTTGTCTAGATTTCTTTAGAGCCTTTTTTTATTTGTCCTTTTTATAAATTATTAACTAATATTTAGATTATAAGGTGTTTACTAACAATAATTGAGTCAATTGATACTTGAAATAAATGAATTATTGTATTATATTTGTGTGAGGGAAATGTTTATTAACGTGAACATTTTTACGTCGCCAAAATGGCGTCCTGAACTACAGATATTTCTACATTTATGTACTAGGCACAGTTTAACTGAGAAGCATTATATTCTATTTAAAGGCTTAAATAAATCCTAATTATTAATATTAAATCAACATCGTGTATGTAATGAAAGTTTACTCCACGACCTTTGCCACTATAATGTTTGTACTAAGTAAAATTGATGCTGCATTCACGTTGTATATTCCAAACGAAAACCCCATTATTAACCAGTCGAACCATATAAATACTAAATGCTAGTTACAGTCTCGTGTGAATTAAGCTCGTTTGTTCGCCGGTTCCGTATTAGGCGTGTGTGAAAGTTTACTTGCCTTATTAAACGAAGCACGGCTCATGTATTGAAAAATTCACAGATGGTACTAGTCTAATTTGTTAATGGTCATGTTCCGTTATAATGGTGTTAGTTGCTTTGGATTCAGTCTTAATGAGGTTAGAAGGTTCTTTCAAATAAAAAAATTTTGAAATTTCAGAAACAAAGCGATTTATTCAGGTTAGGTAACAATACTGCACTTTTGAAAGTCAAAACAGCTAGAGCTAGTTCAAACACTAGCTTTTAACTAAGAAGAATCAGCTAGGCTAAATGTTTTATTGGATACCAATTATTTATCTGACTATGCTTAATGCTTACATATTTATTACAACTATAAATAATGTACAGTAGCTATGGAGGGGTCCACGGTATGTGTTCCGTACGGAGAACCCTGACCCCTCTACAGCGCTGATGGCGACCACCGTGGGGTTTTAGCCGGTCGAGTCCGGCATAACCCGGCCGCCCTCCCCAGAGGCGGCGGAGTATCCATGAGGAGTACCCAATGAAAAAAAAAAAAAGGTACTTAAAAAAACAAAGAACACTTAGCATATCATTGGTTGGTGATCAAATAGATTTTCGCATGTAAACCCGTAGGGCTAAAGACAGCTTAAAATAATTAAGGTACGTAAAAGGACACTGTAGCTCTGTATGCTATCTCTTTCTTTAACTACACTATCACATGAGAAGTCCGATGTTTCAAAGCGCTCCCTAGCATTTCCGTAGTCCTAATTTGAAAATTCAAGCGCAGAAATCGTTAAAGAAAACTCGTCACCCTCAACTGTCATAAATCTTGATTCCTCGTCCCCATTACATTCCGCATTCTAAATCCAAAATGCATTCCCGAATTGGATGCTGATAAGCAATAATGTGCTAACCCTCATAAACTTGGCTTTGAGAAAGTGGCGTCTAAAAACAATGTAATATATGTGAATAATGACTTTTTGTATGATATAAATCCATTTTGTATATACTTTTATGTTTCAGATTACTTGAAACACTTACGTAGAATGTAAAATAAGTGATGCATTATAAAAATATATCAATTTTTTTATGACTTTTTGTGGGTTGGCACATTATTGCTTATCAGCATCCGATTGTTCTCGAATCACGACGCGATAGAGAAATGAAACGGAAACGGGTCGTAATTGTATTACTACCCTCGGATTGTAATAGTTTTCATTTGCGGCCGAAACGTTAATGGAGTTGGAAGGTCACTGTTTCTTAATTACGAATGATATATAGACTTGTTTCGTTTTATCCTAAAATATTACAAATGAGAATGTTTTTTTTTAGTTTCTATTTTATTCATTAGGCTCCCTGACAGCTTACTTTTAAAACGAATGAAAAGATAATAGTTTTAAAAAATGCGTTCACCGATAGAAATCTACATTTTCAACAAATAACTATTTATCATTATACCTACCCTGTTTCCTACAGGAACGGGAACTACTAAGGTAAAAAGCTAATTTATAAAGATTTGAGTTCTATTGCAAAAATTTTATCATCTAAGATGTATAACTAAAATTTACGCAGGTGCTTAATTTAAAATTCAATTGACCTGCTGCGAAGACTGTTTTAGGATATTTATTTAATACCTACTTCGTGAGTATTTTAACATAAATATATCTGTACTTAATATTATAAATGCGAAAGTACTGTCTGTCTCGCTTTCACGCTAAAATTACTGAACCAATTTAATTTAAATTTGGTACACGGATAGTCTAGAGCCTGAGAAAGGACATAGACCACTTTTCATCCCGGGGAACTGGAAGATCTTCGGCGGGTGAAACCGCGGGGAGCCACTAGTAATGAGTAAAATTGTTTCTATTGTGCGAAAAAGAGAAGGAAAGCTCATACCATAGAGCCTAGAGCAACGTTCGTCAGTTTATGGCGCACTAAAAGTGGCATTTGATGCGTTTGAGTCCCGACAAATGCTACTACATGGGCTAGGGCTGCCATGTACGTATTCATAAAAAAAAAATGTTAAAGGCTAGATTAGTAAGGGTTGCTACTGAGAAAATAACTCGCAAGTAAGCTTTATACGACAATTGAGCCATTTTTAAACCGACTTCCCAAAAAGGAAGTTCTCAATTCGGCGGGTATATTTTTTTTTATATGTTACGGACAATAATTCATTTAAAATTAATAGCGGAGGTACTATAATTTCTCAATCTATACTAATATTATAAAGAGGAAAGATTTGTTTGTTTGTTTGTTTGTTTGTTTGTTTGTTTGTTTGTTTGTTTGTAATGAATAGGCTCCGAAACTACTGGACCGATTTCAAAAATTCTTTCACCTTTGGAAAGCTACAATATCCCCGAGTAACATAGGCTATATTTTATCCCTGTGTTCCCACGGGAACGGGAACTACGCGGGTAAAACCGCGGGGAGGCAGCTAGTTTATGATAAATAGTTTAACCGTTTGAAAATCACAAAAACGTGAAGGCAGCTGTACGAATATAGTCCAAGCTTCGCATACAGATAGAATTAAAACTGTTATTGTTATTTTGTGAACTCATCCTCGAGCACTTGGTAACCCTTAGTACACTAGTGCATAAATATTCCAGAGCATTCAAGCTCAAAACAAACTAAAAAAAACCTAAAAACAAATGAACATTCATCGCAAACTTTTTAGCAACGGCAAAAATTTTGAATCCATTCATTTCCGCCAACTTATAGCTGTAGCAACCCTGATTTATTGTACTCTGAACAGCGAAGTACTAACCCTGCGCGCGACTCCGTTTTTGATATATGCGTTTTAGTGTTACTCAGAAATAGTTTTTAGTGTACGCTTTATTTACTTTAGTGCTTTTTAGTGACGTTTATGGGTGACGTGCCTTTGACAATACAGTCGGTTTGATTGATTATAGAAATGGACGAGTGTAATCGCTTTGTTTGATTCGTTTTAGAGTAAGGCGGGCATTGCATACGTTATTAAAATACTAGCTACCACACATGGTTTCATCTAACGATTTAATCATTTCTGGAATGTAAACGTAACCTTTGATACTGAAAATAGTGTTTATGTAGATTTCTAACAGGGGAAGATTTAATAAGATAGGATTTTAAGGTATTTTATTACAATATATCAAGTAGAATATATGAATAGATTTTGCTGTATTTTACCTGGGTAAACAGTAGCATAGGCGCTATTCCATAACATCTTAACTAATATTATAAATACGACAGTAACTCTGTCTGTTTGTCTCGCTTTCACGCAAAAACTACCCTTCTCTCTGACACTAGTCTATAATAATTTAATTCCAAATTTTTATAATTAACTTTTTAACCATATTATTAAGTGATAAGGCCGCCCATTGTAACACTTTTGTCTTTCATGTTTCTTGTTATTTTAAGTATATGTGTTGTAACAATAAAGCATTTTCTATCTATCTACTTATTATTTGTATAATTTATACTTAAATAGTGAAATTGGGCAACCCTGTACGTATACGTCAGTTGAATGCTCTCTATTTATTTGTTACATTCACATCTCATTACGTGGCTAAATAGCGGAGCTGTCATTTGTCATTACTAGCGACGTCGCAGACTGTCAATGAGATTTGGTCGCGTAACGCAGCAGCCATAGTTGCCAGTATTGAGCAAAAATTGGTTGCCTGTAAAGTCGGTATACGGGCGAAAGTTTTACGTGACAACGACTTTGAGTGGTAAAATAATTTTAATGTGAATATTCATTCGTATAGTAGGAAGAAGGATGAAATAATAGTAACAATTTAAAACATAACGTCACGTTACGTGAGTGGAGCGTAACGCAGTTTCTTGAAGTGTCACCCGGCAAACCAATTTATAAGACGTTGTCACGTCAAAAACAATACGCGACGGAATCACGATTCTTAGTGAGTTAACGCTTTGTTCGAGTTATCGTATCCATTCGAGTTAAAGTGCAATCGAATAAGATTTACTATTCGATTATCGATTTTTAGAACGACTTTGGCATTGTGAGAATTGATCAATAAGAAATCTATTAAGCAATTGTATCGCTCAGAAATATCTCCAAGATTTGAATAAGTTTTGTATAGACATAAGATTTCGCTTTTGACGTGACAACGTCTTATAAATTGGTTTGCCGGGTGACACTTCAAGAAACTGCGTTACGCTCCGCTCACGTAACGTGACGTTATGTTTTAAATTGTTACTATTGACGTGACAACGTCTTATAAATTGGTTTGCCGGGTGACACTTCAAGAAACTGCGTTACGCTCCGCTCACGTAACGTGACGTTATGTTTTGACGTGACAACGTCTTATAAATTGGTTTGCCGGATGACACTTCAAGAAACTGCGTTACGCTCCGCTCACGTAACGTGACGTTATGTTTTAAATTGTTACTATTGACGTGACAACGTCTTATAAATTGGTTTGCCGGGTGACACTTCAAGAAACTGCGTTACGCTCCGCTCACGTTACGTCACGTTATGTTTTAAATTGTTACTATTATTTCATCCTTCTTCCTACTATACGAATGAATATTCACATTAAAATTATTTTACCACTCAAAGTCGTTGTCACGTAAAACTTTCGCCCGTATACCGACTTTACAGGCAACCAATTTTTTTATCTTTATCTATATAGGCTTGTCTTACCTGAAGAAACTTCCACCAGGTAATAGTTTTGTATATATGAAAAGACCTATTCATCTTCTCTAATCTATCTCTATCTACTTAAATAAAAAAGTATATGAAACTTATGAGTCTCTTATAAGTAAGTAGTCATGAGTAGTACAAAAATTGCTGTAATATGACAAACGGGTATCTAACCAATACACACTCTGTTATGTAATAAACATGTATATATTTATAAGCATAGTCTGAACACACGCAAAGACATTACCAAAAACCGAAATTATCTAATAATTATGCACATGAATCCATCGTACAGACATTAAACAGGAAATGATTAACGAGCTCCGATGACAGATCGCGCCTTTGTGCTGATTATAACTGCATTGATTGAGACACAAAGAGCAGGAAGAAAGTGTAGCTGAGTAACATTTTAGCAATGTTTAGGTTTGCAGTGCCATCGCATTTGTAGGTTGCGTCTCGCCTTTTTGATGTAGATAAGTAAATACAGACGGTTTTATTATAGTTTTATCACAAGACTAATACATATATACCTAAGGTATACTAGCCGCCCGCGCAAGTGCGTTAGCGTTATTTCCCAATATTTTTCATCGATGCTCCGCTCCTATTGGTCGTAGTGTGATGATATGCATGTTTATAGCCTTCCTCGGTAAATAGGCTGTCTAATACCGACTGATTTTTTCTAATCGGACCAGTAATTCCTGAGTTTAGCGCGTTCAACCAACCAAATAAACTAATAAACCCTTCAGTATAGATAAGTGACTTATCATTAGGTTTCTGACTCCATTAAAAAAACCTTCTAAGTTAGAATAACTATCTAAGAATACTGACTTAGTTCCGTTAGTAACTTCTGCTGCTTTGATCATTATTAATATGGCCGTAAAATGAATGAATGGTATTGAAACTCGAATTGTGGATTGCCAAATCAAAAATCTCAATCATTTTCATTTTCATTATTTCAACAACCCTTACTTGATTCTATAGCTATTATATAGGCGAGTATTACTTGACAAACGTTTAACGGGAGACAAGTCGTAAATCATAAAAGTTTTCTAATTAAAACCTCACTAGCGACATCTAGTGCAAGTATAATGAATCACAGATTTCAGTACCTACCGCATACCGCAAGTACCCTGCTGCGGGGCGTCTCCCAACGTGCGGTGTAAATCAAACTTTACTGCTCTAATAATAAGATGCATAACAGACTGGTGATGTCCAGCCGCAGCGTTTTCTTAAACAGGAGCTCTTTGATTAATTCGTAGGTTTTGGCTATTGCATTAAGGTGATTGTATATTTAAATAGGTTTACGAAGTTTGTGTATTTCATAGATGTGTGATGAGATGTTTTATTGAAACTACTTACTTATATAAAATGTCTCTACATTCTAAATTTATAAAACAAAGTCCCCGGCGCCTCTGTCTGTCTGTCTGAACAAAAAACTACAGAAAAAAAACTATAGATTTTAATGCTGTTTTCACCAAATTACGGAGTATTTCATGGGGAAGGTTTTTATGTATAATACATCAATTTGGACCGGTAGGTGGCGCTGGTGGGCAGAACGAAGTCTGCCGGGTCCGCTAGTATAAATAAATGTTTATACATAACTGATTATCATGATACATAGGTACACACTTTAAAATAAATTACGTTCTGGAGAACAATTTTTTTTCAGTAAAAATAGACAATTGAAAATTTACCATTATTAAAACTAGTAGCTCACTGTGGTATAACCCGGGTTTCCGGGGATCTTTGAACTTTCCCACTATAATAAGTAGCGTATGTGCTATTCCAAAACAGATTATATCTCTTTGTCAAATTACATCGCGATCTCTACACCCGTTTTGACGTAGCAAACATCCATCCATACATTCTCAAAAACTTTCGCATTTATAATATTACCTAGTAGGATTCATTCAATTTTCGATTTTAAATATTGAATTGGACTCACAAAGATGGACGGCAATAAAAACGCTAATACCGAACGAATCGTGTGTGATGACTCTTACCTTTTGACATATAATGGCATACATTGTGATTTATTCGTTACATGATACACTCGCCATTTGATACGCACGCGGTCAATCATATTGTGGGAGGATTTATTATTTTTTTAAAACCGCCCATTAAAATAATTGCTAGGGAAATATTATTTATTTTATGACTTCAAAACCTTTTTGAATACCGGTTTTAGTCGATTCAGCTCAGCAATTACTGTTCCCAAAAACAAACTGAGATTAATCACTTATCTATACATACTAATAATCCAAACAAACTCATAGCTGTTAAAAAATCGGTGCCCCAAGGGGATAATTATTTATTTGATACCATACTAACTTACATTCCAAAATCTTCTGGTCTACCTACCAGGTGGTCTATCCTTACATACCTTAATTCCAATACCTATATAATGAAATCCATTTTACTAAAATGCAATCAAATAACCACTACAAAGAATAATACTTTATTAATTCAAAAACTTATTTCAGTTCTCGCATTCTTCTACAACCGGATCTACAACGTCAACCCGCCCTCTCTTGGAGTTGTACAAGGGATTCCTAAAAGCAGTTGGTCCACTGCCAATCATCACTCCAGAATCCCTCCGCGTCAGTGACACAACACTATCCGTCCTCCTCTGAAACCTCGAGAAGACACCTCTAGGCACACCCCTATTCAAAATAAGAATCCTGAACTCCGGAAGCTTGTAATAGTAAACGTAAATGACCGCCATCACGCCAACAACCGCGAAAAACATGGAGACAAAGATCTTCCCTTCTAATCCCGCTTTCGAAATTGGACCTCCACTGATCTTCATCAACTTTTCACTCTTCACCCAAAAGTCATTAATATTGCGGCTTATATAATTAACTGCTTGAGAACTGCTGCCGTCATAATCCTCTTTATCGACTATCACGAGCTGAATGGTTTTCGGTGATGGAGATATAACGCTTAGATGGTAAACGATCTTTCCAGCGTAGCTATCGACAGTTTTCTCGACCAGTTCTTTGAAGGAGATCATGTTGAAGCTGTCGTCTGCTTGGAAGGTGATGGATCCGCCGCAGAACTTACAGCAGTATCCTTTTGGTTTGATAGGGTCAACGCACGTCGGTTCAGGGCAAAATTTCACGGTGCAATCAATTTTTGTTGGCCCATGACCCTGACATGGACACTCGTTCCTGATTAAACAGGGATTGTACGGATTAACGGTTATCCCGGTCAGCAAATAGTTGTTCAAAACGAATTGTTGTAATTGGTCGGATTGAACTGAGACGCGGTCTTTGAACTGATCAGTTTGGTAGCTTGTATTCCCAATTTTCAGTTCCTTTATAGTTTGACTTACGTCTGGGAGAATCACAGTGAATTTTGTGTTTATGGGAAATTCCACTGTATCATCTTGGCATGGTATCCTTTCAGAATCTGGTGTAGCTTTGTTGAACCTAGGCGAGCTCCACACATCAGGCTGTAACCACGATGACATTGATTTTTCAATGTAGTAAGCGTTACCTTTAGTACAGTTAACATCATTGGGATCATCTCCAAAAGATATTTCAGTAGTGTCCAACAAAATTTCTCCGTCTTGCGGTAAAATGAAACTGCTAACTTGAGTTCTAGCTTCAAGTCTCACGGAGCCCATAATAGTTTGTGGGAACACCACGGTTTGCTTCGAACAGGGAAGTTTGCCGTCTTTAAAATTGATCGCCAAGTGGAAGCTTGAATCCGGCAGCCATTTAACTATAGACGTCGTAGTGTATGAGATTAAACTTAGTATCAATATTAGTGCACAGTTTCTGTACATAGTGGTTGGTTTGTGTGCACTGAGCGATGGTTAATGAATGAGTGTTTCGGCAGTTATATGATACTGGTGGATCTGGTATGTTATCACTGCTTGTAATGACACATTGACATCTGGTTCTAATAAATAGCAGAAACATAAAAAATTATGAAATTGGACAGATTAATGAATTTCGTGTATTGTATAATAAAAGTAGAAAGACTAGTTTCTTTTTGTATATTACTTTGTGATGAGTAGGCTCCAAAACTATTATTTATTTATTTATAGAATACAAATAAAAGTAGAAAAAACCCCATTAACCGATTAAGGCCGTAGTAGCTTATAACATCACGCTACGGCCAATAAGATCGGGGTATAATTTAAAAATACCATAATATCCTGTAAAAACGGAATAAATATAACGCAGATGAAGTTGCGCGGATCAGCTTGTTTCAAATAAAAAGGAGGCTTGTATATATTACTGGCGCAATATTTTCCACAGCTTTGTATAAGTATCATCAGGTGTTCCGCCTTATTCTCCTCGATAAATTAAAAAATAAACTAATTTCCCTTTTCAAATTATAGCACATAGCCAGCATAATTTAATCCGAAAATGATGACGGTAACTACGCACAATTTCCCAAGAAAGTAACACGTATAAACAAAGGATTATCGGTAATCCTTGACGCTGAGAGCTGAGGATTACCACCATCTTGAGAGGGCAATAAAAGTCAACGGCAAGGCTTACCCACAGACCTATAACCTAACTAGACGAGTGTTTAAAAAAACCAGCAAATATATCCCCTTTCCACGCCGTCATTTAGTCTTCGATCGACCGTCATAGCCTTCTGACGTCAAAAAGTGACACGGTTGGTCTTCATACAAATTGAGCTGCAAACATTATCTAGTTGGTTTATAGATCTGCGTACCTATTGCGTGATACCTTATGATTTATCGTCAAATAACACCGCTAGGTGGTTAAATACAAAACCATTAATGACTTTTGGAGGGGAGGAAATTTAATAAGGCACCGTGCCCCTGCCAAGGAGCGTAGTTATGCAAATTTTATTGCAGACAAAGCCTTAGGAATGGAATACACTAGCATTTATTGCGTACAGCTGAAAATTTCATGCATACAGCAGTCGTTTTGAAGATCTGAACAGATCGTTTACGTTTGAGTTTTCGTATTTGATTAAGTCTAATGTTCTAATCGAAAAAAATGGCTGTATCAACTTGGTATTTTACTTTTTCTCATCTCCGTAGTCACTCGACAAACAATACCTATACTACTCTAAGTTTTAATAAGACAAAGAAATTAAAGCTGTGATTGACTTTTTTTTATGTATTATAATAATAATAATATAGCAAACTATGAATGATTCACCGGATTGTTGTGGTATGTACTAAGATGTTTTATTTTTGAACGTCATTGGGTATGTATAAATAATACTTAACATACATATATGACTTAACGATTTATTTTTAAATGTTTTATATATGTAAATTTTATAAAAATAAATAGAACAGCCGAAAATATAACTACCTAATGATTATTTAAAAACTGAGGAAAATTATGATTCATGATAATTATCTTATTTTAAATAGAAAAAAAGATTGTTTACTCTTTTCTTTAAAGAGCAGCGACGCCTACATTATTCACCCGTATATTCCTACAGGCTGTTACCTACTCGGGTGATCGTAACAAGCTCGCCGAAACTCACAATATGCTAGATGGGTAGATAACGGCGGTCTGTAAGTGTTTGGGTTTTACTGGTAACGCTGTATAAAACTGCCTGAATTAGGGTTCCCATGCTTCTTGCTTTTAGAGTCTATTTGGTAACCGTCAAAATAAAGAGAAGGTATTTTTTTTGGGCTTTTTTTTAATGTTGAGAAAACAAATACTACATAATATAATTGACATGATAATAGGAGCGTAATAAACATTAATATGAAATAAATAATATATAATTTATTTTTAATAAAAATACACGCGTAACGCCCCATAATTACGTAGTTAATTTAATAATTATAAACCGTTTAATTTTAAACCTAAAAAACAATAACATTAAAGTATCATAAAAGGACTTTCACGTGTTGGCACACACGCCTTCCAAAAGGACCTTCGAACCGTGCAATACATGAGGAAAGATTCTACCTAATAATAAATAAATGCAGTAGGTAATAACTTTAACTTCTTATTCTTCCTATATCTTATTTATGTGCTAAAGTTTTGCAGCGCATGCAGAGTCATTTAATAGTTTTTTGAACCTGATTTGAGCGCCAATTTATTTTTGGGACCAAGTTCTTTTCAGACATTATTTGATGGTGTACCTAGTGCAGGCTCCTTGTGCGTATCGTGAAGGGTTTACGAAGTATAAAGCTCGGCTCAGGCTTTATTGTGAACGTTTGGTTATAATATTTAAGTGCCAAAATGTTTATGAAGGTTTTTATTTTTTTTGTCCCCTCCCATCCCTTCTTAGTCAGTTTGTACGTGTAAATTGTAGATAAAGGAGCAAGAAATAGCAAAAATATCCTTTATATGTAAGTAGGAGATATAGGCAGACGGTCCACCTTATGGTAAGTGGTCCCCGCCGCCTATGGAAAACCGTAATACCAGGGGACTGACCGAAGAGATGCCGACCTAGAATACGAAGGATATGTAAATCTATTAAAAGTAAATTTAGAAAGGTATCTACCTAAATCCTCTCTTAATTGTCTATTTATAGCGTAGTTTAAGTAATATTATAAGAATTGTTCATTTTCTGAATAATATTATTATAACTAACTAATAACCGCGCAGTTTCACACGCGTAGTTTCCGTTTCCATGGGAATACGGGGATAAAATATGGCCTTTGCTACTCCCTATATAACTTTCCAATGGTGAAAGAATTTCTGAAATCAGCACAGTATTTTTGTATTTAATCTCTACAAAACATATACACACACACAAATACAAATCTTTCCTCTTTATAATATTAGTATAAATGTAACAATAAATACCTGACCTTTCCACGAAAGCTTTAAACCTCTTAAGATCTATTTTATATATATAAGATTCCAGCATCTATAGTCTTATTTAAAACATACTAACCACACTACTATCTTGTTTCCTTCACATTATATGTGTAAAAACAAGACAAATTTAAACGTGCACTTTCACAATGAGACTCATTCTTAAAGCTTCATTTATAAGGTTTATATTTCAATGGGACAACTAAGGGTTAGGTTAAAAGGATACTTGGTGTCCGTCGTTTGTTACACAAAACATTTTGGATACATTGAGTTTGAATAATGGCAGGACATGGGTTTTGTTGGTGTTTCGCGGGAAAATGGCAAAATGGGAAAATTAAGTGATGGCAACACTGTGGGAGCGATGTGTGTTCAAGAGATTATTGTAAAATTATGTAGGGATTTTGTTGTCAAATTATATGAATATAGTTTGTTTAAATATTCATGTAGATGTAGATACTAGCGGACCCGGCAGACTTCGTTCTGCCCACCAGCGCCATCTACCGGGTCCAAATTGATGTATTACACATAAAAACCTTCCCCATTAAATACTCCGTAATTTGGTGAAACCGTATTAAAATCTATTTAGTAGTTTTTGTCTTCATCGCGTTCAGACAGAGGCGGCGAGGACTTTGTTTTATTTATATAGATATTTAAATAAATATTATACAGAGGAAAGATTTGATGTATTTGTTTGTTTGTACTGAATAGACTGAAAATACCGGACATATTAGAAAAAAACTTTCATTAATTTTAAGCTACATTATCAGGGAGTAACATAGACTATATTTTATCCTCGTTTTCCTACAGGGGACGGGAACTAACCCGCTGAAACCCCAAAGCTAAAATTATGGGTATATACAGATGTCTGTTACTCTTTCACTCCGTAACTACTGAAGGGATCTAGATGATATTGGCACAGAGTTAGAATATATTCTGTAATAGCATATAGGCTACAAATTGGTTCCGGAAAGCTAAACCCGGGTGAAACCGCGAGGCGGAAACTAGTAACCGCATATAGACCTTGGACCTCATACGAATACAAATGCATTTGTTGTATTTGAACGCTTGTTTGACGCCCGTTAAAAAAACTCTCGTGCGACTGAGGCCTTAGGACATTTAATCGCTCTATAAAATACCTATATCTTTATTACTATTACTAATTCTTAAGTAGTACATAATATTTCATGTTATAAATTTTATGTTTACGCTAAAAGCTTCATATATTATATGAATAGTAAAAGTCGTGTTGTAGTAAAATGTGTAATCTATATAGTTTACTACTTAATTGACTCGGACCTCCGTATAAGGAGGCTTATTATAGTAATTAAGTGTAAAGAAAAGTTAACCGTGGTGGTTCAGTAGATGCGATGTCTCACGATCTAGGTTGGTGGTTCAAATCTCTCCATGTTATACCACTGGCTTTCGGTGAAGGAAAACATCGTGAGAAAAACATAGATTCAAAGTTGAAGACGTTTAACAATATGTGTGTTTGTTCTGTGTCTAGATGCAAATATTTATATAAGTATGTATTTAAAAGTAGTATATCAGCTATCTGGTTGCTATATTACAAGCTCTGCTTAGTTTGGAATCAGATTGGCCGTGTGTGGAAAAATATCCTAGAATATTTATTTATTAGCTATTTGGCTATCATAGATAGATAGCTTTATTGTTACACCATAGATAAAACTTAAAATAACAAGAAACATAAAGACAAGAGTGTTACAATGGGCGGCCTTATGATCTCTTCCAGGCAACCTTAGGATGGAGAGGATCTATAAAAAATCATAATAATCATAGTACCAGCTCTGCTTAGTGATGACCCATTTATTTTATCACTAGTTGGTAATATCGCACATAACGCTTCCCAACCAAACCACTTTGCACTAAAAGCTATTGCAACAAATAACGCGGTTAGTACAACACTAATAAACGATTATTTACAAGCGCAATTATCCGTAAACAGCATTTGAACGTGTCTAGCCCAAATAGCGTGGCACAGTAATAAATTTGTTGCCATACAAAATATTAGACAATCCGGTAAACATTAATCTCTGGCAACGGGCGTGTGTGCGTTTTGTTTTGTGCTGTACTTAATGATGGTTGAAGCGATAGCCATTAATATCGATAAAATTAATAGTGAATAACAAACAAGCTTTTTTATTTAAATTTTTCGTCGATTGAGAGTCACTGGTTTGAATTTTTGTTGGAAGATTTGACCTTTAAACATACAAATATTGCAGGATAAATTGAGGCATTGAAAGCCACTTCAAAGTCATCGTCAACTCAGTCGTTGGTGGGAAGGGTCTCAAACATCGACATTTGTAAATATTTACTAACTTATCTATTTTGGGTTAGGTACAAAAAAAAGGCAAGTAAACCTTCTCCATATTATTTCAAACTTTGTTTATTAACAGATAAAGAGTAAATTGTCAATCGGTTTAACTCTTCAATAATTTTTCTATGTATGCCGAGTCTAGAAGTAGCTATTATGACCAAAAAGAAATATCGATTCAAAACATTTCGATTCTCATTAAAAACTATTTTCACAATCGATACCATCCCATCACTATAGCATAACTTACACATACGTTGTATATCGTAAAGGAATTCCGATATGAATCCTTGCTAAATATAAATGTGATGTATTGTTTGTCATGTATGTCTGTTTGTTTGTTTGTTTGTTTGTTACCGAACAGACAGACACGAGAGACGGGAATTTAAGTACATTAATTAACGGTTGGACACAGGAATAATTAGTATAGTTATTTTTAGCTATAATGTACATCTGAAGTTATGAGACACGTAACTGGTTTGTAACCTACTGAAATGTAAAGCTGAAGACAAATTTTATTAAACTGTTTTATTCTAATATTTTTCTAATTTAATAGATTTTTAATTTAATGCTACAGTTTATTTTATACAACTTACAACTTATTTGCTTAACCAAAAATGTAGGCAAGTCTATTTACAGTACTGTTTAGATACCTACCTACTTTTAAATATTAGATATATATTCGAAGTTTAATAATCCAGTAAATTATATTCATACTGATATAATAACTGCGAACGTTTTTATATATGTGTGTTCCTCTTTCTCGCACTTCAACACTTTTTTAGGGTTCCCTAATCTAATACTCAAGAAAAAGACCAAAAGTAATTTAAAACATTTAAACGACGATACGAGATAGAAACGATGATAACAAAAGGGAAAAGTTTAAAAATAGAATTAATCATTAACTCTTGTCTGAACATCGAAAAATTATTATACGGAACAGAGACGTTGTAGTCGACATTTTATTTCAAATATAACATAACAATTCAATTTAAACTTTATTGTACAAAAAATAGAGATTAAAATACCAAATACGTAATTAACAGCTGTAAAGTTTTGCGATTTCGTCTCATAATAACGTCATTTGAATTTGCATCTTAATCTTTTTAAGGTAAAGTTCTATATCCAATGAGTTTATATTTTTGACCGCCCGCTGGCTTCCAGGGTGATCATAACAAATCACCAAGTTCTTACTTAGGGTTAGTCCACACTGTAATTTTAACTGAATTTTAATGTTGTTTCATAACTTTTATAATTTCTCTTGTATCACTAGCTTTATGTTCGGATTTTACGGTCTTAAATAAAGAAAGATCTGAAATTTATTTATGTAATTCGTAACACAAACAGTTTTGAACCTTATTATTATGTAAATAGAATATTCAATTTATGTTCTGGGACTTTACATACAGTCTGATTCCAAAATATGCAGAGCTTGTACTACTTAATCAGAAAGCTACTTAAATACATTACTAAATACATAATTTTAAATGGGCCTAGTTGCCTGAAATAAAGGAATATTATTATTTGTTTCTTACCTTTTGGATTCCACGGCATTATTATTATTATACTGCATATATATTTTGTGCTTTTAAACTTGGACTGAACGTAATCCCTTTTGTGGTAAATAACAACAAATTTTGGATCACAATTGTCGTGTATCTTTTTATTCATACTACGAAGGTAAAAGCCATCAAACCTCATCATCGTCTTGCCCTTATCCCACCTTTCGTGGGGTCGGCACAACATGTCTTCTTCTTCCATTCTCCTCTGTCAGTCGTCATCTCAGCACTCACTCCTTTCTTACTCATGTCATCTTTCACACAGTCCATCCATCTTTTCTTTGGTCTACCTCTGCTAATATATCCATCCACTTCCAATCCTAACATTCTTCTCGTCACATGACTATCATCTCTCCGCATTACATGCCCGTACCACGCTAACCTATTACTCCTCATCTTTTCCGTCACTGGCGCTACTTTCAAACTTCCTCTAATATACTCATTCCTCACCTTATCCATTCTCGTCACCCCACACATCCATCTCAACATTCGCATCTCTGCCGCGTGCACTCTTTGCTCATCCGTCCCTTTGGTGGCCCAACATTCCGATCCATACAATACGACAGGTCTTATGATTGTTTTGTATATTTTCCCCTTAAGTTAAAAGCCATCAAACCTAACATCGAATAAATGACAAATTTTAAGTTGTTTTCGATAACTTAAAAATGTTATATGATCCAATAAAAATCAAAAATAACCTATATACCGATTGTTCCTATATCTACAAAACTAATCCTTAAGAATGCTCCACGTATACTCACCCACATATGTCTCTTAAATCCTATAAACCCCACATACTGTGTTCTAATCTTAAAGCATACTGCACTGAGCATAATTCCAATGGTCGATTCTGTAAATTAAATAATTATGTGACCTATATGTTTTGTCTCTTTCATTAACACAACGATGAAGCGAGACATCCGAGGGTATTCACTGCTAGTGAATTAGATAATAAGTGCTGATGACTGTCCCTACATTAGATTTAAATTGCTCCCCGCATGGGGTGGGCATAATTTAATAGCGCAGGATACTTGTATTTGCTAACTTTATCGCTATACATATTGCATGCTGACGTCGACATCCAAGATGGCCGCCAGGGAATATATGGCATCTCAATTCTATAATGTTCAAGTTTATTTTGAATCGTAAAAAAATTGTTTTGCTTAAGTTTAACTCAAAATTTTTGTGACGTAGTTCCCGTTCCCAAAATAATACGGGGATAAAATATGTGTATGTGAATGCCTGATAATGTAGTTTTCTATTGGTGAAAGAATTATTTTAATTAGTCATGTAGTTTTGGAGCCTATTCGTACTAAAGAATTAAAAAATTAAATCTAGGATAGGCTTTACAAAATTTGTGTAGAAAATCAATAGAAATAAACATTACAAAGTGTGTTAGAGAAAAATTTACTTTAATTATATTGGTGAGATCTATTTATTGCATATAATCTTAGTGTATGTACCGAAGTCTTGTTTTGTTAACCCCTAAATAAAATAATTATTCGTTGCAGCAAAAACAAAACCCTTTCTAAACGTATTTTAATTTCGTTCCTCTTAAAATCCAAAAAAACAATAACTAAAACAACCCTCACTTGACCTGGAAACAAACAAAGCCTTTATCATAATGCAATTAATAAATGAAATGAGATTAAAGCACTCGAAAACACGACTGCGCACAATGAGAAGGAAAAACGTCGCTTATCTAAATTTAATTTGATCAAAAACGTCTAAAGCCTGTGAATAATTAAATTACCCACCTTCAACCAAAGTGAGTGCCTCTCAAGAGCGCAAACCTTACTGAGTTCCGTATGAAAAGCAATTAGAAATAATGAACCAACCACTTGGGTGTGGGGACTGACCTACCAGCCATACTAGACCTTATTTTTCTAACTTGAATCTTAATTGTGAGGGGTCATCTAAAACTGGTTGGAGTGATGAAAATCCACGGTATTTAGAAGTGCTAAGATTAACGAGTCAATCTGTTTCGAGGCCTTTGTTCGTTGTTCGTACGGTTTTTGAACACGTTTTCTGGACGGGTCTTGTAGAGCTTTTAGCACTTCGCTTTTTGATAAACCTCCTGAACCAAATTAAAATGAATACTGGGTTCCTCCTAAGATGAAAAAAAATTAAAACAAAATGGACGAGTACTACTAGCTTCAGAAGTTACTGAACTGATTAAATATTCTTTAAAGTAATCTATGATAAATAATCTAATAGCTTATTGTTTTGCTTTCATTAATAATGTGTAATTAGATATTGAGTTTGTACTTCATTAACGGAAATTGATAGCATGTTTTTTACGTATTTGTGATTATGAAGAAGGACATCTTCCACTTTTATCCCAATAATGATTAACTTCCCGAGAACAAAGCCACATACAGAAGCTAGCAAAAAGTATGATCTGATTAACAATCCACCAAGAACTATCCTTTCAGATCCAAAAAAATCTAAAAAGCATCGCGTTGCTGGAAATTAGAAATCACGACAATATTCCAATTGTCCTCGAAGCAATTTCATCTCGACAATGGAAATGCAACTTTAACATCATATACATACAAGCTATAAACATATGTCCTGCAAAAAGCTTTTTAGTGGAGAAAATTTGTCGATAAAAGTAGCTAAAAGTGACATGACTTTTTGACCAACTTACAAAAAAGAAAATCTTAACAGGACTAATTTACTTAACAGAAATAGAACGTAATTCTATTATTTCTGTTAATCTGAATACATAAGTAGTAAAAAAACTAACGTTCTATAATTTACGGAAAAAAATAAAGAAATCCACGAATACTATTTCAAATCTAGGCTATTTTAACTGCTATGAAGTATATCCTTAATCTACTTACATTATTATTATTCAATTCTCAAAGAAAAATCCTCAATTTCATAAATTATTCATATTTGACAGCCCGGTTGGCTTTGTGATTAGTGACCCTGACTTTCAAGCCGCTGGTCGTGGGTCCGAATCCCACCCAGGACAAACTTGTATGCATGAATATGTTTGTTTTTTCTGTGTCTGGATGTAAATATCTATAATATTTAAATACATAATTTAGTATGTATTTAAAAGTATTATAATTATGTAGTATATCAGCTATCTGGTTACCATAACACAAGCTTCATTTGAAGCTTACTTTGGAATCAGATTGGCTGTGTGTGAAAAATGTCCCAGGATCACCCAGGATATTATATTATTATATGTCATTTCTAGTTACTCAGCTATCTACGACACTTGAGGCAACTTTTCACGCGAACCAATTAGGGGTTGATATTGATGGCCAATAAACGATCAAGTGCATCACAAAAACATTCGAGACAAAAATGGAAAGCAATTTTGCTTCAAATTTCCATTTCTGCCCTTCCCTCAGTGGTGGGACGTAAAACGGATGCATACGTGCTGCAGTCGTGGTGGGATATTCGACATTGGCCTATACGTCTGGATATTGACAGATCTGTAGACTTTGAAAGTCATGTCAAAAAAATGTAGTTCAAATAATAACATAAAAAATATGTGTGTTCGTTCTGTCTGGATGTAAATATCTAAAAGTAGTTTAACAGTGTTTGGTTACAATAGCACAAGCTCTGCTTAGGTTAGAATTAGATTGGCCGTGTGTGAAAAATGTCCCAGTATTTTTTATTGATTTATAAAGATACCGTAATTGTAGTTTTGTCCAGTCCCAGCTCTCCACCAATCAAGAAAAAAATATTTTGATCGACCCAGTAGCTTCGGAGCCAAATCATCACAAACAAACAGACAAACATTTCCTTCTTATTATATCAGTGTAGACATATTGTACAATACAGTGATTTCTCACAATGACTATGGCATACGTACATATGATGTACTCGTAGGTGAGTTTGAAATGTTCAGTCAGCTTCGGTTCGGGGTGTAAAAACCTAAATTGACTTTTGACTGCGTTCGAATTCCACGGAAATATCAAGGAGAACTTTCGGAAAACATTGACGACTCCACGGATTCTGACATTCTATATTTACGTAATTCTGTTATTTTACTCATCGAAATGATGATTTTTTTATATTATCTTTGATGACAGTTTGATCCTAAATATCCATAAGTTATCACTGTAGATTTATATATTGCATCAAATTTGGGATCAGATATTGTGTAGGAAATTCATCATTTAGGTATATTCAAAGACTTTTTTTTTTTCATGATATACTAGGCTATGTTTACATATATTTTTGTTCCCCACCAATCCTTTTAAAATAACCTTTGCGTAAACAATTTAACGGTCGATTCACTTCGCCAAGTGAACACAAGCTCAGGGCTCTGAATCTCGTTACATCTCAGTTAAATCTCCACAGCAACCCCGCCAGATTGAGGAGGTCATAAATTGACACAATTGTTCCCTCAGGCTGGTCCTACCGAAATTATTAGCATAAATACCCGCTTACTAAGCGATGCGCAAACACGCCCCGCCACTGTGTGCCGCCGTCCTTATGTTGTTAGGGTTGGTGGTACAGTACAAAGTATGTCGCTGTAAAAAAAGTTAAGTACATTTTAAATCGGTTAAGTAACTGAAATGTTTTAAGAAATCTAACTTAATTAATATTATAAATATATTAGTTTGATTGGACTTTCTTCGTAATCGAAAATCTGATGGATATTCATTTTTGTACTAGCATGGTAAGGCGTAATGAGAAGCCATACCTTATAAGCTTAGAACGAAGCTGCGAGCATAGGCTAGTATAAAATTAAATATTATTTTAACAATCAAACAGACAACCAAAAAAATGTTTTTAAATACTAGCGTCCCGCCCCGGGTTCGCACGAGTGCAATGGTTATACATCACATTAGAAACCTCCAAAATTTACACTCTTGAATCACTCTATGTACTTATTAAAAAAAACCGCAAAGATTTAAGAAGACATAAGGACACACAGCGGAAAGGGACTTTGTTTCATAATATGAAGTGACATTCTCTTTTATAGATATTCAGCCATTTATATGCACACACAAACCGTTTGCTCCGAGTAGGAGGAGAACCCAGTATCTAAACCTGAATGTAATCAAACCATTTCTATAGCATATTGCAATAACCACATACAACTTAGGTATGCGTTTTATTGTCTAACGTCAGCCATTTTGTTGTAACCGCCGAAATCCGGATATATCCGGTAAGCCCCACGGGCCTCTGATCACTCAGCTATATTTAAAGCTGATTCGATCGCTTTGAGCGGCTTTATATTAAAAGGACCGCCTTGTCAGCGTCTTGCGGATAAAACAGACCCTTCTTATTAAATATGTTATTCTTTATATAATTACTAGGTATCTAATTTTATTCGCATTTCCCGGGGATTAAATGTTTCCCGGTGTAGTAAGGGATATCAGAGCTTTCTATTAAACTATGAAGCTTCGGATCTTAAGACTTTTGTGACTTACTTACTTAAGCGAAATCAAGATTAGGTACTTAACTAACATCTATACACTACATATAGAACTCCAATTTAACTAGGTACTTATTCATTAGTGTTAATGTAATTTATTTTTGAATAAAAAAAGCATTTTAAACCTATCTGTTAGCAAATACCCAAACACATCCTTTACTACAAAGGCTAACTACTAATATTATAAAGGCAAAAGCTTGTGATGTGTATGTTTGTTATTTCTTCACGTCTAAACGGCTGGAGCAGGATTTTAATAAAAATATGGGGTTAGCTGACAACCAGTATTAACACATAGGCTATTTTTTTTTCGGGGAAATTGAAGATGTCATACGAACGCGGGTGAAACCGCGAGGCAGAAACTTGTATTAAATAACCCTTAATATATATATACCTGTAATATATCACACAGGTACCGACCTGTGACACAAATGTCACCTCCATCTTTACCTTCCGTAACAGAGGGGCTCATTTCCTTTGTCATATCTACCCGTACCTTTAAGATACTTCGGTATAAACGAGACTTACAACCTATAAAGGCTTTGATGTGCAAAGTAATTTGAGCTTTAAACGTTTGTAGGGAAGCTTTCTAGCATCTTTATTTACACTAATATTATAAAGAGGAAAGTTTTGTATTTTTTTAAAACTATTTCACCATTGAAAAGCTACATTGTTTTTATGTTAACAAATCACCATGCAACGTAGTATATCTGGTATACTCTATAGTATTATACCTACTCTGGATTGTACTCTATAGTATAATCCTGAAAGACGAGATTTACTACAATATTATTAAATTTATGACATACTACATATGCTAATTAAACGCTTATTTTTACCCGCCTCTAGCTCAAGAAGAAAGGGTGTTTGAAATCAATATTTGGTTTCCAAAAATAATTTATCAAGTTTTTTTTCACGTTCTTTGGCTTCAGCTGTATAAAGGACTGTAATAACCAATATTTTCATTCCTTCTACCCTTACAGGGCTGTATAGATACGCTTCAATAACCAAGTATTAGGTATTATATTAGAATCAATATCCCGCAATTTCTACTTGAATGATTCTTAATCTGACAACCCTAATCTCACTTCGCACCTGCCCGAACATAACATAACATTTTTTTATGTAACTTCCATCTAAATTTCAACCCTGTGTAGTGTTAATAAAGTTGATGTTAGATCAACAGGTTAGTGTCGTGGAAATATTCGGTTTACTATGTTTTGATGGTAAATAAAAAATAAAACATTTCTTTATCGAAATTAAATATAAATAATAAATAGCATAATGAACTTTATTTTATAAGAACTTAAAACTATCCTTTGAAATAAAAAAGGTTATAGTATTTTCCACCTAACCTTTATTTAGGGTTTCGATAAGTAACCCCTCGGTATATATCCACTTAGGTTATAACTACTGAAGCGGTTAAAGTTACATATTGAAATATAATTTTTTTTGAGAATTAACTTGACAAAAGATTCAACTTAAACAATTGGATGCCGATAAGCAATAATGTGTTAACCGTCATAAACTTCATTTTGAGAAAATTACGTTTAAAGACTTTTTGTATGATATAAATCCGTTTTTTATGTACTTTAATGTTTTAGATGACATGAAACACTTTTGTAGAATGTTGAATACGCGATGCATTATAAAAATATATCAAAACCTTTGTTATCGACTTTTTGTGGGTTGACACATTATTGCTTATCAGCATCCAATTATTTAATACGCAAACTCTTAAACAAACGACGGCAATGAATTCAATAAATCGCCAAAACGTTGCAGTGTATCTCCGTACATCTCAATAGAGGTAATAATCTCCTGTCAATATGTCACCGTCGCCGCGTCGTATACAAAGTGTATGCGTTAAGTTGGCTCGGTGTCACGCTAGCCATTCTCGGTCTAAAGTGCTGAACATTAGACTAATGCCCGCGCTCCATCCATGTCCACGGCAAATTGTTGAGTTGGCTGCACTAACAGGCTGAGGGGTCGTCAATATTTGGAACACATTAAAAAAGAATACTTTGGGAATTAAAAAATAAAATTTTGGGCCATATTTACATATCGACAACTGGGTTCCAAATAAAACAGGGCTTGTATTATTACACGAAAAAGTTCTATAATATTATATAGAACAAAAAACCCTTACGCACTAACGATCTGCAGTTTTAAAAGACCTTTTTCAAATTCAAAGGCATTTTTTCAATTCAGGCCCTATGGCTATATACTAGACTTATAAAGGCCAAATCTGTTAAGGCTACTAATGGTTTGGAAGTCAGCATTCAACTGAGATGAGCTAGCAGGAAACTCAGCATGATATTTTTTTAATATAAAAATATGGACAACATATTTTTATGATCTAAAGCCATTATTTACCAACTGGTTAAGAATTAAAAAAAATCAATTAGGTCTTTGCTTATTAAGAACAGTCAGACTTTTATGAACCATTAAAATCATGTCAACCGACCATGAAAATATAATGACGCAGTTTAAAATAATAATAATAATAATAAGGCCGCAGGGCAGCTTGTGGCGAGCTGTTGGTGAGTAGCGACACCACGGACCCGAGACCTCCCGGGGGCGGCACCCAGGCCCCCACCTCCGGCTTGCCTTCACCGGCCGGCCGGAGTGGAGCGCGAGAGCTATATGCTCGAAGGGTGGAAGTGTTAAAGGCATAAAGCCGGGAGTAGCGTCAGTGAAACTGCAGCACACCTCTCGACACCCTTAGCTGCTTACGCCAGTGTTGCCCGCTCTGTTGCCTTCTGGTGACTATTTGAGGGGCCCATTCAGTTTGCGGCGAGTCACCGTCTGCCAGGATTACAAAGATTAAGACATTTGATTTGGCAGGCGTCCGGTAGTCTCGATCAATAGCCCAGCAACCAGTCCAGCAAACTCCCTCCCCATAGACCTAGTATAGTTTCCTTCTTTTCTCTAATAGTCCTTGCACTTAGCGGGTGCTGTCTTTGCCTGTATTTTCTCAATAGTGCAGGCAGAGATAGTACCCGCTAGGTGTACATATCCCAACACATTAACGTATCTTCAAGGGGCCTCTACGTGTTGGATCTGTATCCCCACGCACGCCTTCCAAAAGGACCGGCCTTCGGGCCGTGCGAATCCACTAGGAAAGATACAAATAATAATAATAATAAATATCCCGGGACATTTTTCACACATGGCCAATCTGATTCCAAATTAAGCATCATAGTGAGCTTGTGTTATGGTAACCAGATAGCTGATATACTACATATACTACAAAATACATACTTCTATAGATATTTACATCCAGACACAGGACAAACAGACATATTCATGCATACAAATGTTTGTCCTGGGTGGGAATCGAACCCACGACCCGCGGCTTGAAAGTCAGGGTCACTAACCACAAAGCCAACCGGGCTGTCAGTTTAAAAATACATTAAATGTTGGCAGCTCCTGAACCCGGCGAGTTTTGTATGCAGCGCAGTAATTCTCGCCATCAGCGGCGATGGTGCGCATGGCCCCCGAACTACTTAATAAAACTGCACTCACTTATTAACTCGAAGTAGAGTTACTGTTGAAACATCTCATTTTAATACTTCAAAAGAAGGTGGTAATTATAAATTACTATCCTGTGACAATTTTTACAAACGGCCAATCTGTCAATCCCACGATCCAGTCTAAACCAATCTATGCCAATCTAAACGAAGAAAAGCTTGTTTTGCAACCAGGTAGCTGATATACTACATGTACTATTTTTAAATACATACTTATATAAATAACTAGTGGCTCCCTACGGTTTCACCTGCGTAGGTACCTGGGAGATCTGCCATTTTCTCGCGATACAAAGTAGCCTATGTCCTTTCTCAGGCTCTACACTATCTGTGTACCAAAAATCGGTTCGGTAGCTTTAGCGTGAAAGTGAGACAGACAGACAGATAGACAGAAGTACTTTCGAATTTATAATATTAGTTAGTACTACACCCAGACACAGAGAAAAAACAGGGATATTCATGCATACAAATGTTTGTCTTACTAAACTTTGTCGGGTTATAAAAGGTTGCTGAGTTTCTTGACGGTTCTTCTCACTTTAAACTCAACTTCTTAACCGGTAATTTAACCAGCTTTGACCTTTATATGCAAGGCCTTCGAAGATATTTTGACAGCCCGGTTGCCTTTGTGGTTAGTGACCCTGACTCTCAAGCCACGGGTCGTGGGTTCGAATCCCACCCAGGACGAACATTTGTATGCATGAATATGTCTGTTTGTCCTGTGTCTGGATGTTTTTTTTTTTTTTTTAATTTATTTAACCAAAACAATAAAAAGTAATAAACATAAAATAACATTCCGTCAAACCGCAATACGGTTTGTCGACAGAAAAACTCTCTTATTTAACTATATTTAAATAGCACTTAATTAATTTACAATTCAAACTTATTTATTTATCTAATTATTCTTCTAAAGCCAAAAAATACATTTTTAATTTTCGCTTAAGCTGAGGCCTAGATTGAACATTATCTAATAAGTCGTGAGGTAACTGGTTGTGCAGTGTTGGAGTTAACCAACGCCGCGTTCTCTCGCCATAGTAGTTACGCACCCTGGGTATTACATATTTCGGCCTGGCTGAGCTACGGGCTAGGGATCTATATTCTTTCTCTATTTTATTGTCGTCTATGTTGTACTGTTCCAGTAAGATTTGTGTTTTAATTTTATTTTGAATACTTAAAATATTGCATATCTTGAACAACTTATTGTAGTTTTTATTTAATGACACTTTAGTTTTTTTATTAATTAAATATTTTAAGAATCTGATTTGCAATGTTTTGACTTTATCTAGGTGTGTATTAAATGTCAGTCCATAGCTTCCCAGTCCGTAACTAACCAAAGAATCAACCATCGCATAGTACAATGTATACATCATCTTTTTATTAAGTATATTTTTTAGTTGATAAAATTTTCCTAATATTGATCTTAATCTATTACACAAATTTGTTATATGCAGTTTCCAATTAAAAGTGCTGTCAATGGTTAATCCTAGATATCGATATGAAGTTACAGACTCTAAATTATCACAATTACAATATATATTTTTATTGTGGAAACATTCATACGTGTGACCTTTTACACTTATTCTAATGTTTTTATAATGACTATATGGTGAACATATTGTCATGTATTTAGTTTTAGTAATATTTATAATTAAACCGTTATCATGAGCCCACATAACAATTCTATCAAAATCTTCTTGTATTTTTTCCTGTAAAATTTTAATATCACTATTACTATATATAAGACAAGTATCGTCTGCGTACATATACATACGACATGTATGTAAAATCGTATATGTAGTATATCAGCTATCTGGTTACCATATCACAAGCTCTGCTTAGTTTGGAATCAGATTGGTCGTGTGGGAAAATTGTCCCAGGATATTTATTTATTTATTTATATTTGTTTTTTATAACCCGACTCTGTATAACATTTTTCGCCATTCTTCCTATAATGATACAACCATGATCACCTCATCCCGTCAAATGAATATGGACGTTGTAGACGCGTCATACGTCACTGGTGTGACGTCATCAGTCACTGCCGCCTCCTCGCTCAAGGGCGATAATTCAGCTCTGACCTAAAATAGGGGAGGAAGACGACCTTCCGCCTTTTTTCGGCCTTTTCCCGTCGACTAGATCATTATTCGTCGATGTCAATTTTTACAGATCATTATTATTATAGATACTTATTTTTATTTGAAATGTATACAGTTTTTAAAGCGATGGAATATAAAAAAATTTGTTCTTGATGGTAGCTAAAATGTTTAGTATTTACAAAATATACTAAATTTTTGTAAATTGTATAAAAATCTGATGTTTCTTCCAGTACATCAGTGTTCAATGTTCAGGTAGTTTCAGGCCTTTATAAGGTCAAACTAAAATGTCAAATTATTCATTTGTATTTTAAATGGCTATTTCTAATCGTTATTTTTTTTATACTACTTTACATAAAAAAGCTTCCACTATTCACAAAATACCTTCTTTGATTAATATTTTCCTGAAAATTTTGAAAACTAGGGAATCGTATTTACAGATTAATTCCTTAATGTCCTAATATATTATGTTAATATTATATTTACTTATGTAAACAACTAAGACAATTTCAAAGAAGATTCAGGCGGTTAGTTATTCGTATTCAATAAAATCTTCTTAAAAACCGATAATTGGTTCAATTTTCGATTAACAGGAACAAAAAAACGTTACGCCGTTTTCCTTTAAAAATCTTTTCAATATTTAGCGTAGTTTGTGAATATTACAATTTATATTCTATTCTTCTGGGCTTAAAAAAATCTAAGATCTTTAAGCGTTTTAATTCAGCCATAATTAAGTTCAATAAAATATAAATCAATGTATTTAAAACACGAGTTTCAAAATTGACATCGATTTACAATAATAAAACAATAGCCTCAGAATGAAACAGAAACGATAATATTATTGAGAAATACCTAAAAGTTTACTCGGTCCAATCAAACTCAAATCTGACTAAACCAAACAAACCGTGAATTTTCTACAATTCAATATCCAAAGTTTGATTCCAACTGAAATTGATTGTGGCAAAACAGCTGTGAACAGTTGTCTAATTGCTAAAGTTAGAAACAACATAACCCTACCGAATAATATAGCGAGATGTAGAAGTAAACCTACACTAATATTAAAGAGGAAAGATTTGTATTTTTGTATGTAACGAGTAAACTCAAAAAGTACTGGACCGATTTTAAAAATTCTTTCACCATTTTTTATTTTATTTTTTTATTTTATTTCGAAAGCTACATTATCCACGAGTAACATAGGCTATATTTTATCCCTGAATTCCCACGGGAACGGGAACTACGCGGGTAAAACCGCGCGGAGGCAGCTAGTTACATAGATAAACCACCATAAAATTGTGAAGGTAGTTTCTAAGGAACCCGTTTAAACAGTGTTTCTCTTTTCAACGCGCTATGGCCGTCTCTTTTTACTATAATAATATGGATTTATATGTGCTGTCAAAACGGACTTACAGACATTGAACAAAAAATTTACCTAACACTCAATCGTTTCTTAAACTTTATACCTATAACTCTATCTTCTGCCCTACTATTTCATCAGCGCTCCCGGGGATTTTTAATTTTTCCGGGATAAAAGTAACATATGTGTTAATTCAGCAGCTAACTACATACCAAATTTCATTAAAATCCCTCCAGCCTTTAGACATGAAGAAGTAACAAACATAGACACTCACCAACTTTCGCCTTTATGATATTTGCTTTATATTAGTTAGGCCTGTGTTGAATGAAACATATATAAAGTTATAGTATCTGAGACCACCCAGTACCATCGCGTGATAACTGCTCAGATCTTATGATAGCCTGGTACCTTCGCTTTAGCTTTAATTGGACAATTATTTGATTTTATTTATATTCTATACCTTCTATATTATCACTACATATTATAAAACAAAGTCGCTTTCCGCTGTCTGTCATAAATCTTTAGAACTAAGCAACGGATTTTGATGCGTTTTTTTTATTTTAGTGAGAGATAAAGAGGAAGATTCTTATATAGGCGTTGGAAATAGACCATATTATGATACCTGGTAATGCATTTGTTGTATTTGAACGCTTTTTTAACGTAAAAAATCTCTCGTGCGAATGTGGCCTAAGTCTATAAATACACATAAAACAAATCAACATAACCTCAAAAACAGCCCCTAAAACGCCGCAAAAGTTGTACACACAAGAAACTTAATCAAAAGTTGTCGGACGCTAAACGCGGTTACGGCGTAGACTAATAGACCAAACTAAGTCGGATTAGGGCCCGTTTGATGGGCCATCGTTTACTGGTACCATCGAGCATGTAACCAATAGAGTAGCAATAGTGAGCCATTTGTTTAGCAACGCATCAATGATTTGTCACGTATAACTAACAAGCCACGCTCGAACTAAAACAGTACCCGACCAATAAGTGACCTGTGTGTACGTCTAGTGCAACACTTGACCTTGAGTCGGCCAATCAGAACACAGGGGCCGGCGCAGCGTTTTGGCGTATTTTGTTTTCTAACAAAACTGTTAACAGTTCTACTCTATTGGTTACATGCTCGATGACTGGTACCTAACACGATACCAATCTATCCGAAACGATAATAAAATCCATGATAACGCCCATAACACCCTAATGGGGCATAGTTTTGTTTATAACGCTCTTTCTTTTTCATCGACTTCGAAAAAGGAGGTTATATGTTCTGATGGTGTTTTTAGGCGATTATGATTGTATCGTGGTTTATTTGGTGGCGATAAGACTGATGTGGAAAAATCTTTTTAAACTTTTATTTTCAATAGAAAAGGCTTAACTTATTTATTGTATTTTTTTTTGCTAATTCGCCGTATTTCCATATTTGATAAATAAATGACTGAATACCCACAGCTTTATTGATTAGATTTCTATACAATCTTATATTAATTTATTCACATTAAATAAATATTGTTTTTAACAAATTTTTTTTATTTTATTATGTGCTGCGTTTTGCTCATCGTGTCTTGAAAGGAGCTATATTTTTTTAAACGTTTACATTATTATAATAAGTCGTTAAAAAAATGCAATTACATTCAAACAAACAAAACAATAAATAACAACTTAAATCAATTACGTCACTATTAAAAGGAGATTTTATTTGTCCGTCTCTCCCCAGGGACAGGGGGCATTACTCGCGAACCATTTACGCGTATAAAATGTCCCGGACAGAAATAATATGACGGGCTATGGAACGTTTTTGTATCGCCAGGGGACACATTCCCGGATTGTTCCGGTGTTGCATCACTTTCCTGGATTGTCTGGTTTGTAATACTAAAAATAAATATCCTGGGACATTTTTTACACACGGCCAATCTGATTCCAAAGTAAGCATCAAAGTGAGCTTGTGTTATGGTAAGCAAAAAGCTGATACAGTACATTTACTACTTTTAAATACATACTTATATAAATAATTACAGAACAAACAGTTTATGAACACAAATGTTTGTCCTGGGTGGGTTTTTGACCCCCGGCGGCTTTAAAGTCAGCGTCACTAACCACAAAACCAACCGAGCTGTCAACATAGATACCTACGTGTAAATAAATCATTAATCAGTATAGTACAGGCTACGATCAATAAGTACCTCCACAATGACATTGTCACCGGCAGATAGGTTCTGACAATGAAAACTGATCCTTTGTGAGTCATTGAATCTGCCGCCCGCCTACCTACCTACCAACTCTCAATAAATCAAATCCATCCATAACAGTCGAGCTGTTTTAAAACAATTGATAAATATAATCGTTTAGTATAGGAAATTCAAAAAGTTACATGAATTAGTTTAATATTTACCTATATAAAATTTTCGTGTTACAGTGTTGGTATCGAACTCCTCGGAAACAAACGGTTTGACCGATTTTTATTAAAATTTAACTTTAATTTAATTACTCCCCGATTCCGCAGTAATACGCAGATAAATACATAGCCATATATATATATATGTTCCTTACTGATAATGTACCATTCTATTGGTGAAATAATTATTCTGATTCAATAGTTTCGGAGCCTATAGGTACATTACAAAAATCTAAACTTTCCACTTTATAATATTAGTGTAGAAAACTAACCTAAAATATGAGAACAATTCATAGCCGTGCCTATGGAAATTTATCTCGGTTTTGCAGCATCTGCAGCGATGGCCGGTCGGTCTCACAGCCAAGTCGACAGAAAAGAATAATTAGGTCGGTTAATTTCATTAATGAGTTCATTGTGCGTCCCTACGCCGCCATATTTGATTTGCGACAAATTTAATTTATTTAAAAAGTCACTGTAAAAGAGAAACGACAGCGCGGCGGTTTGCAAAAGATTTACCGAGTTGCGGGACTTAAAAAATATTTTTCAACAGTTTGTATTCTCGTTAAATTAGACTTAATTAAACATGACAGTCTGTCATGATTATGGTGGTTATTACTAGTTCCTCTCAGCGATTTTATCCGCGTAGTTCTCATTCCCATCAGAATACGGGGATAAATTATAGCCAGAAAATATAGCTTCCCAAACACTTAAAAAAATGTTATAAAAAAATGGATGTAGTGGTCTAAGCGTGCTAAACAAACAAACAAGCTCACATTTGCTTTTATAAAAATAGTTAGAATAGCTACGCCGTGCCAGCTTTATTTTTTGTTTCCTGAAATGCCTATGCTATATACTATTCAGCTGTATAATATTAGTATAGATACAAGATATAGGTGAGATAAGTAACCGTTATTTATACTAATAAAAATACTAGTACAAGTAAAATGATGCGTGTCATAAATCCGCGGGCCACTTTTTCAGTCGTCAGCTACGACAGGCCCGTTACTCTCGTCCTGAACACAGCTCCGGGTAAAATATTGCGTCTCAAATACAAAGGGAAAAACATATTTTTTTACTCCCTACCAGTATAACAAAATGCCTGCGTAGGCCGCGTTATAATTTTTCACAAGGGACCGTTCGCAGAGCGATTTTTTCTGTTACAAATGTAAATGGGGATTTATTGTTAATGCAACCTTTGTGTTTTATTTTTTTTCGGCAAAAAAAATGATGAGAAATCTTTAGGGGTCTTGTTGAGTGATTAGTACAAGTTAGGTTAAACTTTAGATAAAGTTTTTGTTAAACTGTGGAATAATCTTATAGTAAGTACAAATAGTTAGCTGTTTTATTACAGAAAAAAAAATGGCGTCCACGAGTATCCATTGACAATTATAAATGTCACGTTCACTTCATTTAATACTAGCTTCCGACCTGCGGTTCCACACACGTTCCCGGGGGACCTTCTACTTTCCCAGGATAAAATATATCCTTTCCCAAGCTATCTCTGCACCAAATTTCAATAAAATCAGTTTACAGGTTCAGGCGTGAATGCTTAACAGACAAAGATTTTTTCGTATTCATAATACCTATTAATCGAGTTTAGAAAAATAATAGGGAGATATCATACATAGTTTAAATAACCTATGTAACCAAGGAATATGAGCGTCTTTTCCCTACTATTATAAAAATGGTCGATCGAAAAGCAAGTTTTTGGTAACAATACGCTACGTTTCTTTCCCAACTTAACCTATTAACCACTAAGATTAACCGAATGATAGAAAGCGGAATAGGAGAAGTTTGCGACAATCATGACGATATATCTCGCAAAGGCAGAAAATAGGGGGAAAGGGGGGTTAAATTCTTGAGATCCCCCCCAAACCATAGACGTTCTTGCTTTGAACTCAAAATTATGAACTTTATAAATTGAATCACATGGTAATTGTCACGTCTGTTTTTCGTTACAGAACATTTTAATAATTCAAAAATTTTCTACATAACTTGTATGGATGATTGAGTTAAAAGTACGAATATATATGTATGTTTTTGAGTTATTTTATCCACGTTCTAGGTTATACGAAAATTAAATTATATTAATTTTTTCACTCCCACTTATCCATACTTCCTACTAATATTATAAATGCGAAAGTTTGTATGTATGGATGTTTGTTACTCTTTCACGCTCCAACGGCTGAAGGGATCTGCTTGAAATTTGGCACAGAGCTAGAATATGTTCTGGAATAACACATAGGCTACTTTTTATCCCGGGAACGCGGGTGAAACCGCGGGGAGCCACTAGTAATATTATAAATGCGAAAGTAACTCTGTCTGTCTGTCTGTCTGTTACGCTTTCACGCTAAAACTACTGAACCGATTTTAATGAAATTTGGTACACAGGTAATCCAGAGCCTGAGAAGAGACATAGGCTACTTTTTATCCCGGCGAAGCCGCGGGGAGCCTAGTAAAGAAAAAAGAAAGAAATAAAGAAAGCATTTATTTGGACATTCACACAACATTACAGAAGCAAAAAAAAATAATTAAAAAAAGTATGTAAAAAAATAATATATATATATATTGTAATAAAATTTTACCACTTACTAGTACTTAATAAAGGCTTTAACCATATTTACCCATTCGATAATGTCCAACACTCAACGCTCAAAATAAATAAATTTGACATCAGCTTTTCAGTATGGCCCCCAAAACATAACATGTAATCAAGGAAGTAAAAGATCAATTATAATTGTCTTTGCAAATCCCCTATACTCCTCAGAAGCAGTAGGTACAAATTCCTATGACGTATGTGGCAGCCATCGCCCTTACCAACCCAGCAACTCCAAACCGAATTCCTCATAAAGACCACAGACCTATAACCTAACTAGATGAAGTACCTTAACTTATATGAAGACCAACCGTAATTTTTCCTTGACGTTCGACGGAATGACGGCGTAGAAAACAATGTCCGGTATAAAATTCCCCAAATAATCAAACCAGTGAGTCCCTCACCCCCAGCAACGCCCTGAGCCGAGCCACGGTCCCGCAGGGGACACCCTCAGTGCAGTTGCTTAACTCTACTACGGTTGTGAGCCCTCAGCGCTCACCAATTGCCTGCGTAACCTAGACAAGTCCCGTCAATAAAAGCAAAATTTCTTGCATTTTATTGCACCCGTGAGGTAAAATCAATTCTTGTCAAGAACATAGTGCGGTTTTTCACAGCTGCGGGTCTTCGCAGTGAAATCTAGTTAGTGTGGCGATCACAATAGACCTAGTATGGTCGCAGTGATACAAGCTCTGAGAAGACTTGAAATAGCCACTTAATCCAAATAATAATAATACCTTAATTTTTATGAAGACCAACCGCGTCAATGACGGTGTAGAAAGCAGTAATTATTGCTGCTTTTTGACACGCGAAGTTATCCCAACGTCTAGTTAGATTATAGGTCTGTTAGCGAGCATTTAAAGGGGCATTTTAGCCCTGAGTGACGTGTGAAACATTCTCAGCAGGTAGGAAGAGTGACGCGTGAATGGACCCGTCACTTAGCATCGAGCTAGGTGTGCAATCCTGTCGTATATCTTCGGGAAACGTCGGCATTGTTCGCCTCGTGACGTAATGAGAACCGATGAATTGTTTCGGTTGTGTATTGGTCTTGGTGTAAAGTTTTATGGAGTCTGTACTCCAGTAAGATATGTTATATTGTCTCGTTAAATCAAATTGTATTTTATTGTTTAGAGCATAAGGCTAAAATTTATGTGGAATCAAAAATAATGAGCTCTTTGGCTATTTTGGTCGTTAAGTATGCTTTACGCTATTGACTTCTTTTTTATATTGTGCAATAAGTTTATCATTACAATAATTTAATTGTTATAATTAGAGCTACCCATTTCAGAATTTGTAAAAAAGAAACAGAGCTTTATCGATCAAAAGCACCTACTTCTAAACTTACAAGTCACCACCATTTACGTTGTCTGTACAAACATACGCTTTCATATCATAAATCTATCAACCCAAACGTAATACCTACGATTATTTCCTTAACGGAATACCAATCTTCCACATTCAAATTCAAAAACATTCCAAAAGAACCATTACAAGAAAACCCTACCCGAATAATCCGAATGTAAACAAACCTATAAATTCAAATACTATCCGACGAATTTAAAAAACCCCGTCAAACAAGGCGCCAGCGGTCCACCAGCCCGCCTCGCATATAAACTGTCTTAAACAAGCCTCTGGAATCCTTTTACAGACCTCTAAGCTTGGAGACATCATCAAATATACATTTTGGGGCATTAAGATGGCGCTGGGCGGGAAGGCGGACGCACCAACTTAACGCACTACATTGTATGGCATCCCGCCCTTGAATATGTATGAACGACTTGACATGAGAAGATAGTTTGATGTGGTATTTCTCTACTATATAAATCCCACTAATATTATAAATGTGAAAGTAACTCTGTCTGTATGTTACTCTATCTGTCTGTCTGTTTCTTACGCTTTCATGCCTAAACCAACGAGCCAGTTTTGATGAAAGTTTTAGTTTTAAAACAGAGAGTTAGGCTACTTTTTATCCCCTAAAAGTTAAAGGTTCCATATAAACGCGGGTGAAACCGCGGAGCGTTTGCTAGTGTCTAATAAAATCATGTTTATAGCCTTAATATCTTCATAAAAGATATATGGTATTTCAGTACAAATGTTAGTTAAATCTTCTCACATCAATGTGGATAGGGCTTCACGACGCGTCCGTTTTTCCCTAATATTGTGGGACGGCATTAACGATGCAAATGAGGGCGAAGCGACACGTCTTCAGAACCCGATAATCGAATATACACGAGGTTATATGCATTTGGTTATATACAGCACTTTATATATTTTACACTAATATTAAAAAGAAGTTGAAAAGACATTGTCTATACTAATATTATAAAGAGGAAAGATTTGTTTGTTTGTTTGTAATGAATAGGCTCCGAAACTACTGGACCGATTTCAAAAATTCTTTCACCTTTGGAAAGCTACATTATCCCCGAGTAACATAGGCTATATTTTATCCCTGTATTCCCACGCGAACGGGAACTACGCGGGTAAAACCGCGGGGAGGCAGCTAGTTTGTAATAAACTCAAAAACTACTGTGCTGATTTTAAAAATTCTTTCACCATTAGAAAGCTATATTATCAGAAAGTAATATATGCTATATTTTCTCTCTGTATTTCTACGGGAACGGGAACTACGCGGGTGAAACCGCGCGGAGGCAGATATCTATAGTAATAATATAATAATAATATTATAAAGAGGAAAGATTTGTTTGTTTGTTTGTTTGTTTGTTTGTTTGTTTGTTTGTAATGAATAGGCTCCGAAACTACTGGACCGATTTCAAAAATTCTTTCACCTTTGGAAAGCTACATTATCCCCGAGTAACATAGGCTATATTTTATCCCTGTATTCCCACGGGAACGGGAACAACGCCGGTAAAACCGCGGGGAGGCAGCTAGTAGGATATATAAAGAACTAACGTTAATATTGTGTTAATATTAAGATTTGGACTTATAAAGATAAAAATACTAAACATCAAATATTTAATTTCATCCAAGGCTGTCCGATAAAAAACCTTTGCCAAAGTTTTTAGGGAAAAACCGCTAAAGTCAGTAACTAGGTCAGTATGCGGGCAACCGATCAGAAGTTGACAATTCCTCCATTGTATTTGTTTCCAAGACTTGTGCAACTTGAGTTCTTAAGAGTTGGTTGAAATATCTCTCATAATATTCTATATTTGATTAGGAAAATGAAATATGTAGGTATGTAAAGAAGTGGTCTAGTATAAAAATACTGGACATAGTCGTGTAATATTTCTGGATGGAAGATTCTTTTCAATTGTCCTACCAATACTACAAATGCAAAAGATTATTTATGGATTAATGTTTTTTACTTTTTCACGTCAAAACGGGTGAATGAAATTTGTCACAGAAAATGTTCTGGAATAGCCCATAAGTTACTTTTTATCGCGGGAAAATTGAAGATCCCGGGAACGCGGGTGGCACCGCGGTAAGCCGTTAGTATATTTATTTGTAAAAACATCTAATGTTAATATTGAAACCGCTTGACATTATGTTTTTTTGTGGATATTTGGTAAGTAAGAATAGGTAAAGTATTTTTCCTCCACATTTTTTTTTGTATTTATCCAAAATATTTGACCGTCGCGCATCGCCAGCGTCGAGTCAGCTAGTATTGCCATATTAATAAAGGGGAAATTTCAAATTCAATCAGCGGTTATCCCATAGTCATCGTGAAAAAAGTTTAATCTACCTTTAAACATCATTTTAGAAGCTACAATGAATTCAATTAGCAAAGTAAACAAGGGTCCTAAGTCCCCAACGATCCTTTATGCGACGGCGGAATTTTGTTTACATTGGCTTTTTGTTCTGTAGATGTCGCTTATCCTTGAATTTAAATAGCTTAGGTAATAAATATGTCATTATTAAACCTGTGGATAAATTAATTTTGGTAATGAGCTACTTTTTAAGGGGACATTTTAGATGCAAATAATTTTTTTTATTTACGGTTAGCAATACTTAGCATGGCATGCGTGTAAACTCTTCGTATTAAAAATCACTTAAAATCCAATGCGTTTATATGATCTAAGCGTGCAAACGGGACAATTTTTTGAACATAAATAATATAATTATTATAAATTTCATTCGTAAACTTAAACAAAAGTTATTGAAATTCTCGAAAACTTTCACAAATGGAGTGAAGTAGGTATCTTTTACACGAATGGATAATGTCCATAAAATCCAATCCAAAGACAAAGCTAATTAAAAACACTGAGTATTAAGTATACTATATAATATCTAAGTATGATTGAAAAGAGTAATTGCTGAGTTTATTGCCGGCTCTTCCCCGCAAAAGCAACCTTCCGAACCGAGCATTAGAGTCTACGTTTCATAAGTGCCTGTGAAGGCCTAGTTGAATGAATAAATTTATTTCATTTCATTTCATATAATTTCTATGCTTAAAGTATACCCCGCGGCATACAAAACTCTTCACACACACAAACAAATACAAACAAAATCTCCAATCCGTTGGTTGTAAAGTTAGAACTTAAGACTTCGAGATGTCCTCCCCCTTGTTTGTTTGTTTGTTTGTTTGTTTGTTCGAGCAGGTGGTACGAAGTTCACAAGTGGATCCGTCCGTACCTTTACCAAATAGGTATACTTTTACGGCGTATTTATTCAGAGTTGCCATTCTTTTTCACTTGTTTGTGGGATGTGTGTACGCATCTACGCAACTTTGCGAGTTACTTTTGGATATTGAGTTTTTGATGTGTTATGAAGGGTTGATATGACGAAAATGTGTATAATGTTTTGGAAATTTCATGCTTTTAATATTGCGATCACGATAGAGCCATATGGATAAATGCTTATTATTTCTGTTGGTTACGGAACCCAAAAAATATGTTAGAAAACAGTGTAACAATTAATGCCATGTGACTTGGGTAATCTTAAATTGAACCAGCAGCACAATAAGCTATTAAAGATTATTAGAAAATATTATTGATGAAATAAGGTCCCTACCTCACTATAAAATTATTAAAAAGAATATAATGCGTTGCAAAATAAGAATACAATCTACACAGGTCTTACCAAAGAGATTTTATGTCGAAATTCCAGACATCTGTCATTCTTTCTTTTTTTAATTATATATTTTTTTATGAACTACATTCCTATTTTAAAAATAGGACTTGTTGCTTCAAAAATACTTAAACGCAAACCTACTTCGCGTGATTACAAATCATAGTCATACAACATCGCGCCATGCCACGCCACGCCTGGAGGCGCGCATTAAGCCAGCTCTATAAATATTGTCAACAAGTAGCTAACTGGAAGCCTTGGAACGCGAGCCCGGGGCTTCTTGGCGCATTCTCGACTTGAAACATCCAACATATCTTTTTAAACACTTGTCTAGAAAAAAAGTTGCGGATAAACTCTGTAATAATTAACTCAGTAGTGTAGTCGAAGTTTGTGGAGGTCACTGGTTCAATTAAAAAGGCTTGGTGAAAGATCATAATTTGGTGGTAGTAGAACTTTATAATAGTTTTACTGACTGACTGACTGATTGAAGTTTATTTACAAAAATGTATATTATGTATATAATTCCACATTTACATCAACAGATGGCGCTAGTAGGTAGTATTAAATGTTCATTTCGATTACTATTTACCAGGATGTAGGTAATATTAAAAAGTTACTCTATACATATCCGTACCGTTATAAATGCGAAAGTAACTCTTTCTGTTACGCCTAAACCAGACAACCGATTTTGTTGAAATTTGATTCAGATAGGTACTACTTAGAGCTAGGGAAAGGACATAGGTTACTTTTTTTCGAATGCGGGTGAAACCGCGAGGCGGAAACTAGTAGTATGTGCATATATAATATACTAGTTGACCCGCGCTACTTCTTTAGCGTCACTTGCCCGTTTTTGGAACAGTTTTGATTGATGCTCCGCTCCTATTCGTCATAGCGTAATGATTTATACATAAAAACCTTCCTTAAGAATCACTCTATCTATTAAAAAAACCACACCAAAATCCGTAGCATAGTTTTAAAGATCTAAGCATACATAGGGACAGACAGACGGCGGATAGCTTGTTTTATACTATGTAGTGATACTACTTAAAAGTTTCTCGACCTAAAATGATTAAAAGTATGATATATGTAGATAGATGAATATGACAGACAGACAAATAAGGTGGATATTCTATAATGACTAAGTCTCACAGCTCATTCCTAACTTCAAAGCATGTACCGGCAATAATTTCAGTTTCAGCTTCCACCACTAAGCGCTCAATAAGTCAGTCCCCTATTTTCTAGCTTCTAAGCTAGTACCAATTCTAGCACTAGGGTAACCATTGTCTTAAGCGAGATTAAATTAATCCCAAGAATTTTAGATAGTTCGATTTTCAATCAAATATGTTTGTTAATAAGAACTACTTTTATTTTGTAATAAAATAGTAAGTACATGCTATTATATAATACTCGGACTAGCTAGCGCTCCGCGGTTTCGCCCGCGTTCCTAAGGTACCCTCAACTTTCCCTGGAAAAAAGGTAGCCTATGTCCTTTCCCAACTTCGAGTCTATATCTTTACCAAACTTCAACAAAACTGGTGGTTAAGGCGTGAAAGCGTTATTATCGCGTTTGTGTAAGGGAGGGATATCTATAGTTAAAGAGAAATATATCTTGTACTAACTCACTGACGTATTTTTATTTGTCTTAAGAAGACAAGAAGCATTATTCTTGTTTTTTAATTTATTTTTTTAAAACTATGGCAACACTACAGCCGTTGGAAATAAATTCCATACGATCTAAACCTACGTGATCGCATAACCGTGAAACAGAAGGCACGTGTCCCCCACTTGTATGTGTCACACCAGGGTTTAATTCTGTACATGCCACTATGTAATTCGACGATGTGTCATTCTCTGTCCTTTTCCTTCACTACGGTATCAAGTGAGATGTCCGATTTACGCTCACTTAATGACGGAGCTTATACTATAGAATACTATGGTGTTTCAACATCTAACCTCCTGGTAAGGGAATATAAGCGTTATAACAACGGCATAAAGTTCAAAGATTTAGAGAAATTTATGAAGTTGAAATCTTTGAAATGTCTTAGGTTATGTTTGAGATATGATGTTGTAAATGTTGGATAATTCTTTATTTTGATTGAGGCTTTTTTTGTAATAGGTTCGCGATTACAATAGTAGAGAGTTACAGGTTCGGGGTTCAGCACTGGTTTCCAGCTTGGCTCTGTTGCATAGTAGTCGAGTAAACGAAGCGAAAAATACGGTCTTACCTCCGAATTTTTTTACTGTGAACCGATTTGCATGAATTTTTTGGAATTAGGCTCATCTTACCCTTAACTTTAAAAGTGAAAATGATCTGAACTCCGCCTATTATTTTTAAGGGGTGTAAACCACCCCTTAATGGAAAAAATTACATTGAGCCATTTTATCGCTAGAAAACATGTCTAATAGCAAATGGTGAAATTGTAAAGTATTTTCTTACATAATTACCTCATATTAAAATCATTTTCAACCCCTTGAAAATCTTACAACCCTTGCAAATGTGTCATAGTATGGTATAAATATATACCATATAAATATATATTATGGCGATAATACACAAATATTATCGCCATAATATATTATTAATATAGGTTAGGGTGCGGCGAGGGTGGCCCTTGGGCCACCCTTAAGCCTCGAACGTCTAAATGTTCTGAAATGAACACAAAAAAGGTGACAAAGACTTACTGTCCTAACATAACATTGATTACTACGCCCAAATATAGTTATTTTACACATTGCCGGTGGACCAGCAGGTATTCCATATAATTCCGAGGAAATTTATACATTTCCTAGGATATCTATGCATTAAATAGTTTTTCAAACAATATTGTACACAGTTCCTAAATAGTATCGGAACTGTACACATTTCCTAGGATTTGTATTCAATTCCTTGATTTCATACATTTCTAGTAGCATATATACACATTACAATAGTTGTGGGTCTCTATTATACTGCGTACTTTCACATTGCTCCAAATATTCGCACGCCGAAATTTTCAGTTACTAAGTAGATAAAAATATGTTAAGTTTTTGGACCATAACTCCTTCAATTTTCATGCTATCACAAGTTATAAAACACCATTGTAAAGGTAATTAAAAGAGCTACAACATCCTTTATTGCAATATATAGTAAAAAACCTTTTTCTGAAACGGTGAAGGGTTAAAGGGCTTAAGAGAGGCTGTGATTCCGCTGCCACGCGCTCTTTAAACAATCATAACTCCGTCAATTTTTCTTTCACAGAAAAACCAAAACATCCAAATTATTTGTCAGAAAATTATCAATTTTTTTATTTCCACATTTTTATACGTATCTGTCGTCCTTTTTGAGATATTATGAAAAATAGGGTGGAATTTTATAAATATTTGAAAGTTTGTTTTTTATATAATCATGAATTTTTTGAAAAATACGTGTCCTGAAGCAGCCAAACTAATACTATCCATCAAACTCTTCATAATAAAGTTAATTCTAGGCGGAATACGATCAATTTTAATTGTGGTGGAAATGGCACTTATGAAACCCATTGATTTAAAAGAAAAAACATTAGATGCTCCCCTTATTTGCAATACAGCTCACTTATTTTACGTGCAAAAGACTTTAAATAGAGCTCATTTTAAAGCTTATTTTATGCGCTACAAAACCCTTTTATATTAGAATGCATAAAATGCATCTGCTCGCCACTAGATGGCATTGACCACATCGATTAAATTTCAGATAAAATAAAACACGGCTTTGATCTTTAATATCTAGCTTAATATTGCACGTAGAATACTTTATAAAATACCAAATTGTTCATTGTTTTACCTGCTACAACTTTGTTCTTGATGAAATTTTCGATAAACGTATATTTTTGGAGATATTTGCAAAAAACCGATGAAAACCGTGAAAAAATTGCAAATTTTCAATAGCCAATAACTTGAAAAGTATTGGATTTTTTTAAAAGCTTTATAGATGATTTTTGCTTAAAATTAGGCCTTCTATTGATATCCGAGGCAATTTTGAAAAAAAAGAAATTCACCCCCGAGAAGGGGTGGCAACCACACCCAGGGTGGTTGCGGAGTTCAAATCATTTTCACTTTTGAAGTTAAGGGTAAGATGAACCTAATTCCAAAATTGTATGCAATTCGGTTCACAGTAAAAAAAAACGGACCCATAATGCTTCGTTTACTCCGCTATAGTACCTTTGTTAGATACAGAAGGAAAAATGCAAGATTTTATTTTAAACAATAGGTAAGACCTAAAATAATAAAAAAACAGGTGGTAATTACTTCAAAAAAATCTTACGATATTGGTACCCTTTATAAAATGATGAAGTACAACAAAAATAGTGAGAAAATATTAGTATAGCTATGAGTAGGTACCTATATAAATAATCGAATATTGTTTCAAATTTTCATACGAGAGCTTTTCCAAAAAAAAAAAAAGGACTCCATTTCAAATTTCGATAGCAATAACATACCTTTATATTTTTAATCCTGCCAGGTTGAAACAATCAAAGACCAACCAGAAAGTATTGCAACAAAAAAAACCAAAAAATAAAAACTAACCGGCCAGCTTTTCTACCCTTCACGTTTGACTATTTCATAAACCGTGTTCCGGAAAAATCCGGCGCATCAGAAATGCCAGTAAACTACAAGTGTATCCGGGTTGCCAGTCAGTTTGGCAGCTGCACCGCTCCTGGCAGGCGGGGGCTGGCACGCTGGAGGCGGGCGGTTTTAGAAAAATATCGGCTCCGACCTGTCAGGGTGAAGCTGTCACGTGCATGGTACATGCTCCTGCTGTTAGAGGCGTACCGACGGTAGACAGAGACGGCTAATATGTTCGGACATTTTTTCAGCCCTTAAGAAACGTAAACTCTACATAGCGTAATTGGTAGAAGCCGAAACCGTCCGCGTACGGTTGTAAAAGCCATCTAAGGCTAACCTTCTAGTCCGCTCAAAATGTTTTTAACCAGCAAGATCTATAGACTATCCAGAATCCAGAAGCTTATTTTATGTTTTATTTAAATCACGAACTGTTTGTAAGTCTCATTTCATGAATAGGTACTTAAATTCCGTAGCGACATGAGTTTCGGAAACAAGACCTTACCCGCGATGTTATATTATAGTTACGAGAAGCTCTGACATTTAGAAAATCGTTCAAGAGAATATGCTCTCCGCTCGTTCCTTCAGTGTGTATCACATATCCAACATCGCGTTTCCGACATCGGTCCGGCGGACAGTTTGACAAGCATGTTCGTTCACTCTTTCATTCATTCATTCACTTCGAGAAAATCTGTACTTTATCTTAAACAATATACCTATTATGTAGAAAAGCTTTAATTTTGTAATCTATGTGGTTCATTAGTTTAGGCCGTTTAGCCAAGGTTAATTCATACATTCTTCATAAAACCGAATGTAATAAATCAGTATGAACGTATATAAATATATAGGATTTTGTATGCATGAATATGTCTGTTTATCCTGTGTCTGGATGTTAAACATCTATAATATGTATGTATTTAAAAGTATTATATGTAGAATATCAGCTATCTGGTTACCATAACACAAGCTCACTTTGAAGCTTACTTTGGAATCAGATTGGCCGTATGTGAAAAATGTCCCTTAATACTTATTTATTTATTATTTATAACTGATGAATAAGCAAGTACGATAAGAACGAAGCTTTTTGCTATTAATATTAATATTATTATTAAAATTTGGTTGTAGTAGGTAGGTACGTAATATTTCTATTGACCAGAATTAAAGGAGCATCTAGTCGCACAATAGACACATAAGTTTATGATTATCTACATATTTATCTAGAATATTTCATAATTCAATATAAAGATTTTGCCGATCCATAATATTTGTTTAACTTCATGAATAATTTCAATTCGAATCTCAAAGGCAAATAGCTTAAATGAATCCAGTAAAACACAATACCAAGACATTTTAAAACAATCTCTAAACATCTCAAGTCTTCGTATAGTCTAAACTAGATAGTAGTTTTGCAACTAGACCACAAAGTACCTACATAAGGGCGAGGCCCCATTGGTGCGGTGCGGTGCGGTGCGTCGGGATGCGTCGACGCAGCGTCGACACTGCGTCGTTTTCCATACATTTTTTATGACATGCCCCATTAGACCGTTGCGGCGCCGCGCGCGATGTTTCAACGGATCGACGGACAAGAGACGAAGCGGGAGGGAGGGTGATGCGCTGCGTTGCCGGAGCTCCGTTGCGACGACGCACTGCGATCCACTGCTGGGTGGACTGAGGCGCAGCTGCGACGTGTGCGTACCGTAGTTGCGGTGCGTTGCCGCAGCGTCAACGCACCGCAGGTGTGGCATACAATGCGTTGTTCCATTGCGACGACGCGACGCACCACACCGCACCGCACCAATGGGGCCTCGCTCTAACTCTATCCGAATCCGCAATTTAGTGTTACAAAGGGAACGAGCGGTTCCGTACTCGTAATAAAAACTAGGAACTGCGGAACTAAGTAAAATACTTTTTCATTCACTATCTACTAGAATGCGGGCACTAACATTTTCCACAAATTGCCAATTTTCCCAAGCAAGCTCGAAGAATTTAATATTACACTAGTGTTAGTGGCTCCTAGCTAACCGGAAATACACGGCTCAATTTGGATTCTGGAGAATTATTTCAATTATCCCACAATTTAAGTGTATTTTATTGACGTACCTATTAATTCGTGGTTTTTAAATTATTGATCACTAAATGCCTCGCGTCCTTTTTTTTTTTTTGAGGACCCAGGGGAATCCTCATAGGATACCCGGCAGCTCCGGGGGGAGCCGCCGGGTTATGTGGAGACTCACCGGCACAGAGGGTGCCGGTGCCTACCCACTAGTTGGCGTGGGTGGCGGGGCTGCGGGACACGCGTAAGCCTTACAACCGCATGCCCCGCCGGCGCTGCTCGGTCTCCCAAAAACAACTGGAGGCCGAGCCCGTCTCGGGGAGGCGGGACTCACGATGCAAAAACGCATGCGAGTCCCGCCCCCCTCTCAACTTCACCGGAGATCCCCATGGAACAAATGGGCATCTCTGGCATGGGACCGTAGGCGTGGACGGCGGATCCCCCGATCCGCCGCCCCGGTCCCCGGCGTTACGGCGGCAACCGGCCCGCGAAGGCCAGTCGCCGCCTACCGCGCCTGCGGCGGCGAAGCGGGAGAGAGTTGACGTCGTCCTCTCTCACCCGCTCCGCCGCCTCCTTCTGCGACATGACTTGGCCGCAGAAGGTTGCGGCCGCCTCCCAGGCCTCCTCGCTGCCCACCATGGCCCTGATAAGGGCCGGCAGCGAGAGGTCTGCGCCGACCGTCGCGGACAAGGCGGTGCGAGGAGTCCACCACATCCCGGCTCGTAGCCGGGTTCTCGAGCCACTTCCGGAGGAGAACGCCGCGAGCGTCCTCCCTCCAGCTCGCGATCTCCTGCGGATGCGGACGGCCCCCGGCCTCCTTCGCTCGCCAGTACACCGCAGCGAGCACCTCTGCTTCGGGGTCCCAACCGCCGGAAGTGCTCCTCGAACCTCCATCGGCCGTCGAGAACGAGTCCAAGATATTTCATCGAGGACCCGACGGCGATGGAGGTTCCGCCCACCACTATGGCGGCTCCTGGCGGTGGCCCGCGTCGGGGCCCATGGAAAACCAGGGCCTCCGACTTACTGAGGGCCACCTCGAGCCCCAGGGCACGGATCCTCCCCACCACCTGCGCCACAGCAGCCGTGAAAAATGCCTTGTGTCTTGTGCTAACTATACAAGCTATACAATAGTTGTTTTACGTACTAAATAAGGCACAGTTATATTTGGGCTTGTCTGGACATTAGGTATCCCTGTGTTGTAGGAAACCCGCTCATGTGAAGAGCCGGTTTCCATTAGAATCAGAGGAAAACTTTAATAAAATTATTGGTAACGTTCTAGATTTGACTATCTAATCCCTACTAACATTAAAAATGTGAAAGTAACTCTTGTGTTTTACGCTTTCACTCATAAACAATCGATACGATTTTAATAAAATTTTGTACAGAGATTGACTACAGGCTAGAGCTTTAGAAAGAACATACCTGGTTAGCTACCTTATCCAGAGAAAGCTGTAGGTTCCCCGGGAACACGGGTGAAACAGCGAAAACTAGTATTGTATATAGAAAAGTTTATTTTTACGTTATCCAGCTATAGGAAAACAGTTTAAATAGCGTATTCGTTGGCTCTACATACCAGTAAGTTTACAGACAATCGAAATAAACAACTAGTTAACAGCAATACTCGTACATGGCAGACAGATAAACCGTCGGATGGCCGCCAGCCAACCTACGGAACGCTTGAAACAAATTAATAAATTTCCACACAAACTATAGGGTAACCAAGATAGTTCTCTTCTCCATTGGATCCTTAATCAGTAATGATAAATTTTAGGAAGGTAAGAAGTTTGTAAATCTTAATATATATAAATCTCGTGTCACAATGTTAGTCCTCAATGGACTCCTAAACCACTTAACCGATTATAATAAAATTCGCACACCATGTGCAGTTCGATCCAACTTGAGAGATAGGATACATATACTTGGACCCGGTAGGTGGCGCTGGTGGGCAGAACGAAGTCTGCCTGGTCCACTAGTATATATTATAGGTACCTAGTATACAATGACCCGTCTGTATGATTAGATATTTTAAACTACGCAGAAGATTTTACGATTTTACACAAATTTTAAGGTTTTTTGTAAATATTATACAAGTTCTGCTTAAATTCGAATTAGTGTATAAAAAAGCTTAATATAAGGTATTGATGGAACGTTCTTCTTCAAGCAGTATTGATTACCGCACTTTTTTCACATATTCTTCTTTCATTAATGTAATCAGCGCACTCTCGGGGAAAATACATCTACCCAGCTTTACAGACTTTGTCCAGAAAATATCCAGGAATATGGTGTCACTAATAGCTGCTCCGAAGAAATACTGACTGTCAGTTACTAAAGCGTGATAGGATAATATTTTCCACACGCTTTCATAAAATATGCGAAGAAAGTGTGAAGCTGTTCAAAGCGGTGTTCTATTATAAATGATTGATTGTTATATCTCTTTATCCACATGGATATTCATAATAATATTCTATATACATAGGTACCAGGCAAAATTATAACGTACTTTTTGCGACAAGGGTAGCAAACAGGCATACGGTTCCACCTGATGGAAAGCGGTTACCGTAGCCTATGGACGCTTGCAACACCAGGGACGTCACTCACGCGTTGCCGACCCTGTAAAAAAGGGAACAACTCTATAGGCAGTGAAAGGGACAAAGCGCAATGTACTTTTCGTCGGTATCACTTCTGCTTACCCCTACGTCGCGACGCTTCTTCATCCCTGGTCCCCCCACGGCCGCTACAGCGTCCCCTCATGGAGTTCTGGCTATCTTAGTCACCGCAGGAACACAACACTACAAGTAGTATTATTTGACTGCGGTCTTCTGTAAGGTAGACAAAAACAATCAAATTTCGCCATTTACTCAGTTTAAGACATGGAGGTCAAAGCTCTGAAGCTACTACCGGTCAGAAAGTCAACATTTCACTGAGAAAAACGTCCATATCCATACTTAAATTCGTAACAAACTGACGGGTTTTCGGAAATTTGGTATGGAGTTAGCGGACACCCTGGATTAACATATAGGTTACTTTTTATCGGGAAAATTGAAAATTTCCCGGGAACGCGGGTGAAACCGTGGGAAGCCACTACTTGGATAATAAAAATACCAAGATAGTCGACAAATATAAACAGGAAAACTCATTTACACTACAAAAGTGTAGTGAAATGTTAAACAAACAAGTATTTAAATAACTCAGACGTCAAATAAGTGCGGGACTGTGTCCGGGGACAATTTTAAATGGAATAAAGTGTATAGAAGAAGAGACGAGACGCGACGCCGGCGCCGCCGTGGTCCCCTGTGGAAGTTTAGTGCAACAATAATGGTGTTTCCACACTGGATATTTGGAAACGTCGCGTTTGATAACAATAAAGAACAGATGGAAGGATGTGGATGAATGAAATAGGCTTTTCAAAAGGCGTTGTAGTTCAGTAAGACCTAAATCTAGGCACATAATTTTATCTAAGTTATATCATATTTCGTTTTATATTCATTTACTTCGTCTTTTAACTTTGGTCTGGTAAAGTAAAATGAATGCCCGAAAACACCAAAACCATTATATTTTACCTGCATAATAATAAAACAAATTACCTAAATATAAAAATTAAAATTATACCTACTTACATAAAAGCAAACCAATGCTTCAAAGTATTATTTTTTTGGTCCATTTGGACTATATACGATTAGGTGAAAGCTCTCGTAATATTTTAAATTTATATTCATTACAAAATGTGCTTTATCATATCCATTATAAATATATCTAACAAACATAATAATAAGATTACGTACACCAAAAATAAAATCCTCTGATACCTATATTTTCACGATGTTACAATTAAACGTAGCCGTTAAAAACATCTTGTATGGTAGCACTCTAACAATAACACTAGTTTTATGTCCCCACTCGCTCCACTTTCCAGGTTCTATAGGGACTAGTGAAGGTAAGCGCATCTTTGTGGCTCTACTTTGGAAATATTTTTATATTAAAAAGCTTCCAGCGACGAAAAACAACGTCATAGTTCAGCCATTTTGAAAAACGTATAAATTATACATAAGAATCTTCCTTATTTATCACTCTTTTAATTAGTGAAAACCGTATCAAAATCCGTTGGGTAGCTTAGAAGTAAACAGAGAAACAGCCAGTGCGATTTTAATACTATTTAGATCATACGACAGTGAACGCTCAGTGATATCAAAAGCTGTGGCAAAGGTCGAATGAAGTCGAATCCTTCTAGAGCTTATCAATAAGGGGCACTTCCTGAGGATACTTTAGCACTGTTGTATAGTACTTTGTGGTACCTGCCTGATTGGCTACCATCCTCGAGTGGAAAATCAATTTCGCGCAAGCTTTCAACAAAGGATCTTTTGATTGATTGTGATAGCTGAACGAAATTAAATGAAAAAGGTGCACTAATATAGATATAAACTGCTATTAAGTAATCTTGAAATTCTGCTTAATTTGAAATCAGATTGGCGTTGCATGAAAGTCCCAGAATAATGAAACCTTAAAGTAGTACTCTTTTAATATTAATTCAGACTCCCAAAAATATTATCATCATAAATAATTAGGTAAATAATAATAATTAATTGGTTCCAGAACCGAATAAATGGTGGACGTCTACGTTGATTGGCCACAATCAATCGCAAGGAACGCCTGAGTGGAGACCGGGGCAAAAAATTAATGATAGGAAATCGAGGGGAGATAAGGGAAAGTGATCAGTCTCCAGGAGGAAGGGCGGGTTATATTGACACTGTATTCATTGGATAGAGGTATAGAAACGTTTTTTGTACTTTTTTGAGAAGTTTAGTGATAAAGTTAGATGTACGTAATTATGTTAGCTTTTAAGTTAAGCCAAGTCGCAGGCGTTTGCCCAGAATGGACTTATTAATACTTAAGTTTATAGTTTTAGTAATAGAACGGTAGCTTTTGATTATTTGTTTCCTTATTAATTACCTCATTTTAAAGAATGTAAACAGCATCACTATAATTTATGTATTAACAAAAATCTCATGTTCAGCTAGATTTTTATGAATTTTAGGTCTGAAAATAGGTAGTTAATTATATTTGTCACGCTCCTGCCCCCACACTCAGTTTTTATTGCGTTGTTAGTATTTCTTGTTTCTTTCTGGTTTGTTGCAATAGTATCAATAATACATTTAATACTTAGGTGTTACCTTTAAACTAGAAAGCGTATTTAAGAAGTACACACCAATCTGCACCATAAATGAGGCTGCATTCAAAGTTAAACAGAAAAATCATTTCCCACCGGAAGATGGTCGCAAGATTAATTGTGACGTCTGTGGCGGAAGGGAAGCGGCGGGAAGGTATGGGAAGAGGGAGAATGGGGACACAGACCGGACGTCCGGCTGACGCGGTCGACTGTTTGCAAGCGAGAGGATACGGGCGACGGAGCTATGTATGTAAATAGATAAAATTTATACTCTTGTAGTATTCTAGTTTATCTTAAACCGTTGTATATACCTTAGTGTGAATGTAGCGAGTAGCAATGGTGTTAGATTTGAATTATTGTGGTCTCCAATCGGATCGCAAAATGAAACACGAAAATTACGCAATTGCTTCTACAGTTTTTATACCTTAGATATCGTGTTAAATATATCAGTTTAAAACAGATACTTATATAGCTACTAGCTGACCAGACAAAAAAAAACTGCTAAGTATATAAGAAATACTAAATAACTATAAAAATTTTGGGGGTGGGTAGAAGGATGAAAAATACTTTATGACCTAAGAATAGGTATTATAGGTTTTTATTAATTATAGGTATTACATAAAAAATATCGGCCAAACCGTTTCGGAGGAGTATGGTAACTAAAATTGTGACACGATAATTTTATATACCTACTTATAAGATTATCTGACACAAACAAACAAACTAACGTGAGCATTCACACAATTTATTTTGAGAAACAAACTGACCAGAGACTAGAAAACCAGTCAAAATAGAGACAGAAATAAATACTTACAAACTTATTTCTATTTTTCTTTTCTCGGACTAAGTATATCGCAAAAGTTTACAAGGCGAAGTAAAAGTGTCCAGACAAGTTTAGTGCTTACGCTTAGCTTAGTGCCAGTAATGATCCGACATTCAGGCAATACTGCAGAGAGCCAAACAAAACTCATAAAACCTGTGTGCTCGTGTAACTCTCTACTCTACTTTAAAATTACAAACAGACGAGCAAGTTTTAGAAAACTCATCCCTGTGGTGCGACGGTGCGTGGGGATAGAGATACTGGATAGGTCTTTAATTGATAGACCGGTTGGCTTTGTGGTAAGAATAAAAAAACCCTAATGAATATGTCTGTGTCTAGATGTACTGATCTATTTAGGTTTGTATTTAAAAGTAGTATATATAAAAATTTAAGAGATTAGTATTTTCGTATGTCTATGGGATGGATTAAAAAAATTTTTGATACGTTAACAACATGAATTACCAACCTTTATGGTTCTATTCTTTACCTACATATAATATAAGTGAATAGGAAAATTGATTAAAATAAATAGCCTATTTTACTCCCCTAATAATGTAGGTTTCCAGTGGTGACAGAACTTTTAAAATTGGTTTATTGGTTCAAGCGTGAGAACGTCACAAACAAACTCACATACACCTTCATAATATTAGTAAGGATATGCAATAGTCTGAGTCTACCTCTTCTAGTATAAACTAATTCTTTGTGACCTTTTGTAGCACTTCGTAATGTATGAAACTTTGGCGTGTTAGAAAAGGATAGCAGATGCGATCATAGTCATGCTCATGTCATGTGGGCGTGAATTTTTAATATTAAAATGGCGGTTCAAACAGTCTGTAAAATCTACAACTACACAAACCTTAGTAACAGAATACTTCTTTAAAGTCAGAGGAAAATTTTTCAACATTTTACAATATAATAACTAGCTGTGGCAAGGTTTCACCCGTATTCCCGGAGATATTAAACTGTCCCCTGATATAAAGTATATTAGGTATTTCAATCCAGTACATTATCTATCTATAAGCGAAATTATAAATTATCTATGTGCTGTACCATAACATATTCTAACTGTAACAAATTTAAATTTTATATTGTCCTTTGATTTTCAAATTCTATGATAAAAATTGAAAATAGTGGATTAATTATTAAGGCCCAAAGTTTTAGTCCCAAGTTTTAGCCCCCCAACTCACAGTCCGCCCATGTTAAGTAATAACTAGTTATTATATCTGTACAAGTAACCTTAACTACCTACTGTAGAAAAGTAAAGGCGACATAAATCGGTCCAACGGAATTGCTTCAGAGCAGTTATTTAAACAAGAAAACTTTCATAAAGCACCTATAAAATTGTGGGATAAATTGAAAAACACGCCGATAGAAGCGGGATTCCCGCCCGCCAGCCCTCATTACCATTTATATGGAGTAACTTGAGTCCGCCACAAATAACTTATAAGAACATGCTAATACATAGATTATAAATATTGGAAACGACGATATTGTAAGGGACAACACACACCTAGGACCATTCGTCGGAATAACGGTAGTACCTCACTTTGTATGAAGACCAACCGTGTCACTTATTCCTTAACGTCCTTGAATCAAATTCCATTTTTACCGACCTCAAAAAAAAGTAGGAGATGCATAATTCAACTTTTTTATAATCCCGATAATATCATAAAGGAATTTAATAAAACATAACAATGCAAGGTATCATTTATCAACTTCGCAAGTGCTAACGCCTTATCACACTGTCTTGCGTAATGCTAATCATTTCACGAAGGCGCTGGTTTATCACCGGAGCGGCGCAGGCGGTATGTACGGGCCTATTACATTACTCTATTACAAATAATTGCAATGAAAACTATAGAATAATGTTACTGATTATGTCCTAACGCCAGTTGGTTCATTTTGTTGACTGTAGGTAGGTAGTACAATAGGCAATTAATCTGTTAGAAACATTTGAGACACAACCTTTTGAAAGGAGCTTTATAGACGACTAGTGGCTCCCCGCGGTTTCACCCGCGTTCCCGGGATAAAAAGTAGCCTATGTGTTATTCCAGAACATATTCTAGCTCTGTGCCAAATTTCAAGCAGATCCCTTCAGCCGTTGGAGCGTGAAAGAGTAACAAACATCCATACATACAAACTTTCGCATTTATAATATTAGTAGGATAGCTGCCTTCCCGCGGTTTTACCCGCGTAGTTCCCGTTCCCGTGGGAATACAGGGATAAAATATAGCCTATGTTACTCGGGGATAATGTAGCTTTCCAAAGGTGAAAGAATTTTTGAAATTGGTCCAGTAGTTTCGGAGCCTATTCATTACAAACAAACAAACAAACAAATCTTTCCTCTTTATAATATTAGTATAGATATTCATAAAGGCTTGTAAAGGCTTATAAATCTCAATTTATGTAATAAAATAAGTAATATGTTAGTTTCTCAATCATGCCAAAATAGCTGAAGAGATCTGAATGATATTTGACCTTAACAAAATTGTTCGGAAAAGCACATAGGCTACTTTTACGCTGGAAAAATCTCCTGGGAACGCAGTTGAAACGAAAAGCTACTACAATATAAATTTATAGAAATTAAAGTTTGAATGAAATTGATATCAATATGATATTGGTTACGTGATAGGCCAACTGTTAGCAACACTGTTACGTAATACACGACCCGTCTGTCGCGTTGCGTGTGACACGCCACCGCCACAGCAACGCCACAGACACGCCACATTTATCTACAGTTATGCCTTTATTGCGAGAGAAAAATTAACCCACAACTGTCTTTTCTACAGCTTTAAACGAATATTATAAATGCGAAAGTTTGTGAGAATGTAAAGATGTATATTTGTTACTCTTTCACGCCAGCACGGCTATAGGGATCGTGATGATATTTGGCGCAGTGTTAGAATATGTCCTGGAGTAACACATAGGCTAGATTTTGATGAATAAATGAATATAACAATGTAAATAATTGCAAGCTTTCAAAACTGAATACAATCAAAATTCAAAACAAATTAAATTCAATTCATAGGTTTTAATGATATACTTGTAGTATTCCCCGTCACTAAAACGTTAAAAAGAAACCTCCGACTCCAAAATACTCTACTTAGATTCGATACAGGAAATGAAGACTCATTAAATAGTCCAAAAACATAACCTCCCTCGCGCGATCTGGCAAAAACAACACTTAAATAAACAGTCGAACAACAAAACAGCAATACACTGATGCAGGAATAACGAGGCAAGTTTCCACAGCTTCTCAAGTGACGCGAAAGCAAGCCCGCGGATAGTTTGCGGCATAAATCGGCACAAATTGACATGCCGCGGTACAAACGAGAATATAATACGGACTCTTGCCAAGTTTTCTGCGCCCGCCATCTTACTATTTTGTTTTGGTATCGCTGTGGCCTGTGGCTGTGGATGATAGTTTTGGGGACTTACGTAATCTAAAGTTTTTATAATGCTATCATAAATAACTTTTTAATAATATTTAATAATTGTATCATCAAAATTATGGATTCGTATTACAAAATAAACTAACTTATTTAATTATACAAGTGTACAATTTAAATTTATCACATTTAAGTACAGCGCCATCTCTCGAGCATAAGCGTAACTACTATGAGATAGCCACGCCGTTCATTGGTTCATTAAGTCCATGAAATAAGTTAGTACCGAATTTAACCACCAGGTGACGTGTAATGTTTCAGTCGAAATATTTCTTGCTATGAAAACAACTCTGAAGTATCAAAATATTTTTAATTTTAATAGATCTTTGCAAGCGCTTAAGAACAGTCACTCTTATGCTCGAAATGCTACAATCATGTTAGGTACCTCTTATGCAAATTAGAAGGACTAATACCAGTAACTTAAATTAAGGTCACTTACTGCAAGCTGCAAGTCCCTTATCTACTACTAAGACAAAGATTACTACTATTCCAGCTATTATTTTGTAGGTACCAAGCTCATTCCAAGTCAAATCCCTAACTTTTTAATAAGGCTTGAAGATTATTAAAAAGAAAACAATTTAGAAATTTTGGTGTAAAACTGTGACAAATCAGATTAAAATGACCACAATAAAAGATAGGGATCCCTTCCCGCATAACATGTGAGAATAATTATAACAATTTGTTAATTGTATTCAGTGATTATTTCATGAGAGAGGAACTAGGGGGGCATTTTAATTAGAATTAAAATGCCCCTGGTCATCTTGTCTATTGCTTCATGTCTTGTCTATGTAGTTATTTGACTACTTAGCTATTTACTTATTTAATATAAGTAATAGTTGTCCCGCGTAACTTCGTTAGCGTCCCTTGCCCGTTTTTGCAACATTTTTATTGATGCACCGCTCCTTTTCATCGTAGCGTTCCTAAAGCCTTCCTTGATATTAATGTGTTATCTAACACTGAAATAATTTTTCAAATCGGTCCATTAGTTTCTGAGTTTAGCGCGTTCATGCAAACAAACTCTTCAGCTTTATATACATACTAGTGGACCAGGCAGACTTCGTTCTGCCCACCAGCACCACCTACCGGGTCCAAGTATATGTAAGCTATCCTATCTCTCAAGTTGGATCGAACTGCACATGGTGTGCAAATTTTATTATAATCGGTTAAGTGGTTTAGGAGTCCATTGAGGACAAACATTGTGACACGAGATTTATATATATTAAGATTAGTATAGATTTAATCTTGGAATTAATCCTCTGGGAACTTCGGAAGCTCAAATTCTATGAGCCTTTTTTGGACACAGAAATTATGCGTTATTGCTCTAACTCTAACTAGTTTAGGTCTGTATTCATTCAGGAAAGGTAAATATGTTATTATAGGTATCTGTGGGGTCACTGACCTTATCCACTAGGTACCTAAACCCTATTGAGGTAGGAACATGTAGCGTAGGTGTTCATGCGCCGGAAGATAATTTCCTTTGAGATAAGAAAGAACAAAGGGATTGCAGTGTAACGAAATCTTCCTGCAATTTAAGTTTAAGAAAATGAATTTACGAGTTCTTTCGCGAACTAAATTCATGATTGATATACCTTTTATATAAAACGGGACGATTTGCGCCCGCACCATTATCAGAATATGATTATTTTAACTAATCAACTAGATCGAAAGTCAAGGTTAGCTAAAATAATTTATATTTTGATACTTAATTAATAGTTCGCGCGTGAACCTTCCCGTTATATATACTTATCAAACAAGGATTTATGAGTATTTCATAGTTAGGTCGGCTATGAAACGATTTTCAAAAACATATTTTTTTACTATGGATGGATATGTCGTACTCATTTGAGGATTTCGATGTTAAATACAATCCTTTTCAAGCTCTGTCATACATTTGTGGAAAAAAAAGGAAGAAGTTTTACACTTTATGGTCAATATGATTGTGGTGATATTCTATTCTCTATGATTGACTTATTGGCCAGCGAAATGAAGCTCTTGCTGGTGCTATTGTAATTCTGAGGGGTGGTATATTGTACGTCTAGATCACAAAGCAAATCGTTATAAAATTGTATCGTTACAGACAATTCATTCTAATAATCCACTCATCTTGGCGACGGAGCTCGGAGTACCTAACATCCGGCAATTTAGGATAAATTTAATCAAATAAACAAGCTTATCAAACATATATAGAGCTGAATAAAACAGTGAAAGTGTAGGGTTTTAAAACATAATAGGTCGATGTTGAAAGACGGTCCACCTGATGGTAAGCGGCCACCGTCACCTATGATTGAGGAGTACAAGGGGAACCATAATCCCATGTATTACGGGTTTTGCAATCGATTACTAACTAGCAAATTTTCCCTGAGTAGCTTCATTTTGATGAGACGCCCAACAATGTCTTGTCGACAACTTCCGATTGTGGTAGATAATTATAATATAATTCGACTCTTTTCTCGTAGAAAGAGACTTACGTCTTAAAACATTCAGCCAAAAAAAAATCAAAAAATAAAACAAAGCAGCGAGGCATTGCAATGCCGATGCATTATTCAATTAGGCTGATAACACTTAGCAAGATTGCCAGTAATAAAATTGTAATCTTTGACTTCCGAGACGCGTGGGCACTGGGCATGCTCGAGAGGTAAACGTTGGTAACCCTACAGACTGTAGGGAGTGTACCTACTCTTACTACTTACATTGAGTATAAAAAAATAAAAAAAGCCTTTTATTTCTGTAAAAATTTACATTTCTTATTCTATGTAGGTATGTGTTAGTTTGTTTTATTCTACTGAGTAGATAATTTATATTAATTGCAAAAGTAACTATGACGTCAAATCTCATTTAGATTGTAATTATTAACCCAAAAAATTAATTACCCAAACGTTCAAACTTGACCTTATTTTCTCATTGATGTTTTCGGTCGTATCTTAATTAAGTCTGATTCGTTTAATTGGCGCCGAAAATATTTGAGTCTGCAGATTTAAAACTATTATACGATAGACATCTCAAGCGAGGATCTTTAATGACGCATTTATTTATAGGTTTATAGGATTATTACCTAATTAATTACAGCTAGCTAAAAATTTAATACAATATTTTATTTACTCAAAAAAAGAATGTCAGTCAATAAATAAATAAAAAAGTTTTTCGTTTGTACTCTATCGGATCTCCATTTTTATTTTAATTTTGGGCGCGTTCAATTTAACTTTGTTTCTAAGCATAGCCTGTTCTCAAGCTAGTAATGTCAAACGTCTTAAGTTATTCAGCCTAATTCATACGTCAGTTAAAATAGCAATAAAATCATTGAATTCTGAGAAAATCTCAGTAAGATGGGTGGATGTTATGTTCCCTTCATACATCCATCTGTATACCTATCGTCTTGGCCAAATTGGATGACACATTTTGTGCGTAATACTAAGCAGAGGCCGCTGGGATCTGTAACCCAGTACTACTGGTGGGTTTTGAAATATCCCTAAAATTATGTTATATTTACAAACTTACACTTTTTATTCTGTCCTTAACACCCATAACATAAAACCATAAAAACTCGCCACACATTCGTGACTAATGATACATAGCTTTTGCCTTTTATGTTTACGGAAATGTTACGTTTGCGTGAATCGTTGCAATCATTATAAATTTCACTTAAAGTGTAGAACTATGCTAGTTCTTTGTTTACCAATTGAAGTTAAATTTGACGAACATAGTCGCTACCAAAATTCAATTAACAGAAGCAATTTTAATCAGTGGGAGTCTGTATAACTAGGGGTAGCGTAAAGTTTTGTCTATCAATTAGTACCGTCAGAAATATGTGTGAAAGGGACACATCTAACAATCCAACGGTTAAGTGTTGGAGTTTAATAAACTGGTTAATTAAGCGCGTGTTACTCGTAGCTTGGGCTCTGTCGGGGAGCAGTGCGAGCCCCGCCACGGTCGCGGCACCATGCTCCGCCTCGCCTTCATCACCACCCTGTTCACCGCCGTCTTCACCTTCAACATCACCCACCTTATCGTCCCCGCTACCGTCAGCCCCGAACAAGAGACAGTTGACATCGAATGCGGCTACGAGGGCAACTTCACAGTCCTCATGTGGTTCAAAGACCGCAAGGAATTCTTCAGATATAAGCCAGGCGCCGCACCGAGCACCACCTCCTTCCCCATCATTGGTATCGGCACGGTCCAGCTCTTGTACTGCGGCCCGGTGTCCTGCCGGCTCAGACTTGGTGCCCTGACTGAGCTTGCAACCGGCTTGTACAAGTGCGACATCGAACGCGATATCCGCCCTTATAAGTTCGCGTCGAGCAACGCGCAAATGCGTGTTTACGGGCATGTGGAGAGGAAGCCGCTGGTCGAGGGTCTCGGACAGGAGTTTGAGGAGGGAGACGAGATAAAGGCGTACTGCCGTGCGACTCCTGGCGCGGAAATCCGCTGGTACATTAACGGTCAGGAAGACCAGACAATGCGGGGCTCTCCTTCATTAAAAGTGAAGAGTACGAGATTCCTATTTATTGGTCTACCTCCAGCGGTGTCAGTGCAGTGTGCAGAGTTCAAATACGGGAGATTATTAGGGTCTAAAGACGTGAAGGGGCATTGGAAATTGAAAGACAACTGTCCTGAATCGCCACAGAATCAAATTAATCGATCGAATAGTTTGACTATCTCTCTTATTCTAGCTAGTGTGTGTTCTTTATATCATTTCTTTAAATTTTTACGAGTTCTTTGACGTAAAGCTTGTTGTGTCGTTCTCAATAATAATGTTCCTCGTATTTCATCTAAGTTACCTACATTATGAATGTTTTGAATGAAATAAAGTGTGTATAGATATTATTTATTTATTTAATAAACAATACGATGTTATATGTGTCGTTCATTTATTACTTATATTCTAACAATAACATAATAAAGTAATATATAGTTAGACTATACTTGGCACATTCTATAATCTATATAATATAAAATTCTCGTGTCATAATGTTATTTACCTACTCCTCCGAAATGGCTTGACCGATTTTTATGAAATTTTATATGCATATTCAGTAGGTCTGCGAATCGGCTGCTGTCTATTTTTTATACCCCTGGGATCACGGGAACGAGAACTACGCAGGTGAAACCGCGGGGCGGCAGCTAGTAATAATAAAATATTATTCTCTGGAGTCTGGTCCCTCACTGTTAAATGATGAACTTTAATTAATTACTTTTGATCAACATCCACCACATGTTTTTTTTTATTGAGTAAGTGAGTAATAGGTTGTCAACTTTCTTTAAAAACAACTTTATAGTGAACTATGTCATTTGGAAAAATAAATTCATTAAAATCATCAATCATTTACCAATAGAAACCTAAACCCAAAATAAAAAATAAAAAGTATGTAGGATATAGATAGGTATAGCCAGTCTTGCCATTCAACGCGGCAATGTCGCCAGCTTTTTGGGTACCCTGCCCACAGACAGTGATTTGGGTGCTGTTTTTTACCTGTAATTCTGCAGGTAGAAAATAGCACCCAACTTCATATTTTTATTTTCTTAATATTTATTATGTAAATAATTATTTAAGTTATTATAAAAAGTATTTTCCCCGATAGGTATATGTTTTCAAAAAATTTATTGGAGATATTTTTGTAGGTACCGAACTTTTATGCAGATATATTATGCATAAGTTATATTTTAGAACTTAAACCTTAAACAGAATAAACAAAGAAGTCTTCAGTCTCTGTCTAGACAAAACAGAAAAGTGACGCACCTTTGTGTACCACTCTTGTTTATTCTATTCACCTGTAAACAAGTGCAGTATAAGTACGCATTGCAGCAACAAAATAAAAGCCTTGGTTTTACGAAGCATTTGCAAAACATTATGGGTAGAAATCATCGAATGAATCCGTGATTATTATTTCCGTATTCAATATCTGCATTAATCTGGTTCATTATTATGGAAAAATACATTTCATTATTCACTTTTTCAATCGAGATAATTTGTGTAAACTATAAATTACCGTGGGCCATGGAAAATTTGGAAAATAGAATTTGCGGGAACTACGTCACTTCTCTTGAACAAAAATGTTACCATGTGAAAAAGTATTTTTACAACACGAACTACGATAACCCGATAAAAAGCGGCTCTAAAATAATACTGAGGGATATTATCCGTAGATCTAATTATTTTCTATTATTTCTATGGAATCAATACCATTTTACTTAATTTATAGTGAAAAACTGTTTTAGAATAACATACCCATTTATTTTTATTATAGTAACATTCGAATCCAAGATGGCGTTTCCCCTTCCCGTGAATAAGTGAAGTGACAGCGCATTGCGCAAAGCGAAGTCGAGTGTGCATGCTACACGGTTAAACATGTTAAAAAGTTTTTCTGAAATTTTAGTTTTATGTTGCATTCGGTGCCCAAATCGTTCCACACGGACTGATATACTGAACTTTTCTCCGTCTTGATTAAGTGACACGCGTAGTTTAGATTAAATTAGTGAATCGTATTTTATTGAAAAAAGCAAGCGCCAACCAGTTGGCATATCACCATGCCGAAAGGAAAGAAAAAAGGAAAATTCGGTGAGCGTACAATTATTATCGGAATGTTTATTGTGATTTTCTAATTGTTGGCCATATAAAATATGCTCTGAGAATGAGATCACGCGGCGACCTTGTGCATGCTTGTGGCTGAAGGTGGTCGAGTCACTTTCCGCGGGACTTAAATCAAAGCGCAATGACGTATCCGTCACTCACGGCCGTTTATATCCGTGCTTGGTGTACAAATACTTGAAAAATCTAATGCCATATGTTGCCTTTTAAATGTTATCAAACATCTGTTTATCAGATAATAATGAGCCTCACATGCCCGCCACATTGTTAAGGTCCCTTCACTTTCACTGTTTCATAACATTGTGAATTTGTGATGTTCCCAAAGCCAGGTCCAACAATACCAAGCATATAACTAACAAAGGCTCTAGACTTCATCCAGTTTTTTTCTTGGCAAAGGCTAAAATGTTTGGCCTTGGAAAACCCAGTTGTCATATAATTATGTAATTTTACATAATAATCAGTTGCTTGTCTATTTCCTGATACCTTTTGTGTTACATGTAGATAACATTCTAATTATATGGATTTTATGGTGCCAGTATACATATATGCTCTTTCTAAATATTGCACAATAAATTGCAAAGGTCATTGGATAACCCTTTCTCTGAACATAAAGATACATTTCACAATTTATATGACTACATATTTAATTGCACTATATATACTTATCAATATTTTGGTCTAAATTTTAAGATCTAATAGATGAACTTGTATGAATCATTCCTTGACAATTTAAACTATTAATATTATCTTAGCTATTTAGGTTTATTCATTTGACAATATATATTATACTAATTGCTACATAATTACATCTAGATATAATTTGCCTTTAATGCTTAAACTGAAATGATTTGACATTCTATGCCCTAACAAAAGTAACTTACAAAGAATGATAATGTTGATACAAGTGGTTTAATATAAGATTATAATAAATAATATTGTTTTTAATCCTAGCCATGTGATTATAATATATATTCATTGCACTTACAATACCTAGCTACCTGTTCTGATTCCCGCTATGCTTTTACTTGTTTGTTAATTTTTTTAAACAAAATGAGCTTACTTTGTTATTCTTGGTAAGAATACCATACCATTATGTGTGACATATAATAAATGGTTTTTAAGACTGGTAGTGAAACATTGCTGATTTGTTAGCCTTCTAAAATATGTAGAGAACTAGTGATTTAATTAGAAATTACAAGGGTTCAGGCTGCATCAGAAATTAATACACAGGAACTACTGTTTGTTAGGAAACTCTGTGGTTACCTTGTTCTACCCCAATAGGTTTTATATTGGCATACTAAGGTAACCTAATTTTTTTGTGAATTATGCTGTTTATATGATTTATGCTATTTTATATTACTACTATTTTTTGGTAGAATTATGACATACCACAAAATGGACCATCTATATTGATGTCTTTTAGACAGTGTACTGATAACTTTTTACATTTAAATGATAATAAAGAGTTAACAAGATAATTTCCAATCTTTATGTAGTTGAAAAAATACAGGTTGCAACAATGTTTTATGTGTGTTATCAATTAATTGATTATGCAATTCTCATGTTATGAAACTATCTGAAATTATATTTTAAAGCACTCTTATGATCAGATCCATAGTCAATATATATGTTGGGATGAGTAATTCATTATCCTTTCCTTCTTTTATTGAAATCTAGGTTGGTGTTGACTGATTTCCACCAATACAATCATCCAAAATCTAATAAAAAATAGCATAGTCCTCAGATAATTATATTACCATTTGCCTGTGCTGTCCCCCTGCAGGGCAAAAGCCTCCCCTTCTTTTCTCCACTCTTCCCGGTTTAGAGCTTTGCTAGAGTGGTCCAGCTCGTCTCGCCATCTCCTCTTAGGTCTACCGCAATGTCTAACGTTTGTGGGACCCAGTTAGTTGTTATTTTGGCCCACAGTTCGCCCGACATGCTCCCACCATGGCCTGCCCATCTCCATTTTAATTTGATGAATTAATGTAACTTTAAAATTTCACAGAGCACAGAAGAACGGAGCAAGTGGAGTCTTCAGACGAAGATGCTGGTATTGACATGACCATAGACAACTGCTCTGAGACCTCGGGGCAGTCTGACCTCAAGAGCAACCATGATGAAGCAGGTATGTCAACAAACAGCCTCTTAAAATAAACATATTTATGCGAAAGATGCAATATATCAACATATCCGTAGAACAAAGTTCTATGTGACTTTGAACCCAAACCATTTTTCTTGTATGTTTATGTCTACAATTAGATACCTATATTTAATAAATGGATGGTAATATTTTAACATGTTGGTAAATGTATCAATTCTCTAAATCGATTAAGAAAAAATTTGGGTAAAATATGTGCAAATCGAACTTCAAATCACTCTTCTCTAAAGTAGGGATTTGGCAGATAGAACTTTGCTTGATAGGTCGATATGTTTGTTACTCTCTCACGCTACGTCTAGATTTAGAAGATTCTTGGGTATATTTTAGATTTTTTTTATTATAATATCTGACCTGCGTAACTTGATTAGAGTCACGTTGCATTTTTGTTTATAATATTAGGATATACAGGTAATTTTATCCTGGGAAACGTGTTTCATTTCAAATATATTTAATTTCATTTCAATTCTGCCTGTAAAGGTCTCCCATAGAACAATGTTCCTGATAATGATATCAGAATAATTATCGCAACATTTTATATCTAGCTTTGTTATTATTCATGTCTATTTCACAATCTGTGATGCCATTTAACCGTGATAATGCATAAAATCCATTACTTCCAATGTAAATATGACCATGGGCACCCAAGGCCCTTCAGATCAATAATGTTAACTACACGTCTCTCTCATATTCTAATTGTTAGAAAGAGTAAGGTAGAATTTACGACCTGTCAGTTTATATTTTGCATGTTTTCATCTGCACCGCCAAACGGATTTAAATCTCTTTTCTTCTTATTAAAAAACTAGTGGCTCCCCGCGATTTTATCCGCGTAACCGGGAGATCTTCCATTTTCCCGGGATTAAAAGTAGCCTATGTTCTTTCTCAGGCTCTAGACTGTCTGTGTACCAATTTTCATTTGAATCGGTTCAGTTGTTTTAGCGTGGAAGCGAGACAGACAGACAGAGTTACTTTCGCATTTATAAGTTAGGATGAAATAGAATACACTAAGTTGTGTACATCTAAATCGGTGCCATTGCCAATAAATGACTCACTGTTTGACCAACATGGGAGTTTACCAAGAAATCCATCTGCAGAACCTTTTTTAAGTACATACGATTTCACATCTTATGTAATGTCGTTAAGGTTGAATTTTAATTTGACCCATAATACTATAAACACAAAACGAACCAAACGTGCTCGTGGCATGTTGAGTGATTGAACCTTGAAGGACATTTACCTGTACACAAATACGTATATAACTTTATCTTACAAATCATTGACTTCCTTATGAAGGAAAATATATTATACTAGATTCCGCCGCGTGGTTTCACCCGGGTAGTTCCCGTTCTTGTAGGAGTACGGGGATAAAATATAACCTATATTACTCCCAGTTAATATAGCTTTTTAACTGCAAAAGAATTTTTGAAATCGGTCGGTTGGTTTATTACACAACATGAAAATCCTAAGCCGTTTATTAAGTGCCCTAATTTTAATTTCATATATCAATATTATTGTACAATTATGCTTGGTACTAAGCAAATAAGGTTTGATAAAGAAATTTGATACCCATAGGGCTGATACGTGAAAAATAATTGGAATTTACATTATGTCAGATTTGCACAACATAAGGAAACGACGCGTCCACATAAATATGACCTTATTAATGGTACCGGATTCATTCAACGTTCGACACTCCAAGCTATCGGTCGTCTACTTCACATTAAAACTTTAATTACAATAGTTATAGTGTTATAACCTTTTATACAAAACAAATTTATTAATTTATATAGACTTAATAAGTGTTAAAGATAGTAGTTGCCAATAAATCTAACAAAATGTGCGACAGTTGTAAACAATCATGTTACGATCGCCCACCAAGGGTGTGGTGTCAAAATTGTCACAATGTGTTCCATTATAACAAGAAGTGTTTGAGGGTCCCACAATATGAAGTTCTGGAAGATTTTGATTATATAAACAGGAGAGATTTCATATGTCTCATATGCCGATATAAGATAAAGCGTACACCTCCGAAGTTGGAATCGCAGAGTATGTATTAAATATTTACCCCTAGTACCAAACTCGCCAGTTACCTTAGCACCTGTTATTTGACAGACCGGTTGGCTTTGTGGTTAGTGACCCTGACTGTCAAGCCGCCGGTCGTGGATTCGAATCCCACCCAGGACAAACATTTGTATTGTATGCATGAATATGTCTGTCTGTTCTGTGTCTGGATGTAAATATCTATATAAGTATGTATTTAAAAGTAGTATATCAGCTATCGGGTTACCATAACACAAGCTCATTTTGAAGCTTACTTTGAAATCCGATTAGCCGTGTGTGAAACATGTCCCAGGATGTATTTATTTATCTATATTTGTTATACTCCTTTAGCATAATATAGTTAAGTCTTTGCTTATAAAAATAAATGACCTCAAACATTTTTCACACACTACTAACTGATTACAAACTAAGCAGTACGTGTACTATGTAACCAGATAGCTGATATATACTACTTCACTAAACATACGTATATACTAGTGGCTCCCCGCGGTTTCACTTTGGGATCTTCAAATTTCCCGGGATAAAAAGTAGCCTGAACATATTTGTGTCAAATTTCATCGCGATCCCTACAGCTGTTCTGACGTGAAAGAGAAACAAACATACATCCATATTCTCACAAACTTTCGCATTTATAATATTAATAGGATTTACATCCAAAAAGACATGTTCATGAACACAAATGTTTGTGTATTTTTTTAAATATTTGAGTTGTTTTTGTTGCACAACATTGTTTGTGTTAGCAGGAAAATAATAACATTTTATTGTGAAACATGGAAAACGTGTTTATAAATTGCTATTGACTTGCTTCCGCCCACGGTCTCACCCTCGTTGTTCTCGTTCCCGGAGGAATAGGGGGATAAAATATATCCTACGTTACTCCTTGATAATGTAGATTTCTGTTAATGAAATAGTTTGGGAGCCTATTATTATAAACAAAATATTAAGTCTTTTCTCTTTATAAATTAGACGCAACTAAATTTTAGTGTACGTAAACCTACCCTAATGCCGATCACCGAAAAAGTCCGCGTAACGCTGTAAAAGCCATCTGAGGCTGTCACCTTCTAGTCCATTCAAAAAAAAAAAAAAAAAAGCCGAAATATCGATTTTCTATTGTTGCTGAATTACCTACCCTTTTTGACGAAAAGGTTTCTCTTTTTGTCGCAATATGTTTGTCTCTTTCTAGTATCAAAACAAACCAATCGATTTTTATAATAGGTATTATTATTGCACAATTAATATGTAAGTATATCTTCAATATACATGACGGCGCGACCGTTAAAAGACAATTTAATTATTTATGTGTTGTATATGACGGCGCGACCGTTAAAAGACTATTTAATTATTTATGTGTTGTATATGACGGCGCGACCGTTAAAAGACTATTTAATTATTTATGTGTTGTGTATTATTGAATTATTGTGGATTGTTATTCTGTTGATTTATTGATGTAGAATTATTATTTGTTATTACGTTATAAAATTGGTTGTCTATGTCGATCAGTGATTTATTGTTTAGAATCTGTCAAAGAGTAAAATATGAGCGGGTAACCCCGAATAGAGTAGCAAGTCTGTGCCTATAAATACAGTGTCGACGGTCACTCGGTGATTCAGTTGATAGACAGCGCTCGAGGCGCACGCGTGCTAACCTATTGGCTCATCGTAAATGTAGATGCAAATGGGCATCTAGTGTTGTACGTTTTATTCTGTAATTATGTGAGTCGAATTATAAGAAGTGATTTCTACTGATTACAAACGTGGTATTATTTCTAACGTTCCTGCCTTATCACGCCCACAATGGATGACGGTCGCCAAGACCGCTTCGCTGACCCCTCTGACAATCCGTTATCAGAAGTGGGATTACCGGAAGCCTCCCAGGAGGCAGGAACAACATGCAGGACCCTCTTGAAGCACCGGTGAACAAGGCCACATCGTAACGCGCTGCCCCAATAAAGATGCGAGCGCTGGCTAGACAAGAATGAACGTCGGGTGGAATATCTGCGCCATCAAACCAGTTGTGGTCTGCTCTCAGATGAATCCGGTGAGAAGTTTTCATTTTGTTTCCGTGATTGTGTGTTTACTGAAAGGCACACCTTATTGGGGTTAGGTAATCCGAGTGTTTTAATGTACAACCCAAATTCTTGTAACAGTTAGAGTCCAAGGCAACAGTATACTGTTGCAATGTGGTAGGATGTGATGTGGGTTGATATTTCATATGGTTTATAGTATTTCGTTTGAATTATTTCTGAGATTATAATAATAGGAAGGGATATTCGGTCGCGGTCTGAAGATGTTTATCAGTTTTCAGGTTGCATTCTTTATCAAATTGTATACAGTAAAGACCAAAATACCACATCAAGGTTCTTATTATTTTTTATTTTGAGTGTTAAAGTATCAATTCTAAAATAATAACCTAATTTAAAATTTGACGTATAACCACATCTTCTGAGTCGTACACTCTTGATAGTGATCGTGGTTGTGAAACAGGTGCGTGTCATTTTTGTTCACTACGACTCTTGCGATGCTTCTCCACCTGGCACGATGTAAGGCGTTGCGTGAACATGTAACCATAGAGTTCTGGGCCACTGATTTTATTAGATCAGTCCATCGGATAAGTGATCGCACTCTGGACCTCTTCCCTTCCACCTGACCTTGTACCATCAAACGTTCTATTAAGCCCTCGTTTCTAGAGACGTGGCCGAAGAACTTTAGAGTTCGTAATAGCACAGTCGACGATAGACGTTCTTTAATTTTGAGTTCCTCTAGAGTGGAGTTGTTCGTGCGAAATGCCGTCCAGGGAGTCCTCAAGAGCCTTTTCCAATACCACATCTCAAGAGTATCAATCTTGCTGCGGTTTTGAAGTTTTATAGACCAGGTTTCAGCGCCGTAGAGAAATATTGGAAAGGCTACGCTTCTCATAAGTCGAACGTTTGTGTTTTTGCTTATTTTCCTGTTTTTTCTAAATTTTGTTGAGTTTCTCTACCGCACTCCTTGTAATAGCACAACGCCGATTAATTTCGTGTTTGCAGCCTCCTGTTTTTGAGATATTTGATCCGAGGTGGACGTGGTTTTGGGCCGCTTCACAAATTCGCTGTGCTGGAGATTTCGGTTCTGTTGTGCTGGGCTCTATCGACTGTCATCGTGTTTATTTTGTCTGTTGGTGGCTGGTCCGGGTCCGGGACTGGCCACTGCCAGGCGCTTTGGGAGGTCTTCTGTATCCTATTTTATTGTCGCGAGCTGTGTGGTGCCATCGGCGTGTCTCGGGTTGCTCATCGTGCGGCCTCCAGCGGAGGCGCCCTTATCCTGTTCGTCGAGCGTAGACCGCATGATGTGTTCGGTGGAGGCGTTGAGTGGAACCGGTGCGGGGATGCACCCTTGTCATGTCGTCGTGCCATTCGCGTATTTTGGCATTTATTGGGAACTGGCTGCTGCTCGCGACATCGTCCGCGTGGAGTGGTTGCTTTGGTCTGGGGCTGGCTTTGGCCCGTGACTTCTTTTCCGTGGAGGGTTGGTGTCTCGTGGGGCTGGCTAGGGCCCTCCTTTCATGACTATTTGCTGGGATCAAATGATGTGAACGGTGGTTTTGTTTTCGATTTTAGTTGCCCACTTGTAGACTGCGTGCGACCCGTCCCCTGCCTTGTGCAGTGGCGCGGCGCGTCTGGGCGCACGCGCCCTGCTGCGTGGAAGTTCCGAATCCGATACTTTGAACTATGAAATATATCGCCAATAATAATTAGTAAGAACGAACAACCTAAATATAAAATTTCATTGAAATAATGTAGGTAAATACGTAAAACGTACTTAAAATTACCCACTTGGGGAATTTGAATTTACATAAAGGGATATCGGGAATAATCATTATTAGGAAGTTCTAACGAAAATATAACATTTGCTTGTTTATTAAAAATATTTGGTTTGCAGATAACTTTTGGGAACGAGTTCAGATTTTGCGTATAGTTTTTGGTCTCGAATCGAGAAGTAAAGAAAAGGTGTTCTTTAACTATTCTATCTAGTCACTCATCTCCTTGAGCGACTGATCTTTATGTGAATAAAATCTATGCTCTTTACCTAGTCAATGACATATCGACTATGCGACATAGATGTGTGCAGGAAATTATAAATCTTAGGGTGGTAAACGTGTTCTGACCCCGATTGATTTTCTAATTAAATTTTTTAGTAAGTCTTATTCTTAAATAGGCAGTGGTTTACATATAGGAGTAAAGTAAAAAAAAAGAAATTGAGAGATTAGACAGTGATATAACAGGACATCAAAGACAGAAACTTACTTCATCATTGGCGAAGTATTCTAGTTATTTTGTAAAGGGCACACGTGCCGGAAGGGTTAGCACAGGAATTAGAAGTTAACGCTTTATACGAAAAGTCTGATATGATAAGACTAAGATACTTAAAGATTAAAAAGTTTGTAATTTTAATAATTTGGAAAATCACGAGCGCAATCAAACTACGTTAGATGCTAATTTTAAAGGGCCTTATAAAGTAATGGAACTGCTGGTTGTTACAGTTGTTTACTGAAGGCTCTCAACTCTAATAGAAAGTATTAAATATTCGAACGATCTCATACCCTCTATGACTGAAAGTAGCGTCCATTCAAGTTGAGTGCCGGACTAGAGATTCCGACCAATCAAATAGACATCGAATGTGCCGACGACGGCGCGGGTGAGGTATTCGATTTTCAGAGCTGGTTTATGGCAACTATAACTCTGACGAGCCTGTGTGGCATTGACGAGCCTGTGTGACATTGACGACGAGCCTGTGTGGCACTGGCTGGCCTGTGTGGCAATGACTAGCCTGTGTGGTAATGACTAGCCTGTGTGGCAATGACTAGCCTGTGTGGCAATGACTAGCCTGTGTGGCAATGACTAGCCTGTGTGGCAATGACTAGCCTGTGTGGCAATGACTAGCCTGTGTGGCAATGACTGGCCTGTGTGGCAATGACTGGCCTGTGTGGCACTGACTGGCCTGTGTGGCACTGACTGGCCTGTGTGGCACTGACTAGCCTGTGTGGCACTGACTACCCTGTATGGGATTGAGTAGCCTGTGTGGCTTTGAATAGTAGGTAGCAGTGCAATAGACTAGGTTATGTAGGTCTATAGGTGCATAGGTGTGTAAGTGTGGATGTAGGCGTAGGTAGTAGCCTGTGTGGCACATAAATGAAACTGTGTGTTATTGACCAGATTTTGTAGCTCTATCATGCTTGACAGCCATGGCATATTAGTGAAAAGGATGTCTGAAGTGTGGTGTTAAGGATTAATTGATTGTGGCAATTTTCCTATGTTTTATTGGTCAGGGTGACCGAGTGAATATTGTGAGATACAAGTGTGTGTTTTGTTTGTCCGCAGATACCGAAAATGAGAGTAATACACACGAGGACGTGTGAATATGCAGGACGGCCGTGACGGCGCGACCGTTAAAAGACAATTTAATTATTTATGTGTTGTATATGACGGCGCGACCGTTAAAAGACTATTTAATTATTTATGTGTTGTATATGACGGCGCGACCGTTAAAAGACTATTTAATTATTTATGTGTTGTGTATTATTGAATTATTGTGGATTGTTATTCTGTTGATTTATTGATGTAGAATTATTATTTGTTATTACGTTATAAAATTGGTTGTCTATGTCGATCAGTGATTTATTGTTTAGAATCTGTCAAAGAGTAAAATATGAGCGGGTAACCCCGAATAGAGTAGCAAGTCTGTGCCTATAAATACAGTGTCGACGGTCACTCGGTGATTCAGTTGATAGACAGCGCTCGAGGCGCACGCGTGCTAACCTATTGGCTCATCGTAAATGTAGATGCAAATGGGCATCTAGTGTTGTACGTTTTATTCTGTAATTATGTGAGTCGAATTATAAGAAGTGATTTCTACTGATTACAAACGTGGTATTATTTCTAACGTTCCTGCCTTATCACGCCCACAATGGATGACGGTCGCCAAGACCGCTTCGCTGACCCCTCTGACAATCCGTTATACATATATAAAACAAAGTCCCCGCCGCCTCTGTCTGTCTCAACGCGATGAACACAAATACTACCGAACAGATTTTCATGCGGTTTTCACCAAATTACGGAGTATTTCATAGGGAAGGTTTTTTTGTATAACTAGCTGCCTCCCCGCGGTTTTACCCGCGTAGTTCCCGTTCCCGTGGGAATACAGGGATAAAATATAGCCTATGTTACTCGGGGATAATGTAGCTTTCCAAAGGTGAAAGAATTTTTGAAATCGGTCCAGTAGTTTCGGAGCCTATTCATTACAAACAAACAAATCTTTCCTCTTTATAATATTAGTATAGATATAGATACATCAATTTGGACCCGGTAGGTGGGGCTGGTGGGCAGAACGAAGTCTGCCGGGTCCGCTAGTACCATATAGATGTATATAGACAATCTATTCGTTCGTGTTGTATTGCAATTTTATGATTGTTATCTATTTTATCATTGTCATTATTATAATGAAGCTTTGTTGATTCGTAAAGACACAAGTTGCATTGTTTTTTTTTCCAATTTTTCAATCCTTGTGCAACCCTACTAATATTATAAACGCGAAAGTTTGTATGATGTATGTTCCTCTTTCAAGCAACAACTAGTGAACGGATTTGAATGAAATTTGGTACACGTATAGTTTATAACCGGGATTAAGCAGGGTATTTTTTATCCCGGGAAAATTTGACAGAAACCGCCCTAAAAACTAGTACACAATATTGCGTTGTTTTGTCCAAATTTTCAATTCTTGTGCAATACATTATAGTCTGAACTAATGCAGTTTTTCGCAGGTAGTCTATACCTATCATACTTAACATCAAAGTGAGTCACCGCCTTCGGAATACACAGTTGTGATTATGACTCATTTTTTTACAATAAAATCAAAACACAAACACAACAAATGCTCAGTGTGTATTTGTGTACCGTATCGACAGGACGTTATTTAGTGGTCTATTTAGTAATTTTATTTTATTGTGCAACACTAAACCTTCTTCATTTTCGTGATAGACAATTAAACAAACCTTCTTCATTTTCGTGATAGACAATTAAACGAAAACCAATTGAAAAGTGTAGTGAACCCATAATACGAGCTTTAAGCATTCGGTCCAACAACTTTGTGGCTTTTTCTAGCATTCCTTCAATACGTAAATATTGGTCGTTATTATACAACATGTGTGAAAGTAATAAGTCGATTTGCCGTAACAATGGTCACTTCTATTGTTTTGACTGCATGGGGTCCTTCCATTATCGCAAGGAATGTATCAAATCCCCACCATCAAGGCATATAATGGGATTGGACGACACCAAACATTTGTGTGTCACCTGCATATACCGTAATAGCAAGGTTCAACTGCCGAAGCCTGTGGCGCCTACTCGTATGTATTTAAAATAATATTAAATTAAGAACCTCCTTTTTTGGTAGGTTACTCGTGTGTATTTAAAATATTAAGTGGCAAAATTATCAAATCGTGAAACCTATTTTTGGTTACTAAACCTAAGTAATACAGAACATAACGTCCCTTAGCTTACAACACCGCTAAAGTCGAAAATTGGCAGTTTCTACATTTTGTCGTCGGATACGTCGGATAGAGCTGTTCATTGCGCATCGAACCATGGGTGACATGATATAGATTTCAGTCAATCAGAGGCTTTTATTCAAAAGTAGTAACAGCGTGCAAGTCGGTTGGCCTTTTAAAATAAACAGTTTTTTCATTTCCCGAAAAGTTGGTAAAAATGACTTATGCGGTGTTGTAAGCTAAGGGACGATAAGCAATCTATATCCCAAGTTTTGTTTAAAATCTCTTAAGTCGCCTTTGCGTCGGAGTATCAAACATCCCTCCATTCATCTTTACAAACGCATTTACAAGGTGACTAGTGGTTCCACCGCCTTTTCACCGAATAATAAGTACCTCTGTCCTTTCCTGAGCTCAATTTCTGAATTAAATTTCATAAAAATATTGTTTTATGTGTGAAAGCGTCACACAGTGTTACTTTCGCGTTTGTAATATTAGTAAGTAGGATAGCATTGGGATGAGTTTGATGGTAAGTTAATAAAATTTTACTTGAGTTTCCGTTGATATGGTTTGAAATAGGTTCTTTCCCTAACATTACGTAACATTGCATATGGCAGTTATTGCTCAATAATATTATTATTACCAATCTGATCCCGAACCAAAAAATTTCAATTTGAACTCCTATTGGTTAATCCCGAACCAATACGAATAAAAAATCAAGATGGCCATGGCTAAGATTGACATATATTCGATCGGTAACGGTGTTTGACGTTTCAGAATTTTATAATAAGTTGTGTGTAGTTAGTTTCTACAGAAATAAATAAATATTCAATTCTTTATCTTTTTCTAAAACGAAATCTTGTACATTAAATGTAATTTTTTAGATTAGATAAATTTATCCTAGATGAGATAACTCGATCCTGCAAAAGTACCTTTTTATTGATCGTGTATTTTGACGTTTAAAGTCGTTCCCGCCATTCGATTCACAAATGTCATAGTGGCAGGAGTACGGACTTTTCGATTCGGTTTCGATTGTAACGAAATTCTTGATCAAAGTTAGTTCCAAAAAGTGTCACCGCACGATCGTGCGCTAGAATCGCTATCAAAAATGTATGAAATGACATTTATTCGATTAATACTTGTTTCTCGAAAGCGTCGGGAGTAAGCCCTCAGACTGTCTTTATATGAAAAATTGTCCCAGGTTATTCAATAAATAATCATGTCAAGTGAGTCCCCACTTCCCCCAGCGACGCCCTGAGCCGAGCCACGGTCCCGCAGGGGACACCCTCAGCCCTGTCGCTATATTCGTCTTCGGTTGAGAGCCCTCTGCGCTCACTGAAACTGTCCGTGTGAGGGTGTAAAAGCCATCTCAGGCTAACACCTTCTAGTCCATTAAAAGATGTATATGGTCATCATCATATCCCCCATTGACTTCCATGCAGACTGGTTGTAGGTCGCCTGCATCCAGCGAGTTCCAACGACCCTTGTCAGGTCGTCAGTCCACCTTGTGGGTGGACTATGGTCAAAGATACTCAGCAAATAATATAGTTAAGTAGCGACACTTGTTCAATGTTAAGAATTTCCTTTTATCTCTAAAGGCCATGGTCAGATTCTGATATCTTATCATGCAAATGTATAGGTATTAGCAATGTTAATTTATAATTGTGCATATTTGTATACATACACTATTACTTTCAGGGTATTATGTCTTAGTATATACTATGCAAATAAAAAACAGGCTTTCTTATTGTTACTGACCTCCGCCTCGCGGTTTCAACCCTCCCGATATTTTTTTTTGTCCCACAAGAACCTCAAGAACTATCTAGTTCAGTAGTTATAGCGTAAAAGCAAGACAGACAGAGTTACTTTCGCATTTATAATATTAGTTAGTATACCATAGAAAAGTAGGTACCTACCTACCATAATGTTTTAACGACATGGCAACAAAAAACATTCAAGTTTTAAACGTGTGAGAGACCTTGATCGATTATCCATTCGCCTACGATTTCGTATGCCAAAATGGCACTGGAATATTTATTAGGGAGGTAGATGTCGCTATAATAAATCTTAGCCTATACAAATAGAGTTCAATTTTGTATTTAAACAAAGGCAATGTTTTTTAACAGAATATAAGTGATGGATATATTGTAGTCTTCCTTACAAAGTTAAACATTTATTCACTCATAAATATTCTCCTTATATCATACTATAAATAAATAAATATCCTGGGACATTTTTCAAGTAAGCTTCAAAGTGAGCTTGTGTTATGGTAACCAGATAGTTGATATACTACATATAATACTGTCCTTAATATAAAATTTGTGTGCCAAATAATATGTTATAATTAAATGAAAGGAAGTAAAAAAATATTTGGGACAAAGCAAAATAGAAAACATAAAAAATAAGAAGAAGCCTATATGCTATTCCGGAACATATTCTAACTCTGAGCCAAACTTATCCCAATCCCTTTAACTGTTATTGCATGATTAAGTAAGAAACATCCATCTAAGTGAAATATATTTATTCATTCAAATAGGCCTTTACAGACACTTATGAAACGTTGTCTCTAATGCTATCCAGACCCTTCCATTTATTATACTAGTTGACCCGCGCAACTTCGTTACCGTCACTTGCCCGTTTTTGCAACAGTTTTGATTGATGCTCCGCTCCTATTCGTCATAGCGTAATGATTTATACATAAAAACCTGCCTCTTGAATCACTCTATCTATTAAAAAAAACCGCATCAAAATCCGTTGCGTAGTTTTAAAGATCTAAGCATACATAGAGACAGACAGACGGCGGATAGCGACTTTGTTTTATACTATGTAGTGATTATTTGGATTACATATTATAATTATATCTTTGTTTTTAACAGAGCAAGAAATCCAAGAGAAGCTAGAAGAAAAAGTGTTGGAGTTAATAGACGGTTTAAACGCCCGTTCGTCTGCTGCACGCGCCACATCCCTAGTGGGGTTGCGCAGTGCGTTACAGCGTCGCGTTCTCAGTACGTTACTCAGCTCGCACAGGGCAACACTGGCTGATCACATCACTAAATCGCTGAGAAGGGGCAAAGATGCTGAGAGACGCGCGGCTGCTGCTGTCGCACCACTAGTGTCTTTACAGGTGTGTATCTTTTTAATTAATGATATGTAAGTTGGTTTACTAAAGGCTGGTAAATGAACGTGTAATGTAGATTGGCCTAGATCTTGTTAAAAATATACCGACTAGATATTTACATTAACAACATGATTAAAAAGTTAAATAAATATGAGGATAATGATAAAATTATAGCATCTATCTTTGAGGCCACTATGACTGGATAGAAAAAAAAATATTAGGATTATCTGTAAAATCCCATCACAAAAAGGAAAATAATTAAAAATCTGCAAAAATCCTTGTATTAAATATATTAAATGACAACACAAAAAACAAATAAGTGAATAAGTTGAATTGAAAACCTTCTTTTTGAATTTGGTTAAATAACAAAAAACGCAACCAATGCAAACGTTTCACAATGATTAAATTAAATCATGACAATTTATTCTCATATTTTATTAATTTTTTATATCCTACTAATATTATAAATGCGAAAGTTTGTAAGTATGGATGTATGGATGTTTGTTACTCTTTCACGCTCCAACGGCTGAAGGGATCTGCTTGAAATTTGGCACAGAGCTAGAATATGTTCTGGAATAACACATAGGCTACTTTTTATCCCGGGAACGCGGGTGAAACCGCGGGGAGCCACTAGTATCATTATATTTCAGAAAATAAATTCCATTATGTTAGTATAAATACCTTAAGACTATGTTAGTATGATAAATAACACAATTACAACAACATAGATCTTGTGTTAAACTGATCATGTAATTTGTCTTAATGTTACTTCTACCTCTTATTAACCATATTCCCTGGTACATTACCAGATCGGCGACGAAGGCACCGAGGAGTTCATGCAGGAGGTGCGGCCGGCGCTGGTCGCCGGGTGCACTGACAAATCATCCTCGCTCGAGACGCGCACTGAGGTATGTATCACAATATCATTACTAATATTATAAATATGAAAGTAATTCGTTAGTAATAAGTCTGTCTGTCTCGCTTTCACGCTAAAACTACTAAATAAAATTTGGTATACAGATAACACAATAACTAGAGATTGGGAAAGGACATAGGCTACTTTTTACCTCGGGAATGCGGGTGAAATCGCGGGTAGCCACTAGTTGCAAATACTACAATTGGCTGCCCACGTTCCAGTAATCTTTAACTTTCCCGGGTTAAATCCTTGCCTAAATCCTTTCCCAATCTCTAGTCTATATTCGTATCGTGTAAATTTCATCAAAATCGATTCAAAAGTTTTAGCTGTCTGTTATAATTGGGGAAGTAATCCTGTGATTATTCTTCCAATTATAATATTAGTAGAGATAAGATAGAAAGTAATTATGAAGGTATAGTTTTACACCTGATAATAAATATTAAAAATGGATTTACTTCCAGTGCTGCTCATCCCTGGCCGTGCTGTGCTACCTGCTAGAAGAAGACCTCACCGAGATCTTGGACATACTGCGCATGTACGAAACTATCTTCAGCGGCAGCTATCTAAAGGTAAGTCCTCAAATGAAATGCCAGAATACATTTTTTATATTAATTACTAGCTGCCTCCTCGTAGTTCCCGTTTCCGTAGGAATACGGCGATAAAATATAGCCTGTTAGTCCCTGATAATATAACTTTCCAATGGTGAAATAATTTTTGAATTAGGCACAGCAGTTTTTGAATTTATTCATTATAACTGACCTTTACCTTTTCCCATGTTCTTGTCTATCTCTGTACCGAATAATATAAAATCTTTGGGTTTTTAGGCTGGTAGACTCACGTGAGCGACTTTCACATAACATTAATTTGAATTTATTTGTATTTTTTTCATGGTGGCTTCCAAATAATAAATAAATCCAATTTTTATTATTACACACAGATAAACTACTTTGTAAAAAAATTACAGGTATTGAATTTTGGATTACATAAACACAAAAAATTACAACTGTGCCTCTTAATAGGGCGTAAGAGACTGTGCTTAGCTATAATACTACTAAACTTATTCATATATGTATTATAATTTTTATAAGTTGCTAATGTATTTTTGTTTCTCAGGGTGACGGCAGCGTGAAGGTATCTGGCAGCGTGGTAGAAGAGGGGCAGTGGCATGCCGCGGCACTAGATGGGTGGGCATTGCTCCTGACCCTGACTCCACCAGACTTGGCTCTCCAGCTGCTACATGACCGGCCCCCCGACTTGGCTCGCCTTGGGGACCTCCTCGAGGCATGCAGTCTTGAGGTACCTACTGTTATACTACTGATGTTAGATTTTTGTCCAGTGATCTTGGCACAGCTAAAATCTGCTATTTTAAAGTAAAGTTGATATACTAATAGAATGGGATAGAAAGTCACCAGAAATTTGCTAAAATTGTTTTTTTACTGCAATCTTCCGAACCGAGCTTTAAAGTCGACATTTCATAAATGTCTATGAAGGCTTATTTGAATAAGTAAATATATTTAATTTTATTACTCTCAGCATAAGGTGGATGATTTTTTACTATCTTCAGGATTTTGTTATGGAAAGTCCATAAGAGGTTACATGGTAATATTTTACCTAATACTTCAGCATATTAACATTCCGGCTCGAAGGACCATATTTTATTGTAATAAGGTTCAATTTTGTATGGCCAGATAAATGAAACTTCTTTGGCGTGTGATCTTAAGGGTGCGTTTCCACCAGAGATGTGCGAGGATGCGTTGCGAGGAATGTGTTTTTTAAGAACCAATAGAATCGCTTCATTGACCTAGCCTCGCTTAGTATAGCTCAATGAAGCGATTCTATTGGTTCTTAAAAAACACATTCCTCGCAACGCATCCTCGCACATCTCTGGTGGAAACTTAACTTACGAGTGTTTAATTGCAACTGTCTCACAAGGAAATCATGACCTATTCATCTACTCAAATTTAACTCCAACAGTGGTCGACGTTGAAAACTCGGTTTTAGCTTACCAGGATAGTATTTAGTACTAACATGTTGTTGCAGTACTAATGTACCTTCTCTCCAGGTCCGCATGGCCGCCGGTGCAGCCCTGGCGATCGCCCACGAGCGCGTGTCCCGCGACGCCGACCCCGGGCCGGCCGTGCTGCTCGCGCTCGACGCGGTACTGCCCCGGCTGGACCAGCTCGCCCGCGACTCGCACAAGTACCGCGCCAAACGGGACCGGAAACTACAGAGGGCTACCTTCAGGGATATACTCAAGTATTTTGAGGTGAGTGACTTTTTAAGTTTGTGGTTAGTGACCCTGACTCTCAAGACGCGGATCGGGGATTCAAATCCCACCCAGGACAAACATTTTTATGCATGAATATGTCTGTTTGTCTTGTGTCTGGATGTAAATATCTATATAAGCATAATGGACGCGGTACTGCCCCGGCTGGACCAGCTCGCCCGCGACTCGCACAAGTACCGCGCCAAACGGGACCGGAAACTACAGAGGGCCACCTTCAGGGATATACTCAAGTATTTTGAGGTATGTGTCCAGTAAAGTACAATAATGTAGCTTAAGAACTACGGTTGAGAGCCCTCAGTGCTCGCCATTTGTCCGGGTGTAACAGCCACCAAAGGCTAACATAATATTTAATCCAATAAAAAATGTACCATAATAAATAGTAGTATATAAACAAAAAGCCGTGGTGGCTCAGTTGGGAACGCACCGATTCACGATCATGACGGTGCAGGTTCAAATCTCTGGCCTGTATCTCTTGAATTTATAAAAACGCGGACCGCCCCGGGCGGCACTATTGGAAGGGCGGCAAATTATGACCTCCGTAAAAAAAATCATCATAATTTTTGTGACTCCCTCAAAACCAGTGGCGGATTTACCATTTTGCCGCCAGTAGGCTATTCAATTTTTGCCGCCCCTACTGACCTTTGAAATTCAATACGCAATCATATGAATTAGACCAGAGTCGTTATTTTTTTTTGGAAACAAAAAAAATTGTAGTAGGATGAAACCCGTCACAAAAGGACGAGAACAAGAATTAAAGGAAAAATAAATTACGGGCGATCTGAGCTCGGGAAAAGGGGGGGGGGGTGGGAGCTTTAAGGGTAAAAACGGTTAGTCTCGATTTCCGGCAAAACTACAAGAAAAATAATTAATGAAATAGTTGTCTATACTAATATTATAAAGAGGAAAGATTTGTTTGTTTGTAATGAATAGGCTCCGAAACTACTGGACTGATTAAAAAAATTCTTTCACCTTTGGAAAGCTACATTATCCCCGAGTAACATAGGCTATATTTTATCCCTGTATTCCCACGGGAACGGGAACTAGGCGGGTAAAACCGCGGGGAGGCAGCTAGTAGGTAATAAAGGGATTTACAACTTTTGTATTTACACTTTTTTCACATTACCTCAAAATTTATTTGAAAAGTTCTTGACGGAATTTGGTGAAAACTTACCTTTGTATGTCCTAAAGTCACTGTAATTTTTTTGATTTGAAATATTTATTTTTTCGCCTTATTTTGACTAAATATTGAAAAAAACAGCCTAATTTTCAATCGAAATATCTCATCTCAAAATATCAGCTTTTAACAACTATTTTCGCATGTTTCTTGCAATATTTATGTTTTGTGGATTTGTAATTTTTTTATATATCAACTAGCGGACCCGGCAGACTTCGTTCTGCCCACCAGCGCCACCTACCGGGTCCAAATTGATGTATTATACATAAAAACCTTCCCCATGAAATACTCCTTAACTTGGTGAAAACCGGATGGAAATCTGTTTAGTAGTTTTTGTGTTCATCGCGTTCAGACAGACAAAACGGACTATGTTTCACATATACCTATTATAACTGACCCGGCAGACGTTGTACCTATATTATTTGTAGGAATTTTTTTTTTGTTCAATGAAAATAATTATCTACTATAAGTGTTCGGAGATGTACTTATAATCGAAAGCGTTTATCGAAAACAGTAAAATAATGCTTTATTTAGGGTAATAAATTAATGTTTATTAATGTAGAGAATATATTTTAAATTACAATTCTTGCTAGTTATCTAAATATCAGAAATAATTATTCATATTGTAACTATCAGTTTATTAAATACGATTTATTTAATTTTAAATTAACTATTAATAAATGTTCTTTATTCCCAAATAAATATTTATTATAGTTGTCTTCAAAGAAATGTAAATATTAATAGTTAATAAATCCTTCCATCAGTGTATTGGTAAAAAACAGTGACTTAATATATATATGATAAGAATTATGCATCTATTTTCAAAATATCTGTATTTTTTTTTATTGAACTAAATAATATTTAATTATTTTTATTATAACTGATCGATTGATCGTTGATCGGTTATCGACCGGTGAAGGCGGAAGATCAAATTGAATTGAGAAAAAAAGAAATTATTGAAAATAAAAATCGCGATGGTAAAATAGGGGTTGATTGTAAAGGGTTGAAAATTCAGAGTTATATGTATTTACTAATGCTGTATCATAAAAAAAAATTAAAAAAAAAAATTTAAAAATTGAAAAAAAAATGTTTGGGGTGGATTACCCTTAACATTTAAGGGAATGAAAAATAGATGTTGTCCGATTCTCAGACCTACCGAATATGGATACAAAATTTCATGAGAATCGGTCAAGCCGTTTCGGAGGAGTTTAACCACAAACACCGCGACGCTAGAATTTTATATATTAGATGTTACATACAATCATACGTTTTTCAAGTAATTATGTGTGAATTTTACTAAATAGCTCAATATTTTACATAGTGAAAGTACAAAAATCGGTTTCGACTTTATGCATTTTCTGAGAACATTTACTATAGTAATGTATATATTTTTTTACATTATCAGGAAGAAGAGCTTTCAACGAACAATAAACTCGCAGACTTTTTAAAAAAAGCTGAAATTTTGACGTGAGATTTTTCGATTGAAAATTTGGATATTTTTCGATATTTAGTCTATAAGGCGAACCAATAAATATTTCAAATCAAAAAATTACAGTGTTTTTAAGACATACAAAGGTAAGTTTTCACCAAATTTCGTGAAAAAATGATTTTTTTTGGATAAGATAATAATAAAAAACCAAAAACTTGATTATTTTAACATTTTACATAAATTTTGAGGTAATGTGAAAAAAGTGCTAATACAAAAGTTGTAGATCCCTTTATTACCTACAACTTTGTAATAATTTTTTTTTCTATAGGACTTGTATTTTTGCCGGAAATCGAGACTAAACGTTTTTTACCTTTAAAACTCATCCCCCCCTCTTCCCGACCTCGGATCGCCCGTAATAAATTTTTCCTTTGATTTTTGTTATATTCTCGTCATTGTCTTAAAATGACGAGAATATAACAAAAATCAAAGGTTTCATCCTACTACTATTTTTTTTCGCTTTTTACCATTTTCAAAGCTATCGAGATTGGTCTATATATTTTACAGCGCGTTTAGTAATCTATACTTATATTATAAAGCGGAAGAGTTTGTTTGGTTGGACGCGCTAATCTCAGGAACTACCGATCCGATTTAAAAAATTCTTACAGCATTAGATACTCCATTTATCAAGGAAGGCTATAGGCTATATATCATGACGCTACGACTAATAGGACCGGAGCACTAATGAAGAATGTTTAAAAATCGGGAGTATGTTTTTCCTTTTAGAGATTACGCTGCGTCCGTTGCGTAGAAGGTTAAAGTTTCTCTAAAATAATGTATGAGAGATTTGTTTCCCTTCAAAAGTTCTATAAAAAACCCGCAACAGCATATGTCTATCTGTTAATGTTGGCTCAGTATAACCATTTTTATACTTACCAAATTTGTTCTAAAATAAAGCATTACTTGTTAAGGTGTTTTAAAAATGATGATATTAATCCTTATCCAAGTAAATTCACAAGTATTTAATTTAAAACAAAATTGCCATTTATATCATTCGATTTCAATGAATATCGCAAATTTAAAATAACATCGCAGCAAAATAATGATCAAGTACTGCGCGCGCCTTCATGTACTGGGCCAGCGGGCAGGCATCTATTAGCTCTGCGAGACCATTCCTTTCTAAGTAAACAAAGACAGGTTGAAAGTTAGCGTTAGCCCAAAGTAACTGTCGCGGGCAGAAACTATCTTTTATATACAGGTTACGGACATAAGAGTGTTCAGTATACTGTGCATTACTAAAATGTTAACATTTTTGTCACACGTTCCTTTGTGCATATCTTAATTTTTTTTATAATAAAAAAAAAATTGGCCCAAATTTGCCGCCCCCTAAAATCTGCCGCCCTAGGCTCCAGCCTACTCAGCCTACTGGTAAATCCGCCACTGCTCAAAACAATCATCATCATTATTTTTGCGACGACAAAATGGCAATAAATTACTCTGCCCCGCGCTAATGACCCTCACTGTAATAATGTATTCCATATTATATTTCCAGGACGACGAAGTCCCGGAACTCCGAGTACGTATGTCCACGTCGGAAGTTCGGTGCGGTACGTGGGCGGCTCGCGGTGGATACGCAGCCCTGGCCGCTGCACTAGGGGCTGGGTTACACGCGCTCGCTCCTCGAGCTGCTCCGCTCGCCGCCGCGCTGGGACTCGACACCGCAGGCTTGCAAGTACCCCAGGCGAAGTTGAATAAGTTGCAAAGGGTAACTAAATCTATACTAATATTATAAATCATAAAAGTCGGTTGAACGCACTAATCTCAAAATTTATGTGAAAATTTCATATAATCAAAAATTATTTTCTTATGCAAAAAAAAAAAATTACACATTTTCGTGAAAACTTACCTTTTTATGTCCTAAAGACATTGTAATTGTTTTGATTTGAAATATTAATTTTTTCACCTTATTTTGATTTAATATTGAAAAAACACCCTTATTTTCAATCGGAAATTCTCACATTCAAATATCAGCTTATTAAAAAATGCTGCGAGTTTATTGTTCGTTGAAATCTTTTCTTTTTGATAATGTAAACATTACAACGGCTGCGACCTCCGCCCTCCTGTTCACAACCTTCCAAGTAGTATTTTTTATCTAACATAGATTCTATATCTAGTTATAGCTTCTGCCCGCGACTCCGTCCGCGTGGAATAGTTTCTTTGGGCAAACGCTAACTTTCAACTCCCTTCGTTTATGTAGAAGGATGGTCTCGCAGAGCTAACTGATGACTGCACGCGCCGGCCCGGCACATTGGTCGCACGCAGTACAGTACATACTTGATAATTATTTTGGTGCGATATTATTTTAAATTTGCGATATCTCCTAAGATATTCATTGAAATCGAATGATGTAAAAGACAATTTTGTTTTAAATTAAATACTTGTGATGAATAAGGTATTTATTTGGATAAGGATTAATATCATCTTTATAAAAACACCTTCACAAATAATGCTTAATTTTTGAACAAATTTGGTTAGAATAATAATGGTCACAGTGAGCCAACCTTAACAGATAGACATATGCTATCGCGGATTTTTTTTTAGAACTTTTAAAGGGGAACAATTTTGTAATACATCATTTTATCGAAACTTTAACCGTTTACCCAGCGTACGCAGCGGAAGCTCACAAAAGGAAATAGAAACTCCCGATTTTGAAACATTCTTCATTGGTGCTCCGCTCCTATTAGTCGGAGCGTGATGATATATAGCCTATAGCCTTCCTCGATAAACGGACTATCTAATAGCGAAAGAATTTTTCAAATCGGACCAGTACTTTCTGAGATTAGCGCGTTCAAGCAAACAAACAAACAAACAAACAAACTCTACTCCTTTATAATATTAGTATAGATATATTTTTTATTTCTCATTACAGCATCTACAGAACACGGCGGCGTGTAAAGCGAGGACGATCTCCCGCAATAAAAACCGCGACAAGCGATCCGCGGCGCTCGCCATCTGATCGACCCTGACCCTGGCCACATCTGATATTCTACCTTAGTACATTTACGAGACTCCAATCCCTACTATGTAACACTACACGAGGCTTTTGTAACATATAAATTATAGTATAATCATATACACCAACAGTTATTAAGAAAATCCTCTATAACCGGTCACTTTTGTCATTAATTTTATTATTCATTTCCTGTATGTATCTTTATCATAAATTACACATATATATATACATTTTAAATAGGACAATTATATCGACTCGAGTGACCGCACGTTACATACGCAGGATTGGATTCCATTATAGAAATATCATATCGCACTTCACGGTTCCGACGAAGAGAAAAAATATTTTTGGTTGTAAGTACGTAGGTTTGAATTTGAAACCTAGATAACGCTAGCATTGTTACTAGAATACTTCGTGTGTGTACGCGAAGGAAAACGTTCCGCCTTACTATCATATTAATACAAACCACTGGCTTTCTAGTAGACATACAATCAGTGGTTTACGTAAGCGTGGATAGTGATTACTGTTAGCTTGGAATAGGTTAGGTTTAGAACCAAAGAAAAAAATTGTTGTTTATAAAATTGTCAAAATGTTGGAACCGTTTTTAAGAGGCATGTACCATTTTACCAATACATCGCTATCACTAACCGATACTTAATCGAATCGCATTATGACGTCACAAGTCATTCCATGTTTTGCGATGTAGCGTTTTGCTTTTTTAAATTGTTATTACTAGGATATTATGAATGTTTTCATATCATTTGTATAATATATTCTTACTCCATAATGTTGGTGATTTGGGCTTATTGTTTACTCATACCGAATGTACATTATACAATGATTTATTGCATCTTCATGTCGTGCAATTTTTAGTAAAATTATTTTTTAACTTCATTATACCAATGTTATCATTATTTTTGTGTAATTAACTTGACGGAAATTTGAAGTTTTGATGCGTTATCGTAGATTTTAATATATAGTTATTAGAGAACTTGTGTTCGCGAGTTAGTTTTTCAATCGATTTAATATCAATTTGTGGAGTAAGGGAGTACACTAATTTTAACGGTTGATTTTGTAATATTGCTACGGCTTGTGCTGTCAAATCTCATCCGCTCAGGACCCTCGCGGAGACAGTGCAACCCCTACATTATATATTATTATTATATAAATTATAAAGCTTCTCTGTAAATATTATTTTGATGTGTATGCGTGACCGCGGCCGCCTAGATTTGTACATTGATAATTAGGCTATACAGAGTTTTGAAATAATATTTATTATGAGAATATTATTGTTTTATTTCTTTGTTATTGTCACTATGAAACCTCATTCTTGTTTGTCATCAATAAACTTTTGAAACCTATAATAATTTTATTATTAGAAAAGGAAAGGATAAACGAATCACAAAATAAAACACGAATATAAACACATAGTGACTAGCTTTATTCTCAGACATAATTACATAGTCTCGCGTTCCATCGCTCCATAACTACAATCCATTCAGTTTATCCTTCGAACCGCACAACATCAATGTATGTTTCTTACGTACTAACAAAGTCACTCCCAGCCACGTGGACCGCACTCCTGCGCAACAGAGGTGACTAGATCATCTAAATCATAGAATTGTTAATAATATGAAGAACGAAATTTTCGCATATCAAGGCATTTTTTTATTTAAATTGGGATGGTTCTAAAAATAAAGTTAGTATTTCTACATCAAAAAAATACTTTAACCGTGTGCTTATGTTACACGGTTTAAGTATTTTTTTTTAAAGCAAAATTTCATCTTAACAAATTTTTTATAGTTGCTCCAGCCCTATGTCGAGACTTAGTAACAATTAAAAATCAGTAGCTGAGCAATATATTGGTGACAAATAATTGTAATCTCCATACAGTTTAATTGACCTCATATGTTTTCTTACAATGAGTTACAATGGTCTTTTCAATACCAATGATATTCCAGTTTTTTTTTAACATTTACTAGAGGAGCTACCAATATTTTTTAAGACAATGGGCAACAGGAATGCAGTCCAAATAATTCGTTGCACAATTTTAAACATCTGATAAATAGAACAAATCGATATACCCTTAACTAACTTGGTATAAAAGTATAAGCTCATGAGACAGACTTTCTACTGTAGCTAAATGTAAGCATTAGCGTATTGTAACCAATGATTGACTTTTTTAAGAAAAAATCGTCATTACATAATCTCTTTTTGCAATAGGATAGTATTTAATACATTTTACTTACCCCATGCATGCAAATATTATGTACTGTGAGATATATTCTAAACAAATACATCATTAAAATCAATCATCAGCCATTCATAAACAGCACATTAAACATTATTATTACAGCAAAGCCCGGCCATTAAACTAAAGAGCTGAAAGAGGGCGCCACTTGTAAAGACTTCTATGAAACTGTATACAATATTTTAGTTCCCAATTTTGACACAAAATGGCGGAATATTTTACAAAACAGTTATTGAACCTTCATGTGTTGAGGATAATTTTATTAATAAGCATGAAAAAAATTGCAACTTTAAAGCGAGTTAGCAACTAAAACATAATTGTAATTTAATAGGGAAGCAAATTAAGTGCATTTGATACAAAATCGTCTTTAGCTACAGTCCGTCTGTGAATCATCCAAGACACTCAATATAAATACCTTAAACAACTATAAATATATTACGATTACATATAGTTATGGTCTTTATTACACATACGACATCTAAATATTATGGGAATTCATTTACTCCAGTGTTATGACGTCATCACATCTGGTAACACTCGAGTAAACGTCATAATGACATGACATTTATTATTCTACACAATTTGTAGTGCAATTCCGCGTACACAATGCAAAATACATGTAAATAATTACATTTCGATAGTAAACGATGAAAATAATTTACTTGACATTACTCAATGAAGGCATATTAATGGGTGGTACTTAAATTACATTTAAAAAATAAAACGTCTTTTTTCGTAGGCACTGGTCAGCCGCCCCTGGGTTTTATATAGCAACATTTTTTTACGTATCTTTTTATATATTTTAAATACCCAGAGAGTAGTTCTATTGTCAATGATCAATAAAATATATTCGTCTTAGCTACATACGATACATGAATATTTTTTTCTTTTTTTCCTCTACACACTGGACCAACGTTCATAATTTATAATCCAAACCGATCACAACTCGGATGAGAATACTTTTATTTTGTCTGTAACACAACCTATAGCGAATATTACCAGAACGGTATGTTTTGTTTAAGGCAACATGAAGGCAGGTATCTCTGCATTTACAACCAACATACAAAAATAGTTACCCGAAATGAATAAGCTATATTTTAGTTGTCAAGCCTTTTAGGGATATATTTCTAATGGTAGAGACGAGTTTTGGAACACTTATTTAAATATCAGCCAAATGGGGCTTGATTTAATCGATATAGTACGTATATATGTGAAAAGTAAAGATCGATTTTTCAAAGTCGATACTATCGATATTTCTTGGAACAACGCAGTAAGGACGGTCTGTGCTCAGCGCAGTGATATGATGACTCTTTTACGATAAATACATTTAGGAGGAATGGGTCCTACGATCTACTCAGAACTTTGCAAGAAAAGTTACTTATGAATAGAACATTTATATGTTATAATTATTTTAAACCGCGATTGGGTTATACAGAGACTAAAATTATCGAATATATAGTGACATCAAATATATGCGTGAAATACTTATTTTAACGTACTTAATACTATGCACATACGGTTGCAATTCATGTGACAATGTAATAGGGCTTAAAGATAGATTTGCAATGTTCCGGCCACAAACCAAAGCTGTGTGAATGGGATAGCATATGCTGCATGTTAAAATACCTATTTACTATTGTCGAGATCATAATGGCCCTTTGACAGCGTATATATATTCATATGTTAGAAAGAGACAAATATATCGTGATGAGGTACGTCCTCTAATCCAAAATGAGCCTTTTAGATAACTATGTTGTTATAATTTAAATTAAATCGAAATTAAAACGATGACAGATAAAAATATCGATTAAAATGGCGGTGCCAAGTGTCACTTAGGCCTCACTTTGAAGATTTACAACCAGCGTATTATCATTACCTTAAATTATTTTATATTTTTTTATATTAAAAAAAGTATCTAACACTTATGAAACTTCTTTAGTCAGGAGTTTCAATCGCCCTTACTTAGTTCCCTTTAGGAAATAAATACTAATAATTTAAGTGACTAAGAAATTACTAAATTCTAATACACTTAATTATGGGTTTTATATACAATGTTAACTTTGCAAAATAAATTCGAAGCAGTCAACCTAATCACAACAAATGAAACAAGAGGTAGAAATCAGCTTTCTAACTAAGCAAACACACATTTTAAATGCTGCAGCTTAAATTTAGGGGAACTATAATAAAATGAGCAAAATTATAGTGTATCTTTGGTACAACTATTTTAGGTGCTGGTAAAATCTTTATCATCTAATCACGTTTAATATACAAAGTGAGTTTAATAGTTCTTACAATATGCATAGAGTATATTTTTACTCTGGCAATCATTTGATTGTCAAATTTCGTGTTTACCAAAGAGCCTAATAAACCTTACAATTCTATACATTTATTTACACAGTTTTGCCGCACAAAATTTTTTTTTAATTTTATTTTAGCTTTAACTGATTTCTTCTGCAATATCTTATTTTTTATAGGATATTGAAAAAAATTGAACGTATAATCTTTGGTTATTATTTTCTAGCATGATGTTTTTTTTCCAACGTTAGTTTAAATAGGGCGTATTACCCTGTTGGTACAGTGCCTTACTTATGGGAAATTTTATGAAACAGGCAAATTATTTAATTCCTAATTACTTACCTTTCTGAATACCTAAAACTAGTTCCTTACGTTAAGATTATAAACACCAAATAATGTGGCCAATTTGAAAACCTAACTTAACATACAAGAATATATTATATATTTGAACAAAAATATGCACAGATAATGAAGAAAATCCTTCCATAACCTCTTTTTTCTCCTAAAGAAGAAAAAAGTGAGATGTTAAAATTAAAACTCATTCTCCTTTCATCTCTATGAAACAGTTGTAAAGAGTAATTATATAAACAGAATTCACATCTTAAATTTTCCGCAAAATTTAATATTATGGATTACAATCACATACAGTATATATTCAGTATGCTACATAAAGTTCCATAAATCCTAGACACATAAGAATAAATAAGTGTGTATGAATATGTGGCTTAGACTATACTTATTAAGTAGAATATTTTAAGGGTATGCATAAGCTAACATTTAGGAATATTTATTGGAAACTGCTCTAAATCCATAGATTAAGACATCTTTACTGTTTTAAAGACAGTACCATAAGTGAGAGGTGATCTACCAAGGCAGAAGCAGACCGCAAGTATACTTCTATATACTGCAATTGTATATACTGATACCCTAACACCATTTCTTGTAGCTTTAAATTATAATGCCTTTGCCTTGTCAAAGTAAATTACCAGAAGCCAAAAGTAAGATTAAATTAAATATTAGAAATGGTGTTAAAGCTACTGGCATAGATCTTTAGGCATAAAGAAAAGCATCCCATGTCAAGAGCTAAGTAGACGAATAAAAAAAATACACATTTCCAGTTTAAATTTCCATATCCAATCAATATTTTTGCAGTTAGCAACACCAAGGTCGTCTATGCGACATATTAGCTTAGTTATTAACATATATAAGATGTTAGTTCTGACAGTAAATTACCCTTAACTTTCAGTACCCTACAAGCATATTAAAAACAGTTTAGCGTGTTATACGTCCCTTCGTAACAGAAGTAGTACATAGCGACGCACAACTTAGCAGAAGTTGAATAGTGTGAGAGAGACAGATATATCGCTGCTTCTATACAAAAGAAAGAGAAATATCGAAATCATACTTTTAGGGGAGATTTTGAAGTTTAGGAATTATATTGAAAATGCAAAAGGGTATTTATATTGTTTTTGTATGTTAAATGCATCAATGGGAGTCTTTTTGTGCAATATGGCTAAGTAGCGTTGCATTTTTTGATTAAACACTATTTTGATATTTATTTATTGGGAAATCAACGGGTGTCTTTTTGAAATATGAAAATATGGCCAAGTAGCGTTACATTTTTTGATTAAAAACGATTTTGATATTTCATTGGCCACTTTTGTATAGAAGCAGCGATATTGTAGTTTTGTCTCACATGCGATTTTATATATGTAAATGGGTATGAAGGGTGTCTAATAAGTGGTGTGATACCTAATCAGGTAGCTTGGGTTTCTTGCACTCGACTGGTTCATCGTCCTCTTCGTCCTCGTCGTCCCACTCCCACTCCTGGTCGTCCTCGAGCTCCGGTTCCGGTTCCGGCTCCGGTCGTGGTTCCGGTTCGGGTTCCGGATCTACTTGGGCGGGTTCGCCTTCCTCCGGATTGCCTTCTTCGTCCTCCTGGAAGGATGGTTATTTATTTTATGATTCATCAGTTTTGTCTGATGAACTAAGTAGAGCTTGTTATTTAACTACATTACATCCAGACACAGAACAAACAGACATGTTTATGCCCACTAACATTCATGTGTCAGAACCACATTAATAAGGGTAGGCAAGTCGATAGAAATATAGAAGAGTCTGGACTGAGGAGCTTGTGCCTCCCTTAGCGAGGGAGTTAGGCCACCATTCGAGTCTATTGCGGATTGGTGGACTTTACATCCCTTTAAATGAAGGCATTTTGGGCATGAAGGTTTTCTTAGTAAAAGCAACTTTCAGAACTGAGCATTTCACAATTGAAATTAAAGAGCTTGAGGCCTTTTTGCATAAAAAAATTTACCTAGCATCTAGCAATTTACTTATAATAAACTTTTATATATTATCAATGTGTCCTTGCCTTTCAATCAGCAGTCCTAACACTAAGGTTGCGACCCCTATAATTTTGATTTAGATTTTTGGATCTTACGATGTTTTTCTTCACCGAACGTCATATGGGTGACGGCTACTTAATCCCGGGACAATCCTCCCCCAAAAACGCGAAAAATTGGGGGTATATCTATACTAATATTATAAAGAGGAAAGATTTGTTTGTTTGTTTGTTTGTAATGAATAGGCTCCGAAACTACTGGACCGATTTCAAAAATTCTTTCACCTTTGGAAAGCTACATTATCCCCGAGTAACATAGGCTATATTTTATCCCTGTATTCCCACGGGAACGGGAACTACGCGGGTAAAACCGCGGGGAGGCAGCTAGTTTCGTATATTAACCGTTTTGAAGTCCCCTCCCGCGGCGGCGTGCATGACGGCGATGGGCACGCGCCGCCGGTGCGCCGCCACGCGCCGCTCGATCAGGTACGACACGTACTCGTCGTACAGCAGCCGGATCAGGTGGAACGAGCCGAACGACGCCGCCGACCTGCCCAATCCGACACACCGACTCAATCTACGCCTCTTCCGATCCTTCATCGAGGCCATGGCGGGTAGCCAGGAGGCCTAGGAAGCGGCGGAGCGGGAGAGAGAGAACATCGACTCCCTCCCGCTGCGCCTGCGATAGACGGCGACTGGGACCGGGGGATCCGCCGCCCACGCCCACGGTCCCATGCCGGAGACGCCCGATAATAATAAATATCCTGAGACATTTTTCACACACGGCCAATCTGATTCCAAACTAAGCAGAGCTTGTAGTATGGTAACCAGATAGCTGATATACTACTTTTAAATACATACTTATAGATATTTACATCCAGACACAGGATAAATATCCTGGGACATTTTTCACACACGTCCTATCTGATTCCAAACTAAGCAGACCTTGTAGTATGGTAACCAGATAGCTGATTGATATACTACTTTTAAATACACACTTATAAATATTTACATCCAGACAGAGGACAAACAGACATATTCATGCATACAAATGTTTGTCCTTTGACCCGCGGCTTGCGAGTCAGGGTCACTAACCACAAAGCCAACCGGGCTGTCAATGGTTTCGATGGTGTACCTGAGCGTGAGTTCCCTGATGACGAGCGAGGAGTAGAAGGACCAGTCGAGTAGAAGACGACGGGCGCGCTGGGTGTAGTCGGGTCGACGCTCGTGCGGGGCCAGTGCGTTGCGTACGCACGCCTCGAGCCAAGCTGCCCATTGCTCTAGGGTTGCCCCGCGGCCCAGGGTTGCCTGCATACCCATATACACATTTAGATACCTAGTCCATTTACCGAAGACTATCGATACTAATACATATCATAAAGCTAAAAATATACCAAGAAGAAGATATATATATTTTTTTCCTTATTCCGGGACCACAAGTAATGATCCTAGCTAATATCACAATCTAGCCTTAGTATTAGGCTACTGAGTAATTTAAATTTGACTTAATCTTCTATTTCACTATAAAAACTAAGAATGTGTCCATCAACAATTTTCTTATTGTCTCTATTAAGGGAACAAGAAGATATATGACAAGAAGGAAAACTAACCGCAATACCACTGCTTATGCACCACAATTCCGCAATACGAAGGCAAAATGATCTATGAAAAGAATCAAAGCCAATATTATATTGTACCTTGAAATCAGCCTCCAATCGATGTGCAGTGTCTCGTGTGGAGCAAGCGCAAGCCCAAGCGGCCTGTTCGCGGACCACGCGGAAGTCCACGCGGTTTAGATCAGATAACATCTAGTGAAAAAAAAATATGTCTAGTAGCTGCTAATTAAAAAGTTTTTAATAAATTTATTCGTCGAAGATAGCTTATAAGTTTCAGAAATTGAAGGTTTTATCAGAGCATCCATAATGGCTAGGGGGTATCAAATATTGTAATTAAATGTTCGAAAACATTTAAGACTTTCAAAGATTGTTGGAGACGATACAAGATCCGATAGCGCCAGAAAGTCTTGGAAATCATCAAGTTAGTCAGTCGGTGAATCAGGGGGGTGGAGTGTGGAGGGTCAGTCGTTCGATGGGACAAAGGGATTAAATGTGGTGGGTCAAGGTGGGACGGGTGGTGGGTCAGTCAGTTGGTAGGTCAGAGGGATGAAAGGTGGTGGATCAGTCGGTCGGAGGATCAGGGGGGTGAAGGCTGGTGGGTCAGTCGGTCGGTGGATCAGGGAGGTAAAGGCTAGTGGGTCCTTCGGTCAGTGGATCAGGGTGGCGGGGGTCTATCGATCGGTGGGTCTGAGGAGTGGTAGGTCCGTCGGTCGAAGGATCAGGAGGGTAAAGTTGGCAGTTCAGGGGGAGGGAGTGTCTGGTCGGTCCGTGTGTGGTACCTGGTGTATCTGGTGATGGTTGGTGAGCACGGCCCGCGCGGCCTGCGCGAGGTGGTTGAGCGAGGTGTAGCGGCGCAGCGCGGCGGCGAGGGCGGCGGCGGCGCCGGCCTGCGCGCGCGCCGCCGCCGCCGGGGCCTCCGCGCCGCCCGCGCCCAGCGACGACTCCAGGCTCTTCGCGAAGTTGCGGATACCCTGCACCGTACATGTAATGTACATATCGTAACCACTCTTTGTGTCCCCCGATAAATAACCAAACTAGTTTCGATACTATGCTCTTTGAGAAGTTGCGGATACCCTGTACCGTACATGTACTGTACATATAGTAACCACTCTTTGTGTAACCCGATAAATAAACTAGTTTCGATCATAGTTCTCACAACAGACCCCTAATGACTTTTGACAAAACATGATATGACTTAACAGAAATGTGCACATATCATAGTTGATTTTAGTGACAGATTGAGTTAGTGACAGAATCACAACCCGGAAGAGATTAAGTTACGATAACAAAATGATAAGCCAAACATAAACAAAGAAAAGAGTGCCGGTTTCAAATGAGATCCTTGTGGAACCCCATGTATTTTCCCACAAATATTATACATTTAAGATAAAATTTCGATCATTTTTACCAACAACTATCTTAGAAACTTTATTATATTCCTTGGAGACCTCTAAAAAATTTCACAACAAAACATACTAAAAAACCCGATGTTCACCATATCAAATGCCTCCAACAATTTCATAACTCACCTGGGTTAATTGCGGTGGTATGGGCCTCAGTACATCGGGCAGCAGTAGTTCCACAGCACGCTGGTAGAGCTCCAGCTCGGCTGTGTTGAGCCATGTGGCCACGTCCTTCCTAGCTGCCAGCTTGAACAGCACGCGCCTGCACAAATCTGGTGGAGGCCGACGCCAGAACGAGCGTCGAGAACGTTCTACGGCCCCTATGTCGAGCGCTGCTACAGCTTCCAGGAATTCAACGCCGTGTTCGCTATAGGAGTATTGTGTTTTTCATAGTAAATTATACTAAATAGGTACATTACGATACAATTTAGAAAAAAAACTAGAATGATATACGGATTGTATAAGGTGCAAAATCTTTTAGTTCTTCAAAATCGCTTAGTTGCGCTTTTGCTTAGCTAAACTGGAGACATTACCTAGATAAATCATATCAATACTCATATATGGCTACATTATTTTATAATTAAGATTAGGTACGGCGCAAAAATTAACAATTAACACACTTACCGATGATGATTATTGAGTGCAATCAGTGCAGATGCCGGTATGTCATCGGGCAGGTCGAGTACCACCAACGCGGGCGGGTCCGGGGCGATCACCGAACCTAGGTACTGTCGGTGGGCTAGCCCCGCCACGCCGGCGGGTGTGGGCGAGCAAGAGCGAGATGGAGAACAAGTGCTGTCTTCCTGATGGGGGCAAACAGCGTTATTTGAGTTGGGATCAAAAGAAACGCCAATTGAATGGGGAATTAAGAAGGATCTCTGAATATCAACTCATTAACAATCCAATAGGTACAACCAATTATCGATATCTCTTTAAATTTATTAATGGCTCACACATCTTCTGTTCTGTTACCTATATTATAATGTTTAGCTGTTGGTCTTCCTTATAAAATAAGATAAATAAAATTAGCAACAAACCCGCACCTAAGAGTACTCCCAAGCTACACGTACCTGTTGATCATTAACATCAGTCTTGTCGTCGTGATCAATGGGCTGGTCGAGCGGCTGGTCGAGGTTCCCCTTGGCGCGGATGCCGTAGTAGTGGTACTTGGAGTTGCCGCGCGTGCCGAGGCGGCGCGTACGCAAGCCGACGAAGACCGAGCGGATGAGCTTGCCGAAGGAGGCGGCGTTGACGGGCTCGAGGCGGTGCGCGGTGCAGTGGCGCAGGTAGTGCGCGTAGAGCGTGGAGCGGGGCAGGGACACGCCCTCGGCGGTCTCGTAGTTGTCCACCAGCCACTGCACCGTGGCGGGCGGCATGCGCGGGGCTTGCGGCGCGCCCGGCGTGGCGGGGGACGACGCCGTCTCCGCCTCGTCGCCGGCCACCTGCGCCGGGACCCACATGTCACTCAGGACTACCTTCTACTATAGATACCCTAGATTCTTGTGGTGATCTCCAATGGCTGAACAGATTTTCTTAAAACAAAACTTAGAATACTAAACTGTTCCATCCATCTGGTCAGTAAAAAAGCTACCTTTCAATGATACATAACATGGTGAGGAAATCTACATACCTGCCATTTAAATTCTACATTTTTGCACAAAAATATGTCTAATTGTTCTTTAAAAGTTATTGTTGTGAATAAAACGCAATATCGACCAATTCATGAAACTCTGAAGCTCTACAATGGCAGACCACAGCCTTATTGCCCCTCATTGTTCGACATCCCAGCGGCTGCTATAAAAATATGAGCAATAAAACATGTATTTAATAGTTAACCATCCAAAGGTTGCCTGGAAGAGATCACTATAAGTAAAAAGGCCGCCCATTGTATTCTTGTCTTTTATGTTTTTTGTTAATTGTAGATTTTATATGTGGTATCTTCTAACATTCTAATATCTTCTACCTTCCATGTACCTTGCTGTATATCTTTTTGGCACAAATAAATGTATTTTCTTTCTACATGTGGTGTAACAATAAAGCATTATCTATAGTTACCACGACTCCGTAGGTGGTGTACTCGGCGGCCGCCCCGCCCCAGGCGTCGGCCGACGTGCCCTCCGCGCCGTCCGCGCCGCCCGCCCCGTCCGCGCCCACCGCGCCCACCGCACCCACCGGCACCGTCGTTACTCCGTACACCGGGTAAGAACGGAGGGACTCCCTAAGAATGAGAACCGACTTTAGGTATACTAGCCGGCGGTTTTACACAGGGTAAAAGTGTCCTAGTATGTACGAAATCCTAACACACCGCCGTACTGCATCTTTCCACGGGGTAAAAGGGTCCTAGTATATACAAAATAATCAACACTGAAGATTTTAAAAAAAAAAAATAAGGGTATTTCGTTAAGACCTATCTATCTTTAATTTCCGAGGGGTAAGAGTGTGCTAGTATGTACGAAATCCTAAATACTCTAAATATTTATGACGATTCTGTTGAGATCTTGTGAAAGCATAATATGTTATCTATATTTTATGTTAAGGCGTTGAATTCTTACAATACTATTTACTTTATTGAGGTATAAAAGATTAATATATCGTCGCTAAACTAACAATAATAATAAATAATTTTCAACAATAGGTACAGAGCATGTAAACAATTGGCCATGGCCAATTTTTAGGCGTTAGATTGTTTTAGCGTGCATCCTCTAATGAGCTGACACTAGTGTCAGCTCATTAGAGGATGCACGCTGACAGATGGCAGCAGGATGCACGATGCACGAGGCAATATCATCAATTAGATGATATTGCCTCTAGAGGCAATATCATCTAATTAATGCGAGTGATTCAAAAAGATTTGTCATGATGGCCGCTTGTCGTTAGATAGCTTGTATTTTGTCTCTCTAAAAACTAAGTAAATCTGAGATGAGCGTATTGTTAGCTAAGTTGTTATATGGTTAACAGATATTTTTTAATAAGACTAATTTATTAGATAAGTGAATTTAATTTTTAACAATTTTATTTTATTAATATTTTTCTACTTTATTTTTCTTATTGACTGGGTTCAGCCCAAAACTATAATAAGTTCATATATACTATATCCAAGCATATGCAGTCCATTCTTACTACCTGGATGGTATTTCTATTAGATATCAGTAAAAATAATGTAATAAATCGATATTGAAAAGAAAAAATATTTTTTGTAAAATAAAAGTAATTTAAAGATCAAAAATTTGTTGTTTCATAATAATTATGGATATATGCCAGCTATCTCCACTAATATAATAAAGTGGAAAGATTTCATTCTCTGTTTATATTCAATAGGCTCCAAAACTACTGGACCGATCTGAGTAATTCTTTCAGCGGCTACGTAATCAGGGAGTAACATAGGCTATATTGTATACCCGTATTCTTATTGAAACGGAAACCACGCAGGAGCAACCGCGGAGAGGAAACTAGTATCACATAAAGCCATAACAGAGCAAAAACTAAAAGTCGAAAATCTCTGTCGACATATACAGATAGCTCCTACCGCACAGCAAAGTCCTGGCATGCGCACATTAACTGTCAAATGCTTGAATACCTACATTATTTTATGTGTATCTACATATTCTTATTGGTTAGACGCACACACATACAAACATATATAACGAATCCTTTGTTCTTACATGAACTAAATAGTGGATTCCACACTATGTATAAATAAGCTGAAGATTACTTTGTATTATGAGTAACGTGGCGCAATTATTAACTTATTTTTAGTAATGATTTAACATATCTAAAACAAGCTTCCGTCGCGCGGTTTTACCCTAGTGTAGTTCCCGTTCCTGTAGGAATACGATTATAAAATATAGCCAACGTTACTCCCCGATAATGTTGGTGAAATAACTATTCAGATCGATCCAGTAGTTTCAGACAAAACAAACAAACAAAAAATCTAATCTTTCCTCTGTATTATATTCGTGTATATGAAATAGTCATATCAAGGAGTGGTTATAAGTTATAGGTATTATGGACGTTAACAATATGGGCGTTTCACAAAAATGATTTTGTTTTCATTTGCTATTTATTACATAATTTAAATTGACTAACTGTAGGAATACCTTTATCCAGGTAGTAAGAATGGACTGCGTATGCTTGGATTTGCTATTTATTACATAATTTAAATTGACTAACTGTAGGTATTCCTTATCCAGGTAGTAAGAATGGACTGCGTATGCTTGGATTCAATAGTAGATATGTACTTATTACAGTTATGTGCTGATCCCAATCAATAAGAAAGATAAAGTAACTAATATTGTTAATAATAAATTCACATATGGGGAAAAATAAAGTTAGAATTTTGTATCCATTGATGCGTATTGTGGAGTAAAAGGTTAAATCTAAAAAGGATTCCAACCAGTTTTTAAATCTACTTCAAAGATTATGTAAAAAAAAACTCCTTTTATTTAAAACAGATTAAGCCTTTGCTAATAAATAAAAAGATTTAAAAGGTACATACATATGCGTCTGGTGTCCTTGCGCGTATATCTCCTGTGGCTCAGTGACGTACTGTACATGGTAGTTGACGCCATTGCTGCCCTCGCCTGTGGACACAATAAAATAAAAATAAGTTTATAATACCAACAAATTTAAAATACCCCAACCGCGTTAGTTGCCAAAACCAAGAGTAAGGATTTCATCTTTGTCGAATATACACTCAAAGACTGCTAAGAACTCAGAATTATTTCAATGTCGTATCAAAATATGGTTAACGCCACCTCCCAACTATTGTTATACCTAGAAAATATTAAGCTTCAAACAAAGAGCGTCCTCTCCGTTCAATACAAAGCCCAATTAGTTCGGTCAATTATTGAAACTCGAAACACTACACACAACTGAAGCCTATTAACACCTCCCTGTAATTCAGCGAAGGATTTCAAAGACAAGGCCAAGGTGGCACTTACTGGGGTAATAGGAACGGTGGTACCGTGGCACCTCCATTTCGTTGGAAATCTCCCAGGCAACTCGCGTCTGGACCTACCACCGCCCAGAGCATCCCCGACGTTTCCCTCTCACTCCAACACGCCGTCCCACTCTAACACATTGTAATAACGTTCATACCTCACCCCACCTGTTATTTTGATTGTAATAGAGATGTAAGCGATATAATTGCAAACTTTCCCCTTTTGTAGCAGATTTGTTGGCTAGTTTTTAGGTCCGTTTGATTCGGGGCTTTGGTTGTTAGTATGATTAGGGATGATTTAATAGGAACACTCCAATTAGAGAGATTATTGAACGAATAGTTTAAAATTATTTTAGATTAAATAAAGCTGGTATAAAAGTAAGAATCTATGTTAGTTATGGAAAATAAGAATGATAGATAAAAGCAAAAGTATCGCGTGGATTTCATATGTAGAAATAAGATGCCAAATGTCGAGTAAAGCTAAAGACAAAAGATCAAAGTAGAATTAGTTACTATCTCAATACAAAAAGACAATTTAATATAAGCTAACAATATAACCAAGATAAGAATATATGAGAATCCGTTAAAACATATTTCAATAAAACCCAACATAAAAAAATGTAACCCGACAACAACTCTCGAAAAATATGATACATAATATACTAATAAAATAATATATAACGGCTGGGAACTCAATAAGTAAGGACATAACATAGGCGCGCGCGCGGCACGCGTCATACAAAAGGTAACCAGTAACTCACAGGTGCATATCGCATGTCACAATAGGGGATCATCTTGCCCCCTTAATGCATAATGCTCTATTGATAATCACTCAGGTGGATAAATCTTTAGGGACGTATGCAATTATTAAGTTTTATTTTACACCACAATGTTAAATCAAACTTGTGCGCTTGCAATAGAGTTCAATTTTAATAGTGTTAGTTAAGGGTGCAGTTTTAATATGGTATCAGTTTGACAGGTGGGAGATAATCTGATTGCTGATGTGAGAGGGCGTTTTATTATCATGTTTGGCCAGTACATAAAAGGCTTCAGGACAGTTAAGAACTTTTAGTCCACCTTTGAAGATGAATAGTGTGTTGTGAAAGAGCTGGGATACTTTTGATGTGCTGTAAGTAATCTTTAGATGTAATTGATTGAAAAGAATCCCTAGTCTACACTGGTATTATAAAGAGGAAATATTTGTTTTTTTTTGGGTTTATGTTTGTCTATACTAATATTATAAAGAGGAAAGATTTGTTTGTTTGTTTATTTGTTTGTAATGAATAGGCTCCGAAACTACTGGACCGATTTCAAAAATTCTTTCACCTTTGGAAAGCTACATTATCCCCGAGTAACATAGGCTATATTTTATCCCTGTATTCCCACGGGAACGGGAACTACGCGGGTAAAACCGCGCGGAGGCAGCTAGTAATGAATAAACTCAACTGTGCCGATTTCAAAAATTATTTCACCATTGGAAAGCTACATTAACAGGGAGTAACATAGGCTTATTTTACTCCTATATTCCCACGGGAACGGGAACTACGTAGGTGGAACCGCGCGGAAGCAGCTAGTAATATTATAATTGCAAAAGTAACTCTGTCTGTTACGCGTTTACACCTAAACCATTGAAGCATTTTTATGAAATTTGGTACAAAGATAGACTAGAGCTTTGGAGAGGATATATGCTACCTTTTATCCCGGGATAATTAAAACCGCGAGGCGGCAGCTACTAAACTAAAAGCTAGATACCATTTTTTTTTACCAGTTATTTAGTCGTATTAAAGCCGGCTAATGTGTTACAAGTGTTACTATATGACAAAAAGCGAAAATATAAAGTAAAGACTTGCTTTCGTGGTCACTCGGATCTTCGGCTTTGACTTGTTGAGTACTGACAGCGTCACTCCATGCGCCCTGCACTGTGCATGGCGTACACACAACAAATAAATAAATAATAATAAAATAAAATGTGCAATTCAAATAAACATGCTCGATACAACAAATAAATAGCAACATAATAAAATATACGTTTAAGTAATCTTTAAAGGAAATAGATACGCTAAGTAAAAACGCTTAATTCTTTAAGACGACAAACATTTTGAGAAAAACCTTGTAGGGAAAAGCTCTTATGTCTCTGAAACATTGCTAAATGCCAATCTGTTAAATATATTTCCTAGCTAAAACCTGTAGTAGTAAGAAAATATTAATTCAAGTAATCGCGCAAGTGACTTGCGCCCTCTAGTGGTCCTAAAACTCAACTCTACGCTTTCGTCTCACTTCTCAAAATATTTGCCGTTACCTGTAAATTCTAGTTTATTCAAAAAACTACCAAACTACAACGTGATAAGTGTCAATACTCACTGGCAACGGTTATGTATGTATGTTGCGCTTCGTTCGAGGGGCTTGAATCTCCTGAACTGCCGCCGTTCACGTCCACCACCGTGCTGGAAACCTGAGAAGACGGCTTGTTGAGACTTAAATATGATATGTTGGGATACTTCTTCTTCGCTGTTAAGATTAAGGGTCAATACTAATAAATAAAAGATAATTATATTGGGACAGATATCCGCCAAGACAAAAAAGACGCAAGAATATGGTTCAGACATGTTTGATTTGCTTTAAATTTAAAATATTGAAACAACTTCTATTTTTTCAACATAATGTGGCATAGTCGCCAAAACCCTGAATTTCATTCTTCATACTCTCGCATCAAACTGTTTTACTTCTCCGTCCAGACAAGCAAAGATCCAACTGCGCAGGCACCAATCCAAATGAGGCAGAAGCTTCAAAATAACCTAGGCTTTCCTAATCTGCTAGAAGGATCAAAAAGGGGTATATTACCTGTTGTATGGCATGCTGCAGCTGTATAGAGTCGGGCAGCTCGGGGATGACGATGAGCTCGCGGACCGCGTCGGGCGACGCGTCGCCGCCCGCGCCCGGTCCCTGATAAAAACACTCGTATATTTACTCTCAACAAAGTCGCTTTCTCTGACCTTATATTCCTATGTATGTTAAAATCTTTAAAACTAGGAAACGGATTTTGATCTGGATTTTTTTAATAGATAGAGTATTTTAGGGGGATATGTAAGTATAATACATGCATAATATAGTAGAAGAACACTGATAAATCTAGATATTTCTAATGTTATGTCGGCGCATAGGCATTGCACCCGTGCGAAGCCCAGGTGGGTCGCTAGTATTTAATAAACTAATATCATAAAGCTGAAGACTTAGGTACTTGAACGCGCTACTTTCAGGGAATACTGGTCCAATTTGAAAAAATAATTTCATCGTTAGATAGCCCATTTATCGAGGAAGGCTATAGGCTAAATATCATTATGCTACAGACAGGAGCGGAGCATCAATGAAAAATGTTGCGAAAACGGAAAAGTGATACTAACGAAGTTGCGCGCGTCTAAAAGATAGCCTATGTTATGACATATAGGCTATCCTAGGCAAGTTGTAGGTCCCTCAGGAACGCGGGATAAGCCGCAGTGTGGAAGCTAGTACCTATCTATATAAATGGTTAAACTTGACAACTGCTAGACCAATTTGACTATTTTCATTCTCAAAATGTTTGTAATAGTGCAAATGAGGTCTTATGTAGAAGCAGAGGAACCATTTTCATTTTGGCCAGTCTTTAAATAGCTAACATGTAGATTGTCAAACATAAAAATTCTTCACCATCGATCTGTCGCACCGTATGAATATAGACTAGGGCCATGTAATACGTTCGCTGTGCTTTCTTTAACGCTAGAAATATTCAATTTACATAATATAACAATGAACACGTAGAAGCAAACATATGTCCCTGAAACATGATGTCTATTTGTGATATCTGATGTCCTAACTACACATCCCACAATTCTTCAGCAATATTCGACTTTAAGTAACCTTTACTATAATAATCATGTTCATATAACTGACAGAATCCTACTAATATTAAAAATGAGAATTTATGTATGTTTGTTACTCATTCACGCCAGAACGGCCGAAGTGATCTCGATGAAATTTTACGAGACGTGACAGCTGACAAAATTTCTACACAACTTTTGGACTTTAACAAAGACCTTTTCATCCCGAGAACCCAGAAAAAAACCTAGAAAAAATACCTTAGTTCTATATTTTTTAAATGTGTGTGTTACCTGGGAGGGCGCAGCGAGTCGCGCCGCCATTTCGGGCGAGGCGGGCGGCGACGACTCAACTAAAACTTCGTCGCCGGCGCACTCAAAATCTGCAACAACAGCGAATTAATCCATAATTATAGCCGTGAGCCCGTTAGTACACACTGTACCCAATAATACGGTGGGACAGAGACGAAGCTCTACAAAGCTAATGGTAAACGATTGTCTCCCTCTTCGGTTCGAACATCAAAAACCGAAGTTCAAAAACTTTTTTTTCCAGTAAATTTCCTAGTAGTAATTATGATTTGTTTGGTATTAAAAGGTATTTATATGTTCAAATATCATGATATTGTAACATATAGATATTTATACCTAGACACAATAAACCTGCACAGTGCACATTTTAATCAGCAGAATCACACACATATAAATGGCTATAGAATAGAAATAATACTTAGACTATGAAATGGTTAAACCATATGTACTTAAGTATTACCTAGTACTCATAACTTATCTAGATTCTGGGATATAAGTAAAAGTTTAAACTACCTAATTTCAATAAAATGGTACCTACTTATTTTACATAATTAATTATTTAAATGGGCATAAATACACTGAACTATGTTGCTATATTAAGTTTTAAAGCAGGTATTAAAAACAATAATGGATTGGTATTCTAGTAACACTTTGATGTTTTTTGTCAAAGTGAGTACTTATAAAGCTCCAACTAATTAAAAAGGGGAACCTAACTCACCCTTATATCAAGTTACCTGCATTTTAATGAAACCTTATAGCAATAATTGTAATTTGTAATGCAAGCAATTATTATAATTAAATCATTTGCAAGAATATATATAGATTGCACAATAAAATTATGTTTATAGAAATTTTGCACACATCTACATTTTTTAATAAAACTCCAAGTTGATTAATCATGTGTAAAGTAAATAAATTAGAGCAACTGAGTCATCAAACAGTATTAAATATCAATATTAAAAGACAACAGTTATTAAAACCTCAAATTAATCTTAATGAAATGCTCTTTACACTATAAAAAGCTTATAATGTATACCAATATGCATATAAATAATTAAACAAACAAAATTAATTTGTCAAACATTGCATAACGCTATCCCAGTTGATAGAGATGTTATTGATCTGCCGGGAGCAAGGGCGGAGAGAATCTGCGGAGCGTATCCAGGCAACACCTCATCCTTCCCTCCGCACCTTCACTCTCAACAATACAAGTATATAAAGGCACTCACTTTCTAAATAGAACACATTCTCAAATCCCATTTCGGACATTTTTGTTAGGAGAAAATTTCAAATTAATAAATGTAATGGTTGCACAACACAGAGACACATTATTGTGATTTCCAAACGGTTGGTATGATAATCAAGTATTGATCAAACTGTCTCTATAGCTGCAGACATGTTAGCCAATGCCCTGGCTGTGTCTGTATGCTTACATAGTGTGATAGGGCACGGTGGGGGTGCAGGTGGCATGTCACGGTCCGGTGCTACCACCTGCCATGTGCTATTAATGCATGGCTGAACAATATTGTACTGTTCTAACAATTATTGTTTGTGGTGTAATTAGTCATTGAATAGAAAATTGTTTTTTTATGTGCAAATATTGAAGTAAAATGTGATAGTAATAATAATAATAAATAAATATACTGGGACATTTTTTACACACGTTGTTGTAATGTTGTTATTTGTTTCGTATATAAATACGATAATCAAATCAAATCAAATCAAAATTCATATATTTTTTGTTAAGATTAAAAAAGTAAGGATTAAAATACCTATATCAAGGTAATTTTTTTTTGTTAATATATTTTCTTGAAATTTTCGGACATCGAGTTTTGTTTTTCTTTATACTAAATGAGTATTAAAGGAAAGGTACAAAAACATCAGAATATATTCCATATGTGTACGTATGTAGGTACCTACTCAATACCCAGACAGTAATACATAAACGACGGCAGCATATATGTATTAATCGCTTTGATATAGATTCGCAGGTAAGTACTGTGACTTCGGCGCGTGCCGTACCAGGCGCCGCGACCCTCCGTTCTCGATAATTCTGATAATATTCATTCGAGACAGGGATATAGGGGACCCCGTTAGGGACGCTTTCCTCCCTCCAAAGTCCGCCTAATACCCACCGGTAGCGATCAAACTACATTTATCAACGTTATCAAATAGATACAACACGTTAATAATAAAATATCTCCAATAAAAATATATTAAACCCACCTGCCAGCCATACTTCGAACTGTCAAAATCCTCATCGCTCCTAATAAAATACCGATGATCTTTTCTGGTGGACTTTTCCGAAGAAGAATATATACAAACAGGTGATTTGATTCGCTTTTTCAGATAATTATAATTTTTATGTAACACGATGAAAAGAAATTGACATCAATGTTGTTGTCCTGTAGCTACACCCGTTTCCTAGGCTACGAACGAACGAATCGAACCCGGCCAAACTAGTGTTGTTCCTAATTGAAATGAATTTTTAATCACTCGTCTCGTTACAACGTCTTACCTTCGAGACAGTTAGCTTCAAAAAAATATAAGGAATTATTTGAGCCATCGTCATCTTCAGCTTCATTTTTTAATTCATTGGTTTTATTTATTGTAAAGTTTCTAATAGTTATGTTCAAGTTAGTAAACATATCTATCACGAGATGGAAAGAAGTCACCTAGGAAACACAAATTAGTTATCACCTTGGTTATTAAATTAACTTAAAACACGAAAAATATTGGTTGTTAATAATGACGTTTTGAAGATTTTTCACATACGATTTTTACTTTTTTATGCCTTTAAAATCCCGATGGCCTAATTTTCATACGAAAAAGGTTAGTAGCCACTTTCGCAAGATACGACTATATTAAAGTTTCTACAAGTTTACGGAGACGTATTTTTAATGATCCACGATGAAAAAAAAATGTTCAGCGTTAAAAAAATTCACTATTTTACTAGAAATAAATGAATTTTATTCAGTGCTATCTCAAATTCATGTCATGATTGAAACCCTCATCTCTCTCAACCATAGACTTTCTAGAGTAGTCTTTCTATCTATCTAGTCTATGCTGTGCTCTGTTTTTATTTTCGTATGTGGATGGATGGATTTTTCGTCGAGTTTTTGATTTATAGTTCTTTTTCATAATTTATTCTAGAGTGTACTATTCAAAATGAAAATTATTGTTAAAAAACTGCAAGGTGGAGAGTGTAGTGTGGAGGTAGAGTTTCTTTGCACTTGAAATAAGATGGTTTTAGACTTGCTTCACGCACATGATGTTAATTCATTATTGTTTTTTTTCTAGGTGCTTCCAACTACATTAGTTTCGGAAATAAAGCGTGAAGTCGCTGAGAAGCTGAACATTCCAGTCGAAGTACAGAAACTGCTTCTTCTTGGGCGTACTCTAGTAGACGACCAGAAGGTAGAATCTTACCCGAGCATCAAAGAAGGAACCAAATTGAATTTAGTTGTTAAAAAACCGGAAGGTTTCTATGACATTTTAGTAAAACATTTTAAGAAGGAAGGAATGAATGATTTGGAAGCTGCAAACACGTCAAATCGGTTACTTAAAATTATTCAAGACAAATTCAATAAACTTTCATGGGACGACATAAATAGGTTGTCATTAGATTGTTTACTTGATGAAAGTGGTCAGAGTCGAGCAACAGTTGAAGATGTAGAGTGTGATGACATGTTCAGTTTGTGACCTAAGTTAGATATAATTAAACAGGTTTATTGTTGAAATCATGTTTATGTGATAGATACCACATAATGCAATTGAAGGTTAAACTTAAGGAGATATTAATATGTATTCTCAATGTTTAAATGACATTCACTCATATTATCAAATAAAACTCAGATAATTCTTCACACCACCTTAAGATTCTCATTTTTGCTATGGATGAGTTTTTCTTCTGAAAATTACACTTAGTTTCATTAAATATCTGTTAGACATGGATATTAAAACTTGACAAATGGACACTTTTTTGTTACTTTATACTAATAGGGATGTAATATTTTTATTTACTGTATTACTTGAAAGTAATGCTGGTTGAGTAGCTGTAAATAATTTGTCATCTGAAAATATATTGCTGATATGTATAACAAAGGATTCAACATCATTAAGGGTTTATTTTTAAATTATCTGTAATATAATTTCAAATATTTATGCTTATAATTCATGAATTTTAACCATTTAGATTTTGTTATAACAAAACTGTTAACAAAGTCACGAGTTGAAACATCCAAATTTAACCTGATCCTGAACTAAAATGATATATTAGTAATAAGCTTAAATAAAACATTATGTTAAATTAAACATGTCTATTTTTACTTTTTATTTTTATTTATTGTTACACCATGCATTGTTTATTTTTTCATACCTAACTATTTTTATTCAATAACTGATGGCAAGGTAACACATTATACAGCCAGTGTCTTGCTTTACTTGTAACACTAAAAAAAAGTAAATGCACATTAGGGCCTATTCACACTGGCATATTATGAAACACTAAGAGTGGCAACTGAATCTTTGCACTAATAAGGTATGCAGTAAGAGTTCCATAGTGTGAACAGGTCCTTACACTATTACAACTACATTTTTAAATTCAAGATCTTTAAAAAAAATACTACCAATCAGACAATACTTTGTGACACAAATTACTGACTAACATTTAAAAATATGTATGTCATTACATAAATAAATTGTTTAACTCATGTATTGCTAGAATGAATATTAATACATATTATATACGAGAGATCAAATTATATTACAAAATGAAGTGGAAAGTCATAGAGGCACTTCACTTAAACCAATACTACGTCCAAACAGTCACAACCTTACATATGAGCTTATATTATCAAGAATAGCAATTTCAACTATAGCACTATTATAATAGGAGCTATTTCGGATTTTAAGTCTTTCGAGATTGCTTACTAGTTACAAGCAAAAGTAAACCGTAAAACTCATTGGAATTATTATTTCTTGATTTATTTTTATGTAAAATATTAGTACAATTGTGCAATAGTTAAAACGATTTAACATGTTATATTTATATCATATTTTTCGTTGAATTAAGTCATAGCAATATACATATGGGTAGAAATTGCTTTTCACATTCGGACTTGGAACAAGACGAAACCTACCTAAACCGACATTGGAGAAAAGAAAAAATATATATATATTTTTTAAAGTAACCACAGATAATAATTATACACATTTAAAACACTTAATATCAAATGTCAAACTAAAGGGAGTTGGTAGGAGACAAAAGAAAATGTATTTTCACTGTAATAAGGGATTAATTATGAGTGGGAAGCTATTTGAATGCTGATAAGCAATAAGTGTCAACCCACAAAAAGTCGAAAACAAAGGTTTTGTTATATTTTTATAATGCATGGCGTATTTAACATTCTAACTGTTTCAGACATAAAAGTACATAAAAAAAATATTTATATCATACAAAAAGTCGTAAATCATATAGACATTATTAACTTTAAACGCCATTTTCTTAAAACCAAGTTTATGAGGGTTAACACATTATTTCTTATCAGCATCTATTTATATAACACATTATACAGTGAGTAACTCAGGTTTCAGTGCATATGATGAAATGGTGGTTTACATCTAAAGTTTTCTCAACAGCCAATCAATATCGCTTTCTTAAGATTAATGTTCGAAGTCTCACCACAACCTTTTAACACTTTATGATCCATTGCAGTTTTTTTATTGAAATAGAGATTATTTACAGATTTATGGTCTAGAAAATTATATGCGACAAGAGAATTTAAAAGTGTAGGTCTTTGAAAATATATACATTTTTCGATACTTTCCCCAGCAAAGTTACCAAGCAACAGACATAAAATGCATTCAATTCTTCATATCATTTGCATAGATACAGAGATTCCACTGCCCAAAAAAAACATTGAAAATAAAGTCTTTTATGTTACCCAAATTTAATATCAATTCTGTAGAAGCTCATATATATCTCACACATCAAAACTATTTACATGATTTATTCAATCAATGAACCAAGTTCTCATCTCTTTAGCCGTTTTTGCGTAAAATAATAACAAACATACAAACTTTCGCTTTGATAATGTTAGTAGTAGTAAGCAGGAGGTTTATAAATTATGTAAATTAGATTAGTTTTTACCACTATCTATTAGGTAGAAAATTTTGAGTATCTACTACTTATTTAGAATATCGAGTCTTCAGATAAGGAAGATCAGTAAATGAATGGGCACCACGAAAAAAGGGAGATCCAAATATACTCTGTTAAAAACAAAGAGAATTTCATAAAATATGACTCTTAAATTCAAATTGATTCACATACCAAATGTCGTCAAAATTACATAGTTAGTTTTTGTATTGTTCAGATTTATTAAAAACTTACGCAGACTATGACCAAATTGGAAAACATTTGATTAAAAATCAATAAAATTAATAACCATTTTGTTACGAAATAACCCCGCTGTACAAACATTTAATTATTCTCCATATAAAATCATATATGGAAAATAATTAAATATTTGTATATTTGCTCTTAAAACACCTGCTTATAGTACTTCTCAGTGATTGCAGATTATTTAGGAACAAAAAAAATATATATAAAATCATAATAATTACATAAATTACCGATCTGCATGGAAGTCGGAGGAGGCCTATGTTCAGGAGTGGACGTCCTATGGCTGATATGATGATGAATTACAGAGAGGAGTAAACTCGTCACACGTGAAACATATAAAAACTGTCTATTCTATTTTCAGTGTTCAAAATGGAAGAACTTTAAATTAAATATGCTACTTTTAAAATTATTTACATCCTAACAGCTGCCATTTACGCAAATCACGATCAAATAGATTAGTTAAAGATCTGCATGCGATTCACGAGTTTTTTGACGTGACAACGTCTTATAATTCGATAGAGCCGGCTGCACGCACGATGACTCATGCGGCGTTACCTCGCTCTGAGGCGTTCCATGTGGCGGCTTGAAGTGCGAGCGAGAGCGCGGAACGAGCGACAAAGAAGCACAATCGGCCTTTGCGTTCGGCAGCGTTCGACATCCGTCTCTCTCCTACTTGAGTGAGCGATGCAAGACGTTGTCACGTTCAACTATCGTCAGTAAACCGACTTTACAGACAACCAATTTTTTTATGATATAAATACATTTTTTTATGTTTTAGATGACTTGAAACTCCTTTGTAGAATGTTAAATACGTGATGCATTATAAAAATATATCAAAACCTTTGAATTGGACTTTTTGTGGGTTGACACATTATTGCTTATGAGCATACAAATAGTATTAAGCAGATTTCTCTCTTTTATTCCTTATTTTATAACATGAGTGCCAAACCTACATACTTTTATTGCGAAATTAATTTAAGGTAGAGTCTGTCCAGAAAGACTTCAAAAGAGGGCGCCACTAGTAGAATGTATGATAGTTCTTAAAGTACGTGTAATATTTTAGTTCCAAATTCTGCCGCAACATGGCGTAGTTTTTATGTTTTTGGTCGGGTTTTAAATCATTTAGTAACTTTTTAGGGGCATTTAAGCCTTCAGGTTTGTATTTTCTCTAATGGTACTTACTAATGAAATTATAGAAATTTGTTATTCGATCTCATCACATTATAAGTACTATTAATATATGAGCAAGGTTTACAGATCACCCAAATTAGTCATATGGGTCTTAAAAACTCACATATTTTACCTTAAATTCGATATCTCTACCATATTGGTAGGATTGTAAACTTTACTCATAGAATTTTTTTGTTAACTTTTGCTCGTAAATTTTTAATAGAAAAAAATGGTCTATTAGAAGTTCTATATTGTGATGTGACCGAAGGAGTAACAGTTGTGGACTTTATAACAAGGTGAGTAAGGTTCATATTCAGTCGTAATCACTGTCGTCTTCTGGCTCTGATTCTGATTCGGAGCTGTCCGGATGGTTCTTCGTGATCTCGATGCAATTGTCCACGTCTGTCAGTCTTTTTAACGATCGCCCTGGAAATTAGACAAAAAATAAATAATTTTTAAATATATACTAGAAATTTAATGCCATATATATTCAGTTTAGGCCCTAAAACGTCACAAAGCTACTGAAGGAACTACCGGTTTGGAACAGCCTTCATCTAGCAAGAAGCTCCCATTTTTTATAAGCCTAAGACAATATTTTCTTAATTCCCCAACTGTTTGAACAGATAACACGTATAAAACACAAAAATATGAAGAAAAAAATCTCTGGCAACATCATTAGTTCAGGTAAAATTGTTCTCAAGTTGTGACCATAAGCGGCTACGGTGACCAGCGGTTTGAAGGTTAGGGTTGCTAACCAAGAGGCATGTCAAATATATTTTAGGCCTAAATAATGTAGTATGTATTTTATTTACCTGTCAAAGTAGTGAGCAATCTGTTTTCATTGCCCGGAGGCATATTTATTGGCCCCAATTTCTTAGCGAGCTCGCGCGCCCTGTCCGCACTAGGAACTGAAAAACAAATAATATCAAATTTATAGTAAATCTAATTTAAAAGTTATAGGGACGCTTGTCCATCTCAATATGTACATAGATATTTGGTCATTATTAAATAATATATTAAATTTTTAATGGAAATTATGTATTATATATGGAAGTTATGTAAAAATGCATTGTGCAAATATGGCCACTTGAGAATGGGTTGACCGAATTGGCTTATTCCTTTTTATTGCCTTTTTTGCCGGACATGGCATGAATGAAACAATATTCTGAAATACTCAACAGCACAGAAGAGCAACTTGAATAATATTTTTACTAAAAATATACATCAAATTCTCCCATACTATCTCGTTTTATAATGAAAAGAAACTACATCACAAATTTTGTTATATTTACCTCTAGAACCTTCTTGGCTGGAGTCTTCTGTCATGGAAACCCGTTCTGTTCTGTACACACCGCTGACGAGGTCCCAAACGAACAGACACTGTAATATAACACATTTTAAGATGATACATATTTAAAATCTCTGACTTTTACACTATATATAAATAAATAATTATCCTGGGACATTTTTCACACACAGCCAATGTGATTCCAAACGAAGCAGAGCTTCCTTTTTAAAAGTAGTATATCAGCTACTTGATTACCATATCACTAGCTCTGCAGTCTGCTTAGTTTTCAATCAGATTAGCCGAGTGTGAAAATTGACCCAGAATATTTATTTACAATCAGACCTGCGTAAGTGAGAAAACTACCCATGAAACCTGCATTAGCGAGAAACTCGGGTTAGTGAGAAACCTCTATAACCGACAATGAGATCGTGCTCCCTTGAACTCTCGCTTATCCAGGTTCATCGAGCATGTAACCAATAGAGTAGAACTGTTAACAGTTTTGTTAGAAAACAAAATACGCCAAAACGCTGCGCCGGCCCCTGTGTTCTGATTGGCCGACTCAAGGTCAAGTGTTGCACTAGACGTACACACAGGTCTCTTATTGGTCAGGTATTGTTTTAGTTCCAGGGTGGCTTGTTAGTTATACGTGACAAATCATTGATGCGTTGCTAAGCAAATGGCTCACTATTGCTACTCTATTGGTAACATGCTCGATGTCCAGGTTTGACCGTATTTATATCGATAGTTTGCGATGTGGTACCTCTGCGACGTGTAAAAAACATTATTATTTTCATTAACTATGTATGTAACGTAGTTTTTTTTTTATTTTAAATAGGTTTTTTACATATTTATTGATACCTCTGCAGCGTACTGATGGCGGTGTAGCAAGCACGCCGCACTCGCGTCCTTGCAGGCCTCGCACTCCGCGCCTGTACTAGTCGCCGCCCCGGACTCGCTCGCCCACATCCACATCGCACATAACTGCAAACATATACATACAATATAAATATACCTTATTGTTTACAGCACATGAAAACTAACAAATTATATAATATATCAACCGTAATAGTGGAGGAATAAGAGGGAAAATTCCATTTAAAGTGTTTAAAATAAATCTGTATTAATATAGTATACTGTAACAATGATATTTAAAAGCAACAAAAAATAATTACATAATTTATACAGCCAATTTAAGTCTATGTATTAATATCATTTAAGTCTAAAGAATATTATTTGCATATTTGTTCCTAGAAATCCAAAAACTCACTTTAAGTATAATGGCTAAATTGTCAATTGAAAATTAGAAATGTTATTGTTTTCTTTTTTTTCGCAAATGCAAAAACACTGATTCTATTAAGGCTTAAATGAGACCACAAATTCCACCATTGTAAGTTTGATGTGCGTATTTTAAGACTCTTGAAAGGGAATAGTTCTCTAATGCAATTTAAATTTAGGAATATTAGCCGACCAGACGGGTACTACAAAGTACCCTATTGAAGAAAAAGAGGTCAAAGACTCACCCCCGATAAACAGCCACTAGATTGGCAGACATCAATAACATGACAACCCCAGTCGAAGCAGTATATGAACTTCTTGCCATTTATCTCGCATAGCCTGCCGCACACCTAAGAAAAGAACAGAAACATTACCTTAGAAATAAAATATTATGTAAGTATCTGTACATATATAAAATAACGTACTCAAAATTAGTAGTTTAAATTACGGCAGAGTTATTACGAATTATACGAATAACATTTTCTTTAATTCACTATTACCTAAATACAAGATACTTTAAACTTGCTAGGTAAAATCTAAAAACTAAACTGCTATCTTTATTTATTCAAACACTCCCACTTTTAATACACACTTAACATATTTACACTGGGTCACAGCACACATATATTCAAACACCAATATTATCGTCTGGGACAAGTATCAAGTTGGAGCACAAATCCAGTACCTCATTACACAGTAGCTCGGTGTCCAACGAGCGTTGCTGGGCCCTCACGGTGAGTGGGGGCGCGGTGGGCCCGGGTGCCCCCGGATGGCCCGGTGCCCCCGGGTGGGCCGCGGTGCCCCCGCACAGGCGGTCCCAGGCGGCCGCGCTGACGGCCTGCAGGGGGCAGTAGCCGGCTCCATGCGCCGTGAGGTGGAGGGCCACGTGGTAACCGGATATGCAGTCGTCTGGGGACATAGTATTATGTATTATATATATGGACCATCATCATGTCATGTCTTATTTCAATAAGTTAACACAAAACAATATGAATAAAACTTCCTATTGAATCACTCTATTGTTGAAAACCACATTAAATTCCGTTGAGTAGTATAAAAGATTGAAGCGTACAGATAGAAGAAAGAAATTTTATGTTATACTATTTGATAGGGAACTACTTTTTATAATTACTGATTGTGCCATTTCTCAATTACGGTAGAGTGGTTGTGTTCTAAACTTTTGAAGAGAAGCCGGTGGGAATCGAGTTGTATGGAACCTTCGTCACTGCTGAGTAGATAAGCCACAAAAATTAATATCTTGTTATTGTTGTCTTTTCTTTATAACATACTAGCTGCCTCCCCGCGGTTTTACCCGCGTAGTTCCCGTTCCCGTGGGAATGCAGGGATAAAATATAGCCTATGTTACTCGGGGATAATGTAGCTTTCCAAAGGTGAAAGAATTTTTGAAATCGGTCCAGTAGTTTCGGAGCCTATTCATTACAAACAAACAAATCTTTCCTCTTTATAATATTAGTATAGAAAAAAAGACTATATAATATAGAGGTGACTATCAAAGACTAATACGCAAAGTCTAATTCAGTAAATAAAGTTATATTTGACTTCATACTTCTAAATCTCATATTGCAAGGAAGTACAAATCTATAGTTCCTGAAACCAATTTTAATATGTATATATAAAAGTCTCACCTTCGGAATCGGTAATAATCGATGTTATCTCATCGTCGCTCTCGACAAAGTATCTCGTGAAGAATTTACTGCATTTCGAGTTCTCTGAATGTACCAGATACGGGTCCTTTGCGTTCATTGGACAGTCGGACAGAGTTTTAGACGTGTTGTCGTGTACAGCGACCGTTTTTAGAGAGCCATCGTCCAACATTTCCGTTACCCTGTACTCTGATTCACTATTATGGTCGGATTCTAAGCCTGAGAGACTGGATTTTAGGTCACAGCTTGTCGTCGGAGAAGGTGGCCTACTTATTTGGTTGTGTGCTCTCAAAACCACGCTTTCTACTGGTGGGGACTTCGCCCTTCTCATTTGACTCTTACTAGTAGAATTATTCCCTATATAGTACTTCCTATTGCTTCTTAACACCCTAAACGGTACGATATTTTCGTTGTTGTCCTCTGAGAACTCGTATTTCTTGTCGGCGAGCCTCCGTTTTCTGAACATGCTCAGTTTTTCGCACTTAGTTTCGGCTTCCTCTACAAATTCGTATGCTTTCTCCGCTATGATCCTGTGTGTTTCGTTGAACCTCGACATGCTTTCTGCGGGGCGTCTCCTTGGGGACCTTAAAGGGGGGCTTATTAAGGTCCTAATCGATGGGGAAGGTCCCTCCCATTCTTCGACTAAATTGTGGGATATAGAAGATGCTTGGATACATAATTCCTGACCCATAACATCTGGTAAGTGTACCGGTCTAGACATTTGATATGGCTCCATTTCAAAGTCTGAGAAGTCAGCTAGGATGTTCTGCACGACATTGTTCTGGTACTTCGGGGATTGGAACGGTGCGGAGACATCAGATGCTGGAGTACCGGGGTTCATATCTATCGAATTAGTTTCATCTCTTTCTAATGAATATTTCGTGTCTTCTCCCACGTTCCCTTCAGTTCTATCTTGGTCCGGTTTGACGAAATCTATTTCCAGTATGTGTATGAAGTCTGTGTATATGATGATCTGGTTTGAGTAGGCTAGTTGGACGACTGGCTCGTACATGCTAGAATCTGATGTGCAGAAAAACTTCGTGTGTATTGCGAAGTTGTGTTCCAAACATCGTTTGCCCCAATTTAGATCGTCTGAAAAGATTTAAGAGTATTAAATGGTGGTATGTATTAGTATGAATGTCTATTAAAAAGTTACAATATGTTTTATTTACCTTCATCTCTTGAGTAAATTGCACATTTTTTACATCCTAAGCGAGGTACTCCAATAACACTGAGGTAGGATCGTTCCGAACACGAGTCTCTGGAAAAATTATAAACAAATATCAAATCAGTTTAAACAATATACTAATGTGTTATTTAAAGTTGTTAAAGTGTCTATTCTCTGCCGATTACGAATATTATAAATGGGAAAGTAACACTGTCTGTCCGGACGAAACATGGTACAGAGATAGACCACAGCTAGGAAAGGACATAGGGGATGCATGGCAACCTGCGAGGTGGAAACTACCATAATTATTTTCAGCTAACTTACCTACTAACATTCATATAATTTTGCAAACTTAGCTCTATAAACCAAAGATATCTATCTAATATATAAAATTCTCGTGTCGCGGAGTTTGTGATTAAACTCCTCCGATACGGCTTTACCGATTCTCATGAAATTTTGTGTGCATATTGGGTAGGTCTGAGAATCGGGCAACATCTATTTTTCATCCCCCTGTGATCACGGGAACGGGGACTACGCGGGTGAAACCGCGGGGCGGCAGCTTGTAAGTATATAATAGTCTACTCACGCAATCCCATAGACGACGAGAACCCCAGGGTTGTGCTTCCACTGCGCCATGGAGATGGTGACCTTGGTGTCGACGCAGTCGTCGCCGAACAGCGGCACGCTGTGCACCGGCCGCACCACGCTGCCAGGGACCCACGATAGGTAGTGGAGACTGGACGCAAATGGTAATTAAAATGTTAATATTTTTGCTCAGGTGAACCTTCACGAGCAATTATGAGTCAGCCTCTATTCAATACATCTATATATATAAAAGAAAGTCGTGTTAGTTACACTATTTATAACTCAAGAACGGCTGAACCGATTTGGCTGAAAATTGGTTAGGAGGTAGCTTTGAACCAGGAGACGGATATAGGATAATTTTTCTCCTGGGGAAACTGAAGATCAATGCAGGTAAAACCGCGGAGAGACACTAGTATATTATACAACTAATAGGAATGTAGAATCAATTATGCAAAAATGGGAAAAATTACAGCTAGAGCTATATAGAGCTAATGAGCTTGTAATATTGGAATATGTTCAAATAAAATAATAAAAATAAGCCAAAGATGATGATGAATATCCAAGATTTATAAAGAATCATATTCAAGTAAAATAGTGTTAACCAGATCTGACAAACTACATTTATTTTATAAATAAATGTGCTAACCATACAGCTCACTTAATTACATAAACATATTTTAAATACATAAAATGTGGGCTGAGGGAAACAAGTAAATGAAGTAAAAATTTTAACTTGTTTTGCCCTTCAATACAAGTTTAACTTTGTGCCTTGTGTTCTTTGTTATTTCACCTTCCTATATATCAAGTCTTATACAAATGATTGTATATAATAATGGTGCATCAACACACATTTAAGGGTCATCAGTTAGCACTAATATCTGCTGATTTAACCATATTGCTCCACACATGGCATACATAGTCACATAAAAATAAATAAATATCCTTTGATATATTTCACACACAGCCAATCTGATTCCAAAGGAAGCTTCAAATGAAGCTTGTGTTATGGTAACCAGATAGCTGATATACTACATATACTGCTTTTAAATATGTACATACATATTATAGATATTTACAACCAGACACAGGACAAACAGACATATTCATGCATACAAATGTTTGTCCTGGGTGGGATTCGAACCTACTACCCGCGGCTTGAGAGTCAGGGTCACTAACCACAAAGCCAACCGGGCTGTCAACTTATGTCACTTATGTACATTTTCTGTTGGAGGCAATATTTCCAGAAGAATAAAATCATTTTGCTTACTGTCTTGTTGCCTAAGCTGTGAGATTGAAGATTTCAGATGTGAATTGCATGAATGCAAACTTACGTAAACTTAGAGCTCTCCCTAAAATACATCTGTTGGTTGCAGCTGTATGTGAAGCTGAGGAGGAACTGGCCGCACTGTGAGAACCCCATGAACACATGCTCCCTCAGGTAGGACTTGGGAACAATGTCCATGAGGCAGAAGCGGAGCCTCTGTGGTATCCTCTCAAATATCTTGCGGCTTCTGTCATTTGTTTTTCTTGATATACAACCATACACCTGAAAAAGATTAGAAGTTCTCATATTTATTGTAGCACTATAGCTAATTAAATAATGAATAATATTTCCAATGTAAACTAATTAAGGAAATTAGGTTTGTTTATAGTTATATTTTATTATAAAATTTATTTTTGTATAATTAAGAAAAAAAAATAAACAGTGAGCAATAAGTAGACATCAATAGAATGCCAAAAGTTATTTAAACACAATGAATTTATAACATATACTTTTTGTTCTGCATAGGGTAATACATTATATCTAAAAAAGGAGATTAGTGATTCTAGCAGAATCTGTCCCCCATATTTACAAATATGGAATATCAAACTGCAGAAAGATACAATGAAGGTGATGCTGTTTTACAAGACTGGAAAGATGGAACAAAAAAATATTATTTAAAGGTTCTTCTATAGTTCTTTTTACTATCTGATGTTATTTTACAAATAAAAATATATTTTTCAAAGCGTAAAACGAATGATTGAAACATGAGAGAGCCATGTTAAAAATATACTTAAATAATTTTATAATCTACATGAAAAATGTATGGGAAGATGATCAAGATCACACCAGGCATACGTAAAAAATATCTTTGCAAATGTTTTATTTTGATGAGATAGTTTTTAGGGGTTCAAAGGATATAATTCCTGCCGTGACTGTACGTGACATAGGCTTTAATGTTAATAGCTTTAGACAGATTGAAAAACGCGCTAAGAACATATTTATTAGTTTTGCCGATAGGTCTTAAACTACCATCTATATTTGAATTAATACACCAACGGAGAATCGTATAAAAATTACAAACTCGCAATAAAAAATAATAAAAATGAAAGCTCGAGATGAAGCTTTTAATTTTGATGTTTATTGTATGAAATAACTTACCTCTCTATTAAATAATTTATGGACAATATTGCTACTACTAGCTGAGATGTTATTGAGAGTATTATAGTTTGATTTATCGCTTTCATTTTTACTAAATGAATAAAAATTCTCGGGCTTCTCAACCAAAGAATCCATGTTCGTTTGTTTGACTGATTTATTTTGACAATTTCAATAAATGTTACCAATCATATTAAAATGCAAATTAATAAAATAGTGCCGTTTATTGCAACCGTAAATTGAGTCTCATTCACCACAGACTTTTTATTGTTTTAAGTGTGACCCTCAATTTAACTTTCCTATTAAAGAGTAAGAATATGTAATAATACTTGTAATTTAATAAATAAACTTGGACTGGGACTGGTCGCTGGTCATGAGAAACAATCGCTTTTGTCCATATCTAGATAGTGTCATTCATTTCAAGCCATAGATATACACAAAATCATAGAGGATTTACCATAGGATATTACAGCAGACAAAAAAATTACCGTCAACTGTCAAGCAAGTCAAAGTCAAATATCGTCGAGGTATCGCGCCGCGCCGTGTACGTTTGCATTTTTAAATTAATAAAAACAAAGCATATATTTAACGGAAAACTAGTCTATTTTAGTGTAATAGATAAACTAAGTGTTAAAAATGGAACCAATGACGTTAGGAAGTCCAACACATTCGCCTTCAGGGAGTCCGAACGTGGGATATTTACCGCCTTTCCTTCTAGGTGAAATAAATCCGCCGACTACCCCTCGAACTAATAGCTTGTCTCCTACGAAAGGCCGAAGTCTTGCTTTTGGTAAGTTATATTTTAATATTTTCTTACCTATAATGTCGGAATTTCATTTCTTTGAATTGCTTCTTATAATTTTATTTCGTTCGGTTACTAAACGAAATAATTATATTTTCTCTAATTTATTTACAGGGTCGCCGACCAGTCCTACTCAAACTTCAACCCCTGATCAGAAAGTGTACCGTCAAAATGTATCCATGCATCAGCAGGCTCTATACAATCAACAAAACATGTATTCCAACATGCCTGCTTCACCTAACATCTCATACTCAAGTAAACCTAACGGACCACCTATTCAAGACTTATTTGAAACAATAAAAAGCCATGAGCCATCTGTCAATAAGTCATTATTCCAAGATCAAAGTTATCTCGGCTATAACAATAACTCAATGATGCAAAATTCATATTCAAATAATATGAATGCGTCCGTGAATCAATCTATGAATATGCCGTGGCAGGATGAGTGTCGGGAACAAGATGAATATTGGGTTACAGTATTTGGATTTCCACCCAATGCTGCTAACACAGTTTTGGCGAGATTTAGTAACTGTGGTGCAATACTTGGTAAGTTTACTTTAGTTAAACATGGTATAAACAACTGCTAAAACATTATACAGTAATCCCCCCATATAATGTTGTAGGGGTATTCCCCGTGTATTTTACGAGATTAATTGTTCACATTTAACTTATCATGCTATAAAAGGGAGTTCTGAGTAATATTAAGAAAAACATATAAAAAAAAATACTGTGCAAATCATTATACATTTCACAGAAATACAATGGTGCAAATTCCCGGGTTATATGGGTGAATGCCCATGGGATTGAAATTGCGTAATATGAAAATAAGAGTGTTGTGTGTTATAGGGGATTACTGCATACAAACCATTTAACATTTACAAAAATAAAATCACAAGATTAAAACTCAAAATAATTAACCAAACAGTTACAGCTACTACATTTATAACAAAAACTAATAAATCCTATTCTACTTTGCAGATAAGCAATACCCAACCCAAGGTAACTGGGCGCACCTCAGGTATGCCACAAGAGCAGAAAAGGAGCGAGCTATGGCCCTCAGCGGCCGGCAAGTCCTCCCTGGGGTTATGGTTGGTGTAGTGGAGTGTAGGGAACCTCCCAAGATAACTGCAGCAAGCCCTGGCATTGCATCTCCTGAGAGGTAGATATTATTTTTAGATTTTTAAACCTGATAATTTGAATGATGTCAAACCTATTAAGGAATAACTAAACAAGCTTTTATTACTTTTATTTATAATCCAACTTGTAGTATAGCATATAGATCATAAAGTCATGGTAAGTAGTATAGTCATTTGGGAAGTGTTCTGCTGACAATACTCTTAGCAATTACATTTATATTCCGAAATAAAATTTGATTTTACACACTCTTATTTACTCTATTGTAAATTTTATTCTCATTACAATACATTTTCTTTTCAGGCACCCAGGCGCCAGATCGCTCTGCCCAACGCCCATACCCAAGGCTCCAGTGCCCCAGAGATCTAACGGCATCATTTCTAAAGCCCTAGACTATGTTCTAGGCTGGTGACGAATACTAGACATGGAATATTTATATTTGTCAGAGGAATATTAAACATTCATAAAGTTGATAGCCAATATTTCAAAAAATTCCTAATTTTATGTGAGACTGATAAACCAGTTTTCATAAAATCCAATGTATATAAATAATATTTTTTAATGTAAATAAATTCACTTAATGCTTTCATTTGAATAGTATCATAGTGTCGAAGCATGAATAGATTTCTGAGCAGGTCTTTCAATTAAAAATTACTCTTCTAGAAATGCAATTATAACTGATAAATCTTGTCAAATATAACTAATATTTAGCAACTCTTCAGATCAATTATGAAGTAAAAGTATGTGATTAAAATAAACAATTATTTCTTAAATAATTAATTATTTATTTTATTTCTAAACATTACATACAAAGTCCTTAATAATATAGAGATTTTCGACAACAACAAATTATTATAGTGTGAGAAAATGTATACAGACCGGTAGCTTATAGGTAACAGTATTATATTGATGAAAATATATGTAGTGTTGATAATGATAATAACTATACTAACATGGTATTTACTATCAAAGAACATTTACACCAAATGGAACACAAAATAAATTGCCAAATGTAATAACTTTTGAAATGTGCATTTTAAAGATTCCCCTGCAATGAAATTGTTAACAGGTATTATATAAAATTCACCACATGATCTATGTGGTTACTTCCCTATAAAAATATTAACAAAATACATTATTATTACCTATATTATCACTTCTAGTGTCCCTATTATTTTACTCGCACAAGTATTTCAAAAAAACATTGAAAGCTGTGTGCTGTTATTACTGTTGGTTATTCAGAATTTGCTGAGAGTTTAAAACTTTTCGAATTTTTTTACATAAAAGAAGTGCCGTCTTTTTCACTCGTTGGAAGAGTGACAACAAAGTTAGATTTATGTACTAAAATCCTCGATATTCTTGTGATAAATAAACAACTTTTCAATGATCTTACATGTCAATCAAAAGTACCAAATTTTCCAGTATAATATATATCTAAATACTAATACGGATAAAGATACAGCACATATTTACATTAGTATAGTACTTTAGATGTATTAAATACTTTAGTTTCTAAATACAATTTATGAAAAGAAAATATATAAAATTACTTTTACCATTTTCCTAAGCCTAAGTTAACTAAGGCTTAACTTAGGCTTACAATAGTGGGAATCATTCATAAAATAAGGACATGATAAGTGTTAAGAGAGGTATTTGATCACATCTATACATAATATATAATTTCGTTGATATCGTGTTACTTTGGTTGTTCTATAGTTGCGTTGGCGAGGTCAGTCATCTTTGGGTACTTAATGTTGTGTTTGTCAAGTTCACTTTGGGACCACAGGATCATGCGGAGCAAGCTGCAGAGTTTCGGGTTTGTGTACTCTTGATTCTCCATCTTTAATATCGCCGCGTTTAGTTCGCTTGCAATCTGTGAAATTTTGACTTGTATTATTAAAGAGTAATGTTATGATACTGGGAAACGAAATTGAATATTAATATACTGCTTAAATTCAATGGTTCACAAGTTGGTCATCAATAAATTGAATAAAAGAAACTAGCATCTAGGCCGTTTTGTATGGTACTTAATATTAGATTTAAATTAAACTGGTTACAGATGATTGACACATTACTGCTGGGAAAAAATCACCTGAAATACTAGTATAACTATAAGCATACACCCAGTAATAAACTCATGCATTTCATTCTCATTCTTTCTCATGTTCCAGTCTATATCTGTACCAAATTTCATAAAAAAATTGTTCCGTGGTTTAGTGTGAAAATGTAACAGACAGACTCGAGCTACTGTCATAAACTATGAGGAATCTCTGATTAGTTAGCTAATAGCAAGTGATTGGTGACTTTACCTTCTGACTGTGACGTATCTTGCTTAGTTATAGTTAGTAAGTGTATGTTAGTGAATTATCCCTGATTAGTTAGGTGATAGGATAGCTAGTAGTGGGAGTGTTAAAGTATTTCCGGTAAGCTAAAAACTAGTGGTAGTATTACCTTCTGACTGTGCGTGGGCAGCAGCAGGTCGGCGAAGGGCGAGGCGTGCGGGTCGGGGAAGGCGAGCAGCGCCAGCGACCGCTCCAGCTCCGTGAGCGCCGCGCGGTCCGCCGCGCCGGCCTCCGCCAGCCGCGCGCTCGCGAACGAGAGCGCCTCCTCCGCGCGACCCGCTCGGATCAGCTCGAGGAGCTGCAGTTGCTGGGGTACGAGGGATCGCTTAGTTAGTTTAGGCTTGCTAATATATTATTTATTTATATATTTTGGTTCTTCAACAATGTGTACACTATTAAAAGATTTAAAATAACATTACAAACTTATACTTACAGTACTTAGTGTCACATTAATTATAGAGGAACACAGCATGAACTTAATGTCGCTCAGGAGATTCATGGTAAAACTGTGCTAATATCTATTAGATGTAAATACCTTCATAAGTATGTATTTAAAAAATAGTATATCAGCTATTTGGTTATCATACCACAAGCTCTGCTTAGTTAGGAATCAGATTGAAAGTATGTCAAAAATGTCCCAGGATATTTATTACATTTAATTCATTCTTCAAATTACATTCATAATTAAAGTCCATTAAACATTGTCTTTATGAAAAATAAAGAAAAATAATTTGAATTGTTCGACCACAATCCCACATAGTATTTTGGGTTTGTATACTATCTTTCTGATTATAATTACTTTCAAATGTAACTAGTTACCTAATAAAATCTTAGCATACATTTTTATTCAAGTTTTCAAAATCAGTCAACAGTGTACTTACTTGTAAGTGAAAATAGAGATATCTGTCATTGTCTAATAATTCTGGGTGTAGTGCATTGACCATCGCAATGGCGTCAGGGATCCGTCCCGTCTGCACTGCCTCGCGGATCATGATCCTCTCGTCCAGGGAGCTGCAGAGTGCCGGTTCCTGGAGACCAGCCTCTTGTTGAAACTTTATAGCTGCTTCTTTGAAACCCTCTAAAACATCTGTTATGTTAAAACTAAATATTCAGAAAGTATAATATTAAAATAATAAGTACACAACCAACCATCATGGTTGCCACCCATAGAGTATGAAGTTAAAAGCATTTTAAACCTTAATTCAACAAGAAAATAAATCTGCTTATTTATTTAAATTAAATACAAATAAATAAATATCCTGGGACATTTTGCACACACGGCCAATCTAATTCCAAAGTAAGCTATATATTAAATACAAGCTACCAAAGCAGTTGGACTGTGGTAGTACATCACATGACAATGTTGAGTTTTAACATGTTGATTCCTCGGGATAACATGCATCTAAAGTGTCAGCTTGCGTCTATGCACATTTAGATATATAAATTTAAACAGTAGCTCATTCATTTTTTTCATATGTTTTAGTAAAATACCATTCTCAAACCATGGACAAACTGTTAGTAAATCAGTCATGCACTTTAGTTATAGCATTTTTAACTGTATTAAGGTAGGGTAGTTTAAGCCATAACTACCATTATATGCAACAATGAAACTGTTATTTTTGATAGGAATGTGTAGACAGCATTTATATTTGGGTGAAATAGTAGTTGAATATCATAACACTAACATCAGCAGAAGTATTTGATTATTTTCTTTGTGATTCAGCAGAAAAGTTCAATAGATCTATTGATTAACAAAATTTTCAGTTAAATTCACTGAAATGCACATTCACAGGTTTGCAATGACAAATTATTTCAGTTTAATAAGATTTTGTGCAATGTCGTGACGTTAACTTGAACTTATCTACCAGTCATGGGTTATCATTGTATTAAGTTGTTTTTTTGGAGATTTTCTGCAGCTCTATCCATTGTTTAGTTATGATACGAGGTACGCAAAATATCCTTCTAAATGCAGTCTCTACATTAACCAATGTAAGTGTTAGTGTAAACAAAGGTGTTAATATTTATGTGTATAGGTGATTTACCTGTAACTAAGTAATTCATTATCAACATGTTCATATCTGTCCTCGATATCTGTAAATCATCGGATTTGTTCCGATCGTGATACTTTCTTTCCTCTTTGTCATTAGAGTTATTGGTTGCTGTTTCAAAACTCATTTTGTAAGCGTTTTCACTAGATTACACGAGAAATAAAGGAATATAAATAAAAATATTTTTAAAATACCACTTGGATGATGATTGATACAAATGACAATGACAAAATTGACAACTTACTAAGTGAACGAATGAATGAGTTGAATGTACACAGATAACGTTTTATTCGAACCATAGTGTTAAATTCTTTAACGAAGTACCAACTTTGCGAAAAAATAAATGTAAGGGAAGGGGCACGAAAATTAATGACACCACATAAATGAAAATCCCGATTCTCAGAAGAAAATCCATATGGCTGATACGGCATATCTAGCTTATTAATAGAGCAAAACATATTTGTTGGCTTTTAAGAAGCTTATTTACTTTTAATTAAATAATAAATCATATAAATAATTTTATTGACACATTAATTGACCTTCATAAGAGGATCATCTACTTGAGTGCCCATTTCCCAATAACAGCTTTAAGAATAATTTTATTAACAGCGAAAAGTATACGAAATGAAATTCAACTATGGGTGTTTAGCTAATTTATTTTCAGTTCTTAAACGCCAATAACCTACTAATAATGAGCTGATAATACAATTTAAAAAAGTCCTAGCCTATTTTTTATTGAATAATGCTTGGTAACAAATTATATCGTTTTTGTATTCAATAAAAAGAAACTATTAACTAAACAATAATATAAAACAAGTCCCAACAATTCTTGTCAATGTGCATCTATCGCTTCAGTTAATTGTCATTTATTAGATATAACGACGCTTATTAGCCAAGTTCATTATTGAGACAAAAAAATAACTTAAAAATTTAAATAAAGCTAATTAAATTAATCATTCTCTAATATAATAAGCCGTGTATGTATCAGTGAGTTAATTTAGAGGAAACGAGTTCAGTAGTACATTATTATAATGCGGCTAACATCGCCGCGCCGATAAATATGAATACAATATGTAATAGAATAGAGTATAAGGGTCCAAACTGTCTGATACAAGAGGCCGTCTTGTCACACATCTTACGCGTCCTCTCTTGACGCCGTACACGATCGACAAGTAAACAAATATAATTTACCAACTACAACTATAATTCGAAGACACTATAAAATAATATAGAGTAAAAAGTAATTATAGCAATCATAATAATTATGGCTAATTAATTCAAACAAAAAAAAACCTATCGAGGACAATGATTTCTTAAGAGGCACTCTGCGTGAACATTATATTCGTGTTAGTTACTAGATTACTACAGGTTTCTTCACATTTTTAGAAAATATACAAAATACAAGTAGACACTTGGCTCCGCATATGTTTTATAAAGACATTTTGTTAACAAACCCGTTTGTTTATACGAGACATGGCCTAAACTAAATAGCGACAAGTTTCGGGCCATAATTCCCTCCAACCGTTCCTCAGTCTATGAACACAATTATCCAGCGAACCTTACCTAAAGCGTTTATATTATAAGCTAATTTATGTGTATGTGGCATGAACAAAAATGTGGAATTCCCCACCGACAATATTGTGAAATATGTTCAAAGAAATCATCTAATATCTCGTTTTAAAATAAAAAAATGTTGAAATAAAGGGATTCAGAACTTCTATAATACTGCATTGTTGATTATATGTATGTTTTATAGTGTATTTCACAATATTAATCCTAGGTAAATTCCACTCTTAGCAATCACAATGTCTTGATTCATTAGGATACTTTATATTCCCGCATATAATTCACATATACCAAAATATGTTTGTCTTGATATATTCGCGATGAAGCACCGCGCGCACCGACTCCGTTGTTATTAGGACAGATCTGTAAATCATACAAAAAAAAATATTTTACACTATATTGACCTTTGCGCCTAGCCTAGCCTTTGCGCCTAGCCTAGCCTTTGTGCATAGCTGGTATCTATGCTAATATTATCAAGCCAATGAGTTGTTGAAATTCTTTTAGTAATGGATTGATCATTAATCAACTGAAGCTAAAAGTTTTGTAAAATAACGCCACCACCAAAGGGAGCGGAGTATAAATGATAAACGTTGCAAAAACGGGAAAGATATGACACAGGCTGAGTAGCGAGATACAACTAGTTTTTGAAAAGGCTTTTAATCAGCCAGCCCTTTAAATCTGATGATCAAAAGAAATATTATAATTCATCAAGTTATCTCATAAAATAATATCAGCACTGCTAGTATTGTACTTTGTTTAATGTACTGGCTTGTTTCTATAGGTATAGATAAAAAAACTCTACTATCTCAACAATTCATACTTTAACGTAAATTTAATTACTCTTTATCGAGCGCTTTGACTCGGTATGCGCTATCGCAGACATTCATTACCCATAGATTAATGGACAATCCTAATATTTTAAATGCAAAAGTTTGTGAGTATGAATATATTCACATGAATGAATATTTTTTCATTCAAATTTTACATTTTCAATATTTTTTCACAGTTAGCTTATAACCTGGATTAACAAACCATAACCTTCCTTATGGCATGATATTAAAAAAAATAGTATGCTACTTGGAGAATAATATCAAATTGATTGGCACCTCATTCCTCAGAATCAGAGAAGTACTTTCAACACTATGGTAGAACATATGGATGCTGATAAGCAATAATGTGTTAAACATCTTAAACTTCATTTTGAGAAAATGGCGTCTAAGGATAATAATGTCTTTGTGATTTATGACTTTTTGTATGATATAAAACCATTTTTTATGTACTTTTATTTTTTAGATGACTTGAAACACTTGTAGAATGTTAAATACGCGATGCATTATAAAAATATATCAAAACTGTTGTTTTCGACTTTTTTTGGGTTGACACTTATTGCGTATCAGCATCCATATATAGTACAAGTACTACAAAACATATTATAAACAAAACATAGCCTTTTAGCTGTGCCTTAGTCGAGTAATAAGTGAGATACAATACTTACAGCTGGGGACAAGGTCCTGATGCATGTGGTGTTCCGCGTCCATTCCTAGGGGCATGCAAGTGTGGGGCGGGGGTCGGCGTTGCACCTGTAGCGTTGAGAAACATGTTAGCATTATAAATTATATACGAAGTTTTTTTTTTTTTTGTAACAAAGCTATACTAATATTATAAAGCTGAAGAGCTTGTATGGTTGAACGAACTAATCTCAGCAACTGTTGGTCCGAAATATTCTTTCAGTGTTATATAGCACATATATCAAGGAAGGTTATTAGGCTTATTCACATTTAATCCCTGTATTGCGGCGGGAAAGGGAATTACGCGGATGGAACCGCGAGGCGGACATAGTGGAACTACTGGACTCATGTAAAAAAAATTTTCAGCAATAGAAAGCTGATTATGAGGGAGTATCATATTCTATTTTATAACCGTTTTCCTACACGAGAGAAACAACTTGGGGCAAGCTAGTTGAAAATATACCAACATAACATTGTTTCGAAAACAACAACATTAAGTTTAAGTCTTAATAGGACACTTATGAAGGTCACAAATACTGAAGCTACGGCAAAAAAACAGTAACTAAGTTGTCTTGGGTTTTTTATCCTATTTTGTACATAATAAGATTTATTTTCAATCAAACGAACAGGGGCGACATGATTTATTTAAATAAACAACAATGTAAAGCAATGATATGAAAATATGTTAAAATGTATTCAGTTTTTTTTTCTAATTTCAAATGCTTGGGGATTACTGCTTGTTACACCTATGTGCGTAATACATATTTTTTAAAGTAAACTTAACATTAATGTTGGTTGTTTTAAAATTGAAAATGTTTACAGTAGGAAAATATTGCACCATTTTAATTGCCTTTGTTAGATTTGTAAAATGTTTATAAACCAATTTACCATAAGAATATCAACAGAGTTAGTAAAATTGGCACCTCTGAAAACCCAAATGAAGACTGACAGCACAACTAAGAATTCATTTAAGTTATGTAGACAAGTTGGGAATGCAGCAACTCACAATAATGAGGGTGCCGGTTCAAACCCCGGCCCATACCTCTGAGTATATACTTACTATTAACATTACTACTTTTAACTAACTATTATAGTTAAAACTTGTTCAAATTCTCAGCAAAAGCAACCTTCCGAACCGAGCATTAGAATTTATGTTTCATAAGTGCCTGTGAAGGCCTATTTGAACTAATTAATATAATATTTCATTTCCATACGGATTCACACTACTGGCTTTTTGTGAAAGAAAACTATGTGATGAAACCTACATGTCAAAATGCTGCAAAATGTCACAAGCAAAGGCATGTGAATCCGCATGTTTTTTTTTATTGCTAACAGTCCCCCCTCTCATTGTTAGGAGAGGCTTGAGCTCCTCGGTGGAGATGTATGATGATGTAGACAAGTAGAATGATGGTTACCTGGTCAAGATTGAACCGCACGAAGGCTTCATACTGCTCGGCCAGCTTGGAGCTCAGTGCAGTCTCGTACTCGGCGCGCAGGGCAGACTCCTGCTCGCGGAGCATGCGCTCGCAGATCAGCCGCACCTGATATACCACAACAAGTTAGTTATTACGAGTTACTTCAATTTCTCATGGATTCCATGAACTTCAATTTCTCATGGATTCCATGAACTTCAATTTCTCATGGATTCCATGAACTTCAATTTCTCATGGATTCCATGAGATATGTAATTTGATTACAATGGGACCAACTGTAGATAGAAGATTATTTGAAGTTTTGAGAGATCAAACAAAAAAAAAGTTGTTTGATGTTGGTTTGATAGTAGGAGGTTCCCTCACTATACAACTTTAATCTCTTTGTCCATGTTAAACAGTCCAAATTTTGTGAAATGTTGATAATTTTTTAACATTCCATTGAAAAGTTTACTAAACAAGATAAGAGTTTTCTCCCTAAGAAATGCTCCCTGCTCAAGAGAAATTGACATTTCATTTATTATACCTTAGTATTGGATTTGGACAATCAAAAGTAACCTAAAACCTCCAACAATAGATTGATTCTATATACATTCTGTGTACACATTGATATATTTTCTTTGAGTTTGTTTGTTTCCCTGAATTATGGAGATTTATATTGCCTTTTGGCACCCCATCTATCTATGTGCCTATAGACAATACATACCTGTTTGAATGTGAAGAGAGCACGATTGTGCACCTTCTGCGCGTTGTGAGCGTGTTGCGAGCGGTGCGGCGGGGACGTGTCGCCCTCGCTGCCGCTGGAGGAGGACGAGGCGGGAACTCCGGCGCCGGCCAGCCGCAGCTGCCGACGACGCTGGAGCCGCTTGATCTCGTCGCATATCTCTTGGGCCATGCGCTCTGATACACACGTTACAAGTATTACAACACACGGTATAATAGATAGGTAATGTTAATGAGACAAACTGGTGAGAAATTATATCTTGGGAGCTGCATAAGCTGTTTGTTATATGATAATTACATTTTAAATGCTATATAAATTGAGTAAATGGACATGTAGAAAAGTTGGTCTGTGTGGGAACCAAACCCAAAACAGGCGAAAGAGTAAGGATAGCATAACCACCATGCCATCTGGCCCATGGCATTTTTTCAATACATGAGTCAAATTGCTACCCCTTATTTAGAACCCCAATGTAAGTAAATGTTATAGTTTATTGGCCCATGACATTGTTAAAATACATGAGACAATTTTATAGTTAGATCTACATAAGCTAGATAAACATATTTATGATTTCAGACTAAAAATGTAAAGTTGCTTTAACATTTATGATGTATTACCAGAAGATCAAAACTAAATTAAGGTAATCAGGTCAGTTACAAATTCCCTTTGAGAAAAATACTTAATATTTATTTTTTAAAATAACTGCAAATACTGCACTATAAAATATGCAAAGTGGATGCAGATAACCTTATTCATAATTTAACTAGACAGCTAACTAAACAATGAAAGTATTAATTGAGGTCATTTTAATATAAAATGCAATGTCATTTAAAATTCCTTTATACTGCAAGACTATATTATAAATGCTAATTCAGAATTCTAAAGATTGTCTACAGAAATCATGTTGCATCTTTATATTTTAACTAGTGGATCCCCATGGTTTCACCCATGTTCCCAGGGATTTTTAATTTTCTCAGGATAAAGAGTATTATATGTCCATCTCCTGATTTTAAGCTATGGGGAGGTAGCCTTTCTTGAGTTATAAATAGTGTAAGTAACATGAATTTCTTATACATATATAAATAACATATACATTATTACCTATCTAAAAAGAATCATAATAAATTAGGTCCTAAGCATGTTAAATTAATAATAAACACCTGCAGTCATTAGTCATACATCTTTTGTGTTTATAAAATGACTTTTGTTCTACAGTTTTACTTTCTTTAAGAGTATAATGCCCTGGATAAGAGTTATATACATATACTGCTATTATTTATAAAGTCATAATTTTGTGTCATGATTAAGGTATATATTGCCTATATGAATGTTGATTGATGATGGTAGCTACCAGTAGTTAATATTTGTATGAAAAGACAATAATCATCCTAACAAAGGTAAAAGTTTCATATCTATATGAAAGAAAATAGAACAGAAAGGCTTTGTAGTAATTGACTTAACTCTCAAGCCACAAGTTGTGGGTGATTCCAGGACAAACACATGTACGCCTATCTATTATGTCTGGATCTAAATATAAGTATTCATTTAAAATCTGTGAATGTAGTATATCTGGTTACCATAGTGCAAAGTCTGCTCGGCTTAGTTTGGAATCAGAATGCCATGTGTCAAAAAATACCCCAAATTATTTACTTTATAAACTATATATGATTACTAAGGCTATATACAATAATGTTGGTAGCAAAATAACTACCCAAATTAATTAAGTAGTGTTCCTAAAAGTAGAAAGTCTTGAAGTAAAATTATTTTCCTTGCTATTACATGTAGGTGCATAATAATAATCTATTTCCCACACAATAGGTTAGCCTTAAGGCAATTAATATTACAGTAGATTTGTAAAAGAAAAAAGATTTCTATAGCCATTAGTATGCATTAATTGCCTAATAAAAATATATAAGACAATAGATTATTATTGATTGGGTTTCCAGAAACTAGTGGTTTGTCTACAAAAGATAAACTTTTATGAGTTGAAATAATAATGAAAGTCATGGTAATTTTTTTGAGGAAATTTTGTACTAAAACCTACAAAAAATAATAAATAATAACTTTAACTATTCACAAGAGATCAATTAACGTAATTAAAAGGTTTGTTTTGTATTTCGAGATATGTTTGAAAATTCCTTTGTCATAAATACCATGTATTATGCATTTAAATGCATTGATACGAGATATATATTCAAGTAAACTACGGGTATCAGCTTTTCCTCAACCAATTATGGTTATGGGTCAGCAAATACGCACTCGATATAATAAGTTTAGTGCAAAAGTAAAAAAAACAGGTACCAAATGCACCCAACAGATGGATACTTCAAGTTTCACAAAGGTTTCCATTCTGCCTGGCTGAATACCAACAAAAAACACAAAAGAACATGAAAAAACCACGCAACGGTCATCATTTCACGCATCATCTGTCTCGCTCTAACACGATAAAAATATTCATGATAGCGCAAAAACAATGGAGTTAGATAATACAGCTGATTAATTTTACGCCTCAAAATTATTTAAATTAAAATATAATTTAAAATTACAATAGTTCTCGTACCGTTCGTTAGAAAAAATAGTAAAATAAACAAACCTGGGGTCAGCTTCGCAGGTGCCGTAACGGACTCTCCGAACATTGATGGTCTAGCTTCACTCATTTTTATTCCAGGACTTGTGCTTGAACTTGCAGCAAATGGAGAACATCTTCTCCTTTTTGCAGGCAATTGCGCCATGGACTCCCAGTCCAAATTTCTTTTGAGAGTAGCGCACGCCATTTTCTTTTACGCCCAAAGAATGTCCTCTCGATTCGATGTTTGATAATTTTAGTTTTGTCAGAGACGCAGCAAAAATCAAAAATAATACTAAAGCTTAATAAAATAAACACTGCAATTTAAATATAATTATTAGTAAGCAGTTATCTTAAAGGATTTCTACGAATATTATAGATTATTTTACGTTGTTCGGTTCTCACTTCCAAATAAAATCCGGCAGCGAGCGAACAGTTTTCACTCCATTCAATTTATTTTGACATTTTGTTGTTGTAAACAGGTCTACCAACCTAATCAAAAGCACCATCGACAATTCAATCATACTTTTAATTTCATATTTTTTGACATGGTAAGCATATAAAACCAACATAAATTGAGCGAAACTATTCACGCACAAAATTAAATCCTTGTTAAGTTGCAAAAATTTCGGTTAAATATGAACTTGACTATAACTGGGTTATGTATTAATTTCTCGGATTCTATATATAAAAAACATCTTTCACATTAACCGTTTATCATTTTGACGACAATATTCAAGACAAGTGTAACTTTAAATTATAATACAGCCATATCAACGGTTTACCTTTTGTTGTTGTTTCGCGCACTTTTTACAGTCCCGACTAGATAAGCTTTTTTTTAGTTGCAATCATAATTTAAAGCTATTTTATTTTCTTTTACAAAAACAGAAAAAATAAGTTTATACACTTTCCATGCTGTAATAGCAATTTTGTTATTGATTGATTGTTGATAATAATTTTGTTATATTATTAAGAGGAAGTCGATGGGTTCAGCAGTGGACGTCCTATGGCTGAGATGATGATGATTAAGAAGAAAGCTTAAAATTGTATTATTGTAGTCAGTATGAAGTGGAGTGTAACGGAGGTGGAGGTTTATTTACCTGTTACTTGCGACTTTGATTCTACGGTGCCTTGCCAGCCGTAGGTGTGTGGCAATACTGTCTTTCGAGTGTCACAAAGTTGAGTCATTCCATTCTGCTAAAAGTGGTTTATTTACGATTAATCGTAATTTTGTTATTTCTTAGCTTCATTGCAGAATTTATTGAGCTAGGTCTTAGTACCTGTTATTTTTGTGTTAATTGTTTTATAAAGCCGTCAAACTGGGGAACGAAATGTCATCGTCCGCTATGGAAAGTATCCTTTTTACAAAATACACAAGATTTTTCCTTCTTCAATTCAAGGTAAAAAATTATTAGGTATACCCACCCATGCTACCTACTAGATTAAGATGAAATTCTTAAAAGTATTACTTCTTAAGTTCATATAGTTCAATACTATACAGTATGATAAGGAAAGAGCTTAGCATTGTGTTATGCTCTGTTCTCAATTACTTTCCTCTTCATCTACAAGCACCTGCTTCAGTGAAGTTCAGTTTATTATTACGATCTTTGAAAATATAGGCAAATAGTAAAACAGAAATATGTAAAACAGAGCTATTTCCTAAATGTGACTCAATAATTGATTCAGTTGATTAATAGTGATGATTCATACATTTAGAATAAAACAATAATTATAATATATGTATCCCTGGTTAGGAGCCTCAAAATACTCATAAATATTTTTTCCATTTTCTTATTTAATATTCTGTGTATTTTATGTTTGGTATGTCATGCATATAAATATAATCCTTAACCCATTGAATCAGAACATCTATTCAATTTAAAATTTGCTGTAAAAGAATTAGAGAGAAATTCAAAGAAATGTGAGAAAGAAGAGAAATTAGAAAAGGAGAAGGCGAAAAAGGCTATACAAAAAGGTAACATGGAGGGAGCTAGGATACATGCGGAGAATGCAATTCGACAGAAGAATCAAGCACTCAACTACCTCAGAATGTCTGCCAGAGTTGATGCCGTGTCGAGCCGAGTACAAACTGCACTCACTACTAGAAAGGTATTAAATGATTTTTTATGCATCATCACTAATTCTATTATCATAAAACAAAGTGGCTCCTGAGTTCTTGGTAGAATGTTCTTGGAACTTTTAAATGTGAATACAAACAGTGTGAAGATAATATTAATACATGTTTATGATAAGAAAACATTATTATAATGATTACTTTGTTCAGTATTTACTAGAAAACATGAAGAGCATACTATTAATAGTTATTATGAGTTGGGCATATGTTATTTATCTCTTAAAAATAATTAATAATTGAAATATCCATATGATTATGGCAGCCAGTTGGCTTTGTGGTTAGTGACCCAGACTTTCAAGCTGCTGGTTGTGGTTATAAATCCCACCCAGGACAAAAATATATGCATGAATATCTCTGTTTGTTTTGTGTCTAGATGTATTTATCTATACAAGTATGTATTTAAAAGTAGTATATCAGCTATCTGGTTACTATAACAAGCTCTGCTTAGTTTGAAATCAGATTGGCAGTGTGTGGAAAATGTAACAGGATATTTATTTATTAGCTGACTATAGCTATCAGGAACCATCTAATGTCTTAAATAATATATATTCCAGGTAACAACATCTATGGCCGGAGTAGTCAAAGCAATGGACGCAGCAATGAAGTCAATGAACCTAGAAAAGATATCCACACTCATGGACAAGTTTGAGAGCCAGTTTGAAGACTTAGATGTGCAGTCTTCATACATGGAGAATGCAATGTCACAAACAACAACAACTACAGTGCCTCAAGGAGATGTTGATAATTTGTTGCAACAAGTCGCAGATGAGGCTGGGTATGTTTTGTCAAATTGTACCATTTATCACCAATTTTTTGTCTTGGCAACCCCAATTCAGTAAATAAAAACATTTTTTGCAAATAATAATTGACAGCTAAGATTGGTAGTTGACTAGGGTTGCCATCCGTCCGGGTTTCCCCGGATTTGTCCTAGTTTAGAGGGCATCCGGGGAGCGTCCGGGGAAGGTTTCATTTGTAGACCGGGTTTTAAAAAATAAATAAATTTGTAACAAATTGTAATATGATTGTTTTGTTAATATAATAAATGAATAAAAAAAAAACCGGCCAAGAGCGTGTTAGGGACACGCGCAGTATAGGGTCCCGTAGCTAGATTAACAAAATTCAATACTTTACGTATACATATACAATTTACCTACTTAAATTTTTTTTCTTAATATAGGTGGCAACGAAACGTTAAAAGTCGTATTCGGTTGATTTTCTGATCTTTTTTACTTGGCCGACTATAACTCGTTAACCTGTAAAGCCAACTGAACCGTGATAGTTTTCCTTTTAAATTCATCATATATGCTACGAATTGTTTTACATATCTACAAACAATGGTTTGGTTTTTAGAGGTGGGGACTCAAAATTTTAAAAAGTTTAATATTTCGTAAACGAAACCCTGAATCGGAAAGCATTTCTTATTTTTTAATAAGCTATCCAACAATATACCACAATATAAGAAAATCTTCCCGGTTTACGTGTATCTCCCATACACGAAAAATTTTCTTCAAGATAAAATGTTTCAATTTTGTCGACGCTGTTAATATTTACCACCATGCCAAATTACAACTCTGTAGTATCAACCGTCTCTGAGATTACCCGCGGACGGACGGACATGGCGAAACTACACTAGACACAAAAAGTTAGGGATATAAATAAAATTCGAAAATTTTGGGCGATTTTCAAGGAGCTGTAACTCCGAGGAAAATAATCGCACAGAAAAAAATAGAAAACCAAATTGTAGCTTCAAGTGTTTAGTTTTTGGCCAATCAATTTTTTTTTCGAAATGTCGAAAAGAAAAAAAAAACATTCGATGATCTGTCATCATGCGAGAGCGCTTACGAGCAGTGACCCAAAACAGAGGCAATACGCGGTACTGAACTGTGACATGTATACGTACAGGCCCTTCAACAGCTACATATGGACACATAGACAGACGGACAGACAAACATACACACGCACACACAGTCGACAAAAAAAAACGTTATTTTCTTTCTTAGAAATTTTTGAAATAAAGCGATCACAGCAATAAAGATTATGGAGAAAAAAAAATGTTTTCATTGAAAAAATGATTGAAATCGAACCGTTGCTCATAATGGTGTTTTTAGCGAAAACAATAAATTTAAAGCCTCGGGACACTAAGTAAGAGGCATTGCAGCACTTTGAATTTTAAGGTTAAAAAATTACCGACAATATCCTTCATTCATCCATTTAATCCAAAGTTATCTAAATATCCTTAATTATGCAAATTTTGGCCTTTTTTTCAGTCAAAGTTTTCAATTCAATAAAAATGTTTTCGACAAAAGCCGTTCACGTTTTCTCATAGAGAATACTGTGTACTTTTCAAAACCCATCTTCGATTTCCTATACGATCATTATTCTCAGAGTTATTAATTGTTAAAGTTAAAAAGTACTTTTTTGGGTTGACTGACAATAACTCCGTGGTGAAGGGAAGTGGGGAAGTGTACAGGTTTCTTAATTTCAACAAATTAAAGGGCATTAAATATCCTAAAAGAGGATTTGACAAAAACAATAAAAAAAATCATTTTTGAAGCCCATAGACCTTTTTTTAGATGACAAAAAATTTGCATTTTTTTTCCTTGGTAGATCTAAACATGATACAAAAAATTCATGACCATATCCAAAACCTTGACACTTGAAGCTACAATTTGGTTTTCTATTTTTTGCTGTACGATTATTTTCCTCGGAGTTGCAGCTCGTTGAAAATCGCCCAAATTTTTCGAATTTTATATAGGTATATCCTTAACTTTTTGTGTCTAGTGTATAAGGGTTCGTAGTTGACTACGGAACCCTAAAAAGGTGATTTATGACATTTTCAACTGTTTTTTATTACATTGAATATGTTTAAAAGATCTTGTTGACATGTCCGGCTTTCGGACTCTAAAATCCGGGGTTTTCACGCGTCTTGTCCTGTTTTCCAAATTTTAGAGATGGCAACCCTATAGTTGACCTTTATATAGAGCTGTAATTAAAAAGCTTCGAATTTTTCATAAATCTTTTAGAATAATTCAATTTTGATTGATGGAACTTACAGATTTACTACTGTAATTAATTATTATTATTATTATAATTATATTATTATGAGCCTGTAGTGTCCCACTGCAGGGCAAAGGCCTCCCCATCTTTCTTCCACTCCTCTCGGTTCAGGGCTTTGCTGGACCACTCCTTTGAGAAGTGGTCTAGCTCGTCCCGCCATCTTCGCCTAGGTCTACCGCGATGTCGTTTGCCGTTTTGTGGGACCCAGTTAAACGTTATTTTTGCCCACATTTCTTCCGGCATGCGGCAGACATGGCCTGCCCAGTTCCACTTTAGCCTAATTGTAATTAATACTGATGGAAAATGTTATGACGTTAAAGAATAGTATGATAAAAAGTTACATACATAACACTTTTCATCATACAATTTTATAGATCTATCCTAAGTACATTAGTAGTATTAGTACATACACTTAGAAAATCAGCATTTGAATTCAAAGATGAAGAAACATAAGTTATGTTGAATTATATATGTCTGTTTTTTTCCAGGCTGGAACTCAATATGGAACTGCCATCTGGTGTACCAAGTACTTCTGTGGGGGCCTCCACGGTGGTGTCTCAGGAACAGGACGAGCTCACGCAGCGGCTGGCTAGACTACGGCAAGCAGAGTAACGTGTGCCTTATGTAAACAATGCTAAGTTTATTTATAAGTCTTGGGTTTTGTAAGCAGAGTTGACAGCATTTCTAAAGTAAAATGGTTTTGTTTGGTATAGGTATCTTTATTTTTTCAATTCAAATTTACATTGTAAATTAACAAAAAAACCTACAAAAAATTTTGTTTGTGCAAAAGAATTTTGTTTTTAACATTGTTCAGAGAATTGTCTCTAATTTAATTTAGAACACAACTAAAGCTTTTATGAAAATAAACATAATATAGGTTGTTTTTTGATCTAGTTTCATTTACATTATAGAAATGAAATGTTGTCAATTTGGATTGTATCTCATAGTTCTCATACTATTATTTAAATGGTGAGGTTGGCGTACAGAATGCCGAGATTGTAATGTGATTGTTATGGATTCCATTTTGTGAGCAAATTACTGTTATTTTCAAGTTAGGTCTCCATGATATTGTTTACATTGTTCAGAAAAGCTAGAGTTCACAAAACCAGCACTTATTAAATATTGTAAGATAAAAATATTATGTAATTATTTGTACATTTATCTTTATAAAGTGATTATAAATTACGTTTTTAATAAGTGTTTTAATTGAAAGTACACATGTTTCATAATACTTTTAATAAATGTAAAACAATGAGAGAAACAAGCATCGTTCAATATAATTAACATAGTAGCTACGTCTAGTAATACAAAAAGGGTTGTAGTGTGACTACTTTTTACCTTACAATCTATTATCAAAATGCTGATTGCAGCTGTACTAATACTTTTCAAAGCTGAGACTATATTACAATAGTTTATCGACTCACAGTTTTTATGATCATGAACATGTGGGTCTAAAAACACTAATAATACATTTGGTTCAGATATATGTTCCCCACTGTAGCAGTATCGGTCAAAAACCCCAATAAATCGGGAGAGACCGCTGGAATTTGTTCCTGGAACATGTCTAAGACTAAATATGGCATTAATATGACTTAGTACAATTGTGAATAGTTTAAAGGAACTGTTGTAAGGTTCTTTGGTTGGGCGTTGTTAAGCATTGCCGTTGTCTGAGTTCTTGAACCATATCTGATAGAAGATCCAGTCTTCTAGGAAGGAAGGCACGAAGGCTTTGCTCTTGCTGTACATGACCGGTGGCTTCAGCTTCTCTAGTTCTTGCTCATATAACTCCAGTGATTCGGGACTAGTGGCACCGTTACCCTGGGGAAATATTATGGTATTTAGGATGATATAGTTTTAAATATGCTTGGTGCAGTGCAACCTTTTACCTTTATAGATATAGTGCAAACAGTAGTGCATAGAATGTAAAAATTGAATTCGTTTCACCTGTTTTGTGTCATATTTCTACCTAATATGGCTAACTTATATTAATTACTTTACTATATTTTATTTAATTACCTACTATTGCAATTGCTAATCACAATATTTTCATTTAAATAGGTTTTTACAAGCACTTAAGAATAGTCATTCTAATGCTCGGTTCGGAAAGTTGGTTTTGCTGAGAAGAGCCGGCAATAAACTCAGCAATTACCTACTCATTTATTTAGTCAACCAAATGCTCCAAAAGTGTGAATTTTAATAGAATAAAGCGTGCCGTTCATTAGAAAATAAATGAGGCTATTAGGTTATGTTACCCAATATCCTATTTTATTCCTATGAGCTGTTAGGAATATCCTATTATTTTTAAACTGGTCTTTATGACCGGTTTCTTAGTTACCCTTAGTTCTCCGTTTGACTTCCACACTACCTAGATATAAATATTCAAAAACAGTATGTATTTAAAAGTAATATATCAGCTTTCTGACTACTAACTGTTTTGATTGGAACCAGATTGGTTGTGTGTAAAAAAACGTCTCAACTCTCGAGATATTTATTTTTAAAAAACCTCAATTGGATACGTACTCAGTTCGCACAATACACCCGACACGTTTTGATATGATAAAATTGATGTTCCCCCTTTTATTGGTCAAGTATCGTAATCGTCTTGGACAAGCCAATTGCAGTAGGTAGTGCATTGATAGAATAAAGTGCATACGTCCAGTGGCGGATTCAGGATAGGCCCCTCTTATAGGGCTGTAGCTAAAGTGCCTAGAGTCGAATTTGAGGTAGGGCAGCATTGGTTACTGGTAGGGCGATAGTAACAAAAAAAAATCATAATTGGTCTGCCCTAGATCACCGGGCTCATATCATTCACTATGTATATCATTGACCTCTAGGTTTACAATTTTTTTATCTCAAACAATGAAAAAACAATTTAATGATATTTTTCTTAGATTTTGGTATTTTTAAGGTATAGAGGTGTTATTTTAAGGACAAGGGCATTGTGATTTCAAGGTAGGGCAATGCCCACCCTAATCTCTTAGGGTGTGAGTTAGAAAGGAGCTCTAAAAAGACGGGAGAATTAGATGCTTTTAGACCTTACCTGGATCCGACACTGTATTAACAATTGTTAATTGAAATAACGTAACGGTTATTGAAATTATCATATTAATAACGTATTTAATCATATTTGCGTTTATGATTTATATATATAACGGGAATATCAACATTATTAAGATACAAATTATTTTGAGTATCGTCGACGTTTCGATGAATGATTGATCGTGATCACGAAAACAATCATCCCTTTATATATATAAATCATATTTAATTCCCGAAAGTTTTAGATTTTATTTGCGTTTAGAATCAAGTTATTTTAAACTTTAATACCATGATACCGGAATATTATTGTGTTACACATAGAGATTATTTTATAGTCACATGTCTATGACATGTTAGTAAATTTATGTAATACGAACTAGGCTACAAATCGTGTGTGGTGACATTGAATTGGCTCCACCTTTTCCGTTGTTTTTACGACCGTACCACGCGTAAAGGCCGCCCTTGCTTTGTGGCATGGCCGTCTGTGAAGAGTAACATTAGTTATGGGTGTGACAGAAAACCCTACTAATTGACAGCCCGGTTGACTTTGTGGTTAGTGACCTTGAATCTCAAGCCGCGGGTCGTGAGTTTGAATCCCACCCAGGACAAACATTCGTATGCATGAATATGTCTGTTTGTCCTGTGTCTGGATATAAATATATATAAGTATGTATTTAAAAGTAGTAAATGTAATATATCAGCTATCTGGTTACCATATCTCAAGCTCTGCTTAATTTGGAATCAGATTGGTCGTGTGTGAAAAATGTCCCAGGATATTTATTTAAAAAATAATAATTATAATCTATACAAATATTAACAAAATTTGTTTGGTTGAACGCGCTATGCTATAGTCTATATATCATCACGTCACGACAAACAGGAGCTCTAATAAATAATGTTTCAAAATCGGGGTTAGACCAAAGTAACTATTTCAGCTAAGCAGGTACTGTCTCCTATGCTCCTATTTTCCTTTACCGATTATTATAAGTGTTATTGAAGGATTTGACATCTAAACCAGTCATATTAGGGATGCCAGATTGGATACAAATAAACTCAAAAACTATTGACCGATTTAAAAAATTATTTCACTGATAGCAAACTACCCTATTCCCGAGTGACCTAGGCAATGTTTCTATCCCGGGAAATACTTAAAACCCCGGGAACGCGGGTGTAACCGCGTCACGTTATATAATACACAGGCAGACATCATAATTTATAACATCGTAAGATATGAATAAAAAAAAACTCCCAATCGATTTTCAATTGGCTGAACAAAAGGCAACAAGTAACTTTGCATATAAAAACAAAATCAATGCATTCGTTTAGGAGCTACGATGCTACAGATATACATACGTTTAACTTATGACCCCCGGTTTGCGACACATATTAGCAGCTTGTTTTTTTAAGATTGTCTCTTGACAAAAAAAAATACAACGGTATGTAGGTAAATATATATTTTTTTATTAGGTTTATACTAGTGGACCCGGCAGAATTCGTTCTGCCCACCAGCGCCACCTACCGGGTCCAAATTCATGTATTATACATAAAAACCTTCCCCATTAAATACCCCGAAATTTGGTGAAAACCGGATGAAAATCTGTTCAGTAGTTTTTCTGTTTATCGCGTTCAGACAGACAGAGGCGGCGGGGACTTTGTTTTATATATATAGATAATATAATAAATTCATAAACGCTCTGCCTACTCAGTACCCGGATACTGATAATTTTTTTTAGTAACATCTGTAATTTTATTTAAATCTGTAAATTTTTACTAACCTAGTTTTATTTATATATTGTATTGTGTAGGTTTTGTATTTTTGTGACTCAAGCATTTTGGTTTTGATAGCCCGGTTGGCTTTGTGGTTAGTGACCCTGACTCTCAAGCCGCGGGTCGGGGGTTCGAATCCCACCCAGGACAAACATTTGTATGCACGAATATGTCTGTTTGTTCTGTGTCTGGATGTAAATATCTATAATATGTATGTATTTTAAAGTAATATATGTCTGTTTATCTATCTGGTTACCATAACACAAGCTTCATCCTACTTTTCCTACTTATATTATAAAGGCGAAAGTTTGTATGTATGTATGGATGTTTGTTACTCTTTCACGTAAAAACTACTGAATGGATTTGAATGAAATTTGGAATAAAGATAGCTTATAACCTGGATTAACATATAGGCTACTTTTTATCCCGGGAAAATGGAAGACCTCCCGGGTACGCGGGTGAAACCGCGGGGAGCCACTAGTTGACTATATAAGTATGTATTTAAAAGTAGTATATGTAGTATTTTAGCTATCTGGTTACCATATCACAAGCTCGGTTTAGTTTGGAATCAGATTGGCCGTGTGTGAAAAATGTCCCAGGATATTTATTTATTTTATTACTGTGAGTTTGTGTTGACGATTGAAATAAATAAATAATACATACATGCGTCATAAACTTGCCGTCGGGCTGCAGTATCTTGAAGGCGGCCTGCAGGATGGTGATCATGAACTCCCACAGCTCGCCGCACGCCGACTCCGAGATCGGGATGTCGGTCAGGTCGCCGAATATGTAGTCCACCTTCTTACCCTCCTTTATGAACTTGTTCACGGTTAGCATGCAGTCGTCGACGATTATCTGCAATATCATTTAACCGTTTATAAGCTATGAATGTGCAGGTCGAAAAAGTAGAGGAAGACCGAAGAAAGTATCGATGGATTGTGTGAAAGCTGATATGTGTAAGAAGGGAGTGATGAGTGAAATGACGGCTGACAGAGAAGAATGGAAGAAAACCACATGTAGGCGGGATAAGGGCTGGAAGAAGACCCAACAGATTTATATGTTTTACGACCTTTGGTTTACAGGCTCAAACCCAGAGCCCACACCTCTGAGTTTTAAAACTTACGTACGGATTCGTACCGCTGGCTTCCGGTAAAGGAAAACATCGTAAGGAAACTTGCATGGCCGAGTCAAAATTAAAGGCTTTTGAAGTCTCTAAGAAAAACGCTTTTAATGGGATTTTAACCCGGTTTTCAAATTAACGATTCAAGCAGGAAACATTATGTTGGTATATAATTCATTAAGATTTTATATAAATTGAGGTTTTTGTCGCGCCCGTGCAACTGTGTTAAACAATCTATACTAATATTATAAAGAGGAAAGATTTATATTTTTGTATGTAACGAAGAAACTCAAAAAGTACTGGACCGATTTTAATAATTCTTTTTTCATTAGAAAGCTACATTATATCACTGAGTAACAGAGGCTATATTTTATCCCTGTATTCCCACGGGAACGGGAACTACGCGGGTAGAACCGCGCGGAGGCAGCTAGTCTATACTAATATTATAAAGAGGAAAGATTTGTTTGTTTGTTTGTAATGAATAGGCTCCGTAACTACTGGACCGATTTCAAAAATTCTTTCACCTTTGGAAAGCTACATTATCCCCGAGTAACATAGGCTATATTTTATCCCTGTATTCCCACGGGAACGGGAACTACGCGGATAAAACCGCGGAGAGGCAGCTAGTAACCAATAAAATCAAACAATTGAGGGTCATTCATAAAGACAGTATTCATTTATTATAATGTAACAGGCGATAAATTGCACACAATAAAATCGTTTGTAGTGATCGCAATTGCATCTCAACAGATAAGTGATGGGGGAGCGAAATTGAATCATCTATTTAAACCTATGTATAAAAGAAAGTCGTGTTAGACACACAGTGCCACACTATATATAACTCAAGAACGGCTGAAATTATTTGGCTGAAAAATGGTAGAGGTAGCCTATATAGAGTCAGGAGACGGACATAGAATACTTTTTATCCTGGGAAAATTGAAAATCCCCGGGAACGCGGATGAAACCGCGGGGTGCCACTAGTCTTATATATAAAATTCTCGTGTCACAATGTTAGTTACCATACTCCTCGGAAACGGCTTTACCGATATTTATGAATTTTAATATGCATGTTCAATAGGTCTGAGAATCGGTTACTAGGTAGGTATCTATTAGTCTAAGATACGTAGAAGATTGACCTTCACCGATCGAGTATCCGAATGAAATGGATTTTTTATGAAATAAAATATGTTGACAAAAGTAACGTTAATGAGTTGCCTAAAAAAATCTGTTCAAGGCTATGTTGAATTAACAATTGAATAATTTTTTTTTTTCGATATCTTCACCGATGTTGTATCCGAATGAATTTAACACTAATCGAAAGTATAAAGCCTTTAGAATATGCAAGCATACGGTTGCTTATGTTTTTTCGTTCAAGACTTTACGGTTGCCAGGTTTAAATAGGTGTATCGGAAATGATATCTTCACCGATCGAGTATCCTATTCAATTATACTATAATCAAAATAAAGCTAATACTTTTTGCGAAACGATGGTATACGGTTGCCTACGAAAATCCGTTCAAGAGTCATGGTTGCCAGGCTTTTAAATTTATAAATTAAGGACAGTCTATCCATTAAATTCGGTGCGATAGAAGGAGACGTGGCGCAGGAGCTGCTCCCTCTACGTCAATCGTTTGAAATTTAGCGAGAGAGAGAGGCTATGCGTAGGTACCTACTATCAAATGCGACAGAAATAGACGCAGCATAGCAACTAGGCCCACCTCTTGAGACTTATTGCAGAGACCGCGCCTGCGCTGTGCGGTAACGGTAAAATGTTAGTAAATACCTACCAACCGTTATTTTGAAGCAACTGACAATATACTCTAAATGTATTTCAAATTAAAATATGATTTAAATAAAAATATAATTCAAATGTAGGTATTTAAAATAAAAATATATTTCGAACAAAAATATTTCTGGGAGTTTCTTCTTTTTGGACTCAATCGACTTATCTCCCGAAGTAATTAACACGCCGTATATTTTTTTTTTTGCAAATGTCTCACATTTTTGTTTGAAAGATATAGATAGTACAAAGACGACATTACAAGAGTAATTACTGAGTTTATTGCCGGCTCTTCTCAGTAAAAACTACTATCAGAACCGAGCATTAATAGTGACTATTCATAAGTGCTTTATTGAGGCCTCTTTGAATAAAAAAGATGTTGATTTTGAAAATTTTTAGGTGTTCAATTTGATAATAATATGACTTGGAAGGCACAAGTTGGTCTAGTATGTAATAAGCTAAGTCGATATTCATACGCGTTATATAGACTTCCAGGAGTGGTCAATCGCCAAACAGTAATATCAGCATATCATGCGTATGTTACATCTACTCTGCGTTATAGTGTTATTTACTAGGGAAATTCGACGGAGCTTTCAAAGCTCAGAAGAAATGTGTAAGGTCAATATGCAAATTACAGAAAACAGATAGCTGCAAGCCATTATTTAAAGAACTTCGTTTAATGACGTTACCTTCTTTACATATATATGAAATGAAATATTCTAAAGGCTTTATACTTTCGTAAATATCTTTATTCACAAGCTCTGCTTAGTTTGGAATCAGATTGGCCGTGTGTGAAAAATGTCCCAGGATATTTATTTATTTATTATTATTTATTAATTATTATTTATAAAAAAAACATGCACTTATTTGAAACCTTCGAAAATACTCGACATATGTAGGTATAAGATACGGTCAAAAGTTCATCAAACGGCACTATTTAGCAAAAATGTCGTGGGAATGGCATCCAACATACATATATAACAAGCTTCCCATACTTGTAAAAATAAAGTATAGTCACTATGTTTCATTTAAAAGGTCACTCTTCGAGTAGGTACCTTATTGATAGGACATATTATTCAATTAATGAGTACCTCACGGAAAGTACATAGTGCTATACAATTTGTATTGCAAAGCATATTAATAAATAAATAATAAATATTCTGGGTCATTTTTCACACACGGCCAATCTGATTCCAAATTAAGCATCAAAGTGAGCTTGTGTTATGGTAACCAGATAGCTGATATACTACATATAATACTTTTAAATACATACTTATATAGATATTTACATCCAGACACAGGACAAACAGACATATTCATGCATACAAATGTTTGTCTTGGGTGGGATTCGAACCCACGACCCGCGGCTTGAAAGTCAGGGTCACAAACCACAAAGCCAACCGGGCTGTCAATATTGATATAAATCTAATTAATAATTTGACATAACAATCTAGTTGAATAATAATATAATTAAATAAATTTTGCACGCCTACTCGGCATATTACAGCTGACCTCAATTATGTTATGACATCTAATGTAGGTAATATACCTACCTGTAATGCAATAAATATCTTAGACTTTTACTTTGAAAGAAATTAATTCTATTTCAAAGAAAAAAATTATAATGGAAAGAAAAATTTGGTAAATGAATTAAAAAAATTATAATCAATGAAAATATTTTGAAAATGATTCAGACAAATATAAATTTTAATAAACAAAAACATGAAATTAGAATATTTGCATACATACTATGAATTACAAAAAAATTAATTCATTTACCAAATTTTTCCTTTCATCATAATTTTTTTTATTTGAAATAAATTTATTTTCTTTCAAACAAAAATGTGAGACATTTGCAAAAAAAAAATATACGGGTGTTAATTACTTCGGGAGATAAGTCGATTGAGTCCAAAAAGGAGAAACTCCCAGAAATATTTTTGTTCGAATTATATTTTTATTTTAAATACCTACATTTGAATTATATTTTTATTTAAATCATATTTTAATTTGAAATACATTTAGAGTATATTGTCAGTTGCTTCAAAATAACGGTTAGTAGGTATTTACTAACATTTTACCGTTACCGCACAGCGCAGGCGCGGTCTCTGCGATAAGTCTCAAGAGGTGGGCCTAGTTGCTATGCTGCGTCTATTTCTGTCGCATTTGATAGTAGGTACCTACCTACGCATAGACTCTCTCTCTCGCCAAATTTCAAACGATTGACGTAGAGGGAGCAGCTCCTGCGCTACGTCTCCTTCTATCGCACCGAATTTAATGGATAGACTGTCCTTAATTTATAAATTTAAAAGCCTGGCAACCATGACTCTTGAACGGATTTTCGTAGGCAACCGTATACCATCGTTTCGCAAAAAGTATATTTTGTTGAGTTGATGTATAATTGAATAGGATACTCGATCGGTGAAGATATCATTTCCGATACACCTATTTAAACCTGGCAACCGTAAAGTCTTGAACGAAAAAACATAAGCAACCGTATGCTTGCATATTCTAAAGGCTTTATACTTTCGATTAGTGTTAAATTCATTCGGATACAACATCGGTGAAGATATCGAAAAAAAAAAATTATTCAATTGTTAATTCAACATAGCCTTGAACAGATTTTTTTAGGCAACTCATTAACGTTACTTTTGTCAACATATTTTATTTCATAAAAAATCCATTTCATTCGGATACTCGATCGGTGAAGGTCAATCTTCTACGTATCCCGTACTATATTTTTCATACCTCTAATTGGTCACGGGAACGGGAACTACGCGGGCGAAACCGCGGGGCGGGAGCTAGTAATAATATAAATGCGAAAGTTTGTGACAATGTTTGTTACTCTTTCACGCAACAACGGCTGAAGAGATATGTATGTAATTTGGCACAGAGTTAGAATATGTTCTGGAATAGCATATAAAATAAGGCTACTTTTTATCCTGGTAAAATTAGAGGGTAACACGGAAGGTATTAATATTGATATTAAAAAAGGGAAGATTTCTATATTGGTATGTAACAAATAAACTTCAAAACTATTGGACCGATCAGAATAATTATTTCGCCAATTGAAAGATACATTATAAGGGAGTGACATATACTTAATATTATAAAATAACTCTCGAAAGTAACTCTGTCTGTATCGCTTTCACGCCTAAACTACTGAATCAATTTAAATTAAATTTGGTACACAGATAGTCTAGAGCCTGAGAAAAGACATAGGTTACTTTTTATAACGGGAAAATGGAAGATCTTCCGTGTATACAGATCAAACTGCGAGGCTATATTTTATCCTCGAATTCCTACGGGGAAGGGAACTACGGGGGGGAAACTTCGCTAAGGTACTTACTTCATAATTGGGTCCCTTTCGCCGTTCCAGCACGTCCCCACATATGGACTTCAAGTGTTTGTTGCACGCGTTCATCACGAGCTCGTCTATCTCCAGCATCCAGACGAACTTCGGCTTCTCCTTCAGGAGTTCGTATAGGAGGGCACCGTCACCTCCACCTTGGAATCACCGAGGGTATATTGTAGGCCGATTGGAGCACATATCTTTACTTATATTATGAGGAGGAACGATTAATCGACCTTTCCGTAGAACAAAGTTCTATGTGATTTTGAACCAAAACCACTTTTTATGTATGTTTATTAGTAACAACAGTAGTTAACAATTAGGTAGGTACCGATATTTAATAAACGGATAGTACCTAATATTTTAATATGTTGGTAAAAGTATCAATTCTCTAAACCGATTCAGAAAAAGTTAGAGTAAAAAATGTGCAAATTATACTTCAAATCACTCTTCTTTAAAGTAGGGATTTGGCAGTTAGAACTTTGCTCTACGAATAGGTCGATTTGTTTGTGAATATTCTCCAAAAGCCGTGGTGGCTCTGTTGGGAACGCACCGACTCACGATGATTAGGGTGTAGGTTCGAACCCCTGGCCCGTACCTCTGAATTTATAAAAACTTACGTACGGATTCACATCAGTGGCTTTCGGTGAAGGAAAAACATCTTGAGGATACCTGCATGCCCGAGATGTCACAATTAATCCGCACTAGGTCTAAATCCCTAATTCGATGTTAGGGGAGGCTCGAGCTCGAGCGTGGAGACGTATATGAGCTGATGATGATTTGATTTGATTGAATAGGCTCCGAAACTACTGGACCTATCTTAATCATTTTGGTTAACACGCTAACCTCAGGAACAACTAGTTCGAATTGCAAAAATATTTGAGTGTTATATAGCCCATTTATTAAGACTATAGGGTATATAACATTACGCTACGACCTAAAGGAGCGGAGCATTAATGAAGAATATTGCAAAGATGGAGAGCTAGTTAGGATAAGAGTTATCTTGTACAAAGTATGATGATTTTAGATAACCGAGTGTAAATATAGTACTAAGATATAATATTGTTTGTATTACAAAGGTATTGTTCGCGTCACTCACCTAATATCACAATTTCTTTACCCTCATAGTTTTCTTTGCCTCGCTGCATTAAGGTTTCTGTATAGATGATATCGGCCTCAGAAATATCTAAAAACATCATTATAAATTAATATCTTGGACTAGCATACTTACTGTGATTTGGCTTTCATATAATTAAGAGTAATTGCTGAGTTTATTGCCGGCTCTTCTCAGCAAGACCAACCTTCTGAAGTGAGCATTAAAGTCTGACTATTTATAAGTGCTTGTGAAGGCCTATTTGAATAAACTTTTTCTTTATAAAATCAATCCAATTCAGTACATATAGCTCAAACTTATAATATCCCTCTTTTTAACAGGTCAATTGACTTTGTGGTTGACCCTGACTTTCAAGTCGCCGGTCAAGACTTCGAATCCCAAAAACAAACGTTTGTGCACATGAACATGTCTGTTTGTTCTGTGTCTGGATGTAAATATCTATTGCAGTATGTATATATAAATTTGTATAATGTAGTATATCAGCTATATGGTTACCATCAGATTGCCCGTGAGTGAAAAATGTCCCTGGATATTTATTGTTATATTTTGACTTAATATTTTTTTTATTAAATCATAACAAGACTTTGCTTGTATAAGACACGACACGAGTAAGAATCGCGTGAAATTTTAAACAATTTATATGCTAATGTATTGACTAAAATGTTTAAGGTTTAATATAATTTACTATATTATTATCACTTGTGTAACTAATATGTTTTGACGTCCAACAATAGGTAAAGAATGGTGAAGCTGAGACAATGCCCAAAAGACATCTCCGTAGAAAAAACATTTTAACCTTGGTTTAGATATTTTTCACATTATATTGAGGCGTAAATAAATAGCTTAAAAGGCATAGTAAAAATGTATGTTCCTAAACGACACAAAAATAAAATCAATCCTACTAATATTATTGCTGCGAAAGTTTGTGAGTATGTTTGTTACTGTATAGGTACGTCAGAACGGCTGGAGAAAATTTGGCAAAGAGTTAGAATGTTAATTTATAAGAATTTTAATGTTGGATAGCCTATATAGGAAGGCTTTATAAAATAACGCTACGACGAATAGAACCGGAGTATCAATGTAAAATACCAAAAACGGAGAATATCTACTAATATAATGAATATTAATATTATAATGAGGAAAAATTTCAATGTTTCTAATAAATAAACTCAAAAACTACTGTGCCGATTTCAAAAAATATTTCACCATTGGAAAGCTTCATTATCAGGGAGTAACATAGGCTATGTTTTATCCCTGTAAATACGCGGGAGGAACCGCGCGGAGGCAGCTTGTTCTTATATTACGCAAAATAGCTGTCAGCTAGTACAAATATATATTTATCAGCTATGTAATTGGATTACAATGATATGTACTTACTCTGTAAATCGTCTAGCACCAACATGTTGCCAAGGGACTTCGAGTGTACAATTTGGACCCTTTGGAATGTCGACTCGTCGTCAAACAACACCCCATCAATATCATACTCCAAAAGTCTTTCGTCTAAAAGCACACAAACAACATATTTTCAAATAATTCACACAAATTCGTTAACTTACCTACATATTAAATAAACTTTTAGAAATGGATGAGGTGCGACAACGATAAATCATTATTTTTTTGTTGCCCCCCCAGACGTGATGCTTTAATTTGTTTAAGGTTTAATCCATCGCTGACAATTAGTAAATGCTTAGTAAAAATATACTTGAACAAAAGGCACTATATTGCAGTGACTTTCTAAGCTATACATATGATGTTTATTGTGCTTTGATAACTTATTATCTGCACAAACAAATCTGCTATAATGATAGGTATATTCATGAGATATCACTTACCTGATGTGGGATAGTACCTGCTGAATAGGCATCGTTTTAACGGCGCGTAAGCTTGAGACTTTATGATACTGATGTATTTTTTCACTTGATTTTCCAAAACCCTCGCCGACTATTGAGAAAATAATACATAAAGGAAGGAAACAAAATAAAAGTATTTATGCGGGTACACATGCATAATGGGGGTAAAGTAAAATGTAAGGTTGAGCGTCTTCTCGATAACTGGAAGATTTATTTTTAGTAAAAACAGTTGGTTTAGTTTAACTGTGTGATAGGCAGACATGCAATACATTTAGAATAATGAAAAATCAGAAATAAGCATGGGGTTAATTCTACAATATGATACAGAAAATGTGTTATTAAATAGGTATATATACATATTAATAAGCTTCTGTTTGTATGAAAATAATAATTCTTTATTAAATAAAGTGTTACTGTGTGAGTAATTAATAGTGAATTTATGATGATTTCGATGGAATGAGTGTGTTAAAGTTGGGTGTTAATAAATATCCTGGGACATTTTTCACACACGGCTCATCTGATTCCAAACTAAGCAAAGCTTGAGATATGGTACTTAATGTGTATAATGAGTTTTTTGTAATAAACATAAAATATTAGTACAATATTTTGTTAAAATTTACATACCTGCCTACAATAAATAAAAATGTGATATAATAAAATATGTTGCTGTGTATTTTATTTCATACTTATAACAGAAAAACACTACTGGAATCATAAAAAACAATGCAAAATAGTTTCAAAATATGTTTTATAATACTGGGGGTACGTTAAGGAGGTGAAAATAGTACAGGCTTTACGCTAACCTGAACTAGTAAGGTACACGTCATATTTATATCCGCGTTTGATTGTCGGCAACAATTTAACTCTTTTGCACTCCAACGTAACTTTTATTGTACGTTCCAGTAGTTTAGTGCTCTAGAAAACAAGATGAATCGCTCAACCTTCATTCCACTGTGATATTTTACAGTAGTCTTATGTACCCTTAAAGATTGTAAGATTGAAAAGGTTTTAACTTTAAAGCTAGTAGTGAGTTGATTCTTTAATGATAATTAATTTATCAATATTGGGTAACTTAAGTAGTGATGTGCCGAGTCGCTGTTTTGGTGGATCGAGTCAACTCGAGTCAGTTTATACGGTACTCGAATCATGACTCGATTCCTTCTACTCGAATTCTATGTTTGGTATTCGAATACTGACTCGAGTCTAACCGGACTCGAGTCCAGTCGGACTCGAGTCAGTATTTGAATTCCGGCTAGACTCGAATCAACCCTCATTACCGATTCCTTTTTTCTGAATGTTGCGGTTGGCATCGACCTCAAAAGAAATATTGCTCATATCCGATTATGAAGACGCTTCATGATTTTAAATATTTATGTATCTAAGTTATTATTTATCAGGTATCAAAGTTATTACTTTTCAGTTATTCTTTTTTTGTTTTAAAGTCCGGTAAATGTTGTTTAAATTACTTTTTAATGAAAGATAATTAAAAACATAGAGCGTAACAAAACTTGTATACTAGACTCGAGTCAATTGAACTCGCATAAATAGAATCGAGTTAGCAAGTACAAATCGATTCTTCCTGACTCGAGTACCGGAATCGAGTCTGGCGTACTCGAATCAAAATAAATTTGTATTCGAGTAGGCGAGTCCAGAGCAGGAATCGAGTCTGACTCGAGTCAAACCGTACTCGGCACATCGCTAAACTTAAGAGTCCACCTTTTTAGTGAATTTAACTAAAATAATGATTGATTAGTTTAGTAAATTATATTTTCTTATTGGAAGCATATTATTTGTGGCTTTCTATAAAAATATATTAATTAAGGTAATAAAGGGTTTATCAATATCAATTAGATATTTATAAAAAGAAAGACATTTAATACTGTCTCCTGATAGATCTGTTGGTCTGCATTTGAGCGCTGGTTTTTAGCTTCACAATATACTAAAAGAGTTTGTGCTTAAATAATACCAACTAGAGCTCAATCAGGACATTTTTATCTTTATATATTTGAAACAGAAAGATAACAAATTCTATACAAGGTTCAAATATATGTTTCCGGTAAGAAAAAATCAAACGAATTGCAGTTTTATCGCCATGGCATAATGAGTGATGTGAAACCTCATGATATGAATTCATTATCATGCTTAAAATGCTTAAGGGATATGCAAAGATTGGTTAAATGTTTTAACAAACAAATGGAGTAATTTTGGGATGAAATGATGATTTTTATAAATAAACTAATTATGTAATTATTATTATAATCCTCCCAAGATCTTCCCTCTTATCTTCTACATTTGTTATTAATGTAAATTACTCTTGAAATTGCAGAAAATATATTTTATTATCCTTTTATTAAAAAACTATGTTAGTCTACATTTATGAAGCAACATAAATATCTAGACTTTATATAGAGCTAAGAGCTGTTCAAGTATTAAAATATAATTAAATAAATATATTTTCAGTAAGCTAGTAGCACAGGATCTATGCTATATATGCAGATATTAGGTATGACGATATTAGGTATACTTGAAGGTATGCAGAATTTCACATAATAATTTAATTCATAATCAACTGAAAATCTTTAAATAACACCTGTCTCTGCTTCCTTGAATCTATTTTTGTTTCATAAATTAAGCTTATATATAGTACGCGAGTTATATTAAGGCGTTCTTACCTTGAAACTTATTAGTGGTTCTTCGTTTTCTTCCTTGTAATATTCAATATTTACAGTGACGAGACCCCGGTCGAACAGCCTAACAGAAACCGTAGTCCCCTTCTTACCCGTCAACAGTTTAAGTGACCCTCCTTCGAGTTTAATATCAGTGGCTAAAATAAGATTAGGAATATAATCTTTTAGAACGGTTTCCAATTGGCCGAATACGGTTTTTTGTCCATTTTCATCAGCCAAGCGGGCGGGGTCGATGGAGAAGTCTAAGAGCAATGTTTGCACAGACATTTCAATTTATTATTTCACTTCTGCTCAATTGTAGGACAACCACTGGACGAGACCGGCGAAAACGAGGGAACGAAGAAGCTAATTGCTCGAATTGAAATTGGAGGTGCTAACTTGAATTGAAAATATATAGATAGATTGACAGTTAACGGATGTTGCCACACTTACTACCAAAAATAGTACCTACCTACCCTTAAAAATATTCTTAATACGTCCCCAGTTATCCAAAGCGATTCAGAAAACACACAGTAACGCAGATATAGTGACAATTGACGAACTCACATGCCTTTAAATGTGACATTGACATAGGCTGCCGGACCCAAATTTATCTAATAAATTGTGTGTTTTATGAGAGTGAAAACTATGTTTCATTATCATATTTTTGCATGTAGATCGATTTTCTTTATTGTGTTAGTTGTCATTTATAGATACATTATTGGCTCTAATATGGCTCTATAGATATAAAAATAAGAATTATATATTCCTTTGAAGAAACAGGTGTATTTTCTTTTCACACATGGATTCAAAATATTAAGCTCGTTAAAAACAACCGAAGTTTTAAGAAACTAAAATAAAGATTTGGTAATTTACCATAATATTTGTCAACAGTAATGTTACTGGCTGTAGACGAGAAGACGAAGAAATCTATTATGGAATGATTTTATGATGAAAAGTAACCGATGAGGCTAGCAACACCTCATCTGTCTGTCTTTCTTTTATGTAAAAAATTTGCATCGTGAGATTCTTGTGACATGGCTGGAAATAATACCGAGGAAGTAGAGGTGGGTTGTTCTAGCGAATATTGATGTAAAATGTGTATACTACCCGCATTTGGCATTTATACAAACGTATCATTTTTACTTTTCGAGTTATTTGCTGATGTGGCTTCATCAACTTTCACTGTAGCAAAAGCAATTGTTTCGTGTTCTTCGTTTTTTCCTTGATTTATCACTTCCTCACTTGTATTTGGTTGTTATTATTGCATAACACGCTCCAAAGTTGTTGTTTAACATCACTAATTAAGTTAGAGATAATTTGCATAGGTTAGGTTTGTGATAAAATGACCTGTGCATTTAAGGGGCCTGTTGTGGTCGAGGCTAAGGGCGCGACGAACAACGCTGAAGTTCCCCCCGAGTTCCTGATCAAGCACCCCCTTCAAAACACCTGGAGTCTGTGGTTCTACGATAACGATAGAAACAAGACATGGGAGGAGAATTTGATTGAGCTCACTACATTTGATACAGTTGAAGATTTCTGGAGGTGAGTCATTATAGTGATAATGTAGCATTTAATCTAAGTTTGTCAAAAGCTTAGCTTATCAAAATTAAAATGTAAATAAATTATGACATTCATAGTAATCAGTCATAATAATATTTAGGATTTTGTTGTATATTCCTTTATTTAATTCAGATTTTTTGTACTATGGGGCCTTCGACACCAGTATATACTCAGACTATATAGATACAATACCCTTTTCTATAATATGAGTTGTGCAGTTGCATAAGTTATATGCCATATGTTTGGTTTGATAGCCAACAATTAATAATTAAAATATTTCTATCTCATTATAGATTGTACCACCACATCAAGCTACCGTCAGAGCTACGTCAAGGCCACGACTATGCTGTATTCAAACAAGGCATCCGTCCCATGTGGGAGGATGATGCTAACAAGATGGGTGGCCGGTGGCTCATCAGTCTCGAAAAGAAACAACGTAACTCTGATCTTGACCGTTTCTGGTTAGATGTGGTATGTAAAGATTAATACATTCATGTATATCCTGGGACATTTCACAGAGATCTGAATCCAAATGAGGAAGAACTTGAAATATGGTAACCAGATAGCTGTTATTATTCATCAGATTCACAGAATGAATAGACATTCAAGCACACAAATGATTGAAATTGGAATCAAATAAGCTATCATAGATATGAATTGTAGTCGTAATTGTAGAATTGCAAATGAAATTCTTAAAATCTGATCAATGAAATAATGTTAGAGCTTCCATTTTATACATTAATATGTAACATAGAGAACTATTAGAAACTAATTAAGTAGCAAAATAAGTATTTTTTTTATCCCCAAAGTAATGTGTCTTGAGTTTCTTGAGTTTCCTATTGAAAATGCTAGAGAAATGTAGTTATTTTTATACTAAGTTATAGTTAAATATAGTTATTGAATCTATAAAGGAACCTCCATTATCAAACAAAATGTAAATGTTTCAGGTTCTGCTCCTCATTGGTGAAAATTTTGATAATTCCGAGGAAATCTGCGGTGCTGTTGTAAATGTTAGACCTAAACTTGATAAGATTGGTAAGTACACATAGTTTTTTAATTTGTATCATATATGACATGCCATGCCATCCATATCGACTGGAATAGCAAGATACAAATAGAAATTCTAACTAAAATTATAAGAGTTACTTTCATGCTAAAACCATGACCCGATTTAATTTGAAATTGGGTACATAGATAATTTAGAGCCTGAGAAAGACATTAGCTACTATTTTTCGCAGGAAAATTAATGGGAACGCGGGTGAAACCGCCGGGAACCACTAGTATACATATAAAAACTGTTTTACCTAAAATTCAGACTTATAAGAGATTTTTTTTGTTTGTTTTATAGGTTAAGCTAAAAAACATAATGATATGTTACAGGTATATGGACAGCGGATACAACAAAGCAGCATGCCAATATTGAAATTGGAAGGAAACTGAAGGAGCAGCTCGGAATCCATGGAAAAATTGGCTTTCAAGTCCACAGGGACACCATGGTCAAGCACAGTTCTGCAACTAAGAATCTATACACTGTTTAGTAACTTAAACTATATGTGCATTCAACGTAAAAGCAGTTTTGAGGTGGCTTAAAAACAAGGTTGTGTGCAGACTTAGAAAGTAATTTTATTTATTTTAAGACCTCTTTTTAGTTTGTCTGCAGGATACCTAATGTCTGAACCCACATGCAATGGTAATTGATTCCTGCATTTGAATTGATTGACAATTTATTCAAAATGGAACTCTAGTGTTCAGATGATTACAACACTACATAACATACACACACGAAATCGGTTATTTGCCAATCATGTAAGTTTTTATGTAATATGCAGTTTTTCATATTCACTTTTTTAATGCTTTAATTGCATTAATAACTGATTTGACTGAGCGACAGCCCGGTCGGCTTTGTGGTTAATCACCCTGACTCTCAAGCTGCGGGTCGTGGGTTCGAATCCCACCCAGGACAAACATTTGTATGCATGAATATGTCTGTTTATCCAGCATCTGGATGTAAATATCTATATAAGTATGTATTTAAAAGTAGTATATGTAGTATATCAGCTATCTGGTTACCATATCACAAGCTCTGCTTAGTTTGGAATCAGATTGGCCGTGTGTGAAGTGTCCCAGGATATTTATATTTATATATTTATTATACAAACAGTGGTGAGACCAAATGCACTCTAAATTACAGGAGTCAACTAGCATATCATTCCATGTGGGGTTATAGTTATCTCAGAGACTGTTGTTACGTTTCTAAATAGTTTAAAGGTTTTTTTTATTTAACAGAAGTATGTATTCTTTAGGTTTCGATCGTCTCGTATATTATATCATACCTATACATCGTAATGAATTTGTTATTGCGATCAGTTAAATTTTAAGTCTGATTTTTATACTAAAGCTGTGCTTGAGTAAGTTTGTTGTTATGGTCACATAGATGTAAGTTTGTATTTACTCATAATGATCGATAACGGTCTGTATGTTGAGATAAATGATAAATTAGTATAGTTTACGGTAACATATATTTTTGCATTATTTTATTATACCTTCATACCTATATAACAGATTAATACTGTATTCTGTCACGCTTTAGATCTATTTAGTTAACATAATGCATCTTGTTTTTGGAAGGTTATTATAAAATCTATCACGTATAACACATTTGGATTCTGTACTAGTGTACTGTAAGTCAAACATTTTGGTATTTTGTATAAAAAGTACTAAAATAGACGAGTTTTTATTTCCTCCCCTACACCTCATCTAAATAAAAGCCAAATCTAAATAAAACAAGAATTAAATAAAAATCCTTGTATGAACTTAATAATATATCGGATTATTTTTGCAACAAAAATCATGCAATATCTTAGCATATAGCCACAGGTAAATAAAAATAAATGATGCTCATTTAGTTTTTTTCCTAAGTAAGAAAAATATAAGAGGGATTGTCACACTGTATTTGTCTCTGGCATATAAACTAACATATAAATCTACGGAACTTTTGAATTTAATATGAATGGCTCTAAAAGGCACCTCTTCCTTGCGAGTATCTATTATTTTCTTTCTTATAAAGCAAGTCATCATAGTACACGTATATTTATAGTATCACAATTTTGCAATTTTAGTATTATATCTATTTATTAATTATCTAATGACCTATACCCACTACAATATGCCCTCGCCGTATTTATATTCAATTAACAACAATGATTCATGAAATTGCTAATCCTTGGATGGCTTTAAACTCACCATCTTAAAAGAATTGGGTTGCCACACCTAAAACAAGAAGGAGTAGCTTTAATACAAGAGCAGAACATTTGTTAAGATAACTTTTTCATGCTTGAAACATTGACGAGTTATCGAAGCGGGGATTCCTGGGATATGTAAGTATGGTGTGGGCAGAAACGAATGAATGAGTATTTAAAATGATTCATGATTACTGTGGGTGATAACTATTAATATCAAGAAACTTTATTGTGAAATACATTCATCGTATCACATTCATTGCAAGCAGAAGTCTCAGTGCACAATGGTTCGTAATAAAAAAGTAAGTTTTTTTATATCATTTTTACTCCTCCGGTTTTTCTTAGAATTTATTTTTATTAATAATGTAGGTAGAGTTTTTGTCTTTATTATTCAACAGAATATATCTTCATATGTCTTAAATTTTTTCATAACTTTCGTTTACTCACCAGAATTTCCGATCTTTTTTTGTAGAATTGGTTTAGTCACAAATAATAAGTTTACCGTGAGGTAGGTAGGTATATTTTCTTTAATAAAATGCATGTTTTAGGAAGTGTCAAAATCCAACGGCATAGGCGCGGCGGTAGACATTAAAGTGGCTGCCAAAGAGGATACCACAATGAAGAAGAATGAGACCATGAAGCATCCGTTGGAAAACAAATGGAGCCTTTGGCTATTTACTAACAAATACAAGAATTTCGAAAGATGGGCAGAAAACCTGGTTGAAATGAGCAACTTTGATACCGTTGAGGATTATTGGTGGTTGGTACTTACTTTATTATTTGCCACACTTACTTATATAGATACTAGCTGACCCACGCAACTTCGTTAGCCGTCTCTTCCTCGTTTTTGGACCATTTTTTATTGATGCTCCGCTCCAATTGGTCGTAGCGTGATCACCGCTGTGTCACCAAACATTTGTATGCATGAATATGTCTGGTTGTTCTGTGTCTGAATGTATTGATATATATAAGTATGTATTTATATCTAAAAGTAACATACCTATGTACCTAGTATTTCAGCTATCTAGTTACGATAGCACATCTACTTAGTTTGGAATCAGAATGGTAATGTGTGAAAAATGTCCCAGGATATTTATTATATCGTATCCAATCGTTTTATGTCGTGCTCCCGTCTTAAGTAGGTACATAAATATTTATTCGAAAATAACCGTTAACTTATTGTCTCCTTAACTTACAAGTAGTTCATTATTAATCCTTTCTCTCAACCTTATCTGTGGACAATGTTCGATTGAACTTTTATAACTATTATTATTATTTTTTCTACTAGGCGTTATTAGCTTTAGATGGCTTTTACACCTTTACACGGACAGTTTCAGTAAGCGCAAAAAGCTCTCAACCGAAACGTCTGTTACGACAAGTAGTTACCTTCATGGTATCAAATCTTCTTTCACGCATAATACTCTAATCTATCTAATACGTTTTTCTCCAGTCATTACCACCACATTAAGCTACCGTCGGAGCTCAACATAGGCCAAGAGTACATGGTCTTCAAGCATGGGATACGTCCCATGTGGGAGGATGCGGTCAACAAGGCGGGGGGCAGGTGGATCATCGTGTTTGATGGAAAGAATAACGGAGAATTGGACAGGATATGGCTGGACGTGGTATGTCATTTTGTTTGCAATTACTTTTAGACTTTCAAGTGCGTTCGCATCTCAGCGAGGACAGACATTTGTATGCATGAGTATGTCTGTCTGTTCTGTGTATGGATGTAAATATCTATATAAGTAAGTATCCGTGTATTTAAAAGTTATATATGTGGTATATCAGCTATCTGGTGGTATATCATCTATCTGGTAGCACAAACTCTGCTTAGTTTGGCCGTGTGTGAAAAATCACCCAGAATATTTATTTTATTTTACTTTCAATCGTCAACGGGTTTCACTGTGGGAAAAAAACTAAACAAGATTTATAATACGTCTGTTACGCTTTCACGTCAAAACCACTGAAAAGATTTGGGTAAAATTTGGTACAGAGATAGACGTAGACGTAGAGTGTACTTACTTATAGAGAGATATAGATAAAATGGTGGTGCCTCGGGAACGCGGGTGAAACCGCGGGGCACAAGCTAGTTCACTATAAATATACATTTCAAAAACAAACAGTTATAGTAAGTGGCTTAAAGTACTTATTTATTGGTAAATTAGTCTTTCTTTGTTTTTATGTTTACTTTGTGTTTAATGTTTGATTTGATAGCTGTAATTGTAGTATTATCGATAATAAAAGATTGATATCGTTAATCCATACCTATTTTTATATTATTGTCAATAAAAAAAACAACTATAAAATCTGTGGAAGCCAGTTGAGTGGGGACTGACACTGACGAGATTTTGGCGGCAACTCGCACAGAGACATTTCGTTTTTTTTAACGTTATAAAAATATGACGTTTCTTTACAAAGATTACTAAATTATAGTTTCTACTATTAGATAGAAGTTATTAGTTACGAATATAAATTTAACACTTTACAGGTTTTACTCTTGATTGGAGAAAACTTCGAAAATTCAAAGACAATCTCAGGTGCAGTTGTCAGTATGCGTTCAAAAAGAAAAATAAGTAAGTTATTTACAAAAAAAACTCGTATTACATAAAATATGAATCTGTACCTAATAATATTTTTTAAATATTTTCAGGTTTATGGACTCAAAATATGGATCAAAATGTATGTCTTGAAATCGGATTTAAGTTGAAGAAAACACTTCAACTTCGCCATAAATTAATATTTTGCCCTCACAACAAAAATACTGTGCTTTACACTGTCTAATTAAAAAAAATAAACCGAACTAGGTCTATGGTAGTGGCGACGGCCATTTAAAATCTCATAAATATAATGAAAAGGCTTGAAGCGTAAAAAACGATAAAGTTTATATCGTCACAAAAAATAAGAGCTTGTTTTTACAACACTTTTTAAACATGTAAGTTGCAGTACCTAGTACTTACATATATTTATGCACAATACGGGAAGTTACAATAGCTCGATAAAGCTTTCACATTATTCCAAAATTGTAGTCCAAGTTGTAAGCAGAAGTAGGTTACGATGACAAAAAAATTTGCTTTTAATTTTCTTTATTTAATTGTGAGGGGAATCTGTATGCTTAAGAAGTAATATTCAAAGGCATGTGAAGTCCGCTGCACCGCACTAGGCGCGTGGTGGACTATAGCCTATATGTTTTAAAAAGACAAGAGTTTTTGAGGGGTCCTGCAGTGAAGGCGTAGGTATATGAGCTGATGATAATGATGATTCTTTATTAGACTGATTTAATAAATTATTGTGAAAGTAATATGTATAATTTTTAAATAAAGAAATTCAACTCTTTTGGATGATTTAATCCGCCGCGCCGCCTACTTTTCATGTCATTTAGATATAGTATATATATCATTATTTTATTGTATAAGAAAGTATGTATGCAACATGTTATTTATTATAAATATGACTAGATAAACTGTTTTTAATAGAAAAAACATTAATGTTTAGTGCAAAATATATGACTAACTGACCAGTGTGTAATATTGTATTTTTATTGTAATTAAATAGGTATTAGTTATCTATAGGTACTTTATGTTATGTTATTCTTAAACTTGTTAGAATGTTTGCTAGGATAACCTTTTAAGGTTTTATAATTTAAAAATTAAACTAAGGACTCATTTCACCAAAATTTTAAGACTTAACAATATACAATTCTAGAAAATAGGTATTATGTGATTTAAATATGATATGTGATTTTAAAGCTCCTCGGGTCTAAATCTTTAAAGTTTTGGTAGAATCTGTCCTAAAAATAATAGCAATAATAAAAATTTATTTGATAAGCTAAACATTAAAGAAGACAAAACATTTTATAATATCGTGCAGGTCCGTGAGTTGGTCTGGTTTCTGATTTCGGTTTCTACCGTTTCCTCAATTTTGTGGACGGAATCTTCAGCGGTTTCGATGCCTTTGTGTACGTTTTCTATAAAACAAAAGAATATCTTTACTACAGATCATTGATCTCTTCATTGTGAACATATTTTTATTGACCAAGACTATATACCATTCCATTCTAGACTTCGTGTGCTTACCACCTTATGCCTTCTGTAACTGAACAAAATTGAACCTTATGTGCTTACGTACCACTATTGTAAATTGATTGTAATAAATACACCTGTGAAATAAACAAAGCTTTAAATTTAACTTACCTAGAACTTTTTCTTCTATAACTTTCCCTTTGCCCATGCAAGAGTTCTCTTTATCTTTTATTGATTGAAAAATGCGCGCAAAACGACCTTTCTCCTGTAATTTATTCACCACCACTTCACTATCTTCGTTGTGTTCTGTGTCTACGTGAGGGTCGATGTGGTCTTCACTCCTCACTATAGGCATAACGGCCTGAGTCTTAGTTTTACCTGCCTGTGGACTTGATTTGTCTGAACCACATGGTATGGTCTCATTCTCAGACTGGCCGTCACTCTTCTGGCCATCGTCACTATGCTTACTCAATACTGGACTAATGTGAGACAAATCTGGTAAGTGCAACAGCTCTTCCAGTATCGGCGTCTTCGGTGGCGGTGAATTCGCTACCTCCGCTAACTTGTCCGGTAACCCCAAAACTCTCTTCATGTCGTGAATCCCGGGGTCTATCGTCGCTGCCGTTTTCTTAAACATTTCGTCTACAACCTCGACATTTTCGTTCACTTTATCTGTGACATTTTTTATGGTTTCGTCAATTTTTTCTTCAGCCTTGTCGATAGTCGTATCCATAACTTCGATGACGCTATTAATTTCAGTTTTATCGGTCGGTGAAGACGAATCGATATCATCTGTATTCGAGTCGGGCGTTTCGTGCGTGATGCCGTTCTCGTTCTCAAGGTCGTTTATGTTTACTATGTGAGAGCCGCTGACGTTCGCCTCTAATGAATCAATCGATCCGGTCTCCTCGTTCACGTTTCCATTCACATTGTCTTTGTCGCATTCGACGTTCGAGTTGGTGACGTCTTCTATTGCATGCGCCTCCTCGGTTTTATTCATTCCTGGTACTTTCTGTAGCGGCGGGAGTTCCGTTAGAGTGATTGTTCTGGTCTGTTCGTTGATTATATTGAAATCGTTGTTGGTGAAGTCTGCGTTGGAGCCCTTGGTGGCGGTGAGTAGAGTGTGGCAGCCGCCGCAAGCCACGTTGTCGACGACGTGCCCATTCATGGCGGTGACCCGCTTAGGAGTGTATTGATTGGGTGTAGCCTCGTTTAAATTGTCGGCGTCGTCGATTTCCTCCAAACAAAGTTTATTGTTGTTCGACTCGCCGCACGAGTACAGCAGGCCGTTGTCTGTAACAGGACGAGTGACGACCAACTGTGACAAGTAGCCAGTCAATACTGCCATTACCGGCCACCGAATCGACTTTGTGACGGTTTACGTGACAATGTAAATTATACTTACATTATAAAATCGAATGTGGGCTTCGAAAATAAACAACCGTCAGTGGGCAAGGTCGGGACGTGATTACACGATATTGTAGCGTAGGGGGTGGTTATGAGAGTCGGTATGTGGGACGGATTAGTTCCTTGTTATGGTGTGAGTAACATTAGTGAACAGTCATTATGGATTTATTTCTCAATTTAGAAAAAATATATTTGTTGATTACGCGTATGTTTCACATGCTAATTGGTTTTGCTTTTCAATATATCTTTTGAGTAATAAAACATGCTGAACTGTCTTTACACACGAACATTTCATTTGAGATTCTACATATCATATTCATATATGGAGGCTATTGTATTATTATTTGTCTCCAATTTCTGAACTCATTTTTTAAATAACATGTCATGTGAACAATTATACAAAACATCGCAACACTAGTCGATTCGTCGAAAGTAGAAATTATAGGTAGCAACAAAGTAGCAAATACCAAAATCATATTTAATATAACATACATATAAGCATTGTAAAGCATTGTAGATTTGCATATACAGCTTACTTATACCATTTACCGTATATATACATAAACACAACATACCTGTAACAAAGGCTGTGTGCATAGCGCCACACGCAACCAATTTCAGCTGGAAACCGTCGAACATCTTGTCCATATTTATTTCCGTGGGTACGGTAACATGTTCTACGTCTTTAGGCAATCCTAACTGTCCCTTCTCATTAGAACCGAAAGCCAGGATCTTACTCTCGTCCATGGACAACAGGAATGTGTGCTCAGCGCCACAGCAAGCGCTTTTAATAGGCACATTTATTGGTAACACTTCGGGAACGTATAGGGCTGTCGCTGGATTTGGTATACCGAGTTTCTGGTTTTCGTTGTCCCCCGTTACGAATACTGCGCCATTACCTGATGAGGAAGAAGGGTCATATTTGTATGTAAGTCAATTTTCGATTTCCTTGAGTAAAGTAGGCATAAAGTCCACCCATTGTATTTCTTTAGTAACTCCGTAATGGCGCTTGCGACACTGTTTTTTTTTACTTTTGTAAGAGCCTTATTAAAGTCAAATTTTATTAATGATTATTAATGGGAAATATTATGAAATATCTATATGTAGTTTTTTTTGTTGATTGTTCCAATGTCTCCAGGGAACCTTAAAAAATACGGTAAAATGTAGCCTATGTGTTATTTGAGAACATATTCTAACTCTGTCCCTTCAGCTGATAAAGTAACAGACATCCATACATACATATTCACAAACTTTCGTTTTTATAATATTAGTAGGAATGAGTATTTTACAATGCAAACGCACTTGTAATAAACACGGTATGATAATATCCACACTCGACGAACGCTATTTTCTCCATGAACTTGAGCTCGGTGAATCTGACGCTGTTCTTGGTATCTTCGCCCAGACCGAGCTGGCCTTCGGAGTTGCTGCCGCAGACAAATACTCGGCCGTCATCTGATGGGAATACATAGAGGTATCATTGGAGGCGTGATGTGATGTCATTTGATTCGATGCGGTGCATAAAAATGATTTGATGCAAACGACTGGTTTTGGTCACTACTGGTACCGAATGTTTAATTATTTAAACAACTTAAATTAAAAAAATTTATACATGTATTCTGTTATTTAGATGTGTTGTGATTTAATTTAAGATAACGTGGAGTGAGCAGTGGCACCAAAAAAAATGTCAAGTGTCGGGTGGAGGACGATACGAAACCACTGGCCTCTATCACACACGCCTTGCTCCTCTGGAGCTGAAGATATCATGACATGCGCCACACGATCATGAGGGTGGTTCAAACCCTCAGAGTTTAAAAAGTTACGTACGAATTCAGATCACTGGCTATGGGTGTTTCAACATCGTGAGTTTCCTCATGCATGCTCGAGATGTCATAATTAAAGGCATGTGAAGTCCACACAAGGACCGAGCGAACTATGGCCTAAACCCCCTTGGCATTAGGGGAGGCTCGTGCTCCTCGGTGAAGACAGTGTCGTATATCAGCTGATAATGATAGCTATGATGTGAAAGTGTTCTATTATGTGGTGATATAATACATACCAGTGAGGATAGCCGTGTGGTTAGTCCCCGCAGAGACCTGCCTGACGGGCGGCTGGTCCGGCAGCTCGACGCGCTGGGGCACATCATGGGGTTCTGTGTCCCCGGTGCCTAACTGACCCTCGTCGTTGCACCCCACCGTGTACATTGTGTTGTCTTCTGATGACATTACATATATATATAAATGTTCTTTATTCACATAAGTAGGCACTGGCGAGCTGATATGATACGGCAATAAATGTAAAACACAAACGGGGGGATTCAATTTGTTCTTTTGGATTCTTTTGTAACGTGTACTTTTGTATAATAACTAGGCTGATTATAGGTACATAGTATCTACCTATAGTCAGAAAAATGTATCTCATTGAGTTAAAATGGGTTCATTAGGATTGAAATTTCTTCTTACTTTCTAAGTTCTCGAATGCCCAACAAATTGAACCAACTCATTTCTAACCTACTTCCAAAGAAGGAAGTTCTCAATTAGAATGTATCTATACAGGTATAATCTATTGTACAGTCAACGACCATTGTAATTTAACATGCCAGTAACGAAGACAGTGTGCGCCCTCCCGCAGGCGACAAACATGGCGCGGTGGGGCTTCAGCCACTTGACGCAGCTGGGGCGGGTCACCTCGTCCTTGTGCCCCAGCCCCAGCTGGCCCCAAGCGTTCGCCCCGAACACGAACACACGCCCGTTCTCTATAAGTAAATCATCATAATCATTTTGCTCGCCTCGCCATAAGGTCGGCTTTGTGCGTCATGTCCACCCAAAATTTCACACAACACCAATCTGATTCAGAATTAAGCTGTGCTTGTGATATGGTAAAATAGCTGATAAAACATCTAGACACGGAACAGATATGATCGTGCACACAGACGTTCTATGGGTGGGATTCGAACCCACGACCGGAGTTTTGAAAGTCAGGGTCACTAACCAACGAAGCCAACCGGCCAGTCATCTAATTTCAGGAACTATACTCGAAATGAAAATCTTTTAGTGATGTTCCAATCCTACCCAGGACAAACATTTTTGTGTATGAGCATGCCTATTTGTCCTGTCTGGATGTAAATATGTATATGTATTTAAAAGTTCTATAACAGCTATTTGACTACCATTTACAAGGTCTACTTCAGGTATCAGAATTTATTTTTTAATGGTATTACAGTAGGTACGTACGGCATATAACAGCGCTGTGCTCGTCGCCGCATGATATGGCGACTATGGGATCGTTCTTGATGAAGAAGTGGCTCGGCTCGTTGTCGGCGAAGTGGGACTTGCCGAACGTGAACACGGCACCAGTGTCTGTCGAAGGTAAATACAGTTAGACCAAATCTAATATGCTTTATGGATTCTATACTAATATTATAAATGCGAAAGTAACTCAGTCTGTCTGTCTCGCTTTCACGCTAAAACTACAGAACCGATTTAAATTAAACTTGCTACACAGATAGTCTGGAGCCTGAGAAAAGACATAGGCTGTTTTTATTCTGGGAAAATGGAAGATCTTCGGGGTACGAGGGTGAAAGTTAAGGCGCTAGTCCACCACGTGGGCCTAGTGTGGATTGGCAGACTTTACATGCCTTTCAATTACATGACACGCAGGCATGCAGATTTCCTCACGATGTTTTTCCTCAAAAATCATCACACATTCATAGTCACATCACAGTATATTTTACCCAAAGTCTAGACTAGCCTATATAGTAGTTAAATGCGTATAATGTATCAAACATAGCCATTAATCAAAGCAATAAAAATACAGTCATTGGTCGATTACAGACTTATCTTCGAATAGTTATTTGGAACAAAAGAAACCCACCACTTTCCCTGACCTGATACGATCTACCCGAGTCAAATGAGCAACCGAGCAACGGAGCAACCGAGCAGCGGAGCAGCCAAGGTCAACGGAAGTTCCGCTCCGGTTAATGGCTCCTTTACATTTTCTTTTCTCGAATAAACCACCCATTAATATTTTATTTGGACTTCATTTTGAGGTTTGACGTCATTATGTGCCAAGGAAATTATATAGACGCATTTCTTGAGCGTATTTTATTTCTGTCCCTGATGAATATATAGAAATACTAGTGGCTCCCCGCGGTTTCACCCGCGTTCCCGGGATAAAAAGTAGCCTATGTGTTATTCCAGAACATATTCTAGCTCTGTGCCAAATTTCAAGCAGATCCCTTCAGCCGTTGGAGCGTGAAAGAGTAACAAACATCCATACATACAAACTTTCGCATTTATAATATTAGTAGGATATAGTCGTGGAAAATTATGCTAATGTGAAGTATGTTATGTACCTATTACAGAATAAGTAATGGTATTAGTGTAGGTAGATGTACCACATCTATCTAATTAGGTACTTAATCAGAGCAAAAGTCGACTTAGCAAAAATCTTTTGAAAGACCCTATGCTGACTAACTACCTCTTAGGACCTACTCCATAGATTCACATAATTGTCGTATTACTGTTCTAAGGCGATGATAGCTCAGTGGCAAAGGTCAGATGAAGCGTAGGTCACCGGTTCGAAACCGACAAGGTAAAATTCCGATGAGAAACTCATGGTTCAGACCGCATGGTGGTAGGGTACTTTACTAGGTATATTAGATATATCCTTGTAGATTGCCTATTTGAATTAATAATAATAAATAAATAATAAATAACGTTTATTGATACAAAAATTGTTTTACATTGTTGTATAACATTGGTCCCCAAACTAGGTATAACCTGTATCTTGGGGGCCTCCTTCCTAGTGTTACAGAGATAATTTAGACATACATTTACATAAATAAATAAATATTTTGATAAATATGTATATCATTTCATTTCATATCAGCTATCTGGATTCCATAGTATAAGCTCTACTTAGTTTGAAGAAGAAATGTCTAAAGATATATAAAATACGTCGAGGATTAAAATAAAGTAAAACACCTTAATAGCCTTTAGTCTTTACCTATTTGAACTAAAATGTCTAACTTATTTTGGTAGTGCTTGTAACTTAAGTACTATATGCTAATTCTGGCCTTTTTGTTACTTGAAATTGTAGTTAAGTCTTTACTTTATCAGATTGAAGTACGGTTACGTGTTATATTTGATTACGTTTTTTATTGTTCCTTACACAAGCTTAGGGTGAAGGTTAATTAAAGTGAGCGAAAGTCGCGGAATATAAATAGCTATCGCGATATAAGTAACTATGTAGGTACCGTTATAATTTTATATATATATTTTTTTTTATACCACAAGGGTGGCAAACAGGCATACGGTCCCACCTGATGGGAAGCGGTTACCGTAGCCTATGAACGCTTGCAACACCAGAGGCGTCACTCACGCGTTGCCGACCCTATAAAAAAGGGAGCAACTATAGAGGCAGTGAAAGGGACAAAGCGCAATGCACTTCTCGCCGAAGGGCCAAACAGGCATCACTCCTGCACACCCCTACGACGCTACTCCATCCCTGGTCCCCCCACTGCCGCTACAGCGTCTCCTCATGGAGCTCTGGCTACCTTACTCACCGCAGGAACACAACACTACATGTAGTGTTATTTGGCTGCGGTCTTCTGTAAGGTGGAGGTACTACCCCAGTCGGGCTGCTCCAATTTCGAACGGACGAATCCGTTGCGCCCTACCTCCTTAAATATTATAAGGATTCTATCAATCGTCATATGAAATTTATAAGAAAGCTCAATACACATTTAAAAATATGATTTACAGAAACTTTATCCTAACTAATATTGTAAATGCGAAAGTAACTCTGTCTGTCTGTCTCGCTTTCACGCTAAAACTACTGAAGCAATTTAAATAAAACTTGGTATACAGACCGCGAAAGTTTTTGAGAATGTGTTTTTTGACGTGACAACGTCTTATAAATTGGTTTGCCGGGTGACACTTCAAGAAACTGCGTTACGCTCCGCTCTCGTTACGTGACGTTATGTTTTAAATTGTTACTATTATTTCATCCTTCTTCCTACTATACGAATGAATATTCACATTAAAATTATTTTACCACTCAAAGTCGTTGTCACGTAAAACTTTCGCCCGTATACCGACTTTACAGGCAACCAATTTTTTTTAATTAAATATCCTGGGACATTTTTCACACACGGCCAATCTGATTCCAAAGTAAGCTTCAAAGTGAGCTTGTGTTATGGTAACCAGATAGCTGAAATACTACATATATTACTTTTAAATACATACATATTATAGATATTTACACGTGTGTATGTTTGTTTGTTACTTTTTTACGCCAGACAGAACGACTAAAGGGATCGCAATGAAATTCATTAGTTAGTAAGAATATATTCTGGAATCATACATTGGGTACTTTATCCAGGGAAAATTTGAATGTCCCGGAAACGCGAGTGAAACCGCGGGGAGCCACTAGTATATAAAATCAGTAGGATACCTAATATGTTTTTTTATCCTGGGAAATTATTAGTTAAAGCCATGTGGGTGGTAAATAAAATATTAGCTAGTAATTTTGCAGTCATGTCAAACCGTAGCATGCGATACTAGTGTTAGCGTGTGTGTCGGCTTGTAATATTACTTATATTTTATTATGGTAATCACATTCTTGGTTTGGTGGCGGTGCATTACTTGTTTAAGTACGTAAGCTAACATAAAACTAAGTTAGTAGGTAAGTAACTAAGTGTTTAGCATACCTATAATGTTTTTACATTTTATTATTTACCTAATCTGGGAGATATAGAATTTCCCAGGTAAAAAGTATGTATCAAAAGTATCAATATTAAGGGGCTTAAAATTCTATAGGTATAATAATATAGAAAATCATTTATTTCTCTCACAAGCTATATATAGGTAAGTGAGAAGTTTCGTTTAGTCCGTTCAAATTGAATGAGTCACAAATGTATAAGCCATATTTTAATACTATACCTTGTTAATACATAAGTTAATCTTTGATTAATGATATTAAAAGCAAATACATATCATCGGTATTATAAATTATTTCTACCATTATTGAAATTAAAGTTACACCACACTACGCAACGCACCTTAATAACATAGAAACCTATGATTAGAATAAAACTTAGACAATCACAGCACTACTAAACAAAGGCAGCTAATAAAAAAAAACACAAAACCAAAAACAAAATGACACATTCCTTTGTGCATTAAAAAGAACATTCGATTTTATCTACACTAATAATATTATAAAGAGGAAAGATTTGTATTTTTGTGAATAAACTCAAAAAGTACTTGACCGATTTTAATAATTCTTTTTTCATTAGCAAGCTACATTATCACTGAGTAACATAGGCTATATTTTATCCCTGTACTCCCACGGGAACGGGAACTACGCGGATAAATCCGGAGGCGGAGTTTTAAATAAATGGACAGAATCACCTGGTATGTCATCAGTCATGATTGCCAGTGTCGTGTTGTGTTGTGTTGTATTAGCGGTGGGTCGTGGCAGCCATGGTTGCGGATCGACCGGCCGGCCGCGGGGCGACTACTGACCGCCGTCCACTAGGCCACGTGCCGCCCACCCTGCGTTTAAAAACTACCACCATTCACGTAGATTCTGTTCTTGTATAACTAGATGAGACATTGACAAGACCTTATATAACTATATATATACTCATATCATTCCAATATATTCACACCATACTCACAAACCTTCGTGTAGTAGCGCGTTCAGTAGGATAAATGCTAAAGTAACTATCTGCTACGCTTTCAAGGCTATATAGAATAGAGCTTGAGAAAGGACATAGGCTACCTTTCATCTTGGGAAAGTTGTAGGTCCTCGGGATCGCGGGTGGTACCGCGGGACGGAAGCTAGTATGATAAGGCACAGTGATGACATACAATGACTAAGTTAAGTTTACACCTTCGAAGAAGTGAATTTATTATTGACTGTGAATGGCTTATAAGCGGGCCGCTGTAAAAATCCTTATTGTTTTTAATATATCTTTAATATTGGATCAATCATAAGTACTAATTAGCACCTAGCACCAGCCATATAAAAAGCAAATGTAAAAACGACTGCTGAAATTTGCATAAGAAAAATTGGTCAATATGACTTCGTAATCCCTTCGTCTAAATCTGATATCTCTGGCAAATGTTATTGTCGTACAAACTATTAGTGACCAAAACCACAAGAGCCACCCCTCCCCGACATAACCTGAAATTCATGTTCAAAGGAAGGAAACACCAGTGTAACTACAGCTCAAATTACGCTGGAAAATGGATGTCCACTAAAATAATTTTCTTTTTTTTTTATATCCCTCGTTCGTCCATCGTAAATGTACCTATACTTACTAGTTGATCGCTTTGTTTACAATGCTTCGAATTCCAATTTCAAATGGTATTTGTTTCTTAATAAAATTACAAGTATTTTGTAAAAATACTATGCTCTAGATACAAATGTAATCTTTTTCGTCTTGAACTTTTTTAATTACCAAAAAGGTTACGAGCCTTTTTGATATGGACTTGTGGGATTCTGTTTCAATTCCATGTTCAACATTAGAAAAATGCATTTCAAAATGTAGGTACAACCTCTCAATACTTTTAAGCGTTCTTATTTTAAAAAATAATTAAAAAAAATAAAATTTTAATAAAATAATTTAAAAAATATGCTCAAAATATCGATTGTATTTTGTGCATATATTTTTTTAAATACTTTACTAACATATTGTCTCTGGGTTGACAACCTATTTAGTATTGCAAAGAGCTTTATTATCAGCTGCACTTTGCCTATTAGGCTACTCACATAAATAGAAGAATTACCGTAGTAATATCTAATATTCATAAAACAGAATGAAAGTACATTTGCGAACATAATAAGGTGGGAAATTCACAAATGTTGTACGAATTGATTTTTGCGGATATAAATAAAAATGTCCTTCGGTAACGATTGGCGGACGCATGATGCAGATTGCTTGCGTAACAACGAACCTTGACCCGGGCCCGGGGTGGCTTAGCATCGATGCCATCGATTCATTATTAAATATCGTTTATTAGAGCTTCCGAAGTAAGGCTGAACGTGAATTGTGCCTTTGACAGGTCGCCAAGGCCAATGCAAATGCAGGCTCTTGAAAAATTAAAATTATTGTATTCGAGGTTTTAAATCATTTTCTATTATTTAATTCCGGTATACAAGCCTGTAACAACTGAGCAAGTAATTTAAAATAAGTCTATTTATCAACAACTCAACACTAAACGTATTTATTTACCAAAAAATCATTTTTGATCAAAAATTTCCTAATAAATTCTTAATTCAAATATCGCCTTCGCAAGTCAAGAACAATATACCTAATCTCAGGTCACAAACCTTCAATATCCGAAGTTCATTACCACAGGGTAAACGACTGGCAACATTATATATGTGGTATAAAATGGCAGCGTCTCGTGGCCACAAGCAACTAGCCGATAACTTAAAGGAACAACCCCTATGTATAATTAAACACGCCTAGAACATTGAAATGTCATTGAACCCGCGTCTTTACGTCATTTGTAAAGACCGAATGATATGCCTAATTATTTATCTATGGAAATTTGTATATTAAAAGTTTGCAGACGTAAAGATACTGGTGAAAAATACTTTCCAATAAAATAAATTTCTAACCTGATGATCTCATTACTGGCTGTTAATAAATCATGCAAGTTTTTTAATACCATTATCTAATCAATAGGCAGAATAGAACAAAACATTTGCCACAAAAAAGGTCTCGTATGTTTTATGGTACACAATAGGTTATTTGTCAATTTTTAAGAATCGTTTTACATTGTTCTGTAACGAAATAATCACATTTTTATTATTATTTCGGGGTTCTACTGTATTATTCGATATTAAACCCGGTCACGTAATATGCTTGTAAACAGAGTTTTTAAATAGGTTTTGTAAAACAGTGCATCAGGATTGAGATTCATCGACTTTCTTCAAATTTATTTGATAATTGTGTGTAATCTAAGACGATAGTAATTTTGCTTCTAGCGTAGTAGTATAGTGGTAGAGTTGTCATTAATAAAAATAAAAATGATAATTTGCCGCTGCAGTCATTTTACTAATTCGTTTTTACTTTGATTTTAAAATTCGAATGTGGGGTGCTAGTGTCAACCGCGAGACATTACGTTGACAGTGACTTTTCCAACCAAAGATATATGTCGGTACATGTCTTTGTTTTCAACCTTTCGTGACTCTGACTGTGTCGGTATTTTAGGTATTTATCATCTATGTACAATAGTGAATATCTGTACTAGTATAATTTGTGTAAAAAGTGTTTAAATATGAATAAACAAAGTGCATTTATTAATGAACACACGAAAAAATAGTGAAAGAAAATGAGTGAGTATACATTTTATTATTATTATCACAAATTATTACGAGTATTTTTTGTTAATTTATATACAATACTGATATAGCATATAAAGATAACCAAAATTATTTATATTAAAATGAGTGATATTAAAAGTAGCCCTCTGTATATACACACACACATGCAATAGCTTTACCGCGGCAGTCCCCGAGTGCCACACGTAAATTTCTGAAACAGTGCATCAGACTTGAGAATTGAGATTCGACATTCTTCAAATTTATGTAGATAATAAATTGTGTGTGTGTGGCCATAATGTACAAATACATAATCCACAGTATAAAAATTAAAATGTAAATTTGCCGCTGCAGCTATTTTACAATATTTTTTACTGCGAATGCGGGGTGAATCACGTGACATTGCGTTAATCTAAGAACAATTTTTTTTACCGAAGATATGTATTTAAATTTGTTGGTACATTTAAATGTCTTCGTTTCCAAATCTTGTCGACTCTGACTGTGTCGTGTATTTTACGTTATAATTTAAGTTTTTTACTCCTGTTTCTACGCTTCCTACATATACATACATAGTATGATTTCGATAAAATTGGATTAAAATTAAAAACTATACATTTTACACGTGACGTATTTCCTCGAAAATGATTCACAATTAATTTGGGTTTTGAATCATCAAGCTGTCAGAACACATCGGTCTAGTATCTGATGGCAAGCCAGTTGGACTATGAGTCCTAACTGGCTGACGTCACGCGAGATGCTTATCTTAGTTTTTTTATAAAAGGTACCTTTTGGTTATGAAATTCAGTTCAGTTTTTTTTGCTAATAAGTACCTACATGTTGAATTGAATGAATTTTTGGCATTAAGTTCTTGTCAAATATGTATATATCATTATCTCCAATTATATGTGTGGAGAAGGGGAAATGTTCATGTCCCGTTTAACTAATTACCTAAATGTAAGTAAGTTATATATTTCGGAAATATTGTCGGAAATTTCAAAAGATTTTATTGATTCTATGTTCCTTGATTCCTTTAACTTTACTGGAATAAAAGGAAGCCTATATCCCTATATCCTTTCCCAAGCTCTAGTGTACATCTGTACCAAATCTCATGAATATCGGTTCAGTGGTGTAGACGTAAATGCGAGACAGACAGCAGAGTTACTTTCGCATTTAATAAACTAGCTGCATCCGAGTATTTTCCGTTCCCGTTGAAATACGGGGATAAAATATAGCCTATGTCACTTCCTATCGGTGAAATAATGCTTTAGATCGGTCCAATAGTTTTTAAGAAAAATAAATATTGCCTCTTTATAATATTAGTACGGATTTTGTATAAAATAAGAGATATAGTTTTATTCAATCGGCATATGTAGATTAAAACCTAGTGCTTATACTAAAGCCTATTTTTAGTGTTACAAGAATATGTGCTAGTTTATTCAGGTCTTGAACACAGTACATGTTTGTGTTGACCAGGCTAATCGGTTTTAGTAATTGCCGTTAGCATCTAGGCCATTTAGGTCTTACTATGGAAGGTTAAAAGGTCACCTTGTCTAGGAAGATTTGCTGGAAAATGGCTTAGTGACCTTGACTTTCAAGCCGCTGGTCGTGGGCGAGATTTCCACCCGCAAACATTTGTGTGCATGAACATGTCTGTTTGTTCTGTGTCATGTAATTCTAATATTATAAAAAAATATTTGATTTTCGGTTCTTTGTTTGTATTGAATAGACTCCGAAATTACTGGAGCGATCCGTATAATTTTAAATTTTTTTTAACTTAAGCTATATTCCGCGGGGCGGATGCTAGTCTATGTATAATATGTGTTTAAAAATATTTTTAAAAACATTCATAATTGCTTAAGAAGTTCGAAGATGCTGAAGCTGTAATATCAGCTATCTGGTTACTACAGTACAAAGTCTGCTTAGTTTGGAATCATATCGACATTTATTTACACCATATACATATAATTAACTAGCTGCCTCCGCGCGGTTTTACCCGCGTAGTTCCCGTTCTCGTGGCAATACAGGGATAAAATATAGCCTATGTCACTCAGTGATAATGTAGCTTTCTAATGAAAAAAGAATTATTAAAACCGGTCTAGTACTTTTTGAGTTTATTCGTTTCATACAAAAATACAAATCCTTACTCTTTATAATATTAGTGTAGACTTAAATTAAATGAAGTTAAAAAGAACAAAGATTAAATAATAAGAAAATGACGGTCATCGTTATTAATGGAATATGTAAAGGTATGTAAACTAAGTTATGCAAAATGTGTCAGAAATAGACTTGGAATAGGTATGTCGTGACTGAATGAATTTAGTTCTGAGTCGAGGTTAGTGCTTCGTTCAGATCTTCGGAAGTGCTTCATATATGATATGAATGTTATTCTATAGATTGCATATCGTCCCATAGCTTACAACACCGCTCAAGTCGAAAATTGGGAGTTTCTACATTTTAATGCCATTGGATAGAGCTGCTCATTGCGCGTCGATCCATGGCTCACATGATATAGATTTCAGTCAATAAGAGGCTTTAATTCAATAAGTATCAGCGCGCAAGCCGGTTGGCTTTTTAAAATAAACAGTTTTTTTCGTCTCCTGAAAAGTTCGTAAAAATTACTTAGGTATACTTACCTAAATGCGGTGTTGTCATAAATGCTTCGATTATTGAAACATTTTCTTTTTTTTGGCCTTTAATGATACGCAGATTGTGCAGTCGTACCTTTATATTGAACACTTCATATACGCTTATAAATTTGGATTTGTTGTGGAAGGTACCTACATAAATATAGCTATTGTGTTACCTTACCAACCTATATACCGGACGCTTCATAGGTATATTGCTTTGAAATTTGAATTGGTTTTTTTTTGCCATGAAGGAGAAGGAAATATACTTAGCAATGTTCATAAATGCTTCGAAATTATTTATTTTTTTACTGTGGAGGTAACGCCCAGATAATATATTTTTTTATTCCCAAGGTAAGTTTAGACGAAGCTGCGGGATGTACAGGCATTTTCCGTGTGTGCTATTGTCATGTCACATTTGACATAACTTGATATTCGCAATGTTTTCCGGAAAATGCCGAACAAATGCCGAAAGCGCTTGAATTGCGATCTAGTTCAGCTGGGTTTCACTTGTTGCCTACTGTGCCTAATAATGTGTCGAGCAAAAAAGAGTCGTCAGGGGTGTGGGTTCGATTTCTACTAAACGATTGTATACCTACCGTTTATGCTGGGGATGCCCAATACTAAGTTTACCGTATGGGCTCAAACTATGGCCATATGCTTATGGTATACTAGTGGCTCCCCGCAGTTTATCCCGCGTACCCGGAAGATCTTCCAACTTCCCGGGATAAAAAGTAGCCTATGTTCTTTCTCAGGCTATAGACTATATGTTTACCAAATAGCATTGAAATCGGTTCAGTACATTTAGCGTGAAAGCGAGACAGACAGACAGAGTTACTTTCGCATTTCAATATTAGGACAATCTTCACTAGTGTGTGAAAAGTTTTCACATAATTTTAAGTGTTGAAATATAAGCAAACTATAAAAATATTCAGCCTTATTCTTATTCTAGGCGCTTATTCTTATACTTGACACGTCAAGTACATAACATTTTGATTAATGACCTCTCACCTTGAACCAGGGTCTCGTGTTGCGTGTTCTTCACGGAATATCCTTAGTAGTATAAGTAAGTATTACTATAGTATAAGTGAGTAGAACCTATAGTATAAGTGTACCTAAGTGCCTATCGTTTTATAACAAAGTAAATGTAATAATGCCAAGTTCAAGGCGGAAGTGACGAAAATTAAAGCTGTTGATAAAATCGTGATTTCTTTGTACTGATAGGTTTTTACTTTAGTTACAATATTTAAATTAGATTTTGTATTAGTCGTACCTTATTTTTGTACCCAATATATTGGAATTTTAGGTAATAAAAGAGTCAAAAGTAAAAAGTATAGGTCCTTCCTTAGGTATTGAGTAAGTATAGGTCCTTAGGAATTGTATTAACAAATGATTTTGACAGGGTCGGCAACGCGTGAGTGACGCTGGTGTTGCAAGCGTCCATAGGCTACAGTAACCGCTTCCCATCAGGTGGGACCGTATGCTTGTTTGCCACCTTTGTAGCTTAACTACAAAATCAGTGGACAATGAAAATTTGTGTTCTTGAAGAATTTATTAAAATCAACGAAAAAAAGCACATCTTGTTAAAGGTGCCCCTTTAATTTTTATTTTGTTATAGCGGCAATATAAATACATACTTAGTGAAAATTTCATTTGTCTATCTATTAGGTACGGATCATGAGATATAGCCCGGTGACAGACAGACTGACGGACGGACAGCGGAGGCTTAGTTGGTTTATCCTTCGTCAAGTGTAAATCCTCACAAACAATATTTTAATAATAGTATAAAATAGGATATTAGAAAAATAATAATAATAATATTAGTAAGTAGGATTTGACAGACCGATTGGGTTTGTGGTTAGTGACCAGTGGATTAGGCTCGAATCCCACCCACGACAAACTTTTGTGTCTGTTGGAGCTGTAACTGGATGTAAATATCTATACCAATTTCAAACCAGTGTGTAGTATATCAGCTATCAGGTTACCATATCACAAGCTCTGCATAGTTTGGAATCATATTGGCTGTGTGTGAAAAATGGCCCAGGATATTTTATTAATTATATTTTATCCAAGTGATGTTGGTGTTTTAAACGCGCAGATTGATAACCGCTTAGTATTTATATCTGTTTGTCATCTAAGTGTAAAAATGCGGCGATTATTATAATAATTCAATAGGACACTTAATTTCATCAGTACCTATATAGTTCATAGTGAAATTTCTGCCTTCCTATAGATGCCTGACAATCTAAAGAGATCTTTATCTCTATATTGTATGTATTTAAAAGTAAGTATTATATGTAGTATATCAGCTATCTGGTCACCATAACACAAGCTTCATTTGAAGCTTACTTTGGAATCAGATTGGCCTTGTGTGAAAAATGTCCCAGGATATTTATTCATTTAGGATATTTATATCATTAGAGATGATACTACGTTACACAAAACTCATCACCACTTAGACCCATCATTAAAGTAATGGCGAGCAAATCGACACCAGCTATTTATACTACGCTAAGTCCGAAATGTGTACTTTACAGGAGAGGCTTATAAAGGAAAAAACGTGATAACTTTTACATTAATTAAGATATTCATTTGAAATTTGGAACCCTTCATGGTTATTTTTTTCTTTATAATATCTCATATTTATTTTTCCATAATTATTTATATTTTTCGATTTAGCGCTAGTTAGCCGAATATAGACGTAATTCTTCAAATTAGTTTTACAAGTTACACACGTCTATCTTACGTTAGCGTTGTGTATTACGGGATATCATAGTGATAAAGATGTGTTATTTTTGTTGTGTTGCGATAATAATTTTTAAATAAATCATCCATTATTTGTTACCTTAGGGTAATATATATATCCGTAAAATATATTATTATAAATTCACTGGCAAAATAACTATTTATTAAAGTTAGCTTTTTGTTAACCCGTATATACATCTCTGGCGGATATCGTGTTAAAAGCCGCCAAATTATACATAGCGTACTATACATTGACCTGTGCCACAAGTTAACGCCTCATTTATCTTTCCGTGGAGCTAAAAATTATATTATTTTTAATAGATTCTAGATAGAATAGAGCAGATAATATTATATTCTGTAATTTTGATACATAATTTAAACTAATAACGTATAAAACTAGTAAGTAATCAACAGTTAATTACATATCAATTAAGTGCTTACTTATGATTAATTGAAGATCAGATCAATCACAGTTCGATTTTGTACCTTATAATTATTTAAATCAATAAAGTACTTAATATTGTTATTCTTAAAAGAAAATGAACTCTCCTCATTATGTTCAGTTATTAAAATAATAATATTTATGTGGAAAGCAAGATGGGAGGCATTTGCCCTGCAGTGGGATACCCATAGACCCAGGCCTTAAATAAAATAGATAACAATAACGATAATACATTTCCGGAATAATATTGTTATCACAATAATATGTAACGTTTTTGTATTTTGCTGGATTGATTTAACCAAGTTTCGTGTCTTTTTCGGGAATAAGCTCTAAAAGTGGGAGTATTTTTAAAATATACTACATGTTTGATTACGTTATCAATCAAAAGATAAACGATACTTATTTTCCAAAAAGCCGTAGTTACCACTATAAACTATTTTAATTAACTTTGTTCTAGATAATTTTGTCATTAATAAAATTAAGCTAATATTGTTTCAAGAATCAAAATAAAGGAGTTCCATTCCCTATCGCACTGGTGTATACCATTCAACTGGAGAATACACTTCTGTCTCTTGCAGTCTTTTCTATTAAAGCCGTATGTCTTTTTTATCCATAAAATGATTGCTTCTTCATCTCTTCTATCTTCATTTGAAAAAAATGAGCGGATAATAAGTATCTTCATAATATAGTAAACGATATGGTTACTGTTTCATCTCTCACGCAGTTATCTGATTATAGGTTGACTTTGTGAACTCCCTAAGATGTTAATTTGTCAAATATATTGTTTAAATAACTGGCAGCATAGCAAACAGCAGCCTGTTTTAGCCGTTCGGTAATCACAGTATATAAGCGGGGGCTTATATACTCATCTTCGAGCTTAAGATGTTAGAGACCGACATCAGCCTTTTTAGGACGATGGCATTTACTAGTTTGATACCGCAGAATAGAGACTATCATTGAAAACAGGCGAAAGTTTTAAAATTACTGGAGGTGGATATTGCCGTTACTAAATCTGTATTACTACAGGGGCTGTCATTCATGTGCAAACCTGAAAGACTTTCCTGGGCAGACGTACCGATTTGATGTGGGATTGTTGTATTTTCGGTTTTTTGGTAAGAAGTCGGCTACACCGTTTGAAGATAAGGAACTATATTAGCTGTGCTGTCAGAAGGATCATCAGATACGACAGAAAACAAAATGTCGATGCTTGTTGGACTTAATGTCAACGGAGAAGGCTTTTGGACCGAAGTCAATACCTTTGGTAAATAAATATTAAGTGGAGTATAAAGAGCCCCCAAGTCGTTTAAGTTTGTATCTTGTAGGTCTGCACACAATTTTCATAACTGACTGAACTGGATAGGTATATAATATTTATTATTTTAAAATTATCTCATCAGACATAACGTGCTCATAAAAAATCCCGAACTCAGGATTATTAACTTCAGCTGGTAATTTATTTGGCTACGATTCTACAAAAAACGGTTAAATATTGTATTAAAATTATGTTTTTTATTATCATAAAAACATGCCGATACATTAAAAATATGAATGGTGAAATTACCATCGAAAACGAATAAATATAATTGTATTTTGACATAAGTATTTAGCTAGTAAAAGTCGCTAAGTAGCGCATTCTACAAATGAACAAATATACCTGAACGTTCTAAGCTACGCTAACTAGTGTTTGCGTAGTATACACGGACTTTTATAAAAGCGCTTAAATTTAAGAAATACGTAGCATATTACCATAATATATATTTAAATACTTTGTAATACATAATATAATCTATGCGCCCCCTCCCCGTGGACACTCCGCTAACACTAGTTGGCGTGGTTTAAATCGAGTGATTTCAAAAAGTACCTGCACTTAGCGTTTTATAAAATTTGTAACTTCGTTATTTTTGTATATTTCTTCACAGTTTTTTTTTTACATATAAAAAACCTAATTCTAAGAAGCTTGGCATAAAAAAACGTTTTTGCCAAATTTCGAGTTAGCGTAGTATAAATAGCTGGTGTCGAAATAAAACTACGGTCATATTTCAATAAAACCTGGATAACTTATATGTTAAAAACTTTATTAAGTGGGGATAAGGTTGCTTTTCGATTGTGTGGCTATTGTTTGGGCAGCGTTGCCATGGTAACGGTATCGGCGCATCTCGCGACTCCAAAGGTATTTGCGCCGATTCGGTCAATGGGTCATTGATCTCTCGCGGATTTAATGCTATAAACATCTTTTATTTCACCTTTTAATAATATTATCTAAGGGCGAGGCCCCATTGGTGCGGTGCGGTGCGGTGCGATGCGTCGGGATGCGTCCATACATTTTTTATGACACGCGATCGCAATCGTATGGACGCATCCCGACGCAACGCACCGCACCGCACCGCACCGCACCAATGGGGCCTCGCCCTAAATCTTTATTGTCCAAGTTATAAATAGATTTAGACTGATGTCTTGGTTTTGTTTTTAATCGTGTTTGACCATAAAGCCTAAAGAGTATGGAGGTTTCAAGTGAAGCCGGCAGAATGTGTTGCAAATTGCTTTTCAACTTGAAAGTGCATTAGTTATTCGAAATAATTCTGGATATGTTCAGGGCTTTCTGGATTTTAGATAATATAATAAAATAGACAGTAAAACCCCGTTTAATTTTTACTTAAATACCTAGTATCTATCTAAAACACGAAGGTTTATTAGGAAATACGTATTATGGATTTTTATAACTCTTCGAACATTAGTAAAATATAATATGAATAACTACAGATTACTTTTATCCAGGAAATATTTAAGAACCACTGGTTGGTTTCTTAGGTAATCAAAACCACGGGGATAAACTAGTCTATATGTACGGGTGACTATAATGTGCTAGCTTATGTTAATTCAAGGACCTAAGTAATAAGTGTATTAGTAGGTAAATAAAATTACGTTCAATTTAGGTCTTGGTTTTAAACTAGGAAAAATTGTAGCTGTTGTTGATCGAAGTTGTAAACAACTTATTTCAAACCACGTGGTTTCGCTACTCACCACTAGATGGCAGCACTGCCTGTGGCCAGTTTTATCTAAGTCCCTTAAAACATACATTCTAACAAACTTTCGGATTTATGATATACATACTTGTATGCATGAACATGACTGAGGGCTTACTCCCGACGCTTTCGAGAAACGAGTTCGAATCGAATAAATGTCATTTCATACATTTTTGATAGTGATTCTAGCGCACAATCGTGCGGTGACACTTTTTGGAAGTAACTTCGATCAAGAATTTCGTTACAATCGAAACCGAATCGAAAAGTCCGTACTCCTGCCATTAAAAGACATTTGTGAATCGAATGGCGGGAACGACTTTAAACGTCAAAATACACGATCAGTAAAAAGGTACTTTTTCAGGATCGAGTTATCACATCTAGGATAAATTTATCTAATTTAAAAAATTACATCTAATGTACAAGATTTCGTTTTAGAAAAAAATAAGGAATTGAATATTTATTTATTTCTGTAGAAACGAACCACACACAACTTAATAGAAAATTCTGAAACGTCAAATACCGTTACCGATCGAATACATGTCAATCTTAGCGGCCATCTTAATTTTTTTTAACCAATAGGAGTTCAAATTGAAATTTTTTGGTTCGGGATTAACCAATAGGAGTTCAAATTGAAATCAAAACAAAATCAAATTCGAATCGTTTTCGGGAGTAAGCCCTCTGTTTATTTTGTGTAAAAATATGGCCTCAAAAGTAATATTTTTTTAGTAGGTATATCAGCTGTCTGTTTAACACAAGCAGTTTAACTTAGTTTGGAATAAAATTTTGTTTTTTGTATTTTGACTATTTTGGAAAAAGTCCCAGGAAATGTTTAAAAATAGACGTATTAAATTATTACCGCCCAAATAAAACAATTGTATTTTTTTCAATTTTATTTATTTTCATTTATATTATAATAATAAGTAATATTAATACTTAGAACAAGAAGTTATTCTGTTCCTATGTTATAAGTTCACTGTCGTTTACTTAAAATGTAACAATTTAATATACCTTTGCTGTATTTATGTACATTTAAAAAATACATTGATTTATATTAATTAAATAGGTATTATAATCGTTTACAACATTTAATAAGATCTTTTAAAACTTAAATAAGTATAGTATGTCAATGTGATTTGTATCGTATAGTCGCTTACTTAGATTTTCAATATTCAACCATATTTTTTAGGCTAATAGAAGTTATTTTGCTGTTTTCATTTCGTAAGTGTAGAACTGCAATTTGCTTAATTAAAATGGCGACCTATACGACAGTACATTGAGGTCAGAAAATACTTATAATATAACGCATTTGCCTTACTAATCACATAAAGACAGACTAGTTTATTTACTGAAAAAAAAAAGTTAAATTTTTTTTTAACTATGAACACCCTAAATAAAAATAAAAAAAAATTGTCGTTGAAACATGTCATCGATATTTTTTTTTTAAATGTTGACATAGTTAAAAAAACTAGGGTGTATATAACTAAAAAAAAACCTTCTTAAAATCGTGTAAATACTGTAACAAAATTGGGATAATTAAATAACGGCGCTTAAATAAAAAGTGAATCCATAATATAAATGCGAGGACTATATTATTGGCAGTTTTAATATATAGATTTAAATATTTAGTTTTTAGTTTTAGCTTAAAAAACAGATTGGAACGTAGACTTAGACTAATACTTACCTAATTTATGGTGAAATGCCAATTATTATGTACGACACATATATATACTTTTAAATTTGAATTATTTAAATAAATACACTTAAAAACAAATTGTTAAAAATTAATTTGAAACGTACATTAAATGTAAAATTACTATCTCAAAGTGTATTGAAAACTAACACTTTTATGATGCCTTAAATAATATTAAAAAAAATATGAGGATTATTAGTATTAGGATATACTTTACTTTGATTAAATAATTTGATGAAATAATCTTACTGACTAGTTCTTTATCAATACAAAAAACGTTAAGTGCATCGTGATTCAAATTTGAATTATATCTAACGAAAACGATGTAGGTGGTCATTCAAATATATTACCTATTTAATATATTTGAAAATTAATTGCAAGTACTAATGATATTTATATAACAAAATTAATTATATGTATTTTAGTTGACAAAATAGAATGTGCAAACTTGTTCAAAATTTTTTTTTACTTGAAACTACGTCTAATAATTAAGTATTCAGGAATTTATTTATTTATAAGAATTTATTTCTTATGAAAATATAGTCGTTTAAACGTATAGCCAAGCAATTATCGACCTTATTTTCATGAATCAGATGCAAATGGTAACTATTAAAAACTAAAACGTTTAAGACTATCACTGGGTCGTATGCTACGTAAAACGTTTAAAAAAAATAACAATAAAAAAAACACACACGCAACATTAAAAAAATATTCGTCACGTTCTGGCCACTCTAGGATAGAAAGAGAAGAAGAACATTATAAAGCTTTCGTCTTTACACTTAAAACAATGTCTTTCAGTAATTGTTAAAACCCACTTATGTTAGCAACAAGAAGTTTTTTTTATCTGTGGGCATTTATTCAAATACCTACTATATAAAAAAATATGGTATTTTATACAATGAAAGACTGTTTATGTGAGAAGACTACAATAGTACCAAAGCTTGAGAGTAAGTTTTAGACATTACAATCTCGTTTCCAATTACCTTTTGATATTTTATTTACATAATATCGAAATCGTAATCGAAAACATGACCGTAAATAAAAAAGCAAGGTGGAAAAATTACAAAATTCGAATCAAGAAAATGAGACAGTCCGAAAGTAAGCCCTTACAAACTATGTAGGAATTCGTTTCCGAATATCACCGAAGTTCCCCGAACGTTTACCCTCGGGTCGACCGCGTCGGGACCGGGACCGGAGGGGGAGGGGGAATCATGAACTCCTCCACTATAATCTTAGGATGTAGCGCACTTATATTGTTATCGACCATGTAGGTTCTAGCTTGGGATTGTGCTAAGACCGCTTTAGGGTCACTGGACAGCCATTCCCCCCTGTTGCGTAGCCTCTTGCGCCTCGCTATTTGCCTGTCGCGCAAGTGCTGTAGTCTTGCGAGGTGTGCCTTGATCTGTTGGGGGCTTAACCCTGTGCGGCCGGAGCGGAGGATTTCGGCGTTTCGTTGGTATGAACCTTCAGGGTCGCGGCGGTTCCATTGGTACCTGCAACACGATAATATTTGTGTTATATTTTTATATTTCAGTCGCAAAAAAAAGCCTTCTTAGATTGATATGTCTGTAGGATAAGATAGAATAGGCCTATTTTGACGCGCTTTCAAAAGCTGTCGTTTGAAGACCAGTGGTTTTCTAATCCTTTTGATTTTATTACAGCTATCATTATTTGTTTAGAATCAGTTGCAATGGCAATTTTGATTTTTATTATTTCGAAGAATTTGTTATCTCCATGTAAACGGAACATGTAACAGGAACTATCCCATAGCACACGTAAGAATTCGCATCGATATTTGTGAGCTACGAAATAAATAGACATTATAATGCAATAAAAAGAGCTATTAATATAATTTTATTGCATTTTGATTTAGGTGAGGCAATGAAAGTCAAGATAATGTGTGTTTACCTAAAGTTGGGTTGCTGGAAAAATTTATCGGCCTTTAGCTTTTAGTAATGGGCAAAGTTATAGACTAACAGTAACGTAATATACTGAGTGGTTGTTTACAGATGTTTTCCAGATGAACATGCAATGAAATGAAATACATGTATAATAAATAATATAATCAAATAGGCCTTTACAAGCACTTATAAATCGACTGCTTATGCATGCTCATGAAAATACTATTAATTTTGTATCCTTAGTAAAAATTGTAATGATGCAATACATAATATGTCCTTACCCTGGGAATGGTCTTGTGAGCCGCCTGTGCGCCGGCCGCGAGCGCTTCTTCAAATCGTTCGGTCTCGAGTCGGTTTTCGGTTTGCGCATCCCACTGCCCCTTTGCCCGTGACGTTTCTGTCCTCCCCTATTCTGCTGCAGGTCATACGACTTCGGGTTTAGGACTGGCATGTTGGTGACGTCATTCACCATAGGGTCGTTGACCTCTTGACTGCCAGGGGCATTGATCTCGTTGATCGTGCCCATTCTTAGCCAGCGGCGGTGGTACTCCTTAACCTTGGGCTTCGGGATCTTCTCGAGTTTCGTCTGGCAGATGTACTGGCGCAGTTCCATACAGCTGCGAGGTGACCATCTGGAAATAATACAATTGGATGTTGAGATTTTTGAAAAATTTGCGGTAGAATTATAGAGGTCATTCCACCTTTAAATTTCTAAATTAGATATGTTCCGATCTGTTTAAATATCTGAATTACGAGTTTCAATCTCTAACAGTAAATCTTTTAGAGATATATTTTAGAAGTTGTTCCTACTAAATGCGCTTTGACCAATTTTAAAGTTTATTTACCTAAAGCTTTTTATTTTTTTGCTGATTTGACTAAGCAAATGTTTATAAATATATTTGTAAAATTTTCTCTCTTCGAATCAGAATTGGCGTGACCTATTAAATAATATTTTATATTAATCCCCGTGGATTATAAAAGCTAAACATGTATTAGCCATCAATCAATTCCCACTTTGATCTCGCCCTTTTCTATGAATTCATTATAGTTACTGGAAACTCACTATTAATATGTATGAGTTAGAGTCGTGGATTACATAGCTAATTTGCGAATAACTTTACGAATCACGTATTGACCATCTGTTGCTAAATGTTTTAGTTTTAAGAACCCGGATAACGAGGTTATATGTATAGGAGTAAGCTTGGGCGTTCTTTTCAGTGCCAATCCCTCCCTACTAATAATATAAATGCGAAAGTAGCTATTTCGCTTTGATATCTAAACCACTGAGCCAATTTCAATGATATTTTGTACGGAGATACACTGAAATATTAGAAAGGATATAAGCTACTTTTTATTCAGGGAAAGTGTATTGTCTCCAGGGAAAACGGAAGAAACAGTGGAGCGGAAGTTAGCCTTATAACTGGATATTAGGCTGTTGTTCAGGGTAGTAATCGAACACGACCAGGGATGATCAAAGCAGGATTGCATTAGTCAAGGTAACTAATCAAGGAAATATCCACCGTGTATATTTAACATTAGTTTCCGGCACGCGGATTCACCCGCGTAGTTTCCTTTCCCATAGGAATATAGGGATAAAAAACCTTCCTTGGTAAATGGGCTATATAACACTGCCTATAAAGTTACGCCTTTTTAACAGGGTCGGCAACGCGTGAGTGACGCCCCTGGTGTTGCAAGCGTCCATAGGCTATGGCAACCGCTTCCCATCAGGTGGGGTGGGACCGTATGACTGTTTGCCACCCTTGTGTAAAAAAAATGTTTCGAATCAGACGTGTTCAAAAGATAACGAAAAAAAATTTCAGCTTTATATATTAGTTTAGATTTGTGCTATTAATACTTACAAGACATGGATTCTTTACCACATAGAGTATAAAGTGGTTAACAAAGGTTTCTCCATTAACCAGTTGGAATTTTTTTACACCAGTTGGCAGCACAATGGTTCAATATACCGGTATTATTAAACGGCTCGGTTCCGACTGCGAATCGTAAAACTTATTGGTTTTCGTGGTATTGATCTTTGTTTGACAAATTATAGTTTTGGGGATACGTTTGTCGTGGATGCTAGTGACGGGAGAGAGCGTTTTGTACCAAAGTTTAAAATTAAATATATTTTTTTTTATCTATCTGGTTCAAAATTAAGGAAAACATGCATTATGGTATTGATATAGGATACGAGGATTCTGTCTTATCCAAATTCCTAAATTTTACCTACTTCTAAAAAGTATATAAAAAAATATCGTTCTTGTAATATATATGCGATAGTGCACACTAAAACAGACCGCGTACGGGTGTAAAACTATCTGAAGCTAACCTTCTACTCCAAAAAAAAAACACGGCGGAAGGGATTTAGATAAAACTTGGCACACTGATAAAATAGGTTCCGGATATGTAGATGTACCCGTGCAAAATAATTAAATCTATATCAGAAATGCGAATGTTACTTAGATATAGGAGTATAACTTAGGCTACTTTTATCCTTAAAATCATCTATACAACGCATGATAAACATTTAACTACATACATTAATTTATAAGTCAGTCAAATATTTTATAGTTTACACCAAACCAACAGAATCCATTCGAGGATTTAAATTGAATTGCCAACTTTAGGGCTTTAAGTTGTAAACGGTTCACTACGTCCTTGAGCCACACTCATGTTGGCCACGAATAGTGATGGGATTCTTCCCGGGAAAGAACCCAAAATGGGAAGATTGAGGGAAAGAACCCGAGGAAGATTCCCAAATGGGAAAGTATTCGGGTTTTTTCATTTTTAGCAATGTAACAAATAGGTAATGTGTAGATACATGTGTATATCAAATAGTACGTACTATTTAAGTACTATTACTACTTGTTTGAGCTAATTTAACTTTGCTTATTTCCATAATTCAATAAATACGTTATACAGTCTAAGCCGTTTACTGCGACATCTTTTAGAACAATATACCTGTTATATTAACTTAGAACAAAGGTCCCGGCTGAATGCTATATGACCGCCTAATCAAAAACATTCCTTTTTCCGACATTGCTATTGACGACATACCTCATTAAACGACCACATTTAACAATTATTTCGGAGAATTAGATCTGTTAATAGTACAAAATTGTATAAAACTACTGGAACCTATAACAGATACTATTTTCTAACTCGAAGGCAGTGAAATACTTATAAATGAAGTTTATATGGCCTTCAAAGATATTAAGTCCACATTTAATTTTGCATTTCCGGACATCATCAACATCATCAACAGCTTATATACGTCTCCACCGAGGAGCTCGACCCTCCCCTAACACCGAAGGGGTGTAGGCCATAGTCCATCACGCGGGCCTAGTGCGGATTGGCGGACTTCACATGCCTTTAATTGTGACATCTCGGGCATGCAGGTTTCCTCACGATGTTTTCCTTCACCGAAAGCCAGTGGTGTGAATCCGTATGTAAGTTTTTTTTATAAACTCAGAGGTACGGGCGAGGGATTTGAACCGGCACCCTCGTGATCGTGAGTCGGTGCGCTCCCAACTGAGCCACCACGGCTATCCGGACATTTCCGGACATATCCATTCTAAATGAGCATCACAAACAAGATTTTAAAAATGCTGTAATTAGCTGAACAAATAAATGTTTGACACCCATTCATTATGCTGCATATTTATTCGATCCAAGATAGCAAGGCATTGAATTAGAAGATGAACACGAAGTGGATGGAGTGTATACACGACGTTAACCAATCGCACAATATTGTCGTTGGTGTTGATTTATCCAATTATAGAGCTAAATAGGGTTTATAGAGTATACCATTTATATGGAAGGATGTCACCGAAATGGACCCAGTAGTTTGGTCGAGAGGACTCTGCAGTTCCAAATTGCTGAGTAGGGTTGCAGTACGGATTCTAACTGCTCCCTGTACTTCAGCAGCCACAGAACCATTGTTTAGCACGCACGTCCATATACATAGTCGCAAAAAAAACAAATTGACTACAGACAGGGCAGCAAAAATACCTTTTATTTCATACAATTGGAACCTGTTTTATAAACACAAAGATCATGAAAATGACGATGATGACGAGCCAATATCTACGAGGGCTGCACTAAAAGTATGGGAATGGAATATTTCCACAATTCCTGTCATATTAAAATCTTTTAAATTGAAAACTCTTTGGTTTTAAAAATCGAATACCATTTATTTATTTAAAAAACGATTCTCGGTCTTGTCACAAGGTTTTGTCAAACTTGTTTAGTCGTTGAGAAAATGGAGAAAATGGACTCGAGAAAATTCAAGAACGATGATTTATTATGACTTTCGAAGTGGTTTAACACAAAAACAGTGTGTTGACCGGATGATTTCTGCATTTGGTGATGAAGCCCCATCCAAAACCACAATTCATCGCTGGTTTGGTGAATTTCAACGTGGACGTATCAAGTTCAGTGATGATCCTCGTCAAGGTCGTCCAAAAACTGCAGTCACCCAAGAAAGCGTTGATGCTGAGCGTAAGCTGATTGAAGAAGATCGACATGTGATATACCACGAAATTCAGGCAACTTTAGACATTGAGATGAGTCAAATACAAATAATCTTGCATGAACAATCACATTACAACAAGACAAAGAACGGTAAATGCAGAACGGTATGCTAGCATTTATTTGCCACAGTTCGTTTCTGAACTCCGTCCTCAGTTTTTTCGATGGACCAAGCTGCGGCTCAGCATCTGATCAGCTTTCTGAATTGAACATCAGTGTGAAAACTGGAGAAGGAAGGGGTGTTAATGTCGGCTGTTCATCGTCAAAGTCATTTTTATTTATTCATTCTGAGAGCCCCATTACGTTGCTCTTAGTCTCTCCAGAACAATAAAAGCACACTGCAGAACATTTCAGCACTGCTTTTCGACATCCATACATCGCTCCACAAAAAGAAACGGTTTGCTCGAGTTTCTGAACATTGTCACTTATAACTTTTTCATTTATAGTTCTACGACAAAAAGTTACTGGACCAAAGTTGTAGAGAATTTGATTTGCAACAAAAAATGTTACCAATTTTTTTTAATCAAATGAATAGTTTAAGAGATATATCGTATAAACAATTTCAATTGAAAAAACCCGTCCATTGGGTTTCTTCCCACATAAACACCCGGTTCTTTCCCATTTGGGAATTAACCCGGGTTTATTCCTTTCGGGTTTATTCCCACCGCCCATCTCTAGCCACGAATACCATATTGTTTCCGACAATAGCTTATATTCCCATTCGAAATCTAATCAGCAATGACCATTGTTGTCTGAGATGTAAAGTTTAAATAAATAAAATATCCTGGGACATTTTTCACACACGGCCAATCTGAGGGCTTACTCCCGACGCTTTCGAGAAACGAGTTCTAATCTATAAATGTCATTTCATACATTTTTGATAGCGATTCTAGCGCACGATCGTGCGGTGACACTTTTTGGAACTAACTTTGATCAAGAATTTCGTTACAATCGAAACCGAATCGAAAAATCCGTACTCCTGGCACTATTTGACATTTGTGAATAAAATGGTGGGAACGACTTTAAACGTCAAAATACACGATCAGTAAAAAGGTACTTTTTCAGGATCGAGTTATCTCATCTAGGATAAATTTATCTAATCTAAAAAATTACATCTAATGTACAAGATTTCGTTTTAGAAAAAAATAAAAAATTGAATATTTATTTTTTTCTGTAGAAATTAACCACACACAACTTATTTTATAATTCTGAAACGTCAAACACCGTTACCGATCGAATAAATGTCAATCTTAGCCATGGCCATCTTGATTTTTTATTCGTATTGGTTCGGGATTAACCAATAGGAGTTCAAGATGAAATTTTTTGGTTCAGGATTAACCAATAGGAGTTCAAATTGATATCAAAACAAAATCATTTTCGAATCGTTTTCGGGAGTAAGCCCTCTGATTCCAAACTAAGCCGAGCTTGTGATATGGTAACCAGATAGCTGATATACCTACTACATAATATAGTACTTTTAAATACATAATTATATAGATATTTACATCCAGACACAGGACAAACAGACATATTCATGCATACAAATGTTTGTCCTGGGTGGGATTCGAACCCACGACCCGCGGCTTGAGAGTCAGGGTCACTAACCACAAAGCCTACCTGTCAAAGTGTTTAGTTTTAATTGTACGTAAAAATAACTCATTCCTACTCTACAACTTTTGGCCTTAGGGGATTAAGCATCATCGGTTGAAGAAGTATTATAAAAGCTTTATGCTTCCATTACAAAGGCAAAGGAAGATTAAAATAATACTCCTATAAGAGGTGGAACTATGCCCCCATATTTTGCCCAGTCGACATATTCTATACTAGTGGCTCCCCACGGTTTTTGCGTTTCAGGGGATTAATTTTCCCGGGATAAAAAGCAGCCTGTGTGTTATTCTAGAACACATTCTATCCAGATTTCATCGCGATCCCTTCAGCCGTTCTGGCGTGAAAGAGTAACAAACAAAAATCCATACAATCTGCATTAAGTAGGGAGTAGGATAGCAGAGAGGGTTCAAATCCCACCCGTGACTGTCTGTTTGTTCTATGTGTTAACGTAAATATCTATATAAATATGTTTATAAAAGTAGTTTATCAGCAATCTGGTTAATATAGTAGAAGCTCTGCTTAGTTTGGAATCAGATTGGTTATGTGCGAAAAATGACTTAGGAAATCTTACTACAACTTTAGGTACTCAGGGGGTGATTGAGTCTTTAACTACAGTTAACATTAAATACTATATTTTTATACACACAATCAAGATAGGCCAGAGAATTGGCTTGTTATTAAAGAATACGTTAAAATGATGGTTCAAAAGCTCCGCTCTTTAAAACATAAATCATAAAACTAAACGTGAGTTTATTTTGGTTTAATTTATTTATTTATTTATTTATTTATAGATACTTGCGGCACTTACAGTATTCACCAAAACGTACAACAAGTCAATTAATATACATATGATTCTGAAACTAAAATAGGGACAAGATAATAGGTCACTTTTGACAGATGTCAGTTTTATATTCATAGTGAGGTGACCTGCTTAAAAACATCGATTAAATGAATGAATCGAATGAATCGATACAGACTTGAAACATATGTGAATTTTAAAAATGATCATGCGAATCCCTTTCCCATTATTATTTTTTCTTTCATAAATTAAAGGAGCAAAATAAGACAAGTCAATGACCTTTCTATTTAGTTATTTTTTTGTATTTTTATAGTTAGTTAAAAGAATAATAAATATGTATAATTAGGTTTTATTAAAATCACAACGTGGTTATAAATTTATGGTGATTTTTCTTCACAAGTAATCATTGCATTCGATTCAACTTACAATACTATCAGCTTTCGATTTTTAGAGTAACATCCCTAGTGTTTAAAAAGAAAAAGGGTTGACTGACGCAACATTGTAACGACGTTCAGTTCTTTAGATCAGAAATTGTTTATTATGTTTAGAATGGTTTATTAGTGAAAGCAAATCGTAAAATTACTCGTATCGGTCATTATTACAATAAATATGTAAACGTAATTGAAAAAAGTTAAGCAATTGTGCAGATCTTATTTTATGCCCGCCGTTACAAGGTTACGTTGTTGAATTTTGATGAAATGTCAAAAGTGACCTATTATCTTGTCCCTAGTATAACTTAAATATCTAACACTTTTAATTACAAAGGTATTGAACTTGGTAAAAAATATATCAATACTAGGTTCCTGGGCAATCAGGGCGTTGAGGAGATTCACGGCGTGATTTGTAGGCGCAAATTGAGCGGTCTGTGTTCGCACAGGCACCGTAATAGTCTGGAATCTGGAATGGCATTAAGACAGGCAGACTTTTTGCATATTTTAATCTGCTATTTTCCTAACCTTGTCTGACTGTCTGAGTTTTAGATTTCATCCAGTCAATATTTTAGTATGCAGACGTTATTTGTAATGTTTCTGGTACACTTTACGTGTGCAACAAGACAGTGTGTTTATTTGATTGTACATATCTATTCTAAGTTTTTGAAATGTTATATTTATTTTATATACAAGGATACGGAAAGTTTGTGTACATGTAGGTATATCTATATATGTATAGATATTTTTTACGCTTTCATACAACAAAAGCAAAAATTTTCGATTTACTTCTTAATGTATTTTTATTTTTGTTAGACCCAAAGTCCACTATGGTATGTGACGTTGGAACAACAGTGATTAAGAAATCAATACATTAGAAAAACATCTGTATGGCGAATATTTTCGGTAACAAACAAAACATAAAAAAAATATTCCGACGAATTGAAAATCAATTTAAGCCACCAAATTTTTTTAAAGTCTGTTAAGAATAATTTCAAGCTTAAAGTTGTAACGACAGCTCACCTGTAAAGCAGTTCAGGCATCATAGCGATGCAGTGCATCTGCAGCTCGTTGGGTGTCATCTTCTTCATCTTGGAGAAGGACTGGTAGTGCATCCGTTTGAGCTCGCCCCCCCACTTCCACGCGTGTATGTTGTTGTCATATATGCCACCGATCCATCTGCTTTCCTTTGCTGTAATTTATATAGAACATATCTATAGTAGGTAATACATATTATAAAGCTGAAGAGGATGTTTGTGTTGGCGCGCCCTTAGAGGATTAGTATAATAGATCCTCTAAGGGGCGCGCCAATCTCAGGAACTACTAGTTCCAATAAAACACAGTCAAAAACGGGGAAATATATCTTATGTGACCCAGACGTAGTTCTCTACGGGTAATCTAGATTTATTTACATATGTATATACCTGAGACCCGGGAATCTTAATATTTCCCGGGATAAAAATAGCCTATATCATAATGTTAATATATTTTTCATCCCACCATCTCGGAAAGAGTATTTTTAATCTTCAATATCTGAGTGGAAAAGCCGTTTTTATTCTCTAGAGGATAAAGTAAATTGAATTTGGAACATCGTGTGCACTAAGTTTGTGAATTAAAAAAAAACATTAAACCTATTTACTGCTACCTCTATGGTGCCGAATATATCATACAACTTTATTTTAATTTGTTAAAAACTCAGACTCAGCACCTTCTTGGTGTTCTTTTTTCAATTTGCTTTGTACGCGGTTCTTTACGCGGCATTACACTCAATTTAAATAACTGTAGCAACGTTACTTTAAAATTTTCTTAATTATACCTTAGTATTATTTTGTTATAATTTAAAGATTATTCTGTAATACTTACCTGTCATAATGTAGTAATTAATACCTAAACTGAAATAAAAGTGTACCTATCTTGTGATTGTAAACGTTTTTTTTTGCATTTAGTCATTTCCTCGCTGAGGTGGAATGAAAAGTTACGTGTTGCACTCGAGTGCAAAGATTTTTCACCTCGTGCTCTTTTGATTCCCTCGCTAACGCTCAGGATTCTAATTTTGAATCACTCGCTGCGCTCGTGATTCAATTTTAGAATCCTTCGCTTGCTCGGTCATCAAAATTGAACACGCGGTTAAAAAGCAACTTAGCACTCTTGTATAACAAATAACTATTCTCATCCCAAAAAAAAAGTTGAAAACTGCGTTTCAAATTTCAAACAAATCCGTTCAGCAGTATTTGCGTAAAAGAGTTACAAATATTCGCATTTATAATATTAGTAGGATTAATTTTAGGATAATGCTTAATGCCTCTGTTATTTGTAAATGTTTGTAGGTGACCGTAATTGCTTTCCATCAGGTAGACAGTCTGCCAGTTTGTCGGCATACTTGACACGATTTTAACATAGAGTGGGTACATCTAAACTAATATTATAAACCAAAAATTATATTTTGTTTGTAATGAATAAACTCAAAAACTACAATATCGATTTCAAAAATTCTTTCACCATTGGAAAGCTACATTATCAAGGAGTAACATAGGCTATGTTTTATCCCCGTATTCTTACGGGAACGGGAACTATGCGGGTGGAACAGCGCGGAGGTAGCTAGTACTAACTACTTATAAATGGGGAATTGGGGACTAAACTCACCGACACCTGGGTTGTTGAGGTAGTTACGAAGATTCCTGTCCTCCCATCGAGCTGGCACGGTTAAATTGCTGAATTTGTCCTGAAACAATTAAGGAATTATATATTAAGTAACAAATATAGGTAGGTTTTAAGAGGTTGCCTTATCGCAGTGGTTGCTTTTTCAGACAGACAACCTTCTTTTTTTTTCATAATATTACAGGGTATGTGTATTTTGTGAAAGACAAGTATGTTATAAATAGTTTATTTTATAAGTATTGCCTCTAAAAATAGCGTTGTAGGTTGTTAAACCCATAGTTTAATATATAGTCATATATAAAGATAACTTTTAGGCAGTAGGTATTTAATAAAAACAGAATTGCACAGCTTACTAAATATGTAGTACTAAATAGTAGTATCATCTTTTACGTCGATAAAAAAAATATTAACAAAATTATACTAATTAGTTTGGCAAACTTGACTAATGCATAGACAGCAGATAATTATATTTTGAATCTATATTTAAAATACATTTAAAGATTTATTTTCTTCATGTAGATACTACGGCCTAAAGACTTTCATAGCACTAAAATTCATAAAAAGATGAATCTTTATGCACTAAAACTATCGGCTATATTTTATAAGCTATTTACTTTGCGCTCGTAAACTAATCTAGAGTAATTAGTAAATTAATTTTCACAACAATTTATCGCGAAAACCTTGAAACGTCGCAATTGTTTGATCAAATGTGACTGATGTTATTAATCTGGCCTTAATTTTTTTTAAACACAATTTAGCTTACTTTATTTTGTTGGCATGTATATTACTGTATAGTGCAAGTTTTTTTCATTGTTTTTAGCTCATAATGTTGAAAACCATCTTTTTTCTACTACTATAGATCTACTAGTATTTTTTTTTTCGAAACCTTATTTTTTCAACCTCTATCGATCTACTGAACATGTGCTATGTAAGTAGAAGTGTTAGCCTCAGATGGCTTTTACACCCGTACGTGGACTGCTTCAGTAAGCAGAAGACTCTCAACCGAGGAACCTTCGAGACATTTACGTCCTCATTTCGTTTGTAGTAGGTAGGTTTTTCGATTACAGTTTGTAGTGTTTAAGTAATTAAGAGTTTTGAAACTCTGCTCAGTTTAGGTTTTTTTAGGGAAGTGTCAAAAAGCTTATAATTTTCTTAAAATAAATAAAACTACATTAGATCAATTTTAGTCAAGGAAATATCAATTCTAGGTCCTTGGAATAAGTGTCACTTGACACATATTCAGGGCTGATTGTCAACAGAACAAGCGCCACTCGTCTTGCGTGGAAACTAATTGATAAGGTTACTATAAATATAGGGTATGACCGTATGATGCGTCAGAAATGAAGGTGAGGTGCGTCACATCCTTTTTTTGTTTTAAAATAAAATTAATTTTTAAGACTGAAAAAAAAATGAATGCATGCAAGCATCATAAACTAAATACCTATAACAATTTTTGGGTGAAATGATCTCTATCTATATATGTAAACATATTTGTCATTTATTAGACAACAGTATAAAAAAAAATTAAGAAATCTGAATTAAAACAGTGAATCGATATGGCAGATCCTTTCAGACACAAAATCTAAACTGTTATAGAAAATTCATTCTGTAGCAGATTAGAATTTTATACATTTTTGTCTATAATATAAGGTTATTCAAATACATAAGTAATAATACATCATAGGAATGCCACGGTTAGGTTTATTTTATTGCCATTTGTCAAATTCTCCCACGTTACTCAAAAATGTGTAAGGATAGCTTAATGCCTCCAACCGCCGCAATAAATAACAACGCCTACATATAAATGGCGTGTAATTTTTTCAACGCACGCTATTATATGTACGTGTCAATGTAAAATTGTTAAATCGTCAGGTTAAAATCTAACTCACGAGATGGACTGCCATAGACTTAATAATTCACGCATTATTTTTTTAAGATTGTCTATCAAGGAAAATAAGCTAACCGAACTTTGTCATACCACAAGCTGAAGCGCGGTTTCACCAAGGTAGTTCGATAGTAGAATAGGAATAATGTCCCAGGATATTTATTTATTTTATCTTTAGAATATTAGTGTAGATAAGCAACCTTATGAACCGAGGATAAGTCGACAAATTATAAATTAGTTAAGGCATATTTGAATGACTAAATATTTAATCTATCCTAACTTAAGCTAGTTTATAAGAGATTCAATAAAAGACCAAAAACCCTAACCTATCCTAAAATAACTTAACCAAACTGCACAATTTATGGACTGAATAAATTCGTTTTATAATCTAACGGACTTAGCAATTAAACTGCGACATATATATATGCAAATCTCTATCAATGGTGGTTTTGTCTTTCATAACGTCATAGGGAACACCCACAGCTTGGCAATTGGCCATTGGCCCATTTAACCACACTTGTGCTAACATTTGCCATTTCTAATGTCGCTGCTTTGCGCTACACCACGCATATTCCATTTAGTATTCCTAGAAGTTGTCACTAGAGTCTTGCCAATGTTTTGGACAAATAATTGCTCCAAAATTTGGAGTGACAGAAGCAAAGCTTTGGCCTAATTTATCTCTCTCGGCTTAATACTAACTATGATATTATTTTTCGCTTTCAAGGTTAAAGTGATTTTAGAAATTATTTCAGCATGTAAAAATTCTTTCACCAATGGATAACAACGTTATCAGGGAGATACATAAGCTGTATTTTAGTTATTTTTCAGTAATGAGATCTTAGATGTTCCTAGAAAGTTCTACCTAGTAACTCAATGACAAAATATTCAAAACAAGTGGTTTATAAATAATAAAAATAAGTTTGACTGGCCGTTGGGCTTTGTGGTTAGCCATGACTTTTAAGCCGCTGTTCGCGGGTTCAATTCCCAGCCAAGCCCCATATATGTATGTATAAATATGTCTGTTTGTTCTGTGTCTGTGTTGGTTGCAATAATACAAGCTCTGCTTAATTTTTAATCAGATTGGTTATCTATAAAAATGACCTAGGACCTAGGACATATTGGTGTATAATACCAATGTTGGCCAAACATGTTGGTCTATCAGTTATTTAGAAGGCCAATTCACAATACTGGTCAATATCCCTTACCAATAGGCTTTATTGCATATAACAATACTTTACAATACACATTAACAATAATCACTAGGCATGATTTCTATGTAATTGTAACAAATTCTATCCCTTTGTTGAAGTCATGATGCATCGCCTCCTTTGTTGGTAATTATTCTTCAGTAACAATCATGATTTTATCTTTTAGAACTATTTAGATCACTAATCGTGGATTTAATCTATTTGGATCAAATCAATCACTACAATGTATTGAAATAAAAATCCTGTATTTATAATAATAAATATCCTGGGACCTAGCCTGTCAAACAAAATACAATGTAGGTAATATTATTATTAAATGTTTTTTGGTCTATTTTGATTGCTAATCTGTGATAATGTCTTAATACCAGGAAAAAAAACTTTAATAAAAGAAAGAGAACAAAATGCTATTTAGTTTAAACTCCATTGAATCATAGTGTTTTGATATGTAGTTTTTGAAAATCTTCTTACTCTTTTTAACATATTACATAAGGGAAAAATAGAGATACTTACCACCATTCACACAAAGTGTAACAAATACAGTAATATACACAGGAATTATTAAAAGCTTAGTTGCGAAGGCTTAGTAACACACGATTGATAGAATTCCATGGAAAACAGAACGATCTTTTCGAATAAGCACAAGGATTTCAACAGAAGCTCATTTTATCTGGTTTGTTATCATATCTATATGCTTGTCAGGTGTTTCAATGGATATGTTTTAATGTCATGACTTAATTAGACTTTTAATTACTTAGGTCTAAACGTAACTAGTTTAATGGAGTGAAGAGTAATTGTGTAAATGTTTTTCTGTCTATTTTAAATTTAATAGCTATTACTAACGGCACAGTCATGTTTAGGTGATATGATATATTTAAGAAGATAATATATAATATATTTATTATAGATAATTTTATAAGTAAACTTCTATTTTATAAGAATTTACAAACTTTTCAGCACCTCAAAATTCTTCAAAACCTCTAATCTAAATTTATTTAAAACAAAACTTTCGTAGTTAAAAGAAATCATTTAACAATATTTTCCGCTTTTCCACAAATATTTTAAGTCAAGCATAATTTCTGTGAACAGACTAAAAGTCCCAAGATGGCGTCATTCTATAGCCATTAGTAAGAAAGCTCGCGTGCTGGGGGAAAGCTAATGCTATCTCAAATCCTGCTCGGAATATATATAGTCGAAAATGGAGGTAAACTTGAATTTCTCAATACTTTAGTGAACCCTCTCGCAAGTGTGTCTCGAGTACCGTTTAAATATCTGATTGTGACCATTTTCTAAAACAAGCTTAGATCTGGCAACACTTTCGAAATTTAATAGACTCAGTGTTTTGATTTTGTTGGTAGGGACTAAACATTATATCAGGTTACAAATACCTAGAAATACATTTATTTTTTAATTTTGGCACGGATAAATTACTCTCTACACTAAGAGTTCCATTGCTCCTATATTTAAGGTTATTATATAAAATTGAATGATTCCAGAAAACATAAAACTTTATTAACACATCAAGTTCCGTGGACGGCCAATAAGAATAAAATTCTCGGAGCTATCTCAAGTGCACGCGTTCTCGGAAGTCTAGCGTCGAAAAATCATTACATTCCAGACTAAATAGATAACTAGCAATATATTTTAACGCGTGGTTTTCAGAGAAATCCAACTAGCGTAGATAATAGTGGTTATTTTATTGACAATCAAGATTAACCAGAGCATGTTTAAACCGCTTTTGACACTGTGTGAGATCTGGGTGAAGTCCAAGCAGTAAGTGGACTAAGAAGAATAAATCAATGTGAAATAGTTACGGGCCAGTGGCGTTGGTGCTTGAAATAAACGCGTGGGTCGTTAGGAATATTGTTTTGATACTGAGCAGTTGATATGAGACGGGAGTTAAATTGAAATGTCAGCACAGTCTGCCATCTGTGCATCTGAGGTTCCCTTCGTTATAACACAATCAATAATATACTGTGACATTTTTCACACATGGCCAATCTGATTCCAAACCAAGCAGAGCTTGCGCTGTAACCAGACTACTATTACACACTTATATAGATATTTATATTCAGATACAAAACAGATGGATATATGTTTGCCCTGGATAGGATTCGAAACCACGATCGTCAGGAAAATCAGGATCACTAACCACAAAGCCGACCAGGCTGTCATAATCAAATAATCTACAACTTATTTTCTACCGTTTTTAATTTCGTCTGTAACTTGTACAGAAATAACTTCAAGATTACCAGAACCATTAATAGACTCATTGGTATCGGTAACGAATACCTGAAGTATTTTTAGAGCTAAGTGCACTCAGCAATCACGTGAGAAACCGTGCATTTTTACTAACAAAACGCAACATAAACATTTCCTAACCCCGTTACACGGTAGCTCACTTCTTCTGTTTTTGTAACACAAATAGCTGGATATCTTCAAAGCCAAGGTTGTGAAAACAAAACCGCACTCTCATTTAAATCGCCTAGACGATACATGGCAACACTCCCCGGCTGTCTCACAGACTAACCAATAAAAGAAGTGGACTCGCTAACCGACGTTGATTTATGCCTACGCGTCATCACGCGTCGATCTGAAAGCATGGATGGATTAGTGGCTTATTTTTGGCTAGGCGATCCATGCAACTTCGTTTGCGTCATATCTTCCCTATCTTCCTTCTTTCGATCCTATCGGTTGTAGCGTGATGTTTATAGCCATTGAGAAATGGGCTATTTAAGACGGAAAATTTTTTTCAATTTGAACCAGCAGTTCTTGAGTTGAGCGCGTTAATAAAGACAAATTCTCCGGCTTAGAAGTTCATGTATTTATAGGATTTACATAGTTATGATGTCATTTTACTACACTATTAACAAGTACACACCGACAAGCAGTCACTGTTGTGTAAAAATACAAATGGCTGAATCATTATTTATCAAAGTGTGATCGTTACGTCAGTCAAAAGAAAATTATTTTTATCCAATATTTTTTAATAGCGAGAAAATTTCTCGGTGTTTTTATTGGATCTGATGGTTTTTGCGTCAGGTGGCTTTTACACGGGCAAATGAATAAATAAAATCGGGACTAGTTCTTTGAAGAGTCAATCTATTGAGTATAAAGGTCAAGGTCCAAACAAGACAAGAATAGGGAGAAAAATGAGTAAAAAAACAGGATAGCTGATATGATGTTTAATTTAGACCACTTTCAAGAAATGCCGCCTCTCTGTTATTCATATCGATTTATATATCTATCGAATAGGAATCGAGTTAAAGTATTCGATTATACGTAGGTTGTACGATCGAGTGCACCTGGCTGTTGTTAACAACACTGGTAACCAGCTGTTTAAGAAATACAACGAAATGCTTTGTTGTACAAACATTAATATTCTATTGAAGATGTTGCTAGGTACATAAATATTTATCATACACTAATAGGTATCTGTATCATAGTGTTTTTTTCTGAAAAAATAAGGGTGTATTGTATCATTATCTCAATATCGTTGATTTGTTTTGACGTGACAACGTCTTATAAATTGGTTTGCCGGGTGACACTTCAAGAAACTGCGTTACGCTCCGCTCACGTAACGTGACGTTATGTTTTAAATTGTTACTATTGACGTGACAACGTCTTATAAATTGGTTTGCCGGGTGACACTTCAAGAAACTGCGTTACGCTCCGCTCACGTAACGTGACGTTATGTTTTAAATTGTTACTATTATTTCATCCTTCTTCCTACTATACGAATGAATATTCACATTAAAATTATTTTACCACTCAAAGTCGTTGTCACGTAAAACTTTCGCCCGTATACCGACTTTACAGGCAACCAATTTTTTTTTTTTCTAATACATTCTAGAAGATGCTTAGGAATAGGACACGATAATTAAAAATATTTGATAATTCAGAAAACTTAACGACCATTTTAACTGGGTGTTTCATAGTTCATCTGTTGGGTTTGCTAGTAACATTAAATATATAAATTGTAATTATGTTTTCCTTTGAAAAATATTTGTATATAACATAGATGATATTTAAGTTTTAAACAAATACTTTTAAATAGTTTTAAAATGATAATAAATTCACCAAACCGAGTTCGAACGGTTGTGGGCGTTCCACTGACATTATTATTGTTAAATTTACAAATATATCATCAAATGGTGAAAAGAAAATCGTGTGTTAGGACATTATAAAAATAAAATACATTTGTTTAGACATTTATCGTTGTAATGTATTTACGAGACAATTCCTAAATGCTTGATTCCTGTTATCAGTCCATTTTACAGGTGTTTTTTATACCACCAAGGTGGCATACAGGCATACGCTCCCACTAGATGGGAAGCGGTTATCTAGGCCTATGGACGGTTGCAACACCAAGGGCGTCACTCACGCGTTGCCGACCCTGTAAAAATATCTTTACTCTTGAAGAACCCCATACTGTACTCCATTGGGAATATCATGGCAGGGAGCTTATTCCAGTAGGTATTTAAAAAAAATGCGTTGGGCGTGTTCCATTTTCTTTGTCACTATGGTTTTATGGTCGCTTCCGGATATGCAAACTGAGATGTACTTAAAATGTTCCGTGTGTATTCGATTTCCACTCAGGAAAAACATGTATGTCCTTTTGGTCTGTACTTGGATGTAAACATGTATTAAGTAAAGTAGGTATGGTATTAAAAGGTAGGAACTATACTCTACTGGAGGGCCAAGTTCCTTCTAATTTTCATGCAAGAAAATCTTACTCCATCGTGTCAAAATTTCACGTTTATAATAATACTAAGACAGACAAATAAAAAAATGTTCCCACCTTATGTGATTTATTGTAACATTAACGTCAAACTGGTAACACTGTAAACTTCATTAAGTATTACCTAAATTAATGAAGCCACTGATTTGTGATGTTTATATTCTCACGGTGTCAGTAGAATTATCATAAAAAAAACGGGTGAATTAAGAAAGAAGGTTCCGTATAATATATTATAAAACTTTTTTTCAATGATAAACATTTTCAGTTAATGTTTTATTAATCTATACTAGAAATTCAATTTATTCAGTTTAAATATTTCAACTGGCAATTTATTTAGTTATTAAAAATAATGCATTACATCCATTTATTCAAGTCCGTAAAAAACCTCCAATATAATATCAACTTTAACGTCTAGGATATAGAGTCAGGTGTTCAATCCATACATAGCATGTAATTTTCATCAAATTGCAAATGCAAACAGCTCAGTAGGGTGTGTCGATCATTCTAGATGTTTCCGTGTTTTGGCACATTAGTTCCTGGCTGCCGTATACCATATGGTGTTAGTACGAGTCAGAAATACCCACTAATATTATTACTATACTATAAATGCGAATGTTTGGATTTATGTTTGTCACTCAATTACGCTAAAACGTCTAAAGGGCACAGAATAATGTCTTTTGCTTCTTTTTATACCCAGAAAATTTTGTATCGTACGAAAACGCGATCAAAGCGGCCCGGAAGCTAGAAAGTACCGGGCGTAAAGTATAAGGATTACTCATTATCTACACTAATATTATAAAGATGATTTTTACCTATTTTTTGTGTATGTTTGTAATGAATAAACGGAAAAACTACAGAGCAGATTTCAAAAATTATTTCACCGTTGGATAGCTACATTATCAGGGAGTAGCATAGTCTATATTTTATACCCGTACTAGTAATCCGCCGCGGCTTTGCACGGGTTAAATACTTATGAGCACGTGCCGGCATCACATCAAATACCTCTAAAATTATCAGTGTTTTTCTACTACATTATGCATGTATATACATTCCTCTTGAATCACTCTATCTATTAAAAAACACCGCATTAAAATACGTAGCGTAGTTTTAAAGATTTAAGCATACATAGGGATGTAGGGACTGAGAAAGCGACTTTTTTTTATACTAAGTATGTAGTGATTCGCACGGGGAACTGCTCGGAGGCACTTAGTTATTAATTACTAGCTGCCTCCGCGCGGTTTTACCCGCGTAGTTCCCGTTCCCGTGGGAATACAGGGATAAAATATAGCCTATGTTACTCGGGGATAATGTAGCTTTCCAAAGGTGAAAGAATTTTTGAAATCGGTCCAGTAGTTTCGGAGCCTATTCATTACAAACAAACAAACAAATCTTTCCTCTTTATAATATTAGTATAGAATACAATTTTGCCATTCATTTCTAAACGCATTACGTATGTATCTTGTTTACGTATTCGCTGCAACCATCAATATGTAATAGATAATATCCTTAAATTAAGCAGAAGTAGACTAACCTAAATACTAGCACTCGTATTTACTCCTGACCTCAGTGCAAAGCAAATTAATGCCACTAATACATATTATAAATGCGAAAGTTTGTGAGAATGTAGGTATGTTTGTTACTCTTTCACGCCAGAACGGCTGAAGGGATCGCGATGAAATTTGGGACAGAGATACAATATATTCTGGAGTAACACATAGGCTACTTTTTATCCCGGGAAAATTTAAGGTTTCCCGGGAATTCGGGTGAAACCGCGGGGAGGTAGTAATGCTACAATAATTTTGGGTTCAATATGGCGACGCACTCTCTGGCATTTTGGAGGACCGCCAACTAGCATACTGAACTTGGCTGCTATTATTACTATAAATTAATTCATAATGCTGAAACGTGACGGAATTTGCCGAACGATTGAAATATTGTTGACCGACGACCCGCCTCGGCCTTCATTTAATTTTAACAGATTAACCCAAAACAATAATATTCATTGTAATATTTTAACAGGCTAAATAACCTAAAACAATAATAACGTACGTATAAACCTTCCACTTGAATCCTAACTTAATATTATAATGAAAGTAACTCTGTATGTCTGCCTGTCTGTCTCGCTTTCATGCTAAAACCACTGAACCGATTTAAATGAAGTTTGATACACATATAGTCTAGAGCCTGAAAAAGGACATAGGCTATTTTGAAAATAGAAGATGGCCCGGGCACGCGGGTGAAACCACGGGGAGTCACTAGTTAAATTCGTTCAGTAGTTTTATAATAACATGTTTAATAATCGCGTGGTAGAACCTAGTAGAGTAATAATTATAATTATTACATTATAGTTTGGTATAAGCCAGTTTCCAAGGATTTTATCCGCCATTTTTTATTCATACGCTCGTTACATACAGCAAAAAAAACAGGGACATTTTCAAATATGACACATCTGATTCCCGACTAAGTCAGCTATACTTAGTTTACGTATTTTCACCACATTGAGCAACACATAACAGTGTATGGGATTTTTTGTTAGATAAGCAAAAGACGTGTGAACAAAGTATTTTTTTATTAATAATCAAAAGCTGAAAAAATCCAATGATGTCATGATTACAGTCGGTATATTTACAGAATATGTGTGTAGGGTTTTTATTTTCGTATGTGAGTGAGTTATGAGCCACTTTTAAAACGGATTACACAGTAAAATTTAATTTAAATGAAAATATGTGCCGCGTCAGATGAAAGTATAGGAGATCTAATTATGGAGACTTAGGTTTTGTATTCTATGAAAGTCTGAATAAACTTAAATAATACATACAATTAGAATATATTCCAAAATATTTTATATTTGTATAAAAGGTGACCACTTGCCATCAGATAGAACGTCTGCCTTGGTCATGGGAACAGGAACTACGCGGGTGAAACCGCGGCGCAGAAGCTAATTGTTTATGTTTTAAGTGAAATTATTTAATGCTCCACATTTTATAAAACACTAGCGGACCCGGCAGACTTCGTTCTGCCCACCAGCGCCACCTACCGGGTCCAAATTGTTGTATTATACCTACATAAAACCTTCCCCATGAAATACTCCGGTGAAAACCGCATGAAAATCTGTTCAGTAGTGTTTGTGGTCATCGCGTTCAGACAGACAGAGATGGCGGGGACTTTGTTTTATATATAACTAGTTGACCCGCGCAACTTAGCGTCACTTGCCCGTTTCTGCAACAATTTTGATTGATGTTCCGCTCCTATTCGTCATAGCGTAATGATTTATACATAAAAACCTTCCTTAAGAATCACTCTATCTATTGAAAACACCGCATCAAAATCCGTTGCGTAGTTTTATATATGTATATAGATGAACAAATATCTAGAACTGTTTAATAGATAAGAATTCTTTCAGATGATGTGTTCATTATTTTCTGTTTAGAATAGTTTACATTCCGCGTAAAGTAAACACTAAACAGTTGGGGAAATATTCTTGTTTTATTTTTTCATGATGTATTAGAATCTTTTCACACGTTTGCATATTGTTCGCGTTTCTATTGAATAAATAAATAACATCATATGATTATTTTACATACCAACGCGATTGTAGTGGTAGGTCCAGCACGTCCAGTAAACGTCTATTTATAGATTTCATACACAGGCGTATTGGGGAACTAAAACATTACTATTTTTTAAAGAACTTCAATCGGACTATTACAAAGATTTAAAGACCAAAAAGAACAAAATCTGTTAAGTCGTTCTCAAGCTATGGCGTAACCAAGGGAAATAGGGATTTATATATATTGAGTACTGACTAACTAAGTCCACCATACATGGATTAATAATCTTGAGAGCTACTGCAATAAATACCAAACAAATTTGGAGCTTCTGCCAAAAGATACCTATTCAGAAGTTCTCGTAAGATTCTTACTGTATTCTAACTTTGTTACAAAAAGTCGCTGTAAGGAGACAAACATTTAGATATTCCAAGAATTTTATGAAGACACCAAAGCTATTTCACAAAGGTTATTATAACTGTTAATAGCATAAGCGAATTTATTGTCTGGACTTCAGGAGTCATGTTTATTGCCTGTTTTAAGTCTAAACGACTTCGCGCGTGCATTTCCTTTTCGGTTTTATTTGACAATGGCTGTTTTCTGTTTTAATTCTTATTGTCTTAACAAGACAGTGTAAAATCGAATAATTTGCTATTTTTCAAATCAACAGGAGGCGTTAATTGTTCTGTCAACGATGGTTGCATTTATAAAAAAAGAGAGACGAACTTCTTAGCATTCCATGGATTGACCGTGCGGGTGCCGGGTCCATCGTGTGACAGAGAGAGTAACTCCGAGCAGATCCCGAGACTTGTGACACGGGTGTAGGTTTAAGCGGCCCTTTTTTGACAGATAAAAATATACGTAATTATTAAAATCTTTTTGGTGAATCTATTTTAAGTTTATCAATTAACATTTCAAACGTACAAACGTACAAATATAATTCAATGCATTATCTAATTATATAACTTCATTTAAATGCGTCCGTGAGTCATCGACAAAGATCTAAAGTGAGTCTACAAAGGCATTTCTATTTTAAATGTACGAGAAAATGATAAAAACAATCTGACGCATCGGATCGATGCAGTGAATCAGTGCGTTGAAATATTTTAAAGAGATTTACGTTTTTATCTCTATCTGTAAACTAGCAATCGTCTCGCGGTTTCATTCGCGTTTCCTGGCATTTTGTCTTTCTGAAAATCTGAAAACCCGCGGCTTCACCTCTGTGGGCTAAAACTTTAAGGGTTCTATGAGAAAAAAAGAAAGACTTATATACCTAGATATTGTGACAGCACTGTAATATTTTATGCGATAAAACTCCATCTGAATGTCATGGAAGAAAATAAAGGCTACGACTCAGCCTAATGTTCAGGTTTTCTCCAATGCTGTATTAGTAGTTACCTACTGCGTTCGCCTCCATTTTGGATATATCTATGTATGTAACATAATATAATACATGAAAACGAGTAGGACATAGTCCGCTAACCTAGTTTGGATCACCAACATAGTCAATAACCTGAAACAAATTAATGGCACCTAAGAAATAAACAAACGAAAACAAGGACCCATCACCAAACAAACCCTGTATCAAATCGCAGGGTTGAAAAACAACTCTGACACCACTTAAATATAATATACTGATTTCTTTTATATTTATAAGTTAAGGCCTATTTGAATTAAAATAATATTAAAAAAAAAAAAACCTAGTTTGGATTGGCGGTTTTTGTAAAATCAATGAAAATCATTTTTTTAATCAGACGTGTAGTCTCATACATACAAACGTAAAAACTACAATGTAGGTAATTTATTATTGGTATATATTAGGTGCAGTGCTGATAAATCGGATTTACGTAGATTGTTAAAAGCCATATACTTAAAAGTGCTATAAATAACGCTATATCAATCTAGCTCAGTGTTTGCTCGCGATAAAATACCGCAGTTTATAAATGTGTCATTGTAAGGTGATGTGATTTTTTTATGTTATGATTTATGGTCAATTTGTTATCGTTAGGAATGTTCATGTTGAGTAGCCAACTGGAAAATGCTTATTGCTGGTAAAGTGCAGATTTTGTATGTAGTTGAGTGTTCGGGCCAAACCTTCACGGTTGTGAATGTCTATGTGTAAATCATGGGGGTGTCCATGCCCTGTCGGTCCAATTAAAAATAAATACACTTCACTACATAGTATAAAACAAAGTCACTTTCTCTGTCCCTATATCCCTATGTATGCTTAAATATTTAAAACTACGCAACGGATTTTGATGCGATTTTTTAATAGATAGAGTGATTCGAGAGGAAGGTTTTTATATACAACACATGCATAATATGTTAGAGAAACACTATCAATTTTGGAGGTTTCTAATGTGATGTATAAGTATTGCATTTATAATACGAACTAATAATATGATTAGCACGTTCTACCAAACACACTCTCCAGTTGAGTAGTTTTTGCGTGAAAGAGTAACAAACATCCATCCATACTCACAAACATTCGCATTTATATTATTAGTAGGATTAATGACTGAGACACATGTGAAGCACATTCTTTACAGGGTTTTTTCACTGGAAATACCCTGCTGAAAGCAATTATTCCATTTTAAATGGTTAATAAACTTATTTATTGATGACAGTTCCTAAAAAGGTCAATTGCCTGGGAAGCCAGTGGTGTTGACACCTCATGGTCTTCGCAGAAGGTCTCAATTGTTCATACAATTAGCAGAGTGATGTGTGACGTGACCTATTTAATATTATTATTGGTGATCGTATATTATATTTGTTTATAAACCATGGCGCCGGAGATCGCTGTATAGTGTGGAATGGTGTGTGGTGTAAAGGATGGGTGATCGCGTCGTGAAACTTATGATGTAGCATATTTGCTCCGATAACGTAAGGTCAAAGTACTTATTTTTCGAATAATAGTAATGTTTTTAATGATTTTAAGAATCAAAATAGTATACTATATTTGTTTATGTAAACAGGCCGTGCATTTAATTGCCGATATTTTTAATTTTTTTTATTGCTAATACATATATTAAGTAAGCTCCCCGCGGTTTCACCCGCGTACCCGGGAGGTCTTTCATTTTCCCGGGATAAAAAGTAGCCTATATTCTTTCTCAGGCTCCAGACTATCTGTGTACCAAATAACATTTAAATCAGACTTATTTCAGATAGAGTTACTTTCGCATTTATAATATTAATTAGGATACATATATTATCGCTTATAACTCACGACTTGTACCCCACATATCTTGATAGGCATTACGTCTGCAGTGACTTCATTGAACAGTTACGTTAAATACTATACAAATCGCGATTATGTCGGCCCGGTTGACTGTGAGGCGATGACTTCATTCATTCGATAATGGACCTTGAGGACTCTACAAGCTGACATATTTGTATAATACATTGTACACGATATGTCGCAAGACTATATTGACATAGTGAAGAATAACGCGATTTATAAAAATGTACATTATATATTTTCCGACAAATATCGGAAAATAGAACCTCCTCCTTTTATGGAGTCGATTAAAACATTCCTTCATCACATTAAACCTCTTAAAGGTTAAGTTAACGCATTTTACTAAGCTCCAACTCAATATTTTTATAGTTGAGATGTTTGAATGGCATAGATATTTTCAGGACTAATAAAATACGCCGTCGAATGTTGTATTAGGTATATATTGCTGGCATTGATGCCGGGTATCCTATGAGGATTCCCCTGGGACATAAAAAAAGAAAGGTATGTATAGTAAGTTAAACGCGTTATTATATATACCACATGATTATTTAAATAGGTCAATAAATTAGGCATTTTCAACTATATCATTTCTCTTTGATACAATCATTTGGATTCATATATTTGCAAACCTAATTTTCAATACCAATTTTTATTTATTGCTTTGTTACAAAACTCCCGTTCCACACACTTATTTATCTTAAATTTCCACAAGACTGATTGCACAAGATCTTATCAATAACACAGTAATTGATCAATAAATTGAGTAGGTACAATCGAGGGTAAAAAGCATAAGTTCAGGCGCGCCCAATGATTTGCGGCATGATATATGACAATTTAATGATGTGTGCCGAAGGAAGGGCACTTGATCCTAATTGAGGCGTACGCGTCCTGATTCTGCAATGGGGCGTGATTATTTTCACTTGCCATTGAATTTGATGAGTCATTTTTAGGGTTCTGTCCGTAGAAAATCCTAAACCCTAAACCGGTCCTGATCCTAAGGTCCGTCTCAGTCAGTTATGTGTTTTTACCCGATTTTACTGATATAATGTTACATGTGTTATGTTTTTTTTTTGCAAAATTTTCTCTGTTTATCATGTGACTTTCCGTGTACGCAAAAGCTAGACCGATGAAGTTACACTTACTAGAAAGGTAGGAATAATATCATTAGATACTTACCTACTAATAAATCTTACAAAGTAGGTACTAAATTAATTAATGTTTTACTAATTAATAGTACAGGCTATAAAGAACTAAACACAGCAACACAGCCAATAAACATACAATTAAATATGAAACAGTGAAGTTAATAAAAGTTTAGTTATTAAATGTCATTTAAATCAGGCTCTAATTCTCGGCTGAAGTCAAGTGGTTTAGTTGGATCGGGACGACTTTAGCAATTTTAAGAACAAGTGTAAGTAAATTACCTCTTATAAAGTACGGAACCAAAACGTTAAATTCGATTCACCCCGGACTGAGTTTTGGTAACTCGATACATTACAATCAAGGAACATTTCTGCACGTCATCATTAGTTTATTTCTGATCAGGAGCACAAGACTTATTTTTAGTCTTGCCTTAATTAAGATTGTATCAAATTGGATATAAGAAATATATATTTGAATGAATGTTTCATATTTAAAGAGATAGTGAGACGCAGTAAGGTGACTGGATCATGTCTAATCTATTTAGATCTTTGTGTTTATTAAGATTAGGTTAGTAAATAGGTTGAAATAATAAAATGTCTTGACCATGTCATCCTTGAAATTTACACAAAATCCTCGAGCTACAGTATCTAGTTTCACGCCTGAAATTATGAACTAAGTGCTTGTTTTACCATATTTTGTGTTAATAAAGCTACTAGTGAGTTTGAGAGCCACTTATGTACCTAAACAAAATACCTAGCTAATCCCTATTGACATTAAAGTGCTAAATTGCTGCCGACCTCAAAATAATCCGAAAATCATTGATGCCGACACAACTTATCAAAAGTCAAGGCAATAACTGGATTTTCTTGAATGACACAAACAAAATTAACAAATAACTTATGTGCGTTTCCTAAAATAATACGTTCTGACATCACTGCGTAAGATTTTACACCAAATCCTTTCTTACCGTAAATTAAGTTTTATGTTGTACGAAATAAGATTGAAATTAAGTTGTATAAGATTTGTGGTAATCTCGAACAAGTGTTGCCATGTACAATGACGTATGGCCCATTGTGATAGTTTTATAATGACGGTAGACACGCAGCGGCTGTCACGCCCTCTATGTTCTGTCGCTAAATAATAACAATTTTATCTGCAGACTTTATGAATATTTATTAGATGATTGAATGGGTGTTACAATAGAGCCGAATATACGATAATACTCATCGTTGTAGGGCTGTGTTGCAAGCTTGAAATGAAAGAATAGTTACTTATGAGCTAGTCGCAAACGCTTGGTTCAGATAGTCTTTGCCAAAAAGATTGAAATTTGTTTTTAATATTGTTTATCTGCCTTTTTCTTTTTTGAAATTGAATTTTTAGAACTTTAATCTGACTGTCTTCTGTGACTACAGCAGTATTTTGGATTTTTAAGTGTTTTTACAACATAAAAGTAGACCGATTCTTCTGAAACGAGTTACCTTACTATCTCTCTTACTATATCTCTATTTACAATCCCGGGTATCTTCAACTATCCCGGTATAAAAGGCAGCCATCATGAAATTTGTTCAGGGAAAAGCCCTGAACTTTTACGCGTCCTTCCTTTACCTTCGCATTAATAATATTTGTTGGAATTTAAATCAAGTAAAGATTCTTCCTCCACATAAACATTACAGTTATTCGATACGCTATGAAAAAAAATACAATAGGCATGTATGAATTCGCTTATAATAATAATAGCCTATTGCCGCTGTTATTGACAATGGCCGAATGCAAAATGAGATCAACAGAGATCACGGCCAAATGGAGATCGCTTCGGATATTCTATTAGTATTTATTGCTTCCTCTTATTTATACCTTATATATGTCAGACTTGTTTGAAACGACAAAATTTAATCGGCGACTGTCATCCGTCATCAGCTCATATACGTCTCCACTGAGGAGCTCGAGCCTCCCCTAACATCGAGGGGGTTTAGGCCATAGTCCACCACGCGGGCCTAGTGCGGATTGGCGGATTTCACATGCCTCTGATTGTGACATCTCGGGCATGCAGGTTTCCTCACGATGTTTTTCCTTCACCGAAAGCCAGTGGTGTGAATCCGTACGTAAGCCGTAGCCGTGGTGGCTCAGTTGGGAACGCACCGACTCACGATCGTGAGGGTGCAGGTACAAATCCCTGGACCTCTGAGCTTAATCGGCCACACTATTAAGTATTTATAATGTACCGTATTTTTTAAAATAAATTTCATTTAATTTCATTTTAACGTTCAGCAGAATTGAAAACGGAGAAAAATACGGAGGAGCCTTTTTGAAGGCGGTTAAATATATCTTTTCCCTAACTAGTTAGAAGATACTCAATGGTTAAGTTTATAGAACTCATTAAAGTTTCATAATGAAGTTACGAAGACTTCTTTAGCGTTGAATGTTCATGTAAAGTTTCGTTAACGGAGCGTTAAAAGTTTTGCGTTTGCTTAAAGCTTGCTTTTAATTAATAATGTTCAGGGCTTGTATAGAGTTATCGGTCATGTACCTATCAGAGGATTTTTTGAAATGAAATGTAATATATTAATTCATTTAAATAGGCCTTATGAAACAGCAACTCTAATGCTTTGTAAGCTTTTTTGCTTTAAAATAATTTAGCAAGATTTCTTGATGCTTCGGGTGTTAGAGCCTTAGATGGCTTTTACACCCTTACACGTTCTACAAATTACAAATTAAACGTTCTCCTATATATGACATACCTTTTTACCCGACTGCACCAAATGTAGGGTTATGTGTACAATTTTATTACGGAACCCCAAAAATCATTCCAATGATACAAATCAATGATGTAGCTGAGAGAAAAAAATGAATTGTCTGCCAGACATGTTTCGAATGTCACATGATAATTCGACAATAAAAATCGATAGAATCAATCGATCATATGATACTCATCGAGTATGTAATCGAATACGAGAGCAAGATCACGGTCGAATCGATACATTGCATAACGAATGATGCAATACATAAACTATTAGCGACTTTTTAATTAGGTTTTTATATCGGTTTACATTAGCTTTATTTAGCTTAGCTATACTGGTTTTGGGAGCGGTTTAGATAAAAAATTGGTATTTACATATTTACCCACCTATTAAAATTGTATTACTACAAACTAATTTTACAAGTTATAAATCTTTTCGAATTAATTTGGTACCTGAAAAAAACAGCTATTTTACATAGCTACAAACCTACGCAAAAATATTACTAGAATATTATACATACTTAAATACTACTCGATTATGATGCTTTTGGTTATAAAAAGGTAACAACGACAGATAGAGAAAGTTATTTTCGTATTTATAATAGTTTTTAAATTAGTTGACAGTACTTTTACTTACATTGCCTGCAAAGCTCATTAGTTTTCCATTAGCTAAAGAACTAAAACTAGCTATAAGTACTTTTCATTTCAATCTATTGTCTACATACTTTAACCAAACGCATGAGAGAATTCGAAAGAAAAAAATCGTTAACGAGATGAAAAAGAAAGTCCATATAAACAGACCAGCAGGCGTGTCCATACATCATAATGATCCCTCAAATTGTGTATCATTAAAACTGACGGCAGACATTTTGTCAGTTCATAATTACAAATGTATTAATTAGCGGGCGGATCTATATTGGGGCTTTTTGGGCTGCAGCCCAGGGCCCCGTGGATAAAAAGGGCCCCTAGCCCCTTTTGAAGTATAAATAGACAATATCTGTCTATATATATATAAATGTTATGTTGGTTTGTTTACGCTTCAAAAACTCAAAAAGTTCTACACCGATCGAGCTGAAATTTTTAGAATGTTATATAATCCACATCAAGGATTGTTTTTATCTAATTTTTGCATCAGTCACAGCAAAGCGTGACAGGGTAGCTAGTTATAAATAAATAAAAATTCTTTTTTTTCTTTTCCTTGACAAAATATCAATCAGAGGATTAATTAGTTAGGCCCCAGGTAGTTTTAGCCCAGGGCCTCAGTCACAGTCCGCCCCTGTATTAATTAACGAAAGATGTGTGATCCGATGCTGTGTCAATTAAATGGAGTGAAATATGTGTCTGTCTTTGTGTTTATTAAACTTTGTTAACAACATAAGTTGGTGTTAATGAGTTAGTTAAAATCTTTGGCTCGAAACCTTTATATAGTACGCAGAGTGAGATTCACTTACTCGATACAAGGCCACATAATACATGTTTGTTTTGTTGTAGCCTAGATAACTAGTAATATATGGGTCTTTATATCCCGTGCGACTTAATTCGTGATTGAAAATAAAGTACCAAGTTCCGTACCAAGTTATTATCGCCGTTATTAGTTAATCAAGTTTGTTGTATAGGAGCCCCCCCATATTTTTAGCATTTTTTGTTATAGCGGCAATAGAAATACATCATCTGTGATAATTGCAACTGTCTAGCTATCACCGTACTTGAGATACAGCTTGGTGACAGACGGACGGACGGACGGACAGCAAAGTCTTAGTAATAGGGTCCCGTTTTTACCTTTAGGGTACGGACCCTAAAATCGGTTTTTGAAAGTGGCATTTTACCCGCTGTCAAATTGCAAAATTTGTACGTGCTTCAATAGACAAATATCCTAGGACATTCTTGACACCCACAAGGCAACCGACCCGAAAGACAAATGAAGCCAAATCAGATATGTATCCAAATTAAATACAGAAGATTATACTGTTTGTTAGAGGTGAACGTTCTTACATTCGGCTAGAAATAAATCATTCCTAACCGGCGATTATATTTGGAAATAACAATTAACAATAATAATATACTAATGGAGCTTCTGTACGGTATTAAAGTCGAGATTAATGGCTATATTACAGTGCGGTTGACTATTAATTATAAACATATTTATTTATATGGAGGCACTTCTAAAACATCGATATAAAGATGGGAAGTTTAGATTTTTTGGCTTAGAAGTTTGTTATTTCTTTCATTCTATTTTGCGGATTATTTGACGCGCACGAGTATTGACTCTTCTATGAAGCAAAAAAGTATTAGGTACCTATATTACGTAGTAAGAAAATATTATTTAACAAAGTGGCCTTTAGCTATGAAAATATATTCCCAAGATTTGAATAAATTTATAATCTGAAAATTTACAAAGTTGCTTAGTTTTTGAAACACCAGCAATTAACTGCCCTTCTCAAAGTCTTTAGTCTCAAATACATTGTAGGGAGAGCAAGTTATGATTTCAGCTTGTGAAAAAATAGTTTTAAAAGTATATAGGATTGGTTCTAGGTGATAGTATATTACTAATTAGTATATACAGGTGATGTATTGTAGTCTGACTTATACAGCGCTGACAAATTGTACTAAACGTGCTATTAATGTCGATTCAACAAACAAGCGCTCTTCGACTAAGGATTAATGGAATGAGACTACACAATAGAATAACTAGAATCATTTATCTCTCAATTAAGATCTGATAGTCACACGTTTGTGAATATTAAACTGGTAGGAATGTTTTCATTTACGAGTTGTATGTATACAGTAATAATAAAGAGGAAAGATTATATTCTTTGTTTGTAACTATAAGCTCGAAATTAATCGAATCATTTTTTTACCACAAAGGTGGCAACTGGCAAACAGGCATACGGTCCCACTTGATGGGAAGCGGTTGCCGTAGCCTATGGACGCTTGCAACAACAGGGGCGTCAATGCATTGCCGAGCCTGTCAAAATCACTTTACTCCTTTCTTGAAGAACCCTATTCTGTACTCCCTCTTCTTTACCGAAACAAAATTAGAGTTGGCCAATGACATACCAAACAAATGAGAAACAACCAGTGTTCTATTGCCAACACAATGCAAATGTTGGTGTCAATCACAGATATAACAATCATGCAATATGCCTAGTCAATGTTAGGGCCTCCCAAATATTTTAGTGTAGCAAGTTAGTACGTGCATTTTGGCATGTTATTATTCAGGGCTATTTCTAGAGATTTGTATAAACTAATAAGTTTACGTAATGTATGACGGGCCTGTAACCGCAACCTTCGGGCGAACTATGACATCAACATATTATATATCATACAATAACTATCTAAAAATAAATCTGCCCTATATTTCACTAGTGATCAACACGCTACAAGAATCTAATCTACTACTAGCTCCCCGAGATTATCAGAGACTTATATTTTCCCGGGATTAAATAAATATCCCGGGACACTTTTCACACACGGCCAACTGATTCTAAACTACGCAGAGCTTGTAATATGGTAACCAGATAGCTGATATACTGCTGCTGATTAAAAGTAACCTGAATTATTCCAGAATATACTTTAACTCTGTGCCAAATTTCATTCAGATCCCTTCAGCCGTTCTGCTGTGTGTTCTGCAGAACAGAAAAATCATCTTAAGTGTCTTATTAGGGTCTAAGCTTTATAAATGGCTTTGAATTCAATTTGGATTCAATGCGTATTTTTAACTATAAAAAAAATAGCTGAAGTTTTTTTTTTTTTTTTATACCACAACGATAGATAGTAGAGATTTCATAACGATATTTTTTTTATAAGGTGGCAAACAGGCATACGGTCCCACCTGATGGAAAGCGGTTACCGTAGCCTATGAACGCTTGCAACACCAGAGGCGTCACTCACGCGTTGCCGACCCTATAAAAAAGGGAGCAACTATAGAGGCAGTGAAAGGGACAAAGCGCAATGCAAAGTGAGCTTTAAACCGCCAATTGATCGTCTCCGCTCCGAAAAAAGTTCCCGTACCTACATCTAAAAGCTGTAATAAGGTACTTGGCGACCTTCAATATCAGTGAAGTACCCACCAGGCGGGTACTACAAAGTACCCAAGTGTTCAATAACAGAGCTGAAATAACTCGAGGTCGTTTTAATTGCAAACGTCTGCGAAAGCAATAAAAAGTCAATACTCAGTGGATGCAATTGTAAAGTATTTGCTTTTATGTTCGGCGTTACTTGTCATAGTGTAATAAAACGTTTAATATGAAATGGGTTTAGCACGCAGTGTCTGGCTACTTTTCTACTTTTTTAACATGGCAACTTTGAGCTGGACAAATAGAATGGCATCACAAATAGGCAAATGAAATACAAGTTTAACAGAAATGTTATAAGCACTGAGCCTTATAGAGGCAGAAACTATTTGAAAAGTCTCGCAAAAAACATTTTACTTACCTTCTTTACTTTATTAGATAAAACTTTAATTTTTCAAATTCAAATTCAAATAAATTTACTTTCAAATAGTCCAAATCTTAATCCATCTATTACAGATAAAAAGTAAATTCTATGTCGAAATACAGATTATAATTATCCTATAATCGTCATATATTGCCATCAATAAATAAATTATAATTATTACGATTAAAAAAAACTACACGGCCATGGGACAATAAATAAATCGATATAATTAATGAGTGTTTTCCAAGTAATTATTTCGTAATTTATTTAATTACACACTGTCAAAGCATCTGTAACATACATTTATATAGTCTATGCTTGCTATAATTTATTATTTAATATTGTTTGACATGCAGTAAATAAATTTAGTAGAAACTATAAACAAATTCCGCCCATTAATAATAAATTTAAACATATTATAATTAAGTATTATATACAGAATCGACTGAAATTATTATTATTAATAAATAATAATAATAAATATCCTGGGACATTTTTCACACACGGCCAATCTGATACCAAATTAAGCATCAAAGTGAGCCTGTGTTATGGTAACCAGATAGCTGATATACTACATATACTACTTTTAAATACATACTTATATAGATATTTACAACCAGACACAGGACAAACAGACATATTCATGCATACAAATGTTTGTCCTGGGTGGGAATCGAACCCACGACCCGCGGCTTGAAAGTCAGGGTCACTAACCACAAAGCCAACCGGGCTGTCGGTATTATTATTATTTATACCACAAAGGTGGCAAACAGGCATACAGTCCGCCTGATGGGAAGCGGTTACCGTATGCCTAGCCTATGGACGCTTGCAACACTAGGGGCGTTACTCACGCGTTGCCGACCCTGTAAAAACCTATTTTGATTAACCTAGCAACACTGACGATTTTTTTTAGGTTAAGGGGAAATTTTAAAAGGCATTGATCGATATAAAAGGATTAAACCAATATGTAAGAAGCTACTTAACCCCAAAAAATAATTGCCAATAAACTTTATTGGCTACTAAACGATCTCTAGCAATATAATAGCTAATATTGATAAATGCCAAGATGACTCAATGTATGACAGAGATAAATAATACATCTCATCTATAAGATAAAGTGGGAGAGGTATACAAGGACCGTTTAGGTAATTTGATGTTATTTTTTTATTAATAGGAAACGTGTTTTGTAATAACGCAGTATAAATATTAGTCATTAAAATAAAAAGCAAGGGTCAATAACCGTTCGTTAGTTTTTGTGAAGTAAAATATTTTATGTATGAATGAAAATTTAGTAATAATAACTTTGTTGCACACTTTGATAAGATTGAGTTAGGAAGAAAAAAAAACCGTCAACGTTATTCTTATATAACTTTTTATTGTACGCCAAAATTTAAAAAATCCAACAAAAAGATTTATGCACGTGAACTTTTTAAAGTGAAAAGCCTTATCTTAGATATATCTTATAGAAATACTCTTTAAGTAACAAAATATCTATTCATTGATAGAAAGGTATGATATATAATATACAGTAGAGTAGTTGCTGAGTTTATTGCCAACTTCCTAACTGAGCGTTAGTTATTTGAGAATTTATAATCCTATTTGAATAAAAAATATTTTTCATTTTCATTATCATTTCACAAGCTCCTGTTGACATAGGCTGTTTCCAGGACAAGTTTTCTATTACTATACAAAAAGCACTTCTCATTGGACAAACAGACTATACCTACACATTATATATACATAATGTTTGTATTGCGGACATCTGTGTAAGCAACGCGGTGTTTAATAATATCGACCTTACGTTCTGACGTCTTCATCCTATATCGATACTATTTCGATAAACACAATCATAATTCGTTGGCTAATCGATTTAGAATCGAATGAATCAATCTTTTGATCAGACCTTGACGAGTTCTTTTTTTGCTTGACATTAAGAAGCTTTCATAGCTTCCTTCCTTTATGATACTTTGACTGAAATAATCCAGCATTATGTTACTTTGACTAAAACAATCCAGGCAATATTATTGTAACTAGTATTAAGCGCGAAAGTAACTCTCTCTGTCGTTTGGTTTGTCTGTCTCGCTTTCACGCTAAAACTACTGAACTCACATTTGAATGAGATTTGGGCTACTACATAGTCCTTTACATAGGCTACTTTTTATCCCGGGAAAATTGAAGATCCCCAGGGAATGCGGGTGAAACCGCGGGGAGCCACTAGTGTATTATATTAAGTTATAATTGTAGTAGGTATATTAAAATAGCAACCTGTATTGAATCAGCTGCATTACATACAACAAATACGTACGTAATTCGAACTGTTTGATAAGCAACATGACTCAAAACACGTTCATTCTATAATTATATGTAGAATCTCTCGTAATAGCAATGTTACTGCATCTCATTAATATAATGCAAGTGAATCATGCTGGAGGACAAATAAAGACTTAACTCATATTTATTTTGGCACTAAGATAAATAACACAACTCTTTCTAGAGGTAAGAAACAGACGCATTTGAAAAGCATGGAAATACTATATAACAACGAGGAAAAACGAATGAGATAAGCAACAAAGTCGCGGACAGGAGCTAGCAAATAAACTGCAGCTAATGCCGTTTCGCAATAGCCGTAAAATAATTGATGACAATACATAAAATGACTTTAATACCTAGAAGGCAGCCGATTGCCTATTCTCGCATATAGATGACATCACACGACCAATCGGAAGAATAATTGTTGTTCAAATAGGTGTTGGGCAAGCAGGACAGCTAGATGATGTCAACATTTAACACTAAATTGATCTCAATCGTGCGAGTCAAGAATGTGACACAATAAATGTGCGCGTAAGTGATAAATGGCTAATGATGATTGATCCAAACGATGAAGAAAAATATTCATTGATCTACGCATGTATCGAGACTGTAAATGGAGAACAATTTGATCATAATGCTCCAGTTTCTGCTGTGCAACAAAGTTTACCGAGAAACATCTCTGAAATTTTCTATCATCGAATAAAGGGAATAAATGCAATCTCTTCTCGAAAGAAAAGGCAATCTGTCAAGTACTCTTTCTTACTGATTTACATAGATGTTGTAGCTCTATCCATCTCATTGAGCAGTTGGACATCTTTGATTATATTTAGATTTACATTAACTACCTAATGCTAGTTATATTCCTTCTGTTTGATGCATTGAAATACCAAAGCTACTAATGTGGTTAAAATCCAAACATAATTGTGCTATAAAAAAAATACTGCATCAGAGTGGAAAGTGTAAGAATATAAAATTACCGCTGCTTTTATATAGCGTGCACCGCAAACCGTGGGCAACGTTAAATTTAATGTTTTTCAATTAGCATCTCGAAGGCCGTGTGAGTAATGCCCGTGAAAATAGTAATATGTGACGCGACCATTATGTAGGCGTGAAGCGTGCGGCTTTAATATAAAACATGAACTATGCATTACTGATTCCCCTGGCGCATGTCATTCATAAATATTTGCTTTAAAGTTCGAAATTTGATACTCTGTTGACGTACCGTTTACTGTTTTTCATGTTTCTTCAAAATGTTTTAGCATTTGATGAAGGTTTTCTGTCGGATTGTGAAGACCATCAAGGTAATATTAACATCATTTCAATGACGACATTTGTAAACGTTATTTCGTTGTCGCAAACATTTTAATGCATATGATTATGCTATGCTATCTTAATTGTCATGTGTTGGCAGTAACAATGTATTTGTTTTTTTAAATCTTTAGGTATCGTTACTAGTTTTACTGTTTGTAGGTCTAGGTCATTTTTTGCGTAGATATAAGTTTGTATTTTTTATCAATGTGTTGAGATGAAATGCTGATTTATGAAGTCCATTTAACTGTGTCAAATGATCGTCCTACAAATTGTTATGTGAGTATTCTAATGACCATTCAGTCATTGTCTCGATAAACTAATCTAGTTGTTAAGACAGTCTGGTATACTCCTCGACCCACATCAATAAATTAATCAGTACAATTATCGCTGTATTAGATCATTTTAATTTTGTTTCTCATCTTTCGGGAATCCAGAAAGCCAAACTCATTTGGATTCATGCAACGTTCAAACCACATCGCTTGCGTAGTTTCTCGCCTCTGTTCAGTTACTACGAATCGATAATTCTAGAGTTTTCTGTACCTGGAATTGTCATGGCTTTTGGCACATTTCGATCAGCCCACATGAACTCAGAATGGCGATAAAACTTTACGACTCTTCCTGTTGTTTGTGGGACGACGAGTGAACCAGATCGCACGCCATTCCGACCAAACTAATTAGGCCGGCAGTTTTGCAAGAGAAAGTTATGTATAACTGACCAGTGCAATTTCAATAGACTGTTATTTGATACTGGATGCTATTCTAGTTGCGTTATTTCTTGGTCATTGTTTTGCGTTCTATGCGGTTTACTTTTTGTCACAGTCTGCTGCTTTCTGTGATGCTGCATGAGTTTTTTTCATTTTATTAGATAGATGAATTGACAAACTGCTCGTGTGGCTTTTTAAAATGTAACAAAATGTGTGTTCTGACGTTTGTTGTTATATATTGAGTATTTAGAATATATTCTGTTATTTTTTCATCAGTCGACGATTTCATAAAAATAAAGACTTCAACTGAACTGGCATTTTTATCATTGCCCTGAAATAACTTACAATGGTACTATATAAACAAGCCGTTGCTCCACCTACGCACCACTAGGGTGGTCTATTTATTTGAGTCTGGTTATAAAAAAGTTTAGATACACCTACTTACGTATCTCCTGTCTGCTGGCAGGTCTTGCGTATCGCGTATCGCGTTCAAATACTTGGCACTGATATGTGTGCCTGTCAAATACATTGTTGTTTTGGTCGTATTCAAAACAAACAAATTGGAGTCAGAGCTTTTATAGGAGTGTGACCGATTTTGATACGTCACTATTTTGATTTAATCTGAAGATTTCTGTGTATTTTAAAATATCTTACTAATCTTACTAGATCTTACTCTATATATCTAGATTCTATTTAGTACGCTCGGCAGGGCACGGATTCGCGGAAACCATTCTAACATTTTCTTTGATAAAATATATTATAAAAAAGCGTATGGCACAGAAAAATGTACAGAGCACGCGTCATACTGTAATCGATCCCTATAAAATAAACATTAAACTACCGTCTGGATTTTAATATAAACATTGGCGAATAAAGTGACCACCAGCTGGTTATTTCGGTCGAATTAACTTGTTGAAAATATCATTGTTGATACTATATCATATATAGGTGTTAAAATCCGTACGGTTTATTGAAATCAGGCTATAAAGCTAAATGTATTTATTTTCTATAATTACTTTATGAAGGCGATTTCTCATTTTGGTTCCGGGATGTATTTTTGGAACTTACGTGTATGTGGGTCAGTGGGTACAATTAGATCTTTTTGCCGCTGTGATGTCATTTTCTTTTAATCTCATGGACTAATTGTAACAAGGATATTGAATTATAATGGTTTAGAACAAGTACATACTTAGGTATTTGTCGTTTTATATTCGATGGAAATTAATACAATTTCAAGATTTTTTTAGTTAACAGCAAAAAACTGTGACTCTTTCCGTAAATACTATTTAACCCTTTAGGAACTCTGTAGGATACGCAAATGAAGAGTCGATTTGTATCATAGTCCTATAAAAAATCCTTAAAGAATACAAATCGCAAGAGATTGATTGAATTTCACTTTCACTATTATTTTTTAAGTATCGGATTGACATACTGTTTACAAGCATCCAGTATCAAACGTTAGTGGCATTGTATTTGCAATGAGCATGAAATGAGATGGTTTTGCATCACGCAACGTATTCGCGGACCGAATGTTGTGTGTAACGATCTATTTCTGTCGGTATTCGTATGTAAAATTAATGTTTAGACCGGTGCACACCCGGTGCACGATCGATCAAGCATGTTAGTCCAAATTTGATATGACAATTTGTTGATTGGTTGCAAAAAATGTGGGTGCGGTTTCCTGGACTATTTGGATACCTCTCATGTTTCTAATCTTAATTTGTAATATTCATAAACAAATCTGTTTATAGAGCTGTCGTCGAACAGAACGTAGAACAGTCGTCCTCACAACACCCTATTCAGACATATTCGAGTGGTTTAACTAATTGATTTTTAAATTATCGTTTTACATGAGTCCTACATCCCTAGCAAAGACTTAGTTACTGTCAGATAAAAAATTATAGTATTTTTGTTATACAAACACGGCTTCTCGATCGATACTATAATGACTGCAATATACCCTATATATTATGTGAGCATTATTTTTATTTATGACTTAACTCTTAAAGTCCAAAATTCCTTCAGTTCTATTAAATTATTCAATAATACTTTGAACTAACAATATGTTGGTCACATCAGGAATGCTACTGTTTTCTTTTTCCAATAGTACCTATTTCCCACCTACTGTAAAAACATGACTTTTTCGTGCTTCTATTATGAATTTAAATCTAAATACATTAGTTTCTTCATAATTAATACGGTCTCCACGCCTTGCCTCTTTAATTTAACTAACTAGGTGATTATTCATGCCAGTATTTACATTCTCATACATTTTAAAATGTTCCGTTTTGTCAAATATTTGTCCTTGGTCAATATTTTGCATAGTTTAGTTTTACAATTGATATTGTGACTTTGAAATATTTTAATGTACCACTTATTTATTTATGCTAAGAACGTTGGAACAGATATAGGTAGGTATAATTATTGTTTAAAATATGGTAGGTCACCATATAGATGTAAATTAACTACTTAGTTTTACATATGAACTCATAATTAATTTACACAGTCGTAGAATTATAACATTTTAATTATTACCTAATCTCTGAAAAGTATAGATGTAACATTCTGAATTTAATCATAAATTTTATTTAAAGCACTAAGTTTAAAATGTATAATGTGTCTGTCTGTGGCATCGTAGCTCCTAAACTGTTGTGTTCACAACAAGTGTTCCTATTCTTCTCAGCCATTTGAAGATTATCGGCATTATTCTAATCATTTCGAGGCATTTGAAAATTGCTGTAGTTTTGATCGAGTTAATATCATGCCGTCTAGCCGAGACTAGATTCAAGAGCAACTTTTTGGAGTCTGTTATAAATGATTAAGTCATGATTCAATAAATTATTTTGGCGTGTACACGGTCTACTTTAGGAGCAAATTTTACGACACCCATGGTATGAGTCACAACACTGCACACAATGAGAGGATTTGGGTCAGCCACAATGCCGCCCCAAAATGGTGCTTCGAGTCAAGGCCGCGACATGTCAAGGCTATTATAAATTAAACGAACTTTAACTATAAAATGTATTTATTAGGTTTTTAAGGGCGTTTTTGCTAAGGGAATATGTCATACTATTAAAAATTAATTTGCTTATTTATTGGTCTTAGCTTAAGGCCGAACATAACTGATCTTAATCTGACCTGCGCGACTTCTTGAAAGCGAGGAGGCCCCATTTTTGTAACATTTTTCTTGCTGCATTTCTATTGGTTATAACGTAATGTTATATAACCTATAGCCATATCTATATACCTATATTAAATACCTAATATTTTTTATATTAATTAGTAGTTCCTGAGATTATCTCTATTTATACCAACCGTGTTGCTATTTCTTTGACGTCCGAAGGCAATAACGGTCGATCGCGGACTAAAGGACGGCGTGGTGGAAAGCAGACATTTTTGATGCTTTTTGACATGCAATGTACATACACTCGTGACGTTTAGTAAGATTATAGGTCTGTGGTTTTATGGCTATAGTGTCACATAAGATAAGTAAGGCTAAGGACATACCAATTATTACAAGCAATAAATTCGAATAAACTAGTTGACAGGTGACCGAAGAGATTCAATTGAATTATTCTAATTGCTTGTTGTGAAGTTTTGAATCGCTTAATATGCTGTCAATGACATATTCGTATTAGTCATGGTTTTTTTACTGAACAATAATAATTTATCATTCAGTGAATTGTCTCGGTATTTCCATGAGGAATTCTAAATTTACAAATTTGTTACGATGTAATACGATATTGGTATACATATTCTTACTGGTACGCTTATTGAGTTATCAGATTCTGCTATGAAAGTCAACTATGACACTGAGAAAAGTATGACTCGACCATGTATTTTGGACTTTTAACTTTTGTTTACTTTCCGGTAAATTTTATTGTTTAACTAAAACTCTTATGTCTATAGTGTCAGTGTCCTACTAAAGTTCTGCCATTGATTAATAGAATAATAATGTCTGTTTTTCAGACAACAACGTCATAAGGCTTTTAAGCCAATTAAGTTTTACCTCCATTCATAAGAATGAGGGTCAAATTAAAAGACATATAATACCAACACGTTTATATATGTTAAATAATAATTTAAGTTAATGATAAGCGAATAAAATCAAGGGCAAGAGCATCACAAATAGATAGAAAGACCTTTGTTATCATTCTATGAAGGTATATTAATGAATAAAACTATTTTGATAATGAAGCATTGACATTTAACCTTGTGATAAACTTATTCAATATATTTTTTAATAATATAAGTATCTAAGGGCTTATCTATGTTAATTAAAATTTTGTCTATGTGCTATTCTCTATCTTTTTATTTCTTTATTTAAAAACTTGATTGTAATTTTATATAAGTTCTAGGTCCAAATTTGTTTTATATTGTTCTTTCTATATAGTGTAAGCTATGTATATAATACTCAGCCGATCGGAATAATTATTTCACCAATTGCATATTAGACTATTAGGGAGTAACATAGGTTTTATTCTCATATTTCAACTGGAACGGGAATTATCGGGTGAATTAATTATTGTGTCTTAGATTATCTAATACCCACTTTTTAGGGTTCCGTAGTCAAATGGCATAAAACATAACCCTTATAGATTCGTCATGTCTGTCTGTCTGTTCATCCGTATGTCACAGCCACTTTTACTAATATTAAAAATGATAAATTAACTGTACGCTTTCACGTCTAAACCACTGAACAGCTTTTGATAAGCTAATATAAGCCTAAGCTTGGGAAAGGATATAAGCCTCTTATTCCGATGTACTTTTTGGTCCCATGGGAATGCGGGTGAAACCGCGGGCCGGAAGCTTGTATGGAATGTTATGTAACTTCATTTTTAATTTTCAATAATTATTTCTTTCGAATATTGATTTCTTTTATTAAAAGTACCATTTCGTTGAAAAGCATCTGTTCTTAAACCTTCGCGATGTCGTTTTATAAATTTAACTACACATTAGACACATTGAGACGGCATAACGTCATTTACATATATATTACAATCTTTACGTAAAGTAGCAGTGGTTACGTCACCTTTCAAGGGCCTCCTGTGCTTCTTTCTATGGGATTTCCAAGTGATACTAACATTATTATGCCATTGAAACATGTAATTAAGGTTTTAATTAGCTGCCGTTTTGTTTTGCGTGATATTTTTGTTTGTACCTATATCTGACTGATAAGTGCTTGTGAAGGCCTATTTGAATAAAAACATTTTTCATATACCTAAAAGTACTACCTAGTCTATCTTACCCAGATCACCTACTACTATACGATCTAGTCTAGTAGCCAAGTTGTATTGTCGCTCTATTTGTAATGAAAATGACTGAAAATAACGTTTCTGATTTCTGACCAATCTATCACAAATCTAACCGTTTACGAAAAGATGCACAAAATATTTCTATTATGTTTTTGGTTGGGCCAAACCTTCACGGATGGGGGTGTCTATGTGAAAATCATAGACACTCGCCCTGGCAGTCCACTTAAAAGAAAATACACTTGTCATATACGATTCTTCTGTCAGTTACCGCAGTATTAATACCACATAATATTTTATTTCGTTTAATACCATAAATTATGTATGTGCAAATCGGTTCCCGCGCGGGAAGAAGCCCCTGACGAGGATCCCAGGGTAAGTCTGTGCGTTTATAGATAGCCATTCTTTTCCATGTGGATTTGAACGGAACCAGCACCGCATCGTGGAGGGTCACTCAGGACATGGAGCTCTAGGTGGCCGCCACAGATTTTGTAATATCTTGACCGACTTCATGAAGACTTATAATACATATAATCAAACAACTCACCTGACATGCATACATAGCATTCTGCCACGTCGCTTTCGTTTCGCTGAGGAAGTAACAGCTGTGGCCGAGCCGGACGAACCCCGGCGGGCACACGTACGACATGCGCGTCGTGTTGCGCTGACCCTCCACGACATTACCTGAAACATTTAGCTGTTTACTTAAATCGAGAAAATATGCTATATTTATTTATTAAACTACACTATGTACATAACAGTAGGTTATACCAAAGAATACATGATTCAAATTATTTCAACGACTGCTGTGCAAGAAGGTCTTGTTGGCGATGTAAAAAAAACACCAATCACAATTTTGGAATGTGTACGCGTGGGGATGTGTACGCGTTAACAACTACTCTAAATACCCCACAGTGCAGCTGCAAATTTCAGCTACCGAATAATGAAATATATCCAGCCCCATGTGTATAGGCTACGGTAACCGCTTCCCATCAAGTTGTCTGTCTGCAGTAGCCTGTTTGCCATCTATGTGGTGTAAAAAGGTCTGGAAAGCGTAAGATTATGTTTTTCATATAACTTTTATGTACGAAGTACTTCCCGTAACAACTCGTAGCAATACGGGGATAAAATATAGCCTATGATAATCCCTTATAATCTAGCTGCATCTATCGATTGGTGAAAAAAATATACAGATCAATTCAGTAGTTTTTAAGTTTATTTGTAAGGTAGGTACATTCAAAAATATAAATCTTTTCTCTTAATAATATTAGTTCAGAATATTAGATAAATACTGCATTAACGGAAGCTGTATTACTCGAGGCGTAAAAGCCAAGAAAGCTCAACCGTAGTTCCTGAAACAGCAAAATTATACTGTGGGTTTTCACGGGTTTTTGTCGTGATGTCACCAAATTGGTGACCTAACTCGGTAAGTGAACCCGTCGTCATGATATATAGTCTATTGTCTTCTTTATCTATCTATCGGAAGCAATTCAGTGGCAGTTCCCATAAAGTGTCCATTTGTAAGGCACATCGTGGGTGGATGACTCTTGACTTTTGAGACATTTGCCGTTTCTCAAGGTCAATGTGAGACCGAGTGCACATAATTTGACAGCCCGGTTGGCTTTGTGGTTAGTGACCCTGACTCTCAAGCCGCGGGTCGTGGGTTCGATTCCCACTCAGGACAAACATTTGTATTCATGAATATGTCTGTTTGTCCTGTGTCTGGATGTAAATATCTATATAAGTATGTATTTAAAAGTAGTATATGTAGTATATCAGCTATCTGGTTACCATATCACAAGCTCTGCTAATTTGGAATCAGATTGGCCGTGTGTGTAAAAATGTACCAGGATATTTATTTATTTATTTATTTTTTATAATACTAGGCAGAACTGTATCTACGTTCATATTTTAAACAGCAAAGATTGATTTTTGTTTGCATGGTTTTGTTGAAACAGAATTTGTTTATATATATGTTAATACAAAAGCTGAAGTAGTTCGGTGCCTCAATAGGCTTTCTTAATACGTGATTAAGTCACTTATATTTAAAAAATTTATATATTACATTACTTCTAGCTTTTATTATAAATGCGAATGTTTATGAGTATGGATGTATGGATTTGGATGGAATTTAGAACACAGACTCACACATATGCTAGGTACTTTTTATCCTGTGAACATTAGATACTAAGGAAACGTGGGTGAAACCGCGGGGAGCCACTAGTACATAATTAGAACTAGTTGACCCGGCGAACTTTGTTCCGGCATATTTTCTAAAATTGTTGTTATTAAACACTGGCTATAACGAACACAAAAATAATCATCGAAATCGGTCCACCCATTCTGAAGTTATGCGCGTAGGTATACATTTCGCAGAATTAATTATTATCTATACTATAATATTATAAAGAGGAAAGATTTGTTTGTTTGTAATGAATAGGCTCCGAAACTACTGGACCGATTTCAAAAATTCTTTCACCTTTGGAAAGCTACATTATCCCAGAGTAACATAGGCTATATTTTATCCCTGTGTTCCCACGGGAACGGGAACTACGCGGGTAAAACCGCGCGGACGCAGCTATATATAGATAAATAAAGTAAGAGTTTAAAATATACTTACAACGTGACCATAATACGACGAAAAATAAGCTTAAAGCTGCAATCAGATTTCCTCTCCGTTCTAAGGCTTCCATTTTGTTAATTTGATTTAATGGCCACACTTTCACTAAAACACACAGCACAGCACTAGCCTCGCACTATAAACTAATATTAAAAGAATTCATCTTTTTTATATTAATCGAAAATTGAAAATCGTTGGAATATTTTATGTAGCCTTAGATGAAGACAGCTTTGGTCACCTGAAACAATGAAAAAATTATATAAATTTACATGTAAATATAGATTAAGACAGGAAATTTATAATTACTAAAGAAAACCTATTATAATATAATATTTAAAAAATCTTTAATTCATAAAAGTATCATACACACTGATTCTAAAATATTTTTTTCTATTTGATTGATATTTCTTACCTGAATTGAAAAAATATTTGCAAAATTAATACATCGAGTTGTAATTCGCTTTTATTAAAAGTCTATTACAAACAACTTCATAAATAAATGCAAAGTAAATCGTCTGCTCCTCAGCTATTACCTACACACGACCTACCTACCCGACTAGAATTTATGAACTGAGTGACTGACTGAATATAGCTTAGGCTCATAGTAAAAGTTTGGCATATGACGCTACTACCGATACTAGTATCTTGGGTAAGAAAAACATCGCGAGAAAACCTGTATGCCTGAATTTTTTTATACCACAAAGGTGGTAAACAGCCATACGGCCCTGATGGGAAGCGGTAACCGTAGCCTATGGACGCTTGCAACACCAGCGTCACTCACGCGTTGCCGACTCTTCAAAATCGAAGATGCTACAATTAAAGGTATGTGAAGTCCGCTAATCTGCACCGAGCGGACTATGGCCTAAACCCCCTCGTTGTTAGGGGAGGCTCGCGCTCCTCGGTGGAGACGTATATGAGCTGATGATGAGTTTCACAGTATAATTTATATGAACCTTAATTAAACCGAATATCCTACCATATATCGAGTTATTTTCCCACCAATATATAGGTATGATAAGCTTGTTGGCTTTGTGGTTAGCGACCCAATCATGTCAGGGTTCAATACCCACCCAGGACAGACACTTGTGTGTATGAACATGTCTGACCGGGTCGCTTATATAAGTATGTAGCTATTGTAACTAATCAGACTGAGGTTTGTGAAAATGACCCGGGATAATTATTTATGTTTCGAGTTCACTAGCCCCCTAGGTGCTTTGCCAATGGGTTTTCGACCTTAAAGCATAGAGTTAAGACTCATGTCTATCATCAGTTCATATACGTCTCCACCGAGGAGCTCGAGCCTCCCCTAACAACGAGGGGATTTAGGCCATAGTCCACCACGCGGGCATATAGTGCGGATTGGCGGACTTCGCATGCCTTCAATTGTGACATTTCGGGCATGCAGGTTTCCTCACGATGTTTTCCTTCACCGTCTATATTTTACCAGCCTTTAATCACCTAATATAACTGTTCCAGTAACACAATTTTCTACCTCCATGATTATTTGATGGACCATTAAACAAGTATATTTCCAACATAAACCACCTTTGTAGTTCTAATTAAATATGCCGTGCTTTAAAAGGTGCAGTTAAATCCAGTCAGTATCCACTTTTACAGCCCAAATCTAGATTTCTAGTCACAAAACTTTCTAAGCTAACATAAATACGCGTGTGGGGTCGTATCTTTTAACGACAAGAGAATTAGGTTTAAAGTATATCCACCTATTAATGCATGTGAAAGTTTGGATGTTTAGATGCCTTGTTTAATCTGTGTCTGGTTGAAAATATGTTTACGGGCTGGGAAGAGATGGGTCAGTTCCTTACTGACCCATCTCTTCCCAGCCCGTAAGGAGCTAACAGGAGTAAGCGCTGAAGTCACGTGAATTTGGTGTTTTTTTTTCTTGTTAAAATAGCATTTAGAGTTTTAAAAAAATATCTATCAGTTAAAATACGGAGACTTTGGAAATTGCTTTGATTGGGTTATTCGTTCAAGTCTCCAACAAGAATCTAAAATAAATCTCCCATATAAATATGGGGTAGTAATAGTGTATTCGAAAAGTCATGTACTTTATAAGTTACCGTAGTATAAACTTAGTTTGGTGTCAAATTGGACGTGTGTAAGGAATGTCTCATGTTATTTATATTTTGAATTTGTATTTATTAATGCTAGGTGTATCCACATAATCAATAGTATTACGCCATAATTGTTTAACTCCTTAAAATAAGCTTTTAATGTATATAATTCTTTAGATTATACGCCTTGATACGGTTCAAATTGCAAATTCCTCAAAGCTTTGAACTCGCCGACGTTTCTTTAATAGAACGTTTATTGCCAAAGGCGATACAATTTTGAAAGATCTTTTTAAAATGAACGATTTCGTAATTTTCACGACTTATTTTTGCAATTTGACCGTTTGTTTTTATTTAATTTCAACTATTAAGGAGTTTGAAATGTGATAAATGTAAAAGTATTTGAATTTCAAATCAGATATCGGTTAAACGGAGTAAGAAATAGAATAAAAAAATCTATTAACGATCGACTTGTTCCACAGATAAATCAATATTTTATACTTGCTTCCGCACCGCGGTTTCACCCATTCCTTTTCCAACCTCTAGTCTATTACAAAGTCCGCTACCAAATTACATGAAAATCGGTACAATGGTTAAGGTGAGAAAGCTTAACAGCTCAGTTAATTTCGTATTTATAATATAAGTAGAAATCATTGAGTTATCTCAGATCCAGATTTATCTAATCTTAATATATATAAATCTCGTGTCACAATGTTTGTCCTCAATGGACTCCTAAACCACTTAACCGATTATAATAAAATTCGCACACCATGTGCAGTTCGATCCAACTTGAGAGATAGGATAGCTTACATATACTTGGACCCGGTAGGTAGCGCTGGTGGGCAGAACGAAGTCTGCCTGGTCCACTAGTTATTATAATAAAGTTAAAGGAAATAGATCACTTCAAAATTGAATCATATTCGTTACTATTTCCTAACGCGGGACATCCGCCAATATATACCTGCCAATAAATCTACAGTAAAAAAATATAAAGAGGAAAAAATTGTAATTTTGTGTGTGTGTTTGTTTGTAATGAATAAACTCAAAAACAACTGTGCCGATTTCAAAAAATATTTCACCATTGGAAAGCTACATTATCAGGAAGTAACATAGGCTTTTATCCCTCTATCCCGAAACTACACGGGTGAAACCGCGGGGAGACACTAGTTATATTATATAGTCAGTATGATTGATTGTTTATCTAATAACGAACGTTATCCAGATGCTCTGATTTATATTGAAATATAAAATTGATTTCCTCATACGAGTTTTCCGGTTTGTCTGTATATAAATTAATCTTCTACGGGGTTTACTTGAGTAAATAAATAAATAATTAATATCCTGGGACATTTTCACACACGGCCAATCTGATTCCAAACTAAGCAGGCCTTGTGATAAGCTAACCAGATAGCTGATATACTAAATATACTACTTTTAAATACATACTTATATAGATATTTACATCCATGAGTTCCCGGGGGATAATAATAAATAGAGAGTAGTCTAGAGAATAGTCAAGCTTACTATCAGTGATAGCATTTTGGAGTTTACAAATATGTAATATTCACCTCTTTAAAACATGACTGAGTTGCAAACTGAGTTTATTGCCGGCTCTTCTCATCAAAAGCAACCTTCCGGACCGAGCATTAGAGTCGACGTTTCATAAGTGCCTGTGAAGGCCTAATTGACTTAATAAATATATTTCATTTCATTTCATAAGGGTAACGTATATATCCTAATATAATCAATGTGGATGTAAGTTTCCTTACCCTTTCACGCCTAATCCACCCAACAGATTAAAAAAATATTTCACCAATGGCAAGCTACATTATCAGGGAGTAACATAGGCTATATTTTATCCCTGTATTCTCCCGGTAAAGAACTATGCGGGTGAAACTGCGGAAGTACTACATAAATAGAAATAGACCAAGTTCATGAACACAGAAATAAGTAACATACGCAGTATCCAAAATTGGACATGTTAATACCCATGTTACAGTTTATTTTATTAAGCTCCGAAGAAACAAACATAATACCAACTCCTAGGTAGTAAATGATAGCAATAAGTTTCTATTTTAGTGTCGAAGCCAGTAATAAATCATGTTTAAGTTTTAACATTTCACTTTACGGCTCCCGGTCTACAGGACGGACGTTTTCTAAATTCGGTTTATATATAACTAAAATATATAATATTATTTATAATGAATGGTCCATATATATATATATTATTATTGTACAACTGATCAGTTGGTTTTAACGCGCTAATCTTAGAAACTACTGGTTCCAATCGAAAAATTATCTTAGTATTGGTGGTAGGTAATGCGAATAAAATCACGATCGAAGTCTCTGTATTCATTAATTTGACTCGCAGTTGCAAGGTGTCTAAAATGTAATTTATTTATCAAGATTATATTTAATCTCCTCTAAAACAAAATACAAATTCCAATCAGCTATGCAGCATTTTACTGCTCCTTGTTAGCAGGTTCACGCAGGATCACGAATGTCATACGATAATCCGTTGGCCTAATGAATCAAGTGTATCGTGTAAGGGGATATTGTGGGCGCGTGCGCATCCACGCGTGATGCATCGTGCGCAGAGATCAATGCCACCACCGACTTTTGTTTTTACTTGAAATAGAGAGTGTTAGTTATCATACATGATGTCTATCGTGAATTCGTGATTCATAACTGGCAGGATTCTCGTAACGGTTCTAATAGAGTTTTCGCTGAGAAAGTATTCAGAAGTTTGTAGAGGGTTGTTTCATACTGCGAAATGTTTTCTAAAGGACAGCGATATATGCAGATAGTTGGACAATATTATTTTTTGAAACATAAACTACATAAGACTACTTTGATTGTCATGGGAAAATTGCTGTTAAAAAACTTATAGCAACTTTAAAATTTTGAATGTAACTAAATGGACACACCTTGCACTGACGTAATATTAGAAGTCTTCCTAATAACCGTGAATAAAAAAATAAAATGACACCGCATTTATACAATAGACGCGAGATAGTATCGATCGAGTGCGCCCACGCATGTCGACGCATAATCGCTTCAGTAAACGATGTTTTTTCAAGATGAACCAAGGAGGTTATTACACTACATAAAAACTCTGTCGCGCTTTTTGATTATTTGACAGAAATGACAATGGTCTAACGGAACATAGTGAAATCTTGTCAAATTCAGAGGATAGAGATATACTCATACAGTTCATGATAATTACAGGAAAACTGCTCTCTTCATTCCTCAGAATTTCAAGTGAAAGTAATCAATAGATAATGCGTATTGAGAAATAGTATTTAACTATTTGATATATATCAAGCTCTGCACTAAAATTACGGGTGAAGCTACGAGCTACTCAGTATATTCTTTAGAAAACCTGACCAAGCTTGTGTTAAAAACAGTGATTGCGGAGTTCATTGCTGGATCTTCTCAGCAAAAGCCTTCCGAACCGAGGATTAGAATCGACCATTCGAGCGGTTGTAAATGCCTATTTGAATGGAAAATATTATAATTTTTTTACGGTAAGTTAATTTTTATTTCGTCGAGTTTTTCCACAACGTGAACGCACCTTTACTCAAAACAATTCAAACAAAAATCATCGTAACGCACTTCAAAATGCATCCATCGGGTTCAAAGCGCACTTGAGATCGAGCGCGCTCGAGAGATCGGCTTAAGAGCCGCTACATACTTGTGCCTCTTTGAAGATTACAGATGTGGTTTCACTGTAGTGAGTATAAAAAAAATACATGCAGTTTCTGAGTGGCTGCTTTCAAAAACCACTGTTTACGATACCGCAGGAATCTATAGTTTTACGTGAATAGACTTTTCTTGATCTATTTTATAAATGTCTAGCTACCTCCGCGCGGTTTTACCCGCGTAGTTCCCGTTCCCGTGAGTAAGTATACAGGGATAAAATATAGCCCATCTTACTCAGTGAAAATGTAGCTTTCTAATGAAAAAGAATTATTAAAATCGGTCCAGTACTTTTTGAGTTTTTTCGTTACATACAAAAATAAAAATATTTCCTCTTTATAATATTAGTGTAGATGTAGACTAGCTACCTCCGCGCGGTTTCACGAAAATCACGAAAAAACGAGGATTAAATATAGCCTATGCTACCTACTCTCTGGTAATGTAGCTTTCCATTGGTGAAAGAATTACTCACATCGGTCTTATAGTTTAAAATTTTTTTCGTTACATACATACAGTATAGATATCAATTTCAGTAGCTGCGTCGATCCTACGCATAGTTTTATCGCTAGTAAACTTATTGTCGCAAGGTATTTTGTATCGTGTGGCGTAATTGGCCCGGATGTACCTCGACCTTCAAGGGATCGCATTTTACGTTCAATTTTAGGGATCGTGTCGTAAAATAAGTCTTCCGTTGTTCATTAAATCGAGTTAAATTGCGTCATTGCTGTGCGCGTACGCAGGTGTAAACAGTTTTGTAACTATGAAGTGACATGACTTTTTAATAAATCCCAGTATAATGATTGCAAGGCTAAATCGACTTTAATAGTGCTTGGTACTATATTTATAAGGTCATTAACTAAACTAACTTAAGTTATTTATTTGCGAATATCACGTCCCTTAACACTGCTGCAGCTTAGCTTCTTATTTCGTTTTCAGTACACTTTTTCTGTTTATTTTTACAGGCCAGTTGGCTTTATTAATTTATCTATCAATATAAGTATATACTTTTCACATGTATTGTATATCTGCTATCTGGTTACCATATCACAAGCTCAATTTAGTTTGGGATCAGATCAAAGTCCCTGTATATTTATATTTATTATCTATATTTGTAAGCCTTAAAGTGTTTCTTTGATTAATTTACTTACAATGGTTCCTACTTAAGTATGTAACCTTACCCGTAAAACGAAATAGACGCTTGATTTATTATTTTTAGACATTCCACGTGTATAAAGTTTGTGTGGCTCACCCAAAATGTCAGCGAGTCGTTAAATTCACGCCACATTAATGACTATAAGCTGAAGGTCTACCTTCCTTTCTTAACCAAATTAGCTGTATAACATACTGGTGTACAACTTCGTCTGCGTCATATCTTCCCCGTTTTTGCTATATTTTTCAATGATGCTCAGTTCTTATTGGTCGTAGCGTGATGATATATAGCAAATAGTCTTGCTAGATAATTGTGGTAACTACCACTATTTTTAATTCGATCCAGTAGTTTTGGAGCCTAAATAGGCTCAATACAAATCAAATAAACCTGTTTGTGTAGAATAATTTGTATCAATTATTGTTCGGGAGAGGAGTGGACTGATGAATGAAGAAATGAAACTATAATGGTTTAGAGAAATTTAGTAACTTAAGACTAGGCAGAAGCTTTTATCAAATATTTTACGACACACAAAAACTGAAAGTAAAAAAAGGAACAAAAACAAATCAAAAGTAAAAATAAGTAAATCAATCAAGAATAAAGAACTGTTGCCTATTTATTACATTACAATATTTATTACAGTTTCGTCTTTACTTTATGAGCGGTTCTCGTTCATGTTCGATTGTGTGGATGCTTTATAATTTATTTTATTGTTTACTAGCTTCTGGTCTGCGGTTTTACCCGCGTAGTTCCCGTTTCCAAGAATGCGGGGATAAAATTTAGTCTTTCTTAGTTCCTGATAAAGCTTTCAATCGGTATTTTTTTTAGTCAGTTCAGTAGAATAAGCGCGAGGGCGTAACGAACAAACATACAGACTCACTTTCATTATTAATTTATTATATTAGTTAAGATCAGCCCTAGTTTGCTCACTATGTTAATAACTAATAACATAAATTGACAATAACTTAAAAAAGTTTTGACATTAAAGTATTATTATTATTGGTGTCTTACTATCGCATACTGTTTTATAAAATGGTATAATTATATAAGTAGATATGCCAGTCTAATGCTCAGTCAGATTTCACTAGAAAGATGATCTACTTTCTCATCTATCGCCACGTGAATGAGAGAGACAGGAATACTTTTAAAACAGAAACGAGGGGTTAGAATTGTAATGCCTCAGTGTCTTTAAAAACGTTAGCTTCCTTTACAAATATGAAGGAACATCTAAATATACTGTGACGACCTGACACTGAATGTATTGAAACTACCCAACGGGATTCGCGACAATATACAATACATAGCTTAGAGCTATAACCCTGGACGTGCTGTACTTTGAACACGCCATAATTTTTTGCTGTGCGAATATTGCATCCATTGCATCAATCTCAATAGTCAGAACTAGAGTCAAGCTAGACGTCGCAAGTGTATGTACATCGAGTGTCAAAAAGCAGCAAAAACGTCTTCTTTCTATGCCGTCATTTTGTCCGCAATATCGTTATAGCCTTCGGACGTCTTCATACAAATTAAGGTAAATAGGTTATCAAGTTCGATTCTGTCTGAGGATTGTAAGTTATTGCTAAAAGTATTATGCATCTATTCAATATGTTTTCTCGATCAGAGTGACTAACATATTTTTCTTGGTCACCGTTGGTCCAAAGGATAAATTAGTCTAAGTAAGACTTCTAGATGCTATTCATTTTCTTTCACTCCAAAGCTCATTTCAGTTCCTTCAATGCTACTGACTTGTCCCAACACGGTGACAGGTTGACAATGAGGAACTGCTATGTTTAACATAATTGAATATAATTACTTAACAGTTCATTGTCAAGGGAAACTCGTCTTTATGCATACGTGTTAAAGTCTAGGAAAGTTATTGGTTAGTCTATCTTAAAGGACTAAACCTGTAATATTTTACATGGTACAGATAAAATAGTACTGGACTATAATAGTTTATTACAATTTTTTTTTGTTAACATTCCGAGGGGCGGAGACCAGGTGTCCTGAAATACAGGCTATGCCTAGTTTACGCACCAGTCTCCCGCAATCCTAGAGTTTTTGTAAAATTTATTTGCTTTTCTAAGATTGATATTTTTTATAACTTATTGTGGGAGAATAATAAAGAAATTATTATTATTAAGGAATACCTAGGTATATGGTACAATCTACTTTGGAGGTTAGTGAGATAAAAACGAGAATGCTAAATATTATATGTACTTGATTAACCACCTGTGTGTAGTTAAACTGTTTTTAAGTGCTTTTATTACTTACTTTATAATATAAAGTTTGAATTTAATATGTTGGTCATTTAACCACACCTAGCTAGAATATATACCTACTAATTGACCCGCGCAACTTCGTTAGCGTCACTTGCCCGTTGTGCAACATTTTTGATTGATGCTCCGCTCCTATTCGTTGTAGCGTGATGATATATAGCCTATATCCTTTCTCGATAAATGGGCTATCTAACACTGAAAAATTTTTTCAGATCGGACCTGTAGTTCCTAACATTAACGCGTTCAACCAAACAAACAAACTCTTTAGCTTTATAGTATTAGTAGAGGTATAGATTCGCCTCACAAGCACTAATGAATACTTAGATTCTAACTCTCGGTTCGGAAGGTTAGTTTTGCTGAGAAGAGCCGGCAAAATGTTCAGTTAAAAATATATAAGCTGAATAGTGCAAACGAGGTCGTTCTGAACTTTGAGAAACAGTTGTTAAACTCTAAAGGATATCTATATTACAGTTCTAGGAACAACATCACAGAGATTGTCTAGAATTTCTGCCATTGTGGATTGTGGTACAAAGGATTATGATCTTTATTTTCTTTTCCACAATGTTCATAATAAAATCTAGTTGTATTATCTTTTTTATTGGCCTAGTGGGTGTATAGGTACGGCTTAGAACAAAGCGTTAAAATAATATTTATGACGAACGCTAACGTCATAATAAAACTACATAAAAGTTGCGTTTCGTTTCGTCACTCAAATTCTTTGGATATAAATCATATTTATTGTGATTTTAATTATTTAAATCTGTTTATATTGCCAAAACAAGATTTGTATTTTTATATTTACTTTTTACATAGGTTATTTAGAAAAAAAAAATAAAGGTTTTAAGGTCTAGGTAAAACATATCTTACTAAACCATTTCAATGTGACATTTTCATAAAAATGTATTATTAATTTAATAAGTCTTATAAATAAACATTGGTTGATAAAAAAGCGTATTTCTTATATAGATTTTCTGAATCCTTAAATATTTAAAGACTTTTCAATTCAATATCCACTTGTAAATGGCCCATGAAACGTTTTACGATCATTTCATACTGTATACTTTGTAAATATATAAAAATCATTTTATAGTATGTTTGTTAGTATAACATGGTTATTTATTTATTTTTAACACAGTAACTGAAACAAACGTTGCGTGGATTTCAAAATATGGCTATATTTTTATGCGTGTGTGGGATCGACCATCTATATTGATAATAAAATAAGTTAATCGTTTGTATTTACCTGATTTAGGGATACCTATAAAAGCGGGAAATATTAGATGATATTTCCCACTAATCCTACACGTTTCCCTAGTTCTTTTCGTTATAAGCTACAAATCTGCCTTAGGCCTTGATAATGAGTCATTTGTGACGTGCATTTAGAATTCAAAATCCAAAGCTCAGATTTTCTCATATAATTCTCAGATTGAGTTAATTAATATACCTACAACAATAATATACGGTTTATTCCATCTCACAATTGTATCAAAATTAAGAGCGAAATTTCATACCCGAATAACTGGCGCCAATTTCATTGACGGCGTAATGTAGGGCGACCACTCGTTCAACAGGTCTAAGGACAAAAAAAACTCAATTCGGACATTCCTCCAACTCGAGTCGATTGATTTAATTGGAAAACAGAGGTTATGTACGTGAATGTCCATTAATTGTGAATGTGAAAGTGTATCTGTCAGCTTTGTTTATTTCATGTCGAAAAATTATGTTTTATATAATGTACGAGTATAAGTTCTGGTGAAAGTCAGGAAGGATTATTAAATTATAATTATTTTTAATATAATAGGAAATGGCGTGTTTAAATATTTTTAATAAAAAAAAGTCATTGATTTCTATATAATTTTGTGTAGTTTAAATAAAATAGATATCATAATTTTTTTAAATAAAACATTAAGTGATATATCGTGTTTATTAGAGTGAATCGCGATCTTAATTGCATTGAATTGAAAATGAATAAAAAAATTACTCATTAACAGCTAAAGTACGTACAGACGACTGAGTTTGAAGGTCACCTTAATCACCAATTGTAATACTTTTGCATCTTTATTTTTAAATGCACCAGATTTCTTCGGTCTGTTGCTCTCTTGATTAATGATACGTACTTATAGCTTTGTGAATCTTTTGCTTGCAGCATAAATAAATACCTCTATTACTTGTTGTAACAAGTTTACACTGTTTCAACCGCGTTGTCGGGGAATTTTAAATTTTCCCGAGATAAAAAAGCCTAAAACTTTTTTCAGAATATATTCTAACTGTGTGCCAAATGTCATCGCGATCCCTGTAGCCGTTCTGGCGTAAAAGAGTAAACATACATACATATATTTCGCATCATCACTACGCATTATAAAACAAAGTCGCTTTTCGCTGTCTGTCCCTGTGTCTTCTCAAATCTTTAAAACTACGCAACAGATTTTAATGCGTTTTTTTTAATAGATAGAGTGATTCAAGAGGATTTTTTTTATATACAATACATCATAATTATGTTAGAGAAACACTGTCAATTTTGGAGATTTCTAATGTGATGTATAAGCATTGCATTCGTGCGAAGCTAAGGCAGGTCACTAGTTTATAATATTAGTATTAGGATAGGATGTAACGGTTAGATATTCAGACTTAAAAATAAATTTAATACATGGTTACCCTCCACTTGCGTATTTATATCAATTAGTTCAGAAATAGTTTGAATCTAACCAGCCGAGACCTTGGGTACGAAACATCTGTGTTACAACACAGTGAAGTTACATGGATACACTTGACTCTTCAGGTACATTTATTAGCTTTATAAAGTGTGTGTAACCTCCATGTGTGTTCACCAACAGCTGAGACCCCATTGATTGATGGGAAACACGGAAATACCTGAAGTTGATCTATACGAGAAGTGATGAGAGCAGCGCTTTCAGTTCGTTAGAAAGCTCTAGGTGTGGGTATTATTTTTAAAGTGTTGAGAGAACTAGTAAAATGTTTCAGCTTGATTAATATTATAATCTGTCTGGTTTGCGATAAATTAGATGATGATAAGTCTGGTAAAGATGTATTGTAGGTATGTGTACTGTTTTAGAATGGTTTCTAAGAAGGCAACAGCTCACGTTTATCGTTCTCACTAAATGAAAACTGTATTAAAATCCGTAGCGTGGTTTAGGAGTAAACAGAACAAACGTAGGCTGATATTAGTAGAGTTTGTTTTATTATATTTAGGGATAAGAGAAAGAGTAGTATGAACTGAATGGGTAAACAATGGATTTTATGATTCCCTAATCATTTGCCCTAGAAAAATAGTTAAAATACATAATTACATAAGATTAAATACGTCTCTATGAGGATGAATAGATTTATTACAGCAACAGCGGAAGAAGGATTTAATACATTTTTCTGGATTCACACATATGGTCCTTTCTATGTCAGGTATATTGAAATCCCGGAACGCGTAACTGCAGCTAAGCAATGTATTTAATATTATAGATACATATAGGTACTTTTTTCGAGAAGATTGAAGATCCCCAGGGATCCACGTAACTTCAACTAATGGTTGAATATATCGCAAAAAACAAAGCTAATAAAGCTCTCTACGCTTTTGAAATACCTGTCTACGAGTACTAGTAGGTATAAATGAGACAAATCATTCTGTTAATCTAAGATTAATCAGATTACACACGCTGTCACCACATTAGTACTTAACAGGTTGTCATTTAGAATCCATTTTGATTCAGTGAAAGTTGTTTGATTGCCTCAATTATATGTTTAAGTTTCACACCTATTTATCGGCCGAGTTATGTTTATGGGAAGTCAGGTTCGTGGATTTGATTCTCAGATAGAACATGCTTGCATGGACAGAACGAACTTAGTCCACATCTGGACTTAAAAGTTGTAACAAGTCTTAGCTGGTCAAGTTTTGCTTAGTTTGGAATCAGATAAGCCATTTGTAATAAAATGTGCCAAGAATTATATATTAGTTTCCGGGGACCTTCAACTTTCCCGGGATAAAGTAAAAGAAGTTAAGTACCATATGGCCATTCTTAACACCCTCTAGTCCATTAAAAAAGTTCTGGTACCAAATTTTTATATCAAAATCGATTCGGTGCTTTTGGCGTTGGCGTGAAAGTGTAATAGTCAGAGTTACTTTCGCATACATGAAATAAGTAGGGAGTCACTAGGAGTTTCTATGATTGAAATTTGCACATGGATAGAATATGATAATTTAAATGCTTATACTTTGTATGGGTTCTAATGAATGTTGAGTGATAGTCAAATGTTCCATCAAGATCTAAGGACTTTTCACAGCGTGGAGCAGTCAGTGTAATCCATTTGTTGGCTGTCAATTTTATATGTTGAACTTCAAGATTAATGTATAGTGCATACAAACCAGTTAATAGATAAAGCAACTAAAAGAATATCTGTTGAAGACCCTGAGAAGTAGAGATGTTAAGACTCATGTAGGTACAAATTTGACCCTTCTAAGCGATAAATTGCATGTATGTTGGTATACTGTATAAGTCTGGTAGGATCTACTAAATATATACCTATATGTTTCGTAGGGTAACAATTTCATAATTCTAGTGCAATTTTGTATCTTTGACCAAAATAAGTGCGTTATTAGGGCTTAAACGCAAAAATTGTATACCAAACTTTTAAATCCTTCTTGCAGTTCCATGAAGGAGTAAAAAAATACATATTTTTGCGATTTTAATATTCATAACATTATAATAAAAGAGTTTTACAAATTCTTTGCTCTCGTTCAGTTCAGAGAGTATTATTCTGGGAACCGCTGGTGAATGAGCGAGACACATTAATTTATTATGTCAATTTATGCAAGCATAAATAACTGTAGCGTAAAGGTCAGGTTTCTGGGCCAGCCGGGTGACGTAACCGTTAACCGAAAATATTTTTAAAAAATATCTCCCTGCCATCGATCGAGAAACGATAACGATACTTTATTGTTCTCCATGCGTTTCCAGAATAAAACGAATGCCATTTTAAGAAGCTGCTATATTTGTGGAACAAAAATGTATAGAATATGAAGTAAAAGAGAAAAATGTCTAGTCTTAAAAAAATATTCAGGATTTATTTTGGTTAATTTTGTTCCAAACTAAGAGCTCCATAACATATTCTAACCTTGTGCCAAATTTCATCGCGATCCCTTCAGTCGTTCTGGATTGAAAGACTAACAAACATTCATAATATTAGTAGTAAACATTTGCTGCTTTTAATTCTCAAAAAAATATCTAATCCCCCGGGAACGCGGGTGAAACTGTGGAGAGCCACTAGTGCTACATGTTTTTCCAGGATATTTACTTATTTTATTTATTTATTTTATTCTTAACTTAGAGTTATCCTGTATTAAGTATAAATATAACCTTTCCATCTGAGTTAGTATCAATAAAAAATAATCTATTTAAAGAAAAGTCCTACATATTACAAAACACGTAACGTGTGGCATCCCTAATATAGATGGGCTCGGCTTGTTTCTGAACGAAACAAATTGTTCCAATTATTATTAATAATTCGTTGATGTCATATCTTTATACTAATAACAAACATTTATATAAACAAATGGATACTAATTAGATCGTGTAACTCAATTAATATCTGTTTTGGCTATAGTACTGATTGAGATCGATGGACAGTGAATGAAAATGAATGAATCCATTCATTAGCTAGTATTAAGTTGTTTTCCTAATCATTTTCTGGGTTTGGTTGCTTTTAGCTGTACTATTAATGATTTAGGAGAAGACAAGTATGTTTTTCTCTGTGGATTACGAAGTTTTTTTTTTATTTATTAATTTCACGTGCTTATTTTCTTACTTTTATTTTACAAGACAATATTAGAAAAATCTTTTTTATTTCTAGGTTTTTGTAAATATTAGTTAGGTATACGAACTTCACGTACATACTTTATCATCGTTGGTTTTGATTACCTAATCCAATTTTATTCTATGTTGTCATTTTATTTTATACGTCTATTTATAACTGCTGGTTTAAATTCGAAAAAATATAATCAAAATAGCTCATTTTAACAGTACGGATGGAGCAACATTGAAAAAAAACTGCAAATTCGGGAAAACTGCGTCGCAAACGAAGTGCGCGGGTCAGCTAGTCTTATACATATATTAGGTACATATATTATAAATATATCTGTCTCAAAATGGGTAGTTAAACATGTAAATACACTTTGCACTGTTGTTGTAGGTCACTCGTTAAATAAACAGACACCCGTGAGCCAGTTATCTCAGCCTTTTGTTTTGCCAAGATGGCGCCGGTTCAACTGAAACAGCTTGAAATAATATTACCAGACTGTGCTATTATTATGCTGGAAAATTTTCTAGCTTTGAAGTAAAATGGATTTATACCTAGGCTTTCTTTGAACCGATTTGATTTATTGTTTTTTAAGAGCTTTTATGATTTATTTGTAATTTGGTCGCGGAGGTGATAAAAAATAGTTTAGTGTGTTAAAGAATGATTCAAAATTTAAAAGTGTTCCTTAATAATTTTGAGACACGTTTAAAGGAATGTTTGTTTATTGTAGTGAAATAATTATATTAGCAAAACTATTTGTTAAATGAATATATGTTAAGGCCGTGGCTCGACTCACTATCATGAGATTCATGAGGATACAGGATATTAAACTGAGTACATACTGTGTTATAAACTTTGCCTTACAAAAAAAAGGAAATACCCTCACATAGTCCTTGTACCCCAAATAAAGTGGTTCGACTATTATCATAAGGTAGCAATTAAGTCAATTTAAATAGCCTCGGGTGTTTTTTTTTTATTTCCAACAGTTTTTATATTAAGTCAATTTAACGACAAATAGTTTTGCTGAAATAAATATTTTACTGTCATAAACATTCTATGTAATCGAGTCACAAAAGTTATAGGACACTTTTAAACCTAGAATAGGTATGTTAAACATTTAGCGACTTTATTCCATGTCCTGATTTTTATAAAGTTATTGGTCACTTAGATTTACCTTTGACCTTGTTGATGAACTAAATAAATAAACGAAATATTCCGAAAGCCTAGAGCTTACAGATCTAGAATATCTAGATGTATCACAGATGTGTCACGCGCATTCTAAGATGCATTATAATGTTAAACAGTTGATATTTATATACAAGTAAACTAGTTCATTATCACCACTACCGAATAACATTTAAATATTGTCCCAATAGCCTTGAAGTTCAAATCAGTGACCAGTTGTGATCGTAAATTCTACCAAAACAATGCCAAGTGGTAGATTTTCTTACGTTTGATGTTCTCCGTGTTCCGCGAATTGTAAGAAATACGCGAGACGGCTGTCAACTAAGGATGAGGGTATAATATATCGATGTATAGTCTATACTAATATGATAAAGAGGAAAGATTTGTTTGTTTGTTTGTTTGTTTGTAATGAATAGGCTCCGAAACTACTGGACCGATTTCAAAAATTCTTTCACCTTTGGAAAGCAATATCCCCGAGTAACATAGGCTATAATTTATCCCTGTATTCCCACGGAAACGGGAACTACGCGGGTAAAACCGCGGAGAGGCAGCTAGTTTAACTATAAAATATCATTGAGTGGAAAATATCGATATATTCGGTTTTTGTATGTATTCATGTGTGTTTATAAATTATTCGATAACCGTCAATAATATTATTAAATCAAGATAAATAATATAATAGCATTACGAATCCAGAGGTGTGGCTTCAATATATGGGAATTGATAAAACGTCGATACTTTTGGATAAATATCTATAGTAAGATGGTGTCGATACCTCCAGCCCAACCCTACAGCCAACGCAATAAAACTAATTAGCCAGCCGCAGTCCGTGAATGAACACACTAATGATAAATATAATTCTGATTAAAACCGCTAAACGCCGCCCAAGGCCGCCCGGAGAGCAATAAAATTACGTACACTTCTACAAAGTTGCCCACTATCGTGAGAAGAGCTTTGTTTTTTTACAATTTATACACAAACCCCGGGGTAAAACTTGTTAAGTATAATGTAGAGACTTTGGACCTTTTATAGCAATTTTAAAATAGTGAAAAAAAGGCGCTTACCGCCGCCTATACGCTTAGATCTTTTAAACTACGCAACAGATTTTAATGCAGTTTCAAAAAGTAAATAAAGTGTTTTAAAGGGAAGGTTTATATAGGTATGTACTAGTTACCCCCCGCGGTGTTTTGGGGGATCTTAAATTTACCCAAAAAGTGTTTATTAAGATTGTTTATATGTCTCTTCGTCTTAAATTTTTCAATAGTTAAATATTTTAACAAAGACTGTATATGAAAGAATGGTAAGATTAATTTCATTGTAAAGGCCATTGATAATACAGTTTACAATGTCTACACTTGGTTAAACAATATAAAATTTCGAATCATTTTATGACTCCAAAGTTCTGCATCTTACTTTGCTGATATCTAAGAAATGTACTAAGTAATATTTTAAAACTGTGGAGTTTGTTTTTTTGTACGCCCTAATCTCGGAGTATATTAATCGAAGAAGGCATTAGGCTATATATAACATCATGCTATTACCAAAAGGTGGGAAGCATCAATGAAAAATGTCGCAAAAACGTGGTACGTGACACTGACTTAAGTTATATACTAGCGTATTATATGTAACAATAGAAGGCCTGAACGATCCTGTGTGAAATTGGTATAGTATATAACTCATTTTTTATCCTGGGAAACTTGTAGAGCCCGAATCACAGATAAAGCCGCCGGTACAAACTAGTATTTCATCACTGCATATTATAAAACAAAGTCGCTTTCAGCTGTCTGTCCCTAGGTCTTCTTAAATATTTCAAACTACGCAACGGATTTTGGTGAGGTTTTTTTTTATAGAGTGATTCAAGAGGTTTTTATATACAATACATGCATAATATGTTAGAGAAACACTGACAATTTTGGAGGTTTCTAATGTCATGCATTAGCATTGCACCCATGCGAAGCTGGGGCGGGTCGCTAGTTATCAATATGATTGGCTCTCCACATTGGTGCAAACATTTGTACAAATACGCCAAGGGTCTGAATTGAGAACAACTTTCCAAGTCGCCAATTACACCAAATCCTTGGGTATTAAGGTTGTCCCGTGTATAATTTAGCCAACGCTTTCTCATTTGAATTATAAAGGGATTATATTTGTACCAAGGAGCTTATGTTATAAGCTAATTGTTCAGGTAAATGGTTATTGTTATCTTAAAATAGCCGAATCTGTACAACACGACACGATGCTTGAACTATATATATAAAATTCTCGTGTAACAATGTTAGTTACCGTACTCCTCCGAAACGGCATGACCGATTTTTATGAAATTTTATATGCTTATTCAGTAGGTCTGAGAATCGGCTACTATCTATTTTTGATACGCCTAAGTGATCACGGGAACGGTAACTAAGGGGGTAAAACCGCGCGGAGGTAACAAGTGTAATGAAATGAAATATATTTATTAATTCAAATAGGCCTTCACAGGCATTTATGAAACGTCGATTCTAATGCTCCTGTATAATGTACCTATAGTTAATGTTGGTTTCCAATCAATCAGATTCAGAATCAGATCAGAATGAGATTGACGTCTTAAAAATGTCTCGGAATATTTATTAACTTTTTTAAGTACTTATTTTTAAAGTCCTTCATCATTATTTTACGATATAGAAAAAATATATTAGCATAATTACATATAAAACTTAGAATAGAGTTGTTTTGTGTTTCAAGGTCTGATCTATTACTTTTTTCTCGTTGATGGATAACTTTTATGTGTTTCGAATACATTAGACGTAAATATAGGTGTTTGCATATTTAGTGCTAAGTATTGTGTGGGAGGTTATTAACTTCAGAGACGCGATGTGAACGTTTGTTTTGTCCGACTTTTTGAATGAAACAAGTTACTAATGTACTTTTTGTTTTTGATAATAGTATTGAGTCATCTGCTTTAGTATTTACACTATCTAATATTATAAAGAGGAAAGATTTTAGTGCTTCTCTGTTTGTTTGTTTGCATTGTATTGGCTCCGTAACTATTTGACCGATTTGAAAAAATCTTTCACTGTTGGGAAGCTCCACTATCTCTGGTAAACATAAGCTATGTTTTATCCCCGTATTTACGTAAACGCGGAGGCAGCGAGTTTTCCTAAAAAACCTTAAGCTACATTGTCACTTACATGGTGAAATGTCATAGCGAATTCAACCATACAAGTGTTCTAAGTTCTAGATTATAAGTTAAAGTTTATAAAGAAAAGGTCAACCTTGAGGAATAGTCGCAACTTAACTTAAAACTTATCTACTTAGATTTGCACATCACTATGAAAATAAGATTTGGTTATATTTTTAGAAGAAAGCATTTTACTTTTCCTCCGATTTTAGAATCGAACTACTATTTTAACCGCCTTCAATAAAGAGGAGGTTATCATTTTACCAAACTTTTTACAGTAAATCTTCGTAGAAACTATCGCGAACGGTAATTAGAATAGTTACGGTAACAGATACTCTAGTTTCAGCACAAACAGACAGACATTCTTCGTTACTAATGGAGCTGTAAATTGATCTAGCATCGTGGATCACATGTGCATATCCAATTAACATGGCATTTTGTATGTATTGAATGTAGATAACTTATTAGGACGTGTTTTTAGGTAATGTGAATAAATTTATTGAATCATCATCTATCTATACTAATATTATAAAGAGGAAAGATTTGTTTGTTTGTTTGTTTGTTTGTTTGTAATGAATAGGCTCCGAAACTACTGGACCGATTTCAAAAATTCTTTCACCTTTGGAAAGCTACATTATCCCCGAGTAACATAGGCTATATTTTATCCCTGTATTCCCACGGGAACGGGAACTTCGCGGGTAAAACCGCGGGGAGGCAGCTAGTATTTCATAATGATATATTTTTTATAAGGTGGCAAACAGGCATACGGTCTCGGATGGGAAACGGTTACCGTAGCCTACGGACGCTTGCAACACCAGGGGCGTCACTCACGCGTTGCCGACCCTGTAAAAATCACTTCACTCCCATCTTAAAGAGTCCCATGCTGTAGGTACTCCATTGGGAATACCATGGCGGGGAGTTCATTCCATAAACATTTTTATAATTTAGAAAACATAATATAAAGGTTGTTTTGTTTCCCCCGCGGTGTTTTAATAGACTTTGACATATTTATATACATTTAAACTATATTATAATTTTGAGGAATTTGTTAGTTTAGACGCGCTAGTTTTAAGACTACTAGTTCAAATTGAAAAAATATTAATGTTTGATAGCCCGATAGAAGTGGAGCATTATTGAAAAATGTTAAAATGGGGAATGTAAAGCTGACGAAGTCGCGCGGTTCAGCTAGATTCTAAGATAAAATTTGCGTAAAGAACAATTTCTGTGTTTATTTTCATTGGTTTACGCATGTTTGAGTCACAAATAACATCTTGGGTTATAGGAACGCAACTTGTTATTTCAATGAACTCTAAAAAAATATCTTGTCAGATCAATGGCATGGCTCAATGTGCTTTCTATCATACGCAAGATATGCCATAATAGAACCAATCATAATATTAAAATACGAGAGTCAAGGTCGCGGACAGCGAACCGAGCTGTTGCTAAGAGCACCAAATATTTCAACGATCATATAATACTGTTCATAATTCGAGTATTATTTTTAAACTCGCTCCGCTCTTGCATAATGTTTTCACAGCGCGAAATTCCGCAAATTCTCAAAACGTAAACTTCCCAGAATGCATCCGAGAGAACGGCTGGAGTTTATTTCGGCAAGGACTCCTCAGGTATATATTACACCAAGAATTTAAAAACAATAAATGCTTTCACGTTGTTTGAACTTGAGTTGCAATTGATTATATGTATGTGTTTAAATGATTCTATTCTGGAAACTGGAGCAAGTACTGGCCGTGAGATTAAATTATTTGTTTTCAAATATGCTTTTTTTCATTCTATGCGAAAATAAGAAAAGCACTGTGTTATTTAGATAGAGTGAAAATGTAAATTGTATTACATTTTGCAACGGTTAAACTGCTATACTTTGTAGTGGTTTTTGAATAACTAGCGACCCGCCCCAGCTTCGCACGGGTGCAATGCTTATACAGCACATTAGAAACCTCCAAAATTGACAGTGTTTCTCTAACATATTATGTATGTATTGTATTCCACCTTCTTCTTGAATCATTGAATATTTAATAGATAGAGATCTATTAAATATACCGCATTAAAATCCGTTGCGTAGTTTTAAAGATTTAAGAAAACATAGGGACAGACAGCGGAAAGCGACTTTGATTTATAATATGTAATGATTAAGATTTTTTTTGAAATGACTACAAAGTGTTAGAGCTTCTGATGGCTTTTGTACGCAGTCGCTTCAGTGAGCGCAGGCTCTTAACCAAGGGTCACTTTAGCAGTGACTGCAATACCTCAAGATGTATGAAACGGTGGTTTAGAGACAGAGATATCGACACCTAGTGACCTGTAGACCCACACCGGACGCCCACGAACAATAGCTGTCTCGTTCGTTTCCAACCATTCATGTTTTCCTACGTTGCCACATATCCGGTAAACAAGAATTTTGTACGAAACACGAAATAGTGCTTAGGTAACATAAATGTTGTCAACCTGTTTTTCGGAGAATGGCGAGATGCAAAAATAATGTTAAACGCTAAATTGTAATTTGATAATACTTTTTAGTTCATCATCGCTTTTTGTCTTTTGTCCATCTATCCGAAAGAAGTTATTTAAGTATTATATAGATAGATAACAATATGTATAGAATCAATTTTAGAGAAATAGTAGGTACCTACTTTTTCTATGCTTATTACCTTTGGATGGCAACCCTGTTATAATTCAGTTTTTTAAGTAGCATTTTAAGCTTTTTGTCCGACTTAAAAAAAGTTGTATAACAAGTGAAAAAAAATTCAAAAGCAAAATTTTAATTAGACTTTTTTTGCAACAAAAACCATGACACAGTTAAAGGTTTTTATACATATATAGCCCTCCAGATACCCTTGTTAAAAGTTAACGAAGTAGCAAAGACAGTAACAGGTTTTGAATGCAAAAAAATTTTTCAAAGCGGATTTTTTTAATTGACTGAAAAGGTGGAAGGCCCCAGGTGGCTTTAACACCGTAAGGCCTCATTCGCACGAGTTTTTTAAACGGACGTTAAAAAAGCGTTAATACACAACAAATGCATTCCCAAGTAGGTACTTAGGTAGGTACGTACGTATTTACAACGCTCAATGTTGATAAAAAACCGTCGCGTTTTAAGCCCTGTCGTGTGAACATATACTTTTTACATACGCTTTTTAACGTCCGTTAAAAAAAATCTCGTTCGAATGAGGGCTTACGCGGACTGTCGGATTTTCTACAAAGGTATTTTGTATATCGTCTTGGTGGTGAAAGGTGCGGATATAGGGCGATGTCTGGCGGTGATGCAGCTGATAGCACAACGGGGCTTTGTTCCGACGCTGTGCTGGAAACACAGGTTGTTGGAATGCGCACGCGCTCGCCAATCGTTTTTATATAGGTGTGTGTAAAAGAAATTGGCACTAAAGTTGTGATGGTCCTATTTTAATCAGGTTGAAAGAAAAGAGATGAACTATCTTTTTAAGCTGTAGTTTCTTTTTTACATAAGCTAAGTTAGTGTTTCTATATTTATTATGAAATTGATATTTGAATCGAGACACAGAACAAATTCATGATCATAAATGTTTGTACTAAATGGAAATAGAACCCGCATGAGCGACACGTTAGTAAATGACCTCCTCCTTTTTGAAGTCGTTTAAAAACGGATTCACCCGAATTCCCCGAATGGGATAATAAGTAGCCCTTGTGTAATCCAGGTTATAGACTATCTATATTTCAAATTTTGTCCAAATCCGTTCAGTATTTTTTTCGTGAAACATAAACAAACATCCATACCTATATACACAAACTTTCGTCTATAGAATAAGTAGGATGGGAATTCAAATGAATATAAAGATAACAAATGTTTATATAATACTTGAAGTAATGTTACTCAATAAGATAAGAATTAGATAAAAGATTTTGAAATCTGTTGACTGTGTTACATTTTACTTTATATAATCTACTGATTACATGTTTTGTTCCAGGAAATGTAGATCATGGGGTATGGAATCTGCGCAACATGATGAAAGGTAAGACTAAAATGATACTTGAATTTGTATTTGACTTTATAATTGAAAAATGGCATCTATAAAAATAATAAAGATTAGACATAGTTTTCGGTCTAAAATTAGCTGTTCAAATAGCGCGACATTAGTATCCGGCTATGAAGGACCAATTTCTGAAAAAGAAAACGGAATTAATATCTTTAAGAGTTGGTTTTTATGTCGTAAGGAAGAGTTTATGAATTTTTTAAAAGCGTATTTTATTAGTTCATGCATTATTTATCTCAATAAACATGCAATTATTTTACCTTTTATAGGTATAATATACTATTACTTTGCAACACCACGTAATACTAGCCCTTATGTTTTAACAGGCAACAACAGTCTAGACCGGGCTCAAAGCTGGTTCCTATTACTGTATAATTGCCTTTCTCTCGCTCGCCCGGATTGCATCGGATCCGTACTATACATATCTACTTATGTACAGACAGACTAACCGCTCTGTGATTACCCTGTTTTTAAACCCCGACGCAAAAACGATAAATATCAAGATATGTATTCAAGAGTATAAATGTAGTATATCAGTTAAATGGAACAAGTTTCAGAACTAAGTTATGCTTTTTGTTCTGGCTTTTTTTAGGTTTAGAATTTCAAAAATGAAATGATGAATGATGAAATCATGAAAATATAATATATTTTCACTATAAATAATTCACCCATTGCCATTCTATGTTATTTGTCACAAAATATCCCTGTATGTGAGGACTAACAATATAACCGTGTGATTCCCAATCATTATTCTATTCTGAAAACTAACGAGCTACTTAGTTACTACAATTATGACACAAAATCAGACAGGCGTTTAACAGAGATTAAATACCTATATTCATAATGTTTTTTAAGAAAACCGCTATCTATAAACTGAAGCAATATCTTATCAAACCGCTCGCCGCGTAACAATAAACACTTTTATAACTTTATAAATGTTTACAATCTCTTACACAGAGTACCTACTTATGATTTAAAATATGTTATCTGTGCATTTTTATATTGACCTTCATGAAGTTTATGGACAAATAACAGACATATATTCATTCAGAATACCGTTTTGTTGCACTTTGGACATATGTATCTTAATTATTAATTAATTGAGAGCACAAAAGCAATCTTTATTGGTACACGTTATTTTATATTAAAGATATGCCGCGATGAAATTAGGTATGTCTGTTCAGCTCATTCATTATATATATTTTTCATGAAAGATTTATAGGCCTTAAAATGATTAATACCATTGCTTAGATTCGCTCCTGCATAATAGACTGTCTATAAATAAAACTAATGAATTGATTATACCTATAGATTAGACCTATGTAGTATTCGAGATTTACAATATTAGTAACTACCAGTGCCTCGCGGTTTCACTCGCTTAATTCCTGTTCCCGGAAGAAAGTATAACTATAAAATTATTGCTAAAATAATTTTCAAAATCCCTAAAGCCTTTCACCACAAATCTTTATTAACAATCTTTACCTCTTTATAATATTACTAGTGGCTACCCGCGGTTTCACCCGCGTTCCCGGGATAAAAAGTAGCCTATGTGTTATTCCAGAATATATTCTAGCTCTGTGCCAAATTTCAAGCAGATCCCTTCAGCCGTTGGAGCGTGAAAGAGTAACAAACATCCATACATACAAACTTTCGCATTTATAATATTAGTAGGAATTAAATGCAAAAAAGATACCTAAATGTGACAATTCGAAATACCATATAAAAAAAAACAATTCCAGTTTTCACACATCTTCTGTAGTAGGTATGTAATTTGGTAAAAAGTTACCGACATATAAAACATGTAGGTACATATAGTTAAACGATGCCTGCATCGCTCGTGTGATAAGGGATATCGATTTATTGTAAAAAATTGGACACTGTATTTATTCACAACTAACAAAATTGGACACTGTAGTATTACGTCCTTTGTTTAGGTAATGATTATTCTAATGACTAATCGGTCGTTGACTTTTAAATGAGTTAGTCAAAATTAACACGTTGATAAATCAAATCTCCGATCAAAGACTTAACAAATGGTCTAATAATATTACGAACTTCCGCCACGCGGTTTCATCCGCGTAGTTCCCGTTCCCGTAAAATACGGGGCTTTAAGTCTTTTACTCCCTGATAATTTAGCTTTCTAATAGTGAAAGAATTATTCAGATCGGTCCAGTATCTTCGTTACAAACAAACGAATATAAAACCAATTCTTTATGATATTAGTGTAGACATGGTCACGTCAAAAAATCTTTATTATATAGGTGAGGTCATCATAACCTCGACCCAAAATGCAACAAAAACTGCATTAACTACGTGACCTTACGTCTTGATCGGATTTCCAAATGAAAAGAGAGCATTCTTTTCATCGACTAATTCTTTCGACTTTCAACTTTAACATGTTAAGTTAAAGCCCTAATTTCTCCTACCTGGATTGTTTGAAACTAGGTGACTAGGTAGAGTTGACTATTGTGTCGGCAAACAATGATAACGGCTTATCTCACCAGATACCCTGATAATTAGATTGCGTAGCATTATCAGTTGCGATGCTTCGTTCTGTTCTATTTCATAATGTTGTGGAAGTTTTCAAATCTTTTGCCCTTTCTGTACCTTTGTTTTTGTACAAATGGGGGCTTTTAATCTCGATTGGTTTTTGGAAGCGTAAACTTCTTAAATGTGGCTACAAAATTATTTTGTTTGCGCATAATGAAGTTCTTACTAACTTAAGATGATGCTGAAACCCTAAGAGATATATTACAAAGAGCAAAATGGAACTCCCATCAGAGATTTTGTTATTTGGTTTTACTCTATTCACAACATTAGGACACATAAGGAACTTTCCCCATTTCCCACATTTTTCATTGATGGTCCGCTTCTTTGGACGTTACATAGCTTTGTCGACAAATGGGCTTCGATATAAGAGCGTTTAAACAACCAAACTCTTCAGCTCTATAATTTATGTATAATAATAATAATATATTTATGTGCCATAAAATACGCACTAGAGGACACAAACAGTAGACAGAAGACAACATATAAATGAAAAATTTTTCATTTAAATGTTAAACAAAGTAAGATTCAACTTGTATAGAAGCATAGATAGGCTAATTTAATTCATATTGTCCTTTAAGCTTAACAAGACTCTTAATACCTGTTGGTTTCGCATTCTACAATACAGTATCCCATAGACTAAGATGGCCTCTTAATTCAGGTCACAATAATTGCTTATACAAACACTTTATCTTCTCTTATGCAACACGATTTCATTCACGATTGCATTATAATTGCACACGCATTAGCGAGAATCCGTTGAATTTAAAGATGCAAAACGTACTGGATTGCATAGAACGGACCTCTCGTGGGATTGCTTAGTGGTAGAAAGGGATAGAAGAGCTCAGCATAACCTTATAGAGCCATACAGATACCAAATACAAATAGACCAAATAGAGAGAAGTTTGTGATAGTAAAAGATTTCCTAGACAATATAGATCTCGGATTCTTTTAAGGCATTCATATCTCGATTCCATCCAATGTCTTGATAATCGTTCATGTAACTATTATAATTGAACCATCTGCTTTATGTCCACATTTAAAAATAGTATCCTAAAATCCATCAATGAAACCAAAGCAAGTACTTGTCTATGACGCGTTCATAAACAGTTACAATTATATCATAATGTATTCCTATAGATTTGTCTCGCATCCGGTGAATATTAAGTAACCACTTGTATTTGTATAGCAACCGTTATTGATCGATGATTTATGACACTCCAATAATGATGCATTTGATAGAACTTGTGAATGAGAAGACAATGTGATCTTATCGTAAACACACCTTGTTATTAATGCTCTGTCTTTGACTCTGAATACAATAAATGTGATGATGACTGAAATACGCACTTAGCCTATAAAGGGACTCGTTCTCAGGGCTCAGAGCCTCTAGATGCTCGTTATGACAATTAGGTAGTGAAGTTTACAAACAAACAGCTTAGACGAGAATATTAGGTGGTGAAGAAAGATAAATCCTTTATAATAACTATGATCGACAGCAATTCATATATCCTTATTGTAAGGGCACGAGGCTCTCTAAACAACGAAGATTTAGGCCATAGATGATCAAGGAGCTCTAGAGTGGATTACAGGGCTTAACATGACTTTGAATGTTTGTAACATTCATACAGGTTTCCTAAACTAAAAGCTAGTGGTGTATTCGTACGTATTTGATGCTGGTTAGGAATTTGGACCTATACATCTTTATGATTTAAACCAGCAGGTAAAAACGAATATCGAAATCCAAACACGTAAAGTCAATAAAGCGATATAACTAATTGCTTCATTAGTTTGTTAGCGAGTAAATTGACAAGCAAAAACTTATATTGATGATGCTAGATATGGTTTAAATTGTAGGAGGAACCCACAAATGGAGTTCGTTGAGGCCGACCACGACAATTCACCAGATACAAGCAATTAAATGCTAATATTGTGAAAGATGACCCCGGACTAAGAATGCGACACCCACACGACGTTTCCCAGTATTTGGATAGAACTTGAGGTGACCGCATAGATAGAAGTAAAGGTAGTATTATCTAGTTTGGAAAAAGAGCTGATATACATGAGGGAATTGAATTCGGTTACAGAGGGTGGAATAAATATTTATAGTAGACGATAAAATTTAGTTTTTACCCGACTGTGATAAAATAAGAGTTATAATTATGACCGGTAATTATCAGACTCTACTTTTGCAGTGTTAATTTTGATGACGAACAAATTACATTTTCTGTTTTACTTACAACCGAAAAAGAACGAAACTTCAAAAAAATATTATAGACAACATTTGTTGCAGCTGCTACAAAGTATGCAAATATGCTCAAGATGTAACATACCGCTCTTCATAAAAGACCGTGGCATTAATGAGACAATGCAATAAATATGCTAATACCACATCATGATATATATTCTCAAACCTACGTAGACGTAGAATCACAAATAACGGTCAAGGGAAATCGCTATCCGAAGCTCGTGCAACGCAAACAATTTGAAAAGCACCAAGAAACTGAAGAGCTTTTACAAACTGCATGTCTTTCACAAATTGTTGATTTAACCGCGAATCTAGTTGGTGGAGTACCGTCGGACTAATGATATCACAACTTGATTTAGAATTCATAATATTTACCTATGTATTGTGAGCTAACTTGGACTTGGTAACGTGTATTTTGTGCTTAAACTAGCTGAGAATATGATACTGCATATTTTGTTTGCAATTATTGAATGGAATATTTATGTAAATTGATATTTTAGTAATTTAGCCTACAGCAATGTTATGTAGAATTAGTGTAGAGCTTTATGAATGAAGATTGTTTAACAATAATGAGTTTAGGGATTTTGATTAAATGGATAGAGTAAATATGTTTTAGAATATAACATATAGCATTTTTTATACTGGCAAGATATGAGATTGTTTGGGGCGAAGGCAGGTAGTATTTTAGGATACATAATAATTATGATATCATCCTATCGATTAATTAAAAGAGGTGGCCCGATGACCGATTAGATTTATCACAGACAACTGACAAAGTATGCCAGATAGATAGTATCTAATTAATACCTAAAACCTATCTACTTAAAATTTATATTTTTGTCATCTAGTACTATAGGCAAGTGTGCAGTTAAACACGTAATTTTATTGCTAAAGAATATAATATAAAATATTTTTCTGGATAAAATATATAACAAAATCGCTTCCCGCCGCCTGTTCTCGTTCAAGATCTTTTATACTTTGCAACTGTTTGTACCTACCTAGAGTTATTCAAGAGGAATATTTATACGTACAGTTTAACATTGTTATATTTTAATTTGTTGAAACATGACAATGATACTTGATACTCTGCTGCTAAAATATACATTGGATGGAGAACCTCCTCCTTTTTTGAGGTCGGCTTAAAATACGACTAGAAGCCACATTATATTATATTAGTTATAGTTATATATTTCAAAAATACGAGAAATTAACGGACTATTAAAAAAATAAGGTTTTATTTTAAGAACATTTAACACTAATAAAAATATTTGCATAAAAGTTATTTATCTAATCGTACGGTACCTGCCTGCGATAAATATTTTCCTGGGAAATGATTGCAAATGATAATATTATGTAAGTTTATCGAAAATAAAGGGTATGCTATAATTTTGCGATAAAAATATCGATGTCATTGATCGATAAAGAATAAAGATAAAAGAAAACATCTAGAAATTGGAAAATACATTATGTTGATGCGTTCTTAAAATAGACGTTTGTGACATTATCAAAGTTATCTAGCTATGGGTTGCTTTTTTTCTAACTCACAGCAGTTTCATTCACCATTCGTCAGATCCAAATTTGTTTATAATTACTTTAGTAAGTACTATTATTATAAATATTAAATGATTAACAATCTGTCATTTCAAGAAATGGAGTGCATTCCAACAATTGCTTTAGCAGCCTATTTTACATGAAGGATTTATTTTTTACAAACTCTTGTCTAGAAAAAACAACAGGAGCTTCTTAGCTCTCGACAATTTTAGTAGCTTACGTAAGAAAATAGCATAATAAATAAGCAATTTCCCCTGAGGCCTTCATCCAACGCATCCAACTTTCTCACGGTTGAAAAGTACAGGAAATCCTCTTATTAAATTGATCTTAAAGCTTGGAGCTTCAAGCTGCTAGTATTTATAAGGAATGTCGTGATTATATGCCCTGGAGTGCGATTCTGTAACAAAGCTTTTTTTTTTTTTTTGAAAGGACTAGAAGGTGACAGCCTCAGATGGCTTTTACACCGTTACGCGGACTTTTTCGGTGAGCGCAGAGGGCTCTCAACCGAACTGTAACAAAGCCACTTGCTGGAGAATGTTATAGCTCGACTTTGATGCTGCATCTCTTTTTTTCACTACGATATCCGGGATTAACACACAGGCTACTTTTTATCCCGGGAAAATTTAATATCCCCCAGGAATGCGGGAAGCTGAGGGGAGCCGCTAGTATATAAAATGAAAATATCTTTATTCAGTATTAAATAAGGCACAGTTATATTTGGGCTGGCCACATTAGGTCTCCCTGTGTTGTGGGAAACCCGCTCTTCGCATCATTACAAGTAAAAGATATAATATAAAAAAAATATTACATTGTATGAGTGTATGTATGTAATATGAGAAATTGTATGTTGTGCTGGCCCCAAATTTTTATAGTAAACAGGCCATGCAGTTAATGAGTAACTGTGGTTAACCATTGTATTTGCTGCGGTATGTGATTTTGGTTAATAATTTTGTCATTTTTTTAAATTATAACTTTCTTGATGACCCGTGCAGGTTTGTTTGTGTGAAATTTTTATCGATTTTGCAACATTATTCATTGATTCTTTTATATATTTAGCAGCCACAAGAGCTTGTGCTATGGTAACCAGATTTACTATATATACTACTTTCAAATACATAGGTACTTATATAGATAATAACATCCAGATCTAGAACAAATGACATAGTTATGCACAGAAATATTTGTCCTGGGTGGAATTCAAACCCCAACCATTGCCTTGGGGATCACTAACAAAGCATCCTTCCGAATCGAGCATTAGAATCGACGCGGACGTTTCATAAGTGCCTGTGAAGGCATATTTGAGAAAAAAAAAATAAAAAAAAATTCAAATTTCATTTCATTTCAAAGCCGACCGGTCTCTCAACGTAAGGCACCTCAACTTAATCATTACCACATTAAAGATTATGGTGAAACAAAGTAAAAAAAATGTCATAAATCTATATATTGTTTGTATTTATGACCACACCACGTAGTTCCATTTAAATATCTTAACAAAACAAAACTGTTAGTGTAATTAACAAAGGTAACTAAGTCACGTATGCAACGTTTGCAGGGGTCTCCAATTTTATGGACAGTGGGCTGCATTGGCACTGGAAATCAGCTGAGAATCTTGGTAACCATGGTAACCTTTTATTTATAAGAGCTTATGGAAGCTTACATAAGATACCTATCTCTTTTTTCTATTCTATCATGAGTTTCTTGCCTCTTCACAAGAAGGCCATTAGTGGCCATTAGGGCCCGGAATACAATTATTAGATATTTTACTACATTTTACTATAGTAGTTTGTAATTTCTGCTAGCTAGTTCTTTCCACCAATCGGAGCGCCAAAACCAATCAATACGAGTTTGAGTCTCGATACAAATATCTATAAATAGGTATTAAAAAATGAAAATAGGTACACGCATAACTTCAGAACGGCTGGACCGAATTCGCTAATTCTTATTTTGTGTATTTTATAGCCATGGAAATGTTAGAAAATATGACAAAACAAAGTTTGCCGGGCAGCTAGTTTACTATATTAATTATAGCGGGCCGTAATTCAAGACCCCTGCTCTATAGCACAGCTCGGTTGGTATTCTAGGTTGTTAGTTACATAGTTCTAGATTCTCTCTGGCCTACTTACCGTGATAAAATGTTCGAGTTCAATAAAAACAATGATTTACAGCCGACGAGAAATGAACTGTCACACATAATTGAAATTTAAGAGCCATTACTAAAGGCTTTCTCTCTCCATTGAAAAAAATAAAATCCGTATCGGTAACCGATTCGGTTGAAGCTGGTTTTTTTCGTTATATAATATTTTTTTGATCGTAACGGTAAGTTGTTATTTACGCTGTATTTTTTTATTTTACCTTTATAGGTAATATTAAGGTTTTGCCTTTATTTGGGGACTTTATAAACAACGACTTTTCGATCAATAAATTTATGGGTACAAATTAAAAAAAATTGGAAAACATTTTATTCTCAAGTAGGTAACCTACAAAAAGAAATTACTTTAAATCCCAACGGGAAGCTGCTACATACTACATAATATAGTACTTGCATATTTAAATTAACTTTGTAAGACTAACTAAAATAACTATTTTTAAAAAAATGTATAAAAACGCAAACGTATTATATAAAATTACCATATAAATGTATCGTATGGTATCTTCGTATATTTATTTACCTGAAAAAAATAAACAAATATTAATAAATTGCTTAAACATCATACTTATGTTAAATTTCAAAAACGTCGTGAACAAAATCCAGTAAACCTCAAAATGGTTTTTCCTCTTACACTGAAATAAAATAACAGACAGGACAGAAAAGAAACGTATGTCAACAGTAAAATGAATTGGTCACATGCGTGAACTTAAAAGCCACACAAAAGCTTTCCCCGCCAGCATTTTTTTCTAGAACAATACTTTCGTTTTTACTTCGAGCTGTAGCTAATTCCCTTTAAACACTGCACTATACCACTATAGTCATAAATGTGAAAGTTTTGCTGTTTCTCTAGTAACTATACAAAAAACAACCGTAAGGATTTGAGTTAGATGTTTTTTAAATTTCAGAAATAAATAAAACAGCTTGAAAAGCCTTTCGGCTTTGTGGTTAGTGACCCTGACTTTCAAGCCCCCGGTCGTGGCTATAAAAAATAAATATATGTCTGTTCTGTGTCTGGATGTAATTATCTGTCATCATCGTCTTGCCCTTATCCCACCTTACGTGGGGTCGGCACAACATGTCTTCTTCTTCCATTCTCCTCTGTCAGTCGTCATCTCAGCACTCACTCCTTTCTTACTCATGTCATCTTTCACACAGTCCATCCATCTTTTCTTTGGTCTGCCTCTGCTAATATATCCATCCACTTCCAATCCTAACATTCTTCTCGTCACATGACTATCATCTCTCCGCATTACATGCCCGTACCACGCTAACCTATTACTCCTCATGTAATGTATTTATCTGTATTCATATTATATTATTTATTTGCATTCCAAAATGTTAAAATTAAAATTAAATCTTAGATGTAAGTTAATTGATATTGTGACCCAAATAAAATAAATAAATAAATTGTGGACCCTCCCAAGCACAGCAAAAGTATATAAATATGAATTTACAATGTTGTATATGTAGGATATCAGCTATCTGGTTACCATATCAATGCTTTATTTAAAATCAGATCGGTCATATGTGAAATATGTCCTAAGATGGTTTTTATTACATTACTAAAACTGCAGAAATTCTTCAACTCCCAAAACTATCGCCCCCTTTCGAACAAACAACTTAACAATTGTAATTGAAGAATGAGGAACAGACAGCAGTTAGAACTATAGACCCTCATGTTAGAGTCTCATCATCATAAAAGTCACGCGATCTAAACTATGTGGAATAACTTAATTAACATTACGAGACTTGACAGTAAATGATATATGGTTAATAGACATACAACTAGGTTTGCAGAAAATAAGTTAGAAATTAATCGTCGAAATCAAATTTAAACCTGTTCTTATAGGGCTATGGGAAAGGTCAAAGGTAGAAAGAAAGAAAACATTAATTAGATACAACATAACAATATTAACAATACAATAAAAGGAATATACTTAATGGTAAAAAATAACAAAAACTACTAGAAATCAAATTACTGGTGCCAATTTCAAAAACAGGTCACTAAGGAGAATTCAAAGAGGTTATGATATTACCAAAATAGAAACACGACCTATTAAAAATTAAGTCAAGATAGTTTGTAAACGATGTAAGTAGGTTTGAAAAGAGAAAACATAGGCGATAAAAATAATATAATTATCATAATCATTTACATAATATCGTTGGCGGAAGAGTGATATAACTCGTTGCTCTAGTGCGAGGCATTTTCGATGATACAAATTAAAATTCGATCAAAAAAATCGAATTAGGAATCGATAAAATTAAAATAAATACTATTGAAGGTAGCGCAAAAGTAATTTATTAAATTTTAATTGACATGACATAACAGCCCGGTTGGCTTTGTGGTTAGTGACCCTGACTCTCAAGCCGCGGGTCGTGGGTACGAATCCCACCCAGGACAAACATTTGTATGTATGAATATGTCTGTTTGTCCTGTGTCTGGATGTAAATATCTATAAGTATGTATTTAAAAGTAGTATATGTAGTATATCAGCTATCTGGTTACCATAACACAAGCTCACTTTGATGCTTAATTTGAAATCAGATTGGCCGTGTGTGAAAAATGTCCCAGGATGTCCCAGGATATTTAATTTAATTAACACCACATGATATGGAACCTTGACCGTGAGACGTACTGTAAGCAATTAAAATAATTAAAATGTTTGTGTAAAGAATCTTGAAAATTCAAGACCGTTAAAATTCTAGTTCGCCTATAATGAGCGCTACAGAAATTAGTACAGCTAACGTTCCACATATTAAAACTTCGGGAGTGTACTGACCTTGGTCTTGCGTATAAATTTGGAAACAAATCAGTAGGTATTTAATAACCAGTTATTCTATAAGACCAAAATTATAAAATCATTATGTAACAGACTATTTGAGAGAGAATAAATTTGCAAGTTATTAGAGACTAGCTGCCTCCGCGCGGTTTTACCCGCGTAGTTCCCGTTCCTGTGGGAATACAGGGATACAATATAGCCTATGTTACTCGTCGATAATGTAGCTTTCGAATGGTAAAAGAATTTTTAAAAACGGTCCAGTAGTTTTTGAGTCTATTCATTACAAACAAACAAATAAAGTTTTCCTCTTTATAATATTAGTATAGATTAGTATAAGTATAGAAAACAGAACTATGTAGACTGTTAGATAACTATTAGAAGGATCGTGACCGTGACTTTAGCTTATCAAATGTCGGAACTGGAAATTAGTGAAACATTAACCACTATAATGCTTTCTTCAAGCAATAGTTTGGAAAGCAGATCCAAATAGATTAAGCGTTCAAATACAGTGAACAAGATTTGAATAACATCGAATAAGCTCTTTAGATTTATTTGCGAATTTCATAAAGCTGAAGATATGAAACTAATACTCAGATTGAAGCTAGAGATTTAGAGTTGTATAAAATATGAGAACTTAAACCAATTTGAAATATCATATTCTCTCAACAAGAACAATTATAGAAACTTTTCTTTAGAACCTACTTTTATCTGGTCACCATATCACAAGCTATGCTTAGTTTGGAATCAAATTAGCCGTGTGTGAAAAATGTCCCAGGGTATTTATTGTTGATCGAGGTAAATATAGATCTTTAGGAATCTCGACACATTATAGTCTTTAATAATTATTTATTTTATATTCTATACCATCGTTTCGGCAAGCCAGTTTATTGGCCTCGCATCTCATCAGATCCCGTCTCTGCTTGTTTTTTTAATACATTTACAGATTATCTTCATGACATTTCCAATTGGACGGTTGACAATTCCTCACGTTATGGCGCCGTTTGAGCATAGATTAGCGATCTGCATTCTTGTCTCCTGTTTATATTATTGACTTCGTGTCTGGATTGGCACTAAAATACCGTACGAGATACGACCATTGTATTAAAGTTTATGTTTTGTTTTGAATAATAATTTGAGCTACTAGCTTCCTGCGCGTGGTTCTGCCCGCGTAGTTCCCGTTCCCGGAAGAATACGGGGATAAAATACAGCCTATGTTCACCGGAGATTAGCTTCCCAACAGTGAAAGAATTTTTCAAATCGGTCAAGTAGTTTCGGAGCCTTTTCAATGCAAACAAACAAACAAAACAATCAAGCCTTTCTGTTTTATATATTAGTGTAAATAGCGACTTTTTAATCACTTAGAATAAATTAGCATTTAGTCTTTTGATTGTCTATCGATAAGCTTCTACTAAGGTAATTGCTTATATGCATCTTTACCGCTTTATAGCTCAAACTATAGAAATCTAATCCCTACAAAGTTGAAAAGATAATTCTAGCAAAATAATAACTAGATGAAACCTGATCAATCCCATAAATATAAATAACCAAGGCAATATGTTGATCCTCCTTTTTTATTGCGGTTTCGCTCATGCATTAGATTACAGTAAAAAACAAATCTTGTCCGTACATTGCTTACTTGATATATTCTGCAACAATTGCAAATTACTCCTATCCTTTCTCGGCGAGGCATCTCATTACATTCTTACACCCATTGGACTCATGTAACATAGGCTAGCCGGTCTAATCCTAGTGTTTTGTCCTGTACTAGCGACCCACCCCAGCTTCGCACGGGTGCAATGCTTATACATCACAATAGAAACCTCCAAAATTGACAGTGTTTCTCTAATATATTATGCATATATTGTATATAGAAACCTTCCTCTTGAATCACTGCATCTATTAAAAAAACCGCATCGAAATCCGTTGCGTGGTTTTAAAGACATAGAGACAAACAGCGGAAAGCGACTTTTGTAATATGTAGTGATGAAGCCTGTCTGTATAGATCAGTACCTTCCGGGGTCAATCAACTACACACTCACTTATATAAGCCATTATTCCAAGCACAGCTAATATTTGCATGTTACAAATTTCGTGGTCTTCTTTAGCAAAAAACTGATTGTTATTCAGTTTAACTGGTTCTAAGCCTCGGGCTAGACTTTGTCGATATATTACCTTTAGTTTGCAAAGTGGTGTTTTTTTTGGACTCGAAGCGCCAGAGGTAATGTTTGTTTTTGACTCTAAATAGTTCCGTTAATTAATGAGTCGTGATAAATTGGCGAATGTTAATTTGCGTCAGGAAACACTTGAGTTATTATCTACACTAATATTGTAAAGAGGAAAGATTTTTATTTTTGTATGTAACGAAAAACTCAAAAAGTATCTACTGGACCGACTTTAATAATTCTTTTTTTCATTAGAAAGCTAGATTATCACTGAGTAACATAGGCTATATTTTACCCGGGAACGGGAACTACGCGGGTAAAACCGCGCGGAGGCAGCTAGTCTTCTATATTATGAAGGTCTATTTCTCATATCGGATATCGTCTTATGCCTATATTCATAAAATGGAGGGTTGAAAACTTTGCCTGTCATTTGGTCGTGATGGCAAGATTTCGCTTTTATTGGCCCATTCCCTTTATCTAATAATTTTATTATAACAGCATTTAGATGAGCATCTTTAAAATGATATACCTGATCTGAATTAACAAACTTATACTTATGACACAAAATATTATATATTGCTCGCAAACATTTTTAATTTTATACCTTTACTTGTCGTGGAGCATCGTTTAAAGATGTCAAGTACACTATATTTAAATCTATAAGTGCCTTTAAATATAGCCGTTGCATGAACTTTGAGGAACCGGTCACCGATAAAACATGAGATATTAATCAAATTATATTTTTAAGTAACAGTTGGTTGATGATGAAGCTTTTTATAGGTTTATGGATTCACCAACTTTGGTGGGTTGGTTATTACAAAATTGATTTTTAAGACGGGATATTGTAGGTTGAATATTTATTTATAGAAGTTGTTTATCTATATCCTTATTTTTGTGTTTTGGTTATGACGAAAATTTCGCCAACTACATAGTTGCATAAATCTTAGTGATAAAAAATTGTGTAGCTTTCTTAATTTTAAAAGACACGTGAAAATCCCTGATTTAAAATAAAAATTGACGACAACGCTTTTTTATCAAAAATATACTCCTTTACAAATTTAAGGTCTAAGTTAAATGCAAGTTACTATTTGCAAAAACAGAAAGCCCATTCAAATAATAATAGATCATTTGCGTCCTCAAATTCACAAGGAGAGCCACCTTGACATCTATCAGCTCTTAGTGCAATATTACGTAAAGTGATCCTTGAAATGAATCGCATTTTGCAGTCATAATTACTTGAAGGGCCGATATGTAACAACTGATTGAAAGATACAATATACGCAGAATAAAGGTCAAAAGTAACTAGGCTTATGGATTGTAATTCCAAGAAATTGTACCACTTTACTTGAGAACACGTTTCATTAACGAGAGAAAGGATTAATGTTGAGATACCAAGTTTAAATCGCCCGTTTAACTTTGTTCTTAAATGTTGCAGTTAATTTTCTTATAACGTCTTTCTTAAAAGGATGGTTTAAGTTTTGCTTCTCCCCGAGTCTTTGCCGCACCGGCAATGTTGAGGAAGAATTCTTAGGTATTGTTTAGGAAGTTATCTTTATATAAATAGTTTTGGAAATAAAAAACAATAGTGTAACTTGATTCAAAATCTTTAAATGCTGAGTTTCACGCCGTATTCATCCAGTTAAAGACTGCTTTCAGAACCGGTATTCACTTCAGCACCTTGACGCAGAGAGCTTTTACGAATTTCCTTAATAAAATGTAAATGTTTGGATAAGAATAAGAATGCAGCTATTCAGTGAATCAAAGTAACTAGAGAAAACTTTCAGTTAAGTTTAAGTTTTCTAAACATTAGGTCGTTTATTTATTAATATTTATGAGAGTGGGGTTGATGGTTTTCGTTTTTTCCTAAAGACCATAAAGCTTTTTATCTATTTAAATACATAGAGTATTCACATATCTTATTATTTATATATTCTATCATCTTTATATTTGCCAGGGTGGTATTCACTACTACATTGAATGAAAGAACGATTTATCTGTCAATCGTTTAATCACTTCACTCAGATGAATGAATATGAGTGAGTCACTCATAACCTAACCACCTCATCGTCACACATGACAAACTGACATCATTATGTCATGATTTTAGATAAACGTGATTGATGTCATAGTAAACGATCCACTTGTGCTGGTTTTCTTGTTTTGCCGACAACATAATTCATTATTAATTAGAACATTATTGGTATGAATAAAAATTACATTTATAAATGTTATTAGGTCAATCTTCGGTTTACTTTTATCATCAATCGGTTGGTTGAGAAAGTCTTAGGTAGAATTTTTTACACCGACTTTATTCAAAGAGATAATTATCTATATATAAAAGAAAGACGGGTTTGTTACAACACTTATAACTCGAGATCTGCTGAATAAATTTTCATGGTTATTGATTCGTTGGATTTGTTTCCGCCCCGAATAGCAGAATACATCTTAAAAACAATGAAAACTCGATATGTGTAATTAATACTTAATCATTTCAATAAATGCTGATTTGTTTATTTACATGTCAAGTTTTACGATATTGTGTTACCATATCTATGAGTGCATCCTTCTATTTTACTTTCTTTCTATCTAGATAATTATCTATATATAAAAGAAAGACGGGTTTGTTACAACACTTATAACTCGAGATCTGCTGAATCAATTTTCATGGTTATTGATTCGTTGGATTTGTTTCCGCCCCGAATAGCAGAATACATCTTAAAAACAATGAAAACTCGATATGTGTAATTAATACTTAATCATTTCAATAAATGCTGATTTGTTTATTTACATGTCAAACATTTGTTGTCCTATACTGTCAAATACTGTAACAACTATTCATGTGTGCGTTCAGATATTTATTTTTTGTAAAATGTCTCGAAAGTTCAGGAACTGTTATATTTGTTCTTTTTAGACATTAATTTGTGTAAACTATTCATTACTTATTTAATTTTTAATTTCCGAAAATAATACCTAATAATACCTGATTTTTTAATTCGGTCGGTTTTTAAATTGATCATTTTTAAGTTTTGTCACAATTCAAACTTTTGAACGCAATCATAATATTTGACATTAGATTTGTCAACCAACTGTAATATGTCAATCCATCCTGTCGCACTTCAAAACACGGAAAAAAGTTATAAGATATTGTGTTACCATATCTATGAGTGCATCCTTCTATTTAACTTTCTTTCTATCTATCTAATCAGCCCGTAATAACCCACTGCTGAGCATATGCCTCCTTATTTTTATGCCACTTTATACGGTCCTTTGCCAATTACATCCACTGCCTACCCGCTGCTCCGACAATGTCGTCTACCCAACGAGCCGGTGGTCTACCCGGTTTCCTGTGTCTCTCTTGGCCACCACTCTGTAATAGCTTTAGCCCATCTTCCGTCATCCCGCCTTGCCAGATGTCCCGCCCAACCCCACTTTAATCCCGGGAGCCGTTTACCCACATCCACGACTTGCGTTTTACGTCGTATTTCGGTCCACTAGGGAGATGCCCAGCATGGTTCGCTCCATGGCTCTTTGAGCAACCATTATTTTGTACATGTTGCCTTTTGTAAGCGACCATGTTTCAGCACCATAGGTGACGATAGGCAGAATGCACTGGTTAAATCCCTTGGTCTTCAGACACTGAGGATTAGAGATGAAGATTCATCATCATTCATCAAGTTTCCCAAATGCAGCCCAACCTAACTGGATCCGTCTAGCAATCTCCTTCACCTGAGACTCCCGGTCAAACGACAAACGACGCGACGTCCAAGATAGATGTAGTGGTCTACATGTTCTATTGGGGTGTAACCCACATTACTGGTAGCTGTTCCAATTGGATGACTAGCCTTGAGCTTGGTCTTGAACATGTTCATGCGTAGACCCACTTTCAGGGATGCTTCGTGTAGTTCTGTCAGCATAGGTTGAAGATCAGCAACGTTCTCAGATAGTAGAAGAAGGTCGTCAGCATGCGTGTGCTATTTATATTAATTCCTCTGTCTTCCCAGTCTAGGGATTTAATTACGTCTTCTAGCATATTAGTGAAGAGCTTTGGCAAGAGAGTATCCCCTTGCCTCACACCTCGCTTGATGGGGACGAAATCTGTCAGCTTATACATGTGTACCTGTAGAGTAGCCTTTTGGTGTTCGCGCACATCAAACTGTTTACGTACGCAGCGGAAGCTCTCAAAAGGAAAAAAAATCTCCCGATTTTTAAACATTCTTCATTGGTAGGTACTTCGCTGATATTGGTCGTAGCGTGATAATATATAGCCTTCCTCAATAAATGGACTCTCTAATACTGAAATAATTTTTCAAATCGGACCAGTAGTTTCTGAGATTAGCGCGTTCAAGCAAACAAACAAACAAACAAACTCTACCGCTTTATAATATTAGTATAGATGTATAGATTGGGGCAGTACGAAGTCTGCCGGGGCAGCTAGTTTCAATATAAATGAACACCCTGATCATTAAGATGGGGTATTAATATTATATGTTAGTTGTATACGATATATACCTATATAAAGGGATATATGAGTCGAAATGATTATATTCTAAGATGGTTGTTAAATAACTTTTTTATCATAATAATTTCGTTAAATAAATTGATTAGTTCCGTGCTATGGCCTTTTATATCCCCATAGAAGAGGCCTATAAAATAATTTCAAAATGAGAATTTCATAAACTATATAAAAATAGAGAAACATGACGCACAAGCTGACGCCGAAAATATTGATTATTATGGATTTGGTAACACGACTCTTTAAGCGTTGTTTCCGTTCACCTTTACAAACAATACTTTATACAGAACAAACAGTAATACGAGTACAATATATTGCAATAGATTAAACAAGGTAGCAGTCACCAGGAAGCGGTGGAACTCCTGCGCAGCCCCATTGCATCATCCGGCGAAATAATGCATCTATACACCGAAAGTGGGTCAGCTGGTTATTATTTATAAAACACTTCAGTACGCACGGGAAATGGTACTGATGGTGTATTAATATTGTGATTGGACGGTGAACTTGTGTGTAAACAGGGTATTGTTGCCAACAATGTGTCTAAATCATATGATAGATTTGCTTTTGGGTATCGTTTTGGATTGAAGGAAGATTCAGACGGCGTGTCTGCTGTAGGAACAGAGACTGCCAAACTGTATGTGAAGAATGACGAGCTTTTTATGTGTGATTGAAATGACAGCTGACAGGGTGGAATGGAAGCTTAGACGGGATAAGAACAGAAAGAAGTTTCCAATGTATTAGAAGTTTAGAGTATGGTAATAGTTTCAGTCATCATGGAGAGAAAGTCATCAGATCAAAATTGCATGATCTTTTTACGACGTTATCTTTAGACAATTCTAATAAAGATGACTGCTATATTGATGAATCTAAGACGTGTCATAAAGTATACTATATCCACCCTGCGGGTACACCCGCGTTTATAAGGGATCTTCTATTTTCCCATAATAAAGTATCCTTTGTGCGATTCCAGAACATACTCTAACTTTGTGACAAATATCATCCAGATCCCTTCAGCCGTTATTGCTTGAAAGTGTAACAAATATCCATAAATCCTCACAAACTTTCGCATTTATAATATTAGTAGGATATGACGCATTTCAGTACAGTAATACCAACTTTGCTGCACCTTGCCAAATAAAATGAACAATTTAAACACGCATGCGTAAGTTCTGGCTTAATAACAGCTTAACCCAAGTTTATTGCTTATGAGAAGCACAAGGATTGCGTTTACTTAAGTTAGCTGATGAAATAAGACGCAAAGTTTAAGAAGAGTATTATAAGTTACTTTACGAATATATTCGTTCAGGTGCAGTAGTGCAAATGTATTGCGACCTTATTGCAACTGCATAATGTATATACTGCGATAGTAGTAAGGCAGAATCGTGCCTATAACGGTCAAGGTACGCGGCCGTACGCATCGCTACTGTAATATATCGGTACAAAAGGAGACCCCTTAGGCATCCCTTATGTTTCATGTTATATATCCCTACTCGAGAAGAAAAATAATGTAGATATATATATTTTTATCAATGCTGTTTTAAATTAAAATTGTTTGTCAGTGAATTTGACGGTCATTAAATTAGTGTAGAGTATTTTTTTGGGATTAAAAATTTAACCAATCGCTTAAGATATAACAAACTATTAAGTATTAAAATGATATTCAAACCAAGTACGGCGTCTGAAAAATTTATCCATGCTTCAGATGTTCAAATAAGTTCTTTAAAATGGTAATCAAGCTTGATTCACACTGCGAATAATCATCTCGATCTATAATTTGCATTCGAGACATATTCTGTCATTCAGCCTGATATACTTCTGCGTGTTGAATTTTAATACCATTTCGCAATGCACGACCCGTTGCATTCATAATGTAACTGCGAGTGAGTAAGCCTGATTGAACCATTTCGGCTTTCTGTGATTCAGATATGGTTCCGCAAGGCCTATGTTGCTTAATGTGACGAAATGGTCTTTCTTTTCCATATGAAAAGGAGGAAATTTTGGTAAATCTCTAATTAGATCACAGAAACTTCACTTCGCTTCATCAGCGATCTTCAAACGATTTTCTAGTGTCATAACGCATTCGATTTTGCTTTTGGACCAAAAAATAAATTGGATCATGCATTCAGGAGCTATGCTAACCGCAATATTTCGCAGGATAAAAATAGAATAATCAGATAATGTAAAATGACATTTACTGTCTAATCTTATGGTCAAAAATGCCTTGCAATTCATAGGTAGCGGTGATCACTTACCACCAAGAGAATCGTTTATTCGTTTATTGCCCAATGAGTCTTTGCACATACCAGTATCATCTATACTAATATTATAAAGAGGTAAGATTTGTTTGTTTGTAACGAATAGGCTCCGAAACTATTGGACCGAATTGCACAATTCTTTCACCAATAGAAAGCTCCGTTATTCATGAGTAACATAGCCTACATTTCATCCCGGTATTCCTACGGGAACGGGAACTACGCGGGTAAAACCGCGCGACGACGGCTAGTTTATGATAATATCATCATTGAATTCGGCTAGGAACGCCCAAATATATTGCTGCCTAGAAAGCACGTAATGAAACTAAAATAAATTTAAATAATTCAATACTAAGGACACATTTACTCTGCTCACGTATTCTGCAGTCATCTAAGTTTTTACCAGTCACTCACTAACCACAATGTGATGCACATTGTAAAATATACCCTATGATTAAGCTGATAAAATACTTTATTGCTTTGAGATTGCATTGTAGGTAAATTAGGTCGAGCTAGATAAACAAGAGGCTAGGAGGGAAATGTGTAAGTAAAATATTTTATAAGTGACTCTACTGAAGGCATAATCGCTGTTAATAACTATACTCATTTTATCTTTAAGTACTAATATTGTAAAGTTGAAGAGTTTGTTTTGTTTAAACGGGCGAATCTCAGAAACTACTCGATCGAATTGAGAAGTTACAATAATTCACGATAAGACTAATAGCCCGGGAGGTACCGTTGCAAATGAAAAAAACCATAGTATGACGGCTGATATTGTGATCGATGGTTGATCTTATATGACCAATAAGAAAACCGAATTGAGAAGTTACAATATTTCACGATAAGACTCATAGGAGCGGAGCATAATTGAAAAATGCTGGGATACGGGGTAATTGTGACGCAGACAAAGTTGTTGTATATAGGTATATCATATTTAGACTATATTTCTGATGAAACTATTTTGAGTCTTCATTTACCAACCGATTGAAGTAAGGAAGAAAAAACTTTATTGTATTGTAGGACCTAAAATCTGCCACCCGGGGACAGTAATTTTTTCAGCAGCTTAGTAAATAAGACAAATTGTCCCAACATTTTTTTACTTTTTAATTGAATTTAAGACCACGTCACACAATAAATACCACTGCCAGTTCAAGCATCTGAATTACGCGGTTAGTATTATAAATGAGGCTTTTGACATTGTAAAAAAGTTGTGCAAAAAATGCCTTGTCGGAAACTGGCATCGAGCATGTAACCAATAGAGTAGCAATAGTGAGCCATTTGTTTAGCAACGCATCAATGATTTGTCACGTATAACTAACAAGCCACGCTCTAACTAAAACAGTACCCGACCAATAAGATACCTTTTTTTTTTTTTTTTTTTTTTTTTTTTTTTTACGCTGGGAAAAATGCGTTACGCATACCCTCCCTGTCTGGTTATGTGGGACTCCCCGGTTGCTAGCCAACCGGTATACCCACTAAACAACCCAGCGACACTCTTTCCTCGTCTTTTATGGGGGGGGACTGGGAATCCGGCACAGCCCTTGCGTCCAGTCCCCCTCCGACGACCGCCCGCCCTCTTGGCAGGCCCTTCATGTCCCCCTCCCGCTATGGGAGAGGGGTTTGGGAATGACCGCGAGTGCTCGGCCATTCCCTCCGGCCACGGTGGTGCACCGTGCAATGCGGGAGTGGGCGCCCCCGCGCCCGTCTCCCGCTGGTCACCACCGCTTAAGGGGGGAGGTTGCGGCGATCGTACTGTCGCCGCCTCCCCCCCCTTCTTCGCCTGCGGAGCTGTGAGGCGAGAGGGTCGTCCTCCCGCACACGCTCCGCCGCCTCCTTCTGCGACATCACTTCCTCGCAGAAGGAGGCTACCGCCGCCCAGGCGCTCTCGCCTCCCAGCATGCCACTGACCACGCTAGGAAGCGAGAGGTCCGGCCCTACCGCCGCGGTCAGACTGCGGCGCAGCTCCGACCAGGCTGGGCACACCTCGAGGGTGTGCTGCGCCGTATCATCCGCCGCACCGCAGTCGTGACACACCGGGCTCTCCTCCCTCCGAATTCGGTGCAAGTACGACCCGAAACATCCATGACCGGACAATACCTGCACCAGACGGAAGGAGAGGAACCCGTGGGACCGCTCGAGCCAGTCCTGCAGGACCGGCCCGAGCGCGTCCAGCGTCCGGCGGCCGAAGACGGCGGTGGCGAGGTCCTCCGTCCAGTGCTGGACGATTGCGGTCCTCGCCTCCCGCCGCACGGCCTCCCGCTCTTCCGCGGCGGGGCGCTCCCCGAGCGCCTTTCGCCGGGCCGTCCACTCGTACACCCTGGTGAGCACCCACGCCTCGAGCTCCCAAGGAGGGGTGCCCGCCAGAGCGCACGCCGCCGAGAAGCCCACTGAGCGGTAGGCCCTCGCCACCCGCAGTGCGATGGCCCTTTGGGGCCTGCGGATGGCGGTGGCGTTCTCCCTCCTGTAGAGGGAGTCCGCCCAGATGGGCGCCCCGTACAGGGCCATACTTCGTAGGATGCCGGCGTACAGCTGCCGGCATCGCGCTCCAGGCCCCCCCAGATTTGGGAGGAGCCACGACAGGGAGTCCGCGGCCCTCAGCAGGCGCGTCGATAGCCCGCTAAAGTGCGGGCCGAAACGCCTTTCGCCGGGCCGTCCACTCGTACACCCTGGTGAGCACCCACGCCTCGAGCTCCCAAGGAGGGGTGCCCGCCAGAGCGCACGCCGCCGAGAAGCCCACTGAGCGGTAGGCCCTCGCCACCCGCAGTGCGATGGCCCTTTGGGGCCTGCGGATGGCGGTGGCGTTCTCCCTCCTGTAGAGGGAGTCCGCCCAGATGGGCGCCCCGTACAGGGCCATACTTCGTAGGATGCCGGCGTACAGCTGCCGGCATCGCGCTCCAGGCCCCCCCAGATTTGGGAGGAGCCACGACAGGGAGTCCGCGGCCCTCAGCAGGCGCGTCGATAGCCCGCTAAAGTGCGGGCCGAAACGCCACCTGCTGTCCAGGACAAGACCCAGATATTTCATCTGGGTCTTGACCCCTATCGTGACTCCCGCCACGGTGATGTGGCCATCGGGTGGTATGCGCTGCCGAGGACCGTGGAAAAACACGGCCTCGGTCTTGTGCAGCGCAACCCTCAATCCCAGGCGACGGATCCTTCCTGCGACCAGGGATCCGCCCGCCGAGGCCAAATTGGCCGCCTCCCTGAAATCCCTCCCCCGGGCAGTGAGAAGAGTGTCATCCGCGTAGCAGATGACACTCGTGCCACGGAGGAGGGTCCCGCGCAACAGCCAGTCGAAGCCGATGTTCCACAGAAGCGGTCCTAGGACGGACCCCTGTGGAACACCGGACTCCGCGCTGTATCGCCTCACCCTGGCCGTCTTGTCCACCAAGAGGACCACTCTGTCCTCCAGGTATCCGGCCAGGAGTGTGCGCAGGTACTGAGGCACTCCGTGGTACCGGAGTGCCTCCAGGATCGTCGAGTGGGGGACGGAGTTAAAGGCATTGGCTATGTCAAATGACACGGCCAACACTCCGCCCCCCTCCTCCACGGCCTCCTTCACCTGGCCCTTGAGCCGGGCCAACGCGTCGACCGTCGAACGCTCCCGTCGGAATCCGAACTGAGCGTCCGACAGGTCCGGCCCCGCCTCCCGCAGGTGCCCGTTGAGCCGGTCGGCGATGATCCCCTCGAACAATTTACCGACCTCATCGAGCAGAACGATGGGTCGGTACAACCAATAAGATACCTGTGTGTACCTACGTCTAGTGCAACACTTGACCTTGAGTCGGCCAATCAGAACACAAGGGCCGGCGCAGCGTTTTGGCGTATTTTGTTTTCTAACAAAACTGTTAACAGGTCTACTCTATTGGTTACATGCTCGATGGATACTGGCAACCTTTTTACTGGTAGGTTGGTAGCACGTGCGCACGCGTTCTTATTTCGTCCAAGGTGTTACACCGAACGTGACTGAAGCCGGTGTGTTTGTGTTATGACTATAATGTCAAAGATGGTGATAAAATGTGTCACTTTAATATCAACCGTCTGGAAACTGCCCGTAATATTTTCCACGTGAATGGAACATTTGTTCTAGATCTTTTAAATGAGTAAAATAGCCATTATCGTCATTAGGCTTATGTCAATAAATATTATTTTCTATCCTGGTGAGAGCCGGCTAGTAGGTTGTAAAAATCTAAATTACCATCCTTCTAGCTACTACTACCCACTACTGCCCACGGTTTTATCATCGGCATCTTCAACTTTCCTGAGATACAAGGTATCCTAAGCTTCTCTTCTTGTTTCAGGTTTCTAATTATATACCTATATATCTGTTATTATGATCTCAGTTTTATATAAGTTCTCTTCTAGGCAATGCTTATTCAGCTGTATCAGCGCTAACCAGCTATGGTGGTCTAGCACAAACTTAGACAAAAAAGATGTAAGTACAGTTCATTTTAAGTTCCTCCAATTTTGATATAAACCTCTATGCTTTTCTAAAGTTCTTTTTCTAAGAAAAGACCTTCCTATTTTCGCATAGTGGTGTAAACGCGGTCTAAACAAGTAGTTCACAGTGCGGTCACGTCTTATCTCAGTCTGAGCGGTCTATTGTAAATTACACGGTGTTTTGTAACACAAATTCTGCGATAAATAAAACGTTTAAGATATTTATCGTCTTACACCGAATATGTTCTGCGTTCTACCTTGGCTTTTGGTGCTATCTCACGTGATCATATAGATAATGAAAGAGAGAGAAACGTGTCGTGTTCTCATAGGGATAAACAGCTGGATTAGAATTGGTCACGGTTGGTCTGCAAAAAACTGGTTATATAATATTATTTATACACAGAAATAAGTAAAAACTAGCTTCTGTGCGACTTCACTCTCGTAGTAGAGACAATTTTTAAGATAAATGTAGACGATGACGGACTTTATGGGATCAAAGAAATATTTTTTTTGTTTGTTTGTTAAACAGGGACAGACGCGGATAGCGACTTTGTTTTATAATATGGAACTTATATTACTGTTTTTATATAAATAATAGAATTCTAAACGTAGTAGGCTTAGTCAAAGTTCCATTTTATCGATTATCTTTGCATCACGGCGGATTATTCTGATGAAATGTTTACCTTGATAATAAACAGTTGGAGCAAAATAATAATTACTTTGCGTACCGGCTTGGAACGGTTAGTTGGCAGAAGATTAATGACCTCCGACAGTTTTTTTAAGAAACAATCAGTAAAAACATAGTGAAAGCCTAAAAATATGAAATAGAGGCTTTTGTTAATATTATGTATGGATGGCGAGATTTATCCTAAAAACACCTTTTAGCGTGTCTAAGAAGTGTTAAACTTTATTCTAATGATAGAATACGTAGGTATCTACCTAACCATAAGGCATGGCTATATAAGTTTTTCAAAGACGTTTCCTTCGACGTTCAAGCACTTCAAGCAATTGGGTTTTTATTGGGTTTTTAATCGACTTCGAAATAAAATCAATTTGTAAGTTCTCAATTTGAAAGGATATTAATAATTTTAAACCTTTTTTTGCTTTAATATTTATTTTTCTAATTCCTAATATATTTTGATGAGAATCTACGCGTCACGCGCTATATAAATTAAGACTCTGGACATTTTATCAGAGTATAAAAACAAAAGGGCTGATGAATGATTTACAGTAGGTACAAACTTTTTTTAAAGATCGGAAATAAATCTCTCCATTTTGTTGCTCTGTGAATTTTATGGCAGTACAAACTCTACTCCTTTATAATATTAGTATAGATGAAGCAATTCATATCGATATATAGGTACGTACTTAGGTATCGATAAGATATGACGTAATTTATTGGTAGGTCACGGCTCTACGTAGGTAGCCAGTAATTTTATATGTACTTGGTTATTTACTAACTTTGGTAATAAATCATTCTGGCAAACAAATACTGTAATATATATCCACTCTCCGGCAAACAAATACTGTAATATATATCCACTCTCCAAAAAAGAATGCAAAACCAAAATATGTAATTGGCTTTTTTCACTAAATTATAACGAGACTGAAAATATGATTAGACTAACTTCACTTTAATTACTAATAGTTTTTTTATTTTTATTTTTTATTTTATTTCTTATTTCGTTCTTATTAAAATTGTATACATAAATTATTATAATTAGATTGCTACTTTTGATTATAACTCAATAACAAATAGAATGTACCTACTATTGTTCATTATTTCTTGGTTCATATCATACCACCTCCTGGTGACAAATAAATTTAAATTTATTTTTAAGTCATGCATATGTGAGAGCGCTGGTACCCATAACACAAGTTAAATCTTATTTTGGGTACCAGAGTTCAACAAAACACTACATTTTTCGTTAAATTTAACTCTGTTTTGTGCATTATGTAAAAGGTGTTTCCTGTACTATATTTGTGACAATAAATTTATTATTATTATTATTATTATTATTATTCTAAACTAAGTATCCATAATCATTTAAGTGAGTTTTACTAGCAGATTTAGTTATGTTTTTACTGCTTTTTTTTTCTTTTGGTATATAGCTACAATAAAGTGTTACCTTTATGTATCGTTCTAAAAGCCATTCAATCAATCAGCTTTGTGGTTACCAGCACTGCCTTCCAGACTTCCTACGTGAACAGGAACTGTGCGGGTGAATCCGCTTAGCAGAAGCTAGTATATAATCTATATATATATAAAAGAAAGTCGTGTTAGTTACACAATTTATAAGTCAAGAATGGCTGAACCTATTTGGCTGAAAATTGGTGGGGAGGTAGCTTAGAACTAGGAGACGGATATAGTTTAGGTACTTTTGTCCCGGGATAATTGAAGGTCCCTCGGTAACGCGGGTGAAACCGTGGGGAGCCACTATCGTAAGTGTACCAGTCGTGGCCACGGTACCAGTAATGGCCAAAAATTAAAAGAAACATCTAGAATTCGGACATGAGCGAATGTTTTTACATTGGGATCACTGTGACATAGACTTTAGACATCGAACTATCTAAGTTTAACGTTTTATTGAATTCAGTCAGTTAAATGTACAAATATGCGCGAATACAAAGTGTAAGGTGATTTGAAATTGACAACGACGGCTTTTCTTAAGAAAATCGTTAAGGCGGTGAGCAGATAGTTTCACTTGTAAAATAGTAATGCTTAATTAAATTAAAAATTAGTTTTGTTTGATGTGTTAACCATAAAATAAAGATAAACTAAGACTAAGACTGTGGTATCCATTAATGAACTTTCCCTGTCCAAGACTGGGTCACAAAACTACAACTTTTATTTGTTAAATTAATTGAATCCAGCTTTGCCGTATCTCACGCGCAACACATTACAAATATTAAATAAGGACTGGACTTTACAGTTTCACTATATTCAGTGCTGAAACTTTCACAATTTTGGTAATATTTCACAAAAACCAGTTTTTTTTTCTTAAACTGGCCACCATTGGGTCATTTACCATAGTAATATTATAAATGCAAAAGTAACTCAGTCCTCTTTCACGCTAAAGCAGAAATTTGGTACAATTTGGTCCAAAGCCTGAGAAAGGATATACTTAGGATACGTTTCATCCCGGGAAAATGGATTATCTCCCGGGTACGCGGGTGAAACCGCGGGGAGCCACTAGTATTATATATTTATGTTTTCACAGGTAGCCCGACTTCGTTGAAAACGCCAATCAGGCGCCATTTTGTTTTATTATAACAGGTGCATAATTATAATGAACAATAGTAGGTATTAACTAACTGTTAAATAGAAAACCAATGATATTAATATTGTATTACTTGTTTTAATTGTACATACAGTGTGTTCTTGGGACTGTTTACTGAAATTCAGTCTTTCATTCTGACTGGAAAATCAATAAAACGTTACGTAAATGGGTCTTATATTAAAATGAACTTTAACACTACTTTTGAAGGAACGCCCCGACTTCGCACAGTTAGAAGAGCATCATTTTCATATTTCTATGTGTATATACCTTCCTTATAAATCACTAATACTTTAATGCGTATATGTAATAGGTAAGATATCTTTTAAATAACAAATCTATCGATTAAAACTGCATTAAAATCCGTTGCGTATTTTAAAACTTCTAAGCGTACAGACCAAAAACGATTTAGTTTTATACTATGCAAAGATACTTTGCCCGGTTAGTAATAAAGCCTTATGTCATAGCAATATAACATCTTTATCAGCACCTATAAACCAGGGACAAAAAGCTAACTAATAAATTTGTCCATTCTGTCACTTTCACTATGGTGTCGTCACTTGAACATTTGTCATCGCCGTTTGTCAACACGACAACTAATTACTGAACTCACATGACGTGTTGACATTTGTGACAGGTGACAGATGACAGCTGACAGACCGGTGCGTCGCCGTGACATAGATCTATTGTCATGAAAATTGGTGAAAATTCCTTTTATGGAAACTTGCTGATATTGATATTGATAACGTCATCGCTCAATTAAAACGAGTACATATATTTAAATGTATGCAATGATATGGTTTCGACCGTGGTTTCACCTGCGTTCCCGAGAGTTCCGAATGAAACAGAATAAAAAGTAGCAAACGTAGTAAACCCTTCTCTTGCACATCCCTTCAGCAGTTCTGGAGTAATTGAATAACAAACACCTATCCAAACTTTCGCATTAATATAAGTAATTATAAGACTACCCGCACAACTTCAGCGTCACATTGCTCTTTTTGGCAACATTTTTCATGAATGCTCCGCTCCTATTGGTAATAGCGTGATGTTATGTGGCCTATAGACTTCCTCGATAAATGTGATATCCATCACTAATATAATGTTTCAATTCTAACCAGTAGTTACTGAGATTAACGCGACCAAACAAACTCTTCAGGATTATATTTGTATAGATTTCGGCACGACATTCTCTGATGATAAAACATGGTATTTCTTTATGGGATAGTTTATTTCATCACGTTTTCACTGGCGCCAATAATTTCGGTCCCATAAACTTGTATGGAATACTAATTTGATAAACGTCCCACGTCCCATACAAGTTTTTGTATGGATTATTCAAATTATTTGATGATTCACTAGCAACTTTGTCAACGTCATATCTACCCCCGTTTTTGCATAATTTTTCATTTATTCTCTAGGGTGCTATATAGCTTATCATTCTTCGATAAATGGGCTATACAACACTAAAATAAGTTTTAAATTCGAACCGTTAGTTATTGAGATTAGCGCATTCAAACAAATAAACTTTTATGCTTCATAATATTCATTCAGTGTAAGAAAAACCGTTAGGCATATATATATAACGGATTGTCAGAGGGGTCAGCGAAGCGGTCTTGGCGACCGTCATCCATTGTGGGCGTGATAAGGCAGGAACGTTAGAAATAATACCACGTTTGTAATCAGTAGAAATCACTTCTTATAATTCGACTCACATAATTACAGAATAAAACGTACAACACTAGATGCCCATTTGCATCTACATTTGCGATGAGCCAATAGGTTAGCACGCGTGCGCCTCGAGCGCTGTCTATCAACTGAATCACCGAGTGACCGTCGACACTGTATTTATAGGCACAGACTTGCTACTCTATTCGGGGTTACCCGCTCATATTTTACTCTTTGACAGATTCTAAACAATAAATCACTGATCGACATAGACAACCAATTTTATAACGTAATAACAAATAATAATTCTACATCAATAAATCAACAGAATAACAATCCACAATAATTAAATAATAGACAACACTTCAATAATTAAATTGTCTTTTAACGGTCGCGCCGTCACGGCCGTCCTGCATATTCACACGTCCTCGTGTGTATTACTCTTACTTTCGGTATCTGCGGACAAACAAAACACACACTTGTATTTCACAATATTCACTCGGTCACCCTGACCATTAAAAAATAGGAAAATTGCCACAATCAATTAATCCTTTACACCACACTTCAGACATCCTTTTCACTAATATGCCATGGCTGTCAAGCATGATAGAGCTACAAAATCTGGTCAATAACACACAGTTTCATTTATGTGCCACACAGCCTTCTACCTACGCCTACATCCACACTTACATACCTATGCACCTATAGACCTACATAACCTAGTCTATTGCATTGCTACCTACTATTCAAAGCCACACAGGCTACTCAATCCCATACAGGGTAGTCAGTGCCACACAGGCTAGTCATTGCCACACAGGCTAGTCATTGCCACACAGGCTAGTCATTGCCACACAGGCTAGTCATTGCCACACAGGCTAGTCATTGCCACACAGGCTAGTCATTGCCACACAGGCTAGTCATTGCCACACAGGCTAGTCATTGCCACACAGGCTAGTCATTGCCACACAGGCTAGTCATTGCCACACAGGCTAGTCATTGCCACACAGGCTAGTCATTGCCACACAGGCTAGTCATGGCCACACAGGCTAGTCATTGCCACACAGGCCAGTCATTGCCACACAGGCCAGTCATTGCCACACAGGCCAGTCAGTGCCACACAGGCCAGCCAGTGCCACACAGGCATGTTATTGCCACACAGCCCAGTCAATGCCACACAGGCTCGTCAATGCCACGCAGGCTCGCCAATGCCACGCAGGCTCGCCAATGCCACGCAGGCTCGCCAATGCCACGCAGGCTCGCCAATGCCACGCAGGCTCGCCAATGCCACGCAGGCTCGCCAATGCCACGCAGGCTCGCCAATGCCACGCAGGCTCGCCAATGCCACGCAGGCTCGTCAATGGCACGCAGGCTCGTCAACTGCACACAGGTTCGTCAGAGTTATAGTTGCCATAAACCAGCTCTGAAAATCGAATACCTCACCCGCGCCGTCATCGGCACATTCGATGTCTATTTGATTGGTCGGAATCTCTAGTCCGGCACTCAACATGAATGGACGCTACTTTCAGTCAGAGGGTATGAGATCGTTCGAATAATTAATACTGTCTATTAGAGTTGAGAGCCTTCAATAAACAACTGTAACAACCAGCAGTTCTATTACTTTATAAGGCCCTTTAAAATTAGCATCTAACGTAGTTTGATTGCGCTCGTCATTTTCCAAATCCAAAAAACTACAAACTTTTTAATTTTTACTTTAGTCTTATAATATCAGACTTTTCGTATAAAGCGTTAACTGCTAATTCCTGTGCTAACACTTCCGGCACGTGTGCCCTTTACAAAATAACTAGAATACTTCGCCAATGATGAAGTAAGTTTCTGTCTTTAATGTCCTGTTATATCAGTGTCTAATCTCTCAATTTTTTTTTTTTTTTTTTTTACTTTACTCCTATATGTAAACCACAGCCAAATTTAATTAGAAAATCAATAGGGGTCAGAACATGTTTACCACCCTAAGATTTATAATTTCCTGCACACATCTATGTCGCATAGTCGATATGTCATTGACTAGGTAAAGAGCATAGATTTTATTCACATAAAGATCAGTCGCTCAAGGAGATGAGTGACTAGATAGAATAGTTAAAGAACACCTTTTCTTTACTTCTAGATTCGAGACCAAAAACTATACGCAAAATTTGAACTCGTTCCCAAAAGTTATCTGCAAACCAAATATTTTTAATAAACAAGCAAATGTTATATTTTCGTTAGAACTTCCTAATAATGATTATTCCCGATATCCTAGTGGGTAATTTTAAGTACGTTTTACGTATTTACTTACATTATTTCAATGAAATTTTATATTTAGGTTGTTCGTTCTTACTAATATATTTCATAGTTCAAAGTATCGGATTCGGAACTTCCACGCAGCAGGGCGCGTGCGCCCAGACGCGCCGCGCCGCTGCACAAGGCAGGGGACGGGTCGCACGCAGTCTACAAGTGGGCAACTAAAATCGAAAACAAAACCACCGTTCACATCATTTGATCCCAGCAAATAGTCATGAAGGGAGGGCCCCAGCCAGCCCCACGAGACACCAACCCTCCACGGAAAAGAAGTCACGGGCCAAAGCCAGCCCCAGACCAAAGCAACCACTCCACGCGGACGATGTCGCGGGCAGCAGCCAGTTCCCAATAAATGCCAAAATCCGCGAATGGCACGACGACATGACAAGGGTGCATCCCCGCACCGGTTCCACTCAACGCCTCCACCGAACACATCATGCGGTCTACGCTCGACGAACAGGATAAGGGCGCCTACGCTGGAGGCCGCACGATGAGCAACCCGAGACACGCCGATGGCACCACACAGCTCGCGACAATAAAATAGGATACAGAAGACCTCCCAAAGCGCCTGGCAGTGGCCAGTCCCGGACCAGCCACCAACAGACAAAATAAACACTATGACAGTCGATAGAGCCCAGCACAACAGAACCGAAATCCCCAGCACAGCGAATTTGTGAAGCGGCCCAAAACCACGTCCACCTCGGATCCAATATCTCAAAAACAGGAGGCTGCAAACACGAAATTAATCGGCGTTGTGCTATTACAAGGAGTGCGGTAGAGAAACTCAACAAAATTTAGAAAAAACAGGAAAATAAGCAAAAACACAAACGTTCGACTTATGAGAAGCGTAGCCTTTCCAATATTTCTCTACGGCGCTGAAACCTGGTCTATAAAACTTCAAAACCGCAGCAAGATTGATACTCTTGAGATGTGGTATTGGAAAAGGCTCTTGAGGACTCCCTGGACGGCATTTCGCACGAACAACTCCACTCTAGAGGAACTCAAAATTAAAGAACGTCTATCGTCGACTGTGCTATTACGAACTCTAAAGTTCTTTGGCCACGTCTCTAGAAACGAGGGCTTAATAGAACGTTTGATGGTACAAGGTCAGGTGGAAGGGAAGAGGTCCAGAGTGCGATCACTTATCCGATGGACTGATCTAATAAAATCAGTGGCCCAGAACTCTATGGTTACATGTTCACGCAACGCCTTACATCGTGCCAGGTGGAGAAGCATCGCAAGAGTCGTAGTGAACAAAAATGACACGCACCTGTTTCACAACCACGATCACTATCAAGAGTGTACGACTCAGAAAATGTGGTTATACGTCAAATTTTAAATTAGGTTATTATTTTAGAATTGATACTTTAACACTCAAAATAAAAAAATAATAAGAACCTTGATGTGGTATTTTGGTCTTTACTGTATACAATTTGATAAAGAATGCAACCTGAAAACTGATAAACACCTTCAGACCGCGACCGAATATCCCTTCCTATTATTATAATCTCAGAAATAATTCAAACGAAATACTATAAACCATATGAAATATCAACCCACATCACATCCTACCACATTGCAACAGTATACTGTTGCCTTGGACTCTAACTGTTACAAGAATTTGGGTTGTACATTAAAACACTCGGATTACCTAACCCCAATAAGGTGTGTCTTTTCAGTAAACACACAATCACGGAAACAAAATGAAAACTTCTCACCGGATTCATCTGAGAGCAGACCACAACTGGTTTGATGGCGCAGATATTCCACCCGACGTTAATTCTTGTCTAGCCAGCGCTCGCATCTTTATTGGGGCAGCGCGTTACGATGTGGCCTTGTTCACCGCAATCGAAACACGTTGGCGTCTTCTGTGCGTTGACTTCTTTCGGCTGAAGCAATGTGCTTCAAGAGGGTCCTGCATGTTGTTCCTGCCTCCTGGGAGGCTTCCGGTAATCCCACTTCTGATAACGGATTGTCAGAGGGGTCAGCGAAGCGGTCTTGGCGACCGTCATCCATTGTGGGCGTGATAAGGCAGGAACGTTAGAAATAATACCACGTTTGTAATCAGTAGAAATCACTTCTTATAATTCGACTCACATAATTACAGAATAAAACGTACAACACTAGATGCCCATTTGCATCTACATTTGCGATGAGCCAATAGGTTAGCACGCGTGCGCCTCGAGCGCTGTCTATCAACTGAATCACCGAGTGACCGTCGACACTGTATTTATAGGCACAGACTTGCTACTCTATTCGGGGTTACCCGCTCATATTTTACTCTTTGACAGATTCTAAACAATAAATCACTGATCGACATAGACAACCAATTTTATAACGTAATAACAAATAATAATTCTACATCAATAAATCAACAGAATAACAATCCACAATAATTAAATAATAGACAACACTTCAATAATTAAATTGTCTTTTAACGGTCGCGCCGTCATATATTTTATAGTCGTTCGAAGGAAACGCAAAGAAAAATGTTATATAACCTATAATTTGACACATTTATGTAAATAAAAAAATTATGATTTTAATGTGCAGAAATAGTGTCGTATATATATTGTGTATGGAATTGATTTGAAATATATGAATAAAAAATTTTAAGTAATAGGCGTTAATCAAAATATTATGGGTGCGCATTTAAAGTTATTTAAAAACATATATTTTTTTTATAATAATCCTTGACATTTCAATTAATGAACATTATTACAATAGCAGTGGAATGAGAGCCGACTGGTCCTAAAATGTTTAATATTCATGAACCGATCACCACCAGGAATGGATGTGATAATATGCAAATTGAATCATCACATCACATACAAATATACAATAATTATATGACATATTGAGATGACATAATACATATAATTGACGGAGAATATATAAATATTCTTATCCATAAGTTACTAATGTTAACTTAATATTATAAATGCGAAAGTAACTCTGTCTGTCTGTCTCGCTTTCAAGCTAAAACTTCTGAACCGATACTGTACAAAGATAGTGTAGAGTCTGAAAAAGGTCATAGGCTACTTTTTATCCCGGGAAAATTTAAGATCCCCCGGGAACCCGGGTGAAACTGCGAGGAGGCACTAGTAAATATAAAGGAGCAAATAATTGGGTTACGGAACCCTAAAAACCGGGTAAGAACGTGTAAGTTCACGCCCAGTGTAGGGTTCCGTAGTACTTTGTTGGCGCTGTTTATATCTACTACCATACCAAAATTACAGCTCTGTAGTATCAAGCGTAGAGCTTACCTGCGGACGGACGGACATTGCGAAACTTTAAGGTTTCGTAGTTTGCTACGGAACCCTAAAAACGGAATCCTTTTCATACTCCTAATTAATGATGATACGCACCTGTAACAAAGAAAGAAAATATTAATATTAATAAACAAATATAGGTATTCATCGTAACTTCACTACATACTTAGTATAAAATAAAGTCGCTTTCTCTGTCCCTATATCCCTATGTATGCTTAAATCTTTAAAACTACGCAACGGATTTTGATGCGTTTTTTTTAATAGATAGAGTGATTCAAGAGGAAGGTTTTTATATACAATACATGCATAATATGTTAGAGAGATGTGATGTCAGCGCGTGCCTATAAGCATTGCACCCGTGCGAAGCCGTGGCGGGTCGCTAGTTAATTAATATAAGGCGAATTTGAGTTTGCTTAATACGCGTTCACGCCTAAACCACTGAACCAATTATAACACGGGTGAAACAACAGGGCAGAAGCTAGTAGATAATAAAACAGATGGGGAATTAAAAAAAAATATGACATAAGCCTCAAACTGCGCCTTTACGTCAAATTTGACAGGACATGACGCAAAATTGACATATCGTTAGACAATTGCTAATGATGTGACCCAAGCAATACAAACATAATTATTTGCTGCTGGAAAAGTTTCAAATAGATTTTGTTCACTCTTATCTTCTAAGCAATAACGTATAATGTTGCTTGTATATTAGTTTAGCAACAGCAAGTTTCGGATAACAAGGCAAATCGCCTTGGGAGGTGTCAAAATGCCTTTGTTTGCATATTGTTTTGTGATATGACCAGTACAAAAATGTGTAGGCGATATCTATTCTAATACTGGCTGCCGCCCCGCGGTTTCATCCGCGTAGTTCCCGTGATCACATAAAAAAATAGATATGTGGTAGCCGATTCTCAGACTCTGAATATGCATATAAAATTTCATAAAAATCGCTCAAGCCGTTTCGGAGACGTATGGTAACTAACATTGTGACACGAGAATTACATATATACTAGCTGCCGTCCCGCGGTTTCACCCGCGTAATTCCCGTTCCCGTGATCACGTAGGGGTATGAAAAATAGATGTTGCCCGATTCTCAGACCTACCCAATATGCACACAAAATTTCATGAGTATCGGTAAAGCCGTATCGGAGGAGTTTAATCACAAACACCGCGACACGAGATTTTTATATATTAGATAGAAGTTAGATTATATTATTATGCTACTTGCTACCCGTAGTTTCAACCGCGTGCCCAGGGGATATAAACTTTTTCATACCATACCATACCAAATTGTATTAAAATCGCTTCAACCATTAAGACGAGAAGAAGCAACAAACATACACACAAACTTTCGCATTTATAATATTAGTAGGGATTTTAAAATCAGTTTTCCAAAAAATCATATTAACATATAAATAGACAGACGGTCTCCCTAATCATTTAAAAGTTACAATAAATTGCTGATATATAAAAATTCCTCCACTTACTTAGCTAAGTATGCGAATTCAGTATTTATGTTGCCTTAACGTAAACTAGTTTTTCCTTTATGGATGCCTTAATGGAACGTTGGGAATGACGGAAACTTGTGATTGGAATACTTGTATGAATAGCATATAGGTACATATATATTCATAATACATTTAAAATGTAAAAATAGGATCCTATTTTACATTTTTAATAACATAAAATATAAAAAATATCGTTATCATGTATACCTATCTAATAATAAATCTTATATCTTAAGCAACAAATTTAGTGTAATAAAAAAGATTAAAATCTCTGAAGCAAAACTAAACTATTAAAAGTGGAAACTCTAGTTCGGTTTACATTATTTTTAAATTATGTGCTAAGAGTCTAAGTTAAATTCGCATTAAGTTTAGTTGCAAGCGAAATCCATTAATTTTATTTTGGTCCATAATTTCCAATTGGGTCTAGCCTAGTACCAAACAGGGCGACAAACACAACTAGGGATGATAATACCACCATCCCTTTTCTGTAGAAATTTACAGCCCGGTGGGCTTTGTGATTAGTGACCATGACTTTCATGCCGTCGTGGGTTTGAATCCCACCCAGGACAAACATTTGTATGCATGAATATGTGTATGTCTGTTTGTCCTGTCTCTAAATGTTTATATCTATATAAGTATGTAGGTATTTAAACGTAGTATATATAGTATACCTATCAGCTATCTGGTTACCATTACACAAGCTCACTTTGAAGCTTACTTTGGAATCAGATTGGCCGTGTGTGAAAAATGTCCCAGGATATTTATTATTAATATGTAAGTACGTATTCCACTTTCAAAGGTTTAAATGATTTAAAATCATTATCGATATTCTTAAATGTTGCCAGTACAATAATGACGTTGGCTCAAAAGCTATCCATTGTTCTCGCCAGCAAAGAGGCGTGCACAGTATCTTGTTGACACAGATGCACTCAACATTGTGTTAGAGAACAACTCAAATAAAAATGTCACGGTTTTCGTCGCGTACGCCATTGCGAGGAACGCTTTAATATTCATTAGTACTTGAACCGTTTAGAATTTGGAATTCGAATAATTTAAGAAAATTATTGCTTCTTTTTAAGCGATTGATTTTTTTATGACCATGCATAAAGTTTTGCAGAATAGTCCGATTTAGATCATTATTTATGGGTAAATAAAAGTTCAAAATTTGAATTTAAACTTGAAACTTCTTGATCTAAATTGTCAAGTCGAAGCCTTAGGGTTATGACCTTATTGTATAAACTATCTAATTTATATTGCTATAACATCTCTTTTACGAGTTTGCAAAATTACTGGTTAGCTAAAAATGGAAATTAAACTTTTCACTCTTAGTATTAAAGTCTAAATTTGCATATCGTTCAGACAAATAAACAGACGACGTGCAGGACGCAAACCAATTATTCGCGATGATAATAAACCTACATCAGTTAAATGTACCCCTGCAAATAATAATATTAATGAATGCGTCGTAAATCTGCCCGAGTGACACTATTACATGACTTAGTCTGTGGTACAAGTCATTAGATTGAAGAGACATTAAAAAATCCACTTTCATACTGAGACCTATCGAACAGCATTAGAAATTAATAGTCGAACTCACCAGCATCTTGAAACTCAAGGTCCCTAACTACCAAGCTACCAAACCCAGTTAAATTCTTTTCATTCGTAAATATAATAATAATCACTACATAGTAAAAAAACAAAGTCGCTATCCGCCGTCTGTCTGTCCCTATGTATCCTTAGATCTTTAAAACTACGCAACGGATTATGATGCGTTATTTTTAATAGATAGAGTGATTCTTAAGGAAGGTTTTTATGTATAAATCATTACGCTATGACGAATAGGAGCGGAGCATCAATCAAAACTGTTGCAAAAACGGGCAAGAGACGCTAACGAAGTTGCGCGGGTCAATTAGTAATAGCAATAATTTCAAACGGCTTCAAAAAAGGTTTTATGTTAAATTAATTATTTTTTTATTTTGGTCACCGATTTTCTTAAATCATATAACCTAAAATAAATAGACAAAAAAAGTGTCTAAAATGGTCTAAAAATATAACAAACCGCCAACCGCAACCTTTTCTAACTTGGACCCCAAAAAACTTTCACAAATGACATCCGCTGTGTGATCTCACCGAACCTTGGGGATGCATACATCCAAGTACCGTGGCTATTAAACACCGCTATTTTGGTTCACAATACTACACTAACGTCCATCCCGTGACATAGACTATGCATTTGTGAAATTAACAACCCATAAAAATATGATAATCGATTTATGAATCATTCGTCGATCTAATTGATTTCTTTTGATGTTCCGATCGAAGGTAACTTGGATGGGCTTTCTGGTTAGATAGTCCGTCCACCTGATTTCGATTCAATGATGATAATAATAATGAAGTTTTTAGAATGAAAATATATTCTTAAAGCTCTAAAGGAAAGTTTGGGACCAGATCTGATGTGATCCAGAAATACTTCAAGATGTTTTAAAAACAGAATATTGTTGATTGAAACCTTTTAATACCTAGTGAGTTAATAAGAGATAGGAAACTATTGATAGGACGGCACACTATAGTATACATATTACTAAATATATTTGGTCGTTTATTTAGTTGATAGGATAGATGGATCATCAAAAAATATACAAACAATACATAGAAATGGAGGAACAATTTGACAGAAATGAAGCACGATTTTAAGTAAGTACTTTGAAAAATAATTTAATTGTTAATAATTTAACAATATGTACATTAATTTTAATTAGTTCTATAGAGGTTTGTGTTTCGTAGTAAAAAAAATAATCCTTAACTTACAATGCTAAGACATCTTATTTCCCATATAATTTTGTAATTAAAAACCAACAACCTCAGTGAAAAAATGCTTGTTTTACCCCAAATATATTTCCATACCCGGTAGTTTATTTGAACCAAATCCAGGTGTTTTATATAACAAAATGTTAATTAACGAGTTGTCAATGGGGAATCCGTCGCGTAGGGACGAGACGAGAATAGCTAGAGCTCTATTCAGTATAGTACAACCATGATGTTTTAAAACCATCTCTATGTTCTATCTCTGTCATACACTATGCGATCACATGAGACATCCGATGCTGAAAATCTGGTTGCCGGAACCACCAGTCGAAATTTGTGTTACGGAATATGAGTTTAAGCAGATCAAAGATCAAAAGCGGTCTAGTAACACATTTCGCGTTACAAATAGATGACAGAATGGTGTGTATATATTGTGGTAGATCTATGGGTTTGGTGAAGAAGAATATTTGATTTCTATAAAATTGGTGAATAGATTTTTCTTTTCACTTTTGTTCTTCACTATCTACAGTTCTACACTGATATTTTACACAGGATTTTTTTTTGTATTCAATAGTATTCGAAACCCGTGGATCGATCTGAACAATTGTTTCATCATACTTTATAAAGAGGAAATTGGAGTTAATAATAATATTAATAATAATAATTCAGACATCACATAGACTAACAGAAGATTTTCAATTTCTTGCAAAAAATAACATCATAAAATACTTCGGAATATGCAAATTCTCAGTCCCATTAAATTGCCTAAACGTAGTATTATAAAATCGTGTCAAAAGACCATATGAAATTCCGGATAATGAAATAAGGACAAATCTAGAGATGATAATCCAAACAGAATAAAAAGGGATTATGACAAAGACAGCGGTTTAAGTGCGTCCTGCTCACACACCTGTCACTTTAGATTAAGCTGTCAATGTGACAGGAATGGTTCCAAACTACTTCACACTAATTTATTACATGTTTTTGTGACAAATTCGTATAAAATATTTTTTTTAAATATAGTGGAGTAAACGAAGCGAAAAATACGGTCTTACCTCCGAATTTTTTTACTGTGAACCGATTTGCATGAACTTTTTGGAATTAGGCTCATCTTACCCTTAACTTTAAAAGTGAAAATGATCTGAACTCCGCCTATTATTTTTAAGGGGTGTAAACCATCCCTTAATGGAAAAAATTACATTGAGCCATTTTATCGCTAGAAAACATGTCTAATAGCAAATGGTGAAATTGTAAAGTATTTTCTTACATAATTACCTCATATTAAAATCATTTTCAACCCCTTGAAAATCTTACAACCCTTGCAAATGTGTCATAGTATGGTATAAATATATACCATATAAATATATTATGGCGATAATATTTGTGTATTATCGCCATAATTTATTATTAATATAGGTTAGGGTGCGGCGGGGGTGGCCCTTGGGCCACCCTTAAGCCTCGAACGTCTAAATGTTCTGAAATGAACACAAAAAAAGTGACAAAGACTTACTGTCCTAACATAACATTGATTACTACGCCCAAATATAGTTATTTTACATATTGCCGGTGGACCAGCAGGTATTCCATATAATTCCGAGGAAATTTTACATTTCCTAGGATATCTATGCATTAAATAGTTTTTCAAACAATATTGTACACAGTTCCTAAATAGTATCGGAACTGTACACATTTCCTAGGATTTGTATTCAATTCCTTGATTTCATACATTTCTAGTAGCATATATACACATTACAATAGTTGTGGGTCTCTATTATACTGCGTACTTTCACATTGCTCCAAATATTCGCACTCCGAAATTTTCAGTTACTAAGTAGATAAAAATATGTTAAGTTTTTGGACCATAACTCCTTCAATTTTCATGCTATCACAAGTTATAAAACACCATTGTAAAGGTAATTAAAAGAGCTACAACATCCTTTATTGCAATATATAGTAAAAAACCTTTTTCTGAAACGGTGAAGGGTTAAAGGGCTTAAGAGAGGCTCTGATTCCGCTGCCACGCGCTCTTTAAACAATCATAACTCCGTCAATTTTTGTTTCACAGAAAAACCAAAACATCCAAATTGTTTGTCAGAAAATTATCAATTTTTTTATTTCCACACTTTTATACGTATCTGTCGTCCTTTTTGAGATATTATGAAAAATAGGGTGGAGTTTTATAAATATTTGAAAGTTTGTTTTTTATATAATCATGAATTTTTTGAAAAATATGTGTCCTGAAGCAGCCAAACTGATACTATCCATCAAACTCTTCATAATAAAGTTAATTCTAGGCGGAATACGATTAATTTTAATTATGGTGGAAATGGCACTTATGAAACCCATTGATTTAAAAGAAAAAACATTAGATGCTCCCCTTATTTGCAATACAGCTCACTTATTTTACGTGCAAAAGACTTTGAATAGTGCTCATTTTAAAGCTTATTTTATGCACTACAAAACCCCTTTGTATTAAAATGCATAAAATGCATCTGCTCGCCACTAGAAGGCATTGACCACATCGATTAAATTTCAGATAAAATAAAACACGGCTTTGATCTTTAATATCTAGCTTAATATTGCACGTAGAATACTTTATAAAATACCAAATTGTTCATTGTTTTACCTGGGACAACTTTGTTCTTGATGAAATTTTCGATAAACGTATATTTTTGGAGATATTTGCAAAAAACCGATGAAAACCGTGAAAAAATTGCAAATTTTCAATAGCCAATAACTTGAAAAGTATTGGATTTTTTGAAAAGCTTTATATATGATTTTTGCTTAAAATTAGGCCTTCTATTGATATCCGAGGCAATTTTGAAAAAAAAGAAATTCACCCCCGAGAAGGGGTGGCAACCACACCCAGGGTGGTTGCGGAGTTCAAATCATTTTCACTTTTGAAGTTAAGGGTAAGATGAACCTAATTCCAAAATTGTATGCAATTCGGTTCACAGTAAAAAAAAACGGACCCATAATGCTTCGTTTACCTACTCGGCTAATATTAGCTTTTTGCACAGGTCAACAAAACACCGTCATATTTCAACTTTTTAAGCAAAACCATAACAAGATAACCTTAATCACAAATCCAGTAGTTTTTAAGTTTATCGCGAACAGACAGACACGGCATGAGACGTTTTTGTACCATTATTAAGCTAATTTTGTCACATATTCAAACATAGTATTTGTAGTATATTAGCTTTATAAAAGCTCTATTAAAATTGACAAGAATATTTAGATGTATCTTTCAACTGACCGCGTATTATGATTTACTAGCCGACTTTAAAAGAGGAGTGGTATTGTTTGTTATTGCTCTATAAGTCATGCTTAATATAATAGCTTAAGTGTGGGCTTAGACGTTTCCTCGAGTTGCCGGTAGCGATGTGAGCCTAGATTACACGTATCTGAGGGCGAGCATGTCTACCGCCGGCATTATAATGTGTCCCGTTAGTATACTCCTTTTAGTTCCATTTTGATTCGACCCACTCTCAAATTATATGTCAAAATAAAATAAATTAAAACTTTATTACGTACAGTGACTATTCATAGGAGCAACTTCTCGACTATTGACCACATTCACGTCTTACGACAGATACTTCAGAAATACAGATAATATAATATAGTGTAGGTACTATATGGCAAGGGTGGCCAACAAGTCGATCGCGATCGATTAGGCGAGACTAATTTTGGTCGATCGCGAACCACTTTTTGTCGATCACTTACAAGTTCCATAATAATCATTTTCTGCCTTACGTTTCTAGTATCTAGTTACGTTTCTAGTAATCATATTATAGAACTTGCAAGAATCATTGTTTGTATAAAAGCACATTACATAAACACCCCCACTATCTAAGTAATGTGTCGATCGCGACACAGTTTTAAAATGAAAAGTCGATCTCTTCTCCACAAAAGTTGGCCTCTGCTATATAGGTTTCGAAGACTTCAACAAGACATTTGACTCATTGGGACACCATTAAATATGGGAAGCATTAGAGCAACAAGGGTTTCATAGAAAGTACACCACGTAGAAGACTATTCATATAGATGCAAAAGATTTTAAACTCCACAAAGCTGGCAAATAGGCATACGGTCCCACCTGGTGGGAGGCGATTACCATAACCAGTGGAGACATACTTGAGCTGATGATGACGACGATGATATATGCTAGCCAGATTTTACCGAGTTTCTAGAGAGAAAAAGGTCGTTGTCATGGTTACCTATCGTATTTGTAAATAAATAAATAATAATAATAAATATCCTGGGACATTTTTCACACACGGCCAATCTGTAGGCTTACTCTCGACGGTAAACTCAATCCCAATCTCAATACAATGAAATTCCGATCCTGCGCAATTGTCGGTACTCTTGACTGCATTGGTATTGAGATCGGGATTGGATTGCGTATTGCCCGGACATTGAGATTGAATTAGAGGCGTCATTTTTACGGGACTCAGATTACAGGCTAAATATACAAATGAGTGAATGAAACGACACTTGTACGCATGAATATCTATGGTTGAGACCATTTAAAAAAGTTAAGATGTCAATCAATCTGTCATCAAAGTCTGTTTGTTTACGTTTATAGTTGCACTTTCCAAGTTTTCAACGAGTTCATAATTTATTACCAATTAAATATAGTTACGTATTACTTATGTATTCTAAGTGCTCTAGCCATATCGAGCAAATATTACTTCTATACACATTCCGTCGAAGTTTCAAAGAAGATCGGAAGTAAGGTAAGTGCGCGTAAATATTAATGAATAATTACATTATCGAATATTATTAATTATAGCATTAAATTATTATCTTTTGCCCTTATAATATTTCTCCATTAAATTGATTATTATAGTTATATGCCTCTGTGTATTGGTTTATAAGCTAAAAATCTTTTTTCAGACTATAAGCCCAATTCAAATAAGTGAGGTACAAGCCTTCTTTCTCCCAATTGCTTCAGACAATTATTATGGATGTTGAGGAACAACAACTATCTCAAGCAGTGGTCTGAATCAACAGCCATCAACATGTAAGTTATTTAAATCAATTGCCATGGAAACACTGTTACTGTGACTATCATTTTTTGTAATATAAATGTATGTTTTCAGCAATTTGCCAGGCTGAGTAGAGTGAGCGGAAGCAGAAGCAGCCTCTGCACATGCATTGACTAACATAGCTGCTTCCATAAACAAACCGGCAGATGCAGTTACAAATACTACTGGAGCACTATAAGAGATACCTATTAAAATGCCATCACCACAATATTAGATAATAATATATAAGTATTTAATTATAAAAAAAAAAAAAATATATAGTGTAGTTGTCCAAATTTATTAGTTAATTAAAAGGTATGTGATTTTCTTTTGTTTTTGATACAATGTTTTTTTAAGCTTTAATTTCCAATATTTTGTTTAAATATTAATTAAAACAAGAATAACACTGGTAATTGTAGGTAAAATAATCAGAGTTGCTTAGAACAAAAGTTTATTAATCATAAGGGAAAAACCATAATGTCTTTAATATACATGTAAAAAATGTATTACAAATATATACAATGTAGTATACATGTAGGTAAATCTTATTATCATAAGGTGAGAATAGGGATAATAAAATATTTATAATCAACAATGATTTTTATTTGTGGTTACTAAAACTGTACAATGCTAGGCATTCCCACATTTTATATAGTCATTAGGTATCCTATTAATAAAAAAAATTAACCTATCTGTGGGCTGTCCACAATTGATGTACTAGGTTTGCGCAAGCCTCTACACCTCTTAGATCTATTGAGGTCCTAGATCATATATCGAGTGTTGGGTGGACAGTACTATGGCTATCTTCAATATTTGGTGTAGGGTATATAGTACCATCAAAGCCTAAGCGAGCTGCATGGCATAAATTATGCGGCACACAACAAGCATTAATTATTGTTGCTTGAACATCAGCTCTCTAGGACTCTTAAGCCCAAACAAACACCTTATTTTTTAATACACCTATTGTACTCTCTACTGTGTTTCATGCTGTGCAATGTAATTTTGTTTAATGCTCCTCGGGAAAGCCTTCAACAACATCCACGATGGGAGTCATCATATAGCCCTTTGAGCATAGCCTGAAACAAGTATATTTTATGGTTAATATTACATTACAATATATTGCACTTAAAATGAGTGCAAGTTTACCAAGTTTTAATAAACTTACCAAGTAAATATAGTGGATCACCAGCATTAATCAACTCTATGAGATGTTGTTTGATCGGATGTTGATTCTACACAAAACTGCCATGTGAGGCTCCACCAAATGAAGCATCCACACTGAAAATGTTTAGGTCAAAGTTACATATCTGAAAAAAATTTTTGAATGTTATTTATGTAATAAATACTGGAACATTATTTAAAAAGGGTTCCTCCTGGCTCCCTGTGGCATAGAAGGACAGCGCCACCAATATATTTTCAAATTGAGAACACATCATATTGTATTAATGAAACCAAACATAATCACAAAATCATGGTAATGTTATGATTATACATACCTTGTATTTTTAACAAATATCACTCTTTCTTTTAGGAGTGCATTAGTGGCTCTAATTCACTACAAAGAATGACAAATAAATCCTTTGTGAGGCGATAATTAGCCCGAAACTCAGCGTCGAACATGGATAACGCTTCATCGTTATAACGGGCCATACGTCGAAAATTTCTTCACTACCGCACGTCCATTTGATGGGCTAAACTTAGAATGTTGACTTGCATTCCCAATCGTGACATTTTATTAAGAATTTATTATAAAAACACAAAACACAATTCTAAAAAAGTTACTCTATAGCTATTGTAAAATATCCAATGTAAACACAATTCCAACGCAATATGTCAGTGTCAAATGAGCGTCAAGAGTACGCATTCTCAATCCCGGGGTCCCAATCACAATTTCATTTAGTTCACTAAAATGACCACTCAATTCGAATCCAATGTGGCGCTGTTATCGACTTCAAGAGTACCAAACTGCGTTTCTTGGATTAAAATTGACATTGGACATTGGCATTGCGTTTCAAGAGTAAGCCTACTGATTCCAAACCAAGCAGAGCTTGTGATATGGTAACCAGATAGCTGATATAGTACATATACTACTTTTAAATACATACTTATATAGATATTTACATCCAGACACAGAACAAACAGACATATTCATGCATACAAATGTTTGTCTTGGGTGGGATTCGAACCCACGACCCGCGGCTTGAGAGTCAGGGTCACTAACCACAAAGCCAACCGGGCTGTAATTAGATGTAATATTATTCTTTTATTGGCTATTATTTCTGCCAATAAAAATATCATAGTTGTTGGCAGTTATTTAAATGTCTTCTGCCAATCTGTCCAATTAAAGTAAAGTGTTTGCACTCGTACCGAGGAGTAGAGAGCAATAACCTCCCCAATTTTTATTTAGATCTATTAATAATATCGCCGTTCCATACTTTACCTATTCTTCAATTCTCATCATCGGCTCATTCACGTCTCCACCGAGCAGCTCGAGCCTCCCCTATCAATGAGGGGGTGTAGGCCATTGGCGGACTTCACATGCCTTTACACAATCAAAGGCATCTCAGGCATGCAGGTTTCCTCACGATGTTTTCCTTCACCGAAAGCCAGTGGTGTGAACCGTACATAAGTTTTTATAAAACTCAGAGGTACGGGCCGGGGTTTGAACCTGCACCCTCTTGATCGTGAGTCGGTGCGTTACCCACTGAGCCACCAAGGCTTGTCAATTAATAGATATACATTAATATTATAAAGATGATTTATTTTTATTTTTGTGTGTATGTTTGTAATGATTATACTCAAAAACTACAGTGCCGATTTAAAAAATTCTTTCACCAATAGAAAGCTCCATTATTAGAGAGTAACATAGGCTATATTTTATTCCCGTATTCCTACGGGAACGGGAACTACGCGGGTGAAACCACAAGGAGTCAGCTAGTAATCACACCTTATAGAATGGGGAGCAATCGAAATGCTCCAAGTGGCATAAAACCGTAACGTAACACTATCCTTTTGATGTTATATTGTGAACGCAAACAATGGTTTTCGTGACCCCACATCGTCGGAAATAACAGTTATATTTCATAGCCCTATATCACAATTTTATAAATGGCACCGAACATTATCTTTGTTGTTATATATATTTAAAGGTATAGTTATAATAAATACATAAGTAAATTACTTCCGGTTTTCCATTAAAAATATGTTTGATTTATCAATTGAGTTACCTACTGGATGTATTATGAACTAGCTACTATCACGTTTCCTGTTAAATATTTTCCGATATAAACTAAGCTGTCTTACAAAATGAAACAGTTTGGAAACATATTTTTGAAGATTACCCGTCACATACAAACTCACAAGCTTTACAACTTTTGAATATTACCTATAAACCTTGCGTTTCCGGAGATCGTAAGTTTGCAAACATCCTTTCATTTTTAGAACATTAGGTTCGACGTTTCATAAGTGCCTGTGAAGGCCTATTTGAATCAAAAATTATATTTCATTTAATTTTGTCCTCTAGAATAGCAAACTAAAAATATAAATGCGAATGTAAGTATGTTTGTTACGCTTTCACGCCTACACCACTAAACCGGTACTAAAAATTATATTACCAATAGAAAACTACATTATCTTACATTAATATAGGATACATTTCTATCCCCATATTCCTACGGGAACAAGTACAGAACTTCATGTGTTAAGTCTCAAAGACTATCTAATTTATGCCTAAGAAGTTTATGCCTAATTGAGTCACTAACATGAACATAAAGAAAACCCAAAAAGAATCGTTTAACTTAATGTTTTCTTGTCAATTGAATGATGCGATTGTTTCAACTAATCAATTTAAATGTTTTGCAGTTCAAAAGTCAAAGTAAATGATCATTATTCACATCGCTAATATTGGCCAAAGAAAGCTTTAAGTTATTTTTATTATCTTTAAACGGACTTTTACAATCGTAGACTAGTTTTTATGAACGTATGCCTGTCTTCATGTAGGCACCAGAGACGCATTTGGTATTTTTGGGGCATTTTTTATCCTGGGCTTTAGGCATTAACTCGCAATTTAGGGTAATGCTAAGAAAAATTATAATGGGTCCTTGCGAGAGTGGGGCCTTATTGAGTTAATAGAGTGGTTTTATAAATGGGGTTTTTTAAATCTCATTTATATATTTTTTTTAATTACGTCATTGCTCGCGCAATACAAGTAAAATAAAAATAAGTCATGATTAGTTAAATTTCATACTACACCAAAATCAACGTTGGTGTTCTAAATTAATTAATTAGGACTTATTTACATGTTATAAAACAAACTGCCTGTCTAAGCGCGATAAAAAACATACAATTTTTCATACAGTTTCCAGCAATTAATTCATGCGTTTTAGATGCATAATTCACTTTAATTTTGTATAAATTAGCTAATATATCTAAATTAGCAAAATACGTCGATGTTTTATTACACCACTGCAAAACCAAGACGGGTCATTTGTAGTTTTTAAGATTAAATATCATTATGTTAATATGTTTACGTAGGTAATCATTTAAATTGTTTCCCACGCCCACACAACATATCCTTAGTCTGACCCTGGGAGAAACCTGTCTTAAAAAGCGGTTGGCTCTTGGGTACTAATAATTGATTTATTACCTTTAAACTCACTCATTCACTCAAAAGACACAGTTTTTTTGACCTTCCAAATATTTGACCCACTAATACAGTATGTAAAGACCTTCAGAGGTTTTTAATTTATTATTTTTACTAGCTTCTGTCCCGTGGTGGATTTAAAAGTAGGATAATATGATCTAGAATATACATTTTATAACTCTGTGGCAAATCTCATTTAGATACCTTCAGCCTTTTAGGTATGATTTAGTAACAAACATCCATTCACATCCATAGAATCAAATTATGTAAAGTAGTTTGCTGCATTTTTTACACCTAAATAAAATACAAATACTTCAATAATAATAATAAACAATTACTGTTACTTCAATTCAATCTTTACCTACGCTTTGAAATATAATTTTAATACACAGGTAAAAAAATCATTACTGTAAACTTTAAGCACAAATAAGCTTCTACAACATCTAAGTCGTTAACTTTTTCTATAATCTTTAGACACACATATATAGTGACCCTTCCATTAAACGTGCAATTTGTCTGTTTATCCTCAAACATTAGACTAATGTCGACACCCGGCGCCCCCCGCTGTCACCACTGACAGATGTGACCATTCTGTCAAAGTGCATTGTCAGCTTTGTAAATCACTGATCCTATTCAAACGTCTGGCTATAGAATGATTTTAGAATGCTTATTTGCTACAATAAAGTTATATACAAGTTGTTACCGCGGATTTACCCGTATTTTCTAATATTATTCGCAGTAGAAAATAGGTATATACCGAGTCTTGTAAGGTCTGTGACACATTTGTTTACGTTAAGGCACATCTTGTTTAACCCGCACTAATTAACCAACCTATTCAAATCATGCTTAAGATATATTACGTCCTCAGTACTTTCAATAACCCTCAAAAACTTTAAATAATCTGGGTACATAAATGGGATTGGTTGATGAAAACAGTCCAAAACGTCGTTAATAAAAATGTTGAAGAGTATGGGTCCCAGATGCGAGACCTTGTGGAACACCTGAACATATTTTGTTATGTGTGAAGATCGGTTTAGTCGTAAAGGGATAAAGGTTGGTACTCTGGTGGTATAGTACTAAGCTGGTCGTCAATTCGATTCCCACTCGATCATTTTCTATAAATAAATGCTATTCTGTTCTATTCTATACCTTCTAAGACATGCTACTTGTTTATTTTATTTAAATTTTAATTTCTTACTAGACATTCTACTAAAATCACAACAATAAAATTTACCCGCAACATTGACCAACAATGCGTGCTACAGTTAAACGGCTAAACACGTCAATGTCCCAAATGGCTGCAAATCAATTAATTTGACAGCTGAGCATTATTTAAACAAATTTATTTTGAACACTCTTCATTGTTGTTAGGTGACGCGATGTTCTGTCAAAATAGGATTCTTTATATCTCTATGCCATAGTATAAACGGCCCGTACATATATTTGAGGTTTTTTCACACATATTAGCTATGGAAGCTAGAAATAATGGATGATATATATGTTATTTGTCTGTCTGTTTGTTGCGTCATCGTGTGAAAATTGCTGCACGGTTGTTGAAGTGAATATGCCTAATAGTTTGTAGGTATTTAATATAAGATAAATCTTAGATGTAAAGGTACATTTAGATATTAATAGGTACCTTAAGGTAGGAGTTTATAGATCTAAATTGCTTCTAAATTAATTATTATTAAATAACTAAATTGTACCCAAAAGATAGGGCTCATGTAGCAGAAAATAATATAAATCACTACAACTAGAAACATACATTATGCAACGTATTCAAATAAAAATAAATCATAATCATTATATAAATGAAAATTAATGTGATGCCAATGACTATGTGACTTTAACATGCCAAATCATTCATTCGGTCTCATTCAATTTCGTCATTCACTTATCAAATTGAAGTTCCATCATAAAACCGTTGAACAATAAACTCTTTTGAATTGTGCCGAATTTTGATATCACTAAAAGTCTAATATATAAAATTCTCGTGTCGCAGTGTTTGTGATTAAACTCCTCCGATACGGCTTTACCGATTCTCATGAAATTTTGTGTGCATATTGGGTAGGTCTGAGAATCGGGCAACATCTATTTTTGATACCCCTGTGATCACGGGAACGGGAACTACGCGGGTGAAACCGCGGGGCGGCAGCTAGTAATATTATAAGAATCGTAACTTATATTATAAATGCGAATGTGAATTTGTTTGTTTGTTACGTATTCATGTCTAAGCAAATAAACCAATTTTAAAAATTTTTTTTCCAATAGAAAGCTACGTTATCAAGGTGGCGGTATATTTTATCCCCGTATTTCTAAGGGAACGGAAACTACGTGGGTAAAACCGCGGGGAGAAATGCTAATACTACTTCTAATGCAAAACGTATCAAATTACTAAAATCCTACTAATATGAGAGGTGGTAAGTATGGATGTATGTTTGTCACTCTTTTACGCAAAAACTTCTGTGACACAAATGTATATCTGGATTAAAACATAGGCTACTTTTATCCCGGTGAAATAGAAAATCCCCGGAAACGCGGGTAAAACCTTTGGAATCTAGTTGTCTATAAAAAATGTTATGTAAAAAAATAAACAAAATCATGATAAAAGATAATGCCGACATTGATAACGGTATCAATCGATTGCATATAAAATACCTACTTATATTTTCAAGATGCAAATTATAATAATGATTAAAATATTATGGGTAATATTTTATTGGGGCTTAATTTAATGCAAATTAAGATAAATTACAAAAAACACACGCTGGATATCCTAACCAAATCATCATCATCATCATCAACAGCTCATATACGTCTCCACCGAGGAGCTCGAGCCTCCCTTAACATCGAGGGGGTGTAGGCCATAGTCCACCACGCGGGCCTAGAGCGGATTGGCGAACTTCACATGCCTTTAATTGTGACATCTCAGGCATGCAGGTTTCCTCACGATGTTTTCCTTCACCGAAAGCCAGTGGTGTGAATCCGTACGTAAGTTTTTTTATAAACTCAGAGGTACGGGCCAGGGATTTGAACCGGCACCCTCATGATCGTGAGTCGGTGCGTTCCCAACTGAGCCACCACTCCTAACCAAATACGTCTATTTAAATTATTATCATTGCTCCTTGATAAGTGTGCCATAATCCAGCATGTTTACACAAAATCTTAATTAATTGTACGCATAAACCTTCCTCTTAGATCACTTTATCTACTTATTATTAAAAACCGTATTAAAATCCGTTGCGTAGTTTAAAAGATCTCAGCGCACAAACGGGACCCGACTTTGTTTCATTTACACAGGATTTCTATAGAAAATAGCGTGAATTATGTTGTGAAGTTTAAAGCAAAAATATGCGACAACTGGCAAATATCTTCTGTCTATTTGTCACCCAACTATGTGCTGTATTTTTATGTACATATAACGCCAAATTGCTACCAAAAATATGTATTGAAAGCCGTGAACAAACGCGCTACACGGTCGTCAAAAACAACGTACGTGTAAATTGATTTCACATATGAGACGCCTTCATTATTCGATGACTAGCTGTCAACCCGCGAATTTACCCGCATTCCATTTATATTAAATATTAAATTAGTTACTCAAAAGTGGGTCAGACATTTCAGAGATTAACCGAATGAACAGGTAGACATCAAATTTACATTGTTTTAATATTATAAAGGCGTAAGTTTGTGAGTGCGCATGTTTGTTACTCTATCACGCAAAAACTACAGAACGGATTTGGATGAAATTTGGAACACAGATAGTTTATAACCTGGATTAACACATAGGCAAATTTTTATCCCGGGAAAATTGAAGGTCCGCGGGGAACCACTAGACATATATATATACTTTTATATGCATAGAAATAAATAACATACAGAAACCTCAGTATTATTTGTTTATATATATTTACAGATAGGAGTCGTTTGGAACGACGCAAAATTGGTAATGAATCTGAATGAATATTTGGGGGTTATTGCCCTCTGTAATTGAACAGATTGGCGCTGAAAACATTTCAATAAGTACCTTCTAAATAAGAAGCGATAATTGCTAATAAAGAATAGCGACTATTTTGACACTACACAAATTGAAACGAACATAATTAAAACCATTTCGAGACGTTAGCAGCTTCAATAACCTTGTATTTTATAGGCAGAATCTATACTAATATTATGAACGCGAAAGTAACTCTATCTGTCTCGCTTTTACGCTAAAACTAGTGAACGGGTTTAAATGAAATTTGGTACACAGATTTTCTAGAGCCTGAGAAAGGATATAGGCTACTTTTTTTTCTCGGGAAAATGGAAGATCTCCCGGGTACGCGGGTGAAACGGGGAGCCACTGGTATAAACTAAGGTCATTGAATTTTTCTCTTATTTAAATAGATTCGTACCTTTTGTTATTACTTATCATACGTACGATACTTATCATAAATACGTAATAAGTCAAAATACTAGTAGGTAAAAGCCCCGCAGTAATTTAATCCTAGAAACCTTCAAAACGACTGTCGACTCCGCGACTCGTCACATCATATTATTGTCATCTCGCTTGCACGTTATGATGCAAGGATTCTTGTTTCATTGCCAACATGTTGATTTATTATTGGGTACATGAAAATTTAAGATAAATGTCCTGTGCTAATGTTTTTACGATCCCGCGGAATGGACGCCAATACTCGTATTTTAGCTGCGACGCGACCAAAGTGTTTGCAACGATAAATTTACATCAACATTACTTTTCATCTAACTAAATAAAATAGAACATTCTAGGGAGAGAAAGAATCTATGTGCACGTCTAGAATAAATAAAGGAAAATCAATAAAGTCAAAGATATTTATTGCATTACAGGAGGTACATTGGATGTCATAACAAAATTGTCGTCAGTTTTTGTTTGCTAGAATATACTCTAACTCTGTAAGATATTTCATTCAAATCCTTTCAGGTGTTTTGGCGTGAAAGAGTATGTATCACCAACAAACTTCTAAGTACATTAATAATGTTAATAGAATACTACTACACTACGTTTGTCGTAGAATGAATTGCAAAAATAGTACAGCGCCATCTAGTGGCAGTACCAACTGAAAAAACTAGAGCAAATACTGTAAAAGGTTTTTGATATTGATATTTTTTGATTTGATATTTTCTCAAGATAATTTGCAATCAATATTTTTGTTTCAAAATATCGCCCGCAGGTATAAGTGAATGGGTTAGTCAAATGAAAATTCATAAAAATATATATCGTCTTTATTTTCAAAATGTTATGTACTTAATTCTGATTGTTAGATACCAAATTACAAGTAAAATTCCTATGTGCTTCTAACTTAGGTACCTATAGCTTGTACAATTTCCCGTATGGTAACCAGATTGTAGATATACTACCTATTTAAATATTCTTCTTACATATTTAATCTAGTATATTGATGTACAATCGTCTATCTTATCTTATATATCAAGAAAATATGTATTTCACTTTATCTTGATCATCGATAAACTACCGTTATTTTTAAATTGACGGCCACTTGTAGATACTTTTTGACATTTTAAAAATGTATACCTAACCATAGATTTTTTATCTACCTACAGTAATATTATAAAGAGGAAAGATTTGTATTTTTGTATGTAACGAATAAACTAAAAAGTACTGGACCGATTTTAATAATTCTTTTTTCATTAGAAAGCTACATTATCACTGAGTAACATAGGCTATATTTTATCCCTGTATTCCCACGCGAAAGAGAACTACGCGGGTAAAACCGCGCGGAGGCAGCTAGTTTTTAATTTAGATAGATATTAGAGTTGCCATTACTAACATTTATTTCACAAACTGCTTACGACTTCCAAATAATAAACCCACGTAAAAAAAATTACAAACCGACTTTTTTTTTATATATTTTTACTTAAGCTACGTTATTTATAAACCAATTTCGAATTATTTCAAATGTTATACTTATTTATTCAACATAAAGCCATTTCATTTCAAACGGGATCAAAAATAAATAATTAATACAATTTAAATAACCTATTACAGTTTCTAAACGTATAACGTACATAATATTGAAACTTAAAATAAACTCACGTGTTGAAATTCCCAGAACAACGAATGGTATTCAAACAAAACCTTATTATACCAACAAAACGTTGAGGACATGTTATTTGCCACTAAACACTGTCTATAAATTAACCATAATTCAAATTCTAAGAAGACATTTCAAGTACTGATGTTGAAACAAACCGACATACTTACATACTTAACCTGCGTTTTAAATGCTCATATAGGATCGATTTCTGACCAAAAAAAAACAATTTCTATAGACATTTCAAGAAAAGGAATAAAGTCATAAAGGTCGGTCCTAGACCCTTCTGAATTAAGTAGGTACATGTCTTATTTCACCGTTAAGTATCCTTTTATCTTTTGCAAAATATATGATATATTCCTGAATAGGTATATAGAAATAATTCACAGCTGTAATTTTCATAAAATATAGGCATTATGTTCATTTTTGCGACTTTATCATATAAATTTATTTATGTATATACATCGAATCTGCTTTCATGAAAACATTCTCAGGATTCGTTGAAGTGCGAAATACCACCAATACCACCATCTCTCATAACGAGATCATCTTATTCTTACTTTTTGTTTCCCAAATTTTATAAGGCAAGTCAAAAGTAAGGTTTAAACAATATGCTATAAGAACACGTGGTGATAAGGCCCCAGAGTCTTGGTTGATAAAAAAACGATCAATAAAAATGCAAGAATTTTTTCTGACATGCATAAATTTTCGTTTTGACATCTCGCGTACGATGCCTTTGTTTTTTTCTTACATCGTTGGATGCCTGTCTGATTGTGTTTTTTTTGGCATTTTTTAAACGAACTCTGGAGATATAAATTAGATTTTATCTGTTTAGAACATATTTATATTGCATTGAATGGAATGGCTCTAAGTAACTCTAAGTTTGTTTTGAAAAGAGTAATTGCTGAGTTTATTGCCGGCTTCTCAGCAAAACCAACCTTCCGAACCGAGCGTTAGAGTCTGACTATTCTTAAGTGTCTGTGAAGACCTAATTGAATAAAAAACATTTTTCATTTTCATTAACGTAGTGCCTATATTAACTTTACTTGATTGATTTTCTTGATGGATATTCAAGAAAGATAATCTAGATATTCTAGATCAATTTCTGTACGTATTTTTTTTTCATAATTTTGTTCATCAATCGTTGTTGCGCATTATCGCTACTTGTTGCATTTATAATATTTTTAAATAATCGGATGTTATTTATTGGCTTTATCTTAAACTTAATAGCTTTTAAATGTTAATATTTTTGTTTTATTAATTTATTGGATAATGATATCAGAATAGAATCCCACTATAAATGCGAGTGTTTTTGTGAATTTTTGTTACTTTTTCTCCCCAGAATGGCTGAAGAGATCCAGATAAAATTTACTACACAGTTAGAAAATACTTTTGAAATAAGCATAAGGTACTTTTGTATCCCGGGAAAACTTAAGATTCCCTGGTGATAATTATTTATGTATAGTCAGTCATTTATATGTTAAAATATATATATAAATAATTCAAGTCTCCAGTAGCAATTTGCATGCCTCATCTATACTATCATTATAAAGCTGAAGAGTATGTTTGTTTAGTTCAACGGGCTAATCTCAGGAACTAATGTTCCGTTTAGAAAAAAATATTTTAGTGTTAGATAGCCCATTTATCGATGAAGTTTAAATATACTTTATCCCTGAATTCCTACGGGATAGGGAACTACGCGGGTGAAACCGCGGGACGGAAGCTAGTATTGCATATAGTGTATTTTACATGTCGCGTAAAGCTTTAGATACCTGCATTTTCAAATATAGAATTTTGATTTTCAATATGGCGTTCATTGAGTGTTTATTTTAGCATTTTTAGCACATGTTGATGAGAGATGTTCCATTTTTAAAGTAACATGTGACATTAATAAGAATATTAAATATAATAAGAATCGTTAAAAATGTCCGTTCGCACATTCCAGTGTTATCTGTTGGCTTAAAAAATCTTTATCAAGGTTATCGCAATTCGGAGCATCATTTGGCGCCAATTTAAAATCCACGTGTTTTGACATTTCTCACAAAAAAAATTGTCTTTTGTTTATTATTTTTTTGCTGGTTTCCTTACTTCTATGGTTATGATTTCTCGTACACTTTGAAATGAATAAAAGTTTTAATTCTTTTAATTACCTGTGGTATTTTCATGATTTATGTTAGGTACGCTAAAAAGTTACCTAATATTCGTAATTGTATTTAAAACCAGCTACTTTGCGTTAAATTTAATTATGCGTACATTAATCACCTTTTACACTTTGGCGATAAAAGACTAAAAACAAAAATTTTCTTCGCAAAAAACGATAAAATTTTTATGCCGAAAACAAAAATAATTAGCTATTTACCTTGTCGTTATCACGATGGAGAAACGTTCACACACCGGCACTGTACAACACGATTATATCGAGTGAATTTTTACCGCGTTTACTGTTTTTAGGTTAGTTTTTTTGATAGATCGATGTATTTATGCTGCGGCCGCGACGCGTGTATGCTCCGTGGACGGTTTAAGGCGACTGACTAGTTGACTACTGGATTCTTGCCTCGCGTACCGGCCGGCAATTCTACACAGCTTTACGTATAGCATTGGCCCCTATGAAATTTTCACATCAATGACGTCATGAGTTTCGTCAAGGAAATTCGAAGAGCGGTCTGTAAGAAGTAAGGGGGCGTAATACATAAGTTTTTATTTTACTCTTAAAGTTAAATATCCATACTAATATTATAAATGCGAAAGTAACTCTGTTTGTCTGTCTGTCTCACTTTCACGCTAAAACTTCTGAGCCAATTTAAATGAAGTTTGGTTTATTGAGTCTACTTTTTATCTCGGGAAAATTGAAGATCCGCGGGATCCCAGGTGAAACCGCGGGGAGCCACTAGTGGTTAATAAAGCATTTACATGTAAGTAATTGTAGTTTAAATTGTTTTATTAGGTATTATTTTTATTATGTTGCTACCTAAAAATTAGTACAAAATAATTCATTTTTATAAATTAATAACGAATGTTTTTAATATAATTATGAGATTTTAGAAGCAATAGTATAATTTTTCCGTGCGCATATTTATATAGGTATCATTTATTACTTTATTATGTAGGATGTATTATTAATAATATCAGCGTGCCATTTTTTTTTACATTCCTTACTTAAACCTTCATATCTAAAAACCCGCCGATTATACAAATTTATCGTGCTTAGACCCTTTTACAGTTATTTGCTACAATTATTAATAAAAAACGGCCAGGAATTTCCGCTTTTACTAATTAGAATTATTATAACAATAATAAAATTTATTGGAATTTTTGGCTAATTAAAACATAATTATGTTTCCTTTCCTGCTACTTAAATTATATATTATGTACCTATGAAGTGCCTAATTACGCCGTCCCTATTGAAGGCCGTCTGAGTCTATTCTGTAAGTTATGGATCTGACTCGAAAAACTCTCGATGCTCTATCTCTCTCTTTAACTATGCGGTCACGCGAGACGTCCTCTACTCTTAGAACGAAGTCGACAAGTGATAGTAGTGAATACAAAGACTAACTGAAACTTTTTTTTATCTCTACATATCAGAGTTTATGACACATAACAATGTGTGTGTAAACAATCCATCTTTGCATGTTGTAAAGATATCAGCTGATCATGTGACGTCATACGGTTTCCATGAAATTTGGTGTTTTTGTATATTGTTCTAGTTTTATAAAATTCTTGTGCTATGAGGTTACTTTCGTAGTTGACGCTTAGAAATCAAAAAGCAAAAAAAAAGTTATTCAAATAGGCCTTTGCAACCACTTATGAAACAGTCACTCTTATGCTCGGTTCTGAAAGTTGCATTTGAGAAGAGCCGGCAATAATTTAGATTTTAGTGATAATATTTATCATCATCATATCAGCCATAGGACGTCCACTACTGAAGATAGGCCTCCCCCATCGATTTCCATGCAGACCGTTGGAAGATGCATGCATCCAGCAGAGGTCCCATGATAATGTTACCTACTATAATAGAATATTAGGGAATTTAGGGAATCCTAACTTTTTGAATGACACTAGATTTCAACAGAAAATACAACAAGAAAAGTGATTGTTTCTCTTTGAATATACTTAGAGGTACCAAATTTCATTGCGATCCCTTCAACCTTTCTGGCTTGAAAGAGTAGGTAATAAACATTCATCCATACATACATTCTCATAAACATTCGCATTTATAATATTAGAATAGGATTTTCAGTTTAAGACTATAGTTCTGTATACTTCTAGATAAGCAAGATAAGATTATGACTAAGCTTTAAAGAGTGCTATTTGATACAGCTTTAAAATATGCCAGTAAAGTATTGATTTGGTGTACTAAACATTTTTATTTCATAACAAACGTTTGTGTTTGAAGTCGCCGCTGTTGTGGGATGTCACGTGAGGTTCGTGTGTAAGCGGAGACGAGACATTATATTAGTCCTTGAAAGGTGAAGAAAATATTTAATATTAACCTTTTCATTTATTAGGTCACCAACAAGACACACATTAATACTTACTTACTTACTTAATCAGCCCGTATCTACCCACTGCTGAGGTCCTGTGCCAATCTCATCCACTGCCAGCCCGCTACCCCGACTATATCGTCCACCCACCGGGCCGGACATTAATATCTACATTAAAAAATACAAAAGATATAAAACGTAAATGTGTCCCAATTACAGGTGACGACTACAAGCACTAAAAATGAAAAAAAAAAGACACAACAGAACCAAAAATTTAAAGAACAAAATAGGATTAAGTAATAAATTAAAGATTAAAAGTAAAAATTTTACATTATTTTTGTACAGAATATCATTCAACAGACACACATTATGTTATAACTTAGGTAGAAGCCAAAAATAATAGGATCATCATCATCATATCATCTATAAGACGTCCACTGCTGAAAGGCCTCGATCATCGATTTCCATGAAGACGCCTGAATCCAGCGGGTTCAAGCGACCTTAAAAATTATGTTAAAGGGAAAATAACACAAAGCAAAATAAGACATATACTTTATTATTACTTTATTTATTAACCAGTATTTATTATTTTAAGTACTAAACTTTTACTTATACCTACTAGTTTTAAAAGAGCACTGTACGAAATTAATATAAAACGTGTTTAATTACAAAATTTACCACTTCACTCAAAATAATGATAGATTTAAACGCGTTCACTGGAACCACACACCATCGGATGCGTAATAAATAAATAACTAATAACATAATCAAAGGTTTCCAATGTCAGCCAGTGTGGCAAGCCTGTTTGTCAAATAAATCTCTTGAGATGCCAGTTTTGTTTATTATTGTAACGAATTCCGTTACCATCACATAAAAGATGGCCGCCCACTTCATCCGATCGTATTTGTTCATAATCACTCATCGTAGTATAAATTATGGTGTTTATTTACTACCTACTGGAAATATCCCATTCATTATTATTTACCCTTTTTTATACCACATGGTATGATGATGATATGATGGCGCGCGGTTACCGTAGCCTATGGACGCTTGCAACACCAGGGGCGTCACTCACGCGTTTCCGACCCTTAAAAAAAGGACCAAGTGTATAGGCAGTGAAAGTTATCTATACTTATATTATAAAGCTGAAGAGTTTGTTTGGTTATACACGCTAATCTTACCTTTACATCATTTGATTTTGATGAGTATCTTAGGAGATATCGCAGTTTTAATATAACATCACAGCAAAATATAATCAAGTACCTACTGCGCGCGTATTTATGATGCGCTAGGCTGACGGGCAATCATCAGTTAGCTCTACGAAATATCAACCTTCTGCGTAAAGAAAGTCGCAGGTCAAAGTTAGCGTTAGCCCAAAGTAACTATTACACGCGGACGAAATCGCGGGCAGAAGCTAGTTCATATATAATTTTCTTCTGAACTACTCGCTCAAATTGGTTAGCGCCACTTATCCTTTTTTTAACATTTTTCATGCTCCGTTCCTATTAGTCCAAGCGTGATGTTATGTAGCTTAAAGCCTTCCTCATTAAATACCCTACCTAACACTAATAATATAGATTTACCGTATTTTCCTGTAGATTTTACATAAATAATAGTCCTAAGTATTATTTTTCCATTCATACTTGTGTGAATCCATTTCTCATGCATCATTTTACAAATGTTTATACAGCATGTAGCCTACTGACTGATATAACATAAGCGGACAAAAATGCAAGGTTTCATCAGGTATAAAAATCCAAGCACATTTGAACTTTAAAGTATTTGTTTTAAAGTCAAAATTCAATTGACAATTTGCAGCTGGCTTGTAATATAAGTTATCAAGTAAGATTAGATGTGGGTTATTGTCTTACAGTGACTATGTGATGCAGATAACACTAATAATAGTGCTTAGGTTTAAGCCTAGGCTAGTGCATTCTATGAGTCGGCTTCAAGGCTAGAAAATCAATATTAAACTCTGGTTAGATGGGGGCGATGGGGCCTAATCTATATTTATACTAGCGGACCCGGCAGACTTCGTTCTGCCCACCAGCGCCAACTACCGGGTCCAAATTGATGTAGGTATTGTAAAAACCTTCCCCATGAAATATTCCGTAATTTGGTGAAACCCGCATGAAAATCTGTTCAGTAGTTTTTGTGTTCATCGCGTTCAGACAGACAGACAGAGGCGACGAGGACTTTGTTTTATATTTCTATATATATATTTATGAATCCCGCGTGAACGGCTGGACCGATTTCACTAATTATTTTTATATTGTGTTTCTAATTGTCAGGCGAAGGTTCTTATGAAAGAAAGAAAAATGCGTGCGAAAATTTACGATTTTACGATAACTTAACAACTTAGCTTTTGTAATGTAAATTGAAGGCATTTGACATACCTACTTATGTGTCAGTCGCTTTCATTCAATAAGATTCATAGTATAGACAGGAACGTCTGTCGGGTCAACTAGTATAATAGTAATATTTAAATTAATACTACACAGAGTAAAGATTTATTTTTTGCTTGTTTCTAATGATTAGGCTCTAAAACTACAAGACCGACCTTTCAGTTTCTACGTAAATGGGTATGGGTAATACCTAAAATTATCGAAGTTATCGAATTTAATAGTTGTTATTTTGGAGATATGACGTAATCAAGTATTAATAAATAGGGAGTGATGACGCTAGCGGTGTGGGTAATTTCATAATATTTTTGTTGTAAGTCTTTACTACTGCCTTCTACCAGGTAACTACTAAAAAAACTACGACAAAAGTTAGTTAAAAGATTAATATTACCTTTCGCAAAACGATATTTCCTTACTCTCTTTCAGTAAATATGTCCCCTGTTTCAATATTTTACCACTTAATGGGTAAATTGATCTTGATAAAATTGGCAATACCTTTGACTAGGTTATAGAATAAGATCCAATTAAAATATATTATTATCGCGATGAAACTAACATTGTACTAGTCACTCCTTCTATCGAATAACCGTTGAAGTTTTGATTTTGCTACTCAACAACAGATGGCGTACAACAGTTCCAAAGTTGTACACTAGATGGCGCTAATGCAAATTAATTAGTTATAGAGAATTCAGATATAATAATTATAATATTCCTTTTTTTTCAGACGGTTTAATAAAATCTAACGGAAGTAATGAGTAGCTATACTGACATTTATGTATATTTTTACATAGTCCTTTATACATGATGCAATTTTTGTTTTGTACACCTTATCCCTTCCTATTAGAAAAAATCTTGGAAAATTCCAAATAGAAATACCTATAACTAATATGAATATTGACTTTTGTTAAAAATAATTTAACACAAACCTTGTTTGTTAAGGATTAACTTTAGACCTATGATATTTTGACAACTGCCTACATGACATTTCGAAAAGTCGAAAGTCAGAAAATGTAATTTCCAAAATTAATAATTTTATTTTCAAAATAAACTATATTTAGGTCGTGATATCAAAATTTTAAGGTCGCGTAAAACGTCAAAAGTCAAAAATAACTCAAAACACTGTTTACATTCTCGTAGGCTTTGAGAAACTTTGAATGGAATGGAATATTTCTTTATTTATCTATGAGTAGGCTTTATTGTGGAAACGAGTTATTTTCGAGGAAAACAGAATCTGAAATAAATTTTCGACGTCATACTAGGTATATTTAAATTATATTAAGACCTTTCGAAATTTTTGTTTCACGAATTTCGAACTCACTTTAATTCATAGTCTGTATCTTATGTGATACTCGAGAACATAATGAAGCGATGTGCCAACTTTCATCAAAATCCCTTCATCCGCTCTGTTATACTGTTTAACAAATTAATTCTCAACAATTTTTCCATTTCATAAACACATGTTGTGCCGACCCTGCTTAGGCGGGATAAGGGCAGAAAGAAGAAGAAGAATTTTCCCATTTCTCAATAACCTATCTGCGTGCCAACTTCATCAATATCCATCCAAGTCAAAGAGCAGCTAACATCCATCCAAAAAAACAAACAAGCATTTAGACGGTCCCTACGTAGTACATAAAGACATGTCAAAAATACCTTTTTATTGCATACTAGTTGACCCGCGCAACTTCGTTAGCGTCACTTACCCGTTTTTGTTACAGTTTTGATTGATGCTCCGCTCCTATTCGTCATAGCGTAACGATTTATGCAACACAAAAACCTTCCTTAAGAATCACTCTATCTATTGATAAAAACCGCATCAAAATCCGTTGCGTACTTTTAAAGATCTAAGCATACATAGGGACAGACAGACGGCGGATAGTGACTTTGTTTTATACTATGTAGTGATTGGCTTTACATTACTCATATGATCATACATAAATTAGTTTTTTTTATATTATGTATTTCATTTTAATTACAAATCGTATAAGCGAACAAGTATTATATTATAATTTAAGCTCCCCCTACTCCCTTGTAAACCTCGGTTTCTGACATATCTTTATGTAGGTACGTAGCGACCGTCGATTTATAAGTATTAGTAGGTTTTTGTCAGACAAGATTTGCCCACGTAATGTGAAGTCATGTTACGAAGGCTGCGCTGCACCGCGTGCGGTCAGGCCGGAATCTTGAAGGCTCGTGCGCCTACGCAGGTCAACGAACGACCTTCGCACTAGACGGAGAGGGGGGAGGGGTGGTGTTAGTTCTTCACCCCCTCTAACTTGTACAAGGCTAGTTACACCTAAACGGCTGATAAAGGTGTTTACCTATGTTCAAAAAAGGTTACCTATTTTCGATATATTTGAAGCGAAGCGAAATACACAATTTTTATTTATTTATTTATTGTCAAATGTGGATCAAAAATTTCCCAAAAATACTAAGGTAAAAAATTACTTATGTACGTTACGTATGCTAATATTTCCCGTTGAAATACGGGGATACAATACAGCCTATATTATTTTTATTACTCCCTGATAATGTAGCTTTCCATTTGTGAAAGAATTATTCAGATCGGTCCAGTAGTTTTTAAGTTTATTCGTATAGTTACATACAAAAATACAAAAATTTCCTCTTTATATATAATATTAGAGTAGATGTATTAACTATCTCGTCACCATAACTGCCATTTGGAATGTTACAAAATATTCTACCTATTTGTTACGTAATACTTAAGGATACATAATTTAAGGATAATATAATTCAAGCTAGTATTAAGTATTTGCCACTTCAGTGCTTCCGCTGTTGTTGATACAAAAACTCCTCCTCGAATGAGTTCATAGCTACATTTGGCAGTTCCGTCATTTGTTACAACAATCCGACTTATTGACTTCACTGTTTCAGTGAATGAATGACGAATTAATGACAGTACCTACTTACTCAAGTATAAATAGTTGCGCGAAGCAAACGCAATAGGTACGTAAATAAATAAATATCCTGTGGTATTTAAAACTAATTTTAGGATATTATATTTCAGATATATTTCAGCCCTTCGATGTCAGGGGAGGAGATTCACGTGATATATATGGATTCACAGCACTGATTTTCGGTGAAGTAAAACATCGTGAGGAAACCTGCATGCCTGGAAGTCAAAACAAAGGTAGCCCGCTTGGTTTTGTGGTTTGTGACGCTGACTTTCAAGCCGCGGGTCGTGGGTTCGAATCCCACCCAGGACAAACATTTGTATGCATGAATATGTCTGTTTGTTCTGTGTCTGGATGTAAATTTTAAGTATGTATTTAAAAGTAGTATAATTATGTAGTATATCAGCTATCTGGTTACCATATCACAAGCTTCCTGCTTAGTTCGGAATCAGACTGGCCGTGTGTGAGAAATGTCCCAGGATATTTATTAATTTTAAGGCACGCACTAGACTCGCATGTTAGAGTATGGCTTAAGCCCCTCCGTTGTTAAGGGCTCGAGCTTCTCGGTGGAGACGTATGAGTTGATGATGATGATTATATTTCGCTCGTAAAAAAATATGCTTCCATGTTTTTTTGAGCAGCAAAATGACACGTTTTAATTTACGAAAACATACGTTATTAAAGTCATAAAGTTATATGTGACACAACTTTGTAACCATCTCACTTAACTGACTCACGAGGGACCTCTAGAACGAAAAAAATGCACGATTGTTTATCTACCCTGCTCCCTATAATTAAGGTCAGTGCAATATGTTTTAATAATGAGATCTTTTCCCGCAGAAATAGGTATTTATGGAATTAGTAAACAGTCAGCTGTTCACTATTCAAAGAAAGCTTCGTTTTTCGCTCTTTCTATATGTGAAAACTGTATCTAAATTCGTTGCATGTCTTATAAGAAGCGTAAAAACTGCCTATAAACCTATAAACCTATACCAGGTAGATGTACCTAACGAAAAACATTAAATTTGTATTAATTTAAAAAAACAATTATATTTATACATTAAAAGCTTTTATTTTTTTTCCAATGTAATTAGGTATGTATCTAAATCCAACATAGCGGCCAATCCTTTAATTTTATTCTAGCTCAGTATCTATTGAAAAGTAGATTCCTAATAAATTAATATCACTTATCACCTTAACTATAAATCTAGTTCATAAAATACAAAATCTAGAGGATTTTTAATCCAGTTTCTAGTGAGACGTTAAAATAATTAGTTTGGAGTAAAAACTGTGCTCCACGTGTATAAAATTAGTTTACGCTCTACTTCGTCCAATGGAGAGTGGAAATAGTCGGCTATTTTCACATATTCTTAAAGTTTTGTCTTCGCATCGTTTGTTTATAAGACATAACGATCGTTGATTCGATTTTCAGGTAGTGCAAAATCAGTCAATTAACAATATGTGTACAATTGTGGCTCCCCGCGGTTTCATCCGCGTACCCGGGAGATCTTCCATTTTCCCGGGATAAAACGAAGCTTATGTCCTTTCTCAGGCTCTAGACTATCTGTGTACCAAATTTCATTTAAATCGGTTCGGTAATTTTAGCGTGAAATCGAGACAGACAGAGTTGCGATAATATTAGTATAGATTTATATTCCTACAAAAAACCAAGAGATTATAGTAACAACTGAAAATGCTAAAATATCTTCAAAGTTAGATAGGTTTCTAAAAATGGTAAGTAAATACCTCTAAACCTGCCAATCATGACATTGATGCAAAAAGGTATCTTACTCCAGATAGGTTACATACAAAGACCTATAAATCTAACTAGACGTCGCGGCTGTATAAATAAATAAATATCCTGGGACATTTTTCACACACCAATCTGATTCCTAACCAAGCAAAGCTTGTGATATGGTAACCAGATAGCTGATATACTACATATACTACTTTTAAATACATACTTATATAGACACAGAACAAACAGACATATTCATAAACAGGCATACAAATGTTTGTCCTGGGTGTGATTCGAACGACCGGCAGCTTGAGAGTCAGAGTCACTAACCACAAAGCCAATTGGCTGTCAAGCTGTACTTCGCGTGTCAAAAATAGCAAAAATGTCTGCTTTCCACGCCGTCATTTAGTCCGCATTCGACCGTTATTGCCTTCGGACGTCAAAGAAAGTGACACGGTTGGTCTTCATACAAATTGAGGTATGTACTAACGTTATCTAGTTAGATTTATAGGTCTGTGTTTACATACCTGTTCACGACGTATCTCATTAGGAACTAAAATATCTCAAGTGGGCGGCATCTGGACACCTTCGCTAGAAATATGTTCATTTTAAAAGCTATCACCTAGGTATATTATTTTAATATTTGTGGTTTGTTGCAAGCTTGGGTTAGTCATGCTCACTTAAAAGTCTTTGCTTACGGCGGCATCGTGTGACGGGTCGCTCACTTCCCTAAAACATGGCGAAGAGGGCGATGGCTGCCACATGCGTCATGCTTGTGAACAGGTGCTTTGTGTGTTAACGCATTTGAAACATTCTTCACTGGTGCTCCGCTCCTATTGGTCGTAGAGTAATGATATTTAGCCTATAGTCTTCGCCGATAAATGAGCTATCTAATGCTGAAAGAATTTTTCAAATCAGACCAGTAGTTTCTGAGATTATCGCGTTCAAGCAAACCAAGAAACTTTAAATATTAGTATACTCAATGCAGCGTACTCAAGTGACAGCATAGTTAATGAAAGGGACAGAGCGATGATGTCATTATCGAGCGGTCGTTTCAACTTACTTAATTGTAACTTGATGTCTTGATGACAATACTTGTCAAATGTCTTTGTCAGAGCTTTAACTTTGATATCATGTGGGTGGAATACCTAGAATTGAAACCTCTGCCTTTCCTAGATTATGTGGGTGTAAACGTAATACAATATGTTATCAGATATTAATGATATAATTATATACCTTTAGTTTTTAGCTTTAAATAGCCGTTTTCAAGTTTTTTAAGGAACCTAAAGAAACGATTTAAGTAACGGTATTTTTTGTTCGAAGCCAGAACTGATCGCCATTACACTTTTTTACTGAAAAAGTGACTCATACAATCCAATGAAACTACGTAGAAAACATAAATAAACTAGCTACCACCTGCGGTTTTGCACGGGTTCATGGCGGATCTTGAATTCTCCCGGAATAAAAAGTATCCTGTGTAATTCAAAACAAATTCTATAGGTACCTACCTAAATATATTCTTGGGATATTTTTCACACACGGACAATCTGGTTCCAAACTAAGCAGAGCTTGTGACATAGTAACCAGACAGTTGATATCTATTATATATATATATATTACTTTTAAACATATTATACTTATATAGATAATTACTTCCAAACACCGAACAAAGAGATCTATCAATGTTTGTCATGGGTGGGATTAGACCCCACGACCGCCGCGCGGCGGCTTGAAAGTCACGTCACTAACCACAAAGCTAAGCGATATGTAGTCGCTTTTGTATAAAATACTAACAAACATCCATACCTTCATCAGTGCATATTTAAAAGATAAAAGATGTTAAGCATAATATTTTGGATCAGATTTTTGTGCATATCTCGATATTTTTGACCTATTTCTTAGACAAATAAGAATGTTCTAAGATATACTATTTTATCTCTCCTTCATAAGATACAGTTGGCTAGGTACAGTCGGGTACAGTCGGTACAGTACATCGCAGAGCGGCCGAGCGTGAAGCTTGCGGTCAACGACATGGTAATCAATTGACTCCTGACAAAACTGCTTACATTACGAATTACATGACGATTAATTCCGCTCTGCGATGCACTGACTTTACTTATGAAGTAGATATTAAAATATATAAAATTATATATCTTAGAACATTCTTATTTGTATAAGAAAAGGTAATAAATAATCATACGATTACATGACGATTAAATCGTAATGCAGGTAAACAGTTTTGTGCGAGTGCGTTTCGGTTTTGGTAACAACCAATTATTAATTTAATTAGGGGTAGATTTATACAAGTTTATTTTCGATTGATTTATTGGTTAGCTATCTTTACATTCTAGTCATAAGTTTTTTGCTGCTTATAATAACATCTATATGTGTTAAATATGTATCATAAATATGGATATCACTGCTTATACAGTTGCTCCCTTTTTGGGTCGGCAACGCGTGACTGATGCCTCTGGTGCTGCAAGGGTCCATAGGCTACCGTAACCGCTTCCCATCGGGTGGGAACGTATGCCTCTTTACCACCCTTGTGGCTAAAAAAAATATCAAGTTATCTCTGCTCAGTTTGAAATCAGGCCCAGTATCTTTCATAATAACGTGCTATCCTAAAGCGTATGTTATTAGGAGTCTACCAACCGCCATGTCGATGGTTGCGGTCAATGTAACTGTATCGAATGGCACGCTATACGCGAGTGTACTTCTGTAATCAACATACTTACACGTGGTTTAGCTAATGATAGATAGGGCTGGGTTGGTTATTTGTTTGTGCCGAGACATCTCCTTACAGTATTTAGTATAGTATAATTAATTATTCCCAATGGTATATGGTACAATACATTAGGGTGCAGCTTCAAACCTCTGAGATTAAAAACATGCGTACGGATTCACACCACTGGCTTTCTGTGAATGAAAACATCGTGAGGAAACCTGTATGCCCGAGATGACACTATTAAAAATATGTGAAGTCCGCAAATACTACGCCAAAAATGTAAAATACTCTATCGAACTTTATTTATTCATTGTTTTTATTAAAATATTATTATAAGTAACATCGAAATCTCTTTACCACAATAACCCTAGAACATTTTTACCTGTAATAAGTATGTTTTGTAAATATTGAATAAATAAAACAAAGTTCCCGGCGGCGCCTTTGGGCGCGCTGGTGGGCAGAACGAAGTCTGCCGGGTCCTCTATTATTGAATAATATGTTATTTATTACAAATTCAACAGTGACAACCCTAATAGAAACTAGTAATCTTTTTATCATTAATCATTTTCGATATTGCGGAATATGTACAAGTACATAACGGGACTGGTTTCCCATGACTGCCATGATGCACCTAATCATATGTCTGCCCACCCATGGATAGGTAGGTATATTAACAACCTACAAGTGCCAGATAGATGGATAGATAGACATAATCTAATGACGTCATGAAACTAGGCTTACGTACTACTCAGGAATATTAGTATGCAGAAAATCTGGATGGATGTTTGTTACTAAATCACTTAAAACGGCTGAAGGGAGGTGGCTGGTGGATAAAATTTGCAGAGAGTTAGAATATATTCCAGAAAAGCACAAGGAAATTTTAAGGTTTTCTAAAAATGTGGGTGACACCGCGGGGAGGATGCTAGTTCCTATGTACATATATATTACTAGCATGAGCGCGGTTTCACCTGCATATTTCTCGTTCCCGTAGGAATACCTACAGGAATAAAATATAGCCTATAACACTCACTAATAACGTAGCTTTTTATTGGTGAAAGAATTATTCAAATCGGTCTATTAATTTCGGAGCATATTCATAACAAACAAAAAATCAAGTCTTACCTTTTTATAACATTAGTATAGACAAATGAATTGTAAAAATATACGACGAAGCTTCACTTGAGAATGGTTTGATTATTTAGAGATATATTTTGGTAATGCCGCCGTAATTATTTAAAATTCAGATACTTATTTCTCTATGAGAATCTCACTGAAAATGATACATGAAATTACACTCGGGCGACGCCGGGAACTTAAAACTAGTTCAGTTTAAAAAATAACTTTTGTGTTGAACAAGTGGAGGTAGTCTGTAGGTGGCGATATATTACGCTTAGTCTCTACTTAATTCTGCGATCAAAAAAATAACTAATACTAAAAATAGTTTAAAAATCTATGTAAACAAAAACACATCACAAAAGGGGTTACACATCCCTGACTATAGACCATTGACCATCAAATAAATAGATAACTCACATATAAAATTTTATTGCACCATATTTAGGTGTGTATTTAATATAATGACCAAACTCGTAAAGTTTCAAAATTAAATGAGCGTACGTAAATAATGTTCTCTAGAAATAGATTCAAAGACTAATGTACCGGCAGACGTATTTTGCATATTATATCGTAGATTCCGTTCATACCATTACTTTGATTGCACTGTCAAAAACATGGCCGCTCAATTATGCATGTTACTAAATGGGGTGCACGAATATTGGTTCAATGTTACACTTAATTACTTAAGCTTAGTATTTTGAAGTCTACTATTGGCTCCCCGCGGTTTCACCCGCGTTCCCGGGGAATCTTCAATTTTCCCGGGCTAAAACGTAGCCTATGTCCGTCTCCTGGTTCTAAGCTATCTCCACACCATTTTTCAGCCAAATCGGTTAGCCGTCGCTGAGTTATAAGTAGTGTAACTAACACTACTTTCTTTTAAATATATAGATATAAGTATGTTTTAAAAGTAGAATATGTAGTATATCAGCTACCTAGTTACCATATCACAAGCTCTGCTTAGTTTGGAATCAGATTGGCCATGTGTGGAAAATGTCCCAGGATATTTATTATTATTATTTAACATTGTCGTGATGGTTTAAAACACTATTTGACAAATTTATACTTTGATAATTATCATCGCCAGCTCATGTAAGACTAAGGCAGGAGTAGCTCCCTTAAAAACGAAGCTTTATCTATTGAGATTCTCATACAACAGCATACAGGATTTCGTACTTCTCCGGTAGGTTACTAAGACTAGTTCTATTTACTTTATACGTATATAGGTACATATGCCTAAAATAATGAAAATCTAACACATAATTTAACGAAAGGTACTTATGTTTCTTAGAATTAAATTCTTGTTTTTGGAAGTATGTTATTGAGTCAAATATAAAATTATTTTAAGTTCTTACAAAAGTATGTGCTCCAAACCATAGCTAAGAATCGGACCCAAAACCTTATATTTCCAAAGAAGCTTTTCCACGATGATTTTGAGATATAATTTGCATTCAAGCTGATGGTCTCCATTATTATCCTTCAGGTCTGCCAACAAATGCATACTAATAAATTAAAACAACCCAAAGCATCTAAGGTAGCCAAACTCAGAAGCTGAAATCACAGCGACTCATTTCTTGGAACTTGAATAAAAGGTCGACCGCAGACTGACCTTAAAATGAGACCGCAAACTACAATATTATACGTTTCGTTATAAACAGTTTCTAAGAAATTACTGACACTTCAACAAACATAGATGAATTGGAGAAAACTTAGTGAGGGTTTTGAACTTGAAATGCATTATTCAACTGAAATGTTTCATGATGATTGTCCCGTGAAATTGTATGCTAAATCTGACTGAGACGCAAAACTGCAGTTATAAAATGTCTGTACATTACGTACGTATGTCAACTTGGTGAATTGTTTTACTTGACCCGTCAGATGAACGGTAAATTTGAACTACTCTTATGTCATACATCTTATTGTTTACTCGCAGAAATAGTATGGCGTATATATAGGTAGGTGGGTATAATACTATATTTGGATCATGGTAAAAAAAATTACAATGTATACTATCGAATCAAAGCCAAAAATGAGTATTGGGTAGAAATAATAATATTTAGTTGTGTGAAATCTATCTTTCCATCTAAGCTCATATTTACATATCTACTTCAGGAAAATGGTGTAATAATTAAATAATCCAAAATATCTTAAATCACAACTATTGCTTGAACCATTTTTCAAGTCATTTCTTTTTGGTGCAGTTACAGACCTTTTTTCATCATCATCATCAGTCCGTACATAGACCATTTATACCCCGACCACTTGATGAGTATGTACCCTCAAGTCCATACTACCGGTCTCTATCAGTCCGTATCAATCCATATTTTTTTTTTTTTTTTTTTTTTAAAAGCGGACCGGTCCTTTGTGTCCCGGCCCTCATCTCTATCCCCCCACAGTATGGGAGACCTTTTCTGCGCGTTTCTTAATTTGTTGCTTTTTTCTTTACAAAATTTTGATTTTAATAAAATTCCCCATTTCCCTTTTTGAAAAAGTAGATTTTAACTAATTCCCCTTTTTTACTGTTTATTTTTATATCTTGTAATTTTCTAATTTATTTATTGTTCTTTTTATATTTCCTTTCTTTTATTTATTTCCTTATACTGCTTTGATTAAGTCGTTTTTCTGTGCATATTTTATCGTTTTCGTTCTTATTCCCTTACATTATGCCAATTTTTTATTTATTTTCTATTCTTTTTTCCTTTTCTATCTATGTTTTTACATTTCTTGTTTAACTTATAATCTTTTCTATTTATTTATTTCTAGTTCTCTCTATCGTTTATTTATTCGCTTTTCTCCCTGCCCCGTTCATACTTCTTCTTTCATGCTTTCGTGCTTGTTCTATTCTTCTTTTATACTCTGTCGCTTATTCATTCATTATTATTTTCGTAACTTCTTTTTTATTTTCTTTTATCCTCCTCGATTGTGGTGTTTCTACTATCTTAACTTTTTAATTTTGCCGTTCCTTTTTATCGTGTTTTATTCCGGGATCATATGCTGACTCGCTATATGACTAAGTATATATTTTCAGCATATTTTTATGTATCTATTTATATTTTATTTCCCATTTTTGTATTTTTCTTCGGCCGATTCTCTGCAAATTTTTCGCAGTTTCTTAGAAACTGGGTCTGATTTGCCTGCACTTTTTCCTTTTCCTTAGTTGTACGCGATACTGGACCTTGCCAGTGCATCCCATTTGCGCCGAACTGGACAGTCCTGACTGAACGCATTGTGTTCAGTCTGTTCCAGTTTGGCGCGTGTGCAATTGCAACATGATGGGGCTACACTGGCAAGGTAGTATGCGCACTTATCCCTCATGTGGGGTCCCCCGCAGTGGCTGCATTTGGCGACGGTTTCGGTACAAAACCGTCTCCCGTGCCCATAGCCGAGGCAAATGGAGCACTGCACGAGTGGCGAGTGGTCCGCCACTTTGACCCGTTGCAGGTCAACGTGCACTGCTCCAGCCCCGACCATGCGAGACCATATTGCGGGGGACACCCTCATGACCACATGACTGGCGAGGGGATTCGCGGACCTACGGCGGAAGCAAAATTCCAGGCGGTCGTCCTCTTTCCTGATATCGTCGAAGATTCTCCGGTTCTGGTTCCTCAGGGCGTTCGCAATCTCCTGGTCTTCATTCAATAGCAAAACGTCCCTGAGGACCAGAAGCGGGTCTTTGTTTTTGATATCTTCGACCACCAGTTTCTTTGCCTCCTTCAGCCGCTCCTTAACTTTCGTTCGTTCCTCTTCATTCTCACATCCTAATATAATCTTCTTATTCTTCGCCTTTCTTACTCTTTCGATCCTCACCCATCCATCCTTCGCCTTTACCGCTTCCCGAATTTGCTCCAGGACGTCCTTCCCAGAGTCGTCGATGTCCCTGGAGGAGACCACCACCGAGTGTAAGGCCGCCTGGGTCGGGGCTTTTGCCCTTCCGGCAGCCACACTCGCGTAGGTGGTCCCTTCCGGGACATCATGGCGTTTTTCCAGCATTCCGTATAGTCTGTCAAACTTCTCACTACTTTCCTTTATCATTTTGCCATGATCTTCTATCTTCTTTTCCAGGCCTTGAATTGCCTTTTCATTCATTCTCCTTTCATTCTCTCTCCTTTCATTTTCTCTCCTTTCATTCTCTCTCCTTTCATTCTCTCTCCTTTCATTCTTCTCTCTCTCCTCCATTTCCATTACTGGTCCCTCATCGTGGGAGCCTTCCTTCCCGCCTTTTCTCCCACCCTTCTCGGCCTCGGCTTCCTTGACAAGCTGATATAACCTCTCAATTGCAGCTTGCACTTCCGCCTTTATCTCGGTCTTCAGGTTGCGCGAGGCGGCCAGGTGAGTTTTGGCCCTGCCGAGGCATGCCCTTGCTTCCGCAACTCTGCTGGCATACCGCGACTTCACCGGCGAATCCGCTGGATTTATCACCGGCGTAGGAGCCATTGGCCATTCCTCTATTTCCGGTTTCCGCACTTCGTCCACTTCTGTGGACTCGTCGTCCAGAAATAGGGTTCTTTTGGGGTTTTTGTTCATCGGGGGAGGAGGGGGACTGCGCTGCATTTTGCGACAATTGACGTTTGTCTATGTCAATAAGTAAAGGGGTATATATAATACTATATATGTCTGTTTTTGTCAATTTGTAAATAAAAAATGTGTATATAGTGTAAATTTATTAATATTTTGACTTTAAGGTCGGCCTACGGGTGCTCAGGTAAATTTTTGAATTTTTTAGTTATTTTATTCTGAATAAGTGGTATCTGAAGTAAATTAAGCAAAAACAATTTTTGAATTTAGAAGAAGTTTATTTTTACTAAAAACCTACCGACCCTACCTGGCAAATGACGTCTGGGAGGGTGGGTGGGCAAAAATTTTGCGCTAGCGGGCCGGGAGTAGTCTCAAAAGACGCGTCTCGGCGCGGCGCACCCAGGGATAAACAATTTAGAATTTAGTTTGATAGAAAAAAGTTGTATAAATTTGGAAAAAGTGTATTTTGGTGTAATTTTTACTAATAATATTTTTATATTTCAGGTTCCGGAGGTCGGAGGACGGAGCGGATGGTAAGTATCTACGCGTCGCGTCGTGTGTCAACGGACCAGCCGAAAACCAGGTGAAATTTGGAAGGTTTGTATTTATTATAGGTCAAAAAAGGTGTCAAAATTTGGAAAAAGTAAAGATTTTAATGTTTTATCGAAATAGTCAAAAATTTGAGTGTGGCAACACCGTATCCGGTAAGCGTATCGCGTAGGTGTGTGCGAGCTATGCACTGTGTCAAAAAATCTGGTCAAAACAATGATTTTTGATGAAAATTTTCAATGTTAATTTTCTCGTACGTACTACCTTAGGTAGACTTTGGTGACCTATATAAATCTATGTTTCTCTAATAACTTTGTGAAATTTTGCGCTAGCGGGCCGGGAGTAGTCTCAAAAGACGCGTCTCGGCGCGGCGCACCCAGGGATAAACAATTTAGAATTTAGTTTGATAGAAAAAAGTTGTATAAATTTGGAAAAAGTGTATTTTGGTGTAATTTTTACTAATAATATTTTTATATTTCAGGTTCCGGAGGTCGGAGGACGGAGCGGATGGTAAGTATCTACGCGTCGCGTCGTGTGTCAACGGACCAGCCGAAAACCAGGTGAAATTTGGAAGGTTTGTATTTATTATAGGTCAAAAAAGGTGTCAAAATTTGGAAAAAGTAAAGATTTTAATGTTTTATCGAAATAGTCAAAAATTTGAGTGTGGCAACACCGTATCCGGTAAGCGTATCGCGTAGGTGTGTGCGAGCTATGCACTGTGTCAAAAAATCTGGTCAAAACAATGATTTTTGATGAAAATTTTCAATTATCAATCCATATTAGGACGTCTTACGGACATGCAAAATGGGGGTCTAGTGTAATCAGTGGTCTATGGTAATCCAAGCTAATTACAGAGATATGTGCGAGTTCAGACACATAATAAATTATGAATACTTCACTACATTTTCATTATTATGAAAGCCACTTACATTTACCTGATAACCGTGTCCTATCATGATTAGAATTATAATACTCACTGATAAATGTAATGCAATTTATATATTGTACTATATCTAGAGTAATTTATAGTCCATGTTTTTCCATAAAAAATATCAAAATTGAATGAAGTAACAAAAGAACAATATTATTGTTTTATAAATAATGCATATTTTATATACAAGCCCTGTATATTTATAAAAATACTAGCAGCATTCCCGCGGTTTCACCCGCGTAGTTCCCGTTCCCGTAATCACTTAAGGGTATAAAAAACAGATAGTAGCCGATTCTCAGACCTACTGAATATGCATATAAAATTTAATAAAAATCGGCCAAGCCGTTTCGGAGGAGTATGGTAACTAACATTGTGACACGAGAATTTTACATATAGGATAGCAGTAAGTTTTATGTTTTGTAACAATTTTTTACGCGACAGGATAAGGAACTCTAATATATATATAAAAAAACTTCATAACTCTTAACACGAAACACTTTGATCCTTTAAAAGAAGATGTATTTTATTCAATTTACGAGTTTAGGGGTATTCTTTCATATCATCATGTTTACTTAAATGCCGTCTAAATTATTCATTCTAAGCACTCAATCCCTACTTAATATTATAAATGCGAAAGTAACTGTATGTTTGTCTGTTACGCTTAAACCGACCAACCATTTTATGAAATTTGGAAGCGATATAGGCTAGAACTTGGGAAATAACATGCAACCACTTAAAGGTCCCATGAGAACGTGGGTGAAACCGCGGAGAGACACTAGCTAGCCTATAAATGTATTATTTTGAGGGCAATGATTCATTGCCAATGAATAGATAATGTCCAGGAGAAATGTAGCCTATATCTTTTTCTTTCTCCTAACTATCCCAGTATAAATATAGTAATATATATAACATATATAATATATATAACTAGTTTAAATTATTCAAAAACTTAAAGCTACACTATTCCTAATTTATACACTTAAAAGCTTCAAAATTACTTCATTCCAAATTAAAACAATTCAAAGGTACTCCTTTATAGGACACTGATGTTATCTGCTGAAGCTACTACCGGAAGCCTTCCGAGAAGAACCGGCAAGTATTCTACTCATTAGGCGATAACATCAAAAACACGCTACAATCTAGACTGCAGATTAAATATGGCGCTTCAAGCAAGTGAACTCAAACAAGTTTTCAATGGTGAAAGTTGGGATAGCTTTCTACCACCGATCTGGTGCTTTTACCATCCACCTATCTACAGCACGATATTTGTCGTTGTTTCTTTACGACTCGATACGATAAGTAATCGAAATAGAAACGGTGACTTTCATATTGATTTTATACGATTTGAATCCCTACTTATAAATGCGAAAGTAACTCTGTTAAGTTTTCACGCCATAACACTGAACCGATTTTGATGATAGGTACAGATAATATCTTGGGAAAGGATGTAGGAAACCTTTTATCTCGGAAAAATTAAAGGTCCCTCAGGAACGCGGGGTGTAGCCGCGTGGCAGAACCTACTTTACTTAGTGCACCTAAACCTCACATCTTTACACTGTATTAATTAAATAATACATCAATTTAGATTATCGAACACAAGTCATGATTTATAGTAAGCGCTATAAATCATGACTTGTGTTCGAAAAATCTAAATTGATGCATAATTTAACGACATACATGATTTAAATACAGTGTGAAGATGTAAGAGTTCAGACTGGCTAGTTGGCTTCCATACTGGTGAAACGCTTGCTTGCCTCTTCTGCTGTTGTCAAAACACAATGTCAGGAAAACCAAATATCTCTTTAATATAAAAGAAGTCGTTCCGAAATTCAAGCTTACACCGGATGTGCTTGATGTTAGCAACATTCCATATGTACCAGCTATAGATACAGAATCTAGAATACCTTTCAATAAGAATGGATAAGCGCAGGCAGGCCAGTAGCCGAGAAATTTGCGCTGCCACGGAGCGCCTGCGCAGCGGAACCAGTTCGTCGTATTCTAATAAGCAAGCTCAAGGCTCACGAGGCAAAAGTAGCGGTACCGAACCGGCGGGATTGTATCTATACTAATATTATCTATATAAGCATGAATTTAAAACGTAGTATATGTAGTATATCAGCTATCTGGTGAACATAACACAAGCTCACTTTGAAGCTTACTTTGGAATCAGATTGGGCGTGTGTGAAAAATGTCCCAGTATTATTATTATTATAAAGCTGAAGCGTAAGTATGTTTAACGTGCTAATCTCAGGAACTACCAAAAAATTTATTTTAGAGTTAGACAACCCATATATCGAGGAAGGCTCGTGTTAGTTCAAGTGGGCCTGCGAACATTATTGAAATGAAATGTATATGAAATGAAATATATTTATTAATTCAAATAGGCTTTCACAGGCCCTTATGAAACGTCAACTCTAATGCTCGGTTCGGAAGGTTGCTTATAAACACAGCAATTATGCTTTTCAAAACTTTTATTGATTACTTCGCTGAACCTTAGATTCAAGCACATACTTTCTGATGATCTACTTTTTCTTCTAACATCACTCTGATAACAGAGCATCAATGAGAAATGTTCCAAAAACAGGGCTATAATGCAGACGAAGTAGCGCAGGCAGCTATGTTGGAATATTTTGAGCGTATCACTTGCTATTTGTTTTGCCGGCGACCAGCGTGCGAGACGCAGAAACAACGCATTCTTGGTTCTTGCAATGCGTTTAGTGCAACGTGGAATTTTTGTCGTTCCTTGCCAACTTGATCGTCAGATGTTTTGCTTTCTCTTCGCAGTATGCTGCTATTGAATCGTTTTGAAGTATCGTCTCTGAACTGATCAAATCTATCGCCATCTTTGTCAGCTTAAGCAACAATGATAAAGACAGGTGTACTCAATCAAAGATTGACAGCCCGGTTGACTTTGTGGTTAGTGACCCTGACTTTCAAGCCGGTCGTGGATTCGAATCCCACCCAGGACAAACATTTGTATGCATGAATATGTCTGTTTGTTCTGTGTCTGGATGTAAATATCTATAATATGTATGTATTTAAAAGTATTATATGTACATAGTATATCAGCTATCTGGTTAGCATAACACAAGCTTCATTTGAAGCTTACTTTGGAATCAGATTGGCCGTGTGTGAAAAATGTCCCAGGATATTTATTTATTGAATCTCTTTGAATTATCGTCTCTGAACTGATCAAATCTATTGCCATCTTTGTCAGCTTAAGCAACAATGATAAAGACAGGTGTACTCAATCAGAGATAAACATCGATTAGGTCGCAAATAGGGATTACAGCTTTTCTTCACAATATCTGAATCAGTAATCGCATTGAGCGATTAAAAAGCAATTATGATCAGCAAATTTGTAACGTACAATAAAAATGTGACAAAGCTGACGTCATCGTCGCAAGCGCAGCTCAAGTCAAGATTAAACATGCGACCAACTAAATATAGATTAAGCTTAAGTGTTTTGTATGTGTTTTAAAATTACTGGAAGTTTCCTCTACATCAACACTACCATTAGATACTAAATCCCCTGATTTTTGTTCATCACGATAATGTTTCAACTATCGAACACTCATTTAGAATTACCTCTACTATTGCCGTCTACAAAAATACAAAAGATTTTATCTACAATCTACACTTAGATATTTACAAGTTCTAAAGCGGCACATTTATCCAATTTAGTCACAAAAGAATTCCATAAGTCTTTTTCATTCCATCTGCGTAGGCAGACACGATCAAAGTAATAAACTCACAGAAAAAGTGCGTCACTAATTTCGTAATTTGTTGGCATTTTTTTGACAGCCAAGCTAAGTAAACCCTCCATGGAGCGCGCATTCAAAACATAACCTCCAAAATGTTTAACACTATCCGGCGGGCGTGGGTAAAAAATGCAGCCGAGCGACCGGCTTCTCCGGATCCATTTAGTACGCACGCTTCGCAAGCCGAGACTCGGTGATCGCGGACCGCGCCGTGTCGCCGGCCGCCAGTCACGATCGCACCGCGAGGCAGGCCCCTCGCCTCGCTCCCATCCGACCGCCTCCAAGTTTCCACGCACACCTCGATAACTTATCAGCAAATAATTGCATGAAGTCATCGATTAAATTAAGTGCCGGAGCGAAACGACGCGCTGCCCGAGCGGCTTCGACAACAAACACGCACGTGTCAACTGGTAATCTTGCTCGCCGAAGTAAGTTCAATGTTAAAGTTTGACAGTGAACTCCACAAGTGTCCGTGAAAAAGTTGTTTGTGCGATCCCATTGGTCGGTTTTGTTTTTGTGTGGCAGTGACCAGTTGCAAGATGAATGGAACGCCGGCGAGGAGGCCGAAGAGCGCTTTCTCTGAAATGGTAAGGTTTCAATGCATTTGACTCGTGAATTGCATTAAAAATGTATAGATCTTTGCAGTGTGCTATCGTTATCATTTCACAACCGTCTGTAAGATATTAAGAACTTTGATATTATCAACAACGTTATTCATAAATTGCTGCTATATTATATATTTTATATTTAAATCATCTTTTTCAAAGAAGTATGAAAAACCAATTAAGGCTTGTTTGAAGGACTATTAAACTTTATCAGTCATAGATTAGTACTCAATCAAATATATTAGAATTCGATGATTCATTGTAATCTGCATAACTTGTGAAATCTATGCATTCTATTAAATTAATGTTATTGCTAAGTTTAATCAATTCCAACAATGATTCTGTGATTGCAATCGTATACATTGACATTTGTTTTGAAGGCAAATCTGAAATGTCAAGCACCCACACAATATAAGCAGATCTGACTCCCCGAAGTCGTAGTATAACATTTCTAAACAGTTTAATGTTACAATGAGCGAGTTTGTAAGTAACAGAATGATAAACAAAGATGGACACTTGGCGTGTTTGTAAAGTAATAACTCCACAATGCGTTCACAGTTTGACCGCATAAATACTCCCAGTTCAATGTGTTTGCGACCAGCAAATTAATTGGCCAATAAAGTTTGTTTGTTGATTTATTTGTTTATCATCTTTGTTTATGAAGTGGCTGTCTAGGGCTCGTGTTATCTCAAGTGGGCCTGTGAACTTTATTGATTCCTTTACTGAACATTGGTTTCCAACAGTAACTTGCTTAGATTCTACTCTTTTGGGCTTAGTTTCTCCTACCTTCGACTAAATAGCCGGTAAGTCGTGACCATTGGAACAAATCGTTTCCAAATGTCATCGACCTTAAGTTACTAAGTCTTTTGTAGTGAAGTTCTTGTTTGCATTAACTTTTGTTTAGCTTTTAGCTTTAGTAGATGTTTGTTGTACCCAGAAGTCGGATTTTTTTGAACTTCGTTGTACCATAAGAATTTCGCTCTTATTGTACATAAAACATGTATTTCTTTGGACACTTTTGGAAAATCTTTATTTGTCCCTGTCCTCAATATAAGAAGTACAAAATATTTGATTCGTATCACCAATAGATGTCATTCCAAAGTTCAAAAACTATCACCATCAGCAACATGTATTTTTTCCTTCGGTTGCAACGGCATCTATTAAAGCGTGCTTTTATGCAACTCAATAGCTCTAGAGTTTGCTGCATTAAATTCAAGGTGCATTCCAATCCAATGAAATTCTCAGACGACAATTTGCTAATCTTTAGCATGAACTGTTTTACCTAATAACTAATATTATCATATTAGTTATTAGGTTAGTATCAATTTTGGTATGGAATAGTCAAATATGGATATTTTTTTTATTTTGATCCTCCAAATTGTAATAAATATGGTACTCACAAAACAGGTTAGTGAAATCGATGCAAATTAATGGAATTCGATTATTTCTGTGTAACTGGTTTAGCAGCCATTATGTAAATATAAGAGTTATCATGACTGAGGTCAAGAATTTATTATCTTAACGATATAAAAGGCAATGACATTATTATCAAGTTATTTTTTCTTTCTCACACGTTTTAAAACAATGTTTTATTCCATAGGCTACAGTAACCGCTTCCCATCAGGTGGGACCGTATGCCACCTTTGTGCTATAAAAAAAAAATTACGCGCTTGCTTTTTTTTAATTAGACGCCATTTTGGAATGTCAAATTCGTGTCGTAACCGATGACATTTCAAATGCATTAATGTTAATCTTTCTCGTTACTTTTTAAAAAGCTTGGCTCTCGTGTTTTACGAAATAAAAAAGTTATTGCAGCAATTTTTGATTACACAATATTTTTTTTAATCTTCACCGATTTGATTACGTTTTCGATTAACATTTTGGGAATCGATAATGAAATCTGATACTGTACATAAATAAAATAATCGTTTTTGACTCTTTTTTCGTGATTCACGTTTTCCAGTTTACAATAAATATAACATGAGATTTCAAGGTAAAAGCATGTAGCTAAGATATTAATGCTATACTTGCTTCCGCTCCACAGTTTCACCCGTGATTCTTTGGACTTTACCGGGATATAACTTAGCCTACATCCTTCCCAAGCCACGTCTACATCTGTACCAAATATCATCAAAATTGTTTCAATATTTTGACCATGAAAACGTAGACAAAGTTACTTTTACATTTATAATATTAGTACGAATTTTTACCTTGAATACTAAAAGTAAATGTTGCGGCAGATGGCTAAAAAAAAGGTTTAATTAAGGCAGAGACTAGGGCCACCTGCCTTTGGCCCCCAGTCCTTTCCCGGCGCGTGCAGGGGAGTCACGGATGAGCCAACTTAATAAGGAGTCTAATAATACCTCTTTAATATGGACCTTTTTCATCCGCTCATTTAATGATTTTAAAAACCAAAGCATACATTTTAGATTTTAAATCATAAAATAGCGTGGAAGGTTTTTATACACGGCAATCTGATTTCAAACTAAGCAGAACTTGCTATAGTAACCAACTGATATACTACTACTTAATACATAAAATAATTTAATAATCAGGAAAAGTAAAATAACAAAAAAATAATAAGATATTTAAATTACAAACACAATTTACCACCTCTAGCCAGAGAGGGTTAAAAATTTAAACAAGGTTTTTAGGGTTGTCAAATTGCTGTTATTTTTTAGCAATTTTGTACCAAATATTTACAAATTATGTACATAAATCATTCAATGTTATTGACCTTTCCATTGCCAGGTTTAGAAGGAAAGAACAGAGACAATTTTTTAGAAATAATTTGATACTAGTTTCAGTCCCGGAGTTTTACCCGCGTAGTTCCCGTTCCTGTAGGAATATGTGGATAAATTATACCTATATTACTCCCTGATAATGTAGCTTTTCATTTGTGAAAGAATTATTAAAATCAGATCAGAAGTTTATGCGTGAGAGCGTAACAAACAACCAACTTACATTCGCATTTATAATATTAGTTTTTTCAATCAATGAAGCAGATTCTCTCTTCTATTACAAAAAGGACCTATACTCATTATGTTTTCTAAGCCCGGTTTGCTTTGATTTATATTTTTAATTTATACAATCGTAAAAAGTCTCATACATTTGTATGTAATGTAACTGCAGAAGTATTTTTATTGCATTACCTATTCCATTTCTAATAAAGGGAAGGAATGTTGAACGATATACGACGAGGGTGTTTCGTAATGTACAGACATGCGCATAACTTTTATCCTAGTCCTAGTCCTAGTCCTGTTACGAAAAAAAACGTTACACTAACATCATTACAACGTTACACTGACGGCCCGGTTGGCTTTATGGTTAGTGACCCTGACTCTCAAGCCGCGGGTCATGGGTTCGAAACCCACCCAGGACAAACATTTGTATGCATGAATATGTATGTTGGTTCTTTGTATTTAAAAGTAGTATATCAGCTATCCAGTTACCATATCACAAGCTCTGCTTAGTTTGGAATCAGATTGGCCGTATGTGTAAATGTAAATGTCCCAGGATATTTATTTGTTTATTTATCATGCTTACAGAATTAACTTAATTACCTATGTAAAATTTAAAGACATTTCTTGTATACATGACATTAGAACTAGGACTAGTTCGGGAGTAGGATATACTACATTTATTCTATAAAATAGTATTCCTCGCGAGTGGTGCAGCGGGGAGGAGCTAGTTATTGACTGGCTATTACAAATATATCATATTCTTAATTCCATTTTAAAATTGATTTATGAGTCATGCATTTAACTCTTAAATTTTGTTAGTTTTGCAAATGCTTGTTTTATACAAATCTTTTAAAAAATTGTCTGAGTTATACAGCGAAATTATGTTTTTTACACAATTACTTTTATACATATCAATGGTTTGTTAAATTATTCAATTAAATGACAATGTTATGCGTTATGCACTCAAGTGTACATCAATGCATAATATTTGTATTGTATTGTATTATACTCCGTTACATCACTTCCGCGTGGCGAGCGAGCTGTAATTGGAACTCAATTATGTACTATAATATTGCATTTTTACAACTGTCTCATATTAATACGCTTGAAGAGAAAGAGATAGGGAGATATTCATACAGCTACTGCCCCGCGGTTTCACCTGCCCGGGTAGCCTTTAACTTTCCGGGAATAAAAAGTAGCCTTTAATAATAAATGAAATAAATGGACATTTTTCACTCACAATCTGATTCCAAGCTAAGCAGAGCTAGTGACATGGTAGCCAGATAGCTGATATACTACATAGACTACTTTTAAATACATAGATACTATTATAGATATATACATCCAGACACAGAACAAACATTTAACATCCATCTAGCTTCCGCCCACGGTTTCACCCGCACTCCCGGAGTACCTACCATCGAATTTCCCAGGATTAATAGCAGCCTATGTCCTATCCAAGCTATCCTATCTAAGCTCTATCTATGTATCAAATTTCACGAAGTACAGACCTAAGACCATTTATTCAATTTTCCCGGTAATTTTCTCAGTAAAAGCAACTTTCAGAACCGAGCATAAAAGTGACTCATAAGTGCTTGTAAAGGCTTATTTGAATAAAAATATTTTGATTTTCATTTTGAATGTCAAAATACAGAAGCTACCGTTTTCAAAGTTAGCCGTCTCTAAGAGGAACCGGTAAGAAACTCTCAGTTTGAAACATAAGGCATTACTATATAAGGATTCATATTTTGTCAGTGAACATAAAATAAAGGTGGTCATTGAAATTTAGTTCCGTTCCAATAAATTATATTGTAGTTAGAGTGGCGGAATGACCTCAGCGATTAGAAGGGCTCGGGGTTCAATGACCGAGCTGGATTAGATACCTACACTTGTACCTACTTAATAAACTAGCCTATAATCCGCGATTTCGTTCGCGTTCCTGGGAGTTACATATTTTTCTGAAATAGTAAAGTGACCATGTGACCACGTGACCACGATCAATGAAACTTGATCAAAACGTTGAGTTTAGTCAAAAAATTTTGATAATAATCCACGCGCGAAACGTCCTGTTATATAATAATATCAATAAAAAAAATATTTCATTTTTACATAATTTAGGAAGGAAAACTTCTGTCATTGCATTTCGTATGAAAACCTCTAAGTATATGGTGTAAAAAAATATAGACTACATAAATTGATGAGCCAAGGCTGATTACTAAATATTCACCTAACAACTAGTTAACTATATGACCGTCATGACTGCGAGTTGCGACCGAGTCAAACGCTGCGCTGATTAATTTCCATTAACCCGAGCATGAGGAATTAATTGATACTAAATTAAATTACTATGATATTTGTCGGTTTCAGATCAATTGTAATTCGTAATTAATTTAAACGCAAATCACTGGATGAATGTATCAAACATTATGAAACCCTATAATTTTTAAATTGGGTTTTGATGGATTAAAAAATATATAAGGTAAGTAAATATAAATAGATTTTTTTGACAAAAAATAATAACGAAATGAGCCTTTCAGTTATATATACAACTAGCTGCCTCCGCGCGGTTTTACCCGCGTAGTTCCCGTTCCCGTGAGAATACAGAGATAAAATATAGCCTATGTTACTCAGTGATAATGTAGCTTTCTAATGAAAAAATAATTATTAAAATCGGTCCAGTACTTTTTGAGTTTATTCGTTACATACAAAAATACAAATCTTTCCTCTTTATAATATACAAACACAGGGCGAATAATAGTTTATTTTTTACTTTTATTTATTTATTTAAAGCTTTGCTAATAGTAATGAATGACATATTAATATAAAAGCAAAATAAACATAATTTACAAAGAGAGTAATAATTCTGAGCAAATACGATTTCGATAAAACGCATAACTAAAAGTATCCATTTAAACAAAACACTCCTAGAGCAAGTCTACTTTCTTTCGTATACAGGTGTATATTTTTATCACACCTAGCAATATTTTATCAGTAGGTAAACCGTAAAACATGCTTATGGCCAGTCAAAACCATTGGCGTGAACTCGGGTCCAACGAACCGAATATTATTTTAGTTTATTCAATTTTAAGTCAATAATATACCACATAAAAATTTACATAAACTATACTTATTCATGCCTATAAAATTAAATATTTACCTATAGCTTTTTCAATCCCTACTAATATTATAAATGCGAACGTAATGTCTGTTAAAAAGCTTTATATGAGCTTTTTAATCCTTTTTAAACTTCACTTATCTACTGAAGGATCAATAATTTATTTTTAAAAGACATATTTTAATAACCATTTATTATTTATACTGATACCCGATGAACGTTCAAGCTTGAATAAATTATTCAGAATATTTTTAGACTATAAAGTAGTCGATATATACTAGTGATCGTGAAAAACTTGATTTACCACCAGTTTTCTACGACAATAATAATAAAGGGACATAGATTTTTTCCTTTGATTGTTTGTTTGTGATGAAATAAGCTCCGAAACGACTGGTTCGAATTAAAATATCTTTTAGTGTTAGGTATATCCTACTAGTGGCTCACCGCGGTTTCACCCGCGTACCCGGGAGATCTTCTATTTTCCCGGGATAAAAAATACCCTATGTCCCTTCTCAGGGTCTAGACTATCCGTGTACCAAAATTCATTTAAATCGGGTCAGTTGTTTCAGCGTGAAAGCTAGACAGACAGACACAGTTACTTTCGCATTTATAATATTAAGTATGGATATGGATTTAACATCACGCTTCGACCAATAGTTAGGGAGAGACATTGAAAAATATTGCTAAAACGGGGAAGGTGTGACGCAGACAAAGCTACGGCAATGAACTTGTATGTAATATATTAAAAAAGAAAACATTTAAAGAATGATGCGTAATTGTATAACCTTATATTACTCACTTCTTTCATTCTCCTTAAGAATTTCGCAAGGAGTTGTTTTTTATTATCACTGCAATGACGGCATCGGGTATTTCCATAAACTACTTAGTACCCGTGACTTTGTCTGCATAGTTTCTGTCCTTCAAAGTCCACACTGTATCTGTACCAAAACTGGTCTAAGTTAGTTTAGTAGTTTAGAGTGTCAAAACAAATGAAACAACTAAGATTCGCATTTGATATTGTTGAGTAGTGGCTCTTCGTGGTGTTCCCTCGTTCCCAGGGGATCTTCAATTTTGCCGAAAAAAAAACTAACCTATCTGTTAGTCCAGAACATATTCTAACTCTGTGCGAAATTTAATCGCTATCCCTTCAGCCGTTATGTAGTCGTTATAATAATGGGCGGATCTACATACATAAGGGCTTTTTGGGCTGCAGCCCAGGGCTCCGTGGTTACAAATCAAAGCCCCTATTGAAGTCAAAATAGACAATAATATATCTACCCAATAAGAAAAAAAAAATATTTTTTTTCTCATTCCTTGACAAATATCAATCAGAGGATTAATTACTTAGGCCCCAGGTAATTTTAGCCCAGGGCCTCACTTACATATATAATGTTATATTGTAATTGGTAACAGTTTAATCAGTTAAATGACTGAGACAACATGCTCGCGCTATCTCACTCAACTTCGGTTGGGACCGAAGGCTGCAGCTGATGCAATTGTAACCCGTACCTCATAATGATAGCGGGTTAGAGAAGCGTTTTTAAACAGCGATTTTCTTATTCCATGATAACCATAATATGTACTCTTTTAAGCTACATGTAATATTGATTTAGAAGCAAAAATATATTATTATTTATTAGGTTTACCAACAGATTTCACACATACAGACCAAGAAAATCATAACTTATATAAAAGTAAATATAGTGTGCATCCAATAAGAGGTAAATACAACATAATAATAAAATGGACCAGAAACAAGGTACATGTTAGGCAGAATCCGTACCCTGACTGCACACCGTGCATAGTCGCTTTTGATACCACAATGGCGGCAAACAGGCATATAGTCCCACCTGATGTAGCCTATGGACAGTTGCAACACCAGAGGCGTCAATCACGGGTTGTCGACCCTGTAAAAATCTCTTCACTTTCTTCTTGAACAACCTCCTGCTATTAATATTACACTACTATTGATTTGTTTATATTGGCTAGTTCCGAATTAATATTAAATATAAGGCCTAAGCCCCGATGTTAGGGGAGGCTGGAGCTCCTCGGTGGAGACATATATGAGCTAATGATGATGAGTAGAGAGAGCCTATACATCTGTCCCTTTCTAACCCAAACCCGCTCTCCGCTCTCAGTGGTACCTCGGCTCAAAGAATCCCAAGTCCAGAATCCCTGCTGATTCACAAACTGATATTTACGACCAAGATGACCAACTTGAAATATATAAGGAGAGCTTAAAGTAATTATGTATAAGATCTTATTATCTGAAAAAAAAAAATTGCTCACCGATTTTGTCGCAGATTATTAAAGCTTCTGGAATGGTCAGGCTAATTTTTACCTTTATTTCTTCTGATTAAGGTCTAAATTGAATTGGGTAGAATTCAAATGATAAATACCTATGTAGTTTTAGGACATAGAATTTTCGATTGCCCTCGTCTGTATAAAAATCTCAGAACTTTATTTTCGTAATATTATTTCCTCTTTAATATAATATAACTAGTGGCTCCCCGCGGCTTCGCCCGCGTTACCGGGGGATGTTCAATTTTCCCGGGATAGAAAGTAGCCTATGTCCTTTCTCAGGCTCTGGATTATCTGTGTACCAAATTTAATTTAAATCGGTTCTGTAGTTTTAGCGTGAAAGCGCAACAGACAGAGTTACTTTCGCATTTATAATATTAGTATGGATTAATTTAATAATTCCTCATAATATTAGTGTTTACAAATTTAAATATATATGTTTATTTATGTCCCTATTTACTTACACCGCACGTAATATTTATTAATGAAACATATACCTTTATGCCTTCGTTTCATAACAATTGACCGGACTAAGGAAAGTGGGCAAAAATTGTCTGGATACAATGCCCACTCAATATCTAATTATAAACCGAAGATAATATTGTTGCTATAAAATAACAATTGTTTTCTCAGAACTTATTTATTGACCTTTGATTTATTTATAGTTGTTGACAGACGATCGCTTGACTTTTGGGGCCACGTGACCTTTTTGGGGAGAATAGACATATAAGCTAAAAAAGTATAAGAAACTAGCCGCCCTCGCGCGGTTTTACTCGCGTAGTTCCCGTTCCCGTGAGAATACAGGGATAAAATATACCCTATGTTACTCGGGGATAATGTAGCTTTCCAAAGGTGAAAGAATTTTTGAAATCGGTCCAGTAGTTTCGGACCCTATTCAATACAAACAAACAAATCTTTCCTCTTTATAATATTAGTATAGATAAAGCTATGGTTATTTTAATGTAGTGGCTCCTCGATATCACCCGCGTACCCGGGAGATCTTTCAATTTCCCGGGATAAAAAGTAGCCCTTTCTAAAATTAATGTCCGTTCTCAGGCTCTAAAGTCTGTGTACCAAATTTCATTTAAATCGGTTAGGTCGGTTCGGTCGGTAATCGGTAGTTTTTTTGTTCATCGCGTTCAGACAGACAAAAGCGGCGGGGACTTTGTTTTATGTATATAGATAGAGACAGATCTTGCTATGTACGAGAATTGAGTGAAGCCACGTGAATTGATATAGCTTTGTAAACATTAGAAACATATGGCCGTTAAGTTGTGGGTACCTGATGATTGATGACTACCATACAACATGCTCGATGACTACTATTAGTAGGTACTACTGCACTATGTAGGTACTAGCTTCCGCCCCGCGGTTTCACCCGCGCTCTCAGGGAATCTTCGACTTTCCCTGTAAAAAATATATTCTATGTCCGTTCCCAAGCTCTTGTAGGTACTAAAATTCAATCATAAAATACAATATATCTAAAATACAAAAAAAAAATCTAAGTATGCATATATACTTAGTTAGATAATTTATTTATGAAACATTATTTTAAAATGCCCGATAAATTGTTCCCTTACTTACTTAAGTTTATTATTATATAAACTCTTTATTTCATCCAAGTGTCAGTACATAAATAAATGAAATTAAATATCATTTAATTTACCAACAAACATTAAAAATATAATATGCTACGTTTCCGTAATGGCGGGTTACGTTTTTTATTCAAATACCAATTAGGTCTAATTAAGGCCGCGTTGGAAAAGTAATAATTAAAGCAATCGTACCGTGATTAATATTTTAAGGTTTTACGGTTTACGGACCTTAATTTCACAATCAACATATTTTTTAATGAACCTATAACTAAGTATACAACAATTATTTTGTTTATGCTACCTGCAACCACGAAAAATTGGAAATGTATGGATGTACTTTTGTTACTCTCTCACGCAAGAACGGCTAGAGAAATCGCGATGAAATTTGGCACAGAGTTAGAAAATGTTATCAAATAACACTTAGGCTAGTTATTATCCCGAGAAAAATTTGAGGATCCTGGGCACGCGGGTGAAACCGCGGGGAACCGCTAGTAAATGAAATGGCAACTCAAATCATCACGATCGATCCGGGCGTTTCGGAGATTTGGCGAAACAAACAGACATACAATTTAATATGGTTTTTTACTGCTGTCTTAAGTGATATTTTCAGATTTTATGTACCTATACAAAATAAATGTTAGATTTAACCATCGAGCAATTCGTTATATGCGGATTTAACTCAAATCTAACTTAAAGTAACTATTTAATCAAAAACTTATAGTCTTCCATCTTCTAACTGTTAAATCGATCACGTCACTAACCAATAAATATTCCATTAATTTATTATTTTATTAAATGTATGACAAAATAATAAATAGGTTCACACTACCTGTTTGTACAATTATCCTTGTTCTAATATATATTGTATTTCTGCTTATTGTGTTGAATCATTTGTACATATAAATGAATATATGTTAGGTACCTACACCTTCATTGAAGGTATACCTTTTCCTTGATTAATGACAGGACCTCAATCACATATTTATTTTGTAGGTCAAAAAGAAGACCCAAAAACTTCAATTTTTAACTAACCGCTTAATTTAGCAGCTAAATACGATATCATAGTTATGATTTATGATAGAAACCTTCGCTTTGTGAAATAATGTTCCAAATTAGTAATAAATAATAACCTTAATATGTAAAGGAATTTGACTTACGTAACAGAACCTAAAATTGGTTACCAACGACATCATAGTTAGTAGACTCCAAATACCCGTCATTCTGTCTACTGTCTAAATTATGTGATCGCGAGGAGCTAAGCGCTCAGTAGTCTGAACACAACAATACTTAATTACTACCGCTACTAGTAAATAATTAATTCTATCTTCATCATAATCAAATGTTCAATCTATCTCTAAAGTACTAAAATTCAACATGGTTAGGCGTGCATACAAACATAATCACATGTAATGTATTGGTTTGGTAAATATGATATCTGAAAACGTTCGCCTATTAGGAGTCTACTAACTATCATGTACATGGCTAGTAGTCATGGCATCTTCTATAAAGCTGTGAATGGTATAATAATAGTTCAAGATTCAGGGAAAATTCTCTTGTATATTATAAGTTGGTTATATCGACACCTGATACTATCTTTTATGTAATCTTAACTGATATTATAAATGCGAATGTGATTTTGTTTGTCACGCTCTCACCCCTAAAGTACTGAACCGATTTTAAAAATTCTTTCATCAATGGTAAGCTACTTTATCAGGGAGTAACATAGGCTATGTTTTATTTCTGTATTCCTACTGGAACGGGAGCTACACGGGTAAAACCACGGGTCAGTAGCTAGTATTAATATAATGTACTTGCTATTTGAACTCCTTACTATCTTCGGCTCCACGGTTTCAATCTAGTTTATCTTCAAATTGTTAAAAATTCCAAAATATATACTAACTCCACGTCGAATTTCATCCGATACTCTTCAGCCGTTTGAGTTTGAATGACAAACATCCATACATATTTTACCTATTTATAATATTACTAGCCTCTGCCTCTCGGATTCACTCGGGTTCCCATTTTGTCATACATTGATAACCTTTAAATTTTTTTTTATACCACTAAGGTGGCAAACAGGCATACGGTCCCACCTGATGGGAAGCGGTTATCGTACCGTACCGTCCGTCCGTCACTCACGTGTTGCCAACCCTATAAAAATAAAAAATAATTGGATCACTTATGTCACACAATATAATTGCACTTTATAAATGATAAAAATATCGCCCTCATTTCTTATTCCTTTTAACAAAACTGGGCCAAGAACTTGGCTGGAATACTAATTAAAACTGTTATAAGTTACAATGTATTTTCTATGGTTCCGTACCCGAAGGGTAACTAACGGAACCCTATTACTAAACTTCGCTGTTTGTCCATCTGTCACCTCTGTATCTCATGAATAAATTGAAGTTTTAACAGAATGTGTCTTTCTGTCTAGGTTAAAAGACTTTAGTGTTTATTATCTTTTTAGTTTGATGTTAATAATCACAACAAGAATATTTTTTGAAATGCACACAGATTTTATTGCTATATTCGCTAAATAAAAATACCATAAATAAAAAAAAATATTTAAAAATTAAAGGTCATATAAGACTTGAGGCATATTTGTAAATCTTCTACTATGGTGCGGAACCCTTTATGCGCGAATCTTACTCGCACAGGCTAAATAGAATAGTGTTTCTCTAAATTCAAATTCACTCTAAGAATGATTATCTATCTCACTCACACACACAGTAGCCTCATAAGAGGCTCTCTATTCCATCTTTACCTGAGCGATAGCTTTGAATTGAGTGATCTAAAACTTCGTTGTCGAGCGGGCGCTCAGGTCTCAGCAGAAGACAGTCTTCTCATTCAATATCACAGTAAATCAAAGGGACAGAACATAGATGCGTTTTTCTACCTATCTTAAGACTTAAGCTGGTCAAATAACATAGCCAATTCTATGTCGCCGAAATTGAGATAAATTGACGTGGGTACGCCACGCATTATTGTGGGGGAACGTGACTTGAATGCAATATAATATAACATATAATGACGGTCGAATTTCAACTCGAATTAACGGACCTCTCATCAGATTCCAGGGTTAGGAAAGAGACAGACGATGCGAGTTATTTGGACGACATTGACGGCTAAACTGCAAAATGGCAATGATTTTGATGTGGATGAAACTTTCCAAAAAGTATAAATCGGTAATTATTTTTAAAATGGTGAATAGTTCCGTAAATTGAACAAAATCTAAACTAATATTATAAAGCTGAAGAGTAGATATGTTTGTTTGAATGTGCTAATCTAAGGAAGTATTGCTCCGATTTAAATAATTGTTTCTGTGTTAGATAGACCATTTATCGAGGAAGGCATCATAACACTACGCCGAATAGGAGCAGAGCATCAATCAATAATGCCAGAAATAACGAAGTTGCGCGGGTCAACTAGCCATTATATAAAATACTTATTTACTTCTGATCAGAATACTAACAAGTCTGTATCACTAAAATTGTCTAGATCTAATAGGCTCGTTCTGACATGGTGGTGTCTCTTATTGTCGCGATATGTTTGTCCCTTTTTGGCTCATGCATATGTAATGTCCAAACGGACCTTCAATTCGTCAGTAGTACCTGCCAAATCTGTATGCTGTACTTTGTCTGTAACAGGCTAAGTGTTATTTCAATTTTGATTGTGCGGAAGTGTGTGTGGTCTGTGCGACAGAGACGCCCGATTTGGCAAGAGTGATGTTCTCTTTGTCTCTCATTTTGGTATACGTGTGGGCCATCGAAAATGGTCGATGATTTCTCATTGGAATTTTGAAGATTACGTGGTAATCCATTATGTTTGCAGCTCCTTTTGCGTCTTTTAAAGGCATGCTTATTACCTAGTACCCGGAGATTTACAAATTTCCCGGGATAAAAGAAGTCTATGCCTTTGCCCAAAGCCAAATTTCCATTTAACAAAACAAGTAACAAAAATTTGCAATTTACTTAACATCTGCATATATTTTTGTAAGGAAGGAAGGATTTGAATCGGAAATGTTCTCTCAACACATTAATGACAATTTACATGTAACTCACAGATATCCTGTATGAAGCTATGGAATTTACTTTACATCAGTAATAATATTAAAGGAAAGAAGATGACTTAAGCCTTTTTGCTTTACTATAAAAACTACTAAAGGTAAAATACTCAGGCTATTCTACTCAAACTTGATGACTAAGTTCCATAGCACATCACTACTAATTTATTGACCTATCAAGAACTAGCCCACAGTTCTTGGTAACTCCAGGGTTTTTCCCTGCAAATATTCAGATAATTGCATCTTCCAAGTTATCCTTATAGGAAACTATCGCATCATTACAAAATGTATCTTAGTCCCTTGTTATCAAAAATGAAGTGTCGCGGTAAGTTACCTCCTTGTGAGACACCTTTAGGTATTAATAACCATTGACAAAACGGTCAAGGTTTTTCTAACGATTCCTATGAATAGCCAGTCAGTTCCTTCCATGACAGACCGGTTGGCTTTATGGTGAGTGTCCTTGATATTCAAGCCGCCAGTCGTAGGTTCGAATCCTACCCGGGACTAACATTCGTATGCACGAATATGTCAGGATGATAAATATCTAAATAAGTATGTTTTCTAAAGTAGTAGGTATATGTAGTGTATCAGCTATCTGGTTACTACAGCACAAACTCTGCTTCAGAATCAGAATGGCCGTGTGTGAAAAATATCCCAGGATATTTATTTATATTATGAAACGGCGTTCCCTTCTTACACTCACAAACGAATCACTGTAATCGAATTCCTGTACCCTTATTCCCTTTTTTAACTGCCGATTAGCGCCAATTCTGTTGTAAAAAAGGCCTCTTAAAAAGGCCCTTAAAAAGAAAGCCAATGCCAAACGACCGTAAACGCGTGAGAATCGATAAGTACACCCATTCAAATGAGGTTAAGTCAAACCAATATTGACTCTAACAATTGGCCTTCATCACAATATGGTGTACTGTACGATTGTAGTCATGGGTAAGAAATATCGATATATAGATCGATATAATCCATAATATGATGGATGAGGAGAGCGGAGGACCTGGATAAGTGGCGTGCATTAGGGGAGGCCTTCGTCCAGCAGTGGACTGGTTAGGCTGGAGACGACGACGACGACGACGAATCCATAATATATCATCGTTATAAAATACAAAAAATCGTTGTCTTTAGAGTATCGAATTTGTATAAGTCTCGATTGACCGGCCGGATGGCTTTATGGTTACCTTAAAGTTAGCGTTTAGCGAAAAGTAGTTTATGTACAAGCTTAATTTTGCATCTGCTCAAAACGCAGAGCAGAAATTAATTAAGGCTATATGTAAAAGAAACACCTAGATATATGGAGTTAATTTTTTTTTTATTTACACAGTATCTAATACTTTTTCTCGCATATTATGCAATACAGACTATATTTGGAAATATTTTAAAGTATATCGATTCTTTAAAAATGTCGATACTATATATATCGATGTTAATACTCGCCCATCACTACACAAGTGTACTCCTACATGTGATGTGGTTTAAAGAACATGAAGTCATCGGTCGACACCAACGCTTATTGTTTGACGTGTTTAATCAGATGCAGAACGTAAGCCTTCTTGTGTATATATACTACTAGCGGCTCCCAGCGGCTTCGCCCGCGTTCCCGGGGATCTGAAATTTTCCCGGGATAAAAAGTAGCCTATGTCCTTTCTCAGGCTCTGGATTATCTGTGTACCAAATTTCATTTAAATCGGTTCAGTAGTTTTAGCGTGAAAGCGTAACAGACAGACAGACAGAGTTACTTTTGCATTTATAATATTAAGTATGGATGGATAGCTACCACCGCGCGGATTAACCCGCGTAGTTACCGTTCCCGTAGGACAAGGATAAAATATAGCCTGTGTCACTCCCTGATAATGTAGCTTTCCATTGGTGTAAGAATTATTCAGATTGGTCCTGTAGTCTATATCCTATATGAGAGTAGCTTTCTAACGGTGAAACAATTTTTGAACACAGTAGTTTTTGAGTTTATTCTTTACAAACATGCGCACACGCAAAAATACATTTCCTCTTCATTACTTCATTTGGTTAGACACCCTGACTTTTTATTCGCCGGATGTGGGTTCAACCCTATGGCTTCCTCACAATGTCTTCCTTCACTGACAGCTATCTAAATAGTAGTAGAATATATAAGAGGGCAATGCAACTAGATCGAAACGTTATCGTAAGTCAAAATCCTACGATAAACGCGAAAATTTGTATACATCGATACGGATCAAACCGCACATATTTTAATAGTAATCAACCCGCGAATCTTCCATTATATGTTACTAGCGGACCCGGCAGACTTCGTCCTGCCCACCAGCGCCACCTACCGGCTCCAATTTGATGTATTATACATAAAAACCTTCCCCATGAAATACTCCGTAGTTTGGTGAAAACCGCATGAAAATCTGTTCAGTAGTTTTTGTGTTCATCACGTTCAGACCGACAGGCAGAGGCTGCGGGGACTTTGGTTTTTATATACATACTAGCTGCCGCCCCGCGGTTTCACCCGCGTAGTTCCCGTTCCCGTGATCACAGGGCAATCAAAAATAGATGTTGCCCGATTCTCAGACCTACCCAATATGCACACAAAATTTCATGAGAAGCATAAAGCCGTTTCGGAGGAGTTTAATCACAAACACCGCGACATGAGAATTTTATATATTAGATAGATATTAATCATGAATTTAGTTCGCCAAAGTTTATAAAACACAAACAGACAAAACCTACCATTTTTAAAGATATGCACATAACATTGAATCCCTTGCAATCACTGAATATCTAGAGCGAATTATTAAAATAGACGGATTACACACTCTAATTTCTATTTGAGCGCAAACCAATTGGACCCTGTTAAGTAGAAAGGATACAGCCAACATTTTTTGAAGAATCGAGTTATCTACCTTTCCATAACCATGTAATATTATAAAGAGGAAAGATTTGTATTTTTGTATGTAACGAATAAACTCAAAAAGTACTGGACCTATTTCAAAAATTCTTTCCCCTTTGGAAAGCTACATTATCCCCGAGTAACATAGGCTATATTTTATCCATGTATTCCCACGGGAACGGGAACTACGCGGGTAAAACCGCGCGGAGGCAGCTAGTCTATAATATACTCATACAATTTTCAAAATAATGACATGTTGTGGCCTATTAAATAACTATTTTTTTAAATAGATACTATATCTTTTTTTATTAAAGATGGGCTTGCATTTGGTCACTGCCTTCCGACTCGTAAATACATTATGATTTTTTTATTATCTGCCTAACTTCACTCAAAAGGAATAAAACGTTGGTTGGATGTTTTCTGCATAACAGGGTCCATTTCAATCCTTGTTTCAATGGGACGAGAAACAAAGGATTCGAGTCGGGAATTTTCGACATATGAATATTGAAATGCCCACATATTTCCCGGACACGGACGGATCGGATTAAAATTGAGTTCAAACAGCGATGGGTGGCTATTTAATTTAGCTGCATTTCCTCGTTGAACATTATTGAATATTAATACCTAGGTATTTCGTTGGTTGCCAGTGATTTTGAACTGGTACGAGTGACTGAGTAATGGTATATATTATAGACTTAGCTTTATTTGAATACAAGCTGCCTCCACGCGGTCTTACCCGCGTAGTTCCCGTTCCCGTGGGAATACAGGGATAAAATATAGCTTATGTTACTCAGTGATAATGTAGCTTTCTAATGAAAAAATAATTATTAAAATCGATCCAGTACTTTTGATTTTATTCGTAACATACAAAAATACAAATCTTTCCTCTTTATACTACTAGTGTAGATAGTGTAGAAGTGTAGATAGACTTAGCTTTATTTGAACAAAAGTCTGATTTTAAACCGATGGTTACTTTATAGTTATTTTAATAGTTTATTTACTTTTTTAATAAGTCTTAAGCATAAAGGATAAGTCTTAAGCAGTTATATAAACAACAAAGTTTCAAAGATTATTTCGATAAGATCTAAATAAAACATACTTGTCAATAGATACCTATAAATTTTTCAATATATATAACGCTTTAAAATTTATTAAATAAACTAGGTTAGGGTTTTACGCCGCGAATATTTATTTCGTAAAGATTCATGATTATCAAAGTGATAATATAAAATCATAAATTAGTACGTATCTAAGAATTATTATTTGAAAATAGCAAATTTACAATTTGTATATCTGTTTTCATTAAAACTGTATATATGTACAATAAGTATATATCCTTTATTCAATCGTCGATAGTCAATATTCACAGTTGCAATTCAGAATTTCCCCGAATATCAATTTTCCATTCAAATATTTGGTCGCTATTTGATATTGATATACATCTATACTCAAAAACATTCACATCCATACTAATATTATAAATGCGAAAGTAACTCTGTCTGTCTGTCTGTTACGCTTTCACGCTAAAACTACAGAACCGATTTAAATGAAATTTCGTACACAGATAATCCAGAACCTGAGATAGGACATCGGGTCTTTTTTATCCCGGGAAAATCGAAGTTCCCCGGGAACGCGGGTGAAACCGCGGGGAGGCACTAGTTTATAATATTAATAGGATTTTAGATGAAAATATGAGCCAAATTCGACGAAATTCCGCAGTAAAGTTACGTAACACCCCTGTGGTGCAATAGTGGAGTTGATCGATGTACTGCGGTTTGATACCCGATACTCCAAGTATCTTTATCCTTATATGAATGTGTTATGAATCGATATATGAAGCCTTTAATAAATCAAATTTAATACATTTATTTTGAGTAAAAAGACCCATAATAATGTCTAGTATTTTTATTTTGATTTTTATATGAAAAAAGTGGCAAACAGCAAACATTCAAGGCATGTGAAGTCCGCCAATCCGCACTAGACCCGAGTGGGCCTGAACCCCCTCGTTATTAGGGGAGGCTCGAGCTCTTTGTTGGAGACGTATATGAGCTGATGATGATGATATCTATAACTAGTTAGTCTGTATTGGCATGGATTAAAATCCTACAATAAGCTTGAGTTTTCGGTGAAGGTAAACATCATGAGGAAACCTTAGCACGGTGGTTAGAAACTTTGTGGTAGAAACTCTGATTACGGGTACTCTCAAGTTGGAAATCTGCCGCCAAACACCTCTTGGTGTGTTTCGGCTGCACTTGAGAGCTCTTCTAGGGCTTTGTACTCAAGGTCGACAATCACCCTAGTATTGCTGATGTCAATATAAAATCGTCAAAATTTCACGTTTTTATACAAATAATGATGTTTTGCCAATCGGTCATATATGGCAGTGTTCTGAAGTAACAATAAAAAAACAGGCAAATTTTGAGCACTTTCTCCTTTATTATTCGATTAGCGACCCGCTCCGGCTTCGCACGGGTGCAATGCTTATACATCTCAATAGAAACCTCCAAAATTGTCAGTGTTTCTCTAACATGTTATGCATGTATTGTATATAAAAACCTTCCTCTTGAATCACTCTATCTATTAATTAAGTCGCTTCACCCAGTCGAAAGTTATGAGGTAACAAAAAAAAAAAAATATCCAGTCGAATTGAGAACCTCCTCCCTTTTTTAAGTCGTTTAAAAAAATCCGTTGCGTAGTTTTAAAGATTTAAGCATACATAGGGATATAGGGACAGAGAAAGCGACTTTGTTATATACTACGACTAGTGGCTCCCCGCGGTTTCACCCGCGTTCCCGGGAACTTCAATTTTCCCGGGATAAAATATCTATAAGTAAAATATATAAGTACCCTATGTCCGTCTCCTGGTTCAAAGCTACCTCCCCACCAATTTTCAGCCAAATCGGTTCAGCCGATCTTGAGTTATAAATAGTGTAACTAACACGACTTTCTTTTATTTAAATATACTAACTGCCGCCCGTGATCACAGGGGTATCAAATATAGATAGTAGCCGATTCTCAGACCTACCCAATATGCACACAAAATTTCGTGAGAGTCGGTAAAGCCGTATCGGAGGAGTTTAATCACAAACACCGCGACATGAGAATTTTATATATTAGATGGATAGATAGATAAGGGTAGTGTTCAAATATAGCATAAACTACTTAAGTAGTTTACTGTACAGTCAGGTTGTACGTCACCCGTATTATGTACACAGAGGGCGGTGGATGGATGGATGGGTGAAATTGATATGACATTCCCAGATTAATAATAATACTCGAGCATCGTCATTGTAGACAATTTTCTAATGAACAATGTGATTGCGAGTGGGTTTTTCTAGTTATCGTTGAAATTGTTGGCGAGTTGTTTACAAAAACAATTCTTATGTGGGAGTCGGATACAGTTACTATTTTTATAAGCAGCATAATATATAGATAGTATTTAATCTTTTGCGAACTAAATTCCTTATCAATAAAGGTCCTACTGGCTACTTGTTACACCCGTGCTCCCGGGGAAGACAATTTTCCCGAGACAAAAAGTAGCTTAGTGTTATCTATCTATACTAATATTATAAAGAGGAAAGATTTGTTTGTTTGTTTGTTTGTAATGAATAGGCTCCGAAACTACTGGACCGATTTCAAAAATTCTTTCACCTTTGGAAAGCTACATTATCCCCGAGTAACATAGACCTTATTTTATCCCTGTATTCCCACGCGAACGGGAACTATGCGGGTAAAACCGCGCGGAGGCAGCTAGTTTCAAAATATATTCTTACTCTATGCCAAATTTCATCAAGATCCCTTCAGCCTCTGGCGTCGGCCTTCGGTTCTGGCGTGAAAGAGTAACAAACATACATACATTGTCACAAACTTTCGTATTTATAATATAAGTAGGATATATTGGGACGATTCACGCATGGACTACGATCAATGCAGCTTGTAAAAACGTCGAGATTCCTAATCCTAATTAATATTATAAATGCAAAAGTAACTCTCTAAGTACAATTGTTCAGGCGATAGTTTGAATCACGTCACTAGAAGGGTTCTGGATGAAAGGTACAGATTAACTGGTTTTGGAATAGCTGAAGACCCATCCATAATACAGACTACTTAATTTACATTTAAATATCTGTTTATTCACCCAGACGTTAACAGCCATGTAGGCATTAAGGACACAGAAATTTGTCCTGCGTGGAATTCGAGCCGAGACCCTTGGCTCGAAAGTCAGGGTTGCTATCCTCCACTCAGACAATATATTAGCAGAAAACCTTTATATTATTATTATATTTGCCAAAGTATATTAAACAATTATAATATTACTAGTGACTCCCCGCGGTTTCACCTGCATTCCCGGGGGATCTTAAAATTTCCCTGTATAAAAAGGTAACCTATATTCATTATAATCAGTAACATATATTAAGTAGGTAATATTCCATCTGTGTTTCAAATTTCGTAGTAATATTGTAGTTTTTAAAAAATACATCCATAGGTACTCACAAACCTTCGCATTTATAATACCAAGACTAGCTTACGCCGCACTGTTTCACCCGCGTAGTTCCGTGGGAAATATATCCTAAGTCACTCCCTGATTAATTATATAGCTTGCCATTGGTGAAAGAATTACTCAGTAGTTTCGGAACTTATTCGTTACAAACAAACAACCAAAACTATCCTCTTTACGATATTAATGTAGAAAGTGTAAATAAAAACAAAAAAGTTTTTATTTTGCATTTTTTATTGACTTGCGTCTGACCATATGGTGGCCTTCGCAAGTGCGAGGTCATGTGTTGGTACCTTTAGTTAGGGCATAAGGTAGAAAGAACCGTATGTTTAATTGTATAAGGTTGCAATTTGGTTGGATAAGTCGATCGGAGGAGTCGAATTAATAAAACATCGAAAAAAAATACAGAAAATGCTGTTTTTTTAAACTACCTAACTCAAGGTAAAATGGTTTTATTTTTTGTTTTTAATAGGTAATATTTCTGTATATATTTATTTTGATAGAGATATTTAATATGATATTCATTTGTAGTCCTGAGTTCAATTCTCAAGAGTAAGGTACTAGTATTATTTCCTTAAACAGTATTTATCTACGAATCTTTCCACTAATGTAGGTTGAAGAGGAAGTAAAAACAAATAACCGGAAGGGAAGATTATTATAATACTTAAATATTTTGAACGATGTTATTAAGTGGAATAATATCGTACTTATAATAATCCTATATTATATTAATAACTGAATAGCTTTGTTTACTACGGCCGTTTAATTTTCCATAATTAGGTATTATCTACTTCACAATATTCCGCGAAAATTTATTTTTGGAATCAATTTACCATTTATGAATTACGTAGTCATTTAGAATGTGCCGTGCTGGTCTCCGGCTTTAGAATAGGACCGCTCCAAATCTTCCTGTGGATGTCGTAAGAGGCGACCGAAGGACTAGATCGCGTAGTAGGCAGCAGCCTACCACTGAACTATTCAGTGGAAGGCGGCAGCCTATTCCACGACCAGAAGGGTGATGAGTATATGCCCCAATTTTTCATTACGATAATTCCCGAGGAGGGTTGACGTCAGGCAGGCGGCCGGTCACGCCGGTAGAGGAAGACCGAAGAAAGTATGGATGGATTGTGTGAAAGGCGATATGTGTAAGAGGGGAGTGATGACTGAAATGACGGCTGACAGAGAGGAATGGAAGAAAAACACATGTTGTGCCGACCCTGTTTAGGCGGGATAAGGGCAGAAAGAAGAAGAAGTAGTCATTTAGAATAAATTATGACGAGCAATATTTATTACTTACAAGGTAAAGTGTAGGTACTTCTCCCAAGGTAGGCGACATTTCGGCACCTTAGGAGGTACCTATTAGCCCTCCTTCACACAAGAGTTTTTTTTACCGGACGTAAAAAAAGCGTTCAAACACAATAAATGCATTTCCAAGTACCATAATATGCTCTATTTCCAACGCCCAAAGTTGAAAATGCAACACCGCTCGATAAAAAAGCGTCGCGTTTTAAAAACGCTGTCGTGTGAACATATACTTGGGAATGCATATGTTGTATTTGAACGCTTTTTTAACGTCCGGTAAAAAAACTCTCTTGCGAATGGGCTTACGGATGCCCATAGGCATCGGTGACCACTTACCATGAAGTAGACTGACTCTTGAGTCAAAATTTCTGTCATAAAAAAAGTTTCTACCTGGTTCATAAAGTCGTAAATGCAAAGGATTTATAAAATATTTTTTTATGATATGGTCTAATACTATATTAAATCTCTTTGTTTTTAAATAACTAAGTGGTTTAATGCAATTGCTTGCGAACCGGTATAAAAGTATTTTTCATAAATTTCCCTCTTTAAGTAAATTTTTCTATATCTATATCTTTAGACATCTCACATGGCCAATCCAATTCCAGACTAAGCAGAGCTTGTTATGAACAGACATATTGATAAAGTATAAATACACATTAAAAACCAGAAACGTAATCACCAAACCAATTCCTGTTTTCTAGCAACACTCGACCGGCTATAAAGTATTCGAAAAATAAAATAAATAAGCTTAATTTATTAGTATGCAGTGTTATTCGTGGAATACAGAATCCAGTGTGTACTATAAATAGGATGTTTACACGGACCTATAATCTAACTAGATAGCTTAAGTACGTCAATTTGTATGAAGACCAACCGTGTCACTTTCTTTGACGTCCGAAGGCAATAACGGTCGATCGCGGACTAAATGACGGCGTGGAAAACAGACTTTTTGGTGCTTTTTGACACGCGAAGTTCTCAGTTTTCAAAATACCTACATACTTTGTCACACTGTGTGCAGTAAAGTCTAAATCTCTAGTATATAGTGTATTATCTATGGTCTAAATACTATATCAAGGTACCTACTTAAAAAAATGTTTAAATTGTAAACATCATTTCCGAATTTAAAATTTGACATACAATTGTCATACGATTCACAGAATTTGACATTTATTAAAATTGTTTGAAAATTATGTCCAGTAATAAGTTTCCATAAGTTTTATGGCTTGTTCGATTGTCCGTATCCTTTTTGGTCTCTGTGCTAGTTAAAAAGTCTTTCACCTTCCTGAGTAAATAAAAAACTATACTCTTTACCTAGTCCAATGACATATCGAATTTGTGACAAAGACGTGTGTGACATTAACTTTATGGTGGACCATTGTCTGACCCCGACTGTACATCGCGACGTCTACTTAGATTATAAGTCTATGGTTATTTGCGTAAAACTATTACATATTCCACGAATATGTTCTGTCCCGTGTTACCTAGAATATAAACGGCACTTATACGGATGCACATATGAGATCACTGTAGAAACACGTTTGGCAAACATCGTTGGGTTTTTGTTCCCTAGCCACTTTAGTAAGCCTTCATTTTGGTCGAAGTTATAAGAGAGTTGGGTGTAAGCGTTTACGGTTGAGAGCCCTCAGCGCTCACCGATCGCCCGCGTAAAGGTGTAACACCCATCAGAGGCTAACACAAAAAAAAAGAGGGGGTAAGCGTAATATAAATAAATAAATATCCTGGGACATTTTTTACACACGGCTAATCTGATTTCAAATGAAACACAGCTTGTGATATGGTAACCAGGTAGCTGATATATTACTTTTAAATAAATAAATAAATATCCCGGGACATTTTTCACACACGGCCAATCTGATTCCAAACTAAGCAGAGCTTGTGATATGGTAACCTACTACTAGATAGCTGGTATACTACTTTTAAATACATACTTATTTATATAGATAATTACATCCAGACACAGAATAAACAGACATATTCATGCATACAAATTTTTGTCCTGGATGGGATTCGAACCCACGACCAGCGGCTTGAAAGTCAGGGTCACCACAAAGCCAACCGGTTGACGAATAATGAAAAGTGTTTTGTCGCTACTAAAATACATTAGTTTGCGGGTTGGCTTTGTGGTTAACAACCCTGATTTCTATGTTGTTGTGGGATAGATTATTACCCAGGACCCTTTTTATCCATGTATTTGTCCGTTTGTCCCGTATATGGGTTTTAATCTACATGTCCACTAATATTGTAAAGATGATTTTTTTCTATGTAACGAATTAACTCAAAAACTACAGGACCGATCTAAATGATTATTTCGCTTATAGAAAGCTAGTTTATAAGGGAATAGCATGGGCTATATTTTATCTCTGTATTCCAACGGGAACGGGAACTACGCGGGTGGAACCGCGCGACGGAAGCAAGTACCAATATAAGTATGTATTTCAAAGTAGTACCGTAAAGTATTATCAACAATATTTGCTTACTTTGGAATCACTTAAATAACCGTGTATTAAAATTACCCAGAATGTTAAGTTCAAAAGCGGTAGCAGAAGCGTGGTTCCCCGCTTCAGTCCATCACATGGGCCCTTAATAAGTGAATCAGTTGGTTGTGTTCCAATACAATTCATTAGCAGGCACACTTATGTTTGCAAATTAGCCTTTGTGCAGTCCACATAAGGGGATCGTAACACCTATCCTCGAACATTATGACATATGTACTTATGACAGATGACGCAATACTAAAGGTTGTCTGATGCACTTTCATTTACAGATTATTCTTAACGACCCGCCCCAGCTTCGCACGGGTGCAATGCTTATACATCACATTAGAAACCTCCAAAATTGACAGTGTTTCTCTAACGTATAATGCATGTATTGTATATAAAAACCTTCCTCTTGAATCACTATCTATTATAGAAACCGCATTAAAATCCGTTGCGTAGTTTTAAATATTTAAAAAGACAACGGAAAGCGACTTTGTTTTATATTATGTAGTGATGATTTTAGATTAGATTGTTTTATATTCTTCTTCTATCATATCTTCTTTGAACATGTTTGTTTATTGGTAAATATCTATTAACATCCAGACATAAATTACAACGAAAATTATTAATAAAACCCCTTTTTTCCAATGGGAATATTCTGAACCCATCCAACCTTGCTCCATCAAAACTTGCTCCAAGAGTGGAAAAAAATCTCTAATTTATATTTTAACTATCACATTTGCAATGTTCATGTTTAAGCAAAAAACATATTAACTATTGGATACCTCATTGTAAAATTGTGATAAAAAGGTTATTTATGCATGGACGTAAATATCTATTTAAGTACAAGCTCATAATTTTTCTAGCCTTCATAAATATCTCTGCGCTTAAATCTAGACTCCTAGTAACAATCAGAATGCAAACACAGATATCAGTTTATTAGATGTCCAGCTATTTATAAGCAGAACATATAAAACACATCCGGTGACATTTTACTGCATATATCATGTAACAAACATGCGTCATTCTCCTGCATTCTATAAACAAAGATTGTATTTATTAACATCATCATTTCGCCCACGTTTCCCGGGGATTAACAAATTTCCCCGGGATAAAAAGTATACCCTATTTAAATTTAGTATATGATCTGTCTATATGCCAAGTTAATTCTGAGTCCCTTTAGCCGTTGTCACGTGAAAGGATAACAAACATCCAGATACTTATTTCCATTCAACTTCACAAATTTCCGTCTCGCGTTTTTCCTACTAGGTTCCGCCTCGCAGTTTCACCCACGTTCCTTTGGGTATATTAAATTTTCCTGAGGTAAAAAGTATCCTGTATGATTATTTAGAATATAATTTATCTGCGAGCCAAGTTGTATCTAAATCTCTTTTTGTCAATCGTCCCTTAGCTTACAACACCGCTCAAGTCGAAAATTTGTCAGTTTCTAGATTTTAATGCGGTTGGATAGAGCTGCTCATTGCGCGCCGAACCATCACATATATAGATTTCAGTCAATAAGGGGCTTTAATTCAAAAAATTGTAACAGCGTGTAAGTCAGTTGGCCTTATAAAATAAACAGTTTTTTTCGTCTCCTGAAAAGTTGGTAAAAATAACTTATGCGGTGTTGTAAGGGATGCAATGTCCCTTCAGTCGTTGTTGCGTGAAAGAGTAACTTATTGTACTGATAAAATTTGCATTCAACTAGAAGACTAGTAGGAAAATTAGGTACTGTCAAAAATACTAAATTCGAATATTACATTTATGTAACATTGCAATATACGAAAGTCTTATCTCTGACGTATAAAGAATTTTGCACACGCGTACAAATTGATAAGGAGATGGTAAATTATGTAACTAGACATGCGTATGCGCAGCCAATGATAAAATAAGTGGGTCGCGTAATCAAAATACGGGAGATATTATAAAGTGATAAATTCAAGGTTTTGTCTACCTAACTTTAATATGAAATGAAACGATTTTATTTATTCAAATGGAATTTCTCGAGAATTTATGAATAGTTCGATTGTCAGAAAATAGTGGTTTAGTTTAGTTATTTTCTGAGAAGAGCCGCCATTAAACTAATAATTATAAGCCTAGTCTTTTCAAGTTTTCAACAATTTATTTTACAATAATGTTAGTCCTGCTAGAGCTAGTGATCCCAACGGTTTATTTTAAAATCAAAATTATTCTTTAAACCACTTTGACTACATTTTTATCTCTCTGTGTGTGTATATGTTTGTCTATACTAATATTATAAAGAGGAAAGATTTGTTTGTTTGTAACGAATAGGCTGCGAAACTACTGAACTGATCTACACAATTCTTTCACTAATAGAAAGCTACGTTATTCATAAATAACATAGGCTATATTTCACCCCCGTATTCCTACGGGAACGGGAACTACGCGGGAACTACGGCGGCTAGTAATGAATAAACTCAAAAACTACTGTACCCATTTCAAAAATTCTTTCACCATTCTATTCTTACGGGAACGGGAACTATACAGGTGAAACGGCGCGGAGTCAGCTAGTGATTTATAAATTGGAATATACTGACTTGCTTCCAGTTGCCCTATAAACTTACAATTACCTACGCAATCAAGCCATGTGAAAATCAAATTTAATTGGATTGATAAAAAAAAATTATCCATTGCCACGTTTGAAATTAATAAATTCTACGAATTTACAAATAGTGATTAATTTTATTATTATACGTTTTTAATAAACGTTGAAATGCAGACTGTATGCACGAGGCGGGTCTTGTGTTTTTCTATACTAATATTATAAAGAGGAAATGAGGAAAGATTTGTTTGTTTGTTTGTTTGTAATGAATAGGCTCCGAAACTACTGGACCGATTTCAAAAATTCTTTCACCTTTGGAAAGCTACATTATCCCCGAGTAACATAGGTTATATTTTATTCCTGTATTCCCAAGGGAACGGGAACTACGCGGGTAAAACCGCGCGGAGGCAGCTAGTCTATACTAATAATAATCTATACTAATATTATAAAGAGGAAAGATTTGTTTGTTTGTAATGAATAGGCTCCGAAACTACTGGACCGATTTCAAAAATTCTTTCACTTTTGGAAAGCTACATTATCCCCGAGTAACATAGGCTATATTTTATCCCTGTATTCCCACGGGAACGGGAACTACGCGGGTAAAACCGCGCGGAGGCAGCTAGAATTAAATAAATACACAGTGATTTTATGAAAACATAGTACTTATTTGATATTGCGTTTTCAATTAGAAATTGTAAGTACATCAGACTAACTTTACAGCAGAGCTGTTTAAGTTTGAATTTTCAGTGAAAAAGTGAACTCTCGCGAACTTAAAAATGTCTAAGCGACATCAAAAGTCGTGGACGTGAGTTGAGTAAGACCAAACGACGCACAAAATTCAGGCGATTCCAACAATGTATATAACTCAAATTGGCCCAAAATGTCGCTTAGATAATTTCTCCTTTCCAGCGTCGATATGTATAAATAAATAAAGAATATTAAGCTTAAACGAAGCGTAAAATGTGGTAGTATAGTGGTGAAGACATGTTACCACATAAGGTGAGTGTCACGGTGTATTTTCACAAACATTCTGAGTTTCTCAAAGTAAAGATAATATTATAGGAACTAGATACCAGTTTATTTAAAATATTTTGATTAAAAAATACTCTTATATGAGTTTTTAAAAATTTATACTTTTTTAGTGTAAAATATCTGCCAATAAATCATTGAATAAAAGGGATAGAAGAAAGGTAAGTACATATATGATAATTACATGTAAGAACTAGTGATGACCTAAATTAATCAATATTCTAAGACATTTCTTGTACACGACCAATCTGATTCCAAACTAAGCAGAGCTTTAACTGTGCTAACCAGATAACTGATATACTACATTTAAATATTTTTTTTTTTTTTTTTTTTTTTTTTTTTTTATTGCCAACGAAGGCAGACGAGCAGTCGGCCCACCTGATGGAAAGTGGTCACCGACGCCCATGGACACCGGCAATACCGGGGGTATCACAAGCGCGCTTCCTACCGTGAAGGACTCTTTTTACACCTCGTTTGAAGAGGGACATGTCATAGCGCAGGGGGAACACCTCGGGGGGAAGTTCATTCCAGAGTTTGATAGTACGTGGCATGAAGGATCTCTGGAAACGTACTGTACTAGATGCCATCGTTTCCAGGTGGTAAGGATGAACTCCACTCCGGTGGCGGGAGGTACGATGATAAAATGTAGAAGTAGGTACCATATCGAACAGTTCCGTTGAGCACTCTCCGTTGAACAGGCGGTAGAACACGCAGAGAGAGCCAATATCTCTCCGTAGGCTCAGCGGTTCCAGCCTGTCAGTGAGCATGGGATCGCCGACGATTCGAGCCGCTCGTTTTTGTAAGGAGTCAAGTGGAAGCAGCTGATACTTGGGGGCACCGGACCAGAGATGGGAGCAGTACTCCACGTGAGGCCCGACCTGTGCTTTGTAAAGGCAAAGCCGTTGGTCTGACGTGAAGTATCGCCTCGCTCTATTCAGCACCCCCAGTTTTTTAGAAGCCAATTTGACTTTGCTGTCCAAATGACTCCGAAACTGAACGTCGCTCGAGATCTCGACACCAAGGATTCCAATGCTCGAGGATGGCTGCAGAGAGATACCCTGAAACTGTGGCGCCATGATAAACGGGTCCCTCTTCGCAGTGAACGCACAAACCTGAGTCTTCGTGGGGTTGAACTGTACAAGGTTCTCACGACCCCACTCGGAGACCCGCCCCAAAGAGTTCTCCACTTCAGACACAAGTTGTAATCGCCTTTCCTGTACTTCACACCGAGGGACAGGAGGTTGGCCGGTATACCGCGCATCACCCGTACTATCATCCGCATAGCAATGCATGCCTCCGATGGATAACATGTCATTGATATGCAGGATGAAAAGCGTGGGCGATAGCACCGAACCTTGTGGGACGCCCGCATTAATGGTCATGGCCTCAGAGCAGCAGCCGTCGACAACGACTCGAATGCTCCGACCATCCAAAAAGCTAGCGATCCACTTACACAGTCCCTCGGGGATTCCATAGGCGGGCAGCTTCGATAGAAGAGCTCCATGCCAGACCCTGTCGAACGCCTTGGCAATATCAAGACTGACAGCCAGAGCCTCACCCTTACTGTCTAAGGCTTCTGCCCACCGGTGAGTTAGGTACACAAGAAGATCACCAGCTGAGCGACCGCGACGAAAACCATACTGTCGGTCACTGATCAGCTGGTGCTCTTCCAGGTATCCAAGGAGCTGGTTGTTAATAACCCGCTCCATCACCTTCGACAGCAAAGATGTGATAGCTATAGGCCTGTAATTCGAAGGGTCGGACCGGTCTCCCTTTTTAGGGACCGGGTGTATATGAGCTGCCTTCCACGAAGCTGGAACCCGATTTGCCGAGTAGGAAAGACGATATAACCGCGTTAGTACAGAAGTCAACTCGGGGGCGCATCTCTGTAGGACCACTGCGGGGATGCCGTCCGGCCCACTCGACTTATGAACGTTGAGGAGCCGTAGTTCCCGCCTGACCGCCCGCTGTGAAATGCGGATTTCAGGCAGGGAATTCTTACACCGAGTTAGGTTCGGTGGAGTGGCTCCCCCATCGTCCAGGGTCGAGTTTGAGGCGAAAAGCTTGACCAAAAGATCAGCCTTCTCCTTCGCACTGTGGGCCAGACTATCATCAGACTTACGCAGTGGTGGGAAACTGGACCGGCAGAAGTTACCCTCGGCAGCCTTGGCAAGCGACCAAAAGGCACGACTTCCCGAGGGAAAGCCGACCAGTCGCTCACCAATTCTGCCGACGTGCTCTGCCTTTGCCTTGGCAATCGCCCTCTTGTGGAACCTAGAGGCGGCATTAAATTTCTTCTTCTCCTCCTTGACAGTCCGATCCTGACATCGTCTAACGTCGTTAAAGACGGCGAATGCGGACTGCTTGAGGCGCGCAGCCTCCACGCAGGCTTTGTTAAACCAGGGACTGCTGCGGCCTCCGACGGGTACCTTGGTGTTGGGGATGAAAGTTTCCATACCCAAAAGTAACACGTCAGTAACGCAGTCCGCACATTTGCCAGGATCATTGGAGGAGAAGCAGAACCGCCCCCAAGGGAAGGATGCGAAAAATTCGCGTAGTCCATCCCAATCTGCCGACCCGTATTGCCAGACTCTGCGAGACCCACCCGAGGGTATTCGGGTTGGGCACGCAATAGGGGCAGAGGTGCGCACCAGGCAGTCATCTGAGGATCCCAAAGGTGCCTCAACCACCACCCGGTACCCCTCCGGATGTGAGATCAGCAGAAGGTCCAGCAGAGAGGGGTTATGGCTCTCAATATCTGGGATTCGGGTGGGCTGAGTCACCAGTTGAGAGAGGCCATAGGCCAAAGCATAATCGTACGCAGCCCGACCGGGGAGATCAGTGGTTCGCGACCCCAACCACTCCTGATGATGAGCATTGAAATCGCCAAGGATCACTACCTCCGCAGCCGGGTACTGCTCGAGTACGCGGTCAGTCACCTCTTGGAGATGCTCGAATAGTCGAGTTGCCTCCGTGTCACCGCTATGGGACCTGTAAAGGCACGCGTAGACGCGGGTGTGGCCACCGTAGTCCGTACGCACACACAAAATGGACAGATCCCGATGTTCAAGGCCCCGAAGGCGGCGACAACAAACATCACTCCGAACAAACAAGCATACTTTTATAGATAATTACATCCAGACACAGATCAATAAGAAACTTAGTTTATAACCTTTATTAACTCATAGGCTACTTTTTATCCCGGGAAAATTTAAGTTCCCCGGGAACGCGGGTGAAACCACGGGGAGCCTGGAGCCATTAAATATGTCAAACAATTATTTTTATTACAAATATTTTCTCAGTGTAAAAAGTTTGGGTAACTTACTGAAGGAGTTTACACGTTTAAATAAATATAGTCATATTATTGTGGTTTTTCACATCTCTTATTCTCACTGACATGACGCTTTATGAATCATAATTATAGCGTAACTCAGTTTTATATGCTAATATACTTCTTGCGGTAATATTTGCCGAAAAAATACACATGTTTTAATGAAAAGTTTGGCTGGAAATAAACTTGAATATTTGTTGAATTCTTTAAATAGTTTTAAAAATAAAATTCCGACTGTTTTGGTAATAATTACATTAATTTATTACCATTTTAAACTCATTTAGTTGAGGCGACATAATTGCATAGGGAAATGTATTTTTTTCGCAAACCGCTAATAATCCCAGCAACTTTATTTTTTCGTTATTCGTTTTCTCTTGTCTTTAGTTTTTCGTTAAAAAAACAAATCGGTCCTGCCATTATCAAGGCATACAAGTATATTTTTTATTGTCTAGAACCAGTGAATCGATCGGTATATCTTACAATTTTAAAATAACCCTTTTTTTACTAACAAATTTTATGTTAGGGTTCGTATAGTCTTGACTTACACCCTAGGTACTTCAGACCCTAAAAAATCCCCTACAAAAATAGACTAGGGGTAAAATCGGGCACAACCCTACCCTATTGTTCTTAATATTAGATGTATCCATATCGTATTCATAGAAGTTGACCCTATCTTACAGCTTAATCTTCATGACTCTTAACTCAATATACATAAAGTTCAGAATTAAATAAAAAACGTATTTGGCTGACCGAATACCGATGTTTTCTATTATCGCAGGAAATGAGAAAGGCCTTGATATATTTATATATATTTAAGGGGATTGTGTTTGGTGTTTGTCTGTCTATATTTATGAGGGGTTTAGCGTAGTCTCTTAGTAGTAGCCTTCTGTTCAGGAGATGGCTTATTCATGATAGAGTAAGAAGGCGTTTTCTTAAACGTTGTCAAAACTACTTTATGAACAAACTCCGCCCTCGGTTTTGCCTACATAGTTTCTGCGTACAGATATGGCAACTGATAAGTACATATATATATTACTTTCAAATATGTAGATACTTTTATAGACAATTAGCCCTCATACGCACGAGAGTTTATTTAAACGTACGTTAAATAAGTGTTCAAATACAACAAATGCATTCCCAAGTAAGTATATGTTCACACGACAGCGTTTTTAAAACGCGACGCTTTTTTTATCGAGCGGTGTTGCATTTTCAATTTTGACCGTTGGAAATAGAGCATATTATAGTACTTACTTGAAAATGCATTAGTTGTGTTTGATCGTTTTTTTAACGTCCGGTAAAAAAACTCTCGTGCAAATGATGGCTTACAGCCAGATGCAAAGCAAACATTATTCATTCATACAAATATAACCCTGAGTGGGATTCGAACCCACGACCGGTGGCTCGAAAGTCACTAAGCACAACGCCAAATACCAAGTATGGGTAAACATCAGAAGTGTGACTAAAAATCCTCTGAATAGTTTAAACAACATTGTAAATATAAATAGGCCTATTAACATAAAATGACAGTCCAGTGCGGCCTCAACATGTCGACACTAAATAAGGGCCTCTGAAAGTCATTGTTGTCGATTGAACACATTCCTTGGACTAACACATATAAATAAATAAATATCCTGGGACATTTTTCACACCCGGCCAATCTGATTCCAAACTAAGCAGAGCTTGTGATATGGTAACCAGACAGCTGATATACTACATATACTACTTTTAAATACATACTTATATAGATATTAACATCCAGACACAGAACAAACAGACATATTCATGCATACAAAAGTCGGTCTTATTTGGGATTCTAACCCACGGCCGGCGGCTTGAAAGTCAAAGTCACTAACCACAAAGCCAACCGGCTGTAAACAACATTACTAGGAAGTAAAGCTATATTTTATCCCTGAATTCGCGGGTAAACCTGCGCGGCTGAAGCTAGTATAGAATGAAATGGTTTATACTGAAACCTTGCATATTCTTTATGATTTTACCTTCATTAAAGTAAAGGGAATAATGTTTTTACCTTTCTGCGTTGATAATTCTGAATAACTGTACTATACTAATATTTACTATTTCGTAACTGCACTTTGTGTACAGAGACGTATTTAGGGTTTAATTTGGATCTATTATATCACCTGCCCGCGGTTACCGGGGAACAAAAAAAAACCCGGAATAAAAAAAATATGCTCTAAAAGTGTGTGCAAAGTTTCGCTCAAACCTCTTTACTCGTTGTTGAGTGGAAGAGTAACCAGCATCCATACATCCTAAAAAGCATTCACAGCTTATATTTGATAAGACAGCATAAAATTGTACATAGCAAATTAATTAATATTGTACCTTATTTTGTTTCAGGTAAGCTGGGAAATGCAAACTAAAAATCAATCAGATAGTGTGAAAAATGGGTATAATTTATATAGTTTATTATTTAGTACATAAATTAATAGAATAATCTATCCCTTCCTTTGTTAAAGGGTTACAGAAATCACTTTCATATCACTCGAATCCAATTGAAATCCGTCCCTGAACTTTATGACGAATCGTGAGCATGCATAATCGTAGTTGAGTCATCTGTTAATGTTGCCAGCCTCCAGCCGTTCGTGTTATGTAAATTAATTGCCACCCTTTGATGCTATAAGTGTGGCCACCCCATAATGGCCTGCGGTCCCGGCCGAGGGTCATTTTGCTGACATTTTAAAAGTTCACTAGATTTTACGCATATTTTTATTTTATATTTAGGTTATTAATATTTAACTTTATATCACACTAGTTTTGACCACGGTATTGTACCTTAGATTAGTAATTTTATAATTATAGGTACAGCATAAAAATAACTAAAAAGTTTAATACGTCTGCGTCGCATCTTCCCAGTTTTTACAACATATTTCATTGATCCTCCGCTCCTATTGGTCGTAGCATGATGTTGCATAGCTTATAACCTTCCTCGATAAATGGGCTATCTAACAATGAAATTATTATTCAATTTGAACCGGTAGTTCTTGAGATAATCGCGTTCAAACAAACTAAACTCCATATATTATAAGAATGAATTTGCAAATCCAACCTTTTCCATAATTACTAATACTAGTATTGCTATGCAATTTTATTAAAATGTTCATATTTTTATACTTGACTTATTTAAAGTTAGCTTCTACCTTCAAAATAAGCTGCCTCGTTACTACAATATTTTACATCACTAGATAGTCTTATGCACATACATTTATAATGTCCTGATAGTGTCTGATAACAGTTCAATGATGTCCCTTCAACTTGATTGATGGTGTATCAGATATTCTAGGCATGACTCTGTGCTGGTGGCTGGTGCAGCTATGATTAGACAGCTAGAGGGGGGGGGGGAGGCTAAATAAAGCTTGAAGGACAACGCTTGGCAAGTGTGGTTTTGTATAATATATAGTTACCAATTTAAATTAAATTGACTGTGAGGTAGGTAAACTACATCGACGCGACACCTAGTATAGTAAGGTTTTAGTTTTGTATCTACTTCATTACTAATACTTCATAGTAGGTAAACATTTGAAAAAATATTCCGGGGTAAAGTTTACCATGTGATCTACATATTTTTTTTCCCAAGTTTTCTTTACACTCCTCCTTCCATTTTTCACAAACAACTCTCCTTAAAAATTTCCCGTTTATACAATAGCTTCTGTCGCGCGGTTTTACCCGCCTTGCTCCCGTTCCCGTGGGAATACGGGGATAAAATATAGCTTATGTTAGTCCCTGGTAATGTAGCTTTCCATTGGTGAAAGTATTATTCAGATCTGTTCAGTAGTTTCAAAGCCCATACAATACAAACAAACAGAACACCTCCATCCTCTTTATTACTAAGTGTAGATAAAGATTGTTAGCGATATTTAGAGACATATACAGAAAATCTAACAAATCACACTATCATTTTATATTAGTTATTCAAAAATAAACCTTATTGCGTAGACAGACAGACACAAATCGATTTATATAGTAGCCGTAAGTATAATGTTAGTTAAATCAGTTATTCGGACCATTACATGCCTAATGGCTTGTATTCAACCTTATATTCAACATATTATATGTACGTATACTATCTCCGGGAAACGGTATGTTTGTCCGTCCATATATAGTATAAGTAATTATTGTCGGTTGAAATCAGAGACTTATCTGTACTAGTCGCTTCTCGCGGTTTTACCCGCATACCCGAACTTCCATTTTACCGGGATAGAAAGTAGCTTATGTCCTTTCTCAGGCTCTAGACTAACTGTGTACAAATTTTATTTAAAACAGTAGTTTTAGCGTGACAGACAGACAGAGTTACTTTCGCATTTATAATATTAGTTAGGATTTCTTTAAAATTACTTTTGACAAAAATTAAACTGTAAGAAGGAAACAAACATTTTAAAATTAAAAAGTATAAAGTAATGTTAAGAAGAAAAGCGTGACAAAGCCGCGTAAGCAATAAGTAAGGAAAGTAATTTACTTAGTATGTTATTTTGATTGTTTTTCATATGTTGTAAATAATTTAATTTGTATGTCACAAACAGATGTCTTAAAGTCAACAATATCTCCCTTCTGGCAAACTTTTATAACGAAAGTAGGAAGTTAATTCTGTCTTGTAATATTTGGAAAAAACAATTATATACTTTCCTATAGGTACTTTCTCTATGTTTTAGAAATAATCCACATTTCAAATGAAACCTATATATATATAACAAAGTCCCCGCTGCCTCTGTCTGTCTGTCTGAACGCGACGAACACAATACTACTGAACAGATTTTCATGCGATTTTCACCAAATTACGGAGTATTTCATGGGGAAGGATTTTAGGTATAATACATCAATTTTGACCCGGTAGGTGGCGCTGGTGGGCAGAACGAAGTCTGCCGGGTCCGCTTGTTACCGTATATGAATGTCTTTAAAAATACTCCTACTTGTAACTCTTGTGTATTTTGCTATGCCCGACAGGGTCCACAATGTAAATTAAACTTATCTTAACTTTAATATTACTATTGTGGAATGCAAATAAATAATATGAATATGAATACTTGGCACACAAATCCAGTCCACAGCGACTAGCGTAAGGTCATCGTGGACTGAACTAAGCTTTAAGTAATCTTATACAACTTAAAGTTCCAGCACTAATTGCAACAAATATTACGTTACATCGTTAAAACTTTGCGACTGCAGCTTTCTACACTCCTGAGGTTCCATCCACTCTTTTTATCCTGGGACTTATTTACACACGGCCAATCTGATTCCAAAGTAAGCTTCAAATGAAGCTTATGATATGGTAAGCAGATAGCTGATATACTACATATACTACTTTTAAATACATACTTATATAGATATTTACATCCAGACACAGGACAAACAGACATATTCATGCATACAAATGTTTGTCTGGTGGTATTCGAACCCACGACCCGCGGCTTGAAAGTCAAGGTCACTAAGCACAAAGCCTACCGGGCTGTCAATCCACTAATGCCTTTACACCTGAGTAGCTTTCGCCCTGCGGTTTCTTCTGCGTTTTTAGGATATAACGTGGGTAGTTTACGTGGGTAGACGTGGATTAAGGGCTATATAGGCAGATTTAAGTACGACTAGCTTCTGCCCTGCGGTTTCACCCGCGTTCCCGGGGGATCTCAAATTTTCCTGAGATAAAAAGTAACCTTATGTTAATCCAAAGTGTCGGCTTTCTCAATACCAGATTTTTATTAAATAGCTCTAGACCAGCCATACTCAACCTTTTTTTTATAGGGGCCACAAACACGTTTCAGTCATGGTGTCGAGGGCCACAAGCTAAAATTATTTAGGTCTTCATTAAAACGTAATTCCAAGTTAACGATGTAGTAAAAAAAAATTACGTGAGGCACTCGGGGACTGCCGCGGTAAAGCTATTGCATTGCATAGCATTTTGTATCAACTTATGCAATTATAATTTTATTTATTTATTTTAATAATAAATGCACTTTGTTCATTCATATTCAAAACACTTCATACACAAATTTTACAAGTACAGCTATTCACTGTTGTACATAAATACATATACACCTATATACTTTCTCATAAACAGCTGCTTATGTATTCGTCCGATTTCGGAGCAGTTCGTCTCGATTCGTGCGAGTTTCGTAGAGTCGTACAATACGTCTAATCGCACACAACGCCGTGTCGAAGACTGCCGAACTGAAACGACGTTAGACGATGCACGGCCTTCAAGCCACACCTCCTTGCCCGTCGGAGTGGGGGGTGTTAGGTTTTTTCGTTACGGAATTTCTTGATTCGGTCGCCGGGCTCAGAGCCCGCGATAAAAGCTATGCAATAGCTGAAAAAATTTAAACTTCAGATGGGCCAATAACAAAGGCCTGGCGGGCCGCATGCGGCCCGCGGGCCGCAGTTTGAGTATAGCTGCTCTAGACGATTAGTCATGAAGAAGTAACAAACATACACACTCACAAACTTTCGCTGTAATGATATTAGTGTGATTTTTATATATTGTTTTACAATGTAACAAATTACTTGGGTCGCGCTTTTCTTTCATTATCTTTTTGAGTCAAAAAGTTTGAAGCAAAGTAAAATACTTATCTTTAAACATAAAAATCTCGTGTCACAATCTTTGTTATTGAACTTCTTCGAAACGACGACCGATTTTTTTTATAAACATATTTTGTTAGGTCTGAAAAATGGTCTTAATGTATTTTTTTCCCTCCTACCCCCACCCCTTCTTATTTAATCAGGATGTTTATATTTTTGTGTGTTCAATACCCAAATAATTTAACCATGCATCGTTCATTGCATCATCAAGAGTCGCGTCACTGACATTTCATTCTTATGGCAGAAAAACGTACATCATCATCAGCTCATATACGTCTCCACCGAGGAGCTCGAGCCTCCCCTAACAACGAGGGGGGTTAGGTCATAGTCCACCACGCGGGCTTAGTGCAGATTGGCGAACTTCACATGCCTTTAATTGTGATATCTCGGGCATGCAGAACAACCAGCTAGTTAGCTAGCCAGACTAGTGGCTCCCCGCGGCTTCTCCCGCGTTCCCGGGGATCTTCATTTTTCCCGGGATAAAAAGTAGCTTATGTCCTTTCTCAGGCTCTGGATTATCTGTGTACCAAATTTCATTTAAATCGGTTCCGTAGTTTTAGCGTGAAAGCATAACAGACAGAGTTACTTTCGCATTTATAATACATATTAGTATGGATAGTAGTCTTTCCACTGACCGCCTTAGCTAGTTTTAGAAGGGTGGTTTCTAGACATGACTTGTACTATTAACTATGAGTATAATTATAGTCTGCCTGTCTGTCATACGGTCACGCTACAGGCCGCACTGGCGTGACCAAAATCGCTTAGCTAATCACCATTTTAGGTGCGGCTAATTCCCTTTTCCCTGGATGTACATTTTTACCGCAATTCTGTTGTGTGGTATCACTTTAAGCGAAAACTACTAATATACAAAAGTAACTGTTTGTAGTAGTTACATCTTCTAACTAAACCAGGCATTTCTTTTAATACTGCACTAGTTTAATTAAAATATCACTTTAATACCTTTGCGAAAATAGAATATTTAGCTATTAATAGGGGTTATAAAATGGTGTTATATATTATTTAAGTAACTTATTAATTTATTACTATGGATGTGCGGTTACCACTAATCATAAAAAAAACTATACTATTTAGGTATAGTTTTTTCTCACCGATCAACTAAAAACCTGAAAATGCAAAAAACTGCCGAATTCAGTCGAAAAGCCATAAGTAATGATCTTTTAAAACGACTGAACTGATTTTCTTAGCAGCAAACACTCTCGAAATCGGTTCGTTTCTACAAGATTTAAAATACTTGACAAAAGTTAAATTTATTAATACGATAATCGATAAAAATATGAAGAAATAACTGTATAATTCGTTCCTGTGGATGATTCATCCGTATGAACAATTCAATAAGACATTTCTTAGCAAAGAGAACACATGTCGCCTTCATTCGGTAACGATTTTGTAAACAAAACGAGGAAACATACTAATTCATTACGTGTATACTGCTTTAGGGGCGGCTCAAGTCACGAGAGAAACGCGACTGCGAAATGATATCTATTATTATGAAATGAAATATATTTATTAATTCAAATAGGCCTTCACAGGCACTTATGAAACGTCGACTCTAATGTTAATCATAAAGATAAATGCGAAAACAGCTGTGTCTATTTGTTAAGTTATCAAATAATTGTTACAAGTCCAGAATATACCTACACTACTTACCATTACTTACACTCATTATTATTATTTTTATTAGTTTAAGAAAATCCTGAGATAAAAAGGAGCCTATTAGTTAATCGAAGTTATAAACAATCTGTGTTCCAAATTTCAACCAAATGCGTTCTGTAGTTTTTTCGTGAAATTGTAACAAATATGCATCAATATATACACACTCACACACTATGATTTTATTAATCAAATGACGTTACAAACAACGAGAATTTGAAGAAATATTTACAGTAAACTAGCAGGTCTTGACAGTGAAATCTAGTTAATGTGGCGATCACAATAGACCTAGTATGGTCGCAGTGATACAAGCTCTGAGAAGACTTGAAATAGCCGCTTAATCCAAATAATAATAATAATAATACAGTAAACTATGAAAGCACGCGTAAATATTTTATGTCAAGTTTAATTCTAAAACCGCTGCCCGCTTGCCCTTGCATCCGCTCCGCTTGTAACTTGGACCGCCGATCCATATTTGGTAGACAAGGCCAATTTAATTGCGTAATCGAATATTTCGAGGAGTGATCTGATACATAATGTTTATTGATGATGACAGCTGTTTCTTGGTGAACTATAAAGTTTATTTTTGTAAATTTATATGTTAGGAGTCGTGGTGGCTCAGTTGGGAACGCACCGACTCACAATCATAAGTGTGCAGGTTCAAATCCCTGACCTGTAAGCTTATAAAAAATTACATACGGATTCACGCCACTGGCTTACGGTGAAGGAAAACATCTTGAGGAAACCTGCATGCCCGAGATGTCACAATTAAAGGCATGTGAAGTCCGCCAATCCGCACTAGGCCCGCGTTGTGGACCATAGCCTAAGCCCCCTCGTTGTTAGGGGAGGCTCGAGCTCCTCGGTGGAAACGTATATGAGCTTTCTCCGGTTCCCGTGTCCCCGGAAGATCCTAAATTTTCCCGGGATAAAAAGTAGCCTATGTACCTACTATTCCAGAACATATTCTTAGCCACCAATGGAAAGCTACATTATCAGGGAGTAAAATGGGCTATATTTTATCCCCGTATTCCTACAGAAACGAGAACAAGGCAGGTGAAGCTGCGCAGAGGCGGCTAGTATCTTATAATTTGACATTTAAAGTACATAAGTACCTACTACAATAAGGGCACCTCCCACATAATTTGTACCTATTTCGACCAGTAATTTGATATAAGTACCTACTTAGAAACTAGATTGAAGGCATCTCATAAATCAAATCCATATAAGGCTGAAAGATTAATTCATGTGTCATTCTATATCAAAAAACATCATAGTTTTGTTATTATTCGCAATCATAAACCCGTCAGTTTTAAGTTTTGTCGTGATTAATTTTACTGCTTAACTTGACTTAGCATTTTATAGGCTATAAATGAATTTTGGCAGTTAATCAGGCGATGACTATAAAATATTTTTAGTGTTTTATTTATTATATTTGTACATATAGGTAAGTAAAAATAAGATAAACATATGATCCAAAAGGATTGTTACTAAAATTTGTCATTTATTAAATTTCGCCATTCCGTTCATATTCGCGCTAAAACCATTAATCCAATCAACCGCCATCTAGTAGCGCGCGTTGGAACTATTTTCTGAAACTTATTTTTTGCACCTAACTCTGAGTCTTGAGGACAGATTATTAAAAAACGTATTGTTTCAATATCCATTAAGGTATTTAATTTGAATATCTTTTCATACTTTTTGATTAAAATGTGGCCTTGTGTATAATTTATGAAGACATCAAATTGTTTTCGAGTTACATTTTGCGACAATTGCTACTCATCGACAGATGGCGCTGTAATCCTGAAACGTTTGTATACTGTAGTAGTGCCTTGCTTTTGTAAAATATGTATAGATGGCGCTGTATCTTTGTTTAGTTAATATAATGTTTTTAAATAATTCCTAATTAGTGACATGCAAAAACATAGTTAATTATAGCACTGTCGCGTGATCTCCAAAAAAATCAATTTAAAATAATAACAAAGGGACAAAGATGTCAATGACCGAGAGGACAATTTATTTTTATACATACACCAACATGTCAATGACCCCGCAATCAAATAAAACAACTAGGTAAGGTAACAAGGGTGGTTTAACAGGCAATTCTGCCTGAGGGTTTCGCAATTTGCCGAGTCATTTACTGTGGACACATTTAGCTTTGTTTGCATGACCGTAAAGAGTCCACACCCTTAGCTAACCAGCCAGTTTGATGAGACCTCACCTTGTGCAGTAACCTCAAGGGGATTTTCCATACGTGACGGGTCATAACACAATGGTTGGGTTACCTCGACTGTCCATTGGCAGGTGACCACGATCACGTCACCTTTCACAATTGAATCGTAAACCGTATACCTTCAGCTAGTGTTCCGAGCGCGACTCAACAGACAACTACCCTCATTTGCCACAAATCATGGAAACCACCCAAAATGTCTATCATTTGAAATGAACTGGAAGCCCACCAAAGTCGTCAGGGTATTAAAGAGGTTTTTCTCCAAAGGGTCCGGTAGAAAAATGAACATGAGACGCAGAAGAGAATCCGTCGCGTCCGTATATAGGAAAACAACGAAATTCTTGTCATCGAACACGGCGAATTTGTTAAAGAAAATGCCGAACCCGAAACGAGGTAGGCCACTCGCTAAAACAAGGGAAGATCACGAAGGTATGGACGAAAATATTGACAAAATAGAAGTACTTACTGATGACGATGAAGATCTAGGAGAGAGGGATCTTGATTATTATCTAGGCGTCAGAAGAAAGGAGGTGTATTGGAGAGACCCAGCCGGCAAGGAGCAAATAAGGAGGGACTACCTAATCAACCATTGCGGGTTAACCGAAGAAGATTACGACGAGAAATACAAGAAGACAGTCGAACCAAAAGCTTCATACATCGTACAGCCTAAATTAAAACAAGTCCCGTTTAAAATTCATAGAAAGAGGCGTAATGGGAATGTTAGAGATGAATCCTGGTGTGAGAAAACAGGGATTTTTAAGCTATTCGCGTATAAAAGAGATAGTGAATACTCTACGTCGGATAGTTACAGTGAATGCGATTCTAATGAGGATGTGAGGTCCAAGAGTTCAAGACCTGATGGTGATACAGACGGGTGTTTTGACAATGATTTTGGAGAGGTAATCGATTATTAGTGACCCTGACTTTCAAGCCGCCTGTCGTGGGTTCGAATCCCACCCAGGACAAACATTTCGTCTTTGTCCTCGTCGTCGTTGGCTGCCTAAATAGTCCACTGCTGGACGTCGGCCTCCCTTAAAACGCCTCTTATCCCGGTCCTCCGCTCTCCTCATCCAGCCCCTCCCGGCAACCATACGCAGGTCGTCGGACCACCGGGCTGGAGGGCGTCCTACACTACGTTTGCCGAGACCCAAGATTTATATCTATACTAATTTACTTCTCCTATATAGTATCTATCTAATATATTTGAGTTACAAATGTGGGACCAGCTTCTATAAATAGTACGTTACTCTAACAATACCTTTGTTTGTCCACAGGGTGTCCGAATAAAGGAAGTGTCCGAAGGCCGGCCCTGTGACAACTGTCCGGAACTGTGTCCAGGATTCAGTCCACACGCTTGGAGGTAAGATTTTCAAACTGATTATAATTATTTGTCGTTATATTGAACAACGAAACATCTATATTTGGCCTAAGACTGGTACCTGTTTGGCAGTGTTTTTACTACCTATGTCCCATCAGCTATCATCAAAATTAATTAGAGATACGAAGGTAAAGAAATCATATATTATTACGTTAACAGAACGATTCCCTATCCTCTATTCTAACAAGAGCTGGTTCAGAAGACAGTCAGTTTAAAAACTTTTAAATGACTCGCTCGTCTGTTTTGTATGGGAATACTTTTGCTGCCCACTCGATGCGTAGCAAGAACAAGGCAAGTATACTTTATGACAAAGGTTCCAAAAATCATTTGCTTCTTACACCTTTTTGGTCTCAGCGTAGACTAAATAAAAATGTTATTTTCATTTTGAATGACTGACTTCTTTTAGACTATAGTTACTATGAATCTCGCCCCCACGAAGGTCGCCCTGGGGGTCGTTGAAAATCACTTTGGGAATCACTGGTCTATAACCTCTTAGGATACTCAATAAGCCAATAAATAAAGCATATATGGGTATAACAAACGTATATGGAAAAGGCCATGAATAGTTATTTATGTTAACCTAGGAACTGACTCGTAAAAACAAGGTTTTTGTCTACTTATAGAGTAGGGTATTGAAAATCTTGTTTGCAGTATCCATGCAATATGTAAAACAAGTTTATTCCTCTATTATAATGCCTAATACAAAGTAATATGAGTTAACATGAACCTAGGGTATGAATCTCTCACTTTTGATTTTATTAATACCACTTTCGAGTTTCGATATTCGATAAAAACATGAGAGAAATTGTGTAAAAATTACAATTGTTTTCGTTATATGCCTTTATTTATGGTTTTATGACAATGAAGATGCAGAATATTCGGTACAAAATTTTCGTTTCTAACCGAAATACTAATTCAATGAATTTCCAACAAAATATCAAACTCGACGCCGATATTACCATATGTTTTATAAGTAGGTATAATATTGAGAGATAACGGCCAGCAGTGTTTCCCAACATAATTATTTGTCTAAGATTTAAAATAAGTCGACAAACAAATACATCAATTAGGTAAACAATTGCTTTTTAATTACCTCACTTTACTTATTAAGCTATCGTTAAATACCAAACAAATTCTTAATGAATATACCTATCATTAGTAAGTAAACAAAAGTAAATTATATTTATATTACTTCAACATAAAGCTCACTGCACCAGTGAAGTGACACATTTCACCATTGTCGACGTAAAAATCGTTATAAATATTTAGTTTGGAATCGTTATTGTGTCGATTTATTTATCAGGCGCGTCCCTCAATCGGGTCAAAAGATAACCTATCTAAAAACAATCGTCACACACGACGTTGAACGGACGTGCTCCAAATCGACAGTATAGACTCTATATTGTCGACTATAGAGGATAATTTACACACATAACGCAGCCTTGTTAAAAGGTCGGCGCGGGCGCACTGGAGTGTAAGCAAAAAGTGTCATTGTCAATCGGACGGTTGCGTCGAGCGCACGTCTTGTTATTCAATTTTTAACTCGCGACAAAAATGTGTCTATCACTAAAACAATTGATGAGGGCGGACGCGCAACGCTTAAAAACCAATAAAGAGTTAACCAGTAGGAAGATACAAAAGTTTCCGTCGAGAGAAAGGAATTATGCAGTGCGGAGGAAGAATAGTAATAACAATATGAGGTCTCATGTCAATTGTGAGAGCTGCGCAAGAGTGGCTGAGCTCGAGGACGAGGTGTTCGACGCTATATGAAATACTGCCAACATAAAAGTGTTAAAGTGATCCTCTTGTGTCTTATAGATCGTGTGTGAAAACGGTCCGTGTATGTACCTATGGTATATAATACGAATAATGCTTTGTTTATTTATATTAGAGCAAAGTTCATAAACTCGTGTAATTGTGCCTTTGTTTATTTGTCTTTCCTTATGACGAGGAATTAATGATTGTATATTCATTTAGTTATAGTTTTAAGAAATATGGGAGTATTTTTGACTTATTTATTATATCGTAAGATCATTGTGTAACTTCTTATATTATTTTGTATGAAAATCTATAATCTTATATGCATATTTATATAAATTTGATGTCTATGTATGGGGTTTTTGTTTTTAATAGTCAGAATAAGGCTCCTTCGGTTGAGAGCCATCTGCGCTCACCGAAAAAGTCCGCGTAACGGTGTAAAAGCCATCTGAGGCTGTCACCTTCTAGTCCATTCAAAAAAAAAAAAAAAAAAAAAAAAAAAAAAAAAGTCAAAATAAGGTCTTTGAAATATATATTTTTGGACCACCAGACACTGATGGTATGTTTGTACGTCTCAATAATAATGATAATAATATATATAACTCTCCCGAGTAACGCCGGGTATAAACAACTAGGTTTATATAATAACAGTTAACCCGCGCAACTTCGTTAGCGTTACTCGAGCGTTATTGCAATATTTTTTATTGATGCTCCGCTCCCATTAGTCGTAGCGTGATGATATATAGTCTATAGCCTTCCTCGATAAATGTGCTATCTAACACTGAAAGACTTTTTCAAATCGACCCAGTATTTCCTGAGATTGTAGCGTTCAAACAAAAAAAACTCTTCAGCTTTATATATTATTACTAGCGGACCCGGCAGACTACGTTCTACCCACCAGCGCCACCTACCGGGTCCAAATTGATGTATTATACATAAAAATCTTCCCCATGAAATACTCCGTAATTTGGTGAAAACCGCATAAAAATCTGTTTTGTAGTTTTTGAGTTTCATCGCTTTCAGACAGACTTGAGACAGACAGAGGCGGCGGGGACTTTGTTTTATATATTTTATATACTAGTATAGATATGTTGTTTATAAATATATTACTCCAAGTATTCGTATCATACGAAGTCAATAACATCGTTATCAACACGATCCCGGATGCTGTGACATCATCCAACAATAAATCAATGAATTTTCAATTTTATAACAATGCAAATACAGTTTAAATTGTATAAACATGTAATTTTATACGACAGGTTTCCATGTGGCTCTGCAAAAATGCTCAATTCAATGTAAACATATTATATTATTGGCTTTATAAAGAGGCGTAGGTACATAAGTGATAAATAACCATTGACAGCCCGGTTGGCTTTGTGGTTAGTGACCCTGACTCTCAAGCCGTGGGTCGTGGCTTCGAATCCCACCCAGGACAAACATTTGTGTGCATGAATATGTCTGTTTGTCCTGTGTCTGGATGTAAATATCTATATAAGTATGTATTTAAAAACAGTATATGTAGTATATCAGCTATCTGGTTACCATATCACAAGCTCTGCTTAGTTTGGAATCAAATTGGCCGTGTGTGAAAGAAAAATTATATTTAGTTGTATTATATCTTTAGTAAACTATAAATTTGTTCAATGACAAGGTAATTAAATACTCTTTAAGCGGTTACTGTGTTATTTTCTTGAATTGTACTCATAGTTTTAAGAATTCAGTCATATTTACGGCAGGTTAATACTAAAATACGATGAAATAGAACCTATTTTGACCTTATATGGCCTGAGTAAATTTGAATAATCTATATCTATACTAATATTATAAAGAGGAAAGATTGGATTGTTTGTTTATTTGTTATGAATTGACTCCGAAACTACTAGACCAATCTGAATAATTCTTTTACCAATAGAAGGCTACGTTATGTGTGTCATGAGCTATATTTTATCCCTGTGTACCAACGGGAACGGGAATTAAGCGGGTGCAACCGCTAGGGCAAGCTAGTATTTTATAAATTCCAATGGAATGTTCTTACATTACAACTTATTTAATATGATAAGTCGTTTCATTGTTTAAAACATAGCAGATATTAATTACCTAATTCTTTTTACTAATCGTACATAAACCATGAAATTTTATGGTAATTACATTTTAAAACAAACGTTTTGCTTACGCACGTAAGTATGAGAATTGAACTTTTTGTATTTAATAGGTACCTATTTAAATTGTACTGAAGCTAATGGTCATTTATGAGTAAAATATGCCAAGGTTTTAATGATTAAGCCGACTGAACCTACACAGCTACATTTGCAATATGGCTAATTTTAATGTCTGAAGGTTGGTAAGAAAACAGACGCTGCATATGATCGTAAATGGTCATAAGTTCATTGAAAATACCAAGGAAGGTTCTTAAGAGCCTGTGGTCAAATGTCAAAGTGACATATGTCAAAAAAATAGAGCGTCTTAGTAATTAATTTTATCATATTGATTGTGTATCGAATAAAAAAAAAACATTAAAATAACATACACAAAATAACATACAATAGAATAGAGAACCTCCTTTTTAAAGTTCATTTAATATTACTGGCAAATACTATCTAAGGAAATAGTCGAAAGTTGCGAAGGCATTTGAACTGTGGTATAGGTAGGTACCTTTTACCATCATAAAATAGCAATAGATTAAATATCTAATATATTAAACATCCTTTATCAATATTATAAGCTTTGATGAGCTTTAACGAGGTTTTATAGATGCTCGGTGACATTTCCACTTGAGGGTGGTTAACCAGCCGGTTTATACAGTTTCTACAATAAAAATGGAAATGGAAAAATCCTATACTTATGTTAAAATAAATCTGATAGGTTTTCCTTGTATGTATAAAATATATAATTTAATACAAAAATACGACCAAAACATCTAATTAGAATAAGTATGTGAAAAATATTATTTGTGCCAAAAATATTATAAAATATTTATATTCCACATTATAATCAATTATCGTGTATATAAATTGTAGCAATAAAAAATTTACCACTCACGAAGCACGATCTTTTTTTTATTCCCACTAGTGACTCACTGCGGCTTCGCACAGCGTAACAGACAGAGTTACTTTGGCATTATTAATATTAGTAGGGAAGCAGGGATAAGCTCTTTCCTTTTCTCGTTCTTTTCCAAGCTCAATAGATAAGGCGGGAACACAGAGTTACTTTGTATTAGGTAGTTGATCCGCGCAACTTGCCCGTTATTGCAACATTTTTGATTGATGCCCCGCTCCTATTTGTCGTAGCGTGATGATATATAGCCTATAGCCTTCCTCGCTAAATGGACTATTTAACGCTGACATTATTTTTCGAATTCCGACCAGTTGCTCCTGAGATTCAAAGCAAACAAACAAACTCTTCATCTTTATATCTATGGACGTAGAAATTAACAGAGTTATTTAGCTAAGTTTTCTTGGACTAGTTTGTAAAATACTTCATATTATATTGCGTAAAGTATTGCTAAAGTATGTGCCACACCAACCGGTCCATAGTCTTCCGCATTGCGATAATGCAATGACCACTATGTATGACCACCTTACTTATAACTAATGTGGTAATATCACGTGTGGTAAGCTACTGTTACTTAACTGTACCATGGATTCTCTTGGTTACTTCATCATCAGCTCATATACGTCTCCACCGAGGAGCTCGAACCTCCCCTTACATCGAGGGGGTCTAGGCCATAGTCCACCACACGAGACTAGTGCAGATTGGCGGACTTCACATGCCTTTAATTGTGACATCTCGGGCATGCAGGTTTCCTCACGATGTTTTCCTTCACCGAAAGCCAGTAGTGTGAATCCGTACGTAAGTTTTTAATAAACTCAGAGGTACGGGCCCGGGATTTGAACCGGCACCCTCATGATCGTGAGTCGGCGCGTTCCCAACTGAGCCACCACGGCTATATCTGTAACTAAACACTCATGTTTTTCTAATCCATAGGATCTTCTTTATAATTCACAGCATAGCTCTACAAAAAATGTTGTTCGATGGATTGGTATGAAAGTATGTGGTCATGTTTTTGTTAATGATTTTTACATATCTTATGTTTTGAACAACCGGCATGTCAATAAAAAAATTAAGATTAGAAAATGATGAAGAATGAGATCTTAGCATACAAAATTTTTGGTAGTATGATGAATTTTCAGTATTGATATATCTAAAATATTTGCTTATATCAAAGACAATAAAACTACTGTTGACCAGTGATCTTCTTTCATCATCAACCAGACAATTACTTTCGCATTCATAATCATAACATCAGAAGAAATATCCATTTATGTCAATAAGTAAAGTTTCATTCAATCCTTGTTAGTTAACACTTATTATTACATAAGCTATTTAAAACTTGACACATTGGCTTACTACCCAACTGCAAGCAAGCCAAGCCGTTATTGTTTTTAAGCCGCTCATGTTTTCAAGTTTCTGTTCAAAAGCTTGTGTTACGATTGTTCCACATTGGCCAGCACTTTATTCAGGATGTAAACAGCGACCATTGTGTATGAAACATGTCACAACAAGTTAATTACCTGCTACTTCAACACTATTCCACAGTATGTATAACTTGCGTCCGCCAGTACCTACTCTACTTTAGAATTTCCTGCGAGAAAAGTATCGTATGTATTAATCCTGGTTATAAGCCATCTGTGTTCCAAATTTCCTCCGAATTCCAAGTAGTTTTTGCGTGAAAGAGAAACAAACATTCATACATACAAACCTTTGCTACCTATTCCTAACTAATATTATAAATGCGAACGTAACTCTGTCTGGCTCTCGCTTTCACGCTAAAACTACACAACCGATTTAAATGAAAATTGGTACACAGATAGTCTAGAGCCTGAGAAAGGACATAGGCTACTTTTTATCCCGGGAAAATGGAAGATCTCCCGGGTACGCGGGTGAAACCGCGAGGAGCCACTGATTTGTAGTACCTACTTATCCTGTAACTAGAGTCGACCTTAAATTTGACCTTAGCTACACTGGTAGCTTTGGTTAATAATAGGGCAAAGGTAAAAAAAATATCATAATTGGTCTGCCCTCGAAGTACGGGTTCCTAAATCAATCACCATGTATATTTAAATCATTGGCCTTAAGGTATAAAATTTTTCATCACAAACTTTATACAAACAAATATATTTTTTAATATTTTTTCTTTGTTTTTGGTATTTTAAGGTAGGGCATTGTGATTTTAAGGTAGGGCATGGCCCCACAATGCCCCCCTCCTAACTACGGCCGTGTCCGATACCTATGTTTCTGTAAAATTACAACTCTTTCTGGTTCGTTCAGTGAAATATAATACAGAACAGAATATTACTGAGTGATGCACCAATTAAAATGTAAATGAATTCAAGGGCGTTATCATAAACTGTTTGTTAGAATGAAGAGTGAAATAGAAGCTCTGTTTGTACTCAATTATCTTCTTAGTGTTTTCCTTTGTATTTTGTTTTATTCGAAACGTTATTAAACAAAATTGTGATTCAATAATAAATACAAACGAACATCATTGTACTACACTAATATTAGTTTATTGAATAGAACTCCGAAACTATTCTGAATAATTCTTTCAACAATGGAAAACTACATTATGAGGTAGTAACATATAATAAGTAAGCTACATATCCCCGTATTCCTACGGTTACGGGGATTACTCGAGTGAAACCGAGGGGCAGAAGCTAGTATGATAATAATTTAATATCTACCAATTATTAACTACATTGGTCTGTACTAATACTAATGATAAAACCATAAATAAAGATCTTGTTACGAAGAATTATATATCCGATTCAATGTACTTTAACTCAATATTATTTTATTATGCTTATCATTTATCTTCGTAGGTAAAGATAAATATTCGGCAGTTACGTAAATAAATTGATAAATGGAGATAAAAGAAACTATAACTTCCGTATCAAAGTTCTTAAAACCTTGCATTTAGTCTATTTATGTCATCATCACTACATATTATAAAACAAAGTCGCTTTCCGCTCTCTGTCCCTAAGTCTTCTTAAATCTTTAAAACTACGCAACGGATTTTGATGCGGTTTTTTTGATAGCTAGAGTGATTCAAGAGGAAGGTTTTTATATACAATATATGCATTATATGTTAGGGAAACACTGTCAATTTTGCAGGTTTCTAATGTGATGAATAAGCATTGCACCCGTGCGGAGCTGGGCCGGGTCGCTAGTTTATATTTAGGTTACAAATTCTTCTAAGCTATTATCAACACATTTAGCCATTCATTTTTATTTATATAGATTAGTATTATTAATCAATATCTTACACATTAAGGACGGACAGAATGTTTACGACCACCATAATGACAGGGTACAAACAATGGGGGACAATTTAATTAGATTTTAATGTATCACTGCACTTTTATAGGTTTGGTAAAGTTTTATGGAACTTTTATAAATGGACCTTTGGACGAGACACATTAGGTAATTGGATTTAAGATTTATTATTGATATACCTAGATTTGTTTTTATTGTGGTCCAAAATGTTTTAAACTGCTTTGCCTTTGAATCTGTTTATGATTAATCTAGTGACTCCCCGCGGTTTATCGCGTTCCCTTGCATTTTCCCGGGATAAAAAGTATCCTATGTCCGTCTGCTGGTTCAAATCTACCTCTCCACCAATTTTCAGCCAAATCGGTTCAGCCGTTCTTGAGTTATAAATAGTGTAACTAACACGACTTTCTTTTATATATATCTATAAAGATTTCTGTGGTGATCAAAAATGACAGGCATCCATTTCACACCTCCACTCTGTCAAGAGTGTACGACTCAGAAGAATAATTAAATTAAATAAATGTCCTTTTTTATTTTACGTTCATTAAGAAGTTTGATTTATTTACAGCTTCAAGGCCCTGTAGACTTCAGTTTTAATTTTATCTCGATATTTCCAGGCGTTCTCGAGATAAAGAGTTTACATACAGACAGAAGGATAATAAAAATGATCTTATAAAGGGTTAGTTTTTCATTTATTTACAAATTAAGTATAGTTAAAGTTTTGTAATTGATTATAATAACTAGGTAAGAAGTTATACAATGCAATATCAAGTACCTATTTGAGTTTATCGACCTAAATGATAATATAATGTCTATCCTTTATCAAATCCGAAGTATGTACCTACCTATATAAACCTTTAGTACATGTAAGTAGATTATTATTCTTATAAATAACTATTCTATGAATATGTGATTAAAAATAAACATTACAGAAAATAAAGAAATTATTCTATTCTGTATCCTGTGATACCTAATTAAGTACGGTGATTACGAGTAATAATAATATTTAGCTATAAATATAAATACATTAATTAAGCTGGTCATTAAGGATAACTTGATTGAAATATTTTGCAATATCTACTCTAAATAATGTACTAAATGCAACATTAATTTATCTAAGACTAAGACTTTTTCCGTTCTAACGAATTATATACCTACCTAGGTATATATGAAGGGCTGTCAAATGCGCCTGAAATAAAACAATAAGTGTATATATTTTAAGTGTTTGTTTTTAAGCTTATGACTAACATACAAGCAACAAAAGATTTAAACAAAGGCATTCAGTAATGTCCTCGCAATTCTCGGAAGTTGGTACCCCATTACTCATCAAAACAAAACAAAAAAAGTAAACAAAATGCAAATAAATTAGACTGCCACCTACCGGCGAGTGGCAAAAGTAGTTGACGACTTTTCTTGTGCAACAACTGTTGCAATATTATACTAGATGGCGCTGTTATGAATTTGACAATATTAAGTTGTGTTTTGTTTTAAATATGAACACTGTATAGTATTCGTTACAGTTATTATAATGTTTTATTGATTTTCAGTTTTTTAAGGAAACCTTATTTGGCGTATTATTTTCCATATTAGGTATATAATGAAGGTACCTATACGGCCGAGTGAGTAATACACTTGCCACCTTAATAGATTTCGTAATTTTATAAACTATTATTATTCTGTGGTTTAGTCTATTATCTATAGTCTCAATAGTTAAAGGGCCGGTGTATCATCCTACTTCCTACTTATATTATAAAGGCGAAAGTTTGTATGTATGTATGGATGTTTGTTACTCTTTCACGTAAAAACTACTGAATGGATTTGAATGAAATTTGGAATAAAGATAGCTTATAACCTGGATTAACATATAGGCTACTTTTTATCCCGGGAAAATGGAAGACCTCCCGGGTACGCGGGTGAAACCGCGGGGAGCCACTAGTACATATCTAAAAAGTTAAAAACATATGAGAAAAACTTTCATGTCCTGGCAGCTCGAAAGGTATATATTCCTAGTGTTACAAGCTTCCATAGACTTTTGTAGTACACAGCCTTAAATGCAGATGGAAAAATAAATTGCCAAATAACTATGTCACATTTCCGCGAAATTATTATATCATAATATATTTACATTATTCTTCAAAAGAAAAATTGTATATTTAATACTTACACACAAACAGCTGAATCGACTATAAAACATACAGAGCTAGATAAAGTTATTTATTTTTCCAACGAACACTTAATGTCACGATAATGCTGAAGATAAGATAGTTATAGCCTAATTTTGCCGGTAAATTGGGTTATTACACACTTTATTGGAAAATATTCATATTTTTTTTAGTTTCACGATTACGAATATCTATGAGTCATGTTAAAAAAAAAAAAAAAAAAAACGTATTTACCAATATCACTAACATTTTTATCTGCCTACTTTAGGTAAATAGGAAATTCTACGAATTAAATTTAAATCTAACTTTTTTACTAATTAGGTATCTTACATTTCAACCTACAGCCTGTATCTTAAAAAAAACAACACTCAACTCAATATTTCAATACACAGATCTATTTTCTATTACCTATTGTCATTTAAACAAAGAACAAACGCCAAAACATCCGCCTGTTTAGATTTCACTTTATCAACTTATCACACGACAAGTATGCATGACATCATAGTTTGAGATTTTAATTTTATCGTCACACCTTACAAATGATAACCGACTCTATCACGTAGTGCTAAAATTGAATTTCTAAAGTCACGTCGCGCGTTCTTCGCCCTAATCCCTTGAACTTGAGCGCGCGGAGGTAAACAAACGAAGGCGGGTTACCCCGTTGGTTGACTCGCGTTTGTCATTTGGAACGCACGCGTTGTAGCGTCTGTGTCTCGGTTCGCGCGCTCTCCGTCTTCACCGATCGAGCTGTCAATTCAAAATTAAAAAAATATCGTTTTCTTTTCATAATTTATGCAGTTCAGTGTTCTGCCAGTGAATATACTCATATATTTAAAAAGTTTTAACTCTATTGTGTTTTACGTCAAAGTGAGTGTTTTTTTTTCGTTGTCAATATTATTATTGTACTTACAGTGGTTCATGAAGGAAATGACGGCAAATTGACCGATAAGCAGATGATACGACGAGTTAAAATGCAACTTTTCTAGGCAATTTATATACAGGCCTACCCATACGGTAAATTTATTTGATTTCTTACCTACCTGTGTAAGTACAGTTACATTTTAAATTTAATTTCATGGTTCAAAAACCTCCGTTTTAAAATTGGAACAACCCATTTACTTACATGAAGCAATTTGAATTTGGAATTTAAATTCGAATCTCGGAGCGATTTCGTTCGGTAATTCGGTACTCGATTATGATTCCTTTGTTTTCAAATAAAGATGGTTTTAGGTACGTACCTACCTATGTATCGAGAACTAACTGTTTTTGTAAACGATAAATTATGGAAGTTCCCACGTTTATTAATACCTACATTATTATTATTCAACATACTTGCACGCTAATAAATACTAGCGGAATTAATGAGTCCGTTAAACTTCTCGATAACTCGCGGACAGCTAATTAGTACTAGGCATCGACGGTACTAGGTTTATACGATTGAATACTAATTGATATTTGTGACCTGTACCCATCGACGTATAGCGATAGACAAGAACGTTCATGTAAAACATTTGTTTAAAAACTGGTAAGAGTTAGAACTAAAGTTCGCTGCAGCGCTGTATAAAGCTGTGTCAACTAACCAAACTATTTTAAAAGATACAGCGCTAGATTGCTTAGAGTATAGTTTTCTCGCGACCAAAACGTCGTAAGCGCCGCAAATTTCATGGCGCTTACGCGTTTCGTTCAGTTAACTACACTAAGATGTCGTCCCTATAGAGTTCACACCGCAGATGTGACACATCTTTTTTACCTTCTAAACTTCATTAGAATAAAACTCGATTTCAAAATGTATTATATTAATATTAGGGGGGCCTAGTGCGGATTGGCGGACTTCACATGGCTTAAATGAGTACTCAGAGGTACGGGCCAGGGCTTGAATTAACATTAAACAATTATTCAAAATATCAAACTATCACTACTAATTAAAAACTCATTAACAATTAATCAAATTAAAACCTTTCTAAAAAAACATATCAAGTCTGTGTTCAGTTACATATTTTTACCTACAACCAGTTTTAAGGGAACATCTGCACGTTTTAGTATATGATTGTAGAATGGCGTGGTATTTAATTAGATAAATTGTTTTTCTACTCTGGAATTACGGAATTATCACCTATTAATTCACTTAAACAGGTAGTAATTTTACTTAGTTGACTACTGACTAGTTATTTTCGTCCAGGGTCTACTTTGATTCGGATTATCGTTGTTATTAACGCTGCTCCGTGCGCACCCGCACTGAATGAATGTCGAAGCCACACTAAAGTCGGGTGTGGGGACTGCAGTTCAGTTGAGTTGATAAAAGCGAGTGTTCGGAACGCCCTATCTAGTACGTAGTACATATATATCGATGCCTGTACCTATCTAAGTGGAGGTCAGTATTGCAGGTCACGATACTAGCAGCTATAATGCATTTTAAATGCCAAACGAATTCTACCATATATTTTTGAACGCACCCAAAAAAAAACGAAACAAAAAAAAATTCAAAATTAGAAATTACGCACACTAATAAAAAATGCAGCTCAATGCAGGCACACATTGATATTCAATCACTGTCACATAATAACCGTGTATGTGGCATTTTTTTTTTCTAAAATTTCAAAAGGCATAAGTATTGAATTATTCAGCCAATACTTTTGTATGTGTCCAGATTAGCCCGTCTATTTGTCATGTCATGATAATCCTCAGTCCTCAGTCCGTCTAGATCACGAATGTCCGTTTAAAGCCTTTTGAAAGCTTTTAATCTGTCACGCGATTTTCGCGGTCTATTTTCCTGTGTACCTATTTGTCAATAGGTTTGCGTTTTTGTTTTTATACTTTTTAAATATATAGATACTTCGTGAGTGCCTAGTATAATCTGCAAATATAATATAATTGGGTCTTTTGAATTATTTTGTACCTCGCGGTTTCACCCGCGTTCCCTAGGGACCTTAAATTTTCCCGGGACAAAAAGTAGCCTATTTGTAAATCCAGGGTCAGCTAACTCCATACCAAATGTTATTATGAGCCACACTCACAAACTTTCGCCTTCACAATATTTGTGTGTTTAAGCTGCTACTTAGGCTATTTAAAAATCTTTAGACTCAGATATATTTTTGCATAGAATTCTGTGTCGCAATTGTCGCAAATATAGGATAGGTGAATTTCATCTGAGTCCACTGCGGAGAAACAAATTGATACTTTGTTTAACTTTTCATACATATTTATTTATTTTATTCAATCTCGTGCTGAAAAAACTAATATGCCAATACTGGCAACATTAAAAAAAGCATTGATTGAAATGTTTCAGTATGAATCGGTAACGAAAACGATTTGTAATTGACGCATTGTTTGCTTAGAATCGTATCGGATTCCGTCACAATAACTAATATTGTTCGCGAATGATTTACGTTTCCTTTCGTTCGCTTACCATACCTGTGACACTCTGTAGTAACATTTACATAACATTTCACGGAGAGAATTACGTACTTGCTTCCACCATGGTCACCCATGTTCCTAGTGATTTTAAACTTTCCCGGTATAATGATTAATATAAAATGTCATATTGCTGAATATCTTGGTAGTTCTTCACAGTCAAACTGTGAATTCTGAACCGGTAGTAGTTTCAGCAGCTTTAGTGTTGCGTTAGAACTGAATAAATTCCTTTGCATAGTTTTTTTCTGATTTATATGAGAATGAGTGACGTTTCTGCCATTGTTAATGTCAACAATTAACACGACAGCGACATATATGCAAAATTATCACTGTCTATATATATATACTATAGTCCGTTCTGTGAATGTAAATTAAAATGCCAGTGCGTTCTTCCTACTTAATTTTTTTTGCATTTTCAAATTTATGTCTACTATTATACTAAGTATTGTTCTTATAAGAATCTGGGTCATGATTTTAACATATTTTTGTATCCACCTGTGTACCTACTAGAATAATCGACATTTAAATAATACGTGTCAAATACCGAACGAGGAAACATGTTACAATAATTAAAATGGCTCAGTCAAGTCAACTGCGTTCGTTTTAAAGTAAACACGCCACTGTTTAGTTTCTCTCGTTAATTGGCGTCAAAGCATATTGTTCCGGGAACCAATTCATTTGCAAAACAAATACCATATTATTTGCAGCAAATATCATAGTTATAGTGGCTGCCCGCGGATTCACTCGCGCTCCCGGGGAACTTCAATTTTCCCGGGATAAAAGGTAGTGTATATAGTATCCAGGATATAAACTATCTGTGCTCCAAATTTTACCCGAAAGAGTAATAAATAAGCATCCATACGCCGCAACATCCTTGCTCATGAACTTTTATTAATGCGACAATAACTCTAATATATAGACTAGACCTTGGGAAAGGACATAGGCTTCATTTTATTAAGGGAAAGTTAAAGATTTTTCATTTAGTTGGATATAAGCAAACCCAAAAGAAAAATAAAGTTTCTTCACAATAAACCTACTTTACAACGTGCAATTCAATTATTGTAAATCACTAACGTCGAGTACTTTACAAAACCATAAACCTACTAAATGGCACTTTACAGGATTTTAATCAGACTATCGACCTGTTTCTATTGAAATGCATTTAAACACCGAAAGTAAGAGAATAAACCTAGTTAAGACAATGCCAAATTATACTGAAGCGATAAATCAAAATATCAAAAAGTTTCAACACCTAAAAAACCTGTATTAAACTAATATAGCACACATGACATTTTTTATCTGTGGTACTGAACCATACTGTATTGTGCGCTCGCGCAAGTGGACTATACCACGCCTCTTCCTAGGAATACCTATCAAACCAGTATCAAGTCAGATGTCTGATACCACACTTCCTCATTCAACAAGTTTGACATCTCACCTACTCTGATTCTGAACGACTGAACAATAGCTGCGAACTATTTTGAAACATCCGTTTACTGTCATTGTCGCGTTTTGTCGCATCGAGCATGTAACCAATAGAGTAGCAATAGTGAGCCATTTGTTTAGCAACGCATCAATGATTTGTCACGTATAACTGGTATAACTAACAAACCACGCTCGAACTAAAACAGTACCCGACCAATAAGAGACCTGTGTGTACGACTTGACCTTGAGTCGGCCAATCAGAACACAGGGGCCAGTGCAGCGCTTTGGCGTATTTTGTTTTCTAACAAAACTGTTAACAGTTCTACTCTATTGGTTACATGCTCGATGTTTTGTCGTTTGGGGGACCTCTAGGGTTCAATTCTAGATTTAGTTAGCAAAACTTGGACGAGACCGGATAATGATGCTTTGGCTGTACTAGACTTAATCTCCTTCCAAGGCTTTCGCCGTGATGAATTACTAACGTCACAAACAATATTAGAAAAAATAAGTTACTTTGTGGTATTTATTGTATTTTTTTAACAATTACATACTTACATACTTTGTGTTTCAAACATGAATTTTAATCAACATGTCGAAAGTGTTTACTTTCAGTTACATTCTTAATATTCAAAATAGGTTTGTAGGATAACCTTTAGCATAGACTTTAAAGAAATAGAAAGTTACATCTTTTACTGTTGGTTTTGGTTCTCATTTCCTTGGCGTTAATTTGGCAATTCTTAATCAATGGGACAGCTAGCAACACCGTTTACTACTTACATACAATGGTGACTACTTAAGTTTCGTTAAAAGTCTACACCTACTTAAAAATGGCGGTTCGGCGCCGACCCGTCTTCCCATTTTTAAACAGTTTACGTTTTTTCTCCATTATGTTTTGACAGTTCCAATTACGCGCCAGTAGCAATGTCTAACAGCTGTCAATCACCAAAATTGACAGTTTGTTAGGGGCGTGCAGAAAATTACCAAGTTAATGAGTAGAAAATTGAATATTTCATGTTGTTTAAACACTGACTAGTGGTTCCACGTTTCATCCGCATTTCCGGGAGATCTTCCATTTTCCCTTAATAAAAAGTAGCCTATATCCTTTCTCGGGCTCTAGACTATCTGTGTGCCAAATTTTATTTAAATCGGTATTATTTAAAACTGTAGTTTTAGCGTGAAAGTGAGATAGACAGACTGAGTTAGGATATGCTTACTTACGTACCAACCTTTAGTATGGTACGTACCACGTTTTTACCGTCACATGTGACAGCTCCACAGCGGTTTGAATTAGTCGGAATCGCGCGCATTTTTTTTTCTTAATTAATTTGGTAGAAGACGTGACTTGCGGGTTACGTATTATTCAGCCTATAATATGTAAATTAGATTTTGCTAAATGAATAAATCTAGTTACTAGTTTGGTTTAAAATATTTGGGGTTATTTATTTGAACAAGAAATAACGATTTGTAGTAGAATGGTTTTGAACTAAATATTTGGGCATTCAATTTTTACTCTGTGGCGTGATATTACGGACAGATTTTGATGCAGTTTTCTTTCTGTTTCATTGCTGAGTGTTTTTAGTTTTTATGATAATCTGTAGAACCGTTACAAGGTCATTAGTCCTTGTCTAACGTATTTAAGAATTATAAAATGCTCAGCTTAGTTTGGAATCAGATTGGCCGTGTGTGAAAAATGTCCCGGGATATTTATTTAAATACAGTTTGTTTATGCTAAAAGACGATGTTCCTTCTAAGCTTTTTGATGACATAAAGTTTTTTTTTTATGTTTATTTTTATTTTTACGTCGCCCGCCATTATCGCCTGGCGCTTTATTTGACACGTAAAAAAAGTCATAAACTTTTTATGAGTCATTAATCTTGAATCTGCGATAATTGTCAAGTAGGATATAAGAGATGGATAATAAACATTATATTATAATATTCAATATTCTATCTTAATATTACTCTACTAGTAGCTCCCCGCATTATCGCCCGCGTTCCCGGGGTATTACATTTTTCCCTAGGAAAAAGTATTCCTATAGCTTTGTGCCAATTTTCTTCGCGATCCCTTCAGTCGTTTTTGCGTGTAAGAGTAACAAACAAACATACATCCATACTTCAGATTTATAATATTAGTAGAATTTGTAGGATGAGTCATTTTGTTCTGTTTTCATTAAAATATTAATGACTAGCTGCCTCCCCGCGGTTTTACCCGCGTAGTTCCCGTTCCCGTGGGAATACAGGGATAAAATATAGCCTATGTTACTCGGGGATAATGTAGCTTTCCAAAGGTGAAAGAATTTTTGAAATCGGTCCAGTAGTTTCGGAGCCTATTCATTACAAACAAACAAACAAACAAACAAACAAATCTTTCCTCTTTATAATATTAGTATAGATGAAAACCACAAACTTAAGCATAATTTTGCGGTCATTTAAGGAATTGTTTGTCTTATTTTGTTACAAAAAATACGTCATCTAATTTATAGTTGTACTAGCTTCCGCCCCCGGATTCACCCGCGTTGCCGGGATAATTAATTCTCCTCTTAAATTGCGTATGTGCTATTCCAGAACATATTCTGACTCTGTGCCAAATTTCATCCAGTCCCCTTCAGCCGTTTTGGCGTGATTAAGTGACAAACATCCCTCAAACTTTCGTAGTTATCTGTAACTAGTGGCTCCCCGCGGTTTCACCCGCATTCCCGGGGGATCTTCAAATTTCCCGAAATCAAAGTGACTCAAATGTTCATTCAGGTTATACTATCTGTGTTCCAAATCCGTTCAGTAGGTTTTACGTGAAAGAGTAACAAACATCCAATCATAATTAAAAGGAAAAGCATAAAAATCGCATTTACAATATTACTTATTAGTATGCCTAGCTTGCACCTCGCGGTTTCTCCCGCGTAAATCCTATTCCCGTGAGAACACGCGGATAAAATATAGCCTATGTTACTCCCTGATAATATAGATTTCGAATGCCGAAAGTTTTTTTTAATCGATTTAGTGGTTAACGTTTGACAGTGTAACAAACAAACAAACTAACATTCACATTTATAATATTACTTACGATGTTCGCACACATACGCTTTTTTAATGGAAATGAAAGAACCCGTAATCGCGAACAAAACCGCGGTCAGCACCTCGTGTGCTTATATGACATTTCTAAATAACACAGCCCGGCCATCTATCCAAATTCCGACCCCATAAAGAGCTTTTTAAGCTTTTTATGTCAAGGCTTTTCCATTTAATAGGGTGTATGGATAATGGAGGAATTTATGAGTGACGTCACAGGTCATGTCGTCATATGCAACCGGTTCTTAAACGTTCGGAAGTCTTCGACGTTTTTGAAATAATTTAAGTAGGTAGGTACTTAGTCATCGAAAGGTATGTAGCTTTTATGGTTTTTCTGTAGGCAGGTACCTCGTTAATTTATTTTTTTGAAGGGACTTGAAGGTGTTAGCCTCTGATGGCTGTTACACCTTTACGCGGGCAATCGGTGAGCGCTGAGGGCTCTCAACCTCATTTATTGATGAGTTGACCTTTCATATATTTGTATGGTTAATGAGAGAGACAGAGCATTGAGGTTCTAGACTTAATTGTCTATTTTATAAACTAGCGACCCCACCAGCTTCGCACGGGTACAATGCTTATACATCACATTTGAAACCTCCCAAAATTGACATATTATGCACGAATTGTATATAAAAACCTGTCTTTTGAATCACTCTATCTATTAAAATCCGTTGCGTAGTTTTAAAGATTTAAGAAGACATAGGGACAGACAGCGGAAAGCGACTTAGTTTTCTATACTAATATTATAAAGGAGGAAGAGGCTTCGAAACTATTGGACCGAATTCCACAATTTTTTCACCGATAGAAAACTCCGAATACAAGAGTAACATCCATACTAATATTATAAATGCGAAAGTAACTCTGTCTATCTGTTACGCTTTTACGCTAAAACTACAGAACCGATTTAAATAAAATTTGGTACACAGATAGGTAATCCAGAGCCTGAGAAAGGACATAGGCTACTTTTTATCCCGGGAAAATTGAAGATCACCCCACCACTAGTAGGCTATATTTCATCCCCGTATTCCTACGGGGACGGGAACTAGGCGGGTAAAACCGCGCGACGGCGGCTAGTATAATATGAAGTGATGAGCAAGCTAATCGCTTAGTTTCCGACCCTTATCGCGTATACTTGTTTAATTTAGCACTCGTTTAGATATCCTCCTGTAGGTACTTGTACATGCGGGCATGAAATACAACAGTGATAAAGCACTAGTGAATAATTAAATAAGTCCTTGTCATACTTGTTTTTTGCCCCGGCTTCGGGTGACTTGGTCTCCACATAAATGGAAAAGCATCGCACCTCAAATAAGAAACCGTTACCTACTTAAAGTATTTTTCATGAAATTTATTAAACATTATTTTTTATTAAGTTTTTTTGTTAATTAATAAATAAAGTTACGTTGTGAAAGTTACGGTATTAATGTAAGTTATTTCAAGAAAATATAGTTCAATAGATTTGGATGACATTTAGCATACGGATAGTTTATTACGTGGATTAACACATAGATCTTTTATATCTCTACAACTTTTACATATGTATGGAATAACGTATTTTTTCCTGGGTTATTTTTTGCATGACCAATTTGAATCGAAACGTAAGCAAAGCTTGTACAAAATCTTATACTTATTACTACTTTTGAATGTATATGTATATGCACGTATACTCAGAAGAACATTATGTTCATGCGCACAAACGTTTGTTCTAGATAGATATCGAACCTACGAACACCTGCTCGAAAGTCAGGGTCGCTAACCGGGCAGATGCCTCCATATTATGAACCCGTAGTTCTAAACATAGTATCTATTTATAAATATATAATACTAGTGGCTCCCCGCGGTTTCACCCGCGTTCCCGGGATAAAAAGTAGCCTATGTGTTATTCCAGAACATATTCTAGCTCTGTGCCAAATTTCAAGCAGATCCCTTCAGCCGTTGGAGCGTGAAAGAGTAACAAACATCCATACAAACTTTCGCATTTATAATACTAGTGGCTCCCCGCGGTTTCACCCGCGTACCCGGGAGGTCTTCCATTTTCCCGGGATAAAAAGTAGCCTATATGTTAATCCAGGTTATAAGCTATCTTTATTCCAAATTTCATTCAAATCCATTCAGTAGTTTTTACGTGAAAGAGTAACAAACATCCATACATCCATACTTACAAACTTTCGCCTTTATAATATTAGTAGGATTAGTAGGATATAGACAAACAAACCATCCCATAAACATTCCTCCGGTAAAATACTAGTGAGAAATATATTATAGTATAGGTATGGTATAATGTGTGTTTGTTTATATATTTAATTTATATACTAATTAGTTGACCCGCGCAACTTCGTTAGCGTCACTTGCCCGTTTTTGCAACAGTGTTGATTGATGCTCCGCTCCTATTCGTCATAGCGTAATGATTAATACATAAAAACCTTCCTTAAGAATCACTCTATCTATAAAAAAAACCGCATCATAATCCATTGCTTAGTTTTAAAGATCTAAGCACACATAGGGACAGACAGACGGCGGATAGCGACTTTGTTTTATACTATGTAGTGATATTATACGCCGTTCGTTCGGTCCGGCTAATCTCCGAAACTATAAATATAGGTATGCGAAAGCTTGCGACTATGGATGGATGTTTGCTACTCTTTCACCCAAAAAGTACTGAACGGATTAGGATGTAATTTGGAACACAGACAGTTTATAACCTGGATTAACACATAGGCTAATTTTTATCCCGGGAAAATTTAAGATTCCATGGGAACGCTGGAAAGAGCGGCGTAAATATATATTTTCACGCAGACAAAGCCGCTGCCTCAGCTTATCGACATCTATACTAATAATAAAAAGAGGAAAAAATTGTATTTTTATGTATTTGTAATGAATAAACGTAAAAACTACTGTGCAGATCAAAACATCTTTCCCCAATGAATAGCCACATTATCAAGGACTAGCATAGGTTATATTTTATCGGGAACGGGAACTACGCGGGTGGAACCGCGCGGAGGCAGCTAGTAGTGAATATTTTGATAAAGATAGTACTTACCTGTGATGCCGTGGGAGCCGATGATAGTTCGGCCTTTGGACTAAAATAAACACATAAATAGCATTTCGAATGTAAGCTACAATTTACGCTGGAACTAGGAAAGTACCTATCTCTACATAGTATAAAACAGTCCCTCTATACGCTAGATCTGTTAAACTACGCAACGGATTTCATGGGTTCATCTACATTCTACACTAATATAATAAAAAGGAAAGATTTGATTTTTTGTTTGTTTGCAACAGATAGGATCAGAAACTACTAGAGCGGTAATGTCCGATAAATAAAAACTCCCCAAATAATCCAACCAGTGAGTCCCTCACCCCCAGCAACGCCCTGAGCCGAGGCACGGTCCCGCAGGAGACACCCTCAGCGCAGTTGCTTAAATATATGTACGGTTGAGAGCCCTCAGCGCTCACCGATTGCCCGCGTAAAGGTGTAACAGCCATCAGAGGCTAACACCTTCTAGTCTCTTCAAAGAAAAAAAAAACTAGAGCGGTCTGAATAATTCTTTCACCAACGAAAAGCTACATTATCAGGGAGTGACATAGGCTATATTTTATCGCCGTATTCCTACGGGAACAGTAACTACGCGGTTGAAACCGAAAGCTAGTCATTAATGAAGATTTATGAAGAGGGATTTATGTGTAAAAGTTTGAGATATTGCGTAAATAGCTTAAAATAAAATGTTTCTGTATTTTTATGCACTTATGCAAAGTCGGGTCAAGTCGCTAGTTATATATCCTACCTATAATGGTTTCTATAAGGACGGTCCCGCAGGGGACACCCTCAGCGCTGTCGCTTAAATTTTCCTTCGGTTGAGAGCCCTCTGCGCTCACCGAAAAATCGTTTCATAGTAAAAAAACTACGTATTTCATTCGATAAAAGAATCGATTATACAACAGGCAATACATAAATAATCGGATGATTTAATCGAAACTACCGACGAACCCGGCCGTGAGCAATGTACAGTGTTTACCAAACAACCAATATTTTTCATTCTCAACAAAAAATCTATACTAACAATATAAAGCTAAAGAGGCGTTTGTTAGAACGCGATAATCTCTGGATCTACTGAATCGAATAAAAAAATTGGTTGCCTGTAAAGTCGGTATACGGGCGAAAGTTTTACGTGACAACCATTAGGCGGGCTAACCATGCCCGAGTGGAAGGGACGCGTGCCTCTCACTCGCTCTCATTGTGAGCGCATAACGTGAGCGGAGCGTAACGCAGTTTCTTGAAGTGTCACCCGGCAAACCAATTTATAAGACGTTGTCACGTCAAAACTTTAAATATTAGACAGTGCGTTTATCGAGGAAGGTTACAGGGTATATAACATCCAGCGTTGCCAGACGTCCCGCTTTTGGCGGGACCGTCCCGATTTTTATACCAAATTGTAATGTCCCGCGCGGGACAGGCTCTGTCCCGCTTTTCGGGTATAACTTGACCGTGTGTGCAGCGTGCATTGACTCGAGAAAAAAAAAAAAAAACGACGTCAATATATTTGTGTCGTCTACAAGGGCACCAAATTGAGAGACACGACTAAAAAAAAAAAAAAAACCACGTCAATATTTTTATGACGTCTACAAGGGCACCAAATTGCGGGAGACACGACTAAAAAAAAAAAAAAACGACGTCAATATTTTACTATGTCCCGCTTTTGTCACTCAAAAAGTTCCAAAATCCCGACTTGGCTAAAAATATATCTGGCAACGCTGATAACATCGCACTACGACCTATAGGAGCGGAGCATCAATGAGAAACCTTGCAAAAGTGACGCAGATGAAGTTGCGCGGTCAACTAGTCGTATAAAACGTCTTATGATCGCTTCCATACGCGCTTTTTTTTGTTATTTCTCAATTTGTAACATTTACAGCTTTTGGCAAAACAAACAAACGTACTTTCCATCCGTTGTTTGCACACGTTGCAGCTGTGGTTTATCAAAAACCTAGACAAAACTGTGTCTGACATATCATGACCATGGAGTAACGAAAACATGGGGAGGTGCGGTAGGCGTGGCACGTATCACTATTTTCTCTCAGTAACCTTGTCATTGTGACATTCAAAGTATTCCGCAGTTCTATTTCGGGGCACTAGATTTTAGGGAGAACAAAAAATTATGGAGGCGATAGGTAGCACAAGTATCATTCTATGGATTTTCTAGAGCTGAAGAGATTTTTTACGACACCTGTCGCTTTTCTTTTAAAGGACATCTAGGTTAGCCTCTGATGTATTTTTCACCTTTACGCGGACAAGTCGTTAACCACGGAGGGCTCCCATCTTAAATAGATAAAAACAAACACCACAATATGCCATTTCCAACATATTCCCCATTCTATAAGGTCACCCTTAGTAGCTTTATTAGTTTGACGGCGCGGCGGCGCAGGCGCATTTTATTTTTACAGTCCACCTTGAAGCCACGCCGCTATGATTTATCATTAAACTTATTTATCTTCCTCATTACATTTTTCTTAAATTCCACCGCATAATTGTTGCTTCCTACTGTTGAATCATTTTTATTGCACATTCCGAGATGATAGTGTTTTGATTGTTTGACAATCAAATGTTTGAGAGTTATCTATGGATGGTTCTTAGGTCATATTGTCTATGTCATGCTGTTGCTATTGCAAATTTTTTTTCTAGATTTTTTCGTAATTTTTTTTATCAAATGCAACTAGTGCTGCTTGTTAGCACTTCATTCTGTGTTTTAAAGTCCATGTTTGTCTTGTAGGTACTATGTTAATAACTTACTAGCTTCAACGCGCGGTTTCATCCGCGTAGTTCCGATTCCCTTGCCTATATTACTTCCTTTTTTTTTTTTTTTTTTTTTTTTTTTTTTTTTTTTTTTTTTTTTTTTTGAAGGGACTTGAAGGTGTTAGCCTCTGATGGCTTTTACACCTTTACGCGGGCAATCGGTGAGCGCTGAGGGCTCTCAACCGTAAATATATTTAAGCAACTGCGCTGAGGGTGTCCCCTGCGGGACCGTGCCTCGGCTCAGGGCGTTGCTGGGGGTGAGGGACTCACTGGTTTGATTATTTGGGGAATTTTTATTTATCGGACATTTGGGGCGGCTCGGGCCGCATGCTACTGGGGACGAGACTGGGTGGGACGTCGCGACGGTCCTCGCCGGCGAGGACGATATATAGGATAACGATTTTGTGTAGTGTTCGGAGTGCCGCGAGCGGTGTCGACTGCAACCTGCGCGAGCGTGGTGTCGTCGTCGGGGACGTCGAGTACTAACCTAGGCCTAGGGATTTTTGAAATTTGGGATACGTTATAGGTTGCAGCCTTAACGATGAGGGGATTTTTATGGTTACGAGCAGTGTCGAAGAATCTGCGGGATGCTCGTTTCATGAATTGCCTGATGGTCGGCAAGCCTAAGTCTAGGTGGAGGTTTAGGTTGCGCATATACCACGGGGCTCCCGTGGCTTTGCGCATGAAACGGTTTTGTATGACTTGGAGCCTATGGATCCGGTGGGGGGCTACGTGAGCGAAGACTGGGCTGGCGTACGTCATGATGGGACGGATGCACGCCGTGTAAAGTCTAACCTTACTTTTTAGGTTGAGTTTGGATTTCGCGTTGAGGAGGCAGTGTAGACGCGAGGACACGAAGGCAGCGCGCGCGCGGACTGCCTGGATGTGAGGAACGAAGCTGAGTCGATCGTCGAGAATCACCCCTAAGTACTTGGCTTGCCTTTCCCAAGGGATCGGGTCGCCGAATAGGATGACTGGTGGGGGAGGGGGGGGTCTCAGCTTGCGCGGCTTGATGAACAAGACGGCCTGGCTCTTGGATGGGTTGATTTCTATCCTCCACTTGCGGCACCAGGCGCCGAGGGCGTCGGTGGCCGTCTGGAGGCCTCGGTGTATGAGATTCCGGTCGGTGCCGGAGAGGAAGATGGCGGTGTCGTCGGCAAAGAGGGCGACTTGGGCCGTTTTATGGTGGGGCATGTCGCTCGTGAACAGCGTGAACAAGAGGGGCGAGAGCACCGAGCCCTGGGGGACTCCGGCGCGGATGGGGTGACGAGAGGATAGGGCTCCTTCTATGCGGTACCTAAAGTGGCGGTCCAACAAAAAGTCTCGTAAGATGAGCACGAGTCTATGTGGCACACCCATGGTGATGAGCTTGAAGAGCAAACCGTTGTGCCATACTTTGTCGAAAGCCTTGGCGATATCGAAGAATAGGATGCCTGTCGATTTTCCTCTCATGAGGTGAGAGGAGATGTGTTCGACTAACCGGTGGACTTGGTGGACGCACGAGTGTCCGGGGCGGAAACCGAACTGCTGGTCGGGGATGAGGTGTTTGGCATCAGCGAACGCTTTCAGCCGTACATAAATCAGGCGCTCATAAATCTTTCCCATGACTGAGAGAAGACTTATGGGCCTGTAACTGGTGGGCTCGGACATAGGTTTTCCGGGTTTGTGGATGCCTATGGCTTGGGCTTCTTTCCACTGGTGCGGGAAGAGATTGCAGGCTAGGGCGGCATTGAAGATGGCCACTAGCAGGAATATGAGGGTGTCGGGGAAGAGCTTAAACACCTTATTGGTGATCTTGTCCGGGCCCGGGGCTTTACGTGGGTGGAGTTTCCCTATGATCGACTTAACCTCCTCGGCGGTGGTGGGCGGGAGGGGGTCTTCCTCGTCGGCGAGGGGCGGTGGCGAGAGAGGGCGTTGGGTCGTGAACCACTCTACCCTGGAGTCGACGTTCCTCAGATGGAGTTGGTCGACGGGGAGGGAGCTGGGAGTGCATTGATTCGCCAGACTTTCGGCTAGACATTCCGTCTTTTCCTCGTCTTCGAATGCGGGGGGCATGTTGGGCCTGTTCAGGGGGGGCATGGGTACTGTTGTTTTCTTGGCCAGTCTCCTAGTGAGCTGCCAGAAAGCGAGGTGGGAGGGCTCCAGACTTTCTAAAGTTTGGTCCCATTTGGTTTGTCGCACTTCGGCGATGCGAGACCTAACTATACGTTGGTAATAGCGCATGCGCGCGCGGTTGAAGTCGTCGGGGAAGGTGTCATGGGCGCGCGTGGCGGCATACTTGTCCCTCATCAGTTCACGTACGTCTTCGGGCAGTTTCCATTTACAATCGCTTGTATCTGGGACTGTCCGAGAGCAGTCGCTAATGAGCGACTGCACGTGGCCTGTCAGGGAGTCGATTGCGCCGACGACGTCGTCAGCGGTGACGATGTCGTTTGGGATTTTGTCTAGGTGAACGGACTCTGTGGACTTGAGGGATTCGCTCAATTTCTTCCAGTCCGTCACCGTCGTGGTGGGTGGGGGTTGACCTGAATCTGGGGGGCCTACGCGCGGTGTAAACTCTAAGATTACCGGTCTATGGTCGGAGTCCAGTGCGTGTACCACCGATACATTGTGCAAACGTAAGTTCACATTCTGCAGCAGTGCCACGTCGAGTATGTCCGGTCGGTGGTCGGCGATCCGCGGAAAGTGGGTCGGCTCGACTGGGGAGATTAGATCGACATTCATAGTGTCGAGAATTGATTCTAGGATTTTACCTCTGCGGTTAGTCGCGTTGCAATTCCAGAGGACATTTTTCGCGTTTAGGTCCCCTGCCAGAAGGACAGAGTTTCCTAGTTGAAATATGGCTTCGAGGTCGCTCTTAAGGAGCTCCTTCTTGTGGGGCTCTCCGGGTGGGCTCAGGTAGGCCGAGACCAAAATGATGGAGTCGTGGCCGGTCATGCCTAGTTTGCAGACTGACGTTTCGATGAACTTGAGTTGGGGGGGGGGATCCATAGGGGAACAGTACAGGGACCTTTTGTAGTAGATAAGGGTGCCACCACGGGCGGATTGGAGCCTATCATTGCGCACCATATTATAGTTGGCGATGCTAGGGACCCTGTGCGAGGGTTTGAGGAAGGTCTCCTGTACGAGGAGGACGTCAAGTTGGTGGTCGCGCAGAAATTCTGCGAGCTCACCGCGTTGCGTCCCAATGCCGTCGGCGTTGTAGAAACCTACTTTTAGGGATCGGGGTTTGAACCTGCTCTTGGGGGCCGCGAAAACCATTATGGGTTTATTTTGAATGCGGACAGTGCAGATGCGACCTTGCGGAATCGCATCGCGACGAGTGCCAGTGCGGTGCCGTTGCCCGCATTGGCGCGAATTTGACTGGCGAAGTTCTCGATCTCGCTAAAGTCGATCGAGTTTACAAAACGTTCCACCAGTGAGAAGTCCGAGTCCTCAGCTGGTGGGGGTTGTGTCGCGGCGCGGCGGGGGGGGCTTTGCCTCGCGGTGGGCTTGACGAGTGGTGGCGGCGGCGGAGGCGCCGTCCGCTTGGCCGACACGGGGGCGGCCGGGGCGGGGGTGGGCATCGGGGGGGTGATGGGTGCGAAGGGGGGGGCCGGGAAGGCGAGGTCGTATCCGACCTTGCCCCAGGGGGAGGGGCGTTGGGGGGCGAGGGGGGTCCTCATTAGGGGGGGAGGGGCGAGGGGGCGCGCTTGGAAGCGGGGGGGGCGGGAGGGGCGGGGGGCTTTGGGGCAACCGCGGTAATTCGCGGTGTGGCCCACCGTCTTGCATAAGACGCAAGCCGGGGGCTCGATGCAGAGGGCAATATCTTTTGGCCGAGAGCACTCCTCGGTCGGATGGTCCCCGAGGCACTTGACGCACCTGGGGTGGGCGAAACAATTACGGGCCGAGTGCCCGTAGAGTTGGCAGCGGTGGCACTGCGAGGGGTAGCCCCCTTTGTGAGGGGCCTCGACGCGGATGCCGGAGAGGTGGCAAACGGTCTTGATCTTGAATATGCGCTTGGCATCTTCGGATTTTTCGAGAGCTACTATAACCATGTTAAATGGTTCGTTATGGCGGCCCCTGTGCATGCGGTGGACCGACAGCACAGGGAGAGACTCGTCCAGAAGGGACTGCTTAACTTCATCCGTGGGGATCTCCCGAGGGACACCACGGATGACTACGCGGAGGGCTTGGTCCTCCGGGAGGGCGTAGGTGTGGAACGACACCACACGCTCGCGGAGGAGCTTCGTGAGGGACCTATGGTCCGCGGAGGAGGGCACGGTAACTTTAATACCGTGCTCGGTGGGGCGGGCGGATGTATACTGGATGTGGTGCTCGTTGCACCACCCAGAGACGAGAGTCCACTTAGCCTTGTCCTGAATGAACAGAGGCGGTGGCGGGGGGAGTTTGCGCGCAGAGGGCGCGGCGGGGGTATTCGGGGTGCGGGGAGGGAGCGGGGACGGGTTGGCGCGGGGCGCGCGGTCGCGCAGGGGCGGGGACATGGGGGAGTCCGTCGGGAAGGAGGGGGGTGAGGGGGGGGAGGGCTTGGCTGCTTTAGCCGGGGCGAGGGGGGCCTGCTTGCGGCCGCTCTTCTTCCGCTTCCCCTTGCCCGCCAGAATGAAGTCGTCCTCGGAGGACGATTCGGTGGCGGGTTCGGCGGAGGCGGGGGACGGGGATGCGGGACGGGGGGCAGGGGACGGGACGGAGTCCTCCGAGCGCACGGAGCGCATCGAGAGGGCCGGGGAGGAGGCGCGCGATGTTACGCGCGATGTTGCGGACGGGGGGCGAGGGAGGGTGGGCGGCGGGATCGCCCGCGGGAACCTCTCATGAAGGAGGTAATGGGACTCAACATCGTTCAATATCTCCTCGAGGGTGATATTGTACAACGACATGATATTAAATGGATATAATTACTAATTGAAAATAAAACAAAACAACCAAATTCGGTCGCGAGTTTACTTACGTAAACAAACACGTACTGCGTATCCGATGCGAACGGAACGAAGGAAAGAAAGGGATCGCGCTATGCGGGAGACGGAGATAGCCTACTCCGTACCCGAGACGGTCAGAGTGACCGTCTTGCCTGAAGGGCGTCGGGGGCGTGGCCTACTCTAACGGTTTTTTGACGAGGTTTCCAAACCGTGCGTTCCTGCGAGAAGAAACCTCAAGAAACTCGCAGGCAGTCGCCCTAATCTAATTGGACGTACCTATACGTCCCCGGGCGGGATAACCCGGGGGTGAGTGGGTGATGTTTCCCTCCCGACCGGGATAGGCCGGGAGGTGTGTGTACTTAAGGTGAGCCCTAGAGAGTCTCCCTCTGCCAATCTTAATGTGCAGTCGGGTTCCTAACTGCTCCGGTGAAGGGGTGTTATTGGTACCTACTCACAGTAGGTACCGCACACCCAAACAAACACCAGAGGATGGATTACGGGATGAGGTAGGGTGGGAGGGGGCGATAGTCGGGATCGACTAGGGGCAAACCCCAAGGCCGATTGATCCGACCCCGTCCGCTTGTTTGTTTCACCCTGAAGGGGCGAAACAGGCAAAGCGGGTCGTTGCCTCGCTGGATTAGTTGTCACCGGTAGGTATCCTCCAAGCGACCACGGAAGGTGGATTTTCTATATGACCCAGACTAGTAACACGTCTGCGGAACACAAAGTAAGCGAGCAAGCAATAGCGGGCAATGGAAGCGGGCTATATGGGCGCGTGCGTGCGTACTGTGTGGGCTCCGGAAGCGGTCCATCCTATATTACTTCCAGATAATGGAGCTTTATATAAGTGAAAGAATTATTCAGATATATTTAGTAGTTTCAGAGCCTATTCGTTGCAAAGTGTAGACAAACTGTAGGTTTGAAAAATGTCCCAGGATATAACTAACATGGCTCTGGCTCATATGGTAAATGACCCAATGGTGGCCAGTTTAAGAAAAAAAAAACTGGTTTTTGTGAAATATTACCAAAATTGTGAAAGTTTCAGCACTGAATATAGTGAAACTGTACAGTCCAGTCCTTATTTAATATTTGTAATGGGTTACGCGTGAGATACGGCAAAGCTGGATTCAATTAATTTAACAAATAAAAGTTGTAGTTTTGTGACCCAGTCTTGGCCAGGGAAAATCCATTAATGGATACCCCAGTCTTAGTCTTAGTTTATCTTTATTTTATGGCTAACACATCAAACAAAACAAATTTTGATTTTAATTAAGCAATACTATTTTACAAGTGAAACTTTCTGCTCACCGCCTTAATGATTTCCTTAAGAAAAGCCGTCGTTGTCAATTTCAAATCACTTTACACTTTGTATTCTCGCAGATTTGTACATATAACTGACTGAATTGAATAAAACGTTAAACTTAGATAGTTCGATGTCTAAAGTCTATGTCACAGTGATCCCAATGTAAAAACATTCGCTCATGTCCGAATTCTAGAGGTTTCTTTCAATTTTTGGCCATTACTGGTACCGTGGCCACGACTAGTACACTTACGATAGTCATATCATATGTAAATGTTTTATGCAGATAACTAATTCCCTTATCATGTTATCACGGCAGCTGTATAGATCGTGTCATATCTAAACATATCTTCCATGTAATTTCATTAAACACTTCAACGCAACTAGGCAATCCTACTAATATTATAAACTAGTCGCTCCCCGCGGTTTCACCCTCGTTCCCGCGGATCTTCAATTTTCCCGGGATAAAAAGTATCCTATGTCCGTACCCTGGTTCTAAGCTACCTCCCCACCCATATTCAGCCAAATCATTTCATCCGTTCTTGAGTTATAAATAGTGTAACTAACACGACTTTCTTTTATATAGAAGACTAGCTGCCTCCCCGCGGTTTTACCCGCGTAGTTCCCGTTTCCGTGGGAATACAGGGATAAAATATAGCCTATGTTACTCGGGGATAATGTAGCTTTCCAAAGGTGAAAGAATTTTTGAAATCGGTCCAGTAGTTTCGGAGCCTATTCATTACAAACAAACAAACAAACAAACAAACAAACAAACAAATCTTTCCTCTTTATAATATTAGTATAGATATGAAAGTTTCTGAGTAAAGATGGATGTTTGTTACTCTTTCACGCCAAAACGGCTGAAGGGATCTGCTTGATATTTGGCACAGAGTTAAAATATGTTCCGGAATAACACATAGGCTACTTTTTATCCCGGGGAAATTGAAGGTCCCCAGGAACCGGCCAGTCAGTTCAAATTTAGAATATCGTTTAGGAACTTTTTAAACGACTTAAAAAAGAAAAAAAAAAAAAAATACCGGCCAAATTGAGAACCTCCTCCTTCTTTTTGGGAAGTCGGTTAAAAAAGGAGGAGGTTCTCAATTCGACTGGTATTTTTTTTAATGTTGGTAATCTATTCGAATGATATTTACCGATTTATATCATTCGTTCATTTATGTTATTCCGTTAGTGTCTTGTGCCAAAATTTGAAATACCTTCATGACGGCATTTTCAATCTTTTCTTTTGCGTCTTTGATATTATATGAGTTATTATTTCATATTTCATCGTCTTATTATATGTTATGATTTATGTTTATATGTAGTGTACTGAAAATGTCTATAACAATGATAGAGCTCTCATTTTCATCATGAAACTAGCGACCTTACCCGGCTCCGCACGGTTACGATACGATTTTGTTTGTTTGTTTATCTTCACAATCAATTTTTTTTAATTCAAATAGGCCTTAACAAGCTCTTCTGAATAGACATTATATATGCTCTTATACTACGCGCTTAAATTAAAAAAAAACTTTTTAGTTTCACATAGCCCATTTATCAAGGTAAGCTACAGCCAAAGATCATGCTACGACCAAAAAGACTATACACACAAAAATACAATTTTTCCACTTTATAATATTAGTGTAGATAAATAAAACGAAACAGGAAAGGAACATAAATAAGACTATTCCTGATCAATAGCACGTAGCTGACCAGTGACGTATAGTCGCAGGTATTCACTAACTATACTACACTATCTCCATGACTTACAACTCAAGTCTATACTCTGTCCCTTTCCTTCACTAGGGTATCGCGTGAGACGTCCGATGTGTGGACACCACGAGATTACAACTTAGCTACTTATTTGCATGTCATTAATGTAATGGGCGATTCGTATCACGGTACGGACATTGTAAATTCATTGATAAAAACATCAATGTTGATATTATAATGAGTGTAAGTAACTAAGTGATATTTTTTTAGCTTTCTGATACAAGAACAATCAGTTATCTATTCTGTTATCTGATAAATCTGAAACAAAGCCGCACGAGAGTTTTTTTTAACAGACGTTAAAAAAGCATTCAAACAAAAAATTAAATTTCCAAGTACCTACCGTAATATGCTCTATTTCCAACGTCCAAAGTTGAAAATGCAACACCGCTCGATGAAAAAGCGTCGCGTTTTTAAAACGCTGTCGTGTGAACATATACATAGGAATGCATTTGTTGTATTTGCGAATGAGGGCTAATGCAACAAGTGTTAGTTCACCGTTTTTAGTTAAACTATAAATTAATTATGATATTTTCCCCGCGGTTTCACCGGGAGATCTTCCATTTTCCAGGAATAAAAAGTAGCCTCTGACCTTTCTTAGGCTCTGGACTATCTGTGTACCAAATTTGATTTAAATCGGTTTAGTAGTTTTAGCGTGAAAGCGAGACAGACAGGCAGAGCTACATTCGCGTTTATAATATTAGTAGGAGTAAAAATTTTAGTAAAAATTATAATATGTTTTTTGGTTTATATGAATCATAATCAAAATATCTTTTATTACGTTATTGTTTAAATTGTCTTATGTCATGTTGTATTTCGTTCGTGTGTCCTCGGTTTCCTCACAAACCTGTTCGTTAGTTATTTTGTGATGATCTCAAGTAACTAGTGAGGTGAGGTCATGAAGTCTAAGTTTAGTAATGAATTAACTTAAGCACTTATTTCTAAACATCTGTTTTGTAGCCTTTAACATCAATAATGTTTTATTTTTATTTTGATGCTAATTCGTTTTAGTACCGCTTCCCTGGAACTTTTATAATACATCATTTTGATCTATTATGAACATTTTAAGGCTAAAAATGTTAGCCATTAATTGTTGTTATTTGTTACATACTACCTTCCGCTACTATATTACCCGCGTAGTTCCCATCTCCGAAAGAATACGAGGATACAATATAGCCTACGTTACTCCCTGATAATGTAACTTTTCATTGGTGAAAGGTTTTTTCTGTTCGGTTAGTAGTAGTGATTTGGGCGTCAAAGGGCACATTTGCTTTTATAATATTAAATTCTGATAAATAAGTTACTGTTGATTGTATTTTTTTCCATCTACAATACAGTAAAATATCTTCGTATTTCTTATAAAAACATAAAATTTTGAGTATTTTTTCGACCTTAGTTATTTAGGTTGTCCATTTCTTTTGTCACCGACAAATTGTCATCAATTCATGACATTTGTTATTTTCAAATCACTTGGTTCTTTTCATGACAATTTTTCATGTCATTTTAATAATTATGTTGCATTTGAAATGTGTGTCACAAGTGACATTACATTGTAAGGCATTATAGTACGGCCTAGTTCTATTTATGTTAGAAACCTTACGATACAAAGCCTTTGTCTAATGTGTAGTAACATGTGTAGGAAAAACTAATAGAAATAAATACCTTAGAACATAAGTTACCAATCTTTTTCGTAGGCTGATAGATTATGTCCTTTTAAATATGTATTTAAATTAAAGTTTATATAAATTCTAGTGGCTCCCTGTGGTTCCCGAGACCTACATCATTCCGGGAAAAAGAAAGTCCTTTTCCAAGCTATCTTAGCGACACAGACAGACAGAGAGTTTTTTCGCATTTATAATATTAGTAGGTATTTACATTCTATGATTAGACATGTTCATTCCCACAAATCTTTGGTCTGGATAGGAAGAAAATCCACGACCAGCGGCTTAAAAGTCAGCGTCACTAACCACAAAGACAACAGGCCATTCATAAAAACTCTAGGAAAGTCTGATTTTAATCGCATATACTATTCTGGGCTTAGGTTGTTTTTCAGCCCGTCGGAAAACTTCAAAGCGATTTTTCAATATTACGGTTTTTCATACGTTATTTTTAGCCAGAGATATACTAGGTCATTCACTGAAACGTCACTTTGTAGTCTGTAGGGCTGGATTAGCAGCCTTGGTCTAAATATAGGATACCTAAAATCTGAATCCTAATATGCTGATATAGGAATATTGAAGACAAACTAAGTCTAAGTCTGAAGATGGTTCATCATCATCATCATCATCATCTCAGCCATAGGACGTCCACTGCTGAACATAGGCCTCCCCCATCGACTTCCATGCAGACCGGTTGAAGGTTGCCTGCATCCAGCGGGTTCCAGCGACCCTTGTCAGGTCGTCAGTCCACCTTGTAGGTGGACGCCCTACGCTGCGCTTGCCGGTGCGTGGTCTCCACTCGAGAACCCGTCTGCCCCACCGGCCATCGGTTCTACGAGCTATGTGCCCCGTCCACTGCCACTTCAGCTTGCTAATCCGCTGGGCTATGTCGGCGACATTCGTTCGTCTACGGATCTCCTCATTCCTGATTCGCTCTCGTAGAGAAACACCGAGCATAGCCCTCTCCATAGCTCGCTGTGTGACCATGAGCTTTCTTATGAGGCCCATAGTGAAAGACCACGTTTCAGAGCCATAGGTGATCACTGGTAACACACACTGATTGAAGACTTTCGTCTTTAGGCACTGAGGTATTTCGGACGAGAAGATGTCGCGGAGTTTCCCGAACGCTGCCCAGCCGAGTTGGATTCGACGATTGACCTCTTTCTCGAAGTTGGACCTACCTAATTGGACCGTATGCCCTAGGTAGACGTACTCGTCAACAACTTCGAGAATGGAGCTCCCAACTAGTACAGGGGCGGGCGCAACATGGACATTCGACATGACCTTCGTTTTGTCCATGTTCATTTTAAGGCCCACCTGTTGGGAGACTCGATTGAGGTCTTCGAGCATTGTGCTGAGGTCTTCCAGCGATTTTGCCATGACCACGATATCATCAGCAAACCGAAGATGGTTATTTTATTTATATTTACAATAGTGGCTCCACGCGGTTTCACCTGCGTACCCGGGAGATCTTTTTCCGGGATTAAAAAATATCCTTTCTCAGGCTCTAGACTTTCTGTGCACCAAAACTCATTTAAATCGGTTCAGTAGTTTTAGCGTGAAAGCGAGACAGACAAACAAACAACAGATTTGTAACTGTTACCTACCTAACTCGCTGTAAAATATTAAAAAAAAAATTAAGAAATACTCCACTCATATTGCTGTTACATTCTTATTTTACAACAAAATATATGGAGCCGCTTAAATTAAATATTTTCGTGTAAATAGACACATTCACAGGTAATAAAAGATGTCATCTCTATGTCTCGATATAAAAAGAAATAAACACTTTATTATTATTTTTTTGTTAAAAATATGTGTTAAAATAAAACTATTGACAAGTTTATCTTGTTCGTCGACAGTGGCTCGACCCATTTAGGATATTTTAATGCGGACATCAGCTCTTAGGAATTTGGAAGATGCAATAAATTTTGCGTCTTCGAATGGCGAGGAGAGAAATAAAATTACCGAGATAGCTTTAAAATGGCATAATTTTAAACATAAATTTTGTATGTAGGTACTTACTGTTTTATTGTGTAAATTTTCCCTATTTATTATTGGGTTAGTAAATCATTCTAAATTATAGGTAAAGTAAAACCGTTTAACGAAGTTTCCAGGTATACTTACGCCATAAGAGCGGCTTTTATTTTTGAAATTCCTGACTCACCACCTAACAGAAAAAAGTTGATATTTTGTTTAGTCAAAAATGCTAAGTTGTCCCGAGCTAAGAACTCCGTATTATGACAGTCTCTTCTTAAGCGACTTTCAAAAAATGGAGGAAGTTCTCCATTCGATTTAATTTGCATTTTTTTTAGTAAATATGCTTCCTACTTTTATCTTACAAATATTATGAAAAAGTTGGGATGGATGGATGATAAACTTAGGCAGCTTAGATAAAGCTATCAAACTCGACTAAATAGAATATTCTCTGGGAAATCGAGTAAAACCACGAGGCAGAAGTTAGTATAGTGTATTTGCTATCAAAACTAAGTAGTACAGCTACTGACGTGTTCGTTAGATAATACTTACCACTTCTACTTTGAGTGTTAATTTGTCATGTAAATAACTTTGACATTGCACATACATATTTGCATCAGTTATAATCTAATTCCAGACAGTCTTACCGATGCAAAATAATACTATTACTTCTTATGACACTGAAACATTCATTTATGCTAATTTCTTACTTATATATAACTAGTGGCTTCTCGCGGTTTCACCCGCGTTCTCAGTGATCTTAAATTTTTCCGGGATAAAAAGTAGCCTATGTGATAACACAGGGTGTCAGCTAACTCCATACCAAATTTATTAAAAATCGTACCAGACGTGAAGAAGTAACAAACATACACACTCACAAACTTTCACCTTTATTCTATTTTATTTTCCGGTTCCTCTGAACTTAGCATTTTTTCCCAAATTTTAAAAGTGTTCTTCATTACTACTACAATTATTTCCCGGGGGTAGTATGGGTACTAAGGTATGTTTTAGTACCCCCCTTCTCTCCCCCAAAGTACCTAAAGGAATGTTCCTACGGGTTTTAAAACTACATAAAAAAACTTGTCTGTCTGTCTGCAACCTCATCTGGGTCACATCTCCCCCATATTTTTTACAATATTTTTATATGATTCTCCTCTAGCTATCCTCGAAAAATAGGCTAACATTTTAAACAGTAGTTTCGGTGCTTATTCAATACAAACAAACAAAAAATCTAACCATTGCTCTTAGATTAGTTTTTTTACAACAAATTCTACCATAAACATATACGGATTTAAATGAAATAAAAAATTTGGGTCAAACTAAACGGCGAAAATTTCAACTTAAATCACAATTTAATACCTATTTAATCTGTGCAACATGCCAAATAAGATGACTATCCTCCTTAAATGTTCAATCATTAATGACACAGCCAAGTTAATTATCTATATATGGATATATAATAACATTTGCCGGTCGCCAATTAAAATAATCTACTCACTTATGTCTCAACATTTGCAGCTATCAAATAAAATCTAAACTTGTCACTAAGTACATAATAAGTACTAAACAAAAATAATAAACTTCCAAATCAATATATGTATATAAAACCAGCTTCCCCCGTGACCAGCGTAGTTACCGTTCCCGTAGGAATAGAGGGATAAAATATAGCCTATGTTACTAAATGATAATGTCGCTTTGAAATGTTGAAATAATCTTTGGAATCGGCACAGTAGTTTTTGAATTATTCATTACAAACATGCAAAGTTTCCGCTTTATAATATAAGTGTAGAAGAAGACTTATATATGTCTCTTTATATAAATAATAAGCCCTAATTTAGTCACAGACTCAGTATTTCTGACTCATCAACGAAAGACTTCCAATCTTCCCAAACCGGGGTAAGAAAGATTTCTTCTTGACAATAAAAATATGTAATTCCAGGATTATAACCATGGGTTGTCAACTCAAAAACTTATACTTCCTCAGTCACAATTGCAATTTTATTCTCCCATATCCCAATGCAAAAAAGTACCAGAATTTACTACTATACGAATTAATTCTCTATCGCCAAGCAATACAAAAGTTACGGTTGACCGATTCTATAAACAGGTCAAGGCTCACTATGATGATGAAGGTACCCTTGCACCAGTTGTGTGACGTCATCAGCATCACGTTCACCTTCGCTTAACTCATCACCAATCAAGTCACGTATCTGAATGCTTTTAAAAGTATACTTGAGTAGGTTAAAAAATTGGAATGACCATTTTTGCCTCACAAACTGCAAGAATTCTATTGTTTTGATGGTAGAGCTTTAAGTGTTTTTTGCAAGAAAATGAAATACTAGCTGACCCGCGCATAGTCAGTGTCACGTTCCCCGTTTTAGCATCAAATTTTCGAAGCTCCGCTCCTATAAGTTGTAGCGTGATGTTATATAGTATTCTTGTGCCGCTTCTCCCCGCTGTTTCACCCGCGTTCCTGGGAGATTTTCAATTTTACCAGGATAAAAAGTAGCTTATGTGTTAATCCAGGCTATAAACTATCTGTCTTCCAAATATTATCCAAATCCGTTCAGTAGTTTTTGCGTGAACGAGTAACAAACATCCATCCATACTTACAAACTTTCGCATTTATAGTAGGATTAGCTGACCCGCACAATCTTTTTTAGCATCACGTTCCCCGGTTTTTGCATACTATACCGCTCTTACTGGTCGTAGCGTGATGATATAAAGTCTATAGCCTTTCTTGATAAATGGGCTATCTAACACTAAAATCAATATTCAATTTGAACCAGTAGTTCCTGAGACTAACGAAACAAACTCTTCAGCTTTATTTATTAGTAAAGAGATCTTTTCGTATTAATAAGGCTCACATTACAATAACACACAGCTGCATTCTACTCAGCTCCTAAATATCCCAAAGAGCGTATAACAAAGCATTATATGGACAGCAGACAATGGACATCAGCGGATTGTTTTTTTTTTTTTTTTTTTTTTTTTTTTTCACACACGGCCAATCTGATTCCAAATTAAGCATCAAAGTGAGCTTGTGTTATGGTAACCAGATAGCTGATATACTACATATACTACTTTTAAATACATACTTATATAGATATTTACAACCAGACACAGGACAAACAGACATATTCATGCATACAAATGTTTGTCCTGGGTGGGAATCGAACCCACGACCCGCGGCTTGAAAGTCAGGGTCACTAACCACAAAGCCAACCGGGCTGTCAAATGTTTAAATTAGACACATCCTTTGACTGCAACAAGAGGTCGCAACGTTCACTGTCCGTCCACTTTCCTTATTGGTCAATCAATGTATCCTCTATTTGTTTGGTTGTTGTTACGATTTCATTATTATGTAATTGGTCTTTTAATAGACATGTAACATGAATTGGTTTAATATGAAGTGCATTAAGTATGGGTTTTGTTTGCGATGGCTATATAAATGCGAAAGTTTGTAAGTAACCTAACCTCTTTCACGCCAACACGGCTGAAGGGATCAGCTTGAAATTTGGCACAGAGTTATAATGTTCTGGAATAACACCGGTTGAAACCGCGGGGAGTAGTAGACTGTGGTTATGTTGTGCAGCATAAATATGTTGTGCTGTATTAAATAAATTAACTTTGTAAATAAAATCTGAATTAATTAGTAGTCCATTAAGTCTAGGTCCTAGAACTCTTAAAATACCATAAATGCAAGGATTTTGAAGCTAAGAAAACTCAAATGATACTGACAATATAAATTAATCATTTAGAGTGCAGTTAGAAATCAACAGATGATTATAATTCGTCAGACGTTATGTTCGAAAGTCCGGAAAGACAAGTTAGTTTCAATTCATGCATTTTGATATATGGAGTTTTGTGCAGTACATGCACATCTTGAAACGCATGTATTGTATTATAATCTTCTACTACCTATATATATAAACATCATGTCATAGTGAAACGGCTTGAATATTTTAATGAATTATTTTATATTTTTGATGGATCTGAGAACAGTTCGTAAAGTATTTTTCACCCCCCCACCCCCCATTTTTTATTTATATGGTAGAACAAAGTTTCCCATGTCAACTTTTATGATAAAAAACTTCTAGTTACTTCATATTTGAATAACGTACTACCTTTTCGTATCATCAGCTAAGCAACCGTCCTTCATAGACCACGTACCATAGTCCCAGATGACAAGTGTTTTCGATATACAAACTAAACAAGTGTACCGTATATAATATTAAATGCCTCCAACGGAGTCAGCTCGCGACGGCATGTTGTGCCTGTCAAGACACGAGAACTGCCCCTGGAACGAAGCCCTGAAGTCAGCAGAACTGACATGGACCGGATTACAGTACACCTGCCTGAAGATACTTCACCTGTACTGCAAGGTCTTCGATAAGGAAGATATTTTGGATATGGTTATAAGGTTAGTCAGTTGTCTTTGTGGCATTGGACGGAAGATTAGTAGAACCTAGGTCTTTTAGACCCGTTATTTTAGCAGCTGCTTCAAACTCTTTAGTGAAATAAAGGTTTGTAACTGATCTATCTTTACTGAAATAACTAATATCATTAATTAATGTATTATCCGTAATAAAGGCTATTTTTATTTGAATACGTCACTAGGGCTGTTTTATATACTGCTTCGGCGATTATCTAAAGACCAATGGAAGAACTTAACTTATATGTTTATAAAATTACTATACTATAAGTGCTGACTTTGATGCTCTTATTGAAAGAGATACAATCAAAGTTATGAACAAATATTTAAAAATATCGAATTACTTTGCAAGAACGTAATACGATTGTAAAAGAGGTATTCCCTTTCTTGGTATATCTATCTAGGGAACATACAAAGAAGTTTATTGATGATTTTCTCATAAATCAGGTTTGATAAATAGTTTATTAGACCCCGAACATTTTAATTTGAGTTTACAATTAACTATCGACCATTAATAGTGGCGCCTAGAAACAGGAAAAGCCATCTGCCAAAATGAAAATAGTGAAGCTTTAAAACGTTAATTTAACATAAAATGGATGAATCATTAAAGAGAAATTAGATTTTAATGACTTTGATGTTACAGTATAACGTGGGGCGTCTCAAAATGTTGTTTATAAAACAGCTGCAAATATTTTATGACCGAAATTATCGTTATCATTTATCTAAGCCAGACACAGAACTAGACAGATGTTTTTCCAGATAGTAATGTTGGTAACAATGTAGGTGTGTTTTTTGTAACAAATGATGTTGTTAAGACAATAGAATTGGAATCTTACCATACTGGTGTATCACTATTCACTACATATTATAAAACAAAGTCGCTTTCCGCTGTCCCTTTGTCTTCTTAAATCTTTAAACCTACGCTACGGACTTTTTAATAGATAGAGTGATTCAAGAGGAATGTTTTTATATACAATATATGCATAATATAATAGAGGAACAATTAACATTTTGGAGGTGTCTAATGTGGTGTATAAGCATTGCACCCGTGCGAAGGTAGGGCGGGTCGCTGGTCTTCACATAACAAATAACATGGTCTTCTCCACGATGTAGGCGCTTGTCGAGATCTTGCAAGTAGTTTGTAGGATCTCTGAAATGTTACATATGAATCGGGCTTTTATAGAACTTTGATACAAACAAATTCCTATCTACTCTCTCCAACCGTCTCCTGGCTAGACCATAAACCATCCATTCTCCTTTTTTTATCCATTGGCATATTTCTGCAGTTTATTTATTTGTTCGTCTTCTCTTGCACTTTTTAATGCCCCCAAGTCTCGAGTTATTTCATACGGAACCTACGTTTCATTTTAATTGGCCATTATTTATATGCTTCGGCTAATTTCATCGGAATTGCCGCTGTGATGGCAACACTAAACGTTTCTGCGGACATAAAATTCCGTATTGCGGGCATGGGCCGCTCGTAACAATGTTTACGGGAAATCTAATGAGGATCATGGCATTTGTTCAATATAGAACTATTCTATATGGATATAGCGACGTGTATGACGCTGTATTGGCGACGAAACTTGGATTTTGTATTCATCAAGTTACCAAAGGGCATGCTAGCGCTAATAACTGTGTTGGGCGTGAGTTGAAATTACTTGAACTCGCACAATTGACATTTCAACATGTTATTCAGTATTTCCGTATAAAAATAAAAAGTGTCCAAGTGCAAGACGGACTCGGGCACTCGGGCACCATGATTAATATCGATCAAAAAACTGTAAACAAATGACCTCTCACAGTGCACAGAATGAGATAAAGATTTTCAGAAATGAGATAAACTTTCAAAGATCTTTCAAGTTAGTGAATTTACCAAGCTATGATGGGCGTACGAAATAGAAAACATAAATTACGTATCTAATAAATTTATTTCTGCCTTAATTAGCACCTTTTTTGCTATATCATGCACATAAGCCTGTACCTACCGCAAATCTATTTTGATAATTTATTTTTCATCTTCACCGCTTTCCGTTGCGCCCACGTTATTCAGATCCATTCGTTCTTTTGTTTATAATAATGCCACAAAGATTGAAACGAACGAATGACTGACGCGTTTATTACGTTCAGATCACAAGATTTGTGTTATACTCATGATCATAACACACCACGACCTACAAACAGACAAATGAGCAACTGCCCTTTGTACACAAGTTTTCTTATGTTTCAAACATTTTTGTGTCTTTGTAAAACGTCTTCTTTAAGCTTTTAACGTAATTGATAGCTTTAAGCTCACCAGTATAACAATTAGCAAGTGTTTCAGGATTGCTAAACTTTTCGATTAATTAATTTTGGCAACTAATAAAATGTGTAATGAATCGCAAAAAAAGCTTTTAAAAATAGTATTAACAAGTTTTTGTCGCCATTTCTTTACACTGTAACTGGTCTCAATATTGTGATGGTCACCCTTTACCATCAGATGAACTGTCTCCAAACATACTATTTCAAATGCAGAGCTTTATATATAGCGTCAGATTTTATAGTTTATCCCTCCCTATACAACATTGTAGAGTATCAGTGACCTTCCAATATCCCCATCCAGTTGGCTAACGATCGGGTTGCCATCTCTGAAATTTGGAATCCAGGACAGGACGCGTGATAACCCTGGATTTTAGAGTCCAGAACTCGGACATGTCACCAGGTTTTTTGGAGCAAACGAGTCCTAGAGTGGAGACAGCGTCTCGGCAAACGTAGTGTAGGACGCCCTCCAGCTCGGTGGTCCGACGACCTGCGTATGGTTGCCGGGAGGGGCTGGATGAGGAGGGCGGAGGACCGGGATAGGTGGCGGGAATTAGGGGAGGCTTGCGTCCAACAGTGGACTGATAACGACGACGACGTTTAAAAAACAGTTGAAAATGTCATGTTGGGTGACTTTAATATTTTAATCCCGGACTACTATACCCCCCCGGACGCTCCCGGATGCCCTCTAAACTAGAACAAGTCTGGGGAAACCCGGAAGGCAACCCGAGCTAACGAAAACTTTGTAAGACATTGAGTTTATTTACTGTCTTTGTGGGACGTATTAATGTGTTTTCTGACTTTGAGTAACCCGAAACTAATACTTAGTCTTCTACGCTAATAGGTATATAAATAGGATAAATATAATTTCTTGTTTGTTTGTATTGTATTGGCTCCGAAATTACTGGATCGATCTGAATAATTCTTTCACTAATGCAAAGCTACTTTGTCGGGGACTAACATTGGTTATATTTTATTCGTATTCATATTCCAATAGTAACGGGAACTAAGGTGAAGCCGCAGGGCAGAAGCTAGTAGATAATAAATACATATGTCTTTAAAGAACACTAGCTGCCTCCCCGCGGTTTTACCCGCGTAGTTCCCGTTCCCGTGGGAATACAGGGATAAAATATAGCCTATGTTACTCGGGGATAATGTAGCTTTCCAAAGGTGAAAGAATTTTTGAAATCGGTCCAGTAGTTTCGGAGCCTATTCATTACAAACAAACAAACAAATCTTTCCTCTTTATAATATTAGTATAGATGAACGACGGTTAGTTCTGTAGCATTATATTTTCTAAAACGATCACAAACTTAACGTTACTGTATCGGTATCAGCGTAAGTAATATTGATAAATAAATGCGAAAGTAAGCTCTGTTTGTCTCACTTTCAGGCCAAAACTACTGGACCGGACTGGATTTGTTACACAGATAGTCTAGAGCCTGTGAAAGGACATTAGTCAAAGTAATAAATGATTAAAGGGGCCTCCTTTTACGCTCATTTGTCGTATAAATCTACCACCAGCTCCACAACCCTTTATCACGCCCAGTTTCTGGCACTCCCTGACGGATGGTGTGAATGTATTTACTTTGCAACTGATGCAAAGCAAATGGCTATGGGCTCGGCCGTTGTGCGTTCCATTAGCAAGACCGTGCCAAAGGTCGAGCTCAAGGAAACCTGGCTAGATGGGATTGCTAATGCATCAGGGATTTTATGGGAAATGATACAAAGGTAGTAAGGTTAGCTTTGTCATCGTTTTAGAAATTACCGGGCTATAGAACTAACCGTCGTCGATGTCTATGATTTTTTTCTTTATGACCTACTAGTGTCTCTTCGCGATTCATCCGCGTTCTTTCCGAGGACTTTTCTTTATCCAGGAAAACGTTAAGATCCCCTCATTTAAGCAAATATTTTTATTCAATGACATTTTTGAATGCTGTCATCTTTTTACTTTTCAAAATATATATAGCAGAACTCCCCCCTTAATTATCCCCTCCTGATCTTAAACCCTCCTTCCTGAACTTTCGCAATTATAATATTAGAAGGATTCTTATGAAACGAAATCAATAATATCATCACATCTAGACAATCCAAATGAAATTCCGTTGGCAAAGCTGGAATGTTACCAGCAATATGCGGAGAGAGAGGCGTTCGTGTTATAAATGTAAATTTTATTTTTTCTTTTTTGTATTATTTTTTAGTTTTTTAGTTTCCTAATTAGCGAGTAAGTGATACTGTTTTATTACAAATGCTGTCGACACTTATTTTAAGTTGTGTGAGTGTAAACGTGATGTTAGTGTTGCTAAATAAATACATAAATTCCCAATGATCTAATAGGCCGGAAACGTTCGACAAATTGAGTCAATATGCTTAGGTCATTCTAGATTCTAGATCAAGTATATTCAGCATATATATCTAGAATCTAGATAACGTTCAGTCCTAATATAATATCCCACCTGTGCTGTGACTAACGCTTACATGGAGGGTTTCAAATGATTTCAGCACTTCGCCATTTGCATTTGCGTCATACCACTTTACGGATTTTCATAATATTTTAATGGCTTATTGTGTAAAATGGATATCTCTACTTTCTATACGTTCATCTTTGTTAATATATAGGTAGAAGAGTTGGTTGTTTGTCGGTCCTGAAGAAGTACTAGTCCGATTAAAAAAATATATTTCAGTGTTAGATAGTCCATTTATCGAGGAAGGCTGTATATCATCACGCTACGACGAATAAGAGAGGAGCATCAATCAAAAATGTAGCAAAAACGGGCAAGTGACGCTAACGAAGTTGCGCGGGTCAACTAGTTAGGTATAACATAATTTATAATATTACTTACTTAGTATCTACAAATGTACTGTTTTCTTTACTTTTTCAAATCTCTTGTTAGAGGGTCATGCGCTGAGAGAGAAATATCCTTTGTCTCTTTTCTAGAAGTTAATAAAATACGTTTTTAATGTTCAAATGACGTATCAAATTAGAACCGAATTATCTTTTGATCTCGATTGATGTTGTCTTTGGCATTGCAGATTGACAATCCACCTATCAATCTATCAATTGGATTTAGACCACGATATTGATATTGGCGAATTTACGCCAAAAATAGCGCCAAATTGTCATTATAGTCCATCTCCGAAATGATTTCAATTCAGATGTAATATCAAAATTATCCTACTAATATTATGAATGCGAAAGTTCTGGAATAATACATAGGCTACATTTTATTTCGGGAAAATTAAAGACCCCTGGGAACGCGGGTGAAACCACGGAAACCACTAGTCTACACTAATATTATAAAGAGGAAAGATTTGTACTTTTGTATTTTTGTATGAAACGAATAAACTCAAAAAGTACTGGACCGATTTTAATAATTATTTTTTCATTAGCAAGCTACATTATCACTGAGTAACATAGGCTATTTTATCCCTGTATTCCCACGAGAACGGGAACTACGCGGGTAAAACCACGCGGAGGCAGCTAGTAAGAATTAAATATAATCAATTTAAAATTAACTTTTTAACTCCAAAACAGCTGATCAGTGTTATAACTTCAATAAACTCTGTATAAAGGTTATAAAATGAATAGCTTTATAAAGTAAACGCGTATAAAAGTCGTAAACCTTTCCTTTGTAATCTTTATTGGCCAATCGAAAATGAACTTAAACTTCATTGATATAGAGTAGTTATAAAAATAAAGCAGTGTTCAAATATTACGTGTAAGATTTAAGAGCTTTCATGAATAGAAAATTACACTCGGGATCAAAAAATACGTTAATCTTGTTTTTTTTACTCATCGTCACTATAATAATAAATATCTTGGGACATTTTTTCACACACGACCAATCCAAATGATTCCAAAGTAAGCTTGTGTCATGGTAACCAGATAGCTGATATACTACACATAATACTTTTAAATACATACATATTATAGATATTTACATCCAGACACAGAACAAACAGATTATTGAGAGATAATCCAAAATTTCTTGCACAAAAATGTCTTTAATGTGTGGAAATTGTACCCACAAGCTGCTTGAAAGCTAAGGGTAAACTCTCTAAGATAATGACCTCTCAACTTGTCTATGAATCAAAATATAGACTTAAGTTAATAAAAATTGTGGTAAAGCGATTTATTTGCACCCAAGTGTATTCACCTAGTCTATACCAAAAATATTATGAAGAGAAATGATTAGATTTTTGTTCGTTTGTTTGTTCCAAAACTATTCCATCGATCTGAATAATTCTTTCACCAATAGAAAGCTACATTATCTACGAGTAACATAGGCTATATTTTATCCTCGTATTCCTACGGGAACGGGAACAATGCGGGTGAAACCGCGCGGAGGGACCTAGTCTTTCATAAACTTTAGTGCTTATACATTCTCATGAAATGTTCCTCATAACTTATCTATTATTACGCTTAATAGTTTTCTTTCCCATAATCTAGATTTCTTCTGATGTTTTAATACCTAGTTGTTTATTTAGATAGTGTTCTTTGGAAGGAAAGTTTTAAGACGTGTGTCTGTATGTGTCATCGTAGCTCTGAAACGATTTTGATTCAAGTATTTTTTTTATTTAAAAACGTTTATGTTTATTCGAGGCGGTAATAAGTTATATTGTAAAATTATATTCCACTAGTGGCCCCCCGCGGTTTCACCCGCGTACCCGGGAGATCTTCCATTTCCCCGGGATAAAAAGTAGCCTATGTCTTCTTTCAGGCTCTGGATTATCTGTGTACCAAATTTCATTTTAATCGGTTCAGTAGTTTTAGCGTGAAAACGAGGCAGACAGACAGAGTTACTTTCGCGTTTATAATTTTAGAATATATTAAATTAACATTTTTTAAACTAAATTAACATTTGTTAAACTCGGCTTTGAGTATATCCATCCTTATTTATTAGGTACTATGAAACTGTAAAGGACATCACATAAGTAGGTACTTACGAAAATATAGTCATAGATATTATTTACAAATATAAACCAAAATATATTACGATTTATTTATAAACACAAATCTTGTTTCTGTTTACTTTTCATTATAAATATCTCATAACAATAAACTGTTTAAAAACTTTGAATAATTAATAACATTCACTATTTGTTCAATCATTAAAGCAAGTGGCTTTGGGGAAAGCACCACACTCACGATCATGAGGGTGCAGGTTCATATTCCTGACGCATACCTTTGTGTTTAAAAACTCATATACTTTCAGAGAAGGAAAACATCGTGAGGAATCTTCGGTTGAGAGCCCTCTGCGCTTACCGAAAAAGTCCGCGTAACGGTGTAAAGGCTATCTGAGGCTAACACCTGCTAGTCCATTTAAAAAAAAAATCGTGAGGAAACTGCATGCACAAGATGTCACATTCTAAGGACTATCTCTACACAGTACCTACCTTTAAAATAGTCGCTTCCGTCCGTCCGGCTAGACCTTTTAATCTACTTAATGGATTTTAATGCAGTTTTCAACAATATATAGAGTGATTTAAAATAAAGTTTTACATGTATACTAATATAATATTATAAAGCTAAAGAGTTTATTTGGTTGTTTGGTTGAACGCGCTAATCTCAGGAACTGCTAGTCCGATTTGATAAATTATTTCAGGGTTAGATCCATAGTACATTATCGAGGAAGGCTATACGCTATTTATCATCACGCTACGACCAACAGGAGCGGAGCATCAATAAAAAAAATTGCAAAAACGGGCTAGCGAAGTTGCGCGGGTCAACTAGTTGCTTTATATTAATTTGTTGAAATATGACAATGATAATATGTCAAACCGTTTGAAGCCGGGACAGGAAGCTAGTTAATAATATAAATACAACCTGAATTATATAAATGAGGACATATTGTGGTTCTACACATGAACAAACCGCAAAACGATATCATTTCAATATATTACGAAACTAGGTACATATATCTAGAGTATATAATATAATTTATTTTTAGCATAACAAGGTAAATGCTTATGTAATTTTATTATTAACTTCCCCATATTAAACTAAACATAAGGATTTTAGTTTTAAATGGAATTTGCATGACCACTTTCATGTATGGAAAACTTGGTAGATGATATACAAAGGTGGCAACCAGGAATATGGTCCCACCTGATAGGAAGCGGTTACCGTAGCCCATGGACGCTTGCAACACCAAGTTCATGTGTTTGGGAGTTACAATGCCACATACAAACACAAGTTGAAAAACACCAATATTTTCTTTGCTAAATCAATATTATTCTCAAAAAATTCTTTAGCTATTATTTTAGGTACATTTTAATAGAATTATTCAATTTTTTTTCGGTAAAAGTATGACTCAGTAACGATTTTATGTAAATATTATGAAAATACGAATAGATAGACAGACAGACGGATACATTTCAGACAAGATCAGGGGAAAGGCTATGACGTCATGTTTAATCCTAGGTCATTCTGGATTGAGCACTGTTTATTTAGTCTAGAATACGATTAGAATATCTATATTTTGATAAAAAATATTTGTACTTTACATATTTTATTCTTTTAGTTTAGATATTTTGAACTACGCAACGGACTTTCGGATAGAAAGACATAAAAATCTGTTCTTCCGTTTCGAAGTTATTATGCCATAGTTAAGCACACAGATACAAATTTATAAATCATACCTTTTTTCCGTCAAATGATAATATACATAGGTACTTACAACTTTAATATTACCTACTAGTGGCTCCCCGCGGTTTCATCCGCTTTCCCAGGGGATCTCCAATTTTCCCGGGATAAAAAGTAGCCCATGTGTTAATCCAAGGTATCAGCTAACTACAAAACAAATTTTATTAAAATCGCTTCAGCCGTTTCAGATGTGAAGAAGTATCAAACATACACACTCACAAACTTTCGCCTTTTATAATATTAGTAATAAGGGAAATTAAAACAGATATTATGAAAAAGAGATCCAAAGATAAATCTTCTAAATAACAAACCGACATAATCGTATGATGAATCTATGGAAGTCAATAGACTATAGAGATTACATATTAGACTGGAGCAAATATACAAGAAAAGAGAAGTTTGAGTCGGGCTCTCGCTTGAAGGGTTCCGCATTACCTACAAGGTTTAAAACTATGTAGGTTAATATTAAATACTTAATTAGAGAGCTGAAATTTAATTTTAAATACATTTTTGTAATTTGTTGTTATAGGAGCAATAGAAATACACTTTCTGTGATAATTTCAATTGTCTGTCTACCTATTACGAGTCATGAGATACAGCCGAATGACAGACGGACGGACAGCGGAGGTTTAGTAATAGGGTAATTAATTAGCCAAATCTATACTAATATCATTCAGAGGTACCTAGGTATTTTTATTTCTGTGTACGTTCGTAATGAATAAACTCAAGAATACAGTGCCGATTTCAAAAAATATTTCACTATTAGAAAGCTACATTATCAGGGAATAACATAGGCTATATTTTATCTCTCTATTCGGAACAGGAACTACACGGGAATTAATATTTTGACAATAGTCCACACACGAATCGTCCCGTTATATATATTTCAATCATATATACCTATCATTATCCTTTGGTTACACATCGAGTACGGAACCCTAAAAACGACATGGACGGGTTGTGCCATATGTTTGGCACTATGCCAAATTGTTTGGCAAACGTAGATTTGAATAATGCCTGTTAATATACGAAAATAAACCATGTATGTATAACTCTTCACTTGCAGGTAGAACACTTCTCTCATCATCATCATTACTATAAAAAATGATAAAAAATATCCTAAGTTATTTTCCAAATAGAGCTTGTACTAAGGTAATATGAGAATACATATATTTAAACATACAGATATAGAAGAAATGCTCATGCACACAAATGTGTGTCATGGATGGGTATCGAACCTACGACCGGGACTTGAATATCAGTCACTAACCACAAAGCCAATCGGCTATACATGTAATTTGTGTGTTTTAAATAAATAAATATTAACGCAAAAGATTTTGTCAAAAGATTTAGAAGAATTTGGTACTTTAAATAGAATGATAGATGTTCTTGATTGACCTTTTACGATATTTTTAGTTCCATCCTTTCTCATGGAGAAAGAGATATACATATTGCGACAAACAGACACCACGTCAAAATGATCTATTACCAGAGTTTTTAGTTTACGCTTTGGTAATGTAAACAAATTATCAATTTCCTTCCATCATAAAAAAATATGAACAAAAATATAATTACTGACAAAATATTTACTAAACATACAGACAAGATAATTATGAGGTATTCCACGTAGCCCACCTAAACGAAGCCCACCCAGAGGAAGCCCACCTAAAGTATTCCACGATGCCCACCCGTAGGTGGGCTTCAAATAAAAATTAAAAATAATTAATTTTCTATTCCACGAAGCCCACCTAAGAATATCACTCGCATAGTGTGGGGACAAGAAATTAAAATGTCGTTAGAAAAAAATATTTATTATTTAAAAGACTAACTTAAATTTCTATAATCGTTCAGTTTCATTATGTGACACAATATTTGTCATTTTTGTAATCTTAGGTAGGTACTATTTAAAATCACTGATTGAATCATAATATCATTCCAAAAAATATTCTTTCTATTATTTCCCCTTTTTGTGCTTTTGATAAAATCACAGATTGTGTCATAATTATGCAATAAAATATTGCACAAGTATCAAAAACATTGCAAATATAGTTTTCCGTAGAGATCCATGTTGATGTTTTCTTTAAACTTTTTTATGTTACAGTAGAGTATTTTTATTATTCACCAAACAGTTAGCTATAAGAAAACTTCAACATAGGTCTCTATGTAAAACTATAATAAATAAATAAATATCCTAGGATGTTTTTCACACAGCCAATCTGATTCCAAAGTAAGCTTCAAATGAAACTTGTGTTATGGTAACCAGATTGCTAATATACTACATTAATACTTTTAAATACATACTTATATAGATATTTACATCCAGACACAGAACAAACAGACATATTCATGCATACAAATGTTTGTTCTGGGTGGGATTCGAACCCACGACTCGCGGCATAAAAGTCAGAGTCACTAACCACAAAGCCAACCGGGCTGTCAAACTATATTTACATTGTTTTTGATATTTGTCCAAGTATTTATTGTAATTATGAAACGATCTATGATATTTTATGTTACAGTAGAGTATTTTTATTATTCTTGTAGTATATGTAGTGTATCAGCTGTCTGGTTACCATATCACAAGCTCTGCTTAGTTTGAAATCAGATTGGCCATGTGTGTGAAAAATGTCCCAGGATATTTATTTTTAATAAATACTAGCTTCTGCCAGCGACTTCGTTCGCGTGGAATAGTTTCTTTGGGCTAACTCTAACTTTAACCCGCGACTTCGTTCCTCGAACCTCCTCCTTTTTTTTAAGTCGTTTAAAAATAATCCTTATAGCATGATTTAGTATTCACGTGTGACGACGCGATGGCTTATTTCATCTATAATTTTGGTGTTTCTATACCGATTTCTATGGTTCTTTTTTATTAAATAGGTAATAATGTTAACTTTTTTAAATTAGGGATGAGTGAGTAAGAGTAAACAAATATAATCAGAATGCTCCGAACTGCTAAGCTATCAGGAGTTACACGCGTTATTCTGAGTCAACTATAAAAGATAGACATATGTTGTTGCGGGATAATTTTTAGAAAATTTTATGTAGAATATTTCCGTCATACATAAATTCTATGTAACTTTAACCATTAAGGCTGCACACGCGACGGAAGCTTAAAAAATGGAGTAACTTCTCCCGTTTTCCCAAAATTTCCCTTCACTACTCTGCTCCTATTGATTGTAGCGTGATGAAAAGTATCCTATAACCTGCCCAGGAGTATGAAGAATAATTGTACCCAGTTTCGTTAAAATCAGTCCAGTAGTTTTTGTTTCTATAAGGAACATACAGACAGACAGACAGACAAAAATTTTACTGATTGCATTTTTGGCATCAGTATCGATCACTAATCACCCCCTGATAGTTATTTTGAAAATATATTTCATGTACAGAATTGACCTCTCTACAGATTTATTATAAGTATAGATTTTTTTCTAACGACATTTTAATTTCTTGTCCCCACACTATGCGAGTGATATTCTTAGGTGGGCTTCGTGGAATAGAAAATTAATTATTTTTAATTTTTATTTGAAGCCCACCTACGGGTGGGCATCGTGGAATACTTTAGGTGGGCTTCCTCTGGGTGGGCTTCGTTTAGGTGGGCTACGTGGAAAACCTCATAATTATGTAGCTAAAAACACTATATTAAAATGTGGAAATATACATGTTTTACAGACATTTATAACATTTAGTGTTTATTATTAGTATAGTTTTACATACTAGCGACCCGCCCCGGCTTCACACGGGCGCAATGAACACAATAGTGTAGCTTTAGACATATAAGCACTAGAAAACAAAATTAAACCTGTCTGGAAAAAATCTCAAAATTATTGTGGAAACCGTTTAGTACAACAAAGCGCACAGACTGACAGACACGGGCAAAGTACATATATCTATCTACTAATATTACAAAGAGATGAAGTTTGTTTGTGTGTAATAGGTAATCGAAACTACTTATCCGATTAAAACAATTCTTTCAGTAATAAAAAGCTTCACTATTCCCATAACTAGTCCCCTAAAAAGTGGGTGAAACCGCGGCAAAGTAGCTAGCTACGATGTAGCGCCTATAATGGTATTTGTGACAAAAAAATCTTCTTAAAAAATAGAAATGAGTTCATTAACCTCGCCTAAACATATTTTGAGAAAGACCTAAATACTTGTACGGATTACCTCAAACTTATCAACTTTAACAGCTTTTATTTTGGCAATGACTATTTTTACTAAGACATTTGGGATAAAAAATACGTTTTTTTTTCATACGCATCTTTTTACATATAATTTTATTTTATACCACGGGTGGCAAACAGACATACGGTCCCACCTGATGGGAAGCGGTTACCGTTGCCTATGGAGCTTGCAACACCAGAGGCGTCACTCACGCGTTGCCGACCCTGTAAAAAAGGGAGCAACTGTTTAGGCAGTGAAAGGGACAAAGCGCAATGTACTTTTCGTCGAAGGGCTAAACATTTATCATGTATCACATCTATTTCGAAAATCTTTACTAATATTAAGTATTAATGCGAATGTAACTGTCTGTTGCGCTTTTTGTTACGGTAAGCCATTTTGATAAAATTTCGTTCAGAATTAGACTAGTGGTTGGGAAAGGACATAGACTTATTTTTATCCCGGGAAAGCTGAAGGTTTCACCCACATACCAATATACCTATAGGATTCAATATTGATTTTATTATATTTCCAAAAACCATTGTCCAAGTGCCAGTCAAATTATGACCAAGACCAAATTAACTTAATCAACTATGCAGATGCGTCAATGTTGCATCACACCATGCAAAATAATTAACTAGAAACTGTTGCACATAAACAAACACATATATACCACTGTGTGTGTGTCCAAAGAAAACAGGCATAAATCTATTCTTAATTTACAATCAACATTTATTACACATATCGTTAAAGTCCGTTGGAATCGTCAATCGTAAATCTTTCTAATTTTTCTGCGCATATCAATTCGAATTCGCACTGATTAGAGGATTAAATTAACATTATTTTTGACTAGCTGCCTCCGCGCGGTTTTACCCGCGTAGTTCCCGTGGGAATACAGGGATAAAATATAGCCTATGTTACTCGGGGATAATGTAGCTGTCCAAAGGTGAAAGAATTTTTGAAATCGGTCCAGTAGTTTCGGAGCCTATTCGTTACAAACAAACAAATCTTTCCTCTTTATAATATTAGTATAGACTAATTAGTCTTGGAAAAGGTATTTGAAGAAAGTCTTACGTATTTATGTGGCATGGGAAACGAATGAACCGATTTTGGTGAGGTGTTTTGTTTAAAAGCTAAGTATTAGAACGGTTCAGCCATTTGAAGACGGCAGTTACCATAACACAAGCTTTCTGTAATTTGGACACAGATTGGCCGAGTGTGTAAAATGTCCTAGAATATTTATTGTTACTAGCTTCTGTCACCCGCGTTTCCAGGGGATCTCCAATTTTCCTGGGATAAAAAGTAGCCTATTATAGTATCCAGGGTGTCAGCTAACTCCATACCAAATTGTAATAAAATCGCTTCAGCCGTTTAGACGTGAAGAAGTAACAAACATACACACTCACAGTCTTTCGCCTTTATAGTATAAGTGATTCTAATTGATTCGGGGAATTTTGTAATTTCTGCATTTTCACTTTGCCTAGCTTCAAAGCTTCACGCAAAAGGCACTAAAATTAGTTTCACAGATTTTAGAGTGGACATCTTTATGTTTTAGTGTAACGTGTGGGCGTGCCCTTGGCTGGAGCGACCTAATTCTATGTCATAAATCATTCTAAAATAATATTTTATGACAATACTACAAGGCGACGCGATTGCGAAAGTCGTAACTAACAACAGAATGTGCAAGAAAACAAAGACATTCACACATGGCAGCATATTATAATGATTTAGATGCAATGAGCTTACCATGACTGGAGGTAACAATGGGATTTCAAAATACGACATATATCTTAATTAAATATATACTTAATCATGCTATAGCTGAAAGACAGTGGTCAACAATGCATAAAGATATGAATTGAAAAAAATATTTTAGTTTTAGAAAGCCCATATATCAAAAAAGGCAATAGGCCCTAGCTGATCCGTGCAACATCGTCGTCGTCACATAAAAATGATTTCCTGTTATTGCAACAACTTTCATTGATGCTTTGGATTCTTGGACTTATTGGTCTTGCGTAACGTTATATAGCCTATAAGCCTCGATAAATGGACCATCTAAAAGTAACGAAAAAAATCCAATTTCATACTTTTAGATCTGTGTAAAAGATCTTCACAAACACAAGGTCTTTTAAATAACTCCAAAGTTAAAGTGGGCCAACATCCTGTTAGCAGTTAGCATCACATTGTGTAGGTACATTAATTATTTTTAAAAAGATAAGTGCCCCGACATGTTGTAATCTGAAGCGAACAATTACCGTTAAAACCATTGTTCTTTAAAATTTTTGGTGGTCTAGTTTGGATTGCTTACTACTTTTAAAAAAGAATAATTCAGGGTCTGCAACACTAGCACATAAATCTAATATTATTTTGATCATGCAATCCTTAGGGACTCTAGTTTCCCGACGTAAAAAAAGTAGCATAAGTACTGTTCTATGCTGACTATAAAGTTTGGCTAAACATCCAAATCCCCTCAGCTCTGCTGTGATTCGGTTACTAACATCCATCTATCCATCCAACCTTCTCATTCATTATACTAGTCAAAAGTGACATCTCATTAAAATATCTATTTTCGCCTCCCAATTTCACGAGCTCTAAAACATAGAATTCTTTTGTTCACAAAGATATCTGCGAAGATAAATCATGATTATGTATTAAACATTGCAACTGGCGTCAGTGACCTGTCGTGACGCATGCGCATTGTCATAGCGCATACCAATTAACCACATTACAGATGCCATGGGAACTTGCAGCCATTTACCTAGCTCTGTGGTGTCCAAACTGGTTGACTCCTTGAGATATTTTGCAAGTTTCGGCGTATTCTTCGATTTGACATAGATTCCCTACCTATATTTACATCATTATCAGCTCATATATCACTGCAGGAGCAGGAGCCTCCTCTAGCAACAAGGGAGTTAGCCAAAGGGATACAAAAATGTATTTCTTCCCATATTACATTTTGTCTGACAGACTTCTGAAATGAAATAATGAAATGAAATAAATTTATTCATTCAAATAGGCCTTCACAGGCACTTATGAAACGTCGACTCTAATGCTTCTGTGAGGAATGTAGTGGTCGAGAATCTGAATGCATCTCGTAGTACCCTTAGACCCCATTTTTTCGCTCTCGTGCACCCCTTGGAAGGTAAAATAGACCACTTTGAGAATCGCTGATTTTGCTGTTATACGTGTCTGGACTTAGAGGAAAATACTTGAAGCAAAGCTTTAAGATATCATGAAGGCTTTGAAGCCAGAAAGATATCAGTTAATGGTAAGGAAAAGACCCTGAGCAATAAATGAATGTTACCCAAAGATACAGTTTAACTTATTAAAGTGTACAATCATAATTGGTTTTGCTGCTACTGAAAATTTTGCGACTAGGTGCGATAATTACGTTATTTCCTATTCTTGATCTTTGACTATCGATTCTAATTCGAATCTACTGTATCCTTATATTACTTTAGAAGTCTGGTTATTTTGTAATGTATCGAAGTCCATAAAGCTACTTACGTACCTGTCCATACTCATATTATAAATGCGAAAGAAACTCTGTCTGTCTGTCTCGCTTTCACCGAACCGATTTATATGAAATTTGGTACACATACAGTCTAGAGCCTGAGAACGGACATAGGTTACTTTTAATCCCTGGAAGATCTCCCGGGTACGCGCGGGAAACCGCGGGGAGCCACTAGTTTGAAATAAATGAGCAATACTTTGACATAACAAGCTCCACATTGCCTAAGGACAAGTTATGTTTTATTTATGAATCCAATCATAGCTGAATATATTTTCAATTTACGACATACAATTTTGTTATCTTTGACACAATCTAAGCATTTCGACATAATGATGAAAATCTAGCTTTTACCTCTGATAATAAGGTTAAAGTCTTAGATTTTGATGAAGATATTGGAGAAACAACAGTATTGCTTAACTAGCAGAACACAACACAAGTTTAATCTTAGTCTGGGGGTCAGAGGTCATAATTCGCCGAATTTTCATGCAATTGAAATATAATTTCTTTCAATAAAAGCAGATTGCCAATGTGTAAATAATATCCCATATAAATCTTAAGATTGAAAAAAGCTAAATTAAAAGCTATTTACTCAGTTTAGGCCCTAAAAGGGCACTAGTGAAAGGCGAAACCATCAGTCCGAAACCCTTCAACTGAGAAGAACCGGCAAGAAACTCAGCAAGGCTACATATTGTATATAAAATTTTTTGTAATACATGATAAACTTGCTGAAATAAAGCAGTTATAAAGTCCAACAACTATTTTAGAGAGTTAAATCAAGAGGCATTGCACTAAGCTCTTTTCATACCTGAATCAGAATGACCATGTGTCTTAGGATATTTCTGTTCATGGAAGTCAACAAATCAATCGGAATCAGTTCAAAGTGAGGGTTATCTAATATTAGCTGTGCCAGGGTCACGGCTAAGGCCGGAGATAAGGTGCGGCTCGCTTTCGCTCCATTTGATGAAATCAAGACCAAGTGTAAGATGCGATAACCGGAAAGGGCATGATAAAACCTATATTTAATTGATTGATGCTTCATTGAGCAGGTGGTTTGTTTGTAAACACATTTGACTGCCTTCTGAGAGTCGTAGAGTTTTAAATTGAGGTACTCTAAAAAGTGTATACTATAAAACTTACTGTTGCTAATTCTCATATTACACACCAGCTTTCGCTGGACGGTTTCTCCCACGTAGTTCCCGTTCCCTTAGGAATACAGGGATAGGATTTAATAGCTATGACTCTCACATATAAAGTAGTTTCTATTGGTGAAAAATTTATTCACATCGGTCTATATAATATAACGAATAATTGATGTAGGAACATAATATATTTTTTGTGCCAAATTTGTTATTTGAAATCTTTGGAGATTCTTAGAACAATTATTTTCAACAGATATTTCAATTTACGATATTATTCTTGATCATGCAATACTGCCACATCACCTTAAACTTACCAATTATTTGATTATTTCCAGCCAAGTTTTGCATCTTTACCTTTACTGCTCCAATTTTCATGCAAATATTCAATTTTACCAAAGATACTGGACGATCTAAAGATTGGCATCTCTCGTTTTTATGACGATTTTAACTGCAAAAAACAAAACTATGGTCGACCACTTTACGAGATCCCTGACATTTACATCGCTATAAAACTCTTTAAGACTTTGTTATCACCATGGCTGACCCTTTTAGCAGAATTGTATTTAAACCTGCTATGTTATTTGCTATACCAAAATAGTTTACCATTATGGGTTAGGTTAAGGACATATTTTCAATTTATAATTATTTTAGACTAGCTTCTGCCAGCGACTTCGTTCGCGTGGAATAGTTTCTTTGGGCTAACTCTAACTATAACCCGCGACTTCGTTCCTCGAACCACCTCCTTTTTTTTAAGTCGTTTAAAAATAATCCTTACTTATAGCATGATTTAGTATTCACGTGTGACGACGCGATGGCTTATTTCTTCTATAATTTTGGTGTTTCTATACCGATTTCTATGATTCTTTTTTATTGAATAAGTATTAATGTTAACTTTTTTAAATTAGGGATTAGTAAGAGTATTATAAACGTAAGAGCAAACAAATATAATCAGAATGCTCCGAACTGCTAAGCTATCAGGAGTTACACGTGTTATTGTGAGTCAACCATAAAATATAGACATATGCTGTTGCGGGATATTTTTTAGACAATTTTATGTAGAATATTTCCGCCATACATGATTTCTATGTAACTGTAACCATTAAGGCTGCACATGCGACGGAAGCTTAAAAAATGGGATAACTTGTCCCGTTTTCCCAAAATTTCCCTTCACTACTCTGCTCCTATTGATTGTAGCGTGATGAAAAGTATCCTATAACCTACCTAGGAGTATGAAAAATATTTGTACCAAGTTTCGTTAAAATCCGTCCAGTAGTTTTTGTTTCTATAAGGAACATACAGACAGACAGACAGACAGACAAAAATTTTACTGATTGCATTTTTGGCATCAGTATCGATCACTAATCACCCCCTGATAGTTATTTTGAAAATATATTTCATGTACAGAATTGACCTCTCTACAGATTTCTATGTTGTTTTAATCTATACTAATATGTATTATAAATGCGAAAGGAACTCTGTCTGTCTCGTTTTCATGCTAAAACTATACTATTGAAACGATTTAAATGAAATTTAGTAGTCTAGAGCCTGAGAAAGGACATAGGCTACTTTTTATCCCCGGAAAATTGAAGTACGCGGGTGAAACCGCGGGAAGCCACTAGTATAATATTTTTCTATGTTTTCATATAATTCTAGTGGTTATTACAATATACCGTTTACCATATAATTTATATTGAAGTAAGAGTGATCCAGATAACATATTACGGCGACCTGGACCCTAATATATTAGATCTTGCTTTCTAGCTTCCGCACCGCTTTTCCCGGGAATCTACAATTTTCCCGGGATAAAAAGTAACCTATACGCTATTCCAGAACGTGTTCTGTCTCTATGCCAAATTATATCCATATACCTTCAGCCGTTGTAGAGTGTTTGACTAACAAACATCCATTCAAACTTTCGCATTTATATATGTAGTTTAATGTAAGTTAATATTATTATCAAGAATCAAAGACTAGAACAAAGAGTATCAAGTAACAAATATGAAAGTAAATGACAATAGTATATTAATTTATTATTGTTTTTTTCTGTCACTATGGCCGCCATGTTTGACATTTCTAACACCTATTCACGGAGCAGAAAATCCAGTGGGGCGGAACTGAAGTTAAAAATGATCGTGAATGATCTGGCTTTAAAATAGTGGAGTTTTAAGGGCGTTACAATTACATTTATCAACTAAATTATAATTTATTTACTTTTGAAAACATTTAGAAGAATGAACATGAAAATGTCTGTGTATCGTGGATGTAAATATGCGGTTTCACCCGCGTAGTCCCCGTTCCCGTAAGAATACAGAGATAAAATAAAGCCTATGTTACTCTCTGATAATGTAGCTTTACAATGGTGAAATAACTTTTGAAATCGGCACAGTAGTTTTTGAGTTAATTCATTACAAACATACACACAAAAATATATTAGTGTAGACTGTAGAGCAAAGTGGAAAAATCGCAAAAAAATATTTCAAAATGGCGGCGAGCGGCCCTTAAACGCCGTAGCAATGGCTCCGTAGTTTATTCACGTTCCTAAAATAGTTAACTACAACTACATAGGTAACTACGTAAGAGATACGCAGGTTTGTGTTTTTATAGTCCAGTTTTAGTTAGCTTCAGGATGGCTGAGCCAAATACGATATTTAACATTTCGATACCTCAATTTACTAACCTAATTGGTTGCGCGCAATAATACCTATTTAGAATGGTATATTGTTTTAAACTTACTAAATTATATGTACGCTGCAAAGAGATCGGCAGCGGCCATAAAGCTTCGATATTGACACAATAAATTATGAAAAGGAAGGAGACAAGACGTTGGATGTCATAAAAATAACACCGCAAAAATATAATTAAAACCCGCACAAATATAAGAAACCCCGCATAAAAGGAATCTTGCATTAAAGCCCATATAAGGAGATTAATTAAGGAGATCGCTGCTGCCACAGCTACTATAATTTGGTAAGTAAAATATTTGCCATTTTATGTAGTGATTGTTGTGCGCAGCCATTGGGAGTTAAAAAGGGGAAAAGCGGAACCAACCGCAGGTTTGTCCACCACTAATAACTCTTTTTTTTTTTTTTCATTTTGATACTGGATGATTCTAGATCTCATCTATATTCTGCCAGTATCAAAATAATAATATAATGAAAAAATAATAATATTAGCTTACATCCTGACGTCAGAATGGCTTATCACTTTGTTTTCTCGTTTTTTTTTGCGTTTAAATCGACCTATTTTTCGATTTACTGAAAATTGTCGTTACACCTTCATTTTAGGTTTTGCGCTCGTTTTTGATTTTACATAGAGAAAATCCTACTAAAGTTCTAGTAGTTCGTTGTAATTTTGTACGATGTTTTAATAATAGTGTTGCGGTGTACGATTTATGACGTATTAAAAAAACACTACTTTCTGGATCTCGTTCAAACCAATTTTCATTGATAGTTTACATAGTAATGTATATCATAATCATAATTTTTTTTTAGATTTATCTTTTCTCAATTCGTCTGGTTTTTTTTTGTGATCCAATATGGCTGCCATGGCAGAGCTACTTTAAATTCGTCGGAAGAGCTTGTATTCAGATCACTTACATGAAGTCGAGTCAATCATATGTGACGGGTTGTCTCGCCGTCCATTGTATGCTAGTTAGCATTACAATACGACGAGGAATATCACGCCATCGGTATCAATAAAGTAAATATCAAATATTCACTGCCATACTATAACGGCTAATATAGACTACAGCCAAATACCACTTCTTGTAGTGTTGTGTTGTCTTCCTGCGGTGAGTAAGGTAGCCAGAGCTCCATGAGACGCTGTAGCGGCAGTGGGGGGACCAGGGATGGAGTAGCGTCGTAGGGGTATGCAAGAGTGATACCTACCTGTTTAGCCCTTCGACGATAAGTACATTGCGCTTTGTACCTTTCACTGCCTCTACAGTTACAGTAGTTTTAGTGAGCGAGACAGACAGAGTTACTTTCGCATTTATAATATTAGTACCTATACATGTTATGTTACAAAAATACATATTCCAGCACATATTATAACTCTGCCAAATTTCATCGCGATCCCTTCAGAGAACACCTTAGGAAAGAACATAGGCTACCTCTCATCCCGGGAAAGTATAATGTTTATAGGAACCCGGGTGAAGCCGCGGGGCAGAAACTAGTATGTTATATTATTAAGTGTCAGAACGCACTTAAGACAATGTTGTTATGAATGTAAATAGAAAGTGAAACAATTGAACTGAACATATACGCATTCCTCAGTAATGCATCTGGATTCAGCAGATAGCGTGTGCTACAAGCTGCATATTCGAAATGTAATACATTATTTGAATAGCCATTGATAGGAAGTCGCGTGATTTGTGTGTATGTTATTTAGCATTAACATTGTTCAAAATTAATCACTGCATATTATAAAACAAAGTCACTTACCGCTGTCTCTCCCTTTCTTCTTAAATCTGTAAAACTACGCAACGGATTTTGATGCGGTATTTTTTATAGATAGAGTGATTCAAGAGGAAGGTTTTTATATACAATAAAAACATGCATAATATGTCAGAGAAACACTGTCCATTTTGGTGATTTATAATGTGATGCACCCGTGCGAAGCTGGGGCGAGTCGCTAGTAATTTTATAAACTTAAGTCTAGATTAGAGTATGTTCTGGATTAAACTTAGGCTTCTTTTTGTCCCAGGAAGGTTTAAGGTTCCACGGGTCCCTAGTAAAAACATAAACTGTAGACAAAAAATAACATTTACGTTTATATTATCATCAGGAAAACCTGCAAGTCCTGCGGCTGCGACCGGCTGAAGCACTCGGTGTATCATGAGGAGATGGGCTCCGTCCGCGACCGGCTCGGCCTCCGGGAGTCCAGGGTCAACCATCACGCGTACGACAGTCCACCTGGACTGACTGCTAAACAGGTAAACCTTATTCTTCTTAAAATGTGGACGGATGTTTGGCTTTGGGGTAAGGTAGTGTCTTCCAGGCGGATCTTGGGACAATGTTGTTTATTATTACTGTAGTACTCGTATATCAGCTGATGAGTAAAAAAATCCCAAGATATTAATATTCTGTTTTCCCCTTTATTTGGTTTTACGTACTGAAATATCAACGCTATAAATATCACCACAGTTCGCTAGTTATTCATAAATTTGTGATTTATTTCAGACCGAGTTATATTGGTCGTCTTTGGCTGAGCGCGCGCCAACTGGCGTAGGTGGCGCCACTGGTGCTGCCGCTTGGCGAGCTTGGAGGACCAGGGCTTTAGCCTCTCAGCTTCCAAAACAAGACCTCTCCCTAGCACACTGCAGACACATCGATGAACCCCACCGTAAACAGTTTGAAGACTTCGTCGCTGCAAGAAACGAAATCGCACTTGATATTGGTAAGTTTCGTACAGCGCCCTCTGTTGGTGAGTGGCAGAAGTAACGTGGGTCGGCAACGCGTGAGTGACGCCTCTGGTGTTGCAAGCGTCCATAGGCTACGGTAAAAAAAAGTAAAATAATAATTGGTTTCATATTTTTCAGGTGCAGCTAGCCAACATCACGGTGCGTCGTTAGATTGTATGGGATGCAATAAGCCTATCAGAAGTGGTAGTATTACAGTTCAAGCTCCACGGATAGGAGAGGAGGTATGTAAAATCAGACTTACATTATTGCGCCATCTGTTAAACGCTTTTGTAACTAAGCCTTAATATTCGACGTTGTTCAGCTATTCCTCAATAGATGGCGCTACTTGTTTGAATTGCTTATGCGAAAATTGACTTGTTTTTGTTAATTTCGCAGGCATATTTCCATTCATCATGTTTCACTTGCGCCGATTGCGAAGAACTGCTCGTCGAACTTGCCTACTGCGCTCTGGACGGTCGCTTGTATTGCGTACGGCACTACGCTGAGCGACTGAAGCCTAGATGCCATGCTTGCGACGAGGTAAGTGAACATTATATACAGGAAAAATATATATCCCCATCATCATCAGCTCATACACGTCTCCACCGAGGAGCTCGAGCCTCTCCTATCAATGAGGGGGTCTAGGCCATAGTCCCCCACGCGCCTAGTGCGGATAATGTGCGGAAAATATATATACTTGCTATATTTATAACGTATTTTCTATGTTTTTGTTAGTTTCGTAAGCTCAACTTAGTAAGTAAAAAATAAAGGTAAACTTCACCCAGTATATAATAGTAGTCTTTGACTTCACCCTTTAATTTAGTTCAGTTTAAATCCGCTAGAGGCGCTGTTCATCTTTTTATTGAAGTAGATAGAACTTCTACATTAGATTCTATTTTCACAGATTTAGCATTGGGATAACCAATAGATTGAACCTTTTACTGTGTCTTATAATAAAATTAGAATAATCTACTACTATTAAAGGGTATAATATATGTTATATATAGGTAAATAAAATTCACATAATATCCGCTAGGGGCGCTTGTTTATTACAATTTTTAAGTTACATGAAGTAGAAATCTCAAATTAAATTTATATTTCTAGCTTCTAGATTCGGTTAAACTGTCTATAATTTCACCGTTGGTCATCCAGGCACTGAATTAAAGGTTACCTTGTATTACAAATAAACAAATCAGATAAATTGTTTCGCGGGTTATTCCTGTACGGATCGCTGAAGTGACTGCCTGACATTTACCAGCGCTCGGCTGACTATATCTAAATCAGTAGTAGGTTTTTTTCTGTTTCAACGTATATTTTCTGATGTACATGTTTACAGTAGGTCATGAGGTAAGATTGTCTGTTAGAATTTGTGAAGTTTTTTTTTAGTATTAGATTCTGTCTGCGATCGCAAGATTAAGATACTAAGCCATTCTTATTAAAATATATTGTATGCAATGTCATTGCACTATTGTTCAAACTTCTAAGTGAACCTTATACTAAATATTTTATATGAACTCATAGTAACTATTAGCTTAGTCCAAAACAAGGGAAGAGAAGACACAACAATGAAATTACAGAATTATTATTCTAATCTTAATATATATAAATCTCGTGTCACAATGTTTGTCCTCATTGGACTCCTAAACCACTTAACCGATTATAATAAAATTCGCACACCATGTGCAGTTCGATCCAACTTGAGAGATAGGATAGCTTACATATACTTGAACCCGGTAGGTGGCGCTGGTGGGCAGAACGAAGTCTACCTGGTCCACTAGTAATATTATAAATACTTAAGTTTTGAGCACTTAGCATATTTCTAGTTTTTACGAATCGTTTCTCTGCCTTAAACTCACATTTAATAACTTTTTTATGAAAATTTGTGATAGTTTTATATCATTAGTCAAACTAGGTATAGCCTGTATCTTGAGACCACCTTCCTTCTGTCTTTTATATAACCTTTTTGGTTTTCATAAAACAGGTATATCTGCATCTAAAACCCATATTCACCCGAACCAAGCAACGTTACAAACAATGTATTAATATCTATTAATAACCTGCCAGATTACAAACGCCCTCATACCCTCAGTGCATATAACTCTGTGATGCTGTTTCATTTTTGGCGCATAATTAATGAATACCAACTGTTCGCGTCCATTCATATAAGTTGTTGAAATTATACATCTTTGATTAATCCTAACTAATATAGCTGCCTTCCCGCGGTTTTACCCGCGTAGTTCCCGTTCCCGTGGGAATACAGGGATAAAATATAGCCTATGTTACTCAGTGATAATGTAGCTTTCTAATAAAAAAAGAATTATTAAAATCGGTCCAGTACTTTTGAGTTTATTCGTTACATACAAAAATACAAATCTTTCCTCTTTATATTATTTGTGTTGATTATAAATGCGAAAGTAACTCTGTCTGTCTCGCTTTAACTACTGAGCCCATTTAAATTAAATTTGATACACAAGATCAAGAGCCTAGGAAAGGACATAGGCTACTTCATATCTCGGGAAAATTTAAGGTCTCTTGGGAACGCGGGTGAAACCGCGGGGTGTCACTAGTATTACATAATTACTCGCTGACCCGCGCATCTTCTTTAGCGTCACTTCCTGATGCAACATTTATCATAGATGCTCCGCTCCTATTGGTTGTAGTGTGATGATATTTAGCCCAAGCCTTCCTCGATAAATGGGTTATCATCTACCACTGAAAGATTTTTTCTAATCGGACTAGTATTTCCTGAGATTAGTGTGTTCAAACAAACAAACTCTTTATAGATGTGGATGCAGGGAGCTTTAGATACAGCCGTGGTGGCTCAGTTAGAAACGTACCAACTCACGATCCTGAAGGTGCAGGTTCAAAACTCTGGCCCGTACCTACCTTTGAGTTTAAAAAACTTACGTACGCATGACCACTGACTTTCGGGAGTTTCTTTTTAGGACGAAATCTAGTCCTTAGGTTTACCTTTTTATGTTTCTTATCCCATTTTAAGTTATATCTCTTAGCAATGTTTTCTTTCTTTCTTTCTTTCTTTCTTTCTTTCTAATGCTATAGCTTTTATGTTTCACAAATCTTACATTTGAAATAACAGTGGCTTTGCTAATAAATAAATAAATATCCTGGGACATTTTTCACACACGGCCAATCTGATTTTGGAATCAACTAAGCAGAGCTTGTGATATGGTAACCAGATAGCTGATATACTACATACTTTTAAATACTTACATACCTACTTATATAGATAATTACATCCAGACACAGGACAAACAGACATATTCATGCATACAAATGTTTGTCCTGGGTGGGATTCGAACCGACGACCCGCGCCTTAAAGTCAGGGTCACTAACCATAAAGCCAACCGGATATATACCTAACTGCTTATTATTTGGCCTTTCCTTCCTCTCAGAAATGCGAAAATTCTGCGAAAGTAATCACCGATTGGGATGAGTCAGCGAGAATCGTTCAAAAACCTAACAATTTAACGTTAGTAGGTACTAGGTAGGCATGCGGTTAACGGAGTAAAAATAAACTATGTACTTACTTTAACATAAATATGTACTTGTGTATCGTATTAGTTCGCACCTTACCGTTTTCAGTCGTGGTGTAGCATCGGGTTATTCGCCCGCTATTTTGGTGTTTCTTTTTTAATTATAAAAGGTTAAGTTGCCAGTGTTCGGAAAAATCGGGTTATTCGCGCGCCATTTTGGTGCATTTTTTTAAATTAAAGTTTAAGTTGCCAGTGCAAAAAATTAAATAGGTTTGTTCTCTTTTTTAATTTGGAAATGAGTATCGTAATGCGTGGTCGGATTAAATTATATGAATGATTAAATTGAATATTTTCAATGTAAGTACCGTTATGAGGGCGGATCTGAAGTGTTGGCCTGAATTCGCTTTGATCGAATTATTGCGAATTACTATCTACATAGTATAGTGGTTTGCATGTGTGTGTTAATGTTGTTTACGATGGGTATGATATTTATCTGTTGAGAATATATTTTTTTTCTTTTTTTTATGGCAATAGAATAAGCCACAGAGGTTTTTTGTAAAGTCATTTATCTATTGAGAATTTTTTTTTAATTTTTTTTTTTAATGAAGTAGAATAAGCCACATAGTATTTTTAAAATTCGTGTTTACGTCTAACTTGCCTGATCACACCATAGATCAGACAAGGTATGCGTTCTCGATCACCTAAAAAACGATAGATCTCTTTGAAGTGTCTGTCGTCTGAGTTTGTTTATAGTCACTAGTTCGATGTAATAAATATAATCGACTCACGCACACGACATGAAACACCTCTTAACGGATAGCGTTGGCCGACTGTGAACTCAATACTCATTCGACAGCTACCGTGGACGTGTCTCCTCCAGCCTTTGCCTCCAGCTAATTAAAAAAAATATATAATACGCCATTTTATCTACGTAAACCGCGTGTGCTCGATTTTAAAGTTTGCGCGCGAATCGATCGATCGCTTTTGTGTCTGTGTGCGTGCGTACGTATAAAGGGCAGTTCATGTGAGTGGTGTTTAAAAAAGACAATTGCATGACTTTTTTTTTTGTTATTTTTCCTATTTTACCCAAATATCCATAACCTAATATTAAGTGTAATTTAGATAAAATTGCAGTATTTTTTCTATTTCTAGTATATAGTTAGGTATTTGAACTTCAATCATATCCCAAAAAGACCGTCTACCTCCAAATATACAATAAAAATATTCATCAACGAAGTAATTCTAAAGTGACAAATTTGAGTAGAAACATCAAAATAAACTTAATAGTTAATAAAAGTAGTTACAGATATAAATAAACAAATAATTATATCCAATAATATGTAATAGGGACGTAAAAATATATTAAGCCACAAATTAAAGTAGCTTATCTACTCGACGCTAGATGGCGCTGCGTTTTATGATTTACCTTGACAACTTAATATTAAAATCTTCAAAAAGTTTCTTTATTTAGCGGTAATATATTTTTATTATATCTATACAGTAATTTCAATACATTATTATCATTACATTACTTACTAAAATAAAGATGATTTAATATTTTCAGCCGCCACCGCTAGATGGCAGGACTTGCCTGAATAAATTAAAAGTTGAATGAAATAAAATCTATCGTATTTTCCCACAATTTTAATCACATAAACTTAATATGGCAAGTGATGTTGAGGCGAAGGTGATCAAGACACTAATCTAGACTAGAATCTAGACTTTAAATTCTTACTGCCGGAACAATGAAAGGAGTTCGTTTAGCGGCAGTTTTTTATGACTATACCTTGGTTACTATCCAAATTCTTTTAAACGATGCTGTCATCAGTAAAATGAAACAAATTACAGTGAATACAAGACAAATACAAACATAACGTTTTACTAATTGTCAAGACTTATTATTGGCAGATGATTTTTAATCATTTAGTTTAACCTTCATGGTCATTCAAAAGATAAATTCCCTTGGGTATTTGAGGAGGGGGAGTGGGGGAGTATATTCCACTAGCTTCCGCCCTGCAGGTTCACTCGCGCTCCTTAAGGAACTTTCAATCTTCCCAGGATAAAAAGTCAACTTTCCAAGCCATTTTAAAAAATCATTGAGTTTAACCTTCATGGTCATTCATCAGATAAATCCCTTGGGTATTCGAGGAGGGGGAGTGGGGGAGTATATTCCACTAGCTTCCCCCCTGCAGGTTCACTCGCGCTCCTTAAGGGACTTTCAATCTTCCCAGGATAAAAAGTCAACTTTCCAAGCCATAGACTATCTCTGTATCTTTTATAGGTACTGACCTAAACTATTTTGGAGTGGTAGGTACTTATATCTACTTTACCTTTTTAGTACAAATTTTGAGTATAAGTGGTACTTATGGTGCAATAAATAGTTGTTTACTTACATAAATAGACATTATGTGAAAAAAAATATTATTACTAGTTTAGATACCTAAAGGTTTTGACTTAGAGATAACTTTGACCATTAAAAAGTATATTCATAAAATGTTAACGCAATTATGACATGTAAACTAAACTTAACTGTCCTAATATTACAAAAGTGTATGTGGGTTTGTTTGTTACGCTATCAGACCTAAACTAAACCTAAATACCGATTTTTAAAATTATTACTCCAATGGAAAGTCACATTATCGGGGAGTAAAATAGGCTATATTTTATTCCCGTGTTCCTACGGGAACGGGAACTATGCGTGTAACCGTGTACGGGTAAAACCGTGTGTCGGAAGCTAGTAAATGTCATATAATTTAAAATCATTAAAAACAAAGAAAGCCGAAAAAGTTCCAACGGAAAATCGGAACTTTCTCAAATGAAAAAACTTTCGATTATACTAAGTAGTTATACAAACATGAAACAACATTTTATAGAAGAAGTGGAATGTGATTTGACATTAAATTACAATCGCAAGTGTATTAAATAGCGAACAGCCAATGTTTACCGGACTCTTGCCAGCGATATGGGAAAAAAAACAGAACGATTTCATCCAATTCAAAACAGTCAGATTAAAAATGTCTACTCAGCAGTGACCGCGAGTTGGAAAATAATGAGATTATGTTTGATGAAAAATTAGATCGTATTGTAGGAACTGAAGGAACTCATAAGGAAGGAAGACTATAATATTATTTATGTAACTCAGAAATATTATTATTTGGGACTAGCAAACTTTATAATTTGGAATATAATGCTCGCTCCTAGTAAATGTAATAGGGGACTTCAGTTGAGAGCCCTCTGCGCTCACCGAAACAGTCCGCGTAACGGTGTAAAAGCCATCTGAGGCTAACACCTTCTAGTCCATTCAAAAAAATGTAATATAATATAGGTATATATACATTTTGAATTTGCATATAAATCATAATTAATTATTAGGACCTACCTTATCTACCTACTTGGCAAATAAAAATGTTAACAAAGTAATAGGTATATGTTAATATAACGTAGGTTTTTTATATATACAATATTTATAAAACAAAGCGCTAAAATTGAATGACCTCCCGAAATTGAATTGCACATTTTTTTTACGCTAGACATTACGTCGCCTCGAGAATTCTGTCTAGCCGTTCGGCAAAGTTTTATCGCCGTACGTGCCAGCATTTGGTGTTTCCCGGAATGCGAACATCATGATTTAAATGTGTGAGAATCATGTAGGTGTAAAAAAAATTAGGAATTTCAAACAACATTTGTAAATGAAACGAATCCTTTATGTTTAAACGTAATGCACTATTTACTTACAAATTTAATTTTATTCCTAAAATACCTACTCGTATTATGTTCTTTTCCAAATCATACTTAAACTTTCCGTTCATCCAGATCTCTTCACCAATGATTAAGTAACAAACATCTGCGATTCTAATATTTGTAGTACCATATCGTAGTTCATATTGCAATTCATTAAATGTGATCGACTCCCTTATCACGTCACAAATTAAATAGAAAAATATTTCGTATAAAAAAAAGTAATAAATTAATTAGAAGTGACATTAAACTTTTTGGTATACATATTACCTATTTATTTATCCTAGGTCGAGTAGTTTCGGACCCTATTCAATGCAAAGAAACAATCAAATATTTCCTCTGTACACATTATACTTAGTAGATTTTGTTGTCCCATATCGTTGTTCACATTGCAATTCATTCTACGTAATCGACACTCTTACGTCACAAATAAAAAAAAATCCTTATATTATTATTTTTTTTTACTTTTTTTGTTATGCAATTTTGTCAAAAAAAATAAAAACTTTTTGGTAAAATCCTAATTGAATGGTTCCCTCTCGGTCGCATCGCGCTGGCTTGCGCACGGCCCGCGCGTGACGTCACGCGGTGTCGAGTTACATGCGCTCGCGCCGCCCGCCTAGCGCCTACCGTCTAGCGCCCTACTCGGCCGATTACTTTCACCGGTAACCTTGGCTTTGACACCTTTACGGGATTTATGGACTAGTGGACGACACCCTGGTACATTTGTGTTCCCATGGGAATGTTAAAGGACTTAGATAGATAAAAAATAAATATCCTGGGACATTTTTTACACACAACCAATTTCTAAAGTAAGCTTCAAAGTGAGCTTGTGTTATGGTAACCATATAGCTGATATGCTTCATATAGGTACTACGTTTTTAAATACATACTTATATCCAGACACAGAACAAACAGATATACTTATTCATGCATACAAAATTTTTGTCCTGGGTGGGATTCGGAACCACGACCAGCTTGAGAGTCAAGGTCACTAACCACAAAGCCAAACGGTCTGGTCAAAAACTATACGACGTACGACGATAGACTAGTAGCTTCCCTGGTTTCACCCGCGTACCTAATGTAGTCGTACTGGACCTACCCCACATGTATGATCTGTGTGTAAATAGAGATTCTCAGAGGCGTTTTTCTGAAAAAAAAATACTGGTTTGATAGTTACATATTTTTCGGTTTTTTCATTGAATGAAAACCTTTTGAAAGAGATACTTTGATACTCATAAATAACCCGCATTCTGGCGGATAGAAAAACGATTTGAAGATTTTTTTTGTCTCTTTACATACTTATATGTAAGAATATATACCATATTTACGCTATTATATAAGTGCACTAATTTAATACTGTACTTGATATCTCGAAAATAGAACGAAGATATCCATTATATTGAAATATAGCCAAAATAAACATTTCTCAATAACAACCTAAAACATAGGTTGTCGACCTGTTTGACAGTAAAACAATTTCGTAAATAACTAATTGAAAAGAGTTTCAGAGGTTGTAACAGACGGACAGATGACCGACAGGACTACTTGCTAGACGTATTATGCAAAAAAAACTTGGCACTTGGAATGATGATGATATGCAAAGTCGGAGTATACTTAAAAGACAGTGCTTTGGCAAAAACTTAAAAGACTAAAGAATAACCGAAATGCCTGAAAATATTTATAAAATAAAATCAAAAATACCTACTGTCTGTTTATCTTTTGTTTTGATCTCGAAGCGCGAAGGGCTGAGAACCGAAGTATTTATCATAAAAATGGATTCAATTAATTACATTTTAACTCACTAAGTACTAACATCTCTTTCTAATTTAGAAAGCAGAAAGGAGAAAGCAATTATTATTGTTACAGCTTCCTGTAGATATACCTACCATAATACACAAGTATTAATCGCGTAAAAAAGCCCTGAAAAAAACACGTATTTAGAAAATTAAAAAGAGTTTTGAAGTCTATTAGACGTCGACTTTAGAAAAAAAATACTTAATTCCAAGTCCGCCCACACAATGAGGTGATATGAAACGTATGAACATATTAGAGGGAGAGGGGGCATCCCGTTTCACACGGTCCTTTTCACACGTCACTATGACGTCACAGGACGCCATTTTTAGACAGCGTATACGTTGTACCTACCTACGTATTCTTTGAAATTATGCGGGAACATTTAGGGAGGCGCTGGTGGATGAGTAAAGTACTTCCGATTGTCCGGAATAGTCCGGACATGTATTGTGAGAAAATGTATTAAAAAGACTAGAAGTAGAATTCTGTATACTGTTGAAACTCTGTACGACAGCAATTACAATAACATATATATAAAAAAATATTGTCTACAGACATTGGTGTAAAGCTTTCACATAATATTATACAAATTTGATGACCCATGGAATTTCGTGTGCGCATATTCTCCGTTTTTGCTATATTTCTTTTTTTTCTTGAGGTATCGTGTTCATATAATCTTATTATATCATAAGTTTGTTACTCAAGCACGTCAGTGATTAGGAAATTTGGCCTGGAGTTATGACATATCCTGGAATGGCATAAACTTACTTTTTATCCTGGGAACATGGATGAAACCGTAGGGCGGAATGTCTTAAAAATGTCGGATATTTATGTCGAGACGATATTTATTTTATTTACCTTTATGAAGCATTCAGAAACATATTTCTAATAGGTACCTAACTTAAACATTGTCTTTTAAATCGTTAAAGAAGAACGTACCCATAACAATAACACTAAACGTTTTATGCGATCATCGCCAATAAAATAATTTCTGGCATTTTGTCAAAAAATTAAAACACTATTTCGTCCAAAAACTAACTCCTCGATGGTTGGTTCAAACGGCGCGTGTGCAAACCGATTACTTTTAATCCCACGAGGTCATCGACTCATGTATAATATCTATATATTAAAATACAAAGTAAATAGAGTGTTTGTCACTGAAACTTCAACTTACAATGTCAAATCCCACGCGTGGTTTCAACTAATCCAAGCATAGGATTAAAGAAATAACGGTCGGTTAGCTGTTTTAAAACTGTCAAGAATTTATAGGTTAAATGGGAAAATCGTTAATGAAATTGTAATCTTATGTATCTAAGTAGCCATTCTATTGATTTAGGTGCATTTTTAAGATAAATTATTATAAATATCATAAGTATTTTCAACTATGTATCTAAGTAGCCATTCTATTGATTTAGGTGCATTTTTAAGATAAATTATTATAAATACCATAAGTATTTTCAACTATCTTTCATATTTATATAGTTGGAAGGTGTAGTTAGATAAATACATGACTTTTATAATGTGAAACATAAAGTAGCATTATTTGGTGATTTTAAATGAACGCAGTATTATATTATTATACTAATTAACTTCATTATAATTATCGGAATCAATAGATAAACACGTTCGATACAAAATCAGTGGCGTTACCAACATCAAAGCACATATCAATCATTAAATAAATCATTTTTTATTGTCTCGTAAACCGCATCAAATGCGACCTTCGACACAGAGAACGAATGAGACATAAAATCTAATGAGTCTGGCCACAGCCAAACGCAATTCTAAATGTGGACACAAATCTTTGGCAAGTTTTACACTTTAATTTCAGTTGTTCAAATATTGTCCCAGTGTTATAGTGGTGCATGCGTCCTGTTCCCCTACGGCCCCCTCAAACATCAAAGTGCCCCGCCCTTTCCGTTCCTTTCAAAACAAACGTGTATTTTGTTCGCAAGTGAAATGGGACTGCTATTATCCGTCGTTATCTCCTATGCGGGAGCAAATGAAGCCGTCGAGTGCGTCAGACACATGCTCAATGGCATGCTATCTCCACGAACGGATCCGAATCTGGAAGAACTCGCCCAATACTACACGACACAGCTGCGTAAAGCGCCCAACGCGAACGGCGATTGGACAAGGGCATGCGGCCAAGGTTATCTATGCCTGACGGAAGATAGCAAAGGAAGACTCAGTTCAGCCGCCGTGAAATACTACGACGGCCAACCTGATTCCACAGCTATACTGTTCTCACAAAAGATTTCCAGCTTCGGTGACTCTATCGAGGATAGCACCCATTCGAACGGTGACTACAGAACCGAAGTGTACACACCGACGAAGACAAAAATTATAACATCAAATACATCGGAATCTTTCAGTGTCGGCTACAGAAACCGATCACCTGCCCCTGAAAACTTTGCCGACCGGATCGAGCCTAAACCTTACGAACGAGATGAAAGCAAGGAAAAGCTTACATGGGAATATAGTCCTCAGAGCCCCACCCCCGAAATACATTTCCAATCATTCGATGACGACAATAAACCAGCTTACACCGAAGACTACTTAAGGTTAATAGAATTCATTGATTTGAGCGAGCACTCATCTCATACGCCACACGCCTCTACCCCAGCTACCCACCCCTACCATCGAGTGTACCACCATCACCAATGCACGAGTAGAAAGCTAATTCCGTTCACGGTTTTGTTCACCTGTACTATACCGACTCATGTGTTCAATTTGTTTAAGATCACTTGACGGTATTAAGTACCGTCCGTTGCAACGAAGCGATCCGAGCGGCAGACGGAGGAGTTTCAAAAAACGTCGCTCATCCTCTTCCACGTCGTCTAAAGACTCGCGAGCCTCGCGCGAGGAGGAACTAAAGATGTTCACGTCACTCGAGGAAGCCGAGTTTGAGCGTATGAACAAAGAGGCGGGAGGTTTCGGAAGCACTCCTAATCTATCAGCGCGTTCTTATTCCAGAAGTCGGTCGAGAGAGAACTCTAAGGAGCGCAGACATGACCACTGGAGCGTGGAAGCTTCTGTCGACAGCGTGCCGGACGACGAACTGACGACCGAGCTAAAACCGAAACTGAAAGAGCTACCAAAACAGCCCTCCTTCGACGAGGGAAAGAAGGAGACAGAAGAGGTAATAGAAGAGGAGGATGAAGTTGACTTCTGGGCTAATATCGGGGATTAGATACGCTTGTTAACGTACGCACGAACGAATGCACTGGTATCTGAGCTTATAATGAGCATGACTGAATATGAATATTAAAATTTTGAATCCCCGTTTTGATTTTGTTTTCTTTGAGATCCTTATATGAATTCCTAATAAATGAGGAACATGAGAATTGGTAGGCTTTAATGTTTGGCTTGTTTAGAAATGGTTGTAATAAACTGTACACGTTATATGAACAAACCATTATTTATCCTTAGTTTAGTGTTATAGAAAATTTGGCTCACGTGTTCATTATGAAACAGGTCATTGAAAAGTAAAAACTATTAATAAATACTACTCATCATACTGTTAATGACAATCCTTAACAATGTATAAAATGTATACAGTCCATTTTGTACATTCTTAATGTATGATATACATAGATATGTTATAAATTTCCTTTGCAACTAAAAAAATATCCTAGGACATTCTTCACACACGGCCAATCTGATATCAAACTCAGATATACCTACAACAAATCGAATACTAGTATTTTTAGAGTAATTTAACTTTAACAACGAAACCGGAAGCCGTGGTGGCTCAGTAGAGAGCACAGACTTATGATCATGGAGGTGCAGGTTCTAATTCCGGTATTCTCCTGTGTTTAAAAGCTTACTTACTGATTCACACAAAGCGAATCCTTTCGGTTAAAGAAAGCTTTCCAAAAGGGGAGACAAGTATATGAGCTGATGATGATACACAAAGCTTTTTTTGTTCATCAACAAATTTGAAGAATCTTAATTATAGATGTATAATCTTTCACTACGGTCGATTAATATGTGAACTTGTCCGAAGATTGGTTGCACAATGAATCCAAAAATAAGCATAACATGGAGTGGTGGGGACCTCGACCCACTTGAGTCTCGTTTACATGACGCATCTGTCGCGTTGTAGCTCATTTGCGACCATTTTGTCATAACACACCTACCAATGGCTGTATAAGTACGATTAAACAGTTAAAGCAATATAAATAATGCAATTTAGTACCTTTTTTGGTTTTATGATTTGGCAACACCTTCCTGTTATGTCAGTGATGATGGGAGATAGCTTTGAACTTTTAAAATGTCATCTATGGGCTATTTATTGCTCGAATAGGTACTAGATATAGATGTTTTGAAAATTCGTTTAAATAATAAAATTACTATCTTCTTTAGGTGCATAAGCAATAAGGATAAAATACATATTTTAAAATTCTTAACAAAAGTATTGAGTAAGTAAGTCTATCGTAAAAATACTAAACAGTTGTAATAAATAAAAAAATGATATTTAAAAAAGGTTGGCGCTTAACGAGGCAATGTATTTAATTTCACGACGTTCATAATTACGTTATAATGTTGCCAGAACTAATAATGTCATCGTTTGGTGACACTTGACAGTTTAAAGATGAAATATCGAGTTTGAATATATATTTTAGAACGATTTTTGCCTAGGACACCTTATTTGCAAACTATTAAAAATTAACAAATTTATTTTTTGATAAATATAAGGCCTATTATACGCAAGTATGCTGTGGTACCCACTTAGTTCCAAATTTGAAATGTATCACTCAAACTCGACCAATAGGTAAAAAAAAGTTGTCACAGAAACAAATTATATCTGCCAATATTTTCAGACTAATAAGGAGTATTTTTTTATATTAATAATTTTTACATGGCAAAGGTCGATCTAGTAGGTTTTTAGTATATTTCTCACGAGCTACCTCCGCGCGGCTTTACTCGCGTAGTTCCCGTTCCCGTGGGAATACAGGGATAAAATATAGCCTATGTTACTAGTGGATAATGTAGCTTTCGAATGGTGAAAGAATTATTAAAACGGTCCAGTAGTTTTTAAGCCTATTCATTACAACCAAACAAACAAAGTTTTCCTCTTTATAATATTAGTATAGATTCAACTATCTCCATATAAGAGAAGTAATTTGAGTGTCAAAGTTCATAGTAATCTTTTCCGTCACTATTTATTTATTTATTTATTTATTTATTTAACACACAAAACAAGATACTGACAATATTAAAATCACACAAATGTACCAACAATACCGAGACCGACAGCATCTCTAAACATGTGTGCACACCATGGACAACAAAATACAATACATTGCAAAACTAAAAATAAAAATTAACAAATAAACATAGTAAAAATTTTGAAATAACAATAATTTTATGTAATAATTATATATTTAGATTATTAATATAATTTTATTCAGAATATGCAAGGGAACTTTAACAATTATTAAGACAGTTAAATATTTGATTTAAAGATGTTTTATAAAGAGATAGTTTTCCATTAAAAATATCTATATCATTATTTTTTGTAACAGCATCATTGTAAAGGCGACAACATCTAACAATTGGATTGAAAAACGAGGTATTATTTTTGTAAACATCAAGAGTAAACGGCCTAAAATAGGGAATACGGGGACGATATTTCATGTTAAATGTAATCATAGAAATGAGAGTAGGAGAATCAATTAAGGAGTGTATAATTTTGTATAAGTAAATAAGATCAACAATTTTACGACGTGAATCAAGAGTGTTCATATTATACTTCTGCAATTTGTCTATATAAGAGCCACGACCACGAGCACCTCCCCAACGAAAACTCACGATTTTTAAGCATTGTTTCTGTACTCTTTCTATACGGTTACTGTGGACGATATAGTGAGGTGACCAAATAATCGCGTTATATTCCATCACGCTTCTAACCAATGAAAAATATAAATATATGAAGCTGTTAGGATTCTTAAAGTCTCTAGTGATCCTATGTATGAAACCAAGAAGTTGATAACCTTTGTTAACAATATTGTCAAAATGTGGGATAAATGTAAGCCTCTCATCAAATATTACACCCAAGTCTCTCACAATGGTTTTTCGCTCCAGTATATGTCCATTCAATGTGTAATTGTAATACAACTTTTGCTTTTTATTAGAGAACGATATTACGAAGCACTTATTTATATTAAGACTCATGCAGTTGTTTATACACCAGTGACTCAAAGTATCTAAATCATTCTGTAATTTAACAGCGTCGTCGTAAGTATTTATAGCTGTAAAGACCTTGAGGTCATCAGCGTACAGCAAGCAATTGCAATTTAAAAGCGCAACAAGATCATTAATAAACGCGACAAACAGGAGAGGTCCAAGATGAGATCCTTGTGGCACTCCAGAAGAAATAATGACAGGCATTGATAAGTCACCCCTAATAGCAACAAGTTGGCTCCTTCGACTCAAATATGATTTAACCCAACGAAGTAAATTACCATGTACGCCGTAACTAGATAGTTTTGAGCAGAGAATGTTATGGTTCACTTTGTCAAAGGCCTTCGAAAAATCAGTATAGATAGAGTCCACTTGGCTCCGTTTGGCAAATGCGCAACACAAGTAATTTTTGTATTCTAGAAGATTAGAAGCAGTAGACCTATTCTTGATGAAACCATGTTGGTTTATTGATATATGTGGCTTTATATGAAAATATAGTGCATCATACACAATGGACTCAAAAACTTTGGGGAAGATAGAAATAATACTTATAGGTCTATAGTTTTCACATTTTGATCTATCCCCAGCTTTATGTACTGGGACAACGTAAGCAGTTTTCCAACAAGTAGGAAAAACACCACTTTGAAGCGACCTGTTGTATAATATACTTAATGGGACCGAAAGTTCATCGCTGCACTGTTTAATTAGTTTAGGTGGTATTACATCAGGTCCTGCACCCTTGTTGGGATCTAATTTATTGAGCTTGCTCAATACTTCCTGGGGACTAACTGAAAAACTATTAAAATTACTGTTTGAAATGAAATCTGGAATGGTGGTAGTCTGAGAAATAGAGGAAGCATCAAAAACTGATCCAAAATATTTAGAGAAAAGTTCACAGATTTCTCTTCGATCGGAACTAAAAACACCATCATAGCTCATAGTTAGTGGTATGGAATTGATTTTCTTTTTGGTATTAACAAATCGCCAAAAGTGCTTCACACTACTAGTCAAGGAAGACTCAACGGAGGATACGAATGCATTGTAATCCCGCTCAAGGAGGCGTTTACATCTAGATCTCAGTAAAGAGTAAGCATCGTAATCACGTGGATTATTAAATTTACGATAAAGTCTATGACTCTTAAGTTTTTCCTTCATGCAACGCTTAAGACCGAAAGAGAACCATACAGGAAAGTTATTCGAGTCGTCCTTGATAACAGGTGTATGACTTTGAATAATACCATTCAGCTCATGATAGAAAGCCTCGGTAGCCATGTTGATGTCAGGGGAGGATAAGATCGAACACCAATCAAGGGCGTCCAAATCGGCTCTGATTCCGTCAAAATTACTCTTGTTAAAATTTAATCGGTATTGTCGATTTGATTTCAAGGTATGTTCGGATACACGTTCCAAGTCAACAGCTACTGCCAAAGAAGGATGGTGTTCATCTAAAAGACTGATAGGCTCGGCACCATAAACTTGAATCTTGGATAGGTTTGACAAAATTAAGTCAAGGTACCGATTGTTTTTATTCGGTATATTATTAAACTGACTCATATTTCCGAACGACATAGTTTCTAAAAGTAAGTGAGACTTAAAATCCACCGATTTACCGGGCGACATACAAACAGAGTCTCCGCTTTCTGTCCAGGTTATAGAGGGAGTATTGAAGTCACCAATCATAAGAAACAAATCATTTGCACAAGAACTCATAATAACGTTTTGAACCTTTTTATAAAACATCTTCAATAGTTCGGATGGAATATCAGGAGGAAGATAACATAAGCATAGGTTAATAGGTTTACTAGTTACATCATTCGGCATTATAGTTACCCATAAATCCTCAACATCGCTTTCCCAGTATGCTTGACGGATAACTCTAAAATTCTTTTTTATTGCAAGTAACACTCCACCACCATTTACTTTATTTATTTTAGAATCTGAACGATCCCTGCGAAAGACACAATAGCGTTCATCAATAAACTCACCGTCAAGCACGCTAGTATTAAAGTTGGTTTCTGTCAAGCATACCATGTCATACTATACACCACTATGATACAAATTAGCTGATGAATGTCTATTCATTTCATGAATGTAAAAATTAGGGTTCCCATTCATTCACTAGAATGAATATGATTGTAACCCTTCAAAACTGGGAGTCTTTATTTAAGACTAGTTAACGTCCCGCGGTTTTACCCCCATTATAATTTAAAAAATGAAAATACCTTTATTCAGTATTAAATATGATACAGTTTTATTTGGGCTGGGCTCCCTGATATTAGGTCATCCTGTGTTGTACGAAACCCGATCTTCGCATCATTACAAACCAAAGATATACCTTAACTAGTTCACCCGCGCAACTTCGTTCACTTGCCCGTTTTTGCAACAGTTTTGATTGATGCTCCGCTCCTATTCGTCATAGCGTAATGATTTATACATAAAAACTTTCTAAGAATCACTCTATCTATTAAAAAAAACATAAACATCCGTTGCGTAGGTCTTAAAGATCTAAGCATACATAGGGACAGACAAACGGCGGATAGCGACTTTAATACTATGTAGTGATTATAAAAAAATACATCGTATGGTAAATGACCCAATGGTGGCCAGTTTAAGAAAAAAAGAACAGGTTTTTGTGAAATATTACCAAAATTGTGAAAGTTTCAGCACTGAATATAGTGAAACTGTAAAGTCCAGTCCTTATTTAATATTTGTAATGTGTTACGCGTGAGATACGGCAAAGCTGGATTCAATTAATTTAACAAATAAAAGTTGTAGTTTTGTGACCCAGTCTTGGACAGGGAAAATTCATTAATGGATACCCCAGTCTAAGTCTAAGTTTAGCTTTATTTTATGGTTAACACATGAAACAAAACTAATTTTGATTTTAACTAAGCAATACTATTTTACAAGTGAAACTTTCTGCTCACCGCCTGAACGATTTCCTTATGAAAAGCCGTCGTTGTCAATTTCAAATCACCTTACACTTTGTATTCGCGCATATTTGTACATGTAACTGTCTGAATTCAATAAAACGTTAAACTTAGATAGTTCGATGTCTAAAGTCTATGTCACAGTGATCCCAATGTAAAAACATTCGCTCATGTCCGAATTCTAGATGTTTCTTTTAATTTTTGGCCATTACTGGTACCGTGGCCACGATTGGTACACTTACGATATGAGTATGTGTGTGTATAAATCATAGTTTAACTTGGTGAGTGTAGTTCAAGAAGGGAAATAATTATGAGTTAACCACTAACCTACTGATTTGAATCAGATTAAATAAAACCTCAAAAAGGAGGTTCTCGTTTTATGGCATTTTTTTTAAATTCATAAACACTTTTTTTGTGCGTTAACAACATACATTCTAAGCTTGTGGTTTTCTCGAATATCTTCAAAACATGATCTCTCCGCAACGTATGACGTCAATGCAATGTCTTAGACAAATATCGGTTATAAGATACAGACTATAAAGTATATTGTTTCTGTGGTCACACTGCACTTCCTTCATTGACCACAGACTATAAAACCGGTCAAGTGCGAGTCTGATTCGCACGAAGGTTTCCGCACCATCGTCCAAAATTTAATACTCTGTAGGGACTAAAAAAAACACGTATCTAGAGAAGAGTTATTTTAATTATTTTTGTTGCTTTAAACATTCTGTGAAAATTTAATTTATTGTCTTCGTTTGACGGATCATTTTTATTTTTATTTATATATTAAAGAAACAAACGGTTATACTCATCAATAATTAAAAATGTTAGTGACAAATAAATCTACAGTTTCATTAATTTAATAGGTTAGTAACTGGATCATGAGATCCAGTCCGGTGACAGACGGAATGACATACAGTGGAGGCTTAGTAATAGGGTCCCAAATTACTCTTCGGTTACGGAACCCTAAAATCTACTATTTATATAACTAGAATTAGTGTTATGACAGGAAACATATTGCCAACTGTATTTTTTATAACCCCTTTGATTGTGTACTCATTTATAGAGCAAAATTTATGTGCACAGGTTTCTTTTGTTTTTCATTTCAATTCCAACTTTTTCGGTGACTCAAAGGAAAATCTCTTCGACCTTTATTTGTCTATGGTTTATTTTTAATTTTAATTTGTGTCAATTTGAAACATCGACGTATAGCGATAGACAAGAACGTTCATGTAAAACATTTGTTTAAAAACTGGTAAGAGTTAGAACTAAAGTTCGCTGCAGCGCTGTATAAAGCTGTGTCAACTAACCAAACTATTTTAAAAGATACAGCGCTAGATTGCTTAGAGTATAGTTTTCTCGCGACCAAAACGTCGTAAGCGCCGCAAATTTCATGGCGCTTACGCGTTTCGTTCAGTTAACTACACTAAGATGTCGTCCCTATAGAGTTCACACCGCAGATGTGACACATCTTTTTTACCTTCTAAACTTCATTAGAATAAAACTCGATTTCAAAATGTATTATATTAATATTAGGGGGGCCTAGTGCGGATTGGCGGACTTCACATGGCTTAAATGAGTACTCAGAGGTACGGGCCAGGGCTTGAATTAACATAAAACAATTATTCAAAATATCAAACTATCACTACTAATTAAAAACTCATTAACAATTAATCAAATTAAAACCTTTCTAAAAAAACATATCAAGTCTGTGTTCAGTTACATATTTTTACCTACAACCAGTTTTAAGGGAACATCTGCACGTTTTAGTATATGATTGTAGAATGGCGTGGTATTTAAATAGATAAATTGTTTTTCTACTCTGGAATTACGAAATTATCACCTATTAATTCACTTAAACAGGTAGTAATTTTACTTAGTTGACTACTGACTAGTTATTTTCGTCCAGGGTCTACTTTGATTCGGATTATCGTTGTTATTAACGCTGCTCCGTGCGCACCCGCACTGAATGAATGTCGAAGCCACACTAAAGTCGGGTGTGGGGACTGCAGTTCAGTTGAGTTGATAAAAGCGAGTGTTCGGAACGCCCTATCTAGTACGTAGTACATATATATCGATGATTTGAAACAAAATTTAGGTTCGTTTTAAAACACTCCCATTAATTTCGTAGGTATCTGGAGAATAACGGGGATATAATATAGCCTATGTTACTCCTTGATAATCTAGTTTTCCATTAGTGAAACAATTGTTCCAGCTGTTAGGAATATTTTAACAAACAAAAAATGAAATCATTTCTCTTTATAATATTAGTTATAGTTTAAAATAAAATTCAACTATTGTCCCTACATCTTAATTATAAGTATTTCGTCAATAAATTAACCTTTTAAACTCAATTAACATCTGAAACAAATGCCATAGATCATGACGCCATTTTGATCTATTTCGGTCGGGAAAGTTACCCACCTATCCTCTTTCTATTTTCACCACTGGAACGGGCAACATTCGTCACGGGTTTAAATTTAGAACTAGTGTCTATGCCAAGATAGAGTAAATAGTCAGATCATAAACAAAAAGTTTTGCTATCACGTTAAATTATTTAATGATGGTAATCTTTTTAATTAATTGAGTTTCTTAGTTGTTTCTAGTTGGTAGAAGGTCGAATAGTGGTGGAAACTTCAGTTTTGACCTTTGTAAATCCTTACGTTTAAGCTGTATTCGGCTTTATTTTTGTTGATAATAAGTTTATTAGGCTTATTAAACTGTAGGCTTGATTTTTTTTATTAGGACTTTCCAAATAGATACTTATATTCTTAACAAAAATAAACATAAAATAAGAAGATATGAGTTGATTAAAGTCTTAGAGAAATGCCGAATACTTCGCATAGAAATGTACAGACGAAACATATTATTTACCTAATACTTATAAATAAACATAGATTATTAAAAAATATGAATATATTTTATGAATAAATAACAAAAAGTAATTTTTCACGCACGCACGTAGGTACCTTGTTGAAAATTATTTTCATATTGTTTTTAAAATACGTCACACAAAGGCGAGGCAAGAAAATATTGATGTAAACATGTTGTGGTGACCTCGATATATATGAAAAACAAATCTGTATTCAGATTTAGATACACTTCAGTTATTTTATATTAACTGTAGGACATTTACGTAAAATTATTTGAACCCAAACTAGCAAAGCTTTATAATGAAAACGAGAGTCATGGAAGGAGAGGAAAAAATACAGTTATATGGAGAAATCACACGGTATATTTATTGCTATAACATGGTATAAACAAGAGTGACACACTGTACAATCAATTCTTATACTTTCGCATTTATAATCGCATAAATACCTATATACATTTCTTTTACTCTGGTATTACATTTCTTTTAAAAGGTAAATAATACCTACAGAATACGTTATGGAAGGAGTCCTTAATTGCAGGTTATAGTCTAGTTTTACATGGCTGAAATCCCTAAAATAATTGCATATAAATCCCCATTAAAATATAGATTCATCCTGAATTCTAGATGACTTGGGTCGTATGTAAATTAAATTAGAGTATGACCTATCTAATCAGATATCTTAGTACTCCGGACATATTTCCCACGCCCCGCTAAAAACTGTAAATACTTCTTAGAAAATCAAGATGACTTCATCTATGAAAACGACATTATTTTGGTATTCAGAGACGATTCGGAAAATCACTCGTTATTTTTTACATTTCTGAGTTGTTATTGGATATTTACGTGACTTTAAGGGAGTTTGAGCTTTGTGTGATGGAAATAGTTTTGTTTTTAGTATGACAATAATTGTAACGGCTTTTAAGTATTCTAACTACAGTAGGTAATATTTTAAAAATAAGCTCTTAAGACGAATTCCAAGCCTTCAATTTTCACAAAGATGTTCTTCTTCTAAATAATTGTTATAGATCAAAGATCCACAGATCACACAATGAAATAACATCATTAAAAGGGCGTCCAAATAAAATGGCAAATTCAATTAATCTTGTAACTATAAAATATTTTTAATGATTTTGTCAAATTACCGTTACGTACTTATGTGAAGTTTTTGGCAAATTTAAAAGCAAATAATAATTAATTTGACAACAATAAACAGTCATCAAAGCAAAAGCTTCAGAGATAGATTTACAATATATTTAATAACTAAATACATAGATAAATAATAGTCAGTAGCCGAATCCAGTCACATCGAAAAAACTTCAATTATTTTTGTATAAAAGGTAGAATTGTATGGTAGGATTTCAACCGCTTGCTTCAATATTACATAAGGCTCTTTAAACCCGATCTGAAGCTGAACAACGCATACCAATAAAACCTGAACTAACACACATATCTTCACAATTCAGCTGCCACTTATAAGTGATAACAGATACTATCCAAATAGTTCTGCAAAGTATCAAGACATCTCCTTGGCGTAATATATGGGCGGGATATGGAATCTTGCATGCATGCAGATCCGGTGGGCAGAAAGGTCGAATATTTCACACACGTATTAAAATAACATAACACATTACGACTCAAGTTTAAGGGCAAACACATACGACGTGCTTATAATATTATTGACTTTGTGAAATATGAACTGGTTAAATTTAATTAAATGTAGATTTTAAAAGGACATAAATGGATCACCGTTTTGGAGGCTTTTTAGCAAGAAATGGTGCAAGGCATACATTCTGTTAATATTATTAATGCGTATGTTTGTGAGAATGTATGTTTGTTACTCTTTTAAACAAAAACTGCTGAAGGGATCTGGTTGATATTTGAAACATTAGAATATGTGCACATAGGCTATTTTATCCCGGGAAAAATTAAGGTTCCCCGGGATCGCGGATAAAACCGTGGGACGAAAGCAAGTAGGTTATTATTATACACAGCTACAGATACTCTTTTCATCGTTCCATGTTCCCATAAAAAGCAGCCATTGCCCAAAAAAGTCGCATTAAATATCGACGCCCAAATATTTCGTAAAAAAAAAGTAAAAATAGAGCAATGAATGAAGTTTGACCAAGACCTTGTTAGCAGCAAGGTCTGAAGACACCGACCGGCTGTTCACATGTCTAGACCGGGCGAAGGCTGCACGTAATTGAGGAAGCCAGCAAAAATATACAAACTTTTTAATGGTAACTTGTTGAATGGTACGATGCTTTTTGCATGGGTGTGAACAGAAGTTATGAATTGGACTTAGTGTGTGAAAGTTCTAGGAAAGCTCTATTTTTTTAAAGCTTTTAGATGTCGAGGATTTTCAAACGAATATCAAATTTAGGTTGATTGAATCTTGCTTAAAATAGACTTAGACATTTTGTTATTTAACAGTTGAATTGTAAACTTTAAAAAAAAATTGAGTAAGGTCCCCAAAATAAATATTGATAAATTTTAAATAAAACTCCTACAGGTACCAAAAATAAAGATCATTTTTATTTAATTTTTTTTAGTTTTTTTTTTTTTTTTTTTTGAATCATGAATCAAGTGATGTTAACAATATATATGAGTATAACATATATATGAAATCATAGTTTCGAGAAATACAAAACTGCTCTTTGAAGAAGCTAGTTTCGAGAATTTATTGTTTTAACTAATAGAAACTGTTGCTGTTTGCAGTCTTGTAGCTTTAATTAGAACCGATGTTTCTAATGAATTTAGTACAAATATTTTATAACAAACTACTGAAACTAAAATAACGGAATGCCTCACTAATTTTAACTTCTAGTTTATAACTATTAGTAAGTCAATCTTAACCTACAATCGAAAGTATTTATAATTATATTTAAATGTTAAATCGTGACCAACTGATAAATTCAACAATTTCTCATGAAACAACAATCTTGTGACTTCGAATGAAATTATAATAACGTCACTCAAATATCTGGTTATTTGCAACTGGCAACAATATGCGAGATTTAATTGTACGTTTATAGGTCGAGTGGCGCGCGTAAATCAATAATTGTTCTCCAATGTGCTGGCTAAATCTCGGCCATGCGATAAGGCAATGCTTAAGTTCGCAATATTCATAAATCGAAATGATTCGCCCTATATTAACTGTAAGTGCGGGAGCCGTGCCGGCCGGCGCGGGCGGCGTCGGAGGCGGCTCCTCTCACGTGTCGGTTAGAAAACGCGCGGTTCTCGGGTAGCTTCGGAAACGACGCCCGCGCACCTGCCCTCTCCGTCACTCTTCCAAATTTAAATCCCAAACTCCCCCCACCGTCTCGCCGAAAACATTCTGGAATAATTCCTTCGATTCGGCCACCGTTGCTTGCCATTCGAAATCGGGTCGCGACCGCGTCCGGTGATATCGTTTTTCCCTCGCTAACTGAACAGCCATCACCGACTTAGCCATGGCTGACGTTGACGTACAAGTACAGTACACCACTACTGAGCGCAAGACCCGGAAGGTTAAGAAGACCTCCAAGCGTAGGGAGTCTAAGGATGGGGAAGTGTCGGTCACCGAGGTCGAGCAGACCAACACGACGACGACCAACGACGATGGGTATGTGATGTGGTGGCCAAACTGCCTTGACCCTCGTGCGTAGTGCGTGCGCCGCCATGCGCCAGTGTGTCTGTGTCAGCCAAGTGTCGATTACCGATCGTGTTCGACCCCTTTCAGTGACATCTGCAACGTGCGCAATGTTTATCCAATGTCCCATTTGTGTATTTTGGCCACCCTCACATACCCGACCTAATTTAAGGTACATATCAACTTAGTTTAGGTACTGATGAAAGTGTAGAGCTTTTTCGGAGCTCGCTGTAAAGCTAAATTACTCTAATGAAAAACCAAAAATTTACAAACCAAACAAATTGACTGTCTGAAAATTGTTGTCATTTTCATTGTATCTTTTAGATTTTCATGTTTTATATGTCCTGTCGTTATTGTTACTACTTATTTACCCAAAATATTCTATCATACTTTTTCCCTTTAACATAAAAAACGACCAGAACAAAACAACCCCAATTCCCGCCGTAGCTTTAACCAGTACTTTCTTTGTCTCCAGCTCATTTTCAGTGGTGAATATACCAAGGCAATGAACAAGGACTGGCACAGCGGTCACTTCTGCTGCTGGCAGTGCGACGAGTCGCTGACCGGCCAGCGCTATGTCCTCAGGGACGAGCACCCCTACTGCATCAAGTGCTACGAGAGCGTCTTCGCCAACGGCTGCGAAGAATGCAACAAGATCATCGGCATCGACTCTAAGGTAACCTACCAAAAGCATAAATTCCAATAGCAGAACTAACTGACACCCTCTGACAGCATTGGCATGGTTAAGACAAGCTGATTTACAACTTCATTAAACTTGGCCTAGAAACGCTATGCTTTAATGTTTTGATATAGTGTTTTGTTAATGCTTGGCAATTTAAATTTGGTTAATAATATTATTGAACCTGAAAATTGGTAGCGAGAGTGAAAACAACTGAAGATAAAACTTCACGTTCTGAAAATAGGTATCACAGCTGCGGAGATGTAATATTAGTAACGGTGTTAAAAACGAAGCTTTTATATTCCATCTGAAATTGAACTTTACGGTTATAGGAATAGGTAGAGATTTCGTATTGTGATTAATATCCGATATGCTTTCAATTATGATTTTATAGGGGATTCTCGGCGTTAAGTAGACTTGTCATAATAACATGTAATTGACTTTATAGATAGCCTAGGATTTGTACGTTCTGCTTTACACAAAACAGTCCTGCAAATTGATGAAGATGATTCATAACAAACTTGCTTATATTAAAATTAAACGCCTCTATAATTATTTATAAACAATCGTACTTTATAATCAATTTATTGTCCGCCTATTTGCCGTTTGATAAGACGTCACTTAGACAGATGACAAGACATTTATTTCTGCTTATACAAATGATATTGGCATCTTGTGTTCGATAATCTAATAGATAAATCAAATAACATTTGTCATTGGCATGCTAAATAACGGTGTGACATATCAATTGTCTAGACTTGTCTTCATTTTCAAATGTATATACAGCTTCATATTTAATAAGACCGTTAATAAAACAGTTTATATTTACTGCATCTATTATGAGATGTGTGCTAGAATCTACGGCATTCGTTAGCTTTGTTTCGCTGATCAAATTTAGTTATGTCATTCCAGGCGGCCCAGATTCCTCAAACGCACCTCTGCACACGGCCCCAAGCAGTTCGCTGCCAAGCCAACATAACGTTAACGCACCAGCATTACACATTTATCTCAGCTACTTGTACTAACCGTCTACTTTTCCCCGTCAAATAACAGCTGCAGCTATACCTACGTACTCATACATTGTTTCATAAAATTCATTTTAAAATTATGGACTTGAACTCATTCATTTAGGTGTGTCAAAATTGTTTTCTCAATTATCATAATTGCTTTCATGAATATCCAAAACGTAATTGCAGCCAAATCCTTGGAAGTTTTATTTGTTTTTGCAAGACAAATTGAAGTCGTTTAAAATCAGTTTAATGTCAATGTTATGACTCGCATGATGGATGACTATAAAATTCATGTTTCCAATAAAATATATGCTTTATTCTATACGCAAACACATTAGCGTTGTGTTTACGAACAACAAAACAAACATTGGCAATATTGTTGGTGTATTTTGAATCGTACGTTGTGAGGACTTGACGAACATTTGCGGGAACAAAACAGACGCTTCCACGAGCTATTTCTGCGTCGGATACAGTGTTACTGCTTTAGCCTTGAAAAGCAACGGATCCGTCAGCCGCTTCTTTCAAGATTTATTTGATAGATACAGAAGTTTCACGCTCGCCTCTAAGAGTTTCGTAATCGGCCAAAATAAACATTCATATTTTATTGACATTACGACATTCAGATTTTAAATGTCCGTTCACTCCGTCCTCGCAACGGCCAGGAATAGAATCCAGAATGGGGGGAGATTTATTTTGAAACTTGAACTGTACGTACGTCAAATGCAACGTGAGTGAATGTATTTGAATTTTTATTATCAACCATTTCATATGCGACTTGGGACTGGAGGATGTAAATTTCAGCCGGTGCCAGATGCAAACTAGTTATTTGGTCAGTGAACTGAATAACGTTGGTAAATCATATAGTGAATCAGATCTTAAAATAGTTTGGATCGATTACGCTGTAGGTAGAATTCATGTATCAATTGCTCTAGGTGGAAAACCTGATAAATGTACTCTAGCCACAATAGAGGCAGTGGAATCCCTGAAGTTAATGATACCACCTACGGACGATCGTGCGCCAAATAAGCACACGTTAACAATTGATTGAATCCTAGTTTCTCTATCGAGATAAAACTTATAATTACCACCCACGCTATGTCTTTTATGCCAGCATAATATGTCGTTTTGATTACATTTGATGTTGAAAAATCGTGTTTTTGTTTACGTTTAGAACATCCTGGGTGTTTCCAGTTGTATTAAAGGTGTAGCTAATGTTTTATTCATTAAATTAAATGAAAAATTCTACGTCTACTGTGTAAATAACAGATGTTTATTTAAAAGTTTATTTTTCATTTCTATTAGCAAAGAGCCAAGAAGCAAAGCGAAGTATAACTATATTAAATATTTGCAATTTCTCTTTTATATCTCGTTGGTTTATCTATTACATTTTGACATCCTTTAAAATGTATCTATCTACTCGAAAGCTATAGTCCATTTATATACAACAGTGGTTTCAAAAACTTCATTTGTTTCCCCTTACCTAACACCGTTTTGACCGTCCCCTCTTTCTTGACTAACTGATGTTCCTTCTCCCTCCAGGATCTGTCCTACAAGGACAAGCACTGGCACGAGGCCTGCTTCCTCTGCGCCAAGTGTCGCGTGTCGCTGGTCGACAAGCAGTTCGGCTCCAAACTCGACAAGATCTACTGCGGGAACTGCTATGATGCTCAGTTCGCTAGCCGCTGTGATGGCTGCGGGGAGGTGTTCCGTGCTGGTAAGTGGAACTTTATTTGTACTTTAAGGTTGAGATTTGGAAGATTGCTGATGGTGATGCTGTTTTTCTAGTCGATTAAATCGAGTCGTTGGTTCAGATTCGGATCAAAATGACGTAGTGGTTCAACTGTAAGCCGTGGGTTCGATTTTCTAGCTTTGTGTATGATTTGTTTTATGCGTAGGTGCACAATATCGATAAAATTTTTTGTGTGAAATTTAAGCTTACAATTGAAATTGACGGTTAAAATGACCGCTAGGTACCTATCGGTTATGAGTCGATGAAAAGTGTACATTTCACCTAAACTTATTCATTGAAAAAAATCTGTGGATATTTCTTAATACAAATACAATTTCATTATTAGGTCAGTAAATACGCTTGATTTTAAACAACAAGTACTATAGGCAAACTGATAAACTATAAGTTTCACTAGTAGGTAAACATTGTTTTATAGATTTTGGATTTGATTGTAACTCGATACAAAATATGCCATAAATCCAACCAATATTAGTGTTTTACCCAGATTTATGATGGAAATAAAATTTGGTTTAACCTCGACGCTTCGATCAAGTTGCATTGTTACGAACGGAAGTAAATAGTACCCATAAATCATATTGTTTACGTTAATATAGATGGTCAGGATTATTTTTATGTCCATATTCAGGTGTAATATATCCTTAAGTTTTATATGGATTAGTCATATGCCATTACGAGCTTACTGTGACATACGTGCATTAAAAACTATGAACTTTTATTGTCTTACAGTTCTTTTTTTGTATATTTAGTTACTAAATTAAAAGTGCAGCCCATAAAGCCTGTGCTATTGAAGTAGCAAAAACCTGAAATTACCTATTTTTTTCACCAATCGCAGTATAGCACACGACAAATCATTACTTTATTATAGCGCTAAAACTTATAATGAGGGCGCCACTTGTCGATAGTAGTAATGCCTAATAATCTCCTTCTAATGTTTTAGTTCCAACTTTCGCCGCAATATGGAGAAGTATTTTTCTGCCAGTGTATTTTAAAATTATACCTACTTAGTTTCTACTACGTTTGTACTTAATGGAAAATTTAAACTCTAACCAAGCACCAATCAACGTAGAAATCGTCATCCTATCAGACCGTATGTCCACGAAGACTTCAGTGCTCGCAAACGGCTACCTTATATGGCTCTGTCGGTTACCCTCACTTCATAAGGAGGTGTAAGGTTCGGCCTCACTATCGAGAGAGAAAAAAACCGGCCATTGTCAGTGCCATAGCCTCGAGCTCCATGCACGTAACTGAACAATTTTGACTTTTAAATTCGATACGTCTATATGGAGACTTTTGTTCGTGAAAATATGAACCTCTAACTAAATTGTATAAAGCTATGCATCTGTCTGTTTTTCCGCTTAATGTAAATCACGTAGTCTTTGAGACAGAGGGCTTACTCCCGAAAACGATTCGAATTTGATTTTGTTTTGATTTCAATTTGAACTCCTATTGGTTAATCCTGAACCAAAAAATTTCATCTTGAACTTCTATTGGTTAATCCCGAACCAATACGAATAAAAAATCAAGATGGCCATGGCTAAGATTGACATTTATTCGATCGGTAACGGTGTTTATCGTATAAGAATTATAAAATAAGTTGTGTGTGGTTAATTTCTACAGAAAAAAAAAAAATATTCAATTTTTTATCTATTTCTAAAACGAAATCTTGTACATTAGATGTAATTTTTTAGATTAGATAAATTTATCCTAGATGAGATAACTCGATCCTGAAAAAGTACCTTTTTACTGATCGTGTATTTTGACGTTTAAAGTCGTTCCCGCCATTTTATTCACAAATGTCAAATAGTGCCAGGAGTACGGATTTTTCGATTCGGTTTCGATTGTAACGAAATTCTTGATCAAAGTTAGTTCCAAAAAGTGTCACCGCACGATCGTGCGCTAGAATCGCTATCAAAAATGTATGAAATGACATTTATTCGATTAGAACTCGTTTCTCGAAAGCGTCGGGAGTAAGCCCTCTGTTTTCAGTATTTTGTTTTTTTCTATTAGAATAAGCGCGAAAATATTTAGGTAATTGGACACATCAATCAATAAATATAGGTACACACATCTTTATAACAGAATACACATAAAGAATAGGTAGTTACCTAAGTTGGGACGTTTGTTTGTATACGTCAAAGTAAAAAGACTAAAATTTCTTATTACTCAACAGTGGCATTAAAGTGGTGTTGCAAGCGTCCATAGGCTACGGTAACCGCTTCCCATCAGGTACCGTATGCCTGTTTGCCACCCTTGTGGTATAAAAAAAAATAAAAAATCCCATCTTGCCTTATGGATTTGCGGAAAAAAATAATAAAGGATCTTAAAATAAGACCACAGTATAACCGTGACATAGTAAGCCTTAAAAAGTAATCAACTGAATTAACCTAAAATGTCGAACAGTAAACAACGACCAATTACGTTTATTTGGTCGTAAATATCTATATAAGTATGTTTTTAAAGTATCATATATAATACTAGCTTCAGCACGCAGTTTCACTCGCGTAGTTCGCGTTCCCGTTGGAAGACGGGGATAAAATATAGCCTATGATACTCCCTGATAATGTAGCTATCTATTGGTGAAAGAATTATTCAGATCGCTCTACTTTTAGAATCTATTCAAAACAAACAATGTAATAAAAAAATATAATATTTCCTCTTTATAATATTAGTATAGATTGGAATTATAAGAATATAAGGATTTATACAAAAAAAGCGGAGAAGCTATTAATTATCGAGAGTGTATAAGTCGTAAGTAATCTAAATATAGGGTTGATGAGGCCATACAAACAAAAATGTATGGCTTCAAATAATTGAAATTACAATTGTGTGATCATTGGGAATTGTGTTGTGAGAAATCTGTATGTAAGAGTTCTTGTCATGGCGTCATCTCTTTCATACCATATTAGTATTTACAATTTTGTACTAACCTATTTTTTTTAAGTTTATGATTTGAATTTAAGATCAGAATTGCTATTGTCTATTCGCATATTTATTTATCAAAATATATTTTTAATTACTTTCAAATGCGGCATTTTAATCACGTGAGATAAAAAACGCTTTTTAGTTGCCTAAAAATAATGCTTTTTGAAATTCTTTAGACATACCTACCTACATGTTTTATAGAAATGTTAATCTAAAATTCGGACAAGACAACTTATGTTAATTACTGACATACCCAAACTAAATAAGGCATCTATTTGAAGGGTCATAAAGTTCCAATTCGAATGTGTAATATTTGTTTTGCCCATAACATACAAACATACAGATGTTCAATAAATCCCACGCAATTCTAACGATGATACAATCGATGTAAAGGCGGAACTGGAATCCATGAATCACGCCAATTACCGAAATTGGGGTAATACCAGCGCAGAAATTCAATTTAATACCAAATTGCAATAAATTGACATGTCCCGTTATAATTGTGGTTAAAAGCACCGTCATTTCTTCGTTACTATATTTAATTCTTAACTATAGTTATTGAAAATATAGCCTTAATTACTTTACGGTAAAGTTCATGATGCAATTATTAAGATACCTTTATTAAATTAAGTATTGGTATTCCCAAGGGAGTGCAGTTTGTGGTTATTTAAGAAGGAAGTGAAGAGATTTTAACAGGGTCGTCAACGCGTGAGTGACGCTGGTGTTGCAAGCGTCCATAGGCTACGGCATAGAGTAGGCTACGGTAACAGCTTCCCATCAGGTGGGACCGTATGCATGTTTGCCACCTTTGTGGCATATATTAACTTTTTAAACATCGATCGTACTGTGGCAAAATATAGCCATCGAATCAGAATCAACATGATTCCTCATTTAAAATTTGAATTGAATGATGAAGTTTCCTCTTTTTTACGCCTGATGCCAATAATCAATCCTGATCCATTTATTGCTATCTAAGATTAATATCTATATCAATCCATTTTCTGGGTGAAGCTTTAAAATCAATCTATCTTCGATCTACGATCGATCGAATCTGTTCGAAAATGATAGTTTTTGCTTGCCAATAAGCTATCCGTCCATTTTGACAACTCGTTGGTTTTACTCTTGGATAGGAGATACATTATTAACATCGGGCGTTAGAGTACCTACTAATTGTCTAGCCACTTTGACAGAACTAACTGTAGTCTCCCATAAGGTTTGAGTAGGCTTTAAAACAATGCTTTACAAAAAATATATGTTATAGTGTCATACTATAGTAACTGTTGTACAATGAGGCAACGCCTTTTTTGGGATTCCGTAGCAATTAGGATCATCCTTGACACTCATAGTCTCATGAAGCATATATCTACAAACTAAAGAGGAATTATTTGATTTTTTGGTTATATTAAAAAGGGTCTAAACTATCGGTTTGAATTAATAGAAATATTCTAGTGTTGGATAGCCCATTTATAGAGGAAGGCTATAGGCTAGCATTGGAGCAAAGTTTGAAAATATTGCAAAAACGGTGACGATCTTTCCCAGATGAAGTTGCGTAGATCATCTAGTAAACTCTGAACTATCGGTTTGAATTAATAGAAATATATAGTGTTAAATAGCTCATTTATAAAGAAAGGCTAGGTATAGGATTGGAGCAAAGTTTAAAAATGTTGAAAAAACGGGGAAGATCTTTCGCAGATGCAGTTACGTAGATCATCTAGTAAACTATGATTTCGTATCTTATTCCTGTTAGAAATAGAGGTAGAAAATTTGATATATTTAAGGCCTAACAAAAAATATTTAGCTCGATCTGCTTTTAAAAGGAGTTCGAGTTTCTAACAGAAAATACCTAGTTACTCTTTTTGAAGTTACCCTCTAAAATCTACCACATTTAAAATTTTATATTGACTACGGAACAGAACAATAAACATAAGCTTCTATCTTAACCGTATTATTAATATTTTTTACCAATATGACACTATAAGTAAATCAATGAGTAAGTAGGTAGGTAACTTGACTCATAATTATTATGTAGCGTGGGTCGAAACTAGCTCCCAGCTACCTTCTACTTTACAGTATCTTGGCATAATTACTTATATATCTTGTGGTTATCTGTAGCCTAGTTAGTTACCTTGTAGGTATCTTTAAATTACATGTAGAAAACACGATTCTTATGAATTACTAGCTGACCCGGTAAACGTTGTTCTGCCATTAAAATGAAAAGTCAAAGCGACGTGACACTTCATAGAAATGACTTCACAAAATTGCGATTAAAATAGGGAGACTTAACGACTTTTTCTCAGATATCTACACTCATATTAAGACGAATTATTTTTGTAGTTTTGTAAGTCAAATTAACAAAAAACTACTGGACCGATCTGAATAATTCTTTCACCAATGGAAAGCTACATTATCAAAGAATAATATAATCTACAATTTATCTCCGTATTCCTAGGGGTCAGGAACTAAGCGGGTGAAACCGCGCGGAGGGAGCTAGTACAAAATATACATAAATAAATCGGTTAAGCCGTTACGGAGGTGTTCAATAACAAACAGTGTGACACGAGATTTTTATATATTAGACTATACAATACCAGTGGCCTCCCACAACTTAAATGGATGCTGATAAGCAATAATGTGTTAACCCTCATAAACTTAATTTTGAAAAAATGACGTTTAAAGATTACAATGTCTATGTGATTTATGAGTTTTTCTATGATATAAATCTATTTTTTATGTACTTTTATGTTTTAGATGACTTGAAACACTTTTGTAGAATGTTAAATACGCGATGCATTATAAAAATATATCAAAACCTTTGTTTTCGACTTTTTGTGGGTTAACCCATTATTGCTTGTAAGCATCCAAATAGCATTTCAAAGTACTGATAAAATATTCCGTACAGATTCAAATAGGAAAACAAAAGTGTGTGGGCTTATACCAATATTTACTGTTGCTTAAATTATATTCCCTTATTGCATAAGCATTAAGGTCTATTTTAGGTTATTTATTCAGTATAGTGGTAAACATCTCTCAATCGTATTATAGTTGACCAGCGCAACATCGTTAGCGTCACATGCCCGTTTTTGTAACCTTTTTTATTGATGCTCCGCTCCTATTTGTCGTAGCGTGACGATATATAGCCTATAACCTTCCTCCATAAATGGGCTATCTAGCGTTGAAATAATTTTTCAAATCGGACTATAAGTTCCTGAGATTAGCGCGTCCAAACAAACTCTTTAGCTTTATCTTAATATATATAAATCTCGTGTCACAATGTTTGTCCTCAATGGACTCATAAACCACTTAACCGATTATAATAAAATTCGCACACCATGTGCAGTTCGATCCAACTTGAGAGATAGGATAGCTTACATATACTTGGACCCGGTAGGTGGCGCTGGTGGGCAGAACGAAGTCTGCCTGGTCCACTAGTATATTAGTATAGATTTAATATTCATCATAAAATGTACATTATGATATTGAATCAGCCCATCCCAGTAATTTATGTTGACAAATTAACTATAAATCACATATGTTTTGGAATATTTTTTGACCAATTATTTGGCAAATGACAGATACAAATTTTTGTGATTTGGAAACGAACATAATATTTTTTATTAAGAAGAGTTATTTTTTTCTTAAATTAGATCATCAAGTTGAGATCATGATATAACTTATATTCTATTAAGTATTTTACACACTACATATATTCTAAAAATAGGATAGGAGCCCTTTGCTCTGAGTTTTCTGCGTAGCAAAAAAAACATGTCGAACTGAGAACCACCTTTGTTTTAGACGTCCCGCGTCGGTTCAAATCTTTAATTTTGGATTCCTAAATTATTTATTTATTCATATTCATCGACAAGGAAAAGGAGGAAAGGGCAGGAAGAAGAAGAAAAGTCATCATATTTTATTATAAAATCAATTACAATAAAACTATGGTCAGTTCTCGTGGTTAAATAGATAAAAGTTAGTTTGGGTACCAATGAGTTATGTAAAATATCTTTATTATTAGCTTATTATGTACAATATCTTTATTCACAATATCCGAGTATATAATACAATTACCGTGTAAGTAGGCAGTGGATACATTAATCATAGACCCATTAAATGTCATCTCAAGTACATCTGCGACATTAATTTAGCTCTTTGGCGATTAAAGATAGTGACATAGTCCGGCACAAAGATAGATAGACACACACATACAAACATTTGAAAATGCATATTGAAAAAAAAACTCTGTAATATTTTTGTGAGTATCTGATGAATGCATATCTATTGAGAATATGAATTTATACCTACCCATCAGATTTTTATAACTGAAAAATCAAACAAAATCATTAAATAACTTTGACTTATTACGATAGAAATGGAACTTACCTATTCTATTATTTTTAGACCAAAAAAAAAACATCCAAAATGGCGCATACCATAAATCTGTCACAGGTGTCAAAGTCAAATTCAGTACTACAGATCAGTAATATACGGAACAACCCTAGTAGGTACTTAGGTATATTACCACATTTACCACATATTGATTTGACCTCCAATTAGTCACACATTTGCATTATGAACTATGCCGTTTTATCTTAATAAATGCGTATGTTATCACTTGTTAGTTTTATCCATAAAGACAACTTTCCTTAGTTCAACCGTTCCCGGGAAACTTAAATTTAACCTGAAATTTACCAAAACTCAATAGAATGTAAGTAAGTAACATACTTACCTATCACAGTAGTAAATACTTACGCCTTACTTACTTACTTAAATATTAGAGCCAAAAGATCATCGACGTATAGCGATAGACAAGAACGTTCATGTAAAACATTTGTTTAAAAACTGGTAAGAGTTAGAACTAAAGTTCGCTGCAGCGCTGTATAAAGCTGTGTCAACTAACCAAACTATTTTAAAAGATACAGCGCTAGATTGCTTAGAGTATAGTTTTCTCGCGACCAAAACGTCGTAAGCGCCGCAAATTTCATGGCGCTTACGCGTTTCGTTCAGTTAACTACACTAAGATGTCGTCCCTATAGAGTTCACACCGCAGATGTGACACATCTTTTTTACCTTCTAAACTTCATTAGAATAAAACTCGATTTCAAAATGTATTATATTAATATTAGGGGGGCCTAGTGCGGATTGGCGGACTTCACATGGCTTAAATGAGTACTCAGAGGTACGGGCCAGGGCTTGAATTAACATAAAACAATTATTCAAAATATCAAACTATCACTACTAATTAAAAACTCATTAACAATTAATCAAATTAAAACCTTTCTAAAAAAACATATCAAGTCTGTGTTCAGTTACATATTTTTACCTACAACCAGTTTTAAGGGAACATCTGCACGTTTTAGTATATGATTGTAGAATGGCGTGGTATTTAAATAGATAAATTGTTTTTCTACTCTGGAATTACGGAATTATCACCTATTAATTCACTTAAACAGGTAGTAATTTTACTTAGTTGACTACTGACTAGTTATTTTCGTCCAGGGTCTACTTTGATTCGGATTATCGTTGTTATTAACGCTGCTCCGTGCGCACCCGCACTGAATGAATGTCGAAGCCACACTAAAGTCGGGTGTGGGGACTGCAGTTCAGTTGAGTTGATAAAAGCGAGTGTTCGGAACGCCCTATCTAGTACGTAGTACATATATATCGATGCAAAAGATAGACAAATAAAAATACAATTTCATTCAAAACAACTCCCAACTTCACATGCAATTCGCAACAAAATAAAATTTATTAATCGCTTCCTTCTCATATCACGATCATTATCTCATTTTACGATCAAACCATTTCTTATCGCATCCGATCATAGATCAATTAAGCACAATCATATATACCTCTCCAACCTACACAAGTCCCGACCGAGAACGGAAAACAGCTTAATACTCCAGTCAGTACCGTACTGCCCGCCGCGAAGCCTACACATCGCGTCGTCCTATCGAAACGTCAAAACCGCGCTTTTTAAATAACTTTTTTTTTAAACCAAAGCCACAATGTCCGCGGACGTGTTGAGTGATGACATAAAGTCACGTCTACATTTAACAACAAAAACTGTAGGACAAGACAGGATACGAAGGGCCAGGGAAAATAATGAAGATGTTGCGATATTATCAATGTTCCTGCCGAATGCGACCGCGGACAGGGAAAACAAGAAGTTTTGTTGTGCGTTAAGGGATCAGTGTCTGCTCGGTGATTCGAGGAAAACAATTGCAGGTTTTTTTTTTATTTATACTTTTTTTTTGCACATAACAACATACCTACCTGTGTTGCTAATATATAAAATACTAGCTGCCTCCTCGCGGTTTTACCCGCGTAGTTCCCGTTCCCGTGGGAATACATGGATAAAATATAGCCTATGTTACTCGGGGATAATGTAGCTTTCCAAAGGTGAAAGAATTTTTGAAATCGGTCCAGTAGTTTCGGAGCCTATTCATTACAAACAAACAAATCTTTCCTCTTTATAATATTAGTATAGAAAATTTAATAATTAAATGGTAAATCGCCGCTGAAATTAATTCAATTATTTTCTAAGTAAGAGTATCGAACTAATGATATCCTGTGGTTCTCGATCGGAATCACAAACTTTCTAAAACAGAGGGCTTACTCCCGAAAACGATTCGAATTTGATTTTGTTTTGATTTCAATTTGAACTCCTATTGGTTAATCCTGAACCAAAAAATTTCATCTTGAACTCCTATTGGTTAATCCCGAACCAATACGAATAAAAAATCAAGATGGCCATGGCTAAGATTGACATTTATTCGATCGGTGTTTGACGTTTCAGAATTATAAAATAAGTTGTGTGTGGTTAATTTCTACAGAAAAAAATAAATATTCAATTTTTTATTTTTTTCTTAAACGAAATCTTGTACATTAGATGTAATTTTTTAGAATAGATAAATTTATCTTAGATGAGATAACTCGATCCTGAAAAAGTACCTTTTTACTGATCGTGTATTTTGACGTTTAAAGTCGTTCCCGCCATTTTATTCACAAATGTCAAATAGTGCCAGGAGTACGGATTTTTCGATTCGGTTTCGATTGTAACGAAATTCTTGATCAAAGTTAGTTCCAAAAAGTGTCACCGCACGATCGTGCGCTAGAATCGCTATCAAAAATGTATGAAATGACATTTATTCGATTAGAACTCGTTTCTCGAAAGCGTCGGGAGTAAGCCCTCAGGTTTTATCTATTTAGGCAAACCTAGTTAATAGCGTTAGGCTTAGTGCTATTCTAGGTACCTAGTATCTTACTAGTATCTAGTGTTTATATACTTATTCATGTTAAAATAATTTATAGTAGTGTTATAAGTTTTTATATTCTATCATTCAAATACAATCAATGCAATATCTAAATTGCACTTTTATTAGCTATAAATTTACCATTTAAATTGGAATTTAATAAAAAAAAATATTAAAAATAAATACAAAGCATTCCATAAAAAATATTTAGTTTGAAACTATGTATATTTTATGTCTAATCTCACATTTATAAGTAAATTTATTTGCAAAAACGAATACAATTCACGACATGACGCTGGCAAATTAAATCCGCAAATTGTACCACCAGTAATGGCTTCTAACTCAGGTTAATTTAATTTAAAGTCAGATGTGAATGATAACCTGTTTCTGTTTTGAATTTAAATTGCTTCAAAACTATGCCGTGCAGTTCCCGTTTCGAGATAAGAATAAAAATGTCTGTCGTGAATATTAAAATCGTTTTTGACACACACGATTTTGTAATAAAACTTTTTTTACAAAAGTACTTCTAGATAAAAAAATATAATAAATAAATAACCTTTTAATAAAAAAATAAATGCATTCCCGAGATGTCACAATCAAAGGCATGTGAAGTCCGCCAATCCGCACTAGGCCCGCGTGGTGGACTATGGCCTACACCCCCTCATTGTTAGGGGAGGCTCGAGCTCCTCGGTGGAGACGTATATGAGCTGATGATGATGATGATGAAAAAAATAAAGAATTTACTTAATTAATTCGCGGCATTATTCACACAAAGGTCCTATCTAACGGGAGTGGCGATGGCGCGGCGTAACGATTAATTCATTCGAATGTCAAATGTAATCGAATGAATGGACAATGAATGTCTTTTATCTTTTCATTCAATTAACGTTCTCGTTCAATGGAGGCCGCTTTTAATTCGTTCATTAGTATTGTCAATACATGTGCAGATGTTTCCAATTGGCAAATGTCTTTTGACAAATATTTACATGTCTGTCAACGTAGTGACGCGTCTTGAATAAAAAATATGTCTAACCTAAAATATTAAGGTTTATTTCATACAGCTTTGTTTAAAAATGGGTTGACAATTAAAATTTTCGAAATAAAAACTAAATATAATTAATAATCTCGGTAGGTCAATAATCTTAGGTCCATAATTTTATTATAAATATATAGACACATATAACCAAGAAATTACTTTAACTGTATACAACATAAGTACCCCATTTATCTTATCAAAATACCTACATAATAATATGAGAAATACTACATATAGTACTTTTAAATACATACTTATATAGATATTTACATCCAGACACAGGATAAACAGACATATTGATGCATAAAAGATTTTGTTCTTCGAATTATCACGTAACGAAATCAATAAGTTAAGTCAATATTACTTAACGTGGTGTGAACTTAAATAGATGCTTCACGAAGATAGTCCATTTTCAACTTTAACTCTAAAGGTTTATGGTTCATAATAATGTTGCCAGTTAATGTGAAAACAAAGCTTTGTTTACATTGTTTGGTAAACGTTTAAAAGCTCGACAAATGCTAATTTGTGCGCTCATCTGACGGCCTTCACCCGAATGTCACTTCATCATTAAAAAAATAAAGACCACAGATAATTTAGTTTTATGACTTTCAATTCTTTTTAAATCGATGTTATCGAGGCAACGAAATAACAGAATCGATACATCTGAAGTTCTTTAAATAGATTTAACGATCAAATATACCGAAGAGTTAATGCTACTTCTGTTGTAACGAATGGGTTTCATTAACATTTCTTTTTATAGGATACATTTCTCAATTAAATATAGGATGAGGATGCAACTTTTTTTGGTATATTTTGTTGAGTCTTCTGTTCGAAAAATGATATGTATTTCTTTTAATTTATAATTTAGGCGCACCCCGCGGTTTCATTCGCGATCTCAATTTTCCCGGAATAAAAAGTAGCCTATGTGTTATTCCAGAACCTATTCTAACTCTGTGCCAAATTTCATCGCGATCCCTACAACCGTTCTGGCGTGACATACATACATCCATACAAACTTTTGCATTTATAATATTAATTGGGTTTATATAGTTCATGATCATCACTTTCTTTAAAAACATTATCTTCCAAAGAAAACATAATTTACACAGCTTACCTAACGATATTATTATTTTTTTATGCTAAAACCTATTCACCCTATTCCACTCCGATTTAATGTTCAATACAGAAATCGTGCTCCATAAAAAAAACGTCAAAGAAACTCTAATCTAAACGTTAAGTTTAACAACTCGGAAATGTTAACGCTTTTAGCGAATAATTTTGTAATATCCGCTTGCAAATATTATGTCCGGAAAGCACTTGGCTCCCTTCCGTCCGCCCTTCGCCTCGAGCAGAAAAAAAAACTTCAATTTAAAAAAAATAAGGCCGGCATTTTTTTTAATCTCGCTATAAATTTGTCGTGAGCTATGTAAATGAACCTGTATTTGCAAAATTCAAATTCAAAGGTTTGTAGATAGGATCTCAGTCGTAATTTTAGTAAGTCTACAATTGGTACTAAAAGAAAATAGTATAGAAGATTTTCTTTTTTTTTATTCTGTGTTGCCACAATGTTATTGAACTCTAAGTTTAGTAGAAACAATTATGTCTATGATTAATTTCATTATTTTGGAAGTTCATTAAAGCTATGATTGATTGATGATTTAATAGTGATTGATCGATAACGGATGTTAAAATTTTTAACTGTACTTCATTTGAAAACCTACTAAACTTTTGACCGTTCTTTGTTCCGCAATTGCCTGATTCAATTAGCTCCTTATACGGAGATCGCAGGCTTGCCATTCTAAAAAAACTGAAGATACATTAAATAAATAATTCCAACTGACAGGAGCTGTCAAATCAACTAAGTGTCATACCTGCCTGTCATATATGTTTATCATAATATAGCCTAGTCATAAATTCCGTTATTCTCTTCAACAGTTTGATCTCCTGTCCTCAATTTTAATTAATTTATTTAACCAATCGAGATCAAGGCGGTCTACAAATAATAAATCATTAAATTTTATGACAGTTATAGTGGCGGTGACGCGTGGGTGGAATGGAATACGCTTTACCTATGCATTTTATATTTATTCTATGTTTTTGTTTAGTCTTTGGAAGTTTAAAAAAAAAGTCGATAGAAAAGTGAAAACTTTTTTGGTGCTCTTGGTACGATCTAACTTTAAAATTGTTTTTTTTTGTACTTCTATATATATTTAATTTAGTGCATTTAGTTTACAAATAAATAAACTATTATTTAGTTAGTAAAAATATTGAATTAATCTTGATATTTATGTGTACTTTCTAGTAATAAATTACCTTTAAATAGGTATATAATGCAAATAATTATTCATATAGGCCTTTCCAATCATTTCTGAATAGTCTTACTACCGGTTTAGTTGCTTTTGATAAAAAAAAACGATATTTAATAACCTAACCTATTCCTATGATATTTTTCTATTCGTTATAATGAAGTAGGTACCTATATAAAACCAATCACATAAAGTTTCAAATTCCTATGCAATATTAGTTCATAAAAGCTCGTTTAAAGCACTGATTGAGTAAGCTTTTGACACATTGGGCTTTGTCTATAAAGTTCCTATTATTATTACCAACGTAAAATCTAAGCTTCATTGTATAGTGGTTTACAGTATACTACTCCCAGCGGTTTCACCCGCGTTTCCGGGGAATCTTCAATTTTCCCAGTATATAGAGTAGCCTATGTGTTAATTCAGGGTGTCAGCTAAGTCCATACCAAATTCTATCAAAATCGCTCTAAGCGTTAAGACGTGATGAAGTAACAAACATACACACTCACAAACTTTCGTCTAATAAATTAGTGTAATTATTACTAATAGTAATAAATACATATTTACTGTTACTTCCATTTATAGTTTTTTTAAACAATTTTCTTTACTAATATTACAAAGTGGAAAGATTTGTTTGTTTGTTTGTAATGAATAGGCTCCGAAACTACTGGACCGATTTCAAAAATTCTTTCACCTTTGGAAAGCTACATTATCCCCGAGTAACATAGGCTATATTTTATCCCTGTATTCCCACGGGAACGGGAACTACGCGGGTAAAACCGCGCGGGGGCAGCTAGTAAATAATAAAAAATAATTAATAACCATAACCTACATTCAATACCACAGATAATTAAAGTTCAAGGAGCGTTTTAACATTTTTTTAATCAATTACCAACGTACCTATAAATTAAAATGACGTCATCACATCAAAAACATCTGTATTACAATGTATTAAGGTTGTTTATGGAATGTTGATTAATGGTGCCTTAATATGGTGGTGACAGATGGTTAGCGGGTCACCTTAACCTTGGTACCTTATCGAGTATCCTTTGACCTAGCGTTCAGTCATCGAATTATGACTGAGACTAAAAATAGTATGACTAAATTTAGCAGGAACAAAATCCTGAGACGTAATTTAAAAAGAACCCTGCATAGTCTTAAAAGAGGTTGGCGGTTACGTCTCAGGATTTTGTCCTTACTAAATTTAGTCATACTATTTTTTACATTTGTTTTATACAATTATTTTTACAGGGTTCTTTTTCAATATATATTTAAAAAGAGTCCTGCATAGTAGTGTTGTAGATATTTACATCTAGATAGATAGACATGATATTGGACATACTTGCCGGTTCTTCTCAGCTTAAGACCATTTTTGCAGAAGTAGCTTCAGCAGCTTTGACTTTTATAAGTGCCCTTTTAGGCACTAAAATGAATTGGCATTGAATTTTGACATATATTTTTAGAATCGAACCTCCGACTAGCGGCTTTAAAATCATGATAACTGTCCACCAAGTCGCGTCAAGTTTCGACCTACCGTTTTAAAATGCATCAAAAATCAGCTTGAAATTACGTTTAATGACTTTTCACGGTCTCGAACAAATGCAAATAAAACAATGGTCCATGAACTGCTTATCTGAATTGAGAGGCACGTGTCGTATGCAGGTGTATGGGCACATGTCGAAGGCACGTGTCCGATAATGTAATACCCATTAAAAACATGTCGAAAAATGAAACAAAAATATTCCGTGAATTTTTTCTAATGGGGCTTTGTCAAAAGTGACTCCCCGTAATACTTCGAAATCCGGATTTTTATATGTATTTAAACATTTATTTTTAATACCCAATAAATGTCGAAAAAAAGAACAAAAATTGTCCGTTTCAAAATTCGTATTTTTACACTTTACCATTTCTTTTCAAACTGTTCCATCTAAAGTTATTCGCAACTCGAAAATCGAGTACGTTGGTCGCCATTTGCATTCGCATGCGGTTACCTACCTACCTTTAAATGCTGATTTTATTGCGCCCATAAAATATGTCTTGAGTGCTATTATATATTGTAATAACAATTCCCATTTAGGTACTGATAGCACGAGTAAAAGTGAAATATAATAAAATAATTTAATTTGGTGTAAAATAAAACGTAACTTAGTCGATTGAAAAATATGAAATTCCATGTAAATAAAGAACCTCCTTTTAAGTTAAAAGTTATAGTCAAAAAGGAAACATAGCCTACAACTACATAAATAATTCGACAATATATTACATTTAATAGTAGTTTCAGTTCGCTGTTATTCTATTCTAGAAACTATTTTATTTTTACTTATTTTATTATTATTTTAATTCTAACTTAGGTATATTAAGAGTAATCGTTCTGCTTTAAAAATAAAACTTGTCTCAATAAATCCTTAACGCCCATCAATTATAGAACTACGGACGCTAATTTGACTCAACTTTTAGGGCGGCATAGATCACGATATTTTCCGGAGAAAAAAAATAGTTACATCATCAATATATTTAACAGAGGCACTAAGTAAATACAAATGATCAAATAAAATAAGACTCGGCTGCTTATATCACATTAGTCATAATGACTTGGTATTAACAATATGTTACTTACCATTCATATGTATTTGAACATAATCTATTTTGTCTGTCATTATGTACTTTTAAACAAACATTTGTCCGACGAGTAGTAAAACAGCTAAACTATGCATAATACCAATATTGAAATCTAAATAAAAAGTATAAAAACTTGTGTCGATATTTGGCAGTTAGGAACTCTACATATTTTCCAATGCAACTATTTAAAAGTTATGACCGCAAAAATATGACAAACTAGCTGCCACCGCGAGGTTTTACCCGCGTAGTTCCCGTTCCCGTGGGAATACAGGGATAAAATATAACCTATGTTTTGTAGGTAAGATTTGTATTTTTGTATGTAACGAATAAACTCAAAAAGTACTGGACCGATTTTAATAATTCTTTAAAAGCTACATTATCACTGAGTAGATAAGATACAAATACAAATATTTCCTCTTTATAATATTAGTACCTATAGATTAATGTCACTGGTCACATTAAAAAAAAATGATTCCACACTTCTTCTAAATTCGTATTCCCGTAGTTCTGTAACGAAGGCATCAATTATTTTGAGTAATGGCCGCCAAAGGTTTGTCCTAGACAAATGTAGGATGCCGGACTAAGCAAAGTCCTACAAATTAACATCGAAGTCCGAGTGTTTGCACAACCCACGTTGTACGCTGACATCACCCAGTTTTTGTTTGCGACCTTCGCACAATGGCTATCGGTTCTCATAGCAACTGTATTGCTAATTTGAAGCTCTTAATTTAATGGGGATAAGATTCAAAATTGAATGATATATTTGTTAGTAAGTTATCTGTCTTCATTCACGCTTTTCAATGTTGCATCTTGTTTGAAATACAAATTCATAGTTCACTCACACTGACACGTGTGTGACATCACTACGGCATTTATTTTTTCTTTATTTGCTAACAAAATTAAAAAAAAAACATGCTACTACAATAGCTTATAATAAATCGATAAGCAGACCAGTTTCTTTTAAAATTTAGTTGATTAAAAAAAATATATCTACATAACTGTTATTCCATCTAGAAAAGAATGTCACTATCAATATGGTAATTTGAATTTTTCGAATTTAGTATATTAATATCACAATATTTTAAATATTAATAGTCCTACATAAACTTTCTTAATCCTATTTCTGCCAGTATCGAGTAACCGATGCATTTTTTTAATCGAGTTTAATCGTTTAAATAATAATCGCGAGCACATAAACGCATCTTTCCAATAACTTCCCACTGACTATAAAATAACTATAAACAACATAAACCCTAGGCTATACGATAAATAAGCTAGAAAGCAATAACTATCTCGCCTCCCGCTAGGCTGTATACGCTTTCTCAATGTCATTACACTTTATGTATGAAAAACGTGTTGGTTAATTATTACCGGTACTACATCGACTCCTACACTTATGATAATCAATATCCTCTGGGGAATGGAAACTTGATTTTGCCATAGCGTTAAGTATCATTCTTATAGACATAAATTAAATCACAATTATAAATTTGTGAATAGCAACACTGAGAAAAAAAATTACATGCTTGCTTAGGGTAAAACAATTTAAGTTTGAGTTGAAAATTCGACGCGTGTCGTTCTTAGTAATAAAAATAAAATATGTATATAATATCGTCTGTCTCTAATAAATGCCTTTATAAATCTGCTTGTAGTCTAAACAAACAAAAAAATACACAATATTTTATTGTCTGTGGATTCAAACGTGGCAACATCTAAGATGTGATCTCCGGCTCAGAGCGCACAATGGCGAACGACAAAATTAATAGCCCTTTCATTATTCAACACATTAAATTAATGGTCGCAGCACAATTTACATAACACAAAAATCTGTTGTGTCATGTGGGCGGTATATATATTTAATTATAGTACTTAGCTGTCAGAATTTGCAATACAAATATGACAATTTATTAAAGTCATCCACTTTATTTATTTACTTTGGTCATAGACTTATGAGAAACGCCCTCAAAGAGTATCGTATATCTAATCTTAAATGAGGATTTTGGTTAGTCCTTCACACAATAACGGAACAAAAAAGAATATTATCTGGAAAAGTATATTATTAACTTGTTGAATTTGAAGTTTTCAATAAATTAAAGGTACCTATTCCATGCGAAAGCAGATTTTTAAAGCTATTTTTTTTATAAATCGATGCGTTAAATGAAGACTTTTGACATCTGTCAGATTTTTTTTTATTTGACATTTCTAAAGGAGGTTTCTCTGATTCGAAAAGTTTGCTTATAAAATGAAATACTGCTATGACCATATATTATTATCTAAGTACTTATATATATGACATAGTACGGTTCCTGAGGCAATGTACGTTTATAGACTTAAAGGTAACAGTTACTTCCGTAAACAACTTAACAGACTGTGCGACATAAATCATACATAAGCGTTAAAAACTATTCCGTAGAATAACAAGAAATTTATATATAAATATCTACCTAGAGACAACAATACTTGCTTCCCTACTAATATTATAAAGGTCTGTCTGTCTGTTCACTTTCACGCCAAAACCACAGTGTATTTTTATGAAATTCGGTACAGACATAAATTGGAGCTTAGGAAAGGACACAAACTACCTTTTATCACAAGAAAGGTAAAGGTCTCTGAAGAACACGGGCATGAGCTAGTATATAATATTATTACAAAGAATTTACATTGAATCTACAGACCAGATGATAAGATCTAGTATTAATGCAAAATGAATCTTATTACTCATAATAATAAGTAACAATTTAACATCAGCAAAGACCTATTGATACGGAACTACGGAACAGTTATCGATAAAGTTCCAGAATCCAGTCCATAAGTTCCATAACAGACGCGAAAGTTGCTCAGAACTTTCAAAGATAAACTTTTAGCCAGACTGGTTTAGATTGGCTGAGTTTAAGCTGTGGTTTGTGTGCTGTGAAGTGGGAAGCATTGCCGTGCATAAAAGGTACCCTTTCACTGAGGAACAATGAGAAATGTGGGACGTTTCTATAATACTGTTTGTTATGGAGTTATTTGACTGCGTACGATGTTTTATTGACTTAGTTTGCATAACGCACGCATGATATCCCACCGCTGTCATGGAACTCATGGAGATTTGAAAAATAAATTACAGTATTTTTGTTCGGGTTGCAGTGTTGTCATATTGATTATTTCAATTTTCCCGGAATTTTGGGTGAATTATAAATAAATGTGTCGGTAATGAATTATGTTTAATTAAATTTGTAACAACTAGCTGCCTCCGCGCGGTTTTACCCGCGTAGTTCCGGTTCCCATTGGAATACAGGGATGAAATATAGCCTATGTTACTCAGTGATAATGTAACTTTCTAATGAAAAAAGAATTATTAAAATCGGTCCAGTACTTTTTGAGTTTATTCGTTACATACAAAAATTCAAATCTATCCTCTTTATAATTTTAGTTTAGATAGTATAATAGTAGTTATAGATATTAGAAACTCGTAAATTACTCTTAGTTACCTTCTTCTAATATGGAGAATGAGCGTAAGTAGTAGTACGTAGTACATAAGTAGTATGTATATACAAAATATAATAATAAAGTCGTAACAAAACTCAACTGCACAGATAGGTATCAAGTCAGTAAGTTCACAGACCTCCGCGAATATACCTACACGGGGTAACCAATAAAATAACGAGCCAGACGAAAGCTTTTATTTTATCCAAAAAAAATATTTAAACCAAAAAATATTACACAAATCACAAACAAATATTATATTATATTACTTATAAAAATCTGATATATCTAAGTATTTCTTTTTGATAATTTCACGAGGAATTAGGAATTAGTAATCGATCGAACGTGACCTACCCTACGAAATATTACGTTAAACCACCAATCTAATTCACACACTACAAACCTTCATCGTAAACCTCCTTAATTCTCGAGCAATTTTTTTACAGATTTTTTTTATAAGTGTTGCCAATAACAGCATAATTTACCCCAATACTCAAGTAATACTACCGTCACGACACGATACTATAGTTTGTCAGTCGTGAGCCAGTCACGCGAACGTCAAGAAGTAAAATTTTATCAAACAACAAATCTGAGAAATAAGTTTTTCCATTAAACTTCGCTTCCTATAGACACCGTCATTAAGATTGATATTACAAGTTACGGTATTCAGTCGCAAATCGACTCGTTATAACTTCGTGCGAAGTTTCCATCTGTCTTTGCTACGTAATGATGTTATGATTCGTTCAAATTGTTGTCAGATTATCGTTAATCAAACTAGGCTGTATAATTTGTTTCCAAATCATTGTTTTACAATAGACGAATAAAAAAAACTTGAGAGGTGTCAAGGGATGGAACGAATTTCCTTTCGATTAATAAGTGAAGGAAATGTTAATATATTTTTTTTTGTTGTAATAATATTTTTTGTACACATCAAGTAGTAGGTAGTATAGTGCGCGCGGAACTAGTAGGCCGCGCCTTGGCAACGCGCCGCTCGGCAAAGCTCGGCCACGTTCGGCCCCGCTCGGAAAAGTGTCGTGACGACTTTTCGTAAGAATTTTTTCCGTGCGATAAGAAACTACGTTCCAAAAACAGCTTTACCAACCAGACGAAAAGAAAACAATTCAAAAATCCATTTGAGACTTAAAAATAAGCAGAGCGAATTTTTGAAAAAATAACCTCGCGTGTCCGAAACGCTATGGAGTTTGTATGCGAAAATTAGAGCCAGCGGGTGCGATGAACCTTGAACAATGCATTATTGGCTGTGTTCGTGCATCGCTCATATATCCCCTCGGTTTAGGGTTGCCATTCGAGTTTCCCCGGATTTGTCCTAGTTAAGAGGCCGCCCGGGGAGGCCTTCATTTAAAATTCGGGCTTAAAAAAACTAGCTTAGGTGTCTATACTTATGTTGAGGCAAGAAAAGATTAATTTATCATGGAAAAAATAACGCTAATTTAAAAAGAACCTCGTTCATTCGGGTTCTAGGCTCTAAAGAAGGGTTTTCATGCGTCTTGTCTTGGTTTCCAAATTTTACAAATGGCAACCCTATCGGTCCAATGTCACATGCAACCTGCGCCACAGATGATATAAACAAAGCTGGTATACTCAAGGGCATACACCTGCCTACAGTTCGGTGACACGCAAACAATGCAATATATGAAATATAGGTACGGTATATCGTAAATTTACCGCGTGAAAATCTCAGTTTCCGCGTTTCGAATTTCCCTGTAGTGTCATACATTGTGTATGGTATAATGTTCAGTCTTATTCACCCTTAGCAAAAAATTTAAACTACCTTTCGCCGCGCAGTTTCACCTACGTAGTTGCCGTTCCCGAAGAAATATATAAAAAAAATATAGCCCGGGATAAAATATAGCCCTGATAATGTAGCTTTTCAATGGTGAAAGAATCATTCAGATCGCTCCAGTATTTTCGGAGCCAATTCAATACATACAAAATATACGCTCTTTATGATTAGTGTAAAACAACATCATGACTCCTACAGAGACTCTGAGATTCACGAATAGGTAGCTATAGTTATTTTAACTATGTTACTATTAATATAATTTCAGAAGAAGATATACCTATGTCTTTGAGGCAGTATATTCCGGGAATCGAAAAAATCAGTGCTACTAACATCGTATAACATTGTATCAGTTTGAATATGGTTTTTTTAAAGAGGCCTTACCGATTTGCTTAATTATTATTTTAACGGTCGGTATTCTGCTACTTGTAAATCATAAAGTAGAGATATAGATTTTATATTAGACCTAAACTTTTACTACCATTTACGTTGGAACCTTCACGGATTAACATTAGTTTAAGTAGTTGCCAACCTAAAATTCCTTCATACGAAAACTACATTAAAACGCGGTAGAAATCGTAAAAAAGTTATCGACAGTAAAAGTATATAGGTACCTAGTAGGCAGAGTTTCTTTTAATCGATGCTAGGCAATAAAACCTATGTTTCTAGTTATACAAGTGACATAAGGCGATGGTAGCTCAGTTGCTAGTGATGACGGGTACCGGTCACGGGTTCGAATCTGTTAGAGAATAGTAGTAGTGGAAGAAAATCACACTTGTCTTTTGGGACGTTGCAACAGCATATATATTGACGTGACAACGTCTTATAAATTGGTTTGCCGGGTGACACTTCAAGAAACTGCGTTACGCTCCGCTCACGTTATGCGCTCACAATGAGAGCGAGTGAGAGGCACGCGTCCCTTCCACTCGGGCATGGTTAGCCCGCCTAAGAGCGAGAGAGACAGACATAAAAAGTGAAAGGCACGCGTCCCTTGCGTCGTTGTCACGTAAAACTTTCGCCCGTATACCGACTTTACAGGCAACCAATTTTATTTTAAACACGAGACAGTTGAAACGTCATCTTATCTATTTACATTTTAGGATTAGAGCTAGTAGCAATGTCCATTCGTATCGAACCTCCAACAGAATCCTACGATGAGCTTGTGCTTTCTGCATCGTGAGAAAACCAACATTCTGTTTGTTTTGTGTCTCGATCACTCACACAATACAATTACATAGATATACAAATGTAAATATGTATTTGCATTTGTATAAGTCTTGTATGTGTATTTAAATATAAGATATCAACTAGATTTACCATAACACGCAGCTTCTCTTTAGTTTGGAATCAGATTGTGTCTAAAAAATTAATATTATTATCAAAAATACACTGAGTTACGCGAACCAACAGACGTAGAACCAAAGGACGAACGCATGAGTAACGTAAACGAACATGCTCAAAACAAGCGACATTCCCTTTCTACATAACGCCTGATTATCGTAAATAACCGTGACATTCTTCAGTTAACCTTGTCGGAAGATAACCCGTAATGTGATGTTTGAACGCGAGGCGAGCCAGCGGAACGAACCGCTGGTTGTGATTGGAAATCATGTATTGTATTGAAACAATCATAAACGATTGATAGCTGTATTACTATTGCCATTTGTACAAGTTCAAGGTGGAATAATAAAAGTACTGAATACAAACTAAGCACTAAGAAGCTTGCAAATTTGAAAAATAAAAAAAATGCATAGCTGACATTTTATGTTACGTTCGGAAATCTTAAAGGCCTTAGAATTTATTAAAAAATATCACAGTCCAATTTCAAATTTGTATAGATGGATATGATATGGATTCATAGACTATATGACTGATAGTGTCGTGGTTAAGAAAAAGGCAATCAATATTTTTGAATAAAAACTGTCACTTGCATTAATTCTGTCAAAAAAGAAGTACGTCATAAATATCGAAAGCGTCACAATAGAGCTCATAAAAGATTAAAAATAGCCTCGGAATTCTTAAACACTATTGTATTTTGACATCTGTTAATGTGTCGAATCAACTGTAGGTATATAACATATTTATTTACGTAGATATGTTGTATAGAAGAAATAAAGTAAACTTTAAAAAGCGTTTAATTAACCGGAATAATTATTTTCATAAACAATTCTGGCCAGTTGTTTAGAACTACAGCTGTTTAAGTTCTAATAAAAAAGGAAATAAAAAATACGTCATAACGTAGATACTTATTAAAATATATAGGTATGGTTGATGTTTTAGACTGATTTATTTCCCAAATGAATATTATTTGTATGAGAAATAATTAAATACATATGTATAAATCGTAGATCGTAAATACATGCCTTATATGAAATTGACTAAACTTTTATAAGACTAGACGGGATGTAGTTACAAAGCATTTAACAATAAGTACGTTGATGTTGATATATTTTCACAGTATCAGCTTAAATTTCACACATTATACCTACACCGTGCTTAAATTACTGCATACTATCATCACCAGTTTTGCCAAACCAACTATCCGCAAACTTCTAAATACCCTAAAGAAATATTTCAAATCAACCCCCAACACCCAAATACCACAAAACCCTCACTTACCGGTTGTCTTCCCAACAGGCACCAAGAAAATGGAGTACAAGACGCGACAGTGGCACGAGAAGTGCTTCTGTTGCGTGGTGTGCAAGAACGCCATCGGGACCAAGAGCTTCATCCCGAGGGAGCAGGAGATCTACTGCGCCGGCTGCTACGAGGACAAGTTCGCTACACGCTGCGTTAAGTGTAACAAGGTAAACATTCTGAATTTTAAATCTTCTATTCAGTTAAAGAAAGCTAAATGGTACAGAAGATACGGAAGTCGGTGCTTGAGAAGATGTCCCAGCAGTTTTCTGGTTAATGAGACTAACTTACGTTTGTGGTCATAAATGCTTACAACGATTTTCATTCTTGAAAAATATTAGGGTATCAATACTCGCCATTTTTAGTTAGGGTTAATGTGGATGAACCTCATCCCTTCTTTACTCTTACACACCTCAAAGAATCGATAAGGTAGAAACCGTTACTCAATGAAAAACTGACTTCATCAAACCTAACTTGAATCTGCTACAGTATAATCAACCCTATCACCACAACATCATCAGTTCATATACGTCTCCACCAAGGAGCTCGAGCCTCCCCTAACATCGAGGGGGTTTAGGCCATAGTCCACCACGCGGGCCTAGTGCGGATTGGCGGACTTCACATGCCTTTATTGGTGACATCTCGGGCATGCAGGTTTCCTCACGATGTTTTCCTTCACCGAAAGTTAGTTGTGTGAATCCGTACCTACGTAAGTTTTTATAAACTCTTGAGGTACGGACCAAGGATTTGAACCTGCTCCCTCATAATCGTGAGTCGGTGCGTTCCCAACTGAGCCACCACGGCACTATCCCCATGCACCACAACACTAGAACCTAATCCCGATTGCAGATCATCACGCAAGGAGGCGTAACATACAAGAACGAGCCGTGGCACCGCGAGTGCTTCACGTGCACCAACTGCAACACGTCCCTCGCCGGGCAGCGCTTCACGTCGCGCGACGAGAAGCCGTACTGCGCGGATTGCTTCGGCGAGCTGTTCGCTAAGAGGTGCACGTCTTGCACCAAGCCTATTACTGGTGAGTTTATATTGTCTGTGTAGGTTTTCAGGTTGGTAATGAATATTCCTCATGACCCAATCTGATAATTTGTTCAATTCTCAAATAGAAACATTTTCACATTTTGTTGGTCATCGACCAGAGTAGATTAAGGGTTAAAGAGGGTGGTCCTATGGACTTCTTATCAAATCGACTGTGGGTTTGAGCCCCAACCAACTTTAAATGTCCTATGAAATAAGTTTATTCTTGAATGGCGAAAATTTCAAATAATTATATTTTCTTCTAGACGCTTAACTTCATATTAGGTACAGTAACATAAATTTAAACATGATACTATTTATTATTTTAATTCGCGTGATCTGAATTAATACATGAGTCTATTCATCACATCATCAAGTACCTACCTGTAACCTAACCGTCCTCGCCCCTCAGGTATCGGCGGCACGCGCTTCATCTCGTTCGAGGACCGCCACTGGCACAACGACTGCTTCATCTGCGCGCAGTGCAAGACCTCGCTCGTCGGCAAGGGCTTCATCACCGACGGACAAGACATCATCTGCCCAGAGTGCGCCAAACAGAAACTCATGTAAATACTCACCAACCCCCCCAAACTTGCTTCGACCTCTTCTTTCTGGCTATCATAACATTGCACGACAAATCTCGGCTTAAATGTTGCCAGTGATTCTAGCACAGTATTTAACCATTGTATATTAAACTATTATTTGTGCTTGTACAGCGAAAAAACAATCCTACCGGTTGTCGCTAATGCCAGAGATTGGTGCTCTTTCAAAAAGCAGGACATGTCAAGCGATGCCCTTTTCGAGGTCGTCGACAAATTTAATTATCGTAAGGTCAACTCCTAAGGGTTACGTAGAACTTCACGATATTTTTTATACAAATAAATAAAAAAAAAGGAAAAAAAATCACAAAAAAACGTGGATGCACAAAATTATGTATTAAGTATTTAATTTCGCTTCTCTAATGGAAATATAAAATCATTTTAAGTTGTTTATATATTTTGACTGTTAATTAAAAATTGTCACTAATTGCCGAACTTGATTGTATTATATTTTATGTATCTATACGCTAATTGCCATATAATTTCGCTTTGGCTGTTGTATTAGTCCTAGATTTATTGTCAATTTACCTAGTGCGATTCACACGATGCCTTAATAACATATCTAAGTCAATTTCGAGGTTATATTATATTGAGTTGTATTTATGATTCACCATTCTTATTTATGAATGTTTCCATAAGTTAAAAAAAAAACAATTTTCTTCTATCAATTCCACATGTGGAATGATAGAAAAGGAAATAATATAAAACATTCATAAATTAGAAGTTTTTAATCTAGTCTGGTGTTGCCAGATGTTATATTTAATTATTACTAGACACTACCTAATTGATGTAATAAAATAAGTGCTTGTCATGTAACATAGATTAAGAAATTTATTGACAGAGTAATTACCCACACGTTATTTATGTATTTATTTATACGGGAGTATGCACTTATTATCTAGGGGCACCGATGGTGTTGCCGTGTCACATAAGAAATGAGATTTTTAGACGTAGTGTTGCCATATACCATCGGTAGATCGCTACCCATAACCTTTAAAATTTAAGTGACATCTAGTTTCTAATAAAAAAATAATAATTATAAAAAATATTTTTGTTCTCGAATAAGAAGTGTTACAATAATGTAATTGAATGTTATCGATAATTTTACATGATAATAATTATTATTTTAGCTTTAGAGTCGTTGGATGTAAGTGAGTAACATCTGTGTTTATAGATCGCTGTAGCGGGACGACCACGATACGATTGGGGATCACTTTATAATGGTTACTTGTTAAGAGTTAAATTATTCAAATGTTGAATTATTAATATATAATTATATGTGTACACTTTAAAACTGCTTAGTTGTGTGATCTGATCTAATTAAAATACCTATTTGTATCTATATCTATATCCATAGATTTATAAACTATAAAACTGAAATAAACGATTTAAAAGTAACTATTGTTTGTTGTTTATTTACTTCTACAACTATTAAGAAAGCTTTCCTTTAAAAACCCACCAGCAGAATTTCAACCAGGATAGCATAATACTATTATTAAAAAAATGTACTATTGTTCTTTGCCTTTCTACGAGACAAGAAACAAAAAACATATGAAATCCTATTTGATATAATCAAAGCTAAAACCCCTTACTGGAAACTATCAACAACGCTAGTCGATTTAGAAAAATCTGCTATATTACGCCAACCAGAAAGCATATCCAGATACACATATAAAAAAGGTTGCTTTAACCACTTTTGTCGCAGCCTTTTTAAAAAGGCCAGAGAGCTAGGAATCAAGTCGACATGTTGCACTATGTGCAGGATTGGCCCGATGGCCTTCAAAATATATTAGCTGTGGTTACTTCGTGTACTTCTTTCTGTTTGTAACTGACAAAATAAAGTGGAAAAAAGTCACTCAAAACCGCGGGCTTTTCCAACACTTCGATTGTTTCGATGTTATTTTCTTTTTCATCAAAACTCATCGAATTTCATAGATATTTTATATTCCTATATCACAATATTCAAACCATTGTACACTTTTAATAAATAGATTCTTAAAACTAAATAAGAGATAAATTTTAGGCATCTAGGTTAAACTATTCTAATACAATTAATATTCGTTTTTTTTCGGCTAGTTCTTTTCCACTCACCGCCAGGTGTCGCTGTTAAGGACTGGAATAACGGATCTAATAACAAATATATTTATTCCAGAAAACCTTTCACAAATTATTAGAATTAAATTTATCTATAAAAATTTTTCGCTTTACATAAATTAGTTTAAAAAAAATCTTGTATCCGTAAACAAGATTACACTTACTCTTTACCACTAGCGACATCTGTTGATGAGCGGAACGAACCGTTTGATTATATGGACAAGTAGCGACATCAGTTGAGTGGCGGAAAGATCTCTGGGATTCAAATGCGCAAAGCTTTACGTGAAAATGATAATATTTTTATAGTTATCATGCGTGCCTATTCGGGTAACGCCTTTACTAACTTATCATACTAATTTATTTTATAAAATATTCACACGTCAAGCTAATATTGTTAAATACCTAAATATATTATCTGTAACTACTTTTTTCATAACATTGTTGCTATTTTACCCCTTTTCTAAGTCATTTACTAAACAACCCTTTTTAATTATTTCCACATAATATAAACATAGTAGCGTCAAAGCATTTTCTATTATATATTCACTGTTTTAGAGTCCACATTTAAGTACGCGCCTCTTCATCCTTCGAAATCGTCATCATATCAGTCTGTTCCAAAGTACTTTTGGCCAAAATGGTTGGGAGCTACTGGATGCAGTTCTGAGGTGAGTATCTTCATCTTGGGGACATAATCGACGACTGCTTGGACCGCAGCCGGGGTGCAGAACAGGTTTGAAAGAATTATACGTTCTTCTTTCACGCCATGTTGTGTTAAAACGTTCACAGCCTAAAAGAGTAAATTTTTTTTACTAAAAATGTATAGTACCAAAAATATATCGAAACATTGCATTGTTATTTCTTAAACATTTTTGTCATAAATAAGTTAACATTTGTAGTACATGTAGTATATCAGTTATCTGGTTACCATATTACAAGTTCTGCTTAGTTTGGAATCAGATAAGCCGTGTGTGAAAAATGTCCCAGGATAAAATATAATTATTCTATAGAATAGATGGCATGAAACAATGCATGTATGTTTGTTAATCTTTCCCAGCCAGGCATCAGATTCGATCGGATCACGATGTATTGAGGCACCCCCTGAGAAAGTCAGTGGAATTCCAGGGAGCTACAATTATTATATCTTTATATTTAACTCTTACCAATCATAGCGAAATTGTTCGAAAAACTACTACTTAGGCGTCTAAAACCTATAATTGAAAACCGAGAACTGATTCCCAACTATCAATTCGGCTTTAGAGAAAAACACTCCACAGTAGACCAAATACACAGAATTACCAATGTAATTGAAAAAACATTAGAAGAGAAGAAAGTCTGCTCTACGGTATTTCTAGACGTAGCTCAGGCATTTGATAAAGTGTGGCATAGAGGTCTTATATGTAAATTAAGCAAAATGCTACCAAAACAATTTGTGGAAATTTTAGAATCATACTTAGCTAAGAGAACATTTAGAGTTAGACACGAGGAGGCTTATTCGGACATTAAACAAATAAAAGCTGGTGTACCGCAAGGAAGTGTCCTTGGACCTCTCCTGTACCTTTTGTACACCTGCGATATCCCTGAAACAAATAATAGCGTCATTGCTACTTTTGCAGACGACACGGCGATTATGGCCACAGGTGTCTGTCACAAGGAAGCAGTAGAGAAGGTGCAAATGGCCGTCAATGCTATCACCGACTGGACAAAAAAATGGAAAATTAAACTAAACGAATCAAAATCGACACATATCGATTTCACAAACCAAAGACCTAATTATACACCAGTATATATCAACAATCGCGCAATACCATACGAAAATACGGCAAAATACTTGGGTATGACGTTAGATGCAAAACTCCGCTGGAAGGCTCATGTCAAAAAGAAACGACAGGCGTTAGACCTACGTTATAAAAATATGTACTGGCTACTTGGTAGACATTCTACCATGTCAGTGTATAACAAAGTACTTTTATACAAACAAGTACTCATGCCTGTATGGACGTACGGCATTCAACTCTGGGGATGTACAAAACGGACTAACGTTGAAATCATACAAAGATTCCAAAATAAGGTACTTCGGACTATAGTAAATGCTCCCTGGTACGTCAGAAATGAAGACATCCACCGAGACCTTGGAGTGGATCTTGTAACTGGCGTTATACAAAAATACGCCGAAGCACACGAACAAAGGCTCCTTCATCATGTGAACGTCGAGGCAATCCAGCTACTAGACAACACGGACATAGTGAGAAGACTAAAAAGAACTAAACCTTTTGAGTTAGTTTAGTGTAGTTAGTGTAAAGAAGTGCAGTGAGTGCTACGCATAAAGAACACAAGAACAGAGTGTCTTTCAATTTACAATAGAGACTATAAGAAAAGTGTCAATGGACTCATTCTTAAGAAGTAAATGTTAGCAAATTAAGTTAAATTTAAATTACTTATTAGCCTTAAGGTCTAGATTGTAATTGTATGAGTACCCGTTTTATAACGAGTACAACATAATAAAAAAAAAATATTTAACTTCAAAGTATTCTGGCTTCAGTATAATTTCATATTTTTTTAGTAAATCAGTTACTTGACACACTCATAGAGTCAGGGTAAAATTTACATACATATTTGAAAGTAGATCTCATATCCCCGTACCATATAGGTAGTCTACTTAGGTGGGAACCAAATTGGCAATGTGTAAAAAATATATGTTTAAAAGACTATTCACAAAATACGCAGTGAAACATACCTGTTTAACAGTATTTCCAGTAGACATGATTGGGTACATCAGTAGGACCTGCCTCCGGGCTATGTCCTCAGGGAACTTGGCGTAGACTACGTGCGCCTCGTGGGTGTCCGTGTCGCTTTCCACCAGGATCTTACCGATGCGGATGGAGCGGCAGCAGTCTCGGAGACCCTGGAATTGAAACCATCACATGATTGACTATTCGTAGGAGCCTTTTTGAATAAAAAAAAAATTGGTTGTCTGTAAAGTCGGTTTACTGACGATAGTTAAACGTGACAACGTCTTGCATCGCTCACTCAAGTAGGAGAGAGACGGATGTCGAACGCTGCCGAATGCAAAGACCGATTGTGCTTCTTTGTCGCTCGTTCCGCGCTCTCGCTTGCACTACAAGCCTTACATCATCGAGCATGTAACCAATAGAGTAGAACTGTTAACAGTTTTGTTAGAAAACAAAATACGCCAAAACGCTGCGCCGGCCCCTGTGTTCTGATTGGCCGACTCAAGGTCAAGTGTTACACTAGACGTACACACAGGTCTTTTATTGGTCGGGTACTGTTTTAGTTCGAGCGTGGTTTGTTAGTTATACCGGTTATACGTGACAAATCATTGATGCGTTGCTAAACAAATGGCTCACTATTGCTACTCTATTGGTTACATGCTCGATGCCTTACATGGAACGCCTCAGAGCGAGGTAACGCCGCATGAGTCATGGGACGCCTCAGAGCGAGGTAACGCCGCATGAGTCGTTTTTTCGTGCGTGCAGCCGGCTCTATCGAATTATAAGACGTTGTCACGTCAAAAAATTAAGATTTACCATACATGGTGACTAATGGCAATAGTGACACTTTATATTATGTTTGTATGTGTGAGAGTCAGTCTAAATGTGGGTCCTTACCTGATAATTATTATTCAGGTATGAGTTATTGGGCATACCTACTTCAATTGCTAATTGATTTATTAACTAAAACGTACATAACATAAAGAAATATGTATAGTTAAAAATCTCTTTCTTTGAAAATGTTGAAAATAATGAGGTAGAATTTTATTCCTTTTCATAAAACAGTGGTTAATCTGCATCAGCACTAGCTGCACCATGTCAAATGTTTATTTATCACAAACAATTTAACTAACTTACAATCAATAAAATTTTCTCTTTTGTTATTTTATTGTAGATACTAATTTAGTTTCCATTGTTATTTCATATTAACTTCCCTATCATTAATTTTATCTAATCTATATAGATTAACAATCAATTCATAATTATTATACACTAGCTGCTTCCGCGAGGTTTCACTGCGTAGTTCCCTTTCCCATGGGAATACGGGGATAAATTATAGTCTATGTTACTCGTGGAGAATGTAGCTTTCGAATGTCGAAAGAATTTTTGAAAACGGTCCATTAGTTTTTGAGCCTATACATTACAAACAAACAAAGCTTTCCTCTTTATAATATTAGTGTAGAAGTGTAGCATACCTGTTCCATTGCCTCTCCAGACCTAACAATGGATACGCCACAGTTCCCTGCACCATACTTCAGCCCCTTATACAGTGCTCCTGTAGGGGTGATCACCTCACAATCTGTGAACGGCAGCTTGTTCAGGCTCTCCTCTATAACAAGGCGGATCAGGCGGTCGGCATAAAACTTGAAATCACTTCGAGTTGTGTTTCTGGAAGTTAATACATGTCAATTAAGTAAAATAAGGGATTATTTATTTTATATTAGCATGAAATACATCAATTATGCTTATACATATACTATTACAATTTGCAATTATATGTACATATTACATATCCCAACACATTAAAGTATCTTCAAGGGGCCTCTACGTGTTGGATCTGTATCCTCACACACATCTTCCAAAGGGACCGGCCGTCCGGCCGTGCACTCCGTAAGGAAAGATACATTGTGACAGTATTAATACGCATTGCATTACAACCATGGCTCATTTTATAATAGTTCATGAGATTTGTAATATAAATAACATCAAATCTACAAGATTTTCTTCAAAATATTAAACTATTAGTATTTTCCCTTACATAGAGATATGTTTTTGATATCTCTTGCTCGCAATGATTAGCAAATAAATCTCAATCAGGATTGGGATGTTTATTTGAGGAAGTTATGCCACCATACCATTATAATATATGAACTATACAACACTTACTGTTTATGTTAGGTGAGAAAGTATTACAAAATAAAACCCATAATCTAGGTAGGCAACTGACTTTCGTCTGGTGTTCTTGTTTATAATAAATAATAGCTTTAATATTTACATTGAAACAGACAGTTTCTTACCAATATAAGAATTCTGCTCAGATTAGAGTCAGAAGACTCATCCTGGTTTATTGTGTATTTTAGATAATATTAGTTTGTTTTGTGTGGCAAGAAATAAATATCATTATTACATATGGAGGATTGAAGATGCAAGAACCACAAGACTGGTAACCTCACTTACTTGTCACGTAGAATAGTTTGCAGCTCCTTGATGTTGTCGTTTGAAGGTAAGAGAGTCAAGCTGTCGCCAAATTGCTCCTTCACATCTTTCGCGTCCCACTGCCTGATGTCGTTGTCGATTATGTCCATTGTTATTGCAATTTAAAATGTATTTATTGACGAAAAAGTAGGTATCGCGTGCTTGCTTGCGTTCGATAAATGTCAATGTCAAAAACAAAAATTAAATGATCAAACAGCTGCTTGGCTTGTCTGTCAGTGTATATTCGTTCAGAAATTACTATCATGAGTTTATTTAATGATTTTCTGAGTTTAAATATATTAATTGAATATAATTACAGCCTTCTTTGCTTGAAACGATGTTTAGGAAGGATCAAAAGTATACGGACTGTTTTGTACCGTTTAAATGATTGTCGGGTTAAAATATTTAGTTCAGGACTCAATATATTACTCATTTAATAAAAGGAAGCATCAATTTCATAAGCCACTTTGAAATTAGAATACCTACTGTATGCAAATGGTTATGTTCATAAATAATAAGCTTTCAGACGAATCTGATCCCTGACAAAAGAAAGTTTTAAGGTACTGAAGTAACCAGATATCCTGATACAAGTTCGGAAGTCGGCCTTCTCATAGCTTCGACATTTATAAGTGCCATTTTAGGCTCTAAACTGAATAAATGGTTTTGAATTTTGATAAACCTACCTATATTACATTACATTTTTTTAAATACACTCGTAGTCTCGTACCTATGTTACATGATCTTCTATTCTTATCTTCCACCGCGAAATCATCATATCAACTCTGAAACGGGTAACAAACAAGGTTTTAAAAGAAACAAACATAATGATTACGCATTAACGCTTTATTTGCCCAGAAAATACAAATCAATGATTGCAAGAATAATTCCACTTTTTAACGTTGTAGTTGACAATGCTGTTAATAACTTGCTATATATTTTTTTACTCGTTTTTCAATTTGTTGTATTATAACCACAAAACATTGTTCACAAAAATATATTTTTAAAATACTTCATTATGGAACTGTGACCGCTAATCCGTTCTAATTACAATTAGAACCAACAACAGTTTCTTGTAAATGCAAGAACAAAGAATATATTTAAATAATATTAAATGCCAGGTAGATGACGCCGAGGGTGATAATCATAATAATTTAATTATAAAGAAATGTTATATAATACTTAGTGTGCATATTGCCTAAAACAGGTTTTATTACGTTAAAAATCTTGCATAAATTAGGACATATTAACTCATAAGTTCAAACCATTGCACATATGTTTTTAAAACCTGTCGGTTCCACAACTGGCGAAATATTAAGTAATATAAAATAAATAACTATAACAAAAATGTTTGTCTGTGTGTATGTACGATACATATTACAAACTGGGTAGGTACATATATTATGTATATATTAATGGTGTTCCTTCATATTATAGATACAATGTAAATGAATTCTCCTACATTATAAAATTAATTTATAAACATAGGACCGTTGACGTGTAAAAAGCGACAATGAAAAAAAAAACAAAATTAAAAAAATAACAATGACATTATAAAAAAAAGCCGTCACAATGTACTCTTGGTATGGCGTGGCTTATGAGGCGTTCCTAGAGAAATACTATCATCACATTAAACGACGTACTGTTTAATTTATATCTATCTCTTTTTTACCCACCGCTGCTAGATAAGTGGCTCTCTTTTCCCCAACAATAATTTAATTGTAGTATGATATACTGTTTTATTTATGTCTATCTCTTTCCTACTCACCGCTGCTAGATAAGTGGCTCTCTCTTCCTCAACAATCACTTCATTGTATGGTTTCATAATACTCCCCTCTTTATCTGTCTTATGACAAGACGTATGTGGGTGAGCGGGACGGGTGATACTCCATTGAAAAATCAATAGATTTTAATGTAAGAAAATATTTTTAAGGTAATTTTTTTTTCCTACTTTGTAAGTCTATGTTGGCCTTAAATAAAAGAAATGTAGTCTAAATTCGATTAAATATATCGAGTAAGTAATGATAGTATATCCCGAAAACGCCTTCACAGAAAAGCTAATAATTGCATTTTTTCACTATGGAGTATTATCTAGAGTGTAAACCCCGCAACCCCACGACTAAATCTAAATGTCACTCAACACCTCAATGTCCTCAATATTGTTGGTATTATTACATTATTACTACATTATTATTCTAAACTCACCATTGTTTTCATTAATATTAAAAGCGTACACAGTACAAACACCCGACAGCGTATCAACTCGAAACCAATTCTCTCTCATTCATTATTCTATCTGCGAATGTTTCCACTGTGCTGGACTGGACATTAACAAAAATGACAAAAAAAAACAGCCTATTTTGAAATACCTACCGTAAAATTGTGACTTCTATTATAACGATGCTAAAAACATTCGATCGGGACTAAATCCTAAACTGCGCTCGAACTCGAGATAACTCTTTAGCGGACATTCTCTATACTAATAGTATAATTAATGGGTATTTATGACTATGCTAGTCTTTTAACACATTCGTTTAGCCGAAAGCATTAATTGTAGTTTTCAAAACGTATTCTAATTTCTAATCACAAAAACGGTGATTTAACATCAGATTTTGGACCTTAAATATTAATTTGTATGCGTCCATTGTAAGCGTCAACACGACTATGCCCTAATTAAGTGTAAAGACGTTTTCTTTACGCCTTAAAATGTTACGTATTGCTCGTTAGCGTTAAAATTTGAACTTTTACTCACGCCCTGTTGTTAATACGGGCATTAATATTACATTACTGGATGGATGCGTCGAGTTGTGTTACTGTTCTATAATATACTATGGCATAATGAAAATAACTTTAATTTTTTTTTCATTAAAATGGTGATTGGTGTATTTATTGATAAATACAGAGAATGTTATTAACATTAGAGTGTAGCTTTAATTTTGGCTTAGTAATGTGCAAAATATTTTTAAACAATCTAAAATGATTGGCAGCTTTCCAAACCAATTTCACATATTAATATAATTATGCATCGATTGATTTTGTATTTGTTATTATTTAGGAGGATTTTCCCCAAAACGTAATATTTAATATAGCTTACAACCTCAACGCATCCTACCTGTACTCATTTTCGATCTTAGAGTCTGCACTGTGAATAATTACCAACTGACAATTTACACAAAACTATAATTATATTGCTTATTTCACTAGCAGGAATACACAATACACTTTGTGCGCTTGTTTGACAAGCATACCAAAGTATTTATCCCTACGTCGTACAGTCAGACAAGTGTAACATTTAACAGTCATTCAATTTCCAACCTTAAGTCCAGAGGCGCTAAGTAGAAAAACGATTGCAAATAACTCGGTACAAACTTGTGTTTGACTGCACACAAGCGAACCGCGTAACTTTAATTACTATTCTGATTTTAAATGTTCATATTTATAAACTACCCCCATTTACAAATAAATTATTTATAAAAAAAAAATCACTCGTTCCATCTTTCATTAAGTAATAAATACAATAACAACGAACTAGTCATGCTTTTATATATGTTCACTTATAGGGAATAGCTTTAGGAAGTTTTGAGAGGTAGCTCCATTGAATTATCAACTCTAAAAGAGGTTATTAAAGTCTAAAATGAGTCGCACGATTGTGATGTATTAAAAAATGTACAGAGCCCACCTAAACTAATGTAATTAAAACTAAATGCAAATGTACCTTATCTCCATCGAATAGAGTATATGTTTAAATGACATTTATTGTACTTTGGGCCCTGTACATTGAAGTGAGCAAGTTAATATGAAAATAATAAGTTATAGAGAAACAAAAATTGGTCAAGTTATTTTGGCACGTTTAAAATTAACAACATAGAACTTAAAAACTGAGTTTTTTGTTTGAAAAACGTGGCAGACATGGATTTTTTGACACGTGGAGTGTTTTAACGATAGACAAGAACAATCCAGCTATTAACTAGGAAGCTTATGCATAAGTTTGCTAAACTTTAACATTATTTGAACGTCTAAATGCTCTAATACCCATTTGTACTATAATAAGCAGGTTTTTTCTCATAACTTCCTAAATTATTTAATGATACGTATATAAAAGCATTTTGTAACACCGGAGGTGCTTTGGGAGAGGTCGCTAGTAGCCATGTATGCACTATAGGACAAGGCCTAAGGCCTATGGGCCTAATAATGTAGGTTTTTAGGCCCCAAACGTCTTGATACTTTGTTTTATCAGCTTTTATTGTGATACTAGAATACTCTGGGGTAAAAACTAGAGGTGTCTTGCCTTTAAAGATTTTTAAATGAAGGTAAATCTATCATCTATAAACTTTTTACGACAATTCCAAGCTTGACAGAAGTTTTTAGGTATACATGTTTCTTTGATCTAATAACTTTGTACTTTGACATACCCTTAGGCCTTAGGAAAAGTTATTTTGACCTAAGGTAGGATCAAACTGTCTTCCTTTAGGCATTAGTCCTATAATGTGTACACGGCTTACCAAAGCGTCCCAAAAACAGCACAAACATGATACAGCATGGAATGTAACGCACGCACGACGCCATTATTCGACGCCATATTGTTGACAATCTTTGTAGAATGCCGATTATATTACTTTCCTAATGTAAATTGCGTCCTCAATTAGATGTAGGCAACATTATATTATAACACTACCAGATTTTGGCGAAATAAAAGATTGAATACTGTTGGATAAATTGACAAGATTTTTCATTGAATGAAATTGAAAATCTAAAAAAATTGCCTTTAAACAAAATATTCCGCTGTAAAATAACAACTATCAATAAATCTACCGTCAAAATTGTATTAGCTCAATCATATTTAAGGCGAGAACGCGTGAAAACGTTATTTGTTTTTACTATTGCGTCACTGAATACAGAAAAACAACACCATAATTGGGTTGTGTAAATTGTTTCTGACATTTGGCACTGTCGAGGCGTCAACACGTGCCTATAACGAAACATACGAGGACGCAACAAAGCATATAAGCACCGTACGTCAAAAATCGCCACCGAAATGAAAAACAAAGAAATAACAGCCATAATCTGTACATTACAAGCTAATCATATCACTGACGTCGACTAGTGGGCCGTGACACCGTTCCTCTGCCTCGGATACCCGTTGAACGCGACACTCTTCTTCTCTATAATATCCGGTAGGGGTTCAACTTTCGCCTTCTTCCCTGGCTTCGGTGAGAGGTAGGCCTTATAGAAGAACTGTGCGAAGAGGACAAAATACGAGAAGTACATGGCCATGGATAGTTTTATGTTCATTTGGCTGACATTGCAGGTGTTTTGTGGAGCTGTGGTCATGTAGTTATGGGCCCAAATGTTGATGGCACAGCCGACAATCATCTGGGTTAGTTGCAGCACGGTGATCGTCATTGCTAACATCTTAGGCGGGTACTTGCCCATGCTGACCAGCGAATAGTAGGAGTACATCACGCTGCAAATGGAAATAAACTCTATGTTAGTTGTGATATGGATTAAATTATCTTAAAGGTTATATAAGTCGTATATTTCAAAAATATTAAACTATACGTAGAAAATTTCATCTTGTATCACTCTATTAAATTCCGTTGCGTAGTTTAAAATTTTTAAGCGTACACAAAAATAGGTAGCGACTATGTGGAGATGGGAGTATTTAAAATGCACATGCGCATTAAAATGGCAGGATATTTTTAACAAAATTTTTAATCACGTCAAATACCTATCTACTTTTGAATAATTTATATAAAAAAATACATGCATATTCTCTATTGTCTTGATTAATGCCAAGAATAGAAATAAAATTTGCTGAAACGTTTCGCGAATCGTTTCAATGTAAGCTTAAAACACGTCTGTAAGTTTTTATGTTAACCTCTTTTCTGCGGTTTCACTCGGGTTTCGGATGTATGTTATCCGACGTCATGGGTCGTGAGATAGAATCACAGTCAGAACATTTGTGTGCATGAACATGTCTATTTGTTCTCTCTATGAGTTTCTATCTATGTCAGTATTTTATTTAAAAGTAGTATATTAGTTGTGTGGTCACTATAGGTCATCCTGGGCTTTATTTAGGATCTAATATCTAAGGAATGCCCCATAATATTACTACAGTACATTCTGTCATTCCTATTTTTTTATATATATGTATTTTCATAAACTATCTCTGATAAAAAAATTCTGTGGAACCAATTGTATTTTACAGTATATTTAAAAAAAAAATTATTAATTCCAATGAAACCGTGGCAAGATAGAATTCTCGAGTTGTATTTAAAATACAGAATAAAATATTAGTTTTTTTTTCTTAATGATTGTTCAGACTAGCGAATAACATTAATAGCCGAGTAAATGAAGACATAAAACAGGCAATATTCGGAAGACCTGAAGAACAGCTCCGATTTCGATGTTTTTTTTTGTTAGCTTTGTTTTTTTATATTATTTAAAATCAGAAACCTTTTGGAGCGGGGAAAAAGAAATTATATTGTTTAAACTATATCTACTATATTTATATGAAACCGTTTGCCCGTTTTTGCAATATTTTTGATTGCCGCTCCGCTCCTATTCGTCGTAGCGTGATGATACATAGCCTATAGCCTTCCTCGATAAATGGGCTATCTAACACAGAAATTTCCGGGTAAAATGCTTTATTGACTCCACTATAATGTTCGCGTTGTATACGCCAAGTCATATGTCACCGACAATTGACTGTAATTTAATGAAAAATAATCACTGAGTTTATTGCCGGCTCTTCTCAGCAAAAGCAACCTTCCGAACCGAGCATTAGAGTCGACGTTTCATAAGTGCCTGTGAAGGCCTATTTGAATGAATAAATTTATTTCATTTCATTTCATTTCATTTCATTTCACTTTATAATTTATGCAAATAAATTAAAAATAATTGTATTCTACGTTAACATGTTGTTAATTACCATAGTTTTTATCATCAGCTCATATACGTCTCCACCGAGGAGCACGAGCCTCCCTTAACAACGAGGGGGCTTAGGCGAGTCACCATAGTTTTATAATGATTTAATCCTATTTTTTTGGCATCACAAAATACACTTAAATTAAAGTGTTAGCTATTATCAGAAGACGGTACTTAAAAGAGAAAAAAAATAAAAAGTGTTGCAGTAAATTTCAAATTTAAGTAAACAAATGTCTTTTGACATAAGTGTCAGTTGCTTTAATTCATTAAGATTCATAGCTAAGACAGGACAACGTCGTGTCAACTAGTATTTGAATAATCTACATATATATTATAAAGAGGAAATATTTGAATTTTTGTATGTAATAAACTCAAAAAGTACTAGACCGATTTTAATAATTCTTTTTTCATTAGAAAGCTACATTATCACCGAGTTACATAGGCTATATTTTATCCCTGTATTCCCACGGGAACTACGCGGGTAAAACCGCGCGGAGGCAACTAGTAATTAATATGTTTGAATTTTACAGATCAAGAATAAATTTCACTTACGCAACACAGTCACTTACACAATTATAATTTCAGTAAAAAGTTCCTAAAAGCTGTCAACACTCACCTATGCACACAGTAGTTCATGACGACAAACCAGCGCGCCGATGACGTGTACTCAGTGAATGAATACCACGTGTACAAGAGCACGGTGATGTGGTGGTACCAGTGGAGGAAGATGAGGGGCTTCTTGCGGAGCACTATGAACACCGTGTCACCGAGCTCCGGCAGCTTGGAGAGGACGAACATCATTGTCCAGAAACCTGACACCTTGTCTTGCTCTATGAAGCTGGAATGAGAGAAGGGGATTGGTTAATTCGTTGTCTATACTAATTTAAGGAGGTAAAGTTTGTGAGGTTGTAGAGGGCCTAAGTCTAGTTATTCAGAAGTTTTCATTTATATATGACGTGGGCAAATCCCAGGTAATCTAGATAGGCCCAGTGCAACGATTTGCCCACGACATACCTATATATATATATATACAGGATATTTAGTATACGAATGTAGTAAAAATAAATATTTTAATATAAATAAAGTTACTACAACTTCTGTTTAATTTGTTATCAGATATTTAATTTTATAGCCTTCAACTATGCTATAATCGTAGTTGATTCTCTTTGTTGAAGAAAATCTTACTAATAACAAGTCTCATATTTAGACTTGTTAAGATAAATCTATAACTTTTTATGACAGAAGGGATTTGAAATCAATTTGGCATAGAGTTAGAATATGTTCTAAAATAGTAGGTACGTAGGCTACTTTTTATCGCGAGAAAATTACTCTCCAATTGTCAAAGTTAGTTGGTAATAAATAAATTATACATATAGATTTACAAAAACCATAAATAAGTACATATATTACGTCAATGAACAATTAAAATAAATACTGAAAGTTAAATTGATTTATTTAAATAACAATAATGCACAAATTAATTCAGTTCACTAATTGGCTAATAAATATTAGCAGGAACTATTTAGTTACTCTTTTTAAATACTAGATATACGTATATATAATGACTATTTACCGAGTGTCGGTGTGTTTATGTAAATCATTGCTGGTAATAACTTATGCAACACACGTCAGGGGAACACCCCTAGTGGATTAACTAACGATTTATTTGTTGAAGAATGTAAATATAGGAACTCGTGGCGACTCTATGGCTAACGCACTAGATCACGATCATGAGGGTGCAAGTTAAAATCTCTATTAGGTATATCTAACCTACCTGCCCTAAAATTTCAGTATGACGGCATATCTTCGGAGAATACTTGAAATCTTTGATTTATATATATATGAAGGGACGGTATTGTATGGTTGTCGGTATATTGATATATATTAGTCTAATCGCGAATTGTCCCGTTATATTAGGTAATCATGAAAGTAAAAAAAACATTATTTTAATACTACCTAACTCTGCTATAAAGTCTAATATTCAATGGTACCAAACTGAAATATCGCCTCATTACAAAAACTTCGTTACATCGTATTGCTGTTGGAAATTGAGACTTAGGGAATAGCAATATCTCCAGCATTGCTTGCGTCAACCAAATCATCATCAGCTCAAATACCGTCTCCACGAGTTCAAGCCTCCCCTAACATCGAGGGGGTGTAGGCCATAGTCCACCACGCGGGCCTAATACGAATTGGCGGACTTCACATGCCTTTAATTGTGACATCTCGGGCGTGCAGTTTTCCTCACTATGTTTTCCTTCACATCAGATATCACGAGGAAGATGCAAAATCATGTGTTTATAAGAAATGTGAGGCTAACAAGGGTTAGGTAGGTATTTATTGTAATATGTTTTTGCAACTGAACAATAGTCTGCGTGTTCGTATGATTGGGCATAACCACGCAAATGTAATGATGATGCGTTTAATTTGTCAAAAAAACACGTAAAACCACTTTGTCTTCTTATGTTTACCTATACTTATATCAAATTCATATATTTTTTTAATGTACAGTCAGTGTGATAAATGCTTTTAAAATGTTTAGTTAGTTTTAAATATTAAAAATCGCGGATGAATAGATGGGGCCTTCAATTTTGTATTGTTTTGTAACTTTGTAAAGATACTTAAGGTTACCTACATTTTATATCGGAACGAAATCTACCGAAAGCAAGTAGCTTTCATAATAATAACTTCTGGGACCCATCATCTTAAACAGAGTACTATAGAAACCAGAGACTATCCATTTATACAAATATAATATAACCTTTTGTGATACAGGTAAAGTTGCCCGCAACAACTACATAGTCAAAAATAATAAAGATAGCCAATCTGTTATTACATAGATTGAGGATAAGAGCATGATATTTCGTGCAAACTGTCGATATTGGAACCGTCAATAATCGTAGTAGCGGATAGCCCGGACACTTTCCCAGAAGTAATTGGTGGTTCTTTGTACCAAAGATTGTTGTGTTCACCGTTGCAAATCAATTAATGGCCGTGGTGGAGATAATTAACGACATTAATGACCCAAAGACCTCAATAAAACGTAAGATATCACATAATAGTTTAGTGGGTTAATGTAACCCATTGAGTGTTCAGTCAATGGTATTTTATTTGGTCGGCGCTTGCGCATTCCCCAACTTACATAATGGACTTTCTATTTGTGAGTGACGCGGACGCTACGGATGTAAAGTTGACCGAATGACGTAATATTCTCGGTAAAATATTATTTACAATATTATATTACGGATGTATTGCGATTTGTGTTTAATCTGTATTCTTTTTTTTGTAACTAGCTTCAGACATGTGGTTTCACCAGCGTAGTTCCCGTTCCCGCAGGAATCTACACTTAAATGTAAAGCTGAAGAGTTTGTTTGTTTCAACTTCAACGCACTAATTTCTTAAACTACTGGTCCGATTTGATAAATTCTTTCATAGGTAGATAACCATCGAACAAGGCTATAGGCTACGCCCAGTAGGAGCATCAATGATAAATGTTGCACAAACGGGGAAGTACAGGGTTGCAGCCTATGTCACAAATAACGTAGCTTTCTATTGGTGAAAGAATTATTCAGATTGGTCCAGTAGTTTCGGAGACAAACAACAAAAAACGTCAAATGTTTCCAAATGTCGTCATTATAAGCCACGCTACCGCCTCATGTTATTGTTTACCAGTTCATAGATCAATATTCACACTTAGCACAATACTGTCGTGATTTCGGCTCTTACACTATTTTCCTGGTACGTTGACGATGTTTATCCGATTGAGTTTTGACTTCCGTCACGCGGTTTCACTTGTAATTCCCGTTCCCGTAGGAATACGGGGATAAAATATAGCTTAGGTTACTCTCTGATAATATAGCTTTCCATTAGAGAAATTATTTTTAAAATCAGTTTAGATATTTAGTCGTGAAAGCATAATAAACAAACTAACATTCGCAGTTAGAATTAGGTCTATCCTTCTAATTTTGTTAATGCCAAAGTCGGAAAGCTTCTTGATAATAAATAAACCCATCCATGAATATAGGTACTGACTAGGAATAAAAAAAAGTAAATTGATAGAGGAAAGAAAGATAAGGCATTGCCTATATCAAAAAACACATAAAGAAAGTAGTTCGTGACTCTAAATAACGAACATTGATAAAATAACAGAATACTAGACGAAAAAAACAGAGGTCGATTTTATAGGTCAAATTCATATAACAAGCCTAGAAATACAAACTACTTAAATATTTCAACGATGCTTGAAATATAATGAGATAATATAAAGTTAAAATGAGTAACATCATAAAGACTTTTTGCCAAAGGATTACGTGGAACGCTTAAAACTGTTGCGAGAGAAAGTTTACGTAGGCGGTGAGATGAAAGGAAAAGTGCTAAAAGGAACTAGCTTTACCTTAAAATGAAAAGCATTGTTGCTCCCAAAATAGCCTGTTAAGTTTTGCGAGAAAATGTTTAGAAAGATGCCAAGGGTTTGAAATAAAACCTCTCTTGATAACAAGACTTTATAACCTATCATAAATGTTAATGTGAATTTGTTTGTTACGACATGCAAAAGCTTAAAATATCTATCACCAATGTAAAGCTACGTTATCAAGGAGTAATATAGGCTTCATTTATCCCTGTATACCAACGGGCAAACGCTTGTAGGTACTTTTTATTTTTTTGATCGTACTTTTCCCCTTCTTAAACAATCACTTTATCATTTATCTTCCATATTAATTAGTTTTTTTTTTCAGTTTAGGACCTATGAAGGTCAAAGCTTACCACGTGTTAGGAAGCTATATACGGCATTAACATTTAACCCTTTTATAATGAAGCTGAACAATTGTTTATGATTGTCAAACACAAAATCTTATTTCTCAGGGCAATAATAACCTTCCGCCAGATGAGCAACTGACAAATGCGTCATGAACTCGCATAAAACAATAGATATTATTGTAAGACAATGAATATATGAGAAGTGGTTAATTTGCATAGATCAACAACTCATTAGAAATCATCATTTAGTTTTATTGTTTGCCAGATTTATATAAACTGTTTGAAATTTAACAGGCCCCTCAAAACCAATCAATAACCACAATAAAATAACCAAGTTTGGAATAGTTCCAATATTGCAAACCGGATTGATTTAGACTGCAGATGGTTTTCAATGAATTTGTGTAAATAAATAACAAAGGTTTCCGGTAGGTGGTAATGTACTGACTGGCTACCACCATCAAGTTGAAAAGCTACCGCCAAACACCTCTTGGTGTGTACCGGCAGCTGCACTCGAAAACCAGTGTTTTGTTCTCAAGGTTGGCATGACATCGGCAATTCTGGCAATATAAACGTCCATAGGGGGCAGTGATCATTTGCCATCAGGTGGACCGTCTATATGTCAATCTACTGATACGAAAAACACTCTGAATCTGTATTCATAACGTAACGTAGGTCGCAATGTATACCAATACTGAAATCCGAACGTCTCGTATCTCATATTACAATATTTGCCATATTTATCATATAAAAAGATGCATTAAAAAAATGACCTTCAACAAGTAAATGGGAAACCGAATGAATTGATAAACCGGCACAGTATAAAAGCTATGCTTACGTACTAAAACGTTCCAAATGAAGTGACATTGACCGTGACCGCTATATAAGTGCTCCCACGGCCCACGGTTTCCAAATAGTTGCCCAAATCGATACTTGGCCCGAATAAAATGGAGAATTTAGGAGCGTTTGAAATATCTAGATGACGGAATTAAATAAATATCCTGGGACATTTTTCACATACGGCCAATCTGAGTTCAAACTAAGCAGAGCTGTGCTATGGTAACAGGATAGCTAATTAACTACTTTTAATCACATAAATTTGCAACAGATAAATACAAACAGGCCTATTCATGTTGTTTACAGTTTGCCCTGGGTGGGTTTAGAAGCCACGACTTGCAGCTTGACAGTCAGGGTTTCTTGAATGGTTGCAAATAAAGAAAAGCGATCTCAAAAATAAGATATTTCTCGATGGCAATCTTTCAAAACATACAATCTTAGTTTGAATGAAATGATCAAAAGGAAATGCTTAAAATTATAACAGTCAGAGATATAGCGTCTTCACGAATAGGTCAAGGCGTTCAAACGATTGATGATTTGCCAATTGTGGCCAATTGTTATTTCAATGGATAAACAATGGCCGCTCCAAACTGCTTGGCTTGCGAGTCTTGCGACTAATATAGTCTAACATATAAGATTGTCGTGTCTTAGCGTTTCCTCCGTAACAGCTTGACCGATGTTTATGAATTTTCTGTGTATTTGGCTTTTGCATGACCAAGGAAAATATGGATTCATGGATATTTCCAAATTCCTACTAATATTTATCAATGCGATAGTATCTCCTACGGACTGTTACGATTTCACGCCAAAACCACCGAATTTTTTGATGAAATTTGGTACAGCTTTAGACTAGAGCTTGGGAAAGAACATACAACTTCTTCTCCCAGGGAAATTATATTGGGAAAGCGAGTAAAACCGCGAAGTAGACGCTTGTTTTTACATACATAGATGACACACACAAAAGTTCCATCGATTCTATTAGTCGGGATTAAAGGAAGGTAGGCAATAAAGAGGACCAAACTGGATACAGTAAATTAAACAAAATTACTTAGGGATCCAAGATCCAAGGTTTGTTTGTACGTGCCATCCGATATAGGGCATACATAATGTCAGGGGTTCACAAAAGTTATGCCCACGAACAAAACAGAAGATAAATTAAATTTGGTTAGGTATCCAACGTGAGGCGTATATTCTCATGTTATTTTATTACTAGTGATATATTTTACTATTAGACTTGAAATGGAGCAAGCTTCAGCTGCGGTTTTACCCGCATAGTTTCCGTTCCCGTAGGAACACTACACTACTCCTTGATAATGTAGCTTTCAACTGGTGAAATAATTATTCAAATCAGACTAGTTGTTACGGAGCATCATTCATCATTTTCCGTGCCTTATCCTATTTAGGGTCGGCTTTGTGCGTCATGTCCCTCCATTTTATTCGGTCTTCTTGCTATTCTTTCATTCAGTCAAATCCATATTCACTCCACATTCTCTCATATCATCTTTTACACAATCATACCATATTCTTTCTTTCTTTTGGGTACAAAAAAAATTTATTCCTCTTCACAATATTACTATCCATAGATTTTTACCATATTATTAAGATTTATGATAATAATATTGGAATCATTCAACAAATGAATGTGCAAATGTATTCCACTTAGCAATATTACTCTATTGGCTATATAAGGACCATTATTTTTATACCCGTACATATTTAATAGTTAAGTAAATTGAATGCTCCGCCGTTGAGAGGTGCTAAGTTAATACTTGAAGTACACTTGCGAAAATATTGACTATACAGGAATCATTTACTTCTTCATTTAGGTACTTAGTCACGCGTTAAAACATTATTATTTAATGAAATGTATCATCATCAGCTCATATACAACTCTACCGAGGAGCTCGATTTACCTACTAGTCGCCCCATGCGGTTTTATCTGCAACTCGGGGTATCTTCAATTTTCCGATGATAAAAGTTGCCATGTGTTAATCCAGAACTATACCTATCGGTGTGCTCTGGTTCCCTCCCTTCAGCCTTTAGGTGAAAGGAAAGCAAACAAACAAACATTCCCACAAACATTCGCATTAATAATTTAGTAGGTACACCAAAGATGAAGATGAGTTCTCTAGTGTTTTACGTATAACTTACTCTGTGTTTATCACAGAGCAAGATAAACAGGAGTTCTCTAGAATTAATTTGTTTTATTATAATTTATGCTATTGAACAATCGGAAAACTGGAAATGTAAGAACGTGACCACATGTGCGTCTCTAAATATTTACACATTATTATAGCGAGCACCTTACGTAGTTTTATTTAACTAGTTTTACAAGAAATATGTCGGTAAATAAAAGTAAGCGGATATATTATAACTGCAATTTACAAGGACCATGGTTAACATAGTCATTTGCAAATAATGCGAGAGTAATTAATGCTAATGTATAAAATACCACGTGTTTTATACATTAACATGACCTGGCAAACGTTGTTATGTAACTAGTTGCTCCCTGAGGTTTCACCCGCGTGGAATCTACATCATTCCCGGGGATAAAAGGGTTATACTAAGAGAGAGAGAAAACTATGTGTTATACCAGAATATATTCCATACAAACATACATCCAAACATTCTTACAAACTATGGAATTTATGATATAAGAATAAGTAGGATACCAAAATCCCGAAAAAATGAGGGGGGCATGAGCTGAAACCAAAAAATAACAAATGTTTTCTCTTTATGATATTAGTCTAGGTAGATATTACAGTGTAAGTACCGAGTGAAGAATCAAGACTCAGTTTGTGGGAATTCGCACTCATTGTGTTTGTAGTTGGAAAGCATCATCGTTTACAGATTACCGACTAACCTGGTATACAGGGAATCGATTCATTTTGTAACTTGTTACCGTGTCGTTTCACACATTTTCTGGGTATTATTCATAAAATACAAACAAACGAGTATCACTAAGGAATATTGAAGCTTTGAATTGAATTTTAAAATCATAGTGTTTTTAAAACTTTCGCAAATTAAATTCATAATTAATTTATATAGATTCGCACGTGGACTATTCATCATCAGCTCATATACGTCTCTACTGAGGAGCTCGAGCCTCCCCTAACATCGAGGGGGTTAAGCCCATAATCCACTAAGCGAATCTAGTGCGAATTGGCGGTCTTCACATGCCTTTAATTGTGGCATCTCGGGCATGCAGGTTTCCTTACGATGTTTTTTCTTCACCGAAAGCCAGTGCTGTGAATCCGTACGTAAGTTATAAAAGAGGTATGGGCCGGGGTTTGAACATGTACCCTCATGATCGTGAGTGGGTGCGTTCCCCACTGTGGAGCATTATCAAAATACAAATCATAAGTCTGAGACTAGTTTCAGGAATCTGTTACAACCTTTTAACCGAAACCCTTTACAGCAAAAATTTTCCTCTTTTCAATATTAGTGCATATAATCATTGGACTTTACGTATAAAGGTAACGCGTAGTTTTATGCCTTTTAAGAATTAACTCTTAGTGCGCTTATTTCTAGGAAGTGAATTTCTATTTATAGGTGTAATTTAAAATTAATAATTTTAATTTGCAATAGTGATACTTTAATTGTAGATCTTTGTGTTAACATCTCGACCTATCCGTAGAACAAGAGTAGAAAGTTTAAAAATACCTATAGGTAGGTACCTAATTGTAGACGTAAACATATAATAAAAGTGGTTTGGGTTTAAAGTCACATGGAACATTGTTATAGGTCGATCTATCGAATACAAGTGTGTGATTGTCTTGCACACGTTTTTTAGGACAAAAAACATTCGATCTCTCACATTTAAATAATATATTATTGATAACTTTGTGTTACGTGCCGGTGCAAAGTCTAGGTCAGCCATCTTTGTCGCAATTCTTTATTCTAGTGGCGTGTAGTGTGTAGTGAAAGGTTGTCTGAAATATTTTTATGTACGCTTTGATATTATGCTTTAACACGAGCTCGGCCGAGTTTTTTCCATCCGTTAACATAATTTAAAAGCCATAAGTCAGTAGTTACATATCATAATATATTAATTTACATGACCCTTTTTTGTGGGCCTGTTGGCTTGGGACACAGGTCCCAAAAGTCTTGAGTAGGTTCGATTCCCTTAAAGGACAAACATTTGTGTGCATTAACGTGTATTTAAAAGTATTAGTAGTAGTAGTAGTAGCCATTATGGCAAAGCATGTAGAACTTCTCTTTTCTTTTGAACATCTTTGTATTAATAACCATGTTTCTGGCAAATAAATTATTATTATTATTATAAAAAAATACTAATAATATGTTTAATAAATATGGAAGTAACTCTGTCATCTGTAGGTATAAGCTATAGTTATCGATACATCCCTACTTCTCTACTAATATTATAAATGCCGAAGCAAGTCTGTCTGTTATGCTTTTACGCATGTCCTTTCCCAGAATATATCAGTTTAAATTTTCATCAAAATCAGTGCGGCGTGAAAGCGTGACCGACAGATGACAGAGTTACTTCCATATTTATTAAACATATTATTAGTATTTTTATAATAAAAATAATAATTTATTTGCCAGAAACATGGTTATTAATACAAAGATGTTCAAAAGAAAAGAGAAGTTCTACATGCTTTGCCATAATGGCGTGCAAATATACAATATTACGAAAGCCTAATTGTCAATTTAAATTAAAATAATATAAAAATAAGTAAAAATATAATCATCTAAATTAAATCAATGTTTTACAAGTAAAAAGTCATTAATAGAATAAAAATTATTTTCATGCAACAATGTCTTGAGTCTAGCTTTAAAAGAATTAATAGGTAAACTTGTCATGTGAGTAGGCAACGCATTGAAGACTATATAAAATGTCTGATATTCCAAACCTTTAATTATCCAATACATGTATAACAACATACCTACGTAACTTATTTATAAAATGTCTAATTAGTTTCCTTCATTAGCTTCGAAAATAAAATTAATTCTAATTATTTCCTCAAGCGTTGAGTAAAAATACATTTTTATACGGAAAGCGTGACGACTGTTAATTTAAATCTATACTAATATTATAAAGAGGAAAGATTTGTTTGTTTGTTTGTAATAAATAGGCTCCGAAACTACTGGACCGATTTCAAAAATTCTTTCACCTTTGGAAAGCTACATTATCCCCGAGTAACATAGGCTATATTTTATCCCTGTATTCCCACGGGAACGGGAACTACGCGGGTAAAACCGCGGGGAGGCAGCTAGTATAATATATTTAGCATTTTGTATCGTCATAATAATGATTCAGTTTCTAGTGAAATTGTAAAATGGTAATCTACACTAATATTATAAAGAAAGATTTGATTGTTTGTTTGTTTGCATTGAATAGGCTCCGAAACTACTTGACTGATTTGAAAAACCATAATAAAAGCCCAAAAATTTCAACAATGTTCGAAATTAGATTGGTCTTTAGTGGAAAATTTAAGTTCGCTAACGAGGTAAACCGCGTCTCGAAGCTAGTCGAATCTATTATGCTATATATTACCCTGCTGACCCTAAATTGAAAACACAGTAAATAAGGCGAGACATCCAAATAAATAAAGAGAACAAACAAAATAGTCATTACACAATAAACAATTTCACCAATTGGCATGGCTGATCAATATGGTCGGGTTACATTGGCGGGGTCACTGGCCTGTGACGTCACCGACGACCTTTCAGCATTTATTACACGCGTACTTAATATACAGTTGATTGATAAGGCTACTTACAGACAAGTTTTTTTTAAAGTCATTCGCCTTATACAATCGGCCTTAGTAAATAAAATTATTATTTTAAATATGATTGTATTTTGTTCGAATGCCTAGAAACAATCACAGGAAAAATCTAATATTACTAAGGAATTTTAGCAACGCCTTTACCGCATAATAAATGATAAATATATCAAATTACTAACTAATATTATAAATGCGAATGTGAGTTTGTTTTGTTATGCTTTCACGCTTAAACCGCTCAACCGATTTTAAAAATTCTTTCACCAATGATAAGCTACATTAACATGGCATAATAGGCTATATTCCTACGGAAACGGGAAATAGGCAGGAGATACCGCAGGGCGGAAGCTACTACATATATCAGTCAAAATCATAACCCTCTTTTGCCTTAGTTAGGTATATAGAAAAACAGCAAATAAATATAAAAGTGCAACATTTCAAATATAGCCCCGCAAAGCCTAAGCCGCATGCAACATCCCCCAGCGAGGTCAAGTACGCAGTGAATGAAAAGAACGAGTGAACGAATGAATGAGTTGTTTAGTATTAATGGAAGCAGAGTTGCAGATCTGTGGAAACTTCGACTGACAGCTCTCCGTTAGTCATCTTGTAAATAAATAAATATCCTGGGACATTTTTCACAAACGGCCAATCTGATTCCAAATTAAGCATCAAAGTGAGCTTGTGTTATGGTAACCAGACAGCTGATATACTACATATACTACTTTTTTCAATACATACTTATATAGATATTTACATCCAGACACAGGACAAACAGACATATTCATGCATACAAATGTTTGTCCTGGGTGGGATTCGAACCCACGACCCGCGGCTTGAGAGTCAGGGTCACTAACCACAAAGCCAACCGGGCTGTCTTGTGATTAGATTCAAAGTTATATGCAAATTGATATAAGAATTTCTTAGAAACATTTCCGTTTGAGACATATAAAGGCAGTCTTTTACTGGAGAACAGAAATTAAAAATAGAATAGATCAACTGAAAACCACCTTTTTGAAGTTAAAAATAAAACGCGGTGTATATAAATACCAATTTACATAAAATAAATAAAACAAATACATAATTGACATTTCAAAAATAATGAATACGGAATTTTAATAACAGGTAATACTAGAAATCAATTTTTACTTGTTTCTTACAAAATATTGTCGTACTGAAACGACCGATCAATTGGTGAAATTATTATTTCACCAATAAAAATTCATATTTATAAGAGTAACATAACCTGCATTTTTACAGGATCGAGAACTACGCAGGCAAAACCGCGGGGCGAAAGCTTGTATATTATAAAATATGGCCTACATGTCTATCTGCTTCTGTTTGCTTATCCGTTTACTTTTATCTAGTAAGAAGTTGTCGAAATTTGTATGGAAATCTATACTAATATTATAAAGCTGAAGAGTTTGTTTGTTTTCTTGAACGCGCTGATCTCCAGAACTACTGGTCTGATTAGAAAAATAATTTCAGTGTTAGACAGCTCATTTATCGAGGAAGGCTATAGGTTATATAACATCAGGCTACGACGAATAGGAGCGGAGCATCAATCAAAAATGTTGCAAAAACGGGCATGCGACGTTAACGAAGTTACGCGTCGACTAGTATTCAATACGTGAAGCCGGGTCGTACTTCTAGTATAGTTAAGTTGCAATGAACCAATTCAAGTTTAACAAGTAAATTCAAGTACAAGTGTAGCGTAATAATAACTTGTTATGTCGTAAATTGTTTATTGAGAGGAATCCCGCAACCAAACCTGTTCATAATCACAACTATTTACATATATATAGTAAACACTGTGTTTCCGTAATGGAAAACACCCAGGATATTTTTATCTCATTCTTTCCATTTCTATACTAATATTATAAAGAGGAAAGATTTGTTTGTTTGTTTGTTTGTTTGTAATGAATAGGCTCCGAAACTACTGGACCGATTTCAAAAATTCTTTCACCTTTGGAAAGCTACATTATCCCCGAGTAACATAGGCTATATTTTATCCCTGTATTCCCACGGGAACGGGAACTACGCGGGTAAAACCGCGGGGAGGCAGCTAGTGTTTAATAAATTTGCTACAGTCATTAATATTTCTATGCAAACAGTCTTTACCTACTGATAAAGACATAAAAACTTCTGCCTCGCGGTTTCACCCGCGTAGTTCCCGTTCCCGTAGGAATTCGCGAAAAATACAGCCTAAGTTACTCCTAGATAAAGTAGTTTCGTCATTATCGTCATTTCGTCTATAAGCGTTGTCACGTGAAAGAGAAATAAACATACATCCTCATAAACTTCCCATTCGTAATACCAGTGGCTCCCCGCGGTTTTACTCACATTCGCAGGGTATCATCAATTTCCCCAGGATTAAAAGTTGCCTATGTGATGTGTTATTCCAGAAAATATTCAAACTCTGTGCCAAATTGCATCGCTATCCCTTCAGCCGTTCTGGCGTGAAAGAGTAACAAACATACATCCTTACTTTGACAGCCCGGTTGGCTTTGTGGTTAGTGACCCTGACTCTCAAGCCGCGGGTCGTGGGTTCGATTCCCACCCAGGACAAACATTTGTATGCATGAATGTGTCTGTTTGTTCTGTGTCTGGATGTAAATATCTATATAAGTATGTATTTAAAAGTAAGTAGTATAGGTATGTAATATATCAGCTATCTGGTAACCATATCACAAGCTCTGCTTAGTTTGGAATCAGATTGGCCGTGTGTGTAAAAATGTCCCAGGATATTTATTTATTTATTTTATTTATTTACTCACAAACTTTTAATAAGCAGGATTACAGCACACTTCATCACATGATGTTTTTTTAATTGTCGCCATTTTGAAAGTGAAAGTGAGACTACTGACCTCAAAACAAAACAGCATTTGGTTTACATATAGTCATATATACATAACACTAGTGGCTCCCCGCGGTTTCACCCGCGTACCCAGGGGCTCTTCTATTATCCCGGGATAAAAAGTAACGTCTTAATGCAGATTATAAACTATGTTCCAATCTGAAACTATCCCGGGATAAAAAGTAGCCTATGTGTGAATCCAGGTTATAAACTATCTGTGTTCTAAATTTCATCCAAATCCGTTCAATAGTTTTTGCATGAAAGAATAACAAATAACATCCATACTCACAAACATTCGCATTTATAATAGTAATAGGATATATCTAGATGTATTTCTTTTCGTTTATTCAGATTAATTAAACGATAATTAATCGTAAAAAATGAAGGCACTTCAAACGTACACATTGACAGAGCAATTTATTATTGTATAGGCAGTTCAATATCATTCAATTTAAATTGTACTTTATGTGACCGGTATAAATTACATTTTTGCATACAAACTTTAGATTAGACGAGATTGAATCGATAACGAGGTCATTAACAAATACCTAACGATGATTATCGACTTAAAGGTACCTACTTTGCAATAAAATTTTCTTTCAATTACAATTTCTATCTGATTTCAATAACTATAATCTGGTTCAGACCCAATAATTAGGTCAAGTTTAAATTTACTTTTCTCAGAAAAAGCAACCAATAATTTTATTTTATTTCATATGCTTCTAGTTTTTTGTTAACATCATTTGTACAAACATTTGTCGCATTCGTTTAAGTATTTATTTTTAATATTCTTTTTCTATATACATATTGTACCTACCATTATTTTTTATGTTAAAACCCCTTCTAAATGTTAACTAATCTAATATTTTTTTTGTTTTTATTTTGGTTGCAATTTGTGGTATCTAAACAAATAAATAAATTGAGCGGATGGCTCGGTGATAAACGACACTGACTTTCAAATCGCTGGTCGTGGGTCCGATTCATGTTTATGACAAACATTTATGTTCAACATATACCGTTCTATGTATGAATGTAAATATTATCTACACTAATATTATAAAGAGGAAAATTTGTATTTTTGTATGTAACGAATAAACCCAAAAAAGTACTGGACCGATTTTAATAATTCTTTTTTCATTAGAAAGCTACATTATCACTGAGTAACATAGGCTATATTTTATCCCTGTATTTCCACGGGAATGGGAACTACGCGGGTAAAACCGCGCGGAGGCAGCTAGTATGTAATATGAATAAAGTCCCTATATATTTATTTACTAATAGAAACATGACGTAAAAGATTTATAATATAACAATTTGCATTCTCGTCTAATAGTGTCAACGTGTTAGAAATGCAACTTCATAATAAGATCAATAAAATAATAATAAATGAGCGAAATCAAAGTCCATAGATCGAAACTAAAGTCTCAAGTCCAAACTAGATAAATAATATTACTATACTATACAGTATACATATTATAAAACAAAGTCGATTTCCGCTGTCTGCCCCAATGTCATCTTAAATCTTTAAAAGTACGCAACGGATTTTGATGCGGTTTTTTTAATAGAAAGAAGAAAGAAAGAAAGAAAGAAAGAAAACTATTTTATTTGTGACAACATAAAAAATAAAAATAAAAAAATATATAAGAACAAAATACATAACAGAAGTTAGCCACAAATCGGTCCTCCAACTCAGCATATTGTTGGCGATACGTAGGTTTGTACGACGTACGTATAGCCAACGCTGATCTTCCGTTGGGGCCGGTAGGTGAAGTCACGGTAGGCTCACCACAATACACACTATATTAAAATTTAGATAAATAGTAGTAAAAACAATAAAAATAGTATACACAAAGAATAAGATAATACAAAAAACCAAACGTATAGAAAAAAATATAACAAATGTGACAAACATTAATCTAAGCTAATAAAAAAAATAATAATAAACAACTACTTAACAATATAACTAATGAACAATATTTATAAATGTAAATATATACAGAAAATAACTACACATACATATAATACGTATCTACACGCTCGACACATAGCCAGCCAAACCGAAGAGCCGCGCAGTCGTCGATTACACAGTGATTCAAGAGGAAGGTTTTTATATACAATACATGCATAATACGTTAGAGAAACACTGAAAATTTTGGAGGTTTCTAATGTGATGTATAAGCATTGCACGTTACGAAGCTGGGGCGGGTCCCTAGTATAAATGCGAAAGTATGTGACCATGTTTGTAAAGGTTATGTTTGTTACTCTTTCACACCAGAACGGCTGATGGGTTCGCGATGATATTTGGGCATAGAGTTAGAATATTATCTGGAATAACATAGGCTACTTTTTATCCTAGGAAAATCCTACTAAAGAGGATCGATTCGATTTTTGTTTACCTGTTTGTAACGAGTCCCCTCTTAAAACTACAGGACTAATACGTATAATTAATTCACCAATGGAAAGCTACATTATTGAGTAACATAGGCTATATAATCATCATACATGCATCTTCACTAAACAAATCAGACTTTTGATACCGAAATTATCTGACCACAACCACTTTAAAGTTTAAATTTAGATTGATTGGTCGGAAATTTGGGCAATTCCATTGACGCAATGTGGTCAAATTGAAAACATCTTAAAGTTATTAATATACCTACTCTTCAATGAATGACCAATGGCCATGGTAAGTGTACTAAAAAAACTTTTTCCGGCATCCTTAAACTTGTATTAATATTAATGACGAACTAAAAATAGACTTAAGCAATAACAAAAACATTAGGTACTATAGATTTGTCATGGTTTCTATTGAGAATATATCTGAAATAGTAAATTACTTATCTTTATATAAATTACTAGCTTCCTTCGTGCGGTTTAACCCACGTAATTCCCATTCCCGAGGGAATAGAGGGACAAAATATAGCCTATGTTACTCCCTGATAATCTAGCTTTCCATTGGTGAAAGAATTATTCAGATCGGTCCAGTAGTTTTTAAGTTTATTCGTTACATACAAAAGTACAAATTTTTCCTCTTTATAATATTAGTATAGAATACCTTTGTAGAACATGTTATATATACACACACTTTGTCCTAGATACTCGAACCTACGACTATCACCTAGAAAAGCTGGCCAACCGGCCTGTCAATAAATAAATAAATATCCTGGGACTTTTTCACAGACGGCCAATTTGATTCCAAACTAAGCAGAGCTTGTATTGTATTATATTATTAACCAGATAGCTGGTTTAAATACGTACTTATATAGATAATTACATCCAGACACAGAACAGACATATTCATGCATTTATCCTGGGTGGGATTCGAACCAACGACGGCTTCCAAGTCGGGGTCACTAACCACTATGCCAACTTGTCAATAAAAGTAAACATACCTATACAAATAATTTTCAGGTCATAAAGTACCTAGCTAGTGCATTTCGTCATATCACAAAATGGAACGAAATGACTATTAGTCATCGGTATGAGAACGCATGTTACATAAACAGAAATGAGATCATCTCTCATAGTTTAAATGTATAAGAAACTCATATAGTTTATTACGGATCGATCATTGATTTTATAACCCTATCTACACTAATATTATAAAGAGGAAAGATTTGATTGTTTTTTTTTTGTTTACATTGAATAGGCTCCGAAACTACTTGACCGATTTGCAAAAAATATTTCACTGTTTGGAAGCTACACTATCTTAATATATATAAATCTCGTGTCACAATGTTTGTCCTCAATGGACTCATAAACCACTTAACCGATTATAATAAAATTCGCACACCATGTGCAGTTCGATCCAACTTGAGAGATAGGATAGCTTACATATACTTGGACCCGGTAGGTGGCGCTGGTGGGCAGAACGAAGTCTGCCTGGTCCACTAGTCCCTTATATATTTGACAGCCTGGTTGGCTTTGTGGTTAGTGACCCTGACTCCCAAGCCGCGGGTCTTGGGTTTGAATCCCACCCAGGACAAACATTTGTATGCATGAATATGTCTGTTTGTCCTGTGTCTGGATATAAATATCTATAATATGTATGTATTTAAAAGTATTACATGTAGTAGATCAGCTATCTGGTTACCATAACACAAGCTCACTTTGAAGCTTACTTTGGAATCAGATTGGCCATGTGTGAAAAATGTTCCAGGATATTTATTTATATAATCTTCTTCTATCCAAGTGGCTCTTATCTTAACATCCCGCGATGAAAAGTAGCCTATGCGCGATTGAAATGAAATTAAATAAATTTATTCATTCAAATAGGCCTTCACAGGCACTTATGAAACGTCGACTCTAATGCTCGGTTCGGAAGGTTGCGGTTGTTTTGCTGAGAAGAGCCGGCAATAAACTCAGCAATTACTCTTTTCAAAACAAGTTTTAACAATTTCTTTAACAATAATAATATTAGTCCTGATAGAACGAGCGCTATACCCATGCCTCGCCATCGTTAATATAATCGTTTATACTATAATAAGCCTTCTGTACCAAAGCTGACTTAACTCGTTCCTTAAATTTATTCATAGGCAAATCTAAAATATTTGTGGGGATTTTGTTATAAAACCGTGCACCAAGTCCTAAAAATGATCCTTGCACTTTCTGTAGTCTATAAGCAGATGTTACAAGTTTATGCTTATTTCTAGTATTAATGGAGTGCAAATCACAATTTTTCGTGAAACTATTCTAGAACATATTCTAACTCTGAGACAAATTTCATTCAGATCCCTTGAATGTGAATGCGTAACAAACATCCTAACAAACTTTTAGGAAGTAGTTCAACAAGAACTAAAAATCTGGTACCCCACCGTAATGGGTCACCGTCAATCAACATTACCAATGCATTTTCGACCTTAGACTTTAGTTGATTAAGTCCACCGGCATACGCTTGTCTTCTAGTCTATTAAGACATTAAATACCTATGTATAGTCGCCGTCTGGCCATGAAATGTTCATGATACTTTAATAAACTGAGTAATAGGTCACAATTACAGACAAGTCTCAACTACGTTTATTGTATAAGCATCTAAGATTCTTGTAGAAAATTTACCTTGTATATAAATATATAATAACGCTACTAATTGCGATATAGGGCAGGCCATGGCTCATGGGTCAGTAAGAAGTATAATCTAGCATTTATACCTTGGTTTGCATTAATTATAATGTCTGAGTCACACTTTTAATGGGGACAATACTATCTTTATTTTTCCTATTAAGGTGAATAAATATTTATAGTACTCGAAAATGACTCGAAACATATGATTATTTTCCGCTCCAATACTCATGTGGTTTAGGAAAAAACCCAGAGGAACAGTCGAAATAAATAGTCAAAGAATTTTACCTGCTACCTAAGCTTAAAAATACGTCAGCGATTGCTGACGTATTTTTAAGGTACGGTATGATTATGCTCATTCTTATGTACGGTGCCTATTGGAATCCTACTAATATTATAACTGCTAGAGTTTGTGAGAATGTATGTACTTATATTATAGACTACAAGCCCATGTAGAAAAATTACCGGTGATATGAATCACCGTGAAAAACGCATAGAAGGCTGTTACTGTATCCTAAGATTACTCTGAGCACTATGCCGTCAGTTCTGAGCGGGACATGTGATGTGAGTACGCGAGTAAATGGAATTTCTTAAGTTCAAGTGAGGAATTACGATCAAATATTACTGTACGGGGTGTTTTATAGCTTATAGATGATAAGGATTTGAAGGATGAGCAGGATTGCACAAATCCCGTACAGTTATAAATGACCTATATTGCTCCCTCAATTACCAGCGAATTAAAAGCAATTTTTCTTCATGGGCTTGTAGTCATGGATGGATGTTTGTTACTCTTTCACGCCAGAACGGGGCGGAAGGAATCGCGAAAAATTTTGGGGTACCTAACCTACTCTTTTGTCAGAACAGCGGAAGGGATCACAATGAAATTTGGCACTTACAATATGTTCTGTAATAACACTTAGACTACTTTTTACCGCAAGAAAATTTAAGGAACCGCTAGTGTTTTCATATATCAAATGACGTCGTTGACCATGTTAAATTAAATTCAAACGCCAACTTTCGCTTTGGGACAATCGTGGAATAATATTAGATGGACACACGCGGTAAATGGCTCGTCTTTAGTACGATTACGTGACCCTTGCCGTATGCTAGAAGCTATGCATACGAAACGTGATGTATGTACACCCGTCCTATGCGATAGCGAAAACTAACTATCTGTGATAAGAATTCCTGACCAGTGCCAGGGTTGTCACGAGACGAGGCAGCCCTGTTGTTGCTTTTATAAGTCACTAGTAGCTCCCCGGGGTTTCACTCCCGTATCCGAGAGATCTTCCATTTTCCCGGGATAAAAAGAAGCCTACGTCCTTTCACAGGCTCTAAAATATCTGTTTACCAAATATCATTTAATTCGGTTCAGTAGTATGGAAGCGAGACGGACAGACAGAGTTACTTTCGCATTTATAATATTAAGTAGGTATAGATTTGCGTTTTCAGTTACATCCACTTTACCGGGGGACTGATAAAAATAACCTATGTGGTATTCCAAAACATATTGCAAATTTGTGCCAAATTTCATACAGATCCTTTCAGCCCTTGTTGCGTTAAGTAAACATTTATGCAACTTTCGCATTTATAATATTAGAAGGATATATATCCCCACGAGCCTCCCCTAACAACGAGGAGGTTTAGGCTTAAGGCATAGTCCGCCCGGCAGCGTAGAGCGGATTGGGGAAATTCACATGCCTTTGAAAGTGAAATCTCAAGGAAAGCGTTTCCTCACGATGTTTTCCTTCACTCAAACCCTGTGGCGAATCGGTACATAAGTTTATTGACATCTATTTATTATAACCATATTATCTAGGCTATATTTATTACTAACTACCGCCACACGTTTCTGTGTAGTTCCCTTTCCTGTAGGAATATAGGATTAAAATATAGCCTTCCTCGATAAATGGCCTGTAACCCTGAAAATTTATTTCTATTTTGGACCTTTAGTTCCTGAGACCGCGTTCAAGTAAACAAACAAACTCTTCAGCTTTACAATATTAGTAAAGATAGATATTACATATATAAATGTAACACTAAAGAGTGATTCCTAGATCTATAAAACCGCAAATTGCGCCGATATATAGTAACTAAAGAATTAATCAATAATTTTTATTAAATCAAACTGCAAATAAATGTACCTAAGTGAGACAGACAACCCTAACGACATTATGATGTAACATCTGACTCGACTCGAATTTGAATGACACAAAACAGACTGTCACAGTAACACACATACAGTTAAAATCCAAATCGCGTATCACTTCCTAGTGTTACTAAACATTTTAATTACATATATCTATTAATTAATCTTGTACTAATATAGAGTAAAGGGGAAAGATTTGTAGTTTTGTATGTAACGTAACATAAAAATTAATTAAAATAATTAATTTACCAATAGAAAGCTACATTAACACGGAGTGATATAGGCTTTATTTTAGCCCCGTATTCCTAGTGGACCAGGGACCATGCAGGCGAAACCGCGCGGCGGAAGTTAGTTTTAATAACGTCTTCTATTCTGTTACATTTATAGTCAAAGAACGAGAGTGGCGCCTCGATGCATCGGATGTCTCGTGTGATAATGTAGTAAATGAAAGAGACAAAACACTGCAATGTCGTCGAGCTAGTATAGTATATACTGAATTGAACACATAATACCTTTGAATTTTCGAGGTAAATTATAAAAAAAACTGGTTTACATGAAATCGGAATATTTAATTAGGTAATTAACATAATCATATGTTTGTATTTACGTAATATAGTACCTACATAACGTATTACAGTATATATTCATAATAAAACCTCGGATTAAAACCTTTGACGCTTACGCAGAAGCGTTTAGTTCTATATGGGTAGCGGAAGGAGGAAAATCACCACACCTACCTACCTACTGATTTAACATGTTTATGTAATGTACCTACCATGACTATATAAATGTTGAATGTAAATTAAAAAACATAAATGAGTATATTTAAAAGTATATTAATAATATCACTTTAAAAAGTAATGTGCCAAAATGGCTACTATGTATGTCATACAATTACGACGATCGCTTCTAAGAACCTTTTCATAGAAATTTTAAAAGAATGCGGAAATAGTGTCCATTTGACAAATTTATCTTGAAAGCAAGCATTTACAGGAAATGTCAATGTTTAAATTTAGAAAGTGTTACTGACCTTGGCACACAGATGGAGTGGTAGATCCCATGGTTTCGGAGCACGTGGATGAACTCCGGGAGGGTCCGACAGGCACCCATGATGCTGAAGGCGGCGAGCGAGCAGTTCCATACTATGAGCGTGCGCCGGAGTTCGAACCTGGAACAATATGAAACGGTGATCAGAACTTCTGGCCATTTTTATACCACTAAGGTGGCAAACAAGCATGCGGTCCCATCTGACGTGAAGCGGTTACCGTAGCCTATGGACTCGTATATAAAATGTATTATGTGTAGAAATCTCTTTACTCCCTTCTTCTTTTCTCAGTAAAATCAACCTTCTAAACCGAGCATTAGAGTCGACGTTTCTTAAGTGCTTATGAAGGCCTATCTAAATGAATAAATATATTTCATCCCTAAAAAATATAAATACTTTCTATATGTACCTAAAATTTTCCCGGGATAAAAGTAGTCTATTTACTATTCCAAAACATTTCGACTTATTTTAGTTCTGGCGTGATTGAGTAACAAACATCGATCCAAACTTTCACATTTATATTGTTAGGAGTACCTACGCAAGTACATAATATGAATATGTTATTAGATTTCTAACAATGAGAAACAACTTTTTATTTCGTTAAAATAGGTCTAGACAAATAATAATGCCAACTTAAAAACCTTGTAAAAAATGTAAGAGTTACATAAATTGTAAAACATCCAAACTAATAAATCAGAGTAAAAATGACTTTGTTTGTTCTTGCATCTTTAACGTTTTAATTTTTTTTTAATTAAAACGTTTAATTATTTTTTTTTTTTAATTTTTGATCCTATGAAGGATCAAATTTTTTTTTACTGAAACAGAGATTATGTTATTCCATGGCTCAAATTCTATATTCCACCTGAACGAAGCAGGGAGCTAAAGGTAGGCAATATAACAGTGCTTTAAATATACGTCATTCAAAATATTCCCTCGCCACATGTTAGAATGTATACGCGAAAATCTATCGTTTTAGGAAACTGTTAAATATTTATGACAATATTTATCTTTTCGTAGTGATTGGGTGCGTCACGTCTTTTACTATTTACGTGCTAATCTCAGGAACCACTGGTTCAAAATCAAAATAATATTTTGGTCTTAGATAGCCTATTTATCGAAGAAAGCTATTATACTATTACACTTATTTTATAAAGGCAAAAGTGTGTATGTTTTTTTACTTCTTCAAGTCTAAACGGATGGAGAGATTTTAATAAAATTTGGTATGGAGTTAACTAGCACCCTGGATTAAAACATGGTTAGGTACTTTTTATCCCGGGAAAATTGACGATACCCCGGGAATGCGGGGTACCATAGCAGGCTATGTAACTACAAACATGAGCGGATCATCAAGGTTTTTTTTGCCAACACTTGGAAGATGTAACGCGAAGTCGCGCGTGTCAGCTAGTTTAATAACGATGACTTGACCGTGTGTTTGTCACTTCTAGCGATCAGTGGATGACGTCTTTGGGTTTTTGTGTGCCTAGATTAAATGTCGCGGTCAATATTTATTTCCGTAAGTAGCAGACTGATGAGTGACGATATTTCTCCTACTACGCAGTGAAATAATTTATTATTACCTCATATATCATCATCAACAGATCATATATGTCTCCACTGCAGGAGATAGAGCCTAGGGGTTTTAGGCCATAGTATATTATAGATATTTTTTAATCCTCTACAGTGGGGCTACGAGGCTCGCGGTTGCCCACAGTTCAGGGCCTGATCCCCACGGAGTCAGGAAGGACCTCCTCTGCTCTTTGCCGCTGGAAGACCGAATGGCCATCTCCAGCTCTGTCCCTCATCAGTGTGGCTTCTCAACATAGTACATCATACATAAGTTAACCATTGAAAGTTTGTGAAAATGGATGTTGGTTAGTTTTTTAGGTAAAAACGGCTAAACTAGGCATAATTTTTATCCTATAAATCTATATATATAAAAATGAATTGCTGTTCGTTAGTCTCACAAAAAGTCGAGAACGGTTGAACTGATTATCTTTCCTTGGTTTTGAAATGTTCGTGTGGGATCAGCTAAGGTTTAAAAGGTGAGAAAAATGGAATAACTGCCGGGAATCCCTAAAAACAGCCCTTTTCTTTTTCCCATACAAAAGTTCAAGCAAAGAAAGAAACTCTACCGCTTTAAGATATTAGTATTGAAGTATAGATTGGGGCAGTAAGAAGTCTGCCGGGTCAGCTAGTATTTGATAAAGATTATGTGTAATGTTCTTGTTTCTGTGTATGACGCCTTTGATCCTTAATTAGGGGGTTTCATACGTGTTTTTTAAACTCAACTCTCTTTAGAAACCCTCAATACGATTATTTTGTGATCCTTACTACTAATATGGAATCGTACCCATATTCCTTAAGCTATATAACATTATCTATTTAATAATATATATATTAGAGATAATTATCTATCTAATAATCTTTAATAGTATTAGACGATAGTGACAAATTACGGTAATAATCCGTTTAAGTATGTAACATACATGTTTCGAATTGATTACATTTTATTTGATGTCAATTGATTTAAGGTTATAGTGTCATGTTGATTGTAATTAAATAGATAAGGATTTTATTGATTGATTTATATTTGTAATAGACATAAATACTAGATTAATCAATACTTAATTTGTAATAACAAATAGCTTCAACAATATTTACTATAATCATCTCTACATCTGTATTATTATAAAGATAAATTATATGTATTTTTTGCTTGTCATCTAATTTATTAAACATAAATACTGAAAGAGAATAGAGAATTTCATATATAGAAAGTTTTATATGCTTTTCACCAATATATAGAGAAATTATCTAGGTAGGTAGCCATTATAATAAATTTGTGATAATTGGACGAAACCGGGGCGGATCGCTAGTTATATAAAATACGGTTAATAGTCCGCAAGTATGTAGCTGAGAAAATTATTTTTGAGCCATCATATTATGTAGTATTATAAATATGAATATGACTAACGCCGGGCGTCAAGCCAAGTTAGATAACAATATGTATGTAAACTAGACGATACCAAAGGACGATTGTATTGAAATCTACACTAATATTATAAATGCGAAAGAAACTCTGTCAGTCCGTCTGTCTCGCTTTCACGCTATAACTACTCCGATTTAAATGAATTTCGTACTCAGATATTCTAGAGCCTGAGAAAGGACATAGACAAATTTTTATCGGGAAAATTTAAGATCTCGGGAAACGCGGGTGAAACTACGGGCTGCCACTAGTTTTATATAATTAATTACATAATGTATTTGCTGACTGAACTATGAATAGGTGAGTAGTCAATGTCAGGAGTCCCCATTTATTACTATTTACCATTCAAAGAACATCCAAAATTTCATGTTAATGGATGTAACTTTTATTTATGGTCATTTATTCTTTTAATTTGTCTACGTAGCATTGAGTTGGCGACCACAAAAAAACCTTTGCGAAGGCTGATATAAAACCCAAAGTCACGTAAAAATGGTTTCGTTTCTATATCGGATTGTTTCTTAGATTCGGAAGTTAGATATAACCACCTATAGGTACGTTCTATCATAAATACTTAAAATCACTTCTACTATATTTCATATAGCTGCCTCCGCGGGGTTTTAACCGCGTAGCTCCCGTTTCCGTGGGAATACAGGGATAAAATATAGCCTATGTTACTCGTGGATACTGTAGCTTTCGAATGGTGAAAGAATTTTTAAAAACGGTCCAGTAGTTATTAAGCCTCTTCACTACAACCAAGCAAACAAAGTTTTCCTCTTTATAATATTAGTATAGACAAATCCCATCAGCTGGTGTGCTTGATTTGCATTTATAATACTTCTCGGCATAAAAGCTAGCCTATGTCCTTTCCTAAGCTCGTAACACATAAGATTCTAACTAATATATTTTAAAAGTAAAAAAGAATGAAGACACAATTGGAGGCCATAGAAAGTACAGTTTGTGGGCGGCAAAAAAACTAGGTACTGTTTTTACATTCGCATGGTCCATAGTTCAATGACACTTTGCGATTCGTGAAGCGATCTTTGAAAGCCTTCGACGGTAGAGCTATGTACAACAAAGGTCATTAACACGTGGTCAAGTCAATTTCCTGATCTCCTTGTTCCTTGGGTATTTATACAAGGAAAACTTAACTTTACTAGACTTAAGAATATATAGTTATAGATAGACATATCACATAGTCTTTAACATTATTTAAAGTTGGAAATCTATTTATATTGAAGTTAAAGGATGGATGTTGCTGTAACAGCAGAAAAAATCCACTAAACTAAATAAAGAGTGGATTAACACATATCCAAATCCCGGAAAATTTTAAGATTCCCGGGAATGCAATGAAACGGCGTAGTAGTAGGCACTAGGCCTACTTAGTTGGTTATTTATCGAAATGATAAATCTATACTAGGTAATAAATAAAGACTTGTTTTTTGTTTGTAACTAATAGGCTCCGAAACTACTAGACCGATCTGAATAAATCTTTAACCAATGGAAGGCTACATTAACAGAGAGTGAAATAGGCTATATTTTATTCTCGTATACCTACGGGAACTAGGCGTGTGAAACAGCTGGGCGGAGCTAGTATTGGATAAAACGTAGGTCACAAAAATTCAATTTCCAAAGTGCTCCAAGAAGTTATCCCGGACGAATGATAGCACGTAAAGATAGAGCAGTGATTGATTAGGGAAATGTGTATTATCCGGGGACATCGGAAGGGTACCGGGTAGGTATCTTATCCGGGAAGTTGGGTCGGTTATATCGATCCCGGGCCCTGGTTCAAATCCTAACTAATATAATAAATGCGTAAGTAACTCTGTCTGTCTGTCTCGCTTTCATGCTAAAACTACTGAACCGATTTAAATTAAATTTGGTACATAGATATTACATTTTGCAATTACAGTTGGACTTGTTTATCTCTTAGTAAGATAGTATATATCCAACTAATATTATAAATGCAAAAGTTTGTGAGTATGGATGTATGTTTGTTACTCATTACCAAAACGGCTTAAGGGATCGGATTGAAATTTGGCACAAAAGAATATGTTCTGGAAAAACTCATAGGCTACTTTTTACGTGGATGAAACCGCGGGGAGCCACTAGTAAGTATATACTTAATTAAAAGTAGCATATATATAGTATATCAACTATCTGGTTACAATAGTACAACCTCTGCATAATTTTGAATCATATTGGCCTTGCCTGAAACCTCTCCCAGGTTATTTATTTATAATACAATTAAAAAGTGACTCTATAAATAATACGACAAGGTTAGAAATCCAACAAATGCAAAGTTATATAACTGACATAAAACAACTGTTTCTTATCAAAGAGTTATCAAGTCTGATAAAACGAGCTACGTTATTGATAAATGATAGAATATAACAGAATACATCATATCATAAATTATTACTATGCAAACTTTATTTGATAAGTAAAACTTCAGGTAATTACAATGTTACTAACATGCCCTTAAGTTGCAGATTTAACCAATAATAATAATATTATAAATACTAGTAACTCTCTGCCTGTTACGCTTTCACGCCTAAACCACTCATTTTGATGAAATTTGGCACAGATATAGACTTAGTGAAGGATATAGGCTACCTTTTATCGCAGGTAATTGAAGCTAGTAATATTAAAAAAGCTTTAATACATTCCTAATCATTTTCTACTCTTCGAAACCTTTTATTTGATACCCATATAAAAGGGGTTGACTACACATACGTCTTCCGCCATTTTGTGGTGACGTCCATTTTGAAATTACAATATTAAGTACTGCAAAGGTATATCCATAATTTCAGCTCAATCAAATATTATAAATGTGGAAGTAGCTGTCTGTCTTTCAGGCCAAAACCTCGGAACCGATTTCGATGCAATTTGGTAAAGATATATGCTAGAGCATAGGAAAGGCTAATTTTTATCCTGGGAAAGTGAAAGGGCCACCGAAAATACGAGAGGCCACTAGAAATATAGAATGAATGGTTCCAATTCAAATTACAACCAACACAAACGATTTTAGAAGTAAAATAAAATCTTGAACAAAAAACAATGGATCCGTAATTCAATCAGGTTTTTCTCCCAGATCTAGTTTTTCAATTTGGCTAAGAACCAGTAATATATGTTCCACATTCTCTTTTCCTTATTTATAGCCGAATAGCTTCTGCCGTAGGAACACTTGGGGTAATTAAGCGTTCCTTAATTATTAAGACCCTACTACTAAAGATATTTATTACCCTAAGGTCTACATTATGTTACATACTGAATAAATGAAGATGAATCTGATACCTATTTCGATATTTATTTATATGTTGATATATTCTTCTATCAGACTAATTTATTATTGTTTCAATAGATAGAGGGAAGATATAAGAACTCAGCAAACTTGAGACAAAATATTTGAAATGTTAAGTTTAGTCACTTACTTAATTGCTGAGATTATTCGCAGCACTTTTCACCAAAATCACCTTCCGAACCGAGCGTTACTACATAAATGCCTACATAAATGCTTGTGAAGGCCAAATTGATTAAAAATATTTTAATTAAATTTCATCCCACTAAAGCAGAAGTATTTAGAATAAACTATACTAGAGAAATTGGTTTCCAAGCTCCGATTTAAGGAAGCCGTTTTGAGATAAAATCCTGAACAATGTACAAGATTTCCTATAAGTCAGATTCGTCAATTCAAAGGTGATTTGCAAGTCAGACAATCACCCGAGCGTAACTAGGTCATTTTGTGCTAAACTTAACAATGTGAACATAATGCATACAATAGACAATATCAAACTGTGATGCTGAATAAGCTGAATTATATTTCATGCCGTTTTACGTTTATCGTTCTATTATAAAGAGGAACTATTCGATTTTCTGTTTGTTATGAATAGGCTCCGAAACTACTGGACCGATCTGAATAATTCTTTCACTAACAGAAAGCTACATTATCAGGGAGTAACATAGGCTATATTTTATCGCCGTATTCCTACGGGAACGAGAACTACGTGGGTAAAACCGCATTGGGTTCAATAATTTCTTCTCGATCATTAGTAACCGATTTTTAAGATCACTTTGCGGACCATTTGAATGAATATATACCTACATAACATTCACCAAATAATTGCGGCCATTCGCCAGTCCATTATGTCGGGTCCGATACTTTTAAAGTGTGTCAAACGATATAGAATTTATGTAGAGCTTTCAAGTATGCCTTTCACGACAGTTTTTCAGAGAGCCTCTTATGTAAAGACGTTCTGACGAAGTAGAGGGGCAGGGCTGGTTCGAAACAGGCCGAGGTCGGTTCACTAAATGGCTGTTTAAGATCTACAATAGATGTGCTTGAATAAACCTTTAATAATAGTAATTAATATATTGACAAGTCCACTTTTGTAACAATCAATAAGTCGTTAGTCAGTTCTATGGTGGACTCGAAGGACCAAATATTGTCAATTTAAATTTAAGATTAAACTCGAGTACCTAACACAAAAAATAAATAAGTATCCTGGGAGTTTCATAAAAATTATTATTTTTCTGTTATTCTTGCACTATATCTGCATAATCAGAATCTGAATATCAATGGATTCCCGACACGGCTAGTCAACATATTGAATAGGAAGCATTTTGGCATCCATTCAACAAACATACCTATCGTTGGTAGAATGCTATCATAAAATAACATTATTGGTAAAATTGAAGAATAAAGTAATTGTTTGGCATTACACAAATAAAATTGCATAATGCCTTTTCCAAGAAAAATAGTACGATAAGTCAAAACAAGATAAATAGTTGTTGATTTGAATTATTTTCCTGATGCTCACGTTTTCTTCATGTATGAACGCACTCATGTAAATAATATAGAATTACGAAGTACTAGATTCTGCCTCTCGGTTTCACCCACGTAGTTCCTTTGGGAATATGGGGATAAAATATAGCCTATGACACTCTAAAAAAATAATTAATCTGATCGATCCAAACTATCGTTGCGATAAGTTGATTTTTTGTTGAGAAGAAAAAATAGAAGATTAAATAGTCATTGTACATAAACCAAGTATTCTTTACGTTTAAGTTCTCATAAAGTTTTTATAAACATACATTAACACGTGTTTATTATGCTATTAAATATCATTACAATAATAACACTATAATGCACCTAGTGACATTAAAAGTAGGATGTAATTTTTGCTGCGGAAAAAATACCTCAAGATTCTAAATACCTACATATGAATGCAATTAACTTAGCTAGGCGTTAAGTCACAATAAATTGCAGCATCACTATATACTTATTGTTATTTTTACTTAGCTTCCGTCTCCCGTTGTTTCTCTTAACTATAACCTTTGCAAACATTTTAAGACCAAAAATAGCCATAAAATCGATGCAGTAGATTTCAATTCAAATTAATTTTTATTCTTCTGGCAACGCGTGTATGACGCCTCTAGTGTTGCAAGCGTCCATGGGCTACGGTAACCGTATCCCATCAGGTGGGACCGTATGCCTGTTTGCCACCATTGTGGCATAAAAAAAAGTCTCAAGCCAAATACTTCAAGATAGAAAAATATCGATCTTTGTCAAAGTGACAGGACGGAAATAAATGTAATCTCACTAATCTTATGAATGCGAAAGTTTGGATGGATGGATAGATGTTACTCAATCACGCTAAAACGTCGAAAGATATTCTCAATGAAATTGACAGAGTCAGAATATGTTCTGGAATAGCATATAGGATAATTCATCATCATCATCATTTTCTTTGCTTGGCTTATAGGATAAGCCTATTTTAGGGTCAGCTTTGTGCGTCATGTCCCTCCATTTCATTCGGTCTCCAGTCTAATCCACATTCACGCCACATTTTCTCATATCATCTTTTACACGATCATCATACTATTCTTTCTTTGGCCTTCCCTTCTACGCCTGCCTATAGCATATCGGATTATTATCCTGGAAAAAATTAAGAACCTGGGAGTCCGAATGAAATCACGAGGCATCTAATAGATTAACAAAAATCAGGAAAGGATATAAATCTTGCAGCATAGTCACAGTAACGTTAAATCTAGGTTAGATATACATCGTAAGACAATTTGTCGTTCTTATCCTTCACAGGTTGTGTTAAACCAAGAGAAACTGCTTAGTAAAACTAATATTTGTTCACGCACAGAGGAACTAGCCATTGAAATCGAAATTCCGACTAGACGGATACCTTCATCGCAAAAATTCTCTCACAACAGAATGTGAAATGTCCACAAAAAATATTCGGAAACGATATTTTATTCGCAAAAAAACGTCATTTTATTTATTAAGACATATTAGAATAAAATATATCTACACATATATATAATGACGAAAGAATTGTTTTTTGTTTGTTTGTAACGAATAGGCGCCAAAACTACTGGACCGATCTGGCTAATTCTTTCATCAATGGAAAGCTACCTTATCTGGGAGTAACATAGCCTATATTTTATCCCCGCATTCCTTCGAGAACGGGAACTATGCAGGCGAAACCTCGGCGCGGAAACTACTACATTATATTTCCTACAAGATACATGAAAGTGATATCTGAATTACTAAAACATTGAGTAGGTACGTACAGTTCAAAGATCAAAGCTTCTAAGCTGGATTGATGTTCCAAATCTTTCTTTACTTATGATAGATCCAAATAAATAATGTATTTTCTATGGACCGTAGTTACTTTAAACCTTGAGACACGACCTCACTACCAAGTAATCCGCGTCGGAGATTTTAAGCCGATTATACTTGAGTCGCTGTTTACACATAAACATAGATTTAAATCTCATCGACACTAATATTATAAAGAGAAAAAAATCTATTTTTTCTTTGCAACGAGTTTCAAAAACTACTGGACTAATCTGAATAATTCTTTCACCAATGGAAAGCTACATTATCAGGGAGTAACATAGGATATATTTTGTGCCCGTATTCTTGAGGGAATTGGGACTACGCGGGTGAAACCGCGCGGCGTCCGCTCGTATGCATTAAATAAATTCACATAGAGCCAATCTGATTCCAAAGTATCGAAAGCATATACCTATTGTCTTAACCAGATAGCTGATATACTACATGTATAAATATAATATAGAAATTTTGTGGATATTTTTTTAAGTTTTTGGAATTAGATACATATATTGATTCTTAAAAATAAGTTTCGTGTTTTCATTTGAACGTAAATAAGTAACATAATAAATACGCATATATTATGTTTAATAGTATGTAGAATTAATTCTAGTTTCTTACAGTTAATAATTCTAGTTAGATTCTTACAAACTATTGAACTTATTATTTAAAATGTTTCATTTGCATTGACGTAATAGCAAATTTAACTTTTGACCAAATTTTGATATTTCAAAATAATTTCACGATGTGGTAAAATCCGTCTGAATTATATATAGGCTTCCGTAGAGCTTTACCCTTGCACCCGGGGGATATTATATTTTCCCGGGTTATAAATTACCCTAGTTCATTAGTCCCTGGACGAACATTGTTCCGTTTTATTTATTTCGTAAAATCAGCAGTTGATCAGAGGAAAACCCCATTAAGATAATCGAAGAGCTTAATGATAACAAATATCATACGACTAGTCAAAGCCGTTTCCCAGATATCGATGTTTTAATGATTAATTTACAAGAATTGTTTGAATAAAAAATAATGATAAGATATGTTATGTGTGCCAAATCCGATAATCCGTTTAGCTGTAAACGTTCTAATGTATTTCGGGAAGTCTAAAGTCTATCTACACTATTATTAAGAGAAGACTTGATTTTTGTTTGTAATGAATAAGACTTCGAAACTACTGGACCGATCTGAATAATTCTTACACCAATCGAAAGCTACATTATCAGTGAGTAACATAGGCTATAGGTATTTTATCAACGTATTCCTACACGGGAACTACGCGGGTGAAACCCCGCGGCGGAAACTAGCTATAATGTATATAGGCATAATAGACAATCATATTTGTATTTATATGACCATCTTAGAATCAATTTTCAGGAATAATTCGCTTGTAACTAGTTTTAACCAAGTGCTACAAAGCATTGTAGCAAGAATGAATTTTCCGATTCACTATGTTCTGATCAATGTATTCTTGTTATATGTACAAACAAGCGGATTGCAAGAAACTTCCATAATGCAAAATAAACTAGTAATTCCGAGATACGGCGCGAAACTGTTCAAGGAGTGAGGTCCACAGTCCACTCAACAATCTTGAAAGACAATCAAGATGTGACCCGCCTTTTCAGTATGAATTTTTCTTTTTTTTCCAGCCATTGTTGTTGTTTTTAAGATGTTCATAATTAGGTACATCGCTGCCAGCACCGTGTTTGAAATATTTAAATGAAACGAGGAAATCGTTTTTTAAACAGAGCAAAAAACTTGCGACGATTAAATACGGAATATATTAAATAAGTAATAAATATTTTTCCATCGAGAGGCGTTCAGACAGTTTGAATAGGTTTTTTTCCAGGTGGCCTTCATAACTATTTTATTAAAAAAACGTAACCTACGTCCATTAAATACTATGCATTCAAAAGAATTAAATAAAATCGGCACTATTTATATCGACCAATATTTTGATATTTCAATAAAAATATGAACTAGTTTATAACACTTTTAATCAATGTTATTGTAAAATAAATAAAATTAACTTTAATATTAATTTTGACGGGATCGGAAGATGATACTATCTATTCGAATAATGTCCCAAGAACTCGATAAAGACAATCATCGCATGTTTAATTTTATCGATAACAAAATGAACAACACTAACCAGGCTTAATTATTACATTGAGACATTTGATTAGGAATGTCTAGATAATTAACATAAACTAGTACAATTACAGTAAAGAAAAGCTCGCTCAATTTAAAAGTTTAAGGATTCAAAAGTTGTCTCAGGAGGATCCTCATTAAAGTTAGCATTTTTAATGTTAAAATTAAAAAAACTTCTAACGAAGTTATGCTCGTCTAGTTAACTTGACCTTTTTCAGAGTTTCGAAAGCAAAAGGGTACATCTGACGAATAGGAGATAACTATAATTTTAGGCTTTAAATACACAGTATCGTAAGTGTACCAGTGGTGGCCACGGTACCAGTAATGGCCAAAAATTAAAAGAAACATCTAGAATTCGGACATGAGCGAATGTTTTTACATTGGGATCACTGTGACATAGACTTTAGACATCGAACTATCTAAGTTTAACGTTTTATTGAATTCAGTCAGTTACATGTACAAATTTGCGCGAATACAAAGTGTAAGGTGATTTGAAATTGACAAAGACGGCTTTTCTTAAGGAAATCGTTAAGGCGGTGAGCAGAAAGTTTCACTTGTAAAATAGTATTGCTTAATTAAAATCAAAATTTGTTTTGTTTGATGTGTTAGCCATAAAATAAAGATAAACTAAGACTAAGACTGGGGTATCCATTAATGGATCTTCCCTGGCAAAGACTGGGTCACAAAACTACAACTTTTATTTGTTAAATTAATTGAATCCAGCTTTGTCGTATCTCACGCGTAACACATTACAAATATTAAATAAGGACTGGACTTTACAGTTTCACTATATTCAGTGCTGAAACTTTCACAATTTTGGTAATATTTCACAAAAACCAGTTTTTTTTCTTAAACTGGCCACCATTGGGTCATTTACCATAGTTACCATGATTTTACCAATACTATGAAAACGCATTAAAATAAAATCTTAAATTAAAGTTGTCTACTTGAATAGCTCGCTTTAGCATTTAGCACACGATTAGCATAGGTGTAGCATATTTTGTCCTTAAAAATATTTAAACTAAAATGAAAGTCTGTTTTGAAAAGAGTAATTACGATTTTAATAGCCGACTCTTCTCAGTTCGCATTACCCTTACGAACCCAGCATTACAGGCCCCATTTGAATAGAATAATTTCATATTATTGACTACTAGCTGCCTCCACGCGGTTTTACCCACGTAGTCCCCGTTCTCGTAGGAATACAGGGATAAAATATAGCCTATGTTACTCGTGGATAATGTAGCTTTCGAATAGTGAAAGTATTTTTAAAAACGGGTCAGTAGTTTTTGAGCCTATTCATTTCAACCAAACAAACAAATTTTTCCTCTTTATAATATTATATAATTTATATAGTATAGATAATATATTATATTGTCGGTAGAAAAATAATATCAGCAACATGTGGTCCAGCGGGCGATCGTTCTAGGAAAGTGTGCCAAACATAGTTACGTAACGTTGCAGATCAGATGCGGAGTTTCATTCATAACTAGGTACTTCCCTCATCCCACAGATACCAGAGTAATGCCATGCATGTGGGGCCGGTTCCCACCCCTAACATAATTTGCCTTCGTTTATAAACTTTTTTAGGGAATTGAATGAGGGATGTTACGTACCTCTTTTTTGTGCTGGGAAACGTGAGGCGTTGTGAATGTAAAATTAGGGAATGTAAAAATTATGGACGCATTCTGTGGTATGAGTAAGACAGTGATGAATGAGATGATGACTGACAGGGGAGCATGGAAGGGTAGGAACCAGAAGGTTTAAGACCAAATATCTCTCTAAACTTCAGCATTTCAACAAATTACAACATATGTATGTAGTAGGTTTTTGTAATAATCTTGTTATTTGTAAGATGAAATAAATGCTTTTAATTTTTTTTTTAAATGGCTTGTTAAAATATATGCCCCCGAAACTTGAACCTTGATAACTCCAACATGGACGTAACAAAAAAAGATAAGTATATCATAGTTATGTAATATCTGAAGAATTATCACCATTTCAGTCTTAAAGTCTCGCGGTTTCCGAGGTCCTAAGGGTCTCTTAGGACCTTCTAGTGAACAGTAGGTCTTTTTGGCAGCTGACATCACATTAACAAGTAATTAGTTGCCTCCGTTCAGTTTCACCCGCGTAGTTCCCGTTCCCGTGGGAGTACAGGGATAGAATATAGCTTATGTTACTCCCTGATAATGTAGCTTTCCAATGGTGAAAGAATTTTTGAAATCGGCCCAGTAGTTTTTGAGTTTATTCATTACAAACATACACATATATTTTTTCCTCTTTATAATATAGATTAACAAAAAAAAACATAGACAGGAAATTTATAATTTGACTTTTATTGTATGCAGAGTGGGGTGGATGACATGACCATCACAAAGATTACCATATATAAAATAATTAATTACTGTAACTCTTAACCTTAAAATATTTATTAATTATTTGTCAGTTCAATTACCTATTTAAAGTGTAAAATAATACGTCATTATACATTTATTTATTTTTCCAATTCCTTGTCTAAGTTGGCACTACTATTTGATATTCAAATAATAATCACTGTAGAATCGGAATTAAGGTCATTATATGCAGATCTCAAAGTACTTAATGAAAATTGGCTGTTTGTTTATTGGGGGAATAGTAGGTAAATAATACCTTAAAAAAAGGTTTATTTATGTAGGTTTAATAAAAATTTAAAATATCTATCTAGATTTATTTACAGTTTTATCAATTAAAAACTACTCAATATAGGGGAAAGTTACAAATCTAACATAAAAAAAGTTCTTAAAAAGGAAACCTGAGCTAATTTTACATTTTTTGTAGGTACTTTAACTCCCCTGACACAAACAAACAACAACAATATAACAACAAAATCTACTCTATTGTTCCAATATCATCTTATTGGTGCATGAGAGAATTCCGTTCTGAATTTGTCAATTTCGTCATTTATAGTTTATTAATTCTTTATCTACAATGCAAAGCCTTGACCTTACAGATGTGTTGACAGCTATCTCACAGGTAGACAATCTTAATAAATAGCAACTGACTGACCCCAATTATCTGGGTGCATGTTCGAGATAAAAAATATATTAATTAATTTGTTGTTATATAATATGTAACTTGTTATATTAAGCTTAACATCACAAGCATAAATATTTGTCTGTATTTCAAATTTTAATTGGTCATAAGAATAGTTTTCGTAACTTAAGATTAAATTAATTATTTTATTATTTCATAACACTAAAAGATATCCTAACAAATATTATAAATGCAAAAGTAACTCAGCCTGTCTGTCTTGCCTTCACGTTAAACTACTTATCCATTTAAATGGAATTTGGTACAGAGATAGTCTACAGCCTGAGATAGGACATAGGCTTTTAATCCTGGAAAAATGGAAGATCTCCTGGGAATGTGGGTGAAACCGCGGGGACCCACTAGTCATAATTTATTATCATTATAGCTATCTACAATGATTATTTTTTGTTGCCTATATCCTTCTCCTATGTTCAACCTACATCTTTACTAAATTTCAATGAAATTAAATCATCAGTTCAATGATTTACGTGTGCAAATGTAACAAGAGAGAGTAACATTTACTTTATAATTAGTTTAGATAAAATCTGACTATTTTCAGGAGAGTTTGTGGCCAAGAGATGTTTAATATGAGTTATTGATCAATGTTGAAAGATAAAGAACATTAATTCCATCATTACTATTTAGTTATCTCGCAGTAAAGGACTATTGTATAATTGTAACCATGCACTAGGCTGTATGAAGTGGTACATTACTGTCTGATAAGAATTAAAATTTTATTTTATATGGTAATATAATATTATCATTTCTAAGCCATTTTATTACAAAGATTTTTTTTTTATCTTGTTTTACTGTTTGAGACTTTGATGACACACTGTTCTGGTTTTGATACTATGTCTGTAACAGCATATGATTTGGGTTTGATTCCACATAGGATGTAATATTGAGTGGTAGATAAAATATACTTATTTTTCTCATAGTAAATAGGTATTAGGGTTATAGGGTTTTTATCACTAAAAAAATGTTGCAATAATTTAAATATGTATAGTATATAAGATAAAATGTTCAGGTGGTATCTTAAGTAAACTTGAAAACAACTTATAACTAGTATTTTTATTAAAATTTAATTTTAATGATTTATAGGACTTACCTCGGTCGATTCTGCATGTAATATTGTCCGCCGAAAATGAACGCCATATACACACCGACATAGTAGAACGCTACAGTCCAATTTTCTGTCATCCATTTCCTGTACTTCTGATGGATGAATTCACTCTCAAAATCGAAAATGTACGAGTAATTCGGCGTAATGTCCATGCCGTAAGACACCGCGGGAGACTCCATTTTTAAATCTTAAATTGTACAAGTTCTAATGCCGGCCACTAATGAAACGCACAGTCCGAATCTAAAACGTTGCACTAATCATCACAGGTGGATTTTAACCTAAAATGTTAACTTGTGTAGGTATCGTTTTATCACAGATGACTAAAAAATGTCAATATCTTGACGGGGCGGCGAGGCGTGCTACCATAATGATACTAATTTGTGTAATGATCGAGAGATGAGTTACGTTGACTATTTATTTGCGATGACGAGGCGTCGTCGGCCCGGAGCCCGAGCTTATTTATCTTGTCACTCACAGCGTCAAGAGGAAAAAGATGAATGAACTTGTTTCACGCCACGCCGTGCCGTATCTCTCCTTCCTTGCCTTCATTTTGTATTTGACAGAAGTAGGGAGGGAGGAGGGATGCGGCATGCAGCTATGTTCGTATCGTACAATTCGATACTTTCAAGTGTCGATTCAATTCGTGGTCAATGATAAGCATCGATAGTTTTGCCAAGGCAATTATATTATATGATAAAGAGGAGGGCTTTTCCCTGCAGTAGGATAGCACAGCCTAGTAATAATAATAATAACAATAACGAAGTGCAAATTTAGCATATTTCTTCACTTAAAATATTATGTCAAAGGTGAGTTTAAGCACCAACTCAAGCTTAAAAACCTCGTTTACTTTTTATCATTTTAGGAATAAACAATATGTTACTTGGTTTAGCGATGCACACAAATGAAGACCATATTTTATTCCATTTAATTCTAATATCGTACTATATACGACAGTTCGATTCGAATCAATTCAATTAAAAGTATCGACTTTCTTTAAAATCTAACTACCCTGTATGTCATGAACGAATGTTGCTAGTTCAAGTTAATAATGCCAAATTGCTACATAAAAAAACACACTCTCCACAAACTCTTAAAAGTACGCTTAAAAGTTTTAGAAAAATTATCAAAAAGTAATGTAATCATAGAAAACCACATTATTAATTGCACAAAATTTTGGACAGTTGTAGTAAAAGGCTCTTTATTGAGGGTATGCCTATTCTTTAACTGAAAATTATATTACCTATTTGTATAAAGTATGTAAAACTAATGTATTTTATTTAGTGCTAATGTGAATATGTCTATGAAGTATTCAGATGGAACATAACTAAACTCAATAAAGACAGTATAAATGAAATTCAGACTTTTATTCAAAAGTTTATTTCGAAATTGATTGATGTGCATATGCAATATGCAGTGGTATCTATCTATATGGATAATTCTAAAATAAACATGGACGTAATATATTAACAGGACCGAGCACTCTGATCTGAAAAACGAGCCGAGCGAGATAGTTAGTACAGAGGCCGTGTGTCCCTTTCTAACAGGGTGACAATAAATTGTTTGCTATGTGAGACAAATTAAATCTTGAGATCTTCTTAACTACTAATAGTTTATTAAAACTAGTAAGTAACTCCTCCGCCTTCGTACGGGTGCAATGTAGAGTCTAATGTGGTCTCAGAGTGGACTGATTATTATTAGAATTTGTCTATAACTAGGTCGTATACATAGATAAATTCACCTTCGTATTTAAATAGTAACATAAAATTGAAAAACGATTTTAGTCTTAATTAAATAATGTACTAACTCACACCAGGGAAACAAGTTACTGTACGTACTTATAACAGCGGGGGCAGCATAGGTATTGAATTTTTTAATTTGCAATGGAAAACTTCTGAGGGATTACGAATTAAATAAATTTATTAATTGACCTTAATGCTATATTTGTTACAGTTGCCAGCGAGTAAAAAGTATACGGTGCTACCTTAACCGTAATTAAATAATTTTACTTTTTAAACAAGAATAAATAAAACTGTTTTAAACATGACTAAATAATTTTATTATTAAGTTTCTGCCTTAGACCAATTTTAAGACAAAGACCCTTAGAAAGACAAACCAATTTTTTTTACTTCAACAGAATATTTTACACCTTTCTTGGTTTTATCTGTGTTCAATAGAGTATGGATGTTGTTAAAATTATTTTTTATATTTTGTTCCACCTCGTCAAAATTTATACACTTTTTTTTGAATAGCAGTACAAGCGAATTTACGTTTTTTAATCTTTCCTCGCGGCTATTTAGCCTTTGTGATAATACTTTTATCTTTCTCTTTTAAACATCTTCTATAAGGCTCATACATTTGATACTGTTATCTGTTTGAACACCGATTTCCTTTACATTTGGTACGTTCCACACATTTCGAACGGGAAAAGTATATTTTTAATTATCGTTTGGTCTGTTTCCAAAAGCGGCCTTGCTGGGGACACCGGGACAGTCTGAAAGCGGAACTGTCCCGCCCAAAGCAGGACGTATGGTCACGTTAATAATACCCCTTGTTTCCATTGATAATATTTAGATAGACTGACGTCATCACATGAGTTGACATGACGCTTTAAAGGGTTACCATTAGAATCAAAAAATAGGCTAAATAAAAATGTTATTATATATTTTTTTATAAGAATACTTCTAGCGAAATACATGCAATTACAATTCTTGACTTTGTGACTTCAAATTGTTTAAAAATACATTAAAATACAAATGTTTCAACAAAGTTTTGTTTATCCAAACTTTTTGATCAACATAATTTTTTTAGAGTGGCAAGATGGAAGAACGAGACACACGGCCTCCGTTGTGACTATCTCTCTCGGCTCGGATTTGCCTTTGTGTAAAGCACCATAGAAAATATACTTTATTGGTTTGACATATGGTTCATTTTCGAAAAATACAAATTTCAGAGTTATCAGTCCTGTTAGTATATTAGGTCCATGAAAATAAATAAATATTTAACTGTCGCATCGGTTTGGCGGTGAAATAAAAATACATTATAGTCCTACCAACTTATCTGTGAAATGAAAGAGGACAGCACCGTCGATTCAGTGTTGCTAACTAATATAAGGTGCCCAAAATTGAGCAAGATAACAATATAAAAATAATTTGATAATTTACAGTTACGTAGGTAAACTAACAGTTTAGTCTCTCTGCAATAAACAATGGCTTTATCTAAAAAGTAATCCAAGGAAGTGGAAATTTAGCAGATAAAATGTTCCACGGGGGGATATAACTTTCATTTAATCCGAGGTTAAGTAGGTATCTCCCTTGCAAGAGGTGCCTGGATGTCTAGCAATTAGTTATGTATGATCGTACCGTACCTAACCGCTAACACCAGATTTGACTAAATTATAATTATCAGTGGTACCTACCTAGTGGTAGCGTAATGTAATAAAAAAAACAAATTGCTTAACAATGATTTATTGAATACCAGGTTTACAGTGAATTTTTGTACCAGTTTCATCTGCTGCGTGCCCTTACTTAACTATTTTTGAAATTAGTCCTTGACTCATACCTGAAATATAAGATAATAAAATAAATATTAGTAAAAATTTGAAATCTGGCAGGTCAGTTTGCTCGATCACTTAGTAGGTTACCTATTAGATACAATGTACGTTACCGTTACGTTAATCTGCAGCAAGAATAGAAACGAATATTTCGTGGACTTAAATAATTAGTTAAGTATCGGGTAATTCATAACAAGAATGTTGACAACACTCACCTGCCACTGTCGAAAATGTTGAACTTCGTCTGTTTGTTTGATTATGGAACAATCGGAGACACCGCCCGAAGTTTTAACGGTTTTAGCCTTTAGAATAATGTTTCGACTATCACTTTTAATAGCTTTCGGCATATTTAATTCAATAAATTCACCAATATCACGACAAAACAACCAGAGAACCCGAATGTAGTATACACTGACAATCGAATGACATTTCGACATGACAGCTGTAGTTCCAATTTTCGCCATTTCACAGATAAGTTGGTGGGACTGTACGTTTGACATCAGGGACAATCCGAAGCCCTGGTGTTGCCAATGTATAATGCCCGCGGTACATTAATTTTATTTTACTTTAATTAATTATTAAAAATCATATTCTTACTGCTAGTATGACATAATGTATGTAGTATGGATTTTTATCCATGTTTTTGAAAAAGACTGAAAGAAATATTTATTTCAAAAACACCAATGGAATTACCTTATTTCAACCATCTAGGTAGAACTTAATTTAAGAGTTATAAACTAAGTACTAAGTACATTTTATACGTAAGTATTGTGGTGAGGTAGACACATTCTAGAATATTAAAATAATAATTGTAAGTAATATTATTACAAGAACAAATTTAATAACTAATGGCATTTACACTTAGGATAAATAATTTGAAATAAACTCTCAAAAACCAATTGACTAAATGCGAACATATTGCTGAATCTTTTATATAACTCTTGGAATATTGGCAGCTTCGGTCTATAATCCTCGACACTAGATTTTTGCTGTCCAGTCTCTGAGCTATTATAAAAACTGTACATGTAAAATGCTGGTGTATCACCAATGTTATGAACCTTGTGGAACTCCCCTGACACTACATTTGTCTGGTTTCCACTGGATAACTGGTAGGATTGCCCAATGAAACGCTCGGAGACTTCAGGCTCGTACATGACCAAACCTTCTAAAACCTTCAGGGTGACGTTCTTTAATTCCTGTGGGATATATTTCTCTTGTTCATAGCCTGTGAAGAAGATCGTAAAATGATATAGCGTAGAGTTAGGAATAGAATTAACCTACCTAAGAATTAGGTAACTTATGTATACAAACATGCTATACCAACATATATTTTTTTTGTAATGGGCCTAGAAGTTGTTAGCCTCTGATGGCTGTTACACCCTGACGCGGACAATCGGTGAGCGCTGAGGGCTCTCAACCGTAGTAAACGTACGCAACTGCGCTGAGGGTGTCCCCTGCGAGACCGTGCCTCGGCTCAGGGCATCGCTGGGGGTGAGGGACTCACTAGTTCGATTATTTAGGGAAATTTTGATACGTCAACAAATAATTATAATTTAGAATTATACAATGTAAGAAAGCTATATGTAGAGTACAGTACTTTGTCGCTATTATGGCTATTATTTATGCCATGGAAAAACACTTTTTCTTTAGATGTCTAATGCCTAATGCCCGCGTTCTACCACTATAGGACATAGGTATAGTGAATGTAAATAACGGACCAAATAAGTATGATTACCCACCTGGCAAATCTGCAAGGAATAAAACATTAATATCATTATTCCACGAAAGTATTTCTTCTCTCAAATCATCAAGTGTCCTTCTCCAACCTATAGCTTCATCAAGTAGAGGCATCAGATACGGTACACTCTTGAAAGGAGACCATTGAGCTTTAAGGATGTCAATTTTAGGATTAAAAAGCCGCTGCGTAAATCTACCATTCATGGAACACCAAACGTCGACGTAAATTGAAATGTTCTCAGACATAGCCCTATTTGGGATCGACCACCGCCTACGTTCTTGACCATCTTTGATTAAAATAGCTTTTAAGCAGTGAGCATATTGGTAGACCATGTCACCGTGTCTTGTCCATCTGTCATTTGGCGTCAGGACGTATGGATCGATGAATGATTCGATGCCATTGTCGTTATCAACAACTTTAACGACGACTGATTGAACATCCCAGCTATGGACCATCATGTCCCAGGAGTAGCCGTAGAGGCCGTTGGTCCAATTGTTGTAGCCCTAGAAAACAAGAAATAAATTTATAAACCACTTGGTAATCCACAACTTATGCATCTCATGATCCACGTTTTTGCAATATTTTTAGGTCGTACCGTGATGTTATATAGACTACTAATGGCTCCAGACTACATGTGTTATTCCAGAATATATTCTAACACTGTGCCAAATTTGAAGCAGATCCCTTCGGGCGTTTTGGTGTGAAAGAGTAACAAGCATCCATTCACACTTATAGAGCAGAATTGCACTTGAAGACTAAGAGAACGCAGGGTATTTGAATAATTCAGAAAATTTAATCTAGTCATTACCTTGGTAATAAAATGGGAGTACGGTAGAAAAGCTTGGCTGAGGACATAAAATAAAATCAGGTACACTGTAAATTTCTTATCATCTTCAACTTTTGTACCATCAGTATCAGATTTGGTTTCACAAACATCCCTTTCTTTAGGCAATTCGTTATTGTCTTTGACAAGGCATTTGCTATATGTATCTGTATCTTTTATTTCTTCTTGATCAGCAGATTCTTTAGTTATTTCTTCTTTATAACTAACATCTAAATCATCAACCATTTTAGTTTCATTATTTTGGACTTGACCTGATTCCTTGTCTCTAATAGATCGCATCCAAATCTCGGTCTTAATTTTGATATAGTAAAGTTTTAAATTGTTTATCACAATTTTTGGCCAATCGAACGGGTAGAAGAGCGGCATTGTAGCCAGACATACCCACGGGAACATGCCTGAAATGTTATACTTACATAGTATAAAAATTTGCACAAAGATTTAGATAATGTTAGTAGCTACATGATGAACCTAATCATAGGCTCTTCGTATCTTTGAGTGATCTAATGCAGTTTATTATTGGTTAGATAAATCAAAGGAACTAAATAAATTTTATTTAGATTTAACAACTTTTTCATATCACGATCTTTGTTATTTTTCGTGTTATTATATGTATTCATCACATTTTAATCAAAATCAAAGCATATGCCCAAATAAAGCTTCTGCCAGTTCTGAAGCCTTCGAACGAGTTGATAATTAGATGTCTAATTTGTAATAGCATACCAATCCTGAATAGTCTGCTGTTCATAAGATGGAAGAGTGCGCAGAAGATCATTGCAACGTGGCGGGTGCAAGACCACATCATCCAAGCAGACACGGTCAGGTCGAAGATGAAGATGAACCAGTGCACTATTAAATAGTCTATTTGGGGTACCGTCAGGAATAACCTGAAATCGAATATTTGTGAGTAGACAAAATATTTAATGTTGTCTATAGATAATATACATAGTCTGCGGTAAACAAGTACAAAATAACATAATTATCATCATTTTTTTCTTTACAGTGTATGTAGGTATCTAATGCGCAGATTTGAATTACTGCAACAAAAGACAAACAATACATTGGTATCATTTAGCATTTGTCATACCTTCAGACGTTTGTCCACCATTTTTTAAGTAAAAAGAAACTTACTTGAAGGGTCCAAAAACCCAATGTTCACTGAGGTTCTGCACCGAGTACCCTGTCAGCCATTCCGCTGTTCCCTTCTTCAGTCCCGCCATGAAGTACAGTATGAAGAACTGATATTTTAGTATAAAATAGTTCCAGTAGGGGACTGTATTCTTTAACTGAGATGGATTTAAATATGTGTCTATTGACCTGTAATATATTAAGTGTCAGATGTATACCTACTGATATTATAAAGCTGAAGAAATGGTTTAAACGCACTAACCTCAGGAACTGGTTCTGATTGAAAAGAAAATGCGTATTGGAAAGCTCATTTCTCGAGGAAGGCTATTTAACATAAAATCCTACTAATATTATAAATGCGAAAGTTTGTAAGTATGGATGTTTGTTACTCTTTCACGCTCCAACGGCTGAAGGGATCTGCTTGAAATTTGGCACAGAGCTAGAATATGTTCTGGAATAACACATAGGCTACTTTTTATCCCGGGAACGCGGGTGAAACCGCGGGGAGCCACTAGTAGGATTATAATAGGATAGCATCCAATATATGTCGCCATTGAAAAATGTTGCAAAAACGTGGAAGATGACGCAGAAGAATTAGCTTTCTTAAGCCTAATTATTTTTTCAATTCTAAACAGAGTTTCCTGAGATTAACGCGTTCAAACAAATTTTCAAACTTTATACTCTGAGTATGTATATAAGTATTGCTATAATATACTGTGCAATTATCTTCTAAAATCAACAAACCAATAACAATGAGCATCAGTGAAGGTGATCAGCAACCCAACAAGTCCAAACAGGTAGCTATGGTTGTTCCAATAGCTCTTCTCTATGAGGAACAGGTACCAGTAGCATATGGTGAACATTGAAGCGCTGATGCGGTACTTGTAGCCCAGCATTATTCCTAATGCACCTGAAATTAATCATCATATTTATCATATCAGCTATAAGAAGTCCACTGCCGAACATAGACCCATCGGTTTTCATTTCAGCTTTACCCCAAACAGAAGAATATCGGAAACTGGAAAAGTTTAAAAAAAACCTCCTGATTCCTCTTCGTTCCGCTCTGTTTGGGCGTCGAAGTGCGTATATGTCCATTGTACATATACATGTCAGCTATCTGGTTTCCATAGTAAACGCTCTGCTTAGTGTGGAATCAGATTGGCCGTGTGTTCCCAGGTCCCAGGATAATACCTATTATAAATGGCAGTAGATACAAGTCTACAGTATAAAAACGAATATAAAGTTACCAAGCCATAGAGCAGCGTAAATAACAGCCATGTAGGGCATCGGTATGGGCTGTAAGAAGGGCAGGAGTGGGAAGTGGCAGGTCCTGGGATTACCCCATCGTATGTCCATGTTCGCTCCACCACGCTCGTCCGGTATGTCGAATAGCATTGCTAAACCTGTAATGTAATACGTATATTATTAGCAGCGATTAAAACTTCTCTGATGAAAGGAAATCTGTTCAGCCGTTTCAGATTATCAGTTTATTTTAATATCTATAACACTAAATTAATTGGACAGCTTGTTTATTAACATATTACATTTCACACATTAACATACCTATGGTGTATTAAATGATAAAGATATTAAGTATACAGCTTTCAAGCCCTACCATCTTTATTTACACAAGGCGAGCGGCTTACTTGGTGTCCTTCACTCGCTAATTAGGCGTCACTACCTCTTGTATAGTTTATGAGCTTTTTTATACCACAAGGGTGGCAAACAGGCATACAGTAGGTACCCTGATGGTGCGCGGTTACCGTAGCCTATGGATGCTTGCAAGAAGCCGTCCCTGTAAAAAGCTTACCGAATAAGATCCTGGTGACCGCCAAGCTGGACGAATCTCTGGGCTTGTACATGTATTGTACTATTTTCTTCAATGTCACATCTTGTATGCCAAAGCCAAATTGTTCTGAAAACTTTGTGTTTACGTCTCTATATAGTAATGTGAATTTTTCTTTCATTTTCGCCGCCTGAAATTTATAGATTTGTGAGTTATAGGTCTTATAGGTCTTTGGACAATATATTATATTTATATATTAGGTACATTGGGTACATTAGGTTTATTACATGACTTGTATTCTTTCACTTGTTGACCCACGCTTGTTATATCACTTGCCCGTTTTTGCAACATTTTTTATTGTTCGTCGTAGTGTGATGATATATGGGCTAGCTAACACAGAAAAAAATAATTCAAATCGGACCAGTAGTTCCTGAAATTAGCGCGTTCAAGTACACAAACAAACAAATTTTCAGCTTATAATATTAGTATAGATTGCATTTAAATAAAGTATAATTTAAATTAAACAATATTAAAATACATGGTACAGCTATATTAGTTGCAGGTAAAAAAGATATGCACTTAAAATTATCTTTCTGACCTCTAGGTCCCAAATACAGAACAATAAATGCTTAACAATAGATATTTTAACTAATTATATCGTCGTTATTTGTTGTAGACACAATAAAAGCAATAAACAAATAATTTAAGGTCCCACGGTTGAGTTATTATACCTACTATGTGGCTCTCCGCGGTTTCATCCACGTATCCAAGAGATCTTGAATTTTCCCTGGATAAAAAATACCCTATGTATAAATACAGGTTATAAACTACCTATGTTCTAAATTTCATTCAAATCCGTTCTATAGTTTTTGCGTGAAAGAGTAACAAACATCCATTCACACTCACAAATTTTCAAGTTTAAAGTAGGATTTGTAGGACTTACTCACTTCGTTTTGATACACCGAAGTTTACTTCCCGACTTCAGAACGAAGACTGGCCCAAACCGTATATAATATTAAACAGGTTAATTCGTCCCTTATTATTCATACGGTCTTCTGTTCATAATGTCACATTAATCGAAGCGAAGTCGCGCGCTCAACCATGTGTGAAGACAAATGCCAAATATTGTTTTCCAGTTGATTAAGTTTGACGCTGAAGCTTTCAGAGCGTAGGTTTTCGCACTAACATAGGTATAAAGATTTTAGGTCTGTTTATATTTCATAGGCTCCGAAGGTACAGTACCGATTAGAATTATTTTACCAAAGAATGCTATATTATCAGGGAGTGACATATATACTAATATTATAAAGAGGAAAGATTTGTTTGTTTGTTTGTTTGTAATGAATAGGCTCCGAAACTACTGGACCGATTTCAAAAATTCTTTCACCTTTGGAAAGCTACATTATCCCCGAGTAACATAGCATTTTATAGCTATGTTATCTTTATACCTATGTTATCCCTGTATTCCCACGGGAACGGGAACTACGCGTGTAAAACCGCGCGGAGGCAGCTAGTATTATATATTTTTAATCCTCGTTGTACGGGAATGGGAACTACGCGGATTAAGTCGCGGGCGCGGAAGCTAGTAATTTATTTTTTATACTTACCACAAAGGTGGCAAACAGGCATATGCTCCCACCTGATGAGATGCAGTATTTATAAGCAAGTGGTCAATTTAGTTTTTATTTCTTATATTCAAAGTATTTCAAAGGCTAGGTAAGGTACCTATTAGTACCTAAGATAGTAGGTATCTTAATAGTAGGTACCTACTGTATGACTTTCAAGCCGCTCTTCGTGGCTTCGATTCCCATCCACATGCATCTTCTCTTTGCTAAATATTTTCCTCAAAAACTACTTACTTATATATTTATAAGTACCTAGTTGGTATTAATACTACTAAGCCTATAGAACCTCTGTTTAGTTTGGAATCAGATTGGCCGTGTTTTAAGAATGTCCCAGGATAGGTAATTAAAATTTAAGGGCAATTTTTTTAAATCCGACATTCAAAAGTCCTAACTGACGATGGGTAATGAACTCAGACAAAATAATATGTTTCGACAATCCTCGTAAGTAAGGTATTGTGAACCAAAAATGACGAAATCAAAACAACCGGATTTAAAAGGCAATTATGTTATCTCCAGTGATGATGATACACAAAAATAAATCTAAACCATTTGTGGAACCTTTTCCAAAACTTATCGACTGGTCGATTTCAATTTGCAACATATTAAACCCGCGTGTATACGCCTCTCTTTCTTTTTCAAATGTTGAAAAGAGTAGGTAAGGGATAATTTTAGTCTTGTCACAATTAAAGCAAAATCTGTGATTTATGACTTACCTTAGCACTATGACTAAACCTGTACCTAATAATATATAGGTAGCTAGCAACTACCTATAAGATGGGCTCATTTTACTGTAATACCTAATAATTTCTTTATTTTGTAGGTATGTTACGATAATACATAAAATAAACTAGTTACATTGTTTTACCTTTATATTATTAAAATATCTATCTTTTATACCTACCTAGTGATAGGTAAAGCTAAACACAAAATAATGTAGGTATATGACATACAAAAATTATACAATAGACGAAAATGCGTCATTCCTACATCGTGCAGACAATTATCATCAAGTAATTTTAATAAATAGGTATCAAATAGCGTCTGGTGTTTACTCAATTAGTATTTAAGGAGTGGCTTTTAAAAGGTATCCACGCCCGATTTTCAAGGCGAATTTATAAAGGAAAACTAGTAGATACCTAAGGAACTTCTGAAGTTAAAATTGTACATTTTCTTAATGATAACCCTTTGAAATCTCATTTAGGATAGATACCGATAGCTAAGTACTTCTCGCTTTATTTATAACAAAGACGGATTTGATCAACATTTGATATAGGTATCTACCTATATACCAAACATAACATACCATTTTCAAGATAAAATATTTCGCAAAGAATGTGGAAGTTAATATATTTAAATTCCATAAAACTAATGGGACCAGTATTTACCGTAGTTTTATTTAGTTATTGAAGATACATAGTATTTTATGTAAATACTTGACTGCATTGTGCAATTATTTATACAGATTATATCGATGTGCCATTTGTGAGAAACGCTTGTTACCTACTTGCGATGTTTATTTAAAATTCATATGAGTATTCCTATGTAGGTTTTGTATACATGTGTACACACTTACATAGCATCATACTTCATAGGGGAGAGATCTTTATAAATATTCCATCGCATCGTAACTAATTTTAAAGCTCATGCGACTTTGCTTGTTACGCTTCCACGCCAAACTAAATGAACCAATGGAAATAGTTATTTGTTATACAAGAGTGCAAAGTTGCTTTTTAACCGCGTGTTCAATTTTGATGACCGAGCAAGCGAAGGATTCTAAAATTGAATCACTCGCTGCGCTCGTGATTCAAAATTAGAATCCTGAGCGTTAGCGAGGGAATCAAAAGAGCACGAGGTGAAAAATCTTTGCACTCGAGTGCAACACGTAACTTTTCATTCCACCTCAGCGAGGAAATGACTAAATGCAAAAAAAAAACGTTTACAATCACAAGATAGGTACACTTTTATTTCAGTTTAGGTATTAATTACTACATTATGACAGGTAAGTATTACAGAATAATCTTTAAATTATAACAAAATAATACTAAGGTATAATTAAGAAAATATTAAAGTAGGTAACGTTGCTACAGTTATTTCAATTGAGTGTAATATTTTTGTTAATTATAAGGTTTAACAATGACGTGAAAAAATGCCGCGTAAAGAACCGCGTATAAAGCAAATTGAAAAAAGAACACCAAGAAGGTGCCGAGTCTGAGTTTTTAACAAATTAAAAAAAAGTTGTATGATATATTCGGCACCATAGAGGTAGCAGTAAATAGGTTTAACCCTTAATTTGGCAAGATGATTTTTTGAAATATTTTTTAATTTCTGTTATTTTCCCATGTCTCTATAGCCATTAGGATCTCTGTAAAATTAACAAAAAAAATATATCATTTTCCATTTTTGAGAAAATTAATGTCCGCTGTGGCGAACACTGCCAAATAAGTTATATAGTAGTTTTGTCCGGTGTAGCGGCCATTGCTAAATATGCGGTAAATAATAAGTAGAAGCATTTTGTGGGCAGATATATTAAAAAAAGAATTTAGTAATGACTTTAATAAATTTATTTAGTTCGAAAATCAAGGAAACAGTTTCTGGCATTTACAAAAACACAAAACACATGCATTTTATACAAAAATTAAAATGTTTTTTTCTGGCAATATCTGCAACGCTCTTCATCCATATTTGAGGGCAAATTTCCTACATCATCATATTTTACAGAGCTTGAAGGTCTTGCTGGATAAGGTTTGCATATTTTTGAATGTTATCGTCCAGTTCCATTCCGGATCAGACTGGTCTCTTGCATCAGAAGGAGCATGCAATTTTGGTACCAATGATATTCTTTTACCACGAGAATGCTGTTAACAAGCACAAAAAAAAGGAACAAGTAAAACCCATAACCAAAAGTTAAATTGCGTTAAATTAGTATAAATAAATATGTAAATTTAATAAATAAATAATATCTCAATCCATTTTTAGCCCGCAATAACTTTCGCAATGTTCGTTGTGGCGGACAAACATTGCTTTTGTAAAAAAAACTCACCAAAACCATACAAAATTACAAGATCTATTCGTGATTCAATAAATGACAATATTACCAAGTCATTTCAGTAAACAAAGTGAACATTTATTAGTAAAAACTTTATAAAAAAATTATAAATACCTCGAGTATATGGGGATGACTTCTCTTTCGTCGACATTTGGTCTCAAATTGACGGATACAGTATTGTCAAATAAGAATTTTATCTTTTTTACCGAAATATAAATATATTTTAAAGATTTTGTTACATATTTAAGCCGTAAAGAAGTTTTCATAAACCCGCCAGATTTTTTTTATTTGATTGTCCGTTGTAGCGGCCTACGCCAAATTAAGGGTTAATGTTTTTTTTTAATTCACAAACTTAGTGCACACGATGTTCCAAATTCAATTTACTTTATCCTCTAGAGAATAAAAACGGCTTTTCCACTCAGATATTGAAGATTAAAAATACTCTTTCCGAGATGGTGGGATGAAAAGTTCATTATCAGCGAGTAACATAGTCTATATTGTATCCCCGTAGTCCTATGGGAACATTAAACCATTACTTATAACAAAGATATCGAAAGATGTTATACTTAAATGATGATAGAATTTTGCTGTAAGAACAACAAGTCTATTGACCTTCGCAATAACGGATTTACCTTAGTCCTTAGGTATCTCCAATTTATTGCTAACTAACCCTGAAATAAAAATATAGCTGGTTAAGGTATTTGACGTAACGTTTCAAGATCAAACATTCCCATAATGATTTTAGATTAGCTTTATAGAAGACATTGATTTTCTTATATGGACAATGATTCATTTATAATTTCCTTCCACAATATGGTTAAGTCTATCTTTAAACAGCGCCGTTAAAAGGCATTACCATATAAACAAGCATATTGGTTAAATATGCTAAGTTACGATCAATATTGCAGTTTGTTTATTGGTAATACCAAGATGTTTCTATTTTATACTATCCTTGGATATTATACAAATAGAGTATGTTGTAGTTGTATTTTTAATTTTTATCCAAATTCTTTTATTAATTCTTGAATCAGCAGTTGCGGTTATTCAATCATATGTAATCGCTATTTTAAGAACTCTTTATTCTAGAGAAGTAAATTAATGAAAAATAACTTAAATTATCACCAGTTTTCCCGAAGTCAGTCTATCCTACACGGGAGCAAAAACAATCAGCCAATAAAATGTTTTCTTGCGATATTTAACAAAAAATACAAGACTTGAGTACCCATTGAATATTGTTGACAGTTGCAAGACTTGCAAGAAACTGAATATATCTATAAGTGTAATCGATATCTAAATATAGGTACTTATATCATAGATTATACACTGGAAATTCGGGATAGGTGAGTTACGGTTGAAACGTGAATATGGTCAAAAGTGACAAGTATTTTCGAACTCGATAACTCAAAAATAAAGAACGATCGTTCATGACTACATTCGCGTGATTTTGCCCCTTACTTACGAATATTAATCTATACTAATATTATAAAGAGGAAAGATTTGTTTGTTTGTAATGAATAGGCTCCGAAACTACTGGACCGATTTCAAAAATTCTTTCACCTTTGGAAAGCTACATTATCCCCGAGTAACATAGGCTATATTTGTCCCTGTATTCCCACGGGAACGGGAACTACGCGGGTAAAACCGCGCGGAGGCAGTTAGTGTGTATTAAAACGGGTTAATTCAAACAACACATGAATGCTATGAAATATTTATTTTCTCCAATACTATACGATACAATGATACTAATAGACATTTAATTATTGTCAATGATGTAATCGAAACAGTCGTACCTAATATCAACAGGGAACCGCTAACATCTATTTAATAAATATGCATTATACAATCATATAAATTTTGTATGATATTACTATGGCGAGTTTATGATATCAGTAAATTATATGCTTTATGTGTAACGCTTTAAGGATCATTTCATGTCTCTGTTATAGGGTATATAGTACAATGATCATTTATTCAAGGGATATGTAAGTATTTAAGTTTTAAGTATGTATTCGATAACTTTATTATACTGCCTTTACTGAAAATCGGAATTTCAATACATTTTTATTGAACTCATTGAAACAGCTAATAATAGCTAAAGGTTTGTTAGACGTCTATACGACAAAAAAATATGTAAATTAAAATAAATTAAATGAAAATAATATAGTCTTTATTCCAAATAAATTAAAAATCATTAACAAATCGGCTGAGCGCAGCCATTTAAATTTTCATTGACATCACATTATTTTTCACAATTAACTTCTATTACAAAAGGTTAATTAATTAAAAGATTATACACAATGATTAAAAAAGATTCATAATTTTAACACATTAGCTTAAATACTAACAACAAAAAAACTACAATATGTAGGTAAATTACAAGCTTCTCTTTTATAACGAGTTAATATTTTAAAATTAAAATAAGTCAACATGTCACAAATCGTGTATGGTAACTCTTTTAGTGTTACATGTTGAAATAATAATTTTAAAATATTGACAGGTTTTAAATGAAATCTTTATAAATATATTCTTAAATTAAACGTAGGAACTTCTACATGAAATAACTAAATACATGTTTTCAATATAAATGTAATATAATCTCAGATGTCACATATAACATCACAGTTTGTTGATAAACTGAATAATCAACTAATAATATTTTATATATATAAAAATGAATCTGCGAAATGTATGTACGTGCATAACTTCAGAACGGGTGGACCGATTTCGCTAATTATTTCTAACTGTGTTCGTTAAAGCCAGTAAAAGGTTTGCATAAAAAAAATAATTAAAAATCAATAATTTCTAGAAAAAAAATGGCGGAAAAAGTTCGCGAGTTAGATAGTGATATATAAATCTTTCAAATTACGGATTTAAAAAAAACGTGTGTATTTTTTGATGCCCGACAGAAGTGATAACTTAAACTCAAAGTTGAATAATTTAATATTGAAATTGATTAATATGGGTTAGAGTGAGAGGGGAAGATATTGCCTACCGCTGCAGTATACGTGAGAGAAAGGGAAGCCAGAGACTGGCGCCGTATCGCATATTATGTTAAGAAGCGGTTTACCCTCTTGTAAGAAGTTATCACGTCAAAAACTATATGAATATTATTATTCATTCCCACCATTATGTTAAATGATAATTACTTTTTTATAATAATAATTTATTTTGCAAAAACAATCGTATATTTTATGCCATTTTAAAATTCACAGAATAATTCAACAAAAAATAAGCACCGGCAGAAACACATTACAATTTTTAGAATGCAAATATTTTTTTATGACGAATAATGAAATAATTGTTGTTAGTGAAAACGTGGATTTTGTTTTAATGGCGACACAACCTAATATATTTGTTAAAAGTAATTCGGAACATGATTTTAAGTTGATTAATAACTTTTATAATTTTGGAAGATAAAACTTCATGTATAAAATAAACTTTAACATGGACAGCAGAGAAGTTTTTGGTTGAGAATAAAATGGCTGAAACTACAGTTGTGCTTAGATACAATATTTTTTAAATGATCACATATTTAAGAATGACGTATTAATGAATTAAAAAGAACATAATGATAAATCGAATACTGACTACACTGTTATACCTAACATATAAACAATAACATTAAAAACATAACCCTCCTGCGCGCAGTCGGGTAAAAACACATAAAACCAACAATCGCATTCAATATTTCATCAAAAATATGACACGTGAAGGATCACAGAGATCATACAAATATATTTGGCAAATGTACGTTTGTGTGCATCATCCTCATCACCAGTTCGTAAACATGGAATGTTATTACAGAACCTCCTCCTTTTGGAGTCGGTTAAACATTGTTCATATCAAACTGTATGCCTTAAACATAAAATATCTAAAATATATTCGATAGTTGCGGTAACATTTTGATTAGACTTTTAATAAAATTACTAATGATACGCTACTGATTATAATTTTGACCACTTTATGCGGTCTTTTGATCACTTTATGACCACATGATCTTTATGGTAAGTCATGGTCATAAATGGTAAGAAAATTTTACGTAGAAATTTGAGGTAAATATATGTAATTGTTTGAGTTACAGACAAATACTTTGATTTACTGTTACATACATTTATAATGCGTATTGTATAAGTAATTAGCAAACCATACGTTTAGATTTTTTGTTTCTTATTGAAATTCATATCTATTATTTTGTATTTTTTCAACAAAATCATAATGTATAACTTGATATTACGTTATTAATTGTAATCAAAATTTTGACGTTACTGTCGCCTGAATGAAGCGATATTAGACCTTAGTGTCAACATAATAAGATCTAGTTTTCTAGTGAATGTTACATAGCGTCTAAATCACTAGACTACAATTGTCTTGGCGTTTCTAAGTCATTCTTTAGTTACAATTGATATATTGTGGAACGGAGTGTGGAGAGAGACGTTAAAACAAGTAATCAAGAATTAATATTGATTTTTTGTTAATTTTCATGATGTAACACGTTTTTTGACAAAAAAATTGGAAAAAATGGAATTTGGGGTTAAATTTGTCATTCGCCTAATGATTAAATTATTCTTTGTCACTACAAATTATTTTTCTGTGACCATAATCTACATTAGCATTGAAAAGATTGATTGCTCTTTTCATCAATAACTTGCCTAACCACTTTAGGGCCAGACTGCTTAAAAGACACTTTAGCTGAAAAAATATTCTGAAAAATTATTTTTTTTACCGAAAAAATCATTCTGAAAATTTTTTCAAACTCCATTCCACACACAACGGACCAAAAGACTGGCTACTGTTCTACGTTGTGTTAGTCATATAGACTGTGTTTAGTAGATGAGTGAGTAATATTAGTTCAATAGTCGTATATGACCCCACCAGGACCCGGCAGGCTGGACTTTCCACTGAGGTGTATGTCCACGGCTCGAGCGGCTTGTCTCCCTTCGGATATCGCCCAAACAACTAACGATTGGCCTCGGCGACAATCTGTAAAGATAAATGAATAGTTTTTACTAGATCAAACATCGTCTTAATTATTTTTTTACCGTTAAAACATTTGTCATTAATGCTCCGTTCCTATTGCTTGTAGAGCGCGGTGTTAGCCCAACTCGATAAATGGACTATCCAACACATTTTTTTTTCAATTTATACCATAAAGTCTGAGATTAAAAATATGTTAATTTTGAATAAAACTACCACCTGTTAGATAATGAATACATTATTAATGATTGGCATTAACCTTGTTCATTTAACATTATGTATAAATTACGATTATCATCGCTAAAGCATTATCACCATCGTGTTAGGTCGTGGGTTCAAATCCTGTGTGTAGGAACTATAAATCAGTCTTGTAGTGAGTTGTGATTGAGACACTTTATCCAATCATATATATATAATATACTAGTGGAAACCACCGTTTCACTCGAGTTCCTTGGCATCTTCAATATTAGTCTGACTAGGAGTCAAAGTGGTCGCCATGGCCGAAATCGGTCGGACAATCATCATCATTAACGGGATAAGTAAGTAGAAAAGTAGCATATGTATTAATTCAGGTTATAAACTAAATATGTTTTACATTTCATTCAAATTCTTTCAGGAGATTTTGCATGACAGAGTAACAAATATGCATCCATACATATAAGCTATTTAAAATATTAAGTCAGATAACAAAATTATCATACCTCCAGCAGCAAAGACATTGTTCACTGGTGTGGTATAGATGTCTGTTTTGGATGTTTCGATGTTACTGCGGGCGTCCAATGGCAGATCTGTATAGAAATAAATTAATAAATATCCTAAGTAAGACATTATTTTAACAGGGCCAGTCTGATTCCGAAAAGACTACTACTACTATTTTAACATTCATACTTATATATATATTTAGAATCCGGCAAATTATGTTTATGTTTTTGTTAATGTGTCCTGGGTGGGAATCGAACCCACGAACATCCGCTGAAAGTAAGTGTCTAATCACAATGCCAACCGGCAATGTATTTATCGCTCACAATTATTTTTATTTATGATCAAAATGGTGGTTTTAGTATAAGAACGATAATTATGGTCTTATATATGGTAAGTGAGTTCGGATAAACGGAATTATAAATATTTTAAACTGTAAGTGGATTTGTAGGTTTTATATTTACATTAATTTTTTTTAGCGTTGCAGTGGTATTCATTTGGATGTCCACATTATAATGTTATATTTTTTGTATTTTTCTATACCTCAAACAATTAAAGCAACTTTCTGAACCGAGCACATGGAGGCCTATTTGATTTAAAAAAAAATAATCTAAAATCCCCTATTTCTACATCTGAAGTTAATACTTAATATAGTCTTACCCAGTTGATTGGCAACATATCTCTCAGGGCCGAGGAAGCCCATGGCTAGCAACACCAGCTCGCACTTGTACACCTTGTCAGTCCCGGGTACTTCCTTCATCTCCCACCGACCTCCTGCAGCTCGGGTCCATTCCACTTCTACTGCTGATACGCCGCATACGTTGCCTTCGCCTGTACCGAGGGGAAAGGTAGGTAAATATTTATTTATTTTATTTTTTAACAACAGCTAATCACAATAGTGTAGACAAGAACAGAAGATGTAATATAAAAACAGAAATAATGTAAGAACTATATCCCAATAGTGGATGGCAATCACAGTCAAACAAATCAATTTTTATTTAGTTTTAAGAGAATTTTTCATTGATGCTCAATGACATTTCAAATATGCTATGTCTTTGAATATTTTCAATACATAAAAACACAGCTATATGCAATTATCTGTATACAGATCAATGATGGGAAGAGTCCAAGTATGTTATTTCCTTTAAACTTAGCAAAAAGGATAACAAAAAGACAATATCCAATAATCCTTTAGCAAGCTCCAATCTGTCTCTGTACCAATTTCGAAATAAAAAAATTGGCGTTAAAGCAAAACAGACAGACAGATAGATACTTTTGCGTTTAATATTTGTAGGGATATTCGAAAATCATTGCTCTGCTAATCGTGCGAACCCGAGCCGAGTCGCTAGTGTTGTATATTTCATAGTTTCACTTACCGTCATCCAAGAACTCCTTAGTCAAGGTGGAGAACTTCCTCGGGTCGTTGCCGAACTTGACCTTCACCTCTTCATGGCCATAGTCCACCCTGATGAAACAAAAAATAATAATAATTATGCCCACTCTGTTGCCTTCTGATGACTTCTTGAGGATCCCATTTAGTTTGCGGCACTTTACTAGTTTCATCATCATCATCATCAGCTCATACACGTCTCCACGCTCGGAGTTCGAGCCTCCCCTAACTAAGAGGGGGTCTAGGCCATAGTCCATCACGCAGAGGTACGGGCCGGGGTTTGAACCTGCACCCTCATGATCGTGAGTCGGCGCATTACCCACTAAGCCACCACGGCTATACTAGTTTACTAAACATAAAAAGTACTTTTTAATACAGTTGCTCAAAAAGTGGTGTATTGCAGGGACGTATAGCGTTCGGAAAGTGGGCTATTACACACTAGTGCTTTTTTTTTACCTTTCCCGAACTCGTGCGTGCATCTTTCCCAACTGTCAAAATAATGTCTATTAAAAAGAAAAACCAACCATGAAGGTTTTACTAAAGAGTTTTTATGATTAATACAAATAGGTATATTTTTAAAAAGAAGCTTGTAATTTATCTCAATATCAGATTTAATGATTTAGGTTAGGTTTCATTTCATCTCATTAAATTTCATTTTCATTTCATATAAATAAAAAAAATATACGGAAGACTAAGCTGTATAGATAGTTCCCTTTGCCTACCAAAATGGGCGAAGAAAAAAAAAACTCTGCTTATAAAATGGCGCCAACCGTAGGCGCCATTTTCCAGAAATTTTCATTGCGTGTTTAGTTTATTGTGTTTTTATTATTTTATTAAATTGCTTTATTTTTTCGCAACTGTATTAAAAATAGTCGTTCAGTACACTTGCGGAACCGTCATTGCAACTTGTTCCGACTGCCAACCCTCGCCATCGGCTGCGCCGCGCCTCGGGTAGACATTCGTCGGAACTCTTTGCAATGACAGCCTTTCCGCACTTGTAACGAAATATACTATTACCTGAAGACTCTAGGCCACTGCGGCCACGGGTTGTCCTGCCCCCGGGCCGGCTTGGGCTCAGGCAGGATCTCGAAAGTGGTGATAGACTTTGCGCCTTGCCGGAGAGATGTCGCTATGCAATCGCATCTGTGGAGTGCATGGTATTAAATAACAAACTCAATTGGCAAATATATTAAGATATATATGTATAGATAGATAGGTAGATAGATAATAATTTATTGTTACAACTTCTTAACATATAAATCTTCAACATTGTAATATGTAGGTACCTATATGTCAACAAAAAACCTAATCACCATATTTTGAACTTGGTAAATATTTACTTGGTAAGTTTACGTTCATTCATAGTATAATAATAATAATAATAAAGCCCTTTATTCTGAAGTTACAATCATATCATTACATCATCTTAAAACTAAGTGTCTTATAAAATATCTCTAACTTCAGTGTGTCTTTTGACATAGGCCTCCTCCAAAAACTTCCAATGACTTCTATCATTAGCAACCCTTCTCCATTTTGTCCCCACCGTCAGTTTCAGATCGTCTTCCCATTTCGTTTTTTGTCTTCCTCTATTCCTTTTTCCTTCCCTTGGGTACCATTCTGTTACAGCCTTGCTCCATTTCTCTTTCTTGTCACGCATCATATGTCCAGTCCATCGCCACTTTTGCTGGTCTATCCTTTCCAATATATCTGTTAGTTTAGTCTTCTTTCTTAGAGTGGTATTTCTAATACGATCTTGTCTTCGTGTGCCCGTCATACTCCGTTCCATTGCGCGTTGGCATACAGCTAGTTTTTCTCTGTGGGATTTGGTTAATGCCCAAGTCTCGCAACCATAAGTTAGGCAAGGTAGTATGCAGGTGTTGAAAGTTTTTCTTTTTATAGCTATTCCAAGATCGGCAGATTTCATTATTTCCTTTAAGGCCCAGTATTTTTTCCACCCCGTAGCTATCCTCTTATTTATCTCTTTTGTGTTTTGTTTCTGTGAAGAGATGACCTGTCCTAGGTATATGTATTCTTCGACATAGTCGAGGTTTTCCTGTCCAATTTTGATGGTCTGTTGCAGATCGTTGGTCATAATTTTGGTTTTTCCTGTGTTCATTTTTAAACCGACTTTTAGGCTTTCCTTATTTAGCCCTTGGATCATCATTTCTAAGTTGTCGGCCGTTTCTTCGAAGAGAACCAAGTCGTCTGCAAATCTGAGATGATTCAATCTAGTCCCGTTTATATTTAATCCTTGATTTTCCCAGTCCAGTTTCCTAAAAATACTCTCAAGAACTGCAGAAAATAATTTGGGTGAAAGCGGATCGCCTTGTCTCACTCCTTTCTCTATTTTAAATTCGCTACCCAAGGACTCTAATTGGATTCTGGCTTTGCTGTTCGAGTAGATGTTTGCTATTATGTTGATATATGTTGTTGGAACTCCTTGCTGTTTTAGTGCCTCCCATATGTATTCGTGCTTTATACTATCGAAGGCCTTGGCGTAGTCTATAAAGGCGATATATAAGGTTTTATTGTATTCACTGTATTTCTCCAGCACCTGCTTGACTGTGTGGATGTGATCCATAGTAGAAAACCCTTTCCTGAAACCTGCCTGTTCGATCGGTTGCTGCTCATCTAGCATTGGGGTGATTCTGTGGAGTATAAGTTTAGCAAACACCTTGTATATGTTTGACATAAGGCTTATTGGCCTGTAGTTTCCAATGTCTTCCTTATCTCCTTTTTTATATATCAAAATTATATGGGACCTGGTCCATTCTTCTGGAATGAAGCCACTTATCAAGATATCATTAAATATTTTAGTTAATATTGGTACTATCTCTTCCATTGTTCCCTTCAGTAGTTCGTTAGTTATTTTATCCGGGCCTGGTGCTTTCCCCATCTTTTGACTTACAATGGCCTTCTCTACTTCTTTCGGTAGGAAGTCGGGGGTTGTTTCTTCGTCATCTGTATAACTGTAGTGTTGGTTTATTTGCGTTATTGGGACTTCTTTTGCATATAGCTTTCGGTAGAAATCTGTGGCATGGTCCTTAATAGATTTTCGGTTCGAAATGGTTTTTGATCTCTTTTTCAGTCTTGGTATCCATTCTTTCCCTGCCTCTTTTAGTTCATTTAGTGCTTTATTTACTCCACCTGTTTTTGCTATATGGAATTCTATGGTTTGTAGTCTCTTCTTTTTACGGTCTTTCCTAATGCTTTCTCTTATTTTCTTACTTATTTCTGAAATTAATTTTACGTTTTGTTGGTTCTGTATTAGTTCTTTTCTTGTTTCTATTAGTTTTAGGGTTTGATCGCTAAGTTCGTACTTATTCTGAATTTGGTTTCTGTTTGTGGTTGTATGTTTTTGTAGTTGTTTCCCAAGTATACTATACTTTTCTCTCACGTTCGTCGTATGGCAGTTGATTATGGTTTCCATTTCTTCCAGATGTTTTGTGTTATAGCTGGTATAGTCTGCTTTGAATTGTTCCATCACAGAATTCTTAATATGCCTCCGAGAAGATTTGTTTGGGTATTTCCTGAGAGAACTTCTTACCATACGATGGTTTGTGTTGAAATTTAGCGCAGATATTACTGTGGTGTCTGCAAATGCCTTAGGGTAACTACTTATTATGTAGTCAATCTCATTTTTGTATGATCCGCCCGGGGAAATCCAAGTCCACTTGTTTCTCTTTCTTTTTCTAAAAACTGAGTTCATGAGGGTTAGGTTGTGTTCCATTAGAAACTGTATTAGCATCTCTCCATTTTCACTTCTTTTACCGTGTCCGTATTTTCCAAGAACGTATTCTTCGCTGTTTTGCCTGCCTCCTACCTGGGCATTAAAATCACCCATCAAGATTATGTGTTTGTCGGAGTTGCTTTTTACTGCCAGTGAAACTTGCTCGTAAAAAGACTCTTTGGCTGATTGTTTCGCTTCTTCAGTAGGTGCGTATACTTGCATTATTGCCCATTGCTTCTTGTATCCTGGAAATTTGATGATCAGTAAAGCCAGCCTTTCGGAGATTCCTATCAATTCTTGTATATATTGTTTTAACGATTTCTTTATTATGAAGCCCACTCCTTTGTGACCTGGCGTTTCACCCTTATGGTATAGAATGTAATCCTGACGCTCTTCGATTTTCTCCCCTAGCCTTCTCATTTCGCTTATACCCAATATGTCAAGTTTTATTTTTTCCACTGCTTTTTCCAACTCCATCAGGCTTTCGTCTGACATGAGGGTTCTCACGTTTAGGGTTGCTATATTGAGTACTTCACATCTTTTTGTTTGGAGGACCGGGTGTCCTTCGGGGCTACTTTGGTTTGTGGACATCTGTGTTTGTTTCTGTAGGTTGTTTACGTTTTTATTTCTATTTGTATTTGGAGGGTTATGGTCTACTTCTCCCACGGTGACCGGCCGGATTGGGATGCAGTGTTTATTTGTTGGTTTTGACAAAGTTGATATTTTATTGGTGTTTTGGTTCCGAGTCCCTATGTCCTTAGCTAGTTTTTTGAAGATTCTGCCGGCAGAGCAGGTCTCCCCGTCTTACAGTGTTTGAATATGCCAGGTTTTGTGATTTCCTTTGCTGGTCTTTCAACTTGTGTTGTTACAGTTTTGTTTTCTATGGTCGCTTTCTTTTGCACTGGCGTGTTTGGGGAGCCTGACTCGCCCCTCTTTCTTTTTTCTCTGTCTTTGTTCGTTGCTTTTTTCACTACTAGTTTGTCATAGTTTATATAGGCGATATTTCCCTTCTCCCTCTCCTCCTTTACTTGTTCCTGCAGTTTCTTCCTTGTTTCCAGTACCTCCTTAGGGAAGTCCTCATTAATGTAAATTCCTGGTGGGAGTTTTGACTTGTTTTTCAATATTGAATGCTTTTTCCAAGTAGTTGTGAAGTACTCATATTAAAAATATTACATGGTTTTCTTCTTTGATATAATAATGACTATGAACCAGGGCTGTATGTAGCTATAGTCGCATTTGAGGAGGGCAGCATTGGTTACTGGTAGGGCGGTAGTATAAAAAATATCATAATAATTGATCTGCCCTCGAAGCATGGTCTCCTAAATCAATCACCATGTGTGATACAATGAATGAATTCTATAGACAAACAAATTATCTCAGTTTTTAGTATTTTTTAAGTAGGGCATTGTAATTTTAAGGTAGGGCATTGTGATTTTAAGGTAGGGCATTGTGATTTTAAGGTAGGGCATTGTGATTTTAAGGTAGGGCATTGTGATCTGGTACCTTATTGGGGTATTGTGTTGCCTACCTACGGCCGTGCTATCAAATAACCACAACATACCCAGTATCCCCTCCACCGATGACAAGCACGTTTTTATCCTTAGCACTGAGTTGAGGGTTGTCCTTCTGATGGTGCGGGGCTGGTGCTGAACCCATCTGCTTTTTCTGCCACGTCTCCAGGAACTCCATGGCGTAGTGTATCCCGGATAACTGGCGACCCTTGAGTGGTAGGTCCCGGGGCCATGTCGCACCCATGCATAGTACTAACGCGTTGTACCTGGACAATACAATAAGTTATATAGGAATATAAATAAGTGGAGTTTCTAAATAGATTTTGACGTTTTGGTTGGTATGCTGACGTAAGATTATGATGGGGACAAGGTTCAAATTCTCCGTAACTCTTTTAAAAGCGTCCGTACGGATTCATACCATTGGATAAAGGTAAATGAAAATATCGTGAGGAAAGCTGCATGACCCAGATTTACATATAAATGATTTAAATTGTGTCTTTAAGTACATAGATAAAATTTTGTTTTTTATCGGTGAAAGAATTATCAAGATCGCGCCAGTTTCGGAGCCCATTCATAAAAAACAAATCAATTCACTATACCTATATATAAAATTGGATCACTCATGAACGACTGGACCTATTTCGCTAATTCTTTTTTTATTTAGTTACTGACCCAAGAAGAAAAATTTAGTGAAAAATATTTGTGACAAATAATAATAGATTCATAAAAAAAATCATAAACAAGTACAAAATATTAGTAAACATAGAAAATAAAAAGTATTATATGTATTAATTCACATGTCACAAAAAGATAAGATTTAAAAGATATATAAAAGATATTTAAAAGATTTATAAGATAAGAATTTAGATAGGAAAACTTAAACCTCCCCCTTAATGATGGCAACCCCCCTACACATATCGCGTGTATTTTTTTCTACCAACAAAGATGAATTTGAATTTTACAACGCGTCTCGTTTTTGTACGAATTGAAGAAAAATTTAAATGTGTGTATACTTACGGTCTTATTCATAATAAAACGCTTATCGAAGGTATAAACCTATATTAGTTAAAACGTCTTTTAAGCTTATCAAAGGTTCGATAAGAATCTTTATTCATAATCGTTTGATAATCATCCGATAACTAAAATGTCTTTAATGAACATAATGTTGCCTGTTCGTAGAAAAGTGATGAAATATAGATGGTAGAAAAATGGTTTCATGAATTTTTGTCCATGGATCGATAAAATTAAAAAAAAAAAGTCTTAGTTGAGTTTCGTGTCAAACATTTTGATTGATAGTGTCAACAAACTGTATATTAAGTACCGCATTGAAAATAAATATGAATGCAAAAAAAAGACAAAGGAGTGAAAATTGGCTAGATGAAGATAAGGTTGGTGTTACAATTTCGTTATATATTCGCAAGTCTAGAACTTCGCACTGAAGTTTGCATGCATTACCTACTAAAACTTACTGTTTTTGCTTTCTAAGATTATCTTAAAAGATTTGGTGAAGGAGCGAGTTCGTGTCGTAGAAAACAAAAACACCGACACGAACTCCAATGCAATGAAGGTGGCGGCATGGAATGAGTTAAAAGAAAGGTGCTTTTTGAATAATTTTTGTTATTATTGTATTTTAAACAACATTTACAACTATTAACCATTTTTATTTAAATTGTTATTATTGTACTTCAAACAACATTTACAACTATAAACCATTTTTATTTCAGTTTTAATTGTATGTGTAGAGGGTCCCCACGCACTGTAACTCAGCTTAAAGCTCAGTGGGGGCTCATGAAAATAAAAGAAAAAAAAAAACTAGCTGAGCAGAGAAATGCAATATTGAAAACTGGTGGTGGTCCACCACCAGTAATAGAACTGACGTCAGGTGAAGAAATAAGTAGCTGGCTCCCTAATGAGTTCATTATCGACTCAAATGAATTTGACTCGGATAATATAAATCAGGTAATTTATATTGCATATTTTCAACGTCCATTGTACATAGTCACAGTTATCAGCAATTCATTATTTAAGAAACACTGTTGTGTACTTGTTAATGAAAATGTTTCTTTACAGGACAAGTTACAACCCTCCACTTGCGGTAAATTTAATGATATAGTAAGTGTAATTCAAATATTTTAATTATGGATGTAGTGTAATATGGGAATCAAATGATTTAATTATCTTTGTTTTTAGGATGATCTTGGAAAAGAAAACTTTAATCAAAATATTGAAGAGGTATGTTATTGTGAGAGAACTTGTTTTATACACAGGAATCATTTATTTATATAATAAACATTTATATATTTTTTCAGTTAAGTATTAATGTGGACACTGTAGAGGCATCACCACCTCCAAAATCTACGGGACCACCTGCTCCTATGTCTTCAGGTTCGCAATTGCTGGGTCCCAAACCTAGAAAAATAAAGAAAAAGGTGTGTATAAATATTCCAATAACCAGAAAAACATGTTGTAATATTAGAATGTTTAAATTATATTGTATTGTTTCAGATCCACATGTCAATTTCACCTGCAGAACAAGTTGCGGCTTGTGAAATGGAATGCAGGAGAGAACTGCATATGGTGCAGTTAAAAAATGAAAATTTAAAAACAGAAAATTTGAATTTAGAGCAGGAGTTATTAAAATATAAAATTCAATATTATAAAAATAAATTATTAGATTAAATTTATTATGTATCTTATTTCCTTTTATTCAATCTGTTACCTGCAACTAGGGAGAAGTTTATTCACTAAAGTGCCTTGCAATAAAAGCTTCCAAGATTGCAGTATTTCTACTTCTTCCATAATTTAAGTCCATGTTGGTCTGTTCCAGAGGCTGTTGTGTAGTGCTCTCATTGTCCTCCATTAAGTGTGTCTCACTATGCGCAATTGCAATATTGTGCAAAACTGCAAGTGCAATGACTGTAGTTTTGACATTGCCAAATTTCATTGGCATTCCATGGAGCAGGCATTGAAAGCGCTGTTTCCATACACCAAAACAACGTTCAACAACATTTCTAGTAGCAATATGGGCCTCATTATATCTTTCTTCTGCCCGTGTATGTGGATGTAAGAGTGGTGTAAATAAATATGGCTCTAGTCTGTACCCAGAGTCACCTAGTAGTCTTCCTCTAAATTCCCCTGCTTCAAAGCGCTCTTTGAGGATTGATTCATTAAAAATTCGTGCATCATGAGTGCTTCCTCTCCACCTTGCAACAATGTCCCTGATGCACAGACTAGCATCACATGTCACCTAAAACAATCCTGACTTTAGATTTTATAACATAAAGGAAACACTGCCTTAATACAATAATTAATGGACATATTTTCATAACTTGTACCTGAACATTGAGAGAGTAAAATCCCTTTCTATTTATATAATATTGTGCTAAATCACCACCATGCTTTTTAATTTTAATATGGGTGCAATCAATGCAGCCAATAACAGATGGGAAGTCCCTAATTTGACGGAAGTCCATCATCAACTTCTGCTCCTCTCCAAGAGTGGTAGGCATTTTTATAAAAGCCGATGAATGTCGTGCTAGCGCACGCGCCACTCTATTGCATATGCGGCTAGTAGTGGCTTGAGACAACCCATGAAGGTCTCCGGCATCTTCTTGAACCTAAAAAAAGCATTTCTTAAAACGAGTAAACAAACATTAATGACGGAACTGATGAACATTATGTAAAAGTACGCATACCTCACGACGTCCCCAACATCTTATTGCCGTCAATACTTGCAACTCTGGTGAGGTACCACAACCTTTAGCGTTCAGCTGCAAGTCTTCGCGGATTAAATTTATTATATACATTGCCGTCGGTTTAGTAAAGCGGTACCGCTTTCGGAATTCCTCATCCTCCAAAGAAAATGGATTACCTCTTGGCCGATACACTTTTCTGCGCCGATTGATAACATGATTTTCAATCACCGCAATAGTGTCCAACGTTTGTAAAGCTTGCATTTTTAAGAAAAATTACGTAAATTTCCTTTTACAACAAAAACGAGATGTTACTACGATAACGGATGTATTAGAAATCAATGTCATTGCATGCAAACGTCAATAATCAGCTGATCTAAATCGGCCATGTTTTTGGCTAATAAACGTTTATCGAAGGCTTATAGTAGGGTCTTAGGTTGTTTAAATCCGAGACACTTTATCGGAGAGTTATGGAACGTTTTAGCGCTATCGGACGATTATGAATAACACTTTTTGACAATCTACTTTTAGCGAGCTTTTAATCCTCCGATAAGTCATTATGAATAAGACTGTTACTCGTTAGCCAGATCGCTAGCGGAGATATCTCTCCCTACGTCAACGTTGCACTTGAAGGCGATTCCCTCGTCACGGAGTAACTGGACGCGGCGACCGACCACTTGTTTGGAGAGCTTCATTGTGGGGATGCCGTACTGGAGGAGGCCACCGGCTCGGTCGTTACGCTCGAACACCGTTACTGAGTAACCAGCCTGGGGACATCAAAATCATCATATAAAGATAAATATCCTCGGACGTTTTTCACACACGGCCAATCTGATTCCAAAGTAAGCTTCAAAGTGAGCTTGTGTTATGGTAACCAGATAGCTGATATACTACATATAATACTTTTAAATACATACATAGTTTAGATATTATCATGCATAAATTTTTGTCCTGGGTGGGATTCGAACCCACGACCCGCGGCTTGAGAGTCAGGGTCACTAACTACAAAGCCAACCGGGCTGTCGATAAAGATAATATCCTGGGACATTTTTCACACAAGGCCAATCTGGTTCTACAGTAAGGGGAGCTTGTTATGCCAGATAGTTGACATACTAGATTTAAATACATACATATTATAGACTAGTGGATCCTCGGGGTTTTGCCCGCGTTCCCTGACGACCTTCAATTTTCCCGGGATAACAAGAAGCCTAAGTATTATTTCAGAAAATATTCTATCTCTGTGCCAAGTTTCAAGCAGATCCTTTCAGCCGTTTTGCGTGAAAGAGTAACAAACATCCTTTCATCTATACTCACATACTTTCGCATTTATAATATTAGTAGGATATTTATCCAGACACAGACCAAACAGACATATTCGTACCAGCTATTCCCTGAGAAATATTTTTCGTTGATGATCCGCTCCTATTGGTCGTAGCATGATGTTATAGTGTATATACTACTTCAAATCACAGACAGTGAAAATATAGATTATATATAACCGAAACGTACCTTATTCAATTGATGTGCGCAAGCCAACCCGGCGGGTCCCGAACCAACAACTGCCACTGTCTTACCGTTCCTGATCTTTGGGATCTGAAATTACATATTTAAACTGAGAAATCTGATCCATTAATATAAATTAATATATGAAGTATCATTGAATCTAAAAACCATATATGAAATAAAATATTAAGCATAGCATCCAAGATACAGATGCTGTTTAGTTTAGATCGGTGTTTTCCAATCTTTTCATTAACGTTTCTAAAATTTAAAAATGTTTTGTTCTCTTGAGAATTATAAATGTTAGATTTAGCAAGTAATCATCACTAGTGTTGCAAGCGTCCATAGGCTGCGGTAACCGCTTCCCATCAGGCTGACTGTATGCCTGTTTGCCACCTTTGTGGTATAAAAAAAAAACTACGAAATTTGTATCAAAATATCGAAAGTTGAGTGGAACAAATATTTTGTGCAAACAATTTTTTTTAGCTATCGACTTTTTGTAAAATTTATCACCGATGATTGACAAAAAGGATTGCATTTGAATAATCCAAAACAAAAGGGTTAAAGTCGAGTCGAGTTCATTTTTAAATTGCTCCCCTTATACATTGCCCTGTGTGGCATTGGGAAACACTTTTAGATTTAAATGCGTTGATTTTGCGATTATGTTAATTTAATCTTTTGTGCAGACTTTAATGTAAGTGAAGGTGGGGGGTAGTGCGAGGGGGGGGACAAGTAGAAGGGGGGTAGGTGGGCCTAAGAGGTCTGTAGGACTGGGTACTTAGAGGGGGTGTGGATAGGCGGAGGAGTGAGAGGAGGGGGGGGGACAAGTAGAAGGGGGGTAGGTGGGCCTAAGAGGTCTGTAGGACTGGGTACTTAGAGGGGGTGTGGATAGGCGGAGGAGTGAGAGGAGGGGGGGGACAAGTAGAAGGGGGGTAGGTGGGCCTAAGAGGTCTGTAGGACTGGGTACTTAGAGGGGGTGTGGATAGGCGGAGGAGTGAGAGGAGGGGGGGGACAAGTAGAAGGGGGGTAGGTGGGACTAAGAGGTCTGTAGGACTGGGGACTAAGAGGGGGGTAGGTAGGCGGGGGACAGGTAGAAGAGAGAAAGGTGGGACTAAGAGGTCTGTAGGACTAGGGACTAAGACGGGGTGTAGGTAGGCGGGGTAGTTAGGTGGTGGGAGGTAGAGGAAGGGTAGGTATTAGTGTACCTGCGGAGTGATCCAGCCGCTGTCGAAGGCGTGGTCGATGATGGCGCACTCGATGTTCTTGATGGTGACGGGCGGCTCGGAGATCCCCAGCACGCACGCGCCCTCGCATGGTGCGGGACATACTCGACCCGTGAACTCTACACACGATGTACTAATAAATAAATATAAATAAACAAGCTGCCGCCCCGCGGTTTCACCCGCGTACTTCCCGTTCCCGTGATCATAGGGGGATGAAAAATATGTTGCCCGATTCTCAGACCTACCCAATATGCATACCATGAGAATCGGTAAAGCCGTATCGGAGGAGTTTAATCACAAACACCGCGACACGAGAATTGTATATATTAGATTAATCCTGGGACATTTTTCACACACGCCCAATCTGATTCCAAAGTAAGCTTCAAAGCGAGCTTGTGTTATGGTAACCAAATAGCAGATATACTACATATACTACTACATACATATTATAGATATTTACATCCAGACACAGGACAAACAGACATATTCATGCATACAAATGTTTGTCCTGGGTGGGATTCGAACCCACGACCCGCGGCTTGACAGTCAAGATCACTAACCCCAAAGCCAACCGGGCTGTCAAAAACCAATATTTAGACTAGCTTTTGCCCCGCAATTACACCCGGGTAGTTCCCTTTACCGTAGGAATACAGAAATAAATTATACCCTATAGTCTTCCACAATAAATGGGCTACCTAATACTGAAAGAATTTTTCAAATCGGAACAGTTGTTACTGAGATTAACGCGTTCAAACAAATAATCAAACAAACTCTTCAGCCAATTATTCCATTTAGTGATAAGCTGTTCATTTGCTTTTACTAACAGACACTCCAATTTAATTTATTGAAATATGAAATTAAATATATTTATCAATTCAAATAGGCCTTCACAGGCACTTAAACGTCGACTCTAATGCTCGATTCAGAGGGTTTCTTTTGCTGAGAAGAGCTGGCAATAACCCACCATTCATACCATCATCACCGCACCTTACCTGGGAAGTTATTGGTCTGCAACAGCTGATATAGAGCCTGTTTCCAATCGCCCTTGTATATGAGGTCGTTCCATTTCGGTATGATGTTCCCTAGAGGGCAGCCGTGTCCACTCTGGCAGAAGGGAACTCCACACTCCATACACCGAGCCGCTTGAACCCTCAAACCACGTCGCACATGGTTAAAGTTGTATATCTCGTCCCAATCTCGTAGACGTTTCTCCGCAGGACGGTACAATGTCGTCTCCCGGGGATACTTTATGAAACCCCTGTGGAATGTATGGGTAATTATTATCTATACTAATACTATAAAGCTAAAAAAGTAAGTTTATTATTTCAGTGATAGATACCCTAATTATAGATAGCTATATATCATTACGCTACGACGAATAGGGGCGGAGCATCAATGATGTAGCAAAAACGGTAATGTGACGCTAACGAAGTTGCGCGGATCAGCTGTATATTATGTACAGAATTATTATGAAGAAATTGTGTTTTTCGTCTATGCTAATATTGTAGAGAGAATAGAGATAATTAGGTACTTAGTACTTAAACGAATTAAAAAATTCTTTAGCTATAAGATTTGGGCATGTGCTATATTTTAATTTACAAGTTTTAAGCTATATATTGTATGAATTTCAAGCTATAATCAGGACTTTATACAGTTATTAATGATTCATACCCATTTATTATGTTTTGGCTCTAATAATATAGAAAATAGTCGGGAACAAATACGGCAACAACTTGCATTATTATAGATATTTTAACCATGTCAATATTAAATAATATCTATATTAAACTAACCTGGTCTTATCCAGCACTTTCTCTAGATTCTTCTTATCCTGCTCCACATCACGCACAGTTTCCTCTATATCCAATATACCATTTTCTGATTTTCCATTGGATTCCACCTTGTTGTTGGGAGCGGCGGGTTGCTTTAGAGCCATTTGTTTAAGAGCCCGTTGGTATTCGTAAGGGAACACCTTCACGAACATCTTGGCTGGCTCCGGCCAGGTTTTGAGCAGTTCCTGCGCCACTAATGAACTGTAAACAATGTCATCATTGGAGTTACATAGGTATATATGTATCGTAAGTGCACCAGTCGTGGCCACGGTACCAGTAATGGCCAAAAATTAAAAGAAACATCTAGAATTCGGACATGAGCGAATGTTTTTACATTGGGATCACTGTGACATAGACTTTAGACATCGAACTATCTAAGTTTAGCGTTTTATTGAATTCAGTCAGTTACATGTACAAATGTGCGCGAATACAAAGTGTAAGGTGATTTGAAATTGACAACGACGGCTTTTCTTAAGGAAATCGTTCAGGCGGTGAGCAGAAAGTTTCACTTGTAAAGTAGTATTGCTTAATTAAAATCAAAATTAGTTTTGTTTCATGTATTAACCATAAAATAAAGATAAACTTAGACTAAGACTGGGGTATCCATTAATGAATTTTCCCTGTCCAAGACTGGGTCACAAAACTACAACTTTTATTTGTTAAATTAATTGAATCCAGCTTTGCCGTATCTCACGCGCAACACATTACAAATATTAAAAAAGGACTGGACTTTACAGTTTCACTATATTCAGTGCTGAAACTTTCACAATTTTGGTAATATTTCACAAAAACCTGTTTTTTTTTCTTAAACTGGCCACCATTGGGTCATTTACCATATTTTTCCAAAAACATAGGCATTTTTCACAAGATCAAGTAAAAAAGGCGAAGTAAACGGATAGTTACTTTTTGATTGGAAGCTATTTACCACAGTACTTATCTATTTAAAAAAAATCTCTTGGCTTTCTTAACCATTGATCTGTTTGCTTCGACATTTTATTTTGATTGTGTCTTCCAAGAATGCTTCTAGCCCAAAATATATAGATATTATTATTATTGTATCTAACGAGACATTACAACACATGCCAAGGACTGATGGTTTATAAATTAAACACTTCTCGCCATCGACGAGGAGCTCATCCTCACATTCTGGAACCGAATTGGTCTAGAACCCTGCGCTTTCAGAGGAGTTTCCTGCCACGTACACTCAGGTTGTGGAATGAGCTCCCCGCCATGGTATTCCCAATGGAGTACAGTATAGGGTTCTTCAAGAAGGGAGTGAACAGATTTTTACAGGGTTGGCAACGCGTGAGTAACGCCCCTAGTGTTGCAAGCGTCCATAGGCTGCGGTAACCGCTTCCCATCAGGCGGACTGTATGCCTGTTTGCTACCTTTGTGGTATAAAAAAAAATTATATTCATAAAACATCCAATCCTACATAATATTGGATAATCAGATTAGTTGGGATCATTAAGATGGTCCCAGGGTAGGTACTTTAATTTTAAAAATAAATTTCACCTAAACAACTAATATAGTGACTTACCCAGTATACTGAACGAACTCTTCAAGCAGGTTCTTCACCACGTCGAGGTCTTCCTGCAGCTCTAGCGGCAGCAGTTCCACCATTTCCAAGTTGCACTTGCCCTTGAGGAATGAGCCGTCGATGTCGTATACGTAAGCGATACCACCTGGTAGATACGATTTTTTTAGTTTTTTTGTGCAAATGGTAGGCCTTAACAAGCTCTTATAAATAGTCACTCTTATTGCTCGGTTCTGAAAGTTGCTTTTACTAAGAAGTTTTTTTAAGGTTGTAGGGCTCAGGACAAAGATTTATGTGCATGGGCATGTCCGTTTGTTTAGTTTTCTGGATGAAAATGCTATGATATATTACATGATAATATTATTATACAGTTTAAATATATTATTAGATAGTTATTTTCACCCAGAAACAAATAGACATGTTTATTCAATCAAATAGCTGTATCTGGCTACCATTTTTTTTCATTGCCTAGTTAAAACCTACATCTGTGGATACCAAGCCATTGAAGACATTTAATGTGTAAATTATGTCTCAAAATATTTATTATTGTTGTTTTTCAAAGTTTTCTTCTGCTAGATATCCAGCTAAATCATCTACTTTTTATTATTTGTACAATTTCGTAAATGATTTAACAGGTATTTTCTTTTTCATAATCTTCTCTTTTTTCTCATTTCCGACACATAACACCTGTGTCAAGAACTTAATTAGTTGATCAATATCAATTTTCCAACTAACCACTCATCCCCGCAGCGAAGTTCCTCCCAGTAAGTCCCAGAATGAGCACGAGTCCAGCCGTCATGTACTCGCAGCCGTGGTCGCCCGCGCCCTCCGCCACGGCCGTACAACCAGAGTTGCGCACGCAGAACCGCTCCGAGGCTATACCACTGGGAATATACGAATAAATAATAATAAAATCCAAACTAATATCGACCTGTCCGTAGAACAAAGTTCTATGTGACTTTGAACCCAAACCACTTTTGTATGTTTATGTCTACAATTAGGTACCTATAAATAAATAAATAATAAATATCCTGGGACATTTTTCACACACGGCCAATCTGATTCCAAAGTAAACTTCACACCTATATTTAATAAACGGATAGTAATGTTTTAATATGTTGGTAAAAGTATAAATTCTCTGAACCGATTAAGTAAAAGTTAGGGTAAAAATGGTAAAAAATGTGCACATCAAACTTCAAATCATTCTTCTCTAAAGTAGGGATTTGGCAGATGGAACTTTGTTCTACGGATAGGTCGATATTATAAATGCGAAAGTAACTCTGTCTCGCTTTCACGCTAAAACTACTCAACCGATTAAAACATAATTGAGAAAGGACATAGGCTGCTGTATAATAATGGCTTAATTTGACTTTGTTTTATAATATGTAGTGAAGTAGGGAAGTAGAACTTACCGGAAGTAGGCGCGTCCTGAAGTAGCACCGTACAAGCACACATTGCCCACTATGACGTTGAGGTGCGACTCGAACGGTGATGACTTGGGCGGGTAGATGATCACCTTACCACCTGATAGACCCTTACCTGAAAAGAACATGAGAAGAAATTAATAGACTGTCTAAATCATTATTTGAGCACAAAACAAACATGAGAACAAATTGAGAACCTTTTTTGAAAGTCAGTCAAAATTAAACCTTTATTAAATGATAACGCCTTCAGTACACCTACGCAATCGCATGCGGCAGCGAAACGACGAAAAAACTGTAAGTTGTATGGCAACGTTTCGCATGTGTTATGTCTCGCTCTACTAATAGCTAGATGAAATAGTTGCGTCCTTGTCGGTATTGTTTCACAACTAGCTGCGAAATGGCCGTTACACAGACGCAGCAGTTTCGCTAGTGGAGTTTCGCATCGCAAGGCGTCACCACGCGTTCTGTCGGTGAGGGCAGAATTTCGCACAATGGAAGCCGAAAATATTGAAATATTATTGAATTTGATTCGAAATTATCCCGAGTTATATTTAGTTGGACATGTTGATTACAAATCTATCCTGTAGTTTGTATTTTTCTTTTTAATATGAGGTTCAAGAAGATTGTGTAAAAATTCAAAAGTTTCCGGCTTCATTCTGAAATATGTATAGAAACGATCTTCATGTGATTGAAGTTCTAAGCATAGCTTATTTTCTCCGAGTTTTCTTCGCTTCTGATTTATTTCATGCACCCAGATTCTACGCTTTCTCTTTAATACCGACGCCAGCAACAACAATTCTTCCTCTTCAGAATCTGAAAGCGACGACTGGGACGACTCAGATGACATTCTGAAACGACGTCTGCACCTACAGCCCAAAATCGTCTGCAACAAAAGCTACAATGACATTTCCTTGCGAAAGAACTGCAGTGTACTAACGTTCCGCAGATGTTTCGCTACCGCATTATTTCGCAAAGACTCGCAGCCGCATACGAACGCGTAGGTTACTAAGGGCATAATGATTTAAATTCAAACCGGTGATAAATATCTGTCTAATAACTCATAACTGTTTTCGCTGTATTCGGGTGATAAAAGAACTTATTTATTATAATATTTAATAATGAATCAATATAAAAGTAGTATAAATGTGTCCATTTTCTTTTATTAAATCTATGATGGCTTTCAAAAGAGTAATTGTTGAGTTCACAGCCTGCTTTTCACCAAAAACATTTCGAACTTATCATTTAACTATAAGTATTCAAAGTGCTTCTAAAGGCTTATTAATTTGAATAAATGTTGTTCATAGTCCAAACTCTGTTGATGTCAGAAATCAAATTACTCAAAAATATTTTTTTTTTATACCACAAAGGTGGCAAACAGGCATACGGTCCGCCTGAAGGGAAGCGGTTACCGTAGCCTATGGACGCTTGCACTACTAGAGGCGTTACGCAACGCCGACCCTGTAAAAATCTCTTCACTCCCTTCTTGAAGAACCCCATACTGTACTCCATCGGGAATATCGGAAATCGGTTGAAATCAACAATAAAATCAATACAGTTACATACCAACATAATCATTGGCGTCTCCCTCGAGGGTGACCGTGATGCCCTTAGACAGGAACGCACAGAAACTCTGTCCGGCGGAGCCCTGCAGGGATATGTCCACCGTGGTGCCGTCTGGGAGACCTTGCTCACCGTATTTCCTGAAAGCATACAATATTTTAATATATTTTGTTTTGCAAGGCAATGTTAATTATTAAATAAAAAAATAATCAACTGTTCATTGTGTACAAAGGATCACTGACTCTCATAATACAGATTACTCTAGTTTGAAAGTCAGAAGACTCATTATCTTGTGTATTTAGCAAAAAGATTTAGATTATTTATTTATTAGACTAAGCAGTTTTATATAATATACACATTTTAATAATCTCTATATTTAATATTAGCTTCCCTGTGTAGTCCCTGTTCCCGTAAGAATACGGGAATAAAATATAGCCTATTAATCTCTAATAATGTAAGTAGTTTCAGAGCTTATTCAATACAAACAAACAAATCCCTATTAAAACTCGCGACTCACTAAACATACCATACACTGTAATTTTCTTGTCAAGCCGTTCATTGCTTTTGCTTTAAAGTGAATTCTTAACATATATTACATACTGTGACTAATGCCATATTAGACAAAAATGATTTGCACCAACATGTCTGTTTCTAGTTATAATTATTATTAATATACATGTATTGCCAGCTCCACTCAGTTTACCTAGAAATCCAAAAGGCTTAGAATATCGAGGATAGAACAACTTACATGGCAATATGGTATGACAGCGTGGAGGTGAAGGTTCGATCCTCGTTTGTGATCCTCATGGCGATGTCCACGTGTTTCTGCGAGCCGTCCAGTATTCCTGCACACTGCTCGATCAGCTGGTTGTCCAAACGCTTCTCTAATTGGAAGTCCTGAAGAATGATGAAAATATATGTTAAGAGAATTTGAACCTTATTTGTAAGATTTTAAGAGTGTTTGTATTTTTGTACTTTATAGAGTGTAGGTTATTTGTTGTTAGCTGCGTATGTGTTAGTCTGTAAGTGATTGTTACACAATTTAGTTATATTTGTAAAATAAGTAATGTGTAAACAATTGTTGACTGACCTAATGAATACATAAATGTTTTTAGGAAACTGTTATTTCAAATTTAAGGCTGCTATAGTCTCATAAAAAATACATACGGGCACATATCCTTTATTTTTATAGTCCCTGAATTAATAGCGACAGATAAATGTGTATTTTTGCCATTTGACTATTAATATTTACAATTTTGGTGGCAAAAAAAGTTTTAACATCTAAATCTACCATAGCCTCATTGAAAATCACATACGGGACTATATCCCTTATTCTACCCTTTATTTTGTATAGTCTCTGAATTAATAGTGGCTTAAATGTGGACATATCTATTTTGGTGGCAAAAACAATCTGATTTTTACTTATTGATAGTATAGGTATTTTAACAAAATTTGGCCTATTTACTAACCAGTGTATTCCACTCTAATTAACCTATCTAACTAGCTCCAATAAATCTATACTAATATTATAAAGAGGAAAGATTTGTTTGTTTGTTTGTAATGAATAGGCTCCGAAACTACTGGACCGATTTCAAAAATTCTTTCACCTTTGGAAAGCTACATTATCCCCGAGTAACATAGGCTATATTTTATCCCTGTATTCCCACGGGAACGGGAACTACGCGGGTAAAACCGCGGGGAGGCAGCTAGTCTAGTATAAGACAATAATCACCTGAGCCTTAGAACCACCGACGATGTTGACCCCAGGGCGCATGTGCAAGGCGTTCTTCAGTATGAGGCTGAGGTTGAGCGCCCGCGCCTTGGGGTTGTCGTTGTTGTCCCGCACCTTCAGCAGGTCCGTGCGACCGATCAGCTGCTGGAACTTGCGTACGCCTACTGCCGCCATGTGCTGCCGGACCTGGGGAACAATTGTGGTATTAATAACACTATTTATTTATGTACACAAATAGAGACAAAATGAAGAAAATACAAAAACGAAACAAGTACAAATGAACTGCTTATTTCTTAAGAAAATTCTCAGTTACCAATTAAATAAACACTTACAAAATAAGAATATAATCGAGTTATATATTCTAATATGTATACCAGTAACAGATGTGTACAGCGTTTAATTACTTAACTTAATAATATTTATTTAAGACATAAAACTACGATACAATCAAGAACATCAGTATTACTATGAAAACCTAGATAAAGGCTAAAACACCATGTGGGTGGAATACTTGCTAATATTACAAATGTGCAGGTTTGTCAAGAAGAATGCAGGTTTCCTACTTTTTAAGCAATAACGATAGTGAAGCATGGCACCCTATTAGATTATTTTTGAGGTATTAATACATAAGATACTTTTTATTGGAGAAAATACTCTTATAGAATAAGATGTCATTGATTACTTAAAAGAACAAATAAACTACAAAGTTTACTTAAAAACATAGCGCATCAGAATTTGCATACATAAGAAAACTTAATTAGAAAGCTTCCTCACACACAAAGCACGATTTCTAAGTTTCTTTATTACAGCAATTTAACCAGCTCATCTTCGTCATCATCTAAAAGTCGTACCTCCTCAGCCAACATGAACAAGTAGTTGATGACATGCTCCGGCTTGCCGGCGAACTTCTTGCGGAGTACAGGATCTTGAGTGGCGATGCCGACGGGGCACGTGTTCAAGTGGCACTTACGCATCATTGTGCAACCTGTGAGAGGGGAAATATATGTTATATTTACCATTTCTAATATATTCCCAAATAATTTTTATGCTATTATGTGTGTATATTCAGAAGGACTGAGTAAACAATTTTTCACCAAACCACCCATTTTTAAATCGCGATTTTAGTATATCTTATGCGCAGAACAATGTTTCATGGGACAGCTAGCTATTCTAACCAAAAATACCTCCGTGGCGTTTCGACAAATATACAAAAATCCTTCATGTAATATTGTCAATACCTTAGTTAGGAACCTATTCCATTTTCTTACAATCTTTACTTTATTTATATTATGAATAATTCGATAATTAGTGGTTTAATTTCTAAGTACAGAAAGATACAATGTTAATGAGATTTGTTTGTATCTCACTACATGTATTTAATTGTGACACATAGAATGATCTTCGATGTAGAATATATTTATTAGAACTTCATAAGAGATATAAATAATGAGTATTTACCAAGAGCAATAAGTGGTGCAGTACTGAAGCCAAACTCATCAGCGCCGAGCAGCGCGGCCACCATCACGTCGAACCCAGTCCTTATTTGCCCATCTGCTTGGACTACCACCCTGGAATTGATTTCATCATCAGCTCATATACGTCTCCACCGAGGAGCTCGAGCCTCCCCTAACATCGAGGGGGGTGTAGGCTATAGTCCACCATGCGGGCCTAGAGCGGATTGGCGGACTTCACATGCCTTTGATTGTGACATCTCGGGCATGCAGGTTTCCTCACGATGTTTTCCTTCACCGAAAGCCACTGGTGTGAATCCGTACGTAAGTTTTAATTCAGAGGTACGGGTCAGGGATTTGAGCCTGCACCCTCATTATCGTGAGTCAGTGCGTTCTCAACTGAGCAGGTATTGATTTATTAATTACTAGCTGCCTCCCCGCGGTTTTACCCGCGTAGTTCCCGTTCCCGTGGGAATATAGGGATAAAATATAGCCTATGTTACTCGGGGATAATGTAGCTTTCCAAAGGTGAAAGAATTTTTGAAATCGGTCCAGTAGTTTCGGAGCCTATTCATTACAAACAAACAAACAAACAAACAAACAAACAAACAAATCTTTCCTCTTTATAATATTAGTATAGACTAGCTTCTGCCAGCGACTTCGTTCGCGTGGAATAGTTTCTTTGGGCAAACTCTAACTTTAACCCGCGACTACGTTCCTCGAACCTCCTCCTTTTTTTTAAGTCGTTTAAAAATAATCCTTATAGCATGATTCTTTTTTATTAAACAGGTAATGATGTTAACTTTTTTAAATTAGGGATGAGTGAGAGTATTATAAACGTAAGAGTAAACAAATATAATCAGAATGCTCCGAACTGCTAAGCTATCAGGAGTTACACGTGTTATTCTGAGTCAACTATAAAAGATAGACATATCCTGTTGCGGGATATTTTTTAGAAAATTTTATGTAGAATATTTCCGTCATACATAATTTCTATGTAACTTTAACCATTAAGGCTGCACACGCGACGGAAGCTTAAAAAATGGAGTAACTTCTCCCGTTTTCCCAAAATTTCCCTTCACTACTCTGCTCCTATTGATTGTAGCGTGATGAAAAGTATCCTATAACCTGCCCAGGAGTATGAAGAATAATTGTACCAAATTTCGTTAAAATCCGTCCAGTAGTTTTTATTTCTATAAGGAACATACAGACAGACAGACAGACAGACAGACAGACAGACAGACAAAAATTTTACTGATTGCATTTTTGGCATCAGTATCGATCACTAATAGTTATTTTGAAAATATATTTCATGTACAGAATTGACCTCTCTACAGATTTATTATAAGTATAGATTAAGAATTATTATTTTTAATTTATATTACTCAATTGTGATCTAGACAATAAATAGGTAGGACTAGCATCGGTATGTAAGATGTTACGTAGGAAGATAGTATACCTAGACCGCAGATCGTTGAGGACCAGTACTTGATGGGTCTCAGCAACTCCAAGCTCCCACGGCAATCCGGCGCTCTTGATGCCGGTCCAGGAGCTGGCTCCGGTTCCACCATCATGTCCTGATATCACTATGTGTTCTGCTTTACCCTGAGGAAATGTATCATATGTGTTAAATTCTAACGTACCTCTATTAAAATCTATATTGACAAACCTGTAGGCTTTGTCGTGAGTTCGAATCTCACCGAGGATAATCATTTGTGTGCAAGAATATGTCTGTTTCTGTGTCTGGATGTAAGTATCTATATAAGTATGTATTTAAAAGTAGTATATGTAATACATCAGCTATCTAGTATAGCTATATCACAAGCTCTGCTTAGTTTGGAACCAGATTGGCCGTGTGATTACTAAAATTACAAACCATACAGGTTACACTTGTGAGTATTTATCGTGTTGATAATTAGTATAATTTAATAGCTTTCAGGCGGTATATATTTTCATTTCTTACATATTGTTTTTTGTTCTTCTTTTATTTTTGTTATATTTATTCATGGTCTACTTAAACTTTCTTTTTCCATACCAACCTCATTACGACTATAACAAACATCCTAAAAACAATAACAACCCTATCAGCCAAATCGGTCAAGTTACCAAGATAAATAGAGATTCATTTTCATACCTTAGCAACCCCCGAAGCAACGACACCAACCCCGACTTCAGAGACAAGTTTGACGGAGATCCTGGCGCGAGGATTGGCGCACTTGAGGTCGTAGATGAGCTCGGCGAGGTCCTCGATGGAGTAGATGTCGTGGTGGGGAGGCGGCGAGATCAGACCCACGCCGGGGACTGAGCATCGGGTGAGGGCTATATCCTCTGTCACTTTGTAGCCTGGCGGAAAACAAACGAACACCCTGTAGTTCCTCTGATAGGTATAAGATTTTTGCTAGTTTTTTGCTTGTATTGAATTGACTCCGATACTAGTAGTTTGATGTGAATAATTCTTTCATCTAAGGGCTATATATTATCCGCTTATGGGCCCATAATGGGAAAAAAATACAGCCTATGCTACTCCGTGATAATGTTAATTCTCCGTGATTCTTTGGAGAAATAATTATTCAGATCGTTCTGGTAGTTGGGAGTCAATTCAATACAAGCAAACAAACAAATAAATCTAATACATATTCCTAGTGTAGACAACATACATACTTGCATAGACAAATAAATAAAAGAACTCGTAGTGACTCAGTTCGGAACGATCATAAAGGTGCCGGTTCAAACCCCTGGCCCGTACCTCTGAGTTTAAAAGATTTAAATCTTCAATATGAATTTACACACCCAGTGGTGCCACAGCTAAAACTAGTGCTTTTGGTAAAGGACAACATTGTAAGGAAACCTGCATGCCGCAGATGTCACAGTCAAAATAATGTGAAGTACCCTAATTTGCTCCGCTCCTATTCGTCGAAGCGTGATGATATTATATAGCCTTCCTCGATAAATGGGCTATCTAACACAAAACAAATTTTTTATCGGTTTCTGAGATTAGCACGTTCAAACTCATCAGCTTTATATATTAATTATAGATGATGAGAAACGTAAATAAGTGTATATAGTTACCGGGCAGTTCTCCCCCCTCCCCCGGCTTGGCCCCCTGCGCCATCTTGACTTGCAGATCATCAGCGTGCGCCAAGTACGAGGCCGTCACGCCGAACCTGCCCGAGGCCACTTGCTTGATCGCCGAACGACGGTTCCACTCGGGATCCTAACACAACATATATAAATAAAGATTTATTGTAACAATATACCACTCGTTACGTAAATTACTGCATATTATAAAACCAAGTCGCTTTCCGCTGTCTGTCCCTAAGTCTTTTTAAATGTTTAAAACTACGCAACGGATTTTGATACGGTTTTTTTAAATAGATAGTGATTCAAGAGGAAGGTTTTTATATACAACTAGCTGCCTCCCCGCGGTTTTACCCGCGTAGTTCCCGTTCCCGTGGGAATACAGGGATAAAATATAGCCTATGTTACTCGGGGATAATGTAGCTTTCCAAAGGTGAAAGAATTTTTGAAATCGGTCCAGTAGTTTCGGAGCCTATTCATTACAAACAAACAAACAAACAAATCTTTCCTCCTTATAATATTAGTATAGATACATGCATAATATGTCAGAGTAACTGTCAATTTTGGAAGTTTCTAATGTGATGTATAAGCATTGCACCCGTGCGAAGCTGGGGCGGGTCGCTAGTGGGAAATAATAAAGCAACAGTCAAAGCGTCACCATTCATATGAAATGTTTAAAAATACTTTTTGACCGGCTTCAAAAAAGGAGGAGGTTCTATGTTCCGATGTGTATATATATTTATTATAAGAGTAAGAATTATTCAAGAATATCCACAAATGTACCGTATTGACTCTATTTTATGATTTTCAATGACTTACTTCAATATATATTTCAATTAACATATTTCAATAAGAAAAGAAGCCGCAGAAAGCAAAATACAATTTGTTGAATTGAAAATAAATAGCTGTACTTTGGAGACAGACATATACCTAATTATAAGGCGGATTCTTTTTATATTATCACCACAGATGTAGCACTGGAAAATATTTATCTAACTTCTTGATGGCATGAGTTCTACAAAATTAAGTCTAGAAATTTAGACCAACAACACTATTACAGATTTAAAATGGATAAATTACCTGATTGAGATATCTGTCGGCATTTTCACCACCTTCGCCCGTGTTGGACTTGCCGCCGATGCGGTTCATCGCTATCGCCAGCGTCGTGTGAGACTCCAGGGATATCGAGCCGAAGGACATCGCACCTGTAAATAAAAACACAGTTTTACGTTACAATGAAATGGGTCAGGATATTTATTTTATTATATTTTAAGAGAGGAATAGATAGCGATAAATGATTCTTGGCAGTGAATTGCTGACTTTACAAGGTTAGGTATATTTTTGTTATTAAAAATTGTTAAATAGCATCTACATTTTTTCGGATTTCTTGCTGTTTAGACCACTCTTTCCCGGCAATTTCTTTAATTTCAACTAAATAATCGCGTATTTGAATATATATATTTTTTCTTGTTATTTTACATGCTTTCTAGCTACCTATATACCAAGGAGTGTACTCTCCTCAGTCCCTGTTTGGGGACGGCTGGTAATGGTTTTTATGCATGTCTTTAGATATAGAATACGAGTTAAATTATTTTAATTTGTAGTGTCTACTATCTATTATAATAATGATGTATATATATACCAGTGGCAAATCTCTTGACGATCTCCTGCGCGGGCTCCACCTCCCGCAGCGGGATGGGCTCGTCGAGCCGCACCAGCTCCAGCTGCCCCCGTAGTGTACACGCCCTCACAGACTCTAGGGTACTCTCCCTGGAACAATAGCAATATTCATTAAGATCTTTCAAGGTCTTCCAAGATCCTTCAAGATCTTTCAAGGTCTTCCAAGATCCTTCAAGGTCCTTCAAGATCCTCCAAGATCCTTGTGAAAGTCACTAATAGAAAATTCGCAAAGATATATGAAATAAACAATCAAATATCGTGTACCATACACCAAAAAAATTTATTAATTTGCCAAATTGAATTAAACAAAAATTTTAAATGTGTTATTAAAATATAAATAGTTGTAATTGCATCAAAATTATTTTAAGGAAATTCTTTTAGAAAGTTAATGATCCATAGTCATAAGCTCATAGCTTCAGTCATACCCGAATGAATTTATTATATCAATAATTATTTATTTAGACTTACATAACTCTTTTATCTCCTCTACTTTTCATTTTTAAACAAGCAATTTTCAAACTGTCGACAAAAAAAAATTAAAAGCTAATAAAATCCCATACTTGAATCTGTCATAAGCCGATTCGCTCTTATTAAGCGCAGCCTCCTGTAGATTGGCGATGGACATCGGGTCGTTGATATGCTTCTCGCCGCCGGCGCGCCAGTGGTAGTTGCCGGGGTTCCTGGGACAAACAAACATACAGTTTTGACGTGACAACGTCTTATAAATTGGTTTGCCGGGTGACACTTCAAGAAACTGCGTTACGCTCCGCTCACGTTACGTGACGTTATGTTTTAAATTGTTACTATTATTTCATCCTTCTTCCTACTATACGAATGAATATTCACATTAAAATTATTTTACCACTCAAAGTCGTTGTCACGTAAAACTTTCGCCCGTATACCGACTTTACAGGTAACCAATTTTTATTCTTACTAATATTACAACAGCGAAAACATGGTTGGGTGTTTGTTACTCACGCAATAACGGCTAAAGATAAATATCTTAGCACATAGTTCTTAATAGGGACATAGTATACTCTTTATTCTGGGAAACTTTTAACTACCCCGGGAACGTATGTATTGATTATATTGTAGATAGGATAGGGTACTTTTTATCACGGGGAAATTTTGGATCTCCGGGAACACTAAACAGAACCACGAGCGATAAATAAAAAAACGTTTACATAAAAAAGGTTAAAGGACATGAAATTTTTATAACATTAGTCATACCAGTAAAACACTTAAAGTAGATTTACATTGTTTTATCGAATATTGGATGAAAAGATTGCACAAATAATGGTTCTATGGATTCGATAAATCTTACCTCAGCACCAAAACATCCTTACAATCGCCGTACGTAAGCGCGTGCCTGTCGAATATTTCCTTGGATATTATCTCAAAATTAACGCCACCTGAAACGTAATATTATACATTAAAAACTTGACACTATGTACAAAAAGCGATAACAACTTAATTTTTATTAGAGGCACCCCACGTTCCCTTGGGATCGTACATTTCCCCATGGATAAAAAATAGCCTATATGTTATTGCAGAACATATTCTAACTGTGTGCTATATTTCATCGTGATCCCTTCAGCCGTTTTGGCGTCAGAGAGTAACATCGAGCATGTAACCAATAGAGTAGAACTGTTAACAGTTTTGTTAGAAAACAAAATACGCCAAAACGCTGCGCCGGCCCCTGTGTTCTGATTGGCCGACTCAAGGTCAAGTGTTGCACTAGACGTACACACAGGTCTCTTATTGGTCGGGTACTGTTTTAGTTCGAGCGTGATTTGTTAGTTATACCGGTTATACGTGACAAATCATTGATGCGTTGCTAAACAAATGGCTCACTATTGCTACTCTATTGGTTACATGCTCGATGGAGAGTAATAACACACATACATTCTTTAACTTTCGCATTTATAATATCTGCGAGGATGTATGGATGACTCTTTCACGCAATAACGACTGGATGCATCTAAATGATATTTAGCAAATAAATAGGTTATCGTCTAGAATAGCCCACAGGCAACTTTCTATCTCGGGAAAGCGGGAGAATCCAGAGCGGAGGCTAGTATACTAACTAATATTATAAATGCAAAAGTAACTCTGTCTACATAATATATAACATACATAAATTTGGTACACAGATAGTCTAGAACCTGTGAAAGGACATAGGCTACTTTTTATCCCGGAAAAATTGCAAATCCTCCGGGGACACGAGTAAAACCCCGGTACGAAAGCTAGTATCTACACTAATATTATAAAGAGATTGTATTATTGTATGCAACGAATAAACTCAAAAAGTACTGGACCGAGTTTAATAATTCTTTTTTCATTAGAAAGCTACATTATCACTGAGTAACATAGGCTATATTTTATCCCTGCTTTCCCACGGGAACGGGAACTACGCGGGTAAAACCGCGCGGAGGCAGCTAGTAATCTATATGCTAACTTACCAATCCTAGACTGAGTGCCTCTGAAGCATTTATCAATGACTTCTTCATTAAGGCCAACCGCTTCAAATATCTGCGCACTCTTATATGACTGAAGAGTGCTGATGCCCATTTTAGCCATGACCTTGGCCAATCCTGTCTCTATAGCTTTCTGGTAAGCTTTGTAAATGTCATCATCGGTTATATTAGGGTCGATGATATTGTCGTTGCGGAGGGAGAAGGCTAACTCGAAGGCTAAGTATGGGCAGATCGCGTCGGCACCGTAACCTGAAAATATTGATTAGATGATTTTGTTAGTGAGTGTTTCTATAAAAGGTAAAAGAGATACATAGAGCTCGAATTACAATATGGGAGACATCGACCCTAAGATTTTAATTTATTCCCTTTCACTTTCTAGCCTACCAGAAAATTTTTTAATTACCTATATAATGTTAATATATTTCTCTAGTTTTATGTTGTAAATAATAAACAATATATTTACTTTTAGATTTTAAATATAATAAAACTGTTATTCCTAGATATAATACATAGCTAAATAACAGCCGGTTGGCTTTGTGGTTAGTGACCCTAACTTTTAAGTCGCCGGTCGTGGGTTCAAAGCCCACCCAGGATAGTCATTTGTATACATAAGTATGTCTGTTTGTTTCGTGTCTGTATGAAAATATCTATATAAGTATATATTTAAAAGAAGTATATGTAATAAATCAGCAATCTGGTTATCATATCACACGCTCTGTTTGGTTTGGAATCAGATTGGCCATGTGTGAAAAATGTCCCAGGATATTTATTATTTAAAACAACGTCGATTTTTCCAACTGCCAGGCACGCCATTTTTTTTACAGAAAAACTTTTGTCAAGTCGCTAGCAAATACCTATATATATTATATTTTATAGGCTTATGCTTACCGAGCAAAAGAGCCATGTGATGGACCTCCCTCGCCTCAGCAGTCTCCACTAATATGCCAACTTTCATGCGTTGACGGGTCTCGATCAAATGGTGATGGACAGCGCCTGAGGATATAAGGTTATAATGTTATGTAATATTTATAAACATAAAACTACGATATAATAGCTTGCTGATGTTTTAAGTACCCTATGATACTCATGGTTATAGCTCTAGCATTTATAAGATACTGAGGAATAAAAAATCGACATACATATTTACTATACGAGTCTAGTGGACTTCTCTATTCGTGCATACACGTTTGCATGGTAGTTTCACAACGTAAAATGAACCCTACACCTTCACCACTACGTTCCAAATTCAATTACCCAGAGCCAGTAGCGAGCTGAGGGGCACCTTGTTGGTCTAGTACGCTGAGTTTCGCATGTGAAATGAACCCTAAAACTACACGGCTACGCTCCAATATTACATGGTTATTGAATTCTAGAGCAAGCAGTAAGCTGACGGGCACTGTAAGCACTGAGAGAGTTTCACGATATAAAAATAACCCTAAATCTATATTGCTATGATTCAGTTTACTTCGGCCCTAATTGAAGTGTTCCACAACGTAAAATGAACCCTAGATCACACAACTACAATACAATATAGCTTGTTACCTAGAGCCAGTAGTGAGCTGACAGGAACCCGACTAGGTCCAGCAGCTCGATCAGACAGCACGAGGAGCTGGTAGCCCACTGCCACCACGGCACCCTGTTAGCCTGGTACGTTGAGTTCCTCAACGTAAAATAAACCCTACATCTACACCATTACGTTCCAATTTCAATTACCCAGAGCCAGTAACGAGCTAACCGGTATTGTAGAGACAGCTCCACAATGTAAAATAAACCCTAAAACCACAACACTACAGTCCAAATTCAATTACCTAGTGCTAGTAATGAGCTGACCGGCACTGTGGAGAGAACCCTACGTCTGTATACCAACGGTACATCTTCAATTACCTAGTGTGGTTGGGAGAGTAGGAATAATCCCACAATGTAAAATAAACCCACACCACTACAGTCCAATTTCAATTACCCAGTGCTAACAGCGAGCTGACAGGCACCCTCAGTATGGTGAGTTCCTCAATTTAAAATGAACTCTACATCTATATCCTTACGTTCCAAATTCAATTACCTAGTGCGAGCACCGAGCTGACAGGCACTGTAGAGACAGCTCCACAATGTAAGATAAACCCTAAAACAACATGTCTACAGTAGAATATAGCTTGTTACCTAGAGCCAGTAGTGAGCTGACAGGAACCCGACTAGGTCCAGCAGCTCGATCAGACAGCACGAGGAGCTGGTAGCCCACTGCCACCACGGCACCCTGTTAGCCTGATACGCCGAGTTTAACAACGTAAAATGAGCTCTACACCTTACACCAGTACGTTCCAATTTCAATTACCTAGAGCCAGTAACGAGCTAACCGGTATTTTAGAGACAGCTCCACAATGTAAAATAAACCCTAAAACCACAACACTACAGTCCAAATTCAATTACCCAGTGCTAGCAACGAGCTGACCGGCACCCTGCCGGTCAAGTAGGAATAATCCCACAATGTAAAATCAACCCTACATCTACAACACTACAGTCCAAATTCAATCCAAAAAGGAAAAACCTTATAAAAATATTGTAACTTATCTGTTTTTTTTTTGTTTTTTTTTTTTTATAGTTAGGTGTTAGCCTTAAGAATTTAAACATGTCGTGTTTGCTTTTATATAAGAATACATATAGTTTTTATTTAGCGTAAGTTTATATTTCTCTTGTATGTATTGTTGCTAGCAGACCTTAAATAAATAAATAAATTACCCAGTGCCAGCAACGAGCTGACAGGAACCCGACTAGGTCCAGCAGCTCGATCAGACAGCACGAGGAGCTGGTAGCCGGCCGTCGCCGCCGCCAGCGCCTCGCGCGAGATCCGCGATAGAGCTGGCTCTAATCCCGCCGGACCGGAGGTGAACTCGAACGTGCAGTCCACTACTGCTGTCTGGAATATAAGCATTAAATATAAATAAATATCGTGGGATATTTGTCATTCCAAACTAAGCAGAGCTTGTGATATGGTAACCAGATAGCTGATATACTACTTTTAAATTCATACTTATATAGATATTTACATCCAGACACAGGACAAACAGACATATTCATGCATACAAACGTTTGTCCTGGGTGGGATTCGAACCCACGACTCGCGGCTTGTAAGTCAGCGTCACTAACCACAAAGCCAACCGAGCTGTCGAATATATATTTACATCCAAACACGTTTACGCATACATTTTGTCCTGGGTGGGATTCGAACCCACGACTGGCGGCTTGAAAATCAGGGTCAATGCCTGACTTATCACATTCATAACAAATAATAGAAAAAAATTGCAATGCACTAGTCACATGTTGTTATATTTTGGTTTTTAACCGACAAATTTTTTTAGTATTTTTTGTTATAGCGGCAATAGAAATACATCATCTGTGAAAATTTCAACTGTCTAGCTATCACCGTTCTTGAGATACAGCCTGGTGACAGACGGACGAACAGCGAAGTCTCAGTAATAGTGACTCATTTTTACCCTTTTTGGGTACGAAACCCTAAAAATCTGGTTAAAAAAAATATATCTTCTTAAAAAATATAGATATTACCTTCCAGCCGCGATGCGTGGACCTCTTCAAGGCATCTAGATCGGGCAGCGACAGTATCGGCTGCGGCAGGAACAGCCGGTGCACGAAGGCGGCGCTCGGGATCAGTATGTTGGGCGCCGGACCGATCGGACATAGTAAAGACATCACTATCTTCTCCCTGGATAACATGTATAAAAATTTATGTTCTGTGTGTAGATGTAAATGTAGGTTTTTGTATTGATTTCTCAAATGGAAATCTAACGAAACATACACTGGTACATTTAAATCATTACAAAAACCAAAATTGAGGTGTGTTAAAACTTGCACTAGCATTAATTTTAACTTGTCTCGCTAATTGCTTTTTTGTCGCGTAACTTATTGTCAGAAAAAGGTTCTTATGATAGAAAAATTAAAAGTCGCGCGGAAAATTTGAAATTTTAAGAAAACGTTACGTATAAAAAGCTCAAAGGGATATCCAGTCACCTACACTGACAGATGACATTTAAAACTACTTATTTTAAGTAGTTTTTACTTTAACGGTGGACTGCCACCTTCTAGACACAAAATTCTGCTCGGACATACCAAAGCTCTCACTAATAAATGGAAGTTCATAGATAACTTACCTGAAGGGGTCGATGGGGGGGTTGGTGACTTGAGCGAAGAGTTGCTTGAAGTATTCGTATGGGAGCGGCTGGAACTGCGAGAGGCAAGCCAACGGGGCATCGTTACCCATGCTGCCTAGTGCTTCTTTCCTGTAAAATATAATCAAGTGTTAAATAAATATTATGTGGAAGCCGTGGTGGTTCAGTTGAGAACGCACTGACTTACAATCATGAGTCTGCAGTAATAAAATATACTTTGGAGTACCAATAAACTAGCAGTTACTTAATAGCTAAATTTAACAAGTAGTTACAAATAAGTACTTCTTTAAGTTAATTCGGAGTTACCCTTATATACATAAAAACTCCTCAAAATGTGAGTTCCCTTCTTTAGAATTGAAAATTTCCTCCTTTAAAATCAGTTAATAAACAAAATTGATATTATCTCTTAAAATACTTCATATGACTAAGATCACATAACCTAGTCAATAGGTACATACTTTTACAGCTTTAACTACAAGTTAATAAACATTCCAATCCTCCAGCAATAAAATTCCAACTGTAACATATGTCTGCAAGGTTCATTTTACATCAACACACTGAAAAGAGACAACAATATCAGGAGGGAATGAGACAAACTTACTTGTTCTGAATCATAGGAACTAGCAGCATATTGATAGATTCAATGGTATATCCGAAGAGACTGAGCCGTTTATCAGTAAGGCCTGTAATAGCCCCGCCGTTGGGAACACTGCTACCACCATTGGAGACTGTGCCATTCCCCATAGCAGATACAGACTGGTGTATCTCTTCTAATGTTATCTGTAATCATAAAAATAAACTATTAAGAATCTGTGGAGTAAATTTTTTATCTATCCCAGAATATAGACTTCTTATTATGTTTGTTTGATCGCGATAATCTGAAGAACTATTGATCCGATTAGAAAAAATTATTAAGTGTTTTATAGCCCAATTTTCGAGGAAGTATATAGGCTATATATCATTACGCTACGACTAATAGGAGCGGAGCATCAATGATAAATGACACTTACGAAGTTGCGCGGGTCAACTAATTTGTAATATGTATATAGTAAGCACACAGACAGACTCAAATATCGTCACCCATCTCGCTTACAGGAACGTCACATAACAGACTTTGGAGCTTTTTGTGTCACGCTTATTCCGGATTAGAAAGAGCGAGACGTATGATGGTGACTGCGTTCATAAACTTCGAATAGAAGGGATTCAAAATGGAACTTTTAAACGCAAAAAGGATTAAATTTTGTGTTATATTCTGGGATAATTCAGATTAAACTCATATTCATAACTCACTCCACCCTGCGTTTTTTAAATAATCATTGTTTCTGAAGCCACTCGTAAGAATTACCATACAAAAGTATTCAGTTTCAAGTAGGATAGATAACTGCCATACTACAATGAATTTATGTACTTTATATTAAAACTATTACTTTAATTGGTATTAAAAAGACCAATTTTTATAATTTTTGTTGTGTTTCTACGATCACATTATCATTTACCATTGTGAGATTCTGTTCAAACAAGTATATGGTTAAAAAAATCAATAACTATGGACGATAATCAATAAATCTCTATTTTTGCCATTATTTGTATTGGATTTTTTTGACAAAAATGGACATTAATCCGGGCTATATTATATATTCTTTAATAATAAATTATAAATGCTGTCATCTACCTTCTGCCCAATAAACTGACATATACTTTTGTTGGTATACCTGTCTATAACACTTCTAAAATAAGCACTTGATTATAGCCTACTTATAAAACCCATTTGATTCAATTCCTTGTTTTGAAATCAGTTATTATTTCAAATAGATTCATTCATGTGTCATTTTCATCAAATAAAGAGTATTTTTTTGACGAAATATAGTGGACACAAATGAATGAAATTACTTGAAAGTTAGAAGCGTTTCACGAATGTTATTATTATCGCATATGCATAACATATACATATATGCATATGCACTCAACTCCATGCAACACTCATCACTCACCATCTAAACATTAAAAATATTTGTTTTTGATATCCCATCACCGGACGCACCGGTATGCAGCATTGAAAACAGAAAAAAAACGTATGAATATGGGGATAGAGTCCAAAATGCAATGATACTGATGAATATCATGCTTTACACGAGTATGATTAAGGTGAATTTATGTTCCTGAAGAGTAAAGTGAGAATAATGATAACATTTTGCATGACTTTTTATGAAAAATGGACAAAACCGTAAATAAATACTTAACTTTCATATTAAACAATATAAATTACTGATGAAAATCCCAATAATGGCACATAGAAATAAGTCCTGTAATCGCTTAAACATTACACCTTCATCCCAAAACTGATGGAATTTGAACTGTATACAAAAGTTTTAAGGATTATAATCCAACGTCACCTGTTCCTGAAGCCACTGCGAGTGGGGCCGGCTGCGAGCGATGTTCATCTTGAGCTCGACGTCTTGTATCATCTTCTTCTCCTCAGTATCTACCAGCAACATGCGGCCTGGTTTTAGACGACTCTGAAATGGTAATTTCAAACTTATATATAGTGACGTGAGACATTTTTCACTCTCTTTATTTACGACCGTAATAAGTTACGATAACGTGTCAAATTATATATAGCATTTTATGATTTTGAAAACGTAAGAAAAACGGAAAAAAGGGGGATAATTTCGTTTTTTTTTCGGAACTTTTAGACTTGGAACAACATAATATACCCAAAAATCAAGAACTTAAAACTACAAAGGTAAAATTTCACTAACGAATAGCACAGAGCTTCCCAAATCATCTTTATAAATTAATCAACCTATAAATTAAATTTTGTATGCCACCCTGGCCAAGTTTGTGACACTATGTAATGATATTATTGTATTCGACCTTTGAACACCATTTTTCGAACAAATAAATTAAAATTATTATTATTACAATATTTGTCTATTTACCTTCAATATAACCTTTTCAGGGTCGACATCATAAACCCCCACTTCGGACGCCATCACTAGAATGTTCTCGCTGGTCACGTAGAAGCGGGACGGACGTAGGCCGTTCCTATCCAATATGGCGCCTGAAGTAAATAGATATTAGGTAAGTTAATCAGTTGTTTGATGACTTAGGTGATAATAAATATCTGTGTATTTATCATCACCGACTCCAGCAAGAATCTGTTTCCCTAAATGGATCTTGCACATTGATATTAAAAAACCCAAGATGCACAGTCTCATACAAAAGTAACACTCGAAACCGTCCTCAAACACTCACCAATGATACCTACGATGTTATAGTTATACTATAAACATATTTTATTGCAAATTCAACCTTACTAGCATGTTTAAAAGTTGTTTTTAGCACGCAGTGTACAAAAAGTAATAAAATTTTACGACTGAAGTTAGCCGGTAGAACAAGGCATGGAGTGGAGACGAATATTATCAATTAACTTTTTGTTCATAAGACATTGAGTGAGATTTATAAGTTTGAATTGTGTTCTAAACACAAATTTTCAAGTGTCAGATTGAATCTACGGATTACTCTTATAACTAAAAAAAATATATTATCATAACATTGAAACACATAATTAATTATACTTCGCATCTCTCCCGAAGATGATTACAAGCATTTACATGCAGCAGACCAGATTTATGCTGCCCTAATCACACATTTAGAGTTTTTTTTTTTTTTTTTTATTGTCGGTAGTTTTATACTCTTACGCATCACCACGCCGCCACATCTCGTCCCGTGTACTGCCATTACAAGATTTTGTGTCGTCCGACTCACACGTAAATTTGTTCCTCGTCCAACGTCCTAGTAAAATGGGGAAAGAATGCGATCAAATAAGGAAAAGTGATATAGTGGATAAAAGTACCTATTTAAAATGTAAAAAATGTAAAACAAAAATAAAGTAAAATAATATCGTCATCTTCGTGTTCATCAAACGATTCGTCGCTCCAAAATAGGTACATAGTACATTGTCTCCCGAGCATTCTTATCGTCAGTGTTCAGATGTCCAACAAGCTAAGTGACCTAGAGATTCAAGGTAAGCTTCGACGATTCCGTAACTACAAAATTTTATCATGCCTACCCTTTTATATTTTATATTGACTTAAAATATAATAAGTCTCGTATACATTCAAATATCCCGACGTAAAACGTGTGTGGAAATTTTATCCCGACATATTGTGTGTGGATATATACCTACATATAGGTACTATTAGTACCTACTTACCTCCGACGCAAAGCGTGTGTGAGAATTGATTGAACGATCAAATATTCCAAATTATACAATGGTTATGGCATTTTATAATTATACTACCCACATAATAATTTTAAGAATGCGTATATTAAGCCCATACTAAGCTCCGAGATAAAATCGGCGTTGTCCGATATGAACGCTAAGTGGGATTCCTACAGTGAGCTGTATATCGGCAATCGGTAAAGCAATAAGCTCGAGTTTACTACAGAATGATAAATGATACATCTTATAAAAACGCTGAGCGATACGGGCAGATTGCTATGTGATACATATTACAGAGAATCGTTCTCGAGAAGTTTCTCGATCATCGATATATATGTACTACGTACTAGATAGGGCGTTCCGAACACTCGCTTTTATCAACTCAACTGAACTGCAGTCCCCACACCCGACTTTAGTGTGGCTTCGACATTCATTCAGTGCGGGTGCGCACGGAGCAGCGTTAATAACAACGATAATCCGGATCAAAGTAGACCCTGGACGAAAATAACTAGTCAGTAGTCAACTAAGTAAAATTACTACCTGTTTAAGTGAATTAATAGGTGATAATTCCGTAATTCCAGAGTAGAAAAACAATTTATCTATTTAAATACCACGCCATTCTACAATCATATACTAAAACGTGCAGATGTTCCCTTAAAACTGGTTGTAGGTAAAAATATGTAACTGAACACAGACTTGATATGTTTTTTTAGAAAGGTTTTAATTTGATTAATTGTTAATGAGTTTTTAATTAGTAGTGATAGTTTGATATTTTGAATAATTGTTTTATGTTAATTCAAGCCCTGGCCCGTACCTCTGAGTACTCATTTAAGCCATGTGAAGTCCGCCAATCCACACTAGGCCCCCCTAATATTAATATAATACATTTTGAAATCGAGTTTTATTCTAATGAAGTTTAGAAGGTAAAAAAGATGTGTCACATCTGCGGTGTGAACTCTATAGGGACGACATCTTAGTGTAGTTAACTGAACGAAACGCGTAAGCGCCATGAAATTTGCGGCGCTTACGACGTTTTGGTCGCGAGAAAACTATACTCTAAGCAATCTAGCGCTGTATCTTTTAAAATAGTTTGGTTAGTTGACACAGCTTTATACAGCGCTGCAGCGAACTTTAGTTCTAACTCTTACCAGTTTTTAAACAAATGTTTTACATGAACGTTCTTGTCTATCGCTATACGTCGATGTTCTCGATCGTCAATTGCATTTGCTAACAGAAGCGAGGTATTATAAAAAGTGCAAAAATAGACGACCATTTGTTCGGTTTTAACCTGGCGGAGCACCTCAAACCATCCATGGCCATATCGACTTCTGCATCCGAGGTGAGATTTAACAGCGGTAAATCGAGTCAATATCGGCTACAATCTATTCCTACGACTCGTACGGCGGGGCTCTCAACGCACGGGGGGCACCGCGGGCGGGGCCGCCGATGTGCGAACACCCGCACGCCCAGTACCGGCGCCCGCCGCGCGCGGCACGTGGCGCGAGGCGTTCCTACCCTCAAACTCGTCGACGCTGACTGCTTCGACACAGGTACAGAACTTATATACGCGTTCGTATCGCCGCGGCCGGCAGACTCCACTGCACTTTCTACACGAATGACTCCATATTGGTAACGAAAAAGCCATATTATCTTGGATTAATGGTTGTAAAATTCCCTTTCGTAGTACTCCATATCAAACCGATGCATACGAGAGAAGTTCAAGTTCATATATCTATATTATTTTGAAGTAAATATCATAGATAGCTGTATTACACATTTCTATGTTCTGCGTTAGAAACACAGTTCAGTCTCCCAATATTTACATTACCAAACCCAAATGGAAAACTTGTATATGGTTTTTTCTAAAAAAAAAAAAAAAAATGTTTCTATCGTTCACTTCACAATTGAAGATTATAGTACTGTGTTAAAGTTAATTAACAAAGATTATTTTATGGCTATTACACCTTAAAGATGCATATTTTTTACTGCCCATCGCTCAAAGTGATAGAATGTTTAAATGGAAAAACCGACTATTTGATTTTGACGTATTTACTTACAGTTAGGACTCTGCACCGCCCCCTACGTCTATACAAGTTTATTTGTTCGAAAAGTCATGTATCAGTCAACTTTCTTAACATTTTTTGTGCATTAGTCATTCTTAAAGAACTCTTTTAAGTTAGAATTTTTGATCAATGATGACAAAAGTCACATATACCCTCATATAAGATGTTTATTTTCAGGTTTAATCTTAGACTCATCTAATATTTTTGACATTACCTTCCAGATGAACAGAAAAAACTGATAAAATTATTTACAAAATAAAATATTAAAAACGAAAAGTTGTGCGATTACAACTTGGGCTGGTGATGTTGGTTTACTGACGTCATGTCCCCCTCGTCGACTACGTACGGATAAGTTATATTACTGAAATGTTCGCAAGATAAATTTTTTTGGTACTCTATTATACTGAAAATTACAACAATATACTTACGACTTTGTCTGGCAGTTTAAAAGACAATTTCATATGGTGGAGAGCTCACGTTAACTATGCAGGCTGTTCATTTTGAAATGAAGACTATGCGATGAAGTCTATAGCGATGCATCACATGGGGTCCAACTCGTAACGGCGAAACTGCTCATGATCATTGGGATAATACACAACTTTTATTACACATTAAAATTACTCGCAGCTTTTTATAATCTAAAAATGTTTGCATCTGGGCCGGAACTGCAACATTTTATTATGAATAGACAATACTACAGCCATTGCATGTATTATTAAAATGGGAGGTATACAATTCAGACACCTTAATAAAATCTCACGTGAGATATGGCAATAGCTCTCCATTGACCAAAATTTTTGCTTCATATCCAATCAAATATGAATGTAGTCGCAAACTTTGAAACTCGTCAAACTTTTAATATAGACACTGAACTCGAACTTGCAGATTACGCATTTCATCAGATTGTCGATTGTTTCGGTATGCCTGAATTTGACTTATTTTCAAATAATCAAAATCATAAATGTCAAAGTTTTGCTAATGGAACTAATACTACTGTTTGTTTTGGCTGTTGATCTTCCTAAAATGAATAAATAAAATAGACCCAAATTCTGAAATTGTTGATGCGTTCACAATTGTGCCTTCCCACCGTTTATTATTTCTCAAGTACATATTAGATATTACACATAATTTAATGCGACAACACTCAAGGCATTATGGTAACACCGTCCTGGCCAACGCAACCCTGCTATCCTACACGGATATCCCTGTTTATTTCACAAATATTATATTCTCAACCTATTAAACATTTATTTATTTATCCTTTCAGAGAGCATCATCCTCTCAATGCGGATCTAACCCTGATGCCAGGGATATTATCAGGCAGTCTCCTGATAGTCGGCATCCCTAGACATAGTAATGGCATCATTTTCTTCAAATATATTAAATTACTATAATCATTATTTAAAATCATGGTAGTTATAATACCTAAAATAAATCTATAAATCAAAAAATAAACCTAATAAAAAAAAAAAAAAGGGTTTAGATTATATTGTAACTAGTGGCTCCCCGCGGTTTCACCCGCGTTCCCGACGGACCTTAAATTTTTCCGGGATAAAAAGTATCCTATACCCGTCTCCTGGTTCTATGCTACCTCTCCACTAATTTTCAGCCAAATCGGTTCAGCCGTTTTTGAGTTATAAATAGTGTAACTAACACGACTTTCTTTTATATATATAGATACTAACATTACATAGCTGATTAAGTTTCTCATGGAAAGTTTTAATTCCGGTGTAGGTTATACATTATTTCATTAAATAATTACCGTTCTAAATTATTTATCAGGCAATTATATATGCCAGGCCAAGACATCACTCGTCACGATACCATAAAGAGGTTTTTTAAAAGTGTGTATCGTAAAAAACCTCCAGCACTAAAATATGATGCCACTTGGAATTCTAATTTAAATTCATTGTACCTAAATTATTTGGAAAATTATTATCCTATCTATATTATCTATTTATAATCAAAAACAATAACACTTCTCGTTTTAGTATCGGCGCAAAGAACTCATAATATTACAGTCATTCAGAAAATATTCTAATTAAAATTATTGATTGAGTACAAACTTCAAGGCCAAATGCTTGCCAACTAATAATTGTTTTACCATATATTAAGAAGAATCCGAAAGTATGTCCAGGTCTCTGTTTAAAAACATTATACATATAGACAAAACGTACCTATGTTTTACGTCTCCAAGATTTTCTATTTATTCGTTATCAGAAACCATACAAAAGGGTTGATTTCCAAACGTTATCCCATTTAATAAAATCAATTCTACAAAAAGTAACATTGGCATTTCATTATTGGGCGCTCAAAGTACGCGACACGCGTACACTTCCGCCGCTCATAGAGCAGCCGTAAATCTTGAAATCATCAGAAAAGAACGGCAGGTTGATCGGAATCTTCAAGTGTTTTTAAAACATATTTTAAAAGATTATTATAAGAATGTCCTAAAATCAGATCTTTATTTTGTAACTGATTATACTATTGGTTTTGTTAAATTTGTTAAATTTAATCTCTTAATTTAAGCTTAAAAAAAAAAAAAAAAACTGTTTAAACGTGGTCAAAATTGTGCTGATCGCTTTGTTTTTTAGTATTTTTCGATGCTCTAAACATCTGCATGTAAATGCTTGTAATCATCTTCGGGAGAGATGCGAAGTATAATTAAGAATCAAACGAACTTACCTTGTGAAGTTTGATATCTAATTATACGAGCGTCTTGACCGAAGATGATTACGTACCCTCCCTCCCATTTCCAATACATGATCCCCTTGATCGATCGAAAAATGAGGCTCTGAAAAAATGGCAGTACACGGGACGAGATGTGGCGGCGTGGTGATGCGTAAGAGTATAAAACTACCGACAATAAAAAAAAAAAAAAAAAAACTCTAAATGTGTGATTAGGGCAGCATAAATCTGGTCTGCTGCATGTAAATGCTTGTAATCATCTTCGGTCAAGACGCTCGTATAATTAGATATCAAACTTCACAAGGTAAGTTCGTTTGATTCTTAATTATGTATTATATTTATAAAAAAAAAGCTACTGAAACAACTCGTCTGGTTCATCTCCGTAATTTATACATATAAATATTTATTATTTAAAACTTAATACAAAATAGTTAAAAAGTGTGCTTATTAATTTAAACTTAACACAATAAAAAAAATCGACTCTATTAAAAAAGAACAGGGTCATTTGTATTATGCGACTAAAATAAAAGGGGCGTGTAATGTATCGTTCTTACGCTGACAAAGCCGCCATTTAAATCTGCCGTATTATACTTGGACCGTTGAGGGAAGTTTTGAGACAAATTAAATCAAAATCCCACATTCCTCTCTATATTAAGTCATAAAAACAACAAAAACAAATCGATAAAGTCTTTTACTTACCGAAAAAACGATATCCCATCCTTTTCTTACGTTCTAGACGTAATATTTTTACAATTTCGTAATGAACACTTCGCCATTTTTAACAAGTGTTCAGTGAGGCGAGCGACGCGAGACTATTTGAAATGAGCGCACAATTTCAATTTGTGCGCTCATTTTATGCGGACGTTTTTGAGACGCTGACTGTGTATCTTGGGTTTTTTTTATATCAATGATCTTGCATTGAGATACTGGATCAAACTAGATCTCGCATAAAAAAGAATCCCCATCTATAATGTCTCATCCTTCTTGATACAGAGTTATTGCCTTAGTAATGAACGAACTCGAGTATGCACCCTACACCAGTCTATAAGGTTCGATATATAGATCGATTCTGTAATGTATAAAGGAGGTACCTTATGATTAATAAACTGGTGAGAGGGTACTTCGAATATTTATTGATGATCCAGTCGAAAATATACCGCTACATACTTATCCCGTATTTTATTATATTTGCCCCAAATCCTGAGACACAGATTCTACATTAAAACTTACCAATATACCGTCCATCAGTGAAGGACACGAGGGCTGGTCCATCCCAGGGTTCCATAGCTGATGATGCCCACTGGTAATAATCTCGCTTCTCCTTCGGCATGGTGGGGTCGTTCTGCCACGCCTCAGGCACCATAGTCATGACCGCTTCGGGCAGCGAGCGGTTCCCGCAGTGGTGGAGGAACTCAAGGACGCAGTCAGCAGAACCGGAGTCTGATAGGTTCGGTTCCACTACAGGGTACAGCTTCTTTAGCTCTGAAATGGAAATGGATTATCAGTAATATTATACCAGTTTTAATGTTTAGTATTAATGGATGTTTGTTAGAATATAATTATTCAATGTTTTCACAAATTACAGCTAATGCTGCCCGCGCAAAACATGTCAAAGTGACGCGACATTTCACATGTAAATGACTTCAGGTCAATAAACGACTACTAAAAAAAGCGATTCAAAAGTCGGGGGTGGGGCAGGAAAATGCCATATTCTTTATGATTTTCAGACATACCTAAATATTGACAACAAACATTCTTAAACACCCATTTTAGATCATTCACGCCCAACTCATATGCCAACATTCTAACAATCAGTCAATATACAATTTGGAAGAAACAGAAACTCACCGTCTCCAAACAGCTCACTCTTCATGACACCCTCGCGAGCCTTCATCAGGTTAACGTTACCTCGTAACGTATTTATTTCGCCATTGTGGGCAAGCACTCTGCAATTCACACAATATTCAACTTTAAATATGTACCATAAAATTTAAATTGGACCAACCACAAAAGAGCTTGTAAAACGTAATTGAACATTAAGTAAATAAGATTAAGGTACTTACCTCAAAGGATGGGCTCGCTCCCAACTCGGGAAGGTATTGGTCGAGAATCTGGTGTGAACCAACGCTAGGTACGTGGTGAATGCTGGGTTGCACAAGTCTTTGAAGTATTCCTGTTGAAAGATACGATTTATGTTCTCCATTCTAATTTCAACTCGACTCACTTCGACTCTTCTACCACCATGCAGGACATAAATCTGATTTTCGGACTTCACATGTCTTTGAATTTTACATATTGGGCTGATTTTTCCTGGGTAAAAAGAACTCTGGCAGAGTGTAACTCACCCATAGCTGATTGGAGGTGAGCAGCCCCTTGTAAACGACAGTCTTCAAGGCGAGACTGCAGATATAGAACCTGGCTCCGGGCACCACCAGCTCATGGGACGCGCGCTTGCGCAATACGAACACCTGGGAACACACACACATAACTCCACATACAGACAACAAAAGCACACTAAAAACAATAGGGTGTACGTAAAAAGGGAGTGTAAAATTTACGTTTGCATCGCCGATCCGCGCACCAGCCGTCCAGAGCGGGCGACACAACGATCTGAAAAGAATCACCCAAGAGTTGCCTTGCCTACTTTATTGTGTATACTCGAGTTTGAAGTCACAATATTTGGTGATTGCAAATTCATACTCTTTCATACCGTCCCTGTGGATGTGTTCCTGAGTACCTCCAGCTGTCTTACCTGACGGGCGAGTTGGTTCTCGTCTTCGATATCTCCAGTAACAAAGACCTGACGCATATATGGCTCCGAGTTACGGGCCACCTGACCTGAAAGTCAGTCAAAAACTGCCATTACAATTTTGCACCATGAGCGGTTATGGAGGCCTTATGATTAGCAAACCAGTCTGGGTAATGTATTGAAACACTGATGGTAGACATGAGAATGTTTTGAGGTTGCTCTCATAATTGAGGACTCGAAGCATTGGTACTTCATTTCTGAAACTATTATTTGGTACATATCTGATACCCTATGTAAAGATATCCTCCAGAATCGCCGCCAATTACGAGAGCTCCTCATAAAAAAGTGAATTAGATGCGTCATAAATGTGTTTGGTCCGTAACTTGTGACTTAATGAAGAACAACACAGAAAAGCGATCACAACATTTATGACGGATTACAGCCTGATCATTGCGAGTTAAAACAAACATTCTCTAATACAACAATCGCTACCATCTAAGCGTTACTAAATGATTGAGTGATTAAACCAGAGAACCATAAGTTAATCGATTTAAAATGTTCTTAACAACAGAATCTTATAAGTAGTTTAATGAATCTCTGGTTTTTTACAAAATAAATAATAAAGCCTACATTGTCAATTATATATTCATTTATAGTGAGATAGCTTAAAGTCGGTATCGCCACGCCCTTTTGAAAGAGGGTGACCAAACCAAACAAGACTTGGGATTCTGATGGGCAGCAATATTCCCCCAAGATAGTAGGGATGCTACTATTTACGATAAACTCACTCGATTATCATTATATCGATTATTTATTTAGCATTTTGTATTCAGGTGCGTTGCCTTAAACGGCATGGCTATTTACGATTAATCGAGCGAGTCTTTCGCAAATCGAATAGCAGATGTGAAATGGAACAAACCAGATGGTCATGCACGCATGACCGCATCAGCCGCGTTATACCGACCCAAACGATTCTTTACTACGATTCGGTACGACCTGAAACGATAGTCGCAGAACAAAACAATCGCAACACCAGAGCTGGCGTTAATTCTTCAAAAAGCCTCATGATTGATTATGGACCATATTTTATAGAGATACGGATCAATATTGTCTGTTGACTTACATAGTAACACATAATCCCATTTATATAAATAGTTAAGGTTTAAGCAAAAATAACACAAATTGACATAACTCGCGTTGATTGGAGAAATTTCGGTAATTTTTCGAGTTCCAATGATTTTCATGCATATCTAATGTTCTTATTTATATCTCTTAGAGTGTATTACGTTTAGTAAAAATGAAAATCCCGTTTCTATATGACAATCAGAAATGATTCATACTTTAGAATGCCATATATAAATTATTAATGAAATTGATTGATATGGAACTACAAGCACCTGCAGTGGAACAATAGCACGAAAGCATTCGGGAGGAATTTCAATGAGTTATTTTTTATTCTCAAAAGAGAAACGCGTAAAGACTGTGAAATTGGAAACCTTTCAATAAAAAAAAACAACTTCATTTACATTTGTCAAACTCCAATATGGTTTCTTTCGATAGGGTCCGAAATAAAGGGGCTTTCTTTTGTAACTTAATGTTGTATCAATTAGTAGGTAAAATAGAACGAGTTCTTATTTAAAACTCAATTTACAGAATGAATGAAATGTACTGTTTAAAACATGACACTAGTATTAAAGAAAAATGAAAAAGCTTGCAATGCTAAACAAAATCATGGTAGTAATGATTTTTTATTGAAAATAATGATTTTGGTAGAAAATTCTTACCGATAGTAGAGTTATTGGTGGGGACGGTCCTCCAGCAGAGGACCTTCAGGTTTATACTCTCGGCCAACTCCTGGAACTTCCTCTCAATGTCCTGATGATGCAACTTGTCCAGGAAGAAGATGCCAGTGGCATAACGGCCAAATGGCGGTAGGTCTATCTGATGCGTGTCTCTGTGGTAATAAAGATGGTATTTTTGTATTTTCTAGAGCTGTTAATGGCAACTTTGTGTGGGGAAAGTAACTGAAGCTATATTTAGGCGGGGAAACTGAAGTGCAAATGTATTATTTAATTTGTTTAACTATGAATAAAATTGTAACCAACTAAACGCGTATTTCAGTTCATTTCAGTTTCAATAATAAGACATTACAACGATATTAGTCATGTATAACAGTTCGCAATAGGCAGATACGATCGTGAAAAGTGCAAGCACTTCAAGACTCATTTCAAGTCCCATTCACGACCAATGAACATCTTGAAATCGATAAAATGCAGAGCCGATAAATCGGTTAGGTAGGTACCACATAAACTCTATCGCAAACATCTGCTGGTAATAACTCGTAAGCATGTTATCACGTAATATGTAGGTACACGTAAAGGTCAGATGAGCATGTTAGAGCGAGAGAGGATGCGCGCGCAGCTGTGACGTCACAGCTGAAGCCTGAACACAATATTGACTATCACGCCGGCCGGTGTTTGAGGCCAAATATTTTCCATCGCTACTGTCTTAAAAGAAATATACTAAACTTTTTCGAGATCTTCAATTTTCCCGGAAAAAAAAGATGTCCTTTCTCAGGCTCTAGACTAGACTATCTGTGTACCAAATTTTATTTAAAAACGTTTCCATAGTTTTAGCGTGAAAGCACGTCAGACAGAGTTACTTTGTAATTTATAATATTACTATAGATACATAAAATGTCCGGTTTACTCTATAGATATCGTAGGAGTAAATACTGGAAATTGTTAAAGTGCCGGGAGTAAAATTGGATATTACATAACTTACAGTTACATAAAGTAACGATCCGAAAAATGGAAGCTATCGTTAGGTCTCTCGAAGTACGATATCGTTTTTCCGTCACAGATGTTATGCTAGTTATTCGAAATTATAATAGAATAGTTATTATTTGCTAAAACCATACAACATATTAAAGCTGAAAGCTTAGTCACGCAGGACGGATCGGAATTTCCACAGCGATATTAGATTTTCAACAATAGATAACATAGAATATGATAAATAAATATGGATAACAAGTAGCCCCCCGCAGCTTCCCCCGCGTTCCCGGGGATCTTCATTTTCCCGGGATAAAAAGAAGCCTATGTCCTATCTCAGGCTCTGGATTATCTCTGTACCAAATTTCATTTAAATCGGTTCAGTAGTTTTAGCGTGAAAGCGTAACAGACAGACAGAGTTACTTTCGCATTTATAATATTAGTATGGATTTAGAAAAAATTGAGGCTCCCCGGGAACGGGAACGCAGGTGAAACCGCGGGGAGCTACTAGTATTTTATGATATCAATTATATCCTAGTAGATAGTCGTAGAGCCATTTATAAGAGGTATTTTAGACGACCATTGTCTAGACTAGATTTGGATCAATACAAAAACATATTATCAATTCTCAGGACTCAATTCAAGCTTCTAACGGGCGGATTACATCAAAGCACATTACTGGTTATTCAACTTTATGACGCAATGGAATAAAACGGTTCATCGTATCGTGTGACGTCAATCGATGACATAGCCCTCTGTAGTGACGTCAGATTACATCAAAGGTTAGAACACTGTGCTATATATACGGTGAACATAAAGACAATATTCTGCAAGCTGTATATTAACATCGATGCAAAATATCCGATGTCCTCCATTTTGTATTTTTGCAGGTACTAATTTGAGGACGAATGGTTCTTCATTTTTTACTTGTTTCATTAAAGTTAAGTTTTTATTTGACATTCAGAGGTCTTGGGCATTTAGCGTTGGCTTTTATCACATTTGGTTATACCTACTGTAGTATCAAGTAAATTCAACCATATTTTTCTATATATTAAGCTAACGAAGATGATGACATCAAAACTATACCTATTGTCTTAGCTTACACTCAATTATGTCATGGAAAAATATACCTTAACAATATTAGTATAGGTCAAACTAGGGTATCAAAGACAGGGGCGCCGGAGGGCGGCATTCATCCGCCTTCCCCCACATGAGCCCTTGGGCGGCAGACTCGGGGGAGTCTGTCGCTCAACAGTCTCGGGCTCAAGTAGTTGTGTCTGACAGTCTGTGTCCCCACACATTACTCAAAAACGGCAGAGCGTGGGCATAGCTCCGTTCCACGCTCACTAGACAAAGAGGCCGTGCACCAGGCCATGTCGCAGCTGGGTACGAGCACGCATGCCTCGGGCGTACCCTTATACCCAGCTTATAGCGACGAAGGGACACGATGGGGTTTTAGAGAGTAGAAGTCTCACATAATCTTCCGCCTGCACCCAGGGCGGAAGGTATCCATGCAGGATCGCAAAAAAAAGGCAAAACAATAGACCTATGTGAAATAAGTGTTTAGTTATACAAATACCACACAAATGGTTATACAATTGTGCAATTAGATAACTAGAGTGTATTATCAAATATGGTATACAATGCTGTAGAACAAACATCCGTTGATAAGCTCCCGTTAATGGTTATTAGAGTCCGGTGTGGCAGATAATGAAATACTATCTTGTTTTCGATTATAAATCTAACATCACCAATTTTTAACTGGCTTCCGTCCCGCGATTGGCCCGCGTTTTGGGGACCTTCAACTTTCCTGGGATAAAAAAGGTCGCCTATATTTTTTCCTGAACTCTATATCTGTACCCTGTTTATAAAAAGCAGAGAGAAAAGCAACAGGAAACTATTAGAAAATTTCAAAGTGACACCAAAATCAAAACCTGAATATAAAAAAATCTATGTCTGTTCCAAATTTTATAAAAATCTGTTTGGGTGTGAAAGGGTAGCAGGAATTGACTGTAAAAGAAACTTTGAAGAATGTTGTTTTGATGATTATTGTGTACTCATAAATAAACATGTAAACATATCGATATGTAATTCTACATTCACATAGCTAACTACACTTATGATATCCAATTCCGATGCAGATTGCTCTAAATCTGTCATAATTAATGTTAATTTATTGAATGATAAATATCCAAACAAATTTATGTTTCAACGAAATTACATAAGATGCTAAAATATCAATCGTGGCAGATCTAGATTTCGCTTCTATTATCCACTCAACAATTAGTATAGAATTTGAATTATAGTCATACAAGCTATCTGGCACATCCCCCGTTTATGCAACATTTTTCATTAATACTCCGCTCCTTTTGGTCGTAGCGTGACGTTATATAACCTACAGCCTTCCTCGATAAATGGTCTATCCAACGGTAAAGGATTTTTTCAAATCGAACAAGTAGTTCATGAGATTAGCGCATTCAAACAAAATCTTAAACTTTATAATATTAGTATAGATGAATCAGTCACAGAAGTCATGAAGATGAATAATTATGTCCATGGTGTGCCCGACAGTCCACATGGCGTGATCTATGTTTACTATCACGCCGACATGCCGGCAAGACGGTATGCAGCAGCTGGCGTTTTGCCAAAATGACGGCCAAATCGGGATATTTACAATGGCACTTTATGTCACATCGGACGGTGAACTTAAGTCTGGACTAGTTTCATAGACATGATAAACAATAAAAAAAAACTAAATCTTTGACTTGGTAATCGAACGAGGCAATTGGCAATTATTATTGTAATTTTATGAGTTTTTATTTAAACAGGTGTACACGATTGAATTCTACTAATATTATAATAGTATTGCGATAGTTTGTGAGTATTTGTGTAGATGTTTGTTTGTTACTCTTTCACGCAACAACGGCTGAAGTGAACAGAAATTTGGCACTGGGTAACAATTTGTTCTAGAATAGTACACAGTAGGTCCCCTGGGAACGCGGGTAAAACCGCTAGGCGGAAGCTACTACCAAATAAAATAAAATCGGTCATTGACTTTCAGGATACTCATATGTAAATCGCATATTACTGGAACACGTGTTTCTACTAAACATTAATGAACATGACCTACGACTATAATCCGATTAAATCATCACATGTGTAAAAAAAACGTGTCAGATTTTATGGTAACATTGGCTTCGCTTCTATAAGTCGTAGCGTGATGATATAGGTTTAGCCTTCCTTGATAAATGAACTACCTAACACTGAAATAGTTTATCAAATCGGACCAGTAGTTCCTGAGATTAGCGCGTTCAACCAAACAAACTCTTCAGCTTTATAATATTACTAGCGACCCGTTCCAGCTTCGCACGGGCACAAAGTAGTTAAACGGACAGAGACAAAGCTTCCTAAGAACGTGCAAAATTGTTACCTATTTTAGTAGGGTTGTCACAATAAGTTAAGACAAATTAAACTAAACATTGGTTAAATAGTTTTATCATTCAGTATGATGGAATACTTTACAAATTACTTACTCTAATAACACAGGTCTACAGGGGTCTCCCCTTTCGAGATTTGATGATTGATTCCGATAAATTTTGGGACGCTGAATATGGGAAAAATAATGAAAAAATTCTAACACGTCCAGATTTTTTGCTATTTAATATTTTTAATTTTTACCAAAATACTCTCGGTGGTCTCGGATAGAACCGTATAAAACTAATGGTAATGCCTTTTACTCCAAAAAAATTTATTAATTAGCTTTAATTCGGTTCTAGGGACTGCTCCTAATTGATGATGTAATTTTATTTATCCAATTCAATTAATGGCCTACAGTAATAGCTCGAAAAAACATAAAATTTTAGGTCATTTGCTCATGAGGTCGTCATTAGAGTATAGTTGTAAATTTCTATACCTTTTAATAATTTTCTATAAAAATAAGGCTAATTATACATGATGAATACATAAATATAAATATAACTATCACATTTTAAAAAAAATCAGTACTTAAGTGCAAGCCGTCGCCAAAACATCGCAAAAATGTCATCAAGCAAGTGTTCAAACTCTCCGGATAATTTCTCCTACATTTGTGGCAAATGTATGTTTGTAAAACAGCGCAATAACATAACAGACTTCGTGAAAAATGTTTTTAACATGTATTTTGGTACAAATATCAGGAACCAAGACGAACCATGATGAAAGACACAACTTTCGACGAAAAGTTAAGTCCGATAGAACTTGAAGCATGGAAATATTTTAAAGAAGTTGTGAGAAACTTTTTTGGCAATAACAAAAGTGAAAATTATGAAGAAATTGTTACGAAAATGATAGAAAATTACGGGAAAATGGGGTGTTCGATGAGCATCAAACTTCACTTCCTGAATTCCCACTTGCACTACTTTCCAGAAAATCTGGGAGCTGTAAGTGAAGAGCAAGGTGAAAGATTTCACCAGGATCTGAAAGAAATGGAACGTAGGTATCAAGAAAGATGGAATTTTAGGATGATTGCAGACTATTGTTGGTTGTTAAAGCGAGATGAGCCGAACACTAGTTTTAAGAGAAAATCTCACAATCGGAGCTTTGGTGAAAAGAAAAAAAGACATCACAAAAGTTTGTAATTATAGCAATAAGTGTATTTATGTATTGTTAAACAATATTTAGTATTAAGAATACATTTTGTAATTTATTTAATTTTATAAAAAAATATTTCCTTACAAAGGTGTTGTTTTTTTACGAAAATAAAAAAATGAGTTTTCCGGGAAAACTAGATGTGATAGCGGATATCTGATAGCGGATATCGGTTCATATTCGTAATCAGCGCATCAAAATACACTAGAATCAGTCATCAAATCTCAAAGGGGAAAATAAAAGTTAAATTTTGTAGACCTGTGTAATTTTCTTTTTTAACAATTTATTGTTTCTTTTAATGGTGTGGTAAATTCTGAATCTAACATAGTTTTTTTAAGTAATTTAATACGTTTAAGTATTTCGTTGCCAACATTAACAATATTTATTTCAAGATCGAAATATTCGCGAAACTTTTGCTCGAGCAATTCAACAAATGCGATAAAATTATAATAAAACAAACAACGTGCGTCGTGCAGACCCTGCGATTGTCAACTGGCTGTGCCGGGGCGAACCGGTTTTTGTCAGTCTCGCCGTGTACGCGACAAGCGGCCAGTGGTCACGCACACGCGCCCCGCGTGCTTGTAGTGGTGCAACCGATTCGCGCGGTTGTATGAAGCTTTGTCTCTGTTCCGTTTAACTACTTTGTGGCACGGGTGCAATGCTTATACATCACATTAGAAACCTCCAAAATTAATATAGTATGCATGTATTGTACATAAAAACCTTCCTCTTGAATCACTCTATCTATTAAAAAAAACCGCATCAAAATCCGTTGCGTAGTTTTCAAGATTTAAGAAGACATAGGGACAGGCAGCGGAAAGCGACTTTGTTTTATAATATGTAGTGAAGTATAGATATGGTTAAAGAAAAGTAAGTATCTCATGATGATGCAACAGTATAAAAGGACCAAGAGCCAGTGGAATCAATACAAGCACTTAATTGCAGGTTATCGGGGACCGGTGAACGACCGACTACTGACCCAGATACTACTATCGACCACATAATTCATATGTAAGAAAAATATATTACACAACATATAAAAGCGAATAACGTAATAAAACGTAAAATTATTGTCATGAATCTGTACTAATCTGAAGTGTTTGTTTGTTTGAACGCGTTAAGGAACTAATGGTCTGATTTGAAAAAAAAAGGCAGAGGAAGGCTTAAAGCTATTTATAATCAACGCTATGACGAATAGGAGCGGAGCATCAATAAAAAATGTTGCAAAAACGGGCAAGGGACGCTTACGAAGTTGCGCGGATCAACTAGTCAATGCCTAATAATGAAACTTGAGAAATAATCACGAAATGTTGTAAACAAATATCAATGGAAAATAACCTTAAAAATAACCTTGATAGGAACGATTTATCTTTAACTGAATACGCAATGTTTTAGTTAGCGAATCGGGATAACATCATCTATCTCTGAAAATTTCCAGAGCAAACCAGAATAATTAATGCAAAGTCATGTAACTTTTAACTTTAAAGTTTATCTAGTGATAAAAAGACGATTTAATGGCAAACCCTTGAACCGTCAAAATTGAAATAATCTATTTAGAAATTAATAGAAAAGCAAATAAAAGATCGATAACACTTAAAAAAGTTATTAAACATGCGTAATTTTAAGTTATTATCGCAGTTCTTATTATCTGTAACCTATTCGCGAAGACCTGTCTTCCTGATTTTCAATGTAAAATTTAATTTAGCATCACACAGCTGTTGGTCTTCCAATAAATAAGACAATTGCATCACTCGCCAATGCGATCTGGCGCCTAGAGTTGTTTATTATTGTATATACTAGGAAGCATACCTATATTGCTACACTACGTTCATTGATTACTTATCTTGATCAAGTGGTTATTAATAACATGCTCAACAAGAGAGGCGCCTGCGACGGTTTTGTCGCTTCTATTATACGTCATTTATTGTCACGAACATTTTGTGTTAACAACCAAATTTTTTTTAAGAATGCATGCCGTATATCTTCTTCTTCCTGCCCTTATCCCGCCTAAGCAGGGTCCGCACAACATGTGTTTATATATGCATCAACATTTCTAAATCATTATTTAGTATGAATACAGACTCATTTTACCGAATTGCGTATTACAGAAACCTCGTGTTTCTGAAGTAGTAAGATACTTGATAGCATTAAATACTGGTGTTGCAAGCGTCCATAGGCTACGGCACCCGCTTCCCATCTGATGGGACCGTATGCCTGTTTCCCACCTTTGTGGTAGAAAAAGTAACGTAATCTGAACTACTTTCGCTAATTGATCAGAACTTGGGTAATTCAGACCAGACTTAAGTGCTTCTACAGACAAACAGACAGAAAAACCCAAACAGATATACGAATTGAAATCATTTGTATATACACAATACTTACATAGATTAAATTGTCGCCGTTATCTTATCATAACGAGTATGTTACAAGTATTACCTACATAATATTTGTGTAACAATGCCGATAAACATTATCCCGCTGATCTATATTAGATATATTGATTAGATTCTATGTATTAGACGCATCTATCAACAATTTCAATTAATCTTTAACTTCACATCTCTAACTGTAAAAGATAATTTACACCCGAGGATCTTCCATTTTCCCGGGATAAAAAGAAGCTTATATGTTATTCCAGAACATATACTAACTCTGTGCCAAATTTCATCGCGACCTTATCAGCCGTTCTGGCGTATAGTAACAAACATTCAACATCGTCACAAAATTTCACCTTTTCCATAATGCGATCAAAGGCCCCATACCTAAATCTCATTAGCAGAGCTCTCAAGTGATTATATGGTAAATGAAAGGGACAGAAGTTAATCTAATTGATCGTAAAGGACAGCTAACGAAACTGTCCCCCTGGCATGTAAGTTTAAGAGATATGCTTATCGATAAAACGCTTATAGGAATTCCAAAGGCATCCATAATAGATAATGGGTAACCACGAGGTATACACGCATAAAACACACCATCGTCATGTGATCCTGTTAGAGATAATCAAACTTCATAATCTAATCAAGGGAGATTATGAAAGTGCATTGGAACTACATGGAAACTTAATCCTCTAACTTATGTACCTTCTTGGTACAAAACTTAACAAATGATAGCATAAAATATCTCCTTGAAACTTAAGCGCTCCTGGTACTTTCTTGGTACGAATCTGCATTGTTTTAATTATAAATAGAAAAAACACTAATAAATTTACTAAGAAATATTAATTTATTTATAATATAATCATATAACACCTTCATTATTAAATTATTTACTTGTAATAGCTGGAACTTTAATAAATACAATGCAATAAGAGACCAATGGCGACACGACCGTATAAAAATAAGCAATAACTTAAAGCATTATGCATTTATGTAGTTCATAAACGATTCAGTATTTGAAAATTTCCAAACTATTCTGGTCTATTTTGATCTAGACACAAAAATGTATGCAACGCACGACATAGGAATGCACCACGAGCTCTCATAATGAAAGACATGTCCTGGTTTAAAAATAAACACCAACTTCATAATAGAATTGTTGAAGCCCAGTTATTTGATCAGAATTTAATAAACAATAATAATAACAGCCGAATCATTCTAATAATAGTGAATTTACGTGATTGTTGTGAGCAAAAATATATTGAAAGTTCAATGACACAGCACGGCACTAAGTTGTTCAACTAGATAATGCGAAGACACGAAAAACACACGTGGTGTGGGTGACGCGCGACGCGCCGTGTGGAAATCCTTCAAGGCCTTGGTAACAATCTTTATATTTAAATTTATTAGCACAACATTAAAAGTAAATAAATACTTTATGGTTTTATGGTGACCTGGTCAAGGTTATGGTAGCTGATAAACTCAGTTTGAAAGATAAAGACGAAATGTAGTATTTTTCATGATGAATTGACTAAAATCATATTTATTCACAGACTATTTGTTTTAAACTAATTGCTTGTGCAGCAAAAATAGTAATCCCATCGCCAAACAGCTTAGAAACCTCAATACAACTACCGAAATCATAAAAGTTTACAATAAGGTATTTCAGATTATAGTTTTAAGTAAGCTTACAAAGGTAATCATTGATATAGCTTCTAGTGACACTGTGTCACCGCGTGATGGCTTGTGCATGGCTTGTGCATTTAGTGTCATATATCATATTTTATCAACAATTGTTGGGATTTACTTTTATTGGCCCAATTATAATGAGAGCCTTGATGATTTATGAAGTGATAACGGTTAGAGTTCATGAATGTGAATTATTGAAATGAATGCACATACTCGTAGTTTCATTATAATGAATACTTTGGCAAAGATTTCGACAGATTCTGCACAATGATTCGTTTATATTGCAGTTAGTAAAAAAAATATAGATATAAAAGACCATACATTAGTTTTTAACTCAAAGCAATAATAAATAATTGTAACAACATTCTCAGCGTTCTCAATAAACATTTTAATCTTCAGAATTCTGCGCAGAAGATGTATTGTACAAATGACTTGACATTTGTTGATATGGCGTGTGAGAAATGTAATAGCCTCATTGAACAATGACCGATGGGCAAACAAGCGAGGCTCTCATGCATTATGGGTGTCTTGGAATTTACTGGTTTAGCTACCGACCAATTCGTCGAATTCAATGAAGAACAATAAGCGACAAATATAATAATAATCTTTGAATAACAATTCGAAATAGAAGAATTAGTCGCAGGAATGAAACACAAATAAATTTGTAGATAAAAGAAATGTTAAGAAACTAAATAAGGCGACACGAGACGTGTCTTAAACTTGTTACAGTAATAATTACTTCTCAATGACAGCGCTGACGTAACAGTTTCACTAGACTAGTAATTAGCTTTGATTCACCAATCGACCTTTGTTAGCTATTTATATTTAAACAAGGGTAATTTATCAGTAAATTCTTAGCATATATATGTCAAAAGGGTCCCAAAAATCCATTCATTTTATCGATGCATATAGGTCACTGGCGTACTGAGTGTAAAATAGTGGACCAATGATTCCTCCTAGCATGCACCTTTAGAAATATCACGTAACGAACAATATGTTAACGAGTGTGACGATTTCATACGTAAAATTTATTACACCGTCCTTGTTGAATACTACGCAGTAGTGGAATAATAGGTTACCAATATAGCTCTAGCGCTAGTAATGTCCTGAACGACACTAATGGACACTAATTTCTTTAGTACCTAGTAATGTAGGAATCACGGTATGTGTGTTGAAGCATACATTTTATGGAGGATTTTTAGTGTAATTCTGAGAGAAATTATACTATTGCAAAATAGAGAGAAAATAATTACTCAAGTCTGTTAGTTTTTTATATAATTTCAACTCAAAATTGATACATATCGCCTTCAGTATTGATCAATTGGCGTCGCGATTATATAACTAAGGTTCGTCGACATATAAAGGACCACCGGATTGATAACGATTACATTTGACCTAGTATATACGACACGAGAAAGGGATGGAACATACCTAGACAAAGACACAAGATTGCAGAATTAAGAGGCTAAAGACTAGGTATCTAATGATATAGGAATAACTGTGACGCTGACGACGAATTTCAAATAAATAGATCATCACAACCATATAGAAAATAACGTTAAATATTTAATGATGAATATTAAAATGTAGCGTATCCCTAATATGATATAACGACCTTCGCAAGTGTCAATCAAAGATTTTAGCAACACGGTGTAACATTGTAAAAAAGCAAATAAGCAATTGTTGTATTCTAGTTATATTTGGTTCAAACGGAAACAAGAACATGACATTTTATTCAACCACAAAGTAATATTTACTTTGTCAGATATTGACACCTATTCTTGCTGATATTGATAAAGCCACAACTATGGGTAAGGATGACGATGATTCTCAAATTACCTAGACATTTATCATTACAATGATTTCATGTGACAGACAGGTTGGCTTTGTGGTTTTAGTGACCCTGACTTTAAGTCGGTGTGATTCGAATTCCACCCAGAACAAGTATATGTATGCATGAATATGTCTGTTTGTTGTGTGTCTGGATATCTATATGAGCATATATTTAAAAGTAGTATATCTAGTGTATAAGCTATCTGGTTACCGTACCACAAGCTCTGCTTAGTTTGAACCGATTGCTCGGGTGTAAAAAATTACCCAGGATATTTATTTAATTGTCATCATCCTAAGACAAATTTACAAGGCCACAAATATTGAAAATAAAACCTAGTCCAATTTACCCTTCTCCAAAGATCAAACAGAATGACATCCTATTCATCGCAAATCAAACCTGTCATCCTCACTCAGATGCCATTTATTTATTGAATGCGCTCGAGAACCGTGTCACTACATTAGACACTGTGCACAATCATTCATTAGGCACAGTCACGCGGCATAACGTACTGAAGCTGAGACACAGCAACGCTGGTGGAAAACGGAGTGTTGATCTAGTTTGCCGGACGTCAGCTTCATGTCCTTGAATCAGTGGCCCTATTCATTGGAAACTAGGGCTGTCCACTTATCCGATGTCCGAGAATATATGTCAGAAGAGCACTGCATTAACCCTTAAATTGTCACCCCTTGAATTCAATGGGTATTTCATGTTCCAAGTTTGGATTTGGGTTGGAAATGGGATAGAAAAGAAGATAATGAAAAAAAAAACAAATATTTTATATTTTTTAATGGTTTTTTTAAATGTCACATAAAACGGACATTGTCCATTACATGTTCATTTATGATAGATGAATATACGTCACTTAAAAAGGACGTTGCCCATTATATGTGCAGCTATGTTAGATGCATAAACGTCACATAAAACAAAAGTTGTACATCATAATGTCCAGATTTATTTGCTAAAGTATCGTCAAATACAATGGAAATTGCCTAGAGTACAACAACTAAAGTAGAACAATTAACATAGAGTTATAATTAGGAAAATTCTAAAATCACCCTTATAAAACGTTACATCTTAAAATACTAGTTAAATTAAAAAATAAAACAACAAAATAATTAAAGTTATGAAAATTTCAAGTAGGTACCCAACAACATTATTCTGTACATACAACTTATTAGGGACATGGTGGATGATGATCTGTAATACTTCTGATTAGCACTCCAATAATCTTCGACTGCCGCTACAGGTGTCGCTGTCATTGGTAGGTAGATGCATAAATTACGTGTTTATGACTGCGGTTTGTCTGGTTCGACGTGTTGTCATATTTGACAATAGTATGGGTTTAGAAAAACTAGAAGATGGTGATGAAACAACCATTGGTGAAGATGTTTCTGGTATGTTACACGATATTAGAGCCGGGGACCCACCGGGGAGTGAAGCGGTTTCATCTCGCACTGTGACTAGTACCTGTTCTTCAGCAATATCATCATTGTAATCCTGACAATTTGTGTCTTCATTGTCACTGAGATCAGCCAATATGCCTGAAAATCCTGCGGAAATGGCACGAAGCGAAAATGAGTCACTTATCATTGCGAAAATATTCATGTCACTCAAGGTTGACTTCTAAATCGTCATCAGATTCAATATTTGACTCCTCAGAATTCGACGGAGGTATTAGTGACATTATTTATTTTGATCGCCAAGCCATGTCACTGTAAAATTAAATAATAAATAAAAAAATATGTGATATAGTACGTGACGACGTCCGTTTTATAGGACAATCAAAAGGAAAACTCACAGTAGTACTAATTGTCAATGTCCGTTACATAGGACACTCAAAGAGTACCCTTGTTACTAGTTCAAGTTGGCAACGTCCGTTTTGTGGGACACTATAAAGAAACCAGGCTTATACTCTAATTACAGTTATATTTATAAAAAAATATATCTGAATACAATACCTTTATTCATACTTTAGCTAATAATACAACATAATAAACAAAACAACACAAATACTCACAGTTATTCTAATATTTATCAGGATCGTAAACAAATCTGACCGTTGCACATTTTCAAAAGATTACTGCTCGCCACCGTTCATCACTGCGTTAGCGGAACTTGCACGTGTGCGAAGGAGATAACTAGTTCGAGCCCGTTTCGCGTTTCTGTAGTACCTCAGACTGTTAAAATTATCTCTGTGTGCCTCTCAACACTATGTCCTTTAAAACGGACGAAATCAATTTAAGGGAATGCCTACAATACTTTGAGACTTCAAATTAAAAATAAGTTTTATAAATAGACTAGTTGTCGCGCAAATTCGTTAGCGTCACTTGCCCGTTTTTGGAACATTTATGATTGATGCTCCGCTCCTATTCGACGTAGCGTGATGATATATAGCCTTATCCGATAAATGGGCTAACACTGGTGTTTTTTTTATATCGGACCGGTAGTTCCTAAGATTAACGCGTTCAACAAACTCTTCAGCTTTATAGCTTTATAGCTGAAGAGCTGTATCTTATAGATTAGTATAGAAATATTCTTCTGCGCCGTTTGCTCGTATTCTAAAGTGCAGCCCTATATTACTGACAATGAACGTAATTCGCTATCGAGTGACAATATTCTGAGGCACTTAGGTTGTATGGTGCCTCTTTACCCACGACTATGATAATTTCTTGTTAGCATGCACAATAATGCACATAATAACACATGCAATTGTAAGGTAGTAACAACGGTTGGAAATAAAACAAGAATTATCTACAATCCTACTCATATTATGAGTATGAATATCCATTCAAACTCTTGTTTGTTACTCTTTCACGCAAAGACTACTGAACAGATTTGATTGAAATTTGGAACACATATAACCTGGAGTATCACATAGGTTTTTTATCGCGAGAAAATTGAAGATTCCTCGGGAACGAGACTTAAATCGCGGGTAGGTACTTGTAATTTATAAGTTGTTTAAACAACCTTGCCCTTTCTGTATTATTCTTTTTATAAATTCCAGCTGGTTTGTTTACCTGATATGTAGCATAAAAATAGAATTGAATAAATTTTATCGGATACAGTGCAGACGTTCTGCCATTAGCCGTATAACTAATGAGTGTTACAGAAATAAACAGAGAATGTTGTTCGTCAAACGTCAACACGAATATACCCCGAATATCTCACACGATACTGATAAACAAACCTTGAGTTTTAGTTCATACTAGCTTTCACCCCGCGGTTTCACTCGGTCTCTTCGAGGACTTTCATAACAAACAATCATACATTGAATAACAAACAATCATACAAAACTTCCACATCCTACTAATATAATATATGCGAAATTTTGTGAATATGGATGGATGTGTGTTACTCTTTCACGCTGAAACTACTGAACGTATCTGGTTGAAAAGGAACACAGATAAAACACACACTTGGTTTAACACATGGGAAAATTTAAGGTCCCAGTCAAACCGCGGGAAGCCACTAGTATTATATATTTGTTAGATTAACAACTTCGCGTTTCTAAAGGAATAGTCCTTTCAAAGTAATTTCACAGAATCAGCACGTTTCGCTTTAGCAAAATCTGCATTCCAACACAATCCACAGATTGTAAACTATAAGCGTTGCAACGCAAACAAACAGTTTCAACTGCGTAGTACGCGGACTGAGACGATGTGAATTGCAAACCAGTATATTAGGTGTCATTATCTACTTACTGTTTGAACATGTAGGTGATTGGGTCATATTATATTATATTACATTACATCTATATATAGTCCTCGCCGCCTCTGTCTGTCTGAACGCGATGAACACAAATACTACTGAACAGATTTCCATGCGCTAATCACCAAATTACGGAGGATTTCATGGGGAAGGTTTTATGTATAATACATCAATTTTCACCCGGTAGGTGGCGATTGTGGGCAGAACGAAGTCTGCCGGGTCCGCTAGTATTGTATAAACGTTCCTACATTGAGTGCAGATGTATTATTAGTGTGGGGTTTTCAATGAGTTGTGATTGAGTTAGGTCCTTGCGACGCAATAGGGAGCTTTGTATGATGTATGTCATATTGAGATCTACAATGATAAATTGTTTATTTGGAACAGAGCAAGAACTTGGCAGTGAATTGGTCGCTTTACAAACTATTTCCGACGTTTAATTTACCGTTTTGTTTGTTATATCCATTCTCATCTTTGTTTAAACACTTAAAATCCCTACTACTTATTTATAAATGCGAAAGTAACTCTGTCTGTTACACTTTTACGCCTAAACCATTGAACCCATTTTGATAAATTTGCTACAGAGATAGGGAAGGCCCCAAGCAATACAAACTTATATAAATACTTTGTCCGTAGAAAGGCTTTTATTTCGGCAAAGCTGAAGATCCCCTGAGAATAGCAGATACTATATATAATAACTATTTATAAGATTATGAACGTACATTCACCTTCATGAATAAAGGATATTTTTAATTTTACTTCTATTTCTGTAAATGAACCTACTATTCATTCGTAAATCCGTTAGATAAGCTAATTAGCGACTACAAAATAAGTAAAGTATGAGATAATAAATTCATCTTCTAAGTACCGAGTGTTTTCACTGGAAGCTATAATTGGTTTAGGTACAAACGATGTACTCAGCCTTTGTATTCAGATGTGTAAATAGAAAACAATACAAATAGCCTGAATGTTGCTCCAGTTAGACATGGCAGATCGATTTCCCGTGGCCTGGCAGAATGCCAAGTGTAAGGTTGCGGATCACTCTTACCCTGGAACTGGCATTATGCTAGTCAACTTGGCTAATATTTGCCAAGTTGTAAAGGAAATCATTTTTTGCATTACGTAATTTATTGTAGACCAAGTTGAAGGTTTGTTTGCCAATTAAAATTTATAGAACTTTTTGCTAAATCGAGTTTATGATAGGCTAGTTTCAGCCCCCTGGTTTCACCCACTTAGTTCTACAAGCTATTATCCCGCCATGTCAAGTAAATAATTAAGTTTTCAGAGACCTTACTTAAGCTAATGGAAAACTGAAGTGAACTTATGTCGGATAGTCTATCCGCACTAATTTGATTACCTACTCTGTTTCGGATTACAATGTCTTATCTCATAGATTAAATTGGAGATAGGTAAGAAATAGATGAATTACAAGTCTACAAAAATTGGGAGTCAAGAATAATCGGTTTGTTGTTACATTACTAATATTATAAATGCGAAAGTTTAGATGGAACTGATTAAAATTTGTCACAGATTTTGCATAATTTCTGGAATAGTAAAATTGCTACTACTTTATTTTCTTAAGAAGATACTTGAAAACCGCAAGGTCACACATCACCTAAACTTCTCCTAATTATAGTAAAACAAAATACCTGAGTTGAGCGCAGTAGAACTGGTGCGGTATGGCGGTCAACACGCCGGCGCCGTCGCCGGTGTCGTTGTCGCATGCGCACGCGCCGCGGTGCTCCATGCGCTTGGCGAGTACCTCTGCATCGCGGACGATCTGTTACAAATTGTAACGTTATAAAAAATTGGAAATATATACTTACTAGCTAACTTGACCTGACGCCTGACGCGAGCACTTCGCACTCTTAACCTTGTTTCAGAGGAAATAGACATATTTCATTGTACACTGAGTGAATTCACAAAGCAAACGATATATATTTTATGTTACAGAGTGTAAGATATGCTACACTATCGAATTGTAATGATAGCTGCAAGGTTTTTAACCTCGTTTCCACTTGATGTGTTACCACAAGTTTCAATTTAATGATTATGCGAAAGAGAAACAAACAACCATACTTACATCCATCCTCATAAAATTGGCTTTTATAATAGTCAAAAAGAATGGACGTTTTTCATAGGATAGGATAGTCATACTAATTAATGTTGTCGAGATCTTAAGCTATTTATTTTTGTTAACCTATGCTCGTCTCTTAAATATTTCTGTCATTTTCTGTCAAAACGACCCTTTTAGATATCTCTACAATTTATGTTACCCAAGAGTTCATCCTGACATTACTGTATCCGTTGGGAATATCAAAGTTTATCTACCACGTCTCTGGGCCGCTGTGGCGTTACAAACATACAAATTGACACGAATTTAGACTTGATTCGAATCGTCCCGAGACTTTGAGAATATAGACTACTAGCTTTCACCCGCGATCCTGGGGGACCGTCAACTATCCTGGGACAAAAGTAGGCTATACCTTTCCTAAGCTATAATTTATATAACTTTATAGGTGTCCTGTAACTGAAGAAGCACTAGTGTAAGCGCCAATGTTATTGTTATTTTTAAATGTAAGGTGTATTGTTTGTTGGATATCCAAATAAATTAAAAAAATAAAAATAAAATATTTGTACGAACTATCATCAAAGTCGATTTGGTGGTTTTGGCGTGAAAGCGTAACAGACAAGACAGAGTTACTTTCGCATTTATAATATTATAGGACAGTAAGATGTAGGATAGGACATAGAATAACGTATTTTTGATGTCAATGTCGCGGTACAAATATTTGAGTATAACATCTATATCATTCAAAGTATAATTAGTTTATTTACTATTACAGTTCATACGATAAGTAGATTTGATAAAGACGCTCTTGAGAAACTCGGTAAGTATTGTTTATACAAACAATAAATATAATGCGGAGATAACTAGTGTTTATTTACTTACGAGTATATCATTAGAGCATTTATTTACTAGTTTAAATATGCGCCTTGGTACAAACAGAGTTTTATCCTGAAATATTTTAATATATTTTAGATATGCCATAAATACATAAACCCTTTATTATCCCACGAATATTATAAATACGAAAGATTGAAAGGATGTTTGTTACTCAATCACGCCACAACGGATCTGGGATTAAATTTGACCACACAGTCAGAATATGTTCTGGAATAGATTGATAAATGGAAGATCTTGGGAAGGCGAGTACCTAATACTGTGGAGCGGAAGCTAGTAAATCATTATTATAAATGGTATCTTCATATTACCACTTCTAGTTCAAATGCAGTTTCTTGAATTGAAATTAATTAATTGTAGAAGACAATGCTAAAAGTAACTTGTGAAGTAATCACAGTGTAGTAATTTCAATCATCGTCCAGTCCAATACAATTATTTATTAGATTGGCTTAGTTACTCTGACTTTGTCTTGTCGTTTGATCGAATTCCACCCATAAACATGGCATGTGTATATGTGTCATATATTTTAAAGAAGCAAATATATCATTAATTATTTAGGCCAAAAATTATAGTACAAGATATACATGGTTTGTAATGCTATTTGCAATGTCTAAAGAACCTCTAAAATCTTCTTCATTTTGGAAATGTTTTTTTAATTTTACAGTGATGGGTAAATAAACTCTAAACAGTTACATTGCATCCTACATACGCATATAAATAAGTTTCAGCAAAGCTAAAAATATACTGTCTCCTCAATGAGTATTGAGTTGCAGCCAAATTGTTCCTTTGGAATTATTTTATCACGGTAGTTATTACCATATGAATAGATTTTATATTTTGTTTACTAAGCATGATATATGAAGGTAAGTACTTATAGAAGTTTCACCCGCATTCACGAAATTCATGGAATTTCCTGATATTTCAGAACATTATATTATATTAGTAGTATCTTATTATGTTTTCCGTCCCCAAAAGCTATAAGTACTCAATAAAGGATTGAGCCCGCAGGTTCCGTCTACTCATATAAAATCACAATAACTAAGCTATGATTGCTTATTTATGCATAGGCGATGGATTGTGCATGAGTAAATAACCGCAAAATTACCATAACTTTGTAGTTTGTTCAATTCATTACATTCTAACGTCAATTTAGCAAATAGCAATGGAATGTATATAATTTAATAAGCTGCCGACACGCGATTTTACCCGCGTAGTTCTCAAACCCGTACAAAAATAAAACATAGCCTATATTACTCCCAGATCATGTAGCTTAATATTGGTGAAAGAATTATACAGTGGTTTGGGAACCTATTCGTTACAAACAATCATAATAAATCCCTTTACAATGTTTGCGAAGATAAATTTGCGGTCGCAATGTTGAGGTTGCATCATTATAGTCCCATTTAGAAAATGTCTAGACTAGCAGTAGCTTTCCAGCTCTACTATCAATATAATGTTTTATTTCAATAAACTTTGATTTTAATCTTTCATTTTGTTTGCATGATAAATCGAACGAATATTCAGATGCGAAAGTCTGTAAGTACCTATGTATTTAAATAAGTGTTAGTTCATTTTGCGCTCGGGGCCCAAATAATTGGAGTGACACAGTATGTTCATTTCAGTCCCCTTAGTAACAAATTACCTTAGAAGGGGAGCTGTGTACCATATTGAATGTTGTGGGCACACACCAATGGGATTAGGAGCCATTTTTACATAGTAATGTTTAACTAAACTGCGACCAATCAACTGGAAATAACGTCATTTTATCCATTATGTTCATAAGTGCAGTTTTAGGGCCTATACTAATATTAGGAGATTTTTGTTTATAACGAACTAGCTGCCTCCCCGCGGTTTTACCCGCGTAGTTCCCGTTACCGTGGGAACACAGGGATAAAATATAGCCTATGTTACTCGGGGATAATGTAGCTTTCCAAAGGTGAAAGAATTTTTGAAATCGGTCCAGTAGTTTCGGAGCCTATTCATTACAAACAAACAAACAAACAAACAAACAAATCTTTCCTCTTTATAATATTAGTATAGATGAGCCCCGAAACTACAGGACCGATCTGAATAATTCTTTCACCAATCGAAAACTACATTATCAAATTATTACAGTAACATGACAAATACTATATTATATATATAAGTACTCATATTCCTTCTGAAAACGTCGGAAGCTCGTACTGAAAAGGGAATCTTTGATACCTACTTTATTTTCGCAGTACATAGCTGACGTAGGTACCTAGTACCTACAGACTTTTTCTTAGTCTGGGGATCGTGAATATACTCTTGCTATCTCTGTTTAGGATACTTACTTTATGGGAACGTTTCCCGTCGATGGCAACAACAAAACCAACACCGCAGGCCTCGTGCTCGTTCTGTGGGTCGTACAAGCCTTGCTTGGGCGGCCCTTCCCACTCCATACCTGGACAAAAGAGAATTACATAAAAAAATAATCAAAGACATATATGTACCTACATATAACTTTATAGCGTTATTGAATGGTAAAATCACAACGTATAAAAGTACCACGCGACTGTCTGTCTTTTCGCGATAAACTCAAATTCTGTTAAACGGATTTCAAAGGGGTTTTAACTAAAATACAATAGATATGAGTGATTTATGAAGAAAAGAAAAAAGAGAAAGAAAAACATTTATTCCGAAATATACACAACTTTACATAAATACAGCACGCATGAGACACAAGAAGGTTTAGCCGCATAATTGATTGAGGGTTTACGGGTATACTTGTTGAAATAAGACTGCGCGAGCTTGAGCTGTGTAGCTAGTCAATATCATTGAAATTATTTAAATAAACACATCATGAATAACAGAGACGTTACGAAACGAGTTTCCTCAGTACACTGATCCCAAAACTAGAAGAGTACTAGACCTCATGTGTTATACATGAGATTAATCGGTGAGGACATTTCCAATGTATAATAACGGGATATAGATTAAAGTGCGTGTAGAATGAGGAAAAGAGATTCGAAAAAAGTTGAGTGACTTCGGACCGTGGGTATGTGGAATATAGTCCAGCATGAGGTTCTTCAAGAAGGAAGTTAAAAGATTTTACCGGGTCAGCAACGCGTGACGCCCCTGGTGTTGTAAGCGTCCATAGACTACAGTAACCGCTTCTCATCAGGTAGGACCATGTAAATGTTTGCCACTTTTGTGGAATAAAAAAAAATCGATACAGCTTTGGACCAGAAGAAGTAGAAGACAGCCATTTTACTGTTTCAATATTCAACGCAAGAAACAAGATACAAAACCATTTGGCACATTTTCCTCAATGGTTTCTATGAAGCGATAAAAGTATAGAGCCTAGTTGGAAAACCTATTAGATGATATCAATTTCGCATCGGCTTTGATATAAGCCAAAGTGTTAGGAGCAGCCGTGCGAAACGCCGCCTCGATATACCTATATATTAAATTATTATAACTTATATTATAACCATCTGTTACTTTTATAACTGATAACTTTTACGCCTCTGAAGTCAGCTTTAATGGATCAATATCAAAAGATACAATCTCATATTTGCTTCAAAATGTGACATTTTGATTCGACGGCTGTGGGTTGAATCTGCTTCGCACAAATTCAGATTTTTAGCATAAAATTCATCTTTTGTTACCTATGTTCAGAACTGCTACACGATAGTTGGTACCATTAAATACCTCAGCACATTAAAGATCCTACAAATCAACGTCACACCTTTCCCCTATTTGCAATATTTTGCGCACTGCTTCTGATCGTAGGGTAATGTTATATACCGTATAGGTAGTCATCATTTATAAATGGGCTATCTAACGATTTTTCGGAGCGTGTTCAAGACAAACAACCAACGATGTAATACCAATTTTTTATAATATAGGTACACACACATACATGAACAGAAACTGTACATTCCTTCTACCTATTCACAGTAAAACACCGCCTGAAGCAAAAGGAGACTATATGGAACGGATGATAGACTAAGCAAAAGAAGATTATCATCATGACCTTCAGTCCACCTTGCCCTACAAATAATCGTAACGTTATCAAAGTTCAATGACCCAACGTTCATTGAATTGAATGTTGCGCAAAATACCGGTTCTTCGCAACAGTTCGTTGACTGATCTATGAATACACTGTTAGTTAGCTATTCATGATGAAAAAGCCTGTTTGGGACGTAACAGCTGCTCACCCGTGCACTGGTATTCTGGTCTTGGTTTTAGGAGAAGCAATATCAATAAACTGTATTTTTACACAAAGATCATTATTATTACCAAGATATAAGTATCCTTTTTATTGTACATTCAGGACAATTAGCACTGTCCAAGTCAAAAAATTGAAAAGTATACATGGGCATATAAATACTTATGTAATATACACAAGTAAGTATTATAAACTGCAAGCATAATATTGGCATAGCATAGCTATTAAAAATCTTTTTTTTTTTCAGAACATGTATAAAGAAGAATGTAGACAGAAATGTCCCGGCACGAGTATTGATCTTGTTTCTTGGCGCTTAAGGCGCTTGAGGTTGCATAACTGTTCTGTTAAGTGCATGAAAGTGGTTTTATTTTACTGCAGCCAGTTAAGGCTGCAACTTGTGGCTATGATACCATGGCAAAAAATGGGCTGGACCAGCCTTTTTTCGTCAACTTGTATAATAGGACTTAACAGCCAAATTAAAAGCTTCATAAAAATAAATATTTCAGATACATTTTACTACACTATGATATAAAGAGGAATGATTTAATTGATTCTGAAACTACTAGACCGATCTGAATTCTTTCACCAATGGAAAGTTACATCATCAGGAAGTAACATAGGCTATATTTTATCTCTGCATTCCTGCAGGAACGAGAACTACGTGGGTGAAACCATGAGGCTAGTTATACTAAAAACCCCATAGGTTACGATGTAAATGACAACCATTTAACATAATAGTTCAAAGATGACTTACTTCTATATTTTTACCTTAGAAGCATATTTCTAAGACTATATTATGCTTATTTACACAGTCTATTACCAATAAAACGTAAGAAATACGTACTTAAACATAATGAAGTCTTATCTACATTCAGATGTTAGATATTGAACAAATTAAATTTATGATTCTAGTTATAGTAGTTATTGTTTTATGACTTGAAACAACATCTTCATAAATCACAGCTCATGAAGCATATTATAAGAAGCTAAATAATGATTTTATGTGCTATAAAACCACTCATAAATCAGTTAGTTTAACTTAATAAGAAAATATTCAAATCATAGCTTTCATTTTGATTTATATACCATTTGATAATAAACCTTATTAGTTTAAAAACAGAGCAGTATTTTCAGTGTTTAAGGTTTATAACACGTAGGATATGGCCGCACTATCATGCAGCTCTGAATATGTAAACAGGGGACAGACAGTGACAGATTATGGAATAATTTCAGCATAGACATGCCCTGATAGCACGGCAAAGTTATATTGCACATGTAATACCCCACAAATATTTATCTTTCACTTATATATGAAACTACTGGTTTATGACGAAATCCATCATTATTTCCTTGCATTTATATACTTATATGCTTTATGACTTAATTAATGGCAAATAAAATGAGATAAGAGATTGCTTATTGCATATTACTTACACAATACTTCTTCTAATTGTAAATATTTAAGTAAACCTTTTTTATTTATATAAAGTAAAAGGATAATAAAAAGAACAAGTCATCAAACAGCTGATTCTGAATGACCTCTACATATTTCGTGAATCAAATCTTCTTGAACAATCTAGACCTTTTTAACGCGTTTAAGATGTTATTTTATTCGATATTTTGGACGGATGAACAGGGCTGCAAATAGATGGGATGGCCTGGGAGTTCGATAAATATGTTTTTTATAAATATTTTTGTAAGTCTTCACAAAAACTATTGATGTAATTTAACAGTTTAGTTCATTAAAATTATAGCAACAGGAAAATCATTAGTGCTTATGCTGTGCAGTTTATTTAACTATTACGTCTCAGGCTATCTACCTAATTGCTATTCGTAATAAATGTTTTAAAAGATAACTTATAGAGGTAGAATTCAATACCACGTATGCATCGCCCAACACGTGGATTTCTTGCGAAATAAGCGCTCGTCGCAAGAGAAAATAAAATATTAAAAGAAAGCAAATAAAAAAACTCACCTCAAAGTACGTTCGATTTATTGAAAAAACCTTTTACGTCGACAACACTGCGTTTCGATTCAACTTTCACAGAAAAGTGTTATCAAAGTGCAACGTTTATTTTGATATTGAAATAGTAATGGATTACTGAAACACTGAAAATATACCGGCAAAGCGTAGTGACCTCCCTACGGACGACTACGATGACCGGCGATGCGCGAATGACTGACTGGCTGAATGAATGAAGGACATGACATAAGCTAAATGACATTACAGTGAGTGAGCAAGATAATGTAACCAATATCTGATTGGCTTAAATAAAAAAAAAGTGACCGAATGAAACTCGCATCGTATCTTGATTGGTTCGTCTCCGTTCGTACAATTTTATTGGTCCATGAAATGTCAATACTTAGGTGACCACAGATGAAATATTTAGATTGGAATTCATATTGTTCATTCTAAAGTTTACTCACTTATGTGGAATGTTGCCATGTTTCCAACAAAATTGTTTTTACCGATTTTGGTGAAGAAAAGCCAATTCCTGTATTTAAAAATTATGCAATTCTAATTCGATCTAGTGTCAATATCACGAATCATATCATCGTATATTGATGGGTTTTATAAATTAAGCCTGAAAGCATGCTAAAGAAATATCCAACGGACGCATTTTTTACATTTACCCTAAGAAAATATAAAAAAATTGTTAATTTGTGCATGATGAGACAAAAATTTACAATTAAATACGTCTTCCATTAATTTTTGTTTGTTGTCAGCCTATACAAGCTAGTCCACTGCTTGACGTAGGCCTCCCAACAGTTTAACGCTGTTACAAATATAAATTACAAGTAATTTCAAAACTTACCGACCCACTTCAAATTTCCACTCTCTATATATTAGTACTTTTTAATAAAAAAATATCTAATTCGATAGGTGCTTCTAAATAAAATGTACTTAATTATTAATCAGATTGATCAAAAGTATTGTAATCCATTGAAACTATGTGGAGAATCACTTAAGTACAAAAATCTCAAATTCGATGAAATTATTATAATGTATCTGGTATCACTATACGTTCTGCGAGACAGACTATATAACTAACCGAGCTCCAGACTCAAGTACATTCATTTCATTCGTTCGATCAACTTCAATTTGATTCAATCAACCAACCAGTCAATAGTTTTAGCGCGAAAGTGTTGGACGTTTGTAATTTATTTCAATCAAAGTTACGAAATAAATTTACTTCGTCAATAAATTGCATAAAGCGTTAATTTACGCAACACTTTAAAAGCGTGAGTCAATCTCATTAGGTCTGCCAGAATTGTGCGATAAAATAATATTTGTGTTTTGATTGCACTATATTAATAAATTGAGTGTTCTTTATTTAAATTATCACTTTCGCGCGTTTGAAATTTGAAATTGAGCATTCGTTTATATTCCCGGTGCGTCGTACAAGTTAGCAAAATGAGTTTGAGCCGTTTGAGGTGTTTCGTGAAGAGTGATTTGGTGAAAGTTTCTTCATCTAGCGCGATGGTTGCGAAACTTTGGGGACCTTGCGCTGCGAGGGAAGTGAGCACATGTAATACGCAACGAGCGGCTATTGCCCAACACAACACTAAGCCAGATTGGAACAGGGCTGTTAGCGAAGCTGAGAAGATCGTGGGCTATCCGACCTCTTTTCTAAGCCTCAGATGGGTGATGAGCGATGAGATAGCGAACGTCGCGCTACATCTCCGCAAATTAGTGGGGAGCAACCATCCATTATTGAAGACAGCAAAGTAAGTCAAAGAAAACACGATGTCTTATGAAATGACTTGTTGATTGTTAAGTAATGTTTCATTCATTGAACAGAGTACAGAGCGATTCAAAAGATTTCGCGAGCACTAAGTAGGTATCTATTGATACCTACTTAGTGCTCGCGAAATCTTAGAACTAACTCGTCTACACCAATTTGTTTCGCTACTTTCCGAACGAAAAAAAAACATAAAAAAAATTGTTTCTGAATGTAGGGCTAGTATTTGTGCCGCTAACAACTGTCAAATATTGAATTTCTACCTACCCCACAAAGGGTATAGCCCTCATTCGCACGAGTATTTTTAACGGACGTTAAAAAAACGTTCAAATACAACAAATGCATTTCCAAGTATATGTTCACACGACAGCGTTTTTAAAACGCGACGCATTTTTATCGAGCTGTGTTGCATTTTCAACTTTGAGCCTTGGAAATTGACAGATCGTGTTCAAAATGTAATGTGACAATCATAAAATGTGACAGCTAGTGAGTAGGTATAGATATGGCCGACCATGAAGTCCTTATACACCACAGCTCTCCCCTCCTAGCTGCTGCGGATCAAGGGTGCACCCAAGAGCTGGTCGAGGTGTCGGCGCCATACATCACCGTTGTCGGTGCGAACTTCATAGTGCAGTAGGCCCAAACGTTTAATAATAGTTCCAAACTGCCACCGCTGCGCAGCACTCGTGTAGTCACGAGCCTGTACCCGATCGCCTGGGTTGAACTCTCTGACACTGATCTCTTGATGCGTTGATGCGGCCACCTTTTCTTTCCTTAAAAACATAGCATGTAGTGCCGTGCGTACTTCTCTGCCAAACATCAGCTGGTACGGAGATTTACCATTCACATTTGGCGTCCGTCGGAGACGACTTTTGACAGTCACTAACTTCTCTGATAGGTTACCTCCTTCCCCATCTAAGCTTCGTAAGATTCTCTTAACTGTCTGCACAAAACGCTCTGCTTGCCCATTGGTTGCAGGGTGGTAAGGAGCGGATGTCTTATGAACGATCTTACTATATTTTAAGTATTTTTCGAACTCTTCCGAAACGAATTGTCGACCATTGTCTGAAACCAAGACGTGAGGTGTCCCAAAGGTGCAAAACAGTTCTTTCAATTTTTGTATGCACCAAGAGCTTGTAGTTGATTTGGTTGGTATAATCTCAGTCCATTTGGAAAATGCATCTACAATAATTAAAAGTTGGTGTCCGTGCACGGGTCCAGTGAAATCAATATGAAGTCTTTGCCAGGGGCCATTTGGCTGTTCCCAATGGTGTAGTGGTGCCTTCTCTGGTTCATTTTGTTGTAATCTACAGGTTCTACATGACTTCACTTTAGTCTCAATCTCGTTGTCAATTCCTTTCCAGTATACGAAACTGCGAGCCAATAGCTTCATTTTTACAATACCTGGGTGACCGAGGTGTAGTTCGTCGAGCACATGTTCCCGTAGTGATCTTGGAATGAAGACTCGTGAACCTCTCAATAAACAGCCATCATGCAAAGTAAATTCATTGTCCTTATAACCGAGTGTTTTTAGTGATTTGCCAGTTTCCAATGCGTGTAACAAAATTGTACAGTCGGCATCGTTTCTTGTTTCCTTCGCTATGACATCTGGATTTATATCAATGGTATGGATTTGCTGAAATTGGAAACTGTGATTTTGGTCAATACTGTTGGTCTTGGTGTTTTCTACTGGAAACCTCGATAAATAATCTGCATTTGAGTTGTTCGCAGAAGTTCTGTATTCAATAGTGTAGTCAAATCCAGATAAGAAGTGAGCGTAGTGAAACAACCTCATTGTACTCATTGCTGGTAGCGTTTGATGTGGGTGGAAAATTACGGTCAGTGGTTTATGGTCTGTAACAAGAATGAATTTTCGACCATAACAATAGTAGAAAAACTTTTTCAATCCCCAGTATATCGCTGTAGCTTCCTTGTCGATTTGACTGTAATTCTTCTCGCTACTAGACAGCGTCCTCGAAGCAAATGCTATAGGTCTTTCTGATCCATCTGGAAGCCTATGTGATAGTACTGCTCCGAGTCCCAGTGGCGATGCGTCTGTTGATAGCACTAAGTGCTTCTTAGAGTCAAAGTGTATCAATACTCTTTCACTTACAATTTCTCTCTTAATTTGTATAAATGCTTGTTCACATTCTGCAGACCAAGCAAAACTGGATTCTTTTTTTAGTAAGTTGTTTAGTGGGTTCGTGATCGATGCTAAGTTTGGTATGAATTTGTTGTAAAAATTTGCTATCCCAAGAAATGTTCTTAATTCTGCTGTATTTTTTGGGTGTTCTGTTTCAACTATTGCGTTTATCTTGTCCCTATTTTTGTGTAGACCTTCTTTGTCGATTGTGTGTCCAAGGTAATTTATACTTGTTTTGAAAAAATGGCACTTGTCTTTGTTTACTCGAAGGTTACTTCCTTTTAGTTTATCGAGTACGAGTCTGAGCCTCTGTAGTAATTGTTCTCGGTTCGCTCCTTGTATAATTATATCGTCAAAGAAGCATTTAACGCCTTCTAGCCCTTGTAAGAGTTTGTCCATGAATTTCTGCCACAGGCTTGGGGCGACCTTAACTCCGAACATGAGCCTGTTTACTCTGTAAGTTCCTTTGTGTGTACTTAGTGTTTGTAACATTGCGCTCTCTTCATCCATTACCATGTTTAAGTAAGCTTGAGTTATGTCGAGTGTACAAAATAGTTTACCTCCGTTCATTTCTGTGAAAATATCTTCAATCATAGGTATTGGATATTGTTCATCTTGTATAATTTTATTTAGTGTAACCTTATAATCAGCGCATAATCGGATATTCCCATTTGGCTTTACAACTGGTACTACTGGAGTACCCCACTCTGAGTGATCAACTTTCGTGATGACGCCTTGTGTGCATAGTCGCTCTATTTCTTCATCCACTTTGGTTTTTAAAGCGTAAGGTATTCTACGTGGTTTAATAAAAATTGGCTTAGTGTTTTCTTTCAGGTTTAGGTGTCCTCTGTAATTGGGTATTTCGCCAAGGTCGTTTCTGAAGACTGATGTCTTGTAGAGCTCCAGAAGCTGGTCTAATTCAATGTTTTCAATATGTTGTACGGCTTTTATTTCTGCTAAATTCAGTGTTTTAAGTTCTTTCATCCAGCTGCGGCCAAAAATGGGGTCAACGTTGTTGTTAATAACGTACAGTTTTCCGTGGAATTCTCTCCCTTGGCATCGGCATTGCACGTATGCCACGCCTGTTGGTTTGATTACTTCTCCAGTATAGGTTCTGAGCTTAATGTTTGTCTTAAAAATTCTTTTTCCAATGCTTAGTTTTTGATAGTCTCGTAATGACATTGAAGTCAGTGTAGCTCCAGTGTCAAATTCCATCTTTATAGTAACGTGTTCAATTTGTATTGTTATCATATATTTTTCTGACGAGTCTCTAGATATGACATTTATATCATTCCAGTCGTCATGGTCACTTGTCATTGAGTCTTCTAATAGGTTCGTATTCGGTTTATAATTTTTAAGACTTGCATCAGAGTGGCGCTGTAGGCACACACGAGCTAAATGACCAACTTTATTGCATTTATGGCATGTAACATTTATAGCGCCACATTTGTTTGATTCATGATTTGCACCACAGCGGAAGCATTTTCCTTTTAGATCTTTAGGTGTAATTTGTCTTGGGCTTCGCCCTGGTTCTACCGGTCTCTTGTATGGAGTGATTTTGTTGATGTGATCACTACTAGTACTTGGTTGTTCGTTAATAATCATTGATGCGTTTTCTGCCTTACTCATTTCAATAGATGTCGCAATCTGCGTCAGTGATTTGAATGTAGATACTGTTCGGTCTTGTAATATTTTTGTACGTGCATCGCTATCTTTCAGCCCCCTAATAAATTGTAGAGATAAAAAACTTTCTGATGTATTTTTTTGACAGTGTTGGCAATTGAATTCACAGTTAGTGGTAAGTTTCTTCAGCTCTGCGGCGTATTGCGCTGCAGTTTCATCGGCTTTTTGCGTTCTTGTTATGAATTTATGTTGTAGCGTCCATTTGCTAGGTTTTGGGTCTAAGTAGTCGTCAAGTATTTCAGTAATATCAGCAAATGACATATTCATTGGTTCCTCTGGTGATGTTAAATCGCAAAGTTTTTCGTGGATTTCTGGTGATAATGTTGTCAGTAAGATATTCGACTTCATGTGCGCTTCCGATATGTCGTTCAATCGAAAATACACTTCTAGTCTTTTTTTGAAATTGTTGAAAGTTTCTGATTGTTGTAGGGGTTGAAATTGTATTTTTGGTGTATTACTACGCCTGGATTCACTTGGTTGTATGCGTTGTTGCTGTTGCTGGCCCTGTTGCTGACCTTCATTCTGAGTCTGTTTTGTTAAAAGTTTAGTTGTTATCGTTGTATGAAGCTCTTCGAAGTCGTACCTGTACTCTTGTTCTTGATTATAAGCGTCATCGTCCTTGTCGTCGACGGTCTTATCCTCGATTTTCTGTTGTACCTCCCGAATAGCCAGGATCGTCTCCTTCAGGCCCCGGAAGCGAGCAGTAACGTCTTCGTCAGACATCGTTGCCCTCTGATCGATATATGTGTCGAGTCTCGTGAGCATTCCACGTAGGGTGCCACGATATTTTTTTAATTTGTCCATTTTATATCTCTATTAACACAATCTTTATTTTGATTATTTTTCGTCGCCATTGACAGATCGTGTTCAAAATGTAATGTGACAATCATAAAATGTGACAGCTAGTGAGTAGGTATAGATATGGCCGACCATGAAGTCCTTAATACACCACAGAAATAAAGCATAATTATAGTAGGTACTTCAATAATTATGGTTAGTATAAGTCTTTTATTATAACGAATTTTCAAAAACTAACTGTATTAAATTAAATCTACCACAGTCATTAAGGTATCAAACAGTACTTAGAATTATGATTAATTATTATGCTAAAGAGGTGATTATCGGCAATTATTTGCGATTAGTTAAGTATTCAGCCAAAATCCACGTAAATCACGTGAAGGTAACCCACTATTTGTACTTATCTGATTAGGAAGGCAAATACCTACTTATCATAGAATTTTTCCTAAGGAAAATCTTCAACCAGAGACAAGTTTGTATATCCCATTGTTTGTATTCTTCAAGGGTCAAATTTTACTGGGATCAATTCAAAATTCATAATGAAAGACCAGTAGTTGGCTTTGTGGTTATTGACACCGACTTTCAAGCAGCCGGTCGTGGTTTCGAATACCTCACAAGACATTGTTTATTATTTCTTTTATGCATGAATATGTCTGTTTATTCTGTATCTGTAAGTAAATATCTATATAAGCACGTATTTAGTAAGTAGTATATCAGATCAGCTATCTGGTTACCATAACGCAAGCTCTCGTCATCTTCAGCCTAATCAGCCCACTGCTGGACGAAGGCCTCCCCTAACGCGCGCCACTTATCCCGGTCCTGCGCTGTCCTCATCCAGCCCCTCCCGGCAACCATACGCAGGTCGTCGGACCACCGCGCACCGGGCTGGAGGGCGTTCTACACTACGTTTGCCGAGACGCGGTCTCCACTCTAGACTCGTTTGCTCCAACGGCCATCGGTCCTACGCCTGATGTGGCCGGCCCATTGTCACTTCAGCTTGCTGATCCTGCGAGCTATGTCAGTTACCTTGGTTCTCTTACGGATATCCTCATTTGTGATTTTAACGCAAGCTCTACTTGGTTGCAATCAGATCGGCCGTCTGGTAAAAATGTCCCAGGATATTTATTTATATGTACCAAATTCAAACTCAAAAACCATCCTACCCTAAGTATTTATAAAGTAAACCAAACTTCACCAAACGCACTAAAGACTCCGTCAAACGCCTTTCAAACTTCGCGTATTTTTTCTAGAAACCTAATCTACAATGGTAAGAACAACATGCAAGCGTGGGGCCTCATCGTCCTGCTGGTGTCGAAGGCGGCCGGACATAGTCCGGAGATACCGGACATGGAGCAGGACAAAGCCGCTGGAGTTCTCCATAGGTTTGTACACCATGTATTTATAAAATTCTTAATTAACAGCCTGTTTTGAGATCTTTGGCGGAAGCAAAACGGTTTATATATTTCTTATTTTAGCGAAATAAATTCATGATTTATAGTAGGTAATTAGGTATGTATCTGTAATTAGGTATTTAGGTATGTATAGTAGGTAATTATGTAGATATCGGGACGATTCGGGGGTAGATTTAGATTATCAAGATATACCTAGGTTTTATCATTTTGTCTATGTACCCAGATATCCAATATATAAATAATTAAGTGTCATGAAGGTTTATATTATTTTTCAAATTATACAGTACACTTATCGAATCAAAGTTAGATGAGTATTTTTTTAACAGTACAACAAATACAATTTTACCATAAGAAATCGAAAACTTTAATAAACTCTTTCAGCTGAAGGACACAGCTCCATCGCCAGACGTTGCAAAAAAAAGTATTCGAAAGTAGTCGAACCGGTTTCCATTTCCTTATTCGAGACATCAGCATTTTAAGATGATGAAGACCTGAATAACTCTTGAGTTCTTGACTAGGAAGTGGCACTAGGTGCGTCACAAATGAACTTTATGGAATGCATTTATCATTTCTCTTTACGAAGATCTTTGCTTTCCTGATATGGGTTTTGTTGACATATGAGTTTACTTCTGGTACCTAATTGACTTGACTTACACGAGAAGGGTTCAAATGGAACAACTATAAGGATTTTTTTATTTGGAATTAAGTAAACAACGCTGAAGGGCCGGTTTTTTCGTTTACTATTTTTAGTTTCGAAAGGTGTTATTTAAAAAATATATATGACGTCTTACTCCACTATACGCTTGATGACAAAAAAAATTAAATGATAATAATCTTGCTAATAATAACTTACAGCAACAAAGTATTCGCCAAATGAGTTATATTATTTAATTGGGTTAATCACAGCACAGCGAACCGTTCTTTGAAACTTGTACCTGCTTAAATTAAATTGCCTTAACAGTTGCATGGACGATATTTGGAAACTACTGGCTAAATAATGACTAAAAAGTGGCAAAATTGCGAGTTTATAAGTTTGTGGGGATAATCTCTGGATCTACTGAACCAATTTTGAAGTTTCCTTCGCAAACTGATTACCCAAAAACTAATATACTTACCTAATAAACAGGTAACTATTATGCATGAGTATGTGAGGTTTTAGGGAGTAGGTCTATCAAAGGTATTTCAAAAATTACTTCACCAATATAAATCCACGTTATTTGTAAGTGTCAGACTACCCCGGATTCCTACGGGAACAGGTGAACCTGAATGGAACCTAATAAATTACAGAAACGTCTCTTCTTTGCTGGTCAAAGTACTAAAGAAACAATTTATCCCTAGCCAACGTGCCCTAGCTGAAGTAACAGAGATGATCAGGACGTCACATCTGGTCCACAAGGGATTGGTGAACATGAACTCCCATCAGATAATGGCGGAGGAGCCAGACGACATGATGTTTGGGAACAAGATCGCCTTGCTGAGTGGCGATTACCTTTTAGCCAACTCTTGTTCGGAACTGGCTAATTTGAGGTGAGATTTTTATTCTAACTCGGGTACCTAATCTAATCTTAAGTAACATTATAAAGTGGAAAGATTTAATTCTTTGTTTGTTTGTTTGCTTCGAAACTACTAGATCGATCTGAATAATTATTTCACCAATGGAAATCTATATTACGTATCAGGAAATGACATAAGGTACATTATATGCCTGCTTACGGGAACGTGAAACTGCTACGCGGGTAAAACCGCGCAGAGGAAGCTAGTAGGTAAATTGACCGATCGAAAGATGGGGTCGCTAAATCTGAGCCATATGCCCAAATCTCACAATATCTCTTGAATTAAATAATCGGAATCTCTATTACTAGATAGATATATTACTAATCTTTATTATTTCAATCTTTAAAGTTTTAATCTGTTATGAGTTTTGAAAATGATAAAGGGCTTTTAAAGATATCCTACTAATATTATAAAGGCGAAAGTTTGTAAGTATGGATGTATGGATGTATGGATGTTTGTTACTCTTTCACGTAAAAACTACTGAATGGATTTGAATGAAATTTGGAATAAAGATAGCTTATAACCTGGATTAACATATAGGCTACTTTTTATCCCGGGAAAATGGAAGACCTCCCGGGTACGCGGGTGAAACCGCGAGGAGCCACTAGTAAGGTCATAAATATTTTCTGATTATTGGAAAAACTGTGCTGTGCTGTAACCACCTGTGCCATAGTCTTTCTCCTCTACGTGAAAATTCTAATGTAATACATTTTTTGCCAACAATTATTGGCAATGTTTATTACATCTACAAGTTTACGATCAATGCTAAACATCTTGACACGACCCGTTCGAAAGTTTAGCTTGCAACATTGACCTGTTGTCCCAAATTCTTATTGTCTAATGTGTGCTTTTCAAGGTCTTAATACCACTGTGTTGCCATATTCCACAACTATGTTGGAAGACGACTTTAAAATATTTTTTGGCTTTTAAACATTCGTTCTACTTATTTCCATCATTTTCGTTTTCAACTCATAAAAATAAGTAATAAAAATATTCGTCATAAAGTAGGTACCTACCTACTTAATAAAAAAATCTTTGTACTTTGTTTATTATCCGAACCCACAAGACCTAGTAGGACCTACTTTGAAATAAAACTTTAACTTACTTAGCTTTAAACTCTTCTACATACATTACCTGAAACATCGATTCGTAATTGGTGGGTTCGAATCCAGGACAAACATTTTAATGCATAAATATCCAGGATATGTATATTTGTTGTGTTTATAAAGATATAAGTATGTATTTAAAGAGTATTAGCACAAGTTCTGCTTAGTTTGGCCTCATTCCCACTATAATTATTTGATTATAAAAATTATAATATAATGTTGCATGATAATAAATGCATTATTATTATTATCTCATGGTACGAATTATCAAAATACCTACCAAAATGAGACCAACAAACCAGGTCGCATGATCCAAGCGAGGTTTTATGGGTAAATTCGCAATATAAAACCGGTTCTTATTCATCGTTCTGATTTTTTAACCGTTCTCATACTATAAACTCTGTCAGTTTATTCGTGTGGTGAAAGTTTTTTTTTGTTGTTGATTCTGACTCCGTCATTTGTGAGCATTTGTTTATAAAACGCTTCATGTTTAATACTTCTTTTATATATTACTTTTGTGAAAAGAAACCTAATGATATTAATAGATTTCGATTTATTGATCCGGTTTAAGTAATAACCTTTGTTGTGTGATTTATGTTACCCACAAGTTAATTGAGATTTTCTTTTGTTTTGGAAGTATATTTGTCTCAGTCGCACATCAGCTGAGATCTATGAAACATGATACTTATGATATATTCGGGTCTAGTGGTTTCACCCGCGTACCCGGGAGATCTTCCATTTTCCCAGGATAAAAATTTTCAGGCTCTAGACTGTGTGCCAAATTTTATTTAAATCGGTTCTGTTTTAACGTGAGAACGAGAAAGACAGACAGAGTTACTTTCGGATTTATAATATTAGTATACTGACATTGACTTAGATATATGAGAACATTTTATCCTGAGAAGGAATAACATTCTGGAAAACTTTAACAAGTTTAGAAGCTATGCCTATATTGTCCATATATTTTTTAAGAAAGCAAATACCAAAGGATATAAAAGTGATGTATACTATGTTTTTCGGTCAGATCCGCGATGTGAGAGCGCTATTAAACACGTATGTTGTATGCGCTTTCTTTTTAGATGCCAAAGGCAGTATGTACCAAGTACCTACTTAGGATACTGTCCTACTGACACACAATAGATATTATAATGTTTTAATGCTATTATCGAAACCGCAGCTTGGGTCAAATAATAGATGAAAACGAAAGTTATTTTTCTACGATTCTTAAAACCACAAACCTAAAATAATGAGAAAATATTCAATTATTTGTTATGAATTGGCTCCGGAAGTTCTAGACCGATCAAAATTATTCTTTCAGCAATAGAGGACTACGTTATTTGTGAATTTCATCCCATTTTTATCCCAGTTTTCCTACAGGAACGGGAACTACTACTGTCATCATAGTCTTTTATTGAGGTACAACGTAGCTTTTATAAGTAAAGGTTTTTGAAATTCAATGAGTAATTTAGCGACTTAATACCTAGGTACCTTTATTATTAACTTATACTACAAACTTTATAGATTCTCGTAGATAATACAGTAATAAATTACACAAATCTAAGATCCATGACGTTGACGTCTTTATCATTAGTAAATCACTTTGACAAATGATTTAAGCAAAAACCTATAATTTAGCTGGTACTTAGTTTACACTGAGTAATATTTCAATGCGGCTATCATAATGTCATGCTTCACGCACTCAAGCGTTCATAGTCATCTGTGCTTTGACACCATTCGTTTCGCAAGCCAGGCAAATGCTTTGAATGCGGCTTTTCTTACTTCTAATATTGCCAAAACGAAGTACTTACTTGGGGAAACATATATTATACCAAATATAACTATTATATTAGATGAGGTAAAATCAATTCCTGCCAAAAAACATAGTGCAGTTTTTTACAGCTGGGGGTCTTGCTAGTGAAATCTAGCTTATGTGGCGATCACAATAGACCTAGTATGGCATGGTCGCAGTGATACAAGCTCTGAGGACGTCTTGAAATAGCCACAATTCGATAATCAGATTCTCTTCTAAAAAGAAAGTAGCAAGGTCTACCCAAATTACTCTAGCCTTGATAAGGCCAGGATGCGAGTGTCAGGAAGTAAAGTCACTGAAATTAACCTCGGCCTTAAGAAAGTATGAAAAACGTTCTTTTTTTTTCTCCTCTCATATACCTACTTACGTACATCTCGATTCTTAAGATTTGTTGATGCAATTTAAATAACTACGTAGTAAATAACAAAAACTTGCAAAAAAAGCTGATCATTTTCAAAGGCCTGAACAGATTTTGACCACCTTAAGTCAATCATTTGTCAATTAAAGTTGATCCATCCATTTGATTTCTTCGACATTGTTCCATTAAAAAGAATATATTAAGTAATCTTGTAGGTAATAGTCGGCTTTAAATTCTAAAAGAGATATGGTGAAGTGAGCAAATACGCAGGAATAGGAAGATATAAAAGCAATATATAAGTTTAAAAGAATTAAATTTAAACTATCAATGACACGATTCTTTGTTTACAAGTCAACTTAACTTTGAAAGTCGGCCGTTCCCAAGTACATCGGCCATCGGCCTTGGCGAAAATGTGCCTAGACTTTTAATTAAGCAAACTCGGCTACATAGGAATACGAATTGTAATGACTCAGAATATCTTGAGGCGAGGAAATAATAGCTTTTTGTATTGAAAAACTGAGGTTCGGTGAAGGAAAACGGTGTGAGGAAACCTGCATGCCCAAAATGTCACATTCAAAGGCATTGGCAGTGTCAGTCAGGCTTTGTATAGCTTAAATCCCCCACAACGGAGAAGGGAGAATGATGACGGTCCGCTGCTGATAAAACTGACATGCTTATTTATATCTTTATCGTCATCATCACATCAGCAAATAAAAATATGTACCTAGTATATCACCCATACTACGAGTATAGCAAGAGATCTTAGTTTGGAATCAGATTGGCCGGTGAAGAGAAATCCTAGGATTTTATTTTATTTGATGATGCAGCATTATATTTCTTCTCGGCATTACATGCATCTACTGAACCTGACACTGTGTTTTCTCTAAGTTCCATCTCGCATAGACATTTAACTTTAACTTTCTCAGGTCGTCGAACCATCTGCCGGTTATTGGCATTCATGAATATTTATAAAAAATATGTTATGTTAACGTTACTTAATTGCACTTCACTTACTGTAGTTTTTGTGATACGTATGTAATTATATGAATTAGCTCGCATAGCTTCGTGATCGTTTTAAAAAATATCATTTACGTTGTTTTAGAACTAACAGAATGTAGATTTTAAGAAGATTCTAGTAAACTAAAAAATATACTATAAAATATAGCCCTGCTGAAGCTAGATCATCTAGCTTTCCACTGGTGAAAGAATTACTCAGATCGGTCCAGTAGTTTTTAAGTTATTCGTTACATACAAAAATACATATCAATTTCGATACTACAACTTCATAAATTCAAAATAATATAATCTATGATAATCTGGTAATTACATAAACATACCTATTTGATTATTGAAATCGAAACTGTCTACCCACTTATCTGACCACACATTCTTGTTTTCACCGTCCCACTTCACTTTTACTGTCATTGAGAGACCTACACTTTCTTTGGCGTAAACTCTAGAAATCATCTGACCTTTGTGCTTGGAACTAAAGTACTTAAGGTCGATAATGTGCTGGCAGCCAAGTAAATACGGCTTGTCTACATGATACTTTGCGACCTGAAATGAAAATCTTACTTACTGTCTTGTAAGCAGTAATAGTGAGTAATCGTAAAATAGGCTAGGGCTTAAAACATCTATATGAGAATAGAATAAAGATTAAAATAAACAGTTAGTATCTAAAAATTATGGTAGATACCGTCTTCAGTATATAGGTACACCGACCGTACATTAAAAAGTAGCAAAAATGAGTAAAATTATTGTATAGTTTCAGTCCTTAATAGTTGAAAATCAATCCGACGTTTTGTTGGGTTCGAAATCACGTTCAAAGATTCCATGACATAGATAGGCACACAGACTAAGCTATAAAAGCATGTTAAAAATATGTAAGAGTAATTTATCATTATTATTACATTAACAAGACAACCTGTCTGACTAGCTAGTATTTCTACATATATGTATATATTTTCAGGAATCAAGAACTGGTAGAGCTCATGTCCTCAGCTGTTAGGGACTTGGCTGAAGCGGAGTTCCTGGGTGAACGTGACGACCAGAACAATCCATTGCCTTCAAGACCGCTGCCCGAAGATGAGAGGGAACCGGAATCAGGTATTTACTTTTAAATTACCTAAATCTAGTCTTACAGGTATCGACAGGATGTATGGAGTATTATCGATGTTTTTTAGGAACACACTAAATCAAAGCACAAGATTTTAGAATATCTACCGCTGTTTTTCTGATCAAAAGTTCACATTCGTGAAAATATCGTACGAAAATGCCTTTTTTTCGTCATTATTTAATAGGTACCTAACCTTTGTCCCGCCCGGAGGTTAAAATGATTTCCGTAATTTAAACCTACCCTATTCTTTGCCCCTGCAGAGTAGAATAGCTTTCTATCAGTGAAATAATTATGGAATACTTTTTAAAGATAGATTGAGGCCTGCTATTTGGGTACCACAGTACAAGTAGGTACTGCTTAGTTTGGAATCATACTGGCAGTGCAAGAAAAATGTCCCAAGAAATGTCATCATCATCATCTTCAGCCTATTCATTCCACTGCTGGACGTAGGCCTCCCCTAATGCGCGCCACTTATCCCGGTCCTCCGCTCTCCTCATCCAGCCCCTCCCGGCAACCATACGCAGGTCGTCGGACCACCGGGCTGGAGGGCGTCCTACACTACGTTTGCCGAGACGCGGTCTCCACTCTAGGACTCGTTTGCTCCAACGGCCATCGGTCCTACGACTGATGTGGCCGGCCCATTGCCACTTCAGCTTGCTGATCCTGCGAGCTATGTCAGTTACCTTAGTTCTCTTACGGATATCCTCATTTCTGATTTTATCCGTAAGAGAAACGCCTAACATAGCTCGCTCCATAGCACGCTGAGCAACTTGGAATTTCTGGACCAGCCCCATCGTCAGTGTCCACGTCTCGGCTCCGTATGTCATTACGGGTAGGACGCACTGCTCGAAGACTTTTGTCTTCAGGCATTGCGGAATTGCGGAATGGTCGACGTGAAGATTTGTCTGAGCTTGCCGAATGCCGCCCAGCCCAACTGGATCCTCCTATTAGCTTCTCCCTCGAAGTTGTGGCGGCCTACCCGTATCTTGTGACCAAGATATACATACTCGTCCACAACCCTGAGGGGAACGCCATTGACGGTCACTGGTCTTGGCATGACGTGCTCGTTGAACATAACTTTCGTCTTGTCCAAATTCATGCCAAGACCCACTCGTCGAGAGGAATTGTTTAGGCCGTTCAGCATTTGGTCAAGCTCCTCCAGCGTCTCTGCAAAGATGACGATATCGTCAGCGAAACGGAGGTGAGAGATGCGGTCGCCGTTAATGTTTATGCCTCGTCCATTCCAGTCCAGGGTTTTGAAGACATCTTCCATCGCGGTAGAGAACAGTTTCGGGGATATAACATCCCCCTGTCTCACACCGCGGCGAAGAGGAATAGGCTTCGTCCTCCTGTCCTGGATCTGGACGGACATTGTGGCGGCGTCATACAGGCATCTCAACACCTCGATATATCGCCAATCGATATGACATCTCTGCAGAGACTCCAGAACAGCCCAAGTTTCGATGGAGTCGAAGGCTTTTTCGTAGTCCACAAAGGCCATACACAGCGACTGATTATACTCATGCGTCTTCTGTATAATCTGTCGAACAGTATGGATGTGGTCCACGGTGCTATAGCCTTTTCGAAACCTGGCCTGCTCCGGAGGTTGGAACTCGTCAAATCTCCCAGCGAGACGATTCGTGACGACTCGCGAGAACAACTTGTAGACGTGGCTAAGGAGTGAGATCGGTCTGTAGTTCTTCAAGAGAGCCTTATCACCTTTCTTGAAGAACAACACAACCACACTCTCTGTCCACGCCCTCGGCACAGTACCCTGGAGGATGACGGAATTAAAGAGGTCTGCCAAAGCTGTAAGGATAGGCAAACCTCCAGCCCTGAGCAGCTCAGTAGTAATGCCGTCATCACCCGGTGCCCTGCCGTTTTTAAGTTGTCTCAGAGCCGCCCTAATCTCGCATACGTCGACCTCCGGGATGTCTTCCGTATAGTGGCGCGTGAGTGGTGCCCGTGGATCATCAGTACCCTGGGTAGCAGGTCTCTCCGCCTGCGAAGAATATAGCAGTCCATAGAACTTTTCAACCTCTGCCAGGATCTCATGGCGAGACGTATGCTCTACGCCCTCTGCTGTCCTAAGCTTCGCTAGGTGGCTCCTCCCCAGTGGCTTTGAGAAAACTTTAGACCCCCGGTTCTGCTCTATTGCGGCCTCAATTGCACGCGTATTAGAGCACCGGAGGTCTCCTCTTATGAGTTTTCTTATTTGCTTGGAGAGGGCCCTATGCTCAGCCGAGGCAAAAAGAGCAGGTGGCATCTCTCGCCTCGTCTTCATGAGATCCAATGCTTCGGTTGAAAGTTCAGACCGCCTGTTTCTTCGTACAGGTGGGAAGTGCCTGCGACCCAGTTCCCGTACTGTCTTCACCACGTTGTCGGTCATCTTGTCAACATCGCTTGTGGTTTCCAGCGATTCGAATCGATTGTTAAGTTCCAGCTGGAACTGTTCGGACTCACGGATTATTTGGGGCGACATAGGTCGGAGAGTAGATTTCACCAAGCGGAGTCTTTCAGCTTTGAAGTTGATATTTAGAGTGCCTCGTATAAGTCGGTGGTCACTTCCGGTATTAAACCGATTAACCACTGAGACATCTCTAAATATGTGCTTCTTGTCCGCCATGATGAAATCTATCTCGTTCCTTGTCACAGTGTCGGGGCTTTGCCAAGTCCACCTCCTTTGGGGCCTCTTCTTATAGAATGAATTCATTAAGAAGAGCCCCTCGGATTCGAGGAAGTTAACTAGCATTTGCCCCCTGTGATTCCGTCGCCCCAAGCCGTAGGGTCCGATTCTCGATCCGTCGCATTCTTGTACTCCCACTTTAGCGTTGAAGTCCCCCATAACAACGTTGAAGTGAGCAGAGGTTGTGCCATGTATGGCTTTACGAATATCGTCATACATGACCTCAACTGCCTCGTCAGAGTATGTCGAGGTTGGCGCATATACCTGTACTACCTTCAGGGAATACCTGTCGGTGAGTTTGAGTACTAGGTAGGCTACCCGGTTCGACACACTACTGACTTCCACAACGTTGTTAACGAGAACTTTGTTCACAAGAAAACCGACTCCACCCTGGGAGGCTCTATCACCTTCACGGAAGTAGAGCAAGTGGCCGGAGTCCAGGGTCATCGTGTCCTCCCCCTCTCTTCGGACTTCTGATAACCCTAGGACATGCCAGTTGATACGACTTAACTCTACTTCCAGTTCTTTGAGGTGTTCGTCCAGCCAAATCGTGCGTCCGTTATACGTAGCCAAGGTCAAGTTCGTGGGTTGGCAGCCTCCCGTAACCCGGAGATTCTTAGCACCCCCAGCCCCGCCGTTACCGCAACCGCTGCCGTAGCCGGGGATAGCGGGGCCACCGGGAACTGAGGGCCGTGCTCTATTGGCTTTTCTCATGAGGGGGATTTAATGCCATAGTCACCACGCTTGGCAGGCGGGTTGGTGACCGCAGTACCGGCCTATTCGCGTCGGAGATGCTGCTGCCCATCTCCGACCAGGAGGATTTTCTTAGGCCGGCTTTTTTGTGACAGTTATTCCGCTGTCAATCGGTCGTCAGAGCCTCGTTGGTGCAGAGCAGTGGCAGGGGGCACCGCGGGCAGATGAGGTTGACATTTGGGTCTGCTGTACATTGCATTCCCCTTACCCCCCAAGAAATGTATTTATTATTAATTATCATAACTATACATCATATTCCTTTCATTCCAATATATTTTAACATTTATGTATCCAACATAGGAACTACGGAATTTATATGTCTAATAGTTTGTTAATCCCTAATCGATTGAAAATTGTCGTCTCTACGTCTCAAATTAATATGCATGTAGGTTGTCCATGTCTGGGGTAACCAACCGTTATGATAATCAAGGACTGTGCTGTATAATGTAGCGATAGAGACGTTAGAAACAAACAGTTTCTTAGTAAATATCTATAAAAAGATTCTGTAAATAGACATAACATGAATAACAGATTTCAATGGTCTATGATGAATAGATCTATAAGGCACATCTATGGTGCGTGAAACTAAAAACTATACTAATACTATAAAGTTGTAGAGTCTGTTTGATCACTAAATCCAAAAACTTTGAAAGAAACGTTAGTTCGAATAGATTTTTTTCTATTAGCCCATTTATCTAGATTTTCTAGGAAAGCTCTATAGCTTTTTTTTTATATGAAAAGATGAAAAGGACCAAAGCATTGATGAAGAACGTCGATAAATCAGGGAAAGTGTGAAGCAGATAAAGTAGCGCAGATCAGTCAGTTAAAAATATGGACGATGGGCCTTTAGAACTATGAATCCTCTATCATGTAGGCTTTCGCAAGTTCTACATAAATCGTTATTTCAAACTGTATTTATAAATGTTTTGAACGTTTTTTGAGCTTAGGTATAGGACTTAACTAAGTTTCAGACAATTTTTGACGTGACAACGTCTTATAAATTGGTTTGCCGGGTGACACTTCAAGAAACTGCGTTACGCTCCGCTCACGTAACGTGACGTTATGTTTTAAATTGTTACTATTATTTCATCCTTCTTCCTACTATACGAATGAATATTCACATTAAAATTATTTTACCACTCAAAGTCGTTGTCACGTAAAACTTTCGCCCGTATACCGACTTTACAGGCAACCAATTTTTTATGTGTAAATTTAAAATGAGTACCATTATGTATATATGATTTCTATATACCTAGGTAGGTATATCGGTTTGTTCGTGTAAATATCCGCAAGTTTGTGAACGATGTTTGCGTGTGAACGCAAACACGCATGCGTGAGTCCGTCATAACATAGGTACATATTGAAAACCCGTCTAACAACGTAACGTATCACTTAGTACTTTAAACTATAATATCATAGGTATTTTTAACTTTAATGTTAACTAGTAAAGTTGTTAGAATCCTAGTAATCCTATATCTCAATATATGACTAATAATGGAGCGTATTAATCTTGTAAATACCATAATTTGGGCGGATGTAGGTAGGTTTGTTATTATATACACGCCAAGAGGGCTAACTTAATCTGAATAAAATCGGCACAGGGTTAGAACAATATTTAAGCTTTATTTTGATAGCTTTAATATTTATCTAATCCGTCCAAAATAACAGATAGATATGAAAGTTTGTTAAAATATTATGACTTAATTTCCAATTTCACATAAGTGTGTAAAGCGGCGTTTCACATGTGTATTTCAGAAAACATAATTAGATTTAGATATTATATTAACTACACAGTTCTTCATTCGACGCAAAAACTGTGCAGTTATAATTTAATGTATCATCATCATCATCTAGAATGCGCTCGGGCATCATTCGTGTTCAATTTAGTTTTTTGCGTGCTACTCGACCGATGAAAGTTGTCATGATCCGAGCAGCTAGCCAAATGCATTTTCCTGCTACTTTCCTTGATGACGTCACGTTGTAATTATGTAAGAAGGTATAGAAGTAGGTGGTCTAAATTATTTCCAAATTTTTGTCAAATGAATGCCCAGCGTCATTCTTTTGGGATATTATTTACATTTGGCTAATGTTTTTCCAAATTAAACAGAGCTTGTGTTGTAGTGAGTAGGTGGCAGATATTACTGCTTTATAAAAGTTTTAAAGATGTACTTACATAGACATGTATAGGTATATATATATATATATATATGAAGACTTTTATGCGCAAAAACGTCGATAGGGAAACGTCACTTTCACGTTAGGGCCTTTGCTTTATGAAAAATGCTTAGTTCTTAAACGTATTTTCTCTCTTGACTCAAGAATAAACTTAGCCTAATTTAGGAGGTATATTATAAGTATCTGTGTATAATGAACAAACAATAAGATCTCTTACAAAGCATTTATATTTAGGATCAGCCATCGTTCAGCTAATGCTAAATCTAAGCGTTGATTGTCAAATTAATTCCAACATTCCAATAGAACCTACTAGCCTATAAAACGTACTTAATTAAAATTCACGATAGAGGCAAGGAACTCGCATCGGCGCGGGCGCACGTAAGCATGCCTTGTGTGATGCGAATATGAAATAACGCATCAATGTATTGTAGTTCACATAGTTCCTTGTAAGTACGGTAGCCATAATGAAATGTAGGTGAGTAATTTATCGAAAGGGATATCAGCATTTGGAATATGATCTCATAATATAAAGAGATATATATTTTGTTTGGTCATTTCTCAAGTAGTGCCACAAAGTATAGTACATAGTTAATATTTAAATAGAAAAACAGTAACTATAGGTGACGTGGCTGAAGTTTTTACATTTGTGTTCAAACTACTAAGTATATTGCCGGCTCTTTTCAAAGACCTTCCATCCCTCATCTATCTGTCAGTCAGACGCATTAAAACTACCATTCAGAATTGTATTTACTTTCACTTTATTTAGTTTTATTAAATTTAGCCTTAATTTAATTAAATAAATAAATAAAAAAAAAAAATAAAAAAAAAAAATAAAAAAGCCTTATATTCCACTAAGTTTACAGTGTTTTAGTTATAACTATATAAATAATAATTAAGTTTAAGTTTAATTAGAGGACCCCTGAGGTGAAGGCCTCCTCCAGATTTTGCCAGGTTTCTCGGTCCTTTGCTAGTTCTAGCCATTTTTTACCAGCTACAAGTGAGATTTCGTCTTCCCAACGTGCGTATGGTCTTCCGTGTTTGCGCTTCCCAAACGGACCTTTCCAAGAGGTCAGTCTTTTTGCCCACCTGTTGTTTTGCAGTCTTGCAACATGGCCCGCCCACTTCCATTTGAGTTTTTGTGCGTGAGTAAGTGCGTCAATGACTTTGGATGATGATCTTATTTTAGAGTGGCGGACTCTATACTGTTTTTTAATGTTCATCATGCTGCGCTCCATTCCTCGTTGGCATGTAGTGATTTTATTTTTCACGATATTGTTAAATTTCCACGTTTGGCACGCATAGGTCAGGCAAGGCAGCAGGTTTGAGTCCATCACTTTTTTCTTCAGTTCAACTGGGAGATCGCTTTTAAACACTTCTTTTAAGTTCCAGAATTTATTCCATGTTTGTTTAACTCTTCGTTCTACTTCTGTTATATTACTATTCTTGTCAAATGAAATTCGTTTACCTAAGTATATATACTCTCTCACATAATCGAGTGCTGTGCTGTTGACGTTTATAGGGATTTGTGTACTGTTGGTCATGATTTTTGTTTTTGACCAGTTCATTTCAAGGCCTACCCGTTTACTTGCCGCGTGGAGTGATGTGATCATGTATCGAAGTTGGCCAGAGCTCTCTGACACGATAGCTATGTCGTCTGCGAACCTCAGATGGGTAAAGTATGAGCCGTTTATAAATATGCCCCGACGATTCCAGTCTAATTGCCTAAACACGTTTTCTAGGACAGATATGAAAAGGGTTGGGGATAGTGGATCTCCCTGCCTTACCCCTCTGTTTAATGTTATTTGTGGGCCCGTAGTTTCCAGTTTTACCTTGCTCGTGCTTTTTTCGTAAATATGTTTCAAGACTTTTATATATTGTGTTTCCACGTTTTGTCGTTTCAGTGCTTCCCAAATACTCGAGTGGAGGAGAGTGTCAAACGCTTTCTGATAATCTATAAAAGCAATAAACAATGGAGACTGATGCTCTTCATATTTCTCTATCAATAGTTCTAGGGTGTGTATATGGTCGACTGTAGAGAACCCCTTCCGAAATCCTGCCTGTTCCACCGGTTGGTGATTTTGCACAGCCGTGTTTATTCGTTTTTCAATTATTGATGCGAATAGTTTGTAGAGACTTGACAGAAGACTAATTGGTCTGTAGTTTGAGATGTTGTTAGGGTTACCCTTCTTGTATATCAGTATTATGCTTGAGTCGCACCATTGTAATGGTGTAGTAGCGGTATCAAGTATACGATTGAATAAAATAGATAATGGGTAGCTTAGGATTGATGCTCCAAATTTTATTATCTCATTTGTTAAGCCGTCCGATCCAGGGCTTTTGTCTGATTTTAGATTTTTGATGCTGTCTTCTACCTCTTTCTCGTCTATAGGTTTTATTTCGAGATTGTAACTACTATTTGTGTATTCTTCCTGCATTTGGTGTGACTCATTCGTTGTTACTGGGTTTGCGTATAACTGTTTGTAATATTCAGTTGCTATTTTTATAATTTTGTCTCTATTTTGAGTTGGTTTACCTGAATCGTCTAAACTGTCTATCCAAGTTACGTTCGTTTGTAATTCCTTCCGAGCTTTCTTTATGCTACCTGTACTTTTTAAGTGTCTATAAAAGGTGTTTTTTCTGTAGTTTTGGTAGTCCATTTTGATGTATTTGCTGGTAAGCTTGTACAGTGCTTTTAGCTCATTCTTCATAGCTCTTGTTTTTGTAGTAGATTTCTGAATCTGTTTTTTTCTCTCCATGAGAGTTATGGTGCGATCCGATAGTATTGTGTTTTTTCCAGTTTTTGTTGTGGTATTTGTTTGTTTTAGACTTGTGTTAATAGCTTTCAGTATGTTGTCATATAGGTTTTGAACTGTTATTGTTTCTTTTATTGTTTCTAATTTATTGATATGATGGCTTAATGTTTCTTTATATTGGGTTATTTCTTGCTCGTTTCTTAATGTTTTTTGCATGCCTGTAGAGTAGTTTGTTCTGCTTTTTTTAGGTTGAGTTAGAGCTAGAGTTGACCTTATCATTCTGTGATCTGATGGGTAATTTGTGTTTAATACTTCTTGGTTATGAAAGATCTTAGGGTGGTTAGATAGAACGAAGTCTATCTCGTTTTTATACTGGCCGTTAGGTGATAGCCAAGTCCATTTGCGTCTAGCTCTTTTTTTAAAGAATGTGTTCATAATAGATAAATTATGCTCCAAGGCGAATTCAATCAGTTTATCACCCCGCGCGCTTAATTTAATTATATGAACATTAATCTAATATTATCCACTTTTATTTAGTTTACCAACTTTAATTTAGTATCACCAACTTTAATTTAGTATCACCAACTTTCATTTAGTTCCACCAACTTTAATTTTGCATCACCAACTTTCATTTAGTATCATCAACTATCATTAAATGCACTATAGAATGGGAGTGCGTGCTGGAGCCGCTGCCCATGTGCGGCGTGATGGGCAGCGCGCGGCGCGAGTGGGCGGCGCGGCACGTGCTGGCGGCCGGCGCGCTGCTCGGGAAGAGTTGCTCTGCCGCCATGAAGCTGGCCGGACATGGGCCTCCGCTGCAGACCCAGGTATGTTGCACCACCCGTAGTGTCACTTACATGCACTATAGAGTGGGAGTGCGTGCTGGAGCCGCTGCCCATGTGCGGCGTGATGGGCAGCGCGCGGCGCGAGTGGGCGGCGCGGCACGTGCTGGCGGCCGGCGCGCTGCTCGGGAAGAGTTGCTCTGCCGCCATGAAGCTGGCCGGACATGGGCCTCCGCTGCAGACCCAGGTATGTTGCACCACCCGTAGTGTCACTTACATGCACTATAGAGTGGGAGTGCGTGCTGGAGCCGCTGCCCATGTGCGGCGTGATGGGCAGCGCGCGGCGCGAGTGGGCGGCGCGGCACGTGCTGGCGGCCGGCGCGCTGCTCGGGAAGAGTTGCTCTGCCGCCATGAAGCTGGCCGGACATGGGCCTCCGCTGCAGACCCAGGTATGTTGCACCACCCGTAGTGTCACTTACATGCACTATAGAGTGGGAGTGCGTGCTGGAGCCGCTGCCCATGTGCGGCGTGATGGGCAGCGCGCGGCGCGAGTGGGCGGCGCGGCACGTGCTGGCGGCCGGCGCGCTGCTCGGGAAGAGTTGCTCTGCCGCCATGAAGCTGGCCGGACATGGGCCTCCGCTGCAGACCCAGGTATGTTGCACCACCCGTAGTGTCACTTACATGCACTATAGAGTGGGAGTGCGTGCTGGAGCCGCTGCCCATGTGCGGCGTGATGGGCAGCGCGCGGCGCGAGTGGGCGGCGCGGCACGTGCTGGCGGCCGGCGCGCTGCTCGGGAAGAGTTGCTCTGCCGCCATGAAGCTGGCCGGACATGGGCCTCCGCTGCAGACCCAGGTATGTTGCACCACCCGTAGTGTCACTTACATGCACTATAGAGTGGGAGTGCGTGCTGGAGCCGCTGCCCATGTGCGGCGTGATGGGCAGCGCGCGGCGCGAGTGGGCGGCGCGGCACGTGCTGGCGGCCGGCGCGCTGCTCGGGAAGAGTTGCTCTGCCGCCATGAAGCTGGCCGGACATGGGCCTCCGCTGCAGACCCAGGTATGTTGCACCACCCGTAGTGTCACTTACATGCACTATAGAGTGGGAGTGCGTGCTGGAGCCGCTGCCCATGTGCGGCGTGATGGGCAGCGCGCGGCGCGAGTGGGCGGCGTGGCACGTGCTGGCGGCCGGCGCGCTGCTCGGGAAGAGTTGCTCTGCCGCCATGAAGCTGGCCGGACATGGGCCTCCGCTGCAGACCCAGGTATGTTGCACCACCCGTAGTGTCACTTACATGCACTATAGAGTGGGAGTGCGTGCTGGAGCCGCTGCCCATGTGCGGCGTGATGGGCAGCGCGCGGCGCGAGTGGGCGGCGCGGCACGTGCTGGCGGCCGGCGCGCTGCTCGGGAAGAGTTGCTCTGCCGCCATGAAGCTGGCCGGACATGGGCCTCCGCTGCAGACCCAGGTATGTTGCACCACCCGTAGTGTCACTTACATGCACTATAGAGTGGGAGTGCGTGCTGGAGCCGCTGCCCATGTGCGGCGTGATGGGCAGCGCGCGGCGCGAGTGGGCGGCGCGGCACGTGCTGGCGGCCGGCGCGCTGCTCGGGAAGAGTTGCTCTGCCGCCATGAAGCTGGCCGGACATGGGCCTCCGCTGCAGACCCAGGTATGTTGCACCACCCGTAGTGTCACTTACATGCACTATAGAGTGGGAGTGCGTGCTGGAGCCGCTGCCCATGTGCGGCGTGATGGGCAGCGCGCGGCGCGAGTGGGCGGCGCGGCACGTGCTGGCGGCCGGCGCGCTGCTCGGGAAGAGTTGCTCTGCCGCCATGAAGCTGGCCGGACATGGGCCTCCGCTGCAGACCCAGGTATGTTGCACCACCCGTAGTGTCACTTACATGCACTATAGAGTGGGAGTGCGTGCTGGAGCCGCTGCCCATGTGCGGCGTGATGGGCAGCGCGCGGCGCGAGTGGGCGGCGCGGCACGTGCTGGCGGCCGGCGCGCTGCTCGGGAAGAGTTGCTCTGCCGCCATGAAGCTGGCCGGACATGGGCCTCCGCTGCAGACCCAGGTATGTTGCACCACCCGTAGTGTCACTTACATGCACTATAGAGTGGGAGTGCGTGCTGGAGCCGCTGCCCATGTGCGGCGTGATGGGCAGCGCGCGGCGCGAGTGGGCGGCGCGGCACGTGCTGGCGGCCGGCGCGCTGCTCGGGAAGAGTTGCTCTGCCGCCATGAAGCTGGCCGGACATGGGCCTCCGCTGCAGACCCAGGTATGTTGCACCACCCGTAGTGTCACTTACATGCACTATAGAGTGGGAGTGCGTGCTGGAGCCGCTGCCCATGTGCGGCGTGATGGCCAGTTTGTAGGGCCCTTGGCCTGGGGGCCGCGACTAATTAATCATCTGATTGATATTTTGTCAAATGAAGAATGGGGGCCTTTTGTACCAATATAGGGCCCTGGGCAGCAGCCCAAAAAGCCCTTATGTAGATCCACCCATGGGCACGGTCACGAGGAGGCTGGTTCAAACCCGTACCTCTCTCTCTGTGGTAATTATACAAGATTCCAACTTTAAGGCCCCCCGCGCACTAGGCAGCCTGGCTGCAACAGCCAGTAAAACATATGACGTTGTATGGGAGCGCCCGCGCTATGCAGCCTAGATTTCCTGGCTTCGGCAGCCATTACAACGCGCCTGACTGCACGGCAGCCTGCTGGATGTCCGCAGCCAGAGCGGGTGTAGGCGAATGTATGTGGCTGCCGCCAGCATCCGCGCACTACTTGTAGCAGTCAGAACGTGTTTCCGGGGTTCCGAAGTTTGACTTTCGATACAGAGAAATTTATTCAGGGATCTAGAGTCATTGATTGGCTGCTATAACTGGTTGCGCAAAAGCGCTGCTGCTGGTGTCGCAGCCTGGCTGAGCAGCCAGGCTGCCTAGTGCTCGGGGGGCCTTTTATTTAATCACAGAAATATGTAGACTTTTAAAAAAATTCAATCGTAATTCAATTTTAATACTTTTATATTTAATGCCAGTTCAGAGCCGCATCTACTTGCATCAATTTAGCTTGTATGTGATTTATTAAGATTATCTTACAGGACACATCTCTTCTCCATATTAATGTCTATGTCTCTATCTAGGGTTACCTATTTGGATGCCACCTAGCGCTAGCATGGCAGGCGTTCCTAGACTTGGAGGCGTTTTCCGGACCTGAGCCGGGGAGCTTCTCCCTCGTGGGTGCTCCTATGGCATTCACTTTGGAAGCCAGACCTGAATTGTACTCATACATAGAAGCAGGCAGACGGAGTGTGCAAGATGTCGACTATAGAGCTGTGAGTTTACCTTTTATTTATTGTTGACTAGTTCTCGCGGTTTCTCCCGCGTATCTTGGGGATGTACCATTTTCCCGTAAAGTAAAAAGAGCAGAGATAAAAAGTAGCCTATGACCTTTTTCAGACCCTAAATCAAATTTCATTTAAAACAGTTCAGTAATTTTACCGTGAAAGCGAGACTTATTGGGATAATATATCGTGTGTGTAATGTGTATGTTACTCCCTGATAATGTAGCTTTCCATTGGTGATAGAGTTTTTAAAATCAGTTTTATGGCGATGGATCTGAATTCGTAACAAACAAACTCATATTCGCATTTATAATATTAGTTAAAATGTTGGTTTTAAGGAGGTCTCCAGTCCAGTAGTGTATTAAAACAAAAGTTACTGGCATTAATTAAATTAAACAATTTTTTTTTATGAGACGTATACTTAATATGAAGCAAGTTATAAATTTAAAGAACTTTGAAATAGATTTTTGATTTAATAGATTTGATTTTAATTGGTTAAGTTTTAGCGTGAAAACGAGACAGATAGACAAAGTTACTCTCGCATTTATAATAAATATTATAGTTAGGATAATATTAGTAAAGACATGTATAGCTAAAAATCTCTCTTATTTATCCGGTAGCTTTACAAAGCTATAAAGGAGGGTACAGGCATAGAGCAGACTAAGCAGCTCCAACGCGAGCACACCCGCGCGGCGCGGCGAGTGTTGCGCGGCGCCGCCTTCCCGCCCAGCGACGCGCGCACCGCGCTCGCCAACATCATCGTCGCCATGCATCACGACCTGTGAACATAATATCATATTACCATATGTCACAACATTAGCGGATTACCACATTACCACATGTCACCATAATAGTGGATTACCACATTACCACATGTCACCAAAATAACATATTACCATATTACCACATGTCATCATAATACCAATTACCATATTGCCATATGTCACTAAAATAAAAACATCAAAATCAAATGTATGTATTTAAAAGTAGTATAATTATGTAGTATATCAGTTCTACTTAGTTTGGAATCAGATTGTCCGTATGTGATAAATGTCCCACGATATTTATTATTATGTGCAGGTATATATTTATTACTAAATGTCATCACAATACCAATTATCACATTACCTATATCAATTTACCACAGTATCAAATTTACCATATGTCACCACACTATCGTATATTATCACACCATCATATAACCATTCCAGAATGTAACCACATCACTATAGTAGATACTATATATTGGGACCTAATGTGGTAATCCTAGGTTTATGTAATACACAAACATACCGTCCAACTCTACAAGTATTAAAAATCCTAATTAAATATAAAATACTCAACAATTTACATTTCCATATAAAAAGTCTATTCTAGCAATAAGAAATTACTCAGAGGTTTTCTCTCCAATTATATTTTATTACTTTATATATGACATAACCAACAAGGGTTAAAGTAAATAATAATATATAAAATGTGAATCTCACTCACTAAAGTGACCTTACGAACAAACATACAAACGTTAAGTTACCATTGTAGGTAAAAATTGTATAAATCTAATTAAGTTAATTTTAAATTAGTATAAAGTTTTTATGAACTGTAAAAAATGCTCATATATTCGAATTGAACTCTATTTTACGAGTTTGAACTATAAAATTTAGAAGAATATATTGAATTTATATAATGACTTATACATTCCAAACAAAAATTATAAGAGTCGCCATATTGCGGCAAAATTTGGAACTAAAATATTGTATAGATTTTAATGATTGATGTCAACCATTGTAAAGTGGCGCCCTCATTTCAAATGTTTTTATATATCTAGGCATCCTCTATGTTTATATGCATTTTTGTGCTATTCTATTATATTTTATATATTGTTACTGTAATAAATATAATTATTTTATTGAATTATGCAAAATAATAAGCCAAATTAAAGTTGGTTTATTCTGAAAACTTATAAAAAGTTTACAGCAAAATCAAAACAATTATTGTTATCTTAATTGTATGCTAATGATATTCAAAACATCAAAATTAAATATACGTTTTTTACTATAATTTCTTATTTGATCCTCGAAAAATAACTACATATTATTACTTATAAATGAGACGACTGATAGAATGATGACTTGAAGTTGTATTCGCTACTTACCGCTAGATGGCATTGGCGGTATATAGGCGCTATAGAGATATTCCCTCTATGATAGGCGCTTTCAATGAGTTCAGACTTTATTTTAACTTTATTTGTTATTGTGTGCTAGCTTTACGCCCCACGTTCCCGGGGAACCATCAAATTTCCCAGGATAAAAAGTAGCCTATCTCCTTTCTCAACCTCTAGTCTATAGGTGTCATAGCATTTCGCTATGCTGTATTCCCTACTTGACGGTAGGTGGCGTTGACAGTATATAAGCGCTTACTGTGAATTCAACTTTCTTCTTCAACTTCAGGATAAAAGGTAGTTTATGTCCTTTCCCACCCTGTCTATATGTGTACCACATTTTATCAAACTAGTTTCAGTGATTTAGGTGTGAAAACGTGCCTATAAATAAAAACAAACTGGGAACATTCAGACAAACATACCTACATTCGTTATGCATGCAAAGGTTTGTTTGGTTTGTCTGTGTGGGTTAGGTAATAGGTATTTCTTCTTTTTGGATGTGTTTAAATAAAACATATATTTCTTTTTTAAATTAATTGTATTAATAAATAATGGTAGTTCTATTTACATGACACATTCGATTACTCTTTTGTTTTGGCAGAAGACAATAAAAATATTGTTATACAATAAGTTCGCCTAACTCAAACGTACAGAACGCGCGCGTCCATGAACCTAACATCGTAAAAACCTTCTCACATTGGTAATAACCCATTTTCATCGTACATTCAGGCAAATTAAACATTAAAAACACTTTTTTGGTTACAAATATTCAGACAATACTGGTCATTTTTGGTTTGTAATTCGAAACAAGTTCACATGGTCAATCACACTGAAGACAGACAGACAGACATACAAGCAGTCGAGCACTCGTGAGTTTAATGTTTATATCACAGGTTTCTAGTGTCACCTAACTGATACAATTCCCTTATAAAAGACCGATGCAACATACAATACAAGGTTTATTCAATAAGTAATATTATATCAACAATTGAGTAATTTTAATCATGTCCGTTTGTGATAATTATGAAAATGATTTTCAATTTACTGTAATATTTATTTTATACTGTGATTGCCATTGATATGTCTCGTCGCGCGATGTATTGAGGGTTTGAAGGGTGTGGTAATACTATATATATTAGAAATGGCAAGAATTTTTAAGGGGCATTTTACCAATGCTTATTCACAAATAATATTCGAATACATTTTAGGCAAATTTCGGTAAGTTACCAAACATCAAGTGTTACCATAAGACCGACGACATTATCGCACCATTCGTTAATTTTTCAATCCTACGTTACAATGTACATAGACTCCACGTCTATTATTGCTTATTTTTTATAAGTTTTGTTTACCAAAACTTTTTACTTATAAATAATTTTCACGTTCGTCCCAATAAATTTACCATTCAATAAATACGTACACGTAAAAAATATAAACTATATCAATAGTTTAATCTTTAAAACAAACTTTTTCTTACTCTAATTATATATTAATAACTATTCATCAGTATGTTTTCATTCATTTTCAATTATATGCCTACTTTATAATCTTTCCAAGCGCCTGAAATTATTATTTTTTTTATTAAAATTCCTTGCGAATATTCTATCTTATAACAAATGTAGTAATTTTTATTTTATTATTCATCTTTTTTTATTGTTATGTTATCTAATTTTATAAAATTTTATCGTCGCTACGTTAGAAGAAAGATTTTCATTTGATGCACAAGTCGTTTTGTTTATAACATAATAAGGTCACATATCGCTCGAAAGAGTTCAGATTTAGATTCATAATAATAATATCAATTAATTACGACCGAAAGTGCAGGCACTCGATTAAAAAAAAGTAAAGAAGGCGCTCTTGAACATGCACAAAACAACTGCAATAATTTAATGTCGTGCCATAAAGCAAATATATTAAATATTAAACGTCTATCATAACCACTAAATTATTACAAAGAAAATGATTCGATAATGGTCACGTAATACAATATAAATAAGTTAAATATTCTAAAAATGTTTAAAAATACACACATCTTAACCTAATAGAAAAGCACTCGTATCTTTGTGGTAGAAATACATGTCGCTACACCGCCATGATTTATGATAATACAAAATTATATATATTAGCCAAAACAAACTTCCAGATAGGCAAAGGAATGGTAATTAAAATTACAATAAAACAACTAATACACAGACAAAGGTACAAAAATATCAATAAACACGATCGGCCCAAGTACCGCCGCGCCGCCCAGGGCGTACAACCTTTTCAAAATGTGACGTTTTGTACTTTTGTTCTGAATAAGTTTACGTAAATGTAGGGTTAGTAGTTTATGAGATCATTGCGTCGCATAAGACTTTCGTTATGCGCTTAATTAGACAAAAAAAACATCGACAAAATATGCAGACAAAACATTAACGCCACTATTTTATACAGTAAAGTTTGTAAAATAAAACTAACGTCCAATCGAAACGGTCGAGTCACTTCGGTAAAACTAAAATACGACAAGAAATATACATAAAACATTCTACATAATTACGGTCACTCGGACAATACACGATCGATACTAAAACGCAGTAACGTAAGACTAGCTGAAATGCGATAAACACTATTAAAATTAAAACTTAAACTTACATCTTTGATTGAAAACTCACTCGGTATACGTTAAAAAAATACTTCAATACCTACGTTCAAAAAACGGTACATACTCAATTCCAATTTTATAAATGCTCACAGGAATCTTCGGGTATCGTCAAAGTACCTTATCATTAAAATCCAGGAACTACAAAAGTTTTAGAAAGCGCACGGCTCTAGAAAATACTACAAATTGAAAGGCAACATATACCTTACAGAGCTAGAGGGGGGTCGCACCGTCGTTTGACGGTGGTAGAAGTTTGTCCCTTGGGCGGGGCGGGCTTGTGTCAGGTGGGGGACTCCTGGTAGGGGCCGGTGACGGTGCAGGGGTGCATGGGGAACAGCGTCGTCCACGACATGGTGGTCTGCGTGTCCGTACGCAGCATCACCTGCCCACTCTTCCGAGCGGCCTTCGTCGCTTCCACTAGAGCCGATAACGAGCTGTACCCCCCTGGTATCGCATCCTCGTCTTTCTTCCACTTCCCCGCAGGCGTCAGCTGCTTCTCCGGCCCCGGAGTCGTTGCCGGTGAAACAGAGTTCGGTCCCGGCGTACCCGGCGTGGGTGGATTCAAACCCAACTTTTTTAATCTCATCTTCTCTTCCCACTCTTCCAGGCCGTGTTTCGGTCTATTTAGATTCCTATGCTGGTAGAACACCAGGGATATTCTTGTTGGGTTCATTCTGTTTGGACTTTTTACCGCGGTGGTTGAATGCATTTCGTGTTTGGCGCATTCGAATAGTACGCTCCCGTGACCCAACGCTATGGCGACTCCACCCATTTGGCTGTCTTTGAAACATTCAAGGTTATCAGAGAAATCTGTGACTTCTCCAATAGGTTCCGCTTTAGGCGGTTCGGGCGGATAGGGGATGGAGAAAGGCGGCGGATACAAGCACCAGTTCGGTGAAGATTGACACCAGTTTGAATTAGGATTCTGATAGAAATTCGGAGCAAAATTTGGATTGTACTGGTATCCGTACGAGTTGTAGCAATGAGGGTTTCTTAACAGCTCCTCTCTCTTATACTTCTCGGCGTTGTAGTATGCTAAACTATTATAATCGTTATACGTATTCTCGTAAGGATTAAAATGCCCGTACGGGTTTGGTGGGAACGGATAAGCGTTAGACATCTGCGGGTAATTGCCGTACCCTTGAATTTGTGCTTGGTTGCTGTACGTATTTTGATTGATGGCATGGAAGTTGTTCCCTGTAAATTCAGGGACGGGTTTATTCGCTAAGGCCATATTTTGGTTGATCTCATCGTGACTGATAGTGTAATTAGTTTGAGGAGCAGACGTTTGAGCTACCGTGTTGTTAGCTAGTCTGTTATCATATGGGCTTCTGTGTTCGTACCCTTGACTCAGATGAGGTCTTTGGTCGGAAGGTGGATATGGTTTGAGAAAAGTCGAGTTTTCTATAGCCTCGGGAGTGGCGGCGTGTTGGGACCGCGATGGGGGTCTCGCCTTAGGTACTCTGAATAAAGCGTTTTCATTTTCAGGAGTAGTTGGTTCCTTTTGTTTCGTCGGATCCCAATTCTTTGATTCGGGTGATTTCCAAACGCTTTTCCGCATATCGGGCGAGTTCAAATCGTTATTAGGTGATTTGAGCTCAGGCACTTGTGAAGGTGCAGGTGATTCTGGAGTATTTTGTAAGTTTTGTGAGATCTCTGTCAATCTCGGGGAACTAGGCATATCAAATTCCGGAATTTTGTGAGCTATGTCGGGGATCATGTTTTGTTTATCGACTTCTGTCACACTCTTTTGAGACATCGGATCGGAGCTAGTTTCGCTTCTATTCGAATCAGGGCTATAATTGTTTGGCGGTACGTTCAAATGTGCTGTGGTCGAATCTGGATCTTCTTTGACTACATTATTGAAAATTTCCGTATTGGCGAAATCGGGCCATTGATTTTGTGGATTATTGGGATGATTATTGATCGGTTGGGCGGCAGTAGCCGGGTCGAATTGTTGCTCCCTCTTTTGCAATCCAGCTGCGAAGCTCGGAAGTTGATTTGGATTAGGGTTCTGGCAAGGGTTCCCTTCCACGATCGGAGACACATGATTCGCGTTATATAAAGCATTCTGATGATGCAAATTATAGCTTTGGTCATAAGGATTGTAGGGGGAATCTAGAACTGTGCTTGAAATCTGATTGCTTTGTAGTTGGGCATCTGTGAAGTTGTCGATCATCGTCGCCATGTCTAGAAGAGCTGGGTTGCCCAAATTGGGGTTGATGAGACCAGGATTCTGGTTATGCACGTTAGGGTTGACAAACGCGGAGTTATAATGGGGGTTGTTGGTGAAAGCCGAGGGATTTGATTGGTTGAGAGCCGGAGTATGGGCTCTAGGGGAGGCACTACTTTGGCTTCTTGGACTGGCGTTATTCCTTGCATCAGGTGGTTGAGGAGTCCTCGGTGATGGAGTGGAACATTGCTGAGCCTTTTTGGAATTGGCAGGACTTTGTGTGGTGTTGTTGGAGTTGTTCGCAGAGTCGGAGGTGTCTTCCTCTTTTCGCTTCTTCCCGTGCCGTCTGCAGGGTTGTAGCGGTACCGAGCGTACTCTTACTTCCATGGGGTACCTGAAATTTAAAGATTGTTATTAGTTTATGACAAGACAACTTTTAATTTTAAAGTTTTCAGTTGTTACAAAATAATATTTTTTTTAATAATATGTATAACAACGTTAGTAAACTATATTTAATTATAATTTTTTTTGCGAAAAACAATCGTTATGAGGTTAATTTCGTAGCCAAATATATTTATAAACTGGTAATAATGTATGCCATTTACTAGAATATCATAGGATTAGTTTAATGTTGAATGACCTAGCAAAGGATAAATTAACCTTATATCCACAATGAATAATAAAACATTGTACATCACCACTCACTTGTCCAACATTTCGAGCGCTCCATTCTTGATCTTCTCATCCTGTCCTTCCATAGAGCCGAACTCGTCAGTAGTATCCAGAACATAAAGTGGTAGAACATGGAGCTGTTCTTCTGTTGGTTTGTTGATGGCTCTGTGCTTGGCTAGAGTGACTACAGCAGTACAACCGTTGTTCATGTTGTGTAGGTCGCGGTGTGCGTGTGCGCAGAAGTCTATGCACGCTGTCACTCCTGTAAGTTACGAGTTGAGTTCTTAGGATACAAGTTTTTGTTGTATTCAAATTTCAGATTAGCAATAATTCTATTTTTCAGGACTTCTTAAATATTTATCATCTAAATGATAAAGTCGCTATGGCCCATTTCTGTAATTTTGAGCGTGTACCACTGGACAGATTATTCAAAATAGTTTGGATAGAAATTGATGTAATGAGATGGACATATGCAAGTTTAAAATTACTTAGTTAGAAATCACCAATCAGATGCTATTTTTGATATTGAGGAGTTTTTAGAGATATCGTTTCCGTTGGTATTAATTAAAAAGAACATTATTTCTCATTAATTAGTAAATACTAGAAGCAATAACAACCTAAGCGTACTATAACCAATAAGTACATATAGTGGAAAATATTCCTATGCGTTGCAATTGGAAAATGAGTGACCCATTGTCCGCAACTTTGCACTCATGGTCATACCAATTGACTGAAAATGGTACATTGTATCGTTGTTAGCGTATATCATAATTTTATTTAAGGCGATATACTTTGTAAAGAAACATATTTATGGAAAAATGGTCGGGTATTTTTGTACTGTAATATATATTTTGTCTTTGAATTTCTAAAGTCTCAATGGTCTATAGTTGGACGCCACGCCCTTTTAAAAATGAAGAATCAGCAAAAATTTCTTTATGTCATCGGTCACTTACCAGAAAATGGTCTACCAGGCTTAAAGCCGAGTCTGCAATCCGAAGCCTCCTTCTCAAACTGGCACTGGTTTTCGAAGGATTTGGGCGCCAAGTTCATGTACAGTGGACTCAGCAGCGTGGCCAGGACATGCATGCGTTCTTCAATTTCGCTCTCCTCAGTTTTGACCGAAAGTCTGAACTTGCGGACGGTTTTTGAACGGGCGTATTTGCATCCATTGTAGTACATGGACCAGGAGCAGCCGAAACTGTATGAAGCGCCGCATGACTCGGGATCTAACCCTGGAAATGGACATTTAGGACTATGTTTAGGAACCTAAATACTTAAAGATTCTTTGAAAATTACTCTTTTATTGGGGAATTCACTTGAAACATATAAATAAGTTACGCAAACTAAATAATGGCTGCAAAACCAGAACTACGTTACAGGTCACTAAAACCCCTAAATAAATATTGCAACATACCCTAAAACTACAAAAAATAATAATAACTATGTTCGTTGACATACTTACCTTGGCAGGCACAGGTTCTGTTCTCATTTGTAGCACACCTTCTGGTGGTTGGAAGACCATATCTGTTCAGTTTGTGGGACAGTAACGTGTAATCTAAGTCAGCTTCAGACTGAGGAATACCTTCCCAAGCGACCAGACACACAACTATCCACGATGTAGCGCATTTGTGACCGTTCCTGAATTTGACGACCACAAGAACTTTCTCTGTGTAATTTGAACGACGGATTACCTGAAAGGCAGAAAAGCTCCATTAGTTTGCATGATTTGAGTTTAAACTATGAATCTAGTAGTAGTTGGTAATATTAAGAAAGGGTATGAATATTTAGAAATGTTATAAAATAGTCATATAGTGTTATATTAGTATGATTGGCGAGGTATGTAACCTCTTCTAGTTCAATATACTTTTTAAATAATAGACTCAAGAACTTTAAAAATAATTTTCGTGGGGCCTAATATGGTGATCAAAAATGCATCAGTGATGTAGCTAACTCAGTAGGTACTTCAAGTCAACTGCAAAAATGTAATTCAAATGGTTGGGATCCATACACTCACCCACTTAGCCATTGGGCAACCCTGTGCAGTTTTGCCCTCCTTGCCCGTGTAGCAGACCTTCTCTATCCTCAATTCTTTCCCCGACAAACCAGTTCTAGCTTCTAATTCTTTACGCAGTTCTGCTAAAGTTGATGCTGCGCCTAAAAACAATACGAAGATATTATATTTTGGGGAATATTGCCTTTGATAGTAAAGTTATTTACAGAACTAAACATACCTAAATGAGTATAATAACTGCCGGGTTCCGGAGGATTCTTATCAGCTGGAAAACAATTACAATCAGGCACTTCGGTTCTCGAATTATTTCTTAACCTCTCCAAATTGTCAAGATATTCCTTAGAGTAATTAAATTGGTTCTCTTTTACTTTGGCCACTTCAGGGGCTGGAGTATTGGGTTTGGAAGGTGTTTTAGGATCTTTTTCTGATGTTTCGGGATCATCTTCTAGCACTTCATCTTTTGTTTGAAGACCCGGACATGCGCCGTCTCTCAAATGTTCCGGTGGTGGTTTCTTTGTAGAACCTTGACGGCAGCAGGAGTATCCAACTTCGTTTTTAATGACCGCTGGACCTCCGTCACCGGAAAACGCATAAGGCTCATTTCTCGGTGGCTGATTGTAACTCATGTTCTTATAAATTTTGTGTCCCGGAGGTGAATGCTCTGATTTTATCTGCTCTATGTAATAAGGTGGTTTTGGCTCGGCTGGAGCGATCCTACTCGAATGATTTCGCTCCGATTCATTATTTACTTTCGGCTCAGCAAAATTTCTATTATATTTCTGAAACCCTACGTTTTCTTGTAAACGTGGTATTTGCGGATAGACCTCAGCCGGTTCTTGTCTTTTCTCGAATGGATAACTTTGAAAGTTCTGATAATTTTGTGTTTTTGGTCCAAAGTTCTCTTGTTTGATTGTTGATATAGGCGGTAACACAGTATTTTGTTGCTGTGGCTGTGACCTAGCAACTAAGCCGTTAGGATAATCCCTGTAAGCCGTGTTCACTGATAGATCATTCTGTTTTGGATATGAGTTTTGATTGCTTTGCCTCTGTGGCTCTGTTTTCATTAACCTATCATCTTTGTGATATTGATAAGTATCGGGTATTTCCAATTTAGGTACTAAAGGTGCAGAAGGATGCCTAAATTTTGCATCATAAGCTTCTCTATCATAAGCTCTTCTTTGTGCGTTAGTGTCTCTCGCCGGATTACAATTTTGTTGATTCATTTCCGATACTGGTCCAATGAGCATTTTCGACTGAAAATCCTTACTGTCTTGTTGATTATAACCTAAACTATCACTACTGTAAACTTCTGCATACTTTTGCGCTTCATACGGAACATTATTGTATGTACCATATTGACCTCTCATGTCCGCGTAGGACGGTAATTTTTGAGGAGCCTTGGCGTTTTTAGATGAAGCTTGTTTATCATAATTTCTCGGGACCTCCGTCCCCCCCTCCCATACGTGGTGGCCACCACCTCCGAACTCGCCTCCGCTGAATGCGTTGGCGTTTTGTGAATAATTACCAGCGGCAGAATACCCCTGCTCGCCTAAGCGGTAATTATCTCGGAGATGGTGGCTATACGATAAAAAATGACCGGTAGTATTCCTGTCATCGTTCACAGAGACTACTCCAGCTTTTCTATCATCCAAAACCCGAGGCGGGCCCTCTCCAGGGTCGCCTTTGTCAGGCGGCGTGTTGGTACCGTCCCGGGTGTGGTTCTGTTTGTTTAATATCATCGTTTTCAGTCTCGAGTTCAAGTTCACCCTGTCTGATTGCGAGAACATTTGCTGCTCGGCCTCCTCTTGCCTTTGTTGTTGCATCTGCTGATTTTGCAGTTGTTGTTGTTGCTGCTGCTGTTGTTGTTGATTTTGTAACTGATTTTGCAGCTGTTGCTGTTGGTTCTGCATCTGTTGTTGCTGATTCTGCATTTGTTGATTCTGTAGTTGCTGTTGATTCTGAATTTGTTGTTGATTTTGTAATTGCTGCTGATTTTGTATTTGCTGTTGATTTTGCATCTGCTGATTCTGTATTTGATTTTGCATCTGTTGGTTCTGTAATCTTTGGTTGTGCTGCCACTGGCGTTGCTGCCAGTCGTTCTGGTTTTGCGTTTGGCCATTCTCGCGATATTGCCCGCCATTATATCCGCCCGGATACCCGCTACAATCGAGTGAAGCTCGCGGACCGTTGCTCCCCTGCAGGTATCCAGGCTCGGCGTTTCCCGAATGCTGTCCATTCGGCGTGTTTTGTTCCTGCCTTTCGCCTTCGTTGTTCGTATCTCCCGTCCCGTTCTCAGAGTTAGAATACTCGTCTGTGTGATCTGTGGAGTATTCCGAGCGTTCGTAGCTTTGTTGGCTGACGGTGTACACGGGTGCTGCCGATGTCGGTACGGAGTTTTGATACGATGCAGCCGATGCCGGCCTGGAGTCGTTGCCTGCCGTCACTCCGGGAGTCGCTGCTTGCTGGGCGTATTGCTGTTGATACTCTGTGGTGTAATGAGGAGCTCTAGGCGATGGAACTGGAGTGTAAGCTCCGCGATTCGATGGTGGTCTTTGCGCCGGTACTGCCTGCACTCCGGTTTGATAGTAAGTATTGTTGGCAACATCAAATGTGGCCGCGACGTTTTGGACGGTGTATGTGGTGTTGGCTTGATAGTGAGGTGATGTGGCGTACGCCGTGTGGTTGCCTTGATAGTCGAGCGTGGTCTGTCCAGTTTGCGTGGGGAGTTGTTGGATGAACTGGTTCTGCCAACCTACAAAAAAACAAACTGTCTAATCACTCTTACCACCTGAATATATTATGTTTAGAAATTTATTTCAGTATGGGAATTTTCACGTCGTGTAACCGTTTCGCCTGCGACGTTTCGCAAGAATTTATCGCATAGAAGTTTCACTAATTAATTTATAGCAAGAAGCTTTCCGTCTTTGATGTAACACACATTTGTTTGAAACGTTCGACAAGACTTATTACCCAGATGTTATCTTGACGAATTACTCTATATTTTATGAGAGTGTGAGGCAATTTAAACCTTATCGCTAATGTATTAAGTTGATGATACCTTGTGATGGATCTGTCTGCCATGCCGTCGGAAATCTATTCGGATCTCCCGCGTAGAAAGGCATTGGTGCCTGTAACAATAAAAATGTCAGTATTATTAGTCATTCCAAGGTTAACACTTAGTTCTGTATGACCTTTTCATAACAATATTATTATGATGGCAATCTATATACAATTTTAGAATGTGTTTTTTCAGGACCTTACAAACGACCTCGTTACATTTTCATGTAGCACAAAACTAATGTTTTAATGTGTTATTTCACACGTGTTTCATAATATAATGTTGTTGTATGTGTGTCGAGGTTCCGCGGCCTCCACAATTGTTTACTACATTATAACGAACGTGCGAACTGCCCCTAACGTAATCATACATTGACCGAGGTCAGCAAACTGTCTGTTTATAGTGCGTCCATTTGTATTTATATTAATACAGCTGGGCTGCATGTGTTGATTGAAAATTTCCTGATATCGTGGGAATATGGCCTTAGACGCAAGGGCGTAGCGTACATATTAGATTTACCAAGGTCAGGTCAGAGGTGACTCGACGGTTTCCTTATTATTGGTGTGTTCGCTATGAGGGGATATTGTTAATTATATAAGTTATTTTTCTTATAAAACGTACAATATAAGCATTATGTTGCTATCATATTATGCACGAAAACTTAGATATATAAACGGTTTTGTCTCACATGTAGGACGAGTAAAAACATGCAAAAAGGCGTTTTAATAACAAGGAGTTTACTGAAAACTTTTTTGTTTACAAAAATCGTTCAAACAAATTAAATAACATGAGTTAAGAGAAACGCTGCCGCAACTCGACAACACGTAACACGCACAAATTGTATATGTAAGTAACATTATTACTTGAAAACTCGTTTAACTTTTGGAAGATTTTAATTTCTACGTAAAAGGGAGTGCCTCCACGAAGTTGGCGTAATATTTTATTAACATCGTACGTCGGTATGTGGGTAGTAATTAAAACTTTTGTTATGTTCCCGTAATGAGATTCTATAACGAGATTATTCCCGTTTATTACGCAATTACATGCGTGCGTTACGATTGGACGCCGGGCGGATTGTGTTCAATTATTTACTTACGATCTATTATTTTGTTAAAATATTTGTATTTTATATTTGTTGCCATACCAAATCGTAGAAATAATAATATATTTTTTTAAAGAACGCTCTTTTCAACTATCCAATAAGATATCGGTTACGATGCAGCAATATTTAAAAAGTTCACAAATGTATAAATATAATTCATTTTTAACTTAAACGTTATGAAACGGTTAAATTAAATCATTCGCATTACTTCCAATAATAAAGTTATTGTCTCGATCGTTACCGATGAATTAATGAAATGAAATAATGAAATGAAATAAATTTATTAATTCAAATAGGCCTTCACAGGCACTTATGAAACGTCGACTCTAATGCTCTATAAATTATGTATCGTATTCAATATTTGCTAACAATACGATACTTGTTACAAAACTATTTCGATTATTCGAGACTCAAATTCAATTGTAATATCGGATATTCGTAATATATTGGACCTAATCTTTCGTAATCGATATCGATTAATCGAATGACCTATTACAATATTAATCACATATTTATATTCGCTTCGATTTTAAGATTAATTATCGAGAACGAACTTTAAATTCACATTGAAAAAGCAAAATAAGTAAATACAGACAGCATTAAACCACAGACTAATAAATAGTTCAAATAGCTCTAAATGAACTAAAATTTAAATAGTAAAAAAAATAAACTCGTTTTTATGCATTTCAACAGAGTATAAAATGGAAATAAAATAAAAAGAAAGAGTTTATAAAGCCCGAACGATAAATTTGGCGCGCACCGACGCGAGCACAGAAATTGCCAAAGTTGGGTGCTGGTCGGGACACAAATTAAAATTTTTGAACTTAGTCATCTTATACTGTGTTAGTTATATTTATTTATTCGTATTATTTTTGAATATTTAACTTTAGTAAATAAATAATGACATCATAAGGAAGAAATCGTCATATAGAAACTAAAAATCCCAAGGCTAAAAGTCGAAGAGAAAAAGTGCCATCAACATTTTTTGTTACGCAAACGAGCACAAAGAGAAACGGGTAAACAAATTAAGAAAGTTCTCCATAGGGACACGGTTGTTTTACCTACCAAAACTTTACGAAATTCAATTTGAAAACGTATTTTTTTTATTCACTTTTTAATTTTATATAAACAAGAGCATTCCACATTTAGGATGTTATTTTTTACAACCACTAACTAACCGCGCAACTTCGTTAACGTCACGTCATTGTGCATTGATGCTCCGCTCCTATTAGTCGTAGTGTGATGATAGATAGCATAGTCTTCCTCAATAAATGGGCTATCTAACACTGAATTTTTTTTTAAATCAGACTAGTAGTTCCTAAGATTAGCGCGTTCAACCAACTCTTCAGCTTTATATATAAGTACTAGTGGACCAGGCAGACTTCGTTCTGCCCACCAGCGCCACCTACCGGGTCCAAGTATATGTAAGCTATCCTATCTCTCAAGTTGGATCGAACTGCACATGGGGTGCGAATTTTATTATAATCGGTTAAGTGGTTTAGGAGTCCATTGAGGACAAACATTGTGACACGAGATTTATATATATTAAGATAGATAAACAAAGCTACATCTATTAAGTAAAAAAAAAACATGAAAATAGTGAAGTGCAACGCATAGTATCGGAAGATGTAAGTTACTAGCGAGTACCTATAAATCATCGACTAATTACTTGAGAAAAGAATGCAGGTAAAAACCAACAATTCTGTTATTATGCACATGTAATTAACAATTGATATCTGAGGATTATTATCTATACTAATATTATAAAGAGGAAAGATTTGTTTGTTTGTTTGTTTGTTTGTTTGTAATGAATAGGCTCCGAAACTACTGGACCGATTTCAAAAATTCTTTCACCTTTGGAAAGCTACATTATCCCCGAGTAACATAGGCTATATTTTATCCCTGTATTCCCACGGGAACGGGAACTACGCGGGTAAAACCGCGGGGAGGCAGCTAGTAGACTTATAAATGACGTTATTATGAGAGGTTATCTCTAAAAATAGTGTCTAGATCGTTTTCAGATCTCTGTCTAAAATTTAAAAAATAGCATTGATGTGAAGATAGTGTAGTCCGCCATGACTAAACAGTATCGAATAATCGACTAACTCATTCGATTTATTTACACACTTGTTTTGTTCCATGTGCGATAATAAAAATTTATTCATTTACGTCATATGAAATAATAATGGATGTATTATTTCGGGGCTTTGGTTAGCAACAAACAATGTTAATATAAATTTATGGAACAATCATGTGGCTCGTAAAGAATGCCGAGTAAAGCGACAATAATTATGTTAATAACATTGTTACGATACGCTTATGCTAATTTGTGAATTTTGTTATTAAAAAAACTGTTACACATAAATTATATAAATAACCGTAAGTATTTTCACGTACAATGTGGTGTTTTAGCATTTTTGATAATATGTTAATTTTGCAGGAAAATAACAGGACTATTGTGATTTTATGTTTATGCACGATAAAGTGCTACAATTAGTTTGTATTTGCATAAAAGCCTCAGCGATTAAAATCACGCAATTATAGGCAGTTTAAATTTTGATGAATTAATTTACTTTGTTATTGTATCAATTATGGGGTTTGTAAACGCTATGAGAACATTTGCAGTCCAAATATACTTTTAATCCACAGTGTTAGGTGCTCCTCAAGAAGTTGTTACATAAAAGCTTAGAAAGTTTAGTCTAGAAGCGTAGTCAACAGCCTAGAACCGTAATGTGTTTCTCCATGACATTATCTATCACCGAAAGTTTAGTCATTGTAAGATTCAAGTCAAACCTCTACGATCAAATAGACTAAGGTCACTTTATAAAAAGAACAGTAGATAACACTTGAAAAAATGCCCATTTAGGCCATAAACAAAAAAAGAAAACAATAATCTGCAACTCACCACGGTGATCAGTAGTTCTGTGGCACTCACCATAGGCTGGCTGGGGTGTTCCTGCTTCATGGCGGGCGTGGTGGCGGGCGCGGGGCTGGGGGCGGCGGGGGCCTGCGGCGCGGGGGAGGAGGCGGCGGCTGGCACTCCGGGCACCACGCCGGTCACACCCGCTGTACCTCCGAGGGGCTTGCGACCTCGGTAACTCTGCAATATGCGATCAGCTGTTAGAACTTAAGCTCGGCAACGCGTGAGTGACGCCTAGTGCAAGCGTCAGCGTAACCGCTACCAACCAGGCTGACTGTATGCCTGTTTGCCACCGTTGTGGTAAAAAAACTATCGAAAGTAAGTCGAAATACTAAGTATCAGATGATGGTACGAAAACAAGTATTGTAGAGGTTCTAGATATAGGTATTTAAAGCATACTAAGATATGGATAATATCTACCCCCAAAACATACTAAAGGGTTCTGGAAGTTAATAGAAATTGTTACGTTAAAAGCGGCTTTGACAGCTGACTATAGATTCTATACCAATTTAACTTATAGCATAATTGCAAATAAACTAAGTGCAACTTCATCTGTCAGATGACGCTCTATGTCCGTAAGAAAGAGACGGAAGATGTTATATAACTGATTCAATTGAACGCATTTATGAATACGATTAAAGAAAACAAACAATGTTTTACAAACAATAATAAACTAAGATATAGATAAAGCATGATATTCTAGCATGCTAGCAGACCTTCTGAAGTTAATGGTGACTAAATAATATTATTAAGATAATATCATAAATTGAATTATGACCAAAATACATAGGTACACGTTTATAAATCGATATTAATTATTCGATTAGTCGAGTAAATTGTGCAAATAATTTGCAATCGCACATCACTAATATAATCCACATGATTATACTCGATCCCATTAATATTATGAATGGTGTGATCATCTACGTAATGCGATTTAATTGCACTATAAATTGAATGCGGACGAATTATTCATTTTAATATTTTTGGGATTACATTAAAAATACTTTGTGATAGCTGTTACCCCGGGGTTTCACCTGCTTCCCAGGGCCTATGTGCTATTCCAAGACACACTAAGGGTGCGTTTCCACCAGAGATGTGCGAGGATGCGTTGCGAGGAATGTGTTTTTTAAGAACCAATAGAATCGCTTCATTGACCTAGCCTCGCTTAGTATAGCTCAATGAAGCGATTCTATTGGTTCTTAAAAACACATTCCTCGCAACGCATCCTCGCACATCTCTGGTGGAAACGCACCCTTACTCTGTGCCAAATTACATCGAGATACCTTCAGCCGTTTTAAAGAGTAAGGAATATCCTTACAAACTTTTAAATTTACATTATCACAGGAATTGAAATTGAGTTATTACATATGAAACGTTTTTAATCCTAGGTAATTCAAAGTTAGTACAGATTTTGAAGTATATGTACCCGAGGTACACTTCTTATGAAATCCCGCTATAGCAAAATTATTCCACGTATCGAGTCCGTCATTAATATCTAAAACAAACAGTATAATTTTCTATAATAACCAGCGCCATTATAACGGTTCCACCGTATCTCAATAGCATCTTCCTTTTTCAAATAGAGATGTCTGATTGGTTGTTATTGGCCAATCAGCAATGAAGAAAACGTAGAGTATAATAAGCTTAGTCTATACTGTAGAGAAACTATAATGTTAGATGCTACTCTGTTGAATTGCATTGAAATAAAGTATTGACATTTATATGATAGAAAGGTCACTCTAAATGTTGAAATTAAATAATTTGTATTACAAATCGTACTGAACTTATAAATATAATTTAAAGAGTATTTAATCTATTAACGATTTGTAAATAAACTTTTTATCACGATATAGTAGCTATGTGTTCCTGGCTTTATGCTACTCGTCCGTAAATCAAAATTATGCCTAGAAAATGCAAAATACACTTTATGTACAGTGATTATGGGGTGTAATAATGCTTAATAAGTTAGATTTGCATCGTATTTGTTGTTATAAATAGCTGTTCTTGGATTAGTATTGCGTTATTCATTCATCCTTCACTTCTCTAGTATTGCGCAGTAAATGTAGATTGTGTAATAGACGATGTATTGTTTAAATAAACTAGGTATATCAACTTCCTCCCCGCTATACGTTATACGAGGATTTTATGCGTAAGAAGAACATACGATCCTACAACCAAAACGGACTTATTCTTGGGATTTTCAACTTTTCCGGGATTAAAAGTATAAAGGAAACTATGTCCTTTGCAAAGCTCAAGTCTATATCTGGACCGGATTTCAAAAACATCGGTCCAATTGCAGTGGTATAGGCGGGGAAGCGTAACAGGCAGACTTTCGCATTTATAATATTAGTAGGGATGTGTGTCTTAGTATTTTGGTAATGACTGCAAAAAATATTTGGTAGTAAATAATTAAATCCACACTTTTGTGTTTTTTACAGTTTCTGATCGCAAACCGCGGGCAAAAAGAGCAATGAATGAATGGCCAAGATATTGAATATCAAAGGCAAAGGTCCTCACTTATACAGCCAAGCCGATGTGCATAGTATATAATACTTATACCATAAATATGGTATAATTGAAATAACATAGATGTTTGGTGCCGCCCGCGCTGCGCCGTGCTCACAGCTCCGTGAGATCGCGTACGGTCCAATGCATTTGGTACACTCGCACACACATTTCACATCGATTTATAGTTCCCCAAATTCCCCGGGGAATTTATATTTTTCCCGGGAAAATATGTCATATGTTACGTTGTGCATAACAAATTTCACGAACAAGTAATCTTTTTAAATACAATATAAGTTAGTATGGTAATTCAAGGAATGACATTCGAAGTAAATCTTAGATGAAGACTGAAGCAAGAAAAATCTATTTATATTTCATGACCAAATTAAATTGCCAGGCTTTTAGGTTTGTACCTAATTCAGTAGGTATGAGAACAGAAAACAAGAAGAGACCTGGCTACTATTGGTAAAAGAATTTTCGAAATCGGTTCAGTAGATCCAGAGATTACCCCCCTACAACCTCATAAACTTTACCTCTTTATAATATTAATTTTATAATATAGATTTATAGATAACTTATATTTATCGGGGAAATCAATTGTAGCTTGTATTTAATATATTATTATCATAACGTATCGTTTACCAAATCACAATTACTCATTGTGATCAATCACGTCATATACACGGCGAAGTTATTATCATTTAATAATGAAATACTATCAATTATCCTACACGATCATTCCTGTATTTATACTATATTTTTATTATAGTCTACTATTTTCAAGGCATTCTTAATTTGCCTGTATTGTTATTATTTAGATTAAGTGGCTTTTAGAAGTCTTCCTCAGAGTATCACTTAGACCATACTAGGTCTATTGTGATCGCCATTTAAGATTTGCCATAGTGCCAAGACCCATGTTTTTTTAATATAGTAACAAACAACTGTTAAATAAAAATACATTATTTAATATAAAGAAATAAATATCCCAGGAAGTTTTGCACTTTTGTCCTAGATTTCAAAGAAAATAGAGCTTGTACTACGGTGACCAGATATACTACTTTTAATACATACTTAAATCCAGACACAGAACAAACAGACATATCCATGTATACAAATGTTTGTCCTGGGTGGCATTCGAATACTGGACTGCTTAAAAGCCAGGATAAAAATACTGACATAAATATAAATATTACTAAATTATTTTTATCGTTTCAATCAATCCATCGGTGCGTTCGACTGTACTAACATAACATTTTCTAAACCGACCTTTTATTTACTATTGTATGATTTTTTACATCCAAATTGGATTAGTTGTAAGCTGTTTTTGTGCTTTAACAAGATATGAAATTTCTTTTACACAATAAACACGCTCAAATACTATGCAGCTGGTTAGTTAAAATCAAAAAAGGTTTTTTTTGTATTTGAAATATGATAGCAAAAAGCTTCGATCCATATTTAATAAAGTTTAACGAATGGACAAGTTATTTGAAGTTTTGTGTGTTTGGAATGCTTTTATTAGGATTACCGTACTACATATTTATTTCTTGCTTAATTTAGATTGAGCTCCTAATGTAAATTGTTGCGAGAAGCAATCGAATTTTATTTGAATGCTGCAGTGTGACACACTTGTCGCTGTTAAAAACTGGTTGTACATTAAAAAAGGCTTTAAAAAGATGTTTCTTAAGATGTGTACACACAGTCACGTAAGCACCGGGGACAATAAGTCAAAATTCAGCCGGCGACAAAGCCGGCCGTACATTAAATGTAAACAAAAGACCTTTGTCGAGCCCGCAAGTTGGTCGGCCCTGGAAACTCGGCTATTGTGCAACTTTGTGTAACTGGCTTTAGGCTTTAATTGTACTATGGATCTAACATAAACTAAGGTTAGGAATCCTAGAATCAAGGAACTAGACTCAGGCACGGAATAGGTTTGCTTAGAAAAATTTTCACAATTGGGATTGAAAATGAGTTCCACATTGTTAGATAAGTACCTAAACGTAGTTCTAGACTATTAGAATACTAACTTTGTGAAATAATTTATAGTAAAAATGTGAGAAAATTACTTGTTATTTTATCAAGTACTACGTTCGTAATAATGTTTATAAATCGATTAAAAATAATCGACTAAACATCCAAGTCCATCGCATAAACATACTTCAATACAAAGCTAGTGTTGTAACATTAGTTTTCAGTTAACTATAATTACCTTGTTGAATCGACTACTCATAGACAATAATTCGATTCTAGAGTCAAGGTCTATTTATCTTTGATCTCTGGCACAATATCAAAACGTAACTATTTCGTGTGACTTTACGAATTAATTTCTCATTTTATGTTTAGTTTGGATTTTGCGATACTACTGTTTGTTATCGTCCGTATGATTTACGCGGTTGTAATGCGGATTTACGACACGTTACGCAAACTTTTATTTTGTTTAAAGATAATTTGCAATTTGGGGATCGGTGAGAATACAATTTTTTTTTAGTCGATTTTTTTTTGTGAATTTTTTTGAATGTTACATTTTAATGAAAAAGTAAATATAGAGCTTGTAAATAAGGAAGAATTAACATACATATTTTGTTATATAACAACGAATTATTCGATACCAAAAATATAGGTATTCGATGCCAAAAACGGTAGCAATATTTTTCGTTATACGTACCCGTAGGTATATCTTTATGTAATTACAGATTATTATCAAATTTACAACAAAAAAATTTAACCAAAAAACGTAATCAATTTCAAAATTGATTAGGAACCGGAACGGAACGTAGCTATCAAAATGGGTTATTTACGTTCCCTATATATACTACTACTAATAGTTTTCGATTGAACGTTGGTATGTCTGTCTGTAACGTTACTCGCGACCTAATTAGATACCGTTATCAGATGGACAACTGACGTTTTCCATATAATTAATCTTTTTATACCACCATGGCCGACGCCGAAATATAGGACGCGATAAATTTAACCGAGGAAAAGTGTCGCGTTAACCGCGCCATGTTGATTATTATTTTAGACTTTGGGTAAAGGCAAATGTATTAGGTAATATTAGACGTTTTTTCCTATATGTACTTATAATATATTTTGCTTATAATTTGTGTAATATTGTGTGTTAAAAGCAACTGAGCTTGTAATTGTAAAAAGCACTATATTACATTTTATTGTGAAATATAGATGAAATCGTAAATTATGATTTAATTTTTATTGATTTGCGATACTTTCCAACCAAAATGATATGACAAAATGATTATACCCGAGGACTAGTTCCATGGGGAACGCGTCCATCCCCCACACAAGCCAACCCACACTTGCCACGTTACCTAATACACAACTGCAGACATTAACGACACAAACAATTATTGTTTCAGTGCGGAAACATCGTAAATCACATCTCGCGACATTTACAATTTTAACTTGTTTTCTTTGGCACGGGCCACGGGGAACGGAATTATTTTCATAAAACGATATTTATGATGGAATAAATTTGCAAAAGCTCATTCTATTTACTCTTGCTGGGTTGATGGAGAGTTTGTTTTCTGTTACAACATATATATAGGCTTTAGCTTTCATATGATTTATTTCTGTTACTGAAATGACGGTTGTAAGGGATAATTATTTGAAAAAGAAACACAGATTTACTAGAACATGTACTTACCTATGCGAATTTTTTTACGGATGTTTGGGAATGAATTTTTGAACATTTTTATTTGTTGCTCCGTTATAGCGTGATATATAGCTTAAAGCCTTCCTAAATTGACTACTTAACACTGAAATAGTTTTTCAAATCGGACCAGTAGTTCCTGAGTTTAGCGCGTTCAAGCAAACAAACCCAGGATGTGTCCCAGGATTCCAAAGTAAGCTTCAAAGTGAGCTTCTGTTAAGGTAACCAGATAGCTGATATACTACATATACTACTTTTAAATACATACTCATATAGATATTTACATCCAGACACAGAAAAAACAGACATATTCACGCATACAAATGTTTGTCCTGGGTGGGATTCGAAGCCACGACCAGTGGCTTGAAAGTCAGGGTCACTAATCACAAAGCCAACCGGTGTACATACACTGTACAAGTGGTACGAGGCTGGTGTACAGCGAACGAACATGTGTAGCACCACGTTGGCCGTTAGCTATTACTGTACGAGGCGGGAGCGGATTGTCGCGTTGCAAGTTATAGGAGATAACTGTTTAGGCTACGCCTACAATCTAGGGATTTTCAAAGTAAGAGGTTTGCTAAAGATAGTGTTCAATAAATTAGAGTAATTGCTGAGTTTATTGGCGGCTCTTCTCAGCAAAAGCAACCTCCCGAAACGAGCATTAGAGTCGACGAAAGAGGGTTCCGTCCGGCAACCCTTTCCTCATGGAAACCTTAAAAAAATCAAACCACGTTTTTGAAAACGTGGGGTAACTGCAATAAGTACCTTTGCTACCATATTTGATGTGATATTGTTTGTACCGAGGTAACTAATTTAGCTAATACCTAATGCACATATAAGACACATGTGTTTTAAATATAAATATTCCTATTTTTACACCCAGTTTAAAGCGTGTATGACATGATGTAGATGTGGATATGAAGATCCCTACTAATAAACCAATGGACCGATTTTTATGATATTTGGCACAGAGATAGACTAGAGTTTAGGAAAGGACATGGACTATTTGTTATCCCGGGAAAATTGTAGATCCCCAGACTCGCGGGTGAAACCGTGGGTAGCAAAAATATTTATTTATTTGCTATCTTTAGATAAGTACTTTTATTAATAAGTGTTTCACTCGCTAACTCTCCTACAATACACCACACAAAGCTATCATGATACCTTCATAGTTCTATTTCTGAATGGCTTTTATAAATTCTTAGTTTATTTATTTTCTTTCTATAATAACGTCATAAAAGATTCCCATCAATATATTAATATCTTTAGTTAGATTTAATTGTCTTCAATTTTACGTTGTTTATTTTGGCTTATAGAAAAATATATAAAACTAGCTTCCACCCCGTGGTTTCATCCGCGTTCCCGGGGGACCTTTAACCTTCCCTGGATAGAAAGTTGCCTTTCCCGAGCTCTAGTCGACCTTTGTAGCAAATTTTATTAAAATCATTTCAGTGTTGTAGACGTGATGAAGTAACAGACAGATAGAGAGTAACTTCCTTATTCATAATATTAATTTAACTTAAGGTATCAATGGACCTATGTTAGTTTAAGCACAAAAACCAGGGTTTTGTTTATTTGCGTAAAATATACATTCTAATCGCCAACCAACAATTCAAATACATTTCCAAGGTTCTAAAATGGTATGACAGATAATCGTCAGTCTATTTTTAAAATGTTTAATGAAAAATAAAACGTATCAGAAAAAATCTCAAGGAGAACGTGTATTCAACTTTTATGATGAGGAAATTAGTAATTAATAGCTTAAATTTGATGATAAACATGAGATAGGTACTATTAGTGTAACAAAACAAAATGATAGCGAGTATTGAAAAATCTGTGTCGGACTGGTTAGTGGTCCTGACTTTGAAGCTGTCGTGGGTTCGAATCTTACGACAAGCATTTGTGTGCATGGACATGTTGGTTCTATGTCTGGATGTAAATATCAATATGTAGTAGAAAGTAGTGAAGTAATCTAAAAGTAGTAACTACCTAGGTATATAGTTGCCATAGTACAAGCTCAACTTATTTTGGAATCAGATCATTCGTTTGTCAAAAATCTCCAAAGATACCTATGTATTTTTAATAGTTAGTTAAGTATAGATCTCTTTAAGACTCGAAGTTGCTATTCTTTTATCTCCTTAAAAAACTATAAATAAACCAATTTTATTCTTAAAATGACCACACATTAATCCCTCTCATAAGTTCCAAAGTCAGAGGCATCAACAATATAATACGGCATCTCTTTTTAACAAGCCGAGTTCGTACGAAGGTTATCTGAACATTGTACTCTGTTTGTTCCTTAACCTTCCTACATTGGAGCTATTGTCGTTAGAATTTATTGTTTCCGGAACGATTCATTGCTAGTGGACATTAGAATCTTCCACTCAATATATTTGATATGAATCAGTGTCGATTTTGAACAAGTTAAAATGATAGGTACTATAGATTGAATTCAAGCCAGTATGTCAAAGATATTCTACAATCTTTACTAGTATTGTAAAAGTAAAGTGTTGTGTTACGCTTGGTACAGAGCTTGCTACGAAATTTGGTACAGAGATAGTTTAGAGCTTAAAAAGGACATAGGTTACTTTTTATCACGGAAAAGTTTAAGGTCCTCGGGATAGGGTAAAACCTCTGGGCGGGAACTAGTCGTATAATAAAAATCAGGCTCAGGCTAACAAGCCTTGTGAAAGACCACAATAGATAGGTCAACTCAGTTATTTATTAAAAGAAAGGTACAAATGGCTAATTTAATGGTAAACCATCCAGACACAAAACAAGAGCAAGACTCAGCCAAAAATGCTAACAGTGATTTAAACAAAGGCGAACTTAAAAGTGATTTAATACTAGATGCAGTCAAACCAAATAAAGGTACGAGGCAAAAATACATCATTACAAAATCGTCTAAGAACAATTACAATATTAATAATTATACCAAGGTCAAACTTTAACCACAAGAGTCGTTAATTAGGCCAAAACAACACAGACTTCCATATGCGACATTTATTGTGACTAATTGAAGTTGCCTTGAGGACATTGTAATGGTAACTAATGAACCATTTATTTTGACAGCTCCCTTGAATCTATGTATTAAAACTGTTTTAGACAATACTGAAAACAGCAGAGTCGAAGATATCGATAGGTAGAGCATTGATGAAAGCATATTTTTGGCTAATCCAAAAGATGCACCTTGTAGAAGAAAGTCCTAACTCCGGATAATGAAAAATTACTTAAAAAACAGGGTCGGTGAGTGACCCTAGTGTTGCAAGCGTCCATAGGCTACAGTAACCGCTTTCCATCAGGTGGGACCGTATCCCTGTATGCCACCTTTGCAGAGACCTTTGTCAGAGATGAAGTTTTCGAGAGGTGATTGACGAAGCTTTTGGGTAATCCAAAAGATGGACCTTGTAAAAGCAATTCCTAAAGGATAAAAAACAATTAGCATTAGACAAAACGTTATTGTATAACACCACTTTCCATCACATTCTATTGTTATGTTATCACGCGATAACAATAGCTGTAATGTTTATTAAATAACAAAATGAATGAACACTTGGTAATAATTTGCCCGCGTATTTTCATAACATCCGTTAACGATATCCAAACATTATCATGTTATAGTCTTGACTCATGTTGTATACAATAATTGTGATGAAATATCAAATCTGTATGTGTCATTATTTCCTTTTAAGGTCATAATGCCCTTTCGGTAGGCAGATGTTTCGCCAGACATAGTTTATTTTGGGACACTGTGTCCTGCTCTTTTGGAATCGCGTTTATTTATTCGAATTTCAATGTATCCTTTGTTATTTTTTTTTTGTTTATAAATTGGCAGTTTATAAAATGTCGATGTTCCACATTTAAATTTAGGTAGTAGAGGTGAATTATTCTTCTTATGAAAATTCGCTTTGAGATGATGGGAGAGTTTTGCAGAAGATGTTTTAAACTTTGAGATTCTTGTAGGTAGTTAACTATTTACAAAATATTGAACTTCCAACTTGCCAGTTTCCACCTTCATGGCCTGTATATGAATAACCACGTTGTATACGTTACTACCTACGTATTTGGCAAAGTAGTTCAAGGTTTTTCATACCGTATTGTTCCAAATTCCAATGAACTGAAATTGACGTACATTTTATGAAGCGAATACGAAGGAAATATGACTCTTACAAAAGCTTTTCGCGAAAAATATTGTATCGTACTACATGTGTCAAGGACAACTTAAGTACCTACCTTTTTTTAAACTTTATAAATCAATAGCCAAATTTGTGAATGCTCCAGTATTTTCTTATATTTTTGGACCATCTGATCCAGGCTAATCCAGGACAATCTAATAATATAGGCATATATCTAACTCCATTGAAGTATTTAACATTTCATTTTCGTGAGTGCTTGCACAGGTTCCAAATGGTATACGATCTGTTGAGAGAGAGACGTCGAGACAAGGACAACACAACTCGTATACGTGACGTCATCAACTCAGGCGCACGTCAGAACGGCAACAGCGCACCGAATGTTTTGTAAATAGAATATTGGAGAGCGATTGTTGGCCGAGGGAGCTGGCACTATTTACACGAAAGAGATGGAGCACATGTCAAAATCGTTTTATAAAACTGGACTTTATGCCCTGGAATTATGGATTTGTGAATGTATTTTATGAACAGTTATAAATTTGTCTCGATATCGGGGTACACTAGGTATATTGTGCATTGTGATGTTGGAAACTTGGAATAATTTTGTTGTTAGCTCTGGATTATATGCATTCAGATTGCGCCTGATAAAGTTTATCATTGACGTTGGGATGGATCATGAAGTTGTTTGTGACGTTTAGAATATAATTGAATACCTATTTAATAGAATAGGTACCTAGGTACTTACATTTTAGAAAAAACAAATTTGACCCAAGGACATAAAATTTCTATTTTATCCTAGATGCATTAGCGATTGGTGGCCAAAGGCCCTCATGCAAATCATTCTCACTAAGATCTCATTAGGAGTGATTAAATTGGGAAACCAATTAATTTATCGACCCTATCCCTTTAATTCTAAGGTTAAAAGTTAAATATTGTTTTATATAGGTACTATCCGTACCTATATGGCCTACTGCAATAGAGGTACAGCTAATAATTTATTTTATTAGACTAAATCGAAATGATAAAAAGCATTGTAACTGAGCACAATTAGGTACCATGTGTAAGCGCATTAAGTAATAATGATTTTAAATTATTCAGATTTCAACTGTTTAAGAAATCATTATTTAAAAATATATTATTAACTTTAAGTAGTTTCATAATATAAAGCACCTAGGTATCTTGATAGAGATAGAAAAATACGCAAATTATTTATTTACAATGCCTCAGACATCCTTAATTCCTTATTAAATTAATATATAAACAGTGGCCATTCAAAATTAATTGCTGCATCTTCCTTCGTAGAATTTTAATTAAGTTTTAATTTTCTTCAACGAACTTATTAAATACAAAAGAGCGATATAATAAAGTACGAAATTTTAATAAATAAATAAGTGGGAAGGCGGTACGGGGTGGCATCGAAATCCACCCGGGGTCGTTGACCCATCGACCGCCCCACTTCACCCCTACGCGTCTGCCCCCCCCCCCATCTCCTTCCACCACGACGTATTGAACCTTCGCGGATGCTACGTATCTTGTACCTACATATATTTTAGAATACCTTTAGAAATTTGACAGAAACATTACATTTTGGTGATATAGTGGTCTAAACTGTGATAAAAAGCTTGCTTAACCCTTAAGCTTCAAGTGTTTTAAATCTCACATAGAATCCTATAAATAAACAGCATAAAAGCATTAACCGCAGGCTTTTATTCTTCCGCTGGCAACAAATTCACTTTCGATTTTAATTCCGGTGAACCAAAATTCGTTTCAACCACAATTGACTACAAACGAAGCTCGGGTCTGCAGTTACATTGTTTTGAACCCGCAACGAGGTTCATTAGCAAGAATATACTTTTTTACTACACACTAGAGTACTATTTACCATGGAAACTATTAGAGCTAAGAAACAACGAATATGGGAGTGCAATGCCTTCTCATTTCTTCCCAAACGACAGTAATTACTCATACATACTACAAACATCGAGTAACATAAGTACATCTACGTGCAACGAAAAGAAAAAGATAAAAGAAAAGATTTCAGGCATAAGAAGCATGAAAAGAAACAAAATACGACAGACGCTATGTGCAAAAGAAATGAAGATTTAAAGACGTAAGTCAATATTTACCTTGATGTCTTGTAAGACCTGTAAACAATTAAATTGATATTAGACTTTTAGATACTTCTTTATAAACAATGTTGTACACACAGCTTTATATTTCCAAAAAATATATACGTTCTATCAATTGGATTTTCGATAAAACTGAGCTAGAAATAGCCACTGAAGTTCAAAATACCGGCTTTAATATAAAACTAAAATAACTTTTAATTTAACTCAATATATATGAGTACTGAAATAGCCGGACATTTCACGAAATTACCTTTTCATGTCATTTATTTTTCGGCGAAACTTTCAGTGCTGTCGTTCGCAGATTTTCCAACCGGTTCGTTTTTTTAGCGCACACAACACTGTCAACTTTGACATTTCAACCGAACCGGTACATTTTGAAATTTCGAATACGTCCAACGGTTAAGCTGTCAAAATATTTGACAAGTGGAATTGATTCACAGCATCGGAAACAAATATTATGTCTGGCACGTTTAAAACGTTGAAAAAATAAGAAAAGATATCGTAAAAGTGTTTGATAAGCCGATATATGAGAACAGAAAGCGTATAGGGGTTATCGACCGGACATGTCAGGTTTACCGAACCGGGTGTACGAGATAAAACCTGATACCACCATCCGGATAGTGACCGTAGGTCAGGGATACGCATCGAATGGATTTTTTTTAAAGAGAATACTTTTTTTTATAAATAAAACGCATTGACGTTGACAGCGGTTAGATTGATTTGTCGTATAGATAAATAAAATGTATTTAAATGCTAGGTACATGTGCTTATGAATAATAGGACTCTATTGCCGTTTTGGCTGTTGAAAAGAGTATTATTTTTAAAACAAACTAACATAAATTACATTTAAAATAATTTGCAATGAAGAGTACATTTTTTTTCATAGAGATAAATGAAGCTGAACCTTTTTTGAGATAACTTCTTATAAATATTTTCTACAAATTATGTAATTTTATTTCTTTTTTGTCACTAAATAAAGTTTCATTTCATATGCTGATAATTCGTTAGTGGACCGTGTTGAATGTATTTAAATCGATTATAAGCATTAATTGATGTTTTAATTAAATTATTATTTTATAATCATGATAAGATAAGGCAATGTTCTGTACACGAGTCATTTTATTATGTAACACTAGTAGGTACCCGCGGATCCACTAACGCTCCCCGGGTTTTAGACTTTACGGGACAAAATTTAGCTTATGTGTTATCCACGTTATAAACTATTAAATTCAAATTCGTTTAGTTTAAAATTTCATCTAAATTCGTTTCGTAGTTTTTGCGTGAAAGAGTAACAAACATCCATACAATATACATCCATACATACAAAGTTTTGCGTTTATAATATTAAGTAGGATATTCAGTCAATAGACTAAGCTACTTGAGTAACATTTTCACAAATTTTCTTCTAAAACCATCGAAATCTTGACCTATGGCTATATCGTACAACGAAAAATTCTATTCAGCAGAACACCGGTTGTATAAAGAAACCAATATCCGGGGGCGGTTTGTCGACTGAAAGGTTATCGACCGGTTGTCCGAGATGACCCGGGTCGAACTACCGGCCAAGTAAAAACCGGGTAGAGCCGTTTGTTACGTTGAGGCAGGTCCACGTCTGCCTTGAAGAATGGCTTTTAGATTCGATTGTTTACCAAACGGAATCTATCTAGTTGAAAATTGTTACTGTAACCTTTTTACTTGAGTAAAAAGGCAGGAAATGTTTGTAAATAAACATTGCTAATTAATGAATTGTCAATGATTGACTAGTTCTTTTTCGTTAAGGTCTAAATCCTAGGTCATAATGTCTAAGCAAAATGAGCTTTTGTGGTCACAGTTTGGCGATGCATCTTGTCATCTTTTCCCTTCTGTTTGGGATATGTAAAGCTTAAGTCACAATAGACCAAACATAACTCTCTCCTCACCACTACACAGAGCACAGTCATAAGTAGTTGATAAATAGAGCCAGACAAAACCCCGGCGAGACTGTCGCCTATCCAACTTGATGCCGGACAAATCAGTTTAATCCGTTTATCTCGGATTGCGTAGTTATGCATAGTAACACGCACCAGCCGTTACCAGGAACCCGGGTAACCCGGGCAACCTGGGTAAAGTTCAAGGGCCGTCTGCGACGCGTCTACGCGTGGTCCCCGGCGGCCGGATATATTTCACCCGGACTTGGCAACCGGCTTTACCGGTTCTTCGCACGAACACACTCAAGTAAATACTGTAGGGGAAAGTTTGCACGTATGTACGTCTTGACGGGCACTTTTATTGCATTCACACTTCCTCCAAGTCTTTGTTCCTAGATTAACAGGCGTTTGTTAGCCGCTTAACTTAGCTTACAAACTTGAATTAAACTAGTTAAAGTTGAAGCCCAGAGGCAATTTACAGGGGCGGTTTAGTCGCGATGATCAATTATACTAATGTTATCGTGAATTTGTCTAATGTTACTTGGGTTTAGTGTTTGTAGGTAGCTGATAACTCAAGCAGCATTCCCTAGAAATCGATTCAATAGCCGAAGTTTCACTTAAAGATCTCAAAGGGAATCATTGCAACTTGCAAAAGATGCAGTCATAGAGGATAACATAAAGGACCTATTTTAATATACGTTTTATTCTCATAATTAGTCATGCATACTTCCACTGTTCAATAAAATATGGATATTGAAAAATCGAATGGCAAAAAAAGTTTTTATCAAACATTACGCCGCGTCGCGTCGATCAAACCGACAAATTCCGACAAACCGATAGGGTAAATGTCCCTATTGTAGGCCCGTGACGGGTACAAGTTCAAGGGCGGATCCATTGGAGTGCGGGATATCTTACGCTTGTCTACCCGAGTCCCGGGTCCCGAGTCCCAGATCCCGGCCACTCGGGAAATATGAGCGTAGCGCGTCGGGATTGTGAATGAAGCAATTTGGGTCTATTTGTAAACAAGGTTTCGGCCCGCTCTTTGATTGTTCGCGATTAACTTAAAACGACTGAAATAGAAAGTTACAGCTGATACAATCGCATTGTTTATCCAAGTTAGCTGGGAAATTGGATTTTCCTCTAAGTAATTTTACAGTAATAAATCATTATGTAAAGTAATAGCGATTTATATTGAAATGTGAGCACTCATCGATAGCTCTACGGCTTCCTTGGAAATGACAGACAATCGATTGGAAAATGCCACATGCATTTCAAGGGGCGTAATAAATAGACTCGACGACAAGTGTGGCATTTATAAGGATTGTGTGTAAACAAGAATCGGTTTTCCTTGGAGTTGCCACGTGGGTGTGATTGTAAGCATGAATGGAATAAAGTGGGTGTCAACTCACAGCGTCTATGCGTGACCGCCCGCCACGCGGTCTGGCGCCAACCACTTACACGATTACATATAAAAAATAACACAGTTTATTATCACTTTATACGTTCAACACTTCGTTAGAACGTCGCCTGTGTGAATTAAAACGTATTATTTGCATATGCCAATTTATTATGGAGTATTAACACATCTTGCGATTCTATGACTAATAGCTTTGTTATCGAATTCCGTGGAAATTTTTAATTTTCTAAATTATGTCTAACGTTTATGATTATGAGCAAATGCTGGTTTTCCAGTGTATATTTATCACCTCATTTCCATTAGAAAGTATGTAGTTTTAAAGTGAAAGTACAGAGAACGATGTCGTTAGACCTACATAACTACACCCTTTGTTCTGTGTTTATTTATGTTACTTACTTTACCAATGTAAAAATAAATAAAGTTTGTGATTGTTTCTCAGAAGCTCAAAAATATATAGTAAATTTACGACAATTCATATGTCTTACAAACACTAAGCTCATATTGTTCACCTGATACAGAAGATTTTACTCCCATCTGAGCGCTTTCTTCGATGCAAGAGAAAGAAATACCATTGTCCATTGTTGAATTGTGAAATCAACAAAGAATAAATTCTTTATTTAGCGAAGTAATGTTAACCAACCACCCATACATAAGCGTTCATATTTATGAATGCATGTTGCGATTCATTATTTGGAGGAAAAACTTCCTAAGGTTTTTGTGTAAGAAAATCATTAGAAGAATGAGTTACGAGTCATATAAGATGCTTATTGGACAGGGCATAGTTAATTTGGTTCCAAATTATTGTTGTGAGTAAAAAATGACAACTTGATTGTTGATAAAAATGTAAATAATGACACGAGCACTATAATAATTCATGACTCTAAGCTTGATTGACATGATTTGACATTTTAATGCAATTGACAACATCAAATAACTGCATTTAGCGTCACGCGAAACCAATTACTACGGGGAAATTAGAGTTAGATTGCAATGTGAGTAGCAAAACCATTTAGCTTTGGCTATTACCTGTTACAGTCGAAAAAAGTGTTGGCATTAATGTCAAATGCAGTTTTTTTTAATTCATTGGGCTAAATGCAACACGGAAGAGGTATAGCGCGGACAAAAGTGAAAATTTATAGCTTTCGACGTACAGCGAATTTTCCAATTATCCAGACTCCGCCGTCTGTGCTGCCGACAATATTGATTTTCACTTTTTATACGACCGCTTGTATACCAGACAGCTTTTATGGTCTTTTTTAATCCCGGTGTTTATTAAAATGGTGCGTCATCATCATTACCCCGCGAATTTGTGATGGGAGGGTAGATAAATTCGGGCATGTATTTTGTAGACAAAATTCAAAGATTGTAATTTTCAATACATAGCCGATTTCGAGGTCGTATTAGAACGAGCAGGTTCTATTATGACGATGCACAATCTATTTTCATATAGGTACCTAACCTAATTGGAATTTCCATTATAGTAAATTGTCACTACAAAATTAATTTATGCGCAAAGAACTTAAATTAAGTTTCAAAAGTTTTTATGTAATGTTACAATATATTTCCGTATTTTATGTAAATACTTTAATGAATATTAATTGATTAAGTTCGATAATGGACAAAATTGGTTCGAGGCTATTTCGGACTACTCTATTTTATACATAATTAATACAGTGTGAATTCCAACGTGTAGAATAGTCAGTCCACGTGTTTTTATTTACAACACTATCAACCATCGAGCCGGTATATCACATACGATCGGCACGGGCTCTCAATGAATCGAGGCCAACCGAGAGTGACCTAAATTTTTATTCGCCACGCATAAAATGTTGGTAGCCATGCCGTCGCAGCCAGCGTGTGACTACATTGGTCAACGAAGCCACAGCCACTAACCGGGACGAATACCCCACGCGAGACGTTTTGTTTTAATTTTAGAACGCTATCAGTTCGTTGAGCGATGGCGGCCATGTTTTTTTTTTCATTTTGTAGGTGCGCGCTACGTTCGACAGTCAAATGTCAGCAGAATATAATCGAAAAGAAAATATCCATTAAGTATTTAGAAAATATTTTAAGCGAAAGAGAAACGAGGGCAACAGATAAGTTATCTGTGGACGCACAATCTAAATTTACTATGTTGTGTAAACTTTACATCACGATAAGCGTAGATAAGGAGGATTTTGAATCAGCCTCGAAATACTTGTTTTGACGTATTTGTTAGATAGTGTTGATGGAGTGTATTACAAATTATTTTGGGCTTATTTAGATAAACTGCTTTATATATTACCGTTCACAGTCCACACGTTCTGTTATGGACTTCAATTTGTAGTGTTTTGTAGCCGTATTTATGTCGTCATAATTGGCAACATTATTTGGCATTATCTGTAAAACAGAAGCCTTTATCTTTTTTATTTTTCTACATGTTGATATCGAGCGAATCAAATTAAATAACGTAATGATATCTATAATACTTCTATCACTAAATTAAAAAGCTAATATGACGACTGTTCAAAATATAATCATGGACGATTCCGTGTGTAAACGCATAACTATAGCTACTAAACTTCAACTAGGTGTTTTTCAAAATAATGCAGAAGGTAAAAGAAATTTAAAAAATGTTGCCTTCAGCACAAGAATGTATTACATGACGCATTTCCGAAGAGAAATCTAAACGGAAATCCATAAAATTATTTGTGATAAGGATAAAGAAAATCGCTACATACATTTACTATTTGTACTTTCCTCATGATGTTCTCAGAATTGTTATTTCTGACTCTATCGAGCTAAAATGAGCATAAAATAGTATCTATCTATTCAAATGTGGCTCATAAGAAAGATATGTGAGTATGATACGTTTAAGACTAGATATTAATATAATTGACATGTAATTACCAATTTTCTGTTTTATTTTTCTCTAATATAAATTTAAACTTATAAAATCCAACAATTCTGCTAAGTTTGATTCTGCCGACGGGGCAAGCGGTGCTAAAACTGTGTGTTCCGCGAAAGGTCGAGAGAAGGAACACCCCAAGGTTTGAGTCAATAAGAGTCTGACATAACCTGGCCACACCTAGCCATGTAGGATTTCCACAGGAATAAAAGTCTATGGTTCTTCGTGAAGGGAATTTGGATGCATTTTATGTTAGAAAATTGTCGCAAATATAACTATTGACCTTTTGTGGATGCAGTTGTGATTACTCTTTAAGGTCTGAAAGCTTTCTACTTAAACATATCGTCACTACTGTAAAGGTACTTTTGCCACAAAAGACCTGGTAATTGGAAATTGTGATCGTGTTTTGCGAAAATACAGGTTAGAAATTACATCTCATGGTTTTTATAAGAATGTTCTCTAGATCAGTTCTGTTTCGATTTTCGTACGATTCAAGGACTTTTTTATATGTAACATACTTAATTAACCAAATATATTAACCAATCAGTTCATCAATATTAATACAAATTCATGTAAATTTATTCCGTGTAAAAAAAAACAAAAGGTGTTTTTTAATAAAAAGTTTCTGTTAAAATATTTTATCACTCATAAAAGACAGAAAAAGTCCTTGCAAATATAGTTCAGTAATTTGGATAGTTGAAAGTAATAATTTTAGTTATAGCCAGAGTTGCGCGAATTGTATTTTTATGAAAATTTATTATGAAAGAGCCGAAGGAGAATACATTAATGTGGGTTAAACTAACATTAAACCTTAACTGCCTGCCATTATAACTAACAAGGTTGCGAGGTAACATTACCAGTATCTAAAAGTAGGCAACATAATACATAAGTTATTTTTTCTTTCCACCTTTTTAAATAAAATTCCTATCCGAATGACATAAAAAATATTAAGTAACTTCCGTAAGCAACACTGACGGAAAACGAACACGGCCCGTTTTTAGTGTGTTTACCCTAAGAAAGTTTTTAATTCCACGTTGGGTACCATTTATAAATTATTATTTGACATATTCTAAGGTTATATGACTAATCTAGATCAGTAGTGATGTCCATTGCACGTCAGTCATCGTATGATCACTATGATCTACTCCACGAAGTATCGTATCGCAGTAGTATCGCTCCACATTCGTTGCGTCTTGCCAGTGCTTGCTCGCGTGCCGCGGGGAGTATTGACCTTTTCACTAACTAAAGCGATTTAGCGCAATCGAACCGGTTTTATTTCCCCATACAATGATCAATCACATATTAAAAGACACCAACCTTGAATTCACACCGGAGCAGTACAGCGGTAAACGGAAAAAAATCCAAAAAGTCACCAAAGAAAAGTTGAAAAATAAAAAACACAACACACGCGGCGGGTTCGGAAATTACAAAATTCAAATTGGCGCGGGAAAATGTCGTATAGTGATGTGCATCGGTCGATCGGCGATCGATATTTGCAGCGGGAATCGATGGGTTACGTAAGGCGATGACTTGCGAGCCGGCGTCGTCGCACGTGACTGCTGCCCGTGTGACGGAACGAGCGCGGCAAGAGCCCCGCGTCGCGCCCCGCCCCTCCGCTACTCCTCCATACGTATAAGAAGTACAGACGTTTGATAAACAAATTACAAATTTTAGATATAGGTACGTACGCGAGGAGCGCGAGCTTTAATAGGTTGTTTTACAAGTATTTTATAGGAGACCGTGTATTATGAGAGCAGTTTCAGAAGTCTTTAATGTTGTTATGAACTTTTCACGAGTATGGTGTTATTAATTTTTGGGTGCTTTTTTAACGTGCTTAAAATAAGCTTAACAATATGTAACTTAAGTTTAAGATTTAATTTGAAGAAAGTTTATATTAATCCTACTAATATTATAAACGCAACGTACGGATGTTTGTTGCTCTTTCACGCGAAAACTACTGAACGGATTTGGATGACACTTGGCACACAGACAGTTTATAACCGGGATCACACATGCTATTTTTTTGCCCGAAAAAGCGGGTGAAACCATGTGCTGACACTAGTAAGAAATAATAGATTATAATCAACTGTACAAATAAAATAATTATATCATGGACATTATTAATAATATCTAAGTTTACATTGTAACTCAGATTGGATTTCATCTCTTTCTTGTCCTCAGTTTGTTACGTATTTCCTTATATCGCCGTCCCTTTCTGGCTCCATATAGGAGACAGAACATCTATACTATCTACCTATATTAAGTACAAGGAGTAGCTTACCGAATGATTAGGTATATATAAATGTTTAATAATACTAAAGATTGAACTCACTAAGAAATATTCAAGGTTAAAACTACGTTAACTTTCAAATAGTACTTTGATCCATCTTCGTAAATATTGAAATCGGTCAAAGTCTTGAGTTTAAAATGTCAGGCATCATAAGCCATGGTAAGCTAAACATACAAATTCAGGCAAAATAGTAAAAAAAAGCTAGAACCGAAGAAGAAAATGCCATTATTTTACTACTAATATAGAACAAGACTTACCTAGGTACACATATTTCAAATGCGAAAATATGTAAGGTTTGTTTGTAACTCTACCACGCGACAACGGCTGAAGGGACTTAGACGAAAAATTACCCACCGATAGATAACATACTGGATTAATCTAAAAACGTATTTAAAACCGCGAGCGTAAACTAGTTATAAGATAAATCAGCAAAAAAATCATTTAAAAGTTTTCAGATTTCTAAAACTGACAGCGATTGTAGTTAATTAATTAATTATCCATTATCCAATAATGGTGGACACTTAAATTCATCCGATATCATCCATCTATCTATTTATCTATCTATCCATCCATCTATCTGGTTTGATCTGACCTCGATACTTTTACCGGCCGGTGCCAGGCGGACGAAATTTTCATGTCAAGGGAATCGAGACAGGTTATTTTTTTTAAATGTCTCTAACTCGACGTTTAGTGTTGTCAGTCGTATGAATATAAAATCGTTGTGGTAATTTTTATTCGATACTTAAAATTAAGTTTTTTTTTTATAAATAGAATTACTAAATTAAGTAGAGTAGGTACAAAGTTTTGTCAAGCTTTGTGTATACCTATATTACATTTAGTACATTTAACTTGAATTTCTTTACTGTGTAGGTACAAGTAGAGTATAATGGTCAAGACCTTTACACGTCCTAGATATTTTTATTTATTAAAAAGCAAGAAAGGTCACTAAATCGCGTTATAGTAATAATATTCTACTTTGTGAATGAAACAAATGCTTGATCAGACATAAAAGACGCGTGGAAACGCTAGTGATGAGAAAAATGTATTTTCATTAGTGTTTCGGCTAATGAGCAATTAGTTTGCTACGAGTTCCGCCCGTAGCCGCTCGTAGCATCGTAGAAGCGTTACGTCGTGGTACTTATGCAAAGGAGGCCAATATTTCATCGCTCCTCCGTCTATTGCAGCCCATATTAACATAACAATCGCATACTATGTACCTACTAAGCTTTCCGTACATAAACATAAAGTTGAACGACTTCCAAAAGAAATAAATGCCACAGTATCAAGTTCAATCTTCAAATCGACAATCGATTAAAAAACTATCGATGAAATGTCTCGCGTTATCACAATCGAACCATTCAGTGAGTGCGCGTAACTATCCGACGGAGAACTGTCACGAGATGGCGCGATAAGCCCGCCTTCTGCACTGCACAAGGAAATAAAGTTCTCTTTTTGAAATTTCATTTTTTTTTCACCAGCCAATTTTTTTAAGCATCAAAGAGGTTGGATACCGTTTTTTATTAAAATCATACATACATACGTAATATACTGCACCCTTAACTTTGGGCAGACATCGTCTATAGACATCTATGTGTAGTATGTATAGTATACAGAACATTATTCAGCAGAATATGCAATTAAATGAGGGCAGTTTGAGCGCTGAAGCTGCCCAAGTGCGAGCGAGACAGAGCACTCCACTCGATATTATATTGAACAAGTTTATAACTACGTGTATTAGACGAACGAGTTCGTACAACGTTTTCTCATTTCCCGGGACGAAACTTTTCTAATATTATAGTTTCATTCATATTGTCGGTAGTTTCGCCAAGTTTTCTTTCGTGGAAAATGAAAGACTATTTCCATAACTATTATTTCGCTTTTATAGCTTTGTTAGTTTCTTTTGCTTCAAATAGATTTGTTAAAGTTGGGAGTTTTCTACTTTATCGTTCGGAAATAATGTTTGTTCTTTGAAAGTGTTAAGCTACACAATTACTTATGGACGGAGGGAAATATCAATCGTGCCTGATATTATCGGAGACTCATAATTTCAAAACACAAATGATTATGATACTTTATGACAATAGTAATAGAATTCATAATATATTTATACGTATCGCTTTCACAAACCGTACGGGAATAAAGTGCATATATTTTTGATACGATCTCGACCTACAAGCCTAATTTAGAGTCAAATGCATAATGTAGACAGTACACTTTTCTATTCGTCATTAATATGTATTACAAAAGGCTCGAGGGATCGTCTGAGATGCATCGTATAACGAGGCTGAACGGCTTGCAACCTTGACCGTGGTTAACAAATAAAAAAAAAAGTTAAAAAAAAGAAAGCGCGGGCTGTACGCTCCATGACTCCATCTGGTGGTCAATAGCGTACCTTTAAATCAACATGGCCGCCAACATAACCCTATCATTACAGCGATTACGGACGATTACAGAAATTGCAATTGTAGTACATTGTATAGTTTGTAATTGGTATTAGTTACGTGAACCTGTCTGATCGTCTGATTGTATGGTTGTTGGCTTTATTTTTTTTTAATAGTGCGACTAGTTGATTATGGTTTCATAGACAAGGCTGTTCAATAAATGCATGGCTACGTACGTAATTCTAAAACGATGATTTTAAATAGATAAACTAGGTAAGTTTTAAAATAGAAGACATTTATTAAATACTAGCTGCGTCCGCGGTTTCACTTGAGTAGCTCCTGTTCCCGTGGGAATACGGGGATAAAATATAACCTATGTTACTCCCTGATAATGTAGCTTTCAAATGGTGAAAGATTTTTTGAAATCAGTACAGTTTTTTTTTTGAGTTTATTCATAATAAACAAACACACACAAAAATACATTTTATTTTCTCTTTATAATATTATTGTAGAGTTCAATCCAGATAGATTGAACTAGTTTCAAAGTGTTCATACCTTATTATAATACGTATAGTAACTAAATATAGCTGTTACATAATCAACATTTGTTTTTGGAATATTATACAATGATAACAGTTCTCAAAGAAAATACCCTGATAATGGTATATAGGTATAACGTAGACGGAGTGAAGATAGAATTGAATGTAAATGTTGATTTTTAATTATATGGAGCTCTGCAATTTATGCAGGGCCATGTCTCAGTTTTCTGTGTAAACATTACGAACAAGCTCAATTTGCGTTCGGAAATGTGCACCAACTAACCAGGAATACTTTCAAACTCACAGAGTTCTTGCATTTTCAATTTGCAATGCTAGAAAGAATGAAGGTTAGAACTTTTAATAAACTCGCCGGAACTTGTTAGGGAACTAAGTGAAAAGAAACCATATGATTGAAAAATAGTTCTTGTGCAATATTTTAATTGTTGTCCCTCAAAAGGTCGACTATTCAAGGAACCAAAAAGACAAAAATATATCCTTAAACAAAATTAATATTAACCATAACAACAAAAATATAAGTCAAGCACCTACTTAGGGAATAGCGACACCGCGAACCGCGGCGCAAGTTTCATTAGAAAAAGTTCTTTTGTCGTCAACTTAAAGTTTTGCTCACAATGGTCGTAATTAAAAGTTGGCGGGTGACAGCGGCAATCCGTGATCCCGCTGCCAGAGGGCGCCAGCAAAAAGGGCGCCAAACTCGCACAGATAAACAACTTCCCAACCATTTTGTTGCATTCACTTTGACCGGACTAATGCAACGCTTAGTTTTAATGGAGTTTCTTTGGATCGCTATCTGATCTCATTGCAGTTTAAAGGAGGATTTAAAAACGTAAATCTTTTCTTAAGTAACTTTACAGGTAGGTTTTGTTCTACCATAAATACGTAGAGGAATGTACAGTAGTAATTTCTCACAGATCCACAATATATTTCACCGTCACAGTAGGTACGTACAACACGAACAAACATTGGCAGAATAAATTAAACCAAAAAGTTTGGTACACAAAATTAATTAGAAACCGCGTAACATAGAGAATAAATTTCACATATCTACATACCAGTTCGAATTACTTCTATCTAGATATAAGCCAAATATCAATTTACAAATTAATGACCATACGATACGGAAATTAAGCGAGCTACGGGTGGGCAGTGTGGGGTAGACTACACCCCGTACCCCATTTCTACGTGGGGTTCGGTAGGGGGTAGAATAGCAATCTAGGGAACAGAATAGTCTGGGCGGTTGAATGAAATATCTAGCGTTACGGAGCGGCCATCACAGGCCTACGAAAACGCATTAGGCTTGCTAGATGAGGGCTGGGATTGCATGCTTATCATTGCATATACCTACATGATGCATGCCAATGAAGGGAATAATTACGGTTTAATGCTAAACCTCAAAAAGAGAACCTTACTGGTATGCAAGGCTTGGATAGGCTATGTGTGAAGTTATAATTTATAAAATAAGAAGATAAAGATAAAGAAAGTATAGGTAAAGCAAAGTAATTTTATATTTTTTGACATATATAAAACAAAGTTGCATTTTCTCTGTATATTTAGATCTATTAAATTACGCAGATTTTTATGCGGTTTAAATCAATAGATAGAGTGATTCGAGAGGAAGGTTTATACGTATAGTTTTCCACTGTACGTTAGTCTCTACATTACACCCGTGAGAAGCCGGGGTGGGCCGCTAGTATACTAGAAAAAGCAAGCGTCTAATTGAAATAAGAAACTGGGTACCCACCCACGACAAACATTTTTAAAGATTTTGTGTCCGTATGTTCCGTGACTGGATGTAAATATCTATATAAGTATGTATATAAAAGTATTATACCAATGTAGTATATCAGCTAACTAGTTAACATAGTAACAGCTCTGCTAGCTTGATATCAGATTAGCCGTGCTAGTGTGAAAATTGTTCCATGATGTATTTCTAAGATATAGATATAAAACATTGTCAACATTATAATAATATTAGGACATTAATAGAAACATCTTCGCAACATCTTACCTATAAGTATGAGGTATACAGAAAATGAATCTAATAAGAATGCAAATGGATTCTGGGAAGTACAAACATAATTCCATTATTAGCGGGGACGTCTACGTGATATATTATCAAGTTAAAATTAAATTAATTTCTCCCCCCCCCGCCCCCCCCCCCCCCCACAGCCGGTTTCTTCCACCACACCCCGCCGCTATCTCCCTGATATATAGAGGATGTTTAATTAAAATATCTTTAAGTGATTTACGACAGGATCGATAAATGGCTGGTTCGCGGCTGATTTATCGAACACAAGATTTATACGCTTCGGATACGATTTATTTATGATTCATAACATGTTTATATAAAAAAAAAACAGTTTAATTCAGTCATTTTCTATTTGCTGAGGATATGAGGGAATTCGTTATGGAGATAAGCCGAATAGATAAACAGACGGCTAAAAAGATCGACATCGATGGGGGTTTTACCTGATTTGAGAATCGATTGCATTTAAGAATTTCATGTATAAACGTTAATATCTAAATTATCTCTACATGACTTTTCATATTCAAATTACCCATAGTTAAGATTAGATAGGACGTTACATACCTACAGACACTTTACACATACCTATATATACACATGAACATATCAACACACAAATATATGTTCACAAATTACCATTTCGTTACCATAACATAAATAATACATTATATTTTGGGAACACGAGTAGGTTTTAGCTTTCAGCGACTATTACGTAAGAAAATAACAATGATTTTGATACTTATTGACGTGAACTATCAGAACATGTTAAACTTAGTCACTAAATCCTATGATATAAAAGCTTCGTAAATACTCTAAATATGGCAGAGTTCGTGAAAATATGACCCAAATTCATTACGTAATAGCCCCGCAGGCTTTTATGGGCAATTGTATATAGCAATATACATATTTCAGTTCAGGTATACAAGAAAAACAATTGCGTCATCATTTTTATTGCCAGCTACCAACAACGGGTATTTATAAGAGTTTTATCGGGCAAATTCGATTCATTGCAACACCGCGCGCGCCCTGCCCCGGGATACCAATTTCCAGGCAAAATTAAATTTGCCGCTCTCCCGGAAAAAAGTTAAGGCTCTCCGAGCGAAGTCTTAACGTTTTCATGTATTTTTTTTGCACTAGGCGCGTCGTGTTTCCCTTTTTCATGCTAAATTATGGTAAACTACCATGTGGCTCACTCGATGAACTTTCTCTGTGACCGAAGAATAATGAGTATACCTACTACTTACTGTAAGTGTCGAAAGACACCGTTTTATATATATTTGAAGGAAACACCCTTTCTTTATATGGTTGCTTGTTATTCTTTCACGCGTAAACCGTTTGACCGATTTTAAAAATCCTTTCATCAATGGAAAGTTACATTATCAGGGAATGACATAAGCTATATTTCATTCACGTATTCCAACGGGAACGGGAACTAAACGGGTAAAACCGCAGAGCGGAAGCTATATAAATTTCCCTTAACAATATAGAGAAACAAAAGATTAGACGTCGCGAATATCCCGGGACAATTTGATAACATAAATATTGAAAAGGCAGTAAAACGCACGGACGGATTTCATGGTGTACGGAAGTATAATCCGGCAATAAAACAGATTTTGGACCGTTCCCCGGTAATCCGCGATATATTAAAAGTAGTGTCCGACCGAAACTGGTTTTCCGGCCGAAACCGAAACCGAAACCGAATGTTCGGCCGTGGCTTCAGTTTCGGCCGAAACCGAAACCGAAACCGAAACTCACATGGTCAAGTATAAAATTTCTTAAAATACTGAAATTTGGTGTTTTTTACCATTATTTTGCATTAATTAGGTCATGAAGTGGAAACACAGTATATTAATTCAGTTTGTTGTATTGTAATCATTTATTTAATACAATATTAAAAAATCTTAATAACATTTTTAATACTTTTTCAAAGTAAGTTCTCATAGCAAAATGTTTTTCAGTTGACAATATAATCAAATAAGTAATTGTTACTGTTTCACTAAATACTAAGTTTTGAGATCTTTCTTTTTAATACTTTGGATTGTACTTGGAATAATCATCAGTCTTTTTAGGTACCTCTTATAGGCCTATAAATAATAATTACTAAAATTAGTTTTACACTCAGTTTCAGTCTCAACAAAGAAATAATCAAAAATCACATATTTAAATTTTGATAAATGCAACTTCAGTCCATGTGATGTTTGTTTTTTTGCTTCGTGGCTTCCTAATGAATGCACTTGTTACATATCTTGCAAACAGCTTTTGATGTATCACTGATACTTTTATCAAAGTACTGCCAAATCGGATTTTTTTCTCGTTGTGACATTTTACTCTAAAACAATTAAAAATAAAACCGTAACAATAACAATCGGACAATAGGTCATCGGAATGAAAAACAAATCTCGAATAAGATTACCTATAAAACGTAATTTATGAAATTAAACACTTCACATTTTTTATTTACTTACAATTTCTTTTTTACATGTGACTTCATTTGTTAATAACAACAAAACAGTTATTGACTCAATATTTAATTAACTATATAAATCATTCAAGTACAGAAACAAAACAAAAACTTACATGTTATCAGTTCCATCAAAACATAACCTCCAAATAATGTTTCCGTCGGAAGCACACGCACTGACTAAGTTTTATTGCATTACTACCGAACGGCACACGATGATTCCCGAACAGAGCCGACGGCTTACGACACAGCTTTGCCGCGGAAAACGAAGTTAGGCGAACGTGCGTGACCTTGCGAGATAAGTTTCGGTTTCGGCAAAAGTTTCGGCCGATTTTGGCCGAAAACGAAACTGCAGCCGAAACTTGATTTTTGGCCGAAACTCGGCCGAAACCGAAACCGAAACCGAAAGTTCGGTCGGACATTAATTAAAAGTCGTCGGTTAAGCCTCTTACGCCGTGTACATACGAATATATATAAATACTAGACGAATTAATTCGTTGTGCAAAATAATAAGGCACGAAATAACTCGATGTTGAAAGTTTTAAAAGCTTTATGTATTTATGTAGTTAGAGTAAAATGAGGGCATATACAAGAATACTACCAGTAGTAGGGTTTTTGAAAAATAATGAGTAGTTTTGGACATTATTATCTACAACCAAACTTTTCCCCATTTTCATTATTTGATTTCAATCTTAACTTGTATTATGCTAACCACCTGGTATACTAGGTATATATTATGTTCTGTTTTGTGATGTCAAATAAAAATATATCTATTTGTATAAGTGAACACCTAGGTATTTAATACATACTACCTACTCATATAGCTATAAGAAGCTGAAGCATTTTCTAATAAGAATTTAAACGGTTTAGCCCACCATCGCACGTGTTTTTTTACCGGACGTTATAAAAGCGTTCAAACACAACAAATGCATTTCCAAGGGTTTTGCCTTCAAAACTCCTTAAATGAATTTTGATAGCTCGGTAGCATTGCTACAAAAAACGCCGCAACATCTCCCCAAAAACAATGTAAATATTTAAATTAAAAACATAACTTTTTTCTTGAACTAGATAACATGTAAATGGGGACGTGTAACTTTCTGGAAATTGACATCTGCGATGAATAATTCACGACACGTTAATACATAATGTATATTTTATTATGTGGAACAACGGGCCGCTTATACGATGTTTATTTTAGTTATATCACCATATTTAACTTGTTATTGTAATGCCGAGGTTGCTTTTGTTGCCTTAAATAAAGTTTAAATTTCAAATCAGCATGATCTTATCAATCATGATTTTAGAATGACTCAAAAACTAATGTTTGACGTGTATGTTTTTGAATTGTAAAGTAATAAATTATTTCGACTGGCAAGCTTTACATAAAAAGTATTTAAAACAATAATACCTTCAAATTTCGTGTTTGTCGTGACTGTGACTACCCATATGTATCCATCTTGAAGTTACTATTACTTTTTGAAAAGAGTAATTATTGAGTTTATTGCCGGCTCTTCTCAGTAAAAACTACTATCAGAACCGAGCATTAATAGTGACTATTCATAAGTGCTTTATTGAGGCCTATTTGAATAAAAAAGATTTTGATTTGATTTGATTTGTCCCCTTTACAATGTTATTAGACCATACTCAGTTGAATAACCTTAAAACTTGAGTTTAGTAGCATTTAAAAATAACTACTATTTTAGTAACAAACATTTGTGACAGTTTTGACGTCTCTATTTTTTCGCGCGCGCTCTTCTCTATCTGTCATCTACCACCGGCAAAGGTATCAAGTTATACAGCCACAAAGGTACGCAGGAATTTTCCACCATGCATTTCCACCGTACGTGACTTCTTGTCCTGACACCACAGGGTGTCGCGTCATCAAATGTTACGTCCAATTTATAGCCAGACCAGACCACTTGTTGCACGGATTCTTTCACGACACGAAATCACAACCATACGATGCACGGATGTAGCACGTTCCAAAGCCAGAGGTTGAATTTCAACAAATTTTCAGCGCTTGCAACACTGTTCTACCATAGATATTTTATTGTTACGGATGCGATTGGAAGGTTTGTATTTGAACGTGGAACGTGTGGGAGAATGTTACTTCAAGTTTGATTGGATACTTTAATATAGGGCTGTTTAAATCTATACGTAAATAGTCTAAGAGTGTATGAAAATAACAAGTTTAAAAGTAGAGGCTCTCTTTATCATCGCGTGTAAGGATTAAAAGGCCAGTTGATCCCTCCCTAAAAATGCAAAATCAACGTGAAAATATTCAGAAAGAGAACATCCCATTAAAAAAACAACCAAATAATAAAGCAGTATATTAATAGCTATATCTACATAATTGGAGACGGCGCTAAGCGGCATCGGGCCCGTTGTAGGGTGTAGGGTCGTCTTGTAGGGTTCAAAAGTCACTTCGATTCACTTGTTGCTCACCACTCGGTTACTAATGTTTCACGGGAATCGAGTCCCGGATCCCGGGCGTGACATCCCGCGGGATTCGCCGGATTTCACCGGGATACGGGTTGCGGTAAAATGCTGTACGATTTATCGAGTTTATTTTGATGTGAAAAGAAATACTTATGTGTATTTCATTTTCTAATTGGTTAATAGAATCAGAATACATTGGATAATTGAAATACTTGGTTGTTCATAATTATTAGTACCGTATATAGTAGTAGCGCATATCCTTCTCCAGTGCCCGATCTATCTGTTAACCAAAATTTATCAAAATTGGTTCAGCGACTCAAGCGTGTAAACACAGCCTTTCTCTACATATTTATCAATATAAGTAAATAAAAAAAATGTTGGTCCTTAAATGTTCTTAATTTTTATATAATGAGGTTGTAATGAAGAGAAAATTTATTAAACTTAAGTACTTATCCCCCGGGAGTACAGGTGAAACTGCGGGCCGGAAGCTACTTTGCATACGAGCGAATCTAACCAGCTACCCTCTTTTCAGAGAAAAAAAAACTTTTACTGCACTAATAATATAAATAATCATGTTAATAACTTATTCGTCACAGCTACTACCCACTTCCGTGTGCCGCGGCCATTAATTAGAAAAAATAAAAAACACTCCGCCATTTTTATTCGAACAAGAAAATATTGCTCTCCGTTCGGACGGCTGCTGAAGCAAATACCTTTAAAATTGTGCTATAAAATCTAATAGCGTGTTCCGTCGGATTTTTCCTATCAAAGCCTCGTTTTGAGTGAAACGTAGATACCTGCCAAGTAGGTAGGTATGTGCGCTTGGAAATTCTGCGGGCGAACATCAGCATATTGGTTCGTTAGTAAGACTTGGATCCTAAGCATGTATACATGTACAGTGATATATAGCCAGGTCTTTGTCTGTGAACAGAACATTTTCGTGTCCCCGTGTGAGTGCAGACACGGGCCGACAATAGTCTATTGTTGTTTGTAGTTTTTCGAGTTGCGCGCCGTTGGTATGTTGGTAGCACTGAATTAATTGACTGCGGAAAATGACAGTGCATTTTTTTTTTTGTTTTTTTTTTTGGTGGCTGCTGAGTTTGAAATAAAACCTTTTCGGTAGTTCTTTTTCAAAAATACCACAGTAAATATTGTAGGTCGTTAATATGGTAACATTGGATATGCAAAAATGTATCTTATTTTGTCGTTACATATTCACAAAATCAATTGGATGTCTGTATTCCGATTGTTTCCCCAAGGCTGTAATCAAAAGAAGCAATTTCGCAGCAAGTGCGAGCCGAATAAAATATTAACGACTTCATACAACATTGAAACAGTCTGAAAAGTTATGAAATTTTCAAATATCTGCCGGAAATTACGAGGAGCGTGCGTAAATTTAATATAAGTAGGTACGACCCGTTCTCATTCCCATTTCAATATGAGAGTGTTATTAAACACATACCTAACAATATTATAACGTAATTCTACCTCATTCTATGCGACATGTTTCATAAGAAAATATAGTTAAAATAACTTAAAATAATAAGATTATTAAAGTTGGAAGACTGAATATTGCATAAACGAGGTAATAGAATGCATTAATGAAAGTTTCAAGCAATAGTTTAGAGTAACTATCCAATAGAAGCGGGTGGATACCCCCCTACCCCACCCCCCTGGAGTCTATCTTATGCGCCCACAGACAAATAAAAAAAAAATATATTGACGTCCATATATAAATAAAAATCGGGATTTTAATGCGATTAATGGCAACACTAAACTTACTTTTGACGTTTTGGCGCGCAAAGCATATTGTGCTGAGAAAAAACAATAATAAAGTCTTAGGGTATTGATCGTGGGGTGGCGCATGCGCAGAGCGACGAAATTTGCAATTACAAAGTGCTCTGTGCAAATTTCGCTCGAGTTTATAATTCGGAGGGATTCGCGAACGTAAGGAGAGTGCGAGAGAGGGATAGCAATACGCCCGAATAAATATAAGTTAGGTGCACCGTTTTTCGAATTTTTCCAAGCATTTTTCCAGTAAAAAAAGCTACGTAATTACACGTGCTAATGTAGTTTTACGGTTTTTTCGTTTACGTTGCCTAGGTACGTAGTTTTAGTTAGTAATTTTGAAATTGTGATGTATTATTATAAAAGTGGTTTAACTACCGCGTCTTGCGAAATTAATTTAAATCCAAACGGTTTTTCTGTTTATAAATCTTCACAAAATACTATAAGTAGGTACTTTTATTTATCATATATACATAAAAGTATATAGAACTGGGACATTTTCTACACAAGGCCAATCTGATTTCAAACTAAGCAGAGCTTGTACTATGGTAACTAGATAGCGTGTATACGAGTTTTAAATACATACTTATATATTTACATTCAGACATAGACCAACCACGCATGTATATACATACCTAATATGCATATGTTTGTCCTTGTGGTAATCGAACCTGCGACCGGAAGATTGAAAGTCAGTGTTGTCAGCCACTAAGCGATTAGTCAATATATTTGGCTTTGACTTTATGAGTAAAATGATTTAAAAATACTTTTTTTTTTTCAGGAACAAACCAGACATACCATAAAAGGCAGTTTTCAAAACTAAAACTTCGGTCTCTGTCTGACGCGTTTAGTTTTGTATACGACAGACAGAGAAAGATGCAGTTCTACCAACGATTTTATTTTTCTTTTTATTCGCGACTCTACTTATTTGATCTTTGTAATCACATTGGTAGACAGGATAGTTTGATGACTGCTTTATAAGACGTACTACCGCCACGCGGTTTCACCCGCGTAGTTAACGTTTCTGTACCAATACAGGGATAAAATATAGCCTATGTTAGTCCCTGATAATGCAGCTTTCCATTGATGATTGAACTATTGTGATCGGTCCAGTAGTTTCGAAGCGTATTCGTTACAAACAAAAAAAAAACTAATCTTTTCTTTTTATATATTGGTGTAGATGCATATTAATGAGGTATTTTAGATATTTAACAACAATATATATAAAAAAGATGACTTCGCTTTAGTCTCAAAATACCTCATTTCGCAGCACAAGGCAAGGGATGGAAATATATTTTGTATCATTCCAGCGTCTAAGCCATCTAATTGATCTTCCGCATTGGAAAACCCACCAGCCAAATTGACTAATCAGCCGTACCGTACCGTACACCTAAGCCCTATCTATCAAAATATAATCTAGACATACCTAAGTCTAGCCTTTAGGAAGTGCAACGCAAGTGCAGGCGGGGTAGGGGGGCGGGCGGAGTGGGCAGGGGGGGTAGTGGGGACAGGTCCCAGTCTCGTTGCCATAGCAACCGCAAGATGGCGCCCGCGAAATTAGTCCGTCTGCAGCCTTTATGCGTCCCGTCTTCATTATGTCGGATTTCAATTTATTTCCGAATTGAACCGCTCAGATTAGATTTTCTATTAGTTTCCGCCGGCTTTGGTTTATATATGTGGGGTGTTTGTTTGGATATCAATTAAAATGGCCGCTGTCCAGCCTTACGAACTATGTACCGATTTTAGGTACAAGAAATGAGGTGTGAGATCCATACTTAATTTAGGGGTCTGATTATTTTACTAATAAGTATGTAACCTAACTTATGTTAGGCTAGTTTATACTAGCTTAATTAGGGAAGAAATAATCAAATGTCTTCTCAAACTACCTTTAAGAGCATTTGAATTATATTAAATGTATAAAGTATCAAAATCATTTTTGAAGTTACTTCGCAATCGGAGTATGAATCAAATTACTTATTACAAGAGTATTAATATTCTTAACGTATTTTTTCTTAACAACATTACTTTTACGACTTCAAAAGAGAGCAGTTTCTATAATCCACTATTTATTTTCTAAACTATTTTAATTGGTACTATTTTAGTGACTTTTTTCAGTAAAATACTGGAGCATTACGAAAATCATTAATCACATGAAATTAGTGTCACCTGTTTGACTTTCTTGACTCTCCCATCACTCAGGTTTTGGAGATCGGCGTAAATGAACAGACATACTGACATCGTTTCTATGTAATTAGATACAGGATAGAAACACTTTAAAATAAATAGGCACATAGGAAATTTTCCGTTATTCATTTTAAAACGTAAAGAAAACGGTTTTTTTGCTAGAAATTTTAAAAATTAACATGTACCAAGTTTATTTCACCTGTATTTTCGCAAGAACTTATTTTTATTATTTAAACTAGTTGACCCGCGCAACTTCGTTAGCGTCACTTGCCCGTTTTTGCAACAGTTTTGATTGATGCTCCGCTCCTATTCTCAATAGCGTTATGATTTATACATAAAAACCTTCCTTAAGAATCACTGTATCTATTAAAAAAAACCACATCAAAATCCGTTGCGTAGTTTTAAAGATTTAAGCATACTTACATAGGGACAGACAGACGGCGGATAGCGACTTTGTTTTATAGTATGTAGTGATGATTAGTTTAGTCATTATATCATTGACTAGTCCTATTAGATACCTACTAATTAAAAAGTCTAACTGTATTTTTCTATTGTTTTTTTTTTCAATTGAAAATTGCACTCACAGCAGATAAGCTCATAGGCATTATATATTAATCATCATATTTAGTCCTATATGCTAATATATCAATCTTAACACGATAGTTCAGTAAAATAAAAAAGCCGAAAATAAGCTATTTTGAGTTCAACAAACGCCTTTGGAAAAGTTCCGCGTACCATCCCGGTACAATCTTTCCGTACCTACTCGTTAGTGATGTTCCCCTTTGTATTTCTGAGTCCTGCCGACTGTCGCGGAACTTTTAGACCCGGGACAGACGATTTGGGACGTACCAATGGTTCAAGTCTAGTTTTTTCATGAAAGTGAATTGGTGAATTTATATTTTTAATTTTTGGGTATTGTTAGAGACCTACGTTATCGATTTTGCAGGGTAATTCATGGTGATAAACGTATTTTTTAGGGAATTTTAGGGAATTTAGAATTTTAGGGAATTATTGTAAAAATAATGAACACTTTTAGCTCAATCTTTGGTAGCATTTTTTGTCGTAAATCTCACGTTGACGACTTCTTTGTGTATAGGGTAGTAAAATATTATATCGTAGGTGCTATTAATATTGTAAATGCGAAAGATAATTACAATATTTCAATGATGCTCTGCACTTATTGGTCGTAGCGTAATGTTATATTATAGCCTTCCTCAATAAATAAGCATATGCCTTTATGATATTAATTTAGATGTACCTACCTATATTATATGTATCTTATTTATATATTTACATTACAGTTACATTCGCAAACATTTCACCATTTAAGTATTATGTATTAAATTAATGATTTTGCCAAAAGCTACACAAACCAAAAGCCTGATTTAAAAAAGAATTCGTGTTCAAGAGACAAGTAGTAACTGCGCTCGTAAAAGAGCTTTTTTTTTTTTTTTTTTTTTTTTATACCACAAAGGTGGCAAACAGGCATACGGTCCGCCTGATGGGAAGCGGTCACCGCAGCCTATGGACGCTTGCAACACTAGGGGCGTCACTCACGCGTTGCCGACCCTGTAAAAATCTCTTCACTCCCTTCTTGAAGAACCCCATACTGTACTCCATTGGGAATACCATGGCGGGGAGCTCATTCCACAACCTGAGTGTACGTGGCAGGAAACTCCTCTGAAAGCGCAGGGTTCGAGACCAATTCGGCTCCAGAGTGTGGGGATGAGCTCCCCGTCGATGGCGAGAAGTGCGATGGTAGAAGGTAGCTGTTGGCATTATGTCAAACAGTTCTTCAGAACACAGTCCGTTATACATGCGGTAGAACACACAGAGGGAGGCGAAGTCTCTCCTCAGACTAAGGGGCTCTAGACCGCTTGTGAGCTCGGGATCGTCGACAATTCTAACCGCTCGCCTCTGTACCGCGTCAAAAGGTCCAAGCTGGTATCCAGGCGCTCCCGCCCATAGATGGCAGCAGTACTCCATGTGGGGTCGGACCTGCGACTTGTAAAGTTGCAGCCTTTGCCCAGATGTGAAGTACCGCTTAGCTCTATTGAGCACACCAAGTTTTTTCGATGCCAGCTTGACCTTGTCTTCCAAGTGACTACGGTACTGAACGTCACTAGAAATGTCGACGCCGAGGATCCCGATGCTCTTCGATATGTTAAGGGACGTGTTCTGAAACTGTGGAGCTACAGTAAATGGGGTTTTTTTTGCGGTGAACGCGCAGACTTGTGTCTTAGCGGGGTTGAAGTGAACTAAGTTCATTCGACCCCAATCGGAGACACTACTAAGTGTACTCTCGACTTCAGACACAAGTCGTTCGCGACTTTCCTCTACCACGGATCGAGGGATATTTGCACGTCCCGTGTAGTGTGCATCCCCCGTACTGTCATCGGCATAACAATGAATGCCGCCAATTGATAGCATATCATTGATATGTATCAAGAACAGTGTAGGGGATAGCACAGAACCCTGGGGGACGCCAGCATTAATGTCCATACTTTCGGAGCAACTGCCGTCAACGACGGCTCTTATGCATCTGTTGGACAAAAAGCTGGCAATCCATTGGCACAATCCCTCGGGAAGCCCGTATGCTGGCAACTTCGTGAGAAGACCCCTGTGCCAGACCCGATCGAACGCCTTCGCCACATCTAGGCTCACCGCCAATGCCTCACCTTGACTCTCGATGGCAAGTGACCAACGGTGCGTGAGATACGCTAGAAGATCACCCGTCGAACGACCGTGACGGAACCCGTATTGTCGGTCGCTTAATAAGTCGTGATCTTCTAGGTATCCCAGGAGCTGCAAGTTGATCACTCGCTCCATCACTTTGGAGAGTAGGGAGGTGATTGCGATAGGCCTGTAATTCGACGGGTCTGATCTGTCACCCTTTTTGGGCACTGGGTGCACATAGGCAGTCTTCCACGAAGACGGGACTTGCCTTTTGTGGTAGGAAAGCGCAAAAAGACGCGTTAATACTGGACACAATTCAGGAGCACACTGCTTTAGAACCACTGCCGGTATGCCGTCTGGTCCACTCGACTTATGGACGTCCAATGAAAGCAGCTCCTGCCGGACTTTCCGCTGAGTAATACGGATCTCCGGCATAGAGCTGCCACACCGCTGGATGGATGGTGGTGTAGTGCCTCCATCATCCAAAGTCGAGTTCGAGGCAAAGAGAGAGCCTAAAAGATCGGCCTTCTCTTTGGCACTATGGACCAAGTTTCCATCCGGCTTTCGGAGTGGTGGTAAGGACGACTGGCAAAAGTTTCCTTCAGCAGCTTTGGCAAGAGACCAGAAAGCGCGACTCCCAGAGGGTAGGCTCGAAAGCCTCTCGCCAATTCTGCTGACGAACTCGAACTTAGCCTTGGCAATTGTTCGCTTACTGAACCTCGAGGCAGCGTTGAGTTTACGTCTCGCATTGGATACATCCGGATCCTGATTAGAACGGGCCGTGGTCCAAGCCTCAAACAAGGTTTGCTTGATACGTCTAGCCTCTTTGCAGGGCCGATTAAACCACGGTCGTTTTTTCACCCCCGCAGCCACTAGCGGGTTGGGAATATAACATTCCATTCCCGCCAGTATTGCCTCAGCGACGGCAGCTGCGCAGGTGTCAGGATCATCCGATGCGAAACATAGTTGCCTCCACGGGTACGATGCGAAGAAATCTCGCAATCCATCCCAGTCTGCTGACTTGTAGTGCCACACACGACGACGGCCACTCAGTCGGGGCGGAGTAAGCCGTGCACAAGGCACTTGCGCCCGGACGAGGCAGTGGTCTGATGAGCCGAGAGGCGCATCCACTGTGACCGAATAACCGTCTGGTCGCGTAGTCAACAGAAGGTCCAGTAAGGAGCTGGTATGGCTCTCAATGTCTGGTATTCTCGTAGGAGAAAGAACCAGTTGTGAGAAGCCATAGGCCAAGGCAAAGTCATGAGCAGCTCTCCCCGCGCAGTCAGTGGAACGAGAACCAAGCCATTCAACATGGTGAGCGTTGAAGTCTCCAAGTATCACTAACTCCGCAGTGGGGAACTGCTCAAGAACTTTGTCAGTCGTCGATTGCAGGTGCTCAAACAAATGAAATGTGTCCAGGTCACCGCTGTGGGACCTGTAAAGGCACGCGTAAATTCTGGAGTGGCCGCCGTGATCTACGCGCGCCCACAATACCGACAGGTCCCGGTCTTCAAGGCCGTGAAGACGGCGACAGCAAATATCCCCCCTGACGAACATACATACCCCGGCACGGCGCACAAAATTGTGCTCCAACTTGTACCCGGGGTAGTGCAAATAAGATGTATCGTCAGGACAGGATATTTGTGTCTCCGTGAGGAAAAGTAGGGTCGGCTGTGCAGTCTCTAGATGCTGGTGGACTGCATTGATGTTAGCGTGAAGGCCCCTAATGTTACAAAAGTCCACTGTAAGTGTGGACAACGGGGTGGCCGCTGAGTGTCGGTTTCCTTTTTTTTTTCTGGCCATGATTATTTGAGAGTTAGAGATTAAAAGAGGAGCTACCGTATAGGCAGTAAAGAGGACAAAGCGTAATGCATTTTCGTCGGAGGGCTAGACAGGTAGGCAGTTTGCCGAGGCGGCGGCTGGAAGGGCCCCCAGTCCCCCCGTGGCACAATCGGTCGGGTCCACTCCGGTCTCCTCCTCCGGCACGACCGACTGCGCCACGGATTATGCGCGAGGCGGCGGGTCAGCCTCCCTGGGCGGAGATTAAGTAATCCCAGGGGTCGGGACCCCTACAACCTGCGGGCGGCCAGCGGACAGCCGTTTCACTGGGTCTCCCTAACCGCCGCACCCACACGCTACTCCTGCACAGCCCTACGACGCTACTCCATCACTGGTCCCCCCTACTGCCTCTACAGCGTCTCCTCATGGAGCTCTGGCTACCTTACTCACCGCAGGAACACAACACTACAAGGTAGTGTTATTTGGCTGCGGTCTTCTGTAAGGTGGAGGTACTACCCCAGTCGGGCTGCTCCAAATTCGGAACGGACGAGTCCGTTGCGCCCTACCTCTCTTGTGCTTGTAGCTTTTTGGACGTGAATACAAAACATTTCGTTATTATTTTTTTGTTTTATATACGACACGACACGACGTCGAAATACATTAGCTGATCGAATTGCGGCGCATTAGAATATTACTCGGGAAGTGTAGCTTAAATTAAATTGCATTTCTGTAATGCTAGTATCTTGATGGATAGCCGATCGTGTCTTTTAATAACTTTATCCATTACTCATTTGGACATTAATGGATGACTGTACGATTTAATTTGCAGACCTGATTGAAATATTAGATAAGTATTCTGTCTAAAATAATATTCATATTTTTTACTTGGTAACCCGTGCAACTTCAAATCACGTTCCTCGTTTTTGCAACGTTTTTCATAGATGCTCCACTCGTATTGGTAGTAGCGTGATGTTATACCTATAGCCTTCCTACATCAATGGGCTTTCAAAAACTTCAATAATACGGACCAGTAGTTCCTGAGATTAGCCCTTTCAGACAAACAAACTCTCTAAAATAAAACTCAGCTCTTAGACATCCCTACTGCTGGGGCCTTTGCCGAGGGGGTTTAGGTCATAGTCCACCACGCGGGCCTAGTGCGGTGCGGTGGACTACACATGCCTTCATATAAACGTGTTTAGGGAGACGATGTTTTCCTTCGCCGATAGCTATGTATGAACATTTACGTTTAGTTTTTCACCACAGACGCAGAAAGAGGGTTGTTATGAGGTTGTGTGTGTGTCTATATGTGGCATTGCAACTCCTCTCTGAATGCACAGATTTTGATGCGGTATTTTTCGTTTTAATGCAGACGTGATTGAGCGGCTTATCATCTAGGTTTAAAAAAATCTGTTCATGCGTTTAAACTTGGTTATCAGTTTTCTAAGCGATTTGAGGGATTTTGAAAAGTCTCTATTTCCGTTTTAGAAACTTATTGATGAACTTTTATCTTCAATACCGAAATGTTTTACATAATCAACTAAGCTAAAGCTTTCATAAGTCACCGCAAACAATAAAACTGCTGGTATACAAGGTGATACAAGAAAGCTATATGAAAACAAACAACTATCCCACGTCGTTTCTACTTAATTGAGTATACAATACATAATGATAACTTAAACAAACTGGCGTACCTTACAAAGCTCTTCACTAATTGTCTGAATCATATAAACACGTCTGTTTACGTTTCCACTAAATAACGTTTTGTTAAAACACAATTGGAAACTGAACTTCTAAAGGTCAATGACACCTGTATTGTCAACACACATACGCCGTAATACCAATTACAAATTTACAAATTTCGAAACCAGTACGATTCTGAATGAACAGGTGGCAACCCTCGGGGCGTACGCGGAAAAATCTCCACAAATCCCCCCTACCAATGAACCCGTCACATCCCTAATCGACGATATACATTGCACATTGAGTACGGAAACTGTCGCGTCGGGTACTCGTACGAGCGGCAATCGATACCGTGGTACGGGAATAATCCGTACTTTGATACCTTGTCCGGACTATTAATCTCGGTGAATGGGGTTGGTATTTACTCCAGTGGCTGTTGGCCATGAACCGGACGCCGACGCCAGGTTACAGTTTATTCCTATATTCGGACATTTTGTGCTGAAAGCGAGAGTGACCTCGTTTTTGTACGTTGCCGTTTGATTTATCACTGTTGCGTAATAAAGGTTTTCCATTTTGATAGGAGTGTTAGTGTCATCGGGCCGGTTTCCTGGTGACGGAAGTGGGTCGATGGATTGTGTCCGGAACTACGGAAAGGTCGTATTTACATAGGACTTTTTTATCTTATAAGTCCCAACATATAAGTACTTAGTCACCTGAGTATGTAGATTCCCGTGCATTATATACATTTAACACGCAAGTTAAGTATCGAAGTGTATTTAATACAATATATGCCGCGTCAATATAACTCGCGTAATTTTGTAGGGTAGTTTCGAATGCAGGTATACGCTGTATTTAGTTTAATAATGTTAAATGTTAATGGTATGATGGTTAATTTATTAGTCACCAAAAACGTTAAAGTACACATGACATGAAAGAAATGAAAAAAATAAAATAAAAACTAAAAAAGGAGAGGTAAGATGTGGGGTACTCACGGGGGTGGTGGACGCGCGCCCTCTGCCGCGGCCGCGCCGAGACTCGCTCTTCACCGTCTGCAAGGTCCCGTCCGGCCCCAAAATAAGCTATAACAACACAGACACACAACAGACTTAACATAAAGCAAAATAATAAAGTAAGTAAAACAAGGAATGTTAACACAAAAAGGGGAAATAAAAATGAATAGACAAACATGCAATGGAGTTAGGGTTAGATGGCGACAGATTAGTGGTTTTTAGTAAATGAAAGTTTTCAATATTTAATTCTTTACGATGAAGCATAAAATTATGTATAGTTGAGTTTATTTTCCTAACTTACGAATCCATGTATTTTTGTAGCAGCGCCATCTATGTTTTTGTGAACGAACGACAACGGCAGAAGCTAGGGTGTAGTTTAAGTTACTCGAGGTTGTATTAGTTCAGCTATTCGACGGTAGATGGCGTAAACTTATAATGTGGCGTGGTGGCGCCACTGCAGTTTTAAATTAAACTCAAAGTTAAGATATATTTTTTTAAATTTTACGTACGGGATATGTATCTGAAGTATTTCGTTTTGACGTATAGATAAAAATAAAATGTAAGTCGCACTAATATACGACGATAAAACGTAGTCAAACGATGTAAGTTGTCGCCCGCTGAGTAGAGTTCTATTATTTGGGAGCATATGAGGAACTTTTGAAATCCTACTAGGACAGCTAAAGACTTAAAAAAAAAGCAAATTTATTACGCTCACAAAACCTATAGTTATTTAGTGATTGAAATGATATCTTCTGAATAACACATGCTCACAATTGGAGCGATTCATTAATTTCTAATCTTTATCACATTCCGAGTTTTATCGATTGGTTAATCTGTAAATTTATTGATGGCGCGCTAAAATGTCAGATGAACTGACAGCTGTCATTACCCACATACGTAGAGCTAACGAGCTTCTTCATTTTCTAACTGCACTAATTAAATTGGAGTCCTGTGAGAGCTACAGGAACAAATAAATATAGTTTCTGTTGCCGAGCACATGGCATCGAGTAACACCTGGCGTTTTAGTTCGTTACTCCTGTTTTTGTATTAGAATGCGTGACATTTGTTCCGTTGTCAACTCGCTCTAACATCGGCCGTCTCTTTCACGCATTGTCTATTCTCATTCAAATGGGATTTGTAATTATTATCCTTCGAACAGGTCCAACATTTTCGTTTGCCATTGAGATTTGATAAAATGAATAAACATTACGACGGTTTAACGGGTAACAGCTGCGCTACTTACGCCGTAACCGGTTGTAAAGATATTTTAAACTAACTAAATTATAAAAAACTTTATAGTACTCAAATAGAAGGAACATTTTTAGTATCTTCATAGTTTATTATTCGAACTTTATTTCATTTAAGTAATAAAATGTAATTTAAAATTACGAAGTGTCTATTTGGTTTTTAAAAGATATCTTGATTTGACAAGCAGAGTTGAGAATGGAGGTCATATATTACATTATATTAAGTAATAATTATATAAAAAGTTTTATTATACCTCTCTATAATGTCTAACGTTACAAGATGTCACATTATGCCTAATAGAACGAATAGCTATGTCAGATATGTATTCCAGTTTATTTATAAAATTATGTATGGCAGATGATCTTACAGGAAAACATGGAAATTATGGTAACCTTGTGGGACGACATTTTTTATAATTATTTTAATTGATGTTACCAGTTCAACGCATTAGAATCGCAAACACCTTTGGCAGTTGGTCACGCATGCCAACAATGACAGTTATGACGGCTGTCAAAAATAATTTAATTAAAAATATCAAACGTCATTGAAACTTAAATTAATGCGTTTAAATGATCTTTTTTTTTTTATTGAATTTAGAATATAGTTGAGATAGCTATTATATACATCCACGCTCCTAAGCCACGAAGGGTTTTTTTTAAATAGATTTGTAGTTTTATGGAAAAGTAATTTAAGCGCTGTGTCTGACCTTTTTTGGGCAAGCTTTTGAAGTTCAATGCAAGGTGTACTACTCTTTACATCTCACGGCACCCTAGAGATGATTTAGGGTTTTTCTTTATTATGTTAAATTTAAAGAATATATCTTTTATTATTTTTCTGTCATGCTAGAATAAAAAAGGGGTGTAATTTTCACCAATGTCTCCAACTACATTTGTAGCAAGTTTTGCATACTTTATAGTGAACGTTTCAGCAAATTTGCCACAAACTCGTCGACAGTGGCCCCCAAATATATAGTACAAACATTACAACAAGTAATTTGACGTGCGTGAGTAACGTAGCTCGTATCGTAAGGCGTGGGTGTCGCTGGGTACAAGTGCGTGGGTCTTAGTGCTGTTGAGGTAGGTCGTTCCACACGCGACGCCTTCGTTAGGCCATTGATGAAACTTGTTGTAAACACGTTCAATTTTCACTACTTTAAAATTTGGAATAAGGTCCTTAAATTTTTGGGTTGGAAACGTTTGAGAGTTAACATGTACGTTTGAAACTCGATGTTATTGAAGTAGAAGTATAACGAACAATAAAAAGAGGTTGTTAATTGCCAATCTAGCGAAGAATGTAGGCTGTAATTATATCCACTGTAGGTATTACATGTAATATGCAGCCTTGTTAAAGTAAAAACGTAAAGAAACATCATGTGAAGGTATTTAAGGAGCATAAAACAAAAAACATTTCAAAGTCGGGCATCCGCTGAAATTGTATCGGCATGATGGATGGGAGCGGCAGTTATTTAAAATCGGTTAAAAAGGCAGGTGCAACGTATCGCCGAAGATAATAAAGGCAAGAGATAATCTCGAACGTTAATCTGTACAGTAAAAATAACAAGGTTAATTGGAATGTGTTCTGTTTCGTTTCGGTGGTCCGTTTTTGCGGACCGTTAGCAAATAACAATGGGCGTGTGCTTAGTGCCGCTACTCGGCGACAGATGGCGTGCAAACTAATTTGCGGAACTCCGCCCGCGTGGACGCGAAAAGCGATGAATAATTTGCATGGAATTTCGTTATTATTCTTTGATTATTGTTTTAAAAAACATACGTGAACTAAATTCTGTTTGTGAATTTCTTTAAAAGATAGTCTATGCTTGCTATATGTAGCATTCGCGGAGAGTAGGTATATACATGTACTAAAATTATTAGGGATCTACAGTTTTTGGTCGATATAAAAAACATATCAGTATACCTACTTAAGTAAATAAATTTGTCAGGCATTTCCAATAACCTTTAACATTAAATATTTCCACGTGAAAAGGTCACAAGTGTATTTCAAAATTGAATTTCTCAAATCGCAGTGTAATTCGATAGAATGAGTTCAAAATGTCCTGTGACTTGAATTCTAAGTAAGAGCAGGTACTCTTACGTACCTACGCGGCTAAAAGGCACGATGCAGACTATCTCAATTGCCGATATTCCGGCAAAGCTTCCTACTTTGTGTCTGTGACAACTCAGCAGTTTTTCACGAGTCGAAAGCCTTGAATTACAAATCGACACCAGCTATTTATACTACGCTAAGTCCGAAATGTGTACTTTACAGGAGAGGCTTATAAAGGAAAAAACGTGATAACTTTTACATTAATTAAGATATTTATTTGAAATTTGGAACCCTTCATGGTTAATTTTTTCATTATAATATCTTATATTTATTTTTCCATAATTATTTCTATTTTTCGATTTAGCGCTAGTTAGCCGAATATAGACGTAATTCTTCAAATTAATTTGACAAGTTACACACGTCTATCTTACGTTAGCGTTGTGTATTACGGGATGTCATAGTGATAAAGATGTGTTATTTTTATTGTGTTACGATGATAATTTTTCAAAAAATCATGCATTATTTGTAACCTTAGGGTTATATGTATATCCGTAAAATGTATTATTATAAATTCACTGGCTAAATAACTGGTTATTAAAGTTAGCTTTTTGTTAACCCGTATATACGTCTCTGGCGGATATCGTGTTAAAAGCCGCCAAATTATACATAGCGTACTATACATCGACCTGTGTCACAAGTTAACGCCTCATTTATCTTTCCGTGGAGCTTAAAATTATATTATTTTTTATAGATTCTAGATAGAATAGAGCAGATAATGTTGTATTCTGTAATTTTGATACATAATTTAGACTAATAACGTATAAAACTAGTACGTAATCAACAGTTAGTTAAATATCAATTAAGTGCTTACTTATGATTAATTGAAGATCAGATCAATCACAGTTCGATTTTGTACCTTATAATTATTTAAATCAATAAAGTACTTAATATTGTTATTCTTAAAAGAAAATGAACTCTCCTCATTATGTTCAGTTATTAAAATAATAATATTTATGTGTAAAGCAAGATGCGAGGCATTTGCACTGCAGTGGGATACCCATAGACCCAGGCCTTAAATAAAATAGATAACAATAACGATAATACATTTCCGTAATAATATTGTTATCACAATAATATTTAAGGTTTTTGTATTTTGCTGGATTGATTTAACCAAGTTTCGTGTCTTTTTCGGGAATAAGCTCTAAAAGTGGGATAATCTAGTATTTTTAAAATATACTACATGTTTGCTTACGTTATCAATCAAAAGATAAACGATACTTATTTTCCAACAAGCCGTAGTTACCAATATAAACTATTTTAATTAACTTTGTTCTAGATAATTTTATCATCAATAAAAATTAAGCTAATATTGTTTCAAGAATCAAAATAAAGGAGTTCCATTCCCTATCGCACTGGTGTATACCATTCAACTGGAGAATACACTTCTCTGCCTCTTGCAGTCTTTTCTATTAAAGCCGTATGTCTTTTTTCCATAAAATGCTTGCTTCTTCATCTTCTCTATCTTCATTTGAAAGAAATGAGCGGATATTATGTATCTTCATAATATAGTAAACGATATGGTTACTGTTTTATCCCTCACGCAGTTATCTGATTATAGGTTGACTTTGTGAACTCCCTAAGATGTTAATTTGTCAAATATATTGTTTAAGCAACTGGCAGCATAGCAAACAAGCAGCCTTTTTAGCCGTTCGGTAATCACAGAATATAAGCGGGGGCTTATATACTCATCTTCGAGCTTAAGATGTTAGAGACCGACATCAGCCTTTTTAGGACGATGGCTTTTAGACCGAAGTCAATACCTTTGGTAAATAAATATTAAGTGGAGTATAAAGAGCCCCCAAGTCGTTTAAGTTTGTATCTTGTAGGTCTGCACATAATTTTCATAATTGACTGAACTGGATAGGTATATAATAATTATTATTATTTTAAAATTATCTCATCAGACATAACGTGCTCATAAAAAATCCCGAACTCAGGATTATTAACTTCAGCTGGTAATTTATTTGGCTACGATACTACAAAAAAGGGTAAAATATTGTATTAAAATTATGTTTTTTATTATCATAAAAACATGCCGATACATTAAAAATATCAATGGTGAAATTACCGTCGAAAACGAATAAATATAATTGTATTTTGACATAAGTATTTATCTAGTAAAAGTCGCTAAGTAGCGCATTCTACAAATGAACAAATATACCTGATCGTTCTAAACTACGCTAACTAGTGTTTGCGTAGTATACACGGACTTTTATAAAAGCGCTTAAATATAAGAAATACGTAGCGTATTACTATAATATATATTTAAATACTTTGTAATACATAATATAATCTATGCGCCTCCTCCCCGTGGACACTCCGCTAACACTAGTTGGCGTGGTTTAAATCGATTGATTTCAAAAAGTACCTGCACTTAGCGTTTTATAAAATTTGTAACTTCGTTATTTTTGGATATTTCTTCACAATTTTTTTTTTACGTATAAAAAACCTAATTCTAAGAAGCTTGGCATAAAAAAACGTTTTTGGCAAATTTCGAGTTAGCGTAGTATAAATAGCTGGTGTCGAAATGGCGGAGACATACCCTTCAACGGACGTCTGCCAGTTAACTACTGAATTTTGTAGTGCATTCGGAAATGCCTGTTGCGTCTAGAAAAGAGAGAATTTTAAAGTCTACAAATTTACGTTACGATATAAGATAAAGTTGAGTTTATTTATTATTATTAGCCTGTACTGTCCAACTGCAGGGCAGGCTACTGTTTACGTTTAGTTTACCTTTAAAAAAATAAAGAAACTTGTAAGGATATCTACCAATTTCTTATAATTTTGTATTTATTCTATAATGAAACTAAGATCTTGATGAATATAAATGTTGCCTTCTAGCACTATTTTTTGATAACTACGAACCGATGTATTATTAATTATGATAGGAGAGAATGAAATAGCGAAGAAAAATTACCAAAATAAACCAATATCTATGACAGATGAACGTAGGTATTTATGTATTACAGTGCTCTCCCTAACTACTAAATATATTAAAATAAATGAATCTCTCTACTAAAAGGATTTATAACCTAATCTAAGACTAACATAAAGAAAGACAAAACTAAATGTCATAAATAAAGTTTCTATCGAGTTACAGATGAAGTGTTTTCCCAGTTTCACATTCGCCGTTGATTAAATGTATTCAAGTGTTAAATTAGTTCTAGTTGTGAATAGTTTGTAGGCAAAGTTTACCTTGTGAGTTGTTTACAGGTTTAAGAACAGATATTATTTGGATTGATTTTATTTACTACAATCTTTACAATTTATACTTTTGTCAGAATGTCTGTTGAAAAAAGAATTGAGTTTTATTCTGATATAGTGTAGCTATAATATGTTATTACTAGTGGCTCCCCGCGGCTTAGCTCGCGTTCAGAGGGGATCTTCAATTTTCCCGGTATAAAAAGTAGCCTATGTCCTTTCTCAGGCTCTGGATTATCTGTGTACCAAATTTCATTTAAATCGGTTCACTAGTTTTAGCGTGAAAGCGTAACAGACAGACAGGGTTACTTTCGCATTTATAATTTGTTATAATTTGTTTATAATTTGTTTGTATTAGTATGGATGGGTAAATATTTCTTGTATGCATGTGTATGTCACTGTACTCCTCCTAAACGGGGACAGATGTTGATAAATTTTTTTGTGTGTGTTCAAGGGGATTCGAGAATGGCTTAGATTCATAATTGGACCCGATAGGTGGCGCTGTTCGGGCAGGACAATAACATAACTTGAGAACGACTTTACTGATTTTGTCCATCTTTGCAGAAGACGCAGTTGCGCGGGCAAGCTATATAAGTAAATAATAAGTATACTTATTTAATTTACCTATAGTTTTTGAGATAACTTCAAAATACTAACTATTTCTTAATACTTACTTATTTATGTACTTTAAAATTGAAGCGTAGGTTACTGATCTGAATTGATTATAGATTTTCATTTACGTTGGTATTACAAAATTCAATTTTTTTTTTAACTGCTAAAACCTAGAGCTTGACCGCGATCCCACCTGATGGAAAGCAGTGATGCGATCTTTGTTGGTAAGGCGCACTAGTTTTTTAATAGCCTATTCACTCTAGGCTCTTAAAATACGTAACCACATTTAATACTCCCCAATTAAAATTGGAAATTCATTTTAATCATATCAACAAGCCTTCTCTATCACTACCTAGGTATATCCAAATAGCCTATGGTGTAAGACGCTGGAACACATTGAAATTAAGGCGAATTTCTCCCCTTATCGATCGATCCCTGATCCCCTCAAGGTTACCAACAGGTGATTCACTTAGATCATGTAGTAAGGTCGAGGGGACTTACTGGGGTTGTACGAGACGTCGTCCAAAACGCACTTGTCATTCGGTTATTGGTTATTCATATTTTTGTTATGGCGGTGTCTAGGGTGACTATTAATGGGTTAACGATGAAAATACGTTCTATGTACTTGGCCAAAGGAAACTTTTGTGTAATAAGCATCTCATTTTAATAATTTTGCAAAAACGGCCAGTCGTTCGTACAAGTAGTTCCCGCGGTTTCACCCGCGTACCCGGGAGATCCTCCATTTTCCCGGGATAAAAAGTAGCCTATATTCTTTTTGAAACTCTAGACTATCTGTGTACCAAATGTAGTTTAAATCGGTCCAGTAGTTTTAGCGTGAAAGCGAGACATACAGAGTTACTTTCGCATTAGTCTTTATTTAGTCGTTATTTATAACTTTATTTAGTCGTTAGTTATTTAGGCTATTTAAGCCTAGCAATGAGAGCAGTTGCAACCTTTCTTTACCTCTTCCTTTCACAAAAACTAATAGGTATATATTTACATAGCATAAAATATACAAAGAAAAATGATTTCAATTATCACTTATTTACCTAATCTGAGACAATTTGAAATTAGAGTAGATTATTTAAGTATAGTGTCTTTAAATAATAATAAAGTATACAAGACAAAATCCAGTACCTATAGGTACAGTACACAAGTTTGTCCGATAATTCAATCAGACTGCAATCAAATTGACTCGCTCGACACTGGCTCGTGTAAAGGTATGTACACATTGTTGCATTTGGGTGACATGTCAATCTAAAGCATACATTATTTATTTACTCTGGGAACATTTATATATTGTTTTGGAGTAATATAGAACTTTATATCATGGAGCAGTTTGGGAAATAATTTTGGAGTACTCAAGAAATAACCCAAATATACCTCAAACTCTCGCTTTAGCATCGATGGCAGGAACAAACTAGATTTAAAAAATTACTACTTATATTATAACTAGTTGACCCGCGCAACTTCGTTAGCGTCACTTGCCCGTTTTTGCAACAGTTTTGATTGATGCTCCGCTTCTATTCGTCATAGCGTAATGATTTATACATAAAAAGAAATCTTCCTTAAGAATCACTCTATCTAGTAAAAAAAACCGCATCAAGATCCGTTGCGTGGTTTTAAAGATCTAAGCATACATAGGGACAAACAGACGGTGGATAGCGACTTTGTTTTATACTAAGTGATGAAGTTGAAATCTCAGGGATTATACTTCATGTGTTAGTCTGTGGGTACCCTATATGTCGCGATTGGCTATTGTTTAATATAACAGTCGAGGACACGGTCGGTTTTTTTATCCTGTCGACAGCGGAAGCTCAATTCAGTGCAATCACGGCACACGCAGTATGGTTGGCTTCCACGTAGACGGTGGCGCCAAGCGGGGGATAGCGGAACTAATGTTAACTTTTGACATCGGCACAAGTAGCTGATTTATACAGCCTAGTTTTTAAAATCGACTATGTGATTAAATACTTCTTTATTATGATAGATAATTAATCAAATCAAAATCTTTTTTATTCAAATAGACGTCAATCAAGCACTTATGAATAGTCACTATTAATCGGTTCTGAAAGTTGTTTTTTACTGAGAAGATCCGGATATATATCGGCATATCTTAAACTAAAATCGACTAGATAGGTTAGGTATCTACGAAATATGTGACGAATATTGTGGAATAATGGTAAGTGAAGCGACATGAACCAGTGGCAACTGAATCTGTGCATAGCGTGTTTGTTTAATTTAACAAATTGAACCGTCATCCGCCGAGCAAAGTGGCGGATATATCATGATGCCAGTCCTCAATGACGCACATCATCGACGTAACCGATGTAGGAAAAAAAAACTGATATTTACCCGTACATTTTGTATTTAAAATAAATTTCCAGCGTTAGTTTTTTTTTACAAAACATTCATGACAGCCCGGTTGGCTTTGTGGTTAGTGACCCTGACTGAAACCGCGGACAAACATTTGTATGCATGAATATGTTTGTCCTGTGTCTAGATGTAAATATCTATATAAGTATGTATTTAAAAGTAGTGTCAGCCATCGACGTATAGCGATAGACAAGAACGTTCATGTAAAACATTTGTTTAAAAACTGGTAAGAGTTAGAACTAAAGTTCGCTGCAGCGCTGTATAAAGCTGTGTCAACTAACCAAACTATTTTAAAAGATACAGCGCTAGATTGCTTAGAGTATAGTTTTCTCGCGACCAAAACGTCGTAAGCGCCGCAAATTTCATGGCGCTTACGCGTTTCGTTCAGTTAACTACACTAAGATGTCGTCCCTATAGAGTTCACACCGCAGATGTGACACATCTTTTTTACCTTCTAAACTTCATTAGAATAAAACTCGATTTCAAAATGTATTATATTAATATTAGGGGGGCCTAGTGCGGATTGGCGGACTTCACATGGCTTAAATGAGTACTCAGAGGTACGGGCCAGGGCTTGAATTAACATTAAACAATTATTCAAAATATCAAACTATCACTACTAATTAAAAACTCATTAACAATTAATCAAATTAAAACCTTTCTAAAAAAACATATCAAGTCTGTGTTCAGTTACATATTTTTACCTACAACCAGTTTTAAGGGAACATCTGCACGTTTTAGTATATGATTGTAGAATGGCGTGGTATTTAATTAGATAAATTGTTTTTCTACTCTGGAATTACGGAATTATCACCTATTAATTCACTTAAACAGGTAGTAATTTTACTTAGTTGACTACTGACTAGTTATTTTCGTCCAGGGTCTACTTTGATTCGGATTATCGTTGTTATTAACGCTGCTCCGTGCGCACCCGCACTGAATGAATGTCGAAGCCACACTAAAGTCGGGTGTGGGGACTGCAGTTCAGTTGAGTTGATAAAAGCGAGTGTTCGGAACGCCCTATCTAGTACGTAGTACATATATATCGATGGTGTCAGCTATCTGGCTACCATATCACAAGCTCTGCTTAGTTTGGAATCAGATTGGCCGCGTGTGAAAAATGTCCCAGGATATTTATTTATTCTATTTTATAAAAAATCAAACACACCATAGAGGTACCAAATTTGAACACTAAAAGAAAAAAAAAATAGTTTCAAAATTTCTCGACGTACAAAGAAACGTCAAGCGGAACAATAAATATTCGAATGATTTAAATTTGGAATTCGTGTTAAGCTCTCGCTGATTGGCGGGTGAGTCAGACGCATTGTCCCATTGCCGTTTGCAATGGCTGATTCATCGACATAAAACATGGTATTTGCCGCGAATTTATGACAAAGATGAACAATGAAATTATCGCCATTATGCAAAATAACCCATCCAAATATTAACTAAAATCATTGTGAGGAGCTTATGCTTATACGGGTTTAATGCTAAAAATAGTTGCGATGCGTTCCAAATTGCAAATCGTGTCAGATCATTTATTTTTTATTCATACTGCATGGTAACGCGATGTAAACAAAAACAATACATAAACAATATGTTCGGTTTCACATGGCGAAGTTCAAGGGCTCGGTACTGACCTCGGTCACGACCGGGTACGCCCGGGTACCGGCTATGACCGTTTCCCGGGTATTTGCGGCCATTTTATCCGGGTCGACCTCGGGGCCATGGGTTTACGAGAAAAGGGTCCTTTTACGCGTAAATAAAATATTGAATCTAACAGTCTTGTCTTTGAAGGGAAAAGGTTTATTTAGGCGCGATGTTGAGATCTTAGAATGTTTTGATGATTTCCTTCGGTTTATTAATAAATGAAAATCACTTCGGAGTGAGCCGGAGTTTGTTCTATTGCTTCGAAAATTCGAAGTAAAGAAATGAAACAATTAAAGATTACTAAAAATAATTACAATGTAGCTACTTTTTTACTTTATTCAAAAGGCATATAACTTGAAAATAAACATCAATTGTAAACTTGTTAGACAATGGTCTAATAAAGTCAGGGCGAACAATGAAATGTTTGGTAACTCTAGATTTGTGGTGGAAATTAACAAAATAAATTCACACAACTTGAGCGAGTAAATGACGAAGTTTTTAATGTCACTGAAAGTTTGCTAGACTGAAGTATTCTTAGAAAAAGTGCTATATTTATATTGAAGTATGAGTTATTATAAATAAATAACGATTAGGGTGTTTTTAGGGTTCCGTACCTCAAAAGGAAAAAACGGAACCCTTATAGGATCACTTTGTTGTCCGTCTGTCTGTCCGTCCGTCCGTCCGTCCGTCTGTCAAGACCCTTTTTCTCAGGAACGCGTGGAGGTATGAAGCTGAAATTTATATCAATTACTCAGGTCTACTGTCCCTTGAAGCTGTGAAAAAATCAAACTTCTAAGCCAACGCAATCAAAAGATACAGCCGTTTATGCCGCAAATTTTCGACACTTGCAAGGGAATCAAAACCTACAGGGTGCTTCCCGTGAACTCAGAATCTTGAAATTTGGTACGAAGCAACGTCTTATAGCATAGATAAAGGAAAAATTACGAAAACCATAAATTTTTAGTTACATCACATAATATATTTTTTTTAATAATTTTAAACTTACTACCCATTTCCTCATAAACGCGTAGAGGTATTAAATTGAAATTCATACCAAATACTCAGGTCTATAATACCTTTAAGCTGTAACAAAATCAAACTTCTATGTCAACGCTGTAAACCTTGCAGGTTTGTACGGAACCCTCGGTGCGCGAGTCCGACTCGCACTTGGCCGTTTTTTTTTGGATTCACGCGAATTTTTTTCTATATACACAAATATGAATAGACAATATACAGTTTTAACTAAAAAGAGGTCTAGTTATATCATTATTTTTTTAATAAAAAAACCTTTTCTACGCTTTGGTAGCATCGAGTACCTAAGTAAAAATATAATATAGTTTTAAAAAAATCCTACTACACATATGAGCAGTTTTATTTTAAAAGTTGATTTTGGGATATCCGTAACTTGTTTTTTTTGTTACTATGACTCAAAAGTCTAGTGTAGTCACTTCATACAGCTTGTACCTACCCTCGTTTTAATTTCCAACGGAGTGCTCCTAAGTATTATTCACACTTTAGCGTTTCCATTTTTCATCTCTCAGTACATTTGAGTAGAAAAACGGTGGTTTTTATGAGAACTTGTGCAAATATTCGGCGTTCTGTCGCGGGGTTTTTAATCAACGGAACTGATGTCGGTGCATTTGGAAAATCATTCGCTGATATAACGTTACGGTTTACTTTGGAAAACTACTCTATTTAAATATAGGCAGAGTTCAATTTTATATGATTTGTATATGTTTATTTGTTATACTTCGCATAACATATATACTTATTTTATTTGTTAATAATCGAGATATTCGAGGGGAATAAATATTTAAAAGTACAAAAATAATATGCAGATAATAATTTTGAATTCTCGATTTATGTAACGACTAGCCTAAGCATCGCGGTTTCACCGGCGTAGTTTTCATTCTCGTAAGAATACAGGGATAAAATATAGCCTATGACACTAACAAATAACGTAGCTTTCAATTGGTAAAAGAACTATTCAGATCGGTCCAGTATTTTCGAAGCAAACAAACAAAAATATCAAACCTTCCTCTTTATAATATTAGTATAGATACATACTTGTTTTATGAATATTAGATACATACCTCTTCTAAGCATTATTGGACCTTTGATCCTTATATATTTTTACTAACGGACCCGACAGACTCCAGATCCGAATTGTTTTATTATACATAAAAATCTTCCCCATGAAATACTCTGTAATTTGATGAAAACCGCAAGAAAATCTGTTCAGTAGTTTTTGTGTTCATCGCGTTCAGACACACAGAGGCGGCGGGGACTTGGTTTTATATATATAGATACATATAATTTTATTGTTCTATTACAAATTAAACTAAGTCTTTTATCTCCCATTGCAGTTTCCCATAATGATAGTGACGTCACGTTAACTTAAGGGGCCGACAAATGGCTATCCCACCCCATCTCGTTTTATGTCCACGTCTAGACATATGGGACATTGATAGACACTTCATCATTTATGTACCTTTACTCCGCCACTGCATTATACTGCGGCTTCACTTGCATAACGGGCTAGGTCTGTTTAATTCAAATCTTGGAAGTTACTTATCAAGTTCGGAACTATGGTTTACGATTTAGAAGCAAAGGGCTAGGTCTGTTTAAATCTAATGCATCTTAGAAGGGACTTATGAAGGTCAAAACTATCCTTTTAGAAGCGTTTAAATGAAGCCTACAAACTGCATTGTAGTTTGAAGAAGTAGTTTTTTTTATATTTGTACTTGAATATGAATAAATAAATAACTAAATAATAACTGAGAATCCGAGAATTCTGAGAATTCTTATTCGTGAAGACCTGTTATTATTTCTTTGGCTTTTGGCATTATTAATCGATATTCTAATGTTTGTTTTGGCTGTCGGTCTTCCTAAAATGAAAAAAATAAAATAAATACCTATGGTAAATGTGAAAGTTTGTCAGGTGTTTGGATGTTTGTTACTCTTTATAAATATCCTTAGATATTCTACATTTTTATGTATAGGTACATAGCTAATTTAGTTTTTAGTCTAAAGAGAACTTTAAGTAGTAACTAAATTAAATAATTCCAACTTCATCTAAGCTTTATATCTGACACTTAAATGCTTTTACAATCGCTAAAATAAGACTTATTTTTAAATTCAATATAGTACAAATTTCGATATAATATGACAAGGAAAAAGGGTATATATAAAAATATCAAACACGCCCGTTCGGGGATCCGTAAAATCGTGATCCTGACCTCGGGCCCACGGGACCCCGGGATCCCGGGATTACGCGGGCAATCCCGCCCTTAATCCCGGGACGGCACGGCAGACGTCCGGACAGACAGCATTACTGTTACCTTGTTTGTTTGAGTCAAGGTGATGGGTAAGTACAGTGTTTTGAGGAAATCTATACATATATAATAATGCATTGGTAATTGCATAACTCAGTAACGACCGATTTTGATACTTTTGGACCTTCAGAATAAACTTCTCAGCGTTCCTACACATAACTTTTTTATCAATAAATGTAATCAAAGTATATATGTATTGATTTAAATAAAATAAAAAATTAAAGTCAAGTTGATAGAATAATTTCTTTTAATGTTCAGATATTTTAAAAGACTCGTCATTCACTCCCATTTCACCAAAGAAATAATAGTTTTCTTCGTTTATGTAATACCTATGAAACTGTAAGCGCTCACAGCCATTACGTTCGAAAAATAATGAAAAAGATACGATTACTCCATATTTGAATTTGATACAAACGACCGTTAAAAACAGTAAATAATAAATATCCTGGGACATTTTTCACACACGGCCAATCTGATTCCAAATTAAGCATCAAAGTGAGCTTGTGTTATGGTAACCAGATAGCTGATATACTACATATACTACTTTTAAATACATACTTATATAGATATTCACAACTAGACACAGAACAAACAGACATATTCATGCATACAAATGTTTGTCCTGGGTGGGAATCGAACCCACGACCCGCGGCTTGAAAGTCAGGGTCACTAACCACAAAGTCCACCGGGCCGATATGGTCGTTGTTGTATTATCAAACTACCCGCAAATAGAGTCTTTCTATCTTTACAAGGGGTGATCTTGCGTGCCCTAAAATAAAATGGTCATTATTCTACAACACTTGTTGTGACCTCGCCGGAATTACGTCGTCAAGCCGCCCTCGTCCCTTCGTGGGGGTACACCCAGATAATACGTTAAGGTTTCTCTGTTAAAAGATTTTTAATCTGGCAAGTATTTTAAATAAGTTTGGTCAAATGAACTGATTGATAGGAGGTCGTTAGAGTAACGTATGAAAAGTTGAATGAGTTGAATTCTTCAGAATCTAAAATTAATGGTTTCTTAATAATCGAAATTTTGTAATCTGTCTTTATATTAAATACGTTAGGTACCTATATTGTTCACTGGGAAGTTAATCACTTGATCAGGTATTTTTTATTATATTAATAGTCTAAATAAGTTTTCTAGACATATTGGAAAAATTTGCCCTGACATTATACAATTTGAGAATAATAAATTGGCTGCGAAACTAATTTCCTGATCTAAATAATTCTTTCACCAATGGAAAGCTATATTATCAGGGAGTAACATAGGCTATATTTTATTCCCGTAGAGGGTTTTTGTCAAATTTCGCGCAGGTAAACTAGTGACTAGTTTAGCAGTGTTATTCTTTTATTAGTAATTAATAGCACAATCTCTCATAAATTTTACAAACTTTTTTAAACTTTCATTAATAAAATAACGACTTAATTTAATTAAATAAATAAACGATATTAAACATTATGGTAAGGAAAACCATTATGTTTGTAGTACCTGCGCAAAATTTGACAGTGACCCTAGAACTACGTAGGTTCAACCTTATCGTCAATGTAGTAAATCTTCAAACCCCTGTGCCTAAATATCCACCCTTCCCGTACCTTCTGACCGGACCCTACGGCCACACGAGGGCCGACGGATATCAGTGGTCCCTTCGAGCCGTGTCTGGCGTGTGTTTGCGATCACTGGCTCCAAGGTCATGGTCATGTGTACTCTACACCTATGTCTGATACGTTGATCTCCCTACGAGATACATTCAAAAATATTAATATTTTGACTGTACCCTCACAATATATTTATGAAAATTTATTGTACGTACGTAAAAATTTACATCTTTTTCCAAAAAATAGCGACACTCATAGTATTAACACCAGAAATAAGCACAAACTCGCTATTCCTGTAACTAGACTTACTAAAGTCAAAAATTCATTTAAGGGGCAATGTATACGCTTCTTCAACAAACTACCTAAAGATATTCAGGATTTACCTATCTATAAATTTAAGCAGGTAGTGAAGAAAACTTTATATCAAAAGGGTTTTAATAGTGTATCAGATTACTTGTTAGAAAAAGACCCTTGGCAGTGAAATGCTCGCTACAAGCTATTTCACATTTTGTAATAAACACTGTTGTATTAGATGTAAGTTGGTTTTTGAAAAGAGTAATTACTGAGTTTATTGCCGGCTCTTCTCAGTAAAAACTACTATCAGAACCGAGCTTTAATAGTGACTATTCATAAGTGCTTTATTGAGGCCTATTTGAATAAAAAAGATTTTGATTTTGATTTTTGTGTCTTAGTTGGGTCATGAAACTAGGGCCTAGCGGTTTTACACGCGCAGTTACCGTTGCGTGAATACGGGGATAAAGGCCATGCTGGTTTTACACGCGCAGTTACCGTTGCGTGAATACGGGGATAAAATATAGCCTGGATAAAAAGAAGCATATAGCCTAACTCTGTGCCAAATTTCATCGTCATACCTTAAGCCGTTCTAGCGTAATTTAAATTTGAATTATGTGAAGAATCATCGAGTTAGAAAAAAGCAAAAAGTAGCATTAAAAATATGTATTAACATTTTAATAGCAACAGAAAAATAATAGTCTAAATTACTAACTACATAAATGTAAAATGCTTTATTTAACTCAACAGATATGTAACCAACAATGATTGAAATTGTAACTTTCAATAACAGACTCAAATATTACTTTTTCCCTTTGAAAAGGAAAATAAAACTCAGAGAGAAATATGATGCCTGAAGGTATAAAAATCCTTAGGAAGTATTTAATAGACGCGCCGTAGCTGGCGGCTACGAAACTCTACGCATCTTCGTAGCACTTTCAAGAACACGTAGCGGTTTGCTACGAGGTTATTACCTTATTGCGATGAGCGATTATTTTAATAGATATTTGAAAAAGGGAAGAGGTTTATTATGAGTAGGTACTTTATATATGTGTGTGTGTGGGTGTTTTTTTAAATTTATTGTCTATGAAGTGACATGAGCCACATGGTTTAAGACCAATAACTTTTTAATTTATATACTTGTTCATAGAGAAGCATTTTATACGCATAATAACTTCTCAAAATTATTAATGAACAGTATTTTATATATATAAAGATTTCATTGAGCGAAAAAAAAGGTTTATAGCTATATAAAAAGTATCTCGCACTTGCCTCGTTTTCTGAACAATATCGTATCTATTATGTAAATAGGCGTTTACGAAGAACGAAATATTATTACATCAGCATCAGGCACGAAGGTTAGGAAGGTGTTATAATGTCAAACAATATGAACTTCTGACATTTTAAGCTATATTTTTATATTGATAATTTACCTTAATTTTATGTATGTCAACAAGAGGTATGGTAGGACGAGAGGTAAGGTACCTAATCATGATATTTAATGATAGGCATTAAATATCATGATTAGGTACCTTACCTCTTTGAATTTACTATACAATTATTTATGAGACAAAACATTACAATTCGGAAAAAGAAAAAAAAAGACGCGTCCAAATAGGTTGGCATTTCAAATCAAATTAAACAATTCTCCTTCAACGGTTTAAATACTGGCCGCAAAACATCACTAATTCAAATAAAGAAATAAACTACAACTTTTATACTACAAAGGTTCTATGGAATTGACATAGAACAATGCTACCACAGATAAAAGGTTAAATCGAAATTCGAATCTCCAAATAGACCGCGGAACACGAGACGGGACATGAAGTGAAGAGAGGGAGGCACTTTCACCCTCGCTTCAAGGTCACATGGACAGTGCAACCGGGCACACACGTATGTGTGTGTGTGTGTGTGTGTGTGTGTACTAGGTGATACAAGCCGACGCTAGTATGGGAGTTGAACGGAATTGACGAATTAAGTTTTGGTAATGGCGCGTGATGGGAATAGTTGAACTGGGGTCACATTCGGATACCTATTTGACGAGAGGATTTTAAAGTACCAATGTTGGCACTGAAAAAAAAAATTCTACTGACACAAGCATAACACAGACAGCCCGATTAGCTTTGTGGTTAGTGACCCTGACTTTCAAGCCGCGGGTCGTGGGTTCGAATCCCACCCAGGACAAACATTTGTATGCATGAATATGTCTGTTCTGTGTCTGGATGTAAATATCTATAATATGTATGTATTTAAAAGTATATCAGCTATCTTACCATAACACAAGCTTCATTTGAAGCTTAGTTTGGAATCAGATTGGCGGTGTGTGAAAAATGTCCTACGATATTTATTATTATTTATAATTTTATTACCACCCGATATTTTCCCAAGACACACGAAAGGGGTTGAGATTAAAAAAAAAGAATAACAGTGAACAGTAGACCGAAAAACACTCGATTATAGACTAGACGCGCTCGCAATTTGTCGACTCGGCGTAATTTGGGCGGGAAATTGATTTTTTATGCCATTAAAGGGAGGGGTAAGGGAGGGACAGAGGGAAGGGGCTAGGGAGGGACAGACGCGAAAGTTATCGGATTTTCGCGCCTCCAGGCCGTAAGCCCTCCAACACAATCGGTATGAAGGTTAACGCTGTTAACAGCTTCAGTGTTGCTAGTGTTATGAACATTATAATTATGTCATAAATAAACCTTCTATTATGTAGTTGAGGTATTTTGGGCGGGTTGCCATCTAAAATAATTTGTTTATGGCACGTATTAATTAAATTGTTGAGATACTATGGTGTTAGATAGTATTTTGTTATTGAATCAATATTCTGGGTCATTTTTAAGTAATGGCCAATCTGATTCCAAATTAAGCAGAGTTTTTACCACCTACATAGCTGGCAAACTATACACACAGAAATGTTTGTCTGAAATCGAACCTCCGACCAGACACTTGAAGGTTTAGGCAATTTTTGTAATAATATTGCCATTTTACAAAACTTTAACAAACTTTACCTAAATTCCTATTCTTAATTTCAAATTAATATTTTTTTACAAATTATCTCCTGAATACATTTGAATTTAATGATACTAATTTGCATAATAGATAGTACTCATTTAAGAAATACCTGGTATTTAAGGAATTACGGCTCAGAAATATGGAAGCGATCGTTCAAGTTAGTTAAGGTCAAGTGAGTCGCCATTTTTTTTCTCAGCGAAGTTATTTCATTCATTAGGAGTTTTATCTTGTTAATTTTCTTTGTATGATGAATAGAAGTTTTTTGGAAGCATTTTAATTTATACTTTTTCTAATTTAGGCTTAATTTCTTACCAATATTTATGTTGTTTTTTTTTGGTAAATACTCATAGTTTTTGATGATATGGAATATCCATGGGATTGAAATTAATGTACATTTCCTAAATATATTGTTTATGGGTAGAATAGAATTGGTGACTATAGAGCTACAAGGTTGGTTGCTTGGAAATTGGCGCCCAAACGTGGTCCCCAAAATAAGTTATACTTATTCAAATTTTAATAGATAAATACTTTGTAGATACGATTAGTATAGTAAAGATTTTAAAATCAAAATGAATTTTCGTTTATACATAATAAAATTTAAAATGGTCTCACTAACTAACATGAAAGGGAAGTGAATTAGTGACAGAAAAAAGAGTAAATGAGTATTATATTTTTCCAAAGTAACTTTAATTGTTCACAATCACGACACGAAGTCGTCTATGAAGTCAAGTCGATCGAACGCGGAAGAGCGTCACTACGCACTACGCTACCTATATTGCAATTCTCATACAAATTCTGACGCACACATACACATAATACATAGTTATATTCATCAAAACATCACGCACACAAGCGAAGCGTCTGCCGAATTACACTCACACATTGACAAAAGTTTCGAGGAGTGAACTATCTTGTGCGTGTGGTGGTGTGTGAATGAGAGGGAGAGTGTGACGAAATTTCACTTTCCGTTTTGGCAACGTCGCCGTCGCCCGTCGGCCGTCGCGCCTCCCCGTTCGTCGACATTAGGGGGTGGGTGCACCGCTAGTTCCGAAAGCCGACATTTTCATTTTTAATATCGAATGGACAGCGTTCGTTATTCATAGAAGAATGTTTTTAGCTAAAGACAAAATTGAGAATCATCATACAGCTTATTTTAAAGCATAGTAACTGTGAATAGGTTATGTTTACGCACCCAAACAAAAGTTTGAAGGACAATAGTAGACGCAAAAACTCCACTATCTACACCGTATTTTTGCACAGACTTAACCGAGGGGTAATAACAAAAGATAGTTACGTTATAAAAACGAAAACGAAAACTGAGTCGTAGTAAACTAACGGTACAGTGTGTGCGGTATTTCAAATACTTCAAAAGCTCAGACGATTCTCGGAAGTGTCATCGTCTAATGTGCGACTGAGACGGTCAGATATCGCCGTCTCCCTCTCACGACTATCGACTCACAAAGGGACGCGAGTTGAATACTTTTCGAGGCATTTTACAGTTTATTAATTCCATTTGCGTAATATTGAAATTGAAATTTTAAATTGACAATATATTATCTTAATTTAAAGGAGGAAGGGAATATTCCAGATAAAGTAGGTTTGAGAAGAAAAGGGTAATAGTCACACATGACCTAACTAAAAACCCTAGAGTGCCCTAAAGCAAAGGTGGGAAAAATTAGGCAAAACTGTTGACAGATCAAATAGTGAATAAATTCATTCACGATACTTAAGGATAGGATATAGTAAAACCAGACAGAAAAGAATACCAAATTAAGAGTTAACTCCAAAAGACTCAAACCAAGGTGAGCCAATGAAAACATGGCGGCTGATCTAGAATAAACCTGAATTAACCAGACAGCTGGTGAAGTGGGCTAACAAAAAGACTTCATTTCAAAGTCGATTAGCAAAAAAATTATGTGCTCCTTTTTTTAGAATCTAAAAACGGCAAAGTCAGCTCATTACATTCGGCAGTAGCTGGTTCTGAATAAATTGTTCGAGATTGAATACTCGCCTGTCAAATTGTGATACTCTTTGTTATGGTGAATCCATTTAGATAATGCCAAGGTCCATCCGATTTGCAAGTGAGGTTACTATGTTAGACTATTTCTTTATTAATGAGATTCTGTTTCCCGTATGATGTTTTGTTTCGATTTTATGGTCATTTTGAGCATCTATGTCTCTAATATTGTTATTACTTATTAGTCTTGTTTTTAAGGAATTGACTCCGGAACTGCTATACCGGTTCTTTCACCAATCCAAATCTATTTGAGGGATTTACATAGGCTATATTTTATATCCGTATTGTTTCGGAAACTGGAACTACGCGAGTAAAACCGCGTGGCGACAGCTATGTATATAATCAAGAAAAAAAGTTATTTACAGTGTGTCTAAATGTTTTACAGAATTTAAGGCTTTTTAACAATGTCTCACTTTGCTCAGTTGGAAAGAGTTTCTTCTGTAACAAGACTAGACCTACTAAAGTATATATGTATGTCATTAAGACATACTGTTCGTCAGTTTATTTTCACACCGGTCTGTAGTACAGGAAACAAGTGCACTACTGCATAGGTCATACGGCAACAAAGCAAAATAACCAGCCTTTTTTTAGGCTTGTAATAAAACTGGCGAGTTCACGCTTGTCCCGCAAATCGATTGGTTAAGCCAGCGCCGCAGGCTGCGCAGGAGTCGAGTTACGGACGGATGCGGCCGCGGAAGTGGCTCGCCGGACGCACGCCATCTTGTTTTTTCTCTTTGCGCTTATTGTCGGATGTCCTTTTGTTTTTTGCGTGCACGAGCCAGTTTTTATCGATACCAAGGAAATTACTTTTTTTGTGACTCCTTTAAATATCTCAATCAAGTTTATTGGAAGTTCTTTTTTTTTATGGTCGATGACGTTCTATAAAATAATGTATTTCTACATAATATATTGACATTTGCAACGTCCCGCGAATTATAGTGTCTAAACAAAAGTAAACCCTAATACTATTGGAGTAAAGAAGCTTATTATTGGATTCTTGTTGACATTTGACAGTTCAGATAGCTGAATAAAGTCCTATTGTTGTTGGAACCAGCAAAAAAGTTCATATAAAAGGCCAGGTAAAGTTTCCTTTGTGCGCGCGGAGCTTTGCGCAACTTTCGCGCAACAAAAGCTGCGATTTCGATGCGTAAGCGCACAATGGCTGATAAATTATTTGCTAATTTAGTGTGCGAAGATTGCACCTGGTGATAGTGTGTGATGCTCCGATGGATAAAATATCTTTAGATTTATTGTTAGCCCGAAAAAAAAGCATTATTTAGCTTTAATTTGCTATGCCCAAATTAAGAACAACAAAAGAGTAGAAACAAATATTATTACCGTACTTCGACTTGTTTTTTTTTACGGTTTATTTAAACTTGGAACTTGTAAAAAAATCACGAATATAGGTCTATTTAGCGATTGAAAATTCGGTCCTACCCTACACGTAACATAAGAGGAACAAAAAAAACATTTTGGATATGGAACGATGAACAACTTGACCCGCGATGTGTAGGTATCAAGCGAGGTGTGAGGTCAGTCGTGTTTTGTTTACACCTTTTACCCTCGTGAGTCTCGTGACGCTGTTACAATGTGGTTTGGAATATTGTTTACATATATCTATTGATATATATGAAACCACATCTAGACTAGAAACCTACGTAATTTACACCCTGTATCAAATCGCAGGGTTAAAAACAATACTGACACCATTTGAAAAATAAAAATGACACCCAGAAAACTTAAATATGAAAAACCCGATAAACACTTTAAAAGCTGACAAAAAAAACCTACGTAATTTTCATACAATGTAAACTACTTATATGAAATCGTACAACTTCGTGTTTAATTAAGTACCTACCCAAATCGAATGGCGGCCAAATTAAAATCCACCACGATTCACATTTGAATTTGGTACCACAAAAAAGAACTAATTATAACGAAAAAAGAAAATCACCCGCACAGTAGCGTAATTAAAGAAACGGCAACAGAGCATTTTGCGTAGAAACGGGACTGAGAAAAATGCAACGTCGCATTTTCACCCTCGATCGTTTTCCCGAGCCCCCGCCCCTCCCTACCCCCACCCCCGCCCCGTATGACTCATTCAACCTTTCGAGTTTATCGTTTTTACAGCACGCGTTTTTTATTCGCACAAAATTTGGTTTTTCACAATTGATAGTATTTTTCGTAAAATTTTGGAATACTTGGATAGAAATTACTAATGAAGGCATAGATGGTAATCTTCAGGTGTAAAAGCGCGGTGTAAAAATAATCGTACATTCCTATAAAATCTAGTGTCAAGATAGAAATCGATCCGCTATTAATTTTACGATAAAGTTTATACATATATATTTTTCGTTTCGTGTAAACAATTTTCTTGTACGACAAGAATTTATATAACTGATAAAGATATAGAGAAGTCTCGGTAATTAAAACGTATGTTTTATATCGATAAAACATTTATAAGTTTATGTTTTTCAGATGTTTCGTTTAAGATATAATTTATTTCTTTATTCGCTAACGCCGATAACGCTTTAAAAATTACGATATTTAAAAATATAAATACATAGACATTTAAATATGTTATTTACTTTTTACCTCATAGCTGACCGCCATCCTGCATGTCTGTTGATTCTGAAATGGTCTGGGAGACACTTACCTGTAACAAATAAAAAACAATATTATATTTTGATCAGTTTTCTGACAAAAACATAGACTTAAATATAAGCCTTCATATTTAGAAAATATAAATAATGAGGTCGCCAAATATGTGTATAAAATACCTTCTAAATTCAAACCTAATCATTGAAAAAGAAATCTCAAAAAAAAAGAAAAACGTACGCCGAAAAAGCGCCGTTTTCAACTCGCTTATCATGATTAATCGCGTATAATGGAACAATGCGATAAATCCATCGTCGGCATGTCGTGCAGCTGACGTTGTAAGGAACCTAGCCGTCATATGGTACACATGGCAACACCAGCCATCTGTCAAAACACTGTATTCGAATCCCGACCTTATCACTGACCCTTACAGTTGGTAATAGAATGTGTGGGGAGCGACGGTGTGACTAGTACATACTTCCTGATAGGTCGTTACCTGCGCGCGCAGCTGCCTAGCGCGTGCGCACCCACGCCATAGGCATAGTTTTCTTATAAAAGGTTATGTTGAATGACACGCGAAAGAAATGTGAGTGAAACTAGTCTTCTCAGTATATAGCTTAGTGAAGCTTATTTTGATAAAATTTGTCCTTTTGTGTGAATATAAAAAAATAATATGACAAGTGCTCTTATTGTAAATTGCTGTTTGCCCAAAAAATAAATATGGTCTTAAATTTTTTTATTATTTTGAAAAGCCTACATGAATTTTATTTTAGTAACCACTATTTAAATTTTAACTAAACAAGTCTACAAAAATTATAAAAACTTTCTTCTTACTTTAGATGTTATTGCTTGAAAATATCTTAAAATTTAAACCCACATTGCATTATATAATACGTCTTTACTTATAAAATACCTAATCTAGCCTAGCCTTATGAAGAGATATCATTTACTTACTTAAACCTCGAGCAAAATACTTTGGCTGTACAAAATTTAATACCAAATAGAAATACGCAGGTTCCGAGCGAGGAAGCTTCCTAACTAAGCTTGTAAATACAGCTTTAAGCTTATAATAAAACAGTAATTATCTCATCAAAGTGGTAAATAGCTTAAATGACAAACACATTTAATTAACGTGGTCAGAAGGTGTAGTATTTAGTGTTGAAGAGACGTTTTTATAACCTTTAGATGTCAAAATATGAAAAAATTATGTGTTTTTTGTTTGTTTGCACCGCTCTGTTATTAGCCAATGCCTCATGATCAGAATTATAATTTAGGGTTGAAGCCATTAATGGTCTCTACCTATATATTTTGTTTATAAGAGAATCAAGAATTTGACTGAATTTTGAAGGCTGGCAATCTTCTTCTGGAAATAAGAACTTTTGGAGTGGAAAAGAGTGCACGTCATAAAAATGAGTTAGATTTCTCTAGGTACCTTAAAAATATGATATTTAATTAACACTTTTTTTATTAGTTTATGTAGTTTTTTATTGGATATCGACAATCACTTAGTGCACATAGTTTGAAAGTAACTAAGTGCGGTTTAACCCTTCTGTGGCCTAGGTTTTGAAAGCTAATGATAACCTATATGATGAATTAATAAAACAATACTTTGATATAAAAATTACGTTCTATCAGTATGCAAGTAAACAAACAACTGTCTACAAGGGCACTATGGAAACTTAGACTTTGATAATGTAGATGGTGGCAGCTGTGAAAATAATGTTTTTTAACATCCAACCATAATAACGATAATACACTCGCACAAAAGGCAACATCCTAACATTATTACAATAAAATGTAATCCAAAAATCTATGGTCGACCCATAGAACAAAATTTCTACCTGGCAATACACATAAAAAAAAGAGGTCAACGAACTCAATGCAACAGCTGCTCCAATTCAAGATGGCGGTACATTTATGTCAAAAATTAATAAATGCAAGCCTGTTTTCGTATGATGGATTGTGTATGGAACGATTTACTTTAGATTATTCATTTTGTATGCGTTCTGCGTCGACGGTTTCATCGTGTGGTTGTTATTGAACGCATCTTTTTTATTTTTTAAACAAATAATATAAGGATGGAAGCTTCAGTTTAAATAATTTATTTTGGTACTTCCTAAATTAAAGAAGAAAAAAATAACGACAGAAAAACATTAAAACCGAATGTAACAGAGGATACGGGCGATAGATAGTGCTGTTAGAATTAACACCTGCCATTTTCAATTGATAATTATTCCTGTTTTCTTAAGATGTTTTTATATGGGTTCTATATTAAACTTGCCCTATGCTTAGGAATATAAGGCCAGCTTATACCTTATTAAGTTAATATACCTCGTTGTGAGGTCTTAAAAATAAAATATAATTAAACTAAGGAAAAATGCAGTCGGTTTTATTTGCATTTAAAATATTTTAAGACTTTTCTATTTACTATAATTGATAACGTCATTCAATAACGAATTTTATTTGTGGCGATTAAAAGTGGTTTTCGCTTGTACTGTGTACTCGAGTATTATAGAATATGTAGAAAAAGCATAGACAATAAGCGACAGATGCGTGTCAAATGTCTCTGACACAAACATAATTACGACCATAACACAAAAGCTTCCAATGTGAGAATAAATTCAGGAACAATAGGTTTAAAACATACGTTTTTTATATCATTATTAAATTGATTACTTACGCCTTTAAGAATCCTACTAATATTATAAAGGCGAAAGTTTGTAAGTATGGATGTATGGATGTTTGTTACTCTTTCACGTAAAAACTACTGAATGGATTTGAATGAAATTTGGAATAAAGATAGCTTATAACCTGGATTAACATATAGGCTACTTTTTATCCCGGGAAAATGGAAGACCTCCCGGGTACGCGGGTGAAACCGCGGGGAGCCACTAGTAAACTATAATTTATGGAAAGTGTTTTTTTAAATAACGGCTATCTATGACATGTTTTAGCGAAGGTGTTGAAAGCTGCAAAAATTAATTAGAAACATCTTTAAAATAAAATAGTAATTGCATTTGTCATAATGTTAATGAGAAGGTACTTGTTTCATTACCTATAGCTATAATTTATTAAAAAAAACTTAAAAAAAAAATTGGTTTCTATCCTTATATCTGATATTAATTTTGAGTTCAATTACAAAGACAAAAATAACATTTTCGTTAAAACGCATATACGGTACCTACATAACAATAAATCATCTCCCGACATTGTCAATGAAACGATAAGTAACTCATGTTACAGGCAGACTGTTGCCAAGTGATTCCCAAGCTTTCTCGTTGAAAAAAAAAGAAAAAATAAGGCATAAATCAAATAAAGGTGCGTTCGTATAGCGTTACAATGTTTGAAGGCGCGGCGGAAGCAGGCGACGTTCGAAAACCGGAGCTAAATCATAAATAACACTTTACAGTTCCCGCCGGGATCCAGTTACGCGCAGTTGTCACGTAATTACGATTATCACTCGATGTGTCGATCATAATCGATATCGCGTGAGAACTCGATTTCAACGAATGTCGTGTTAATTATTCATTGGTCATGATGACCTACGATGTCGAATTTATTATTGAGGGCACGAATATTTAATAATACAAAACATTTCTGCCCTTTCAATTTATATTACTGTTGAAAAATTTGAGCATCCCACAAGGAGCTTTTATGGAGCCGCTTTTGTTTATCGTCTACAATAGTGCATCAAAAGAGCAATCGCAGAAATAAAACAGAGTTGGTTAAAAACTGCATGTAATTATAATTAAATGCGAAACATTCAACAATAAAGATAAATCAGCGTCGTGGCATTCTTATAATGGCTTATAAAGCAATTTCATAATCACCGTATCATTGTCGACCATCTTTGAAGCATTCTATTTACCTCAATTACACCTACCATCCCACCCTGTATCTCCCTACTGGGGCATAAAAAACTGCAATTTGCCTATCAGTGCTTGGGTCACAATAAACTTGGCTAAGACCCTCGCCAGTTTATGTTGAGCCGCCGCGGGTCCCTGGCTGTTCCTATCAGCGGGTTGATGGTTCTAGTAGTTAGGGGTCAATCGGAGGTGGTCAGCTCTGAAAGGGTATGGAAGGCTTGAAGCTGCGAGGTCGTTAGCCTGACGTTGATTGTTCGATGAGTGGTGCAATGAGTCATTTGTGTATGTAAATAAACGGGGAAAAAATATGTGGGGAAAATTGTTGGGTCATATAGGTTAAATATAGGGGATTAATCAGGGATGGATTCTTTTAAAAATTGGTTGTTTAGTTGAGTATATAAGTTTCGCGCGGGTATTATGAGAGTTTCTATCTAAAACAAGGTTTTTCGACCTGCTATTTCAGAGCAAATATAATGTTGGGCAAAATCGCGCTGCAGACTGCATTTACGTAGTTATAAATCTAAGACCTTAGAGTTCCTCGTTTTTAGGATGTACCTATAGCATGAATATACAATCAACTCTTTCTTTAAACAATTTTAGCCAGTATCGACTCTTATGAAACATTTATGAGATAAATAAATTTATTATTATATATTTCTTGTATATGTTTTGACTTTAAAACCAAACAAGGATGAGTTTGGACAAATACGATCCCTAACAAGCCACGGCGAGACCCTCACTATTTACTTCTTCACATTTCATTGCAATTAACCCTCAGCAACGCTTTTCCCCGATCCACTCACCTGAACTAGGGAGTGCGTTCACTAGGTTACGCATGCCCCCACCTACCCCCGGTGCTCCCCCCTTGTTTTCCATACTGTTATGTAAAGCTGTTTATATAATGTGTATCTTATCGTGAAGATGTGACGGTTTGAATGATTTTAAAAGGTGTAATCTGTTAATATGAGCTTTGTTATAAATAAATTTTCATGGACATTTTTAACACATAGACATTCTAAAGTAAGCAGTGCTTTTTACCAGTCACTAGATAGCTGATGTACTAATTTTATCCGACAGAACAAACAGACGACAAAGGATTGTTCTGTATGGAAATCCAACCGTGCTAAAAACAGTCGCTATGGATAAAGCCAATGTGCTAGTTGTGAATTTGAAACTTTTATCTTAGCAATTGTTTTGTTAGCAAAATATAAAATTTTATTAAAATCCCTAATAACTTTCAAGCTACCTGGTTCAAGACAAGCCATCTAGCCAATCGATCTAAGACTCTCACGGAACCTCCACATATAAATGACCGTTTAGCAAAATTTACATACCTAAACCTAAGTGAGGGTAACATACCATATTTATATATTAAAACACGGCTATATATTACCTCCCTGCATTCCACATACAGTTTGCGTCAAGTGCAGATTTGTAGGTTACTCGTGCAGCCCACTGTGGGCGGGGCGACTTATCACATAAACCTTATATATCTTGACACAAACATACTCACATACATGAGGAAAATCTGTGTGTTTTCTTACCCTATGTGTTTATGTAAATGGTTATGTTAAACATGCAGTTTTTATTTGAAACTTTCGCTTAAGACGATATTGTCCTGTTTTTATTGTAGTGACTTTTTTAATGAGATAAATTATTAATAGATAATTTTTATTGACTTTTCATAATTTAATTACCTAAGGTTGTAAGCTCAGCAACTATGAAATTGCAATAAAAATCTAATAAAGAAGATATAAAATTCATAGTCAGCTACTTAAAGGGTATTCTTAAAAAATCTTTGAAATTATCAAGGTGGACAGTTAGCGTAGCAAAAAATGTAAATTAAAAAAGTTGGAGAACTCTATTCAAATATTTTTCAAAGGTAGATAATACTTTAGATGGAGAGCAATTACCTTCTAACGTTGTAAGGTACATCTTTAATATCGTAATATGATTATAATTGTATAAACGTTTATTTGTGTTAACTGTAGTTTAAAAAAAATACGACTCAAATCGTTACCATAGACAATAAAAACCGGCCACGAGCGAGTTAGGACTCACGCAGTGTAGGGTTCCGTAGCTAGATTGACAAAATCAAATACTTTACGTATACATATACGATTTACTTAAACATATTTTTAATATTGAGGTGGCAACGAAATGGTTAAAAGTCATATTCGGTTGGTTTGAGGATCTTTTTTACGGAACCCTAAAAAAAGCATCAAAGTTAATCAAATTTCAAAATGGCAACACACCAATCGATTTGAATCGATTAAAGATACGTCATTATAAATTGCCCTCAAGAACTTAGGTTGCGTATTTACGTATCTGAACGCGTGCAGAATTAGATCTCTCTGACGTAGGGGGTTAAAGGGGGGTCTGTAAGGGTGAGGGGGGGTGTTCACGCTGCATGGCACCGACGCGTGTCAGTGGGGAAGTCTCTAATGAACTGTATGAACTAGCAGATGCGTAGGTAAAACTATGTAGCTATAGGTACCTTATGTGTAAGCTATAAATACCTGCTCTTACAGTACTTATATTAGATGTGTATGTTTTTAATTGAATATTAGCTTTTTGTGCTGATGCTAGCGCGTCCAAGCACCACAAATTATTTCTTAGCTCATACGTTTTATTCTGCTTTTTTCAAGCTTTTAACCTGATTCCTACTAATTTACTACCAATTTGAGTGAGGATTCATGTATGGATGTTTGTTACTCTTTTACATAACAACGCCTAAAGGTCTTCAAACGAAAATTTTAAAGATAGAATAAGTTCTATATAACATAAGATACTTTTTCACAAGAAAGTTTCATAACAAACTAACCTTTTCTTTTCTCGTGCGTATAAAATTTAAAAACCTAACGGAGAAGGTTCTTAGCATACATCAAGTAACACGACCTCATTTATCGAGGGTTGGAAAGAATGTTGCTCGATTCTCAACTTTTTTTTTAAATATGAGCTAAAAGCCCTTGAAGTTCTCACAGGGATGTGTTAAAGCCCGCGGCACGGAACCGTGTATGCGTGGGCACGCGCGATTTTACCGCCGCATTGCTCCTGTACGCATCCCTAACTAACGATATGTACCTATATACACTTTATTTTTACGCACAGAGTATATTAAAAAAATATAATTATGCTAAAATAATGTTCTAAGTCTTAGTAAGGTTTTTAGTTATGAATATTCGTGGACGCATTTCGATGCAGATTGAAAAACGAACCTATAAATGCTAAAAGTATATTTCTTTTTGGGTGTCAATAAAAAAAAAAACCCGCCCAACCGTAACTTCGAATTTAATATTAAAATGGAGTAACACTATAAAAATAAGCAATAAATAACTGGATCTGTCTCAGACATACATACAACCCGATTTAATATTAATAAATGAGAACGCATTTTAGTTTCGTGTTTGTGCATACTAAGGGTGCACCGAACGCACCCCTCACGCACTCACACACACACGTGAATACTGGACGCTGATTGGTCGACAGAGTTGCGTGTGTGTGTACCTGTTTGGAAGTAGAAAAGAGGTCGGTTATAGTTAGATTTATTTATGCCGTCGTGTTCTAGGCTGTTTGAATTAGTTGCGTGCATTGGGGTAGTCTTTTGCTAGGAAAAAGTATTGATTTTTTCCACAGTAGCCGCAGCCGCGCTGGGATACGCGCTTTTGCTAATAGATGATTTTCAAAATGGACGCCCTCTGTTCATCTACTATAGCATGAGATCTTTGAATAATTGTATTTGTTTTATTAGTGGAGTATGCAAGATAATTTTATTAGAGATGTCTCAGAGTAATAGGGTGTAAAAATAACGCTAAGTTGGTTTTTATTATTATTAAGTATGTATGCCTGCGTCATGTGAGATCTTGATGTTTAAATAAAATTTGCAAAATTTGGAAATACGCGTCAGAGATTTTTTGACTAATATTTTAGCAATTGTAATTCAAAATTGTTTTTTTTTACATAATAACTTCCGATAACAATTTGCGATTTTAATAGAGCAATTAATGTAGAAAATACGTTATTTAAGTAGTTAAGTTATCATGCAAAGACATTATACTTATTCTAAGTATGCAGATGTCAAAACCGGTTATTTAACCGTTTTTTTGTTAACATCAAAGTTAGGCGATGAAATAAGTTAGGTAGGTATATATGAAATGAATTTTTAGGGATTTTTTTATAATGTGCTAAATTAATGTCTATTACAGTAATGATTTTATATACAAGAGATACCTACTTATTACAAAAAGGTTTAAAATAAAAAAAATACTGATTGGAAATTATAATCGTTTTAAGAAAAATAAGCCTATAATGTGAGTAGGCACTTTGACCTGAGCATGCAGATGATTTATAAAAAAAAATTGTTTCATTGATTTGACCAACTTTTCTTATATATTTTCTTAAATTACGGAGTCAGCATAATTTTTTTTAAATGCCTAAATACTATCCTTCCAATGGCATATGGTTGTATTTTGCATCTTTCGTTATATATCGTGCTGATTTATATTTGTTATGATATCATTGAAATAATCCTGCGTCTGCGCATCCTTTACGATAAAGGATATAAATGGCAAAAATATATAAACGGTAGTTTACCAACCATCCAATCGGTAAATAATAAATAAATAAATATCCAGGGACATTTCTCACACACGGCCAATCTGATTCCAAAGTAAACTTCAAATGAAGCTTGTGTTATGGTAACCAGATAGCTGATATACTACATATAATACTTTAAATACATACATATTATAGATATTTACATCCAGACACAGAACAAACAGACATATTCATGCATACAAATGTTTGTCCTGGGTGGGATTCGAACCCACGACCCGCGGCTTGAAAGTCAGGGTCACTAACTACAAAGCCAACCGGGCTGTCAAGGGGTGTAAATAAAGATAGAAGAACTGTATTAATTTATTAGTACATCAGTTTAAATTGAAACATTGTATAAATCATCAAGAAAGGTCAAAAAACTGGATCCCGGTTGCCTCAAATGAATCGATAAGAAAACACACATGTTTGCACGTACCAAAAAAAAAACAATTACGCAACTAAAACTCCTGTTATACGTAACAACGACGTGCATGCAAGATGCATCATTAATAAGTCAATTCGTCCTACCGCCCGTTACATCAGCTGATAGCACAAAAAGCTCGACCTAACATCTGCCGGCCGAGAGGCCGTGAATCACCGGCCCTTGGCGCGTGCCGCTTCGGAAAAAAAAAAGAAAAAAAAATCAAAAGTGTAAACTCCCGCCGACCGTTATAATCGCCTCGACTCACTGTGGGTGGACTCACGTGTGCTGGCTACGTTTAAAAATCGACTTTTTTTTGCACGGATTCGGCGCCGATAATGCGATTTAGTGATGTTTTTTTTTTATTCTCTTTCTCTCGACGACCTTCAAACCTCGTTGGAAGTTATCTTATTATTCTATCCTCCCAATACATTTTTAATGTTACATAAATGGCATTTATTATGAGTTACCGCCATACAATAACAATTTACATGAAACTAAAGTACTATAGCATAATATTTTTCGATATGCTAAAGATAAAACATAATTGCGTTCAGAGCAATAAATTTGCCTTAATTTCAAGATGGCGACACGTTTCAGTGCCATTAATCTTCGACGCAAAAAAAATTACTCGATTAAAGTAAACGTATGAATATTCGACAAAACAAAAAAGCCATTAAAATGTACGATAAAAGCGTCAAAGATTTATAGGCAAGTTTCTCGGTAATGTTTATTGCTGGATTGTTTGCGAAGTCTCAAAAGGAAAACACTATTATTCCTTTAGCGAGACAATTTTTGGCATCGATTTCGATACTCTAACTCGCGGAATTGCTTTAACGCAGTCATTGGATGGCCCATTTTACGAGTTGATATCTCTCGATATACCGATACTTAAACGATTTTGAATCGATTTTGTACGTTACCGATTGTACAAATCTAAAATAAATCCCCGGAGATATTTCTAGGTGTTTACATTGCGGCAGAGCTGTAGTAAGCGCCTTTGCCTCCGAGAATTATGACAACAACGACTTTATTTTTTTAATGTTTGAATTTTGAAAACCTCACACCAGACAGCCAGTGATAAAACCGTCACATGCGGTTTATCCCGGGCCGATAATGGCGGGCGGAAAATTATGGTTTTAATTCTGGGATCGTTACAGCTGATCCTGGATTATTTAATGACTGCGATGGGCAATGTCTAGTCTAGCCGGGAAAAATTTAAAGGGGGAGTGACAACTGTCAGATTTACTGTCATTTTTGGTCTGTGGTCGAATACGTACCTTCTATTTTAAAGATAGAAAATATTAATTATACCTACCTAAGCCTATTTCAGCCATAGTAGCTCAGTTAGGAACGCACCGACTCACGATCATGAGGGTGCAGGTTCAAATCCCTGGCCCGTACCTCTGAGTTTATAAAAACTTACGTACGGATGCACACCACTGGCTTTCGGTGAAGGAAAACATCGTGAGGAAACCTGAATGCCCGAGATGTCACAATTAAAGGCATGTGAAGTTCGCCAATCCGCACTAGGCCCGCATGGTGGACTATGGCCTAAACCTCCTCGATGTTAGGAGGGGCTCGAGCTCTTCGGTGGAGACGTTTATGAGCTGATGATGATGAAGCCTATTTCATTTCATACCTAATAACTTTATGGAATTACAGTATTTTCAGAATATTTGAGGTCTAATCTGAACCGAATACCCAATCTGTCGGGTTAGATTGGATAGGATCGTGGAATAAATGGATCAACAGCAAATATGTAAGTGTTATTGTATTATTACGGGCGACGTAACATTTTTCGATGTGGCAATATTTAAATATTTTTTTTTTGGATCACCAGCCTTTATTTACTTACAAAGTTTTGGACAAATCGTAATATGAAGTCCTTAAAATGATTTCAAATTCCAAGTTCGAGTAAAAATCATAGAGAGATCTTTGTTCTTTCTAAAGCTGAACAGTCTAAATCTAGACTTAATTCTTTTTCACATAGTTTCAGTCAATGACTAATAACTATATTTACATGTATGACGATATTCTAAACTGAATCAGTGTCACATAAATGGGGCATGTGTGTTTTTAGCTAGACAATGAGATTTCAAAACTACTTGCTGAGCTGAGATTTATACCTTTTTATTAAATTGAATAAAATGTAGTATCTCACGAAGAGTAGGGCAACGAAAGCTTATACTCAATTTTAATGTTTTTTTGATTTGGCCGCATAATATTGCTATTATACCTATTATACATTGGGAAAGTTACTTAGAAAGTAAGGGATCATTGAATTTTACATTTATTTTTGTCAGTTTTGAGCTAACGTAATAATAAAAACGTAAACAATTATTAAAGCTACACGAAGCTAAATAAAAGTAGACATAACACCTTAAAAAACGAGCAGCAAGAGTAACAAGCTAGTACGATAAGGAATCAATCAGACGTAGCAGCAACACCTTTAGTCCAACAATAGCAACAATCAGATCGCGATAAAAGCTAGAGGCGTTCCGTGCACCGGCGCAGAGCTCTGATTGGACGCCGGGCAGCGTTGCGCGCGCATCTGTCGACCACGTTGCGATCGGCGCGTGCGCACAGGAGAAAATGTGGGCGACATATGAACCGTAATATAAATAATACCTTCATAAGGTCAAAAAAAAGCACTAGGATAATAGACGGGTGTCCAAATAAAGGTGTCTTAAATGCAGCTGACTGATAAATTCAATCGTGTGATAATGTTATGCTTTTGTTTTTTTTTGTCAATAAATTGTGTTTAAGGATGTTACTATTTCTCTTGTTATCCATTGCCTAGCTAAGATGTGCTCTATGACGGGGTATGTAACATTAGTAAATTAGAAAATAATTAATCATTTTAGGTAAATACCTTCGCAGCTCACAATAACTACTTTATTTTTCTTGTAAGATTTATTTATGAATATAAAGTTTTGTATGCTGTGTCATACATTCATAACACAGTATCCCAGTACTATCGATGGTAACATATCCCGTAAAGTTATTTCACACGAAATAATCAGCTGTAAAATTACCAGATAAATATTTTGCGCGAAAAATATCTCGGGCGCGCCTTAAGACTCGAATGCTCCTACAGTAATTTAATGATCACTCATAAAAAAGTGTAATTTTAATTGTATAAAATTGGTGTCAGGTGCAAAAGTACTACCAACCTAATGGTACCAATACATTGTTCACATTTGAGAGATATCAAACTGTTAAAGTATTACCAACCTTTAGCACAGTAATAAAAAATATATTTAGTTTTAGTACGCTTACTTTAATCTGTAATGTCTACATTCAATTATTTATTAATTCAGTTATTATAAGAATCAAAAGGTTATGAAGTTTTTCAGTGGTCATTATAAATAGGCATCTTGGGCTTGAATGTTTTAAGAATTACTTAGGATACAATTCAGAGAGGCTATTACTGTAAGAAAAAGGAAATTAGTTTTTTCATGAATTCATAGCATGTCATATTTAAAGCACAGCAACATGTCACTTTCTACTAATATAGGAGAGGAAAAATTATATTTTTGTGTACGTTTGTAATGAATAGGCTCAAAAAACTACTGTCGATTTCTAAATTCTTTTACCATTGGAAAGCTACATTATCAGGGAGTCATATAGGCTATATCTTATCTCTCTTATCCAAGGGAACGGTAACTACGCGGGTGAAACCGCGCAGAGGCAGCTAGTCCTAAATAAATTAGAACCGCACATAGCCTTTTGATACAACAGAAGTCAAGTCAAACGGTAATAGCCCCACAGTGTTATTATCGGTTAAAGACTAAAAACTGCCAGCGTTTTTATTCAAAGTAGGTCCTAAATAAAGGCAATTTCTGGACTGAAAAGGAAAGGTATCCCCCACACCTCCCTTGGAAAGCTTTACGGTGCTTGTTTTAAAACTAATTTGCTAAAGTTACTTCGCAGCCGGTAACTTATAATCGTAAATTAAGTCAAGTACGTTCCTCGCTTCGCACTTTCGTTGGGAAAACTTTTTTCGGTAAAAAAAAACAAATATCTGTCTACTTTTCCGGTACTTTACTTTAGGTTCATAGCTTTGGTAGAATGTTTGGTATTGAATTTATTTTCAGTTAAAATAGAAGTAATATTTTTATACTGGCAACACTAAATAACCGCTAATCAATGTCAAACGAAAAGTTATTATTTATTCAAAAGTAATTAGCTTCGTTAAGCTTGATCACGATTGTATAGAAGTTCAACGAAAGTTTAAATAAAATCTGATTAGATTTTTGTCATAGCACGATACAATCACGCAAAATAGTCTTTAATTGTCAATTATTTTTCTTTTTAATCACTTATTTTTTCATTAAAAACTTATTAAATTTCGGATTATTTGTCTTTCCCATTGTCTGCGGCATTAATTTGTGGATTTGTGGATGCTATATTTATATCGATATAGCATATATACATACATACGTTAACATCTGACAGCGGTTATTAAGTACTTGAACACTCAAAGATTATAAATAAAAAAGTGTACAAAACAGAATAGCTTTGATAGCACTGCGAGCAATCTTTTTCACGGGCTATTAATTTTGCTGTTATGTTTTTTATTGCAATTTTATGTTAATAAGTTTTCTTTGTCTCCTGTTTTCCAATTTTTCTTTTTTTATGTATCTATACATTTTTATCGTTATAAAAATTATTTATTTGTTTTGTCTGGCAACATTAACATTAACCTAATATCCTTTCGAATTGTATACAGAATAGCTCTTCTAGGTTGGATACTACATAAATTTGATTTCTGCTACAAAAATGTATCGAATTTTCATATAAAAATCTGACTACTTTCAAAAAGCTACTAAACTTAAAACCACAAAGTGTAATCAAGTACCTACAGTATATAAATATTAAGGAGTGCTTTCTTAATAAGAAAATATATTTACTTTAAGTATCCATAAGTAAGCCTTGCGACGAGAGAATGAACTCTAAATACATAGCATTATGAACCTAATTTTAACGATGGTAATCAGAAAATTACGCCGATGCTTTTGTTACATTTTCTTTCACTGCGAACTCAAATACCTAGTTAGTTTAAATGTACCTGATTATTACAGACTGCGCTTGCTAGGGTAATATATAATTGTGAAAAGAAAATCAGTTGGGTAAGCTATCTAAGAATTGTATGAAATACTGAACTTTTTTTCAGCTTCTTTAGGTACTTGATATTTTTGCCTAGTCCGAAATAAAATAATCTTTTTTTTTTACTTTTCATTACATATGTTTGTTTCGATGAACGCGCTAATCTCAGGAAGTACTGGTCCGATTACTTACTCCGATTTGAAAAATAGTTCAGTGTTAGAGAGTTCATTTATTGAAGAATGCTATATCTAATTGCAATATTCCTTCGAGAAAAGGAACTACGCGAGAAAAACCGTGGGACAGCTTAAAATCCACATTGCGGATATAATGTTTATAAAAAGAGATAATACTTATATAGGTAATACGCCTTTACACTTAGAAATAGTGAGCTTCTAAAGCGGAAGGTTCCTGAGAGAAGCTGGCAATAATGTTGCCATGTAAAGAGTATAATTTCGTCTCCACAAGATGGTGGCAACGTACTCTATAGAATAAATTAATGCAAATGCCATCCACAAGGCAACGCGTGTATTTGCGTCATTCGCAAATCGATTCACGGATTCATTTTTTCACTAAACACTTATTCAGTCGATGTTTAATACATTATGTTGAAATCGAAAGGTGATCTTGGTGATATTTTTGTGAATCGGTGGATTTTAAACCGTTAAAAGTTAACTATAACTAAACTTGAGTTTTTACTTTCTTTATACCTCAAAGGTGGCAAACAGGCATACGCTTGCAACACCAGGGACGTCATATTGACAACAAATAAATAAATAGTCAAAACTCTTTAGACAATCGTCACCAAAAGAATAATAAAATTCTTCAACTTCAGAGTAGACTAATTTTAAACGGCAGCTTGCCATTACCAAAATAACAAGTACTTAAAGGTTTGAATAAAAAAGAAAAATAATATATTGGTTTATAAACTTTCCCAAGCTTAATTCAAGATTTATTTCTTTTCGAGTCTATTCGATATCACGATTAATGCAACTTGATCGAAACGTATCTTAATCGAGGTAAGCCAAAATTTATATTTTGATACATAGTGCACTCGCGAATCGTCCCGTTTCTATACTTATTTTAATCTTGAAGATATTATATACTTCACGCACACATAAGTACACTAGCCTTAAGCACACAAGCGTAGGCTACGTTCAGTATTTACTATTGGCAATACTAGACATTTGCATCTATAGACAATCTCATTGTTATTTTTTTGTGACTTACCTTCTTTTCCGTCAACTTCTCGCACCGGCGCTGCTTGCATATCTGGTGGGATTTGTCGTTGCGACAAGGCGCACAGTCCCCGCAGTTGTCCTTGCGTTGGCATCCTATGCATTCGCCGCAGCGTTTTCTCTTCTTTTTCGTCTGTTGAATGGAAAAGAAAAGTAAAATCTCGAATAAATATATGACATTTGACATGACAACAAACATTTGTTTCCAACTCCACCAATATAAAAATAAAACTAAATTAAAATCAGGAAAAATACGTGTTAGCTTACTCCTGCGGTTTCAACCGTGTACGGAGGACCTTCAACTTTCCCGGAATAAAAGGTCTATGATGTCCTTTCCCAAGCTCTAGATTATATTAGTAGCAAATCTCAAAAAATCGGACCAATAGTAGCGAAGGCGTAAGAAATAGAGTTACTTTCGCATTTATTCTATCAGTACGCATTGTTCACCCTTTACATAAACCCGTGTGTATATCCTTTCTCCATTTCTATTTTAAATATGGTGCGAGACTAACCAATAGCGCACGACTCAACTATCTATGCATCGCGACCGAATTTATAAATAGTATCATACATCCTATTGGTTACTGAAGTAAACGCTATCCTTATCCAATCAGTAGATTTTTTAACACGACAGAAATTAGAATGTTATAACGGAACATTTATAATGACTTCGGGAATGACGTTAAATACATATTTACTGTTACAATTTCTCATATCTGATTTCATTCCCGTTCGTTGCGTGCGGACCTTCAACGTTGGATCAAACATTTGTAATGCGTCTCTCTCCTTACCCATACGTTAGAGTGGGATGGAGTGCTTGTCAATTGTTTGGCAGTCATGGCCAACAAAAAGGGACGTTGCAATTATTATCCAGACAATTTCGGAGTTCTGCAAACGTTTTAATGACCCGTCGCGGTTGTGCACTGCGCCGGCGCATTCAATCGAAGCGGTTAGTCGTGCCGGCTTTATAATATAAATATTTTGACCAAAAAATAGTCATAAATAAATAAATATCATTTGAACAATCTCTACAAACGTTTAAAGCGAGATATCTTTGATTCTTGATCTTTTTAGGTTACCCTTTTTTCAAAATTAGTTTATAATTAAATATATACTTTTTGGCACTATAGGTCTGTATGTTATTAGAAATTATTATGCTGTTATTGTTTTTATTTTTCTGTAGATGACTGTTTGATGCCAAAAGTAAGTAAAAAAAAAATATGGGGTAATAAAACTTGACTATTCTAAGCGTATAAACATTATGCAAACATATTTTCCATATTCAACGAATTGAATTAACTTCGGAAAAAAAATAACAGCTGTGTTGCGGTAAGAAGAATGTGCCTCCATTATTTGGTGCAATTTCATTCGTGCGAGGCTCGGCTATCATCGGTTGTAATCGGAACCAGCCGATTGTTGGGCCGACAAACAGCTGACTATATAAGGGATTCTATTGCATTTTTTTCTGTAATAAGTTATATTATAGCTCTATTTATCAAATGCAGTTTTCAACTAGAGAATTAAATATCTAAAGAGGTTAGATGTCTTATATATTAGGTACTAGGTGACCTGTGCAACTTCATCATTTTTCGTACCAGAAGTTCATGAGATTAGCGCGTTCAAACAAACTCTTCAGCTTTATAGTATTAGTATAGATTGCAATGGGCTTTTAGTGTTACTATAGGCAAAAATTAATAACGTATACTGAAAGCTAGGGCGAGTCGCTAGATAATAAATAATTTTTAAATGATAATTATAATATTTTTGAGATACCTATAAATTATTAGGTTCTCATTCATAAAACATTACTATTCTAGTTTATTATATCCTTTTATTGCTTGTATAAAATAGCTATTCTTAGCTGACATGATTAAACGATAAGTTGCGTAAATAAAATACCTAATTATTTGCATATGGTAACATTATTGTAATTATTCTAAACTAAATCGACTAAGTAGTTCATGCAGCTGTTGTTTATATTTTTTAATTAATTATCTACATATGACATGATCGTACAAGTTGACTTTTTGCTCTCATTTATTAGTTTTAATTATAGATACAAATTATATAAATTATCTACTTACTACTAGATTTAAATTTGCATATTGCTTTATCATGGTTAATACGTCACTGGCTAAAATAATATTCCTAAATAGTAATAGAATTGCCAATAAAAAAAATCTATTAAAATAATCTAATATTTCTTGCCAGTTTTAAGTTAATTTTACACGTTTTAATTACGTAAGAAGAATTGAGTAATTACATTAACTTGTTCTTCTATTAAATACCTTATAAAGTGGATAATATCCGGGTTCGCATATGGCATTTTTTCTTTAAACCACTTACAATGATATTGTGTAAGTACTTAGAATAAATTTATCCTTTTAATGATTATTGATTGACCTTTAAACATATTTAGTATGCTTTTTTTTAAAAGGGATGATTAGGTAAATAGTTTAGATAAAATAGGACTTTCCGATAAACAAAAAAAGTATTTTAAACCAATTTACTTATAAAATTGACTGATTGATTATAAAAACAGAGAGGAAAAGATCCAAAAACCCATAGACTTAAATCTATGGGTCTAGTAAGTCTACTAATTTTTTTTTTTTTTTACACACGGCCAATCTGATTCCAAATTAAGCATCATAGTGAGCTTGTGTTATGGTAACCAGATAGCTGATATACTACATATACTACTTTTAAATACATACTTATATAGATATTTTACATCCAGACACAGGACAAACAGACATATTCATGCATACGAATGTTTGTCCTGGGTGGGAATCGAACCCACGACCCGCGGCTTGAAAGTCAGGGTCACTAACCACAAAGCCAACCGGGCTGTCATATATATAATAATATAATATAAATATCCTGGGACATTTTTCACACACGGCCAATCTGAAGGTAAATAATAATAGGTCTTTGTTATTTTTTTTTTTAATCCTATAATTGGTGTTTAACCGTTATATTTAATATAAATAAATAAATCATAAATAAGGTAATATTGCTCAGGATTTTTGCCTAATTTTATAGTACCTGCCTTTAATATATTGTAAAGCGGAAAAGTTTGCTTGTTTGATCGCACTCAAATAACTACTAGCTCGACTTGACAAATGAGGAACATCACACTACGACCAATAGGAGCAGATCATCAATGATAAATGTTCCAAAAAGGGGTGAACTAGGTAAAGTTTAACACAGAGATAGAATACGTTCTAGTATAGGCCATGGGCTACATTTTTCTGGGAAAATGAAAGTTCCCAAACACGGGAAAGAAGCTAGTACGTTATAAAGTGATATATAAGTAAGTACCTATACATAAATTCTGTCATTAGCAGATCACAGATAAAGTTCAAAATCACTTCGATAAAAGCTCCGAAAGCTCAGAAAAAGCGTACTTACTCCCAATAAAGACTAAATAACGATTTACGTTTACATTATAATAAAAATATATATAAATACAATAGTCTCTTCCGCTTTTCCTAATGTTTTGTTCGTTGTTCTAGGAAGCTTTCGCAATGGATTTTCCCGTTTGACTCATTCGTATAATGAGTAATGGAAGTAATATCTACAAGGTAAAATAAACCTTATCATAAAGGAATAAGACACGAGATAACTAAGACGGGATATGTTACGTTTTCAATAAGCCACCTAAAATACTCGTATCATTATGAACTGATAAAAATAATGGTTTTTCTTTGTCATTATTTAGGAATATTGTAATGATTTGCTTTAATGAAATGTTTTATTACAAATTTATTTATTAACTTCATATTTACTGATTTAGATTTGTTAGACATAAAATGTAGATACTTTATTAATTAATTAATTGTTCCAAATGTTTTAGAAAACTAATAAAATCCCTACTTATATCCCTATTGGGTATATATAAATGCGATAGTAATGTCTGTCTGTTACGCATTCACGTCAAAACCACAGAACTGTTTTTTATGAAATTTGATACAGAGATAGACTAGTTTGGGAAAGGATAGAGGCTAGGCTACCTTGTATCCCGCGAAAATTAAGAATCTTCCGGAAAAGCAGGTTAATACGCAGGACAGAAGCTAGTTGACCATAGGAATAAAAATACCGATTTACTTATATATAAAATTGGAAACTAAAGGCGAACAATCTAGATATGAGAAAATGTATACTATATTACTCACAATATTTTCGCGAAACGAAACAATAGCTTTTGTAATAAAGCTCTCGGAAATTCATCGCATGTCTCCGTCAGTCGGTGTTGGTAACGGAGCTTCGAGCTTTTTCAATGTAAGCTTTTGCAATTTTATTAGCATTCGCGTGTGTTTAATGAGCTTTTTTTGATTAAAATCTTTATTTTAATGTATTTATTATAATTCGTGCGCTTTTAATAGTATTTACGAGCGGTTATTTTGATTTTATTGCGCATAAATATTTACGGAAATTATTAAAAAGTTTATATTTAAGTATTTTTATTTGAGTAAGTCGAATGTATCTTGGTTTTTCGAAGTGTAGGTTAAGCCGATTGATTCTTATATGCATCCTGCTCTATCTTATATAGATTATCATCATGTCAGAGTGAAAGACTGAGCTATTCCAGACATAAAATTTTGATGTACAAAAACTTACTACGTACTTTTAAAAGTACTTTATCATTTTTAAAATATCCTATACATTATTTATGTCCACATTACTGCATCTTCCAGTAACATAGCTAAAACTGCAGCTCTGTTATTATTTCATGAACTTAAAGACCTTTTTACATAACCCCATTAGGGCCATGAAACTAACGTCTAAACAATAGCAATAGGCAGAAATAACCTCTAGTAATGTTAATTATCCTCTGATGAGGCAGACAGCTGCAATACAAAGGTGTCCATTATTAGGATAGACTGACATTTTATGCTTAAAGAATGTTGTACGCTCCGAACGTTTTCTTGCTGTTAGATACGTTTTTACTGTACTATGTCCAAACAACAATTACATGTTTAATAAGGAATATACACTTCTAAAATGCAATTTTACCTGACCGGTTAGTTAATTATGTGTTTTTTATAACATAACCTAATGCTTTGTTAATGTGTGTAGATGTGGACAGGATTAAGTAACTATTTTAATTATATATACCTATTTAAGTGGTAAAATATTTGTCATTCTAAAAAAATGAGGTGCAGATGAAATCATTATTCGTCTATAAAAATAAGCAGACGAATTCTATGAAATGACACGACTGAATTACGTCACTCGCGAAAAAATATCGTCTCGCTCGGTATTTGGTATGTAAAAGAAAAATACTACTATTGTAAAGCTGTCTAAATAAAATGGAGGGACAGTAAAAATCACTAGGCAAAGATAGTAATGAAAACGAGAACTGTTAAGGCGAAGGGCTCCGAACTGCCTCCTAATTGCATTCAATGTAAAATTCCAAAGTCATAAAATGTTCTAAGCAGGACACGCGTAAATCGTCCCACTTTAATTTGTGTTTTAAACGGGAGAGGAAGTTAATTTATTGGCGGAGCCAGAATCGGCTAACTATTAAATTTATAGCAACGAAGACAGAGAGTTCGGCCATTTGGAACTCGAGACCGGGAATAAAAACTGCTCCCTATATAATAAAAGGTGGAATTACGGGGAAAGTTTCTCTTTTTCGGGTACTCCCGAATATCCACTTTCGGCGGCGTGTAGCCGAATGAAAATTCTGAGAATTCTCATATCTTTCGTCGAATACACAGTCGGCTCTACGCTATTCCCGGGCGGCTTGTTTGCGCAATTCACCAATTCGTTGGAAGGCAGATTAGTTGTCGTTTTCGATTTTATTGTGTTGCTCTTGTAATTTTATCTTTGCTTACTTACATTTAAGATTTCAAATTGAACTTGAATAATAAGTATTTATTGGAATAGTAAATATTTGAGGTTTAAAAAACTTGGTGGAGTTGAAAATATATTCTAATGCTAAAACAATAAAGTTCAGACTGACCTGTTTCTCGCTGGATATGTCATCGAGTTCCATGGGTCCAGTGTTCATGGGTGGCGCGCCGTGCATGGGCGACTTGAACCCAGCTGTCGAGGACACAGCGGCCACCTGCCCGCTGCTCTCCGACCCCACTTCCATGTTAGAACAATCTGACTCTGAACTGTTCGCACGCATTTTCCGTCGCTCCTTCTTGCGAAAGTCAGATCTTGTCGGCGACGAGCCATTACCGAAACCGTTTGTCTTCTTCTCATACCCATTGTCGATCAACATCGGATTCTGGAAACTCGCATGGTGCAGACCATTCGGGGTATATTTATCCTGTAATAATTTCACGTCAAACGGCTCGTTCTTTAAAACATGGACCACTGTTGGACTCTGTATATTCTGTAATATGCTTCCGTTTTGGTGAAGCAGCGTCCCATTTTGGTGTAAAATCCCATTCTGGGTCGGGAATGCGTTAATAGTTGCAATATTCGGCTGGTATAACTGTATGTGCCGATCGTCGATGTACGCCTGTCCAGCAGGAGTTAGCTCCCTGGCTTGTAAGGGAGCCGGCACTATAGGGTAACTTCTAGCATTGACAGCTGTCAGTGTATGGAATGTAGTAGCGTTGACAGGTGACAGAGTGGTGAGCGTGGTCGACAGCGGCGTTACTTGCGCCAGGGTGGTCAGGTGGGCAGGCGACGCCGGGGTCGTCAGTTGCGTGAGTTGTGTTAAATGACTAGGACTCGCGCTGGGCGTCGTGTTGGCCGTCACGGGGACCGGAGTCACACTCGGCAGCCCCGTTTCAGGTATGACTGTCGTCTCTGGAAACGTTTGGAACTGGCTCTGGAAGGACGGCAGCTTGTTCGGTATCGGCTGCAGCGTGACCGATTGGTAGTCGAGCGGCGATGAGAAGCCAGCTCTTAGTATGGCGTCTTTCGAATTGACCGTGAGAGGCATCGATTCCCACGGTCGGTATTGCGGTTGGCTGGCGATCACGGAGACTGTGTCGCCGGTGCGTTCGTAGTACTCCCAGCCGGGGTCCAGGAGCCGGCCGTCGGCTGTGAGGATCCGTTGCTCGTTGTCAGCCATGTCTCCGAAGGTCGAGAATGGTGGCAAGTCCGCGCTGTGTGCGCCCTCGCTACTGAGCGCGTCGCTCATGACGCTTTCCCGCGACGCAACCGCATCGCGTCAATTGCTCAAAACACTTACAAAAATAAGCTCTAAGTCTACTGTTGTACTGAACACTGGGAACTGCACTGGAACATTAAATTTGTACTCTGTGACCTGGCTCCGTTGTTGTCCGCGGTACTCTAAATAGCACTTAAATGTTATGATTATACGGCACACTGGTTTACACTACACTAATCACAATATCTTTGATAACCAACTAAAGAATAAATATCAAAAGTTCTTATTGAGAGGCAGTCTAACTTACACGAGTCTTACACTAAGGGCTTATAAAAATCTTTGGCTGACTTTTTTATTAAATGCTCGAGGATTCGGTTCGTATTAAAAATGTTAACGGTCGATAAAATATTTTGTGCACTCGTTTAACGATTTCTATTATTTTGGAACGTTTAAATACTGGTCGTTGATAGATTTTTTAGTTTACTTTTTCTTTCGCTTGTTCGAAGGCTTTTTTATTGTAAATACCGATCACTTCAGACTTAAATTAATTTGTACTGTTTGGGAGTTAGCGTATACTATGTACGATTTTTAGTTGTATCGTTAAAAGGTTTAAAAAATAGTGCTTATATTTAGATTTTTGAAACGAAAGATATGACTGGAGGCTTTGGTTTGAGGATTTCTGGCTTTTGGTTGGTGTTTTTTTTTCAGCTGCTGTATGTCATGAGGCGGATGGTTAACCGTACGGTCGGCGCCAATCTGTGGATAGAAAAAAAAGAAATTACCATTTGAAAATTCGAATAAGAAAATGGGGAACGAGAAAAAGGGAGGTAAATTCACAAGTTATTGGTAGGCTCGGACATGTTTACTGCGATGGTGGCGGCGCATGCGCGCATCGCTGTTTTGAATTGAGCGCGAATCGATGCAATGGCGCGAATGACGGAAAACGCTACGAGATTTTAATAATTTTCTATAAAAATATTAAAATTAAGTAAGTAATTAAGTTACCCGGAAAGTTCGTTCGAGGAAATGTTTCGAATAAGTACCGTCATAAATATTTCTTATGTCAACTATCTACTGGTGCGTTTCAGTGAGTAATATAGGTACACGAGACTTAACAACTTCAAGTGTCAGGGTCGACAACTCATTTACGACGTACCTGTTATAAATGTCATACTCTGCGGTAACTACCTACATTCGCATAGTTTTTTTCTAGTGATTTACCACAAAAAGGTCCCAACTCAGCATGATGCTGATTGTGAGTCAGCGCTGGTCTTCCATTGCCGGTCCCAATGGAATACCCATGACATCACAATAAAGTAATTTAAAAAAGAAAGATGGCGTCTGACAGTTGAATAACCGAAATTATTTGAAAATAGAACGTATATATGAAGTGATAATCCACCGTCATTCGGGTTGCGCATCGAACTATACGCAAATGGCTTACATCATTATATGGTGTAGATAAAACACGGTGTCGCCAGATAATCACGTTGTCATGTGCCGGTAACATTTCGCTTGTGACGTCATCCCCCCACCCCTTTAACCTGACCCCGATACACCCCGTGCGTGCAACCACCGTACCGTTAGAAACAAGAAAAACAATAGGCTAGTTCTCCTATATTCTATATAATAAATGCAATGAGGTTATAGCTTTATTGGTATTTTGCGAAAAGAAAAATTACTTTTTTTGCGCTCGTTCTAGCAGGGCTAATATTGTTACAAAAAACTTGTTTTGAAAAGGGTAATTGCTGAGTTTCTTGCTGGCTCTTCTCAGCAAAAGCAATCTTCCAAACCGAGCATTAGAATCGACGTTTCATAAGTGCCTGTGAAGACCTATTTAAATTAATAAATATATTTCAACTATCACTTACTTAAAAATTGTTAACTAAACAAATTGTTAGGTAAACTATATTCTCATTTCAATAGCCATATATTTTTATAACATTCTTAAAACTACCCTGAATGTTAAATGAACTTTGATGCTTGTTCTACGCATTTAACAACAAAACCGCGATCTTGACTACAAGCCGGCAAAATGAAGAAGCCTTCACGTCGGATAGTTAAAGATGATTTCGGGTGGAATACCACGTGGCAGCATTAGCATATATAGATGTAAACAAGCTCTATAAATAGAAGGGTACGAGTTGCCTAATGGTACGCTCTATTTCGGCTTAACTATTTTAAGGGCAACTATTTTGGTAGTGTTTCAATTTAAAACTGTCTATTTTCTCCGATCGTGATTCGATTTGATATTCGATTTATTTTTAGATACGATTATTTTTGGAGTTCCCGGCAATTTTTATGTGCGAAATATGAATCATTTTAATACCGTAGTATTCAAATATAATAAATAGTTAATAGCATGTAAAAAGGTTTTATGTAGATCAAAAAAAAATAATCAGTTAAGAAGGAACCCGAGCGGAAATTGCTTAAAAAACAAAAAGTTTACCTAAATTTAAATTTCAATTCATTTAAAAAGCACGTGAATTATACTAAATATAAACCTATCATTCTGATTATTATTGTTTCGATTCAAATAACAGCGGGACTAGTCACGTTCTTCACTTTTAAATAGCTACAAGATATTACTATAGAACGATATCGAGTGCTCGCGATAGCCACATCGTCTGCAGACCACGTGACGTCATACTATTGTATTGTAGGAATACTAGTTTAAAACGTATTTAAAAAATAAAAGCCATAACTTCTCTTCTATCAGTGACTGATTCCCTTACGGAACTGAACTTGCTTTGAGATTGCATTTAAACACGTTGAAAATAGATAAAATAGGATTCGTTAGATTCAAGATAAGTGCAGAAATGATGACATTTCTCTGAGCGTTTCTCTTGCTAGTAATTTACTATCGCTTGAAAAATTATGATAGCCAAAGCTTTAACCACATTTCAGTCGAGGATTGATAACTGCGCCGTTTCTAAAGGCCTCACATCAAAAGGAATGTCTTTTGTTTGGTCTACAAAGCGGGAGTAAATTGCAACACGCTTGTTTCGACTTTTTCGCTTCCCCTCGAGTGCCTTGCTGGATTTTCCTCGGGGAAAAGGTAAAAAAAGTTTTCGTCTACAGCCTATTCAGTAACGACCAGCTAGTTCCTTTGCACATTGTAAAAAGCGATTCAAAATATAAAATTTTACTACTCAGATTTAAAAGAAATATATCGGTGACAGAAACCTTTATCCCAAGCATTACGTCAGCAATGAAAAATCATTCCAACTGCGTCACCACCACTTAACTACAAAACCGCGATCAAAATGTCCCGACTAGTAATCACAAGGCGAAACTCTTTGTAGATGCGCACAAAGAACGTTCGTCGAAAAAAAATTAAAAAGCTTAGCTTCAGAACGAAACGCAACTCGAAATTCTTGTGTGTGTGCCGCGTCCCTACAAAGAGCTCGACACGCGTGTGTTACAAGGATTCGTCTGAAGTGTGCATGGGTGGGTGAGCCCATAGGTGTGTGCGTGGAACGCGATAGTATCTGGGTCTCGGTTGTCAAGGGCAACCGTACAACCGCTGCAGCGAAAGCATTGCGCTTTCAGCTTTGAGCTGTAATTATACGGCTTATTTTTAGAGTCGGATGTTGTCGCTTTTTTGTAAAGCGACGCGCGAAGCGGTGCAGCGAACGCGGTGTTTAGATGACGTTCGGAAATCCTTGAATCATGTTCACTGCCACCGGCTATTATAAACAATTTTCACCATAATTCAAATTATTGCGATCCATTTTCAAAAGTGATGTTCTCCGAATCAAACTGAGCGCTTAATATTTTGGTTTGTAATGCTAGATACTATTTGATCAAGTTTTTTTGACATAACCAGCTGTGTTGTACAAAGTAACACATCCGGCGCCTACACACAATACCTGCGCCGGAAACTGATATCTTCGTCATAGTGATCATTTCAATGATAATAATCTACTGATAATGTATCGATCAAACTGAAATTTGAACGTTTAACTTACTATATCATCAATACTTCTCAACTTTAAGAATGCTCTAAAACTTGATTAAAGTCAAGGGGGAAGTTGATTTGGATCGATTGGAGGAAAGGAAGCAATTGCAAAGAATGAAAGAGATGGCACTATAATGCAAGAATTTTACTCCATGTTTAGTTTAATTGTAGGCATTTTAAGATTGGTCATATATCAAATATGTGAAATTAAAGTGACTTTAAATAGTGGCTTTACTACAAAAACTTGGACTATAGCATGTATAAAAACAAATTCGATAAATATGATAATTTTCTTTTCAATGAAGATGAAACTGTTACAAATAAAGGCATAGATAATATAAATGGAACCATAAACATTCTCACACAATCCACAGGCTCAGCGACTACTATAACAGAGCGTAATGATATAGCGCACAGGATACGTACATCAGTGTGATTGCCGGTAACTGGTAACGTTGTAGCGGATTCAATTCCCGCTCTATTATTTTATTACATACCGAACCGAACCGACATATGTTATCATTTATTGTTGAGGACTAGTTTATTATATAGCACCATATGCCAAAAGAAAAGTACTATTGAAACTAGATGTGGAGAGAATTTATGATTCACGGATTCCCGGTTAATAAATAATAATCATATCAAAATGATTAAAAACCTAAGCTATTTTTACTGGAGATAAATACCTATTTACAACTAACTATAAAGCTAAACTGAATTAACAACCCTACGAAACTGGGCACTGTGTTTAAATATTATAAAACAAAGCATTAAAAAGGTGAAGAATGCTGACAATATTAATGACCCTACAAAAATAAAGATGAAATTTATGAAGAAACAACACCCGATAGTCCTCTGATTAAAACACATTAGAATGATAAGGCATCGCAAGAATCTCCCGATATAGAGTTACGTCCCATCCCATTCAGGCACTCGAATCAAGTTGAATAGACGCGCAGATGTGGCGTTTTTTACAACCATCTTTCCCACACTGCCAGTTTTTCTGATGCCTTAATACTTTTACCAACATCATTTGACTGTCTTTAATAAGACTCCACCCGATTTTGATCCTTATGAAAAGGACACACGGGATTTTGGAGGTACAATATAGGATATGTAAACTTGGTCGATACAGTTTTGTAAAGAATTTTTTGTGAGCACGTCTGTCTTACTATCGGATGCGACATCGGAAATTGAGCATTTTTTGTACTTACACCTATGAAATGGAATTGTTTGAAGGAAGTCACATGTGTATGAGGATGATTTAGTATTGTTTCCTTTTTAAATTGAAAGCTTATGATTTATTTATCGCCAACATTACCATAAAGTTTACATTAAGTCTAATATATTAAATACTAAAGTTGCTCGTTTGAAAGGATTTGATTCCGATTTTTCAAATATAAAATTTCATCGAAAGCGATTTACTAAAGTTTAAAAACAAAATGAAGTTACATTGAAAAGCGTACATTCACCGGCGCGTCTCCTTTCGCCGAGCTAAATAAAATATCCCCCACAATTACATTTCCACAAAACTTTGCCATACACTGGTGTTTAAACTTTTGCCTAGACGTGAGCAGGGGTAGTGACGCAGCTCTGTACGTTATGAAAACCGAAAGCGTCGTCTGCTTCGGAGCAATAAGGAGCGGATTATCCCACAGAGAAAGTATGAATCAACTTATGATATTACTTGTGGCAATAATCAGGATATTGGGGACTACAGACAGATGAAGAGCGTTTGATCTCGGCTTTAGACTTTTGGGCAACATTGATATTTTAAAACATGGCTTTTACATATGAAAAATCATATCATCTTTCTTTTTTCTTCTTTTGCATTTCTATCATCCCAGATGACAATTTAATATAAAGGTTTGTAATTAATGTTTTTCGGAATAAGATGAAAGCCAATGAGTGTAACTATAAGTAAACGAAAAACATCCGAAACTAGAATGTGAGAGGAAACATAACTCGCTTGTCCATCTAAAAAGGAAGCACAAGCGTTGCACAATCCGAAGCGTTGCTCTCGTTGTACAACAGTTAGTCCGGGCGAAATTGGCCAATTTGTTTATTTGTTTTCATTGGCCTCACTGAACTTGACTCCCCATTATCGCATTCACGGGAGGAAGGCGTATTATTTATTCGATTAATCCGTGGGACCGGGATCTCCTTTGGTAAGCAATGTCGCCGAGCAGTTATCAATCCTCTATATATTAAAAGCCATTTGGATTGGTAAAATCCAAGACTTTTGAAGGGTACACCTGAACCTCGCAGACTGTGATTGCCTCGTTTTCAGGAATTGTATAAAATTACGTAAATTTCATTATCTCCGAACAGTGAAAATGTTAGCTAGATGAAATCTTTTCAACGAACGCGAAGATCAAATTGAATCTCATAAGCTTCACAGATCAGCAATCTAAGTAGGTATGATTATTACAAATTGAATTTAGATCACGTATGTATCACAGATTAGAAGCTAAACTGAATATGATAAATCAAAAATATGTGAGATTAAAATACAAATATATCTAATATCTATCAATCATTGTGTTTAATGTGGGATACTTGAAGCTGATTCTCGCTAACCGATGCCTACTTTAGAAGATTTCTAATATCAAATATGTAATAACGAGGTTATACGAGAAAATAAGCATTAGAAATATAGAAATTATCGTTATTGATATCGAAAATCATCATGACTCAACGTATTACCTTGATCCAAAAGTTCAAGATTCGAATAGTTTAACTGAACAAACATTAAGTTTGTTACATTGACCGTGAAGTTTATTGGCTATAAACTGAAGATATAATCAACTAATACCTAGGCTTAACTATAAACGCATCTCATAAATGATCGGCCTGTTGTACTCTGATATATTTAGCCCTGTTTATTGACTCAAGTATTGAAATAACAATATATGAAGGAATATAGACAAAGAATTTTGAGATGATGTTGCATCAGAATGATTGCTGTCGCATTAGAAAATTATTGGAATCTCAGTGGTACCAAAATCTCAGTTAACAAGATTGAAATACAAAGTAGTCTTTAACACCAATAGTTTATGGTCCTTCTAGAAAGCATTCTTTAAGATTAGTTACCACTCGATGCTCAAGTACATTGCCATATCAGAAAACTTGTATTGAAAGTTGTAAACTTGCTCTCTACGCTTACACTTAGCTCGTCACAATTAAGGGTTAAATTATGTGACATCATGCACATCAGCGACAATGACAACCCGATGTGTCATCGTTACATGCTCCTTTGATGCTATCCCTCATTTTCCTGTCATACATATTCATGTTAATTTAAACAACTAGTTGACCAAACTTTTGGAGAGCCTTAGTTTAATATGATTCTACAAACGAAGACGTTGGTTGCTATAGAAAACAAACTGTTTGTTGTGACAGTCTCGTAACCTTCATATGTATGGTTTCTTTGGACGACATCAGCTATCTTGACAACAAAGTTGCAGGAAAAGAGGGATCGATTCGCGAAAGCACACAACGCAAGCTCTGGCGGAAGCACGCGAACGCACACCGGACCTCGCTTCACGCTCTGCTGCCCCCTCTACATAAACATAACTATAGAACAATCCACGAAAACTAGAAGCTTCTATTCCACAACTCCGAGCACTTCCACAATTCGCCACAAAACTTTTTCAATCGAGACGCGGACTCCGTACCTTCTCCGGTCGCTCGATCCATCCGCGCCTCCTTTTTTTCTTCGTCTCGCCGCCTCGGAAACAAAACGGTCCGAAGGACGCAAGCGAAAAATAAACAAAAAGGGAATAGGAGTTCGCGATCGCGTCAGTAGTGCGCGTGTCGCGTCGCGCGGGGTTTGTGCAACGCGCGTGTGTACGCGGCGGCGGTCGGTGGCGGACTGGCGCGCGCGTCGGCCGCGGCAGCTGCCGGCCCGCGGCGGCCAATGGCGGCGGGTCACGTGACGCACCCCGCGCCCGCTCCCGCACCCGCAGTCCGCACACGCTTGTTTACAAATAATAATAATACGGCCGGTGCCGGTGGCGCCGCCTCTACTCTACACGGCCGCGGCGACGCGACGCGGACGGCTCGCTCGCTACGCGCTACGAGCAGCGAGCTACGCACAGCTGTCGTTGCATTTGGCGGGATTCGATTCGGAGCACATTCGCTCGACGCTCGAAAGCTTCGATCTGTTTACTTCCATTGGGAGCTTTCGCGTCGGCGTTCTATCGATCGGTACGCAACTTTACACCCGTTTTGTACATGCGTTTTGCCGTTAAGTTTGCATCGGATGATTCCTTTTTGAATGCTTATAAGAAAATACTCGGGATACTGATTATGATCACGTAATAAGGGGTAATGAAATTATTACGCAATTTTTGCTAAGAGGGTGCGACAATCCCCATTTAGCGACAGGTTGGTGTTTCCGATTGTTTTGCGTTCAGGACGTAAGGTGTAAGGAGGGTTTGAACCCCAGTGCATGCGGTAGGCACCTATGTACGGCGGCTGATTCCCCTCGGTCTAAATCTGCGAGTCGAGGTGCCCCATGGACTCCATATTGTAGGATGATGCACTTGACAAAGTCATATTTAATTGATCCCCTCAAATACGAAACAACACCGTTTACTTTAGCCAGGAAGTGATACATTGTTGAAATACAGAGCAGACACCCAAGGGTGTCGATGCAGTGGTTAATTGGCCAGTTATTTTGTTCATCTTATCAGCAATTTTATTATGTTTTTACAACCCTTAAACACAGGTTTACCTCACATTAATGATTTCTTGCAATATAGAGACTCATTTCGTAAAGAAAATAAATTAATATCCCACGACATTACCACAATGGCAATCAGATTCAAAACTAAGTACCTTATACTTTTATTTACATAGGTATGTATGTACATATAAATTTACATCACAAAACATACAGTTATACTTATTCGTTCATGCACTCGAATGTTTGTCCAAGATGGGAATAGAACCGACGAACGGTGGATGGAAACCAATGGTTGTCAATATACTTAAAAATATCATTTGGGGACTTGATGAGGTAGAGTCACCTAAGAAAATTGTAAAAATACATAATCCATAATAATAATAATATCTCTAATATTATAAATGCGAAAGTAACTCTGTCTGACTGTCTGTCTCGCTTTCACGCTAAAACTACACAACCGATTTAAATGAAATTTGGTACACAGATAATCCAGAGCCTGAGAAAGGATATAGGCTACTTTTTATCCCGTGAAAATGGAAGATCTCCCGGGTACGCGGGGGAAACCGCGGGGAGCCACTAGTCAGTTATCGTGGTTAAATTTATTTGACAAAAACAAAAGTGTGTGTTGTTTGTCACGTCGTAACGGAGCAACGTATCGATTCGATTTATTCGCACGAATATAGCATGTAGCATCTAAATATAGGCTACCATTATAAAGTAAAATGCAATCGAGTGACCCACTGTTTCCGAGGCACCGTTATAAGTCTATTCACTTGTTTGTAGAAGATTTAAATAAGAGAACTAGCTGTCTCCGAAATACCGAAGAGTAATTACTGAGTTTATTGTCGGCTCTTCTTAGTAAAAACTACTATCAGAACCGAGCATTAATAGTGACTATTCATAAGTGCTTTATTGAGGCCTATTTGAATAAAAAAGATTTTGATTTTGAATTTTTGATTTTGTTCTTCTGCCATGTAAGAAATACTATAATCACAATTATAAGTAGTCGAAAGTGAAAATTACTTTACGACTTAGTCTCAAAACTGCCAAATATACACAAAAAAATAACATAGAAATCGGCTCAGCCATTTCGGAGGAGTTTAATAACAAATAGTGTGACACGAGAATTTTATACTAATATTATAAATGCGAAAGTAGCTCTGTCTGTCTGGCTTTCACGCTAAAACTACTGAACCGATTTAAATGAAATTTAGTACACATATAGTCTAGACCCTGAGGAAGGACATGGGGTTCTTTTTAACCCGGGTAAATGGAAGATCTTCCAAGTACGCGGGTGAAACCGCGGGGAGCCACTGGTATTAGATAAGTTATGTTTATATGGGGAGGCTTGTGCTCCTCGGTGGAGACGTATATGATGATGATGATTTTTATATAGGTAATAATAATGTTTTGATCCACAGATTTTAAATTCCTAATTATTAAACATTTTCAATTGGTTTTCATGTAAATTTCGTTTCTGAAATCAGTTACACCAGAAACATTTACATAAGAAACATAACCCGGGAATCAAACTAACTACCTCCTAACCGTCACCAATAGGTACATTCTCAGTGCTCACCAAAAAGAAATATAATAAAAAACTTCCACGAAAAATTCATTTCCGTAAAATTTTTGGCAACAGAATTTCTTTTTGTACATCTCATTTCAGTTATACGATTTTCGTCGTCGCACAATTTCGTGGAAAGCGACGATGGGTGGTCATTCCTAGAATGTGAATCAAGCTTCATGTACCAACACACTACTATAGTGACTCACCCGGTTTTCACTACCATTCCAAATTACTAAGTCTCTACACATTATTACTCACTGGCTCCCCGCGGTTTCATTCTCGTTCCCGGGAGATTTTAAATTTTCCCGTGATATAAAGTAGCCTATGTGTTTATCCAGGTTATAAACTGTGTTCCAAATTTCATCCAAATCCATTCACTACTTTTTGCGTGAAAGAGTATGAAAAATCCATCCACGTAACGTATACATCCATTCTAATAAAATTTCGCATTTATAATATTAGTAAGACTAGCTTCCGCCCCGCTGTCTCCCCTGGGTTCCTAGGACCTGGGATATTTTGTTTTGCAATAATATGGTAGCAGCTAGCAGGTTTAGCAAGACGAAAATAGTTATTACAATTAAAATTAATGTGATAAATTTATACAATGTCAATAACAAATTTATCATAATATAAAATGTCCGAAAAAAAGTCCTAAGTCTTTTCCCAAGCTCTAGTCTATATCTGTACCAAAATTCATAAAAATCGGTTCGGTGGTTTACATGTAGCGTAACAGACAGAGTTACTTCGCATTTATAATATTAGTAGGGATTATTCATCATATCTAACCGCACGGCAGCTGCCGTTATTAACATTTTTCAATTAAAATTTACGTGCTGATGATCAGTGAATTTGTGACCCTAAATAAATAATTCATTTATTAAATTCCACGTGAGTTGGTACTTATACGAAAACGAATGTTTATGAATATTTTTTTAAAATAAAAAAACGTAATTCAAAGAATGTACCTCAGTCAGTATAAGATAGATAAATATTTTAATACTATGAGTATCTAAAACTGTAGAGCTATTAAATATTGCTTGTTTTCTATTAGCGAGTTGAATTCGTAGTAAACTATTCATAAGGATTAATACCGAAGTTATTATAACGAATAAATATAATCGAAAATATAAATGAATGTAAATACATAGAGTTAAATATAGAGTTACATTAAATGTTTATAGTAATAAAAGATTTTCTAAATAACACTAAAATATTCAAGAGTCAAAGGACAAATCCTACGCACGTATTGAAAAATTATGTGATTGCAACGCGCGTGCAAACCTCATTCTTGCATCGTGGCGCGCCAATTCCATCGCTACAAAAGTGCGTAATATCGATTACCGGCTCCCTTACCCCATCCTGCATCCCTCTCGCACGACGCACAGGGAACAAGCTAAAACGATAACAGCTTAAACGCGAACGCACCGCGGACGATGCGACTTTGCGTCGGACGCATAACCGCCATTTTGTTATTTCCTTCATAGATATAAGACCTTTTTTCCCGTCGAACGCTTCCCCCGTCGCGGTAGTCATGACAACCGATCTGTCACACGCACAGAACATAAAACTCGAGCATTGATTTTTTCCTCGCTTCCTCTTTTACTTTACGCGTGTCGCGCGACTTTTTGCTCGGAATTTTTATTTTTGAAAGCTTCGCGTCATTTCTGTCGCTTGACGCTAAGTGCTTTCAATTTTACCGTAGTGCGTTCGGCGTGAGTTGTCGCACACACTCTGTATAATTAGATTGTAAATTGTGATCATTTATTGTTTTAAATTTTGTTGAAATAATAAATAAATTGCAGGGCTACGAATTGGCTACGACATTTGCTACGAGAGCGAGATTATTTTTAGGCTTATTAAATAATTTTGTTTGTACAATTTATATTACAAGCTCTTCAACAAATTACTAACTTTACACAGGAAGTGAGGTAAAATAAAAGCCCAGTTATTACCACTAAAGGCGCTAAGTGAAATCCAATAATTTGATTAAAGTAAACAAATATTTTCTCACTGACTATATTCTTGGTAGCTTAGAACTTTCTCTAACCTTCAATGGCTTAATGAAGCTTTTGACCGTAAAATAAAATATATTTATAAAGAAAAAGTTATCAAATTTAATTACCTTTCGGACCGTGTCAAAAAAAAATTCCAATTTTTTTTTTTAATTATGAAAGTAAAATTTTGAGATCAAACGAAACAAGATTATATTGATAAACATTGAGTTCCAAGTTTACAGCTTAAGGGAAAATTTGTTAAGGTAGGCTCGTACCCCAGGGGCGCGGGTCGACCCCGGCTGAGCACTCCATCCCCTGCAGATGCGGCGATTTGCACCCCCTTACTCGCGTTAACTCAATAGAAATGAAAATATGTTGTCTTCAAACGGAAAATAGGACGTGTGTTTTCTTTGAATAATTTCTGGAACATTCGATTTAAAAAAAAAATATCCTGGGACATTTTTTTACACACGGCCAATCTGATTCCAAACTAAGCAGAGCGATGTGATATGGTAACCAGATAGCTGATATACTACACAATACTACTTTTAAATACATACCTACTTATATAGATATTTTACATCCAGACACAGGCAAACAGCGAAAAATATATATTGTTGCGAATCAGAATTGTTGCGGCTAAAACCTGAATTTTATAGAATAGGTTAGTGCAATAAAAGTATGGTACAACTGTGAATCTAATTCCAAATTAAAATAGTAATCAGATAGGTAAAATATTACAATTGAAATTACTTTCATATACATAGGTACTTAAGTATTTACAAAAGAATCGTCTAACACACCGTTCCGAGTTATACGTACATAATACTTTTATAAAAAAAACTAGTTGGCCCGCGCAACTTCGTTAGCGTCACTAACTATTTTTATTGATGATCCGCTCCTATTCGTCGTAGCTTAGTGATATATACGTATTTATCCGTGTAATTTCTCGATAAATGGGCTATCTAAAACTGAAATAATTTTTCAAATCGGACTAGTAGTTCCTGAGATATGCGTTCCAATAAATAAACAAACTCTTCAGCTTTATATATAAGTATAGGTATAGATATAAAACACTTACCTTAACCAGACCAGTCATAACTACATTATACAGTCTATTCTACTTTAATACTTTAAAACTGCGGGTATTTTGTACTAGGATTATAAAAAAACACACACACTAAGTATGTTACAGATTTATTTTATTATTAAAAATTAAAATTGTAGGACAAAGTACAAGCAGTTGTAATAATTATAATCTTTTTCCCAGGTGTTTGAGACCCGTCATTTAGGTGATTTATTTTTTATTTTATCATGCAAGAAGAAACTATAAATTTTACTACAAATACTAACTAAAATGAAGCATGTTTAAAAGTATGATACATTTGTTATGAAAGCGAACAAAATAAAACAGAAAAATTAAATACTTATCTACAACTATTTACCATTAAAATCGTACTATCTACTACATCTAATATTTACAGATTTTTTCACACACTAAAATAATATTAATACTCGCTTATTGTCCAAACAAATTATAAAATAAATGTTATTTATTATAATTATAATACTCTGCCTTTAGGAAATCGTTATTTACCTATAAAACGTTAATAGTAATTTCGAAAAATGCAAAAGCAATGTTTTATATTTAGCTACATTGTCATGACTTAAAGAAAAGTAACAAAAAAAAACTTAAAATGTATGAGGCAGTTCTTAAGTTGCTGCGCGTCAAAGTGGCGTCATCTAGTATCGGGTAGCAAAACCAACTTAGCAACATAATTACTTTGAAAATTGTATAATTACCGAGAGCTGGTTAGAAATATTATTATTTTATTAGTTAATGTTAGCTATTATTGTGCACTGGCAACAGCTGGGTATCCAAAACAAATCAGTGTACAGGTTGCGTCCACTCGGCTCCAGAGCAACTAAACGCTTTTGTATATATTTTTGTTCACAACGAGAGCTATATCCGAGTGGTACTGAACATAGCCCACTGCATTCCGTTGACCTGTAAACATTATAAAAATATTATACGATACAATTGTTAATAATAGTTTGGCTATCTGACAACAGATGGCGCTGTAACTATTCAAAGTTAATATTCGGGGAAGTACTACCATCCCAACTCTTTCCGCCGCGAAGCAGAAGTGTACTTCTGCGTGTCAGTTGGAAGGGTTTGTGATGTTATTATTTATGTCACAGAGTCAACAACAGATTTGCAAATCCATTGCTGTCAATTCAATATTGAATTGAAAATTCAATAAAAAAATATAAGTCCCTATTTAGGAAATCAATATTTATTACCATTAGATGTTGATTGCCAAAGATTAATAAGCTATTTTACTTTTACTTAATATTTTTTACAAAATTGCCATTCCAAAAGTCTGTTTCACTTTCATTTCAACTTAAGGGGCTGACAAGGTATACTTTAAAACACTTACGTGCAGATCTCAGCGCGCACCAACTGCGTCATATTGTCCGCCATGTTGACGACGTACTTCCAGCTGCCCTTGTTGTTGAGCGCCGCTCGAGGTGTGATGAACTCCGTGCGGGAGGAGCAGAGGTCCTGGGCCACTCCTCCACCTCCCCCTCCCCCGCCGGCCTGCCGCCGCGCCCTCTGCGCTGATGTCTCTGCACTGAAACCACTAGTTTAGTTTATCGTAGTTCGAATGAGTGGACAAACATTTGTGTGCATTAACATGTCTGTTTGGCCTGTGTTTGGATGTAAATAGCTATACTACAAAAGTATGTTGTTATGTCTATGTATTTAAATGGTATGATATACATCAGCTATCTGGTAACCATAGCAAGCTCTGGTTAGTGTGGACCAAGATTGGCTATATGTGATAAAAGTCCCAGAAAGTTGATTCATTTATCTAGTTCCTAAGACTTCCTCTATTTATGAATTTGGTGGACAAGTTCGTTACTCTAAATTCTACTTTTTTGTTGTCTGGTATACATGCATGCATATGCCTCTATATAAACATCTTTAACATAAGAACGAATCTACTGCCTATTAATCAGTCTTTTTAACTTGTAACGATCAGATATTCAAATATTATTATATTCCCAAATGACTTGCCTGGCCAGTCCCAAAGCTATCCTCAAAGCCTCTGCCCCAGTGAGGGTTCTCTTAGCCGACTCCTTGACCAGCTCGGCGTTGCGCTTGCGCCGCCCCGGCAGCCGCGACGAGCGCGTCGGAAACGTCACGGAGCGTTCCACCGTCACGTCAGAACGGGATGGCGATACGTATCTGGAAAAGAGTGAGGGAGATAGATCACACATCCTATCGGATTTGAAGTGATCCAATGAGATGACAGGAAATTTATTATTAATTCGAGTGTAATTTCTAATAATTACTTTTTAAATAAATAACAATTCTTAATAAGAACATGTCTAGTGGAATACTAATGGAAGTAATTTATTTTAGACAAAGCCAAAATATGTTAACGCATTATTTAATGTAAAAAAATTTACTTGTATAATAAGTTAGAGTTGAAGAACCAAAATCTGATTTTAAAAGGATGTTAGAGTTGATGAACTATAAACTGATTTAAAGAGGATAATATTAAGAAATATATATAGTACTTACTTCCACCATTCAGTAGGATTATACTGCGTCACACCACTTGAGGTCTGTCGAAACCAATTATTGGAGTCATAGTTCGGGTAAAAACCTGGCGAATTGAAGATGTTTTGGTTATAGCCCGAATTAGTACCGCCATTCTGTCTATACAATTTCTTCTGGTATTCATTGTCGAATTGGTTGTGGGTTGGATTCCAGTACCCGGTTGGCGATGTGTAACCATGGAAACCGAATTTGGAGAAGTTTGAAGCTTGATACGCGTTGATGTTGTATGGGGAGGGATCGACAGGAGATGGAGGCTGCAGCGGTGTCTTCTGATTGAAGATATCTGGAATTTAGATGTTAATTCTTTGATTAGTTGTCTTGCTGAAAATAGTTTAGGATTTGATTTAATATTATAATAGGATAAGATAGTATTGAATTATTTTCAGTGAAAGAAAACATCAGGCCATGGCCAAAAACTCCCTCGTTTTTAGGGGAGGTATGTGCTCCACCGTGGACATGTATATGAGCTGATGATACTAATATAATATTACAGTAAAAATAAATAGTTTGAAATTATGACTGGGTTCTTTAAGTATATCTTTAATGTCAAAAATAAATTACACATGAACAAATTTTGATATAATTTGAATTCAACCTCAGCATTTTTAAATGAAGTAAAGATTTTTTTATTCATATTCAAATTTATTGCATAAATGTGGTTATTAAAAGATGACATAAATTTTACAGGTCCAACACATTACCGATTTCGGCATGCATTTTTGAGAAAACGTATAAAACATATTTTTGAATATCCTTGTACTTAAGCACTCAGTCTTTTTACATAGTAAAGGTGACTTACCTAAGTTATACCTAGTGTTAAACTTATTGTTATAGTTCTTATTGTACGTGTCGTCGTTGACCAGGGATATCTGGTCGACGTGTGGCAAGGAGTTAGGGCCATAGCCGTAAGGGTAATCCGTCTTCATGGTGGTCGCAAAGTCGTCCCTGCTCTCGTCTGTGAGCAATGTTCGTATGTCGTATTGACCCGCTTCTATTAGTTGGCGGATCACTTTTCTGGAAATGGATAAAGTATTTTTTAAACTTAGGGTCTACCTATTTAAATTTTAACTGGCTGGCTTAGTGATTGGCTTTGGATCTACTATAAAGAATACTAACGATGCTAGGGGAGGCTCGAGCTTCTCAGCGAAGACATATATGAGCTGATGATGATGATAAAGAATACTGAAGAATACATAGAACTGTATCAAGTGATTTTCTTATGTAGTTATTTCTATTTTTTTGGTGAACTAGCGACCAGCCCCGGCTTTGGGTGCAATGCTTATAGACACGCGTGTATTTACGACATCACATTAGAAACCTCTAAAATAAGAAGTGTTTCTCTACTATATTATGCATGTATTATACACTAGCTGCCCCCGCGTGGTTCCACCTGCGTAGTTCTTGTTCCCGTAAGAATACGGGGATAAAATATAGCCTATGTTCACCGGAAATAGTGTAGCTTCCCAACTGAGAAACAATTTTCAAATAAGTCATGTAGTTTCGGAGCATTCAATGTAAACATACCAACAAAAAAAACAATTAAATCATGTTGCGTAATACCAGAATAGGATTCTACACGGCTTAGGCTGATAAAAACTAGCCTTCCCGTTATTTAAAGCTATAAAAGTCAGTAATAATAATAATAAATAGCTCATCAGTTCATTCATGTATTAATTTTTTCCTTTTCATTTATAATAATTGTTGATATTGTTATATTTTTAATGGGGAAGCCTGTAACACAGCTATTACATATGTAGCACAGGGTGCAGGGCCTCATTTCCAATGTAAATTTTGCTTTTTTGAACAATAAAGTTATTATTATTATATTACTTACTCGGGGTAAGGATCAGGGTGCAGGCAGTAGGTGAGCCCCGGCTGAGCACACGGCGGCGCGCGGCCCGGAGGCGCCGGCTCGAACGCGCAGTTCTGACCATAAGGACAGCTGTAACCATCTCCCCCGCGAACCGTCGTCCATATCAACTGAAACCAAATATTTTTTAGTAAATAACGTTATAATTATAGTGGAGAGCGGTATTGGAAGCCTGCAGTGAGGTAACCGAGGCTTGAAATAAATAATCAATGTATCCTTCGAGCCGAATCACACGGAAAAAAACAGTGATAAGAAGGTTCGGTGTTTAAATGAAAGTTTTGCTGCGAGACATTTATTAAATTTGCTCGATATCATATTTCACTTAAAGCTTCACAGCTTATCATCTGGTAAACCACAGTAGGCAGAAGTTACAGTATTGTCATGAAGACTTATTTTATTTACTTAATTATTTGATATATAAATAACTAACGGACCCGGCAGACTTCGTTCTGCCCACCAGCGAAATCTACCGGGTCCAAATTGATGTATTATACCTACATAAAAACCTTCCCCATAAAAAACTCCGTAATTTGGGTAAAACCGCATGAAAATCTGTTCAGTAGTTTTGTGTTCATCGCGTTCAGACAGACAGACAGAGGCGGCGCAGACTTTGTTTTATATATATAGGTAGATGTTTCAAAATTGTTTTTTCCCATTGAGAGCTTACGTAAACGAACTAGCGAGTTAAAGTTAGTGTTAGTTAATGTTACGACGAAGTCGCAGGGACAAACTAGTCTATAATATGACTAATCCTTCCAAAGGTGACTAATGGCAATGACATTAGTAAAAATGTCTTGGGCGTTCTCATTTCGGTGGGCGGATTGACGAGTGCAATGAAATTGTACTTATGTCATGATTAGATGAATCATGTTCTGATAAAATCATTGTCAATTGTGAACTTGATTAAGTTGTCTGTTCTTGCCAAGGCTGTTGAATAAAATGATGTATATTTTACCAGTGGCTCCCCGCGGTTTCACCCACGTTTCGAGAGGATTTCCAATTTTCCCGAGCTAAAGAGCCGATGTTGCTCGTGGATAATGTAGCTTTCGAATTGTGAAAGAATTTAAAAATAGTCCAGTAGTTTTTGAGCCTATTCATTACAACCAAACAAACAAAGTTTTCCGCTTTATAATATTAGTGTAGATCTGTATTTCAAATTTCACCCAAATCCGTTCCAGTAGTTTCAGTAAAAATGCCCTTGCCAAGACGAAAAGAAAGATAAATAAAAGAAAAAAAACATCAAGTAGTTTTATTAAATAATATATGTCGGTAGGTACATTGAGAATTAAGTAAAAGCGACCATAATTCTGATACTTTCGATACCGTGAGAGCGTACTTTATAAAGTGAGTCAGATTAACGCGTGCGTCGCTTTCGTTTGCGCGTTTTGAATACGTGATGCGTACGCGCAGATTAGTATACACTGCTCTTCTATTCTGTATGTAACTCGATTGATTTTCTTCATGATTTTGCCTAGTTTCTTGATTTAATATAAGGAAGATATAGTATGCTGACGATGATAGAAAGTATTTAAATATGCTTATTTATAAATGGTCTAAATGGTTCGGTGAACTTATGATTGGTGTTTTTAGGAATTGAGATAAGAATGATCAAAAAATATATATATATACTAATAATATAAATAGTCAAGGTATATTTAAGATTCTGCGTGATACCAAATTGACTTCTATAAAATATGTCATATTTAAAACGGACAGACAGCAAAAAAAAACAGACAGATAATATTCGTAGTGTTTTAGTCTTAAAATATTGATAAAGTTTATTTCCTATTAGTTTACTATCACTTACTTATTACTTAGCATTCACTTACTGCGTCTACTTATTTATCTAACATATTAACAACTTTTATAATGCCTTTATGGCTTGGCGTAAAGATTCTACGATTTGACAAAATCTTAGACTTAACTAAGAATGCCGATTCTTAGAAAAGTTGCTGGTTCAAATATTAAAATGAGCTTGCTGACACCCGGTTTCGGGATGTCTAATTTTCCCGGAATGAAAATCATTCTATGTATAATTAAAAAAATACCTAATAGTTGAATGTATTACTAATAAACGCAAACAAGAGAATAATTAAACAGATTTGGCTATTTTTATATGCAACGGCTATAAACAAACATAGTACCTATATTCAGATCTCACGAGAACGTAGATAAAACCGGGGGTTGGAAGCTAGACCAGAATATATTCTTTATCTTTTTGTCAGATTGCTAATTCCGTTTAACAGTCGTAGCGTAAAATCTATACAAATATATATCTATCCTCAAAAACTTTCACTTTTATTATATACTAGTGGCTTCCCGCGGATTCACACGCGAACCCGGGAGATATAAATCTTCTATTTTCGTATAAAAAGTATCCTAGGTATGTCCTTTCTTAGGCTGTAGAATATCTGTGTACCAAATTTCATTTAAAGCATGAAAGCGAGACAGTTAGACAGAGTTAGTTTCGCATTTATAATATAAGTTAGGATATTGGTAATGTTTCATACCACAATATCGAGTACAACAGGTAGCTAACATTTAACATAACACTAGTACAAAATGATCTTTTAGATACAACACAAATGCATGACATATACATTACTGAGATATTTTGCCTCGCATTAATGTCGCAACGCAGGTAATTTTGGACGGTGGTATATTCGATAGAACTTAGGTACCTATAAGCTTACATTAACCCCATTTTGATGTTACTTTTGTACTTTATAAGTAGTTTAACTGCAGATAAATAATTTTGTTTTAGTACTTTTCGATATTATGTTATGATGAGATATTCCAGGATTGTTTTTGGTGAAAAGTTTAAAGGATTTTCTGCGTTTGAATTTGATTTTAGGGAGGTAAGGTCAATAACATATTTGCAATCCCAAATATTTGGCATTTCTTTTGTGAATGAATGATGTTAAGATTTTGAGTAAATAGCTTATAAATAAAAAAAATATTAGTATAAATAATACCTATTTTTTTTGCTTTATTTTCACATACATTTTCCTCAGTTCTATATTAAGTTAATTAAAAACTTGACATATAAAGGAATCGAAGAATAGAAGAGATTATTCAACACACAACACAACCCTAAAATACTGTATAAATTATGTATTTTGTGTTCGAACTATAAAATATTTGTTGGAAAATAAATTTAAAATACTTAATTCACTACTCCATTTGCAAAGTTCCAATCTATAGCCCATATTTTTTTTGCCCATATTATGAGTGGTTAACAAAGCAGTTTGTTCTATAGCCGGAACTATCCAACAGTACCTTGATTCGTTGATTCGTCTAATTAGGTTCCGAGGTCGGTCTAATGAAAGTAATGACACTATGACAATAGCTGTCACTTTGACAATTGACACTTGGCCATACGCTAGCAATTATGTGACAATGCGCTTTATTATGACACATTAGGGTTTTGTGTCAAGAACTCGATCGAAGGCTGAATTTGCCCTGAAGATAAAAAATCTTTAGTTTTTATTGTTAATAGTTTGTCTTGCGGTTTCACCCGTGGTCTAGGATTATCAAGATAAACGTTGTTGTTTTGTTTTTTATAAGAATCTTATTTGGACTATTATGAACTTTTCAAGACTGAACATGGGTTCAGACAGTCTCGAGTTTTAGCCAAATTTAGCAATTTATTTTATTTATATAGATACAATATATTTTTATATTAATTGTTAGGTAATTAGAAGAGGTCAGTTAATTGGATGTTGCCACTCAAATTCGTTCAAAGAAAAAGATAGACAGAGCTCTAATTTGCATTGAGTAAATTTTTTATTTAAAAAAATAATATGATATTATCTCTAACATATGACCTATAGGCTACTCTAACGGTATTTACACCTATTCTATGAACAAGTTAATTATATTAAAAGCATTTTCAGACCTACGCTAAACGCGCGGTTCATACCAATTCTCACTAACATTATGCCCGTTCTTAAACGGACTGACAAGTCTATCCATTTTACGACTAGTAGAGTCATAAAAATGAACAAGAATGTACACCATTTCTACTTGCTTTTACATGTTTTTTACGTTGTAGTAATTTGTTACACAACCTTTACAATTGTAACATAACACGTTGTAACTTTGTAACTTCCGATTTTTTTTGCAAACATTAAGATTACAATTGAGTTCCCTAGCTAACATTACGTGTTTCTTCCTCTCTCGCAATCCAACCGAGTTTGAAAGTCGTTTAAAACTATCAAAACCGGCGGTAATAACAGTTTTCTAACTTATACGGGTATTATTGCATCACTTTTGAAGAACAATGGGGGAATTATATCGAATTATTGTACGGTATCGATACTAATTATTCAAGTAAACATGTAGTTTAGTTATTATATAAATTGATTCAAGTGTTTTTTTAATGTCAATGTATTGTATTTTAGTGAAAGTGATGGAGAATAAAATTTCGACATTGTGGATTACCTAGTAGAAATTGACCCGCGATATATTATTGCAAACTCCTGGAAAAATTGACTAATTTCACCTAATCCCTGACCTTTATTATTATGTTGAGACCTAAAATAACCACTATAATTGTACAGTGCCTGAGGTACCTGAGATGATGATATGTAGTAGGTTTTAGCCTGTGATGCCTTGTAGGTACAATTTTATGCAGGCTGTATTAAACTCATAGTCCTATTTATTAACCGACTTAAAAAACTCCTTTAAGAAGTCCTTTTATTCCGACATTAATATACTGGCTGGATAATTCAAAATTAAAGTTATTTTTTTATATGAGTCACATTTCCCAGCAGAATATTGTCTATAGTCCAAAATGTCGATGGTATATACGAAAATTAACGGGCATTGAGAAACAATACGAGCCGCGAAGTGGTATTGTTTGGCAAATAGTGGTTCAAGGTTGACAATACTTCGGTATTGTATCCGTATTGCATAATAGTGTCGCATCTTTTGTTTAGAAGCGTTGATCTATGATTCTTATGTGTTTTGAGTTGGTATTATTGAGTTGATATTAAGTTTGGCTGATTGTTGGTGTTGATATCTATAGTAAAAGGTAAGTACATACCTACGTGTTACGGTAAAAGTATCGAAGGAGGTTGTTGATGGTTTATATATTAAGTATAATAAGTTAATATTACTATAGTTACTACTATATTATATAGAGAGATTCGGAATCATCTTACAGGCTGTGGAGCTAAAACAGTAAAAGTACCTACGTTTTAATTATGAACTAAAATTCCATTCCGCTTTACAAATAAAACAAATTTTAAAAACACAGGCAAGACCATTGACTAATATTATAAATAGCAATCGACTATGTTTGCATGTAAAAGGAATTTCCGAAACTACTTGTCCGAAATATTTAATTTATCTACCAAAATTAAATGACGCCTTTAGAATGAGCTGTATATAAATATTTTCGGTAATATTTCTACCAAAATTAAATTATGCCTTTAGAATATACTGTATATAAACGTGGTTGATCCACGCGAGTCAAGCCGCAAGTACATCTAGTATAGTTAACATAAAACTGCAGTTAAAAGCAATTTAAGTTCTAAGCACAACAGGTAGTAGAAAGTAGTAGTATAAAAAGTGTAATAAACAAAAATCTCAGTGAAATCAGACAGATAACATCTGAGTCACATTTGAATACAAAACATGTCCTTGTATGAGGGGCTACAGATCTACATTAATATTCTAAAGAGGAAAGAAAACAGAAGAGAAGAAGAACTACAAGAAGGATTTAAAAAAACATTAATATTCGGTACTTAATGTAAATATTACAGCTCGGATTCTACCATCTAGTTCCCGTTTAAGTAGGAATACGGATAAAACATAGTCTATACTCCCTTATAATGCAACTTTCAATTGGATGAAATAATATTCAGATGCAGTAGATAAAAAAAAACAGAAATACTTAGAAATGAAAAATTTGTACTAGTAGCTCCCCGCGGTTTCACCCACGGGGGAACTTCAATTTCCCCGAGGTACAAAGGAGCCTATATCCTTTTTCAGGCTCTAGACTATCTGTGTACCAAATTTAATATAAATGCGTTCAGTAGTTTCATCGCGACAAACAGACAGAGTCACATTCGCATTTATAATATTAGTACCATAGAATAATAGCAATAAATTCCACATCTGTCTCTTGTAAAATTAATTCTGAAACACGAGCACGCGAACGGAACTAACCACAGCTGAAGGCTAGAACGCAATAAATACAGGAATTACTATCGACACGACTAAACTATGTCATAATTTATTATATTAAAAGTTATGCGTGCTTTATTACGACCACACCTTCGTTTATCGTGACTGAATTAAGTTTAGACATAAACAATATAAGGAAAGTGTCGTTTGACTGAAATCAAGGATAATCACGAACAAAATTATTTCCGAAAGGTAATGACAAGCGAAAAGTCATTATTTAGAGGCCTTGATTGGGTCAGATGATTGACAATAAGTGGACACAGTTTTTAGTAATGTAATATGGTTTTAATTGTTTTTTTTTTCATTATGAGTAACTAATTAGCTAGTAAGGCACACATGTGTTTCCGGGTAATTTTTTTAGGGTATGAAGTATACCCTAAAAAAATTACCCGACAAAACAAAAGACAAAATTTATTGTATTTGTGTCTAAGATCTTAATTCCTTTCAACCGTTATTAAGTCAAAACGTTAGAAAAATCTAGAAATATGTATATTCATCTAAAGAAACCACAAGAAGCAGGACTAAATCGATCTAATTATCAATTATACCTAAACATTATGAATATAATTTAAAAAAAAAACGACAATTTTCAAAAAATCCCCCAAACCTCAATTAACAAAACAAATAACCACCAAAACGAATACATTACTAAAACAAAACGAAATTATATGCTCCAAATTTTTCCGTGAAAGTGAATTTGTATTGGCTTAAACTTACACTGTACGAATATGGTTTCGTCCGCTTAATAAGCGTAGCATATCAATTTCACGCTTATATTTAAAACTAGCTACCTCCGCGCGGTTTCACTCGCATATCTCCCGTTCCCGTGGGTATACAGGGATAAAATATATGCCTATGTTACTCGGGGATAATGTAGCTTTCCAATGGTGAAAGAATTTTTGAAATCGGCTTACTAGTTTTTGAGTTAATTCAGTACAAACATTCACATTTTTTTTTTTACTTTAAAATATTAGTATAGACTAGCTTAAATTACCTTAACACTTAAGTGCGACAGAGTCTCGGCCCTGCTCTACTTGCATACGATTGTCCAACAATAGATCGTGCTTGAATATTTAATTGTTTACACAGCCTACGAGCAATGTGACACATACATTATGCCTACTCATGTGTTTGTGCTTAACCGATTTCAAAAACGGTGAAATTTTGTGTACGAATATGCAATATATTACAAAATGTTTACGACACGCCCCATTGTCTCGTCGTGGTGTATTCATGAACATTAATATCACGTTTTCACGGTGGTGTGTTGGCAAACAATATTTGAACTAGTGGCTCACCGCGGTTGCACCCGCGTTCCCGGGGATCCTAAATTTTCCCGATATAAAAAGTCAGCTACGTATTAATCCAAGTTATAGACTATCTGTGTTTCGAATAGGTTCAGTAGTTTTTGCGTAAAAGAGTAACAAACATACATCACGAACTACAAAACTCTCAAACTTTTTTTTCAAATTTTTATTGTAGTATCTATATAATGCTGAAAAGAATTTGTAGTACTACATATCATAGAACAAGCTCTAAGTTTGGAATCAGATTGACCGTGTGTAACCAAAAATGGATGCTGATAAGCAATAATGTGTTAACCCTCATAAACTTCATTTTGAGAAAATAAATTATAATGTCTACGTGATTTACGACTTTTTGTATCATATAAATCCATTTTTTATGTACTTTTATGTTTTAGATGACTTGAAATACTTTTGTAGAATGTTAAATACGCAATGCATTATAAAGATAATATATCAAAAGCTTTGTTTTCGACTTTTTGTGAGTTGACACATTATTGCTTATCGGCATCCAAATTACGTATTTAAAAAAAATTGTTTCAAAATCAATTCATAGTTTTTTTTATCGATTCCGCCCAATCAATCAAGGCGCAACTGGAGCAAGAAAAAAATAATCTGCCAACGCATTGATTGATAAAACAAGCGATTGATATTCGTTATGTAAAACCGTGGTATTGTTTTATTGGAATCCGGATGTAGATATTGCTTTGCGATTCACTAATTGCGATAATGATATTTAAATAAATATTCAATTAAAATGGTACTACCTGTATTATTATAGGTTTGTGTAAATGTTTTTTGATGTGACCAAAACTTTTCGCAGTATGAAAATGTTTTGTTTGTGTATCTGTCTGTGGCATCTTACTCTCAAACAAATAGATCGATTTTAAATATTTTTTTTTTTGGTTTGAAAGCTAACGCGATTTGGTATGAGGTAGGTAGGTATTCTATGTTTTAAGATTATTTGTTTGAAGTTCAAAAGCCCTTCCCTATCATTTTGTTAGGCTGTATATGTCAACCTTAATACCCTAAACTAATCTTATTTCTATTGTCGTCGATTACAATGGAAATAATGGGGTGTGACTATAATAATTATAATGATGAATGAACTTACAACAAATCACGGATATCAAATTTGAATAATTGCAAATAAAATCGTATGGAAGTACATGTGCCATTATTAAAAAACGATAAATCAATGTTGACATATTTTTGCCCTAATATAGGACGTCCGGGTCAGCGACCTTTTGTAATGAGAATGTTTGAGCGCGACCTTACGCGAGCTAGTTCTAATAGATTGTTACTTCGAACTATGCTAATTAGTTAAACTAACAACGAATTCAAATTAAACTAGATCTATAGAGGATAATAACTTTGTACAGAAAAAAGGGTTTATTTACATGATTCCGCCGCACGGTTTTACCCGCGTAGTTCCCGTTCCTGTAAGAATATAGGAATAAAATATCGCCAGGGTTACTCCCTGATAATGTAGCTTTCTATTGGTGAAATAATTATTCAGATCGGTCCAGAAGTTTCGAAGCCTATTCGTTACAAACAAACAAAAAATTAAATCCTTCCTCTTTCTAATATTAGTACCTATAGATTGTATCAAGTCAAGCGCACATCAAACATACAAACGTCACTTAATGGCATGTTCGTTCCGCCACACCGCAGTAGGCCCGCGTGGTGGACTATGGCCTAATAGCCCGGGAGGTGGCGTTGCATTTTAGGTAGTGATTTTACGCCGATCGGTTGCTATCTTATACGATAGACTTCGATTGACTGATATATAATCCAAGAGTCAGCTGGCGCACCCGCGGTGGGTGCGCATATGGTTGGTTCCGGAAGTGGTAAAAAAAAAAAAAAAATTAAGTCATAGTACGCCGGCTGAAACTTTTTTTATAAATAATTTTGATCATACTGAGCTTAAAGAAAATAGTCAGCTGCGTGGTGGAGGGGGGATTATGCGTCAGCCGCTCGCCTAAACTTGTAAACGAAACACGTAAAATAAAGTTATAGTACGCCGGATGAAATTTAACAAAATGATTGTTAATACTATGAAAAATACGAAAACAACAATCAGCTGCGTGGGTAGCGGTGGAAAGACCGTCAGCTGACGCAGTAAAGATACAGATTATTCGAGTAATGCACAGTTTTATTCAGGTTCTAGCTGACAGAACTTCCCTCTTCCCACCCAGCTGATCGATGGTTCTTGCACCCGTAACTTATTTAACATAGTTTTATCAAATTTAAATCGACATAGTGATAATTATGATAATTTAGAAAAGTTTTTAGTATGTATAAAACAATAAATATTGTTCCAAAGTTTTTTTTTTCTTGTTTTGTTTTAACGTAAAAGAAATGCATAATAGCGAGCTTAAATAATATAAATGTAATAATAATTTGCATTCATGGAAATAACATAAATTAAAATACAAAGGAAATATAAAAAAATATAAATGTTATCTGCCGTATATTTTTAGGGCTACATATGTTTACTAACGAACTAAGACAAAATTTAAAAAACAGTTTTAAGTTCCACCAAATTACAACCATTGTTCTTTTTAATAAAGCTACAAATGGTCAAAATATTATCTTAAACTTACGACCATTCATCATAAACCAATTAACTATTCCCGTTATTTAAGCAATAAAAGGCAAATTTTAAATAACAACAATAATAACAATAACATTAAGTGTAAAATCAACCATAACGTGCAACAAATAAAGCACTATTTTCCCATCATTGCTTTTTCAACTATCGTAAGTGCACCAGTCTTGGACAAGGTACCAGAAATGAATAAAAAATAAAAGAAATATCTAGAATGCGGACATGAGCGTTTTTACATTGGAATCACTGTGACATAGACTTTAGACATCGAACTATCTAAGTTTAACGTTTTAGTCAATTCAGTCTGTTACATGTACAAATTTGCGCGAATACAAAGTGTAAAGTCATTTGAAATTGACAACGACGGCTTTTCTTAAGGAAATCGTTACTGCGGTGAGTAGAAAGTTTCAGTTATGTTTTTTAGTATCTAAAGACGTGTCCATAACTGGCACGCTGAAATTGAATAATTCCATTCGTGGACAAATGTCGAAAGTTAATATAAAGAAGTAATAAAAAAAATTAATGATATAAAAAATTAAAACAAATAGTAAAAAAACTAGATAAATATAAAAATTATTATTAACTATAATTAATATTTATTAAATTAAATAAAAAATTTAAATCAAAGAAAAAATTAAATTTTAAAAAATATATTAAGAAAAAATAATTAAAAAAAAATTATAAGAAATTAATTTAAAAAAAAATTGTTTAATTGTATAAAAAAGAGCTACTAAAGTAATATTTCACAAAAACCAGTTTTTTTTCTTAAACTGGCCATCATTGGGGCACTTACCTTACTTTGTTTTGTTTTGATTCTATTTACTTCTTAGAAGTTTACTACAGGAGGTATAGAGTCGCGTTGCACGTTAAAATAATTTATAAAATGAAAGCAGGTATGAGATCGTTGAAATTAGGTATTTATCATGATATTATGTCTTGGGCATCTATGTTTGTTAGTATATCTAATATTTATTATTTTATTAGTGTTTTGTTTTCGCGTATAATATTGTATGAGAGAACAAAACACTAATAATATTTATTTACTTAATCAGAGTTTTACACTTGTTGTACGCTTTTTGTTTTTCAAATGTAGGTACTTCGGTGGATGGCCAAGGTGTCACAATTAAATGGCACAAATAAAAATATTACTTAGCTCCACATTGTTATATTCATGTTTACAATCTTCAGAATACAAATACAATTAATAAATCCTAGTGTTGTAATTTAGTGATTATGCCCATCTTCTCCAGAAATTCATTTTTTTTATAACAGAATTCTTAGCTCGCGTATAAGACTCCACTTTTCTTTCTCTGGCGATAATCAAAATCCATTCGGCACACGTAAACGGATTACTAGGAAAGCTAAAATAAATAAATAATAATAATGTAATTCCCACGAAAAGACACAAAGGAAGCATTCGCCATCTTTTAACTTCTGGTAATAAATATTACACAATTATACTCCATGTATCTCTTATTCTTTTTCACAAAAGTTTGCACGTGCGTGTATATGTGCGGATCATATCATGTCATATCATGTTCTTGCAAATAAAACATTTTATTATTTACTTATTATTCTTATATAAACATTTTGAGTGATGGTTTAACATTGGTAGTTAGGTTCAAACAATTATATTATTTGTAAGTACCTTAAAATATTACTTATCGAAAGTAAGATACTCACCCCCTTTAATTGCTTTTCCGGGCATTATTTTTGATTTTGAATTCAAGACGCATATATGTTCGTTTAAATTTTAGGGGGATAGGCTTAGGTAGCCCGAAAATCGTGTTATGGGCTGAAGCGGCTCTACAAACTCCCTTGAAATGTGTGTTTGTGAGGAGACAGCGTAGTAGCAAAACTCAATATTTTAAATTTTCATTTTGTAGGTAGGGTTAAGGTGATTTCAAACCTTACCTAACGTATTTAATATTCTTGTAGTATTACTACTAATTAGGTTCACTAACTCGTGAAGCGATTAAAACAATAGACACGGATAAATGAAGTATACTATTTCGATATGAATAAAAATAATTTAATAATTAAAGCACAAAGATACAAAGCAAAAGAACGTTAAAGAGCGCGAGCACAAGCGGAAGCGGGTAGAAGCGGAATGTGTCAGCTGATCGGCTCGCATGGTACAAGCGGCGGCGGCGGCGGGCGAAACCGGTCTTGTAAGGATCTGGCCCAAGATTCATAAGCGGAGCGTTTTTTCTCGAATGTAAGGGCTTGGCCCAAGTTAGTGGCGTAATGCGGCCACATATTCCCCCCGGCCAGACCGTGACTACGGTCGATAATAATCGGGGAACCGTACTCTTCTGCCGCTCCGACTCCTTTTCTCATCAGTGGAGGGTAAGGTAGCTGGAGTTGTCTTCACGATATCTTGCGCTGAGGAAGTTGTTGGAGATTCTGCTTCTCTTGTCATAAACGCCGGTTTGAGCCTGTCGACACTGACGTTTGACCTCTTGCCTTTAACTTCGATGGTGAAGAACTTGGGCTGTCTTTCTATGACCAGATAGGGACCAGCGTAAGGCGGTTCTAATGAACCACGGACATGATCCTGGCGCAGAAAAACATGGGTTGATGTCAGCAGGTCACGTGGAAAGAAGAATGGAGAAGTAGAATGCCACGCAGTAGGTCGAGGTGTCAGCTTTTGGATGTAGGCACGAAGACGGGTGGCGTATTGTGTGATGTCATCAGAAGTGAAGTCTTCGGTAGGAGAAAGGAACTGTCCAGGCAGTCGCAAGGGCTCACCGTAGACTAGTTCCGCAGCGGAAGTCTGAAGATCTTCCTTCCACGCGCTGCGGATCCCCAGAAGAACCAATGGAAGTGCCTCAGTCCACTGAGAAGTACTGTGGCACATTATAGCTGCTTTCAACTGCCTGTGAAGTCGTTCGATGATGCCGTTTGCCGCTGGGTGGTAAGCAGTAGTGCGGAAGTGACGCGCTCCAACCAGTGCGGCGAGTGACTTGAAGAGATGGCTCTCGAACTGGCGACCGCGATCAGTGGTCACCCGAGCAGGACATCCGAATCTGGAGATCCAACCAGACACTAGAGCAGCAGCACAGGTTTCCGCAGTGATGTCTTTGAGTGGAACTGCCTCAGGCCATCGTGTGAATCGGTCGATGACGGTAAGGCAGTACCTGAAATCAGAAGACGGTGGTAATGGGCCTACGAGGTCAAGGTGGATGTGGGAGAACCTCGCAGACGGAGTAAGGTAAGAGGAAAGGGGAGATTTGGTATGACGGGTAACTTTGGATCGTTGGCATTGCAAACATTGCCGAGACCACTCTCTACAGTCTCTGCGAATCCCTGGCCATACAAATCTTTGTGAGACCAGTCGCACTGTAGCAGAACATCCAGGATGATGCAAGTCGTGTATCATTCTGAAAACTTCTTTACGAAGCTGCGGAGTAATGTAGGGACGAGGTTGTCCGTTTGAAGTATCGCAGATGATGGGAATGTCGCTGTCTATTGATTTTAACTTTTGTAGTTTCAAGCTGGAACTATTATTAAGCAAATCTTGCAGTTCTGGATCTGAATCCTGAAATCGTGCAAGAGATTGGTAGTCAAAACCGTTGATTTCATCCACACGAGATAAGGCATCTGCGACGATGTTTTCTTTACCAGGTATGTATCTTATATCCGTAGTAAATTGTGCGATAAAATCTAAATGCCGAAATTGACGCGGAGAACATTGTTCCTTACATCTTGAAAAGGTAAAGGTAAGAGGCTTGTGATCAGTAAAAATCGCGAAGGTCCTGGCTTCAATCATGTGCCGGAAATATTTTATAGCCTCATACACAGCAAGTAACTCTCTGTCATAAGGGCTATATTTACTCTGTGTGCTAGAGAGTTTATGGGAGAAGAAGGCAAGTGGTTCCCAGTCTGCGTCTTTGCGTTGTTGTAATACGGCACCAATTGATGAATCGGATGCATCTGTAACAATAGCAAGTTCTGCTGAAGAATCCGGATGAGCAAGCAGCGTCGCCTGAGATAGTGAGGTCTTACAATCTTCAAACGCACGCATTAATTCCGGAGTCATGTCTACAGGGTGTGAACTCTTAACTTTCGGGCCAGACAGTACTGCATTCAGCGGGGCCTGAAGATGAGCTGCATTCGGAATGAAGCGACGGTAAAAATTTATCATGCCGAGGAAGCGCCTGAGTTCCTTAACAGTCTTAGGAACACTATAGTTCTGTATAGCGTCTACTTTAGTGTCTAATGGTCGCGTGCCAGCAGCTGAGACATGATATCCTAAAAATGTTACATCAGACTTGCCTAGAACACATTTTGATGTGTTAATCAATACTCCGTATTGCTTCAGACGCTCGAACAACATACGTAAATGCTTTTTATGCTCAGTAACACTAGGCGAGAATATCAGGATGTCATCTATGTACCCGTAACAGAAATCTAGACCTAGGAGTACCTCATCTATAAATCTTTGGAATGTCTGAGCTGCATTCCGAAGACCAAATGTCATGTATTCAAACTCGAACAATCCGAATGGTGTCGTCAAAGCTGTCTTGGGAACATCGTCTGGATTTACCTTAATCTGGTTGTAAGCTTTCACGAGGTCTATCGTAGAAAATACAGAACATCCTGAGAGCTGATGAGAAAAATCCTGAATATGACGAATGGGGTACCTATCAGGAATCGTTCTAGAATTAAGTGCGCGGTAGTCACCGCAGGGCCTCCATCCATCATCTTTCTTCTTAACAAGGTGAAGAGCAGAAGACCAGGGACTCTCTGAACGTCTGGCTACACCACTTGACAGCATATCCTCAAACTCTTTCCTTGCAGCTTGTAACCGGACAGGATCTAGACGTCGAGGCTTGCAGGATACAGGAGGGCCTGAAGTGGTCCTAATGTAGTGTAGTGTATTGTGTTTTGGAGTAGAAAGAATACCTGCTGGTCTCGTGATTTCAGGGTATTCTCGCAGCAGCACATGGAACTCTGATTCACCTGTCACCGCCTTTATCGATGCGATGTCATCAGGTGATCTGGAAGGTTGAGCATTTACTGTAAGAGAAGTAATGCTATCGATTAGTCGATGATTCTTACAATCCACGAGCAACCCGTAGAAACTCAGGAAGTCAATCCCGATAATAGGTTTGGATACGTCGGCGATTGTGAAACTCCAGGCAAATACACGTCGAAGACCCAAATCTAGCTTCAGCTCTTTCTTACCATAGGTATGTATAACGGAGTTATTTGCTGCTGTAAGGGCATACTTAGATTTAAAACAGGGCGTTTTGACAGCCAATCGCGGGAAGACACACAAGTCTGAACCAGTATCCACAAGGAACTGCATCTTCGATGTGCGATCGGTAACAAATATTCGGCCTGTTGAGGTGATTGGGCAGTCGTTGGCCGCTACTTGCGACCGCCCTGGAAGTTTTCCGACGACTTGAAACTGCAGGGTTCCTTACATTTATGCGCCTTCGTTCCGTAAGTGAAGTGGTAGTAGCAATACGGATGATCTGGTGGCGGTTGTCTAGGCCTAGAGCGACTGCGTGAGCGTGAGCGATAACTATGCCTATTCTGCGGACGGGAGTTTCTTCCACTAGATACCTGTGATGTTAGTAAAGCCACTTGTTTAGTCAACTCACATACTTGTTTTGCAAGATCATCGTAGAGTGAAGGAGATGTAGACGGCGTTGATGTACTGGCCACCTGTGGTGTTGACGGGGCTATATCATGAATCTTATCCGCTAAATCTGCAAGGGAATCCAGAGGCATATCAATCTGCGAAGCAATAACGGTTTGAATGTTAGATGGCAAACGGCTAGACCAAATAGTACGCAAGAAATCCGTCGGTACTGATGGACCAGCTAGGCTCTGCATGTGACGTAGAAATTGCGATGGCTTCCTGTCGCCAAGCTCTTCATGCATGAGCAACTGCTTCACGCGCTTCTCTTTAGAAGCTGAAAGGCGTTTAATAAGTTCTACTTTTAATTTCTCGTACTTATTAGATGAAGGTGGATTCGAAATAATGTCTCTCACTTCTGATGCGTATTGGTGCTCTAGTTGTGCAACCAAATAACAGTATTTCGTCTCATCGGCAGTAATTTTCGACAGTGAGAACTGACTTTCTACTTGGTAGAACCAAAGTGCTGGCTCTTCTGGCCAAAATGCAGGTAACTTAACACCTACTCTAGACACTGCCGAAGGCATATTCACATCAGGTTCTAAATCTTTGAATTCGTCGTTCACTTTGGGTATAGACATAGTGGAAAAATATCGCTCACCGCTTATAATTAGGCCGGATCCTTATTTCGTACAAATCCAGAATGTTCCTCGATGAATCCAGTAACGGCGATATTCTGAATCGGGGTCACCAATGTAGGTAGGGTTAAGGTGATTTCAAACCTTACCTAACGTATTTAATATTCTTGTAGTATTACTACTAATTAGGTTCACTAACTCGTGAAGCGATTAAAACAATAGACACGGATAAATGAAGTATACTATTTCGATATGAATAAAAATAATTTAATAATTAAAGCACAAAGATACAAAGCAAAAGAACGTTAAAGAGCGCGAGCACAAGCGGAAGCGGGTAGAAGCGGAATGTGTCAGCTGATCGGCTCGCATGGTACAAGCGGCGGCGGCGGCGGGCGAAACCGGTCTTGTAAGGATCTGGCCCAAGATTCATAAGCGGAGCGTTTTTTCTCGAATGTAAGGGCTTGGCCCAAGTTAGTGGCGTAATGCGGCCACAATTTCATCAGCTGACGGTCTTTCCACCGCTACTCACGCAGCTGATTAATGTTTTTGTACTTTTGATAATATTAACAATCACTGTGTTAAATTTCATCTGGCGTACTATGACTTTATTGAACGTGTTTTTTTTACAAGTTTGTACGAGTGACTGACGCAGAATCCCCCCTCTACCATGCAGCTGACAATTTTTTTTAAGCTCAGAATAACGTAAATTATATATGATGAAAGTTTCAACCGGCGTACTATGTTTTTTTTTTTTTTTTTTTTTTACCACTTTCGGAACTACTCACACTCACATCCACCGCTACTTGAGCAGCTGACTGTCGGTTTTCTTATTGGTCATATAAGATCAACCATCGATCACAATATCAGCCGGCATACTATCGTTCATTCATTTGCAACGCCACCTCCAGTACTATAAAACCCCCTCGTTGTTAGAGGAGGCTCGTGCTCCTCAGTGGAGACTTTTATAAGCTGATGATTAAAGTTTTAATCGCAGTAACTATTGATAATAGTCCTCCAGCCGAAAAATAATTACACCCCAGTAAATAGATATTTAAGAAAATAAAGCAGTTATTTGTGAGTTTATAAGATATGAAGGCTCTCCGCGGTTTCACTCGCGTATCCGGGAGATCATCCATTTTTCCGGGATAATAAGTAGCCTATGTCCTTTCTTAGGCTCTAGACTATATGTGTACCAAATTTCATTTATATCAGTAGTTTTATTGTGAAAGTGAGACAGACAGAGTTACTTTCACATTTATAATATTAGTTAGGACTAGCTTCTGCCAGCGACTTCGTTCGCGTGGAATAGTTTCTTTGGGCTAACTCTAACTTTAACCCGCGACTTCGTTCCTCGAACCTCCTCCTTTTTTTTAAGTCGTTTTAAAATAATCCTTATAGCATGATTTAGTATTCACGTGTGACGACGCGATGGCTTATTTCATCTATAATTTTGGTGTTTCTATACCGATTTCTATGGTTCTTTTTTTATTAAATAGGTAATAATGTTAACTTTTTTAAATTAGGTATGAGTGAGAGTATTATAAACGTAAGCGTAAACAAATATAATCATAATGCTCTGAACTGTTAAGCTATCAGGAGTTACACGTGTTATTCTGAGTCAACTATAAAAGATAGACATATGCTGTTGCGGCATATTTTTTAGACAATTTTATGTAGAATATTTCTGTCATACATAATTTCTATGTAACTTTAACCATTAAGGCTGCACACGCGACGGAAGCTTAAAAAATGGAGTAACTTCTCCCGTTTTCCCAAAATTTCCCTTCACTACTCTGCTCCTATTGATTGTAGCGCGATGAAAAGTATTCTATAACCTGCCCAGAAGTATGAAGAATAATTGTACCAAGTTTCGTTGAAATCCGTCCCGTAGTTTTTGTTTCTATAAGGAACATACAGACAGACAGACAGACAGACAGACAGACAAAAATTTAACTGATTGCATTTTTGGCATCAGTATCGATCACTAATCACCCCCTGATAGTTATTTTGAAAATATATTTCATGTACAGAATTGACCTCTCTACAGATTTATTATAAGTATAGAAGATGTAGTTGTTTCAAATACTGTCAATTTTGATAAGTTATTAATATCACGAAGTTGTATTAATTCGCAGTATCAAATAATCGTGTTTGATCTAAATCTTAGTTGTCATATTGTATGATTGAGAATATTTATCTGATTGTGTGTCCGTTTGGTTCAGATATTGCAAACTTATTGACCATAGCTGCCTCCCCGCGGTTTTACCCGCGTAGTTCCCGTTCCCGTGGGAATACAGGGATAAAATATAGCCTATGTTACTCGGGGATAATGTAGCTTTCCAAAGGTGAAAGAATTTTTGAAATCGGTCCAGTAGCTTCGGAGCCTATTCATTACAAACAAACAAACAAATCTTTCCTCTTTATAATATTAGTATAGATATAGATTGGCCATGAGGAAATCCGTCTTTAGGCCGGCAGGTAATGAAACTTAATTATGGTATTGTCGTAAACATAAGTTGTTCTAATTGTAGGTATATGTAGCAACTAGTTACTGGCCACGGCTTTGCTCACGTGTAGTACGAATAGAGTATATTTGGAATAAATCTATGTAGGTACCTATATATGCTACGAATTTTATAAATGCGAAAGTTAGGGAGTATGGATGGATGAATGTTTGTTACTTTTTCACGCCAAAACTGCTTAACGTATTTGGATGAAATTTGGATCACAGATAGTTTATAACCTGGATTAACACATAGTTTTTATCACGGGATAATTGAAGATCCCCGGGAACGTGGGTGAAACCGCGGGGAGCCACAAGTGGTAATATATTTTTGTTAAATGTAGATCTAAAATACTAATATTGTTAATAGTTTTTTCTTTGCGAAAAATTAACGCCAAATAAAATTATATTTTTGCGCGGCAACAGCTGATAAGGCTGTGTAAGGACATTACTTAATAATTCAGTTTCTAATTAAAATATATATTAATATATTCATGTAACACACTGTATAAATAAATACAATTATAAAAAGGCCAGACGACCATGTAACTTTATATTTATATTAAAAAAAAACCTAGGAAGCTGTTTTTTTTACTGTCACATACCTATTTATGAATAAAAAATAGATGAATTATAATTATAGTTAACGACTTGTGACGCGTTATAAAAAATGTAATTAAAATTAACTACAATTAAACAAAGGGACTATAGACAAATATTAGAAGAGAGATAAGCTTAGCTGTTTGTTTAGTCTGTATATATCAATATATCAGTACCAACTTTTTGATTTATAAGTACTTACTTATTAGTTCTTCTACCTTTGGTTGAGTACTCTGCTCTCACCGAAACTTAGTAAGTTGTAGTCCATTATAAAAAAAAATACTAGAATGTGTTAGAATAAGATTTGCACCCTTACTCGTATTGTTTAAAAAATAGTATATGTACCTACCTAAGTACCTAGTATTTGTATCTATCTATGTAATATATAAAATTCTCGTGTCCCTCTAAGTGATCATGGAAACGGGAACGGGAACTGCGCGGGTGAAACCGCGGGGCGGCAGATAGTATCTATACTAATATTATAAAGAGGATAGATTTGTATTTTTGAATGCAACGAATAAACTCAAAAAGTACTGGACCGATTTTAATAATTCTTTCACCATTCACCACCTATATTTTATCTCTGTGAACTACGCGGGTAAAATCGCGCGGAGTCAGTTAGTCTTTCATATGGTTAAGATTATACAAGCTCTGTTTAGTTTGGAATCAGATTGACCGTGATAAGGAATTTCATTATAGCCAGGATATATATTTATTTTAACGTCACTAATGCCATTCTTGGTATTGGAAGTAATTAATAAAATTCTTCACATTCTGTTGTCTTACTTAGAATTATATTTTAACTGGAAGTTGATTGTTTTTTTTGCTGCGTTCTTGTATGATTTTTTCATTATGATTTTTAGTTTAATTCAATTGTTACTTGTTGTAGTTTTGTGTAAATCAATATCTTTTTCACACCTTTACATATGTCTGAAAAGATTCTTAACAAACAAGATAGGTAAAAAAAAGTGTAAATATTTACTGTATGTATTAAAAGTAGTAGATATAATTGAAACAATATGGTTCCAATCACAAGGTAGCAGACCTTGTTTTAGTTTAGAATTAAATTGGCCGTATGCGAAAAATGTCTTAGTCAAATTATTGAGATACTAGTGGTTTCCCGCAGTTCCACCTTGCGTTCCCGCGCGATTTATCATTTTACAGCGATAAAAAGTCCATATGTTATTTCAGAACATATCCTTACTCTGTTCCCTTCTGCCGTTGTTGCGTGAAAGAGTAACAAACAGACATCCATTTTCACAAAATCGCATATATAATATTAGCGACATATGACCTACATATACAAATAATATAGCAGTCAAATCCCCGTCAGCCAATTAGATAGATCTCAGATGGCCATAACCTTGACTACACGCTTTCTTTTCTCGTGTTAACGCATAGTATGAACATCTTCACATGTTACTAGATTTTTATATAGTGACGCAACAGTCGACTCGCTCAACAGTAAATTGATGTAACGATACGCGAATTTTATTCTCAAATTGAGTTATTTTTAGCTGTTTGTTTAGTTTATGTTATGCTCGATTGTTTATACAGTAAAAGTTATAAATATTTACTTATAGAACAGAAAAGAAATAACACTTAATTTAATATAAAAGTTTAATAAATAATAAAATTTTTAGGTACATATTAAAATCACGCATAGTTTAAAATATGAGTTACTTGTTCCTTTATTAATTTATTGTATCAAATGAATTTATGTACCGAAAGTAAATCAATAAATTAACACAGTATCTATATACAACAAGTTATACGTTAACATAGTAAAAGCTATTTGCAACTTGCGGTTTAATTAAGCCCTTATAGGTACTCTACTGTATAAAGAAAGATACTTAAAGAAAGGGATAAAATTTTAGCTTTTTATTTATTTATATTTTAAAGAAGCCTCGATACACCCAAATCGCACTCGCCACACTATGCCTGACTCGACTGCGTCAGAAGAAGGTTATTTACTATTGAAGCCGCATATAATTTGCCAATATGCATTAGTTTTTGCTCAACCCAGTAAACCATATATCACAATATGCGCCATTATGCTTTCATATTTAGTGCTAATTACAAAATATTTAATTTACATTCGACATAAAGAAAAATCGATTTTATATGTCGTTAGCGATGTTGGCGCCAATTTATGTATATTTTCTATTAATAATTTAATCAATCAGTCTGCATGTTCGCATATATTATTGAGTTCGTTCATCAATAAAGAAATTTCTTAGAACAGGCGTTGTATATTCTAATACAAACATTGGCGAGCGAGCCTTGGACCTTCGGACTTCTCACTCTATTGCTTAGTGGATGAATGAGACAGTATACAATCTGACAGCGAGATTTGCTAGTGTCATTTTACGTTATAGAATTGATCCTTTGGCCAACTGTTTGGCAAACCTTTGCTTTGGTTCTCACAAACCTAGTATGTAATGTAACCAAATTACATTCATTACACATATTTTGACTTTAAAGCATTTTCTTAAAGATTTCTGAATCAGGTAAAGTTCAATTACAATAATTTTATGTTAAGAATTAGTTTTTGAATACATAGGATTATTTATAAGGGTCAGAGATTCCATGACTTTTAATTGTTTTATAGGTACTACCTATATAGTATAGCCTTACTGTTTATGTAAAAAAATATACATTAATATTTCGCAAGGTAATTTTGTAAGTTGTTTATAGATAGATAGATTTAAGCACATTGCATATACCTGCATAAGTACCATCTGTAGCAACTTGAATAATCACTGACATGTCATGACTTAAGCAAATAATACTTTGGTAACTGTAAAATAAATAGTACTTTCATATTTTTGTCCCAAGGCCTATGTTACAGTAACAATATTAAATGATCATTTAATAGATTATACTTAGACTATTATCATCAGCTCATACGTCTCCACCAAGGAGCTCGGGCCTCCCCTAACATCGAGGGGGTGTAGGCCATAGTCCACCACGCGAGCCTAGTGCGGATTGGCGGACTTCACATGCCTTTCATTGTGACATCTCGGGCATGCAGGTTTCCTCACGATGTTTTCCTTCACCGAAAGCCAGTGGTGTGAATCGGTACATAAGTTTTTATAAACTCAGAGGTACGGGCCAGGGATTTGAACCTGCATCCTCATGATCCTGAGTCGGTAAATTCCCAACTGAGCCACCACGGCTTGTAGACTAATAACCTATTAAATATAGGTATCTTTATACCACAAAGTTGGTATACAGGCATACGGTCCCACCTGATGGCGCGCGGTTACCGTAGCCTATGGACGCTTGCAACACCAGGGGCGTCACTCACGCGTTGCCGACCCTGTAAGAATCTCTTTCTCCTTTCTTGGCGAACCTCATGCTATACTCCATTGGGAATAATTGACACTGGTTTTTAATGGGAAGAGCTTGGTAATAGACTCAGTATTCTATATCTATATTCTCAGCATATCTTTTACAATTTATTTTTCAACCCAATGTTGCTATAATGAGCCAACTCATTAAGAAGCAGTGCAATTTGAATCCTGCTTGAATCGATTAGTGTTTTTAGGGTTCCGTATCTCAAAAGGAAAAAACGGAACCCATAGAGGATCACTTTGTTGTCCGTCTGTCCGTCTGTCCGTCCGTCCGTCTGTCAAGACCCTTTTTCTCAGGAACGCGTGGAGGTATGAAGCTGAAATTTATATCAATTACTCAGGTCTACTGTCCCTTGAAGCTGTGAAAAAATCAAACTTCTAAGCCAACGCAATCAAAAGATACAGCCGTTTATGCCGCAAATTTTCGACACTTGCAAGGGAATCAAAACCTACAGGGTGCTTCCCGTGAACTCAGAATCTTGAAATTTGGTACGAAGCAACGTCTTATAGCATAGATAAAGGAAAAATTACGAAAACCATAAATTTTTAGTTACATCACATAATATATTTTTTTTTAATAATTTTAAACTTACTACCCATTTCCTCATAAACGCGTAGAGGTATTAAATTGAAATTCATACCAAATACTCAGGTCTATAATACCTTTAAGCTGTAACAAAATCAAACTTCTATGTCAACGCAATCAAAAGAAACAGCAATTTAAGCTGCATATTTTGAAACTCGCAAGTACTCGCAAGGGAATCAAAACCTAAAGGGTACTTCCAGTCGACCTAAAATCTTGAAATTTGGCATGAAAAAATGTTTTATAGCACACATAAAGGAAAAATTCCGAAAACCTTATATTTTTAGTTACATTACAAAATATATATTTTTTAATAAATATAAACTTATTACTTTTTTCCTCACCATAGTTATGACTCGATTATAATAATAATAATAATAATAAATTTTATTTGCAAGAATAATGGACAAAACACATAAAATTTATGATACATAAATAGGCTAGGACATAATTGTTTTAATACTAAAAGTGTTAGTTGAAACCACTGGTATCCAAAGTAAGAATCAACTTGTGTTAAGGATACCAGGGCTCTCTCCATACAAGTTCAAATTAAGTATGTATTACATGAGGTTTATAAATTAACCTATCTGTATCAATCACTCATAACAGGTTCTCAGTTTGATAATAGTTCAGTTTCGAAAGCCAAACCTGTAGTTTGTTTTTACAAGCAAATTTGTTTAATGAATAAATAGGACAAGATTTATTGATTTTGTTATATAAATAGCAACTAATTACGTTGAAGTGTCGCCTGGCCAGACTACTTCTCCACGGTGGTACGTGGCATACTAGAAATGATCTACGATTTTCATAAGTAGTGGTGTCAAAATTAAGAGTAGCATGTCTACGTAGGACAGTTTGGAGAATGAAAAGCTGTCTAACTGTTAATACCTGGCAATCTGTGTATAATGAGACTGTTGGATACAGAAACGATTTTCCTGTCATGACCTTCAACACAGTCCTTTGGGCACGTTCAAGCTGCAAGAATGATGTTTTGGCGGCCCCTCCCCAGACGGAGATGCAATATGAAAGTAGAGATTGGCAAAGGGCATAATAAACTGTTTTAAGGGTATCCGGGGGAGCGGAGATACGAAGTTTCTTAAATACAAACATGAGCTTACGTATACGTGCAGTTAAAATTTCTATGTGTGCTTGCCAATTGAAAAGACTGTCAATGTGGACTCCAAGATATTTAACATTATGGGAACGAGTCAGGGGGGGACAACGGCAAGCGGGAGAAATAGTAGAGCACGAGTGAGCTCTGAGTGTAAAATTATCTATTGGGGGGAGTGATGCGGACTTTAAGGCAAAGGGGATATACACAGTCTTGTTGACATTAAGAGTTAGTAAATTGCAAGACAGCCAATTCATAACAACTCGGAGCGCTTGATCAGAAAACGATAAAGTCTCAGACCAGTCTTTACCGTGAACGAGCAATGCTGTGTCGTCTGCATAGGTGAATATCGAGCAATTTGGAATAGCTAGTTTACATAATGAGTTTATAAAGATAAGAAAGAGTGTTGGGCCTAAGATGGAGCCCTGTGGTACGCCATATTTAATTGATAAATCGCCACTAATGTTAGAGCCAATCTTTACACACTGACTCCTATCATTAAGATAATCCCTAAAAATATCAAGACTTACGCCACGAATTCCAATACGTTCTAATTTTGAGAGAAGGAGGGGAACAGAAACGGTGTCAAAAGCCTTGGACAAGTCAAGAAATACGCCAAGGCACTTCATTTTACAGTCCAGCTTCTGGACAGCACAGTTTGTAAAATCTGCCACAGCGTCTTCTGTCGACCTGCCTCTTCGGAAGCCATATTGGTTATTAGCTAGGATGCCGTTAGATTCTAGATAATTTACTAGGCGACTATTTAAGACCCTCTCCATGATCTTTGAGAGTGCTGGTAAGACCGAAATAGGGCGATAATTATTAACATCGTCTCTGTTCCCACTCTTGAAGATTGGGTGGACAACAGCCCTCTTGAGTGATTTAGGGAAAATCCCAGAAGAAATTGAGATATTGCAAATATGAGTTATAATGGGCACCAGGACAGGAGAACATGATTTTAGGAGTTGAGAAGAGATTCCGTCCCATCCGACGGCACAGTCTTTACGTAAGGAAAGTATGATGATTTCAATTTCCGATTCGATTGTCGTAATGAACGAACTTTGTAAACCTTGCAGGTTTGTACGGAACCCTCGGTGCGCGAGTCCGACTCGCACTTGGCCGTTTTTTTTTTAGATTACCACAATTTATTTTGCTTCTTGTCCATGATAATTGAAACATCTTCTCATTAATTTTTCATATCAAGGAGATTATTTTTAGACGAACACTTGAAACTGTTTAAGTGTCTCTTGCAATACATAATTATATTGCAGATTTTAAAACAGTAGGTGTTAAGCAATTTGCAATAATATATTCATATTTGGAATGATGATTGATTAGCTGTCAATGCTTCTAGTTTAAATTGTTACGAGAAGCAATCGAATAGGTATTATTTGGTGCTCCAGTTGGTGGAGAGCTGGGAAAGGAGCAACGATTGCTTCTTGTAATAATTACTCAATACTAGAATTATTTACTGATCATATCGATAAATTATTTTGTTTCATTTCCTCCCCTTGGTAATTATTTAACTATGCATGTATATAACAATACTAGTTGACTCGCGCTAGTATAACTTCGTTAGCGTCATTTCCTGTCATGTTTGCAACATTTTTCATCGATTCTCAGCTCTTTTTCGATAAAACGGGCTATTTGAGATTGAAACAATTTTTCAAATCAAACCACATTCTGAGATCAACGCGTTCAAGCAAACATACTCTTCGGCTTCACCTATAACGCATTTATGCTAGTCCTAGTTTTAAAAGTAACACTGTCAGTTTAATAAATAAAAAGTGCTAATGATATCTGTTTCTTTTAGCGTCAAAAATCAGACTATAATATTGCGCCAATAATCACATAATACTAGATATTAAATGTGTGTATTACTAAACTTGCTAAATAAACTTTTTTAGTATCTACCTATGATATATTTATAGGCGTTTATTTGCTAGCTGTTCTCAAGCTCTTAAGTTCTGTAGCTCAACTTAAAAGCTTCTAAATCAGCTTACTAACGGGTGGGTAGACTAAAATAACTTTCACGCCACTACTACGTTCAATTCTTACCATATTACAGAGTAAAAATCACATTTATTTGTTAATTGAATCATTCTGTTCTCCAACAAAACTTGCCTGTAATATAAAAGAGACGCACATATATGTGCATCTCACCATCTCGGTAATGAAGTAACCTTTCGACAAACAATGGCTGTGGGAGGTCGTCAAAATGTTGGTCTCTATTTCCGCACTCGATATCCGAAACAGGGTTAAGGTCATGTGAGTGCACTTAAATTGGCTTAAAGCTTTCTATATGCGAATAAACTTTGCACTAACAGCAAGAAATTGACAAAAATTACGTGTAAATCCTTCCTCTTAAATTGCTCTATCTAATGATGGAAAGCACTTTAAAATCCGTAGCGTAGTTTAATATAACTAAGCGTACTGATAAGTGAGCGAAAAACGTTAAAAAGTGAGCAGAGTTCGAAGTCTTAATAAAGTATTTTGTTACTAACACTATACCATTTTCAAGGTCTATAAATGTCATATTACATTATATATTCCAAAGTCTAGTTTCGCTAACATTTTCTATTTATGACGATAAATATGATATTAATTTAAAACATCTAGATTTACGGAGAGTAGTTGACCCGTGCGACTATTCTACTGGTCGTAGCGTGATATTATATAGCTTATAGCCTTCCTCGATAAATAAGGTTTGAGACAACTGTTAGAGAATTTTATTCTTATGAGAAATAAAAGTTTGATAACACTAATAAAATTTTCAATTCGAACATGTAGCTCTTCAGATTAGCCCATTCAAACAAACAAACTCTTCAACTTTATAATATTAGTAGGTATAAATTCCAAAATGAATCATTTAATTGTATTAATTCAACAAAAAGATCTGAATCAAATCCCAAACCCGTAAATATTAGTCCATAGATTATTAATTTATTTAGTCGTTAGATTTAAAATCGAACCTATAAATATTACTTTATTTCATAATATGATGTGGTATTTAAAACTTACATAATAAGTAATAAATAAATAAATGGCCGTGTGTGAAAAATGTCCCAGGATATCAGATTGGCCGTGTGTGAAAAATGTCCCAGGATAATCTGATTCCAAACTAAGCAGAGCTTGTGATATGGTAACCAGATAGCTGATATACTACATATACTACTTTTAAATACATGCTTATATAGATATTTACATCCAGACACAGGACAAACAGACATACATGCATACAAATGTTTGTCCTGGGTGGGATTCGAACCCACGACCCGCGGCTTGAGAGTCAGGGTTACTAACCACAAAGCCAACCGGGCTGTCAGTAATGAATAGGTATTTAAAATATCGCAAAAGTAATTTATTCGATTCTAGACCATTCAAACTTTTTGAGTACCTATTTTTAGTTCTAAAATATTGTGAAACAAAAAAACTAGAGTGATAATAAATATAGTTATTAGAGCATTTAGTGGTCTACCTAAATAAAGTTCAATGACCTTTAAATTTATGAGAGCCGATCTGTCAATATTAATTGTATGCAGTTTGCCAAAAAAGCGGTCGGAATTTAACGATTATTTCTTAGTTTATAAATATATTAGAATACATTGCTGGGTTTTATATAAAATCAAGTTCAAAATAACAATATTTGAAGTGATGAATGTTGTATAAACAAATATTTTGTTCTAAATGGTAGCGAATGTGGGCGTATATTGCGTAATGCGCAAGAGTCGCGTGGATACGCGATTTAAAATTCAAATAATTAAAGCTTTAAATAACGAATGCATTTCAATAAAATATTCTAGGACATTCTTGACACACATCTGATCTCGAAACTAGATATAATATAGCATAAAACAGAATCTTTTAAGAACGGGCGAATATGTTTATTGTAGCAAATTGGCTTTAGGCATCAAATTAATGAACATGTCTGTTTGTTCTGTGTCTTATTACGTTAAACTGTAAGCATGTATTTAAAAGTAGCATATCAATTATTTGGCTACCATTTTTTTTTTTGATGTCCCAGGGGAATCCTCATAGGATACCCGATTATTTGGCTACCATAGCGCAACTTAGTTTGGAATCAGAGCTGTGTGTACTAATTAGCCCAAAATATGTTAAAACGATGTATAGAACTAGCTTCCTCCCCACGGTTTTACCCACGTTCAGTACCTTCAACTTTCCCTAAATAAAAGGTAGTATTTGCTTTACTAAGCTCTAGTCTATATCTATTCCCAATTTTATAATAAATAGTTTAATGGTTAAGGCGTTAGGCGTAACAAACAAAATTACTTTTGCATTTATTATTAGTATAGTAGGGATTTCGTTCAAAATACAAAGAGGATTTCTACCTTTCAGAGTTACTTAGATACTTGAAGAAATAAATATTGGAATGTGCTTCAACCGGATAGAAATAAATAAAAAACAACATGGCGTCACTTCTAGTTTTCTACGTACCCTTTCCATAATAGTTTAAATACTAAGTTATTATGTAAATCGACTCCTACGCAGTTATCAACTGGACTAGACCAACTAGTTGCAATGAATCAACATTTTATAGAAATTCCTTTAAATATTGTTATGAGATAATGTGTTCCGCCTTTCATTTTGCACTTATTACAAATTTAAAATTATTGAAAGTATAACTTTTTAATATTAATTCGATAATCGTTTATATAACTTAACTATTAATGTAAGTGGTCAAATTAATGGTTTGTACATCTTCGTTTTAAACTAATTTGCTTATATATTTCCTGAACGAAAAAGACCTTTTAAACTATAGGGCATCTTTTTGAGATAATGATAAAAATAAATAAATAGTTAAGAATTTAAAAATAATGTTAGTTTTTTTCATGTTTGGTGATAAACGTACACTCATTTTTAAACTATTTTATATATATAATTTATAATATGTGTGTTGCAATAGCACTTTCACTACCAATTAAACTAAATCAGCCATAAATCATAGTGCGGAAAGTTTTAAACAGTCAATCATCGTTTGACACAGTTTAATTCCATCAATCTTAACCAATATTATACATGCGAAACTAACTCTGTCTGTATGTTTCACTTTCACACCTAAACCAATGAAGCAATTTTGGTAAAATTAAGTACAGATATAGACCAGAGTTTGGAAAGGACATAGGCTACCTATAATGCTGGGGAAGTTAGAAGTCTCCCGGGAACGCGAGGCGGAGTCTAGTCCATATACTAATATTACTAATATCATAAATGCGAAAGTCTGTCGGCCTGTCTGTCTCGCTTTCACGATAAAACTACTTAACCGATTTAAATTAAATTTGGTACACAGATAGTTTTGAGCCTGAGAACGGACATAGGCTACTTTTTTCCCGGGATATAATTATAATTATATAATATATTAGTATAATTTAAACTCGAATCGAATCTAACCCTCTAAACATCTTCGGTCATGCGATCGTACATTCGCAGCGCAATATGTGCCTAAACACTGGCTCGGTGTCAAGTGCGCGTATGCGTGCCTCTTGAGTCGTGACGCAACACAACAGCAATGCGCTCGCCGCTCGCTGGTGAAAGAATCCAAGTGTTTTAGGCAAATTATTGACATTTGAGTACCTTAGCTGAGCGATAAAACCGTTTTTAAATTAATTGGCGACGACAACGGCAGCTTGTTATGGCAAGTGTGCCCCAAAGTTTTTGAGGGGTCTAATAAATAAGTGTCCTAATTTTTTAAGCACAATAGATCGGGTTCTAAATTAAACGGACCTTGTATTATGAAACAAGTTTAAATACACATTACTTTAAAATATATACTAATATAAATATTGAATAAATAAATATTCACTTCGGTTGAGAGCCCTCTGCGCTCACCAAAACAGTCCGTTTAAGGGTGTAAAAGCCATCTGAGGCTAACACCTTACCATATTCTGTGACATTTTTCACACGCGGCTAATCCGATTCCAAATTAAGCAGTGCTTGTACTATTATAATCAGCTAGCTTTTATTACAATCAGACCTTTTAAAAACATACTTATAAAGATATTTACATCCAGACAAGCAGACATGTTCATGCACACAAGTTTGTCCTAGGAAAGATTCGAAATCACGACCGACCGGGGCATTATTACAAACGTTCAATCCGTTGTAATATTTATCTAGCAGGAAATCGTAGCTGTAGGTATATAAAGTGAGACGCTTTTACTTAATACTAGTAAACTCAGTCCACTTTTATTTTTACACGATTTTCCTGTTACTACATTAACAATTTTACACTACGCACTCTTGCTTACTTATGGCGTTTGTCATAATCTTGATAGTGATGTTTTTACCATGTGATTTTTCTTGGTTTGTTATGAAAATGTACAACTTATTGTTTCTATTTTTGTACCTTATTCATATATGCTTAAGCAAATGAAGTAATTTTCCTTGTATTGAAAAATAAAGGCCACTCTTTTTTTGGAACTCTTTTTTCGTTCAAAAACTATTTCCTAATAAGTTAGTGATTAACTATGAAGTGATGTTATAAAATAGGGATTGGCTTTATATGGATATTTGAGCATTGATTTTCATCAAATTAACATTTACAATATTAAAGAATATCTATGGATAAACCTTCCTTTTGAATCACTCTCTTGTTGAATACCGTATTTATCTATTTCGGTGCGTAGTTAAAAGACCTAAGCATACAGAGACCACGCCGACGACTTTATTTTATACTAGGTACTTATGTGAACATAAAGAGAAACATACTTATATTGAAGCTTGCAAAACCTATCAATTCATTTATAGCATAAATAAATGATGTACCGTAACTTTTGTGTTTTTTTCGAAGTATCCATTTAGAAATACCAACATTCGAATGACTATTTGTATTAATTTGACACAGACTATTTATTAAGTGGCTAGTCACACACCCCCTGGGGAGCGAGTCAAGGCAACGAACGTGAGACTAATCGCACATTTACGAGTTAATTTTAATTCTCATGCCTTTATTTATGGTTAAATGTATTCGATTGTTTTTATCTCACAATTTCGATTATTCGATATTTTCGCATCACTAATTTGTGTACACAGATAATTGCCGTCAAGTAAAATTTAACGGTTATTTTTGGGAATTAGTTCAGGTGCGAACCGTGAAGTTTATAGCGAATGATTTAATTAGAGCAAATGTATAGAAATGACTCACCAGAAGAAATGTCCTTAGATGTAAACTGAGTCGTTTCATTTTTGTCGCCATCGCGTCTTAGTTTTTTTAAATATCTGAAACAAAAAATACATACAAATTTGCGGCATACTTGTAGATATTTATGTTTAAATATATAGAATACATATCATAATTATAATTGTGCATAAATTACCCCAATGCTCTTTTAAAAGTTATAATATAAACTTATTTTTAAGATGTCTGTCTATTTCGATTTCACGGTTAAATCACATAACTGATATTGATTACATTTTGTACAGATATAGACTAGAGCTTGAGAAAGGACATAGGCCTTTCATCGTACAAAAAATTAAGTATCTTGAGAACGGGAGTGAAACAGAATTATTCATATGTTTGAATATAGGAAAGAGTTAACCATTTCTACAAGCATTGCTCCTTAAAAAACAATCATCAATGAGGTAAATCGTATCAGAAAACTACAGAGTTGACAAACACATGTCTAGGGTAGGTGTTTGGCAAAAAAACCAATGATGTTGTCGTTACAAAATGATGCCCTTCACGAGGGCTTATGTGGTCATAATCCACCATGCTGTATGGGGCGCACGTATCGCTGCGCAAGAGTGCTCGCTGTGACTGTTACGTCTTGTTAGATACTTCAGACCAGTATTAAAGACTCAGGTTTTCAAGTTCACATAATTTTAGGCGTACAAATACTAGAGATAATAGAGGGTCTAAGGATACAAAATACGAGTGATAATAAAAGAGATAATAGAGGGGCTGGATGAGGAGAGCGGAGGACCGGGATAAGTGGCGCGCATTAGGGGAGGCAGCAGTCCAGCAGTGATTAGGCTGAAGACGACGATAAAAAATAACATGTTCTTTAGACAACGAAATCATACATCTACTTGGTTCGTAAATTAAATAAAATAGAGAATACTTAATGAACCTTAAAAATTAAAATATTGTTATTCATATAGGCCTTTACTTATGTTCTTACTAGTGGCTCCCGCGGTTTCACCCGCATTCCCGGGGGATCTTCAATTTTCCTAGGATAATTCCTGATATTGTCCTTTCTCAGGCTCTGGACTATGTGTGTACCAAATGTCATTTAAATCGGTTCAGTAGTTTTAGCGTGAAAGCGTAACAGACAGACAGAGTTACTTTCGCATTTATAATATTAAGTATGGATTAACATTTTGTTCACCACTATGATGTATAACTAACACTGTTATTTACTTGTCGATTCTTTAGGTATTCGGAAATAATTATTTTAAAACTTTCCTCATTATTCGAAAGTAATTGAACAAGTTATGTTTTAACAAAGGTCATGTCACGGTCAGTATGTCATTTCGATAACTGATAGGTCACTGCATTCCGGTTGTACTAACCTTTTAGATAAATTAACTTACTTTTCGTGCTAATTGGAGCTTTAATTACTGTGATTACGAGGCTGTTTAAAAGTTCAAGTTGCTTTTGAGCTTTTAAAAAAAGATTTTCAATTTAGAACTTACGTTTTAATTCAATATTTCTCGGTATATTAATAATAAATTAATAGCCTTTGTCACTCGTGAATAAAGAATTTAGAAAAAAAATGCAAATATTTTCTCTTTATAATAAACAAGTAATAATACAAGTGTAATTTGTGTAGTCATTTATATTCGTGGATAAAATAAATATCATTATTCATTTGTAAGGCCAGAAAGGACACGTAAATTTTTTTTTATAGAACTATGTAATAATCTCGTAGGTTACAATTTAAGTTCCACAGAATCACTAAATAATTTTCTGCTCCACATTTACAGAAATTTTATATTAAATTTTAAGCAGGACCAAAATTAATTTGCATCAATTGCACTACATTTTAGAAAACACACAACCGATTTCTGTAACGCAAGACGCTTAATTTTCATCATCATCAGCTCATATACGTCTTCACGCTCGGAGCTCGAGCCTCCCCTGACATCGTGGGGTGTAGGCCACAGTCCACCACGCGGGCCTAGTGCGGATTGGCGGACTTCACATGCCTTTGATTGTGACATCTCGGGCATGCAGGTTTCCTCACGATGTTTTCATTCATCAAATAATATTGCGCGTTTTCTGCTGTGTGAAATATTATGCGCTATTGTTAAAGTTGAAGTTATTAACATGTAAAATCGTTGGTATTTTATTACTGGATTCAGACCATAGATTAGATAGACAACGAGTAGGTTCTGAGTCAATTTGTGCGAAAGACTGTGCTTTAAAATCAACAAAAAATAGCATTTCTAAAATACAAGGATAATTTTAATGTTTACTAGGTTCCTCCGCGCGGTTTTACCCGCGTAGTTCCCGGTCCCGTGGGAATACAGGGATAAAATATAGCCTATGTTACTCGTGGATATTGTAGCTTTCGAATGGTGAAAGAATTTTTAAAAACGGTCCTGTAGCTTTTGAGCCTATTCATTACAACCAAACAAACAAAGTTTTCCTCGTTATAATATTAGTGTAGATAACTTAAATAAATAATAATAAGATCTTCTATATAAATAGGTTGCCATTTTGTCGCCGTTTGTCGACAGGTAACGAGTAACGATGTAACGAGGTAACGACCCACGAACGGAACCTTTCCGCTCGTTATCGCACGATCGTAACGACCTCTCAACCTATAACATTTCCTTATGGTATTTGTGTTATAGTTAATGTATAGGCATAGACCATTTACTAAAGCATCCAAGCTATTTAGGAACAGTCGATTTTTGTGTTAATCTGTTAGATAGTAAAAAAAAATTTATTTTTATTATTAAAAAATATGATTTTTATTTATTAATTATTGGCTTAAGCAAGAGAAAGTAAGATGAATAACAGAGGGAATCCTATATCAGATAATATTTATTTCGGTAAATAGTATAAACATATATCAGAGAGAATATAGAAATAGCGGTTAACTTTTAGTTATAATTAAGAATATATTTTATGCAGGTACAAAGAAATTAGAAATTAAATTAAAAAAAATTATACACAGAAACCATGAGGTAGCGCGTTGAAGTCTTTTGGACGGCGATTGAAATAAGTGCGGGACGTTTACGCAAAGTTCTATATCATGAAGAATAATAGTAATATGAAAATAATACTGAATTACATAAAATATTATATTTTATTATACTTCGATTCAGGGGTGAGAACACATAAATTTTTTCTATAGTTACTTAATTGTATCTATATATCTAATAATTTCCTTTTTTTTAGTTTTTAATAACATATAAAAAAAAAGGTATATATAACTTAAAACAAGATTAATTAAGCGTGCCAAGAATGCTGGCAAAATTACCACACATTAAAATTAAATGTCTATATTACTCAATAAAAACTTAAAATTTTCTTGAAATACCAAATGAAATAATGTAATCTTTTCATTTATTATTAATTAGATATGGTTGTCTAAGAAAATTAACGTCAGTAAACGTATGTAAGCGGATACAAAAATATAATATAATTGGCGTGTGAAATTTCAACGTAAAACCCCAAAAAGTAGCTATTGTCATTGAAATATATATCTTAATGTTTTCTGTAATTTTGTCCGAAGCATCATTTAAACATCGTCTAATATCTATTGTTATACTTTTTTGTTGACATTATAAACAACTTTATGCAAAATTTTATTTAAATAAATTAATAAAATATCCTGAGACATTTTTCACACACGGCCAATCTGATTCCAAAGTAAGCTTCAAAGAGAGCTTGTGTTATGGTAACCAGATAGCTGATAATACTTTTTAATACATACATATTATAGATGTTTACATCCAGACACTCTGCTTATTTTGGCTGAGATTGGCCGTGTGTGAAAATGTCCAAGGGTATTTATTTATTTATTTATTGTCACTTGTTGACACATAAAATAAAGGACATGAATGATAGCATACACATGGCTCTGACCCTAAATGATTAGGAACTGAGTAGATAAATTATACTTATATCAAACTTATATATATTAGTTTATCTACAAATTTGAAAACATTTCCGAATTTAATGTAATTTTCTTTTCATTAATTAGAGCTCTATTTTTTATTTGAAAATTTGGTTATTGTTTGTCATAAATTGCGCGAAATGTCAATGTTATTTCGATTAGCAAATTACTGTTATAAATACTAGTGAGTGAAACATAAACTAAAAAGTAAAAGTGTATCAACATGACACCTTGGAAATAAATTGATTAGAAAACACAAAATTAATTATAAAGTTATTCCACGAGTCACACGTGTTGCTTATTTATCGCTTATGATTTAGAAAATAGAATAAGAATAAAAATAATATTTTATTATTTACAATAAGAATACTAAGTAATAAACATACAAACCAACCTCAAAAGTCCACACACTCACACACAATATACAAAAAAAAAAACCAAAAAAAAAATTACTTTAAAAAACTAAATTTTAAAAATGAAATCGAATACGTCCACTAATGTCACAAAATCGAATTTGACACTCAACCGTTTCCGAACGTGCATCGCTGCATTCGCGGGTGTTTTTTTTTTAATTTTATTTTTTACAACTCAGGTTGTGTGTTCTCGCGGCCAAGGCGCGTTCTTCACTGGCAGTCAGCTGGCCGGCCGGCCGAGTGTGCTAATCGCGCCAACACACTTCGCATAATCAAGTGATAGGAAATGTATAGAGATGTTAGATTATATATTTGCATGTAGTGTTTTGATTGATGTTATCTTTTATTCCTCACAAAAAATTATTAATAATTGAACTGTAGTAAAATGTTTCGATAAATGAATTGATGTGTATATTTTAATCTTGAGTTTGGGTAGGTAGTATATACTGTAAAGTTAGTTAAGCTATTAATTAAGACGAATCTATTAATTGATATCGTAAATATAGCTTGCTAAAAGGCAGCTTTCCTATTATAGAAGTATAGTTGACAATATTATGGTTATTTATTAAATTATATTACAAAATTTTAAGGATTTTTTAAATTATATTACAAATTTTTCAAAACAAAAATAACGTAAATTTTACTTACAAACTTTGAAAAATATTTACCGTCGTGAAAAAATTCTCGATAATATAATATTGTCACACCAAAACTTAGTCTTGGCACACTCAACAGCTCTATACACGCGTACACCTGACATAACCTAACTCACCTACTTACAAGGCAAAGAAAGCAATATTTCGCAGACATTATTGTTGTCCTCTACACAGCTTAATTCCACCCGTCTCTTTCACACACACGCCTCTAGCATACATACGAGGGAGATAGATGTATATTTTTTAGAGAAATGTGGCCAGGTTTTGGTAATCGCACAATAAATCGCCAGCTGATCGAATTTTGTTTGATCAGACACCTTGTATCGTGTGGAATTTGGAAATACATCTTTGAAAGGTATAAAATAAAGTTGATTTTTGTTTGTTACTGATATAGACGTTTTTATTTGGGATTTCGTAATGCGATGCTTAGAAGTTTATTAACAGTATCTTTAAAGATATGTCCCATATATACTAGGATTTGATGATGATTAAGAGATACATTATTATATTATTTAAAAAAAATCTAGATACGTATAATATTTAGAAAGAAAATACCTATGTAATTACATAAAAAAACCCTGTTATATCATAAAAAAATCTATCACTTATGAAAAGCTACATTATCACGGAGTAATATAGGCTATATTTTATCCCTGTTCTACGTGATCGAGAGCTACGGAAGTCAAGCCGCGGGCAAAAGTTAGCTCTTATATACTTACAAACATATTTTATTTCTATATATTTAACCTTTAAAGTGAAAAACACTTGATTCACACGGTTTGTCTATGTATAAACCTGTCACTATAGTTTATGTTAGGACCTTAAATAGATAGTTTGTGTATTTAAATTCCATTAAAGGAAATTCACAGGTTGTATACATTTAAGACTAAGATAAGGCCATGATATGAATATGCCGTGGTGGCTCAGTTGGGAACGCACCGACTCACGATCGTGAGGGTGCAGGTTTAAAACCCTGGCCCGTACCTCTGAGTTTATTTTATAAAACACTGGCTTTCTGTGAAGGAAAACATCGTGAAGAAACCTGCATACCCGGGATGTCACAATTAAAGGCTTATGAAGTCCGCCAATCCGCACTAGGCCCGCGTGGTGGACTATGGCCTGAATCCCCTTGAAGTTAGGAGAGACTTGATCTCCTCGGTGGAGACGTATATGAGCTGATGATAATGAAGGCCATGATAGTGGCGTAGGCCATGGTTTCGAATCTAGCAAAATACCTCGTAATGTCGAAGAGAACCAAAATTAACACTTTTATCGCAAATTACATTAAAGCTATAGCTACATAAACATAGCATTAACATTATTTGTTTATTTATAACATTAACCTTTGTGATAGAAAAATAAATAAATAATTATATTATTAAAGATAGAAGTGGTTAAATAGATACATACAGTTATATTTTCCTATAGAGTAAAGTGACACAACACTTACGACCAGCCGATATTTAGTAAAGCTATTATCGCTGCGGAGAACAAAGTGACAGTGAAAGTGTACGTTGTCAAAGGTCTGTGTTTGTGTAATTATTATACACTGCAGGACAAGTAAATCCCTACTAATAATATAAATGCGAATGTAGCTCTGTTTGTTGCAGTCCGCGTAACGGTGTAAAAGCCGTCTGAAGCTGACACCTTCTAGTCCATTAAAAAAAGTATGTTTATAGCTTTCACGGCTAAACCACTAGTCCGATTTTTATGAAACTTGGTACGGAGATAGAATAGAGCTTCGGAAGGGATATAGGCTACCTTTTATCCCGGGAAACATGAACGTCCCCCGGGAACGCATGCGAAACTCCGGGGAGCCACTAGTTCAAAAATTGAAAGTCCCGAGTTTGTTTGAAATTAAAATTTATATTAGGTACCTACATATGAGATTGTTTACGTTAAGCTGAGCCATTCTGTGCACATATAAGTTTCTAAGTCACAGTCCAGATCTTTGTTTCCAAAATTTAGTTTTTTTTGATTATTGTTACCAGTTGTAAGTATTGGACAAAAATATCTACATAAAAAACCTTTTTAAAGGGTTCCTTTGCATTGACATCGAGTGTATATGAACTTAGTGACGTTTGTCTGAAGATTAGCGTTCGTCAGCACTCGCTCGAGGTGGTTACATTTGAATAAGTAGGGTCTAGGCGCTTAAGTATAACCTACCTATGATATTTTTCGCAATTCTCACTACAACACAATCAGTGGGAAAAATAAATAAATAACCTATGTTTTTGTTTAATTCTAGACCAATCTGATTCCAAACTAAGTAGGTACTTTTACATATTAATTAAAAGGCTGATATACTACATTAAATACATACTTGTAGATATATACACCCAGACACAAGATATAAAGATATTTTCTGGGACAAAATTATTTGTTATGGGTGGGAATCAAACCTCTAAGACTGAATTGAAATAGAGTAGTTGACCACAAAGCCAGCCGGCCAGCCCAATTCTTATATTATTTAGGACTAATGGCCCCCTGCGGTTTTTCCCGCGTTCCCGGGCGTTCTTCTATTTTCCCAGGATAAAAAGTTGCCTATGTCCTCCCTCAGGCTCTAGACTATCTGTGTACCAAATGTAATTTAAATTGGTTCAGTAGTTTTAGCGTGAAAGCGAGACACAGTTGCTTTCGCATTTATAATATTAGTTAAGACTCATTTATCGATGTTTGATTCATCTATTTGTTTTATCACCTTTTAATAATATCTACCGAATAATCTTCATTAACGTTACAAGTAATCAACAATAGACCTGCAGCCAGTCCGTAAACTGAAAACTAAGCTTGGACTTTACGTCGGGTAGACCTGACAGATAATCGATGACTTAGTCCTAAAAATAGCCCGCTTGAGGACGGATGAGACTCGACATAGCACCTATCTATGCGTGAAGCTTAGTCATGTGAAAGTTTAACTCAAAGCAACCGCTGACTCACAGCCTAGGCTGCCTAATATTCATCGCGCAATCTAATCTACTTGTACTAAGCACAGAATAACTAACACACTAACATTAGGTTAGATGTCACCCAGATTTCCTAATCTGCCAATAAAAGTTTCTGTAAATGGAATTAAATCTGCTTTCCCTTTTTATTCGGTTTGCGAACGGCGCCGATGCGTACTGAATGATAAATAATCATCTTTGCAATACTCTTGTTTGTGCGCGTTTTCGTTACTCAGGATCTGTGTAGCATATGGCTTGGAATTATTTTCAACAAAACTGAGCAATAAAATGTTATATTTATACGGGTATTTCTAGAGCTATCGTTTTCAGTTGTGGTCCGAAGTGACTATTCAATCATATAATGCTTAATGCTTTAACAAGCTCTTATAAATAGTCAGATACTAACGCTCACAACGCTAAGAATAACCGACCATTATTCAGATTATTAGAATATTAGAAGTTTTTATTAAATCCTGTCTAATTAGCTGGATGAATACCAGATATACTCCATATTATTTATAGATACCTACTTACTTTAATATATTTATTATAGACATTTAAATGCAGACATGTTCATACACACAGTATAAATTGCAATCATCGAATCCAGGACTTAACCTGAAGCTAAAAATCCAAATCAACTGTCCAGTCTTTACCATATTTATCGTGTACAATTGGACACGCGCTCTATAGTACGCTGTATGCATCGAGCATGTAACCAATAGATTAGAACTGTTAACAGTTTTGTTAGAAAACAAAATACGCCAAAACGCTGCGCCGGCCCCTGTGTTCTGATTGGCCGACTCAAGGTCAAGTCGTACACACAGGTCTCTTATTGGTCGGGTACTCTTTTAGTTCGAGCGTGGTTTGTTAGTTATACCAGTTATACGTGACAAATCATTGATGCGTTGCTAAGCAAATGGCTCACTATTGCTACTCTATTGGTTACATGCTCGATGGCTGTATGTAACGAGATCCATAGTTGCGCAAGCGCCGCGTGGGAACTACGCACGCACGTTCCTTGCCTTTTCTGTATGCAAAAACTTATGTACTCCGGAACACACTTCCGTAACATTACTAGCAAATTAAAGACCATTTCTTCCAAATGCTTAGGGAAAAACTAGATTTTTGCAGTTTTTATTATCATTTTGATCATAATTAAGTAAAGCTTATCGTGTGGTACCTACGCGCGAATCCACTTCTATATATAACGTTCTAACTATGAATAAACAATCTATACTAGATACACACGCATGAAAAGATTTGATGATCCTGCGATTATTAGGGGAGGCCCAGTGCCTCCTGCACCTAAACATAATATATTATTTAAATCCTGATCCAGACTAAACGGTCATCCTAAATGCACCCAAATTTATTGTACCTAAACATATTCCTCAAAAACATTTATTATTATTATGATTGACGAAAGCTTTTTGACGTAATTATTACAAAGAAACTAAGTATAAACAGGTCGTTGCCTAAAAATCATTTGTTTTTAAATAACGATGACCTTAAAAAAGGTTAGCGACGGATTACCTTGACAACAGATCACCAAATCCACCCTAAGTCGCAACCTTCCGAACTAATTTCAACACAATAGCTCTAAACATGCGTTTCAATAAAGATCGTCCTTCGATGTAGGAAGGAAAACGGAAACGGCCGATTAGCGAAGGATATTTGCTTTGTTATGTATTAGACAAAGGTAGGCTGGCTATTGGGTAACGTGTAGTTCCGCCTTGCTTGTCATCTAGCCTAGACTAGGGTATAGTTCTGTTTCAATATTAAACCTACACTAATACTATAATGAGGAAAAATTTGGAAAATGATTGTGCGGATTTCAAAAACTCTTTCACTATTGGAAAGCTACATCATCAGGGATTAACATAGGCTATATTTTATCCCTGTATTCTTAAAGGATTCGGAACGACGCGGGTGAAACCACGTGGAGGCAACAAGTAATAAATAAAAATCCTTTATAAACTAAGCAGAGCTTTGCTTTAATATGCTATATATCATTTTCAAATACATACTAATATTTACATATATACAGAAAAAACAAATCATATATACAAATGTCCTGGGTGGGATTCGAACCTACAAGCGGCGGCTTGATTTATGGTAACTAACTATAAAGCCAGCCAGACTGTTAACATTGCACTGGGCAAGTGTTTTTCACACGCACAAAAGTATTGTTAGAAAACTCTATTGCGAACATAGGTTAGGGTACTTTGAGTCGGATGTTGATATAAAAACAACAATGTAAGGATTCCATTTATTTATTTTACCTCAATACAAGTCACATAATCAATAAATAATTTAATTGTAAACACATCTAGCGCTACTTTACATCTATTTATTAGGTACATCGAATAATTGATTTTGATATTAGAAATACATTTTGATTTTTTGAAGGGATTCATAGTTTCTTCGCTTTACGATTTTGATACTTTTTTGTGTCTGAATGATTTGTTTTAGAGGACAAAATGGTATTTCTAATATCAAATATACATTAATATTAAAAGATCTTTACTCATGTTTATCATATTTAATATTTTTGTGACGAATTTACAATGGTGAGATGAAATAATGAAATGACCCGTCAAATTATATATTTTTTGCATTTTTGAAGAGCAAACTGTACATTCAAACAGGTAATGCTTCTTTTTAAGATATTTTGATATATATGCAAAGTGATTTTAATAGTTTTGGAAATTGTCCTTTAACTGTGAAATATAATTTGGCCCTTAATGTTTTCTTAATGGCCTTTTGCTTATTTTTTCATGATGACGAAGGGAGGATAAATATTTTTAACACAACAAGGCTTTAGTCAAGAAGATGCGTTTATAAATAGGTACCTTTGCAAACGTCATGTCATGTACGGCAAAGTAAATACCCCATTTCTAAAACCATAGAAATCTAACGTAAAGTTTGCTCTCCATAAACAAGCATAGTATATTTTTATTTATCACAATATAAACTATAGTACAATAGGATATCCATGCACATTACACAGCTATATTAAAAATTACGAACATCAAATACTTTTAATACTATAACGACATTTTTAATGCGAGTAAAATGTACATATTCTTTTTTTTATACCACATAGCTGGCAAACAGACATACGGTCCCTGATGGGAAGCGGTTACCGTAGCCTATGGAAGCTTGCAACACCAGGGGCGTCACTCACTCACTTTAAACGGTACCTTTATATTCGCGCGCTCGCTCACTACAGTCTACAGTCTATATTTTTGTTTCGCAAAATCGAACTATGTTTTATCGACTTTAGAAAAATCTGATTAAGTGCTTACCCTTTGTAATTCTATTACGTCACTTCGCTTTCCGACTTTTCCAATAAACAGTTTCGAGGGGAATTTTTCCTCTTATTTATATTCAAACATTACCAACGTGTAGGCAATTAAATCAAATGTTTTTTTCATGTACATTTCACTCTCACTAGCACAATAAATATTCAGGAATCATTGCGTCAACAAGCAAATAAATCTATCAGTATGGGCGCGAATTTATTAACATGAGGAACTGAGATAAAATTGCCAAAAAAAAAAAATGGAGATTAAATTGTGCTTTTAATTCAATACAAATTTGATTCTTAAAATATAAATTTGGATAGTGATTTTTCAATCGAAAATAATGAACCAAAATTGCTTTATATTATGAGGTTCGGCTTTATAGCCTTTTAGACAATAACAGCCCAAATATCAATCAACTCCCGCGCACACTGTAAAATATATAAACCGAACTTTGTCCTATGGCAAATAAGTATTTTATATCAGGCGTTAATGTAAATAACTTTATTATTACGCTCGATTGGTCCTTACGTATACGTAATTAAATAAATCGTTTGGTAGGTAGGTACTCGTAAGCTTATAAGCGTTTTAAACTATAATATTCGGGCGGGTAATACCTGTAGTTAGCGTTGTTTAGGTACTAAAACAATAAGCCATACTATTTTAAGATCAAAACATGAGCGAACACGAAGAAAAAGCTAGGCGTACCCACAGACCTATAAATCTAACTAGATAAAGTAAGTACCTCAATTTATATGAAGACCAACCGTGTCATTTTTGACCATCGCAGACTAAATGACGGCATAGCGGGCAGACATTTTTGCTGCTTTTTGACTCGCGATGTCTAGTTATATTATTGATCGTATCAGACTGCAGTACTTATAAGCGAGATGGAAAATAGTCGCGTAGCTTCAAATTAATGTTTAGAATAGTAAAGCTCATGTCAAGGTATGAATTTAGGTGAAATGTATCTTATGGTGTATGTAATAGATTCCAATTTTGATTTTTAGTACTTAATTTATGTGAAGGTATTAAACGAATGGTAAGACAATATTCACTGCATAATATCTAGACCAAACTATAGAAAATATATTAAAGCATAACGCAAACGCAGATTCTATAAATTGTATTTTTATTGCATTTTTACTATTTATCAAAGCACACATACTGTATGACATAAGTTAGGATTTACTGTCTTTTTCTGCCACGTAATTATTTGCATGAGAAAGAATAAGACAGATGATGTTTAGTTATGTCTGCGTTTGCTCAACTCTCAATTGACGTAAATACTTTAAGACACTAGAAACATTATAACTACCAAATGCTATATACAAAACTAAAAGCTAGCGAACGAGCAAATAATAATAATAAAAAAATAATAATTAAAACTCAACATGAGATACCAACATAACATAAAATCACAAAAAAAGTCTTCAGCAAACTTAACAAATTCTAAATTTTCACAAACTCGTTGATAAACAAACACCACATAATTACCTTGTAATTTTAGGATATATTAATTTTCATATAGATACATTTATATAGTTGCAAAATATATGGATGTAAGAAGAATCAAACATATGCCAGACAATTAGAAAAAAATATGTTAAAGTACACAATATTGCTTAAAAAGTGCATTTTTCTCTGAGACAACATTGAAAATTTTTTCAATGAAAAATTATGAAAAAAATACATTCCACCAAGTTTTCCAGCTTCAAAAACGATTTATAAATAAATCTGATTGCTTCTTGACGATGTAAGCGCAGATTAAAGATTAGGACTTTATTAGTCTGTCTTTAGTGTACATTTTTAAATATTATTATTCTTACACCTTTATATTAGGAGACATGATAAAGATTTAATAAACATCATTCGCTTGAAAGTGGACAGTAATTTTTTATGAAAAAATATAGTTTTAGCCAAGACTTGAAACTCCATGTCCTTAGATAACGTCTCTTTTTCTTATATGACCATAGAAAAGGACATATTAAACCTGGATTTTAATCGACTTGGTTCAAAACATATTTCGTAAAAACATGAGGATTATAATGACATATATACATGAAAAAAATCATCATCATCAGCTCATACGTCTCCACAGAGGAGCACGAGCCTCCCCTAACAACTTTATTTAAATTTTTATAGGGGGTATTTTTGAATAAATATTATTATAATGTAAATTATTGATAAAGGATATCATATTATATACAGAATAAGGGTTACAGTAAATGTAGGTAAACATTCAAAAATATTTTAGCACATATGCAGTCATAGTTCAAGAATCAGTCTGCGGCAAACAAAATATAGAAATGCAACATTCTCACTGTGAGCTATAGACAATCACAAACATAACTTAGTTTTTTTAATTATTCACGTGTAACTTACAGTTAACAACATAAGGAAGTTGCACATATGGCGAAGTACTTTTCAAATGGTTGGTTCAGGACATTTTACACACATGGCTAATTTGATTTCAAGCTGTACAGAACATGTACAATAGTAGTGACCAGATAGCTGATATACTGTACATATAATTTTTATATACATACATACTTTCATAAATTATATGACCTGGATTGATGTGTGTATAGGTTTTGTAAATAATCTAGGTATTTATTTATGTTGTTAACCGTAATGTAAGGTAAATGTTACTTACTTTTATCATGACGAAGGAAACGCATGTTTATAAACCAAACCTTGTCTTGGATGGGAATCAAAGCCGCGACCAGCTTGAAAATCAGGTAACTAAGCCAACCAGCCAGTCATATACCGAAAATAATATTACAAAAGTAAGTAACTTTTAAATTACTAGTTACAGCGCGTACCCAGAAAATTTAATACAATACAATGAAATCTACGAGTAACTTAAACATATAACTTTTGAGAAATTCGAGGAAGATATTTTATCTAATTCTAACCACCTTTACCGTTATTGCTAAATTAAACTAAACAAAAAGACAATTCGAGTGGTTACTTTTACTTCACAGCACAAAAAGTAACATTTAACAAATTTTTTTTGCATTTTTCATGCTAATTATTGTATTGCTAACTTATTTTAACAAAATTGGATGATTTTATAATTAGATATAGGCTTTTTGCAATGAATCAAATATGGCGGTTTGACAGCTAATCGGTCGCCATTTTGTAGTGATTCTGAATTTAAATGAAGTTTGAAAAATCAAATATTATTTATGCAACTGTATTTTTTAAATAGCCACGTTTTTGTAGTAAAATTTACCAAACGCGACGTTTTTTGCTGCATGAAAAGCCCTAACACATATACTAAATACTATTAGACATCTATTTTTATTTATATTATAGAGAAAAGGTATACTACTGAGTAGTTATGAATTTGATTATAGAATATCGTTAATTAACGTATCTTTCTAACTGTGAATAGAATTTGTTTTAACCTTAAAATCTTTGGTAAAATTGAAACGATAATATACTTTCAAGTACATAATTGCATGAAAATCAACAATGTTTTTTTATAATGAATGAAAATTTTCTATCTAGACTAGAACATAAAATGATAGCTCTTTTTAGGTACCCGAGATATGTACTCTGTACACTTGACGGAAACTCTGCGATATTATTCAACAGTTTTTTCATTAAATAAAACGCTTCTTTACAAGAACAACGTGATTTTTTTTAAACAAAAACTTTATAGGAGAGCAATTTTAAACATTTAAAAATATTGATAATGTTACCGTCGGAAAACAATTTTAAAATGCCTTGTTTTTGTAGTAAATATAATACGATATCGCGGTTTTAAAAATTACGTTTTTATGAAATGTCACGTTGTTCTTGTAAAGAGGCGAAAAACGTAGCGTTTCTACCGTCGCGTGTGAGATACGCTTAATTTTCCCAGACAATGTTCTAATATAAATAAATACCCTGAAATTTGTCTATCTTGAAAGTAGTTTAAGGTATCATGTTGAGAATGTTTCGGTTCTCCAGGGACTCCTTGAGAGCGTAGAACAGTTGCAGTTGCTGCTCCGGTTTTAAGTTGTAAACCTGAAACAAGTGGGTTTTCTTTGTTAGGACATTTTTTTTCAGATGTTTTACCTGATGATATAGGGATTATGCGTTTAATGTAGGATTTAGTTCTATTTTTAATCCATTTTCATAGCTTAAATATGAGATTATGACATTTTATAGTGTTGCAGTTAGAAGAGTACATTAGTCGACGGAAAGACGATGACAAACAAATTATCGAACATATTTGTTTGGACGACATCGAATAATAAACTACCTATAACATTCTTGGACATGTTTCAGACATGGCCAATCTGATTCCAAACTAAGCTGTATAAGTATACATTTAAAAAGTAGTAAATGTCGCATATCAGCTATCTGGTTACTATAACATAAGCTCACTTTGAAGCTTACTTTTGAATCCGATTGGACGTGTGTGAAAAATGTCCCAGGATATTTATTTATTATATATATGTACTACTTTTAAGGTACCTGTTGCAACAGTTTCTGTGGTGTGGCGGTGCGTATGAAGCTGGTGATGTAGACGTTGACGAAGGTGGCCATGAGGAACTGGCAGTCGAAGCGGTCCATGATGCCGCCGTGGCCGGGGATCACGTCGCCGAAGTCCTGTTCAAGTCATATTAAGTTAAAGCTACTGCATAAATATAAATATAAAAAAATATCGCCATATTGCGGCGGAATTGGGAACTAAAGTACTACAAGTACTTCATTCTACAAGTGGCGCCATAGCTTCAATGCTTTAAGTTTTTTGGTAAGGCATTATAACGTAACTCTTCTGCCCACAATTCTGGCTTTAAAATGTAGCATCTCCCCACAATTTATAGAGAAAATATGTATTTAATCCGATAATCGTATACGACGACAAAAAATATATACAGCGGAACTACCTCTTTTTGATCTCGGTTAAAAAAGGGCAATCTTTATTTCGCCTTTAAAAGAACAAGATATTTTTACAGGGTCGGCAACGCATCAGTGACCACCCTGGTGATGCAAGCGTCCATAGGCTAATATCATTGATGATCATAAATATGATTGATGATAACCGTAGCCATATATAAACCTAACATATTGATGTTCCGGGACAGATTGATTTCGGAACATATTAAACTAGATAAGTACTAACTTACCTTGATTTTAAATGCCCTCTTGAATCCGGAAGCGAAGAATCCACCGAACGGTCCGATGACAGAGCTGAATATACTCAGAGCGAGGGAGTGGATCATGAATGGATACATGTTGAACTTCTCCATGCCAAACTGAAACAAACCATTATAATTAAATAAATATCCAGGGAAATTTTCTACACTTGAGAAACTAAACCAAAACGATAAAATTAAGTAAATTGTCTTTTGCATAAATTTTAGGATTTTGCCTTATATGATTGATAATAGAATTGTCAAAAACTTGCTTTTAAAAGAGTAATTGTGGAGTTTATTCCCTTTTCAGTAAAAGCAACCTTCAATAACGAGCATTACGGTCGACAATTTATTTGAAAAAATAAATACTCGTACATGGACAATTAGATTTTAACAGAGTTTGTTACTATACTAACAAGCTCTGTTTGGTTACTATAGTAACCATATAGCTGATATACCTACTACATAAATAACTTTTAAATACACACAGACATTTTAACGAACACAAATGTTTGTCCTGGGTGGGGATCAAACCCACGAGCTAACCAGCCAGTCACCTATATCTCTTCATATGAATTGTCATACACATTTCGTCCCTTCGCTTACAACACCGCCTAAGTCATTTTGCCAACATTTCAGGAGACGAAAAACACTGTTTATTTTAAAAGGCCAACCGGCTTGCGCGCTGTTATTACTTTTTGAATTAAAGCCTCTTATTGACTAAAATCTATACCACGTGACCCATGGTTCGACGCCCAATGAGTAGTTCTATCTAATGGCATTAAAATGTATAAACTGTAAATTTTCGACTTGAGCGGTGTTGTAAGCTAAGGGACGATTTTCACTTACGACTTTCATCACGGGCATCAAGAACTGTGGTGGAGTATACTCCTGGAGTCGGAACAGCAGCGAGGGCTCGCAGTCCATGGTCATGCGGCCGAGGGACTCCGAGTACTCGATGGGGCAGACCAGGTATGGGTATTGAGACATCATGTACGCCATCTGGTGAGGGAAAATGGCATTTATTTATTAATATAGCTTATATCCTAACTAATAATATTATAAATGCGAAAGTAACTCTGTCTGTCTGTCGATGTTATGCTAAAACTACTGTATTTGAAATTTGGAGTCTAGCTAGTGCCTGAGGCTGGACATAGGCTACTATTTATCCCGGGAAAATTAAAAACCTGCCTGTTTAAATAAAAGTAATAATTTTTACCGTTATTCCATACAATTTGTATTCGATCTAGCCAATTTGGAAAAACTTTAAAGCATTTTAAAAGCTATTTAAACCGCTTAGTAAATAAATTATTCATTTCCTTTCCCACGCCAAAACTGAACCAATGGCAATTAGTTTTAAAAACCCGATCTTGATCCGCCATTTTGAAATGTACCACAACCATACTCGATGACACTTACCACAAGTCCAAAAGCGACGGTAGACACACCACCTCCGATGAATCCCTCCCATGTCTTCTTGGGGCTGAGTTTGATGAGGGGCGTCTTGCCGAAGAAGAAACCGAAGACGTATGCCATCACATCGTTGCATATGATCATCGATACCGGCACTATGAACCAGATGAGGCCTGGAAAGGTGATATACCAAATGGATTAAAAACCTATTTAAAATCTTGAACAGCTGGCGAATCCTATAAAAAAATATGCTTTCCGCTTCTATAAAACAATTGCTGTTTTATGAAGGAAGAATGATATCACCACTGAAGTAATTGAGACGTCTCTCAAGACGTCGAGTCTTCACTCGATAGTAGCTGAGTATTTATTAAAGCCTACACAATGCATTCCAGTTTACAGTAAAACATCTAGTAAGTATATTTTGTACCAAATAAGGTATCATCGAGTAATGTGCTTAGTATAGCAACACATTTATTGATGGCATACGTCTGCCATTTTATATATATAAATAGATCGATGAAATTACTTTCGCTGTTTTGAAAATCCTCGCGACCAACTATTTTTGTTTCAAAAGCAAGCTAATCTTAACTGTTCAATCAATAAACGTATTTTAAACTTCCAATCAAAAGGTATTAAAACAAAACATAAGTCAAACTCAACGTTATCATAACAATAAATGGCATTTAAACTCGGATAACTAGAACTAATAGGATGGACTAGAAGCAATCAACTCATATTGTTCTCGACACAACCGCTGACCCACTTTCGACCTGTAATGGTATTTATTTATCAACTCGATTGGGGTTCTTGTGCTGAGCTATATATGAGCTATATTTAACACGTTTAAAAGAAATCATGCAAATCTTAATACTATTATCTTACTCACAACATATAGTGTAAATTTTTGATGAGTGGATGTTTGTTACTCGATCATGCCAAAACGGTTTATTGAACCTGGATACAATTTTGCAGCGATAGGTTAAAGGCTATTTTTATCTAAATATTAGGCGCAAGTAATACCGCAGGGCAGAACTAATATCATCACTCGTTCATACATTAACGGCGGAGCATATTTGATAGAGCACAGACTTCGAATTAAGATTAATATACTAATATAGATAGTTCTGATCTGATAGTTCTTTTAAATCAGACTTTAAAGTTCATTTAAAAACTAACTGTAGGTACCTTTCATCAAGACTGTTTTTCTAATAAATCGTCATAGTCAGGTTTTACGATGATTGCGTTTTTTTCTTTACAATCCGAATATATGTAAATACAAACATAAACTCGTTAAAAAATCATTTATAATAGTAACAGCTGAAACAACGTTTAAGGTGGAGTTCAGAACGAAGATCATGCACTGTCTAATAATAAAATTTGTTTATAGTAAACGTGCAATGCTTCAAATGTTAGCGTTGTTCTTGGATATTGTCAGAACTTATGATACCTATGGTCGAATGTTTACGGTTATCGTTTGATTTCAAACCTAATTTTCAATAGGCTAAGGAATTATTTTATACAGCTTACCCTTTTCTGTTAAAATTCTATATTTTTTTAGAAAATCCTACTAATATTATAAATGCGAAAGTTTGTATGTATGGATGTTTGTTACTCTTTCACGCTCCAACGGCTGAAGGGATCTGCTTGAAATTTGGCACAGAGCTAGAATATGTTCTGGAATAACACATAGGCTACTTTTTGTCCCGGGAACGCGGGTGAAACCACGGGGAGCCACTAGTAGTGATATAAATATGACGTGTCTATTATAAAAATATGAAAAAGTAATATATTTTAGAAAATGTTTTTTAGTTTGACAAAATTAATCATGCCGAATAGGCAATTTTAACAAATATTTTAGTTACTAAGCTACTTTAATAATTAAGCTGACAAAATCGATGCTAATTAAAACCTTATGCTATAGGAATATGATTAATTTTTATCTACCAAATGGACAGAAGGTCTAAATAATATTTTCGCAATCATATTTTATATGTCATGTATTTTCTGTCTATCATGAACATTTACTTCGCAGATAAAAAATATAAACGTAATAATGAATTGAGGTATATATATTGATAAACGTAACTTTCCCATGTCACTACAGTATATGTAATATCAGGATAACATATCGCGTTCCAAATCATGATGATAAAGAAATCAGATGGACGGAGCAAGTGCAGTCATTTTCGAGTTCTCGAGTTTTGAGCTTAGCAACACATTTTCATTATAACCTATGATAATTGATAATGTTCCTTTCCAATGGTGAAAGTATTATTTCGATCGGTCCCGTAGTTTGGGAGCCTATTTATAAACAAACTAACAAAAAATTATACTCTAAATATTTATTTTTTACTATTGGCTCCCCGCGGTTTCACCAGCATACCCGGGAGATCTTCCATTTTCCCGGGATAAAGAGTAGCTTATATCCTTTCTCGGGTTCTGGACTATATGTGTACCTAATTTCTTTTAAATCGGTATTGTAGTTTTAGCGTGAAAGCGAGACAGACAGAGTTACTTTCGCATTTACGAGAACATATAATATTAGTACAGTGCTGGTACAAATCCTACTTATATTATAAAGGCGAAAGTTTGTAAGTATGGATGTATGTATGTATGGATGTTTGTTACTCTTTCACGTAAAAACTACTCAATGGATTTGAATGAAATTTGGAATAAAGATAGCTTATAACCTGGATTAACATATAGGCTACTTTTTATCCCGGGAAAATGGAAGACCTCCCGGGTACGCGGGTGAAACCGCGGGGAGCCACTAGTTAAGACATAAAACTTTACAGCGATTCGTGATAAAGCGATATAACAATATCACGTACATTTTCCGTCGACTCACTGACGCGTGGGTAATCTATTTTAGCGTCGGCTTCCCTACATAACTGTAATAATACCTACAGACGACTTAGGATTAATATATAGTGTTTGAAGCGATATTTAACTCTATTTATCTAGCCAACTAAAACGCAATAGTTAATTTCTCAAGGAAATTTGTAGAATTTAAATCAGATTACAATAACTAATATTATAAATGAGAAAGTTAGTAAGAGTGTATGGATGTACGTTTGTTAGTGTGTTCACTCCAGAACGGAAGGAATCGGGATGAAGAATGGCACAGAGTTAAAATATGTTTTGATAGAAAGATATATTATTCCCAGATAATATAGTCTATGTTATATTGGGAACTAGCTGCCTCCGCGCGGATTCACCCGCGTAGCTCCCTTTCCCGTGGGAATACGGGGCTAAAATATAGCCTATGTAACTCGTGGATAATGTAGCTTTCGAACGGTGAAAGAATTTTTAAAAACGGTCCAGTAGTTTTTGAGCAGATTCATTACAAACAAACAAAGTTTTCCTCTTTATAATCTTAGTGTTTGTCTATACTACAAAGCGGGAGAAACCATATTACAAGTTCTGCTTAGTTTGCAATACTATTTGGGCGTGGACTCCGTCTTTATAAATATCAGTAACGACCCAATTAGTTACTTTGGAGTTGACGATCGATAACACACCTTTGCGATAATATTTTTGCAATATAACATGGCTTTTTGACTAACAGTTAGGTATATAATAGTACGATAAGACTAACTAAATGTATAATATATATAAATTAGTAGACGATGAAGTAAATAGGTATTAAAAACGAGTTTTTTCCTTTATTAGAACATACCTTTAAAACTCGAAGGGACATAAATAAAAACCTTAGAGATATTCGCTGAAATTTGACCCTCTGGAACCCCTTACTAACCCATCTCAAGTTTCCACCCTGCATTAAGATTCACGGTAACACTTTTCATGCCAAGAATCCATATTTTGAACCATTCATATTTAGGTAGGTAAAGTTTTAATGTGCGCATTACACCTACGAATAGTCTTTTTAATTCAATTTGAATAAAATGAAAATCTAATCTGTGATAAAACTTCTATAATTTACTCATGAAAACGCGGGTAAAACCGCGAAGCATACAATTTAAAAAAAGGCATTTACTAGCAATGAAATGAATTATCGTCTCAAACGCTCGATATTGATGCTCTTAGAAATATATCATTGTGAATTCCGCTCTAAACGCGTAGCGTCCCCACCCTTGTGTCAATTTGCCCTAGATAGAGCCGACGCTTAAAAGGCTTCCACGTCTATGACAACGTGAACATGACATAAATGTAACAAGGCAAGATATCGGTCACTATTGTTGATTGTTAAATTGTGTCACACATATCTGTGAATTAGTTTATATAGCGCGGATTCACCTGTGTTCCAGGGCAAAGTAGTTCAACATATTCTAACTACAGAGTTTGTTCTAGAGGAAAGGCCGTTCTGCCATCTAAACGTTTAGGAATTAGTAACATTGATACATCATAGATCACTGACTGATCAAAAGTTTTATAGTTAGTTGCGACCTAAATATATATCAATACCAGAATTGGATCAGTCGAAAATATATGATATAGCTGCCTCCCCGCGGTTTTACCCGCGTAGTTCCCGTTCCCGTGGGAATACAGGGATAAAATATAGCCTATGTTACTCGCGGATAATGTAGCTTTCCAAAAGTGAAAGAATTTTTGAAATCGGTCTAGTAGTTTCGGAGCCTATTCATTACAAACAAACAAACAAACAAATCTTTCCTCTTTATAATATTAGTATAGATGATGCGTGCTTTATCATTTAGATTTAATAAACGTCAGGTGAGTTTTACTGGCAAGAGATTATTATACATACATGAGACTAAAAATTGCAGAAACTACATCATTATTTGTATATTTTACGAGTTTAAAAGATCGATAGCCTTTAAAATTTTACACTTCAATAACAAAATTAATTGTTGTTCGGTAGATAATGCATAATGATATACAAACAGCACACACGAATTCAAGTGCAACGTCCGATTAAAAACAATCAAGTCACCGTATCGTATAAAATGAATAAGATTGATTTTATAGTATACGATTACGATTCCGACGCGAAAACGTGAAGAATTAACGTCAAACCATTTTAAAACTATAATATACTAGCTGCCTACCCGCGGTTTTACCCGCGTAGTTCCCGTTCCCGTGGGAATACAGGGATAAAATATAGCCTATGTTACTCGGGGATAATGTAGCTTTTCAAAGGTGAAAGAATTTTTGAAATCGGTCCAGTAGTTTCGGAGCCTATTCATTACAAACAAACAAACAAACAAATCTTTCCTCTTTATAATATTAGTATAGATACTCCCGTTTAACACAACTAGCATTCAAGAAAAAGCAATGTTCAACTGGCTAAGAGTTCAAGCTTACAGACAAGCAAGCAAGACCGGCAAGCAGCACCGTGTATAATATTATTTGAATCCACTTTTGACCCTCTCAAAAAGGATTGCACATAAGCATGTCAAATTAGTCTCATTTTATTTATAGAAAAACTCATAACTCTAAGTTGAATGCCATTTAAAACTTTCAGACATTGTGGCCTGATTGGGTAACAAATATGACATGTCATAAAGTTGCCTTTAATGAAGATATGCAAGATAATTTTTTATTAAGTAAATATTGCCATTGCTAGACGTTAGAAATCGTATAGTGTAAAAGTACACATAAATTTTATGTTATTGTCAACAATTCGTAGACAATACATTATGCATTATAGAAGCAAAAGTGAAAACGTTTATTCATAGCCACGACTACCTACTAAATTTATATGATTTTATTGTAAACTAGCTTCTGCCCCGCGGTTTCACCTGCGTTCCCGGTGTATCTACTTAAATGTTTCAAATTTTTCCATAAGAACCTCAATTGGACTATTGCGAACATTTTAACACCAAAAAAACCCATTTCCGTCCACCCATTCTCGAGTTATACGCTTACCAACACATTTTGCGATTCATTTTTATATTATAGATTACAAACACAGTTTAAAGAAAATATAAACATAGCCTACACAAATAATAAAGAGGAACGATTCGATTTTTGTTCTACAAAATAGGCTCAGAACTACTAGACCGATCTGAATAATCCTTTCACTGATGGAAAGCTGCATTATCAGAGAGTAAGACTATATTTTATCCCCGTATTCCTACGAGAACGGGAACTATGCGGGTGAAAATAAACTCGCATTCCGTCTTTACGCTGAGCTCTATTAAACTACGGTATTGGAGACGTATATGACCTGAAAATGATGATATTTAGTCCAATAGTCAAATAAAACTTACCTTCAAATATGTTCTGTATGATCAGGTAGCTCTGTGTGACAACGATCAGAAGAGCAACGTGGGTCCAAGCGAAGAGACTGAACTGCCTCATGTAATACCTCTTCACGAGAGATAGGACGAACCACACGAAGCCGCAGCAGTACAGGCTGAAGGATATGAACCGGTGGTACGTGACGAGGAACTTCAGATAGTCCTGGTGACAATGATTAACAATTTTACTATCCGAATGAAAATAATTTCTATTCTTACTTATTCTCTAAATATTCAAAACAGCGATTTCACCCGACAGGGTCCCCAGGAATCTTTAATTTTCCTGGGATAAAATGTATGCTATATGTTATTCCAGAACATAGGTATAATAACTCTGTGCCAAATCTCATCGCGATCCCTTCACCCGTTCTGGCGTGATTATTTATATAATTTCAATTATTAATCTATACTAATATTATAAAGAGGAAAGATTTGTTTGTCTGTTTGTTTGATTGTAATGAATAGGCTCCGAAACTACTAGACCGATTTCAAAAATTCTTTCACCTTTGGAAAGCTACATTATCCCCGAGTAACATAGGCTATATTTTATCCCTGTATTCCCACGGGAACGGGAACTACGCGGGCAAAACCGCGGGGAGGCAGCTAGTATTAAATATAACGGTTAAACACCAATTACAATATTGATCGAGTAACAAACATATATCCATACATTTCCACAAACTTTCGCATTTATAATATTAGTAGGAGTAAGTAGAACTTAGTCCCAAGGGATACGGGATTAAAGTATCTACTTATAACTTGGTATCTTGTCAATCACGTAAAGGTCAAAGTTGAACGACCTTATCAGCCCAAATTGCATTATCGTAAGTATAAGGTGATCGTTAAAACTAATTTATGTCCCAAATCGCTATGACCCAGATCGACCTTAATGTCATAACTAAATTAATATTAATCTAGTTAATTTATTGGCTTGGTTTTATTAAAATCGGTGAAATAACAAATATATAGGTAGTATTGGTACATCGGAACAAAGAACCTCCTTTTTTGAAGTCGGTTTAAAATGGCGATTCAAACATCAGCGAGTTTAGTAAATTTATTGGTAACTTATATGACAAAATTGTGGACTGTTGATTATGTGTGAAAGAGATGGAAGATGTAAAGATGAGACAGACTATACCTAGGTACACGTATTTGTTATTGTAAAGCTCGTACCCAAAGGCCAACGGGGTGATTAGTTACTCCAAATTATGACATATTTAAGTGACCTACTCAATACAATAATATAGAAAGTAGAAGTAAAATCCTATGAAACTAGTTAATAACCCCGCTGTGCCTTCTCTTCGACGAGATCGAACAGTGGATAGTCCAAAAACGTTCGTTGACCTATTTTTTACACTAAATTGAGCAATGTTGCCCTTTTAGATTAAAAGTTTATAACCCGTAAAATACGATGTCTTCAAAACATGGCGAATTGTTGTTTCATTGAATAACATAATCTAACGTACTTTATACCTTGAGATTCTTTCAATCCATACTAATATTATAAATGCGAAAGTAACTCTGTCTGACTGTCTGTTACGCTTTCACGCTATAGCTACTGAACCGATTTAAATGAAATTTGGTACACAGATAATCCAGAGCCTGAGAAAGGACATAGGCTACTTTTTATCCCGGGAAAATTGAAGACGCGCGGGGAGCCACTAGTTAAATATATGCAGTAAAACTAGGTTCTTAATATATCCGTCATTGTCTAATGTTATAGGATAAAAAGAGATGGGGACTTTTATGAAACCTTGGTTTTAACTAAATTGTTTCATGAAAGTGGAAATAAATAAATATCCTATAATATTTTTCACACACGGCCAATCTGATTCCGAACTAAGCAGATCTTGTACTATAGAAAACAGATAGCTGATATATTATACACTAGCTGCCTCCCCGCGGTTTTGCCCGCGTAATTCCCGTTCCCGTGGGAATACAGGGATAAAATATAGCCTGTTACTCGGGGATAATGTAGCTTTCCAAAGGTGAAAGAATTTTTGAAATCGGTCCAGTAGTTTCGGAGCCTATTCGTTACAAACAAACAAACAAACAAATCTTTCCTCTTTATATTATAATAATATTATTATATAGTATAGATATATGTACTACTTTTAAATACAAACTTATATAGATATTTACATATGTTCATGTATGTACGTTACATACCTATGTTATGACACGGAACAAATATGTTAGTATGTTTTAGAGGTCGATAATTGGAACATAATATTTATTCTTTATTTATACCACATAAAATCAGAATGAAACAAAGTAGTACTTAGGTAAAAGATAAAGGTATTTAAAGTTGGAGTTCTTATCGCTGAAGTGATTTATTATATAAGTACTTACGATTTATTCACGGCACGTCTAGACAACATGTCAGAAAATAAATAAAAGCAATATTTTCATCTGAATAATTATTCCACCAACGGAAGCTACATTATCAGGCAGTAACATAGGCTACATTTTATACCTGTATTCCTACACGGGTAAAACCATGCGGCGGAAGGTAGTCTACACTTATATTATAAAGAGGAAAACATAATATTTTTGTATGTTCCTATTTCAATTTTCCTGTGCCGATTTCAAAAATTATTTTAAAGAGATATAAGTATCTATATATGAAATGTTCAGTATTCTTACATAGATACATCATAGTAACTAGCCGCTGGTCGTGGATTCGATTGTCTGTCACCATTGTGACATGAACATGTCTGGCCTTTCTGTGTCTGCATGAAAATATCTAACGACTAGCTGCCTCCGCGGGTTTTACCCGCGTAGTTCCCGTTCCCGTGGGAATACAGGGATAATATATAGCCTATGTTACTCAGTGATAATGTAGCTTTCTAATGAAAAAAGAATTATTAAAATCGGTCCAGTACTTTTTTAGTTTATTCGTTACATACAAAAATACAAATCTTTCCTCTTTATAATATTAGTGTAGATTAGGTATGCCCGTTTTTTTTTGTACAGTTTTTTTTACAAATCAAATACTTTTAAATCACATTTTATGATAGAAGGGTGTCGCGTCAGAAATCTCGGTTTAACTTTGATTGAATAATGAAGATAATCATTAGTTCGTGTAGAATAAGTTGATAATTATGCGACAATTGATAATGGTATCAGTATCACCTGATTGTTGATGACGCGTGAATCATTAGGTGCATGGTTTTCCATTTTATTTAGTATAAGCTATATGCTTCATATTTAATTCAATCTTTTTCTTAGTATGTTATTAGAAATCCCTACTAATATTAACGCAAAAGTAACTGTCTGTCCTGTTACACATTCACGCCAAAAATAGACTAGGGCTTGAGAGAGGATACAGATAAAGGCTACTTTTTATTCCGGGAAAGTTAAGGGTTCTCTGAGAACGCGGGTGAAACCGAAGGCCGGAAGCTAGTATTTCTATATTTTGAATAATTACGAATTACTTAAATAGATCCTTAGATTAATAATAATCCGAAAATAACAAAATTAAGTAGTTTAAGAATGTAGTCATAGTAAGTAGGGTATACCACTGTGAATATCTAAATTATATTTTTTGGGTCAATCAAGTTAATTTCAAACTGTTATCTTTGATCAAATACCTACCATATTAATCGATTACGCAAGGCACGCACATGCATGACGACAAGTTGTCTAATACTGCTACTTGTTGCGCGTTTGTGACGTCATAGCGATATGCGTATGCGCATCATAAATTCCCGCGCCATATTTGAAGCCAATTCAAATTTCGAACGTACCATAAGATACATCGCACGATCGTTTATCTATTAATAAAGATTAACAACATCATTCGATAATATATGTGATTGGGAAAATCGTCATTTATTATTGAGTTTATCGTTTACTCACGCCGTGTGAAAACTTGATTAGATAATACGTCGGAATCACTATATGAAATCGATATGGTGACAGACTAAATTACGATGAGATTTAATGTTGAAATTTGAGATGTATTCCACTACCTGAAGTCCTGATATCGTTAATCTCGGGAACATACTGATTGGAAAAGTATTTTAGTGCTGGATAACCCATTTATCGAGGAAGTGTATAGGCTATATAACATCACGCTACGTCAGATAGGAGCGAAGTATCAATGAAAAATATTGCAAAAACGTGGAGGATCTGACGCAGACGAAGTTGCGCAGGTCCGGCGGGTCAGCTAGTGTATTAAATACCTAATATAAAGTTCGTACTTAGATTAAAAACTCGAACACAATAATATGATTTAGATTAAGGATGGATACTTTCACTTCTAATTTTAAATAACTTAAAAAATACTGATGGGGCGATAACGAGTAAATGCTATTTTAAACCATACAATAATACGATATCCCATATATATAATTAATTCCTTTATCCCATACAATTAGAATACATATTCAAGTGATGATGATTGAGCACTACACCCAGCCAGTGCAACGACTGACCCATGTCCTATACAACCATTCGGGCAACAGCCCCCATGCACAGCCTCGTTTGGTAACTGAACAGAGACACTAGTACCCGAATAGGTAAACCAGAAGTGAAAATTACAAATCGATTATTAAGTAACTTCGACACTTTAAAAAATAAAATTATGTATGTAAATTGAAGCTTTAAATGTACATATTCTTCACAAAAAGTATTAAAACATGATATTCATAAGTTTAAGACTTAGAGCACATAGAGTACATACAGATAGCTACGAGCACCTTCTAAGCAATCGGGATTAGGCGCTTAACATGGTGAAATACTCCGCTATTACGTACTTTATGTGCTGTATAAGAGTAGCCATGGATATACCAGGGAGCGCGTGGTAAATAGGAAGAACACGCTCTGGGAAATTAGAAGCCATATTCCAGTGTATATAAACAATTTCGTTAGCGAACTAACAGAGTGTAACTTGTACTAGCAAAATTGCAATGCATTCTTTTTTTGCGAAATTCTGATTGCATTTTTAATTAACATCGCGAACTGAGGTGTTAAAGTTATACGTCTACTAGTGGACCTTCAAGCGACCATTCGGGACGTTAGGTAATTCATATCTATACTAATATACAAAGCTGAAAAGTGTGTTTGATTGTTTGCTTAATCTACTACTACTGGTCTGATTAAAAAAATATATTTCCATGTTAGATAGCCCATTTAACGAGGAAGGTTATAGGCTATATATCATCACGGTACGACGAATAGGATCGGGGCATCAATCAAAAATGTTGCGAAAACGGGCAAGTGACGCTATCGAAATTGCGCGGATCAACTAGTATAAATATAAAATAGATGTAGGAGCTGGAGACCACTTTTTCCCCACTTCTGTTCAAAAACCTAATTTCTATATAGGTACCAATAAATAATTTAGACTAAGTTTTACTTTGTAATGACATAGCTGATTTTGGAAATGTTTATGTTAATAGCTTGTCAGCGACATTCGATGACTGACCCTGAAAATAAACCTTTGGCATTTTACATAATTACGCCATTAAAAACAAACATTATACTATGTGGTTGGTATACACAAATAAATAATTTTCTATAATCAAACTAATATCATAAATACTTTGTACGTTTTTACGCCTATAACGATGAACAATGTTGTGCAAGAGGTGTTTACCTGTAATGGTTGTGCATTTAGTTTTTAAGTTTAAGTTTAGTTTAATATTTGTATGTAATAGTGTAGCAACTGCTAGTGAACCAAAATAAATAAATAATTATTTCTTGTATTAAATATATAGGTAAATATATAGAGACTATAGAGAAAATTACCAGGTTACTGAAAAAAGTAATGGCACGTAGACAGGTAACTAGGTGCACAAAATTAATGCTTATTAACAAGCGGTTTTTATGAACAACCGGATAAATTCGAAGATAAGAAATTGCTTTAAAAATATAAGAAAATCTATAAGTAAAAGATGTTTTCCTATCACTGGAAGGAAGTATCCTAAATATTGGAAAATCTGTTAATACTGAAGAAACCGCAGGGGTAAAGCTAGTAGTAACTAATAGTAGTAATTCTAAAAACCAAACCCGATGATTCATATTTTACAGAAAGACAATGTTAAAAACCATAAAAAACATGTAGGTATATTTAGTTATTGAGTTTTCAAAGTCTTGGTAATTGGCGGTTTTTCAACAATAAATCGTCACATAAAATCGTATTGTTACCTTATCCTATTCGTTCGCGTTTCTCGCATTGTAAATGCTTTTGTTATTGACGAGTGTCGACGCTTAGCAACCATACGGCTAGATCATTGACCTTTTTAACTTAAAGTCTGACCATCTATGTAGGGGGATTGGGTTATATGCAAGTTTATATTTAGGTACCAACTTATTGGTTAAAATCAAATAGTATAGCAATATTCATAAATAAACCTGGGAATTTGTTCAGATCCGAAACAGCAAAGCCTGGGTTTTTTTATGAGGAACTACCTACTAGTATTTCTTTTTATGAAGGTTTTATAACCTTTAGTTTAGGTAATACAAACTTATTTAAACTATTTGAGGAGCGCAGCAGTCATAACAGATGAATGAAGTAGGTACACATATCCATTAGTATTGAACCAAAGGCACTAGGTATACGAGAATCAAACCCAAATCTTTTTTATGGACAGGTTATCCAACAGGCAAAATTTTAAATAAACATGATTAAGTCTATTTACTTACAGTTCTGTTAATGACAACTCCAAAGTAATCAATCAAGTTCTCCCCGTAGAAGAAGTAGTTGGAAGTCAGCAGGAAGTACCAGGAGAGAGATCGGAACCATGGCAGACCGTGGACTCGGTACACAGCATAGCCGATGTTGATGATCTCTTCAAAACATTTCACTTGGACGCAGAGCACCTATAATATACAGCTAATTGTAAACTTCAACTTTATCTATACTAATATTATAAAGAGGAAAGATTTGTTTGTTTGTTTGTTTGTTTGTAATGAATAGGCTCCGAAACTACTGGACCGATTTCAAAAATTCTTTCACTTTTGGAAAGCTACATTATCCCCGAGTAACATAGGCTATATTTTATCCCTGTATTCCCACGGGAACGGGAACTACGCGGGTAAAACCGCGGGGAAGCAGCTAGTGATAAATAAGTTTAGAATATGGAAAATATTAAGCCACTTACGGTGATCATAAGAGCAAGCGGTCCACCATAAATGAGCAGGCAGAACGCTCCAATCATCAGCCAAGTAAAGATTCCTCGGATCACCCAGTTTCTCCATCTACAACATTTAGATGAGATTTACATTGGGGCAGTAAACTGGTCTTATAAATCTACACTAATATTATAAATGCGAAAGTTACTCTGTCTGTCTGTCTGACTCTAAAGCCTGAGAAAGGACATAGGATACTTTTTATCTTGGGAAAATGGAAGATCGGGAGATCATAGAGGCATACCTGGGAAGGTATGCCGGTGAAAACGCGGGGAGTCAGTAGTAATATAATAAATAGCCTACTAAAAAAATTCAATCATTTTATAGTTTTATTTTCCTTAACATCTGCATAAAGTACTCCTTACTGATTGCAGATTATATAGACATATAATAAAAAAAAAATACTTAAAAAAATTGCTATTATAATGTTTTATTCATAGTAAAATGTTAAGTGAGGCAAGGTTAACAAGTTGTAGATCAGGTCATGGCAAGTTAGGCCTGTATATTATTATTATTATGAAATAATACTATGCTTTTAGTGTTTATCAAGGACAGAGTAGGTATTTCAATCTATTATAATAATTTAAGGTAAATTGTTTTTCTATTATATGAATAAAAGCATTTGAAATAGATATTAGATTAATCATTTCAATGTAGAATAAGAATAATATTGTTAAATAAAATCAAACATTCTCTGTAAGTTTATGTAGAACAAAGAGACCCTACATAGTTATAGTAAATAAGTCTACATTGCATGTCTGTGGTCAGGTTTTAACTCAAACAGGAATTGTTATTACTAAAACCAGTAGCTACATAATACTTTTACAAACTTACAATTTATTAGTTACCCAATGTTTTTTTTTATTTGACTTAACTTATTTTCAATCATTAATTTGACGATGACAAACAAATTGCAATGCAAATGTGTCTATTTATAGAGAAATTAATGGCAATTACCTTGAAGATAGTCCAGAAAGCGCCGAATCTAAAATTTCCGGTGTTTTGTCCGTGCCTTGAGGCAAATTTTTGGCCATTTCGTCGACATACTTCTCTTCCAAGCCCTTCTCCTCCTCCGAATCCACCTATCAAGGTAACAGCGCGGCATTAAAACGCGGAAGCTATAATAATACTAGTTAAGAAAAGAATAACAAAAATGTATATCTACGTGATCCGATTCTCCAGCAGTCTCCACCTTATCGTTACCGTCCCCGTCGCCGCGCCTCTGTCTCAACTCACTCATGTTCAATATAAATTCACGCTTTAATTAACGCCACTAAGATTTTATTCCACACAAACAGCGCGCACTATCGAATAATTTAATCCATTTATGAAAAAATAGTAGACGATGTTTTCCAGCAGCTACTTGTCAAACGAAAAATCAATAGTGTTTTTTTTTTCTATAGTGCTGCCAGGATTGCCGTGGAATGACAGTTTAGTAGAAAAAATATTTGGTAAATTATATCATGCCAGATAAGAATGCATATTGAAACCAGAATATTTATTATCATAGATACTTTGTTGTGGCTGTATTTACAATATTCCGTAAAAAATATCATATCTCAAAGAATTGTTAAGAATTTAAAACAAAATCGTTCTGAAAATACACAATTGTACCTTATCAAATTTTAAATATTGATGTAGAACTAGTAGATACCAATAACAATTAATTATTCGTTATTTGTATGTCTACATTAAAGAAACATACAACATTTATTTAGGTTTCATTCAGGTTTGATACCTGAATAAATAACTAATTGATGGTAAAAATATATTTAGATTAATTTACGTTTGTGTTTGTAACACACTTTATAATCATAACCTTTATTAATCACTTCAACTTATTTATTACTAGCTGCCTCCCCGCGGTTTTACCCGCGTAGTTCCCGTTCCCGTGGGAATACAGGGATAAAATATAGCCTATGTTACTCGGGGATAATGTAGCTTTCCAAAGGTGAAAGAATTTTTGAAATCGGTCCAGTAGTTTCGGAGCCTATTCATTACAAACAAACAAACAAACAAACAAACAAACAAACAAACAAACAAATCTTTCCTCTTTATAATATTAGTATAGATAATAAATTAATAATATTATGATCAGGCACAAAAAAACAGAAATGGTAGAAAGCATAATACATACGAAAGTAATCATTGGTGATAATGTCTTGGCAACTTTCACCAAAAACGTCACAATTATCGTAACGTAAACATGGCGAGTGATTCAGATGATTTTGATAAAATTATTGAAAATGTAAGTATTATTCAATGAAGTATTCTGGTTTTAGATAATAAACTGAATATTTAAACATTTATTTATTGTTCTCAGTTGAAATCGTCTGTGAGGAAATCCTTCGCACGAGTATATGCAACTTTAAAAGCGAGGGAATTAAAAACTTTACGACAATTAGATGCTCTGCGTAAACAATGCGAAGACGACAAAGACTTGAAAGAGAATTGTGTGCAAAACATACATATAAGCTTCGAGAACGAGACGACATTATTAGATAACGTAAGTAATTATGGCACAATAGATTTTGAGACATTGAATTTTGATAGCAACACATTCTTATTAGAAGACTATGTAAATCCTGAAGATGACCATATGTACTCATATAAAACGATCGAGGTGGATGAAGACTTAGAGGCTATTGAAGAGGCTGCTTTAAAACAAATTACTGCAACAGATAATTGTGTTTGTTATGTCAATATCAATCCAAAGGATGTATCAAAGAAGTTTAGGGAAATAGAACCTGTCAGATCTCCAGTAAAAGTTGTAAATAGTGAAAATGTATGTGAGGAAGGCAAGGAGGTCGAATGTGCTGCTAGTACAGAGGATGAGAAAAGTGATAGTTCAGATAATGATGTAAAGAAAATAGACCCAACAGATGATTGGTTGAATTCTATAAAAAGTCAGACTGAAACGGAGCCGTCACAAGTAACTGATGTCATGGAACACAGTACTATAGCATGCTCATAGTGATATCTAGTTGTATTGACATGAATTTACTTTTTACAGAAATAGATTTAATAAAGATTTTATATTTTATTTTAATAATTGTATATTTTCAATGTGTGGATATTTCATGTTGGTACAGGTACAATGCATTTTTATACTAAAACATTTTTATTCTATATAATCACTGCCCACTGTCCATCCCTGTAGGTAATACAATTTTAGGATAATTGTTTGTAGAAATTAATATAGTTGCTATTATTTTATGTGCTTACATTTAGAAATCACTTTTTAGAACAGTTATATCAATGTGCCAGTATTACTTATTAGCTTTGAGTATTTAATGCTTTTCTGCATTCAAATTTATATGTATACCTATATACAGGGGGCCAGAGATTTTACACTGTAACTCCAGTTTATGAACAGAGGTATTATTCACTACCTCTAAATTTATAATGTAAAAAAAATACAATGTCTTTTTATATACTTTATTATTTTATGGACAGTACACATATTATACAAATAAGTATTTTTAATGAGGTCCGAAATAAAACGAGAATTTAAAGCATCAACTTATATTGTTAATACGTTTTTACAAATGGCGTTACTGAACACTTATACTAGTATGCATTGACTTTCTGATTACAAACCCTATGAATAAATATTAACTTTTTGTTTCCATACAAGAGTACAGCAAACTGATAACAATTACCCAGTACCTATGCCCATTATCTGGTTTTCCGCTCACATCATGCGTAATACTATGGTTTTATGGCACTTATTACATGACATACATTTTACAAATCATTCCTATAAATTCCCATTGTTGGATGGAATCTGTTATGGTGACAGGTATTCTAGTTTGTACTCAACTTTTTCACTGGAAACCTTGTGATGGCACGAAAAGTAGTGCTGGTCAGTAGAGAAGGCAATTTTAAACATTTATCTAATAAAAGTGTGGTAGATATGTACTAGGATAGTGGAAGATTATTATAACTACATTTTAAATTTAATACAGTCATATTAGGCACAATTTTTTCATGTGGGTACGTAACTTTAGGCCACTTTTGTTCACACGATGTTGACATCATTATTGTCGCTTTACTTCCGTAGTGAGCTACAAACTAAGAATTTTCATATACGATTACATTTAATGAATACTGCGTTAAATAATTTCTACGTTGTTTCAATGATAAGTTAGTGAAAGACAAACAAAAGTTTTATTAAGAAGGATACAATGATATTAGGTGATAATTCCATGATTAAGGGAGTACAAAATCTTAACGAGTTAAGTTTGAAACTAAATATAGTGCGTATCTAAAGCATGTTATAATGTAGTTACGATTAAGTTATACAACTACCTTACATAAGTGTTAAGACTACTATTGTACATTTTAACAAAAGAAAACATAAAGTATTACTATACAAGGCCAAAATCCGTGCAGACAGCTGCCACGTCGCGATTGTTTTGCTTCTCTGAGTTATTAGCTGCCATGTTCAGCTCAACAAGCGTGTCGACACTATTTATACTGACCCCCTTCAATATCTTTTGTGCGGCTAAACTAGTAAAATTGAAGCTCAAATCGCTCAAGCTTGGGAAATTGTAAAAGTCCTGGTTCTCCTTCTTGCTCTCCTGACTGAGGCTGTACCTTTTCTGTTTGTTGTCCAAACAGTTTATTTTCTCCGCCGACGTGTTGATGTCCTTGATTTGATCCTGATTCTTGAGCGCCAAGTTCGGTTCTGACCCTAAGACCGTCGGCTTATGGTCGATCGCTTTCGTTAATAGATTCGCTATGGAATCGGAGCTCATTCGGTTATTTACATTCGGAAGTCCGTTCAACATTTGGAGTGCCGCTGCTTTCTTCAATAGATCGACGCTTTTCAGCTCGCTGTTTGAATTGATGTTCGTTTGTATCCCACTGTTGGCCGATGATAAAGAATTCTTTTGGTACCTCAGACTGCCCAAAGATCCAATTATATTGTCGTAACTTTTCGTCGGCGTGGATGGATTACTATTAGCAGTAGTTTCCACATTGTGTATGTTGTTATGTATAGCAGGAGAGGCCGGGTTCGATGTGACCTCGTTCGTATTGTTCAATTGATTTTTATACACAAAACTGTTGTTATTTGTGGCACCACCTATTTGCAAAGAAAGCTTACGATTATTATTCATACCCGTGTCGTTGATTGAATTCTTATTGAATTTGTTTTCTTGTACTTTTATTGGTTCAGGTTCCTGATACATTTGTTGTTTATTTTTCTCGACGCAGACGTCGAACGATGTTTCTGTTGGATTTTTTACCGTTTGATTGGTGACGCCATTTTGTGAAACAGACACTACTTGCCTGTCGTCGTTGATAATGTAAATGTTGCTGCCGTTGCTGGTCTCCGTCACTTTGCCATTTTCAAACGTTATTACAGATCTAACCGGGGAATTTTGTACATAAACTTTGGTGTTAGTACCACCACCATTTTGCGATATAGTATTTGTGGTAACTTTTAGTGTGATCGAATTGTTAGAATTGGAACTGGCCAACATCGTGGTCGATGGGTTTTCTACTTTAGATCCTAAGGTTTTATGCAGAGGGGTTGCGGTTTTTTTGGGTGTGCTTGGACAGTTTTTTGGCGAACTTCTGGGTGACGTGCTTTTACCGTTTTTTACTGTTTCACCGCCGACCATGGGCGGTTTGGTTCTGTATTTGTGCAAACTTTTGGGGGAGCTTTGTAAGCTCTGGACTTTGACGAGAGATTGTGCTCTGCTGAGGCCGGGCGCTCCGTGCGTGTTGTGACTAGGCGAGGGCTTCAATGTGCGGTCCGATATGTGCGACTCTAGGCTAGAGTGGCCGCTGCTGCTCGTATTGTAGCTTCTTTTCATGGACGAATTAAGGTCCGACTGGCCGTTTTTTAAATCTTTTCTAGGCGTGCGATGTGTGCTTGTGCTTTCTAAACTAGAGGGTCCGCTGGTGGACATAATGTGGTCTGAGTTGGAGTAGTCTACTCTCCTGAGGCTTCCGCTCCCCAGCGGGGAGTCTCTATCTCGTAACTTGGGGTCGCTGTTCCTCTGTGGGGACCCGAAGTGGTCTAGGATAGTTTTGTTTGTGGAACTCCTACTCAATGTTGATCTCGGAAGACTTCCCGAGCTGGGACTGGACTGCCTGACTGGTGAGTGATCGTAGTGGCCGGCCATGGAGCCAGCCAGGCCGGACTCCGTGGAGAGGTGCCGCTTGTGCCGGCGAGGCAGCGTCGACGACCGATTACTGATTTCTGAACCGTCGTAGTACGATGAGACGAATGATGTTTGACTCTGCAACGACTCCTGAAACACCAAACGCGTGTCTTAAGTTATATGTCACGGTACAGTATATTATTTTTATATTTTTTATGGTTACATCATGATTCATCGGGTACTTTCCATCTATAAAGACAATTTAAGTAGTGTCTAAGTTCATGCAATTCATTTCTAAACTTTTTGTGGAATGTTATTTGGTTAACCTCAATGACCTATGTACCAGGGCACTTATGAGGTAGATCATTTGTTGATCATTATACGAGTATTTGGTTCCCGGATAAAATATATTTCACTCCCCATATCGTAGATTTTCCGTTTATATGTGAATAATTCGTATCAGATCGCTTCAAAGCCTATTCTTAACAAACGAATAAACAATCAAATTATTCTGATTTTTAATATTATACCTTAGAGTTAGTTTGCGTGGCGACGCAGTGCAGGTGCACCGCCTTGGAGTTGAACCACTCCGTCGGCGGGAACTGCGCAGAGAATGTGCTCATCGCGCGCGTCTGCTTGCTGCGGCCGCTTCGTCTGAATAAGCGGGACAGCAGGGACACTTTCTCTGGAACATTTAAAAGAGCTGGAGTAGAGAAGACGCTGATTGTAAATAACTTTCGTAGAATATTTCTATAGGTCATCATCAACTTACTGGGCGACGCGGATTCAACACTCGGTGGGTAATCGGTGGAGGACGAGCTGTCTGTTGTGTTGGCGTTCTTGTGATGGAGACTCCTGGTGGAAGCGCAGCGTTGCAGGTACTTGCTGGATGAGCCGAAGATCCGGAGCGAGTGTCGTCTGTCTAAGGAGCGGGGCGCGGGGAAGGATGCGCTACGACGCTTGTTCGGACGACCGTACAGGATTTTGTCGTTGGGGTTCCCTGGAAAAAATATTAAATTAGGCATGTTACTGATCAATGATGTTCCAGTAGGAAGGTACATAGAGACGAAATCCAGGACTAAAATGCATGGCAGCAGAAAATAATACCGCCTAAGCGTGAGAAAGCCGCGCACAATATTTATGAAATTTTTAGTTAATTAGACAGTTGTGCCGACATTTGGAATGAATAAGAGATTTTTGCTATGAAAATGAAAATTGCGTTCGAGCATGAAAAGCATAACCTAGTTGGACTGGATGTGAAAACCAAGCTCACTACGGCAGTGCTTAAAACAGTAACTGACGGCTAAAGGCTTCTTAGAATGAAATGAAAATGTTTCTAGCAAAATTATAGTCGCACATATAGACTGCACGTGCGTAAACAAGTTTAATGTTAAGGATCAAACATGGAGTGTAAGTAGCATAACTGGCTTTACGTTTTGAAAAAGTAACACTTAGTGTTGCTATCACGTAGGTACATGCTTTATAACGGGTCAAAAAACCTCTAACCATGAGATTTTCCATCTATTTTTGCTGACTTGATCTATAAACTTACAAGTCTGGATTAAGAGCCTAGTTACATTAACTTATTTAAATTATGTGAAATTGTAAGCATCTGGTGTGCGCATTAACTTAGCAATTTAATTAAGTTTGTCTGCGGATCTAAATACGTTTCACTTCATTAACTCGCTTATTTACATTGCAATAATGTTACTCATGTTTATATCTGTTGATCTTGGCGGACGTCTGGAATTCAATAAATCTCAATTGTTAGTGTAATTTTCTGGAGATATATGGTTATTTGTGATATATGTGAATTTAGACGTATCTAAGTAGGTATTTCAAGCTATCCTTGCATACCTAAGTAGAGAGTGAAAACAAACTGCTGTCGTTAACTGAAATAGCTGCAGAAAAACACTGGTTGATAAAGACATTTGTAAGCACTAGATGGCATCAAGCAGGTTTATTTTAACATCAATCGTATCCAAGCTTGCAGGTAGGTAAGCTTTCCCTTACAATGAAGTAGTTAACACTACCTACTATAAAAATGCACGGATGTACTAACTCCTAATGATGCTTTAATTTGCCACGAACCTAATAATAAGGGTGAATATTTACATAATGAAGGCTGTTTAGAAAAGAAAGTGTCGTCATCTATTATTAAACTTGTAAGATTACTGTAGACGGACAAAACTCTAAATCCTGTAGATTTTACGAGTTCTGCGGCGAGTTTATCGCTTTTACGCTGTGCCAAAATTAGCCTACTTACATGGCAATTTCATTATCAAATGTCATTCATAAGTAAAATCAACAATGTTACACACGTGCGTGTGCGCGTGTAACGCATAAAGAATTAAAGATGGCGGCAGCAGTGCAGTTGCTCACATAAATCAGCAGTGAACTTGACAGGCGATACGCCCGCGCGCGCCAATGTTTATATTTAATATCTCATTAGCATTTTCTTTCGCACAAAAACACTCCGTAATTAAGTCGGTGAGATTTCATTACTTTTAGATTCGCCATAATGATGTTGTCGATCTTTGATGTTACCGTTTAGAAAGGCTCTTGATTTGACTTGACACTTCATAAACCTGATTGTGTAGAAAATGTGAATAAGTGCCGATTAGACATGGTTGGAAAGTGATTTAGTTTCATGGTGAGATTAGATTGGAATATTGGAGAAATAAAGTATCGAATAGAGATTTAAATCTGTCTGGCAAATTGGAAACGTTTCCAAAAAAAAGGCATCCAACTTCTATACTTAGTTCACCTCAATCCACATTTGAATCGGAACGGATGCAATCATATCACACACATTCAGGCGACTTGACTAATGCTAGCGCGAGATAGGCATCCCTGGCCATTAGCATACCATCCCGGCCTCAAGTCCTGCGCACACGCAGTCCCACATAACACAAATAAACTGGAATGTCACACGCATAATTTTAGCACACCTTTACTACGTGAACGCGATATGAGTTCCTTAGAATTTGCCATCATAAAACGTACATTCACGGCGCTATAAAGGGCTGTAACACGTTCCGAGATTAAGCAGATTCCATTTCACGAGGCATTGTTTTCAAACGCAAAACAAAGCTTTGGAATTTGACATCAAAGTGCCTTAAGAATAGATCGTTTATCTGCTTTTAAGGATTTGGCCTCAAGATGAGTCGGTTGTTTAATTTGACGCTGTTCTGTCTTCAAAAACAGGAGTAATGCTTTTTAATAATAAAATCGAATCGTGCGCATTCTTAACATTTCACTGATCCTTTTACTTATACATGCGGCAATACTGGTTTAAATGTATTATTACTAAAAGGTGGCCTTCTGAGACATCCAATAATAATTCTGCTCGCATACCTATCGGCTAAGTGTATCCTTATCTCGATTAAACGAATATACACGTCCTGGCAACGAAAGCCAGTCACGAGTCGACGACCATCTTACAATTTACTGAAGAATGCAACCACATTTGCATGCAACTAAGTGCACTTATTTTCTTTATGTAAGTATGTAATGTAGGAACCCATTCGAGTTATGAAGGGATTTGAGCTTCCATTGGATTATCAAAGGATTATAAAATACCGATGAAAAGACCGAGCAAAATGTAATGAGAACTTTCTTTTATTAATAAAAATGTGTTGGTTATTTTTCGAATTGCCTGGGTGACCTGCGATGGACAGTTAGTCTCCTCGGTAACGTTATTGGAAATCTTTTTGCTTGGCCACAATAAAGTGCGCAAATATAATTTTTTTTTTTTTTTTTTATACCACAAAGGTGGCAAACAGGCATACGGTCCGCCTGATGGGAAGCGGTCACCGCAGCCTATGGACGCTTGCAACACTAGGGGCGTCACTCACGCGTTGCCGACCCTGTAAAAATCTCTTCACTCCCTTCTTGAAGAACCCCATACTGTACTCCATTGGGAATACCATGACCATGACGCAATTTAAGCATGTTGATAAATTACATACTTACTTAGGTCGATTTTGTTCACTATCCTCTTCCTGTCCAATTCCTCTGTACTTATATATTCCAATAATTTCGGGTCATTAAGATACAAGCCCAATTTGGGACATACAGCGAAATTGTCTTTAGTTCTTCAAAACTTTATTATCCCTATACCTATATCAAATCCATCAACAAATACCTAATTTGCATTCATGCTTTCATTATTACGCTACTCTATCTAACGGACTTGTTTTTTGGCCTACAAGACCATAAAAACGCTGTATTTCGTACGTAAACTATTATTTGTGTAATTTGATAGGTTGTTGAGATAATGAAGGAACAAGAGGTCCCGCAGGTCAAAAACAGCGGTGTTTCCTTTTGTAACGACTATTCTACCGATGGTTGTCCATGATAACATTTTCACTTGTAACTTTTGCCTTCACATGATCTAGAATTATCTATTTGGAACGGACTTTACTATCGCGATGACTATTTAGTTTAATTTTAAACTACTTAGTTATCCATCGCGGTTTCACTTGCGTTTCTAATAATAAATAGGTACCTAGGTATAATGTTATTATTTACAGAGATACTTATGTATTTCAATTACGTTGCTATGTAGGGGTCAAATTAAAATATAATTATGGACTTTTAGTAGTTGACAAAACAATCAATAAGTAGCGCATCATTTAAGACATATAGATAGACTTAGGTACCTATATACATATGTAAACCTATATTTCTTCAAATATGAGCTTGTTTACAGAGCCCGAACACTTCTATTATGATTTAGGTTTAAATAAAACGTATTTCTTGACCAAAAGTTCCTAAGATCGATCAGCTTTTACGAAACTGAGAACAGACATAAACTTTCGCATTCATAACGTATCAGATAAGATTTACCGTTTATATTTGCCTAGATTTGCAAAAGCACGTATTTTTTTTAGAAAGTCAAATATACCTAAAAGATTTTATTTAAGTACTAGCGTCTCCCCGCGGTTTCAACCACGTACCCGGGAGATCTTCAATTTTCCCAGGATAAAAAGAAGCCTACCTATGTCCTTTCTCATGCTCTAGCTAGACTATATACCAAATTTCATTAAATCGGTTGAGTACTTAGTTTTACCGTGATTGCGAGATACAGACACACAGAGTTACTTTCGCATTTATAATATTAGTAAGTATTTACCTAGATCGCAGTTAAATAAAACAACAAGAGAACCTTGGATGCGTGTAATCATTCGTTCGATGCACTTTGAGTCTAATAATAAACGTAGCTACTTTAACAACACGGTACAAATTAAATTGAGTATTGAAATAAACACTTGAATGCTTTATGGAATGTTTCACCGCTACCATTGCATCAAATTTCGAGACTTGTGAGAAAAACACAATATTCTGGTAAAAAATAATACCTAGACGATATTTTTTAATTATTTCAGTTTCGAGTTTGACCTATGTTAGGTAAATATTACTGGAATTCAGAGTTCTGAATTTACTACACGTATCTCAGCAAAAGCAACCTTCCGAACCGATAGATTCGACGTTTCATAAGTGCCTGTGAAGGCCTTTTTGAATTAATAAATATATTTCATTTCAATTTACAAATAAATACTTCACTTTTACTATATTTATTTAATATCTCGTTGCATGTCATAGGTAAGAGTACTTTATACAGCGTCGTAAAGCTTCTATCGAGTGTAGGTAGATCTTGAATCAATAGTGCCACACCAAGTTACAAAGACCAGCTTACATTGGTTTTTGGTCTTTAAACTTGGCGTGTATATTTCGGGATGCATTTCATAGCTCGTAAATATTGCTACGTGATCTCCATAGCACGTGCAACTTGTTAACACTGACGATAATGCGATCAGAATGCGATCGGCGCATGCGCCACTTAGCCGATGTAATTGTTACTGAACGAAATGATAGGATAGAGTACGTACCTACTTACTTTACTTATATATTTTTCTTTGTTTACTTTTTACATAGACTTATAATTAATTTACTATTATTAACACCGCGTAGATGTCATTCCCCTAGGAATATGGGTATATAATATAGCCTATGTTTCTCCCTGATAATTTAGCTTTTCATTGATCAAAGAATTATTTATATCAGTCCAGTAGTTTTTATGTTTATTCGTTGCATACGAAAGTACAAATCTCTCCTCTATATATTATTCTAACAGCTACTTTGATATAGTGTAGGTAGATGTTCATATTTTTATTTCAAGACAACTTGAATGTGTTAGGTGAAAATCGGACCCATTACATACATATGACATGGTTATCAAATGAGTAGAAACAAGTTATCATTATTAATTAAATAGTTGTAGATTTTTTTTTATCAAATTATGGATGAATCAATATAATAAAACATCGTGAAGTATTCAATGATATCCACCTTTCTATTTGGAAATGGCAAAAATAAAACACTGGCGCCAGTCTGCCCAGGACAGGCCCTGTTAAAGTCATCACATCATTAAGTATCACCGAAACGGTATCATAAATGCCACCTTACTCAAAATTAATAGGAACAACAAATAGTTTGTTAGTCCTAGAATTAGGACCATCTAATAAATATAACATAAGTAATTTTCTTGTCACTAAGTATTTATATAATTTAGGTTCTCAACAAACGTTAAAGTTACCAATCATTTACATTAAATAATCCGTTCCTTAGAAAAATAACTTTTTTCTTTTTTTAAAAAATACTCATTAAATGATAAAAATTAAAAATATACTTAGACCTTATTTCCCTATCGATTTAACTCGCGTCGTCAAAAATCACTTTATAGCACCTACTCTCCCGAGGTCCTTAAATTTTCCCGAAATATAATGTATCCTACAAGAAAATCGGGAGAAACCCTAGCTAATAGTAGTGAGATATTAAAATAAAACACCTCCTTGCATCGAGCTTGCATTCCAGCGGTCGACCTACATTCAGAAAGAGCACTCCAGTTGCATCCGTTTAATTAAAAATAGACTTAAAACATTCATTAATAATGAACACACATTGATTATATGATATATATCTTTTGTAATGCATTTCTATTTATGCTGAGATGGGATTAGGAAATAAACTGATTGCACTTTTGTTGGCAAATGTACGTAACCCCTTGAACGATCGTGATTCATTTTTGATTTGGTGTTTCAAGTAGTATTGCTTATGGTCAAGTAGGTATGTAATATCTGAAATAGTATGTATAATTTGGGCTCCAATTCTTTGTCTAACTAAAGTTTTAATCCATTGATTGATCATTAATCTTCATCGAATAGGGAATTGGATTTTTTATTTTGAATAATTACAAATTAGAAGGCATAGGATTCTTTAGTCTATCTGGATTCCTGATTTTTTCAAATAGGTACTTATGTATATACTTTTAAGTTCTTTTATCTTTCTATCATTTTAATAGTTTAATTTAGACGGAAGTGCATAAACTATAAATATTTTATTCTTTAATAACTTGACAGCTGCGAAATTTATGTAGAATATCCGAGGATTGTGTGGTAACTGTAAAAAAATATTCATAATATGTTTTGAAAGTCGCAATTTGCATACTTGGCATAATATAAAGATAGTTGGATTAGATTCTGACTATGACTGGGTCAATGAACTGATAATATATTTAAGTTATGATTTCGACAAATGTCCAAAAACATGAAACAAAAGCTAATAGAAATAATTCAAATTCATTGTCAGATTAAGCCTCTTACTTTTTATTTCAAACTAAGATTAATGCCTTTGTCATTAGGGTACACTAATATTTGTAATAGAACTATGATTCTGTCTGACAGATACAATATAAATGTCCTTATGTTGGCAGGAAATCGTATTAGGATGTTCCCGCACTTTGATCTCAGCGGCTTCCTACTCAACTAATATCTTTAAGACCACAGAGTACCTAACAGCGATCGGTTTATATTTTTAATCCGGAATTCCTTCTACGTTATTCTTGTCTAGTGCTTAAAATAGTTTGTTTGAATTAATCCGAGTATAAATTATAGTTTCAGAATTCACTTTTAGTTGACTTAAGAGTTTGCAATCCAACTCTAATATTATTTTTCGTATTATATTTTGTTTGAAAGTTTGTGAGTATGGGTATATTTGTTACTCTTTTAAGCAAAAAATACTAAAGAAATTTGGAACACAGATTTGGAATTATATACTCGGATTAAAAGTTTCGAAATACCAGGAGCACATATCCTATGTGTAAGTTACAGGTAACTTTTCCATCATCACTTATGATGTATCTTTCATTTAGGAACTAATTAAGTATCAATTGTTCATGTTTTAAAATTCGATTAAAATACCTCGCAGCGCCCAATTTCATGGCACAATGTAATTGACAGGTAGGTACGTACTAATGAATCGATTTTCAGACATTCGGCGCGTATTTTTTACTGGCAGAGGTTAAAAATCATTACCAACAATTTAATATGCCAGTTTTTGTGGTAAAAACAAGAGGCACTGGCGTAAAGAGGTGTCAAAACATCTATAGTATTGGCCGGCGTTAGTGTAATTCATCAATTCGCTAGACAATTGTATTGATGTGATAAAAAAATGCCAATCATCTTTAAGTAATGGCACAATTTAACATTACGAGCGTAGATCCCGAGTCGGTGGGTCGCTCGGCTGTGAAATTGACCAGTGTCCTTGGACACAGATTACGAAATTCTTTGTCTGTCTTACTATTACGATTCACTCGATTTTCTCTAATTTTGGTAACACGTAAATAGCTCAATTTTATGTAGGTACCTAACTAATAGATAGATAATAGTGTTATTAGTCGCAGGAATCATAATTATTTTTCAAAACATTATTCCTTAATATTTTTTTGTTTGTTTTGTAAATAATTATTATAAAATAGGTAGGTACATGAATGGAATTCAACTTCTCTGCTCTATTTATTCAATCTTCTAAAATTTTAATTTGCTTACATTACATTGGTTTCAGAGCTATAACTTTTTAGTAACGTTACAATTTGCAATACCAATCATAATTACAATAGGTGCCTTCATTGTTTTAAACCTTGAAAAACGAATTGAGTTCTTGTTCAGGCTATATCTACATTCTACATCAGTACAAGCAACATGAATGAAATCCTCTCAAACATTTCTGTCTCGTCTTCCACACGTCTCATGGTCGATTTACAACCATAATACGATCTTGAACATGAATATACATCAATCATTCTCCTGCACTCTATTTTTAACTGTATCACAATCGAATAAAAACTAAAATAGATCTATCAAGTATATGCCCGACTTTTCACAGTGCATCTTCAAAAACACTCAGTCATCGAGACAAATTATAAAATAATTTATTGCTTTCGATTTCTTTTCGCTTTCCTATTTTTGGACAATATTCGGTTGCATTGTAAAATTCGTTTGGTGAAATGTCTTACTTTGTTCTCGTTATTCTTTGCTATAAGATTTTGCTGATATGTAATTATATGATACCTCCTCTTTATGTTAGATAAATAAACTCATTCGCATACTTTTATGATATCTATGAAGATTGATATTATTGTGTATCAAGAAGTTATATTATATCTGTTTATGTGAATTTTTACTATAGATAGACCAAAATCAAATTATGTTATTGGTAAACAAACAAGTTGCTTATGTAAAGTAAAACTGAATTTCTCGACAATAGTGACTAAGCATTTATTTAAGATCGAATGAGTCCCACATCTGTATTATAATCTAGAATTCTAGACCTAATTCGTACATAATCATATAATATCCATGTAGAATCGCGGCTAACCGGGCCGCAGTCGCACGGAACCGCTGGGACACGCGACGCGACATAACGACGTAATCTTTGCGCCAAAACCTGAATATGATTAGCCTAGATCTAGACAGGCAGTAAAGAATTTAACAAAGTGGATTGCAGCCCACAAAATTGATATGGCTATATAGACCAATTTGCCTTTGATTGCCCCTGTTCCGAATACAAAACAAATTTAATCTTGACTTCTTGCTTCTTGCTAGGTATGTGAAATTTTGTTAGTTTTACTCTTTCACATTAGAAGAACGGCTGAATATTTTCTGGAGTAACACCTACAGGCTTTTATCCCGGGAAATTCGAAGATCCCCGATGACATATGTGACACTCTGAGGAGCCACTATTAATGGGAATGTGAGTTTGTGTGTTACATTTTCACGCCTTACTCAAAGTCCCAGGCACCAGCCAATCATGAATAATTTTTAAACGTAACATTTTAATTCAGTTGTGATATTTATCAAAGAGACTTTTTCCTAACCATTCAATCGCAAGGTTAGGTACTAAGAGACCTGCGGCCAACCACAACCAATAACGACGCTTCTCGAATACTAATCGAATTGACATAATCGATATAAAAACCCCACTCGGCGATAATCTAATCGATTACAGGTCTAGCCGTAAACGCTCTGAAATAACTTGATTCTTAGATTTTGTGTTTAATCAACTGTAACTTTTCAGTTTGGGATAACGTAGACATAATAGAATATCCAATCGATTTTACAAATGTATAGGCAAATAGATTTTTCTAGTAAAAATAATTTATGCAAGCGCCTTAGCCTTTATTCCCTTTTTTTAGGGTTCCGTACCTCAAAAGGAAAAAACGGAACCCTTATAGGATCACTTTGTTGTCCGTCTGTCCGTCCGTCCGTCTGTCAAGACCCTTTTTCTCAGGAACGCGTGGAGGTATGAAGCTGAAATTTATATCAAATACTCAGGTCTACTGTCCCTTGAAGCTGTGAAAAAATCAAACTTCTAAGCCAACGCAATCAAAAGATACAGCCGTTTATGCCGCAAATTTTCGACACTTGCAAGGGAATCAAAACCTACAGGGTGCTTCCCGTGAACTCAGAATCTTGAAATTTGGTACGAAGCAACGTCTTACAGCATAGATAAAGGAAAAATTACGAAAACCATAAATTTTTTGTTACATCACATAATATATTTTTTTTTAATAATTTTAAACTTACTACCCATTTCCTCATAAACGCGTAGAGGTATTAAATTGAAATTCATACCAAATACTCAGGTCTATAATACCTTTAAGCTGTAACAAATTCAAACTTCTATGTCAACGCAATCAAAAGAAACAGCAATTTAAGCTGCATATTTTGAAACTCGCAAGTACTCGCAAGGGAATCAAAACCTAAAGGGTACTTCCAGTCGACCTAAAATCTTGAAATTTGGCATGAAGCAATGTTTTATAGCACACATAAAGGAAAAATTCCGAAAACCTTAAATTTTTAGTTACATTACAAAATATATATTTTTTAATAAATATAAACTTATTACTTAACGTTATTAATTGTCGTAATGAACGAACTTTGTAAACCTTGCAGGTTTGTACGGAACCCTCGGTGCGCGAGTCCGACTCGCACTTGGCCGTTTTTTTTTTTATATGTAATCCTATCATAATATGACTTTCTTGAGAAAATTCAATTTAAATGAAATTTGGTACACATATAGTATACAGCATTAGAAAGGATATAGGCCATTTTTTATCCCGGGAAAATGAAATTTCTCGGGTACGCGGGTGAAAACGCGGGGAGCCACTAGTATATATCAGTCGAATGTTCTATAATGATTGTTGTATTCACACTTAAAGGTATGTATATCAAGTAGATTTTCTCATGGAAAGTGTTCATTTGTTTGTAACATCTCCATGTCACTTTCCACGGTTACCATCATCGTTAATATGACAGTAATGATATATGATATATCATTGAACATTACAATTTTCTTTACGAACTCGCACTATAAATTGGTTACAATTGCCTTACATGTTTCGTGTTAGGTTGTTGAATTATTATTTATGGACTAGTTTCCGCCCCCCGGTTTTACCCAGTCCTAGGTTTTTTCTTGAGATTCAATTATTCTTTGTACTAAAATTCATTGAAATTGATTTGGTGGTCTAGCCGTGAAAATGTAATAGAAAATAACTGATATTTGGATTTTTTTAATACGATTTAAATCTGGGAAATGTATGATTATGTCATATGATTTTATATCTAAAAGGAATAAGAATATATTGTTACCCATTTCTAGATGCATGATCACGAGAAATCAATATATGATTCACGCCAGAACGGCTGAAGGAATCGCATTGAAATTTAGCACAGAGTTGAGTTAGGTAGACTATGTTCTAAAATAGCACTTTGGATTATTTTTATACCGGGAATATTAAGATCCCCAAGGAAAGTGGGAACCCTAGTGGCTAAGTAGTAAGAAATACATCAGTATGAATATAAAGTAAAGTGGGTATTCAGATCGTTTTGACATGTCTTCACAAATCCTACACAACTTCTAGGACATGATGGACGATAGTGAGTCTAGACCTAATACATAAACATCGTTTCAGCGAAAGACGTTGCCTTAAAAACCCAACTCGGCCCTAGTATCAATATCAAACCTTTTTGCTAAGATTGCCATATGCGGTTCCTAACTCTATGTCACATTCATTGCAATAAAGCACTTATACATTTACATTAAAGTCTACAATCAATCGGGAAGGTAACTCTAATCGAAGATCGATTGAGGTAGTTTCCTATACGAATACGGACTTGCTTTCCACTGATCTCTTTACTTACATACTGGTTTCAAATGCTATATTTATGTTGCGTTCAAGACGTTATTACAAGGGGATAGAACTCAAATTGGGTATTTAGTGATAGAGGTAAGTTTGTCGAGAACATGTGTGGCCTTCACGAGGTAGTAGCTACTTAATGATTGAAAAGTAAATAGATGGTTACTAAAGATAAAACATACAGTTGTAATATTAATTAAGTTAAGTATACTTTTACCCACAACTCTGTCCGTCTTCAAATGAGGTAAAGCGTGAAAGGGAAATAAGCAGATTTAATATTTTTCTATGTAGATACTATAAATAGCCTATATAAGGTACGTTATTTTTTATGAACTGTGAGATTCGCACATTTATCTGTTCACGATCATCAAATGCGATTATTGAACTTATGATACCTACTATGTTATTTGTATTAACATCGATTCGATTTATCTTCAATCGATTACGGTTCGATCATAACCAATCGGCGGTACCTACCTCTGAGAACCGAATACATTAAACAATGAAATCTATGTTATTGTAGTAAAATTTGGACCGAGACAGACGGGCGGACGTGCCCATATTTTCCTGTTTACCGTTAAAATCGTTTCCTAAAACAAATTGATCGTGACACGAACAACCGTGCGAACATTTTGACCTTTCCGAGGTCCCTCTTTCACAAATCCGAAAATAGTCCAATGTCACATCGATAATAGCTAAATAAATAATGCAAAGCAACTGACACCTAAAACGGTCAGTGATAAAGTTCATTATTGTAACTGTCGATGCATTTATTGTCGCAAAAATAAATTAAATGTCGATTGATAATCGCAAAGTTCGATGTCATTGAAATCAGGAATCGAGTGAAGTAACGGATTTGTTCAGCATTTAGGTTTTAATAAAAAAAACTGTGTTAGGTGATGCCGACGTCTGATTGAAAAACGTCGTCAAAAATTTATTTAATTCTAGATTAGAGTTTTTTGCAATTGAAAATCCATTTATTTGGCGAAACAAAAGATTGGATGATTTGTAATGTCATGATTGTATCTTACATCTTAAAATGGTACATTTATATAGGTTTCAGAAATCAAAGGTAATAGGTATATCAAATTTTAGCAAGCATTTTATAAGACAACTAAGTATTTAGAACAAATACAAAGTATATATGAGAGAATAACTAAAATGTTATATAAATTGTATAAAGCGAAATTTTAATCTTTTATCATGAAAGTTTTCATTAGAAAGCAACAAAAACTAATGCCGCCTTTGAATCTATTTAAAGCCACACTTCCTTTTCAGTTCCGCCCCAAGCCCGCACTTCTTTGAATGCAAACAGTATATCCGGTGTGTGAAAGCGAAAAGGCTTTATGAAATTCCGCATACACCACACGATACCCTACTAGTCATTTTATAAAAACTAGAATAAAATAATTTAGTCTAGTTCACAAAATTTAAAAAATGTGTAAGAGAGAATTAAACTGAAAGAAGACAGTTTAAAAGTCCATATCTAGATCAATTTGACTCAAAGCATGTAAACGGTTTAGTATGTTAATCAGATGAACTAACCCTTATATATAAAAGAAACAAAATAAAGGTGGCAAAAATACTACCAATAAAAGTTGTACCTAATGCCTTGTACAATAAAAGTGCCAAAAGGCAAATTCCAGATCCTAGTGAAATCAAATGTAACTTGCTGATGTTAGTAAATTTTACAGAGTTTCATGGTACCGGGTCAGCAATGCAGCGAGGAATCAGGCCACTGCAGGCCCGTCCCACATTCCGCAGAGCTTTTGTTTTTCACCTCGAATCAAGGGAATTCCGCCGTTATATACGTGCAATGAGAACGCTTCCAAGCAAATTATCCTTTGCAGTCAGCGATTCCCGAAACGTTAGCAGCTTTGCCAAGACATCGGATGTTTCATGGAAATTCGTAGGTTCAATTTGGTTGGGACTACGTAATATAGCGGGCTGAGTAATGGAATCTTTGTGCATGTAAATTACCCGAAATTATAGTTTCTAGTCTAGGAATTCGGTACAAAAATCAAATAATGAAGTAAACTTTGTATAAGAGAGTCAATAAACTGTAAATAGCAGGTCACGGGTCAGTAGGATATTTACATAACTCAGGTCAACTACCTAGATTGTAGAATTTTGGCTAAACATTTTAAAATTACGTGATATTTGGCGTTTTGTATTTTTTGTCGTCAACAATTTCTTTTTATGTTTCAGTCCTACTTTTTAGCTGTTCACCCTTTCTGATACAGTCACTTATGTTTTATACTGGTTCTTTTGACCTCAGCTATTCTGATTAGATACCTTAAGTATCTTAATTTGCATGAAGACCAACCGTGTCACTTTCTTTGACGTCTGATTTCTGAAGGCGATAACGGTCAATCGCTGTTTAAATTACTGTGAAGGAGATATTTTTGGCACGAAGAACCTACATACACTCGCAACTTCTAGCAAAATTCTAAAATCAGTTTAACACTTGCATTCAATAACACATGAAAGAAACAGAGTAAAAAGCAAAATGAACTCACCACCACAAATAACATCGGCCAAATTCGTCTGCACGCACTGATGGGTGACAGCACCATCCCTCACAGTGGTGATCTCTCCATAAAGCTGATGAAGTGCCTCCTGGTCGGACATGAGGATGGTCCTGGGTGATGGGCAGTCGTCGTCGAGGCTGTTCCCATGGTGACGTGATGATGAACGTGATCTAGAGCGGCGGCGTCTGGAAAATAACGGTGATAATCAACGAGATATGTGTGTTGAGAATTGATGGTTGATCTTGGATGGTCAAATAGTGTTTTATCAATCGAGGTAGCAAATTAAAATCTACAACTTGAAGCTTACATTGATCTAGGATTTGAACCACGAAGCCTTATTACGGTATTTGATGATATCAAATGTGCTTTAAAAAGACATGATCTTCTAGTTCGGTAATTTACTCAATCTTTCTATCAACGAATCGATTTTACTTGATTTAAAATAAATAGTTTTGATAAAATCAGCAGATACATACATAACTCAACTTACATTTACATATTATTTAAATTTAATTTATTTAAATTCATATTTGGATTACGCAAATATGATCACATCTCCCAATTTCGTAAACAACTCAAGTGGCTCCCCATTCGTCTTCGCCGGAATACTCATTTACTTTCGCTCCTTTATACTGTTCTCTTCAATCCCAAAGCACCTTCTTACTTAAAAGAACGCTTTACGTATCATAGTTCGCAACTGCATCTTCTTCGCAGCTCCTTTGAATCCTATCTTACATTTCCTTCTCATATCTCCTGCTCTTACTCAAAATCTTTCACTGTCCAAGCTGTCCGTCTTTGGAACTCTCTTCCACAAACTGTCAGACGAGCTCAATCTCTAGACTCTTTTAAGACAAATCTCATTTCTTATTATCTTTCAACTGAATGTAAGTAGACTATATTTATAGTATTTATGTATAATTTGTTATATCTATTAGTTTATTTTATTGTTATGTATGTATTAGGATGTATAGTACTATATGTATTTGGTTTTCATTTCATTATTAATATTTATGTATTGTTCACAGTCATTGACCTACACTTGCCATATAAATCTTATTTCCTCTCACCCCAAGGTTGCCTGGAAGAGATTGCTTTTGCAATAAGGCCGCCTATATTGTTATCACTTTGTATTTCTGTGTATTTAATTTGTTATTTTTATTTTTCTTTTGGTGTATGCAATAAAGTATATTCTATTCTATTATTTAACTTCATATACAGAGCTTTTTTCTTCTAAGAATAAGAAACGATAATTTCATTTTTTATATCCGCCTGAATTAAGCATTTAGAGAACATTATAAAACTGACAATTTATTTTAATGATACAAAAATAATTTATATGTTACCTAATCATAAAGTTTTTGCACATTTTGATTCTGGTTTGCGTTTCCATAATGTCTACATTAGTGCGTTGCGCCATTAGAAACCTTATTGTGCAATTGTTAAGGTGTGAAATTAATCTAGCGATATTGCAGCCTGGACATCATTAACCGGATTTTCTGCCGTCTCACGACTCAATGGCGTCGGTTTTTTACCATCATTATACCACTATGGTGTTTTTGTTTACCAATTTGACGGTCAAGAAAAGACATTTCGTGGCAATGTCTTCACTGGAAGCACTTTGGTTGAATTAAATATGTATCACGACTTACAAAATTTTGTGACATTTAAAAAAAATCCAGGTATAATTTGATAGTATCTAATATTTAAATACCTATAGCGAGCAAACAAATGTATTAATCAAAATAGGCTCAAAATGTTTTAAAGGCCAGAAGGCAATAGACAATATTTTATCATTAATTTTTCATTAGAAATCTGTCACAATAATATTGAAATATCCACCACATAATCAAAGACCACTTAAAGTAAACAAACAATAGCCCAAAAGTCTATTGCAAAAACCCGACCTTGTTCTTTCATTAAAAATTCACACACTTCTGATAATGTAGGAGCCGCAATCGTAATAAGCAATATTGTTCGTGAAATAATTATAAATTGATTCGACCTCACACATTTTGTAACTCCTACGTTTGCTTTAAAAAAATTACTTTACTTGAAGGACGGACAAACATAACGATGTCTGGCTTATAAGTTCTTCAATCTACGCCTACGTGAGAATTGCACTAAGTTAGGTAAGTAAGGTGCGAACAGAATAATTGAAATCGATGGTATTATTGCTAGAAACTTGAAACACTTGTTGTGATGCAATGACAAGAAAGCGAATGATCTGACTACCACTGTGGCAAGTCGCAAACCAGAAATGTAGCAATTTCTACACGTACCTGATGTTATATTGCAGGTAGGAAAGCAAAACATCCTCCAGAAGTGGCGTTGTACAGTAATTTGCATTTGTGATAATATTTTTCTCGTGAAATAGACTGACAGAAAGACGGTAGATCCATATTACGGTAGTCATAGTTATAGTTTATTAGAAATTAGGTTTATACCAATGCGTAGAAAAATTTATATCCTACCCAACTTTACTCCTTTATGTACACCTAGTAGCACACTTAGTGCTACTGCTCTGAATTGAAAAAGGTAATTTGGAACAACAGACATGAGCTATTTGGATTTAATTTGTCCTTTTGTTTCTTTCAATGTTCTCGCTGTAGAGTTTTTTACTTTAACTTCGTTAGTGTTTAACAGTTTTATAATTAGGTACAAAAAGCTCGACTTGAATACATATATAAAACACAAGAGCATTGTTTCTTGTCATAAAATTGTCCGCCATTTTGGTTGCAAAGTCAAGTTTGGCCCAAATTGGTGTGCTCGTCAGAACGCAGGGCGCGATCCGATTTGCACAACTGCCTCACTTGACGACATCTTGAAATGGCAATGTGACTCATGTACAGTTGAGGATTAATAAATATTGATCGCCTTACGTGCGAACTGACATGTTCGAGCTTGCAGCCCACCAGAGTGTATATTTTGATATGAAAGATTTATTCGAATGCATCATAAAATATCGTGGTCGTTAAAAAGTAACAGGTCGGTGGTTTTTCATAATTCTACTCACCTCTCAGAGAGCTTCAAAGGTTTTAGCCGACGATTTGCTATAAAGTCGTGTAGGTCTAACATTTTTTCATCATTTTTAGCATGTCTTTACTATTATACTCTTGAAGTATGTCCATTATAACAAGGTTTTGCTACCATTTTGAATCTGGACGAAACTAGCCAAAATTTCAAACCGTAGTGATTAATAAAACTAGTAGGTCTAAGAACTAATATTATATACGTACATCATTATAATAAATAATAGTAGATCTTATCACCTACCTCGATGAATTACAAATTTTACAAAGGTTTTCTTACTCAGGTGTAACAATAAAGAACCCTCTCGAGGTCTGGTAGATCTTCCTCTCCTGCATCAGCTGGGCCAGCGTGTCGTAGACCACTTCTTGGGACGGCGTCTGCATTGATGGGAACTTGGACGACAGTGATGTTCGTATGCTCTCCAGCGTCGCTGATTGACCCTGGAAAGAGGTGTAAATAAATATGAACTTAAAAGGGTAAAATATATGTGATGAGGTGAATACACCTATTGTTGGTGCGGATTTGAAAGATTTATATACTTGTTTATTTATTTATATTATATTTATAACACAATTACCTACTTAAAACAATATCTAAAATATAATATAGAAATTAATAATAATTCATGGTACTGACAAGTGCAAGGTCAAATAATGACTTCCAATCAAGTGTTTAGTTTGTGTGTTTTATACTACGTAGGTAATGTAATATATTCCGTCAAATCTTAAAATATGAAAATTACTGGAAGGCAAAATGTGTAACAATGCATATATAAAAAAACCGGACCAGTCGGCACAGCTGGTAAATATCTTCCACACAGGATAAATATGTATGTACCTATACAATTGAATTTGACTGTTTCTATTCTGGCTTGATATAAATATTTATTGTATTAAAAACTCTGCTTATTTAGAAGTTTATCACAGCTGAGGGTCTTAGCAGTGAAATCTAACTAATGTGGCAATCATAATAGGCCTAGAATGGTTGCAGTGATACAAGCTGAAAGACATTAAATAGCCACCTAATCTAAATAATAAGAAAAAAAAAATGTTTTTTTTTCCGAGATTCGCCTTTTGACTTGACCCTTAAGTAAGGTTTTAATAAAACCCAATAAATCACCTAAGGCAAGAAACTGGTCACTAAAATTGGTCATCGATCATTAATAATCTTGATATCCCTGAATAAACAGGATGTGTTCATAGTTAAAGTGACCTTCAATGATTTCGGTATGTCACACGGTATTGAATTAGATTTTAGGGTTCCGTACACATAAGAGTAACTAATAGAACCTTATGAATCTGGTTGTATCTCATGATCCGACGATAAATTAGTAAACAATTAAAACTTTCACAGAATGTGTATATCTGCTGCCACATGAATATTTGTTTTCATTAAAAACTCCCGTGGTTTTACCTGCCTTCCCGGAGATCTTATATTTCTCAGGATAAAAAATAGCCTATGTATATGTAGGTAATCTGTGTACCAAATTTTAGCCAAATCCGTTTTTGCGTGAAAGGGGAACAAACATCCTTGCATACAGACTTTCGGGTTTATAATTCTAGTAGGATTCACGGTATAAAAGAAACCTGTGTTTTTTAGATCCTACATAACTACTATCACTATTAAATCTTATACGATGATGCGGAACCCTTCACGCATAAGACCGAGTCGCACTTTGGCCGTTTGTCTATACTAATATTATAAAGAGGAAAGATTTGTTTGTTTGTTTGTTTGTAATGAATAGGCTCCGAAACTACTGGACCGATTTCAAAAATTCTTTCACCTTTGGAAAGCTACATTATCCCCGAGTAACATAGGCTATATTTTATCCCTGTATTCCCACGGGAACGGGAACTACGCGGGTAAAACCGCGGGGAGGCAGCTAGTATTTAATAATGACACAGTAGAATTGATAAAAATCTTGTTTACGTTACCAAATAGAAACAGTCATAATGCATGAGTAATGACTAACATTACAGTAGACACAGTTATAACTCAAAAGTTGACACTCGATATTGATCTCGAAATGTTACTAAATCTCAATTACATTTTTGTGTATTGCAATTCATAATTGAACTTAGCTTAATCTTAATAAGATACCCAGATTATGATCATTTTGTACCTAATTAGTTTACCTACCTATTAGTATAATGAATTGTCATTTTGGTCCATATTTTATATGTCGTATTTAGGTACGAAGACAGTCTTGGCAAGACTGTATTTACTAATGTATGGATCTATGAATACAGTCTTTGATTTTAGCCTTAAATACCGTTCTAAAAAAACTTCAATAATTTTTTATTTGTGTCGGACTTAGAGAAATTGACAGACCATTTCAAGGGCTTTACAAAAATGATATAAATAACTTAAAAATTAAAGTTTTTTTTCTACTATTTACTTCCGCTATATGTTATTCATTATACAGATTTGATTTGTACGTGTTTTTATTGTAATTTGTTTCTCCTTAACATTGATATTTTATATAAAGCCTCCTCATCAGTAATGGCTTTCATTAATAAATCGTTATCAAATTTATGATATGTGAAGGTCAAGTTACGTAACGCTATACAATCTTATGGTTAAAATATTGTTTATCGATCTTTTATAAATCACTATGCAATTTATTTGTGATAAATGTGTGATGAGATGATAACATTTATCATAAAACGATGGGCGAATTATTTGTCACCGTACAATATTGACTGTAGAATAAACCCAAGTTGAAGAAACAAGAAAGAATAGGGTAGAACTGACCCCAAATAGTCTGTTATTTTCCGAGTATATACATCGATATAAGATCTTAAACAAGTCCCCATTAAGTACCTGTTAAATTCGTTGTCCTGAAGGTTGCTTGCTTAACAATGTCTTAGATCAACACCGATAAAACAACAAGATCGAATTTGCATTTGTGCCGTTCGCTGTTGGGTGGGCACCATTGACACCATTTCACGTGATAAATGTATATAAATGCAAAGCTAAGTGGAATTCAATAATTAAGTATGATTTGTTGGACATAATCTGCTTGGAAGGCGAAACCTTTTCAGTGAAGAATGTATTACATAACACCAATATATAAATATCCATATATAGACTATCTGATTCTAAACTAAGCAGAGCTTGGGTAACCAATTGATACATTACTTTCAAATACATATTAATATTTATATCCAAACACAAACCAATCAAACATGTATATGCATACAAATATCTATTTTGTGTCTGTTCTCCAGTCATTTCCATCCAGTTATTTCATTAACATTAAATAAATCAATTGAACTTTGAAATCAGAAAATTAGGTAAGTACTAAATTATTACTTATGTCAAAATAAATATATAGGTCTTGTGCAAACTAAGCAGTAAGTACAAATTTGTCATCGCTGGTCACCCTCCTGACCTTAATACAGCTGCCAACATTACAAAATTCCAGAATTATTATCATTTTGGCACAACATCTAACGTGCACTTCAACACGTAACTTGTGTTTTATTTAAATTCCATCGTGCAATAAATGTCTCATGGTAGATAATGTTACTGTTTCTAAGAAGAATTATGCTATTTATCGTATTCGGATTGATAAGCCTTCTGCATTCCGCTCTTGTTTGATTAAATTGTATCCGCGTTCTAAGAATTTACATTTGCAGTTTGCATTTTAGTTCGTATTAAATTTGTTACTAAATGCCTTAGATAGGATTCACAGAAGTCAGTACCTAGGTATTTCGCAATTTACTTATGGTTAAGTAGGTTTAGGTTGAGTGTTTAGTTAAGTAGAAGAAGAGTCGCTACCAACAAGAATGTCCAGAGATTTTAACTGGACTAACTTTAAACTTTCGACCATTAGGGCTTAGTTTTGATTCTGAAAGAAGAAGAGTAAAGTAGTTAATGCACTTTTAGGTGATGAAACCGTAAAAAAAACTCTGTCATACAGATCCAAAATGACATAAGACTTAAGTGCTGAAAATGCAGCAGTCAGAGTAGCATTCTAGACAGTTGTAGTTGCGAGCATTAATCTTGTTAATTGATTCAAAACAAGTGAATAATTGGGGCATACCTCAGGGCGTTCCAACCAGTTGTGACTTACACGAAGCACTCCGCCTTTCAACGCATGTTTGGGCGACCTTTAAGCTAGTTCGCATGGGCGGGACGACCCAGAATCTATCGTGATGAGTGACAAGTTCGATGATGTAATGGTATCAGTTCTGAGGATGTTACATAGTTATTGTCTCGAACTATGACTTGCATTTTCGCTATTGTATGTAATAAGCAATTTTCAGAGAATTAGAATGTTAGAGATGCTGATAATTGGATTAAAGGCTCTCGTAATCATGTAAGTGAAATAGCTGATGTAAAAAATTGGCCAAAATGTGGTCACAATGATTTTATTACGCAAATTTGTACTTGAAACGCTTGTCTCAACTGTTCTCGGAATGTGCCATGACCAGGTAGGTACCTAAATATGAGAAGGGACAAAATATTCTGCAGGCGTAAAGTGCCGATGCTAAAAATATCAGCATAGGATTCCTGGAACGCATTATTCAACATGGCGCGTTGCATAATATCAAACGAACATTGTAAAATGTGTTTGTGCTTAAAATTCCAGCCCACATTTATTGCCAGACTTGTCTACTGCGACATTCCATGTCAAATTGATTGCAGAAATTGATCTTACACAATTTAGATCAACAATTATTATACTGAATATTATTGTTTATTTTATCATAAACTATAATTTGTGATTTTATTGAAACCATAAACTTGCTAAGTGCTACTGTAGAGTTTCCTGATTCATTCGTTTTTCGAAATCTAGATCTAAAGACACCAATATGCAGTATAAGTCTTTGTGTATTACTTTCATCTTATCTATTTGTAAGGATTCTTTTTTTTTTATTAATTTTTGACTGTTTTATTTTTTATGATCTATATATGTAGTGAGAGGAGTGGAGGAATGATGGGGAGGCCTTTGCCCTGCAATGGAACGCTATGTCAAGTGAGTTTTAAATATTCTTAGGTGCCAAATCTTAATTAAGACCCATCACATTTGTTATGTAAAATTAAAATATGAAAATTAAATACGAAAAAGTACTTTAGCCCCCAAAAACGATGCAGATGAGCTTCTGTGGAAAGTTATAGCAATGAATATGGTGACAAAAATTTCAATAAGGTGCGCTTAAATGATGCAAGATAATGACGTCATACCATGATAAAAATCAGCACTACAGGGTAATTAATTTGATTAAAATGTTCATCAAAAGCAAAAAGCCGCAAATTATGACTCAATATGGTAATTGGGAGGCAATGATCTCAGAGCTTCGCTATTTTTAGGGACGTATCAGTAAAAAGACCACGACGTTAAGAATTTCTTAACAAGTTGACTAAGTTGTGTGGTTCAAGTTGTAGTCTTAAGCGAGATTTAGCATTCGAGGGACTTCTAAGAAAGCAAGTGGTAAAGCATTTTCAAAAATAAATCAAGAAAAAATTAAGTAATTACTTCAATATTTAAACGACATAAAATATAGTAGATACATTGATCTACGACACCAAATTTTTTGAGATATAAAAATATGATAAGATTCTTGATTCAAAACCAGTCGTATATTTTAGATACAAAAGTCAGCCATCATAAAACGAATAAACATACCATTTTATAACCATCTACAATCCGACACTAAGATATAATCTACCTTTACTTTTTAGTTTTGTTATAATGCCCTTTGCGCTTAATTAATAATATTGGTATAAACTTGTACCAAACATTTAAAAAAATAACATCCAAAACAGGTCTGCACACTCCCAAACCGGAGCGTAACTTATTTTTATACATTCATGGTCAAGAGACATCATTCCGGTATTAGATTCTAAGCCAGTTCACATGGAAATTATCTTTAAAGGCAGATAATAACTAGAAAAAGACGTTAATTTCCCTTTGCTCATCTATACTAATATTAAATAGAGGAAAGATTTGTTTGTTTGTTTGTAACGAATAGGCTCCGAAACTACTGGACCGATTTCAAAAATTCTTTCACCTTTGGAAAGCTACATTATCCCCGAGTAACATAGGCTATATTTTATCCCTGTATTCCCACGGGAACGGGAACTACGCGGGTAAAACCGCGCGGAGGCAGCTAGTAATAAATATAACTGAGCCTAGTGCATTTTTGAAAGCTCTATTACATAAATATCTTAAGAAAACTTTCAACCAGATAACTTATTATATTATATATAATTATTTATTTATTTAACTATGTATGTACTACTTTTAAGTCCATACTAACACAAATATAGAAATTCGTATAAAAGCTACTATGTTCATACACACTTATTTATGGCATTGACTAGAATCGAACACACGTCGATAATCGCATCTCTCATTAGCAACAAAGGCAATAGATATGTTTGGATTCTTCAAAGATTTTGGCTTTAAATTGACTTTTAAAACTATATATCAACTAGTGGACCAGGCAGACTTCGTTCTGCCCACCAGCGCCACCTACCGGGTCCAAGTATATGTAAGCTATCCTATCTCTCAAGTTGGATCGAACTGCACATGGTGTGCGAATTTTATTATAATCGGTTAAGTGGTTTATGAGTCCATTGAGGACAAACATTGTGACACGAGATTTATATATATTAAGATGATTTTAGTGTATAGTGTAGGTATATCGTAAAGACGTAGATTCATTTCTCACTTACTTATATTAGATAGATATTTACGAATAACAGTAAGTAAGTATAGGAAAACTATAATAGTAACACAGTTTCCATTCAACAGGAAAAAGAAGCATCTGAACTTTCTATAATTGAAAGAAATTGTGATATCTTCATAGGACATTTTATGATTTGTCAAAATGGTTTTTGTTCGCCCAAAAACTGTTACGATCGTGACCGGCAAGTTAAGTAAAGTACCGATTTACTTATTTATCTGAATCGTTACGTGTTTGCTATGAACGGACACGATTTGTTTTGTATTAGGTATATTTGTCGTGTTCCTAAATATTTGTTGTAACCATTTGTTGTAAAACAGGACTGTCTATTTGGGGTTCTCTTGGAAATAGGTCAGGTCATATTATTTACTAGATTCTAATAAATAGTGACATAAACTTAGTTGGGACATTGGACACATACTCATATGTAATAAGATATTTAATAGTTACTTAATCTAAAGAGATTTAATGTAATCCATTTCAAAATCAAAATCAAAATCTTTTTTATTCAAATAGGCCTCAATAAAGCACTTATGAATAGTCACTATTAATGCTCGGTTCTGATAGTAGTTTTTACTGAGAAGAGCCGGCAATAAACTCAGTAATTACTCTTTTCAAAAACCAACATACATCTAATACAATAGTGATTTTTACAAAATGTGAAATAGCTTGTAGCGAGCATTTCACTGCCAAGGGTCTTTTTCTAGCAAGTAATCTGATACACTATAAAAGCCCTTTCGATATAAAGTTTTCTTCACTACCTGCTTAAATTTATAGATTGGTAAATCCTGAATATCTTTAGGTAGTTTGTTGAAGAAGCGTATACATTGCCCCTTAAATGAATTTTTGACTTTAGTAAGTCTAGTTACAGGAATAGCGAGTTTGTGCTTATTTCTGGTGTTAATACTATGAGTGTCGCTATTTTTGGAAAAAGATGTAAATTTTTACGTCCATACAATAAATTTTCATAAATATTATGTGAGGGTACAGTCAAAATATTAATATTTTTGAATTTATCTCGTAGGGAGTCCCTTGGACTCACGACAGGACATTTAAATAACGGACCTATGTAAATTCGCTTTAAATGTACCTGTTACAAACCTTTTGTCTAGACATTAGGAGCTACAAATACACATTTTATGTTACAGTATAGTCTAAAATGTATTTAATTATGTTAGTAAGTAGTTTGTTTTTATTTCAACTGTCTCTTAAAACCATGAATATGATGAACTTCAACGACGAAATTTATTAACAAAAAAAGTACAAAATACCATTTCTTTTTGGAGAAAGTACAATGAGAATCATAACAGTAATTTAATTAATACTAAATCAATGATATTCCAACCTGATTCACATGATTCCATTGTTTTTGTACCTATCAAACGTTTGTCCAAATTCTGGGTCAGTGGCCAAAATTGCGATTGTTCAAAACTGGCACATTAATAATTATGGTGCATCGTAAAGTCATCTAATTCTCTTGAATCTGTTACAATAAAACTGCTTCATCATTTATATAGGAATTTAAGTTAAATTTTTAAGTAACTTTTATATTTGGTTTCGTTAGACTTTTTCTTAAGTAAGCGGCAATTATTTTAAATATGTCCTTGACGATACTTTTCGTCTTATTTTTTACAGAAAATTATATTTAGATTTGGATAGATGTTTGTTACTCAACCACACTAGATGACGAGTGAAGGGATTTCATTTCGATAAAGAGTGCATATAACTTTTTATCCCGGAAAATTAAAGATCTCCGTCTCAAAAGCGAGGCGTCAGATGGTCCTATCATAAATAAAAACACTTAATAAAAGCCATCAAACCAACCATACCTATATGTATACCTATCAGCCATGGATATATCCATTATGGAGATAAAAGCAACCCTTTCAGGTCCATTTCAGATTGGTAAACAATGTCCGACCACTATAATAAATCACAGCCTAAAAAACACTCCAAAATTGAACCTTACTTACCTGTAACGCAAGATTCATATTGCATTCACACAACACTACAATTCAATAGTTATGAAACAAATTATATTAAACTGTATTCACCTGTGACGTAAGGTCCATAATGCAGTCACATAGAGCCTCCGGTAGCGGTGTAAACTGGCCTTGGTACGCGGGCGTTACTATGCAGTCCTCGATATCACCTGGTGACAATTAATTAGTGGTTAGCCTTTAATTAACATACCTAGCATTATCAGACATAAGTGCACTTATACATAGATGAGCGAATGATGAGCTTTATCGACATTTCGATCAAAATTCAAAGGTCAAATATAGGAAAAGGGTACTTTTTTAGTGCGCTAAAAATAGTTTAAAGAAACATTTTCAAAAATAAGCCATAAGAAAACAACATCATGATTCATTTTACCTTCACAGAGTTGGGAGATTATTTATGTATAAGTACTTATTTCCGAAATACAAAAAATAAAGTCAGATAGGTACTTATTAAAAAACTTTATTAAATTCATGAAAAATTGTATTAATGGATATAATAAAACATGCAAAACTCAATTAAGCCTAGTGAAATAGGGCACGATTCCATAAATTGCAGTATACAATGCAGTCCCGGATCAGTCCCGGGGGACGGTGAGACTGGACCGCTTCCAACGTGGCTTGGATTAAGTGATACGATACGCGCGGTAAAATAGCAACAAGATAATTTTGTGCGAATTATAGCTGAGTTTTTGGTCGAAAGTCAAGTCGCGTTTTTTAACGATAAATTGACCTTTAGACTGTAGAAAACGATTGTAAAATATCATAGTACTTGCATAGATGTTATCGTTAAAGTACACTAGAAAATATATTATGACATGATAGCGCACCTGTAAGGAGGTCAACTATAGGTATCTAAAAAGTGACTAAAACATAAGCCATAAGCATTTGGTACTTACCTTGGGGAATGGCTAAAATAGTTTTTAAAGAAGATGGTAAATTGGCATCGTGCCCAAAATAAACTGAATCTTCTTTAGTATTTTATATTGCTGCTACTTACGAGTAGCTTAGAAAAAAAACTTGCACAGTCTTTTGTCGGTTCTTTTCAGTTGAAGGCTGACTTCCGAATCAGTACTAGCTTCAGCTTTAACCTTTATAAGAGCTCTATTAAGGCTACTGAATAAATGGTTTTGAGCTTTTGGAACCAATAACGAAAACCATGGATCTATATTTTATCGACTTCAATATTATCAGGGATAGACCTACATCCTTACTAATATTATAAATGCGAAAGTAACTGTGACTGTCGTTCTCGCTTTCACGCTAAAACTACAGAAGCAATTTGGCACACAGATAGTTTAGATCCTGAGAAAGGACATAGGCTACTTTTTATCCGGGGAAAATGGAAGACCCCGGGTACGCAGGTTTAATCGCGTGAGCCTCTAGTTAGTTATACCTACATCAATCGGGACACATTCTCCCGTTGGACCACAGTGTGTAAATGTGCATCCAACGCATAAGCGGATAAACTTAAACACGGATGCGACCAATAAAAATGTTAACACTATATCCACATGAGACAACGTCCACATGTAAAATTATGAAAGTGACGAAAGCTTAATTAAGCCTTTTACCTCATTTCCTTACAGGAACTTATGAAATAAGAATGATGTTGATTAAAATATAGATTTTTAATGATCCATAAGAAGTATTAAGAACCGGTGGAATTCGCTCACAAAAAAAATACTGATACTTATAATATTAATTTTAATCCTGCATATAGTTTGGAACTCCACCCTAAGATTACTACTTCTGAATCTATTGATCTAGTATAAGGGTTAGATAACTTTGGTTAACTGTACATAAGTTTAAAAATAAGTATCCCTGTGTGAAGTACTTTACGTAGTCCTTATATTTTAATTGAAAATTAGACGTAACTCTTATAAAGTAAACCTTGATACTACATCTGTTAGGTATCACATGTTTATAGCTTTGGTAAAGTATTGGCTGTAATCCGATGAATGTACAAAATAAACAATGAATCATGAAATCCGCATAGCTGTTTATCTCCACTAGTGCAGGAGCGCAAAGCTCGGTTTACTGCGGAGGAATAATAAAGCCACTTGCACAAAAGGCGCTACGATTCACTGATCTAAAACTAAGGATTTATGTAAAGTAAAATATTATGCATATAATATTTGTTTTAGATAGGTTGAGCTTTTTTTGAAAGAGTGGATAGATTAATCTAAAAGAAGAATGGAAGTGTGGCGTTACGGGAGTTACAGATGAAAAATGGACTATTTATAGGCCTATAAAAAAATGATACAATAATTGTGTCTCAAGTACAAAATTAATCCTTTAAAAGATATATCAAATATAATATTATAATGAGCAGCTATGATTACGACCTATATAATCTCATCCAAAATAAATCGTTTTGTAATGTTAAAAGTAATAATAACTTTCCTTCTTTTAAAAATCAATTCCTACTACCATATCGAGATAGGATTTACCGTCATTTTAATTTATTATCTGTTTTTAAACTACAGTTTATTGTTTGGTACAAGCCATTCTTCTATTGTCACATCACTCAACATGTAATAAGTACTTACGCCTGGAACGTTAATGGCTTGAATATAAAATCTAGCACTTGAGAGCGCGCAACTAATGAGGAAGTAGATATACCGTCTCGTACGTACCCTTCAGAGCTAATGGGTTGGGTACTGTGTCCATTGTATCACGAGGTTTTAGCAGTGATGGATAAACCCTTAAACAATTTAAGCATTTACCTAGGGAATTAAATCTGGGGCACCAAAAAAAATATTTCTAAGGTACGTTAGATCTCATCTAATTTACAAAAAAAACAAGGCTTAAAGACCGATTCTAGTTGAAACACGGATAAGTGCGCCCACAGGCGTGGATTACTTAGGGCATCAAGTAGTCTTAATCCGTCACTGGGTTTTAGATACAATTTACTAAGCGCTACCTCATGTCTTTTACGGTATTCTAAAAGTTGAAAGATTTATGAGCTGTTAAGGAATGTTTGTTAACAAAGAAAATTTTATCAATAAATCTGTGTAGGTATATAGATATATAAATGAATCCCTATATCCCTTGGTCACGGCATTACGCATGAACAGCTGGACCGATTTGGCTAACCGTAATAGTAATTTTGATACGATACAATTATGTTTTCAAAGTTCGGATTTACAAAATACCGAAAAATTATGTCAACATTCACTTAGAGATAAGAAATCAGTACAAAATCGCCGCATTGCGGAAATATGCCAAAAGGTTGGCAGCAGTGCCACGCTGTAGGTATAGTTATGCATTTGTATTTAAAATATCTGACAAAACTGGTTGTATAAAATACTTAAGTTAGTATAAAATTGTAATATTTCATACTAATAAAAACTATAAAGTACTAGTAACTCCCCGAGATTTAGATTTAGATTAACGCGCGTCTCCGGGGCATCATAAATTTTCCCGGGATAAAAGTAGCCTATGTGTTAATCCAGATTATAAACTACCTGTGCTTTAAATTTTATCTAAAGCAGTATCCTCACAAATTCTCGCATTTATAATATTGGTAGGATTTTAATATACCGTAACAACCGTAAGGCAATGGAGCTGAGCAATCAGAAAAAATATTACCCATTTATTAATAAACGACCAAGTATGTTCATAATTAGCAATAATTCACCACCATCCGTTATTTGTACTAGTTTCCACTTAAATTTAACATCAAGACAAACGAGTACTATTAATTTTATCCTATTTCCTCGTTAAGGCATCTCCTTATAAGGCATAGACTGTCAGCCGATGTGATTCCAAGTAATTGCCCTTTAAGCTTTAAAGCTCACCTAGACGATGTGAAGCTGTCGATTTTTGAGTTGTTTACTTACTAAAGAACTTCAATACAAAACCTTTACCAAAATTGCACGATAGGTTTGATAGATCTTAATATTTTTTTTTGTCTTAAAATATTAGTTACCTGCCTACCCCTATATATGGACAAGTCTCATGATACATATTCAAACCATCATATAATTACAAATAATATACATATTTGTATTTATAACGCACTTATTTAATTTGCCACTTACTCATTAATTCGTCAGATTCCATAGCTTTTTCACACTGAAATATAAAACCAAAAACAGTGTCAGACTTTGTATTCCATCAAATGAAGTTAGTAAGTTTGTCTCTCCTTGTGAAGAACTAAAGGTAGGGAGACAGTAACACCTCTCTAAGAGACAATGGTGTACCCTACTTTCATGGCTGGGTAACCTAAATTTGTCCCTTGACAATGTTGTGGGAAGGGCGTCCAGAGTTGCCTAAGTGTATGCCTGGAGGTGTGGGGTATTGTTCTTTGTCATTTCATTACGTTCTTAGGTTAGGTATCCATTTGTCAAATTGTTTTCAAGTTCGTTTAATCGTTGTTGTAAAAGCTTAAATAGTAGAAAAAAATGTATAATTTAGTTAAGATTTAGTAATTGTGTGCAAAGAATAAAGTAGGTAGGTACTTTATATGCTTTGAATACGAAGTCAAGTATTGTTATGTTACTGTTAATTCAACATTTTGAACTATTTTATTTCAATGGTTCAAGTGTTATATTTCCATCATAATTGAGGATAATCCATTTTATTATAGTTTTGGGTTCACATATAATCGTGAATCAGGATTATTATTATTAGAAATTTCAATCTGTCAAAAACCTAAAAACGGTTTTCAAAGATTAAGATACCATTGAAACTACTACCGGTTCAAAGCAGCCTCAGCAGCCTTCAACTGAAGACACATAAAAGTAAGTCATTTTGTAATGTTGTGTGTTGTCTGGAATAAATGTATTTTCTTTCTTTCTTCTTCTTCTTTCTTTCATTACTATAAATACAGTGTTGAGACATTAACGTCCTATTAAAATAAGATAGCATTGTGAATTCAGTTAGGCACTTGCCGTGTTTAACTCTTGACCTAGATACTTGTTAGTATTTACATACTCCTGTAAATGAGGTCGTACCAACAATAAAGCCTAGTTTAATAAACATCGAGGAGACAATCATTATATTATTATTATTACTGCCCATTAAATTGAAAACCTCAGTTTGTTAAGTTTGTCGTCAAGTGCAAATACTGATGGCAAAAAACTTTTTTGGAATGTTCAGTTATTTAGGCTTATTTAAAAATTTTTGTGAAGGGAACTCTTACTGAAAAAATACTAGTTACCTTGTAGTGACTTTTGAGTGGTCAGCTAGCCGTCTATCCATTTTAGGATAATTATACATTTTATATGTACATATTACTAACTTAAACTACCTACTCATCTTCCCTAAATATCGGTTATAGCTCGGTTCGCATAGTTGTTTTTGCTGCAAATAATATTATAGAATAGTACAAATGTAGATAATATGTTAAAGAAATCTAAGCATAAGAAAACACATTTGCAGTAGCCTTAGTATTTAAAATAAAATGCCAACCGTACAGCTAAGTACACTTACGAGCAACTAAACAGTTTCCAATTTGCAAACGATGTAGTAAAGATCGTACGTGGGTGTTAAAGGTGTCGAATGTGCGTCGTGCTTGTACATTTAGTGGCATGTGGGATGTGTGAGACCTACCAAGGTTGCAGAAATACTATTGTTAGCTTTATTTATAATTTATGATATTTATTAATTATGATTTACTCGTACTAACTTTATTTATAATTTATGATATTTATTAATTATGATTTACTCGTACTAATTTGGTTTTGTTAAACAAAGCAGGAAGTGACGTATTTATGATGTTGGTAAAGTGGCACCACCCGACGTGGCGTGTCAGTTTGTGATCGTTTTGTCTTGGCGCCATTTTACAGTCTTTGTAAAACTAATTTTGGATTACGTCCTGCAGTCTTGTTGAGTCGATTAAAGTGTAACGTGTTATACGGAGTGTTATATCGTGTGGTGAATAAATAATTTGTAATTATACAGTGTTTATTTTCGGTCCTACAATTCAGAAGCGGGATTGGTAAGTTTTTATTGAAATACTAATTTACTTGACTTCGCCCACGTTGTTGTTTTAAATATCTTTTGGCTTAGACCTGGCTCTTAATTATATTAGTGTAATGTTAGTAGTATTGCATATTATTATAATGTATTAATAATTAAAATATCTCTAGTTTAAATGAGTAAAGGTGCAAGATTAATTAATAGGTACAATAGTTAAAATTACCCACTTTTTTTTTCTTCTTTCTGGTTTTTATTCCGCTTTTTTTTTCTTTTCCCGTTTGTTCGTTTTTGTTACAAGTACCTGCGTTTTCGTTACAAGAGATCTGTCGGTATATATTTTGTACACAGTGCTATGGAGGACGATGGAGTTTTTGGCATCGCGGATCCAGATCAAGGGGCGAGGCGGCGCTCACGCAGTCGAACAAGGCAGCTGCAGCGTTCAAGCAGCCGTGGTGCTCGTCGCTCGCACAGCCGGTTCAGCCGGCCGTGTTCCCATACCGACCGTGGCAGCCGCTTTTCGAGTGATGTGCGGCCATGCCGTAGGGTGAGTTCCAACATGTCGCGTCATGCTGAACATCAATTGGACTGCGTGGTGAGATGCAGACCTGGCAGCGACAGCAGTGGCGACACACGTGGCAGACCTGGAGGGCGATCTCGCAGCAGGAGCCGCAGTCGCCACAGACGTCGCCATCGCTCACGCGGACCACGTTCACGGAGCCGCAGACATCATTCCCGCAAGGATTATCACCGAGATTCGGTGAGTGATCATACTAATTATAATACAAGACGTGTCTTAACCCCAACTAAAACGACTACATTAGTTACGGATAATAGTGTTACTGTGTCACAATTAGTACAGGCTCTGCAGGCTATTTCTGGTAGTAATAATGAAAAATTATCTACCCGCAATGCTATTCCCGATTTTGACCCCGTTCATAAAGGACAAACAATTGCTATGTGGCTTCATAAAGTCAACGAATGCGCTATCATCTATAACTGGACAGACAAACAGACAATACATTTTGCTATCCCGAAGTTGAAAGGTTTAGCACAGAAATGGTATGAGGGACTCACTTCTGTGATGTATTCTTGGCAGGAGTGGCAGGATAAACTTAAGTTAGCTTTTCCTAGTGATGATAATTATGGGCAACTACTAACTAGTATGCTTTCGAAACGGGCTCGATTTAATGACTCTTTAGAGGAATATTTTTATGAGAAGGTAGTACTCCTCAATCGCTGTAGTATTGACGGAAAAAAAGCAGTAGATTGTATTGTATTTGGAATCGATGATCGAAGCGTTAGATTAGGAGCTCAAGCGGCAAGTTTTAAGACCCCTGATCAGTTGCTGCCCTATTTAAAAAGTTCGAAATGTGGTATTAATGATAGACGTAAATTTAATAGTATTGATAATAAGGCGGATACCAATTTAACACAAAGAGATAACAAAGATAGGAATATAAGATGTTTTAATTGTATGCAGACTGGTCATTATAAATCACAATGCCCAAAGCCCATGGTTAAATGCGATAAGTGCTTGCGATTTGGTCATACAACTGATAAGTGTTATAGTAATAAAAATAGCAATATTACGGATGCGACAAAAACGGTTATGTGTATCAATAATACTGATGCTGACGATTCTAAGTACTATAAGGAGGCTATTGTTAACGGAGTTTCAAAAAAATGTTTTATTGATTTTGGTAGTTCAGTAACACTAATTAGACGCTCTGATTTAGTAGATATATCTAGTGACTGGGCCTCAAATAAAACATTACCTCTTCTCAAAGGTTTTGGTGACGCTGTTGTTCATGCTCTTGGTAGTTGTTGTTTGGATATCGAAATTGATTTAGTGAAGGCTAGTGTTGAAGTTTTAATAGTTCCTGATCACTGTTTGCAGGTACCCTTATTGATTGGTCGGTCATATACTGAGCAGCCTCATGTAGTAGTAGCAAAGGATTGTAATATTTTACGGATACTTATGTCTAGTGAACACGACGATACCTCTGAAGGAAAAATTAATTTGATTTGTTCTGAAGATATGATAATAGATGGTGTAACAATAGTTCCTTGTCGGACAGGATCATCATATACAGGAGATATTTATATTGATCGTAGTAGTCGTTTCAGATTCGGAGAAGAGCATTCTATTGTGCAAGGTATTTTCTCTGTTGTTAATGGCTTAGGTACTTTACTGGTTGAAGGTTTAACAAAACTACCTTTTATGATCAAAGAAGGGTTTTTATTAGCTAGAGGTAGGCGTGCAGATGAATCGTTATCGAATGAAGTCTGTAAGGTGATGCAAATTGATAGCTCGACCACTCGTCCTATAACTGAAGATGATGTGATTACTGACAGTTCCTTGAATACGGATACTCGTTTTACATTGATTAAATTATTAAATAAATATCGTGATTGTTTTGCATTTAACTTAAATGAACTTGGAAAAACCGATTTGGTCGAGATGTCAATTAATTTAAAAGATAATGAACCTGTAGTTTATAGGCCTTACAGATTACCTTTCATCGAAAGAGATAAGGTACGGGAAATGGTACAAGAACTGATTGATTGTAATATCGTTAGACCATCTTCATCGCCTTATGCGAGCCCCATCGTGTTGGTTAAGAAAAAGACAGGTGATATTAGACTTTGCGTCGACTATAGGGCGTTAAACAAAAAAACTATTAGGGAGAATTATCCATTACCAAGAATCGATGACCAACTTGATGAGTTAGCAGGTTATGAGTTCTATACTACATTAGATCTAGCATCAGGTTATTATCAGCTAGCTATTAAAGAAAACGATCGGTTTAAGACTTCTTTCGTTACGCCTGATGGACAGTTCGAGTTTAATCGAATGCCTTTCGGACTAGCTAATGCGCCGTCAAATTTTATGCGCATGGTCAATTTGGTGCTGGGTAACTCTAATAAAATTGCATCAGCTTATATGGATGACATTATTGTTCCATCTTTCACGGCAGAAATGGGTTTAGAAAATCTCGAGAAGGTGTTGATGTTGCTTAGACAAGGTGGTCTTACACTTAAAATTTCCAAGTGTCGATTCTTTTGTAAGGAAGTTAATTATCTTGGATTTGAACTTAGTAAAGAGGGTATTAGACCAGGAACTCTTAAGATAGACGCTGTAAAGAATTTTCCAGAACCAACAAACCAACATGGCGTAAGACAATTTATTGGGTTATGTAGTTTTTTTAGACGGTTCGTTAAAAATTTTTCAATGATTTCGAAGCCTCTTACAAAACTGCTAAAAAAAGATGCCAATTGGGTTTGGGGACCTGATCAGATCGATGCATTTAACCGGTTAAAAGAAGAGTTGATAAGTAAGCCCACATTATCGTTGTATGACCCGAAAGCTGCGACCGAGTTGCATACGGATGCCTGCAAGATTGGTATTGCAGGAATCCTTATGCAAAGAGATAGTAACGGAGCCCTCAAACCAGTAGCATATTATAGTCGGCAAACTACAAGTAGTGAACAACACATGACCGCCTACGAACTTGAAACGCTCGCAGTTGTCTCTTCGTTACAAAGGTTTCGCGTATATTTAATAGGAATTGATTTTCAAATATTTACAGACTGTAACTCATTGCGTGCGACATTCTTAAAGCGTGACTTGATACCTCGGGTGGCCAGGTGGTGGATAGCTATGCAAGAGTTTAACTTTACCATTGAATATCGGCCTGGTAAAGCCATGACATACGTGGATGCCTTAAGTAGAAATCCACCGCCTGGTTACGTTAGCACTGAAACGGCTGCAAGCGTGGATATAATGGAGGTCGTGACCACAGACTGGTTGAGTACTGTTCAATGTGCAGATTCCGAAATACAACGTAAGATTTCTATTCTTAAAGATCCCCAAACTATTGATGTTATTGATGTGACGAAAAACTTTGTGGTAAAGAATAATAAGTTATATAAAATTACTGATCAAGGTGACCGGTGGGTGGTTCCAAAAGGGGTACGTTGGCAAATACTCAAACAATGCCATGAAGATATAGGCCACTTCGCGTTTGATAAGACTCTTAGTAAAATTAAAGAAACCTACTGGTTCAGTAAGATGAGGCGTTTTATAAAAAAATATGTGGATTCGTGTTTGGAGTGTGCTTATACTAAGTCACACTCTAGAAAAAAGCCCCCACTTCATCCAATACTTAAAGTAGACTCTCCTTTTGCAACACTCCATATTGATCATGTGGGTCCGTTCGTAAAAAGTTCTAAACATAATACGCACATTTTGGTAATAATCGACGCTTATACAAAATTCATTATATTAAAACCAGTAAAAAGCACTAAAACGTCTATTGTTGTAGATAAGCTTAGCGAATATTTTAACATTTTTGGTGTCCCTAAAAGAATTATCTCCGATAGAGGTTCTTGTTTTACGAGTGGAAAGTTTAGAGATTTTCTTGATAAGCTTGGTGTAAGACATGTCCTCAATGCGGTTGCTACACCCAGAGCAAATGGCCAAGTCGAGCGGTATAACCGCACCCTATTGGATTCACTCACCGCAAAGTGTACAGATTGCAATGAAAAAAAATGGGATATACATGTACCTACCGTCCAGTGGGGTCTAAACAATACGGTTAATAAAGGTATTGGCAAAACACCAGCGGAAGCCTTATTTGGCACAAGTTTAACGAGTATATCGGAAGGTAGAGTGAAATTAAACTTATGTAATGATAAAATTGTTGAGGAAAAATCGTTAAATAGAATTCGTGAAGAAATTAATGATTATGTTGCTTTATATCAGGAAAAACAAAAAAAATATTATGATAAGAAAGCGGGTAAGTCGTTAATTTTTAATGAAGGTGATCTTGTTAGTATCGAAAGGGAGGTTCAGTCTTCAGGACAGAGTAAGAAACTGGTTCCTAAGTTTCAGGGCCCTTACCGAATAGTTAAAGTTTTGGGAAATGACAGATATCAGGTTGAGGACACACCTATTACTCGTAAATCTGGTCGACCTTATTTATCTGTTATCGCTGTAGATAAAATGAAAGCATGGCTGAGCTATAGTCGATCTGATAAAGGCTGTGTATCATCCTCTGATGAGGGTAGTGATGAAGACATTAATTGTTGATTCTATATAAAATGAAAGGCTATTGTTAATGTTATTTTATTTCAGTTTGGTAATATTGTGGTACATTGTGATGAATGGTATTCAATGCAGTAGCGGCTTGATACCAGTTATTGTAATTTAGATGACTTTCGGGGCAGTAGCGGCCCGTAGTCATGATGTGTTTGTGATATTCAGAGCAGAAGCGGCCTGTTGTCACATCATAAGTTGATTGTTATTCGGTTATTATATTGAAAGTATAATATTAAGTTTGGACGTGTGAATCAGAGCAGTAGCGGCCTGATAACACCTGCTAAACGTTTATATTGTTCTGTAACCCTCTTTATAGTAGAAGTTATTAATCAATTTTAGTTTTATATTCTAGTCCGTAGTGGCTCATTATTACATTGGTATCTATGTGTAACGATAATAAACATGTTTTTTTTTGTTGTTAATATGAAACAAGGTGTAATATTGTCATCAATATATTTAAATGTAAATTAGATATAGATATACGTGTATCGAATTAAGTACCTAAAATATATTACGGTGAATTCTATAAAACTAAATCATTTGGAATGAATGTAAATATTTTGTATTGTTTTATGGCTTAAATACACGACGACGTGTATTGGGTCGGATGGCCGAATGTTAGCTTTATTTATAATTTATGATATTTATTAATTATGATTTACTCGTACTAACTTTATTTATAATTTATGATATTTATTAATTATGATTTACTCGTACTAATTTGGTTTTGTTAAACAAAGCAGGAAGTGACGTATTTATGATGTTGGTAAAGTGGCACCACCCGACGTGGCGTGTCAGTTTGTGATCGTTTTGTCTTGGCGCCATTTTACAGTCTTTGTAAAACTAATTTTGGATTACGTCCTGCAGTCTTGTTGAGTCGATTAAAGTGTAACGTGTTATACGGAGTGTTATATCGTGTGGTGAATAAATAATTTGTAATTATACAGTGTTTATTTTCGGTCCTACACTATGGACAATAAAGCATTGAATACATTGTCAATGATTAAAGTTACATGTATGCAATTTCTCCGGTTTGAAAATAAGTGACCGAACTTTATATAAAATATCATTTATTATGTCTAAAGGAATATTAATGTTTAAAATAAAAAATAGAGCTTTTTAATAAGATTTAAATCAAAGGTTTCTCCTACAAAGTTTCGTGTTGTTTGCTTCATAATTTAAAAGTGCTTACTTAACCATAAAATCCGAACTGAATGCTTCTCAATTTCGAAACCAGTGTGAACCAAACTTCTCGATACTTAATCCAGCAGACAGCCAATGCATTGGTATTGTTTTGTTTTATTTATCAACATCTCCACGTGGGCAGTCCACTGAGCATCGTAAATACCGCGCTTTACAGCCGGCCTCGGGGCAAAAAATAAAATAATCTTTTTTATGCACGCATTTTTGTGGCCGCAATTGTAATATTTCAGACACTCAATTTGTAGTGTATTGTTCGAATATTGTATTAAGTAACGTTACAAAAAATAATAAATTAATCATAAAAAGTTATTGGTATTTTATTTATACAGAAAAGCAAGGAATCAAACAATGCAAATAGCTAAAACATGTTTAAACACGAAATAACTGTTATATAATGAAAATATCAAGATTCCTGAAAATACAACTTTCCACTGAGCGAGTTTTGCCCACCTTAAGCTTTACTTTCGATCGACAAAATTCCACTCTCAAGTTCTCGACGAGACAACGCTACGGTATCCGGCTCAATCTTCCACCGAGATGGTATTTTGCATTCCATACACTTCGGACTAATGGAATCAATTCATTAAAACAAAAATGTTTGTTGTTTGTTTTCAAAATTCATGACAAAACTTCAATGAATTCATTCATGATTCTACTAAGCACTGCTACTTCGGTTATCGGATATATTAGTGGTTTTAAACTGTGAAAAATAACATCAATATCCTCTACATATAACTGTGTCTCTTTCATTATTTAGCAATCACATGGAAGCGCGACATTTAAGCCATTGGCAAAGCTTTTTTTGTGATAAATACTCGAAAAACACATTTTAATCTAAACAAATATTAGTGCTTTTCCGTTCTTGGCGTCCCAAAGGATCATTGGATCGACATAATTTATACATATATACTTATTTAATATAAATAAATGAATAAAATAAATTAGAAGTATAGGCCATCAGCTACTTTTATCTCAAAAAACACTTTGACGGAAGCGAAACAGCATGCAAATGCTAGTTTATTATATTCCATTACATCTCTTCATGTAATTTACTGCCAAAGCTGTGATAACCACGTATCAATGAAATAAATTCGAATGCAATTTTATTGCAATGGATATTAATGTCATAATTTAATGTACCATCGGATTGACCAATCCGCCAAGGTTGTAACGGAGAAATTAATGATATACAAGCATGAATCATTATTATAATAATGTAAAAATAAAACGATAATTTGGTTTGTTGTGCCCCGTTACTATTGATCGAGTGCCTCTGGAGGTTATCATTAATTTAACTAACAAATAAACATATGAATTGTTTATTGAATAATAGATGAGATGTTGGTACTGATGTTTATGTTGATTGACTATTGATGTTGTATTAAATATGAATAATAATAGCGGTAATAACGTTTGAAGATGCCGCCCGCCGCCATTTTTATGAAGCTACATTACCTACATTAGCATGTTGCAATGTCCGTGAGTATAACTAGACTAAATTAAGTTTTAAGCATTTTAAGCTGTAGGCAGATTTATTTTATTTTAAACATTCTGACAAATGAAAAGTAACTTATATTTATTATATTATACGTATGCTAACAAAGCGAAAAGGAAAAAAGAAAAATACCTAAGTCGTTACACATTTTCCTAAGCTCCATTTTATAAATAAAGAAAAGCTAGTTAAGTTTTTCTTTACAAGTGAAAGACATTATTTTACACAAAACCTTTATAGATGGGGAGCCCAAGAGGGGATTCTGGGAGTTCCTCGAGCGCGGCAGATTAGTATATGGGAGGTACCTTAGGTCTAGTTGAGTGCCTCAACCAAATCTAAGCTCTCCATGTGGAGCCGCGCGCGTAGAGCAGCCGATCAGATTAGTAAAAAAAAATTGATAGGTGAAGATACTCGAGCGTGTCAGATTAAAGTATGGTGGTTTAATCACATGCTGAAAAGAGTGTATTTCAATAATCTGACGATTTGAGCGTGACGTATGGGAGTGAGAGGGTCGCAAAGTTGCAAAAAAAAATCGATGAGTGGACATTCTCGAGCGCGGTTGAATTTATTTTTATTTTAGAGAGAATAATTCAAGGATCACAGAAAGCATATAATCTGCCGATTTGGACAAGCCGAAGTAACAAAAAGTTAATTCTTAAGTTGCCTTATAGTTTCAAGCAGTAAGTGTAAGCTCAGAGACGCTTGATACTACAGAGCTATAATTTGGTGTGGTAGTAGATATTAACTACATCGACAAAGTTGAAACATAAAATCTAGAAAAAAAAATTGGGTTCCTACTACACATGTAAAACGGAGAAATTTTTTATTCGTCATTCCTATAGTTTGGTATGCCACACTATAGGAATGACGAATAGCATTCGATAGCTAATTGGTAAATAGTTAAGGTTTGCTAATAACCTTCCGATTGAGGGTTCCGTTTACGAAATATTTAGCATTTAATATGTAATTTTAGTTACAGTAGAGTGTCCTCCTCTTTAAAAAGTAAACCATTGTTTGTAGATATGTGAAAAAATCATCCTATAATCAGATTATTCATTGTAGGCAGAGATATGACATTTCCAGTGTTGCAGTTTTTTAGACCCAAATAAATAGTGTTGTGGTAGATTCGAATTTTTACAACTAAAAGTCGGCTAAGGACAAAGGAAACTCGACTAGAGTTTCCTTTTTTTTATCCAATGTCAGAATGCCTTTATATAAATAAAAATATGAAATTTATGGTAATAAAACAGAAGACATACACGGTAGGTAATTAAATATAACATAGTATATTATTTGTTTTGAGCTATTGAAAGAACTATAGTCATCACTTATCACGCTATGGACCCCATTTTGTTTTGGAAGTGACTATTTGTACTTGTACGGGTACTGGACAAATAAATTATATTTATTCGTACATTTATTCATTTTTTTTAATTAAGCATGAATTGGATGATTAGCCTATGTTAGGTTAATTAAATTAATAACATTTATTCGATTTTATTTATTTAATTTTGGTTTCAATTAAATTCAAATTTAGTTTTAAAAAAATGAAATTTTGGTATTTTCGACTAGATTTATGTATCGGATACTATAACAACAAAACTGCCGAACATCACTATTGTAGCGGGTCACCCTTTTTTGTATCAGTGACAGTTGCACTTGTCATTTCTGTGACTCGAATTATTAATCCGACTATAGTAGTATATATGATGAACTTAAAAGAAAAACTATCACGCCTTTTTTTTACTTCTAATTTAGTAAATTTATAATTTTTTTTAAATCATGTCTGCGCCCACTCCTACTCAAATGCAATAGCAATACAACTTTTTGACGTAACTATTGACTACTGAGCAAATGTGCTGTTTTTTTTACAATGACTGTATCTAGATCTAGTAATATAACCCTGATTAGATTTTTTAGCTTATTTTTATGTAAACATGTTATAATTTATGAATTTTATGTAACACATCCAATGATTTTATAAAATTACGGAAGAAAACAAATCTTTAAACCGTCAGATTAAGCAAACCCATCTATATATTCGTCAGATTATGGCATCAGTATGACCAGGGTATCATGCTGAATCATCTGTATGAAAATCTGACGCGCTCGAGTATGTCCAGATGGCGATTTTTTTTTGCATTTTCAAGAAGCCGTCCCGAGCTTGCGTCGCGTCCGAATCGTCAGATTTTTGGATCCAAGCTTCGTTTAGGCTCACTTAACATCCCCTGTAAATATCTGATGCGCTCGAGCATTTTTTTTTTTTTTACCATTTTTAAACCATCCGTACGGCCGGCCCCACCATGCAAACTGGCAGATTAACATTATTCTGTCATCAGAGTTACATGGAGTATATACAGTATCAATATCTGACGCGCTCGACTATGTCCATGTAACAATTTTTTTTTACATCTTTGCAAGCTCGTAGACGCTTGCCCCACCGCTAAAAGGGAAAACATCATATAACCTTTTTTTCTTCGTATCATCTGATCTTCAAAATCCAATAGGTCTCCACGACGCTCGAGGAAGTCCCCATTTAGCATCGTCGCCGCCCCTACTATTATAACTCAAGTTTAAAGTTACTAGTTACATATACTGTTAGGTATAAACGTTAAAAAATTATGCAGTGCAGTATGTAGTTTGTACACAAGCCAAACCATTTTCAAAAGAATATAAATACTAAGGTAATTTTAGCGGTGGGACTTAAAAGTCTGAATTTTTAAAGTCTCGCTGCCGTAACTTCTCGTATAAAAGTGCATTAGCCCTGAATGTGCAAGGTACAGGTGGCCATATCGCCCACAGTAAGCGCCGGTATGTTATAATAGAAGAGTATCTAGTAGAGAATAGCAAAACTGTTTGGTTAGGGTTGCCATTACCACCTATATGTACATATTTATTATATAAATTCCTTCTTAGGCTATGTGTACTTACAACCCTCGGGCACATCGTTACTTAGGTACCTACTAAAGGTTACGCGAAATACAAGCCTACACTAAGAAAACAAAATAAATAAATATCCTGGGACATTTTTCACACATGGCCAATCTGATTTCAAATTAAGCATCAAAGTGAGCTTGTGTTATGGTAACCAGATAGCTGATATACTACATACTTTTTTCAATTACTACTTTGATTATAAGATATGTCTGTATAATGTGATTCTTTTTGGCTCTTGATGTGAATCTAGTAAATTAAATAAATAAATAAATAATTACTACTTTTGAATACCTACTTATATAGATATTTACATCCAGACACAGGACAAACAGACATATTCATGCATACAAATGTTTGTCCTGGTTGGGATACGATCCCACAACCCGCCGCTTGAAAGTAAGGGTCACTAACAAAGCCAACCGGGCTTTCAAACAAAAGGCACAATTTAAACTGCAATGAATTCTTTAAGTTTACGTAGGTCGCGACATGTTCAACTCATTTCGCCACTTCAAAGTATCCTTTATAAACAGGGCTTATAAATTATAACACTAAAACATTTCGTACTTTCCACGTAGTGCCAACCCTACTCCGCAAACCATCTGATTAATCTCTAATGAAGTGTTAGGCATTGTAAACGCCTGTGCTTGATAGCGTTAAGATATCATTATCATGTCATTATTGACGATGAGCTGCGCGCGCGCAGTGGGCCCGGCTGTGGGCGTGGGATTGTTCGCCGATTTGTATGAGAAACCTTCTCAATGACAGTTTAACTACTAACTTCTGCCTTGCGGTTTTACTCGTGTGCTTGACGTATCTGAATTTATTGGTGATATAAATGAAATAAATTAATATTAACATTTATTTAGAACTTGAAATGTCACTCATATGCGGATTTACAGCATATAATTTTAATTTAAGCAAAAGTTATGAAGTTCATCGTAAGACGTGACATTAAAAGTCTATATACCTCGATCTAGTACCTATCACAAGAATTTTTCTTTCGTGTAGGTGGCATTTTAAAAATCAGCGAGCTGTCAAAAGTATCTTTCGAATTACATAATTTTCACGCCTTTAAAGGCCGAGGTAAGGAATGTGCGGATCCGCTCCCTTATCTGAATCAATGTCAGAGAAAAGAAAGTAAAAGCACCGGCAAGGCCGTTCCCCGAGTGAGCTTTTTGATTCCCATAAATGGAAGCGACGTTTAAAAAATATATAAATGTAATTGTATCATTGCAAACTGAGTAAAAATATATGAAAACCCCTAATTAAATTGTCACAAAGAAACTTCGAAATTCAACACGTGATTTCAACTATGAAATACCTACCTCGTCAGCCGTCAACTATGTAATGAAATACGATTAAAAATTCCAACAATTGAATTGAACATTATGCACGCGAAGTTATAAAACTGAAACTTCTAGCAATTAATTCTATATTCAGTCAGGAATTTTCCGCTGAAAGTTTTGTCTCAAGCTTAGGGATCAGCCAGAAGCTACCTTACTTAAATAGGAGGGGGATACTTTGTAGCGTCTAGACGGTGTTAATTTAATACGGTAGAGCCGCTGAAATAGGATGTGTAGGGTAGATTTCTTGGTTTCACTTCATTCGATTTATATTTATAAGTGTTTTAGAAAACCTATGAAATGGCAGGGATTTTATTTTGTATTCTATTTAATCGAAAATAAATATCCTTCATTCGTATAGGGTGAGTATCTTTTATGAATGCTTATTGCATATTGTTATGTCAGATTTTTATGGCGTTAATAAAGGATAAATACTTAAATGGTTTAAATCTTTTTTACATTCCGTCCCTGCGATATTAAGTTTTTTTGTTATTAATGCTATAAACTTACAAAGTTGAAAATGCTTAACGAAGCGTGCTTGTTTGCGTCGTAGTTTATGGCCTTCCCCTAACAATAAACTATGACATTAGTTAACCAAGTTCATTTGCATTTTACGTCAAAACTAGTTAAAAGATTAGTTTGCGTGTTATGAACTATGTTTGTTGATGTTTTATAGAATTGAACTTATATTTTTAATAATATAATCTATGTTTATGATGTCTAGACAGGGCGGTGGGCCTAGGTATATATGGGTTTGTGTAAATGTCTATATCGACTATTTATTTAAAAGTTATATATAATCAGGTAGTATACGCTCTGCTTAGTTTGAAATCAGATTAGCGGATAATAATAATAATAATAAATAAAGTTCATTGATACAAAATTGTTAACATTGTTGTATAACATAACCCCAAACTAGGTATAACCTGTATCTTGGCTGCCACCTTCCTAGTGTTACAGAGATAATTTAAACATAATTTTATTTAGGCATTGAAACATTTTTATCAAAATATTATTTAGACATGAAAACTGAAAATTATATAGATAAAGATGATGAATAAAGTTAGGTCTTATGGAACCTTTGATGCTGTTATATTGACACTCGAATTCAAGGGCAGTAGAAATTCCAAACAAAATATCAAATCCAAAATTTTTACCGTAAAAGAAATATAATTTGTCAAACGGTTTCTCAGCAAGAGCTTTCAGACTTTCTCGTTTGGTACCTTGTAATAGAGTTGAGAATCGCTCAGCTACAACTGATTTTAAAGTGGCACAAATTGTAAGATAACTTGTAAATGATTATAAGTTTGTATGGTCACGTAAATAGGTGCTTTCATATCTTAAACGTTTTGCTACCTGCGGTGGGGCGCCGGCGCCGGCGCAGCATCAGATCTTCGATTGATTTTCATCACTGTTAGGCCTCGTAGCCCTTTTGATACCCACTGAGTTAACACCGTTTTAAAAAAAGACTTTATTGTTATTTTTTTCAGTTACAGCTGTAATAATATTTCCAAGATTTTGATGACAGTTTTGAATTTATTGTGTAGCAAAAATACCAATATCTATAAATCATTTTATAAAATAGCTTGATAAAGGCTTAGATTATTTTTTATTTAAACTTATATTTGTGTAGGTATTCCTATCAATTAACATAACATCAAACGAAAAAAACAGTATTATGTTTTAAAGGTATTGCAAGTTCAGTTATATCATAAAACGCCACCTGTTTTGCATGTCAAATAATGACAAGGCATAATTTATGATGTTGTTAAACCTCTTTCTTGTGAACAATCCGGTTGACCATAATCTTAATTGTGATGAAAGCAATTTTTCCGGATTTCCTAGCGAGTACTATAAGGAAGGAGACAAATAAAGGCGTTACGCAACTCATAATCATGACGGGGTAACGGAATTCTATATAATTTTACTCGATGCATTACCCTTACTATGAAATTTAGTCGAAGGAAGATTTGATGTGATAAAAACCTATCGGCATCAGGACTTTTGGTCATACTGTAGAGGATTTACCTAGTTGTGGATATTTGTAAGTAACCTATTAACCAAAATAAAAATCAATAAATTTGTAAATCAATATTTGACTTTAATTTACTCACAGCTTGTAAATTTTTTATTTCACATGTTAAAAATCTTCGCAATAATGAAATTTCTATGAAAGACAAAAGTGTATTCGTTTCGACTACACATAGTAAACTACTAGAACAGGATTGCGGTTTAACCGAGCTATTTGCTTACTGGCTTAGAATGAAAAACTAGTTCTATGCAAATTATTTTAAATTACACTTGCTGCTTGCAGCTTTATGATATTGTTATATTTGAAACATTGTAACAAACTATTTGTTTATTCTTGAGGTAGGCAAGCCAGTTATCTTAGAGCTAGCTAAGTTGCTTATGCAAGTTCAGGCATGTGAGCTTAAAGATTTGAATTAGCAAGCACTAGCAGTAACTATGCAATTCTTAGAACTTATAAGCTGTCTATACGGAATTCTGTTTTTAATTGCCAGGAAAATATGAATTCTAATCTTCGTAGTTATAAGAATAATATTTGTATAGCATAATATAAAGCAGATAATGTTCTGGCTGAAATCATTTTGTAAACAAAACGAAGACTGACAAACAATAAAATTGTAAACAATGATTACGGTGATGAAAGAGCGAATCACTAGAATTATTTGCATCCTGTGATTATGCGGAGTTTATTAGACATACAATTTAAAGTTTACTAAGATTCAGCTATTAGTCTCATGTGATGGACGTCTCACTTTTATATATTGTGTATAAGATATGAAATCTGTTAAGAATAACTAGTGAGATAAGAGCATAAAGTTAATCGCTTTGTTAAAGCGTAAGTTATAACAATGAAGAAAAAAACACAGAGAATGACATGTCTAGATGATGAAAATAAAGTACGAAATCTATAAAATAAATAAGGTAAATGGAACCAGTAAATTTTGAGCTTAGGGAATTCAAAACACAGGTAGCATAAATTTGAAAATTTATTATTCAATAATGTCTTAAAGTGAAAATAAATAAGGAATATTTTACACGGTTTTCTAAAACATTAAGTGGTATAAAGTAGTACTCTGCATTGTAGTAAGGTCATGAGCAAATGAAAGCTTACGTGACCGTAGAAAATCATCAATGAATACTGACTACACAATGAAGCTTAATGAGATGCATTCTATGCCTCTGGACCAAAAACTTATGAATGTACGCAAAAGGTAAACAAAGCATTACTTAGGGAAATTCAATGAAAATTCTTTTCTATAAGTGGTCACGTCTACAGTGTTTAACAAACAACAACTACACTATCTAATGGCTTCGCCTGCAGCTGTATGTTTGACCAACGATCACACGCAGGTCAAAGAACATAGAAAGTGTTTATTATCGACAAATATGAACCGATCACCGATCGCAGCCTCAGGTAGAGAAACTGTTTTGATTAGTCTCGTTAAATAATAACATGGCTCATTACGGACACCTACATGACCTTTGGGGCTCCATGTTAATTGTCAAGCCACTGACGTGGGCCAGCTATTGTTTACGGCAGAAGTGAAATTCATAGGCGTCAGTTCGTTTGGTTGCATAACTGACGCTTCCGCAGTCAGTACCGTCGTGATTGCACATCCCCAATTCAATGGGTCCTTGAATCGCGATAACCTTTACATTGCAACGTCGAACGGTGCTAAATTTATAATTCACGGCGATTTGAATGCGATTCCCCCGTCGCGACAGTATCTCCGTAGAATATCGGTACGTGACGGTAAATTCGTGAAATTATATCGTGATGCGGTTTCGTGACGGGCCTCGTCGGGAACTCGCCTTATTAAAATATACAGATGGCGGACGCGGCCGTCCTACGACAGATCTTTGACCCGGGGTCGGTACAACAATAGCTTTACTTTCGTTTCGGCCGGTATCAACAAGGTCAACGCACCACATAAACGTGAACCGTTGTATTTCACTGAACTTGGCGCGGAGAAAGATGGACAGCCGGATATCTGTGTATGCATCGCTCTGAACAAAAGAATCCAAATTTGCAGAACGCAGTCGCGTATAAAATGAGTTTGTGAGGTGGAACATAATGAAAGCTCCGAGTATCGCGGCGGCGGCGGCAGAGGCGGAGGCGGTCGGAATCGGAAGCGTTGTTTTTTGTTCTAATGAATGTGTGTGAATATGGCAAGCTCATTATATTCTAGGATTAGAAACTATCTCTGTCACTGGGAACTGGAGCAGATGGTCGGCTCAATTGTTGGTGGCGAGTGGTTCGTTATCACTTCTCTTACTTAGCTTAATAGAAACTTACTATTTTTTATCGATTGCCGTTCTCACTTTCTATACGGAGCAATATCATCCGCATCATTGAAGAAATCACATTCATCGATGTTGCCAATTTGGGTCGATTGCCTACATTAATAGTTTCTATTGGAGAATCAATAAAAAAGAATAGGAATGATAGAAAACTTACACTGGCTCGTTATTCCTACTTTGTTATGTAGACACGGAAAGTCTGAACATCTATTTATAAAATGATTTACAGTTAGAATATGAGGCCTTGATATCCGTAACTACTTAGTAATTAATGTACATCCGATAATACCACTAATCTACCTACTAACACACTGTACAAAGGAAACTCAAACGGTATTAGACCAATTAAAATGAGCTGCAAATTACCTGGGAATCGGGTATTTGTAACAGATTCATTGCCAAGGTTCGTATGTAAAATACAATCGTACTATGGTCTAAACAGTGAAACGTTATGGAAACCTAGTTAACTATTGTTGCTGGTAAGTTGGTAACAAAGGAATGACAGGTCTTGGATGGGTGGATAGAATAGCTCGTTGTCAGTTCTCATAGTAAGTAAAGTGTGGAAATCAAAGCGATTGCACGCGAGAGCTCGCTCTAATAACAGCAATTTTGTAAGTTTTCATCCAATGGAAAGAACGCGGAACGATGTGAGATATGTATGAATAGTATTAGCAAGGGCTATATTCGTAATGCAATGTAAAATATGGAACCAATATAAGTACTTCAGCTTTAGTTTCAAGATTACCTACTTCTCTAGTGTATCTATAGACAATGAATCAACAAAATTATTACACGAAGCTAAAATGTGTTATCGCCACAAAATTTTAATGAACATAGGTTAAAGTACTATGTTTCAACTAAGTTCAATAAAAACCTTAATCCAGCGTTTTGATTCAAATTGTGTAGCAATTATAATAAATCGTTATAGGTACAAACCATTTGCAATTTGCACCGTCTAGTATCATATCATTTGGTTATGAAACATGGTTAATTTAAAGTCACTCAACATTATTGCGCTCTAACTTATACCACATCGCCGACGTAACATACAATAACCATTAATCCATCTCTAAGACCTCGTTATGGACCTAGTTATTCAATTTTATGTCCAACGTAACTAAATAAACACCAACAATTTACTTAATGAACAGCGTACATTCCTAATTTACAGTGTTCAGCGGAATCTACATTAGTAACCATTGAGAGTTGTAAAACATGATAATAACTGCATAAGCTACAATTCAAAATACTTTAAGCTCGTAAGAATTTGAGTGCCGCTTAAAATTTGCTGGTGCTAATTAAATAACACGTATGTAACAAGCAACACGAAGGAAGGCACGGGTCAACGATTCAGCAAGCTAACGGTGAACGGATGTCAACCGAGAAACTCGTTTGAGCTTGGCGAACCGCCTGTAACAACCATAAAATAAGCTCCGATAACAAAACTTGATAATAAGATATACCTCTTTATGACAGTGAAGAAATTCCACAAAATTACGCTACAATAACGCAACTGACACTAGCGACAATACAAATCTAACAGATAGTGTCAACTTACTATATTATTGCGCCGAATCAGAGATAAGTCTAACATTGTGTCTCTATTACGAACGTCTAGACATAACGTTCTAGATAGTAGAAATAAATTACACTTGACAAAAGCCCATTTACAATCAGATGTGCATTCTTATCACCTCATACACTTTTGCTTTCTTTTAGACCGCTCCTATTTCACATTCACTTTCGTCAATATCGATCACAACTAGCGTTTCGTCTTGATGTCCATCGAGATCATTTAAATACTCGTCAAATGTTTACCACACAGCTATTACTGCTGAAGATGAGAGAGAAGAATCTTCATGGATCTTAATACTTGGTAATAGAGTCTCGTTTTGTATGCAGCTATTATTCGTGTACCAGGAAATTTGAAACGGTTGTGGTGTACGAAGGCACACGTGTCCGCTTATGTCCGTTCTGTCACAACACTGTCTAGTTGTCGTGACAATAGTTGACTGGTGAAAATATACGAGAACATGTTTTCTCGATTTGCATCCACAATATTTAAATACCTACTAGTTTCGAGACAGGAAAAGTTAAGGGAAAGCGCACTATAAAGTTATATACCGCCGCATCGTCATGATGTGTGCACTTGTTCTCTGCACCTTTCAAACATGCGAAACACATCAAAATTAAAAGCCGGTCTTCCGGTCCGTAATAAAGCGGCAATTATAAAATTATTTATATTCACTGGGAAAGAATGAAACAGCTAGTAATGTCTATTGGTCTTGACATTTTCACACAATTGTATCAGATTCCTGGCATCTTAATACGGCTTCAAGTGAATTCCACACAATTACTTACTTTCTACGGAGCAGGGGTTCGTTTTCAATAGGTGTGCTAAAGTAAAAGCCAGGGTCACGTGTGATCATGTCGTGACGATATTCCACATTTATGGTACTGAGCGGTTTATTGTTTACTGTTACCTGCAGAATTCAGGCTAAATGCTTGCAATGTGCTTAAGTTTTAACGATTTCGCGAAATTTAATTCCAAATGTAGGTTATGAGAATACTTTTGTTGTATTGTTATTGGAGTGATTCTAGTTTTGATAGCATAAACCAGTTGATTGATTTAGAATTTCAAGAAGTCGTTTTAGAAGTATAATGTAAATTAGTGTATATAAATAGCATATGATAAATAACGCCAAATAAGAGATGCTCCGATCACATTAAACAGTAGGAACATATGATTTGAAAACACAATAGCATGATTTTCAACCATTAAAGTATATTGAAGGTAAATGGGTTTTCATCTGAGAGGCGGTCGTAGAGCCGACATTTCTTGAGGCGGAAGGAAGTGAATTGATTATGATTAATAATAATTATCTGTACTAGCGTGACCTTTATTTGTTTTATGCCTTTCGTTGTGAAAGTAACCATAGAGTAAGTCTTTGTAAAACACAATATGGAGTCGATTAAAGAAAGTTTCACCAGTTAACTCACATTGAGTAACAGACTGGTCATATCGTCTATGTAATTCCATTCATACAAGATCAAATGAGCTGCTTAATTGAACACCACTGACGGTCCCCTTATCTGCACTCTTTCAATCACCTATCACAGTTAATACGTCTAAACTAGACAAAGGCATCGCCTAATTTGCTTGTCAGTACAAAATAATCTTCATTGATCTAAGGTTGTTTGCATACATACAATAGCTCTCAGTTTATCTCATGAAATTGAGTCGTAGCTACCAGCTTTAAGTTCTAATTTCGTTCGTGAGATCGATTAGCTGCATCTGCTTCTATATCAAAGTTTTTTAAATTAGCTGCAATCAAATCTCCATCTTAATAGATAGTTACAGGTTTTCTTTTTCGATATCGTTTGATGTCGAGCGTCTTCTAGTCGGAAGAGTGTGTCAAATGCGAGCCAATTTGATGTTTGAGGTTGGTGTATGCCGTCAATAGCCCGAGGTGCAACTCATTAAGAATACTTTCGCTATTCTCATGACGTGCTATACTTGTTCTTTTATCGTAACCGATTCATATCTCTCGGTTACATTCGGTAACAAGTTCACACGATATGGATTCGTTCAGCCGTAATTTCCTGCTCGCAAATTAATATGTCGAAACGGCAAATCCAATACAGGCGGGGATTTCAATTTTGAGTTTAAACTGATAACAACATCATACAGTTTTTCGGTTGCACAAATTGCTTTGACCAGATTTACAGAGTTCAGTGAACCCGCATTCTTTGACTACAAATCTGAAGTACTATTTTTTGTTAATGACTACAATACACGCCATTTAATTGTAAGTGGCCAATCCAATGCTTCTGTTAAGATCAAAGGAGCAGTAAATAGTGCTCGCGAGTCACGATGCGATGGTATCTTTGATAAAAGAAAATAAAACTGTAGATCTGCTGCCGAGGATTGATTTTGATCAAAGTATTTTTTCTTCAGCTGAAAGACTTCTGGTATCTTCGATTAAGGACTTTGTGTCACCTGTATAAGATCCAGCTTAGTGTTTTCTGAGAGCAAATATACTTTGGTAGTTGTATATCTAAGCGCGCCGATTTTGATGGATGAGTTTGCAATACAAATGGCGACAGGTGATGCTCGGCTGAAAGATGGTGCTACGTGCTGTTGTATCATTTTGAACCTCACGTCCTTTAATTTTAAATATATATTCGAATATCTATAGAAATTAATCGATTACAGATTTTGAGAGGTATTCAGAGAGCATTTGTTATTCAATTTCAGTGGTTGACAAAATAGAAATATAACATTTTATGTTACTCACTTTTATTTCATAATCGATATTGATTGATTTTCTTCTTTTATATCTTGTCTGTGCAGACTAAATCTGTCTCGCAGATTCGTACTAATTGATTTCTTTCAATATGTTTTAAAAAAAGGTAGTCAAAGATATAGTGCGAACAATAAATGATATGACTTCAGGAATCAATAAGAGTCGATAGTAAATGCACAATCATGTCATGACATAAGTAAACAAAATTATACAAGTGTTACATAGAGCCTGCTAGCAGTACCGTATTTCCTCAAATCAATACTCATATATTTCCCCAGTAAGGAAGAGACTAGTGCACATTCAAATTGCAAACATAATGTTATCACGATGGCAGATGCAGAATGATTTATAACACAATAAATTCACAACATCTGCCTCATGCAAGAAATTGGCGAATAGAGACGTGACTTGGAATAATTTAGTCGAGTCAATCGATTTTACGAGTAAAAATCGGACGATAATCAAATAGAATGTCAGAAAGTGTGCTTAGAATGAAACACGCGCTACGTGTTTCCGTTCAAAAATACTTGTAAAATAAGCGTTTTACTGCTAGATTTCATTACCAAAATAGTGTTAAAAATTAGAGCCAAAGTTACTTCTCGAATGTCACATTATTTAATTCGTCTGTTCTGATCAGCAGAGATGTTGAGGCAGGACTTTCACTGAAGTACTGTATAGAAATCTTGGACGGATGGATGAAATGACAGACAGACGGACGAAAGCATTTATTCAATTGAGTTTTCCTTTAAGATGGAATTTCGATGAGCTTAAGTAGGCATTAAAACATCCGATGCATGTAAATGATTATGTACCGAGAAGAAGTTTACGCAAATTTTACGCTATCAACGGTAATCTTTGATTTTTACTACATTTGTATTGACCCCTTAAAGTCTTAGTTTTAGGTTTAGACAGTTAGTTCTGCAATAACCGCCATCTTGCGACACGTAGATCCATTTCTGTTCTCGTGATGCGATTTCTAACTTCACAAGTTGTGGCCGCAACAAATTTATTATCAGCCCAATTAAAATCAATCTATATTAATTACAGAAAACAATTTGGAATGATTTTATTTCAGTCGTCGGACATTAATTTTGCTCCGTTGAAACTGTAATTCGTTCCTAAGAAAGTTAGATTAATTGATTTTACTTTTGACAAATTCCGTTGCACAATCAAGGGGCCGCAATCGAAGGTATGGACCGAGAACTGTTTGTTTGTCTGGACATTTTCTAATTTATTGAAATTTAATCAAAGTTATGTTATCTGTCGACTATAAATCTGAAATAACAAACGGACCACAGTTCTACGAACAATTAAAACTAAGACAGTTGGATCAGGAAGCTTGCACGTTTACGGCGATCTTTAAATCTACTGGTTTGAGTGTAACTTCTTCAGAATCGGGAAATTTTACGCAAGACCGTTATGTGTACGATTTGAAAGTAGATTCAAATTTATTTTCAGGTACAGTTATACAGGTATAGGTATACACAGGTATATTATATAGACACTTATAAAAAAAACTCATGAACATTTTGTGCTTTTGCAAAGACCTTATCAAACCTTTATTGGTAAACAAAAGCACTATAATGTTGACAGCTGCAACAGAGTCGTGCTAATCTAAACATCCAGTAATACGAAATATTTACTGAAAACTTATATACACAGACCGAAGTGACGTGATTTTTTGTTAGTATTTAAACAAAAAAACAAATATAATCCAGTGGTTTTTCGACTCTTGTTCGTTCAATAACTTCAAAGCGTTACGTTTCCATTCGGTCCATTCAACTTTCCTCTGCCCATACAACAAATTTGTACACCGAAAATCGTGTTTGGTCAGATCACACTTTGACCTTAACCGCTACATATAAATCACAAATGCAACATATCCGTCATTTTTATTCTCGAACTTTCACTTCTTTGAACATGTACCATTTTCCATATTGGTAGTTGACAAAAACTACGATCCTTATAAGGTGTGAGTGAAAGGAGAACATTGTTTTACTCTTTTGTATGGGGTTGATGGTGAACTGATTATGGTGGGCTATGTCATCCCATAAGCTGTCCAGGCGTAAGTTATAAGCTAACTTAATCTTCACTACAGACTTATAAGGTGTTGGAAAAGTGATTATTAGACTTAAAAGGCGATCCAGTAAATGTGATGCAACACTTTAGCTTTTATGGAAAGCTCTTTCATGTCTATTTACTGACAAACGGTAAAAAATTAGATGTTATTTGTATCTAAGCGTTGAGTGTTTTTGAGAAATGCGAACTGCCGGTGTTTCGGACTATATAGACGGAGAGTAGGAAGGGAATTAAAAAGATTCACGCAATAATTAACTTGAATTACTATTGATAAATATATTATATGTAGTACGCCGAATTTGGTGCTATTTATCCCAAGTCACCCTAATAACGTTTTACCCTAAATAAAACCCTTCTAAAATTAGAAGTCTTAATATTCTAGCAAAAGTATAAATATAAATAACCTTTTCACTTACTAATATTATACATAATATTGATGATACTGCGATGTCACTAAGATATTATGATATGCGAATAAAAACTAATGTAACGACACACGTTAGGTTTACTTTCACTTGCTATTAAACTCTGTGTGTAAACATGCATCTTCATTCATCTTCTTTATATCAAGGTACGTTTTCTTAGAAATTCATCGTTTTCCATGCAAATAGGGTACTATGGCTGATTGATTTCTTATATTGTTTTAAACTCACTCGTTTAACGTTGATTCATCTATTTACTCAATCTATCTATACTAAAATTATAAATGCGAAAGTAACTCTGTCTGTCTGTCTCGCTATCACGCTAAAACTACAGAATCGATTTAAGTGAAATTTAGTATACAGATAGTCTGCAGCCTGAGAAAGGACATAGGCTACTTTTTATCCCGGGAAATGGAAGATCTCCCTGGTACGCGGGTGAAACTACTAGTTGATAATAAACCACGGGTGAATCATACCGTTATACATACCTATATATTTTTTTATTTATTTATTTATTCATTCATTTACACTATGTACTTATATCAATCAAAAACACATAGGAGACGACAAATTTTGTAACATATCGTAACTTATGTAACAGTTTACGTGATATGTATGCAGAAGAAACCGTTGCTCATATTGTGAAGAGCATGCTAAACATAGTGTGAAGACTGGCAAGGTCACAGCTTTTGGTATTGAGTTCAATAGCTATACTAATACTAGTAAGTGTAATGCTCTGTAACAATTATATAAAACTGAACTGACTTCCGCCCGAGATTTTAATTAGGCACTGTATTTATTTCCTTTAAGAACTATGCAGGTATATCTGATACATGAAACTAAATAGGTTATTAATTAAATTCAATCGTTGTATATTAGCCAATGGAGGTGGTAATTTGTTTTAAATCGTGCTTTCCCATTATGCAAAGGTTTAGTTTTCAGATACTAAGTATATATTTATGCGACAGGGAACGAGACGTAAGGTTACTTTGCAAGTTATTAAAACGTCAAAAGGATACATACATAACTAACAAGTCAATAAACTCGTTCGAATAACGAATACATAAAAAATATGCTTACCAAACCAAAATAAGAAAACATGATATATTTAAGCCAAAGCCAAAAGCTCCATGCAAAACTTGCTAAAAGAGAGTAAAAAGTTCGTGACAATATATTTTACTTTAAGTATTAATTATGTAAGCGATAATGTTTATGAAAAAAAAAACTCAAAAGCAGTTAAATCCATGACATGTGTTACTAGCAACACTGACAAACTGTGACTTGTCACTTAACATGAAAGTGGCAACAATATAAATGTCACTTTCGAAAGGCATTTTGTCAAAAGCGCTCGTTAGTTCGCATTATGGCGGTCGCAATTACAGAATACGGCCCTAGATGCACTTACAACTATTGTATAAATACCATTGGAAAGCTAAATAACGATTCAAGTGGTAGATTTACAATGGCAACACTCAATCTGGTGAACCGACACATCGTTAAAATTTCCACACTAATCAAGGCTCATGTGTGTGTATGTACAATATTTCGTACAAGAAAATTTATGTTTTTAAATGACTTTTGATGTCGTTGTCGTCTTCAGCCTAATCAGTCCACTGCTGGATGTAGGCCTCCTAACTTTTGATGTACCGAAATTATCTTAATATAGGTATATTTTAACGAAAAACAAGCCAAGAAAAAAAATAAAAATTTGGTAAATAAGTGTTCAATCACCAGTATTCATTTACTTTCGTATAAATTACAAAAAAATATTTTAATATATATTTTACGTCATTATTTGAACTTTTATTTTTATCATATAGCTTATGTTACTAAAATTATAGTAGCCATTTTTGTCTTTTAAAAATCATGTAAATCTACCATTAAAAAGGTTTTTTAGCATTGTATGCTGTCTGACGCGTTGTGTAACTCGAAGTACCTACTTGAAACTCTCAGATTATAAAATATAGGAGATATGCTTGTTCCTATAGACTGTAAATACGTTACGTTACTCATTATTGACAGCATACCTCCTCATTTCCAACATCCTATCATCATCATGTAACTGTGGGAACTGTATATCAATAGGAAACATTATGAATTGACTTTATCCGTCCTTTAAGGAAGTATAAATCAAATACGTATTGACAGTCGGTTGTTCTCAAAGTAGAAGCTGCCAAGTCCTTTAACTTTGTTGGAGTGCCGATGTGTAGGCGCGAGGTGATCCAGTAATATATTACTTAATAGATACATATCAATACAAGAGTTTATTGTTGTTTTGGAAGAAGATTCTTAAGGTTTCGTCGGTAGCGAAGATGTTAGTTGTAGGTTATACGGAGGAGGGAGGAAGGAACCATTTTACTTAATTCCACAGTAAGAAAAAACTGTGTACGGTGAAATTAAAAGCTAATAAAACTCATAAACTTCGGTCCAGTGTCAATGGCCCTGGTAAAACTGGGAGGAGGAGGAGGCGGTATAGGAGACGGTTCTCGAATGGTAAGAGCTAAAAAGTATACATACCTATATAAGATTAAAATAGTAGCTCATTGTTATTTGATGTCGATTATAAAATAGGGACACGGTTCTCCTTGTGACACGTAAAATAGATAGGATTATAAATTCCAAACCATCAGCCCGACAGACAGCCCAGTTGGCTTTGTGGTTAGTGACCCTGACTTTCAAGCCGCCGGTCGTGGGTTCGAATCCCACCCAGGACAGACATTTGTATGCATGAATATGTCTGTTTGTCCTGTGTCTGGATGTAATTATCTATAATATGTATGTATTTAAAAGTAGTAGTATTTCAGCTATCTGGTTACCATAACACAATTACCATAACATTTGAAGCTTACTTTGGAATCAGATTGGCTGGATGTGAAAACAAAAAAAAAAAAAAATATTTTTATACGTTTTGGTTTCCACAGTTATTCATAAACTTCATTACAATGTTGACATCAAACAGAATCGTAGTCACAAAATTTCAGCAATATAATCCCATTCTTGGCAACAATTGTCTTGTGTATCACAAAGCAAACTTCAGCGTATGATTTATTTTCATGCTTGGTCTTGTTTGGTTAATTGGTCTATAATGTCTACAATAACATCTCTAAAGTTACTATCTTTGTATAGTTAAAGATGGTACGAGCATGTAATAGGTATCAATTCTAATTCGAAAATCCTCAAACTAAAGTCAGAACATTTCTTTTAAAAACTTCGCCATATAACAAGGCTATGTTTGTGTCCTAGGTATTATATTAGAAGGTAGATAAAGTACCTGTCTGGCAAAGCCTTCAACTATCTTGCGTATCTTTTTAAATATTTTATTAAGTAAACAAAAGTTCTAACAATCTGAGCTTGTCGAATTAATAAATGTTTAAGGAACATTACCTTATAAGGAACAAGGTATCTTTTTGCACGTAATGTTTCGACACGAGACGGAAAGGGCATCATTATCGGAAGAAAGTTAAAGCATCGATTGAACCGACTCGCTATTTTAATTTAACGATTTACCGGAATTACAGGGAAGAAGAGATTTCATATATCAACAGGTTGACAGACGCTTGATGTCGTTGATACTCGGCCTAAATTAAATTGGAATTATGAAACATTTGTACGGAAGGATGTCTATTCGTGACTTTCCCTACGTTTCCGAGGAGTCTTCCGTCCGGGATATAATTTTGTATGTGTTCATCCAGAACATATTCTCGATGTGCAAAGTATCTGCTAAAACCTTTCAGTCCTTATTAGGAGAACAATAAACAAATATCCGAAATATCGTCTATCCATCGTCATAAACAATATCGTGAATAATAATAGTAGGACTTTTGATTTGAAACCTGAAAGATTTCTGCTCTACTAGAGCAACAAGTAAATACTTGTTAATACGTCTCAGCTTTATAATTGCATCGGTAAATTTGTCTTAAAAATATTTTAGCACAAAAAATACAGTAAGTTTTAACATTCATAATAATGACTTAACGGTTAGTATTTTATTGACTGTGACTCAGTTTAATAAATCAAGTTTTTATTACGTTACTACTGCTAAATGAAGGACACTTTATTTTGGAGATAAAATTAATTTTATATAAATTGTACTTACCACTGACTCAATCTTATAGTCACTTAACAATAACAGGTCGTATGAGTCAATAATTATTGAGTGCTTTATACTACCGAATGCATTTTATTGAAGCAAATAAATATAACTGTCGAATGGGGACGACTCCGAACTTTTATGCTCGAGGACTGCTTATCAGTTGAATGGCTGGTAAAATTGTTGATTTTTTTAATGAAAGTTTTATTACGCTATAGACGTTTGCTGTTGAATAAACCTATATATAAATGTGAATCTACAAAATGTAAGTACGCGCGTAACTTCAAAACTGCTAGACTGATTTTGCTAATTAGTTTTTGTGTGTTAGTTATAGCCAGGGCAAGGTTTGTATCCAAAAATATCTGGTTTGAAAATGAATATAAAGTTCATATCCAGCAATCCACAATCCTGGGGACTTATTTGTAACACTAAATAGGCTAGTATTTGCTAAGAAACACTTGTGGGCCTGGACAAATATGGCAACTGAAATAACTTAATTTTCATGACTCAGGGTCAACAACCCTTTGATATTGCAAAGCCGATGTCTTTAATATACTATCTATTAGAACAGTCTGCCTTTTTGTTGTACTTATTAGATGCAAAAACTCTTTCGTAATGTAGTGATTAATATCGATGTCAAATAGTTTGTTAATGTCATTTAAATGATAAACATCTTTAACACCGTGTGACAAGATGACTGGCAACATATTATGTCACACGATAAACAACATGTATTGCATTATTATTAAAAAACGATATAGCAAAGTGCTCGTTTTTGCGTAATGTTAAGGCTAAATCTGTATCGTTCATGTCGCGGCTTTGCTCTGATTCTGTCCTTCTCCATATTTACATCAAACCCTGAAACTCTATGATCCATAAAAGAAATTCACTTTCTCTGTATATTTGATATAAGTCGGAATTATAATTTAGGTTTCAACTTTTTTTGGTAAACTACATGAATATAATGTAGATGTTGTTTCTTACTGTTTTACGCAAAAACTACTAGATTTAGATGAAATTTGGAACAAAGTTTATAACCTACATTAATATACCTACAGACTTTTTTTACCCCGGGAATATTAAAAATTCCTTTAGGAAAGCCGACGGTAAGCTGCTGGAGCCACTAGTAGTAGAATATGAGAGTAAAAATAGGCGTGGAATAAAACGTTAGGGATATCCGTACTCTATGGACGCTTGCAACAGCAGGAGCATTAGTCAAGAAAAATATGTATTTGAGATGAAATGGGGAGCCTAACCTGGATTATCTCTAAAGTTCCCTTTGTCTTATCATCTAGGCCAGAGGAAGACACTTGTAGTTGCCTTTATGATACACATCCGTTTACATGAGTCCATTTGTAAAATCGTGGCAAACGTTATTTTATTTTAAAAGATCTTTGTCTCGACCAATGTTGGACGGGAACAAATGTGTTTGTCGTCCGCATTCTCAACAATGACATTGAAAAACGATTCGAGTTTCGAAGTAAACAGCCATGTTTTTGTTTTAGCCCAATATTGTTTGTGACTCTTATAAGTCGTGTCTCTTTCAGAAGTCTTTGTTTGGAACCTTTTGTGAGGCGTGAAAATGCTTTGTGGACGCGATGATACTTTATTTTGCTTTCCAAGATTTCTTAGTTACAAGTAAAAGGAGAAACGAGGCCATTTCAGAATAATCGTTTAATACTTAAATATTATTATTTGGGTCAAAGTAATTTTAAAAAATATCTAGAAATAATATAAAACTTTATATTAGGTACTGCTCATATTTTAGAATGGTTAGCTTAATTTTATTGTATTTAATTTCCACATCAATAATAACTGTTTCTAATAAAATTACAATTATCTCCGTAAATTGATTGTACTCTTTTATTCACTTATATTTTTTTTTATTTCATTTTATACTGAAAGAAAATATACATATGTACCTATAGCGTGTAAAGTAGTATTGTTAGGAGGACCAACCATTTCAATGTCAAACAACAAATTAAAACAATTATGTAGAGTCACGTGCCACAGACAATATGCCACAACCATCTGCGGCATAAAACAAGTAGCATAGACAAAAGCATAGATAATTTGACGTAACTCGCACATAATTGGCTAATTTATTTACATAATAACATTCCGTTTAGTTTGTTTGTGTTGCTAATCAGGTACCGGGATGATAATGAGACTTAACTCTTAGTTCTATGACTCAATTCCAAGTTAATTTTTAATTCAAAGTGTAAATGTAACTGCTGTCATTGACCTAAATGAATAAGATGGCATTTTTATACATGCGTGATTGTACGATATACGTATATACGATTTTAGCTTCTTCCTACTCGCCTATTCGCGATCTCCGGCGATTTATGTAAACTTTTCGACGATTTTTTCATATAAATATCATTTCACAAACACTTATCCACATCGGTCCGTTTGATCGCCACTTTTGCGCTTAGGAATTCAGATTTAATTCTAAGTATATGAAATTTAATTGAAAACTCTAAATATCAGCATTGAAATGGCAGTAATTCATTGGTTTTATTAAATGACAAACTTTTTACTATAATAATAATACCTCACATTAAATTTATTCAGAATAATTTAATAAATTTAGAATACTAAAGTTACTTGATGCAAAAACCACATGACATGCATCTACTTTAAACAGCATGGATCTACTTTATTTATAGACACCAAGTGCCTTTATAGCGAAACAAAACAAAAAGTGAACCGCTCGAGCTTAAAGATCTGAAACAAGTATTTGTTACATCACACGTCCTTGCAAGGCCGCGCAGTGGGTGTACTGCGTGCGCAAGCGCAGGCGCTCACTCGAGGCGTAAGTGTTTAGGGCTGTCACTGCTGGTTTTTGTTTTAAATGGACTTGCAGGTGTTAGCCTCAGATGGCTTTTACACCATTACGAGTGAGCGCAGAGGGCTCTCAACCGAAACGGCTGGAAAATTTATATTCTTCTTTTATATCCCTCTTATACATTTGTCTCCTTATGTTTTTCTGTGGCATGAAGGTGGATTTATGTCACCATAAGCTAGCTTTTTCATATAAGAATCTAAGGTGGTCAGTTTCTGATGGCTTTTGAATTTATACATGTACACCAATATAGCTGCAATATTATAAATCTAATCTTAATATATTATTGTGTGTTCATTATAAATACGAAAGTAATTGTGTCAATTTGTTTGTTAAAATTTGGTACAAAGAAAGATTAAGCTTGGGAAAGGACATCGGTTACTTTTTATCCCGGGAAAGCTGAAGGTACCCCGGAAAAGCGGGTGAAACTGTGCAGCGGAAGCTAGGTTAAAATAAAAAAATCAATGATATAATAGGTAACTACCATTTTGACAAGGAACTGCATAGGTTTAATCTAAGCCTACGACATTCCATGCAACACTGGACCTTAAGTAAAGTGGGCGGAATAACACACTGAATCCGAATAATGACTACAGTTGAGCGATAAACAAAATTGCCAGCATTTAAATCGGGTACATTACACGTATTGTCCTTAATTTCGGCTATTGTGGCAACACTGGCAACCCTAACTGGAGATGTAACGAACCGCGCGCGTAGGAGACATTATGCACACAGGCTGCAACGTCTTTTGTTGTTTGCAAATCGTGGGAAATGAAGGATATTGTAATGAGACGTGTTTATTTTACATACATATTTTGTCGGCTTATTTTACATGGTAATGTAGATAGAGGAAGCAATAAAAACCGTGAGTCAGTAGGCAACACGATTTACTTGAATCAAGATTGGGGTTTATTATTATATTGTAGTTTGCCTAGACTTAACTTCCTTTTGACATCGAGTCGACGTTCTCCTTTTTAAATAAATGTAGGAACACTAGGAACCTACTTAAATATATTTTATCTTTGTCTGGTTATCAAACTACAAAAAATGTTTATAAAATTTGTACAACCTAAAAATAGGCGTATATTCGAAGTTAGCTTAATATTATTTTCAAAGCCCTTGCAAGTAGAACCTAGAATAAACCTCTTTATCCGTGGAAGAACGAAATCAAAACCTTCGTCGCGAAAAAAAGTAGAATAAAAGCCTGACTCACCAAGTCCACATATAAGGTAGGTCGGTGGAGGTTTGAGCACGGACCGAGCGTAGGCCCCCCTCACAGTCTCCAGCGCCCGGGGTGCTCCGGCCACAAGGAGCACCCCGGGGGACACGTAGCCGGCGTACCTCAGCTCCGCGGTGGCTGCGGCGAGGGCACCCGCCCACCAACATTTTGCGTTCGCTGCTAGGAAACTCTGTGGACGAAAAAATAATAAAGTTTATAAATTGAACGCCGCAGTTGATAGTGACAATTGACAAATTACAGTATGCCAGCATCGATGATTGTGAATGTATTGAATCGATATATTGTGTTCCATATTTTATTTCATCTATGGTATTACAATTTTTTTTTTCTATTTCGTGGTCTCTTATTACATGTCAAATTGTATGTTGTAATTTGCTTTTTTATAATAGGTATCCGTGTAACTAAACTTTTAATCATAAGTTTCTTTCCAGCTTAAACCTGAGGTACCTATACGTAGGTACACTCAGGTTTAAGCTAGGTAAAGTAGATATACCTATGAAAACTGAGCTAGAGGGTTAGCCTTAATAGCTACTCATTGGCATTTTCATCAGCTTATTAAATTAGGAGTTAGTTTCATAGTACCACATTGCATCCTTGACAAAAAAATGTAGTTTGCCATATATGTACACGCAAATTGCAGCATCAGTATAAAAAAAACACATTGAGTAAACCAAGATTGGCATATCACAAAATAATAACCCCGTTCTACCAACTTGGCACAATCACTTAGAAAGTAAAACCATTTCATTATTGAACTTGTGAACTATTAGATCCTTCTCGGCAATTCTGGCTTACTGCCGTTCGTATTCCGACATCCGTGGTCCTTGACCAGCACTTACCATGTGGCATTTTGCGGTTTCACAACGATGCTCTTTACTCCTGACAAGATAGGTTCGACTTGCGAAACAAGACCGGGACTTGAGGTCGAAAATCGCGCAGTAATTGGGTGATTTATATTAACAATTTAATTTGTTGCTTTATTAACTTTTTGGGCGTTGAATTTGCTGGTATTTCGTGTAATTATGGAGCGAATATGTTTTTATATTGCTGAAAAATTAACATTTAATATGCTTACTTACATTTATATAGGTTAAAGGTTACAAGCTGACCCGATGGCTTACTGGACATAGCCTATATGAATGACGTCATAATTATGATAATTGGCCAAAGTAGCCAGGACATCTGCCTAATATTATTTTAATAAACGGAGTATAATTTAATAACCTTTGTGTCACATCATCTCAATTGGCAAGGTATAAAAATAAAACAGTCAACCATCCTTATATTCTGTGATGCAGGTGGCGAGAACTATTCATTTGTAGGTAGGTACTAAAGGAAACTATTTTAACTTTTCAAGATTACCTAGATCTTATAATATTGGCGTAAATAGTTGATGGACAGTATCATTAACAGCTCAGCCCGACTATGTCGGAGGGAGAAACTTGCAATGTCGACGATTTAAAGAGCAAATTACCTCTTTGAATAATGCGTAGGCTGGGTCATGACAAGCTTTAGCTTTTATAAAAGCTATACTTAAAACGGAACCTGTGATCTTATTTTTATTATAAATCTTATATATACAATTCTCGTGTCACAATGTTAGTTACCATACCTACTCCTCCGAAACGGTTTGACCAATTTTTATTAAATTTTGTATACATATTCTGTAGGTCTGAGAATCGGCTACTATCTATTTTTGATACCCTTCCTGTGATCTCGGGAACAGGAACTACGCGGGTGAAACCGCGGGGCGGCAGCTAATATAATATATTTTTCTTGTATTATGCGGGATGGGAGGCCTTTCCCCTGCAGGAGGATAAATACGACTATAAATAAATAATAATTTTCTCGTGACAAAAAATTTACGGTAATTAAAAATAATATTGTAAATGCGAATATGTTTGTTTGTTACTCTATTACGTTTAACCAGTATAGGCAGATAGATGCCTTTTAATGTGTTATTTTGGTTATTTTCATAACATCATCATAAAATTCTACAGATTCTACACCTTCAAACAGTTTTTCTTAAAGATAGTTGTATGGAATGAACCGCCAATTAGTTGCAATATTGTAGAAAATTATTACCAAGCCTTTATATGTAGATTAGAATTTTCTTGGGTGTGAATTAAATAAGTCTTTGTGAAAGTGGGCGTCTAGGGTGTTGACTGGTGATACGTTATAGCCCAAGGTGGCAATAATTACTATGTGTCGTATTATAGTTGCTCATAAAACTTTATTACCGGCCAATGAGAATTTATTAACTCCCCATAGACTATATTGTCGGATAACCCACATTTTGATACTAATCGTAGGCTATAGATTGGAGTTTAAGAGAGTTTATGTTTGCGACAATCTCGCTGAGGTTTGTGATGATGAAGCAGGAGGTAAACATACAAAACCTAAAAGGAAACTGGTTTTGTATACACCTGTTACTTGAATAGTGATCATTTTCAAAATCGTTGATGTATATTATCATTTGCAAGCCTTGTGGTACCCACACAGGACGACTATTTGTATGAATGAATATATCTGTTTGTTCTGTGTCTAGATGTAATTATCTATATAAGTATGTTTTAGAAGTAGTATCTGTAAAATATCAGTTATCTGGTTACCATATCACGAGCTCTGCTTAATTTGGAATCAGATTGGCCATGTTTGGAAAATGTCTTAGGATTTAAATTTATTTGCTAAATATTCTACATCAAGGTCATTAACATTTCCAAATATACTCCTAGTACCTATGACTATAAATTTTATAATCATTATTTCTTTACAACTACAATGTATACGTTTGTTGAATGGCTGTAATTTAAGACGGGGCCAAGCGAAGGTGGCCAAGCATATCGATTACAATTGCAGTTTTTTATACTCAGAATCTGCCAATCACTATTTACCATATAAACAATGACATAAAAACTGTAGACTGTACAGAGAGATGTAATAGGTATATCCATATAAATAAACCTCTCATGATTGTCTTTATAATGATTTGTGGCGGCTCAGAGACCTCTATACAATGTTTGATACTTGTGGAGTTTCCCGCACTAATAGATAGGAATTGTATGTACCTAATGAGCAACTTGCTCAATTTTATTGATTCGAATAGTTGGTCTCAAATCTCGAACTCCAAAAGCATCTTTAATCTCTCAGTTGTCTCCTTCATAGCGTGACTGCTTACTAGGGCGGAGTCGTTCCAACCCAGCATAAGATGTATTAGACAAAAGTGATCAGGTTTTCAAATATTTTTGCCACAATATTCCTCAGGAAGTTATGTATTGAATTGGAGTCAATAAAAACTTAGGTAGAAATCGTATTAGTCACATTTTTGCAATTATAATTTACTTGCAGCCAAAAACTTTAGACTGAGACATTTGTTCAGATAGTTTTTTTACATATTCGCATTAAAACTGTCCCTAGCAAAAGATTTAAGGTCCTACGGCAGTTAGACCTTTGTTTTTCTCACATATTTTCCACAGTGACCTTAAAACAAGTTATCCACAAGAATGTTCAGCTTGTTTAATTACTGGTTTGACAGAAATAGACGGCATATGGCCTGATTACACCTGCATGAGCCAGATGCGACGGTGACCTTGTGTTCCACGGCTATTCTTATAGCTAATGAATTAAACATAGAGTGCAATTACTTAGTTTTCTCTCGTTTTTTTAGTAAGTAGTTAATATTTGTGAATCACTAAAGTTGTTTGTCTCATGAACCTGTAATTCAATTAAATTTTTAACCAACTTCCAAACATGGGAAGAGGCAGTTTGACCAAATGTTTTTTTTTATGTAATAGAAGGAGTTTGCCCTCATATGGATTTTACACCCATACGCGGACTAGTTTTATGTTTTATTTTAGTTACTTATACTGCTATGGACTCAGATTAATAGTACTTCCCCGGACGACGACACTAATAGTCATTTATGTTTATTCCAGTCATCCAAATATCCGCATTCACATAAGTCGAATAAATAATTTGGTGACGACTCCACGTCTTTTTTGGTGTACAAAAACTAAGCAAAACCAAGTTTTTTACTCGCCGACAAGTTGTAACATTTTAGACAGGTAAACCACAACTTAATGTCATCCAGGTTCAAGTTTCTTGACCTCATGATGTCACGTCTGACATCAACAGCACATGCTTTTAGAATATTAGATTAAGGTTTGGCTCTAGGCACGATATAGCAATATAAAATACGTTACGCTAACTCATTTAGCTTAGTGTTTCTGAACGAATAAGGTTAATTTGATGGACGAATTGAAGTATGTACCTACTATATTATATGTTATTTTTGCCTTGGGGAATGGGCCTAGGTGCGAATATTTCCTGACCAATAGACTATTCTTCGACGGTCCCAAATACTTATTTCTTTATGACCTTGCTCTATCACTATATAGAAAACTATATACCTAGTAATCTAACCCCTTTGATCTTTACGTAAAAGTAGGTATCATAACTGCCTACCAACTGCTCTCGCAGTACTCCATAGCTTTAAAAAAATATGTCTAACTTTGTTTTGTTGCTGTGGGTCTTAGACTACTAAGTAAGCCTTATTTACTAATTCAACCTTTTCTTCTTATGGAATCAGAAAGGAAACTTTCAGAAGAAGTTTCTTTTCTCTTCTATAGAACAGCAGCTGTAAGCTTCCAAACACTATTCAATGCCCAGCAGATCTTAAACTTTGCATTCATACATAAGAATAGTTAGCTGATTAAAATTATATCAAAGCCCAAGAACAAAGATTGCTCAAATAACATAACAATGCAACATTACCGACAAAAGAACTAAACACTTAAGCATATAAAATTACAGGTAAATACGTAATGAAGTCTCGGCACGGGAAGAGAACCTGCACTCACACGGGAATCGCCAGCGGACCATAACGACGTATTATGTTTGTCTGCTCGTATGTTTATTGCGAACTTTTAAAAGCACCTGAGATACAATTTTCCCATACATTTGTTCTGAGTTTTACGGTTAATTGGTAAGATTGTTCAAATAATGTATTAAAAAAGCGGCCAAGTGCGAGTAGGACTCGCGCACGAAGGGTTCCGGAAAATCAAGTTTGTTGTATGGGAAACCCCTTAAATATTAATTTCATTTTATTTTTAGTACCTTTTTGTAGTTATAGCGGCAATAGAAAAAAATCTGTGTGGATATTTCAACTGTCTAGCTATCACCGTTCTTGAGATACAGCCTGGTGACAGACGGACGGACAGCGAAGTCTCAGCAATAAGGTCCCGTTTTACCCTTTGGGTACGGAACCCTAAACAGTATGAATAAAATCATGTTGATTTTTTGCACGTGTGATTTTGCATTGTTCCTTATATTTATACGGAAGTGTCTGTTTTAAATATTCCATATAACTTCACTTTATTATCAATATTGAATAATGAGTTCGTTTTATAAGAAAAACTGAATTGTTCGATTGAATCGCCGTGGCTTCCCACAGGTTTAAATTACTATTAAACAAGCCTTCCATGTCCGTTTTATACTAGGTATATCGATATTACAATTTTTTATAACTGTTATATACATATACTGAGATAAATTATAGTTTAAGTGAAAAAATATGTCATATGTTCCATATTGTAAATGCAAAATCAAAATCAAAATCAAAATCAAATATTTTTTATTCAAATAGGCCTCAATAAAGCACTTATGAATAGTCACTATTAATGCTCGGTTCTGAAAGTTGTTTTTTACTGAGAAGAGCCGGCAATAAACTCAGTAATTACTCTTTTCAAAAAAAACCAGCTTAGATCTAATACAATAGTGATTTTTACAAAATGTGTGAAATAGCCTGTAGCGAGCATTTCACTGCCAAGGGTCTTTTTCTAACAAGTAATCTGATACACTATAAAAGCCCTTTTGATATAAAGTTTTCTTCACTACCTGCTTAAATTTATAAATTGGTAAATCCTGAATATCTTTAGGTAGTTTATTGAAGAAACGTATACATTGCCCCTTAAATGAATTTTTGACTTTAGTAAGTCTAGTTACAGGTATAGCGAGTTTGTGCTTATTTCTGGTGTTGATACTATGAGTGTCGCTATTTTTCGGAAAAACATGTAAATTTTTACGTACATACAACAAATTTTCATAGATGTATTGTGAAGGTACAGTCAAAATATTAATATTTTTGAATTCATCTCGTAGAGAGTCCCTAGGACTCATATTGTATATAGCACGAACAGCCCTCTTCTGCAGAACAAAAATAGTGTTAATGTCGGCACCACTGCCCCAAAGGAGAATGCCATAAGACATTATACTATGAAAATAACTAAAATAAACTAATCTCGCGGTATCTACGTCAGTAAGTGCACGTATTTTCTTTACTGCATATGCTGCAGAAGCAAGTCTGTTCGCCAACCGAGAAATATGAGGGCCCCACTGAAGCTTTACATCTAAAGTGATACCTAGAAATACTGTGGTTTCTACAAAGTCTATATTTTCATTCTTAATTTTAATACATGTGTCTACTTGACGAACATTTGGTAGACTAAATTTGATACATTTGGTTTTCTTCTCATTTAGAAGCAGATTATTTACAGTAAACCAATTTACCACATCCGAGAGAGCATTGTTCACCTCGTCATAATTTAATTCATGTCGTTTCACTTTGTAAAGAAGTGAAGTATCATCAGCGAACAATACAACCTCATTTTTTTTCTCAACAAGGTAGGGTAGGTCATTTATATATATTAAGAAAAGGAAAGGACCTAAGATTGAGCCTTGTGGGACGCCCATAGCAACAGTTGATCCAGGGGACACCTTTCCATTTATATTTACTCTCTGAATTCTATTACTAAGGTATGAATTTATAAGACTGAGTGCTTGATTTCTTATACCGTAGTGGCTTAACTTCCTGATTAACAGTTCATGTTGGACACAGTCAAATGCTTTAGATAAATCGCAAAAAACCCCTATTATGTCTTTTGAATCCTCCCAGGCTGCAAAGATATGTTGAATAAGCTCAACGCCGGCATCGGTTGTTGAGCGACCCTTTGTAAATCCGAACTGTTTATTATGAAAAAGATTATTACTATTAAAATGTCCCATTAATTGATTTAGTATGAGTTTTTCAAAGATTTTACTTAGTGTTGGTAGTACAGATATAGGTCTAAAATTTGAAGGGTCTGATGTACTACCAGCTTTAAAAAGAGGAATTACTTTACTATACTTCATTAAGTCAGGAAATATACCACTATTGATGCATTTGTTAAAGATAGATGCTAAATGCGGTGCAATACAATCAATTATATAATGTATAAGTTTAACTGAAAGTTCCCATAGATCAACTGTTTTTTTCATATTAATTAATTTAAATGCCTTAATTATATCAATAGGGGTAACACAAGAAAATTTAAAGTTAACAGTACATTTAGTTACATTTTCCTTTAGTAAAGATTCAGCGAGGGTAGGAGACGAGTTAAGTGTTTTTGTAGTAAGAACTGGAATATCAGTAAAGAATGACTCGAACGCGGCAGCTACTTCTGTATCAGATGTAATGATATTATTATTTATCATAAGTCGAAACTCCTGGTCGCACGATTTGGTTTTGCCGGTTTCTGCATTAATTATTTTCCAGGTCGTTTTAACTTTGTCAGTACTATTTATAATTTTATTACTAATGAACTTTTGCTTAGCTAGTACACAAACACGTTTAAATAATTTTGAGTATTTTTTGACATAATTTAAAAAATCAGGACTATGGTTAAATTGCTTTTCACTATAAAGTTCATACAATCTACGCCTACTCGTATGAACTCCTACCGTCGCCCAATCACTGAATGACCTATCAGCTTTCTGTTTAATAGTTTTAGATTTAAATACAGAATTATATTCGTTTTTGGTAAAGTCTAAAATCGCATGATAGTGGTCATTTACATTATCTTTAAAAGGCAAGTTCAATACTTTTTTCTCTACATTGTCTCTAAATTTTTTAAGGCGATATTCACTCATAGGTACACACTTAATATCTTTTTTTTTTACCATTTTCCCAGTTATATTGAATGATGCACTCTGACCACAATGATCAGAACTCAATTGACTAATGATGGACTTAGTGACTGGCTGCATGTTTGTAAATATATTATCAATACAGGTTGCTGAAGTAGATGTTATCCTAGTTGGCTCAAAAAAAAGATTTACAAGATTAAAGCACAGGAATAGTGATTTGATTCTATGACTCATGACATTATCATCTAAAATATTGACATTAAAATCTCCACAAATAATTATATATTTATTAACTTTATTTAATTTTAATATTGCTTCTTCCATACATTTTTCAAACAAATCATAACTCGCGGAGGGGGGTCTGTATACGCACATAACAATGAACTGCTCAAGCTCTATACAAGCTATTTCAAAAGTACGCTCAATGGACAGGCTCACAATATCTTTACGGACTTTATACTTCAAATTATTTCTGATAAGTATTAACGAGCCACCATGTATAAACTGTTGTCTACTGAACGAACTTGCTACCTGGTGGTTATTGAAGCTAAATATGAACTGATGGTCCTTAAGCCAATGTTCAGTAATACATAAAATATCAATATTATTACAGTTCATGAATAGCTCCAGTTCTAATTCCTTGCCCAGCATTCCTTGAATATTTTGATGTACCAGGTTAACATGTTTTTTACATAAAATAGAATACTTGTTCAACTTATGAGGTAATAAATTGTGTTTATTTTCTGGGCAGGATTCTAAACTAATATTATTTTTTCCATTATTGCCAGAGAATGCCTCTGTTGTCTCATAACTTAATTTAAAGAATTTGAAATACCTTTCAATGATGGTAGACTACTTGGAAAAACTTCCAAGGACTGTAAACAATTAATACTAATATTATTTTGCTCAATAGGAGCCGTTTGATTAGCCAAACATTTGGCTAGGTTTTTAAAATAATATGATAGCGATTCTGCTAATTGTCTCTTAAAATTATTGTAAAGATAAAAATTATCCTTAATCAAAACATATTTATTACCAAATAAACTATTGGTATTGTAGCCACCACGTATTGCAGCACAATAGGTCAAGAAACAATTGAACAAGCAGTTCTCAAAAGAACTTTTATAGTCAAGCTGATGCCACACGCCGCACTCCTCAACTCCTGTCTCCGCCTGAAGTTTCATGGACTCGCGTAACTCGAGACTCTTCACCGGACGACAGCTGCCGACGGACAAGGTGCGACGAACTCTCTGCAGCCTATATTTATAACGTCGGTGCGAGGCAACCACACGGACGTTAGAGAGAGAGAGGGCGAGACCAATTTGACCTAGACGCGCACCACAGTGACCCGTGCCGTGATTGGTCATTAATGCAGTGCTGTGATTGGCTCACATAGATCGACCTATTAGATTAAGTGTTTTTGTTTATTTCATAATTAATGTATCTATTTTTATTGGTTAGGGCATATTGTAAAAAACTATAAATAGGCAGTCTACAAAATAAATTATACATTCGACATTCTACATTCTACATTCCATAACACTCAAGAGTTTCATTATAGCCAACAACCTGCCTCGTCAAAGTGGTGACCCCGAACAAGACACACATGGAGAAAACTACCTGAAGAAACTCACAACTATTTCAAAATGTCGACCGCACTACCTACGTCATACGCATCGCAAGCAGACCTCATTTCTGAAATAAGGAAGCTATCACTAGAAATAGCGGAGCTTAAAGCAAGACCACAGTACAGCAACAATTACAATTATCGTCGAAGCCGCTACTCATCCCATCACCGCACCTCGTCAAGATCGCGAAATAGAGAAGCATCACCATCACCATTCTGCTATTACCACCGCCGTTTCAAAGATCAAGCCAGACGATGCACATCGCCTTGTTCATTCAAAACCCAAAAACCGGAAAACTAAACAGAACGTTGGCAGAGGCGGACACCGGCGTTCAAGAAAATTCACACCGCCTTTACATCACTGACAGAAACACAAAACTTTCATTTTTAGTCGATACCGGAGCCAACGTGTCCGTACTACCTAAAAGAAAGGGACAAATAGCAACGCCGTTACCATTCCAACTGTACGCAGCGAACAACACCACTATAGCTACGTACGGCGAGAGGACACTGTCTCTCGACTTCGGCTTGCGACGCCCATACAAGTGGAAGTTCATCATAGCTGACGTTTCGAAGCCGATCCTCGGAGCCGATTTTCTCAAACACCATCAACTCATCGTAGACTTAAAAAACAAGAAAATTATCGACGGAGTTACGAGTCTCAAGGTCAACGCCCCGGTACGATTATCAAACGTGCCTACCGTACGCAGCATCGACATCAATCAGCTATATCACGATATCTTAGCTCAGTATCCAGGAATAACAAGATTGACATCCATGAAATTGAATGCCGATATAAACGTGCAACATTTCATCGAAACAAAGGGACCGCCGATACACAGCCGCGCCCGACCAATCCCACCACATCGCTTCGAAATAGTCAAGAAAGAATTCGAAAACATGATCGAACAAGGATTATGCAGACCAAGCAAAAGCCCTTGGGCATCACCTCTCCATATCGTACCAAAGAAAAATGGCGATATTAGAGTTTGTGGTGATTATCGAAGACTAAACTCTATCACCATACCAGACCGTTATCCCGTGCCACGCATCAAAGACTTCACTCATCACCTGTCTGGAAAAACTATTTTCTCAACAATAGATCTCAACCGAGCATATCAGCAACTTAGTGTCAGAGAAGAAGACATCGAGAAGACCGCTATCATCACTCCAATGGGATTATTCGAATTCCCACGTATGTGTCCTGGTTTAAAAAACGCGGGACAAACCTTTCAACGCTACATCCACGAAGTACTAAGAGGATTAGATTTTGTCTTCCCATTCATCGACGATCTACTCTTAGCATCCGAAAGCGAAGATCAGCACCGTGAACACCTTCACATCGTACTCAAAAGGTTAGAAGATAACGGCATCACTATCAACCCCGCCAAATGCAACCTAGGCAAACCAGAAGTACAGTTCCTAGGCTACACCGTATCGTCCGAAGGTATAAAACCTCCCGAACACAAAATCGACATTATCAACAGTTATCCCAAGCCGACCACAATCGAAGAGCTAAGAAGATTTCTCGGTATGATCAATTTCTATCGTGATCATATACCTAACGCCGCATCGCTACAAGCACCATTAAATGCATACCTACATAACGTCAAGAAAAAAGATAAAACTCAAATAACGTGGACCGACGAAGCAACTCAAGCATTCGAACAATGTAAGAAGAGCATCATAAACGCTACCCTTCTCGCTCACCCATCGCACCACGCAACACTCGCTTTATTTTGCGACGCATCCGACAATTCAGCTGGTGCCGTACTTCAACAATACATACACGAAACATGGCAACCACTCGGTTATCATTCAAAGAAGTTCACCGAGGCACAGAAAAAATATTCAACTTTCGATCGCGAGCTACTTGCTATGTATATGGCAGTCAAACACTTCCGCAAAACATTTCGTCGCTTAGCTAACAATACCGCGTAAGTCAGATTTGCTCAGTTTTCAGGAGAGACAAAAAACTGCTTTACAAATTCATTTTATACATTACAAACATATTATAAACGTAAATATTATTGCGTATTGAGTTAAGATAAGATGAATATAAAAAAATATATATATATTTTCTGATTTGCAATTTTCAAGACTTACGCGGTTTTATTCCAACAAAATAAAGACTTATGCGGTGTTTGTACTTTTTATTTTTAATAATTTTAACAAATATAATTAAAAAAAAACTTAATAATAAAGAGGTTTCTCCTCAACAACATAAAAATTGTCTTTTTATCAAAATAAAAGTTTTACTAAGACACGAACTGAAAATTGTGCACTAGTATTATAAAATAATATATCTGCCAACAAGGTTTTTATTTGGCGTACTATCAAGTCTTTTTTTCTTAATTACCTATTTGTTCTTAATAATTCTTAGCTCCTACTCTTTCATAACGTTACATTAACAAAACCTAAAATAAAAGTTATAAAACATAACAAACTTATACAAAATAAATGCAAAACTTCAATCAGTCTCTATAATTTCCAATAAGTAGATTAATGAGATCTAAGGACAATAAACATTTTAATTTTTAAAAGGCAACGCGTCGTAATAGGAGTGGCAGTCCGAAGGTATCACTGCCTTTAAATCTTGAAGGTCCTTATATTTTCATTGGGAAATTGGCAGTTTTTCTGAAAATAATTTGGGGAGATCTTCTAACGATCTGATATTAATAATTTTCATTGGCCGTTGAGGCAATGGCTGCAAAGGTTCGTCAAAGTGTAAGCTATACCAAATTGTTCCATCTGGTTTATAATTTAAAACCCTTAAATCGGTAACAGTGGGATCTCCGGCTTTTCTACCAGGACGGATGGTTTTGTAAACTAATTCCTTACTGAAATCAGTATAACACGAGAATTCTAATGATCGAGACTCATAAGGCATTGGGTTATCTCTAGCTAATTTTGTTATATTCACATACTGAGAGGGAAGATAGATTTATTTTCCTTTCCATTCGATGGCACTGTGCACAGAGTCGCACTCCATCTGCGTATGACCTTTTTCCAAGTACTTTTGAGTTATCATAACATTCTTCTCAATGGATAAACGCAGAAGAGCGTTGCTTAAGATGGAATTTCGATTCTGTGCACAGCAACCATCGGAAAACAGTATCACCGGTAATCATTTTCTATTTAAAATATTCTTCAGTTGATCTACAATGCATGACGCAAAAACAGAAGCTTCGAGGGAGCCATTTGTTTCATCGAACCAGTAGCAGCAAGTTTCATGTGTTTCCAAATTATACATTGTAAAATTATGAACACATAATTGCCAGAACTAGTGTATTCGGGGCAAGCAAGGGGCAAAACTTCAGATATTTTTTCAGTCGTTGGATTTATACCAGCACCAGCTGTTGTAGGGTTGTTCATCAAGCAGTCTGTTTTAGCTTCTACCTCGGACAGATTTTGATTATTTTGAACTTTTTTGTTTAATAGAAGCATCTTCTGTGCGAGCAATACTTGGCGCCGTCTTTGTAAGTCACGTAATGTAGTGACTTTGCATGGAGATCCAACTCTTGAAAAGTTTTCATCACTGCTGCAAGTCGTATCATTGTTCACAACCTCGTCCATACTTATTTTGTGTTCTGAAGTAAAATAAAATTATATTTTAAAGCAGCAATCATTAGGAATAAAATATTTTAGCCTAAAATCAATTAATTGTACTCCAAAAACGTTCCGTTAAATACCGCAGTAGTCAGAAGTTCATAACAGAAATACAGCGTAAGTCACCGAAACAAGTACCGACATGTATAGGAAACACCGCTCAAGTCAACGAAACTTTTCATTACAACACCGCTTAAGTCGTCATGTTTTTAATCACAATCATTACTAACTAATTCAATGGATAACATTATAATATTGTATGTTTAATAATTGACTTACCTTTTAGCTATAATCCGAGTATCCAGCCCGTTTGAAAAACTCTAGTAAATTAAAAACAACAGACAATCTAATGGCTAGCGACGTGAACCATGCCAAATTCTATGGCGGACTGATGATTTGCGCGGTGTTAGCGCAACCAATGAGTTGTGTTATGTTACAACTTTTTGAATAAAACGGTCTAATTGGTTGATACTGACTCCAGTGTGAGACCATTGGGTGCGCGGAAAAATAATCTACCGAACGGTATACAAAACGTCACTTGGCCAAATTTTGACTTGCGCGGTATTGTTAGCTAAGCGACGATTTGAAGGACGCCATCTCATCATATTTACAGACCACAAGCCGCTAACATATGTAATGGCGAAGACTCATTCCAACTCGGAAACACAGAGGCGAACGAGACAACTTTTGTTTATCAGCGAATTTACCACGGACATAAGACACGTGAGCGGTAAACAAAACGTCGTCGCCGACACACTCAGCCGCATAGAAACAATCTCATGCCCATCTTCAATAGACTACAGTGAAATAGCCAGAACTCAAGAAAAGGAGAGCAACATCGAACAACTATTATTACAAGATAACATCAAACTCAAGAAAATAATAATACCAAACACCGATGTCGAATTATACTGCGAAACATCCACTCCTTATGTACGCCCGTACATACCAGAACAATATAGAAAAGAAGTTTTTGACAGCGTGCATAATATCAGTCACCCTGGTACTCGTACGACTCGCAAACTTATATCTCAAAAATATTTCTGGCCATCAATGAACGCAAACGTCAACAGTTGGACTCGAACCTGTATACATTGTCAGAAAAGCAAGATACAACGACACACATTCTCGAAGATTTCATCTTTCCCGCCAAGCGAACGATTCCAACATCTACACGTCGACATCGTCGGACCATTACCTACAACAACTCAAGGTCATCGGTATCTAGTTACAATGATAGACCGATCAACGAAATGGCCCGAAGCAATACCTACCGACGAAATATCAGCTGTTCGAATAGCCGATATTGTCTATAAACATTGGATAACAAGATTTGGATGTCCGACCACACTAACAAGCGACCAAGGTCGTCAGTTCGAGAGTCAGCTGTTCCAAAATCTCATGAAGCAAATGGGAATCAAGAAAAATCGTACTACACCGTATCACCCGCAAAGCAACGGTATCGTCGAACGATGGCACCGCTCACTCAAAACATCGTTACGCGCGAAACTTTCCGACGCAAGTTCATGGATCGACGAAATACCTACAGTGCTACTGGGATTACGAGCCGCATTACGCACGGACACCGGCGTGAGCGCCGCCGAACTTACCTACGGTCATAACTTACGACTGCCCGGCGATTTCTTTATCTCGCACACACACACAACTGCTATGGATTATACCTACGTTGAAAAACTACGTGATATCATTCAAGCAAACAAGCCGCAACCCATCACCGAGCATCACAGTAACAATAAAAGCGTTTTCGTGCATCAAGACTTACACAAGTGCAGTCACGTTTTTGTCAGGACAGATGCAGTAAAGAAACCACTTCAAACCCCATACGAAGGACCCTACCCAGTGATAAGACGGACAGACAAAGTGTATTGCATACAGTTACCCGATCGACAAGCCAACATATCGATCGATCGATTGAAGCCCGCATACGTCATCACAGAAAATACCTACACTTCCCAACCAACCAAAAGCAGTACTATTCCAGTTACCAAGCAGCAAACGAAAGTACCTACGGCCGACAACATGAGGTCACAGCCCGCAAAGGTCAAGACACGCACGGGTCGTGTCATTAACCTGCCGGTACGCTTCGCTTGAGGGGGAGTACTGTAGCCACCACGTATTGCAGCACAATAGGTCAAGAAACAATTGAACAAGCAGTTCTCAAAAGAACTTTTATAGTCAAGCTGATGCCACACGCCGCACTCCTCAACTCCTGTCTCCGCCTGAAGTTTCATGGACTCGCGTAACTCGAGACTCTTCACCGGACGACAGCTGCCGACGGACAAGGTGCGACGAACTCTCTGCAGCCTATATTTATAACGTCGGTGCGAGGCAACCACACGGACGTTAGAGAGAGAGAGGGCGAGACCAATTTGACCTAGACGCGCACCACAGTGACCCGTGCCGTGATTGGTCATTAATGCAGTGCTGTGATTGGCTCACATAGATCGACCTATTAGATTAAGTGTTTTTGTTTATTTCATAATTAATGTATCTATTTTTATTGGTTAGGGCATATTGTAAAAAACTATAAATAGGCAGTCTACAAAATAAATTATACATTCGACATTCTACATTCTACATTCCATAACACTCAAGAGTTTCATTATAGCCAACAACCTGCCTCGCCAAAGTATCAATGAAATGGAATTTATCATTATGACGACATGTCAAGGTATGAATAATTGTATTAAAATGCAAAGGTAACTGTCTGTCTGTCATTCTCGCTTTCACGCTAAAACTACTGAACCGATTTAAATTAAATTTGGTACTCAGATAGTCTAGAGCCTGAAAAAGGACATAGGCTACTTTTTATTTCAGGAAATCAGAAGATCTCCCGGGTACGCGGGTGAAACTGCTGGGAGCCACTAGTTCCATATATATGACTGACAAGCAACGCACAGCTAATAATGATGGAAGGACGAACTACACGTAGAAGCATAAAGAGTATTCAGCTACTTAACATAATGTATTTTCTAATATTTTGTTCTCTTAGCTTCTTTACTATTACAAAAAATCTTTGTGATTACAGATTTACTTAGCCACACTTTATCAATCATTGAAAGTATTAAAATCATATCGAGTCAACTCAATTGCACGTTGCAGAGTTTTAAAATATGTTTTTATTTATTGAAGTGGCAACATTTCTAAGCCACACATCCGCCCCTCGACACGTGTCGCTAAAAACCAAACTTCTGTCGCATTTTTTTCGTCTAATTTAGTTTCACGACAAACTAGCATTATAAGAACTTTTATGGCACTTTCGCTGAGTGAGATTTACGCTTTATTATTTCCGCCTAACGAAATCTGAATGTCAAATGCAGGAAACGAAATTTGTGCTGAGGTTCATGAAACGTGTTTTTGTTAGGTTTTTATTTAGAAAATACATGCATATTGAAAGTGCATAATTAGGGACATCATATGTGAAAATATTTGTTTATTTAGGTACACCGATTTGCTTTAAAATGGCTAGTAGGGTTGTACTTACCACTAGCTACAACATTAGTCATAATTTTTTTGATTTCAGTCATCTATACTAATATTATAAAGAGGAAAGATTTGTTTGTTTGTTTGTTTGTTTGTTTGTAATGAATAGGCTCCGAAACTACTGGACCGATTTCAAAAATTCTTTCACCTTTGGAAAGCTACATTATCCCCGAGTAACATAGGCTATATTTTATCCCTGTATTCCCACGGGAACGGGAACTACGCGGGTAAAACCGCGGGGAGGCAGCTAGTTAATAATATTTTAGAAAAGTTTACAACAGTTCTCACCAAATATTCAGTCGGACTACTCTTAAGAGATAGACAAAGCCTAATTGTTTACAAATATTTACATCTCATAGGGGCTTTGAGAATAGATTATACTGTCACATACCTCTATCTGCTTTTAATGGTAAATCCATAAAAGATATATTTATATAATCAATTCAATATCAAAATTATTGTGCCAAGCTACGCATTGGTTGTGTATTTCATAAATTCAATCATAAATAGCTACGGACGTTTATGTAAATATCAACATGAAATAATGCCAGGTGCATGTAAGGCTATAAAGGAAGTGCTAAATGTCTATATAAATCGATTTATTACTGGTTTTGAGCGGCGAACTGGATTCTGCCGCGTCTTTGGTGGCATTAGAAAATAGAGATAGCATTTGAAGAGAATGGGTTCATAAAGAATGTAATGGATGAATGTCGAAAACTTCTTTATATGGTAAAGGTATGTTTTGCGACTTTACGACTGTGATTGCATTTGAGATTGATCTGTTAGCGTATATCATGCTCCTTCTTTATACCTGCTGATCCTATCAAATTATATAATAGGGCGTATTTTAATACCTTCCACAATATTAATACACAAAGTGATGGTTCATTTGATAAATTGTCACTTTTGGTAATGCCTAAGGTGCCAAAAATGAGTTTGTTAACCTTGAGATATTAATCTATTCAATCTGATTATATGATTATGCTTGTGATTTCAGCCTTATTACGAGATCTTTTGTTTTACGAAGAAATGAAACAACTGAAAATCATGAAACTGTTGGATTCTTGTTTGTTTTATGTCCTCGCTGAAATGTGCCAGAGATTTAAAAAAGGGCTGATACGTTATTAAAAAAACTGCATTTCCGTTAATGGCTGCTGACGAGTTCTTATTTTAAGTCACCAAAACGACACAAATCCACACCTACATCCGTTTAAATATCAAAGGCTTATGAGAAATTAGTAGTGCAGTTAAACTAGGTCACCAGTTGCCATTAAAAGTCTATATTTAAATACGAAAAATGTAAGTTATAAAATTTTTAAATGATACGAAACTCCTAGTTTAGGGAATTGTGCTCAATTTAATCTGATGAAGTCGTATGAAGTCATATTGATTTTGATTTTTGACTGTTCTATATACTTTTTTGTGTATATGTATTTATAATGATTTAATATTTGTTTACAATCTATGCTGTGTAATGGCTCTTAGTATATTTTCTGCCTAAATAATAAAAAAGCATCAGAACAAATAAGAAATGTACATATATTAATAGAAATAATCAAATACTTGTAGTACATATTAAAAAATATTCGGTATATTTCCTTAATATACTTATGAGAAATAAATTACAATAAACAACTAATTTATTAACTCCATTTAAATTGTCAATTCATAATAAACACAAACTATGACATAAATTGCAACAGCTCACATACTTTTACTTCATAAAGATGACAATAAAAGGACATCAAAACATGACCGCAGTCTCCACTGACATTATTAACAATGAGTCTGATTGATATTTACGATCAACAGTTACGCAAGTGCATTGCTCGATACAATATCAAATAATGATTACTAAATAAGCTACAAAGACCAAACGACAGCTGCATGGAAGTCTTTATTTTGATGGCACTACTTGACATAGAGGTAACTGACCGGTAGGTGGCTATACTGTCTTTCAGACAACTGAAAGGTTCAATTCCCAAATTCCCACCCAGCATATAAATTTGGTTTGGTTCGTTTACTTGTCTATTCTGTATTTAGTAATCTATACCTATACCTAGGTATATTTTAAAGCTGAAAGTTTGTTTATTATAACGCATTAATTGTAGGAACTAGTGGTCCGAAATAAAAATAACAATTTAGTGTTAAATAGTCCATTAACCTAGAAAGCTATCGGATATATTAAATAACGCTACGATCAAAAGGAACGAAGGATCAGTGAGAATTGCTGGAAAAAGTGAGTCAGTTATCCGGTTCAAGTACAAACTACGGAATCAGATTAGCCATGTGTAATGGTAGTCTCCGGATTTATAAGGAATATCTTCTAGTATTTAGTAATCTATCTTATTAATATTGATTATAACTTAATGTGCTGTATGGTGTGTCAATAAATGTGACCCCTGCACAGATCAATTGCAATTTATTGTTTAAAAAGGTTAAACAATGTTATTTATTATATTATAACAATGCTGAGTTTGTTGGCCGCTTATGTAATTGGATAGATGAAGTAATAATAGTGGGAGAGTGGGACACATCTATTGTCGTAATGTAATAGGTCATAAAGGTCTTAGGCCTCTGTCTGACTTAAGTACATTATAGGAATACTGAACAGTTCATTTTATTACTACTAATATTATAAACTAGCTGACCCGCGCAACTTCGTGAGCGTCACTTGACTGTTTTTGTTAAATTTTTGCTCTGCTTCTATTGGTCGTAGCGTGATGGTGATAAATGGCCTTCCTTGATAAATGGATTATCTACAATTGAAATAATATTTCAAATCGGACCAGTAGTTCCTGAGATTAGCGCGTACAAACAAACAAACAAACTCTTCAGCTCTTCTCTAAAATATTAGTATAGATGCGAGTTTAGTTTATTGTTACTACAACATGTTGTACATTAACTATACTTAGTTTGTGAGATGCTTTTTTTTATTAATAATAGGCTTGCATTTGGTCTCTGATCCGCCTATTCAAGGCGAAACCTAAGATGGAGCATGCTTGGATGTATTTTTGTAACTCTTTTACGCCAGAACGGCCGAAGGGATCGCGATGAATTTTGACACAGAGTTAACATATGTTCTGGAAAATTGAAGATCTCCTGGGAATCCGCGTTAGCCACTAGTAAGAATATTAAGGGTTTTTATGAATTATTCCAAAAACTCACGAAATCTCCTGACGTTCAATTTAGTCCGTACCTGAAATGAATAAAATTTTAATTATTATTATTTTGAATATACAAACATATTTTATGAAACATAAATAATAATAATAAGGGTATAGGCCAGTTGACTTTGTGGTAACTTTGATTTATCAAACTATGTAGTTGTGTAGGTAGGTACCTACTCGATACCCAACCGGGACAAATATTTGTTAGATTTTTCTGGCTCTATTAGAACCAGGGACATTTGTCTGTTTTCCCTATGTGTAAATACCAGTATAAGTTTATATTTAAACCAAACAAGCTCTTATTTTGGGTTCGGAGTCAGATTGTCCAAGTGTAAGATTGACACTTCAAGTTCACAAAACAAGTTACAAATATGAACTTTATCAACGAAGAAAGTAAATGAAAACTTATCAATGAGTCAAACGTGAATGGTGACTGTAATACGTATCTGGCTAAGTGACATGTCCATAAGTCAGCATTCTCAATGTAATATTACTAAGTATAATATTGTAAAGCGAAGGAAGTGTTTGTTTTCACCGCTTATATGGTTGGGTCAAGTCAGAAATAAGTTTAATACGTAATAGGGATACTTAACTATGTTTTCTGGATTAAAACAGTACTTAGAGGTGTTAAATTATAGTTTTTCTAGTTATTTCATAAATTTTTTTTTAGGTAAGTTGGCACTGATTTAAAAGTTTGAATGACAAAATCACTTGTGCTTATGTTCTGGAAAAATATAAAGGGTAAAACAAATTTATTTAATTTATTTTATGGATTTCCAATTTTGAGTTTATTAGCTTATTAGCTAAAATGAAGATTGTGCGGGAATGTGATTTTTAGAATTATTATCATCATGATATTCTCCAAATAGCTTATGAAAATATGTTCAAAAAAACTGTGGGTATTATCTATCTATATCATAATTGATATAATGTAGTAGGTACCTACCTAGGCCATTCAGCTGATTTAATACTCCACCATCCGCCTATCTTAAGATATAAGCTATTATAAACTCAAAAATGTTCCACCATAAAATACACAACAATTAATTATCAAATAGCAAATATATCATTACTATTTATATTGTGATACATCAAACAATAGATAAGACATATAGTTTTAGCAATACAATACTCAGGTCACAAAAGTTGCAATCGTTGTTCTAAGGTCGAAGGTGACAGTAACTCGATACATCGCAACATTGTCTATCGATATCAAATCGAATCGATACCGAATCGAATCGATATCGACGTAACAAGACCGCATATTTCCTACTGATATAATTGATATAGCACGATTAGCTATTTGGTGGGCGGATACAGCATATTATAGTCTTTATATCTGTGTTATAAGATTTAAAATGCGATTTATGTATTTGTATAACAGAGGTCGGAGGTTAGGTTATGTAATGAATAGATGCAATATTGTTGATGTACATACCTACTGTTGTATAAAATGTCGAACATAAATTAAAAAATTTAAGCAGATTACAATCTGTTGTGTCAATTGACATTCTTTATTTATTTAAAACCTCAAAATACATTCACATGTACATTACAGGTCACTGAACTAACACTTAAGGTCTTAAATATTATTTCATGGCCTTCCTTTTCCTTATATTTTTACTGTATAATTTACTGAGGAGGTTAACAACAACGTTATATTTGTGTGCTATTCTAACTTCAAACTCCATAGTAATTTCGCTTAACAATTATCTATCTCTTTCGCACGCACAGCAGTAAGATAAGAGGCTCTCTTTCACACTTCAGCTAGAGCGATCGCCAGAACGATTTTAGAATAACATTGTTGTATGCCCGTACTGACCGTATGTATAATATAGACTGTGTTGTATACATTTAATATATAACACTGATTTAGTCCAGACAGCTGGATTACTAGTGTAAATGTTGATCGGACATGATTCCAGTAGATTAATTTATCAGTGATATTGATCGATTTGCTTACTGCATAAGTCACTATAATTGCGTGACTTATTGATGAAATATTATTCCTACTTACTTATAATATATATGCAAAAGTTTGTGAGATTATACCTATAGATGATTTTATGTTGTATGACTGTTTGTTACTCTTTTTCACAACTACGGCTAAAGGGATTTGGAGAGGATTTTTTCGGGAATAGCATATTATTAAATAAATATCCTGGGACATTTTTCCCACGCGGCCAATCTGATTCCAAACTAAGCAGAGCTTGTGATATGGTAAGCATTTAGCTGATATACTACATATACTACTTATAACTATAGATATTTACATCCATTATTCAATTCATTATGCTATTCTATTCACATAGGCAAATTTTTGGGATCCTGGGAAAAGTCAGGTCCGCGGGAACGCGGGTGAAACCACGGGACGGAGCTAGTATTAAATATTAAGCTGGTATCATTTTGATGTCTAATCGTTACATAATACAATACTTTTTATCTACTTACTAAAAAGGAATATTTGTTAAGCCTGGGTTCGATCTATGAATACGACTCAAATACAGTTATAGTCTTACTATTACGCGTAATAACTTTGACTGTTATGAAAATCTACAATCTTTTATATTTTAAGAGGACTAAGCATACCATACTTAACTCTCGTTTACCATACAATTATATAACACATAAGTTAACTTAAGTAACTAGTTCACCAATCCAAAATCTTCCTCATTACAATACAAACACAAGTCAACAGAGTTATAAAAAATAGTTAAGTACCCATAATAAACCTTTAGTAAGTAGGACAAGACACGTAATAAGTAAGACAGTGTGACCAGCAGTTGTATCGGTAATGGGTTAAACGATAAACGACAAACAAACAACAATTGACTGTGATGAAGACTTATGTATAGAGAAATCAAACGATATGTCCTAGTTATGAAAGTGATTTGTTAAACGTAATAGATCGATGTTAGGTTTCGATAGTAGATTGGTACTGCTTTTGAAGTTTAAACATTAGTTTAAAATTGAACTACTAACTTACTTTAAACTTTAAATAAATATTTTGAATATTTAATACAAATTATAATCAAAAGGAAAACTAATTTAATCGGTAATATTTAGCTGGTGTAACTGAACATATACCTAATTATACGAAAAAACCTGCAAATTAGCACTCCAAAATTACACATTTAAATATCGGGAAAAATTATATGAAGTAGAAAAGATGTATTTCTGATTCTTAAAATGATAATGGAACTCAGAAGAAAATAAGTGATTTCCATGAAACCAGTTTAAACCAGATCCTGGTATTATATCAACAGTACAAACTACTTGGCATCGAACTATCTCTAGACAACTCAACAAATTGATACGTCACGTCGAACAGCGCCGACATCTCTTCCAATAAATTCTCCAATTCGAACCAATAGTGCTACATCACTAGCGAAAAAGCCAATTGGTACGTCTATTGCCGATAAATTACTACAGCAATCAGAATCTGTCTCGATATTTTCAACAAGCACTTGCACTTTCACATTTGCACACCTTTCGTGGGTAAAATAAGGAAGTCGAGCCTGAAACCTGAATGCTGTTCGAAACATTTTTCACTAAGGAAAATTATATCCTGTACAGAAAGAAGTTAGCAATTAATATAGCGAATCAATATCACGGTACATTTTAAAATTTAATAATAGAAAATAAAATAAGAATAAGATAGAAATATAGGTATAAATTATAATATTAGTATGTATATACAGATACAGTACTCTTTATGATTAAAGTATTACATATAGTTACTACATATTAACACGAAGTTCGAAATTAATATTTTACTTTAGAATTTCGTTTATAACCTTTATGTTACATTGTTCGGTAATTGAAATAAAAACTTAAAGTTTTCCGTTTTATCATACAATTATAGTGTCTATAAAGGCTTCTATAGTTAAAATAGTTGAAAGAAAATAACACGGTACTGAATATTTTTAAGAAATTCAGGACAGTCTCGACATTCAATCGAGTTCCAGTATTAAGAGCGCCCTCCCGAATCGTTCGGAACAGGCCAGCCGATTGGCCTGATAACGTATTATTGCTAACAGAAGTGCAGACGCAATCAATGGTGACCTCGTATGTACCGTCGCTACTTATTTGCCGATATCCACTAGCTTTCTGCCTGCGGTTTCATTCGCGATCCCGGATCTTTTACCTGGGATAAATAGACTATGTGCTAATCCAGGATAAATTCTAACTCGATGTTAGAATAGATATACCAAAAGCCGTTATGTCGTGATTAAGTTACAATTATCTAGACAAGCTTTAGCGTTTATACTTTTAGTAATATGATGAAGATAGGTTATTGGGTATGGTAGAGGGAGTTGTTGGCGTATATCTTATAAAAGGACCAGTATTCTTAGTAAACACCACAAAGTTTTAATGGGTATAAATTGCTCGATTTTACTCCAATTGTAATGGAATAATGTTATGACAACTTATACTTCAAAGCAAGATGTCTTAAAACTGTTATCAAATGTTATCATCTTCGGTCTCAAACTTTTGTAACTTAATATATGGTACTAGCTGCCTCCCCGCGGTTTTACCCGCGTAGTTCCCGTTCCCGTGGGAATACAGGGATAAAATATAGCCTATGTTACTCGGGGATAATGTAGCTTTCCAAAGGTGAAAGAATTTTTGAAATCGGTCCAGTAGTTCCGGAGCCTATTCATTACAAACAAACAAACAAACAAACAAATCTTTCCTCTTTATAATATTAGTATAGATAAGTACATACATACACTAATTTATAATAAATACTTATGAACATAAATCAACTATACAACGCTAGAGCTAGGTGTTTAGGATTGTCAGTGAGACACCGACAGCTAATAAAATCAGTCAGGCTGTCCACAGAAGCTCGTAACGTTATTACTCGTCCCTTCGCATCCCTTAAAAGATAGATACAATGCTAGTATGTTAGGGAGCTGCCTTTCGATTCATATAGTTTATGTAAATCTATGAACATCATTAAAATGTTAGAAATTGTGAAAAAGATCACAGTTAAAGAAATGAAATATACCTATTTTTATTGATTCAAATTGGCATTCACACGTCGTCTCTATGCTCTGTTCGGAAAGTTGCTTTGCTAAAAAGAGCCCTCAATAAACTCAGTAGCATATTCAGTTAGATAATGCTATTACTTAGTTAATAATATTTTTGTATTCTAAATTGTAATTTAAACATAGAACCAAACTTTCTAGACCAAATTAAACTCGTAAATGCAGTTAACATAACAATGGACCACATAAATAACGCAATAAATAAAAATAAAAAAACTCACGCCTCATCTAATATTTTCTAACGATAGCTCTCGACTCAAGCACGGCTTTTACCGTAACCAAATTATGTTGAACTATCCGCCATCCCTAAGTTATATCCCATAGGAGGAAGGTTAGAGGATGATAGGGGTCTATATTACTGGTCATGATATTTGCAGGGGTGCACCCTATCTGTCAAACACAGAACTCGGTAAGTGACTAATGTACGGAACCCTCTGGTTGTGAAGATTTTTGGGTCCGACGTTGGATCCTTAAGGTATTGATTGAAAACTGGCATGCGGTTCAGCGCAAACGGGAGTGTTTTATATTTTTCGCTTTAACATGTGTACATACATTTTTAATTAAATTATGTTCTAGTAATATTATATAATTGGATTAATGCTGAGTAACAACTCAGTCGTGCAATATTTGCTAAAAGAATTTAGACGAAACATGGGACAGAAATATGTTTTTTACTGAATTAACACATAGAATACTTATATCCCCTTAAATTTAATTATACATTTAAATCTAGTTTATAATAATTATCACCAATTATTTCGTTCCCTTAGCCTACTTAAGATTAAATAACCTCATATAACAGATTCCAGGTTATTTAAATTTGAAGAACACTCAATTGTGTCTTGCCAACTGAAATCTCATTTTATAAACGATTAGAAATAATAACATTTTGGGACGAATTTTTCGTTGTAATATTAGTATGTGTTAGGAAATTAGTTGGTTGACATTTTACCTCTTCAAAGGTTCCTTGTACAATAGATACGCGAATTCGATATACATTACCTTTCACGTATAAATATACAGTGTGCCGTATCCATGGTAATTAATTTTGCATGCTAAAACGAAGGGACTTTCATTGGACTCCTTAAATACCACCACAAAATACTTCTCCCGAACTCACTGATTCTTATAACAATGGAAGAGAGTGTAGAATTGAATGGACAGTGTTTTTATTGAGTGTAAAAGTAAAGTTGTAAGTTCTAGTGAAACTTGTTGACGGCTGTCATGTGTGTCAGAAGTCAGACCCGTGTCAGAACAAGTCAAAAGGTGTCAGTATAAGCTACCAGTGACGGCTGTCGCTCACAAATGAGGACATTACATTTGCTGGTGTAAAAACTTGGCTAACTTATATTTTCACAAAGATTTTCACCTCAGGGCACATTATTTTAAAGCAATTGTAAGAAAAATCTATATCAACGATAAATCCATACTAATACTATAAATGCAAAAGTAACTCGGTCTGTCGGTCTGTTCCGCTTTCACGCTATAACTACTGAATCGAGCTAAACGAAATTTGGTACACGGATAGTCCAGAGCCTGAGAAAGGACATAGGCTACTTTTTATCCCGGGAAAATTTAAGATCCCCGGGAACGCGATTGAAACCGCGGGGAGCTACTAGTGATCAAATAAATAGATAAATTGTTTGAAATATTTATTAATCTCTATTGTATAATTATAACAAATTTAAACTAAGTCTGCCAGCGACAAAAACTACACCATAGTAATCAATAACATTAAACAACATAAATTTATGCATCATACGACACCAAGTGCGTCTAGATTTAGTAGTTTTAAGTCACAACATTAACCTTGAACACGTGTATCAATCAAAATACAAGCTGTCATAATATACAAATTATTATGACACGAATAGAATACATAATTTGACATGATAAGATTACAATGATTGCACTCAAGTGTAAGCTTCAAGACTATTGCTTCATATAATAAATGACCTTATTTGTACACATTTACTTGACACCAAGTGTACGTGGATTAAGCACAATGTCAGCTACTTGAATGGAAATGTAGTTTTATGCAAATACGGCAAGTTATACTTTCTTTGTATCATAAGTCGTAAGTGGTCATAACATAGTGTTTCATATTGCTTTTACTTAGAGATATTGCATACTGATGTTGCAAGTCGTAGATAAAAGACTTAAAAGGATTCAGATGGTATGTTATTATTTTATATACCTATCAGGCATGGATTGGTATAAATAAATGCTCTATTAAACTACAAGATAGAAGAAAGAAATAAAGGATATAAACATCTGCCGGTATTTTCGCTAAAGTGATTTATGATATCAAATTTTAGATAGTATTAATAAATAATTTGTTTTGGGTACATGAAATTACTTAGAAACTGTGGAAGTTAGTAGACATCAAACAATTTAAAATTTAACACAGGGACGTCGAAAAAGCAAGCATTAAACCGCTCGTTCGAATCATTATCGATTAAATATGCAATATAAACTTTTAGTTCATGTAAGAAGTCAAGTAAATATTTCTTAATTAAGTAAGGAAACCAATTAAAAGGAAAGCTTCCTTAAATTTTGATATATCAATTAGCTTGAAAATACCTTTATGCTTATCAGCATACAGCCATAAAGTTGAAAGTGCGTTCATGACCTTATACTTTATCGTTTTTATGTAGAAAGCACGTGCCTTTAAAATGTGGATGTATCGTAGTACTGCTGCGGTTAGCCGCTAGTGTCACACCTCCTTTATTACGTTTGTAAAGAAAGCTGGACAATGCAACTTAGAAGATATCGGAAATGTATGTTCGTAGCCAAGATACCGCATAAAGTTGATAGCTTTAACCGACTTTTAGTGATAGATACTAAGTCATGTTAAAATAGCAACTGTGTGTGCTGTGCTATTTGGAGATTATTCTTACGACTCTCTTAAGGTAGGCTAGTGTCTCTGCAGTGTGAACGTATGCAGTTGAGATGATGGTGACGTGTTTAGGGGCGGTTCTAGTTGGGTTTTAGTAAAGTATATTGACTGTTCAATATACTTTACTAAAACCCAACTAGTGTTTGGCTTATACAAATTTTTATGCTTAGTCTTTGTTATACCACAAAAAAAGGAAAAAAATATGAAATGTTTTTTTAACATTAAGGACTTAGGCACGAAAATAAACTACGTAAGTACTAAGTATGAATGAAATGAATATACCTGTTAAGTACAGAAAGTTATGTTTGTTTACATTTTCACTTAACAAAATATGACTTACGTTTTCTTAACTACTCATAGCTACTGTGTATACGGCACTTATGGAGTAGACTGGACTGTGAGGCTTGTTTAAAGCAGGAACATTTGGATAAAGGCATTTTCAAAAGCTTAATATTGCATTTCATAATATTGAAAGTATGACTTGGTTATGTTAAAGGTGATATGTGTAAGAAGGGAGTGACTGAAATGACGGCTGACAGGAGATGGAAGAAACACACATGATTTGCCGACCCTGCTTAGGCAGGATAAGGGTAGGAAGAAGAAGATATGATTTCTATATGCATTAGACAACCGCAATCTATACTTAATATTATAAAGAGGAAAACTTTGTTTGTTTGGTTGTAATGAATAGGCCAAAAACTACTGGATTTTTTAAAAGTTCTTTCACTATTCGAAAGCTACATTATCCACGAGTAACCTAGGCTATATGTTTCCCTGTATTTCCACGGGAACGGGAACTACGCGGGTAAAATAATAAATATAGATGCAATTTATGTGATTTTGTATGACTTAAGTACTTAGTCTATCCATATATTGGTAATTATTTACCACAGTCCAAGAACATATGTGTAGTAACCACCAATCTTTGTCGACCTAGGAAAGCCTAGAAAATTCTAGTCCATTTTAAGCTTCCTAGTAACACCACTAAAGCGTAAAGACTAACGCATAATAAAATATTGTTAAACAATTTCCTTTATAAGCCATTCTAAATAAAGTTCAGTCACATAAAAATGCAGTAAAATAAATTCAAAAGTACAGCGATACTGCTTCAGAAAAACTGCGTAATGTTAATGTTGACATTGTGTTCGTTTCGTTTAAGTCTGTACTGTGGCTCTCAAGTGTTCCTTTTACAGAATATAATGTTTATTTGGGTTGTTTGGCTTTATAAACCCACTTTTGAATACCCTGCGGTGCTTAACATAGTTGAAAAATCAGTTTTTTAAGTGGGCTGTATAAATTACAACAAAATTAAACATATAAATAAATTATATAAAATACAAGTAATATTTCATAAAAATGCAAGCATAAAACTACGAAGTTAATCATGATATTAGTTTTTGATAAGTGTCTACGCGCGAATCGTCCCAATATACTTATATTTATAATCATGCAAACATAAAAGTCAAAATCTTTTGACATGGCTGCAACAAAGCTTTACTTTACTTAACGTTCACCATTTATCATCAAACTTTTTCTGGCAAACACCAAATTGCCAAATAAATATTAGCGTAATTGTCTATATGACACATTTATTCAACAGTTTTTATTATTTCTGTATCTAATAATAGTAGATTACATTAAATAGTTTGAGAAGCTTATTATAACAGAAGCTTAGCTTGGTAAGTTGGCACTATACCAATGTGCATTCATTCTAGTGGACACAGAAATGGGTTGTTTTCGTGTTAGAGCTAACAATTCGAAGGCAGAACTTTGCGGTTATCGGAAACTTTCAACTGTAGATTTGAAATGGATTGTATTAACGGAATGTTTGTATGTTCTCAGATTGGCGAGAAATAATATCTTTAACCGGGTTAATAAAAGATTGGTGTTACGTTTATTTTCAATTTTGTGCGAATCGAAACAACTTTTATATGGTCAACTTTTACATGTTACAATAATAATAATTAATAAAGATTAAAGCTTTATTGGTGGCTTTATCCTACTAAATTTATAAATTCGAACGATTTTTTTAAATGTTTTGATTTATCTTGTTACTCTTTCACGCTAAAACGGCTGAAGGGACCGCAATTAAGTTCAACACAGAGTTAGAATATGTTCTGGAATAACACATAGGTTACTTTATATCCCGGGAAACCTGAAGATCCCTGGGAACGCGTGTGAGAAACCGGGCTAGTTATTTATATGTTAAATTTTATATTAATAGGTAGAAGGATTCTTATATATCAAAAATGCTCAATAAATCTGTCGTAAACTGTTACCGTGGCCTCCCACCGTGCAACCCCATAATGAGCAAAGGCGTGTCCCCCAAAATTTCACAAGCAATTACTATAAATACAAGTCAGTCGGGCATTTTCCATAGAGAAGCAAGGGGTGTTAAAATAGTGGGGTTGCAGTTTTTTCTTAATAAAAGGAAAATGTTTTTCTTTTTACACTTCATTGGAGGTACAAGCCAATTTAATATTCTGTGCTACATATATATTTTGTACACTATTTTTAATTATTGTTAATTGTGTAAATGTTTGTGAACTTAATTTTTGTAATCAACACAACAGGGTGTGTCAAACAGCCACTAAAGTAATAATGCTTAATGGAATTCATATTTCAATTTCACAGAATCAAGAATAATATTGAAAACATTTAGCAATATTGCTCGACGGCCTATTTAGATCGCCAGACATATTTTCAGACCACCTCAAATTCTTATAGCGATTCAAAATATTATCATCTCATGTATAATAGACTAGTTGACCCGTGCAACTTCGTTAACATCACTAGGCCGTATTTGCAACATTTTTGATTGAAACTCCGCTCCTAGTCGTCATAGCGTGATGATTTATAGCCTTTGGACTTTCTCATTAAATGGGCTATCTGATACTGAAAGAATTTTTCAAATTGGACTAGTAGTTCCTGAGATTAGCGCGTTTAAATATTACTATCCCTAATTTGCAAAGTAGATACTTTTAGAAACCCTAAAAAGTCTAGACCAATAAAATCAACTATCTCTTTCAGCTCTCAACTTGGACCATAACATAAGGGGAGTTAAGTTGACAGTTTGAGTGAGACGTCGTTAATTACTCAGCACTTCTTAACTTGGCCGGTTTCGCATAGTAGGCGTTTAGTCGTAAGAGGCACTTGAAGTTATATTAATATTATATTTTGCTCCTCAATATATTTATGATGAAAGTTACATTAACTTAAAACATTGAAGTCAGCACTTTAGTTTATTCCAATATAATTTACGCTTATATTAAGCTTGGGTTTCATTATAACTTAACAAGTAAGACATTTTTTATTTTACTAGGGTAAAAACATCAAGCTTATTAAGTTTTTGATGATAAGCAATAATCAACAGGAAAAACACACAAAAATGCGTAAAACATTAATGTTTCTTGTACTCGCATTACACTAAAAAAATCTACACTAATAATATTATAAAGAGGAAAACTTTGTTTGTTTGGTTGTAATGAATAGGCTCAAAAACTACTGGACCGTTTCACCATTCGAAAGCTACATTATCCACGAGTAACATAGGCTATATTTTATCCCTGTATTCCCACGGGAACGGGAACTACGCAGGTAAAACCGCACGGAGGTAGCAAGTACCTAATAAGACTAAACTTTAAAACTTTTCGACATAGAAAAATGTTACCATAAGCAATAAAACGTACAAAAAGCCTTGTTTGCTATTATAACCTTCTAATCATTCAATCGTCTAGCCATTTCGAATAAAAACTGTTTTATATTCAAATAACTCACACTTTGATCTGATAGCGAACACTATAATGAGTGAGTGTCGGTAAACACGCAATTGCCGTGTCTACTTGTGTGAAATAACACGTTTTTAAACTGCAGTTTAGTTTACTGGCACTTAGTCATTAGCTATTGGGATAACTCGTTATTTTGAATTAGCACGTCGAATGTTGTTTGTTGTTCATACTTTTTGAGCGGACTTTTTCAAAGTATGTGTACTGACGATTCTCACTGATTTAAAACTATGTTTGTGTATCTGTGATTCTGTAACTACATTTTTTGTGATGAAGAATTGTAAATTTTTTATTTTTTTTTTTAAATGGAAAAGTTGGTTATCTCTTATAGCTCTTTATTTAGGTAAAACAGTGTTCGAAAAAAATTAAGCTTTTCGATTTATTTTCTTTAATAAAACGTTATTAAGCTCAGGTAATTCCTTAATGAGCTTCAAGCTATGTCGTACATTAAACAAAGCTTTCAGCCACATAACTGAACTACAAAAATAAGCAATTTATAGAGCTTTTATATAACTTTAAGTTGTTTATTGGCCACCTTGGCGGAGCCGTGGGCGGGACCGTATGATGTATAGTTCCCATTATGCACTATGCAGCTGATGATTCTATTCCGTTTTATTACCTCCCGCGTTGCACTTGGTATGTAAGCTCTATAAAAGCTCTTTGCGGAGCTTCAACATAAACTTTATATTGATGTGTTTAAATCTGTTAGACGTTGAAAGATTCAAAGTTCGGTTCAAAATGATGGGGTACCTAAGTTTTGTTCATTTTAGATTTTCTATTAATATTATTTTACTAAGCACTTATGTTTTATGTTTATGTATAATACGAAAATATATCCTATATTTAAGTATGCTAGAAAGTTCCACAGATACTAGAAGGTAAAAGTAATAAAAATCTCGTTGTCATTCATGTTTTTTAAGCTTATATAAAATGCTTTACTATAACTACGTAATACAATACATCTATCAAAAAATTTACTCATATCTATTATAAATGCAAAAAAATATTGAAACTCCATCCCATGGACTATTATTTATTTCACAGATGAAAAAGCTAGTGTTACATAAAAAAGCTATTTAACCAACATATATAACAAATTCAAAGCATAAAACACTGTCTTATGAAACAAAAAAACTATTCACTTCCACAAACGCTTCTGTAACACCTATTATAGCATTCATAGTACTATTTCCATAATGCATGCGAACTTAACGTACACTTTCGTCTCTAACCTTTACTCTGAGCGCTACCTGCGGCGCAGTCGTAATGTTATCACACGCGAACATGCTATCACTTGGTTATGAGTGCTTAAAGTTTATCTTATAACACCGAGTCATAAGTAAATATGTTTCGTAGTTTATTTATGTTGAAGAAGTGTAGTTCAGTGTATAATACAATACAATACAAATTATACTTTACATACACATGAAAACTATAATAAATAAATAATAAAAAAACTTCATTTGATCACTTTATATACACACTAAAATCCGATGAAGTCTCTGACCCTTAATGTAGCTAACAAAATTAACAACAGAAATTTAATACATAATGTGCTTAAACGTAAACAATTTAGGTATATATTTTACTGTTATATATTAATTACTATTATATCTAACTACTTAGATAGTATATGTTATTAATGTTAAGTTAACTTCAGTTGGACTTGAGACCTCATTTTGAAAATCCATGTCTATTCCATTTTATTCCATCGAATGATTTTGTTTACTAAAATACAACATTTTTAGCACCTCAACGCTCTATCGCAATAATAGCATCCCCAAACCACGTTGCATGTTTCTCGTTCAAACTTCGCACGCGACGATGCAAGCAAACGTTTCGGTTTGCGATAAACATCAGCCGAATAAAGAATCGACAAGTTATTGGCGCCGTTAGGTAGCTTTAAAATGGTTTATGGCTGAATAACAAGCTATAAGCAATTGCAGTGCGTTTTCTGTTACTAATATATGTTCAAAGGTTACCGACCGATATACGGACGTTTGCAAAAAATATTTAACAAAGAGTTATACAACGCCCCAGCTTCGCACGGGTGCAATGCTTATACATCACATTAGAAACCTCCAAAATTGACAGTGTTTCTCTAACATATTATGCATGTATTGTATATAAAAACCTTCCTCTTGAATCACTCTATCTATTTAAAAAAAACCGCATCAAAATCCGTTGCGTAGTTTTAAAGATTTAAGAAGACATGGGGCAGACAACGGTAAGCGACTTTGTTTTATAATTGTGTAGTTATAACTCCTTTTAAACCGACTTCAAAAAGTAGGTTATGTAGTTTAGTCCTACCCATCGACGTATAGCGATAGACAAGAACGTTCATGTAAAACATTTGTTTAAAAACTGGTAAGAGTTAGAACTAAAGTTCGCTGCAGCGCTGTATAAAGCTGTGTCAACTAACCAAACTATTTTAAAAGATACAGCGCTAGATTGCTTAGAGTATAGTTTTCTCGCGACCAAAACGTCGTAAGCGCCGCAAATTTCATGGCGCTTACGCGTTTCGTTCAGTTAACTACACTAAGATGTCGTCCCTATAGAGTTCACACCGCAGATGTGACACATTTTTTTTACCTTCTAAACTTCATTAGAATAAAACTCGATTTCAAAATGTATTATATTAATATTAGGGGGGCCTAGTGCGGATTGGCGGACTTCACATGGCTTAAATGAGTACTCAGAGGTACGGGCCAGGGCTTGAATTAACATAAAACAATTATTCAAAATATCAAACTATCACTACTAATTAAAAACTCATTAACAATTAATCAAATTAAAACCTTTCTAAAAAAACATATCAAGTCTGTGTTCAGTTACATATTTTTACCTACAACCAGTTTTAAGGGAACATCTGCACGTTTTAGTATATGATTGTAGAATGGCGTGGTATTTAAATAGATAAATTGTTTTTCTACTCTGGAATTACGGAATTATCACCTATTAATTCACTTAAACAGGTAGTAATTTTACTTAGTTGACTACTGACTAGTTATTTTCGTCCAGGGTCTACTTTGATTCGGATTATCGTTGTTATTAACGCTGCTCCGTGCGCACCCGCACTGAATGAATGTCGAAGCCACACTAAAGTCGGGTGTGGGGACTGCAGTTCAGTTGAGTTGATAAAAGCGAGTGTTCGGAACGCCCTATCTAGTACGTAGTACATATATATCGATGGTCCTACCCAAGTCTGTCAAAGGATTTGTCAATTTGTTGTGACATAAGATTAACCTAGAAAAACTTATTTGTGATCTTTATTTTCTAAATAATCCCACTCATAATATTGAACAAATAGAAAGTGCCTTATGATGTATATTTATTGGTCAATAATATCAAAACATCATCCATTTTGTCACACACTACTTTTAAGCGTTTGAAAGTGACAATGCCTTGGGACGGTGGCACAGATTAATCTTAACCTTAAAATAAATACCTAGAGATCAAAATTCAACTGTTTCTATTTCACTTTTTTTATTAAAAAGCTAAGTCAAAACCAAAACATAAATATTATTTTTTAGGCACATAATGGAAAATGGTATGATGAAACATCGCATTTTATTTTATTTGTGTATAGATTTGCACAAGAAAGTCAGATAATAAGTGCAGCACTTGGGTTAATCCTTTGTGAGCACAAATATGTTTGATTAATTGTTTATTGATTTGACAACGTCTTATAAATTGGTTTGCCGGGTGACACTTCAAGAAACTGCGTTACGCTCCGCTCACGTAACGTGACGTTATGTTTTAAATTGTTACTATTATTTCATCCTTCTTCCTACTATACGAATGAATATTCACATTAAAATTATTGACGTGACAACGTCTTATAAATTGGTTTGCCGGGTGACACTTCAAGAAACTGCGTTACGCTCCGCTCACGTTACGTGACGTTATGTTTTAAATTGTTACTATTATTTCATCCTTCTTCCTACTATACGAATGAATATTCACATTAAAATTATTTTACCACTCAAAGTCGTTGTCACGTAAAACTTTCGCCCGTATACCGACTTTACAGGCAACCAATTTTTTTTTATGAATTTAAAAGTATAAGCTCTGATAAATTTGAAATTAGATTAGTTTATATAATTACTTTGATATTCCCGTAAATTCAAAAAGAATACATTTACTACTACTATCAATTTAAACAACAGTTCTGGTACAGTTAACTGCAATCGGAATAATCTCAACTGCATCGCTGTCGTATCGTACCTAGTTATCGACAAACTAACTCTTATCACTGGCATATTGTTAACAATCGAGCTATTAAAGCGAATGATTTATACTTTAATGCGATACATTTCAATGCACATTATTCCACCCAGTTTCAATTCAAAGCTAATAATTATAGTAGTTTTGTGTGGCATAGTTTGCTAGCATGTGGAGCCTGGCAATCCGCACTAGGCGCTTGGCCTAGCTTTGATAACCGCTTGGTAGACTATGACCTAAGCCCCCTCGTTGTTAGGGGAGGCTCGTGCTCCTCGGTGGAGACGTATGTGAGCTGATGATGATGTATATTGCTTACGAAAAATGTTGTGTACAGCTGTAATTAGCACTTGTATCAGAACTTCAAAATAGTATTTACATCTTGTAATGATGAATTAGGTACTGTTGATGTAGCTTAAGTATACATAAATAAAAGCTAATATGAATTAGAAGCAACTAACTAGTCCTTAAAGTATTTGTACTTAGAGTGTAAACATTTTAAGCAACTTCAATAAATTTATTCAGATACTAGTGGCTCCCCGCGGTTTCACCCGCGTACCCGGGAGGTCTTCCATTTTCCCGGGATAAAAAGTAGCCTATATGTTAATCCAGGTTATAAGCTATCTTTATTCCAAATTTCATTCAAATCCATTCAGTAGTTTTTACGTGAAAGAGTAACAAACATCCATACAAACTTTCGCATTTATAATATTAGTAGGATAAAATCAAAATAAAAAAAACACTATGAAATGGCTGTGTGAATCAATCTTCGTATCCTAAATTTACAATCTGAATTGAATGTGAATATTCGGTTATCAAGTACTATTGAGGGCTTACTTATTGAAACCAGATCAAGACCTGTCTATTCTATGACGTCTCCAATGACCACGGCTAAGAACACTAGTTGGAAAACCATTAAAAAAGCACAAAGATTACAAGTCTGCAGGCATCAGTTAATGATGTCACAGTTCAGCTTATTGTGTGCAATTATACACTGTGTAATTTGCACTGATGTCGGGGATCGTGACTTGCCGAGAGCTTTCTATCATAGGGCTTGCAGTACAGTGCGTTACGGACTGAATTATTGCGGTAGTAATTATGGCTTTCTTTACCGCTGATATAACTTTTAATTCAGTAGGATTACAATGGAATATAGTGACATAATTTTTATGCTGAATTTATGATACAATAGGTACCTTTTTTTTTTTTTTTTTTTTTTTTTTTTCGTGGGGAAATCCTCATGGATACCCTGCCCCGCCTCGGGGGAGGGCGGGCGGGTTATGCCGGACTCGACCGGCTAAAACCCCACGGTGGTCGCCATCAGCGCTGTAGAGGGGTCAGGGTTCTCCGTACGGAACACATACCATGGACCCCTCCATGCGCGACGCTAAAAGCCCGTCTCGGGGGAAGCTATTGACAGCTTCCCCAGCACCCTCGCTGTGCTATTGCACGATGGGTCGAGACCACATCGACCCATCGTCTTCCTCGGGTTCGCCTGCTGGGCGCACGGGACCCCCGTTCCGGTCGCCCGCAAACCCAAGGGCCCCGTTCAGTCGCCTTTTACGACAGGCAGGGGAGCACCGTAGCTGCTATTCTTTGCCCCAGCTACAGGGCAGGAGGGCCGCGACGAGGTGCAACCGCAGCTCGGCGGCGTCGTCTGCGAGCAGGATCGGCTCGCTCCCGTTCCCGCTCTGCTGCCTCCTTCTGGACCATCACAGTCTCACAGAAGGAGGCTACGGCCCTCCACGCCGTATCCCCGCTCAGCATCGCCGACACAACTGCTGGCAGGGACAGGTTCCGTCCGATCCGGTCGACCAGGATCCCCCGCTCGGTTTCCCAAGCGGGACACACTGCAAGGGTGTGCGTTGCGGTATCCTGGTCGCTTCCATTGCAATGGAAGCAAGCCGCCGTCGCCTCACGTCCGATCCTACACAGATACTCACCGAAGCACCCGTGCCCAGTGAGTATCTGCGTAAGTCTGTAGGTGAGTCTACCACTTGGTCGCTGCATCCAGGCCTCGAAGACCGGCAGGACTGCTTCAACGACGCGTTTACGCGAGTATGGCTCTTCGCGGAGCCTTGCGCGCCACGTCGCGAACGCGATAAGTCGTTCCTGCCGTTTAATCGCCTCTTCTGGGTCTCCCCTACCGCTCTGGCGGACATTGCGGATGCGGTCATAGACCCTTGCATCCATGTCCGCCAGTATGTCAAGCGGCGGGAAGCGTGCCAGAATAGTTGCCGCCTCAAAGGATACTGTGCGGTATCCACGTGCAATCCGTAGGGCCATCCTTCGCTGGACGCTGTAGATTTTTGACCTACAGCGTCGGACAGCCAGCCTCTTTGCCCATACGGGCGCCCCATAAAGGGCTACGGACCTCACGACACCCGCATAGAGGCGGCTAACTTCCTCCCTCGGTCCCCCAAGATTGGGCAGCAGTCTGTGCATGGCACCCGCTACCCTCTCGATCCGGGGGACAAGGCGATTAAAGTGTTCCTCGAAGCCCCAGCGACTATCTAGAGTGAGGCCAAGGTACTTCATGTACCGCCCCACTCTGACATCAGACTCACCCACTCGGACGAACGAGTCAGGCGGTTCCCTGCTACGCGGCAGTTTGTGGAACCATAGCGCCTCGGTCTTATGAGGCGCTATCTCCAGACCCAACTCGCGAATTTTTGCGACGACGCCATTGACCGCAAGCTCGGCGAGCTCCCTGGTCCTCTCGAAGGTATCCCCACCGGCGACTATCAACGTATCATCTGCGTAGCAAACGATATTTACGCCAGTGGGGAGATCAACCCGCAGAACTGCGTCATATGCAAGGTTCCACAGTAGGGGCCCTAAAACTGACCCCTGCGGAACCCCACACGTAATTTCCCTCTGAATCCGCGTACCGTCTTGGTCCATGTACAAAATGTACCTATCGCGCAAGTAGTCTCCGACCACGCCCTGCAGGAGGAGGGGCACTTGATGGTAAACAAGTGCCCTCCTGATTGCTTCCCAAGGAAGTGAGTTAAAGGCATTGACGATATCGAGACTAATAGCCAACGCTACACCTCCCTGGGAAACTACCTGCTCCGACAGGGTGCGGACACGCAATATCGCATCTATAGTTGAACGCCCCTGCCGGAAGCCATATTGGCTGTCAGCTAGGTCGGGACCAACGTGCGACAGATGCCTGTTGAGACGAGCGGCAATTATGCGTTCAAATAACTTACCCACCTCGTCCAACAGGCATATGGGACGATACGCAGAGGGAGAATCTGCGGGTCTGCCTTCCTTCTTTAAAAGGACCAGGTTTGCCTCCTTCCAGGCCGTGGGGAACTTGGCATAACGGAGACAGCTGTCGAATAGCTGCCTCAACCTGTTCCCCAGAGCAGCCAGACTCAATACCCACACTCGACCCGGAATACCATCAGGTCCTGGTGCAGTGTTTCGAGCTTTCAAGCGGGCCACGGCCAGATCTAGCTCCTGTTCAGTCACCCCCATATCGTCATCTCTCCACTCCAAAATAGACAACGAAGGGGGGTGGTTTGAGGGACTTGACCGGCCCATCGGGAAAAGGGTGTCAACTACTTGACCCAACAGGACCGGATCTAAGGTTTCCGTGAGTGGGGGCACCCATGGTCTGAGTTTACCCAGAACCATTTTGTACGGGAGCCCCCATGGATTCTCATTGAGTCCCTCAAGGAGCTCATCCCAGCACCGTGCTTTAGCGTCTGAGATGGCGATCTGCAATGCCTTCGTGGCCGCTCGATACTCACTGTAGAGTCTGGCTGTCTCCTCGGGAGTAGCTCGCCTACTTCTCCGGGCTCTGGTATAAAGGCGTCGGGTACGCAAACACACTGCACGAAGCTGAGCGATTTCTGCCGACCACCAATACACCGCCCGGAACTTGGGGCGTCTGACAATAGGTACCTACTGTTGTGTTTTTGACATCATTGGGACGTGGGTTTTGTCTTTTGTTTTTAGCACAGTGCAAGCTTGAGATCAAGGCTGTAATTCATCTCTGTAATGGATGTAGGCAGTTATCTATAGAGATAAATAAAATTCAAGTTTTTTTCGTAATATTAAATGAGCAGATTTTCACTAAATAGATTTAAAAGTAAAAAAAAAAAACGTTCTGCGCAAACTTAATCATCAAGTATCGCGCGTATTATAATTATGCGCGACACTGAGCGAGGTAGGCGGTCACGTTAGCTTTGTGACGCAGACGAAGTTGCGCGGTTTAGCTAGTCCAAAAGAGGTACACATATCTACTACCTATAATACCTATATACCAATTTTTTATTTATTTTAAAGTTACGCGAAGGAACCATTCTCTTAAAGCTTAACATGGTAAATAAATTTAAGAAAAAAATATATTAGGACATTTTCTGCGAAGGTTATAAAACCACAAAATATCCACTGCATTTCGATATTACACAGAACCGTAGTCGGTAATTTCGATGACTTAATCGTACTACGGGAATCCCGCGTTTAATAAATCGAGAATACCGCACTATCGTGTTTCGAGTAAATCTTTTCCATTCGTGTGTACCGTAATGATATGTAGAAAGGTTTGTACGTCCTTGAGTCGTGCGCCCATTCTGCACCGGTCTCGGTCGCTGACCGTACGCATGCCCACTCCCAACGGCGAATCCAATACGACTGATATTTTAACCGCGAATGCTTGTAAGACTGGATGCATGATATATTTACTAGATTCAAAGGTAAAAAATAGGATATGTCAGTACAAAGGGCAAATCATGCTAGCTCTAGAAGTCTAGACAGTACCTAAAATTGAAGCCAAAATGCGTCGCTATAGCCGAAACCGGCTAGAATAACATCATCATAATGACTAGATTACGATATTTGTTTCGGAAAAATATATAAGTAACACGAGCTAATTCCAGAATTCATAAATCTACAAATAGGAAATATCTATATTTCTTGACTATCTATCGAATAATCAAAAAACCCGAAAATGAACTGCATCCTGACGAATTGTAGGGACGTTTACAATACTAATTCAAATATCCGGCAGTGATAATTCCCGTATATTTGAATTAGTATTGATTATTCGATAGATAGTCAAGAAATATAGATATTTCCTATTTGTAGATTTATGAATTCTAAAGTAAAATTAGAACGATTTAGTAAAAACTAGACCAAGATATAAATACCATATAGTAGTCCATATTACCTTACTAGGCCAGACGTCTACAGGCTATTAATAGAGTAAATAATTTAATTAAAATTTAAACGAATGTCTATTAAGTTGCCAGTTTTTTGCCTTTTTTTCAATAACGTAATTGATAATTTAATAATACAAACGAATAATTAAACTTCAATTGAAAATAAATGTCTGTGATTTATGATTGTAGGTAAAATGATGAAAAGCTTTTTAAAATGGGTGTTTAAAAATTTCATAATATCAACGAATAAATTACAACATTTTAATTGCAATTGGAATACGCATAATATTAATAATCATGACAAAATGCAGGTTATAAATTAACGTAGGATTGATTGACAGATGCAATATAGGCTACTTTGAGTTACTTGTTTATAAAGTGCCGCTTTGTTAAGACGTTTTATTTTTGTTTTTGTATCACTAAACGAGTTACCTTATGAATGTACAAGTAATAAGAGCATAATGTCATATTTTTCCTTTTTTTACTTGTTTGATTGTTTATGCAATTGTTTACATAAGCCTGTGGCTTCGACGAAGTTTTAAATATGAAATGAACAATAAATGTAAATAGTGAAATGGTGACAGGTTAATATTTCGTTTATTTTTTATAATGAAGTTGTATATTGTTGATATATATACCGGGAAGATTCACGCGTTGATTAAATTATTATCTATACTAATATTATAAAGAGGAAAGATTTGTTTGTTTGTTTGTTTGTTTGTTTGTTTGCTTGTAATGAATAGGCTCCGAAACTACTGGACCGATTTCAAAAATTCTTTCACCTTTGGAAAGCTACATTATCCCCGAGTAACATAGGCTATATTTTATTCCTGTATTCCTACGGGAACGGGAACTACGCGGGTAAAACCGCGCGGAGGCAGCTAGTCAATAATAAAATTATTGAACTTCGAAACGTCGAGTTTAGTATAAATCATTTATATTTTGATGATAGTCCATGCGTAAATCGCCCTGTATATATCAATCATGAATTTTGTTTGCGAAAGTTTAAAAACACGGTTATATTTTAGCTTTTTAATGAAATTTTAAAGCATTCTGGTTATATTTTCTATGCTAAAAACTACCTCCTACACACAAACAACCATATTTATATTGCATATTTAAAATGTAAATGGACATCAAATATATCACGAATGACAAGTAGATATTGGTTTTGTTAAATTACAAAACTGAGATAGATGCAAAAACCGGTTGGCTGCAGCACCATGATTTATTAATGCTGTTTCCGCTGTCATAAAACTATTTTATTGTGATATACCGAATGAACGTGTGACTTACAGCTTTAAATAAGCCATCTAACATGTTTGGTGTGGTATGTTAGTGCTATTTTCCATAATACACCATTTTTGCATAAACAAAAAACAAAAGCCGTTTAAGGCACTATGTTGCTGTAGACATAAGATTTCACCGGTTCAGTGTGATTTAGTCCAAAAGTGATTATAAAGGATTTTTCTTAAAAACTACTTTACACATTTAAGAAAGTAATCTAGAACATAAATAAAATTAGACTAACTCGCATTAGGTAATTGCTTACTAAGATTAAATCAGGTTACTCAATAATCAAATCAATTCCAAATTAAGTAACGAAATAAAAGCTAAGTATAACAATGAGCATCGCCGGTTTTGTACTCACATTTAGACTTTGTCGGAACAATAGTTTTATTTCCAAACATCGTGAAATGTTTCTCGCTTTATAATTTTCTTGACAAAGACTGTGGATCTGATTCGGCAACCGAGCCGAGATCACTGACGAAAGTAAACTTGCATACATAATCTAATTGATTAAACGCTTTATTACTTTAATCATAAATATCAATACCGTTTGTTATGCACGAAACTGATGCAAATGACGTTACAAAAAAATCAAGGGCGTTATGATTACAAAAAGAGGTCAATAATGTAAAGATTTATTGTGCGAGAGGATACAAAAAGGTCTGAATACTAATATGAATCTAAATGAAGTTTTTACAAAGCAATACAGAGTTTAATAGCTTATTATATATCTTTCACGCGAAAAAAAAACAAGCAGCACAATATTTCTAATCATATTATAATAACTATAATAAGCGGAATTCACATGCATTTTATTTTGACATCTCGAGCATGCAGGTTCCCTAACAATGTTTTCCTTCACCGAAAGCTAGAGGTGTGAATCCGTACGTAAGTTCTTTTTTAAACACAGACGGTACGGGCCAGCCGGCACTCTCAAGATCGTGAGTCAGTGCGTTTCAGAGCCACCATGGCTATTTTTAAAACGTAATTGATGAAGAATTCAAATATTCGTCAATCCAGTCATCCGTGTGTCACATTCAAACAAACTTGTCGCAGTAAACTGAGACATGAAAATCTTGTTACGAACATGATGAAGTACCGATCAGTGTAAATTGTATTAATTAATGTAACTTCTAACTTCTATATCAATTGCGATGGAAAAACAGACGGATGTAGAGAGCTGAGCTGTGATAAGTAAAAGGTGTGATTAATTGGTTTAAACATTAGTATTTTACTTAGAACTTGATGTTTAGAAATTACGATTGAAAAAATTAACAGGAAACAATTAATTGTATCAGAGAAATAAGTAGGCAGAGATTTCGTAGTAACATCGAATATATTTAATGTCTAAGTGTGACGTGAGAATTTGGTAAGGGGGCCAACGATAATGCTAATTTACATATTGTTTATTTACTTTAGTACGTTTTTTTATCGCCTACGAAGGCAGACGGGCTATCGGGCCACCTGATGGAAAGTGGTTACCGACGCCCATGGACACCGGCAATACTGGGACAATGCCGTATTTCCTACTGTAAAGTATAAAATTCGATAAAATATATTGTGATCTATCTATTAAATGTATTTCGTGTCCTTTCTATTTCTACCAAATTACTACCTAAAATCGCTTCCTTAACATTTCCTCAAGAGCTTAATTTCCTAAACACAATGCGGCAGTCTGCACCAAAGCGTCAAGCTCATCAATCAGACTTTCAGAATTTGCGTGCGAACCTCCTACATTCACAATCAGGTCGGCAAAGTGCTGTAGTGTAAAAAAAGGCACAAATTAATCATAACATTCAACCGAATATCATCCCATTTCCTTAGAACGGAAGTGTTAGAACTGCGTATCATATAGTTGGTCGGTATTACCGTGACTTATCGTAATAGTATTACGAATTTGAAACTTAAGTAAAAAGTTTATAATGCATTTGTAATTGTTTGTTTGGGTTATTCACTTTAGTCTCCGGTAGTTGGAGTTATGATAGTTAAAGCTTTTTGTTCTTGATTTTGATTAATCTCTATCCTACTATTTTTATAAAAGAAAGTTAACTTATAATATATTTCTTATACCTATATAGTAGTGAATATAATTTTCACAATATTTTGGCAACACTAAACAAGCCACGGAAAATGTTTTTTAGACACAATGTTTTTCAAGAACTAAAATACTGAAAGCTTTTTACTATACTACGCGCACTTTATTTGAAATCGAGCCTATTGCATAATATAAGTAGGTAATAATCTCTTATACCAAAAATCTGCCATTTTATTAATGTCATTCTAAGATTTTATGCATCAACTTCTAATATAGTCAAAGAGACAGATTTAAAAAGTAAATTTTCATAAATTCCGACATTTACCTTACGGTATCAAGCTTAGATGAGTGCAAATAAAACACGGTGTATCCACATATCTAAAGTCTAACAATAGTAATAGTCTTCACACGGGGTTAAGCCCGGTGCATGTGAATATATAACTACAATACTTGTTCCCACCACAACACAACTATTGTTTTATCGCATTCGCAAAGATCTTTATCGTCTCTAACATTGTAGTGTTGCTTCCGTTTTCTAACTAACGCTATATATTCCGAGATTGCGTTATGTCTTGCGCTAGAAAAAATATAATTTAGATTTAAATTGTTGCGTTTATGATATGTGAAGTTAAATAAATATTATAATTTAGATTTTGTGGCGTTTTGTAAGGTTTCCGAACAGGTGGTAATTTTTATAGATAGTCTTTCACAAGTTTACTCTCATAAGATGTAGACCTAGACCTAATAATCCAGTTGGAGTAACTCTTTCTCAAATTTTAATATGTTGTTCGTAAATGCGAATCTGTGATATTATTGAATGTGTGTATAATATACTCTAGTATTTTTAAAAGGACATATTGGGTTGCATAACCAGCTTTCCTTCGAGTTTTTGTCATAGACCATCAGTGAGATAATTAATTTCCTGATGTGATTATATACCAATCATCAACGCACGAGTGGAAAGCAGCTCGGGACCTCTCATCTGATTTCATAGTCAATGAAAGAGACACCGTCATTTTACCATAAGTAATCTAGGGATCCTAGTAGAATAGGATGCGTGTCATAATTTAAATAATCAAATTAAATCGAACATGACTGCAACTGTGCAATGAAATTAGGTCAACTTTATTTCAGGCTATTTTATCTAATTCGGTCATCAGTGATTTCAGGAAATAATAATATCCTTTTTCTATTATAATACCTACTAATGCAGATAAGGCTTTAGTACAAAGGTTCTAGATGTCACGATACTAGAACATATGCAGTTCGTAGCTGCATGCTGTGCAACCTTCTAATTATAAAAGTTGTTATTGTACAACAAGACCTATATTTAAATAATAATAATATAATCATTGCATAAATAAATTTAGAAAAAACATGATACCTGTAGGTACCAATCAATCATGAAATCAGTTCGCAAAAGTTTAAAACACACTATAGAAGTATGTATTACTCAAAGCGCACAGTAGGATCCTATATCTGGATAAGTGCCTTAACTTTTTCTACCATGTAAATGTTAAGGCACTTATCCATATTCATTACCTATATTTCGGTTCTCCTTATACCTACCTAATACTTATGTAATTAATTATAAAATAACCTTACCCACAGAAAAGACGACCATGTATTAAATAATAACATAAATCTATGTTTACACAAATCATAATATCTTGGATACTACCTTAGTAAAGTAAAAAAATTAAGGTTTCCATTGCAGTCAGAACGTACCCAATTACAACATTTACCCAAAACTAAGACAGTCTCCATACACCTCCCCCCATTCATAAACCGTGCAATCGGTTACCTAGACAACGGATAATATTTAAAAAAAATATCTTCCTGTTTGCACAATACAAACAAACTAAAGGCATTGTCATATTAATAGGACCACTTGAATGACTTAATTATCCTCAGGTGACCTTTAAAACAACAATGATGCTCATCAGAGCCCGCACAACACAATTATGCGGTAACAACCCACGTAATAAGAATAACACGTGGTATGTAATTATCTCAAAGTCAGTCTAGGCAGGCCATGGATCGAAAAAATTAAGAGGTTTATACATGTATACCCGAAATACTCACACTAAAAGGGGTGATGTCCCATTTTTTAATGGTTTAATGTAACATCAATAAAGTGATTTTTGATCTACAAAATGTCATGTTTTCGTTATATATTTTTGTATTGTTCATAGTTATATACCTGTGTAATTAATAACCCTAATTAATTTGTGGTATATTGTGATAAGTCCGCACATATCTCTTTGATTTTATGTCCTGAAAGGTAAACGTATAAAATTTTGAGTCAAACTTAACGGTTTCTGAGCATCGAAGCCGGTTCTTTCTTGCGATTATTGTTTTTTTAATGCTAATTACCGTATATTTTGTCCGTTATGTCTGGTTCTAGCTTTGTTTTCGTGGCTAAGGAATTCGCAATACTGTGAGAGTTTAAACAATAACAAACGCGTTTAGGTTAACTATTGTGTGATCGTTTTAAGTTTCATAATTTTGAGATTTTTACGTAAGAAAATCGTCTTCATCGATACTGTGTAATACACACTTCAGTTTTATTTTCTTATTTGACTTAAATTCTACGCCCATTTTTTAAGACAATTCAGACTAAATATTTATTAAATCATAAGATTAGATGATGTTATTTTCATACAAACAGTTGAAAAAGGCAAGTTCAGTATCAAATGCGAAAAAAATCCCGGATGTGAAACAACCTTTCGACATAAAGACACAGCATCTAACCACTCCACAAACAGTTATTTTAAAAACCGTCATAAAAAGTCCAGTTCAAAAACGGTTACCGCCAATAAATCGTGCTAACAATAAAGTTCAAAAATTATGAACCGTTAAATGCTCACGCGCAGTTCACAGCGATTTATCAATTTTAAACTATTAAACGGACAAAATAAACATCGTAAAACAATCTTTATCTAAGATCTGGCCCGAGTTGTCTAATTATATTTCAATTTGTTGTACATTGCTTGGTTCGGTGGTCGCTTGACAGACCGCAGGTGGTTCCAACTGCCTGACGAGGTCGAAAGTCGAGCTCTTACGGAAGCGAAGATACTATCTATCTTTTAGTTTATGATGTTACGTGATTAAAAATTGACTTGGCATTTCACTTGTTAGAGTTTTTGTTTGCGGATTTTTTGTGGGTATGAAAGCACTGAGTTTTATCATATACCTAATAGGAGTCAGTATTTGTTTTTTATTCCATAGACGCAGATTTTTTTTAAATATATTCCAGCTCTGTGGTTAACACAGTGCCTTAGTTATGAGAAGCAATAACTCTTACCTCTCCACTAATTTTAAAGCGATACGCAATAAGAACAGTAGGTACGTTAATGCTATGCTAGTTTACATTTTACATTATATCTGGGTGCTATTTTTAATATTATTAAGAGGAAATATTAAATTTTATGTTTGTTATGAATAGGCTTGGTAACTACTGCACTGATCAGAACAATTTTTTCACCGATAGAAAGTTACATTATTTTTAGTATAATAGACTATATTTTATCCCTCTATTCCTCCGGGAACTATGCAGAGCGGAAATTTGTTAAATATTTTATATAACTGTTTACAAAAGTTTATGGCTGACTGAATCAATTCACATTTCTATACAATACAATTAAAAATCACTACCAAAGACATTGTAAAAAATGACACAAGATTAATTAACAAAATGGAACAATAGGGTTAACACAATGCTCTATTTTTTCCTACCACAAGAAGGCTTAGCTAAGAAAAATCGTGCGTCAAATGAACACCTTCAAACTGAAGGCCAAGAAATGGTAGCGAAATAATTAATCAATGTGAGTTTATTTATCTGTGGCAACTGGCAACACTGCGGTCAGGTGGTTGTCCATTACCGAGGTCGGGTGCAGGTGAGTCATTAAAGTAGTGTAGATTAGATATTTTACTAAATATAATAATATATAGTTACGATTAAGTAGTTAGGTGACATAGAAAGAAAAACTATATTTTTATTAAGTAGATATTTGTATTGTGAGCCACTGTACTTTGTCAAATTCATTTGAATATGAAATGAATTTGACAAATAACAGTGGCTAGAATATTTTATACCTACACTCATATATTTTTTTTAGGAATATAAAAGAATAACGTGTTGACAACATTTGACAACGCGCCTGAAACCATGTGTCTGAAGCTAGCAAATTTAGGAACCTACTAAATCCTTTAAATCCAAATTCTTAATTAAATTTTGTTTGTTGGTAGTACTTTACTCACGAAAGCTGCAAATAAATTCACATTATGAGGATGTAATAAAGGCTATATCTTATCCCCATATTCCTACGGGAACGTTAACTATGTGGGTGAAAGCGCTGGGCGCAGACTAGTAGAGCTGTAAAACCATATTTTGTTACTCTATATATTAATAAAAACACAAATATTTCTAACTTAGTAATCACATTAACAAAGTAATGAAGATGGAAGTAAATATCCTTGTGTATTATTAATATTCAACTTGACCTTACGCTGCGGTTTATTTGACGAATGTGGTCGGAGTTGTTGTATCACAAGGTTACTGTCATTGCTTAGGGAAGTATGAACATTAGGTTAACAAAATAATGTAATATAGTTATTTTTTATTTATTGATCTACTTATTTTAGATTAGTACAATAATGTAATTTAGTGAGTTATTATTTATTTACCTGCTTATTTTTTTATGATGATCTCGCTGTTGGGCCAAGGCCTCTCATACCCTTTATAAAATTACAACTCTAATTAATACAGTTTTTACGTAGAAATAAATATTGTTTCTACTTACTAGCAACCTTTCGAACCGGGCATTAGAGTCCACGTTCCATAAGTGCCTGTGAAGCCCTATTTGAATTAATAAATATATTTCATTTCACTACCAAAATGTAATATTTGTTATTATTATTAAGTTTACTAACAGTTTTGAAACGTATAAAAAATTAAGACTTATACTAAAATATCCAACCAAATTAAATATAGGTACCTACTCACCACATGCAATATTTATAACGTTAAAATTCTAAGCCATTAGGAGGGCACTTATGAAGGTCAAAGCTACTAAAGTTACCGGTTCGGAAGTCAGCTTTCAACTCGAAAGAACCGGCAATTAAATCAACAAGGTTACATCTCTAATACATCAATATTGTTTCTTGTTTGTTTATACATATTTTGGCTATTTCCATATTTTTTTTATACCACTAAGCATACGGTCCCACCTGATGGAAAGCGGTTACCGCACTCCCTTCTTGAAGAACCCCATGCTGTAGGTACTCCATTCGGAATAGGTACTATGGCAGGGAGCTCATTCCACAACCTGAGTGTCCGCGGTCCATGTCATCGAAGCTTAAATAAAAGCGTAAACAATATTTAAAACAGACGCAAAAACGATAAAAAAGCCGCCAATCACTTTCGCGAATCAACCTAACTTTTATTTCCATCCAACTGAAATTTGCACGAATTTCCCCGAAGCAAATTTCCCCAGCAATTTCCCGAAATGTGTTGCAAAACTTAGATTGCTTGAGTAGCTTGAAACTAGTATTCACTCGATTAAAGTTAGCGTTGTACTCGGATTCAATTCCTAGAAAGTTTTTAAGTTATGTCTGTACTTTGAGCCTACCTTACTTATTGCCTGCTAAGTTGAGCTTATGTAAATTATTCTCCGTGTAAGACAATATTATCATAACATAAGTAAAGTGTTTCTAAATGTGTTTGCACGGACATACTAATCTCAGAATAAGTTACGGATTTATTTAAGCTGCGATTCGAAATGTTTGTTGAAAGCACTTAGGTATTGTTTATAGGATTATTCACGATAGTTTGTTGATATGAGAAAGGAGTTAAATTATAGATTTTACGAAGTTGGAAAGCTGTTTTATAGTATTTAAAATTTACATATTAAAGCTTTGAATTAGAACATATATATTTTACTATATACTGTAGAAAATATATAAAAAGCTAATCAATATTCTGATTAATTTTCATATAAAGCCAATTTGATTATGATATGCTAACCAGATAGCTAATATCTTGATATACTAGTCTAAATTTATACTTATACCTACAGAAATTACGCTCTTACAAAAAAAAAATATATACACAAATGTTTGCCCTAGGTGGAAATAAAACCTTTTCAATCTCTTGTCTAACTAAAGCGTTGGTTTTGTCTATGAGTAAGTACACCATTAAAAAGTAAATAGATCATCTTTAGACGTTTATAGTTTACGTACCGTTGTGTTTTCCTCCAGGCACAGTAAATACATTAAGCAAGTATCTGGTCAGTAGCAATAATTTTCTCCACTTCTCAAATGACCAGAGGGTTAGATTTCTCTAAATAAGGTATAGGCATATAATCAAACTGTCCTAGCAACAATAATGATTAACAAAACCTACTGTTGTTGATTTAATATCGACTAGGGGGGTCTTTATTCTGATGGTGTATTGTGGCTTAGGCTCCCACTCAGGACAATTATTTAACAAAAGTGTTTTCCCAGTAAAATAATCGGATATGTTTAAATAAAGTATAAGTAAATATATGAAGTGATATTAACATATCTGTTATCTGTTTTTCCAATAATAATGGGCCGTCTAAAAATGGAAAATGTTGCTGCATATTCGAAGATTAACTTTTTTTGTATTTATATTCTTATTATAAAATGGCATTTCGATTCTGCTTTGTGAATTCCTAAATATTTGATAAAAATACACTAAAAACTGACTAAAATATTTTATAATTTCTGAATAGTATTTCTATTTTAAATCATTCGACCGACATTCTACGATAATAAAGCTGAGAATCTAATATCAATCGACACGTTACACATAAATTAATCCTTTCACTTTCACAAGTCCTTTTAAGTCCAAAAATATTGATGAGTGTATAATTTGAAGATGCTTAAGTCGGTTGCCGTCGGCTACATTTATTGTGAACTGTACTTTCCCTTTTTACATAGATCTGTCGATTCGGCTAAATGTCATGATACAACATGAGTGACACTATTTGATTAGCCGGTGATGTCGCCTGGGGCGAGGGTATACTTTACACTTTAATCATTAGACGCTATTATTTGGTTTTTGTAACGATAAAGGTCACTCGATCCGGATGTTAAACGTTCACACATTGTTATGAAATGTTTTGATAGGGAATCTAGTTATAGAATATAGATGCTAAGTAGTTCTGCAATTCGGCGGAGGTTCTTTCGAGAAAGATAGGATTTATTCATGACAAATTATGGAAAACAGAAAGAAAAGGTATTTTTACATAAATCTAAGTTTCCTAACTGTAAAATAAGTACTTAAACCTATAACCGAGTCTCCAAATTAGTACATAACTATATTTTAAAACACATATTTATAATTATAAAATAAAGTTGCCTCATCTAAAACTTAAAAAGAAAAACATATATAGTAAAAAACAGTAGGTAGCACTACTTACATGACAGCAGATCGATAAAGTTGGCAAAGAGCATAAATCCATTAACACCAGAAGTGCCGAAACTCATGACCCCCCTAGAACCGCCGCTGTGCCAATTTTGACCCATTATATTTTTTACAACGTTCATTAACATAAAGCATGAATTATAATTAAAACAATATGTATGTTATTTGAAATTGTATTTATTTATTTATTTAAGTCAAATAATTAACGCTTTTACAACAAATACGTAACAATTTTTTTTTTTTACGTATCAAATAGTTTATTATAGTCATCACAACTAAGATTGTAATTCTAAATGTAATAAATACCAAAAAATCTCTTTACTGTTTATTATCAGAATAGCAAATATAACATAAATAATATTCCTTGGCATTGCATTTTTTACAGACAGTTTTTAAACATTTGAGACTTCACAGATGACTTGTATATTTGGTCTTGACCTTATATTTTTCATAATCTCTTCTTCTAATAGGTTTTCTGAAATTTCTATAGGAATGGCTGTTTTTTATTATTCATGTACTGCGTATACCTAATTCTTCTCCCCAGTTGCAAAAAAAGTCTCTACGGTTTATTTTGCTAGTGTTGATAAATTTATATAATACCCATGCGTTTATAGCTGCCAAATCAGACAGATCATAAAATATATGAACTGGCCAACGTCTAGGAGCCGCCTGTACTGTATATTTCCTGGTGATCGAATCGACAACATCCACTCCATGCTTCGTGGTATTGTAGAATAGTATTGTTTCTGGTTTTTTCTTTGAACTAGAACTTATTGTCATTATATCTTGACGCATCCTAAGCATAAGAACATTTTTATTTGGCTAAGTCTGAGAAACAGTCAATGTTGTGTCACCAGTTTTCAGGAGACACGACTTGTATAATTCTTCTTTAGCAGTTTTATGGCAATGGGTATTTCTCTTCGAATTCCATTTACAGTGCCTACGATACTAGTGTTTTTAGACTTCAAATATTCCGCTAATAAAAGAGTTAAAAAAATTGTCTCATGGCACATTCTTACCTTTGTTGGTGTAAAGTTCCATCATTTTCTGTACCACCTAGTCCCCTAAACGAAAGATGATCACAAACCTAATTTCCATTCGGTTTGTGATCATCTTTTCCAAGGTCAGTAGACGTATTTATAAGGTATATACTTTGTCAACAACGATCCAAAACTTTTGGCCATACTTATCTGACTTTGAGCTCAAGAACTGGGTAAATTGGCAACGGCATTTAGATAGAAACTTTTGAATGAAACTCTTTTGTAACACGTAGTCATCATCAGAATATCCCAAAGGCTTGCCATTTAATTTGTCCTCAATCCGCAATTTCCTGCGGTTTCAATATTCTGCTACTTTGACTAGACATAACTATAATAGTACAAGAGTTATGCGTTTGTAAAACAAAAACTTGCTCTTCTTACACAAAGCGACGAAGAAGTGAATATAAACAATGCTCAACTGTTTATTCACCCCTCCACCCGCGTAATTAGCCACTATGCGTCGAATTATTGCTTAGAAATTAGGCGGGACAAAAATGACCCAGCGGCAGTTCTAGGTAAATAGCAAATTATTTTATTTACATTTGTTGTTATTCAATAGAAAACATATTGAATTTGAGTCCTTGAGTAGAAAAAATAAAAAGATACAGACGACGAAACTTGCGGGTGGGTCAAAAATGGAACGATGGCGCTTCTAGTGTTAAACAAATCAAACTATGATTCATGTACCCACACCCTACAAAAACTACTACATTTCTTTTCAAAAGCAAATAAGCGATGAATGAATAACTCCACACTGACCTATGACTTACGACAAAGTGTAATTGAAAACCGAAAATAATTACGATTACAAAACTTAGCCAGTATTGCATAACACCTTTCTCCGACATTGAATAGAGGTGTCTGGGTCCCTAAGTGATGATGATTAATAACCTTAGAACGTACCTCTTATTAAAATGCGAGGCCCAAAATGTGGAGGGAGAGTATATATTGCAGGGGAAATATTTATAACCTGTCCAAAATAATTTATAATCTGCGATTAAAATCTACATGGTGAATCTTGTTTTGGCTATTAATGTGGAAATAACGATTGGTAGTGGTTTAGTAGATTGATTGTAGTAGCTACTTATATTTATAGATTTTGTAGGGTTATAGATGGACTGACGACCTGACAAGAGTCGCTGGAACCCGCTGGATGCAGGCATATTTCAACCGGACTGCATGGAAATCGATAGGGGAGTCTTATATTCAGCAGTGGATGTCCTACGGCTGATATGATGATGATGATGAGGGTTATAGAAATAATTTTAAAATGTAAGAGATTACTTCTCGTTTTTCCACGACCATTTCTAAAATCAATTTCATCTATACTAAAATCAGGAAAGACTTGATTGTTTGTTTCTTTAATGTGAAATTTTGACCCGAACCTTCTGGACATTCTTACACCAATAGAAAGCTACGATATTTGTGTTTGTCATAGGCTATATTTTATCCTTTTATTCCTACGGAAACGGGAACTACGCGGGTGAAACTGTGTATGAAGGTTCTACCTTTATAGACTCAATAAAACAATCACAACTCCATGATAATCCATCACAAATAAACTTTAAAATTGCCAATATTAGCTCTCTCCGAATGCAATTGTAGATTTAAAGTTTACAATGTAGATAAACTAATAGATACTAACAAATCATTGATAATCTCAAAGTAATTACGTCGATAAATGTTAATATGTTGTCCGAAGAATCGTGACCTAAGACATTCTATAATTTGTTCTACGCCATAGAGAATGCTTTCTATTGATTGTGCCAGCATTTAATTGACTGTTTTGAACTTCACTTTTGTTTAATTGCACTTGTAATAGGTAATTGCGTGTGGAAATTATATTTACCACTGTTCTATGTAATTATTCTGATGCTAAATACACCCGTATTTAGCATAAGAATAATTTAAATAAGCAAAGCATTTTTCAAATTAATCTTATTTGCGGTTGTAAATATATGTAATTAATATTATGCGTATGTACTGAAATAAGTTTTGATCTAGAACATTTGGTAAAAACTACTTTTTAATCATACTTTAAACGTTAAACTTTATTGTATTGCTAAACTTGAGATTCTATCGTTTAAATCTTCCTAACTTTTATATTGGTAGTTGACAGTGAGTTCATGGGTCAATGCTCTTCAAATGTTTAGTGATATGCACATGTCAAAGTCATTATAGGTGTTCTTTTCGAGTTATCTACTATTTGTAAACTGTTACATATGACATTTGAGTTCAGTGGAATATACACGTAAATAATTTCATATGTAGGTACGTACAATTATATATTTGTATTTCATATTTTATGAAAGAGTCAATTGCCAATACTTATTCTATATATTTTTTTTATTCATAAAGGTTTTATCAGATAATTATTAACTTACGAACGAAAAACTCACATTTACAACTGGAATTGGTAGGGCGGACTAATCCGATTAAAATTCGAAAAATATATATCCGCTTATTTCTTTGGAGGTACAGAATAATACAACAACACCGTAAGAAAGAGTAACATTACATAAAATAAATGTTTCCTATTGTCGAAACTACATGCATACTATTAGTCTAATCAATAATAATCATTCAAGCAATTATATAAGCGAGAAAGATAGAGGCATTGTCTTTGCACCAACGGACAACTTTAATAGCACACCTAGACATATTCACTTTACACTTTAACTTAAACCATATAAGTGCGATAATACCTTGGCAATTGTTTTTATAGCTGCATTATGAACAGTGGTTTTAATCAGCCGGATGAAGCATGTTACTTTACGAGATAAATCGCGATAGTTTTTATTGGCAATCATAAAAAGCCCTTTTACGTCCTTCTTTTAAAGCTCCAAGCTCGAGGCGAGAATGATTTCTATCTGTACTCTATACTATAGTCAGTTATATAACATACATAAAGTATTGTATGCGTATCTAATGAATTATCAACGCGGTAGTTGAATATGAAACTCCATAGTACCACGTGACCGTAGTATATAAAACACGTGTAGATTTCACTTGTAAATAAATGTTATTACAAATTTTAGAATGTCTTTTTTCACAGCTCTTGAAAAATATTTTTTTTTTGGTATAACATTGGAAATTTTTATATTTTCAACTGTTCTGCATCGTGAAAGTACTGAACGTGATCAAGTTTTGTTATGATTTTTGTATATCTACCGTTTTGAACCACCTGCTTGTCAATAAAGAAATAAAGTCTTCAAAAAGAAATGAGAGCAAATCTTACAAAATCATTGATAGTTTCATGAATTGTGAGCATTAAAATATTCAAAATTAATCTTATATCAAGCTTAAGACCACTGTCGAACAGTAATGTCGAAAACAAATGAAAAATGCATTGGAAACATGCACCAATAGTTTTAAAAGCCAATTTCACTAATGGATACTTTGGAGTAATAAACTACTCTTTGTTCTACGTCTAGTTTAATTATTTTTTCTATCTAGTGCATTTTGTTTGCAAATAGCTTCTGCTAATAAAATTAGGTTTCGCATAAATTGATTCTTTTTCAATATTGACAACTTTTCATTATAGGTAAAAAACTCAATTTTCCCGTCAAATACCTATCACAATTTTCGTCTTTTGATGTATGAGGATACGTCAGACTAAGTTAGATCAAAATTAGAATAGATAGGACCCTAGAAATTGTACTAATGTTTACTTGTTCATATTATGTACAGAATAACGCTAAAACAATGAAATCAGAGTAACAACATACTCTGTACTACCCGTATGAACTCTGAACATCTCTCGTAATCAACAAAGCACTTTCTACTATTAGCTTAATAAAAAAACAAACAGATTAATAACATGAAAAAATTCACACATAACTTATTCCCACACTTGCACAAACAGTGGAAAGCGACTCGAACCTTATCGATAGTTGGTTATCTCCGCGTTCACACAATACGCGATTAAGCACGGTTAATTTAACTGAAACTATGACAAATTTAACCTAACGTCTCAACAATAACTCGATCTTAACCCCTGATCGAGATTATGATCGATTCATTCGGTTTTTGTGCTTGAACAAACTCCGATTGTTTGTAGAATGTTAGTGTGAACTATTCGATTGTTTAATACGTAATCCGAGTTCACGGAGATGAAATTGGTTAGTGTCATTCCGATGACTTAACAATCATTTGTGGAGATCTCGTTAATATTAGATTGATGCTACTGCGATTGATTTCTATTAATATATGTAGATCCAAATAGAGAGATAATATCGTTATACTTATAGTTCGTGCGAAATTTGGTACTACTTTTGTTTTATTTCTTAAAAATATAACTCTTTATAATACCTATACATATAGGTAGTGAAGTGAGAAAAGCAATAATAATGATTGCCCTCAGCAAATTTGAAATTATCAGCTTATACATATTTTTCATCACTATAGGTAACCGCTTCCCATCAGGCGGACTGTTTACCTGTTTGCCACCTTTGTGGTATAAAAAAAATATACTTATAGGCGCATGAGCCTCCTCAAATAATGACTTCATGAATGTGAGTCGGTGCATTCCCCATTGAGCCACCGCTGCTTACGGAAATAGTAACATAATTTTAAATTTATAACAAAACTAGCTATCTTCACGCAGTTTTCCCCGTGTAGTTCGGGTTCCCGTAGGAATACAGGGATAAAATATAGACTATGATACGGTACTCTATGATATTCTAGCCTGGTTAAGATCGGTCCAGTACCTACCTAGTCTTTTAAAATTTTTGTTCATTTTGTTTATCTTTCATGTTTATCTTTATAATTTTGATTGTTGGTGTAATTGCGTCAAACAATAGTTTAATAGGCGGAGTGGGCCCTGGAGACCTGTAATACAGGTTTTTAGCCTAAATCAGGCACCAGTTCTCACAAGGCAGTTATAAAATTATTATAATAATAGATCTAAGGTAATCCGTTGTTATGTTTTGTGAGAGAAATAAACAAATTTTTATTATTATTATTAGTCTTTCAATTTATGCGTTACATACAAAAATAGAATGATTTCCTCTTTATAATATAATTCATCAAATCAAACTGCAAATTGATCTAATGTTCTAAACAATACCTCAGTCGTTTTGTTCATATTGCACCGCCAAAAGTCAATGTCACAAAAACAAATCATTTCACTTAACTTTCGTAATGTCCAAACTTATTATTTACCGTAACTCAACTCGTAACTTGTACCCATTAACGTAAAATTATTCAATTACCTATTCGATTAGGAAAAATTATAACCTTGTCCTTGTTTAAGGAAAGCGATTATAATTATAATTATATTACTTATTGTTACTTAATTATTATATTGAGTAATTATCACCTGTGTGAACACATCCTACTACTATTATAAAGGCGAAAGTTTGTAAGTATGGATGTATGTATGGATGTTTGTTACTCTTTCACGCTCCAACGGCTGAAGGGATCTGCTTGAAATTTGGCACAGAGCTAGAATATGTTCTGGAATAACACATAGGCTACTTTTTATCCCGGGAACGCGGGTGAAACCGCGGGGAGCCACTAGTCTTTCATAAAGATAAAATTCTTGTTTCTAATTGCAATTCAACGTAGTGAGGAAATTAAGGGTTTTTATAGGTAGAGTTTCCAAACAGAAAGGCATACTTGTAGAATAATTTAATAATAATGTGCCGCATAATAATGCTGCTGAATTAGAAAACTAGTTTCCTCATACTACGTTACTATTATACAAATCTATACAAATATTATAAATGCGAACGTAACTCTGTCTGTCTGTCTCGCTCTCACGCTAAAACTACCGAACCGATTTAAATAAATTTTGGTACACAGATAGTCTAGAGTCTGAGAAAGGGCATAGGCTACTTTTTATCCCGGGAAAATGGAAGATCTCCAGGGTACGCGGGTGAAACCGCGGGGAGCCACTAGTAAAATGTCAATGAAAATAATACGACATTTCTATGTATTATTTATAAAGAAGACAAATCATATTAAACCCGTTGAAGTCTTTAATAGAACAATAAACAGTTTCAAATTAATACAAAAAATAATTGTTTTTTAATAATTTTGCCATAAATTATTTGCATTAGGAAGTTTCTAGATAACTTTTGCATACTCTCTTCACTTAAGCATATTGATTTTCATTTGTCTTATTAAGTATTTTTGTAAACCTTAATAATATTAAGATAGATGAAAGTTTGTTTAGTAATAATACCAGATTGTCTAAAGCGATCTAGATTTAATGCGGTACTAAGATAAAATATGTTCTGGAATAGCTCATAGGTTATTTTTTATTACGGGAAAATGTATGATTCCCCGGAAAAACGGGCCAAATCACTAGTAGCATATAGTTCACAGTCAAACTGTCTGGTGCGGAAATTGCAAAGTGCCGCGGGACACGAATGAAATCACACCGAACAAACAGACAAACAAAAGGCCAGACTCGTTCCCATTGTTCCAACTCTCAAATGGAGGAGCATAATCATTTGGCGAGGACATTATAGCCTTTTTACCAGAGTAAATGGATTTTTAATTAATATTACTGGTGCTTTTAGGATTGAATTGTTTTTATTTGATGCTTTAATAGATTTGTTATGAAAACTTTATCACTTTATTAGTCTCCGGTGCTGAGTATGTTTCATTTTTCGCATTTTGGAAACGAAAGTATGGATTTTAATATCCTGGGACACATGGCCAATCTGATCCCAAAGTAAGCTGCAAAGTCCAAAGTAGGCTTGTGTTATGGTAACCAGATAGCTTATATATACATATAGGTACCTACTACGTTCGGATTAATAAATGTTTCACGAATAAAAAAGATGAATTACCCATGTGTTTTATAGTTATATACGAAGCCTTAAGTCGCATTAATTCTCAGTTAATGTTAATATAATAAATTTAATTCTTTATATTTCACTTCATCATGAATTATTCTGATAAGGAAAATGCCAAGTAAAAAATATTTCTACGTACAAAGTAATTTTACAGTAATCAGCTTAGTTATAAAAAATCTACTGAAATTATATATGAGCACAACTTCGTGTGGGTCGCATCTTCCCCGTTCAACATTTTTCATTAAGGCTCCGCTCCTATTGGTCGTAGCGTGATGTTATATAGCGTATAGGCTTCCTCGACAAATGGGCTATCTAATACTCAATATTTTTTTTATTTCAGCTGTCTCGTGTAACTTCGTTCACATCTTCTCCGTTTGTGCAACATTTACCCATTATACTCCGCACCTATTGGTCGTAGCGTAATGTTGCATACCTTATATTCTTCCTCAATAAATGGGCTATCCAACACTATAATTAATTATTTTATTTCAACTAGTAGTTCCTGAGATTACCCCATTCGAACAAACTCTTCAACTTAGTGTATTATAAGTAATAAGTATAAGTATAGAAGTATAGATTCAAATATGAAGTAACAACGTATTCAACAACGACAAACAACTTAACAAACGCAACAAATGTTGTATGTAACGTCAATAAATTACATCGGTACAGCATAAAGGGGCAAATATACCATCGCATGATTTATAAAGAGGCCGCTATGACCCCTTTGCCCCACAGTCGACCACTAGATGAACTTTCTACGAGGTAGCGCTTATATTGACTTACGGCACGCGGATACTATGTGTCGTCCCGCGGTTTCGTTTGTGTTCCCTGAGGATTAATTCAGGGTGCCATATATTTTTAATAACAGTGAATTAATATTTTAAATTGGGTAAACACTTGTGAAGATTATTAAAGCAAGCTTCCGAACAGAGCGTTAGTTGATTATATGTAAGTGCCTATTGGAATTTATATAATTTACATTTACCTATATTTTATTCAATCTTACAAAATTCATCCAGTAACAAAATACATACATATAAAATTGTTAAATAAATACATATTTTTACTTAAACCTATTGCTTAGATACATGATGCCTAAATGACTAAAAGTCTTTGGTGTTCTCTAATTAATGTTCATTAAAATGGCTAAAAAAATATACTGGAATAAAGTATAGGTAGGTACCTACTAATAGTTCAGAAAAAAGATTTTTTTTTATTGGTTTCATGTAGTAAGTCCTTTTTTTATACCACGACGGTGGCAAACATACTTTACTTATCCTCTTTAGTATCTGAATAGGTACCTTCTGAGGAAGTTGTAACAATAACGAAAGGGCGCTTGCAATCCGAATGCTGTCTCCACAGCCATTATGAATGTAAAGGAAGATATTGTCATAGTTTACGTAGAGAAAGTTCAAACAGAAAGCCAGACCAGCTAGGGTTTGCTTTGACATGACCTTGATTCGAGAATACTTGGTACATAGTGTTATGTAACATTAAATAATTGAATAAATATTGTGGTACTTTCTTTACATATGGGCAATTTTCTTCCAAACCAAGCAGAACTTCTAATGTAACTAGATAGATTAAAACGTCCCTAAGCATACCTATATAGGGTTATAGTGGATATTTCTGAATACCCAGTCGTTATGTTTTTTTAAACGTCGAAGATAGTGAGGTTGTATTACGATAATATTCCAACAAAATAAAAAAAAAATTAAAAGTCCCTGGCTCAATGTGGTGGCAGGTAGCGCAGGATAGGGAGATTTGGGCTTCATTGGAGGAGGCCTTTACCCAATCTGGGAACCTTAATGATAGTTAATATTAGTCTATAGTTTAAAAATAGTAAATAAAGGAATTATCTCAGTAAGATTAAATAAAGGTTTTTTTTGTTATTTTATTTATTGATTATTTATATTAGTCCACGAGTGAATCGCCCCGTTATATATAACAATCAAGAACCTAAATATGCACACAAATGTTCGTCCTGCGTGGAAATTGATACCTCGGCTTGAAAGCCATTTTCTTCTTCTGTTTATATAATTTTACTAGGAAAAATAGGATCCTATTACAGGTAACACAGATAAAGCAATGTTGAGGAAATGAACATTTACACTAACAAAACCACATGCGTCTGCGATCTGTCTATGTAGGTCGATATCATGTATAATTTCATATTAAATTGATCATGCACGTATTGATATTTGAAATTGGACTTCAACGGTTGCAACTTAAGATGTAAAATCATTCAACCGTGCTATGATAACTGTGAATGTGTGAACTTTGTCGCAGTTGACCAGTCAGTGTTGTGTTACGACTGTCTATGCATTCGATTACATGAAGGTGCCGGGTATAAGCGCTAGCGGGAGCGGGAGCGGAAGCTCGAGGACGTTATACTATGCAATTGCATAGTAAACTTTGTTTTATGGAGACCACAAAACAAAGTTTATTGCTTTCCGTAATGAGAAAGTTTGTATATTTATGACTTCTGCCATGATTTTAGGGAGGTCTTAAATAAAGCGCTTCAAGGATTGTATTCTCATTTATCTAATAGACTTGCTGAAAATAAAGATACTAAAAATCTTTATCATTGCATAATGATTCAAATCTAAGGCTACTTTATTTTAACAATATTAAAAGAAAACTAGCTTTTAGACTTGAACCTTAGGAATATCTTCACTTTAACGAAATTAAAAATCCTTTACATCCCTTTTAAATTTACCATATCCATTTGGAATTGATTTCACCAAAACCATAATTGATATCCAAAGGCATTGTCTTTCACCAAACTCCATTATTGATGCGTTCATATTGACCCCTTTTTCTTCTAAATTGAACCGCAATATTACAGTGGACCGGCGCAGCTGAATTATTTAGTACACTCGATTTAAATTAATGGCAGCACAGATAATGTATGCATCAGACGAACGATCCTGATTCATTTAGGCCATGTACGGTCTTCACATCTATTTTAGGCATTCTCGTTTGATCTGTTGGACCGATAAGGAAGCATTTACGGTGGGATTTTGACCGATACGTATGTAATTAATGCTTATTTATTGATGCTTGTGGATTTATAATTGCAGTTTTTGGTATCGTTACTTTGAACTGGGTTTGTTAGGCGCCACTGGGCTGGATCAGCGTTTGATGTCGAATGTACATATTTGGAATGGAATGTCAGATTACAAACAGAATATCAAAGTATCTATTTAAATATTATTTGATGTTTGGAATAAATTTTATAATAATTGTACTATAATAGGATTCGTTTGATGGCTTTTTTTCGTATTCTCGTTGCGCTCTTGCGTCTGTCGCTTGTCTAAAAAGGTCACTTATTTAGACTTTTATCCCCGTTATTTGAACCTGCACATTTTAGTTTCAGATTTTATTAAGTTTAACATTGTTTTAGCTATTCATTAAATAAATAAGTAACAGTGACTATTGATTTGCTTATTAGTCGTGATATACAAAATGATATTACATATCCTACGTTTATAATACCTGAACGCTTTATATATGACTAGTGGCTCCCCGCGGTTGCACCCGGGTACCCGTGCTATTTTCCCGGGATAAAAAGCAGCCTATGTCCTTTCTCAGGCTCTAGACTATCTTTGTACCAAAAATCTTTTAAATAGGTTCAGTAGTTTTAGCGTGACAAACAGAAGTATGGATATTTAACGAAAGATAAATCATATAACAATGATCCAGAATCCTTAGAGAATGCGACGAAGCGGAAGTATCACAATAATTTAAGCGTTCAAAATAATGTTTATTGGTGTTGCCACTTCTCAAATAACTATCCCAAAGGGGTTAGTAATTACACCAACAAAACTGTAGCAAACAGCACATTGGGCAACTGAACTGGAGGGCTAATGTCGCCACTTTTACTCTAAGCATATATGAACTGTCTTAATAGCAATAACATATCGATGCACTTGCGATTATTTTTCATTGAAGTTCAATATATACTTGTGAAACACGAGAAAATGTTCAAAATTTTAATATCCGGTCGTGGTTTCGATTACACACACAGTACAAATATTTATGTGCATGTACGTGTCTATTTGTTCTGTCTGAATGTTTGTCTTTATACAAAAGGATATTAAAACAAATAGAATATATACTATCTGGATACCAAAATACAAGCTTTATACAGTTTGAAATCAGATAACGTCTAAACGAAAACTACAGATAAAAATCTAGTTTCTGCCGGTATCAAAATTTATTTTTCTTGAAAAATTGGAGTTTATTAGTTATTGTTTTGCAAATTAAGGTGTCGATATGTAAAAATGTCCCAGACCAAATTAAAGTGGCCATGATACTTTATTTCCCATTTCACATACGTTTCGGGTAAAGCGACGAGATTAGGCCCCTAGTACCAACTGTAACCCATCTCTTGTTGTTTATCCGTTGAGTTATGACCGCCAGCGTCGCGTCAGCTGCAGCCCGTTGGTGCGCACAGTAAACAGCGACTTTGTTTAACTAGAGGACATGTAAGGCGAGCTCGTGAATGATAGCGTGTAATAATAATATTTAGAATACAGTTATAAAGAGGAATTATTTGTTTGTTATGCATAATCTGCGAAACTATAGAGCCGATAGTAAAGTGCTGATGAAGATATAAAGGACGGGTCAATGTATGTGCTCACCTGTTTACATTTAGTTTGAATTGTAACTAATTGATTAAAGGCGGTATCTGATATCTGATGAGAGCCAACTCACTTATTAGAAAAATGTTTTTCTTTACAACAAACTGTTTCTCTTTATACTTTCGACTATAACATATAGCAAAATTTCTCCTAGTGGCGATGACAATAGACCTAGCATGGTAGCTATTCAAGTTCTGAAAATAAACTCCTGTCCCAATAAATTAATATTAAAAACTAACCTGAAAGAGCAAGTAGCCAGAGTCATACATCCAGAAGTCATCTGGCGCGTTGCCCGGCTTGGTGAGATGTATCGCGAGGCAACGCTGCAGTATCAGCTGACAGCGCTGCCCCCCCGCTCCGCGGCCGCTCATGCCTCACGCGGCAGGCGGCGGCATGCTCTGGAAAGAGAGGGCTGCTGTTAGAGTGGGATAGATAGACACGTCAGATGGTATGAATGAAATAGTTGTTATTTGTTATTGTGTGATAAGCTTAAATCTACATCTACACTATTAAGTAAAGAAAAGTTGTATTGATGGTTCTGAAACTACTAGACTGATTTGAATAATTATTTCATTATTAGAAAGCTACGTTATTTGTGAGTGTCATAGGCTATATATTTATATAGATAGATTTTATCTCCCACAGTGTTGGGATCTACGTGGGTGAATCAGCTGAGCGGAAGTTAGTATTATACATGTCAATAAAAATATTATACCTACACAAGTTTTTACTACAATGACTGCAAATAAATCATATAAAATTTGCCACTTAACTAAATAAATGATTCTCGCTCCCGCTTTGTACCTAAACGCAGCTTTACATCCCTTCATGGGAGTGCTACCGTATTCTAATTTCGACAGCGATATTTTTTAAACTGTCGAATATGTAACAAGTACCTACCTATCGGCCTTTTTCTCCGGAGTGTTAATGGTTATAAGTTAACGTGCTATGATTTAAGAAAGTATTTTCTCGTGTGGTATTATTTTGTCTAATCTTCCGAGATTGGAATATTACATAGAATGAAACCTTTAGGAGGTCCTTAGCATTATCTTATTAGCATATTTAGCGATATAATCTTACGAGTGTATGATAGTCTAATAAAACATATGATATCTGATAAACGCGAATAAAAGTTCAATTGAACCGAAATCCATACTTCCATACTAATATTATAAATGCGAAAGTATCTCTGTCTGTCTGTCCGTTACGCTTTCACGCTAAAACTACAGAACCGATTTAAATGTAATTTGGTACACCAATAAAACAGAGCCTGAGAAAGGACATAAGCTACTTTTCATCCCGGGAAAATTGAAGAACCCCGAGAACGCGGGCGAAGCCGCGGGGAGCCACTAGTTAGACATAAAACTAAAGTCTTTCAAAAACACCATCCGTCAATTTAATTGTTAAATTTATTACCAATATCTCCAAATAATTTAACAACAAACCAATACGTCACCAAAACCGTAACGAACCGGCAAAAATGCCGAACGCCGCGACAATACTATGAATAATTGTTTGAATACGACTGATTGCGTCCGTCTGGCACTGGACCCTTGACATGACAGTTTGAGAACAAGGTGATATTAAGTATTGTTTACCACGTCCTTAGAACACCGTTTGCGGTTACACCGGACATAAAACTTGCGTTTATCACGATTATCCAACTAAAACGATTAAAGAATAAGTCTTATAACTGTGGGATAAGGTTTAGTTTCAGTTATTGGTATATAAGCTTTAGGGCTGTTCCTTTTGTTGATATGGTAAGGAATCAATAATGATCCGTTTTGATAAATTGAACCTTAAGAGTGTAAAATCAAAAATAATCAAATAGGCCTCAATAAAGCACTTATGAATAGTCACTATTAATGCTCGGTTCTGATAGTTGTATTTTACTGAGAAGAGACGGCAATAAACTCAGTAATTACTCTTTTCAAAAACCAACGATGAATAAATTCACTTTTATAATACCGAATGTCATTATAGTGGTAGTGATCTTAGAATCTTAGAAAGAAGATCAGTAAGAAATAAGCTAAAGACAGGTATAGTAAATCATTAATGGAGACGATATAGTAGCTAATGCATTGTCAACAAACGGCTACAAAATTACATAAGTAGATAGATATAGTTTTCAGTACTCCACCAACAACTTTTAGTGCACATTTCCATAATCAGAAACCTCGTATCTCTAAATTAGTTTCCGTGGACATAGACATTATTGTAAAGCATTAAGAGCTATATTCTAACAACTATAAAGTTTTGTAGTTGAATGCACAAGTTAGAAGTGTTGTTAACATCTTACGCAAGGTCTGTTGATTTAGGATTCCAGGTAAACTAGGAATCAAATACGCATGCCATTTTAAATCGATTATTTATTTTATAGTCTGTAAATATTTTGCAATAATCGATTACCAGTGTTATGCCGAATAGGTACTTCCTCCGTGAAATTGTCGTATTTTCATCATGCATTAAAGTTTATGTAAGAATGTTGTTTGTTTGTAATGGTTTCTTCAGAAATAACTGCACTTAGTGTAATGATATCGAAGGGATTTCCTTTGATTGTTCGAAGTGGATGAAAGTGCATCTTACGAATCAAAATCGACTCTACTAACAGCCAAAACTCTATCGAGTTATACGGCGTCATGATAAAGAACTTCTTGTCAGATTGCAGTGTTCACGAGGAAGATAGATAATAACGAGAATTCAACGTCAAGTTTGAATTCAGATTAGTATAGCCTATCCCAAAAGAAGCTGAACTTTTGCTTTGGTAACCTGATAACAGATTAGGTACTTCAACATTATTTTTAAAGTAGGTATATTTCTTAAAATCGGATAAAATGTTTCACAAACCGATTTAAATATTATTTAACAGAAAGCCCATTAATCGAGGAAGGATATATTACGACCAGAGAGAGCAGAGAATCATCGAAAGTTCTTGCAAAAACGAGGAATATATGACGCAGACAAAGTTGCGCCGATCAGCTAGGTTATAAAATTAACAGAGAACAAGCAATACCAAAGTTTAAGTATAGACATACGGGATCACCTATTTTGGCACACTGCGACCCAGATCCCAAACCGACATCCATAAAACCGTTTCCGAACCGTAAATATATTCAAATGACTATTTCCCTTTACTGTACAAACAAAGTGATCGCGTGCGTACATTTAACCATAAGTTAAAATTGCGGTTCTCCATTTGAAGTATTAAGGTCGTGCCACACTGGGCGTCTTCTATTGTCAGCCATTATAACGGCATCAGCGCCAATTTTGGTGTTGTGCAACCTGCCTTAGTATTACGAGTTGGTTTTACATCATAGGTTGTGAACGTCTGCCGCATTGTTTTATAGATGTTTGTAGCTATGCATTCTGTGGTAAATACTAGAAAGGTGTAGGCATAGATGTCTTTGGTTCTGTGGAGTATATTGTATTAACATCTTGCTAATAAAACATAATATGTGAAGCATGTAAAATATGATAATGTCGACATTTTTCTAAGTTTATTGTTCACCGACAAAGACTTTCAGTTCTTCGACCTTACGATATTAGAAACAAAAAAAACTAAAATATTCTATCCAAAATTCTTTAACTTAAAGCTAATTAAATTTATACTACATAATATAGCTAACTGTAAATGTTCAGTTACCCAAGCTACATTACTGATAGTTAGCAGACACTTTGACGTTTTGTTTTTATAAAATGGAGAGGTAAACTTGTGAGGAGGGACGTTTAACGAAGTTTTATTAAGAAAGGAAACGTATACCTACAACTCATTTCTGTCTTTAAGAATATACTAGATTTTGCCCGCGACTTCTTCCGGGTGGAATAGCTACTTTGGGCTAACCCCGATTTTGAAACATTATTAATTATTGTTCCGCTTCTATTAGTCGTAGCGTGATGATATATAGCCTATAGCATTCCTCGATAAATTGGCTATTTAACACTGAAATAATTTTTCAAATCGGACCAGTAGTTTCTGAGTTTAGCGCATTCAAACAAACGAACTCATCAGCATTATAATACTACCTAAGTATTTCCAAACAAGTTATTCGATTTCCATCCTTAACGTGTATTACCGATTTATGTTATTAATAGATTCAACGATAAACAGAGAAAAGTTAATGCATAATAAATCATTTGTGAGCCACAGTCGTAAATCTTAGCGAGCTTTCATCTAGATGATGGACTTAAGTGATTAATAGGTAGGGCTTATTCACACCGTCTTACCCGTTTGCGGGTAGGCAGGTTAGTTATTGGGACAACTAACGTATTCTCCCGTGACACCGTTCGGAGCATCGAGTATAATAGTCGATATATTTATTTTTACAGTGACATTAAATGGTCTACGCACACAAACTTTTTGTTCCCAAAATGAGCATAGCATAAACCATTATTATTCCCAACATAAGTATCTCTGATTACTTACTGGGAAGTCTCAGCGTAAAATTTTATAAAAATGATTATTGATTTCAGAAAATAATCTATTTTTATTAAAAATTAAATCCTTTATTTATAGTTTAGGCATCTATCGTGTGCTAGCCAGCTTCAATCTTAGTATTTACTAATACATATACCATAGATTGCATACCACCATGTCATACTGTTTGTTTGTATAAAACCTTCTGTCATAAAAAAGGGAAATTTTAAACTATATCAAAAGCAAGGAGTATGAATAAGCTCAGTAAGGTAAATCTATGTGTATTGCGTGTGTTACAAACGCACGTGTGAATCCCGTTTCCTCAGCTTCTAAGGGCTTTATGTAATCTCTAATTAGTTTAAGTGCAGTCTATTAACTAGCGATAACTACCGGGTTTGTGTGTGTACAATATATTGCCTTCGTTGATGAGATTTATTCAGCTTTCAGTCGGTAGCTATTGAGTAACTTAAGATGGTACTTTGACTAGTCAAATCAACAACATTTTACTAAATGTCGAAAGGTTAGCAATTTATGATGTTAGTTTGAAATATATAGCGATATAATATTAATGATTTTTGTCTGTATAACAAAATAATTATGCCTTAATTGGATTTCGGTATTTTTGGCTCTACATGATATTATTATTAGAAATATTTTGAAATAACATTTATAACACGCTTTTATAGAAACCTATAGTTAAATAAATACCCTGGGACATTTTGCACACACGGCTATCTAATTCCAAACAAAGCAGAGCTTGTACGATGATGTTCTGCAAATTATATCTATATACTTATCCATCCATTAATAGTAAAATTTCCAAAACAGTCCGCGTAGCGTAAGGGTGTAAAAGGCATCTGCGGCTAACAACTTCTAGTCCATTTCAAGAAAAAAAATTAGGTAATTTTTTTTTAATAAACTAGAAAGTGTTAGCTTCAGATGGCTTTTACACCGTTACGCGGACTTTTTCGGTGAGCGTAGACAGAGGGCTCTCAACCGAAGGAGAATCTAAGCGACAGCGTTGAGGGTGTCCCCAGTGGGACCGTGCCTCATAAGTAAGTTCTTTCTCATCTAACTTTTACCTGAAATATTCCAGTTAGAGCAGTATAGACTACAATTTCCAGTGGTCTCGTTCAACCTGTCTATATCGTTATCGCTTGAAATACAACCTACTTCAGAGTCCCGGTTGGTGCCGGATTTAAAAACTAGAACAAATTCTATTTAATCTAGATTCCCAATCGCACAGAAATCGTGATGAGCCAGATGATATTTTTAGTCAGAAAAGAAACAGCTGATCACTAAATAGATTAACTGTATTCTTTTTTTAAACTAGTTACCCATCCCGACTTCGTATAAGGTATTATTATTATATATCCGCGTAGTTCCCGTTTCTGTGGTAATACGGGGATAAAATATAGCCTATGACACTCCACATTAATGAAGCTTTCTATTGGTGAAATAATTTTGAAAATCGGTTCAGTAGATACAGAGATTACCCCTTACAACGTCACAAACTCACAACACATATTTGTACCTATACATAGTGGCAAGATTTTTAAATGGCATTAATTTCCAAATTGAATTATTTTCTCTTAATGTGTCTATGAAGAAACCGCTCAAACAAACATAGACGATGATTTGAATCTCTGAAAAACATACATAACAGTGTAATGCATAGATTCAGCGAATTTAATAGAGATATTGAGAGGAACCGGTTGTGAAATGTTGGTATTTCAACTAGTTTTAGAGCAGTAAGTAATCAGTTTAGGTCGACAGTCTTGTCTCTTGTGGGCGACTAATATTGTCCCAGTTCATTTATAGTACCACTTCAAGTGCGTTTCCATTGTATCCAGATAGCCCCGTATTTAAAGCTTTGTTTAAATAAAATAATTGAATGATGAACTGACGAGACATATAAGATTTTATTTCTCGATCATTTATGAATACTAATTAATTGAAGATTATGATAACTTAGTTTTTTTTACAAAATGAGTTTATTTGACAAAGGAGTTAAACACAGGCTCTCAACTTCTACTGACATGTCTGTCAGACATAATATAATTAGGTATATAAACTTTCACTCGTATTTTATAGGAAAATATTAACAATTTTTTTCATGTAAATATATAATATGTTATTTCTCATCTACAAACACACATGAAACTATTTTAGCATTTTACTTATCTTAAGATAATGAAACAAATAACTGAATAATTGACGGAAGACAATGGTAACACAGCGCACCAGACGATCACACTAGGTGAATGAACAATCGAGTGGGTGTTGCCATTCATAAATTAAAATTATAAATAAATCATGTCAATATACCGTATTCGCAATCACGAAACTAATTCGTCTTTTAATATTCTCATACGCTACGCTTTTTATTTCAATTACGGATTTTAACAATTGAATTGCCACCAGTTATTTAAGGACTACCATTGTGTTAGAGAAGAACTTTATGAGGGGTCAAGAGTTTTTGGGCTTTCTAAATAAGCACCATCCATATTTTTAATACATTTTGTACAAAAAAATAATTTGAGTTAGTAGGAGTTTGAGTTATGGGGTACCATGAAACTAATATATCTTATGTAGGTAAAGTATATTAATTTATATAAGTGCAAACTATACATATAATCAATATTCGAACCATAGTCTACAAGATCAATTCATTTTAATCCTACTTTTGGCTTGGACTTAAAAAATCTGTAACATACGGAAAAAAATCTGAGCATGAGACCGTATTTTTTTTTAAACAATATTTAGCAAACACAACTTAAGGACAAATGCTTGGTTTGGAAACTAAACGGCCTAATACGTAATTCGGCCGCCTTTATAAATTTATTTCCTTAACGAAAAGCTTAAGGTTATTATAGAATTGAAACCCACGACCTATCACGACATTTGACATCACTGGCTCTAAGCTATCGTTGCTATAAAAAACTTCCTGTTATAGCAGAGTACTTAGTTGACCAGCCTCAAAAATTTTTTTTTAACATGCGCTTTTTAGAAAGGTCAAGTCACCTTCGAGACTCTTCCTAAGTTATGATTCACGACATTTCATTATTTTTAAGATTATCAGCCTTATTTAGAGAATTCAAGGATTTCATTTTACTGATGGATCCCCGCGGTTTCACCCGCGTACCCGGGAGATCTGAATTTTTTTCCTGGGATAAAAGTAGCGTAAGTATGTCTAGCTCAGACTCTAGATTATCTGTAGGTATACCAAATTTTGATTAAATCGGTTCTGTAGTTTTAGCGAGACAGACAGACAGACGGAGTTACTTTCGCATTTCGTTATGTATTAAATAAGGATTTATTTATTGTAATTTTAAGATAAAATTGGTGTGAACCAACCTCAAAAAGGCCTCCTTCAATAAGGGATAGATCACTTTGATTGATTTAAAAGTAATCTATTTTTATCTACATTTCTATCAATCGTAGCTTTCAAGATAAACTAGAACATGATAAATAGGACATCAATATAATGCAAAAACACTGATACCACTTGACAATCATCGAGTACCTCCTGATAATAATAATCCCACTATTATCCTAATAATATTATGGCAGCGAAAGTATTTGCAAAGAAGCGTATGTTTATACACATCTTTAGAATATAGATTCCGTTAACATTGCATACATTTTACTCCAATTAATAAATATCCACAGGGAACGTGACTAAAACCATGAGGTTGAAATTAGTTCCAAATAGGTATGGTTTTATTTTCTAGTTCAAACGGCAGATTGTTTACTACAGTTACATGAATATTGAGAACTATTAAAAAATGACACGGAAAATGTGTAACATAAGTGATTTTGTACTAGATTAGAACATCCTATCAAGAAATACAATCCCAAGAGCGTCCGGATGTAGCCAGAGGATTCAAGCTAGTCTATAAACTGACAGGTGATAACATCAAGTGCAAATTCCTTGACCAACATAATCCTAACATACATTCCGCTTTCTATATTATTTATCTTTATAATCTTTCTCTTTCATATCAATATGTCCTTGTCCGTATTTTTTCTTTAGGTATTTACATTAGTTTACATTCTAATCACAAACATTACATAACATAAATTGAATAGATTTATCTCAATGAGGAATAAAATAGGTCCGATGTTTACAAAAATATGCGGTAATTAAACATCCTTTCATAATTAAATAAATATCCTGAAACTCATGGTAAATTTGTACAATGAAAGCTAAGTTTGTACGATAGTAACCAGAACAAATTTTACATGAAACTCTAAATAAATAATTATTTACACTGGACACCCAACAAACAAACATAAGTATTTCTCTCTTTCCCGGTTGAAAATCAAACCAAAAACATTTCGATATGACTATCGAACTGTTTTTGGTTTCCAAAACAACCAGTCAAAAGTTACATAAAATGCAATATAACAAATTACTAATCCGATCAGTCGTTGGCAACATTGTCATTCAGTACGAGCGTCGGATATAGCGGTGCATGTCCGGCCATAAGGCCTTAAGTACCTAGGGATTCAAAATGGCGATTATATACTGCATTTAAAACTATATTGGGATTATTACGATAACGGCAAACACTTACGGTATATCTGAACTTTGACCTCTTGTAAGTATTTCAAAAGCAACACAAAACTGAAAGTTTTTTTGGCGTGACAAAAAGTAACACAAACCAAACGGTCGATTAAACTTTTTTTGCGCGCTTTGATAAGTTTGTGGAATCCAGGTATTTTGGATTCAAAAGGCAAGTCCAGTGTCTACATTGTTCCTTTCCAATAGTACAATGCTTTCACAATTCACAAATCTTTTTTAACAAGAATAGTAAGCCTATTTTCTAGTACCATTCATACTTTTGCTAAACAACACTGCCATTTATAGGTTTTATATTCTCGGTGTTTCTTTGATATCTAAATGTGTAGTCTAAAACAAAGTCGCAAAAAACCCTTTATCCTAGCAGATTTCGACAATGTTATAATGCATCTATACAAAACCCGAATTGCTAGTATAGAATAATATAAAACGAGAATAAATTTACTCGTGAAATTCATACTGAACTCATAAAATTCTTTCGCTGTAAGAATTTAATAAAGCGCATCAGGCAGAAAATATGGATGTGACTTTGTAAGTAGGAAGTTCAAGAACCTTCCTCAATACCACTAGAGAATTAAAATAGTTTATTTGAAGGCATACTTATAGTGTTATTTTATTTGTAACATTCAACGATAAGTAAAGAAAATAGTTTTGATGGCAAAATAGCGTTTGTCAAATCCTATATCAATAAGGAATATCTCTATAACGCGAAGGAAAGTTTTAGACGCTAGATTAATTGCTAATTTTAATGTAAGTATCAGACAATCATTCATATTTCTTGTATTTTAAATGTTGAATACCCTTTGCATTTGGAAAATTTTGCTACCACCCTATGATTAAGGTAGGTTTAACTATTGAATTAATTAGACACCAAAATTTATATTTCAAACTAACCAGAGCTTCACAATGGTAGCATAGTTGACTACTTAGTTTGGATTAAGATTGGCCATGTGTAAAATGACACAGGATATATATTGTCCTTTTAAAATGTTAAAAGAAAAATACATTTTCAAGTTAGACAACAGTGTCATTGAACCGGGAAGCTGGCAACCACAGAACTTCAAACTCAACATGGCGCCGCTAAACTTAAATGAAAGGACGATGGATGCCAACCATTCTTCCCATAATAAAGTTGAGACGAAATAAAACGAGTGTTGAGTAACGGCGTGCCATATATCCGGGGGTTTGGCATCAACTAGATAGGGATTTAACTTTATTTGCCACTTTTATGGGGAACAAAGACAGTTTTTAAAATGTATGCGCTAAATAAAATTAAACTGGGTAGAGAATAATATCAAGTCTGAAGATTGTGTAGAACAAGAAATTTATAGCATGTTAAAAATAGGTATATGTAAGTACACTATCCTTGACAACCCGGTTGGCTTTGTGGTTAGTGACCCTGACTCTCAAGCCGTGGGTCGTGGGTTTGAATCCCACCCAGGACAAACATTTGTATGCATAAATATGTCTGTTTGTCCTGTGTCTGGATGTAAATATCTATAATATGTATGCATTTAAAAGTAATATATGTAGTATATCAGCTATCTGGTTACCATAACACAAGCTTCATTTGAAGCTTACTTTGGAATCAGATTGGCCGTGTGTGAAAAATGTCCCAGGATATTTATTTATTTATATCCTTCATTCCCGAAAAGGAAAACCGAGGTTAATACTATAGATCAATTAAGACAATTCATAACGAAAAATATAAGTTTATGAAACTATATAAAAGCCTTACGAATTTAACTGAGAATTAAGTGTTATATTCGACTGTATATTTAAATTACATATATTTGTTACTTATTTTGTTAAAGTTTTACTTACTATATATTATGCATATTATAAAAATAGAGCCTCCACAATAAGTAACCGTGGTATGGATGCTCCTTTATATTTTTTCACTTCACTTCACTGAATGCGGCTATAAACTTTTATTGTTAGGGTTGTACCACACTCGTAGCGTAACGTAACGTAACATACCTACGTTGTAAGTTTTACGTTATACAAACAGCTCTAATCCACTTTGTTTTCATTTGAGATTGATGTCATAAAATCGCGAGTTTATTTTAAATTGCTATTTTATTGAACTTGGCGTATGAATGAATGTTTATTGTAGCGACGTTGGAATAAAATGATCGAATGATTATTTCATAAATATGATACATATTTAGTATATTAAGTGCCTAACGTAGGCCTAGTGGAGATTGGCGGATTTCACATGCTTTTAACTGTGTCATCTCGGGCATACTCCTTACGATGTTTTTCCTTTACTTATTACATATAATTTAAAATAATATATATATTACCGTAAATTATTTCACTTAAACTTAAGAATATGTATTACACGAAACCTATTTACCCAAGAAGTTAATTAACGACTTAGAAGTATACCTTTAATGAAACAAAATTGCATCAGCTTTAGAGACAAGCTAAGTAAATATAAGCTAATAAGGATAATAGACGAGAAAATTATTAACCAAGTTTTGTATTAAAGCGTTGGCTAAGAGCAGTTGTTCATTTTTATTCGGTTTACGCAACGATTTACGCAGCATAGCTACCGTTACGAAAGTTGTATTTTCTTACAAACTACCTAACTAGTTGTGTTGTGATACAACAATTTTCCATTATATTATAATTTATATTAAGTTGTGTTAATTATATTTTTGGTAACCGGAAGACTGAGTGAAATGAGCACGGGATTTTGATGGAAGCTTTACCTTTGCTCGTAGATGGATGATAGGTTTAGCTAAATAAATCAATCATACAACAACCAGTTTATTAAATACTTTTTTTATTTTCAAAAGTTATATTCCTTTTGCTACAGGTTATTTTGTAGCATTTCAATATTCATTATCAATAGTTATAAAGTTACCTAGATAAATACAAAACGTAAACATAACTGGGCTTTTTTTAAATAACAAGTGCAAGCTTTATCTAAAATCAGAATTAGTGGCATAAATAACGTAAAGGTGACCCATCGAGCATGTTACCAATTGGTTACATGCTCGATGAGGTGACCCCATCAACAACAAAAAAATTGGATTAAGCCACCACATTAAAATGTGCAGTTTAAAGCCTTACAAACCCAGAATGACTAACTCATCTTGTCAACATCTCGTTATACGTAAATTAATTAACTTCCCAATAAGCACCTAACAGACTAACCACTATACTTAATGCGACAAAAAGTCGCATAGAATGACTCACGCGACCTGTCGCCTGTCGACGGAAACATCGATTGCCAAGGCCGCATAATCGCAGGCGGCGATTCGCGACGAACCATTGTTTTAACTACACAATCATTGTCAACATTTTTTACTCCATTTTCCTATTTATGGGGACCCTATTAACTGACGAGGTAAATGTACTAAGGCGGGATAATGAGAGGAAGCACGCAGATTATTATGTTTTGTGTTTTTGGCTCGTTTAATCGGGATATTCGTATTACGCAAGTGTACTTGACCTATAAAGTTAAAGCCTCGAATCGATTAGAAATATGCTGAACTTCAAATGGCTGGACAGATTTTTAATATGAATCTAACGCAACCACATTCGGTCGCAAGTTTGCCCACATCATTTGATGCACAAAGACACAGCAAGTATACCTATATATGTTAAGCGTAGCATCAAGGGTTAAAAAGGAATTTAATTCAGTTTTCAAAGAGATCAAAATTATTGATAGAATTAACAAAAAATACTCAAATAGAATAGATTTACTGCCAGTAAGTGTAGACATAGTAAGTTTAAAAAAAATCGTTTATCATCAAATTCGATAGTTATTTGGATAGTTAACTAACTTATTTGATTAAGTGATCTGAATGTTAAAAAATACTTAAAACAATTAACTGCCTTTAACAAAACATACCAGAAAATCTCACATGGAAATATTTTATGAGAGATATCTGGTAACCAACATCGTATTAAATGCCTAAAAGGTAAATGAAACCGGTACATGATTAAAAAGGATAAAGCTCGTAATACTTACCTACTTAGTATTTAGTAAAATAACTTTGTAAAATGTCAGAAGTTAACAAAATATGATATGAACATATAGATAAGTATGTAGGTAGGTATGTGTAATGGTAATAAATAAATAATGTGAAAATAATAGGCTACCAATATATTTATTTAAGCCACAATCGTTTTTATCTATCAAAATTATTTCTAGATTTATTTATATAACAAAATCAACTCACAATTAGTTATTTATTTAACAAGAAAATATATAATATAATGACGATAAAAAAAGGAAATCACAGGTTTCCTGTTAAAATGCATTCTCTAGCAATCTAATCGAGCAAAAAAAAGAAATCACAGGTTTTCTTAAAATGCATTCGCACATCTAGTTCTTCGTCCGCAAAAATGATTAAAAAGCCATTCCACTCAGCACCTATATCTTTGTATTGACGACGTCACTACAATAAAACTGTATACTTGTTGTGAACCCTCTACAGTTAGTTATAACAGCCCATTCATATTTCCACCTTAAAAGCAAAACAAGCAGCTTACGTCAAATCTTACGCAGGATGGGCAGTGCTAGTGCAAGGTCACAGCCTTAGACTAATTAATCTCTGGACGAGTTCAACTAAGTGTTTTTCATTTATTAGAATTTTTTTTTGCTTTTAACCGACTTCAAGAAAGGAGGAGGATTTGTGTGATAGTGTATACTTCCCAGATAGTCATCAGGTAAGGATCCGATGATAGTATCCTTGAGAAATTGGTGGAATTCTTAAAACTTTATAGGCAATTTTAACGTTTATTTTATAGGTACTTCGTAAAGCTTTTTAGGTATAAATTTGCGTCTGGTAGTCATCATCTCGTTGCAGAGCTGATGATGGAAGATATCGAAGGCGTTATTTTTAATTTTAAAATTTATTATTATCGTCGTGTAAGAAGTGTAGATGCTACACAATATTTATAGCATAATTATATTATTTTTAAATTTAAGTAGGTATACACATGTAGCTCATAAATTCTTGTATTTTCGATGGAACAGTATGTAAGGTCGAAGCTGCTTACATACGGTTCCATCTTACAAGTCCAGAGTTATTAGTCCAAGGCCAGCACACCGCAGTGCGGGGCCACAGACGTGCAGACGGGCGTATCGATCGCATCCGAGCCCCGCTCGTCTGCAACACGCACACACCTACGTTTTATACGGGACCTTTATATAATGCGACTCGTTTTAAACACACCTCACGACGGTATATAGTGTTTAGAGTTTTATACGTCTAGATTAGGTGGTGTTGCTTGCGTTTTGGTAGTTGTTTTTTTTTAAGAACTTCAAAGCTTCGGTTTCTGTGAAGGCTCTCTTCCGTGCAGTAGAGTGGTAAATTTAATCGGTACGGATGAGTAAGCGTTATTCAGAATTTCAGTACCTACGGTTAATATTATTTATATTTAGTTTGGATATTAGTATATATCAGTTTTTTTTTTCAATACTATCCAATGTCATTGGTCTATGCAAAAAATTTCAAAGAAGTGACATAATAATTAAATGCCATAAATCACCTGTAAGAAAAAAATTATCAAAATAAAAATCATTTTATAACCAGGCTTTTCTATCTCAAAAACGTGTTACAATATAAACCTTTACATTCCAACGGATTAGACACGAATTTGACCCCTATTTATATTCATAACTAAACTATTTCGCCAATTTATTGTCGGCTGCACCTAGTGATCTAATAAGGCACGATCCACACATTCCTTGCCAAGACAACCTCTAATCAGAGGTCTGATTCTGTATTGTACGTTCAACGATGTTTCACTGCCACTTCTATGCTCTGTCCCTTTCATATAGTACGCTATCGAGCGAGAAGTCCGAAGTTACGAGGACGCGTTTTCCGTATGTTAGAGAGTACATAGTCCGCTGTGGGGAGTCTCGACATTGACATTATACGTTGCAAATGTTTTACAGATTAGGTAATCAGAATAACAAGTACAGTTTATGCTTATCATGTTCAAATCTATCTGTTATAATTGGTACCCCGTGGTATTTGAGGGTTGACTATGTGTATTGTTATCTAAGATCTGTTTAGACATGTCTTTATATAGTGATAGAATATAATGAAATTGTGAAGGTGGAGCCGGTCAAGGTAACGGGGAGTTATTGCCGTTGCCATTAAACTAAAAGTAGGTATACAGAAAGACCATAAGGACCGTTATCATACAAAAATGTTACCTATCTACTGAATTTCTATATAGAAACAGTTTTCTAAGTAAAAACACTGTTTAAATTGAAGTCTGGTATTAATACTCTTGGCCGGCTGTGATATGATTTTTGTTCCAATATATTTCTTTACCAAAGCCAATAAAGATGCTTTAATAAATCCTATAATTGACATGTTTCCCAAATTAATAAGAAAACATAATCTCCACGAGCATCAAAACCTGTTTTACCTAAAAATGAATATTTTTATAGAATTACCTTTAAAATCGTATCGCAAATCGAAAAGCATGGTGTAAACAAGCTTACGGTGTGACGGTAATCCTACGAGACGGGTCTATGGGGCGCTATGGGGGCAACCCCATAGAGGGTGCAGCTGTCAAGGTCGACATCCGTAGTAACCATAGTAGTTTTACAACGTGATAATTTTAATGATTTCGTTTGCTGTTTTTCTTTATACTATGGTTACTAGAGAGCTTATGTACATTGTATTTAATACTGTTTAAAATGTAAGGCTGAAATAGATATGTAGCAAAACAGGACAAATATTCATGAACACAAATGTTTTTTGCGATTAGAAGCGTCGACCAGCCTGCAAGGGTAGTTAAAATCGTAGTTAGTTTTACTAATGTATGAATTAATACATGTACTTAAATATTTACATCAGTTATTATAAAATAAGTACTGTTATTCGAAAACTTGGAGGAGCCAGAATGAAAAACATAAGGTATTAGTAATTTTAGTAGTTGGTTTCACAAATATTAATTTAAGTACAAAGTCACAACACATTTGCTCAAATACGAAACGCAGTTGACATTTACTTTAAAATGCTTACTTGTTTAAGTTTATTGCCTAAATACACAAGTATGTATTTAAGTATGGTTTAAATTAACACTTAAAAAACGCAAGGCTACATAAAATCTCAGTTTAAAATTAACTATGTAATGACAGGCGGCGTGAAGTGACATCTATGACGTCAATTTGACGTAAACTGACATGGCCTTGTCAACCCTTCCCGGTGTCAAGTAACTTCACGAATATACCATGTAAAGGTCGGCGAAGACTCACGTAAATTTGTTTTGATTTGATAACCATTCGTTTTAGGTTAGTAAAATAAATTTGAAGCATATAAGTATATGGCAATGATGAAAAGTACCTACTGCTTAAATTCAGAATGAAAAATATGTTATCTAAAGCATTTTTAGGAATGCAAGGTAGTTACATGGCAACAGAAAGGTAGCCAGTGACGAGTTTTACAAATGATAAAATCATACATGTTTTATTAACAAATAAATCATATATAATGTGTACGAACCTTTAAAAACTAAGTTCCGTAAATGATTCTCAAGGCATCAAATCTTATTTCAATGACATCCAAGCCAAGTTGACAGTTGACAGTTGTCGAATCATCGCTTTTTATGGACATTATAATACACGATATTTATCTAAACGTTGACGACGTAATTGTCATGGCCGTCAAACTAGAATTTGTAATAGGAGACACTTGGAAGGTTACTTACTAATTGTTTTTGTCAAGGCTTACCACATTTTAAGCACTATTAACCTATGCAAGGGTTTGCCTTCGGTAGAGGACTTCAACATTTGATGGCTATGGTTTTGAGTGCTTATACAAGTATGGATGCTTCAGGCAGTTTAAGATTCTTCATGCATTTGATCTAATACTAGCTGCCTCCCCGCGGTTTTACCCGCGTAGTTCCCGTTCCCGTGGGAATACAGGGATAAAATATAGCCTATGTTACTCGGGGATAATGTAGCTTTCCAAAGGTGAAAGAATTTTTGAAATCGGTCCAGTAGTTTCGGAGCCTACTCATTACAAACAAACAAACAAACAAATCTTTCCTCTTTATAATATTAGTATAGATGTTACTTATTTTTTGGAGTCCATAGAAGTATCTACTTTAAAAAAATTCCATTGCCTTAATCCGTTTATATTTCATTATGAGATTATGCTCAACCATAATAGAATGTCTAAAAGTATCACATTCATGATAATACAATTAATTAATTCTAATGTGAACATTATACGCAAACTAGAAACAAGCCTGCCTGAGCTTTGAAAGCCAATCGAATTAGACTGAGTTAGAAACTAGTTTTACCATTTTAAGTAAATATTTATAGTCTAGCTGTCGGTCAGTGACTGAAGGGTTAAAGTCTCCCTCCTCCCCGCAGGTCTCCCGCAGCGGTATTCTAATGAGATAGGGAGATTTTGAGTGATACTGCGCAAGCGTCGGTGAAAGTAAGAGGACAGCACATCAACGGAGCCTAGGGCTTTGCCGATGGTCTAAGTCAATGGAACAATGAGTTTTGATGTAGAAATCAATGTTTTTTTTATCTGTGCAATAATTTTCGAGTGGTAACTTAAGGGCCTGGTTTTGAAATCTGGCTTCTAGAGTGCTTAGATTTTTCGTCATGTTTTTTTATTTATTTTATACCTATTAGGTATTTATAGTTGTATATGTAGATATTTTTTTTATAATTATGTTATCGCTGAATAAAAAAATAAATATGACATGCTACAAATACCTAATTAATATTTTATTGTTATAAAAACATTTAAAGGACATTTATATGGTTTATTCATTAGACATGTAAGACAGATAGCTTCCTTTTAAATATTGATTCAGAATCGACAATCGGAGCATGATGACCTCGATTACCTTGAGCTTGTTTATTTACTATTTTATGAAAAAAATAAAGGTTTTTTTTTTATCTTCCGCATTTAAGACAGAAAGAGTTAAATCAGCCTAGCAGGAAGTTATTCCTACTAATAAATTATACCCGCAACTTCGTTTCATTTTTAAATGCTCAATAAATTATTTAATTTTATTTTCAGACCCTTAAATTTAAAATGTGCATTTTAAAAAATAAATAAAATTAAAATTAGTTTTTGTATTAAAGCTACTATTCCACGGTTTCTACCCCTATTTTCTGGTATACTGAAAGAGGGCGTATTTTTTTAGGGATTATGTAACTTTTCATCTGTGTGTGTTTTTTAAATCAAATGAGTAGCTTTACGACATATTCTTATACCTTGCTGGCTAATAGTTCAGTCTGCTAAGCGTAAAACAGTACGCTATCTCTCAAAGCATACGCCAATATAAAACGTAACATTTCCCTAGAATGCGTATCGGTGGAAAGTAAAGCTCTACCCCATTCTTGTTACAAACAGTATGTGAGCAGAATTGTAAAGGTAGCTCGTTCTTCAAAGATGTCAAGTGAGACGGGTGCTTATTAATGTAACTGTGTAGGTGGGCATGGAAGAAAGTTTGTGGGAGCTATTAGGCTGAATCTTGAGTAAGAGTAAGTGAAATTATAGGTATGTAAGAATGGAGATTTTAGATTGGTATTTAGAGATATATTCAAAAGATAAAATAGGACAGACTTAAATAATCTCATAACTCTAAGAATAGATACTCTTTTTTAAGAAAATGATATTATCATATTAATATTGAAGGTGATTCCCATTGTGCATAATGCCCATGTATCCTTTGATACAAACTTCCTCGGGGCGCAACACAGATTCGAAAAGTAGACTTCTCATTTAATAGCCTAGTTAAAGAAAGAGACAGAGTATATAGAGGTCGCAAGCTAGTGTAATTTACCTTACTGAATTGATCCCCTGTGGAGTGCGTGAGAGTGCTACAACTATATAAAATTAGTAAACCTATTTAATTTATATCATTTGCTAATAAGCCTTAACAACAACTATATCTAGGGTCGCACACAAAACGTGCCTTTTATGAAACTATGCAATTAATTTTATAAATGCCTCCACTATTTGTAATACTACCTACTGTTTTGCAACCACCAAATGCGTTGCGTGTACTAGGTACTATGTAATTGCTGTGTACCTACTTATATTAGGTACAGAGGGGCAATTCCGCTAAAAAATTATAGCCATATCGCAAACGAACCGCAAGCGAACGATGATTTTTACGCGTTTTCGTATTCCACTAATGCACCAAAGATTATAATTCGTTTCCAATCTGGTAACGCTTGGCGTTCGTTCGAAACTTCAAAAGTCCCATTCTGCTAAATTGGTCGAACGACCGACGAACGTTAAGTCATATTCCACTAAAGATTTTGACAGATTGTAAACGAAACGCAAGCGAACATCGTGCGTTCATGTGTCAAATGCAACGTTTGAACAAAAGTAGGTTTGAAGTAACTTTTTCTCGTTCGTTTCGTCAAAATGATGTCTTACATGGATTTTGTAGAACTCGCCAACGAGGTGGATCTCGGAAGAGTGAAAAGTAGAAATCTTGTGACAAGACAAAGTAATTACGCCTTCGATTTAACAGACCGCGAGTTTGTTAAAACCTATCGGTTGAGTAAACATAATGCCAGATTATTAATTCATGAGCTTAGACCTCATATGCCCATGAATTTACGATCCGATGGTATTGATGTGGAGACTAAGTTAAGATAGTCATTTGAATACTACCAAACCCAAATTATTAAAATACTATAGGAAATACTTAATATTTTATTTCCAAACATGGATCAATAATAATAATAAAAAATATATATCCTGGGACATTTATCACACACGGCCAATCTGATTCCAAATTAAGCTTCTATAATACTTTTAAATACATACTTATATCAATATTTACAATGTAACTGTAATTTTATGTAACACTAGCTGCCTCCGCGCGGTTTTACCCGCATAGTTCCGGTTCCCGTGGGAATATAGGGATAAAATATAGCCTATGTTACTCGGGGATAATGTAGCTTTCCAAAGGTGAAAGAATTTTTGAAATCGGTCCAGTAGTTTCAGAGCCTATTCATTACAAACAAACAAACAAATCTTTCCTCTTTAAAATATTAGTATAGATATTTTAAATAAACAAAAAATTTGAAACGGACACTCTTCTTCTTTATTTATATCGCAGACAGATGGCTATTGGCTATCTTGTTTTGACAAATTAAGATTGACATGAATAAAACATTGCCATATGAAAAGTTTGCTAATAATTCGAGTGCCTACTTGTTGAGTGTGGTAAAATATTGTAAAACTCAAATTCAAATTTAAGTGCATTACAGATATTTTTCATTCTTCATGTAACAATTCAAAAACAAAAAAAATTGAATCTTCAAACTTTATATTTTTTTTTAAATTTATTTAATATAGCAAAATCCAGTAGTGCCAAGCCAGTGCCGCTCCATCCATCATCCACAGACTAAATATGATAATATTTTAGGGTTGAAGGCAGCGGTGCGTAACTATATATTTCTAGACGCAGTTCGTAGTTCTTTTAAATGAGTTAAATATTGATAAATACTAAAACAACGTGCCTTAAGCTTTTATGACATAACTATTATTATTAATATGCCTAAATAAATATTGTAAATAATTTTGTAACTTATATCATTTTTATGAGGCCACACTGCTGCGTGAGGTATCGCTCCAATATCGAAACGATAATGGAACGTTTTCGTTACAATCGAAATGTGTGCATGTAAATAGTAGAATAGCTTTTTTGGTTACAACAGAATGCGGATTGGAAACGAACCGTTATCGAAATGAAATTGGAGGTCTAGCGTTGTGATTTAGCGGAATTGACCCTCTGATCATATTTGTACTGTACTGTACTATTATTTGATGACACCTGTGCAAGCAAACTCAGGGACGCGGCATTGATCAAGCAAGAAGTAAAACGTATGGAAAAATTAATTCTACTATTAGTTGAGATGTTTGCAACTCACGATTTAAATGGACTAATGAATTTTAGTAACTATGCAGGTAGAATATGAACATATTCTAGATCAGCGTTTTATCACTCGATGCCTATACTAATAATTAAATATTCTTTTATGGCGAGGAAGATAAATGAAATGGTAAGTGGTGGAGCCGTGAAACATCAGTGACTATTACATAAAATATCTAAATTACACCAAAAAAGAAATACCTAAATTATTTTACATTGTGATTGTTTCATTTAATACTTAATATCATAAATCACATGACGAGCGATAAAAGTATTCATCTAATAGGTACCTACCAACATTCGATAGACAGACCTACATTTTGATTAGAGTAATAAAAAAAATCAAATTAACAGAGCAGACGTGTGCTAGTGAGTCGATTAAAAATCAATTAGATAGATCATAAACATCAAAGCCAGACACTTCCCTTCACAAACCAACATATAACACATTATATAACACACAATCAATTATATATAACACTATTGTATGCCATTGTTAATAGCACAAATTTCATTGTTTGATTACTAATAGTTACGCAAGGCCCGTAATCTGTAGTGACTGCAGATAGTCTGTTTTTAGAGATCCGTGGTGCATTTGGTTGAGTTGAAAACTCTACTCATAAATATTGGTACGCTGATTAGATGCAGTTAGTGTATCTGGCGTTTTATGAATATTTGAGATTTTATTATGACAAGTTTTATTAATGATTAATTTTTAACTAATACTTAGATTTATATATTTTATTATATTATTAAGGTTTTATTGCTACATATTAATATAATTATTTGTTGATATAAATCTTAACTGAATACCCTACAACAAATGCCTTAGGATATTACTTTATTTTTACCATCAAGTTACGAAACATATAACTACGATATATTTCCATTAACTCTCACACCACAAACCACAATAGTACACAGTATTTGTACGGAACCCCATCAACATTTCGACCGGCCATCGCTCTCCTCGTCCGATTCACTCCACTGTCGGACATCACTCAAATAAAATGAAAGTGTCGCACTAACAGTAAGAAAAGTGACCGGATATTAATAGCTATTCACTAACTTTGTGTGTTGGAAATTACGCACTTTTCTTCGTTTATTCTTCACCGCAATTGTTATAAATCCATTTCTATGATACGTTAAACTAAAATTCGCTATACTCCATGAAGTTATTTTGAACCTTGTTGACTATCGATAGGAGAAGTAACCGCATTTAAAAATCTCTTTTAAAATAAAACCACTCGAATTGATTATGTACGCTCAAAACTGCTACTGAAAATGTAGTTTTAAATACATTTTTGCTTGCTTGATAAGTATCACTGACGTTTTTACCTAGACGTCGAGGGAAAATGTGAGCATATTTTTTGAATGGATTCCATAATACCGCAGATGGCTTTAATACCCTGGCGCAGACAATAAATACCTTATTTCAACTATTATTGCAAAACTAGCAAGAGCAATGTGGGTATGTAATAAATTAGAGTTCTAATAATATTTATAAATTGGCAACATTTCGTGATACATACGTTTTCTAACAAAGAGGGAATCAAATTACTACAGTAACTTTTGCAATATGGTGCAGTAAAACACACAATTATTTTATGAGTTAGCTAAAATGTACTAAAGACTACTTTGTTTATTAACCAAAAATAGGTCATAATAATTAAAAACATACTTACTTAAAACCTCAAAAGGAACAGTTCCGTCATTCTTTATCCGGTCTAAATGCACTACAAACTTCCGCCCTCCGTACCGTATGTTAATAAGAAATCCCACCCCATTTGAATGTCATGAATAACACGTGGTAAGAAATGAGAAATGCAATTACTGAAACAAAGGCTTAGAAATTGAGCCGTTATGATTTTAATCTTAATCCCTTTTGACTTTATTATGAAAATTTTAAAGCATATAAGAATAAAATAAATTTTGTTTTAAGCATTATACCGCCTGGCCTGATCGACATGCTGAAAGACAAATCATAAAAGCCATTTCTCTATTATATTTTTCTTTGATTGAAAGCCTGCTTGACAATGTTTTTTTTGTTTATTCAACCGATAATTATAAATGCTGACACTTATCGTGGTGTGTGTTTATTTTAGCGAATGATTGACTAAACTTGCTAAACGATGTATCGATTACATTTAATTATTTAATCGATTTTATTGCGCCTAATTGTCAATCATGGAAACCTTGAAGTTGAAAATGTGTCCAAAAATAGTCACTAACCACGTATTCACCAATGGCTAGACAAACTTCCTGATTGAGTTAAAAAATAAACCATAATATAGACGTTAAATGAAACGTGATCGGACTGTACAATCATTTAGTTGAACTGCTTTATTTTAAGGTATATGGTCGATGTTATCACCCACAGTAAGAGTAAATAACTTGCTTTTCAAGTTAAGACGTTAAGCTGTTTGTAATAGAGTTAATTTTACAAAAAATTATGAGACAGTTGAGGGCTTGCTGTTCATTAGAAAATGTACTTTATGAACAAAAAAAATAGAGACTTAATTCAAAAAGCGATTTGGTTGAGCTGAAGCAATGGTAGGTATAGAGGTGGTGAGTTTTCTATAGGTATTTTTGACATCTATTATTACGATGAGTACTATAATTGATTTAATTTGAACCTCGCAAAATTGAACACTAATTTACATATTATCCATGCATAAAATTACAATAGTGGGATATCAAGAGAAAACATTTGATTGTCTTTAGATTTCATAAATTATAAACAATTTAATTTTTGCGAAATCTTTCATCTGTCAAACGAGGAAAAAAATATCCATGGTTAAATCCAAATAAACGACGGATCGTCTATCTTTTCTTTGACTTTTGTTAAGAGATAATTAACAACAAAAGATCGATATTTTTCAGGGTTTATTATAATGACAAGACATTACAGCAATGTTTACATTGTCGATAAAGTGACTTGATTCAAACTTCCTGACGAAAGCGGCACCTATTTAATTATTAGGCCATACAATCTCTACCCATAAAAATCCATCATATTATAACAATGGACAATAAAATGCATTGCGCACTCTTACATTCAGTTCACAGAATCAAATAAATTCTCGAGGAAAAAGTAAAAACACTGACATCAAAAGCTCTCATTGTAAATTATTCAATTACCTATACATATACACATGGTCTAATGATAGGTCTTAATGACACTCCAGCTAACGTCAAATTCAATTTGCTGAGAATTCAGACGACAGAAACAAACGCAGACAATAATATAAGTAAATCTGATAGAGGTGGAAGATTAGGTGCATGTAAAAGCAAAGTATCGTTAACCAAAGAAGCAATGTATAATGCATAAGAAACAATATTCGATGAAAGGGAAAGGGCGATGGTAGAGTGACGCTTAGAGCAAATCCGAGCGGAACTAATGGTGATATTCCGATACAATGCATCGTTATTGCTTTCTATGAGATTTAATCTGTACATAACGTACTGAGACAGTAACGCGTACCTATTGTTGATAATATTAGTGATTCTGTTTTAAAGATTAAACAACTTTATGTTTATTATAATGCAAAATTGTAACAGACTACTGGTTTACCGATAGCATCCACTAAGGAAATAATATATTAGCCCCTTGAACAGGCATTCAATTATACAATTTTACAGCAAACTCTGCTATTCTAATAAATATGCTTGTATTTTAAGGACTAGATTCTTCTGACATTTACCGATCGATATGTTAATGTGTTAAAACATTAAATTGTTAATGGCCAAATTAATAGCAAATGTCGAAGAAGCAAATATTTCTAAAGCACACATTGATCATGTAAGTAACACAATCACTGATTGTGTAGGTGTTAATGGTGTATCGACCTTGATATTGAAAACGCGACAAGCCAAAAATGAAAGTGAAGCAAATTTCTTTTCTCTTTTAACGGTTACGTCTCTGATGACTTAACTAATTCTAAATAATTCCAGCTGTGCATTTTATGATTTGACGTTTGAAGTAATCGAGTTAAAATCCTATCAAGAGACATTATAACTATTAATTGGTCGTTACTACTGCAACCGATTTCATATAAACCTGTGAATTTCTTATTGAATACATATCAGTTTAATAAGCTTAATAATATGTGACATAACAAAAATATATAAATGCTATCTCAATCGATTGTTGGGACTAAAGTGAACCGAAGCAAAACCTAATCCCAATTCAAAGATATAATAAACATTACAAAACTCAGTACAAATCTTTATTAAAATAATAAATACAAAAGATGTGAGATAGCAAAATCCAATTTGGACCAAGTGGGGAATAAAATAATACAATGTAGATCAAAACGGTACTAAACAGATGTTGCAACGGATCGGAGTAAGGCTATATTATTGCCGCGATAACCTAACCTATCATCTAACATTGTCTAGTATCGAGATAGCCATTGTTAATACCTGTGTACTAAGTGAAAACAATAACCATTGTGTTTATACTCGGCTTTCATTCAATAAATGACCTTGTTAGCTCATTGACACTAACAAGACACTGTTATTAGGTCAATTTTCGAAATTGTTACATAACTAATCGATATTATTTAAAATTAATCGAAATTAATTTTGAACCCTGTATTTTTATCCGGTACAATTCTTGTAGATCCATTGTATATTAATTATAACCTATTTTGTGAAATCGTAAAAATCTACCGTTTATCAGAAAACTAGACCCTGTAGATACACGATGTCGCTATCGTGTCGAACATTCACCTCCATTTGAAGAGTGTACAAAACTATTCCTCATTTGGTTTCATAATATCTTCATTCTATTCACTTGTAGTCTAAATATGGTCGTCTATCATCAATGATTGAAAATATTTCCTCAATGTCAAATATTAGTCATCTATTCAAATCTTTTCTATCGTGTCTTATCATTTCAACTTTTGATGATAGATTTATTTTCTTTATCATATTTACATTTAAATTTTGAGGAGAGTACTATTACATAGATTTAAGTAGGTAGTACCTGTAAAAAAACCTACAGTACTTTGAGATATAAAACTTCACGTAGATAGGTAGTTCCTCGATTCAAAGAGCGTAGTTTGTGTCACATAAAATGATGGTAACAAAGTCCAAGTCGACCATGGCCATCTGTCAGAAACAAAGCTCTATATAGAACCTACTGTCGGCACTGTACACGGAATAAATAATTTCATTCATGTTGTATCTTCATTATGTTCCCAGCTGTTGGACTGGTTACATTAACACTATTTAAAGTGACCTTAAAAACAGTTAACCAAACATGTACATTTGAAATTATACCAGCCCTTTGCACGACCTTCTTCAGGAATTGAGGTCAGGGAGGTGTTAATCGAATTACAAACGGAAAACCAATTGTAATTGGACCTCCAACTGAGGGAAACGCTAAAGACAATGGTATAGAAGTGCATTCACAATTAGCAACCGCACAGCTTGTAATTAAAGCAACAAATCATTATCTTACCCCTGATCTAAATGAAATGAATAGGTGTGAGATCGATAAAAGTGGAAAGGTCATCACGTTAATTGTTTACATTGACATCGGTAGTGATTTGTGGGGAAAACTAATTTGCGGCATTGAAACAATTTAATTTTAAAGCTATAATTATGGCCCGGTCAGGGATCAACATATAACGCCTACAATTTTAATTACTTCTTACCTATTCTAACTGTTTTAAATTATCGCCGCCTCATTTTAGTAAACGATAATATACTTATGTTCTTAAATCATTCGATTCGACTATTGGTTTCATTCAGTAAGCCACTTTCTCTGATATTCCACTCATTTCCCACTACCACAACAATAAACAGAAAATTATTAAAAGCTTTTTAACAATTAAAACAAACAATAATAAACCAAACAGAAGAAGCGAACTTACACAACTGAAACGTAACATAAATGACGATAATGACTTATCAATTTAACACTTTCACCGAATTAAATAGAAAAGCGGAATCGAGTTAAAACGGAATTAGATTTTTGGTGTCATCAATCATGCTGGATTATCTAAGAGGCCTCGACATGATTTAAAGATCCATAATGCTAAAACCACTTCGGTAGGTGTAGGTCAATATAAAATAGTGATTGAAGTTGGCTCAACAAATATATTGAAGGTCGAAGCTGAACACAAACATAATAGTAAAGTAATGAAACGATTTGTGTAATCGCGAAGCTTCAGAGAATGAATATTAGTTTGTTTTGAACTTAGCTTGAATTACTAATATTACATTATTTGCTTACATATACTTTGTATTGTAATAAGCACTATAGTATCACGATCTATTTTATGATTGATAAGGTTAGGTTTAAAATGTGATAATGCTTTTAAAAATAACAGACTAGATCTAGACGTTCAATTAATCAGTGAAGTAAATAATGAAATATTAGTATTAGAATAAACAGCAATGTTTACTGAAGGTTGCCTTATGTGTCAAGGTACAACGAACAGATCGACGGCGTATGATCTCAGTGATTGTAACGTAATAAGCTGTAATAAAGTTGACACATGTTTCAACATATACATACTCGCAGGTATCTGTCAGGGGCCTTACCATCAAGTCTTATGGCGAATTATTACTGTCAGAATGTATGAAAAGTAACATTTGCTAGACAAATTACGACTGAGTAGGATCACATTAAGAGTTGATAGTAGGGGCATTGGTCACACTTGAAACTGTTGTTTACGTTACCAAATTTTGTGTTGGACATGGTGAGCTGATTTTGAGAGGAACCTTCAAAATATGTTCAAACAAAACTAAGTCATGTCCCAAAAATCTGACTTAGAAATACGAATCATAAACTCTTGTTTTGGCATGAACCAGAGATTTGAATTTAAAGGCCTTTACTGGAATCCAATCTTCGTTGAGAACCAATGTTGATGCAACATGTAAGAGAATTTAATTAATAAGTCTAAAAATAACATAAGCTAATTCCAAAGCAAAGTAATAAACAAACTTTAAAAGCACAAGGTCAACAAAGCATTGATCCCAAGATGCACGATTCACCTATAGTTTGTAATTGTAATTTGTCGAAAGTTACTACATCAATTTTGCAACATTTAAAAGCCGGCATCTTAACGATCATATACAATATGCTTTCCCATGTCCATGGTTTATCAATGGTTGATCAAGTAGAGAAGAGAACAGAACTAAAATGTTGTTCAACTGTGAAATTTAACATTTAACTACCACTTGTACGATTAATCTACGGATCTCGACATCCGTAACGAATGTTATCTATATATCGGCGATAATCATGTCAAATTGACATTAAACATTGATAGGAGAGTCTAGAAATAAGATCGCGAAGTGTGTGTCTGACACAAATTGCTACTTAGTTCCGCACTATTAATCATGCCTTTATTCAGTTTTTAATACATCCTAAGATGATACAATATAATCTCATAGTTTTCAGTAATAAAACCATAACGTGTAATGAAAACGTTTACAAAATAAACTATTGGAAAATTTTATACAGAAATTTCTAAGAAACGTTATTCTTCTACGCGTCGGATTCAAAACTTCCTCCTATTTTTTTAATCGGCTTTAAAATATTATACGCTAAATTGAGTTTTACGTCACTCGAGATGGATATTGAACCCGCGAAAGATTACAGGTATATCTAGACTAGTTTTTGCTCCGCGGTTTCACGCACATATTTGTTTATTTTATTTGATTCTGCAAATAATCATCAGGTTATTTATACGTCTGCACTATAGAAACACGTGCTATCCCTTACCACTAGAGGGCTTAGACTTGAAGTATTTGAATGTGATATCTTATGCATGAGGGTTTACTCGCGATGTTTTCTTTCACCAAAGCCAATTCTATAAATCTATATCTAAGTAAAACTTAATAGCATGGCTAATCCCTGCTATTAAGTATCGCCACATTTTTACTAAAACTTAAATTATTTATTGACACATTTTTTAAATGAAATACTATCAAATGCCATAAATACGTATTCTTATCCCATTTAGCCTGAGGTACATCTCTGCGTTGATAGGTCGATCTGCCCGGACAACTATCTTTATACACAGATAGATAAAGACAGATTGTTGAACGCATGAATGAGAGAATCAATTCCGCTTTCATATGCGTGATAAAGTCATTCGTTTTACACGTTTATCTAACAGTCATCTCAGTATGGTAAACAAAAAAAGTCGCAGTCGAGACGTAAATGTAAAAAAAAAAACACTTGAGATATATATCTGGAGTTTTAAACGACTTTCAGGCGTCAGCCGTTGGCGACGAGACATGTGTCATAGTCTAGAAACTAAGAAATGCATTCCGCCAGCTGAGTAAAGTCACTAAGAATATTCAGGATGAGCCCAATAATAAATATTCTGGGATATTTTTTCACTTGCGGATTGCTAATTCTTAACTATGCAGAGCGTGTGCTTTAGTCACCAAAGCTATTACATAATACTTTTAGTTACCTATATATACTTAAGATAAAAATGTTTATGCACATTTCATTTGTCTCTGATGGGAATTAACCCACTTCTAGCGGCTTGATAGTCAGAGTCTCTATCCATTAAGTACATACACAGATAAATATTTCGGTAACTATGCCATAATATTACAAAGCTGAACAGTTAGATGTTTTTTTAAGACTCTAATTTCATGAACTACATATGCAAATTGTCAAAAATATATGTATTTAATAGACTATTTATCGAGCTATAGGAGCAAAAATGGGAAGATGTCTTACAAAGTTTCGCAGGTCAGCTAGTCATATTATATTTTTGCTAGCCATAGAACTTTGACCCGACAATTTACCGTTGTGTGATGCATAATTTAAGTTGTGAGATAATGTCATTATTACGATGACGTGACCAAATTAGGTAAGTGTAGTTGTAGGTAAGTGTATAGAAAATATACAATGTGCTAGATGTATTATGTGTTTAGAAACAAACGACAGGTTATAATTTTGCTTTCAAATTCAAATAGCTTTCAAACATATTGTTCAAGTTTAGTGTGGCTTGAAAATATACGCTTGCTTTAAACATGTATATAAATAAACAGATTAAAATCGTATGTTACTTTTGGTAAAACCTATGTTTTTGCTCAAGATTTTAGAAAGGCTGAGTTTAAAAAAATACTACTATATTAACACATATTGAAAATGCTAAAGTAACTCTGTCTGAACGCTTTCACGCCAAACTACCGAACCAATTTTAATGAAACTTCGGACAGATATAGACTAGAGCTTGGCTTCATTTTGTCCCGGAAAATCTAAAGATTCCCCCGGAACGCGGGCGAAATCGCGAGGCGGAAGCTAGTAATATATAATTCCAAAATTTAACAAGTTTGTGTCTGATGTTTACTATAGTTAGTTACTATCACTCTTTAGTGTAGTCACTCCTATTATTTAACAATGGATTTTATGTAAACACAATCTAAAATACCTAGAACGTTAAATAGGTAGATACTCAGTCGAGAAAAGAGAACGTCACAGAAAATAGAAATCTATTTAGCTAACGTCATCTGGTAAGCCAAAATTAACATAAAATAGCCTTACTTAGATGGAAACATAAAGATAACTTCAAAGTTATATTAAAGTATGACATTCTGAGAAATCCCTGTCTAGGCTCGTGCAGACTGTGATTTAAGATACTTATTATATATAAATTGTACTCGCGTTAACATAAGCCGTTTCATAGAATATACCGTAAATAATTAACACAAAAAGATACCATCGATGTATGTATAAACCTTGTGTCATATATCCTAATCCTAACTAATATTATAAATGCAAAAGTAACTCTTGATTACATCTGGTAGTGAGAGGACAGGATATTAAACTGTCGAAATACACGGAGTTGGGAATACAATGGAAGTGGCATGCTTAGCTGTGTCGCGTAAAGCCATTCCTGCGGGCTTACATATGTCTGTTTCGATTTCACGTTAAGACTACCGTTCCGATTCAAGTTAAATTTGGTACACAGATAGTCTAGAGTCTGAAAGGACATAGGCTACTTTTATTCCGGGAAATTGGAAGATCTCCCGGGTACAGATGAAACCGGAGCCACTAGTTTTAAATAAACCGTAGGTGTAGTTAATTATTAATACTTTTATACTACGTAAGATCCTTGTTCAACAAACACTTGAATTATAAAACCGCAAAGAAAAACAACTACTTATTGAACAAAGTTTGTAAAAACTAATTGACTGTCACACTTCAAATACAAACGACCTCGAATATTACTCAAATACAAACATAATAATATGTAAATAGAATATTTTCGTCAATATACGTCACTATTTACATGGCACTTACATATGTATGCAGGAAGGAATAAATAATTTAGGAGACGATAATATCGACGATAAATATTACATCACTTAATCAAATATTTATCGTATAGCTCAGAATACAGGAAATTTTAAAGTTATTATATATATATATAAATAATAAATATCCTGGGATATTTTTCACACACGGCCAATCTGATCCCAAAGTAAGCTTCAAATGAAGCTTGAGTTATGGTAACCAGATAGCTGATATGCTACATAATACTTTTAAATACATACATATTATAGATATTTACATCCAGACATAGTGATGCATACAAATGTTTGTCCTGGGACTCCTGGGTGGGATTCAAACCCACGACCATCGGCTTAAGAGTTAGGGTCACTGACCACAAAGCCAACCGATCTGCCTGTAAAGTAACTTGGTAAATGGTACATGTTATGCTAAGTTATCATTATCTGATAAAAAAAACAGAGGTCAATATCCGCATGTCGATGCCCTTATTGTCGTGTTGTGAGCCTTGGAAAACATATGTCATTATTTCCGGAGACTCTCTTAATGTGTAATTTAATGGGATAAAAAGAAATACATAAACAGACTGATAAATCTGTATTTAATTATTGGAAGACCAACAGCAATATAATGCTAAATTAAATCTGAAATTTTGAAAAGCAGGAAATCAATGACATACATATACTAAAACCTATCAGTAGATATATAGCCAACCCTTAGTGTGGCAGACAAAAAAAATAATGATTCTATTTTTAAATTAGGTTTTATCTTCATAAAGGAGATTTTATATTCCAATGTATTTTTTAAGTAGGCTTTTTCATTGATTGTAAGCTAAATGTCACAAATTGGTTTTCAATATCGCAACCGCACTATTGAATTGGCACCTCGTATCAGGGTCGAAAGTTGCTCTGTAACGTACCAGTAGCCTTTACTTTTCCTAAACACAACAATTGCCGCTTACTGTGAAAGTATTGCCGAAATTGAACTTCAAACATTTGAGGTCAAAATTCAATCAGCACATCACGATCGAGCATCGAGTCGGCTAGTCTCGATTACCATTCTAACAAAGAACGTGGAAAAAATATCAACGTATTTCTAAACTGACTGAGTATAGATATCAAAGTGTTCTCAGTAATTCGATCATCTAAGCAAAGGAGACGCACGACCGCCCAGACCTGATACATTTTTTAACCAACTACACGTAATACAAACAAAGTGAGCTATTAAAGAGACTGCTAAAGAAAATATCATGAACGCAGCCTCATCGTTTTGTAACTGTAAAAAATACTATCAACGTAAAGTGAGTCAATAGAGTTTCAAGATTTCAATTATTGTCCGGGTGATTTGAAACGAGTAATTAAATTGTAATAAAATAGATAATAAATTCAGGTGTTTCTAAAGACTAAAGTTCCCCATCGCTAGGTTCGACCTTGGCATTATGAACTGTGAAAATGTGAGACTACTTCATTTTGTAACAGTACGAGCGAGTTATGAAACTGAAGTTTAATCTCTCTACAATTTTTAATATCGGAACGGTGGAAGCCGGTAAAATAAGACAAAACCACCGAGCGAGGTCCGCCGAAACGAGCAAAGTTCACAAATCCACAGACGGTCGTATCTTGGTGAGTGTTAAGAATAATTTCTCTACAATGAAAAAAATTGTAAAAGACCACATTACTTACTCTCGGTGTCGAGAGCGAATTTGGCTCTAAAGCAAAAAATAATAAAGTTAGCGCTGCAATGTTTTTTTAACTCGCACAAAGCGCTCAATAGTTGTTTTTTAGATCAGTTTTTGCACATCTGTTCGGTTGGAAATGAACCCGCGTTGGTACACATGGCACTTTCGATTGATACAAAACACTAGCGAGGTCGAATATCATATCGTCTTAATGTGCACAAAATATATTTTTACGTTATAATAATTTTGCAATTTCACATTTGTGGTCTATTAGCGAAAACAATATTGTTAACAATATAACTTGCGATTTCCTCACACGTGTTATTATAAACGCACATATTGATTTAACTTTGCAGTGTTGTAGCAACTTTTGTAATATCGTAATTAAATTTTACTACAAGAAATTGTAACTTATTGCCATTCGTAATATAACCTTATCAAAGAGCTTGGACTGCAATTTATCGATTCTGCCGACTAATCCAAACAGATTAAACAGCTATTGTTTACTCGATGACCGAGTTATTTTTTGCTATCATGGACCAAATTATGTTAGAACTTGGAAATATTAAGTTCACTTTTTACATTGACAAGAGCAAGGACAGTTTCGGCAACCAACTGTATTACGTCTGTAATTTGTTTTTCATACTTATTATCTTCCATATTTCTTCTAATGGATTCAAATTCATTAGTTAAATTCTCAACGTCGAACGTATTTTATGTAGCTAAACTGGTATTGAGTTTTCTTAACAGGTTTATCTGTATACTTAATCGATCGCAATTTACTTACTGAAAATTTTAACAGCACTTTTATTCGGAAGCCGACCTTAAGAACTGTTGGTACAGAGTCCAGCCCTCGTCCGTGTTATGGGCAGGTTGGAAAATATCCAGTCACTCACACTGAACACACCACTCTGAAAATCAAGTTAGCACTTCACGAAAGTCCTGCCGCGGCGCGGTACGAGCAAACCCGTTCTGGAGGATACCGAATTCCGGTTTTGGAAGGTCACTTTTCGCACAGGACGGGGTGATGAGCAGACTGTTCCAGTTCAACAATGTTCGGGTTGAAAGGAAAGTCTAATAAGAAAGTTTCGTGTGTAAACTTTTTTCGCGATGTCGTAGTATCGGCGTCGCGGCGCCTCACGACACGGGCGTCGCAGGCGGCAGCGCGGTGCGGACTGGCGAGCGATGTATAATTTTCACCAGTGTGCAATCGAAGCCTCCGCATCGCGATACGTTCGCTTGTGTGTGTGGCTTGCAGATTCCCGTACCACGGTAACGTTGCGATGCGTATGAAAATCGTTTTTCTGATTTCCATTGCTTAGTCCGCACGGTGGAGTGAACGTTGTTTCTAACATATTTCGCGTTGGATTGTTATATAAGTTGGTATGTTGGTACAGAGTGCGTGAAAACTGTATCCGTACGAGGGATCAGGTTTTAGTGGTTCGCTCATTTATTGTTATGGCCCTGCAGTTGGTGCATAGTTTTATGAAATTGGCTTTTTGTTCATACCGTCTGGCTGACGGGTCCCATGGGAGAGCGTCGTTAAGACGGCGGGCGGTGAACTTAAATCATGATTTTATTAACACATCGAATATTATCATAATAATTTGCAATATGGTGGTTTAAGTGTGCTATCAACTATGGTATTTGGAATTTTACGCGTCAACGCCCGCGTTTATACATTTCTACGAGTTGGTGTATTTTTTTTATTTAAATAGAAGGTAGCTAGCTGTCACTTTGACAATATATTGTCGTTATCAGTTTATCTACTACTACCCGCAGAATACCTATATAATTTATTTTTGTTCAAGTATGAAGTTTAGTTCACTATGTCGTCGTTTTCTATGTTTAAGCTATTTGGAACATTACCATAAATCAGTGGTATGGTAAGATAAATAGATCAAACCAGAGCAATTAATTAAGCTTAAAATAACCTAAATAGCATTGACATTTTATTTTGCTAATTATGGACTTTGTTAATTTACATGTCAGTTGACTAACTGCCGTAAAGGCTATTTAATTCTTAGGTATCTATAGTATTTTATCTACGAATTTATCGAACATAATGTGTGGTCTGTAATTTATTATTTTTGCCGTTATTATGGATTTTTTTTTCTAATTAGATTATAAAACCGTCTAAAAAGAGCTTTTTAGTATTAATATTGGATTTCGCGATTTTATTTTTCTTTTTTGCAAGTTTTAATTTGCATTTGTTCTTTATAATATTTCTACATAAGAAAAGAAACACAAGTTCCAACGTACATAAGACATATTTGAATATAGCAACCTTAATTACGATACTATATTTAAGTAATTTGATTCCTTATTTTTACCTTAAAAAAATATTTGTGATAAAAAAAAATTTTACACGATTTTTAGACATCCCAAAACCGAACACACAAAGGTGAATGCCACTTGCCGCATGTAAATGAACAATGAAATTCGCACAGGGAATAATATGGGTACAGTATATGTAATAGCCAACTAAGACTGCGATATGCGTCGTGTCCGCTTCAGTGGCGAAATATCCGACCTCTCCCACGGCCCACATTTCTGCTGTGAATATTAATAAAGCCTTTACTGACCAGTTGCCTTTTCACTGCACTAGGCATTTCAGTATATTTTTGTTGCAAACGTCCCTTTTTTCGTGAGTTTTAGTCGGGATAAAAAGTAGTAAAAGTTTAGTTTATACTGAATACGCTTTTGCGGGATAAAAAGTATTTATTTATTCTACATTTGGTTCAAGTTTTAGTTTAATGTTACAGTTGTTTATGAATTAAAAAAAAAACACATTTGTAGGATAATAATATGGTTGAGGATGACGGTCGTACAAAGTGATTATTCCGGTATATAAAGTATATTTAAGTATTATTCTGTCCCTAACTAAGCAGACCTTTCGCAATGGTAACTAGATCCCTAATCGATGTTTATACATATTTGTTAAGACTCATTTACTAAATATATAGATATGCTCAACAACATCAATACATGTCCCATATAGAAACCAAATGCTCGACTATCGGTGACCATCAAGGTAACTATCGACCCATTCTAGCCCGTCATACAGACCAAGCTAAAAACTTAAGCCAATAGATTTAAATATCCCTGTCCGTTGCCTCGTGTCCCACGATATATAATTATTAATCGAATAAACACAGTTATGCGATAAAATCGGTAACTATTAAATTATGATTTATATTATGTCGCCGGTTACTTATCGTCTGACACGCCTGTCAAATGTCATAATGCGTAAAACGCAACAACTTGACTGTAATTTAATTATATACCGTTCACCTGTTTTTAGTCATAATTAATTTTAGCCCTTGCTTGGAGTTGGGAAAGCTTTAGTCATTTCCGTTTTGTGTCGGCATAGCGTGCCGAATAGTTTGGACCAAAAATTTTAGATTAAATTTAACGGGTCGTAATTTTGTCCAAAATGCTGCGGGCAGGATCTAATATTAGGTGGCTTTGATCCATAATTTGATTGATTCATCTGATCGATTCATATTTAATGATTTGAAAGGTCTGAGACCAATTTCGCAAAAGGACACGCTAACGCACAATAAATCTTTCATCCGACTGTGGTAGGTAAGTGAATATTTTGTTTACGCCTGTGTTCACATTTACATATGAGTTTTAATCGTAAGGGACAATCTGAAGATGACATTTATCTTCTACTGACTTCCATTCTTAAGCCCGCTATAATAAATAAAGATTATAAATAAATAAATAACTTCCATCCCGTGGTTTCACCCGTTTATGCCCGTTTCCGTAGAAATATGGGAATAAAATATAGCCTATAAGTATTATTTGCTATTTTAAAATCGGTTTATGTATGTTATTCGCAATATTAAAATCGGTAAAACAAACAGTCAAACTCACAATCGCCTTTACAATATTAGCAAAGACCTAACATTTTGCTTACTCAACCTGTCGCTCAAAACAAGCATCTAAACTGAATGAAGTCACATCTTGATTAGTCTGTCAGGCATAAAACAAAAGCACATCAGGCGGTTCCCTTCACTGTATATACCTATAGGACTACTTGAGGCTATTCTATGCACCGTGACGAAATGTCCCAGTATTCGCACGGTCCCTTCTCCTTGGTTTGGTTTCACACGACCAGGCCCGGCTTGGGATGAAGTAACTCATGCTAAGTGCCTCTTCAAATAATGGTACGGTATTGCCTAGTGCCGCTTCTTCTGAATATTTTTTAATGGTATAAGGTTCTTGAATTGACCTAGAAATTATTGATAACAGATAGAATTTAAAATCTTTGCATCTTTAGGAAGGAATAAAATAAACAGGAATATACAGTTCATGGCTTTGTGTTAGCATTTATTTTATTACATTCGTTCGAACCTCACTAATAGTTGGGAGAATCCAATAATAAGTTAACCTTGCCTTTATGAAAAAAAAACCTCTTATTCGTTTACGATTTTATTTTAGACGTCTTTACCTTAAAAATAGGGCAATTAAATCATGTCATATTGTAGTTTCGTCACAAAAGGGCGTGTCTACACAACCTAAGTCCGCGCCTGTACTTGATTACCATTTCGCTTATCTATAACCCGATCTGGTATTTGATTTTACAATAATGAGGACATAAATTTTGCAATGTTGTCTTGTTAAAACTGCTTGAATTTGGCAGTACTTAGTATATTACTGAGAAGTATGCCTTGTCGATACTAGTTTAGATTTTATCCTTAGATTTCGTAGATGTATTCTAGATTATTGACTCTGTATACACCTACGACACCTACGTCTATATTTAAAAAATGATTTCTTAACCTTTTATGCTACATCGAACAGCAAACTATATTTTTACAAACATTTTATAGAGCAGATTGAAATGTACTCATCAGTTGCAAAATGAGGTACTGTAATTACCTTACATTTCAATATTTTTTTGTTATAAAAAGTTACGTAATGTATCATTAATTCCTTAAAAGTAATCAGCTAACATATCATAGTATTCATCATCTTTCAAATGCCAATGCTTAATCAACAATTCACTTTAAAACCTAGTCAACGAACAGAGGAATTGCAAAACTCCTGACCTATAACATAATTAGACAGAAAATTTATAGTAAAACATAAAGAAAATCATTTGCCAACAGCATTATCTCCTATGTCGTCAAGATATGTATAATTTATACTAACATTATAAAGAGGAAAGATTTGTTTGTTTGTAACGAATAGGCTCCGAAACTATTGGACCGAATTGCACAATTCTTTCACCAATAGAAAGCTCCGTTATTCATAAATAACATTGGCTATATTTCATCCCCGTATTCCTACGGGAACGGGAACTACGCGGGTAAAACCGCGCGATGGCAGCTAGTCACTAATAAAACAATGTAATTTTGCAATTTTCTGTAAAGCATAATTTTCGTTCCGCTAATTAACTTGCGACATAACACACACTGTTGGTAAGTGCGTCGAGCATGCGTTGTGAAATACACAGTGTACAAAAACTATACATCCGTAAGGATCGTTACCAAACAATTGTCCGTCCGTTCCCATACAATCGCGCTCGCGTGTTAATTGCTGAAAGCACTCCGATGAGACACACTGATCTTGTCGTCGACAAACTTTGACATTTAGCATGAAGAAGATACCTAAGTAGTATAGACTAGAGAGTGAAGCCGCTGTCTCTGCGTGTTATACATAAACGCTTGCATCGAGGTATTGATTCGGTATTCTAGGTCTTTGGGTATTTTTTTTGAACTACCACTAATCAAAAACCATATAAATTTTAGGTGGACAATGTTTTCGTCACTATATTTTCTTATGCTCAAATCAAAGGGTTCAAACCTTCGATTTATGTCTCTTTGTTCTGTGTCTGGATGTAATTATCTATATTAGTATGTGGTAGCTATATCAGCCATATCATAAGCTCTGCTTAGTTTAGAATCAGATTAACCGTGTGTGAAAAATGTCCCAGTTTTTGATGTATAGAACTTCCACAAAAGCATTAGAAGTCTATATAACAAAGCTAAATTTGCTTTCCAAATGGTCCACCAGTATGCGCCAAGTGTAAGAACAAACTAATTGCCCTGAGGTTATCCGCCGGTGCAATTAGACACCCAGTTCCTTATAGTGCAAAGACATTAATAGGAAAACATTCGCATGATCTCCGCACGATTCAGTTCTTATTTACTATGCATCATTAAACAACCTCTCAGTAATGATTATTTTATTAACTGAATTTCACATTCTAATTAATTTACTATTACTCAACGTATGGACGGATGAATAGAAGAATGAGATCTAGAGTGATTTATTTTGTAATTGAATACAAATCTTATACACGACGGTAATTAGGGACAATATAAATTGAATAATGATGATTTTGCCTTTGATAAAACAAACAACCCTAGCGAGTAAATAGGCCGGCAATGATTTCTTGAATAATTAGTTTTCACAACATAGAAGCTTTATTAAGCTCAACAGAATTTCGTAAAAGCTACTTCAGTGCTTTTTTTTTAGTTGTTATTTAAGTCCACTATCAAATCACAGCCTCTTCTTTTTCACACACGGCCATTCTAATTCCAAACTAAGCAGAGCTTGCGATATGGTAACCAGATAACTGATATACTACGTACCTACTTTTAAATACATACTTATATAGATCATTACATCCACACACAAAACAAACAGACATATTCATGCATAGGTAAAAATGTTTGCCCTGGGTTGGATTTTGACTTAAAAGTCATAGTCTTAAAAGTCAGGGTCACTATCCACAAAGCCAACCGGCCTATCGAATCAAAATTCTCTATACCAACGATAGGTAAACAAGACCGCAGGTTGGCGTGGGCAAATAAGAATCCAAACCATCAAACACTCGAGCGGTTTCTCCAAGTTTCACCATGAATAGGATTGTTATGGACATCATAATTCACAGTTGCAATCTGTGTACATTAGTAAGGTTTTGAGTGGCAGGGCGACGGGCGCCGCGCCTCGACTCGGCCTGCGGAACATTGTTCCCTACCACGGTTTAATTATAACGATAACTATGTCGATGGAAAGCTGTATATAGATAGATCATGAACGGGAAATAGAGAATTCCTCTATGATGAATGTAAGGTATTAGAAGCAAGCTACAGTATTGTTTACAGACCTGATAGAATCAGTTAGTATAAAGTTTGGGTCTTACCTATATATATAATTTATATAAAGTTGTGAAAAACTTCAATAGCTACGGATTTATATGTGGTCTGTAGCTTAAGAAAAACTTAAAGCGTCTGTGACCAAATGTAAAATGATCATTAGTTCTTTTCTGGGTGTTTAAAAAATGTATGTATTTTCAGAAATCGTCCATAGTTAGCTAGTTAGTTAGTTTAGATTAGGGTGGAAAAATGCCCCAGGATATTTATTTTTATCAACAGCAGCTATTTCGATCGCTTCAATAAAATAAATGCATACTCATAATATCTAACACGTCTTCACGTCCTCACTTCTATAGCACTCTTAAGGAACTATAACTCTCTCCACGAAAATTTAATATAGATCTACCATCTTCTATCACAAGAGCAGTGAATGACTTATTAAGATTTTTATAATATTTACCTCGAAAGTATCTATATAATGATGAAGGGCTAATGGTACGGCACCTAAGGTCCTGTTCCCATGAGGCCAGACTATCGGCCGTGGGTTCAAGTCGTGACCGAGTTGCGCTGACCTTTGTCAACTAGGATCATAGACCAACATTCAGATATGTTACTGCTAAAATAGTCAGTTCACTTTTATTTGCATAACTTGTCTGAATTAACTCAGCATTGATAGTCCTGTTTTTTTATAAAGTAACAAGGTTTATCTTTTCCTTTTATTTGGCCTATGGACGCCTCTGGTGTTGCAAGCGTCCATAGGCTATGGTAACCGCTTCCCATCAGGTGGGACCTGTTTGCCACATTTGTGGTATAAAAAAAAATTAGAATGAAAAGAGATTATTTATTGTCATTCTCGTCGACTGTCGTCGTTTTGCACATTATGTATGTCCTCTGGGTATAGGTGATGTGTTCATGTTAGGTATATTTATTGTGTACTAACATAGCAAGTAAGAATTGTGTTACTAACAAATTATGGACCACTAGTAGTAGTCTGAAATAAATTAATTTCAATTTAATTTAACATTGGGGAGATAAATCCCTTATTTAATGATTTATATGAAGTTAAATATATAAAACTAGAGTTTTGCTGCGCATGAGTGTCAGTATTAACGTAGAGATATCCTTCTGCTTCAATATGAGTCAGTTCAATCGTGGGAACTGAGAACTGCTATACATTTATGCCGTAGTAAAAAAAACGGTTACTTTTTACATCATTTCAAAATTATTACGTACAGTTTTTTCTCAGGGCTGCCTTTACGAAATATTTACATAACATTTCGCTTCAAGTTCAAATTAAGTTGGCCATGTTTTTGTATTATTAGCATATTGTGCACGTATTTTCTAAGTAAATTATTCTCGTATGAAACGTAGATGTGAGTCAGTAACACGATTTCGAGTCTTGATTCGGTTTTGGTTGACTCATTCCTGAGGGATGACTCACTATCTAAGTTTATTCTTTAAGGTCAGCCACCGCTTGGCATTTCAGATATTTGCAAATTCATTTATACATATTTTGTGGACATACGTTTGATTCTTTTGTTGGTAATAAACTAGTCACCCTGAATCTCGTTCCTTACTAGCATTCCTGAAAATAATTATTTTTCAGATAAATAAAATAGTTCATATTCATTCAAAACATAACTTTTTTTAACCACCCAAATCCAACAATTATTCCGTTTATGGGTAATTAAACCGCAAACACTGAGACATTTTTTTTTATTCATATGCTAAGCACTTTAATTATGATTCAGTCGTTCCTAAGCTTTTGATTTATATTTTTTTTATTTAATATTTATTTATTTAGTAAGCTCTGCTTGGAATCAGACCGTGTGTGAAAAATGACGCAGGGTAATTATTTATTTGGTATTTCAGGAGGCATTATTAATGTCGTAGGCTAAAATGTCATCGTCGATAAAGGTCCATTCAAGGTAATTTTTTTCTAACAATATCGCTATAAATTTGTGAAGTAAAACAGTAATTTCTCAATAATTATCTATAATAAAGTTTAACGACATGAGTAGGTAGGTACCTAACTTATTGATCATATCCAGCTTTTCATTTCCCGGATACTGTAAAAGATTGAGAAAATTGATAATATATATAATATCGCATCGGTTCGCTGTCATTTACGCGCTAACATCTGAGAAGATTTTTATCGAAAAATGTCATTCATAGGCATAGCTAAGAAAGTGAGAGCCATGGTACACCTTAGAAACCTAAACTTATGAATGAAGAAAACCTTTTAAATATATATTAGGAGTACATCCCAACTTATCCAGATCAAGAAATAATTAACATCTCATTATCACGAAAATATAACTTGAACAATTTACTTAATTTAATTATTCAAAGATAAGGTAATTCAGTTTAGGTTTTTCAAATAGAAAACCTCATTTTATTCTTATACGGGCAAAAACATTATAAAAGAGCAAATATAGTTTTTATAATTTATTTATTAGGTAAACAAGTATTTCCTAATTAATTTTCAGGATGTCCTTCAAAATTTATAACTTTTTAATACCTCTTATCAAAGTTTGCATTTCTTTCCTTTAATGAGAAACCTGGCCGTAATTCTACCTACATTCTAATGTCCAATGAATATTTATAATCTTTGGTCAAATTACAATAATCCGCTTTATATTTAACTCCTCTGCGTTTCCTTCGCCCTATTGTGAAACTGTTATGAACAATCTTTGTTAACATTATGTTACTGTTTTATAGGTCTCTCTAGCCCTTCTAATTTACCATCAGTTACCGTATCTTTTTGCCTATTATCCGTACGTTTTTTTTCTACTCAAATTATACCACAAAGGTGGCAAACAGGCATACGGTCCTACTGATGGGAAGCGGTAACCGTAGCCTATGGACGCTTGTGGTACCTGAGGCGTAACTTACGCGAACCCGAAAATGCCAACCAAATAAAAATCTCTTCAGAGCTAACTAATACTTATAGGTACATATTATTAGATAAGTAAAATAACCGTCCATCTCCATAGCATTCCAATTAAATTTTCACTTAAAAAGTAGGTACATAAAACAACAAGATCAATATGGAATGAGCTATTTCCAACCTACATTGTAAAAATATGTAATCAACAACCTAAAGAGATATATCCAGTTATATTAATGCTAAGCAATGATTACGGGGAGAAACCAATAGTCCACTATCGACTATCAGTTGCAAATACATCTGGATCGATGTGTGTGTGTGTGTGTGTGTGTGTGTGTGTGTATGTGTGTGTGTGTGTGTGCGTGGGCGGCGCACGCGCACCTCTGTCGCGTTAGCAGTTAAGATCCAGTCGGTTAATCAGGCGACGAGGATTAAATATTTTAGGTATGCACTAGCTTTAAGTTAGAAAGACTCCGTAGAACGAGTGTTTTTTTAGGGAAGTAAGCCGTTTAAACCCTTAGGTATGCGGACAGTTTCGGTGAGCGCAGAGGGTTAGAAGGAGTGAGCAAAAATAAGGTTATGTATCAGAAAAGTTAAACAGATATTTCTACATATAACATATAAAAAGATTTAAACAATAAATCAAAAATCAAAAAATCTCGGATAAATTTTAGACCTCGTATACACATTGAGCTGGAAACACGGTAACTCTTGAGATAAGTATGATTGTGAGAGTGAGATTGTTATACCTACCATAAAGAAAAGTACCACTCTACTATAATACTGTCCTTAAGTATTTTGTGTCTCAGTGAAACGTCCGCGCAAGGCGAACCGCCTCCACTTGCTCCGATGTAGGGTAACAACACACCCAAATAAAAAGCCATTTGGGACACAGTTCAATTGCATGCTCACCACATTCAACCACATAACTACCACTTGTAAGAGGTACATTCAATGGATTCAGGGAATACCTTTCTGTATATATATGCATATGTGTTTGAGCTAAGTGTGCATCTGAGTACAGTTTGTATTGAATAGGCTCAGAAACTACTGGACCGATCTAAATGATTATTTTATAAATGGGAAGCTACATTATCAGGGAGTAATATAGGCTACATTTTATCCCTGTATTCTTGCGGAAACATAAATTCCGTGCGGCGGAAGCTAGTATGTAATTTATAGATACCAAAAAGTATATTTTAAAGCTGGCAGGTAGCATAGTTAGCAATATATTTTCTCTTATTTTTGTATTACAAACTTAGCTTAGCACAAGATGGTTAAATGTCAAAAATGGCTTAGGATTATTAGTCTACGTAATAGTCTATAATTTTAATGAAATCAGTGGGTAATTTAAGAATACAAATAATGTTAAATCATAGCCACAGTACACGACGCATGCAGTGCGACAGCCTTAATAGGTCGGCAGTGGATCGCTAACGAGTAGTATCAGCTTTATCATTGGACTGTCTCATTAGACCACGTATTACTGATAACTTTCAATGCTTAGTTATATGAAAAATAACTGGAACGGTGTTGCATAAAATTCTAAGTTCAAAGTCATTTTATTTTGGACCAAAAGATGATAAAGATACAGGAGCTACTACAGGTTTGGAAGTCGGCTTTTAACTAAGAAGAGTCAGGAAGAAACATTATTATTAAAAAGAAATAAGTACTTATGAATAGACAGATTCAAAACCTCGGTTCCGAAAGGTTGAATTTACTTCTTATTTTATCTCACTTAGGCTATTTTCCACCTATTTAGCGAATCTGAGTCTATCCATATAAAATAATAGCTGCCGCCGCGCGGTTTTACCCGCGTAGTTCCCGTGAGAATAAAGGGATAAAATATAGCCTATGTTACTCGTGGGTAATGTAGCTTTCAAATGGAGAAAAAACGGTCCAGTAGTTTTTGAGCCTATTCATTACAACCAAACAAACAAAGTTTTCCTCTTTATAATATTAGTATAGATTTGATACTGGTCAATAGTATTATTGAATTAGATGTAAATTAAAACATAAAAAATAAGCACACAGATATTTTAAAACCAATTTTAATATTACGAAGAATATTCCACAACAAGAGTGATTGATTGAGTAACCAACAAAAAACCAAATTAAGACACTAAAAACACGCAAAAAAATCATAAGCATCCGAATATTAAATAAACGACACACACAGCTTACGTCAATTACATTAGATATTATTTAACATCTCTAAGCTGACCGCAAAATCACCATAATGACTTACATTAGCTTTGCTTACGAGCACAAAGCGATTTGTCATAGACATACTAAAATATTTGCCACAACGTCACACCCAATTATATAACACCAAATACTTGGCTATTATAATGATAAATGACACAAAAAACTAATAAGACATATTATTTTTAAATGTACAAAGTTATATTTGCGGACGCAGAAACATCTTTCTATTTTTTGTACCCTGCAAAAGTATTTATTTAACTGTTATATTAATGTGGTAATTCAGAATTAAGGATTGTGTAAGATCGCCGCGGGATGGTAACTGTGAATTGTAGCTTAAATTTAGGGGTACTTAATAAGTGTTAAAGGATAAATCCGTATCAATAGCGTTGAAATACCCGGAATTATGTAATAAACTGACTGCCTGTTCGTTTGTTGGCCAACTAGATCTATATATATATAAAATAAAGTCTCCGCCGCCTCTGTCTGTCTGTCAGACCGCGATGAACACAAAAACTACCAAACAGATTTTCATGCGGTTTTCACCAAATTACGGAGTATTTCATGAGGAAGGTTTTTATGTATAATACATCAATTTGGATATAGGTGGCGCTGGAGGGCAGGACGAAGTCTGCCAGGTCCGCTAGTAAGATATAAATAAGAGGAATAATGTTTTTACGTCTAACCATTTAGGTACCAAAGCTTACTGAAACCATCTCTATTTGGTTAATACTCTCATTGACTACTCTATGCAAGGTATGAAGGACAAATATTAAGAATTTATATACTTTACTGACCACATCCTGACTAATATTATAAATGCGAAAATAACTCTGTCTGTCTGTACGCTTTCACGCTAAAACTATTGAACCGATTTAAATGAATGTACTAGTAGTCTAGAGCCTGAGAAAGGACATGAGCTACTTTTTATACCGGGAAAATTGAAGGTCCCCGGGTACGCGGGTAAACCACTAGTTTATTATAAGGCAAAAAACGCGGAAATCCAAACCCTTCGCCCAACATTCTTTCAATCTAATATATATAAAATTCTCGTGTCGCGGTGTTTGTGATTAAACTCCTCCGATAGGGCTTTACCGATTCTCATGAAATTTTGTGTGCATATTGGGTAGGTCTGAGAATCGGGCAACATCTGCAGCGTCTGGAGACTTCATATACACCAATGCATCTTTTTGACTACCATCCCATAACAATATTTCAATGTCAAGTGAAATCACAATCGTAACACCATACAATACGCTTCAAAACCGCCTGCAGCGTGGAAACTTTGATTATGGGACATTTTTCACCGCTAACAACGAACAACGTTTACGGACATGTTAATATCAGTGTTGCCAGCGAGGTATTTCAAAAGTGACCTGAACTGAAAACAAAAAACAAAAAAGTTACCTTTTTTATAGGAAAAATAATGACGTCGTTTTTTTTTTTTAGGCGCGTCTCTCAATTCGGTCTCTTGTAGACGTCTCCAAAATAGTGACGTCGTTTTTTTTTTTTTACGCGTGTCTCTCAATTTGGTCTCTTGTAGACGTTACACAAATATTGACGTCAAACATTGAATCACCTAAAAGTAACCTTTTGTCACCTTCCAGTACAAGTAACCTAACGAAGTCAAAAATCACCTGTGAGGTTACTAAAGTAACCTTCTGGCAACGCTGGTTATTATATCATAACGAACTTGTAAATGAATGGGTGTACCTATGTTATCATCACATGATGAGTGACCGGTGATCTTTCGACAAATCTGACTTTCTCCATTAATTATGTACGTGTGACGAATGTTGAGTCGGATCATTTTTAATGTGTCATTTGATTTATGGGGACAACCCATCATTTTTAAATTTGGTAGAGCTTATCATAAATGTTCAAATTTATAAACTAACTGAGAGAGGTGAGGGAGATCTTCCATTTTCCCGTCATAAAAAGTAGCCTATGTCTTTTCTCAGACTCTAGATGTGGACCAAATATCTTTTAAATCGGTTCAGTAGTTTTAGCGTGAAAGCGAAACAGACAGACAGAGTTACTTTCGCATTTATAATATTAATATAGAAGTATAACTAGTCTTGTATGTACAATTTTACTACCTAGGTACTCCTGTTATTTTGCGTAGATAACTAAATAAAGTTTTAATTGTCTAGACATGAATCCTTGTTTAATAAAGCGTACTAACAAGAAAATAATAGTAAAGAATATAAATGGAATGAAAAAGGCCCCTAATTTTCTAGAATCCGTCATAAACCATCATGAAAATCCAAAGGAGTAGGTACGTTGATATAAAGTCTAAAATAAAAATTCAACAATAATACAGATTTCTTCAATGCTGACCACGTACCTTCAGGTAATTGCAAGGGGCTCAACCAACCATGAGAAAAGACTGGATTGGAAAATGAACCCTATTTGCCGCTTTTCTTTTGTACTACGAACTTGAAGCTTTGACAAAACATAAAGATCCTACTAATATTATAAAGGCGAAAGTTTGTAAGTATGGATGTATGGATGTATGGATGTATGGATGTTTGTTACTCTTTCACGTAAAAACTACTGAATGGATTTGAATGAAATTTGGAATAAAGATAGCTTATAACCTGGATTAACATATAGGCTACTTTTTATCCCGGGAAAATGGAAGACCTCCCGGGTACGCGGGTGAAACCGCGGGGAGCCACTAGTATTTTATAAAAGAAATACCAATTATACGTGTGTTTGGTTAGGGATAAATGAAAAGTATGTATCTACTATATATGTGTCAGGCGAATGTGTGCGTAATCTTTACAAGCACACTTAAATAATTAAAATAACATATAATGTAAAGACCACTAAAATTCTATTTTCCAGCTTACATACGTATCTACTGCAAGGGCACAAGCCTCCCATTACTGTGAGGAGAATTATGATCATAGACCTCCCGGGCCTACAGCGCGGTCCTGCAGATTTTATAATGACATTTCAAGGATGCAGATTCCTCACGATTTTCCTTCACCGATAGACAGTATATCAAAACTCAAGGACTTATACCCTCTAACATTAATATATTAGGTTAGTTAACCAATAAATCAGATGCAAGTACTTGAAAGATAACGTAAGCAAAACCGCAGTCATAAATTAACCTTTTGATATTGCATATCATCACCCTATAACATTACCATAAAATGTAATTGAAGCACCAACATTACAAAATACATTGAATATAATATTAAAGTATACTTGACCCATTTTAAACACTAGAAGAATTAATCAATCATAAAATAAACATAAAGCTGAACAAATAGTGTTGTCATAGTTCTTTACTTAATTATTTAGAACTAGCTACCTCCGCACGGTTTTACCCGCGTAGTTCCCGTTTCCGAAGGAATACGAGGATAAAATATAGCCTATGTTACTCACTGATAATCTAGCTTTCCATTGGTGAAAGAATTTTTCAGATTAGTTTTTAAGTTTGTTCGTTAAATACAAAAATACAAATCTTTCCTCATTATAATATTAGTATAGATTGGTTTGGTTGCTCTTCCGCTACTCGTAGTTAACGTTTCCGTAGGAATACGAGGATACAATATAGCCTATGTTACTCCCTGATAATGTAGCTTTAAATTGGTGAAAGAATTATTCAAATCGGTCAAGTAGTTTTTAAGTTTATTCGTTATATACAGAAATACAAATCTTTCATCTTTATAGTATTAGTATAGATTGGGTTGGTTGCTCTTCCGCTAGATAAATTCGATTAAAACAAACTGTCTAATATCTATTCATCATTAATCTGTAGTGTTAATAGTTAACGGCTGGGTGTCACACCGAAGCGAAAAAAAATGTTACAAGTGATGTATGATTTTGTACCGTGTAAATGTCATGCTAAGTCTAATTTTAATTATTTGCTTGTAGAGATTACAAGTTAGCAATCTACTTAGTTCTGAAGTATAATTCCAATGTTTGGAAATGCTTTAGCAAATAGTGCTAATATTTATAAATTTATTTTATTATTTTAAACCTAACTAGAGCAAGGTATATATATTCTCTAATATGGAGTAATTAGATATTTCTGATAAGGATTTTAGTACATATGTTTAATATTAATATTCTTATTATACGTTTAATTTTAAATATAGATAGAATCAGAAAAACAGGAAAGAGTTAATAAACATCACACGCTCACTAATTGACATGTGACGGATCGCTTAATTTTAACGAATGCAGAATAGGTACTCGTTATAACTTCCTTTACACTAATTTAACTGAAAAATTGATCTTTAGACTCTAAATAAACCTTTTTTTTAATAAGAAAAGTAACATTCTTTTTTTTTAGACGGCTTATACATAAACTTATAACCTAGACAGAAAAAAACCGGCTTATGCGAGTAGGACTCGCGCACGAAGGGTTCCGTACTGGGAACCCCCATTATTATTTATTTTATTTTAAAAATTAATTATATTTAAAATAACACAAAACTCGGTCCTGTTTTTATCCTTTGGGTACGGAACCCTAAAAACAGACATTTCTGTTCATGAATCTAACTTTTTATATTACGTGGAAATCTAAGCTTCTACCAGCGCGGTTTGAAAGTAAGAGTAGCGACTCTTACGAACTCTAGTTAGCGAACCACTAAGCTAATCAGCTAATAAATAATGTATATTTAAATATATGGTGTAAGATGAAGCCAAGAGGCGGTCAAAACAAAGACGTATTTAATTAACATATGTCGGACTGTGGGCCGGTGGATCATCAATCAGCAAGTAAGTATGTATAAATAACTCTGTTTTGTAATCTAATTAACAGATGGCGCTAGTTGTAATGGTATAGCGACACCATAAATTCACGCTAGAAAGAAACGACTATTTGGGAGTCCAATAAATCCTTGGACATTTCTTTGGACAAAGACAATTTGGCCCAAACTAAGCGGAGTTTGGCACTGTAACTAGATGAAATTCTATACGAGTACCTAAGTACATATTAATGTGAAGATATACGAAAGAATCTGACATTTTTATGTCCAGAAATCTTTAGCGTGATTACTTATCTAGGGAAAATAAGAGTATTATTTTCGTTTTAACTTCATCACGGTTTAATCTTAATATATACTAGCTGCCTCCCCGCGGTTTTACCCGCGTAGTTCCCGTTCCCGTGGGAATACAGGGATAAAATATAGCCTATGTTACTCGGGGATAATGTAGCTTTCCAAAGGTGAAAGAATTTTTGAAATCGGTCCAGTAGTTTCGGAGCCTATTCATTACAAACAAACAAACAAACAAACAAATCTTTCCTCTTTATAATATTAGTATAGATAAATCTCGTGTCACAATGTTTGTCCTCAATGGACTCCTAAACCACTTAACCGATTATAATAAAATTCGGCACCATGTGCAGTTCGATCCAACTTGAGAGATAGGATAGCTTACATATACTTGGACCCGGTAGGTGGCGCTGGTGGGCAGAACGAAGTCTGCCTGGTCCACTAGTATTTTTATAATTTTGTACAATGTAACATGTAAAAGGACATTTTTGAACTTTATTTTGTAATAAGGTAGATAAAGTATAATGACCAGCAGAAAGATACTAAATCATTTAATAAGGAAGAAAATAAACATAAATCATTTGGTACTTTATTTTATATCGTTTTACCTTCGAATGTATCCACACACGACCTGCATTGTACTGCATTATAACTATACTAAAATTAAACTAAATTGCCTATAAACTTTACGATATACCTACTTATTTATTCGCGGATATTTGCCAATGCGATCTAAATAAGAATCATGTATATTATTAGTATTTTTATATTTGTCTGTGTCTGGATGTAAATATCTATATAAGTATGTATTTAAAATAGTATATGTAGTATATCGGCTATCTGGTTACTTAACACAAGCTCACTTTGAAGCTTGCTTTGGAATCAGATTGGCCGTGTGTGAAAAATGTCCCAGAATATTTAAACTATCATTGAACTTATGGTATAAATAAATAGCGATACTGTTTAAAAAATACTTCTGGACACAAATTAAATACAGTTGACTACAGACTTACATGAGTTAGTCTCATATACCTACTGTACATGAGTTATCTAGTAGTATATATGATGACTAACATGAGTGAGTGATAAAACGTAGAGATATAGGTATCTAAATTAATAAATTCAAATCGAAGTTCTATAATAATTTAGTAGAAATTTATTGAATTTATTTCGAGCTTTTTAAGGTAGATATTTCGAGTTTATTTTAGGTATCTATCTATACATGGTACAAGATGTATCGACAAAAGTGCCTGTCTTTGTCAACCTTATCGAAAATAGTTATTTAATAAATGGTACTTACAACGATATATCTAGATTTTTGCGTCACCACAAATTGAAACTATATTATTTATAATCATTTAATAATGTTATAATATAGAACCACAATAAAATTTACAAATTGTTTTCATAATACTCCTATATGTTAACACGTAACCTAATTTATTTTATTTAATATCATTAAATAACTCAGGCACATGTATGACAGTAAAATTGAAGTCATAACCCTTTAATGTCAAAACTGTCGATAGCTTTACGTAATATATTATTTTATAACATACTAGCGACCCGCCCCGGCTTCGCACGGGTGCAAAATATACATCACATTAGAAATCTCCAAAATTGTCAGTGCTTCTCTAACATATTATGCATGTATTGTATATAAAAACCTTCCTCTTGAATCACTATATCTATTAAAAAACCGCATCAAAATCCGTTGCGTAGTTTTGAAGATTTAAGAAGACATAGGACAGACAGCGGAAAGCGACTTTATTTTATAAATGTAGTGACTTGCTCCCGCCTCGCGGTTTCACCCGCGTATTTCCCATGCCAGACATCCAGACAAATCAAATTCATACATACAAATGTTTGTCCTAGTTGGGATTTTAAACCACGACTGGCGGCTCGAAAGTCTATATAGCTGTTTGTATATTTTTTCTACTTGAAGACAATATATAAGATAAAAGAGATTAGTCACCCTGTATCAAGCTGTCTAATGGCGCCAGATTGTTGCGATGAGACGAAATTAACATAACAATCATAGGTTTTTCCGTAGATAAAGCGAATGGACGCACATCATGACTCACACATTTTGAAAAGCTTTCAGTAGAGATGACGTAATTTGGGCTGGTCATAGAATGAAAATACGATATCTTGGAATGATCACAAACTCTTATATTTTTATGAAAAATCTTTGCCTGATATTATTGCTTCAGAACTGTCCATTTTCAGACTGTTATTTGGTAACATTGTATTGTATGTAGTACCTAAATACCTACCTAAAATAAGCAAAACGTCAGATTTTAACAGCGAGTCACCCATCTGTCGCTGTCTATAGCAATACTTACTTAAATAGCGTACTTACCTATATAAAGTGCACAAAGTCTGATCATTTCTTCGTCATTATTTTCTTTACCAAAAGCTCGTTTAACATCACTATCTATCACCACGTTAAAAGTCGATATCTAACAAACACTATTTATTACTTATAACATGTTATTTAAATGTCCAAAAATCTACACCATAATAACTCATTCAATCAAGATTGTCACAACAATCGAATCATTACATGTATTGTAATAGTTCTTTTTAAAATGGTTGACATATAAACATGGCTATATGACATATTGACAAATTGTACGTCGCATTATGTAAGGTAACTCGATATACCTACCTTTGTTATTATGAGGTCATCGAGTGGTTCATGCAAAGCCGATGTAAAATACCTGATCAATGGTCGATAAACATTGCTAAAGAGTTGGAGATCACAAATATGTTGGGACTAAATGTCAACAATGTACCTATTGCATGTGATAATGTAAGCAAGGAACTTTTGTCAAGTAGGATATGTCAGTCTAGGAATAGAGGTTAGAAGACCAGGGAAATACCATGAAGATTTACTTATATAACTGTGTTTACTTAGAAAAGCCATTATTAATACAGACTCAGCTTCTATGCTTAGTCAAGTTAAGGAGTGGGACAGAGCGTAAGGGAAGCAAGGATCTAAGTGAGCAGAAATAGCACTTATTTTTATTATTTACAAACTTATTCAAGCGGCTAAATTTAATTAAATTTAAAATATATATTAGCTGAAGGAAGTGTAAGTATTATAAACTAGTAAATAATCAAGTTTATATTTGTAAATATCCTGGGACATTTTTCACACACGACCAATCTGATTCCAAACTAAGCAGAGCTTGTGATGTGGTAACCAAATAGCTGTACTATACACACACTACTTTTAAATAATACATATACTTTTTTTAAGGGTTTACATATCAAAAATGGAAAGCCATAGGAAATGTTCGGATACAGAAACGAGGCTAAAACGGTGAAAGGTCATTAAGGCAGACACATGTGAAGGTATTTTGCACCGCACAAGAATTAGTATATATCGTGACTCTTCGATTAGCCTATAATAGCTTAAAGTATCCGGTGAAAACTTAGAAACTTATTCCCACGTGGCTTGTACCTAAAGGCATGTTCTTTAGTAATATGTCTTACTAGAAAACAGTAATCTATTATTAATAATAATCTCTTTCTTCTATATAAAATTCTCGTGCCTCATGTTAGTTACCATACTCCTCCGAAACGGCTTGACCGATTTTTATAAAATTTTATATGCATATTAGCAAGTAGGTCTGAGAATCGAATCGATTTTTTTCAATGTGATCACGGGAACGGGAACAGGAACTACGCGGGTGAAACGCGGCAGCTAGTAATCCTACTAATATTATAAAGGCGAAAGTTTGTATGGATGTTTGTTACTCTTTCACGTAAAAACTACTGAATGGATTTGAATGAAATTTGGAATAAAGATAGCTTATAACCTGGATTAACATATAGGCTACTTTTTATCCCGGGAAAATGGAAGACCTCCCGGGAACGCGGGTGAAACCGCGGGGAGCCACTAGTATTATTATAAAGATGAAACTTTAGATTTTTTGTTCGTCTGTGACGAATAAGCTCCAGAACTACTAGACCAATCTGAATAATTCTTTCATCAATAGAAAGCTACGTTATCTGTGAGTGTCATAGGCCATATTTTTATCCCTGTTTTCTCATGGAAACGGATCACGCGGATGAATCCGCGCGGAGGCAGCTTATAGGTATTATAAGCAGATATAGGATTAGAAGCAGTACATTAAGTTTCTTAGTATTCTGATATATTTATTTATTTAATATATTATCTAAACATATATGTATAAAAATGTCCCAGGACATTTATCATAATATTTCAGAATGATATTTACATAATACTTTGTAACCATTAAGCTTAGCCCAGTTCACATCAATTACAGATAACTGGTCAGTAGGTACCTACATTGCAGTAATTTCGTAATTAGCACATTTAACCGAACATACACAAAAAGTTTATAAACAAACATAAGTGAGTACATAAATCAATCATTACACGAACAAGCTAATCTTATCCGCGGCTGACAAATGCCAGCAACTATGCCATAATATAATTGCCTATTGACTGAAGGTAGAAAGCTTTTTCTATTAATGACAACTAGACAATAAATTGCGGTTATAATTTATCAGCATAATATTGGACATGTGAGATTAACAGCGTCGTGTTAAGGAGATGTCAATGTAGGGATTTATCTTGGTTTTTATAGTAGAATAAAAGTCTAAGGCAAATAGCACTTGGTTGAATAAAACTAAAAACGGTTTCTCTAGAGTATTTACGTATCTTACGATCAGTTATTATTTAGTTACGGTGCGATCTAAAATTATATTAGGTATCATCATTATCCATTTAGGTACATGTTTGTTGGTGTAAATCTAGCTAAAATACCTTTTAAGGCAGTACATTTCATTTCAAGGGCTAATTCAGTAGGTATGTAAAAAGCTCTCATTAAGAGAACGTTTTATGTTTTAATAATTTTAACATAAATTTCCGGAGAGAAAGAATAAAAGAAACAATTTATTTTTCAATTTAGAAAATCTCTATTGAGCCTAGTATAATAATATGTAAATTCGGTCGGAAACTTCGCCTTAACTCAAGTTTAGATAACTCCCAAAATTGTCATATTGCATAAAAATTGATATCACTTATTACAGAAGCAGTACTTAATCTAATCAATTACCGTGGGTGTACCCTGCATATGTATGTCATTATACAAGACGTATATTGTGCAAAAACACTTTCATATGAACAAATATAAGTATTTTATGTTAATTGAATCCTTTGAGCGAAAGGTTGATAATTTTGCGTAGGTGATTTTCTCACAGTCCAATCGGCACAGTTTCTTAAGTCGATTACGCACTAATTATTTAATCGCCTTTTGTCGTGGCGAATGGCTTATGTACTTTACGACCATAGCATTATCGCCCACACACGCAGGCGACAACAAAATTTGAGAAACTTTATAACATCATATAAACTACTTGCGGCCCGCCCTGGAGGTACTAATTAAGTAATTTGCAATTTACTTATAATGATAAAGTATTGGGAACCTTCTCCGTTTTTTGTTAGTCAGTAAACACAAGCCTTCTGAAAAATATATAAAAGAAATAAATTCGGTGAACGAAAACATCGTGAGGAACATAAGTCCAAAATTATAAAATTTATATATTAAATGCCTGTTATGCGTCCTAATCCACCTAGCATAGTTTACCAATGTAAATTCATATAATAAAGATTATTCCATTCTATTCTTGTCCTCCAATCAGCACTAGACCCGCATGGTCCACCATGGCCTAAGCCCTCGTTGTTAAAAGACTCCCGTGCTCCTCGATGGAGGCGTATATGTACTGATGACGAAAAGAAATAACGAGTAAATTGGACCCTTACCAAATGATAATCTTCCAGTTAGAAATATTATAGTAATTACTGATCATATTACCCAATGGGCAGACCACTCATATAACGAGTACCTAATTAGGTATTTGGCAACATTGACAATCTCCGGATACAGTTAAGATTAATTTCTTCTTTGTGCAATCGTTCTATAGATATAATATCAATCAAAGGTTAGTTAAAACATTTGACCACGTAATGTGTTGGCATAAACTTAAAACGTAATATATGTAGTGCTATCTGGTTACAATAACACAAGCTCACTTTGAAGCTTACTTTGAAATCCGATGTTTTGAAATGCTTTGGATTTTCTGGGAAAAATGTCCCTGGATATTTATTTATTTTATAAACTAATATTACAAAGCTCTTAAGCTCAACAAGTTCAACTATTAAGTTGTTTGAGTAAACTCTCAGGATCTACTGGTTCAAATTGAAAAGTTCCTATAGGTTCCTATAAGAGGCTACGAGTATGTAACATCGCGCTACGAGCAATAGGAGCGGAGTATCGAAAGTCGGATCGGAGTAGTGAAAAATGTAAATGAATAAATGTTGCACTAAGAGAGAAGACGAAGTTGCGATGCTTAGCTAGTTACTTACAGTATATTTGAACGTTGATTTATCAGCTGTAATTTTGTCCACTATTCGTTTCATAGGTGCAATATAATAAGCAATGTAATACCTATTTAATTATTTGGAATGAGTTAGTAGTATTGTGTCAGTCTGTCTGTCTGTGATATTATGTAACTTGGGCTTATTTTCTAGATTAGTACATTGCAGTGGCTCCGATTCTTATGTCCAATAAACTAAACTTTACTAAAATATAAATATCTCTCTGTCTCCCTAAATAATAAAAGGAAAAAGGGACAATTTTAGTCCTATTAGTTAGACCATTGAATTATATGTTTGCTATGACTGATACGATTTATTTATTGACAAAAAGTTCGACAAAACTATTCTTAATCATCAATTTTAATAGAACGCAATTTTTTTCACAAACGAAATAATTTCAGTAAATAAAGTATATCTATAATATATTAATCGGCACATGTAACGGGTAAATAATTTTTTTTTTGTAGTCCTATGAAGACCTCAAGATAGACTTGAACTAACTTAATTCACAGTTCAAATAAAGCTAAGCAGTAGGTAATATAAATTCTTCTTACTTTCAATTCTAAACCAAATAAAACAAATATTTGGAATAACCAGCCAGCAAGTAGATTCTTAAATCATTGCTCCACATACAAAAACTAACGGTGGTGAAAATATAGTGATACATATTTAATTAGGCTTATAAATCATATAAGTTGTTAGTAACAGTATCAAGGCCCCTGGTAATACCCGAGATGATCAGCTGACATATACCTTCAAGGAGAAGTGGAGACTCCCCATCCTAACAATAGAATCATCAGATGCCGCCAGCAGTGGCAAACCGTTTCAAGCAATTAGATCTCTTGTTACAATAAAATTAGGTCCATTATTAATTGAAGTTGTTATTTATGCTATTTTATTAATGTGTAGTTATTTATTTATATTAAAGAGGATACTGGAAGCTGAAGCACTTTGGAGGTTAGTTTTATTTGTAGGAGTGTCCTACTTCGGTGCAACTAATGTAATTTTTTTTTGATTTTGACAGAATTATTTCCGCGTCCGAAAATAACGAATTTGCAATGAATTAGGTTCAGAGCCGTCTCGTTCCAGATTTCAGAGATCGGTTTTTCAGAAAATTTTAGTTTTAAATAACTTTTTTTTAGGATCTTTTATTTGTTATTCAAATAAAAGGTCTTCCAAAAATTGAGAATGATGTCTTTAAATACCTAACGGTGATTTCCATAGCCAACATCAAAAAAGAAAACTCGCTCACTAAACACCATGTTCGCATATCTTCGACCCTTACGAAGAATCATTCTCCCACTGATTAGCACTAATAAATAAATCGTGCTACTATTTAATAATTAAGATTACTCACAACATATAATATGACATAACAAAACATTCATGTACCCAACTGATGACCTACATTTACTTTTTTAACTTAAATATATTACACACACGCTGTTATCAATAAAAATTAGATCTAATAAGTTGTAAATAGATAGATTAAGAAGTGACTAGTAGCCTAGAGCTATGTACATACAGACAATGCGAGTTAACTGTAATCACTAAATGTTATGTAACTTCTGAAAATGTCGAACGATGAAGTACTGATTTGAGTTATACTACGTTAGTACTAAGTATCATTACAATGAAATATTTTGATAGAAATTAATTACTTTTTGCATTCAGTTGAAACCCCATAAAATTATAATGCATAAAACTGAAGTAACTGATTTAATGCATTACTAGATTTACTAGATTAGGGTTGTAGCACAGTTCAAATTCATTATATTTCGACACCAGCTATTTATACTACGCTAACTCGAAATTTGGCAAAAACGTTTTTTTGTGCCAAGCTTCTTAGAATTAGGTTTTTTATATGTAAAAAAAAAATTGTGAAGAAATATTCAAAAATAACGAAGTTACAAATTTTATAAAACGCTAAGTGCAGGTACTTTTTGAAATCACTCGATTTAAACCACGCCAACTAGTGTTAGCGGAGTGTCCACGGGGAGGGGGCGCATAGATTATATTATGTATAAAAAAGTATTTAAATATATATTATAGTAATACGCTACGTATTTCTTAAATTTAAGCGCTTTTATAAAAGTCCGTGTATACTACGCAAACACTAGTTAGCGTAGTTTAGAACGATCAGGTATATTTGTTCATTTGTAGAATGCGCTACTTAGCGACTTTTACTAGCTAAATACTTATGTCAAAATACAATTATATTTATTCGTTTTCGACGGTAACTTCACCATTCATATTTTTAATGTATCGGCATGTTTTTATGATAATAAAAAACATAATTTTAATACAATATTTTACCATTTTTTGTAGAATCGTAGCCAAATAAATTACCAGCTGAAGTTAATAATCCTGAGTTCGGGATTTTTTATGAGCACGTTATGTCTGATGAGATAATTTTGAAATAATAATTATTATATACCTATCCAGTTCAGTCAATTATGAAAATTATGTGCAGACCTACAAGATACAAACTTAAACGACTTGGGGGCTCTTTATACTCCACTTAATATTTATTTACCAAAGGTATTGACTTCGGTCCAAAAGCCTTCTCCGTTGATATTAAGTCCAACAAGCATCGACATTTTGTCTTATCTGATGATCCTTCTGACAGCACAGCTAATATAGTTCCTTATCTTCAAACGGTGTAGCCGAGTTCTTACCAAAAAAACCGAAAATACAACAATCCTACATCAAATCGGTACGTCTGCCCAGGAAAGTCTTTCAGGTTTGCACATGAATGACAGCCCCTGTAGTAATACAGATTTAGTAACAGCAATATCCACCCCCAGTAATTTTAAAACTTTCGCCTGTTTTCAATGATATAGTTTCTATTCTGCGGTATCAAACTAGTAAATGCCATCGTTCTAAAAAGGCTGATGTCGGTCTCTAACATCTTAAGCTCGAAGATGAGTATATAAGCCCCCGCTTATATACTGTGATTACCGAACGGCTAAAAAGGCTGCTTGTTTGCTATGCTGCCAGTTGCTTAAACAATATATTTGACAAATTAACATCTTATGGAGTTCACAAAGTCAACCTGTAATCAGATAACTGCGTGAGGGATGAAACAGTAACCATATCGTTTACTATATTATGAAGATACTTATTATCCGCTCATTTCTTTCAAATGAAGATAGAGAAGATGAAGAAGCAACCATTTTATGGAAAAAAGACATATGGCTTTAATAGAAAAGACTGCAAGAGACAGAGAAGTGTATTCTCCAGTTGAATGGTATACACCAGTGCGATAGGGAATGGAACTCCTTTATTTTGATTCTTGAAACAATATTAGCTTAATTTCTATTAATGACAAAATTATTTAGAACAAAGTTAATTAAAATAGTTTATAGTGGTAACTACGGCTTGTTGGAAAATAAGTATCGTTTATCTTTTGATTGATAACGTAAGCAAACATGTAGTATATTTTAAAAATACTAGATTATCCCACTTTTAGAGCTTATTCCCGAAAAAGACACGAAACTTGGTTAAATCAATCCAGCAAAATACAAAAACCTTAAATATTATTGTAATAACAATATTATTCCGGAAATGTATTATCGTTACTGTTATCTATTTTATTTAAGGCCTGGGTCTATGGGTATCCCACTGCAGGGCAAATGCCTCCCATCTTGCTTTCCTCATAAATATTATTATTTTATGAACTGAACATAATGAGGAGAGTTCATTTTCTTTTAAGAATAACAATATTAAGTACTTTATTGATTTAAATAATTATAAGGTACAAAATCGAACTGTGATTGATCTGATCTTCAATTAATCATAAGTAAGCACTTAATTGATATTTAATTAACTGTTGATTTCTTACTAGTTTTATACGTTATTAGTTTAAATTATGTATCAAAATTACAGAATATAATATTATCTGCTCTATTCTATCTAGAATCTATAAAAAATAATATAATTTTTAGCTCCACGGAAAGATAAATGAGGCGTTAACTTGTGGCACAGGTCGATGTATAGTACGCTATGTATAATTTGGCGGCTTTTAACACGATATCCGCCAGAGACGTATATACGGGTTAACAAAAAGCTAACTTTAATAACTAGTTATTTAGCCAGTGAATTTATAATTATATATTTAACGGATATATATATTACCCTAAGGTTACAAATAATGCATGATTTATTTAAAAATTATCATCGCAACACAATAAAAATAACACATCTTTATCACTATGACATCCCGTAATACACAACGCTAACGTAAGATAGACGTGTGTAACTTGTAAAATTAATTTGAAGAATTACGTCTACATTCGGCTAACTAGCGCTAAATCGAAAAATATAAATAATTATGGAAAAATAAATATGAGATATTATAAAGAAAAAAATAACCATGAAGGGTTCCAAATTTCAAATAAATATCTTAATTAATGTAAAAGTTATCACGTTTTTTCCTTTATAAGCCTCTCCTGTAAAGTACACATTTCGGACTTAGCGTAGTATAAATAGCTGGTGTCGATTTATTCATATCGTATTATTAATACTTTTTTCTGTTAACTTGATAACAAAAATAAACCCGTAGATATTTATAAACAGCGTAGTTAAGTAAATAATGTAGGATGACAACTTTCATATTAATAAAGTCGCAAGTATATCAGCAGCTTAGTAATTTATATTTTGTAACTTTTTTAATGTAAAGAGCGAACTGTTCGAATCCATACCTAACCAAATTTTTTGTGTAAAAATTATCTTATAGAGAATCCAAAGTCATATTGTTTTCAGCCACAGACGAGACAAATTATTGGAATTTGTTTTAAATAACAACTTATTACGGACATAAAAGGCCTTGGATTGGACAAAAACTGGCCCACGGCCATATCCCACTACGGAGAATTTATAATTGCGATTAGCTTCAGTTTCACTGTCCATAGCGATTTTACACAGTTGTTAACCTGAATATTAATCTATAAATAGTCAGAGAGATTAATATAATGGATCTTTGGATCTTATAAATCTGTCCGTTTTTAGAGGATGTTTTCCTTATTCTAGAAAGACTAGAAAATACATCAGTTTTGACTAGTCAATGGGAATTTATGATAATAGTAGCCTTTACCATCATTATCTCAAATTATTTAAAGGCTAAATTTAACAAAGTTAATAGAAATAAAATTTTAGCACTCTAGTTTCCATTAATCTTCAAAACGTGAGAAATAAATAACATTTGTTGTATGAGAATTCCTTAATCTCAATGTGTAGGTAAGACACACTTTTTTATCTAAATTCCAAAGATATCATCATCATCAGCTCATAAACGTCTCCACCGAGGAGCTCGAGCCTCCCCTAACGAGAGGGGTTTAGGCCATAGTCATTAATTGTGACATCTCGGGCATGCAGTTTTCCTCACGATGTTTTCCTTAACCGGTTTACTGGAAATTTGAAAATATGCCTACACTACTGGTGAAACCAGTAGTGTAGGCATATTTTCAAATTCAGAGATACAGGGGCTTAAACCTGCACCCTCATAATTCCATAGATAACATAATCTAAATCTCTCAGCCAAGCCTTCTTCATTCCAACCGGACATAACTCTATGTAAATCACACATAACCACCGCATATGTTTATACACACTTTCGCGAAGCAATAACTCAATAAACAATTGCTATTTGTCGTCGTAATAAGAAATCAATTCGACCTATCCAAGAACCTTGGGACATAGACTAAATGGAGCAATACAGATGCGACACATTGCAACATAACCCGATTCAATTGTGAAGTACCCTCTTAATAGTTGTTTGTATTCAACGATCATGTCTTTCGATATATCAGTGACATTCTAATATTGTTAAAACGTCACTAAGATTAATCAATTGATAAAGCCCAGACAACCGGCTAATAGGTGTAATCGTTCGGATTAAGTAAGGTATTATTTGTTACGTACGAATGCGCGAATCACTCTCGATGTATGTAATCCTGATATAATAATGGGGATTCTGAACTTGCCTGGTATTTTAGAGTTAGTTGGTAACAATAATTTAGTTTAGATACTTATTAAGATGAAATTTGTTTTGTATTTTGAGAAATATGTTATGCTGTAGCTACCGCACCAGATAAAATAAAGTAGAAGCGCGTTCCCAGAGAATCGTCAATATTCTTAGAATAAAAGTTAACCTATTCAGGGTATTAGCTAACTCCATACCAAAGTTTATTAAAATCGTTTCAGTCGTTCAGACGTGAAGAAGTAACAAACATACACAATTAAAATCTTTCGCATTCATAATATAAGTAGGATGTCAAAACACAATGAACCAAAATAAATACATTAATATCAAACTATTTAACCGTTTTTTTTACTCTATGATAATAACTTTTTCTGTCAGCTATTACATAGTGGAAGATAATTTGATAATGGTCCCGTAATTGTTAGAAATTGAACATCGACCGGCGGTTAGTTAGAATTCGGAGATCGCCCGTAAGTGGTCAATAAACGATAACCGTCATTCCAATAACAAAATATATATGTTATTCTTGTTAACTGATTATATAATGAGAATGGCGTGCTGTCACAACTCTATTAGAGTTTAAAAAGTAATTGAGTTAAATTGTTTTTTAAACTAAATAAATCTGTAAGGGAAATTTGTTACACGCAAACTCGGTCCAAGTATAACAGATCTTTTTTTTTTACCATTAGTGACTACGGATAAAAAGTAGCCTATGTCCTTTCTCAGGCTCTAGACTATCTGTGTATCTAATTTTATTTCAATCGGTTCTGTAGCGTAAAATTGTGCAGACAGACAGAGTTACTTTCGCATATATAATATTAGTATAGATATAGCTAATATACTTTTAAATGCATTGCAACACATTAACACCCAGACACAGAAGAAACAGCCATACCTACTTATTCCCAAATATGTCATCAAGGGAAGCGAACCCGCGACCGGCTTAAAACCAGAGTAGCTAACATAGCCGACATCTGTTAGAAACTTCTTTTTACCGGTAGCATTTACCATTCAAGTTTATTTTTTCATGTATATTTCATGCTTGTACGGAACACATGCCATATTTTGCAACAACTGGTCCTTGCCGATTTATTTGAGAGCTACACCTCGTTCGAAAGATTGCCACAACATAATCGTATAATATTATTTAATTTATATAATGTATGTAACTTAATATACTTCGATTCTATACCGTGAACATATCAATAAAAATTGATATGTTTCAAATTATGTTTTGTACAGAACTCAATCTTTAGGGCGTCAAGGAGGAACTCTCACTTAACTAATATTATTGATATTCCACATACAGTGTAGGCAGTGATTGCACAAAGAAGAGCCTTTCTATTAGATATTCCTATTTATTTCAAAGTAGAAGCTGTGGTGTAAAGCATCCTTCACTGAAAAGACCAGACTGTGTGATCGTGCCTGTTAACCGCAGTCCTACTATCTAAGTTCGGATCTTGTATATGTGAAAAATCAGTATAATGCTACTACTAATGTTTTATATTTATTTGAGCAATATCTAAGCTATATTAGTAGATGACATTACAAATATTACACTATTTTAAATAAGTAGATTAAGAAGATATCTTACCCCACGAGAGAAAAGAGGCGATTCAATTGGTGAACAGGCTGAAGACATCTATAGAGGAAAACACCAAAATCAAAAGATTTTTTATTCAAATAGGCCTTATGAACACTGTAATACTCGGTGCTGAATGTTGCTTTTCCTGAGAAAAGCCGGCGATAACCCCGGCAATTACTCTTTTCAAAACCAACTTAGATCTAATACAACATTGCTTGTAGCGACCATTTCACTACTACTAAAAATATATCAATAGTTTTCTAAATATGTACCTAAATGCCATTAAATTTAATAAGCGTGCCCTGCCCAAAACATTTACGAGTGTTCCAATGCAATTACATTCTATATCCCGTGTGTCCATCAAATCAATGCTTATAATTTATGAACGCAATGATAGATCAATTTGTGCGCCTCCGATTCGGATGCGTTCATAATTGTTTCACTTTTACTTTTATTAATTCAATTTCATAGATTATTTTATTTTTGACTAGCTGCCTCCGCGCGATTTTACCCGCGTAGTTCCCGTTCCCGTGGGAATACAGGGATAAAATGTAGCTTATGTTACTCGGGGATAATGTAGCTTTCCAAAGGTGAAAGAATTTTTGAAATCGGTCCAGTAGTTTCGGAGCCCATTCATTACAAACAAACAAACAAATCTTTCCTCTTTATAATATTAGTATAGATAGTCGTTTTATGGACGTCGTTATGGAAGAAATTGGTGAAAATCATTGTATGATGTATTTTACTCGTCTTAATTAATCGATAGATAATAAACTGGATTGGTTTTACGACTCAATTGAAGACTTCACTTTTCTTTATATTTACGTGAGAAAGATTTTTATAAGAGATAATTTCTAATTTCGATGAATGTTAGTAATTTTACTAATCGGCGTTTTCTTTCCTCTATGATTATTTGTTTAATGCATTTTTGGCCTATTAAATGAATGTTAAGAAGAATGAAACGTTTATTTGGTTAAAAAATCATTATGTTTGTAAATTTGCAATCTCACCCACACAGTGTGTTTAAAGAATGACCAATAACGTCTAACTTACCTACTATTGCTTTAGTTTGTTTGTGTACTTGGTTAGATTGCCAAATTCAGTACATTTTATGCTTAAAATCTGCAGATTTAATTGTTGCTAAATAGGCGTAGGTGTCCAAAAGCTTGGCATTAAACGTTTGTCGAAGAAAATTCAAATAACAGCAAATGTCGAAATTTTCAGAGAAGCATATTTACATGAATATAGATAGAGTGTGTGAAAATATCGGAAGTAAGACACCGTCATCTCTATGTAGGCTTTGAGTCTTAACAACTTATACGGAACGGCTTAAACTTTTTTAACTTAAGCCAATTAGGAGAAAAACCTTAGCCATTCAGATTCACATAACGTTAGTATGGGAACCCGCAGTTGCGTCACCCGTGCACACGCAGAGGAAGTGCGAAAGATACCTAATCCGAACTGCCTTATACAGATACAATCTATTCTATACAATGTTATAGATTACGCAGTCCACAGATTATGTCACGGTGAATTCAGTCTGTGCTCTTTCCCCTATTTCTTTTTGCTAAACATAATATAATTGGTTGGAGATCGTTAAATTGTTATTTATAAGATAAATGTTTAAATTAATTAGACTGGGAATTGGGTGAGAACTGTCTAGTTGATTGTGATAACGATGAGTTGATTTAAGTTGTTCTTTTTTTGTTATAAAAAGAAATATAAAAAAATATATAATTGTAGTAAAATTAGTCTTACTTCATTAATTTAGTGTGTATAAAAGGAAAACATTCAAAATCAAAATAAAGAGAAATAAAATACAAAACAATTATAAACAGAAAATTTGTCCCAAATCGCTTACCCAGCGGTAAGGTGTCAAGAAGGCTAATATTGCCACTCACTTCTAAAAATAAATAAAGTACCTACCTATTGCTTTAATAACACAAAGTATATAATTAAAATACAACCAAAAAAGATCAATTATTTTGTAAACATAATGTATTTTATTTAACAAATTCATATTTCTTACGCGGGTAATACACAAGGCAGCAAAACTGAAATGGGATTGGGCTGGTCACGTCTGCCGCATGCCGAGCGAACTGTGGGCCAAAACTACCACTGTATGGGTCCCACAGGACGCGAAACGGAGGCGCGGCAGACCGCGTCGCAGATGGAAAGACGACCTTGATACCCACCTTAATGACTGGCCCACCAAGGCAAACATCAGGGAAGAGTGGAAAGCAGCCTTTGCCCTACAGTGGGACAACCCAGGCTTTAAATAAAAAAAAAATAATCATATTAGATTAGCAATAGTATATTCAAAAATATGAGTTAACTTTATGCGCCTACTACAAGTTTAATAGCAATGAAAAGGAAATAGTCAAAAATGTGAAAACGTTAACTAAGCAAATTGCATAAATATTCTTCACACACTAATCCCTTTTCTATGCCTCTGATAAAACAAGAAATAACAAAATAAGAACAAAAATGTTTGTCCTGGATCGGAATTGAACTCACTACCTTTAGCGTGACAGCTACCGGGATTGTTATTGGAGTAAAACATGCAGAAGCTTAGTAATACATGGTTATACAACTGCGGTTTTCTATAAATCACGCAAAGCCTACCGAAACAGAAATAAAGTAGAATTCTTAACAAACCTTACTTAAAATATCAAATTACATTTATAAGTGAAAACATAAAAATGAATTAAATATTTTACTATCATTATTAGATTACTTATATATATCTTTTGAATTCACTTTTTGGTTGTTATATATTATTCTTAACATCAACAATTACCATCTAAAATAACTACTGACTGAATTTGTCTGAATTTATATTTTATAGTATGTACTATGTATATAATGTAGAGTAATATATGTATATTAGATACCTTTATTGGTAGAGAGAAGAAAAATAAGCAAATCTTCAGAATTTGATGCTACATAAACCAAGCTCATAATGATTCAAAAGTCATTCATTGAACTAAATAATTCAAATACCATTCACAGAAACATATAGCACACATACGTGGAGCATGTAAAAGTATTAAAATAATAAAACCAAAAGTTATTACAAATACACGAATGTTCTTATTAGAACAAGACATATCTCATGACTTCATTAGGCCATAGTTTCTCTTCCAGTCATTTAAATTCTCACGAATATATCATAAGCAGGACACAAACAAGACAATAACATTTAAGATATTAACAGATAGTTTTTAGCATAACAAATACATTTTGATGTATATTGATGACAGTGTAGTAAAACTGCGATTGGATGTGCCAGAGATCGTGAGGTCATTTCACAATGTGATTAAGTTGAGGGTACAATGAGTTAAGATTACAACTTAGTGATGACTCAATCCAAAAATCTAAGGTGTAAGTCGAATATAAACATCCAATTTTATGAAGTAGGTTGAATTTGATATATAAGTAACTAATGGGATATTTTCGGTAACAGCAATGGATATTTATTCGAAACGTGGTGACCAAACGGGTATAAATATGTTTTTATCATTTCTCGATAGAAAGTTATATGAATTAACAAAAACATAATTAAATTATAAATTAATTTTAATAGACACTGAAGTCTAGTCGAAATAGTCTTAAATTGTATCCAAGAAAATTTAATAGTTTTCAAACTGATGATGATGATGATGATTGGACCGACCGATTTCGGCCATGGCGCCCACTTTGACTCCTAGTCAGTCTGGCGCTGGTGCACCCGATGATGGCTTATGTAGCCTATCTTCACGGCGAAACTCCGTGCACACTGAGGGCACGTGAGTACGCCGTTCATAAATTATAAACTACATTGGAAACCTACATAGATACATAAAGATACTAAAACCTAGACACAGCCCTAACATTAATAAATCGAACAGTAACCTCAACAATGCGAGCAAAATAATGATACAATTAATTTAGCGTCCAGTTCTTAGCTCGTAAAACACGACAGGCGAGTTGACATGACACGACCCATATACCACGATCCTATTACCATAAACAATCATTGTTAACTATTTAAAAGCGATCATTGGCAATAGATTGTAGATCTCGTTCAATGTGTCGTTTACAATTTAGAATTTGATGAGATGGTGATAAATGGCGGTTATTTTATATCTGTTAGAATAATTTATTGCAGGGCAGTTATTTAACACTGATTGGTCTATTGATCCAATCGAAGTCATAATTTAAAACGTCAAGTTATTTTGCAACCTATAATGCAAAACATATCAATTAAATATTGTGAAGTAAAGATTTTTGGAAGATAAATCTTAACTAATATAATAAATGCAAAAGTCTGTGTCTATCTGTTTCGCTTTCACGCTAAAACTACAAAACCGATTTAAATTAAATTTGGTACACAGATAGTCTAGAGCCTGAGAAAGGGCATGGTTTTATCCCGGGAAAATGGAAGATCTCCCGGGTATGCGGGTAAAACCACGGGGAGCCACTAATACTCGTTCATTATTTAATTCATCGAACGATTCCGTACCAATGGCCAAAAATAAAGCGATTAGAAAAAAAATCAAAATGCCTCTAGTTTGACACTTATTTTTTTCATCTCTCAATACGCCACACACCTCTCCACCATGTCACGTGGTTACATAACATAGAGCCTATTGTGTCAGAGACAACTACATGCTATCAGGTAATTAATCTGTACGGTCCAGAAATCGGAACTGTGAGACACGGCCCGGCCGGCGCGGCGTGTGCGCACTACATACCACTTCACGAAGATCAATTAGCTATAGAAACATTACACTGGCCCAATTCGTGTCTTGACCATTTTATTTGGACAGGTAATGTATTATGAAGAGCTAAGATGATTTTTTAACATGTACAAAAGCTATTCTTTCAAATATTATAAAGCGAAAGTGAGTGTTAGTCTCTGAATGTGTATCGGTCTGCATGTTTGCTATAATAGCTGTATTGGTAAATAGGTCTAAATGAACTATCAGTTTATTTAAAGTTATTGAAATAACGAACTACTTAGAATTTTACTAGATAATTATATAAACATTTATTATTATTACACAATATTTTTTACTCTCAAACATAACATTGTTACTATAGTTTTTTCAGTAATTCAGACATTTAATACTTAACTACTGAACCGATCGGAATAATTCTTGCACCAATAAAAAGCTACATTTATCAGGGAGTGCTGAAGGTATGAATACATATATCCTCCTTCTAAGGGAACGCGAGGGATATCGCGCGGCGGAAACTAGTTAAAGATAAAGCGCGTAATTTAACTAAATATATTATTATCCATCATCGTGGGAATTTAAGGTAGGCTCTTTATCGCCACAAAGCTGAAGGAAGCATATTTTCAGCAGACATGTAAGTACAATCAAGTAAAAAAACTAAGATCTCCTTATGCGATAACTCTCGACGTTATTTCCGCAACACTACCGACCGAGGTGTTCGCACAAACGATTCAGTGTACGGTGCATTTATGTAACTGAAAACAATTATGTGTTTCAAATTAATTATTTGTTACTCGCCATTAATTGGAGATAAGCCTTATCCCAAACAATAAGGCAATTTAAAACACTCAGTGAATGTGGCTAACAATGATTTGCATAGATTCTCATATAGATAGTACGTAAGTGTAGGACTTGGGTTACTGTTTTGTCATAATAGACGCAATTATTTACTGTGGCCGTTAGTATTATGAAATACTAGTTTACTTCCTATTTGGTCTTAGATTTCGGATGGCCTGCGGCTTTATGTTTTTTGATCTGTTACATACAATAAAACCGAGTTATATTTAGAGCTACTGAGTTTGCTAAATCATTTTATGAAGTCTCGGATTGGTATAGGTATATATCTGATACTCTATTTTCGAATCTAAACTGATACAATATTATGTGCTTCCATCGCCCTTATAAAATATAGCTTCTGCCCGCGACTCCGTCCGCGTGGAATAGTTACTTTGGGCTAGTGCTTATTTTCAACCCCCTTCGTTTACGTAGAAGGATGGTCTCGCAGAGCTAACTGATGACTGCACGCGCCGGCCCGGCACATAAAGGTGCGCGTGTTAGATTTAAAGCATTTTACTTGATATATAATAAATAAAGCAATCTAATGGCAGACTTAATATATAATTTCATTTATCTCTGAATTGATATTTCAATAGTGAGGTTAAACCACCACGTGTTAAATTATAATGGACTATCAAGTAAATGGGCAAATGTTATACTACAATCCACGTGGTATAGGAAATAAGAACAACTAGGTATAAGGTTATATAATTTATTAGGTAAAGAATACCATTAATACTTCTTCACATTGTTTTATTATAATGGATTCCACAAACATAATTATTTAAATTATAGGAGGATGGTACAAAGCGTTTTATAACTAAAATAGCCAAATACATAATTATTAATCATATGGATATAATAATAAATTACTTAACTCATGATACACTTCTTTCTGGCCACCACTGTGGTTCACGATCAAATGAGGGGCGAGATGCGACCCAAGAGGGTATTTATACTACTTTAAACGTCACAAACATCAAATGTCATCGACAACAGCCTAAGTCAAAATGATTACAATTGTTACCATATACGAAATAAATATTAATCTATTTAATTAGCCTTTCTAATAATTATACAATCATAACAATCATTATATATTTTTATTAAAATCTAACACGCGCAGTACAGTACGTAAGTGTAACTTTAACCGTTTACGCAGCGTACGTAGCGGAAGCTCTCAACAGGAAAACAAATCTCCCGATTTTGAAACATTCTTCATTGGTGCTCCGCTCCTATAAAAGTAAAGTAAGTAATAAGTAAGTAAAAGTAAGTACTATCTAATACTGAAACAATTTTTATAATCGGACCAGTACTTTCTGAGATTAGCGCGTTCAAGCAAACAAACAAACAAACAAACTCTACTCCTTTATTATATTAGTATAGATAAGATATGTATCTATTTTCAAAATATCTGTATTTTTTATTTTTATTGAACTAAATAATATTTAATTATTTTTATTTTAACTGATCGATTGATCGTTGATCGGTTATCGACCGGTGAAGGCGGAAGATCAAATTGAATTGAGAAAAAAAAGAAATTAATAAAAATTAAAATCGCGATGGTAAAATAGGGGTTGATTGTAAAGGGTTGAAAATTCAGGATTATATGTTTTTACTAATGCTGTATCATAAAAAAAAAAAAAACTAAAATTAAAAAAAAAAATTTGGGGTGGATTACCCTTAACATTTAAGGGGTTGAAAAATAGATTTTGTCCGATTCTCAGACCTACCGGATATGGATACAAAATTTCATGAGAATCGGTCAAGCCGTTTCGGAGGAGTTTAACCACAAACACCGCGACGCTAGAATTTTATATATAAGAAGAAGATACTTAAATCAGATTTGCTCTCTTATTTAAGTAAGTTGGAAACAGCGTAGTTATCAGTTGCTGGTCGTAGCTTCGATTTCTACCAACTATTTCAGATATGATAATATTTTTTGAAAGGAAACATATTAATGCTAAGGGTTTATTGTAACTACAATATCTCGTGACATACACGTATTCCCAGTTGATGTGACCGGCAAAGGCCAAGTGTAATTAATTGGTACTTATCAAAATTACTCATTGAATTTTCATTAACACATTGCAAACACGCATGAAATATTTCAGTCCGGTAACTACCACTGATGCGGACGTGAGCACAGAAACAAGACGACAAAATAAAATGAACCTTGAAACTGGTGCTGTTGACAGCAAGAACTATGGAGATGTCTGCCACCGAAAAGAGAGAAAAACACGCCAAAAACTCCTCATTGTGGAGCTGTTCAACGATTTCGCAAACAAGACGACATTGCACGGCATAAGGTACATTATCGATCGAAGCCTCAGCTCAATAGAAAAGGTATTCTGGCTGATCACATTCCTCATCAGCGTCAGCGTGTGCTTCTACATCATCACCCAAGTGTGGCACAAGTGGCAACAGAGTCCGGTCATCGTCACCGTAAGCGAACTGCTGGTACCCGCTGGATCTGTGCCTTTTCCATCCATCACAATCTGTCCCCAAAAAAAGTGCTACACGTTCTTTCACAACTACTCCAAGTACGAGTTGAATATCGAGCCTAGAAACAAGGAATATGATGACATTTCATTAGTTTGTAAAACTTTTGACCCTATAGATGAAGAACTGCTACTGAAAAAACATCATTGGCCTCCAACAAACGCTACCACCGTGGAAAATATATTACATGTAGCTCCTATCCATCATCAAGTATTAATAGTCTGCTCGTGGCGTGGCAGATATGAGTACTGCGAAAATATATTTGAAACGGTACTAACAGATGAAGGTGTATGCTTTAATATGAATGGAGTCGCCGCTGATGAACTGTTTCGGGAGAACAGTGTACAAACAGAGTATAACTATACAACGAGGATACGTAATACTAATAATAAAACAGAAACTTATCCAAAACATGGGAGAGGAAATGGGGCATCACCTGATCTGTCTGTTATGCTATGGGAGGACCTTGAGACAACTGACAAGTTATGTAACGGTTACAATAGTGGATATAAAATCTATGTGCAGCACCCAGATGACATGCCTCAGTATTTAGGCATGCCGCGGATTTACTGGTACAGCATGCCTCATAATGATAGTAACAAGATATGCTCAGCTAAAAGTGCAGGGTGCGTGAAGGCTGTACAGGACGGATTGGCTCAGGGAATATTAATAGAAAAAGATGGCAGTGAAGCATGCCACTGCCTACCAGCTTGCGTCAGCGTGGAGTACGACGCGGATGTACTAAAAACTGAATTGAAATTTAACACAGTTTTCGAGACCATGCATCCAAAGTTAAGCAGCAGCAATGATGGATATTCGAGTATAAACATATATTATAAGAAGCCCAGGTACGTAACGATGAGACGGTCTGAATTATTTGGGTGGGTGGACTTCCTTGCCAACTGCGGAGGTCTGCTGGGTTTATTCCTCGGCTTTTCGTTTCTGAGCCTGGTAGAAATTATTTACTTCCTCACGCTGAGGCTGTGCTCCACGCTAAAGAGAGATTTGCAAGAAGAGAAGAGAAGCAAGTAGGAAATGTTAAGTTCTGTGCACACTAAGCAGACGTAAGAAGTACTTAGTTGGATTTATCAATAGCAATGTTTCTCTCACATTTAGTACTAACATCACCTGTTGTATGTTTTCTTAATTTATTTAAATACTAGCTTCTGCCCGCGACTCCGTCCGCGTGGAATAGTTACTTTGGGCTAGTGCTTACTTTCAACCCCCTTCGTTTACGTAGAAGGATGGTCTCGCAGAGCTAACTGATGACTGCACGCGCCGGCCCGGAACATAATGGCGCGCGCAGTACAGTACTTATTCATTATTTTGCTGCAATGTTATTTTAAATTTGCGATATCTCCTAAGATATTCATTGAAATCGAATTATGTAAACGGTAATAATGTTTTAAATTAAATACTTGTGATGAGTAACGTATTTATTTGGATAAGGATAATTAATATCATTATATCATTAATATCATCTTTATAAAAACACCGTCACAAATAATGCTTAATTTTCGAACAAATTTGGATAGTATAAAAATGGTCACAGAGAGTCAACCTTAACAGATAGACATATGCTATCGCGGTCTTTTTTTAGAACTTTTAAAGGGAAACAATTCTGTCATACATCATTTTAGCGTAACTTTTACGCAGCGTACGCAGCGGAAGCTCTCAACAGGAAAAGAAATCTCCCGATTTTGAAATACTCTTCATTGCTGCTCCGCTCCTATTGGTCATAGCGTTATGGTATATAACCTATAGCCTTCCTCGATAAATGGAACATCTAATGGTGAAATAATTTTTCAAATTGGACCTGTAGTTTCTGAGATTAGCGCGTTCAACCAAAAAAACAAACTCTACTCCTTTATAATATTAGTATAGATTATAAATTATATAAAAGTATAGATTTATTTATCGTGAAAAGGGGTAGGTATTTATGTACAGGATCAATAAAACCTTAGCAAACATACCTATATTCTCATTTCAATGAGGTTTTCACACGATATAAATATAAGAAGTAAGTATCACATTTATTTACGTTACTGCGGTTTTTGTACAGGAAGTGACATGGCGCTGATGGAATACGTTTTGTTTTCATTGCAGGAAGACACTTTGTGGTCAGCTGTGTTTACAATGCACCGTTTATAACTGATATTTTGGATATATCCTGGAAAATTCATCACATAGTGTTATCTAATCCCAATTGATGCTTGTCGCAGTGCGGACATTTTTCTTTCTTTATTGAAATAGGCATCAAGATTTTATTTTAAACCTTTTCACCCTATGTTTTTGTAAAATGAATGATAAAATACTCCTGGATGGTCTATCTGGCCTATTATCCCATTTTTGGGTATGACAAAATAAGATGAATCAAATTTTGTTATATGTGGGCCCTCTAATAATAATAGACTTCATTTGGAAGTTGAGTCTAACTAGCCCCCCAAGTCTCCAGAGACCAATCAAAACATTTGAAAGTAACTGTACTATCTATATATTAAATGGAAGTTTCATAAATCTCGATAGAATAACAAGTTGCGAAATAGCCAGATGATCATGGAACTCGATCCAATGATGCATAGTCAGTGCACAGCTGTGACCCAGTAGGTGGTCCCTGTGAGACTGCTGATAGCCGAGACCCTCAACTTGACCTCAGAGGTCCGTGAAGGTCTGCGAAGGGCGGAGCTGTTCTATTGTCGAACGCAGATATGCATGTCAATACTTTTGGTGCAAGTTGGGAGATTTTTGCGAGTGTGTATATGTTTTTTTATAGAAGCCTTAATAATTATGGTCAAATTTGTATTAATGAGAGACTTTGAAAAGTATGTAGTAATTTATGTACCTACATGTGTGACAATTGTGAATGAATTATGGATAATTAGGAATTAACAATCACAATTATGGCACATTATGTGGATTATCGGAAGTTCAATGTTTTATGTTTATGAAAAGTTAATTAAATTCTTCTAAAACTAAATTTGCCTCTGAAGGGTTCAGCTGCCACCGGCCTACAAGTCCTACTAAGGGGAAATAAAAGAAGCGAAATTGAAAACAGCTTTTGAAAACGCTGTTTCTTAAACTCTTGCTGACCTGCTGACTCACGATATCGAAAATCCATTGTGAAATTAAACTTCAAAATAAATAAGATAATTACATGTAGAAAGAATAGTAGATAATTGTAATATTTTGACGTGCGAATCATCCAATCAATTTGTAGGTCAAAACGAAACTCGTGAGATCTAGAATTTAGACTTTTATGAGACATTGACGTGATCGCCGTAACAATGGACCATGATAGTTGTAAATACATCACTATACGAGTACTTTTGATTTCATTTTTACACGCATAAGTTGACGGTAAATCGAGATGTGATTGAAACATACATAGCCAAAGCTTTCTACTTATATATCTAATAACTTTTTTGTTTTTAGACAGCCCGGTTGGTTTTGTCGTTAGTGACCCTGACTTTCAAGCCGCTGCCGCTGGTCGTAGGTTTGAATCCCACCCAGAACAAACATTTTGTTTGCATGTATATGTCTGTTTGTTCTGTGTCTGGATGTAAATATATACAAGTAGATATGTATTTAAAAAGCAGTATATCAGAGTATATCAGCTATCTGATTACCATTTCAGAAGCTCTGCTTAGTTTGGCCGTGTGTTAAATATGTCCAGGATTTTTTTTGTTTGCGATTGTTTGTTTACCATATCCAGTTTTCAATTGGGGATCTCTGGTTTACCCAACGACATTATTTTTACATAAAACCGAGTCAGTTGCTGGTATTTTTTGCTATTTAACACTATGTACCAAAGATGTTTACCATTGGTCTAATCTCATTAATACTACAAAGAGATTTTAGTAGGTATGTGGTTACGATCCTTCCTAAGCTTAAGGCCCCGCTCACACGAATTTCGTAAACTAAGGCTCAGTACACACATGCGCCTGGCAATAGCGTGTAATGACGTACAAGCGACAAAAAGCATTAAGGCACGCACGAACAGATTTTATTAATGCTGGGATATTCTGCATCGAAAATACAGAAATAAATCTGTTAAGTGTAAAATAAATAAATAGTATGCTCTTCGACTAAGAAAAAATAATTTTTCATGATCATGTGGATGCATCAGTGCCAATACTCAACTGTCACAGAGTATTTTAATTATAGGCTCGTTCTAATCATGTCTAACTTCAAAAATTTTTTATATTGCTACTTTAAGTTAAGGTTAGGTCTTTACCTTAAGGCTAATATAATTACAATAATAATATAATAACAATATCTACATCACAAGTTACCCATAAACGTATATTTAGGGACTTATGTAATTTTAGCTATCGATTAGTCAATGATTAGTCATTTAAGTTTATTTGAGAGACGACTTCATAAAGTACGAATACTTTTATGACACGACAATTTCCTACATAAAAAAATAATTGTTTGAATATCCTAAAGCGAATAACCCAGGTAGGGTCAACCTGCTGCCCCTTTTCATATTCACCTTTTGCACTCGGCTAACCACCTGCGCATAATATGGACCTCACGATTACTCAGCCACTTCCTTCATAATGAACTAGCTCCCGCCCCGTGGTTTTACCCACGTAGTTTCCGTTCCCGTAGGAATACAAGAATATAGCGTAGACACTCACAAATAACGTAGGTTACTTTTGGTGAAAGAATTTTCTATCTTAGTGCAGTAGTTTTAGAGCGTATTCGTAATAAACAAACATACAAAAAATCGAATCTTTCCTCTTTATTCTATTAGTATCTATAGACTATCGCTAACCTAGTATACACGTAACGACACGATAACATTTTAATACTTTCCATCAACAGATAAGTAAAAACTCGGTAGGTACATAAGTATTAATTGGACTCACTTTAAATGAGACAGAAAACTTTACTGTTTAAAAATATTTTATGCTAATGTTTTTAACGATGTTTTTTTTCTTGCAATAAATCTCACCTTTGATGCATATTATACCAGTTTTTTTTTTACACTAACTTATATCTCGACGATAGATTTTTAGCTTGCAACATAAGAGGATAATTACCATCTTGTGGTAACTTTTATATACATTTCCCCATACTTATTGAAACAAACATTATTCCCACGAATTTCTAAGCTTCGTTACTCAGAGTTAATTAAATAACTGAATACATTTACCTAATATTATATTTAGAAATAGAAGCAGTATTTATATAGGCTTTGAAAAGCGCTTATAAATATCATAGAAATGGTACGAATGGAACCGTTTGTTAATATAAGTGTATGTCTGTCTGTCCTAAAGCTAAATCTATGCACTTTAATTGTCGATAAGTATTGATTTACGCGTGTCGTTACAAACCCCGCCTATAGAAGTGGATCGGCCTTTGAGACTTAGTCTAAAGATGGCTGTTCATTAACGATTTTACGATGAAACTCTACCATTTTCTTTTAATCGACTTCACTGGCATTTTAGTGACTAAGTACTCGCCAGAGATCTTGTTTTTGATTCCTTATAAAGTAAACATATATTTGGGTGTCGTATAAATATGTATCCTTGTTTTGTGTAGGCATAAAAACAAGTTTTTGTTATGTTATTTTTACACAGGAAGCGAACTGAATGTGAAGAATTTCTCAGGGCATTTATTTCGTTTTCGATTTACGATATGATACTAGGTAACCTTATTATAATATTTATTTATCTGTTTATAGCAATTTAATTAAAATTTGCTATTTAAATCGCCTTTGGTGTACATAACTTATGAATATGTTAAAAAAATTAAGAAAAAAGTAATGAAATTTATAAATCAAAGGTGTCCTCGACTTTTAAAACCATGTCGATTGAAAAAAAGTCGTATAGTCAATAGCAATAAGACCGACATTTAATTACACAGCATGTCATTGTAGATGTGATCGTAGACCGAGATCAGTATCTGTCAGATCTTACCTTCCATTGCATCACCTCTGGGCGTGAGGGTTTCACATTCATCATTTTTGTCGTCAAAATGTAACAATAGTTGTGTATTCCGTGGTAGTGTCTGCAAAAGACAATGTTATATTAATGAAATAAGAATATTACCAAGGCAACACTATCTCACTATGCTTCTTTTAACTCTTCTATTTATTTTGTGAATCTTGGATTTTTTCGAGGTAAAATGTGGGTCATTCAAGAACATGTTCTAACTCAGTGCCTTTCTGCATTTCCGTTCTAGCATGCAAGAGTTACAAAAATACATCCAACTTTGGATTTTAATAAAAGTTACCATTTATACACCATAGAAAACCTCTACATCGATTTGATATATATTTTGTAAGATAGTTAACTATGTGGTTGTAGACCTACCCCTGATTTTTCGTTACCAGATATCTAACATTACTAGCTGCCTCCGCGCGGTTTCGCCTACGTACGTAGTACCCGTTCCCGTGGGAATATAGGGATAAAATATAGCTTATATTACTCCCTGTTAATGTAGCTTTCCAATGGTAAAAGAATTTTTAAAATCGACACGTCACGTTTCGAGTTTATTCATTACAAACGGACACATACAAAAATATTTTTTTTCTAATATTAGAGTAAATGTAGATATACGTAAATCATTCTATAACTCATAATACTTAGTAGGAATACTATACGACCACTGGCATGACCGAGTATCAAGACGATCTCATAAAAAGCTAACTTATTCCTAATGGCATGAGACAGATAGTCAACTGCTGCTGTCTCTACTTCCGTCGCATTGCACAATACACCGCAAACACTCGGTTTCCACTAGAAAGCTGGATTGGATATGTGTAACACTAGAACTTAGAACTATGAAACTGTATCGAGATCCCTTACGATCTGTTGAAAGTATTTGCGATGTTTGCTTTCTGATTGGATAAATCAGTTTATTTGCTTTCGCTTTTAAGTTTACCTCATTATCATTTTATAGTTCTCAATATCTAAGAGGCCCTTTTGACAAGTAGACTTTTAGTGCCATCATCAAGAAACTTTTAATTCGCTTTACACGTGTTTAACTAAAATTTATTTTATTTACAGATCTTACTTACTTATCTTACAATTTTTAATTATTGGCATCATCTTTTTTCTGATACTCCTATTTATAGAAAATGGGCCGAGGGCTGAGAAGTTGGAAGGAGTCTGGGTAAGGAACAAGTCAAGGAACCTAATAACAATCGCAGTTATAACTCATTGCCATTTTCGTTAGAATTGTATTTTTTACTAAGCAAGCTATGAATTTTATAATTTGATGTGCAGGTAAACAAAAATAATCAAAAGCACAAAAAAATATCAGTTTGTTGAAAACAGCGTTTTAACGCTAAAATAAACTTTATTGTCTGCAGGCTACAACTTTTGGAGAGATGGCGTCTCTGGTGATTTCGTAGTCAACGAGAGAGACAAAAAATAGACGTGGCAGTGAAACATCGAAGCCGTATATTTTATGTTACAGAATTACCACAACACGCGGCGCTGACAAGTGAGCTATCAACATTTATAACTACAATAATAAATGTACCGTAAAAACCCGCGATAATACCTATTCAATTTATTCTCCAGTCCTTACTAATATAAGAACAATCACTTATTTTAAGATAGACAGGTACATGTGTACCAACGGAAGTCAATATAATTGGTGAGATAATTAGCTTTTGGCAGCGGCCATCGCCAACTAATATACTTCAACTTATTTGTGTGTATTGTTATATAAGTTGTATGATTTATTGTTGGAAAGCAGATCTGTGAACATATTTGGGGACAGTGAGTGATAAGTGTGAGCCGTAGGGGGTCGATTGAGGTCTTCCGTCCGTTTCAAATGTGTGAAATCATGAGTACTATAGTATATTGTAGACTGATGTGGCTTGGTGTTGAGCTTCCCTAACTTTCAAGATGGCCGTAAGTTTACGTAATACATGTCTGTTTGTTCGTGTCTAAATGAAAAGATGTATATAAGTACTTATATATTTAAAAGTAGTACTTGGTACCAATGGTAACTAGAAGCTATGTTAGGAATGGCCTTTGACATCACAGGATATTTAATTATTTCCAAGAGTCTAGCTAAAAGTTACAACAAGTACCTAATATTGTAGATCGGGACTATAATGATGACAGAAATAAACTGTTAAGCATCTCTCAGAGGTACAAACTTTCTCTAATAACTAGAGGTATGTTAGGCCATAGTCCATGGGTTTAAACTTACTATCCTAATCCTTACTTACATAATAAATGCGAAAGTCACTCTGTCTGTCTGTCTTTCTCGCTTTCACGTAAAACTATTGAAACGATTTAAATGATATTTGGTACACAGAGAGTCTAGAGCCTGAGAAAGGACATAAGCTACTTTTTATCCCGGGAAAATTGAAGATCTCCGCGGGTTAAACCGCTACGGGTGCGGGTGCTACTAGTTTGAGATATATAGAACCAAGTAATAAATAACGATGTATTTAAAGTAAACCTCCAGGCATATTACGTCAAAGATTACTTCAGCCTTTTTATAGATAATATCTAAAATCTAAACGTTTCATACACACCTGCAAAGGTTCTGCGTTATCACACATGTTAATAAATAATTCACTACACGACCCATAGAAAGCAAATCGGATAATCGTAATCTGATTAACTAAATAACAGTAATTAGTAATAACATTTGAAAAAATCGATACTGGGCCGTATTTGGTAATTATCAGAATTTTTTGCAATATTATTTTTATTGACTTAGTATTTTTTATCATATGTTTTAATTATAAATAGAATGAAATAATAAGTATTTTGGGATTTACTGAAATTATAAGAGTAGATAATATAATCGCAATATTTTTATTTTCTCTTACTTATTACCTAAATAGCCACTGTTAACAAAATTATCACGAAAATACTTATTCATTCGTCCTCCAATCATAACTTCAGTCAAGTCAAGAGGTCTACAGATCCTAAATACAGCCCTGCAATCGAATTCTCAACAAGACAATGAATAATTACAGATCTCAATATTGATAACTCACCTAACACAACGGATTGACCGATTTGTACTACCATTTCATTTTAAACTTTAAAACTAATATATTAAAGTCTATTTTACTATGTACTAATAACTCATGTCATTTTACTATTTATGTAATAGGTATGTCATATGTAATGTTGCGGTGAAAAGAAAATAAAATATCTTCATATAAGTATGATGTTGCAAATTCCGCGTCCAATTGAAAATATGGCTATACTAGTTACTGTCCCGCGGTTTTACCGATCCACCTTTGTTATTCTGAACATAGGATCATATTTATTTGATATAAGATGCCTAGTTACTTCCAGTAGAAAAATCTAAAAATATATTATTTTGGATCTCTTCAGCCGTTGTTGAATGAAAACAAACATCTATAGTACCTACACCCATCTCCTTCTTCATAAATGTTGGCATTAATTTTACTCCAGTGTTAATTGAAGATCAGTTATAAGGTTGCTGAAAAGCAAACATACCGAAACGAGCATAAAAATCGACGATATATTATATAAGTGGCCGTGAAGCCCTATTTCAATTAGTAAATATACTCCATTTCATTTTTTTTTTCATGTCACCTACGCACGGTAAAACGCAAAGGTACGTAATAATTTCGAATGATTCTTAGAGTTGTTTTCCAATAAAACAAAAAGGAATTCCAAATAACTCACACACAATCTCCACGGATTTTCTTACATCATTGCGTATTAAACTAATCAGACAGACAGACAGACAGACGGATATTGCATCCGCAGTCAGCGACTACACATATTTACATACAAGAGATAATAATCTACAATTTAACTACACAGTTGTAACATGTAAGTAAATTAATAATTAATTTCTCATTTACAGGTCAAGTTATATAATATTTAAGCAACGTCTAAGTAGGTTGCATTCCTTAATTTGTGTCTATTGACAGCCTAGACTTTAGGCAACATCCGTTTTTAGTAAGCTCACCGAAAGTTCGTTAATCATCCTGGGACATTCTTCACTTAAAAGGTCATAATCATCTCATCCTATTATTTCTTCACGCATTAAGAACTACATTATTACGATACTTAGATACCTTAGATAGTATGAAATAATGTCGTTTACCGCCGTCTGTTATGCTTAGACCTTTTAAACTATCATCATCATCATCATTTCAGCCGTAAGACATCCACTGCTGAATATAGGCCTCCCCCATCGATTTCCATGCAGACCGGTTGAAAGATGCCTGCATCCAGCGGGTTCCAGCGACCCTTGTCAGGTCGCAACATCAACAACATACAACCGCTTTAATGAAGTTTTCTTTAATAGATAGTGATTCAACAAATATTAAAGTAAGTGTGAATATAAGTCTGTAAGACCTTAATTTTGACGGTGCTTTGTTGCACCCGTGCGAAGTCGGGGGAAGACACGTAAATACTAACATACCTATAACCACAGACGTGAACGAAGTGGGCTTTCGTGATCTGAGTCGTCACAGCCAAAGAGTTAAACTTTTCTTAACTCTCCTGAAGATTATTTGAAAGTTAATATTAAAGAAAACATAATTAAAATACAAGAATTAATAAAAAAAAACATTTTAAGAATCAGTTAAGGACATACCTAATTTAGTAATATATGATGTTCGATATTCATAGATAAAGTATAGATGGATTATACCACCTCAACTAACAAGACAAAGCAAAATTGCTTAGATGAAATAAAGGCCAGAAGAATATTAAAGTTGTGCTATAAATAAGTTATATTAACTATATTACTATCAAGGTTATATAATGTAAACAGCCTACACTTTTCTGCTTAGACTAATCCAGTAGGCTAGTAGATACGTAATGCTACCGAATCGCTTCAATTCGATTCGCAGGTGTCACTCGATGTTTATTCCACTCGAACGATCATCGCGCCTCTAATGCCTTGCGGTTTCGCAAATGTGTATAACAGTGCACTTCCCGATTATTCGATCCGATTAATCGATATGACATAACAGTTTGGCAACGAATATAATTGGATTAAAGTAAATTGGCAACATATAACAACATTTCTAAATATAATTGGTGTCAGAATTTTGTATGATGAGCTTAACATTTATCGACTATGTTTAATAACCTATAAATGATTTTTACTATTTCTATGAGATGATTAATGGACTCGTAAATGTGGAATTATATAATGCCCTATTAGGTACACATTTCAGTCAAATCTGAATAAGTGATTTAGCTCAGATTAGTGTAAGCGCCTTCATTTATGTTAAACATTTTCGACTATTTTGTTTTCCTTTATGTATTTTCATTAATTATGCAACATATTTGTTTATTTAATACGTATCACTGATGCTGGAGAAAATCGTAAGGTAACAGTATATCAATAGGTTTTATGTTTAATACACACTTTCTTGTAACTTAGACCTTTGATACACCGCCCTAATGTAATTCGATATAAACGAAAGTGATCATACGAATTGATTACAAATTATTATTTTTCTATACCAACTCATTCCCACGGCTCGCAATAATAATTGTGAAAGGGTATATACGGCCAGCTCGGGTTACCAGAAACCGATTCATGCCTCTACGCTTCGCTGAAGCCTTTTCTAAAAGCAACCACAGCTTAAAATGTAATCATACTACGCTGTGAGCCTACTGGGTAATACCTGCTTACTTGCTTACGCGTTTCTTATCGTTGTACGCTATAAATGTCTCGTAACTTTACCCCTAAGGCTTGTAATGTTAACCATTCGTCAAAACATGCCAGCAAACAATGAGAAATAAGAATGCTGTGCAATGTCAAGTATTTGTTGGCAAATTGCCTTTCCGCTTGGAATGTAAAGAGAAAATACGGGTAACAATAACCTATTTATTGGTGTTTGTTCTATTATATTAACTGAAATGTTCTTCTAAATAATCCTTTCCAATGTTTGCATGAATAAGACTTCAACGCACGCTTCACTAAAATAAAATAATTTTAAAACTATGTAATATATTTTTGTAGTTGACTCTAGTGAGCAGAATTAAATTATTTATATAATTAATTAACTAAAAGGCTTGTCTGAGTCATAGCTAGTCGTCCTTACGCGTCGTGTTGAGTGTCACGCAGTAAGTATAGAACGTAAGGAAGCGAACACACTTATGCATAACATGTTACTGTTAGGTACTAATGATTTAAAATTATGTATAAAATGCAAATCATTTCTTAAAAATGATAGTAAGCATCGTTAATAAATGAAAAGATATAATATAAGATAACACATCATTTACCAAAGATCAAATGCCCAATCTTAGAGAAAGCCTGTCTTACATTAAGATATCAATCTAGGTATGACAAAATTTTTTACATTTAGATAATTTGATAGTGAAATAATTTATATTTTTCAGATAACTTTTTCTTTCCAACTTAAATCAAATTAATACACTAATTAAGTGACAGTAAACAAACAAAATTATGGTTTATTTATAGCAATATATATGCAATTTATACCGGCAATGGTACATATAGTTTGATTGCTATTGTAATGTAACAGGCAATCGTCAAATGAGGTATTTAGTATTTACCCGCTTCTACATAATATGCTGTTCAATTTTATTGGTAAGTTGGTTTTCTTCTGGGTCGAGTATTCTTCTTATTTTTTACTGCAGGGAGACAAACATCCCTTAACAATGAGGAGGATACCTGCCATTGTCCACCTTGCAGGCTTGGTGACAGCCTTTACATGTGATTGAATGAGACATCTCAGACAGCTATCTTTACGATATCCTATAAATCGAAAGTTAGTTCCAAAGTCAAGAAAATTAACTTGAACTTCTGTTTGTTGTGTCAAATAAATCTATGTATTTATTTAATTTAATGAGAGTTTATTATGTAGTGTAGATAGTATCTATGATAGTTTTGGGGTCTGGTATTTCATCTTCTTAAGATTTAAACACAACACAGTACAGTCAAAATTGACTGTAAAATATCTAACATCAAAGTGTTTAGGTAGAAAACAAAGAACTTACACCAATAAAATTAACAAATTACAAAACTACATAAAACGTGTAGGTACATTCCTGTACCTACACGAACTATTAAACAACAATATTTTATTTACACAACATTTCTTACATAAATACAAAAATGCTTAAATTACTTACGAAATATGTACTTATTGCTAAATTTAATTAGTTAGCTAATCAAAACAATAGGTTAATGAACCCAGTATTTATATTTAATTAATGCATATTACTTACTTATGAAACTAACAGTAAGGACAGTCTTTCCAACTATATTTAGTTCTATTTACTTGCAAACCCTGCGAAATTCTGTACGCAAGATCTGGATGAATGATTTTGTAGAACTTGACAGCTTTGTCCTGTAGTTCAGCTATCGCTCCTCCCAAACTGTACAGTATATTATCAACCAACCTACTACGTTCTTCCTTAGTCATTTCGTTAACATACAATTCAGTAGCTTGCTCAAAATTGTTTGGATCATCTTGATATATCTCAATTAGTTCAGCTCTCTTCTTATCAAGGTATGGTACAGGTCCATGGAAAGTATTTGGGTAATAATTGGGAATGTCCTTTTCGTTATCTGATACAGGTGGTCTTCCATCACGGTTATAAGCATATACTGTGTTCTGAATGGGACAATTCACTGGTATTTTATTAAAGTTTGCACCCAAACGGTAATATTGAGCATCTCTATACGCTAACCGACGAGCTTCAAACACTTTGTCGGGACCACCTAGAATACCAGGTACCAAATTCGCTGGACTGAAAGCCAATTGCTCTATTTCAGCAAAGTAATTCACTGGATTCTTGTTCAGGACAAATCTACCTAAAGGTCTTAGTGGATACTTGTCTAATGGCAGGACTTTTGTAACGTCAAAAACATCGAAGGTGGCGTGTTTCACATCATCAAGACTGAGGACCTGAATACTTATTTTCCAGCTCGGAAAATTACCATTACCAATCGCATTATATAAGTCTCTAGTAGCATAGTCTGGGTCCTCGCCCGCAATTTTCCTAGCTTGTTCTGAACGAAGATTTTTGATGCCCGCATCAGGCATGAAATGGAATCTGATGAAGTTCTTTTCGCCGTGTTCGTTGACTACCTCAAAAGTGTGGATACCAAATCCGGGCATGTGACGGTAACCATCTGGAATACCACGATCTCCAAATACCAGTAGAAACATATGCAAACTCTCCGGACGTAGCGTCAAGAAATCCCATAGAGTGTTACCGTCTATCAAATTGGTAGCTGGATTTTTCTTTTGGGCTCTCACGAAGGTGGTAAAGAGTAAGGGATCCTTATACACATACATAGGAGTATTGAAGCCAACGATGTCAAAGTTGCCTTCCTCTGTGTAGAACTTCACAGCAAATCCTCGCGCATCTCTAGAAGTATCTATACCGCCTTTTTCAACGACGACAGGAGAGAATCTTGCCGCTACAGGTGTCTTCTTTCCAACTGCACTAAAGAGTTTTGCTTTACATATATCGGTTACGTCGTGAGTTACCTCGAAATATCCAAAGGCACCACCAGCCTTCGCGTGGACTAATCTCTCTGGTATTCTTTCCCTAACGAGATGAGTAAGCGAATCCATAAAATATTCATTGAAGATCAGATTAGAGTTTAACGTGTAAACTGTGTCTTTGAATTCGATCGGTGAACCGGCGCTTGTTGTCATGACCCCAATAGGACCCTGTAATGCAAAAAAAAGTTTAATTGGTAACAAATATTGTATAGCAATGAAACGGTTTGATGCGGTCATTAATTTGTCGACTAAAGTTGTGATCGATGATTTGGTAAAAGTACCATAACGTTATTAACGATTCACATCGTTATTGAAAATGTAAAATGGCAGGTTACACATGCGATAATAATTGATTATGTAGTTTGTTACATCTTCAGTATCATAAAACGTAAACAACATCAAATTTGTGCTTAGAGTGAACGTGTGCAAATTATAATAGGAACAAAACTATACATAGATACTCGTTTTTGTTTCACTTGCATTTCGTAAGAAATGCCAAAAAGACTAATGCTCGGACATGAGTCACTAGAAAACCTAGGTCCTTTTATGACACATATGCTAAAATCTTTAGAATTTCTCAGAAAATAAGTCTTGGTTATGTTTAACCCCGGAAAAACTTAAGGTCAAGTTTTTCCGGGGTTAAACATAACCAACACTTATTTTCTGAGTGACTTTGCAGGTAAGATCTCCCTCCGTAGATGATGTACTAAATAGTAAATGACTCACGTCGGTTTTCTGTTTGAACATGACGATCTGCTGTGCGGCCGGGCTGTCCTGCACCTTAGCCGTCACCGCTGCCATCGTCACCACACACAAGATTCGCAACATTATTGACCACTCTACAGTCCACCACACAGCATGTTCAGTGAAACTTCAACAATTCGTTTGTAATGCAAACGTCTGTCTTTATACTGTTTTGTGACCTTGTTACAGTGGCCAAGGCAGGCTTTTGGTCGGTGCAACGAAATTTCTCAAGCGATGAAAAAATTATTCAACTTAAGTATATGGTGATTCGGTTTTAGTGCCGCATTTCAGTGATGAGTTTGAACCTCTGAAATAGAAATAGTATCAAACTTTTTACTTATGTTGTGTTTTAGGGCCTGTAGTCAATTTGCGTTTTGTCATAAGTCGAAAGGTAACTCGGCATTCTACTTTCATTGAAAAACTCGTTATATTTTGAAATACATATTAACTTGCAAAAATTACCCTTAATTTATTATGCCCATAAATCAAGATGCCGTTCTAGGTACCTGCCAAAGTGGTTCAAGATACCTACAATAAAATATCTGACGATATAAAAGATTATGATACAAATAAACCACATCGTATATTTGTAAACCTTGACTTACTATAAATACTATAAGGTGTGATAAACTCGGATAAATAATTATTTAATTTCCACATTACGAACTTTAAGTAATTTGGATAGCCTATGAACAATATCTAATTATTTATTTCAAATAATTTTACAGAAATGCAATTGCGTATATTTGTATAATAAACATTTAACTTGCATCATAACGGATGGGTATGTTACCTAGATTTCTAAATAATATTATTGCATTGCATCGATAAGAGATCTTAACTAGGTGCATGCGCATTTCTATTTCAGAGCGATTAGGAAGCATGCATGTAGGTACGTTGTGTAATTAGTTAACACATCGTAAGTTTTGACAGAAAACTTTTACGAAAGTATCCCCTCATTTCCCTTCAAAGGTCTTGAATTAAACGTGACTCTGTCATGAGTTAGCTGATATTGACGATTATTTTTAGTAAACAGACTAAACAAATTTAAATTCAATATTTTTGTATTACACTATACATGGTAGGTATATAATCTTACTTTAGAGCACATCAGCCAAAATATATATATTATCAAGCAATTATAATGATACAAAAATTATAATTATCAAACGCAAATTAACTACGAACCCTCATGTAACATCACATATTTGGGAACATAAAATAAATTGCTAAAAAGCGATAAACTTGCATAAACTAAGTAGGTACAAATTACTGTTTTGTATACATAATTTAACAAACTATGACATAAACCTCTACTTACCTGTAAGACATATCAGGAGGCGGGAATTGATTCTTCTGCTCCACTCACAAGTATAAGACGAAACAATATCTCAAAACAAAACTGGCATATTTTTCACTAAATAATTTACAAAAGAACCAATAGTTACAAACTCTAAGTAAGTTTGTGGCAAGTGAACGTGTACCGGAGACTTTTCTAACCTCGTCACAGTCTAATGGCCAGAAATAAACATTATGAAGTAACTACCAAGACTTAAGTAAGTTATTTAATTTCTCTAACAAACCGTGCCGCTGATATTGTGGGTGACAATGAGGTTTTCTAGATCATTGCAAAGGTTTTAGGCCACAAATGATTATTTTCGGAAAGCGGTATTTCGTAACACCTATATACTGTAGTATCAAGAAAATGGAACTAATTTAATTAAGGTCACTGGATATAACTAAGTAGAAGTTTTTTTTTTAGAAACATAGAAAGATTCTACCCATCCTAAAATGGTCATGGAGATCAATTGTTATTTATTTATTAACTGCTACAAATCTAGATTTTTATCTTCAGGCACTAACGTAAAATATGACTATGAGTTACCTTGGCAATTTTAATCAAATGCCTACTTTTAGACCTGTATCAATTAGGTAGGATCTTACCTAAATAAAACAAGTTAATATGTATAAATAAAATCATTAATTTACACCGTAATAAGAAACAACATTAATTTTAATCAAATCTTCACGTAATGAAATTATTGTACCTACATATGACAAAAATATACTATGACCCATATTTAAGAATCAGGACATCCTAATTTGGTGCTGTTCAGTTGCAATCCTCGTGATACTCTGTTCCCAAGGTCTGGATGTATCATCGTGAATAGTTTCACAGCTTTATCCTGTAATTCTGTGATCGCTCCACTTAAACTGTACAGAATATTTTTAACTAGTCTGCTGCGTTCCTCTTTTGTCATTTCATTAATATATAATTCAGTAGCTTGATCAAAATTATTAGGATCCTTTTCAAATATTTTAATTAATTCTACTCTTTTCTTCTCTTTATAAGCAATTGCTCCATTAAATGAGTTCGGATAGTAATTTGGTGAATCTCTACCATTATCATTGACAGGTGGCATTCCATCGCGATTATATGTAAGATCTAGGCTCCGTAATGGACAATTCACTGGTATTTTATTAAAATTCCCTCCCAAACGATGATATTGAGCTTCTCTGTAAGCCAACCTTCGACCTTCAAATAGTTTATCTGGGCCACCTAAAATACCTGGCACCAAATTTGCGGGACTGAAAGCTAACTGTTCCACTTCGGCAAAATAATTGACGGGATTTTTATTTAAGACGATCCTTCCTACAGGTCTTAATGGATATTTTTTCAGTGGTAACACCCGTGTTACATCAAATACGTCAAACGTTGCGTTTTTTACGTCCTCAACACTTAAAGCTTGAACGCTGATCTTCCAGCTTGGAAAATTACCGTTACCAATGGCGTTATATAAGTCTCTTGTGGAGTAATTAGGGTCTTCTCCAGCAAGTTTTCTGGCTTGTTCAGAACGCAAATGACGTATGCCTGCTTCCGGTATGACGTGGAATCTAACGAAACTTTTTTCACCCTGCTCATTGACTACTTGATATGTCTCAATACTAAACCCTGGCATATATCTGTAGCCATCTGGAACACCACGATCTCCAAAAACTAGTAAGAACATATATATCCCTTCTGGGTGTAGAGTCAAGAAGTCCCAAAGCGTATTAAAGTCATAAAGATGTGTGGTTGGATTTTTCTTCTGTGCTCTCACGAAGGCAGGGAAAATTAAGGGGTCTTTGTACACATACATTGGAGTGCTAAAGCCCACAAAGTCAAAGTTGCCTTCTTCTGTATAAAACTTTATGGCGAAACCCCTTGCGTCTCTAGATGTATCAGCACCACCTCTCTCTACTATAACCGTAGTCAATCTCGTCCTAATGGGTGTTATTTTACCAATTTCACTGAAGAGTTTAGCTTTACATATATCTGTGATGTCGTGTGTTACTTCGAAATATCCCGAAGCCCCAGCGGCATTCGCGTGGACAACTCTTTCTGGGATTCTCTCTCTAAGAAGATGAGTGAGGGAATCCATGAAGTACTCATTGGCGAGTAGGTTAGAATTCAATGTGCCTGATGCGGCACTGTATTCGACGGGTGCACCAGCGCTGGTGGTCATAATTCCAATTGGACCCTGAAAGACAGATACATAAAGTATTAAATTTAAATCCTACATTTAAGTATAGGAGTGTTTAGTGTAGGAAAACTTTAAGAGCCAATAGCCTTCAAGACTTTGTATACCGAGACCAGCTACTCTGTCATGTGGTTTATTATAGGACATTTAGGTAGGTATCTCATATTTATTTGGAGCTGTGTTTTGCAAATATAATAAAATGTAAATATCATGAGGTCGTTAATTTGTCGAGTCGCACAAGTCAAGTCAAGTCGCAAAAACCTGTCGGCCATATGACAATTAAAAAAAATATTACTCACCGATGTTTTCTTCCTAAAATCAACAATCTGCTGAGCGGCCGGGCTGTCGTTCATGGTGGTGGAAACGCCAGTAATCGTCATGAGAACTAGGATCCCTAACATTTTATTTCAAGGAATTTACAAATTAAAAGCAAAAAATTTAATAAGTATTTCAATCAACTTCAAAAGTGAAGAGGAATAGCAAAGTTACCAAATTTTGCTATACCAACGTATTAAGTTAAACTAAAAAAAAAACAAAAAAAAGTATATGAATTAAGTTACCTTCCTTAATAAGTTACGAACTAAGTTTGGTAATGAAAATAAATATTATTTGTATTTACATTAGTTTGGTGCAAGTAGATTGGTAAGTACTTAATACAGCTTTTATTTATTTCAAGAAAAGTAATGATTGAAGAATTGTAAAACACAAAACTTGTTATTTACTATTATCATCTACTGAATAAATAGAATAATGTACCTATGAGATACATAGGTAAGAATTAATTGAACGCGTTAATTTCCTATCTTAATTAATTAATTATCACAAAAACCGGTTAAATACATATTCAAGAGACATATTTTCCATTGATAACATTTACCTAAGGTACATGAAAGACCTCTCAATATATTATTCTTCTTATGCGAAGCGAAGACCATGATAAGAAAACTAGTAACCGATATTATTTGCATTTAAGTTGAGAAGTATTTATTATTAATAGTCAAACTATTACTTAAAATACAAAAAAATTCTTATTAAAAGACATTTTGATCAAAATCCAATTACCACTGAATTTAAACTCAAATTCTAATTCAAAATAATAAGAAGAACAGTCATTCTAATGCTCGGTTCGGAAAGATGCTTTTTCTGAGAAGAGCTGAGCCGGAAATAAACTCGGCAATTACTCTTTCCAAAACCAAATAAGATCTGATGCAATACAATAAATATACATGAATACATTGGAGACATCGATATTGATTGATATTCCCACCGAAGACAGAAGAAATGTACAAGTTCCCGCCATTAATCATGGGTCGTGGGTTCGATTCCCACCCAGGACAAACATTTGTATGCATGAATATGTCTGTTTGTCCTGTGTCTGGATGTAAATATCTATATAAGTATGTATTTAAAAGTAGTATATGTAGTATATCAGCTATCTGGTTACCATAACACAAGCTCACTTTGATGCTTAGATTATATTATGATAGATAGATACGATAGATTGGCCGTGTGTGAAAAATGTCCCAGGATATTTATTTATTTATTTATTTATTAATATTATAACCTCACGGAAATTTTGCCAGCATCATGATCATATGATGTATCCATCAAAACTTGTCAAACACCTAAATACAAGAAAGAAAATAATACAGAAGTTAATAAAATTAAATTAAATTTAGAAATGTAAATTGCAAATCAAGATAAATTTATAGTCTTGTATCAGTCGTCATAGAAACCATGACCAAGAGATTTTTGATTATGACCATTAAGATGATTAATTTCATTTTATTCTAACCGTTCTCTTTATAAATTAATAAATTAATTACTAATAACTCTTTTCCATTTTCCACGGAAAGAAATGTGTCAATATATTTAACCAAGTGTGATGCATATGGCAATATTAAAAAAAGTATATCTGCTGTGGCTTCGATGACATTTCGTTAATGAAATTTACTATCTGTACCCAAAAATGCGAAAAGCGTCAAATTGTTAAAATTTTATCCACGTTTTTCGCTACCTATTCTCATATTTTGCTTTTAAAATAGTAAAATGTTAAATCCCTGAGTCATATTACATAGTTTAGTGTACACTTACATATACTTAAATGTTGATTGTGTTCAATAAAAACTAACCAAAAATGGCAAGGTCGCAAGATGATCCGAGATACAATGATATCAAACATAATACATGGAACTATTGTGCGGATACTGCCGAGAACTGTGCACCGGGCACTCAAAACGAGACAAAGCAGCCTCCGGTCTCGTCAAATAAGGGTGTCATTAATGACAACAGTATGTATGTCAACCCAAACTTTGGAAACGAAGTTTACATGAACAAACAACACGCTTTCAATGTGCAGTCTGGCGATGCCGCTGTAAATAAAGAGGAGAAAATACCGTTTAATAACATTACCCGACCGAATCAGAATTACGGTAATGCTGAATTCGGTTTGTTGAACTTGGGGAATGGACAATTTATGCGCGTATTTTACGACGAGAATAATAAACAACTCATCCTCCCAATGACTGGTCAGTATGAACTCTTCAACCATAACCAGGGCTTGTACGATATGCCTCTGCAAAGTCCTCAGCCATCACACATGTTCACTTTGAACCAGGATTACTCAGTGAATAACAACCATGTTCAATCACCACCTGTGAATCAGAATTCCTTCACAGACAATAGTAACACTCAGTCACCAACTAATTTCCTCAAAGATTTTCTGGGAAACCTTGAGCCAAATTCAACAGGAACATACTCACCATTTGGCCAAAATTATCCACTAAACCATCCAGATGCTTCCAATATGAATATTCTACCAAACAATCCAATATTGGAATCACCTAAAACTCAAGGAATTAAAGCTGATAATTCACCTAAGAGGAATGAAAACAGTCCCCTGGCTGACACCAGTACCAAGAAGCGGATTGTTGCTGAAGTGAAGCCTATGCGTCCTACATATTCTGATGTCTTAGCCAAAAATACCAAAAACAACTCCCCAGCAGAACCCACACGTAAAACAAAGCCCCAGAACATTGAGACCAAACCTGCCAATAAAGGTAATTCTAAACCAGAGAAGCTTGTATCTAACTTTAAAAACAATGATGAAAATAAACATAAAAATGACAAGAAACATACAAATACAATATCATCGGGTAGCGAATCTGGAGACATCAATACAGATGACATGGAGAAACGCCAGAAACCAACCAAAAAGTCCAAAAACAAGCGAAGCAATATGTCTCGTAAGTGGTCCTCCCTTGACAATGTTACTAATGAAGAAGATGCAAATTACAATCACAGTAATGAAAGCCAGTTTGTGTTCATTGAGAACCATGAGAAACCATTAAAGAAAGATAAGAAATCTGATGTAAACAAATCAAAAAATTCTGATAAGAGTGCAGTAATCGAAGATGATTTCAAGCTGGAGGAAGAAGATGAGCAGTCGTTCAGTTTCCAAGAAGGACAGTCAGAATCTGGTAAGGCTAAAAAGAAGAAAGATCCACGGAGCTATCATAAGGCTTCAAAACCTGTGCCTGATAAAAAGAAGGTTACACAGACAAAGAGAAGGAATAAGCCTGGATACTTGGGCCTGGCACAGAATTACCTTGAACATTGGGGTGGAGCAACTTGGAAAGCCTTCATTTGGTTCATGCTACTTCTTTCTGATATATGCGGCATGAGTCTGCATTTATCATTTGATTTGTAAGTATGCCTCTCTTCTTAACCATTATACAATCTAATAACGTTTTGACCTATAGCTTTTTACCTACTCTAAAATCATAAGGCTTTGAATGCAAATTACAATATGTAAATAAATATTTATAGGACACATTATCCTTATTCTAATACATTGATTACATCATATTTGCATCCTGCATTCCCAATAGATCTAAAATTTTCCCCAAACAAGTATTCTATGTGTAATCAAGTATGTCTGTTCTTGTAAATCCCTTCAGCCATTATATTAGTACAAATTACTAAAATAAACAATATTATTCCGCAGATGCACTTCAGTATTCACACAAACATATGTGAGTTCACAAGCTGTTTGGCGCAGCACCAAAGATTGGCTCTCTAAGCTTGGTGAAAATAAATACTTGGTGTATATTGATAGGAAATTTGGCCACACGAGGTTTGGTTTTTGGAGGAAACTCAAGTGGTTTAAAAAAGGTAAATTTTGTTTTGTAGAATCTGTGAAGTTTACTATAATAATATTCTTATAAGATTCTTTTTAAATTCAATATTCACTGTAGCATTCTGCATTGCACATACAATATTTTTCTTCCAAATTATTCTCTAACGAAAATGGATTTATACATTCTATAGGTTAAAGAAATTATATCAAGAAGAATAACTTAACATGAGACAATGAATGTACAATAATACAAAAAATAATAATGTACAGTCTAATATTTTTACATACCATGAAACCTTACCTAGGTGTTGTTTATTCATTACTTAATTAACCCTAATCTATTTGCAAGGCTTTCAACCATTACCTAATTAGATTAAATACAAACATACATTATTTTAATTTTGTTACTATTATTGTTAACAGAAGTCGAGAAAGACAATGGAAATGACTCATCAAAGCTGAATGCCAATATACCACTGCCTTCCACTGGTGAAGAAGCTATGAAACGACTGCTCGCCTGCAAGGGAAAAGATCCTTATAGGTATGGCTTCAATGCATAGTATCTGAGTATTATCTACTTTATTTGATCTTTTCAATAGAGTCTAATATCACTTAAACATCAAACTTATGTCTATGTATGCTGATATCGGAAAGACTTGGTGAGACGACAGTGTTCACAGATTGCCAGTTTAAACTATGTTTATTCATGTAAAAATATTACATACTTGTTATCCAAGATTATTAAGTATTGAAATGTCAATATTTCTTACTATAGGTCACGAAAAATATCTATTTATAAAAATGAATCCCTTTTTTCCTTGTAGTATATTATATAACAATTCATCCCTATTTTACTAGGTCACACCATAACTTTACCAATTTGATTATTTTCGGTCTTAAAATGTTCCAAATTGTCAAAAAAATTAAGTGAGGCGATGGCTGGTTCATTAAAAAGTCTACCTTCTCTTTCCAGCATACTAGGAGTAAGTGTGACATGTACAGACGAAGAAATCAAACGCTACTACAGACGGCAGGCCTTCCTCGTCCACCCTGACAAGAATCAACAACCCGGGGCCGAGGAGGCCTTCAAAATACTACAACACGCATTCGACCTTATTGGGGAGCCGGTAAGTTCATTTTAGGTTGTTAATGTTGGCGATATCTAAGAAGCTGTAGGGTGATGAGGTGTCTCTTTTCATCTTACTATGTTTGTCTCTTTTGGGCATGCATATAATATTAAATGTGAGGTCATAAAAGACTTTTTAGAAACTCTACGTAATATTGTTGAAATGCCTTTATACCAACCATACTCACGTGTAAGGCTTCAAATGTTATTAAGGGGGTAAATAAAAAAAATATATATATTTTTGCCTTGCAGTAAAAAAAAATATTGTTTATATTTCTCCAATCTGGATTTATATTTGATTCTAGAAAATAATTTTCAGATTTATAATCAAATAATTTATGATTATAAATATGTATTACACTAGGTATATTGGACAGTTATCATTTCCATATTTTATATGTAATTTTTTTTGTTAAAAGACGCCTCTTTGCTCTAAATCTATATATAATCGATTTTGGCTGCTAACACCGGTTAAGTGACCAGTTTCAAACCCATTCTTGCTGTATCTTCGCATAACTCAAAAACTACCGGACCGATTTCCATGAGACTTTCACCGATAGACAGAGTGATTCATGGGGAAAGTTTGATCACCTATTTGGTGATGATGATGATGGTGATGATGATGGTGATGATGATGGTGATGATGATGTACAGGAGCGTCGGTCGGCGTATTCGTGGCGCGCGCTGGAGTCGCGGCACGCGGAGGCGGCGTGGGGGGAACTCAGCGTATTACTTGCGCAACTGCATGACAAGATGGAGTTCGCCGCCAACACCATCAGGTACTGTACCTATCCATCCTCACTATCAAAACAGACCCCTTAAGGGTGTAAAAGCTATCTGATGCTAACACCTTCTGGCCCATTACAAAAAAATCGGGTGGGGCTGTGCCGGGGCACACGGCCGTTGGTTTTAACGTGAAACGTCTATGTTAGCGAATCGCTTTTAAAGTAAAAGATTGAAATGAAAACAAATGAACTCAATGTCATAACAGCGAGCTCAGGGCCAGATCAAGGGGGGGGCGAGCCAGGGCCCATGCCCCGGGCGGCAAGGTCAGAGGGGCGGCAACTTCACAGTTTACAGACATATGGGCAACTTTAACCATAGAAAAAATATTAGTACAAGTACAGGGGGCGGCATTATTCAGTTTTTGCCCCGCCTAAAAAAATTGAAGATTCGGGGCTGCGAGCTGACTATATAAGTGAAATATTCACACCACATTTTTGTTTCTAAGACTAATAGTTTTTTAATTAATAAGGTACGATGATATAGACCTTTTCGTTACGGTCCACTTTTTAAACTGGTACCCGTATGTTTCGTCGCCATTTTAAAGACGTTTCACGTCAAAATAAAAGAACCACGCATTACGTCTGCGTCACGTTCGCAACATTCTCCATTGACGCTCCGATATTGATCTTCGATAAACGGGCTATCTAATAATAAAATAATTCCTCAATTCAAATAGTTGTGTGTTTGATTCCGAAGCTACGATGTATTATTATGTTGGTGGTTAAGTAGTAGGTATGTTCGAACGTAGATGCACGAACTGCGGACGGCGGCACAAGCGCGTGGCGACGGAGCGGCCGTGCTACGCGGCGCGGTACTGCTCGCAGTGCAAGATACGACACTCCGCTAAAGAGGTACGTTACCGATATACAAATATGAACTTATAATAGTCATCATTAACTCATATAAGTCTTCACTGAGGAGGTCAAGCCTCTATGTGCACGGTTGAGAGCCCTCTACGCTCACCGACTTGTCCGCGTAAAGGTGTAACAGCCATTAGAGGCTAACACCTTATTGACCAATAAAAAAATAATAATAATACCAGTCGAATTGATAACCTCCTCCTTTTTTTGAAGTCGTTTAAAAATAAGAAAAGAGCCCAAAATGTTTAGGGGTGTTCAGGCCATAATCTACCATGCGGGCCTAGTGCAGATCGGACTTCACGTGCCTTAAATTGTGATATCTCGGACGCAGGTATATTAGTGGAGTAAATGAAGCATTATGGGTCCGTTTTTTTTTACTGTGAACCGAATTGCTTACAATTTTGGGATTAGGTTCATCTTACCCTTAACTTCAAAAGTGAAAATGATTTGAACTCCGCAACCACCCTGGGTGTGGTTGCCACCCCTTCTCGGGGGTGAATTTCTTTTTTTTCAAAATTGCCTCGGATATCAATAGAAGGCCTAATTTTAAGCAAAAATCATATATAAAGCTTTTCAAAAAATCCAATACTTTTCAAGTTATTGGCTATTGAAAATTTGCAATTTTTTCACGGTTTTCATCGGTTTTTTGCAAATATCTCCAAAAATATACGTTTATCGAAAATTTTATCAAGAACAAAGTTGTAGCAGGTAAAACAATAAACAATTTGGTATTTTATAAAGTATTCTACGTGCAATATTAAGCTAGAAATTAAAGATCAAAGCCGTGTTTTATTTTATCTGAAATTTAATCGATGTGGTCAATGCCATCTAGTGGCGAGCAGATGCATTTTATGCATTCTAATACAAAAGGGTTTTGTAGCACATAAAATAAGCTTTAAAATGAGCACTATTCAAAGTCTTTTGCATGTAAAATAAGTGAGCTGTATTGCAAATAAGGGGAGCATCTAAGGTTTTTTCTTTTAAATCAATGGGTTTCATAAGTGCCATTTCCACCAAAATTAAAATTAATCGTATTCCGCCTAGAATTAACTTTATTATGAAGAGTTTGATGGATAGTATCAGTTTGGCTGCTTCAGGACACATATTTTTCAAAAAATTCATGATTATAAAAAAAACAAACTTTCAAATATTTAACAAACCCACCCTTTTTTTAATAATATCTCAAAAAGGACGACAGATACGTATAAAAGTGTCCATGTAAAAAAAAATGTTAATTTTTTGCAAACAATTTGGTGCTTTTGTTTTTTCTGTCAAACAAAAATTGACGGAGATATGATTGTTTAAAGAGCGCGTGGCAGCGGAATCACAGCCTCTCTTAAGCCCTTTAACCCTTCACCGTTTCAGAAAAAGGTTTTTTACTATATATTGCAATAAAGGATGTTGTAGCTCTTTTAATTACCTTTACAATGGTGTTTTATAACTTGTGATAGCATGAAAATTGAAGGAGTTATGGTCCAAAAACTTAACATATTTTTAACCCCCGACGCAAAAAGAGGGGTGTTATAAGTTTGACGTGTTTGTCTGTGGGTCTGTGGGTCTGTGTGTCTGTGTGTGTGTCTGTCTGTGGCACCATAACTCCCGAACGAGTGGACCGATTTTGATTTAATTTTTTTTGTTTGAAAGGTCATTTAATCGAGCGTGTTCTTAGCTATGTTTTATTAAAATCGGTTAAGCCGTTTATAAGATATGGGGGATGAAAGTGGGAATGAAAAACCGATTGTTTGCAAATATGCCCGAGTGGGGTATCAAATGAAAGGAAATGATTTGTACATTACAATAGCTAAGTTTTATTAAAATCGGTTCAGCCGTTTTTAATAAAACTTAGTCGGGGGTTTTTTAAATTTTTAATTTAATCATCTACTTAGTAACTGAAAATTTCGGAGTGCGAATATTTGGAGCCATGTGAAAGTACGCAGTATAATAGAGACCCACAACTATTGTAATGTGTATATATGCTACCAGAAATGTATGAAATCAAGGAATTCAATACAAATCCTAGGAAATGTGCACAGTTCCGATACTATTTAGGAAATGTATAAAATATTGTTTGAAAAACTATTAAATGCATAATTATCCTAGGAAATGTATAAATTTCCTCGGAATTATATGGAATACCTGCTGGAATACCGGCAATGTGTAAAATAACTATATTTGGGCGTAGTAATCAATGTTATGTTAGGACAGTAAGTCTTTGTCACCTTTTTTGTGTTCATTTCAGAACATTTAGACGTTCGAGGCTTAAGGGTGGCCCAAGGGCCACCCCCACCGCACCCTAACCTATATTAATAATATATTATGGCGATAATACACAAATATTATCGCCATAGTAATATATTTATATGGTATATATTTATACCAAACTATGACACATTTGCAAGGGTTGTAAGATTTTCAAGGGGTTGAAAATGATTTTAATATGAGGTAATTATGTAAGAAAATACTTTACAATTTCACCATTTGCTATTAGACATGTTTTCTAGCGATAAAATGGCTCAATGTAATTTTTTCCATTAAGGGGTGGTTTACACCCCTTAAAAATAATAGGCGGAGTTCAGATCATTTTCACTTTTAAAGTTAAGGGTAAGATGAGCCTAATTCCAAAAATTTCATGCAAATCGGTTCACAGTAAAAAAATTCGGAGGTAAGACCGTATTTTTCGCTTCATTTTCTCCACTATATCTATATTTAAGAATTACTAAAAGATATTGATTTTATTTGTGGTTTCCAGGGTGACATATGGGCAGAGTCCAGTATGATGGGTCTACTGGTGATGTACTACGCGTGTATGGACGGCGCTGTCTACCAGATCACGCAGTGGGCTAGTTGTCAGGTATGTACATACCATAAAATTGTAATAAATTTAATGAAATATATTTACTCATTAAAATTACATTGTTGCACCCCATTTATGGCATAATATATCATATGTAACCTTATATAAAACCCTTTTTTTGTCATCTTCTATACATGTACCTACTATATTATTGCGAATAAAAAAAATCTACATGTCTATAAACATACATTATTACAATATGACATATAACATTGTTATTAGTCAAAAAGATTTTATTTATTTTTTAAACTTTTACGCAAAAAGACTTAAGGGATTTAGACGAGACTTGGCACACCGATTATTTATAATCTACATTACTTTTTATCCTTTGAAATATTGAGTTCTCAAGGTCAAATAAATATATATTGTACAGAAGAAGAATCTAAAGCAACTGAGGCCGGACTGCCACGTGGTGCAGTACCGCATCGTGCTCGGGAACAAGGCCGCCGCCGCAGACCTCAACCAGCCGCGGCCCTCCACTGGGTAAGTTACAATCCTCTAATATTATAAAATACCTTAAAAGAAACGATGAAATATCTCACCAAAAATATAGAGAAAGAAGATATTCTTTACCACGCTGTGTATTCAAAATTTATTAAAACAGGCTTCTGATTTTGAATAGTCATACTCTAATGCTTGGTTCGGATGTTCGGTTTTGCTGTAAAGAGGCGGCAATAAACTCGACAAAGCCAACTTAAATCTAATACAAATTAGGAAGACAAAAACAGTATTAATAGCAATAAAAAATACCCCTTCCTATATCACCATGTATATAATAATCCCGCCTATATAATACTCTTGAACTGATTCCAGACACGATCCTAATCTGGAGGAGTTCCTAAACAACCTGTACAGCAAGTCGGGGGTTCCCCCAACGCCGACCGGCCCCAAGCAGCCGGCCACAGACCCTACAGACGCGAAAAAGAGACGCAATAAAAAACCCAAAGCTTAATAGACAATCCTCTAAAAAACCTAAGAGTCCTTCCCCATAACTCTCAAAACTAATCGACTGACGCGGAACGGCTGCTGCTTTGATAAATGTCTATATTTTTTGGAATTTTGTGAATACATCTCGCAAGTTATATAAGTATGTCCAAGCTGTGAAAGACTAACGCCCGATGCCAATAATCAATCCTGATTCATTAATTGCTATCTAAGATTGGTATATCAATCCATTTACTGGGTGAAGCTTGCCAATATCCAATCCAAGGATTGGAAAGAAGAAAAATGGAAAAAAGAAAATGGTCTGCCGAGATCAGATATTGGCACGCGGATCGGAGATCGATCGACCAACATGCAGCAATCTAAGATTGGTTTTACTCTCGGATAGGAGATAGATTATTAACATCGGGCGTTAAACTGGTCAATTACCTATCTGTGGACAGAATATACTTTGATATTTGTGATGTCACGGGTTAAGTCCAGATTGACGGAATTTAGATTTCTCCAAATTTCCTATAAATATTCACTACAACATTAAGATAATTGGCTCCATGGGTGCTTCCTCCATGGCTGCCTTTTATCAATTAATTCTACCCTAAAAAATAATATTCAGAAGCCCAATATAATGTCATTTATCAATACAGTAGTAAGTCAATCAAGTTTCGTGTCAGTTCGTTTCGTACTGTGAAAAACTTGCCTTTAAAAGTATATATATAAAAGTTAATAAATGAAATACATTCATTATATTATAATACTGATCTATAAATAGTTATTGCATAAATATCAAAACGAAGGAACTTGAAGGATGGACAGAATATCTTAAGGGATTATTAACTTTTGAGATTGATAGTGTCAGCTATCGGTGACATTTTCAAAAGTGTCCTCTACTACTGACATTTTCGACTCAAAGGGGAAATTTATGTGTAATGAAATGATGCTGATGTACCTATCTAGGTTAGATTCTTTATAACACTTTAAAAGTTTGTTTGACAAAAAGGCTAGAGCTAGTCTAGAAGTTTGAAAAATTTCGGCCGAATCATTATGTTTTTTGCAAAAATGTTTTGTGATATACTGAGATTCGTTACTATATTATGTTATTATGAAATTATCATCGTGTTTATCGCATAAGCCTTCCTGTTAGCAGAAAACTCGGTTCAAACTCATTAATACACTCTCGAGTAATTTTTGACTAAAACATTTGCAGCACATAATCTGTTTTCGAAATAATCATAACAATCGACTCATTAATATTATTTTTATCATTTGTATACCCAAATATTATATGTTGACAATTTCAAAGAAATGTATATGAGACATAAATAAGCATATACTCTGCTGAATCAAATTATTGCTAAAATCATGAAATTGTCAGTTTATTTATAGAAAATTAAAACTACATACCCTAGTTTAAAATACATTATGTATGAAATATAAGTACCTAAAAATTTACAATATTGATCACACTCGAGATCAAAATTCTTTAACGCTTGCTTGAGTTTAAAAACGTAAGAAGAGTAATATCCAAATTGTTTAAATAAAAATACCTGCGATGCAAAGTGAACCTTAGCTATATTCTAATACGTTTCATTTTCAAAGCAGCTGGTACTGCTACTTTCTTACGAAATACTCCTTGTATTTAAATTTAAGCCCAAGTAAATTGATAATTGTAACGAATAGTACAATTTATTTGCATTCGTGTATTGAAATTAAGAGATGGAAATTATTAATGACTTTTTTTGACTGTTGGCACTTAGCAGAGAATCTTATAGAATTGTTTTTCATTGAGGAGTTAATTATTTTTCTTTCATTAAGTTTTAGTTGTATTTTACCATCTCTGCCAATAATTTAAAGTTACGATTAATATATGTCGACATTTTATAAAAATACAAGAAATCAGTTGCCAGGAGGAAAAAATATTAATATTATTTATAGAGAATCTGTCAATAATCCTGATGATTTTCTTGTCTTTCCCGCTCAGTCATAAATGTCGATGTATAATAAACGTAACTAAGGGTACCTCACGAAGACTTGAGGAGATCGTTTACAGACGTATCTTGTGGTTAAAATTTCATTCCAACTCTGTAACGCTCTTCCTTAAGTCTTCGCGGGTTTTCGCTCTTGTCTTCCACACTGGGACCATACCATAAAAGCTAGCATGTTCTTAAAACAAAGGCATTTTAATAAATATTAAGACTTGGGTTTCGAAACAAAATTCTACTATTTCGATATTCATGCACAGATCCTAAACTATTATTATAAATGCGAAAGTAACTCTGTTTGTCTGGTGGTCTGCCTGTCTGACTCGTTTTTACGCTAAACCTACTAAACCGATTTAAATGATTGGTTGGACTTGGTACACAGATGGTCTAGAGCCTGAGAAAGGACATAGGCTACTTTTTATCCCGGGAAAATGAAATATCTCTCGGGTACGCGAGTGAAACCGCGGGGAGCTGCTATGTTATATTAACATGCTCGATACATAACGTAAAATAATAATGTTTTATTAAGAATGCACATGCATATTAAAGATCACTAAATAAATATATGGTTCCAGTGTGGATAGACCATCGAGCATGTAACCAATAGAGTAGAACTGTTAACAGTTTTGTTAGAAAACAAAATACGCCAAAACGCTGCGCCGGCCCCTGTGTTCTGATTGGCCGACTCAAGGTCAAGTCGTACTCTTATTGGTCGGGTACTGTTTTAGTTCGAGCGTGGTTTGTTAGTTATACCAGTTATACGTGACAAATCATTGATGCGTTGCTAAACAAATGTCTCACTATTGCTACTCTATTGGTTACATGCTCGATGGGATAGACACAACAGTGCACTATTTCACTGCCTCTACAGAGATTATCGTTTTAATGTTAGGCTAGTGTGGAGATTGCTGACCTAATGTTCACTGCGTAGGCCTTTACGCTTCATGTGTCAATAAAGATGTGGAAACTTATTTATCTGCTTTTATTTACGTCTGACTGGCTAGTTTAAAACTATCTGACATACTTTGGAAAAGAGTGATAGTAAATACATGATTTTAACTAAATATCGTATATTTGTATTAAAAATCAAAATCTTTTTTATTCAAATAGGCCTCAATAAAGCACTTATGAATAGTCACTATTAATGCTCGGTTTTGAATGTTGTTTTTTACTGAGAAGAGCCGGCAATAAACTTGTAATGTAAATTCATGAATTCTAGGATGATTTTGCAGTGAAATTTGATCAAAGCTGTAAGCTGTCTTGCAGGTTACTTTTATACTTTACAACAACATCAATATCATAAAAGGCTCATGGAGTACCTCCTATTTGCTATCTTTTCCCCCCACATAGATCAGAGCAGGATATCACAAAGAACATAATTATTTTTAAACTTATTTATTTACAATAACTAATTATTCCATCATGGTGTCACTCGTCTTGTTATCTGTATCAGTAACAATACAATTTTCAAATGTCCATTTGGGGAACATTCGCTTATACAAGTTTAGGAGCACAGTGTCCTGAGATTTGAGTTGACCATCGAACACACACTTCATGTGGCCGTGAGTACCTGCAAGAAGCACAAATATAGTTAAACATATATTTATATCAAGCATGGAGTCATTTCATAGTCAATTCCACTGAAATTGTTAGAAACTTCTATTAGTTAAACAAGTATAGCAAGCTAAGAGCCAGTTGTCTAGGCTAACTTAGGATTTAGGATGACTAAAGTTATCAAATATATGTTTAGTTTATACTTTAGCTAGAAGTAGTTTGGTACTTTCATATGCTTACAGGGTGTCCAGTCCACTTTATGGAAAATCAAGCAAAGATAGGAGAAGCCATAGGTTTTTAGGAAAAAAACTGAAATTAAAACACTTACCTAAAGGTTCCTTGATATGTCCAATGCGGCCATATTTAGTTCGTAGCTTGCACGGTTTGAAGTACACCACGTCGTCTCGATTGAAGAACATGAATCTGATCACTGCAGACCTTTTGTTGACCTAAAACATTAAATGTTTAATTAAATTTACAAAAATAAATGATTAAAAACTGTATCACATTAATATTATAAAGGCGAAAGATTGTGACTTCGTCTAAACGGCTTGAGCGATTTTAATAAAATTTGGTATGGAGTTAGCTGCCACCCTGGATTTACATAGGCTACTTTTTATCCCGGGAAAATTGAAGATTCCCTGGGAACGCGGGTGAAACCACGAGTTAAACATGAAACCAAGGAATGCTATGAAAATTGCAAAAGAGTATTAATATTATAAATCAAAAAACAGATTCAATAAGAATTTTTTTTTAAATATAACCCGTAATCGTGGAACTCAAATAATTTTATGTCAATCCAATTTTGAGCTTTATTATAATGTGTTACAACATAAATTACCTTGTACGGATGCCCAGACAGTACAATCCTCTTGATTATCAATCTATCTGGATTACAAGATAATAAAACTCCTGAAGCAACTAGTTGTAATTTCGTGTTCTTTTTTTCCTGTAAATTAATGTTTTTTTAGATGTCATAAAAACAATAAGAGCTAGAGGTAAGAACGACATATTTGCCAATATCTTTTCACATATAAGGCTTATAAAATATCAACTACTCTTATAAATAATATTACTATGAATTTAAATCTGGATATCAGGTGTATTTATTTAATAATATTGCTAAAGCAAAAAGTTCGCTTTATAAGTTATAAGGAATTTTCTATTCTAGATAGGACCTGCCGTTAATAATACAGTTAACCTTAAAACTTGATACTACGAAACGGCAATACTTGCATGCCGAAGTTTTTGATACAAAAAAAATATATCTTACCTTAAAACACAATACTGTAGATGGACTGAACTGGATAGGCGCGTAGAACGATGCTACACACGTCGTCGCGGGTTGGAAGTACCTTTCGTACTGAAAATAACAATTTAGATTATAGTATGAATTTAATTTACTACATAATAGCTACCACCCCGCAGTTCCCGTAGGTATACAAGGATAAAATATAGCCTTATACAGGTCTCCGATAATGTAGATTTACATTAGTGAAAGAATCTCGGAAATTCTGATCGGCCCAGTTGTTTCGGAGCCTATTTAAATACAAACAAACAAAATTCTAACATGATTATATATTGGTGTCGAAGTGGTCAAAAAAAGAACAACTTATTTTCAATAAATCATCAAAATTCGCTAAAATATTTTGTTAACCATATATGTTACATTACATTCTAATTAAAACATATTACTAACCTTATGCTTACTGCCATTTGTATGCTGACTAAATATAGGGTTGACAATAAACCGTCTGTATCCAACTTGGAAGATCAGCCTCTCCTTGCTCTTAATGGGCTCATCGCTTGCCCCAGTCCTCTTCAGAACCACATTCATGACAGACATCTTCTGTTCGTGTGGTAATAGACCGAAGACTGACAATGGAGAATTACTATTGGCTTCGTGGAAAGCCTTCCAGAGGTCTTGTCGTACTGCTTTCACGTGAATTGTTATGTAAAAACCATGCTGAAAAGTTTTTATAGGTTATTGAAGCCCCCATTTTCATACCGCATTCTATACTTCCTTATGGGAATAACTAAAGTCAAATAACAGTATAAATGTTTTATCTAAATTTCTATCTGTTAGCACAGTTCAGTTTTGAACCAAATGTAAATAAAAATTTCTAAGGATCTGCAAATTTTTGACCAAAAAACAATCCTCACCATATTAATAAGACTATCTTCATTCTCCTTGAACACCCTCCTTCTTGTTCGCTCATAATTCTCAAACTGGAAAATGCGTGCAAAATCTTCTGGTAAATTCTCTTTACCGTCCCAAGTTGAGGTTCTGAATGACTCTAAGCCCCTAAAATATTAATTACATAGTTTTAAAATATTGAATTGTTATTAAGTATAGAACTTGCATACTTTTTTACGCCGCTCAAAGGCACACAAACAGTTTTTTACATAAAAACAAAGGCATTACCTATAACGCATAAATCTTTCCCTGGCCGGTAAATCTTGTGGAGTGTCCACTTCGTCTGGGAACTGTCTATCTTCTTTAGCCGCTGCCAACTTCTGCAACATTTCATGCTCTTCCGCCGCATCTATTGTAGCGTCGTACTTTTCATCAGTCGGTCCCATTTCAGATTCAGTTACAGACTCAAAGTCATTGATATCATTGTTGTCTTCCTTCTCCGAGTCTGACTCTTCGCATGACATAAATTCCTCATCATCTTCTTCATTGTCATCGCTTTCAGCATCGGAATTATCACCTTCCGCATCAGATTCGACAATCCAAGCCGCTTGGTAATCAGACCAACCTTTGGGTACCTTTTTGACTTTCTTCTTTTTAGTCTGAAACGTTATTTTAATAGTTGTACCCCTGTATTGGTAATAATTGTATGGGATGTAGGTAAATAAAGAAAAGTAAATATTTTAATTAAAGTTTAATTTATTAATTTTATTATATACAAAGTTATTACAATTGTGTAAGGAATACTTATTTAAAATAATATGGTGACAAAATTAACAAGAGAACTTCTCACTCGACTGTTCAGTGTCTAATACCATGGTTCTAGATACTTCTTACACTTATTTTGTAACATTTAACCATCAACAACACTAAAATCTTCATGGCTTCCAAACTCGTGGTCCCTCTGGTCGTCGAAATCAAACTGGACGTGTTGAGTGTCCCGTCCCGAGCGCGCGAGGGTGGGGACGGGGGCGGGGCGGCTCGGGCGCGGGAAGGGGCTGGGGGCTCGAGGATTGAACGGGGTCGGGTGGGGGTAGCGCGGGGCGAAGCGGGCGTTGCGCCGGTTGTAGCCCGGGTGCGTGGGGCCCGAGTCCCTGGAACCTGTGCGTCGGGAGCCTCCGCCGCCCCGCCCGCTGCGAGGAGTGCCCAGGCTGCGAGACACGCGCACCTCACTGTCCACCTCCTCCAACCCCTCCACGTCACGAGCTGTTCTCGCGTATATCGGGAACCGCGATCTCCGTGTGGGGAAGTCCGGCATGGGCACCCACGGACTAAAGGGCGTAGGTCTCCAGGGTTCTACCCCAGAGAGGCTGCGGGCCGTTCTCCTGTTGGGGTCGAGCTTGATGTCGTCGATGATGGAGGGCAGGGAGGGGTGGTCGCTAGAGGCGGGGGCGCGGGGGATGTCCGGGTCCTGGTACAGCCACAGCGGCGCCTCCCGGGCGGTACGTATAGGCGGATGGCGCGGCGCAGGAAGCGGCCTGTACGTCGGCCTGATGATGGTCACCCGCTGCCCCCAAGACTCGGCCACCATCGCCGCACACAACACCCCAAACACTATCATCACCTTACACATCTTCTATGTTATTCTATCGGCAGTTCAAATGAAACTGATAATTGTTCACGACTAAGATGAGTATTTATACAACTGATTGAGGAAAGGCAGGTTCTTACCCCGCGATAACCTGCAGGTTAATGTAAGATTCAATGAGTAACTTGAAAGGGAATCACCTGCTGTGGTTAACGATCTTTGTAGATGATTGATTCTTAAAAATCTATTATTTGTTTTGTATTATATATAAATAATGTTCTAACTTTTTTGTGCCTCTGAAAACCATAATTGAGGAAAAACTGGCAATAATTTCCCAAATAATCGACAGCCATGATCTACACAAGAAAGGCATACATAGGTATAGGTAATGCAAATTCGTATGGTGTTTCGTATTAATATTAACTATCTGACTCGGCAAACGTGTTCCTATAAAAAATGGGGGATGGGGTTTGGAGGGTGAAAAATAGTTTACGTCCTATTCTCAACCTACCTACCAGGAATAAATCATGAAAATCGGTTTTGCCGTTTCGGATGAGTACTAAATCCGGAGTTTTTATATATTAGATACACTATATATCCATTTGTATATCTATACTAGCTGCCGCCCCACGATTTCACCCGCATAGTAGCCGATTCTCAGACCTACTGAATATGCATATAATTTTTTTTTATCGGTCAAGCCGTTTTGGAGGACTATAACTAACATTGTGACACGAGAATTTTATATAAGTATAAGATAATAATTACCATCCTTTGTTTACATTTTTGTTACGAAAATGCGAAGCTTAGTCAATAGCAAGGTCATCGGTTCTTACCCTATCGCCAAGACGTAACTTAAGGAAAATATGATAGATAGTAATTTCCTCATCTTTTGTTATTCATAAACAGATATCATAATTAATATTACGTATCTCTAAGATGGTGCATTAATCTGTTTAGCGTCATAAGACTTTATTGATTTGTGTGAAATCAGTTTGTGCATTATATCAAGTACTTCTATTTGTTTTTCAATGAAGATGATAAAGAATAATACATATTTAGGTACCAAATATCACTTGTAAGCCTCCATGTCCTCATTATTTCAATAATTACTTGAACAAGTTTAATATGCTTGCAAATGGTTTTGAGATTATGTTTGTAAAATTTAAGATGGTAAGTATGTTGAATATACCTAAAACTTTTTATGTGTAATCTTATTTTTCTGTGATTTGTGTAGAATTATGCAAAAGATAATCTGAGTTATACATGTTTTAACACTATTTTGGGTTTACGTACATATTTCGATCTATCAAGAAAGTATGATGATTATTCAGAATAATAATAAAACATTACTGATTTCAACAAGAAGAATTTAAAATTAATACAATTTTTTATTTGAATAGGCTTTACAGAATAGTCAGAATAATGCTTAGTTCTGAAGGTATTGCTGAGAAGAGCCGGCAAAAAACTCAGGATGTATTAGAAGTAAAACAAAACTTACCTCTAAATTAGCCTGTGCAATTTCATCCTCAGTCGGCCATGTTTGTTCGGCATCCATAGGGTCGGGAATATTCTCTGACATAAGACTCTCCTGCTTAGCTGGATCGGCAACTTGCAATACGGACACCTTTGTAACTTCAGCATCCATTGTATCAGATTTACCATTTTCCTTTCCCAAATTCAGTGGATGAGGATCTTCTAAGCCATCAATTCTTGACATTTGAAAATCACCAAGCCCAGTTATGTGGACTAAACCATTAACATTAAGAGGCATTCCACGTAAATATCCGCTTACTTTAAGAGTACCGCTTTCTCCTTCGGTATCTGGCACATACACAACCTCTTCAGCTAGCATATACGGTCTCTTTTCCCTATGATGAATGATATTACGTTTTTGATTACCAATTCTCCGTAACAGATTCAAACCATCTGAATTCTTGTCTAGCTGCATGATTTTTTCTTCTGGCAACCATTTTGATACTAGTTTCTGTACATTCTGTTTTTCTGTGGTACGTTTTTTAGGGTGGACTCCTTCAATGTCCATGGCAACTACAACAGGTGTGGGCATGCCTTGAGCCATAGCGAGGGCCAGAACCTTCTCCCCCCATTCATCAACAGGTTCATCTAAAGCCGAGGTAATAAACAGTGCAGTGTCGGCAATTTTCAATGTGTCCAGAAGACTAAAATCATTATCGACTTCCGGACAAATGAATGAGAACCGTTGCTTGAAGTTTGGTAACCTAAAACAATTTTTATAATTATTTCATGTATATTATAGTGTTTTTGTAACTAATACAGGATTTGACAATGTGTGTGATTGATATAGATCTACATATTTGGGTAACTGTACCTGTGTTTTTGATTCAACTTATGTAGTATTATTCCATTTATTATTAGATAATCAAATGCATTTATTGACAAATCATAAGGTCTTACCCAACATGTAGTATTCCATTTTCAGACTGACTGACCACTGCACCTTCGGAACATGACTTCAATATAGCTAGAGCTGAGTTCACATCGAGCTGAGCATTCAACGGGACCACACATACCAGGAACGGAGGGTTTCTCGTCCCGCCTAATGCACGTTTCTTTAACAACACTTCCTCACGCTTATTCTTACGAATTTGAAGCGCTTGGTGACGGCGTTCATCCTTCTTCAGTATATGACGGTTGCGACGCACAAATTCTTTAACGTTCACTTTACCTGGAAGATTAAAGTTGTAAGAAAATAGCCAAAAATCAACTATTTTAATGTGAGTGGAACTAACCCTTAACAGCCGTCGAAATACCGCGTTTCGAACGATGGCGAGACTTATGAGCTTTGTTACTCTGTTTCAGAGTACCAGCACGATGTGCTTGTTGCATTTTTAATTAGTACTTTTACGTAGAAAGGCTTTATAATTTAGATACTATTTTGAAAAACAAGAGCACATGTTTGTATGGAAACTGACAGTGACACTGACAGACAAGACAGACAGACAGTGGCAGTCTGTGACAGCAAGACTGCAGTATAATAATTGGTGCCATTATACAAAAGAAGTGAAGTGAATTATTTCGAAGACTATTCCTTCCCCATTGTCTATAGTGGAGTAAACGAAGCGAAAAATACGGTCTTACCTCCGAATTTTTTTACTGTGAACCGATTTGCACGAATTTTTTGGAATTAGGCTCATCTTACCCTTAACTTTAAAAGTGAAAATGATCTGAACTCCGCCTATTATTTTTAAGGGGTGTAAACCACCCCTTAATGGAATAAATTACATTGAGCCATTTTATCGCTAGAAAACATGTCTAATAGCAAATGGTGAAATTGTAAAGTATTTTCTTACATAATTACCTCATATTAAAATCATTTTCAACACCTTGAAAATCTTACAACCCTTGCAAATGTGTCATAGTATGGTATAAATATATACCATATAAATATATTATGGCGATAATATTTGTGTATTATCGCCATAATATATTATTAATATAGGTTAGGGTGCGGCGAGGGTGGCCCTTGGGCCACCCTTAAGCCTCGAACGTCTAAATGTTCTGAAATGAACACAAAAAAGGTGACAAAGACTTACTGTCCTAACATAACATTGATTACTACGCCCAAATATAGTTATTTTACACATTGCCGGTGGACCAGCAGGTATTCCATATAATTCCGAGGAAATTTATACATTTCCTAGGATATCTATGCATTAAATAGTTTTTCAAACAATATTGTACACAGTTCCTAAATAGTATCGGAACTGTACACATTTCCTAGGATTTGTATTCAATTCCTTGATTTCATACATTTCTAGTAGCATATAAACACATTACAATAGTTGTGGGTCTCTATTATACTGCGTACTTTCACATTGCTCCAAATATTCGCACGCCGAAATTTTCAGTTACTAAGTAGATAAAAATATGTTAAGTTTTTGGACCATAACTCCTTCAATTTTCATGCTATCACAAGTTATAAAACACCATCGTAAAGGTAATTAAAAGAGCTACAACATCCTTTATTGCAATATATAGTAAAAAACCTTTTTCTGAAACGGTGAAGGGTTAAAGGGCTTAAGAGAGGCTGTGATTCCGCTGCCACGCGCTCTTTAAACAATCATAACTCCGTCAATTTTTGTTTCACAGAAAAACCAAAACATCCAAATTGTTTGTCAGAAAATTATAATTTTTTTTATTTCCACACTTTTATACGTATCTGTCGTCCTTTTTGAGATATTATGAAAAATAGGGTGGAATTTTATAAATATTTGAAAGTTTGTTTTTTATATAATCATGAATTTTTTGAAAAATACGTGTCCTGAAGCAGCCAAACTGATACTATCCATCAAACTCTTCATAATAAAGTTAATTCTAGGCGGAATACGATTAATTTTAATTGTGGTGGAAATGGCACTTATGAAACCCATTGATTTAAAAGAAAAAACATTAGATGCTCCCCTTATTTGCAATACAGCTCACTTATTTTACGTGCAAAAGACTTTAAATAGTGCTCATTTTAAAGCTTATTTTATGCGCTACAAAACCCTTTTGTATTAGAATGCATAAAATGCATCTGCTCGCCACTAGATGGCATTGACCACATCGATTAAATTTCAGATAAAATAAAACACGGCTTTGATCTTTAATATCTAGCTTAATATTGCACGTAGAATACTTATAAAATACCAAATTGTTCATTGTTTTACCTGCTACAACTTTGTTCTTGATGAAATTTTCGATAAACGTATATTTTTGGAGATATTTGCAAAAAACCGATGAAAACCGTGAAAAAATTGCAAATTTTCAATAGCCAATAACTTGAAAAGTATTGGATTTTTTGAAAAGCTTTATATGTGATTTTTGCTTAAAATTAGGCCTTCTATTGATATCCGAAGCAATTTTGAAAAAAAAGAAATTCACCCCCGAGAAGGGGTGGCAACCACACCCAGGGTGGTTGCGGAGTTCAAATCATTTTCACTTTTGAAGTTAAGGGTAAGATGAACCTAATTCCAAAATTGTATGCAATTCGGTTCACAGTAAAAAAAAACGGACCCATAATGCTTCGTTTACTCGGCTACTAGGCTAACATTATTCTTCACATTAGTAGAATCGTATCTTAATATTATGTAATTAAGTAAATATTGAACAAAAATAACAAAGATTTTAGTATATTGTTTTTTATTTTGTTATGAAACAAATATCCTGCGACTGCGCTCGTGGTTAAGTAGCAAAGGCTATCGAAACGTTCAAACCACTAGTCGATTCCCCGTCTCTATTTGTTCTATTTTGAGTATTATTTAAGCGTTGTACGTAAAAAGTAGTCCCATTATTTACAGTTAATAAAGTGCGCTAGTTGGGAATTGGCCTTCTGTAAAATACAATAGGATTTCTTGAAAAATTATCCTCTATTTAAGAAAGTATATTATACATAATCATGTATTTCGTTTTGTAAAGATTTTGTTCACTATGTTCGTGTTAACTGTACTCATGTCTGTGTATAAGCCCTATTATTATTGGCTTGCCATATGTAAACTCTAAAAGACGATCATTTTCCGAAGTCGCTTAGCTCTATGAATGGAAATTTATATTTAGTGTTATAAATCGGTATGCGTATTACAATCACGCTTATTAAAAAAAAATCATGATGATGCCATGTATTTCACTTTCGAATTTCATGTTTACCATAAAGGGCAACATTATGCACGCCAACATCACAGGTCACGTGACATGACGTTGTGGACGTGTCATTCGCAGACAGCTCGTTGGCGGCGTTGCGCAGGCTCTTTCGCGTAAAAGTCCTATTGGAGTGTTACTAAATGAACAAAAGTTGAATGGTTTTATTCAATTCGAACAGTTAATATTATAGTTAGGGTAGTAAAATCGCAATAAATCAAAATGGGAAGTGAGTATCGTTATTATTTTTCAATTAAACCAAGTGTAAGAATACCGACACGTATTTGCAAGAATTCACGCGTTCTTTTTAGCTTGTATTAGAACTTCGTGTGTTAAACCTGTGATTTAACTATGTTTTTGTTGTTTTTGCAGTCAAATTCCTCGAAGTTATTAAGCCATTTTGCAGTATATTGCCAGAAATCGCTAAACCAGAAAGAAAGGTGAGTGGATAAATTTCCTTGTTCTTACTATTATTCTGTGAATTTGTGTGCGTGTCATATTTAAATATGAAATTCTCTTTAGTTTTATTGTAATAACGCTTTATATCATCGTAAATTAGAAGTGAAAGTAGAATTATAACCTATTTAACCCTTATGTAGAATGAGTAACAGTAAAATGACACCAATCATTTTTGTCGACGTATTTTCATATATTTCTGACTGAATGTTCTCTATTTCAGATCCAATTCCGTGAGAAAGTACTATGGACTGCAATAACACTATTTATTTTCTTAGTATGCTGTCAGGTAAGTGCATTTATTATTTGATTCTTTGTAGTAGGCATATGTTCTAATTAGACCATGTTTCTGATCTCTTCTACTATTATAAAGATAATATATAATTAAGGGTTTGCTACAGAATACTGTAATCTCATTGAATCCTATAAAAAGTGAAAGTATTTACATCATTCCCTTTCATATGTGGCATCTTTAAAATATGTGTACTTCCTCATCATATAAAGCTATTACAAAGCATTCATACCTTATTGAATATCTTGAACCTTGAATACAGATACCCAGATGGTGTCTCAACACTTCTATATCCTAAGGCTACCCAAACATAAACCTGTTTTGGAGGATCCATTTTGATATCTTACATTCATCATGATTTCTTTCAGTATTTATAATAAAAATAAATAATTTACATAATAGGTGTTATCATGGCTTAGCAGTTATCAAACAGAGCTTTATCTTTGAAATAACTGAATTGTCAATTTTCATAAATAATTTATTTCAGATCCCCTTATTCGGTATAATGTCTTCGGACAGCGCGGATCCCTTCTACTGGATCCGTGTGATCCTGGCTTCAAACAGAGGAACCCTCATGGAACTTGGTATCTCCCCCATCGTCACGTCAGGCCTTATCATGCAGCTGTTAGCTGGTGCTAAGATTATTGAAGTCGGTGACACTCCTAAAGACAGAGCATTGTTCAATGGTGCACAAAAATGTAAGTTATTTTAAACAAGATGTTTTCAGGTTGTATTTGAAGCTGACAAGTGAAATAGGCTATGTAGGAATAATATTCTAGGTTGCATATTAAAATTTTATTACTCTATCATCAGACATTTTTATACATAACATTGATTAATTTCCATTATTACATGTAAAGTTGTGTGAAGAACTTGTAGATTATTGTTATGAACTAAAATTCACCTTGCATAAAGAGGCAAAATGCCAATATCCCTAGATACTTTTGTATTTGGCAATTTTCCAATATTTATATTTACAGTCAACATTAAGGCACTTTCTAATTTCTAGAGTACACATGGTTCATGAAAAATATTACTAAATGAGTGATCATATTTTGTTAATCAGATGTGCATTTCTATCAATGCATTTGCATTTTAAGATTGTAATTTGTGTGCCAAAAAGATAAGGTCATCCATATTTTTAATTTTGTACCTTGAAAAATTTTGAAGCATCATTTTTTAGGGACAGAAAGTGACTATTTGTCACCCCTTAAAATTTAAGTTATAATATTTTAGCCAGGAAATAAGAATTAAATTTAATAAATATCCATCTATCTACTATTTTATTATTTATGTTCTTTATTTCCACTGAATGATTATAAGAAACATAAAAGTCAAAGGACTGTAGTATTGTATTTTTTATGAAAAGAAAAGGACTACTTCTCCATCATAATTATCTGACTATATACAATAACATAAAAACAAACATAACATCATAAACTTAAGGTGCAAATTTCATCATTATCATCTTGTTGCAGTATTCGGCATGGTGATAACAGTGGGCCAGGCGATCGTATACGTCATGACCGGCATGTACGGCGAGCCGAGCGAGATCGGCGCCGGAGTGTGCCTCCTCATCATCATACAGCTCTTCGTTGCTGGTCTCATTGTGTTGTTGCTCGATGAGTTACTGCAAAAAGGTATGGGCAACTCATTTTTGATTACTGAACTTTCTATTGTTTTTTTTGTGAGAGGAATGGAAGAAAAACACATGTTGTGCCGACCCTGCTTAGGCGGGATAAGGGCAAGAAGAAAGTAGTAGCTTAAATACCATTTTTCTTTGTATAGGTAAAGTAGTCTTAGCAGAAGTTTTAAGGTGATAAGTAAAATTTGAACGTCAATCATTATTTTTGTATATTAAATGAAATGTGCAACCAGTTACGAGACATTCATATTCTGATGTTTCCATAGTGATAGTCTAGTATTAGAGAATCCAGCAGTCATTTTTATTATGATCTAATTCACTGCTTTGACAAGTGTCTTGCACTGTTTGTCTCTTATTAAGACATATATAATGTGCTAAAAACTAGAAAAGACAATGAAAATAATATTAACAATAATGTACATTTCAGGATACGGTCTCGGCTCTGGTATCTCGCTGTTCATTGCCACGAACATTTGTGAAACAATTGTATGGAAGGCGTTCTCACCTGCAACCGTCAATACTGGTATGTTATGAACATTTTTTATTATCCTCTTTGGAGGTATATTTTAAAACTACAACACGTTTTATGAATAAAATTCACTAAATTCATTCATTCATTCACTAAAGTTTGAAAAACAATGATTAAGACTTAAGATTATTTGTAGATTATTTTCATTAGCTAATTTTACAAAAGTAGCATTTAAGTTGTTTTAGTTCATTATATTTTGTTAATGATGTAAGGTATACTATTATGGGTAAATGATAAAGTCTAATGACAGTGTAGTAATTATTTAATAAGTGGTACTTACTTAACTATAATTTCAATCATTTGTTGAAATAATCTTCTATGATTAGTAACTCTGATTCATTAATGTGTTATTTATTATTAAAATTTATGAGGTGAATTACTTAAGTTTTCACTCTAAGTATGTCTTATGCATCTCTTTCCAAATTTATTTAGATACTAGTAAACCCAACTGATTCAAATTATCTAGGAATTCATCCAAATCCCTTTATGAATAATATAATGTTTAATTACAAACACATGTTTTAGATATACACTACAATTTACTATTTAAAGTATTTTAAAGTAGAATTTTATTATACTTAATTTCATTGCTAGATTTCGACAACATTACACTAATACACTAACTTAGTTTGAAATCAGATTGACCCAGGATATTTATTTATTATATAATATGATGTTCCCAGGTCGCGGTACAGAGTTCGAAGGCGCAGTGATAGCGTTGTTCCATCTCCTCGCAACTCGTCCGGACAAGGTGCGCGCCCTGAGGGAGGCCTTCTACCGCCAGAACCTGCCCAACTTGATGAACCTCCTCGCCACTGTCCTCGTTTTCGCTGTCGTTATATACTTCCAGGTATGTGGATGTTTTGTTCAGTTATTTTTGATGCAATTAAGGTGGTAAGCTAGGTGTGGTTACAGACACATGGGGTGTTGCAAGTGTAGCCAGAAGAATAAAATCACTAATAATAAAGTTAATCATTACGATTGTATTAGATAAAAAAAATTAAGTTTTCAAAGTGTATGACAACTATAATGTCAAGAATTAGAACATAAAATATCCAAAAATACTATGATTTTTCTGTATATTTTGTAATTTTAAAATACATGTATATATTTTTTGTAAGTTTGTTTAATCACCAATCGATATATATGTATATATTATGTACGTACTAGTAGTGAATAATTGAATAGAATATTTTATGTAATTCTGCACAATCCAAAGAGACTAATATATTACCCATACTCCTTACTTTTGTAAAATTTTAAATTAGCTTAGTCTCTTATGATCTGCGGTTGTCACATAGGAAAGGGAAGGTACCTTTTGCTGTAAAGAACTGGCAATATATATATTTTTTCTCCTATCCAGGGCTTCCGCGTGGACCTACCCATCAAGTCTGCTCGCTACCGCGGCCAGTACTCGTCGTACCCAATCAAACTGTTCTACACTTCAAACATACCTATCATTCTGCAGTCTGCTCTCGTTTCTAATCTCTATGTCATCTCTCAGGTAAGTGTATCATTTTGATGAAGAATTAACATCGAGCATGTAACCAATAGAGTAGCAATAGTGAGCCATTTGTTTAGCAACGTTTCGATGCTTTGTCACGTATAACTAACAAGCCACGCTCGAACTAAAACAGTACCCGACCAATAAGAGACCTGTGTGTACGTCTAGTGCAACACTTGACCTTGAGTCGGCCAATCAGAACACAGGGGCCGGCGCAGCGTTTTGGCGTCTTTTGTTTTCTAACAAAACTGTTAACAGTTCTACTCTATTGGTTACATGCTCGATGAGAATGAATAAGTCGGATGTATATTTTGTTTTGTTATCAATAGTGGTATGTTGATTTCTTAATAGAGACAGCTTGTATTTAGTAATAAAATTAAAGAAAAATTACCTGACAAATTAAACTGTAAATTTGGCAGTAAATGATATTTATACATTCAAATAGGCCTTCACAAGTACTTATAAAATATAACTCGAATGCTTGGTTTGGAAGGTTGCTTTTGCTAAGAAGAGCCCGCAATAACAGTATTTTGTATATTTGAAAAGTTATTTGTGTATTATCATCAACTTGAATTAGACTTAACAGTAATTGGTCTTCTAATTTTTGATGATCCATTTCTACATTCACAATAGCATTCGCAAATCACTTGAATCTCAAAGGACTGTAATTTCAATGTCATTCATTAGTTCCAAGTTTAATTTACTGTTCTACTATGCTATTTTATATACCATAGTGGACCAGGCAGACTTCGTTCTGCCCACCAGCGCCACCTACCGGGTCCAAGTACATGTAAGCTATCCTATCTCTCAAGTTGGATCGAACTGCACATGGTGTGCTAATTTTATTATAATCGGTTAAGTGGTTTATGAGTCCATTGAGGACAAACATTGTGACACGAGATTTATATATATTAAGATGTATAAACATATAGTAATATTCCCCACAGATGCTAGCGGTGAAGTTTAGCGGAAACTTCCTAGTGAACCTCCTGGGCGTATGGGCCGACGTGGGCGGCGGTGGTCCGGCTCGAGCTTACCCAGTCGGTGGCCTGTGCTACTACTTCAGCCCCCCGGAGTCCCTCGCACATATCGCCCAGGACCCCCTACACGCTGTCCTCTACATCTTCTTCATGTTAGGCTCCTGTGCCTTCTTCTCAAAGACCTGGATCGATGTCTCCGGATCATCAGCTAAGGATGTAAGTTGACTTTTTTTTATCTTTACATCTTCATGCTAGGTTACCTTGGAGAAGTCCAAGACGTGGATAAGTGTAAGATAAGTGGCTAAGGATGTGAGTTCTAATAGTTATAAACTAGAGATTGACAGCAATCCCACCTGATGGTAAGCAGTGATGCAATTATTGTTAGGTGCACTAATTTATCAATAGCCTATTCAGTCTAGCCTTGCCTATTGTGTATGTATGCTTCGTTTAGTAGGTTAAGGTAGATAAAGTTTAATTTAGTCTACAGTTGATGGAGAAATTGGTAATTATATAAAAAATTACAGTGGAATATTGGACCTCCTTTTTAGAAGTCAGGTAAAAAAACTACAAAAATGCAGCCGCTACTTACCTTACTTAGGTAAACCATTTCAATATTATGAAGTAATTTCTGGAAAACCTAAATTGATATTAATTATATTGCTTGTTATATTTTTTTATTTCCCCAACACTCTTGTAATGACGTATGCAAAAAGGGTCAATAAATAACGTCATTACACGATACATAATTTGTGTCCCATTCAAAGTTAACCCCAAATGTGAACAAACGGCTAATTTTATGCAAACAGTAAAAGCATGAAATGTGCTCACGGCCTCACCAACAATGCGATGTAGGTCAACCGTGACGTTTACAAATACAGCTAACTATGCAATAAATGTGTATTGTCACTAAGCATTGGGTTTTAAAGTGTTTAACAGCTAAAGACTACAGTATTTAGGTATATACAAAAAGTTATTTACTCTCTAATTGAATATAAAAAAACTACTTTCACTTAATCACGCTCTAGTTATTATTGATTAAGATTGCACGTTTTAACCTGTGCACTTAGAGTCCAATTATTTCTATATAAGTATAGGTAATTTATTGATGAGTACATTCACATACTAGGTAGATAACATTTTATTGTACACCAAAAGACAAAAAATAGAGAAATAACAGTTAAACTTACTAAATGCACAAGTGCTTTATTACCGCTAAAAGCGATTTCTTACAGTCAACCGTTGGATGAAAATGATTTTGGTCACTATAAAATACCTACATTGTGTATGTATTTAGTCTTTTAGTCAGGTATTAAACGATACCAAAAGGATAGGTACTAAAGGATAGGATTTTATAAAAAAATTCAATTGTTTTTTTTTTCATCACCAGGTTGCCAAGCAACTGAAAGAACAACAGATGGTAATGCGTGGTCACCGCGACAACTCGATGATCCACGAGCTCAACAGATACATCCCCACGGCGGCCGCCTTCGGAGGCCTATGTATCGGAGCCCTGTCCGTCCTCGCTGACTTCCTCGGCGCCATCGGCTCCGGCACCGGTATCCTGCTCGCCGTCACCATCATATACCAGTACTTCGAGATATTCGTCAAAGAACAAGCCGAGATGGGCGGCATGAGCACTTTACTCTTCTAAAATCATAATATAACCGTCGGTTAGAACGCTACATCTAGTACAATTTCTTTCTTTCCCTTTTTTGTAATTTGGTAGCGAATGTTCCGGTGTAGCGTTCTCGCCGGCGTCGTGTGTGGCTGACATGCGTGGGTTATGTGCTAATTTATATGAGATAAACTTTATAATAAAAATAATTTACGACAAGTACACGCTGTTTTTGTGAGTCCCGTTAGAACCTATTTAGTGAATAACGAGCGATATATCGCCTCTGTACAATAGATTGATTTATTTCATTGTTGTTTCATCATTGTTATATTATGTATTTCATGAATTCATAATTTTACTCGAGAGCTTACTTACTGATGTTTTAAATTGTAGTATTATTTTGATTTGTTACTTAACTCTTTGAATGTCCAACTTTGTAAAATCTTAATTAACATTTAAGTTTGCGATAGAGAATGGATATTTAATTAAATACAGTAATAAATTATGTGTTGTGAATATTGTTGATCGCATATCATTGAGGCACTAATTGCGTTCTATTGTTGAAGGAACGTATATGTGAGTTTACCATAGTTTACCTACACTTTAAATGACAGTAACGGTTAATTAAAATCTTGAAATAAACATGTTTATGTTATTTTACATCGGCACATTATTCATCAATGATATTTCCGGGTGTTCTGGGCATATATAAAACGAGCATAGTTTGTTACGTAACTTTATTCTCCTCACTAGACATGCAAATACAAGGACATAAAACAATTCACGATTTTCCCTCAAAACCTTATAACAAAAACTTTTCCGACTAAATATAAGATTGGTAACAAATGTATGTACAAAACACATATGGAAGAGAACCGGAGCTGTCTGTGATTACTTAAATTCACCAAGACTCATTATCAGTGTATTGAGATCCAGGAACCAGATTGGTAAGAGATCGAACAGTATATTTAAAAGATTTATCGTGCCAAATACATCGAAACGAACTTATTAGGTAGATTTATGGCACAACACTAATACAATTACGCACCCTCACATTAAATAGGCACTTTGAATAAGGGCATGGTCTCTTCGGCTCAGCGGGAATACATCTGACACATACACGAATACACCACGAGGTAATGTACATGTCGACCACGCTATATGCTGATGCCGCGACGCCGACCGTATCCTCATGTATTAAATTACGACGCAAGGAATCATTCGTTTATTGCTTCATATTACCGGCACAAATATTACTACAAGTAGCCTGTCATATGGTCCCTTACCAACAGGATTCAAAAAACATTTACTGCCTGTTTGCAATACTCAATATAGCTACATAAAATACTGTCCAATACTAAACTAAACCTAAAAACAATCTGTTATGCAGCATGCAAGTAATATTAATATTCCAAAACCATTCAAAAGTATTGAAACTATATTATATTAACGTTAGAGCTGGATACAACAGGATCTAGGTCGCACAAGCTGTGTTCTCAGCATATAATATACTTGATTATAACAAAACGTGTGATGTGTATATAGTTCATCACACCCGCCGTAGTTCGGACCACAGGCTTATCAATTGCACAATAAATAAGGATTAGGTATAATCACCCTATAAACACAATTGTTGCATGATATATTGAGTTCATTTATACAGTACTATGATTCCATATCTGCTATTGTTTAGTGGGACGCTACGTATAACGTTATAATATTCACATAATTCACAATAAACCCCTAAATTATTTCTAGGCAATTCAACGATAAATCTTTTTTTCATAGTATATAAAATCGAAGAATAATCAAAAAGCACTTTACCACTATTCAAAATTTTGCAATATAATTATATACAAAGCTAGGTCTAGTCTAGTTTACCTATTTTCATCTCGGGATCATTAATTATTGCGTTATACATCGATTGGTGTTCTTTACATAATTGTGTTTAGTCGTGCGAATTAAACTTTCCAAAATAAGAACATAAAAAGAAACTAAGAAATATGTGTAATGCAGAAAACATTTATTTCAACAACATATCCATGAAAGGAGAAAAAGAAAACAAAAAAAAATAACTATAAGAATAACAGTGCCGATTATTTACTAGTCTAAGAAATGTGGGATGTATTCAATATTATTAACACCGCGTCGTTCATTTAATTCAACAGTTATTTAATATAAATTATACTAGATACACAAATGTCTAAAAGTTGACTGAACCAATAAAATAATAAAATATAATCTAAAATATAACAACAAAAGAATTTGGAGCCGCTCCAGGCAACTATATAGGAGGACCGCATGCATCGGTTTCGGTTACGCGTCTATGCTATACAATACACTAGTGATTTTTCTAATTCAATCTTCATCATTTGTACATGCGTATAATAGCACTTAAAGATTATTACGTCTACAATCCGAACTAAGTGAAAATGGTAATTTAGAATATAAACGAGTTCAGCGCGCCGCGCGCTCGGTCTTCCAAGTCTTCGCATGTAAATACCTAAAGCTCATCATGAATAATTCCACGCCGAAACACGAGTCGTGATCCTAAACTGGCCGTCGAAGCGTTATCCAGTCTTTCGTCACCCATTCGAGAGTCGCGAAACAATAAACTATTTGCATACACTCGCATTTTGCATATTTTCAAAACATTCGTACACATTCGAAATGCATACAATACGATTCAAAAATTCTCAACGACGGGAGCACGCAACGAGAAAGCTTTAGATATGCGCTGTTATTCGCCAAATAGAGGCCCGAGTAAACACGGTTTATCAATTAATGTTAGGTTTTACGACGACAAACGCGCACCTCTACTCGGCAAACGACTTTTATGCAAATATAACCTTATAAATGTAACGTTACTACCGGTTAGCTTTATAATGGGAAACCGCTGAAACAAATTAGTAATTTCCATACAGAAGCGAGACAAAATGGCGGCGTACCGTTCCAAGTCCAAAAAGCGCGGGTCAATAAATTATAATAATATTGCGTGTTAGGCAAGCGTCTCTATCTCGTCCTGCAGAGCGGCCGGCGGCTCGGGCGCGGCCAGCCCCTTGGCCGGCGCGCCCGGGTACGGCTGCGTCGCCAGCTTGCGCGCCTCGCGCCGCTGCTTCTTCTGCTGCATCACCAGCCGCAGCTGCTCCAGCTTGCACTTGGTCTTCGAGTTCTCCATGGCTAACGTCTTGGCCGTATCACATTTCTTGCACATCTCCCCGGAGACGGTTTTGGCCGAGCAGCAGGGGCACACGTCCGGGTCGAGTCGGTTGCACTGGCAGTCTTTGAGTTCGCACGTACAGTCTTTGATCTCCATGGAGGACGTCGAGGGCATGTGGCCGTCGCACTGGCCGTACGAGCACGACGGCTGGCTGCACCCGAGGCATTTGTTCCCCTCCTCCTGTGTACTCGTGGTGTAGGAATGTTTTGCGTCCTTCTGAAATATACACGACAATTTACAAATTGGAAAGTGAATTCTTAACAATACACACTTAGTGGGACATGTCACGGTGTGGACTTACCTGTGACAAAGCTATTGGAGGTGCCGCGCACAATAAGTCATTCAATATGTGAATAATAGTCGAAATGTCTCTCTTTGGTCGGCCATATCTGAAAGAGATAAACGACATTTAGGGTTTAGTTTTCGTTAGTTCGTATTGATTTGTGAATACTGATAAAGCGAATGTCATGACGAAATAAGGAAAGATAACGGAACAAAGCCATTTAAACAGGATTTGCAGTTTAAAAACCTTATTTGGTCTTATGTTTATTCACTTTGTTTGTCAGAAAATACCTAGAAATATGGAAAAACATATTTATCTTTAGAGTACATTTGAGGAAAATATTTTGATATCTACAATATTTAAATGCTTACCTATCTTGCAAAGCAGGATTCAACGTGCCTGAGAATGTCCCAGAATATATTCCTTTGCCATGATGCTTCATGGACTCTATCACAGCACCGGGACCAATCTTAGAGCGCACTGTCTCCTCAGCTGTTCTGAGATCAATCTTATTTGTCAAAACCTCTTTTGATAGCTTCTTCAATTTCTGTGTCAGATTCTTTGAAGCCTCTATAAGTGCTTTAGTGTCCACTGGAAGTGACGGTTGTGCCCTCTGTGGCTTTTTAGGAGCCTCTGGGGGTCTGAATGAAACCTGCTTTGAGGTAGACGGTGTTGCATTGTCATCTGGCTGGCCACTACTAGGCTGCAGTATAAGCTTCCTGGAATTTGTGATGTAAGGCTCAGCTTGTGATGTAGACGGTTGTGCCATATTAGCATTCTCCTGGCGATCTAGCATCCTCTTCTTGTGTTTATTCACCACAGACTGCATGAAAGCTTTCTGCTTATTCTGCGCTATGGGATGTTTGAATTTAGAAGTTTTATGGAGTAAATATTGAAAGCGTTTATTTTTCAACGGTTCATTTATACTCTGGAAAGATGGCAGTGTACCGAGATTCGCCTCTTGGCTCCCATGACTTGTGGTTGCTAAGTTTGATATTTCTCTATCCATCATAGATTCATCTTGCTCTTCAAACAAACCTTTGTCTACTGCAGTATTGAAGAGGTTCTCCATTGGATACTCATCAATGGTACTCTCAGCAAGGAATGAACTTTGGTCAGTGAAATTGTCACTGTCATCACTGAGTGAACTGTCAGGAGTGTGCGAGGATGCAGAGGTAGAAGGCTTTTCAATGGCACTTGTAGAAGGGATATTCTTTATCACATCCCCACATAACTTGTTATGTGACAAGAAGTCTATCAAGTTATTTTTCACAGTGTTCACAAGGGCCGCCTTTATGCTCTCTGAAGTAGATACATCTATAGGACTAGACACCAAATTAGACAGAGATTTAATTGGAGATTGTTCATTTTCTAATGATGCAGTATCTGATAGATCTGAAAGTGTGCAATTTGTAGTGTCCATTGACTCTTCTTTGTCATCACAGGTTTCTGTTTTTGCAGCATATTTTTCTTTAGATCTAGCACAATATAAATCAAAAGCATTTTGTAACATTTCCAAGTCTTGTTTTTGTAACACATGGGGTGTTTGAGTTTCTTGTTTGTTTTTGTCACTGTCTGGATTGGTTTCATCAGAGTGTGTACATTTCTGGGGTGTGGACTGAGGGCTGGGTGAATCCCTGGCATCACATTTTGTCCTTATTGTTGATGTTGAAGCTTTTGTGGGTGTAGATGTCCTCAAGGAGCGGGTGGTGCTAGTGGAAGATCCAGTGTTGAGTGTGGAGAGCTGCAACTGTATCAACATCATGTGGTCACCTAACCTCATAGTCAAGTTCAATGGAGATTTACCACTCAGGAAATCATTGACCTGGGTGTCATTGAGGGATTCCAAAGCTTGCATCACTGAGTTTTCGGGTCTTTGACTCTGGAAACAATGCAATTGATAATGTTAATTAGCTAATAAAAGTAGAAATGGTTATTAGAGATAAAACAATATTGATTAGTTGCACATAGTTGTGAAACACGTGATTATCATGAGGTATCGAATCGGGATTTCGAAATAGCGTGATTGTCTCACCAGGAGGCCTGTTTCCACGCTGGGCAGCAGGATGACGCGCGCGCCGTCCATGAGCCCGTTCTCCTCCAGAGTGCCGTCCCGCAGTTGTCTGCCAACACAAAACTGAACGTCAAAACCATTCAAAGGACGCTGATGCGTCATCGTATCGACATATTTCCGTGATATGTTTGACAATAGATGCTTCGCGTCTAACACCGTCACGCTCACCTCTCGCGATGCAGCAGGCATATTCGATCCTTGGACACCTTCAACTTCTTCGAGACGAGTTTTTTGAGGTGCTCCACTGTATTTTTACCGTTCAAACTGATGGAGAAATTACCACCCGTAGTCGTTTGTATGTTCAGCGTTATGTCCGAGGTTTGGGGCGAGCCACACCCGTACACTTCTGTTCCCGTTGCACGCTCCATTTTATCCACATAAATTACACTAGAATTTACAATAAACACTATCCGAACCACTCGCGACCTATCTTAGATTACACAGCTATTTTATTGTAGGATAGAAATAACAGGGTCACGCCAGACCCCCAGTTTTTTGATGTGGCCGTCAGTGTGACCAGTTTCATTCGCGATATCCCGTTATTTTTTTTTACAACAGCTGATGCGAAGCGCTGCTCGTTAACGCTCCGTTCCACGGATTAACATAAGATTTCATAGTAAAAAATCAATAATGACGTAAATGAATAAATTTATTTGCAAATAAATAAATAAAAGATAATTTGACAATACAATAAACTATGAAATATACAATCTGGGCGATGAAATATCCAAAATATTTCTCGACGGGTTTACCGTATAACTATACAATCTGCTTGCAGCTGATCGATAATGTCAAAGACCCGCTATACGTCATATGACGTCATGCGACGCTTGTAGAGGCTTTGTGTGGGAATTTTAAAATGGTATTCTTAAAATTATTCACCTTTGTATCCTGTTGTTACTTCAACGCTAATCTACTAGTTGTTGGTTTAGTAATATGGGATACTATGAATCATGCCGTAACCATTTATTGATGTGATTTTCATAGGGCTTTTGCTTTGTTTAATAAAATGAAGTAGCACACATTTCAGGAAGGGAATATCAGACGAAAACGACATTTTATTGATCCTTAACCATCTTTATTCGACCCAGCACCCACAGATATTAACAAGAACAACAAACTTAACGGCTATCACAGCAACTGTCGCATCATAATTATTTACTTAAAGTAAATTAAATAGCTATAATCAATAATTACGACATGAATATGTTACACATATTTCAATGATTTAGTGAAGTCCAAATTTAGTATAATAAAATTTTTAGTTTTCCAGAATAAAAGTACATTCTTTACTAAATAAATCTTCATATTTAATATTATTAATTAGGTACCTCGTAATTATAACAATGGTTAAAATAGCTTGCATTATATTATTTAATAAGTAAATAGGTTTTGTTCATTAGGATAATATTATTTTACATATTATGTGATAATTTGTTTATTACATACATTGAAAAACGTGTTTACCCGGCTTTAACTATAAAGTATATTCTTTAGCATTCTAGTCCTGCCAGGTATGCATTTTCTCTACAAGATACTATATTTTGTATGTTAATTAGTCCATACAATATTTTAAGTAATTTTCCTAAGACAGATATGTGGTGCCTTCTATATTGTTTACCTTTTCTGTGCAGGTAATATAAAACCTAGAGAAAAAAGTATTTTATATTTTTTTACAAAGTAAATCAATTACGATCATAGGTATCACATTAGTCACAATAAGTATGTGTAGACTATAAATAAATTAAAAAAAAAATAGCTCCTGCTTACAATAATTAAATATAGAAATTATATACTGCACTTTATACTGCATTATAAGATATACCTTAATAGAAAAGAAAAACATTTTATTTTCAAACTGAAAAACAATATTGCTTTTTTGTATTTATAAAGCTGCTATATGATAATAGGTAACATGTTAATATATAAAATAAAATATTTTATTTATGATTAAAAAATGTCTTGAAACAAACACAATATTGTTTATTTGATTAAAAATAACATTGAAACTTAAGATGTTAGATCACAAATAACATGGGTACATTTCTAATAATTTAAAATTATAGTTTTGATAATATTAAAACATTTACTACGTAATCTAGCTAACTAAAAACATTAAATTACTATTATTATGTGTTTCTATTTTTTACCCTTTTGTGTGAAATAAATATTAATAAAATCGTGTTTTATATATACAATAAAGTCATACATATTATATAAAGTTAGTAGACTGCCTTTTAATAAGGATTTTTCAATTACTTAATAGTCCCATATTTTTAATAAATATATGTATTTATAATAGTGTCATAGAATCGCTAAATAAAATTGCTTCTACATATTTGTATTTTGTTCATATGGAATCTATTATCATCGTAGTTTTCTGGTCAAAGGTGGTAGAAAAAACCTTGCAGAACTGCCTTTAAAAATGCCACTAAAAGAAAGAATGTTTTCTATTCCTTCAGTATACATTTGATCTTCCAAAAATCATTTACAATTAGTTTAACTAATATAACTATATATCTACGAAATAATTAAATTATGATTTATAAACAAATATTTAGATTTGAATAGCACTATTTTGTCATAGAATCGAAATAAATATATTGATCAAAGAATTTTTTAATGACCATACTAGTCATATATATATAAACCTTTTTTTAACATGATTTTGTAAGACAATTTGAGGGGTTTTTTTGTCTATACTCGCCGTCGTAGTATTTTTTCTTAATCACTTTTTACACCTGTAACGCCGCAGGACTTTATAAACTGCGATGGGGTCATTAACCTTTCAATAATCATCTCTGACAAACCCAAATGCACAATCGTCGCAAGTTCAGTAAGGAGTCTTGAAAAATGGTATTTATTTCTATAATTATATGGTTACTTTTTGGAGAATCACGAGCCAAACTCCTGGGTTTCGTTGTCGATTTCGCCGAACGTGTAGCCGCCTCTGCCGTCCATTTGGAGGTAATGGTCGTGATGTTTCCATAACGATTTGCGATGTGACACCGTGAATAGAGATATCCCCCTCTGAGAAAGAAAATGAAAGAAAAAAAACTTTAGGAAATGTTAACAAGGAAACATATGTAATACATGATACAATCACAATATAATTGTTATTTCTCATGCACATGACGTATCGATCGTTAGTAAACATCGAATCGAAACCGCGATAGGTGAATCCCTGAGTCTCGAGTAAATTTGACCTGCAGGTTATCGCGGGGTAAGAACCTGCCTTTCCTCAATCGGTTGTATAAATATTCATCTTAGTCGTGAACAATTATCAGTTTCATTTGAACTGGCGATAGAATAACATAGAAGATGTGTAAGGTGTTGCTAGTGTTTGGGTTGTTGTGTGCGGCGATGGTGGCCGAGTCTTGGGCCCAGCGGGACGAGCCGCTGTGGCTGTACCAGGACCCGGACATCCCCCGCGCCCCCGCCTCCAGCGACCACCCTTACCTCCCCTCCATCATCGACGACATCAAGCTCGACCCCAACAGGAGAACGGCCCGCAGCCTCCCCGGGGTAGAACCCTGGAGACCAACACCTTTCAACCCGAGGGTGCCTCTACCGGACTTCCCGACCCCCAGGCCGTTGTTTCCAAACTACGCTCGGTACGCCCGCGACGTGGAGGATGTCGAACTCGAGCCCGAATTAAGATTGACGCGCAGCTTGCCTAACTCCTGGCGGACACCACCTTTCAACCCGAGAATCCCGCAGCCGGACTTCCCCACACCTAGGCCGCGGTTCCCGGTATACGCGAGGAGCGCTCGTGACGTGGAGGGCTTGGAGGAGGTGGACAGTGAGGTGCGCGTGGCTCGCAGCCTGGGTACTCCTCGCAGCGGGCGGGGTGGAGGAGGCTTCCGACGCACAGGTTCCAGGGACTCGGGCCCCACACACCCGGGCTACAACCGGCGCAACGCCCGCTTCGCCCCGCGCTACCCCCACCCGACCCCCTTCAACCCTCGCGCTCCCAACCCCTTCCCGCGCCCGAGCCGCCCCGCCCCCGTCCCCACCCTCGCGCGCTCGGGACGGGACACTCACCACGTCCAGTTTGACTTCGACGGCCAGAAGGACCTCGAGTTTGGAAGCCATGAAGACTTTGGTGTTGTTGATGGTTAGATATATGAATGTTTGTGAGAATTGTGTATTTATACCTAAGTATTTTAAAGTGATTGTATTATAAAAATTTATGATCAAAAATACTACACTAATGTTACTTAACTATGTGCCAATTAAGATTCTGTTAGAACATTAAATTATACATGACTTAAACCTTTAAACTTATTTTTAATTTCTATAAATTAAGTGTAGATTCAAGGTAGTGATGAAGTAACTTACCTCTCTACAATATTGATACATTTGTCCCTCCACGTCAACTGAGACAGCGCTCGTACATTCATCCAATATGGCGAACTGTGGCTCGTGGTAGAACAGGCGTGCCATCTAAAATATATTATAACTAATGTAATATACTAGTGCATATATAATTTCTTAATTTACATTATATTTATGGAAGTACGAGGACTATATTATATGCTTTGAATCTGAAGATTTTAGCAATTTTTGATCACAGATCGGGGTTAAAATTACTATGTCACATAGGGTAATGTTGGGAGTTTTTTTGCTCAATTAATATCAAGACAAAATTTTCAATGAAAGGGAGGTAGTACGAAGGAGTGTTTGGAACTTCTCCCCACGATAATTGTGAACGAAAGGTTGCTAGCAAGTGGGGGAGTTTTGAGCCGAACTTTTCACAACAAGTTTGAGTGACAGGGAGCAGGAGGAAGAGTTTAGGGAGAATCTATTTACGACAAGTGTTAAAGAAAGGCACTTAGCAGGTGCAAGAGTTTTGGGGAGGAACTTTCGATGTCCAGTCTGAGTGAAAGAGAGCTAGTTAGAGAGAGAGAGTTTAGGAATGAACTTATTATATGGACTAACTTTCCTCGATAAGTCTGAGTGCAAGGCAGCTAGCAAGTTAGAGAGTTTAGGGAGGATTTTTCCACGTCAAGTCATAGTGTGATGTAAGTCTATAATATAATGAATAGGGAGGAACTATCACGTAATATCATATACAAGATATTAAGTTATCTTAGTTTAGGTTTTGGCTGCAACTACATCATAAAACTTTAATAACCTTAAAAAAAGGAATATTTAAATTGTAAATCTTTATTTAATCTAAACTTTAAGGTGCAAATATTAAATAAATAAATAAAATAAAAATCTACAACAAGTTTAAGGGTATATTCCATACCGCGACCCTCTGCTTCTCCCCGCCGGACAGCACGTCCATCCAGTCCTCCACGGCGTCCCAGCCCGCGTCGCGGCGCGTGAGGTGCGCGAGCTGCACGGCGCCGAGTAACGCATCCAGTTCCGCGTCCGTACGTCCGCGACGGACCATCTGCTCGCGGGTTTGCGGGTAGATCACCTACAAAACATTGTTGTTGTTGACGACAAAGCTAAAAGGGTAAGGGTGCGTTTCCACCAGAGATGTGCGAGGATGCGTTGCGAGGAATGTGTTTTTAAGAACCAATAGAATCGCTTCATTGAGCTATACTAAGCGAGGCTAGGTCAATGAAGCGATTCTATTGGTTCTTAAAAAACACATTCCTCGCAACGCATCCTCGCACATCTCTGGTGGAAACGCACCCTAACTCTCAAGTTGCGGGTCGTGGGGTCAAATCCCACCCAGAACAAACATTTGTATGCATGAATATGTCTGTTTGTTCTGTGCTGGATGTAAATACCTATATAAGTATGTATTTAAAAGTATTATATTTTGTATATCAGCTATATGGTTACCATATCATAAGCTCTGCTTAGTTTGCAATCAGATTGGCCGTGTGTGAAAAATGTCCCAGGATATTTATTTTTATTTATTATTGTTGGCAGTGGCGAAGCGAAAGTCATTGTTCGGGGTCCATAAATTGCCGCCCTTCTCTTTTAACGTCGTAAAAATAATGTTGCTTTTTTAAACACAATGCTAGTGTTAATGAGAAAATAGCGAGGGGGAGGGACATTTTATATGTCCAACTAGGTAAAAACTAAGTTCTTGAAAAAAAATTTTAAAATTAATTTTGCCGCCTTTCTAATGGTGGCGCCCGGGGCGGTCTGCCCTTCCGCCCCCCTATTTATATCCGTCCCAGGATCTTTATTTTTATTTATATTTGCTAAAACTACACAGTTAACCAACCCATCTCACACCACCAGCATCTATTCTAGAGAAAATGGTCTATTCACCTGATCCCTCAAAGTGCCGAGGGTCATGTATGGTCTCTGAGGCACGTAGAACAGCTTGCCCTTCGGCGGCTTGGTGAGGGTTCCGCCGAAGATCGGCCACAGTTCACCCAGTTGACGGAACATGGAAGATTTGCCGCAACCGTTGGGGCCGCATACTAGTACGTTTATACCTGATCTGAGGATGAGTTTGTGAGGCTTTAGTATGGAGATGTGTAACCGACTGTGACTGTATGAAGGGTCTGAACTTCGCTAGAAAGCTGTTTAATTTAGATTTTGTAATAATTACAATAAAAGAGTTTATATAACGATTTCCATTGCACTTTTTGTTGATTTTGATGATTTTTAAATGGCCGCAGAAGAAATTTATTTTACAATATACTTTATCAATAAAATAACAATCATTTACTTATTATTGTCTCCCATAAACACAAATAAAACACTCGCCAATATGTCAGAAAATCTATTTAATTTTGATAAATTTATATTAAATAGAAGGGAATATTAGGATTTTTAAAGGAATTTCAGTAGCCCATAAATAAAGATATATATACTAACTTGACTTCGAAAGTGAGCTCCTGTATGAGAACATCTCCGTTGGGTGTCACCAGCGGCACTCGGTCGAAGCGGATTATCTTGTCCCGGTACACTATACGTCCAGCCCCCGGCGTCAGTCGTGGTATATCCACTACACAAACATCATACAATACAATACATATTTATGTACTTTATGTTATTTATGTATTATTTATAACACAAGATTAACAAGAGAAATATACACATAAAAGTGCTTAAACGTAAACAATTTAGGCGGCATCACCACCTATTGCGATGAACAATGGCTATGTAGGTTTCCTCACAATGCTTTCCTTCACCTATAGTAAAACTTATTGACGGGTCAGGGATTTGAACCTGCATCTTGATAATTGACGGTGTATTCGCCAATGAGCCACCAAAATTTATCAACTGCGCTACCAGAATACAAACAACAATTATGTCACTTACTATCAGTTAAACAATTTTTGAAATTGGTCCAATAGTTTTTGAGTAAATTTTCATTTCTTAAGCGTCTCTCTTCTAGCCTCTAGGTAGACCATAGTCCACCACGCGGGCCTAAGGCGGTGCCGACTGTTATATAATGTTAGTGTGGATTAGTATAACAAAATAAACTCACCATTTCCATTACTAGCTTGATTATCCACCATGGTTCTTGTATACTTGCCGCTGTTGACATCGTCTAACACTAACCGGAGTTGTGTGACTCGTGACGTCAGACCTGCTAGCTTGCTGAGCTCTCTACCAGATAGCACTAGCCTTCCGATACCTTCGGCCATCTTTACTAACATTCTACCGTAGGTGTAGTAGTGCTAAAAAATTAAAGGAAAAAGTCTTTGGATAGTAGTTTAAAATAGGCTATATTGACAGACCGGTTGGCATTATGGTTAGTGACCCTGAAGATGCATGAATATGTCTGTTTGTTCTGTGTCTGGATGTAAATATCTTTATAAGTATGTATTTAAAAATATTTACATCCATTCAATTTTCCATCCATTACGTAGTATATGTAGTATATCTGCTATCTGGTTACCATAACACAAGCTCACTATGAAGCTTACTTTGGAATCAGATTGGCCGTGTGTGAAAAATATCCAAAGAAAAAAAAAATTGTTGCAGTACTGTCAAGGTTTTTTAACGACTTCAAAAATGGACCACTTTTTATATTAAACAGTATTTTATTTGTTTTGTAATTTACCGATCATATATTTGAATATATTGTGACTTTTGGATGGAGTATCCATTTAACAAAAGTATGTTAAAGCAATTACCTTTTTTATCACGAAAAAATTCTGCATTGAAAATACTGCGTTCATATAATTTTTTATATAAAATCCAATGGAAATTCGATTTTCTTTGATTATTAAAAATAGTAAAATAAATAACCATACCTTAAATCGATCGTTTTCAGTGCCAGTTGTAAGTAGATTGTGATTTTCAGCGAAGAACGGTCTCGATACGGCGTAGAAACCAACTGTAATAGCTATGTCTGAAAGCGGAGAAAGCATATTATTATGAGTACAAAATTAATATTTAATTTATTATAAAGTATATAGTCATCTAATATATAAAGATCTTGTGTCACAGTTGTTTTTGAACTCCTCCAAAACTGTTTGACGTTATATTTGATAGGTCTGAGAATGGGTTATAAAATATTTTCCTCCTTGTAACCCCCACCACCCACTATTTTAATCGAGATTTTAGTATTACTTATATGGCAGACAAAAAAAATATGTTAACATTTTCTGTAATTTCATATGATGCTAGTTTATTAGTTAGCTGCCTCCGCTCGGTTCCACCCGCTTAGTTTTCGTTCCCTTGGGAATACGGGGATAAAATACAGCCTATGACACTCCATAACAACGTAGCTTTATATTGGTGAAATTATTTTGAAAATCGTTTCAGTAGATCCAGAGATTACCCCTTACAATGTCTCAAACTCACTAACGTTACCTCTTTATAATATTAGCATTGATTAGATAGTGAGGCATAAAACCGAATATTAGTAGGTTCTATTTCCACACATAGTAAACATGTGTCATTATTACATATTTCACTTTCGAGTCCATACATTTTAATTAGAGATATCCTATACATTACAATATTTGCTTGATTTAAAAGCTATTAAGTTTAAACAGGTAGTTTACACTTACATTTAGCAATAATATTATCCACAAAGCCCATTCCCACTCTAAAGTTAAGGAAGTTGCGTAGATGCCGCGTCAGCTTGTAGAAGCTAGCAAGTATCGTTAGCTGCTCTCTGTTGTTTCCCTGAAATAGATGACACATTAAAATAAGTATATTAAATAGATAATAAATAAATAATAAATATCCTTGGACATTTTTCACACACGGCCAAACTGATTCCAAGCTAAGCAGAGCTTGTGATATGGTAACCAGATAGCTGATATACTACATATACTACTTTTAAATATATACTTATATAGATATTTACATCCAGACACAGAACAAACAGACATATTCATGCATACAAATGTTTGTCCTGGGTGGGAATCGAACCCACGACCCGCGGCTTGAGAGTCAGGGTAACTAACCACAAAGCCAACCGGGCTGTGTATTCAAAACAAATAATTGATTTCTTACTTTATATGTAAGTATCCTTTTTAGTTTATTTAATCCGTTCAGTAGTTTTTGCGTGAAAAAGAAACAAAATTACATCCATACACACAAACTTTCGCATTTATAATGTTAACTGTAGCATTTTTAAGGACACATTATTTTGTTTGATTTACCCACTTTCTGATCACAAACATATTTCTTTTATCATATTTGTGACATCATATATGACTTTTTAAATAATTTAACGTGTACTTACTTGGTAAAAGGCAATCTCTTCCGAGTTTGTGATCAGTCTAGAATTCACGTATCTAAATTCACCTTCCAATTTTTGTTCTTGTACAGTCATACGCGCTGAAAAATACAATATTACACTTTGATGAGCCTGAGTTTAAATTTATTCTTGAATTATTATATGTAGGTATTTTGCAAGTATAAGAGATATTTGCACTAAAAGTGAGCTGCAATGTGAAGAAAACAATAAGTCTATTTTATAATATGAAACGAAAGTCTAAACAGAGCATATCAAAAACCTCGTATTCTTTTTTTATTTTATTTATTATTACAGGTTCAAAATAACCATAAAATAATTATTACATAGTAGCATTTAAAAACCACGAGGGTTTATATATGTATATATACAGTTTAAGCCTTAACAGAGGTCTTATGAAGGTTTTGCTGCTGAAGCTACGAAATCAATCCTATATCGCTATGGCAATCATCCATACTTTACTTAAACAAAATATATTAAGAGACTTACCAGTCGGTTTCCTGAGATGGGTCAACAGTACTCCAGATAACAACAGGTATACCATCATGATGCCGGGAGTCTGGAAATGAGAATAAAATTGCAATCAGCCTATTTTACCATCCTATGGCTACTACAGACCTGAGTGCTACATACAAGTCGTGGGTTGGATTACCGCTCATTTATGTTAATTTTTGTACTAGCAAATTCTAAATTATTTATACTATTTGAAGAAACTATGTATCTTTCTACTTTCTAGCTGTAAGTTTCTCTGGAACTTTGGTTAATGATCATGTACAGGTGTACCCAGGGGAGGGAGGTGGCAGCTCCCCCCTGGCTTTTGTTTACATCCCTAATATCTATCTACTTAAGTCGATAACAGATAAGTAAAAACTTTCTGTCACTACGTGGCTTATTTTGATTATTAGGTAATAAGGCAAATCAAATATTGATACCCTGACATGTAATCATGTCTGTTCATCCTGTATGTGTTAAAGTGTGAATTTAAAAACCAACAATGCAATTATATATTTATTTCAAATAGGCCTTCACAGACACCTACAAATCCTCGGCTCGAAAAGTTGCTTTAAAAGTCTATCAGCTATCTGGATACCAAAGTGCAAGCTTATCTTATTTGTGAACAGATTGGCGTATAAAAATATAATCTAGATATATTATTATCATCTAAGAATAATTCGTTTTATAATACTCGTTTTAAATGCCGGGGCAATAGTCCAACAACGCGCAACGGGGCAAAGGTCCGTTTTTTTATATAAGAGCTTTAGTCCAAAGTTCGACTGAGGAAGTGCTACCACACTATTGACATTTGAGCAAGTATTTTTTCTAGAATTTTGCGTCAGTTACAAGGATGTGTAGGGCAGTGGAATTATATAGCTTTACATTGCAGAATCGATAAATATAGACTAGCTAGAATATACTTAAACACTACCAATGTGTTTACTACTGTCTACAGCCTTCAAAATTGATAAGAAAATAAGGAAAAATTTCTGAGTAATTGTAAATTATAATTAAGTAAATTATATTTTTAGATTATTATTACTCCAATTTGTTTCTTGATCATTTTAAGTAAACCTATCATCAAAATGAGTTTTTGCCACTATAAGTTATATTATTATGTCGTTATTGTTTTATTCTTTTGTAGATAACTGTTTGATGCCAAAATAAAGTAAAAATAAACCTTCGATCAAACTATCAAGAAGACCTGTTTATTGATAAGAAGGGCATAAAAATGTAGGCTAAGTGCGAATTCGCATGCCTATACTAAACATGTTTACTTCGTCCACCATGATTCACTCTTTTCCTTCAAGCCGAAATCATCATTCTAAAGTATATTATAAACTTACTGAACTAGAGTTCAACCGTGTAGTTCCCGTTCCCGTTGAAATATCGGAATAAAATAAAGCCTATGTTACTCCCTGATAATGTAGCTCTCCATGTGTGAAACAATATTTAAAATCGGTTTACTCGTTTAGGCAGGAAAGCGTAATAAACAAACTAGGTTCGCATTTATAATACAAGTAAAGAAGTATATTAAAAACATACTTCTCAATTGTGTTTATTTACCGCGGTTTTTGACCTCACATTTAATGCCCGAAACGGCCTAAAAACAAAGTCCGCTACAAAAAGTACCGTTTTTCATATTCCTGCGGCTTGGCCTAAACACTTATGTTTGATGAGTCAGTATAGCGGCGTCTCGCTCTTTCGTAGAAGATGTGCAAGAGATGGAGAATATTAGCTCCGTAATAATCTGACTATATGGGGGTAAGTCTTCTTTTATAAGCATAGAAATGGGGTCAAAAACTTTTTATATAAGTCATAGACCACTTTTTTTGCTCACGTGGGAATCCAAAAAATTTTACCGTTTTATGATTATCATTTCAACAGTTTTGTACTTGTTTTTTTAGCGGAATCATAGCGTTCTGTAAACTAATATTACAATTGAATAGATTTATTATCAGCATGACAGTGATATTTTGGACATAATGTATGTAGAATAATGTAGATGTAAAAAAAATAGTTAAATTTTATGGTAATCTATGCAGAAGCTTGAACTGTTGACTGTGGAAGCACTTATCCAATGACAGACGCATAACGCTTTTCATTTCAATGTAAACGAATTGAAGTATTTAATTCAGTTTATTACTGTTAGAATTGAGTTGAAGTTATGAGTGTTTTTTGTAAAGACATGACCAATATGGGCATACAGAAAAGCTACTTGATATGGTGTTTTTACGCCAATAATTATTAATTTAAGCCCAGTTTTATACCTATATACTTTTGATACCATTCAATTTGTATTTCAAATTGTATATTCGTGACTTATTAGCATAAATATATATCCCATAGATCTGGATATCTGTACAAATAATTTTTTTTGTTTTTTTTGTGTGTGACCAATTAACTTAAAATCTATTGGACCGATCTGAATAATTCTTTCACCAATAGAAAGCTACGTTATTTCTGATTATCATAGGCTATATTTTATACCCATACTCCTACGGGAACGGGGACTACGCAGGTAAAACCTCGTGGCGCAAGGTAGCTAAATAAATTATGATTTGAATACTCACAGAAGCGCCCAAATTAACAGTGAGCCTGTACAAGTAAATGCTTATATCCAGAATTGGTTTGGTAATGTTCCCGTATAGATCTACGACCGTCTCACAGAACTTGTCCACATCTGTGGTCAGGAGTTGATCAGCGTTGGATATCCGATTGTCTAAATTCGTGACTTGGTAGTATGTGAAGCCTCTGAAAAAAATAACACCAAATCATATTAAAACTTAGTTTTTTGCTAATATCTATACTTAATATTATAAACTCAAAAGTAACTCTGTCTGTCTGTCTGTCTGTCAACAATTAACATAATAAACAACTACTAGCCGCCCGTATCCCAAGCGGGGACTGGTAGTTAGACGCAGATTTAAAAAAAAAAAAAAAAAAAAAAACTCTGTCTGTCACGCTTTCACGCTAAAACTACTGTACCGATTTCAAAATCAGATAGTCTTGAGCCTGAGAAAGGACATAGGGTACTTTTTATCCGGGGAAAATGGAAGATCACCTGGGTACGGGGGTGAAACCGCGTGGAGCCACTAGTTATTAATATAGGTAAGTTCGACGTGGGCCATAGTCCACTATGCTTGCCTAGAGCGGAGACATCACATGCCTTTAAATGTGACATGTTAGGCATGCAGGTTTCCTTACGATGTTTTCCTTCACTTGTGTTTGTTATTTTTGGCTGTATTACCATAGTTTGTATTTAAGTTATTTACAGTTGATGTTATTTTTTTTGTTCGAATGCTAAGGTCTTAAAATACTCTTAATTCTAATGTCCGACCGAACTTTCGGTTTCGGTTTCGGTTTCGGCCGAGTTTCGGCCAAAAATCAAGTTTCGGCTGCAGTTTCGTTTTCGGCCAAAATCGGCCGAAACTTTTGCCGAAACCGAAACTTATCTCGCAAGGTCACGCACGTTCGCCTAACTTCGTTTTCCGCGGCAAAGCTGTGTCAATTTAACTGTTTTGTTTACTATAGTTTAATAGTGAGTTACTTAATTTTAAATATACCTAAGTATAACTGTCCTGTTAATTGTGATCTAGCTAGGTATCTTTGTTATCTTATCTTTAAATATGTGATTTTTGATTATTTCTTTGTTGAGACTGAAACTGAGTGTAAAACTAATTTTAGTAATTATTATTTTTAGGCCTATAAGAGGTACCTAAAAAGACTGATGATTATTCTAAGTACAATCCAAAGTATTAAATAGAAAGATCTCAAAACTTAGTATTTAGTGAAACAGTAACAATTACTTATTTGATTATATTGTCAACTGAAAAACATTTTGCTATGAGAACTTACTTTGAAAAAGTATTAAAAATGTTATTAAGATTTTTTAATATTGTCTTTACTAATATTATAAAGAGGAAAGATTTGTTTGTTTGTTTGTTTGTAATGAATAGGCTCCGAAACTACTGGACCGATTTCAAAAATTCTTTCACCTTTGGAAAGCTACATTATCCCCGAGTAACATAGGCTATATTTTATCCCTGTATTCCCACGGGAACGGGAACTACGCGGGTAAAACCGCGGGGAGGCAGCTAGTATTAAATAAATGATTACAATACAACAAACTGAATGAATATACTGTGTTTCCACTTCATGCCCTAATTAATGCAAAATAATGGTAAAAAACACCAAATTTCAGTATTTTAAGAAATTTTATACTTGACCATTTGAGTTTCGGTTTCGGTTTCGGCCGAAACTGAAGCCACGGCCGAACATTCGGTTTCGGTTTCGGTTTCGGCCGGAAAACCAGTTTCGGTCGGACACTACTTAATTCCAAAGGTCAATAAGGTAATGTAATGAGTGAGGTTTACGTACAATTATTGTAATCGTTGATATTAAAAATATATTTTATTAATTTATTGAGGATTATTATTTTGTTATTATTAGTAAATTGCTATAACCATTGTAAACAATATGTCTATTTCAATATGCATTCATCAATCGGGCATAAAGGTTAAATTTATTGATTTTGAATAGTCCTCTATTTATTGAATCCAAACTAATATTATAAATGCGAAAGTAACTCTATCTGTCTCGCTTTCACGCTAAAACGAACGAAATTTGGAACACAGATAGCCTGAGAAAGGACATAGGCTACTTTTTATCCCAGGAAAATGATAGATCTCCCGGGTACGCGGGTGAAACCGCCACTAGGAATGTTAAATTGTATGTTTAACAAAAATTCACCACAAGGCATCGGTAATTTATTTATACGAGTATTGATAAAGACTATAAACTACGAAATTGTTGAAACCAGTTTACGACAGGTTTCCTATAAATAAATAAATGATGGCGGAAGTGTTACTGGTACGAAATCGAACGTATCAATATTATCTTTTCGTTTTTGCTTTGAAGTATAAATTTGTTATGTACTATAGGAGATCAATATCCCGTTAAATGGGTCGTCAACAAAAAAATGCTGTGTTTAAATCCTGTAGGTACATATTCTGTGTCACGAAAATAAATAACTAGGGCTCTCCGCGGTTCCACCCGCGTTCCCAGAGATCTTAAATATACCCGGGATAAAAAGTAGCTAGTGTCAAATTACATCGTGATCCCATCAGCCGTTGTGGCGTGTAAGAGTAACAGACATACATCCATACATTCTGACAACATTCCCCAATTAAAATTAGTAAGATAATTCGGTTAGGTATATTATGTTTGATGAGTTACCAGAAAACTCTGGTAATATAAGTATATAGTCTGAGCAAAGGAAGCCAATTACAAAGATACAAAAACAAACTTGATTTGAGACATAATAAGATTGCACGAACACACGAAAATCAGTTATACAAATATCCATATATGTATCTATATGTTGATACCAAAGTAGAACCTCTGTATAGTTTCGATACGATAAATGTCCCAAATTATAAATAACTAGCTGCCTCCCCGCGGTTTTACCCGCGTAGTTCCCGTTCCCGTGGGAATACAGGGGTAAAATATAGCCTATGTTACTCGGGGATAATGTAGCTTTCCAAAGGTGAAAGAATTTTTGAAATCGGTCCAGTAGTTTCGGAGCCTATTCATTACAAACAAACAAACAAACAAACAAATCTTTCCTCTTTATAATATTAGTATAGAAGTATAGATTAGTATACTTTTACACGAAAAATTATATACATAGATATCTTTTTAAATGTCTGTCTACGTTTCCATATGGACGTTCCTACGTTTAACAAGGAAGGCTATAAACCATCACACTATGGCCAATAGGAGTGGAGCATCAATAAAATATGTTGCAAAAACTGGGAAATTTAGTAAGTACCACGGTTAGGAGCGAGCCTTTCTGTCTCTTTTCGTATATTTAACGCATAATTTACAAGCTTTATAGAATGGCTTGTTTACTAAGATACTCGTATAATGTTGTGTTTATTTTGTTAAAACGCAATCTCTACGGTAAATACGATTAAGGCTGTGTGTGTACGGTCAATATTAAACGATCGCACATTATGTTTGTTTGCAAAAATTTGTAATTCGTTACATTTAGATTTATGTACCTACTAAAAATCAATCCCCTCTTATCTATCTATATATAAAACAAAGTACGCCGCCTCTGTCAGAACACAAAAACTACTGAACAGATTTTCATGTGGTTTTCACCAAATTACGGAGTATTTCATGGGGAAGGTTTTTATGTATAATACACCAATTTGGACCCGGTAGGTGGCGCTGGTGGGCAGAACGAAGCCGGGTCCGTTAGTAATACATAGCTGTATGAGGTTGTGGGTGTAATCTCTGGATCTTCTGAACCGATATTAAAAAGATATTTAACCAATAGAAAACCACGTTATATGTGAGTATTATAGGCATTATGTTATCCCCGTATACATACGGGACCGGGAAATCCGCGGGTGAAACCGCGGGGCGGAAGCTAGTAACAAATAAAATAAAAATATATACGGCTTCGAGTTCGAGTTATTTTTAAATCACATGTCATTAGCATCCTGTTTTTCTGTAAGTAGGTACGTTCTCAAATAGGTACCTAATTCAATCGACTTGAATTGACAGTAGAGACCTATCAACTTGCCTTAAGAGCTTTTGTACTTTGTGAAAATTAGGGATAAAATATGTATATTAAAGGGATCTTAAGTAGGTAAATGTAACTAGGTTGTAAGAGCATTTATTCTGAGGAAACGAAATAATTTATAGGTTGTTGTTACAATACGATATCCTTTATATCTAAAAATATAAAGCATCATGAGTCTGCACTTAAAATTAATCTATGCGTATATAAATAGTGGGCGATAGAAAGAGATAGCAAATATACGCCTCTGAAGTCTTGTTGTTTAGTCCAGTGGGAAAGAGAAGGGAAATATACGCATTTGTCCAAAGTCCAACTGTGGTCCAAAGTCTGATCTTACCATCGAGTTTTTTCGATAACATGTTGCGATATCAATGTAAGATATAGAAGTGAGTCATTTTATTGAGTCCTGGCATGTGACAAACGAACAAGAAATTCTACGACATACAAAAACCTACAAAGAAAGGATCACAAACCACCCAAACCGCTTATCGAAAGTCTTGAAGGAAACGCACGCACCTCGTAGACTAAAACGAAAAATGCCCCAGGACATACTTAAATCACAATAAAGTAAAGTAGGATGTGACCCAGGACACATTCTGAGCATGCTATTACAGACCCCGATCAACCAGCTACTAAATGTCCCAGGTGTGACAGAATGTAGTGCTCAAATCATCGATATATATATGTACTACGTACTAGATATCGCGTTCCGAACATTCGCTTTGTTCAACTCAACTGAACTACAGTCTTTACACCTGACTTTAGTGTGGTTTCGACATTCATTCAGTGCGGGTGCGCACGGAGCAGCGTTAATAACAACGATAATCCGAATCAAAGTGGACCCTGGACGTAAATAACTAGTCAGTAGTCAACTAAGTAAAATTACTTCCTGTTTAAGTGAATTAATAGGTGATAATTTCGTAATTCCAGAGTAGAAAAACAATTTATCTATTTAAATACCACGCCATTATACAATCATATACTAAAACGTGCAGATGTTCCCTTAAAACTGGTTGTAGGTAAAAATATGTAACTGAACACAGACTTGATATGTTTTTTTAGAAAGTGTTTTAATTTGATTTATTGTTAATGAGTTTTTAATTAGTAGTGATAGTTCGATATTTTGAATAATTGTTTTATGTTAATTCAAGCCCTGGCCCGTACCTCTGAGTACTCAATTTAAGCCATGTGAAGTCCGCCAATCCGCACTAGGCCCCCCTAATATTAATATAATACATTTTGAAATCGAGTTTTATTCTAATGAAGTGTAGGTAAAAAAGATGTGTCACATCTGCGGTGTGAACTCTATAGGATAGGGACGACATCTTAGTGTAGTTAACTGAACGAAACGCGTAAGCGCCATGAAATTTGCGGCGCTTACGACGTTTTGGTCGCGAGAAAACTATACTCTAAGCAATCTAGCGCTGTATCTTTTAAAATAGTTTGGTTAGTTGACACAGCTTTATACAGCGCTGCAGCGCACTTTAGTTCTAACTCTTACCAGTTTTTAAACAAATGTTTTACATGAACGTTCTCGTCTATCACTAGAATTTAGGTCGATGGCTCAAATAGACAAAAAAAAGTAAAAAAATATTGAGTATGCTATTTGTGTAACGCAACCTTTGGTCATACGAAAACTTCTTACAGTAGGTATATCTATAGCTGGAAAGTTTGTTTGTTTTTATAGCGCTAATCTGAGAAACCGCTGGTTGGAATTTATTCTTTATGCGAACGATAGTCTAATTATCGAGGAAGGTATAACTAGGTACGATTGATAGGACCAGAAAATCAATGAAAAATGTTGCAAAAACTGGGAAGATGTGACGTTGATGAAGATGGTATATTACTACATAATTAACTAAAGATATCAATCTATATTATATTGAAATGTATTTGTTCATTAACATAAAAGACAAGGTTACGATGGGAATATCTAATTATGTCTAGTTTTGACGGTTGTATGAATTGTTTTGCATGTCTATTTTTGTAAAAATAATAAGTTCGAGAATACAAAAGATCAAAGGTTTTTTTTATCGAATTTCAAACAATAGACAATACATAAGTCATTAGAAACGAACTATATTATACTAGCTTCTGCCCGCGACTTCGTCCGCGTGGAATAGTTACTTTGGGCTCTAACGCTAACTTTCAACCCGCTACTTCGTTTATGTAGAAGGATGGTTTCGCAGAGCGAACTGATGACTGCACGCCGCGCCGGCCCGGCACAAAGGCGCGTGCAGTACTTGATCATTATTTTGCTACGATGTTATTTTAAACTTGCGATGTCTCACTCAGAAGATATTCATTGAAATCGAATGATGTGAATGGCAATTTTGTTTTAAATTAACTACTTGTGACGAATAACGTATTTATTTGGATAGGGATTCATATCATCTTTATGAAAACACCTTCACAAATAATGCTTTATTTAAGAACAATTTTGTTTAGTATAAAAATGGTTATAGTGTGTCAACTTTAACAGATAGACATATGCTGTCGCGGACTTTTTTTAGAACTTTTTAAGGAGAACAATTCTGTCATACATCATTTTAGCGGAACTTTAACCGTTTACGCAGCGGAAGCTCTCAAAAGGAAAAGTAAACTCCCGATTTTGAAACATTCTTTATTGGTGCTCCGCTCCTATTGGTCGTAGCGTGATGATATATAGCCTATAGCCTTTCTCGATAATTGGACTATCTAATGCTAAAAGAATTTTTCAAATCGGACCAGTAGTTTCTGAGATTAGCGCGTTCAACCAAACAAACAAACTCTACTCCTTTATAATATTAGTATAGATAGTATAGATTTTATATAATTTATTGGGTGCTGGTATATTGGTCATGTTGTATATTTTTAAACGACTTCAAAAAGGAGGAGGTTCTCAATTCGACGGGTATGTTTTTTTTTTTTTTTTTTATGTTTGTTACCTCAGAACTTTTGACTGGGTGAAGCGATTTAAATTATTATTTTTTTATTTGAAAGCTGGTGCTTCCCGATTGGTCCCATTTCATTATCATCACGCTACGTCCAATAGGAGCGGAGCACCAATGAAGAATGTTTCAAAATCGTGAGATTTCTTTTCCCGTTTAGAGGTTCCGCTGCGTACGCTGCGTAAACGGTTAAAGTTACGCTAAAATCATGTATGACAGAATTGTTCTCCTTTAAAAGATCTAAAAAAAAGTCCGCGATAGCATATGTCTATCTGTTAAGGTTGGCTCACTGTGACCATTTTTATACCAACCAAATTTGTTCGAAAATTAAGTATTATTTGTGAAGGTGTTTTTATGAAAATGATATTAATCCTTATCCAAATAAATACGTTATTCATCACAAGTATTTAATTTTAAACAAAATTGCCATTTACATCATTCGATTTCAATGAATATCTTAGGAGATATCGCAAATTTATTATAACATAGCACCAAAATAATGTTCAAGTACTGTACTGTACTGCGCGCGTCTTTACGTGCCGGGCCGGCGCGTGCAGTCATCAGTTAGCTCTGCGAGACCAACCTTCTACGTATACAAAGGGGGTTGAAAGTTAGCGTTAGCCCAAAGTAACTATTCCACGTGGACGAAGTCGCGGGCAGAAGCTAGATTATAAATAAATCGAATCGGCTATATTGACTTACTCGCTCATTTGTCACACACACTATATACTTACTAGCTGCCGCCCCGTGGTTTCACCCGCGTAGTTGTTCCCGTGATCACAGGGGTATGAAAAATAGATGTTGCCCGATTCTCAGACCTACCCAATATGCACACAAAATTTCATGAGAATCGGTAAAGCCGTATCGGAGGAGCTTAATCACAAACACCGCGACACGAGAATTTTATATATTAGATTAGTATAGTAGGTAGTATACTTTATAGTAGTTCCTAAGATTAGCGCGTTCAACCAAACAAACAAACCAACAAACAAGCAAACTCTTCCGCTTTATGATGTTAGTAGGTATAGATAAATAAACCATAGCACTCAGTTCAAAACTATTTTCATGTAAAGCCGCATTTTCGAGAGTCTATTTGTACGCTCATCGTAAGTCTCTTTTGTTTGAAATTGTCCTCGAAGTAGATTGCTTCTGTTGAGATAGGCGTTTTTCCTTACCCATATTCAGATAAAAATCAAAAAATAAACAAAAATTTTAACAAAAAAAAAACCGACTTCAAAAAAAGAAACGATTCCTAAACAAACTAATACGCACTAAAAAGAAAAAAATAATTGTAAATTAAAATGTTTTCGTTAATAAAAAAAATAAAATAAAAAATATTAGACTACTTTAAAGTCAATCAAATTATTACGATAAATATATTGTAGTTACAATTATTGTTATTTTTGGAGTCGGTGTCAGCCAAGGAAACACAACAATATACGAGAATACTATAGAAAATTCTTCGTAAAGTAAAATCTTCGCGACGAAACTCCGTGCACACTGAGGGCACGTGAGTACGCAGTTCTCATAATGATTGATATGGCAGCAGGCGGGCGAGCCTTTAACTGGTCGCGTTTGGTATCAAGGTCAGCTTTACGCTGAACCTCGAACTCGTGTACTTGGCTGTTCACCATCCTGCGCCATTCTGGCCGCTGTGCTGCCAAACATTCCCCACGAGAGGGACCTATATTGCATCTCTTCATGTGTCGCTTTTAGACATCTTTGTGCCGGAGAAAAGGACCGCCATGATTCCGTTTGCCCTTCTCCAGTTCTGAGTAGAGACATACTTACAAGCCTACGTTGGCTGACACCGACTCCAAAAATAACAATAATTGTAACTACAATATATTTATCGTAATAATTTGATTGACTTTAAAGTAGTCTAATATTTTTTATTTTATTTTTTTTATTAACGAAAACATTTTAATTTACAATTATTTTTTTCTTTTTAGTGCGTATTAGTTTGTTTAGGAATCGTTTCTTTTTTTGAAGTCGGTTTTTTTTTTGTTAAAATTTTCTTTATCCCGGGCCAATATTAGATACCTAAGCCTTTCAGGTACACGGTACAACCGCGGGGCGGAAGTTAGCATAAATCGATACTATTATTATCAATGCCAAAAGTAACTATGTCTGGTGCAGTAACTCTGTCTGACTTTTACAACCTAAGTTGCTGTTACAGTAATAATAACGCTTTAACGCCTTAACTTCAGAACCGATTTTGATGAAATTTGGTACAGAGTTAGACTAGTGCTTGGGAAAAGAAATTTTATCCCAGAAACATTGAAGGTTCCTTCGGGAACACGGGGTGGAAGCTTGTTAGCTTCCTATAAGGTTATATGTAAATTCGTAACATTCATAATATACGCAACAGTGAAAGTGCGCATAAAAACCGGTTTAAGATCACCTGATATTTTTTTAAATCATTAAGTTTTTTATTGCTCCGCCCGTCGCCGGCAAACTTTAATCTGATTACGTCACTGTTTCTGGCAGTAGGTAAGACTTTATTCGAGGACATTTTAATACCTTTTAAAAACGATTTAATATGTTCAAGCGTGGCTCGAGTCCGGTTTGACATACCTATTTCACTGTATTTTTTTAATGAACGTCAGTTTTTTGTTATCGTAATTTGAACACAATACCCCATATCAATTCCCACATTTCTGGTAAATAAAATCCACCAGAAATGTGTTTTCAAATAGAAACTTTTACTGAAATTAGAACCTACTTCGGTTAAAATTTGTAATATTCACCGGAATTTCAGAATGCATGAAATTTTCCAGCGCGAAACCTTTCAGGAACACCTAGTACCTACCTATAGTATAAAAATAGCCTCTCCGTGTTTTTCCGTGTGTAATCTCGCGCAATTATGATAACAGCGCTTAGGAACTGACGAAACATTTCAAACTGAATTCCTAATTGGTATTTTCGTTCAGTTACATTATCAGATACCAAAGAATGTGACCCATAAAGCATATATTCTGTTTTCTATAGTACTAAATATTAGTTTAAAATTAGCAATACGGGGGTACAAATAGTGGGGAGCACACCGACTCACGAGTATGCGGGTGCAGGTGCAAACCCTTGCCCGTACCTTTGAGTTTAAAAACTTACGTACGGCTTCACACCACTGGCTTTCGGTGGAGGAAAATATCGTGAGGAAAACCTGGATGCCCGAGATGTCAAAATTAAGAGAGATAATACTAGGCCCGCGTGATGGACTATGGCTTAAACCCCCTCGTTGTTAGGGGAGGCTCGTGCTTCTTGGTGGAAAAGTAAATGAGCTGATGATAATCACTTACTTCAAATATTGTTGATATAAATACAGCGACAGATTTGTTCTTATTCTAAGCTTCAGCTCTCCTATGCTCCATTTCAATATATTGTTTACAAATGATATCTGAAACAATAGATTGTCATATTATATACAATATCGTATCGTGTTTGTTTTTAGGCGAGTGAATAATCTTTACTTACCAAAGGCATAGCAGTGAAGAATTTCAATAACAACCTTTTGAACTCCTTGTGATTCATTGTGATTATGGACCTGTAAGAACGGGAATAAGGTTTATTCTTCAATACCAGGATTAATCAATCTAGTAGCGATCAAAATATATATTCCTGGAATAAATGTCCTAGTGATTGACTTGACTTTTCTCGTGTAAGGAATAGGTAATGGTAGCATTAATTTTCATGAATTATTAAGTTTATGTAAGACTAGTTTCCGCGGTTTCACCCGCGTTCCCGGGGGATCTTCCATTTACCCGGGATAAAAAGTAGCCTATGTCCTTTCTCAGGCTCTAGACTTATCTGTGTGCCAACTTTCATTTAAATCGGTTCAGTAGTTTTAGCGTGAAACGAGACAGAGAGACAGAGTGACTTTCGCATTTATAATATTAGTATAGAACTATAGATTATACCTACACGTAGTTAATTACTACTTTTAACCTACCACCTTTCAATAATCATGTTTAATTATAGTTATGTAATGCTGTCACAATTCCATAACTTAAGTATGAGTGACGATAACTGTTATGTCTGTACCTTTTAGGTATACATATAATATTCTTGTATTATTTTTAAAAAGTAGTCTCTGAAATTCACTATGGTAAGTGTTGATAAGATCGAAAGTGAAATATAGCCTCAAAGGATATAACTTCTTTAGTATTTGCTTGATTTGTTGCAAGATAAATAAACAATTAAGCAAAAAAAATCAATTTTTGTATTCAATAACAATATCATAACTTATATTTACTTATTAATTTTAATAAATTTTATGAGCAAAAATATTTAATATGCTGCTCAACTTTTTGTAAGTACCAAAAAATATATTCCCACGTTTTTACATAGTAATTAATTTAAATAATAATTACACGAAGCACTTCCGACTGTCTGATATTAACATTAAAAATAAGACTTTTAAATTTAATAATAGCGTAATAAATAACTTTGGCGTAGCATTTCTCAAATACATTTAATTAACAATTATTTTTCATAAATAACATATTTCATAAAAATACTAGTGGCTCCCCGCGGTTTCATCCGCGTTCCCGGGGATCTTCAATTTTCCCGGGATAAAAAGTACCGTATGTCCGTCTCCTGGTTCAAAGCTACCTCCCCACAAAATTTTAACCAAATTGGTTCAGCCGTTCTTGAGTTATAAATAGTGTAACTAACACGACTTTCTTTTATATAGATTTGTTTGTTTGTAATGAATAGGCTCCGAAACTACTGGAGCGATTTCAAAAATTCTTTCACCTTTGGAAAGCTATATTATCCCCGAGTAACATAGGCTATATTTTATCCCTGTATTCCCACGGGAACGGGAACTAAGCGGGTAAAACCGCGGGGAGGCAGCTAGTCTATTATATACTAGCTGCCTCCCCGCGGTTTTACACGCGTAGTTCCCGTTCCCGTGGGAATACAGGGATAAAATATAGCCTATGTTACTCGGGGATAATATAGCTTTCCAAAGGTGAAAGAATTTTTGAAATCGGTCCAGTAGTTTCGGAGCCTATTCATTACAAACAAACAAACAAACAAACAAACAAACAAACAAACAAATCTTTCCTCTTTATAATATTAGTATAGATGTGTCGCAAGCATTCTTGTTTAGGCTTTTAAAAAAAGAGATTTAAGCTATAGTAATAAAGTAAAGCGATTCAACGGACATCGAATTTTCATGAAATTGGAATTGTGACATCCTGAATATAAACAGCATCTCCTAATGTAGCTTTCGAATGGTGAAATATTTTTTAATAACGGTCCAGGAGTTTTTGAGCCTATTCATCATTACAACCAAACAAACAAAGTTTTCCTCTATATAATATTGGTATAGATATTCCATGGAAATTTTATTTTATGCTTTTACAAAGCGAAGATATAAAAGATATAAAATAAAATAATTATTTTGATTTTTGTAGAAAATCTGTTGACATATAACGTCGATTTTTATATGAATGCAGTGATAAATAAAATTGTTGTAACGATTTGATGTAACCTTAAGAAAGGTCAACCGTTGCATAAATCTATTATGTAGGTAGATAACTAGATATTCAATTTATTTCACAAATGGTTACTACGGAAAAAATATCCTTGTCTAGCAAGCCTTTGATAGGATGAAAAGGAGATTATAAATAAGTTTAAGTTTTCTTATAGCCTTTAACGGGATATTTATCAACAAATAGAGATCATGGAAGGTAATATATATAAGTACAGTTTAGTATTGTTTTGCACTGACACCTTTATTGGTAAATATCAATATTGAAACTGTTGTTAGTTATATTCTAAGTTTTCAATCTACAGGAACATAGTTCTCCATTTTATTATTACTTCCTACCAATATTATTAATAAGAAAGTTTGTGAGTATGTTAGTTACTCTTTTAAGCAAAAACTTCCGAATCTATTTGGAGTACAGATAGTTTATAGCCTGATTAAATTTAGGATTGAAGTGAAACCGCAGGGAGCCATTAGTATACCATATTTAGTACTCCATTATAAGTTTAACTGTGTGAATTAAGTGACGTGTAAATTCAAATGCTTTACATACAATATAGATTAATACTGTGTTGCTAGCAGTCTCGATCCAAATGACCTTTGGACCTTGAACTGATATACAAAGTACACTGAAACTTGTGTTTTTATACATTAGAAATGTCTTGACTCTTGACCATAAATTGTATATATATTGTTGTTGAAAAGTTATTGTAGAAAACTTGTTTGGGTTGTATCTGCTAGACCAGCTCTAGTTTGTACCTAGATTGTAGATTGTTTGGACCCAGTTTTGTTATTTTGGAGCACACTTTTAACAATGAATAGTAGCTTTAATATCAGTTACTACATAATTTATAAATAATAATAGACACTCCAATGTTAGAAGATCATTTTAGGAAGTCTGTAGGTGTTGTGCAAACTTTAAAACTACATATAACACTTTTTTTCATTGCATTAGCCATTGACGCGTTTTTGATTCCACAAAGCATTTTGTTTCTACAAATAGTGTCTGACATACGTGTTAATTATGTGTGAAACTATGGTATGTGAATGCCCTAAGTAGTTGATAAAAGGCTTACTCACCCTTCCATAAAAGTGGTATGCTGTATCAACCATAGATCACACATTGACCTTGACACCAGAGACATTGCAATCAATGCCAGAAATGCAGACTCCTTCGTCCACAGTCCCGGAACCATGATCTTCCATAGTGCCGAGAATTCGGAGACAAATCTGGCATCCACTTGGGCTTTCGGACCTTTTTGGTCTTTTGATTTGATCATGTACTGTATCTGTTCATGAGGCGATATCGCAACTGACCGCTTCTCATTTTTACTGTAAATAAAGGAATGGTTTAGTTATTATTTTATGGTCAATTTGGTTATGTTTTAAAAAGTAACCAGTAAAATAAAATATGACAAATGTTTCTCTTTAGGCTTTAAAATTGAATATAGTATTAGAATAAATGTAAAAAGTTTCTTTATATATATCAACGGTACAAAGCAATTTTGTCGTATCTAAAAAATATAGGTTTACGCCAGAGTAAAATAACACTTGAAAAATATCATAAAAAATGTATTTAATCCTAAATAAGAACTTGTAATATAATAATGATAATTCCAGCAGACTCAATAAATTTGTTCTAAATTATTTTCTTCAAATAAAGAGAGAGAGAAACAAAACGATTTTTCTAGATACGACAAAATTGCTTTCTACCGTCGATATATACTACTATACATAACGTGACCATACGTCCCGCTTTGGGCGGGACAGTCCCGCTTTCAGGCAGACTGTCCCGCTGTCCCCAGCAAGGCCGACGTTGTCCCGCTTTGGGAAACAGACCGATCGATAATTAAAAATGTACATTTCCCGTTCAAAATGTGTGGTTCCTACGTACGGCGCATCTCACGGGAAGGCAGATTACAAGTGATAAATCAATCATGTACTGAATTCCACACTTACCTATCTAAAAACAAGATCCGATATTTTAAAACGGATTTGTTCAGCCGACAAATACAAAACTACGAAGTCAAGCCAGTACTGGGGCTTAAGCCTACTTAACTACATATTACTATATTAGTGCTTTGCTTATTTTGGGTTATCTATCTGTTAGCTATCTTCTGTCTATACTAATATTAAATGTGAAAGTAATTTTGCCTGTTTTTTTTTTAAGGGACTATAAGGTGTTAGTCTCTGATGGCTGTTACGCCTTTACGCGGGCAATTAAATTTTGTCTGTCTCGCTTACACGCTAAAACTGCTGAACCGATTTAAATGAAAATTGGTACACAGATAGTATAGTTAGAGCCTGAGAAAGCACATAGCCTACTAAAAAAACAAAAAAAAATTCACTTATGTCCCGCTCTGGCAAAAAAAAATTATGGTCACGTTAACTATACACTATAGTTACACTACACTACTAAAATAACTAAAAAATATATCAATAATGTATACTTTTAATCTCTAGACTAAGACAATATTTATGATTGATTGATATGAATTCTGCTATTTATAATTTAGTATTTTTACAGAATTCAATCTAATTATTAAAACTGTCTGACCATTAATAATTATGATTAAGGTTAAAAGATAAGCCGTTGTGTGCAATTCAACTGATTATTGCAAGATAGGATTTATTAATCAATTAGCACAAATTGTGTAGATAAAACATGCAATAATCTTCACTAAGCAGCTGGATTTATTTAAAACATGTCTTGTAAAACTCATAGGAGATTGAAGAAATATTTGTGTTCTATAAATTATGATAAGTGAATTCCAGTTATTTACAATTTATTTTAACATATTTAATTTTCCAATTCAAGCTTGGGAATTTTAAAGTCTTAAAATTAAGTCTACTAAAATGCAATACCACATATTTTAGATATTTAAAGGCTAAGGCTACCTATATAGTTGACCTGTCAGTCATCAATTTACGGATGAACGGAAAATTATTGAATCTTACCTTGATTTCAAAGCATTCCTCAAAAGCCAACCACTAAGAACCGCAGAGGCTCCGATTGCAATTTTAACATCGGTCCTTTCAGTTAATTTACTAAGACTAGGCGCCATCGTCAATTCTTAAATAAAATAAAATTGAACGAGCATTAGATAAAGTAAACACGCGCACTATACACACACTTCTATCATGATCCGTAGCCCGTAATCAAATCAATCAAAATTGGTTTGGTTGAATAAATTGATGAATTGAATTTGACATGAATACATGTATGTTGCCAGATATAACTAAAAAAAGATTTTCAATCGGAATGCTTAATAAAATTAAAGTTGAAATTGTAAATTATTTAGAAGAATACTTAAAAGTAGTAAAAAAAACGAGATAGGTAATATAACTATTGAAATTAATGATGTAGAAGGATGTAGGTTGTATTTTAGCTACATATTTTTGTATCTTGTTGGCAGCACTGAAAGTAACCACGTAAAACATTCGATGGAATAGGGATGTTGAAAGATCGTAACTTTACCGGTACAATTAATATTTTTCCATTAGTAAAACATATTAGAGCATTAAATATAAAACACACCCCATATGTTTTACGTTCATGCAAAATTCTTGAACATAAATTCTATGGTTTTAGCTAAATACATAAATACTTAAATAAATTATACATTTAATAGATAACTTTAAATCATTAGATTGAAATAAAAAATCAAGAGTGGTTACACTTAATATATTCATACCTCTATTGATATCTTATCTTTTGTATGCCAGCCTGGTTTGACTTCCAAAAAATAGATTGTACAATTACAGCTCTAATTTGATGTTTTGTACTTTGGCAGCACTGGCTGTCTGGGTCATCTAGCTGTCATCATTTCATCAAATGAATAGTTTGAAAAAATGGCGCTAAACAAAAATGTTATGTTTATGTGTCTAAAGTCAACTGCTAAATAAACCGTTAAAAAACTAAAGTCAAGTGCAAAATTCTTGTATCTAATGGTGTTGAGTTTCTGTGGCAAATAATGCTTTTACATTGCTTCTGGCTCGTATTGAGGAATAGTTTTCTTTTATCTACGCTTGCTTAGTGCTTAGCAAATAAAATTTTAAAGTACGATACCCCAAAACATTTCAAGTTTAAAATGGAAATGAAAAAGTGACTACTGTGACTAGCTCAACCATCAAGAAGTGGAGGCGGAGTGAATGTAAGCATACATATTATATATTTCATGCAGCTTACAGCAAGTTTTCTCAAAGTAAAGCTTTGTTCAAAGTAAACTTTCAAATTATTTTTCTAAGTAATTCTAATCTGTAAATTAGGTAAATATGTAGGTAGTACATATTATGTGATTAATTAATTTTTAACTTTGATATAGTTAAGTAAGTAAAACTTTTAAATAATTGTAATATTACAAACAAAATAAAATGGATTGTATACCTAAGTTTTATTTTTAGGTGAATAAGGTTTCAAATGAGGATCATAATGAAACAATAACTTTTAAACTTAAAATACTTATTTATTTTAGCAACACATGATCATCTTTTGGACATTAAATGCATATATTTACAAATAAGTTAACTTAACATTAAATTAAATTAATAATACTAATAGTATGAGTTCAGGTGGGACTAGTTTAGTTAAACTGGCATTTTTATTTTGGTACTTTAATCTACCTCTTCAACGGTAGGTCCTGAATGTCTAGACTGCGAATATTGCTGGTTTCCTGCACCAGCATCTGCTCCAGGCCCTGCTCCATGCATTTTGCTCATCACTGGTGAACATACTTGTTGAACCTCCTTCAGCTTGTGTTCATACTCATCTTTCTCAGCCAATGAGTTGTTATCAATCCATCGCAGGGTCTCTTCACACACATTTCGAACTGAAGTTTTATCTTGTTCGTTTATTTTGTCACCAGCATCATCAAGTGCCTGCTTCACACTAAATACGTAAGACTCAAGCTGGTTTCTAGCCGAGACCCTTTCCCGTTGACGATTATCTTCATCCTTGTAGCGTTCGGCTTCTGAGAGCATTCGATCTATTTCGGCTTGAGATAGGCGGCCTTTGTCGTTTTTGATGACTATGTTCTTACTGCGTCCAGTGCTGTTTTCCTTAGCTGACACGTTGAGGATGCCGTTCGCGTCCAAGTCAAAGGTAACGTCGATCTTAGGTACTCCACGCGGTGCTGGTGGGATGCCGGTTAAGTCGAAGCGGCCAAGTAAATTGTTGTCCTTTGTCATAGCACGCTCGCCTTCGTACACTTGGATGGTGACGGCGGGCTGATTGTCCGAGTACGTGGTAAAGGTCTGCGACTGTTTGCATGGGATCTTAGCGTTTCGTTCTACGATCTTAGTCATGACACCTCCAGCTGTTTCAATGCCCAGGGACAGTGGCGCAACATCCACTAACAGAACGTCCTGGATCTTGCTATGTTGTTCGCCACTTAATATCGCTGCCTGAACAGCTGCGCCATACGCCACTGCTTCATCTGGGTTGATAGATAGATTCAATTTCTTACCACAGAAGAAGTTCTGTAACATGTTCTGGATTTTTGGAATACGTGTAGAACCACCGACGAGTACGACGTCATGTATAGAGCTTTTGTCTAGTTTTGCATCCTTAAGGGCTTTCTCAACTGGGTCCAAGGTGCCACGGAAGAGATCCGCATTAAGTTCCTCAAAACGTGCCCGAGAAACTCTGGTGTAAAAATCGATGCCTTCATGTAATGCGTCGATTTCTATGGATGCTTCTGTGCTTGATGAAAGTGTGCGTTTTGCGCGTTCAGCGGCTGTACGAAGTCGTCTCAGTGCACGTGCGTTGCTCTTTATATCCTTTTTGTATTTGCGCTTAAACTCCTCCGCTAGATGATTGACCATTCTATTATCAAAGTCCTCGCCACCCAAATGTGTGTCACCAGCAGTCGCCCTTACTTCGAACAGCGATCCCTCGTCGATAGTTAGGATTGACACATCAAATGTACCTCCGCCGAGATCAAATATTAAAACGTTACGTTCGCCTTTGAGGTTCTTATCAAGACCGTATGCGAGTGCGGCGGCTGTAGGCTCGTTGATGATACGAAGCACGTTGAGACCTGCGATGGCACCTGCATCTTTAGTAGCTTGTCGCTGTGAATCGTTGAAGTAGGCTGGTACTGTAACAACTGCATCGCGTACTGTCGTTCCAAGGTAGGCTTCAGCGGTTTCCTTCATCTTCGTCAAAACCATGCTGCTGATTTCTTCCGGGGCGAACTTTTTCAATTCGCCTTTGAATTCCACTTGGATTTTTGGTTTGCCGCAATCATTTATGACTTTAAATGGCCAATGTACCATATCTTGCTGAATTTTCGAGTCATCGAATTTGCGGCCGATCAGTCGTTTGGCGTCAAAAACAGTGTTGTTAGGGTTTAAAGCTACCTGGTTCTTTGCAGCATCGCCAATAAGTCTCTCGGAGTCTGTAAATGCGACGTAGGATGGTGTTGTTCGGTTGCCTTGGTCGTTAGCGATAATTTCCACATTTCCATGTTGCCAAACTCCAACACAGGAGTAGGTTGTTCCAAGATCAATTCCAATAGCTGGCATTTTGTTAAGTGTATTACTTTTGTACTTCACTTGAACTATAAACTTGATAAACTTGATGTAATATTCACTTTATTTCTCTTTATTCACTTGAGCACTTGTTTAGTGTTCACACCGGTTCACTTCTCTTCGCTTGTTTGTATTTTCAAATACTGAATACCTTGCCGCGCTCGCCGTCCCCTTTTATACTCCTGCCGCGGCAACCAATCACGATTGAGAATAATCTGGAAAGTTCTCGACGCACCAATCGGAGTTATTCTCGGGTAGAAGTTACTAGACCGTTCTATAATTATCTGTGTGTTGACGTGTTAGACAAGGACGCAAATAAATGTGTTAGAGGGAGCGCGACAGAATGAAAGTGACCAGGTAAGAAAATTACCCAAGTTTTGGGTAAAACTAATTAAATAAAGTAGGTATTTCAATTACTTTTTATAAGTAACACAGTTTGGGAATAGCTAGATAAATGTGCATTTATTAATTGTATTTTAAGTTTATCTGTATATGTTTGATTAATTGATTTTTTAATGTCGATATTTTTGTAAGAAGTTATTATATTAATTATGATTTTAAAGAAGTGTATTTAAGTTTATATACTTTCATACAAATGTTATATCTTATGCACACAGAACTTAGACAATTACATGAATCCGCTTTTCTACCTCTTAAACAAAACCTCTTACCTAATAAAAAAATCATCTATCAGAAAATCTTTTTAAAAATCCCCTTGGGATTCGGATTAAATGAGATGCATGATCAAAGTTGAGTTGGTACATTGCTTTTTTCGTTACACAGAAAACACGCCTTTATCTTTATAAATTTTAATTTATGTTCATAAATCAAATCATTTTTAGATATATAAATAAAACAACAACAATTTGTTTGGTTTTTTATGTTTTATAATGTTTCACGACAAGTTAGCGCCGCTAACTCTCTTTCACTCTACCTACAATATTTATCATCTTTAACACCCGGCAACCCTTATTTGCGGCCGAATTTAATTAGGCACCCATATATGATAATTAATAGAAAAAAATTAGCTTTAATTTGATATATAATTCATAGATGTACGTTATGAACGCTAAAGTGTATCAATATCATACCTGTTTACAACTGGCTGCGAGGAGGTGCGGGCAAATGGGCGAAGGCACCCGTGATTTTTTAGAATCTTTATATAAATTGCCGTGACGTAGACGAGATTTTATTAAAAAAACAAGTGAACGTGACGCTTTAGCAAAAAAATTTTTTTAATAATTTTATTAAAAATACTTCCGGCCAAAATTTGATAGGCACCCTCGGATATATCTATTCTCCTAGTTATAAATATTCATGAAAAAATGGTTTGAAGCAAAAAACAGATCAGACCCTTGATCCTACGGTCGGATCTCGTACTATAGGTACCTTGAAACGTTTCTAAAAAGAATATTTTTACGTTTTTATTTTGCCATAGAGAAAAGTCTGAAAATTGTAAAGTCAATAAATATCAAGTTGAGTATCAAAAAGTAACAAATTAGAAGAAGATATAGTGATGTTAAGTTATTGGGCCTTGACTTGAGCCTTTTCTGGGACTATTATTGTTGGAATAAGCAAGTAACTGTAGCTTGAGGATATTTTGTAGTGTATACCTATCTTAGTCAAGTACAATAACCAAACATCATAATAGGGAATTATTCACATATTTTAAATGAATTGGAAGTTGTGTCTTTAGAGCTGGTATCCCTATTCAATCATTATGGATTCCAGAACCTTCTAATTATGTATTGCTCTCTCGCTCTTTTATATACCTCTGTCTTTCAAACCAAGTAACTACGCAATAAAAAGTTCTAGAATTTATGCTATTCATCTTTGTTTCTCGTATAGCTGTGTCACTTTCGTATTGGCGCAGAATGATCTAGAAAAGCAACCCAACCATATCAGGGAGTCTGTTTATTGTATTCAAACCAATCGTGGCGCATATGTTTTTAGATTTTGTAGTATTATTTTATTGAGCTGCGCAGGGCGGCTTGGGTTGCCTGGGTGCGAGGTTATAAATAGAGCCTTTCGTATGGAATTTGCCGAGATACCTTTTCCAAGTGTAGTGGCGAGGTTCGTTTGTTAAAAATGTATTAAAAGGTCCTCTAGCTAGTGCTAGAGGCAAATCATTTCTTTTAAAATGTAGGTTCAAATAAGTTAATTAGTATTCAAAATATTATTTATATTAAGAAGTTAAATTAACGCGGATGCAAGTCCCGTTGGCACATAAAATGGCGGAGTCATCGCCCGGCTGAAAAATAACACGTAGATCCTCTAATATTTGTAGTAAAAGGCAAGAAAATACGTAAAATTGGATAAAGTGTAAGGTAGGTACAAACCAATTGAGTTTTCTTTTTTATATTTGTCCGGGTATTTTTTTTAAAAGACTAATATTCCATAAGTAATAAGTAATGTGGTCTCAGTTGACCTTGATGGGAGCTTTTGTTTATTTTGTTTTTGCTTTAATGATTATAATTATCAACACATCGATTTATAGTAGGTACCTACTAAATTGTTTTTTTTTAACAGTATTTAATCATTTCAGCACTAAATTTGTTTTTATAACAATATTTAAACCTGACTATACATATTATGAATGTTTATATTGTATCTTCTAACAATTAATACCTACTCCTTTTCTGTGTCTAGAATTTAACTTAAGTTTGATTAACGTTATAATGTGTTCATGATTTTGTTGTATTTCTCATGTCTCGATAAAACCACAATCCACCTCTTTAACTGACTTCAGCTTTAATTTTATAAGATTTATTCAATATTTCTAGGTCTAGGTACTTACATTTACTATATTATATTTATTAATAATCTAATATAGTTTTAAAAATAATTTGGGCTTTATTAGGTTCGGTTATTTATATTTTTTAATATTTAATAGGTATTTACATCGTATTTAAAGGTATTGTTAGGTAATTTATTATTATAATTTGAGTTTAATTTAAAATTAAAACACGTAACAACCTACCAAATTACAAACACAGGAACTCTGAACAGGAAATAAGAATAAATACCGCTAAATTATTAATATAATAATCTATCTCGTTATTTAATCTGGTTAATATATTTTGTTGTTGTGTGTGTACGATATATATATTTATGTAATTCACTATATTTCGTTACTAAGTAGGTACTTATATATATCTATTCATATGATTTTGTTTACTTACTTACTATTTATCATTAGCGTGTGCTTAACAATTTTAATAATGACACTTCTTTTTGTGAGTCTCGAAGCTTCGAAGCTAGCTATATGAAAGTTTTTTTGTTGTCTACTTACTAAGAGAGTTTATTTTATTTTAAATTCTTTATAGAACTTAATTTATTGCATTAATTAACTGCGTAGTACGGTGTGCTTCTTTAGATACATACCTACTTTGACAATGACTACCAGGCGTACTAACTTTTAAGTAAATTCTTTAACCATCCTACACTAAGTATCCTAGTACTTTTTATTTCTTCCAAAATAATTTGCCAGGTATCCTAGTTCTTGAAACAAAGTATGAAAATCAGCTAGTTATTTTTGACTTTATCGCGTTCAGACAAACTACACGGAGGAAAATTCTTTGTTTTATCAAAATATTAGTGTTATAAGCGCATGAGTGATCATTTAACAAGTGTCTTAGTTTTTGTAATAATGTAGGAAAATCCGTACGTTACTTTTTGAGTTAAGAGCGTTCAGATACGAAGCCGAGGGAATTGAGTTTTATATGTACCTACTATATGCATCATTCATTCATAGATTATTCTTAGCTCCTTCAAAAACGCAATGAAATATAACTTAATACGCATCAGGTATTAGTACTAGAAACAATGTGAAACCAAAATGGCAGTTTCTGATTACAGCGTTAAGTAACACGACCGCCAGTGAGTAACAGAGTTGAGTTTTATTATATGTACAGATTGCATTATTCAAGGATCATTCTCAGGTCTATTTGAAAATGCGTGACCAGGTATCCTAGTACTTGAAACAAAGCAAATCCCTAGGTAGTTGTTGAGTTATAGCGTTTAGATACACAGCCCAGGATAGTTTTATAGTAGGTAACTATGTACGATACGTTGCTTCAAGGATTATTCTTAGGTCTTATTAAAAACGCTTGATCAGCTATCCTAGTACTTGAAACAAAATCCGTAGGTGCGGTAGTTGTTAAGATTGCGTTCCTATATACGGCCGGGGAGTCGAGTTTGATAGTAGGTTACTCTATGTACAATGCATTGCTTCAAGGATTATTCTTAGCTATTTTTGCAAACGCTTGAACGATAATTTACCCTGTATCCTAGTTCGATATTTTGTAAATTACATTCGGAAAACCTTGGCAGGAAAATTGTTTTATAATAAGTATTAATAGCTTTATTTCATCGATAATTTTAGCCCTTATAATAAAAGCTTGAACCATCATTTGTAGTTCTAATAATTATTGTAAATAATCGCTCGGTAGATTTTGAATTTAATTTAGTGTTGTTAAATGCGTTCCGACAAATGGTGGACATGGCTGGGGATTTGTTATTGTAATTGCTTTGTTTCAACGCAACTTTGTTTCTGGCTCTTATAATAAATGCTTCAACGGCTATCCTAGTTCTTAAAATGCAGTATAAAATCCGCTAACTTTATCACGTTCACACAAGAGGGGTCCTATGCTTTCTAAAACGTAGGAATTACGTTGCTTCAAGGAATCCTAGTTCTTGAAAGAATGTCGTCAGGTGTCTTTTTTATGATTTTTTAACGAGCATTAAACTACCGTGTGTCCAGTTTTTATAACAATGTATGAAAATCCGTTCGGAAGTTTTTGACTTATTGCGTTCAGATAAACTAAGCATACACCGATTTTGATATTGTGCCAGATATTTATCTAAGGAGAATCTAAATCTTGTAGTCGAGTAGGAATATAAATCATGAAATCATTTTATTAATTTTTTACCGATCTTAAGCCTTCCGTGTGTCCCAGTTCTATAATAATGAATAAAACATGTGTCCAGTCAGTCGAATCATACATAGAAGGAATTGTAACGTTCCAACAATCTACCTCAAAGGGTCAAGAGTAGACAGTCGTTTATGTAATAATAAATAATAGCAATGTGTCCAGTCAGTCGAATCATACAGAGAAGGAATAGTAACGTTTAAACAATCTACCTCAAAGGGTCCAGATAAGACAGTCGTTTATGTAATAATAAATAATAGTAATGTGTCCAGTCAGTCGAATCATACAGAGAAGGAATAGTAATGATCAAACAATCTACCTCAAAGGGTTAAGAGTAGAAAGTCGTTTATGTAATAATAAATAATAGTAATGTGTCCAGTCAGTCGAATCGAACAGAGAAGGAATAGTTACGATCAAACAATCTACCTCAAAGGGTTAAGAGTAGACAGTCGTTTATGTATTAATAAATAATAGTAATGTGTCCAGTCAGTCGAATCATACAGAGAAGGAATAGTTACGATCAAACAATCTACCTCAAAGGGTCCAGATAAGACAGTCGTTTATGTAATAATAAATAATAGTAATGTGTCCAGTCAGTCGAATCATACAGAGAAGTATTAGTAACGATCAAACAATCTACCTCAAAGGGTCTATATATAGGGTCTAAATATAGGAATAGGACAGTCGTTTATATAATAATTAATAATAATAATGTGTCCAGTCAGTCGAATTATACAGATAAAGAATTGTAACGTTCAATCAATCTACCTCAAGTGGTCAAGAGTAGACAGTCGTTTATATAATAATAAATAATAGTAATGTGTCCAGTCAGTCGAATCGAACAGAGAAGGAATAGTTACGATCAAACAATCTACCTCAAAGGGTCATGAGTAGACAGTCGTTTGTGTAATAATAAATAATAGTAATGTGTCCAGTCAGTTGAATCATACAGAGAAGGAATAGTAACGTTCAAACAATCTACCTCAAAGGGTCCAGATAAGACAGTCGTTTATGTAATAATAAATAATAGTAATGTGTCCAGTCAGTCGAATCATAGAGAGAAGTATTAGTAACGATCAAACAATCTACCTCAAAGGGTCTATATATAGGGTCTAAATATAGGAATAAGACAGTCGTTTATATAATAATTAATAATAATAATGTGTCCAGTCAGTCGAATTATACAGATAAAGAATTGTAACGTTCAATCAATCTACCTCAAGTGGTCATGCGTAGACAGTCGTTTATATAATAATAAATAATAATTATGTGTCCAGTCAGTCGAATCATACAGAGAAGGAATAGTAACGTTCAAACAATCTACCTCAAAGGGTCCAGATAAGACAGTCGTTTATGTAATAATAAATAATAGTAATGTGTCCAGTCAGTCGAATCATATAGAGAAGGAATAGTAATGATCAAACAATCTACCTCAAAGGGTTAAGAGTAGACAGTCGTTTATGTATTAATAAATAATAGTAATGTGTCCAGTCAGTCGAATCATACAGAGAAGGAATAGTAACGTTCAAACAATCTACTTCAAAGGGTCATGAGTAGACAGTCGTTTATGTGATAATAGTAATGTGTCCAGTCAGTCGAATCATACAGAGAAGGAATAGTAACGATCAAACAATCTACCTCAAAGGGTCAAGATAAGACAGTCGTTTATATAATAATAAATAATAGTAATGTGTCCAGTCAGTCGAATTGTACAGAAAAGGAATAGTAACGTTCAAACAATCTACTTCAAAGGGTCAAGATAAGACAGTCGTTTATATAATAATAAATAATAGTAATGTGTCCAGTCAGCCGAATCGTACAGAAAAGGAATACTAACGTTCAAACAATCTACCTCAAAGGGTCAAGATAAGACAGTCGTTTATATAATAATAAATAATAGTAATGTGTCCAGTCAGTCGAATCGTACAGAAAAGGAATAGTAACGTTCAAACAATCTACTTCAAAGGGTCAAGATAAGACAGTCGTTTATATAATAATAAATAATAGTAATGTGTCCAGTCAGTCGAATCGTACAGAAAAGGAATAGTAACGTTCAAACAATCTACCTCAAAGGGTCCAGATAAGATAGTCGTTTATATAATAATAATGTGTCCAGTCAGTCGAATCATACAGAGAAAGAATTGTAATGTTCAACAATCTACCTCAAAGGGTCATGAGTAGACAGTCGTTTATGTGATAATAGTAATGTGTCCAGTCAGTCGAATCATACAGAGAAGGAATAGTAACGATCAAACAATCTACCTCAAAGGGTTAAGAGTAGACAGTCGTTTATGTGATAATAGTAATGTGTCCAGTCAGTCGAATCATACAGAGAAGGAATAGTAACGATCAAACAATCTACCTCAAAGGGTTAAGAGTAGACAGTCGTTTATGTAATAATAGTAATGTGTCCAGTCAGTAGAATCATACAGAGAAGGAATAGTAACGTTCAAACAATCTACTTCAAAGGGTCAAGATAAGACAGTCGTTTATATAATAATAAATAATAGTAATGTGTCCAGTCAGTCGAATCGTACAGAGAAGGAATAAAAACGTTCAAACAATCTACCTCAAAGGGTCCAGATAAGACAGTCGTTTATATAATAATAAATAATAGTAATGTTTCCAGTCAGTCGAATCGTACAGAAAAGGAATAGTAACGTTCAAACAATCTACCTCAAAGGGTCCAGATAAGATAGTCGTTTATATAATAATAATGTGTCCAGTCAGTCGAATCATACAGAGAAAGAATTGTAATGTTCAACAATCTACCTCAAAGGGTCATGAGTAGACAGTCGTTTATGTGATAATAGTAATGTGTCCAGTCAGTCGAATCATACAGAGAAGGAATAGTAACGATCAAACAATCTACCTCAAAGGGTTAAAAGTAGACAGTCGTTTATGTATTAATAAATAATAGTAATGTGTCCAGTCAGTCGAATCATACAGAGAAGGAATAGTTACGATCAAACAATCTACCTCAAAGGGTCAAGATAAGACAGTCGTTTATATAATAATAAATAATAGTAATGTGTCCAGTCAGTCGAATCATACAGAGAAGGAATAGTAACGATCAATCTACCTCAAAGGGTCATGCGTAGACAGTCGTTTATATAATAATAAATAATAATAATGTGTCCAGTCAGTCGAATCATACAGAGAAGGAATAGTAACGTTCAAACAATCTACCTCAAAGGGTCCAGATAAGACAGTCGTTTATGTTATAATAAATAATAGTAATGTGTCCAGTCAGTCGAATCATATAGAGAAGGAATAGTAACGATCAAACAATCTACCTCAAAGGGTTAAGAGTAGACAGTCGTTTATGTATTAATAAATAATAGTAATGTGTCCAGTCAGTCGAATCATACAGAGAAGGAATAGTTACGATCAAACAATCTACCTCAAAGGGTCCAGATAAGACAGTCGTTTATGTAATAATAAATAATAGTAATGTGTCCAGTCAGTCGAATCATACAGAGAAGTATTAGTAACGATCAAACAATCTACCTCAAAGGGTCTATATATAGGGTCTAAATATAGGAATAAGACAGTCGTTTATATAATAATTAATAATAATAATGTGTCCAGTCAGTCGAATTATACAGATAAAGAATTGTAACGTTCAATCAATCTACCTCAAGTGGTCAAGAGTAGACAGTCGTTTATATAATAATAAATAATAGTAATGTGTCCAGTCAGTCGAATCGAACAGAGAAGGAATAGTTACGATCAAACAATCTACCTCAAAGGGTCATGAGTAGACAGTCGTTTGTGTAATAATAAATAATAGTAATGTGTCCAGTCAGTTGAATCATACAGAGAAGGAATAGTAACGTTCAAACAATCTACCTCAAAGGGTCCAGATAAGACAGTCGTTTATGTAATAATAAATAATAGTAATGTGTCCAGTCAGTCGAATCATAGAGAGAAGTATTAGTAACGATCAAACAATCTACCTCAAAGGGTCTATATATAGGGTCTAAATATAGGAATAAGACAGTCGTTTATGTATTAATAAATAATAGTAATGTGTCCAGTCAGTCGAATCATACAGAGAAGGAATAGTAACGATCAAACAATCTACCTCAAAGGGTCATGAGTAGACAGTCGTTTATGTAATAATAGTAATGTGTCCAGTCAGTAGAATCATACAGAGAAGGAATAGTAACGTTCAAACAATCTACCTCAAAGGGTCAAGATAAGACAGTCGTTTATATAATAATAAATAATAGTAATGTGTCCAGTCAGTCGAATCATACAGAGAAGGAATAGTAACGATCAATCTACCTCAAAGGGTCATGCGTAGACAGTCGTTTATATAATAATAAATAATAATAATGTGTCCAGTCAGTCGAATCATACAGAGAAGGAATAGTAACGTTCAAACAATCTACCTCAAAGGGTCCAGATAAGACAGTCGTTTATGTTATAATAAATAATAGTAATGTGTCCAGTCAGTCGAATCATATAGAGAAGGAATAGTAACGATCAAACAATCTACCTCAAAGGGTTAAGAGTAGACAGTCGTTTATGTATTAATAAATAATAGTAATGTGTCCAGTCAGTCGAATCATACAGAGAAGGAATAGTTACGATCAAACAATCTACCTCAAAGGGTCCAGATAAGACAGTCGTTTATGTAATAATAAATAATAGTAATGTGTCCAGTCAGTCGAATCATACAGAGAAGTATTAGTAACGATCAAACAATCTACCTCAAAGGGTCTATATATAGGGTCTAAATATAGGAATAAGACAGTCGTTTATATAATAATTAATAATAATAATGTGTCCAGTCAGTCGAATTATACAGATAAAGAATTGTAACGTTCAATCAATCTACCTCAAGTGGTCAAGAGTAGACAGTCGTTTATATAATAATAAATAATAGTAATGTGTCCAGTCAGTCGAATCGAACAGAGAAGGAATAGTTACGATCAAACAATCTACCTCAAAGGGTCATGAGTAGACAGTCGTTTGTGTAATAATAAATAATAGTAATGTGTCCAGTCAGTTGAATCATACAGAGAAGGAATAGTAACGTTCAAACAATCTACCTCAAAGGGTCCAGATAAGACAGTCGTTTATGTAATAATAAATAATAGTAATGTGTCCAGTCAGTCGAATCATAGAGAGAAGTATTAGTAACGATCAAACAATCTACCTCAAAGGGTCTATATATAGGGTCTAAATATAGGAATAAGACAGTCGTTTATGTATTAATAAATAATAGTAATGTGTCCAGTCAGTCGAATCATACAGAGAAGGAATAGTAACGATCAAACAATCTACCTCAAAGGGTCATGAGTAGACAGTCGTTTATGTAATAATAGTAATGTGTCCAGTCAGTAGAATCATACAGAGAAGGAATAGTAACGTTCAAACAATCTACCTCAAAGGGTCCAGATAAGACAGTCGTTTATGTAATAATAAATAATAGTAATGTGTCCAGTCAGTCGAATCATATAGAGAAGGAATAGTAATGATCAAACAATCTACCTCAAAGGGTTAAGAGTAGACAGTCGTTTATGTATTAATAAATAATAGTAATGTGTCCAGTCAGTCGAATCATACAGAAAAGGAATAGTAACGTTCAAACAATCTACTTCAAAGGGTCAAGATAAGACAGTCGTTTATATAATAATAAATAATAGTAATGTGTCCAGTCAGCCGAATCGTACAGAAAAGGAATACTAACGTTCAAACAATCTACCTCAAAGGGTCAAGATAAGACAGTCGTTTATATAATAATAAATAATAGTAATGTGTCCAGTCAGTCGAATCGTACAGAAAAGGAATAGTAACGTTCAAACAATCTACTTCAAAGGGTCAAGATAAGACAGTCGTTTATATAATAATAAATAATAGTAATGTTTCCAGTCAGTCGAATCGTACAGAAAAGGAATAGTAACGTTCAAACAATCTACTTCAAAGGGTCAAGATAAGACAGTCGTTTATATAATAATAAATAATAGTAATGTGTCCAGTCAGTCGAATCGTACAGAAAAGGAATAGTAACGTTCAAACAATCTACCTCAAAGGGTCCAGATAAGATAGTCGTTTATATAATAATAATGTGTCCAGTCAGTCGAATCATACAGAGAAGGAATAGTAACGTTCAAACAATCTACTTCAAAGGGTTAAGAGTAGACAGTCGTTTATGTGATAATAGTAATGTGTCCAGTCAGTCGAATCATACAGAGAAGGAATAGTAACGATCAAACAATCTACCTCAAAGGGTTAAGAGTAGACAGTCGTTTATGTAATAATAGTAATGTGTCCAGTCAGTAGAATCATACAGAGAAGGAATAGTAACGTTCAAACAATCTACTTCAAAGGGTCAAGATAAGACAGTCGTTTATATAATAATAAATAATAGTAATGTGTCCAGTCAGTCGAATCGTACAGAGAAGGAATAAAAACGTTCAAACAATCTACCTCAAAGGGTCCAGATAAGACAGTTGTTTATGTAGTAATAAATAATAGTAATGTGTCCAGTCAGTCGAATTGTACAGAAAAGGAATAGTAACGTTGAAACAATCTACCTCAAAGTGTCAAGATAAGACAGTCGTTTATATAATAATAAATAATAGTAATGTGTCCAGTCAGTCGAATCATACAGAGAAAGAATTGTAATGTTCAACAATCTACCTCATAGGGTCATGAGTAGACAGTCGTTTATGTAATAATAGTAATGTGTCCAGTCAGTCGAATCATACAGAGAAGGAATAGTAACGTTCAAACAATCTACCTCAAAGGGTCAAGATAAGACAGTCGTTTATATAATAATAAATAATAGTAATGTGTCCAGTCAGTCGAATCATACAGAGAAGGAATAGTAACGATCAAACAATCTACCTCAAAGGGTCATGAGTAGACAGTCGTTTATGTAATAATAGTAATGTGTCCAGTCAGTAGAATCATACAGAGAAGGAATAGTAACGTTCAAACAATCTACCTCAAAGGGTCAAGATAAGACAGTCGTTTATATAATAATAAATAATAGTAATGTGTCCAGTCAGTCGAATCATACAGAGAAGGAATAGTAACGATCAATCTACCTCAAAGGGTCATGCGTAGACAGTCGTTTATATAATAATAAATAATAATAATGTGTCCAGTCAGTCGAATCATACAGAGAAGGAATAGTAACGTTCAAACAATCTACCTCAAAGGGTCCAGATAAGACAGTCGTTTATGTAATAATAAATAATAGTAATGTGTCCAGTCAGTCGAATCATATAGAGAAGGAATAGTAACGATCAAACAATCTACCTCAAAGGGTTAAGAGTAGACAGTCGTTTATGTATTAATAAATAATAGTAATGTGTCCAGTCAGTCGAATCATACAGAGAAGGAATAGTAACGTTCAAACAATCTACTTCAAAGGGTCAAGATAAGACAGTCGTTTATATAATAATAAATAATAGTAATGTGTCCAGTCAGTCGAATCGTACAGAAAAGGAATAGTAACGTTCAAACAATCTACCTCAAAGGGTCAAGATAAGACAGTCGTTTATATAATAATAAATAATAGTAATGTGTCCAGTCAGTCGAATTGTACAGAAAAGGAATAGTAACGTTCAAACAATCTACTTCAAAGGGTCAAGATAAGACAGTCGTTTATATAATAATAAATAATAGTAATGTGTCCAGTCAGTCGAATCGTACAGAAAAGGAATAGTAACGTTCAAACAATCTACCTCAAAGGGTCCAGATAAGATAGTCGTTTATATAATAATAATGTGTCCAGTCAGTCGAATCATACAGAGAAAGAATTGTAATGTTCAACAATCTACCTCAAAGGGTCATGAGTAGACAGTCGTTTATGTGATAATAGTAATGTGTCCAGTCAGTCGAATCATACAGAGAAGGAATAGTTACGATCAAACAATCTACCTTAAAGGGTTAAGAGTAGACAGTCGTTTATGTGATAATAGTAATGTGTCCAGTCAGTCGAATCATACAGAGAAGGAATAGTAACGTTCAAACAATCTACTTCAAAGGGTCAAGATAAGACAGTCGTTTATATAATAATAAATAATAGTAATGTGTCCAGTCAGTCGAATCGTACAGAGAAGGAATAAAAACGTTCAAACAATCTACCTCAAAGGGTCCAGATAAGACAGTTGTTTATGTAGTAATAAATAATAGTAATGTGTCCAGTCAGTCGAATCGTACAGAAAAGGAATAGTAACGTTGAAACAATCTACCTCAAAGTGTCAAGATAAGACAGTCGTTTATATAATAATAAATAATAGTAATGTGTCCAGTCAGTCGAATCATACAGAGAAAGAATTGTAATGTTCAACAATCTACCTCAAAGGGTCATGAGTAGACAGTCGTTTATGTAATAATAATAATGTGTCCAGTCAGTAGAATCATACAGAGAAGGAATAGTAACGTTCAAACAATCTACCTCAAAGGGTCAAGATAAGACAGTCGTTTATATAATAATAAATAATAGTAATGTGTCCAGTCAGGCGAATCATACAGAGAAGGAATAGTAACGATCAATCTACCTCAAAGGGTCATGAGTAGACAGTCGTTTATATAATAATAAATAATAATAATGTGTCCAGTCAGTCGAATCGTACAGAGAAGGAATAATAACGTTCAAACAATCTACCTCACAGGGTCCAGAGTAGACAGCCGTTAATGTGTCCAGTCAGTCGAATCATACAGAGAAGGAATAGTAACGTTCAAACAATCTACCTCAAAGGGTCCAGATAAGACAGTCGTTTATATAATAATAAATAATAATAATGTGTCCAGTCAGTCGAATCGAACAGAGAAGGAATAGTAACGATCAAACAATCTACCTCAAAGGGTTAAGAGTAGACAGTCGTTTATGTAGTAATATATAAATAAAGGTCGTACAATCTTCCTCTATGAGTCTTAGGCATATTTGTAATTATAAATAAATAATAACGGAAATACAATATACCTTAAAGGGTCTAGATTTCTAATTTTTATTTTAGTGTGTCCCAGTTTTATAATTATGTGTGAAAATTGTGTCCAGTCAGTCGAATCAAACAGTGAAGGAATAGTAATGTTCATACAATCTACCTCAAAGGGTCGAGAGCAGTCAGTAGTTTTTATTATAATAAATAAATAATAACGTTCTTACAATAGCATGCCTACAAATATAAATACATACAATGGATCTAGACAGTCGTTTTTTTATAATATATCGTGAATAATTTTAATGTTTTGACGGTTATAAGCCTAACGTGTGTTCTGTAATAATGTGTGAAAATTGTGTCCAGTCAGTCGAATCATACAAAGAGGAATAGTAACGTTCATACAATCTACCTCAATGGATCTAGACAACTTCGTCTCAACACTAAAATTCACATTAGACTTAATTCAAATATATTTGGAAATAATGTTTTTATTTAGGTAATATAATGGTTACTTACCTACATTTTTGTTATTATTATAATTTTTTTTTCTTAATCCGTTATAATAATTTATATGTAGTCGAACATTTCCGTTTGTCCTATGATTGGGTATAAACATTATTAAGCTATTGCATAGCTTTTATCGCGGGCTCTGAGCGCGGCGACCGAATCAAGAAATTCCGTAACGAAAAAAACCTAACACATCGTCTAACATCGTTTCAGTTCGGCAGACTTCGGCACGGTGTTTGTTTGCTATCTTCTTAACTCTTTGACGTTTTAAAAAAATGGCGTTTGACATTTAAAAAAAACAAAACTCAATTTCCGTATTCGCGCGTAATTATTTTGTTTCTATTTCGTGGCAAGGGTACCACGTCATAAAGCCTAAGTATTCAAATACGTATGCACATCAGAATGCATATTATTAAAAAAAATATATGCTCAAGTATTTTTACAATGTACAAGGCGTCCTTTCTAACCTAACCTTTGTTTAAATCCAAATGTATCATTTATTTAGTAAATGTAGCGGCCATTTGCATTTCTAAGCACGCGATGTTGGCGTATTGGTACAAATGTTTGTACGTTGGGCCAACATGGCAATGAAATTAGACCTTTTCTCTAAGATTTATATGAGCTAGTACTTATATATTTTTAAGCTATTGCATAGCTTTTATCGCGGGCTCTGAGCGCGGCGACCGAATCAAGAAATTCCGTAACGAAAAAAACCTAACACCCCCCCACTCCGACGGGCAAGGAGGTGTGGCTTGAAGGCCGTGCATCGTCTAACGTCGTTTCAGTTCGGCAGTCTTCGACGGCGTTGTGTGCGATTAGACGTATTATACGACTCTACGAAACTCGCACGAATCGAGACGAGCTGCTCCGAAATCGGACGAATACATAAGCTGCTTATGAGAAAGTATATAGGTGTATATGTATTTATGTACAACAGTGAATAGCTGTACTTGTAAAATTTGTGTATGAAGTGTTTTGAATATGAATGAACAAAGTGCATTTATTATTAAAATAAATAAATAAAATTATAATTGCATAAGTTGATACAAAATGCTATGCAATGCAATAGCTTTACCGCGGCAGTCCCCGAGTGCCTCACGTAATTTTTTTTTTATTTATGTATGTATTTGAATGTATTATATGTCATATATTCATCAGAGATTTGGTTACCATTGTACAATCCCTCTTTAATTTGGAATCAGATTGGCCGTGTGTCCAGGGATAATTATTTTAATATTTACCTAAGTATGTACTACTAGAAATCTTTATAATAGTTCAAGGAATAATACAAATATAAGATAACATATTATTATGTATGTGAAACATAATAAAATTGTGTAAAAATCGATGTGTTGATAAATCAAAAGTTATTCAGAGGATTTATTTATCTCGTAAGTTAGGCTGGTAGTTTTTAAAATATCGTCATTATAAATAGCAGAATTGTGATATAAGAGGTAAATATAAAATTTATTTAATGAAACGTGCCAATGTCAAATTTAAAATGACACGGAAATATAAAAATATATTCTTAGTACAAAGTCTAGGCGTCTATGCAAATAATAACTACACAAACCATAAAAAAAAATATTAATGAATTTTAAGTAAGTAGGTATTTATTTATTTATTCGCGAATAACAGGATTAAACCGTAAATGCGTAATAAGGCATTCATATTAATAAGTTTTAATAAATAAGAATTACATATTTAAGAATCATGTGTTACAACAAAGTACAAAATTTAAAGGTAAAAATACAATTATAAGAACAATGAGTATACGTACGAATAATATGATAGTATATTTATTATAATTTATTTCTATAATACAATAGTTACATAAATTTATGATAAGTGTATGTTAATTACAATTTTTTATAAAGAGTAATATAGAGAATTATTCGCTAGTAATTATTTCTAACATTAGCATATGATATTATTTATATAATAATTAGGTAGGTAGGTTTTTTATGTTCCTTTTAATATTATCTTGCAGATAAAAATGGAATGATGATAAAAAAGTTTACTAGGATAGGTATTGTGAGGAAATCGATGTGTTGATAATTAAAATTCTTATGTTTTCTTGAGTTTTCATAAATACTGATTCAGAAATCATATTACACAATATGTATTCTTTAAAGTAATATCGGAAGCAGTTGGTTATTGCAGTTTTATTGAAATAGGTAAATAGAAAAAATCGTATTGAGTCTTGCTTGTATAATGAGCTTCTATAACTTGAGTTTTACGTTCGTAATATTAAGTCGAGCGTGTCAATAGCGCTGGCGAGTTCTTTTATTATTTGAAAAGGTAGTGGCAAAGACAAGAATAAAAACGTGTTGAAATTTACAAACGATTTTATTTGACTATTATTAAAATCTATTGAAAATATATAGGGATAATGTGTTGGTTTTTAATGGTTTATGGTATTTTAGTTAGGGTGAGATGTAAGCGAAACTAAAACGATTTAGGTACTAAAGCATCAAACGTTATCAGGTTTATATGAGTAGCAGTTATTGTATATATGTATTTATTTCTAATACTAAATGCCAAAAGTATGAAATATTAATAGGAATTAAAAGTTACAATTAGATTAAAATACTTATTATATAAAGACTATAAAGTATTACATAAAGAATAATTTGTTCGTCATGAGGGTAGTGACTTTAGGCGTGATGTGTGTGGTAGTGACTAGTGAGGCATGCTGCGGAAATATTTCGAATTTATTAAGTAAAACACATTTTAGCCATAGTTGAGTACTGAACAAAAACTGGTTATCAATTAGATATAAGTGAACTGCAAGGCTTAAAACAAGCGAGTACACCGTTTTCGATACAATAGTCTATTAGTATATAAATAAAAACGGAATGATGATTAAAAAAGTTTTTAGGATAGGTATTGTGAGGAGTAATCGATGTGTCGATAATAATTAATATTCTTATGTTTTATTTAGTTTTCATCAATATTGATTCAGAAATCATATTTCACAATATTCTTTTAAGTAATTTCGAAAGCCGTTGGCTACTGTTTTATTGAAATAGGTTAATAGAAAAAATCGTATTGAGTCTTGTATAATGAGTTTCTACAACTTGAGTTTTTAGGTTCGTAATATTTAGTCGAGCGTGTCAATAGCGCTAGCGAGTTCTTTTATTATTTGAAAAGGTAGTGGCAAAGACAATATAAACGTGTTGAAATTTACAAATGATTTTATTAGACTATTTTAAAATCTATTGAAAATATATATAGGGATAATGTGTTGGTATTTAAGGGTTTATGGTATTTTAGTTAGGGTAAGATCAAAGCGGAACAAAAACGATTTAAGAAGGTACTAAAACATCAAACGTTATAAGGTTTATATGAGTAGCAGTTATTGTATAAATGTATTTATTTCTATTACTAAATGCCAAAAGTATGAAATATTAATAGGAATTAAAAGTTACAATTAGATTGAAATTTACTTATTATATGAAGAATGATTACATTTAGAATAATTTGTTCGTCATGAGGGTAGTGACTTTAGGCGTGATGTGTGTGGTAGTGACTAGTGAGGCATACTGCGGAAATATTTGGAATTTATTTAGTAAAATACATTTTAGCCACAGTTGAGTACTGAATAAAAACTGGTATTCGATTAGATATAAGTGAACTGCAAGGCTTAAAACAAGCGGCTACACAGTTTTCGATACAATAATCTATTAGTATGTAAATAAAAACGGAATGATGATAAAAAAAGTTTTTAGGATAGGTATTGTGAGGAGTAATCGATGTGTTAATAATTAATATTCTTATGTTTTATTGAGTTTTTATTAATATTGATTCGGAAATCATATTTCACAATATTCTTTTAAGTAATTTCGAAAGCCGTTGGCTACTGTTTTATTGAAATAGGTTAATAGAAAAAATCGTATTGAGTCTTTTAAATGAGTTTCTGCAACTTGAGTTTTTAGGTTCGTAATATTTAGTCGAGCGTGTCAATAGCGCTAGCGAGTTCTTTTATTATTTGAAAAGGTAGGGGCAAAGACAATATAAACGTGTTGAAATTTACAAATGATTTTTTAAAATCTATTGCAAGAATATTTAGGGATAATATGTTGGTTTTTAATGGTTTATGGTATTTTAGTTAGAGTAAGATGTAAGCGGAACAAAAATGATAGAGCTACTAAGTAAGCACTGATACAACGTTATTCGGTTTAAATGAGTAGCAGTTATTATTGTACATATGTATTTATTTCTATTACTAAATGCCAAAAGTATGAAATATTAATAGGAATTAAAGTTACAATTAGATTGAAATACTTATTATATGAAGAATGATTACATTAAGAATAATTTGTTCGTGATGAGGGTAGTGACTTTAGGCGTGATGTGTGTGGTGGTGACTAGTGAGGCATACTGCGGAAATATTTGGAATTTATTTAGTAAAACACATTTTAGCCATAGTTGAGTACTGAACAAAAACTGGTTATCGATTAGATATAAGTGAACTGCAAGGCTTAAAACAAGCGAGTACACCGTTTCCAATACTACAACGCTTTTAGTATGTAAATTTGGTAGATACTTCGTTAAAAAATTACTTAGCTAAGAATGAAAGCGTATTTCTATATAAGTCAGGTTTACTGAAATGTTAGCATAAGATTATATTAATATTTTATATGGTTAGATAATATTTTATATGAAAAAATATATTATAATTAGGTATTCGCTTTCGGAATTATTCGGATTTAAATTCAATGAAAACTTTATTGATCGTAGGTATAAATGTATATTTATTTTGAAAAAGCAACGTTGCGTGAATCACCTTTTAGTATTAAATAATATGGCGTAATAATATTACCGCAAGTTATGAAAATATATTTTTTATTACCTTTAAGTTAAGTAAGTTACTATTAGGTAGGTTACGTACTAATTAATCTATTATTTAGAAACACAAATTACAAATACAATACTAATAAAAAACATATTCATAACCTGATTTAGAATATATTCAAAAACGTACATAAATCTAAATTCAAATAAGAAATACTTAATCGCTTAGACATAACGATAACGGTACCTACAAACGACAATTAAAGTGCAAATTATTTATTTTTCCAAACAACCTAGGATAGGGTAATATGATGATATAAACATTAGGACGCTAGTGCAGAGAACATATTCTCAGTTTTTTTTTAATAGCTTAGATTAAAATGTTTTTAACTAATGAGGTTGTGGTTTTGCCGTGTGAATTATTGCCAAGAATAGCAAATTGATTTCTATGTGTTGGTTTCTCGTGTATGTGTGTGCGCTTTATTTCAATATTTTTGATTTCGTATACGAAATATGCAAACCATGGGAATTTGAAGCTAGTTTTGGGTTCTATTCGTTTGTCTTTGTTGTTTATTTTCTACAAATTTTATAGCTAGATGAAGTGCTTATATGAATTTTGACACTTGTAAATCACTGCATTGTGTTGTTAAAGTTTGGATTAGCAAATGCTATCAGTTGCTATTATTAACACCGAGACGGTCGATGAAAAGCTTAATTACATAGACGCATGATAAGACTAAAATTTACATAAAAAATATATTAATTTTACAGTTTCAATAAATTCACTTGCACGTTGATTTGCACACTTCTAACACATCAACCTTCGAAATGAATATACCGAAAGAATAGTACACTGGATTTTGATACCTATGTGCCATACGTTGTGGTCGTTTTTATGTTGTAAATTATAGAAGTCGATAACAGCACATTCCAATTAATTGAATTAATTATTAGCGTTACACTTTCTCTCATGTCGCAAGCACTGTGTATCACGCATGTAATTTTAAATAGGTACTGCTAATTTATCAAGCTCTTAACAAAGCATGTATAAATTGAACAGATGGAATACACTTTTTTCACTTGTCTTGGTGCTGTTTTCAAAATAATACGGCTTTTGGTGTTATCATGTTTGATGGCATTTTGTGGTGAGGTGGTTTTTTTGCATTCAATAGTGTTGTAGGTAAACTTAACATTTAAAACAATTTAGCACACTTGACACTGCGTCTGTTAGTAAATATTTATTACCTTAGTGTATGATGCCAAAAAACGTAAACGACCCTAATAATTATGTATATATTCGGGTATTTATATATTATATAGATTCAATATTACTAAAATAATATTAGCCGTATGGAAAATTAACAATATAAAATTTACTAAAAACACAATATTATATTTTGTTATTTTATTATATTTCAGGATACTTTATCTGCACGTGATAGTTATGTTTACATCGCTTTTTCTGCAGACCCCGTTAAGCTTCGCCGTATCCACAATGGCAGACCGAGTTCAATCGATAGGAAACTTACTTGTAACTTCCTAAAACGTGAGAATTTGGACTTAAGGATGGAGTCTAGATATTCATCAGTATTAAAAACGACTCCGTTTAAAGCGTCTCCCATCAGCTTTTCGGCCGTTTTATTAGACACCAAGGTATTATATTTTCAAATAAACTAGAAGTTGCATGATTTATCTAAACGGGGATAAAATAGGAAACTATAGAAATATAGGTCGTGGTACCTTATTGTGGTCTAACTAAAAACAACACAATGTTTTCCATTTTAATTAATGCAATAATGAATCAGTCGATTTATAAATATGAATACAGCAAACACAGACTTGTGTAGGCTACACGAACCTTGACATTTAACCTGCCTATTGTTCATACTTCTTCACTGATAAATACCTAGGTATCTAATCTAGTAGGATTTTCGGTGATTTAGTCAACTTAGGTAGAGGCATAATCAAAGAAGGGATTTGTAGTCGTTGATCACAGGTATCTAACTAAGAAAAGTTTACTGGTGGTCCATAGTTTCTAAATTGGGGGTGATAAGATTTCAAATAAGCAAACTAACCAAAATTAATAAAAAAATCCGTTCTTCTTTTACCGTAATCGTATTCAATATTTGATTTTCAGATGTGTTATTATTATGTTGGCGGCATCAGGCAGGCTTTTTAAAACGATGGATACAGTTTTAACACCAAAAAATAAAGATTCTCAATACATCAGGCAGGACGTAAAACGAACAAAGGCGAAAATTGAAAAAAAAGTGTTATTTGTTAGGCATAGCTTAAAGTTTTGTAAGTTAGTAACATCTGAATTAGATAATAATTACCTAGGTACCGTATGAATTGTAGTTAATTTTTCGACAATTTATTATTTTACCTAGCCTACTGTATTTTTTGTTTATGCTTTGACATTTTCTTCAAAAATGATTTTACCACCATTTTATATTAAGGGGAACAGAAAGTATAGGTACTAACGTAAAAGTTTAATAAAAATGTTGGTTAATCCACAAAAATGTCTTCAAAAAGACAAATGTTTATTTACGATGAAGGTCAGTATTTTTATGATTGAGTTTCCTAATGTTATGCAGAAATAAGACCCCAGAAATAATTTCTAAAGATTTGTGATGACATCGACAAGCATAAACCGGGCGATGACTTAGGTTAATTATGATATAGGTATCTTATATATTCTTAAATATTGTTTTTATAAGGTATATGTAAATTATCACATCCAGTGGTTAGCAGTCTTAAAATAAGTATAAATAAGGTTTCAGAATATGATTAATCAGTTATAAAAATCATAGCTGAACTAGCAAACTTACGTTATTAAGGTATATGTAAGGTATATATAGTTAATATTAAAAAAAATAAGTAAAAAGGTATCTCCATGCATAAGTTTAGTATTATGTAATATCTCACTATGACAGTGTTTGACTCTTCGTTAGGTTATTATCTAAGTAAGGTAGGGAACTAAGGTAGCTATATATTAGGTAAGGGTGGCCCCTGAAATCGGAGTGGAAACATAGGCCGTAGGTTCTGGAGGTTCACATCCGTTGGACTCCATTAAAAGAACTTGGAAGAAGCCTAATTTGTTGGCAGGCTTTAGATGAAACTCTGAACACAGGCGCGGCTTCATTAACTAAGCACGATTACTTGTTTGGTTAATATTATTATTGTAAGGCAGCTGTCGAATCAAGTAAAGTAACTTGAAAGATTCACGTTGTTCGGCATATATATAATGCTTAGGTTTATATTATAATCATAATTTATAGGAGTTTATTGTAGTAATGTAAGGATAGTCATTGCTTCGGATTTTATGCCCTGCATAAACAACAACTAGGGTCTCTAAAAAACTGATCTTTCAACCAAAATTATTGTTCATTAGATGAAAATTAATATTTTTAGTAATACAACAGACTTGTTACATATACATCGTCGTAACACAATAAATAAACATTTATATTATGTATATATCTATCTGTCCCCAAATACGATTTTTTTTTATGATGTTTAATTCCCTATTGATCTGAAAAGTTTTGCTAAGTTGTAAATGTGATTAATAAAACATTGGTAATTAAAATAATATTTTTGTTTCTATTTGTGTTCAAATAACTATTATTTGTTTCCGTATTCCACAAAAATTCCATAACATCCTATAATAACTATTTTTATTTGAAATTAGTTGGTGCCTTCCTAAGAGTTAAGTGAACGTAATATTTTTATATTCGATTCATCAAAAGTGCCTTTTATATTTTTTAACTTATTCCTGATGCCTAACATATGTCTGCAATGACATACTTTTTTTTGTTTCCCCATTTAATACTCAATGAAGAGTACATACTATATTTACTTATATTTTGTTTTATTTTAATATCTATTAAATTATTTTAAGCGATGCCCCTAACTACCTATTGTACAGACTGAGATATTTTTCTGATAGTTGAATATGTGGACTTTCTAAATCTGCTTTGTGGATATGCTTATTGTAGTTAACAAAGTTAACAGCTATCTTTGGTTGATGCTCACAATTTGACCCTCTGTGGCCTTAGATTTGAGAACTATCTTACTAGATGCACGTATCACCGCCTACGAAGGACCAACATAATAATATTTAGGTGGGCCTGCAAAATCAAAAATATTCATATATATTTATATATACTATAATATGTATTTATATTTAATAAGTTAAATTGTAGAAGTACTGCCATTTCCATGGATCTTGGCTTCAGCTCAACACCGGGAGGTTATAAAGATTAGCCTCGAGGATGGACAATATCTGCAAGAGTATATACAATGCTCTATCTTGCTTTCTATATTTTTATCATATTAAAACAAATAAATTATAAACAAAAAAATGGATAGGTTCTGCTGAGTTTCTTGCCGGCTCTTCTCAGTGGATGGTAGGTTGTGAACCGGTGGTTGAGTCATAAAAATTATATTATTGAAATCTGTATATTGATTAAAAAAAAAATTATAAATTGTTTTTGTATTTAAAAAAATATGTCCATAACATGTTCTGACTTACTTTACAGACAGGAGATTGGATTTATAAACCCCAGTAATTGGTAAATTTGTAAAAATTTGGCTATTGCTGCGGTTGGTAAATCCAAGGGTGTGTGGAGGGTCTCTCAAAAAAATAAATAAAAATAGTAACTACCTGAGATGGCATTTGGATCCATCGGCCATGCCAAAAGTAAATTGTTGTATATTGAAAAATACTCATTTAATATAAAACCATGTCCTTCAATAAAATTCAATGATTAATACAAAAATACAGTTTTTAATCTCTAACTGTTGTTTTATTTCCTAATGCTGACGAAAGTGATCGACATTAATAAGTATGTGTATGATGTGATAAATGTGTTTGAATTATATTATAGAATTTATTAAGATAATAAAAACATGTCGGTCACTTTCGTCCGTAAAATTCCCATTGATGCTATCCCGAAAACCGCTATTTTAGACTTAGTGCTAGAAGTTTGAGGCTTGTATGAGATCAATCTATAGGGTTAGGTCACATATAACTCAAGTTATTCCAATTAGTTAAATTTGTTACATATTTTGAAGATTAATGAACCTTTTCTTATATTTCTTTCAAGTTTATCTTATTAGTTCTATATTATATGAAGTTCTTTTTGAAAGGAATTTGAAGTTAGTTCGCAACTACGTAAGTCGCCAACATACCTAGTGGCGACATCTATTAGCCTTTTTAATATCTAGTAGTTACATTGAACCCCAGAATATAATAGTAGTCTTTGATTGAACCAAAGACTTAGCGTGGATCTACGGCCCGTTTTATTTGTGGCTCGAATAAGCAATATAAATTTTATTAAATAAACCTACATACCTACCTACTTTCCAACTTAAGCTTAGTCTCGGTAGGCCTTAGATTTAGTCAGCTGTTCTACCTGTATAAATTTAGCATATATAGTTAAATAACGCCTCGCAAAAGCCACAACCAACAGCAGACTTTCCATAACCACGACCACTCCGCCAGGAGTGTACGACTGAGAAGAAGTTAAATAACCTATATGGATACATTAGGACCTGACTTTTCTTTCTGCCCTTATCCCGCCTAAATTAGGAACTATTTATTTAATTATAAGGGCAGCCCTGCTTGAGTTAATCGAATGTGGCGACCTCGTTCAGAGCACATTTGTAGTCAAGCTTTATATAAGCTAAATGGACTGGTTCCTTGGCTAATTAAACTTTAATGACGTCAGAAGTTATAAGAAATATATAAAGTTAGTCAGGGTACCATGTGATCCATAATACTAATTTCTAATAAGAACTACCAGAGCATTTCTCAAAGTATGTTTGAGTTTTATCATCCCTGCACATAACTAATAATAACTATATCAAAAAGCACCATCTATTTCAATGTTGGAAACCTTCACAAGATGGCGTTAATATTAACTGTCAAACGAAAAAAGTACTGTACTCTATGGTCAGTCTTCGACAAGACACAACGCCATCTATTCATGTAATTATGAACTGATATGATAAAGATTCGAGAGATGGCGCTATTAACACGATATTATCTAGAACCAAAATGATTTACTCTACTCTCAAACAAATTTCATTTCCTTCTCATTTTTAACCGACTTCCCAAAACGAAGGAGGAGGTTCTCAATTCGGCCGGTATGTTTTTTTTTTTTTTTTTTTTTTTTTTTCTATGTATGTACATCGATTACGTCGCGGTTAATGGACCGATTCGCATGATTCTTTTTTTGTTCGACGCGAAATAGCTGCCAAATGGTCCCATAAAAATTTCTTTCAGTTTGGTTTAGTAGTTTTTATTTTATAAGCATTATTGTTATTTCGACGATGTCATTTTGACGATACTTTGTATATTAGTATGTCGATAACTTTAACATTTCTAATCCGATTTGCGTAATTCTTTTTTTGTTCGTTAGGGTACATATTCAAGTTGGTACCCTGGTCATCTAGTCAGCATATGATGATGGGATCCCAAGGAAATCGTGAAGAACACTCAAATTATAAGCATATAACTGTTACGTTTCAGTCAATACCATACAGTTTGTTCAATTATTTGCGTTTGATGATGATTTCCTATGGATGAGCTGATGATGGAAGGTACAACTCCTCAAAGGATAGGAGTTCAGAGAAAATTCTTTCAAAATTATACGTGCATATGGATAGAGAATAGTATTCCTTGAGGCTATTAGGTTGACCTTGAAGGTTAATCTCATTAACGTTTAGGTTTAATAGTGTTCTGTGATTGTTAAATAAATAATAAGCCTACCCATACTTAAATCACTAAAAAGCAAAAAATAAAAATAAAACTACGTTAAAAAAAACCGACTTCCAAAAATACTAAAAAGCAAAAAATAACTGACGCAATTTATAACACTTTCCTCTACTTACCTACTGACTACTTATTCTTTCCGCTTGCTGCATGGTTTGAAGTCGGTGCCAAGCCATATATGAATAAAAAAATTACTTAAAGAAATAAAATGGTGTAACAAATAAATTTCTACACGATAACCTACTAAGTACTAACCTACGTAAATAAATCAGAAATGACGATAAATGACAATAAGAAACAAATGAAAACGACGATGAGATATATGTAATTTACATTCTACAACTATAGTGGTCCTGTAAAGGACCGTTTATTTCTAAAATTTAGAAATTTAAATGCAAACGGTGCCAAAGTTTTTGTTGACCTTATTAAAACATGGAGAATCTTAACAAAGATCTTTTGTATATTGTTTACTAATTATGCTGTGGCTTGGCACCAACTTCAAACCAAGCAGTAAGCGGAGAGAATAAGTAGTCAGTAGGTAAGTAGAGGAAAGTGTTATAAATTGCGTCAGTTATTTTTTGCTTTTTAGTATTTTTGGAAGTCGGTTTTTTTTAACGTAGTTTTATTTTTATATCTATATGACCTAGGGTCCATTAGAATTGTCAATATTCTAATTCCTTGCAGGTTTCTTTATATCAAAGCTTTTTAAGTAAGGAAGGTAAGGATTTAGAGAACTATGGATATAGAAAAGGCAAAAAGATGCTAACATATAGAATGAAAATCGGATTTCGCAACAGGAATACAAAATCTCATTCCTATCTTATAGTCTGGCTCACAAGTTCAAAAACGTAAAAATTCGAGATAAAGGTCCTAAAAATATGAGCGATGGCTCATTCGATTCGGATTCACCTCGTTTTTGAACTTGTGAGCCAGACTATTAACCCTAGACAACTAAACCCTATTCACTGTTACATAGTAACTAAACATTCGTCGTGCGGACTACGCAATAAAAACGAGAAAATTTACTAAAATATTTAGTAAAAGTAAGAATATGTTACATGGCTCTTAAGGTTGGTTTAATAGGAACAAATTTAAAATAAAATAATATTGATTAACTATTCTGCTCAGCTACTGCATATGACAAAAGTGTGCGGTCTACAAATGGCCTTTTTGCATTGCATGCATCGATGTTTTGTCATCTTACGAGCCGATTATGGACATAAATAATATATTTTGCGCACATTAGTTACAGTATAAACTGGAGCTTCTAAATTGAAAGACTCCCCAAGAATATTATTCATCATGACCATGACGTCACGTCTCAAAGTCTCCGTCTGTAATTGGTCCGGTACCCAAAGCTCCATCAGTTGGTCTCCCATCTTCATGACAAAATCGCGTCGTGATGTTGGTTTCCTTTTGTTTCTTATGTTATTCAAGATGTAGACAGCATAAAAAACTATTAAAACCAGGTATACCATTTGTAAAAAAAATGCCATCTTTAGGTTACACGGTTTACATGCATAGTCAAGGGAGAAGAATGCGTTGGTTTGGTTTAGTTACCCTGGTTTGAGGTTTGAAGAAAATTCGTTTCATGAAAAACCCTGCCAACAATGTCATCATATTCTTGATGTCATCTATATTTGAGTTCTTTATCTCATACTTGCTAGTAGGACGTCACCCTCAGGCTCCGGAGAAACGCCCGAAAAGTTGTAATCACTGCTATTGGCGCGATGTTTTTTTTCCACATTATTCTCTGTCTCCGAGGATAAATTCCTCAAATTTATCTCCCATTTCTTCTTCAAGCCAGTGACATATCTGCGCATCTTGTTTTCTCAAATTCATTAAAAAAATGGGTATAAATCATATCTATCAAAGAGAATCAATAAATAATAACTTGAAATTAAGAAAGTTGTCATAAAACATAATATTTTGTAACAAATTTCACTCATTAATTAAATAATATATCATTAGAATTAAAATAGAACAAAAAAAAATATGTAAGCAGCGAATAAATAACAAAAAACATCATAAAATGGTTATACACAACTTTGAGAATAACTGACGTAGTAACTAAACTTTCGTCAATCTGACGACGCTATGGCCGCAGGTCACCACCTAATTAGCGTATGATCAAAATCGTGTCACGCGGATACCTATTTGCACTAATCAGAAAGGTAAACAAAGCATGGCGGGCGTAGAGCGCGGGGAAGTATGTGCACTTGAATTTCTCAGAGAAGGGCGTCGTCCTGTGGACGAATGTTTAGTTATCTAGGGTTAATTGTATGATACTAACCAAGTCCAAAGTCAGAGCATTTTTATATTAGAAATAAAACAATAAATTGAAATGTGTAAAATTATTTATAATGTAATAATAATTATTAAATTGTCACAACAAGGAAACGAGCCTAACTTACACAATTGCCGCTTAAGAAATACTTAAACTACGTATCCACTATTACACTAACCTAGACGACTTAAATGTTACATCACATGTAGAACGAGATATCTTTTATAATAATATAAGTAACAATGACCGAGGATATTTGTAGCGTGTTGCTCCGTTCCCACAGTAATTTGACTTACTATTTACTTTTCACTAGCATAGTTATTATGTAGATAATTATTTAGAAAAACTCGCAAATGCTACGTAGAAAATGGCATTATAAACTTACTTTATCAGTCCAAAAATGAGTAAGATATGCATAAAATTACAAAATTCAAGCAGTATAAATCGTAAACCTCATTTATAAAAGTTTATCCAAATGTTATATAAATATTAGATTAGTTAAAATGTAATTATATGATCGTTCGTTTATAATAGGTAAACGACGCCGTCTGGTTGGAACGGAGCAACGCGTTAGAAGCACGGCGTCTAACTAGGATTTTATCTCTTGTTTTTATTTTTCATGGTAAGACGCCGCCAGAAGCTAGTTTTCTCGGCAGGCGGCAGCTCCTCCCTGGTCTCCTCGCCCCTCGTCTCCCCTCGCAACATATCTAAGAACGTTGGATCGTTCTTGCGTACGTTCTTCTCGATTTTTACAGCTTCAGCGCTCAATTCAGACTTCAGTTTCTCAGGACTCGTGTTCTCGACCTTAAACTCGTTAGGGTCTTCAACGAACGCCTGCTGAAGGTCACGCATAATCTTTTTCCTTATGGTCTTCTTCATGCTGAGGTGTCGCTCTAGCGTTTTCACATCTCCATTCCCATAAGTGCGGAAGTCGTCCTTTTTCTTCTTAGTCTTTTTGGTTTTGTCCTCATTGTCTTCGTATGTCTTGCCTTCATACTGTTGGTTCAGACCGAAGATGTCCCGGAGGTGAGGGATGGCTCGTTCCGACGTCATTATGGACGCGAAGACGCCGTTGCCGCCAGATGTGCGAGATCACAGACACCTCATAGTGGTACCTGAAAAAGCAAACGAAATAAAGTTAAAATACTTGTTGGATACGTAGCTGTAGTTTTCACCTCTCTAAGGATGTGAATCAAGGGAAATATACTTTTTAATTGTACACCATACGCTATTGGAAACTCGTGCGAATATACAGAACAATTGAAGTTTCGTAGTAGATGGATACCTAAGGATAATAAATCATCGATTTTACCCTGATACTGTAACGTCTGGCTTAGCTCTATGTACGAAGAGAATGTTCGTTAAATAAGCAGGTATGTAAGACACAATGGATTGAGATAAAGAACAGAAGCTCTGTACCGTAACTGTGAACACTGTCAGTGACTGCTGTAACGACTTCCCTTCATACTGCTGGAATACTCGCGAATAAAAAACGCATTTATAAAGTGGCCTTAATGAATGGTTAAGTAAAGAACTGCATCACACGAGTGCCGGTAATTATATTAGTTAAAAAGCAAATCAAGTAATACCTTATTAACTAATTTGTTTGGGACTTATTTACACTAATCTTATAAAGAGTAAAAAATAATATTTTTGTGTGCATGTTTGTAATGATATAACTCAACAACTACTGTGCCGATTTCAAAATTTCTTTCTCTATTGGAAAGCTACATTATCAGGGAGTAACATAGGCTATATTTTATCTCTGTATTCCTATGGGAACGGGAACCACACGGGTGAAATTGAGCGGAGGCAGCTAGTAAATTAATAAAATAACAATTTAGGTTCAAGACCTTCACCTGTCTTACTTTACGTTGTGATTACTTGCGAGCTAGATAGAGATCAATAAGGAAATAAACAGGCACATAATAGTAAAGGTTAAATATTCATAACTGATTGCTGAACAATACGTAGGAGCTGCGAGAAAAAAAAGGTAATTTGCGTGTTTCATTTTAACTTATTGGTGGAAGTATTAAGTGTAGGAGACAATATTTTCTACTACCATGAAGTAAAAGAGCTACCAGCATTACTGCAAGGCAATTAATTGCTCATTTTGAAATCACATGCATTGATGATAAGTATGTCTTAACGATATTAATAATGTATTCTGTTACCGTAGAACGTATTGATCCGCGGAAGTGTTTCGTGCAGAACAGTACACGCAGCATCCGCGCGCTGCATTGTGTTTCAAAATATAATAAAGTGCGCATGAGTGCACCTCTCCTATGCCGCGCCACTCGCCGGCTAACAATGCAGAGCGTTTAGCGCCGTTTCGTACAATTTCTAACAGCATCAAATTGAAGTTCCACAAATTGTTGGCAACAAGACGAAACACTTTCTTTACTTTCCTCGCTAATTAGCTTAAATTTTATGGAATGCGTCGTGTTCGTAATCACTTGCTGTACCATAGACGTTATCTTGCACTCTTTTGTTTTAATATAGCAATTGAACGAGCACGTTTTTTCGCCTCACGATATTTGGGCAGTTTTCAAATAAAAACGGACAAGATTTTGCGGAATCGATCGGGCGGGAGCTCGACAAACCGGTCATTTAAATATTCAATGATAATTGCTCAATTTTAAATCGTTAATTCACCAAACTGGAATTGCATTAACATTTGCTTTTTAATTATTTCGTATCAAAACAACTCACGATATATTTATTATTAAAACTGAGATTATTTTTCTTAAATTTTTCCTATAAAAATATTAGAATGCTGATAATATTCAATATTTAGATAATATTCTAGAGCCATGTAATTAAATGGATATCATTTATTCCCACTATCACATTATCACTAAACTACGTAATATTAGAAGCTACCAAAATTCTGACACTACTACTCATAGAGATACCCTTACCATAAACTGAGCGTCGTCAATACATCTTACGCGTGCGGCAGTTTAACAGCTGACATTAACATTGGTGGGTGGGGTCACTGCACTTATCCTAACTCTAGCTACACATGATCGGCCATCTTGTTGCTATGACGTCATCCGCAGCGGTTAGGTTTTTGAGTTCTTTTTTTTGTTCTGTTTTATAAAATTCAAATTTCGTAATAAGTATTTATGCAAAACGAGATATAAACCTACCACGCAGGTATATACATTAATATTTTATCTAGGTAGGTATAGTATAGAGTTTGCTATAAAGTCAGAGGTAGTTTTTCATCTCTATAATTGCAAAGGTAGCTTCATGATCCATTCAATCTCGTAGTACGCAAACAACCTATAGGAGATTGGTTTACCTCTACCCGCATGCATAAATAACTAGGATTCTGTACTACCGGGGAAATAACCATTGATGATATGAATGCACATTTAAAAATATGTTAGGTAACATATTTACAAAGCTACAAAGTAGGTGAGTAGAATACCAATCGTAAAGTGCAGGCAGGCTTATATTTGTCGAACTGTAGAAGAATCAGATTTATTTATTTTCAAATAAATTTACCCTAAGCCGGTTGGTAGATGGATTAAAAAAGCAATTCATAATAGTCCTACTATAAATGCTTTAAAAGTTTTATTGGATGGACCTTTGTAACTCTTTCACGCAATAACAGCAGGGATCTAGAAATTGAAAATAAGAGAATATGTTCTATAATAGTAGGTACCTACAGTTTTAATTTCAGGAAAATGGAAAGGTAATTTCGCCGGGCGGCTAGTTCAATGTACCTTTACTAGGAAAGTTTACGTCCGACAAAGTTGTTGCAATATTTATATACCTTCGTTATCAATCATTAATCAGTAACAATGCTCTACAAATTACAATCATCACTTCGTGTGTAGTGAACACGGTAAATAGCTGACACGATTGTTACGCTGTACGCAGTCTCATAGACAACTGGGTTACCAGTTTATTCGCTCAACGACAATCAATGGGAAGAAATAGAAGAATCGACAATTTCGAAATCTTTAATTTGGTTGTTTTCCATTTTATGGCTGGGAGATTTCAGTTTGCTATTGTTGGCCGGTTTTAATTGGGGAAATTTATTGCTTTTTAATTCTGTTTGTAAACGTTGAAAGTGATTATTTACCTTGCTAGCGAGGTTTCACTAAATTTAATACAGGTACATACAGTAGTACAGGTACAAAAAAATAAAAATATGTGCGTATGGTAACATTTTTCGAAGTTTTGAAATATAATAAGAATAATTTTAAATGTTATGGATATAAATAAATTTTCACCAGCAATTTATAAAATAGAAATCTTAAGTAGAATACTATTTTATCAATACGAAGATTAGAATATATGTTTTGCTACTTAACAGAACTTACTACAACAATGATTATAAATTATAATAGCTGTTTACCACAGATTATAATAGTTCTTTTTATCTATACTCGTTACCAAGGAAGCGTTTAATATCTACGTAACAAATGAATATAAAAAATATTCTTAGAAATTATTGTAACGCTCACAGCGTTGCATCAATATGCAAGAACTTTTTACGGCCTTGAGGGTTTTACACAGAACAATATTATCATATAAATAATATGTATTTGTACAAGTGTTATAATAATGGTAAGGCTTATTGCTCCAGACGAACTGTTTAATATAAAATTGTTCAAATAATAACACAAAGACTATTGTGACAAAATATGGTGACGCAGGTGTTTCAGGCGTTGTTTATGAAATGATGTTCTTTTCATATGTAATTACTGTATTTCGCTTTGGAACATTATTAGGCGCAAAGAACTTGAGATACACTCTGTAATAGTACCTACCTATCTATTAATTCATAATTCCCTAAACTAAATTGAAACTGACATTCAAAAAGGCATCGACTGTCGGTTCGGAAGGTTCCTTTTGATGAGATGAGTAAACAATATACTCAGCAAAAACCCTTTTCAAAACCATTTAACTATAAGAGTTTGTTACTATCTCCGCATTCCGACGAGAACGGGAACTGCGCGGGTGAAACCGCGCGGAGGCAGCTAGTCAATTTATAATATAGCTAGCGGATCCGGACAGAGGCGGCGGGGACTTTGTTTTATATATATAGATATGAGCCCTTGTAATTTAACCACCCACCACGCGTTATCACAACAATACATTATCACAGTATTTGACAGTTATTTAGCGAGACAACGCGTTTAATTAACGTACACACGCGAGAGCAGTGGCGCCACCGTCGCGCCCTAATTGTCACACGCATAATATTACCATGTTAGGTACGTTAAAGCGGAAAATTTATCTAATTCTCTATGCTTCTGTTACGAACCCCACCTCCATGCTAGGAAATTTGCACAGACTATAATATTGTTTATAAAAAAATACAATATTAGTTGATAAAGCATGTCCAAAAATAAAATATCAATGGCGCCACTTAAACGTAAAATGTGCTTGAAATATTTTAGTTCCAAACTTTGCCGCAGCATGGCGACGTTTTTTTTATATTTTTGTTCGTTTTTTAGCTACATAACGAGAATCAGATTGGGTTAAGTACTCTGTGACTAGATTTTTTTATGAATTCGCATCGTTTTTATCCTAATGATAGTAAAGCATGATTTTCTATAGGTAAATTAATGAAAATATGCACGTGTATATTTTCATTTGCAAAGCTAGTATATATTATATTACAATTGGAGCATTAATTAGACTGTTTAGCATGTAAATATTGATAGTCACCCTAATCTGTTGTGTGACAAAACGATGACGTCCGTCCGCGCAGGATGTTGCGTGTGCGCATTCAAAGCTCTTTATTTTCCCTTTCTGTACTACTGTCTGACCCAATGAATTTAATTATAGCATTCTATTAATAACATTGCAACTACAGTTCAATGAATTCTGATAACAAAATGTTTTATTAATTTTCAATTATTACTGTGAGAAATATATTTGCATATAAGGGGACAAAGTAAAACCCCTATTCTTTTATATCAAAATTAACAATCATCTATCGGTGTAATCCATTTGTACCTGAGATCCAGCCTTTTTAGAATTGTTTTCTTACCATTTTCCATATACCTAGAGCATTATTCCACGGGTATATAAAGGTAGTTTCAAAAAAGTCGCATCCCGTCGTCTGTCTTCGTTTCGATCTTTAAAACCACACAACATTTTTCAACCATAGACAGACAGAGTGACAGGAGGAAAGTTTTTACGTATAATATTGTTGAAGAAATGATGCTCTGCTAACCGTGCGAAGCCGGAGCGAGTCGCTTGTACACAATAAAAAGGAATACCGGATTATACTCTTCATAAAGCGTTTGAAGTCACGTAAAGAGAATAGCAAATACATCTAGAAGTGTTTGTAGTAAAGTGCGGTGTTACAGAAGTTGTGATGATTCCCACGACCCGACTTGAGTTGGATAATAATACGTTACTTAACCACTGTTCATTGAATTATTGTTGCGCAAGCGTGCTCGCTCAAGGTTCACTCGGAGACGTGTGATCATGATCACAATAGATGAATGTGTTTGTGAGCTTTGATCATTTTGATAAGGAATGTTTTTCAACGGAGACAGATAATGATTTAAATCCCTTTTCTTTCGTAGATAAAACGCCTGAAGACAGCGAAAGAACTGTAAATGAATATACTTAGCAACGTTATATAGGTTTGTGGTCAGTGACCGTGACTTTCAAGCCAATTGTAGGGTCAAATCCCATCTAGGATAAACACTTGTGTGCATGAACATGTCTGTTTGTTCTGTCTGGATGTAATTCTTATCTATTTACTTATAAGTTGTGTTGTATACTTACTATATCGACTATCTATTTGCTATAGTACAAGCTCTGCATGGTTAGGAATCAGATTGGATATTTATTGACAACAAATATTCTGTGAAGTCAATGAATATTTAGCAGAATCAAGATGACCCTCAAAATTAAATAACAAACTTTACAAGACCTGAGCTAGAATGGTTTTTTGTCGCAAATAATACATTTGATTTCCTCTGTTTCTTATCCAAACATGATATATTGATAAACCGCCTTCCCGATATAGAATTCTGGTTTTCAACCAAAGCACAAACATTCTTATTAGCATTAAAAGTTATTTTTGTCAATTCAATAAATTTACTAATATGTATTATAAATGCGAAAGTTTGTAAATATGGATGGATGTTTGTTGTCCCTTTTACGCAAAAACTAGTGTACGGATTTGGTTGAAATTTGGAGCACAGATAGTTTATAACCTGGATTAGCACATAGGCTACTTTTTATCCCGGAAAGGTTGAAGGTCCCTCAGAAACGCGGGTGAAACCGCGGGTTCCACTAGTTCCTATATAATTAGACAGCCTTGGTTGTTGCTTCACATACCGAAATGAGTATGAAACGATCTGATAAGTTGGTTACTGTTATTCGTTAGTTGTTTTAATTGCCGCTGCCATTATGTGCAATGATACCCTCCACGTCTTTATTGCTCTATGTATTATGTGTCAAGGCATTCATTAAAACGAAGAATACGGTAAACTGATAGACCCTGAAGGAGGTGTCTGTCAAGGTTAACAGTAAGGACATCAGAACCAAAAACTTTATTAGTAAGGAATATAATCAAATTAGCGCGATTTCTACCACGGTCCCGAATCTTCCATTTGAAGGGATAAGTAACTCTGCCAAATTTTCATTCAGATCCCTACAGCAGTTGTTGCGTGCAAGAGCAACAAACATCTATACGAAACATACATTCTCACAAACTGTTGAATTTATAATATTAGCAGGATTATTGATGGTGATGCTTGGGCATAGCATACCCTTTAGCAAGACCAAAACTATTATGAAAGAAATTGGTCAAAACTTATTTTGATATAAGAGTTATTGCTAAGTATATTGCCGGCACTACTTATCGACAGCAAACTTTCAAACCGAGCATTACAGTCGACGATAAGTGCGAATGAATAAATACATTTCATTTCAATTAATGTTCTAAAAGATTTAACCCATGTTTTACTTCGTGCCATATCAGAAACTAGTATTTAGAAATTAGATTTAAAGCAGGTACAGCTCTAGCCAGATAATAAACAATAGTACATCCTACAAAGTCGTGACCTAGTTGTTCCCCTGTAATCTAATTCGCAGATTTCAAAACATCCGTGCTGCATCACGAAAAGTATTGGCTTAAGTAATTTAGAATTGCAATAGAGCTGTTAAAAATACTATTTAATTATGATGATAATACTAGTGGCTCTCCGCGGTTTTACTCGCATTTCCAGGGGATATTAATAGCCTATGTGCTAATTCAGGTAACAAACTATCTGTGTTCCAAATTCCAACCAAATCCGATGAGCAGTTTTTGCGTGAAAGAGTAACAAACTTTCATACAAAAAAAATTCGTATGTATAATATTAGTAGAATGAACTTCAAAAGATTGCTTAGGAAATATGATACCGCTATAAGTAATTTAATTTTGTTATTGTACCAAAGTAACATGTCATCATTTTTAGTGGCACACTTTATTTTGTCGTGGGTTGGTAATCCGATATTCATATTATGATAGAATATACCTATAATAATAACATGTATTGTATGTAAATCACCTGACGCTATTACAATAGATAAGCAAATAATAAATTTGAAATACTAAACAATGTAAATGTTCTAGAAAAAATCCAATTTGCGAGAGCCATATCTAATAATAAGTATGATAACTTTAACTTACTGAAGATTTCTCGTATTTCCAAGTAAAGTATTATAACGTACGATCGTCTCCACATTAGTTAGACCTTAATCTAATGGACAGTGTAATTGTTTATTCTTATCATAATAAAACAACTTAAAAAGCGGGACTCTATCCTAGTGACATCTCTAACTCCGAATACATACTTGAATCTTGATTATGGTTTTAGGCGTGGGAATAAAGCCGTAGAATGTGAGTTTGATACTATGAAGTTATATGGAGGGAGTTAGTTTGGAATCAGATTGGTCGTGTGTGAAAAATGGCCAGGCTTTTAGTTATGTTTATTCATATAATAAAAATAAAACTACGTTAAAAAAAACCGACTTCCAAAAATACTAAAAAGCAAAAAATAACTAACGCAATTTATAACACTTTCCTCTACTTACCTACTGACTACTTATTCTTTCCGCTTGCTGCTTGGTTTGAAGTCGGTGCCAAGCCATATATGAATAAAAAGAATTACTTATAGAAATCAAATGGTGTAACAAATAAATTTCTACACGACAACCTACTAAGTACTAACCTACGTAAATAAATCATAAATAACGATAAATGACAATGAGAAACAAATGAAAACGACGATGAAATAAATTTAATTTACATTCTACAACTATATGGGTCCTGTAAAGGTCCGTTTATTTCTAATATTAATAACTCACAAACCAACAGCATGCGTCTAAAATTTAGTATTTTAAATGCAAACGGTGCCAAAGTTTTTGTTGACCTTATTAAATCATGGAGAATCTTAACAAAGATCTTTTGTATATTGTTTACTAATTATGCTGTGGCTTGGCACCAACTTCAAACCAAGAAGTAAGCGGAGAGAATAAGTAGTCAGTAGGTAAGTAGAGGAAAGTGTTATAAATTGCGTTAGTTATTTTTTGCTTTTTAGTATTTTTGGAAGTCGGTTTTTTTTAACGTAGTTTTATTTTTTAAGCAATTTGATTTTATGTTTATCGTTTTTAAAGCAGGTATTAGAATAATAGTAAGTTAGAAAAAAAAGACCAATATTATATTTTCTATTTTCTTTTATTAGTAGTTCAAATAATATCAACGTCAAAATACTTATCCAATCTTTATTTTAGTTTTTCTATGTTAACGTCATCTTATAGTAATACTATAAAGATTGGAGCTTTACTTCGTGTCCTTGAAGAGAGCTTTTGAGAACCCAAGGGCTCAAGTCAGAAGGAGTAAATACCTAATATAAAATTCTCTCTATACCGCTATCAGTCTTATGAAATCACAGATCGAATGTTTATAAAAGAATAGTTTTATATAAGTTGATAGGGAATACATTGTGCTCATAAATGTTACCCTTTTAAAAAACTCTAGTGAACAGAACGGAACTTTGCAGAATATTTTATCGGAGAGGGATTTTACCGAATGAATTTACACTTTATTATAACGTAAGTAAATGATTTTGGAAAATCGAGTGTTCAGATAATGACCATTTTATAATAATGGTAAATTAAATAACTCAGATATTTAACGTCAATATTATAACGAAATAATGCTTATATCTAGCTGATAACTGATATGTTTATACGTTAAAATGCACATTAATGTTTGTCCTGAATAGGACTGGAAACCATGGCAGCTACGTGGTATAAAGATAGGTATCTATCTTAATAGCCGCAAAATTGACAATATTATGAAATAATCAATAAATTTAATATTGTGAAACTACAGAGTGTATAATACTTGGAGGGCAGACCGCGTGGAATTCTAATAAATGAAATTGCAAGCAAGGAATTGCAATATCGAAGTATTCCTTGAAAATCGTGGCACTATTTAATTTTATTTAGTTACTGAGATCCGAAGCTTTGCTTTGAACTGGGAATTTTAGTAAAATTAATAAATGTTTTATTGAGACACACAATTATAAAAGGTTTCTGAAATTTAAATTTTACTCTAAGGTAATAAATAGGTACCTAGGTCCTTTGTTGTCTCCACTTCAAAACGAGTTTCCACCTATACTCGCATCATCGCAACCTTGATGAGGTGATATTCAAATATAGGCTTAAAAAAATAATAAGGCATTAAAACTAAGTTACTAATGGCATTGACACAGTATTTGACATTTTAGTACCTACATTTTTACGATTTTACGTAAACAACGGGTACCAACTGGTAGTTATTTATGATGCTATAAACTTTCAATATATGAGACTATGGCATAATTTGAGTTACCGTAACTCAAATTACACTACACATAATATGTTATTATTTTTGACATTACTAAAATAAAGTAATTATAATATAAATTAAAAAAATCCTTAGTATACCGTTAATCTTTTAGATTTTCTGCACCTAAAGTAAGAAACTTAATTAACAGCAGCCATTAAGAGATGCTCCGGCAACAACTAATGAAATTCTGGTGAATCACGTGACTCGCCTGAAGATGCAAGCTCATTCTTACATTGAACTAAAATTACTTTATCAATAATATTAAATTTATATGTCGCCATAAAGACAAGATACCATCACATCTCATAGTAATTTTAACCGTCTATGTCCTCTTACATAAGTGATGGACATTTCATATAAATGATTAAAACTGATACAGGAAGTTGTTATGTCATATGTTTAGTGGTAAAACTATATAAAGTTATATAAATATTACAGAAATAAACAAAAATTTTAACAAAAAAAAAACCGACTTCAAAAAAAGAAACTATTCCTAAACAAACTAATACGCACTAAAAAGAAAAAAATAATTGCAAATTAAAATGTTTTCGTTAATAAAAAAATAAAATGAAAAATATTAGACTACTTTAAAGTCAATCAAATTATTACGATAAATATATTGTAGTTACAATTATTGTTATTTTTGGAGTCGGTGTCAGCCAACGTAGGCTTGTAAGTATGTCTCTACTCAGCACTGGAGAAGGGCAAACGGAATCATGGCGGTCCTTTTCTCCGGTACAAAGATGTCTAAAAGCGACACATGAAGAGATGCAATATAGGTCCCTCTCGTTGGGAACGTTTGGCACAGCGGCCAGAATGGCGCAGGATGGTGAACAGCCAAGTACACGAGTTCGAGGTTCAGCGTAAAGCTGACCTTGATACCAAACGCGACCAGTTAAAGGCTCGCCCGCCTGCCGCCATATCATACCATTATGAGAACTGCGTACTCACGTGCCCTCAGTGTGCACGGAGTTTCGTCGCGAAGATTTTACTTTACGAAGAATTTACTATAGTATTCTCGTATATTGTAGTGTTTCCTTGGCTGACACCGACTCCAAAAATAACAATAATTGTAACTACAATATATTTATCGTAATAATTTGATTGACTTTAAAGTAGTCTAATATTTTTCATTTTATTTTTTTATTAACGAAAACATTTTAATTTGCAATTATTTTTTTCTTTTTAGTGCGTATTAGTTTGTTTAGGAATAGTTTCTTTTTTTGAAGTCGGTTTTTTTTTTTGTTAAAATTTTTGTTTATTTTTTGATTTTTATCTGAATATGGTTAAGGAAAAACGCTTATCTCAACAGAAGCAATCTACTTCGAGGACAATTTCAAACAAAAGAGACTTGCGATGAGCGTACAAATAGACTCTCGAAAATGCGGCTTTACATGAAAATAGTTTTGAACAGAGTGCTATGGTTTATTTATCTATACCTACTAACTTCATAAAGCGGAAGAGATTGCTTGTTTGTTGGTTTGTTTGTTTGGTTGAACGCGCTAATCTTAGGAACTACTATGAAGTATACTACCTACTATCATCTAATCTAATATATAAAATTTTCGTGTCGCGGTGTTTGTGATTAAACTCCTCCGATACGGCTTTACCGATTCTCATGAAATTTTGTGTGCATATTGGGTAGGTCTGAGAATCGGGCAACATCTACCTACTTTTCATACCCCTGTGATCACGGGAACAACTACGCGGGTGAAACCGCGGGGCGGCAGCTAGTAAGTATATAAAATTTGCATTAAGTGTGACAAATGAGCGAGTAAGTCAATATAGCCGATTCGATTTATTTATAAACTAGCTTCTGCCCGCGACTTCGTCCACGTGGAATAGTTACTTTGGGCTAACGTTAACTTTCAACCTGTGACTTTGTTTACGTAGAAGGATGGTCTCGCAGAGCGAACTGATGACTGCACAAGCGCTGGGCCGGCAGCGCTTAAAGGCGCGCGAAGTACTTGATCATTATTTTGCTGCGATGTTATTTAAAATTTGCGATATCTCCTAAGATATTCATTGAAATCGAATGCTGTAAATGGCAATTTTGTTTCAAATTAAATGCTTGTGGTGAATAACGTATCTATTGGGATAAGGATTAATATCATCTTTATAAAAACACCATCACAAATAATGCTTTATTTTAGAACAAATTTAGTAAGTATAAAAATGGTTATAGTGAACCAACCTTAACAGATAGACATATGCTGTCGCGGACTTTTTTTTAGATCTTTTAAAGGAGAACAATTCTGTCATACATGATTTTAGCGTAACTTTAACCGTTTACGCAGCGTACGCAGCGGAACCTCCAAACAGGAAAAGAAATCTCCCGATTTTGAAACATTCTTCATTGGTGCTCCGCTCCTATTGGACGTAGCGTGATGATAATGAAATGGGACCAATCGGGAAGCACCAGCTTTCAAATAAAAAAATAATAATTTAAATCGCTTCGCCCAGTCGAAAGTTCTGAGGTAACAAACATAAAAAAAAAAAAAAAAAAAAAACATACCCGTCGAATTGAGAACCTCCTCCTTTTTGAAGTCGTTTAAAAATATAACAAAAACTACTTCGCCAAATTACTGTGCAGTTTTTAGGCGTCGCACTCCTGTTTCTGAATTAATTATGAAGCCGTTCCTTTAGAAAAACTTTTTTTTAAATCCATTATTGCCCTTTGTAATTGCCAGTGTATTTAGAAATAGAAGATATAGATTTTCTCATTACGGTCCAGCAAAATAGCTGACAAACAATACGTATAAACATTAATCTGTAGTTCTTTTATCTCTAAAGCTTTGTCTTTTATTAATTGGTAGACATGTTTTAGTTCGAGTGACGTCGCAATGTGTAGGATTTTAAACCAAGTAGTTTTGTAAACATGGTAGGTACTTATTGCAAGCTTAGTCCGTGAGCTTCAAGTTTCCGCTTCAATACATTTTAGTGGAATTTTGTATTCCAACCACGTTTAGTATCTTTGCACTCTCTTATAGACTTTAAATCCTACTAATATTATAAAGGCGAAAGTTTGTAAGTATGGATGTATGGATGTTTGTTACTCTTTCACGTAAAAACTACTGAATGGATTTGAATGAAATTTGGAATAAAGATAGCTTATAACCTGGATTAACATATAGGCTACTTTTTATCCCGGGAAAATGGAAGACCTCCCGGGTACGCGGGTGAAACCGCGGGGAGCCACTAGTATATAATAATGCTACTAACTTTCTGCCTTAAGATATGAAATCCAAAAAAATTCGACGTTTTTCTGGCATCTTCAGCGTAGTTTTTAAATACATAAGGAATTTAAAAAAGTTGTTTAATCATCTGTTACTAGTTCCATGTCTATTTACGAAAAAATATATACCCTTAAGAAAGGCTTCAATAAAATACCTACTACATAAATATTATGAACATTCAAATTTAAACAATGCATAAGAATGTGTACTGTACACCCAGTAGGTACCTACCTACCTAATTATAGTTTTTTATCAAATAGCATGTTAGGTAGGTACTTTTATAATCGTGAAGTTTTGTTTATTACCATACTTTACGTGATGTTAAAAACATCGTAAGTATAAATGCAAAGCTAAATATGTATATCGATAAGCATGTTATGCAGACTCCATATTATAATTAATACTAGTGGCTCCCCGCGGTTTCACCCGCGTTCCCGGGATAAAAAGTAGCCTATGTGTTATTCCAGAACATATTCTAGCTCTGTGCCAAATTTCAAGCAGATCCCTCCAGCCGTTGGAGCGTGAAAGAGTAACAAACATCCATACATACAAACTTTCGCATTTATAATATTAGTAGGATTACACCAAATCAAATCCTACTAATATTTTGAATGCGACAATTTTTGAGAATGTATGGATGTATGTTTGTTACTCTTTCACAACTGAAGGGATCGCGATGAAATTTGTCATAGAGTTACAATATATTCTGGAATTACACATAGGGTACTTTTTTATATCGCCAAAATTTAAGATCCGCTTGGTGAAGCCGCGGGGAGCCATTAGTACCTATCAAATATAATTAATAAGTAGTAGATATTATTATGCGTCTATAATAGAATAGTAGGGAAAAATAAAAATTATTTGATGTTGAATCAAATAAATAATAATCACACTATTATCCTTTCTTATCTTATAAATTCGTTGGACCAGAAATGGAAAAACCACTTCTACCGCCATATTTTCCTAATTACATCTGCATTTATTTTTATATAAATAATCTTTATCATAGGTCCTTTTTGATAAATAATAAAATGGTAACCAAACAAACTTTAGATGGGAATAGGAAGTATCTTACCAAATGTACTTACATAATTAGGAATATGATATCTTCCTAACCTCGTAGTGCAGTTCACTTCCTCATTTCAACTGATTAATGGATTTTTAATTCCGGCCGATCGATCACGCATGTGAAACATCACTTATAGACAGGTCGATAATCTTTATTAGCGAGCTTTAGTAGCTTTTACCTTTATAAGTTCTTATGATGGCCTAAACTTAACATCAAAAAATATCCTTCATACGCGGCCAATCTGATTCCAAACTGAGCAGAGCTGATTTAGGTAGGTGCTAAGCTTGAATACATACTTATAAACATTTTTACAACCAGACACAGAACAGGGAATCAAACATATAATATATACTTTAAAGTCAGGATTGATCTCCCCCCCAAAAGATAGTCAAATGGGCTTATATATTGGAAGTAAAAAATTGTAGTTATATTTTTTAATTGCTTGCTTATCCGACTTCCCAAAGAATCAAAGATTCATCATATCGACGATGAATTGGCGGTTTTCAGAAATTATTATCGAATGATAGAGAAATTTGTACATATGATTTCGATAAAATGTTTGAATGGTGTCGAAAATATTCCATCGATTTTAATCTCTTATTAATAACAAGTTGGACTTTGTATGTCATTTGTACCTATAACTATACTTATTTCCTTGATATTTTTATAAGTTGTAGGCACTTAGATAAAACTATCAACCTAACAAGCTTAATGCAGATTAAAATTTTAACTTCTTTTAAAGCGATAAATGTGTCAGTGTTTTGAATAGATTTCATTACAATGGATTGAAATAGATAAAATAAACTAATCATATATCATTGATAACACTAAGTATCATGTTATTTTATGTGTTTATTGTTATATAATATTTCCGTATTTGTTATATAATGCCAGTTTAAGGTTGTAAAGCTTCAAGACTCAGGTGCGCATGCAACTTGAGATGGTAATTTTATTCAGCGGCAAATGGAGCAATTTCCTGCTTAATCACAATGCAACCAGATGCGTCCTTACGTGATATTAAACCTACGTAGCGTTTTCTATCTTAAGGATCTTCCTAAGACAATACTAATAAGCTGATATAATAAGGTGACATGACATGTGTGAAAGAATATCCTGGAGCATTTTTCACGTGGTCACATTTTTTACCTCCAGACACAGGTCGCAGGCTGAAAGACAGAGTATGTAAACACAAAGCCCATAAATAACGACTAATATGGTCATTTACAGGGAGGGAGGAACGGAAGAAAAACATTTACTAGATAAATATCGGTCGGTAGGAGCTACTTCTTTTTTAAGGGACGTGAAGGCGTTAGCGTCTGATGGCTTTTACACCCTTACGCGGACAAGTCAGTAATCGCAGCGTCTGAACCGATTATAACGCTATTCTTTTTGCTTCGGGATCGGGGCTTAAAAATAACACCATAGAAATCACTTTTTATCGAACTAAGAAGCGGAAGACTAAAGCTGAATATAAATGAATGTGCAACTAATGCTTACTTGTGGCATATTGTTGTGCCAATCAATTTATTAACCGTTTACTGGCAGTCGTGGAACAGCGGACTCATTGGCGGTCAATCGTCTACAGACGAATGGCTCTGTAGTAGGGTTTCACACACAATGTTTTTTTTATAATCCTACTAATATTATTAAATTAAAGAGAAAGTTTGTGAGAATATATGTGAAACTGACAATGAAATAACACAAGCTGCTTTTTATCCCGGGAAAATTTAAGATCCCCGGGAACGCGGGTGAAACTGCGGGGAGCTATTATATATTCTAAAGACTATTAAAAATTACATACATATTAGATTTCACTGCCGCATCGTGTCCCGCAGTTATTCTACTTCATTTGGGTTTACACCCAGATGATGTTAGATGTTTCCCCAAATGAGTGTCTGGTTTCATGTAAATAACTGCCTAAATTTAAAAGCATAAATGGATGACAATCACGCTATAAATGTATAGCTGCTTCATCTCCCTCAGAATCTACACCCCTTTGTGTCCCGGACATTTTTTAAAGTAAATATCCTGGGACGTAAATATCCTGGGACATTTTGCACACACGGCCAATCTGATTTCCAACTAAGCAGAGCTTGTTATATTGTAACCAGATCGTTGCTATACTACATATACTACTTTTAAGTACATACTTACATAGATAAGATTTAATAGTGAACAGATATCAGTAATATATTAACAAAGGTCATCAATAAAGAGTGCCAGCCCTATGTGTGTAGGAAGGAACACTGCATCATCATGTCATCGCTTGACGTCTACCTCTCACTTCCTCAGAAAATGACACATCACAAATCACACCTGATTGTTAGGGTCGAACAAGATAGGAATATATAATGCTAGGTGTAATACTTATAGAAGTTTATATTTACAAGTAGGTGCAAATCTGGTTACCCATATTGAATCTACTACGGTTGAGAGCCCTCAGCGCTAACCACTTCTCAAAGGGTGTAACAGCCATCAGAGGCTAACACCTTCTAGTCCAATCACAGCTCTCAGCTTAAAATCAGCCTTGTGTAAAATAGCCCAGGAGATTCATAATTTTTTAATGTCGTTATCAAAACTTCCAATGTAACAAGTCTAAATAGGTACTTTTAGAAAAGTTTGTAGACGATTTATTAATGGGAAGAAATGGCTTTTCAGCTATTAGACCTTTAGTTTTTTGTTTTTTTTTTGTCATTTGGTATACAATAAGTGTTATCTTAGGCAACCTACAACCGGTCTGCATGGAAGTCGATGGGGGAGGCCTATGTTCAGCAGTGGACGTCCTACGGCTGATATGATGATGATGATGATGAAGTGTTATCTATTTATCCATCTACATATACTGTATAATTGATATAATACTTTGCTACAGGGAACAATATAAAAAAATATGAAACCTATATTGTAGCAAACATACCTATGTAAGTACTACTCACTAGGTAACTATGAATAAGTAGGTTAGAAATGTTATGTCAAAAATGTTTGTAATGTACGGTATTTGTAACATATGATTTGGTTTGCAGATAAATTACCTTATTATGCACGTAATTACGTGATAAATAACATCCTGTACTAAGGTCTTATTATTAATTTTATAACGTTATTATAAAAAATAATTAAATTAATGCAGTACAATGAAGTGGGTGGGAATGCCGGTAAAACCTAGGAATCGTAATATATTTTAACTATGAAAACGAAACACTAAAATAATTAAAAAAAATTACAAACAAGACAAGCGATAGTAATAGCCAGATTACTTCTAAATAGTACAGTTTATCACAACTACAAAAAAAGCTAACAGAACACACTATCCATTAACCAATCACAAAATAACAGAATTTACTTTCAAATTTCACTTAACGAACAATAGGTGCGACACAAAAGTCCCCCAGAATCGACGCAGGCGCAGCTAATAATGCAGACCGAAGATAATTACTAGAAAACAGTTAAACACTATCTAGATCTGCCTAGACGATAGCTATTGGAGCATTATCCATTGAGGCACAGTTGCAAAAACTCTAATCTCTTAGTGAAAGTGCGAACTGAGATAAACGCGTGATATTTTCACAACTGTGATGCGCACTATAAAGTTTAAGTTGACAGAGTAAAAGCCTAATAGATTGGTGTCCAAATATGTATATATAAACCAATTTAATACGTATTAAAATAAATAAACGATGATGTAGTTGTAGGTATCGCGTAAAATCTATGTAGGTACATGTAGTACAAGACAAGCGTCTTTTAAATCATGATAACCCACTTAATATTAAGTGCTATTGACAATGCGAAAGACTAAGCAATTAATCAATATAATAACTTAATTCATAAAACATTTTAGCAAATTGCAATTCAATAGAACTCTACACTCCAATTACTGTTTTCGAACAATAGGTAGGTACATACATGAAACCTGAATTTATTTAAAAAATGGCAACCCTTTTTCGATCGCAAATAAAAAAATAAGTTAGACATAAATATCGCTGCAGTCAGGCGCGTTGTGTTAATCCTGAGGGATTAACGACAAAATGTACATTTGGAAAACGGCTTTCGTTGCAAATTTAAATGTCGGTGTAAAGCAGAGCTTACGTTACGTACCATTAAAAGGGACAAAATAAATTATTAAGCCGAACTTGATTAACTGTACGTTTGTTTTGATTATATAAGTTGCCCGCGGTTTCATCTGCGTTCCCAGGACGTTCATCTTTAATTTTCCCGGGATACAAAGTAAGCTATATCCTATCCTAGAACATATTTTATCTCTGTGCCTAATTTCATCGTGATCCTTTCAGCTTTTCTGGTATGAAAGAGTAACAAACATACACTCCCCACAAACTTTCGTATTTATAATATTAGTACCTAGATTTATTGAAACAATCTATGTAAGGTTTTAAAAATTATATACTTCATAAAATGCATTTTCTACTTTAAATGAAAGTCAATAACTTTCATATTTATGATTTTGATTATCTACTATTATGTTAACTATCATCTTTTTGTTTAACATAGACAATGTGCGTGCGCATTCAGGTATGTTAATAAAGTGACAGCAGCATAGTGTGAATAGATTAGATGTAGATCTGAAGAGTTGAGAGCCTGGGACTTGGGAGTAATCTATAATGAGGACTTTTTACTACAATAATATTATTATGAACGGGATCAGCTTTAAAAATTCTCACAATCTATCAATACATTGAATACAAAATCAATTTAATTTGGTCTATTTAAGTTGGTAGAGAAATCGATGGACATAAAAAAATATGTACAGCGGAACATAAAACCTCCTCTTTTTTGAAACGGGTTTACAATTTGCAGGTCTATGCGCAGAGATTATCAAAATATAATTTGGATTATCATCGACTCTATAATCGATTACCATTAACCGGAAGATAGGAAAATCTAGGTTATTTTGCTACAATATTTTGACATATACATACCTATAGATTACAGATTAAAAACATCGTGTTTCAAGGATACTGACCACAGTCTACCGTTGCGTCATCGACGAGAACCAATGATCATCTTTGGATGATTTCATAACTCCGCTGAAAGACCGCGCTCACGTTACAAATTGAACCTTGCTTTTATTTCAATTTTCAATGCTTATACTTTCGTTCAGTGTCACTTGAGTTCGACGTGCTAAATTGGACTTTATGTACAAGCATAGAGTCGCGAATATAAAGTGTACTATAGTCCGGTAACGAAAGAACTGGAGTCAAATTTTGGGATAGGATTTATTTTCAAAGGACGTTGTGATAGCGAAATACGTGAACTAGAGTTTCAAGCGAATTCCTGCCGTACTAATTGCTAAAACGTACCGAAATGGCAAAAGACTCAGTAACCAAAGTATAGTTAGTTCTATGGTAAATCGTACTGGTTCAAATCAGTAGTACCTACCTACTACGACCTTGTCCATGACTTCCATGAGTTCCATGACAACCAAAATGTAATAACAAATTCATTGCTTCAGTTTACCTAATAAACGCTGACAAAAAAGATCATTACCTAAATCTACGCTGTTAAGTAGAGCCTACTTTAAATCGATTATGGTACAAAAATAGTTTTTCTATACCGCAAAAAAATATGTAGATAATGTATTCTATGGCACACTACAATGTAATTAATTTTAAAAGTGTATTTAAAAAACTACAGGTTTGAATTGAAAAAATTGTATGGTATTTGATAGCCCATTTATCGAGAAAAGCCATATACTATATAACATCACGCTACGACTAATAGGAGAGGAGTATCAATCAATAATATTGCAAAAACAAGGTAAGTACCGCGACCCTGAGGAAGTTGCTCGGGTCAGATAGTCACTAATGAAGTTGGACTTTCAGCTCGAATTATTTATGATATTACAAATTATTTACTGGTAAATGGAAATATTTCTTTGACCTTTCAACTCTTTGTTGCAATATCTCAATGCTAACAATCCAATTAGCAGATGGGTTCCATACATACTAATGTATGTTTACTAGGCTTGTCCTGGCTTCTACGGTTAGCAGAGGATTGATTTTCAATACAAAACAATATAGAACCATAAATAACAACCCTTCCTCATGAATCATTCAATTGATTGTTGAAAACCGCATTAAAATCCTTTGCGCATTTTAAAAGATCTAGGGCCTAGATTTTTGGACGTCGGACTCGTGTCCACACCGTTTTGTCACACCAGTGTGGCTACGAGGAATAAATTTTCCTCGTAGCCACACCAGTGTGACGACGAGGAATAAATTTTCCTCGTAGCCACACCACCTAAAACAAGATCGCACTTTACCGAATATTTTATTTTATTTGTATCCATCTAAAATGTTTATGCCCCTCATCTTAGATTTATAGTCTAAGCCCCTCATAAAAAAATTTAAACTTTTTGTTCCCTTAAGAAATATAAATGAGTTGCTTCTGCCCGCGACTTCGTTCGCGTGGAATAGTTACTTTAGGCTAATGCTAAATTCAACCTGCGACTTCGTTTACGTAAAAGGTTAAATTGGTATCTCGCAGATCTAACTCGGGCCACCGCCCTCGCAATTCTTGATAATTATTTTGCTGCGATGTTAAAAATTTATTCCTCGTAGCCACACTGGTGTGACAAAACGGTGTGGATCTCTGTGGATCTAGGCAATGACACTGGAAAGCTACTTTGTTATATACTAATGTTATTATATAAATATAACTTGATAAGTAGGTACCTATCTACAATCGCAGGGAAGTACTTTTTCCATGTCAAAGCCATTTAGATACCTAAATGATTGAGGAAGGAAAACCTAAAGCTCAATGCAACGTAAAAACCACTAAATTGTGAGGTTATATTCAACAATGCATTGTCCCTAAATTTCAAGGTAACGTTCTTGACTTACATTATCCCTTTAAAATATATCCATTTACTTCTTCTTCTTCCTGCCCTTATCCCGCCTAAGCACAACTTGTGTTTTCTTCCATTTCTCTTTGTCAGCCGTCATTTCAGTCATCACTCCCAAATAAAAATAATAAAATATATCCAACTAGGTACTATAAATACTAAAAATCTATGGATGTATGTTTGTTAATCTTTCACGCCAGAACGGTTGAAAGGATCGCGATGAAATTGGCACAGAGTTAGAATATGTTCTGGAATAACACATAGGCTACTTAACCCGGGTTAAATTGAAGATCCCCGAAAACGCGAGTGGAACAGCGGGGAGTCACTAGTCTCAAATATAATGAGTATTATTCTTCGTAAATTCATTCTTCAGTTCTTTATTAGATTGGAAGTTATTTTAAGATAATAATGACTAAAAGTTATGACTTCCCTATTAAATCAATAGGTATATATACGCTAAAAGCTTTCTTGTGTTAACCAGGAAACTTTTTCCATAATTTACGCCTTTGTTACTTTATCCTTTGTAAATCATATTCAAGGTTCTGATCAAATTATTATAATTATTATTAAATAAATAGTAGCTGGGGTAAGTTCTACTTCAGTAGTTCTTTCATCTAACAACTGCTTAGTACATAGTCACTCCATAAATAATATCTTTATTACCTCAACTTAACACCTACTTAATAAAACGACAAACAATTTTCCATGAAAATCTAGCCGTTTTTTAGCTTAGAAAGTGGTAAATTGCTATTTAAATAGCGCCATATTTGTAGTTAATTTACTGAAGTGTTTGAATAGAGCTTTTTGCTTGTTTCGCTTTCAACTTGCGCTTTTCTACTTGTTGCGGTTAGTATATTACGTTATGTTATTGGACATTATAATCTCGTATTAACTTTCATCAGAAACCACATTGTGTTACTAGAAACACTGGAGAATTGACCTGTGGCTCTTTATGGCTTTTTTTTCGGTTGTTTAAGACAAACTATTATAAATGTAGTGTGTGTGTAGAAAACAAAGGAAGTTATCAGCAAAAACGAATGATGCTCGTTCAAATAAAATTATTCCATCAGTTCTTAATGCCAACAGCAATGGTGAGGAATTATAATTCCTGAAAACTATATCATCGTGGATTCAAATCTCATTCAGCATAAACATTTGTGTGCATGAATATCTATATTTAAAATACATTAGTATATCAGCTACCTGGTGACCATAGTACACGCTCAGCTTAGTTAGAAATCAGATTGACGTGATAAAAATGTCCCAAGATATTTATTTATACTCTTTGAAGTATGTTTTCGCTTCACATATTCTGTGGAACTTACTTTATTTTGGCGTGGCGTGGGATAATGGCGGAACAGCCTTGTTGGAGTTGGACACAACTACACACCGCACGACTTTAGGCACGGCTTATTCGATTTTAGGCATAATGACAGTGTTTACTTAGTCATGGACAACAATTATGTATACTGATGTTTCGAGTCAGTAACAATTCGTTCTGGCCTCTTCATATAGTTGAGTTGGATGTTTGGTAATTAGGTGTAGTAATATTTGTAGTTTAAAGACCTTATATAGGTTTACTAGGTTTAAACAGATGTAAGGTATCTATTTGAATAATAAATTAATTATTTAATGACCATAGATCATAAACCAAAAGATCTGCTAAGTTGAAATATTGGCCGCGATTAAAAATTATGCAATTTAAATTTATTTTTCTACTTCTAGTATTAGTAACTAACTTAATGAGTATACAAAATTTTGTAGGGCAAAGAAGGTTTTTTTTATTCCACAAAGGTGGCATACGGTCCCACTTGATGGGAAGCGGTAGCCGTAGCCTAGAAGTGAAACAAAATATAAAAGTACGCAAGGAAATAATAAACGCCTATTTATAGTCTATTTCTAATGTTCACAAGCTAGACTCGGACCATGACCTTACCGCAACCGGTTCCCGAGATTATGCCTCGAAAATAACGATCTGTTTTATATTATAAATGCGAAAATAAACGTGATGGTAACTCTTTATTGTATACAAACTTGATACTAAGCAGTTTCCGTCCTGCGGTTTCATTCGAGTATCCGGGGATTTTAAATCTTAAACATATCATTGTTTCAAGTTTTAATCAATTCGGCTATGTTGGGTGAAAGAGTAACAAACATTCAAGCATCTATCTTCATAAACTTATGCATTTATAATTAGAAGGATGCTTATTTACACCTTTGTTGAAACAAACAGTGATCGTGTACGAATTTTAAGGATCCAGCTGTCAAATGCATTGGTCGAAATAACTTAGAAACTTTTTACGATTGTAAAAAAAGATATTTCAAAAACTCAATGACAAAGACAAGATTCCAGCAAATTTGTCTCTGGTAACACGATCATTAAAATTGTCCTACGAAATAATCGAATTCAAAAAAGCAATTATTCGATTTCGAATTTCTTGTAGGTAAAGCCTCCGTTATTGCGCGTGGCAACACTTTAAATGGAATTCAGTGACCAGCGAGACTAAATTGAAATTAATAATTAATTCCGATCCTGGATTAAAATTTAATTTTATCGTAGAACACTTTGTACCTACTCGAAAATTAATTTGGTTTCCGAACTGAAATTGCTTTTGTAATATGAAACGAATTTATGTTTTATTGATCAATTTAATGGGATTGTAAATTTTAGATTTATCCTACACTGAGATACTTTACCAGAGTGGCTCAAGTTTCCATCTTAATTTAAAACACAGGAAGTCTTATATATAAGCAATCTGCAAGAAATATTAAAAAGTACACTAGAAACCATATAGTCTACTGAAAGGCCCCTAGATAATAAATTTCACAATTTAATATATTAGATACCTATATAGCGTGAAGCGATAAAAACAAAAATGTTGTCAATATTTTCCTTTTCGATTCAAAACATAATATTAAATCTACTTCGTGGTAAATATAGGTATATAATTAGGTATTATTTCAACGTAATAAGACTCTTATGTTGACGTCACGTTGTTTTTTGCTTTCGCAGCTGATTAAAGGCAAACAAAGCCAAGTTACATACTGCAAAATGCATTTTACAATAACACTCACCTTGATTCGCAGGTAAAGCACAATTAGGGCCACAAAGAAACATAAAAGTTTTTTACAACTTCAAGTTTTGCCAACCTTGATAATATTGACGTCGTTTTAAAAAGCTTTGCAGTTCAAATTAGTATTTACCTACTAGTGGCTCCCCGCGGTTTCACCCGCGTGCCCGGGAGATGTTCTATTTTCCCGGGATAAAAAATAGCCTATGTCCTATCTCAGGCTCTAGCTGGACTATCTGTGTACCAAAATTTCATTTATATCGGTTCTGTAGTTTTAGAAGCAACCTTCCGAATCGAGCATTAGACTCGACGTTTCATAAGTGCATGTGAAGGCCTATTTGAATTAATAAATATATTACACTAGCTGCCTCCGCGCGGTTTTACCCGCGTAGTTCCCGTTCCCGTGGGAATACAGGGATAAAATATAGCCTATGTTACTCAGTGATAATGTAGCTTTCTAATGAAAAAAGAATGATTAAAATCGGTCCAGTACTTTTTGAGTTTATTCGTTACATACAAAAATACAAATCTTTCCTCTTTATAATATTAGTGTAGATTTCATAGCGTGAAAGCGAGACAGATAGACAGACCTTTCGCATTTATAATATTAGTAAGGAAGGATATACAAAAATACTTATAAGCTTTGTTCTTCACAATTTCAACAATCATTCGTGCGGAAATCAATTGTCAATTCCATTATTGAATAACGGATCGCTAATGGAGCTTCCAATGTTACGTGAAATACGAACAAATAGACAGACAAACATACTTTTGCGTTCATAGTATTAGTAGTTACCTATTTATTTAGTTAGAAACGTGACTTTATAAACCCGTTTGTAATCATTAATCTTCATCAGATTGATTTGAGAAAAATCGCGATTTGCTTTAAAAATCAATTGCAAGTCATGAGTGTGTAGTAAAGTAGGTACCTAATTCTTTTATGATACTTATGGTACGTGAAAAGTGAATGACGAATTTATGATGGAAACCAATTAGACACGTTTGTACTGAAATAATATCATGTTTATTCTGATGTAATAACTGAGTCATTATATGATTGCTATGGTTCTTTGACTACAGTCTACTGTAGTCTTCCCGACATAAACCTTTATTTGAATACAAATAAACAAAATAACTATCAAATCTGTCCTCTTTATAATATTAGTGTAGAACGTGCAGTTACAAACACGTTTCCAAACTTATTGGTACCTACCTAAATGTGATACAATTAGTATCAGCAAAATTTTTATTACAAGTACCTACTTTGCCACGAACAAATAGTTGAGTGATCACCAAAATACACATGCACATAACTTTTATTATAACTCGTGATCACAGATTTGTATAAATCTCGAATGCACGAATCGGCCTGTCCAAAAAAAGGCACCATACTAAAAAGACTCGATAGGTAACCAAACGAAATCATAAAAAAACCAGCCACAAAAGTTAAGCAAAAACAAGTTTCTATTTTTAATCGAAACGCTCTTTACATTTGCTAATCTATGTTACTTTATATGCTGGAGCTTTTACGAAATGTTATGAAAAAAACAAAATCTCAAATGTATCGGTCGGGGCGGTATCGAAAAGTGGTGCAAAAGTTATGTTTTATTTTGCCAGCAGCTGTACGAAACGAGTTTGGCGCCGCGGCTGGCCTGGAAAGGCGCTTGACTCGATTTCTGACATAATCTGACCTTCGAACACTTTGTGCGTCGATAACAAAGCTATATTAATCGATATTATGATTTCTCGATGTATATTCATAAGGATGTGTCGTGTGAAAAAGTAGGCGAATCGTCAACCTACAACGTGGAAAGAAGATTTTTTCCTGATGTAAATGTATTTTTTGTTGTTGCCTAAATAATTTAATTTAAAAAAGAAACAAGATTACAAAAATATATATCTATTTGATAAATAAGATGTAAATTACAACATATTGTAGGAAATGATACCTAACTTAATACGATGTTTGCTATTTTTTATTGCGATATGTGCGGTAAAGGATGAGGTAAATCCGCATTCGTTTCTCGTTTATGGTTATCAACTTTTTCCTTAGTCAAGTCATGTTTGTATATCACTTAAGTACCTAAACCAAAACCAAGTTGCTCAGAAGGTACGCTAAGCTTTGAGAATGCTTGCCTTATTGTCGACGCTACACGGTCCAAAGGAACAAGTTATCACTATAACTTAGTCTAAAATAGTCGTCCTAATGGTAGATATATGGTTATGAGTAAGATTAGTAGAATGATGTTTGAGAACCTAATATCAAAAAGAATATAAAACAATAATTTTACAGGTAGGTACCTACTTATTGGCTTGACTTTGGAGTAGGTACCTATAACAAAACAAAAGGTGGTTTACCCAGCAATAGTTGCACTACTTACTTAGTTACTAACTGCACGGGCTACTCATAATGAAATCAAAAGATTTTTATTTCACAAAAAAACTGACTAATTTATAGAGGCGTCAAAGTTGTCAGCCGCAGATGGCTTTCACGCCCTTTTTCTGACTGATAATCACAGTCTTCAATCATTGAACTATCTTAACGGACCTTTAATTTGTTCCTAATCTCTTTTGTATTTCTTTCGTGGAATAAAAATGGTGAAACGTGTTCTTTTTATCACGAATTGCTAAGTGCGCTTCCGCGGTATTTCAACAGCTCTATTTTAGTAGGTACTTTTTAGTTTGGTAACGCTCCGATTGCTATGTATACTTGAACTTTAGTTGGAAACAAAAGTTTTGTACTATTTTAGCAGACGTAGTTTATACAATATTATGAGCATTCCACGAGTATTATTGGAAAAGTTTACCACCAAACCAACTTAAATATATTCTCAGGGCTGCTTTTATCTTGCTACCTACTATTCTGTAAATTTGATAGATGTTTCATACTCAATCGCTGATTGAAAGGCAGAGAGTTATGAATATGACAAAGGTTACTATTTATTCAGGGAAAATGTAGCCCCCGGAATATCCAGTAAATGACGCAGTAGGCACAATATACAAATGAGTACAGTAAAAAGAAACATTTTAAAATCATTGGTGTATAAACAAGACTGTTATTAAATATGTTGGGTTAATAACCTGTAACCATGGCAAATTGAGCCCGCCGACTACGGATATTTACGAAGCAAATAAAATCGATGATTTATTACTTTAAAACTGACTATGCAAGTAAATTCTAATAGGTAGACATGTGAACGTTAGTGTTGCAAATTATTGCTTTGTGTGAATATTTAAATCATACCTACTTAATACGTATAAAGTGTGTTTGTACATATTTATATTATCAAAAATGACATAACAATATTATTTATTTGTTAAAATACACACCTTAGAAGAAGAAATAATATTTTCACAAGATTTAAATTTTCTTGCAGCACTGCAAAAACATGGACCTGAAACAAATATATGAAATAATGTTAATAAAAAAAAAAAGTTTCGATATTCTAGACCGAATACCTAAGTACCTACTGAGCTGTAATATAGAAAAAGATCTTGAACTATGCAACCTTTTTATGCTGCCTTTTATTCTGAGTCACCATACAATGACAACATCTGGCTTATACCTAGTTACCTCTTTACAATACCTACAAAATATAAATAAACAACTATAGCATCTTTATGTTCTACTTATTTATTTCATAAAATTATAAATGGTATTATTTAAGATAATTCATTGAATATCAAAGAATCATCATAGAATTTTAACTTACATCATTTATTTTCATTTTGTGTTCCTTCCCAATATATACATTAGATTAATCATTATGTACTGCATTATATACATATTGGATTGGTATTGCCTATTGCCAATGCGAGAAGTTTATATATTTTTTTCGATATTAGTGATTTTTCTCTTTTCCTGTATCTTTTGAGCAAACCTTGTTGTGTTTGCCTATATTTGGTAGTGCTTTTTTTAATTTTACATCTACTTTTGGGTTAGGTACCAATAAATAAATATAGATAATATGGTTACAGAGGGAAGTTTCACAGAGTATCCGAAACATTAAGAAAAACGAATATTGTTTATATTGCGCTTGTAGTTCAAAATAATAATATCACATCACCTACACACATTATATCTACGGTAAAGCAACTTTTATTTGCAACGATATCAGCGAGGCGTTCCGTACTTTTGGTTGGTAATTTCTCAACCGAATCAGTGAAAGGCGATGCAAGGCCACTACAACAATAGTCTGGATTATACTCGATACAAATAAGCACAAGGTACCTACACGTCGGCGGAAACGCTGCCATTCATACGAAGCTTTGTCTAAGAGATCCTTCTCGAATAGAAATGGATGGGTGATCATGACTTTACATGCGCACCTTTATTATACCAGAAGTGATTTAGTCGAAGCTTTTGTGTGATTCTTGGTTAGGTATCCTATCACTGGGTGTATGTTCAACTGGATTTTACATTTCGATTGGTTCCTATTACGTTTTTGTTTTAGAAACTATGGTTTTATAAGAAATCAGTCTGAATTACTAACTGTCTCATTGTTTTAATGGCTGACCTTAGTAATTAGCTTATCATTACTACTTCTGGTACCTCGTAGGATTTCCTAATAATAATAAATGTTGGATTCCACTGCTTTGAGCTGGAAAGCTCTTTTGGTAATAAAAAAGAGGGCTATAAATAAAATGCGTAAAAAGTATTCATGAGGGTATTACCATTGCATTGAAGCTTTATCAGTAACTTTCTCACGGATACAATGTACTTTCATCTGGTAAAAAAAAACATTTGTTTTGTGGATTTCTATTCATATATCTACGTATATATTTACAATGTTTGTGATATCTCCAGCGACCGATGTTATAGTTTTCTCATCAATCAATTTCGGTACAGGCCTACTTAGTCAAATTAAAAATCTATCGTAGTCATTTGCTTTAAAATGACCGCAAAAATACGGGTAATAAAGTCTACCTTGGTATATAAAACGAGTTAATTTAACTGTAAAAAAATATGCAGTACTAAAAATATTGTAAATCCATTGTGACATAGTCTTGGACATATCAAATAAAGAAAACTGATTTTATAATCGATCTGTTAAACTTTTAATACACATCCGTTATTATAAAATCTGAAATGATTATATCATTCTCAGGCGAAAGTTCTTGTTTTTATTGAAACTTGAAACTACATAAAAACGGTTCATTTATTGCCTGAAGTGTACATGTTATAATGTATTAATAAATCCGAGTAATTACTGAGTGTTTAACGATGTACATCACCAGTTAAATGAAGCTTATTATCAGTGTTGCTATTTATAGAAAGCTTGGCGACGATATGACGCCCCTTGATGAAGTTAAACAAAAAGTTATTAGTCAAACCTATACCACAGAAGATTTCAATCTTTATTTCTTTTTTAAAGTTTTTTTTATAATTGTATACATACTCTAGAAATCGTTCTAAGCTTCATACAATAAGTAATATAATTTCTTCTGTGTCTAAGTATACTGTCTTACGTAACCTTTTAAGACCTCATTTACTTATAAGTTCTCCTATAACACCTTATTCCTTTGCTAACTCAAAGTGTTATACAAACTGTATATAAAGGAAAGAGGTAGAATATACGTGTTTGTTTACGTTCATATATCATAAAGTATCTATTCATTTACTTATTAATCGTAGGAACTTGCCCGAGGTAATTGGTTTTCCGTATTAAAATTTCATGGCACTAAGACCTGACCTTTAAGAGTCCTAGATAGTGATTACTAACACAAACTCGTTAACGGTTGAATCACCTTTGATCAGAACACGAGGTCAGTACCTTAGGTAATTCTAGTTCTCTCACGCATACCGAAAACTTTTTTTTGTATAAGCTTTAGGGTCTTTGCACCCGTTTGTTAGTATCCTAGATTTACGGTCATTAGTCCCGTGGCTTTGAATTAATCAACCATTACGTTAAATATAACATCGCCAGTCAAAAAGGAATACGTTTCTAAATAATTTATCTTGAAGGTACGGAGAATGCTAATGTCCTGTCAGCATGATCTTAATCAAGATAAGGATTACCTTCTTTCTGCGATTTACTACATACATAGTATATAGGTACTACTTTTGAATATTTACCTACTTATCTAGATTACATGCTCACAAATATTTGTCCTGAAGAGGTTTTAAACCCATAACAGGTCAGGGTCAGCCAAAATGTTACATTTTCTGTCATTGTATAGATAATACAAAACTATTAGTCAAAATAGACTTACGAGTACATAGTCATTACTAATCTATTAGCTATAGTTTTATTCTTATCTTCAACTGTTCATACTAGACCCTATAATGAAGTAACTAGTATAGAATGACAGACGACTAATTGCAGGAGGCGCCTTACTCGCCATGATTGCTATAGGCAATATTTCTCAATGGATTACGCCACTGCTACTGATGATAAGCCTATGACTATGACGGAAGTCTTATAAATGCGTCCATTTGTAAGCTTATATGAAGCGACTTATTTCATGTGAGCTTAACAACCATTTGTCAAAGGATTTACTTTTTTCTTTACTCTAATTCAAAATTTACCGCGGTGATTAAACTGGAATAAAACATTAATGCTGATAACCTTGTATGTGTATTTATTATCTGTAAGGGCATACAACTCCTCCATAGGGACAAACGTTGGATGTTGCAATTAGAAAATTAAAAGTGTTCGTTGGAATAAAGTAAATTATCTTAATGTATTACCAAACCTACATAGTAATCATTAAATCTTGGAACAGGTAATTTTACCTAATAATAACAATTACAGTGGCTTGAACTTCTACCTTCGTCCTACCATCCGTCACGTTTCGAACAAAAAGAATCGTTCTTACCCAAGCTCGTGACTTTAACGCCCTACTTTTTACTTTATCCTCAGTAAATTTACCATTGTACTTATAGTTTTTTTATACTTATTTCTATTGCTATACGGCTAAGTTTCCAGTGGCATTCATGTTTTTAAGTAACTTTGCCTATTATTATTGTTTTCCCGCGGAGTTCTTCAAGGTACTATTCTATTGCCACCTCATTAAAGGTTGTATTTGTGTGGTATATCTTAGCTACAAGCAAAGTGCACCTGATCCCGACGTAATGGAGCTTACATAAGTAATTTACATTGTTTCCGGGAGCTACATGTTGGATCGGGGCTTGGAAAGTGGAAGAGAATGGATAAATAATTAGACAGTTCACTATTGTGGTCATTAAGAACGTGGCCCTTGTTTAACGATCTCGATATGTAAAGAAGTCAAACTTTGGTTTGTTGTATTTTTGAATTTTGAATAACACGTTGACCTTTTACCTTAGGTCAATACATTGTATGTCGTGTAAAGAAAGTAATTTGTAGTGAAAAAAAAACTAATCAAAAACGTTAAGAAGTTTTGAAATCACCAATAATCTCATATATCTTTGAAACATTATCTCAATTTCTTATCTGCAGATTTAATGGGTCAACATCGAAGGCAAATAAGATAATTTAAATGTCCAAGAAAAATGCCCCAATTTCGTTCATTGCTCACGTAGTAAATAAAATACTTCTATTGTGAACGGGTAGTTGTAATTCATTCGATAATAATGACAAAAAAAAATAATGATTTGAAAAATGATTGTCAATTTACTTTGTGATATTGAGAACGATCGTGATGAATACAATGAATTAAATTGATTCTTACGTATTTTACACAATACTGGAAAAATAATGAAAAGTATTAATCGTTTTATAAGGAAACTTTGTCTATTTTCTTTGTCACAGGACTTGATTTGAAACGTGATGTAATAAATATTCTGGGACCTTTCTCTACACATCCTCCACTCACATATATATTGTTTTGCTTGGTTGACTTTTTCCTGACCCAAGGAAGGAAATAGTCCTTTAAAAACCTGTAATATAACATCAGTTTTAACAGTTTTTGAAAATACTAATTGTTTTCCTAAATATCAACTCAATTCGGACTATAACGAAAATTAAATTTTGATGTAATTATCTATATAAGTATGTATTTAAAAGAAGTATATGTAGTATATCAGCTATCTGGTTACCATATCACAAGCTCTGCTTAGTTTGGAATCAGATTGGCCGTGTGTGAAAAATTAACCGGGATATTTATTATTTAAAAAGAGTACCTATTAAAGAATTCGGTCAATATACGTTTTCAATCCTAATCGACACCATTTAATTTAGATTTATAAATAACAATAAATAGTTTCACTAACATTCAGATGTAATAGACCTATTATCGATCTTTTGTACATTAATGTCATCGGTGGGAATGGAACCAATGACTTAGTAATGTATGAAGCCTATACAGTATCTACTATATTTTATATCTACATAATATTTCATTTCTTAAGACTAAGGTGAAGTTAATAAATAACTATGTGGAGTTTCTAAATCTCTAACAACGTGCTCCGGCGGACTGTGACCATTTCACAAGATGTTTGTAATGTTGCCAGCTGGTTACCATTATATTATTTCAATGTAACACATATTATATAAATGTATTTATGTTATAATTATGCCATATGGAAACTATTACTGACTTTAGTTTCGGTCGATATTTTAAATGATGGAATCCATCAGATAGATGTAGATTATTTATTCGATTTAGTTAAGTGCATAACACAGCATAAGTAGCAGAATTTTGAATGCTGTGACCACAAAATATGAACAGTTTCTTCCAATACATAGCGAACTACCTAGTTCACTTAGTAAAGAATCATTACTATGTAGGTAAATGGTTGGAAATAACATTGATGTTATCAACATACTGAGACGAATTAAAGGCGGTATATAGCGAAACACATCCGTTAAACACTCAGCTGAACATAAATCAGATATAATACCAAAGAATGTAAGCAAACAGCTATCTAGCAAAGAGTAAAAAAAAGGTAATATGGTGCGGAATTCTTATAAGGATTCCTGTGGCTTCTGCGAATAAGAAAACTTTCTATCTGTACCTACTTTGGAATCTTTCTCTTCAATTGAATCGGAACAAATTCTTTGTGATCAACTAGGTCGAGCGAATACACTAGCTAGCTAGGTACATATATGCATCCTTCAGCTTTTTGTCAATGTTTTAGCACGTCTTCACGGCACAAAAACTCGGGCTTTGTCCAAGACAGACTCAAAACGTAGGTACTGTCTACACTAATATTACCAACAGACTAAATTTAATGTTTTCTTTGTTTGTTTGCAACAAATATACTCCGAAACTACTGGACCGATCTGAATAATTCTTTCACTGAAAGAAAGCTACATTATCAGGGAATAACATAGGCTATATTTTATCCCCGTGTGCGTACGGGAATTGGAACTACGCGGGTGAAACGCGCGGCGGCAGTTCGTACTATGATAAATATGGCCGTATCTAAATGAACTTTGTCACGATCGTCAAGGAAAACCAGTAGAGATCAGAGTCATTAGGTCTTAAAGACTATATCGATGACTAGATACGTTTCTGTTGTGAGTTTCTCATTATCATCTACTTGACTATCGTTAACGTGATCTATTGAGCGACATCATTAGATATTTATAAATTATACTAGTGACTCCCCGAGTCTTCTTCCGTGTACCCTGGAGATCTTACATTGTCCCGGGATACAATGTAGCCTATGTCCTTTCTTAAGCTCTAGACTATCTGCGTACCAAATTTCATTTAAATCGGTCCAGTAGTTTTAGCGTGAAAGCGAGACAGACAAAGTTACTTTCGCATTTATAATATAAGATTAACTTATGATTTAACTCTGGAACGAGCATCTCGGACGAACGGAAGTTCTCTTTACAGTAGAGTCCAAATTAAATTAAACGTTGTAGAAGCATTTTCCATTGGAATTATGAAACTTGAAAGAAAAAAATACATAAGCAAAACGGATTGAAATACGAAACGAAATTAGGTACACAGATAGTCTAAAGTCTGAAAAAGGACATAGGCTACTTTTTATCCCGGGAAAATGCAAGATCTCCCGGGTACGCGGGGGAAACCGCGGGGAGCCACTAGTAGTTATTAATAACTACTGTGCTCACGTATTGTTATTATGTAAGTTGTTAATGTAAAATCGTTATAATATATTACTTAATTACAACCGCCTCACGACTATCATTATTTTATAAATAAAATGATTCAATAGCATAATGTAACTGTTGTGGTCAAAAGAAACAGAAATATTTCCGATTGCACTGGTATTAAAAAGAAGCCTCAATTTGACTGTTCTTTCTCTATACTAATATTATAAAATTTTGTGTTTTCGTATTTTTTTTGTATTGAATAAAAAATGTGCCTCAAAAAACACTTTCACCATTGGAAAGCTACATAATAGGGAGTAATATAGTCTATATTTTATCCCTGTAGTCCCACATGAACGAGAAGCTTCCATTGATGAAGATCTACAAGCAACAGCTTTCAAACAAAAAAAAAACAAAAAGAAATGCATTAAATCTATTCATTAAGAAGCTATGATGTCAAACACTTTTAACACTACTTTTTGCATCGGGACGTTTAAAACATGCCTAGTAGCAAATACCTTTATGATATGCAACTAAAATTATGTCAATAAAACAGATCAAACTAAATGGTATTGGAATGCAATAAAAGTGAGAAGGAATGTTCGGTTTGCGGCTTGTTAAATGTAATTCAACGCCGCAGTATCAAATACTACAGAAATAAGAGATACATTTGCGTTCTAACGACTTAAATTACCAAACGCGCATCATTTTACGTTATTCATACCATTTTCGTTTTTATTGCCGCTTTTCCTTATTTAGTTTGTGGAGTTTTCTCGCTGTTATTTTGATTTATATCGATAAACATTAAGAGACATAGATCAGTTAAATTAAAGATTGTTAGAGTTTATTTCTTCTTATAAGAACCTAAGTATTAAAGACTTGTATTTCCAAGTCCAAATTTAAAATCTTGAAGGTCTAACCTACCAATAAAGCTACCACCAAGATTTAGGTAAAAAAAAAATTTTAGTAAAGCGTACAATACACAGATACACGTCTTAAGAAAATTCCACGCGAAACTGTAGGTACAAAAATCTTTAAATCAATACAAATATTTTTTACCAAGTCTAATCTTTTAAAATATTAAATAGCTTTGAAAAAAACAGTTATAAGCCACTTAGTCACGGTGCAATGAGCAGTCAAATTTCATTTTCGGCCGTGGGAGGCATTGTCAAATGTCATCAGATGTGACCTCAAGCGGACACCATTTCTAGGATATATCGATTACTGGAAATGTCACTAGTATAATAACTTCCTATTTATATAATAGTTCATATTTGAGCCTTGGTAATACAGTTGATAAATGACAAAAGACGGTAGCTAGAATGTCAGGTGGAAATAAATCCTAAGAATATTATAAACGCGAAACTTTGTATGTATGGGTGTTTGTTCATCTTTCACGTAAAAACGACCGAACGTATTTGGATAAAATTTGGAACACAGATAGTTTATAACCGGGATTAGCACATAGGCTTCTTTTATCCCGGGAAAATGGAAGATCTCACGGGATCCCGGGTGAAACCGCGGGTGAAACTGCGGGGAGTCATTAGTTAGTGTAATAAAATAATATGTTTTTGTAAAGCAACCTATAAGACACAGTTATAATAAAAATATTACGCGAAGAAACAACAAAAAATGTATAAAGCTATATTTATAAATATTTTTAAAGCGAGGAAATCTGCAATACCTACCTACACGATAAGGTATCACTTCGCTTTACGTCCAGCCTATATAAATTGTGACATGTAAAATAGGTCAAGTGTAAATAAGGGGACCGTCCTCATGTCACGCCGATAAAGCTCACGGGGCCAGCTTTCCCCGAGCTTATTCTATTAATTATTCCCGGGGGAGGCAAATGCCAATTATTTTTCTGACACGTCATCGTGGGGACATGCAAAGCTTTTTAGCAGATAGCTTTCAAATTAATGATAATTGAAATGACATTGGTAAATATGGGGTGTTTTGGACATATACCTAACTGAGTATAAGTAGGTATAAGGTGAATATTTAATATTTGGTTTCATAAGCTTAGTGTTAGTGAGGTCGAATCCGGAATACATTGAGCTTAGTTATTGAGCTTTCCGTAAAGTTGTTGTAGACAATATGGTTAGAAAATCATAGGACGGTAAATAGTATTAACCTAAGCATGTATTTAGTTGTTAAATTTTGAAAATATATTTTCTAAATTACGTGGTATTTTCAGCCCTCGATATTTTGTCACTATTGCGAACATGATCCTCTTTTTAAGTATAATTAGATACTAATTACTACCGTAGATACTTTATGTTACTGTTCAATCCATTAAAGTAAATAAGTCCATAGCTATAAATGGATTTCCATACTTCCGTAAAATGCTCTTACACGATCATCATTAGCAAAATCTTGACAAACTTCACGTTAATCGAGTTCAACGTATTGTTCTCCCTCAAATAGACGGAGACAACCAACTATTTACAAATAAGAAGAACCGCGAGACATTCCCAGGTTCGCCTCCTGAATCACGTTGAAGTCGGCTGAGTCACGCATTGTACTTAACCACTCTATATAGATACTCTGTGTAGACACGATGACTCATAGTCTGGCAAGCTTCGAGTTTGACCAACCTCTCCGATGCTGTGATATGTAGATGCAGTGTGCGCCGTGGTAAATGGCAAATGATAGTCCCTCACTATCTAGACACCATTTACATATTTTATTTGTTCTGTAACTGAAGGGGGAGTAATTTAATTATAAAAGAAATCGATTTAATTCTTATCTAGAGTGGTACGCGCTTAACGCCTCTTGGGCCATTTTTAATTGACACTAGTTTTTAACGCGTTCAGAATAATTATGTCTACGTCAAATGACGTCATAATTTATGGAAAGAAGTAAAGTTTTACCGAAAAACCATTGAATTTAGATAAAGTTTAATGGTAGAGTCCCTATGTACGCTATTTATTCCGTATATATGGCAAATCCATTATATCAAACCACATTGATCCTGCCCTACTGTTTTGAACAAGCGCAAACGATCGGGTTGTTTGGGGTACAATTAAGTAAGGTAAATGTCACTAGCTCCACGACAGCACAACCTATGCTCTGTCCCTTTCCCTAACTATGCTGTCAAGTGAGAGGTCCGAGATGAGTTCGTCGACCAAGTTTGCATTAGCGAATGCAAGTACAGTAAGTGAGTTGGGACCGGTTTAATACAACTTGAACAATGTACCGATACTATGGCGTTGCGACAGCCTCCAACACCGTTTCCTTATAAGATTATGAGATTGGGGGCAAATTTCACTTCGTATATCGACTTACTATAATCTATTAAATGTAACCGGTTGCGATTAATCTTTTGTAAAGATCGCGAAAGATAAATTGATTGTTGTCGTGAGTTTAGTGATTGTTTTTGATGGTTATCCATTGGAATTGATAAACAGAAAGGCGTACTTTCAAGCAGTTTTATATAACTTAAAACTTACTCTATTTACATTACCACCTCTGACGCATTTTTAAATAAGCCTCTATATGATTTCCCATACATTTTGTCGTAGTATATAACTATACTAAGTTACCGGGGGACCTACAACATTGCTGAGATAAAAGGTACTTTGTCCTTTCCTGAGCCCTAGTTCATCTCTGTACCAAATTTCATTCAAATCAGTTTAATAGTTTAGGCCTGAAAGCGTAATAGACAGAGTTATTTTCGCAGTTATAATATTAATGATACGTATGATTTCAACAAATAATATATTAAGTATATAATATACTGTTGACAAGTCTTCTAATGACAAAAACATCGCAACGCAAAGTGTTCCATGTCTAGACAGAGAGCCACGTTATTTTCATCCACTCACCGCATCATGTAGTTGTCTGATTCCCTTTTTTGAGGAGAATTTTATAATAAAAGACAATTAAAATCTTACTTTTTGTATATAGTAAGTAGCTTTGGAAAAAAATCTTGAAATTTTAAAAATAAATAATTTATAGACACAAGTAGATATACCTTTTCTTTTGCAATACATTTTTTTTGTAATACATGTGGGTTACTGTTTGGTGATCTGGCTGCATCTCCATTATCAATAGAGGGGCCCTGGGTACGTGCCTAGTTGTTTAGGGAATAAAATCTGGAATCTTAGTAATTCACAGTAATATGTAGTATAAATGCGATTTTTTGGATGTTTGTTTCTCAATCACGTCAGAACATTTGAAGGGCTGAACTTTGGCACAGACTTAGATGTTTTGTAGTTTATTTTATTATCCCGAATTATTGAAAATGTTAGTAACCAAATCCGTATGTATTACCTTACATTACCTACGTACTAAGGGTAGGTACCTATCAAGATTATAAACAGAATCAAAACAAACCACAATAAAGAAGTTTGAAACAATAATGTTATTTTGACTTTAAAGGCAAATGCACCACAGTGGGCGGTGCGTGGGCCGCATCAGAGAATAACACAGCGATATACAGACCTGTCTGTACTAATAGGTAAATTATACAGGATCTAGTTCAGGTTTTTTTTTTCAATTTATGTAAGTGTTTCAAGGATTTTCAGTATGTTTGAATTTCAGGTTTTTATCGCCGGTGTTTTTAGGTATGTTAAGAGATCTTACTTTTTATGGGTATTTCGTTTTGTCCTTGTAATGTTTATACTTCTACATACAAGGTTATGTGATCCTTAATAATAATAAGCGAGAATTTTCGTTCATTTTGAAAAATATCACTCGCGCTAAAGATGATATCATGAATTTTTTGCCACAGCAATTTGACTTTTAGTTTTATACCCTCAACAACCAGGCACCACTTTCTCATTGGGCACCAAGAGCATGTGTCCAGGGCCTATCGATAGGGACCCCTAGTGATGGCCCAAGTTACCAAATCACCAAATAATAACCGACATGTATCCGAAAAACAAGTTTATACCAAAAAACTATAACTACTGACTACATTACCTACTTGCTTTTAATTATCTTTAGCATGGGCAATACTACTTACTACATGTAAAAAAAATATATTCGTTGAAAATACTCTAACTAATCATTCTAACAAAATAGTCCACAGTCAAGGTCATAAGGGTCCCATGAATGTGCCCAGATCCTCCAAAGGTTAAAAACGGGCCTTAACCTACAGGTTTCCAAACATAATACCTCCATCAGACGGCTGACATTGAAAGGATCCTGTCAGATGACATAATAGTCATATCACACACTTATCCTTTGTTAGTCAAGGTGCAGTGACAAAGCTTAGGTACGAGCCTCGTACAGTTGTTTAAATGAACTGGCTTAAGGTAACTGGTTTTATGGAGACGGCACTCGGAGATTTGTGTGGATTTACCTTATGGTTTTGTGGAAATAGTATATTTATGTAACTACTGGTTCAGTAGGTATTAAAAAAGATGTTTGATTCTGATTATGATCTCGTTGTCACCTATGTTTTATAAATTTGATGATTTGAAAGATTTTCAGAAGTTTAATCTTATTGTAAAATAAGTAGAACTGTTCTAGGGTAACCAGTTAGTAACTAAACTAATTTAAAACATGCCTATTTACATAGATATTACGCCCAGACTCAAGAAACAAACATATTCACATATGTTCGTCTTACTTAATCGGAACTTGAACCACCGCAGCGGCTTGCAAGTCAAAGTCACTAACCACAAAGCCAGTTAAATAAAACAGTATTTAATTTATAAATATGTATGTCATAATATATAGGTACCTATTGGTTCAAAAAACATGTTCCTTCAAGCACAACGTATGTGTTAATTACATAAAAATTTGCAACAAAAACAAATATAACTAATTATGTCCAAACTTATTGCTCATTACGATTGTGTTACAAAAGAAAAAAGCAGATTAAAATCTCATTACAGAAAAAATCTTGCGTATTTAATATTTATTGTTAGCTTCCCTGTTTGTATGACATCAAGTCATTATAATTTTATTATGAATGTGTTATTGTAAGGATCTTCCTAGTCTTGTCTCATATTACCCATATGAATGCTAATTCTTTTGTATGTTGTGGTTATTAATAGATAAAAATAAATAAACAATATTCCGTAAATAATCGAGTTATGTATGTGAGTACAGAATCGATCAAAGTTATATTGTATCATTGGGCTTTGAGGTTGATTTTGGTGTAAACAGACTTAGATTTCCTATTTAAACTTCGAAGGCATAAATGAAAATGTACGTGCTCGCAAAGAATAAGTAAAAACAGTGGAAAATCCGCTCTTCTACCTACATGATAGGTCTCGATAGTAGTTTATATAGGAAAAAAAATATGCGTGTAAGTAAAAGCTAAGACTCTTTAGAGCTCCATATATCGTTCGTGAACCCAGGTAAATTCGCGAAAGCTAACTAGTTTAATATATAAATTAATCGCAATAGTCAGACATCGCCGACAAAAGCTTCATGTAGAAGTGACGTCCCGTCGCGTTTCCGATCGCTTAGCATTCAACACACGTCTTTGATTGTCATTTACTTGTGTCATTCGGTGTGCATGTGTCAACGAACTAATTGGAAAACAAAGAACTGTATAATATTTGTTATTAAATTATATATAGCTGTACCCGGTAAAGTGGAAAAGAGAGTTTTTGAACGTCCTCAAAAGCTTAACTAAGTTACAACACAATTTGTCAAGTTTTAGAGACACATGAGGACAATCCTTCAAATATTATGTTTTATATATATAGATAGACGTATTAGGTATAATTCAGAGGTAACTCGGGACATTACATAGAAAGCTGAATGAGGAAAACAATGTAAGAGTAAGTTTCGATTTGAGTTTATTATTTTCCGGGTATATCTCGTTCAATTTGGAATCAGATAACCGTGGTATATTTATTCTACGGTTATTGAAATTGAATTATATTCATTCATTCATTCATTCAAATAGACATTCGCTGACATTTGTGAAATGACGTCTCTAACGGAAGAAAGGATGATTTATATTGATATAGTGATTCCTCGCGTTCCTGAGATCTACAATTTTCCCGAGATAGTATAGCCTGTGTGTAAATCTAGTTTATAAACTATCTGTTTTCCAAATTTCATCCAAATTAGTTCTGTAGTTATTGCGCGAAACAGTAACAAACATCGATCCATACTCACTAACTTTCGCATTTATAATATAAGTCTCTACTATTATCCTTTACTATTTATTAACAATGTATAAATAGTATTTATATTTTATATGTATTTATATGCATATTCATATATTTATACTATATAATACATTCGATAGGCCTTTTAATACCTATATTCTACATAAATAAATAAAGTTATCGTGTTTCATTTAGTTTCAAATAAATAAAATGTTCAATGCAAATAACAATTTCTCATAACTCGCCTGCCTTTGACACTCGTGTTCAGAAACGTCAATCAGAATTATAATATCTTTGTTTATCAAATAGCAATAGAAAGGAACGGGTTAAGTAATCAATCTTACATCAAATATGCATACTCTGAGTACGGTCTTAAGGTACCTATAATTAATTAAAAGCGAACAAACCGAAAGTGAATAGGTACTCAGCGAATGAAACTGTTAATTGATATTAATTGTAAACATTTTGTGCCTACGTTGTTTTTATGTGTTTATGAAATAATATGTGTTCTATTAAAAGCATCAAGGATCCAACATACTTGTTGTTATCTTCTGCCATGATTAATAATTAATAATCGGTTTATAATCCCTCTTCGAAGTTGTAAGGCTATTTTTAATTTCGTATTTCGCCTATTAATATTAACATCCTAATAATTTACTAGAAGTTACAATATTGATATCATATTCAAACATAAAAAAAGACTATTTATTTATGGTTGCTATTTTATTTATTTACAATTGGCAACACGGACCATCAGCTGACTAAAGCGAATTAAGTCTCAGTGAATATATTACGTCCATGCAGTGAAGTAGACAAAGTCTTAGACATTTTTAATGTTCCTAAATACTAAATACCTAGGTTTACAGTACGTTTTCGGTTACAGTTGAAATGTTGAAAAGCAGGCCCGTTAGAAAGCTGAAAGTTTTTTCAGATTTTCAGCCCATTGTCACATTTTTGTATTTCTAGAGCAAGACCTACATGACTATGTGGTGAGCTACATACATAAGAATAATGCAAGTAACGGATAAGTCTTTATGTGTATTGGAAAACGCAGTTTAAAGATAATTATCTTTTGAATATGTAGAACTCTTCCTTGTTGCGGTACATTTAGTTAGAAACGGAAATCCTTTGATGATTTATTGTTGTAGATAAAGTTCACACTTTCTCGCAAAAATACATTAAAAATCTTGCAAAAATTTGCATTATGCATGGCAATAGTATTGAGGTTTTTTATGACAAAAACTAAATACAGAGGCAGTCATAATTTATATAATTTATTGCCATCTAAGTATATTACTAAAAATGTTTATAGAATAAAAGTATGCACGTTAAAAAAAGCTACCTTCATCAAAGTGTTTTTATCTAACTTCACTCACATACCTACTTAATTTGAATAAAATAATGTAAATTTTCCAAAATGGGTCCATAAATGTATTCACTTGTTTTATATCCACATAAAACATTATAATTTGCTTAATATGCAAATAGAAGGCGCCTTTATAGCAATAAACATTTTGATCACACAAAAATTTCATACGCCTTAAATAGCTTTTTCTTAAATAAGAATCTTCTAATTCTTTTTCTTGTACTGAAATAAGTGATAGATGCGTAAAATGAAAATGCGGCGACAATTCGATTCCACTTTACTTCATACCTAGTTAGTTATCTTTATATTTTCCTACATATACTCGAATAAATAATAAAAACGAAATACTTAATAATGCTTTATAAATACTAAAACTTGACTAAAATATTGAGAATCTTTTTTAATTGTAAAAAATATTTACACCATGTCAAACACCATCTAATCTGTACCTATTTATATATAATATATCTAGTCAAAAACATAGTAAAAATCTGTTTTCTATCTAACAACCAAACAATCTGAGCGCCCGGTTTCATTCACCTCCAACATGGGGCATAGCATAGCCTCAAAACCCCAAAGCTTTCACCGCTAAAATCCTGAATTAAAACACAAACATACTTACAGATATAATGATCCAATATTATTATTATAGATTTTATAACACAGCACAGTTTTTTATTGTATAAAAAATGCAACTGTTTTATTGTACGGCACTTGTTTATCGCGTGAGAACGTACGCTCGTCACTGAGTTAGAGGGAGGACTGAGGTTGGCCCTCTCTAGTGAGGGAAGAGGGGCTTACTGCCTTCCTACCATGATACGATAGACTCTCTCTTGCCTCTTGCGGATTTTACTCGCATTTTGTGTTTATCTCTCGTTTTGTACGGATGGTTTAGTGTGGAACATTTTTATCATTGACTTGTATAAAGAAATGTAGTAGGTTTTTTTTGGAGATTATTTCTAAAGGATACCAAATTAATATTATAAACTGTATAGTAGTTTAGTTGTCTGGCTTTATCTATTCATTGACTTCCATATCTAATCTTATCTCACAAATTATGGTAATTTTTATTTGCCTAAGAGGATAATCGGACATAGTTCAGTTTAGTATTTACATTCCCGTGATAAAAGATAACATTGAAATATCATGTAGGTTTCCGTTTTGAGTCACAAACTTGAAGAGTTAAAGAAATTTGGGGGACGTTAATTTTTGTACATTCTCGCTTTGAATCAAAAACACTTAAGTAATATTAGTTGTTAAAAATGTAAACTTAAGTATTAGGTTAGGTAAGCTTTTTTTCTATGACCTCCGAACCACTACTGCACCATATATCTTCGGCATATATCGCATTTACCTGAGTATTTATATATATAGTACCTACTTATTATTGTTCAGACCGAATACTAGCGAATAATACCTTCAAAGCAAATTCTTTATTTTTCTAGATTTCATGTTTTTAATATCTATGACAGAATTAAATTTTATGATCAAATTAATTATATTGATTGTATTGTTTAAGTGTCTCGTACATATAAAAAAAATTATAAAAAAATTAAACAACAACACACAAACAATCTTAACTCAATAGATTTTTGAAGCGTGACGTCAGAATAGTCAGTATATAAGGGTTGTCACCAGGAATTATAGTCCCTAGTCATCGAGCGTTTAACCTAATAGTACAAGCCGGTAATGTACAGCGACCAACTATTACCAGCCGGTGCAGGTAAGTCGCAACAGCTTGTGCATGCCTAAGGTCGCCGACACCACAGCTTGGGGCTGCCACTGCTGGATGTGGTGTTCAGCTATGCAGCTCATCTGACTGCAGCCTCGTTACCTGATCGAACTGTTTCATATCTATACTAATATTATAAAGCGGAAGAGTTTATTTGTTTGGTTGAACGCGCTAATCTCAGGAACTACTGATCAGATAAAAAAAATTTTTAGTGTAAGATAGTCCATTTATCAAGGAAGGCTGTAGGTTATATATCATCACGCCACGATGAATAGGAGCGGAGCAGCGGTTGCAAAAACGGGCAAGTGACTAGTATTTCATATATCGTTTTGTATTGAGATCTACATTATTAAAGACTTTAGAATATAAATGAATTGACTCATGTGTTTTGGTAGCATTTGTCATTGCTCTACATAGAGGTACCTATATTATTATCTTGTAATAGCTGCCTCCACGCGGTTTTACCCGCGTAGTTCCCGTTCCCGTGGGAATACAGGGGTAAAATATAGCCTATGTTACTCAGTGATAATGTAGCTTTCAAATGAAAAAAGAATTATTAAAATCGGTCCAGTACTTTTTGAGTTTATTCGTTACATACAAAAATACAAATCTTTCCTCTTTATAATATTAGTGTAGATAGTGTAGAATCTACACTGTAGATGTACCTACGTGTACGAAGTTTTGTGAGAATATATGTATGGATGTATGTTTGTTACTCTTTCACGCCAGAACGGCTGCAGAGATCACGATGAAATTTGGTATTTTTTGGAATGATACATATGCTAGTTATTATCCGGGGAAAATTGAAGAACCCGGGTGAAACCGCTGGGAGCCACTAGTCTGCTTTATTTTGGTTGAATCCTTGAATTTAGTATTAACATTTCTCGTTCATTTTTTTTTCTGTTTTATATCTAAGTTATGTAAATAAAATACAAGTAATATAAAAGTAATAAGGTAAGTGTTACAAATCGTATGCAATAACAAGGACACATTAAGTATTATATTATACTAGCTGTCGCCCCGCGGCTTCACCCGCGCAGTTCCCGTTTTCGTGATCACAGGGGTATCAAAAATAGATAGTATCTAGCCGATTCTCAGACCTACTGAATATGCATATAAAATTTCATGAAAATCGGTCAATGCGTTTCGGAGGAGTTTAATCACAAACACCGCGACACGAGAATTTTATATATAAGATTATTATCCATTTAATATGATGATTTCACAATCTGACGCGTAAATACGGTTCCTGCGAAATTGCAGTTTAAATTGAGCATATGATACACACAATGACTCTGAATTTCAATATATTATGTACAGAGTATTCAAATTGATTCACAGATATTCTGATCTTGGGTTTACTGATCAATTTAGAGGTGGGTAATTTGTTCCAACAAGTAGTTGATTCAACAAGTGACAGAAGTTTTTTCCTCATGACATCACAAAGCTCTTCTTCAAGCTTTTCCTTTCTAACTATGAAATAAATATAATATGCTGGGATATTTTTCACATTCCAAATTAAGCAGAGCTTGTGATATGTTAACCAGTTAGTTGATATACTAGATACATATACTACTTTTAAATACATACTTGTGATAATTACATCCAGACACAGAGCAAACAGATTTATTTATTAATACAAATATTTGTCCTGGACAGGCGGCTTGAAAGTCAGACTCACTAACCACAAAGGCTTAATGGATGCTGAATGTTTAAGAAAGAAGAAAACTTAAATAAATACAACCTAAATATCTACGCGGGGCTTTTATATAACCTAGGTTTATGTAAGAACCTATATTTGGTTAGGCCGATCGGCTTTATGACCCTTTCAAGCCGTCGGTCTTGAGTTGGAATAGCATACCACCCAGGGTAAACATTTTGTTTGTTCTGTGCCAGGTTGTTAGTACATATGTATATAAGTAGGTATGTGTAGTATATCAGCTATCTGGTTACCATAACACAAGATCTACTTAATATGCAACTAGATTGACCATGTATGAGAAATGTACCTAGATATTTATTTATATTTATGAGTAGAAATCACTACTTCCCTAGTAAATTGGCTTGGTTAAAAATAAATGCGAAAGTAACTCTGTCTTTCTGCCTGTTTGATATACCACTGTTGAAGCATTTTGGATGAAATTTGATACACATAAACTAGGGCTAAGGGGTTTAAACATAGGCTATATTTTATCCCGGAAAAGTCGAAGGTTCCCCAAAAAAGGGGCTAACCCTGGGGTGCAAGTTAGTATAATTATGAATTGCTTCATGGATTCTGGTGTTTGTTGAACAATAAATATAGGTACTTTAAACAGAAACCTACTTATGTCCTTACGTAGTTAGTTATGATGTTACATTAATTTCATCACATTTCTTCAAATTGATAAAGAGGTGACAATGGTAGTCTTTCTCAAGGAAACTAGTAATAATAATATAATTACATCACCGATAACGACGCAATGTCGGTTTGTCTGCGGACTGTGACCTTCAAAACATACTTTGCCGTGTCAAATGTGTGACAAATGCTTTCGTTTCGCCTTGCTTTGCTTGGTCTAAACGTTTACGTAGAGCACGGTAGATGGCGTTTGTGACTATTTAATGAAATAACTTTTATAATAGAATGATACATTTTAGTAGAAAAATAATAGAAACTATCAAAATGCGATTCGGACTCGAGTATGTAGGATTCAGAATAGTTCAAGATGCTAATTCTATTTGGGCACAAAAAAATAGTTTCTAGTTAAGAAGTACACATTCTTATAGACGGACGGATGGACAGCGGAGACTTATTCATCTGTTACAGTGAAGTACGGAAAACAAAAATGAAGACATATTCTGAAATGACCAAATAGAGCTCTAACTATAGGCTTGATTTTGTAACTCCCTTTTAAAATACTTTTTATTCGTTCGTGCTCAAATTAATATAAATGGAGTTAACGTGAACAGTTAAAGCTTGTAAGTAACATCCAAAATATGAATAGTGAATACCCAAGACTAATGAATGTCCTCCCCCTAATCGAGTTAACATCGATTCGAAGTCCCCTCGTAAGTCGTACGGAACCGTGAAATGTAGGTATCTACAAGTGCTGTTCCACCCTAATATCGAATTTGGATTCCATTTAATCGATACAGCTTGATCAAAGATGTAGGAAGACTTTTTTATTTAGAAGTTTCATATTTATTATTTATTTATAAATTTTTCATAAACGTTTATTTGTTTAGGAGTAATATTTTTTTTTTATGGGACTAGAAGGTGTTAGCCTCTGATGGCTGTTACACCCTCTGATGGCGGTAACACCTGGAGTAATAAAGTATTTACGATAACAGTATGAGGGAAGAGAATAAAGTATGAGCGTCGCAATTAACCCCTATAAGTACTACCCATGACCTTTTCTTTGAATCTCTAAATATTATTGTAGTTAGAACCACCATATTTTACGCTTACCTATTACGCCCAATTTCGAGCCATTTCATTTCACATAGGTATCTGAATCTTAAGTAGAAATAAAATTATTTATTATCTATGTCACAATTTTATGATACCAAACAAATGCATGCAGCATCCACAAATCCACAAGTACTTATGTGACAAAGCACCTAAACTCTCTAGGGACTAGAGTCCACAAACAACTACACAACACAGACTACCCACATAAATTGCAATTGTAACGGACGGTCAAGTCTCGCATTTTCATCAAACTTTAACAACACTACTGACCGTCAATGCTGGAGGGTGGGTCCACGTAAAACTGGGAAATTTATAGTTCTTTGCTATGAGTAAAACTGTTGTTATAGCTTCCATATAAAACTTTGTTTGAACTATTTAGTGCAGAGGCTATATAGGACTGATACGATACAATAGAATGACTTTGTTTAGGGAATGGTAATGGAGTTGTTTACCTACTTAGATCGTAACCTAGAGGTCTCTAATGCCTTGGAAATACCAATCTAAGGGAGATAGCGTTTACCTAATTATGTGGACTGTCTACCTGTTTATCGTCCACTTCTATTGATAGAGGTAGAACATAGTTAGGTATACTATGTTTTTTTTCTCGAAATACGAATGTATCTATTTAGGTATAGAGGGTTGTAAAGGAACCAAGAACATAAATGAGTATACTCTTTAATAAATAGGTATAAACATCACGAACTACTGACTAATCTGAACGATAAGTAAGTTAGGTTGGGATTCTATTTTAAAGTCGAAAATTTTAATATCGAGGCTTAGACAATGTCATATCATGTCATAAGCGAGTCCACGAAAAGTTTTATTTACATTAATAAATAAATAAAAATAAAAATAAAAAAGCCTTTTATTTCTACTAGAAAAGTTATTTTTAAAAGTTAGTATTTTTTAGTTTAACAAAAAAAAGTTTATAATTAATAATAGTATTTTAGTAGTTAGTAGTTTTTTAGTTTTCGAGTTTTGATAGCTATAAGTGTAGTTGACTACACAATAAACTTGAGGTTATTCTATTAGAACCCCTCTTCGGGTAAAGGCCTCCTCCAAACTAAGCCAGTCTTCTCTGGATTGTGCCCTCTGTATCCAGTTTGGGCCAGCTATGCTTTTTATTTCATCTTCCCATCTGTTGCAAGGTCTTCCTTTCCTTCTTTTGCCCACTGGCCCCCTCCATGCTGTCATTGTTTTAGTCCACCTTTGATCTCGGAGGCGTGCCAGGTGTCCGGCCCACTTCCATTTCAATCCAAGAGCTTGTGCTAAGGCGTCCGTTGCCATTGTGATATTGCGTATTTTTGTATGTCTTATTTTATTTATTCTTTTTATGTTAAGCATACTCCGCTCCATTCCTCTTTGGCATGTTATAATTTTGTTTATTATATTTTTGTTAAACTTCCATGTCTGACAAGCATAGGTCAGGCATGGTATAAGGCAAGAATTCATGACTTTAGTCTTTAATTTGATTGGCATGTTGCTCTTGAATATTTCTTTAAGGCTCCAATACTTATTCCATGTAAGCTGTGCCCTGCGCTCAATCTCCTGGTAGTTATTTTGTCTGTCAAAGCTTATTTGCTTGCCTAAGTAAATGTATTTTTCGGTATATAGGAGAGGCTCGTTGTCAACGTATATTTGTACCTTGGTGCTGTTGGTCATTACCATAGTTTTAGAACGGTTCATTTCTAGTCCGGCGAGTTTGCTAGCTTTATTTAGTGATTCTACCATGTGCTGTAGATCTTTTCCTTTCTCTGATATCAGCACCAAGTCGTCAGCGAAACGTAGGTGGGTTAAATGTTTTGTTTTTATTTTTACGCCGTATTCGTTCCAGTCTAGCTTGCTTATTATCGACTCTAATATGGCTATAAATAGTATAGGTGACAGTGGGTCCCCCTGTCTTACGCCTCTCTTCACAGGGAACCAGGAGCCGGCTGTTTCTAGTTTAACTCTAGTTTTATTCTTCCTGTATATGCTTTTGATTACTCTTATATATTCGTTTTCCACATTTTGTGTTGTCAAAGTTTCCCAGATATAGCTGTGTGACACCGAATCGAATGCTTTTTTGTAATCTATGTATGCCAAGTATAGTGGTCTGTTTCTCTCTTCATATTTCTCAATGAGAAGCTCGAGTGTGTGGATATGGTCGATGGTAGAGAAGCCTTTTCTAAATCCTGCCTGTTCGATGGGTTGTCTTATTTCTAATGTGGAGCAAATTTTTTTGGTTAGGATTGTAGAAAATAGCTTATATGCGCTCGGCAGCAGACTTATAGGTCTATAGTTCCCAATATCATTTGGATCGCCCTTCTTATATAATAGAATTATGTTAGATTCCGACCATTGGGTGGGTGTCTCCCCAGAATCGAGGATGGAGTTAAACAAATTTGTAATGGGTCTGGCTAGTATTGGGGCAGCTATCTTTAGGGTCTCGTTTGCTATATTATCCGAGCCCGGGCTTTTGTCTAATTTCAGTTGGTTTAGTGCCTCAATGACGTCGTTTTCTTCTATCTGGGATATTTTTAGTATGCTACCGTCGCTGTTGTTATTTTGGTTCATGTGGTTGTTGTCTTCTGGCTCGTTTGTGCTATAGAGATCCCTGTAGAACTCTGTCGCTATACTGATGATATCGCAGCGGTTGTTTTTGGTTGCTTCGCCTTGTTTTAGCTCCTTTATCCAGGTTTTATTTGGTTTAAGCTCCTTGTATGCCTTTTTGGTGCTTCCAGTTTGTCGTAGGTGTTTTTCAATAGTTTTGTATCTGTAGTCGGCGTAATCTTTTTTTATATATTTGTTGACAAGCTTGTAAAGCGCCGAAATTTCATTTCTTGTTGCTCTAGTTTTGTTTGAACTTTTTTGCAGGTCTTGTCTTCTTTTGAAAAGTTTTAATGTACGCTCTGAAAATATTTTGTGAACTTTCTTTAGGTGTTGTGCTACTCGTGCGTTATTCAAGCTTGATGTGATGATTTTGATTAGGTTGTCGTAAAATTGTTGGACTGGGATAATAGGCTCGGTGAATATTTGATCTTGCGATATGTAGGAGTTTAGGTATTCTTTGAACTTGGTGATTTCTTTCTCGCTTGTTATTGTACTATGTTGACAGCTAGTAAAACTTGTTCTACTTTTTCTTAAATGTGTATCATATAATATTGTAGCCCTTACTGGCCTGTGGTCTGAAGGGTAGTTAATGTTCAGTACTTCTATGTTTTCGAACATACGAGGTCGACTAGACAGCACAAAGTCGATTTCATTTTTGCTGGCTCCATCTGGTGATCGCCAGGTCCATTTATTTTTAGTTTTTTTTTTGAAGAAAGTGTTCATAATTGACAGTTTGTTTTCACTGGCATAATCGATTAGTCTTTGGCCTCTCTCGTTTCTGATTCCATATCCATGTGATTTCATGATTAGATGCTCCTCGTTTTTTGGTATCCCAATTTTGGCATTTAGGTCGCCCATTATTATGAAGTTTTTGTGTGCTAGTTCTATTGCCCTATTTACTATCGTATAAAAGTTATCGATTTCATCGTCGTTTGCTTGTGCGGTAGGGGCATATACTTGAATGATGGACAAGCTGGAACTCTCGAATTTCAGGTTCAACAGTGCTACTCTCTCAGAAAGACCGAGGTAGCCTTCTATATTGTGTTTAAGATGGCGTTTAATTATAAAACCTATGCCATGCCTTCCAGGCGTGTGGCCTGTATAGCAGAAAATGAAGTTTTCATGATCTTCGATTTCGTTTCCAATGCGTCTTGTTTCGGCTAATCCTAATATGTCGTATTTAATTCCTTTGAGCGCTTCGTTTAGCTCTAACAAACGTTCATATGATGAAAGTGATCTTACGTTGTATGTAAGGATGTATACTTTTTGTGGGGTTGTTTTGTTCTTTGGAGGGTTGTTTGGAGGGTTTTGGTCATGATCTTCCACGGTGACCAGCCGGCTTGGAAGATGAGTTTGATGTTCTGATAGTGATTGTTGTATGTTGACGCTGTGAGAGGGGGGCGGTAATTGCTATATTTTACCGTTATTATTTTGCTGTAAATCTGGTGAGTTGTTGGTGTTTTTGTTTATCAGGTAATTCAGCATGCCTGGTTTTAAAATACCTTCTGAAAGGCTTGATGTTCTTTTTACTTGTGTATGTGGTTTATTTTTTTTGTTGGCTTGTGTGTTTGTTTCAGCTCCTTTTGTTGTTTTGTTTTCAGGCGAAGTTGAAAGCATTCTTTTGTTATTTACACTTGTTTTGGTTTTTTCATTTATGATAATCTTGTCGTATTTTATTTTTACAATGTTTCCTTTTTCCCTTTCGATTTTTGCTTGTTCTTGAAGCTCTTTCCTCTTCTCTAAAATGTTTTGTGGGAAATCCTCCTTTATGTAGTAACCGGTATTCGTTAGTGCATTTCTATTTTTAAACAACTTGATTTTTATGCCAAGCGTACAAAAAGTGACGATTATTGGTCGAGGTCTTTCCCCTTTCTTACCTATTCTTCTAACTTCTTGAATATCCCTGGGATTAAGTTCGTGAGAGAAATGTTCTTTGATAAAGTTCAATATGAGATTTTCTAGGTTACAATATGATGTTTCTATTTCTTTTATTCCGAAAAAGACGATGTTGTTTTTTCTTGCCTGTTTTTCTAGAAAGTACAGTCGTTTTTCTTGGTTTTCACATTTTTCTCTTAAATGCTCATATTTTTCATTGAATAGCTTAAACTTGTCTTCCAATATGCAGTTTATATTTTGCGTAACTTTTTCCGTCACTTTTTCTCCACTTTTTTCTATTGCGGTTTTCTGTTCATCTAAATCTCTTCGAATTTTTCGAAGCTCGTGCATAATTTCCTCCATTTCTTATACTTTCTAATACGTTTTATAAATGTTATTTACAATAATGAAACTATTATTATGCTACTGCTAGCGCCCTCTTGAGTTCTTGTTCCGACTTGCTTAGTAACTAGCTCCTTGCCGGATCGATAAGATCAAATATCGTTCCAAGCGCTAGCTACTAGGTGGTGAGTACGGGTAGCTTTCCACAGATGTCACTAGTTTCTTTGTGCAGAAGTGTCACTCGCTTTGCTTATGATTGCAAGTCACTTTGAATATTAAAAAAGTAGGGTTATAAATGTCACTTTTATTTTAAAAAACGAATGTCTGGTTTATGAAAGCTCACAATTTGGTTCAGTTTTCTTCAATCTTTCCCTTCAGCTGCAAATTTGTATGGAATTTTCTCTGTATACACGCACAATATGACTAGGTCACAGTCGAGATATTTTCACTGATTACTTAGTTTTCACTCAATGTTGGACGTTGCCCACAATGTATGATGGAAATCACTTGTTTATTTCTTCACTTTTGTCTTTTCCGATACGTAAATGCACTTGTTTCTTTTTTTAAGATCACTATTAGTACGGAGCCGAAGTAAACATTGGCACTGTAGCGCCCTCTCTCCCTCTCCCTTTATTTACATTAGATAAGCATAAATTGTCTTTACAAATTGGTATTCTTATTTCGAGACAAAAAAACCAACAGCCATCAATCAGCGCTGTATTTAAAGTATTTTTGATTTATCACCCTATTTTGTTTAAATTCCAAGACAAAAAGTCCGTCGTCTTTCGTCACCGGATATCCAGAGTTAACTGGGGTGGATTTCGTATAAATGTTGACACTTTTCGTTATCGCTCTACATTAGGGATAGCATACCGCATTTTATGACATCCTATTTTGAACCATATGCAGTCATGATAAGGACTGATAACTGCTGCAAGGTAATATGATTTATACTAGGGGTGGTTGTGAAAACAAAGCTTGCTCGCTGGTCCCTTATAAAACTAAGTTTATGTGCATTGTTTGTAGATAAAGTCGCCCAGACGCTTTAGGGCGGCGCGGCGGCGGAGGGTGTAAAATATACCTACATATAATTATTTAATTTGTCAATTATCTAGCAAGGCAATGTTTGTGAGTATGGATATATGGTCTTTCATGCAAAAAAAAAATAGTTATTAGGTAAGTATCATTGTTTTTAAAATGGTTGACAACTCTTTTAGAATATCAAAGGCAGTGTGAACTGCAGATTTCTGGTATGGATATAGCTATTCTTCTATGTATAATGAGTCAGTCTACCCACATGGGTGACCGGACCACCACAGTATATATAAAGCTAGAGAATTAACCATCAAACCAATATTAAACCTACCTAGGTTTTATGACGTTTCCTCTCCTGTTATATAAGATATTTATAAAAAAAGCTATAGTTTTCAAACACAAGCCTATAGGTACAAAAACAAACGCTACGGTACTCCTCTAGATAATTGATTATAATGTACCTTACACAGTTATAAGAGATCTTATCTAATTACTTTAATGTATTATGCTTAAGTTACTTTGTATGTCTGTCTTTCACGGCAAAACCACAGATTTTCATTTATTTATTTATTTATATTAAATATCACGGTTATACACCAATTACAATATTTAAGGAACAATTAATAATTAAATCCTGTGAAGATATATAATAGAGCTGGAGAAAGGACATAAGGCTACCTTTCGTCCCGGGAATATTAAAGGTCCTCCGGGAACACGGGTGCAACCGTGCCAAGAAAGCTAGTATTAAAGTTATACATGCTGTTGCTGTCCACCTAGTGGAGTAAACGAAGCGAAAAATACGGTCTTACCTCCGAATTTTTTTACTGTGAACCGATTTGCATGAACTTTTTGGAATTAGGCTCATCTTACCCTTAACTTTAAAAGTGAAAATGATCTGAACTCCGCTTATTATTTTTAAGGGGTGTAAACCATCCCTTAATGGAAAAAATTACATTGAGCCATTTTATCGCTAGAAAACATGTCTAATAGCAAATGGTGAAATTGTAAAGTATTTTCTTACATAATTACCTCATATTAAAATCATTTTCAACCCCTTGAAAATCTTACAACCCTTGCAAATGTGTCATAGTATGGTATAAATATATACCATATAAATATATTATGGCGATAATATTTGTGTATTATCGCCATAATATATTATTAATATAGGTTAGGGTGCGGCGGGGGTGGCCCTTGGGCCACCCTTAAGCCTCGAACGTCTAAATGTTCTGAAATGAACACAAAAAAAGTGACAAAGACTTACTGTCCTAACATAACATTGATTACTACGCCCAAATATAGTTATTTTACATATTGCCGGTGGACCAGCAGGTATTCCATATAATTCCGAGGAAATTTTACATTTCCTAGGATATCTATGCATTAAATAGTTTTTCAAACAATATTGTACACAGTTCCTAAATAGTATCGGAACTGTACACATTTCCTAGGATTTGTATTCAATTCCTTGATTTCATACATTTCTAGTAGCATATATACACATTACAATAGTTGTGGGTCTCTATTATACTGCGTACTTTCACATTGCTCCAAATATTCGCACTCCGAAATTTTCAGTTACTAAGTAGATAAAAATATGTTAAGTTTTTGGACCATAACTCCTTCAATTTTCATGCTATCACAAGTTATAAAACACCATTGTAAAGGTAATTAAAAGAGCTACAACATCCTTTATTGCAATATATAGTAAAAAACCTTTTTCTGAAACGGTGAAGGGTTAAAGGGCTTAAGAGAGGCTCTGATTCCGCTGCCACGCGCTCTTTAAACAATCATAACTCCGTCAATTTTTGTTTCACAGAAAAACCAAAACATCCAAATTGTTTGTCAGAAAATTATCAATTTTTTTATTTCCACACTTTTATACGTATCTGTCGTCCTTTTTGAGATATTATGAAAAATAGGGTGGAGTTTTATAAATATTTGAAAGTTTGTTTTTTATATAATCATGAATTTTTTGAAAAATATGTGTCCTGAAGCAGCCAAACTGATACTATCCATCAAACTCTTCATAATAAAGTTAATTCTAGGCGGAATACGATTAATTTTAATTATGGTGGAAATGGCACTTATGAAACCCATTGATTTAAAAGAAAAAACATTAGATGCTCCCCTTATTTGCAATACAGCTCACTTATTTTACGTGCAAAAGACTTTGAATAGTGCTCATTTTAAAGCTTATTTTATGCACTACAAAACCCCTTTGTATTAAAATGCATAAAATGCATCTGCTCGCCACTAGATGGCATTGACCACATCGATTAAATTTCAGATAAAATAAAACACGGCTTTGATCTTTAATATCTAGCTTAATATTGCACGTAGAATACTTTATAAAATACCAAATTGTTCATTGTTTTACCTGGGACAACTTTGTTCTTGATGAAATTTTCGATAAACGTATATTTTTGGAGATATTTGCAAAAAACCGATGAAAACCGTGAAAAAATTACAAATTTTCAATAGCCAATAACTTGAAAAGTATTGGATTTTTTGAAAAGCTTTATATATGATTTTTGCTTAAAATTAGGCCTTCTATTGATATCCGAGGCAATTTTGAAAAAAAAGAAATTCACCCCCGAGAAGGGGTGGCAACCACACCCAGGGTGGTTGCGGAGTTCAAATCATTTTCACTTTTGAAGTTAAGGGTAAGATGAACCTAATTCCAAAATTGTATGCAATTCGGTTCACAGTAAAAAAAAACGGACCCATAATGCTTCGTTTACTCGGCTAACCAGTGCTCGATAGAATCGCGTTTATAATTGAACCTCTAAACGAAGTTGTAATACTGATTTACTTATCATATATAATGTACTGTGGCGAGACAAATTCTCTTATATTATAGACAAGGATGTGGTAAGTGGTAAAGTGAACAAAATTTGACATTAGTCATGTAGGCACTTGATAACAATAGCGTTATTTCATGTATTGTGTTCCATTGTACCAGCATTAAGTAGGAACATCCGAATTATTATGAATACGAAATGAATCTGAAGTTTCAATGACAGTTATTTAATGATAAACTGATACTAAAAATTCACGGTTTTATTTCATTCAACCACATAGTGGTCAAAAAAGCTGTAATAGGTTAGTCCCCTGTCCCCTAAAAAAGCTAGTACCTAATGTAATTAATGCATTTAATAAGCTAGTAGTTTATTAAATGCATTTATTGAATCACATCACAAGTACTGAAAAAAAGCTTGACGGAATGATTCCAGTTTCGTTTTGTATTGAACCTAAAAAGGTTCTCTTAAAGGTCGAAAGTTCTGAATCTAGAGACTAGCTTCTGCCGCGTCTTCGATCCCGTAGGAATACGGGTATAAATAGCTTATGAGTATGATATCAAAAACTCACAAACTTTACCACTCTATAATATTAGTAAAGATAAAGAGCTGATTAGGTAACGTGAAGCTTTGATGAATGATTTTAATATTGAGTGCATTTCCGTATTTCGTGACATTAGGAACAATTTAACCTGTCGTTTCGGCATCTTGGGGCAATAGTCTCTTCAGACTATTTAATTAGTCAAATGCAAATATTTCATTTGACAAAAGACACAATATTTTGTCCACTCCATTATTCTACACGAGTACTAAAATCACCATGAAATTACATTGGCGTGACAGAATTTTTGTATATAAGCGCCTGCGCATAAACCATTGGGTGATGTTTTGGTGATTCTTCATTTAAAATTGCGTTCAGTGGTTAAAGAAAATGTTGAGTGGTGAATTTTCTGTTGTGTTCCGAATTACCGCATTGGTGAGAATCTGTGGATATTATATCTTGAGGTGGAAATGTATATTGCTGTAACACTGGAAACAACACTAGATTTTAACGACACTGGTATTGCTGGCCCTTTTAGGACTTGCGCCGAGCTTTAGTGGTAGTAATATGAGGTGGTGTTAGGTTAATTTTTAAATCTAGTGCTGGTGTTTAGAACTGGATTAAGACACACACACACAGTTGGTTGGCTGTTATATATTAATTTCTCAAATGGATGGTTGACAACAATATGTGCGCAAGTCGTTCTGTTTTAGCATTTTTGTAAAGACTGTTAGATATCCCAGTTTTTCAAAAATCCCAGTTTTTCAAAAACGGTCATGTAAACTTGCTTGTTGATCTTGAATGTACCTTGTATCTTAAAACTCTCACTACCAACTCCAGAAAATTCTGTTTGCCAGTAGTGTTTATGCGCCTATTTTAGTTTGTTAGCAATTTCTCATCCTTGGTAAATAATTTATAATTAATCAAATTTCAGGTATTAACGTGTGTTGTTATTATCGATGGTAAATATATTATTCATATATTACGAATTAGAGAAAGAGTTTAGTTCATTAGATTTAAAGAAATACTTATTTTCACAGTAGAAGCAGCACCATGTGAATTCCTAGACACATTGTATCATCTAAGTCAAAAAGATAGTTCAACAAATACGAAACAGGAATCAAATAAAACCGAAGAATCTGTCAAAACATCTAAAACGAAAGAGACTATTGAAACGACAGGCAGTGGTACAACCGCCCCACCTGCAAAAATCGATCGGAAGGAAAAAATAAAAGCTTTGGAAAAATGTAAGTAATTTTTCGTTATAGGTTGCACCACACTAATCTAGTTCTCTTTAGAAAATTCATAAGTAAACGTTCACTACATGTATACCTACTTTGAGGGTTCCAGTTTCAAAGAGGCCGAGATTAAGTAGGTACATAGTTGCTTACTAGCTAACCCTCAGTGGAGGCTAATTAAGAGTAAAATAAATTTTCATGTGTTTGTAAATTATGCATTAATAATATCAATTACCACAGTAGTCATTTCATGACATATATACCTGTACCTATGTATTACATGTTTTTGGTTATAATTCCCACAGTTGATCATATTTTCTTCCGCTAGCGCCATCTAGCGGGAAAAAAGTTAACTATTTACACGATGACTTCCAATTAGTGTTTTTAGGGTTCCGTAGTAATTTATCTATGCTAACACAAAGATATACATATTAGTATTACGTTTCTAACCATACTCTTTTCTTCTTTACAGTGGTGGATTATTATGGTAAGTATCAGAAGAATGTTTAAGTCTCCTCATTTTTATGAAAATATTTTTTACAAATGTCCAATTATTATCTCTTACAGATGAATATTTTTATGATTATAAATAAATAAGTGACGGAAAGATGACACTGGAGATAATAGTTTTGTAGAAGTTGCCATCAACTTTACCTGCAAAATTAATAAATCTAATATATTTCTACTTAAAAATGTACATAGTACTTAGTAATTATAGTATTTAGTAAAAATGTACATAATAATATATTTAATAAAATCTATGATAAGTTAGATAGTATTCTGTAGTAAATAAATGACCTCATTCCGCCATGCTACTGATGGCAATTTACCAAACTATTTTTGTAAAGATTTGCTTGTTAATTGTATTTTTGTAAAAGCTTAAAATATATGGCAGAAGTTAGAATCTCCCTTAAGTGCCTTATTCTAGATCTGTTTTGTATCAAACTGAATTCTCTGAACCACTTTTTTAACTCTAAGTTGAAAAGACAATGTATTTACAAAACCATTACTTGGATATTCAAATAGGGATTTTCCAAGCCTGTCCTTTCATTCTATCCTAATAGAAAGAGATGTTACAGTAAAGCGATGCATAACAGAAATGGTTGCGGTTAATACAGACAGGGTTATTTGTAATTGACATGTTTTGTTTTATGATTTATTTACGCTTTTGTAAAAATAAATTTATTTCGGTATAAATTTGATAAAACAACGCATTGAGGATTAGAGTTGAAAAATTCATAACTCAATTTGAATGAATATTTTACTTTTAACTGTTTAGTTTCCAACATCAAAAAACGATAAAATTTGCATAGCAAAGCAGATGTATCACAAATAATCCTGTATAGTATATTATGTTTGTAATATATTAAATTTGTGCTCAGCGCCTTGGGGAGCTCCGTGGGAGTCCACAACAGCAAAACCCACTACAACATCAACAGTACCGCCACGACCACGGCCCAGGAAAGTGATGGAAGGCTTTATATCCAGCTACCTTGACCTATTCGTCTATCTGTTCAAAACTTTCTGATATTGTTTTTTAACCATACCTGTTATGTATAATACACAGACTGTAATCTAATTAGATAACGTAACTTTTTTATGAAGACCAGTGTCACTTTTTGACGTCCGAAAGCAATAAGGCCTCAATTAGCACGAGATTTTTTAACGGACGTTAAAAAAGCTTTCAAACACAACAAATGCGTTCCAAAGTACCATAATATGCTCTATTTCCAATGCCCAAAGATGAACATGCAACACCACTCGATAAAAAAGCGTCGTTTTAAAAACGTTGTCGTGTGAACATAGGAATCCATTTGGTGTATTTGCACGCTTTTTTAACGCCCGTTAAAAAGACTCGTGAGAATGAGGGCTAAAGGTCGGTTGCAGACTAAATGATAGCGTAGAAGGCTTATTTGTGCCTTTTCTAGCGAAGTCTAGTTTAGATTATATGTCTGTAGTATGATTTGTAAGGTAATAAAAACATTGTAATTAATGTATATTATTTTTAATCAGACTCATTTCACAACATAAAATGAGAAACACAAGACTCATTTTACAACATTAGCTGAATATACAAACATTAGGCTAGCCGCAACTAACACTGTAAAACGAATCGTCTAGCGCACATCGTCACACGGACGCACATTACAATTTAACCTGAGAGTGATATCAAACTTTATACAAAAAAAAAAAACAGTACGCCACAGACGCAAAAATAAATAAATTCTCAAACAAACTGCGTCTGAACTTACGCGTAAATGGAATATTTCGAGCCACACAGTGCTGAATTACATAGATATAGGATAAAAACACATACAATACGACTCCACATCAACATATAAAGTTGTATCTATTTCACGTATCCCGCACACACACGTACCCGGCGGTACTCATTGTCTTTACACATACACTAACACAGCTTACAACTCATCGTGCTCCTCCTGTGGACAAGAAAAAGACACAAATTAGATATAATTCTATAATACATAATAATTTAAATATAAATATCCTGGGACATTTTTCTCACAGCCAATCTGATTCCAAACTAAGCAGAGCTTGTAATATGGTAACCAGATAGCATATATACTACATTTAAATACATACTTATATAGATAATGACATCCAGACAAATGTTTGTCATGGGATTCGAACCCACAACCAGCGGCTTGAAAGTCAGGGTCACAACCACAAAGCCAACCGGTCTACCGGTCCTTCAAAAGTAATTTAATGCAATAACAAAAGGGTATTAACGTCATAAAAAAGTTAACTCACCACCGGCACGGGTTCACCAGCCTCATCATCTAAATCTTCATCATCATCCTCATCATCAGGCTTCTCCGCCTTCTCCTTCTCCCTCTCAGCCTCGTCTTGTTCACTCTTCATCTTCTTCTCTCCTTCTAGAGTCTTCTTGAGGGCTTCACCTCTCTCCTTGGCAACTGCTACGTCATCTGTGATTAGAATATTGTCGAAGATTGTGCCAGACTTCACTTGCCACAAGTCCAGACCGACCGAGCAGATCTCGTCGCGTTTGTAGAGGTTAGGGTCTGCGGTGTATTCAGGGTTGTCAATCTCGGGGTGGACCCAAACTCCTTTGTACGCTGGGTTGTCGATCTGTAAAAGATTTTGTTGGATATTAGTACAAATATATCAATCAATCAATCATCATCAGCTCATATACGTCTCCACCGAGGAGCTCGAGCGTCCCCTAACATCGAGGGGTTTTTTTTTTATTTCTACAAATACATATGTTGACTTTGAATTCTAATACCATTTATACATAGATCCGGCCGGGGATAAGATGAAATGGCGGACTGTAGTCAAATTGAAGGCCATGGATAGAGGTGATCACGACCCTCAGATATGAGGAATACGACTTGCGGAGGAGGATACATAGATCAAATTATAATACTAATATCAGGGGATTTATATTTTCGAGACAATTTATAGGAAACAAAACATTAAGCACTATTATTGATTGCCCAATACAATTAAATTTTAAGGTTAATCAATAAACGTAGGTAATCGATTACTAAAACCGCAGTGAAAACGCATTTTCCCTTTTTTAGGGTGCGTTTCCACCAGAGATGTGCGAGGATGCGTTGCGAGGAATGTGTTTTTAAGAACCAATAGAATCGCTTCATTGAGCTATACTAAGCGAGGCTAGGTCAATGAAGCGATTCTATTGGTTCTTAAAAAACACATTCCTCGCAACGCATCCTCGCACATCTCTGGTGGAAACGCACCCTAAGACGGGATTTTGAGGTCAATTGTTATTCATACATCAATTTTTATTCTCTTCATAAAGTCAATGTAACTTGACATCATATTATTTACCTACAACGCTAACTAGTTAGCGTACAATTTTCACGTAACGGTATTCTATGCTATTGATACGTAACATAGGAGAGGTCAATAAACGGCGTGCAAACAATCGCTGCTACGCGTGACGTCACGTCTAGAACCGCTTTCGTCTACTCTATAGTTAGTAAACTTGCATACCTACTATATATTAAAGGTATTAAGTGACTCTAACATCACTTTTAGTACTTTTTCAGGTAATAGTGCAATAAACTATAGCCCTAGCCTATATTTTTAAATAAAAATAATCTATATAAACTAATATAATACATTCGAATACTAGTTTTTGTTTGTTACGCTTCCACGCATAAGCCACTATATCCGTTTAAAAAATTATTTTAACAATAGAAAGCAACATTATCAAGGAGTAATATAGGATACCGTATTCCTTCGGAAACCATGCAGATGAAAGCTCTAGTCTTTTATAAATTAGAAATAAAATATTATCTCTAAAGGAAAGATTCCGTTTTTTATTATTTTCTTAATTGACAAAGTAACCTTCAAGTAAATAAGTAATAGTCAACTACATCCTCCTGTTTTGCTTCATTGCTTAATCAAGGCTGAAAGTATTGTATTCAAACCTATTCGAACCGAATTTCAAGCATACATTTTTATTTGATTATTTTATAAGACTAGTCTTCATCGTCGTGTTTGAAAGCTCAATAAAATTAAGTTATTCAATTAGGCCTTTAAAAGCACTTATGAACAGACACTCTTATGCTTGATTGGGAAAGTTACTTTTCCCGGCAATAAACTCAGCAATGACTATATGCCTATTAGAACATAAAATTTCAAGGCTATTCTAGTATTCTATCAATGCATTTTAAATAAATAAATATCATGGGACATATTTCACACACGGTCAATCTGATTCCAAACTAAGCAGAGCTTGTAATATGGTAACCAGATCACTGATATACTACTTTTAAATAACATACATACATATCTATTTACATCCAGACATATTCATGCATACAAAACCCACTACCGGCTAAGTCAGGGTCACTAACAACAAAGCCAACCGGGCTGTCAATACATTTTAAACCTAATAGCATCAAAATTAAGGCTCAAATTACCTGTTTAGGTGCCCATACGCCCTTGTACTCTGGGTTGTCAATCATGGGTGGCTCCCATTCACCGTCCATCTCATCGTCCCAATCTTCAGGCTTGGTGGCATCTGGGTCAGGAATGTGTTCGGGCTTCTCCCAGTCTTCGGGTTTGGTGTCTTCTGGGTCGGCAATGGTGGGCCTGTCGTCCCAGTCCTCTGGCTTCTTGGCTTCTGGGTCCTGTGAAGAATAGCTTTTTTTATTAAAGGTAGGTACTATGTTAATTTTAAAGATGTTGTATAAAGCAAGTGTTTTTTCTGATTTTGCTAGAAATTTTGAATAATGAAACCATCGACGTATAGCGATAGACAAGAACGTTCATGTAAATCATTTGTTTAAAAACTGGTAAGAGTTAGAACTAAAGTTCGCTGCAGCGCTGTATAAAGCTGTGTCAACTAACCAAACTATTTTAAAAGATACAGCGCTAGATTGCTTAGAGTATAGTTTTCTCGCGACCAAAACGTCGTAAGCGCCGCAAATTTCATGGCGCTTACGCGTTTCGTTCAGTTAACTACACTAAGATGTCGTCCCTATAGAGTTCACACCGCAGATGTGACACATCTTTTTTACCTTCTAAACTTCATTAGAATAAAACTCGATTTCAAAATGTATTATATTAATATTAGGGGGGCCTAGTGCGGATTGGCGGACTTCACATGGCTTAAATGAGTACTCAGAGGTACGGGCCAGGGCTTGAATTAACATAAAACAATTATTCAAAATATCAAACTATCACTACTAATTAAAAACTCATTAACAATTAATCAAATTAAAACCTTTCTAAAAAAACATATCAAGTCTGTGTTCAGTTACATATTTTTACCTACAACCAGTTTTAAGGGAACATCTGCACGTTTTAGTATATGATTGTAGAATGGCGTGGTATTTAAATAGATAAATTGTTTTTCTACTCTGGAATTACGGAATTATCACCTATTAATTCACTTAAACAGGTAGTAATTTTACTTAGTTGACTACTGACTAGTTATTTTCGTCCAGGGTCTACTTTGATTCGGATTATCGTTGTTATTAACGCTGCTCCGTGCGCACCCGCACTGAATGAATGTCGAAGCCACACTAAAGTCGGGTGTGGGGACTGCAGTTCAGTTGAGTTGATAAAAGCGAGTGTTCGGAACGCCCTATCTAGTACGTAGTACATATATATCGATGAATGAAACCTTAAATTTCTAAATCATTGTGATTTATTTGGCTCCAAGTATCAATTGAAGATAGAATTTGTATCCTACAAAACCACATAAAAATTGGTAAATGTTATGTTATATAGATAATTGGCGCAATCTTGAAATTCGCCATTTTAAAATGCACATGTCTATAGTCTGAACCAAATTCTCACCTTGATCTTCTTAGGCGGCAAGATATCCCAGTCAGCTTCCAAATCACCAGATTCCACCTTCTCATTGTCGATGAGGACTTCATAAGTGTTGTCTGGTTTCACGATCAGGGTGTAGAGGTGGGTGTAGACGTCGTCCTTGCATCTGATGTCCTTCTTGATGAGGTGGTTCTTGCCGTTGTGGCTGAAGATTACATGGACCTGGTGGTAGAGATTGGTAATCATTAGTAAACTTTAGAATATGAACAGGCTATATTTTATTATATTGTGATACTTAGTATATATTATGTTATTAACAAAATCATAGCACTTTATTTCGGCTGGTAAATAGGGAATGAGATCTCGGCGTTTTTAAGCGAGATTGATTTCGGTTGAAAAAAGGGCGAGATCTCGCTTGAGCCCAATCTTGCGAGATTTACATTTCCTACTGGTAAAGCCTTTTAATCTTTTTTGTATAAGCTGCGAATAGCTATACAGCAGGAGTGATAATAAGAAATAAATAGTTTACGAGATATTGTTTTTTGTAAATTATTTTATGACCTACAATGTTATGTTTATTTGAACACTCTTTCGTGTTTCATTATATTCTCACGTAATTGAAGTTATTACCTATTTAACTTTAAATTGTTTAATTTATTACTGTAATTAGTAATGAAGCTATTAACTGATTGATTCTAGAAGAAAATTTGTAAATAGTCAAATCGGTTATCTAATGAACTAAATTGATAGGAAATATATTGAAAATGTTTTGTTGCAAAGATTACGTTATCCGAAGTCGATTTAGTATTTGATTGATTTATATAATTTAAATTATTGCTTTAATTTTGAAAATATTTTTTGTTTTCAAATTCAATGCCTATCATTATCCTTAGTTGCACTGAGAACGTACGTATTTGGCCTTTCCGAGTACAACTATGCATGATATGCATATGATGATTTTAAAGTCATTCAAAGTTTTATTAGGTAGATATTTTTAAAGTTCATTTATTACTCAGCTCAACTCCTACATCGCATGTGGATAGATTTGAAGGACATCTTTTGACCTTTAAAATTATGTTTTAGTTTCCATTGTACATAAATTAGTTTTATGATTATTTTAGTACAGTTTTCTAGCGGTGATATCGTTTTTTAATGATTATTGTGGTGAGCTGATAAGCTGATAATACTATCATTATTGTTTATGAGTAAGACTAGTATACAAGTGGATTTTCAAGGTATAATCCAGTCATATTATAAAGAGGAATGATTTGATTTTTTGGTCGTTACAAATTGGCTCCAAAACTACTGGATGGATCAAAATAATTCTTTCACCAATGGAAAGCTACATTATCAGGGAGTAAAATAGGCTATGTTTTGTTCCCGTATTTCTATGAGTCCGGGAACTACGCGGATGTTACCGCGCGGCGGCAACTCGTAAAGCAGTACTACATATAAATACCATTTTTTTAAACTACTATTGAAAATCTGATTGATATGATAGGTATTGTAAATTGTTTCCGTTGGAACATTATATTGATAGCTATCTAACATTAACGTTGGTAACACGACACGCTAAATGCATATTTATTTTATTTAGTATTAAATAATATTAGTCAATCATTTTAACTTGAAAATACAAAACTAGCTATAAGTACCTATTCAGAATGATAGTGATAAGTAAAAGATATAAAATAAGTAATAATTGATTATGATATGTGGAATATTGTCCTATAATTTTTTTTATTTCTTAAGCAGACATAGAGACATCTCATGTCTCGTGAGTCATATAAGATCGAGACTAGGTTTTCATAAATGAAAGTCCCGCCGAAACACCGGTCGGGTCATTGAACTCTCGTGTGATAAACTTGGCTATATTTGGGTGTTGTATAGGTATGACATGTGAAACTTTTATTGTTAATAGAATAATCTAGAATTATGGATTCATTATATCATTTTGGATGAATTTGTGATGCAAAAAGGTTTTGCGAAGAGGGCTTTCTTTGCAAAAAATTATAGCTTATAGGTACGCGTAGACAAGATTATCTTACCTTCTTGGTACCAGGACCGCAGATGTCAGGCCCAAACATGATCTCATATGGAGTCTCGCCATGCATATCCTTCGGCTCCAGCTTGCAGTTGAACACCTTCAGGTAACCGCCTCCGCAGTCGATGTCCTGTTCGTGTTTGACTGAGAACTGCACCACCAGGTCCTTGCCTTCATTGCTGAACGGCTTGAACTTGCGGGAGAGGGCGTAGAACCTAGCGTCTTCTGAAGTCTGGAGACCTGAGAAGTACCAAGAGAACAGAAATGTTAGGCGCTGTTCTTATTGGCAACCACTTAAAGATTATAGAAAGTAAAAAGGTTTTATTCGAAATGTGTGATTGGAAAGGGAAGTGGGCTAAAAAATCTGTTATTTTAGAAATATAGAAAGGATCTTGATAGACACTAACCTTTATCTTCCTCCGGGTCATTGAAGAACTTTCCAGCAGTCAATACGAACTTGCCGAACTCCTTGCCAGGGTGTTCACTGTATACCCAGTTGGATTCCCACGAGTCTGTAAAATAAACCAAATCATTTCAAACCACGCAACCCCCAAAATAAACCGGCTTCCAAAAACGAGGGGCAATCGATAATTACACGCGGCAAGCCGGCGTGCCCTAGTTCCTTACAATTCTGAATAAAATCGTATAACTTACCATCGACGAACTTCTCGTCGAAGAACACATCACAATTTATTGATGAAATTGCCAGGAAACTGACAAAAGCTAGCACTAAAGACTTCATTTTGATTCACAAAAACCACTCGCGCTGGCAAAGGACTGGCCACGAATAACTACAAAATTTAGCGAATTCTCTATTATTACTTCGACCGGTTGCGACGCTGCATTCATTTACTATCTCACTCGTGTAAGGGAACTTGGTACATGCATAAATGAAACAGACGATCCACGTAACTCGATTGGGTATTGTGCGAGTGAGGACGAAACATCTAAGTGGCGCATGTTAATACACTTGTGTGAAAGGAATAGCAATAAAAAATGCTTTGACGTATGACGTCGAGCTACGACAGACAGATGGAACCCTGCGATTGGTCAAACGTTGACAAATAAGAATCGAACACACTGCACGAAATTAATGAATCAGCCACAGACTAGACAGCGGGAAAATACAAACTGTTTTTTGTGTAACATTATTATGGCTAGATCAAATTGCGTTTTCATTCCGTAGAAAAATGGATAGTATATGGTTAAGATATATCATCAGTCAAGTTGGTTGTTTATATGTGACTTAAACTAGAAATAAAATATTGAAAGTGTTGAACATTGAATCTATAATATCGTTGAACGAATGTAGATGAATGATACAACGCCACGCACCAATCACTACTGCACATGACATAAGAGCGAAAAGTGAATACGAATAATCATAAGCGTGAAAGGGAAAGCGATTGCCACTATTACGTGGATTTTAGTATCCGTAGTGGCATCGCAGTACACATTATTTTTACACAATTGTTAATTATTTACATGTAAAACAATGACGTGTACCTTGGAAATAATTAGGCATGGGGTTGGAGGAATAAAGTACTATTGTTTCATACATGTTTACTTAATACCACACATTAATTATGTACATATTAATAAATAATAATATTACATTATCAAATTTGTTCGTAAGATATTACCTTTTCGAAAGGGTACTTGAAATGGTATTTCTTACATACTGAGAAAATACCGCTTTACTGCGAAATTGCACTGTACTTCATGCGTAAATACTTAGAAATGTTATGCTTTGCCAGACATATTCCTAATTCTAGCAAAGAATCAGCACTCAGCAGTAGACAAACATGATTATAGGCGTACCCTTCCCACGAATGTATATTGCTAATATAAGTTAGAATCTAAAAAAAAATGTAAAATAACCCGATCGCGATTCTTGTCGGTTCTTTTCAGTTTAAGGTAGACATCAGAATCGGTAGTAGGCAGCTTTAACCTTTATCCTTCATAAGTGTCCTTTTGGTGGACCTCAACTAAAAGGTTTCGAATTTTCTTTTTTTTTCAAACTCGTAGGTACATTGTGTTGTTTTATAGTAATGTACCTACAGTAGGTACTTAGTAGGTAGTGATGTGCCGAGTCGCTGTTTTGGTGGATCGAGTCGACTCGAGTCAGTTTATACGGTATTCGAATCATGACTCGATTCCCTCTACTCGAATTCTATGTTTGGTATTCGAATTCTGACTCGAGTCCACCCGGACTCGAGTCCGAATTCCGGCATTTGAATTCCGGCTAGACTCGAATCAATCCTCATTACCGATTCCTTTTTTCCTAATGTTGCGGTTGGCATCGACCTCAAAAGAAATATTGCTCATATCCGATTATGAAGACGCTTCATGATTTTATATATTTATGTATCTAAGTTATTATTTATCAGGTATCAAAGTTATTACTTTTCAGTTATTCGTTTGTGTTTTAAAGTCCGGTAAATGTTGTTTAAATTACTTTTTAATGAAAGATAATTAAAAACATTGAGCGTAACAAAACTCGTAAACTAGACTCGAGTCAATTGAACTCGCATAAATAAAATCGAGTTAGCAAGTACGAATCGATTCTTCCTGACTCGAGTACCGGAATCGAGTCTGGCGTACTCGAATCAAAATAAATTGGTATTCGAGTAGACGAGTCCAAAGCAGGAATCGAGTCTGACTCGAGTCAAACCGTACTCGGCACATCGCTATTAGTAGGTATAGATATTGTTTAAAATAACCGTTTTACTACATACCAATACCTAACCTGAAATCATATTTATATTATGTGTGAATTGTATAAATATTTCAACCATAAACCTAGACTTTTCACTACGTTATTTCATTTATTTGCAATAATATGGTATGACAAAAAAGGTTAGAATCACATATTATGCCATAAATGGCGTGCGAGAGTCATTGCGAAAGTCGTCATAGTACCTTAATATTGATATCATATTATTTAACATACTACATTAACTGCATAATATATTAAGGTACCTTACGTTTAGGTCATATGAGTAATAAGAAAAAGCACTACTATTAGTAATTAGTTGTCTATCTTGCTTTGAGTCGATGTAACTTTCATTATAGATACGAACGTACATTTATAATCAAAACAAGAAACATCCAATAACTTCTGCTCCAAAATTTCATTCATTCTCCGGGATATAATATCCTCCGACATATACCAATTCTCATATTCAATTCTAACTTAGGTATGTACTTAATTTATAAGTGCGCGCGCATTGTATCTCAGATATCATAAAGAAACTAAATCAAATCATTGATTAATTAATTACTAACTGTTCCGCCCGACATCGTCTGGGTAAAATTTTCCAACTTTCTGCGATATTTTTCAATGATGCTCCTCTCCAAGTCATATATCATAAAGTGATGTTATATAACTTTCTTCGATAAAAGGTTTATCTAACACTGATATATTTTTATAATTTGAACCAGTACTTTCGAACTGATTGAAATCTTGCCCATTTATAATATTAGTGTACAAATGAAATGTCCTTTACTTAGATTTATTTAAAGTATGTTTTCAGTAAAATTTACGACGAATAAAGATGCTGCAAAATTTTGTTTGACTATCAAGTCCTGGGTTAGGTTTTTGTTCAATATAATTAGGTTAAATCAAGTAAGACTAGCATTAATGCTTCATGTAGTCAAATTTAACCTGTGTCTGTAGTTAACTGGTTACTATAGTACAAGCTCTATTTAGTTTAAAATAATAATAACTACTCTGCTAACAGTCTCCTAAAATTCGTAACATGATTTCAGTTTGTTAAATAAATCATCAGACTATAGGTATATACATACTTAAAGCGCATTATCAAAATAAAAACGTCGAACCATTTCCTCCCTATCGTGTATAAGCAGTTAATTGCGGGTTTATCAGCTGAAAAAAAACTAACGTGTTGATTTCCAATGAAAAACAACAATTTAAATTAGCTCGTTTATTATTCAACAAAACTAGACATTTTTCGATAACACTACCAATTTTAATTAAAAACATTGTGCGATTAAATAATTAATTGTGGATTTCCAATTTTAAAACTGGAAATACTGATGATAAAAACGTCACATATTATTTTTAAATTAAAATTTGTAGTGTTGCCAACATCTGCGACGAGAATTATAGCGAGAAATCATCTTTGAAATCGTAGTCGTCCTTCTTGTTTAATGTCGTGAGGGTAACATTTTCTAGAACACCAGCTAAATTGACCGCTTGTTTCTCATTCCTGGCTTTATTTTTCTTATCCTTTTTAAACTGCATTTTCCTCAGTTTATTTAGTTTTGTGTTGCCCTCTATTTGCATTTCAGGGTCTGATTTGACGCGTTCCTTGGCATTTTTCGTTTTAGCTAATTTAGATCTTATGCTTAAGGTTTTAGGGAGTAAACTCGATTCGTCTTCGTCAACTTGCATGTCGTCTCCTAGGGCTGCTTTAACTGGGCCTGTACTTGAGATCTGTTAACATAAATAAGTATTTATTCACAGTTAAAGACCGTAATATAAACGTATTTGTATATGATTTGAATACATTAACTTTCAAAGCACTTTCAATTAATAAACTAATTGTCCCCGCGAATTTTATTTGCCTAATAAATACATTAAAATATTATTTATAAAGTAAAATACACTACTAATATTGAAACGCGAAAGTTTGTGAGTATGTGTGGATGTATGTTTGTTACTATTTCACGCTAAACCACTGAATGTAATTGGATGAAATTTAGAATACATAATAGTTTAGATGTGGATTAGCACATGACTACATTTTATCGCCAGAAAATTGAGGATCCACTAGTATTTCCATAGCTAAAAACAATACTTAAACCCTACCCACACTATTCCCATTTGACATACTCTTTCGAAACCTTGGACAATGCGGGTGAAGCCGAATGACTGTAGTTATCATAAAGAACCATCGAGCATGTAACCAATAGAGTAGCAATAGTGAGCCATATGTTTAGCAACGCATCAATGATTTGTCACGTATAACCGGTATAACTAACAAACCACGCTCGAACTAAAACAGTACCCGACCAATAAGAGACCTGTGTGTACGTCTAGTGCAACACTTGACCTTGAGTCGGCCAATCAGAACGCAGGGGCCGGTGCAGCGTTTTGTCGTATTTTGTTTTCTAACAAAACTGTTAACAGTTCTACTCTATTGGTTACATGCTCGATGTAAAGAACAAATATCCCCTTACCATAATGCCTTCAGCACAGTTATCATCAGAGTTCAGCTGGTCGATGGCCTCAGTCTCCATAGTTTCGAAGGAGTTTATATCAAATTCCTTAGCAATAGACGTTACAATCTTAGCGTCGACGTGTACTTCAGACTCTAGGGTTTCTGGTGGCTCCGTGAAGTATCTAACCTGGGGAAACAAAAATTAGAGTTAAAATAAAACAGATATTTAGGAAAATCAGCAGTGTGTTATAGGTATTAACAAATTAACACAAAGCAACTTCTATATGTACTTAATAATATTATAAATGCGAAAGTAACTCTGTCTGTCTGTCTTTCTCGCTTTCAAGCTAAAACTACTGAACCAATTTATATGAAATTAATAGTTTTTAATAAAAGTTTTTATGAAACACATATAGTCTATATTAATAGATTTAGATTTAATACTAAGAACAAATTAGACCCTGGGATTAAGGATGGTATGATATGGCACATACTTTGCCAGTGTTCCAGTCATTCAGTAATATTCTAGCAGCTGCGTCCTGATCCGGCACTCCTCCCTTCTTGAACCTGCCCATACGAGATGCCACTTGTGCGAAGAATTCCTGAAACATAAGCGATTTTTTTAATCCTAGCAATCTTGCATTCAGAGACAAAATGTAAAATGCTTCTCAGATTTTATATTACGTTACATTTATTATTGTGATTATATGAATTAATCACATAAATCGTAATTGTAATAAATACTTTTGTCTTGCTATATTTGTGTTTAAAAAATGTCCAAGGATATTTATTTATTTTATCTGGTTAACATATCACAAGTTTTGCTTACTTCGGAATCAGATTGGCCATGTGTTAAAAACTGTCCCAGGATATTTATTAATATATAAATTTATAATGATGATAGTAAAACTAATAATAATCTTACTTGAGGCGTATTAAACACTGGTATACAATATAGGTCGACTAGTGTCTGTTTGTTCGCCCTTTGCAAGATAGCAGTAGCTGGTGTAACAGGGTCCTTGAGACTGCCCACTCGGATTGCATTCTTCAATGCCACAGTGGAATCACTTTCTGAGCCAGCATGAAACACGATCCCTGGACTGTCTAGAATCTTGATTTTAGAGTCCAGCTGGACTGTTTGCATCTGCCTGGAAATGATAGAAAGTGTGATTTGTTAATAATGTTTATGAAACCCAGTGGTACCTGGGGCATTGTCTGTGTAGAAAAATAGCAAAATTAAGAAATTTGTTCAGTGGTTCAGGGGCGAACAAACAAACTCACATTAATGAATTTTTTGCTGGTTTTTCTCAACAAAAGCAATGTTACAAACCAATCATTAGAGTCGACAATTCATAAGTGCCTATGACTGCCTATTTCACATTCACATTTATGATATTTATTTACAATGTAGAACAGAATATTATATATCACTTAAAACCATGTACTTACTTGGTAACCCCAGGAGTGCTGCCAACATTACAAGCTTTAGATCTGTTAAGGCTGTTGATAATGGAACTCTTGCCGACGTTGGGCAGGCCTACCACACCCACAGTGATGGTTGTCTTGATGCCTTTGTTGCGGCAGTAATTACCTAGAAGGCCCATGAGTAATTCTGCGCCTACGCATGCTGATCCTGTATAATGGCAAACAAAATTTGATGACTAAAGGTTTAATTGAAGATATATCCTAATATTGACCTCATATTTTTATTATATACTATGTAATTAGTGTTACTGGCAAAGCCATTCTAAGTATAAATAAAAAAAATAAATAAATGATAATAATAAATTTGTGGTGAGAATATGTATGAATATAAAATCAAAGTTACAGGAAGGGGTTTTAAACTTTTCAACCTGGATAACCTGGTGTGCTGGGCACTGAGCCACTATGGCTGTAAAATTATAACAAATTCGAAAATAAAGGACAGTATCACGCAGTAAGAGGTCAAAATAAAAAGGTGTTATTTTCAACACCAAACACTAGTTACTATAAAATATATGGCATTTAACAAAAACAAATACAATCTATGGTGTCCCCTTCTGCCCAGCAAGAATGGGGAGTATATATAATATATACCTTTCATTTCCTTTTCCTTAACAACATGCTTCATCTTCTTCCTGCCAAGGTTGTGCTGTTGGTCCTGCGTGCTTGCTTTGAACGGCACAGCGGGTGCCATACGTCGCAGGTAAGTCAACCACTTGGTCAAGTTAGCCCGTGGCACTAGATCAGCCTTGTTGAGTACTATAACTAAACGCTTCCCAGATTCACGGACTGCCTCTTCCACTTGAATACAGCGTGTGCCTGGAATATTGTTGATATTTTGAAAATTTTGGAGTTTCTATATTGAATGATCTATTAAAATTTATATGATACTAGCTGCCGCTACGTAGTTTCACCCGCGTAGTTCCCGTTCCCGTGATCACAGGGGTATCAAAAATAGATAGTAGCCGATTCTCAGACCTACTGAATATGCATATGAAATTTCATAAAAATCGGTCAAGCCATTTCGGAGGAGTATGGTAACTATCATTGTGAAATTTTTGTCACATACAGAAATCTCAAGTTATGTTTAAGCATGTTGTTTATTTGGTTTAATTCTATACATGATTAGTAATCCCGAAACAGTCTTATACTATTTAATTTCTCTACTAGGGGTTTTGAACAAATTATCTAAAGCATTATCTTTTGCATAGTTATTCTCTTTCTACTATTATTTGTTTCTGATACTATAAGAGAATAAAAATACAAGAATGTAATCATTTACTGAATAATATTATATTCACTATTAGTCTTGGTTTTTAGGTTTATGGTATAAAGTTAGCTAAATATTTATCTATTGTTTCTTACCTAATGGATCCCTAGAATCTACAACTTCTAAGATGACTTCTGCTTCAGATATAACTTTTTTGAATTCTCTGTAATATGTTTTGAGTGAATTTTCTTGTTTTCTGTCTTTTCCAAACTCAACATCATCTGATATATTTTCATTGCCTTTGAAGGCATCGTGAACTTTACCTCGGGATTCAGCATTTGCTACCTGAATTGGAAAATTACATTTGACTGTCAATTTATTAAACAATTTTTTGGTATTATTTATATTTAATGATTATGAAGTATTTATTAGTTAGGACTGTTAGGAGTATAATTTTAAAGAAATATACCAATAAAGGTGATTTAAAGGTATATCCTAAAATATGTTACGATGTACATATATTCAAATTAACAAACACTTTGGCAGGAGTTACAAACAAATACATGGATTAGTAATTTTTTTAATGAATGAATGAAGAAATGCCTGCATAGCTGTATGGAAATGGATAAAATTAGAAACTATGGTTTTTAATACATTTAGTTTAAATCTTCTTACCAAAGTATCCATGCCGACTTTAGTATTTTTCTTATCTTCTAATTTCTTTTGCTTATCGATCTTTGACTGCTCTTTCCTTTTCTGTCTCTCTTCCTCTTTGTGTTTCTTGACTGCTTCAACTTCTTTCAATATGTCTTCTTTGAAGGGACACACATTTGGTATTTGGACAGGCTTGGGCCTTTTTGATTTAGGATTTTTCTTTGCCTCTTTTTTTAACTTTCGATTGTGATCTTTGACTTTCTTCTCTATTTTGTAGCGGAGGCGTGCTGGTGTCCTCTTGGATGGTTTCTCTGGAAAGGTTTATTTTGTTTTCTAGATAACACCACATTGGAATATAACCTAAAGATTAAATTTAATATTCCGCTAACTTAAACGCAATGGCAAGTTTTAGGATAAGCTGACTGTTGAGCTAAATCACAGGACTTCACAACATCGTTTACATATTTGGTGGTTATAAAAACACATTTTCATAATTGATTAGTGTTTTATTTATATACTATAGAAATATTAATGGTTTCTACAGTACTTACTCAACTTAAACTTCGCCATAACAATAACTTATTGATACCGTATTTTTAATTAAATAACTGTATTTCGCAAATACGTTTTAGTTTAGAATCAAATAAAAATAACTTTTTGCGAAGCGATAAACCACATTTCTCAAGTTTGACAAGACAACTAACTGCGTTTTATTTCATTCACCATAATACGCTTTTCTAGTTGTAAAGCATTTTTCTATGTTGCGTTCTTGTCACTCAAGTGTATTCCCAGCAAGCTGAATCAAGTTTCCGAATTTATCTATGCTAAAAATAATGATGTTTGTCGGTACAGGATTCTCTAGAACGCGTCGGCAGTGTGTTGTATACTGTCAATGTCATTTCACACGTGCTCGTAGATTTGCTAGTGTTGCCACGATAAAAAAATATGGATATTATAAACTAGCGCTAAGCTGGCGCTTCGTTATTTCTCATAAGAATAATTTATATTTTTGTAGATAGATTTGTATGTCATTTGTAATTTTTGTCCTTAAGTATTCTTAAAGCTTCACGTTATTAAATAAATTTTTGATCTGAAAATAGTATCCAAAGTTATGAGTATACCGTGTACATAGAGTACATTTCTTAATCACTCCTTAAAGCTCCTGCTAGCTAGCTAATTTATTACTATTTATTTTACTATTTACTAATACACATATTACCTGCATAAGCTTATGTTAAATTTGTATAATTTTTGATTCATCTCGAGTTCGACCTATAACTCGAAATAACCTTCACATTGAAAATAATTATGCTTTATTTTTGTTGAAAATACTGCAGCTGATCTAAATCCAGTAGATAATAATTATGTTATGATGCGGATGATTCATCGAAACAAAATAAGATAAAAATGAGCCTTATTTTATTTTATAGCATGAGGCAATGGTTTTTATGGCATTCTTAACATTCTAACTTAGCATTCTTCCTTCAGGGTATATTGTTCTGTGCTTGTTAATCCTTTGAGCTACAAAAAAAAAATGCATTACGGCGATATTAGTCAGATACCGAATTGTGATATGTACCTATTTATTTATATCCAGTATTGTTATTTTAATGCTTACATATCTAGATACTATTTAAATGTAACTACCTATCTACTTATTAATTTACTTTACCTAATCATTGGGGAGATTCTCACCATAGGATCCGACGCTTGAGGTGGTCCTCACCTTGAAGGGGTCAAATATTACCTGTTAGGTATAAAGTAACTAAATAGGTACCTATATTGTGTTATTTAATATTTCGTGGTATTAACAAAATCATGTCGATTGGTGTCATCTACCGTCCATGGATTTAAAGTGCGTACCTACCTAACATGGTAGGCAATGGCAAGTTATTTAACAATCGATAAAAATTCATATTAAAATAATTCAGTCGTAACCTATGCTAATGCTTGTGTACCAACGTAAGTACATCCTAATAGGTAAACAAGTATACATTTGGTAAACAAAACACGTCTCCGTTCATTCATCGTGCGTTTCGGTGAATGAGTATCCTATCCTTGCGGAGTTCAAGTGAGGCGGCTGCCGGCGTCGACGCCATATGACGTTCTTTGTTCGCAGGCAGCAGCTGCATCGCGAAACGGTCGCTTGTACCTGAACAGGTAACAGAAGCAACAGGTCATTTCTCCGGGCGCGGGGCGCTCCGCTACCGGCCCCTTCCGTCGCCGGCCGCCGAGCTAGGCCAGTTACGCTCCGAATTTCGCAGCGACGGCACGTCCGCGCGCCACACAAACAAGCACACGACATTATTCCGCGAACGTGTTACATCGCGAGTTATGTGCGCTAACGCACGCTTCGATAACCACCTCGTCGGCAGCCAATCGTGACAGTGCAAATGTCTCCCAGCTTAGAAGGGATCATGTTCAACAGAAACGCCAACCTGTCGGCTCGACGGCCGCTGCTAGCGGAGCCGCAGAAGCCTCTAGTGGTCCCACCACGCGCGCCTCCCCGCGACACCGGCCCGCGACGGCCGCAGCCCGCACCCAGGAATCTACCCAATGACTACCCTTACGAATATCGACCAGACTACTGGAAACCCTCAAACGTCGAACTCGAAAGACGATTACAGGAGTCGAGAGCTCGCGAAAAGGTCGGCTACTTTCAAGATAAAGTCACGCCTCCCGATCTGAGCTTGGACCGTAGGGAGGCCGAGTTAGTGTTTAAGTTTGATCCTCACGCGTCTGCGGAATACCTGTCGAGTCAGTACCGTGCTCCCGCGGTCCATTACGCGAGAGCCCCGACTCCGGCAAACGGGTTTGCGTCCCGTCTCCCCGAGAGAGATGGCCCCTTCGTGTTCGGAGTGCACAGTCCGAGCCAGTTCCCTATTTCGCGCCGGGATGAAGACGATTACGATTACTCCGAAGTGGCCGAGGAGAACGGCCGCACTGTGATAAGAGACGATGCGTCGGAAGACCTAAATTGCTGTGATAAAGTGAACGAGTGGACGGTACGGGATAAGAAAACCAAACGGACTTTGAATCGGATGTTTCAAATCAAAGATAGGAGGAATGTGAAAGGTGGGAAAAAGGAGAAAATAAAGTGTGTTTTGGTGGGTGACGGGGCGGTTGGCAAGAGTTCGCTAATAGCTGCGTACGCGCAGGATACGTTCCGGGAAGAATATCAGCCGACGGCGCATGACACATTCAATGGTGAGACATTTAGTTTATTTTATTGTTTTTATAGCTCAGCCTTGATATAACAAATCTAGACAAAGACAAGCCCTACATTACTGATTGTGCAACTTATCGCAAACGACCCTGATTGGTTAGATAATTATGATTACCACTTAAATATCATTTGACATGTGATTAAATAAAGTCCTATTATGGACACACTAAGGCGTCACATAACCTGCCTTCTACCGATATAAATGGTACCTACCGAGATTGTGTAAACATACTAATCGTAATTTTATTTAGTAATTAATCAAATGAATCAATTGTTTAACATCTATTGTACAAGGGTCTCATCCCATACCTTTTTAGGATGATGACATAATATTATTATTATATGGTAGCTGTTATAAGTGACAATTTGTTACTATAACACGCGTTCTACCTGCCGAAATATCCTACTATTGGATAGATATTATAAATGCAAAAGTTTATGGGGATGATTGTTCAGACATGCTAGAACAATTGAAGGAATCCTACTAGGTACTATTATAAAGGCGAAAGTTTGTAAGTATGGATGTATGTATGGATGTTTGTTACTCTTTCACGCTCCAACGGCTGAAGGGATCTGCTTGAAATTTGGCACAGAGCTAGAATATGTTCTGGAATAACACATAGGCTACTTTTTATCCCGGGAACGCGGGTGAAACCGCGGGGAGCCACTAGTTTGGAATAAATTTGGCACAGTAAAAACATGTTCTGAAATAACACATAGGCTACGTTTTGTCCCGGGAAACTTGAAGACCCCCCGGGAATGCGGTCAAAACCACGGGGACCCTCTAGTGAGCCTAATAAAAATAAAAGCACAAAGCGGGAGTCAACGACACGCGCAAGTCTTTCTCTGTTGCCTTATCAACAAAAGAAACTTGTTTTAAAACATCTACGTAGCAAATACTGTGGTCGGTTACTTATTTAAAATTCCTGTTACGCTTTCTCATTTCAGTTTATTACGAACACACTGAATTGCTATATTTTTTATTGTGTAACATTTAAATTGTAATAAACTTTATAACCTTGTGTTTGGACGTGTGTTATGTTGAAATTGTAGGCGTTACCGAGACTTAAACAATAAGCTGTTGCATTTAACATGATCATTTAGAAGATAGTCCAGTCATCTAAACAATCATGTTTACAAGAAGCTTCATGAATCACTAGTTTATTTTAACAATCAATTATAGTTGAATGTTTTGCTCCCAGTTTACTTGGATTCGCAGAAATTTTAAAAGGGATTTATTTATGCCTAGGAAAATTGCAAATGTTTATAAATGAGTCAAACTCTGAGAACAATCGCTTTAAAAACAACGTGTGTATTTATAAAGGAACAAAGCCAGGATGAACTTTGGCGTAATAACAAACTGAACTCGGAATTATTAAACATTGACCCTTGGCTAGCATAAATTACCGTAGAAAATGCATAGATTATACGAGTACCTAGAGCTATACGAGAGAATTGCGAACTTTTGATACACTGTTAATTAGTCTCAAATCATATACCTACTACTTCTCTTCTTCGTTAAATTCTCCATCTATAGGTACTGTTTTCTGTAATCACTTTTCTCTTTATGTCATATTCTTGTTTAAATTAAACGTCAGAAAAACGATGACAACTCCAGTTTTTAAATAGGTACTTAGTTCTTTTAAACCCTCGTCAAATTTAAACCACTCATCCTTTACCTGTTTACGTAATCGTTTGAAATAAAAATCATTGTTTTCAAACATCAAAAACATCTGTGTTTGTCCGCTTCGGTGACTCTTCAGGAAATTGTATTATTTCTAGGTATATATATATTATATATTTTTCATCCCACCATCGCGGAAAGAGTATTTTTAATCTTCAATATCTGAGTGGAAAAGCCGTTTTTATTCTCTAGAGGATAAAGTAAATTGAATTTGGAACATCGTGTGCACTAAGTTTGTGAATTAAAAAAAACATTAAACCTATTTACTGCTACCTCTATGGTGCCGAATATATCATACAACTTTTTTTTAATATTAAAGCAACTTTGCACTCTTGTATAACAAATAACTATTACCTTACATTAAATGGTTCTGATACTAATATAATGAAGCTGAAGAGTTCGTTTTGTTTAAACGCGTTAAATTCAGGAACTACTGGTTCGATTTGTAAAATTATTTTAGTGTTAGATAGCCCATTTATAGAGGTACGCTATAGGATATATAACATCACGCTACGGCAAATAGGAGCGGAGTATTAATGAATAATGTTGCGAAAACGGGTAATATTTTCTGTGACGCAGACGAATTTACGCGGATCACCTAGTAAGTATAAATAGTAAGTTATACATATAACTTGTATACGTACAAGTTATTAAACAAATGTTAAAATTACATATATTATTTGACAATAATAATTCGTCATGACACGTCAAGATAATATTCGCGTCTTGGTAAGCCTCTAACTATGATAACGATAACAATACAACATTTTGCACTTGCATTATTTCATAAGCTACCAAAGATTGTTGTATTTGTTCATTGATACGAACAAGTTATGACGTCTTAGTAAAAAGTACATACTAGCTTCTGCCCCGCGGTTTCACCCGCGTTCCCGGGATCTTCAATTTTCCCGAGATAAATGTCTATGTGTTAATCCAGGCTGTCCGCTAACTGCATACCAAATTTTATTAAAATCGCTCCAACCGTGCGTGAAGAGGTAACTAAAACACAAACATTCGCCTTTATTATTAGTGTGATATAAGTAGAACCTAAGATTTTTGTGTATTAAAGAATCTCCAGGTAGTTCTCAAACTTATTGTGACTTTCAACCTAATTTCTATCGTATTAAAGTTAATTTTCTACTACACCGCTCGATCTTCATCTCATAAATGAGACACGATAGTGAGTGTCCTAAATACATTGTCTTCTTTAGATCGAGAGGTCATGATTCCTATTAGTCTGAGTAATTAAGATGAAAATAACGTTAAATAGGTATTGTGTTACAAGAACCAACTGGTTTGAATTTGTTTGTTTTCAAATAATCATTAAAGTTAGTAATTTACAAGTTTTTCAGGACCACTTAGAAATCAATAAAACAGTATGTAGTATGAAATAAGAATGTAGCTTAATTAGTATAAATTATGTCGCTGTCTGCCTCTTTAACTATAGACCACGCAATCATTTGATACGGTTTTCACTAATATAAATCGTGAAGGCATGTAAATTTCTCTATTAGCAAATTACATCCCTGCAAAGCCGGGGATGGTCGCTAGTTTATAAAAGAACATAATATAGATAATCTGTTGACTCGTCAGCATTGATTCAATTGACAACAATATTCAAAACACGCGACCACCAAATTGACAATGAAATGGCACGAAATGGTGAAAAAAACGTCAAATTCCCACCATACCTTCACGTAGGTACGGTCATACATAGACCCTATTTAATATGGACTCACTATTCCACAGAGCAATTAATGCTACAACCGTTTTGGGATTTGAATACAAACGAGTATTATTATGAAGTTTTGTTACCTGCATTAATCAAAACTGTAATGTTTTGTGTCGGACTGGTTAAATAGAACATTAAAGAGTCTGTAGAATGTTTCTTGTTTTATGTGAATGATAAATTGACTGCGACAAATTCTATTTAAGAGAAGGAAGTTAAAAAAAAAATTAAGAACTATTTTGAGGACGTAAAGTATTTTTGTCTTTTATTAACGTCAAAATGCGTTTCCTTTTTATTCGTTTCGGGATTGATTGGATAAACAACATTTTAAAGCACTTCTAGTTATTCAAAAGGCGACCTTAAGTATAAAAGATTAGGAACACGCCTGTGAACGAATATTTCTTTTGCCTATCTATCGAGCGCTCTCATTGCTTGCTAGGTTTGTTTGACAACAAACAAATGGCGGATATTTTTATTCTTCCGCATTAATTTACCATTGATAACAAAGGTTACTTCCCATAACAAGTGTGTAGTTAATTGATAAGGATAAACTATTCATTAGGAAGCCATCCGCAGACCAACCAAGGTTATGTTCTTACAATGCATAGTGACAAATGTATTATTAGATATCTATTCTAGGGACAAAATATCGTAAAAACACGTACGGTCTGTCCTTTTGATGTATATTCAACTCTTTATGATTTAAGCGCGTAAATTTGCGAAGAAAGCCACAAACTGCTAAACGGATCTGGATAAAATTTGGGGCAGAATTAGAACATGTTCTGGATTAGGAGAGAGGATATTTTTTATTCCGGGAAAATTTAAGATACTTCAAGAACCCGGGAAAATAGTTACCTACTTGTACAAAATAGTCTTTATTTTTCGTAAGATGTTGGACTTAAGTAGGCTAACAGTTAAGCAATTCCGCCATTTTATATGACAGGGTTTTCTACCTGTTCTGTCTACATAGACTATAGAGCATTATCCTCGTTCTATTTGTCGATTGTCGAGAAACCAACAAGAGGCAAATCCCTTTAACGGTACTTATGAGAAGCCATTTACAGCAGTGAAAGTGCATGGCGTCTTGTCTGCCCTTGAATTTGTGTTGTTTTATGATTTTCTTAGTATGTTATACACCAGTTTCACTTAAATTTAGTTTGACTACTATATTGTCTTAGACTTAGACGATTTTAAGGTAACTTTATCAGTTTATCTTTGCTTCGTTAGACAATGCTTATTTATTTATTTACTGTCATTCTGACAGATGTAGAAAATCTTTTAATTAAGTATGTTTAGTTTCCCTTAAAGTATGTGCGTAACCGGCATTATGTATACCTAATATTCATGTCATTGAAATTGTTTCCACGTTACGTATAAACTCGACAATTATAAGACTTATGCAAGATGCCTTGCTTTCACACGCCTAATGTCAGGCGGTAAATATTATCTCTAATGGTAATTGACAATTCATAAACAATACCCCATAAAAAGTGTTGCCATCACACCATAACTTCGCCGAGTTCCTGGCAACACTCAAGGTATTATGTCTGCATGTTAATGTGAAAGCATCGAGAGACAATGTACTTTCGCCGACTTCGATTTGCATATGCGAATAATCCGGGCGTTGCGCTTGCTTTGTTACCATTTAATAGACAGAGTTTAAATGAATCAGTGCTAAATGTTTGATTGGCTTGGTTTTAAGTCAGTCGTCATTTCGATTCTCAGCCAGGACCAATATTTATAAGAAAAACATGTCCGTTTATTCTGTCTTAATATAAAACTACATATATGTGTTGAAAGTAGTATGTATGTAGTATATCAGTTACTAGTTAATATTATTATTCTTGGTTAGGAATCAGATTGACCACAGGTTCCAAGAAATTTGTTTTTTAATTAAATATTGAATTTTTTGTAATGGCAATTGTCCCTATGACAATTACTGCCAGCGTCATGTGTGATGATTACACGGTAAACCAAAGAGGAATAAACAGGTGGTGTTATACGGTGACAGCATTCTGCCTCTTGCTTATTCTTCACGTGATAGAAAGAGAAGTGAACAGTCCCCAGCGATGGTTATGAAGTGTTATTTATTCACTGCATATTCATCACGCTGATGCTTGATTGACGCAATTAAAATGATTTTCAATGGAGATATAATTATATGCTAGCGTCGTTGCGTCTGTTCCATAGGTTAGGTATGAGTTATTAGTTTTTTTTGCTTGTTCTTCTTGTATGAGTGTCATCTTTTGATTACTTTGGTCGCCTTTCCGCTTGTTTTTCAACTTTTCCGTTATATGTTCTGGCAATATTCCTAATTGATGGCCCGCTCCTATTAGACGTAGCGTGATGAAGAAATAGGCTACCCAACATTTAATTAAGGATTTATATCGAACCATGTTTTTATTGGTACTACATATAAGCAAACTCTTTATTATATAGAGTATCAATAGATAATATAATGTCATAGTTCGGTCACTCATTTTTTTTTTAACTATTCTAAACACCATACCACACACACCACACGTTCTAAAACTGACAATTGTTTATTTTGTGTATATTACAAACCTTACAATTGTACATTCACATTTAATGATCGCACGTATTAAATACGTGATTTTAACTAGTTTCATGTGTTGCGAAGTGTTACTACACTATTCTACTAGATATAAGTTTGTATATATACCTACACTATAGCTGCGCCTGCGGCTTCGTCCGCGTGGAATAATGACGTTGGCGTCATTTTTCGGATCTTTAAATTAGCATAACATTTTATTTATGATCAGGCACTAAATTAAAAGTGAAGCTCAGCAATACATTATTTTAATCGGATAAGCCGTTTTTGAGATTAGCGTGCACAAACGCACGGATAAAGAGAAAAAAATCAAACTATCATTGTTTTGGGAGCTATTACCGTGGATAAAGGTCCCAAAAACATTTTTTCTTATATATCTTCCATGTACAGACAGCTATCCATTACATTTTCATTATTAGTAAAGATATATCATGTAATATGTAGGTGAATGTGAGACTAGAGCAGATCGTACTGTGTAGTTATTAGGCTGGAAATATAATTTTATACAAACCGCAAGCGTTTATGAAAAGTAGGCAGTTTCTTGTACAAATGTGGAGTAGACCACACATTACTCATTATATAGATAATTCACTTGTTACAATCCTTTAAAGATAAGGTGTTGAGACTTAACTAGTGCACTGTGTTTAGGAAATTGTTATTGCGCGATGTAGGTTTTCAATATTGGTACCGCATTCATGAGAATGTATAAAAGCGCCATCTATCCGTGGGGAACGTAAACTTTATAAAATTTTTGGGTAAACACTCAAAATACATGCTGTTATTCATGAAACGCATTATTTTAAACAGGTATACATTGTTACACAACATACAATGTTTGTATAATAAAATAGTGATAAAAATGCAAGTATCTCGAAGTTTATTCGTTAGTAGGTAGTTACATTGCAACAGATCGACCTATATTCTGTCGATAAACTTTTACGGGACGGAATGTGTGTCGAAATCGTTACGGGTCACAAATTAACAAAATGGCTTGAGAGCACTTGTTCTATTAATCCAGATACAGTAATAGTAATGTTAAATGTGATTAAAACTATCGCTGTAAAGTTATTTATTTGAAGAAGGTATGTACCTACTGTACAGTCAAGTTTCAGAGTCTCTCAGGCAGAAAAATTAAAAAGCTTGTGTCAGCGTCCATTTCAAAGTATTAGATTATAATAAGATACTGTTTTTCGCAATCTTTAATTAGTTATTTCCTACAAAAGGTGTACCTAATTCCAGTGAGAAAAATCTAACTGTCTTTGAATTAGCAATATGTTTTATCGTTTAGGAATTCAGTTTAAGTATATTTTCTTTCATTGCTAAACAAAACATATATTTAAGTATATGATCCACTGAAAATAAGATATAAGTATTCAAGTAAATATTGATCAGAAACAAAGAGGAAGTTTAATATGAAATTGAGGACAGAGTTTTAATAAAAAAAAAAACATAAAAACGCTACGCTGTAATTTTGATAAAATTCCACAGATAAAAATTTACAAATATAATAAAATTTAACTTGTAAATTGTTATCGGTACAAAAAGGCAATTGCCCTTTAATGAAGCAAATTAAGTAATTACTTACAAGGACACCTTACCTCGTTAAAATGTTATCGTTAATTTTAAATAACTTTCTTCCGTCACGTGGCTTTGTTCATGTTTAAGCTTTAATTTAATTAATAAATCAATATGTCGTCATAAAAATGATATACATAATTTATGCAATATAAGGCCTTTAACCCATTCTTTTCCCTTTCCGGTAATGTCATTTCAATTAATGCTTCAACCATCAGATAATTTAATTTACTCGCATTTTTAATCATAAAGTTCATAATTAATTTATTACTTATATAACATACATATATTATGCTTGTCGGTAATTAAAAAGATATATAAATAATAAATCAACAACTACTTACTTCCCAATTTATACCTACTAATATTATAAAGAGGTGACATTTGTGAGTTTGTGACTTTTTAAGGTAAAGACATTGATATAAAAAAACCCAAGATGCACAGTCTCATACAAAACAAAAGTAACACTCGAAACCGTCCTCAAACACTCACCAATGATACCTACGAGGTTATAGTTATACTTTAAACATATTTTGTTGCAAATTCAACCTTACTAGCATGTTTAAAAGTTGTTTTTAGCACGCAGTGTACAAAAAGTAATTAAATTTTACGACTGAAGTTAGCCGGTAGGACAAGACATGGAGTGGAGACGAATATTATCAATAAACTTTTTGTTCATACGACATTGAGTGAGATTTATAAGTTTGAATTGTGTTCTAAACACAAATTTTCAAGTGTCAGATTGATACTACGGATCACTCTCATAACTAAAAAATATATATAATATCATAACATTGAAACACATAATTAATTATGTATTATATTTAATAAAAAAAAAGCTACTAAAACAACTCGTCTGGTTCATCTCCGTAATTTATACAAATAAATATTTGTTATTTAAAACTTAATACAAAATAGTTTAAAAGTGTGCTTATTAATTTAAACTTAACACAATAAAAAAAATCGACTCCATTAAAAAAGAACAGGGTCATTTGTATTATGCGACTAAAATAAAAGGGGCGTGTAATGTATCGTTCTTACGCTGACAAAGCCGCCATTTAAATCGGCCGTATTATACTTGGACCGTTGAGTGAAGTTTTGAGACAAATTAAATCAAAATCCCACATTCCTCTCTATATTAAGTCATAAAAACAACAAAAACAAATCGATAAAGTTTTTTACTTACCGAAAATACGATATCCCATCCTTTTCTAACGTTCTAGACGTAATATTTTTACAATTTCGTAATGAACACTTCGCCATTTTTAACGAGAGTTCAATGAGGCGAGCGACGCGAGACTATTTGAAATGAGCACACAATTTCAATTTGTGCGCTCTTTTTATGCGGACGTGTTTGAGACGCTGAGTGTGTATCTTGGGTTTTTTTATATCAATGGGTAAAGAGTAAGTAATCTCTGGATCTACCGAACCGATTTTCAAAATTATTTCACCAATAGAAAGCTAAGTTATTGTGAAGTGTCATAGACTATATTTTATCTCCGTACTCCCATGGGAACGGGAACTACGCGGGTGGAACCGCGCGGAGCCAGCTAGCTATAGTCGTATTTTTAATTAGACGAAGCTACCTGACAGTAGCTAATGTCACTTTGTAAAATAATGTGGCCATATTTAAAGTAATAGTGATGCGTTCAGTTCTCGTTCAATCAAATGAATGAACAATGAGTGAATCATTTCAAACTATAAAAGAATATTATTAATTTTTTTACATAAAATTGTATAAGTGCTCTGATATAAGTTGCTAGTAGTATGTAACTACAATTTTTAGTTTTATTACGGCTTATAAAGTGCGGCGCGCGCGCCGGTCGCCATTTTGTTTGTTATTCGGCTTCTAACCTCTGGTCTGGTTTAATTATTGTTTTTGTTAAGTTTTTCGTTACGTTGTGTTTGTGCAGTGGTTCAGGGGGGTCTTGCCAAAACTGAAACCAAAATCGGTAGTAGTGATGGATAATGCCCACTACCACTCCAGGAAACAAGAATCGCTACCTACAACGTCTTGGACTAAATCTAGAATACAAGAGTGGCTAACAATCAAAAATATTTCATTTGAAGCGACAATGGTTAAAGCTACTCTTATAGACATTGTACGGCAGCACAAAAGGAACATTGCGATAAGTATGTTGTGGACGAGATGGCAGCGCAGCACGGGATAATTGTTTTACGTCTGCCCCCATACCACTGTGAGCTCAATCCCATTGAGTTGGTTTGGGCGCAGGCTAAAGGATATGTTGCAAGAAATAATAAAACCTTCAAAATGACAGAAGTAAAAAAACTTTTCGATGAAGGACTTCAACATATCACACCCGAAAAATGGAGTAGCTGCGTGTCTCATATAATTAAAGAAGAAGACAAAGTGTATGGTGTCGACCACATGATCGACAATGTTTCCGACAGATTTATAATAAATGTCACCGATAGTGATAGTGATGATTTTTTAATCGATAATGAATAAAAAAATATGTAAGAAACGATGTTTTTTATTTTCATTACCTACCTATAATTGACATATTTTATATATCTAAAGTTTAATTAAAATCTACGTACATGATGTATTGAAAATAGGAGAATCTTACCTCGCAATGTTTTCCTTAATGTTTAAAACACTCGGTATTCAGTATAGGTAGATACTAAATAGGAACATAGTCGCCTAAAACTCGTTGGTGTACAAAGTACGACTAAAAATCGAACCCCGTACCTGATATCGGCTTTTCGGCACACTAACTATTCACTAGACAATTGAGGCAATTTCGTTCATTCAGGAATTTTTTCATTCATTCACTTTGTCACAACACTATTTTTATTTCATCAAAAACTGACAACACAGTAAACGTCAGGTGGCTTCGTCTAATTAAAAATACGACTATAGTGTAATATATCGCACGATTCCACACAGTATCTACGAGTACCTACCTATTTAAAATTTAAAAGTAATATTAAGCTAAAAATATATTTCAGAAATGCCTTACAAACGATTTCTAACTCCACGTGCCTTTTTGGCAATAAAATAATAAACCAATATAGGCTTAATAAGATGTTAATAATAACATAATTATGTAGTATGTTTTCTCTTACTGTGAAATTGATAATTGAATTGCAAAGTGTCTAGATACTGGTAAAATATTGTGTAGGCATTTGCTGACAACGCATTCTTCATTAACATATTATAGGTGTATGTTACCTCATGTATAGACGGGTCTGTAAATGCAAGCAAAAATTTATATGAAATGATTTAAATTACAGAAATTGAATTTTTCTATGTACCTACACATAGTTATCTATCTATACTTATAATAAATCTGTAGAGAGGTCAATTCTGTACATGAAATATATTTTCAAAATAACTATCAGGGGGTGATTAGTGATCGATACTGATGCCAAAAATGCAATCAGTAAAATTTTTGTCTGTCTGTCTGTCTGTCTGTATGTTCCTTATAGAAACAAAAACTGCTGGACGGATTTTAACGAAACTTGGTACAATTATTCTTCATACTCCTGGGCAGGTTATAGGATACTTTTCATCACGCTACAATCAATAGGAGCAGAGTAGTGAAGGGAAATTTTGGGAAAACGGGAGAAGTTACTCCATTTTTTAAGCTTCCGTTGCGTGTGCAGCCTTAATGGTTAAAGTTACATAGAAATTATGTATGACGGAAATATTCTACATAAAATTTTCTAAAAAATATCCCGCAACAGCATATGTCTATCTTTTATAGTTGACTCAGAATAACACGTGTAACTCCTGATAGCTTAGCAGTTCGTAGCATTCTGATTATATTTGTTTACTCTTACGTTTATAATACTCTCACTCATCCCTAATTTAAAAAAGTTAACATTATTACCTATTTAATAAAAAAGAACCATAGAAATCGGTATAGAAACACCAAAATTATAGATGAAATAAGCCATCGCGTCGTCACACGTGAATACTAAATCATGCTTTAAGGATTATTTTTAAACGACAAAAAAAAAGGAGGAGGATCTAGGAACGAAGTCGCGGGTTAAAGTTTGAGTTAGCCCAAAGAAACTATTCCACGCGAACGAAGTCGCTGGCAGAAGCTAGTTTCTAATAAATCTTTAGCATACCAAGAGTGGTGCCGTCCGATTAGAATCTTAGATAAAAAAACGATAAAATAGTTTAGATCTGAATCATATGATATTAATGGACTAGTTTTAATCCGTAACTTTACATCAAATGATAGCTGACGGATCATCATCCATAATGTTAAACAAAGCTAAATCGTTTAGGTAAATCCGTTTACTAGGTTTGCTATAAAACGAACATACAGTTTTGGAAAAAAAAATGTCCTGAATGAGAACCGAATCTGTAGCTTAGAGTGTAAACAGCTAAGTTAACCGGTAGGTAAATTTTTAAGCTTCCAGAAATTCAATCCTTATTTTTTTGACACCTTATTAGCGTAATTTGTGTTGTTACCTAGTGACCATATGTCCGAAGTCAGTTAAGTACCTACTTATACGATTAAAATTAAATTAATTTGATCGGCTGGTGAGAAAAATTTCGGTCGTTGTGGATTTTACACCTATATAGAAGCTATATTCGAAGCTCCTCACGAAGAAAAATATAGGGTCATGTTGGAGCGGATCCAAAATAAGTTCACAAGACATTTATACATGAGGATGTATGGAGTATACCCTTTTTACCCCTTAATGTACCCTACATTGTTTGTGTTAGGCATGGTAGGTTACAACGAATTGAGAGTGCGACGAGAATTCACCCTTACCATGTACTTAATTAAACTTGTACGGGGTAGGGAACATAATCCAGGGGTACTACGACGCTTGAGCTTCTGTGTGCCAGACCGTTACGTGTGGAGGCGGCTCCGCCCGCCGCTGTTGTCCGTTCCATCTGCCAGAACCAACTTACTAGCTAAAACGCCTCTCACACAGGCAATTAGAATAATAAATGAAACACATGACCGGCTAGATGTGTTATCGTGTCACTTGAGTGAATTGGCAAAGGCTTTATTGAATATAATTTGTTATTCATGAGTGTTTTACTTTTAATGTTTATTTAATTTTTTAATATCTTTTTTTTTTTGTATTAATTTTATATCTATTTGTATAATAATTTCTTGTTTGTTGTACATATTTCTATTGTATATGTAATAATAAAGTAGATAATAAATAAGGCAACACTATCGCATTAGGATATCACCTGTAAAGATAGTTGTTAAGAAGGCAATAAATAAATAAATAAATAAATAAATATTGGCACTAAATAGCTAAGATGAGTATTTCATGCATATGAGCTTTATAATATAACCTACTACTAAACAATAAATAATGTTAATAAAAACTAAATACTTGATTGATATTATTACATTTTTGCAAAAGTTTTGTAAGGAGACAGTTTAAGATTATAGAAGCTATTGCAACCAGCACAGCATTAAAAAAAACTTTCAATGTTGCAATGGCATCCGATATCTCTTTTAGGTGAATGTCTTTAAATATTTTAAACTAATACTCACGGTACAAAGCAACTAGAAACAACCTTTCAGTTACATCTTAATATATAAAAGCACTTTCATTATCTCTCCTTGACCTAGAATTCTCGATGGTACTCGACCACAAAAATCCACTTACTCTCCGCTAACGATAAAAAATAAGCACCATACCTATCGGCTGATATTCAATGTATACATAGCTCTATAATAATTAAAAAAATATCAACAATTTTTACTTTTTTCTAGTCCCAGGTGACATAAAAATCTTCCAACCATATTTGGTACGACACTGGCAGCTGAATAGTCAGCTGCCTCAACTCTTTGTGCCTTCCACGAAATAAAAAAAAAATAAGGCTCCAAGCGATTACCTTTTAGAAAAGGCGCCCGGTGCCTCAGGAAACCTTCCCGCCTAGTTTTTTATAAATCGTCCCGTCGGAACCCATTATGGTTGCCAGTGTTGCCACATTTGATTAAAAAAAAAGTAAGACAGAATTTAAGTACGGTATTAGACGGAGAATGTTAATTGTTACAGTCGGTCTGTTTGGTTGTTACCTTGTACTTGGAGAGAGGATTATTGTCTGTGGACCGGGGAGAGTAGCATCATATTACTTTTTTTTTATTAGCAACACAAGTCGTAAGAGTACTTAGTAAGTATTTTTGTTTTTTTGTATTACAATTTAATCTAATTGGATGATTATCCAGATCTGAATTATTTTCCAAAAGAAAAACAAAACAAACTCTTTATGACGTACTCACATATACCTACTATCTATATGAAACTAAGTAACTATCAGGGGACAATCTCGTTCATATCTAGACAGAAGTCAAAGGTCTTTGACAGGTCAATAACCTTAGGTCATCTAAAGTTATCTCAAATATTTCGACTCTCAATTTCTTTTGAAATAATGCTTCTTTTGCCAAAGGCGCAGTTTGCGATATTTATCGATATTTCATAATACATAGGGCTATTATAGAGTTCCGATTAATATCAAGTTTAGAAACTGTGAATAATGGAACGGAATAACTGGCGTTTATAAAATGATGTAACATCGCAAATCCAAGACATTGTACTTCCAACATTATAATTTGGTTAGCTTAGTGATTAGAGACCCTGACATTCAATACGCCGGTCATGGGTTGGATTCCCACTGGGAACAAACATTTGTGTGAATGAACATGTTTGTTCTGCGTCTGTATCTAAATATCTATATCGGTAAGGTCTATTTTGTCACCGCATATTTTTAAATTAAGATATTTATTTAAAACGCAACTTATAAATCGTAATCTGTAGTTTTAAAAAGTACACCGAACAATAGCACATCTAATTACATAAAAACATGAGACAAGAATAGTTAATAAAATAGTCTACTTTCACGCACCTATATATCTGATAATAATTACTAAGTACGCTGGTATTTTCTTTCGCCATTTTAGAAAGTAAGTCTCAGTTCTGTGAACAGATTAATTTTTAACAAACTCGAGTTCAAATTCGATTTCAGTAATCGCCTACACTTGTATTATAGTTTTAAAAAAAGTACGTTTTGACAGCAATTTATAGACATTTATGTCAAAACGAGACAAATCATTCAGTCGTTCTTCTTAACCTTGACACTGGCAGAGTCATCGGTCACACGATGGAGTCATAAAGAGCAAATTGGAAACGGGCCTTTATATCTGAACATGTTTATGGCTGCAAACTTTTTTAATAAAGCTTTTTAATAATCTCTATAAGCTATGTATGCTATATATACACAAGTATTTAGCCGTGATGTCCGAGCTTACGTTATAACTTCGTAAAAAGATTTCTTTAAACGAAAACTAAGCTTTCTGTTTAAGTAGAAAATAATAATTTATTTATGTCTTTAGGATGTTAACTCAGACGACAGTCATTGTGGAGTGACATGAAGCAAATCTCAGTAATTGGTAGTAAAGTAAACTTTACGACTATACTTCAGCAGTGTCGACCGCTCGTTGTTACAACAATAATAAAGATGTCAAAATACAGTAAATCTCACAATAGGAGTAAGTAAAAGCTTAAGTGGTATTCTTGGTGGATATGTAAATGGTTAAACTTTTGCTAGTAACTCTAAAGTGGATATCATGTTTTTTTTTTCGTTACTGGAGAATTAGGTACAAAATTTATATATAATAGATATATTATCGATCTTTTTATCCAAAAGTAGGCTGGAAAATTTCTGCTTCTAAATTTATTTCTCGCATCTGTACAAATCTTCATTTATTATTTAAACTGTACCTAATCTACAACGAATATTCTTTGAGAATTTATAATGAGTCTGACCGGAAAATTATGACATTTCCCATAAAATTCAAATTTTGAATAACTCGAATGACACTAAAAGCCAGTATTATGATTACAAAATACGATGTACACAATCAATCTGCGTTGCTCTAAGAACCGACGATTCCCACGACCTTCCCGGTTGATCGGGCGAGTCTATCCGTCTACAATACTCATAATTGTATTTGTAATGTTGCATAACATGATTCAGGGCAGCCACACTCACAACATTACCGTTATGTGCGCATGCCTCAATAAAAATATGCATAGGATTATCTATAACCCACATAGTTTATGCCTACCTGTTTTAAATGAATGCCTCGAGTCGAAATTGACTTTTGTTATCGAAATGCGCAATTACCGTAAGTAATTTAAAAAGATAAGTTACTTATTGTAACATAAATTAAGTAATACCTTCTTCCCGGAAATCTTTATAAGCTTGCATATAGACACATTCCGAAACTTAAAAGTTACTAGAAGTATATTTTATGTTACAATGATTAACACTCAATCGGCTCTAATATTATTGGCAATTACATAAAATATTTAAAACAAAATCGATTAAGAAGTAACGTCGTAATTATCTAACTATCAAACAATACCTACATCGAAATATAGGTTATCTATAGCACGCGATAAATTGTCAACATACAGTCTCACAAACAGCAATTAGAAATTGACAATATTGTAGCCAAATTCCACACTTATTAGATAACTTTTTGAACCCAGGACCCAGTAATTTAACCTATTTAGTGGGGTCGGTCGCTTGATTGCAGCAATCATGTATCACTTAATTGATGGACATAATCTATGTGAGCTTTAAATAGTGCTTTGTACGAAGTCGATGCTATTCTTTGATGTATCAGTGACAGCTGTTCAGATACTTATCGTTTTACGTCATGAGGATCAGAGGTTCAAATGTCTTGAAAATCGAAAGCATATTTTTGAAGTGCTAACTGGAAAACTTTGGACGAACCCATTATATATTAATAACTAGGTGACTCCCACAACTTCGTTAACGACACTTCCCCGTTTTTGCAACATTTTTCATCGACGCTCCGCTCCTATTTGTCGTAGCGTGATGATAAAACGCCTATAGCTTTTCTCGATAAATGGGCTATCTAACACTGAAATATTTTTTCAAATCGGACCAGTAGTTCCTGAGATTAGCGCTTTCAATCAAACAAATAATGAAGCAAACTCTTCAGCTTTAAAATATTAGCATAGATAATTATCATAGAATTTAAGGTTTTGCTAACACGATAGAAATGCAACGAAAACGAAGTTAACTTTTTAAACCCAACCAAAACGAAGTTGTTCGTCGACAGTTGCCATAGTTGGCCTCCTGAACGGAGCACGTGTTAAAAACTGGTTTGGTCGGGAACAGGGTTAGGAGCCGACACTGGTCTTGCTCCGAGATGAATAAAAACTCGTTTCCAATAATAACACAATCGACCGATGATTTACCGTGATTACAACACTCATAAGAGGATTTTGATGGTAATTCGTTTGTTGATTGAGATGGCGTTAACTTGCCTAGCAACTATAGTTTCTTTAAAAGTTTGAAGCTTATTTGCTGGTACTGTCTAACATGCCTCTATATACCTACTTATGCTGTAGAAATATTTATCTAGAAATATTGGGTTTGGTAGTATAGCTTTATAGATTGCAAACGTATATTACAGTTTTTATATAGGTTTCGACTTCGATGATCAAATATTTATCGAAATAAAAGTTGCATACCAATCTTGGGAGTAACCCTTCTATACACCAAATTTATTCAAATTTAATCTCTCATGCTTTTGAGCTTTTAGTCGTATTATATCTGTATATCAAAAGGATTCTTACATTTGTCTTCTCAATTGTGGCCAACAGTCCAATGTTTGTTGCCAACATTATCACACATTCCAAGGCCATAGTAATTTCGGGTCAAACCTATAATTCTTTGATCAGATTCGGCCATTGTATTCGAATTGGGGGATGTTTGCATACCGCTTTGCATACAATGGCGATCGCATTATTGTCGTTTGTATCATCTGGTATCGCGTTGTGCAACTCTTACAGGCTATTGTCAGTTAAATATTGAGAAATTGATCGATGTACCGATGTAAGGTACTTTATTATAGCTGTATTCAACTCTTAAAACAACTTCATCAAAGCATATATTGTTTTATAAGCACACAGTATTCAATTGCTTCCCGCCGTCTATACGCTCAGATATTGTAAACTGAGTAACGGATTTTTGTGCGGCTATCATTAATAGATAGAGTGATTTAAGAGGAAAGTTTATGTGTAATTCATTTATAGTTGGTTGCACCTATGTGAAGGCAGGGCGCTAGTTATATATGTTTTAATAACCTATCTAGATGAAATTCTCTCTGAAACATCGTCCACCCAGGAATACTCACGTCCATTTATGATGTTAGTAAGATGAACTTTAGTAGCATCTATCTTCTAATCCCGTTCGTATATAATGATTTTTTTTATGTTAGAAGGTATCCACCCCATTTGTTATTCCAGACTTAATTTAAATAACCTATTAGCTAGGGTTCATTAATTGTCAGTCTGCAACTAGCTTTCAGATGGAACAGCAGGTATTAAATTACACAGTCAACGCTCAGGATTGATGGACTGAGGTTGACTTCCGTTAACTGCAGTAGCTATGACCTTCATAACTCTTACTCGAGTCTAGACCAGTTTATATTCATACTGCTTTAAAATAAGTTTATTAAGTTATTTTTTGTCGAATGATATTGTTTTGGTATTATCAAATCTTTGCTCTAATTTACAGAAGAGTTCAGGAAATAGCTCGAGTAAAAAGGGCTTATTTCTCTCAAAATAAATGAGTAATGTACCTGCCGTTCAGAATAATCTATTTATTAGATCACAAATAATGATGTCAGTTTCCTTGTATGCACTTAAACTGTTATCGTCTTCTGTAACGTTAGTATTATTGATCAACTGTAATGACTTTATCAGTACTTATAAATCATGCTTGTTGGAGTGAATTTTCCTCATTCCAATAACCTTACTGGTTTGGGGTTATTCAGATCAGCATTGCTCGGTCGTGCTTCATTCAAGTGACAAAGCGATTTGTCATTTACAGAATCTGATCGGTTCTGTTTTAGAATTTCCATTATAGAATGACGATCGTGATTAACAAGTTCTGCGATAAGTTATAGGATAAGCTTCATGTTTTATTTCAGTCTTTCATTTTGAATATGATATATATGTACGCATAGGTACTCACGGAATAAAAACGAATGAAGAAGACGTTATTTCGTTGATGTAGCAGCTGCTACACAATATAGAATGTGAAACTGGTTCCTCCAACGCACTTTTCTGTGCAAAAACGTAAATTACTTGAGTCCCAACAAAAACAGAACATAAAGTTACACTGAACGACCAACTGCCAAGGCATCTTATAAAATATTTACCGAGTCAATAAAGAAGATACCAAGTCTCTGAATTCGAGTATCTACGGCCCAAAACGATTATGTAGCACCTGTTTTTAATAAAGTAAACCCTATACATGATGAAAAACCTGTTCTGTATAATATGTGTGATTTAACACATAGATGTTAGTTGAAAATGAATAAAACATTGAACGCAGGTGGTTAAGCTGTATCTAGGCCTATTGAAGACACGTAGGATGGCATTGCAGATTAATTGAGACAAGTTTTCTATCAGAGCTGCAGATAGTAATGACGTTAAAATTTTGCTGTCATTTCAATAAACGTTGCACGAATCAGGCAAAGGTCTATACCTATTCGACGTCGGAATAATCATAATTAGAGGGTTAGAAAACATTAAAAAATCGATTGAATCAATCAATAAATCAGTGCCGCGAATGGCATGGACCGCCGGTTAAGGCATTTATTCCCGGTTGGTGTACAAGCTATATTATTGATGCGTTCGTAACACCCTTTATTGCTTTGGATTAGAGTATGTTTTAGTTTCTTTTCGGTGATGGTGTATGTTTGTGGGCGGGTAACGGTTAGTTGTTGGGCCTGCGTGACGAGTACCGCACTCATTTTCATTATGGACGCGGCGCATGCGCAGCGTGCATTCCTGCCTTCCAATAAGTACTTCCAATGGCCGTTGGATGGTAACGCATTGCTTGATTGCGCCACTTTCTTACGTACATTATAATATCTAAGCTCATTTCTATAGCATCGCTGGGAAATTACCTTCCTTGGATCTCTAAGTGTTTTTGTGGACTTTGAATCAAGGCTGTTGGATATACTAGCTGTTATAGTGACAATGTTTTTTTCTACTGGTAGTTTATGGTCAAAAAATGTCTATGGCAGTAATAGTGCCTTCAGAATTGTCTTGTATAAATCCCTAAATATTTTCTTGTAGAGCCTATGTCCTCCTATAAAGAGATATTTATGTAAGAGGGCATATAGTTGTATAACTATATATACGTCTATATGCCCGTCTATATATACATGGTTATTGAAATATCAAGAAAAACTCCATATAAAATCGTGGTGAGAATTAGTAATTCTTTCTGTAAAACCTTCTATCACATAAAGTACCTATAGTTATTCTGATCACTAATCTTATAAAAGATAGCCTAATAATTATAGGAAACTGTAAATAACCACTGACTCAAAGCACCAAATCTGTCATGTTAACTCAATCGTAACATAAATTATTTTCACTAAAATCTGTTCAGAATACAAATAGTCAATGTTCCCTTTATTTCACCATTACTCATTACCCTAAGCGACTGAGTTACCGATTTGGGAATAAAAATAACCTAAAAAACCATTTGGCGCCAATTCCCGAAGCAAGATGGCGCCAAACCCGCCAACAAGATAATGGCAAGGGGACAAATATTAATAGGTGTTGCCTTACTTTTTTACATTACCGCTTTCGCAATTCTTTTTACCAAGTTATTAATGTTCAACAATATAATTTCGAGCTTAGAAGCGTAGGAGTGTGACGTCTTGTCGACCTCGTCACCCAATTACTTACATTTGTTGTCATTTTTTTGCCACCAAAACTGTGAGTAATGGCGCCGGCCATTTCTTTGTGTAAGTTTTTATAGAGCCACTTGCTATAGTAATGTAATATGAACTTTAACCCGTGACAAATAAATACACATTTTTTTTGTATTCTATTAAGTGTTTTTTAGATCTTTATCGTTTGTATTAAGGTTTTTATGTCAATTTGTTATCGCCAATCAAAAATACAATCACTGCATAATTAGAGCAAAGATACGCTGCTTCTTGGCGGAGTAAACTAGAAATATTCGCAGCATTTTTTTTAAAACAAAACATTCGTCTCTATGCACAAAGATCACAGAAAACAGATGATAAATAATGGATAATTCTTCAAAATTTCTTGTTTATCTTCGCGTGAGTGATGACGTAGGTAGGTGCGCCGTTTGTCATTGGCAAATACTGAGAATTTGAAAAGTAATTTTCCTATTCATCACTTCCTCACGCCGAAAACGTTGTATGCACATTGTGTGATATCTATGTTTTCCAGAAACGTCATTTACGCGATTTTTTTATCAACGCCAAGTGCCTTATCGACACGTCGTTATTATGCGATATCACTTGAGCCGGTCGCGTGATGCGATTATGATCTTTACGTCCTGTTATCTTATAGAGAATACATATGAAATAAAAAAAAAATATTCCATTATAAAAACTGCACATAGAACTAAGGTATTATAAAACGCACATTGAAATTATCTGACTTACATTGACATAGATCCCACTTTAGTAAAACCTTTTCTTACATTGGTAAGGTAGCATGATACTCGTACGCCTATTTATTTTATAAGCGAAAACAGATAAGGATACATTGTGAATCCATCTATATTTTAACTTGTAAAATTTTTGATTTTGATTCAGAAATTTCGGGCTATTTTTAACGAGCTAAAGATCACAAACCGAACATTATTTGCAAGTACAATTTCGTGGAACATCTAGAGACCCTTTGCTTGTCGGTTATTTCTTAATTGGACATTTCTGATTTAATTAGCATGATCTATATTAGTTTCCAACAAGGAAAGTTCTGGGCAAAATGCATAATAATGCTTTCGCATAACTCGTCTCTAAATTATGACATGCATTTATTAAAATGAATCATTGATATATTCCGATATCTCTTATTGATTTCATATTAATTAATTGAATTATCAGAATAATAATAAACAATTTTCAGGATATTGATAAGTGTTTGCTTCTTTAAAATTGTCTCCTTTCCCTTTGCGAATCCATTTTATTGTATAGATTAGTTATTTCAGGAATTTAATATGATTGTGTTTGTTTTGTTTCAGGTATGTTCGCTATATGGTGACGTAAATAAAGAAGTGATTCTATGTTAATATCTTTGTAAGTACCTAGGTATTCGAAACTTTAATCAGAGCTTCTGATTTATAATATCATCGGGAGCTTTACTCTATGTAGAGACATCAATATGCATAATTTTTGAAAGCATTTATTAATTTACAGGTAAGTAGGTATATGTTCCAAAATATGACGAATGATTGAATTGAATGCACAAAACAACTCTCTTACCTTTCGTTAAAACCGGTTTTTAGCGATTTCGAGAAAATAAAAGCGTCAATTTGGCAAATAGGCCCCCGAGTGAAATTGTAAGGACGTGCTCGCAAATTGTGCCTCTCATTTTACAGTAATTACGGTATTTTTTATACGAAACGTAATGAAAATGGTGGCTTATTTCTCCGGTTGGCCGTTAAACGTTGAAGTGAAATGATAATTTGCATGCTTTTAGTACTTACCGTTTATTACATGACTATAAATTTGAAGTTCTCTCTTCTGTGTGTGTTTTCTTTCTTTCTTTCTTTCTATACAGCTAAAGACTTTGTTTGAACGCGCTTATCTCAGGAATTACTGGTTGGAATTGAAAATATATTTTAGTGTCGTATAGCCCATTTATCGAAGAAGGGTATAGGGTACATAACATCATGCTACGACCAATAGGAGCGGAGCATCAATGTAAAATGTGGAAACGGGAGACGTACACGAAGTTGCGCGGGTCAGCTAGCTCCATATAATGGAGCAAATCGAATTGGGCGTGGTCACTTATGATAGCTAGACACAAACTATTGACGTTTTTATCAACTAGGTAGTTACATTATTATTCATCCCAATCCTTCGATCAGCTATGCTATTCTGAATGTATACTCGACACTGAAGTCACTCGAGCGAGTGTTACGTATCTCGCTCGCAGGCATAGCAGCGGCATAAGTGCGAGCGAGATACGTAATACTCGCTCGAGTGACTTCAGTGTCGAGTTTACATTCAGAATAGCATAGCAGATCCATATAGGGTTGGACCTTATACCGTCCAAACATTTCGTGACACGAATAAATTATCTAATCCATCCATTAAAGCAGAATGCGTAATTAATAGTGGTTGTTGCTTTATTTGAGGATCCACATTTGGGAGACAAAAGAATACCGAATCTTTAACCATAGTAAAATTTGGCGGTATACCTTTTGAATTGACCAGAGATGACGCCATTGAAGAAGCTTACGATTATTTGAATACGAGCTACCGCCGCGTGGTTTGTGTTCTGTACGGATATAAAGCCTATAGCCTCTGATAATGTAGCTTTCCATTGGTGTAAGAATTTATTGGCTTAGTGTCTATAGTACCATTGTTTTGTACCATCAATGGTACAAGTGATACTACAATGTGTCCTTAGTACCATCAATGGTAGGTACTACCGACACTAGCATGCGTCGTGCATCCCTTAGTTCAGATCGGTCCAGTAGTTTCGGAGCCTATACGTTACAAACAATAATTAAATGTTTTCCCATTAGAACATTATTATAGAACTCTAGATAATTAATAGATCCCCTACAAGTAAAACGCTTCTAAGTCCAAATAATGTTGTTTTACCGTAGAGATAATGAAAGGAATACATATAAAGACTTACTTCGACCATCTCTAGTTATTACGAGCGCAATTTGACCTTTAACCATCAAGTTCCGAGCATCCTCGAGAAAGTTATGTCTCAGACGGAACCCGCAATGAATTTTAACGATGAAAAATTAATAAAAGTGAAACTATCTTTAGTTTTCTTTTGATTTGCATACTTTACTCTGGGGTATTACATTACATCCTATTGTATAAATGATGATGATGATAATGTCAACTAGATTCCGCCCTGCGGTTTCTCCCACGTTCCCGGGAAATCTTAAATTTTCCCGGGATAAAATTTAGTCTTTGTGCTATTTCACAATTTCTATCTATAAATATTTTTTTTATTTTACTTTCCTCTTTATTCATATTAATCAAGGCTCGACTTCTGCGAAAACATTCATAAAAATATATGCATTTCTATAGCTTTGATGTTATATATAGATACGTAGGTACAGACGTACAGGAATACTAGTAATAAATAACTTAATATCTAATCTTATATCACAAGGTTGGACGTTGATAAGAATTAAGAATGCATATGGTAACAATGCTACGATGAATACCTACCTACGTTTCTCTATATTATGGTATCTCCTTGATATGTATTTATATTTAATTAATATAGGATAATTTTAATAAATGTGGAAATATTTCTGTTTATTTCACTAAGGGCTAAAAATAAAAATTTCATTGATGTTCCGCTCCCATAAGTCGTAGCTTGATGTTATATAGCCTACCTTTCTCGATGGGCTATCCGACACTAAAATAATTTTTCAATTCGAACCATTAATTCCTAAGATTAGTGCGTTCAAACAAACAAACTCTTGAACTTTATAATATCACAATAGTATATACATAGATATAACTAGTGGCTCCCCGCGGTTTCACCTGCGTTCCCGGGGATCTTCGATTTTCCCGGAATAAAAAGCATCCATGTCCGTCGCCTGGTTCTAAACTACCTTACCATACCAATTTTCAGCCTAATCGGTTTAGCCGTTCTTGAGTTCTATATAGTGTAACTAACACGACTTTATTTTATATATATAGATTTAGGTATTGGCAAGGTGTTTATTGGTTGTTAAAATATATTATCTGTATCATAAACACAAATAGAAGCGTCACCCACAAACCGGCGAGCGGTTTGGTTAAGTGGCTATATCGGGGACTTCAAAGCTTGTGACAATATGAATCATCAGTTACTCATCATCGATACATACTTCAAACATCACACCTTTATAATATACTAGCTGCCTCCGCGCGGTTTTACTCGCGTAGTTCCCGTTCCCGTGGGAATACAGGGCTATATTTTAGCCTATGTTATTTGGGGATAATGTAGCTTTCCAAAGGTGAAAGAATTTTTGAAATCGGTCCAGTAGTTTCGGAGCCTATTCAATACAAACAAACAAATCTTTCCTCTTTATAATATTAGTATAGACTAGCTGTCCCTGTGAATTTAACTTCACCAATGAAGGGAGTGATGACTGAAATGGCGGCTAACAGGGAGAAATAGAAGAAAAAAGTCTGTTTGTTTTTTACGCTTTCATGCAAAAACCACTAAACAGATTTTAAAAATGATTTCACCAAAGGAAAGCTACATAATCAGCGAGTAACAAGAGTTTTCAAAATTATAATCAATCAAATATTTCTTATTTATAAAATTTGTGTGTTAAACCTTAATTATTAACTGAGGGAAGACCAGTGCGTTTAATGGAGGAGTCCCGTGAAATAAATAGCCAAAATGCTTTATTATATTCAAATAAATCAAGTTGATAGTGTTGGTAAAGTCCTTTATTTGCTCTACTGGTTTTACTTAAACTAGCCATCGTTACGACGATACGCGTTTTCGATGGATTTAACTTAACTTTTCTCATTTAGTAATACAGTAGCTTTCTATTGGTAAACAAATTTAAGAAATTTGGAGAGTAATATCCATAATTACAATCTTTCTCTCTATATACGTATTTGCTTTATTCATGCCATGGCTTATTCTCTCATAAGAATTTGTGACAATTTTGTCAAAATAATTCAGTCAAAAATAACAAAAAAAATGTTTTCTTTCCAATTCTCCTTAAAACTTTACCATGCTATTATACCCACCTTAACATGTTATATCGAAGAATTTATAACGGCCATACCTATTAATGAGTTGGTAATCTCTTCTCGCTCTAATAACATTTCTAATAGGCCCATTTCATACGAGTATATCGGACGATTGGCTGCTTAAAAACCGCAAGAACAACTTCTGCCGGTTAATCTACTCGGTTCAATTATATACAACACGATTACTCACTTGTAAGGCAATGTTTTATTATAATACTATTTATGTCCTGACCGTGGTAATTCTAACATACACTCAATTGGCTGCACGGGTAGGTAGAGAGGTCCTTATCTGCCTGCGGTGAGTGTGAGGGAGATAGATAATAGTCGGTGTGCGAATAAAGTGGAGAGTTTGAATTGAGAATGGCACAGTAGTTTGGCGCCAGTTTCCCGCCGCCATATTATCTGCAATGATCTTGAAACAACGCGTAATGTTAGTGATCAGAGGACAGATATGGCACGTGGAAGTTCTAGATATAATTGTACAGCTTCAGTTTTTTATTTTCATATCTAAGCTGACACCATAGACGAAAAGTAAGAAAAAAAACCACAATGCCAATGCCAATATAGGTACAACCTTTTTGTAACTTGCAATATTTGTTTCTTTGGGTTAAAAACTTAAAACTTTTTTTTTTATTCTTAATTTTTTTTTAAGGGGTTTTGTCAACACTGACTAACTTAAAACTTACAATTGAATTTTAAAGCAGTTAATACTCAATTAAATATATCACCATATTAGTTTGGTAGACAATAAATAAATTTAAAAAAATGTGTCAAAATAAAGACTGATTTGACAATGCTCTCGAATAAGTTACTATCATTTTAGCCACACAGTTAATAAAACCTTGAAAATAAAATAAAAAAAAAGGTTTTACTTAAATAAGTGTTTTTAGTATTTGGAATTCCGTTCTTATCAGAAATCTCTTTTTCATTTACTAACATTTGAATGACGCAAGTTCCGTGAAGGTTCGACACGACGCGCTGCAATGCGCTCTCTGTCATTCCTTGTAACGGTCACTGTATTTTGAATTAAGAAACAAAAAACAGAATATTCTTAATTTGAATCGATGCGGTTGCGGTTATTTTATATAGACCTTGACGCTGTTTGTTTGTTCATAATTATAACCGCAATGTATTTTTGGCACTTGTTTCCAATAACGAGGGGCGTCGAATTAGTCATAATTTAACTTGCAACCACTTATTTATTCAGCCTATTATTACACAGCATAATACATATAATTTTCTAGAACATAAGTAACTAGTAGAGCTCTGTGTACTTCCCACCTGTAACCTTTTGCCTCCGTGAAGCAATATTGACCTTTATAACAGTTTCAATTTTGGCTGAACAGTAAAGGGGCCTCTTCATGTCTTACGGTCTTCTATCCATTGGCGTTGCTGATAGTTACCATAAGCGGCGGTGACCACTTACCATCAAGTCACCCGCCTATTTTAAACCCTAGAAAAAATATAGCGTAATAAATAACACCTAGGAATTACAATGTAAAATTGACATTCCGTAATTATAGGTTATCGATAAACCTCGATCCTCAACGTTGGAGCTAAGCTTTATTTGGTCTGGTCTAGATATTTATTTATAGGCATGGATGTGTTGGACAGATATGGGCACAAATGACTGCCCTACGGATGTAGGGAGACTGCTCAACCTCCAGTATGGTCTATGTGATGAGAATTTCGCGAGTCAACCCTATCCTTAGGGTAAACTCATTAAATTTGCGTGAAAGATTGTGAGGAAGTATCGATGTTTGTTACTCTTTCATTCAATGACGGCTGAAGGGATCTAGATGAAATTTGGCATACCTTAACAATGTGTTCCAGACTGGCACAAAGCCTATGTGCTATTTTATTTTATCTAGGAAAAACCCACAGGAACATGGGAGAAACTGCGGGGTAAAGACAAGGTGTTTATAGTGCGCAAGCGCAGATTTAGTCCAAGCAGTTCATATATAGTCGCCAAGAAGTTCAATCCTTTGTCAGAAGTAGACCATCGGTATACATGTGTATCTTGTCGGGTTTCGGTGGTCTAAGATCTAACCTAACATGTTGCCCCCACTAAACTATTTGCTTTAATAATGGAATTGAAACCGATATATAGGTAGGTATTATCGGTAATTTCAAAGCGACTTTTATATACGATGCGAAGATTTATATCTCGTGTTTCTATAAACAAATTTCATTCATATTAATGTGAATAAAAGAGGAACCCATAAAGGACACAGTTCTGTCCATAGATTCTCCAACTACCCTTTATAGTTTATAAGAAAAACTAGACCACTAAGTTTTATACGTGCACCGCTTTTGTCGAGACGCCATTGAAGTCAGATCTGCTTCACTTTACTCCTTAAATGGATTAGCTGCCTAGCTTCGTAGGTGGTATTTATTTGAATTATAACCTAGTGGTACACTATTGCATTGTTCGTGTCAGATCCACGAGGGTGATTCAGGTTTTGCTCTGTTGACTAATTGTTTAGATATTCCAACCTATATAGCTAAGAATACCCGTTTATGGCAACGGAATTTTTATATGTAAGTAGCTAGTTTTTTTTATATATTGCGAAAAAATAGCTGTTTCTTTATATAAATCCTACTTATAACCACAAATAACAAGAATAGCTCACAGCCATTTGTTTTTTATAGAGCTATGTTACTTTTTTTTACTTTAATTTTGTAATAGTTCTATAGTCAGATTATTCATTGTAGGCAGAGAAATGACATTTCCAGTGTTGCAGGTTTTTAGTCCCAAATAAATAGTGTTGTGGTAGATTCGAATTTTTACAACTAAAAGTCGGCTAAGGACAAAGGCAACTCGACTAGAGTTTCCTTTTTTTATTTAATATCAGATTGCCTTTATATAAATAAAAATATGTAATTTATGGTAATAAAACAGAAGACATACACGGTAGGTAATTAAATATTACATAAAATACTCTTATGTATATTATTTGTTTTTGGCTATTGGAAGAACTATAGTCATCACTTGTCACGCTATGGACCCCATTTTGTTTTGGAAGCGACTATTTGTACGGGTACTGGACAAATAAATTATATTTATTCGTACATTTATTCATTTTTTTAATTAAACATGTTTTGGATGATTAGCCTATGTTAGGTTAATTAAATTAATAACATTTATTCGATTTTATTTATTTAATTTTGGTTTCAATTAAATTCAAATTTAGTTTAAAAAAAAATTTGGGATTTTCGACTAGATTTATGTATCGGATACTGAAAGAACAAAACTGGCAAACATCACTATTGTAGCGGGTCACCCTTTTTTGTATCAGTGACAGTTGCACTTGTCATTTTTCTGAATCGAATTATTAATCCGACTATAGTTATTTTTATGCCTGTGTCAAATGTCAGATGTCAAATAGAATATCAAGTGAAATTTCTAAATAAACACAGAGACCATTTTCCCGGGAAAATATCCGCCTGTAATGGGAATAAAAAAAAACAAATCAATAAAATTAATATTTTATGCAAGTAACATAAATGGGTCATTGTTTAATGTCGCGCAGGTAAACTGGTCCCTTAGCAGTGTTATTCTTTTATTAGTAATTAATAGCACAATCTCTCATTAGTAAACTTTCATGAATAAAATAACGACTTAATTTAAATTTTTTTTTTTTTTTTTTTTTTTTAACTGCTAAAAACTAGAGCTTGACCGCGATCCCACCTGATGGAAAGCAGTGATGCGATCTTTGTTGGTAAGGCGCACTAGTTTTTTAATAGCCTATTCACTCTAGCCTTGAAGACACCCAAATTATAATGAGACGGGAAGACCGCAGCAGGCAAATTGTTCCACTCCTTCGATGTACGCGGTATAAAAGTCGAGGCAAAACGCTTAGTCCGGATCGTAGATGTTTCAACAACGTAAGGGTGGATACTGGCCGTACGACGGGATGTCCGATGGTAGAAAGGAGATGGCGGAATCAGATCATGCACTTCCCGCGCACACTCTCCGAAATGTATCCTGTAAAATACCGAAAGGCTGGCTACCTTACGCCTGTGCTCAAGGCTTTGTAGATTGGACTTAACCAAATCTGGATCTCCAATTAGCCTCACCGCACGCCTTTCCACCGAGTCCAAAGCTGCCAGGTGGCATTTTGCAGCTCCAGCCCATATGTGACTACAGTACTCCACGCAGGATCGGACCTGTGCTTTGTATAACATTAGAAGCTGTCCCGGCGTGAAGTACCGCCGGACCTTTGCAAGAACGCCGAGTTTCCTAGCAGCCACGTTGGCTTTGGACTCAATGAACCGCCCAAAGTTAAGGTCTGAGGAAATTTCAACTCCCAAGAGCTGAAGGCGGTCGGTGCACTCAAGGGATACATTCCGGAAAGCAGGAACCAAGGTGAACGGGCTCCTTTTAGCGGTGAACAGACACGCTTGCGTTTTGGCGGCGTTGAATCCCACCAAATTGGCTTCGCCCCACCTAGAGACTGCCTGAAGTGAGATATTTGTACGCTCCACCATAGCCTCTCTTTCGGACCGGATTAGCTCCTTACTAGCCCGAGCACTTGGCAAGTATCTCTCTACAACTGTGCTATCATCTGCATACCCATAGATACCGGGCAACAGCAGATCGTTGATATGGAGCAGGAAGAGAGTTGCAGAGAGAACAGATCCCTGAGGAACTCCGGCATTAGTCGTCATGGGTTCTGATGAGCATCCGTTAACAACAACTCGGAGTGACCGTTCACTCAGGAAATCTTTTATCCAGTTAATCAGGCTAGAGGAGATGCCGTACGCTGGGAGCTTACTCAAAAGGCTTGCGTGCCATACCCTGTCGAAGGCCTTCGAGACGTCTAAAGAGATAGCAATCGCTTCCCCATTCTTCTCGAGGGCCTCGCCCCACAAGTGAGTGGCACACACTAGTAGGTCCCCAGTAGACCGATTGCGGCGAAACCCGTATTGTCGGTCACTGAGGAGATCGTTACCTTCCAGGTGTGTCATGAGGCGCGAGTTTAGTACACGCTCCATAACCTTGCAGAGTATGGAGGTCACTGAAATCGGCCGATAGTTAGCAGGGTCGGCACGGCTACCCTTTTTGGGCACAGGTTGCACGTTAGCAAGCTTCCAGGACTTAGGCACTAAACCAGTCCGAAATGAGAGGCGATACAAGCGTGTCAATACAGGAGCCAACTCGGGTGCACAAGCCTTGAGAACAATCGCTGGTATACCATCTGGTCCACTAGCTTTGTTCACGTCGAGACGACACAGTGCTCTCAGAACTTCTTTGTGCCTTATGCGAACCTCGGGCATCGAAGTGTCACAGTGAGGCAGAGTCGGCGGAGTAGCACTGCTAGTGTCAAGACGAGAATTGTGGGCGAAGAGGGATGCAAAGAGACTTGCTTTCTCTCTCGCCGTATGAGCCAGTGTTCCGTCAGGCCTAACCAGCGGAGGCAATGTGGGCCGACAGAAGTTCGCTTCGACCGACTTGGCAAGGGACCAGAATGCTCTGCTACCGGACGGCTGTGCAGAGAGCTTTTTGCCAATGTGAGTAATGCGATCGAAGCGAGCCTTCCTTAGTGCTTTTTTGTAGGACTTGGCAGCATGGTTAAAGGCTCTCTTCTTTGAACTCAGATCCGGAGCATTGCGGTCACGAGCGTCAACCCAGGTGTGAAACGCCAAGTGCTTATGCTGTTCAGCTTGGGCACAGTCAGCGTTAAACCATGGGTGAGCTGAGCCTCCGATGGGTACGTCTCTATAAGGAATGTAATATTCCATGGCTTGACGTATTACATCGGATATAGCATCCGCGCAACTTGACGGACTTTGAGAAGAGAAGCAGACCTGCTGCCAAGGATAAGACGCAAAGAAATGCCGCATCTCATCCCAATCTGCTGACTTGTAACGCCAGATTCGTCGTTCACCGCGTGAGTCGCAGTCAGGTGGGGAGAAGGACGTTACAGACTTCACCAGACAGTGATCTGAGGTTCCTAGTGGTGAGGAAACTGTTACGATACATCTGTCCGGATCGGAGGTCAGCAGAAGGTCCAGACAATTAGCAGTATGACCAGCTACATCAGGCACCCTTGTCGCTTGCGTTACTAACTGGGAGAGGCCCATCGAAACCGCGAAGTTTCGTACTTCTCTACCAGCGTGGTCAGTCTTCTGGTACGGGAAAAGCCAGTCCTGGTGGCAGGCGTTAAAGTCCCCCAGAGCGACAAACTGTGCATCAGGGTACCGATGCAGAGCCTTATCGACAGCCTCGCTGAGGTGGTTAAATAGCCGAGTCGTCTCTTGGTCACCGCTGTGCGATCGATAGACACAGGTACAGACAATTTTGTCTACACCGGTGTCTACCAACAGCCACAGTGATGAGAAAGTAGGGTCCTCAAGGTGGTTTTAATTGTTTTATAAAGTAACATTGTGGTAAGGAAAACCATTCTGTTACTAGTTTACCTGCGCGAATTTTGACAATGACCCAACTTATGAAGGGAAGGGATTCCTCGGAATAGGTAGGTATATATATATATTTTTTGTGATAGAAATAGAAAAGAAAGAAAATTAAGTGGATTCCTGATGTCATATACTATTTTTGTTTGTTTATCAGTAAGTAACTTACAAACAAAGATACTCTAACGATAATTTAATGATGTTAACCATGTTAAGCTGGACAATTTCAAAGGCATTTTGTTGACTTAGTAATTTATTAGTACAGACGTAAAATATTTGAATAAACATAAATTTTAATATGACCAAAACGTGTTAGGTACGACCGTGTCTACGCATAATGTAGGGTTTAAAATTTTGCTGTCATCTGCATACCTACATATGAAATGCGTGGATGGAAAATGTATTAAATGTATTGTCCTTTTTGAGCATTACTCGACCGCTTAAAGACACTCCATGTATCAAAGAAACCAAGTATATATATTAAATATAAAATTCTCGTGTCACAATGTTACCTAGTACCGTACTCCTCCAAAACGGTGTGTCCGATTTTTATGACTTTTATGCATATTCAATAGGTCTGAGAATCTGCTAGTACCTACCTATCTATTTTTCATACCCTTAAGTGATCTCGGGATCAGGAACTACGCGGGTGAAACCGCAGGGTGGCAGCTATATATATATAAGGGCATATCATTTGTCTACATAAAATCACTCCTAGTTGTCAAACTATCCACTTGTTATATATACCTATGACTTTAATACTATAAGTTGAATGGTGCATGCAAGAAAAATCTTCATTTTAAGCAAAAAATAAGGGATTGCTATTATCAGAACTTATTGAAAGGATTTGGTACCTATGTTTGTTCTAACCTCCTTAGTAGGTATGGACGTAATAATTATGAATGAAGTCATAAGTGAATAATATACCTACCAATTATTGCACTTAGCGGCCGGTGACCCGGTTAACTTCCACTTGCGATAATTAACAATAAGCTATTTATGTCTTTGAGTTTATTGTTTATCCTACTAATATTATAAAGGCGAAAGTTTGTATGGATGTTTGTTACTCTTTCACGTAAAAACTACTGAATGGATTTGAATGAAATTTGGAATAAAGATAGCTTATAACCTGGATTAACATATAGGCTACTTTTTATCCCGGGAAAATGGAAGACCTCCCGGGTACGCGGGTGAAACCGCGGGGAGCCACTAGTTTATATTATAAGGTTGTCAAATTAAATTAACATTATTAGACATATACTTATATTTTTATAAGAGTTTCTTTAATAAATATATATATTGCATCTAATGTGGAATTCAATTTTTTATAGGTACCTACATCAAATAAGAAGTCAATGTATAAATTTGTCTATTGATGGGCAGCGTAGTTATAGTAAACTGCAAATAATGCGAATTAGAAGACGGAAGAGTAATAAACAATCAAAAATTCCAATCTGAGACTATTTTAACTAAGAACAAAGCTTCCTAACCTAAAAAGATGAAAGAGCAAAAAGATAAACAGTATTTTTGGTATAACCTACAGTCAATCACAAAACGTTATCCAGACGGAATATAAGATGTGCAATATAGGTTTTGGAAAATGGATTCATGTTTTATAAACAACGATCACCAGTTCACGTCTGTTTATACAATATTGTAAACACATCTCAGTGGTAGACAATGACGAATAATAACAGTGTCGAAGACGTATGGTATTTTGAGAATGCTTCTTTGTATTATAGGGATGTGACGCCCTACTAAAAATTGACTTTAGTCGAGTGGACATAGATTACTAAATAGTTCTATTCGATTTAAATTATATAGTAACTAATAATGTAGATACCAGAATACACTGGTTTAAACTTGAAAGTGGACTGGTTCTTAACTGAGCTGAAGTCGCTCAGAAACCTTCGTCAAAACCATTTGATGTCAGTTAAGAAAGTAACTTAAATGATTGAGCTGTAGATTTAAATAAAAACCCCTAAATCTGTTTTCCTTATCAAGTCCGCTTTAAAACATAGAAAACGCCATCAAAATTGGTCCATTCGTTTAAGATGATGCCTCAGACAGACACAGAAACCTGACAGACACGTCAAACTGATAACAACAATATTTTGATTTGAGAATTAATTATTAATTGAACAGCTACAAATTAATAACTGACGCAGTTCAAAGTTCATGTTCGAAACTGAAATGTGATTCATGTTTCCCAACCTCATTTCAAACATAGCTGGCGAAAGCGAGATAAGAATTTAATCGAATAATCGACTATCTCGATTATACCCTTAACGATCGAGTCATAAATTAAATATCGGTGTGGCGTTAAATGATCTGCCTCAGATAAATTGACCGTTATTTTTATGCATAAAGATTTTTATTTATTACGCATTGTGTTATATGTTGTAATACTATACATTTAATTTTTTATGACTACTGCATGCTTTATTTATTTTAATCCGTAAGGAAGTGTAATGTAATAAGAATCGCCGTTGAAAACTGGAATTGGTATTTATGTGTTAGTTAGATACCTACCACAATAATAGTAGTTTTGTATTTATATACTAGCTTCCAACCCGCGCCGCGGTCTCACACAGTTACCCTAATACTGTGGCAAATTCATTTAGCTAGATCCTTTTAGCCTTTCATCCATCCATAGAAACTTTCGCATTACTAGTAGTAAGATTGGTCGTTCATACAATTTTCTTGTAATTAAATTGATGTACATTATTTTTACCCAAAACCGAACATAGTAAAATTGCATAGGTACAATAGAGTAAAATATATTTGAAGTCACTTATTAAATTACAGAGCGAGATATAGCTGAAATTTAGTAATAACATTCATAAAATATGATATGTCAGGGTTATAAAAAGTCCATAGGACAACACGAATATTTATGGCATGGTAACCCATCACCACATCAGAGCTGTCGTAAACCAAAGCACCGTAACACTCATAAAGCTTGCCCTTTAATGACCCACTTTTATCCGGAAGATGGTTATGCTTTTTGACAGATAAGCTTTCGAAAAACTGTTTGAAACAACACAACAATGATGAGTAAAAGAAATAATGTGAAGCTTACTGTTTTAGTAGCTTTTTTGTGGTACATACATTACTTATTGTGATAAATTATGTAGGTACCTAGTTCTTCTTCTATGTCTACAGACAGACTGATGGTAAATGGACATTAACATTGCCTAAGACATCGCCATAACGTTCTCGGATCCTGAGACATGATATTAAACTCTTAAGAAAAATTGTTCCATCCCTACCCGACTGTCGCAGTCGCAGCTGATTAGCCCTAGAGTAAACATGATATTTATCAATCTCAGCTATCTCTGCGCTTGTTATAATCTAACAATCATAGGGAGTATACGCAAATTTTTATGTCCAATATCGAAATTGTCTTCTAAAAATGATCTGACATTAAATATAATGACTTGAAGGTGTAATATCCGAACTCTGAAGCTACCCGTACCTCTACTATTGATATTAGGTCACGTTCACTAGAATTGGGTCTCAGGGAAGGTCACAACGGCGCCGAGAAGTCGGAGGCCACCATTAAAAGGGCCATCAAAATGTCAAAGCTCCGAAACAGCTGTAAAGAGGTCACTAACCGCTCAAATAAAGGCCCTCCTATCTTACGGAGAAAGTGACCTAAATTGTTATGAAGATGAAGATTACATTGTATCATTTCAGACGGTTATTAAAAACATAAGGTACAAAGAAAAAAAGTTGTAATAAATTTACAATCACTAAGGAAGAGTCATAAACATAAGACATTTGTTCAGCTTAAGCGCTAATAAAGGACTTATAAAGGTCAAAGGTGGTGAAGAACCAGCATGAAACACAACCCTTATATATTTTTAAATAATCCAAGGCTCTTATTCCCCGGTCCATATGTTTTTAATAAGTAAGACTATTGTCACTTTCCTTTTCAATTTAATTCAATATCAATCTTGCATGCCACTTAAATGTGTCGCCGTCAAGATTTAAAATGATATTCGGGGACAAGTTGTCGTTATAATTATTATCAAGGATGCGAAAGTAAAAAATCCTTCCTCTGAAACTTTCGCAATTATAATATTAGCATTGGATGTGGCAAGAGAACTTTAATACTACGATGTAGGTGGCTTTCAATAGTTTCAATACAAATACTGTGAAATATTGCAAAAATACGTGGGAAGTTCATAATTTCATAGTCATGATTGAATTTCTACTTGTCTAAATCATGTTATAGATCAACAAATCACAAATGATCTGCTATTTGATTCAGTGTCAGATATTGATGACAATTTCTTTCATCATATAAAAGCTATTTAATTAATCGCGTCATGATCTCGTTTTCACAAAAGAAATCCTCAGCACACTCTGATAATCAACCTTATGTCTTTAAGGATAGAGTTGCGAGTGTTAGACTTTTTCGGACTCAACATTCTAAAGACAAAGCTTTTAAAGTGACGTGATTATGTAAGACGAAGAGCGTGACACACTGTCATGGCTCAGTCCCTGACTCATATCTCGAATCATGACCATGAGAAAAGCACTTTGTACTGTCCAGAACAACCAAAAACTGTCACTTTTGCAATTTGTTAGGGGTGTTAAAAGACAAAGAGCTTAATTAACTTATGATTTATGAATAAATAAAAGAATTCCATTATTGCAAGAGGAAGTAGATAAGTAATTTTAGAAGGATGAATATGTAACTGTCTTTAGAATACGACAAATGTAACATAAATACAATCGAGAGTCAAAATAGCATTAATCTTAGTGCGAAAGGACTGGTTATAAAATTATGAATATTCTTAGTGCGAAAAGACTCAGAGAAAATAGGTTATGAGCATTTTGCACGTCTAGACCAAAAGCGCCAGCTCAAATTCTCAAACATGGCGCTACAAGAAAAGGGCTGTTGCAATAGCAAATATTAGCTCAAGTTAAATACACAAGTTAATACAGGTTTTAAACAAAGTGGTCACAAAAGGCAGGATATACGGTTGGGACCCGCGCTGGATGCTTACCGCGCGTATCCGGACGGGGTGACTGGACTACCTTCAGATCCGATGACAGTGTAAAGTTACTGTAGTGCTCGTGATAGTGAGGCTTATTGAGGGGCAGCTATCGATGGAAAAAACTTCGGTGTTCTATGTACCGCGGTTCCATCTGTGTTCCCAACGGACCTTCAACTTTTCTGGGATATGTATGTAGCCCATGTCCTTACCGTGTTAAGAAAATTGATTCTGTGGTAAAAGCGTAACTGTCAAACACTTCAAACAGACATACCTACATATTTTCTATTATATCTTAATATATATAAATCTCGTGTCACAATGTTTGTCCTCAATGGACTCCTAAACCACTTAACCGATTATAATAAAATTCGCATACCATGTGCAGTTCGATCCAACTTGAGAGATAGGATAGCTTACATATACTTGGACCCGGTAGGTGGCGCTGGTGGGCAGAACGAAGTCTGCCTGGTCCACTAGTTGATATCTAAAATTATAATAAGGGAAATAGCGATTAAGAGTATTTCTTTATAATATACCACGTGCTTGTTAAGTTTAATAAATTTATAGGTAGGTAAACCAGTGAGACGACTAGATTAATATTTAACTCAACAGAATATTTGAAGAGATTTCTGATAATTGTGGATCATAGATTTATCTATACCTTTAAGTCTAATTTTATTACATATTTAGTTAATTGGTATCGTGTAGTACATAAATAATCTTGATGTATTTTGTTGAAACAATGAAGAAATCTATCTCTCATCAGAGCGACGTCTATATTATGTCTTTCTGTTCCAATTACTTATATCTTCCTTAAATCATTAAAGTCCCCTTATCCCAAACATGTGTGACCAATGTTTCTAACTGTATATTCTAAAGCAAATTTATCTAATGTTTATATCAATACTTCAAATAAAGACATTCTTGCAGTAATTAAACACGAACAATTATAGTGTTTGTAGTCGACAGTAAATTGTTTGTAAATAAACCAGCACTTCGATATTACGTAAGTAACGATTATTCCAGTTGCCATATCTCTATTGGCATTTAACTATTATGTACCTAACACCTTGCTGTTGGGCAACATCGTACCGTAGTCGACTGGTGAAATTTACAAATAGCTTATTGAAATAATAGTTTTAGCTGCGTTCCCCAGATATCTTCAACTTTCACGGGATAAAATGTTAAGTGCTATTTTAAAATTTACTTTAACTTCATGGCAAAATTCATCAAGATCACTTTGGGTGTTCTGGCGTGAAATAGAAACAAACTGCTTAACAAACGGCAAACAACAATCACTATAAGTACCTACCACGTCCTTGAGTTTTCATCAATCAGTATAGGCTCTTATTTAGCACTTATGATCCTTAGTCTTTCTTTGGCGACAGTTTTTAAACGTTCTGCCCATATTTCCATGTAAGTTCTCAAAGAATCTGTTGCTTTTCCTAAATATTCTTCTTCTCTTTCCAGTTGTGGTGGACGTGGACGACCGGCCGGTGTGCGTGGAGATCTGTGATACTGCTGGACAGGTGAGGAACAGTTTCTTAATTTAGATACTTAAGTTTAGTGATAAAACAAGGGTTTAAGAAGATGTTTGCTCAAATGTTTAGGTAACAAGGAAATGCTACTTCTTTACACAATAAAACAAAGTCGCTTCTTCCGTGATCTTTTAAACTACTACATTAAAAATGCGATAGTATGCATGTTTGTTATTTAATCATACCAGAATAGCTGAATTTGGTTGTAATTTTGTCGAGTAAGAATGTGTTATAGAAGGACATAAGTTACTTTATATACCTTGAAAATTTGAGATTGAAATAGCACAATGGTAGCTAGTGTAAAAAATTCGTACTAAGTGAATCCGCCACTTTACTTCTCGATTGTGTTTTGTTATCTGCGAATAGTTTCCTCGAAAACATAACAGTTTTAGTAGCTTAAAGTAAACTGCTAGTTTCACTTGGCAGTTGGCCGCAATAGCCAATACCTGTACAAGTAACATAACCCGAGCCTAGAGGTGTTCACTAACTGCCAAGTCGCGGTTTAACACCTTTTGTGTTCAAAACGCCTCAAGTAAATACGAATGCTTTAACTTGAAAGTTTACTTTCTTACAAAGACTAACGCGGAAGACTGGGAGGTAAAAGTTGACAAACAATTGAGTGGGCTGTCGGCAGTAAACTTAATTTCCATTTTTTATGTAAGTTTTAAGTTAATTTTTGAAAGCCCTTTTGATTGCCCTCAAATCTTCACAGGATGTGTGGCGCTAAAGATAGAAATATCAGGTTTACTTGTCTACAAAATCACTTAATTCCTTGGTACGCGCTTAAATGTATATCTTTATCTACTAGTAAACGTAAAATTTTATGCCACTGGTTAAATGACAGTGAAATCTTGGACAATGAACCTCTTTCTTCAATATTGAACTAAATCTCATTGAAAAATGCTTCATATTGTTCCACCTGTAGAACTTATAATATTTCTTCCATCAATGTAATGTAACATAGAAAATCGAACGATTTTATTTGACTGGTGAAAGGAAATAAAGAAAATCACTTTTTCGGGTTATTTTAACTGGGGGAGTAAAATTATATTAACAGATTTTAAATGTTAGCTATGACCTGCTATTAACAATGATGGAGATCTGCCTGTCAACTCGATTAAAATTTCAAATACTCTCACGCTACTGCCGATGTATCGCCATTCGACTGATGAATCGATAACCAATATTTACACTGAGACCCTTAAACTAGCACGTGCAGTTTGAATGAAAGCATTGTACCTGGGATCCCCATTTTTTATATAATTTCCCACACCGGTTTCGCCATCACCTGTATTTTTAACGATTGAACATGTATTGTGATAGAAAGCACCATGTGCCAACGAATGTAGGTAGGTACCTATTCATAAAAATCACAATAGTACTTTTTTGTTATAATGAGCGCTTCACTATGAGTTTTTATTATAGTTGTGATGGAATATGCGCGCGATGTTTCTCGAAAATTAAATATTGCTTTTCCGAATACATTCGTTAGTAGGTTCCCCCGGGGGATCTTTTGTGTCTCCAAGATCCAGTCTGTCTGTATACCAAAATTTGTGTAATTGGTTTAACGGTGAAAACGTAGTAAACAAACGCAGTACTTAGACTTGTGCAAATTTATTACTTTCCTAGAAAATCCCTCGTCCTATTAGTGAAAACCAAATTAAAATCCTTACAGTAAATAGGTTTAAAACTCTTTAGACTTTAACGTTATTAATTAACTAAATTTATTATCTTCAAAATGCATCGGACGAGGTGTAAAAGAAGGGATGACATAACGTTATTTTGTATGATAAACTGGTTATCTATGAGTTCTTAATGTTCTTATATACTTTACTTAAATACTTTTTACACCTAAGCATAAGATATAATCAAAACTTGTTTAGCAACTGCTGCAGTAGACACATTAAAACATAATGAGTGATTTAATGACAAACATTAATCAGATATTTCTTTCGCAAACATTTTAGCTTGTATCAAAGGTGATACCTATATTGGGTGGTATTAAGCTACTACTAGTGTTGTATATCAATACTTCAATATCGATAGTTAGCAAAACCGATGGTAACTGCAATCTATCGATACTATTACCACGTCAATACTATCCATGGTATCGATAGTGGTGTTTGAACAATACCTTGGTTGACGGTAATGCTATCGATAAATTGGTATACCAATAATATCGATAGAATTGTCATGTGGTGACTATCGATATCAATATCTATCATCATGTTTATAAATTTTTAATTATATTTTTTGTACAAATTTGTCGCGTTAGTCTTACTATTTATTTTTCTGAGTACTTTTTTTAAGTTACAACCCAGATCTGAATGTTTTACATTCAATTATTTTTTTGTTTTTATTTTGGCTGTAATTTTTTTTATATCTCAGCAAATAAATAAAACATCTATCGATAGCTGAACTAGCTAAATCGATAGCTAAACTAGCTTCATCGATAGCTAAAATATCGATGTTTACTCAACACTACCATGAACCACTAAAAGTACTATTAGGCAATAGATGTGCTACTAACAAGCAGTGTCAGTCAGAACAGCGACAATTCCACTTTGTGACTGACATACACCCTGACAAACCATCAAAAGATACCTAAATAGCTTTCTGGCGAATTTCGTAAACGATCTAAACGTTGTAGGTTTGATGAAATACTAACATTCCTAGTAATTGAAATGTAGTCTGCATTACTAAGAATACTTTTCTTATCTTATGAAAAGTATAAATAAGTATCTATCTATTAGGTACCTGCAATTCGAAATATTCACGTGTTACTAGTTATTATGTTTCTGGATCACGAATATAAAATATATAAAAAAACACCATAAATAACTTACCTATCTACTATATAAATAACCACGATTGAAAATGAAAAAAACAGACGCATATCTATAAGTCCCTACATAATGATGAGATATCCTATTCAGGATCACTTCATCACCACTTTTAGTGATACCTTTTTGACTACACGATGTCCTAAAGTCAGCTCAGCCACAGTTCAGTGATACCTACTAGGTACATAATATTCGTTACCTCACAGCATATTGCACCAAATTGGTACTTAGTTACTTACCTTACAGTAAGCAAAAGGTAGGTACTTATCTAAACTATCCAATCTATATTCCTATCATATTTGGGTTCCGCAACAATAATAAACACATTTGAATATAACAGTATTAGAGCAGACCAAGTCGAGAGACCATTTCAATTGTTCCTGACATGATACCTATCTCGTAACAGGATTGTGTTATATGCAAAGATGATTCAATTTGTTGATACTTCACGTATAGTAAGGAAACAGTCACTTTGTTAGTGTTGTAAGTCGTTATATTTTAAAGTAGCGGTTCGCTCCGACTTCGCACGGGTGCAACAAAACAACGTTACAATCATACAATTAACAAAGCATTTTAATCTCTACTAATAAGTCTTATAAATAACAAGAAGTATGTCTATCTGTCTCTGTGTTTGTCTCGTTGTTAATGAACGGATTTTTATGAAATGTTGTACAGAGATAGATAAGAGCTTGAAATAAGTCGTCAGGGAACACGGGTGAAACCGCGGGGCGAAAGTTAATTATACATTTAAACCCAACTCTCAAAACACTATCAATGATGTAAAACTCATTAACATCCGTTGCGTAGTTTGAAAGATCTAAGCGTAGGAACAGTAGGTGGTAAGGGACTTTGTTTCATACTATGTAAAGAAGTAGTATTAATTGCTTGCTAACACGGTTTATTTCTTTTACGACAAATGAATTTCATTGCAATATTTACTTATAAGTTTAGTGGTAATTCGGTGAATGAAACCCTCAGGAAAAAATCTAAGTATATTTGTCATTTTGAATATGCATTGTAAAAGTCCTTGATTTGACTAATGCGAATTAAACATGGTTGAGCAAGTGTGAAGTAATGACTACAGATTATAAAGCCACGTTTTACCAACCAACTGTCAAAGTTAAGTCCTACGCCACAATCTAATCGAGTTACCATTGAAATCAATAAGCAATCAGCACTCAAAAATGGTATGATTGAATGTCAGATTCAAAGGGAGCGGCGGTTGCGCAACCATTTTTGGTTATGGCAACAATTTTTAGTTCAATTGTTGATATCGCGCACTTTCACTCATGGCGATCGCAAGTCGCAAGTTAGCACACGCTCTTAAAGTACTTCGTTTTTCATGTTTTTTATCAAATATATTTGTGAAGGTATAATAGACTGAGGCTTGTAACCATTGAACTGTGTATTCTAGTTATAATGTCGGTTTTTGAAACGCATGATTGAGCGAACACCTGCTATATTGATCTTTAAACCCTTTTTACCTTGTGCCTATTTAGCTTTAAGTTTATTTACTGGGTCTTATATATTTATTGTACCTATAACGTAGGGATATATTTCACCAAGCAGTCTTTACCGTCTAATTATATTATCGTACTTAAACAGAGCTCACACTCCTAAACCTCTTTATGAATCTACAACTTGTTTGCCATCAAAGAAGACTTATCCATAAATTCTCTCGTATTCTAGGATTCAATGTCCGAGCTCCGGGAGCTGTGCTACCCTGGTACTGACGTGTTGATGCTGTGCTTCTCCGTCGTGCGACCCGAGACCTTCAGGTCGGTCGCCGAGCGGTGGACGCGGGCGGTCGCCAATGTGAATGCGCCCTTAATCCTCGTCGGGACACAAAGCGACTTAGCCCAAGATCCCAGGGTATTACAATCATTAAAGGTGAGCTTATGTTTTCAAATCGGATTACTTAACATTGAAAGGCTAACTAACTAGGTATTTGCTATACTAGTAAAGTTACGAAAATATAGAAGATGCAGAAGGTCCTTCAACTTTGATGTTATTATGTGTTTTTCTATTTAACTCATGACAAAAGAGGCATGAGTATCGTTTTAGTAAGGCAAATTATGACTTGCATGACACTATTTATCACAATTATTATATTTTTTTAACCCGGGTAGGTATATAAAGATTTATGTGTGGTTTTAAGGACTTAGTTTGCTGTCATAACTTTATAAACGCGTTTCTGCAACTCATCCTACCTATGTAATTTAAGTTGTTTTGGTAGTCAAATGAGTGGATATAATTGCAATACTATTCTATGTGATACTATCGTCTATGAGTTAAGTAAGAGGGAGAGAGATATATTGTCATTATATTTATTAATTAGTAAAAATATTGTCTTTTCAGTCTCGCGGTGAACATGTAATCACAGAAGCAGAGGCTAAAGCTCTGGCATCGAAGATCAATGCTGTCTACCTCGAAACATCGTCTAAAACACGAAAACAGTTGAAAGACGCCTTCGACGCCGCCATCTTAGCTGGGTTGCCAGTAATACAGGGCAAGAAACCATTTTGGAAGAAATTATTCTGTATAAATTAGAAATTGTTAGAAGTAATAAATGACTATTTTCTGAATGTGTATGAAGCAAGAAATATTATGTATATAAATATAATAACGCATATTCATAATATGAAACTTTTAATTCGTTCATTGTTTAAGACTTACATAAATTAATCATATGAATATTTTAAGTAGGTAAATGACTATTAAAATCGCTCGCTTTGGTGAAACCTGACTGATTTTTGAAACTATGTCACTATTATCATACTTTTTAACATGCAGTGTAAAACTTCTTGCTACTATTGTATGTACCGATATAAAAGTGCCTTGTTTGAGTAAAAAATCATGTTTATATAAAGGCCATGTATTAAAATTATTATTTTATCTCAAATATATATAGACCACACTAAGCTTGGTGTACAGTGGTTCTTAAAAATATTTTATTAGCAAAAACCTTTCAAATTTGTCTTTGGCTTCCTTTTTAAAAAGTTTAATCTATTGTGTTAACAATTTAAAGTAAATTATTTGTTAGTTTCTTACTTGTACGATTTTAATGTATTTCCGGTTGGCCTAAGCTGATGTTAGAACCTACCATTTTATTAACCGACTTCCCAAAAAGAAGGAGGAGGTTCTCAATTCGGCCGGTATAATATATAATACATCCATTTCCTTATCATATATGATTGTGTCTTGCGACAGTATAATTTTGCTTAGGGACTTAATTATGCCCTAGTGATAGGGGCAAAAATGCCTATGCAAATATAAAAAAAAAGTTATATATATCGAACATTATTTCGCCTCTGTGTAATCTAGATGTTAAGTTTATATTAAAATTAATAGTTTTGTACAGTAGAATAATAATGATTATTGTAATGTTATTGCAGTTATTGTTATGCTAGGTGTAAATATTAAGAGTATCTTCTGATATCGATACATTTCATTCATTACATATTGTTGTTTTGATACTCAATACGAACGAACTGATAATTATATTTTATTACGATGTGAGCAAGCGTGTTTTTTTGTGTAACATTCCTTATCTATCCATAAGAACCAGATTCAATTTACAATTGACCTAAAAACCCAAGTAAACTAGTTACTTAGAAAGTGCTCAGAACTATGAGAAAAAATACATATAAATATAAATGAAAATGTGGAAAGGAAAAAATCATAAAATTATTTATTCAGCTTAGGTGATAAAAGTGATTAGCAGTATAAAACTGAATTTACTACCGGTACAAAATCACCCACCCATCAACTAGTGAAGTAACGATATATACTTGCTAGAGATATATTAATCAGCTGATTTTTGCAATGTCTGATAATTATAATTATAGTATGTTAAAAAAAGCTAGAAAATATCAATCTTAAATTGCTTAATTGTATATACGACATACAACAATATAACCTCACTGGCAATATTTGCCAACACGACATTGGCAAAGATGTAGGTACAACAAAAACGAGTGTCATATTAAAAAATCTAAAGAATCTTTCTATTTCAATTTATGAGGGAAATCCATTGATATAAAAAATACGTGAGGCACTCGGGGACTGCCGCGGTAAAGCTATTGCATTGCATAGCATTTTGTATCAACTTATGCAATTATAATTTTATTTATTTATTTTAATAATAAATGCACTTTGTTCATTCATATTCAAAACACTTCATACACAAATTTTACAAGTACAGCTATTCACTGTTGTACATAAATACATATACACCTATATACTTTCTCATAAACAGCTGCTTATGTATTCGTCCGATTTCGGAGCAGCTCGTCTCGATTCGTGCGAGTTTCATAGAGTCGTACAATACGTCTAATCGCACACAACGCAGTATCGAAGACTGCCGACCGAACTGAAACGACGTTAGACGATGCACGGCCTTCAAGCCACACCTCCTTGCCCGTCGGAGTGGGGGTGTCAGGTTTTTTTCGTTACGGAATTTCTTGATTCGGTCGCCGCGCTCAGAGCCCGCGATAAAAGCTATGCAATAGCTTAAAAACCCAAGAACAAATTGAAATTGTGCGCTCATTTCAAATAGTCTCGCGTCGCTCGCCTTACTGAACACTCGTCAAAAATGCCGAAGTGTTCATTACGAAATTGTAAAAATATTACGTCTAGAACGTTAGAAAAGGATGGGATATCGTATTTTCGGTATAAAAGACTTTATCGATTTGTTTTTGTTGTTTTTATGACTTAATATAGAGAGGAATGTGGGATTTTGATTTAATTTGTCTCAAAACTTCACTCAACGGTCCAAGTATAATACGGCAGATTTAAATAGCGGCTTTGTCAGCGTAAGAACGATACATTACACGCCCCTTTTATTTTAGTCGCATAATACAAATGACCCTGTTCTTTTTTAATGGAGTCGATTTTTTTTATTGTGTTATGTTTAAATTAATGAGCACACTTTTAAACTATTTTGTATTAAGTTTTAAATAACAAATATTTATATGTATAAATTACGGAGATGAACCAGACGAGTTGTTTTAGTAGCTTTTTTTTTTAATATTATACATAATTAATTATGTGTTTCAATGTTATGATAATATATTTTTTTAAGTTGTAATAGTGATCTGTAGATTCAATCTGACACTTGAAAATTTGTGTTTAGAACACAATTCAAACTTCTAAATCTCACTCAATGTCTTATGAACAAAAAGTTTATTGATAATATTCGTCTCCACTCCATGCCTTGTCCTACCGGCTAACTTCAGTCGTAAAATTTTATTACTTTTTGTACACTGCGTGCTAAAAACTACTTTTAAACATGCCAGTAAGGTTGAATTTTCAACAAAATATGTTTAAAGTATAACTATAACATCGTAGGTATCATTGGTGAGTGTTTGAGGACGGTTTCGAGTTTTACTTTTGTGTTTTGTATGAGACTGTGCATCTTGGGTTTTTTTATATCAATGGGGAAATCTATGCATTTTATACAACAACAAAAAAATACAAACCTATAACGCAAACGTTTTTTTTATCAAGAAGTAAGTCATAAGTAGTTATGTGATGAGGCTGTATCGCTCTGAACCTTTGCCTGTTCTTTGCGGTAAAAAAAACAACAAGTTTGACATTGACATATTTGACAAAGACAACAAATAATATTTGAGCGCGCGTTAACTGACAGAAAACACTTATTTTATTTATATTTATCGTTCGTCTATTAAATTTATAAATTATATATATAATAAAATATATACTAAATACTGTTCGTAAATAAATATAGAGATGGCTGACGAAGATCATTATGAAGAAGTAGATATATCAGACATCATTGACGACCCAGACAGCTATAACAACGAAGAACACCATGAAAGCGAAGTGCTTGAATCAGAATCATTCGACATTATACATGATACTGAAATAATAAATTCAGAAGAGCAAATACCTGAAGAGAAAAAGCCACAAAATCAAAACAAAAGTGAGGTTATACGGTCTACTAGATTGCCAATAGCTAGAATAAAAAATATAATGAAACTGGACCCTGATGTTAGTGTAGTTTCTGGAGAGGCGGTCTTCCTAGTCACGAAAGCTACTGTAAGTACAAGTAAAACAAATATCCTAGGACATTTTTCACGCATGGCTAATCTGATCCCAAACTAAGCTAAGCTTGTATGATATGGTAAGCAGTTAGCTGATATACTACTATTAAATACATACTTATACAGATAATTCCATACTATTCCAGATACAGAACAAACTGACATAATCATGCATACAAATGTTTGTTTCTGGGTTGGATTCAATCTCACAACCTGTGCCTTGAATATCAGGCTTGATAGTTTGTATTTCAATCATTCATGAATTAAAATTAAATTTGGAACACATATCACTTTGAATTTTAGACATGCTCTTTTGAGGAATGTGCAGCTTACATAAAGTTGTAAGGAAAAATTCTACATATTTTGGATTACCTATTTACCATGTTTAACTGTTGCTTTACTTGCTTGGCCTATGAACTCGAGCATACAACCATATAGTTTGGACTACTTGATCTGCACATGTATGTTTTTTGTTGTTTCAGGAATTATTCCTTGAGACAATTGCAAAAGAAACATATGCATACACATCAACAAATAAAAGGAAAATTCTGTCAAAGAAGGATTTGGATCTGGTGATAAATAAAGTTGATTGTTTGTGTTTTTTGGAAGGTGCTATGGACTTCTAAACTTGACTGTATAATTTATGTATATACTAGCGACCCGCCCCAGCTTTGCACTACTTATCGTATATAAAACCTTCCTCTTGAATCACTCTATTAAAAAATACCATATCAAAATCTGATGTATAGTTTTTAAGAAGTCATAGGGACAGACAGCGGAAAGTGACTTTGTTTTATAATATGTAGTGATAAGTAGTAATATTGTTTGTTGTATTACTTATTTACGAATACATGGTTTGTTAAATTAAAATGTTTGACTAAATATATATGTATGTAAGTTTCAATATGTTTGCCTATTTCAAATAATTGCGAGTTAATAAAAAAGCAGTTATTTCACTTCATAATTTTATTTTTCAAATTTGTAATTTCTTTTAAATGTGCCCAATGTAAGGAATTTTAATATGAATGACGAAATATAATGTTAAATCAACAACACTTTTCTACAGTTTGCAGGATTACTGCACAGTGTGCGGAAACCTTGATGCTGCCCTTTTCAATATTATCCCTGTAACAAATAAACACACATATTGTAATAGAGACATATCTTTATATATCAGTTTCTAATCTGATACAGGAGAGTTTATGAACCATCCTAACTGGCTTGTCGTAATTTTTTTTTTCTAAATGACTCCTAAAATTCCCATCAATTAAGAAAGAATTATTGCTAATGATTCAATTTGCACACAGTAAGTATAACTTCCACATTATATTAATTTAAAGGTTTCTTAAGTGCATCAATAAACCTTACCCTTTTTCAATTGAGCAGGAAATACCAGAAGCAGCAACCTTCAACTGTTGAGGAAGCAGGTGGATGGAGCTCAAGTCCACAACTTGGTCTTCATCTGCTAAGTTCACAATCCCGACTACACCTGGACTTCCTGGCAGCAACCTGAAGTTAATTTGAAGATTTGCTTAAAAGGTAAGTTACTACTTAAGTCTTTTATAGTGACTCAAAATCGATTCCATTCAACAATTCCTCTCTTAGCGCAACTGGTGCCTTTAGCTAAGTTTTACTGTTTTTATCTGTGTTTTTGTCTTTTGGTGTAGGTACAATAAAGTGTTATCTATCTAAGTTCCTGAGAGGTGTCTAATTTTACAAAAAAAAATATTTTCCTACCTGGTCACAATGAGGATTGAATCCGATGTTGCCTTTGTATCCAAGTCCCCTTGACGTACAGCTGGTGTTTTCTTGATAGCCACAGCGTCTTTGTAGAACTGAAATGATAATTTTTTTTATTTTTATTACCTACATTTCCATTATTCAGAGATTTCAGTCCATTTCAGCAGCAATAAATATATGTCCCCTAAATTCAATTAAATGCCCAAGTGTTTTTATCTTAGTTAACACAACTTTGTTAAAGAAGTTTAAGAAGAACTGTCTTTGTCAATGTTCTGTAGGTTAAATTTAAATTTTAAAATTAATATCGTTTACCCTATAATGGCTCTTAGGCGCGGCGATCTCTGCGGCAAGGTTAACAGTCTGGTAGTTGTCGGCGACGGGTAGCCAGGTGCCGCTCGTGGAGTTGGAGAAGCCGGCGTTGGGGGACGCGTCCCATTGGTACGGGGTGCGGTTGGGGTCGCGGGACTTCTTGTAGTAGTTTATTGGGTCGTCAGTATTGCAGGCCTGCGGGTCCTTCGTATCTTCCCAGCTTACGTAGCCGTCTGTCATGCCGATTTCCTCACCCTAAGCATATTAAACGATACGCAATTAGGCCGCTCATGGTTACACAGCATTTTGTTTTGATCCATTAAAGTACAAATAAAGAATATATCTTATCTATATACCTGGTAAGTGAGCGTAACTCCTGGCAGTAGAACCGCCAACATGTTCATGGCGTCAATACGGTCTGTGCCGGCCCTTGATCCGATGCGACTTTGGTCGTGGTTGCCGTTCTAGAATATAATAAAATCTGCATTAATCTGACTCGTATAAAACATTACTTGAACGCAAATAGATCAATTCAATGGCACGTACCACCCAGTTAGCGATCTTCCCCAGGGGCATATAAGTCATCCAATTATCAATGACCTGTTTGAGATCCCTAGCCGTCGCAGTCTTTGTTGCAGCTCCCAAGAATATGAAGTTGAATGGAATAGACCCGTCCTTGACTCCGTTGGTGTAGTAACGGATCATGGAAGACAAGTCCGTGTAAGCTTCAGTCATCATGATCTTGGTTTCGTTGGTCTTCGAAATGTACTCGTCGAGGACATCTCTCCAAGCGTAAACAACGTCGTAAGTGTCTATCTGGTCTCTGGTGTAGATGTGGGACAGATATTCGTAGTCATCTGGTACAGTACCAGGATCTCCTAAAAATAGACGTTCAGATTTAGCATAATGTGCAAAATAACTTTTAAAATATAGCACAGGATTGTCAATAAATTTACCGGAGCGAGGTTCATCGGGGTAGCTTCCATTGTAGTCTTTTGGGTCGACCTCATACAGCATGTTGATGGCATCCACACGGAATCCAGAGACGCCTTTGTCGAGCCAGAATCGAAGAACATTCTGTAATTTGATAAATTAATAAGCACCCTCAATTTCCTTTTGAAATCAAGTTAGAGATCGGAAATCTTACCTTCATTTCCTCTTGCACAGCCGGGTCGCGGTAGTTAAGATCTGGTTGTCCAATCACGAACTGATGAAGATAGTATTGCTGACGGACTTCGCTGTACTCCCAAGCGCTTTTGCGGAACAAGCTTACCTGTTTTTAATTAGGTTTTATTTGAAAACTACATTAATTAACAAACTCTTTGATTCTTGGTGAGTGGTTGGTTTAGTAAGTTAACTCATAAGATTCCCGCGCCCGGAATTAGATTTAAGGCCAATATTCTTATCTTCTTTCAATAAGGTTAAAAGATAGGTACATACCCAGTTGCTAGGTGGTAGCGTCTTTCCGGGGTTTTCCGGGTCTGGTCTTCCATCAGCCCAGACGTAGTAGTTCTCGTATCCAGGCACTCGGTTCGTAGACTTAATGAACCACTCGCTCTCGTTGCCCGTGTGGTTCGGCACGTAGTCGAGAATTACTCGGATGCCTGCCCAAAAATAACATTATTCAAATATTTCATGGCTATTTTTTTTTGGGACAAAGGACTGCAATCAAAATCAACAAGGTCCTTTACTAGTTGTTGTCTTATGGGCAAAAAAAGCGATTTACAATTATGATTTTATGTTAATTTGGGTTTCCAGAATAACCCATATTCCAAGCTCAACGAAACTGAGACTTACAGCTTGGCCAAAAAGTCGTGAAATTAATGGTGGCGCCACTATCGTGCATGTTGCAACCCTATATAGTACGACAAAAACGGTTTTTATACTCGGTTTTTTTTTTTACATTTAATATGAATATTGGTGGGTTTTATGAAAAAATGAAAACCTCTGAAACGCTTTGTGTCTAGAACGACAACATTTGTAGTTATTTATTTAACAAACATTAAGAAAAAAAAAGTCTGAATCGAAAATTTTAATCAGACTCAAAAATGTTTTCCGCTAAGTATTCCACGCCCGAAAAGTCTTCATCCTTGGTGTGTGCTTTCACCAAAACTCTGCTGGCTATCTTCAGATGTGTCACTACTGTTGCTTTCATCTTGTAGGTTTATGATAATTTTTTCAATATCATAATATAAAGAATTTGCCCCCTTCGAAGATAACCTTCTTCTATTTTCATGACATGTTGACATGATTTTTTCTAGTCGTGAACTGAAACGCTTGTTCAGCCACCGCCTGGAACAATAACATAAAATAAAAAAACAAAACATTTGCGGTTACATATCATAATAAATTTAAAACACATTTGATTCTTTGTATTTCTATTGCAATTCGCCTTATAGTACTGATGGATTTACCTAAAAATACTTTAAGTAGTTATTTTTGTTCAGTGATTTATGCAATATTGATAAAAAGTATCAAAATTATACGAACGCGCTGCAATCCGAATGTGTTTTGTAAACATAACCTCAAATTCGTGAATGTACATTTCAATAATTGTATGAAAGGTTTATACTAGATATAGCACCTTGAAATGCACACGTTACATCTGATTACATGGATAAAATATAATTTTACCTGTCATTTCAGCGGTTCTTTTATACATATCGTTGAAATCGGATGAAATTTGTCCGGCCTCAAGTTCCGCCAAACATCTCACGTACACAGCGTACACTTTAAAAATTTTCTTTCTAGCGGAGCTGGGAATAACAGATCTGTTCATTATGAACACAATGGGTCACCAGTATCACCACAATAACGCAAATAAATAATAATATTCTCGAAAAACAGTCACCGATTACAATAAATGACAGAATGTGTACCTTACTCGACAAGACAGAGCGAGTGTTGCCAATGATCAAATATTTTAGTTCCGTTTCAGGACTTTTTTGCCAAACTGTACCCATGAGTAATCGTAATCATGTTTTTATGATCATCATCAATTATGTTATTTTATTCTGCACTGAAATAATTGTCATAGCGCTATTCGTATGAGATGAATAGTACTGGTTAATGACCGGAAAATGTTGCTTAAGCAAAACGTTGTGATTAAGCAGAGATATCCGTTTCTATGTTATTCTTAATTACACGGAATGAAGAGTTTTAAATGAGTTTTCGGTATGAATAAAAAATATTTTCATTAAACTTTGTAAGCTAATGTTAATCTGACCATGGTGATATGAAGTTTTTTACTGACCCAAAGATTTAGCTTCTGCCATGAGAGCATCGAAGTCATCCATAGTTCCGTATTCTTCTGCAATCTCCCTGTAGCTGGTGATGTCATAACCGAAGTCGTACATAGGCGATTTGTACATGGGTGAGAGCCATATAGCGTCTACACCAGTATCTTTAAGATATGGGAGCTTTTCCGTTATACCTGGAATATGATTTGGATTATTAGAAGTCGTTAAAATCTGAATCTAAGCATGAATATTTTAAGCTGAAGACGCGCTAATCTCGGGAACTACTGGTCCGATTAAAAAAAATATTTTAGTGTTAGATGAAGGTTATCCGATATATATCATTACGCTTCAAGCAATAGGAGCGGAGCATCAATGAAAAATGTTGCCGTTTTAGCAACATTTTTAGAAAGTGATGCTAACGAAATTGAGCGGGTCATCTATTCTAAATAAATGGTGAAGAGTTAGATCAGAACTTACCATTTAAATCGCCAATGCCATCGCCGTTGGAGTCCTTGAAGGATCGAGGGTAAATCTGGTAGACGAGAGCGGATTCGAACCAGGGCTCTTCGGCGCATCGGACCGAAGTAGCGACTGCTACAGCAGCGAACACTACTAGCGTTGCTGCTCGCATTTTGACGGATCTGTCGAACAACAATTTCATTGGCTATTAATGTTAAATAACTCCATTACAAGCGTATTTATTATTTTTTGTATTTAGGAACTTTAATTTTAATTTGCTTGACACTTTGAGAAATGGTGATATATAAACAATTAAATTTATACTGAGTGACAAATCTCGCCAAGGCAGCACACAAAATAAGCATGGAAGTTCAAAATATTATTACATTAATCGATTAGATATATAGGGGGTTGTAATATAGTAACTTAAGTGCCTCATTAGGCATCGAATGAATGAATGGATAGTCTTCCAAAGAGTTTACAAACGTTAAAATAATATCTAAAAGCACTTACTTACCTGACATGCAGCCGACAAACAACAATGCTTCATCCACCGTAAGCAGAACCTTTAATAGCTGGAAATCTTAAGTACTTCTCTGATAAGCATCTAGTTGTTTACAATTAGCTACTACTTCTCTGGAGTGGTTCATTCTTTAAGTGACTCCATTGAAGAGTAGTTATCTATAAACTAAGAGATTTCCGCCGGGATTTTCCTGTTTTCAATTACCGTTTACTTATCCAGGGTGAGCGAGTAACATGCACGTTCAGGGTACATGTTTTGAAGAAACCTTTATTTTTGCTTGTATGTTGTCTCTAAAATGTTCATTATAAATCCGAAAGTTTTTGATTATGGACGTTTGTTAATCTTTCACGTAAAAATTACTCAGCGGATTTAGATAAAATTTGGAACTCAGGTAGTCTACAACCTAGATTACATATAGATTATAGGCTACTTTTAACCAGGGAAAATTTATGATCTCCCGGGAACGAGCGGCGTAGGGAGCCACTAGTATGTATGTAGTATAAATATCAGCTATCTGGTTACCATAGCACATGCTCTCCTTAACTTGCAATCAGATCGCCCTATGTGAAAAATGTCTTAGGATATTAATTTTTACTTAATTTTCTGCTCATTCCAAGTTTTCTATGCAGTATCATTTATTAACATGGTCATTCTCAATTATTTATACCTAATCTATAGTATTAGGCTTATTAAGTTTTAACCGACGTAATTTTTTTTAATACACCCACAGAACCAAAATTTTGAGGATGTGCATTTATATAGCGATATGTATAACTAAAATAATTTAGTTTTCTATTTAACAACTTTATTCATTTAAGCATAGACATCGATAGTTTTTGAAAAACTCAGGTTTGATATCTATTTCGTTGTTTCAAGGATATTTTGTCCAAAATGTCAACTATCTGACTAATTTTGATTACCGATTGAAATGTAACAGTTTATCGAATAAGTCTTGAAACGATGACGCCAGTTGTACAACGTATGATTGTTTCTGACGAAGTCCTTGAAATCCTGTTCCAGATTTTGCCACAAGATGGCATTGTTTTTTTGTATATTTTTGGTCGGGTTTCAGCTTTATTTAGTTACCTTCGCTTCATAACCTCGAGCTCTACAGTACCACTTGATAGACAGCTGTGTCTTGTCACGATCGTTACTCAGTTCTCTCGAGGGATCCCTCTCCCCGATGCTAGTACTTGTGTTAGTGTGTTACGTGTTTCTTAAAATTAAGTTTTTTATTATGGTACTCCTTAATTTCGTACCTATGTATGAAGTATATTTTTGTAGGTTAGGTATTATAAAATAATTGCTAATTGAATGATATGACGGTTTGTCATGAAGAGTTTTTGCTAAGTACTGTTAATCGTCTAATATTATGAATAAAGGTAGTTGATGCTGTCATATGATTGTGGTTTACTCGCAAAGTTTTACTATTCTCTAATCAATTTGAGGATCACCTAAAAGACAAATATACAAACAATATAGACATTTATATGGCTTTGTTTTAAATGTCGATTTTGCTAAATCGATTTTAATATTACATGTTTAAATTTTTTTGTATGTTTTCTGGAAGTTTTGTAACGTATACATTATTCATCAACATATTTCCCAAGACCTAGATCTCAGATCATTGTTTAATCTAGTGACCTACTTATATATCAACAATATATTAATTTACTAAAGGAAAAATATACGAAGAAAAACCCACATATTCATTTAACAAGCGATTTTTATTGTGTACAATTTATTATAAATTATCACTGAAAAAAATCTTAATCATTTCAACAACCATTAACAGCAATTTTCTACAGTGTTCAGGACAATAGCGCAGTGGGCTGAAACTACAATGCTGCTCTTAGAAACGGCTTTCCTGTAACAAGATTAATGAATTTAGTAAGGTCATAACTTATGGGATACCGAATATGCGGTATGCTAAGGTCTACTCTAACGACAAGGGCTTAAGATATAGGCAACAACCACGCGTGCCTAATGCCGATACGCTGCAATCGTTACGGCATCGTTGGATAGGTATGTTAGGGTTAGTTCGCTTAGTAATAAAAACGAAAAAATACTACCAAAACATGACGTTTGTTTAGCTTTGTATCTACTAAACGTGCAGTTTAGATATATTTACTATTGTTTTCTATGATTCCAAGTCGCTATTAAAAATAAGTACAAGGATTACCCTTTTTCAATAGAGCAGGCGATGCCTGACGCTGCCACTTGCAGCTGTTCTGGGAGCAAGCGGATGGAGCTCAAGTCCACCACTTGGTCTTCATCAGCTAGGTTCACAATTCCGACCACACCGGAACTGCCTGGCAGCAACCTGGCATGGAAAATAATCAATTATTAGACAAATATTTATTTCCCCAGAATGTTCAAATTTCTCGTTTTATATAGGAATTATTACACACCTGGTGACAATTAAGATGGAATCTGAGATGGCTCTGCTGTCCAAGTCTCCTTGTCGAACAGCCGGTGATTTCTTGATAGCCACGACGTCCTTGTAGAACTAGAAGAGAACCATAGCTTAGAATGGTTCTATACGGTGAATGATGAAAATGAGACTGTATTTGAAGTAGGTTTTTATGATACCTTATAATGGCTTTTGGGTGCGGCGATCTCGGCGGCGAGGTTAACAGTCTGGTAGTTATCGGCGACGGGCAGCCAGGTGCCGCTCGTGGAGTTGGAGAAGCCGGCGTTGGGGGACGCGTCCCAGTGGTACGGGGTGCGGTTCGGGTCGCGGGACTTCTTGTAGTAGTTGATGGGGTCGTCAGTATTGCACGCCTGAGGGTCCTTCGTATCTTCCCAGCTTACGTAGCCGTCTGTCATGCCGATTTCCTCACCCTAAGCATAGTAAACGATATGTAATTAAGACGCTCATTGTGACACTGTCTTGCATTTTGTTTAGACCCGTTAAAATACAAATAAAGAGTATATCTTATCTATTATATATACCTGGTAAGTGAGTGTAACTCCTGGCAGAAGAACTGCCAACATGTTCATGGCGTCAATACGGTCTGTGCCGGCTCTTGATCCGATGCGACTTTGGTCGTGGTTGCCGTTCTTGAATATAATAAAATCTCAATTAATCTGTCTCGTACAAAACATAACTTCAAATCAAATACATCAATTCAATGGTACGTACCACCCAGTTAGCGATCTTCCCTAGGGGCATATAAGTCATCCAATTATCAATGACCTGTTTGAGATCCCTAGCCGTCGCAGTCTTTGTTGCAGCTCCCAAGAAAATGAAGTTGAATGGAATAGACCCGTCCTTGACACCGTTGGTGTAGTAACGGATCATGGAAGACAAGTCCGTGTAAGCTTCAGTCATCATGATCTTGGTTTCGTTAGTCTTCGAAATGTACTCGTCGAGGACATCTCTCCAAGCGTAAACGACGTCGTAAGTGTCTAGCTGGTCTCTGGTGTAGATGTGGGACAGATATTCGTAGTCATCTGGTACAGTACCAGGATCTCCTAAAAATAGACGTTCAGCTTTAGCATAATGTGCAAATAACTCCTAAAATAAAGCACAGGATTGTCAATAAATTTACCGGAGCGAGGTTCATCGGGGAAGCTTCCGTTGTAGTCTTTCGGGTCGACCTCATACAGCATGTTGATGGCATCCACACGGAATCCGGAGACACCTTTGTCGAGCCAGAATCGAAGAACATTCTGCAATTTGATAAATTAATAAGCACCCTCAATTTCCTTTTGAATTCAAGTTAGAGATCGGAAATCTTACCTTCATTTCCTCTTGCACAGCTGGGTCGCGGTAGTTAAGATCAGGCTGTCCAATCACGAACTGGTGGAGATAGTATTGCTGACGGACTTCGCTGTATTCCCAAGCACTTTTACGGAACTGGCTTACCTGGTTCCAATTAAAGGCTTAATTGTAAAAACAATTTTGATTTATGGTGCAGAATTTTCAAAGAGATCGAAGTAACTTTGAGAAAGTCATCTCTTAATAAAGCAAGAAGAAGATTTTGAACAAACTACCTTATGTTCTCTCAAAAGGCTTAAAATATACACACCCAGTTGCTAGGTGGTAGCGTCTTTCCGGGGTTTTCCGGGTCTCGTTTTCCATCAGCCCAGACGTAGTAGTTCTCGTATCCAGGCACTCGGTTCGTAGACTTAATGAACCATTCGCTCTCGTTGCCCGTGTGGTTTGGCACGTAGTCGAGAATTACTCGGATGCCTGCCGAAAAATAACGTCATTGAAATATTTTTTGGATTATTTTAGTTGGTTTTACAAAGGCCTCAAGGCAATCAGAGTTACCAGGATCTCTTTCTAGCTTACAAAATGTTGGGCCAAATTGATCTTGAATTATGATTCGGGTTTCCACCATAACTAATATACCAAGCTCAATGTAGAGGATATGTCAATGTGACCGTGGTGTGTACGTGAAGTTTTTTACTGACCCAATGATTTAGCTTCTGCCATGAGAGCATCGAAGTCATCCATAGTTCCGTATTCTTCTGCAATCTCCCTGTAGCTGGTGATGTCATAACCGAAGTCGTACATAGGCGATTTGTACATGGGTGAGAGCCATATTGCGTCTACACCAGTATCTTTAAGGTATGGGAGCTTTTCCGTTATCCCTGGAATATGATTTAGATTATTAGAAGTCGTTAAAATCTGAATCTAAATAGGTACGAATATATAAAGTTGAAGACTTTCTTTACTTGAACGCGCTAAGCTCAGCAACTGGTTCGATTTGAAAAATTATTTCAGTTTTAGATAGGCCATTTATGGAAGAAGGTAGGATATATATTATTACGCTATAGACAATAGGAGCGAAGCATCAATTTAGATCATCGAAGTTGCGCGGGTCATCTATTCTAAATAAATGGTGAAAAGTTGAATCATAATTTACCATTTAAATCGCCAATGCCATCACCGTTGGAGTCCTTGAAGGATCGAGGGTAGATCTGGTAGACGAGAGCGGATTCGAACCAGGGCTCTTCGGCGCATCGGACCGAAGTCGCGACCGCTACAGCAGCGAACACCACTAGCGTTGCTGCTCGCATTTTGACGGATCTGTACAACACCAATTAGTTTGGCTAGTTACTTGTTACAGTATTACTGTTAGATAACTCCACTACAGGTCTATTTATTATTTATTGTACCTAGGATTATATGTACCTAATAGTTAATTTACTTGAGACTTTGAGAAATGGTGTCGTAAATAATTAGTATATTATTATACAGTGCCACAAAAGTCACCAAGGTGGCACACAAAATAAACATGAAAGTTTAAAATAGTTTATTACATTAATTAATGAGATATATATGGGGTTATATTACAAAGTCCTTTCTACAATCTTTAAATGATTTTTAGTACCTTTGACCATTATAAGAGCCTCATTAGGGATCATTTATGTTATTTGGAATGAATTTACAAACAGTTAAATAAAATCTAAAAGCCTTAGCACTTACCTGACATGCAGCCGACAAATAACAATGCTTCCTCCACATTAAGCAGAACCTTTAATAGCCGGAAATCTTAAGTACTTCTCAGATAAGTATCTTATCTAGTTGTTTACAATTAGCTACTAGTTCTCTGGAGTGTTGCATTCTTTAAGTGACTCCATTGAAGAGTAGTTATCTATCAAGTAAGAATTTTCCGTATACCGGCTCAGTTGGCAACGCACCGACTCACGATCATAAGGGTGCAGGTTCAAATCCCTGGCCCGTATCTCTGAGTTTATGAAAAGTTACGTACCGATTCACACCACTAGTTTTCGGTGAAGCAAAACATGGTGAGGAAACCTGCATGTCCGAGATGTCACTATTACAGGCATGTGAAGTCCGCCAATCCGTACTAGGCCCGCGTAGTGGACAATGCCCTAACCCCTTGACGTTAGGGGAGGCTCGAGCTTTCCGCAGGGATTTTCCTGTTTAATTACCGTTTACTTATCCAGGGCGAGCAAGTAACATGCACGCTCAGGGTACATTTTTGAATGTATTTCATTAATATCACCTTTCTGCTCATTCCAAGTTTTCTATGCAGTTTTATTAACATGGCCTTTCTAAATTCTTAAATTCTCATCTAAAGGGTAGGCTTATTAATATTTTTTCCATTTTATTTTGACAGTCGCCTACAGTACATTATTAATGGGGATGTGTATTCCCCTATACGGAAGATTCATGGCCGCGCAGAAATGATTTAGTTTTCTATATAGGTACCTAGGTATATAAAATTTAAAAAATGTTATAATATATAGCTGTCTCGTGATAATAGTGAACTGTCGAAATATTGTGAACCGTAATATAAGGTACCTACTGCTTACAATTTTACGCATAATTTGTTGGTTCACATTTAATCTATCGACGAGAATAACTTGTATGGCGAGATAGAGTTAAAAAATACTAACCTTACCTAACTACGATCCACAAACTTTCGAGCATTACTATCTAAGCCAAATATATTGGCTTAGATTAGACTAGACGCTCCCCGCGTTCCCTGGGGACTATCAACATTCCTGAGATAAAATGTAGCCTATCTCGATTCTCAACGTCTAGATGGGAACTTGGGAATCTCTGTGCCAAATTTCAAAATAATCGATTCAGTGGTTTAAGCATAAAAGCGTAACAGACTGACAGACTGTGTACTGTCTGTATTTATAACATTAGTAGGGTTATTATAAGTATTGTTTGTCCCACAAAAATGTTTATGCCCACTAGGATTATGTAGAACCTTGTACTTTTATACTTTAAACCTTGAATTTACGATCTCAAATTTTGAACCGTCTAAGTTCTCAAACCCCTTAAAAAGGTCAACATTTTTATCATGTATTTTAGAAAAAGGTACAATAAGATTGCGATTTAAGATTCAGAATTTTATTCACATTTTAAAAGAAAAGGATAATACAAATTATATTGTTTTAACATTTAAGATACTTAGAAGATCAGAGAACAGATGAAATAATGTTTTTTTGTTAACCTTTCAAATTCCTAATCAAAGCTAAAATAGTAGTAAAAGACTAAAAGTCCTAGTCCCATAACAAGTAGACAAAAAATCAGGGGAAAAATAAGAAGCAATGTTCATATAACATAAATATTTATTAAATGTTTTTTTATCACAGATATATACAAAAATAAATATTAATATTATGATTTAATAGTAAAATCAACAGCATCTATCAACAGTGTGCAAGACAATAGCGCAGTGGGGTGAAACTGTAATGCTGCTCTTCGACACGTCTGTCCTGTAACAATTAAATAAAAACTGTTAATACGAATTATTTCCAAACAAATATCGATATTTATAAACTAGGCATATACATGAAATGTTTTTTTTTATAGTTTAATATTCTTCTACCATTTAATACATGAATACATTATTTAGTAGATTAAAATTGAGTGTTTCTGAATCTGTGATCCAGTATTGTAATAGGGGTTTCTGGATCTGTGATCCAATTTCAATCTACTTTAAAGGAAATTTACTATTCTCATATTTCCATTTCAATCAGTTAAATGTACGCATTTATCTTTCATTTAGTCAATCAGACCTTTAAATATTATTTTTAGGAACAATGTTTTTATGGAGAATTAAGATTCATCATCATGTTCCTCGTCTTATCCTATTTAGGGTCGACTTTGTGCGTCATATTCCTACATTTCATTCGGTCTCCAGTCAAATCCACATTCACTCCACATTCTCTCAAAACCTATCAGACTTGATTTCTCTAAGAATAACTTCTTATAGTTCTTTGGTGATGAAATAATATCTTACCCTTTTTCAACAGAACAGTCGACGCCTGAAGCAGCCACCTTCAGATGTTCCGAGAGTAGGCGCACGGAGCTTAGGTCCACCACTTGGTTCTCAGCCCCTAAGTTCGCAATGCCGACCACAGATTGACTGCCTGGCAGCAACCTGCAAGATAATATTGTAAGTACCTACTATAATTTTATATCTTCAGATCCTTTAAACATGGCTACGGTATAAAACCAAAAATTATTTTAGATTGATCGATGGAAATGGTCCTTTTTACAAGAATAGAGATTAACTTGATGAGAGGACTAACATTTCATAGATACTGTTATAGAATATAATGGATCTCAAAGAACTTCTTACCTGTTAACAACTAAGATAGAGTCCGAAATAGCCCTCGTGTCCAAGTCTCCTCTACGTACTGCTGATGACTTCTTAATTGCCAGAACGTCTTTGTAGAACTACAAAGAAGGAAGCTGAGTTAAATTAAATTGTTTTTGTTTTTGAGAAAAAGAGGGAGAGAGGGCATATATTTGCAATCCTACGCAAATTATATGTGCAAAAGTTTCCCGAGTGTAAATGTTTGTTACTCCTTCACGTCTAAACGGCTGTAGCGATTTTAATTTTATGGAGTTAGCTGACATCCTGGATTGAGACATAGGCTAGATTTTATCCGGGAAAATTGAAGATCCCTGGGAATGCGGGGTAGAACTTAGTACCTTATAATGACTCTTGGGCGCGGCGATCTCTGCGGCGAGGTTAACAGTCGGGTAGTTGTCGGCGACGGGCAGCCAGGTGCCGCTCGTGGAGTTGGAGAAGCCGGCGTTGGGGGACGCGTCCCAGTGGTACGGGGTGCGGTTGGGGTCGCGGGACTTCTTGTAGTAGTTTATTGGGTCGTCAGTATTGCACGCCTGAGGGTCCTTCGTATCTTCCCAGCTCACGTAGCCGTCGGTCATGCCGATTTCTTCGCCCTACCGTTTAAAGACGTTTAAATTGACTTACCGGCTTCCGATGGATGAAATGGTATGGATGATATCAGATGTATAAAAACTGAATCAAGTATAAAACACCTTTTGATATAGTCCATCTTTTGTTTTACTGTTTTGATTTTATGCTAACATGGTAAACGATTCTTTGACTTTAAGTCAAGAGTCTTTACACAAACACAAAACAGCTACATTCTCAACAGGAATGGAATAAAAAAAACGAAGGTCTAATCTGCGGGATTTGTTCCAATAGTTTAAATTCGTTTGAAAATTGTCACATTAACCGTTGCTATAAAGTCAATCTCAATTTTAGCTCATCCTTACCTGATAAGTCAAAGTGATTCCAGGTAGGATTAGAGCCATCATGTTCATAGCGTCTACTCGGTCCGTGCCTGCTCTTGAGGCGAGGCGACTGTTGTCGTGATTTCCATTCTGAAATAGAAATAAGAATATTGATAGTTTTGGGAGATTTGTCAAGATCGTCAATCTGTGCTAATTCCGCGTGTTATTAAGGGAGATTAAGCAGATAGCAATGTTAATGTCAACAGTTCCATCATATATAACGTCATTCATTCAAAACATATATCCAGTTACTACTTCTATATTCTTAAGTCTTCACTAAAACTGTGAAGGACCTACTTTTTATCAGACTTTCAAGTATAAGTCTTCCCTTACTTTTCCATTAAACCGTTACTAAAAATATCTCAAATCGTTCTTATTTAAAATACGTACCACCCAATTAGCTGTCTTTCCCGGAGGCATGTAAGTCATCCACCTGTCAATGACCAGCTTAATATCCCTGGCAGTTGAAGTGTTAGTGACAGCACCTAAATAATCGAAGTTGAATGGAACGGAGCCATCTTTGGTCCCGTTGCCATAGTAACGCATCATGGCGGACAGCTCTGTGTACGCTTCGGTCATCATGACCTTGGACTCGCCGGACTTCGATATATACTCATCGAGAAGGTCTCTCCAAGCGTAGACCACGTCGTAAGTTTCAGCCAAGTCTTTTGTGTAGATGTGGTTCAGGTATTCGTAGTCGTCTGGGGTAGTACCGGGGGTACCTGAAAGATGGGAGAAAAGAGGGAGTTTTAGGTTATCTAGTTAATGGTGAAAATTGCTAGAGTAGAAGAGAGATAGCCAAACTAGTGAATTAAAAACTATACTTGGGTAAATAAAACTTACCTGAGAGAGGCTCATCAGGGTATTTTCCACCGAAATCGTCTGCGTCTACCTCGTACATCATATTGATGGCATCCACACGGAAACCAGATACACCCTTGTCAAGCCAAAAACGGAGCACATCCTACGACAAAAACAATTAATATAATTTATCTGTATACAGCGCTACAATTCTGTGAAGTTACACTACCGTACCTGATAATCTATTTAGATTCTTATGTGGCAATTATAAGGTTCAAATTCGACGTACCTTCATTTCTTCTCGAACAGTTGGGTCGCGGTAGTTGAGGTCTGGCTGACCGATTACGAACTGATGAAGGAAATACTGCTGACGGGTGGTGTGGTACTCCCATGCGCTCTTCCGGAAAATGCTTATCTGTAATGATTGTGAACTTTAGCTATATGGCAATAAGGTTAATTTTGATAAAGGGGTTCTTTATAGTTTGACCTATGAGTAGACGTTTCACCTGATGGTAAGTGGTTGCAGCCGCGTATGGACAAATGCATCACCAATAGAATAGTTTGTATTAGCCACTAAAAAGGCGTATATAATAATTATTTAAAGCTATTTCTTCAAGCTAATCTTCCTGCCCTTACCGCCTAAACAGGGTCGGCACAGTTCTCCATAACAGCCGTTATTTAAGGCACATAATACTTTCACAGAATCCATCCACAATTTCGTCTATCTACGAGTAATATAAGAAAAATATCTCATTATTTTTATCAAAATGAGACTAATTTACCCAATTATTAGGAGGTACAGTTTGTCCAGGATTTTCCGGGTCTTCCTTGCCATCGGCCCAGACGTAGTAGTTCTCGTAGCCAGGCTCGCGGTTCGCTGATTTGAGGAACCAGTCGCTGTCGTTGCTCGTATGATTCGGTACATAGTCGAGGACCACTCGAATACCTATATCGCCAGACTGGTGTAAAAATCTAGTCAATGTGTTTGACTTTCATGACTTGTTGTGAGCTTCGATCATAAAGAACCAATATTTTTGTTATTCCTGTATCTGAATGTATAAGTTTGAAGTTATTTAAAATTAGTAGGTACCAATTATTTGGTTACCATAATTTAAAACTTCCACTAACCTGCCTTCCAAAATTTTCATTGAATGAAATAATCAAATAATGTATATGTGAAATCCTACTCAATTGAATATATTATAAAGCGCTGAATTAAGAACATTAATTATGTTTTTTATTCCTCACAAGTAAATTCACATACCCAAACTCTTAGCTTTTGCCATTAGAGCATCGAAGTCTTCCATAGTGCCGTATTCAGGTGCGATCTTCCGGTAGTCAGTAATATCGTACCCAAAGTCGACCATTGGTGACAGGTAGATGGGTGACAGCCATATTGCGTCCACACCAGTGTCTTTTAGATACGGGAGCTTCTCCGTTATACCTGTAATTTGATTAACAGGGTTTTAGCGTTATTTTTTTTTGAAAGGACATGATGGTGTTAGCCTCTGATGACTTTTACAACTTTTTTACACGTGGACAAGTCGGTGAGCGCAAAGGGTTCTCAACCGTACTTTAGTTACGTTACTCATGGATAGATGGCGCCACATGAATGCGGCTAAATATTCTATGAAAACCGGCATCGCACAAGTCTGCTAAGGTCATTGTTATTCTCGACAAAATTAGAGTTTTAAAATTGGGTCTTTGTCCTAGGGATATAGGCTGGAGATTCATTAGCCTTACATAAGAGTCAGAATATATTGCTTACCATTCAAGTCGCCAATACCATCGCCGTTGGAGTCCTTGAAGGATCGAGGGTAGATCTGGTAGATGAGCGCGGATTCGAACCAGGGCTCTTCGGCGCATCGGACCGAAGTCGCGACCGCTACAGCAGCGAACACCACTAGCGTTGCTGCTCGCATGGTTACTGATCTATAATATGGGAATATAGCTATTTATTTACACAAAATACAGTATCTGAAATGAAATAAATTTTTTAATTCAAATAAGCCTTCCCAGGCACTTATGAAACGTCGACTCTAATGCTCGGTTCGGAAGGTTGCTTTTGCTGAGAAGAGCCGGCAATAAACTCAGTAATTACTCTTTTCAAAACTAGTTTTAACAATAATAATATTAGTCCTTAATGACACATAGGTACCTCGACTTACCGTCTTGGCAACGCGATGTGGAACAATACTTCGTTCTTCGCCCCGCGTTACCTTTAATAGCCGGAAAATAAAGTGTTTCCTGACAATCAAAGAAAATTTCGCTTATCATTGTTTACATCTGTCTGTAGTTTTAAGTGCATACTTGTTAATATAACAAAATCAAGTGCAGTACCTGGTAATTCAATGAGGCTTCTGTATACGAATTTAACTGAAATTTAGTGTTTTTGTAATTAAAATTAAATTTTTTAACAAATAGTTATGTATGTACCATTAGACATAATTTATAGTGATTAGCCATATAACTAGTATTGTGTGCTAGTATCGTTTTCTAAAAGAAGGATATACATATCTAAAAAAAACACGTTATCGTCGTTAGCGATCCTGAGTCACGTACCTATAGCTGGTTATCTATGTATCTGGCTATCTTTACAAATAAGTATACTCAGATTATTCATTGTAGGCAGAGAAATGAAGTTTCCAGTGAGGCAGTTTTTTAGTCCCAAATAAATAGTGTTGTGGTAGATTCGAAGTTTTACAACTAAAAGTCGGCTAAGGACAAAGGAAACTCGACTAGAGTTTCCTTTTTTTTTATTCAAAGTCAAATTGCCTTTATATAAATAAAAATATGTAATTTATGGTAATAAAACAGAAGACATACACGGTAGGTAATTAAATATTACATAAAATACTCATATGTATATTATTTGTTTTGGGCTATTGGAAGAACTATAGTCATCACTTGTCACGCTATGGACCCCATTTTGTTTTGGAAGTGACTATTTGTACGGGTACTGGACAAATAAATTATATTTATTTGTACATTTATTAATTTTTTTTTAATTAAGCATGAATTGGATGATTAGCCTATGTTAGGTTAATTAAATTAATAACATTTATTCGATTTTATTTATTTCATTTTGGTTTCAATTAAATTCAAATTTAGTTTATAAAAAATGAAATTTTGGGATTTTCGACTAGATTTATGTATCGGATACTGAAAGAACAAAACTGCCGAACATCACTATTGTAGCGGGTCACCCTTTCTTGTATCAGTGACAGTTGCAATTGTCATTTCTCTGACTCGAATTATTAATCCGACTATAGCTGATTCACACTTATAATTATTTTTAAGTATACCTATATATTTATTTACTAACGTGATATTTTTCATGATTAATATTTAAAAGTGAGCCATCAAAATCGTGATAATCGTGTTTTCTATGTTCCAGAAGTGCAAGTAAAAATACACTTAGAATCGAGAGTGGGTAGAATATTGTCAGCCATTGATCATTACTATATACTAGTTGTCAGCTCTTGCACGTCGTTCTATTTTTATTTACCCTCAAACTTAAAAACAACTCACTTGTAGTGCTTTGATTTAACATTGCTTACTATTTAGTTGATTTAAGGACTATACTGTATCCTAATTAATCACAATTGTATAACAACATGTATGTTTCTTAGTGAGTTTCATATGCATTGTCGTGTCGAAATATTTTATTAGATTTTAAACCTAAACTAATCTTAGTATTTATTATAGCTGCCCCCGCGCGGTTTTACCCGCGTAGTTCCCGTTCTCGTGGGAATACAGGGATAAAATATACCCTATGTTACTCGGGGATTATGTAGCTTTCCAAAGGTGAAAGAATTTTTGAAATCGGTCCAGTAGTTTCGGAGCCTATTCATTACAAACAAACAAACAAACAAATCTTTCCTCTTTATAATATTAGTATAGATAAAATTGTTTACAGTATCCCAACTTTAAAATAAGTAAAAAAGTATGATGCATACTGTGCAATTTATAATGGAAAGCTTTACAGCTTTCCCAAAAATAGGGTTTTAAAATAAAATACATATATCAGAGTTGTGGAGTTCAATTTATTTATCATAATCGCGATTCGATAAACTTAAGTTCATTCATTCGCAGTTCACATTCAATCAGAACATTGTAACATTTAAAATCTAATTTAGTTTCTATTATGTACTAATACGGAGATATTATGTATCAAACCTCATAGGAGATCGAGATCAAGGATTTAAACGAGCGAGCAAGTGTAAATTCAACCTGTTTACACCTTATAACTATCGTAGTAAGGTTCTTTTCACAATAACAGCTTATCCAGAATCGAAGACTACGTTTGTTCAGTGTAAGCGAGACACTACACACTTGCTATCTCTTTTGCACTTGGCACTATATTTATGATTCTGGTATAGAGATCATGTAGTATGTTATAAAAAAAAATTGTTTACAGGCTCGATAACAGAAAATATGTACATTAAAAATAATGATAATTAGTTGTGTAGTACATTTCAATGTATTATGAATCCCAAAAAAATAAATGTTAATTACATCAACTTTGTACTTTCCTAATGTACTTGTCAACTTAGTAAGGGAAAATTTTTACACATTTTTCAGTTTAATATCTGATTTAAATACTATTTTCATGGCAGAAATGTATTAACAACACACAGACTATATTAATGTAGTCAAATGTATGTAGATACTTGAAGGACATAGATTGACACACTGCTTAATCTACTAAACTTTAAATTTATCTGTGAAATCTGGCGACGGTAATAAAAAAACTGCATTCACAAAATAGCACTTTTACTCCTTAAGGTCATATGCTTCTCTAGAAAGATATGTCTCTTGAAATGATTAAAAACAATAAAAAAAACAGAAATACCTAAACTAATTCAATAAGTATAGAGGAACTTTCCATGGACACTGTACTCACTCTTAAAAAAAAAACAAAACTGATCACACTCGCCATAGATTCACGTCTTAAATTATTTACAAAATTTACAATAATTATACTTTATTTTCTTATGATCGATGGGTCAAAGTATAGTCATGTTTTTTCACTCTGAAAAATAGGAATCCATAGATTTTTCTCTTTTTATTTCATTTCCACAAATACTTGGCGTGCAGTTTTATAAGTTTTACCTTAAGTGGCCTGATTTTATTACCTAATTATACTTTTTTGCTTTATATACACACACTAACCGACATCAAATCGGTAGAGAAGAGATTAAGTTTTAGATTTTTTATTCATACAATTATACTGTCATTTGTCAGCAAAAATACTTATGAATAGTTTTTTTTAAACTCAAAATGTGTATATATAGTTCAAAGTTTTCGTCTAGCACGCCAAATCTAGTGGAAATAGTTTCTAAAATTCATAATATTTTATCATCTTTAGTCATACATAGTCAATATTTTCAAAAAATATATTTATTGTTGGCATCTATCAACAAGTATCATAGATTAAAATGATTTTTTATCTATTCTATTTGAAAAGGGAGGTTGGCAGCGATTCTTGGTCTCTTTTTCTTTATGGGCCGAGAAGTTGACTCTTGTGGGGCCTGTAGATTGACATAACATTTTAGAAAAAGACAACATATAATAAAAGATAATATCATCAAATATAAACGATTTAAAAAAATATACTACAAAATGTATTGGAAAGATGAACTTGGGGAGATAAAATTGTTTGTCGACATTATTAGAAGCTGTCATAATTGTAGACAACTAGTGGCTCCCCGCGGTTTCACCCGCGTATCGGGAAGATCTTCCATTTTCCCGGGATAAAAGTAGCCTATATCATTTCTCAGGTTCTAGACTATCTGTGTACCAAATTAAATTTATATCGGTTTGGTAGTTTTAGCGTGAAAGCGAGATAGACAGACAGAGTTACATTCGCATTTATAATATTAGTTAGTATGTGTACTTACCGGTATATTGGATGGTTGCGGTGGAGGTTGCACCGTCACGGGCGCTGGTATTTCAACGGAATCTCTTCTGTTTGGCTGACCACTAGAGTTGCTGGACCTTCTGTGAAATTATCATCAAACTATTAATTTGACTTTGACCTAAATCTATGGACTATGGCTTAAAACCCCTCGATGCTAGGGGAGGCTCGAGCTCCTCGGTGGAGACGTATATGAGCTTATGATGATGAATTAAGTACTAGTTTCCACTTTTTCATGTTATCAAAAAGAAGTGTATGTGCTATTCCAGAATATATTTTAACTCTTTTGCAAAAATCTTCCAGATACCGTCAGGCATTCTAGCGTGATTATCAAACATCAATCCATCATAGTTTATTTACATATGTGCTCTATTTTGAACGAGATATATAGGGTCAATTTTCCATTACTTACTGGAATTATAAAATCATTGATAAATAATAACTGAATCAAAAATAATTATTTTGTTTAGAACGAAAAGCTCACAACAGATTTAGAAAAATAAGCCAAAATTCTAAGGTTTAACATTAATAAATAAATATCTTAAAGTACATAGATACGATGATGGATCGATTAAAACATGACCTAATAACGTGTCACAACGAGTGGTACTCAACCCAAAAACCTTCAAGTTTTAAAATAATTATCATTTAATCAGTTTTATTGAACAACTATAGAATAATAAGGTATTTCACTTCAAGTGTTTACAAGTTTTATTCATATACAGTTTAGTGCCAATGTTATATAATTATAGCTTTTGTCCCCCAGTTTCACTCGTGTTTTTAAGTTATACCTAAATTGTACATATTTATTTCATATTAACCTTATCAAATAATAACAAACATAAAAAAAAAAAAAAAAAAACATACCCGTCGAATTGAGAACCTCCTCCTTTTTGAAGTCGTTTAAAAAATGGAATAAAATCAACCAATCGGTTAAGTCATTCTGAAGTAATAGCGTGACAAAGGAACAGGGGTTCATTTTTAAACGACTTCAAAAAGGAGGAGGTTCTCAATTCGACTGGTATGTTTTTTTGTTTTTTTTTTTTACATAATTAACTAACACCGTGACACGAGATTTTTATATTTCAAACATCAAAAAATTTTAGTTGCTTGCTTTGGTTTAATTTTGGGCAGTCATTTTGACACAGGAACGATAAATTATATACAGGGATTTATTTAGCGGATTTGGGGATATCTGCTTTAACTTTGTGTATTTTATTATATATAATAAATTAATGGAGTAACATCAACACCCCATATATATGAATACCAGTCATGAATAACATTGGCGCAAGCGACGTCAGCGTTTGAGAATTCACTTTATCATTGTTATTCACGTGAGTTGGTTTTATCTATACTTGGAAAAATTCTTGTAATACATCTATTTATCTTATTCTTTAATTTAAGTGACAATCTTATATTCAATTAAATCAATCTATTAAAGGCGCCACCAAAATACTGTTTCCTATTGGTCAATTTATATAGCATTTTAAGATTTGAAAAGACATTATAATGCTATATCAATTTTCTCAATTTGAGTTACGACAGTATTCCTCCAAAGCAGCTATATATAGTGAGCAAGTTTCACTATAGGTACTTACCGTTGACTTGTCTGTACTTGAAGCGGTACAAACGGATTGATAATTTTGTCCAGATTACTCTGCGGCGGTGGCTGGGCCGTGTTCTGTGGTTTACCCTGATTCGCCGGTGGCTTTACATTCTATAAAAATAGAATTAAAAAAATATCTATATACTTTATACTTTTAATTCAAATAGTTGTTATTTAAACAGCAAATAATATATTGTTTAACAATAATAAAGAAAAATATAAATACTGGGAAATTTTTCACACATGGCCAATCTGACTCCAAACTAAGCAGATCTTGTGCTAAGGAAACCAGATAGCTGTTATACTACTTTAAAATACATACTTACGTAGATAATTAGGACACAGAACAAACAGACATATTCATGCATACAATAATTGTCCTGGGATACGAACCCACGACGCTTAAAACTCAGGGTCATCAACCACAAAGCCAACCGTCTTGAAAAGAGCCAGATTGTGAAAATGGTCTAAAACTAACCTGATTTTTATTCCAACTTGGTCCCAACGTCACATTGTTTGGCCCAACATTTGGCAAATGTCCGGGGAACCCTTGGTTCATGGGCCTATGTGGCTGGTTTTGATTGAACTGGTTACGAGGAACATCCTGATGCTGGTAATTGAAGTGGTTACGCTGGACAAAGTGTGGGTTTTGGAATTGGGGGAACGGGATCTGGCTGGGGCCTGGGCCTTGGAACGGTGGGACGAAGTTGGGGTAAGGGGGGACGGGGGGTTGACCCTGGAAAAAAATAAGTAAAAATTGATATTTATTTTCGAGATCCCATTTCAGGGGTTACAGCAATATTGATAGAATAATAAACATAAATAAAAATCTTGGAACATTTTAACATTCCAAAATAAGCAAAATAAAGTAGCAGAATTAAAAATTATTCAGCCTATTTGGACAGATGTGTGTACTATACAGCAAAAATTAGTTTGTCCTCGCGGTTTCACTCAATTTATTGCGGGTGCTATTTTCTGCCGATTGACCATATATTTTATAAATCAGAAACTGCCTTATCGCTCCTTTTAGGGAGTATTCATTAATTGTGTGGGCCTAAAGAAGTCGATAGTGAAGAAGATGCTTGTACATTACTGTGAACGAATTAAAAAATGGACGTTTCTAAATAGTATTTGAAAGGTAGACACACTTTAAAATGAGTCATCATTAAGTGGACGACTATATCTCTATGTATGTATCACAAACCATGCACTTCATGTGTTTATGACGATTTTGCGTCTGTGGAGATGTAACATGATAATCTATTCGTCTAGAAAACCCTTTCAAATCGCACAAGTACCTTATTTATTTGAAAAAATATCGTAAAACATAACGACCGAACAATCTAATGTAATGTAACACCTGAAAAATACAAAAAAATAACAATGTATTCAAACTGTATAGCTATTTTGACAAAGAAAAGATATTGGGAGTGGATATAATAGCTTTTCTAACTAAGTATATTCATAAAAGATATATAGACATTGCAATTTCAGTATTCAATTGCATGTATAGTACTACTAATCTTCAATTTACCCGGGATAAAAGTAATGTGTTAATCCAGGTTATAAACACAGGCGTGGGATAACTAGTGTTTCTATCCAAATGTTACCTTAAAATTGGTATTAGTCCACTCGTTGGGCGCCACTGGCTGTTGTCTGTTATTGTGTGCGTTCTCCTTACGCCAATTCTGATGTTGTTGTTGAATCCTACAGTGAAAACGATCTTTAGAATTTCGACATAGAAATATTAGGGATTTTCTGTTATGTTTGCTGGTTTAAATCTAACGTAATGCTTATTGAAATGGATATATTTAAATGTATACCTGCATTATTTCAAAAGATTTACATTAATATAATATTCCACAATGCTGTCCAGAAATATAAGACTTGGAATGAGGGCGCCACTTGTAGAATGTATGGATTGCTCCTAATGAAGTGCTTGTAATAATTTAGTTCCTTATACTGCCGCAACATGGCGATGGTTTTTATAAGGTCGGGCTTTATTTGTCATTTTGAGATTATTATTTTCAATTGTTAAATTTTATTTGTATTTCCAAAAGATACAGTGATTCTAAGTATCTAGTATATTCTTTCTATCTATTACTATAAATAAATCATTCCATTATTTGTTTGTAGGAAGGTATTTGGCTTTTTTCCAGCATGTTGGTTTTTATATTGTTTGCAATGTTTGATGAAGATTTATGCTATGTCACTTCAGTCATACATAGCACGTAACTGAGCAAAAAATGGAGTGTCCTATGACGACACAAAACAGAAGGCAGGCTATCATTTCATAGTATTATTTTAAATCACTTTTGTCTAATCAATCAAAAATTGTAGGACATTGTAAGAGAAAGGTTAAAACAATACTGATTATGAAATGGTGGCTATCAACATATAGTTGACATGATTTTCTTCTTACCCGGTAAACATTTTCCAAAATGGATGTACTTCTTCGGTGCTTGTAACAAAAAAGGTTTTTTTGTTTCATAAACAAATCATGTGCAAAATGTTTCAGGTACATTATATATTAATTCACTTGTCATTGCATTTTATCCTGCTGTCTTAAGTGCTTTATTTTTTATACCCAAATGAATCTTTCAAACTCACAAGAATTAGGAACTCTCGTAAATAGGTATTAGCTACCATTCAACGATTTTACCCGCGTTTCCGGGGTTCTTAATATTTCCCGAATTAGAATTAACTTTTGTCACTCCACAAAAGTATAGATTTTTTTAATGGTCCAGTAGTTTTTAAGTTTATTCCTCACAAACACAAGTTTTTTCTCTTTATTTTAGTGTAGATTGTGAATGTATATATATTTAATATAAAACTTACTTTTGTGGCGACGGAGTTGGCAAGGGCGGTTCGTTTTTCGCTCGCCAACTCTGATTCTGTTCATTCTGATAAAGAAAACATATTTAATTTAAAAATGACCTTTGTTCGACTCCGACTAGCGCAGTTTATGAGTTTTTCAACTCAGATTAAACATCTGTGTGCATGAACAAGTAAATAAAGAGATAAGAGATTGTATTTCAAAAGTATATATATCAGCTTTTTAACTACCAAAGAAGAAGCTCTGCTTATATCATTGTAGCATAGTTAAAATATAGCCTATGTTACTCCCAGATAATGTAGCTTTATAATGGCAAAAAAGTTTGAAATTGGTCCAGTAGTTTTTTAGTTTAAATGTTACATAGAATTATACAAATACTTCCTTTTTATAATATTAGTACCGATAATCGTCAGGTATGTTCCAGATTATTTTACAACAATACACTATGTTGGTTAAAGCTAAGCTGGAGAAAAAAAACAACTTAATACCTTGTTTTTCTTAGTGGCCTCTGGATCATTTTCGCTTATCTTAAGTAAGCTCCTCAACAGATGTGTTGCATTTTCCTGCTGTGGGAAATAAACACAATGTTAGATTAAAATGCCTCTGTCTCTTTTCTTCGTACACGGATGGACGTGTTAGAAGAAGACAGCTATTCTAATTATATTAGACTAGCTGCTTCCGCGCGGTTCCACCCGCGTAGTTCCCGTTCCCAAGGTAAAACGGGGATAAAATATAGCCTATGTTACTCCCTGATAATGCAGCTTATCAATAATGAAAGAACTTTATAAATCTGCACAGTAGTTTTTGAGCTAATTCATTACAAACATACACACACATTTTTTTTCTTTTTACAACATTAGTGTAGATTGTAATGTTTAAGTGTTTTATACAAGTTTTTATATGGGATTGAAAATAAATATAAAAAGTAAGTAAATATGCATTACCGGATTAGTCTCAGGGGTCACATTAGCCGCGTTGTTTCGACTCTCGTTTCCAGTTGGCTTGGTGTCACCTGGAGGGCTGTAAGTGAACATATAGAATATTTATTAATGATATTAAGAAAGCACCAGTCAAAGTTGCTACAGTTTAAAGGTAGAGATTTTTTTTGAGGGCTGGTATATTTCTAATATTTCACATTAAAAAAAATATCAACGGGCGCTGTTAGGCAGAATCAAGTCTGACACCCGTCCGCTAGTCCTACTAATATTATAAATGCAAAAGTAACTCTGTCTGTCTGTTACGCTTTCACGCTAAAACTATTGAACCGATTTAAATGAAATTTTCTACACAGATAATCCAGAGCCTGAGAAAGGACATAGGCTACTTTTTATCCCGGGAAAATGGAAGATCCCCCGGGTGAAACCACGGGGAGCTAGATAATGAATATATATAGAGTGTCCTGTACCTATAGCTAGCGAAGGCGGAATGGTGACCGTCTTCCCTGCGTAGAACGGTGGGAGGCTGCGAGTACGAGTACGCGTCCTGCGGCTCCAGCGGAGGCGCCGTATCACGCAACTTGCGACCGTACGATATGTTCACCATGTTTGTTGGTAGCATCCTGGAAAAACAAAAAAAATTCATGGCAGTCATTTATATGAACTAATATCATCATCAGAAAATCAATAAAGAAAGAAAACATTTATTGGACACAACATAAAAATACACAAACAGCAATACACTTAATAAACTACTAATAAACAATACTACAAAAAACTACAACAACACAACATAAATATTACGAAAATAAATAAAATTATGTTGGGTCCAAATGATGTATATCAGCTCATATACGTGTCCACCGAGGAGCTCAAGCCGAGCCTAACATCGAGGGGCCATAGTCCACCACGTGGGCCTAGTGCGGATTGGCGGACTTCACTGAACTAATATGTTGTTTAAAAATAATGTAGTGCACGGAAGAAAAGACCCTTAAATATCAATACTAACTAATTATGCATATAAATTATTATTATTTATTTATTTAAAGCCTGGATAGTCCCACTGCAGGGCTTTTAATAAAGGTGTACTTAAATGTATTTAATACCACTAAAGTTATAAATATTCTCAATCTGATTTCAAACTAAGCAAAGTTTGTGCTACGGTGACAAATTTGCTGATATACTATATATAATACATACTTATATAGATATTTTATATCCAGACACAATCCAAACACACAACCCACAAACAAACACATATCCATGCATCTAAATGTTTTTCCTAGGTGGCATAAACAAAAAAGTATATATTGAAAAATTATATGTCTATACTAATATTATAAAGAGGAAAGATTTGTTTGTTTGTTTGTAATGAATAGGCTCCGAAACTACTGGACTGATTTCAAAAATTCTTTCACCTTTGGAAAGCTACATTATCCCCGAGTAACATAGGCTATATTTTATCCCTGTATTCCCACGGGAACGGGAACTACGCGGGTAAAATGGCGGGGAGGCAGCTAGTATAATTATAAACATGGAATGAGGAACATTAAAATATTGACATAACTCGGTGTCTCATTCCTCATAAAATAAAATAGGTTTAACAAAAAAATCTATATATTAACTCACCGATAAAACCTGGAATCCTCAAACAAATCCTCCACAGTGGCTCCGGAGAATGGTTCATCGAACATGACCTGATAGGAGGATTCAGCATTCAACTTGTCGGACAGTCTCACAGTGTTGCTATTAGACGGACGGTAGACAGCTGTAATTGTGCCTTTTGCACCGAATGGGGCAGTGATGTTGCGGGCAACACATACCACGCGGTCGTAAAGCTTGAAATCAGCTTTTGGATCCGGTTGGATGTTGCCTTGATGGAGTTCCGGCTGTAAGGAAATATATATAGAGTAAAGTTTGAGAGAGAACATAGGTCTTTTAGTTGAGTCTCCTTGGAAACGCAGAAAAAACCGCGGAGCTGAAGTTTGTTGATTATAGATTAAACTTAGCAATAGTTTGTTTTTGACGTGACAACGTCTTATAAATTGGTTTGCCGGGTGACACTTCAAGAAACTGCGTTACGCTCCGCTCACGTTACGTCACGTTATGTTTTAAATTGTTACTATTATTTCATCCTTCTTCCTACTATACGAATGAATATTCACATTAAAATTATTTTACCACTCAAAGTCGTTGTCACGTAAAACTTTCGCCCGTATACCGACTTTACAGGCAACCAATTTTTTTTTTTACATTAGGAATGTTCAAAATGTCAAAGAGGATAAACCGGTGCACTAAATAGACGGCACTTATAAAGGTGTGTCTAGATTGAAATCAGATGTCTGTTAAAACCTTGTATCCTACAATTTTCCTAAAAAACTTCCTAAAATCCTACAAATTGTAAATCAACACTAAATAAATGTATAATTTTTCTATTTTAACTGCCAACACAAAAACACTTACAAACTAATTTCAACCCTCTCACCTTATAAAGAAGGCTCCATTTAACTTGAAGCGTGACTTTTTTCTCGTTTTCTTTTAGCTGTTTCAACTGTCTATCCAACGAGGCTGCCAACACCTTCATCTCCTCAGGTTCGAGAGCATCGGAACCACATTCACGACGGACGGCCGAGCTGTGAGGCTGACCCTTCAACCATTGGACTACATCCTGAGGTTTATTTTCACTGTAAGGATAATTACATAATAAATATCCTGGGATATTGTTCATAAGCCAATCTCATTCTAGAGTAAGCAGAGACTAGGTTACGATTATTAGAGGGATATAAAGAACAATATTTTGCATCAAAATAAATAAATTAATAAACATATAATTATTAAAGTTTGCTCATTTAACTGCTGAATATATAAAGATATGTTCTTCATGTTTTCTTTAATAATTCTTTCATCAATGGAAAGCTACATTATCAGTGACTAACTTAGGCAATATTTTATCCCCATATTCCTACAGGAACATCAACTATGGGGGTAAAACCGCGGAGTCGAAGCTAGTCCTACTAATATTATAAATGCGAAGTTTGTGAGTGTGGATGTATGAATGGAGGGATGTTTATTATTCTTTCACGTAAAAACCACTGCACGGATTTGGTTGAAACTTGGAACACAGATAGTTTATAACCTGAATTAACACATGGGCCACTTTTTATCCCGGGAAAATTGAAGATACCGTGGGGAGCCATTAATCACTACATATTATAAAACACGCTGTCTGTCCCTATGTCTTCTTAAATCTTTAAAATTACGCAACGGATTTTGATGCGGTTTTTTAATACAATACATGCATAATATGTTAGAGAAACACTGTAAATTTTGGAGGTTTCTAATGTGATGTATAAGCATTGCACCCGTGCGAAGCTGGGGCGGGTCGCTAGTATTATAAATAGTAAATAATACATACCCCATCTCCTTAGGCCATAGATCACTTTCAAAGAACACATCATTGTTGTATGTGTGTGCGAGTTTGTCGAACAAGTCCGGGAACTGGGTCGCGTAGGACTTGACCAAGTTAACGCAACGCTCCGAGTACAGCCATGAGTTGGTGACTTTGCACCGACGGGTGAAGCCTGACACTTCTTGATTCTATAACAAATTACATAGAGAAATTAATAGCCGTGGTGGCTCAGTTGGGAACAGACCGACTCACGATCATGAGGTTCAAACCCCTCAGAGTTTATAAAAACTTACGTACGGCTTCACACCACTGGCTTTCGGTGAAGGAAACATCGTGAGGAAACCTGCATGCCCGAGATGTCACAATTAAAGGCATGTGAATCCGCACTAGGCCTGCGTGGTGGACTATGGTCTAAGTCCCCACGACGTTAGGGGAGGCTCGAGCTCCTCGGTGGAGACGTGTATGAGCTGATGTACAGCACAAATGTATCATATAGGGGACACTCGTTAGAGTATAACTAAATTATATAAGTCAGGAAGAAATTTTACCCAAGTCACTACACAAATTTTTTGATACGAAATACAAAATCCTAAAAAATATAAATACCTTTTTGTTGAACTTCAAATTGAGACCAATGTTGAGTTTATACTGATTCTCAGTTGGCAGGTCGTTCCTCTCGCCGACTATGACAAACACTGTGCCAGTTATGCGGGAAAGCATCTGCGCCGATATGCCTGCAAAAATAAAATCATCTTGAATTCACAATTTTAACAGTATACTATGTCACAGCATATATTTTTATTAGATATTTAGAATTATTTTCCTAATAACATTTCTAAAATAATCATAATCATGTGCCAAGATAGTGTCTTGCCAAAATCATATACAAAATAAAATCACATCACACCTATGTCATTTTTCAGGCTATTTGTGTGCCAAAATTCATTTACATAGTTTTAGCGTGAAAGCGAGACAGACAGAGTTACTATCGCATTTATAATATTAGTATTGATATTTTGCGCCTCAAGAGCAACGCCCCCAAGAGCAACGTGACATCTCATTATTGATATTCAAAACCGCGATGTCGAATTATTTTCTACAAAAACACGGCATTTCAATAATAATAATTTATTGATCAATTTTTAGTTATTTTTAAAATTGCTTTTGGACAGTAAAATTATCAATATTTAAAATTTTTATCTACGCTTAAATGTTTAAAATTGCATTAATGTAAAGTTCATGTCAAGTTGTGGTTTAAATATCACGTTTTTTCAAAAAGGCTAATTATATACGTACCACAAGCAGCGGCGGCGTAATGAGCAGTCTTGTATGGACAGGCGGCGGATGCGGATGAAGGGCCGGCGGCTGGCTCGGCGCCAGTACTCACTGAAACCTTTATACGTCCACTGCGGATACCTTCCGAATCCACAACCTGTAACAACAGACGATAAAATAATAATATAACATCTAAACTCTAATATCATAAAGAGGAAAGATTTGTATTTTTGTAAGTAAAGAAAAAACTCAAAAATACTGGACCGTTTATAAATTATTTCACCATACGAAAGCTACATTATCTACGAGTAACATAGGGTATATTTTATCCCTGTATTCCCACAGGAATAGGAACTATGCGGGTAAAACCGCGCGGAGGCAGCTAGTAAATAAAGATATCCTTGGACATTTTTCACACACGGCCAATCTGATTCCAAAGTAAGCTTCAAAATGAGCTTGTGTTATGGTAACCAGATAACTGATATACTACATATAATTCTTTTTAAATACATACATGCATGTATGAAACTCTTAGTACCTTATTATATTCTATTCTATTCTACCTATGTCGAATACTAGCAAGTTCAAAATTATTTATATTAATTCTCTATTAATAGAAACTTTGAAATGGCATTTCTTATATACAAAATGTTCGTATCACAATGTTAGTTACCGTACTCCTCCGAAACGGCTTGACCGATTTTTATGTAATTTTATATGCATATTTAGTAGGCCTGAGAATCGGCCACTATCTATTTTTCATACCCCAAAGCGATCACGGGAACGGGAACTACGTGGGTAAAACGGCGGGGCGGCAGCTAGTAAATTTATAATATTAGTATAGATAATAAATGACAGCCCGGTTGGCTTTGTAGTTAGTGACCCTGACTCTCAAGCCGCGGGTCGAGGGTTCGATTCCCACCCAAGACAAACATTTGTATGCATGAATATGTCTGTTTGTCCTGTGTCTGGATGTAAATATCTATATAAGTATGTATTTAAAAGTAGTATATGTAGTATATCAGCTATCTGGTTACCATAACACAAGCTCACTTTGATGCTTAATTTGGAATCAGATTGGCCGTGTGTGAAAAATGTCCCAGGATATTTATTTATTTATTATATAAAAAAAAGTTGTGTTAGTTACACTATTTATAACTCAAGAACGGCATAACCAATTCGGTTGAAAATTGGTGGGGTAGCTTTGAACCAGGAGACGAACATAAGATACTTTTTATCCCGGGAAAAATGAAGATCCCCGGAAACACGGGTAAAACCGCGGGGAGGCACTAGTATGTATATAATGCTAGTTTTTTTTGTTAAACATCAATGTTTAAGCGAAATGTGTAATTGGTTAAGGTGTCTAAGCTTTCAATTTTATTGGATTGGATTTCCGGGATAAAAATATGTGCACCAAATTCCATCTAAAATCGGTTCTAAAATTAGTATACTAAGTAGATGACCCGGGCAACTTCGTTAGCGTCACCGTTTTTGCAACATTTTTTATTGATGCTCCGCTCCTATTCGTCATAGCGTAATGATTTATATATAAAAACCTTCCTCTTGAATCACTCTATATTAAAAAAAAACCGAATCAAAATCCGTTGCGTAGTTTTAAAGATTTAAGCATACATAGGGACAGACAGACGGCGGATAGCGACTTTGATTTATACTATAATATTATATTATAGTATAACCAATATATTATATTATAATATATAGTGATAGATACTAACAGTAGCCAAGCTCCCGTAGTAAGGTCCATGAGTGAGGAGGAACACTTGATCCCCGGGCGGGTAGGCCTCCCGCGGGGTGGAGTACCTCGCTGGGGCTGCGATTTGGGCTCTCAAGTCGCCGATCACAGCTTGAGAGGCGTACCCACACGCAACAGTACACCACTCCGGTTCCAACACCATCTGGCAGTTGTCCTCTATTATGTATTTGTAGCCTGAAAATGAGGATTTAGCATTAGATAGGATATTGAGAATGCAATAAAATTATTCTTAGTTGTGTTATAGTTATACAAATCAAGTAATCATGCCTGCCTTTCAAGCCGCTGGTCGTGGGTTCGAATCCCACCTAGGACAAACATTTGTATGCATAAATATGTCTGTTTATTCTGTGTCTGGATGTAAATATCTATATGTGTGTATTTAAAAGTATTATATGTAGTATATCAGCTATCTGGTAACCATAACACAAGCTCACTTTGAAGCTTACTTTGGAATCAGATTGGCCGTGTGTGAAAAATGCCCAGGATATTAATTTATTAATATTATTTATATTGATTAGTTTTTGTGTGCAGTTTTATATTCAAAATTATTTATTTATTGAATAATTCAAACATTAAACTAGATAATTAACTTATATTTATAAGCTAAAAAACTCACCTTTTAAATTAACAGCATGAATGATGACTTTCACATCACCCAATTCTATTCCGAGACGGTTCATATTGCTGTAAATAAACATGGAATTATGAGAAAAATAAACATAGCAATGGTATGTTAAATGTCTCAAAAGTCATACATATAAAATTATATATACATTAATTTAGGTCTTGGCAGTGAAATCTAGTTAATGTGGCGATCACAATAGAGCTAGTAAGATCGCAGTGATACAAGCTCTGTAAACTTGAAATAGCCACTTAATCCGAATAATAATAATACATTAATTTATCTTTTACATTCTCATTACATAGATTCTAATTGCTCAGCAGACAGATGTCTTAATAAACATGTGATATACCTAAGCCTCATAAACTTAAGCAACGACACCCCTGGCGTACTACATAGGCGACAGAATCTTACCAAAAAATACCTCTGTCTGTTTGTCAACTCGATCAATAACTAATAAAGCTATATGGATGCTGATAAGCAATAATGTGCCAACCCACAAAAAGTGAAAAAAAAAGATTTTGATTTTTTTTGAATTTGAAATTTTAGAAAAGTGTTTCAAGTCATCTAAGACATAAAAGTACATAAAAATGGATTTGTTATCATACAAAACGTCGTAAATCACTTATATTACATTATCTTAAGAGGCCATTTTCTCAAAACCAAGTTTATGAGGGTTAACACATTATTGCTTATCAGCATCGATATGATCACTTACTGTTCTATAATAGTGGATCTTTCAGAAATCCACTGCTTGTGTAGATTTCCAAAATTCATTTCGGTCGTGAAGTTGGTCGCGCCGTTCACACCATGCCTTAGCTTGTCCACGTTGTGCAGGCGCATCTTCTCGTTTGAAACAGATATTACTCTGAAATTTATAAGATTTTTTTTTATTATATTTATAGTAGTAATGTTGTTTTAATGGGTATAGAGTTTTTAGGTAAAAAAAGAGTTGAAAAATGCAAAAAAATACACAGTAATCTTTACAAATGTAAACATTTTACGAGGAAAAAATTTTAAAATTCAGACAAAGGCTTTTAGAGATAAAGAGCTCGTATTTAATAAGTATTTGTAAAAAAAAACGTTTTGCATTCAAAATTAACTTCTCTATTATTATTCAACGATATAACTAACATCCTATATTAAAATCACCTTATAAATTAAAGCTCGATTTGTCTACCAATTCAAATGAAAAACATGAAATTAATCTGTTAAAAACTTACTTAGCCTTCGTCAAGTGTGGCCACCCCACCCATATGGTCTTGCCAAGTAATTCCTCCGCCATCTTCTCCAAAGGAGTATCTATCTCTTTGTCATGTATTAACTCGACAATCATGTTCTCGTTGCGGGACGGCTGGTCGAACACTTTCACTCTCTTGTTCTTTAGACTGGTCTGTAAAATAAAACATGTAACTTAGTTTTTTTGAGGGTTTTTCCGTAGTAAACTAAGAACCCTTATAGTTTCGCCATGTCCGTCCGTCCGTCCGCGAGCAATCTGAGACACGGTTGATACTACAGTTGTAATTTGGTATGGTAGTAGATACTAGCAGCGTCGACAAAGTAAAAAAATAAAGTTTTGAAAAATATATTTTTTATGTCACTGTGCTATAATTTTTATTAAAATTTAGAAAAATTTTGCAATTTAGTAAAATTCACACATTAATTAATTGAAAAACGTTTTTGATAATCATGTAAAAAAAATGTATACATTACTATGGTAAATGTTCTCAGAAAATGCAAAGAAAACAAACTCTCGAATGCGAAATTATATTTTTAGAACAATTTAGTAAAATTCACACTTTAATTACTCGAAAACGTAAGATTCTATGTTATATTAATAAACAATGATCGCCCATAATTTATTTTTCTTTTAATTATTGTTATTTTCTCGTCTTTTTTTAACGGGTTTCATCCTACTACTATTTTTTTTTTGTTTCCAAAATTATCGACTCTGGACTATCTTTTACCTGTTTTTTCGTTTGGTGTAAATTAGAGATAAATAATACAATAAAGTGTTATCTATCTTTATAGAAGATAACACGATCTATCCGGCCACTCGGTAGCTCCACTCCACTCCGCTATGTGCTCACCGTGTAGTTGAGATGTCTCATGGTCGGGAAGCCCGGGTAGAGCAGGTCCCTGGACGCGTTGGGCAGCAGGCCGCGGCGCAGGTCCCGCGGCGCCACCTCCAGCTCGCGCCGGTACACCGCCCGCTCGGTAGCTCCACTCCACTCCGCTATGTACTCACCGTGTAGTTGAGATGTCTCATGGTCGGGAAGCCCGGGTAGAGCAGGTCCCTGGACGCGTTGGGCAGCATGCCGCGGCGCAGGTCCCGCGGCGCCACCTCCAGCTCGCGCCGGTACACCGCCCGCTCGGTAGCTCCACTCCACTCCGCTATGTACTCACCGTGTAGTTGAGATGTCTCATGGTCGGGAAGCCCGGGTAGAGCAGGTCCCTGGACGCGTTGGGCAGCATGCCGCGGCGCAGGTCCCGCGGCGCCACCTCCAGCTCGCGCCGGTACACCGCCCGCTCGGTAGCTCCACTCCACTCCGCTATGTACTCACCGTGTAGTTGAGATGTCTCATGGTCGGGAAGCCCGGGTAGAGCAGGTCCCTGGACGCGTTGGGCAGCATGCCGCGGCGCAGGTCCCGCGGCGCCACCTCCAGCTCGCGCCGGTACACCGCCCGCTCGGTAGCTCCACTCCACTCCGCTATGTACTCACCGTGTAGTTGAGATGTCTCATGGTCGGGAAGCCCGGGTAGAGCAGGTCCCTGGACGCATTGGGCAGCATGCCGCGGCGCAGGTCCCGCGGCGCCACCTCCAGCTCGCGCCGGTACACCGCCCGCTCGGTAGCTCCACTCCACTCCGCTATGTGCTCACCGTGTAGTTGAGATGTCTCATGGTCGGGAAGCCCGGGTAGAGCAGGTCCCTGGACGCGTTGGGCAGCATGCCGCGGCGCAGGTCCCGCGGCGCCACCTCCAGCTCGCGCCGGTACACCGCCCGCTCGGTGGCGTGGCACTCCGCTATGTACTCACCGTGTAGTTGAGATGTCTCATGGTCGGGAAGCCCGGGTAGAGCAGGTCCCTGGACGCGTTGGGCAGCATGCCGCGGCGCAGGTCCCGCGGCGCCACCTCCAGCTCGCGCCGGTACACCGCCCGCTCGGTAGCTCCACTCCACTCCGCTATGTGCTCACCGTGTAGTTGAGATGTCTCATGGTCGGGAAGCCCGGGTAGAGCAGGTCCCTGGACGCGTTGGGCAGCAGGCCGCGGCGCAGGTCCCGCGGCGCCACCTCCAGCTCGCGCCGGTACACCGCCCGCTCGGTGGCGTGGCACTCCGCTATAGCCGGAAAGTACTCCGGGGCTACGCACCTACCTGGTAACGTTATAAACAAGCTTGAAGGCTTAGCTAAACCATATAATACGAATAAAATATTAAAGCGAAACGTTCCTCGGCTTAGACATAGCCGGGTAAAAAGACTACACAAGTGGGAACTACAAAATTTGGGATCAAAAAAAATTTTTCAAAATTTTTGAGAATGTTCAAGTGGCTGTATTTAAAAATGCCCTTAAATATGGTCGTACGGAAATAAAAAAAAGATTTTTATGATGAAGATTTGTTTTAGGCAGCGTATTCGGTTCAATCTTTTGGAAATTTTTTCGGTTCTTTTCTTTGTTCTACGAACTCAGAGTACATTTTTCCAACTTGACCACTATATGAAACGGATAGCTTGATTTTTCGACAATTTTAGGCATAAAATTTGCTTTTTTAAACAGTTCAATGCCACTTCTTCTCGATGAGATATCAAACTTTCAATGGAAAAGGATCTTTTTGAGTTTAACCATCAATATCTCGGCAACAGATGATCGCACGAGAAATTCAAGGTGGGTTTACTTTGCAAAAAAAATATCTTAACATTAATTTGAAAAATCAAGAAAAAATGGCTTTTCGGTATAATGTTAGAAATTTCGAGAAAAACATTAATGTTGAGTGGGCCTTTTGCAGTTAACAAAAAGTTTTACCCACAAAAACACTACAAAGTTTCTATTCAATCCATCTTTTGAGTGTTTGTGTAAAAAAAAAAAATTTTTTTTCTATACATTTAAATACTTTTATCAATAATAATGCAACTAGTTTCCACTAGCTTATATAAGTCTTGTTAAATAATTTATATTTTGATAGTAGTCCCGCGAAACATCCCATTAATGAAATGAAATAATATATTTATTCATTCAAATAGTCCTTCACAGGCACTTATGAAACATCGACTCTAATGCTCGGTTCGATTATAATATAACAATCATGAATTTTGTTAGCGAATGTTTAAAACACACACAATAAATAACTATATCAGCCAGAGTAAAACATTGAATCGACTGGCTCATTTTTTTAATTACTCAAATTCAGACTCAACTGGAACTACATAAGGAGTTAATAAACATAACCAATCCTTTTATATCTGTCATAGTTGGTTAAATCTATATAAAACAAAGTCCCCGCCGCCTCTGTCTGTCTGAACGCGATTTTTTCACCAAATTACGGAGTATTTCATGGGGAAGGTTTTTATGTATAATACATCAATTTGGACTCGGTAGTTGGAGCTGGTGGGCAGTATGAGGTCTGCCGGGTCCGCTAGTATTAAATAATAGCCTGCATCAATCTGGGTATCAATTGCATTCATGGAAATATAATCTTAAGTTTAGGAATTACGGTAGCACTTATAGTAAAAAATGCTATTGCCTTCTTTTTGGCTTTGTAGTAAATTAAAGAAGATTAAGAATTAGGGCCCTACACGAATCGATATTATAAAAATTGGTTGCCTGTAAAGTCGGTATACGGGCGAAAGTTTTACGTGACAACGACTTTGAGTGGTAAAATAATTTTAATGTGAATATTCATTCGTATAGTAGGAAGAAGGATGAAATAATAGTAACAATTTAAAACATAACGTCACGTAACGTGAGCGGAGCGTAACGCAGTTTCTTGAAGTGTCACCCGGCAAACCAATTTATAAGACGTTGTCACGTCAAAAACAATTAAATATGAAGACTGGATGTGTAAATATCTATATAAGTATGTATTTAAAAGTAATAGGTATATGTAGTATATCAGCTATCTGGTTACCATAACACAAGCTCACTTTGATGCTTAATTTGGAAACAGATTGGCCGTGTGAGAAAAATGGCTCAGGATATTTATTATTATTACTAAATAAGTAATGTAATCATACCTAAGCTCACAGGAGACCAATTGTAGACCATCATGGGTCCGTGCGAGTTGCGTTTGTGTTCCTCCTCGGTGAGTCTCTGGTAGCACGGAGACATGGCTGATAGAAGATTTGTCTGTGGAAAAAAAATACAATTAATTTCTTGTCTTTGGTATTGGATATAAGTCGTGAGATGTCACAATTAAAGATATGTGAAGTCCGCTAAACCGCGCTAGGCCCGCTCTGTATTTTATTTATTTATTTTTTTATGTTTGTAACCTCATAATTTTTACTGGGCGAAGCGATTTTAATGATTTTTTTTATAACAGACGTCAATAAATCATCAAATCATACATATAATTTTTGTACTTAGTTTATGACAATGCTTTGCTCTGTTTAGATTTCTTTGCAGGATTGACCATACAATCTGAAATTCACACTTATTCAGTCTTTCTTACTATAAAAGAATGAGACAAAAACTATTTACTGACCTCATCAATAAAAGGTATGAGCACGACCGCTTCCCAATCGTTCTTCTTGCCGTTGAGATCCGTTTCAAAGTTCAGCGGGTAGTAGTGTACTATGGGAGAGTCTTCGTCAGTCATTAGCGCGTGGAACGGAGCGGGTAGTAGCTGCCTACTCGCCGCTGGTAGTACTGCGAGGAGCTGAGAAGGTAATAATAATAATAAATGGATGCTGATAAGCGATAATGTGTTAACCCTCAAAAACTTAGTTTTTTGAAAATGACGTCTTAAGATAATGTGATGTATGTGATTTACGACATTTTGTATGAAATAAATCCATTTTTTATGTATTTTTATGTTTTAGATTACTTGAAACACTTTTGTAGAATGTTAAATACGTGAGACATTATAAAAATATATTTCAAACTCTGTGTTATCGACTTTTTGCGGATTGACACATTATTGAATTTAAAAAAATTATATGATTTTATAGTTGAAGTTCCACTGAGTTTGGTACTAAAAGATCACGTCAAAAAATCTAAATATTTTATATTTATAAGCTACAAAAGTTAGAAATACCTGTTCAAAAGGCCTAAAAGGTTCACCAAGTTCAAATTCAATCTTGAGATCCTTGAACCCCTTGATGTCTGACATGTAGGGCGCGTAGTGATGAGGGTAGTACCAACACCATGAAGGGCAGCCCTTGTAATAATAGGATAAATTCCACTGTATGGCTCTCACATAACCTTCAGCTTGATCTGCTAGGACTTCCCTAAAACATATATAAATGATATGAAAAATCAGGAGACAATTTTCATACATAAGTCTTCACAGAGCTAGTACTATGGTAAACAAATTGCTGATGTACTACATATACATATATGGATGTTTACATCAAGACAGAACAAACATGTTGATGCATACAAATGTATATGTAAGTGGGATTCAAACCCACGACCGGCGGCTTGCAAGTCAGTGTCACTAACCACAAAGCCAACCGACCAGTCAAATACATAAGACTCAAATGATAACTAGAAGACCACACTTCTTAATGTAGTATGAGACATACATGGCGCCACTTAATATTTGCATAATTGTAAAAAATATCAAACTGAAATATTAAAAAATCTCTGGATCGAATAGAAATATGCTAACGTACTTCAAAGAACAGAAATAGTTTCTTAGAACATAAAAAGCATAACAAATGAGAATCAGTCACCGTTTAAGAGATACGATACCAGACACACAGATAGATACATATTAAGTTAAATTATAACACCCCATTTTTGCGTAAGGAGATAACCAAAAACCATTGGAAAAGAAATGCATTAAAATAAAAAAATGAACGAAGATAGCAGTAAAAACTCACTCTGTCACTTTGGAGTAGTCCAATTTGCTCATATAATAATCTTTTTTATGTAAAATAAACTCCATTTCCATAGTTACCTCCTCTACAAACAAACAAACAAAAAATAATATATAGTTTATAATATAACATATTTATAAATATATAAATAATAATTTATAAATATTACCGTCACTATTTTCTTCATATTCATTATCATTCTCCAAGTCGTCCATGAACTGATAAAAAAATACTTAAAATTACACCTTTGTATACTGTGTTTCTTTCTATAACTATATGTTTGAGAGAGATGAATAGATACAACGTTACAATTTTATCGGACAGAATCACTTTATATATTCAAAATATTTTTACAAGCAACTATGAACAGACACTCTAATGCTCGGTTGGAAAAGTTTCCTGAGAAGAACCGGTAATAAACTCAGCAATTACTATTTTTTATTATGATAAATGAGAAATAATTATTGAAAATCTAAAAAATATGTATTCACGTTGCACCAAAACGATTATGTGTCAACACTTTTTTGTTTTCATTATAGTGGAGTGCCTCGAGATTTTGATCTAGGACTGTTGTTACATTTATGTGGTTGATTTTGTTTTTTATGCTATAAATTGCAAAGTTTACCTATAATTTTTTTTTTATTTGAAAAAAATATTTTTCCGAGTTTTTCATGTATTGAACGCCCCGGGCACTGCACTAATAATAAATTTTCTATAGCTAGATATATAGTTAGCACATACCATATCTTCTGTAGCGTTGATTAGAGCTTGTAATTCATCATCTGGTTTATTTGATTTTATATCATTTATATCCACATTGAATGTATCATCATTGTTTGGTTTGTACTGAAATAAATTTGACATAATTATTTTCTGCTAATTTGTCTACTTCAAAAAAATTATGTACTTAAGGTTCTGTGTATATGTTTATGTAACTTAGCCTGCTATTATCATAATAAAATATTCCCAATAATTCCCTTAAAAGTCCTTGATAAAAAAATATCAAAATTTTAGGTTTTTCAGAATTATTTCACTGCTTTAGAAGCACTTGTTGTACACTATATTATGTACACAGCTGAAAAATAAAAAATATCTATCTAATGATTAAAAACGTACCTCTTTTCTCTCATTAGCGTTTGGCCGCCTGCCAGTTTTAGCCTCAAAGTATTTTAAGTCTGCATATGTATCCTGGAACTTTTCCTTGTCTATTTTAGCAAGTTCTTGCATGAATATCTCGAATCGCTCCAGGTGAAGATCGCCAGACTCATTTATATAGCCTGTAAGATATTTATCTTGAAAAAGATATTTACCTATTTCTTTAAATTTTTTAATATTTTTTATAGGTTTAAAGATTTTTTTATTATAATAATATTTTTCGAAGCTATAAGATGACAATAATCACAAAAATTCAGAAATTACTGAAAAATTCATAAACAGCCTATAAAATTTGAAAAATTTTAAAATCATTTATATTATGTATTATAAAATATTTGTATACTGTATTTATGTAGTTTTTGTTCAATAAAGAGTTTTGCTAATATGTGATTCACTGACAGACAAATTATATTTTCTGTTAAAATCATCATCATCATCAGCTCATATACCACCGAGAAGTAAGAGACTCCCCTAAAGGCGAAGGTATATACAGAAAATATATAAATATCACTCACCATCTAAAGTAGGCAGCACAGTCATATAAGTCTTGTATAACAATGGTAATGCATCATTACTTATATGCATATTGGGTAAATTTGGTATAAAATCATTACCCACTAGGAAACCCATTAAAACCCAATCGTCGACAACTTTCTCTATGTCATATGGGAACGGTAGCTTATCCTTGATAGATATAAACTCTTGTTCTAAATACTCTCTCAATAAGGATAAATGTAGTAAGTAAAAGTTCGTTTCTTCAGGACTGGTGGCGCGTTGGGTAGTCCTACCGAATTTTACCTGTTGGTGAAAGTAAATTTATAGTGGCTCCCTGCGGTTTCACCCGCTTACCCGGGAGATCTTTCATTATCCTGGGATAAAAAGTAGCCTATATCCTTTCACAGACCCTAGACTGTGTACCAAATTTCATTTAAATTGGTTCAGTTGTTTTAGTGTTAAGGTGAGACAGAGTTACTTTCGCATTTATATTAATTTAAAAAAATTTATCCTATTTTTATTTTATCATCACCATCTTGTTTAATGCTGAATTAGGACATAAACTAAATAAATATCTTATTACTATTTATATAGATGAAATCATAATATTATATTAACAAAACTATCACATATAACAATAATTACCTCCTCTCTGAGCAGTGCAAAGTGCGGTTCATGAGTACACATGCCCAACATGATGAGATCGGCGTCTAGTCCGTACAGGCAGTGCCGCGTGTTCGGATCATAGTCCGGCTGGGAACGGGACCATCTGATGTAGTCCATAATCTTGTGCTCACCTTCACCGGGTGTCTGTTACAATCATAAGGTAATAAATAAATATCCTGGGAATTTTTTCACGCATCAATCTGATTGCATACTAAGCAGAGCTTGTATTATTGTCACCAAAAAGTTGATTATAAAATATGTAAAAGAGAATACACTATATTGCATACACCAAAAAAAAGCAAAATATACAATAAAACAGAAATATTATTTAATGGCCAAAATGTAGGCCTTATGTTTGTTTTGGACAGGACAAACAGGCACTCTGCTCATGCACACAAATATTTCTCCTGAGTGGGATCAAATGCAGAACTGCAATATGCTATAACAATGAGTAAAAAAAGGTCTTAAAAAGCTGTTCACATGTCCAGGTTCTAGTTGTCGTGTCATGTCCTGGTTTCCAAATTTTAGAAATCCTACTCATATCACTTGTAATATTTCTTCATCATCATTAGCTCATATATGTCACCACCAAGGAGCTCGAGCCTCCCCTGACATCGAGGGGTGCAGGCCTTAGTCCACCACATGGGCCTAGTGCAGATTGACAGACTTCACATGCCTTTTAATTGTAACATCTCAACTTTAATAATTTTAATGGTTTACCTCATGTCCAGACAATATGACTTTGACTTTAGACCACAGCGGATCAGTAGACATCTTCTCTTTAACAAAGTACTTGAGTTGTTCATGGAGACGGGCCATGAACACCGTGCCAGGAGTGATGCAGTTGCTGTCAAACCTCTTTTCCGAGGGAAGTACTTCACCTGTATTAAAATAAAAGTTTTATATCAGCTTATTCATAATAAGTTTTACTGAGTTACCCATATCTACACTAATATAACAAAGAGGAAAATTTGTGTTTATGTTGGTAATTGTAAAATACTTAATAATATACTATACTATACTATATCATTTGATCTAATATTTTTATTCAATGACATTTGTGTGTAAAGTCATCTTTTTATTTTTCTTAGTATAGCAGTAATGAAAAAACTAAAATTTTTGCTAATGCTGTATAATTACATTAAAATATTATTTACCCTTGGCCTTTGCATCTTCCTCCAATTTTTCTGCTTCCCTTGCAGATCTGAATCTGTATGGTAAATTATTAAAGTTTAGAACAACATTACCGACATTTTAACATAATTAAAAAATCCTCAGTCTTTTACTATTATTTTTTTACTTCCTTTGGACTTGTGTTTGATTGATCTTAATCTTATCATGACTAATGACGATTAAGTAAAAAGCACATAAAACCTAGACAGGGACTGGCTCTTAAGTGCAACTACCAGATCATAACAACAGGTGGTAGATATTCAACATGGTGGGTTCCCCAAAAAAATTTCCATCACCCAAATCTCACATCCATTGTAGTAAGCCTCTTCAATATTACATTTAATCTTACAACTATAATATACTCAATCATCTGATGTAGAACTGTAGCATATGCTTTACATCTTCTATACAATGCATGTGAAATATATGTAAAAATGGCAGATAAAAGGTTTAAATGATAATGAAGACAGCTTAATACAAGTTATGTACCTTCTGCCTCTCTGCTGGTTCATTTTAGCCCTTGGTGCTACTCCATCAATAGCCATGAAGAACAGCTTCTTTGGCTTAATAATTTGAAATAATATACTGAGATAGTGGAATATATCTCGGAATATCTTTTCCTCTGTTATCCGGAAGTGAGGATTGGAATCATCAGGGTGAGAGCAGTTGTGGATGATACCGTTCATGTCTAAGTACATATTGTCAAAGTCTGGTATCTGAAATAGATAATTTCTTTCATTAGTTGATGAAATAGTAGACTTTGCATATTGTTTTGTTTTATATGGTTTTAAATCAACTGATTGACTGACATATTCTTATTAGACAAAGTCAATTACATTCTTACTAGATAGTAATTAGCTATGATACATAGTACCATAGAAGATATATTAATATGAAGTGCAGCAAGTCCTTGGCAAGCAAAGCTGGCCTTGGCAGTGAATACATAGTCAATATCTGTGTCTGCCAATTATGTTAAAAAACATATGTAAGTACATGTACTATCACATTTTAACATTTTTGTTTACTTAGTATTAAGTATAGATATTAATAAGGTGACAATTGATATGTAGCTATCACCAATCATCTGAGTCGCATTTATATTAGATACAATTGATACCAATTGAATATTGAGATCATTGACATGGTATTGCAAAACATATTGATATATTATACACTTGCACAACGCTACGTAAACAAATCGTAAGACAGAATGGACACAACAAATGGTAAAAAAACGAATAAAAATATTACCTGATATTGTTTGACCAGCTCATTGAGGCAAGGGTACCTTTCGCTGGTATACCTAAAAAACTTAGGGACACCCATGGTGAAAATTTATTTTGCAAATTGCGAATAATTTACAGGGACTGATGTTCACTGACCCCAACTGAAATAACCTATTTCACTACGTATTTATACATCTGTATTGAAACTATGTATTATTTCAATATAGATTTGATACACTATATTGAGAAACAACAGTTTTTGTTTTGTGGATTAACCAGAAATATGAAATTGATTTATTTTACCAGCAACCTACATGACGGACAAGGTGAATGGAGATGAATTGAATGAGATAATTAATGCGAACGGTTTATTCTATTCTATATGGTTTATGGAATAGGCAATGGAGCTAGAACTTGTAGTGACTTGAACTGACGTGTACAGATATTCATGGAACACTATTTAGCGAGGTAAACACACCACTTAGTAATCAGTGGCATTACAATACAGAAATATAAAGAAAAAAATAGAATTTATTAAATCTTGGTTTCACAAATAAACGTTTGTGAAATGTAGGTATACTGGCAGTCGTACATTATTTATTTTTTGCGTTGGCAAGTAAATTCGGATAAATGAAGAATACCTAGTGAGATTGAGATGAAAAGAACGAATGAGACTTTTTTGTAAACAAGTGTTCGTGAAGAAGAGAAATACCATTAAAAATTACCATTTTTTCTGAAAATTTACATATTTAAGAACCGCAGGAATAAGAACTGTGGTTATATTATATCTGGAAGTATAAACACTGGTTTTTAAGGCGTATAACGTGAACAAAAGTATTTGTTTCTAACCTTGAGCGAAATCTTTAACATTTTATAGTAAATCATGGAAACTGACGAGCTGGGCAATGATTTAATGCGCCTAGAGAACGGGTTCCTGGTTGAGGAGGAAACTTATGTCGTGAACTCTGATGATGTGCTTGGTAAGCATTGTAAACATTGCTTTTATTTGGTATTTGGATAGACATTGTTTTTGTTGTTCCTACGATAAATATGACGCGTTTTGGCTTTAAATCTATTCCGCATCGCAAAACCTATGTTGTGTAAAAGTATATGTAAGAAACAATCTGTACATTGTTTGTTGTTTTTTGTTTTGCTTTATTTAATAATTCCTTGTTTGTTTTTATTGTTATTGTTTTTTTATTTTTTTTCTGCTGTCAATAAAATTATATTCTATTCTATTCTATTCTTCTATTCTACATTTACTGCACATTTGTTTGGGACACGCGATATCAACTATACTCTGAGTAGTTAGGCAGTTGTATAACTTGTGTTTGAGAGACTTCAGGCGACACATCTTTATGATCACAATGAATTAGTCATCAAATAAACTTGGGTATAGCATAAGTAGAAAGACAGATTAGATATATCAGACACTAGTTGCCTCCGCGCGGTTTTACCCGCTCGCGTTCCCGTGGGAATACAGAGATAAAATATAGCCTATGTTACTCAGTGATAATGTAGCTTTCTAATGAAAAAATAATTATTAAAATCGGTCCAGTACTTTTTGATTTTATTCGTTACATACAAAAATACAAATCTTTCCTCTTTATAATATTAGTGTAGATTTTCCTGCGAACATATATTTGTCAAACAACAATTTGTGGCATAAAGTCAGTCTAATGCTCACTTTAGCAATAATATATAACATTGTTATTTTAGAAGATGAAAATAATTCAGACTCCGGAAGCAAACATGCTCCCCTGAGAGAGCAGGACAGATTCCTACCGATAGCCAATATTGCTAAAATCATGAAGAGGGCTATACCGGAAAATGGAAAGGTATTATTTTTTTTTATACCACAAAGGCGGCAAACAGGCATACAGTCCGCCTGATGGGAAGCAGTTACTGCAGCCTATGGACGCTTGCAACACTAGGGGCGTTACTCACGCGTTGCCGACCCTGTAAAAATCTCTTCACTCCCTTCTTGAAGAACCCATTCTTCATTCTTACATGATATAGGTATCATCCATTCATATTTTTTCTCTTGTACATTCTCAAAATAATTGATGTGTATTTATATGAAACAGCAAGTTTCGGTATAATTTACACAACATCAAATTATTTATCTGTAAGAAAGAGCTACTCCATTGGTACATTTCGACCATTAAAAGCTAATCTTTTAACTAATTGACAATCAAATATGTGAAAACACCTATGCTTTTTGTGAATATTGACAGACTGAACATTCCAAAACCTTAAACCCTAGTGTTACATCATGATATATCATTAAATATCAGATATATCAGATACATACTTGATATTAAAGCAAAGCAAAGCAACCTTCGGAACCATGCATACGAGTCAACATTTCATAAATGCCTGTGAAGGCCTATTTGAATCAATAAATATATTTCGTTTCATTCCATATATCATTAAAACTATAAAATATAATACTTTTCAGATAGCAAAAGATGCAAGAGAATGCGTACAAGAATGTATATCAGAGTTTATTTCCTTTGTAACAAGCGAAGCAAGTGACCGCTGTCAAGTCGAAAAACGGAAAACAATCAACGGTGAAGACGTTCTCTTTGCATTGAACACACTCGGCTTTGATAATTATTTAGAACCACTAAAATTGTATCTGAAAAAGTATAGAGAAATTGTATTGTCTCCCGTAAGTATTGGCTCATAGACAAATTTGTATCCATAAATATAGATATATTGTTTTTTAATTTATTTCAATTTTTCAGGTGACTATCAACAAACTGAATAAAACAATAGTTGTTTATGGAGAAGGTAAGATTACTAAAATTTTATGTATTTGATTTGTCAGTAGAATTAATTTGCAAATATAATACAGGTTGACCTTACCTCATTATAGGATGCTATGTAAACTGATTTTATTTGTAGAAATATTGTATGTACAAATGTATAAAATATGTAAGTACTCGTCAGTCAATAGTTAAGTTCCTAAAAATAGTTAATTTGAACTCAGATATCTACCTACATACCTACAGAAAAATGTATTGGCTTATTCTTTGGTATCACGCAGTTTACAACAAAAAAATATTAAGGGAATATCTACTTCGGATTTCTGTCAACAGATGGCATCCTTAGCACCCACCTTTGTAGCTATGAAATCTTTTTACAATATAAAATAATACATAATTTCTCCTTCTAGATGGTACTACGTGTGTTCAAACAGATAATGACAATGAAACTCAGACGGAATCCGCTGTGCTATATGCCTACCCTAAAGTTATAGAAGACTTCACAATCGTATGATTCATCAGTGATAAGTGTATAATAAACTTCAGTGAATTAAGAAGATATTTAAAAATAAGGGTCTGGAATTATGTGACAAAATTCTCCCCTAAAAAAAGGTGATGGAATCAAATTTATAGAAAAAAAATGTGCAGATATGTATAAGTATTGTATACATCATGTAATTTCAGTTTTTGTCTATTTCAAGAATACACACAATTATAATGAAACAAAATAACAGATTTGTACACTATTTATTGATTAAATTTTAAATTATTATATTAACACATTATAATCATCTTTATCTAACTCTAAAACTAAACTTTCCAAAAACAATTCTTTTTTATTTTTTGTTAAGGTTCCTATTTTTATTTCACACAAATTAAAATATATTTAATTTATTGCCAGATAATATATTCAGCAAGATTAAATCATGCATTTTATCAAAAAAACTAACTAGGCAAAGATTCACAATTTCTGTTCCCTAAACTTATCCGTTATATAACTGGGCAGAGGCATCAAATACAAGAACTTATTAAAGACAATAATACCTACAGAGAATGCGAAAGATATTCCCATATTGAAGTCTAGATTAAAATCGCCCGTCTGATAAAAGTCGCCTGTGAAACTTTTAGTAGCAAATCTTTCTGTGAGAAAAGCTTTGCCGCTCGCATACCGGCAGTTAGAGTTTGAATTGGTGCTTAGACTCGATGATGTTTGGATCAGACTTGTAATGGATGTGCAGTTCTCGTTCTCGTTGTAAGGTAAGATGTTGAATGTGGGCTCTTTGAAAACGTTCCTGTGGAGGAATATGGAAGCGTATCGAGTGTGCGTAATGTATGTAATGTAGTGTAGCCAGTCTTCGAAGCCTTTGTAGGACCTGGAAAAAAAAAATATCATGATATGAATGTTTTTTTTTAAGTAAAAAAACTGCGGGGAGGGCTATAATGTCCTGCGAACTTTTTAAACACACCGTACCCGATATTAAACTAAGCAGAGTTAATACTAATGTAACGAGATAACTGACAGGTATCTACTTACTAATATTATCAAGAATCGTCAAGTTGTTCGTTCAATAAATAAAATAACATTTTGGCATATCAACCTTTAAGTGAGATTTAAACCAAACTACCGAAGTAAGATACGAATATTTGCACGAGGGAGCAAATTTCTAGCAGATGGACTCTGTATCTCAAAAAAATTATGTTGAGGGGTTTAAAAGTCTTGGATGAAACTCTACCAGTAATCATTTATCGTTCTTACCTGAGTACACCACTGGCCAACATAACATAGATGCACGTTATATATACATTGACGATGGCGGCGATCAGTCCGTTTTTCACAAACATCATTACAGCAATGGATTGCTGCTCAGCGTATATATAGCACGACCATAAGACCAGGGAGAAGTAGATGTAGTCCAGGCTATCTGATAAGTCTGCTAAGATCCTGTGGGATTGTACAAGGATTAGAATTTAGAAACGTTTTGATAGCGTTTATTCGTTTAAGTGAGCATAAATTTATATTGAATGGTTACAGGATCGACATTTAAACGAAATTTATAATAGAGGCAATGTTTGTGTGTAATTGCTCATCCGATTTTAGTCATTCTTTCAATGATAGAAAGATACACTTTCTTGAGTGTAGGCTACATTTTTATCTCCCAGCAACATGGGTGAAACCATGGGGTGGTAGTTAGTTAGTTATAAGTTTCGTTAGCAGTATTATGAACTATGTTTATGGTGGAGGAAAAGTTTAGGAAATCATGACACAATGCTTATACTGCTCTGGTTGTCTTACCTTTAAAATATACTGCTTTAGACATGACATCTATTATATAAAAAGCAATCGTAAAACTTACGGATAAATAATGGCAGTCGAAGCAAAAACGCTGATTAATGAAAATGGCAGTGACACAAGATTCCAAGAGAGAAGTAAACTGGCGCCGCTGTATAGACCTTCCTGAGATTCTTGATAATATCGCGTTCTGTACGGTCCGTCTAGAAATAATACAAATATTTAATTGAAAAGTACTTATTCTGACATATAATTTAGTAACAATGTTAATTAAAAAGAACTTACATAAACATATTGTATTCATAATGCTGATGAAGTATGTACCGACCATGGCGTTAAATATCAGGCCGCTTTTTGTTATAAATGCTCTTTGATAATCCTGGAAATTTAAATAAATCAACTCTAAATAAAGAAGTAATCTATTTATACAGAGTATAGTGTCTGTAAAATTACAGGTCTATTTAATTCCAAACTATCCTAAAGCATAATTAAAACAAACTTGTACCTATTAGTAGTCAGAACTATATTTAACTGGCAGTTAAAAAAAGAAAAATCAACTTTGGTCCTTCGAGCCTGACTGTACTATGGTCCTTCGAGCCGGAATCTGTATTCACTTACCTTGGCTTCGTTGTAGAATATCCATAGTATAGCGAAGTATAGTGGCAGACAGAAGAGTCTCATGAAGACCTGTTTTGTACCATTCTTCTTTAGGTTGAAAATAGATGCCAGCATTCGTCTGAAAATAAAAATATACTTAGTAATTTAAGTCATCTAAGTTCCTCAGAGATTGCAATAGGTACCTATAGATTAAAGTATTAAAAGGTTCATTTCTCGTTGTAACAAACGTACTAATTTCCGCCAGGAAACTAAAATAGGTACACCTTTGTTTTTATGTTTTTTCATTTTAAAACAAATAATAGACTCAAACCCTTTAAAAGTGATCTAAGAAGAACAGTTCTACTTACACATACAACATCCATATAACTTTGATTCCGTTCGGCTTGCCATAGTTCAGCTGTATTTTATTTGGGTTAATTATGCGGCTGTGGTCGTTCAGATTGCCCTGCATGATGCCCTGACCTTCCAGCCTGAACTTCTCCACCAATGCCGCAATCTGGTGGTTGGACTCGATGAAACGTTCGCGTGATCTACGGTCTACTGTTGACAGGCATACTGTGGAGAGTGCATTAACTGTTAATTTCCTAGATAAGACTATAGATATTTAATTTAACGATATGTGTCTTTTAAATTTTATTGTTAGAAATAATATTTTTTGGGCTTCAGAGTCTTCGAAATCTTCATATAAATCCTTCCAATATTTTAGGAAGGGCTACATTATGACAACTATATTTATTTGTCAAGCAAGAGTAGGTACCTACATAATTATCAATTAATGGAATTTTAATTAGCCTTTTCAACACTCTGTTGCCGTTTGCGACTTTGTAAAAATAAGTACCTAAGTGATTTAGATGAATTTTGGATTGACATGAACCCTATGTATCTACCACTAGTGGCTCCCCGCGGTTTCACCCGCGTTCCCGGGATAAAAAGTGTTATTCCAGAACATATTCTAGCTCTGTGCCAAATTTCAAGCAGATCCCTTCAGCCGTTGGAGCGTGAAAGAGTAACAAACATCCATACATCCATACTTACAAACTTTCGCATTTATAATATTAGTAGGATAATCTAGCAAGTAATGATCATTGTCCGTGTCTTTAGATAGCTAAAATGGACTTTAAGTCATTGTTATAAAGCATTAAATATAAGTCCATTCTAAGGTTGTTATTCAATGGTTGGTTAGTAGAAGAATAATGTGGTTTTTCTTACAATAATACATAAGTGGGTTCTCCAACTGTGGGCAAGGGAAGCCAATGCTTCCGAAGTAGTCGAGCAGGTTCCGAGTGGGGCCGGCGTACACCACGTCCCCGAGGCACAGGTACACGACGCGGTCGAGAAATGGGAAAACATCTGGAAGTAGCCTAAATTATAAGTAAAGCGAAAGACTGTTTCGTTTCTTTCTCAATCCATCAATTTATTTCAAGATTATGATGTTTTGAAACTAAGTAAGGAACTCGTCATGCGATTTATTTTTAATTATATAGATACATGTTATTTAGTTATGATATCATAATCAGATATTACATAAAGTTCCATTGTAACTAACATGATTAAGAAGAGCTGTTTTGACTTGATATGAATTGATCATTAAAATAATATTTAGCGGCGTTCAGGTAAAAGGGAATAAGGAAAAAAAGCTTTTACTTAATTATAATTCTATCTGCTATAATCTAGCTTACCGGATCGTGGTTTCTCCATTGTAAGTATGATGGCTGTTCCGTACTTTTTTGCGGCATTCGACAGAATTGATATTACCAGATACGTATTGAGGGGATCCAGATCCCAAGTAGGTTCGTCGAGGAGTAGGACAACTGGAAATATGTATATAAATTTTAATTAGGTACGTATCTACTTTTAAATATTTTTTAAGCTGATACAACGCAGATTATCGTTGTAATGTCACTGCTTAGGTAGGTATATACCTACTTCAGCACTATTAGAAATATTTTAAAGCCTTCTCGATCTTAACATTGAAGTATTGTTCATGTAACTTGTAATAGAATAAGTAAATAAATATTACAAAGGTATATAGGTACATCTTTACATACTAGGACATAAGTAGATACCTATCCCCAAAACATTTTTTCTGTCATTGTTATTGCATAGTGTTATTTTAATTTGGACGTTATAACTAACCTTCATAGTGAAAGGGTACTGTTTAGCTTATTTTAGTGTAACTATCTATTTAAGATAAGAATTTAGAAAGATACTCACTTGGATCTCTTATAAGCTGGAGCCCGATGATCAATCTCCTGTATTCGCTTTTCGTTAAATTCGTGACGCATTTATGTGCGACCTAAAAAATATATTTATTATAGGTACTTATTTTATAATATATTTTTTTTTTATCACAATAAATGTGTTCTACCTGAGACAGTGCTAAGTCAGCCATAACTTGCTTCACTTTTGATGATTTCAAATATCCAGAGATCTGAAACATATTATGTTTATTACATAATTATGATATCCACCAAAAGCGGTTTTTTAATAAGTACATAGACTGCCACAACGGTAAGAATTGGGTGTCATTTATTACATGAGCGATCTTTGTTCTAGCTTTAACTGCATTTTCTAAGGAAATATGCCTATAGGTATATACAAAACATAAAATGCTAAATCTTATCTTAGAAAGCCATAAACGCTCATTGAGCTCACATAGCGAAAATATCAGTCCTAGCTGTTTTTTTGCTCATTAAAAGTTTTCGTTCTTTGAGCCTAATATATATATAAGGATTACTCGTAAACAGTATCAGATTATCGTGCTAGTCTTCATACCTTAGTGAGTGACAGAGACAGTGTCTGCTGGACGCTCAGTCCTGGCAGCAGTTGTGTGGAGTGGCGGACCAGCGCGCATGTATTGTTGAACTGCTCCTCCTCGAGCGGTACTCCTTCGAGGAGTATATGGCCTTTGGAGGACACGCGACGAGCGATCACGTCTAGAAGAGCGCGTTTGCCACTGCCTGTAGAATATTTTTTTTTACATAAAGCCTATCTGATTTTTAAACTGACAGTTGAAGAGGAACTAAGGTGCAATATATAAGTGCCCCTTAAAATCATATTTGATACAAAATAAAAAGATATAAGACCTCGCAGTTTCACTCGGATTTTCATCTATTTTGTTATAGCTGAAAATCCGAGTGATATATAGTGAGGCAATACTGGCGGGAATGGAATGTTATATTCCCAACCCGCTAGTGGCTGCGGGGGTGAAAAAACGACCGTGGTTTAATCGGCCCTGCAAAGAGGCTAGACGTATCAAGCAAACCTTGTTTGAGGCTTGGACCACGGCCCGTTCTAATCAGGATCCGGATGTATCCAATGCGAGACGTAAACTCAACGCTGCCTCGAGGTTCAGTAAGCGAACAATTGCCAAGGCTAAGTTCGAGTTCGTCAGCAGAATTGGCGAGAGGCTTTCGAGCCTACCCTCTGGGAGTCGCGCTTTCTGGTCTCTTGCCAAAGCTGCTGAAGGAAACTTTTGCCAGTCGTCCTTACCACCACTCCGAAAGCCGGATGGAAACTTGGTCCATAGTGCCAAAGAGAAGGCCGATCTTTTAGGCTCTCTCTTTGCCTCGAACTCGACTTTGGATGATGGAGGCACTACACCACCATCCATCCAGCGGTGTGGCAGCTCTATGCCGGAGATCCGTATTACTCAGCGGAAAGTCCGGCAGGAGCTGCTTTCATTGGACGTCCATAAGTCGAGTGGACCAGACGGCATACCGGCAGTGGTTCTAAAGCAGTGTGCTCCTGAATTGTGTCCAGTATAAACGCGTCTTTTTGCGCTTTCCTACCACAAAAGGCAAGTCCCGTCTTCGTGGAAGACTGCCTATGTGCACCCAGTGCCCAAAAAGGGTGACAGATCAGACCCGTCGAATTACAGGCCTATCGCAATCACCTCCCTACTCTCCAAAGTGATGGAGCGAGTGATCAACTTGCAGCTCCTGGGATACCTAGAAGATCACGACTTATTAAGCGACCGACAATACGGGTTCCGTCACGGTCGTTCGACGGGTGATCTTCTAGCGTATTTCACGCACCGTTGGTCACTTGCCATCGAGAGTCAAGGTGAGGCATTGGCGGTGAGCCTAGATGTGGCGAAGGCGTTCGATCGGGTCTGGCACAGGGGTCTTCTCACGAAGTTGCCAGCATACGGGCTTCCCGAGGGATTGTGCCAATGGATTGCCAGCTTTTTGTCCAACAGATGCATAAGAGCCGTCGTTGACGGCAGTTGCTCCGAAAGTATGGACATTAATGCTGGCGTCCCCCAGGGTTCTGTGCTATCCCCTACACTGTTCTTGATACATATCAATGATATGCTATCAATTGGCGGCATTCATTGTTATGCCGATGACGGTACGGGGGATGCACACTACACGGGACGTGCAAATATCCCTCGATCCGTGGTAGAGGAAAGTCGCGAACGACTTGTGTCTGAAGTCGAGAGTACACTTAGTAGTGTCTCCGATTGGGGTCGAATGAACTTAGTTCACTTCAACCCCGCTAAGACACAAGTCTGCGCGTTCACCGCTAAAAAAACCCCATTTACTGTAGCTCCACAGTTTCGGAACACGTCCCTTAACATATCGAAGAGCATCGGGATCCTCGGAGTCGACATTTCTAGTGACGTTCAGTACCGTAGTCACTTGGAAGACAAGGTCAAGCTGGCATCGAAAAAACTTGGTGTGCTCAATAGAGCAAAGCGGTACTTCACATCTGGGCAAAGGCTGCAACTTTACAAGTCGCAGGTCCGACCCCACATGGAGTACTGCTGCCATCTATGGGCGGGAGCGCCTGGATACCAGCTTGGACCTTTTGACGCGGTACAGAGGCGAGCGGTTAGAATTGTCGACGATCCCGAGCTCACAAGCGGTCTAGAGCCCCTTAGTCTGAGGAGAGACTTCGCCTCCCTCTGTGTGTTCTACCGCATGTATAACGGACTGTGTTCTGAAGAACTGTTTGACATAATGCCAACAGCTACCTTCTACCATCGCACTTCTCGCCATCGACGGGGAGCTCATCCCCACACTCTGGAGCCGAATTGGTCTCGAACCCTGCGCTTTCAGAGGAGTTTCCTGCCACGTACACTCAGGTTGTGGAATGAGCTCCCCGCCATGGTATTCCCAATGGAGTACAGTATGGGGTTCTTCAAGAAGGGAGTGAAGAGATTTTTACAGGGTCGGCAACGCGTGAGTGACGCCCCTAGTGTTGCAAGCGTCCATAGGCTGCGGTGACCGCTTCCCATCAGGCGGACCGTATGCCTGTTTGCCACCTTTGTGGTATAAAAAAAAAAAAAAAAAAAAAGCTTTTGCCCGCGGTTCCACTCCTATGGACTAAGTACCTACATAATTTTCGGAATAAAAGTCTATGTATGCCTCATACCATGCAGAACTCATGACACATTACAACTTTAAGGACCCTCTTTAGCATTTATTTAAATAATAGAAGAAATTAATAAAGAAAACAATGAAATAAATTTACCTTTAGAACCAAGTATGGCGGTGACTTCGCCGCTGTGTGTAGTGAAAGACACATCCTTAAGAATAACTCCAGTCTTCACTCCACCTGTGAGCCTCTGGAAGAAGCTGCCCGGTTCCACCTGATAGCATTCATAAATGAAGAGTATTAAAGCGAGTATTGATGATAGTGAAAAGGTGGAATCCCGACAATCCCGTAATGGTATAGGTGAGAGGGAACATCGCTCTGAGGAAGTAAACACAGCCGCTTAAAGTTTTTTTTATAACAAAGGTGGTGAAGCGCCAACCCGCTTAATTAATAAAATAATATAATTTAACTGTTCAATAAGAACAGTTTATTTTTTGTAAACAAGTGTTACGTACAGCGCCCTCTTTCATCGTCTTGACAAAATGTGCACTCAAGGAAGACATAGATGGCGTTACTCGTATTGATAATTCGACAGAGATCGATTTATCTGTTCATTGATTGGTTGATATTATACGTCACTGACATTAAGATATATGCGAAATTTCTTCGTTTCACCCCCATAACTATTATATTATATTACTGCTTCCGTTGCTGAGTCGATCATCATGGAGACGTGACTCCAGGAAATTTATTAATTCAATCAGTGTAAACTACTGTCCTTTAGAAGAAATAATAGCTAGAAACCGTACGTACGGTGTTATCAAGGGTGCACCCAATTAGGATCTGTGAGATCCATCTACAATCGCCATAATTAAAGTGGATGAAGATTCGGGCCATCAACGCTTGCTGCCGCTCGTGCTGTGGACCCTTGGAGGACTGGATAAAGGGATCCCCATCCACCTTCACCATCAATACCGGATTAAGAGAGGCACTAAATGTTCGAGGCAAATGGTAAGTGGGCGATTTATTAACTGTACGGTGGTGAATACTTGTTTATAGCATTATAAAAAATCTCTAAGGGCGGCCATATTTTTAGGTCTATTTTTCATACTCAATATATTTTTAAAAACGTACGCAAGTACACGGTTGTTGGCTATTTACACGCCGGCCATACCAAAAGGTGTCAAACAGGGAAGCGGTTACCGTAGGCTATGGACGCTTGCAATACCAGGGGCGTTGGCTGTTGGGCGTGGAATAGGATATTCCATTTGCGAAAATAGGAAATGTTTTTCTTGAATGGGATTAAGGTATATGCATTTAGAAACTCGTATCTACTTTAAATTCACATCTCAATAAATGCGAGAGAAAGAATTATAACGAAACGACTTTTGAAATCAATTAAACTTTCGAAACATAAAATTATGATTACTATCTCAATTAATATCAAAACGTTAAATATTTATCTTTTTTCAACCAAAGAGCTTTACAATCAATATTTGAGTAATTTTAATTATGATCTTTATTATTATTAGTCATAAGATATTAATTAATTTATCTAGATGATTAATTTGCGTAATTAATTGCTCTTCAAATTAGAATTACTAATTATAGAAATTCATATACTAATGACATTGCTCAATAAGATATATTCGCATCTTGTCATACAAAAGACTTCAACGGGTTCATTCTGGAATCAGGAATACGGACAAAAACTAAGTTAATTCCAAATTCATGATGTTTTCCTAAATAATAAGGGTGTAATATATTAATCCACAATATATCCTATGTGTATGCTAAGTTTCATAAAAATCCTTTCAGCCGTGTATGAGGAATTTATATACAAACTACCATGTAAAGTACGACATTTAAATTAATTTACACTTAGGTAAAAGGATATTATTAAAGTAGGTACTAAAAATGTACACATAATTCCAGTACCCATTACATAACACTTAAATAAAACACTTTGTAAAAGCTCCCAAAACTGAAGCCTATTTCTTCCGTAAAAAGGCGTGAAGAGAACAAAACTTTTAGAAACATTGACCAATATAACTTATCCATTTATCTATACAAACTTAAGTATGTACTTACTTGACCCGAATGATAAACATTGCACAGTTCCAAAGTATAGTCGCTGCCGATCATTTTTACAGTAAATTTACCACAAAATTCCAATTAGAAACAATTATTACTAAATAAAAACACAAATAAATGCATTTCCATGCGACACAACTTCCCCGCAATTCATATACCGTTTACTGACTTAACTGTAGCTAACTTCAGACAATTAGCTTACCTTTGCGACGTTGCCAGCCTTACTTGCGACTAACTTCAGTGCTACTTGATTATTAGAACATTTTAATGTTATGCCAAATTAAACTTTAAGTTGGGTGAAGTAAGAATGATAATAGTATTGAGTTTGTTGGTGATAGCTCTTAAGGGCATGTCTACGTGTTTATAACTTCATTCTTAAAGGTAAATGGAAGTAAAGTAAAATTTATCGAAATGTTATTTTAAGCATTGATCGTTGAATTTATCTTTTAAATTATAAAAAAAAAAGATATTGAGCGGCAATATGTTTTTTTTTATACTTAATTTAAATTGATGTCTTATATTTAACTAGCTGCCTCCCCGCGGTTTTACCCGCGTAGTTCCCGTTTCCGTGGAAATACAGGGATAAATTATAGCCTATGTTACTAATGTAGCTTTCCAAAGGTGAAAGAATTTTTGAAATCGGTCCAGTAGTTTCGGAGCCTATTCATTACAAACAAACAAACAAACAAACAAACAAACAAATCTTTCCTCTTTATAATATTAGTATAGATGATAAAGATGATTTAATATTTTTAGTTTTTTATTTAATTCTACAGTTCGAAAGAAGAATTAGCTTAGCATTTGTTAACAAAGCTTATTATTAAGATTCGGAATATTTTAAACTAAACTTTCATAAAACGCGTACTTACCAAATACAATATATGGCAAGAAGTATTAACAGGCAAAATACTCAGACAAAATCCATTTTTACAACCTTAAGTAAAATTTCCCAGAAAAGTTACAAAGTATTAAATTCTATAAAATGCATCGCCTTAACGACGAAAGCCTCATTTTCCTCATATTTTCTACGCATCGTGGCCACACATATTCACCGTGAACCTCAAAAAGGCTAAACACTAACGCTATCTCTATCCAACTCGTAACAAAACTCCATTTAACGGTGAGACAGCAACATGAATACTACCTCACTTTATATCCATGCATTCCAATGATTAGTTATCTCTTTCTTTCTTATGGAAACAATATCTGTTAGAAAGAGAGGGGGATACATGCGCAGTGTCACTGACTCAGTTCGGCTTTGTACAGTCTTTATGGTAGCTGCTACAGAGTCAACTCGTCAATGAATAACAGATATTTTCCAACGAATATTATATAAAAACGATTCGAAAACGAGATATAATTGTAACACAAACTGGTGTTAAAATATCAATACGCGGGAGGTACTTGTGATTTTAGTGTCGTATGAACAATAGTTTTAGTGATAAGTGGGAAATAAGTGGGTTTTAGTGTGTTACGTTTGGGATCCCGTTGGCCGGTTGTTTTACAAGTAAGTTGATTTTTGACATAGAAGTATAATTTTCTATTATGATCGATATATAAATAATGTATCTGCTAATACAACATTATTATATATTTTGATTAAGTTTACAGAAATAGTAACACATGTGCGTTAATATGTTTGTGATGAAACTACGTGTACTGTTAACTTAAGTATGAACTATATTAAGTTAGTATTAAGTACTTAAATATGAAAGTGTTTAGTTATTTTTTTCATTCAATTCATTATATAAAGGTAAACTTCAATATTTTTTTATCTCGTTTGAATTAGCTAACTAGCTGCCTCCGCGCGGTTTTACCCGCGTAGTTTCCGTTCCCGTGGGAATACAGAGATAAAATATAGCCTATGTTACTCAGTGATAATGTAGTTTTCTAATGAAAAAAGAATTATTAAAATCGGTCCAGTACTTTTTGAGTTTATTCGTTACATACAAAAATACAAATCTTTCCTCTTTATAATATTAGTGTAGATGACGTGACACAATACCTATTACTAGATACAATCTCAGTTAAATCTAACACCGTAAACGTAACTAATCTAATAAATAGTTTAACCGCAACAATAGTTGTTAAGTAAGGTTATTTTAAATAAAGATGCGGTCATGCGAAAAAGACGAAGATTACGATTGATTGATGTTTTAAAGCGGTACCACAAACAAAATATTGTGTAATTATATTTGCAAGGGATAAAATTAAATGACATATCAGAGCAATAGTAAAATCTAGTCTAAAGGTAAACTATGAAAATATGTAATACCTATATTTTACATCTTATAAGTTTCTGATTAGGCCATGCAGCTGATGGCAGCTGATGGCTGATGGAATATTCATGATTTTCCACTAATAGACTAATGGTTATAGGTACTGAAGGTATCGATCAATAAATATATTATTTTCTCCCTATGAATAGGAAAAATCATAGAATTATATAATTATTGAGATCCAATGAGAAATGTAAGTAAACTTAAGTAAATATTTCCATTGTCCCTTTTTTTCCATACAACTTTGTTATTTCAAAGACCTCTTATGTACTTCCACGCAGCCAATACCTTAAAGAATGTGCATAAATCGGGTAATTTGTTTACAATGACTCAACTGAAAAGCTCTAAAACAATGGTCGATGTGAACGAACTCTCGCAAATCCGGGATGTGACGAGTCAACGTCTCGCAAGGCACCAGTGTGTTACATGTATATACATAAAGCACTGACCTTTACGTGCCTATTAATAAGAAATAAACTGCATTTGGCTTGAACTGAACTGATACTTCAAATCCCTGGCCCGTACCTCTGAGTTTATAAAACGGTGGACACGTATATGAGCTGATGATGATGTACCTATACAGGATCTATGAAGGATTAGGTACTGCTTCAAGACAGATTATTTCAGTGGCTAGGTACATCTCCAGACTAACTCTGCATTATGATTTCTCATTGTTGGTTGGCCAAATCTTTGTAGGTAAAACGGTCTATATCAAAATAAATTAAAACCTAAATCGTGTTAGTCACACCAAGACAGTTATACAAATTTTGTATTATCATTGATTTGTTGAATTTGTCTCCGCACCGAATAACAGAATAACAAATTGTAAATATGAAAATTAATGAAGAAAATTCGTCTTCTCATAAATTATATCTATACCTACATTCAGACGAATCTCTAGTGATATTGAAGATTCTGGGAAGATTCACAAGGTAGAAAATAAGTAAAAAATGCATTTATTATAAATAGCATTGACTGCTTTATTAAATCACTAAGAGCTGACTTAAACTTTCAAGTCTTTCAAGTGATATGTCTTAAAGTTGTCGATATTTATTATGTAGCAGTGAATACTGGTTGGCTGAATCATTGAGAAAGTTTCTCTGTGTTGAATTTTGATTTGGTGAAAATAATGTTTTTAATCGAAACTTGATTTTAGCTGGGCACTTAGGAAAGTTAGAGTAGATAGATAACTTAATACAATGTATTATTTATGAAGTCGAATACTTCACGATACTTAGAAATTGTCAGGCTAATGTTAGATTCGAAAAGCGATTTGAAAAAGAAAGCTATTTTTTCGGGGTTTAAATTCATATAAGAGTACAATCATAGAAAGAGATTAAGTTTTATGGTAAGAAAATGATCGATTAATAGGTATATAGTATATACATAAATCTAAAGTATAAATAACTTGCGTCTTAAATTGATTACGATGCACAAAATTGCACTTTGTAGGCATCCAACCTATATCTACAAAAAATACCTAAGTATACTCTTCTTAATAACATTATTTTTCTTAGGTAATAATTACTTGCATCAATTGAATTTAAGATACCTATATTCAATTATTGATTGACAGCATTATTTTTAATTATTATTAAAGCAATTAAAGAAACCGTGTTATTATTATCACTCGTAATGCTAAGTATTTTTAAAATCTTTAGAAAATATGTGATTTTCTTCCTTTAGGTATAACTAAAATAGGGCATAACTAGATATATTTTGAGTTAACCGATGCTTTACTGACCTTACCATTATGAACGTGAAGTTAATTAGATCTTATAATGCAACATTTTGCTATACGGTCTGTTTACACCATCAGAGTCTTGTAAAGCCTAATTAAATTTAGCTGCCCATCAACCAACCGTGACATATTACATTTTTTGTGTAACCTACTGTTAAATGGTTAGCACTTACGTATTTTAATGCAATTTAAGCTTTATGTGATAGCGGTTTAGGTCGAATACAGGTAATCAGCGATAGACAATGACCTAGGTAATTTGATTACAATAATATTATTAAAACATCTGGTTGAGGTGGCTACATTTTATTGTAAGCTAGCAAAATAAAAGCACGGACTAATCTATGTGTAAATATGCGTATAAATATGAAGACATGGCTATCTAATTATAGTCTAAGCAGAGCTTGTGTTATACTCGTTATAAACTAATAATATACCAATGCAATAAGGTTTTTGCATCTTCGTCGTAGATGAAGGTTCACTATGATACGAGATTTTTATTAAAAATTAATTGTTTGTTGTATTCAATGATAGAATAACTGCTTACAAATTAGTTGATACTAGCGGACCCGGCAGACTTCGTTCTGCTGTTCTTCGTTTTGTCCATTGATCCATTGATGTATTATACATAAAAACCTTCCCCATGAAATACTCCGTAATTTGGTGAAAACTGCATGAAAATCTGTTGAGTAGTCTTTGTGTTCATCGCGTTCAGACAGACAGACCTAGGCGGCGGACTTTGTTTTATATATTTATATAGACATCAATAAACACATACTCACATGATACATTTTCGCCTTAACTGAATTTTGTATGAACTATGTATAATTATTCGGCAAGCGGTTGTCTGTATGTAGGCCACACATTATACCTGTGTGTATAATATTAGAACCGTATCTGGGTACACTAAGTGAGTAATACATTGCTAAAGTCGTATGTCCCACATTCGCTATCTTGTGTTGGTAATAAAACTTTTAATACAATCTGTAGAGTACTTAGTTTTAATGTATCTACTTTTAAGTTTAATTATATTATGATTCTAGATCTCTATTTCAATTCTTATATAACTTAAATCATGATTAGGTAACCTATTCCGAGACTTTACCCTTCCCATATATCAAACATGATGATTGGTTCAGGAATTTCGTCTTAAATATGGTTACAACCAAGAAATAGTTAGTCTCTAGTGTCTTGATGTAATTATCTATATAAGTATGTATTTAAACAGTAGTAATATGTAGAATATATATAAGGTATCGAGTTACCATATCACAAGCACTGCTTAGTTTGGAATCAAAATGCCCGTGTGTGAAAAATGTCCCAGGTTATTTATTTATTCAACTATCTAAGACTCATACTTAATACGTTCATACTTAAATAGCAAAATAAATACTTGAAGAACGTTATTAAAATAGGGTAATATTTTCTATGACAGCCAAAGGCAATAAATTATATATTGTCACCACCGCAATAGTAGCGGTTCCTACGTCTACCACATACGCTATCTACGTTATTATGTTACGTATACCCGATACACTGTACTTTGCGATTTGTAAAGCATCTTCGCAATAAAATTACGGGTGTTTCCTGACGCATATTGATGTGGAGATATTGTTCTTTTTTTCAAAGTAATGGCTCCTCGCAGTTTTACCCTCGTACCCGGGAGAAATTCCATTTTCCCGGGATAAAAAGTAGCCTATGTCCTTACTCAGACTCTAGACTAACTGTGTACTAAATTTCATTTAAATCGGTTCTGTACTTTTAGCGTGAAAGGGAGACAGACAGACACAAGTGGGACGAATGGTAGAAATGTGGTCATTGAAACAAGGAATGATCGAAATAATGAACACTTAAGTAATAATATATTATTGCTTCTCGGATAAAGCTAAAATTAATTGAAAGCTGAAGGGAAGGAATTGATACCTAGGTACTAAAATATAATGCTTTAGAAATTACAAGATTTATTTCCATTTCACTCCCATTCCCGGGATATGAGAATATTCATAAAATCGTCTTGGTTTGTTAGATTTTGATAGAATCTAACCTATGGCACATCATTTCTAACATTGTTATATTTAATAGCCAATATTTCCACGTCTATTACTTAATCATAATCAAACTTTATTTTACTAGATAAACTTTACTAAATACCTATTTGACGAAACAAAGGAAACGATAATCTCAGCAATAGAAAATAATCTTGTGAACAAGTAAAATACATATATGGCCTCATTAACATTATGAGAATGTCGTGAACAGCTGAATAGGCGCATCGCGTCTGTAGGCTTGACGGCGAACACTTTCATAGAATTATGATAAACTCAACTCAGTCATTGACCTGCTTAGCTTAGCATGAGCAAACTGTATATACGTTTGTTTTATGCTCTAAATTGCCACTGTGGCTTGCAAAGTTTTTATTTTATTACGACAGATCTTAAAAATATACCTCAACTAGTGTTTTACCCGTACCCGGGAGATATTACATTTTCCCGGGATAAAAAGTAGCCTATGTTTCGAAGGCTCTAGACTATCTGTGTACCAAATTTCAATTTAATCGGTTCAGCTGTTTTAGCGTGAAACCGCTCCAGACGAAGTTACTTTCGCATTTATAATATTAGTTCGGATTTGGAAGTTAGGTACATGTATCCAAGGTACTTTCTTTCATCAACAGATATAAACCAAAATCTTATATAACATTAACAGATTTCATAGTAGGCCAAGCGTATTATATATGCCGTTATTCCCCATCATAACACTACTCTGGCCATCTTGATTCTGCGTAAACTATGATCGTGCGATAAAGCTGTCAAAATACCACAAAACCGCTTTATAGGCCCATTGATTTGACGCATAATTTAAAAGGAATTTCAATGCCTTTTTCGATGAAATAAATTCTGTCGAAATTACCACAGATCATGGAATAAGGGGATACCTGCAGAGTGGATTAGTCAAGGCAGCAGACGATGTATATTATATTATTTCTATGGTGGTGACCTAAATGCATTTACTTTGGTAAGTAACTAACAATAAAATAATTGATTTATGATTATCACTACTATTCTTGAATGACAAAAACAATGCCACTACCTAACCGGGCATCATTGTTAATTAATTAAAGTTTTATCAGAATGAGAATATTATAGCTTATTTATAAGCCTCTTAGTGTTTCTCTGGAGAACAGAGAATGTACACAAAGTCGGACTGGGCCTAAAGGGCCCGGGTGGACCAAAAGCCCGGGGCCCGAGACTAGATGATTTACATGCGTTCCATTTTTTTTTAATATCGTTGAAACCATGTAAAATGCCCAGGCTGAGGTCCAGCTCGCAAATGCCACCTCGACTGTACGGCCAGTCGGACGCTAAACATACATAACAAACTGACTTTTCCTCTCAACTAGGGCCTTGAAACGAACCCTTACTGAGTAGGTAAGTTGCCATACGTTGTGTCCCACAAACCACCGATAAGCGTGAAGGCGATGACCCAAGGCATACCCAATGGTGCGCATACTTGCGTAAAGTTGCGTATAGTTGCGTAATGTCATTGTTCCCTTGGTATTTATTATTTTGCGCTTCGGAGGTCGTTTATTCCGATACGATGGTCACACGTCCAATAAAATATGAATTTTAATTGACATTTCAACGGTTGTTGGGAGGTCACGGAAGCCAGTATGCGAATCTATGTTTATAAACAAGCTTTAATTAATTCAGACACAAAAAATAATTTGTTTTGATACATCTTCTGACCGCTGCTGGCCTTTTAGTATACTTACTTTGTATACCTAAACATAAACAAGAATAATGCACGTGTAAAAATGGATCAAATAATATAATCAATCTATGGATATTCTTTGTTCAATAAGTCCCTTATAATAACATAATAAATTAGGTAGATTAATGAATCGATTAATAGACAAATCACCTTGTAGGTAATAATTATTATATCTAATGTAAACCTAATAATTAGTAATGATATTCCAGTATCGTTGGATGACGCAGAGTTACGTCAAAGAATATAATGTAGTATTTGTACTGACATCATAGCATTCTTATACTGCACGATTTCTCCATAAAAATATAAATAATAGTTTTTTAGACTATATCGAATCATCGTATATAAGTATGGTAAATGACCCAATGGTGGCCAGTTTAAGAAAAAAAAACCTGGTTTTTGTGAAATATTACCAAAATTGTGAAAGTTTCAGCACTGAATATAGTGAAACTGTAAAGTCCAGTCCTTATTTATTTAATATTTGTAATGTGTTACGCGTGAGATACGGCAAAGCTGGATTCAATTAATTTAACAAATAAAAGTTGTAGTTTTGTGACCCAGTCTTGGCCAGGGAAAATCCATTAATGGATATCCCAGTCTTAGTCTTAGTTTATCTTTATTATAAGGCTAACACATCAAAGAAAACAAAATTTGATTTTAATTAAGCAATACTATTTTACAAGTGAAACTTTCTGCTCACCGCCTTAATGATTTCCTTAAGAAAAGCCGTCGTTGTCAATTTCAAATCACTTTACACTTTGTATTTTCGCATATTTGTACATATAACTGACTGAATTGAATAAAACATTAAACTTAGATAGTTCGATGTCTAAAGTCTATGTCACAGTGATCCCAATGTAAAAACATTCGCTCATGTCCGAATTCTAGAGGTTTCTTTCAATTTTTGGCCATTACTGGTACCGTGGCCACGACTGGTACACTTACGATAGTCAGATTAGTCAGTGATGTTTATAAAACCTTCGTTTTTAAACTTGAAATCGATCGATTCATGCAAAAGAACGAATGATTTTTAATACAGTAGAGTTGTTTCATTTTTTGTGCCACAAATACCGATACAATAGCATCACTCCATCGCTTCTCAAAACTGCGCGGGCGCCGGCGAGCCGAGCTCCCCAAATGGGCCAACATCCGTCCATCCGTTTTTACCAAAACGGGCTCTCCTATAATAATTTGTTAAATGCTACAACGGAACACATTTCACAGTCCATTGGTCGTTCATAAAACAAATCGTAGACAATACAGTGGAATTTTTAATATGAAATTCGAGCGAGTTTGAATGCAATATCGATTATTCGTTTTGATCATTGAATGAAGTTATAAAATTGTTGAGTTGTACATATAGAGTTTTTACTTGATATAGATGTAGGTGGCTATCGTAAAACTTGTGTGTGCAGATTTTTTCTGTTTTGTTACGAATTGTTTTAAATACCATTCTGTGTATAGATTTTGTTATAACGCTCACATTCTAGAAGAAGTAGGTAAGCAATATATAGGTATCTACAGTTTTTTAAATAAGTTTTTACGCTCAGTGAATTTACTCTTTCGTCCATTACATTCTTTCACGAAGGGTACGATAACGATAATATTCACGTAGATTACACACGTAAGACATATTAAACATAACCTAAATGATTGAGTCTCATTGCAAAATGTATCCCGCTATCCATCTTTCAGTACTTAGGCAGGTATAAAAAAAAATTCACACAGTACACAAGGTCTATCACCAAACGACATTAAGATGGACTCCTAAGAACTTCTCACAACATTATTGCAACTACATTCGTGTAACAATAGGCTATAAAGACGGTTAAGTAATTCGATATCATTTATTAAATTGACTAGATACAGTTACGGCCTACTTACCATTTGTATACTGAACGGGACAGGGTCAAGATTCATATATTTAAGGTTCAATTAGGCAGGAAAACCAGTCAAGGTATTTATCCCCGTCTTCGGTTATAATAACGTGATGATTGCTCAGTTATATTACTGTACCTAACTGTTTTGTTTACGATTTTACGACTCGTCTCACTTCATCAAAACTCTGGTAAAATAACTCGGAAATCTATCATCCTCTAAGGGTAGATATATAAATATCTTTTAAGTGCTCTCTTTTGCAAAAAAGCGACTAACATTAGCTACAAAACTATAGTAATAGGACTCTAGAGCGCTTAACGTTGATTAAATACTCGACGACTCCACCTTTATGTACGTAAATAATATTCAATCTCCACCTGAAAACCCTACATTTCTGTAGCTTGAAATTGAAGCCTTCAAAAGGTATTTCGTTCCAAATTTTGATCGCGATTAAGCAATTCGGATTAAGTTCAATCGACCTAAATTCCAATACCATTGAAAATAAGAAGAATAGTACTTAGGTATTCTTCTACCTATTCAACAACAAAAAGCGGAACAATAAAATATATTTTACTATACTATTATCTAGTTTTGCAACATGGGGTAGCGGCAACGTATCCTACGGCACGCGCAACGTAGCCTGCGCAAGAGCACAGCGATGGCGAACGGCCCGGAACGTCCGCCATTGTTTTACATTTTTATCTAAGCAACGATCCAATGTGGATTAGTGTCGATGGTAAACCGATTTGGGTCGGCTTTCGCTTTTACATTACAATTAATAATAATAATAATAATAATAATTGTTTATTTTCTTTCTCCTTACAAACTAGGTATAACATACAAATTTTAGGACAAGGGTACATTTCCATATATAAAACAGTTTGTAGGAGAAACTGGTTTCCAAGCTAAGCCGGAGCCTGTGTTATGGAGAACCAGTCTCTTCCGCCGCGGACTTTGATACAATCTTCAAGATAATATTATATACCTATTCTTATGTGTTATGTCTATAATTTATAATGTGGTATGTACCACTAAAAAATGTAATAATTTGTGATGAAAATTGTGTAGAAGTTGATTCGTGTGTGAATGTGATTGAGAAAAAGTGTTTGTGAGTGTGTTTTGGTATGTGTGTAGGGGGGATTTGCAGGTGAGTGTGTTTGTGTGGTGGTGTGAATGTGCGTGTGTATAGTAGGTGTGTTAGGGGGATGTGCATGTGAGTGTTTGCTTGTGTGGGGTTGTGATGTGTTTTTGTGAGTGTGTTAGGAGACGTATATTTGAGTGTGTGTTTGTGCGGGGGTGTGAAAGCGCGTGCTAGCAATTTATCAGCTTAGGTATTATTTTTTTACTACGAGAAAACTTTCGGTCTCATTATAGTCTAGGTTGAGTAGCCAATTATAAACAATATTTTTACATTCGTGGAATGATTTATTGTGTAATCTCAACTGCTTGTTCACATTGTTGTACACAAAGCTACCCAAAAAACAGAAGAATCGGCGTGAGAACGACGTTTTAGGAAGTATGTCCCGTGGAATGTCTTTCCTACGCCTGACCGGCAGGGACGGTAAAGATATTTTAAGTGAATGCTGTAAGAGAATTATCTGTTGAATATAAAGCTGCCTCACAGACAGAACTTCACAGAACTTGTACAGGTCAGTAGTCGGGTAGCGGTATGGTTTGAACGAACTTACCTTTAAGACGGCCCTTTGGGCACGTTCTAACTTGATGATGTTTGATTTGAATGAGCCCCCCCAGGCGGTAATGCAATAGGACAGAATAGATTGGCAGAGGGCCAGGTATACTTGTTTTAAAATATTACCGTCTGATATATACCGCAGCTTTTTGAATATATAGATTATTTTACGAATACGGCAAGCAAGAAGGTCTATATGATGTTTAAAGGTTAAATTATGATCCAGAGTTATCCCTAAATATTTATAATTATCAGTTTGAGCAATAGTTGGGCAGTTACAATTTGAGGACGAATTTGGACCATGTATATGAGCGTGAATTTGGAAATGGTTTTCTAATGGTATGTGTCTGTTTTTAATCGCAAAGGCCATATATTTTGTCTTATCGACATTTAGTGTGAGTACGTTGTCTCTTAGCAAATTATATAGTTGGTCAAAACCTTTTTGAGCTACATTATAAGTCTCTTCCCAACTACCGGCGGTAAAAACGATTGCTGTATCATCAGCGTAAGAAAACACTTTTCCGTTCGTGAGGTTAATATTGCAGATGTCATTTATGTAGGCTAGAAAAAGGGATGGACCTAGAATGCTGCCCTGGGGAACACCGTATGCGGTTTCTAAGGATGAGCTTAAGTAACTACCAATTTTTACTTGTTGGGTACGTTTAGTTAAATAATCTGTGAAGAGGGCAAGTTGTAAGCCTCTGATACCCAGTGTTTCAAGCTTAGACAATAGTCTGGGTATTGAAATCGTGTCAAAGGCTTTAGACAGATCTAGAAAGAGTGCAATGCACTTTTTGCCTTTGTCAAGATCCCTCACTAATGTGTCAACCAAAGCATTTACAGCGTCTGAGGTTGACTTTCCTGGACGAAAACCATATTGGTTGGAGGATAATATTCCATTTTCCTCAAAAAAGTTTCGGAGACGGTTGTTCATTACACGCTCAAGAATTTTCGACAAGGACGTCAGAACTGAGATAGGACGGTAGTTATTTACCCGGCCTCTATCTCCAGACTTATAAATTGGATGAACAAGTGCATGTTTAAATCTTTCAGGGAAGACACCTTTTCCAATACACAAGTTAATTATGTGAGTTAAAGGAGGAACTATTGTTTTCTTATTTTGCTTCAATATATTAGCGGATATACCATCAATACCAACGGCACAATTAGTTTTAAGGGACGATATTATACGCTCGATTTCCAAGTCGTCTGTATCTAAAAATACAAAGGATTTGCAGTTTCTTGAAGTGACTAATTTAGTTGTGGCAGATGGAGGTTTGATCTGCTTTGCAAGTCTCTCACCTATATTAGCGAAGAAAGCGTTAACTTCATTCACTGCGTTCTCTGGGCAGTCAGATATTTTTAACAGATCGTCAGGTAATTCTTTTTGTTTCTGTGTGTTGGTAGTCTTTTTGATAACTTCCCATAGACGCTTAGAGTTATTTCCTGCTTTTATTATTTCTTCCTTATCAAATTGTCGTTTTAGTTTTTTTAATAAGTTGTTGCAAAAATTTCGATATCTTTTATATATTTTTTCGTGTGTCTCATCATTAGTATTATCTTTAAATTTTTTATGCATCCTGTCTCTATTTCGGATACACCTAAGGAGACCTGGTGTGATCCATGGTTTTAATATTTTAATTTTATGTGGAATGTATTTGACTATAGTATTTTCAAGCAAGGCTCGATTTATTGAATTTATGAAATATTCTAAAGCGGTGTTTGGATCATTGCACGTGAATATATATGAAAAATCTATTCTAGCTATGTCAGAGTTTAGATTATTATAATTAATTTTAGTAGTTTTGGCAGAATCAATTTTTGGAAGGCAAGGCTTATTTAATGTTAGTAATACGGCGCTGTGGTCAGTGACACTGGAATCAACTACGATTGAGATGGCACTCAAGGTTGTTTTAAGAAGAACGTGATCCAAACACGTACTTATACGAGTTGGGAGAGTGTGTGCAGGTAGCAGACCATGAGAGGCAGTAAGATTAAGATATTCTTGGCAGTTTGGATCTATGCTTCCAGGAGCAATGTCAATATTAAGGTCTCCAATTATTATAAAATTTTTAAGGTTAGCATTATGTGAGAGGATGATATCCAAAGAATTTTGAAATAAGGTTGTGTTTTTAATTGAAGGAGATCTGTAAATAGCAAGTATACCAATATCTGAGCCAACTTTTAAGAAAAGACAGTCAGCGTCATCAAAACTGGGTTCGGTACAGCTAATACTTAAGATAGACTTGTTCACATATATGACTATGCCACTGTTTTGGTTTATTGTTAACTGGGTATAGAAGAAGTTATATCCATCTATCTGTGGAATGTTTGGACAACAGGAGAGCCAACATTCTGTTAAGATGATTACATCGATTTGCATTTCAAGTCTCGCAAGTAGCGTATAAAAATCAGAAAAATTTGCTTTAATGCTACGGATGTTTTGAGTAATTACACTGAAGCATTTTAAAGTTGACGGAATTAATTTGGTGCAATTTTCAGGGTCACTAGTAAAAGAGGATGCCACTTCAAAATCATCCAAATTATTATTCAGATTAAATTTAATATTATCGAATTTTATTTTTGATATATAAATGGTACTTTGAATGGAGTCTCCATAGTAGGTTAAGCGGCAAGTACAAAGTGGCCACATCAGCTATTTGGTAAGCATGTCTATGAGGTTCAAGTGCATTTGAATTTCCTGAAAGATTGCTAGTGTTGGGGTTCTGTGAGTGTGATTGTGAGTGCGCGCAAAAGTGTGTAAGGTAGTGTGCTACATTGAGTGTAAGGTATTGAAGTGAGGGTGATTGTGCAGTGTTGGCTTTTAAAGTAATAACATATTTTATTAATAACATAGTAAGGCATATTTTGATGATAAAAAACACAAAGTCTAGTCAATCCTGTTTTCTCAGTGGTAAAAGATCATCCTCGCTATTAATAGCTATGGCAGGTTGGTGGTCCGCTTTGCGTAGGTATACGATACCTCTGGAAACCCAACAGTAGCGGTACTCATTGATTTTAGAAAACTCACGGGCCGTGTAGAATAAACGTTGTGCCTTGAATGTTAACGCTTCTGAGATAAAAATAGGTTTTTTTGGACCTGGGATATTGACGTGTGAGGTGTTGAGCTTTTCATCACGTGGTTTGGAGCTATTGTAGGATTTGACTGCAGTTAAGATTCTTTCTTTGGTAAGTACAGTTGTAAGTTCAATAATAATCGGTGTTGCGGAGCTTTTGTTTGGTTTAATCCGGTATATATCCTTGATGTCACTCTCGTTAAGGTTGACCTGTATAGAAGACGCCAAAGTTTTTACTACAGTGCAGAGATCACCTTTACTTTCATATTTCTCCTGAATCAAGGGGTTTTTTGGAACATTCCGGATTTCTAAAGCAGTTTTTTTAATCTGGCGATCGTTATATTCCAACTTATCTTCCAGTAGTTTTATGGTCTTTTTATCCCTGGCCTTTTCTGCTTCTAATGTGTTTAATTTTTTTAACATTTCATCATATTTATCTGACATGTATTGTACAGACTCATTTAGTTCTATTAGGTGTTTTTTGATTTCCGAGGAAGAGGCCTTCATATCATCCTCGAATCGATTTGTAAACTCAATAAACAGTCGTCTCATTTCTGTCCTCAATGAGTCGTTAGAATTGATATCTTGCAAATCTACAGAAAGTTTTCGTCTAGATCTTATTGTTATGTTGGTATCTTTCTGAGTTACAAGATTAGGCTCAGAATCAAAGTGTGAAAGTGTTTGTACTGGATGGGCAGTTGGTGAAGTCGTCACATGCTCCGGTGCGGGCGGCGGCGGCGGCGGGGTGCGTTTTAATGGCATCGCGAACTTATCCAACTAAATGTAGAAAACAGTGGAGCGCTTGTACCAGGCGCACAGATCAGTCGCGGAGTAAATTGGCTTCTGCTTGCGAAGGGTCTAAGTAACTGGTCGACGATCGATGTTTTACGTACTAACACGCTTTCCGTCCAGTTTAGTAAGACCCCTGCCAATTGATTTTTGTAAGACGGAGTAAACGTAACTATAGATGTCCTTGTTTATCGATCTAAGATGACATATGGGTTGTCACAATCGCTCATTCCACCATGTAAGTGTGAAAAAGAAGTGACTTACATATGTGCGACAGCCATATTCACTAGGTAGGAACTCTGGACTGCGACTGGCTGCTGTATGCGCTCCTATTATTATGAGCAGAATTATTTGTAATAAATTGACTGAATCAGCTTATTAACGAGCGTAGATACACGTCTAAATACTTTAGTAGTCCGAGGGGAAGAGCCAATTTAAAATAACAATGTAATTTCAATGATTTTTACCACGTGCTTTTTGATTTTTAAACGGTTCTGTCGTGAGAATATTGTAGATGTATGCATGCTGATTTAAAGATACGAATGTTCTTGCAAGATTGATACAAGAATTTAGTATGCTCACGTCGCTATTAATGTTATCAAATTTAGTTATTTTTTTAAACAATGTTTAATTTTTATATTTATACCAAAGTAGACATTAGTCAATCTTTAAATCAAACTATTAATTTTTAAACTATTTAAATATAGAAAAATCTACGTAAAAACAAAAAAACTTACTTATTATTTATTTTGTAACTTTGCACCTCTGTTGTTCGAGAGTAGCAACTCGACCCTAATTGCCTTTACTCGTTAATAACATTCATTCATAAATGATCAAGTAGGTATCTACTTCAGATCGAGTAATACCGGCTGTAGATATTTATCAAAAGTAAGGTCTTTTATAACTCATTCATCACCCAAGACATGAATGAACTCATAATACTCGTATTGATTCATTCGTCGTATCAAGTTGTTTACTTGAAATTAAAGCCTGTATGATCGTGTTTCCAATTTGAAGGAAATTACGTGTTACATGGTTCATTGCAATGTGAATATTAAACAATCAACATATATGATAATCACCAATAGTTACTTGCATAATATCTACAAACATGTACCGAATCGAAGGTTTAAAATATTAAACTTTGTCACCTTATTTGCTATCTTTTTCTTTGGGAATTGGGAAGGTCTATCGAACTTTCTTTGCTAACTCTTGTATGTAGAAGGTAGTCGTTTTATAGCATTTGGTAAATAAGTAGGTACAATAATCCACAAATAGGTAAATGGAAAGTTTCCTGTTCATATAAAATTTAATTTAGAATACTAAAAATATATTTTAAAAAATCTCTATAGGTATTCAACATGAATGACATTCAATCATCCTAAAAATAACGCTGCCGATCAATCGAATGAAAGAGCGTTCTTAAAATAAATCGCTTACCTAATTTAAACTTTAGTCGCCTTTTGTTATTTATAATGATGACTGAAAAAACTGTGTGAAAGCACATTTATCTCACGGCGCCGTTTTAAACTGTAATTATTTTAACAAAAATTAAGTAACTGTAAATAACTAACGGTATTTAACTAACCAGCGAGACATTTTCATGCGATTAGTCGTGAGGTTAATTCGTTGTTGCGATTTAAATTAACATAATTCGATCCACTACCGTGTAACTGTTGAATAAATACGCCACGACTAGGAATTGGACAAAAGGTTTGTGTACCGGGTCGCAGGTTTGATTCCCACATCTACATCACAGTTTATACTATAGACACAGATTAATTAGATAAAATGTTGACTTATCCTTACCTACCTTTTACTTAATAAAGATGAGGGTGAAAGAAGAAAGACTCTTAAGCGAAAAATTATCTCTTCATCTTTAGTTATTCTTGGGATCTCATGTTTTTGAATTCCATTACTCTTCTACTCCAATGGAGGTTAATAAGAGTCAATGAGAGGAAAGGGTAGCCATATGAATCTAAATGAGGTCATAACATAAGTAGGTTGTATTTGCGTTGTTATAAAAGTTAAAAGTAATGAACTTAACTTTTGGTTTGCTTCTTCAATCAATCTTGCTTCCAAAGACTAGATTCTGTTGGCCCGTTTTTAATTCATAACATAAAATATCTAGCACAAGTTAATGACACCTTTTGTCATAATTTCTAATACAATAATCATAATAACAATGAACGTATCTCTATTAACTATGGAAAACAATAAAACGTGAACGTGACCAATGAATGACACAGAAAAAATAAGAGTAGCTAGTAGGTACCCAATGATTGCAGATTTCAATTGAATGCCTTGCAATTTACTACTTCTTTGTGCGAAGTTAATTTACAACAGGGAATAGACAAAAAGTGCATTAAGTTTGATGTTGATGCGCCTTGAATAAACATGCAATCTCATCGAAGTAGCCAAGGCTGGAGTATCCGTTATAAGGAATGTACTAGCAACCGTTACCTCACTCACATTTGATCTAGTTTAAAGATTATTTCGAGAGGAAATTGTTGTTCGAACTTTAGATAAGGTATTAATAGCTCTGTAGCCGATTTTGCGATTACTTTCAAGATCATCAAAAAAGTTTCGTAAAGATTTTTCATGAAGTAGGTAGCATGGGGTACAGTGGAGCATTTTTTTTTGTAAGTGACGTTACAGCCACATCTTAACTTGTCAGTAGATTGTTTTTCGATAAAACTTTAGTGCATTTATTTAATTATGTTAATCAATGGGTTAAAAGACTGCAACTCCATAAAAAACAACAAAAAATGCTCTTTTTAAAAAAAATGGAAAGTGATTCACTGTAACCCATGATTGAGTAACAATGGATCAGTGTGTTGGGTACTATGAATCGCATGGGGTTCATTGAATCATGAGGATATAAAATGTATCAAAACAAGAAAGAAAGAATAAAAATATATTTATTTAGCTCCTCCACTTATTGCAATACAGTTTAGTTTACGAGATCGCTTTATTACTAATCACAAACTTTTCAAATCACGGTCTTTTCATGTTTTACAATATACTAGAATCATTTATATAGGAACATTTATTTTGTACTTCTGTTACACTCAAACGTTAATGTTAAATAGTTCTTAGCTTAAAAAAATGATCATTTTTTCTCTTTCATAAGAAAGCAGAAGTTTTATAAACAATAATAAGTCTCAAAATTACTACAGGTACCTTTTTTTTTTTTTTTTATTAATTGCCGCACAAATTGACCCCACGCTGCCTGATGGAAAGCAGTCAGTGGAGTCCCTTACTGGTGGCCATCATCCCACGCCGGCATAGCAATGTGGCATGATGGCCCTCACCTTAACGGCCTAGAGAACAGCTTTTTCACGCCCCGCTTAAAGGACCCAGGATCATAAGTGGAGGGAAACACGTGGACTGGTAAGGAGTTCCACATCTTAATAGAACGGCACAGATAGGAGGCGCCGAACCGTTTGGTGCGTGACGGTATCCGTTCTACCGTATATGAGTGGCACCTTAACCCAGCACGTGTAGTTCGGGATAGGAAAGGGGAGGGTGGGATTAGTTGGAAGAGCTCTTCGGAGCACTCACCGTGATAAATGCGGTAGAAGACAGCCATTGAGGCCACGTCTCTGCGTAATTGCAGTGACTCAAGAGTCTTAGTGGCCTCAGGGTCCCCTATGATACGGACAGCACGCCGCTGCAACCTATCGAGGGCGTCTAATAAGTACTGAGCGGAGCCATTCCAAAGGTGAGAGCAGTATTCCACGCAGGAGCGAACCTGAGTCTTGTATAACAGACACAACTGCTCCGGCGTGAAAAACCTTCTCACCTTGTTCAGGACTCCGAGTTTCCGGGATGCGGATTTGATGACACCCTCGATATAGTTTTTCTGGTTGAGATTGCGGCGTATGTCCATACCTAGGATATTGAGGCTGTCTTGAATCGGTAGTGGAGTGTCCAGAAGAGAGGGATGGGGAAGGAATGGAGATACTTTGGCTGAAAATGCACAAACCTGTGTTTTCTTGGCGTTGAACTCGACCAGGTTCTCATCACCCCAATGCGAGATGCAATTCAGAACCCGGTCCAGCTCAGCAACAAGGGTTCGCCTATCTTCCTCAGTATCGGCTTGCTTAGCCGCAGGGTGTCCGAGATATCGCCCGTGTACAGTGCTGTCATCTGCATAGCAATGAATGCTCCCAAAAGTAAGCATATCATTGATATGCAGAAGAAAAAGCGTGGGCGACAACACGGACCCCTGAGGCACACCAGCATTCACCTCGAGGAACCTCGACGACTGGCCGTCACAGAGGACACGGATACGGCGCCCATGCAGAAAGCTGGCAACCCAGTTGCACAATCGAGGCGGCAAGCCGTAGGCCGGAAGCTTGCAAAGTAGCGCACGATGCCAGACCCTATCGAAGGCTTTGGAGATATCGAGACTAATAGCCATCGACTCCCCATGCCTGTCCATCGCTTCACCCCAAAGGTGAGTGACATACGCTAGAAGATCACCCGTCGACAGGATATCAATTGTAAGGCAGCTCGCATATCGGCCTCACTATGGAGCCCTATGGTGGTCTTACGAACCCTGTTTCGAGGCATTTTATCTAAAAAGAAAGAAATATTTGGTCAGCATTACTTCATAATTTTGTGGGTCACAGTGGATCGTGATCCACTGAAACCCAAACCATGTTGATTCGCTGTTCCCCATCCATGTATAATATACGAAATAAAAAAAATTATATTAAAGCAATAGTTTGTTACAAAGATAGACCATTCACATGAATTTTAATACATTAGACAATATCTACATGAAATCCAAATAACCCAGAACCAATTCTGTGGACCACTATACATTTTAGAAAAAGACGAAATAAAATACTTTCGGACTTACCTACTGACGGAGCGCTCGCGACGCAACTTCCTGCTTCGATGCTGCGTGGCTCACTAGTTTGGCGAACGGAGGGATGACCGAGGGGCAACGTCGCACGCGCTTACGTGTGTGCGTGCAATACATACGAAACTATAGCAATCGATCCGCTCTGACCCATGATTCAGTGAACCCCAAGGTCCCCTACTTAGATACACGTGATTCGTTCGATACTGGGTGATTTTCACGAAAAAAAAGCTAAAATAGGTAGGTTTTTTATCTATATAATGGTTGCATTAAATATTTTTGGGGAATTCTGGCCAGACTGAACAAAACAATGTAAAAAATATATACAAGACTGATTTTTTTATTGTTTCGGAAATTAATATTTTTTTTTATTCTGATTGGAGAAAATAATAGTCATCTGTGGATAGGAGGCTAGATTAAAAAGTGTGCATTCTACATTTCTCTACTTCCGACGCGGAGACAGAGACAGTATCAACTAATGAGAATTTACTGCATAGCTGCCATAGAAATAAATAGTTCGCTTCGATGACTATACCCTGATCTCTACATAATAACTACCTAACTTATGCATATAATAATATAGTTTAAAACGTTATATTAAATGACTTTTTTATTTTAAGACCTCAGCACGTTTTTACCCGCGTTGTTCCGGATCTCGTGGGAATACAGAGATGAACTATGTTATGTTACTCCCTGGTAATGTAGCTTTCCAATGATGAAATAATTTTTGATATCGACTCAGTACTTTGTGAGTTTATTCATTACAAACATACACACAAAAATGCATTTTTTCTCAATTCCTCTTTATAATATTATTAGTGTAGGTACATGAATATATTGGGAAACGTAGAAAATATTTTTAACATTACTTTATTGACCTACACTAGGTACAAATTGTGACCTTAGTCGCCAAATATGTGGACAAGGAACGATGTTTGAATGTTTAATATGCAAGGTGTTCGACCATCATTGAACGTTCTAGGCATGCTTAACATTGACTTAGGTCATGTTTTATTGTATTACATCTATACTAATATTATACAGTGGAAATATATATATTTTTGTCCGATTGTTTGTAATGAAATAAGCTCCAAAACAACTAAACCGTTTTTAAAAATTATTTCACCATTCGAAAGCTACATTATCCACGAGTGACATAGGTTATATTTTATCCCTGTATTCCTACGAGAACGGGGACTACGTGGGTGAAACCGCGCGGAGGCAGCTAGTACTAATATATATAAAGTGGAAATATGTATATATTTTCAACTGTTTTGTTTGTTATGAATAAGCTCCAAAACTACTGGACTGATCTGAATATTTCTTTCAACAATATAAAGCTACGTTGTTTGTCAGTAACATAGGCTATATTTTATGCCTGTATTCCTACGGGAACGCGAAATACGCGGAAGAAGCTAATAACCTATAAAGAAAACAGCTACCAAAATAAACTAAACATACATTTAGACTAATAAATTTTTTGCTCACTAAATCAATTTTCTCTAACAAGAACAAGTGGCATTTCAGAATGCTACAATTTCAAGATGCATCGATATGCGTGCGCGCATTTAACACGAGTAGGTAAATCATAGAACAATTAAGTTGTACATACGTTTGCTAAATAGCGGCTCATTGCTACAAAACGATGACAATTTGGCTGAATCTTAATTGCAGGCTTGATATACTTATCTATTCCGGAGAGCGCACGGAAGGAAAAAAAACTGTACGCGATCTACCGTAAAAACATTTTCGTGATCTGGACAAGTGGAGTTTCAAACGCATCGCCTTTGTTCCGCAATTATGAAAAACGTTCTCGCCTCGATAATTTTCTTGTAATAATCTTTAAATTACGCTGCTGTAGGTATAATTTTAATTAGCTTTTAATTGTGAAGTTTGAAGCTATGATAATAATTGTATGAAATTTCGAACAATAAAAAATGTTAATAAATATCCTGAGATATTTTTTACACATGGCCAATCTGATTCCAAGCTAAGCGGAGTTTGTACTGTGTTACCCAATAGGCACCTGATATACCATATACACTTCTTTTAAATTTTTAAATACATACCAACTTAAATAGATACATATTTACATCCCGAGACAGGATAAACAGACATGTAGGTAGGTACATGTACAAATGATTGTCTTGGGTGGGATCCAAACCAATGACTGGCGACTGGAAAGTCAACTAACCACAATGCCAGAGGCCGTATCAAAGTGGTCCAGGACAAAATGAAGAAACATGATGGCATTATAACGAAAGATTCCATTACATTGAACTTGTAATACTTTAATGGCAGTAGCCCAGCAATGTTTTAGCATTCTTGGCAGACATTAAGAGTACTCTTTTCAACCGGACATACAAAATCTTGTCTCCAATTTTTCAAACGCACATCACGTTGTCTCGCACTGTAACGAGGTTGTGTCAGTGATTTCACCTCTTCCATCCGTATTCCGTTTAATTGGCGTCTAGCCGATCGTTCCGGGCGCTTTCTTCGGCCGCATCGCATCGCATCAAGGTTATTTTGCTCTCACCCGTAACCGCTCAGCGCTCAGCTGTTGTTTATATCTTGTAGCTGATGAAGCGAAACGTTCCACTTTCGAAGTTCATAGGATGAGGCTGTATGGATAAGGATCACTGTCAAATTATAGTCATAGAGTAAATTGGGATTTGGCGCCATTTTTGTGCGGCCATTTTGATATGTAATGTCACTTTTTTTTATGTCAGTCGAAATTTTAAGTATTCCAATGTTACAAAGTTACTTAGGGGTCGAAAAATATACTTTTTGTTTTTAACATCAATCCTTAATTAGGGCGATAAGTACATTTCAGGTATGTCAGGTAACTAAGCATAAAAGTTAAAATTATTTACCAATTTATTTTATAGGAACATCACAGACTAGGTCTGTCGTCTATCCAATTAAAGATTTTCATAGGAATTTCTAGACATTTTCTTTATTTATCAGATTTGCGATTGGGTGTATCAATAATATTAAAAGCTTATCATTTTGATTCGCCACACGAAAACGAAAGTTAAGCCAATACAAAATATCAAAAAACTGATTCCGGAACTAACATCATTATTTATTCAATCTAATGTTATACAGAAGAAAGTTAACATTCATTCAATCTATTAAAATATCATTATCAATGTAATAAATTAAATTCAATGCTTTAATATTTATGATCTGTTATTACAACCAGTTCTTGACATTGGCAGTGGCATTTACGTAGCCAGGGTTTTCACTCTTGGAATAATATTAAAAAGCAAAATCGGATAGGTATATCTAACATATCCTGTGGGACATATGTATATAGAAAGCTATGATTTTGGAAGGGAGCGGAAAAGAAACTACGTAAGATCTATGGTTAATATGGAAGATTCGAAAATCAAATAAGTTAGCTTAATTTTTTTTCCTTGCCATACTTCCGCTGCCAGCCTATTTACAGTTACATATTCTCAAACTCAAATACATTATTATAATGTTGTTCTACAGACTATATATAAGTACTTACCTCGTTCATACACGAACGCCGTGCGGTCGGCACCAACAAAAACCCGTGCGCCACATTTCTCTAATAGGTACGCGAAGATACCACTTACGCAATCTTACGTTAAAAGTACATAGCGGTTACTTATACCTGTTACTGTTACAAACGGTCTGGTCACAGTTGCAGTCCGTATCGCGGTTAAATTGTGTGTTATTGTGCATTGAACTTGAACAACTTGATTGGGGGGCTGGCTTGGTGAAATTATGGTCAAATCAAACAGTTATTACCTTACCAACCAACGATGAAGCATATATAGAGTAAATACTAGACTTCAAATGAGGGCTGATGATTATACAAGGGTTACTAAAGCGGTGAGTGTTGTAGAGTTTGAAATAAAACGTTAACGAAAGAGAGGTACCTGTACGAATATGGACCTAGTTTTCATTCCTATCAGCACAGTAGGACTTAAGTTATTGTATGTTAATATTGCTTCTACGCTTGCAGTCTCTTTTGCAGTACTGTTCAACATAAATACCTAGGTACTTGTCTTAGTCTTTGTTTCGATGCAATGTCTAAACCCAAACGGGAAATTAGATTCTCTAGATGACCTTATCGGTGCCACCTCGAAAAGCTCCAAATAACGCTAATGGCATAAAGCTTACTAATTTAGAAATAGTGAAAATATAGTTTTTAAAGCAGCACATAATTTAAATAGACTTTTTCCCTATTGATTAAATTGTGCCTTTACTGATGTTTCCAAATCTGTGTCTAATCGTTCGTGTAAATAACCTTTACGGTTGACGAGGTAGAGGGTCGTTCGGACCATTGTTCAATTATTCCATGGAATTAATGCCTTCGTTTTAATAAAGGTGACGTTATCTCAAAACTTTGAATTATAATGTGAATACTTACTGATACTTGAGAGCTGCGACTTGATCAGTTTTTATGTACGAAGTATGTTGGCTGTGTATTTTTTATTCATATTATGTTTGGTAATATATTCATCTATCTATTTGAGGTTGGTAGGGATTGTCTGGCTTTCTAGGGCACGTTTTTCATGTAATGGGTTACGAATCTTGCACATTACATAGTTGTTTTCTATAGAATATTAAGTTTAATGTTTAATTGGTACTTCTTCATAATTAACAGCACTCTTTATAACTAATTATACTATTCCTGCGGTGTAACCATACAAAAGAACATTAACATTGTACTCGCACGGTTATTTATTTTATGATGAGTCATATGAGGGAGTTCTTTTCTTTTATTCAATGCAAGTGGCACAAACATAATCTTATAACACTAATTCTAACGGCATAACATTAACTTCTTTAGCTAATTCAAAACTAGGGTAAGCAATACAATTGTTAGCACAGTGAAGACGTCATTTTGTGTAACTAACTCCGGAACTCCGTAATAAACTCATATCTTTGTGGTTACCGTAACATAACGGATGAATTCTTAACCTTTTCATATTTCCTACTGCGCGAGACGAATTAGAGTTTTGTCATACCAAACATTAACAATAGACTAGTATTTCTTGGAAAGTGAATCACTTAAAAAGTTTGTTAACCAGAAATATTAGACATAAAGATATTTTTGATTCACTTGAAAGTGTAGGGTTGAACAGTTCCGTGACCGTGTAAGAAAACGATGCGAGACGATAACGAGTAAGACGAGAGTCTATACTCAATAGTCAATATCTTAAACTGCATTTATGTATTGCAAGCGGAAGGTTTGCAAAAGTAGTAGATTGGCTGCATATGACTGTTGAGCGACAAAATCTACTACCATATACTGTAGCTGTCGCTGACAACTAGCTATGTCTCTGTACATAGCTACATACTTACAAGTAGGTAAATAAGATTATATGGAAGGGACATATAAATTTGTTCTTTTATATCTCCGCGAAGCAATATAACCCAATGATCTTACTCAGAATTTGCGTGATTCATTTGGACCTCAGCTCAAAATGACTCATTAGGTTTTGCAAGAATTAGCACTTAAAATTCAGAACGGAAAATGTATCTTAAGTTTTTCAGGTGACGGAACATACATTGAGTAAATGCAAAACTTTTTTATTTTCTAAATAATACGATTTCTGATGCCTCAAGTGCTAGTGATCAGCAGTAGACTCTTCTAGAAATAATTATTTAAATTATTTTATTACTCTAGATACGAGTTTAACTCTTTGAAGCATTAGTTTATCTGCTTTACCGATATATCTAACTATCCCACGAGTTCACTCGTTTCTCAAGGTGTCAGTTTTTTCAGTTCCACTATTCAACAAATTACTTTGTCAAAGTTTTTTATATACAACACTACCGGATGTAGTAGATACATGCAAATATAAAGTAATTGTATTATAAATTGGAGTTTTTAATTTCTATACCATTCAGGATGCAAATTGGTGGTTAGTTATTGATTCGTTACGTTAATTAAAAGTTTAGAATATAAACAAGTTTTTTTTTAATATTGATGTCATTCTTAAAATGTAATGTTGTTTTCTAATTCAGTCGTGTCGTGGTTTAGTGAAGTGATGTGTCTATGGAGAACAATATATTATTAGCTGTTTTTTAAAGATGATTTTGTATCTATCTAGTGCAGGTTTCATATAACAAGTATCATTTAGCTGTAATAGAACAATTGAATATTTTGTAACAGCCTTACGTATGAGTAAGTTATTCATTTGTTGATCTTGAAGAGAAAAGAAATACTGTCAAGTGAGCACGAAAACAGCCGAATGACTAACGAGACGACGTCGTTTATCAACTGTTTCTAACTGTACCTTCGTAAGTTCGAGTCATGTTAACGTCTGCGATGTAAGTCGGTGTAACACTCGAGACAGTTCGTGTGAAACTAGATTGCTATCATTTGTTGTTTTTTTTATGCTAATGCCGATCTCAGGAGGTTACGCGCGGTCAAGGTAAGCGTGTCATCAATATATGGGTAGCTAGTTTTCGATATGTTTTGTCAAATAACACCATACTAAATGCTATGTTTTGTTAGTTAGGTAAGCGATGGTATTTGGTTTTGTTTACTTTCATGCCCGCTTATATGACGCGTTTCTCAATATGCTTTCTTAGTTCACGTTAAAATAACGAATGTTTAATGTCTTTATTTAGCAGAATATGTGAATATATCAGTTTGATAAATACTATTCGATCCATTTTCCTTCATATTCAAGTGAGTGATTACAATTTAGTATTTACAGCTTCAATTACACCACTAAACAATGCAAATTCAATTAATAAGCCACTGTATCAAAGTTTCTTACACGCACCGGCTCACTAATACATCAATTAGTATAAATAAGCTACCATTACCGTTCATTCATCCGATGTTGCCATATAAGTATAAGTGTATCGTCTAGATAAGTATTAACATTTTAATTTATTAGCGAAAACGCGGTTCTGCATGGTGAGCTCACTCGGTCATAATCTCATTGGAGTTCTATAACCATTATTAATATCTTATCTTATATCTATCATGTAATTTTAAGGGTTAATTGGAAATAGTAAAGATTTAATGAACACGAGCATTTGATGAAAACCAGCTGTATTAACTTTTTCTTAAAGTTCGATTTAGATGAGGACAACAGACTAGACACACTTCTTAATTTATCTTTTAATTTGCAAAATAAACAATGGCACTTTTGTAGACATGCAACGTCGAATTAAAGTATCCTAAATCTTGAACTGAACATCTAGCGAAGTAGGTAAACAAGTTTAGAAGTGGTAGATTGTATGTAATTAAAGTTGTAATAAATCACATTTTTATTCAGTCTAAAATCGTATAAAACCAAAGCGAACATTGCACCTTGTGTACCTACAGTTGCACAAACTTACGCCTGAATGTAATCTTGACCTACATTAACCATCTGTTAATACATTATATTAATTATAATCTTCACGTTAAATATTGCGCATTTATTGTTAAATAAATATTGTTTTCTACAAAATAACTGATTTAGTTATTATAAGTATGACTGGTGATAACTTTTTTGACTATTATACTTTTTTGATTATTCTTCGATATCAATAACGCTCAAATTGTAAATTATGCGAAGTTGGTTTGAAAACTACACTTTTTGATGCCTCAGTAATAATTTACAAATATTGCTTTAATGATTGTAAGTACGATTCAACATCGAATAGTAATTACAAGCGACAAGAACGCTCATTACACTTGGATACACGTTTTTTCATAGGTTTAGCAATTGAATTCATTTGTCGTAATGTCGTGTCTGTGTGCAATAAAATGCTCCAAATAAAATCATTTACTTAATCAGTGTCTTATTAGAAAATTGTTTCTTAGTATACTGTTGTATGTTAGTGTAAGTTTCTGATGAATGTTACAGACAGCTTCTAAGTTTACGAATGAAAGATTTTAAGGAAACCCTACTCTCTTCTGCACCTGGGTCAATTAAGTAAAACTCAAAAGATAATAATAAATACCAGTTTTATAGAAATACGTACTTATACGGGAAGCAATGAAGATCATACCATAATGCAGGCGATAAGTATATTTTTAACCAAATTCGTATGCGCATTTATTAAATTAAAATATCGTAACGCTATCACTGGCCATCCTTTGACCTCGCACATTTGATTGTTCATAGTAAACTTGAATTTTGTTGTGGCAATTGTTAGAAAAATTATGCAAACCCACGAAGGTTGTTTTTATTCACAAATATTGCAATACATTGTAATTATGTTAGCAACGTTAAAGATAGTAGTTTTAAAAACCTTCGCCTTCACATAAAAATGGAAAGCTTTGTGAAAAAATCTAATCTATTAATCGAATTAGAGTATTGATTTGTATTAAATTAATTTTAAATAGGTATATTGAGCAATCCGTTAATCTTCGCTTTTGTAGTAAGAGTAAAGCTGCAATAGCTGTATGACATTGGGTTGTTCATGATAATGCTATAGCTAAATCTGAGTATATTATATTTGAAGTAACATTAACAAATGGCTTTAAGGCAGATATCGATGGTCCATAAATAAGCCAGTTACACAATAACCAGTAATAAGATAAATTATGTGTGTGCTCCATAGATCGCAAGTAGCGATTACGCATTAGGCATTCATTCTATGACATAAGGCAATATGTTTCTGACAAAACATCACGGGCTGTTTATTTGTCATTGACAATAGAAGAAAGTTACGTTCTGAAACATTTTAAAGGTCGATGAACTTCTTGTAATAATATGCTCTTAATGTAATGGGCATTTTTTTTCTTTTACACCAATCTTTTTAAAAGTTCCTCTTTTCTCGCGAAATGTAGGAAGTTTAGATGATGTTTCTGTAATCAATATTTTTTTTGTTAGATTTTGATTGAGGAAAATCTCTTATCTTGAACTATTTTAAAAGAACAAGCTATAAATTACAAGTACCTTCACGAATCAGTCACACAATACTATTTCGTACTCTTACTGGCGTGCATTCCAAAGCGATTAGGTGAAGGCATAAAATCACTGATTACCGTGGAAAGTGGTGCTACTAGCAATTTCCCCTGCTCTGCTTGTGTCTAATTTAACATTGTAACAAGCGCTATAAATCGGCCGTTGGAAAGACATGACTGGCAAATTGGCTAATCATATAAATGATGCACGACTCTGGCTTATTGAAAAAAAGTTCAGCTACCTGATTCTGCCAGAGCAGGCTTTATCGAAGATAGGGATATAAAAAAGCTACAGTGGTTTTTTATCGGAGCCAATTAAACATTGAGTGAAAAAAAAATAAGTAGAGCATTTTTTATGCATAGACTAGGATCGCAGTTAATAGTTAAATTTATATTATTATCAATGAAGTGATATGATGAAGAATGAATCTCATATATCAAGCTTAAAGGGAAAGTTAGAGAAGTGGATATTAGAAAAATGTTATCATTGCACGCACCTGACACGTCTAAGTTTTCACCTGTCTAACCCAACTAGAGGATTGCTTTCGTTATTGCGAGGAATGAAAGTATTGTCTACATACTGAACATAGTTTTTACACTTATCATATTATTTTTTCACTCTATCCTCAATCTTATTGCCTTCAGCATAGAGACTTTATGCTAGGATTGTAAGCTGTTATAGGAAGTTTGTTTCAATGGTGGGATATGCGTGGAATTGCCACCATGATAATGTAGCACAGGTTATGTTCATGACCGTCACGAAATGTCTATTGGCTTTCACAAAATGAGCAAATGTTATAATATTTTTTTTTCTAAAACTTTTCTTTGTTTCAGAATACCATTGGATTTACGAATAATACTTTAATGTGAGTACACAAATAGTTATTTCCCTTAATAAATATAATTTTAATATAAGAACTAAGATGACGCTAAATTTGGTAGCTACTAATTTTATTCGATACCTACTAATTAATGAAATCGATTTCCGTACATACACTATTCAAAATAATCCGTTGAATAAAGTAACACGACTAGTGAGATAATGACAGTCGATTAATTACTCATTCGATTCATTAGATGCGATCGATTCATCGACGCGTGCAGTTGGGAAGTTATCGAGTTTTACAAAACACGATACATTTAACAATTCAACCGTAATTCTCTGCTGTTTCTTTAATAGAAGATAATATTGTTGCATCATTAAAATTGGTTTTACCATCAACGAATTGGGTGACCCAGTTACTATAATTCAAAGAAGTATCTACCATACCACAACTAATAGCATTTCCCATGGCAAAATAGGACCGTTCGTTCGAACAGTTGAAGCAAAAAATAAAGAAAACCTACAATACTATAGGAGGTAACAGGGTGACCACGCAAATAAACTGGCGGTTACGATAGCAGATAAAAACATCAATGGAGCGAAAGTTCGGGCTTCATGAATAATGCCCATCTGTATGAGTATTGTGTTGCCAGCAAAAACTTGCTGACCCACTGGCGGGACCAGACTACCTTTATGTGGAATGTCGCCAGATATGCCAGTGAGTGTTGGTACCACCGGACCTTCCTTTTATAAAAACTTGTATGACGTCATTAGTTAGTATTTTATATTAATTTACCATGGCCGGAGATATTTAAAAAATATTCAGGGATTGATGAAGATGAAAAAACTTATAGACACTATTCCACGCGATTTTAGGTCCCTCAGAACTTTGTCATACAATATATTATACTTTCATGTATAAATATAAATGATTCTCAGAGAGGTTTAGTAAACCCAGCAATCTCTTAAGTTAGATGATAGTTTTCTCTTTACCTTCATACTTCATACAAAATTAGGTACAAATAAATTAAAAGCAAAAGTTGAGAAAGTAAGTACTTAGAGTATCACAAAAAATACACCACAAAATTTTCAAAACTTTTGTGTAAATAAGCGTGGATACGCATTTACCACGGTGGTCGAATCTCACCACAAACACATTATAAACGACAATTCTATAGAACTAGTGACTCCCCGCGGTTTCACCCGCATACCCGGGAGATCATCCATTTTCCTGGGATAAAAACTAGCCTATGCCCTTACTCAGACTTTAGAATATCTGTATACCAAATTTCGTAGTAGTTTTAGCGTGATAGCGAGACAAACAGACAGAGTTACTTTCGCATTTATAATATTAGTATAGATTATAACAGAAGGAAAGTGTGTCTTCTAAATACCATATTGACCTAAATGTGGTGTGTAAACAAATTCCTCACATTATACAAGCCAGAACTCGGTTAAGTAATGTTTAATTTAGTAATTAGAGTGATTGCACGCATTTTTTATAAAGTTTGTGTAACTAGCTCAAGTTGAACAGCTGAACTGAGAACAGACTGGGCACACTTGCACTGAATTTACAAGAAAATATATAATGTGCATAGATATAAGAAGAAGTAGGTATACTATCAGATCTCTATATGGCATGGGAGGGTTTATTCAACCCTAATTGAAGAAAACTCTTTTATCACTGGCTTGAAATAACCCCACTCAAAAACCCTATTTGTGAAAACAAAGTAGTAGTAAGCTAGATTTTATCTTTGAAAAGAAATAGCGGTAGTTCCCACAGTTTTATGGTACCACAGACTATACCAAATATCTATCAGTATTGGCACTCTAATAACGGGCACAGATTACACAGTAGCTTGTTGTAGGGCTCAATACCAATTTTCTCATAGCCTTCGGAAATATAGACACGGTTAATAAGGTACCTATAGTAGGTCAAATTCCAAGAAACCTTGATAAAATGATTACAATTCTTTTATGAACTTATTGGTATCTATTAGTATTAATAACAAGTAGATTAAATTCTTATTTCGACTGGTCTGTTAAACCTTGACTTTCTAGCCGCCGGTCGTGGATTCGAATTTCACCCCGGACACATATTTGTTTGTGTGAATCTGTTTACTCTGTGTATGGATGTATATATATAAATCAGTAGGTATGTATTTAAAAGTAGTTTATCAGCTGCCTGGTTAACATAGTAAAAATTGTGCTTAGCTTGGAACTAGATTGGCCATGATTATGTGTGATAAATATTCCAGGATATAATTATGATGTACAGCACATAAAACATCGGCAACTATTCAGCTGAAAACACATAAATAGCTACGTAAAAGAAAACCTCTTTAGAATAAATACCGAAACATCTGACACCTAAAATCCCACGGCAAACAGTATTACTAACGGAAATTACTAAGTATCATTTAAATGTGAGATATAATCAAGCAGAAACCTATGTTCAGAGGAAGTGGCTACATATTGGTGGTAATTCACCAAATTGTACAGTAATTTGGCGACGTTTCCTTTCCATTCGACCGACGACGTCCGCTGGTAACGACATTCCACCATAATGAATAAATCGAGTAAATACCTATTTGCATTTACGCAACTTCACTGAGTAATAATTCTGTCTTTCTTATGAGTTGTAACGAAGTATGCTGTACTAATGTCTCTTCATGGTTTCACCGGTTCCCGATCTTTTCTTAAACTGTCTATCTCTGTACCTTATTTTATTAAAGAGCCATTGGCTTAGGCGTGGAAGTGTAACGGCCAGACAGAGTTACTCTAGTATTTATGTATTTGAGTTGTGGCAACTTTGGATTTTATATAATAATTCTATATCATTATACATTCCATTGTCTTAGTTCCGAATTAATATTTCTTTATCTCTTCTCGCTTGTACTACCTATCTTCTTCAAGAATTGATAGATGTATTTTATTTCCTACCTAATATTGGTACCTCTAGAATTCCGATGAATATCTCTATAAATATCTATGAGTAAGTAACAAAGTATTATTAAACTCACATGGAAAATGCTTCTAACATGATTCACTACAATGCATCATGGTAGGTTTGCACAAGAAACATGTAAAACATATGCAAACACTTATTTTACATAATTACCGATGTACAGTAACCATAGAAAGTGAAATTGTAAACTTGTACCTGCACACTTCATTTTTCAAATAAGTACCTAAAAAATACATGAATAATAAATTTATCACTTTTGACAGGTGAAAATATTGGTTTTTTGAAAGTTTTTGTAACTTTACACTTACATAATATAATAAATATATGGAGGTACCTATTATAATATACTCATTTAATTATTATCCATATTATTTGCCTTACCTAACTGAAGTTTTATCGTGGATATTTTTTTGCAAACAATATTTTGGTTCGATTAGAATCGTGTAGGAAACGCACGAATCTTTGGTTTTCGTAGAAATAGAATAGACCTCAGTTCGTGATAACTGGCTTCCTTTGTTTTTAAACATCAAAGTGCATAGTGCACTATACACAAAATATATCTAATTGTTTTAACCGACTTGTCTAGTTTTATACGTTAAAATTGAATTATTACTCTTTGTTAAACGACTTCATAATCTTAAAAGTATAACATTTTTAAATTGAAGATGATCATATTGAATGCTATTATTATTATTCATTTTAAATGATATGCTATTCTATTCTATTCATAGCCAAAATATTCAAATAACTAATCTAATATACTGTCTCTCGAAATAATGCAAGTTATAAGTTCTTAAGTGCCCTGAATAAACGGCTTAAATTTTTAAGATGATATGAAGTCTTCAGATACCTATATATGTACTTCCCACTTCTAAGGCCATTATACAACCTTTGCCTCACAAATGGTATATTTATCTCTTAATCAACGGTAACTGAGCTGTCACGAAATCGTGATGACGTTCTAGCTGTGTTAACTCGTAATTTTCTTCCGTCGACAATGGGAAATGTTATATGACTGTACTAGCTTCTGCCCCGCGGTATCACCCGCATTTTCGGGGATCTTCAATTTCCCCAGGATAAAAAGTATACCATATTTCAGACGTGAAGAAGTAACAAATATACACACTCACAAACTTTCGCCTTTATGATATTAGTGTAATTTTCTGTGGTAGCCCTTACGGTATAGAACTACCGCTGTCTATAATTTAATAATATTGCTGTAACACTGTAATCTTTTTCGAATTATATACCATTGTTTACCAAGAGCATTATGACAAAATAAGTAGTTGTTTTCCAACATCTGTGAATTAAAATATACTTTTGGTTAAACCCTTAATAATGCGACGCTAATGAAACCGCGGGAAGCCACTAGAGTTAAATAACGAGGCATAACCTACCCAGCTATATCCATACAAAATATGTGTTTAGTTTAAAATCAATACTAATAGGTATATAATTTTTTTAAGGGAAGTCTATTTTATGTAATTCTCCATGGGATTTCTAAACTGGAATGTTTTTGCACCATTTCTAAATTAATCTCACCATAAATCACAGTCATGCGTTTATCACAAAGTCATTTATAAACGGCAATGAACACTATGTAACTGGTAACGGTTCACACAACCTCAACTCGGCTAGTCTTGTGAGTAATACGATTTGGAGAATGCGAAAGCGACTCTATCTGTAGAAATTTTACCAACGAGTCTACTATGAGTAATATTATTAATACCAATGTTTGTGCCCTGGCTTCGCATGGGTAGCACAAACTATAGCACATAAACTTTGTGATTAATACGTCTCTCCATTTCAGAGTTATCTCTGAAACATCACATATACTTATGCGTAAAGATATCTACATAGACACATAGTCTGCATCTAAGACTTCTCCTTTACATAGGTAATATACGTAGGATATGTTACATATTAGAACTAGTTGGAACAAATATCCCTTATAATGCTCGTTTTTCTCAACTACACGTAGTTCACGATAATTAATCATCTACCCAAGATGGGTAATATAGTTATCTTATGCATATAAACGCTTGAATGAAATAATTTCGTTTCAGTTTCAGCGACTGTGGGTCGTCTAGGTGTATACAGCTTAACTACAGGCAATAAATCTTATTGGTAAATTCATTCGTTAAAAAATCTGTACAAGATCGCTCTCCTAAACTCCGGAACAAATGTAATCTGATGTTGCACTGAAAACGTATTCAGCCTGCGCGTGCAGCCGCACGTGTTCATAACATGCTATTAAAAATCTTTTATTCAAACACATGATGCAATTTCCTATTTCTTGATTTTCATAACAATTGCTACTATATTCGATGCTCTTGTGCACATAAGATACATGCGCCTAAGGTATAGCAATACGATGAACAGATTATCTGTTACAGATGGCAGTAAAAAAACCTTAAACACCTCAAATATATTTACACAAAAACACACACAGATAAAAATATACCTCGACACACATCTAACAACATCCTTAAATAAGTCACATATGACATAAAAAGTTACTTAACACAGACGAAAAGGGGTTAAAATGGGGATGGAAATTCATACACTTTGTTATTTTATCGTAGATGAGGCATTCACTTCACTAGACATTACATAATCTCGTTAGTGTAGTGGTGTGATCTTTGTTAGATTACAAAGTCTAACTTATTGTAGGTACCTACCTACCTACAACCAAGACAAATTCATGAATGCTCATTGAATTCCGAAACCCACATAGTTGGTAATGCAAACATTTGAATTCGTAACAGCAGATAAATAAAATAAATAATAAATAAATATCCTGGGACATATTTTTTTTCACACGGCCAAACTGATTCCAAACTAAGCAGAGCTTGTGATATGGTAACCAGATAGCTGATATACTACATATACTACTTTTAAATACATACTTATACCTATAGATATTTACATCCAGACACAGGACAAACAGACATATTCATGCATACAAATGTTTGTCCTGGGTGGGATTCGAACCCACGACCCGCGGCTTGAGAGTCAGGGTCACTAACCACAAAGCCAACCGGGCTGTCAAATAACCAGTTATTTTGAACCGAAACCTGTAATCTTTGGAGGTGAATCTCAAAATCATTTTAGCATACATAACTATAGGTTCGGATTGTGATTGCGTAGGCTTTGCAATTGCGGTTTTAAACCAAATAGGAGTCAGTATTGTTCTTTTATGTTTTGAATGACTGCACTGTAAAATATGCGGTGACATAATAAATGTCTATTTTATTGTTTGTTTATTGCGTGAGAACATTATTGACAATGCGGATCTGAGGAATTGCATGAAATCAAATAGTTATCAGCTATAATTACAAATAGATTCTGCATTAGAAATCGCCCAGGAATTTTGCTAATTGAATATTTTTATATGTGCGTACCAGCGGATTATTTTGTGTACCTATAAGAAATAGTTCATATATCATCCCAGAAGTATGAAAATTCACTGATATTCAGCGTCAGAGTAATTCCTATCCAACAAGATAGATCTTTATAAGAAACAGTCTTCCATGCGTCAGAATCTAACCAGTAGCATCTCCTAACAGGTTATTGAAAACAGGTACAATAGAATTAATTAAAATCCACAATCGCGAGGGTTTGCTCTTGAAGTTCTGCACGTCCTAAGACCGAGACAGTATGTGTAGGACATTCACCGGGTCGCCGACCCTTCTGCGCCTGCGCCGGCCGCATACCGTCCCGGGTAAAAATAGCCGCACACTCCGTCCGTCTCGACACAGCCTTTGTGGCACATTGCGATTTACTGCACAAGTGCACAACCCTGAATTTGCATTGGTGTTGCCATCTTGGAAAAATGCCTCTTTTTAATAGGAGTTATTCTTAATATTATGGATATATTTTGGAGACTGGCTATCCAATTATGAATCATAATAAATTTACCATACGATATTCATAGAATAGACTATAAGTATTGGATAAAAAAACCTGAAAATTCAAACAATGCATGAAGACCGATTAAAATACTATTGTATTTATACAGTGATAATGGGGCATCATACCTAGCTTAAATACTAAGTGTCTTAAAGATATTGTAGGTATTATAGAACATTTTATAATCATTTTCTCATAATTAATACACCAAGTAGGTTACGTCATATACGAAGTAATAAGGAAAATCAATACCATGATATTTTTAATATAGGTACATTTATGTTTAATTAAATAAAAATGCAAAACTATAAACATTTACATGAAAACTGGCTAATTAGCCAGGCAACACCGATTTGCGTGCAACATTGAAAGTAATAGACAAAGCGTGAGCACAGTCACGATATGTGGGTGTATTGTGTTGGTTCGTACCTACAATAAAATACTATATACTCGATGGTATGTGTAGGTTCCTCATTTAAAATGCAAATAGAACGAAGTTGTCGATTCTTTTGAGTTTTTTGTAATACTGCCATGAATTTAGCTGTGTACCTACCTTCTACTCTACGTTTAAAATTACATATCTAAGATAAAACTTAAATTGTTAAAACTATTAAACATGCGAATCTGTTATTTTTTTCTACTATTTTTTTTACGTGGGCTTTTAGAAGAACATTCAGAAATATCCCATGCTTACAATCCATATACATACGGACGCTGTAACTACAACCTCATACTAAGTATACTTGCAAGTCTAAAGGCATACCTAAAGTGTGCAATAATATTTCAACAAAGCGAATAAAAAGTTACCACGTATCAAGTTTAATAAAGATAATATCACAAAATGTTATATTTAGCAATACACTTCAAAACTAAGCACTAATTCGTCACGCAAATGTTGTAAGTGCTAAAATCAAATATGGCATCTCGAGGACGCTATGTTACATACATACATCCATATAGTGGGTGCGCCCGCGCATAAGAAAACATCATAACTCGTGTTATGATGTTAGCTGGTAGCGATTTAGTAAATAAAGCATGTAGTCCATAAATGGGATTGGTATGATCCGGCGTTTCATTGGTGTTGGTTATTATTTTATTTTTCCCACGATAGTTTTGTGTGGCCATTCGGGGCCTAAGAACAGTTTGGGATTTTTTCAGCTACATACATTTTGATGAAAATTCCAGTATTTAAGTCTACTGTAACTACAGCTCTACAGCTTACTTCTACTTGCTCTACAGCTCTACTGTAAAGTTAGTCTGATGTCGCTTGGATAATTTTGCCTTTCCAGCGTCGATATGTTTAAAAACAAAACATTGACTCTTTTGTCACAAAATCTGAAATCTTATGAAAATATTTTGCTATATGCTATTTTCCTATCTATCTTTATTTTGCTATTATCTTCTATATATCTTTTTAAAGCCACCTAAAACACTAGCTAAAATAAAGTATATAACGAAGAGTTAGTACCTAAGTAAGAAAGAAGATATCGCAAAATGTGTAACCGGTTCTAGATTATTATCCTATAGACTTATTTTTTTAAACTATAAAAATATTTTTTTTCCGAAAGCTCTGCAAGTGTATTTTTGTATGTAAAACAGGTAAAATCAAGTGAAAGCTAATGCAAAATAACTCCTGTTACCATTAACGAGGCCTTATTTACTTATATGTAGGTGTAAAATGTAAATTACTGTTACAATAACAGTGTTTATAGACCACACAAGATTAACGACTGTGAGAACGACATTCAACTGAATTTAGTATAATGTTCTGTAGAGCCGAGTTGATTTATATAATTAAAAATAATTGCTGTGTAGTGATTTCTACTAATGAATAAATAAATAGCCATTTCTGTGTCTTTGATTGATTGTTGCAAAGGATTGTTGTTTAGGAACATTCAATACCAGAGGCATCGTTAATCAGTAAGACCTACGAGGCATTATGAAATACTAGCTGCCTCCGCGCGGTTTTACCCGCGTAGTTCCCGTTCCCGTGGGAATACAAGGATAAAATATAGCCTATGTTACTCGAGGATAATGTAGCTTTCGAATGGTGAAAGAATTTTTAAAAACGGTTCAGTAGTTTTTGAGCCTATTCATTACAACCAAACAAACAATGTTTTCCTCTTTATAATATTGGTGTAGAAAACGGTCAGGATTCAATTAAGTAGACTTATATTTAGTCGAAGAATAGAGTGACTTGTTGATTGATTTTGACATCATATGACATATAATGAAACCAAAGAATGAAACCATAATAATTTTCTTACACATTAAAGTTTTCATTATATATTATAGTGCCTTTTATTTCACGAGTCCTTTTAACCTTTCAACTAAATAGCTAAACTAAGCGTCATTTAAAGGCATGTTAGTAATATTGGAACTTAAATATGGTATTACTTCCCAAAGGAATTCTACACTAAAGGTGGTAGTACTACTCATAATAATTACAATATTTACAATACAATACAAACACCATATGACGATAACTGATGTAAGAATACCAGCCTACAATATTAAACAGTATTAATGGAATGCTACCTCATGACATTTCAAAGGTACTTCCTTAACGTCGGCACTACACACGTACATAACGTGGGGGTAATATTAATTTACAAGCAATTAACATACAAAGGCTATATCGCCTACTGTAAGCCTTCACACATGCTATCTTACTTCAAGGAAAGTGTTAAGGCTCTGCCACATAGCTGAAAAGAGTTTAACTGGTTTGCCCTGAGTATCTGAAGAAACGATAATATTGACTGCCAACTTAGCATTTTGTGCAGAGCCCAACAGTGTCTTAAGTTGGATATTTAAATCAGTAACTGATGACGCTTGCTACGGTTAAGTTTACGCAATTTGTTAAAGGATTTGTGAACACCAAAATGTGTCCACTCGATTGCCAGTCATTGCTAAAGTATCCATAATATTATTTCGGTGATATCCTAACAAATATTTATAAATGAGAAAGTAACTATGTCTGTATCCGTTTCATGCTAAAACCACTGAACCGATTTAAATGAAATTTGGTACACAGATAGTCTACATTCTGAGAAAGGATATAGGCTACTTTTTATCCCGGGATAATTTAAGTGGTCCCGGGTATGGGGGTTAAATCGCGGGGGTCCACTAGTTAGAATATAAAGCCCTCTACGTTATACTGCTCCTTTTTTTAAGACGTTTTTACGAAATCACTTATCTAAATTATTTGAGCGCCTATAAAGATAACATCGTGTCATAAAATTCCTACCTAGATTTTACTCTCGGACTTTCATTTTCAAAATGTGTTTCAAACGAGTCATAAACTACATATCCGATAAGAATTTTACTCAAGTAAATCTTGTTTTTTATACAAATATATAATGTCTGTAGTTAGTCTCAGATTTGCATGCGAAAGTTGTATAAAGGACATTTAAGATTCGATCTTTTTCAAGCAATAACTTTACATAAGCATAGCAAAAGATAAGGAACGGTCCTAAATAAAATTATTTTGATAAACTTTCTTCGGATAATGGTAATATTCTTTACAAATTTCAACAAACACTACTAGATACTGGCCATCTAGATCTATGCTAGATCGTTGATAGAAATTAGATTTTGTCTAATTCATTTACGTAAACTTTATTTATAAATTAAACAACTTTTTAACATGCTGTTCTTAAGAAGAATTCGATAATTATTTCTCCAATTACATTGATATAAACCTCATTACTCAATGTCTAAGCTGTTAACAAAAAGTTGTCGAGTAGGTACTAGGTAGGTATTTGATTACACAATTATCATATTTCAGCATGCAATGTCTTTCAAGATCCTAAAACCGGTAGTGCGAGTGTCGTAGTAGTGATGTAGCCAAGATACCGGTATATATAATATAATAATAATATAATAGACCGGTAGTACTAGTGATGTAGCCAAGAAAGAAGTTTCATGTGAATAGTATAATAATAGTAATAAATAAAAATATTGATATATTGTTTATACAATATCAGAGTTAGGAACTTTTAGGGAGCTTGTTTTTAAATCCAATTTAAGTATGTGTGTGTCAGCCGTAGGTTTCAAAGGCCCATCTGCATGTTCTAAAATCTAATTATTTTATCTATAATACATATTATTAGAGAACAAATGAGTTGACATCGCATAAAGGTAACCTAAGTAAACTGTTCTGTTTTTTATTTCATCATAAATTTAATAAACAACTCTAGTGGATTCATAATATAAAAACTTGACATGGTTACCAATGGTGTAAGTTGCGATTATCACGCTATCAAATGGGGTGAGGGACTTCCAGCCACTTCCTAAACGATGTCAGACAATAAACTTTGCAACTGAGATAATTACACAAACCTGTATGACTACTCGTTGGCATATTGGCAAATAGATGCCTAGCGTTACTGCATCTTGTATTGCGTTACGCCCCTTATGATTCACGTCATAAAGATATTAATATCTCGGGATATTTCAATATCACAGGACATTTCAGCCACTCTAAGCAGACATTGTAAATCGCCGCTATATTACACTTGTGGCTCCCCGCGGTTTCACCCGCGTTCCCGGGATAAAAAGTAGCCTATGTGTTATTCCAGAACATATTCTAGCTCTGTGCCAAATTTCAAGCAGATCCCTTCAGCCGTTGGAGCGTGAAAGAGTAACAAACATCCATACATACATCCATACTTACAAACTTTCGCCTTTATAATAGTAGTAGGATTTGTTATAATTATTAATTCCGAACTGGGGGCCAAAATTACAAACTGGGTCCCACTAAACAGCACCATCGCGGCAGACCTAAGAGAAGATGGCGAGACGAGCTGGACCACACCGCAAAGAACTGCTCCAGCAAAGCTCAAAACCGGGAAGAGTGGAGAAAAGAAGGGGAGGCCTTTGCCCTGCAGTGGGACAACACAGACTAATAATAATAAATAAATACATACATACGCACTTATATACAGAACAAATATACATGTTCATGCACACAAATATTTGTTCTGGGTGAGAATTGAATCTACAACCGGCGCTTTGATTGTCAGAGTCGCTAAACACAAATCCAACCAGCAAGAGCAATAGACTAATAGATTGTACTGTGTCTTTAAGAAGAATATAATATCGAAGGCTATCAATGCAATAGTAGATAATTAATTGGCTAATAAATTTGCAAGTTATCCGTCAAATCAATATAATGCTATATTTAAAACTAGGTAATAAATATTTATTGTTATGGCAACATTAATTTATCAAAATTGTTAGATAGCCTTTTGCGTCTTTAGTACTTAACTTTTGCCTGTCTTGTGATGTTTATCCCAGTTGCAAATTGCAATTAAAATATATTACATACTTATGCGGTATCGGTAAAAATAGGTTAATGATACAACTAAAGTTAATCTAAGATAATAAAATAATATAGCTTCCATTATAAAATGAATAAGAATAATAACAGTTCAATCAAAAATCTATGTTAGTTATTTTTGTGACATCAGCTGAGTGCAAATTATACTTAATTGATAGCCTATAAATACCTATATACTAAAAGACATTTTTCCTCACGCACTACGATTTGTAGTATTCAATTCGCGTCTATGAAATAAAACCTCACTTTTTCAAATTAACATCATAATCATAATGAATACTTTAGTAGGACAAAAACGGCTTATAACCTAATTTCAATTTGCCATTACTCTAGTAAATGTCTTCATATCCGCGGTAGAACAATAGGCGACGAGATCCCACGGATCGCTAATGGCTCAGTTTAACGCTATGTCTACAAAGGTCTAGTTCACTGCTATGCGACAAGTTATATTCGCGAGTACCTGAATTCCCGAGGATCTAAGGCTTAGGGAATTAAAATAACTTAATTCGGGAGTAATGTAGTTTTTATCGGTGAAAGTAAATAGGTTGACAAATCTCTCCGTTAGTTACTAGTAAGGTTAGTGGTCTCCATTAGGAGTATCATCGCCATCTTTCTGTCACGTTATACTCCCGAGGAGTTGGTAGTCATCTAGTAAACCTTCAACAGGAAAATCGAACCGGTAGTTTTAAAACTCTGTGCTTATTGTTTAGTTATTTTTCAGCTAACTCGAAGTCTATAGTAACAACAAGTAGCTATCACCACCACACAAAACAAACACAAAAATGACGTGATATGTTGCGTTTTTGCGTAACATCACAATGAGATTAGGTGTTGAGATGATCTCAATCGGCAACGCCGTCGGCTTTGCGTCCGGTCTGACGCAATGTGCAATGGCCTCTGCAATTCGACATGTCATCCGCCAGACCGGCATTGTCACAGGATATGGGCAATGTCGAATGGTGTGATGGTGTTTGATTTAATAAACGATAAGTCGTGTTTTTAAACCATCTAGGGTTTTGTGTGTGTTGACATCCTCATGGCAAGTGATGATATGTTATACAATCTTCTAATTTAGCTGGCGGAACCAATAGGCAGGGCTTTGCTATTCCATCACAATTCTCACTAAGTAGCTACCACTCATTACTGATGGGCTACATATAGGAATATTTAGCGGTTCCATAATTCAAGAGATCAGCGTCTGATAGTTTAATTTTAAATTATTTTTCGTAATATATCTACAAGGTTTTGTTCATATTGTTACAGATGAAGCAAGACCACTAAGTGACCATGTGCAGACTCAAAATGGCGATTAACTGGCAACAACATCTGGGATGACAAAGGTCAGGATTAATTTTAATATGTCTTTTACTACCGCCTCAACTGATCACTACAGTGTCTTGTAAGGCGACTACACGAGTTTACCAATAACTACGTACATGGTACATCTTATACAAAGTTATGAACACAAGCATTACCAAAGAACAACGTTCATATTCCCGCAAAGAAATTAGAGAAACATATACCTACTTAGCAGGTGAAAATAACATAATTTTCAGCCCTCATAAGAAGGGAATATTTTGCAATAAAACGTGAATGAGATGCCTTTTATGCCCAGTGGACTCAATAAGCCACATCATCACTTACTCCTTTTACAGTCTAGCATATTCATTGATAAAACATTTGCCCAGGTACAATCAGTTCACGTTTGAGAACCATGTCGCAGTCAGCGTTGGGTCTTGGCGGCGAGAGGCGGTACTCTGTGCCGTCCAACCCTCTGATGCATGATCCTAGAGGGATGCACTCTGAAGACCTGCACGCTTGGTCCATATACAGGTAAATATGTGTTTAGAATTTACTAAATGGACGAGGAGTACATATATGCTAAATAAGGTGGATGGAGATGCAAATACTCATCCGGGTCAAATATTATTTTTATGGAGATTAAGAAATGTAGCTTTCGGGCTTCTGCTATGCTCTTCGGGTATTTTGGTGTATATCAAAATGTCTTTTTCGGACATAATATTATGGTCTTGACGTTTGAGGGCATTACACCTTAAATATATCAAAATGTGTTTTTCGGACATATAATGGTCTTGAGGGCATTAGACTTTAGGTCTGTCAACTATAACTGTTCTGATTTGCTCAACTTTTCACCTGTCTTATGAAATTATTTTCTAGGCAAAACCTGAACTCAGACTTCACTGATAGCGCGTTAGGGAGCACAGACAAAAGCCCACTGCCGTATGGGAACTTTCAACTGAGAGATACTACTGTTCAGTCTATCTTGGCGCATCCTCGATATGGACCCAAGTAAGTAACTTCTTCTTACAACTATTTCTGAATGACACAATAACGAGGGAAGACATATTCCCATTTTCTTTAGCGATACTAACACCTTGACGTCATCATTACGGTGAGTTATGAATAATGCATCTTATTGCCATCATGTGAATTGTATTACCGAAATCAGGAAATTACAACGAAGAAAGTAAATTTCCTACGAAGTTTATGTTCGTGTATTACAACATATTATTACCAACGATAACGATCAATTTGTTTAACCATCCATAAGTACAATGCATAAGAGTACGCTTCCTAATTTAGATAGTAACCATCAAATTAAGAAGTAAGCTTTGAGATGTTTGCGGGCGAAATTGGACGCATAAAAGAAATACGGCATGATATTTTAGATGTATATATAAAGAAAGAGTTTATGTAAATATAAATGGCAAATTAAATACGATATTGTTTACAGATCAGCCCTCGGTTCAAATATGTACACGTACCTAAAATTTGGCCTACCTCGAGTCTTTCCACCGAACCATAATGGCTCTCAAAGATCAGGAACCCCGAAGCCAAAAACATCAATCGGAAGTGGCATGAAACCAATACAGAGGTACGTCGAAAGTGGACCATGAAAGTATTAACTCAAATAGAAAGGCCTAGAATATATGAAGTAGTTTTAAAGCCGTATCTACTTAAGATTTTAAAATTCTTATAGATATTAATATTCGAATTAGAAAACCAAAAATTTTAATGACACTTTCTTAGTAGATCTTCAGATAGCATTTTACGGCGACATCAATTTCATTCATAGAGAGAACTATAAGCTCACCGCACGTATTTTACAGAATTCAAAGACAAAGTCGGGGTATAAGGGAGACTTCATCAGGGTACGACAGTTCAGATAACGAGACTACGACCAACTATAAACACAGTCGAAAATATCGGTCGGATCCGGATTTTCGGATGCAAAATCTGCATCCATCATATCAGGTATGTCTAAATCGAACTTTTCATTTGATTGCTTAGTTATGAGAGAGACAGCCGATCAGCCGGTATATTACAGAATCAAATGATCATATAAACATCGATAAATGCATAGAAATATATCAAACTATCATAAAATTTTGTTATTTACTATCTGAAATGTTTCCCAGCAAATTGCTAATGCGTTGTCGTAATTGTTAATATTTGATCTTTGAAAATTGCTTCGTTCTCGTGATATTTGACCTTCAAATTCTTCGTAATAAAATTTTATCATAATATTTATATTTTATGCATTCGCAAAAGTAGGGGAAATTGTTATGTCCATATTTCCACGATACACTGATGCAACGGACGTTGCAATCAAACGTAATTTGCATACATAACGGACTCTCTAAACGAATCACTTTCTCGTTTCCAATGCCAATGATTCCAATTTACATGTTGTTTATTACGATAAAATAATCTGATCCTACAATTCTGAAGAGTTGACGTGTTTTTTGTTTAAATATGCATGTTTGTTGTCATCAGCACAGTACAGGAGTGCCATTAGTCGCCATGCACCAAGCTGGGATAAGAGGTGAGCCACATTGGACCAACTCTCGAAATAAGTCAGTCAGTGAAGCCAACTTATTAGGCATAGACGCAAGACCCCACCGATCACAGTATGGCAATAGACGGAACAGTGTTGCTGAATATGTTCCAGACCAGGATCATCACAGGTATGATGAAGTAAAAGAATTTGTAAAAGATTTTGTAACAATATCTTTATGTGGTATTTATTTGAATTTCTGTTATTTCAGCTATCTTATGCCCTCATCCCACCTTGGCGGTCGCATGTCGAAAGCAGGCAGCCACATGTCAGTGGCGCAATCTAGGAAATTATCAACACTCAGGCCTGGTGACCATTTAGATGGTTACACACATTCCGCGTATATTTATCCTAATTATTATGTAAGTACTTATCTACACTAATATTGTACTTAAAGAGGAAAGATTTGATTGTTTTTTGTTTGTTTGAAACTACTTGAAAAAATTTTACACTGTTGGGAAACTACACTATCTCCGGTGAACGTAGGCTATATTTTATCCCCGTATTCCTACGGGAACAGGAACTAAGCGGGTGGAACCGCGCGGTGGCAGCAAGTTTATTCATAAGCTTCCTATTAATTGATGCCCAACGTGGGACCATTAGTAATGACATTTTAAAATTCCAGGTAAACAGTTTAGAAATAACGTCACCGGAGAACAAATCAACACTTTTGGTTTCGGGTCTCAGTTTTGAAGTGAAATCCGGTGAGATATTAGCTGTATTGGCCACAGCGCATCAAGAAGCCACTGGTTTATTAGACGTATTAGCGGGAGTGAGAAAGGTAAGAGTACCAGTCATTTTAACCCCAAAGGTCTATTATCCATTCATTTATTTATTTAATTTACTAGATTCACAGCTTACAGCCAAATAACCATTTATCGACAACTTTTGAACTTTTTTGAGTTATAAAATATTTATTTCTAATTCTAGAAACTCTCAGGAGATATAGTACTAAACGGCCAGCCAGTAGCTTCCTCGACCCTTCGAAAAATAGCAGCATACGTTCGCAAAGACACATCTCTCTGTCCGTCCATGACGGTGGAGCACACTTTGCGATTCCACGCCGCTTTGCGGAGGCCGAGGAACAATCATAGCCAGGTCAAAATGGATGATAGAGATAGAGTAAGTTATTATTCACAATCAATTTATTGCCAAGATTCTTATAAAATTCTATATATAAAGTTACATGTATTTCAAACTGTAAATATCAGGGATTAAGCTAATGTCTATAATTGTATTACAGATAAACCTTCTAATAGAAGAGCTAGGTCTAGAACAAGTTCGAGACACAAACGTGGGTCGTCTCACTCGCTCAGAAATCAGAAGACTAAACGTCGCGTGTCAACTTCTCCTGGATATGGCTGTGCTGATCCTTGACCAGCCGACTAAGGAGATGGATATATTCGATACGTTCTTTTTAGTGGAATATTTGAGGAATTGGGCGAGCACAGGCCGCGTAGTTATCATGTCTTTACATCCGCCTACGTATGAGATATTTGCAATGCTTACAAAGGTTAGTTCATAAGTTTGTTTCTATTATATAAAATTCCTTGGCGAATCTATAAGATTTTTGTCTAATGTCTCATGTTTTCAGGTCGTTTTGATATCAGCTGGTAGAACAATGTTCAGCGGTTACAGAAGGGATATGTTGCCATATTTTGCTTCCATCGATTATCCCTGTCCTGCATTCAAAAACCCATCAGATTACTATTGTAAGTAAATATTAAACTTTACTATTTACCTTTAGATATTGCCAATACATTATATTGTTGACTTATTTAGTCAATCTTTATTGCCAAATTCTTCTATTTTTAAAACCTAAGTTTAAAACCGAATCTTAGCATACACAAACTTTTGAACCGGCATCAGAGTTTCACTAGTAGAGTTCTTGTAAATAAATAACTTTCCACTTTTTTATGTCAAAAACAACCACAAACAGCCTGACGGTCCACCTGATGGTAAGTGGTCACCGAAGAACAAACTCACTTCCTGAAAATTCCGTTTCCAGTGGACCTGGTAACACTGGACGACCTGTCAGCAGCAGCGATGCTGGAGTCGTCAGGTCGTATAGAAGCCCTAGCGGGTGTGTTCGCGGGAGCGCACGCCGCGCCGGACCCGCCGCCGCCGGTACCACTGCCGGCACCACTCACTCGACCTAATGTCTTTGTGCAAGCCTTTGCACTTGTTGAGTGAGTATCTTTAAACTAGCTGTTGTCCAAATAGTTTATCCTTTATTTCTCGGATTACTAAATATTTATCATCACTGGATAGGGACAGAGGAGCTCAAGCCTTCCCTAACAACCCTTTAATTGTGTATTGTTGCGGGCATGCAGAAATTAAATTAACAAAATTGCTAAATCCACTTACTTAGTTCCCGTTCCGTCCCGTTAAAATATCATAATTGTGCTACTCCCTAATGATGAAGCTTTCTAATTTTCAATAAAAGCAAACTTTATATATGAGTGTGCAAAAATGTACATTTTAGGTATTCTCTTGTAAGATCCGCATTCCATGCAAGGCAATATACTGATTATTCTTTGTCTTTTTCCAGGAAAAGCCTTGTGTATACCCAGATGAATACATTATACAACGTCATCACCAGAATCTTGATAGCCGCCATCATGTCTCTAGTTACTGGGACCATATTTTGGGACCTCCCTATCACCGATCCTAAGGTACTGCTATAAAAATATTACATTTAATTTAGTACTTCATCTTAGAACGTTTTAATGCATAAATAAATCAAGACATCAATATTTACCAGTAGAAGTCTTTGGGCTGATAATAACAGATGTCTCTACAGAATATGTTATGTTACGTAATTATTGAATTCCAATCAAAACATAAACAAAACTCACATGTACCTTTCCTTTATTCTCTCCTCGATTTGTATAGTCCTTTTTTCTTGTTATAATCTTTGTTTTAATATATTTTTTCTCCACAGCTAACACAAAACGACAGGATAGGTTACCACCACACAGTGATGTGCCTGACCGTTTGGCCGATACTACTGTGGATGGGCGCGAGAGAAGCAAGTTCGATGAGGCACCACGTAGAGCGAGACATAGCTGTCGGATTATACTCTAGAACTGTGTTTATTTTGTTTGATGTAAGTACCTATTATCTGAATGAGTATTTTCGTATTGTATTACATCAGACTATTTTGTCCCACTGCCTGCAGTCTTTAGCCTGCTAAAGGTTACTCCTTCTTTAATCGATTTCTTGGATGTGAGCTCTGCTGGATATCTGTTTATTCAAACGAAAACATAATTCCAAAGTAATACAGTCGATTTTCTGTTCTAGCCTTTCAGTTACCTATATATGTTGCTAGCACAAATCTCACTCGCATAATATCAACGTCTAGTTTGAGTCTTTTTATCCAGATATAATATTAGACAAAATAAGTAATGCTTGATTTTTTTTTCCAGCAATTCCTTGAGCTGTGGTCAGCTGTATTAACTTGGCTCGCATATTTGGTGCCGAGCTACGCTATGTCCGGTCTTTATGCGCAATCATCTGCATCGTTCGACGGGTTTTATATATATTTAGGTAAATACAATATGCAACTATTACATAATCTGTCCATTTTAAATGTCACTAGTTACCTGAGGTTTCACCCGCGTAACCGGGAAATCTTCCATTTTACCGGGTTAAAAAGTAGCCTATGTCTCAGGCTCAAGTCTATCTGTGTACCAAATTTTAGCGTGAAAGCGAGACAGACAGACAGAGTAACTTTCGCATTTATAATATTAGTATAGATGTCGTTTACCTAATAAAAAATATCAATATTTCAGGTTATATGGTGCTATATTTGATCAGCATACAAATGCTATGTCGAGCGATAATCTTCCTAGTTCCAATGGAAAAGACGGCAGCAGTTATATCAGGATTCTGTCTCCTACTCAGCACATTAGTGAACGGAGTAATGGTACAGCAAAGAGACCTTCCACAGTATGTCAAATGGCTGGAGTATGTGTCGCCGTCTAGGTGGGCGATGCCAGAAGTGTTGCAGAGAGAACTCAGTGAAATTGCTCTGAGAAGCAGTATCAGTAAAGAAATAAGGTGTGCTAATAAGCAGGTCAGTATTTTGTAATCTTTAGTGCTTTTATTGTTGATGGAAAATGTATTTTATTGTGATATAATTAAAGATAAAACTTAAGTATATATTATTAAGACTGAAATATGTTGTTACAGAGACCATACCAAGACATAATAGTACAATCCCCATGCCCCCCACCAAATGGTACTCAAGTACTGTCAAATTACGAGTACCTCAGATCGGAAAACATATGGGAATGGAACGAGGAGAGCTTCCTAATAGCTTTAGCTGTGTTCTACGCGGTTTTCGCCCTGATTGCTATGATAGCGTTTGCATTCGACTGCACTAAGTACGCTAAAACTAAGGAACGTACGTCTATGAAAGGACATAAGGTCACTGTGAATACACCTTGATTTTAGAGTTTAAAATTGTGATTATCGATTTTCGAAGGTTTACATCAGCTGATGTTTTTTGGTGACAGATTCGACTATGGTCTAGTAAGATGGATTGTAATTTGAAGTATCAAATAAAACATGTTTAGATACTGTATCAGACATTTACTGTGGTCTAAGTAAGTACTTTTGCTTAAATGTATTTAAGACTGTGTTACGTTTTCAAGATTATGACACAGCTCTCAAGTGTGAGTTCACTTTACGTATTTACCGGAAGTGACAAAAAATTTAAGACATTTCCCCAACGTTAAAATACGTGTAAAACTGTATGAAGTAGATCTGATATAATTTAACCTTCAGAAAAATGAAATATAAAAATCAATGTACAAAAAAAAAGTAAATTTTGTCATAATAATTATTGTTATTATAAATAATCGTAGTTGATTTATGTAAGGCTGACTATTTAACGTCTTCCGTCCATTTGAAAAGATCAATGCATTATTAAATAATATTGTTCTAGAACACATATTAAGATATTTCATGTGTTTAAAAAGACTATCATAATTTCTATATATTGATTAATTGAGTCGCGTAAAATCGAAGGCTGGGACTAAAAATGGCGAACTATATCCTTCTCGTTCACCTGCTATAGTGTGGGAAAGAGAGGTAAATAGAGGTACTTTTATATTCCATTTTGCGCGTATGAATATTTTCTTCCTAAATTCTTCCTCATATTTGATTCAAAATGTGATGCCTATGAACTTTATTTGATTTAATTTCCGCTTTATCTCTTCTACTTCTTGACGTAGAAAAGTAACATAAGCATTATATAAAATGATTTATGATTAATTTGTATATACATGTGTGCCGAATTTTTTTAATTAGTCTTTGGATTTAGTCGATTTCAGACGTTAAAAAAACTAAAAAAATTATCTTGTTGATATAAGAAACTCTTTTCTGTACTAAATATTATTCTATTATAATTTAATCTATAAATATAATTATCCAGTTGTATCATGATTTCATATAAAAATTAACGTCTTTTCTCGACTTTATCCATATTATAAATAAGTAAATCTTATATCTTTAATAATCAAAATGAGAGTAAGATTTTACAACCCACTGCCTTTGTTCAATGCTCATTTCGATTTAAAAAATCAAAATTCTTCCGTAATCATTTATGCATGTCAAAATTCATAGAATTTAAGAATTAATTAAATAATTTTAGAATGTTCGATAGGAAAGTGGAGCCATATCACTTATTTATAGAAAAAATGTAATGATTAAGTTACCTTAATTCCATATTGTATAACATTAAAAATAAATAAATTCTAATATTTCGTATTACTTTATATATTTTATGATTTTTTCAAATGAACAATTTATAATTTAAATACATCAACACATACAACAACGATTTTAAAATTATTATTAAATATTAAAATAAAATAAACATTTCACTAATTTAATACAATAAAACATACTCGTATACACATTTCATTGGATTAAAAATACAAAATTAGTCAAAGCAATCAAAACCTTTAGTAGGTACATGCAAGAACATTAACATATGATCATAATTTACATCCAAACGAATACACACATACGTAAAAACGGTTCCTTCAACAAATATTTCTATATGCTAGCTAAAACAAAATAATCTAGAAGTAAGACTACCATGCATTAATTTTTACACCAATTAAATACCTATATTTTATATTTAGTACAACTGAAAAATAATATTTCATCTGACGCAAACTCAGAGTGTAATCAATATCTACTTTAATAAAAACACGCATAATAATAATATATTGCTTTTTTGGGGCAGTTCGAATGAGGTATCGATAATTTTTACTAACTACTTTTAGTTGTATGAAAAAGTTCGTGGTACCTTTTACATATTTCACAGACACACGGTGTTATTTTCTTCCTAATTAACTTTCTGGGGTAGTCCATGTTTTTGTATGCGAATCTCTCCTCGTCAATATAACGACTCTCTAATATTAGCTTTTGGAGTCTATCTTCTTTGGGGAGTGACGCTTTTGTTTTCGCCGGACTTTTGCATGATCTGTAAGTATTTAATTAAGATATCTAAAAATATATCCTGATTCTATAGAACGAGATTTAAAAAAATAATAGATATTATATTGGGTAAAACTATGAACTAAAATCAATGAGAAAACAACTAATAAGCCATTTTCGACCCAATTAGTGTACTAATAAAGTTAAAGTGACCTTTAAGAATCAGAAAACAAAAATCAAACTACCAAGAAAACTATTTTAACTTTACCAACCTTCTATCTGGGAACAAAGTAGTAGATATTAAAGAAATTAAATGTATTTAAAAAAACATAATACTACCTACTGTCAGCTAAGTGTTCTTTACCTTACTAAAGTAACTACGACCAACAGAATAATTAGTGTAGTGCCATCAACTTATTCATCCATTTTGACACATAAAAAATCTACTTTATACCAACAACGCAGTCAACAGGCCAGATATTTCAATGAAAATGTATTTTTAAGTGTTCTACCATACTAATATCTATACAATAATCATCAGTATAATGCCCTAAAATGCATTTTTAAGCTAAGTGTTCTACCATACTAATATAACTACGCTACGACCAACACAATAATAATAAATAAATTTATAATCATCAGTTTAGTGGCATCACCTAATCGGTTCCTCGTCACACTCACTGGCGAGGCTGTACGTGAAGGGACACGACTCGGTCGTCACATTGTACACGTTGTAGTACTGTGGACAGTCGCGTCTCGTCTCACAACGCGAATCAACCGGCCGCGGTTTCGGTTTGGGACTATTTAAACGGTTTAAAATATATATAAGGATCCTATTAAATAAATAAATATGTTTGTTACACTTTCATACAAAAACTATGACACGGATTTGGATGAAATACCTACTAGGTACCTACTAGTTAGTTTATATAAATTGTTGTTAAAGATAAAAAGTAGCCTTGTTTAATACTTATGCTTCTTTTTATTCCGTGAAAATTAAAGAACCCCGGAAACGCAACTGAAACCTCGGGATCTACATAAAGCAGCCTATGTCTTTTTCAGACTCTAGGCTATCTGTGTAACAAATTATAGGTAGGATTTAAATCGGTTCAGTAGTTTTAGCGTGAAATCGAGACAGACAGACAAAGTTACTTATCAGGATTAGCAAACTACTTCGACTGCGTCACGTCTGCTCCGTTTTTGCAACATTTTTCAGTGACCCTCCACTCCTATCGGTCGTGACTTGATGTTATATATAGCCTTTACCCTAACTCGAATGGGCTATTCAACACCAATGATGGATCAATTCGGACCAATAGTTTCTGAGATTGACGCGTACAAACAAACACTTCAGCTATTTAATGTTAGTACAGCGATATACAAGTCCTGTAAGCGACGTAATTCAAATAAAATGAAAAAATATGTAGATAGAGAAACGTTTAGGTATATCTAATTGTAATGTAAACAAAGCGATCGAAAATACCTAACAGAAATGTATAGAATGTTTATTTAACACCCCATTCACATACAGTCCACTGAGTGTGCACCACAAGTCCTATAACTGAACTTTAATCAAAAACCGTTTAGTAGTTTTTGCGTGAACGTAAATACAAAAAACCTCCCGATTATGTTATTAGAAGGCTTTAAAAAGCTCTTCTAAAGTTGCATTTACTTACTGAACATAGGGGCATTTGACTGTGGTCTCTTTAGGTGTCAAGCTGCAACACGACCGAGACTCTCCAGCATCAGAGCGGGTCTTGGATCCCGATCTTGAAGGCGGTTTGTTTGAGTAGCATTTTTTTCTGAAATATTAACATTTTATCTCATTCCTACTATTAGGCATCGCTCAGCTTAAAGTTCAGCTATGGCAAATTAGCCGCTCATATAAGTAAGTAAGGGGATTTAAGCCATAGTCCACCACGCGGGCCTAGTGCGGATTGGTGGACTTCACATGAACTTAATAGTGACATCTCGGGCATGCAGGTTTCCTCACGATTTTTCCTTCACCGAAAGCCAGTGGTGGGAATCCGTACGTAAGTTTTTATACACTCAGAGGTACGGGCCAAAGTACCCCCTACATCGTCATGTAATCTATACCTAACCTATAAATAAATACCCGGGGACATTTCTCACACACGGCCAATCTGATTCCAAACTAAGCAGAGCTTGTGATATGGTAACCAGCTGATAGCTGATATACCTACTTCATATACTAGTTTTTTAAATATATACTTAGGTATATAAATACTTCAGAACAAACAGACATATTCATGAATACAAATGTTTGTCCTGGGTGGGATCCGAACCCACGACCCGCGGCTTGAAGGTCAGCGTCACTAACCACAAAGCCAACCGGGCTGTCAATGATATAGTTTGTAACCTTACCTATGATATTTAGCCGAATGGCAGACTTGCTTCTGTCTACTGCCTTCAGGTTCGCAAGGACTGCAGTGGCACTCGTCCACTTTCTGCGAGAAGCCGGGAGCTTGGTTCCACACTTCGTCTATACGCACTTTTGTGGCTATCTCCACTTTTGGTGATAGGATACCCTGAAAGAAAATGGTCAAATCTGATTAATTTCTACAGAAATTCATATACATAAGATAATAAATTTGTTGTAAGCTTATTAGCTTTCTGGTTACACTAGATCTACTACATATCACATCACATACTTTACATTATATAGTTATTAACTTTATGATTTTTATCTAGAATCCCAAACCTTGAGTTTGACCTATATTAAGTAAACAATAAATCATAACAGAAACTAAATGGATACAAAGAAAGTCTATTACGGGGAAGTCTTTGGATCTCCTCATGAGTAGGTCCACGCCATCATTGGAGCACATGTTAGGTGGGAACAGCACGTCGTTCAGGGCTCCGAGGTACTGTGCCAAGATGGTACACCCACTGTGTGGTGAGCAGTTGTCCGACCATTGTACTAACTCGCAGTAAATTGTTTCATCCTCTGAAAAATGTTGAGGGGTAAGTTAATAAGGGTTTTCCAAGTTAGGTGTTTGTGATTCAGACATGTAAATGATTTTTTTGTTAACAGAAAAAACTTTTACTCAGCAGTTCCACTAATTTAATTCTTAGAACTCTTCTAAGCATCAGCTATGACAATTGTTACAATTTTATTTACATATTCAACATCAAAGAAAAATTTATGAGGGTAGCTTAATTCCCAAAGATAAAAACTGTGCCATGTCCGTAGAAAATTAAGTTTTAACAAGATATTATTGAGGTTTGATAAGCATAACAATAACTTACTCAACAAACAGCACATATTACTAAGTGCACACGTCTCCTGATACCGTTTCCGGAAATAGAATATGTCTTTGAACATGAGCGGGAAGTTAGGTGGTAGTAGGCAGGTTTGATAGCTTGTGCCCAATGCAAATACTGTGAGGGATACACGTCCATCTTGACATAACCAGACACCTGGACATGATACCTGCAACATGAATAAAAATATCTTGAGACATTTCTCACACAAGACTGATCTGAACGAATTAGAATGAGTACCAAAGACTACTATAGTATACTACGAGTACTATGGTAGCTAGACAGTCTTAAATATATACTTATATAGATATTTTACATTCAGACACAGAACAAACAGACATATTCATCCTTACACATGTTTGTTGTGGGTGCGTTCAAACCCACAACTGGTGGCATGACAGTCAGGGCCACTAATCACAATCCCAACCAGACTGTCAACATTACATAGGTAGATAGGTAGATATAATACATAATCATTTAGCTTCATTATTTATCTACATAAGAAATAGTAGATATTATGTCTGATTCATTTATTCATAAGATTCATATATAGGTATAGAGTTAAAAAACTGGACCTTGAAATAGAAAACCTGACTACAATAACTTTTTTTTACTGAGCATTGTTCAAAGCCTTGTTGACTATAAAAGTATAAATAGATAAATAACGTAAACCTATAGATGTAAGCCCCTAAAAACATACCCTTTGAATATCTAATTCAACTGTTAACTCGATGATTTTCGGCATGTTGCAGCATCACACTGCCGCTTCACTAGTGATTATTGAACAATCATCCTTAATTAAATAATTTCTCAAGTAAAAATTAAGAACATTGAAGCTAAAATAAGTTTTGTTTACATAAGTTTTGATGCGATGCACAATAGCAAGTGTAACAAATTTATTAGAATCTAATTGGTCAACAAATGCTGTCTATTCCTATTATCCAATGAGATTGAGATAGAATTTTTTTATTCTCTATTCCGCGAATCACATACGAGTATCCATCGTTACCATGACAACTACCGATGACAACAAAGAGATCCAAGCAAATGTTTCGTTCTTAAACCCAAACCAAACATAATATATAATTTTTACAATGAAATTTAGTAAATAGATATAGTTTTAATTTTTATCTAAATTTATCATACCATATATATTCAGATTTTTGAAATATTTGCAATATTATGCAGTATTGTGTGTTGTGGGTATATTAAACAAGAAATTAAGTTTCTGATTAGAAGTTGTTGTTGACCATATGTTCTTTATATGTCCTAAATTACAGTCCTCCCTTTATAACTTCCTTCCATCCAACATTCCTTGCCCCACTAATATAAAATGTTTGTTGTCACTTGTTGACTCTCCCTTTGTATATGTTTTGTCACGTTTTATTAATACAAATAAAATTAAAATATGATTAACTAGTGGCTCCCCGCGGTTTCACCCGCGTACCCGGGAGGTCTTCCATTTTCCCGGGATAAAAAGTAGCCTATATGTTAATCCAGGTTATAAGCTATCTTTATTCCAAATTTCATTCAAATCCATTCAGTAGTTTTTACGTGAAAGAGTAACAAACATCCATACAAACTTTCGCCTTTATAATATTAGTAGGATTCTGTGTTATCCCTTTACATATTCTATTATATTTTAACATGTAATATGGTGTAAGTGTTTATGTGACAGTGTTGTTTTTATTTGTCTTAGGAATATTCATCATCGGTCAAATTCCAAATTCGCACCGTACAAACAAAATCGACTAATATTGAATCTCCTTCGTTTATCCTCAAACACCCTGACACTGGCGGAATTGTGTTAAATAAACACATTTGGTGCCATTATACAAAAGAAGTGAAGTGAAGAAGTTGTAGTAGTTTTTGGCGGGTAATTTCGATTGTCAATGTCAACATTGTCAACTTCCACTCCACATGTCTGACTGAATTAAACTGTCAAAATAAATAATATTCTTAATTATTTAGTTGTACGTAATTACTTATTTACGTTATTTATAACCGTAGCCAAGGTATTCATACTATTTTCCTGATATCTATAAGATGACAAAAGTACCCTCGGTCATTCACTGGTTTCGGTTGGATTTACGTATTCACGACAACCTCGCGCTTCGAAATGCAATAAACGAAGTAAGATATTTATTTATTTATGTGATACATAGTCTATATAGTACATAGATTTTTTATCCAGCATCTTTTCTATCCTGAATAAAATATAGAACTTAACAACGCTTTTTATTTTCCAGGCAGAAAACCGTAAACATCTACTAAGACCTATTTATATCTTAGACCCAGACATTAAAAACAAAGTTGGTGTAAACAGACTTAGATTCTTGATTCAAAGCCTTCATGATTTGAATGCCAACCTGAGGAAACTGAATTCCCGGCTGTATGTCATCAAAGGATGTGCTTCAGAACAGCTTCCTAAACTGCTTGACAATTGGCATGTGAAGTACCTGTCGTCACAAGTAGATATTGACCCAGAAGTAGTGGAATTAGACGAATTGCTTGACAAAATTGCTGAAAAGAAAGATATATTTGTTGTCCGTAGAGTTCAGCATACAGTCTACGATGTTCAGAGTGTCTTAAAGAACAACAATGGTAGTGTACCTCTGACATACCAAAAATTCCTTTCTCTTGTAAATAGTGTGCAAGTGAAGGAAACAATTGATATCAAAAAATCTATATCAGATCAATGTATTCCATCAGATCATGATTCTACCGAGTATGATGTCCCTACACTTGATGAGATTGGTTTAGATGAAACTTCTTTACAACCTTGCAAATACCCTGGAGGTGAAACTGAAGGGTTGAAAAGACTTCATATGTACATGTCTAGAAGGGAATGGGTGTGCAAATTTGAAAAACCAAATTCCTCACCAAATAGCATAGAGCCAAGTACAACAGTTCTCAGTCCATACATAAGCCATGGTTGTTTATCAGCAAAGTTGTTCTACCACAAACTGAAAAAAGCTGAGAATGGGATGAAACACTCAATGCCACCTGTTTCACTTTTAGGACAACTAATGTGGAGAGAATTTTATTATACAGCTGGAACTGGCACAGAGAACTTTGATAAGATGGTGGGAAATGCTGTTTGTACCCAAATCCCTTGGGGCAAGAATGATGAACACTTGAAAGCTTGGGCTGAGGGCCGAACAGGCTATCCATTTGTAGATGCCATTATGCGTCAACTGAAGACAGAAGGATGGATTCATCACTTAGCTCGGCACATGGTTGCCTGCTTCCTAACAAGAGGAGACCTGTGGATCTCATGGGAGGAAGGTGCTAAGGTTTTTGAGGATTATTTACTGGACTATGACTGGTCTTTGAATGCTGGCAACTGGATGTGGCTATCAGCATCTGCCTTCTTTTATAAGTATTTCAGAGTATACAGTCCTGTGGCATTTGGCAAGAAGACTGACAAGACTGGCTTATACATTAGAAAGTATGTACCGGAACTTAAAAAGTATCCAACTGAATACATTTATGAGCCGTGGAAAGCACCAAAATCAGTACAAACTGTAGCAGGCTGTATTATTGGAGAAGGGTATCCTAAAAGGATAGTTGATCACGACAAAATACATAAAGAGAACATGCAAAAAATGTCCATTGCTTATAAAGTAAACAAAGAGAAAAAATCACTGAAACGACCAAGACCAGAATAATGTCTTAAAACTGATAAGTACTGAAATAATGTCTGCTTAAATCTGATTATAAAATAAGTGTTTAAATGTTACCTTATCTACCTCATTATTGTAAATTCTGCCATTTTAATGTTTTAAAATAAAAATAATGATTTAAATGCTGTAGTATCTCTTGAAAATTATTTTATTTAGTATGAAATGATGAATAAATTATATTGATGTATTAATTTAAACTGAATAATTGACACTGGCTAAAATGCATAGATTTAGATTATTTATGCCCGGCTTGTCTTTGCTCAGATGAATGATGAAAGACACTGACAGTTGTCAGCTGTTTTAACTTTGATTGAAGGATAATTGTTTATGTTTTTACAGTGGAAAAGAAGGGAATTTAACAAAAAATGTGATAAATAACAAGAATTAAGCTATGTGTACTTGATAATGGACCAAACTGAATAAGTTTTTGAGACCTGGTAAGTAAAGTTCATTGTTTTACGATTTTATAAACCTACCAAGTACCGACTACCGTAAGTTATTTATTGAAGGAAAACTACGTACACTACGCCCCTTTTAGTTAGATAAAGTACACAACAGGCTCTGCGTCGAAATCAACTATCATTTAAATACCTATTTTTCATAATGTACGTGCATCCACCATTTTGGTTAGGTAATCTTTAAGATATGTAATTCCACTGCAGTTACATACTGGGAAGGTATTGGCAGCTTAAGTCAGGATTGAGATAACCTTATCCAAAACTCCCTCAAATATCTGAAAATCACAGCAAAAGATCCTATATTATAAATGCAAGTGTGTGCAAGATGGTTGTTAGTCTTTTTACGCCAAAACGGCTGACCTGATCTGCTTGAAATATGAAACAGAGCTAGATATATTCTGGAATATCACATAGGCTTCTTCTTATCCCTGGACAATTGTAGGTCCCCTGGGAACACAGGTGAAACTGCAGGGAGCTAGTAAGTATGTAATAATTGAGTATAGCTTTATGTAAAGTATTCATAAAGGGTGGTAGAAGACTAAGAATAAGGCAGTATTCTGGCAACTGAAAGCCAGATCTCCTTTCAAAAAATTAGCAAGATATCACCAACTAAATTGGTACCTATTGAAATTCATGCAAACTTACCCATAGACAGAATTCAAACTAATCATCATTACTAATGTAGGAGCTGATTAATTCAAAGTCAATTAACCAAATTTTGTGAATTACTCCTTTCTACTATTTTAGTTACTTATGTGGATGACCTGTTCGTTCATTGTTCAACATTAAGGTTTGGTTATTGCGTCTTACATTTATGTCCAAATACATATGTAAATGTAACTTATTAGCATAATATTATTCAATTTATTTTTAGTCAATTGAATAAATTATATAGTGTAATTTTGTAGTAGACAGAACAGTGAAATTGGTGGATTATTTTATTTATTTATATACCTTATTTATATATGTATAAGTAAAGTATTACTCCTGATATTGCTGCAGTTTGCCTGATATGCATCCTACTTATATTATAAATCCTTTTTACCCCTGGAAAATTTAATATCTCCCGGGAATGTAGGTAAAACCGTTACTACTGGTTTTTATATATATAGTAAAGTATTTCAGCAAAATGATATGGCTGACATGTTGCTGCAATCTGAGTTGCTTATTATATACACTATCACTTACTTACATGCTAATTTATTAGATATCATAACACTTTGTTGTCATGACTTCTATCTATTATTGTAGATTATCTTAATAAATATTTATGATATACTTAATGATGTAAAAGATGTTGTTCATGTCTATGATATCAACTAAGTTAAATTACGTAGCTAATTACGACTTTATTTCATGTTTATGTCAACAGTGAATCACATTTCTAATCAATATTAACATAATAAACTTCCACCCAGCAGTTTCATTCATATTCTCTCAATTTCCTCGAATTAATATTTGCTGAATATACTTTTCTAATTCTCTATAGTGATTCTATATGGTTTTGTAAATCGATCTTATACATATCTCTATGTAGGTATGTCTCTTTCATACTTCATCTTAATATAATGGTCAACAGTTGTTTTTTTATGAACTCAACTAACATAGGTAGATGACCCACTCGTCTGTATAGATTAAGAGGGTTAAATAGATAAAAAAGTTTACATTTAATATACATTGACCACAAAATGTATTTTGAGAAATTGACCTCAGAATAATGATATGATACACGTTTGTCATTTTTCTATTTGTAAATATTATGGTAATTACATATTACTGATAATATTTAACAAAGTATAAATACTGTGCAGTTCACATGTCATAGGTACTTTGTTTTAAGGCACGACCAGCCAACCTTAAAAGGTGAACTTGTATATAACGAACACTTATGTGTTAACAAGGTTAGTCCTGTCTAATGCAAGGTAAGCTAGCCTATATACACATCTCACCTTAGCTTGGAAAGTCTCGGAGGACGGACCTCACACGTGATTACGTAGTAAACGAAAGGGACAGAGTATGTAGCCAAATTGTCTGTCCATCTTACGTTTACCATATCGAATTGCACCTCTGATTATATATTTTTAAGTCTAGCTTTACAATGACATTGTAGACAGCTAATGGTAATGGCCTGGCCGTGAATTGATTTTGTTATCTTGTGTTTTGATAGAATTTTATACTATCTATTACGATAACATTAAACCCTGTCCTTAATAGGCGAATTTTATCATCATTAAATTTTCTTATTAACAAAATTATGCCTTCAATAAATTATCTTGATAAGTCTTATGGTAATTATTATGGTAATTGTTATTGTATTACATAAGATAACCGTGCATAAGGTAGGTATGTCTCAGAATATATATCAATAAATATATGACCATTACGAACCTAAGCAAAGTCGTGTTTATGTTAATCGAAGGTCGATTGAACGTGTAAAAAATCCTAATCATAGTTTATTCGCATGACACCAAAACGTCTGTTCGATCCGGCAGACACTATTGGTGTCGAATAGTAAACAGTATCTCTCTAACGACCACAATTGTCCAATTGAACATTCGAACTCTCTAATCTATAGCATAATAGGATAAGCGGCAGACATCTGCAAATAACTTCCTCATTGACAGTGGTCAGTGATGATTGCGTTTATAGACAGTCAAAATGTTTATATGTATTCCTTAGCTGTTACTCTTTTGTTTCAGAAGAAATGGTGTAGGAGAAGATAGCGCCAATGCAATGCATTAAAGATCTCATTATGGATAACTAATATCAGGTAAGAATTATTTTTGGTCCTTCTAGCCGGTCTCAAGGTCCTCCGAGCCGGATGTTTATGATGAAATACACGGATCTCTGAATGAAGATGCAAGATCACTGTTCGGCAGTCAACAATATATCAATGGAATCGAGTCAATTGACCTAGTTGTATAATAAAGATAACTTATCATTCAATTCACTGTTATCGGTCGAGGATTGAGTAATGGTTTTTGCAATCAAACCGATGTTAAAACTAAATAAACATTTATATAGGTAAGTGGTGGTAGATTTTGCGTTAATAAGCCCTTAAACATTTTACCTTTTCTACTATTGTATCTACTTTAAAAGACATATTAACTTATATCAAAATAATTTAATGTTTTACAAAGATCGAGAATATCTTATCCTTTATGACGCAATGCAATAATTCATAATAAACCCGTGTGGCGATTAAATAAGATGATTATTATGTAAAGTAAATGTCAATGGTGTTTTATCACGATTTACTGCAGGATAAGTAATAAATAACGCATAATTTATTATTCACTGTTAGACTGATTTATTAACTAAAATATTCCGTTATGCCTTTCTCCAATCAATTTGCAGAGATCTCGCATTCACTTCTGTTAATAGCTCTTAATATTTACACTAATTAACTTTAATTCTATTCGATCATACGAATGATGACGTCATTTCTAAGACCTTCGCCAAAAAACAAATCACACACGATCTTAAGATAATAATAAATATCCTGGGTAATTTTTGACACACTGCTAATCTAATTTCAAACTAAGCAGAGCTTGGCTATAGTTGCCAGATAGCTGATATATTTATATAGGTGTTTACATTCAGAGACAAAATTCACATATTCATTCATACTGTAAATCTTTGTCCTGGATAGGATACGAACTCACTAACCACAAAGCCAACCTGTCTGTCCTATACGTACCTACATTTAAATGACACGCTTCTATATCAAAACGCCCTTGACATCGAAAGATCAATGATCTTTTGGCACTATAACAAGACAGTCGTCCATCCACAGCGATAATCATGATATGCCATTTACTATCATGGTTTTTTCCATTAGTTTTGTATTAAACTGTATGCCATGGTATATTTAACATGTGTATTAGGTGCTACTTCCTAAATAGCATAGAGAATTAGACCCAGGAACACTGACTAAGTATCTACCTACCTAAGTAGTAGTAGTAAATAAGAGATAGTAAAGACATACAAAAATAACAATAAAATTGGAACTAGAGAAACTATCGTACAATCGTGATAAATGCTCATAAGTTAATGATCAACAATTTCAAATGATTATAAGGTGCGTGCTAACAGAATGAGATGAATGAACCAATTTGCACCTATTACAAAACAATGTCACGCGTAAATCTTTGCTAAATACCTATCGTGCAATTAGTATTATCATCATCAACAGCTCATATACGTCTCCAACGAGGAGCTCGAGCCTCCCCTAACATTGAGGGGGTTTAGGCCATTGTCCACCACGCGGGCCTAGTGCGGATTGGCGGCCTTCACATGCCTTTAATTGTGACATCTCGGGCATGCAGGTTTCCTCACGATGTTTTCCTTCACCGAAAGCCAGTGGTGTGAATCCGTACGTAAGTTTTTATAAACTCAGAGGTACGGGCCAGGGATTTGAACCGGCACCCTCATGATCGTGAGTCGGTGCGTTGAGTTAGTATTATGTGAATGATGAAATAGCGGGGGCTTTTTACACATTTTTACCAGCGCCCGCGCATGTGACGTCACGCGTCCAGTCGCGGGTTATATTCAGAATCACGCACTGTGAGAGATATTTTCACTCGACAGCAACACGCATGCTCCGTGATTTATTTGCCGTAGAGAAAGCCGCGATGGATAAAAACTGCGCTAGTTCCTGGTCTAGGATACATGAATGAGAATGATCATGTTAATCATTATTGTCTTTGGTATCTACAAATAATCCGCAAAAATATCAAAGTTGTTTGGTACAATATAATTTTCTCGTTGCTTTAGGCCTTTCGTTTTTAGACTCTACTCAGTTAATGCAACTTTCAGATCCGAGCATTTGAGTGCTTGTAAAGCCTTGCCTATTTAAACAAATAAAAAATAGTTATAGTTTTTGTCCCTATTTTGTTTATGTCTATCTAGAATCTAGATCGTTGATAAAAAAAAAAGACTACCAACTCTTTATCCTATCTAATTGACTAATGGGGTTTCCACAATCGTGACTAGATGCAAGAATTAATGATATCCCTAAAGACATGTATGGTATGGTTTTCTTGCATATTTAATATGAGCTTTTATTTTCCTTATAAATTTGCTAGAGGGCGGAGACTTAGACATACTAAATCGAGAACATCAATCACGTTCAATCAAGTACGTTCCTCCTATCTAGCTTGTTGCAATATTTTCCCTTATAGGCACAAGTTAAGGAAGGAAAACTATAATTCTTGCATGTCATTGGCCAATTAAATGCAGTTTTACTAAGAATAGGCGCTTATGAATGAACTATCTTTGAGTGCAGTTTTAGTCTATTAGAATTTTGCCTGTTAGTTTACTCAGTTGCTATATAAACGCGAAAGTTTGCATGTATGGATGTTTGTTCCTCTGTCACGCACAAACTACTGAATGGATTTTCATGAAATTTGGAACGTAGATAGTTTATAACCTTTTTTTTTTTTTTTTTGGTTACCCAGGGGAATCCTCATAGGATACCCGGCAGCTCCGGGGGGAGCCGCCGGGTTATGTGGAGACTCACCGGCACAGAAGGTACCGGTGCCTACCCACTAAACCCCTGGGGTTCCATTGACGCCTCGGCGCCGTGTGGCGGGGCTGCGGGACACGCGTAAGCCTTACAACCGCATGCCCCGCCGGCGCTGCTCGGCCTCCCAAAAATAACTGGAGGCCGAGCCCGTCTCGGAGGGGCGGGACTCACGATGCGAAAACGCATGCGAGTCCCGCCCCCCTCTCAACTTCACCGGAGATGCCCACGGAACAAATGGGCATCTCCGGCATGGGACCGTTGGCGTTGGCGGCGTTACGGCGGCAACCGGCCCGCGAAGGCCTGTCGCCGCCTACCGCGCCTGCGGCGGCGAAGCGGGAGAGAGTTGACGTCGTCCTCTCTCACCCGCTCCGCCGCCTCCTTCTGCGACATGACTTGGCTGCAGAAGGTTGCGGCCGCCTCCCAGGCCTCTTCGCTGCCCACCATGGCCCTGATAAGGGCCGGCAGCGAGAGGTCTGCGCCGACCGTCGCGGACAAGGCGGTGCGAGGAGTCGCCCAAGCGGGGCACTCCTCGCGCGTATGTACCGCCGTGTCCGAGACGCCGGCCCCGCAGTGGTGGCACGTCTCCGTGGGCTCTCTGCCCGCCACCCAGCACAGGTATCGCCCGAAGCAACCGTGCCCGGTGATCACCTGTGTCAGGTGGAAGGTGAGAGCCCCGTGCTCCCGTTCGAGCCACTCCTTCAGGAGTGGTCGAACGGCGGCCACCACATCCCGGCTCGTAGCCTGGTTCTCGAGCCGGGCCGTCCACTTCCGGAGGAGAACGCCGCGAGCGTCTTCCCTCCAGCTCGCGATCTCCCGCGGATGCGGACGGCCCCCGGCCTCCTTCGCTCGCCAGTACACCGCGGCGAGCACCTCGGCTTCGAGGTCCCACGGCGGCGTACTGGCGAGCACACACGCGCCGGCGCACGACACGGTGCGATACGCTCGGACCACCCTGAGCGCCATGGCGCGCTGCGGACGTCGCAGCGCAGCCTGGCTTCGGGCGCTCAGAGTCCCGGCCCATATCGGCGCTCCGTAGAGCGCCATGGAGCGTATCACACCGGTGTATAGGCGCCGACAGGCCCTCTCTGGGAGATAGTTTATAACCTGGGTTAACACATAGGCTACTTTTTATCCCGGGGAATTAAAGGTCCCCGGGAATGCGGGTGAAACCGCGGGGAGCCACTAGTATGCTATATCAGTTATATGACACTTATTTAAATCTAGCCTAGCATATGTATAAATATATTAAAGGTGAAATGACGCAAATTTTTTTTATTATGTTGCCCTATAAATACTGTAAAATCACCTGAATCTACAGGTTTCGATTTCGGCAGTAATTATATTTAAGCATGAGAGACCTTTATAGGCAGGTACAATGGGAAACAAAAGTCCATTATCGTTTTAACATTTAACATCAATAAAAATTGCTGTATATTAATTAAAATTATGATGACGGATTGGTGTATAGGTCTTGCATGCAATAACGGCTAAAAGGATTTAGATGGATTTGTCCATCGATAGATTATGTCTTGGACTGACCCATAACGATATTTTAACACTGCAAAATTGAGAATCCCGCTAACTGGTTACCATAACACAAGCTCACTTTGAAGCTTACTTTGGCCGTGTATGGAAAATGTCCTAGGATTTCCCCGGGATAAAAAGTAGCCTTTCCCTGGCTGTAGACTATCTGTGTACCAAATTTTACCAAGTTTTAGCGTCAAAGGGAGACAGACAGACATATTTTCGCATTTATAATAGTAGTACCTATAGATTAGTTGTCAGCTACTTCTATACATGACCGTACTTGTTGTAGTGTGCACAGTTGTTTCACTTTAAACGTTGCACGCATAAACGGTTTTGACATCTGTATTTGATCAGTTTGAAAATCACCTATTTTAATAGCACAAAATTGATGAGTCATGCATATAGGGCAAAATATTGTGTTGCACAATTATTGAAACTGTCAATGAAAATTGCCATGTCATTCTAGTATAACCTATCCAGTGATGTCATTCTCATGTCCTATTTCTATTATAGGTAGTGGAATTTGTCATACTTTTCAAGCTCGATAGTGTATTGTCTTATTATTAGAGAATTATTTCCTTGTCGTGATTAATTCATTCATCAACAAGGAGCAAAAAACCCATAGGTATTGCGGGTATCCAGGCATGCTTCATATGACATAGAGTGTGTATTTATTTTTAAAGTAAATATTACGGACTCCATTCAATAAACTAGCTAATAATAATAAATGTCCCGTCTGTCTATTCGATTCAAGCATTTATATGTGTGTTATAATGTTTAGAACCTATTAGGAATATGCACATCAGCTAATGATTTCAAAGGATACTTTCATTTTATGGCAGGCACATCACACTGGCACTAAACAAGAAGATAATGGTATAAAAATGAACCGCCTTGATATGCTAATATTCATAATATAATATTTCATATATACTTAAAGATTGACGTATAAAATGGAACGTCTTTTATATAAAAAAAAATAAAAAAAACTCGTTTGGTTCATCACATAGAACCTGTTTAGTAATGGGTAATGGCAAGTTTCCTTATATGGTCTATTGTTTGAAATTGCGGCGTGTGTGATATACCTAGAATTATTGTAGCTATTAACGATACATTACTTGCACCGTGACTCCTACACCTGAATGGTTCACAAACTTGAGGCTCGATATAATTACATTACGCGAGACGCGGTCTGTTATCATTCCACCGCGCACCTTTGGCGCGGACGTACGCTCCGCTGAATAAAAAAAAAAAGTTTCGATTATTTTACCGCCAACCGCAACGTCATAGAGGTTACTTTTTTTCTCGAGTTTAGTCTACAGTGCAATTGTGTTTGTTAGTTCCTGATTATTTTTTCGCAACTGTAAGTACCTACCTATTTTGTTTTTTTATTTTATTTTTTAAACCGGCTTTTACATTTGCACTTGCATTTTGTTGGTTGTTCGATTACGTTTTGTTAAATAAAATTAGAATAGAATTTTATGAGCTGTTTATTTCAAATAAGCCATTAGATAATGAAAGAAAGTATTGTAATGGCATTTAAGACTTGTAATATTTGAAAGAAGGTTGTTGATTGATGTTATAAAATTTACATTTTTAAACTTTAAAGACCTGTTATACAATATAGCAGTAATAACAATGACTTAATACAAGGTGAATTTCGCGCACATAGATGCTGTGTTGTCACGTCACGTTCATTACTTGCCTCAAGTACAAACTTATCAATCGATTGAAAACTAAACAAGACCAATACATACCAAAAATATACTTGTTCCATTAAGTATAGGTACTTAATGACGTATTCATTCGTATAAGTAAAATATCGTATTAATATTATAAACACGAAAGTTGGTATGTATAGATTTTTGTTTCTCTTTTACGCAAAAACTACCGTACGGATTTGAATGAAATTTCGAACACGGGTAGTTTAAAACCTCAATTAACATATAGGCTTCTTTATCTCGGGAAAATGGAAGATCGCCCGGGAACGCGGGTAAAACCGCTTGGAGCAACAAGTATACAAGATACAAGGATCACTATTTATTATTTTGTATCTCAAGATACGTTCCCCATTCAGACGGCATTTAATAACATAGGATAGTAGAGATAAAGCCTACAATGAAATCTTTGCTCCGCCTTATCGTATAAAACATTAAACTTATCAAATAGATTGCAATGTACAGCAAATTGAGCAGTTAAAATAAATATTTACATTTTTTAAGGTTATCAGGTCATTAAATTTAAATACCCAATCGGTTTAGTAGATAGGTATATGCCTATTTCGTTGAAAAGCTTTTGACTTTTGACCTATGAGCATGAATTAAATCGATGATACTGGTGTAAAAAAATGATCTACCTACCTACAGAAATTCGACGTATAATATTTTGAACATGATACTAATCTTGACTGGGATAGTTATGTTTTGAGGCTAACTTGTAATGCAATTTCTTGATAGCTCCTAATAATTTCGAATTAAATTAATAGGTACCCAAATGTTTAATTGTTTTATTATCCGTAACTTGAATTGATTTGTCGTGAGACTGCAAAATTATGCATAAAGAAATTTGACTGTAATTCCAGAAAAGCAACATAGGGGAGCTATGATACATACCCAACTGGGCATAAATAATACCTATCATAATAATGATACGACCTTGTCTATAGAATACATCGTGACATCAAACCTGCATCGATCTTTCAATAAAAAAACACCATTAGAATCTACTTTGTGTTAAATTGTGCCTGAAAAATCATTGAATAGAATACAATTTACTGCGAATCTGTTATTTAAAAACCAGATGGTAATAGTGGGTAATGGTACCACACGATATGGTTGTTACACTATATAATAGACGAATGCAATTATTTGCCACTGTCTAAACGTAATACTTACACTAAGTAGGTAATTAGATTCAAATTTAATGCTCTTATTCTGTCACTTTGCTGCCATATCTTGATCTCGACTTCTTGACTTTACCGCCACACCCTTACAAATTTTTGTCTGGATGTAAATCTTAACTAATATTATAAATGCGAAAGAAACTCTGTCTGTCTGTCTCGCTTTCACGCTAAAACTATTGAGATTGACCAATGAAATTTGGTACACAGTTAGTCTAAAGCCTGAGAAAGGGCATAGGCTACTTTTTATCCCGGGAAAATGGAAGATCTCTCGGTTACGCGGGTATAAGTATGTATTGCAAAGTAGCTATCTAGGTTATCATATTCAAAAATGTACTTAATTTATAATCAGTAAGGACACATGTAAAAAATTATTCAGGATTTATATTTTTTTATCATTTATGTACCTATATAAAATATGTTATTTCAGGTTTCTGATAGAACGGCTAATTTGAAAAGTTCAAAGCTCCATTTAACTTGAAATAGTTGGTAAAATGATACATGATTACATTATAATATTACGACTACTAGAAACTCTGTAAGTATTGAGAAATCAATACACAGATATATATTTCAGGTGTAATGTCACTCTCAGTCCCCGTTATAATTAACTTGATACGCAATGTAGTTTCATATTACTTGTGGTGGGAATCGAATTAATGTTTCTCCTAAATTTGAATGGATACGTGGAAAATTTAGATCAATTGTTCAAAGTGCTGACGAATTGGTATTTGAAGTTACATTTACGGGATAAAGATTATTTTGTTGTTGATTCAAAAGGTATCAAAGTTGCTTATGATAACCTTTCGCGCATTCCCGTGATATACCTAAAGTGGCCTGTGTGCTATTCCAGACAGATCCCAATTCATATCATCTAGATTCCTACAGTCATTATGGAGTAATAAAGTAACTGTTCTAATATATTCAAACTTTCGCATTTATAATATTGTTTTAATCTTTTCAGTAATTACAGTAATTTCGTCACAAATTTATAAACATTTAAATTTATAATACCTATTAGTTCTTACGAAAAGATCTCTGTAGAGGTACCAAAATTTCCAGACAACGATGGTACGATACTTACGCATTTCTTTCAGAGCCGCTGTGAAGTAGTCTGTAGTGTAGTGAACCATTTTTGTTGATGAATGTACTATATGGAAGATAGAGCGTAAATAAATCAATGACTAACGGGAAAAATAACATAAATTAAATCTTAACGCGGCGTCAGTACACGCAATGCTTAATGGTTTAATGAATGAAATTGTAAAATTTGGTTTTCCGTATTGTGTATATGTATTTTCCACACTCATATTGTGGTGAGCCTGTCTTTAACACTACTGATAAAAGAAACAAATAATGAAATTAGTCAGTTCTGAGTCAATAAATAAAATAATAATAGGGATAAAACATTAGTACATTGACATATTGGTAATTTACCCTATTTACTCGGACCAGGCCTTTAGGATCCTTGTGTATAATACGAATTTATTCTTAAGTTAGTTTTGTGATGATCAAGCTTTGGATATGCAATGAGAAAAGCATGTAATTGAAGAAAAGCCTTTGTAATCATTGTAATATTATCCACATTAATAATAAAATATTTTGTCTGGGTGTGTGTGTGTGTTTATAATGAATAAACTCAAAAACAGTAGTTTTTTTAGTTTTGTGATTAAATTAAATCTCTCTTTCCCCATATTAAAGCTGCATTATCAGGGAGTCACTTAGGCTATGTTTTATACCGGGTACGGGAACTCCGCGGGTGGAAGCTGCGCTGAGGTATATTTAATCTCATAATTATAAAATACAAATTGATGGAAAAAGTATCGATCTTTAACGGCCGTCTTGGCGATTAATCATAGTGACAACCTCCAAGGCCATTTTTTGTTGATTTGATCGAAGTGTATCAAATACCTTTGACTACCTACTGTAAGAATCAACAGGATCCATGCGTCAAACAGGTTATTCGGGAGTTTAATGAATCAGATTATATAGAGTTTTAAGGTTAAAGTTTATATACCTACCTACTAGTACTTGTATTGTACAAGTAACATTTACATAATTTAGATAAATCTCAAGTCAAAATTCCTAAAAAAAATTCAGTTTACTATAAACTTTATGTTTATCTTCAGTAACTGTATTTATAACTTTTTTATTTTCGGAAGTTACATACCTTTTCTTCAAATATCTTAAGTAAACAATACTTAATTTCGTATTTAATCAATATTTATTCATATATAGGTAACTGATATGATATGAACTTAATAATGATATGACACACGTGATTAAATATTTATTATTATGAATGCTTTTTAATTTTATTAGGTATTTTTCAGACTACATGTGTTGTCTATTGTAATTAAAACAATTTGTTATAAACATAACATCTGTTTATTATATTAACTATCAAAGGAACTTATTTTGTTTGCAATCTATTCAATCGTTAGTCATATCATATGCAAAACCATATATTCGGTTTCATTAGCTACTTAGTGGTTTATTTGTAGTGATATGAAATATGGTATTATCTTTTTGTACACGTAAATTCTGTTAATACTAAAATATCTAAGACATTTATCGAGGCTGGATGCCGAGAAGCTGTTAATTTCATGACCAGTAGTTCTTATATTTCTCGTATATAATGATTCTGTTTATTATTTGTTCAATGTTTAAAATGGTCGTCCCACTGCCAAAACCTTGAGCCATTCCTTGCAGCAAGTAATCGAAAATTACTAGGTCTTTAGGTTCTGAAATAGCTCATTTTGTTAGATGTACATAGTATTTGTCTAGCTTGTAATACGGAACTTATTCATGACTAGCTTCCACCGCGCGGTTTTACCCGCGTAGTTCCCGTTCCTGTAGGAATACGGGCATACAATATAGCCTATGTCACTTCCTGATAATGTAGCTTTCCATTGGTGAAGGTATTATTCAGATCGGTCGAGTAGTTAACACATAAATAGAACATCTAATCTTTATAATAAACTAGTGTTTCCCCGCGGCTACACCCGCGTTCCCGGGATCTACAATTTTCCCGGGATAAAATGTAGCTTATGTCCTTTCTCTGTAGACTATTTGTGTACCAAATTTCATTTAAATCAAAAGACAGAGCGCTAATTTCGCATTTATAATATTAGCATTTTTGACGAATTTATGGTCAATGGAGTAGGAAGAAATACAATGTTTGCCATTGACATATTTGATCACGTGGCATCTTTTGAACCGACTGCCCCCAGGCGTGCATACCCGTGTGTATTATATTACTCACCTTGATCAGAACGTGTGTATTAAAACTATTCAATTCAACAATGTATACTTTCACAATTAATGTTGCTACATTCTAAACAACCGTAATTGAATATGTCGCATCGTCTATAAACATTTCTTCATAGTTTCCGCAACCCACCTGCTTTACATTACTCCTACTTGGAATTACATCATAAATAGTCATTATTCTATTAACGAAATTGCTCTTATCCATGATATGTCTGGCTCAGTGTCTCGAAGAATTTCACCGATCTTCAAATGTACGTTTTCAACTAAAGTGTAAATTATATAATCCGAGAAAGTTTTGTTTATTTTTCGTATTGTTGCAAGACTGTTAAATCATAAAACGACACTTAACACTTCCCTAATTAAGATTTAATACTTATCTAACTGCATTATTTGAAAGTTAGATACTGTAGGTATATTAGTAGCTTTCTTTTTGGGTTTTCATATCTAGTTTGGTGAGATTATCAACCACGAGTTTCAAGATCATTGGCTTGACTCTCAAATCAAAATGTTATCCTGTAGTTTTTATCACACGACCTCCAACATGTGCTTGACTCGTGCACGTTTTTTTGTATCAACATCTCGTTAATTTTGACCAAATATTGCAATATTTATTTTGAATATCGCGTTAATAGTTATTTTATCATGATTATCGTCTTTGTTTATAAGTTTTTACGCATTTTTATTTTAATTAATATGGATAGTAAAACTTTGGTGTTATGTTGACTTTAGATAATGCAGTTTTCAGACCGATGTTTGTGTTTTAGAAATACGTACCTACTTGTGTCGTGATGTTTGATAACATTATTTTGTAGGAACGCTAGTTACATTTCTCACATGCGTTACTTCCTCGAGCGATGTAAATAATCAAATAACTTTCATCCTGCCCAACTTTACAATATTATGAACACATTCTATTTTTTGTTAACACGTATCCTGTGAGGATGACTCTGTCATCTCGGATATTACTTCTATTTTGCTACCATTCAAGTTTAAGAGTTTAAAACTTTTAAGACGATTTATGGTCAACCTTTTATCATAGTTGATCAAAACGATGAAGCCAAAAATCTGGACCGTTCTACATAATTCATAGGTGCAAATATAGTGTTTTGTGGTAAATTTGTTTTGAATTTACAACCCGATAAGAGGTTTGCAGGTGCGCTTTAGCATCAGCGATAATGAGTCTGGGTAACTTGTTTGACTTCATATTCGGAAACAAGTCGAAAGCTGCTCCTGAGAAAACTGTACAGTCGTTCGAGTAATGATGTGCAATTATGTAAAATACGTAGCAGAATTTTGCAGTATGATCATCGCAACATGATTTATGGACTAAGTACTCGTTTAATTGACTGCATTTCTAATTCTCTGTATCTGTATTTCTTACTGCAGTTTCCAGTCCCCTTAGGATTAGTTACAAGGCTAATGTTTAATTTATTGGCGCTTAAAGTAAAGTCCTTTAAATAATTCCGCTATAAATCGAGTTTTAATACAACACAGATACTCGTATTTTACTCGGGCATCTTATTAAATTTGTTTCAAATACTGTTGATGTTTAAAATATGATATATTACAGTATCTCAAATAATAAACACATCAAATTCCGACCAATTTATTATGATTTTAGTTTCACTAATTTTATGCATGTACCTATATTTTAATTTGACTAATTAATTTTGGTAGCACGTAATGAACACGTGAAATGAATTAGGTACTTTTAAATTCAAATTTATGTACATACAAAAAGTTGGTAATTTTTGTGTAGTAAAGTAAAATATTTGTATTTCACCCGGTCATATCTAACATTTCTTGTTATTCTTTGAATAGATAGGGTTCAGGACAGCAGACCAGTTTTTCTTTAAACTGAACTTACTAAACTCCATGCCTTTACCGTATCTTTTGAGGGGTGGCTGAAATATATTAATATTTCCCCCTTTACCCCCGATTTTACCCCTAAAAGAGCAGTATCGAATCGCAGGGTAAAGAGCAAATCTGACACTATTTTAAAAATAACAATGATTTAGCTTGGAAAACCCCGAAAACATTATTCAACAAAAAAAAAACCCTAAAAGGGTAAAGGTCTGATATTGGGTTAGTGGTTTAACAGTGGACATTGTGTTTGTAGAATTTAGTGTGGCGCAATTCAAAAATAATTCTGCATCAGCAAGAGCCCAGTATAATTAGGGTCACACCAAGACGCTATAAATGGTCATCCCGCGTGATTAAATAGGAATTCAACTTTTTCCCATCATGGCTTGGCTTTCGATATAATTATTGATAATAAAGCGGTCGTTTCTCGAGACGGCGACGACAGATTCTATATCAGTAATTATATATCTCAAGATGGTTTTCTCTTTTGACTTTGAGTCGACATTATGATTTCGTTATTTTATCCTGATCTGTCATATGATTATACTCACGCCCAGGATCTTTAATTTCCCCGGGATAAAAAGTCTATGTTAATGCAGGTTATAATTACAAGTGTTCCAAATTTCATCCAATAAGTAGTTTATGCGTGAAATTCTAACAAACAGACATCCATACTCACAAAATTTCGCATTTATAGTATTAGTAGGATTTCGTACGATTCTTTAATTAAACTTTATTATTATATCAAAAAGTAGTTTCAAATAATTTTCAGCATGTGCGATGGTCGCATTTACATGTCCTTGTGAACCAATTATTCTATTTTTAACATCAAATCAATATTGTATATGTGTACAGGTTTTGACAGCAACTAAAAAAAACTAGATTATATTTTACGGAACTAACATTACGTACGTTATATATTAGAAATAATTTCATTATAATATTTTTCAAAAGTAGATATAATTTTATTTTTACGGTCTATTGTTGTATCAATAAATGCCTTAATTTCAAGGTGTTCTCTAACAAAGGATAATTAAATAGAAGACGATAAATGTCTATTATTACATGTGCTTTTATTCATTGCTTATGATATATGGGTACTTAAAAGAACCATCTTTAGATTCTAATTGATAATGCGTCATATGCCGTCGTATTAAATATTATAAATTTATGCGAAAGTATGAGTATGGATCGATGGATGTTTGTTATTCTTTCACGCAAAAACTAATGAACATCCGATGTAGATGAAATTTGGAACACAGATAGTTTATAACCTGGATTAACTCATAGGCTACTTTTTATCCCGGGAAAACTTAAAATCTCCCGGGAACCGAGCCACTAGTAATATTTATCTGGCTGGTTTGGCTTTGGGATTTGCGAAGTTATTCGTGAGTTAAATTCTCGCTTAGGATAAAACATTGATGGGCATGAACATGTCTGTTCTATAAACATTAGATTGGCGTGTAAAAATTTTATAGGATATTTTGTTTATTGTTATAAATCTGAAGAAAAGAATGACGGATACGATACGTCGTATAGGTACGTTCGCTTGACAAAGTAACGATTGGCATCTATTAACATATATTTGAATATATTTTTTTCACATTATGTAAAGAAAGGTGGTGAACTATAGATACGGTACTACGTCAGGGCGGAAACGCATAGAAATTCTGATTGTTTCTATTTACGTCTTATTTTTTAATGGATTGTTAGGAGTATATACACTCGTATGTCGTTGACATTAAGGCATGACTAGTAAATATTTTGGCAGAAACGTAAGTAGGTATTATAATCATGAAATTAATTAAACAAATTAAGATTATAATTGCAAATCCTATTAATAAGTAGGTATTTTAAATAATAAAGTTTTTAAAGATAGGTTACTCTTTCTCGCAAAAACGGCTTAAGCTATTTAGATGGAACACAACACACCCCTAATATATGATATTAACTCATAGGATACTTTTTACACTAGGACGCAGGCGAAGCCGCGGGGCATAAGCTAATAATATAACGCTCTAAACGTTGTATGTGTTTATGCAGATCATTGATCAAAAACAACTTTCATATGAATAATTTTACATAAGAATTATTCGCTGTGATGTTTACAGTATACGATATTACGTTATAGTTTTCTCCAATCAATAAGTATCTTAGTCATAATTGTATATAATCAGCTGTTATTGATTTATTACCAAGACATGTAAGTAGACTACGTATGCACTGTGTGAAGGACATTGCTGTAATCAAACTGGTTTATGATATTAAATCAATTGATAAGGGTATAATATATTGGTCTCCCTGCGTTCATCGGGGCTTTAATTTTCCCGGGATAAAAAGTAGCCATTGTGTTTTTCCAGAACATATTTGAACTCGTCAAATTTCGTGATCCTGTCTGCCGTACTGACATGGATGAGTAAAAAAATATATACATTCTTATAAACTTTCGCAATTATAATATTTGTAGGATAGTAAATGTTAGAGCAAACCTAGTAACGCAATATGGTTGTAAAATCTATAAAGGTTTGTTGAGTGAGTTTTAAAAATAACTGACGAATTGAGATCAACCTCCTATTAGCCAAAATGTCCCGGGAAGTAGAAGGTCCGGGAACGCGGGTGAAGCCGCGGGGAGCCACTAGTATTTTTTTAAAGTCGCTTAATAATACAAATAGAATTTAGTGTACATCACATGTTTAAATAAACGTGGCTCGCAAATTAAAATGCATATTTGTGTTATGTAAATAATTTGATTTGAATTTCTAATATTACTGTTGAGGTGACCAAATTTGGAAGAGGTCGAATTTTGGAGTTCTAACTCAAATTAGTAATTTATTATGTAAACAAATATGGTGTCACGTTTTTGATTGTTTTTCAATTAACAAAACTTAAATAGGAACAAAATATAACGAAACGAAACGTAAAAAATAAAAACAAAATTACATTGCTCGAGTAAATAAATCTCTAAAGACAAAAATTGTAACAGATGCATAAAAAACTAATATTTGATCATTGTCACAGTGTTACCTATCCATCATACTTTTAAAACTGAATAAGATGCTCTATGGTTCTATGCACTCCAATGATCCAAGCTATACAGTTTAGGTGAAAATTACACCAACCAAATATGCATTTTATGTCGAAATTATAGCAACGAATTTTGCTTGTAATTAATTTGTCGTTTAAAATGCACGTGATGCATAAAATATGTCAATAAACATATTAACGCAATTTAGGATTCTAATTACGTTGAAATAATGGACCGTGTTGAAGATCATTGTCATGTATCAGCTAAAGTCACAATAAATATCAATAGAATTGAAATAAGCTAATATGCGCAATGTTTTTGTTGTTGCAAGCTTTAATGCAATTAAATTGCGCATTCAACATTGCATTTTTAACTTTTATCATAATATTATTGTAACTCGATCGTTTGCAGTGCAGCCATCTGTTATTTTATCATTCTAATATACTTTCTATACATTTCCAATGTTTTGCATAATTATTATAAACAAACACTTATGTCCACCTTAGTACCTACAGATGATTCAATAAAAAATTGATACCAATCCATGACCAATTTCAGTCGACAGTTGCAGCAAATTGTTAATGTCAATGACCCGTCTGCCTTGTAAGGGAACGCATTACATTACCAATACCAAGAACAAGTACTCAGACGAATACTTGATGCACCTAAAGTGTCGCGAAAGCCAGAGACCGCTTTCGTCGAAGATGACCGTGTCACTCACTTGCCCTACAGTCTACACGTTCAGTCCACATGGCAGATTGAATCACTAGCTGCCTCCGCGCGGTTTCACCCGCGTTGTTCCCGTTCCCGTGGTAATACAGAGATAATATATGGCCATGTTACTTCCTGATAATGTAGATTTCCAATGATGAAAGACTTGAAATCGGCACAATAGTTTAGTAATGAACAAATTACAAACATACACATTTTTCCTCTATATATTAGTGTAGATTTCAAATGATCCCTATGTACCTAACGTATGGCTTTTCCTTCCGATCTCCACAATGCAATATAAACGTCAATTAACAGCTACTTGTTTTGATTATGATGTTAATGAAAATGACGATATATTTAAATTTGAAACTAATAACTTTTAAAATTTTTGTGGTTACTATTATTATATTGTCGCGGTTAATCTTAATTGGTGGTGTAGCTACATGCCGTCCCGCTTTTCCGTATACTGAAAGTCATGCAACAGAGAGAGAGCTTAGAGTCTGGTTACAGTTGCAAAACTTTTTTTACGAATACGAGTGACATAAGATTGAATCCAGTACTTCTCATTTTGTCGTGCAAAAGATATTTTACTAATACAAGATGCAATAAATCACGTTCTCTTTTAATGTTGAGACGTTGGCCTTCATTATTAATAGGAATTGAAATACCTTGCAAAACATAAACTGTAATATTAAAATTTGCAATACATGTAAAATTATACGATGTAGGCATTGTGATGGGTTCGTCATAAGAATTTCTTACTTTCTGTACTGGTTCAGAAATGTTGTTTTTATTATTTAGTACAATTAGCGAGTTCAAGGAGGCCGGTAACTGTAAAAATACTTGCTAAATTTGGAAGAAAGAGGTTATATCAATCCTACATAAACTTCCTATAACAGAATATAAGATTCTTTTTCTAGCACATAATTCTTAGGTTAGGTGATGAAGTTAGTTAAAGTATTGCATAAGAATCTACTGTGTGTTATGGTTTTAAATATACAATACATTAACACGAAACTAAAGTAAGATAAACACTGTAAAACTTCAAGCTAATATAAGTAAGTTTACAAAATCGCGATCACTAGGCCGCAATTCATTCATAGATTCTATTTTCTTGAAACCTACGGTTTTCTATCAATTAATCATATGTTCTGTATACTATTTATTTATTTATTTATACATACAATACATAGAGGTAAATATGAGACAGGATTATTTAATCGCTTCTGCAACAGCTATTTTATTTCCAACAGTACATACATATGTAAATATTTTACATGGTTCTTGAATCCCAATACATTGTGATCTCAAAAGTATCAAAGAACAGTAATACTGAAACAGTAAAATATTAACGACTATTAAAGAGTGAACACAAATTTGAATGAGGACATGAGGTCGAACAGTGGGTTGAGTATTACGAAATTGTTTCGGTTAAAGAATGAACTATATATTTAGAATAATCACATTCAACCACGAGTACACTACTCTTCACGTCGTACTTCTAATTCATATCGTTGTGGTCTGAGGTAGGTAGGCCCTTAAGCTATTGACACAGTAAGTCATGGCTTTGAGGTCTTACGGATTGAACTTTTGAGTAGTAAAATAAAATACAATAATGTTTGTTGCTAATTATAAGCCTTTGTTGAATTAAAAATGTTTTTAAATGAGTACAAAAATGTTCTGGAATGAAATATTTAAGTATGCCACAAGGCGCGATTATAGACCACACCTTTTAAATTGATTTAAATCTGTATATTTTATAGAGTATATTCAAGCAACAATCCACCCGTTCCACCGATAAGAAACTGTAAATAATTGAAAGTTTTTAAATAATAAAATTTGCTCTCAGACCAAGGTTTTAAAAATCAATTTATAAAATTTTAACACAAAGAGTCGTGCGGCTTACTTAATCGTACAGTAGCTTCTGATGAATTTATATTTCCGTGAAGATCTGATTTCTTCGTTTTTTTATCATTAGCGTGATTCGTGATAATAACTTGATAAGATATAAATGCACGCAAGACAGTATTCAAATATAAAATACCGCAATCATAATATTATTCATTTAATCTGCTTCTATAGATCCTAGTTGTGTTCCTATTCGTGTTTTTGTGAAGGTAAATTCAGTTTTAATACTTTAAAGTACTCATTTAAGATTCTGATTATTCTTTACTAACTTTTAAGTTATTGGTTGGTATGTTTGTTAATATTTTATGCATGTAGACATCCTCAGTTTACTCAATTCGAAAGTTCATCAACGTCAATTTGAGCAAAAGTGCATAATAAAACTGGTAACGGACTTTCCATAAAACAGAAACATCATTTACTTTCAGAGTTGGCTTCTGAAAAATTGTGTGGTTTTCCTATTATATGGTTAAGGATCATACATTTCATTATGATGACATATATTTCATAGAAGACATAAAATATGGTTGCGTATGAGTAAGTGGAAGAAATGTAAATTCTTGTGGTTTAATTTGTCATGAGAATAAAAACTATAAATACTGGATGCATTATTTTGTAAGAAAATTGTGCAATAATGCTTGTACGCATGCCGTTTAGACCTGTGCATTATGGTTACTTGTATTACCCCTTCTTGAGAGTCGTTGAGCTCGCTTTAAAATTCTGTCGCCATATTTAGTACGTTAACAGCATGACTACCATCGACCTCGTGTTTAAAGGATTTTGTTGGTGTTTTTGTCCAGACAACAATGTTAGCAGTACTCAAACCACTTCCCGATACATTCCGTAACCTCAAATGTTTAATAATATAAGCAGCGTCTAAAACACATTTACAATTGCTTCTTGCTTTACAAAATTTAATATCAATAAAAGTTTGTTGAATCAATTTTAACTGGTACCAGTGTTATTGTCGACCGATATATTACTAATTTTAAAATTTCATATAAATGTTAATACTACATTTGAAATATCTATACTTCTATACTAATATTATAAAGAGGAAAGATTTGTTTGTTTGTTTGTTTGTTTGTTTGTTTGTTTGTAATGAATAGGCTCCGAAACTACTGGACCGATTTCAAAAATTCTTTCACCTTTGGAAAGCTACATTATCCCCGAGTAACATAGGCTATATTTTATCCCTGTATTCCCACGGGAACGGGAACTACGCGGGTAAAACCGCGGGGAGGCAGCTAGTTCTCAATACTTTTGTTAAACGTTTATATCCTACAAATATTTTGAATGCGAAAGTGTGTCAGGATGTTTGCCACTTGTTCACGCCAGAACAGCTAAAATTATCTAGATAATAATTGACACAGCGCTAAAATATGTTCTGGAATAACATATATTAGGGTGTCCCAAAAAAATAAAAGTTGTTTTTTTTTAACGCATACCCTCTAATTTTATTTCAATAGTTCTAAAACACGTGTAAATAAAATTTCATGTACCTAGGAGCACAGCAACCCGTGCCGACTTGATGCCAAACTTTTAAGAAAATTTTTGTATGGGGATTGTTGGTAAAATTTTAAAACTGTTTTTTTTATTATTAAATTAAACACTATTTTAATTGTATGAAATATCTATTATTAAAAGGACATTATTTATTACTAAAAGAACATTATTTATTATGTTTTCTTTTTACAATCAAGGTAAATAAGTCTGTTGCTATAGGTACGCAACGCAGTAAATATAAGTGTATTCAAATGTTAATGAAAGCGCAAAGCTAACTATTTATTGAGAGTGTATTATTTATTGAGATAGGAGCATAAGACTATGGCTAGAGCTGTGTTAAGAAATTAGTTGCCTTATACCAATTCTAGAGATTTACTAATAAATGAGAACAAAACACAACCGCCATCAGCATCGCCGAGTGTTTATCGGACAACTTGTTCGACAATGCACATGCCGATGCCCTTCAAATAATAAAAATAAATAAAGATAGAATATTTTGAGAGCGGCATAAAGAGCCAGGTAGACCTGGTCACTTAGCTGGAGTGGATAAAAGCGGACCGACAAAGAGGAAAAATCTTGGCAGCATAGGCACAGATGTCTGTTAAGTATGAGTAATTCTGTGTGTATTATCGAAGCTACTATCGAGGAGCTAGGACTCAATACTGACGATTATCCAATAAGTACTCCTATAATTTAAAGAATTCATACAGAAAAACGAAAAGAGCGTTCAGAAGCTATCAAAGTCGATTTCCAAAACGATCTGCTGGATACTGTGGCTGTTCGTTGAGATGGAAAGCTGTTGCCAGGTTTAGACGTGCGCAAATTTAAAGAAGCACACGTTCCGATACTCATTTCATATGGTGATAAAGAACAACTGATCGTGGTGCCAAAGATGGATAGATACACTAAAAGTGAACAGCCACAAGCAGTTTGGAATGGGTTTACAGACTGGAATCCGTAGATAAGGTTCAAATTCTTTGGTTGTGACACCATTGTTCAAATACTGGTCGTATTATTGGTGCCTGTGTGCTTCTGGAACACAACTAAATAGAGATGTGCTTCGAAAGACATTGCCGACTTCATTTCTGATAAAAGCAAGACCTTGTTTCATCAATTTAAAATTTATGACAGTTTTCTCAAGGACTGTCCGTCTCCATGGCCTAGTAATGCTTCTTGTCTGCGAGTTGAGGAACAGATGGTGACATTGAGAGGCGTTAAAGATATAGCAGAAAGCCGTTAAAGATACAGCAGAGAGAGCGGTTAAATTGATACAAGATTTCCATGGAAAAATAACAGTTGATGGGGCTCAAACCCAATTTTATCTGTGTTGCGTATAAACAGACTCTGACCAAGGTTTTCAGAAAGAAATCTTTTAAAGAAAATACAATAAATATGTTCTTTTAATAATAAATAATGTCCTTTTAATAATAAATACTTATTACACGTAAAACGGTGTCAAATTTAATAATAAAAAAATTGTTTTAAAATTTTCCCCTACAATCCCCATACAATTATTTTCTTAAAACTTTGGCATCAAGTCGGCACGGGTTATCGTTATCAGATTTCAATTATATTTTATATTTACATTATTAGGGTCAATTAGAAAAAATATAGAGGGTATGCGTATTCAAATTCGAAAAAAAAATTTTCGCCCTTATAGACTGGGACACCCTAACATATATGCTACTTTTTATCCCGGGAAAATCAAAGATACCCCAGGCACAGGGGTAAAACTGCGGGGAGCCAGTAATGGAAATTTAAAACTTCACTTTTAAGACAAGTATGTTAACCTATGCATTTACATTGTTGCTGCTTTTTGCGATGTGTCGTATCGAGCAATTAGTGTATCATTGTACGAAACCAGCCAACGAACCGGTCGTATTGTTGGTAATCCACTTTATGGATTCGTTTATATCGTAATATAGTTTTTTCTTAATTGCATTTACGTATACTCTAGTCACTCAAGTTTTTTATCCATGTTCTTTACGGTCACATGAGATATGGCTTGAATTCTTATTGCTGTAAATTTAATATGTGCATTGGTTACGTTGTAAATAGCTAAATTCTTTGATGCTGTTACAAAAATAAACCATTGCAATCAATGACCAATTTTTTCGAAGAAGAAGGCAGGCAAAACGAAATTTAGACTTATCTATATAAGTATCTAAAAGTAAGTATTATGTAGTATTTTGTCAGATATCTTCTGGTTAGTCTGAAATCAGATTGGCCGTAAAATTGTCCCAGGATATTTATTTTAAACAAACTACACCTTTTATTGACCGTATGTAGAGAGCACAGTACTTAAGACTATATTCACTTCGACCATTTTTTTTTTGCAGTGGCACTATTCTGTTTGATATAACAAACTGGTCATACCATGCTAGTCATCTATGTCATTACGTTATTTACTTAGAATTCACGTAAGGTTACCGTATATGGAATATGTGGATCAATTATATTTCAGTCAAATCTAGTTTATATCGATACTTGCTTTACTGCCTAGTCTAGTTTTATAAGGGAATACGTTAAAACTGATCTGTGTCCTTGTGTATCTGATTCTGATTAAATGTCTGAAATCGATTCATGATTGATTTATTGATTATTATAGATCAATCAAATAAATCTAACCGATTTCATATGATAAAAAGATCGATATACTCTGTACGCTTCAATGCAATTAGGGTGATATGGCTCGAGATGTATTTTTTTAATATTGATTGATAGGTAAAATGCAACGACTTAAGATGCATTAGCTATATATATACATATTAAAAAATATAAAGTTCTACGCAATATGTATGCTGTAGTAGCTTCTGCCCCGCGATTTCACCTGCGTTCCCGGAGCGGATAAAAAGTAGGCATGTTCTGACTCTAACTCCATACCAAATTTTAGTAAAATTGCTTCAGCCGCTTAGACGTGAAGAAGTAACAAACATACACACTCACAGACTTTCGCCTTTAATATTAGTGTGATAGTGTCATTCGTTTTTTTTAGTAATCTCTATATTTAAGTAGTGTGTTGAAAACTGCATGGATTTTCAAATTGTTATTCTTGTGAGCACGCGCTACCGAAGCGTTAAGGTATTCCATAATTTAATATTGGTATTTCCATTACGAATATTCACGGACCATTAAAATAATGTAATAAAAATATCATCGCGTTGGTGTAATTTATTTTTCCGTATACGCGACCATTATTCGATACTTTATCGTCGGAAATGAAGGTTACTATTACGTAAATTGTGAATTTTATCGGGTTTTGTTTAAAGAAAGTTGGTATGTGGTGTTTTTAAATATATTTTTTGCGAGAGTATCTAGAGCTTGTGTAGCTACGTGTGTATAATATGTGCATACAAAACTAAATATTTACTGACTGTGTACGTAATGGCGTCAGAAAATTACTTTGACCATTTGAGATAACTTTTTTCGAATAAGACAAAGCATAGTTGAATATGCTATAAATTATATTTATCTAATCCTAATAGAATTTCTAACATCATACTGATATTAGTTTTAATCTTTATTGTATAAAAATAGCATTCTAAGAATGATTTAGTTCCTATAACACAAAAAGATTAAACAATTACGCACATTAGATATCTTTTCTTTTTTATTTAATTAAAAATTCTAATTAGTGAGATAGCACCTGTCTTATCAAAACAGTTTACAATACGATTTGAACCTATCATCAACATTAAGCCATGACATTGAAATTAATGTTACGATGTATACACAGTCTTAAAACATCTCGGCAAGGTCGTGAATAGATTGGCAGAGTTGAATGTGCTTGTATTATGTGGGGTCACGCGTGCCTATTTTGGCCAATAGCCAATAATCGTTGCACTTAAATTGTATTGATTGGCTGCTATTTGCTGCACTGATAAATGTATGTTTGACTCTAAGTGCAATACATTCTTTGATACCTGTCTTGTTCAAATTTGTAATGTTAAGTTACTATAATGATAAATTATCGTAGTCCCGATAGCCGAGTAACCAGTCCAGCAATTTCCCTCCCCATAGACCCAATATAGTTTCCTTCTTTTCTCTAATAATCCTTGCACTGAGTGGGTGCTGTCTTTGCCTGTATTTTCTTAATGAGTGCAGGCAGAGATAGTTACATAGGTATCCCCATAGATGCGTGCCGGATAGGATGTATCCCCACGCACGCCTTCCGAAAGATCTGGCCTTAGGGCTATGCTAGGAAAGATACATAGCTTTAATATTTTGTAGTGCAAAACTAAGTTCTTACAGAATGTTTATCCTCATCGTATAATATAAATATACTTGCTTAATATTTATATTGCCAAAGCGGTTCAGTGGTAAGCCACGAAACAGGTTTTTAATTTTTGTATGTAAATAAACTTCTAATCCACAACTTAAATACCTACCTACCAAATACAAATATCTATAGGTAACTGTATTACCTATATTACCTTAATTTAAAGTATTATTTATTTACTGCGTCACCATCTTTTGTAGTGACTAAAAATCCTTTCAATCCAACGCCTGTCTGGAAGAAAGCGCTTTTAGCGACAAGACCGTCACTTCTACTGTTACTTTGACTTTGCTGACGTCCACTGCTGGACGTAAGCCTCCCCGGTCCTCCGTCCTTCTCATCCAGCCCTTCCCGGCAACCATTCGAATGGTCCGACGACCTGCGAATGGTTTGGTGTTCAATTAATTGTTATCTATATACACTAGACACAAAAAGTTAGGGATATAAAAAAATATTGAATTTTTTGGGTGATTTTCAACGAGTTGTAACTTCGCGGAAAATATTTGTACAGCAAAAAAAAGAAAACCAAATTGTAGCTACAAATGTCTAGTTTTGAGATATGACCATGAATTTTTTGTATTATGTTTGGATCTGGAGAAATACAAAGATAAGTACCGAGGAAAAAAAAATACAAATTTTCTGTCGTCTAAAAAAGGGCCTATGGGCTTCAAAAATGTTTTTTTTATGGTTTTTGTCAAATCCTCTTTTAGGATATTTAATGAACTTTAATTTGTTGTAATTAAGAAGCCTGTACAATGATTTACCACGGAGTTATTGTCAATCAACCGAAAAAAGAACTTTTTAACTTTGTCGATCAATAACTCTGAGGATAATGATCGTATAGGAAATCTAAGAAAGGTTTTGAAAACTACACAATATTTTCTATAAGAAAACGTGAACGATCTTTGTCGAAAACATTTTCATTCACTCAAAAACTTTGACTGAAAAAAAGGCGAAAATTTGCATAATTAAGGATATTTAGATAACTTGGTATATCTTGGGATAAAATGAATGAATGAAGGATATCGTCGGTATTTTTTTAACCTTAAAGTATCCCGGAAAATCCCTGAAAAATTCAAAGCGCGGCAATTCTTCTTTCTTAGTGACCCGAGGCTTTAAATTTATTGTTTTCGCTAAAATCACGATTATAAGCGATGGTTGGATTTTAATCATTTCTTCAAAGAAAACATTATTTTTTTCTCAATAACCTTTATTGCTTTGATGTAAAAGATCGGTTTAATTCAAAAATTTTGGATAGAAAAAAAAAACTTTTTTTTTTATTTTCTTTTTTTTTTCTTGCCTTTGTGTGTGTTTGTATGTTTGTCTGTCCGTCTGTCTGTGTACATCTGTAGCTATTGAAGGGTCTGCACGTATACAGGTCACAATTCAGTACCGCGTATTGCCTCTGTTTTGGGTCACTGCTCGTAAGCGCTCTCGCATGATGACAGATCATCGAATGTTTTTTTTTTCTATTCGACATTTTGAATAAAAAGTCGATCATTTTCATCAAAGCAATAAAGATTATTGAGAAAAAAAAATGTTTTCATTGAAAAAATGATTGAAATCGAACCATCGTTCATAATGGTGTTTTTAGCGAAAACAATAAATTTAGAGCCTTGGGACACTAAGTAAGAAGCATTGCAGGGCTTTGAGTTTTTCAGGGATTTTCCGGGACACTTTAAGGTTAAAAAATTACCGACGATATCCTTCTTTCATCGATTTAATCCAAAGTTATACCAAGTTATCTAAATATCCTTAATTATGCAAATTTTGGCCACTTTTTCAATCAAAGTTTTCAATTCCATAAAAATGTTTTCGACATAAGTTGTTCACGTTTTCTTATAGAGAATACTGTGTTCTTTTCAAAACTCATCTTCGATTTCCTATACGATCATTATTCTCAGAGTTATTGATTGACAAAGTTAAAAAGTTCTTTTTTCGGTTGATTGACAATAACTCCGTGATAAATCATTGTACAGGGTTCTTAACTACAACAAATTAAAGGGCATTAAATTTTCTGACAGAACATTAAACAAAAACAATAAAAAAATCATTTTTGAAGCCCATAGACCTTTTTTTAGATGACAAAATATTTGCATTTTTTTTTCCTTGGTAGTTTCCATAGAATTTCTCCAGATCCAAACATGATACAAAAAATTCATGACCATATCCAAAAACAAGACACTTGAAGCTACAGTTTGGTTTTCTATTTTTTGCTGTGGGATTATTTTCCTCGGAGTTACAGCTCGTTGAAAATCGCCCAAAAATTTCAATATTTTTTTATATCCCTAACTTTTTGTGTCTAGTGTATATATCTGCCATGTTTTCATTGTGCATCTATATTATTCTTTCAGAGGTAAAGTTCCAAGTTCTAACCAATTTTTTTCATTTTGTCCACAGAACAACACCAAGAGAGGCGGTAAAATGGCGCATACATCATCAGTATTCACGCCGTGCGCGGGCGCATCTAGTCATAGAATAATATGTTTTGTATATATTGCAGCGATGGTACTGTTAGGTGAGTTACTTATTTAATTCATGCTTAGGTTGAAATCGCCTTTAAGTGTTGTTTTTAAAGATTATAACGCGAAAATAATCTTTAAGTCAAAATAGATAGTAGGTATAAAAATTAAACAGCTGAGCTTCTTACCGATTCTTTGAAAGTTAATATTCGAACCAATATGGCGCTAAAGTTTAAGATAGCTTATTTAAATACATAGATTTAAGAGATTATTTCTTTTAATAATATGTTATGAGCTTCATCGTCATGATGTATAACCAATATTAACATTTTAATCAATGTAAGCGAGGTTTCGTTGAAAATCAGTTAACTTATATAAGTTATGTAATAATAAAAATATTTATTTTCAGGCGTTCCAAGTGTACATTCCCAGATAGAAAAAATGTATTTAGATACAACTGATCTCAATCTGCTTGTTGATCAAACACACCTCATCAAGCTGATACAAATGTGAGTATTTTATTTATTAAAAGTTTTATAAACTTATGAAAAAACAAACCAAAAGATTATTTTAGGCTTCATTACCGGCTCTTTTCAGTTAAAGGCTAAATTCTGACTGTAGTTGTCATGGCTATCTTTCATAGTTACTTACCTTGGATCTACATTAAATGGTTTTGAATATTAGTTGAATGCTCTTACCATAAGAATGTTTGTTGATACTAATTTATGAACAAAACATGACATATTTCTGAAGTACTTGTTACACAAAACAAATATACATTTTCACGAATACAAATAATAGTCAATTAAAAATGATCGCCTGCATTTCCCTAATTTAGATAATGTAACAAACACTTGCAAAATGTACATAATAAAAATTTTTTTAACCCACTTTTTGAACTATGAATGGAAAGGGCGAGTATTGTATGAGTAACTAGTTGATCCGAGCTACATTTTACCCGTTATTAAATATTTTTCAGTAATGCTGCGCTCCTATAGATCGTCGCGTGATGTTATATAGGCTATGTCCTTCTTGATAAATAGGCTATCAAACTTAAAATATTTTAAAGCAGTAGTTTCGGAGCCCATTCAATACAAACAAACAACAATTTTATCTTTCCTCATTATAATATACATAAAGTCAAATTATAAGACATTACTCTCCATTTAATATTCTATAGCTCAATTCTTAAAAAGAATTAACACGGTCAATCCTACTAATATTATAAAGGCGAAAGTTTGTATGGATGTTTGTTACTCTTTCACGTAAAAACTACTGAATGGATTTGAATGAAATTTGGAATAAAGATAGCTTATAACCTGGATTAACATATAGGCTACTTTTTAACCCGGGAAAATGGAAGACCTCCCGGGTACGCGGGTGAAACCGCGGGGAGCCACTAGTCATTCATAATCATTTCATAAATTTCCAGCGGCGAATACAACACAACTCTTCAAGTTAAGTCCAACATCCAGCATCCAGACATAGTGCAGTTTGTGCCACCGACAGTCGAAATACCGGGTTCCAAAGAACCTAATACTACAGTAGAGATATCCTACGACATATGCGCGTATGGAAAAAGCCCCGGTCATTCTGAAGTTACGTTCAACGTAACGCCCACCGGCTTTGTTGAGTAAGTATCTATATTAATATTATAAATGCGAAAGTAACTGATTTAAATGAAATTTGGTAAACAAATAGTCTAGAGCCTTAGGAAGGCCAAGGTACGCGGGTGAAACCGCGGGGAGCCACTAGTATATTATAAATGCGAATGTCTGTTTGTCTTGCTTTCACGCTTAAACTACTATTAAAATGAAATTTGGTACACAGATAGTCTAGAACCTGAGAAAGGACATAGGCTATCTATAGCTTTTTGTCCCGGGAAAATGGAAGGTCTCCCGGGTACGCGGGTGAAACCGTGGGTGCCACTAGTCTATATACAATCATATCTCCAACTGTCCATCTATTCAGCTATCAGTTAAAGACATCTGGATTTTATCATTATACAACACTTTGAAGATTATCATTTTTAAAAGATTAACCCTCTCGAGATTATAAATATTGTATTTTGTTATTATTATATGCTACTTTTTTCATTTAAGTATTTGAATACAAAGAATAAAGGAACATGTCTAGTCCATGACTAATTGCAAGTCATAATATTAACATTATAATTAAGTCAGTCATTCTTATTCAAATAGCAAAATTTGCACTCCTAACATGAATGAATTAAATTGTTTCCTTGGCAGCTTTTACATGATAGCCGAGTATACGAATCGAGTCTTTTTGAGTCTTTTAATACATACATGCAATATAATTTAGTAAGACAACAATAACAACTGATTGAATAAATAAATATTGTACTGACAAAAAAAAGTTAAAACACGCACACAAATCTTACCTATTAGGGTCTTCAGATAAGTTTTCCAATAATATAGACCAATAATATAATAGTTTAGACCTTAAAATACAGCAATAAAGTTCATATTCCCTCAAGACATCTTATAATAATCATATTAACGAAATAACTTTGCATTTTCCAGTCTCGACACAGTGTTTCTTCGTATAACAGTGATGCATTCGAACGCAATCAATGTTATCTCCTACATAATGGGATGGATCTACTTCGCGGCGTGGTCTGTGTCGTTCTACCCACAAATTTACATCAATTTCAAGAGGAAGAGCGTCGTCGGACTAAACTTTGACTTTCTCGCCATGAATATTATGGGTTTCACTATGTACTCTCTGTTCAATTGTGGACTGTTTTATTCAAAGGAAATTCAGGTGAGATTTTTTTAGTTTTAATGGATTTTTCAAATATTTAAAATAAAATATTCTTGGGTATGTTTCATACATGGTAAAACTAATTCGAAACTATGGCGAGTATGTGCTATAGTAACCAGATAGATATATACAAACATATGCGACACAAATGTATATCTTAAATAATACATATGCTTATTTTGCTTTTTGAAATAAGCAATATATAATATATATACATATTTAGATCTCATGAAAATACTCCTAGTTGAAACCACCATCAAAGTCAGATAATTACCATAATATTTGTTCCCGAAAGTTTAAAAAACACGAATGTTACATTTTGTCGAGTTTCTTGCTGATTCCATAACCGGTTGTACCTTCACCATCCTACAGAAGGCCTTTTTATGTTAAATTTTAAACAAAATAACAGGATTATTTAATGATTTCCAGAGTGAATACTTCAGTCGTCATCCCCGCGGGCTGAACCCGGTACAATTGAACGACGTGTTCTTCTCCCTGCACGCTGCCTTCGCAACTGTAATCACAATCGCTCAGTGCTTCCTTTATGAGGTGAGATATCATTTTGATTTTATGTACCTACTTGCAGCCGCCCCGCGGTTTCACCCACGTATTTCCCGTTCCCGTGAAAACACATACAAATAGATATGTGGTAGCCGATTCTCAGACCTACTGAATATGCATATAAAATTTCATGTCAAGCAGTTTCAGTATGGTAACTAACATTGTGAAAGGAGTATTATATACGAGTAGATATGGCCTCTTTGACCCTTTGGCCCATTAGGGCATGGTATTTTAGACGACAAATAAAAAAATAACCTACTTGTATGGAAATAAAGTTGAAATTTTAACATTAACGGTCGTAAATACAAAAACAATACCGCAGTTCATCTTCAAGATTAAACTTATCTTTTGTCTCATGAAATTCTCATTATTTAAGTAGTCAAGGCGAAAAATCTACATTTTTACTAATATAATATTATATAGCTCAAGGGTTTGTTTGTTTGAACAGACTAATCTCAGAAACGTGGTTCGTATTAGAAAATGTTTCTGTGTTGGTAAGCCCATTTATCGTGGAAGGCCATAAACATGTTTTAGCACTTGAAAGTCAGTTCGTTTTGATATTGTTTACTTACCACCTTCAGTTACACTATCAGATATCAGATTGTGATTTACTGAATTGTATAAGTAAGCGATAAGACCGCCTGTTTTTATATATTATCTTAAGTGTTATATATGTCAATATACAAATTTCATTCATCCTTGGCATAGAAAGAATAGGTACGCTTAAACCGTAAGATTGTGAGGATTTTTGCGATTTTCATTTGATGATGAATATGATGATGATGCAAACTTTAGAATTTTAGTAGCTTATTTATTGTTTGAATTATAGTTAAACCGTAGTCAGTTAATATTAAACTAGCGTTAAAATAGCAAATAACTCGATTCTATGACTGCACTGAATATTAAACCTTATTTATGTACTTATAAAGTCGTAATTCGTTTAGAACAACACGTATATATGACTGTTTATATTTTACTTGTTGAGGTTATTGCCGGCTCTTCTCAGCAAAACCAACCTTCCGAACCGAGCGTCAGAGTCTGACTATTCATAAGTGCTTTGCATATTGGCCTATTTGAATAAAAATATATTTTTTTTTATTTGACTATACCTTAGTAGCCTGTTAATAAAGTCGAATTTCATTTTTAGAGCAATGAACAACTCCTCTTAATGACTGCAATAATTTTGAGCCTTACTGGTGTACTAATAAATCACTGCATCTAATATTGAACCTTAATTTGGTACTAACAAAGTTTAAATTAATTTACAGCGCGAAGAACAACGGGTCTCCATGACTGGGCGGGGCATTCTCAGCGTGTTCACCGGCGTGGTCATAGTGACGGCTAGTTTGGGATTCGCCGGGAAACTGGAGTGGCTAGACTTCTTGTATTTCTGCAGTTACATCAAGTTGAGCATCACCCTCATCAAATATGTACCGCAGGTGAGTTTATACTTCTAACGGTCCTACAAGACTATTATATTTTCCACGTCAGTCACACGTATAATACTATATTTATACGAGTAAATGCTTGAGATTTAGCACTGTTATCAAGTGACTAGGCTAAATCGGAAAAAGAAAATTTAATAGGTGTCCTGGGACACTTTAAACACACGGTCAAACTTATTCCAAACAATGAAACACTTCTATTATGGTACCAAGACAAATTTTACCGGAGAATACTACTTTTAAATACATACTTATATGGATACAGACACAAAACAAACAGTGGTAATCGAATCCACGACTAGCTCGAGAGTCAGGGTCGCTAACCTTCAAACCAATCATCATCCTAACCATCATCATCAGCTCATATACGTCTCCACTAAAAGATCACGAGGGGGTGTAGGCCATAGTCCACCACGCGGGTTCAGTGTGGATTGTTGGACCTCACATGCCTTTAATTATGACATCTCGAGCATGCAGGTTTCCTCACGATGTTTTCCTTCACCGATCTAGGTCTAGGTACGGGGTGGGGTTTAAACCAGCACCCTTATGATTGTGACTCCTATATATGTCTTCCAAGTATGTCTCAACGATACTAACACATAATTGTATCGTTTTAGGCATACATGAACTACAAACGCAAATCAACAGTGGGCTGGAGTATCGGCAACATATTCCTAGACTTCGTCGGCGGTTTCCTCTCAGTACTACAGATGGCGCTCAACGCGTACAACTACAACGACTGGATCTCCTTCTTTGGCGACGCTACCAAATTCGGCCTTGGACTCTTCAGCCTCATATTCGATATCTTCTTCATATTGCAACACTATGTGTTCTATAGGTATGTATATCCTTATATTAGAGTGCGTTGAAGGAGCTGTCATGTTGACATGTCATTTTTTTTACAAGGAAATGGAACAGTGGCTTTTGGCCATCTTTATAGTCTATTTAATGTTCGGAATGTTGCCTCTAAAAATGTTTTTGTTATGTATGGAATGTCTTTTTGTATTGCATGTTTTATGGGGTAATTATCACTAATAATTATGGGATTAATTTTTTTAACCTTTCTGATTGTGTTCCATAGATTTTTTTATCTAAACAAAACAAAATAACTGGTCATATGATCTCAAAGACTATTATAATAGCTTTAAAAAATAAATAGTTAAATAAAAACATGGCAGCTCCTACAAATTTGGTTTGCAATGCTTCAAATACATGAAATGTGGATAGATCTTGTTCTGATCCACATTTCATTCATGCTGGTGCGGGGAGTGCTCACTAACATAGTCATAAGCAGGAATCATTAACACACTACACGTACTGTCCTCTATATTCAAAATCAAGAAAGAAGTTCCGAAGTTGCACATTCGCCGTAATAGATGGCGCTGCATTGGATTTATGGATGAAATATAAACATTTACTGATGTTCGTGGATTTTTATGAGGCCTTACTTTTGCTGTTATTGGAGGAATATATAAACGAAATAGTCAATATAATCAAGTACAAAAAGATTGGCCTAAAGAAATGAAAAACTAAGAATGTTAACTCCAAGAGGAATTTAAAACGGCAAGACATTTTCATTCTAAGATTGGAACAATATTTAGACTACATCAGCGAAGATTTTTCTATGGAAAATTCATCACACACGGACCAAGAATCACACGCCACACAAATTGACACATACAAAATAAATATTTTTTGTAATTTTCATCATTCATAAAAAAGTTGCATAAAATATTACGATCATAGATCATCGTTCATCGGGCACACAAGCTTAGCTACAATGCACGCAACAAAAATGGCGTCACTGGGTTTAAAAAAAAACTATAATGCTAAAAGAAGATTTTCTGTCGTTAATATTTTCAGACTGCGCACGGAATTTATGATTGTAAACAGTAGTGACGAGGGATCTGATATGAGCAGTGGTGAAGGCAAAGATTACTTTTTATTCGTGGACAATTGGTATGTACAAGGAATAATATTAGCGTAATGTAGACACGGCTTTATAACATAAAATAACTTAGTGTATATAGATAAATGTAGACTAAGCTTTGTTGTAGTTAGTTGTCTTTTACATGGGATGGCGAAGCAAAAATATTGTTGATTGTGAACTTTATTACTGTTGTTATAAGGTTGCGTTATAAGAGGTTTGCACAATAATGATGCACATTAATATATGTTGTTAAGGAAAAAGTAATATTAAAATGATTCGCCATGCCTATTATATTTCTTAACAATGAATAGCTTTTAATTTATTTTATTACATTTTTAGGCATGCCGATGAAAAGAAATATGAATTGGATGTCAAAGCGTGATGCTGCCTTCGGAACCGTCTCAGCGGGCAAACATAGACTACACCTAATTTTTAATTCTATACCAACGCCATAAAGTTTATTTTAGCTTAAGTGCCAGGGGGCGGTTGATGCGTTACGGATTTATTAAAAATCTAGTTTCAATGCAATATTTTCGACGTATAACCTAATGCCAGTAAAATGTAAGCATCAATCGATTCTATGGCCCAAAAGAACTTAAACGTAAAGTTTTTGTTTGTTTTTCTCGAGTTTATTTAGTGTAATTTTTAATTAGTTAATTAATTTAGTACCTTTTAACACCATATTTAAAAAAAATGTTTGCGCGCAAAATTTGCGTAAACGTATTTTATTTTTTTATATTCTGTTACGATTGACATAGTCTGTCGTATTATCTGTGATGGAATAGCACATTTTATATTAAAATGTGTTAAAAAAATTAGCAATGCATTTTTGATTTACTACCCATCTGAAAAAATAAAAGAAAATATTACTTCCCCTTATTCTGACTACTATAAGGTTTAATTTCGTATTTAAGTTTTGTTATAATGCAACGTAAATGTATTTATTACAATCTCAAATACCTACTATTTTCTTAGAAATTATTGTTTGGCTTTAGAATATAAGTTATTTTTTTGTTTCTGGTACACAATAAATTGATCTTGGTTTTGCTGTGTTTTTATTTATTACCTTACTCTCTTGCTTATTTACTTTTCTCTTGATATTCTAAATATCATTAGGCTTTTAGCTTAGTGGTTACTTTGACAAACGTAGGTTCAATTCTACAATGTGATATATATTAGTTGCCTTTTTCATTTAGTCTACAAATGTGTATCCTAGAACAGTGATATGGTATCCTCATGATGTTTTCCTTTATCGAAAGTTATAACTTAGAGTAGAATTTGAACCAGGCTTTTATGATATTATTATACATCACTACGATCTGTGATTGAAGCGATAACTAGCTGGAACTGCGAATTTAGAAATAAGATTATTAATGCATAAGGTCATCTTTATGTATTCATTCTCTTGTAAGTAGGTATATTTAGTTATAGGCTCCCAAAAAGGGACTATGTGAGTATCTTATTGGTACATTTAGAATTTTAATGTGACTTCCTATAGGTGCTATAAATTCAAATACTCCTCATCAATGCCTGTTACACATAGTGAATATTAGATAAACGAATATAAAACTATCTTTTAAGATATATACGACATTTATCATATAAGTAATCGTAGTATATGAATATACTTAAGTATACCTACCTGAATCACATTAATATATGTGATGAGAACATACCGTCACATAGCGTTCGTGTTTCTTCAAAGCTCTGCTGCACTGCGGATTGCTTCACATCTGAACTCACTCAACAACATTCAACATAAGAGTTAAATTACTTTGAGCATGTGCACGGGTTGTATAATATTTTTTATGCCATACATGCCCGTGAGATTTTTTTCTAAGGAGTCCGGAGTTCGGTAGGGACCGGTATCTAGCTTATTTCTAATGGGGATTATTTTCTAATTCTATTTGTGTCTAGGTAGAGCATCGATTTTATCTATAAATTGATGTAGAACTGTCAACCTTCATACACGTCTCAACTGAATCCCCTAACAAACGGGGTTTAGCCATTATTTTAAATCGTACAAACCAAATCATTAACAGTATTATTTTAAGCTTACTTTTTTCTTATCACAAAATTCGCAGGAAAAGTAAGATTAAAGTAATATTGTCCTCAGAAGATTGGGTTCCTGGCAATGCAGGTTTATTCACTAGGTATACCTACTTATATACGGCATTTAAATAACATACTGCTACTATATACCTATAATATAATGCGAAAAGTCAGTCTGTACATATTTCCATACTCAAATCTATTCCTTCTTCTCTCTTCTCAACTCTTATTCTCTTACCAACAGGGAAGCCCGGTACATACTCCTTCCTGGAACAGTTTCTACAGAAAGCCTCGACGGAAGTGATCAAGAGAATCCTGAGCATACGTCATCAATGCCATACCAAGGTGCGCCTGCGTAGAACATAACTTTGTTTCATAGGAAAATTACTCGTAATTTAAAGGAATAAGTGCTAAATGTAAATAGCACTGAACAAAATATGAAGGAAACGACAATTTTACAGCATTTACTAGACACAGCTTAAGATACCATTTTTTATAATCTGATTGCACAGATGATTTTGAGGGATTGAGAAATCTATTCAATTTGGTTTCTCATTATATTGATTACTCACAAAAAATCTGTAAAAAGTTACAAAAAAAAACTACAACTATAAACTTCGGCCGAGCGAGCTCACCGTGGCTTCGAATCGGACTTCTCAAGTGATAGCGCAGTGAAAGAAAGAGACAGAGTATAGACGCTCCGAAACATCGTCGAGCTCCTGTGTGAATGATCTCCTGGTCCATAAGAATATCTTAATTATTGGAAATAATTTGGCTGAATTGTGCTTTTAGCACTAAGAGAAGAAGAAGCAAATGAGAACTTACCAATGCATTTAGTTTAGTGATTAAAAAAATAACCAAAAAGACTATCTAAGTACATATAGTGATAGTGACATTTTTATGTGAAGTGACACTTTTTGACAATAAAACAAACGATTCAGTGATTTTTATGATAAACTTTAGCATTAAGTGGGACATCTATATTATGGGTATGACTACGTAGTTATTTAAGATTATTAGTAAGGTTGTTAACTTTTGATATTGAACTTTAGATGCTAGAAAATACGGTTGATATTTCACAAGCACTTAATATGATGTACTTTTATTCAAGGCCACAAAACCCTATACAGGAATCTCCGTTGAGTCTAATAATCAAAAGCTCAATTGTAATCAACCTTATGTGTATACGTTTAGGGTTTAAAATATATTGTAATTGACTTTTACACGACGTCTGAAGTTACATAATTTCCTGTGTTGTCATCTCTCTTTCTCTTACCTACTTAGATATAAGTGCAACTAAGATGCAATATATTAATGCAATTTAAGTACATATTAGCATCTAACAGTAGCTTAACCATGTAATTGGAAAATAGCATATTAATTAGTGATAATATTATGAATATTTGTCAGTTACTCCAAAATTTTGTCTCTAAGATGTCTATAAATCAATCTTAAGAGCATACTGCCTTCGTCCCGTCCGTCTTGGATAAAAAAGAATCATTTATATTGAAGTTTTGTATCGAACTATTATATAAATTCAACCAAACAAAGAAACTCAGCTTTATAATATATAGATTCATCATAGATGATCATAGATGATGATAATACATAAAATCTCTAAATAATATTCCTCCATCATATTTTTTTACTAACTCGCGAGGTATCTTTAAAAAATCCCGGATAAAAAGCAGAATACATGTTATTCCATAACATATTATAACTCTCGACGCAAATTTGACGCTATTTCATCCTAATCCCTAATGTGTTTTATAAAAAAGAAGACTTATTTTACTTTTCATTAAGGTTGATTTTAGTAAGATGACAAAATTTAACCTCATAGTTATACTATAGTTTATCCTTATACGTAAAAAAATATATGTATAACCAAATGGCAGAGTATTCATGGGTTTTTCTTATTTGAAATAGCGATTAATACATACATACATGCCTTTAATATAAGATATGGTTATATGTACTATGACCTATACCTTTTTTTTTTTTTTTTTTGAGAGGGGAAATGCATTACGCATACCACCCGGGCGCAGGGACCGGCCCGGGTGGTTATGTGGGACTCCCGTATTTGGCTAATGAGGCCACGGTATACCCACTAAAACCCCTCTATCTTCCTCCTCGGCACTTTGCGGCGAGGTCACGGGAACGCCGAAGCACACTTCCGCGACCCCGCCAGACTATGACCTATACCTACCTTATCAGTTATATATTATAGTTATAGTTAACCTTTTGTGTTTTCCCTATGAAATTATTATTATAGTTTAACCTTAAATATGAAAACAATTTCATTAGCTTGTGACTTGTATAAGCGAGATTTATGTTTTTATGTGCTCTGGAAGTATTTTGTATATTGTTGAAATTTATTTACATAATATTGTCACTTATTATTGTTTGTCTTGAAAATTACTGTTTGAACTGATAATACGTTTTCTTAAAATTACTTTAAGGTTAGTAAAAAATCAATAACTAAATTTGATGTAGCAAAAACAACCTACTCAAAAGGTAAATGCTTGTGATAAATCGCCTGACTTTAATCAATATTTCAGTTTATTCATATTATTATATAAATGAGCTATATTATTTATCAATCGACATTTATTATAGGTACCTATGTGTTATTAGCTGTATGTTAATAGTAGATATAAATATTTTCCTTATATTTTGTTAAGGCCTAGTAGTTTTATTATATTACTAGTTGGCCCGGCAGATGTTGTCCTGTCTTTACGATGAATCTTATTGAATTAAATCGACTAGCACTTATATCAAACACCATTATGTTACATGACAAAAGTTAATATGGTCGTTCAGTTTTCTTAAAATTTTTAATTTTCAGGGCGACGTGTTTAGACTTTTTAATATGTATCTAATGTATACCCAGGTCCATGTAATGAAGTAACTAAAATTTCAAATCCCTAAACAATGCAATTCTCATCATCATTTTCTTTCATAGGAAGCTTCCTCTGTACAATAACATACACAACAAAGAATTAGCGAAATCGGTCCAGCCGTTCACGTGTGATGCCGTGATCAAGGGAAATAGGGATTCATTTTGATATACATATATAGATATACTTAAATAGGAATGGAATAGGAATGCTATGATTATTTACTAAATTAGTTAAGTTACCTATGAATTAAGTTTTATTTAAAAACATTGTTTATACTGCATTCACTGTAAAAGAGTGTAAATATAATAGTAAATTTTATATTGTACCTAATGGAAATAAACATTCATATTTAATCAACTCTGGTAGTTTTTGCATTTAATAAAACCACAACCTTAACATTATATTTCCACGTGCGTTTCTAGAGCTTTTTGTTTCTGGTAAGGAAACAAACTTTATATAACTTGGGAATAATGAAGCTTTTACCTCGGGAACGTTGGAGATCGTCCGCAGGACCCCGCGCGATGGAAGCGAGTTTCTAAATAGAAACATTTAATTCCCCTAAAAAGGTAGCACAAAGAATATAAACATGAGCAATACATTACTATAGAGATGATTTTCAGCTGACACAACGATGATTCGCATAATAACATGTACCTAAAGTATACGCAGGTCCATATAATGAAATAACTAAAATTGCAAATCCCTAAACAATGCAATCGTTGTAATATAATATACAGTACAATATAGATAACGCTAATGACTCCGTCACTCCGCCCGGTCATGTGATGCTGCTATCATTGTCATCCACACTCGTATACAATAACTGAGTACTTGACAAGGAAATTGAGTGAGATGGAAGTGGCATAATGCGCAGACCGAAGACTGTTGAAGCTGAAACCACAGTTCCAATCAGTCGTACACTTTTGGCAGACCTGTGCGATGTTTTTCATTAAGCTGTATTTAGTTTTGTAGAAGGATCTACTGATTTAATAAGATTTACTTTTTAATTATTTTTACTTTGCTTAGCACAAGTCTCTCCATCGATGTATTTTTTCAGGTTAAATGTCCAAACTTTGCAATGCGTCAATTTTACATCGGGCCAGCGGTCTCAATGTCCACGCCACTCCTGCATAGTGATGGGATTCTTCCCGGGAAAGAACCCAAAATGGGAAGATTGAGGGAAAGAACCCGAGGAAGATTCCCAAATGGGAAAGTATTCGGATTTTTTCGTTTTTAGCAATGTAACAAATAGGTAATGTGTAGATACATGTATATATCAAATAGTACGTACTATTTAAGTACTATTACTACTTGTATGAGCTAATTTAACTTTGTTAATTTCCATAATTTAATAAATACGTTATACAGTCTAAGCCGTTTACTGCGACATCTTTTAGAACAATATACCTGTTATATTAATTTAGAACAAAGGTCCCGGCTGAATGCTATATGACCGCCTAATCAAAAACATTCCTTTTCCGGCATTGCTATTGACGACATACCTCATTAAACGACCACATTTAACTATTATTTCGGAGAATTAGATCTGTTAATAGTAGAAAGTTGTATAAAACTACTGGAACCTATTACAGATACTATTTTCAAACTCGAAGGCAGTGAAATACTTATAAATGAAGTTTATATGGCCTTCAAAGATATTAAGTCCACATTAAATTTTGCATTTCCGGACATCATCATCATCATCAACAGCTTATATACGTCTCCACCGAGGAGCTCGACCCTCCCCTAACACCGAGGGGGTGTAGGCCATAGTCCACCACGCGGGCCTAGTGCGGATTGGCGGACTTCACGTGCCTTTAATTGTGACATCTCGGGCATGCAGGTTTCCTCACGATGTTTTCCTTCACCGAAAGCCAGTGGTGTGAATCCGTATGTAAGTTTTTTTTATAAACTCAGAGGTACGGGCCAGGGATTTGAACCGGCACCCTCGTGATCGTGAGTCGGTGCGCTCCCAACTGAGCCACCACGGCTATCCGGACATTTCCGGACATATATAGGGTTTATAGAGTAGACCATTTATATGGAAAGATGTCACCAAAATGGACCCAGTAGTTTGGTCGAGAGGACTCTGCAGTTCCAAATTGCTGAGTAGGGTTGCAGTACGGATTCTAACTGCTCCCTGTACTTCAGCAGCCACAGAACGATTGTTTAGCACGCACGTCCATATACATAGTCGCAAAAAAAACAGACAGATTGACTACAGACAGGGCAGCAAAAATACCTTTTATTTCATACAATTGGAACCTGTTTCATAAACACAAAGATCATGACAATGACGATGATGACGAGCCAATATCTACGAGGGCTGCACTAAAAGTATGGGAATGGAATATTTCCACAATTCCTGTCATATTAAAATCTTTTAAATTGAAAACTCTTTGGTTTTAAAAATCGAATACCATTTATTTATTTAAAAAACGATTCTCGGTCTTGTCACAAGGTTTTGTCAAACTTGTTTAGTCGTTGAGAAAATGGAGAAAATGGACTCGAAAAAATTCAAGAACGATGATTTATTATGACTTTCGAAGTGGTTTAACACAAAAACAGTGTGGTGACCGGATGATTTCTGCATTTGGTGATGAAGCCCCATCCAAAACTACAATTCATCGCTGGTTTGCTGAATTTCAACGTGGACGTATCAAGTTCAGAAAGTGATGATCCTCGTCAAGGTCGTCCAAAAACTGCAGTCACCCAAGAAATCGTTGATGCTGAGCGTAAGCTGATTGAAGAAGATCGACATGTGATATACCACGAAATTCAGGCAATTTTAGACATTGAGATGAGTCAAATACAAATAATCTTGCATGAACAATTAGGTGTGAAATATTTGTTTTCCCGATGGATACCGCATTCGCTCTATAAAGAGCAAAAAGCGGCTCGTGTTACTTGGTGCGTCAGAACTTTCGAAAGACACGCAGGATCCTCAAATGCTATATAAAACATCGCATCAGGTGACGAATCCTGGATATACGCGTACAAACCCGAAACAAAAACCAGTCTCGAGTTTGAGTGTTCGAAAATGAGTAAAGCCAACAAAAATTGTTCGTTCACAAAAAAATGGTGGCTACGTTTGTCTCCAAAACTGGCCATGTTGCGACTATTCCTCTTGAGGGACAAAGAACGGTATGCTAGCATTTATTTGCCACAGTTCGTTTCTGAACTCCGTCCTCAGTTTTTTCGATGGACCAAGCTGCGGCTCAGCATCTGATCAGCTTTCTGAATTTAACATCAGTGTGAGAACTGGAGAAGGAAGGGGTGTTAATGTCGGCGGTTCATCGTCAAAGTCATTTTTATTTATTCATTCTGAGAGCCCCATTACGTTGCTCTTAGTCTCTCCAGACCAATAAAAGCACACTGCAGAACATTTCAGCACTGCTTTTCGACATCCACACATCGCTCCACAAAAAGAAACGGTTTGCTTGAGTTTCTGAACATTTTCACTTATAACTTTTTCATTTATAGTTCTACGACAAAAAGTTACTGAACCAAAGTTGTAGAGAATTTAATTTGCAACAAAAAATGTTAGCAATGTTTTTTAATCAAATGAATAGTTTAAGAGATATATCGTATAAACCATTTCAATTGATAAAACCCGTCTATTGGGTTTCTTCCCACGTAAACACCCGGTTCTTTCCCATTTGGGAATAAACCCGGGTTTATTCCTTTCGGGTTTATTCCCACCGCCCATCTCTACTCCTGCATGTAAGAATATTATTGGTGGGTACATCCCGTACATCATATTTAAGCACATCCCTTAAAAGTTATGAAAAGTCTTAACGGTGGTATTTCATCTTCATATTTTATTTTTTACACTATAAAAATTATAACATAGGGGGAAATAGAAGCGCCTATGCTCACTGAAAATTTTTATCGCGAGTCCGCTTAATTGAGACGCACGCGGTGCCTCACATCGCACCTCCACTATTTTATTTCTTCACTGCCCTTAAGAGAGGACAATAAACCCGCGAATTGCGTGGTAGTAGAAATAGTAAGGCCTGGATTTAGTTTAGGAAGTACGATTTCTACTGCAAAAATAAGCACTGCATTTCTATTTTTCAGTTGGTAAGTAGGCTGCTGAATTACATGCACTGGAGGCTTGACTTCAATTTTCTTACAAAATTTAATGAGAACATACTCTATTTGCTAAGTTAGATGAAGAATAAAAAAAGCAATAAGTATAGGTATCCCAATAAAATTGATTAAAATACTTTCATACATTTTACCGTCACTAATCTATAAAAATGCGAATAATATTTTATTTAAAAATCATTCCATAGCCAATGTGAAATAATTGGGTATTTGAAATGGAAAATCTATATTATACGCTATTTACTAACGGATTGAATGGTGCATTAAAATACCGTTTATAGAACTTTGTAAACACAAACAATAATATCATAATTTACATTAATAAATAATAAGCTGGTAATATAAATATTACGAGTTTCTATGCATTTTTTAGAACCTGTTTACTTCTGAACATGTTTATGTGTAAATGAGAGCTAAGAATGTTTATGTAGAACTTAGATGGTAATATATAGTATAAGTAAACGCGTATTATTTATTTATTTCTTATATTGTAACCTATTATGTTCCTGAGAAACGTTAAGTTTATCATTAACTTGTTGTTTGATGCTCAATACTATTTATCTTCAAATTATCAAAAGGTTCCCTGCAGGCTTAGACAAAGTAACATTCTACTGCCGTTTGTACGGATAGAAAATTTACAAAATGTATGAAAGAAATCGCTAAAGGGAAAATAGTATTTGATTGTAAGAATTTTTAGTTCTCTATGAATTTGATGTTGACTACGAAGAATGGGTATTTCTTTCATAATAGTAAACCTAAAGGCTAAAGGTCTCTGAAGTAAGTGAGGTATATTATACAATGTGTTTCTTTTACTGACACAGAATTGCTTACTGTGACATAGGTGTTAGTCAGGGTTTTTGGCGAAAATACGAAAAAGAAAAGCACCCTAACTTTTAGACATCCTGAAATGCTTTTCCGATGGAAAAAATTTTTGATCATATTCCAATTTCCCTTGCAGATTCTAATTACCACTTAGTACATAAATAAACTGCATAAAATGTCCAATACTATAAATATCTCGTAGGTTTTTCCGCTATGCTACGCAAGGATTGCCGTATATTTTCCAATTCAATAAACAAACTATGTAACACATCAACCTCGCTTGACACACAATTTATTATAATTAGACAAACTAGACACAGTTTGGCTGCAGTCCAACATACAATCCGGAATTGGACTTGATTTTTCTGTAGTACTATTGAGTAAAATTATAAATTACATATAGGTACTATACTTACAATATATATTGACATTGTGACTTAGTAGATAGTTACATCGAGGTGGGTTTTACGTAAGGGTACGTTCTGTTTTATTATATTTTATATTAGTTTTGTGAGGCTTAGGTACTTAAAACGTGTTTATTTCATTTCATTGTTTATTTCATTGGATTTCATCAAAATAATTATAATAACCGTAAGTCATATAATTTTTATAAAACTAAAGTATAAAACAAAACCCGTATAACGGGTTGATATAATGTAGGTAGGTATGTCGTAGCCGTGATGGTTCAGTGGATAACGCTTCAACCCTCGACCACGGGAGTGCAAGTTCAAATTACATACTAACAAGTTCCTGCGTTTTAAAATGAAGGAAACTAGATTACCTACCTAATAAGATAGTTTTCTAGGCGTCTACGTCTGTCGTTGTAAGTTAAGTGAGCGTATTGAGACAGAAGGAGATAAATAAAAAGAAAACCACAAAGAAAAGATGATTTTACGAATGGAACTTCTTCTTAATAGTACCTAAAAACATAGTCTAGTATAACAAATCATCATCATTCCCTCGTAAAGTGAAAAGTCAAAGTGAAAAGTCTAGTTACCGCTGTATTTCTGGCACATGTCAACATTGCAAATAATGTGAGACAGATTATATTTGCTGAATGTCGCTCGCTGTCCTATCGACCTCGGCCCTGGGTATAGCCCTCTTTATCACATTGATAAGTACTGACCACTAAATAAATAAAAGCGTTTAAAAAGTTATCATTTAAAGGTTTATTTATTCTACATTTCTTTTTTTTATATGTAAACTAGCTGACCCGCGCCGCGCATCTTCGTTAACGTCACGTTTTGCTACATTGTTGATTGATGCTCCGCTCCTATAAGGCGTAGCGTGATGATATACCATATAGCCTTCCTCGATAAATGGGCTATCTCACTGAAATATTTTTTTCAAATGGAACCAGTAGCTTCTGAGATTAGCGCGTTCAAGCAAACAAATAAACTCTTCGGCTTTATATATTAGTATAGATTCCTAGGATATGTTTTTAATTTTCAAACGGCATATACTCGTAGCACATAGAATTAAAATTCACCTAATACGTATTTTAAGTAACTTTTCCGCCATTTCAAGATCTTTCGCTCGACCCTGGTGTTAACGCCTCTACAACCTATTCTATGACAATACTACCTAATTTATATGCATTGTGTGTGGACACGTTGCATTGCATTATACTTAACACTAGAAACAGTGACGGATTTAGGGGGAAGGGTCTAAGAGGGTCAAGACCCCTCCAATGAGTTCTTCCGTGACAAATATTGAACTTGATTTTTATGGTTACTTTGCTAACCTATTAAATGACAATCCTGAATCCGCCACTGTTTAGAAATCATTCAATTTATCATTAATATCATCGCCTTACTCATTCACAGCCATTTCAATAACCTAATTAATACTATGAAAGTTACACTGTCTAGGTACCTGTTAGGTACTTCTTGACGAATAAACATCCGTTGCGTGGTTTAGAAGTATCGAAGCGGGAAAAGTGACAGAGGCATATAACCATTATATTTTATACTATTTATTTAGAGTCGAGATATGAGTAGGTAGATATACCTAAGCTTCATCATTTAAGACCATACTTATACGTCTCCACCGAGCACCACATTTCTTTAGTTGTGACATCTCGGACATGCAAGTTACCTCACGATGTTTTCATTCACCGTTAGACTGCGAATACGTACCTACGTTAGTTTCATAAACTCAGAAGTACGGGCCAAGGGTTGATCCTACACCCTCATGATCGTGAGTCGGTGCGTTACCAACTGAGCCATCATGGCTTGGTAGCAGCTTATTATTATTTTATTGAATACCCACGGTAAGTAATATGTTCGTGACTATAACAACATGTTTTCTCGATAGTCATCTAACACACCTCCAATAGCGTCTTAAATACACAAACTAAATCGCTGGACAACCCAAACATCATGACCTGCCAATATTCAACAATAATTGTGCTAATTTTGCAAATCTTCGAGCACGGGATGTCAACTGTTTACATTAGAATTAACTTTTTGATGGGATATACGTAATATTTACCTGTAACTAGTATCCGTATCGTGGTTTTGCTTGAGTTTGAGGAGAAAATATCTGTAACATTACCTCTGACGTTGATGGTTGGTTAGACATTGTGGAGCTGCAGTTAATAGGTTCGATTCTAACACCAACTTATATTGCATGAATGTGTCGGTTCCTTATCTGGACGTTAATTTAGAGTAAATAAATATCTATTATCTCAAGTATATTCCTTATCATTGCAATATCACCCACTCTGATTAGTTTGGGACCTTAAAATCACGTGTAATGATTTTTTGCATGATTCTCTTAAATAATATTAGAAAACTATAGGTACCTATTTGCCTTAATCTTCATCATGATCCCTATTAGTTGGTACTTAGTTAGCAATAAATAAAAAGGAACGGGTTCCGAATAAATAGGATAATGAAAAATTGGTGACAGAAAATTATTATAATTGTATTTTGTGTTATTTTATGATTTAAATGATCGATTTAGTATTCTATCAAATATTAGCAACGATGCAATAAGATGTGCCTACCTACCTAGTTATAAAAGTCCTAACTAAATAGTACCTAACATTCATATTCCTATCATCATCTGCCGAAATTCATAAGGTATTTGAAAGTTTTTTATGCGCCATATATTTGTCAACTTCTATATATAGGTAGGTCACCTACATTCCTGAGATATGTTTCCCATTGCATTCTATTTTTGTCCCTCATACCTACTGCATTCTGAATATAATTGGCCTATTAATAATCTTTCGATGCTGACTGTCGTTTCGTTCTGCACGATATCTTCCTAAATATGGGAACAAGACATTGCTAATCTTTATGCTACAAGTATATTCAAAATGCACAAAATTTGACTTATTTCGCAGAAGTCATGATAAAAGTCAAAGTTAAATAAAGGTACTCCAATTAAGGGACAAATAAATAAGTACCGAATTCTAAATTCAAAAACTTTTCAACGCCATTTTGAATTTTCCGCAATATAACATTTTTGGCGCTTCAGTGACGACGAGCTTTGCCTCCAGAGCAACAGAATGAGAAAAATATTGATAAGTATATTTCGTGAAAATACTCGCTTATCACTTTAGTTCGTACGCCGACGTTTCGTAGGACGCACGCGTACAGCGGCCATGAAATGTCCGCGAACTTTTACGTTACAACGCGCACTCTAGTGATATACGAAATTATGTGATATTTATTATATTATAATAGTGAAAAATATCTCCCTGTGATACATAAGAAAACTTTTATATTAATTAATCAAGTGATAATTGTGGTTTGCTATCATGGCAGACGAAAAGTGAGTACCTACCTACAATTAGCAATCTATTACTTAATAATAACATGGCTTTTTCTTATATTTTATAATAATATAATATAAATAATGTTCGAATTTTAATGAAGGAGAATTTGACGTAACTATAAAGTTACCTACTAAACAATGAATATAGTGACCTCTTTGGTTATCGAATCTTAAACAATAGGTAGGTACTTATTAACTATTTTAAATACTTTTGTTAGAAATACAAACTCATTAGCCTCCGATTTTAGAAGGTAGTTTTTTTAAACTAAGCAGGTACTTCCCTGTGCAAACTGACATTAGTTTACTTACTAAGTACCTGAATGATATTGTAGTAATTGTTGGTAATCTCAAGTACAGTAAAAATCAAATAATAATATTTAAATTTTAATTATCACTTTATAAACGTTCTAAATTCATAAATACCTAAACACTAAGATAAAGTTCGCTCGAAACGAAACAAATTAAAATCATTAACTTACTTATCAAATTAGGTAAAGTTCATTAGTTAGGTAAATAAATATAGTTAATTGAGTTACATGGTAACTAATCGTAGCGATTTTAATTGGGGCATTCCTAGAGTATTTGCTTATACCTATAGGCATATCCTGTGCAAAAATAGGTCGTACCTACTTAGATATCGGTTATTTTTATGTTTACTAGCAAGTGTAGGTACTGGTAGTAGTTGAGGTATAATGCTTAAAAAATATATGCAAATAAAGATAGTTTATTTTTCTTTCTATCAGAGAAAAACGTATTAAAATCCGTTGAGTAGATTAAGTAAAGTTAAGCGGAGAAACAGAGGAAGACAGTGACTTTGTTTTCTACTAGGTATTTAGTAAAGAGAGCATAATATAAAACTGCAAATGTTCACTCAACTGATTAATATAGGACTTTAGGACGTTTTTTTATTTGGAATCATTTCGAATAACGTTTCAACTAAATATTGACAACTTTAAAAACCAATCAAAATATATCAAACCGTTCTTAAGTGATGCTTACCAACGTAAATAGATTTTAAATATGTATTGGGATAGTTTTTATTTTAGTATATTTTTGTTTTACTGCCTTAAAACTGGAGCATGTTATTTACGTCTTTAACGAAGAGGAAATATCTGAGATGAACAGACTGACATTACACAATACCGTCTTATATTAATGTTTTATATTCAGTTGAGTATAAACGGCTATACATATAAGAAAAACATTGTTAGAATGGTGCGAATTTTAATTGGGACTTGAACATTTAGAGAAAACTAAATGGAAGAAGAAAACTAAAATTTAGGGAACGCGGGTGAAGCCTCAGAACGTTAGCTAGTATTAATATATTTTTTCTTATATTTATAATAATCCACCTTCTATCTATACAATAGAAATTCTTATAATAAACCAGTGGGAAAATACTAGATGGCGCTATCGAAAATTTAATCGCGCTATGGTTTCGTTCTTACCGCATTGTTAATATATCTCAGTAAACGAGAACCTAATGCAGGATTGACCACGGAAGGGTGTAAAACAGCCATCAGAGGCACACGGCGTGTAAATTTAATCTGTTAAATTTATGAACCACTAAGTCTTCATCTTATTTCTCTATGCTATCAGTTTTTTTTTCTTAGATTTTAACAGTAACTTGTAAACTTTGCAGGGCATAAAGAATCGCTACTAAACTAAGTATGTAGTAGAATGTATAATTATTCCTAATCGAGTGCTTGAAATATTTTTATTCCTATTTCGGTAGTTTTTTTTTATTTTGTCGGGATTTACATTAAAATCACCAACAGTCTAAACATTTTGGTATCTCCTTCTCTGTCCTGAAAGAAAGGGTTGACGACCGATGTCACACGACGGATGCAGCTCATGCAGCGTCCACACTCTAGTGTTGAGACTTGGCTGCCAGCCCAGAGACCTTAACCTTCACTCCCCAACACTGTAATGCACTGACATTAACTTGGCACGAGGATAAAATGTAGTTTTTTTGTCTATTTTTCAATGGGTTTGAAGTCACGCGCTTCATTCCTCACCTCACAGATATGCTTGGCATCAGCTACTTCTATTTGTCTATGACAAGTTTACCAACACTCAAAAATAAATCTGGTTCCAGATAAAAAAAATTGTAAATCGAAAACGATTTTTTTTTCACCACGATAATGCTGGTATAATATACCTTACCCAGTAGTGTTAAAAAAGAAATAGTTCGCATATAAATTGGTTACGGAAATATGAAATGATATAGGAATCCACGCCAACACTTGTACAAAGTCCGTCCAAATGGGCCGTTCCCGTATGCCCTGCCAAATATCTAAACAAGAAATACAGATATTTTAGTTCTAATCACGTCAAGTTCACGTGCGGTGTATATTTTTGGAATTATATACCCACAAGCGTGTTTACAAACACAGTTATAGGTTAAAGAGCTTTTGAGACAATCTGATGATCTTTTGTTTGTTTTATAACGAAGTGTTGTGAAGTGAGTCTGAATCGTTCATAGAGGATTCTGTACAATAACACTTTGATACTTTGCGACAAGATTTCTATGTTTTTTTAAATATAGGTATATTTTATAGAAGACCTACTATAACTATGATAATACATATTCATCTTTTGGACATTGAATGCATACCTCCCTTTAGGTAATTCTAGGATATATAAATTATATTATTATTATTTAATCTAGGATAAACCGGTTTTAATTAGGATCTGTACATTAAATTAGAATACATTTCTTTAGAATGCTTAGGTCTATAGATGATTTAGGTTGGCCAACTTTTACTTGACGCCATATTAACTATATTTGGGTTTTTTTTTTATTGTATACATGTTCTTTGAAAGATATTATCCAGTGGTTTCCCTGGAGGTTTATTGTTACATGGTCATCGAAAGACAATATTGAATCGTCGTTCCCATCTTACTACAATTCTATTCAACGTAATGTCTGAGACTTCCCGAAGACATTCAATGTTAATGATTTATATAAAACTGTATTTACTTGTCATTTACACATCACTTCAGGGACACATCTTTCAGTAGTCTTATTATTTTAACAAATGCGCAGTTACCTAACATTTTTTTCAGTAATACGATACTTCTGTAAACTAATATAGTGGATGGGTGTGGCGCATTATTTTCAACGTCTTTTTTCAAAATAAACATGACAAACGTTTCACTGTCGTCTGACGTAACAACAGTAATGAGAAATGGTAATGACTGCCAAATTGTTTGGAAATAATTGTTTAGTTCTCGTGTAAAATCCATACTAATATTATAAATGCGAAAGTAACTCTGTCTGTCTCGCTTTCATGCTTAAACTTCTGGACCGATTTATATGAAATTTGAAGAACCTGAGAAAGGACATATGCTACTTTTTATACCGGGAAAATGAAAGATCTCCCGGGTACGCGGGTAAAACCGCGGGGAGACACTAGTTGTATAATAAAACTTTCTTTAAAACTAAATTATCCATTTGATGGGTTAAATAACTGACAGTTGAATGGGAGGTTGTTAGTATTACATTTAGACTATCAACGCGAGGCGCCGATACTGATTTTATGAGCTAATATTTATCCTAAACTTTAGGGTTATCATATAAATTATTTTGTTTTTACGCAACTTTTGATATTAAGGTAACGCTAAGGGAAAGCTCAAACGTTATAATATGCCTGTTAAAACTATTTTATATTACTTAATAGTTTATTTAAATGTTATGTAGGTAGTTACTTAGGTACCTTTATTTTGAAATCGTATAGAATTTTAAAAATAATATTAAATATAAACATCGCGGAAAAACCTTTGGTAATCTATACTAATATTATAAAGAGGAAAGATTTGTTTGTTTGTTTGTTTGTTTGTTTGTTTGTTTGTTTGTAATGAATAGGCTCCGAAACTACTGGACCGATTTCAAAAATTCTTTCACCTTTGGAAAGCTACATTATCCCCGAGTAACATAGGCTATATTTTATCCCTGTATTCCCACGGGAACGGGAACTACGCGGGTAAAACCGCGGGGAGGCAGCTAGTTAATTATAATTATGCTAGAAGAGATATAACCTTGACCTTATCTAGATAATTAATTTTATATTAATATATCCTAAAATAAATAAATAATAATAATAAATATCCTGGGACATTTATCACACACGGCTAATCTGATTCCAAAGTAAGCTTGGGTGGGATTCGAACCCACGACTGCGCTTGAAAGTCAGGGTCACTAACCACAAAGCCAACCGGGCTGTCTATGTAAATTATTTCTTAATGGCCTTAATCAGTTCAAATAACAGTCGATGATTTTCCAACGAATATCTAAGCCAAAACAAATACTCGTACGTCAATGGAAACCTGTCATCTTCCTACACACCCAGGTCTTGGCGCCAAGACTGGAAGGCGCTTATAGAAAATATGAATTTTGTATTTTCTTTTTGCACTTTGGCATGAAACCTAAAATCTAAATGCGTTGTCCAGATTTATTTATGTATTGTATAGAAAATTCTGGTGATTTTGTATGCAAGGCAATGAAATATTGAGTCATTTGACAAGTATAAATTACTAAGGCGAACATAGGAAATAGGTATTCTATTTATTTTCTACAAAACGTGGATTTGATTCTTTTAAATGCCAAATATATTTGAATTTATTTATAAAATATTTTTCGTAATTTTAATCATCTTTATAGGGTTTAGTGTAGTACCTACCTACATATTATTAGGTATATATACTTATACTAGCTGCCGCCCCGCGGTTTCACCCGCGTAGTTCCCGTTCCCGTGATCACAGGGGTATAAAAAATAGATAGTAGCCGATTCTCAGACCTACCCAATATGCACACAAAATTTTATGAGAATCGGTAAAGCCGTTTCGGAGGAGTTTAATCACAAACACCGCGACACGAGAATTTTATATAGTAGATGTAACTACCTACGTTTTAAATATAATTGGTATATATAGAAAGTGCATTTGTGATAAGCATCAAAGCCGACACCGATCATTAGGGTATATCATGAAAGTCACGAAATCACTGATGTCATATGTTGATTGTAGTTACAATGGCAATCTGAATAATAATTATCTAATCGTTAGATAAGACGCCAAAACATCACGAGCTTGATAACATAGTAGCAAGTGACGTTTTCCGCCATTTTGTATTTCTGTTTCGGCGAGAAAAAGACAATAAAAACTGAAAGTTCTGAAACGGTAGCTTCAGTAGCCTTCATAAGACTATTACACAACATACAAGCCTCACATTTAAATCATTATATTTTCATGTATGAACATTTATTAATTACATTCATCGTATGTCTTCTATAGTTATATTTTTGTTTAAAAAAGTAGCCTATCTAAAAAATATGAAACTGTATTTATCAGGTGCGTTCCTAGTTCTTCCGTTCCAGACAGAAGCTAGATCTTCCATCCAAACCTTCCCATTTGTAACATCAGTAGAAAGGATTACCTACACTTATGGGAGAATAAATGCCTATATCTATTAGTGATTTTTGAATAACTATTATATTTGCAATGCCCTAATAAAGGCTGGACGATAGCTAGTCCCTACACGTGACTGCACGTAATAAATAGTAAATATGCATCTCTAAATACTAACATTATCCACACAACACGCTCAATTACTAATGTGAAGCGTAAAATAAACAATTGGCCGTAACCCAACGTTGAACCGACTACCGGTATTTATTTGTACCTACCGTTAATATATTTTATTATAATACCGTATGTTTTATTATACGGGATAAAAAGTAGCCTATGTCCTTCCTCAGGCTCTGGACTATCTGTGTACCAAATTATATGTAAATCGGTTCTGTAGTTTTAGCGTGAAAGTGAGACAGACAAAGTTACTTTTAAATTTATTATACGAGTATTAGTATGAATTATCCTTTCTAATTACTTTCGCATTTATAATAATGTCGTGCTAATGTTAAATAAATAAATAATACTAGACTTAGGATTATTCCTATAAATAGGTATCATAAAAGGGAAAGATACTAGGAGATTGGAAAAACATAGCCTACCTTTTATCCAGGAATAGGGAATATTGAAGTTCCCCCGGGAAAAACCTCGCGCGCAAAACCCCGCGGTGGACGTTCGTAACTGATAATATAATATAATTTAATATTAACTCTAAACCTTGTATTCATAAAATCGTTATGAGTGTTGTCCCTATCTGTCATTTGACGTTTCATCTGCGCAAGAGTAACAACAATTACACCTATATGTATATATTTTATGAGTAATGCAGTTTATGGCTGCGTGATGTATGATTTTCTAATGTTGGTGATTTTTGTCTGTTGTTATCCCACTGTAGGGCAAAGGAATCCCGCCCTCCACTTTGTTGTTTGCCTTTGGCCAGTCGTTAAGATAGGCATCGAGACCATATTTCCATCTCCGACGTGGTCTGCCGCGACACCGTTCAAATACTAATATTAGTTAATAAAAGGTCATTCAATAAAATAATATAAATTCTTCAAAACCAGTAATGTGATAAAATTGGTTCGTCCCCTTACCATTGCACTTATTTGTATTCCAATGTTTACTATTAATACATCAAAACATTATCAAAAGATAAATATCATATTATAAAGTCCTGATTCCATATTAATGTCCAATTTTATCAGCCTAATCGTGCACTACTGTATACATAAGTGATCGATAACCAGTAGTATACGTTCAATTCAAATAAGATAAAGTGATAACTTCCTACAACATGCGATACGTACGCTAGGTACTATGAAATGGTTTAAAAATAAGCCAAATTTTATGAGGTATATTAAAGAATTTCGAAATTTTTCCGCTTTGTTTGTACCCAACTTTTAAGGGTTCAGGGGTTACATTGCGAAATTTAAAAGTTTTCAAACCACTTCGAAAATGTTTTTTTTGATAATTCGTTGCCACGTTAGTCACGTTTTTATCGATATTAGTTAGTAGGTACTACGTGTTGCATAGGTATTTAACATATGAAAATATAAAAAAAGTTATTTAGAAGGGAAAGTAAAACTTTTTGTTGAATAATAAATCTGAAAACTGTATCTGTACTCTGGCAACATGCCAAAATATTGATGTCAAACCTTATGTACTATAATAAAGCTGTCAGTTCCATTTATACCGCTAACACGTCGTTTTATTATACTTTTGACATGCTCGATGTACTTTTGTCAGATTAATTAAAATAAAATATCTAACTGAACAATAAAATTGCCTGACATCTCATTTCTTTAACCATAGTTCATGCTAAAGCGATAGTTTATGTAACGGGAAAACATCTTGTCTCTCGATTTTTGGTGTACTTTGGTGTACCTACTTACCTCAATTGCAAAGAAATTATATCTTATTTAGCATCATGTTTCAAGAAAGGTTAATTTTAACAAGCTTTCTGCCATAGTATTATTTTGTTATGTTACTATCTACAGACCATGAACTTGAATTTAGAATGAAACAAAATGGTTATTGTTTTTGATCAACAAGCGTAGGATATTTGATAGCATTTATTTGTTACGTGGATTATATACAGTGAATATTTTTAAGGGAACCTCAATTGGGTTCATTTTGCTGACATTTAAATAAGTCTTTATTTTATTTTCGCAATTCTAAGATAATGTAAATTTTCCAAATTTGTACCCTATGTAGCTACGAGTACCATAGATCCAAGTTTGACCTAACGACTATTTACTCATCACCTAGATACTAAAATAAGTTGTTCTTCAAATGAATCACAAAGTATGAAGATGTCATATCGCAATCCTTATTTGATAAGTTAATTTTTAAAGAATATCACAGCAAACAAGTGTTTGTTAATTGTTTTGTTTATTGCACTTATATGATAACACTATTTCGTGCTTCAATGACTTACTCATAAATTATTATTCCTGTTTTATATATAACTAGCTTCCGTGTCGCGTTCCCAGGGGATATTCAATTTTCCCGGGATAAAAAGTAGCCTATGTCTTATTCTAAGCTCTAGTCTATATCTGTACCAAATGTCATTTAAATGGGTCGGGTGGTTTTGGCGTGAAAGCAGAGTTACTTCCGTATATACAATACTAGATGCCTCCCCGCGGTTTTACCCGCGTAGTTCCCGTTCCCATAGGAATACAGGGATAAATATAATTATTAAAATCGGTCTACTACTTTTTGAGCTTATTCGTTACATACAAAAATACAAATCTTTCGTCTTTATAATATTAGTGTAGACAAGTACGGATAAAACTGCAAGTACTGCTACTTATCAAGTTTTAGAGGATCGAAACAAACTGTCCTAAATACAAAACTGATGTAGGTTGGTATAATTTATTTATACATGATTAATTTACTTTTCCATAATTTTATTTTCAGCTTTAAGTTCACACATTTTTTATCTGTTTAACAATAAAGATAACGGTCATATGACATCGTGATAACGAACTAACAACAGTTTAAACTGAAATTATTGTTGTCTGATATATATCAGGACGTTTAGGTGTTGATGAGTGTCGTTAGGTAATGAGATTGTTGTATTGCAAATAGTACTTGTACTAATTTATTTGTTTAACTTCTGTCTGTCTGAATGTCTATGCACTTTATCACACTAATATTATAAAGGCGAAAGTTTGTGAGTGTCTAAGTATGTTTGTTACTTCTTCATGTCTAAACGGCTGGAGCGAGTTTAATAAAATTTGTTACTCTGGATTCAGACATGGACTACTTTTAATACCGGGAAAATTGATGAAACCGCGGGGAAGAAGCTAGTACCTACCTATAACACACGAATGATTCAACAGTAGGATCTAATTGTATATTCATAGCCCGAGAAAAATATATAAAACATGTAAAAAAATTTAACTTAGACATTACAAGTACTTCATTAGCAAGTCATTCATAAAACAAGTAGTACTCTAGTAGCGAGTTGAGGATTTTTGTGGATAGGCGCTGCAATGTTAGATAAAAAATACGATTTTTGTGAGGTGGTAAGAAGAAAATCACCTGGATCTTGATAATATTTGAATATTTAATTTCGACATTTGTTTTACATGTTATAGCTGTTAAATATAAGTATGAGTATTATATGTAGCACATCCTGAAAGATTTATTCAATTTGTATATATAGTTATTTTTACGGATTCTAACCTTCGGAAGAGTAATAAATTAAACACATTCCTATGGCTTATCCACGCGAAGGCAAGATAACTGTAGGCCTATATTATAACAGATATACGTGGATATACATCATGTTTACAGAAGCTATTTGCGTTGGTACTGTAGTCAGTTAGCTCATTACTATCTCATGTTTTATCTCCTAGTTATTAAATAGATAGTAAACTCTTAGCTTCCGCAATGCAGATGATTTTTGTCTTCAAGACAGGAGTGAATAGATTTGTACAGGGTGACGCCCCTGGTGTTGCAAGCGTCCATAGGCTATGGTCACCGCTTCCCAGGTGGGACCGTATTTTTGTCACCTTTGTGGTATAAAAATGCACTAATATACTTTCCCATGACTAAAGTTTATTACTAAAGCCAATGTCCCAAGTTTCAATTATATCCTTTTTGCTGATTTCGTGATTTTAATACGCTAAAGAAACATTTGCAAAAGTTTTTAATTTCTTCTTCAAAATATTTATGCTGCCATTACGGTCTTAGTTAGAGACCTTTTTTTATTTACATTGATAAAATTTCCTTGAATCTTAGGAGGAGTTTAATATCCCAGCCTTCGACCTCTTCTGAGAAAACACTTTACGGGTCAATGTAAGTTTAACAATTACAGACTATGTAAAGGTGATATGAGTATCTCATTTGATTTGTGGTTGTCTTTTTTTGGTGGTATCAGGTGGGTTCATAGGTTGATTTCAGCGTTATTTGGTTTTATGGGTTTTGTATTGCTTTGGTTTGGGACAGTTTTCCGGTATGCATGAATATTTTTATTTGGTTTAGGTTTTTGGTAAATGGTGGAAGGTTGCATATTTAGGTACATACCATAAAGTGATATTATTGTCAAGGTTTATTGTGAAGTGAAAATATATAATCGTTATTAAATACCTACTTGGAAATCAGCTGGTTAAATATACTGAAAGAATTTCAAAAATATATTAATAAATAGAACAAAAGCTATTCGAAATATAATATACCATTTAAACAACTAACATGAGTAGGTAAAGGCAAGTTTCCAACTAAACAACATACCTTCATAATTTATTTAAATTGGGTACAAATATTCCTTATCAATCATTAATTAATAAATAAAATATCCACACTATAGCTATACTGAACTTATTTGCACTATAATTTATAGTACAACTCACAGTATACGATAGACAAAAATAAATTTATTTCTAAACCTAATTTATGGTAATTACCTAATCCTACTTATGTATACTACTGTATGTATGTATGGATGTTTGTTACTCTTTCACGTAAAAACTACTGAATGGATTTGAATGAAATTTGGAATAAAGATAGCTTATAACCTGGATTAACATATAGGCTACTTTTTATCCCGGGAAAATGGAAGACCTCCCGGGTACGCGGGTGAAACCGCGGGGAGCCACTAGTACTTTATATTATTTGTTATCGAATTCTGAGAATTCAAAATAAGAATGAAAATATTCATTTCTACAGACTCCTGAGTTACTTAAAACTAGAAAAGTAGATAGATACGTCGTCAGTGAAGACTTGGGAGTAATTAGGACAATTGGAAATAATTTGTGTCTCCAAATCAGCCGTGTGGTCGCTTCCGTCCTTTGATGATAAAGCCAGAAGATTGGTCATAAGTCACCAGTTTTACCTGTTATTCCTTATCCTTATTCAATACTAGTGGCTCCCTGCAGTTTCACCCGCGTACCCGGGAGATCTTGCATTTTTCCGGGATAAAGAGTAGCTTATGTCCTTTTTCAGGCCCTAGGCTATATGTGTACCAAATTTAAATCGCTTCCGTAGTTTTAGCGTGAAAGTGAGACAGACCGACGGAGTTACTTTCGCATTGATAATATTACGAATATGACTTAGTCTACTGTAAAAAATATATTTATCACACTAGAGTGAAGTGTCGTTGGTTCCCTTCTCACTCGGGACAAATATTAGTGTATGTATATGGACTTAAATATCTGTTTGTTTTGTGTCTGGATGTAAATATATAAGTATGTTTTTGAAGTATATGTAGTATATCAGCTATCTTACCATTGCACACTCTCAGCAGTTTTAGAATCGTGTGTGAAAATGTCGCTGGATATTTTTTGACTTTCTTGTCTGTCAGGTATCCAATACATTAAAGTAAATCTAAAACAAAACGACGCGTTCTAAATGTGTGAATTTATTGACGGAAATTATATTCTACATAAATGGGTTGATATAATTTAATCATTGTTTATCAAATGACACTGATGTTTATAAAGCGTGCATATTATCGCAGTTTTATTGTATTGTACTAGAACAGTGTGCCAGGGTTAGGTATATTTATACAAAATATTTAAGTGCGTGTAAACAAAACGCTCATCTAAATTGTTTGGAAAAATTTGGAAACGTAGATTGCGCAGATGTTAATGCAAATATTTTTACTGTCTGGTACATAATTCTACATAAAAAAAAATTAGATCACAATGCTATAGGAAAAGAAAAATACATTTGAAAGCCACTGAAGTTATTAGAAAAGTGCAAATGAACTTCAAACAACTTTATCAATTTTCTTAAGACTTTCTCTCGATACTTAATGTCAGCTTACAAACAGAATTCCTAAATTCGGTTCGTTTGTTTGAGAGCTTCGAGGCACAGGCAGACACACGTTCAATTAAAATCTCTGTATTAACACTAGCTGCCGCCCCGCGGTTTCACCCGCGTAGTTCCCGTTCCCGTAATCATATAGGGGTATCAAAAATAGATAGTAGCCGATTCACAGACCTACTGAATATGCACATTATATTTCAAAGAAATCGTTCAAGCCGTTTCGGAGGAGTATGGTAACTAACCTTGTGACCAGGATTTTATATATAAGAAGATAAACAACAAATAGGTTTAGGATCATTACATAACATTGAATTTCTCAATTAAATTGCAAGCTGAATGATAATTGATTTATTATGCGTTTTTAACAGGCAAGGTGATTCTTTCCAACCCTGAACACTAAATTGTGTCCTAACAATTGAAGTACTAACATCAATAGAATATGTAATTTAAGGAAAAGCCATTACTTAAAGCTGTATCTGTATGATCAATACCAAGGTATTATACATGACTACTAGATATTTTAAGTTACCCACAAGATTAGAAAGTTAATGTAATAATTAGGTGTGTTTATTTGAGTAGATATACTTATTTATTATAAGTTATAACAAACAATAATTATACATAAATATTGATAAGATTTGCTTGTTACTACAAATAACTGTTAAGCTTATGCATCGAGCATGTAATCAATGCTCGATGAGCTTATGTACCTATTGAGCTCTAGCAAAATTCCTACTTCCCTTAGATTTTGAATTTTCCCGAGATGAAATAAACGCTTCTTCTAATATATATTGTGAAATAACTATTGCTTGCCATAAATTAACGAAAAACAATAAAACACGTAAGTACAATAAATAGATAACTAAAACACTTTAGTACTCCTCGGGTGGTCAATTATGAACCGTATTTCTCGCCCTTGACGTATTTTTGGGACGTTTATTATTATTAAGTGTTTCCGTAATAATCATTGATGTCCGATAGTAAAAGACAATGACAAAATGATAAAATCATTATGACAGCTAAGTACGTCATATGTCGAGTTCGATTCTGACCAAACAAACATTTTAATGAAGTTGTTTGTTTTATTTATATATTTGTGTACACAACACATACGTTTGTTCAGTTATTTTTTACATAAAAAATACTTATAATATGTTATTGCTTTCAATTCGTTGTTGTAATCTTAGCAATTGACCTTTATTGAGAAGCGAATATTTCTTACAGATTATTAATAGTCATTAAAGAAAAGTTTAAGTAGTTAAGTGACATAAACTGGCGAAGGCACTGCACAAAAACTACTGAACGGATAACAACTAAATTCGAAACAAATTTTTTTTATACGACTAACGTGACTAACAGCCATACGTTCCCACCTGATGGGAAGCGGTTACCGTAGCCTATGAACGGTTGCAACACCAGGGGCGTCATTCGCGCGTTGCCAGCCTTGTAATAAAGGAGGAACTAGGAATATATGTACTTTTTATCCCGCAAAAATTTAAGAAATCCCGGGAACGCGGATGAAACCGCGGGGAGCCAGTACATCCATCAATCTAAACAATACTCACAAATAAGGAATAGGACAATAAAAATGAACTTCTTATATGGTTATATCAACCAATTACCATTTTGTCCTGGACAAGTTCTACGCTACGCTTTGTATCAAACAAACAAACAAGTCATTGACATTATTATTGCATAATTATCAATTACTGACCGTCCGTCGTCGTGTGATGTGTTATCAAGTGGGCACGTGTTCATTGTTTATTTTACAGCTATTATACTATATTATTAGTATATTATAGTATAATAGTTGTAATAAATACTAATTAAATTGATGAATAAATTGATCGTTTCACGTGACTTTGTTTATTTATACTCAAAGTAGTTTTATTGGACTAGTTCAGGAGATATAATTATAATAAATAAATAAATAATTATCCTGAGACATTCCTACCTCTTCCATTATATATGCACAGACGCGTCTAACTGTTATGTTCGTGAACATAAAGGTTTGTTCTGGATGGGAATAGATACCTTACCTTCAGCGACTTGCTAGACAGAGTAGCTAACTAACAATTATTAAAATAGTCACCCAGTTTATCGGTAATATTTATGTTAATGAACAAATTATTGGGTCACGAGATAATATTTATTTGTTCTAGTTGTAGATAATAGTAATATAATTATTTATGATATTTTTTTCTGCAATAAAATGATTGTTTCTTTTTAGTGAATATGTAAAACTAATAAATTAAGGAGAGCTTAAACAAAAGCAATCTATTGAAGATAACCTATCCATTTAACCTTTTTTTTCGACTATAAAATCGATCTACCAAAACTAGTTTTAACTTATCGATAATTTCTTCGTCTTAAAATCAGCATTGTTGTTTAAAACCAACTCTCTCTCAAAATAAATACGCGTTGTACATATATACAATTCTTTGCCAGTTCATAGCATCTTTACACAACATTGTAATGAAATCTATAAAAATACAAGATAATGACTTTCTTAATATATTTGTTTACTTTTACTTTGTAGTATAAGTAAGTAGTCATAATATGAATTGCCTTTACATGCTGAGGTCTTTATCCTGAGGCCGTTTGGACCTCATTATCACTGGAGAATGATAACCCTCATGCAGTTTACTGACTGGGTCATAGTCACAATGAACATCTATTTATTTTCTAGAATTCATTAAATAGTGATCCTTTATTTAATTTTGGTATAAGCCTCTGTCCCTTGTCACCCGCGTTGTTCTCTTCCCTGTAGGAGTACGGGAATCAACTATAGCTATAACTATAACTATGAATATTCCGTGAAAACGTAGGTATTCATTGGTGAAATATTTTTGGAATCGGTTTAGTTGTTTAGGTGTGAAAGTTTAAAAACCAACAATTTCTCATTTATAATATTAGTTACTAGCTGCCTCCCCGCGGTTTTACCCGCGTAGTTCCCGTTCCCGTGGGAATACAGGAATAAAATATAGCCTATGTTACTCGGGGATAATGTAGCTTTCCAAAGGTGAAAGAATTTTTGAAATCGGTCCAGTAGTTTCGGAGCCTATTCATTACAAACAAACAAACAAACATACAAACAAACATACAAACAAACATACAAACAAACATACAAACAAACAAACAAACAAACAAACAAACAAACAAACAAACAAACAAACAAACAAATCTTTCCTCTTTATAATATTAGTATAGATGATGCGAGGTGATGGGCTTTAAAAGGTCTGAAATCTATATGTTTTTTTTATATTATTTGACTATAGTCGTTCTGCATAGGTAGATGTTCGGAACCGTAACTTACTACCCTTCATGCCGGTCGTTAGGTCGAGAAACATTTGTATGCGTGAACATGTCTGTTTTTTCTATGTGTGGATGTAAATATCTTTATAATAATATGTATTTAAAAGTAATTCTTATATCAGCTACCTGGTTACTATTATGTACAAGCTCTGCTTGATTGAGAATCGTATTGGTGATGTGTAAAAAATGTCCCAGGATATTTATTTATTATTGGTGGGGAGGTTTCTATGTCATGATTTACTATATATTTGATTGGTTTTTTATTTCGTATTTTGAAAAATGGTTGATAGTTTATTAATGCCATAATAAATCTTCTCTTTCAGGAACGACTCAGTGCCGTTCATCAAGAATGGAATACCAGCTACTATTACCAAACCGGTTTTGCCTGAGAAGCAGTTAAACACGGCTACGGGCAAAGCTGGTAGGGGGAAGGCCCTTAAGCAAGTTTTAGCTTCATTCGTTGCTAATTTGGGCACTATTAATACTGGTATGGCGTTTGGATTCTCTGCCACCGCTCTACCTCAGTTGAAGAGTGCGGAATCTAGCATTCATATAACGGATAATCAAGCCAGTTGGATTGGTAAGTTTTTAGTCTTTACTAAGTAAGTACCACTGAGCTGGTATAACATTATCCAGTAGATCTGATACGGAGTTATTTAATTTAAGTAATTACAAAACGGTGTGACCACGAGTTCGACGTCTTTAATTCAAGTCGATACGTAACTTATAGCTATTCATACTGTCTGCTGATTATCACGTTTTCTTTAGTTTACCCATATAGAAGTGACCAAATATTCTAAAATCTTTTTAATAGGCTTTTTCGATATATTAGACTGAATCTAAAAGCGTAATGCCGACCATGGAGTCTTTTTTAACTACACACACAGTCACATTACTGCTAACGTCTCATGTCAAATCACTTTTCCTAATTTTAAAAATCAAGGGTATTTAATCACGTTACCATAAATTTTCCTTCTGTTATCTAAAACTCTCTCATCCATCTTAATTTGTGTACATATTTCAATGCGACATAAAAAGACGCATTAGGTACTATAATTAGGAAAGATAGCCGTGAACGTGACATATCATCATGTGATAAGTAGGCGGGGTTCTTACGTCATTTCCTGAATTTTCTTTAAAACCTTGCCATTGATAAATTTGACGTAAAGAAGCCTCTAAAAGTGTACTCTATTGTAATGTTCTAAAATGAGATAGAATATCATATCTTCTTTCTCACTCAGTGGATTCTCCGACAGTTTTCTAATTGGTGATGGAAATCAGAGATTCAATAAAATCCTGGGTATTTTTTTACACACGCCTCATGTGAATACAAACTAAGCCGAGCTTATATTATATTAGCCAACTCACATTTTACATATGCTATTTCTCATTTAGATATTTCATATTGTTCATTGTGAATTTCTGTTTTTTGATTTCCCACAGTACTTACCAAACATAAAAAAATCATTGAAATCCCTTCCCTCAGTCAGTTATGAGGTGACAAACAAAAAAAATACAACAAAAAATATGAATTGAGAACCTCCTCTTTTTTTTAAAGTCGCTTAAAAAGAAATATCGAACTGAAATTTATCCATTGGCACCATTTATAATGTCGATGTTAAATTTAATGACTCGTGTAACAATTTTACACAAAAATATAAAAACTGGATTATTCAATTCTTTCCAGGGACCGGTTGACGTAGTATTCTAATTCCTAGTCAAGATATACTGACGTAATTGCTCATTACAATTCCCAAGGCGAAATACACATACGTTAATACCATCCTGAAACTGTGGCCAAATGATGAACGATTCTATTTTCCGGCGGAAAACACTTGGAATATTACCGTCATAGGATTATTTCAAAATAAACAGTCAGTTTACGGAACAGATCAAAGCGAATTATTATGGGGATATTGAAGTTTACATCAATATTTTGATGACTTTATATGTAATCTAATTGATATTCTATCCCAACTAATATTATAAATGCGAAAGTAATTCTGTCTGTCTCGCTTTCACGCTAAAACCACGGAACTGATTTAAATTAAATTTGGTACACAGATAGTCTAGAGCCTGAGAAAGGACATAGGCTACTTTTTATCCCGGGAAAATGGAAGATCTCCCGCGTACGCGGGTGTAGCCGCGGGGAGCCACTGGTACTAAATAATGATGATACCAAAAAATGCACAAAATGCGATTAGAACCCACACACACCGACTTCATCGCTAACCATCAAGTCATATCATACTGGGATATCATAAAACTAATAACTTAAAACTATTTGATAAGAACTATGACGAAGCTTTCTTATTTTGTGCAATGTTCTTAGCATTAAAAAGCAAATATTCTGTTTCAGCCAGTCTCAGTGCCGCTGGTACTCCAATCGGGTGCATCCTCAGCGGTTACCTGATGGACTCCATCGGTCGACGACGCACGCTCATCATCACTGAAGTACCTCTTATCATCGGCTGGTTATTGGTTGCGTTTGCGCAGAATATTCCTATGATTTATGTTGGTAAGTGATTAGTTTCATTATTTTTAACCCCTCTTTTACGTGTAAAATTTTGCGTGTGTATAAATTTGTTGTGTCTGTCTGTGACGTCGTAACTCCCAAACGAACGCACCAATTTTGGTGCGGTTTTCTCAATACCTGATTTTCACTTTGTTTAATCATCTATTTGACTATAATCGCATAAGGTAATATAAGTAGAATAGAAATATCCTTCTTTAATGTAGGTTTTCACAAGCTTATATTAATTTGGCTTTTGGTCGCATTTTTCGTTTTATCTACTTAGGAAAAATGATGTGTTTATCCAGACAAACATACCCATTATTCTGTTTGTTTAGTAGATTTTCCTAAGTTTTTCTGTTTAAGCGTGTTTACTTATATTTTAAATCCAAATATTTTTAATTTGTGTTTCCAGGCAGGTTACTAGTAGGTTTCGGATCAGGAATGGTTGGAGCACCAGCGAGGGTGTACACTTGTGAAGTGTCTCAGCCGCATCTGCGAGGGATGCTTGGAGCGTTGGCGTCGGTTGGAGTGTCTACTGGTGTTTTAATACAGGTCAGTTTCTAAAACATTATTTGTGGCTACTCTTTGGTATATAACCTCTGTGAGGATTTCGATAGTAGTAATTAAATAGTTTTAAGATTATAATGCTTTTTGTAGGTTCATTTTCGATCAGAACTTTTCTTTAGGAACTAAAATTTATTGTTATTTTGGTTTTGCAAATTTTTGGTTTGTTTAGGTACTTGATAGTTGAAAGCATGCAATACATTTCGATTCATACTGGTTAAAATTTACACTACTGTCTTAATCAATAATTTTTGTAGAAAGTAATGTTGGTTTATACCATGGAAAATATTTTAAAAAGTGGACAGATAATAAGTATGTGCTTATAATACACTAGCTGCCTCCGCGCGGTTTTACCCGCGTAGTTCCCGTTCCCGTGGGAATACAGGGATAAAATATAGCCTATGTTACTCGGGGATAATGTAGCTTTCCAAAGGTGAAAGAATTTTTGAAATCGGTCCAGTAGTTTCGGAGCCTATTCATTACAAACAAACAAACAAACAAACAAACAAACAAACAAACAAACAAACAAACAAACAAACAAACAAACAAACAAACAAACAAACAAACAAATCTTTCCTCTTTATAATATTATATAGTATAGAGGGAATAATAGTATAGATATAGATTAGATAACATTACGTTATAGTAAATCCGTGACTTTGTGCCTACATTTTCTCAGAAATCGTGAGTTCCTATTATAGATATCCTAGCTTAACATTTTAGCACATGAGTGATACGTAAAACATCACGTTGTTGCGACAGTATTCTTTTTGTATCACGAATTTATGATAGGAAACTTTTTGAAATTATCATTTACACTGGTAAATGAGAGTTTGCCAATTTAATGTGTGAATTCTATTACTTATTTAATTTTTAACAAAATTAGGAGGTAAATGAATGCAATGAATCCGAGATGCTTGTTTTTTGCAACAATATTGCGACTTTAAACTAGTATTTTGTAAAGTAGTGATTATTTATTTCGAAAATATATAAAACCATACAAGTCTCATAATTATTTTTATGTGGCATACAATACAATAGATAAATTTAAATCAACTAATATATAAATCTACGTGCTACGAAGTGCTACGGCGTAGAATGACACTTCATGCTTACTCAAAGCTACTTATTTTCCATTTTAATCCGTGAATGGAGTCGTGACTATCATATCAATATACATCATGTGATGAGGGTGATGACACTTAGACATCACGTTTCATCAACATACTGTGATAAACGATGTAATTGAACGACAATCGCGTCGGTTCGGGTAATATTTGACTTGTCGCCGGTGGACAAACATTAACATCAGTCAACATCTTATCCATGCTTTGTTGGATCATTAATGTAAATATTACGAGGTGTCATGAGATAGTTGTTTTTTATTGAAATTGTTGTTAGATATTAATCGGGGATAAAGGAATATTTAACTTGGCTTGGTGGTTAGCTACTCTTATAAAAAATATACTCTTATACTCAATCTGCTGGCGGTTCGATCGGAACCATTTGGTTCGATTCCAAATTGTGTGCAAGAACATGTCTCTTTGTCCTATGTCTCAATGTGAATATCTACGTAAGTAGGTATTTAAACGTATATGTAATTATTAGCCGTCTGACATTGTAATAGTATTAGTGAGGTATTCCACGTAGCCCACCTAAACGAAGCCCACCCAGAGGAAGCCCACCTAAAGTATTCCACGATGCCCACCCGTAGGTGGGCTTCAAATAAAAATTAAAAATAATTAATTTTCTTTTCCACGAAGCCCACCTAAGAATATCACTCGCATAGTGTGGGGACAAGAAATAAAAATGTCGTTAGAAAAAAATATAAAATAAAATCACAGATTGTTTCATAATTATCATTCCAAAAAATATTTTTTCTATTATTTTCCGTTTTTGTGCTCTTGATAAAATCACAGATTATTTCATAATTATGCAATAAAATCTTGGACAAGTATCAAAAACATTGCAAATATAGTTTTTTATAGAGATCCATGTTGATGTTTTCTTTAAACTTTTTTATGTTACAGTAGAGTATTTTTATTATTCACCAAACAGTTAGCTATAAGAAAACTTCAACATAGATCTCCAACTAAAACTATAATAAATATCCTGGGATGTTTTTCACACGGCCAATCTGATTCCAAAGTAAGCTTCAAATGAAACTTATGTTATGGTAACCAGATAGCTAATATACTACATATAATACTTTTAAATACATACTTATATAGATATTTACATCCAGACACAGAACAAACAGACATATTCATGCATACAAATGTTTGTCCTGGGTGGGATTCAAGCCCACGACTCGCGGCTTGAAAGTCAGGGTCACTAACCACAAAGCCAACCGGGCTGTCAAACTATATTTACAATGTTTTTGATATTTGTCCAAGTATTTATTGTAATTATGAAACAATCTATGATTTTTTATGTTACAGTAGAGTATTTTTATTATTCACTAAACAGGTAGATATATGAAAACCTCAACATAGATCTCTATGGAAAGCTATATTTGCAATGTTTTTGATACTTTTCCATGTTTTAATTGCATAATTTTGAAACAATCGGTGATTTTATTAAGAGCACAAAAAAGGAAAATAATAGAAAAAATATTTTTTGGAATGATAATTATGAAACAATCTGTGATTCTAAATAGTACCTAAGATTACAAAAATGACAAATATTGTCGCACATTATGAAACTGAACGATTATAGAAATTTAAGTTAGACTTTTAAATAATATGGATGTAAATATCTATATAAGTATGTATTTAAATGTAGTATATGTAGTATATCAGCTGTCTGTTTACCATATCACAAGCTCTGCTTAATTTGGAATCAGATTGGCCGTTTGTGAAAAATGTCCCAGGATATTTATTTCTTTATTTATTTATAATAAATATATTTTTCTATCGACATTTTTATTTCTTGTCCTCACACTATGCGAGTGATATTCTTAGGTGGGCTTCGTGGAATAGAAAATTAATTATTTTTAATTTTTATTTGAAGCCCACCTACGAGTGGGCATCGTGGAATACTTTAGGTGGGCTTCCTCTGGGTGGGCTTCGTTTAGGTGGGCTACGTGGAATACCTCGTATTAGTTATTTTGGAATCAGATCAGTCGTGAGTAAAGAATGTCGCAGAATATTTATTGCATATTTTCTGATGACGCTCCACAACTTCAAAACTGACTAAAACTTTTTCTTTCCAGTACGTAATAGGCAGTGTAACATCCTGGAATATCCTCGCTGGGATCAGCGCTATAATCCCCATGCTGTCCCTACTGGGGATGCTGCTCATCCCGGAGACTCCTAACTTCCTCCTCACTCAGGACAAGAGGGAGAGGGCGGAGAGCTCCCTCGCCAAGCTCAGAGGGTCCACGTGTAACCTGCAAGATGAAATACAGAAGATGATCGCGTTTAAAGAGAAGAATCACGTTGAACCGTAAGTAACTTTTAAAGGATGATCTCTGATTGACTGCTTTAGAACTCTCCCACAAACAGTTTTATTGTTGTTTTATTTTTTTTAACGAATTGAGCACTAAGGCTAGAATCAAGACTCATCGTATCGTATGTCATATAAAGTGGAATGAATCGCCCATTCCTGCTGACTAGTCATATTGGTTTAACCCTTAATTTGGCAAGATGATTTTTTGAAATATTTTTTAATTTCTGTTATTTTCCCATGTCTCTATAGCCATTAGGATCTCTGTAAAATTAACAAAAAAAATATATCATTTTCCATTTTTGAGAAAATTAATGTCCGCTGTGGCGAACACTGCCAAATAAGTTATATAGTAGTTTTGTCCGGTGTAGCGGCCATTGCTAAATATGCGGTAAATAATAAGTAGAAGCATTTTGTGGGCAGATATATTAAAAAAATAATTTAGTAATGACTTTAATAAATTTATTTAGTTCAAAAATCAAGGAAACAGTTTCTGGCATTTACAAAAACACAAAACACATGCATTTTATACAAAAATTTTAATGTTTTTTTTTGGCAATATCTGCAACGTTCTTCATCCATAGTTGAGGGCAAATTTCCTACATCATCATATTTTACAGAGCTTGAAGGTCTTGCTGGGTAAGGTTTGCATATTTTTGAATGTTATCGTCCAGTTCCATTCCGGATCAGACTGGTCTCTTGCATCAGAAGGAGCATGCAATTTTGGTACCAATGATATTCTTTTACCACGAGAATGCTGTTAACAAGCGCAAAAAAAAGGAACAAGTAAAACCCATAACCAAAAGTTAAATTGCGTTAAATTAGTATAAATAAATATGTAAATTTAATAAATAAATAATATCTCAATCCATTTTTAGCCCGCAATAACTTTCGCAATGTTCGTTGTGGCGGACAAACATTGCTTTTGTAAAAAAAACTCACCAAAACCATACAAAATTACACGATCTATTCGTGATTCAATAAATGACAATATTACCAAGTCATTTCAGTAAACAAAGTGAACATTTATTAGTAAAACCTTTATAAAAAAATTATAAATACCTCAAGTATAGGGGATGGCTTCTCTTTCGTCGACATTTGGTCTCAAATTGACGGATACAGTATTGTCAAATAAGAATTTTATCTTTTTTACCGAAATATAAATATATTTTAAAGATTTTGTTACATATTTAAGCCGTAAAGAAGTTTTCATAAACCCGCCAGATTTTTTTTATTTGATTGTCCGTTGTAGCGGCCTACGCCAAATTAAGGGTTAAGATGGAAAAAAGGAGTGTAAAATATAATTAATATATCGTGATACTTTATTGTAACGGTAATAGAGGTGGTCGTGAACATCAATTTTCTAATGTTAGAATATTAAGATCATTTTCCTGAGTCAAGTAATGACTCTCACTACTAATTCTTATTATATTTTACATAGTTAGCTGAATGTCACGACTGTCATTACCATATTCACTATAGAACGTTTAATGGAAGACATTAGTGCCTTCATTATATATAAATTGTCTACTATTCTAGACAATCATATGAATATGGTAGTCAATATTACTTTGTTTCTATTATTAGACATTTTACACCTATGTACAATTTATTTTAGAACACTATGTTAAGGAATGTATTTAGATTTTTGTGAATTTTGATCAAAGATAAATAAATATCCTGGGACATTTTTCACACACGGCCAATCTGATTCCAAAGTAAGCTTCAAATGAAGCTTGTGTTATGGTAACCAGATAGCTGATATACTACATATAATACTTTTAAATACATACATATTATAGATATTTACATCCAGACACAGAACAAACAGAAATTATATTCATGCATACAAATGTTTGTCCTGGGTGGGATTTGAATCCACGACCCGCGGCTTGAAAGTCAGGGTCGCTTACCACAAAGCCAACCGGGCTGTCATATTTAAATTATTTTTAGGTAACCACACAACTAAGAACGTAAAAGACTTAAAACAAAAGCATTCTTACATTGCTTAAAGGAGTTGCATGCTTATAAGTATGATTACAGTAGGACATTTCACCTACTTTTAGAATTGCTTGCTTACTGACAGAGTTATTTTTTGATTTCCAGCTTGAAAACCCCTAAAGAAATAATCAAAGCCCTGCTGTCACCGTCGGCGCTCAAGCCGTTTGGAATCCTTGCGATCTACTTCTTCGTGTACCAGTGGTGTGGTGTCAACACTATTACTTTCTATGCTGTGGAAGTTTTTGAGGTATTTTTTAGTAATTTACTCTTGCTTCATAAAGAATAAACCACGAAAGTCAAAAAGGGCACTTAAGACCAGAAGGCAGTAGTAAAAGGGTAAAAAGAAAGTGTGGTATGATTGTGTAAAAGAAGATATGAAAGAAAATGGTGGTCGAATGAAATGGAGCAACATGACACATAAAGCCGATCCTAAATAAGAAATGGCAAGGAAGATGATAACGATGAGTTATCTTTTGTATATTTATATCTTAAACGTATCTTTTATATATTTACCAAAAAGAGACAAACTGAGTGCATCAAAAAGAGAAGGGATAAGGGACTCTTAGATCTAAACAGCTATGAGACCTTGTACATATTAACGCCCGATGTCAATAATCAATCCTGATCCATTTTTTGCTATCTAAGTTTGATATATCAATCCATTTTCTGGGTGAAGCTTTAAAATCAATCTATCTTCGATCTACGATCGATCGAATCTGTTCGAAAATGATAGTTTTTGCTTGCCAATAAGCTATCCGTCCATTTGATGATGACACATGACAGCTCGTTGGTTTTACTTACGGATTGGAGATAGATTATTAACATCGGGTGTTAAACGATACACTAGTAACAAAATATTTGCATGTTCCAGGCATCAGGCGCCGCTAAGACCTCCAAATACTGGTTAACAATATCGATGGGTATTCTTCGAGTCATATTCACTATCATCGGGTGCATATTGTGCAGGAGGTGTGGAAGACGACCGTTGACGTTTATTTCATGTGAGTAGCCCTTATTGATATAATGATTTAGGTTTATTTTACTTCAACATAACGTTGTCTGCCGTGGCATAATAATATGAAAATAACAAATTTCAATGCCCGCTATCCTTTATGTCCAATTGTCGGACTCTAAAGGGTACCTACCTAAAGGGACGAATTACTTAGGAGATTTTTAATTATGTATACAAATGCTAATATTAAATAAAAACTGAATTTCCAATAGATTTTAAAATCATATTTGAAAGATTCCATTGCAACAGTTAAAAGTGACCTTCTGATTTTCCGTTTTTAATACTAAGTACTATGATATAAAAACTTGCGACATTCTTTTTTCAGCTGTCGGCTGCGGTATAACAATGATCATCCTAGCCGTTTATATGTACTACGTGAAGTTTTGGAAAGAGAACAATATCGTTCCAATGTACTCTTGGATCCCAGTGGCCACTATCTACGTGTTCACTGTATCTTGTACTCTTGGCTTCCTGATCGTGCCGTGGGTGATGATCGGCGAAGTGTACCCTACTCAGGTGAGTTTGGATAGGGATGAGTTTTATTTTTGGTGGGCTAGCTCTTATGTTTTTGATAGCTATTAATGTTTAGGTTTATTATTATCTAACCAAAGGCAAATACTGATTCGTTTAAATAACTGTGCTAGTTGTTTTGAGTTTTTAGAAATATTTTAAGGGTTGATTTGAACTAGCAGAGTGTTATTTGAAAACCGTTTATTACTGATTTTACTTCGGTGAAGGGAATCTGTTCATGCAATGTACTGGAATGGCTTGATTAAAAACAATCATGTTGTCACTGATATCGTACTACGTAATACATACCATACTATACCATGTAGTATATAGACAATTTTTTTTACTGTTTTTACTGATAGAAAAGACTTATTTGTGCTTTATTTCAAACTCAAAGCTAGTGGCTGGGTAGTAGTTCCATAAATATGTGAGTGACGACACTGGTGTTATAAGCGTCCATAGGCTACGGTAACCGCTTCCCTCAGGACCGTATGCCTGTTTGCCAGCTTAGTGGTGTAAAAATATAGCAGGCATTAACCAGTAATATAATGTTGTAGGTCCGAGGAATAGTGGGTGGAATGACAACATGCGCGGCTCACTTGTCCGTGTTCTCGGTGGTGAAGACCTTCCCCTTCCTCAAGTCGCAGCTCAACGACTACGGAGTGTTCGGGCTATACGGCACGATGTCTGTTGCTAGTAAGTAACTATTTAATATACCTTCGAAGATTTAGATCTTGTTGAAAATTAATATGATCGCTTCGTAATTTTTCCCTCTGTTTGACGCTTACAGTCATTTATTTCAGGTATTGAAATAATAATTAACCTCGTAATTTAGGATCATGTAAAAAATATTATAACTAAGATCATGTTAGTCTACACAAGAAGAGTAGTTCCGCTTCTTATGGCAATGCTATTTTAACTTTACTTATGGTTCCGACAGAGTAAAAGTAAGATTAAAATAACACTGCTTTAAGAAATATGCACTTTGAAATATATTTTCTATATAGATCCCATAAAGATAAAAAAATATGGGTGTTCAAATCTTTATTTTTTCATACGCATTTAGGGATTATCAATGAAAACAATTTGTATGCTCGTACGATACACTCGATCGTAAAGTAACTATACCCTAAGTGATAGCATTAACATCTAGCTATTTTTTTTTCAGGTATACTATTCTTCTATTTCTTCCTACCGGAAACAAAAGGCAGGACTTTACAGGAGATAGAAGATTACTTCTGCGGTAGAACCAAAACTCTTAGAAAACAGAGCGAAGGGGGCGCGTGAGAAGCTTATTATAGAATTGATTTTGTGTTCTGATTGTGTATGTACATTTTTGGAGATGGATGTAGGTAGGTACATTTTTATTAAATACACATTTTTAAGAGCCCTTTTCCTTTATGCGGCTTTTTTTTCTGTCAAATGTACGAACGTTGACAAGAATAAGCCCTTAAATTACTGCTGCAATTAAGTACTGTATCATTTGGTCATGACAGTTAAAAGCCCTTGGATTAGTGTGGGTATAACAGCAATTAAATACTGCATTATTTGACAAGAAAAAGCCCTTCATTATTGTAGGTAGATACTGCTGTAATTACATACTGTATCATATACCTACTTCAGTGTACGGTTCTTGATAGTAAAAAGCCCTTGTATCAATATGGGTACCTATTGCTGCTAAATAATGTATGGCTTAATAAATTTTGATAGTGTTATCTATACAAAGTAATCTCATGTCCATCAATAATTGCGATGTATCTTAAAATGTGCCTCAATATTACTTAAATTGTTTTTAATTGTAAAAAAGTGTGGAAGCTGTGTGTTGTGTGTGTGGTTTGTATTTCTATGAAAGTATTATGTGTGAATATTTACAATTTAGATATATTTTTTGTGTATAAATGTTACATAGGATTTTGTGCCATTTACAATCATATCATTCATAATTTTAATAACAGATTTTATTTATTTGTAAATAAATAATTGTAAAATATAAATATGAGTCTATATAATAGAAAAATATTAAAACATACAGGTTGTTTTTAATAAGTCATCTTTGCTTTTTTTTGATAATTACCGTTTTAGATTCCTATTCAATAAAGTGCCTTCTTAGTTGTTAACAAACTGCATACAATGCATTTGAACTGTAATATTTATGTGTTTATGTATAGAAAGGAAAGCATTTGTGATAGTTTTTGTAGTTGTAGATAAATTTAATAATGAAAATGTTGAACATATCTGAATAAACAAAATAGTAAATATTTTGATGAATTATTAGTCTATTATTTCAACCTCCAAAATAGCCTTTAAATTTCGGAGTGTACCTGATGATATGTGGTCACCATCACATATTTAGAAACTCCAAGAGCATCGACGCGTTCTTGACCTAGAGATATGGAAACGTCCAATGTGTTGGTAATTTTACAAGTGCCTTACCCTTCTAAATACAAGTACCTATGTATGTATATCTAGTTATTCTAAAATTAAAGGTTTCAGTGGGGAACTATAGGTAGGTGGTACACCTGGACTGTACCTATACTTTTACTAACAGTTCAAACGTGATTTAACCATTGGAAATTTACAAAAAAAAACTCCATAACAAAAGTTGGTTCTTACATAGGCTTATCAGTTTTCTTTGTTCTTTCTTACGAGTCATGCATATTGTGTCGTGGATTTTGTGTTTAATTTCCATACTTTGGATCACTGATGCATATATCGATGATAGTCTACTAAGAGTCGGTAATTATTTATTGCTTAAATATTTCACAGCAAATGAATAATAATTCATAACATTAAAATTATTTTTAAATTCCAATTTTTTTTTATACCACGAAATGCTATAGTATTTTCTTTGTTCATTATTATTTATTACTTGAAGTGCATAAATATAGCAAGGATCCCCAACACACAGTTTACAGACACAAAATTACCATCAAAATCACATCTCTAAGTCCTAAGACTTAGTAATAAATATCCTGGGAGATGTTTTTCTCACACGGCCAATCTGATTCCTAAGTTAGCAGAGCTTGTATGCCAGATAGCTGATATACTACATACACTACTTTTAAATACATACGTATACAGATAATTACATCCAGACACAGAACAAACGGACATATTCATGCATACAAATGATTGTCCTGGGTGGGATTCGAACCCACGACCGGCAGCTTGAGAGTCAGGGTCACTAACCACAAAGGCAACCGACCTAAACAGACTATTATGTCTTCGCACCTGTTAAAACAATTCCATTCTATTTTAGGTGGTAAAAACTTTAAACCAAAAAAAGAACAGAAGTTCACAGACGGCGTTGAATTCAATAAAATAACTCGTGGTACTCTGCTGAAGATACTGACGACATTTGAACAGAATATGAACTCGAGGATCCAAGGGCAGAAGGTCAAGCCAGTGTTTACTGCGCAGTTCGCCAATAATAAATACACGCATCCGTTTATTTACCCACAAATGTTTAAGCCGATTCGTTCTTATTAAACTCCAGTAAAAAAAACCTTTTATGACTTTTAATAAACGCGTACATTTGACTAGGCTACAATTCAGCTTTTTAACAGAGCAATGCTTTAGTGCAATACTTATCAGCTATTATTAGTACAAATAATAAAACATTGATCGATTGATTTGGCTGCTATATTCCAATTGTCATATATTTTGTTCCTTCCTCCTTTTGTTTATGGCCAAATATCAAAATTCTGTCAGATTGAGTGGCAGCAGCCGCAGACTTTTATCAGCCTTTGGATTAAAGGTATCAGGTTATAAACAAAGCATACAAATCTATTTTAGGTATTTTAGAATATATAAGTGATGTCCTGAACACATAAATGTATTCTAAGGTGTAATGGGTAAAAAATATGACGGATTTAAATAATGAAACTGACATTGATCCAAGTTTCTGGTCAAAAACCTCTCTCATCCAGTTGGGTTATGGTATTTGGGTGAACCTCACCGTCGTACAAATAGGAATGGCTTTTGCATTTTCAGCGGTAATAATACCGCAACTCAATTCTGAAGATTCTTTTATACAAACAACAGTCACAGATAACTCTTGGATTGGTAAGTAATATTGGACCATATCTACTGTTCTGGATGGAGAATCTTTTTTAAATGTATTACTAAGATCACAATTATCTACAATATAATGCTTCAATTCTAATTTCAATTCAACGATGAGCACGATTATAAATTTTCATAGAAAACATAATTATATAACGGATAAACCAGACTTAACGATGCAAGCATTGAAAAGGGTAAATTTATGACAGAAAAATTGGTTCGTAAGCAAAATTACCTGTACACCGTTAGTAGATATGTCATGATGAGACGAGGGTTTAATGTAACTTATGAAATTGCCGTGGAATCCGATAGCTACTCAAACTTATCTTCACACCAACTAATAGAGAATTGTATTATTTCAGTAAGCTGCATATTTCTATCGTCTCTCGTCGGTTGTATGTTCTGTGGTTTCATAATGGATAGATTTGGACGTCGTGTGGTGTTAATAGTTTGTCAAATACCCTTACTTATTGGATGGCTGTATACAGGCACGGCTCGATCTGCCAAAGATCTTATCATTGGTGAGTTTTATCTTAAAATCTGTTAATACAATTCTGCTGTAAGAATAATAAGAAAATAAGAATAATTATTTTTGAAACAATTAGTTGTAGGCTCATTATATTTATTTACGTATATTGAACATGGTATTTATGCATGCATTTGAAAGAATAAATATCCGATTTTTAATAAAGAAATGTAAAAAATTCTATACTAAAGAATCTAACCGATTTTTTTTAACCAAATATTAAACTACTTCATCACCGATAAGGGATACAATATTATATAATTATGTTGTTATGTCATAGGAAGAACAATTACCGGCCTTGGAATTGGTATGGTAATAAGTGCCCCCCGGGTTTACGTCGCAGAAATTACTTTGCCTAACATGAGAGGACTAATCGGAGCATTCCCTAATATTGCTACGGCAATTGGTATTTTAACGCAGGTAATTTAACTGCTAGTTTCCTTTGCTACTATCAAGTCTGTTTGTTCGTAGCGATTATATATATCTTCGTTTTTTAGGCTGAACTTGGCTCCATTTTGCATTGGTACATTATATGCTATATTTGCGCATTCTTCACGGCCAGTCTATTGATTCTTAATACTTTTCTCCCGGAAACCCCCTACTTTTTACTACTTAAGGGGACTGCTGAAAATGCACGGTCAACCCTCAAGCGATTCAGATCGCGAAATTTTGATATTGACACGGAATTAAATGAGTTAAATGAGTTTAAGCAGGCAAACAACATTCGTAAGTAAGTATTTAGATTTACTTGATTTTTATACATTGTAGATTTTATGATTCTTTTGTTTTTTAGAAACTGCAATTAAAGGGTAGCCAAAAACCTTCGTGTGTCTGTTTGACCAACTTTGATACTTTACAGCAAACGATATCTACCTAAAGTATGATCAATTTGCTGCGCAATAGTAACGGGGGTCAGCTGAAAATCAGTGCTGTAGGTACCTTATGTGCAGCGTACACTGAGCTGGCCACCTAGCTACACACAAGTTGGTCATATTGCTTTTCATCTCTAATATGTAGACTCTCTTTTCTGTGTGTACAATAAATGGCTTAAATGGTAAAGGTCATTAATGGCTTTTTCTTTACTCTTCGTAAGAAAAAGATTATCTACCTGTGTTATAAGAATTTTGAGAATATCTCATGTCTGAAAATAATTTAATTGAATTTCAGGCTTGCAGTAAGGGAACAAATGCAAGCGGTGCTCAAACGATCCTCGTGTATACCGTTTGCTATAGTGAACACGTATATATTTTTTATGCAGTTTTCAGGAGTTACAATAATGATCATGTGGTCTATTGAAATGATAAAGGTGAATATTCAATCCTGTTTGCAAAAAATATTCAAAGACATTCAGTTGTTTCTTGCCGGCTTTGTGATTGTGACCCTAATTTTTAAGACCCTGGTCGTGGATTCGAATCCCATACAATGTAAAGGACTTACATTTGTGTCCATGAACAAGTAGGGATTGCTCTTTGTCTGGGTAAAAATATCTACATCTACATTTACATTTTAAAGTAGCATATCAGCTGTATGGTTATCACAGCACAAGCACTACTGAGTTTGAATTCAGATTGGTCGTATGTAAAGGACTCGGGATGTTGACGTGTATAATAAACTAGTTGACCCGCGCAACTTCGTTAGCGTCACTTGCCCGTTTTTGCAACAGTTTTGATTGATGCTCCGCTCCTATTCGTCATAGCGTAATGATTTATACATAAAAACCTTCCTTAAAAATCCCTCTATCTATTAAAAAAACCGCATCAAAATCCGTTGCGTAGTTTTAAAGATCTACGCATACATAGGGACAGACAGACGGCGGATAGCGACTTTGTTTTATACTATGCAGTGATGACCCATGATGTTTAATATATTTATTTTCTTTTTTTTATTAATTGCAGGATTCAAAATCATCGGTTGATCCGTACCTTGTCAATATAATACTAAGCTTAACAAGATTGTGCATGGCAATTGTGGCTGCATTTATGTATTTTAAATTTGGTCGGCGTCCTTTGGCAATGATATCAAGTGAGTTTTTTTTATTTACCTTTAGTTTCATATGACACAGTTAACTATATTTTACCGACTTCAAAAAAGGAGGAGATTCTCAAATCTGTCGTTCAAAAACCACCAACACATAAGATTCAGTACCTTAATCGTGAAATATATTAAATACATTTTGTAGACCTTTTCTTATTTACTTTAAAAAGTATTAATGCTCATTGAAATTAAAAATCCTTTAATTGGAACGTATTATTGAGCACATAAATAAAATCGGTCATTAAATTTCTATAGTAAGTAATAAGAAACTATCGACAAAATAATTTGTTTATTATGCTATACAAATAAAATACATTAACGAGGGCGCCACTTGTAGTATGTACGACTGTAGATACCTTCCGAAGCGCTTGTAATATTTTAGTTCCAAATTCTGCCGCAATATGGCGAAACCTTTTATATTTTTGGTCCTTATGTTTATTTCTTATTTGTTTCAGGTATCGGTTTAGCATCGATGGCATTACCGTTAGGCATTTTCATTAAGATAGCCGATGAGCCAAGTATGTTTCCCGTTTTCTGCTATGTAGGATATATGGTATTTGCGACACTGGGCTATTACTCGTTACCATTTTTGATTATGTTCGAACTATTCCCTTTGCAAGTGAGTTTTTGTAGTGATCAATGTAGACAATAAACTGACGATGGTTTTATTTTATATTAGGTATTTTTTGCTATTCATATTTATGTATGAGGTAGATTTAAAGTTTACAAGGAAATGACATTTTATTTTCGGACTGATTTATGGGAAAAAAATAGAAGAGGGTCGTTTAGAAGGTTGTCTTTGTCATGTTAATTTTAATCAATTCCTGGTGGCCAGTTTTAGAGAACTGTTACTACTTGTTTTACTACATTTAAGCATTTTTTCTGTGTATTATTATTTATTTATAGTCATTTATTATTTATTTTACAGGTACGAGGGTTGCTCGGCGGTATGTCTATATCATTCTACTATTTATTAGTATTTGGTACTAATGTGACTCATCAAAATGTTAGGATGGGTTTGGGGCATGGAAACACAATGATTTTATTTGCAATTTCCTCCTATCTTTGTAAGTAATTGTTTGTTAAGATATTTTTTTTTATAACAAAAAGGTTATATCGATAAAAAAGTGATAAGCGGTTAAATGATAAGATTCACTTTGAAATATTCTATTTGTATCTAAATCTTCTATTTGTTTGACAGCCCGGTTGGCTTTGTGGTTAGTGACCCTGACTTTCAAGCCGCGGGTCGTGGGTTCGATTCCCACCCAGGACAAACATTCGTATTCAAATTCAAATCATTTATGCATGAATATGTCTGTTTGTCCTGTGTCTGGATGTAAATATCTATATAAGTATGTATTTAAAGGTAGTATATGTAGTATATCAGCTATCTGGTTACGATAACACAAGCTCACTATGATGCTTAATTTGGAATCAGATTGGCCGTGTGAGAAAAATGTCCCAGGATATTTAGGATAAATATAATAGAGTCAAAAACATATTTATGTTTGGTGTTATTGGTAGTAATCGATGGGGATCGAAGGTTTTCTCAATGATCGGGTAAATGTAAAATCAGAGCGTAGACCGTAAATCCTCTTACTTATTCCAGGTGCTATTTTCATTTACTTCTGTTTGCCGGAGACTAAATATCTTACCCTGAGTGAAATCGAAGAATTTTTCAACAAGCGTCGACCTACCCAAACGATTCGTCGACTCACTATACAATCAAGGCAGACATCTTTATACGTAAACCAGTCGTTTATGAGACCAATCGAAATTGCAAAAACTATCGAAGATAATGTCAAAGGGGCTATGTCGCACATGAGTATTAAACCAAAATCTAGTACTGGAGGAGTGACTATAAGTGACGAAAAAGATGATAGCAAAAAAGATGTGAAAGATAAAAATAAAGTAGATGACAGAAACGTCAAAAAAGATAAGAAAGATGATGCTAAAGATGCCGATGAGACGACACAGAGGGATGATGAAGCTGGTCCATCGTCGCGAAAAAAATATTTAATGTAGGTAAATACAGTAGATGATTCGTTAATTCTCATTCCTATGATTTAAATGCTGAAGTGATTTAAATGTAGACTAAAGTGAGACTGTTAGGCATGAAATATTCCTTTCTAATTTAACGTGTAAATAGGTAAGTATTGAAAATAAACAATGGTTTAACGAAATATTTTTTAATATAATAATTAATAATGTAATAAACGTTAAATTATTTTGTTGATTTTTTGTAAGTAATGTTAGCCCCTCGTTGTTAGAGGCTCGAGCTCCTCGGTGGAGACGTATATGAGCTGATGATGATATAAGCTAGTCAAATTAAATAATAACGGGTTCAATCAATCACGCGCTAGCAACGGCTGCTACAACTTTTTCCATAATGTCGATGCCTCTCTTAAATTCGTCCACGTGTAATGTCTCATTATGTGCATGTAGCAAACGTTGTGAGTTTAGAATTGGTGTGAAATTTATTGCTGGAATGCCTTCACCTCTGACGAAGCGCGCATCAGTTGCGCCTGGGCAGATGTAGGCGTCAATCTTTAAGCCCCTGAAAAAGAAATGGTCTTTGCATATGGCTTTTTTCTTAGCACATAAGTAATCGTAGCATTATCAAATTGAGTACCTATATTTTGAATGGGTAATATGAACGCATATTTTGTAGCAAGATGTAACCTAGTTAAAGTGCACTGAATTACGTATGAATTAAATGGCTGTTAAGGTGAACATCATTCTTAGTTCTTTAAAAATAGAAATATGAATAGTGTTGCTCAGCCCAAAACTCGCAAACGTCAAAACCGATATGAATATTTTTGGTCTTCAAATGTTCGTAGTACCTTGTTCAAACGAGGTTCTTATGATAAAAACTTTGTACTATTGAAACTACCTAGATGTTAACTTACATTTCTTCAACAGCTCCTCTAAGTGCAGTCCAAAATGGGACGCTCCCGTCTATCCGAGTGCTCTGAACTTGAGGGTTGTCAGTCAGATGTTCTAATGTCACACCGTCTCCGGCTTCACCACACCATTTCAGTAACTAAAAATTGGGTGTAAAGAGGAAATATAATTTCTGAGCTTAAAACTACCACTTTTACATGTAACGGATGTGGTCAAAAACAAAACTTACCATACCAACATAATCATCTTTGTTGACATGTGGTGGAATTCTTGTGTCAAAATACGCAGTCAAACTTTGAGGAAGGACATTCACTTGAACACCGCCCTGAAAGATAAGTCGTACATTAAAAAGAAATATGTTTGCAACCGGTATTTTAATCTTACAATAGTTTTAACGGTTTCAATACAATTGGTTAGACTAATTCTGATAAAAAAAGTAGTAGGTACCTACCTATCTTTTTTCTTATGAGACCTAAATAACATTTTTTGTTGTTATGCGTTGAAAAACATATCGCTCAGATACATAGGCCTGTGAGAATGTAGTTAATAAAGTACCTAGATTCCGAACATCTATATCTAGATACTAATAAGATAAGATATATAGTAGCAGCCATTTCACCACGTTTAAGCTTACTAACCTCAAGTTGCGTTAAATTGATAGAAGTAAAATCTCCAGGGAAACCTCTGGCCGTTTCCATTTTTTTCATCTCTTCGTCACGAAGTGTCATTAATTTGTTTATGACGTAGTATAGCTGAAACAATAAATAGTTAGTAATGATCTTTATCTCTGTGTTTCAGGGTCTTAGCAAATACGGGAATAATTTATGCTTCAGCCTCCTTTCAACAAACATCGATGCATCCATCCTCACAATCTTTCGCATTTATAATATTACTAGTGACCCGCCCCAGCTTCGCACGGGTGCAATACTTATACATCACATTAGAAACCTCCAAAATTGACAGTGTTTCTCTAATATATTATGCATGTATTGTATATAAAAACCTTCCTCTTGAATCACTCTTATCTATTAAAAATTCCGCATCAAAATCCGTTGCGTAGTTTTAAAGATTTAAGAAGACAGGGACAGACAGTGGAAAGCAACTTTGTTTTATAATATGTAGTGATTAGATAGGGTTATATCATGTAGGTAGGTATACCTTTTCACCTGCTGTTGCTCTTTGCATGAGTGAACCGTGACCTGGCTCTCCGTTACAAGTTATCTTGAATGCTTAAAAAACAAAATAAAAACACATTTGTAACACTTTGTAAGAGTCGTAAAACATTTTAGTAATTAATATAATATTTTTATTTTACAAGGCGAAACAGCCGTGTTAAACAACTCTAAATTTAAACTTAGTCTTTATTAGACTAAAAGCTTGAACTGCTTTAAAAATGACTATATTTATATTGTTAAGTAGGTACGAGATTATGAATATAACGATAGATATTATTTTATCTAGGTAGTAGCTTCTGCCCGCGACTCCGTCCGCGTGGAATAGTTACTTTGGCCTAACGCTAACTTTCAACCCCCTTCGTTTACGTAGAAGGATGGTCTCGCAGAGCTAACTGATGACTGCACGCGCCGGCCCGGTACATAAAGGCGCGCGCAGTACAGTACTTGAACATTATTTTGGTGCAATGTTATTTTAAATTTGCGATATCTCCTAAGATATTCATTGAAATCGAATGATGTAAAAAAAAGGCAATTTTGTTTTAAATTAAATACTTGCGATGAATAACGTATTTATTTGGATAAGGATTAATATTATCTTCAAAAAAACACCTTCACAAATAATGCTTAATTTTCGAACAAATTTGGTTAGTATAAAAGTGGTCACAGTGAGCCAACCTTAACAGATGGACATATGCTATTGCGGACTTTTTTTTAGAACTTTTAAAGGAAAACAATTCTGTCATTCATCATTTTAGCGTAACTTTAACCGTTTACGCAGCGTACGCAGCGGAAGCTCTCAACTGGAAAAGAAATCTCCCGATTTTGAAACATTCTTCATTGGTGCTCCGCTCCTATTGGTCATAGCGTGATGATATATAGCCTATAGCCTTCCTCGATAAATGGACTATCTAATGGCGAAAGAATTTTTCAAATCGGACCAGTAGTTTCTGAGATTAGCGCGTTCAACCAAACAAACTCTACTCCTTTATAATATTAGTATAGATATTATGCAGCAACAAAATCAATGTGTTGTTACAGTTGACACTAAATCAGAACTTAAACTACATAAAGATAAATATCTCAATTTAATGTTTCTCAACAGGGAAATTCCATTTTAATTCTTTGTAACTCACACGCTGGTTTCTAAACCACGATGATTATCAGTAGCGTAATAAATGTTTCATTAACAAGTACAGCAAAGTGCTTATTAAGTATAATATACTTTACTAACTGTCCCCGGGAATTTCATTATACTTACCTTATATTTTGAATTAAAATATAACTCCGATTACTTAGGGGTAGTGTAGCTTTCCACAGATGATTGAGTTTTTGAAATCGATTTAGCAGTTTTTGAGTTTATAATGGTTTAAACTCTGGTTTAAGCAATCTAAATTCTTTCTCATTAAAATATTTACAACTAGCTGCCTCCCCGCGGTTTTACCCGCGTAGTTCCCGTTCCCGTGGGAATACAGGGATAAAATATAGCCTATGTTACTCGGGGATAATGTAGCTTTCCAAAGGTGAAAGAATTTTTGAAATCGGTCCAGTAGTTTCGGAGCCTATTCATTACAAACAAACAAACAAACAAATCTTTCCTCTTTATAATATTATAGTATAGATTAGTATAGATATATGTCTTAAATTGCATTACTCTATGAAAATATTTCTCTTTAAGTAAGGTGTAATTTGAGGACGAAGCTTTAATTATAAAATTTATTTGCTTAATTATAGAAGTATCAATGTACATTGCATCACAGATATGGTTTATTTTGTAGTACATATATCAAGAGATTTGTCGTTACCAAAACCTTTGCTAAGTTAACTTAATAACTTAATGGACTTTATAGCATACAAGCGGACCCGGCGTTCTACCCACCAGCGCCACCTACCGGGTCCAAATTGATATATTATACATAAAAACCTTCCCAATGAAATACTCCATAATTTGGTGAAAACCGCATGAAAATCTGTTCAGTAGTCTTGTGTTCATCGCGTTCAGACAGACAGAGGCGGCGGGGACTTTGTTTTAGCTATCACCCAACATGAGCGAGTTAACATCTTAATACCTATATATTTCTAGTGCACGTGTGTTGTGATCGATGTTGATAACATTTTTGTGTGTTCAAGGGGATTCGAGAATGGTTTTGGATTGCAATTGGACTCGATAGGTGGCGCTGGTGGGCAGAATGAAATCTACTGGGTCTACTAGCTTGCTGTATTATACTGTATCTTTTCTTACCTACTTGTATCCTCTCCCCATAGAAAGCTGTAATAGTATTCGGTCTAGGATCTACAACGCTCTCGTCCAAAGCAAAACCAACGTTCAGTCTCCGAAACTCATCGGATTTCGCAAATATTTTCATTCCATCATCGCTTCCGGTTTCTTCATCTGGAAATGGGTATTTATTAAAAGAAATGCCGGATAACTTCTCCATAATATAAACATATAGATTTTGTAATTCTAAAATTGAGATAAAGCAGAATGAAGCAGGTACCTTATTCATGTATATTCGATCATTAATTTTTAGTTAAATAAATAAATAATGGGACTTTTTCACACACGGCCAATCTTAGTGTGCATAAACATGTCTATTCTGTGTCCGTAATTAATTATCTATGTAAGTATAGATTAATATTTTTAAGTCTCAACTATCTGGTTTCTATTTATCAAGAAAACACCCAGGTATTTAATAGTAGGTACGTATTAGTATGATAGACTCAATCTATAGATGAAGGTAAGATGCATAATTGCATTACCTGGTACAAAACTTATATGGACAGTTCTTTTCAGTTTAACACCGGCATTTTTCAATCTCCTAACAGCCTCAAGATGGAACATGCCTACCGACTTCATATCTTGAGTTCCTCGGGCGTATATAAACCCATCTTCCGATATGGCTGCTTCAAATGGAGGGTACTTCCAATGCTCCTAAAAAAATATTCAATATATATATTCAGGTATAAAAGTATTATTAATAAAGAAAATTGAGCAGTGTGAAATCAAATACCTATTTATAGGTAACTAGTTACTAGCTATTAATTTATATAGTGCTTCACAGGCACACATTGATAGACGATATAAAAATGATCTATAACATCTGTAGGTACTAATATTATAAATGCGAATGTAACTCTGTCTGTTTGTCTCGCTTTCACGCTAAAACTACAGAACCTATATAAATTAAATTTGGTACTCGGATAGTCTAGAGCCTGAGAAAGGACATAGGCTACTTTTTGTCTCGTAAAATGGAAGATCTTCCGGGTACGCGGGTGATACCGCGGGGAGCCACTAGTTTATAGTAAGACAATTATTGAGTAGTGTCGAGTAGTAGGTAAATTTTATTTGAAAAACGTGGACCATAATTTCATGTCGTGATTGAATAAACATTAGTGCGTTCTTTTGTTTTCAAACTTTTTTATTTTCCTTCATTTAAACATGACAAAAGATCTTGTTAAGAAAGTTTTCTACTTTGAATCATTTAAACAAGGTCATTCACATGTGGACGCTGCAACAGTTATCGTCTTATCTCAATATGAATTAATGTTTACTATCATGTTTTACCATAAATTATGTTTAGATAGTGGTAAGTACACAGATAAATAGTTATGACAGGGGTTATAATATGGTACCTACTGACTTCTACAAATGTAGATACCTATCTAACAAAAGGTAATCTAATATATTTAGAGAGTCATTGCATTATTAGAGCTGATATAGTAAAATATGTTATGAAAAAACCTCCCCTAACAACGAGGGGGCTTAGGCCATATTCCCCTCGGAGGCCTAGTGGGGACTTCACATGCTTTTAGTGGTGACATCTCGGGCACGCAGGTTTCCTCACGACGTTTTCCTTTTACCGAAAGCCAGTGGTGTAAATCGATACGTAAGTTTTTAAATATAGAGGTAACGGGCCGAGTCGGTGCCTTCTCGACTGAGACACCACGGCTAATAATCCTGGGACAAATATCCTGGGCTTTTTTTCACACACGGCCAATCTCATTCCAAACTAGGCAGAGCTTGTGTTATGGTAACCAGATAGCTGATATACTACTGTTAAATACATACTTATATAGATAATTACCTACATCCAGACACAGAACAAACAGACATAGTCATGCATACAAATGATTGTCCTAGGAGGGATTCGAATCCACGACCAGCGGCTTGAATGAAAGTCAGAGTCACTAACCACAAAGCTAACCGGCTAGTCGCATAATAGCAGAAAGATTGTCTATATAAGGTACTTTGATGTCTTTAAATTACCTCATATACAGGTACAACATCCATATGCGAGTTGAGCAATATGCTCGGCAGTCCCGGCTGCTGGCCCTCCCACGTCACCACCACCACGGGCTTCCCCGCCACCAGCTCGTGCACCGCCACCGGCAGCTCGAGGAGTTCTGCTTGCCTCCTCAGGAAGCTTACGCATTCACCTGAAATATGGTATGCATATTCTATGTACTTTTATTTATTATTCCAGAACATAAACTCTGTGTCAAGTTCTTTCCAGATGCCTTGAGCCGTTCTGGCATGGAAGAGTAACAAACCTTCTCATTTATGATATTTGTAGTATTTATGTATATTTAAGGGAGGGATATATTATCTGTCACTATAAATACTAAGTACATGTTGAGAAATCAGCAAACACTTGAGCTGTGGATATCTATGCCTATGTTTGCTTAACAGGTAATTGCATTGAAGTTAGCTGTGAAGTAACTGTGTTCTAGTTACCTTAATTGTAGGCAGTTCACTTACTTATCTTTAGTCTCACATAAACCTGTTAATTTCTACATGCATACCGGATTAAGTCATTACTGAGTATAGTTTATGATCTCGAAAGAAAAACTAATTATGTTTTAACCTTTTCGATATTTAAAACAATTTATTTTTAGTATTTAAAAAATAATCTGTCGAAAATACTGTCTAAAATCTATTAGTTAAAACCTTCCTCTTATCAGCCGAATACATAATATTTGGTATGATCTCTCCCAATAGAAAATGTAAAAAAAATTGAACACAAAGTATGTAAACTTACCCAGAGAAGTAAAGAAATAATTTATTACTTACTGTAGTCCACATCGGGGTGTACGCTAGGTATTCTTAAGTACTCCCTAAACCTTTGCACTTCTTCATCATCTTCCCACTTACTCATTTTACGTCTGTATTCAATAAAGTCTTTAGCAATACTAAACACAATACATTGATAGCAAGAGACTTATTTACATACATAATTGATAAAGGAGCTATAGTATTGTTTGGCATATATGATAATAACTGTATTTCTAGCTTTATCGACAAATATACCTTCCCAATTTGGGAGCAAAAGACTCCCCTGATATTGAAGGAAATTTTGGCCTAAGTCCACTGCGGCTAAATACAGATTCGCGGACTTTATACGTCATTGAATGAATCTCTGAAGTTTCTCGATGATATAAATAACTCTAGCGTTGCGATAGTAGCATTTATCGAATAGTAAACTACCAATGCAATAATATACCAGGGAGCCATTAAATAATAAGATAGCGTATTGTAATATTTATATTAGACATATTTTAGGTAAACCTTTACGCCAATTTGTCCCAGGATAATTCACTATTTATGATGAACAATTAGCAACAGCTTTGAGAATATTCTCCATAATTCCAATGCCCTTCTTGTATACATTGACGTGAAGTTTCTCATCATGACAATGAGCGAGTATGGGTGTATTTAGAATAGGCGAAATATTTATAGCAGGTATTTTATGGAGTCTAATGAAACGTGCGTCTGTCGCGGCCGGGCAGATGGCAGGAACTATTTGGTATCCCCTGAAAAGAGAAAAAAACCTTCCATGTGATTAGCGATAACGACTTTCAAGCAGTGGACTCGATTTGTCTATATGGTCATTCCTCTTTGTTTTCTGTCTGGTAAATATGAATGAAAATATAGGTATCTATCTGATTGCCACAGTACGAGCTCTGCTTAGTTTGGAATCAGATTGGAGGAGTGTAAAAAAATGACCCAAAATGTATTATTGTTAATGGAAAATATTAAGTTTGCATTTCAAAGTTCCTGATGAATGTTACATAATATTTTGATTGTTTAGGACTATAGGTATAATACTTACATATCTTCAACAGCTCCTCTAAGTGCAGTCCAAAATGGGACGCTCCCGTCTATCGGAGTGCTTTGAACTTGAGGGTTGTTAGTGAGATGTTGTATTGTCACGCCGTCTCCGGCTTCACTGCACCATTTTTCTATCTGTATTTTTTCTTATTTATAACTAAATTATGATAAGGGATACGGTGTCCGACGTTAACTCACATAATAAGGTTCTCAGGCGTCGTACCTCAACGCATATTTTTAGTCTTTGTATAGTAGGTACTATAGTTTTCTAACTAAAGTCAGTTTTTTTTAATCTAAGGAATAGACTCATTTACCAGGACATAAGATATTAGTGATTGTGCTGTTTGCATCGGTGAACGTAAATAAAGACGGTATTTTTTTTACATTTTTTGACATAAAGATTTGATATTTCGATGTAAAGCGTGACAACAATATAGTCAAAATCGCCATGTTGCGGCAGAATTAGGAACTAAAATATTACAAGCACATCTTTAGGAGCGGTCATCCATTCTACAAGTGGCACCCTCATTTCAAATCTTTATTTCTTAAGGCTATTTAACTATGAACCTACCATATTAACAAATTCCTTTTTATCAACATGAGGAGGGATTCTTGTGTCGAATGTCGCCGACAAGCTTTCTGGTAACACGTTGAACTGAATGCCACCCTGTAAAGAAAATAATCAAATAATTGTCTAAATCTAAAAAATAACCATAAAAAACCATGAGACAAAGAACATGTTAAACACAATGCAAATTTTATTCCATATAAATCACTCATGTAAATATGTGCAGAAATGAATCTCTGTTTAAGTATCTGTTTCTGGCATTTCCCAATACCTATTACATAATCTACTGGCCGGTTGGCTTTCAAGCCGCTACGCTGGTGGGTCGTGTGTTTGATTGGGAATCAACCCACCATACCAACATACCATAAAGGTTATTATAAATTAATAACTCTATGCTATATACCACCTATATGATAGACCGGCTGGCTTTGTGGTTAGTGACTCTGACTTTCAAGCCACCGGTCGTGGGCTCGAATCCCACCCAGGACAAACATTTGTATGCATGAATAAATATGTTTGTTCTGTGTCTTAAAAGTAATAAATGTAGTAGGTATATCAGCTATCTCTCGAGCTCTGATTAGTTTGGAATCAGATTGACCGTGTGTGAAAAATGTCCCAGGATGTTTATTTATTTTATACATAGTATTTAAATTATAAGTAGGTACTTACCTCAAGTTGCATTAAATTGACATTAATGAAATCTCCTAACCAACCGTTCACCTCGTTCATTTTCTTGATTTGTTCATCGCGTAGTGTCATTAATTTGTTAATCACGTAGAATAACTGAAAATTGATAAACACTATCACTCGCGAATATAAAAATATGATGTTATGCTAAAGTATAAAGCTGAAGAGTTTGTTTGTTGGCTTGAACGCGTTAATATCATGAACTTGTTGGTCCGATAAAAAAATTTTTTTCAGTGTTAAATAGCCCATTTATTGAGGAAGGCTATAGACGATATATATCATCTAGCTCTGACCATTAGGAGCCGAACATCATTTCAAAATGTTACAAAAATGGAGAAGACACGATAACGAATTAGCGCGGGTCAGCTAGTTTTTCTAATATAGGTAACCCGTCGAATTGAGAACCTCCTCCTTTTTGAAGTCGTTTAAAAATAATAGGTAATAATCTAAGTTTAATATTTACTTTTTCACCAGCCGTACCCCGGTTTAGGAGTGCGCCATGTCCTTTAGTGATTATTTTGAATTCTGAAATATAAATTCATACAAATTCAAAAGTTAAGCTATTCTTTAACTACAAATAATAAGGTAGGTACAATATGCTTTATGAGATTTTACTAATGTTATAAATTCGAAACTATTTGAGTATGGCGGGTTGTTTATTACACTTTCACGCAAAAACTACTGAACGAATTTGTATGAAATTCATAACACAGATAGTTTATAATCTAGATTAACAAATTAAATTATTTTTATCTCGACAATTTTAGGACCGAAAACACGGGTGAAACCGCGGGGAACTACTAATAAATAATCAAACTTACGAATCGAAATCCTTTCTCCATTATAGACTATAATTGTGTTTGGTGATTCGTTAATAACGCCTTCGTCCAACTCAAAACCAACGTTGAGCTTTTTAAACGCATCTGACTCTACAAACTTTTGCATTCCATCTAAACTTCCAATTTCCTCATCTGTAGAAAGAAAAAAAAATCAAAGTTCTGCTAAATTTGAAATTCAGCAATACAATGAAATTTATTTCAAAACCATTTATATTCGTTACAATCCTTACTAATATTATAAATGCGAAAGTAACTCTGTCTGTCTCGTTTATCCTAAAACTACTGAACCGATTTAAGTGAAATTCGGTACACAGGGCCTGAGAAAGGACATAGGATACTTTTTATTCCGGGAAAATGGAATATCTCATGAGTACCCGGGTGAAACCGGAGGGAGCCACTAGTTTAAAATAACATATCAGTTATGCAAACACTTATAGAGAAACATTGAGCTCCCAAATAAATTCCCTGAGAAAATTATGTAGATATATAAGTAGGTTGGTCAATATACACAGAAATATGGGATAAGCAAATATTACAAAAAAACTCACCTGGCATAAAACTTATATGAACAGTTCTTGTTAATTTAGTATCAGCGTATTTCAATCTTCTAACAGCCTCCAGATATAACATTCCTACTGACTTCATATCCTGAATGCCACGAGCATATATAAACCCATCATTTGTGATAACCGCTTCAAATGGAGGGTACTTCCAGTGCTCCTAATTTAAAAGAAACATTAAACCTTCTAAACATTGTCTACAGTCTTCTAAATAATTGTTTTTTGCCTACGCTTATTGTAATTTCATAAATAAGAACCTTTAATGTAAAACTAACTAGGCCAAGAATATTTATAATCCATGGATAATTATCACCAGAGTTGACAAATCACCATAGAAAGGCATTCATTCATTTCTATCAGTAAGTCATCGAATAAATATAATCCACGTGATCCATGATAGCAGGCTTATCTAAAAAATTAGGTTATAATTTTTTGTTCAACTAGTTACTAGATGGTCTACTGCTTTTACTTCTTTTCGTAGAGAGAATGTATCCTTCTGAGGGATCTAATCTGCTAACCTCATATACAGGTCCTACGTCCATATGCGAGTTGAGCAATATACTCGGCAGTCCCGGCTGCTGGCCCTCCCACGTCACCACCACCACGGGCTTCCCCGCCACCAGCTCGTGCACCGCCACCGGCAGCTCGAGGAGTTCTGCTTGCCTCCTCAGGAAGTTCACGCATTCACCTAAAATTTAATAGGGATATTAAAATTGTGAGGAAACCTGCATGCCCGAGATTAAAGGCATGTGAAGTCCACCAATCCATACTAGGCTCGCGTGGTGGACTATGGCCGAAACCCCCTTCATTGTTAGTGGAGGCTCGAGCTCCTCGATGGAGACGTATAATTTTAGGTTTCTAATGCAACGCTTATACATCACATATTAGGCATGTATTGTATTTATAAATCTTTCTCTTGAATCACTCTATCTATAAAAAAACTGTTTCAAAATCCGTTACGTAGTTTTACAGATTTAAGAAGACATAGGGTCAGCAGACAGCGGAAAGCTACTTTGTTTTATAAAGTGTACTGATTTAAAGAGATTCTGCCCATACTGTTTTACTCTTGTATATATGTAGTTAACCTATTTAGTACGAAATGAAATAAATAAATACTCAGAAAAAACTTACTGTAGTCCACATCGGGATGTACGCTAGGTATTCTTAAGTACTCCCTAAATCTTTGCACCTCTTCATCATCATCCCACTTAGAACTTATATTGGGTCTTGCACCTAATATAGTACCTAATAGAAGCAAGAGATTAATACATTTAAAGGTAATAGACATTTTACTTGAACAACACTTAATAAAGCCCGAATAAGCTATGAAAAGGATTGTGTATAATATATCTAGGGTAAAAGTGGGATAGATGCCCTTGGAGGATAGACGCCGCACCTTAAAAAAAGAGAATTTAGAACCAAGTTCACGCTCTAGTACCATGTTCCTCAGACAGATCTGGCCCCGCACAGCTCAGTCCACAGAGCACTTCGACAGGACTGCACGTATCGCCGCTTGAGTTAAAAAAATGTTGCAAAATTTTATCGCGCTTGCTTGATTCTTGTGACAGTGACATTTTGACGTGTTCAGAACTTTCGTTTTCGAAGGTAAGTTATAAGTGTGTATTGTTATTTAAATAGTATGTATCATTTATATTTATGGTGTGTTTATAAAATTACGAAATTATTTAAGTATTTTTATTTATTTGCTGGGGCGTCTATCCCTACTAAAAAGGATAGAGGCCCCACTATTGACTGAGTATAGACGCCCTTAGAGGCATATATCCTCTATGACTTATTCACAGGTAAGTACTTAGGCTATAGGTAAGATTTTTTTAAATAACGTATCTATCTAGTTAATATGCAACTTAGTAGGAAAATTGACTTTCAAGTTTATTTATGAGCTGTTTATACCTTTACATGTCGTACTTCACTGTACTTGTAAAAAACTGTGAAAAACTAACTTTGGGTTAGTAATAGAGGAATTAATTGCCCTTATCAAATTCAATTTAGGCACTGTCTTCTTAGTTTGTTTTTTCATACTTGTCCTTTTTGAATCCTCAGTTTTTTTCTGTACCTGTTAATTTCTTCTTTTTTAGGAAAACATCCCACACTGGACGACAACGAGAAACGTCTCGTAGCGCACATACAAAAATTAGAAAAGGCAGGATTTCCCACAACACGACAGGATGTAAGAAGACACAAGAAGGATAAGAAAACCTTATAATATATTATTGCAACTAAGAAAGCAAATAAACATTTTATTAAATTTTCTACGATTTTTTTTATTATTGCGGAGGCATCTATCCCATTGTAGGGCATCTATACTCATGTCAAAATTTTGCCAGGGGCAACTACCCCATACAGTAGGCGTCTATCCTCAAACAATAAGTATTTTTTAGAGCCGAATATCTACAAATCTACGGTATGCATTGAATAATGATATGAGTAGATAGTAAGTATAAGGACTATAGTTGTTACAAATAGTTAACTCACTCGAATAGAACTTTAAAAAAAAAAGTTATAGTCAGCTTACAAAAAGTGGGGCATCTATCCCATGTTTACCCTATTTTAAGATTTTTAAGCCACTGGCTTGTTTGCTATAGCGTCATTAATAATGAGTTATATTTTTAATTGCATACACCGTATTATTTAATTTTCAGCTGTTCATATTAGTTTTGTGTAAGTACACAATTTTATGCTCATTTTACATAATACCAACTGTTACAAAATCTCAATTCATTTAATTTTAAGTAATTTCATGTTCAAAAACTTAGTTTTCAGCGATATGTTAAGCAATTGTAGGATTTGTACCTATTCGTCCTCTGCACGGCATTTAAACTGATTTGACAGGGACATTACGCGGAGAATGAATGCGGGATGGATGAAGTGGAAGCAGCTCACAGGTACAACGTGCGACAGTCGTATGCCGATAAAGACCAAAGGCAAAATTTATAAGACTGCAATAAGACCTGTGCTCCTGTATGGAGCAGAGTGCTGGCCGACCAAGGTGTATGACTGCGACAGAATGCATGTTACAGAGATGAGAATGCTAAGATGGATGTGTGGTGTGACGAAGAATGATAGAATAAGGAATGAGTATATTAGAGGAAGTATGAAAGTGGCCCCAATTACGGAAAAGATCAAAAGCCATCGGCTTTCGTGGTTCGGCCACGTTATGAGAAGAGAAGAAAGCCACGTTACCAAAAAGGCACTGCACCTTAGACCAGAAGGCAGGCGTAAAAGGGGAAGGCCAAAGAAAGAATGGTATGATTGTGTAAAAGATGATATGAGAGAATGTGGAGTGAATGTGGATTTGACTGGTGATCGAATGAAATGGAGGGACATGACGCACAAAGCCGACCCTACATAGGAAAAGGCAAGGAAGATGATGATGATACAAGTACGAAGATATTAGAAAATATACCAGCTTAAAATAGCCATATTGATCAATTAAGTCGATCTTAGTAGCTTTGACATTATAAGCACTCAGCCTGAATGAAATAAATAGCTTTAAAATTAAAACAAAAAAAACATTGTTAAGTGACATTGCTCATTATTTTTATTTAGGCGTCAAAAGAATGGCATTCTATCAGCTAGTTCGTAAATAATATAGATTGATATTTATATTATCTAACATATAAAAACCTAAGCCAAATATAATTTCATTCAATATTAAAAACATAGCTGCAGTAAGGTTTGCGTAAAATGGAATGTGACCATATTGGCGCGAAACCCTCCTACGCGGGCCTTTCAAAAATCGCTACGTTCACGAGTTGCGTTTCATATTGCAATCGAGCGCGCGCCTTTAGCCGCACGCCGCTTTTGCCGATAAAAAAAAATAATTCGTTCGTAATTTAAAAATCGTCGAGTGAAATACACGTATTCCAAAATTGATATTTGTGTTGGTGTTAAAATGGTTCGAAAAATTTGTGCGCTTTTGTGCTGCTTATGCGTTTTCGGCATATCATTGAGCGACAGCGCTATATCCGCTGAAAAAGTGAGTACTTTATTTACTATTTTTAATTATCTTTTTTTTTTGCAAAAATAAGGCATAAGGTTATTTTAGCGACTTTTATCATGACTTTTGTTATGACACTAAAGTGCTCCAGTTTCTGCCGGCCTTGAATGTAACTTGTCATACCAGATTTGCGTTATATATCTCAGCTATATATCATTTTGTCGTTCTAATATAAATGATTATTCAATATCAGGAAGTTAGGCATAGTCCTGAAGACATATTAGACAAATCTGTCTCGTAAAATAAAAATTATCAGGATCTTTTGTGTGATAAATATATTTAAATAAATTTAAGCGGATATCATTTCGATGAACAGTTTTGCATCACTAGGATATAAGTATGTATCAATAAATGAAAGCAAGGACACTGTGAGCAGTTCGTAGTTTCATGTATGTATCATATTTTGTGGTACAACTACATAATTTTTTTTTTATTTACTTATTGGTAAAATCTATTTTTCATCCCATAAAAGTAATTTGTAAGATATTTATTAACATATGCAGGAAAATATTAAAATACCTTGTAAGAAAACAACAACGAATAAAAATTCAAACTTACTAGATGTACTATTATAACTTTATTCTAATGTTGGATTAAACTATGCAATAAAGTACAATTAATCAGCATTAAAAATCGATAGATATACTATGGAAATGTTTATGCAACATACACACATCAATTATCAGTTGTCAACAACAAATGTTATCAAGTAATTATTATAGGAAACGCGTGAACAGAGACACCCTTATCTGGATGCGGGGGGTATGAGGGAGACGACAATAGTACAGAGTAAAATTAGAATTTAGAATAGCACAGCAAGTAGAAATGAAACAAACGGGTGAAAGTGAGCGCATTTCAATGCATTGTACTATGTCGTGTCATGGTTGACGCTAATTATGTTTAACACCATGCTTTTGCTTTGTCGGTCGGAAAGCGAAGCGAAGCGTATATATACAACTACATAGTTAACCCGCGCAACTTCGTTAGCGTCACTTGCCCGTTTTTGCAACGTTTTTTATTAATACTCCGCTCCTATTTGTCATAGCATGATGATATATAGCCTATAGTCTCCCCCGATAAATAGGTTACCTAACACTGAGAGATTTTTTCCAGTAGTTGCGGAGATTAGCGCGTTCAAACAAACAAACTCTTCCGCTTTATATATTAGTATAGTAGACTCTGTTTCAACATACTTTGGTATTAACAAAGGTAATATTAATTAGGGAATTTCATTGGGTTTGTGGTTAGCGACCCTAACTTCCAAGCAACAGGTTGTAAGTTCATTTTATACCCAAGAAACATTTGAGTGCATGAACATGTTTGTTCTGTATCTGGGTGTAAAATCTGTAAAATGTATGGATTTAAAATTACTTATTATGTTGTATATATGCTATCTAGTTACCAGGCCTTATAGTTAAATCTCTGCTTTATTTGGAATGATATTTATTGGCCGAGTAGGAAAAATTCATTCACTATAATTGTTTTACAACATTTTTTGTAGAGATAATCGCAGTTATATGAATTGTGCAATGACCTAGTTATTGAGTTTAACGCTACGATTTATTTAAAAACTCTACGCTACGATTTATCTAAAAGCTGTTTTTGTATACATAAATTTAAAATGCGAATAAGTGTAAAAAAGTATTGCCACTGTGAATTTAAATAAAAGTTTTATTGAATGTTTTGAGTTGTCCCACGAATTTCACAAATACGAAAATATCATCTAGCTGAAATTAACAGTAAAAAATCTCCATTAATATTGTTATAGTTAATGCATATTATTGTTATTGCCCATTGAAGTATAAACAAAGTTAAATAGCAAAGGTTATACTGCAATTTACTTTTAAAAAAAACATTTAATTAATGCCAAGGATTTCATTATTTTTCGAATGTTTTTTTTATATTATTTGACCTCAAGACGAGTACAAATTGCAAATGCATTCACAAATGTATGAAAAAAAGCTGCATAAGAATAATTTCCGTTGCTATTATGCAAGTTAAGCGAATGTCGATTACGATTTAGTTACAGTGGTAATCCACGCAAAACACAAACAAATCAATTTACAAACACGTAATAGACAATTTCGCCGGCAAGTAAGGAATACAGAAATGTTTACTATATCTGACGCAACTAAAGTTGACAAGATAATAAGGAAATATCATAGTCATAAATTTGTTGTAAATGAGTCGCAGATATTACCTACATTTATATGCATTTACAAATTGTTAAGAATAATGTAAAAATGTTTGTAACCCCTGCTATTTTGCACTGTCAAAATTATTGTTTTTAATTCAGATTATGGCTGTTTCCTTTATGAATTCTGTCGTCCACATAACAATAGTTTTTTATTTAAATATAGACAATATTCGACGGAAAGATGTTATAAAGATTAGATAGATATATCTAATATATAAAATTATCGTGTCACAGTTTTCGTTGCCATACTCCTCCGAAACGGCTTGACCGATTTTTATAAAATTTTATATACATATTCAGTAGGTCTGAGAATAGGCTAACATCTATTTTTCAAAGCCCTAAGTCATCACGGGAACGGGAAACGGGAACTACGCGGGTGAAACCGCGGGGCGGCAGCTAGTAGATTATAATTATAGATGTTTTTGGTTTGACGTATATATTTTTAACATTACATGCATTATCTTTCGACTAGGTACCTACCATCCAAGCCAGTAATTAGTTCAGAAAATTATAAAAAATCGAATGAAACGTCAAAAATATTTAAAAAGCCATGCTCCAGTCAAGTCCGTCCTACATAGTGATGGGATTCTTCCCGGGAAAGAACCCAAAATGGGAAGATTGAGGGAAAGAACCCGAGGAAGATTCCCAAATGGGAAAGTATTCGGGTTTTTTCATTTTTAGCAATGTAACAAATAGGTAATGTGTAGATACATGTATATATCAAATAGTACGTACTATCTAAGTACTATTACTACTAGTTTGAGCTAATTTAGTTGGGTATTTTTTAATTCTTAGAAACAAAAAACGTGCATGCAGTAAAGTCAAAACCCGCTTCTTCATATCTGTCTGTTTCTGTGTGTTCATCCGCTTTGAGCGACAAGTAGTGATGGGATTTTACCCGGGAAAGAACCCAAAATAGGAATATTGAGAGAAGAACCCGAGGAAAATTCCCAAATGGGAAAGTATTCGGGTTTTTTCATATTTAGCGATGTTACAAATATGTTATGTGTAGTATATATCAAATAGTACGTACTATTTAAGTACTATTACTACTAGTAAGAGCTAATCTAACTTTGTTTACTTTAAAAAAATCAATAAATACGTCAAAACCGTTTACTGCGACATCGCTTAGAACATCATACCGGTTATATCAACCTAGAACAAAGGTCCCGGCTGAATGCTATATGACCGCCTTATCAAAAATATTTACGACATTGCTAATAACGATATACCTCATTAAACGACTACATTTAACTAATATTTCGGAGAATACAATTTTCTACTATTAACAGATCTACTGTTAATAGTAGAAAATTGTATTAAACTACTGGAACCTATAACAGATACTATTTTCAAACTCGAAGGCAGTGGAATACTTATAAATGAAGTTTATATGGCCTTCAAAGATATTAAGTCCACATTTAATTTTGCATTTGCGGACATATCCATTCTAAATGAGCATCACAAACAAGATATAAAAAATGCTGTAATTAGCTGAACAAATAAATGTTTGACACCCATTTATTATGCTGCATATTTATTGGATCCAAGATAGCAAGGCATTGAATTAGAAGAAGAACACGAAGTGGATGGAGTGTATACACGACGTTAACCAATCGCACAATATTGTCGTTGGTGTTTATTTATCCAATTATAGAGCTAAATAGGGTTTATAGAGTAGACCATTTATATGGAAGGATGTCACCGAAATGGACCCAGTAGTTTGGTCGAGAGAACTCTGCAGTTCCAAATTGTTGAGTAGGGTTGCAGTACGGATTCTAACTGCTCCCTGTACTTCAGCAGCCACAGAAGGATTGTTTAGCACGCACGTCCATATACATAGTCGCAAAAAAAACAGATTGACTACAGACAGGGCAGCAAAAATACCTTTCATTTCATACAATTGGAACCTGTTTCATAAACACAAAGATCATGACAATGATGACGAGCCAATATCTACGAGGGCTGTACTAAAAGTATGAGAATGGAATATTTCCACCATTCCTGTCATATTAAAATCTTTTAAATTGAAAAGTCTTTGGTTTTACAAATCGAATACCATTTATTTATTTAAAAAACGATTCTCGGTCTTGTCACAAGGTTTTGTCAAACTTGTTTAGTCGTTGAGAAAATGGACTCGAGAAAATTCAAGAACGATGATTTATTATGACTTTCGAAGTGGTTTAACACAAAAACAGTGTGTTGACCGGATGATTTCTGCATTTGGTGATGAAGCCCCATCCAAAACCACAATTCATCGCTGGTTTGCTGAATTTCAACTTGGACGTATCAAGTTCAGTGATGATCCTCGTCAAGGTCGTCCAAAAACTGCAGTCACCCAAGAAAACGTTGATGCTGAGCGTAAGCTGATTGAAGAAGATCGACATTTGATATACTACGAAATTCAGGCAACTCTAGACATTGAAATGAGTCAAATACAAATAATCTTGCATGAACAATTAGGTGTAAAATATTTGTTTTCCCGATGGATACCGCATTCGCTCTATAAAGAGCAAAAAGCGGCTCGTGTTACTTGGTGCGTCAGAACTTTCGAAAGACACGCAGGATCCTCAAATGCTATATAAAACATCGCATCAGGTGACGAATCCTGGATATACGCGTACGAACCCGAAACAAAAACCAGTCTCGAGTTTGAGTGTTCGAAAATAAGCCAACAAAAATTGTTGGTTCACGGAGTGTTGCAAAAAAATGGTGGGTACGTTTGTCTCCAAAACTGGCCATGTTGCGACTATTCCTCTTGAGGGACAAAGAACGGTAAATGCAGAACGGTATGCTAGCATTTATTTGCCACAGTTCGTTTCTGAACTCCGTCCTCAGTTTTTTCGATGGACCAAGCTGCGGCTCAGCATCTGATCAGCTTTCTGAATTGAACATCAGTGTGAGAACTGGAGTCGGCGATTCATCGTCAAAGTCATTTTTATTTATTCATTCTGAGAGCCCCATTACGTTGCTCTTAGTCTCTCCAGAACAATAAAAGCACACTGCAGAACTGCTTTTCGACATCCACACATCGCTCCACAAAAAGAAACGGTTTGCTCGAGTTTCTGAACATTTTCACTTATAACTTTTTCATTTCTAGTTCTACGACAAAAAGTTACTGAACCAAAGTTGTAGAGAATTTAATTTGCAACAAAAAATGTTCCCATTTTTTTTAAATCAAATGAATAGTTTAAGAGATATATCGTATAAACCAATTCAATTGAAAAAACCCGTCCATTGGGTTTCTTCCCACGTAAACACCCGGTTCTTTCCCATTTGGGAATAAACCCGGGTTAATTCCTTTCGGGTTTATTCCCACCGCCCATCTCTAGTCCTACACAATGCCTAATATAGAGTTAGATGAATACGTATTAGCAAGGTTACACCCACAGGCGCGATGGTGACTCAATTCACAAGTCACTAGTTATCTTGTCCGGCGACTAAAGTTTATTTTGACACAAATTTTACCGACGATTTTACTTGATGAAACGACCCAATATTGGATGTAATCTATATATATATATATATAGAAGAAAGTCGTGTTAGTTACACCATTTATAACTCAAGAACGGCTGAAACTATTTAGCTGAAAATTTACGGGGAGGTAGGTTAGAACCAGGAGACGGAGATAGGATACTTTTTATCCCGGGAAAATTGAAGATCACGGTGAAACCGCGGGGAGCCACTAGTTATCTATATAAGTAGGTATGTAAAAGTAGTACCTATATGTAGTAGGTATAACACAAGCTCTGCTTAGTTTAGAATCGACTGGCCGCGTGTCACAATGTCCCAGGATATTTATTTATATTATTCAGCATTTTTATTTCTTACTAGCTTCTTCGTGCTATCCCGGGGGAACTTTTAAAGTTATGCCTTATTTTTTCATAAAAACCAACCAACAATTACGATCATCTTAAAGACTAAAAATAGCCAAATCGGTGCAAATCGTTCTCGTGTTCCACATTTAACAACACATTAAGCCTTTCATGTTTATTTATATAGAGTATTTTATAATATGGGAGGGTAAGAGTGTAAAAAGTAATTGGTTGTAACCAACGTTTAAGAAAACGACTCGTAATTTAATAATGTAGAGCATAGAATTGAGTTTTCAATTACTGACATTAAAGATTTGGTAATCTTGTTCACAAAACGAATGAACTAAATCCAGTCACATTAAATAATTTCACAGATTATGTCCTATTATAAAGCTTATTGTGAATTTGTGAACTACTTTGGTTACCATGGTTACGTAAGCCAGTAAGGTTGCACTGCTTGTAGCGAATACCTATTGATCTCTTTAATACTAAGGTTGCCATATTTAATAACATTTATATTAATGCCAAGTGTATTTTTTTATTTGATATTTAAATAACTTTGTCTCTGCACAATTTAGTACATAAATTGTTTAATGGGCACCTACTTAGGTTGTTTGAGAAAATATTTTTAAACATATTTTCCATACTACTTAGATATTTTTATTTTCATGTTGTGCGCTCGAATAAAAAATCAAGACACTTCAAATAATAATAATAATAAATATCCTGGGACATTTTTCACACACGGCCAATCTGATTCCAAATTAACCATCAGAGTTAATGTTTATATTCAGTAGACTTAATATTGGCAACCCTACTAGTGAAGAACTTATTACAAAATGGGTAGAGTTCATTCTCGCTTGATTATATAACAAGCCGGTTGTCAGGTCATACCGCGGCTTGAATTAATGCAATAAACAGACGATATCTTGTCATCATAATTCCAGTTTCAATTGTAGTCGTCGAACGTGTATTAATTTGGTTATAACCTATGTATATCTCTTTTATTGATAATGATAACTAAGTAGTTGACCCGCGCAACTTCGTTAGCGTCACTTTCCCGTTTTTGCAACAGTTTTGATTGATGCTCCGCTCCTATTCGTCATAGCGTAATGATTTATACATGAAAACCTTTCTCTTGAATCACTCTATCCATTAAAAAAAACGCATAAAAATCCGTTGCGTAGTTTTAAAGATTTAAGCATACATAGGGACAGACAGACGGCGGATAGCGACTTACCATGTAGAGATGACTAGTTTCAGCCCCACGGCTTCATTCGCGTTCCTGGAGGATCTACTTATTTTCCATTTTTTCCCATAAAATATCCAAATTATCAAAAGCCGTACATTTCATACACTGTCCGAAATGAAATCTTTTTTCATTTAAGCACCAGATTTTTTTAATTCAAAGTAGGTACCTAATTATTATTTTATTTATCAACAAATTCATCCTTTACGCCTTGAAGAAGATTTTTCAGAATTAATTTTATTAAATTACTAATGCATCTTTATATTTTGAGACAGATTTTCCAAAATTATTTCATTATTTCACAGTTACAAAAATGTTCAATTTGACTCTAAGTTCGCGTATAATGTTCTAAGTTGCAAAATAATGGAACATTTTTTGAACTTTAAGACTTGTAAGTTTAATATAAGTAAAGTACCCCTCTAGTGCTCAAGTCACTTGAAAGTAAGTAAACCAATGCAAGTCGTGTGTGACTTGATTACTTTCTACCATCCGATACACATAGCACTTTTACTACACTGTTTAAAGTGAAAATGAAAGCAGATCTTTATATGATAGTGCCTATAAACATGATAAGAAATTCCGTAAAGATTTCCGCTGACTTGTATTTTCTTGTCCATTTTTACTCAGAGGCAGTCGACTATATAACAAATTGGACGTATAATAAATTATGTTAAGTACCTATCTCCTAAAAATCGACCAAACTATGACAGATTTAATTATTGTGAGATAATTTGTATAGAACGATTGATAATTTGGTAGATGAAATAGCACTTGTCTTTTTCTTAATTAAACTGTCCAGTTTCCTAGTAAATACCTAAGATCCTTCGAATAAAAAAAAATACCTCCAATATTTTAAGTAGGTCGTCGTTGTCAGGGTATACAGTCCACTTGAGTCCACCCAGTCCTGGATTTATGTAGGTATAGGCCATATAGGCCGCGGCCTAGGGGCGGCAGATTTCAGAGGACGGTCACTTGATTTCAGAGGATATGTAACTACATGGGCGGCGGAAATAAAGTGGCATACACTCATAAAAAATATAAATCCGCCACTGAGTCCTCCGCTGGACCTCTCCTAATTCATGCCACCTGCCCCCCTATAGTAAGTACCTATTTAGAAATGCCAATCTCTCTGAAGAGATCCGTTTACCAAACAGCATTTGACTATGTATTAATATAGATTACCTACACGAGGTGTGAAAACCTGCAACAAATAGCTTCACACGATTCACTTAGAAGTTTGATTGGTCAACGGTTCTGTGGCAATGGTGCTGTCAAAATATGGTAACGACCTAGACCTGATGAAGTACTCCGATGGTAACCGTGCAGGTTACTCAAGCTTATGAAATGTCGAGTATGGAAATGTATGTTTAGTAATTCGTTTTGGAATCTATTGTGTTTAAATGTAACGAAGAGGAAATAATATTGAAAACCGACTTAAAAGTTCTCTAGACTATGAATTTGGTTATTGCCATAAGACATCTTAACTATATAGGTACATAAGATATGTAATGTACTATGTATTATAGTTTTAACCGGGATGCCATAGTATTTTGTAACTAATTGTGCCAAATTTCATCCACAGCCATTCTGACATGATAAAATAACGCGCTTATAATATTTGTAAGATCTACAGAGTCTATCTGTTAAAGCCATCAACTTTATCTAAATTGAAACGTTTTTATATATTTTATTTTCTAAAAATCTGACGTATGTTCAGTTTAGACAGAGTAAGTAGAGAGAGGTAATTCAAGTTGTGGTTTATTTCAAGAAAAAAATGTCAAGTATCTAATCAATAAACAAATAAGTTAAAAAAACTTCGATTCTAAATAGATATATTACCTCAGTCACTTACTCAATTGCTCGTGACTGTGTTTCGAATCCAAATTAAAATTGATTAACAAATTAACTACCTACATGATTGAAATACACTTAAATTGGGCCTTGGTGACAATTTCACATACAGTGACGTGTGTCAATCTAGTACAAGCTGACGAGTGAAATTACACCAATTATCCACTCTAGAAACATTTGGTACCTGCAGTAGAGCAGTAGATATTTGTTTAAATGCGTGGCATTGAAATAAAATATGAACAGTCATTCAAAATACATGTATGTCCTGGTTGCCAATCGAACCCAAGACAAGTGGCTTGAAACACAGGGTCGCTAACCACAAAGCCATTTTGCCAGCCACAATTTTATTTTTGAAGACAGTGTTAATGAAACAAACATAGACATATAAAAGCCTTCTTATGCTGTAAGTACCTGCATTAAAAATATTTCTAGTTAGAAATATTCTACCGTTTAAATTGACCCGTCACAACATCCTAATAGCCTAAATTTTCATTCAATATCATTATCAGTAAAACAAGCATTCATTGTTTCGTGTTCGCGGTTCGTGATATTGTTATGGGGACAATAGACAAAAACTCCACTATCCATGGACATTGTTAAACGTGAATCCATGTCCAATCTCCCATGTCCGTACAAAATTGAGGTCCAATGTAATGAATATAAATAATGCCCATAGATCTCATACAATCTAGATAGAGTATCGCCTGGCCGAAAGCGCAGCATCACGTAGTTTAAATTTTTAACTGTGATCTGATTGATAGTTAAAATATCTAAGTGTATGAACCGATTTTCAAAATGATTTTACTAATAGAAAGCTACGTTATTGTGGAGTGTCATAGGCTATATTTTATCCCTGTATTCCCACGGGAACGGGAACTACGCGGGTGGAACCGCTCGGAGGCAGCTAGTGTGTAATATATTGATACTAGCACACTTTTGTAGCATTATATTGGTTATTATATTTAAGGTATTTTAATGGAAGAAGTCACTGGCAGAAGTGGCTGAAGCCATCGGTAGATTGCCATGAAAATGAATAAAAAAAAAACATTTTAAAAGACATGTATATCATACTATCAAGTAAAGACAAAACATGTTCCACATTATTATGTAACTTTGCATTATAATTAATAGATATAGTGACATTTAAAATGCGACATTTAATTATTAATCAATCAGGTATCAGTTGCCAAGCGCCGGAAATAATTTTTGACCTCTAGGGGCTTAATATCTAGACTATTTTTATATACTCTTAAAGTTATGAAACTTGGTTTTTATTTTAAAAGTTTGTAGAATCACTTATTATTATTACTACAGAATCATAAAAGAGCATCTTGCGTAAGAAATCAGACACAGAACAAATAGCCATATTCATGCATACAAATATTTGTCCTGGGTGGGATTCGAAGCCACGACCAGCGGCTTGAAAGTCAGGGACACTAACCACAAAGCCAACCGGTCTGTCAACATAGATACTAACTCGTAATTACTTTTGCAACCAAATGTCATTTATGAAATAAAACATACGTACCTATGCGATGCGCGTACGCAGAAAGGTTGTATTTTATAACTCATCTTTTAGAAAGTTCTATAGAACTGTTATGTTCTAACTCAGTGGCTCATAAAATTTGTATGTTACTTTCCAACACAACATACGCATGACAAATATCAATACCTAAGTACCTTATAACCTTTGTTATTCTCTACGTAGTGTGTTCTTAAAGAGTTTGCGTTATATAGTTATAAAAAATATAGGAATCCAATATTGGCAATTTAAATCAAAGACAGAATTTAGTACGATAGCTGGTATGACTTATTGTACCTTTTCAATACAAATTAAAATTTAAAACCGACTTTACATGCCCTTTAATCTGAAATCTTGGACATGCCTTTCCTTCACCGTTATCTATCTAGTAGTAATATGCGTCAGTTTTTAAATCGTAGCGATTTGAACCTGCTCCCTCATGATTGGGAGTTATCCAAAATACGTTTTCCAACAAGTCATTACGACCTACCTACACATATTCTTCATTCTATCCTAAGAAATATAGTATTTATTTTTTGATGTTAGTTAACCGAAAATACCTCTTTCACATATTCTTCATTCTATCCTAAGAATTATCTTTGTTTTTTGATGTTAACCGAAAATTTCTTTTTTCAGGAACAAAGATGCCGGAACCCACCGACTGCTCCGCAAAAGATCGAAAGGGTCATCTCTCTATGTCAAGACGAAATAAAAATATCTATACTTAGAGGTCAGTTTATTTTGTAATGTTGTTCAGCTTACCTAGGTAATAACCGTAAATACCGTACCTAATACTGCGCTTCATTAAGTGCATAGAATGGCGAGAGGTCGGTCGTGACCTTAATTTAAAGTTTTAATAAAATTCTCACAGACTGTTTTTTTTAATGGACTAGAAGGTGTTAGCCGCAGATGGTTTTTTGCAGAGGGCTCACAGCCGAATCTCACAAACTGTCCTAACTAATATTATAAATACAAATGTATGGATGGATGAATTATTTGAAACCACAAAACGAAAGCTAGTGCTACATAATGCAAATTTTTTTTAAGAAGAAAGCTCCCGTTATTCCCTTTCTCCCCATTTTTCCATAATTGCGGCATGCATACCCAGAAAAAACCTATTCACTGTAGCCTTGCAAATCCCTTGATGTCTGAGTCAGGAAACATCGACAGGAACAATCGACCAGATAACAGAAGCTCATGTCCCATAATTGAGAAAATCAACAATATATCGAGTAATACACCTCGTAAGTGATAAATAACTTCATTGAGATACAAATATTACGTCTCGTAACACGAGCACATGCCGCGGGGTCGCTCGTAGTCAAGGTCGCCATTGCTGTCTGTAGTGAAAGTAAATGTAACCTCAGCGTACGTAACAACAATTACAAACGTAACGACATGGGTATGAGAGTGAAGCTAGGCACAAGTTGCAAGTTACGAGTAACTTAGTGATTGAACAGTTATCGTTTTTTTTTATTATGTCAAAAGGCTGACGGTCCACCTGATAACACCTAAGTGGTGTAGAATGGCCTTGTGTGCAAATGTTCCAGGTAAGTAACTAAAATACCTGGAACATTTGCACACAAGGCCATTCTGATTCCAAGCTAAGGAGAGCTTGTATCTACTACAATAAAGTACCCGATATTATACTTTACAACCTTAAGGAATAATTGTTAAAGTACAATATTAATGGTATTTTTTGGGTATTAGTATTACACAAGAGTACCTAAATTTGTTTAAGTATATGGGTATATTGTCTGGGACAGTATGTTTTATAAGCATTTTTGATACAATAATTTTTTCGTATTTTAGCTCCCAAAATAATGGAATATAATGTATCTTGATTTGATTTCGGAACTATTCTAGATAGCCGATTTTCGCAAAATTAAGCTAGTAGCTCAAATACTCTATTTGTTTGCAAAGATGTTAACATTTATCCAAATTAACATTCACTGTGCAGATATTCAAATTAGGTATGCTTGCACTGCAGATGCAAGAACAGTAAAAAGTTTATGCAATGAAATTAGTCTGGTTTCAGATTTGCCAATAAGAGAGCATGATGTCAGATTTTTGACATCAAATCGAGTTTTATTACAGCAGTGCCAAGGCTTGTAACACAATTTATTGTTAAGCAAATAATTTACTTATACTTATTAGGATGTCTGAACTTACTATATAGGGTCTGAACTAGAATCAGTTACCTCCGTCCTCATAATCAATTACTATGTTGGAATGGTAGCCTAAATTTAATTGTAGTGTTATAATATCAATAAGCACCTACATAAATTAATGTGCCATGGTATTCCCAATGGAGTATATACAGCATAGGGTTCTTCTAGAAGGGAGTGAAGAGATGTTTACAGGCCAACGCGTGAGTGACACCTCTAGTGTTGCAAGCGTCCATAGGCTACGGTAACAGCTTCCCATCAGGTGGGACCATATGCCTGTTTGGCAACTTTGTGGTATGTAAAAAATTTTAAATAATTAAAGACACGTTAAATAAAGCATCAAACAATCAAAGAGAAAGTAAGGGTGATGCGCGTTTGTCTTGCACATTTGTGTTTAAAAGCAATAATTTAATTGTAGTTACGTACGAGTAGGTACTTACATCAATCAATTAATGGAAGCAATATTCATTTTCAGTATATCGACGTTTGTGTTTATTTCCGTAATTATGTACTTTTTTTGAACAACTAATGATAAAAATAAAAGAATCCTCCCTTGACGTTGTATTGTCGTAATAAATAATTGGATTAACGAGTTTTATTTTTATTAAATATTCTTCACGAGCAAAGCCCTGGGCAGAAACTAATTACGTTCGGCTGCCGTTGAGGATGCAAAAGAAACCCGATTGAATTTAATATATTTAATTAATGATAAATTTAATAACTAATTACAAATTAAAGGTGACGATATGTCGATGTTAGAACATAAAGTGAGTCTCCTCACAAAATTATATTTAATATTGACAATGACATGAATCACAACACAAACTGTCCCACGAGAATTGGTGGGTCTTGCGAAACAGTGCAGGTGCAGTTTCCCGGTAGGTATGTCAGGTATGTGTTGAGTCAGCATTCTTGATATTCTTCACGCTACAATATAGGTATAGCGTACACGTACATAACATCTCCCTCCGCAAGATCAGCATCTATTTGAAGACTTTTGTCGAGAATAGTGCGGATAGACACATAGGATCTCCAGATTTATTTATCTTTCATTTCTTCCACACTAGATGTTCCATCAATTTTCTGGTTCGTATCTTTATCGTTAAGTGTATTGGATAATTATTACGGATACTAAGAGCAGCATGTATGGTTGTGTGATAAATAGTATTATTGGCTTCAAAGTAACTGGTTCTTGTACGACTATTTTAGAATTGGTTGAGTGTAATTGACTCAAATCAATGGTATTCAATTTTAATATCCTTTTCACTGGTGTTTTATACGAATCCTCCTTACTGACTGCTATGTTCAGGATTTTCAATATCTGTCCCTTAACTTATTCGTGGTAGTTGCTAACGGTGATCGCTGGAGTTTGTAGAACGCATCCCTTAGGCATGATGGCTAGGTAGATTCCTTGTTATATTCTATACTGGTCTTCAGAACAGGTTAATCGAACTTTCGTTTGGTTAGGAAAGCTCAGCACGTAGTGGCGGTCATCTAACTGCTCCATTGCTTTAGAAGTCAGCATTACTGAAGTAAATTGACAGGACTCGTGGATATGTTGCTGAAGTATAACCCGTTGAATGCAGGTTGATTGCTCCCCGTAGTGGCGGATTATGTGGTCCTCGCAAAGGTGACCGTGGCTATACTTCGGACATTCTGTCTCTATGTACAATAGACCTTTCTCGTGGATAGCTACATATGGATAGGTAGGGATTAAGACTTTACTATCACGATTAGGGGCTAAGGATAATTATTTGTAAAGGATATAGTTAGTGGAAAAGACGATTGGAATTTTAAATATCAAGACTATATCATTGCCTTTATAATAATAACCTAATTTCAATAGATCGAAATATTCCTAAAACTAATGTTTAAAATTACCTCTTTATTATATAAAACCTGTAATCTATCTAACATTACTTTATAAGTTTCATAATTAAGATCTGAATGAGGAGTACTTTTAGCTGTTATGAATGCCAGTAGATTCCGTAATTTTATGAACTCCCTAGATAAATTATCTATGTCATCTCCCAATATTAAAAAGCGACTGAGCTAGGTGAAAATAGTTAATCATATCTGTTTCATATTTCAAAAAAAATAAAGTAAAAAATGTATACGTAAAAAAAAGGTATGTTAGGATACCTATATAGATATAAATAGTTTTAGTTACAGATCAATTTATAACAAGTGTTAGGATATATACGTTAGAACAGAATTTATAATCTAAGGTTAGAACCACGAACGTATGGTTACCAAGAACATATGTTAGGATATATAGATATAAATACTTTTAGATACAGATACATTTATAAGAAGTAAGAACATATGTTAATATATAAAGATATAAATAGTTTTAGTTACTGATAAATTTATAACAAGTAAGAACATAAATAACATAAAAGTAGATTAGACAATTAAAGTTATATAAATAAGTGTACGGAAAAAGATATAGGTACAGATATAAGCAGTTAAGTTAAAGAAAATATATAGGTACCCAGTAAGAATAAATAACTTGAATAAAACAATTAACACATACATAGAATAAGAAATGTAAATTTTTATAGGAAATAAAAGACTTTATTATTTTACTAGTGGCTCCCCGCGGTTTCACCCGCGTACCCGGGAGGTCTTCCATTTTCCCGGGATAAAAAGTAGCCTATATGTTAATCCAGGTTATAAGCTATCTTTATTCCAAATTTCATTCAAATCCATTCAGTAGTTTTTACGTGAAAGAGTAACAAACATCCATACATACATACAAACTTTCGCCTTTATAATATAAGTAGGATTTATCTGTTTCATATCTGGTATCACTATCTAATATGGAATTAATATATTTTTTCAGTTTTAATTTGGTTTTCTACTATTCTATCTGTAAATATATAAAGAGCTCAAACAATAAATCCTAAAAGTCCAATTGCTATTAGAGCATATATTATTCCTAAGCAATCAAAAGTTTTTTTTTTCATTCTTGAGTAATAATATGTGAAATTATTCCAAATCCAGGTAAAATTTAAATATATATTCCAATTACATTCGTAAAACTCTTGAGCCGTATCAGAGGCTTGAAATAAAATAGCCAGATCGTTGTAAAGAGCGGTCTCATCTCGCTGATCTGCAAAGTTGTTCGCTAAAGCACTGCGAATGCAACTCCAGTCACTTGGAATACCGTTTGAATTTATTAAACGAACAGCAGAGTCTACAATCTTATTAAAAATCCAATTAATAAGGGCACACTTATTTAATTCGTTACCGGACTGATTGCAAAACTGTTCTACTAACTGGTTACACAAATTTAAAAAACTGGTTAATACATATGGATTTCCATCAAACTCTGGTACTAACATAAGGGCTTTGTATTTGTAAATCATATCTAAATCAGACATTTTCGTTTCTTCTTATATACTTACTACTCAAACTAATATTTATTTTATGATCAATAAAAGTTTGCCAAGTACTATCTATTACCTATCTAACTACTTACTATCCTAGGGTCCTTCGACTTTCTTGAATGAAAAATCTCGGAAAATTTATTAGTAAGGAATAAGGCTAGGGAATGAGCAACCACTAAAAAGAATCTAGTGTACTCACATTAACATAATTCTCTCGGTTCCTTTGCGTTATCAATGTCTGGATATCCCTGGTGCAGCACGACGTGTAGATTCGGATGCTCTCGAAGCGGCTAGACGAGCCACACGGGCGGCTTTTCGCGAAAATACGGAAATCTTCTATGCGAATACGCCCGCGAGCATCCTACCGACTGCGCCAATTACGTTCGGCTGCCGTTGAGGATGCAAAAGAAACCCGATTGAATTTAATATATTTAATTAATGATAAATTTAATAACTAATTACAAATTAAAGGTGACGATATGTCGATGTTAGAACATAAAGTGAGTCTCCTCACAAAATTATATTTAATATTGACAATGACATGAATCACAACACAAACTGTCCCACGAGAATTGGTGGGTCTTGCGAAACAGTGCAGGTGCAGTTTCCCGGTAGGTATGTCAGGTATGTGTTGAGTCAGCATTCTTGATATTCTTCACGCTACAATATAGGTATAGCGTACACGTACATAACATCTCCCTCCGCAAGATCAGCATCTATTTGAAGACTTTTGTCGAGAATAGTGCGGATAGACACATAGGATCTCCAGATTTATTTATCTTTCATTTCTTCCACACTAGATGTTCCATCAATTTTCTGGTTCGTATCTTTATCGTTAAGTGTATTGGATAATTATTACGGATACTAAGAGCAGCATGTATGGTTGTGTGATAAATAGTATTATTGGCTTCAAAGTAACTGGTTCTTGTACGACTATTTTAGAATTGGTTGAGTGTAATTGACTCAAATCAATGGTATTCAATTTTAATATCCTTTTCACTGGTGTTTTATACGAATCCTCCTTACTGACTGCTATGTTCAGGATTTTCAATATCTGTCCCTTAACTTGATCGTGGTAGTTGCTAACGGTGATCGCTGGAGTTTGTAGAACGCATCCCTTAGGCATGATGGCTAGGTAGATTCCTTGTTATATTCTATACTGGTCTTCAGAACAGGTTAATCGAACTTTCGTTTGGTTAGGAAAGCTCAGCACGTAGTGGCGGTCATCTAACTGCTCCATTGCTTTAGAAGTCAGCATTACTGAAGTAAATTGACAGGACTCGTGGATATGTTGCTGAAGTATAACCCGTTGAATGCAGGTTGATTGCTCCCCGTAGTGGCGGATTATGTGGTCCTCGCAAAGGTGACCGTGGCTATACTTCGGACATTCTGTCTCTATGTACAATAGACCTTTCTCGTGGATAGCTACATATGGATAGGTAGGGATTAAGACTTTACTATCACGATTAGGGGCTAAGGATAATTATTTGTAAAGGATATAGTTAGTGGAAAAGACGATTGGAATTTTAAATATCAAGACTATATCATTGCCTTTATAATAATAACCTAATTTCAATAGATCGAAATATTCCTAAAACTAATGTTTAAAATTACCTCTTTATTATATAAAACCTGTAATCTATCTAACATTACTTTATAAGTTTCATAATTAAGATCTGAATGAGGAGTACTTTTAGCTGTTATGAATGCCAGTAGATTCCGTAATTTTATGAACTCCCTAGATAAATTATCTATGTCATCTCCCAATATTAAAAAGCGACTGAGCTAGGTGAAAATAGTTAATCATATCTGTTTCATATTTCAAAAAAAATAAAGTAAAAAATGTATACGTAAAAAAAAGGTATGTTAGGATACCTATATAGATATAAATAGTTTTAGTTACAGATCAATTTATAACAAGTGTTAGGATATATACGTTAGAACAGAATTTATAATCTAAGGTTAGAACCACGAACGTATGGTTACCAAGAACATATGTTAGGATATATAGATATAAATACTTTTAGATACAGATACATTTATAAGAAGTAAGAACATATGTTAATATATAAAGATATAAATAGTTTTAGTTACTGATAAATTTATAACAAGTAAGAACATAAATAACATAAAAGTAGATTAGACAATTAAAGTTATATAAATAAGTGTACGGAAAAAGATATAGGTACAGATATAAGCAGTTAAGTTAAAGAAAATATATAGGTACCCAGTAAGAATAAATAACTTGAATAAAACAATTAACACATACATAGAATAAGAAATGTAAATTTTTATAGGAAATAAAAGACTTTATTATTTTACTAGTGGCTCCCCGCGGTTTCACCCGCGTACCCGGGAGGTCTTCCATTTTCCCGGGATAAAAAGTAGCCTATATGTTAATCCAGGTTATAAGCTATCTTTATTCCAAATTTCATTCAAATCCATTCAGTAGTTTTTACGTGAAAGAGTAACAAACATCCATACATACATACAAACTTTCGCCTTTATAATATAAGTAGGATTTATCTGTTTCATATCTGGTATCACTATCTAATATGGAATTAATATATTTTTTCAGTTTTAATTTGGTTTTCTACTATTCTATCTGTAAATATATAAAGAGCTCAAACAATAAATCCTAAAAGTCCAATTGCTATTAGAGCATATATTATTCCTAAGCAATCAAAAGTTTTTTTTTTCATTCTTGAGTAATAATATGTGAAATTATTCCAAATCCAGGTAAAATTTAAATATATATTCCAATTACATTCGTAAAACTCTTGAGCCGTATCAGAGGCTTGAAATAAAATAGCCAGATCGTTGTAAAGAGCGGTCTCATCTCGCTGATCTGCAAAGTTGTTCGCTAAAGCACTGCGAATGCAACTCCAGTCACTTGGAATACCGTTTGAATTTATTAAACGAACAGCAGAGTCTACAATCTTATTAAAAATCCAATTAATAAGGGCACACTTATTTAATTCGTTACCGGACTGATTGCAAAACTGTTCTACTAACTGGTTACACAAATTTAAAAAACTGGTTAATACATATGGATTTCCATCAAACTCTGGTACTAACATAAGGGCTTTGTATTTGTAAATCATATCTAAATCAGACATTTTCGTTTCTTCTTATATACTTACTACTCAAACTAATATTTATTTTATGATCAATAAAAGTTTGCCAAGTACTATCTATTACCTATCTAACTACTTACTATCCTAGGGTCCTTCGACTTTCTTGAATGAAAAATCTCGGAAAATTTATTAGTAAGGAATAAGGCTAGGGAATGAGCAACCACTAAAAAGAATCTAGTGTACTCACATTAACATAATTCTCTCGGTTCCTTTGCGTTATCAATGTCTGGATATCCCTGGTGCAGCACGACGTGTAGATTCGGATGCTCTCGAAGCGGCTAGACGAGCCACACGGGCGGCTTTTCGCGAAAATACGGAAATCTTCTATGCGAATACGCCCGCGAGCATCCTACCGACTGCGCCAATTACGTTCGGCTGCCGTTGAGGATGCAAAAGAAACCCGATTGAATTTAATATATTTAATTAATGATAAATTTAATAACTAATTACAAATTAAAGGTGACGATATGTCGATGTTAGAACATAAAGTGAGTCTCCTCACAAAATTATATTTAATATTGACAATGACATGAATCACAACACAAACTGTCCCACGAGAATTGGTGGGTCTTGCGAAACAGTGCAGGTGCAGTTTCCCGGTAGGTATGTCAGGTATGTGTTGAGTCAGCATTCTTGATATTCTTCACGCTACAATATAGGTATAGCGTACACGTACATAACAAACTACAAAATATTTTTTGAATTTACTTTTTAAAGATTATCAGGTAACACCTGATTATTTTTTGTTTGCATCGCGAATCATTCAACAATAGCAAAATATACTTATACATGAATAAGATTTTCATGATAGCTCAACCAAATTACATACAGCATTGGAATAAAATATTGTTTTAGAAATGTTATTGAAATTAATTAATATTTTTTATATCAATGATTTCAATTTTCAACCAGTCCAAACCAGATATCGGTAACCTTTAACACAATGTTGTAATTTTAATTAAATAAAATGATTTACATATCAATAAAGCATATCGAATACGGTAAACCGTACGCTTCCAAATGCGTTCGCGTCTTTTAACCTTGTTTTGAATTATCGAATGCTAGCTAAAGGTTACTTGCCTCTGATCGTATGAGATTTTTTTCCGTTCTATAACTGCATTTGATATTGACCTCTATTTTTAGAGCACTAAAAATCATGGTATAACTGTTTGATACGTTCTAGATTTTTAGGTCTATTTGTTTTTTTCTTTTTCATAACAGTGACGTCTGATTCAAATGTAGAACTTTGGTCTTACGCCAGTGATACCCTAAAGTCATCAGTCCGTTTTAAGGAAAGCTGTATTTTTTTAATACATTGTTTGTTTCCTATAGATATATCATATTATCTACTGTCAAAATGGATAACAATACATAATAAATTTAGTTATTCGCATTAAATCTTTAATGACGTATTTTGTCTTTTAATGGCAACACTATTAAAAAAAAAACTTAAAACACAATTTCTAAAATTATCTGTTGCCCTGCCCTCGTTGCATAGTCTTTGACTCGCTTCTATATAAGGAAGGTTGTATGTTAACTGTATTCTGAGATCACTTTCTGAGTCATGTTACCTATAGCCTTTACTGGACAATTAGTATTATAGTCACAAGTCTAGTGAATGAAGAACATGTTGTATTTACAGAGTATAACTAACACATTGTTTACATTAGCAATAATAAGTATTCGTAAATTCATAAAAATGTTGCATATGTGCTACAGTTTATTAACATATATAAAATAACATATAAAAATGTGATCTACAAACTGCTGAATAGATTTTTATTAATAGATCAAAATCAGTGTCACCCGCCTAAGAGACATTTTTATATGCTATATTAACACTAAATATCTACTTAAAACTTTTCAGTCAGTGAGGTTATAGTCCAGTGTATACGAAATGCTTCGATCTTGCAAAGCCCTGCAAAGTAATTTGCAATTTAATTTTGTATTTATATATAACATAAACGGCGGAACTAAACAGTCCCATACCTTTACACATTTCAATTAGGATTTTATGAATATTAAACTTCTTCGAATCACACAGATTCATCAGTCAAACACTCATAAGGTCAAATTAAGAACGCCTCCAAACCGATCCAAATAAGGTGCGTACGCGCACATCCCCACCACATTACTTGCGCTGACCGAAAAATATCATTCTCAGACCACATTCGCACGAGAGTTTTTTTAACGGGCGTTAAAAAAGCGTTCATACACAACAAATGCATTAAGTACCATAATATGCTCTATTTCCAACGCCCAATGTTGAAAATGCAATACCGCTCGATAAAAAGCGTCGCGTTTTAAAAACGCTGTCGTGTGAACATACCTATTGAACACCTACTTGGGAATGCATTTGTTGTATTTGAACGCTTTTTTAACGTACGCTAAAAAAACTCGTGCGAATGAGAGCTCATTATAATTAGTTGGTCATTTCTCGAATGTAATTAGTTGGAATATCCCCTAATTTAACATAATTACGTGAAACGGTCCATTCTGTTATGGAGGCAATAAAAAACTCTTGCAAGACATGTTGTAACTGTATCGTAATTATTTTTAACATTTATGGATGCGATGTACTGAAGTCACCCGTGATCGTGGATCGTGGTAGTTCAGGTTGAAACTGGCATTTATCTGTGATGGTGAAAGGATTTACTAAGTATTAGGTATTCTATGAAATAACGTATAGCTTATATGCTTCTGTTATTTAGATGAACGAAAATCCAACCATTTGTACACACGGGGAATAGGATAGACATGAATATATATCTACTATTTTTATAAAAATACTTTTTCATCCCACCATCTCGGAAAGAGTATTTTTAATCTTCAATATCTGAGTGGAAAAGCCGTTTTTATTCTCTAGAGGATAAAGTAAATTGAATTTGGAACATCGTGTGCACTAAGTTTGTGAATTAAAAAAAACATTAAACCTATTTACTGCTACCTCTATGGTGCCGAATATATCATACAACTTTTTTTTAATTTGTTAAAAACTCAGACTCGGCACCTTCTTGGTGTTCTTTTTTCAATTTGCTTTTTTTTGCATTTAGTCATTTCCTCGCTGAGGTGGAATGAAAAGTTACGTGTTGCACTCGAGTGCAAAGATTTTTCACCTCGTGCTCTTTTGATTCCCTCGCTAACGCTCAGGATTCTAATTTTGAATCACTCGCTGCGCTCGTGATTCAATTTTAGAATCCTTCGCTTGCTCGGTCATCAAAATTGAACACGCGGTTAAAAAGCAACATGCACTCTTGTATAACAAATAACTATTGTTATTTTACGTCCAGACACAGAACATACACACATGTTAATCCACACGAATGTTGGTTAGGAATCGAATCTTTGACCGGCGACTTGGGTCATGAAAAGATCAATTAAAAGGTAAACATGCGACCGCGTACTGCTCTATGCTTTTCAAAGGTTCCTTTTTTAGTCTTTTCCCGCCTACCACCGCGTCTCTAATAACAAATTATTATGCCCAATATGAAATACAGTATCAGTGCTAGGTACCTACCTATACGACGACGTGGCAATTATAATACTTTTGTTACACATTACTTTTGAATGTGAAGGTCGGTTTCAGATATAAGCTGGTTATTAAGACAATAGAACATATGTTTTGGCAGCCATTTTCTTAAGAATGTCACTGAGACAATATTTAGTTTAATATTTCATCGTTAAAACTAAAATCTGCTTTACAATACCGCAAATATATAACGCGGTTGAGTCATGGTGTCTTTGAAAATGTATTTCTGTATGTTTAACTCATACTTTAACGCGGAATTTCATATTATGAGGACAATTAATTACCTATGTGTCACCCAAAAATATAATTTGCAAATTCGTTTTACCTTTTCAGTAACAGGTATAAATTATTAACACACATATATCTATACTAATAGATTAATTGTTTGTTTGCTTGAACGCGCTTATCTCAGGAACTACTGGCCCGATTTGAAAAATTATTTCAGAATTAGATAGCCCATTTATCGAGAAACGCTAAATGCTATATACCATTATGCTACGACGAATAGGAGCGGAGCAACAATAAAAAATGTTGCAAGTGACGCTAACGAAGTTGCGTGGGTCAACTAGTTCACTATAAAATTTAAACATACTATTTTAAGATAGATAATTATATTTTTCGTAACACATCTAAACTAAACACTATGTTAATGTATCATATTATTTATATTGGAAAGGAAAACCACTATCTAATACGAGTGTTTACCAAACACACCACTAGATTGCAATAGCGTTGTACTGACCCATATAGTTAGTTGTGTAACACTTGCATAATATTGCAACTTGCACCGACTGCGACATGCGATGCTCACTCGTCTGTTACTGGGCGTTGCAAGCTAACGGAAATAATGCAAGATTTGTTGCATCTTTATATGCATTTGTAATTAAAAATGGTTACAAGCTTTGGAAGTTAAACGTTTAATAACCTAGGTTTAATATTATCGTGAATTGAAGTTGCTGTCTGAATTGTTTTTATGTAATAAGGTGTCGGAATGTCTTGTAGGTAGATGCCATTTATATTTATAGAATCATATTTAAGGAATGTTGGATCACAATTAGATTTGATACGGATTTACATCTAAAGTTTGCGAATTGAGGAGGCCTATACTACAATTTTAGGAACAACGTTCTCCTTGTGTTGAGTTTATAAGAAACCCATTTAAAAGAAGAAGGACTAAAGATTGCTAAAATACTAGTTCAATCAGTTAGTTGGATATCATTACATTAAAAAAATCTATGAAGACACTCAGTTAAAAGTATAAGAACATCGCAATTGATTAATTAGCGGAATAATATAACCCACATAAATCTATACAAACGATTTGTAATTAGACTAAATTAACTTCATTTAAATAACAAAATAATGCATTTAAGTAGGCAGCTAGTATATTAATATTTGAAGCCATTCATAATTTAACCAAACCTGTAAAATCATGTGTTAAGATCATTTCCAAATAAAGTACATCGTCGGGTACGAAAGGAAATTATCGCCTATTAAGCATTTCCTCCAATGTAACAGTTAATTATGTACTTAAGCTTTAAAGGATATAAGTATGTAACAATCAAATATGAAGCAACGAATAATGATTGAATTCGGAAATGTTAGAGACAAATTGAACAAATGTGTTGATAGGCTACATTAAACCTACTATTACAGCTATCATACTTCGGCTTCACTCGTGTTCCCGTGGGATTTCATATTTATTAGGAAACAAAATTCAACTATGAATGTGTACGTTCCTTCAGTAAAGGACTAATTTTAAGGTAGTTATAGGTATCTAGTATAAATATAGGTAGGTATATAAACATAAAATATATCATGTTCTGTTTACACATTGGTTTGTCTAAAGAGATACCTATTATATCAGATATTATTCAGAATGGCCCTATAGTTTTGGTCCTATATTCAATACAAACAAACAAAAATTATTATCTTTCTCTTTATATGTTAATGTAGACACATACATGTGTGTGTATGCAATCTTTTATTTACTAATAACGAAAATAATAGGTACCACATTTTTGTTGCGCGATAGTTGCACAAAATGCATATAAATTTGCGGTTAGACTCAAAGATCAAGTTTTAATTAGGAAATTGTTTGATTTAGATTGCATCGGTTGCACTAATAGATGATCAATATTGCTAAGCTTTGCCTTTACGTAAGAAAATAGCAATGAATTATGATTCGTGAAATCTAGCATTATTTAAACAGACATAATGATGTCGAATTTAGTAATTCTTTGGTTTATTTATGTCTTGCGTTATTTAGGTATCAATAGCCAATAAAATTGTGTTGATATATACCTACCTCTTGTGATGCGTTTTATAACAAACTAAGATCAAAGACATTCTTACAGTGGTTCTTCATTGGGTGGGAAGATATTTGTCTTAGACATTTTCATATTATAATAAGTAAATGTATCAATTTCAGAGGCGCTCGATGTTATCAAAGAAGAACACACAATGCCAGCGCAGAGGAAACGAAATAAGAGAGACGTGCCTTTTACACACGACGAGAAAAGAATCGCTGGGGTAAGTTTAAATATATATTTTTACCCGACTGTGGCAGAAGGAGGGCTATATTTTAAAAAAAGTACTAAGTTACATGAAAATCAAAGATAAATAAAATTATTCAACTGAACTGGAAAGTCCCTTCAATAGAGTAATCCCGACAATTTGATATGTTTTAAAATACCAATCAATTTTAAATGACATATATATTTAATACCACAACCAAAATAATATTTGAAGCAAGATTCATCTAAATACTTAATACATTACAAACATTCTTAGCTAGATTTTTGTGGGTATGCAATGTAAAATTATTAAACGATCCGCCATATTGCGGAAAAAATTGGTACTAAAATGTTATATGCACTTTAATAGGAGCTGTCAATTAAATCGACTAGTGGCGCCCTCATTATAGATTTTATTTATTTGCTCGGTGGATTTGGAACATCTCCAGCGCTTAACGAACGTTAGTGCCTCAGACATTTACATGAAGGTTAGCAGGGTTAAGGTTAAGGGTCACCCCTTTATGTCTATTTAGGGATATGATATACCTTATGGGAGGTGCAGAGGGCTCGACTATAATCATGTAGATAGCCTTAAATGTCTTCGTGTACTGAAGTTTGTACCCTCTTTAACAAAGGTTTAGTGAGGATTGTATATGTTATTGAAAATTTGTATTGTGCGTGTAAGTTGTTAGCTCCGAGTTTGCTTGCAAGTACCTTTCTACACAAGCTAATATGGTTTTGTCGCATTTTCATTTAAATCTATTTTTACGTGATATTTGTTGAGTTTATTGCCGGCTCTTCTCAGCAAAACCAACCTTTCGAACTGAGCGTTAGAGTCGACGTTTCATAAGTGCCTGTGAAGGCATTTAATGAATATATATTTCATTTTATTCCATTTCATTACCAATGAACTTCAGTTGGATTCTTACCAAAAACAAAGTTAAAAAAATTATTTAAACTCAGCGATGCTTAAAAACCACCACCTATTTACCTAGAAAAGTTATTCGAATTCTACTTAATCTTTAGTATTTCATTGACATTTTTAACTTATGTTTTCTTTATTATTTTCCAGTGTCTGCTCCAGTGTGTCTACCGGAAGGTGAAAGCGGTGAGTATCGACTTAGATACAGTACAAAATTAATCTCACCAAGTAAAAGTTACTTTTAACACGTTTACCTCAATCAATGAGATAAGGCGACACGGTTTAGTTAAACCTTCTCTTATTGTGTCCTCTTTAACTGTGTCAATATATTTTTAACTAAAGATTGTAATCAACATGTCTGTTAGTTGAATAAATACTTCAAATAGTAGTTTGAAGTTTACAGTACATAGACCGATTAGATCTTTATCATCACAATGATGGTTTTATATTTTTTTATTTACAATAGAGTGTCTACAATATTTATTTATAATATTTTCAATAAAATAATTGTAACACAAAAGGTATGAGTCACATATACGCATCCTAAGGCATTATAAAAATAGACCGCTCCAGCACATTTGAAACTTTTTTTGAAATTCAATATTTTATTACATAAATAATAAACAAATTCGCTCGTAAAGTTATAGAGCATTTTTTGTTAACCCCAGGTTCACCCACTAAGCCGTAATTTATGACTAAAGCGACAACATTTATAGTCTGTATTTTATTTAAAAGCCCGATCGACATTATCGACATAAAAATAATTGTTATTTTCAAGCGAAGGTATTGTTATGTTCCCAGGCCGGTATCTATATAAGTTAAAAAGAAAATAACCACAAAATTCATTTTAAATCGCGTTTTAATGCTTTAGCGCACTGTCACGAACTGATTGCTCCAATTTGTTAACTATAAAACATGAGGGCGCTGTCGTAAAGGAAAAATTCGTTGTCTATTTATTACGCTTGAAAAATCCCTTCAACAGAAATATTGCAGTCGTAAAACCTGAGGCCCGAACACGCAGTAATTTGTATTTTATTTTGCCATTATTATTAACAGAATGCTGTATTCAATTTAATAGTGCATAAGTCCCAAGTGCCCAAGTTCTACGCGAAACGTCTTATTATATTTTTTTCTTTGCACATTCGTTTTTATGAGTGTATTTTCGAACAGCACAGCTGTATGTATAGATGTATGATGGATGGATGCTGTATAATTTTGAATCTTTTATAGCTGCCGAGTTGCCATGGTAACTGACGTATAGCCATAATTTAGTGATAATATTTTAATTAATTTACGAGCAAAGTCTGGACTATCTGAATTAGTATTTTTATGTTCAAGCAATATTCGCTCGTGCGCAGATTTATTATTAAAATATAATTTTGAACAAGCTTAACGTTTTGTTGATCACGATCACGATACGAGTGGTGTAACGGTATTTAATCAGCGTCTGAATGGATAGTCTGACTTTATTGAAAGAAATGTATATTTTGGTAGTAAAAAATAATAAGGTAAACGCAGGTATTAACGACCCCCTTAAGGCAATTTCAAAATCAACCATATTTTTTTAGTATACTGGTACCTCTAAAGGTTAATAATTTATTTTTATATGCTAGTGTAATGTATAAAAAATGTATTTACTGAATCAAATACATTTAAATGAAGGATTATCTTGTAAAAAATAATTTATAATGTGACTTAGTCGATTTTTGCTATTACCGACCCATGAAAAACGGCTGTGAAGCTATTAACGATTTTTATGCAGCTATTCCCGATCGTAAAATTCTCGTGTCACAATGATAGATACCATACTCCTTCAAAACGGCTTGACCGATTATTATGAATTTTTATTCGCATATACAGGAGGTCTGAGAATCAGAAATAAATCGAAAATAGATACTTAGTAAAGTATCTATTTTTGATACCCCTGTGATCATGGGAACGGAACGGGGAACGAGAACTACGCGGGTGAAACCGCGGGGCGGCAGCCAGTGTTTAATAAAACAAATTAGTACTTCTTAGTAATATCTATGAACTAAATAATTATAAACTTGAAAATTAATCAAAAGAATACTATTAATACACATATGCTTTGATTGCTTCGGCGAGTAGTGTATTACTGTATACTTTTCGCCGCTTTTGAGGCTCCATACTTCTGGCAAAAAAAATTTTTATTTATAAAATTTTAGTGTTGCTTTAGCCAAGAAGTAGCATTTATTAATAGGTACCTGTTCGCAACCAATAATTAGTTTGACATAATCGATTTGTAAAAAGAGTTCACTTCACTACCCTTTGAGTTGGCAACCTTGCTTGAACTGAAGACTGAACGAACCCCTTCCATCTTACGACTTGATCGCTTGCGCGCGTTATAATTTTGTGAACGTGATTTGTTGCAATTATATAGAATATAGTTTAAGTATATAGGCTAAGAAAGTGTCTTCAGCCTCCGATATATCAATATTGGTGTTTTGTGGTGGTGCATCATTTTGTGCGGCAATTTTCCTTCCCATATCCGAATCCTCGTGGTCCCTTAGCTTAGAGTAGGTCCTTACACCGCTTTAGAAGGCTCGCCCCCCAGGGCTCGCAACCTCGGGGTTGAAGGCACAGAGCCGGGACACCCTGATGACCAATCATACCGGAGGTAGCGAGTATCGGACTTGGTAAGTGCAAATATTTTGTAAGGTTATATTGCGTTTGACCAAAACCACTATACGTATATCCAATGCCGTGGATGATATCGCGGCTTGGAGGGGTACTTGTATGGTCCAAGGTTTGATATCAATGCTCATGGGCCCCATTGGTTCGATTTTGGTTGTGGCTATACAGGTAGCCTACAGTACCTATTATGTCATTAAAGTAGGTAAGAAACTAAATAATCTAAAACGATCGGTAATAGCTTCTTATAGTTGCTATTACCTACCCATGAGGGTCGGTAATAAAGTATGTAAGTATGAACATAAATTGTATTAGCGACTCATAAAAAAATGGATATTTTAATTCAATTGACCTTCGGACTATAAACACAAAAAATAAAACCAAATGCACACGTTTTAAACACAAAAACAATGATTTGTTACTGTAACGATTCAATATCGATTCTCGAAAAATATCATAAAATTGGATAAATTGACAACGCTTAATGGTAAAAACTAGACAAAAAAGTTTAGTCGCTAATAGATTATTATATAGACTGTTAAGCTGGATTTAAACTGGCCTATTAAAATACTTGTATTAGTGTGATATAATAACATAAAAGAAAAAAATAACGAAATGTTACGTTGCTACCATTACCGACTCGTCGGGTCGTTGATAGCTGCCACGACTAAAACTGATGAAGCTATCACCATCTCATGTTAATTTAAAGTTTTATTGTTTTAAATTACATTTTATTGATTAAATGTCATAAGAAATCAAGAGTTTACACTTAAATGAATACATTTAGTAATATAAAATAAAGTATATACGTCATTTGTTTGTATAAATGTCTTAAATAGAAAAGTCACGTACTTACTTGAAGGAACAAGGGAATAGTATGAAACGTCCTGCTTCCACGCTCCCTCGCAGTAACTGACGTACTTTATGTCTTTTTTGCACAGCTACTCACACTAATGTAAAAGTATACGATGCTCAAGGAGTTAACGCGTGTGTAAATACCCTACCTATAGCTAGAATAGTTCTGGAAACGTCAAAATTTCGAATTACTTTTATAGGTCGGTAATACCTGCAGATTTTCGATGGGTCGTTGATAGCTGCGTTTACCTTATATAAAAATTTGCTCAGCTCATTTCTGAAATTTTACACGAATTTTTAGTTTACATAAAAAATCACACTGATAAAAATGTAGGGCCCCTAAAATTACACTACTTACCTGCCAGTTAAACCGGCGACGAAATGCAATGACTTTTGTTTGTAATATTTTTTCCATAATACCTTATAAATATCTGCTACACTGTTATCTAAGAAACGGCAATATTGTGTCAACATTTCAAACTAATCCAATTTATTATTATTATTAGCCTGTGTTGTCCCACTGCAGGGCAAAGGCCTCCCCTTCTTTTCTCCACTCTTCCCGGTTTTGAGCTTTGCTGGACCAGTCCTTTGCGAAGTGGTCCAGCTCGTCTCGCCATCTTTTCTTAGGTCTGCCGCGATGTCGTCTAACGTTTAGAAACTAATCCAATGACATATTTTTTATAGACACCTAATCCTACTAATATTATAAATGCGAAAGTTTGTAAGTATGGATGTTTGTTACTCTTTCACGCTCCAACGGCTGAAGGGATCTGCTTGAAATTTGGCACAGAGCTAGAATATGTTCGGGAATAACACATAGGCTACTTTTTATCCCGGGAACGCGGGTGAAACCGCCGGGAGCCACTAGTTTTATATATTTTCGTTAATTCCAGGTGGACGGTTTCGGTTTCCCCACACTAGAAGGCTTGGTGGGTCTCTACTCCGACGGGGTGAACGAGCGCGGCTACTTCATGGCGGTCCTGGAGGCCTCTAGGGAGTGCCTCATGAGGAACCACGACCAGTTCTCTAGAACTGTGCCTATGGGTACGTAGATAATATAATACTTAGAGTTTGAAAAGTAATTTCAGTTTTGTTAACTGATGACGTAATCGGAAAGTCCACCATATTTTTTTAGGAGACTGGTTCTTAAGTGTGGTAAATAAAAGTCGTCAGTAGGTAAATATAATAAAATACTGTTTCTATAAATATTGTTTGTATGAAAAGAAAACAAGAATTAAGGTTTTATTATTAGGTAGGGGTTTTACAACGGTCATAATTACGATGTATGAAATCACAAATGGGTGCCCAATTTTAAAATAAATATAAGCAATAATCAAGTGGTATAGGTGTATGGTTTTATTGTTTTTGCCTTTCAATAATAAATCTTTTAAAATAATTTGTTTACCGAAATACGAATATCATCTTAAAAACACAACGATTTCGAAGTACCCATTAAGTTTTCACTTCCCTAAAAATATTATTATTAATATATATAATGCTACTTACTTATATTTTATTGCCATATATTTGAAGTGAATTTTTCTTTATTTCGTGTATTGTGTCCCACCAATAAATCTTATCATACAGGTGTTATTACCAAAATAATAAAAAATACTTCTCAAATAAAATTCAGCATAATTGTTTTTTATTTCAGATAACGGGCGTAACTGCGACATATCATTCGATATATTCGAGTGCATCTCAGACCGTATCGGCGAATACTGTGGCAACACTGGGCTTTGAACAAACCACAGCGGCTCTTCTCCACATACCTAACTTTTAAAGGGTCTTTAGTATACATCGACCTATCCGTAGAACAAAGTTCCATGTGACTTTGAACCCAAACCACTTTTATTGTTTCATTATTTCTACAATTAGGTACCTATATTTAATAAACAGATAGTAATGTTTAAAAAAAGTAAAAGTATCAATTCACTAAACTGATTAAGAAAATGTTAGGGTAAATAGTAAATTTGTGCAAATCAAACTTCAAATCACTCTTCTCTAAAGTAGGGATTACTATTTACCCTAACATTGGCAGATGTAACTTTGTTCTACGGATAGGTCGATATTAATGTATACAATCCGTAATAGTTCACAGAAAGACTTTGCATCTAGACACGATTTTAAGTGTGATTAGCACTGAGTTTATGGTAAAGTAGTGTCCATTTAGATTGACAAATAAATTTGATTCAGAATTTTTCAATGTTCGAAATTGATAATATTTTACATGTTTAAAAAGATTGTTTGCTTTGACAATTTAACTTAATTACCTAATCGACAATAGTTACCAATACTTCAACAAATAATTAAATGTATGTATAGTTGTGAATGTGTAAATAGAATAAAAATAAGTGATTAACTATACTAAATGTGATGCTCAATAACTACTTAGATACTAAGTAATAAATTATAGTTTCTTTTTCCATTTGAAAAATATCCTTAATCTTCTTCTTTAAATCGTTTGACACTACTTCTAAATCTTTTATCTTAAATATAAATTATGGATTTTCTGAAATATAATAATATTGGATTTAGTATTATATAAACTTCTGCGATAAAAAATCTAACACTGCCATGTTTATCTAATAAAAATTGTGCTTAAATATTGTTTCTAAAAGGTTTTTAAATATTTGGGTCAAATTATAATTTCCTCTATTTTCTAATACTATGTGCGTAACTTTTTATGTATCATGTACTTAATTTTTGTATCTTAACGAACTGATAGATTAATTTGTTTCTAATAAATACTGTAAATACCTACCTAAATTTTTCATTTCCTACACCGCTGTTTAATATATAATATTGAACTATCATCATGATAATTGCGACTGACAATTCAACAAATTAAGATTTCTAACACAGCATTAAAAGGGTTGATATGAGTATTTTATACTATAAACGAAAGGCACTAAATTATTACTATAATATTGATTTGTTACGTTAGTACAAATACAATTCTTTTGAATTTTATTACGGTCTATATTGTGAATGACGTCGTCAAGATATTAGTGTAGGTAGGTATAATATAGGTATAAGAAACCCTTATTAACATTCTATCTAATAGCTTTTATTCTATGTTTGTCTAATGTAGAGATATGGATATAAGTTTTGACAGATCAAAATAGGCCTTTTAAATCTTTAGAACTAACATTACGGATAACGTGTTGCATATCTGCGCCTGAGCAATTGCGACGTGCCTTCCAAATAATAATGAGCAGTAAATATATATACGTGGGTATGTAGCTCACTCAAATTGCTCATAATAAATTTTCAGGCGCATTTAAATATTTAAAATGTGAAATATTATTGGTAGGTATATAAGATTTCATAGATAATGGGATAATATGTTGTGTAATTCAGAAACATACAAATGATCCGATTCGTCCGTGCGTCCTGTAAACGTATCAGGAGAAAAAAAAATACTAATATTTCCGACAATTAATTTAAGATTTTCTTTACATTAGATATATATTCAATGAGATTTATTTTCTTTTTCCTAGTAGAGATTCCATTGCTAGGGAAAACATGTTTTCCTTCGGTAAATATTATTACATTTCATTTTATATGTAATAGGTATTAATAGGAAAAAATATCTAATATGATTTATTGCCAATTAGCTACTTACAGTGAATGACAAGAGCATTACCGTGGGATTGCCTAGATAGGTGATCAAATCTAGGCTTCAAATTTAACACATTAAATTCTACCTTCTATAACTTTACAATAAAGTTCATATTCAATTGAATCATCTGTTTATAATTCAAGGCGTCTTAATTAGACGTAGGTAAGTCACATCTTAAGTCCATGTGATAATTTTCATAACAATTCCATTATAATTATTCATAATTTGTATCCCACGAGTTTTTGCTTCCTGATTCAATATTTTATCTGTATTAAAATATCTTTTAGGTAATTTAATTATGGATATATTTATATTAATGCCTACTCATGTGATATGGCTTGTATAGCTGAAAATATCTCATGTAGTTACAATTTAACTCTATGTCTTACAACTAAAGAATCGTTTTATATTTAGGAGCTTTTTTATAGCCATTTCCATGTAAAATACATACATTTTCGTAGCTAAATGTATTTCTATATACGGCTGGCTGTATGGACGACTGTCCCTTGTCTTTCTTCATACATTCTTCTTATTTGGAAATCATTTCGAGAGTTGCAGTTGCCTTAATATTTACTACTAGACAACAATAAATAGGCTAATTCTATCAAATGTTACCGATAACCAAATAAACTCAACAGTTGGGCATTTTCACAAATTAATCAGCTAATACACGCCTCCGCTGAGGAGCTTGATCCAAAATTACATAGACTAAAAGAGCTCAAATTCCTTTTAGATCTTGGTTACCTGCAGTTATAGCTTAATCCTGACCGTTCCTATATTTATCACTCAACTCTTCAATACCACCCATAGTGCCTTCTTTGAGAACCAAAAAGGTTGTAATGAACATTACGGTTCCCAAACCAGCTTCCTAGTCATAAACCATCAAGCATATACAAAAGCGTTAACAAAATTGATGATCACAATCATACAATTGTCTGTTTCTCCCACGACCTCTCTCGGATCCGTTTGCTTCTAAATTCTATTGTAAAGACCTGATAAGGTTCAATTCTAATGCTCATTAATTACCATAAATGTAGGTTTTTCCTAACAAGTCGCTAAAGATCCGGGATATGTTTTTAATAAGGTACTGACGAATTCTCATAAGATTCGAGGCAGAATTAATTAAGGCGCAGGTATTCGAAGTTTAGCGGGTGGAGCAAGAAAAGAAACATCGGTGATAGTTATGATGCTTGTTATTTAAGTATATTTATTTGAATATAAATAAAGATATCAAATAATATATTTAACAACCTTAAAGTAATGTACAGATAACCAAGTAGGTACCTATAAAAATACATGGCTGCAATCGTTCGGATTATAATTATTTTAATTTTGCTTTAAACAGGCTATCCAGAGTTTTTATTTAATCATGAATTAAAACATCAAAATAAAATGGCTACACACAATTATGGTAATAACAGGTAGGTAGTATAAAATAATTAACAATGAGATGAACGATAATACCGCCCCGGAAATATGCAAAAAAGCTATTTCCTTTACAGAATTGCAGATGTATCCATCCATTATCAAAACGATTGCACGCAGATAGCGATATGAACAAAACAATGTGCAAAATTAAGGTCATAGCTCGTAACTAATGCAGTTTGAAATGCATCTTTTAGAATAAAAAGTATCTTAATTTAAAAGAGGTTATTTTTAGTTACTAACTGTAATATATTTACCTTACCTATACCTAATATAATATCTTATGTTGTTGAGTCATAGTATTTTGCATAGATACCTAGGTACCTATATCGTTAGTTTATTGGAATAAATAAGATTTTATTTTTATTTTTGTCTGTTTTCAACTTTTTATCTATATGAATATTATAAAGGAGTAGAGTTTGTTTGTTTGTTTGTTTGTTTGCTTGAACGCGCTAATCTCAGGAACAACTGAAGCGGATTGAAAAATTCTTTCGCCATTGTATAGTCCATTTATCGCGAAAGGTTATAGGCTATATATCATCACGCTATGACCAATAGGAGCGGAGCACCAATGAAGAATGTTTTAAAATCGGGAGATTTTTTTTCCTGTTGAGAGCTTCCGCTGCGTACGCTGCGTAAACGGTTAAAGTTACGCTAAAATGTTGTATGACAGAATTATTTCCCTTGAAAAGTTCTAAAAAAAAGTCCGCGATAGCATATGTCTATCTGTTAAGCTTGGCTCACTGTGACCATTTTTATACTAACCAAATTTGTTCGAAAATTAAGCATTATTTGTGAAGGTGTTTTTATAAAGATGATATTAATCCTTATCCAAATAAATACGTTATTCATCGCAAGTATTTAATTTAAAACAAAATTGCCTTTACATCATTCGATTTCAATGAATATCTTAGGAGATATCGAAAAATTAAAATAACATTGCAGCAAAATAATGATCAAGTACTGTACTGCGCGCGCCTTTATGTGCCGGGCCGGCGCGTGCCGTCATCAGTTAGCTCTGCGAGACCATCCTTCTACGTAAACGAAGGGGGTTGAAAGTTAGCACTAGCCCAAAGTCCACGCGGACGGAGTCGCGGGCAGAAGCTAGTAAGTAATAAAGTTTAGTTGAAAAATTATTTGAGAAAATATGTTGATGTTAGATAGCCCATTTATCGAGGAAGATCCGATTTTTTTATGGATGTTTTTTACTTAATCGTGCATGCCAAAATGGCTAATGGCTGGACGGAATTTGGCAAGGATATTATCCCTAAAATAAGGTACATTAAAACACAGGATGTGTAAATAAGCCCTCGATAACTACCGATACATGAGGAAAGGTACCGGCCGGCGCGCGCGCACCCGCCGTGAAGATGTAGATGCCCTTCCAACTGAAGTCCGCTCCATTGTTCCGAAGCCCTCCGACCTCCGTCCTCCATCCTCTATATCCTATAGATTCGTCAAAGTCGTACTTTCGTCAAAAATCCTCTCAATGTATGTTCTTGCGTTCTTACTTTTAAGTTATGAAATGAAAAAGTAGCCTATGTCTTTTCTTAGACTCTAGACTATCTCTGTACCAAATTTTATTTTATTCGGTTTAGTAGTCTTAGCGTGAAAGCGACACAGACAGAGGTACATTCGCATTTATAATATTAGAATTAATGAAAAGGTGGAGCTTGTGTATTGTAGATCGATATTATAGGTTTGATTTTAATTAGTTGTTTTTGAAGTAATATATAACGTAATTTAGATACCTCAATTTTAATACATTTATTTGCAACATTTAGGTTAACCTTCCTAAATCGAAATGGCAAGGTTAGACAAATTACTTATTTGTACCTCCTTCGTGACTTAAACAGCAGTAATTATACTGACTATATAATTTTAAGTAAAGTCGTTATAAGTGTATTCTGAAATAAATGCTTGTATATTAATATAGCTCGAAGCACAATTTGACATAAATTTTGTACAACATTTATTAATAAACGCGTCGAAGTCTTTTCATTGAAACTACACTAAAAACATTTTATTAAAAGATTTCGCTATTTTCTTAAGCATCAAGTATTTAAAGTAGGTTAAGAGGTCGTACACAATTCAATATCAGGTAGTACATAGTATGACCAACGGACCGCAAACCGTTTTAACATTCAATAGGGGTAAGTACTAACTAGGTTTAAAGGAAGTTGCTTCACCGAATTGTGCAGAAATATGAGTGGTGATGGACATGTGATAAGCTTGTTAAACATGCCGTGTCTTAAATGATCTTGGCGGAAACTAAAATGAAGCTTTAAATTCTGTTGGGGAATATTTTTTTAGACTTGATTGATTTGTTTCATCAAACGATTTGTGTATTAAGGACCCAGGACTATATTAATAATAGGTAATTAGTACTAATATATTTAAGGACTAGAATCAATATTTTATTTTCTAGGTAGGTATATGTTATGCCGCAAAGAGATGGTGACAATCGGTTATAAGAGGAAATAGAATTTGTATAAAAAAAAACCAATAGTATTATTTAGGCTTACATTGTGCATTATATATCTATTATCATTTTAAATGCGAAAGTAACTCTGTATATCGGTTTGTGTCACTCTGTGTCACTTTCACGCTAAAACTACAAAACCGATTTACATGAAATTTGGTACACAGATAGTCTAGAGCCTAAGAAAGGACATAGGCTACTTTTTACCCTGGGAAAATTGAAGATCCCTCGGGAATGCGGGTGAAACCGCGGGGAGCGACTAGTTAAATATATATTTATCTACGTTATCAATACCCAGATGACGCCCTACATTGTATCCTAAAGTCAGTTCTAAAATCAACTTGACTTGAACTACTCAAGTTAATGCTTAGCCTAACATACTGAACTAAATCGACCCTTCTACATAGTAAGAACTTTTTCTTCATCAACAGCTCATATACGTCTCCACCGAGGAGCTCGAGCCTCCCCTAGCATCGAGGGGGTTTAGGCCATAGTTCACCACCCGGCCCTAGTGCGGATTGGCGGACTTCACATGCCTTTAATTGTGACATCTCGGGCATGCAGGTTTACTCGCGATGTTTTCCTTCATCGAAAGCCATTGGTGTGAATCCGTACGTAAGTTTTTATAAACTCAGAGGTACGGGCCAGGGATTTGAACCGGCACCCTCATGATCGAGAGTCGTTGCCAACTGAGCCACCACGGCTTAAACTTTTTGTAAACCACTAATTATCTCATAAACCTACTGGTGGTTTATTCGCCATCACGATGTTCCTATTGTGTTGTTCGTTACACCAGTTCTGTATCTACGTATCATCGCGTGTAAAGCCAAACTTACCTATATATTGTCTTAACAATAGTTAGTTTGGAAGGACACATGCTAATCTTTACATTACCACCAGTATTAGTTGACCTATCTATAGTAGGATGAGCTTAAATCGGCGAGGTCAGCTCGTAAACTGGTAACACAATTCAGCGAGTACAATTCGACACAATAATATGAGATGATCGCACCGGAACGAGCATTGGTTTGGCGTGTTTTCATTGTGTTACGGGAATTTGGAAAAGGAATCTACATACCTACTATAATTTTAAGGTTGATTTTAAATTGATCTTTGGAGGCCTAAACTATGATACGAATTTACTGATTTTATGATTTGCTAAGTTTTTAAATTATGGGTATTATAGGTATTCTCGTAAATTTAGCGTAACTGAAAGAATGACATATTCAATAATGAAAATAACAAACAAACCTTTTGATATAAAATTTACAAAAATAAAGTCAAAGCCGTCTACATTTCTCGTATCGTCTAAACAATGGAGTCGTACATGACAAAGGTCTCTCATCAGAACTAGACATTTATTACAGCATTGTGGTGCACAAGGCTCAGCGAGTGTTCTGCGCAGGCGCAGCCGCCGTCGGACGAGGAAGCGAGACAAACGCCGGACGCTGATATTAATTAAGTCGATAATTAATAAACGCCGCTAATGATTCCATTGGATGGCGATACTAGGAAAACATTCAAGGTTTTAATTCAGCCGTAAAAGAGGATTTTTTAATTATTTTAACATTTTCAGCTAATAAAAGCTAATATAGAAAACATAGAATGTGGAAATAGGAGGGCTCAGGGTTTTCTAACATAAACTAGGATATCCTATTGGAAAGAAATTTTCATAAATGTATTTATATAGGTATTAGGTACAAAATGAAAATGCTATCTGTGGCTATATGACCATATGTTTTGGACACCTCGTTATACTTATGCAAAGTAATCTTCTCTCTTTTTATTTCAATCTTAGAATAGAGGTTGATTTTTAGAAATTATTTTAATTTTATGACAATCATGAAAAGCAGATTTTTACCTATTTAATAGTCACTTATTTAAGTAACATTGCATTATAATAAAAGATACTACATTTAAGTGGTTCTTTCTACGCCATTTTTGAAATATCGCCAGTTATTTTATCCTAAAACCGTATTCGAGCCGCATGTCGGTACGTAAGTATATTTTATTGTACATTGTATGAAGTATGCATGTAGTGATTTTATCTCATTCTTTGTTGCATTTTTCAGTATAGCTACCTTCGTTTAACTTCTATACAATTGGAGTGCATAGTTGCTTTGTGTTAATCATTAGGTATTACGCCATATTTCTATTGAATTTTTAATTATATGGTCATTACTGTCATAAAAATACAGAAGTAATATGCCAAAATAGATCTTTATCTTTGAGAGTCTATTGCGTCAAATATCTTGGGACATTTTTTGACATAAGGCCTGATTCAAAATAGCTTGTACTTTAGTAGCTAGATTACTACCATTCTATATAATAATACACTTTGTGGCTAGATTTGTAGTTACAATTAGTAAGTATACAAAAGTTAGTTAAATTTAAAAATAAACTATTATTTTAATAATCAAGAAGTTGCTAAAATCGGACTCCACTTAGTTTAAGATCTGATACTGTGTTTTGAATGTCACAGGTATTTTTTTTTCTTAAAAAAACCATATATACCCACTACTTACTGCAGCAGGAAGTGCGTAATTAAATAAAAATGTGAATAATTATTTCACTGTGAATGAGAAAGATTTTATCAAATAACTTTAACAGTTGAATTTGAATTAATTATACATAATACGTAGATAGTTGTGAACTATATTTTGGTTTGATTTAAAGGGCTTTAGGTGTCTTCAGATCAAACATGGTATTCAGAAATCTACTATAATGATTGATTCTGATATTTATTATGTAGCTATGGTTAGAAAGGTACTTCAGTTAGTTGGTTTAATTCTACCCTTTCCCTTTATATGACTTTAGTCTAGACCACGAATGCTAGGTAGTATTATAGTATCTAGTTGAGACTTAAAATATCTAAATGGGCCTTTATATAACCTTATTATCTATAGTCAAACATACAGCGCGAAGTGGCCAAAAACACTCTTTCTGTTATAAAGATGAATCTTAAAAGAGCCACCAAAAATGCCTATTATTTTTGGTCTAAAAATTCATTCATATAGTTTAAACAATATTTTACAGGGTTGTATTTTACAGTTTATAAAAATGAAGCTCTTCAGAATTACAATTATTTTAAAACCAGTTATATTTCTATGTAAGAGTTTAAATAGTGCTAAACCATTGGTTCCTGGTGTGGGCTGAGCAGAGGATGTAGCGGCCCCCGTATCTCAAGCGGCTGCATCTCCAAACTGTTTATGGTTGTGCATACTTCAAGCTTTGCTATAAAGCTACAAGAAAGAATAACACTTTACTGACCGAGGTTCTATGATACGTATTAAGTAATAAAATGACTTGGAAAAGGAATGTTACATTACAAACCAATTTAAGACAATTTTGTAAGCATGAAATAATAGTATGAATAAAAACAAATGACATAGTTAAAAAGAAAGTACAAAGATTAATTAAATGTACTTAATGTTCAATGTAAATTACAAAGAACATAAATAAAATCTATTCGAAGAAGTACCTACATCCATTTAACGTAATCGTTAGATACTCCAACGACTACCCTAATTCCCATCTACTCACACATGTAATTTTGAATTAAGATATAATTAAATACACACATTCATAAATTAGGTAATCCACTACGGATATATAATACCTAAAGAAACTCTCTCATCTAAGTTTATAGCCGCAGCAAGACAGTCAAAACTGAGAAGAGGCTTTAAATAAAGCCTATAGCTACCACTGGAGCATAGGTCTAATATTAATAACAATGACGTCCGGTCTTTTTCACGCGGCGTGAGTTCGCTGGACGCTCATTTTTAGCGCCATATATAAGTACGCCATTGTTTTTTAAATCCATAGTCATATCCCGAAGTTGCAGCCTTTAACACGATTCGTGATAAGAGATGAAATATTAACGAGTTAAAAGTAATACAAGTGTTGAACATGTCTTTAGGGTGGCAAAGTGTATGTTTCGTGTGTTTGTGTGCGTTGGCAAGGACTCAAGTAATACCTGGCAAGTCCAGGACGAACGATGGTGATTATAATAACGTGAATACAGATGGATCCTTTGATTTTGGGTAAAAACGATTTTATTTATTTTATTTTATGTAGCGTTTTGATTTTGAAAATCGACGTTTTATGTTGCATATTAGAATTTTTTTAGCATCTTGTTACAATAAGTTACCAATTTAATTTTGGCATTGCATATTTATTTTATTTAACAGTTACATTTCAAGTGATAATTATTGTTTTTGATACTGTAGCGAACGTAAATTTAATATGTACTAGGTACTGTAACATTTATTGACTTTAAAACCGATTTTAATTACGAAACAATGATCACCCTAACTTCCAAACCAAATTTCTGAAGACACATAATATAAGTTTTCTTATATCCTAGATACGCAAACAAAGATCGCGGTTCAGCTTACCACTTGGCGCACGGGAGTGCCACCGGAGTAGTCGGTGGTAGATTCGGTGGTAAAGATCCTGCCACTGACACGATTAAGGAGACCATATACACTGCTGGACCTAGGGGGTGAGTGACATATTCTTGGGACTTACGTAGAATTGATCAAACTGATGTGTTGATTGTTAAAAAAACATCTAGATATTTATGTCGAGTTAAAATAACAGAGCAAAGCAAAGCTCAGCTCATTATATTGCAAGAACTTTAAATAGTTTATTTGTCTATATTTACCTAATTTAAAAGTAACTATTTTCAATCGAAAACTCTTAATAGTCAAGTTATGATAGGTATATGTATATGAATATGTATGTAGGTACTTTTATTAGCCCGCTGGTTTCTTTTAACATTCCAATTACATAGATTTACTGAAGTCAATTTGGGTTTTATATTTTTTTTTATTTTAGGAGTATCTCTATAGATATTATAGGAATATTTCTATAGTTTTTATTCGTCGGAATAACCACTAATAACGGCACTTTCTTAGCAAATTTAATAACATATAATATTCCCAGGTTCCGCGCGAAAGGTCCCAACGTACATAGGCAGATAGATCTCGATCAGCGCCCTCGGGGGCCTATTGGGACCAAAGACGACCCCTACGCAGACCCCAACGAAGACCCTAGCTACTCGTTCAAATTCGACACAAGATCTTATTCGAAGAATGAGAATGCTGACAGTAGGGGCGATGTTAAAGGTATTTCAATCTTGAACCAATTCTTCTTCCAATAATATTGTTACGGACAGATAGTGGTTTTGTATTTCATAATTTCCAGTTAACCAAAAGTTACTAACCATATATTCTAAGATGGCAATAGTCTTCAATTAATTAAAGCCACTTATTAGGCTTTGCATTCAGATTAATTATCTTCTTGTGGGTTTATCTACATAGAATTTCAGTATCAAGTTATAAACTGTGATGCCAGATAGCATTAATTTGCGTGTAGCAACTAGCTCTCTTAAACCATCCTAAACTTAATCTTCTATCACCAAAATGTTCTTTCTATTGTGAGTACAAGTCACTTTACAAATTCAAGGTCACTATTCATTCGTGGACGATGCGGGAGAGCGACACGACGTCTCCTACATAGCTGGTCGGGACACTGGCTTCCATGTGTCATCATCACATCCCGACAGCCCAAACCTGATCGGGTCGCCATTCCACCGCCAACCCCTGGTGAGGGGAGAAACAAGGCCTAGGGGTAGGACTGCAGTGCAGAGAGGACTTGATGGGTCTTACAGGTATGTCTGCGATTTTTGATAAAAGAAGTGTTGATGACAACGAATTACCTCTTTTTGGCTTAGACAGGAATGTCCAAATGCGAAAATATTGCAGAAAAGTTTATTACTCGGTGTTTTATAATAATTGTGGAAAATCTATCAAACCTTAATACTCATTTCTTTATTTTAAAGTTATTACAACTTGGAGGAAATTACGTCAAATCTCGATTGTAGATTGAAATTTTGAATGTTTCAATTACTAGTCCAATGAATAAAGAAATACATGAAAAACAGAAATGGGGTGGGAGTATTTTGTTGTTACCCCTGAAGATTACCTGTGTTCTGACATATTTTTATTTATTTTTAATATCTTATACAGGTTCATATCAGCAGGACCTGACCAGCGTAGAACAGAAAGTAGTGACTCTTCGGGTAATGTTAGAGGATCCTACACATTTTTGGATGATAAAGGCGTTCAAAGGTAAGAAGATAAATAAGCTAAAATAAGTATGAAGCTGCACTGGTAATGTGTATTCTCTCAGATACGAATATTGTCTGAGAACTCATAAGATCATTTTTAAATATTATGTTTTATTTCAGGACGGTTAACTACATCGCCGGTCCAGGCATCGGATACCGCATAGTGAAGAATAGCAAAGATCCGTTCATTCCTGCTTACTTCCCGACCATACCCAGTGCTTACGACCCCGACTTCGTTAATGCCCCTGCACCAGCATACGCCCCTGAAGATGCCAGTTCTGATGACGTATTTAAAGGTAATTTGCTATGCGAGAATCATTATATTGAAATATCTGGTTCGAAGGACCAAAAATGCTTTTCCATTCATATATAATCTGTAAAGATGATTTCTATAATTTTTTCCAGGACCTGACGGAACAGCAGCATCAGGACACGTGAAACCACCTCCCTTCCTAACTAATGATAAAGATAGACCTAGCCCACCCAGCTCTGGTTCAGACTCTAACACAATCCCCGAAGCCTCTAGCGATAGTGGCTACAATCCACCATCTAACTTCGGTCAGTCAGGCACTGATGAAGCCGGCTACGGTGATGAAGACATATCAAGTTTTGGAGCCCCGAAACCGACTAAAGGACCAGGTGATGAATAGCACGGATGATGGCTCAGTGATTGATGTTAGTGATCTTGTTACTAAATAAGAACTTTGTTGCATAAAAGCTTTTGATAAAATCAATCACAAAAGTACCCTCACAGAACTTATATCTTCTTTGATAAACGAAAGAATATACGAAAGAGATATTAAATAATGAAATACATTTATTTATGGAAAGGAAACAAGATCACAATTTTCAATCCGTTAGAAGATAATGCGCACGTATTTAATTAATTTAATTTATTATAATTGCTTGATCGCAATAAATATTATTCACAACCAATTTGGTTTTTATTACACCAACACCTTACGGCACCGCAGCACAAAAAAGCAAACGCACTGTATAAAGAATATAGAGATCATTACAAATTACAGGCAAACCAGTACGTCCCAGCAAGCCATATAGGCCGTCGAAGAAACCGTATGTGCCACTAAAACCTTTCCAGACAACGAACAATCATGACGACAGCGCTGATTTTGATGATAATGATAAAACCGCCCCACAATTTGCTATAGGATTCAATATAAACCATAATAAGCCGGGAACTGGGACGACTATCATTAGGAATTTAGGACAAGATTATTTCGGTGTTCCACCTGGCGTGTCAGTGAGAGCTCACGTACAAAGTATCGACTTATATCCGTTTAATTCAAAGCCAATATCACCATCGGAAGCTCTTGAAAAGGACGATACGTAAATAAATGTTAATATTTAAGTACCTGCACATTCTCGTACACATTAGCAACTTAGAAATGTAATTGAATAGAAGTAACTAAAAATAAACAATACCAAGAACGATGTGTTTGATTCTGTCAGAAAACAAAAGAGTAGCCAGTATGGTGCGCGGTGACTCCGTAACGACAAAAAACTTAACAATGTATCTGTCTCTTTTTAATTACATAATCACGTGAGAAATATATTTGAAGCCGAAACCACATCTTGCTTATATATTTACAAGATAGCTACTTAGTTCAGGATTATAATTTCATCAGGTTTGACTATAAGGAGATATTTAATATACCAATTTACTACAAACTCCCTCTCTATGATAAGTGAAGTAGTAGCAAATTTTTTAGCAGATGGAACTTATCAATACGAAGATCGTGATGGATTTTAATAAATTTGTGGCAGCAATATATTTTTAAAATAATAAAAATTTACAAGCGTATGTACTTTGTGCTATTTACTAGAAAAATTCACATACCTTAATTTTCAGGTCACTCAATGTCATCGAATTATACAATAAATTGCATTAAATATGAAGGAAATAAATACCATCAAATGTCGTATATATTTTAAAAAATGCTGATAAATTATAATATAATAGATTATAGTCAGACAACAATTAAATAATAAGGAACATAATGCATAAGTCACACGCACCTGGAAGAGCTTAAGCTTAGCATTGCATTGAAATAACGTGTGAATTTAACCTTAGTTAAAAATCTTGATTACTTAATTTAAAATAGACATGTCTATGACAATAGACATGATACCTACATTATGGTATAGTACATTGAGTTTTATTTAGACAACAAATTAATATTGAAATCGTCAGACAGATAAGGCAGTATAAAAACAAATTTGGCTTATGTCTAGGTAGTACAATTTTATTCAAGGCCTACTGCGTAAATTTTTAATGTGACTGAAATGAACCCCGTAATAATTTGGAATATTTAAATAAAACACCATAGATTTATTGAAAAATTTATTCGAACAACACGACTGTAAATTTAACAAAATGCAAAATAGTAACTGTTACAAGGAGTCGGATTGTTTGTTTGTTTGTTTGTCTGTTCCCGTGACTTCACCGCATCACCTCACTCCCGTACCCCATGAATAACGATTATAAATATGTTATTATTTAATGCAAAAAGGGTGTAACAAAGTTAACAAGGAAATTGATTTATTTGGAAGGGTAAATTTTGGCAATTTTAATTAGTGTTTATCAACAAGATCATTAGTACGTGGTTAAATTAATTAGTCTAGATAGATATTCATTATAATTATGTACCTAACTACTCGATTGTTGAAATAGAAATAATTACTAATTTTTATTATAATTTCAAAGTGTAGTATAAATATCGGTTACAGATCTAAAGGATACAGTCAATTAAGAGATATTTTTATTTATAAAGTTTAGAAGAAAAACAAATTTAACGATTAACGAATTATTATTATAAAGTTACTTAAATAGGTAGCCCTAAACAGTGCAAGATGGATTTAAATAAAGGGTTTTAACAAATCAAGATGATCCCTATCTTATGCCAAACATGCGACCATTCTTTAGTTTATTTTTCTATTTGGTTCTATAACAAATCTTATTTCATAAACTAGAACTACCGCAGAAGTATTCTAGAATAACCTAAAGAATACAGACTTAACGACAATATAAATTTCACATAATAATTACTACAGTAAATAAAATAAATTTACATACCCCAACTGAAGCTTGGCTCCACCTTAAGACTAATAATGTATATAAAACTATTTATATATAATAGATAGAAAAAACCCTTATATAGAAAAGACTCTAAAAAGGCAGATTAGCAAATCACAAGGAGAAAAGCTATATTGAGCGAATAATTGTATGTGCGTGCTTACAATTAGATTATTATGGGTATGTACAAAGAATTTAGACCGTATTTAGAAGGCCTTTAGATTCAAAATTTGCGAAACAATTTTGTTTACGATACGTTTTCAAATGTTAGAAGAGTTCTTGTGAAATAACTTAGTTCCTATCGTTGACTTTTATTTAACTTCATCCATCAGTTTCGACATTAATTTCGTTTTTAAGATTAGCCAAAAAACTTACCAGATAAATAAATAATGCCTGGTATACTTTGTTACACACGGCTTAAACGATTCGATCCCAAACTGCTGATCCACTACATTTTATTTTAAAAGGAGTACGAAACTTCAATTAAATAAATGTTGATACCTATTTACAACTGACCACAGTAAAACAGAGATGTAAATGCACACAAATGTTTATCAGTGGCAAGGTATTTAACCAACTTTATGTCATTTAAAAACCTAGTTCTCATATTCATCTGTTAATTTTATTCGGCAAATCTTAAATTCCAAATCAACGCGAACGCCTAAAACTAAACTCCTTTCATTATAGATAAGGAATTGAAATATGAAATTGTAAATGATTTTGATTCGATGTTCATACCTTACTATTTTTGTATTCGATCTAAAAATTTATCATCTAATATGTTACCACATTATTATGGGGTCTCATTATTTATGGACTGAAAATGGGTGTTCACATTTATTTCACAGCCAATATTTAATCTACTGTTCATAATAACTATACATTATTTTTAAATGTAATTTGATTTAGTTAATGTCCAATAAATAGGGTTCATTACTTAACGATAAATTTATATACAGGGTTATGTAAAAACCTAATAGATTTTACTTAAAAATTTGAAGCAAAATGTAAAAAAATTGCACAATTCATTTAATAAATTACTATAAACACTATAGTAAACTATCCGTTATTACATAGGGAAAAACAGGTTCAAATAAGGTTTGGGAAAAAGGTGCAAAGTGTAACTTATTCTGTGTGTTTTACTCCATGTTGGAGTTACTAAAATATACTCAGAAATCACAAAAACATCAATGTATCAAAAAAAAGAAGATGGTCTGTGACTTTTACAGAACATCTGCACATTATGACTGTAAAATAAAGAAATACTTCTTTGTGTGCGTAAGCTATTTCATTAAGAGCCCGCTAGATGGCGTTACTGTACTTTAAATACGATTTATGTAGACTATTCTAAGTTATGTTTGAAATTAATATGAGAGTAAACTTACTAATACATAATCTTACTTAATATAAACATTAAGGGAAATTAGTGTTAATAATATACAGACATGTTAGAAACTGAAAAACAATAAATCTATCAATATATTTAATAAAACACATTTAGGACTACATTTTAATTAGTAAATTTAAATCAATACAATTTTAGAAACATAATTATTTTTAATATAAATATTAACTCACATTATTCTAAAGTATTCGAGTAATATTTTTTAGGTTCCCACAGAACACAAATATTTTATATGCCTACTTTTACAGAACATCTGCACATTATGACTGTAAAATAAAGAAATACTTCTTTGTGTGCGTAAGCTATTTCATTAAGAGCCCGCTAGATGGCGTTACTGTACTTTAAATACGATTTATGTAGACTATTCTAAGTTATGTTTGAAATTAATATGAGAGTAAACTTACTAATACATAATCTTACTTAATATAAACATTAAGGGAAATTAGTGTTAATAATATACAGACATGTTAGAAACTGAAAAACAATAAATCTATCAATATATTTAATAAAACACATTTAGGACTACATTTTAATTAGTAAATTTAAATCAATACAATTTTAGAAACATAATTATTTTTAATATAAATATTAACTCACATTATTCTAAAGTATTCGAGTAATATTTTTTAGGTTCCCACAGAACACAAATATTTTATATGCCTACCTATCTAATTTATTTTTTTAACATTTGCGCAATACAGAGTTGTGCTAATAAATTATGAAATAAATCCTTCATTCTTGTACATAATTAAAAAAATACTACATAGATTTAGCTTCTTTATGGTTTTTGCCCAAATAATTAAAAATAATTTATGTAACAAATAGCAGTCTGACATTAAAAAAAAATTAAATTAATGTTAAAAAAACATATGTTTTTGGGCATCTCTATTCTGTTAGTTTTTATTTAAATATACTTCTATATGATGTAGGCATTCCAATAAACATCATTTCAATAAATAGTTTTAATACACTCATTTTTGGATAATAAACCCTAAGTCTTAGAACATAGATCCCAAATTAAGGTATGCATTTTTAGGACAATTTAATTCGAATTGAAAAAGCAGTTCATTATGGTGTAAGACTAGATTTCAAACATTCTAACGATAATGTTATTTTCATGACTTTTTTGTGCTTATTTTATTATTGTGCAAGTGAAAAGCCAATTTTTTAATATTTAACCCGACTTTAAAATAAAGGGATGACCTCAGTTCAGAGAGTACGTCTCATCCTCGAAATTTGAATCAAGTTTAATTTATTTTAATAGGTAAGTAGTAACTAACAAAAACAATCGTTTTTATTATTTTTATTTTTGGTTTACGCAAAGTGCACTGAGGCAAAGGCTTTTATATAAAGTTCCATACCTTATGATGATGATGATGATGATGATTGAGCACTACACCCAGCCAGTTCAACGACTGACCCATGTCCTATACAACCATTCGGGCAACAGCCCCCATGCACAGTCTTGTTTGATAACTGAACAGAGACACTGGTACCCGAATAGTTATATAAGAGTAGCCATGGATATACCAGGGAGCGCGTGGTTAATAGGAAGGACACGCTCTGGGATGGGAAAGGAAGACCAGCAAGCCGCAGCCGGCTGGCCAGAATCGACCGACTGTTCAGCCTCTAGCCAATATAGGAAAATAGGAGGATGGGTATTGTATATAGGAATGAGCGTTGGTGCACGATGAGATGGCGTTTGGTGTGATTTTTCTTCCTGTCTGCTCTACTGAACTTCCATGTTGCACTTGCATTACCGGTTGTGTTTCAGCGAATGTCCTACTTCCAATTGTAAGTTTCTTGCTTGGTTGACTGTTGTCCGTCTTGTATCCATGAGTCGCGTACTCGTTGCTCCTTTTCGCCTTAATTGTCGTAATGTGTCCATGAATCTTGTGGTCGGTGCTTGTCCGTACAATACGTACGTTAGTTGACGTTGTTTATTCGTGTATTTCATATTTTTTGATCCGTTTTGATTTATAGTTTCCATGTATCCAGCTACCATACTTGCATTGCTCGACTTAGATTGATTGTTGTTGTTTTATTCGCGTTCGTTTTATTCATTATCTCGCCCTAGCTGTCCCGTTTGAGTGGATTGAAGTCGTTTAGCCATGAACTGCCTGTTCAAGGCTCAGCTTTGGTTGATTGTTGTCATGTGTCCATGTAGTTGCTGCTCAGTTAGAATTAATGTAATTGTATCAATAACCCCCTCTATGTACCACTATCTCGTTGTTCCAATTTGGTTGGTTTTGTCATGTTTCCATTTACGCGTAGGCTAGCATTCCTATACCTGCGTAGTAATACATTCGTTGGTATTTGAATCTCTTAGTGATAGTTTTTCCGTCTAAATATCTGTCACTTTCGCTTCTCTGTTAAAGTTGCGGTCCAAGCATTTGACATACTATCAGTCACTCGTAACGACGTAGTTTGGATCCGTTTGCTTTAGTTAGTACCACCGCTTTCAGGCCGTAGTTCATTGCAGGTTTGATAGCCATCTTGTATAATAGCTGTGCCGCTTGCCGTTCCATCTGATTATTTAGACTTTTGTAGCTAAAAGACCTTAGATTCTAGTAGGTTTGTCAGTGTGTGGCCTTGTTTCTTGTTAGAATCTTCTTTAATCTTGATGGATTGATTTCATCCTATAATTGTTCGTGGTCAGATGTATTCATTATGTGTTTTCCTTATTTAAATAATTCAAATTATAGGCTTGCCATGGTTTCTAGTTAAGAAGATTTTGTTCCGGATATCCAGGATTTTTACAACTTTGCCGAAAGATGTATCTATGCGCGTATGTTATGCACGCATATGTCTGTGTTTAGGTTGGCGCTCTTGTTATTATTGATGGCTTCGAGTCTGTGGTGTTTCTTTACGATGCACGATGATCGCTAATTCCCGACACTTGTTACCTCCGCCGGTGAGGACCATTTGTAATGTTTTGGCTCGTATGTTATCTAGTCCTCATTCCCGTTTCTTGTCCTCCTAGTCATGTGTAACTCACTTCTTTTAATTCTGTGTCAATAGTTTGTTTCACTCTCGGACTACAAGCGCCGCGTACATTCCCTTTGAAGATACTTATTTTTCCCATCTGCGTGTGTTGTTCCAATATTGTCTCTCCTCGTAGTACACTGTGTCATTACGCTGACAGGTGACGCGACGTTGGTGGCTGGTGTTAAACCATTATAAAAAACGAAACAGTCGTAATGAGCGTTTCTGAAGAGCTAATTCAATGAAGAATGTTAACTTGACAGCCCGGTTGGCTTTGTGGTTAGTGACCCCGACATTCAAGCCGCGGGTCGGGGGTTCGAATCCCACCCAGGACAAACATTTGCATGCATGAACATGTCTGTTTGTCATATGTCTGGACGTAAACATCTACAATATGTATGTATTTAAAAGTATTACATGTAGTACATCAGCTATCCGGTTACAAAAAAAAAAAAAAAATTAAGAATATTAGCACTTCATATTCTAGGCTTTACTGAGACACTATTTCAAGCGACCCGGCATTCAGTAACATTCGTCATTTTTCTACAGCTTCGGTTGGATTTGTGGGTTGAAATCTGACCATGTTTTGTAGTGCCTCGCCATGTTGCTTGTTGTGATGTTGACATAATAAAACTGTGCTGCTGCTATCAAACCCCTATCGCTTTCAGAAAATCGTTTTCGTATCGATTTTCATATCTTGGTCGATTGCAGAGGGATCCAGGTTGCATGTCGAATTAACTGATTGTGCTAGTGTTCTTCAATATACTTGTCAAGGTCCCGTCTTATTGTGTGGTGGTCGGATGTCACGTAGAAGTTTCAGTCTGTTTCCATTACTATGATATCCATATTGTTTGCTTTGCCCCGTTGTAGTTAGCTGTTAGGAAGAGCTTATATTTATAGATTATTAGACGCTATTATACCTAGCTTACATCTAGTGTAAGGTGGCTTGCGGTGTCCGCTATGCACAGGTGTTACGATTGTCTTTAGCGGGCATGTCGTCGCTGTGATGACATATGGGTAATGCTAGAGAATGTTTTTTCTTTAAAATACCGCCCTAACGCTTGGATGTTTATGACTTTGTTATGATGGCAGTAACAAAAGGCTTACCTAAGGACGAGATTACACTTTGTCGGGATTTCTATTGTTTGCGAACGGCAATTAGTAAAGGGGTCGGGCGCTTTTGAAAGCGTTGCACGTGTCGATTTTTAAGAATTTTGCCGAAGATATTTAAATTACTTTACAATTGTTTTTCTTTATTTAATGAATAGACGTGCACATATGCAAGGTTTTTTAGTTAATGGCCCTGGTTATTTGTTTAAATAAGAAATAGCCTGAGAACTCAAAGGGGCTTGCAAGGACTTTGCTGTCGTAAAATAGTTTTTGTAACACCAATTATTCTATGCCTTGCTATGTATTTTTCTAATTGAGGAGGATAATATTAAGAAAAGGATAGATTGGAAATACAATAAATGGCGAAAGGTCGTTTAGTCTATTGATGTAGTGATTGGATCGCAGAACGAACTAGTGTTATATTGAAATAGATTTTACGATAGTATTAGCTTGAATGTTAGTATGTATCATACTTATATACTCAGAAAGTGAAGCTTTTTGATTTCCGAAAAATAGATTGCTATACGCCTTGGTAAGGTGGGATAGAAAATGGGCACTAAAAGACTGGATCACTAAATGTAATTAACAGATTAACATGCAACAGGTTAATGGATGAAAAGTATATGGCCGATTGGAGTAATTTGCATTCCACATATGTCTTGGGCATATTACAGAAATATAATGAAAACCAACCTACAACTGATTTGTTACTAGTGTTTAAATATTTTCGGTTCTCAATTGTTGCTGCTGTTTTGTCTATTTAATGAATTGAGTAAAGGTAATGCAATAATCATAGCGAGTTGGCCTATACAACCGAAATTGGCGATTTAGATTACCCATATGTCATCTTTTTTATTTATCGTTTAAAACATTAACACAGATTCTGAGGGAAATAGCTCTAAATCAATGCAAAGACCCCTCTAGGGTCTATACAAGAAGAGCCATTAATTATATAAAAGTCTAATAATATAATAAATAAAATAAAAGCGTAGGTATAATTATTAGCTATACAATTAAGAATATTTGGAGTCAGGCAAATACATGACCTACTTACAGCTTAAATAATTATGATGAAGGAAGTAATGTTTAAGCTTATTGTTTTTTGTAATAATGTTTAAGCTTATTGTTTTTTGTAATGCTATAGCGTAAGTCCGTCGGTAGGTTATTAATTAACCGAGGAAAAAACTCTTGAAAATAGCTGTAGAGGTGATAATCGCAGTAAATTGGTTTGAAGTGAATTGTTGTTGAATTTATCCGGATCTCATGTAGTGTTGCTGGTTTGCCTATTAAGGGTAGGTAATGGAATGATCTCACCGGGATAATTTCATCAGCTACGTAAGCTGGGTTGCTGGATTGAGTGTCAGACTGCTAGGGCCTAGATCTGGGCTACTCGCGGCACTATGCACTAAACACTAAGCACGATACACTATAACACCATCGACAAGTATCGGCACTGGTACACAAGTTACTGAACAAAAGCGACTGTGAAGCGCGTTATTGTTTTGGCTCGGGATGCGCGCGCGGTCCCTTAGCTAGAATGCGGCGTGCGCGCGACCGCTCTCGACCGCTGCCAGAAACGAACTCTTTTATATAAAGTTCCATACCTTATCTGAATTTATCTTGGCACCGATTATTTTAACACATATCAATTTAAATCGCGTTTTTCTGTTAGTGTTACCATATAAATACTAAATTTAAATTCTAAATAGGAAACAATTTTACTGAGCACAATTAAAAATCCTAATAAAATTAATAAGTTCGAACTAATAAAACAACAACACACAAAAAATACTTTAAATAATTTATAAATTGCACCTAATAAATTTTCTCTAATACAATATTTTAGCCGTGGCAAGAATTTACCAAAGACATTTTCAAACATTGAAGCCAATGCATTATAACAGACTGTTGTTCTTAAAACGTATGAGACTCTTTAATAAAAAAATAATTAACTAGCTTTATATAATAATTATGCGATCGCTTTACAACTGACAACTTTATGAAATAAAATATTAAACGCTCATGTTATGTGCAAAGGTGTTTAACTCAAAAAAAGTACATTTTCCAACATTACATTCTCTAAAAAATTGAAGGCAAAAACAATTATTCATACAGCATTTTGATAAATACAGTCAATTCATAAATTATTATCTCCATCTTTATTTCTCAAGTAACATTAGAAAGGGACAAGACTAAATTTAAACAATCGAATACTACCTGAGCGCATAACACAAACAGCAAATCACAACGGATGAATTAATCAACAAGCATTACCCTAAGTCGTGTGACACTCGAACGCCGTCTCCCTCGCTCACTGTGCGACAGAGAGGGACACCAAATGCAATAGTACTTACCGCGTCTTGGATGTAGAATGGAAAACGCGACGCGTTACGTTCAGCCAATATTACGTCATTTTCATTTTCTTGCTGGTTTCCTCGAGCATGTCTTTGATTTTTGTGAGGGGGGAACGTTTGTCGTCTCCGGATTTGTTCGGTGCTGAGGGGGGCAGGTGGATGTGGAGTGGGTCACGGAGACGAGCCAAATCTTTTTCTAGCTTGTCTATCTGTAATTTTGAAAAAAAAAAAAACATTATTAAAGTTATTTTTTTGGTATGTTTAACACATTTTTATTTTGGTTCATCAGTTGCTACACATTAAACTAAATTAAACTTAGACATGAAAAGGTACTCTTGTACGAATACCTATTAGGCTTTAATATTAACTATACTACTTACTAAGACAGAATTTTTTTTTTTTTTTTTATTTATTAGGGTAAACCAACAGTGACACCATAAGCATTACAAGAAAGAAAAAATTGTACACAACTTTATAACGGTGACACCAACACCGTTTACCACAGTTTACTATAAATATATATAAAGCGTGAATAAAAAAGAATAAAAAAATAAATAAAAATATGTTGTAAAATTACTTCTCTATAAGCATTGATATATTTTTTGTACGTCGCTAAAAAGTCTTCCGTTCGAAGCTTACTTAATTAGATATATTAAGTAGAGTTAAATTATTCTATAATTTACCTCATCTTTAAGATTATTGTAGTGGGTAATATCGAGACCGATCTTTTTCGCTTTTTTATGCAGAGTCAATAAATGCTGGCGGTCCTTCACGTCGGGCAATACATATTCCTGAAATTATAAAAATCATCTTTTAGTAAATATATAAGAAAGTACGTATGTATATATAAGCCCGTATGTTCTTCTTCATTAATATGAGATGTTTTCAAACTCGTTTCTAGAGGATAACTCACATGTCTTTAAAAAACGGAGATTTAAAGTTGTTAAAATATATTGTCACTTTATATTTTACATTACTAATAGCGACGAAACCACCTAATGAATAGTTTATTTAAATAAAATCATTTGCATTAATTTCACTATAACATGACTCGACACTGGCACAATGCCACAATGTTGCCACACTAACATACCTGTTTGGTAAGCACGAAGTAGGCATAAGCGGCCATCGCAGTGCCATAAGTGACAAAATACGTGACCGGCTCCATGATGTCCCACGAGTACTCCCACCAAGTGAGCCGCGCGAGCACGCCGAACTGCACGCCCATTAGTGTTAGCCCTACCCACGTGAGAGCTGAGGTCTTACGTGTCGTCTCCAGTTCGAGACTCATGCGCTTCTGGAATATGGAATATTCTATTGGTGTCTAATTTTCTATGATAAAACCTAACCTTAAAAAATTGGAAAAAGCCCTAGAACGAGCATCTAAAGCAGCATTAGCAGGCCCCTTAAACCTACACCCGTGTCACAAGTCTCGGGATCTGCTCGAAGTTTCTCTCTCTGTCACACGATGGACCCGGCACCCGCACGGTGAATCCATGGAATGCTAAGAAGTTCGTCTCTCTCTGCCACGTAGTTCCCGTTCCCGTAAAAACACGGGGATAAAATGACTCTCACAAATAATGTGTCTTTCGATGGGTGAAATAATTTTTAACGACCGGTTCAACAAACTTTACCTCCTTATTAATAAGTAAAGGTATGAGCGAAGCTAAAACAATTAAAAGTCAATAAGCGGAGATTATTATACCCATAGTATGATCCATTGGCAGGTTAACTTAAAGGGTTAAATACTTAAAATCCCTTCTATATTTTGTGCGGTAAATACTTTTACCAGCTTACCATGTTGGGGTAGTTGTTGGTGGGGTAATAAAACGATGTCACAAAACTAACCGTAACATTTACGATGGTATTTAGATATTTTAGATTCTGACAGATATAGTATTTTAAAATACACAATAAACAAACAAAATTAAAAACAATCACCTCTTCCAAAGGCTGTAGTTCAGTGGAGAGTTTCTCCATCTGCGACCGAAGCTCTCGTTCCTTCCTTATCTGATGCTCTCGAACATTGAGCGCCTCGTACAGCTGGTTCACTAGGTTCCTGACGTCGCTCAACCGGGTTATCTCCTCGCTACTTAAGCGTTCCTGAAATGAAACCGTTAACTATGGTTAGAATAATTGAATGAATTAAAGATAGCTAGGTTGCTTCTGTTAGTGTGATGTTCTAAGTAGGTACTATAAAAAAATTTAAGTGTTTACTATGATGTAAGTCCCAAAAAATGTCAAGAAGATCGGTGTATACTGCCCCTTATGATATGGGAGTAAATTTAAAACTTAGTGAAAACTAAGTGTGTTATCTTCTAATGATTATAACCACTATTTTGAAAACAAGATACAGCAATGACCATAAGTTAAAAACCTGTGTTTTATGGGCCAACACGTTGTCACGTTTAAATGATTTCGATTACTAGTGGAGTAAATGAAGCATTATGGGTCCGTTTTTTTTTACTGTGAACCGAATTGCTTACAATTTTGGAATTAGGTTCATCTTACCCTTAACTTCAAAAGTGAAAATGATTTGAACTCCGCAACCACCCTGGGTGTGGTTGCCACCCCTTCTCGGGGGTGAATTTCTTTTTTTTTCAAAATTGCCTCGGATATCAATAGAAGGCCTAATTTTAAGCAAAAATCATATTTAAAGCTTTTCAAAAAATCCAATACTTTTCAAGTTATTGGCTATTGAAAATTTGCAATTTTTACACGGTTTTCATCGGTTTTTTGCAAATATCTCCAAAAATATACGTTTATCGAAAATTTTATCAAGAACAAAGTTGTAGCAGGTAAAACAATGAACAATTTGGTATTTTATAAAGTATTCTACGTGCAATATTAAGCTAGATATTAAAGATCAAAGCCGTGTTTTATTTTATCTGAAATTTAATCGATGTGGTCAATGCCATCTAGTGGCGAGCAGATGCATTTTATGCATTCTAATACAAAAGGGTTTTGTAGCACATAAAATAAGCTTTAAAATGAGCACTATTCAAAGTCTTGCGAGTCTTCGAGCTGTATTGCAAATAAGGGGAGCATCTAAGGTTTTTTCTTTTAAATCAATGGGTTTCATAAGTGCCATTTCCACCAAAATTAAAATTAATCGTATTCCGCCTAGAATTAACTTTATTATGAAGAGTTTGATGGATAGTATCAGTTTGGCTGCTTCAGGACACATATTTTTCAAAAAATTCATGATTATAAAAAAAACAAACTTTCAAATATTTAACAAACCCACCCTTTTTTTAATAATATCTCAAAAAGGACGACAGATACGTATAAAAGTGTCTATGTAAAAAAAAATGTTAATTTTTTGCAAACAATTTGGTGCTTTTGTTTTTTCTGTCAAACAAAAATTGACGGAGATATGATTGTTTAAAGAGCGCGTGGCAGCGGAATCACAGCCTCTCTTAAGCCCTTTAACCCTTCACCGTTTCAGAAAAAGGTTTTTTACTATATATTGCAATAAAGGATGTTGTAGCTCTTTTAATTACCTTTACAATGGTGTTTTATAACTTGTGATAGCATGAAAATTGAAGGAGTTATGGTCCAAAAACTTAACATATTTTTATCTACTTAGTAACTGAAAATTTCGGAGTGCGAATATTTGGAGCCATGTGAAAGTACGCAGTATAATAGAGACCCACAACTATTGTAATGTGTATATATGCTACCAGAAATGTATGAAATCAAGGAATTGAATACAAATCCTAGGAAATGTGTACAGTTCCGATACTATTTAGGAAATGTATAAAATATTGTTTGAAAAACTATTTAATGCATAATTATCCTAGGAAATGTATAAATTTCCTCGGAATTATATGGAATACCTGCTGGAATACCGGCAATGTGTAAAATAACTATATTTGGCGATAATACACAAATATTATCGCCATAGTAATATATTTATATGGTATATATTTATACCAAACTATGACACATTTGCAAGGGTTGTAAGATTTTCAAGGGGTTGAAAATGATTTTAATATGAGGTAATTATGTAAGAAAATACTTTACAATTTCACCATTTGCTATTAGACATGTTTTCTAGCGATAAAATGGCTCAATGTAATTTTTTCCATTAAGGGGTGGTTTACACCCCTTAAAAATAATAGGCGGAGTTCAGATCATTTTCACTTTTAAAGTTAAGGGTAAGATGAGCCTAATTCCAAAAATTTCATGCAAATCGGTTCACAGTAAAAAAATTCGGAGGTAAGACCGTATTTTTCGCTTCATTTTCTCCACTATACAAACATTTTAATTATTATGTAGGTAGGTACTATTCTACTAAGAAGCTTATTAAAGAGAACATTTGATAAAGGTACAAAGGAATTTGCCAACGTACTTTTACTTCTCATTCACGAAACAAAACTATTTTAACTAAACCTTAATAAGCATAACTTCTCCAGAGGTCAAGGTAACTTGGTTCCACCACTGACGTAAATAGGCTGTCAAATGTGACATTTATAAATTCGGGGACTTTAATAGAATTAATATTAAGCCGCAGAATAATTTTAATAACGTACCAGCATTTGTATAGGGTTGTCAATTTGGGATAAAACAAATATGATGATATCAAAAATATTTGTTAGGTATGTTTATCTCATAATTTACAAAAAAATAGAATACCTAAGTTTCATGGACATTCATATAACAGCTCTCATCTAAACTAGCTTCCGTTTCCACCCGCGTATATAATGAAATGAAATGAAATAAATTTATTCATTCAAATAGGCCTTCACAGGCACTTATGAAACGTCAATAGGTAGCCTATGACACTATATTCACAAATAACGTAGCTTTCGTTGGTCGTAACATCGGTCCAGTAGTTTAGAACCCTATTCATAACAAAGAAAAGAAGTCTAAACGTATTAGTAAAAAATAAGTTGCTACTTCACATTTTAAATATGATAACCATCAAAATTCACACCCAATTACCATATTTATCAATATTAAATGCAACTTGCGAGTCGACAACCCTACGTACGCTGCGCCAAGCGTCCTGCCGCGGTCTCCCGTCTAATTTTGCGGCAAGTCCTGTTATACATGAATATTTGATCCCTAGCTAATGGGTGAATTTGATGTTACTTTACCACTTCTGACAGAAGGAAGTTGTTGGGGTCTGAAGGTAACTTTACGGGTCTAAAGTTGTAAATTACTCAAACATCTTTATGGATTAGCCGTAGCTTTGGTTTAAGATTAGATTAATGTAGTATTATGGAGGTCCTAAAAGTTTCATAACTGAATTTACTACATAATATAGGCTATGTCGTTTGTCCATATATTGGTTTTCGTAGTGTCTAAAACTCTAATATGATTTATGTACACTAAAACTTACGGAATGATCACTATACCTATCATTCAACCGCTGAAATGGCGGCGTAAATTTAAGATAAAATAAACACGCTTTTGATGAAATAAATAAAACAATGCTATCAGTGAAATAACAAAGATAAACCTAAATAATTTGATGTTATCCAAAGTAAAGTCTTCATATAACAAAAAGAAGTACTAAAAAGTCTCGTTTCCAAACACGACTGCAAAACGCAACATTAGCGCAGAAAAAAAACAAAAAGAAAACTCTTTTATGTATTCCAGTCGAGAGATGGTATAATGGTGCCAAGTCTTATTTTATGTTATGGTTTCCATTTTATTAAAGGGAGGGTGAAGTATGGGACGCACCTGAGTTCTGCCGTCTTTTTTGCATTTTAACGGTAAGCACTTTTCAAGCTGCCTTTGGGCAAAATCATTTGAATGTTGAAATCAAGAAATCCGATCGGTAATTTTTTTGTCAACTGGTTAAACCTTTGAACAGCATGCATTATTGAATTGATTCACAAAATAGTATAGCGTTAACAAAAAAATAAAATATTTCAGTGTTACCAGTTAAAATATCAGTTGAATGTATAACTATGTGTAAATATTAATTATTAACACTGAAAGTTAAAAAAAAATTATATGATTAAGAAATTGTTCTATCATTAATCTTGACGACTGACTAAAAGATTAAAATATTAACAAAAAATGTTGACCAAAAACTTTTTAAAATCTTGTGAACATACGGAAAACCGGAAGAAACCGCTTGAATGACCAAAATTTTACCACTAGGTAAAATCTAAATCCACTTGGTACTCCACTAACGAACCTAATCTTGATGCAACTTGGCAAAATTTTCCTTTTTGCTCCGTTTACGTTCCCAATCTTCGTGGAGCCACAAAAAAGGTATGTACACAGACTGTACACACCGCAGATGGTTCTAGATTCTACCTACATTCGCGAACTACATAAAATTCCATACGATATCTATAGATGACAAAAAAACAGCACATAATAACGCAATGACTAAATAAACACCTTACACCAAGATGTCAATAAAAGCAATTTTAATGAGGCGTTAAAAATATTATTAGCCTTATTTGGGAGCAAAATATACAGGTAAAAATCAAGCGTATAAATTGCCCCAATTTATTATTAACTTCGCTAATAGATTAATCCAGAACTACTTTGAATAACTTGTAAATTATTTAACATATATCATCCGCTTCTTAAAAATCATATAGATAGAGAATAGGTACATATCGGCGATCCCTCTGCACATATACATCACCAAGCTAACCTAACCGCTGCGGCGTCCTTTGTTCCACGTACGTTCGAGTCCCGACTCTCAAGTGCAGCTCGCACTTAACCTAATTGGTCTAACTTGATAAATGCTCGAGCCACAGCAAACATGGCATGGAGTGCCAGTCGAATATCTACTTGTAATTTGATTTTAGTAAGTAAACAATAAATATTACTAACATGGGAAATACCGCTTCTAGGAATTTTTCTCCTTAAAACTTGAACGGCATATTATTCTAGGGCTGATTTATATTGGACTTCTCAAGGATATAAGAAACATCTGTGATATAATCCATCCTAAAAAGTTATATAAAAAATATCTAATGTAATCCTAACTTAATATTATAAATGCGAAAGTAACTCTGTCTGTCTCGCTTTCACGCTAAAACTACTGGTACTGAAATTTGGTACACAGATGACAGATAGTCAAGAGCCTGAGAATGGAAATAGGCTACTTTTTATCCCGGGAAAACGGAAGATCTCCAGGATAAGCGGGTGAAACTGCGGGCAGCCACTATAAAGAATATTTTTAAACAGTATTTTGAAGCTAAATGTCAATTACAACACATTTCGGAAACCACTGACTATGGAAATGTATGTACCTCCTAAATTATAATGTTAACTAAATGCTTTTATGTAAACCCATTACAACAGATTGGCTTGTAATTAAGCGAATTAATAGCACTATTGCGTATTTGTGATTCAGTAGTTAGTGCCGGCTAAATAATGTTACGTATAACATATTTATCCAATTTATTTAATAAAGCTAATCTTATAAAGCTCATTGATCTGATATAAATAATATGTTAATCAAAGAAGTGTATAAATAAATAGACATAATTAAATAAATAGTATGTAAAGTGAGCATTTCACAGAAAATAGTCATTTTAAAACCATTTTTGATATAGAGCTTCCTTCTGTACAGTTGTAAAATATACCGGTAAATCCTGTATAGGTCTTTAGGTAGTTTCTTAAACAAACGTACCTTCATTGCCCCTAAATGAATTAACGTTACACGGTATTTATAATATAGGTACTAAAACAGATACTTAATGTATACCTATTCATAAATCCATTACTGGATTAAAGACACAACAAGAGGCTGAGCATCCGGAAAAATAGCCTACCACCAAAACGTCGTTACTAATACTGGAATTAATTCTGCCTCAAACAAGGGTAACATTCGTCTACACGCGTGTGTAAAAGCCTATTTATCGCCAATGATTGTGTTCAAATCGGATTGGACGAGCGCCAAACTGCAATTAAGCGCTTTGACAAATACTAACGGGCCGAACCGGGACAAATATCAATCAGGCGCCTAGATCGCTGTAAACTTGATCACACTATGCGTTTACATTTACAGTCGTTTATGGCCTAAGTTACATCTATACTAAAATAATTATTATAAAGAGGATAGATTTGATTGTTTTTTGTTTACATTGCATAGGCTCCGAAACTGCTTGACCAATTTGAACAAGTATTTCACTGTTGGGAACCTACACTCTCTCCAGTGAACGTATGCTATATTTTATTCCTATACTCCTACGAAAACGTTGTGGTTTAATGGGTTGAAAATATTACTATAAACTACATACCAATAATCGTATCTAAATATTTTTAATGCTAATTAGCTATTTCCGCCCGGTTTTACTAGCGTAGGTCCCGTTTCCGTGGAAATACGAGGGTAAAATATAGCCTATGTTACTCCCTGTATTTAAAGAATTATCAAACCTCCGAATATAAGCACAAAGAAAACATCAATACTAACCTGAGACGGACTCTTAACATAGTACTCCGTGTCGTTGATGATGAGTCTGAAGTCGGTCTCCAGGAGGGACTCGACGGTGTCGCTCGCAGCGATGCGCACGCGCTCGTCAGCCGCCAGCGCAGCTGCACGCTCCACGCCACGGTCTTCGGCTTTCACCTGAATTTAGTAATTACAAATGTGTTATGAAGATTATATTCATGAAGATATAAGGTTAAATAACAATGGATTCTCTATATTATCTTGCTCTACATATATTTGCTTGGGTAGATAAAGGATTTCAAAAGATGTACATGAAGACGTATAGTGTAATGAAATTAAATTTGGATATACTGGATGGTAACTAATTCGTTAAAACTACATGTTTTTTTTTTGGAAAGGCGAGATCCTTTTGGCCTCGTCATCGTCTCCTGTGGTCAATAGAATGTGGACACAAGAATGCTTATTCTGAATTCTTATATGTAGGTGTTATTCCAAAACACATTCTAATTCTGTGGCTAATTTTTAAGCAGATTCCCTTCAGCCGTTTTGGCGTGAAATAGTAACAAACGTCCATCCATCCATCCATACTCACAAACATTCGCATTTACAATAGTAGTACCTAGGATTAGAATTACGCATCGATATCAAGGATACTCTATGGAAAGTCACCCAGTAATCCTACAGACCATTAGTCAGAGGGATGGCACAACTTTGAGAAGTCATAAAATCTAATTAATGATACCCCTGGAGCATTGGGAGTTATAGACCGTAATCTGAAGTTATTAGGTCATCAATAGAGATGAATTTCTAACTTCAATCTTACTTGTGTCAGCTTCAGTTTACATTTAACTTAATTTATTAATAACTCATTCACTATTAATTTAATTTGGAGTATAGCAACATCGCTTGGATGTTGCTTTATGAGGGTACAATGTCAGCTTCAGTTTACATTTAACTTAATAACTCATAGACTATTAATTTAATTTTGAGGTTAGCAACATCGCTTGATGTTGCTTTCTGAGGGTATAAATACTGCTCCGTCACAGAGAAACGCTCAGTCCGTCGTCGGCTGTCGGAGCGGTGACAACTATATTTGTGGTGTACCCTCGTAAATATATTTCTGAGGAATATTATGTAAGTAATTTATATATGTCATAAAACCACGGCCTCCTAACACTTGCGAGACTCTAAGGAACGCAGTTTAGAAAATTATTTTTTCTATTTACTTTTCCATGAGTCCAGAGACTTTGATGAATGAGATGAAGACATCAATACAATATCGAAAGCCTAATGGATTCTTAATGATATAAATTCAATCGGTATGGCTTAAGAGCTTATCAAAAAGCCTGACGAGTCAATAAAGCTTTAATAGACTCATTTCGACCTTCGACTAATCACAATGTTATTTAACTAACGATCTGTGAAACTGATATTGGATTAGAATTTAAGGAAAAAGAATATGACTCTTTATTAACTATATTTAAATATTTATTAATATTCTTAGAATAGTCCCGACTTCTAGCAACTATAGGTTATCATAAGCACATATTCTTATCATTGAATCTTAACATGTACATTAACTGAACATCTAGAAGATAAATAGCAATGTCCAAGCAATGTCGATCAAAAACAAACTTGAGAAATGCTTTATAATGATTTTAGTCACCATTAACTCGCCGGATTAATCTAGACACGCAGCACCGTGTCAAGTTAAATTTGAAACTACTTTGCTAGTTTGTTTCATTATTAAGTTACGTGGCTGTTGCCTTTTCTACACTTTAGTTCGTTTCTACACTTTAGAGCAATGGTGAATGAACAGAGTATAGGTTCTCCTTACTGACATACCTGTTCAAGCAAGTCTCCAACGGTTTGCGAGACGGGGCGGAGTGTGAACCGGCATCGCTCGCGACGCGACGGCAGCGGCACTGTGATCACAGGCAGACCACGACGGTACGTGACCGTCACTCCTGTAACAACAATAGTAAATATATTTAATATCCTGGTATAACCTATAAACTATATTCTATAAATGACACTTTGACATGTGAGAGACAGGAACTGTTTCCCCTGAGTAAGAAACCATTTGGTTACACAATCTGTATGGACATCGAACTTCAAAATTAGATAAAGACATAAAACGTTCCTTAATAGGACACTAGTGCGGTAACTTTTCGAACCGATTCATAAGTATCATAAATTTAATTTAAAATATTTAATTTTATTTCATTGCACCTATTGGACCGTTGCGTTAGTTTCGCCATATTATACGCATTGAGGAACGACTGAAAATATGAGGGCAAAAGACTAACAGGGCGACTTTTTATACTAATAATAAATTTATAATAAATTTAAAGAATAGCTGCTCTAAATATATTTCTAACTATCCAACGATAAATACCACAATGTACTCTACATACGTCTGTTATAGACTTCATGATATCAAGACTTTCAGCATATACTCTACCTTGTTCAAATGTTAATAAAAATAGTGTTGCTTAAATAAACCTACCTATTAACATCACTCGTATTGTCTTAAGCTTTTCGCAAATGAAATGCCTGTTCCTCTCCATTTATTTTTGTAAGCTCAACTTAAGACCTCACTTTAATAAGTAGGTTGTAAGCCTACAGGACTACCTCAAGTGTAGCCTGCGGGATATTACTTAGCTTTTTTGTGAGGGCGCCAAGAACTTGGCTTTTAAACCACTGTACCTACCAACACTCAGAAATAGTCGTCTAGGATGAAACGATACGGATTTTATCAGAAATGTGTAATTAAAGTAAATTTTATTTGGTAATTTTTATTGGCAGAAGTAATAATTTTCAGTCACAAAAGGTTACTAAATTTTACCCATGTTATATCTAATTTTTATTAATTTTATAACATACTTGTATAAATTATTTATTTATGTAACTAAATATTTTATGATAAATATAGAAAAAACCTATTTATTTTAATGACGTTGTCTGAGGGGATGCAATGTATCTAGTGTAAATATTCGCGTGAAGCAAGCACGTCCTTAACTATTCAAATTTCGCTTGAAGCTCAGAATGATCGAGATCTGGTAGCGTAGTAATCAGATACTTCTTAGAACTATATTAGAGGTACTGGTACACGTATCAGATACTTGAAAATACATCAGTATGGTGTAAAAACCATAACTATATGTAATATAACAGTTTCATTAACGCCAGCGTTCAGTACCGCCCGGGCTTCACTGTGTAGTTGCGCTCCACTTACAGTGTACACTCGCTCACGTAAGTGCTCACGACAGTTCTAATTGATTGCCACAATTTTGTAGACAAACTTCTGTTGATAAATATCTTTCGCCGTGTTTCGCCGCGGTTCAACGGGCAATTTTGGAAATGTTTCACCTGTTTGTTAGGTGAGTTGAACAATAAACAACTCTTGGTAAAATTTGTAATGAAAGAGTGAATTTTAACTTAAAATATATGTCCAATAATATATCTTAATATTATCTATTACAAAGTAATTATAAGCAAAATAGAAAATATGCTAAAAAGTACAGATTCATAAAATTGCACTTGTCACAAACAAACATAGTATTTACCGTCTCTTAATTAGAAGCAATTCCGCAGAGCACAGAGCTACTTTATGACAACGTTTGTGGTCCTCTGTAGATACGAAAAGAAATAAATTGCCAGCAAATTGTGGCCGTCGTAACCGTACTTTATTAGTTGTGGCAACACCAACCTTATTGCGTATAAATAAGCTGTGAAAAGCTGCACTGTGGCCGCAATGAGAAGCAGTCAAAAACTTTTTACTGAAAGCTTAGTTCGGCATTTGTTTAGTTGAACTTTTATGTATGCTAATAGATATTTTATGTATATTGTTTTGCTTATCGGTATTATATAATCAATTATATATTTTACATTTATTTTAGTACTAGGAATGATATGAAAAATTGTTTTATAGCGTTTTATTTTTAATTGTCAATTTACCCAGATAGTCTTTTCAATTTAAAGTACCTACTTAAAAAAATATAGACCACAATAAAATATATAAACAGGTTCCACAACTTAGACAAAGCAATATAAACAGGTCTAAATATGTATAACGTTAAAGTGTTAGCACATTAGGTACATGATCTCTGATTTATGACGAAGGTAGTCCGAGCATATCCCATATTAAACCCCTCATAGCTAAGGGAGACGCGGCTCTGTTATCCGGATGATTAATTTCATACGGATAACAGTGGGTTCCGTATGGGATTAACGGGTTTAACCTCTCGGAACAACTGTTGCATGACTACCCGTTTTAATATTAATGACTATTGAAATGTAATCTCGATTTATTAAATGACTATAGGTTTAGTTTCTATTTATTAACTAGTTTTATTTTATACCACGACCGTGGCAAACAGGCTTGCGGCCCGCTTGATGGAAAGTGGTTACCGCAGCATATGGACACCTGCAATACCAAGGGTTTCACGGGTGCGTTACCGATTGTCTTACATTAATTAAATTTAAATTTATAAATAACTGTCGTTTTAAAGTTCCCTTTGGCATTCAAAGCCCATTTTTTTTAATTTGAAGCTCCTTATACTACTACCGGTTCGAAATCCAGCCTTTAACTGAGAAGAAACAAACATATTAGATAAAAAAGTGAAATATTATTTTAAATAAACTTCGAAAGTTGACAATAAATCAATTGTAATAATCAAATAAATTATGTAAACATCTTTCACTGCCACTGTACAAAATACTTTGTTAAACTTTCAAGCAGATTAATCGCTGACTAGAAAGAGACATAACACACAGTTTGTGTAACAAGTCATAAGCAATGTCCAATTTGTAAGAGGTCAAACGTTCAAGAACCTATTGAACTAATTGTTAATATGAGATAATAGCTCATTTCCTAATTGGATAAACGTTAGGACGAAAATTTTCACCATGTGTACCGTACCTACTATATATACTATTGAACAAATTTAAAAGAAAAAAAATACTAAATCTACCCCATTTCCAAAACAAGGAACGAGGCAACTAAAAACATCTGGTGATATTTTTTTTTATTAATATTTTTATCATAATCAAATGGAATATATGGAATGGTAATATTATTGAGTTTTTCGGTAGGCATATCTTTTTTTAATTATATTGTGTAAACACAGAAACGCAAAACTGCGGTAATAGCAAAATTGAGCAAAAATAGCAACGACATCTTCGGGTTCAAATTAGCTATACTCCTAAAAGGACCTCAATTTGGCTGCCAAATGCGCCAAGTACCCATATCAGGGAAGGAGATTATGCGGGAGATACCCTTTATTGGGTATTTAAGGTACCCCTACTACAGTTGGGCCGTCCAACCGTACTCCAGAAGCCATTTAACGCCATATTTATTTCATCTCACGAACAAAACAACCCTGTTATTGCCTAAGGATCGATTAGTGTTGTTTTTCTGATCGCAAATACTTCGAGAACCAATTGCACTTCATCTTTATTGAGGATAAGTCGAGGATCAGTTCGAAAGGTCGTCACCTGGCAAACGGACGCAAACTTTGCATTGCCTCTTTAACACATTTTATTTTTCTAAAACCTACGATTCTCAAACTTTTATATCGAGTTAATAATGGAAACATCCGTGTGTATTCTCTGCAATGAAGCTGTAATGGAGGGTGCTCACTGTCATGCTTGTAATCAAGATCTTCATTATCATTGTGTTGGTATCACGGAAGGTGGCTACCGCAAGCTTGGCGACAGAAAGCTGACATGGCGTTGTACCAAATGTAAACAGTCGAGCTTGTCTACACAAGCCATAGATACATCACCGAAGCCTCAATCAGCATGTGATTCTGAAGTTCTAAAAGTAATAAGGGCCCTCGCAGCCAAACTTACTCCTTTGGAATCGCTGGCTCATGAGTTAATGGGTCTCAAGACCGAATTTCAAGAACTGAAGTCGTCTGTTGATACATCTAACAACATGGTAAAGGACTTTGGTTTGAAGATTATAAAAATTGAAGAGCGTTTAGAACACGTGGAGAAGACGCAGAAGCAAGTCAACTCAATACAGATCCAGCTTGATAAGTTGGAGTGGGATCTCAATACTAAGGATCAGTGGTCTCGGTTAAATAATATTGAGATAAAAGGTGTACCCCAAACAAATAACGAAAACCTTTTTAATATTATCACCACAATCGGTACAAAAATCCAATATCCTGTGTCAAAAAATTTAATTAACTTTATATCACGGGTACCGACGCGTGATCCCAAGCAGCACAAGCCGATAATAGTATGCTTCAATAATCGCTACGTGAAGGAAGACCTTATTGCCGCTGCTAGGATTATGAGCAAGAGATCCTCTCTTACACCGGGTGATTTTGGATTGTCAGGTAATCACAAAATATTCATCAATGACCATTTGACCCCCATGAATAAGGACCTTCTAACAAAGGCCAAGAAAGCGGCTGGTGAACGGGATTTTCGTTACATTTGGGTGAAGCACGCAAAAATTCATGCCCGAAAGGACGATACCTCCCCTATAATTTATATCAAAACCGAAAAAGATATCTCGAAGATTCTGTAATTTTACTAAGTTGCGGAAATGTATTATTGTTAAGATTAAATTTAAATAACTTTACTTTGTATAGTTTGGGAACCACGTATTGGTTCTGTGTGTACATTGCTTTCCAACTAAACCTATGTTGCTACACTCAGGCAGGTAAAAATTTATACAATTCTTTCCGTAATCCATTCACAACTAAATATTTTAATTTCAACTTTAAATTGCTAGAAATAAGGTCTATCTTAAATCGTGGACGAATGTTGTTTACGAGAAGTTGGTCGTGGCAGGTATTATCTTTGGGTCGAACTCAACCTTTTGTGCTTTTGTTAATTGATGCTTATGATGACGACGCGTGCTCATTAGTGTGCTTTTATTTGTGTTATTTAAGAATTTGCCTATACCCGACAGGGAGTATTTATTTGATAGTTATGCGGTTCAACTATGCATTGAGTATTGATTGCTTACTTTTTATTTATTATGTGTTTAATACAGATCAGTTATATTCAACAAATATACTATTTTACATTGATATAGCTTATTACAGAAATGGCTGCTCTTAAGTTTTACTATCAAAATACTCGTGGCTTACGTACCAAATGTCATGATTTCTATAGGAATGTAAATTTAAGTGATTTTGACGTTATATCCATAACTGAGACATGGTTACTTGAAGGTATATCAAGTAGTGAGTTATTTGACGGCAGATACGTGGTATGGAGGCGGGATCGCGATTATGACAGGACAGGTCAATCTTTAGGGGGAGGGGTTTTGTTAGCGGTTAGGCGTGACTTCACGGTTATTGAAAGACCGGAATGGCGAAGTTCCGCAGAAGACCTTTGGGTTACTATTTCCTTCAAATATAAAAAACCTAAAATATCTTTTAACATGCATATATGTACAGTTTATTTGTGTAGGGAGGGGGGTGGTAATTCATATAAGACACAACTGGCGAATTTCACAGAAAAGTTAAATAATTTACTGCTCATCAACCCAACTGATAAATTTCTAGTACTTGGTGATTTTAACTTCGGTAATGACGTTAATTGGGTAAGGTCAAGTAGTGGTGAACTTTGCCATACAAGTATTTCTGAAAATCTTCGCAACTTTTTTGATGTAATTAATACTTTTGATCTAAAACAGTTTAATGGAGAATTTAATTGTAACCAACGATTATTAGACCTTATATACTCCAATGTACCATTAAGTATCCAGGCCTATAATGATCCTCTTGTACCGGAGGATATTCACCATAAATCATTATGTATTCAAGCTGAATCAATTGAAACCCATAACTTAGTAGATGAAATCAGAACCAGTTTTCTTTTTAATAGGGGTGACTATACATCAATTAATTCGGGTCTGAATGATGTTGACTGGAATGACTGCCTCATGACTAAACCAATTGATTTAGCTGTTGATCTTTTCTACAATAAAATATATGAATTACGAGATAAATACATACGTTGTAAAACGGTGAAATCTAACCACTACCCATTATGGTACAATTCTGCATTGAAAAAGGTATTGAAAGAAAAGGCAAAATTTCATAAAAAGTTTAAAATTTATGGGAACTCGTCAGATTATCAAACATTTTCTTTTCTACGAGCTCGGGCTAAAATCTTAGAGAGAAGCTGTTTTCAATCTTATATTAACAGTATTGAACAGTCGATTATTGATAACCCAAAATCTTTCTGGTCATATGTCAAAACTAAAAACAAATCTAGCGCTTTTCCTAATGTTATGCAATACAAGGATATAACTGCGGATAGTAAAGAGGACATATGTGGCTTATTTGCTTCCTATTTTTATTCTACCTTCCGTCAATCTAATTCAAATACTAATAGATCAGATACATTTGCATCAGTTCCGAATTCTGAAATAAGCACATCTTATATTTCCTCCATTAATATACAATCAGATTTAGTTATGAAGTGCCTTAAAAGTCTCGATCTGTGTAAGTCTGGTGGACCTGATCAAATACCACCCATTTTCATAGTTAAATGTGCTGAAAGCTTGACTGTTCCCCTTACTATATTGTTTAATCGCTCTCTTAAGGAGGGAATAGTTCCGTCGAAATGGAAAACCGCATACATTACACCCGTTTTTAAAAAAGGTAACAAATCTGACATTGAGAACTACCGTCCTATTTCAAAGCTTTGTTTGTTTGCAAAGGTTCTGGAACGACTAGTGCATACTGAAGTTTATACAGCGCTAAAATGTACTTTTGTAGATGAGCAGCACGGGTTTATGAGGAAACGTTCGACTACATCGAATCTGCTGTTAGCTAATGAAATAATTGCTAATGGAATGGACACTGGATTTCAAATAGATGCTATATATACGGATTATAGCAAATGCTTTGATCGGATAGATCATGATATACTTCTGAGTAAATTACTTGGTGCAGGCATCGTGGCCGCGTTTAACAATCGCGTAAATCACGGGGACCGTATGTCGTCTCCCTCTCGAAGTAAATCGGGCGAAAGCCCGTATCGAAAGGGAGAGAGTTATACATAGTATGTGACGACGACACAGTACTGCTACATAGTAGTGGTAGTGGTGTCTGTCTCACACACGACAATAGCATGCGGCGGAGCGGGTGAGAGAGGACGACGTCAACTCTCTCCCGCTTCGCCGCCGCAGGCGCGGTAGGCGGCGACTGGCCTTCGCGGGCCGGTTGCCGCCGTAACGCCGGGGACCGGGGCGGCGGATCGGGGGATCCGCCGTCCACGCCTACGGTCCCATGCCGGAGATGCCCATTGTTCCATGGGCATCTCCGGTGAAGTTGAGAGGGGGGCGGGACTCGCATGCGTTTTCGCATCGTGAGTCCCGCCCCCCCGAGACGGGCTCGGCCTCCAGCTGTGTTTTTGGGAGGCCGAGCAGCGCCGGCGGGGCAGGCGGTTGCTAGGCTTACGCGTGTCCCGCAGCCCCGCCACACGGCGCCCAGGCGTCTTTGGAACCCCAGGGGTTTAGTGGGTAGGCACCGGCACCTTCTGTGCCGGTGAGTCACCACATAACCCGGCGGCTTCCCCCGGGGCTGCCGGGTATCCTATGAGGATTCCCCTGGGTAAACAAAAAAAAAAAAAAAAAAGGCATACACGGTGATCTATATCGTTGGTTTGTATCCTATATTGACAATCGCACTCAAGCTGTAGTGCTGTTGGGTTGTACATCTCATTGGTCGGTTGTTCCATCTGGTGTTCCTCAAGGATCTATCCTGGGTCCCTTACTTTTCACAATTTTTATATTAGATATAACGAAGTGTTTTATTAATTCTAAAGTTCTGTTGTTTGCGGATGATATGAAAATCCTCAAATTAATTCAAAATCAATCTGATATCAGGGAAATCCAGGAGGATCTTTTAAGATTCGAAACATACTGTGCTTGTAACAAGTTGGAACTCAATGTCTCAAAATGCTTCGTTGTAACATATACCAGAAAAAGACAGCCCATTATCTCTGATTACAATTTGCTAGGCCACAGCCTTTTACGAGTTAATAGTATCAAAGACCTGGGTATTATACAAGATAGCAAACTTCTGTATGACAAACATATTGATCATATCATAAGCAAATCATGTAAGGCCTTGGGATTTATCATGCGTGTTTCTGCTGAGTTTAAAAGTTTGAAGCCCATTAAGATACTTTACTGTGCCTTTGTACGTAGTCACTTAGAATATGCGTCTCAGGTTTGGAATCCCCAATATTTTACTTACAAGTCCAGAATCGAATTAATCCAAAAAAGATTTTTACGATTTTTAGACTATAAAGCACAGCAAATATCGTCGAATTATAGTCATCGGTGCAAGCGATATCACTTTCTTCCATTATCAATGCGGCGTAATATAAGTGACATTTGTTATTTGATGAATATAGTTCATGGAATAGTGGATAGTCCAGATTTATTAGCATCAATTAACATACGGACCGACCAGTTAGGATTAAGGCAACGTCCGATACTGCACGTACCATCTGCTCATACCAACTTTAGACAGAATACATTTATTATACGTAGTGTCAAAGAATTTAACAAATTATCGATAGAATTAGATTTAGATTTATTTTGTACAAAGCCATCAAGAGTTAAGCACATATTGGCTAACTCCTATTTTGCTGACCCTCCTGAGCGTAGCAATTAAATTCGGTTAATTAAGGTTGGTTAATTTGGTTAAATTATGTTCTTGTTTTTTTCTTGTATCTCTAAAGTAGTTCAATTAATTTTAAGGCAATGCAAAGTATTGTATAGATAAACATCGGTGGAGATTTGTTGTTAGCATAATTTTTATACATTTAGTTTCTTATATTATAGCTATTAGCTGTAAATCTTCCTAATAACCAATAAATAAATAAATAAATAAATAATATTGTTTCCTTTTAAGATTAATAGGTTTATATGAAATTAAACATCTAGTAGTGAAGAAATTTAACAATTTAAGAGTAACAAATTTTGAATTGTTGAGCCTTGATGTCTGATACTGTAAGCAAAAATAAGCCCTAGAGGCGACGATAACACGACCTAGGTAAATTACAGTAAAAGAAATGGTAAGTCTATCAATGTGTATAATAGATTGTTTTTAAATTAATTGCCGTATTTGTGGGTTTTGACGTGTTTCCGTTTGGTAGATCCATTAGGAAAACGTACATTAGTAAAATATAACATCCTGGTAGTCTAATACTGTTAGATTGAATATTGTTAATTATAATTAAGATATATAAAATAATGGTTTAATGGATAAGTTGTTTGTTCTTTGACACTTTGAAATAGGTTATAATTTTGTGTTATCGATTATTTGAAGTTAGTAAATGTTTTCAAAACGGTTATTAGTTAAATAGTTGTTTTATAAACCTATTTAGATTATAAACTTAAAATGTATTTTATGTGGGTATTTGTAAGAACGTTTAGTGAAAGCGCCGCGTACCGCCGCTTATAAAAGGACGTGCGGTCGGCCAGACGGCACGAATTCCGCTTCGAGCCGTCGCACCGGACGGACGTTCCTTTGTGCGCCCGCACGCTGCCCGACTCGATTCCGAGAAGCCCTTTCTACCTGGCACAGGTGGCAACCCAGCCCGGATTACGGATTGGATTCGAAGAAGCTTCCATTGTTTTTATTACCTGTCGGTCGTTTTCACGATAGACAGGACCAAACACCTGTCTGTTATCAGTCGTTTTCACGATAGTAACATTCAGGCCGCCCTTCAAGGCAACTATTTTGTAAATCCACGATTTTTAGTGGTGGCTGACGGATACCTCCCGGTGCCAACGAAGTCGGTCGTGCGTGCCCCGAGCGCCCGCTTTCCCCTTCAGGGCAAAGCAAAATCTCGGACGGGGCTGGATCAGTTGGCCTTGGGTTGTTCCCTAGTCAACCCCAGCTATCTCCTCCTCCCACCCTACCCTTTCCCTACCATCCCATCCCTTGGTGTTTGTTTGGGTGTGCGGACCACGGTCCAATAACATCCCTGCACCGAGGCTGTTAGGAACCCGTCTGCACATTAAGATTGGCAGAGGGAGACAAGCTTAGGGCACACTATAGGCACTCACCCCTCTGACCTACACCCGGTCAGAGGCCCATTCACCCTCACACAACCTCGGGTTATCCCACCCGAGGCGTTAGACGGTTAGGTCTAGCTTAGGGCGACCGCCTGCAGTTTCTTGTGACTTCTTCTCGCAGGAACGCCCCGCGTAACGAAGTCACCAGGTAGTTTTCCTCGCTAGCATAGGTATTCGTTAGCCCTTAAGGCTACGCGACCGGCCACTATGGCCGCGTCGCAAAACTATTCAGGCGGGTCTCCTCCACTAACACTGGAGGAGATCCTCGAGCGCCAGCCCGAGATCTACGGCGACCTCGTCTTAGATTTCGGGCCGGATCGCATTCCGATCCCGACCGCCCTTCAGGCTAACGCGTCCGAACGCGAACGCGTCATCTCTGACGCACGTGTACGCTCAGTAGTGCGCAAAGTGCCGATATGGAGCCCCACTACCTTTTCGCGGCCTCCCTCAGAGGCTAGCTCGCGATCGCGCTCGCCGGTCCGCGCCCCATCCGCGATGTCGGCTCATTCAGAGTCCGAATGTGACGACGAGTCTGAGGAAGCTCAGACGGAATCGCCCGCCACCTCCCCCGCCCCCGTCATCGCCTCTTCCTCGTCGGAAGAGGATTCGCCCTTAAACGTCCCCAAAGGGGGCAAACGTAAGCGTGGCAAGAAGGCCACCAACGCCGTCGCTGCGAAAGCAGCGAAGGTAGCGGACCCCTCTCCGCCCGCGAGCCCAGCCCCCGCCCCCGCCCCCGTTCTCGTCGCGAAGGTCGCTTCTCGACCCCCGTCTCCAATGGAGACTCAGACGGCACCGGCCGCCACGTCCCCGCCTTCAGCGGGAAACGTACCGACAGCTTCCGCTTCAAGGAAGCTAGCCCCTCCCCCTCCGATCTTCCTCCAAGATAAGGGGAAATGGACATCGGTGTCCTCGTGGTGCAACGAGCACCATATCGCATATACGTCTGCTCGGCCTACCGAGCTCGGCATCAAAATTACGGTCGTGTCCTCCACCGACCATCGTCAACTTACAAAAATTCTCCGCGAACGTAGTGTGCCTTTCCACACTTACGCCCTCCCCGAGGAGAAAGCCCTCCGCGTAGTAATCCGTGGCGTCCCAAAAGAGATTAGCACGGACGACGTAAAGACCTCCCTTCAGGAGCAGTCCCTCCCCGTCACGTCTGTACACCGCATGTACAAGGGCCGCGCTGGCCTCCCGTACAACATGGTGATCGTCGCCCTCGAGCCGAACGCGGCGGCGAAAGCCATTTTCAAAATCCGCACAGTGTGCCATCTATCGGGCATACATGTAGAGCCTCCGCGCAAAAATAATTATCCTTCTCATTGCCACAGGTGCCAATTGTACGGGCACTCGTCGCGCAACTGTTACGCCACACCCAGGTGCGTCAAATGCCTGGGTGATCACGGCACTCCGGAGTGCCCTCGACCCAAAGAAATTTCAGAGCAAACCGAGAAACCCGCGTGCGTCCTGTGCCAAACGGTAGGGCACACGGCTAATTACCGGGGCTGCTCGAAAGCCCCGCGTCCGAAACCGCGTACCGCGATCCCACCCCTGATGAGGCGCCCACTTGTCCTCGCGAACGGTGAGGTAGTTCTCGCCCCGCAGCGTCCGTCCCCGTGGACGAAGGTCAATTACGACCGCAACTTCCCGGCCACAGTGGCGAAAACAGCAAGCGCACCTTCAGTGCCAAAGGTGCCGTCGGCGGCACCTATCGCGACGTCCGCCCCCGCTCCCAAGCCTTCCGCTTGGGAAAAACCCCTGATTCCGCGGCCCTTAATCGCGCCCACACCAATCAAACCCCGCGAAACGCCGGTTAAACCCCGCGAAATCCCCGCGCCCGTCGTAAACAACTCACAGTGCGAAGATACGGACTTCGCACTGGTCGAGAGATTCGTCAACTCGATTGATTTTGACGAAATTGAAAACTTTGCGGATCAGATCCGCAAAAATGAGGGCAACGGTATGGCCCTCGCGTTAGTAGCTATGCGATTCCGGAAAGTCGCACAATCGTTAGCGTCATTTAAAATCAACGTATAATGGATAATACATCTGTAACGTGTAGAGTCAAACCCAGATCCCTAATAGTAGGCTACTTCAATGCCAACGGCATTGCAGGTCAACGCGAGGAGATAGCAATCTTCCTCCGGGACCATCAGATAGACGTGTTACTTGTTCAAGAGACCTTTTTGAAACCCTCGCACAGGGAACCTAGAATTGCGAACTACTGCGTGGTACGTAACGATAGGCTAGATTCCGCCCTAGGCGGGACCCTGATCTACTACACTCCTTCCTATAGTCCTTGCACTGTACGCCGCTCGATCCTCCTCCCAACCTCCAGTACATTGAGGCGTCGGTATGTCGGCTCGGCATGACCGGTCATGATTCGATCACATTAGTGTCCGCGTATCTATCTCCGACTTCTACCCGTTCGTTGCTCCGGAGCGACTTAGAGTTAATTTTTAGTCTCGGTAGCTCTGTCATAGTGGCGGGCGACCTTAACGCAAAGAATACCATCTGGAATTGCGTCGCATCGAATTCCAGAGGTAGACTCCTCGAAACCCTTTTAGTGCCGTTGAATATAGATTTGATAGCGCCCCTCGAACCGACTCATTTTCCCGGGAACTTAGACCATAGACCAGACATATTAGATGTTGTACTGTTACAAAATGTGAACTTACGTTTGCACGGCATAACAGTACATCATGAATTAAATTCGGACCACCGACCTGTGATCTTAGAATTCATGCCGCGAGTAGGTGCCCCCGATCCAGGTCGACCCTCTCCCACCAAAATTTCGACGGACTGGGCTAGGCTAGGCGAAAGCCTCAAGTCAACCTCGTCCGTTCACTTAGACAAAATTCCCGATAATATCGTCACCGCGGACGACGTAGCAGGCGCAATCGACTGCCTAACAGATCACGTGCAATCGTTAGTTAACGATTGCTCACGGACAGTGCCGGACACGAGCGATCGTAAATGGCAAATGCCCGATGACATACGTGAACTGATTAGGCGGAAGAACGCAGTCAAGCACGTGGACGATCGTCGTCCGATGTTACATGTCCGGGCTCATCTGCGCGCTCTCCAACGAGTCATCAAGGACCGCGTGGACGAGTGGCGTCAGACGAGTTGGGACCGTACCCTCGACGACCTCGAACCATCACATCAAGCCTTCTGGCAGTTATCGCGTAAATTTACTAAGAATACAATAGTTCCGGTACCTCCCCTCTCGCGTCCAAATCAACCTCTCGCGTTTGAAAGTGACGAAAAATCCGAATGCCTCGCCGACAGCCTGGCGCTTCAATGTACTCCTAGTTCTCTCCCGGTCGACCCGCGTCACGGGGAGCTGGTTAATTCAGAAATAGAACGGAGAGCTTCACTCCCGCTAACTCAGCCTTCCGCTGAGCCATCAGTAGCCACAGTAGTCGACGCCGATGAGGTAACGGAGCCCATACCCCCCGTGACCCCTGAGGAGGTCGAATCTATCGTCAAGAACTTGCACCCGAGGAAAGCCCCGGGGCCAGATAAAATCACCAATAAGGTGATCAAGTTATTCCCAGCCACTCTTATAGTGCTTTTAACCTCTATTTTTAACGCTGCCCTCTCTTGTAATATATTTCCACAACAGTGGAAGGAAGCCACCGTGATAGGCATTCACAAGCCCGGCAAACCTAGATCCGAGCCCTCCAGTTATCGCCCCATAAGTCTGCTCAACGTCATGGGCAAGATTTATGAGAGGCTTCTCTATATTAGACTCAAAGCCTTTGTAGACGCAAATAAGCTCATTCCTGACGAACAGTTTGGTTTTCGAACCAAACATTCGTGTGTTCAACAAGTCCATCGTATTGTCGAACACGTCTCAAGTAAATTCATGCGCGGTCAGAAAACAGGTATGCTCCTCTTCGACGTGGCGAAGGCATTCGACAAGGTGTGGCACGAAGGCTTAATTTATAAGCTTTACACCATGGGTGTCCCACCTAGACTCGTGACCATCTTACGAGACTTTCTGTCGAACCGCCAATTTCGCTACCGAGTCGAGGGCGTTCTGTCTTCCCCTCACCCTATACGTGCCGGAGTCCCTCAGGGTTCGGTACTTTCCCCCCTATTATTCACGCTATTCACCAGCGATATGCCCAGGTTAGATAAATTCACTAACTTAGCCCTTTTTGCGGATGACACCGCCATATTTTGCTCAGGCACTAGCCCTCAGAATATCACTCGTAAACTCCAACGTGCAGCCAACGCACTAGGCGCTTGGTTCCGCAAATGGAGAATAGAAATTAACCCCTCTAAAAGTCAGGCAATTCTCTTTCGCAGACCCACCGGTCGTGGTAGTCGCTCTAGAGACCTCCCCTCGACACCAGTAACGCTCTTCGGCGAATCGATCCCCTGGGGTAGGTCAGCCAAGTACCTGGGCGTTACTCTTGACGATAGATTGGACTTCCGGCCACACATAAAGGCGGTACGCGCGCGTGCCGCCTTTGTGATGGGTCGGCTCCATTATCTCCTCAATTCAAAATCTAAGCTTTCCTTAAAATGTAAAGTTAGACTCTATACCGCGTGTATTCGTCCAATTATGACGTACGCTAGTACGGTCTTCGCTCAGGCTTCTCCTACGCGTTTAAAGCCACTTCAAGTTTTACAGAACCGGTTCATGCGTAAAATCACGGGTGCCCCGTGGTACGTTCGCAACGTCGACTTGCACGTCGACTTAAAATTGCCGACCATCAGGCAATTCATGAAACGGGCCTCTCGTCACTATTTCGATTCCGCCGTTAACAGTCATAATCCGTTAATCGTGCAAGCTGCAAGCTACACGCTTTCCCGAATATCTAGCGTACGCAGACCAAGGATCGTCCTTGCCGAGTCTGACGACGAAACCACCAAAATTCAAGACCAGCTTGCAGCCGGTAACTCAGCTCGCGACACACAACCCCACACTAATACACAAATCCGATTCCGTCCTCGCCGGCGAGGACCGTCGCGACGTCCCACCCAGTCTCGTCTTGTTAGTGCGGCCCGTGCCGCAGCAACGACCCAGTCCGCTCCCTAAATAATCCTGTCAAGTGAGTCCCCACTTCCCCCAGTGACGCCCTGAGCCGAGGCACGGTCCCGCAGGGGACACCCTCAGCGCTGTCGCTTAAATTTTCCTTCGGTTGAGAGCCATCTGCGCTCACCGAAAAAGTCCGCGTAACGGTGTAAAAGCCATCTGAGGCTGTCACCTTCTAGTCCATTCAAAAAAAAAAAAATTGGTTGCCTGTAAAGTCGGTATACGGGCGAAAGTTTTACGTGACAACGACTTTGAGTGGTAAAATAATTTTAATGTGAATATTCATTCGTATAGTAGGAAGAAGGATGAAATAATAGTAACAATTTAAAACATAACGTCACGTTACGTGAGCGGAGCGTAACGCAGTTTCTTGAAGTGTCACCCGGCAAACCAATTTATAAGACGTTGTCACGTCAATAGTAACAATTTAAAACATAACGTCACGTTACGTGAGCGGAGCGTAACGCAGTTTCTTGAAGTGTCACCCGGCAAACCAATTTATAAGACGTTGTCACGTCAAAAAAAAAAAAAACCAGACGGCACTTCTTGGTTGGCTGTCGAGCTGTGCGGACATCGGTCGGTGAGTATAATAATTGAGTTGGAGAAATCTGTCGGACGACACAACAGAGTTAAGTAAAATATGTATAAATGTTAATGAATTGTTATGTAAGTTTAATATTGTTCTATTTTAGTTTCTGTTCCATTATTTAAATAATATAGTTATAACTATGTTGCTAAGTAGAGTCGATATACAGATTATGATGATTAATTATACCAATTATGATGATGATGAAAATAGAATATAGTTTTGGTATTGCATTGCTATTTTGCTAAGTGACCCAGACCTCTCCTTAACCCTTATAATTTACAACTATAAAATTTGAACGATCAAACTATTATATAAATAAATGTACATGTGGTACAGGGGATCCTTCCTTATATGTATATGTGTATCTATGTGGTATATAAATAATATGTAAAAGTAATACCTATTAGCATATACCGGTAGTACATGGGTCCTTGTGTATACATGGTATATAGTAGATATATAAGGACTTAATAATTTCGGTTATTTTTAACTGATAAATAAACATGAATCTAACACGTACGTAGAAAGAAGCAAGAAAAGTTACAGTGTAAAGTAAACTTTAACTTAATTTTGTATCTACTACCACCGCTCCATCCTACTTCTTGCGTCGCCATGTTTATTATGCGCGTACGCAGCACAAAGCGACGCCTGCGCACATGTCGGCAGACGCAGTAATTGCCCTGTCACTTTCCTAATTATCATCACACAGTCCAGCGTTTCTCTTCAATGTCTGATTAACAGATATTGCATGCGATGTTATTTTTCAGTGTTCTCATTCATGAACGATGTTTTGATTTGTATATTTATTAACATATTTTTTTCATCTGCGTGTAGTTTATTGGTGTTGATAATTTATATGCATAGCGTTACATACGTGATTGTTAGATATGTAAATATGTTTTTTCTTTTGATAGTAACGGTTTAAAATGGCGGTGAATAGGTAGATGGTCCTCTTGGTAAAGTCACAGTTTCTTATGGTTATTTCCAACGTCAGGGGCATCGCCAATGTGTTGTCAACCGTAAGGTTACCCGCCCCTTACCTTTCTATTCAGAACATAGGTAAGAGTTTACTATGTTTGCTATTTATTAGTGTGATAAAAAAACTTCCCTTAACAAGCTTTGTTCTAATATACCTACATCTAGTAGTTTTAAATAACTACAAAAGTTTTTGGCCTCTACTTCTCTAATATCATCAGTATCCATTCATCATTAAAACGGAAACTAATGTTACCTTATACATAGATTATAAACTCATATCGTCTATGTAAAAATTTAATTTCATTTGTAGGTACTCATGAAAAAAACAAAGCATAAGATTAGTCTCAAATAAATTGTCTATTTTTAATATCATCTGTATAACAACTATCACCAACAAACGTATATTAATAAATGTTTCATTACTTTTATATTTGTAACACGTTTCGGAATAGTTGAAATTCAGAAAGCATGTTCTACCTTTTTGTTTTGTAATTTCCAAATTGTTCTACCTCAATTTCCCTCAAAGGAATCAATGAACTACGAACTATTCGTACAAGGGTAGAAAATGAAGTCAAGGATTTTTTCACAAAATCTGTCTTAAAATCAACTTTACTTTGGGAACGTCGTTAAAAGTAGTTTAGTGAGCTGCCACATCCCTACGATATTTTTGGAAAACCTCCAATTTTTAATGGTCTCAAAATTCCTATCACGGAATTCACTGCGGAGTAAGAAAAATCACTGGTAAAGTTTCCATCATTTATATAAGATAAAATGATTTATTCATGTATGATAGATACCTTGATTGCTCCATACTTTTTATAATCACGTGAAAATGTATATAAAAGCCTTGAGTGAACCTAAATCGTTTCATAATGGAACACAAAACGAAAATAAAGATAAAAACAGGCAAAATGTCCCCGAAAAAAGTATTATTTGACACAGTTGGTTTAAGGCACTCCTGATGGAAAAATAATATTATTAGGTGAAGTTCAGACAATGATTGATCTGTGTGAGATGGGTTTTAACGAAATAGGTATCAAAAAAACATTTGATCGTCATTTTTTTTTCGCGAAGGCGGATTGTGTAAATAGATCATACATAGACGGTACATGGAGCACCCACCTTACTAGTATACCTTAATGTTATGCTATGTTTTCTTTACATTATTTGGATAAGTAACCAAAAGCATGTAAATAAACATCATTAAGCAGAATTTCATATGGAAACCATATCGATTACAATTATATTCAAATAAGATTATTTGTTTGCCTTCTTTTAACGTTTTAGGTATTTGAAAAAGGATATAAAATGCTTTCATTCAGAAAAATATACATTCCACGCAAAGAAAGTCACAGTTAGAAACTAGCAATTTAGAATGTTGAGAAACACCATGAAATCATCATAACAAATTATATAACAGCAGATAAGAATTAATAACAGACAACGCCATGATAATTAGAAACTTGATTATTACATTTATAACGTGTTTCAGGCCCATTTATCAAATATGAGACGACTGCTAGCAAAAACACTCTCGCTTTCTCTCATCTGTGAATTCATTACAGTGATCTAGTAGCCTCCTTTCTTATATACCATACTTTAATAGCAGATAGTAATTACCTGAGTTAATAATAAAGACAAACCAGTTTCATGTAAAACAACAATCAATAATCAAGACCACATCATTGAAAATCTGCTATCACCTATTTTAAATATTGGTGCCTTAAAATACTCCTGATCCTCCTAGTAATGATCACGAGACAAAACCATTTATCCCTAACATGAGGTATTGTAGCGTTACATAGTAATAGTGAAGGAACATCACTCATCTCTTTACGCGAAGTCCCAATTTGAAACATAAGAATTTCATGATCATGCCTTGAATTTTCAAAGTGACATAAACTCATTAATAATTTTAATATACCTGTCCTAAAAGCACTTTAGAAGGGTATTTTAATTCGATGAGCTTCCATTAGAATTCTACTAAAATTTAGAACGATCCCATCAAAATGGAAGGAGATTATCATAATTATTATAAAGGAGGCATTGGATTAAAATTATATCTAGTTTCCGGCTCGTATTTTTACCTTATTCTATAGGGATATAACGCCTTTCCAGGTTACCAAGGTCTATAATTCAAGATAGTGTTGCTCTTAGATTAATGGAGCTATTATTAGTAAATGGTAGTGATTTTTATTCGAATTTGAACTCTATTACATCAACAGGACATAAGGGATCGAAATTAAACGATTTGATCACCTCTTTATGCATGAATTCGAGTAAATATAGCTTTACAGACACCTAGTCTAAAAATATAGATGTTTTCCATTTATATCAAAATTGCCGTTTAGCACTGAAATTAAATGCTTATTAAAATACCCCAGCTAACAACGTCCATTTTGCATATAATTTCGTATAAGGAAAAATTTGCCTTTGTCACGGCTTTATCATTGTCTTCATTATGCGAGGATTAGGGTTCATTTTGTTGTTATCTTCCCTTGCTTCCCTTGTCATTATAATTTCTTAACATCCATTTGGTGTATTTATAAGATCGCACCCTCTAGATAAACGGGCAAAGGTAATTCTGGGCAAGGTTGGGTCACATAACACGATAAGAAACGTGGATCTTTGGATTGAAATTCAACCTTATAAAATGTAGTATGGAACAAATTCAATGCCTCTTGAATGCAAATAAAAGATAGGCACTTCGGTGCTGAGTTACGTGCTGAGATTTGCAGAGCGTGACCCCCTCCACAAAGAAGACTATATAGGTCTCTAGAAGTTACTAGAAGGCGAATGAATTTCAAAACTAACCTTTTGTTGCAAAAGAGAATATGTATGAAAATAAAGCTCAGTCGAATTAAGAACCTCCTCCGTTTTTGGAAGTCGATTAAAAATATGATTATTTTAAATTTTTCCTAATGCAACAGTTTCAGTATTAAATATGTCTTAAAACATAATAATATATCAATATGAACACACAAGAGATGTGCGAATGACGTTTATGCTACTGAAATTGACATAAGCCTAACTGAAAACCGAGGAGGATTGACGGAGGTCCGACAATTTCACCTAACAGATACAGAAATACCCTATTATTATTACTATTATATAAAAGTTCAAACATTTGTATAAACTGTCATTAAATCAAACATAAACTGCGTACGAATTTAGCACTTCAGTCTTGACAGACAGTACATGTTCTTCATTAAGACAAAATGCCTACCTAAGCATTAGCTTCTTTTAGTAGTAGACTGAACCATATTACTCCATTATTCAAGCAACCGCCATGAAGCAAACAAATGAAGATCATTTAGTATCATCGATCACCATTCATCCCTTGATGTTGATTTTATTCGCTTCTTTTGTTTTTCGAGTTTCCATGCCAACCTTCGTAACTAAGCGACGCGCCCTCGGATTATCGGACTTCTCACGTGGAAAAGTAGTCAAAGAAAGAGACAGGACATAAAAGCCTAATGTATATAAGTTATCTATACTAGTATTATAAGAAGGGAAACATTTGTTTTTTTGTGTGTATCTTTGAAATGAATAAAGTCACAAACTACTGGACCGATTTGAATAACTGTTTTACCAAGGAAGCTACATTATCAGGGAGTAACATAGGCTATATTTTATCCATGTGTGTATACAGGAACGGGAACTAGGCAGGTAAAACCGCGCGGAGGCAGCTACTTTTCACTATTTTCGAATAGAACTTTTCTTTGCTCGTAAAGCGTGATGTTTTGTACTTAGGGCCATTTGTAATGGCTGCTCTCTCGCCACGCTGTAATTAATTTGGCTTTATGTGTACTATTTTATATTACATCACACACGGAAGCATTAGAATAAATGTAAATAAAGTTATGTTTTGTTGTCTGAAATGAGAAAGGTTTCTGGGAATTATATAATTTTTCTTTGAAGGAAATAAAATGTAAACTCATGTTGTATCCATTGTAATTGTAGTAAAAAACAGAAGACGAGCACTTATGAGAAAAATATTTGTGTATATAATTATCATGATAAATTCTTCACCCACTTGAAGACCACTATCATAAGTAGCACAAAAAGCATTGTTTTGGATAAAAATACCATAGGTAAATTACATTTTTTTTTTTTTTTTTTAATGGACTAGAAGGTGACAGCCTCAGATGGCTTTTACACCGTTACGCGGACTTTTTCGGTGAGCGCAGATGGCTCTCAACCGAAGGAAAATTTAAGCGACAGCGCTGAGGGTGTCCCCTGCGGGACCGTGCCTCGGCTCAGGGCGTCACTGGGGGAAGTGGGGACTCACTTGACAGGATTATTTAGGGAACGGACTGGGTCGTTGCTGCGGCACGGGCCGCACTAACAAGACGAGACTGGGTGGGACGTCGCGACGGTCCTCGCCGGCGAGGACGGAATCGGATTTGTGTATTAGTGTGGGGTTGTGTATCGCGAGCTGAGTTACCGGCTGCAAGCTGGTCTTGAATTTTGGTGGTTTCGTCGTCAGACTCGGCAAGGACGATCCTTGGTCTGCGTACGCTAGAAATTCGGGAAAGCGTGTAGCTTGCAGCTTGCACGATTAACGGATTATGACTGTTAACGGCGGAATCGAAATAGCGACGAGAGGCCCGTTTCATGAATTGCCTGATGGTCGGCAATTTTAAGTCGACGTGCAAGTCGACGTTGCGAACGTACCACGGGGCACCCGTGATTTTACGCATGAACCGGTTAGGTAAATTACAGTTAATTTATTTTCATAAATACTTCTTATAAATAGCTTGTTCCTCAATCATGAACGTCTAATACGGCTTGAAAATTAATACCTAAGTCCCACACCTTCAAAGGCAAAATATACCGTCGTGTCAGGTAAATTGAAAGCTATGTACATTGTGAAAACTCATTTTATTAACGCGCGAATTAAATCACCCTACGACAAGAATGAAGATTAATAGCCTTTGGAGAAAATCGCTTTATATATGAAACGGGGAAACTGTGAAAGCATGGGTAATGCAAAATTCTTAACCTAGTGGACAGATGATGGACTACTTTCGCTTGATACCTATTTTTATGCTAAGTTTTCGCATTTAGTTCAACAAGTTATAGTATTATTATTTACAAGAATATTACTAACAAGTAAAATATTTTAAAACACGCTGCCTCCGCGCGGTTCCACCCGCGTAGTTCCAACGCCCTTAGGAATGCGGAGATAAAATATAGCCTATGACACTCCACAACAACGTAGCTTTCTGTTGGTGAAATAATTTTGAAAATCGGTTCAGTATATCCAGAGATTACCCCTTACAATGTCACACACCACGTTACCTCTTTATAATATTAGTAGATAAATTAGGTATTGTATTTCTTTATCTTTGACTGAACATAAAAGTAAACTTACTGTAACAATTTTATCCGTGTGCAAAACATCTAATCGCTTTTGTTGTAACGGAGCTGTATGCATATAGGCAACAAGTATACACATAAACACACCTTCGTATCAAACTTATAAGCCCGAAATATTCTTCAAGATATCGAATAAGTTCGGGGATATGGCACATCAAAAAGTGGCAAATATTCATGAAGAAAATAGCAAAGCTTGAACTTTTTTTTTATTATACGAGAAATAGGCAATAAAATCTCGGTTTAGGGAATGTTGTCATTGTAGCACCTTTGTCAACGTCCGTGTTTATGGACCGAAGGGTATCACATTTCTCTTTATTAGGGTTCCGTCACCGGATATCATTTACTAACTACATAAGATAATTAATTTTCACTAAGAGCTCTATTTGTGTTTCTACTGCTGGTATAATTAAGGATATATGATGTTTCCTTTTTGGTACAAATGATATATATAACTATGTTGGATGATTTATGTGATGCTGCTTTGTACATTCATGTTACTTAATATTTATTAGAATAGGAACAAAAAAATTGGTTAATATTTACTGGTGAAATAATGAGAATAAAAATATAGGTAAGTAAGTATAAAAACAGCATAAGTATTTTTGATATTCTATAAATTGTTTATGAACAACCACATCAAAACTTAACTGCTGCGGTACTAAGCTCCAGTTACCGCTTACCACTGACAGGTTTGGTTGGCACCATCATGATATGAAACACTTTAAATATTTGATCGAGTTTTAAAACCATAACTTCAAGGCAATTAATACCTAACTCATGTAATCATAAAATATGTAAATACTACCAACGCGAACGTTGTAAAATAAAATAACATTAGGTATATGCGGAACCGTACCTACATTACCCAACAAACACACACGTGAAAGCCTACATCGTTTAGCCAAAGTATCAGGGTAGGTTTTAGGAAAAAGGTGCGGTATTTTACGGCAGGCAGGTATTCGGATCTTTACGGCAAGGTCTTCCGTTGACGAGTTCTTGGATTCACACTTCAATTAGGCTTATTGTGCCGTTTCTGTCTAGTCAATGTTGTGGAACGTGAGGGTAGAGAATTTGGGTTAGACTACACAAAATGAATCTAGGAGAATCTGTTTAACTTATTTCTACACTAATATTGTAAAGAGAAAAAAATATTTTTTCTGTATATGTTTATGTTTGTAATAGATAAATTCAAAAACTGCTGTGCCGTTTATAAAAATTATTTCATCAATATGCTCCATTTTAGTGACATTATGTATTCAAGTCGATGGATAAACAGATCATCTGATAAATACCGCAAATGGACATTTTGCTACATATTTAACAGTATAAATAAACCACTAAATAGTATATTTTAAACTAGACACAATACATTATGTAAAATGGTTAATAATAATGCAGGGTGAAACACATTTAATATGTAAATTAATATAATAATGTGGCTAGAGGCAGCATGACTGGATCGCGGACCACCACAATACTGGTTTGGCGTATGTAAAAATAAATTTAGTTTTCCCGTTAGGGTTGTCACTAAAAGTTTTCACGTAATATTTAAAAAAAATATATGTTTTTGATAAAGGTAAACTACATTTGTAAAATGCAGTTAGGTAATACCTCAATTTGATGTACTGGCAAACCAATAAAATGTAAGGAGGTGATAAAAGCGTACGACTTCATTCCATGGCGTGGACGACGCGGGAATCCACTTAAAATAGGGGTGACAAATACCCGGGATTCAGTTGTCAGTTTGAAAGTCACGGGATGAATTCTAATGTAGGTAAAGAATGTTTCAATTAGAATGAAAGGTGGTAAGATTATTACCGTAGAGTTAGGTTAGTCAGTGGCGGCGTAGCATAGTTTACCAACCGGGGCGGTTTTCTATTGATCACCCAAAAAAAAATCGTGAACACTGCATATAGTTTCAGAAATTGCTAGAAATATGATATGAAAGACGAGAGCCTTAAGGTCAACGATGAGTAAAGGTAATACTGTGACGGGACTAAAGTTAGACGGGTTAAAATACCTATAAGTTAAATTTATGAGAATTCAGCGGTGTGTTCGTCTGTTAAAGAGTATTCTTTCCGTATCTTACCTATATCTATAGATTTATCCGAAAATACCATTAAAGGCATGATACCTAGTTAAATGTAGCAAAGTTGCTAAATACAATTTAGTACGAGTTTCGGAAAAATACAGCCAATCCCAGTTAGTAAAGTTTAGTGAACGCTTTTTCTACACAGCTATTTGTCGATTACTCAGCATTATTATTTACGGAGTCATAGTACAAATGTTGTTAGTTATTTTATATTTATTCTATATACAAAAAGTGATTTTCTAGCTCTGTTTCCAATTTCTTTTTGATTATCAAAGTTTGTATGTATATTTTAGCACGACTCAACTCTAAAAAATATCTAAAGGAAGTTTGAAAGACAAACAAAGAACACATACAACTCAATCCAAAAAACTTGATCCCCAAAACGCAGGTAAAAGCGTATGACAAAGCCTAGTGATGAATAAAAGCTTTGAAAACTAGAAAAAAATGTTGTGGCAAACAAAATTCAATATCGCAAACCACTTCGCTCTTTCGAGTCTGAAAATAAACCTTTAAAAGCATTCGTGTGAGTGTTTATAACGAGGTAGGGAGGTCCTGGAGTTCCATAGGTTAACGACGTTGGCGACAGACTTTTTATCAAAAGGCTCATATCACCGTAGAAATATGATACATATTTGTCATGCGGTAGGGTCGGCAAAAATATGAATGAACATGTTATACTACGGTGTAATAGAGCTCAATATGAAGCGTTTATTATTTGGATGCTGATAAGTAATGTGTGTATGTGATTTACGATTTATTTTATGATATAAATCAATTTTTTATTTACTTTTATATTTTAGACTAGCTTCTGCCTGCGACTTCGTTCGCGTGGAATAGTTTCTTTGGGCTAACTCTAACTTTAACCCGCGACTTCAAGTCAATCAAATCAAATTTCTTTCACGTAGAAGGTTAGTATCTCGCAGAGCTAACTCGTGCCACCGGCCACGCGCCCTCGCCCGCGCACAGTACGCGATAATTATTTGCTGCTATGGTTTTGCGATGGCTTATTTCATCTATAATTTTGGTGTTTCTATACCGATTTCTATGATTCTTTTTATGATTGAATAGGTAATAGTGTAAATTTTTTTAAATTAGGGATGAGTGAGAGTATTATATAGGTACGTAAGAGTAAACAAATATAATCAGAATGCTCCGAACTGCTAAGCTATCAGGAGTTACACGTATTATTGTGAGTCAACCATAAAAGATAGACATATGCTGTTGCAAGATATTTTTTAGGAAATTTTATGTAGAATATTTCCGTCATACATGATTTCTATGTAACTTTAACCATTAAGGCTGCACACGCGACGGAAGCTTAAAAAATGGAGTAACTTCTCCCGTTTTCCCAAAATTTCCCTTCACTACTCTGCTCCTATTGATTGTAGCGTGATGAAAAGTATCCTATAACCTGCCCAGGAGTATGAAGAAAAATTGTACCAAGTTTCGTTAAAATCCGTCCAGTAGTTTTTGTTTCTATAAGGAACATACAGACAGACAGACAGACAGACAGACAAAAATTTTACTGATTGCATTTTTGGCATCAGTATCGATCACTAATCACCCCCTGATAGTTATTTTGAAAATATATTGCATGTACAGAATTGACCTCTCTACAGATTTATTATAAGTATGGATGACTTGAAACACTTTTGTACAATGTACGTGATGCATATGGGGGAGGCCCATGTTCAGCAGTGGACGTCCTACGGCTGCTATGATGATGATGATGACGTGATGCATTCTAAAAATATATCAAAACCTTTGAATTTTACTTTTTGAGGGTTGACACTTTATTGCTTACTAGCATTCATTTATGGGAGAGGTTTGAAAATATTACTGAATATAACTTAAGAAACGGATATAATATTCACTATGTAATATCAGTAGGTATACGACATATTAAATTGTGGATAAAAATTGCAATAAAATTTATGGAACTGACTATCCTCTAAGTACCTATGCCTTCGTAACTGCACTATATAATAGTTTTATTACGCTAAAAATACACCGAAATTGAACTACTATACTAACCGGCTTATCCCAATTCATAACACTTTAATAACTCTCACTATAGTGTTTGACTAACAAACAGTGCCCAACTACACCACGATCATTATTGCGATGATAATAATGTGCCAAGCGTTACAATCCCGTTGGCAACGTTATCTCTTTCTGCCTCGTACGAATAGAAAAGGACGGGCGATGATGAAGTTGTAAACTTCTTTGATGCGGAAACTCGAGGAATTAAATTTTAGTTGGACAAGGTGTAAGAATTTCGTAGTTTTCAACTTTGGAGCCATTGATAAGTTTAGGTCACCTTTATTTATTAAAGGTTTTATTCATTAATTTAGAATTATGGAAACATATTAATATTATAAGGGTTAAAGTTTGTGAGTGTGTAGGTATGTCACTACTAAACAGCTGGAGCGATTTTAATAAAATTTGGTTTGGAGTTAACTGACACCATGGATTAACACATGGGTTACTTTTTATCACGGGAAAAATTAAAATCACCCGGGAACGCGGGTGAAACCACCACTAGTAATATTTATATCTAGCATCAATATTGATTTCTCATTGCTACATGAAGTAAAAAATAAGATGTCATATTTACTTCAAAAACAACGTAAAATCAAACGTTCTAAAGCAACAAACGGTTCCAAAATCAGCATTAACACTAAGAATAAAATTTTAATTAAAAGCCAGAACAGCTATAAATGTATTTCAAGAATGGAAAACGTAATAAGACCGTAAGTGTGAAACCGAGCATTATTTTGAGGTCTCTGCATTGTTCAGCATTAAATTCCAGCTAGGATCGAGCTGTTCTTTTCTGCTTGTTATTTGAAATATCTAGATCGTAAAAATCTCCTGAAAGAAATTGCATTATTATTTGATATTTTTTTCTTCTAATATTATTAATCTAATGTCATGTCTAGGTTTATGCTTTTTTTTTTTTTTTTTTCTTGAGATGGTTGCGTTGCTCCTCTGGCCTGGGCCAGAGACTTTGTTTTTGCTTTTTAGGTTTATGCTTTATGTAGGTAGGTATTTGAATAATAAACGTTTTTAAAGTAAATTCAGACGTTATATTTGATTTCAAAATTCATTTATAAGGGTCTAGGTATGTGTATTTTATGAAGAAGTTAATTGATATTGTTAATTTTAGATTACAAAATCAAGTCCAATAGGTATAAAATGTTGATGTTATGTGAATTAATGCGTAGGTGGATTTGTTGAAGTTAACTTCAACCAATTTGTTTTAAACCAATAATAGCACCGATCAAGCTTCGAAAGGCTTAGCAACTAATTAAATTCGTTCCCAAAACTGGATTAATGGATTCCTAAAATCATGATTGAAAAGTTACTACAGTGGATCGCTATATAGGTCATTATAGTCCAAAAAGTTTTAATTAAACTACTCTTCTTATCTCTTTGTCGAAAATATTACTACAGTAATCTAGAATTACTTGTTATTATTACAATTAGTTTAGTATAGTAACTACTAATTGTGGTTTTGGGAATTGGCAATACTAGGGCGTGAGCTATCAATGTAGCTGCCGAGTCTTCAAGCTTATGAGCCTATAATAAATTTATCAGTTCCCCTTATATTTTGCTTGTTTTCTTTTTATTATTTATTTAGTATTCTCACTTTGGTCAAATAGTCACAATAAAGGGCGGGACCTTCCGGCGGCGCGGGCGGCGGTAAGGCGCGACGTTTTCCTTTGGGAAAGCATCGGGTCGTGTAATTAGTAGAAACGAGAGCGAAGCGATTTCCGAGGCGGATCGCGCAACAATTAGTAGCCCGTGTGTGCACCTGTCTAATTTATGAGTGAGTCGCTTACTCTGTGGAAATAATCATAGTAATAAGGTGCTGGTTAGATCGTTTGTAAGTAATTGTGTTGTTGGATCTAGAATGTAAGTTTATGAATGTTCATATGCTACGATTATGAATATATATTACCAATATAAAGTTTGGTATATCTTACCTATATAAGTGGAGGCTTACGTCTAGCAGTGGACTAGTTTTGGCTGACAACGACGACCTATATAGGTACACAAATTATCCCGTCACTATGACATTCCAAAATAAAACTCAATTCGACATTTCCTCTAGCACACAATACCGCCATCGCTTATAACTCAAACGTACAATGTGCACCGCAAGGCGGGCGCGATCGTATGCGCGTGCGACGGTACGCTTCACATTCGCGCCGCGAGCCGCCCGGGCATACCGCTGGCCTGTGGGCAATCTAACACCGCGACACCTTAACCTTCCTATGCGACCTTTAGTGCTTTAGCCTTTAAGGGTGTTGCCGGTAGCGTGTGTCTGTCAGTGACTGTGTGTGTTGTGGTATGGGTTAAGATGGGTGCGGGACATAGTGCTGAGGGCGACGGCGGCGCGTACGCAAGCGACCCGCCCGCCCATGATCGGCGGAAGAGCTACAGCAGGAGGCGGAGGTAAGGATTATGTTCATTAGATACGTATAGACAAGCTTAATCGAAGGAAAATTAATTCCAAATTCGGACTTTGAATGATGGGTTCAGTTGTATATAAATAGGTTTACGTTAAAGACCAAATCAAGGTCAAGTCTCGAATGTCCAGAAGACCGCATAAATTTCTCTGTAGCTTTTTTTAATACCTATTGGACAAAAACACTTGTAATTTAAGAATTCATACAATTACGTGACCCAGATATTTAAGGCACAAAAGCACAGGAGTAGATAAACGGAACAGAGACAAAGCTTCATACAACCGCGCGAATCGGTTGCACCACTACAAGCACGCGGGGCGCGTGTGCGTGACCACTGGCCGCTTGTCGCGTACGCGGCGAGACTGACAAAAACCGGTTTGCCCCGGCACAGCCAGTTGACAATCGCAGGGTCTGCACGACGCACGTTGTTTGTTTTATTATAATTTTATCGCATTTGTTGAATTGCTCGAGCAAAAGTTTCGGAAATATTTCGATCTTGAAATAAATATTGTTAATGTTGGCAACGAAATACTTAAACGTATTAAATTACTTAAAAAAACTATGTTAGATTCAGAATTTACCACACCATTAAAAGAAACAATAAATTGTTAAAAAAAAAAATTATTAGAGTAAGTAATTTGTAAAGTATTCCATCATACTGAATGATAAAACTATTTAACCAATGTTTAGTTTAATTTGTCTTAACTTATTGTGACAACCCTACTAAAATAGGTAACAATTTTGCACGTTCTTAGGAAGCTTTGCCTCTGTTCGGTTTATCTACTCATGTGACAAAAGCGTAATATAACGGGATTAATAATTATATCAGCTTAATTATATTAAGTATTTCTATTGAGCGTGGAAATTCAATTTATGACCTCAATCGCTAATTACAGCTCTCGTTAAATTTAATTAAATACGATCCCAAATAAAGGAAAGACGAAACGAAAATTATACAAATAACACAAGATCGTAACGTAAGATACAGTTATTTGGTTACTAATTGATAATTATGTTTTCGCAAACAGCTATTTCAAGTAAAAATAAAACACCTACAAGGAAAATAATGATAATACGGTACATTCTACATCATTATATCTTCGTCGTGCTCTATTTAATATTTTATTATAGAAGCGTCAATATAATAGGTATAAATCTGACAATCCATTTCTTACTACACTTTTTTTATAAGTTCAAAATCTTAACACTTATATATTTTGTCCTCTGCACATTTTAGCTGAAGATAAAAATAAATTCGTTAAATGAATTTATCATCTATATTCAGACTCCATATAGCAGATTTCTATGTATCATTTGTTGGGCGTACTAAATGACCTACTTGACAAACAAATAATAACTTTAATGTAAGCAAAAAGAACTTAAAATTCTGTAAACATCTTTTAACAGTATCTGCAATCTCAACGCCCGCCGGTAGGTAGGTACACATTCGTAAAATTGATGATCGAAGTGACCTGGTCCTCTCTAAGTAAAACAGATGAGTAGGTCAAAGAGCTAAGATAAAAGTAGGTATTTACCTAAGTTAAGAGTTACCAAAAGAACCAAACCTGAAACATACATCGAATAACAAGTAGCTACTTAAAAGTCGCGAAGTAACTTGACGCCAAACTACGATAAGTGGCAATTCAGATCAAACGAGCCAGCGAAGTGTTACGGCTAGATTTTCAACGCTTAGAATGCATAGGTAGCTGTAGATATGTTGAGGTAAGTGTAGCAATTTCAATCCGTTTGTTATTCTGTTCCCAATGTGCAATTCAGTTACCCCTACCATAAAAATATCCGAAAAACTCACTACAATGTACAGTAATTCAAACAATAATAACACTTTACCATGAAATCCACCAATAAGTGTAAAATTTTAATTAAGGATAATGACATGTAAATTGACTCGATTGATAATGTTGTCGCTATACAAAAACTGATTTTCCAACGTATCGGTAGCGCGTAAAGTAAATATTGATGTAACAAATTTGCAAAAATTGCAGTAAACTTTAAAAAGCCAACACCAAAGCTTTTAAGCCGAAAATTGTATAAATATATTTTTGTGTATTACCTAAGAAATACTGACACACATGTCAGAATTCATATCTCTTAGTTTTTAAATTGCTTCATACATATTTAATGCTAGAACTAGGAGAGTTTATACTAGCCTTTGCCTACAAGATTTCTCCTAAATCAATAGATTTACGTATCAAAGTTATCGGAACCCTTCCTACATACGATTTGGTGACAAGAATTTCTGTTTATCTTTAAAAATAGCCTAAGGAAACTTATCTTAGTAGATATGTTTTGGCAGGGCTTATTTTAATATCTGGAAACCCAAAACAGCACATGTACACATGGTAAGGCGTAAGAAGCTCGTAAACTTATTATACTAGCTGCCCCCGCGCGGTTTTACCCGCGTAGTTCCCGTTCCCGTGGGAATACAGGGATAAAATATAGCCTATGTTACTCGGGGATAATGTAGCTTTCCAAAGGTGAAAGAATTTTTGAAATCGGTCCAGTAGTTTCGGAGCCTATTCATTACAAACAAACAAACAAACAAACAATCTTTCCTCTTTATAATATTAGTATAGATAGAGGCTTATATACAGGCATACAAATTCTAGTCAGAAGTCTGAAGGATATTAAAAGTCGAAGCTCCATCAATGCTTCAACAGATTTTAATATCGAGTGAATACTTTATTCCTTAATATTGTAAATTTAAAAATAACTGTGTCTGTTACGATTTTACGCCAAACACAAAACCAATTACCTACAATAAATTTTGTTACAGAGATAGTAGCCGTAGTTAACGGCTTTGGAAAAGACATTTACTACTTTTTATACCGGGAAAATTAAAGGTCCTTCCTGAACGCAGATAAAATCCCGGGGCGGAAGCTAGTTTACCGATAAAATATCGTATAGGCTATTTTCCTGAATATCGAATCAACATAACATTTTCGATTCACATTAAGCATTTCAGAATTGTACATTCCAATTGAGAATGCTATTAATGAATGGGATGGCAATTTTCTCATTCCTGAAATAGTTGACTGTCCATGCACCAATTAAATAGATTACGTTATATGTAGCAGATATTCTATAATTTTTCAGATATCCTACATATTAAATGGTCGTACCGTATGGGAATATAATCGTATTATATTTATTAACATGTTTGTCGATGTTTTGAATGAAGGTACAAATAGATATTTACAGGTCAACGACCCGAACGTAAAGAAAACAAACACCCAAATAATTCAAATAAGTAGGCTACAATAACCATACTCGTATGTAAGCTTGAAGGAAATCACGGAGCTCGCAAGTTATCTCAAGACTTTTTCAATCTTTGAGCAGATTTGGCACTTTTCCAATGCGAGCGATTTTACTTCAACACATGGCAAAATGTTCGTGAATGGCATATAGGGCAATACTGAATACCTTTTCGTGATGTTTTGTTTTCGATTTCGGTGACACGAAAATTTATTGTACCTACAGTCGATAGAAATTAATTAAGTCTTTTCAAAATTTTTGATAGAAATCGTAAGAATCATGTTCTTAAAATTACTCTTTTCACCGTTATTGCATCAATATTAACCAATACATATATTATTGATAAATTCCTGATATACGAAAATATACATCACGAATTTATACTCACCCAAAATGAGAAGCAAAAGGATTTTAATACAATACTAATTAAATTTCCTCCACATTCAAGGACCAAATAAATTGCTTTTAACTCCTGTAAAGTACCAGTCTAGTACCTACTTCATTTACTACACCGTACAAAAGTACAATTGAAGTGCTATTCGTTGTTCTCGTGATTTTTCAATTTCCCTCACAAGAGCGCTTCGGCAAATGGAGAAGTGTCCAGGAAATTAAGTACGTGTCTTTGAACAAGATAAGGGAAGAATTTGGATATATATTTATAAAATGCTAGGAACATAACAAGTATCTCGAAGTTTGTTGTAGCTTTTCCCTAGCCTAAACATCTTATGTATCACGAGTTTCAGGATACTTGTAAACATATAACATAAAGTAATTAATGATATCCAAAAGAACTCTTTTCTCAACAAAATAGATCGTCTATCCCTTACCTACTAATATCTAACATCAGATTTTCATCTGAACATGTATTTAGTTGCATGATAACTATGTATTATATAAAAAAACCTCTTATATAATGTAAGTAACCTAAAGTGGCGCTGAAATCCGCGCTTCATTTTACATTGTTTTTCAGTCGTCACCGACTAGTTTCATGAGTTACTAAGTCCACTCAGCTTTCCTCATTAACTGAAGCTGTTAGTGGAATTTCCCAACAATGTTACTGGTACTAGAGGAAATGTACCTACTTTTGTTTTTATTCTTTTGTACATAAACTTACGCTCTCTTTAATTTTGTAGTATTTTGCATTTGCCCTGATTATGCTAATGATAGATTTGGTTAAATATTCATAAAAAGCTTAAAAACAGAGATACTATTTTATACAAAGTAACAAAACAGTTCAATTTAATTTCAAATGAGGAATGCTTGTATAACCCTAATGATACAATCCTATGAATCACAAAATGACTGATTGTGACATGTATAGCTTAACCACACTGATTACTTGATTTCAGCAATTGCATTTGCGGTTACTTGCAAGCGACTATCGACTAAAATATCATATTTGCCTTAAATAGAATAAATATCTTGAAGTTACGGCACCGTTTACACTGAAATTTGCAATGTATAAGGGCCACAAAAACACTTTTAAAACTATTGAGAAATAATAATAATGTAAGTTCGTAATATCTTGATATAACACAACTCTAAAATACCATACTATAAATGTAGCAATAGTGGAAGTCAACTATCATTTATAACATTTCATTTTGAAATCGTGAGCCGGGAGATTCGAGAGATACGAGGATGAACTTAAGATATAAAATAAGTTAAAAACCAAGGGAATTCCTAAGCTACAGTGATGTACGGTATCGTTTCTTTCAAGTCCAACAATTTATATTTTATTTAACATTGGAGACACCGTCGACAAATCGATGTAGTTTACGAAATACTATGTAATGTAAGTATATTATGTATAATACTGAAATAGTCAAGATATGAATCATTTACTTTTGTTTCTAACCTGATATCTAAACTAAATATATACAAAAACTACTTTAACAACTCTCTCTCTTTACATGTTATAAAAATACAGATTTTTTGATTTGATGACCAAAACCTCTATAGATTCACATCGAAACAAATCACAATAAACACATGAAAATTTCATACTTCTACTTTTAACATTGTATAGTTAAAAAACGTTGTAACACATCACGATAAGTCCGCGCCATTATCGCTAGACCGTAGACTATAGATCTTGTGTGCAATCTTTATGACGTCCAATGGAGATTTGATGCGCAGACGCACAAAACCGAGCGGTATTTACAAACAATTAGAGCGTGGCCTAACTGGATACCTGCGGAGTGGCCGCCGTTATCAATGCTTTTTCAACTATCAATATGTAAAGATGCTACCGTATACTATAATTAAACGTTATTAAACTTTTACCCGGAACACTGTGCACCTTATATTTAAATTGACCGAATTACAGAAAGAATACACTAAACGCTTCACGCTTTGTGATATTGCAGCACCGAATATTTAACATAAACTAAACTATTGCACTTAATGTAGTTAGCAAATCTCCAATACATTATATGACACACTAGCTGCCTCCACGCGGATTCACCCGCGTAGTTCCCGTACCCGTGGGAATACAGAGATAAAATACAGCCTATATTACTCCCTGATAATGTAGCTTTTTAATGGTGGAAGAATTTTTGAAATCGGCGCAATAGTTTTTCAGTTTATTTATTACAAACATACACATAAGAACACATTTTTTTCCTCTTTATAATTAGTGTAAATAAATTAATAATCCTCGGATATTAAATACACGGCCATTCTGATTCCAAAATAAGCAACTCATGTCCTATGGTAACAATATAGCTTGGTTGTATGTATGGTTATGTATGGTTTCACCCGCATTCCCAAGGGACCTTTAACTTTCAAGGGATATCATGTAGCCTATGTCCTTTCCCTAGCTTAGTTTTGAAAATCGCTTGGGTAGTTTTGGCGTGAAAGCGTGCGAGTCAGTATCTATCTTTCGCGTTTATAATATTAATTGTAAATTATACTACTTTATCGTATGTACCTTTATCGTTATTTAATAACAAAAATTACCTGCAATAATTTCCCCTTAGTTATACATATGTAAGTAATAATTATATCATCATATCGTGTCACCCGGTAGCAGACGGCACAAGAAAGTCGGTCACCTATCGTCATACAGCAATCATTGCCCGAGTAAAGTAGTCATTACCCTAATGAATATAGGATAGAAAAGAAAACAACAGCCAAATTAGCATGTAAATAGCTAATCCAGTTAAATAATATGATTCTGTTGCAAAGTGGACGCTCATACATGTGTCATTTTCCTATTAGAATAAGAACAATAGAACAAAGAATATATGCCAGTGTTTGTTTATAAATATTATATATGGTACAAGATAAATAAATCATAAGATCTTAGTAGAAATATAAGTGGGTATAATGAAGAGTATTTAGATTGAAAATTATTAGTAGGTACTTGACCAATTTTTATGTTTTTACAAAAATGTATGACTTTTGCATGTCGAAAACGCTAATGTTGGACACAAATACTGTAAAATTTATGACATCTTAATATAACTCACATTTATGTAATAAATAAATTTGAATTTGAATTAGTATGAGACACCATTCAGAAGGGAAACTTGCGAAAATATCAATAAATGTATCGACTCTAAAATCGAATTTTCGGAACAAAACAAGGAAAGAAACACAAATACGACGAAGACATTACCGCCACAGTAATTAAAGAATGCTAATTTATATTGCCCACCCAGTGCATCCCATGGCCTCAATTAACCTCTTACTTGGGGTATACTGGACTAGTGGGTAGGCTTGCCAAAAATGTAGGGACTTCATTATTTGTCGGAGTTTTAATTGTGTAGTTAGTAAAAAGTTTGTAGTTCTGTGTGATACCTTTCGTCGCTGTTATTGCTGAAGTAACATACATAAAGTAAAATACGATTCTCCTGAAATATTGTGGAGTGAAATATTGCATTATAATTTCATGAAATGTTAAGATGCATTTCCTATGATGGATTTCATTAAGCTAACTAAACAGCGGATTAGCATGTTTAACGGCAGTAGCGGAGAACAATTTAATAATGATTTCGCACACACCCGTGCGCGCGCGCAAGCTGTCTTTACCGTCAACAACATAGGCGCCTCAGTGTTAGCGGGAAATGTATATATTAAGACATATTATGTACATTAAAGCGGGGCAGTTGAATTTATTTTTAGACATATATTATTTACAAGCAAAATAGTAGGTAACTCGAATGATGTGAATAGGTACATCAACGTCTTTAATGATCAAAACTTATAAAAAGTATTGTCTATGTATTATACTAGGATTTTAGTAAAAAACGTGATATATTTTACTTCATCCCCATAATTAACAGCTACAATCACAAAAACTCTATCAAAAGCACACCCTCAAATATTCAACCAGGATTGAATATGTCGAAAAGGCAGCAAGCATGCGAGAGTAAACAATTCACTCATCAGAACGTGTCAACAGAGCATCGCTGTCAATGGAGCCCCGACCTATATTACGTGTAAAAAGAGGCGCTCAACGGAGCGTCACATCTCTCGGTCGCGTTTCACGTTTCTCTACACCACATATTTCTCTATGACACACATGTATTGCAGAATCTCGTCACGCTATCTGGACTACGCAAGACCACTAGTTCGTTTGCTTTGGTTTCGTAATTAAATTGGATCTCTATCCAAATTTACATGCTGGGTTCACTTGCGTTTGAAATTGATTCGATTGAGACGTTTCTAATTAATCTCCAAAACTAGATACAAAATTTGTTAATTACCAAAAGGTATCTTTGCATATCAAACGCTTAAGTTGTATTACCCATATTTTTGTTTCTTTTGATGTGCTACTCTAAGCTCTGATGAACAATATAACAACCCAAGATTTTAATAATTCAATACACCTATGTTAAATATACAGGTAGTAACTCTACAAAATTATAGCATAATAATGAAACGAGATCATAACTTATCAAAGGTCTAGATGGCTCTTGTGTTGAAAAGCCATTTAGTCTGGACACACATTTTAGAACAAAAGGGACATGTACCCAACACCGGATTTTATTAGTAAGCATTTATCAAAGAATGCTGACTGTGAGGTGGCAGGCAAACACGAGGTCCCTTCACATGAAGCAGCACCGCAAACAACACCCGTAATAACAATTTAACATCCTTTGTTCCAGACATAATGTATATATTTCAACAAACACGATTTTAAACTTTTCACCACCACTCATATTTTTGATGAAATAACTTCAACAATTTTTTTTGGGTTCCGTCCACCGCAGCGTTTGGGACAAAGGTCCAATGTATCCTGTTGTCAAATTAATATGTACTCATATTCTGCTAAAATGAGTCTTTATATGAGTCAAGCAAGTAGCTTAACACTTTTAACCCAAACTATTTGCTATGAATCGCCGAGAATTATTTTAGGTGTATTATTACATCTTCTTTTTATTTCCCTAGAGGAGCAGAGACAGCATGAAAAATAGATTCAGTGTGTTTGGTAAATCTCGACAAACATATTATTTGTTACCTTTAGTGCATACATTTGAATAGATAGAAATTGTTACATGAAAACTGAAAACTGTTACATTTTCTACAGTTAATGTATTCACTAGAAGAACATTAAATTATCGAAAGAAATGTTTATATGGTCTATATTGAAACCAATCCATTATTGTATTACCTGTAAGTTTCTCTGTTTAGGAAGAAAAAATCCATGAGTCAATGCGCTGTAATTCCAAGTTAAATAAGAAATGACTATTACATACGTAAATATAGGTAACTAGATTGCCTTTAACATATCTATACTAATATTATTAAGAGGAAATATTTGTTTGTTTGTAACTAATAGGCTCCGAAACTACTGAACCGATCTGCACAGTTCTTTCGCGAATAGAAAGCTACGTTATTCATAAATAACATAGGCTATATTTAATCCCCGTATTTCTACGGGGACGGGAACTACGCGGGTAAAACCGCGCGATGGCGGCTAGTTATATATAAAAACGGCATAAAAAACTGTACAGTTTCATGCAAACTTTGAACAGTTTTTAACGTAAAAGGAATGCGTAATGTTTTAAAATGCTAATTTAATATACTGCCTGTGTCCGGACGTTTAATATAGGGAGCTTTGCGAAGGGTTGGGATAAAACATGTGTTAATTTTGGACATAAATCTGGATTCGTTCTTACTATAGTATGAGTTTTGGGTTGTCACATGTGTCCTGCGGGAATCTGGCTTGTTTATTCAAGCTTAACATAACAAATAATGTGGAAAAATATGTAGGCTCTTTTCTGTCATTAGGTACTGAATAATACCCAGGGTTGTGTGAAAATATTATAGGCTGTGAAATATGTCCCGGCACCGGTGTCGGAGGGCGAATTCGGGGCGGCGATTCTCAGACTCAAGTCTAAGAGAACCGCCCCGGGCCCCGACGGTGTGCCAGGGGTCGTCCTAGCGATTGCGCTGGAGGAGCTCGGCGAAAAGGTGAGGTCCCTGTTCTCCGCGTGCATGGGGCAGGGTCGATTCCCCCGGCGGTGGAAAACGGGCAGACTCGTCCTTCTGCAGAAGGACGGTCGCCCGGCCGGACAGGCGTCGTCGTATCGCCCGGTGGTGGTAATCGACGAGGTGCCCAAGTTGTTCGAGCGTGTGCTCGCTGGGCGCCTCGTCGAGTCCATGGATCCGGGACTGGACGACGCGCAGTTCGGCTTCCGCCGGGGTCGGTCGACCGTGGATGCCGTGGCGCGGGTCAGGGACCTCGCCGAGGGGGCCGTCTCCCAGGGGGGCGTGTTGTTTGCGGTGTCATTAGACATCCGCAACGCATTTAACACGCTACCCTGGGAGACGATCAAAGAGGGACTGCGGTACCACGGCGTACCGCAGTACCTCCAGGAGGTCATCGCCGACTACTTCGTCGGTCGGGACGTAGTGTTCCCGAGGGGGGAGGGCAGCAGCGGCCCTGGGAGGAGGGAGATGACGTGCGGTGTTCCGCAGGGGTCGGTCCTCGGACCGCACCTGTGGAACATCGGCTACGATTGGGTGCTGCGCGGTGCAATGTTGCGAGGGGTCAGTCTGGTGTGTTATGCAGACGACACCCTCGTGACGGCCCGCGGCAGCACCTATCGTGAAGCCTCCCTCCTCGCCACGGCTGCTGTGGCGCAGGTGGTGGGGAGGATCCGTGCCCTGGGGCTCGAGGTGGCCCTCAATAAGTCGGAGGCCCTGGTGTTCCATGGGCCCCGACGCGGGCCACCGCCGGGAGCCGCCATAGTGGTGGGCGGAACCTCCATCGCCGTCGGGTCCTCGATGAAATATCTTGGACTCGTTCTCGACGGCCGATGGAGGTTCGAGGAGCACTTCCGGCGGTTGGCACCGCGACTGATGGCCACCGCCGGGGCTCTGGGACGGATCCTCCCCAACGTGGGGGGCCCAGGGAGGGCCTGCCGGCGCCTATACACCGGTGTGATACGCTCCATGGCGCTCTACGGAGCGCCGATATGGGCCGGGGCCCTGAGCGCCCGAAACCAGGCTGCGCTGCGACGTCCGCAGCGCGCCATGGCGCTCAGGGTGGTCCGAGCGTATCGTACCGTGTCGTGCGCCGGCGCGTGTGTGCTCGCCGGTACGCCGCCGTGGGACCTCGAAGCCGAGGTACTCGCCGCGGTGTACTGGCGAGCGAAGGAGGCCGGGGGCCGTCCACATCCGCGGGAGATCGCGAGCTGGAGGGAGGACGCTCGCAGCGTTCTCCTCCGGAAGTGGATGGCCCGACTCGAGAACCCGGCTACGAGCCGGGATGTGGTGGACGCCGTTCGACCACTCCTGAAGGAGTGGCTCGAACGGGAGCACGGGGCTCTCACCTTCCACCTGACACAGGTGATCACCGGGCACGGTTGCTTCGGGCGATACCTGTGCCGGGTGGCGGGCAGAGAGCCCACGGAGACGTGCCACCACTGCGGGGCCGGCGTCTCGGACACGGCGGTACATACGCGCGAGGAGTGCCCCGCTTGGGCGACTCCTCGCACCGCCTTGTCCGCGACGGTCGGCGCAGACCTCTCGCTGCCGGCCCTCATCAGGGCCATGGTGGGCAGCGAGGAGGCCTGGGAGGCGGCCGCAACCTTCTGCGGCCAAGTCATGTCGCAGAAGGAGGCGGCGGAGCGGGTGAGAGAGGACGACGTCAACTCTCTCCCGCTTCGCCGCCGCAGGCGCGGTAGGCGGCGACAGGCCTTCGCGGGCCGGTTGCCGCCGTAACGCCGGGGACCGGGGCGGCGGATCGGGGGATCCGCCGCCCACGCCAACGGTCCCATGCCGGAGATGCCCATTCGTTCCATGGGCATCTCCGGTGAAGTTGAGAGGGGGGCGGGACTCGCATGCGTCTTCGCATCGTGAGTCCCGCCCCCCCCGAGACGGGCTCGGCCTCCAGCAGTATTTTTGGGAGGCCGAGCAGCGCCGGCGGGGCATGCGGTTGTAAGGCTTACGCGTGTCCCGCAGCCCCGCCACACGGCGCCGAGGCGTCAATGGAACCCCAGGGGTTTAGTGGGTAGGCACCGGCACCTTCTGTGCCGGTGAGTCTCCACATAACCCGGCGGCTCCCCCCGGAGCTGCCGGGTATCCTATGAGGATTCCCCTGGGAAATCAAAAAAAAAAAAAAAAAAAAAAAGGCTGTGAAATATGTGCCTAGACTTTTTACTTAATAAAATAATTATTGTATCAGGAAAGAGCATTTGCTTTATGTTTAAAATAAATAAATTCAGTTGGTTTATTTTAATAGATATATGTTTACGTGTGCATATTAGATTGATAAACTTGATTTTATTATTATTTTGTAAGTTTTTAATATGTTAGACTGTTGATGGGTCTTATGCAATAAATAAATAAATATTGTATTTTTGCAAACTAATTATATTTTTCGTTGTTATATGAACAAAATATACACTTAAAGCAGAATGAGTGTTTGTTTAAATGTAGCAACTTTACCTGTTCGTCCATTAAATTGATCGTGTGAAGAGCTAGTGACTAGTTGCCTACAATAAATACCAGTAGTTGTATCTCAGCTTCAAGTACGTCGTCGATGATTGTTAACAACATCAATAACTGTAAATGCTTTTTAAGAATTTTATCACTTGCGTGAATCGTACAATTTAGAGCTACGCCCGCGTTATCTCAGGCATATAGGTATGCGTAGTAAAAACCGTTTGACTGCAAAATGCACGCAATTTTCATGACTTCTAAATGCAAATATTTGACTTTATAATTTATTGCATACCTATAGGATTTATAAATAGAATGAACAATAAATATTTATGTTTAATTTGGAATATGCTCTGGATTCATACGTGGAATATATTTTTCTTGGCCGGGTGACTTAATAGACTAGGAGAAGCAGGTAAAAGGAGCAGCCGCCCGGTTTTATCTGCGTAGTTACCGTTTCCGTAAGAAAAGGGGGATAAAATATAGCATATATTACTCTCAGATAGCTTCCATTGGTTTTCAAGAATTATTCAGGTCGGTCCAGTAGTTTCGGAGCGAATTCAATACCAACAAAAAATTAATTATTCTTCTATATATCTTAGCTTACATTGTTACTTACATCACAATATTTTCAACGACATGAAGGTATAACAGAATTATCAGCCCCTTAATGAAGAAAACATACCACATTTTTCTTCGACGTTTTTTTGCAAATAACGTGCATAAAAGACAGATGTTTATACGTAACATAATATTACACTGAGATGTTTGCATGTAAATTAAACAGCTACTCGTATCACGCCATAATAACGGTTAGCGTACATATTTTATGTAAATACCCCACAATTGATTATTTCTACAGATGGACTCTAGGAATTTTCACTTTCTCAAATGCAATCACAGGTCAGAACACTGTGTTAGTGTGGATTCTAATGCATACCATAGGCTCTACTCTTGTCTATATACACCATCATCAATAAGACGTCCACTACTCAATAACATAAAAACCTATTGTGTTATTAAAAAGGTTAAAGGAATTATTACAGCATTTTCCTAGCAGCTTACAAAAATCTGAGTTATTTTTTAAGTGGTCCGTTAATAAATATCGCTTGTATTGAGATTTTTTCCTTAACGTTGACGAAATAAGTATTTTATTAAACGATTTTTTATTTATCATTGGATTAAAGATCTCAAATGTCTTTAATAGGTCAATGCAGCTTTTTAACTCGAAATCAGAATAATCCCGTTTCATTTCATGCATATTAATTATAATTTATAATTTTCCTCTTGGGCATGAAATAAAAGCTTTTTCTTAACATAAAGTGGACACTTAAAGTGGTGTCGAAGCATTACGTCAAGGGGCTCTGGGGTTAAGTAAGACGTCAGGCCACAATCACTTGTTGAGTGTAGTGGCTTCTTCAAATAAGGTCACAAATTACAATGAACTCAATTGTTTCGACATAAGTGTCATTGTTGCTTAAACGTTTTATTATTCCGCTTTTGTTCTAATTTTCTTACATCATTTTCGTAGAGCGCAAAAAATTTACATTATATTTTAATTACATATTCAATTTCAGTAATATGAATAGCAAATAGCTGATAAATTAATGAAAAAGTCACTCGTAAAAATCAATATTTAAACATATATGTTAATTGAAACTGTAACATTATATGTATATTTATTTATAGTTTTGCTCCGGGTATTCCAAAAACCTTCATTAGAAGCTGATTTAGTCATAAGAGTATAAGCTGTTATATATCTGATAGTGTGGTTCTCAACTCTTGGTAACTTGTTATACAAAAGATATCTTCTTCACTTACATGAATATTGGAGTATGCTTATAAAGGAGAAATTACCTGAAAAACAAAACAATGCGATCAATAAAACAGTTAACAGAATACAATAACAGACATTTACAAAACATAATAGTGTTTATTTAAATACATTTGTTTTCTTTTCTTTTATATTTTTTTTATATAAGTGTTTATTTTTCTTTTTACTGGCCAGATACCCTTTTACTGGCCAGCTACCCTGGCTTTCTAGCCGCTAAACGAAGATACCCAGAACAAATATTTATGTTCATTAACATTTAAGTCTGTTCTTCTACAAAGAGTTTTCTATCAAACACAAGTCGTACTCCAACAAACCGACAATTGGCGAAGATTCAATTAGAGTAAGGTGAAGCGCACACTAGTGCGGTCACGGCCGGATGGGGGTCGGTGATCGTGGCACGACACGTGTCATTTGTCATTCTCACGAATAGATTGCGCTTGGTCTGCGGGTTTAATCAATTAAAGGAGGTCGGCCATATTGGTTTTGGTCTAGCTTGTGTTAGAGCGAATTTCGTATTATTATTGATTTCTTATGAACCGTTATGCAGCTATGAAATATTTAACATAATAACAGTTAGTAGAGAGCATTTGATAATAATAATTTTCATTTTATTACAAAATAATTCACAATAATATAACAGGTATCTATTGTAGTTTATATTTAGTACCCACGATAAAAAGTATAAAATACCACATCCATTCAAACGGAGTGGCGTTTATAATAAAATAAATGTTATTGTTTGCCTAATCATACGTAAACAAAAGAACTCAACACAACATGAAAAAGCAATTAAACGCCTGGAAAATTACACGAAACCGCCAGTTAAAATGAATGGGGTGATCCTATACCCCATGGATAGTGACGTCACGGTTTTTTAAGGGTGGAAGAGTAACATGAGAATCATTTGTCATCGCGTAACTGCTTGGGGCGGTTCTGAGACTAAATATGTTACACATATTTGTACAATTATTTTGCTTCAAACTTTCAATACCAAATTTGCGTCTAGAATCTAATAATATGTATTTATAAGTGCAAATTTTTGTGTATAGACCAAAGGATGCTTGTCACTTTGTTCAGACAAACTACTGCTAAATCGAAAGCATATAAATTCTGGAACATATAAGGTATATAACATTGCATATTATTATCCCCCAAAAATTAAGAGCCTGTAGCAACGCGGGGCGGCACCTTATTCTGCCATAAATATCATAAGATCTATAAAAACCTACTTGAAAATAAAAAGCGGTTTCTGCATCCGCAATTCTACTTAACAACCCTCGTTTATAAAAGCGAAATGAAATGAATGTCTTATAAACGCCCTTGCCTCGGGGCACTTGTTTCAAGGGAAAAGTCCCTTCCTTCAAAGAAAATCACTTCGGTATCGATGCCTTTGCACATGTAAACGACGACTTAATTTTGGAAATGAAATGAAAATTATTTTCACAGCTGAACGGATGGGGAAATTGAAATTTTCCAAATAAAATTTACCACGGTAAGTGCCATGCAAGAAATATTGAGATTGTTTTACTCACGGCCAATCTGATTCCAAACTATAATACTTTACATAGATATTTAAACCCCTATTAATAACTAAAACCTATAACATGAGCGTGTTATTTGATCGGTACCTCTACCTACTAACCAAAACACTGTAATATATGAGCACAACTACTTTACAAGAACTAGGCCCTTCATATGTAGGTATCACTGATTAAAAACTAAGAAGCATTTCATATTTATGAATCATAAACTTATTACGATAATTATTCAAAGTTTTTGCAGCGTAATTTGAAACAAATTCCAAACAAAAAATGCTTCCAAATACCAAACAGAAATGCAGTAGAAAATATTAAGTAACTGGAAAATAACAGCCACCCTAGAAATGCATAAAAACAATACGCCAATAAAATAACTTATATAACTCATGTTACGGTGTCAATACAAAAGTAGTAAATAAACGATACACACCATTCCACTCCAGTTTTATAGCCAACTACCAAACCATGAAGAGAAAATAAAATCTGCAGATAAATCCTTTGTAAAGGAACAATTAGTTTCGACTGTTGCAGATTGCCTGTCTACTGCAGTACATCGGATTTGCTTTGTTAGTACTATCTTTTCTGTACCAATTATTGGCTATTGTTTGAAAATAAAACTGAAATTGATAAATAAAAAGCTGCTGTTTGTGATTGTTCTTTCGGTTTTAAACAGAAATTACATAAAAACAGACGAAATAAAATATAGAACTACAATGAAGGGAGTTTTTATAGGCAGTCTAGGGACATTTTTCTTAGGTCTAAGTTCTAAGCTTTTTGAATATAACACTAATATACTAAAGGCGAAGGTTTGAGTGGGTATGTCTACGAATAAACGACTTACGTCTAAACGGCTGGAGCGATTTTAATCAAATTTCGTATGGAGTTAGCTGACACCGTCAATTAACACATAGGCTACTTTTTATCCCGGGATAATTGCAGATCGCCAGTGAAACCCCAAGGAGCCACTAACATAAAACTATGTATATGAATAGATACCTACCTTAGATAAGAAGTTAACCCTTATCATGTATCACACTAATGTAGGTGTAACCAGAAACGCCGAGTTAACCAAAACCTAAACTCAATTATCCTTCCCAGTCCAGACTTCCTCGGTAACGATTAAAATTAAGATTTACCTTTAGGATACTATCCTTCCTAAAATGTTCCAGTATTTTAGGTATCTAGAACTTTATTAACATTATTATCAATGAACTTAAAATAATATTGGATTAAGACCTCACATTATGTTTTGTATACTGGCTGAGCTTTAAGATTTTGTTATTCATATTATTATTAGTGTAGCAGTAATTGCAGTAGGTACTATGATGAAAAACGGTAAGAAATTATATATATTTTTATGCATTGAAATAAAATATTAAATTTTGAATTAGTACGTATTCGTGTAACGATATAGATTCATTTTAATGTACGCAAAGACGAACCTTCGGGCAGTAAATCCCGAAAAAATATTACGACAACCCTCCAAGCACCCATTATTTGTCGAGATTAGGAAAGTTCCGGCGAGCCCTTTTACAAAAGATCTTTTCTAATGATTTCCGATGTTTGGACTCGGATTTTATGGCCACCCTAATTAGGTGGTTTATTGTAGGGCTTATCTTGTTTTTTTTATGATTTAATCCTCTTCAGCTTTAGTATCTCAATTTATATAGGAACAAAACGACTTTATCATGAATATTTAAAGCTGAAAATCGACTAGAGACTTCCTTTATCACCCTAAACTGAAATTGACAGAAATGTCAGATACCGCCGACAGGCACGTTCAGCTCGACACGGCCGAAGGTATTTGGATTTACATTTTCCAAATAACTAATTGAATACAACGAAAACCCATCCTTGTAACTAACGGTTTTAGGTTAATTTTAGATCAGTCAAAGTTAAGGGAAAATGAAACGGTAACTTAGTTAACTTCGTTTTATGCTTCGGAAAATTTCGTTGCTGTATCTGAGTGGAATCCTTTTTTCAATTTTCACACACAGGGTCTGTGCTCGCAGTAAAATGCCAATCGTCAAAGCCAGCATTTTTAGCAAGTCTTTGTTTTGTGAATGAAAAGCATTTAACTGAACATTTATACGGGAATATTCCTTGCCAAAACATTTTTAAAATTAATATAAACTGTAGAAAACATTTGCTCATTGATCTTTATTGATCCATTCTTCATTGATTTATGTAAAGTATTTGCAATTATTACTAATTAATATTCTATTATCTAATTTTCTTACAACGAGACATGGTCTACTCTATATTATGATAAGTGTTAACTTTACTTTCGTGTATATACTTTCAAACATTGTTTTTTCACAATCATTTAAATATTAAACTTATAAAAATAATAAGGATTACTTTTGACCACTTTTGCTAGGCGTCGATTTTCCCGAATGTGGTAAGCAGTATAGCTTAGAATGGTCAGTCGTAAAACACATTTCATAGCCGTTAGTTGCGTCGGCTAGGTGAGATTCAAATGTTCAGTTACGCCAACTCAATGAATATTCAAATTGAATACCATACGTGAACGCACGCTGAATAATTTAATAAACAACACTTGAGAAATTCCCTGATGATTCAATTAGCTTTAATTACACTGGAAATAAGGCTGGTTTTGTAATGGGGTTCGTTTGTAATTTTTGGCAATATTTTTGAAGGCCGTCAAACAGACTGTCTATAGGCGATTGGCATTGCCAATACCTACGGTATTGAGCATGAGATATGGTAATATTTACTATAAATTAACTTTTCACTGAGAGATCAATACAGTTGAGAGTCATGACGAAAAGTGTTCGATTCGACAGACTAGAATGTACAAAACATTATAGTAGTATACAAGATACATATTAATAATTTTTTTTTCTATGTATGTACATCGATTATTATCGATGTACATTGTACATTCATAGAAAAAAAAATATACCGGCCGAATTGAGAACCTCCTCCTCCTTTTTGGGAAGTCGGTTAAAAATAACATAAAAAAAGTAGTTACATCCGAAAAGCCTTAATTAAAATCCAAAAAAATATGCTCCTATAAACTTAACTTGTACATAAAAACAAATTGAAATTTTAGTTGGACATCAACACGTACAACGGCCTATAAACGGAACCGGAAGTGGAAGGATCCCTTCCGTTTCCGCATTGCGTCTGTTACGAAGTTTTAATATTTGTTGTTTCTTAGTTATTTAGTTTTACACTCACAAGTAAGAATGTTTTATTACTCGTACCTTCTCTTATTCGAGGGTAAAATGGGTAAATTCTTGAACCTTAAAATTTTGTTTCATTCAGTTATTTATTCGTCTCTAATTTAGTTCATCCCCTTTTTTGCTTACATCAAAGAAATAGTCTTATCTTAAAATTTCTATTGGTTTATGATATTTTTATGATAAAAGTCAGTCAGTTCTATAATGATTGTAGATAAGAGACATAATATCAACGATTTTCTTACACATTTTTTTATATTTACTCCCGATTCATCTAATCTAGACAGATGTCAATATTCGTTAGTATCATCGCAGAGATTTTTATATTGGAAATTATATTATAACCAATAAAATTGCTTCATGAAAAATAAAAAATACAGTCAGTATATTTTATTCTGTTTATATATAAACTAGCTGACCCGGCAGACTTCGTACTGCCCCAATCTATACATCTATACTAATATTATAAAGTGGTTGAGTTTTTTGTTTGTTTGTTTGCTTGAACGCGCTAATCTAAGAAACTACTGGTCCGATTTCAAAAATTATTTCTGTATTAGAGTCTTCACAGTCACTAAAAAATATTTTTTTCTTGAAGAAGGCTATAGGCTATATATTATCACGCTACGACCAATAGGAGCGGAGTACCAATGAAGAATGTTTAAAAATCGGGAGATTTTTTTTTCCTTTTGAGAGCTTCCGCTGCATACGTACGTACGTAAACGATTTGATGTGCACGAACACCAAATACTCTACGCATGTATAAGCTGACAGATTTCGTCCCCATCAAGCGAGGTGTGAGGCAAGGGGATACTCTCCTGCCAAAGCTCTTCACTAATATGCTAGAAGACGTAATTAAATCTCTAGACTGGGAAGAGAGAGGAATAAATATAAATGGCACACGCATGTCACACCTGCGTTTTGCTGACGACCTTCTTCTACTATCTGAGAATGTTGCTGATCTTCAATCTATGCTTACAGAACTACACGAAGCATCCCTGAAAGTGGGTGTACGTATGAACATGTTCAAGACCAAGCTCGTGGCTAGTCATCCAATTGGAACAGCTACCAGTAATGTTGGTAACACCCCAATAGAACATGTAGACCGGGAGTCTCAGGTAAGGAGATTGCTAAACGGATCCAGTTAGGTTGGACTGCATTTGGGAAACTTGATGACATCTTCCGCTCTTATCCTCAGTGTCTGAAGACCAAGGCATTTAACCAGTGCATTCTGCCTATCATCACCTATGGTGCTGAAACATGGTCGCTTACAAAAGGTAACATGTATAAAATAATGGTTGCTCAAAGAGCCATGGAGTGAACCATGCTGGGCATCTCCCTCGTGGACAGAAAACCCAACGTCGAAATACGACGTAAAACGCAAGTCGTGGATGTGGGTAAATGGATCACGGGATTAAAGTGGGGTTGGGCGGGACATCTGGCAAGGCGGGATGACGGAAGATGGGCTGAAGCTATTACAGAGTGGTGGCCTAGGGAGAGTCACAGGAAACCGGGTAGACCACCGGCCCGGTGGGTAGACGACATTGTCGGAGCAGCGGGTAGGCAGTGGATGTAATTGGCAAGGGACCGTATAAAGTGGCATAAAAATAAGGAGGCCTATGCTCAGCAGTGGGTTATTACGGGCTGATTAGATAGATAGAAAGAAAGTTAAATAGATGAATGCACTCATAGATATGGTAACACAATATCGTATAACTTTTTTCCGTGTTTTGAAGTGCGACAGGATGGATTGACATATTACAGTTGGTTGTCAAATCTAATGTCAAATATTATGATTGCGTTCAAAAGTTTAAATTGAGACAAAACTTAAAATTGATCAATTTAAAAACAGACCAAATTAAAAATCAGGTATTATTAGGTATTTTCGGAAATTAAAAATTAAATAATTAATAAATAGTTTACACAAATTAATGTCTAAAACAAACAAATATAACAAAAAGAAAGCCTGAACATTTTACAAAAAAATAATTTCTGAACGCACACATGAATAGTTGTTACAGTATTTGAGAGTATTGGACAACAAATGTTTGACATGTAATAAACAAATCAGCATTTATTGAAATGATTAAGTTTTAATTACACATATCGAAATTCATTGTTTTTAAGATGCATTCTGCTATTCGGGGCGGAGACAAATCCAACGAATCAATAACCATGAAAATTGATTCAGCAGATCTCGAGTTATAAGTGTTGTAACAAACCCGTCTTTCTTTTATATATATAGATTAACGTATTTGTAGTAAAATAGGCAGATAAAGTAAGTAATTCTACAGTACAGTAATTGTACAGTAAGTAATTATTACTTACTCTCCTAGATAATTAACTTTATCACGTTTCAGTAGGTTCAGTTATTTATTGATAGCCTGGGTTCCATATATTTAATAATATAATAAAATATACTATATCACAGTTTAATAATCCATGTATGATCTAAAAGATGATTAACTTGGTGGACAAATTGAAGGTAAACAAAGTGAATATCGTGAAACTTCCCACTAACCCCAAAGGACTCAAATGATAGCTAAATGAATTAATAATATACAACATTTGTACAGTGAGAGTACATCCTTATGTTATTTATTATCCCAACTCTGCGAATTTATAGTGTTTACGTGATACATATAAACATTGGGGAGTATTCTATGTGCACTCTAACGCTAAATAATAAGGTTGAAAATTGATTAAATTCTTATGTTACTGCTAAATATGAATAGATATAAATTTAATGAAAATTAAGTGTTTTCATTCATGTACTAGGTATTTGAAAAGCTGATTATGGTGAAATTATAACGATGTTACTTAGTTATTACGGGATTGCAGTCTAAATACTTTGGAATGAAACGATATTTATTTATAATCGAATACTTACAGAAACGGTTCTTAAATGTTAAAGTTTAATTGAAAATGTTTCTTAATCCACTCTCATTTAGGTGCAAAGCCGCTACTCCGACTTTGAAGTATCGTTGAAATTGCCTCAATTTGAACATCCTATTTATATTTTCATAAGCCCGCGCGATTTATTTTAGGGCTGTTCACTTAACGTGGCAAGAAGAAAGTTTAAATTATAATTATGTTATAGTGACTTTGGTTTTTCTATATTTTTACATATATGTGTCGGCAATCAGATGCAATTTATCTCTGTATAAAGGATTTTCAGCAGTTTAGGCATATCAAATGTACAGATAGAGTTACTTGCTTTCATAAATATTAGGCAGTTTCTCACACAATACAGACTACACTCAGAAATGGTTTTAATTCAATTATTTCTATAAAATGTTTTAAGGTTTTTACAGAAAAACAACATTTTGCCGTTGGAGCAATACGTACACAATTCAATAGTAAAATCAGTTTGTACATACAAAATACTCATTCAATGAAAAAGGAAATCTAAGTAAAATCGAAACTTATACTGAAAGGACCAACCCTTACCCAAATCTTTACATAGGTAATGTGCCTCCAGCGAGAAAGGCTTAATGAAGTGATATGCATAAATTTACCTATACTCAATACTATAAAATCCACTCCGAAATCATTTCCATGTTAGAATATTTTTTCGTTGCGTGTAAGAAATACGATTTGACTGAAAATAGGGTTTCAATCTCTCTAATATTTACTCTTAGCGAAGAGGAAACTAGATTTGAGCACCTATACTTAAGGTAGTTTTAGGATGTATGCTGAACACTAAATGTAATAATAATTCTCGTTACTCTTAGTTCACCAAATCACCACATTTTAAATAAAGACAATAGTTACCTATATAGTTTCTTTTTATAAATAGGTATTTCTTTTTTCTATAAAATTAAGATGCTAAATGCTCTTTTTCACATGCCGCTGACTATAGTAAGCAGCCAAATAACTATTGGGACTTTTAGAAAACTATTTTAAAGCTAGAAACAGCGACACCATGAGAAAATAGAATGTAGGACTTGGCAGTTTATTCAGATTAAAAGGTTTCTGAACCCCCTACATCCTGTTTCCCACTTGGCCGACAATCGGTACGCAATGCAGACAATTCCTGACCCAAATGCACTGTCCGTACAAAACGATATTTCATGGGACGCACAGTAAAATTGGCAAAAAGTAAAACAAGAGTCCAAACCAATGTACTTTGACTTTCAGTAAATTACAAAAGTTTTACAACGAAATTATATTTGGGTTCTTTATTACAGAGTAGCCTGAGGAAAAGTTATTCTACCAGTGTTTACATATAGATCAAAGACAAAAGAATTGAGGGCAAATGAAATTGTTTTAGTAGAATCACGAATTTAACTTGCGGTTTTAATAATTTTCATAGAAAAGGTAGAAAAGGTGGAAAAGGTAGGTAGGGTTTCGCTTTATATTAACTTGCCGACTGTAGATATTGAGAATTATACACAATAGGTAATTTAACCGATTGTAAGCTGTTAAGACTTAGTTTCTATAATAAAGGGTATTTCGCTGAAACGGTAGAATTAGGAATGGTTGATAGAACTAACATCAAATAGGCTTTTATTAGAAGATGGGCGCATGTCAGAAGAATTAAATAAAAACAAAAAAGTGTAGACAAATACTAGCAACACACTTGACGGAGGTTATCCAAAAGTAGTTTTTCCTGTTTTATTTCCACAAATTTTGTTACAGCAATAAAATCTATGAAAGACAAAAGGCCTTTCGTTGCACAAAACAATAAGCCCCGTACTATAGCGACGAGAATTTTATTTTATCAGAAAGCGGAAAAGCAAATAACATTTTTTTAAGTAACGAATTGTAATCTTTTTTCACTTTTTACGTCGCATTGCGGAGTTCATTTTACGCATTTCTACAATAAATATGCATGTAACGTAGAGTAGGTATTTTCCTCGAAGCGAAATACCTACGCATTTTCCTTATCTAATCTAATAGCTTTCAATCCACTCCGTCGCTGAGTAAGAAGTAAAGTCTCGTGAGTTGAAAAAACATAAGATGTCTTGGTTTCCGCATTAAGCAATATACTTTACTAGTGACACCTCGCGGTTTCACCCGCGTTCCCTGGTGCCCTTAATTTTCCTGGTATATGAACATATTTTTACTTTGTGCCAAATTTGAAGCAGATTCCTTCAGCCGTTTTGGCGTGAAAGAGTAACAAACATGCAAACATCCATTCATACTCACAAACTTAGAAGATATTCTAAGTCCCATTTTAAGACTCCATATTAGTAGACCCACAGTAGTGGTATGTACATACATCCTCGCACTCTGAAAAAGGATTCTTCGCAAATTTATTTGATAACTTTGTATGTCAAAGTTATATTTAATTTTGTAAAATGGCAATTAAAATTTAATGCTTAACCAAACACTATCTCGGCTTCCAAGTTTGCCGTGACGACAATGTGGAGTATCATTTTTAATTCAGTACAGTTTCTACGGTTCTATTTGCATCTGTCTGGGTCAATATTTACACCAGCATCGCTGCTTCGGGCATTCTAGTTTTGGTTTTAAATGAAATGGCGTGTTTAAAGGGTTTCTAAACATTTGGACCAACGTTTTAACTTGACAGTTTATTATAAAACTAATCTCTTACTAGCTGTCTTGGATAACACTGCCATATAAGAAATACTAAAATTACCTAGACCCACTAAATATAGGTAAACCAAAATTCATTTCGTTATGAGTTCTATAAGGAACACTGTGACATTTCGAGATATTTATTTATTAGAGATATCTATGTAATACTTAAATCATTGAGGTACTTACTTAATGCTATATTTATCAATCTTAAACATTAAAGGCACTTTATTTACAAACATCATCGTTTTGAAACACCTTCTAAAGTATGCAAAAAAAAGGCTGCGCTATTTTCGTGCGTGAAAATTCAATTATCGAGCTAAGCAATGATGTTTAGATTAGACACTCAGCTAAATCCACGAACATTTCCGAATAATTCCGAACACATTTTCAACTAAGTCGTGTGTTGGGAGCTATTTGATGTTAAACTGTAGCGTTTTTGCGGTGGAGGAGCACTACAAAGTTTGCTTGTACAATTTGATAGTTTTTCGAAAAGTTATACCATTAAGCAGTACGGTTATGTTAGTTAGTACCTACTAATAACTTAGTAGCTAGTAGCTACCAAGTTATTAAGCTTTAAGCAAGCTGAAAACATGAGTGGAATTATAATTTCATGCTATATTCTCCACAACTTTTCGATTTGAGTGTTTATATACACTAATATTATAAAGAGGAATGATTTGTATTTTTGTATGTAATGAATAAACTCAAAAAGTACTGGACCGATTTTAATAATTATTTTTTCATTAGAAAGATTATCACTCAGTAACATAGGCTATATTTTATCCCTGTATTCCCACGGGAACGGGAACTACGCGGGTAAAACCACGCGGAGGCAACTAGTAAATGATAGTAGTTGACAGACCGGTTGGCTCTGTGGTTAGTGACCCTGACTATGTAGCCGCCGGTGGTGAAAATGAAAAGAATGATATTGAAGCTTACTTTGGGATCCGATTGGCCGTCTGTGAAAATGTCCTGTGATATTTTTATGGATGCGCCTAAAATTCCTCACCATAGATTTATTAAAAAATATACACATAAATACACCTAAATATGTAACTACTATTTTAGTTCCTCAAATAATATCGATTCAAACCATGAAGACCATAAAGTTGACATCATGTTGTGTAAACACTTATTTATGCACCGCGAAAATATTTACCGTTTCTCGTTCATAATTCATAGTACACGAGGGCCGCTTCAGCTGACAATTATTTCTTTTGACATGCCTAAAAAAACGCAATACATATTTCGTAAAGCCAAAACATTTCGTAATAAAACGTACGTCAATCACAAATGCTTGACACGCAACAATGTACGGCACGGGAACAACACGATGTGACCAGCTCAAAACAGTAAATAAAATAAAAAAGAATGCTTTGAATTTAATAATAATGTGCCACAAATTTTGCTTGCGGCTTCACTCGCGCGGAATTAATAGGTACTCTAGATTTCAGTAGCTTATGTCGTTTTAAACACATCAAGCAATTCTATGAAAATAAGTATGAAAATTATTGAATTCTAAAATAATAGTCTTTATCAAAGCACATATTTTTATTCAATGACATTTATGAAACCTGTCATCTTTTTACTCTTCTAAGTATATATAGCAGAAATGGAATACGTCTAGGTCTTATAAAGATGGGTGTTGTGTTTTCCTGTAACGTTAAATTTTATATTCTTCTGTAATAGGTATCGGGTACTGTTCATCTTTAATTACCTTATTCAGTGTCACTTTGTAATCTGTGTGCCTTCTCCATGTTAAACCGGAGTCCGTTATAATTTCATAGTGTAGAGTCCAAAACGTTTAGTTATAGTTCCGAATTCCCATTTCTTGTTATCACTATAGTTTCTTACTTGGACTCTCTGCCCAACTTGGAAATTCCTTACATTGGCAGTATGCTCTGTAGGTGAGCGAAATGCTACACACCCTTTATTCAACATAGCATGCAGTAGTGTCCTCACAGGTCGATCGCTGAAAATTTGCTCATAAGGACTTTTCCCAGTAACTGTATTAGGCGTTCTACGCAACTGTAATTTAACTTTTAAAATTTTGTCCTGTATCAATCCAGTTTCGTTATCCATACTGTGTAAAGCTTTCTTTACGGTCTGTACGACTCTTTCTGCTTGACCGTTAGTCGCTGGATGATATGGCGCTGAAGTTTTATGTACTACTCCGGATTCTTCCAAAAATGATGTAAATTCTCTTGACGTGAACTGTCTGCCATTATCAGAGACTAAAATGTATGGTATGCCGAAATCTACGAATAAATTCTTGAGTTTAGAAATACACCAGGAGCTTGTAATTGTTTTTGTCGGAATTATCTCCACCCATTTCGATAAAGCGTCTACTATTATAAAAAGGTAATAACCATGTTTTGGCCCGGCAAAATCGATGTGTATACGTTGCCATGGCTCTGTCGGTACCTCCCAATGATGTAATTGGACTTTAACTGGTTCATTCTGTTTAAGACGACATTCACGACAATTTGTAACCATTTGTTCTATATCTTTATCAATATTTTTCCAGTAGACGTAACTACGAGCCAACAATTTCATCTTTAAAATGCCTAAGTGGCTCAAATGTAGTTCTTCCAATATTTTACTTCGTAGGTTCTGCGGAATCATGACTCTAACTCCTTTAATGAGGCAATCATCTTCTAATGTAATTTCGTTGTCGTAATATCCGAATGTTCTTAGAGTTTGACCCCTTTTTAAAGCATGAACTATTCTGTTGTATTCGGGATCATTCATTGTTTCTTTTGCTATTACGTTACGATTGAAAGAAAGTGTGTTTATTTGATTTTGTTGAAATAAACTGTGTTGATCAGTTATGTGCTCCGGTGTCTGCTCAACTGGAAATCTTGAGAGATAATCTGCATTACTATTACTCACTGAATTTCTGTACTCAATCTTGTAATCAAATCCGGACAGAAAATGTGCATAGTGAAATAATCGCATCGTACTCATCGCTGGCAACATTTTATTTGGGTGAAATATTGTGGTAAGCGGCTTATGATCAGTGATCAGTGTAAATTTTCTTCCATAACAATAGTGAAAAAATTTTTTTATCCCCCAATATATAGCTGTAGCCTCCTTGTCTATTTGGCTATATTTCTTTTCGCTAGATGTCAGAGATCTCGAAGCAAATGCAATAGGTCTGTCACCGCCATCAGGCATGCGATGCGAGAGGACTGCCCCTAGACCGGTTGGTGAAGCGTCTGTTGCAAGAACCAAAGGTTTATTTTGATCAAAATGTACTAAAATGTTATCACTTACAATTTCTTGTTTGATTCTATTGAAACTTCGTTCACATACATCTGACCAAATAAATTTTATATTCTTCTGTAATAGTCTATTAAGTGGATGAGTAATAGAAGCTAAATTAGGAATGAATTTGTTGTAGTAATTACTCATACCCAAAAATGTTCTTAATTCATTAATGTTCTTTGGTCTTTCTGCTTCTATTATTGCCCGAATTTTTTCCTTGTTCTTGTGTAACCCTTGTTTATCTATAGTGTGACCTAAATAGTTTATACTTCTCTTGAAGAAATTACATTTGTCCTTATTTAATTTGAGGTTATTTTGTAGTAGTTTTTTCTAAAACTTGTTCTAATCTCTCCTGCAGTTCTTCTTCTGTTGATCCTTGAATTATTATATCATCAAAAAAACATTTAACTCCCTGTATATTTTGTAATATCCTGTCCATAAATTTTTGCCATAGATTTGGAGCTACTTTTACTCCGAACATTAGACGATTTACTTTAAATGTTCCTCTATGTGTGCTAAGTGTTTGTAATGTGGCACTCTCTTCATCCATTTGCATATTAAGATAAGCTTGACATATATCCAAAGTACAGTAATACTCTCCACCGTTCATTTCTGCAAATATATCTTCTATAATAGGTATCGGGTACTGTTCATCTTTAATTACCTTATTCAGTGTCACTTTGTAATCAGCACACAAACGAATGGAGCCATTAGGTTTAACGATTGGGACTATCGGCGTTCCCCATTCGGAATTTTCAATTTTTGTAATGACGTTTCCTTGACATAGACGTTCAATTTCTTTATCAACTCTTTCTTTTAGTGCATATGGAATACGTCTAGGTCTTATAAAGATGGGTGTTGTGTTTTCCTGTAACGTTAAATGGCCTTTGTAATTTGGAATACACCCTAATTTTCCATCAAAAACGGGAGCAAATTTTAATAGAATTTCATCTAATTTGGAATGATTGTTGTCAATGACAACTTTCTTCATGTCTGCAATATTTAATTCAATTTCTCTTATCCATGATCTACCAAATATGGCGTCAACATCTTGTTTGATTATAAACAATTTTCCAAAGAAATGTTGACCTCTATAGTTGCACTTTGTATAGACAACTCCAATGGGTATAATAAGTTCCCCTGTATAAGTTCGCATACGTACTTTTGTTTTAAAAATTTTATTTCCTAATTGTAATTTATGAAAATGACTTAGTGACATAGAAGAAAGTGCAGCTCCAGTATCAAGCTCCATCTGAACCTTCTTGCTTTCAATTGTTACGTCAATCATAAATTTATCAGAATAATTATACCTGATAAATTTGATACCGCAGTCTACCTCCTCAGTGTTGCTTAAATAGTTGTCATCCACCTGATTATTTGTATTTTGCTTACTGGATTGTAGACAAATGCGCGCCAAATGACCTGTCTTCTTACATTTTGTACATATAGTATTTATATGTCTGCATTTGTTCGCTCTGTGGTCAGTATCTCCGCAACGGTAACACTTCCCTTGTAAATCTTTGATTGATGTTATATTACGTTGCGTATGTTGTGTCCGAAAGTTATTTTTGTTTTGGACTGAATGTAATGGTGCTTCTATATTTGTTTGTGATTTTGTATCATAAATTCGTTGTCCATTTTAGCGATTTCCGTAGTTGTCGCTAACTGTACTAATTCGTTAAATTTCTTGTTGTGGGTATCTTGCAGTATCTTCGTTCTAATTTCACTGTCTCGAATTCCACGGATGAATTGTAATGATAAGAAGTTATCCGTTATGGGTTTTTGACAGTTGTTGCAGTTAAATTCGCAATCATGTGCTAAATGTTTCAGCTCTGTGCTGAAAATAGGTATCGATTCATTAACGTTTTGTATGCGCGTTATAAATTTATGTCGACGTGCCCACACGGTAGGTTTCGGGTCTATATAATCTTCTAATATATTTATCAAGTCCATAAACTCTATTTGGGTCGGATCATCAGGTGTGCACAAATCGTAAGCCTTTTCATGAAGTTCTGGACTTACGGAACTAAGCAATATGTAGTTTTTCATTTTAACATCTTTGCAATTTGTAACATGTAAGTATGTTTCTAGTCGCCTAACAAAATTTTTGAAACTTTCTGTGTGTTGGAAAGGTTGAAAATTAATTTTCGGAGATTGATTCTGTGTCTTTTCAGTCAGAATTGTCGTAGTGCAGGCTTGAGATGTAGGTGCTATTGTAATTGTTTGAGATGATCGATTAAATAATAATAATTTAAGTTGTGTCATTTCTTCCTTCATTTCAAAATGTAAATCCGTCTCTTGTTCTGTATCATTACATAATTTCTCTATTTGTTCCTGAATTGTATCAAACTTCTGTTCGTATTTATCAATTGACGTAAGTCTTGTAGTGTATTCGATATCAGAAATGATACTCACAGTTTGTAAATAATTGTAATTCTTTGTAATTTGAGCTTTTATTGAACTCCTAGCCCGTTTTAGGGCTTTTAATTCGTCATCCATCGTCGCCAATATTGAATTCTAAAATAATAGTCTTTATCAAAGCACATATTTTTATTCAATGACATTTATGAAACCTGTCATCTTTTTACTCTTCTAAGTATATATAGCAAAAATAATGTCGACCCAGTGATCCAGAAAAGGTTATACAAGCTCACATTCACAGGCTACATCTATATAGACATAAAGGAAGGACAAACAAATAATTGCGACAACTTATCAATTCCTATAGATAGATAAGAATGAAAAGAATATCCATTGCCATCCATTGAACGATATAGCGTGCATTAAAACCATATATTTTAAATGCAAACAAAAAACTTTGTTAACAACAAACGTAGAAAGTGATTCAAAGCGCAATCATAGGCATTTTGCACGCAGTTAAAATTGATGACCTATCGTTTATATAACTGAAATATTTCATTGTGACAAATTAATACTTTATTTCTTTCAAATATATTTCTTAAAAAAAATACTCGTGAAAAAAATGCATTGTCACTATAAAAATTGATTGTGGATTCTCAAGTGGAGAAACAAACGTTTCGAGACAACTCAAAGCTCAAGTACAACATTCGTAGCGGGCTCTACGAGTCACGCCGCGACAGACGCTTTCGTAGATGTTGCTACGATTTCGTAGATCTCGTAGCAAGTCGTAAATCATGTGCTTTCCGCAGAATTTGAAGAAATACAACAGAAAAGGAGTCCATATATTATTTTATACAACCCATATTTATAACTTGGGATTTTGAAGTAGTATATTCTAAGTATGCTCATCCTATATATGTTTGTCTCTCGTCAAGCATAATCTAGCCACAAAAAATATTATCAAACACAAATACTAAAGCAAAATAAAAATAAGCTTATTTCTCTGCAGTACTAATTTATATTAAATTTAACGCTAAAACTTCATAATCTTTACTTTCGTCTTTCAGATCCCAGACAGAGATATGAAAGTGGATTATACATAAACTAAACTTAAACTAAAAACTTTGCAACATTAAATTTCTTGGAATAAATCAAAAGATTTTACTGTTGAATGAACGTTAATTTTATATTCAAATCGCAAATTTTAAGCTAGTTAATAAATTAAAGTTTTTACTGAGTCTCGTGAAATGTTCTAGGTCTCCTAAATAATTTCTACCACTGATAAATATAGAAACGAATAGAGTTTATTATAAAAATATTATTATTACTTACTTTCCTTGCTTTTGAATAAAAAAATTAGTACTTAAGATATAATCATACCTACATTCAAAGTGTAAAATACTAATGTAAAAAACTAAATGTAAAAATCAAGAGCACCGTAAAAAGTTATTGCTCTTATTTTAGCAGCAATTCAGGTGTTAAAACCTCAGGGAAATGTTTTTTAAAACTGAATAAATTATTATTTAGAAACTATTTTACTATTTCCTCACACATAGGATACCATTTAAACCATAAATTTTTTTTATCTATGTCAAATTACTTAGAAATAGAAATACTCAAACATATAAAAAAGTAAGTACATAATTATGAACATTTTTAAGTATTTAGGTATGTACATTGTACATCGTATACCATTACAGAAAAGAGCAAAATAAACATTTAAATAAAAGTAAATAAATTTCTATTTATATAACTATGCTATTGATATTGGTCCACAAATGTCAACTGAAAACAAATGGTTTGTCATCGTGGAATTGTGAAAACTTAATTATTTAAAAAAGCCGGTCACAAAAATACATCGACAACAATGACTGTGAACATAAATGGGTCGCGTTTCCATTGCGAAATATTTCACATTCAGTCCTTTACAAAACAACCAGAAGCAATCATGAAAACAAGTGAAAAAATTGGCGAACCTCATCAATAAACCAATATATTTTCCAGTATTATTATGCATATTTAATATAAATACATATTGTTCCTTCGGTACATACACTTAAGGATCAAAATAATGTCATTATATGTGTAATTTGAAATCACACTTATCTTATCCTAAACTTGTTAATGTCCAATTATGAATGTTTATTAGTTTTTAACCGACTTCCCAAAAAGAAGGAGGAGGTTCTCAATTCGGCCGGTATGTTTTTTTTTTTTTTTTTTTTTTCTATGTATGTACATCGATTACGTCGCGGTTAATGGACCGATTCGCGTGATTCTTTTTTTGTTCGACGCGAAATAGCTGCCAGATGGTCCCATAAAAATTTCTTTTAGTTTGGTTTAGTAGTTTTCATTTTATAAGCATTATTGTTATTTGGACGATGTCATTTTGACGATACTTTGTATATTAGTATGTCGATAACTTTAACATTTCTAATCCGATTTGCGTAATTCTTTTTTTGTTCGTTAGGGTACATATTCAAGTTGGTACCCTGGTCATCTAGTCAGCATATGATGATGGGATCCCAAGGAAATCGTGAAGAACACTCAAATTATAAGCATATAACTGTTACGTTTCAGTCAATATCATACAGTTTGTTCAATTATTTGCGTTTGATGATGATTTCCTATGGATGAGCTGATGATGGAAGGTACAACTCCTCAAAGGATAGGAGTTCAGAGAAAATTCTTTCAAAATTATACGTACATATGGATAGAGAATAGTATTCCTTGAGGCTATTAGGTTGACCTTGAAGGTTAATCTCATTAACGTTTAGGTTTAATAGTGTTCTGTGATTGTTAAATAAATAATAAGCCTACCCATACTTAAATCACTAAAAAGCAAAAAATAAAAATAAAACTACGTTAAAAAAAACCGACTTCCAAAAATACTAAAAAGCAAAAAATAACTAACGCAATTTATAACACTTTCCTCTACTTAACTACTGACTACTTATTCTTTCCGCTTGCTGCTTGGTTTGAAGTCGGTGCCAAGCCATATATGAATAAAAAAAATTACTTAAAGAAATAAAATGGTGTAACAAATAAATTTCTACACGATAACCTACTAACTACTAACCTACGTAAATAAATAACGATAAATGACAATGAGAAACAAATGAAAACGACGATGAAATAAATGTAATTTACATTCTACAACTATAGTGGTCCTGTAAAGGACCGTTTATTTCTAATATTAATAACTCAAAACCAAGAGCATGAGTTTTAAAGAAGAGTTTAGAATTTTAAATGCAAACGGTGCCAAAGTTCTTAACAGAGAATCTTAACAAAGATCTTTTGTATATTGTTTACTGTAGGTTTGCTAATTATGCTGTGGCTTGGCACCAACTTCAAACCAAGCAGTAAGCGGAGAGAATAAGTAGTCAGTAGTTAAGTAGAGGAAAGTGTTATAAATTGCGTTAGTTATTTTTTGCTTTTTAGTATTTTTGGAAGTCGGTTTTTTTTTTCACGCAACAAAGGCTAAAGGGATTTGAATGAAATAAAACATAGGCTGCTTATCCCGAAAAAATTAAGCTAGTATTTAAATCAATGAAAAGAAACGAAACATTCATAATTACAGGATCAAAAGCGTCGAACGGCAAACAATTCTTCATTAAAAAACCAAGTTTAGTAAATGGAAACTCGTACTGTCAAAAGTGGTATAATTGCATTAAAACTCGGTGCAGCCCATCGATATATATGTACTACGTACTAGATAGGGCGTTCCGAACACTCGCTTTTATCAACTCAACTGAACTGCAGTCCCCACACCCGACTTTAGTGTGGCTTCGACATTCATTCAGTGCGGGTGCGCACGGAGCAGCGTTAATAACAACGATAATCCGAATCAAAGTAGACCCTGGACGAAAATAACTAGTCAGTAGTCAACTAAGTAAAATTACTACCTGTTTAAGTGAATTAATAGGTGATAATTCCGTAATTCCAGAGTAGAAAAACAATTTATCTATTTAAATACCACGCCATTCTACAATCATATACTAAAACGTGCAGATGTTCCCTTAAAACTGGTTGTAGGTAAAAATACGTAACTGAACACAGACTTGATATGTTTTTTTAGAAAGGTTTTAATTTCATTAATTGTTAATGAGTTTTTAATTAGTAGTGATAGTTTGATATTTTGAATAATTGTTTTATGTTAATTCAAGCCCTGGCCCGTACCTCTGAGTACTCATTTAAGCCATGTGAAGTCCGCCAATCCGCACTAGGCCCCCCTAATATTAATATAATACATTTTGAAATCGAGTTTTATTCTAATGAAGTTTAGAAGGTAAAAAAGATGTGTCACATCTGCGGTGTGAACTCTATAGGGACGACATCTTAGTGTAGTTAACTGAACGAAACGCGTAAGCGCCATGAAATTTGCGGCGCTTACGACGTTTTGGTCGCGAGAAAACTATACTCTAAGCAATCTAGCGCTGTATCTTTTAAAATAGTTTGGTTAGTTGACACAGCTTTATACAGCGCTGCAGCGAACTTTAGTTCTAACTCTTACCAGTTTTTAAACAAATGTTTTACATGAACGTTCTTGTCTATCGCTATACGTCGATGGTGCAGCCAGACTGGCGACAAAACTTCCAATGCAATTAGCGAATAAATTAAAATATTGAAGGTACAATTGAAATGGATCGCGCACCTCTGTTTAAAGCGCATATTTCTCTTAAAAAAAAGAATTTATGGCCGCCAGTTTGTATGCAAAAAAGATCGTTAAAATATTGAGTGACAGGTAAGTGGAACTATCACAAAGTATCACGTTCACCAATCATTCTAGAGATCTGGGATCAACTCTCATAGATACCTACTACCCATTTTTATATGTCCTACTTTTATAAATGTATAACTTTGTATGGATGTTTCTCTCTTTCACACAATAACGATAAAACTTAGTACACCGATAGATTTTATTTTGGATTAATACATAATGATACTTTCAGTCTGGGAAAGTTGAAGATTCATTGAAAAGCTAGGTGAAAGCTAGTGCATAAATTAATGGCGTTCAATATATAATAAATATTGTTGTATATTTTAAATATTATCGCATTCGTTCGCAGTTCTTTAACCTGTCTGCTAGAATAATATTATCTCTCCAAATCTAAATGTCATCTTCAAGATACAAGAAAGAAATACTAGACTTCATTTCGCGCAAAGTGTGAAATAACAAACATTTATCATCAGACGTGCATAGAATGAGTCGCTTTTATATAGGTACTATATTTAACATGTAGGTACTTTATAATATTAAATGAGGCTTCATGACAAATATAATCTACTTAGTAAAAATAATGTGATTGTGAGTAGCTTAACGTAAAATGTAAATATATTGTTATTATTATTATTATTATTATTAGCTATGAAACATTTATCAATGAAACTTTATAATAGAGCATCTTCGTTTAAAATATTTATTTCAAAGATATAAAATTCAATTTGTACAGCATTATTGCTATTGTCTGCACAAACACTATTCTATGGAAATACTATTTTTAACGCTCGAATTCTTTCATTTATCTTGCGCCGGAAATTCCTTTGTTGCTAATCTCCTTTGTTGAAACTGTTGGAAGCACACAGAAGGTGTTCGATCCATAAATCTCCAACACTATTCGAACTATAAGGAAGTACCTAGTCCTTTGCAAACTTTAGGACTCACGATTTACTAGATTTTTTTTTGTAGAAAAAGTACTGAATTGTACAGATTCGCCACGAGTTTGTTTGATATCGACTATCTTTTGAAACTCAGCTAACTGAAACGTAGAATTTATTTAACGCTAAACATCTCTGGGGTATCGTAAAAAGCTGATAATGAGTATTGCACTTTACACTTAGCACATAGTGGTTGAAAAAAGTATTTTGTTGATGGTGTAAAATAACTAAAGATTATGTAGTATGTTACATAACAAATGGTATACCAATTAAACATATTGTGCGACGTGTGGATAAAAAGGACACTATATATCGCGTCAAAACATTCAATTAACGATTATAATGTAGGTATTTTAATTCTTCTAGAAGACTGTTCCAAAGATATAATGATATCTCACTTATGTAACCTAACTTCAGACTACCATAATCTAGTTATAGGACTTTCTGTAACTAATTAAGCAATTGGTATAGTTTGAGGCTCGAATTAGAAGCGAGCCTAAAGCAATTACTATAATTAGTAGGTACTCGTAGTAGTTACCACGTTTTAGGAGTCAACTATTATAATAATGGTTTTGTACTGTATTCTCACTTAGGTATAGGTACGAGATAAATTTCGTTAAAATACAATGAGATTGCTTTCAAACTATCAAAAATACTGTCTGGGTGACCGATATTAGATTTTATTAAGCTTACCTACTATATTATCAGGAATTTGATTTCAGTCTACATTTTCATAAAAAAAATATGTTTTTGTATCATATTTAGTTTACTGATAACACTTATAACTGATAATGGCACAACCAATTTAAATAAAATTTGGAACATCTATTAACGCTATAAAGGAGAATATTGGATACTTATTTATTACCTACTAGCCGCCGTCGCGCGGTTTTACCCGCATAGTTCCCGTTCCCTTAGGAATACGGGGATGAAATACATAGAGTTATTTATGAACAACGTAGCTTTCTATTAGTGAAAGAATTGTGCAAATCGGTCCGGTAGTTTCGAAGCCTATTCGTTACAAACAAACAAATCTTTCCTCTATATATAATATTAGTATAGATAGGATATCATTCGATTGGGACCGTAAGGGTGAATGTCAGTGGAAACGTAGTTAATCCGATCAGCTACTACAAGATACACGACAGTTCGTCACGTCCTACATAATGTGATGTCACCTTTATTATTTACGTGTTATTGTTATTCATGAGAGGAATTTGCAGTCGGAACACGTAAACAACAGTGACTTTTTTCTTGAAACAATAGCTTGAGGGAATTTTATTTTCATCCCGTTGTCGGGAAAAGGTTAACTTTCTAACATACCAATACCTATAGGCCAATTATTATTGTTTTAAACATATACAGGCAATTATTCGAAAGGTACAAAGTTAATATTTATTTATTGTCAAAAAAGTACCGCTTATTATCCAATTTCAATGAAATTCAATACCATTATTAAGCACGAGAGCATTCTCGAGAGAATTGTTGTCCGTTCATCGCTTGATTCGTAAGACAGCGAGATGACATATTTACTTAGATTATAAATATACATAAGCATATTTAGATCGGTCATTCCCTTAATAGAGGTCAATAACCACTAACTACTTTAACAACGAGCATATTTACTATATACAAGGGAGGTATATAGTTATTCTATACATATACATAAGTTGTACCTGCTATATTTCCAATTTGGTGCCCCAAAAGGCATTGTGACCAAAACTGCCTAATCAGTTCGAAGCACGACAATCAACTATTAAGTTCTTAATATTTAGTTCAAAGGTAATAACGTGACAAGTAGTAACTTTGAAAAGCAAATATTTATCGGAAAATCCATACTGGTGTTTAGACGGGGCAAACAAAGTTTTAGAAGTATGCTCATTCAGCTTATATTTCCACTTTTAAAGCACTGCACTTGAGTTCTGTGTGTGGGATTGAAAGGAAGGAATTGTAGGAAAGCTAGTTAAAATACTGGTTCATAAGACGTAATATTGACGTTTCAGTATAAAATAAATATGTATGTGTGTAAGTTTCAGTATGAATTATGGCAGAGGATATACCTACCTTTGACACTGAAATCTTTACAAGCTGATTCTCACGCCAAATGAATAGGTGTCGCACAAGTTGCAAACTAGTTTATCTACGATTATGAACAGTGTGAAATTATAAATAAACCTATAAAATAGTTTGGTTTTGTTGTTACATAATTAAATTAACGTTCTAACATTAGACGGTGGTGACCACTTATCACGTAAGCACAGACTGAGGGGCGGGCTGCGCTTAGAATAAAGAGATTCCAACCGCTAACGAAAAGAATAATATTTTAATTTAGGTACCAATTGTTTATAGAAAGCTATTTTTACGAAATAATTCTACCTTAAAATAGAAGATTGTTTTGACAAAACGTTCATGCCCATATCACTTAAATACGCGTAAACATGTCATACTAAAGAAAGCATTAATAATATGTTGGTTATATGACGCACAAGCCTACAAAATTCACGGTTCAATGACGTTGACAATTTCAGGGGTGGCTTACGTAGCAAATGTTTTTCAGTGAACAAATCGCTATGATTTAACCACCATTTGCGTCTCTTATCCCTTGTTTTAAGCTAATAATAATACTGTTAAATAATATGCTAAGTTTTACAAGAAAAAAAAGTATCTGCTTTATAACGTTAAGGTGTAGTAGGTACCTATCTATATATATCATAGTAAACATATTGTAAACGGCACATTTTGTACTAGTATATTAAGTACACACTTTGAACAGTTTCACACCTTAATTAGATTTGCGTGTCCAAAGAACCTATATTATATCGTAAGGAAACCTCCTACTACACGTAAGTTAAGAAAAGTCGATGAAGTTCGAGAACGAATTGCCTGGCAGCACCTGTTGATGGCATGTATGCAATGTTACAAATCTGTGATATAATAGCTTTTATGAACAGTCAGTAAAGCTTTAGTAGTATAATTCTATGTATTGATTCGTGAGTAAATAGTTATTGGTCTGCAGAGTTCTACGTTTTGTGTTCTGATTCTATGAATTTGGTATAATAACAATTTTTTTAAGGATATTCAGCTTTGTAAATAGCTATGAATTTTATAAGCACTGTTAGTTATATACATTGGTAAATTATCAAGAAATTTTCTGATGAAAGCATAATTAAGGCGCAGATATATTTTCGCCAATAAAACATCGCGTGCGAGACCGCCTAGTTAAGGCCAAGATCTGAAGGCAACAAAGGTCAACTGAGTTCATTCATTCCAACCAATTCCTACTGAAATACGAGAATGTATATTATTCTCTTTGTACTTTTCCATTTATGACTGAATTTTGGAATAAATTAACGTTTGATTTTATTTCTAGGTCTTTGAAATATTTTTTTGGTTTATTTACCATATTTTATTTGCGTTTTGTACTGTGCTTTCATATAACTCAAGTTTTTAAATACACCTTGTCACCTTTATGAATATTATATTTAATACAACTTACAGTATATTGCGTGAGGTATATAGAGTCTAATTTCTATCACCGTATCTATTAAAATTACGGCAATTATCTGCTATTTGTTAGTCTATTATAACTTTCCGTAATTATATATAGCAAGGTGAATTGAATTTCTTTCGTAAGCGCCTGATGTTATTAAACATGCAACGATGCACACAAGTGTAAAATAAGATTTATCTTTCAAGTTTCATTTACAGAATTTGTTCGCCTACAGTGTATCTGCTCTCTAGCAGAACTTGCACAGACTATTTAATCTTTTGGACAGACAAACGGCAATTAGACTATGAAAAGCCGTCGTAGTGATATCTAAGCAATCACAGCTTAACTAAAATACAATGTCCGAAATTATTTAACGTTTTTGTACTATGTTCGCTTTTTTATATACATGGTATACACTATTGAGTAACTATGGATTTTTGGCTGCAATAAAGACATTTATTATTGTTATTCTAAAGCACATTTTAATTATAAGTTTATTTATAACCAACGGTACAATGTAAGTTGCAGTTAAACCTGGTTCTCGAAGCCAGCAACGGACAGTGAAGGATAGTTACTGTACTAAAACTTACTGAACACAAAAAGAAAACAAAATACCTACCTCTCGGTCGGAATCGCCTGGCTTTAAAGGACAGAGAATTACCGAATGGCCGTTCAAAAGTTAACGAAACAGGAAAACTAGATTTCAAAGTTAAACGAAAAAAGACAATGAAGCGAACATTTTCGTAAATGAAAATGGAACTTGATAAATTCTTAAGTCTATTTTTAAGATTATTTCTAAAGTGACTAAATTGAAACGTTTTGTAAACGTCCCGCTTTGATAAACAAGCTTTTTTCGTACAAAAGAGAAAATTGAAGCGCAAATCGCTCATGTATGTAAACATCCTTCCAGTTTATTTTCTTATATTATTTGGTCCTTAGTACACAAAGGGCAGAGTCGGTTAATATGTTTGTTTTACCATTATCGACCTATTTGGACCCACGGAAGGTCGTACATATATCTTAATAGGAGATACTTAATTATTTCGAGCTAATTTATTACCAACATAGGTTATACGATGGTTGTTTTATGGGGTCTTTAGGAATATTCCACACGAGGTTTAGAACCTAATGAAAAAAAATGCAGACGCTATATCTCATACCTATATAACAAAAGCTATATAGGATAAAAGCATAAAATCATGTTGTGAATCGACTGCAGCGAAGTTTTAAGGATGTACCTACTGTCTCTTACATATGATTGAACGAAAAGAAATTGTGAGAAACAAAAAAACATAAAAACGTAACAACGCAACGTCAAGTCACGAAAGTTACAAGAATAACGTTGCTGAAATAAAATTCTAGCGTTTCTGGATGTCTTCCATCATTTCCCCGAGGAAATGTACTCTGTACATACTTTTATACTTTACGCGCTTACTCCAGCGACGGAATACTTCAGAAACCTTTTGAATGTCAACCTACTTAAGGATTTCCGGTACATTGATGCTATAGTAGTTATCATTAATATTATAAACCCTCTTTTAAAGTTTTACATACTATTGTAAGTAATTATGCATGTAATTGAAAATGCTCTTATTAACAATAACACAGTTTGTTTCTTTGTTTGTTTGCTTGAACGGGCTAATCACAGGAACTACGGGTTCGATTTAAAAAAAATATTCAGTATTCGACAGCCCATTTATCGAGGCAGATTATAGGCTATATATCATCACGCTACGACAAATACGAGCGGAAGATCAATCAAAAATGTTCCAGAAACAGGTAAGTGACGCTAAGGAAGTTGCGCGGGTCAACTAGTTTTATATACAAACTCAGTTTTTATGTACTAAATCATGTTTTTAGTGTGCGGCGCCAGCGGCGTGGCAAGAGCAAATAATGCGGGACTACGCGAGTCGAGAGTGCAATATAAATATTCATGGCGCAACGCTTCCCGGCGACGGCCGTGCCTACGCGGCTAGGGCGTTTTGTCATTTCACTCATTATCATTACACTTGATTTATACGTTGTTTCCTTAGAACAGCACGTAGATATAGGTGTGGAAGAAAGACATAACAAAAACATCATTAAAAGTGTCCTGGGATATTTACACGCAGAAGTAGATAATATAATCTAGAAAGCTAATATAATATCTGTAAAGATAATAATCTTGTAAACATATGTATGATATTTATATTCAGACACAATATAAATCAATTTTTGTTCTTTAAGAACCAGTAGCTAGAAAGTCAAGGTAACTAACTATCGAGGCAACTGGCCTGAAAAAAAACCTATTCAGCCTGAAATTAAAATATCTGCAAAACCAATAGTTGTTTTCGAAAATACCAAATCAATTCATTCAAAATATCCGAGCAATTCTTCCAAGATATTCAACGTAACAAGAGAATTTAAATTCGCAGTGAAGGACAAGAAAACCGCATTCAAAATTTAATATTCAATTTGTCCGGTCAAAATGAGAGTTCTGCATTTAAATAGGAATATATTACTTACATTGTGCATAGAAAACATATCCTTTACAAACTATATTGTTTCCTCTATTTACATGAAACTTACATTTAGGACAATATGATATAATATATGATTTTATCCTAATGTTTGTGTGTATGTAAGTACTCGTGCAATTTAGCTAAAATAACCTTACTAGTATTAAAGTTACTAAAGACTTCAAATTAGAGAGAGAAGAGACTTAAGACAATATTCCATGAAATTCATTATTTACCATGAATTTACTAATCAGAAGATTTTATACCAAGATAATTACATAAAAGCACTTGATGTATTGATAGATATGTGTAATAATATAATGAAAAACATATTAATATATCTATTAGTTTCCTCATACAAGTTGGCCATCGCAAATTAAATAGAAGTATTACATGAAAGCTTATATAAGCCAAAGACAAAGGAGCTTATAAGAGCTTTTCCTGTAATACCATCGGCTTAGAAGGCAGTAGCTTTGTAATGGAAAGATGGAAATTATTTATTTTCCCCAAATATTTGCTACCTTTACCTTACAACACAAATATACGGTATAAAACGAATGAATGATTACGCAAATTTTATTTATTCATCATAATAGCACTTCATACATAAAGAAGTTAATATTAAATACCTTTTAATATCAGATAGAGGTCATACTTAAAATGTACTTATACTTATACGTCGCATACTTACTCAATAGAAATAATTACCTACTGAGGACACAATATAACAATGACATATTCCAGGAAATTATACAGGTCGATAAGGTGTGTAAGTATGCCTGTTTTTATTTATAGTAATGAAACAGTTTTTAAAAGCGGTTTTACTGTGGAAATATTATTTTTACCGACGGAAGCTCTTTATATACATTTGAAGAACGAACAAACAAGTGTAATTCGGCTTCAAAACATCCAACATAACGACAATAACGATAACAAAACTCCGTAAATTACATAAAGATAAAAAATGGGACATAAAAATTACGCAGAGTGATCGTGAATGCACAAATAAAAATACGTTACAAAAACAAAGGCTGGGAGCCAGAGCGATACAGGCATCGTAAAAACAAATTGCATGGGGATAAAACAGAAAAAGTGATAAAGTTTTAAAGCAACCGGTGGCTTTTAAAAGGGCACTCAACAAAATGACACCTAAACTCGTATATTTTCCCATAGCGGCGTCACGCGGTACGATCTGATGGATATGTGATACAGCCAGAGTAATGCAGATTGCATTTCTGTTGGGGAACGTGAAAGGAGTAGTTACAGGCTAACCAGGCCTTCGAGTCCATAATGAAATGGCAACGCGCCTTGTATTTAATGTACTTTCCAATCATAATCAGCGATGAAAACTTCAATATCATCAGAAAGTCTATTCGACGACTAAAATACATAAGCAATTCAGTTTACACAGAGAAATGATGACAGAAATACCTACTATATATCCATAAGAATAGCTTCTACCATCTTTTGAGTCTATATTCTCGAACTATAGGTACCACCTACCGACAGATACATAGACCTACCATTCTGCATTATAATAGTTGTAAAGTATTTAAATGATATCCATACAGGATATTACGCATACAAGAACTTTAAGCAAAGCGCATATAAAATCCATACATGTAAAGCAATACAAAAGTTCGCCATACAACTAGAACTTCAAGTCCTAACATCTGCCTACAAGCTTAGGATACAGGAACAAGAATGGTTACTGTCACAGCTTAAAGTTGCAAACTAAAGTGTAACTACCCGCAACTTTCCCCTTATAATTACTAGGCTAGGTTTCAAAAGTTTTAGTAGTGATTAAACATTTACTTTTAGCTACGAAACTCGCGTAGCGGGTAATCTCGTAGCACGTTGAACTGGGTTTTCGTAGACCTTTGTCGTAGCGCATAACTTATTTATTCTATTGATTCTCTGTAGTTTTCTACTTGTTTCTTTAAAACTCCTAAAGGTTTGCAGAATTGTCACAAAAGTAAAAATGTTACCACGACATACATTAAAATATACGCCATTTTTACTCTTAAACGCATTCAAGGATTAGTATCATATTAATCATTCAACGAAGATTAACTAAATGTATAAAAATCATTCCCAAAGACAGAAGATAAAGCTTCAAAGGGCATACTTCATAGTGTATTTTCAAAATAGTTTCTCTAAGAGATAGAGGCTCAATTCTATCCAAGTTGTTTGTCCAAACTGATCTCGAGATGAAACGAGTTCTAATCAAAACCAACAAAGTTTTTTCATCACATGTCTGGGAGGACTTATTAACACGTCGGGTCACGTATCGCAGATATAGTTAGATAACTAGTTTGTCTTTCGGCTATGCCTTTATTTGTACCGTTTATATCTCAATGTCAATGTTACTCATAGATACAACTTTGCTGGGTCAATACCTAATAGTTATCTACTCGATACACGCAAACTAAATTACCAGTAAGCCTACATGAAGCTTTACAACTTCAATTATAAACCGTTTGAAGAATAGCTACCATTGTTTTATAGTTGGTTAAAAATAGCAACTCATTTCTTAACCCTGAACCCCACACGCTCTGGTTTTAATTTTATTGCATAAATGTTGAGTAATTATTTTACCTTTCTAGTTTCCGCCTCTGTAACCTTCAGCTTTAAAAAGAAGCTGGTCTAGTCCAAGCTTCGTATATTTCTGTACAAAATTTCATCATAATCGGATTAAGCGTAACAAAAATATAAATTAGGTTCTATAACCAATACGAGGTAAGGTATCTCTATATACTGTCACAGATTCGCAATGGCATAAACGACTAAATTAATTAATGAAAATATACGACGAATTACAATATCTGTATCATTATGACGTCACAACCAGCCATTACATTACATAAGCATGACAGTAATTTTCCTGATTTATAGATTCAAACTACCTACGTAGCTAAAGACATATCTAATTAAAATAGCTTACTTTAATGTCATGTCATGGAGATGTTTATTGTAAATAACGTGGAGGTATGTTGCGTACTAATAAAACTAACTTAAGTTATGTTAGTTTACTTTAGTTGTGCGCTCTTCAAGTTATGGGGGGCTCGCTTAACTTGCATATGAGTTCATAAATAACTCGCAAGTTTACCTGTACCTAAGTAGATAAATAAACATGTTCACAAACGGCCAATCTGATTCCATGCTAAGTAAAGCATGTTACTATAGTAACCAGATAGCTGATATAGTACTTTTAATTACATACTTATATAGATATTTGCATCCGGACACAGAACAAACTGACATGTTTGAACACCCAAATGTTTTATTATTTTATTTAAATCGAACGTTTCTGACTTTATTTATCGCGGAGTTGATCTCATATTAAAAGTTGTTATATTGATAAAAACTTCCACCCCTTCAAATATCTCTACAATTTAAACTCCATATGTATATACAAACAAAAAGTTAATCAGGTTAAAACCCTGAAGAATCGACTTCGGAAACTCAACTGACTTGGAGCAATGAAACAGATTTCCATTAAAGATAAGGGTTTCACACTATTGAATTGGAAACACTGTTCCAGACTAAAACTTAAGTCTTTTAGTATCCACTAAAGTTTGAATCATTTCAGACCATCATCTGTATAGGAGCCTCAAATGGTTTAAAAGGTGGTGTAAAATTGGTAAACTTTTTCTTAATCAAAATCAACATGGATAGAACAATTTTCATGACACGCCTTACAATAAGTAGATCTATTTATTTACCAATAGGTATACTAATAATGCTTTTTATTCACTATTATATTTATTTAAAGGTTGTCAGAGCTCCTTAAGGAGGCGCTGTCAGTGCCACTAAGTGGGGTTTAAAAAGGCAGTCCCCATGGTATTGTAAATACCTATAGGCGCAGGACTACTTTACATCAGGTAGACCGTTTCTTTTTAAGTCCATTGACATAAATAAAAGTTGTATTTATTTGAGTGAGTGTGGCTTTAGACAATGCAAATTTTCCTACAAAACTATCACAACTTTTAAAAGAATTTATCAAGTTCTCAAGCTTTTTGAATTGCTCATTGCCGGCTGTCTCAACTTGAAAGATCAATCAGAGTTTCATCTTCAACTTGATATGGGTCAAGAACAATATTGTCTTTCGATATTACACTTTTATTGAGTTTCATATCCTTTGAAATAGAATTGTTATTTGAGGCAATTGTTGACATAAGAATACTCCCAACGTTTATTTGCTTTTGCTTATTAATTTTAGTCCAGCAATTTAATATTTTATTTATAACCAATCATAAAAATTTCTTACGACAATACTTTGCCAACTTAAAGCTGAAACACTAAATAGATAAATACATGATTGATGAAAAATTACATTCTGCAGATTCCTAACCTAAAAAGTAAATAAACACTGAAGGAAATCTTTTATCTTCTTCCAAAGGCTTGACATGAAAGCAATATAGATCGCGCGAGATATAACGGATAGCATTTCAAGTTTCGCGATACATCAGGCTTCTGAATTGGGTGTCAGGACACAGAGATGACGTGTCAAACTCCCTGAGCACCTCAAGATAGTTTCTAGTGAGCACGAGCACAGACACTCAGTGAATTCATGTGTGGAAAACATACTTCACTCACATGTCAGGGAAGAGATAACTCTGAAGTGTCACACATAGCGATAAATTCGGGTAAGCGCCGGCTTGTCGAAAAATGAGTCTCTTTTACGATTTTTTCATCTGCTTTTATACGAGTGTTTTGTCAAGGATTAACAGAGTTGTGTGTTAGTATGTGTAATAATAAAACCCCGTATAAATGCCTAATTCACATAATATACATATATAGTACAATATTAAAATATATGGTTACTTTAATTTACCTGTATTTTTTGGCTTGACAAATTAAGTACCATACGTTAGGAAATATCATTAATTTAATCTAATAAAACGAATATGATTATAAAAATCTAATGCAAGAAACAGTAGTAAAAAAAATTAAACACATCAAATGAAGTGGTAAAACAAAGTCCCTCAGAATTAGTCAGTGGTAACATTATTTACAAACTCATCACGTATAGGCCCATGAAAAAGCGTCGTTAAACTTTTACAGCTTTTAGTTTAGTTTAATGAAATGTACAAAATGTAGCAGCCAGCGAAACGTAAAATCAGTTAATATTAAAATAGATGACGAGTGACAAACCTTTCAGACTTATTTAATTGAATGGTTCTCGAATAATCATTTTATATTTATGTTTTCAATTGGTTCATAGGGCAATGAAACGGTTCTTTGTTTAATATTTGCTGATGGCAATAAAATATTTCATTATTTAATATTTACTGTTGACAATAAAATATGCAAATATCCTAGGTAAAAAGCATTTCAGCACTAACCAGACATTATACAAATGTGACCCAATAGCTGATAAACACCACTTTTACTTGACTTTTAAATGCATTGCTTTTAGATGCAGAACAAATTGACATGTTTGTCTTGGGCGAGGTCTCAGACAAACAGCCAATAAAAAACTTAGTAAAACAATTGAATGCTTAAGTAACCACCACAAATCAATTTGGTAAGTGCCTCAGCAATTGGTTTAGGTCAGTGACCGGTTCAACGGCAAGGCAGAATAATGAAAAATTCTTGCCATACCATCAAAGAAAACGACATTTATTAACATTTTAAATCTAAGGGTTAACAAGATTTTTACAGGTCATAATTGGTTATACGATAAATGAGTTGCAAGGCAAATTAATACAATGTTATGGGTGGAAAGGTTATTTCCGAAGGAACCGCACGCGAGCCGTAATGTGTTCATAGAGCATAGGTAGGTACTTGTTAAATATCTCTATAGAGTCGTGTATACATAACGTAAGAATAATATTTATTACTGTATAAGCAATTATATGCCTAATTAAATTTTACTTTGTGATATGGTACGAACGAAATTATATTTAGGACATCATTATGACACTTGATTTTCATATGAGAACAAACAAATAATATTTAGTTACACGGTATTGTACACCTTACTGTTCCACATAAGGAACTGACGTTGCACATACGTATATATAAAACGCGATCTTGACCGCAATTTTTTCCCGAATCATCATTACGATACCCTGACCTTATGACCATGTTTCATAACATTTTATGGCGCAGTAACCACATTTTTCCGCAGTCGACATGTCAAGACAATGGATGCGGACGTCAATTCACATTCATATGTATGTTATATTATTTGGGACGCCGTGGCGAGTCTAAATGTTTCCGACATGTAAATTCCTTCCGTTCGTACCATAACTATGCTCCATGGGGTTTAAATATTAAGGATTACGGCACGGCCGAACTACGAACTAAGTTAGTCACTCCCTAATGTAAACATGTTTGGTAATTATAAAACATGGAAGTTAAATTGCAAACTGGGGAGGTCGGACTTAAACTACAATGATTTATTTCCTGTGAAAAAACCATAGTCCCATTATGACACTCATATTACACTGGGAAATTATGAAGATCTTTTGAATCATGAAGTAGGTAGGTACATTAATAAAAAGTATGTACTCTTAAACCTTGACTTCTTGGGATTGACATTACAGTAGTCGATTATAAAAACTTCGGTACAGTCTGAAACTGTAAGATAGGATTAATTTCCCTTGACCAATAATAATGAGAAACGTGATTGTATCGTACATAAATATATAACGTAAAATATAAGATTGTAAGTTTCATATTAAATACCTAAATCATAAGCTTCAACGTACAAATAAGGCTATCTCTAAAACAGTGAATTACCACGCAAAGTATCAAAGTGAACATTCAACATGCTAGAATAGTGACACAAACATCTATCATCATTTTATGAAACATGCAAAGAGAAGGTAAACCTTTAGCAATTTCTACTAAACTTTGCAGACAAAACTCTTTAACTAGTTCGACTTTCATCGAGTAAACTAAATAGAATCATTATGCTTTATAAATATGATAAAGAAGTTACGCTATGTAAATTTGTTTGAACTTGTAGATCAGCCGGGTTTATAGAAATGAAAATATCTTAGAGAACATTTATTTAAATAAATAAATTTATAACATTAAAAACAGTTTGCTGTTTAAGTTTGGAATACTAAGCATTCCACTTTGAAGCAAATTACAAAGACCAGTTTTCCTTTCCAGCATTTCAAACTCTAGTCTTATTCTATTTAGATAGGTATATAAATTACTTTTGTGTATATTTGGTAGGTCCGAAAATATGTTGTAAAGTATTTTTCACTCTTTCATCCTAACCCACCATTTTTATCGCGATTGTAGTCTTTCTTCTATGGCAGAATAACGTTTGCTGGGTTAGCTTGTCTATTAATAATTATCCTGGGACTTTCTCCACATAAAATCGGTTTCATTTGGACTTCATTGTGCCTATTTAATATGGGGGTCGTGAAATCAATAACGCCTAACTGATTGGTTCGGCCGTTCCGACCTAACTATCCATTACGGAGTACCTACATCGTTATAGAGTACCTAGGCTTACGCACTAATTCAAATTCATTGGGGTTGCCAAACTAACATTACTATTATAATTACTTCTAGTTATATATTAATTAATGTTAGTAACCTTAAGTCTCTTAAATACGACAGGAAATAAGTAAGATATTAAATTATAGTATTATGTTTTGATGTTGAAATTGTATAAATTATACTAAACCGCAAAAAAATATAGTCAGTATAACAAGTGTCTCCTGGAGTTAAGATAATGTATTTCATTTTTACCTAAATAAATCTATAGGATAATCTTCTGGGAAATCAATTCTATACAGACATAAAATCTATTTTAGTGATGTGTTCTATTTAAGTTTAATAACGCTGTGGATTTAAATTGGCTTTAAATAAATTAATATCCATTTGATACAAAACTCCTGTTTGGAATATCAATGCATAGAAATCCTTGTATTTACCACTAGCTTAAAAATAACCTGTTGATACAAACTAATCTCGGGACTAGATTATCTGTAGTCAAATAGCTTAGAGGTTTCGAACACACAAAATGGATGCCATTTAAAACCAATCTCTATTACGTAATAAACAAGGTTTACTTGAGATTGCTTACATTTACACAAGGAAATGGTTGTTTGTACAATTTTGAGAAGTATTTGTATTTTGTACATCTACCGTCATACTTTACGCGCGCAAAGTTTAATTAAATTTTTGTCTTGAAAATGCAAAGAAGTACGGTTATTTCATACATATATTTCATATACAGTTAATTTAAGTAAATTATTCAAAAGTATGTCGTATGCGTAATTTTTTCTATTTCATAAAAATCGTATCTCACTGCTTTAGTAGCATATAAATCCCATTTCCGTTTCTATGTATTTGTTCAAACAGTGCACGCATTTTCATATATATGAACTTTTAAATCGCATAATATGCGAATGAACAACAATGAACGAAAAAATGTTAATATTTATTAAATACTAGCTGCCGCCCCGCGGTTTCACCCGCGTAGTTCCCGTTCCCGTTCCCTAAATCACTTAGGGGGATGAAAAATAGATGTTGTCCGATTCTCAGACCACACAAATGCACACAATATGCACACAAAATTTCATGATAATCGGTGAAGGCGTTTCGGAGGACTTTAATCACAAACACCGCGACACGAGAATTTTATATATAAGTTTAATATTCAGTTTAAAGATAGTAGCGTACGGTAGCTACGTATAGCAGCCATGTTTACCTGTTTGTATTCGATACTTCTATTGATTTGGGAGACTGGAGATTACTTTCTTTTTTCTTATAATAAATGCTTTTTTATTACATACTATTGGCTCCCCGCGGTTTCACCCGCGTTTCCGGGGGATTTTCAATTTTCCCAAGATAAATAGTAGATATACTATGTGTTATTCCAAAACATATTCTTATACTGTACCAAAATCCAACTCGAACCTTTCCACCGTTTTGGCTGAAGGAGTCCCAAAGAGAGTTACTCAAAAATATTCGCATTTTTAATATTACTAGGATTGTTATCCAATTTATAGATTGGGTTATTTATACAATTTTTTACTTATAATAAAATCTTTTTATTACATAGTTGTTATTTATAATCCTAAATATTATACCCACTAACAATGTAATAGAGGGGCAGGGTCTCCTTGAATCTTTACGGTTCAGTTCTTTCTACCCGCAATGCATAATAAGACTTTCCGGTCACGACATAGAATTTAAAACGGTAATAGCCGGTTCAACATCACATGTTAGTTAATACACAACAATTAGTTGCTGATTAATGCATGTATAACCTCTGATATGATAATTTCGATATTATACAACCTATTTTAATGTAAGATAAACCATTTATCTATGTAAAGGAAAGGATATTCTAATTAAACAGAATAATACTGTAATCAATATTTAAACGTGATTCTGGGGAAATAATATTTACCTAAGAGTATTTACAAATCTAGGATAAGTACCTAGTAGTATATAGTTGGTCTCTCTTTGTTATATGATATTAAAAAATGTCAGATATACTTAAAACTATAGTTTTACTAAGCTTCCTGGGTGGTGGTAGTAGATAGATCAATTTCACTTTCTTATTATTAGGTCACTTACTTGTAAGTATATAAGTACAATCAAAATTAAAAATGGTGTTTTTTTTGTAATCATTCTGTATACAAGCAATTGCTTTAAATACTAACTCTGACACCCACCCAAGGAGGTAGATCCTAAATAAATAAAAACTCGTCACAGCTCCCTTAACAAATACAGAAAATATTGTAATAGGCTTATCTGAACGAGCAAATATTGCCCTAAACATATGCTGATGTATATATATTTATACCTATACATTATTTGTTGGTTTATGTACGTGTGTTTGTCTATCAAGTATAGGTAGAGCATTAAAAACAATTGGTATGATCCAAAATCAAAAATCATAGTAATCTAAAAAGCACCAGCAATCTTAGCACATGTTCCAGATAAACTCACGATTTTTCTCACGATTTTAGACCTCGTGATAGCGGGTAAAACCACGGGCTGATAGCTAGTCATTAAATACGAGTTTAATAAACTTCCATTGTAAAGAACAAACAATAGCGTCGCGATGACAAATGAATAGGATTCGTTTGGTCTCTAAATTATATTCGTATTTGTTTATTGTAATGAAAATGAGCCTTTTGAGTTAATTTGTTAATCTGTGGGAAACGCTACATTGTTTTGGAACTGTTTGATTTATGCTGGAACAGTCTAAAATACAACATTAATAACATAATTTTGGTGACAGCGGAAATAAAGAATTCAAAGAGGTTTAAAACTTCTAATGAGAAAACTGCAGTGCTACGGTTCTACTTTGAATTAGTTTATAAATCCTTTTAGTTAAAAAAAGATAAACCTAAACATATTTAAACATTTGTAATACCTAAAAAGCTCTGTGAATGTATTTAACATTTAAAATCATATATAGTACCTACCTATATATGCGTAATATGACAAGAAAACAACATAACATCTAGTTATAAGCCCCAAAGTAATTAGCTCTATTACTTTCTGACTTAAACTCTAGGCCTAATAAACCTTTCTTACTATACTATAGAAGAACCCTGTAATCTTGATAATAGATACAGAATCTTTGAATCTTCTCTTCGCAAAGTAACGAAACCAAAGTAATCGTAAAAGCCCAAAATTGTGATGGAAATCTAGATTGAATGAGAGGAACTTCGGAAATATTGGAAGGAACGAAAACCACTAATGTATTACACATGTGGAAAATAAATATAAAAGTACCTAAATGAATTTGTGTTGTTAACAAACCCAAAATGTTGTTAAAGGTAAATTCCGTAATAAGCATGTTCTTTCATATTAACAAGGGTTAAAATATAAAAGGAAAGGTCTTACAAAAAAGATACAAGACCCTTTAAATTAGAAACTATTATAAACTAGTAAAAGTTGGAAATATGAAAGGCAAGCTTTTATTCTTTATTCAAGCACGAAAATTCTAAAAGTTTCTTTTGAAACTGAATCTGCACTTTCCTTTATTAATTTTGCCTGTGTAGCTATGCATTATTGAAGCACACACTGTGGAGCTAAACTTACAAGCAACAAAAAAAAGATCGAAGTAAAAATATAAATTAAAAATTTAGCAACATTTTGTTCAAATATCAGGCTCAAGTTTCCAATAATTAAACCAGGACCAATGTGTTGTAAGAAAACTTCTCATTGCCAACAATTTGGCAAAGACGCATAAACATACACAGTAAGTGTTCTCGACTAGCAGACAAACATTTGACGTGTATCAGAATGTGAAACTCTTGGCACGGTGGCCAGACGGGGCGAATGCACTAAATCGATCATGACATTGACTGCGCATTCACACGTAGTATTAATGTGTGTTAAGAAAACTAGAAAAATAAAATGCTTTTTATAGGGTTATGATTGGCCACAGTCCAATACGAAATGTTGAGCGAATATGCCTTAAAAAAACGTTAGCAATTTTTTAAAATCATCACATAAGCAAATTTGAACCTTATGCAGAACCATTCAAGTTAAAATGTCATTTATAAAGCTAAATGATTGTCATTAAAGTGTGAACTCGAAGCGCAGTAGAGATAAGGCGGTGATTTAAGGGGTGCAGGCTAAGACACCCGTTAAATTTCAACCTACCCCACTTCGAGCACATCAGATATTATCTTCATACGTTGTTCCCCCTAGTTCTGCGTCAAACTTGGGAACGATGTATTAGCTCGAATTAATTCTCTCAGAGATTCTGCTGGTTTAAGTTAAGCTGAATTTTAGGTTGTTATTGTGGCTGTAATATTTCTGCATATACCTATATTTATGTTTGTTCCCGGGGGATGCTATGCCAGAACATTTTCTCTGTGCCAAATTTCAACCAGATTCCTTCAATCTTCCTATCGTGATCGAGTAACAAATCATCCTAGATAGATTTTAGGATTAACGTATAAAAATAGTAAGATATAACCTTGACCAAATGAGGTTATTATTGTTTTAAAGCAATTCAAAGTTCCTTCATTGAGGGGTCGAGCGAACTTAATTAACTCCGAGCAAATATGTGAAGTTAAAATAGTTCTATTGGCCACTAAGTAAACATTAAAACTGAGTGAGTAGCCGCTGCTTTGACCGCTACGACTTTAATTATGTGCTAAATCAATACTGAAACAGAGTTTATCATGTACTTGTGGTTTCTCCCGATCCTTTGAGATGCTAATTTATTCATTTTCGTGACCAAACTATTACAGGTATAAATATGTGAAACACAAAAATATACAATGCTAATGTAAAGTACAATAAATGCTTTTACATCAAGACACCTGTCACTAGAATTTTAACTTAGCTTGTTTATTCTAAGTTCTGCCTTCAATATTTACCTGAAACAAAATAAAATATTATTAGTAACATAACATACAATCAACTAAATTGAATTGAACCAAAGTTGGTGGTAACTTCAGTAAATTTGACCTTCATAAGAATAATGTTTTGTTTTTTTATCGAATTTCGATATCGATTATTCTACACAAACCATAGTTTTTTGGTTTACATAGTCATGTATTCTAAAATAAACATACAAGAACAGATACTATAAAGCTACGAAACCATATTCTCAAATGAACTACCAACACATAAATTAATATAACTTGACCTCTCAGATCTAATGAAATATGGCCAAATATTTGTGGTCCAAACTTCATGTTTTATGGAAACCCTTTCCCTTATTTACTTTAACTAGAAAAACTTAGTTACGTCATATTTATAACTAAAGACACAGGAGGTTTATTTCAAAAATGATATTTTATTAAATAAGAGCATAAAATTAAATGTTTAATAAACAGCTGCCATTATCCACGCTCTAGCACATTATAAAGTCCTTTCGTAGAATCCAACTTATAATATTACTTCCTAGAAATTGTCAACCTCGACTACTTATATTCAAGGGAAGGTACAAGTTCAAGGGTAGATTATGTCGCAAAAGATTTCTTCCTTGTTATAATGTCATTATTGTTCACCTCAAAACGTAGAATAATGACATAGTTTTTCCGTTCAAGTAACAATATTGTCATAATGCTGTCATTGAATGGAATATAGTAACATTATTTTTAACGAGTTTATAAAAGATACGATCACTCTATATACGTTGAAAATGTAACGCTAAAATGTCCACAACGTTTTAATTCAAATAAATCAGATTAAAATATTTTTTTTTTCAAATAGGCCTTTACAAGCATTTATGAATAATTAATATTAATGCTCGGTTTTGAAAAAATACAAAAACGCACTGTGCACTCGACAATACTTGATAAATCTCTCAAAAGCGTTTCATTGTTTGTTACAAACGCCAACCGGTAGAAAACTTAATCATTATAAATTAATATTACAAAACTACATAATATATTTGTAAAGTATTCTTTAAACTCTCGCCATCATAATAAGTGCATGTATAATTACTGAGAGTTATATTGAGTTATCTTTTGGTAACTTAGCTACTTTCAAAGGGAACTCTGAACCCCTTTACAGAACCCAAAAAGAAAACGAATGTATGGCAACGAATCGAAGACATATTATCACCATGGTATTACAAAATGGTGGATGAAAATGGAATAGAAATAAATCTATAAGCGAACCATTACAAATTCGAACTAAAACTAAAAAAAACTTGGGAGTTAATATTTCACGAATGCGGAGATGAATGGAGGAACCCAATTACAAAAGTAATCACAGTGTCCATCATAAATCAGTCGATGCCGAGGGTCAGCCAATTACAATCGTGTTGGAAGAACAAACGATCACATCCAGATAGATGGATATACGTTATTTGTAATTCATTGGACCCAAGGGTAATGCAATAAGGCGAGGTCGTATTAAATCCACAAAATATAAACTCAATCGCCATATTGGATCTAAAAACTCCTGTTGCAATTCTATTTCATACAAAAAGCAACTAACTTCATAATTTAGTACTAGTAGTTTAAGTCAGTTCGTTTTAGAACTACGATACTTTAGGTACGGTTATGAGAGACTGAAAATTGAAAAGAATTCTTTATACGTAGATGCTTTGTTATTACTAGCACCTTACCCATAGAAAGTAAATTAACTGAAAACACTTTTAAACGGTCATGCAATTAATGTTATTAAATTAGCATTAAGGTAGGACGTAGAGAGTGTAAAAAGCTTTTAATAAAACACAGGGTAAAGCTTATTATCAGTATGTTTACGTAATAAAGCATCTTTATGCGAATATAGCTGCCATTTTTTATAGGTAATAAAGTGTTTAAAGAGAATGCTAAAGGTATATGCATTTTACCGTATTCTTTATCTTGGCAAGGTTTCCAACGTAAGAATATCAAATTGAGGCAAGCACTAGCACGTTCCGATGTTTACGGAGTATTTTATTATTCAGTACGATATTAAAAAGGAGCATGAGTCAAGAATATAACATGCTAGCTTCCGCCCCGCGCGGTTTCGCCCGCGTCTGGGACCTTCAACATTCCCGGGATAAAAGGCAGCCTATGTCATTCTCAAGCTTTAGTCTAGATCTGCAACAAAATTTATGGAAATCAATTTAGTGGTTTTGGCGTGAAAGCCTAACAGACAAAGTTACTTTCGCATTTATGATAGTAAGAATAATGTATAAATATGTCCTCAAACTATAGACATACAGAATTAATAGACTAACAAACCAAAAACGATCAAAACATTTATCGGAAAATAGACGTTTTAAAATAATTTACAGTGCCACTTCGCAAGCTTGCTTATCGTTTTTATTCTCGTCTCGTCATATATCATGAAAAATGAACCGCTATTAATCATGTGAAAACCACCGAGAACCATTTGTCAGAAATGGCAATTGGGGTTGAAAATGGCCAGCTTTTATTTAAAAAGATAAAAGCAATTAATAAATACATTCCCATGTTGGGAGTTAATTAAAAATAAAGACAGATATAATTTATATTACATTTTATTTAAATAAGAATGTTCATGGTTAATTTTTTTGTTACGAACGGCAACCGCTAGAAAACAAATTTCATAACGCACCATTAATTTAATTAAAAAATTACCTACCATTAAGTCAAATCTTCAATTCAAACATTTTTAAGCTATTGCATAGCTTTTATCGCGGGCTCTGAGCGCGGCGACCGAATCAAGAAATTCCGTAACGAAAAAAACCTAACACATCGTCTAACGTCGTTTCAGTTCGGCAGACTTCGGCACGGTGTTTGTTTGCTATCTTCTTAACTCTTTGACGTTTTGAAAAAATGGCGTTTGACATTTAAAAAAAACAAAACTCAATTTCCGTATTCGCGCGTAATTATTTTGTTTCTATTTCGTGGCAAGGGTACCACGTCATAAAGCCTAAGTATTCAAATACGTATGCACATCAGAATGCATATTATTAAAAAAAAATTACGTGAGGCACTCGGGGACTGCCGCGGTAAAGCTATTGCATTGCATAGCATTTTGTATCAACTTATGCAATTATAATTTTATTTATTTATTTTAATAATAAATGCACTTTGTTCATTCATATTCAAAACACTTCATACACAAATTTTACAAGTACAGCTATTCACTGTTGTACATAAATACATATACACCTATATACTTTCTCATAAGCAGCTTATGTATTCGTCCGATTTCGGAGCAGCTCGTCTCGATTCGTGCGAGTTTCGTAGAGTCGTACAATACGTCTAATCGCACACAACGCCGTGTCGGTCGAAGACTGCCGAACCAGTGTTGCCAGCGAGGTATTTCAAAAGTGACCTGAACTGTCCAAAAAAGTAACCTTTAGTAACCTTTTGTATAGGAAAAATATTGACGTCGCTTTTTTTTTTTTTTAGGCGCGTCTCTCTATTTGGTCTCTTGTACACGTCTCAAAATTATTGACGTCGTTTTTTTTTTTAGGCGTGTCTCTCAATTTCGTCTCTTGTAAACGTCTCTGAATTATTGACGTCGTTTTTGTTTTTTTTAGGCGTGTCTCTCAATTTGGTGCCATTGTAGACGTTACACAAATATATTGACGTCAAACATTGAATCACCTAAAAGTAACCTTTTGTAACCTTTTCTGTGGTGTAACCTCCAAGTAACCTAACGAAGTCAAAAATCACCTGTGAGGTTACTAAAGTAACCTTCTGGCAACGCTGTGCCGAACTGAAACGACGTTAGACGATGCACGGCCTTCAAGCCACACCTCCTTGCCCGTCGGAGTGGGGGGTGTTAGGTTTTTTTCGTTACGGAATTCCTTGATTCGATCGCCGCGCTCAGAGCCCGCGATAAAAGCTATGCAATAGCTTAAAAATATATAAGTACTAGCTCATATAAATCTTAGAGAAAAGGTCTAATTTCATTGCCATGTTGGCCCAACGTACAAACATTTGTACCAATACGCCAACATCGCGTGCTTAGAAATGCAAATGGCCGCTACATGTACTAAATAAATGATACATTTGGATTTAAACAACGGTTAGGTTAGAAAGGACGCCTTGTACATTGTAAAAATACTTGAGCATATATTTTTTTTAATAATATGCATTCTGATGTGCATACGTATTTGAATACTTAGGCTTTATGACGTGGTACCCTTGCCACGAAATAGAAACAAAATAATTACGCGCGAATACGGAAATTGAGTTTTGTTTTTTTTAAATGTCAAACGCCATTTTTTCAAAACGTCAAAGAGTTAAGAAGATAGCAAACAAACACCGTGCCGAAGTCTGCCGAACTGAAACGACGTTAGACGATGTGTTAGGTTTTTTTCGTTACGGAATTTCTTGATTCGGTCGCCGCGCTCAGAGCCCGCGATAAAAGCTATGCAATAGCTTAAAAATATATGCTCAAGTATTTTTACAATGTACAAGGCGTCCTTTCTAACCTAACCGTTGTTTAAATCCAAATGTATCATTTATTTAGTACATGTAGCGGCCATTTGCATTTCTAAGCACGCGATGTTGGCGTATTGGTACAAATGTTTGTACGTTGGGCCAACATGGCAATGAAATTAGACCTTTTCTCTAAGATTTATATGAGCTAGTACTTATATATTTTTAAGCTATTGCATAGCTTTTATCGCGGGCTCTGAGCGCGGCGATCGAATCAAGGAATTCCGTAACGAAAAAAACCTAACACCCCCCACTCCGACGGGCAAGGAGGTGTGGCTTGAAGGCCGTGCATCGTCTAACGTCGTTTCAGTTCGGCACAGCGTTGCCAGAAGGTTACTTTAGTAACCTCACAGGTGATTTTTGACTTCGTTAGGTTACTTGGAGGTTACACCACAGAAAAGGTTACAAAAGGTTACTTTTAGGTGATTCAATGTTTGACGTCAATATATTTGTGTAACGTCTACAATGGCACCAAATTGAGAGACACGCCTAAAAAAAACAAAAACGACGTCAATAATTCAGAGACGTTTACAAGAGACGAAATTGAGAGACACGCCTAAAAAAAAAAACGACGTCAATAATTTTGAGACGTGTACAAGAGACCAAATAGAGAGACGCGCCTAAAAAAAAAAAAAAGCGACGTCAATATTTTTCCTATACAAAAGGTTACTAAAGGTTACTTTTTTGGACAGTTCAGGTCACTTTTGAAATACCTCGCTGGCAACACTGGTTCGGCAGTCTTCGACCGACACGGCGTTGTGTGCGATTAGACGTATTGTACGACTCTACGAAACTCGCACGAATCGAGACGAGCTGCTCCGAAATCGGACGAATACATAAGCTGCTTATGAGAAAGTATATAGGTGTATATGTATTTATGTACAACAGTGAATAGCTGTACTTGTAAAATTTGTGTATGAAGTGTTTTGAATATGAATGAACAAAGTGCATTTATTATTAAAATAAATAAATAAAATTATAATTGCATAAGTTGATACAAAATGCTATGCAATGCAATAGCTTTACCGCGGCAGTCCCCGAGTGCCTCACGTAATTTTTTATTCTTGTACATAATTAAACAGTGAGCAAACAGCCAGATTAATAGAGACAAATTTGAGACTGCTAAAAAGGAAAAATATTGAGGTTCATTGCAATCGCCGTTTTCCAGACTTGTATTACCCTTCAACGGGACTAATTGACGTACTGCCTTTGATTAGCCTTCCTTTCAGCCAAAGGGAGTGGCAATTACAGTTGTTAACGAAGCTATGCCTTATATAGAAAGCAATTCAGGCCACCTAACCCTTGCTAATTAAATTATTTTAAAGTGTAGATATTTTTTTTTACACTTATGACTATTTGTTTACGAGAAACCACTGTCTTACTGACAATATAAGGTGGCTAATTACGTAGCCACTTTTACAAAAAAAAAAATACACAATTTTATCATCCTCTTTTGGTAAAACCATTAAAATGTGGATATTGAATGATCTTGTGCTAAATTTGACTGACTGAACATTTCATATGTTTTACCTAATTTTAAAGACTTCAAAGATAGCAAAATTATTATTTATATGAAAGATACAATTACGTTTGTCGAGTTTTGTGTCATTAGCACTAGCAATAGGTACTTTGTATAACAAATAAACTGCCATATGACAGAAGATAATTAAAAAATCAATGAGCCATAAACGTATGCTTTGGAAAACACCAATTAATATCGGTGAAGGTTTCGCTTGACTATGACTATATTCAACAAAACTAAAAAATTAATTATCACTGAACTAACTTCTGGCACCATCTAAAATCATCATTCAGATATTTCGATGCAACTATTTTATAACAAATTAGATATAGGTAGCTTATATATCAATATTATTAAAGGATATCCTACAATTTGTCAATATTGTACATTAATGAACGATAACTTGTCCTACAGCTCCCAATAAGTTACCAATTATCATTTATGTCGGAGTTCTGTAAAATAAGTTATGATTCAAAACTTATTTAAGCCCGATTCAAATTCGGATCGATCGACAGATACGATCAAATCGCAAACTCTTAAGAAGTTATTGCTGAATGATATTCAAAACCGATTCATCAATTTATGTCATAAAACAACGTCTAGGATTTACGATGGCGATATCTGAATTTAGATTGGCCCCTATTTATATTAAACATCACTTTAGTTTATCTATTTTATTTTTATAAATACATGAAGATATTCAGATTTTATTAAACGCATATATGCAGTTGTGCTTAAATTATGTTGTTTGCATAAAAAATTAAGGATAAAAATCTCCTTGGCTAGCACAAACATTAGGAAAGGTAACGAGTTTTATTAAGTTTAAATGTTTAGTTATGATAACATATGGACCAATTTCTTCATTTTAGTCTGGCATTTTCCGATATAAATAAACATAAAAAGGCCATATGGTTTCCAGCACAACCGCCTCTTTACTTCTAAAATGGAGGATTCCGCTTTCGGAGTCCGTTTATTTAATTATTTATTAAGCCTAACAACGTCACATCGCAAAAATACCTATACGAAAGAACCCTCTATGATATAGTGACCGTTTTGTCTGGTTATATAGGCGTTCCATTGACCTACTTCACGTACGCTCCCTAAATAAGTTTGTCGTGAGGGTTTTCAACACACGACCTCTCATAAGCTCTGCTGTAACACGAAAGTTTTAATTTCACGAAACCAAAAAAATATAAAAAAAATAAAATAGATTAGAAAATTACTATTAGTTTTTAATATGACTACTGTAGCCCTTAATTACCAAGAAGAAATAGGAATGACCTTCTTTAATAATACGTTTTAAATTCAGTAGGTTGGTAAGTACGCCTGACTCCTAGAAATGATAATATAATTTACTTAAAAGACTTAAATGAATAAAATTTTGCTGATAGAGTAAGCAACTTAATTATTCGTTTGAAAACAAGATTATTAACAACTAGCTGCCTCCCCGCGGTTTTACCCGCGTAGTTCCCGTTCCCGTGGGAATACAGGGATAAAATATAGCCTATGTTACTCGGGGATAATGTAGCTTTCCAAAGGTGAAAGAATTTTTGAAATCGGTCCAGTAGTTTCGGAGCCTATTCATTACAAACAAACAAACAAACAAACAAACAAACAAACAAACAAACAAACAAATCTTTCCTCTTTATAATATTAGTATAGATAAAATGAAGGTAACATCCAAATGTCTTTATGATGAAAACGTATTTGTTATCGTACAATTTCCCTAAGTAAACAGCATATATAACATAGAAGGCAGGTTTCTCAATTTAATCATAATATATTTAACGTCTAAACGATAAAACCATCACGGTAACTAATTACCATTTTACTAAAAGCAACTTTTTCATGAATCACGCGATGTCAAAATAAAGGGAAATAAATTAATCAACAAAATCACTCTTGGAAAGGCAATTTCATAAGTATAACTGAAAAAGTATTTAAAATTTTTGACAGCCCGGTTGGCTTTGTGGTTAGTGACCTGACTCTCAAGCCGCGGGTCGTGGGTTCGAATCCCACCCAGGACAAACATTTGTATGCATGAATATGTCTGTTTGTCCTGTGTCTGGATGTAAATATCTATATAAGTATGTATTTAGAAGTAGTATATGTAGTATATCAGCTATCTGGTTACCATAACACAAGCTCACTTTGATGCTTAATTTGGAATCAGATTGGCCGAGTGTGAAAAATGTCCCAGGATATTTATTTATAAATTTATTAATGTTAAATTATAAACTATCAGTGCAACTTAGTTCAGCTATATTATCAGATATGTAAATAAACAACAATATTTTCTATGAAGTAATATGGTGACGTCATAGATAAACCGTGGTATTTACCGAATTGGACATTATCGATACAAATATCGTAACTAGTGCATTGTGTACCTAACGTGGAATTTACAGAATCCCAAAGGCATAATTAATGAGTATTTATTTAATTCATATTATTTTACATAATTATGGAGTAAGTTAAACACCAAACGATAATAAAAAAATTGCTGAATCACGACACGACAGTTAACGGCAGACATATGGCACTGAGTTAAAATATGTTTTGGGATATCATTCTAGAAAGTTCTCTTATCCCGGAAAATGATTGATTTATGAAAATTGAAGATCCCCCGCCTACTCTGGTAAAACCGCGGGACGGAAGTAATAAAGTGTAGGTATTTATTATCGGTATACTTAGGTATTTATTAGTCCTTAATTTCGTCCCATTTTTTTTGTCAGACATATATAACATAAACCCTCTCGTAGCATTTGAAACATTTTAAAATACCAGCCCAGACAGATTGTTGACCCCACAAGGCATCATTCATGTAATAACCTAGAAAGACAACGAGTGGCTGCCAAATTCTACCGAAAACGACCCATCGAAGTAAATGGAACAGGCATCTGGCAAGACGAGCTGCCATTAACTTAACTGAGTGCATTAACCTTAAAATTATAGCCTGTTCTCCAACTTTTTGTAGTTCAGCGGAAGATCTACTGCAAATGGTTTTCGAAGTAGGGTATATTATTCCCACGGGAGGTCTGAAACGAACACCCTTGGAAATTTAAATTATAAAGGAAACTATGCACAAAAGGATTGGATTTGGATAGATGATTGGTTGTTACTCAATCAGACCATAATGTCTAAAGAGATTTTAATGAAGTTTAAAAGGCAAAAAGTTTGGAAATGTTTCAGGAAAAGTTAAGGGTTAGGAAAGGTTTTTCCATTTCCGCAAATGCGGTCAGATCAATTTGCTAATTGCTCTAGATGCTCCTAAAGGACTAGTGAGAAGATATTTTGAACAAATAAATGGACTTCTAATATTGAGATGATATAAAATGTATTATTTTATTGAAGCAGGAGTCCTTCAAATGGAATGCCGAGTGTTTTAGCTGATAATCCTTTGGAGAGTTTCACACCGTGCCTCCAAACAACAAAACTTTTTTGGACCATTTATTTGAGAGCCTGGCAAGCTAGTTGTATATTTACAGAAACTATACGCAAGAGACTCGCTTCTAAACTAAATAATACTTAGTTTGCCGACTCGCAAACTTAAATTATATATTTATTATCAAAAATAGTCGACTTTATATAATTTTTACTAGAATTATACCGCAAGTAATTCAGCTCTAGGTACCGTGACAGAGCCACGTTTATAATTTAAGCATTTGATATCACCAATGAGGCGTTTTCGGCCTACAATAATATTTTAGTTAAAATTATATAGTACAGCCTGTACAGCACCTACGCCAGACCACAGTGTCTACCAAAATGAATAGAACCATCTGGCAATGACCACCCCTAACAAACTATCTCCAATAAATGAACAAAGATGGCAATCAGCCAATCACATTTCAAACTGAACCGGTGCGACCGAAAAACTCCTTACATCCATCAAACTATATTGAACCTTATCGTAAATGTTATTAAGTACTAAGTTATCACAGAATTGGTCAATTAGTTTACTTTTTACACAACTGCTGAGATAAAAAACGATGAATGCAATTCCGGTAATTCTGAGATGAAACCTTGGTGCATGTATGGCGAAGTGCTTAATCAATTTTTATTTGGTAGGTGATATCATCTTCCTTGTAAAAAAGTAGTACACGTTGCTTGTGTATATGGAGAATCTCTATATATACATAGCAGTTGTAATAAGTAGTTTTTTTTTCATGGGATATTTTCATCCTATATCAAAAGCTGTATTGCTGTATTAATTTGTCCTTTCATGTTCCTATTCCATTTCGCATGTACGAGATATACCTAAAAAAATATTTAGAGATTTTAACTTATGTACATTAATATTAATTTCATTCTAAGTTGTATGATATAACTCTTAAGGAGAATAAATGATCTTAATTCTCAATAAACAAGGTGGGTCGAAAGTGCAAATAATTATTTAATTTTTTACCCAGCGCCAGAGTGTTGGCTCGTTTCCCGCATCATTAGAGTCCTTGACTCCATTTATGGTTTACAATCACTCGGCTCACAAACAAGTAGTCTTTTTTATGAATGACACGATGAGGAAATCTTCATAAAAACCGTAAATCTGTTGTTTGAACGTCGTAATCGTGTATGAGTGTCGAGATAAGAATCTTCGAAAATAATGTTACGATCAAAACATTGCTTCCTACATGCAGATGCGATATAACCTACCATTTTTCTATAAAAAAATATTTATTCTCCTATAAAACTGTCTTATTTATAAGAAATATTTATTTAAAGATACTAGAATCCCTACTAATATTATAAATACTAATTCTGTCTTGAAATTTGGCAATGAAATATTAAGAAAGGACATAGACTACCTCTTTTCCCGGGAAAGGTGAAGGTCCCCGGTAACGTGGGTAAAACTGCGTGGTAAACTAGTATGATCGTAAAATTTTGTTGGTACTAACAAAAATATTCCATCTCCAACTCCACTGCGACACATATTACAGTTGCAACTTATGCAACTTTGTTCGTGTGGCGTGGAACTAACAAGCTCATGTGGCTTACGTTATCTTTACAATGTACCTATTTGGATTATTATAACCAACTCAACCTGCACTGTATTTTTATTAGCTACCCTGCAATATAACGTGGTCTTAAAAATGCTTCGGTTCAAAGACAAATATGACAAAGAAAATTGTTAGAAATTCTGGGGAAGGACCCATAAATATAGAAAGGGTTATCATAAAGCCGATAGACGCGTAAACTTTATGCTAAAGGGCATACAAGTATCAAGGTCACAGAAAAATCCTCAGGTTATAGATTTTGAGATTAACACGACAAAGATTGTCGCGTAGACAAGCATAATCTCATTTAAGTCAGGGTTACGTTATGATATAAGGAAGGACGTATGACGTTAGTCACAAAATTATAATAAAAGCAATATCAACCAGGTAGATTTACATGTCTTCAGAAGAATATGGCGTCCTTGGCTGTAATTTAGGAACTCGACATATATCATTAACTTATCTATAAGATGCTCAATGATAAGGAACATTCTGAATATTATTTTTTCTTGAGTCAATATTATGTAGAACACTGTAGCCAAAAAAACTAAATAAACGTAATATCTACCTAAAACGTAGTAGGCCTATTTTAATAAATTTTTATTTTAAAAGCGTTCTAGGCTCAATGTCAAAGTCATAAAACCTTAGTAAAGTGCCTTGTGACAAATATTTCAAAGTCATGTGTTATCCTTCATCCATGAGAATATAATGCGTCGCTTAAGGAAACTATACTAATCTCAAGACAATTAAATAACCCAGATTAGTAAATTCCTTTAAAATCCTCATCGTTAGATGGATTATATCATTAGTCATACATAAAATTAAATATCTTCGGGAATTTATAAGCAGAGCTTGCAGCCGTGTTTCCGGGAAATCTAAAAACTACCCGAGATTAATCGTTGTTTATGTGCTTTCAGAAAATATTATGGAAGGATTAAATTCAAAACCAGCGATTTGACGGACACTAACTGACCATTATACCATCTGACCCGTCAAGTTAATGCGAATACAATGCATCATAATTCCGCCGCAAATTGCAAACTTCACGTGGATCAATTTATAGTTTAGTAGCTAAATTATATCGGTGAATAGATGAAATTGTCCCACGAGGACACGTGGTAACAGACGTTTTTAAAACGTGACCATCTTAGGTACATACATCCTCGACACTTGTTTAGCACAAGCATCACGTAAAAGCATGATCTTTTCATGTCATATTTAAATTGACAAGGTGTAAAATAATACGCCATTTTGGATGACATCACTGTACGTTTTAGAACATACTAGTTTCATCGATACGGTTTCATCTGCGTGTTTGAGAGACTTAGTTCCCGGGATAAAAAGCAGCATATTCCAACAAATAAAATATTTCTGTGACAAAGTTTTCTCTTCTGGGATGGTAGAGTAACAAACATACATCTAAACTTACGCATTTATAATATATGCCGAATAGTACCTAGGATATAATAAAATTACTAAATAGTTTTCGCGTGAGTTTTAGTAACGAGTTAGAGCCAGACCTCGGGCATAAACCGTTTTAACCGGTCTGCTCTATTGAAATAACACTATAACATATGACATAACTCAAGGTACACAAAGTCCAATTACATTTATGTAGGTATGTACATAAGTCTAAGTACTGAGTACAGCAATAAAGTTATATTTCTTTTTACTGAGGAAATATCTAGATCTTAAAATATTTTACTACAACATAGTATACCTAGGATCCCTAACTATAGCTATGCTAATAAAAACATGTTCTAAAAAACACTTGCATAACAATTTGGAAAATGTCCAGGGACGAAAATGAAAAACATAAACAAGAGTGAACATTTTCTAACTTCCCTATTTTGCTTATACAAGCTTTTACCTAGCTTAGCAACATTTAGCTTGTCCTGTTTACAGTATATTCAAAAGCTAACAAATAAATGATTCTTCTATTATTAAATAAACTACGAGTACTTTCAATACTTTTAAGTTTGCATCTTTCCAATTACCATGTTACTTAGTGTTTAGTTCTTTCAAGAAATCGAAACCCCTATTAAAAGTTCCCTAGATTCCCAGATACTAGGGATGTTTCGTAACAAGATGGTTCGTTAAATCGTTGATCCAATATTCCCAAACGTCAGATGTACCGTTAATAGAATTGCCATTTTCACGATGACTAGGGCAGAAACAGACGCTTCCTGTTTATCCACACATATTGACACAGCTTTTGGCATGAAAATGCAATGTAAGATTTTGTCGTTAGGAGCTCAACATTTGCATTGTTATGTTTGCTTACGTTCGTGTTTACAATTTTGCTTCTGCATATATTAAGGGCGTAAAATACATATTATTATGAAAATATCAAATATGCTCCAACTTTTATACATAGTCCATTCCCAATCTGTACCACAACAGTCTTTTATCATAATACCAGCAACATATATTACCATCGTATGTAACATACATTACGAAAGTTTTCATATAAAACACACCTTTCTATATTAAAGCCTATCAATTGCAATAATAACAGTTTCGTCATATTGTGGCCATTCAACACTGTTGATAGCCAGTGGAGCGTGTAAAGCCCCGTTAGTTCCATACTCTGCCGTATCGAGCCGGCTGAATGGCGCTACTTGTCATCGCACGTGATGCATGCGCGCGCGCAACTCAGACGCGCTGCCGCCGCGCGACAGCCTCCCGCGCACTACAGACAACACCTCCGCACTTATCGGTACTTATCGCGAGTGACTGAGTGTATTTTTTTTTTCAATATTTTTAAGTGGACCTGTGTTAGTGCGACGTTTACTCATCACGATGTTTCTAAAGGTTAGCAGCTAATTAAGTTACTTTTAAGTTAAGCTCGGTTTCTAAATAAAATAAGTTAGTTATTAGTAAACATTGTTCGCGTAACAATTACCGCTAGTGTGATTATCTATTCACATAGGTAAACAATCGTTTATTGTTAAGGTAAAGTGTCTAATTATTTAATATATTCTAAAGTGTCCAAGGTATTGTTAAACGACAATGCAGATGTTTCTTAGATTAACAAGCATGAATAATTGTTAGTCGGTAGCTTTAAGACTTTTTCTACTCGTAAATAAAGATACGAGATGACAAGGTAATGACAGCATAATCAATCATTGCCTTGAAAGAGATGAAAACAAGTAAGCATAGATATTGATTTCGAAGCGTATGAAATGAGACGTACCTAATTATAATTATTGAACATCAGGGACTAACCTATAATGTTTATGTCATAAAAAGATGAATATTGTATAAGCACTGTGCTTATCTATGCATCGAAATTGTATTTCTCTTTCAATTTGCTGCATTGAAAGCAGTTAACCAATATTGTCTAAGAACTTGAGACAATGCGACACCGCAGCTTTGTATTAGGTGCTTTTGTTCCATCAGGCATCAGGCGGAGATGTCTCGAATCATCACAATTCAATACAGCTCCTTCACAATACGTTTGAGAAACCATTTCAACCGAAAACGTACCCTGATGCTTCGTTACAAGATCCATTTTTTCAGTTTCACTCGTAGAAACATCGCTTACAGATAACAGTTTTAGTTCTGGTAAATAAGCAGGATTGAGTAAGATATTTCTTGGTTTTACAAAGCTATTGGCAAATTGGCATTCAATATCGAGGTTTCTTCTAAAGCCGATAGGAACAACCAATGTTTGCTGATAAAATATACTTATTTAGAGAGATAATGGTATCGTTCAGTGTACTTTCTTGGAAGATTACATAATTCTTGATCTAGATGTAATATATCTGTTACAAGAGTATTATATTGTCGTTAGTTTTTATAATATAGATCGTGCTTCCTACTATCGCTTTTACACCATTAAATTCAACTTAGCACTACATATGTAACACAAATTCTGAGCATGTACTTAATGGAGTCATATTTAACATAGATATTGTGCAACTTTAGAGATTGATTAATCGGGGTTATAATTTGACATGATCAAGATAAACAGTTTCTGGTTTAGGAAATTTTCGCGGTGTCCTCAAGGTTGTTTCTAAGTGCTGGTATAATGATTAATGGAGTTTTTGCTGTAATCATTTGAATTTGAGTGCCTGTAATGACATTTCCATACAATACGATCTGAGATTTTCCTTTTAGATCACCGATCTCGTATAATATTTGTTGATGATTAAGTACTAGGTATTCAAATTAAAGAATGGTAATGGAGCTAGTACTTTTTTTGTATCCACTGAGTAAATAAAAATCCTTTAATATTTTCTAACCGAAATTATAACGTGTAATGCAAATGAAAGCTATGATAACAAGCCGAACGGAAACACCAAATAACCGAATTTCAGTGGAAAAATAGCGAATGATAAATGGAACCTAACATAAAACCAGTAGGAAAAGCTAACGGTAAACATTACACTACTGAATAATGACAATGGCCTTCGACAACAAGGGCAACGGTTTTCAATACAAAAACAAAGATTCAGGATCATTTTTCATTTCAAAAGAAGAGTATTCAGTAAAAATGACAATCCTAAGGATGACCTTCAAAGATGTCAAGTTAAGGCTTAAGATGATTGTTTACAAAATGTATTATCAATGCTCTACTAACATCATTACATGCGTCGAAATATGAGTGACGTCACGACATGGCTCTACACTAATCTGTATCAAGGTTGGAGCATTACAAAGTATCTACTTTCTCTGTCTTTATTACCCTTAGTGAACTCAAAACGTGTGTTGCCTGATAATTCTGTTAAAGAAATACCGTATACAAGCCTCGTGTTTCGATGCCCTTTTTTACCTTTACTGCCGCATCTTGCGTAATTTCCAGTGGATTACTTGGAATACTTATGATACGGAAAGTTTTACTTACGTTCGAATATGCGATGTAATTATTTCCTTGCAGCGATTCGTTTTATTTTACGCCGTTAGCTAGACCCGATGATATTAATCTCTTACATATGGACACACTCATGCATTTGGATACAATTGTTATTCTCGCTAATTGTTTCAACATCTTTGTTTATCTTAACATCATGGATGGTTTGTCGCTTTTTTATCTAAATACTACTTAAGAATATTTTACCGGCATAAGTTTTGGATCAAACCCACGTCTACCTAAGCTATAAAACTATCTGCAGGGTTAATCGCAAAAAGGCATATTAGCCAATGTTACATCATATTCCACTGCTCTAGGAATTACTTGCGTAAATGTACATATATCATATGCGATAAAAATGTATGGTCTTAATTTAGTGAGAATTGAAGAAACAAGTAGTCATGTACCATATGAATGTCACGTTTACAACGGTCATGTAGATAAATATTGCCAAATACCGTTTTAATTGCCCATTCGTTTGTGACATAGCATTTGCCGAATTACGTTTAGTGTTTGCTAAATAAATTAGTTACGTAATTTAATTCGTTTTAATGCTAGTTTATCTCCCGCTTGTTTTTATCTGCAGCTGCGCGTGAAACTTTTCTCAATTACTGCATCCCTGATGTCACTTTAAAGTTATTTGAAATTTATGCTTCAAGCAGTTTTCTCGAGCCAAATAATTCCATTAACTGCACTTATATTTAAGTTGTAACTAGGGCAGATCTATTTGTGACTAATGAGAATCGTTACATTTTGCACAACAATGACAAATGCAGACTGAGAATTCAATTTGTAGAACTCAAGTAACTTGACCTAACTTTACAGATCATGTCGAATTGAACTGATGTTATCTTTTTCAAGGATAGAAGAAAGCCTTGAACAGTAGAATAAAAAAAACTTTACAGATTTATTGTTAGTACTACGAAAAAGGTTTCATGTGAACAACCCAACTCGTAACGTAGACATTGGAGGCGATGTCATGCGACCCGAGCGCGGGAACACTTACACGATTGTGGTAACAGCTTAACAGCTGACAGTTGGCGCGTACATTTTTATGGCAAAAAACCAAATGTCGACTTTTTAATACCGTGCTAAACCAAAATTTACTTTTAATTAGGGTAATTTAAAGAATTTCCTCGAAAATCGCGACAAAATTCCCCACTAAAACATTTATCGCAAAACATAATCAAATGCGGGTTTTTGTACAGAGACAATACGACAGGAACTATGCTCTGCAGATCGTCTACTACGCATAATGATCTTTAGTTAACGTCACTAATAACTAACGTAATAAGGTCCATTTTAGCTTATATCGATTGTAATATTATTTTGGTGGAATACTCATTTGCGATGTAAAAGCCCTCCCACATTAGCAGCATGTGTATCACTTTAGTCTAATCAACGTGACGTCATCACTATGCAAATTTTCCTAAACGAGGTCGTATCACGGAACGGGCAAAAAAGGTGTAAAAGAAAAACATGCATTTAGTTCCAGCAGAAAAATACATATTGCTTAGCAACTTTCGTTAATGTTTTGAAATGTTTTTGTTGTGTTTTCATTATAAAAATGTAAGCATTGCAATTTTGCCAGTCGATAACATTGGATTACAAATTTTATGTACTACTAGACTCAAGTTGGTGAAACTTTAAACCTATACTGTAACTTATAAAAATATCATATACCTATAAGTTTAACTTCTTCACTACTTTATTACACGCCTTTTAGTATATATATATATATACATTAAAAACTAACTAACGAGACTATAACTATAATAATAAAACAATACTAATCATTCACCGTCCGTTTCAAAAAACGACTTCAGTCAATTTGACTTGTCATTTCCTCTAATTTTCATAATGACACCTAGGTCAGCATTACACCTCTTGGAGCATTCGAAAGTAGCACACGACACATGTTACTTGTGAAATACAGTATTAATAGTCTATGACATGAACATGTAATTATTGGTAATGTCCACTTGTATTAATGTATCGATGTGTGTGTGAGCTAAGAAATAAACAATAATGAGAGGTAGTTAAAACTTTAACAATGGACCGAAGCTGGCATTATGTGTTTCGAGACGTAAGATGCCTAAATAATATATGTAAATAGAGGATTTAACGTAACGCTATATATTTTAAGTTCGGTCCCTTCAAACAGAAATACAAGTGCTAAGATTTGATGATTTTACCCAATAACGAAAGAAACCTTCGTATGCATGTTTATCTAAATTTAGTTATATTACATTCCAGTGCCACACAAACAAAGTAAGTCACCACAATCATCAGATTCCAAGGTAACAATGAACAGTTAAATAGATCAACTGTTCTATCGTACCCAATCATTCACGCGTCATTTAATATACACTCTATCAGTAATGATGCCGCACTTCTTAGCAAGTATATATTAGAATTACAAAACATATGTTTCTCTGTAACAACACACACATATGTGCTTTTTGCAATTCCACAACAGCTGAAAAGCATTGTTCTGCAACTCACTGTTAAGAACTAGGTAAACAAGTAAGGTGTTGTAAGGCATCTTTCAAAATCCTTGATGGACCACTTTTTCAGCAAGTTTATATGCATACGAATTTAAAACGTGCATTGACCTTATTTCATATAGTATTATTAAATCATATAAATATCCAGTTGTAAGAGATTTAAGCGAAAAATAAATCAGAGTCAGTCCGAAAAACAATTGCCACTCGTCGTCTAAGCGAAGACTTTAATTGAACAAGTTTTTTCACTCTAAACTCGAAGTCACTTCTGAAGTTAAATTAAGCAAAACGAGATCGTGAAAGTCTTAAAAGTCTCAAAGAAATTGTGATTTCAAACATTAACAACTCGATTTTAGCGCGACATATTTGGGATAACTGGTTTTGGGAACGAAAGTTGTGAATAACAGCTACAGAAATTACAACGGTCAGGCTCTACACTCGAAATAAAAAACTAAAATCGCTGTAGTAAAAAACACTATTCATTATCATATTAATATTTGAAATTCAAAATTGTGTGTAGGTGAATACTTTTTTTGTCAAGTAGGCCAACAAGCTGGCGCACGATCCACCTGATGAATTGCAATTGACCATATCCGCATATCACAATGCTTAATACCTGAGACATAAAGATGTCTTATGTAAGTAGGTCAGAGGTGATGGATTCAAGATAAATAATTCGGTTAAAAGAATATCGATAAATGAACAAGAACTTAATGATGTTATAAATATTAACAAAACTCGAAACAGTATCTAATAAATTTTAATGCTACAAACGTAGTTATGCTGTCATAACTAGCAATTCCAACTGAGCTCCGAGTAGCTACCTGTGTGGCATTCTATAAAGAGAGGCTGATCTGACAGATGACTGATGAGAGTCTACCCTCATACATGTTTCCGAACAAACATTATGAGCTTTACTTGTATGTACCAGCTTCGTAACTTAATTTGAATGAAACTTGCACATTATACAATACACAGTTAATTTAACCTGGACAAACATTAGTTTTCTCAGAAACAAACAACCACAGGACAAAAGCTAGTATAAATAAAGAACAGCTGTACCGCGAAGTCGTGAGATAAAGTTTCAATGCCAGTGCCAGGGCAATAGATACAATACAAGTCGTTGAACATGCAATGTCAAAAGTCACATGTTTCTAGCAATAAAATTATAACAATAATCTGACTACTAGAGCAAAGCCGAACACAATAAAGAAAATTGCTGATTCAGTAATACCAGTTCGATCTGGTTGTGCCGTGACGATATTGCTGTAGTTTGCCGAATTTATGAGCGACTCTAATTTTACAAGATTGCTAATTTTTATAGGATCTCTTGTAAAGCTAGATTATGTTACATGTGCCAACTAATCGTAGTCGTGTAACCATGCAAAAAGCGAACAGTATCACAGTTTCCATTTCTAAATCCTTAAAAAAAGAACGCAGAACTTTCACCCTTATCTTAAAACAGCGCCAGATCAGTATGTATAAACTGTTATCTGCACTGAATATAGAGCAGTTCTTGCGAGTAGATGTTGATGCTACGTAATATAACGTGGTGTATCTTTAATGGTATCAACGAGTACGTTGCAGTATCGCGATGTTATCGTCACGTCGTGATCTTAAAGCGAATACATTCTTGTACGATAATTTTATATGTTTATGAAATTTTCATTTGTTAACTGTAACCGTCTTGTAACATATTTTACATACTTTCACGTAACTCTCGTTCTATAAAGTTTGCTTGCATTATGAATGATATCGAAACAAATAAACATTTCAATTCGGTGTGAAATGGAAACAATATGTTTCTCGTACCAACTCAGTGTTTTAGAAACCTTGTTTATAATTAGCGATTATCGATTTATCCATGTAGAAACATAAATATTGATATATGGGACCAAATGTAGATTTTGTACTCGCATAATCGGATTATATTTCGCTTTGGTATCATTGAGCGTATTTTCCGTAAAAGAAAATTATTATATGAAACGAATACAATTTTCTCAGTTCTATTTGTAGAATAAAATCTTATTTGAAACATACTTTAATAAAGTATTTCTTATTGCCTCCAATATTCTGGCTAAGGAGATTACTATCCGATTTCTGTGAGAAAATTCAATCGCGGTTAGGCGACCTCCCATAACTCGAGTTCAAATGTTCCTTCGGCTATTCCTGTCAGACCTCAGCTTTTTCTGCCTCATTTCATACGGGCACACGTTTTTACAAATACCTATCGTTTTTGGTATATGATTTATTATATATATACTACTTTCACTCTGTAGCCAGGAGTCTACATTGATTCCTTTAGCATGAATTCCTTTCATCATGAAAATTCATGTGAAATCTTTGTGGAAACGAGTGCTTACCGTACATAATGTAAAATTATAAGACTTGATAGCAAAATTGCTCTTACCAACGAAATTACAGCATGAGAAGCAGACGGGCATGATCCCGCTACTCTATTGGCCCATTTCCCACAGCTGAGCTTGTCACCACTCAAATTGTCAGTAGCACTAAGTAAGCAATGAACATCGCATATGCATGCATGACCCGTGGTTGGAATATTCATTGAACCACCCAACTAGAGCGTAAATGTTATCGATTCCAGTGTGAATTACCAGAACTTGAACAGCTGAAACTGCTAAGTAATCTAGTCATGGATATTAGAAACTTGGCCAAACTTCTGGACAGATTTAGCATTCGACAAACTTTGCTGACTATATTAGATTTGTCGTCAGCTTGCATCAAACAGCAAATGGGTTTTAGTGCCAATCTAGGCATTACGTATTTGAGAAATATACCGGTTTAACTCAACTTTTTATAAATCTTAGTAAGGTTTTAAAATAAACGCTAAAAGCATTGTAGCAAAAAACAGCGGAAGTGTATGAGTGAAGAAGTCTATAGCGATGATTACGTCTTATCATGTCAGCAGATAAACATCGTGATCTCTTGTTAGTATAAATCATTCGACGAATAAAAAATTCTAGGTAAATACTGCACGATGAATCCGGTTTCTTAAATAAATTACACAAATGTTTCTTTCTGGAGAATATATAACAGTGATGTACGATTATACTCGCACTGGAGCTATTATTTATAGCTGAATTCTTGAACTATATATGCTCAGTTTATCAAACTTATCTCTACCTTATAACCGTATCTAAAAAACTAGACCAAAAAGTAAAATAGAGCCGCTTCTGCAAAATCATTGCTCAATGAAATTCGCACCAGATCTAACATAATTAATTAAATTCGAGTCTGTCAATGAATTTTATGGTTTAAAAACTTTAAAATAACAGATTATTTAACCTAGTAACAGATTAGTATTAGAGATAAGTATTGCATAGGAGACTAATTTCACAAGTCAAAAAAGAATTGGAACAGAATTCAGAAGAAACATTGCTCAATTGCCCATTTTTTGACACCTTCAATGTGGCACCTGAATTCCGTTACTATCTCGACAAACTGTTAAAAGAGCGTTGTCATATTTGAAAAAATCTGCTTCTACATCTATTTTGAGAATATTACACAATAGCCCAGCTGGGGCTTCATTTCGTGAGGAAGCGGAAAAGAACTATATTAATTTAAGTGCCTAACTGGTGCCAAACGAGGCAATTAAGCCATCTGCGATTCGTTAGCTGCTGAGAGCGGTGTTAGGCTTAAATTGAGAGCCGATTCAATTAGGTTCTTGCTCATCAAGTTGCAGAAGAGAAGGAAAAAAAACAACTCGTTTTGAGGTTTGTGTACTGCAATGCAGGACAGATTACCAAAAACCTGTCGGCGATAATATAGTAGGGCCTGAAAACTGTTATCATTTGAAAAACGATGTTACTTTGCATATTTTGTGACAAATTATGTAAAAGAAATCAGGCTTTATTTATTCCTCGAAAATTACTAAATCATACGTTCTGTCAATTCATAATGTACAACATAACAACGGAATATTTAAGCAAAAAAAATGTTTCCTACCAAAATAAATGGAAAGGAAAGATTCTCAAATCGATTCAAAGCCTTTAGGATAATCCTACTCAGCTTCACTTATCACAGTCCCGTGAGTATTCAATAATACCCATTTCATCTTTTTTCTTTATAAATTTTATTGACAATAATTTCGATTCGCTTACTTAACGTAAGAAGCTTCTATTACAAAAAGTATGTTCGCTTTAAAAGAATGGAACTGAAAAATAAAAAAATGAAAATACAGCTGACTTATGTTTGATTCAAGACATTGACCGTGACAACGCAGAAGGTCATAGATATTTGAAGATGTACAGTCTACGCAACTATATATTATAATACTTCGTATTATTAATAAAAAGTTTTTTATAAGCTTGTTTGATACACAGCGTCTAAAGTTTATCTACTGAAAATTCGTTGTTTGTTTGGCTTGTTACTAAAACATAAAAATGCGGAGTAATTATTCAATTCATACACTCTAAAAATATAACCCACCTTCTAGTGCAGTCGGGGAAAAAACAAGTACCTATTCGTTATGACTGTATAAATTTAGACATGTTAAGGAAGGTCAGGTCATCAACATAATACAAAGATGTAGATATGTATTGAATAGGTCCTTCGTAACCGGATGTATCTAATATTAATAAAAACGTTAAGTTTTTCAATATAATCAAACATTTCGTTTTCATGTTTATTTCAAATGAATTGAAACGAATACGCCGCCAAATTGAAATCGACAAGTTAAAAATACATTCGATAGTGAGATAGAAAACTCAAAATAGTTTATGCAATATTTATAAATAGCAGTAGAAACATAATGGCACTTTCCCAGTGGACATAATAAATACAAGTACCTAATAAACCATTACATTATATCTATTCAAAGTCGTTGAACGTTCCAATAAAATTCAATTACGTAAACTTACTTTGACAATATCATATTGCTATTTGCGAGAAACTAATTCACAATGTTACGGACACGGTCACAATAAGTTGCAACGATACCTAATGTAGAAGACTGATTACGCTATCAATACATAATAGCTTCATATCGATCCCTATTTCTAAATAAAGTCACTATCTAAGCATCCATACAACGAGGTAATGAAACGGGAGACAAAGGCCACTTCGAGCCTGATCTGCTTACATCAGCTCTTAAGTCACTCGGGACAAATTTTTGGTTGGACAACTATTTACACTGTGATATAATAAATCGAAGACACTAAAACGTGACGTGCCACAGTCACGACGACTGTATTGATTCTAACAGCCTTGTATTCGCTCCGCTAAATGCTATGCAAATTGAAGTAAACACGATATTTTCAGTGAATAGGGTAACGATTTGCAATCGATACTTGTGATGTGATAATTCAGGGGATAATAATCTTTAAATATATGTTGGTTATTTCTAAACTAGCATGCATGTGCGGATCGTGTGTGTATGAAATTAGTGGACAGACAAGGTCTTGTCGGGTTGTGAGAATGTTTATATACTTGCTGATAAAAAGTGTGAAGGTATTATGCGTTTTCAATGTTTTATTGTGTTCAGAAGGATTTACGATAGCAAAAACCGCGCGAACAGACAACAATTAAATGGTTTTAGATATTGAATTGATAGAAATGTATAGGTTGGTAACTAGGTACCGCTATGGTGTCGAACATATTCTATTGATTGTAAAAGTTTTAATTGAAACTGGCAATATTAAATTCTTCTATTCTAAAAAGATATACCTATTGTTAAGGAAAACAACTCCCAGTTCAAGTTATTTCCTTTATATTCTGTTAAGATATAATTATGTTATTTCCATTATTTTAAGTTGAATGCTTTTTATAACACCTAAAAATGGTAATTAATTACCTAGTTTATTTTTATTTGAGTCGTTTATTCGACATGACCATTAATCCATTTGCCCAGAAACGTTTCACAGCAGCTTTCGGTTAGCACAAAAGCGTTTATGCTCTATATCTCAATATGCGAAGCTCGCTTCGGAAATTGCATTGGATTTATAACTTGCCTACGCCCATTTTCGTTTGAATAATGATTTTATGCCGAATATGTGATTTATTTAACGAGTAGTTCTATTAAAAGTAAAAAAAAAAATTACGTGAGGCACTCGGGGACTGCCGCGGTAAAGCTATTGCATTGCATAGCATTTTGTATCAACTTATGCAATTATAATTTTATTTATTTATTTTAATAATAAATGCACTTTGTTCATTCATATTCAAAACACTTCATACACAAATTTTACAAGTACAGCTATTCACTGTTGTACATAAATACATATACACCTATATACTTTCTCATAAACAGCTGCTTATGTATTCGTCCGATTTCGGAGCAGCTCGTCTCGATTCGTGCGAATTTCGTAGAGTCGTACAATACGTCTAATCGCACACAACGCCGTGTCGAAGACTGCCGAACTGAAACGACGTTAGACGATGCACGGCCTTCAAGCCACACCTCCTTGCCCGTCGGAGTGGGGGGTGTTAGGTTTTTTCGTTACGGAATTTCTTGATTCGGTCGCCGCGCTCAGAGCCCGCGATAAAAGCTATGCAATAGCTTAAAAACTCTTCATTAGTCATATATCAAGAACTCGAAAAATTATAGTCTATTCAAATATTAGAGTAAACCCGAAATTAATAATTCTAAAGATCCGATGCGGGTAACGATAATTACAGATAGGTAAGTAGATCAATTTTGAGATTCGAGATAAAATAATGGTCAGCGATCTCCGTATGACAAATAATTAATTAAGCCCCTGTTATATTAATTGATTCCGAACTCCGCGATTCCACGTTAAAAAATAGCATACCTAACCATGTGCTATTCCAGAACATGCTGACTTTACCAAATCTCATCTACAACTCTTCAGCGGTTCTGGCGCGATTTATTAACAAACATTCATTCAAACTTACGCATTTATAGTATGATTCCGAATATTATTAACGGAGTAACGGATATTTTAATTAGGCATATAACTTATCGAATCTCCCGCATCATTGGTTCATGTTGTATTGCCATTGTCGCCCAAGTTCACAACGGTGTTAAGGTCGTCGAGAAAACTCATTTCGCGAGGTTTGTTTTGATTTCTTTCATTGATTCCACGAAACTGATGACCTTTCAACGGGTTTACACTTTTTATAATCCATCAAATTATCATATAAGGAGATTCAAGTTATTTTCACTCTGCGTGCGGTATGTTCTGGTTTTTAATTCGGTAACATATGGAATATACGAAACTGAATAACGAGATAAAAGTATCTTTTAAGTAAAAACAGAGATAAGATAACTCATGAGAGAGATGTAACATCTGTTATATCGGCTTCAAAAATCATCTGGTAAAGATAAGAAAATATTTTGATTCTCACGGATTGACAATTGTAAATTCATGATTTCTCATAAAGGCTGCAAAACACGACGACTCAGTCGATATTTAAATGAAATACCAGCGCTACATCTTCCTAGGTATTTTGCATGAAAATACCTGTGAAATATTGTTAAGACGTGGATATTACTCGGTTACCTAATGTCAAAGACCTCGAGAGTTCTACTACGAATTCAATATTATTAAGTCATATTCATTTTTTACTTGTTTTACGGTCATCGCTTTGATTTTTTACTACAGCGCTATTATTAAATTACTAACAATTGATAGTCTGTTTCGAATTTTGATTATATCTTACTGTGCCTGATATTTTTTGTATATTTAAGTTATTTACAAATGTTCTGGTGACATTGGGAAAATAAAACGTGTTCAACGCTTTATGGTCTGAGATACTTAAAATATCTTAAATTACATGCACTACCGTATGCCTGTTTGCCACCCTTGTGGTATAAAAAAAAAACTGCATTTCGTTCGACATGACTGATTGTATGGATTATGTTCAAAGGAACGATATCCTTGGATAGAACATACCTATTACTTTCATATAGATTTCCAAATTGTGTTTAAAAAATATAGAATATTGAAAGCTCAAAATTAATCGTAAATATTAATTTGTTTGCCAAGATACCGGTTTGATTGCAGTCAAGGCAGACAAATTAAATTCGCGCCTGTAGCGTCAATATAATTATTTTTAGAGGAAAGCTTTAATTGTGTAAGTCACATTAAAAACACCGGCACCGGTTACCTACCTGGTACACCTTGGTTTTGGTTATCCAACAACAAAAATAATTTCAAAACTTGATCGTACTTAAGGTTGTCGTAAAATTATTTGTACATAGGATTAAGAATATTGTGCAAGTAGTTGCCTAAACATTTCCTTGGACTTATTAGAGAAAAATGGGCCTAGAACCCGACCAGTTTCACAAGTGAAGCCGGTGCTGCATCGCTAGAGGTGAAAGTTCAATTAAATGAGTAGAAGGTAAAGGTATTGATTGCTTAGGAAGGTTGGAGGTCAGATAATCAATTCACTGAAACACAGTACATACATCGATGTATTGATTAAACCATTACTCGTAAACAGTCAACATTAGTATTCCATCCTTTTTTTGGATTTGGCAAATGTAGAAAGTTACTCAATAATATAGGTAGGTATCTGCGAGAGCGAGTTTGGAGAAACCCCAACGGCATTATCAATCGTGATGAAGTTTGTAAAGCATGTAGTCTACAGAATAAAGAAGATTGCAGGGTTATCCTAAGTTATATAAGAGACCTTAGATATGCTAAATGTACGGATCGATATGGGAAACTAGTAATAATATAATGGGATAGTTTAATTATACTATTTCACAGTATTTAAAAGCACGTAGTAAAGAAACGTTTAAAAACACATTTAATATAATTACCAAGGAGTCACAGTTTTTGTTGCACAACGAACATGTATCACATACAGTCACCACCAGTTACCAAAAATGTTGAAACCGTAATTGCATCTCGGTTATATCTTATGAAACTGATATAGATAACGATTATATTGAATTAAATCGCTTAAAACTTAAGAGGTGCTTAACTTAAGGGGACCTGGCGGTAAGATAAAACGCGAATATTAACTTTAATGTGCCTCAGAAGAGTTGACACATCGATAACTTTATTCGGTTGCAAAAACTAAGCAAAGTATCTTTACTTTAATGATTCTTTTGATGAATTATTTAGACGAATTTCGGCCTAACAAAATGGTTTTTATTACAAATGGTAAGCAATGTAAACAAGAATATGGTATGTAAAATATTTATTGAAAAATAAGGACCAAAGAATTCAATGGAAGCATAATAAAATATGCGGGAAATCTTATAGCACAGCGTCGTCAAGAATGAGGGAAAATATGAAAATTCTCACAATCCATACACGTAGCCAATACTTTCACAATTGGGTGACTCTTCCAGGGTCTAAGCCTGCCAATATAGTTTCACGCTCGGCTTCAAATATACGAATTTCAAATAAACCAACTACGAATACATTTTACGGGGACTTATCGTAAACATGTCACAAAAATTCGCAAATATGCCTGTTTCTTTCAGGACGCGAGAAATTTACCGCATATAATATTTATTGGAAAAAAGGTTGATTTTTAAAATAACTTTAGTTACTTGAAATGTTGAAGTCGATATTAAAAAATTACATTTTGCACTATTGTAGTTTTTGTGTCTAACTTGCACTTGGTACAACCGAACTATTTGTTACTAACTACAATAAAAATAAACTATACATATCTAGTATTATCATTACATTTGATTTCATCACATCATCATATGGATATCATAACTTTCTCATTTATCATAGAGATGCCATTAACTATTTATAAATATCAATCTTGCGCGTCATAAATATTACTTACTGATGATGATAATCTAATGATGCTGAGCGATGATTATTTACTTTAGCTATCTTTCACTTTAAGTAATTGATATACTATACAAATAGTATTTGCTTCAAATATATAAAGACATACACACTGTGTGTTTATAAGAACCTAAATAAATATAATCAAACATTCGTCATAAAAGGACCATATCTAAATATGTACTATCTTTAAATAAAAATCTTTGTGCAAATAAATTCTCCTGCCTGAAATGGAAAATCTACGATCTTTAACGTTACGATACAGTTTGTGTGTAACCAAGAAAAATAAAACAGATAAAATAAAACCAAACCTAGTAATGCTCATTGAAAGCGCTAGGCGTCTAGTAAATAATAGTAGCTCTAGCAATAATACCAAAGACTATTTAAAATTAGACCATCAGCGTATTCATTCATTTATTTTATTAAAACATGCATTATATTTGCGTAGTTTGCCAAGAAGTGGTAGTAAACTGTCAAAACTACTTCAATGACATACTTACATTTATCCTATAATATGATATAACCTCTATTGAAAAGTAAATAAACATTCAAATGATATATGTCTCATTTCGTAACAAAAACAAATAATGAGCAAAAACTAAAAATGGCGTACTAGAAAAAGTATGCCGAACAGAACTTCGCGAAAAAGTTGAGACTAAAGCTACAGTCCAGTGAGACAGTGCCAGCACTTGTCAACGCCATTGCTTCTCTCGTTACAAACAAACTAATCTGCAGAAGTTACATTAATGGCAGTAGTCTGACGCCAAAGCAAAGTGGGTGCTTTAATTCTCAACTTGCACTACTGGAATCTGGAACTATCCAGAAACAATCTCAGATAAGTTTGTGTCGGAATTGTTTCAATATACTAAACGTATATCTATTGGCAACTATAGGAATTGTTATTAAATAAATAAATAGGCATTTTAACAGCAAAATAAGTAAAGCTTAGAGAGTGAGTAAGTAATATGAAGGTAACCGCTACATATACTATTTTTAAATACATACGTATATATAGATTTTATAAATAGACATGTTTATAAATATAATAATTTTTCCCGGGAATAGGACGTGACAGCGCCTTGAAATTCATAATTATAGAAATTCGAACACGCTAGTGTTTCCCAAAAACCTTAATGGTAGTCTTTATAATGTAATTCATCCAGATTAAAGACAGAATAGTCTACCCAATCATGAGTCATGTAATAGAATATATACTTGAAGAATAGAAACAAATTTTGCATTATCATTATTAATGTATTAACAAGTGACTTGTCAGTGAAAAGATTTCAGTTTGTTGATTTATGATGGCAGACGCGAACCAGACAATATTGATTGATAGAAAGTAAGAGTGTTGTAGAATGCTTTGAAATTCGATACAGTTTCAATTGATCTAAGAACTCCATTGTTAAGTAAATTGAGTGGCAGACACTTTGGCTTCACTGTATTTTAGTTTGTTTAATACAGTTTCCTATCAGCTGTTTTATCCTAACAAATATTATGAATGCGAAAGTAACTCTGTTTATCTGTCTCGCTTTCACGCTAAAACTACTGAACCGATTTATATTAAATTTGGTACACTAATAGTCTAAAGTCTGAGAAAGGACTTAGACTACTTTTTAACCCCGGAAAATTGAAGATCCCCGGAAACGCGAGGAGCCACTGGTATTTTAAAATCCAGGAAATATATGTGCTATCAATTTCATTTAAATCCATTCAGCCGTTTTTGTATAACATCCAACTACTGTATTTATTGTTTATCATATCCAAATGTTATTTTATTTACAAGTAAATGTTCCATATTTTTTACAGACTTCATGATATTTTCTTTACAATCTTGATATAATAAAACTATTTGTTTATTAGTTTAACCTACATTAACAGAAATTTCGTGACTGCGATACTGCAGGGAAAATAAATGCTGCTTATTATATTGAAACAAGGTCCAATTAAGCTCTGGCACTCAAACCGTACAAATATTTGCCAGAAAGAGAATAACATTACCCTGCTCTCTTCCATCTCTCTCTGATAGTCGAATATTGAAGCGAGGGAATCAAAATGGATGAGGTCAGGTATCGTATTATGAGATCTGATTTCTTTCTTTATAAGTAATCAAATGTATCAATTGAATGTCAAGACGATTGGCTTTGTGGTTAGTGACCCTAACTTTCAAACCCCGTGGGTTCGAATTCAGGACAAATATGTGTATGCATATGTCTGTTTGTTCTGTGTCTGTAGGTAATTATCTATATAAGTATGTATTTGAAAGTAGTTTATGTAGTATATCAGCTATCTGGTTACCATATCACAAGCTCTGCTTAGTTTGAAATCAGATTGGCCATATGTAAAAAATGACTAAGGATATTTATAGTTTATGAATAGGTATTATAAGTACATCGTATCTAAACTATGGCATTTGTTGATCCAACGTGGAAGTTAGTATGTACTTCACACACTTCTAATGGGTCTAACTTTCCCGGAGATGCTTCAAACTTCCAAGCTTCTAAACCAATTTTCAGTCAGGTGTAACATAATATAAAGTTAGTGAAAACATTGATTGACTTAACTGAATAAAACAATACTTGCGCTTTAAAAATGTGATTGAATCTTTAAGTGATGATAACACGGGAAGAGTCAGATGGATTTTGTGAACTGTGGAATGAGTGAATGAAATGAATGGAACGAGTTAAAGAACACGGTGTGATATCCGTAAATCACTTACTAGAATATACTTAAAGGGAAGAAGTCGTTTAAAAAGAGAATATTTAATGATAAGTAATTTTGACTGACGAAGATCATAATAACTTAGTTATCTGAAATAATAACGTTTACATTGTAATGCTATAATTAGAAAAAACATACAATAAGCTAATACCAGCTAATATTATGCAGTGTGAGCACAGATCGCAACTGGAGTGTCACGGCCGGAAGAAAGCCGATGTTGATAAAAAGTTACAACACTAGTTAGCCGTAGCATTCGCGTAAACAGATAGTACGAGTAAATATGCGTGACAAATGAATGAGTACGCTTTTTGTATACAGACGTATTAATTACCTACCATCATGCAGTTTCACTCGCGTAGTACCCGTTCCCTTAGGAATACTGAGATAAAACATGACACATATAACGTGGCATTGTATCAGTAAAACAATTTATCAAAATGGTTTCTTGTTTTCAGAGATTGCCCCCTACAGCCTCCAAAAGGATGGCTAGCTTTCTTTTGGTAAAAAAAATAGATTCAGTATAACCAAAGACATACCTACCTACTTACCTATTTTACCTTTAACAGTAGTATATAGTTACAAATATGAAGGATTATCACATAAGATTACTAAATTTAACAATTACAATGCAATCTATCAAATTATAGGCTCAAGATATGTACAATTCAGAATCAGTTATTCAGATTATAATACGATTTGACCCACTTAAACGACATTGAGTATATCAAGTTCAAAGCCGCTGTTTAATAATAAATCATCTGGCTATTGATCTGGTAGTGCATTGATTTACAGATCACATTATTGTTATTTATAGATTAGAAGTAGACTACAAGTATTATCTAATATGCACTATAGTATATAAGTATGTATTAAAACATTCATTATCACACAAGTATTATATAGGAGAAAGTTTGTAAGTGTGTATATTTGTTACTTCTTCACGTCTAAACGGCTGGTGCAATTTTAATAAAATTTGCTATGGAGTTAGCTGACATTTTGGATTAACACATAGGCTACTTTTTAACCCGGAAAAATTGAAGATCCCCGGGAACGCGAGTGAAATCTTGTGGAGTCACTAGTATAATATGACAGCCCGGTTGGCTTTGTGGTTAGTGACCCTGACTTTCAAGCCGCGGGTCGTGGGTTCGATTCCCACCCAGGACAAACATTTTGTATGCATGAATATGTCTGTTTGTCCTGTGTCTGGTTGTAAATATCTATATAAGTATGTATTTAAAAGTAGTATATGTAGTATATCAGCTATCTGGTTACCATAACACAAGCTCACTTTGATGCTTAATTTGGAATCAGATTGGCCGTGTGTGAAAAATGTCCCAGGATATTTATTTATTTATACTTCATCCTGTATTCTCGTACTATATGTAGGTATATGTATTAGTGCATTATATTTTTGTTTGAAAGTCAGAAACTTGTTATCTTTAACCTGTCCACTTTACTTAACTATATCAGCTCGTCTTTAAAACTGGTATTAAGGTTAAGTAAGTTGCTGACTAGTGAAGTATTCTCTCAGGTCTTCAGTTCGTTTATATTCTTGAGCAGTTGTTATGAACTTCAAGTTTACAGAGGGACTTTTATGTAGCATTGTGTGGCTTGCATGAAGAATATTAATAGGTTACCTTCACAAGTAGCGTATTGATTTACGATTAGGAAATAAATACATCATTAAAATATATAGCACCCCAAGTCAATCATGAATTTCTACAAAGTCATTTTTGTACAAATTTAATAACATTAGTGCGTAAGATCACCCAAATGGATATATTAAGAAACCGTGTAACATGAACTTTACCGTTTTCGCCAAGTTATTTTTATCATACAGACTATGTATTTAATATTAAAAATCTGTGCCTAATTTACTAATAACCAATCACAAAAACATACGTTTCGGTTAATATAACATTTTCTTTGAAGACAAATTTTGTTTCATTAGTAACAAATAAACCAAGCGATAAATTAGCGCTGTTTACTTTGGATGAAACTTTTATCTGCTCAATGTCCCAAAATAATGTCTGACATTGGATCACGATTCTATCTTTGCGCGGCTAATTTTAACTGTCGGCAACGGAATCGCGACGTATGGGAACTTTTCTGCCCTATGGAAAATATAACACGTTTTCTTTCGTACTTTATCGTTTTGACTGGTTCTGGCACGCGGTTTCATCCGCGCAGTCCGTAAGTCACGTCAAAACAAAATGAAATTCGTCGCATAAGCACTTTGCTCATTAGTGGTTCTTTCCACTTATAAATATTTTTAATGACCCCAAAATTATGACGACGATAAAACGCACAGAGTTCACAAACGGCACAATAACGAGGAAATACAGAAAATCTTATTGGTTAATTATTATTATAATGACCTAAATACATGAATAGCTTTTTAGTTTGTAGCGTTGTTGTGAATTTGTATTTCACCTTATATATTTTCAGTTTATGTTTTCATTTTTCGAGAAGGTATTATCCCTAGAAGATGGCTATAACATCTAAACTATTACCTATTTTCTTAAGACATCTATTTGAAAAATGACAGATAATGAAAAATGCCAAATAAATCATAAATAAAGTATGCTAAAAAATTTCATTTCAATTCTATTTCTATCTACATATTTGATTTCTCAAAAAACAACAACACATAACGGAGAGTTCCTACATCTTCAAATCCCTTAAGGGTTGAATATAGGACCCGGTATTCACTCTGCCGAGTAAGGTTTCCATTTCAAATGAATAGAGTGGTGTCATGTCTATGGTCGGGAGAGCACGCCTATCTTTGCTCGGCAATCGGAATCACTTGACCGAGAGGCTGAGCAAATCTTTTGTCTCTTATCATCTTTGGTAATCTCGAGAGAGGCTCGCGTTAGGCTTATGTTTTGGTTTTCGCACAATTACTTGTTAATCTTGGCCGCTCGATTCGTAAGTGGTAAGTTGTTGTGGTAATCGTCACGATAGATACGTTGATTGCCATTTAATATTAAGAACAAATAGAAATATTCCATTCTATTTAAACGATTTCTTTAAAGGAGGATTCTATATTACACTGTTCATACCTATACATATAAATGTTGTAGTTTCTCCGCCAACTGGAGATCGATTTATAAAAATTGTCTTTGACTACGTTAACTTTAATATGTTCCACTAAAATCAATCAAATAACGGTTTGTCAGATAACGTAGACCAACACTCAAAGAAATGATTTTATGGTAGTAAATTTAAACCACTGTACGATTGTCATAATAATATCTTAATTGTATAGAGGGCAGGTATAAGTTAGTTGCCAATAAACGTTCAAGCAGATCACACGTTTGTTTATTATAAAAATCACAGCAGCCCAACCTCAACCCTATTACAACGCACATATGGTCGCAAATCGAACCGGATTAGCGAGTGAAAAAAGGTCGACTACGGCCGGCACCGAGAACAAAAGAACCGTTTACCTGAGCTATTCAATCGAAGTAACTGAGTGATTTGTCGTTGATTTGTGTGAATATAATGAAGATTATGTTTGTTTTGGATTACAAATTAATACTTTTACGTAAATTGTGAAGTTGGAAAAGTTGAGAATACATATATATATATACGATAAGAAGTAAGGAAAAGGATTATATATATACACAATGGAACAGTTACGTATATTGGAAGAAATCGCAAATTTATTTAGAAAAACTCAAGTGAATTTAAAGAAGTGTCCAAAACAAAGGCTTACGAAGGGATACATAGAAAGCAGATTAGAATGTTTAAATGGATACTGGGAAAGTTTTGTAACTGCGCACACGTCATTGATTAAAGGAATATCTCGAGAAAAACACTGTGACATACCGTATTTAGTTAATGATGACTACTATACAATCGAAGATTTATATATATCAATCAAAGCCGATTTAAGAGATATGTTGGAGCAAATGGTGTTACCGAGTGTTAGTATCGTGCGTCAATCGGAAAGTATTTCACCCCAGATTCAGGCAAAATTACCTAGAATAGAACTCCCGACGTTTGCCGGAAACTATGAGAATTGGATGACTTATAATGATTTATTTACATCACTTGTGCATAACAACAAATCATTAACCAAGGTGCAGAAACTACATTATTTAAAGTCGAGTGTCACGGGCGAGGCTGAAGTATTACTCAAACATATTCAAGTGACTGAAAATAATTACGAACAAGCATGGGAACTCCTCCAGAATCGATACGGTAATAAAAGATTAATTATAAACTCAATACTGAAACGTTTATTTGGTCAGAAGAAGTGTATTACTCAAACAGCCAGTCAGATTAAAATGCTCTTAGATACTACTGAAGAATGTCTGAATAGTCTATATAATCAAGAAATAATAATTAGTTCATGGGATCCGATAATAATATACCATGTAGTACAAAAACTGGATATTGAGACTCATAAAAATTGGGAAGAGCATGCTTATAAACTAAATGGAAATGAGTTACCTACCTGGCATGACCTAAAACAGTTTCTAGAAGGTAAATACCGGATGTTGGAGTTGGTTACGACTACATATATTACACCAATGGTACGAGAGAAGACCTACACTCCCAAAGGGAAGTCATTTCATGTGTCATCACCGTCACCAGTTAGAACATGTATAAAGTGTAATGAAAACCATACATTAAGTCACTGTAAAGAATTTAGTAAATGGCAACCTAAAGAAAGAAGTGAGTTTGTAAGAAGTAAGAATTTATGCTACAATTGTCTTAATGACGGACATTCTGCGTGGAAGTGTCGCCTACAAACGACATGCCGCATCTGTAAGAAACGACACCACACCTTACTTCATGAACAACGAGATCCGAATATGTCAAGGAACGTACAGACTCACCACAGCCAACTAGAGGACACTGAAAACGAACGTAATGAAGACAATGATGAACCCGACGACGTAATAGTTACGCATTTTGCGGCGAAGAAGACCACAGCCTTGCTTGCTACAGCATTGGTTCCTGTTAAAGATGAGAAAGGTCATATTACAATATTACGCGCGTTAGTGGATCAAGGATCACAAGCCAACTTTATTAGTGAAAGAGCAGCACAGATGTTAAAAGTTAAGAGGGTATCGGCCAAAGGAAATATCACTGGTGTTGGTTCAACGAAAACTACAGTCAATCACGCGGTCCAATTCGAGCTATTATCAAGATACGACGAGGAATTCAAGCTCACGATCAAGGCATATGTAATGGCCACGCGACTTACCACACACCTGCCAACTAAGACAATCCAAGCTCCTGTGGAGTCTTGGACACATTTAAGAGGACTTACCTTAGCTGATCCAAATTTCTATCAAGAAGGAAGTGTTGACCTTCTTTTAGGTGTTGAAGTATACTCCCTAATTTTGAAGTCTGAGTTAATCAAAGGTCCATTCGGCTCTCCAAGTGCACAAAATACAAGCCTAGGATGGATTTTATTCGGGACAGTACAAGATACGGCTTCTTCCGAAGATATTATTGTCATGCATCATCACATTGATCTTGATAGAATGTTGAAGAATGTCTGGGAAGTAGAAACAGATATAAAAAAGAAATATACAAAAGAAGAAGAAGCATGTGAAAAGCTTTATGAAGAAACGTACACTAGAAATAAAGAAGGAAGATATATAGTGAAACTACCATTTAATACAGAACTACCTAAGTCACCAGAGGGAAATACTAGAGAAATAGCGATGAGGAGATTAAAACAATTAGAAAGACGTTTTGACAGAGATACAAGATTGAAAGAAGAATATACTAGAGTGTTAGAAGAATATAAAACATTAAATCATTTAGAAGAAGTACCTGATGCTGAAATGGAAACTCCATCAGTATACTTACCGCACCACGCGGTAGTAAGAGATGATAAAGAGACAAGTAAGGTAAGGATAGTATTCAACGCATCATCAAAAGGATCAAACAACATCTCTTTAAACGATGAACTGATGGTAGGTCCACAGCTACAAGAAGACATGCGATCAATCATAATAAGATGGAGAATGAAACGATACTGCTTCACTGCTGATGTCCAAATGATGTATCGACAGATCCTAGTCACTGAGAAAGACAGTGACTACCAACGAATTCTCTGGCGAGATAGCACTGGAAATATAAAAGACTATCGCCTTCTAAGAGTAACGTTCGGCACAGCTTGCGCTCCTTATCTTGCTGTCAGAACACTACAACAAATAGCTGAAGATGAGGGCAATCATGATCCAGTAGCTGCAAAAATAATCAAGGAAGATTGTTTCATGGATGATATAATGTCTGGGAATGATACTATACCTGAAATAATACACACAGCGAAGAATATAAGTACCATACTGCAAAAAGGAGGTTTTAATTTACAAAAGTGGACGTCCAATAGTGTAGATTTCTTAAAGGAGATAGAACCATCGAAACGAAGTTCACATGTAACTATGAACATCCAGATAGATGGGACGATAAGAGCACTTGGATTGTCCTGGAACATGGGAAATGACGAATTTCAATATCATCTTCAACTTCCACCGCTGCTACCCGACGAAGACATCACGAAGAGGACGATACTGGCTGAGATCCAAAAGCTGTTTGATCCGCTTGGCTGGTTAGCTCCCGCTCTGTTACCTGCAAAAATAATCATACAGAAGTTATGGGTGAAGGGAAACGGATGGGATGATGATGTTGACTCTGAAACAAAAGAAGAATGGTTAAACATAAGAAAAAGTTATGAAAAATTAAAAGATATAAAAATAAAAAGATGGATGTATACTACTGAAGATAAAATTAAGGAAGTTACAATACATGGATACTGTGATGCATCCACTAAAGCATACGGTGCAGTTGCTTACATGAGAATTAGAAATGACGATGGAGAATATAAGATAAATCTCATTGCTGCTAAAACTAGAGTGGCTCCGGTTAAGTCGCTGTCCTTACCACGGCTTGAACTCTGCGGTGCAGTATTGCTTTCAAGACTGCTGAAACAAATTAGTGAAGCTACTCGTATACCTAAAAGTCAAATATTCGCATGGACAGATTCAACAATAGTTTTGTCATGGCTACAAGGAGATCCCGCTCGCTGGCAAACCTTTGTGAGAAATAGAGTGATAACGATTCTTGATAACATTGGAAGTCAATGGTTTCATGTACGAACAAACGAGAACCCTGCCGATGTTGCTTCTAGAGGAATGTTGCTACCAGAATTACAATGTTACTCACTTTGGTGGCAAGGACCTCATTGGCTGAAAGAAAACGAAGTAGAAATGAAACAATTAACTAATTTAAATACAGACCTAGAAATGAGAAAAAATATATTAATAAATTTAAAGATTGAAGTAAATGATAAAGATAGAAAAAATATACTTACCCAATTTGAAGATTTTGAGACATTGAAACAGCTTTTGAAAACGATAACATTCTGTAAAAGATTTCTGAAATATAAAAAAAGGATTAATAACGACATAGAATCACCAATCACAACTGAAGAATTAGAAAATGCTTTACAAACCTGTATAAAAATAGTACAAAGAGAAGTTTTTATGGAAGAAATTGAAGATTTACAAACTAAAGGAAAAGTAAAAAGGAGAAGTAATTTAAAAACACTGAATCCATATTTAGACTCGGACAATATTCTCAGGGTGGGCGGTAGAATTCGTCACGCCAAAATACATGATAGACAAACACCCTGGACTTGATGGAATTACTCGAGTCTATAGTGTCAAAAGTGGAGAACATATAGTGAAGAGATCTATTTCAAAATTATGTCTTATGCCTGTTAATACTAAGTCCTAAGAATTGTATAATACTCAAATATATAAAGGAAATTTAGTTCATGAAATTTTTTGTTACAAATATGCATGCATTTGATTGTCTTATTTATACTTATTTTCTTTGAAATCATGAAATTAGTCATATATTTATATAGTAAGTTATTTTGGATATTGTTTACAACTTGTTGTAGTTAAGACTATAAACAATTTTGTATGTACTTAAAATTTGTATAAAATTAGATTTTCTTTGTTATGCATTAATTTAGTATTTAAATGATTTTGTGAAAGGCCTATACAGCCCTTTGGTGGGCGGTATGTACGATTGTCATAATAATATCTTAATTGTATAGAGGGCAGGTATAAGTTAGTTGCCAATAAACGTTCAAGCAGATCACACGTTTGTTTATTATAAAAATCACAGCAGCCCAACCTCAACCCTATTACAACGCACAACCACAAAGGTAGCAAAAAGAAAAGATTTTATTTCAATTATCAAGAACTAACGCGGTATACCTAATCGCCAAGCTAATAAGGTAGGTGTGAACCGCAACACCTGCTGTGCAAGTTAAGCATCAGGTGGGCTAGTTGAAGCTCGTTTATACTGCAATTCACACTACATTATAGCCACTGGGCATTAGCAAATGAGGCAAAATAGCTATTTCAATTTCAATTGAAATTACTCGAATCCGATATAATTTACTAACAAATTTACGCTAAACGATATTTTGTATATTTGTTGCATATTCATTATGTTATTGAACACTCTAGGACTTATGTTGAATAGAAAAACTAGTGTGACGAACCCGTAAACACTACAAAAAGTGGATACGTGCCAATACAAAAACTACACAAATATTTGTATTAGAGGCGCATTTAAAAATAGAAAGCTACCTGTATACACGTCAGAGTTCAGATGTAAATAAACAATTACCTCAAAGGGACTCGTCTGAAGAACTGGCAGCATAGTTTAATTAAAAAGAATACTCTCCATCTCAAATTTCAAAAATGCTCTACAGCAAAAGGACTGCGTTGCGGCATGTAAATCCGCACTTCCTCAATTTAAAAAGCCATTGTTCATTACCGCATGAAATGAGCAAGAGAATTGATATCCTTCTTAGTGCAAACGTCGACATGTCATTTCCATCCATGCTGTAATTACAGACTGTGATTCAATTCGAAACGGCTGTTATCTCGACGCCGCACGCCGGGTTTATGATTAAGCATCTCCCAGGGCACCGGTGTAGCTAGATGTATTTACTGATCATGGTTAGGGGCATTATGTTGATTAGAATGAGCATAATGGATTAATTAAAGGTTATATATATGTTTACTCTATTAACACAGCCACAGCTTGGTTTAGTATTTTGGTACAAATATGAGTACATGTTGATAATTTGTGTCCATTTCTGTTCTGTCTGTAGGTATATGTATTAAAGCAAGTATATGCCTGTATTAGCAATCTAGATACCAATGAACAAGTTTTCCTTAGTTTGGGACGACATAACGGGAAGTAATCTCCCTTAGGAAGGAAATCTGACATAGGATTATATTTTATTTAGATACGACGGACTCATATGAGTGATATACAGTATTGTTGTACAAGAGCCAAGCTTTAATAGGATCATTATTTTCAACCACATTATATATAAAGAACAAATGGAATTTTCACCACTTTTACCAGAACGTTTTTTCCACGCCTCCTATTAAAATTTTATGAGCAAAAAGATTGATTGTAATTATCACGCCATGTTATAATTAACCTGAGTGCTAATCAGCCATTGAAGAATCTAATCGAACTGGGAATCCGCTTTTAGATTCTCACATTATACAATAGAAAGTTGGCAGTGAATTAAATAATATTAAGAACAACGGTTTATATTTCCATCTTGCGGTATTCTCTAGTGACCCGTCAAAAGATAGGTCGCAAGTCGTCGCCAAGTGTCAGCACTATGAATATTTATAGATATACTTATAACCACAAGAAAGTATATCTCCAGAATTACGACTACACTGTCGTTTGTTATCTTATAGATTCTTTAATACCAACAAACCAAATGTGTTGGAATTTTCCTTGATCTCTCAAAGGCCTTTGACACCGTTTCTCACAAAATACTGTCAACAAAATTGGAAAACATAGGTGTTAGAGGAACGAATCTTTTCTTATTTGAAAGTTATTTAAGAAACCGGTCACAGATGGTTAGTGTTAAAAATGAATTGAGTGACAAACAGACACTTACCTATGGAATTCCACAGGGTAGCGTGCTAGGACCAACTCTGTTCAAGGTCTATATAAATAGTCTATGCGAGTTAAAAATACCACACTGTAAAGTATTTTCTTATGCTGACGACACTGCTCTTATCATAGATGGCAAAAATTGGACTGAGGTAAAGCAGCATGCTGAGAATGCTTTACAGATTGTGGTGAGGTGGCTAAACGGGAACTTATTAACCCTTAATATTGGAAAGAGCAAGTATTTGGCGTTCTCATTAAAGAAGTGTGATAGGCCTCCGGATACTTTTACCATTGCAGCACATGCTTGTAACCGCTCTAACTTTTGCTCCTGTTTGAATCTCATTAGGTCAAGGTCATTAAAATATCTAGGAGTTATACTGGACGATGCGATGAACTGGCACGCCCAAATTGACAGTGTTTGCTCCAGGGTGCGCAAACTGATATTTGTCATGAGGAAACTTCGCTCGTCCAGCGATCGTGACACCTTGTTTATGGTCTATGATTCCTTATGCAAATCAGTTATTTCATATTGTCTACCAGTATGGGGAGGAGCGGACAAAACTGCCTTGATTAACCTAGAAAGAGCACAAAGAGCCGTCTTAAAGGTAATGCTATATAAAAATTTTCGGCATTCCACTGAGAAATTGTATGAAGAGTGTAAGGTGTTGACAGTAAGACAGCTGTTTGTGCTCCTCACAGTGCTACGTCGTCACAAGACAGTTGTCCCTTCTATAGGTAATATAACGCGTCGAAGAAGGATCGCATGTCCGCGTGTGAATACCAATACGACTTTTGCTAATCGTCAGTATGGGTATTTGAGTTCACATTTATATAACAGAGTAGATTCACTTCTCCAAATTACGTCACTATGTAAAGTTGAAGTAAAAAACAAAATTACAGATTGGCTGCTAAAATTGGATTATGACAGGACTGAACTCTTATTGCATAGATAATGGATACATTAACACTCACAACCATTACACTCACACTACACACCACACTCACACACCCACACACTCCGTTAAAATTAAAAATTTTAATTATATTATATATAGCTATACTCTTTTATAAAATTTATCATAGCTTCAACTGTTCATTGTGTACAGAGGATCACTGACTCTCATAATACAGATTACTCTAGTTTGAGAGTCAGAAGACTCATTGTTTTGTATTTTTTTTAAGCCATTGAAATTAATTGGAACTTAGTTATTGTAAATAGATTTAAGATTATTTTTGGTTTAAGTTTGTTTTGTGTGGCAAGAAATAAATAAATTTATTATTATTATTATTATTATTAATAAATATCATAAATATGTAAAACAAATATCATGTGGTTTTACACGTCTGTAAATTTTTTGTTTCTCCGGATAGAAACTTAGCCTATGTCACTCTAGATTAGTGAAGCTTTCTATCTGTGAAATATTTTTTAATTCATATAAGCGCTTTCGATGTTTACCCAAAAACATCCTAACATTCAATTTTCAATTAAACAATATACAAACGCAAATTCCACAGACTAATAGGCACGGATACCAATCTCTAAAATGTCAATGTAGCTTTATATACACTAGTTGCCGCCCCCTGGTTATACCTGGTTATTTGGATCAAATAAAAGTAACTTCCTGGTAACTCAGTCTATATTTATACGTAATCTGTTAACAAATGGTTTCAATCAAATAAGATGACTAAATCTGTGGCTTAGTGTCTCGCGACTCGCTCTAGCATGCCCGCAATGTCACATGACAGATAGGGATTTCGGAGGATTATTCTATTTATAATAGGTACCTCTATGATTATTCTATTCTACCCTCATAACTTTTTCATCAAAACGCGGTTAAACGAATATGGAAATATGTTGGTTGAACTATGCGAAGTCAAACTGACATCCCAGCGGCTTTTAAGTGTAAAATGAAATATTAGACGTATGAAAACATTCAGACGCAGTTAAAATGTCTGTCAGTTCTTGAGACAGACTGCTTTTAGATGATTACATTTGGTACGTTCAGCGTACATCAAATGTGAGTAGTTACCCTCGTTCCAGCAGCAATATTTTTAAAACCTTAAACGTAACTACCATATCCACTATTCTGTATATTAGGCGCCGGCACTTTATTACAGCGACAGGTTTACTTTGGCAGGGTTTCAAATGTTCGGGCAGATGTCGTGTGCTTTAAGACTCGTTAAAATATCTTAGCACAATGCTAACCTGTTTTTTTTTGAAGCAGGACTAAATAGTGTCACACATTTAATGTAAACGTCGATGAAATTGCTAGGCATCTTATTGATAGGGCTTGATTGAGTTGGCTTGGTGGCTATCCTAATTTTAAACCGCTAGTTCTACTAAAATACGCACACATATGACAAGCTAATAGTCAGCGTATATACACAATATAGGTATATTATATCGCTGTATATCCATGCCATGCCGAAAATTATCCTGAGAATATTTATTAACGAAATCTTTCATGCTAAACAAAAATAACCATCGCATTTCCTTTATTAGATACCTACTCAATTTTATTATTTAAACTGTATAAGTCGTTGACTTTTCGTCACTCACTCATACTTTTATTGTTTGAATGTGAACCCTCGCCACACCAGAGCTCGTTTCATCCACTCCACTAGACTTTAATAATGGCATACCTACCATGTTTATTACTGCCATTTGTGATATACCAATATTTCAACGCTATTTACACGTAACACATATTTTATGTCGTAATGCCCAGTATCCTTATATGCATACAAATTATACTCATCTGTAATAATATCACATACAATTACATGATATTTATGTCATCAGTATTTTTGTTTTGGAGAGCAGACACAATACGCGTTAATATATTTAGTAGTTTTCTCTCTTCGCTGTGCGAGATGTGTGGGTATATTTGTAGGAGTCTGTTGTCAACGGCAATACTGCATTTCTCTGGCACAATGCCAATATTGTCCCAAGCCTATAACACACCAGCTGACATTACTCTGGCAGTGGAATCCCTTTCAACTAAGCCCGCCCAGTATCTGATAACTTCTCGAGTACTTAAGCCATGTCGTTAATGTATGCTTTGACGCCTAATATGAATATTCAACCTTAACCAGAAAAAACGATGATTCAGACCAACCATACCCAAAGCCCCAAAGCCATGTATCTTATGTAAACAGTATTATCAAACACGCAGAAAGTACATCTTAATCTAATCTCTCACGTTTTGTGTTTCAGGCACTCGGTGGACTCGGTCGCGTCGTATTCTAGCCAGAATCACGTTGACCGTATCAGGGCACAGAACTTCTCAGCGGCTTCTTGTCAAGACGAAGGCGACTTCGGGTCGATCAAGACAAGCCTCTTTAGACGGTCGTCTTCCAATTTGGAATATCCCAACAAACGGCCGGAAAGCGTCACGTCCAACACCAGCTCCACAAGAAGCCGCCTTCGAGAACTCGTTGAAAGGAAATCGAGTCAGGACGAGCACAAATCCGCGGCAAACACCGTCGGTGACATCCAATACTTCGAGAATCCTTCAGAAACGCTCGAGTTCGACAAACCGCGTAATTCGCTAGAATCTAAGAAGAGCCAAGAGGAACGTCCGAAAAAGAGGAAGTTATCTAAGAGCAAAGAAAAAGATAAAGATAAGGAGTTATGCGAGAACAAAAATAATAAGAAACACGAAAAGTACCAAAGCAAACTAGCCGAGTACTATAAGCTTCCTGTCCAACTGCCTCAAGACGAGTTTTATCAACACTTGACACGATCGAAAGCGGCGGAAGATCTACTACAGAAACGATTTTCGAACTCCGATACAGAATTCAGTAGCAGCTACGGGAGATTATGCAAGCACAAGGAACCTGAAGGATCTAACCTACGACGCAGTCGAAGCTTAGCAGTAATCAGAGAAGAGACATTCACTGATCTTCAGATTCAAAACCACGCCAAGAGCAAGAGATCTCAGCTGATACCCCGAGCTCGCTTGTTCGATAAGCCTTGCTTCAAAGACAGGTAAATAAATATTGTTATTATATTATATACTGTAAACGAATACCACTTGCTTGTATAAGGATGTTTGCAAATACAAAGTACACAGTATTTTTTTATGCTGGGTGTTTCTATACTTGTCAATCTAAGAATAAGATATTTATTTAAGAATAACACTTATTTACATATGATACGTTTAAAAAAAACAACTTAAAATAAAATTCAAAATAGACTTAGAGTTAACAAACATCATATTTTTCAATTCAATCAGAATTTATAAGTGATATTTAACATAATATATTGATGAAAAATAATACGTCATTTCAAATCACCTTTTTGGGCTTGGATTTAAAAAAGAAACTTCAAGTATGTGAGTGGTGGCTCTGTTTTAATATATATCCATGAAACAATTGACTCATATATGTAACTGTATTTAATTTCAGGTTGCCCGGACGCGCAAAATATCAAACTAAAGAGGAAGTATTGGAAAGCATTTACATAGATAGCACTGCATCTTGTTTCGGGGATATTAACGCTCAAAGAGAAAACGAAACCCTTGAAAAACCAGACTATAAATCTGAAAAAGAAGACGCTATTTCTCGCAATTCTCGGAACGAAAGCCGCAATACTAGATCCGTAAGTGGAAGTTGGCCGAATCTAAACGAAGAATTAAAACCAACAAATCTGTCAGAAGATAGCGTTGGACATTCGCGTAATCCGAGTGAAATCGACAGTTTAGATTCCAACTACGTAAGAAAACATTACAACTTTGAAGCACATAGAAAACATTATAAAGATAGCTCTCCTGAAACAGAAAGATCACTCGCATCGCCAAATCACAGCAAAGAACTATATGTAACCTCAGACGAACACGGTACTGACACCGAAGACAGAGATAGATCAAAAGCAAGCACACCAAAATCATTCACTAACGATAGCTTAACGCGTAGTGAAAAAGAGAAATCTGATTTATTATCAAACAGTAATTTCAAATCAATTGAAGAAGTAGAACCAGAGCAAGTTATAACAACAGAAACATACGACGAAATATCAATCAAAAGTCAACATTGTGCAGATAAAGAAAACGTTAACTTCAACAGCGAAAGAAAATCACCTGAAGCAAAAAAGGATGATGAGATACAATCAGTAGCTTCTGAAAACGACGAAACTATATCAAGCCCTCCTGACAGCATCACATCTTATATATCAATATCAATCGCATCTTCAACAGATAAATCTCATAAGTTGGAGTACTTGGCAAACTCACTTGCGGAGAAGATAGATGAATATTGTGACTCACAATTCAAAGAAAACGAATCTGTCGCATCTCATACTATAAACTCTGAAAATCATCAAGAAACTGATCCAATATATACAAAAGTCAATAAAAAGAAAACTTTTGCCGATATTCGAAGAGATTCATTTCTAAACAAAAACGGTAACATATTCAACGAAATACTTAAGAAGCAAAACAACGAAGTATACGTGAGCAATACTTATATAGAAAACGATAATTATTCTATAAAAAGTAACTGCACTTCTTCAAAAAATATAACAACAGAACCTTTTGTTACAACTTTAATAGAAAACCAATATTATTCATTACCAGATATAAATATAAGTAAATGCTTAAGAAAATCTGAACGTATTGATGCTCAATTAAGGGAAGAAGACCCAGAAGATATACCTTGTGAAAATACTTATGAAATAGCACAAACTCATTTTCGAGAAATATTATCTTCAAAAGGTAACGAGAATTACGGTCAATTGATTAAGACACCAATAAGCCCCAGTCACAACAACACAATCCAAACCAATAAGTGTATATATTTACCAGAATATTCCGATCAACAAATAATACAAGATTTTACGAAATTAGAAGACGATTTGAAATCTATAATAACTATCGAAAGCTCTAACGGAGACGACAAGGAAGCGCTTTTTTATCGTTCAGATGTACATCATCAGAACGAAAGAGAAATAAATGAAATAGAAGGCACTATAAGAAATAACAAAGTTATTACAAAGTCTGAAAGTTTGAAGATAGCTTCAGCTGTCTACAGACCAGAAATTAATATAATTAAGTCTTTTTCAAACGACAACATCAACAAAGCAAGTCAAGAAAAAAAGAGTCGAACTGGTATAAAGAAACATTATTCACTTCGACAGCGTGATCCAACAGATGATGATATTCTTCGCTTACCAAGCCCGAATACAGTTGAAAGAAGTCTGACTAAACTTCCTGAGCCAATTGTAATTAAAACGACTAATACTGAAGAAGAAAAAGCACACTCCTTATTGTCTCGTGTCCAATCATTTAAAACATCTGCAGAATCGAATATTGCTATTGTGCCGCTAAGTGGTCATCAAACAATTGTAATAGACCCACCACTTAACCAAAACTTACAAGAAAACAAGCTATCAAGCACTAACATACCTCAAGAGCTACCTAAAAATATAACTATAAAAACTGAATTTGTACCTAAAGAAGAACCTCTAACGAAGATTTCAGAGCAGTTTATTGAAAAAAATAAAGAAGTTAAAAAAACCTCACTTGAGAGTTCTGTAGATACTTCAAGTTACTACACGCCTAAGGATCCTTTCATAACTATTAAGTTAAATAGAGTAGTTAAGACAACGATACCAAAATTAAAAACAGAAACAAGCGATAAAATTGGATTTGTTCATCATAAGTTTGAAAAACCTCCAGGAAAGTTAATTATCAAAGATACTAAAAATTGCATTGAGGCACCACTGTACACTTTCAGAAAAGTGAATACGACTATGACACGTCCTCAAGTTCTACAAGTAATAGATTCCAAAAGTAAAAAAACATCTACACCCATAAACATGGAGAGTAAAGATGAAATCGACCATGGACATAACAATACTAACGGTTTGATATTGGACATTAAAAAACCTGAAAACAATATAGAAAGTAAAGAAGATGCTCGAGAAGTAAAACACGAAAGTAACGATAAAGAAAAATTAAATAATGCTATAAAGACCGATATTGAATATCAAGAAAAAATTAACTCAGTTAAGAACTACTGGTCAAAGCTTATAGATCAAAATCCCGAAGGTAAAGACGGTGTTAAAGAAGAAACTAAAATAAAACATGAAGATTTAAACAATAATGATACAAATGAAATTAAAGATCAACAAAAAACAGACGAAAATAAAAGCCAACCCGAATTATCAGTAGGAAGCATAATAAAATCTTTAGAAAGTGTAAAAATTGTCGACAGCATACGGAAAGTTAGTCAAACAAAACTTCAATTATGGAAAGACGAAACAGAAAAAGTTAAAAGTGATTCAGAAATAGAAGAAACGCCGTTGAAAAAAATTGTAAAGGAAATTGAAGGAAATACTTACGAAAAGCCTATCCTAAAAAAATCTGAGATAGAATTATGTAGAGATACTCCAGAAATCGAAATTGTGGAATTGAGTTGCGAAGACAATAAAAATCAAAAAACGCAAGCAACTCTTATCAAAGCTAAAAGTTATGAAAAAGGGTGTGATGATTTTGATCATGTACGGTACAAAGTTATGAAATCAGAACTATTCAAGAATAGCATGATAGCGAACTATCGAAAAGAAGCTCAATTTGATGGCTTGTTGCAATATTTACAAGACTACAGCTTTCAAGAGTTATTAGTGAATAACAACATTGTAATAATCGAACCAGTAAGAACTAAAGTTGAACCAGCGCCAAGGAAAAATACAGACACCTGTAAAATTCCACCAACACTACTTAAGAAAAACGAGAATGGTTTAGGACATGTGGATAAATCTAAAAACGCCATTCGTAGACACTTTTTCTATCATCCTATTAGAGTAAATAAAGAGATAATAGAAGAAGAGCTGCCAAACCCAGATACAGTGAAGAAAGTAAGAAACTTATTTGAAGACACCTTGAAAATGAAAACTCCTATGACAACTCATGATCCACCTTTAGTAGACGAAACTACGGGTTTGACCAGAAGGGCAACGTCTTATCGAAACTTAAACGAAGAATCAAAAGGCAACAAAGTTGGTGGCAGAAAAAAGGTAATCCGGCAATTAACTATAGATACAAATTTCACCAATAAAAAATGGGATAACGCTAGTCTCTCAAGTGGTGTATCAAGTGGTGACCTGAGCTCCAACAACGAGTATGATAATGAAGGATTGAGTCCGTATTCCCAAAAAAACTTAAAGGACAATGTGTACAGTTCAAGTGATGAATACCTTTGCGATTCAATGAGTCAAGACTTCTGCTGTGAAAGTCAATACGTAAGTCCAGATATCCTTAAAAAAATTAGAGAATGTGGCACTTCGGTAACGTATTATGGGGGGAAAGTTTTAAATTCAAAAACTGGCTCATCGGTCAGCCCAATGACAAAAGCTATAATGGATGAAATAAAAAGTTTACAAAAAAACTGCAGCAGGGATTGTTACTCATGTCAGACAAAATGCCGAGGTGAAAAGTGTTCATGCCTTATTGCAGATAAACACAAACAAATGGTTACCAACAGACAAATCTCTCATTCATTAACTGATACATTCAATCAAAATCAAGACAGTAAACGAAATGAGGGGTTTCCTGGATTTAAATTTAAACTGGTCAAATCCAACAGTTGCAGCAGTCGGTTGGAGTTGACAGGCACTGACGATAATAAAACCTCAAGAGTAAAGTACCGAAAACAAAACTCCAAAGAAGATCCTCCATTGGTTTATGACGATGAAAATTCCGTGAAAAATAAAATATGTAGACTGGAGAGTTACAGCAAAGGCATTGTTAAAACTCCTTTTGAAAATAAAGACAACGAAGATAAGAAAGGAATTTTTAAAACTAGGGTTGAAGTAAACAGGCAATTTGAAGGTATTAAAAGGAATGACATTCCACCTCCGTTAAATATTCCTGCGAATATTGGAAGTAAACTAGAGGACACCAAAGTAGACGAGAGCGATGAATCTATTGATGATCATAAGAATGCAACTCAATCAGACAAACAAACTCCTGACGCGCACAGTTTTGAGAAGAAGTTTTACTATGTAAACGATAATATGGATCAAACTAAAGCGATAACAGGAAAGTTTGGAGAAATGGTATTCGAAGAGTTCGAAGTGTTAGAAACATGTTACGATAGTTTAAATAGCAATAAATCGATGAAATAATAATATTTAATACTTGTAACATTAAGCTATTGCTTACATAATTGTGATCTGTATTCAAATAACGCTATTAAATTATTGCTAGTAAATTTAGTACTTACAGATATAAATATTTAGCTTTATTGTGTATCTAATATTAGTTTTTAAGCTTAACTTGTTAAAAATAGTTAGCTGTTAACATTCCGAATCAAAGTGTACCGTAATATTTGGTGATGGTCTCTTAATTTCTGTATTAAATGTATTTTATTAATTTTTCGTTGTGTTTTTAATTTGTTCCTTACCGTCAGATATTTCGTGTTCGACTTTTGATGCTGAAGTTTTGGATCCGTGTGTACATACACTTGTGAAGAACGATCGACGGGTGGGCCGCCATCTTCGACACCATGACTCCTATAAAACAACAGACAAACAAACACAAATGAGTATAAGTATAGGGATAACATAAAAATTTATTGAATAGTACCAAGTTTTATTGAGAACTTGAATTGTAACCAATTTAGGGTAGTCAGAGATGCAATATGTCATAGGTACCGTAAAATAGATATTTAACGTATGTACATTAACTGTCGGACAGTGAAAGATAAGTCTGAATTCGATAAGGTCTACTGATAGTATCACTTCTCCGTTAATTAGTTCCTAATAGAAATACCATAAGCTTTCGTCAGTCAGAAGCTATACTATCAACACCAATACGTATAGAGGAAAGATAATTTTTTGTCCGAATTGAAGAGACTCCGAAACTACCGAACCGACCTGAATAATTATTTTACCAACATCGAGCTAGGTTATCAGGTATTAACATGGGCTATATTTTATCTCTGTATTTGTGGGAACGGGAACTACGCGAGTGAAACCGCGGTGCGAAAACTATTGTTATAATATTCTCCTCAGTACCTACTGATTCCAATGAGAATGATCAAAAAGTGTTTGCTGCTAAATTGATTGATTAATGTGAAGTTGGCTCTTATAACAGCTACTCAGACATGCAGACATGTTCCGAGATGTTTAATGCTCATAAACGTATTAAAACTACATAGTAACATGTTACTAAAGACGCAAACATTATAGTAATCATGTTTTGAATGCAAACAAGCATATAAGCGATAGTATTTTCATAGTTAAGTTCAAATTAGGACACACATAATACTATTATGTGTCTAGAATAATCTAGTGCTCATTTAAAATTATAATCGACCCCAGAATGTTGTTAGAATAATGATATCTACTAATTATCGTAGGTTAGTTACGGTTCAGAAACGTGTCATTTTTTTTGTATTATTCTGATTCACATTGCCCTATAACTAAACTGTATATTTATAAATATGTGACCGCAATCAATGCTCTGCATCTATTTTAGGCGTATTAGGCTTCTAATTTAAAGATACTTTAAGGCAAAGCAATTTTGATTAAAACTACTTCAATGAATGCTGCTAAATAGTATTATTATGATAGGTATAAAATAGTATAAATAATATAATTATATAACAGATGCATAGATAGGTAGGTACCAAATGCTACATAGTTAAAATATGATCAACTCTAATGATACTTGGATGTCCAAAACAGGACCATCTAATAAAATCAGATGAATAAAGAGATGAAATGAAATGAAATAAAGAGAACCTTTTTCTGAAAATTCATTCATTGTCTACTCCAAGTACCTACTGTGGGGATAGATATTAAGTGGTCAATACAATAGCAGTACTTGACACTGGCTAGAAATGAATTTATTAATTTTTTAACATCATAATAGAGCGACCTATATACCTATTACCCTGATTAATCTAGGCAAGAAAATGGTATGGAGTCGAGGATCAGTAAATTAAGCGCTGTTTTAAAAAAATATGATTCCAGTGTAATACGCCCTGTTGTTTATTAAGTAGTTATTCTGCAAGCATACAAATACTTAAATTTAATGAACGTGTAGTTCCTTATATAAAAAGTGCATTGACCGACATTGGACATCTTTTGTTTCGTTTTGCGCGTGATTTCATGCATTTTCGACATACCTTTATAGTAACTACTTGTTTGAACATTTGTAATGTCTTTAACAAAGTAAACTAGCTAATGGTAATAGCTTAATACTTTGTCTGTTTTGCGACTTTGACACTATTTTTCTATATCTTTAACGGCGGACCGTAAGCGGACAATTTTAGGTCATCTTTTGTTTTTGATTATCCATAGCCATTTATTTTTGGTCTATAGACAAGCCGTACCGTTTTACGTATCGCAAAGGATTTCTTATTTTTTTGAGCGAAATGTAGCGTATGTTACTCGGGAATAGTGCAGCTTACCGGTGAAAGATTTTTTTGATCGGATTAATTCATTCGTCTTTCGGGATATTACATTATGTTTCTTTCTGCGGAACCGAAAATTCAAATTTCAATTTTTTTAAACAATTAAAGCCATTTGAAGTTTTCTATTGGTATTTCTTAGACATTTAATCAAAATTATTGGCATTTGGTTCCTAAATTACGCAGAATAGGTACCTATAGACTAAAGATATTATGTAAGCCAATGACTTCCTATTATTTTGGCTATTTATGTAGCGTTACTAATAAATCGGTTATTTTCACAAGTTAGCCTTTAGATTAATAGGTTGTCTCGTGATGTATTCATTTGCCGCCATAATCACAATGTTAGCACAGTTTATTATCATAACTACTTACGGAGACATTATCTTGTCATATCCGTTAATGGACTCTCTTTGTGTAGGTTTGGCTTCATGTTACATATTGTACTCTAGAGTTACTCTATCCATAGGTATTAATTCTTTGCGGGTATAGCCATATTTCTGGATAACCTATTTGTATTCATCTAGAACATAAAGGTCTATAAACTATCCCTTTGACAGTCTACTCATCCTACTACCTAATATTATAATGTAAAGTTTGTGAGAATGTAGGTATGCATGGTGTTTGTAACGTTCTCGCTCACTCCCAAACGGCTGATGGGATCGCCATGGATTTTGACACAGAGTTAAAATATGTTCAGGAATAACACATAAGCTACTCTTTACCCCCGGGAAGAAGAAATAAACCACGAGGAGCCACTAGTAAAAATATAATTAAAAAGCTGTTTATGGGTAATTCTTATCGTATGGTTCCTTACAAAGTTAATGATTTTCTCTGACGAATAAAGATAACTACTAAATTAACTAAACAACAAGACTGTTATATTACAAATATTTATAAGCTATCCTTTATCAATATAACGTAGCCGGATATAAATAAATATAACCGGGAAAAATACAAGGAAAACGGAGTTATTTCATTTTAACATATTTGGGTCACCCACAACGCACCATCATTATCAAATAGGCGATTTATGAGTGGACATAGTTACCTTCTGACATTAACTTACACAGAAAATTCGTCGAATTTTATCAAATAATTCTTGTTGGAACTCATAAATTTACGTCGTTAACTGTGCTGCAATGAGAATTACTTAGTGAGGTAAAAAAAGTAGGTACGCATTATAAAAAGCTACGATTGTCAAGAAATGTTTCCCTGTTTTATTTTGAAATACTTACCAATAAAAATGGTACAGACGGACAGGTTTTAAGAGCAATGACCTCTTGACTGATTGTGTACATATAATACGTACTTGGTGACATACATTCATGTGAATTGTCACAGACATCTAAGTAGGTACCTACATTTATAACTGTTTAGATAAGTAATCAATAAAATGGGATGAAGTAAACCAAAATAGGAACAGTTCATAATGAGGGATATATCATTTATGTGTATGTACAATGACATAGAGACACACAGACAAAATACAATTTAACATGGTCACAAACCAGTATAATAAAGTTAGAGGAAAAAATAATTCTAAATTCAAATAGGTACAATATATATTTAAATATATATAACTAAACAGATCATGACAATGTCATGTCTAGTGATGGTTGAAAATTCTGTTTCATTTTAAAATAAAAATTGTAATATTTATGGTCTGCGGACATTGGGAGAATGGTAACTGGATACTTGTGAGGAAAACTTTTTTTTTGTTAATTCCTTACTTTTACCCAATTCCATCCTTTCTTTATAACTCTCGCGAGACTTACTGTAACAACCTTGTGAATTGGCAACACAGCAATGATTTCCGCAAATGTGGGCCGTAATTCCCTTCCTGTTTTCTGCTGGCTATCTAATCGCCGAATACGGCTTGCCTAATTTTATTCGTACCGTACCAAAAAAAAAAGTTGTATAGCGAGGGGAATGAAGACTAGGTAATACTAGAGTACTTACTAGAAATCTACGTAAATCAGAAATATATATATAAATAAATACCTATACAATATTTACCCGTTTTAGTTCCCGTAATATCTACGTACGACAACATCGTGTGGAGTAATTTTCATTAATTTACCTAAATACCAATTTTCTATGAATTGCGCTTAATTTCCTAGCTTTCTTGCGAGAACTCGGTAAATATTCTCTTGTCTATCTCTCTCTATTTTTGTAATTCTTAAATTTTTTACACTGTATAAATTTATTAATACAAAAGTTTACCCAACTTATCTCACAACTCATATACCTAATAGATAGATAAATAGCTGTTATAAAACTCAAATTGAAACAAATTGACGGGTACCGAAATTGGAATATTTACAAAAACTGAACTCGACATAAGGTCTGTTAGGTTTCCGTTAAAAAAGTTGATATCATCATTTGCAATACAAGAAAGGAATTTAAGCGTTTTACTCAACTCAATTACCCACCTACATAATAACAATATTCATAATATTAAAACAGTAATTATTCCCTTTTGTGGATTTAAGATAATAAACATTAAATTGAGTTATCATCTGTAGAAAGTGCACTTGAGATTCCTAGATATTATTTTCTTAGCCGACTAAATAATTTCTCAAATGATGTAAACTGCACATAATTTTATAAAGAACTTTATTATTAACCTCACAATTTAAAAAATAATGATGAACTAACGAAACCATAACAAACGAAAGTACCTACATAAAAATAAAAACAAAATTGAATGACGTTTATCAGCTGCTATTTAAATAACTATACATACCTACCTACCTAACAATATAGGTACACGTGCATATATCAGTCTCGGAAACACCAATTTTATATGAAACTACGATATTTGAATACACGAAAATGTATAAAATATAATATACGTACCCTGTTATTGGATAAATCCCTTAATATTGGAGATAAACACAAACCACGATTTAATTCTAATTTAGCTAACAATCGGCACCTAGACACACACACCGTCGACGCCATCTTTACACTACTTATGTATGTATACACAGACAGAGAGAGGAGGTATCTATAGTCTATACTACAGAAACACCGGTACGGTCACACTGGCGCCACTGATTTGGATTGAGAAAAAAATGTTCTGACTTCTACCGTATTAATTAAACTTTATTTTCAATAAACATTCAACTAGCTTACAATTTTCTGCTAAAAGGTATGTATATACGACACATTTTTATATTTAAGATGTAAAAGTGTAATAACTTATTATTGAATCTAACGTCGCTAAACTCCTGTATCGTGTATTAGACACACTGATATAATTTTCTAACCACATACAAATAAAAATATTGATAAGTTTTATTAATAAAATTCATAGAAAATTACAGATCTTCTTGAATCACGCGGGCTAGAATGATTTGACTGACACTTGACAGATTAAATAGTAAATTGGTAGCGCTGAAATAGCATTCGTTCTAAAACATTTATTAAATAGAGAAGAGACAATCACTTGATCTATTACAAAGTATAGTAGAGTATTTAACCCAAAGATCCCCAAATAGTCCTGAAAACATATTTTATTCCATGTGGTGCGTTGGCAATTACTTAGAATCATTATGGAAGTAGGCAAACGAGGATCCATGTCAATTTATGAAGAGACTTTATTTACATTTCGGGTAATGGAGTTCGAGCTTTTTTTTCATAGACTCTAAATTGGAAGAGAGTTTCTTAGACTTAGATGACAGCTTACGTCAACATGACATGACAACTTTTGTTCTGTTTCTGTTAGCTCGCCGCGATTGTTTCGTTTCGTTTTGGATTGTGCGGTGTTTATAAAGAATTACGATCTTCAATGGCTGTACCGGATTATAAACTTAGCGCTGTATTATGTGGTCACTCTTTAGACGTGCGATGTGTTGCGAAATCGAAGGAATATTGCATATTGTCTGCATCACGCGACCACACCGCTAAACTGTGGCATCCGGAGGGGTATGTATATACATTTTATTTACTAATACCTTATACATTTTAGCAATATGATATCTGGATAAACTTGCGTGATTATTATATGGGCCTTTAATACATCCTTCACATAAATGACTTGATTATTTTCATCATGACAAAGGTATTTTTTCCAGTGTAAAAGAGTATGTGAATGTGGTCACATATAAAGGTCACAGCAATTTCGTGTCCTGCGTGTGTTGGCTGCCGCCTTGTGAAGCGTTCCCCGACGGTATTGTGGTGACTGGCAGCAATGATAACACCATACTTGGGTATAACCTCCAGGATGGCTCAAACCAGATAAAGTTGGAAGGACACGAGAATGCTGTATGCAGTGTCAACCCAGGGAGAGATTCTGGTACACTTTTAAGGTAAGAATAAGAATTTATCTTAGTATATTTAAATAGTTTTTGTTGCCCACACCTTTGTGTCATTGAGAGAGTAGTGTCAGTAAATAGGGTACATTTACATAATAATATACTGTTTCAGTAAGAACTATATTGTGAATGACCTATTGCCTATGTTATGACATGTATAATCACCTATTCCTTTCATTAAAATACCTAAATTAATTATAATATGAGAGCTGAAAGATGCTTCACATCAAGCAACATTAATAAAAGCCTATCTACAATAAACTATAACTATATTACATTCTTCCATAGTTCAAGCTGGGACAGTACAGCAAAAGTATGGAATATCAACAGCCCCCAATCAGCTCCTGTGACTCTAAGGGGTCATCAAGCAGCAATATGGTCAGTCATAGAACTGAGCAATGGTACTTATGTTACTGCATCAGCTGATAAGACCATCAAAGTGTGGAAAAAGGATGGATCAATACTTAATACATTAACAGGTTTGCTTAATATTTAGAGTTCATACAGAAAATATATACCTTATATAGGTATATATTTTCTGCTTCTCATATATGCTCCATGGAAAGTTAGTAACATACTAGAGAAATTAATTGAACTTAACCATCAGAAATCAACTATCTTAGGGATTATATCATCTGCAATTGCATTCCCCAATTATTTGGGAAAGTATGCTGTCTATCTTGTAAAATATACAACTAATGGCAAATCTAATATTGAAATATAAGTGGACAAAATTTTCTACTTGATTTTGTTGACCTCTCATATTAAGGTGCATCATCTCTATATCTGATCTAAAACAAATAAATCTTCCTTATATTTCAGGTCATACGGACTGTGTGAGAGGTCTGGTGATAGCCAGCCCGGAAACATTTTTAAGTTGCTCAAACGATGCCTCTATTAGATTATGGACAAACAAAGGACAGTGCCTTAATACTTACTATGGACATTCAAATTATATTTACAGGTAAATTGTCTAGCATTTAAAAATATATCTGAAAATTTAAATGTAAAAGACAAGTGGTAGTGGATAACCAGGAGTTTTTATGAATTTGATGTAAGAAGGCTATTTTTTATGAATTTGATGAGAGATGTCTTATGGCTGATATGATGAGGATTATGAAATGGTTGCCCAGTGGGTGACTGAATTGAGCTAGTCATTTTTACTTTATTTATACTTCGGAGTAGGCCTTCACTTTCATACATACATCCTCCAAACTATACCTGCTAGAATGATACTACATTAACAGGAGCATATGACTAAAAACCAGTTATTAGATCTATGTATTAAACTGTGTTGCCTAATTAGCTACGCATTAATAAAAATTATAGTTATCATTTTTCTTATACAGATTTAGAAAGTTATTGACAGTTTACGAGTGCCTATTCAGTGCAATTTAAATACAATGGTTATCTTGTTTACAGTATAAGCATGAACCCAGCAATACCCAATAGCTTTGCGACTAGCGGCGAGGATGGCAGCGTGAGACTATGGACGGGGGGTGACTGTGTTCGGGAATTACGCTTGCCGGTGCACTCTGTGTGGAGTGTCGCTTGTTTGGATAACGGCGATATTGTCACTGGTGAGTTTTTATTTATAACAATATATTTGCATACAACAGCAATATAATGAGGAAATACTAAGTAGAAACTCAAGTTAAAGATACTGTCCTTTTGTTAATAATGAAGACATTATGACAAATTAGACTATTTGTCACTCATAATTTTCACTCTTATTTTTCTATTTCTGGTGTTATTTTCCTCTTATATAGACTATAATAGACATAGTTTTATACTATAAATAGTAGTAATGTAGTAGTAATTTAGTTTTATATTATTGTAAACATTTATTGATTCAAAACTGTTTTAGAAAATGGAATCAATTCAAGTATTTAATGCTGTGTTTAGTTTCTGGCAAAACCAAAGGAAGTTTAACAAACAAATAGCATATCATATGTATTTAAAATTTTATGTTTTTCAGGTTCAAGCGACGGCTTAGTACGCGTTTTCACTAAAGATCCCACTAGATTTGCGGATGAAACAACTCTCAAGCTGTTTGACGAAGAGGTCGAGAAAATGATAGCAGCGTCACAACAAGAAATCGGTGGATTTAAGCTCTCTGAGTAAGTTTTCTAAAATCCAAATATTTTTTATTCAAATAGGCCTTTACAAGCACTAATGAATAGTCACTATTAATGCTTAGTTCTAAAATATCGGATCTGACATTGTAATCGGAAGTAGTATAGTAATATATTATAACTACATAATTATTTAGTCATTATTATTTCTTTTGGCCCTTGTAACACTATGTAGCTGAAAAAATCGATTTGAATAAAAGCAGCAGCTTCACTGTTTGCTTGGTTTACCCCATATAAAATTAATTTCTAAGTTGTAAGAAAAACTTGTAGTAAATAAAAATAAGTATTAAGCATACTTTATATATTCTTCAGATTACCAGGTCCGGAAGTGTTGCTAGAACCGGGCAAGACAGATGGACAGACAAGACTGGTCCGTCGAGGCACAAATGTCAAGTGTTATTCATGGAGCGTCGCAGAAAACACGTGGAATGAAATTGGAGACGTTATGGGCGCCAACCCTCCTAGTGAGGGCAAGACTATGTATCAAGGACAGGTAATCAATCTATATATTTATATAAAACAAAGTCCCCCTCGCCTCTGTCTGTCTGTCTGAACGCGATGAAAACAAAAACTACTGAACAGATTTTCAAGAGGTCGACCAAGGGCCAGATGGGCAGATGAAATTGTAGCGTGCGCGGGCGGAAGTTGGCTAGACAGAGCTAATGATAGAGAAGGATGGCATTCCTTGGGGAAGGCTTTTACCCGAACGGGGTCTCCATGCATTTAAATAATTAGGTAGTTGATAATTAAAACAAATAATAAATTAAATTATAATTTAGAAATTTAATTAAGTAAAATAAATGTAATTTAATAGTATAGTTTAATAAAGGTATCAATTGTTATTGTTTTAAAATGTATTATGTATGGAATTAACAAAATAAAGCTTTATTATTATTACATCAATTTGGACCTACCGGGTCCAAATTGATGTAATAATAGTGGCCCTGGTGGGCAGAACGAAGTCTGCCAAGTCTGCAAAGATTTATTTTTTTGTTGACGAAACTACTGGACAACTATCTAAATGATTTTTTCACCAATAGAAAGCAAAAAATACACAAAAACATAGGTTGTATATTAAACCTGTATTTCTTTAAGTGATTTCATTTTAATTTTTCCAGGAATATGATTTCGTATTCAGTGTCGATATCAAGGATGGAGCACCAGCAATAAAATTACCCTTCAATAAGAATGAGGATCCGTGGGTCGCGGCACAAGCCTTTATACATAAGTAAGCAATACTTTATGCTGATTATTACACTATATAAATAACAGACCTATATTATATTTTTTATTTATGTGTGCATATGTTTAATAACTATTTATTCTACGTCAAAGAATTATATGGTATAAGGTAAGTTTATTTCTGACTGGAGTGAAGGCAAAATACCACAAGTTATCCAGACGAATTATTATATTTGTGTTCCAAATTTCAACTAAAACATATTACTATTATGGTGCTAAATGCTAAAAAGCAATATATTTATACCCAAGCATTAATATAGTAACTAGTGGCTCCCTGCGGTTTCACCCGCGTTCCCGGGACAAAAAGTAGCCTATGTGTTATTCCAGAACATATTGTAACTCTGTGCCAAATTTCAAGGAGATTCCTTCTGCCATTTTGGCGTGAAAGAGTAACAAACATCCATCCATCCATACTCCATATTAGTAGGATTTTCAGCTACTTTTGACGTGACAACGTCTTATAAATTGGTTTGCCGGGTGACACTTCAAGAAACTGCGTTACGCTCCGCTCACGTAACGTGACGTTATGTTTTAAATTGTTACTATTATTTCATCCTTCTTCCTACTATACGAATGAATATTCACATTAAAATTATTTTACCACTCAAAGTCGTTGTCACGTAAAACTTTCGCCCGTATACCGACTTTACAGGCAACCAATTTTTAACAAGTCTTGTAAATTGACTTTTGAAATATTTGGGATGCATTTGTTTGTTGCAGGAATGACTTACCTCAGGTGTACTTGGAACAGGTCGCCAACTTCATCATAACAAATGCCAAATTGGATACATTGCCCGCTGCTAGTAATGGGTAAGTTACGGAGGCATAAATATAAATCTTTAACACTATTTGTGAATCAAGATACTTTATACATTAGTTCCAGTTACCTATTGGATAGAAATAAGAGGTTAAAGTCGCGGTGAGAAGCTATTAGTTTATAGAATGTAATGCAAATCTTTGAACTCATAAGCAATTAAATGCAATTTGAAGAAGTATATAATAATATAGAATATGTAAATCCATCTTATAGATATCTTTGAAATGTAGTATCTATTGACCTGCATCAAGAGTATATCTGTTACTGTAAAAGCCCAAACTACGGTATTTCCTGAGGTATCGCATTGTTTTATTTCCAAAACCAACATTTACCAACCGTCACTGGTAAAACCCAGCATTTACTAAACAAAAAATGCTCGATAAAATCGTTTCTTTTTTACATATTACATTTATCGACTCGTGTAGGTAAACCCTAAGATTTACCAATATTCGGGCTTACATATCTATAATTTATTTATTTTCTAGTTAAAATATCCTTTCCCAACCACTTTACCAATTCGATACTATAATAAAATAACACATCTTATATGTATATAAAATTCTCGTGTCGCGGTGTTTGTGATTAAACTCCTCCGAAACGGCTTGACTGATTTTTATGAAATTTTATATGCAATATTCAGTAGGTCTGAGAATGGGCTGACATCTATTTTTCATACCCCTAAGCTATCACGGGAACGAGAACTACGCGGGTGAAACCGCGGGGCGGCAGCTAGTATTATATAATTAAAAATACAAAAATCTAATTTACAAAATTCTATAGAAAACTACATTTATATTATCTTACATTCATCTAGGATCTAGATCAGCCATACTCAACCTTTTTTTTATAGGGGCCACAAATACGTTTCAGTCATGGTGTCGCGTGGCAAAAATTATTTAGGTCTTCATTAAAACGTTATTCCAAGTTAACGATGTAGTAAAAAAAATTTTTACTTCAGATGGGCCAATAACAAAGGCCCGGCGGGCCGCAGGTTGAGTATAGCTGATCTAGATTCTAGGTATATTATTGATTAATTTTATTGTATCGTTAATAGATACGTATGTTATTATAATATTTCAGGTTCGCAGACCCGTTCACAGGCGAATCCCGGTACGTGCCCACAGCGGGGGCCGAGCGCGCGGGGGCCGGGCGGGGCGCGGCCGCCGACCCCTTCACCGGCGAAGGCGCCTACACCACACAACAAGCACAGACGGACAAACCTCTTGTACCGCATGATTCTTATATCAGGTAACTAGGACTATATATATGTATAATGTTTTCGATATGATGGAGTATCTTGGAGTAAATAATGAGGTAAAGTTGGAGATTTTTGAGTTGAACTGATTAGAGTTGACAGTAAATAAATGACTGAAAAGGTATGGATGATGGATAGATGTCACAGTTGGAAACCTTTTATGTAAAAAAATAAAAAAATATTAATAAGTAATTATTCACTTGAAACTTGTGTTTAGTGTGAATTAGAGTAAATCTAGATTTTAAATAGAAATTAGCTGTCAAAAAATATAAAATATTATATTTATTTAAATAACTAAGGACAGAGTCAAAAACAATTTTTTTTTTCGAATTCTTATTTTTAAAGTATCTACATATAATATATCAGTGTACAATGTAGAGTCACTTAAATGCTCCTATAATATTTTCTTATTTAATTACAGATTCGATCAAGCCAACCTTAAGGCGATATACGATAAACTAAAAGAATTCAATAGCAAAATAGGAGATGGTTTAAATCCTCTAACAGAGGAACAATTACAAAATATTGTTAAATTAGGTGAATTGGTAAGTAAACTTCAAATACTCTATTTTATATACATATATATTATGGCAACAATTTGCTTGACCGTTGACTATTTCTTAAAAATAGATTGTCATTTCACACAAATTAAATTTCAGAGTATATTTTCTGAAATTTGACTTTCATTAGTCGCCCAAAGTGGATAAATGATTTTGAGTCTTTTATGGTATAGTTTTTTTAATAATTTCCTAATACATTGGTCACATTTGATAATACGAACTAAAGCAAGGATTTCATTGTTATTATGCATTTGCGTTATAAGTTATTTTTGTTACAGAATACTACGAATAATATTGAAACAGTTACATTATTGAAGAAAATGTTAGAATGGCCGAAAGGTAACGAACACTACATCTACATATTTAAATTCATAGATAATTAACATATAGAAATACTAACATTTTAATATTTTTTCAGAAATACTATTTCCAGTATTGGATGTGACCAGGTTGGCGGTCAGAAACAAAGATATTAATGGAAAAATATTTGACACAACATATGGGCCGTCGTTTGTTAAATATCTGTTATCCTTATTAACTCCAGGTAAGTTAAAACATAATTTATTTAAGTGCAGTCATTAAATATAAGTAATAAATAAGTATCCTGGGACATTTTTCACACACGACAAATCTGATTCCAAACTAAGCCGAGTTTGTGATATGGTATCCAGAATGCTGATATACTACATAATATATTACTTTTAAATATATATAAAGATAATTACATCCAGACACAGAACAAACAGACATATTCACGCATACAAATGTTTGTCCTGGGTGGGATTCGAACCCACGACCGGCGGCTTGAGAGTCAGAGTCACAGGGTTGTCCTGTGTCTGGATGTTAATATCTATAATATGAATGTATTTAAAAGTAGTATATGTAGTATATCAGCTATCTGGTTACCATAACACAAGCTGTGCTTACTTTGGAATCAGATTGGGCGTGTGTGAAAAATGTTCCATGATATACTCATTCACAAACTTTCGACTTTATTAGTGTCATTATAGTATACTAGTGGAGCAGGCAGACTTCGTTCTGCCCACCAGCGCCACCTACCGGGTCCAAGTATATGTAAGCTATCCTATCTCTCAAGTTGGATCGAACTGCACATGGTGTGCGAATTTTATTATAATTGGTTAAGTGGTTTAGGAGTCCATTGAGGGCAAACATTGTGACACGAGATTTATATATATTAAGATTACTCATTTTGTGTGGTACAGACAACCTGGCAGCAAATCAGATGCTAGCGATGCGTGTGTTAGTGAACGCGTTCAGCGACCTCCCCGGGGAGATGCTGGTGTTAGCTGCCAGGGAAGCCGTGGCGCACTCCATCATGTGTCTGCCGCTACTCAATAATAATGCACAGGTAATATATACTCTACCGACCCGCCCCGGTTTCGCAAGGGTGCAATGCTTATACATTGCATTAGAAACCTCCAAAATTGACAGTGTTTCTCTAACATATTATGCATGTATTGTATATAAAAACCTTTCTCTTGATTCACTCCATATATAAAAAAACCGCATCAAAATGCGTTGCGTAATTTTAAAGATATAAGCATACATACGAATGGGACAGAGAAAGCGACTTGGTTTCATACTATGTGGTGATTCTGTACCGATAATATAAAGCTGAAGTTTCTGGTTCAAATTGAAAATTAATTTTTATTTAGTATAGCTCATTATTCAACATTATTATTTCATTGTTGTTCAGCGCCTAATAGGAACTGAACAACAATGAAAGAGTTTCGATAATGGGGGAATATGTGACGGGGCACATAGTATAACATATTATGTATATATTTAATAACTCACTCATAAATAATATACACCAGAAAAATAGACAATGAAACTATGTTTCAAAAATAAATTGTTATTGATTTATGTAAGTAAATATGTAGTATGTAATTCATATGTTTACATTTCAGATCGCCGCAGCGTCGCTACTTTTGAACCTGTCTGTAGCTCTCGCGCAACAAGCAGACAACACGGAGCTCGCCGAGTGTATAGTGCAGCTGTTGAACAGAATCACTGATAATGAAGCGTATTTCAGGTAAATTTAAATATTTCCAACGCTAATATCGCACTGATCTTCCTCTTGGGATAACGTGTTTCTTTAAGTCGTTAAAAGTGTTTCAAATACGAGATATAGCTGTCAGTTTAGATGAAAAGTTGTGTTGATATTTGAAATGTGAATAGATCTTAATATATTTTGAAAAGAGTAATTGCTGCAGTTATTGCCGGACTTTAACAAAAGCAACCATCAGAACCAACCGTTTTTCTGACTGAAGTGCTTTATGACCCTTTTTCTGACTATGAAATGCCTTTATTTATTTTAAAACTAGTGGCTCCCCGCGGTTTCACCCGCGTACCCGGGAAATCTTCCATTTTCCCGGGATAAAAAGTAGCCTATGTCCTTTCTCGGGTTCTGGACCTGTGTACCAATTTCATAATTTCATTTAAATCGGTTCAGTAGTTTTATCGAGACAGACAGACGAAGTTACTTTCGCATTTATAATATTAGTTAGGATACTTCTCCAGATTACTTGTGCACTAAAACACTACTTTAAAAACCTACTAAACAATGTTGTTATTACACAGGGGTTTAGTGGCTCTCGGCACACTCATAGCCGAATCTCCCAACAGACTGATGCTGCAATCCAAAGTGGTGACCAACACGCAACTCCACAATAAACTGAAGAAGGACAGTTGTATAATATCCACCGATGGTACCATCAAGAAAATCGCCACGTGCTCACAACAAATTATACAATTATTATGAGCAAATGATAGTGAACTTTAACTCTCTTTATAAGGCTGTTTTTTATTTATGTGGTCTCAAAAGTCTAACTATGATTTTACGATGTACCGTTCTATCGACATTCTATATGAATTGAAGCCCTATGTAATTAATTCACTATGGTACGGCTTTCTTACAAAATTCATGCTATAATTTGATTGTTTTGTATGAAAATGTTTTTCTGCTGTTGTCTTATATAGCGTTACTCTGTAATATACCTGTTTTGCGTTCATGTTCAATTATTTTCTGCCTTACACCTAACCAGAAATTGAAAATCTTTAGGTCTAAAACATTCAGGCTCGAGTCATGCGCTTACCATTCGAGTTGCATTGGTCTTTCTAATTGCTTCACTCCCAGCTTTCTACCAATCGGAGTGTAAAATGGAATTCTAATATGATGCGATTACAGCTCGTAATAATTAACACTAGAGGCTCAGAGTCACAGAGAGCCTTCAATCAGTGTTCACTATTTAAAACGTAAACATTTTTACTGTACTAGCGGACCCGGCAGACTTAGTTCTGCCCACCAGCGTCACCTACCGGGTCCAAATTGATGTATCATACATAAAAACCTTCCCCATGAAATACTCCGTAATTTGGTAAAAACCGCATGAACATGATCAGATTGTTCAGTAGTTTTTGTGTTCATCGCATCAGACAGACAGACAGAGGCGGCTTGACCTATCTATCTATGTATAAGGTGCAGTCTGGTTTAGTGTAAAGGTTATAAAATAATAACTCAATGTAATGATGAACTGTACGTGTATTTCCCAAGTTGCAATAGTTAATATAGGTACATGGCTGTTAACTTTGGAAGTATGTTTTATATGAGTTTTATAGAACATAGCAGCAACAATAAAAATTGTATAAAATATTTTAAAAATAAATTATATATTATTTTATTTCATAATAACTTATCACATTTTATATTCATAATATATAATACAATTGCCTACTAGTAGTACACTTTTCGACGAACTACAGATGAATTAATTGATACTCCAAGATTCAAGTAGAGTTGTCAGAAATCAAAGGTTTACTTTTCAAACTTAAATACAACTTGCTAATTGTTGTCACGACGAGAGGAAGGCTAAATTTTATTACATATTTTCATCATATCCAGCTTTTTCTTATTAAAAATTCAATAGTTATCAAAAATAAACTGTAAACATCAAAATCATATACATGATGATTTTCTGACTTGCTAGAACTGCTGAGATAAGAACTTGTCGCAATAAGCAAATTAATATATACCTTTGAATACAGATAAGGTGCTTATCACTGCAACTCAATAAACAAACAAGTTAAATTGCACCAATGGTGATAGTAGTGCATACGAAGGATGATTTCCGCCTCATAGCACGAGAGATTTTTTTAAGGACGTTAACGTCCCAAGTATACGAACGCCTTTTTAACGTCCGTTAAAAAAACTCGTGCAAATGAGTTCTTAGTGAATAGAATAATATAACAAAATTTCTTTTACTTTAGAAATTGAGCCCAGAATCTTATGAACTCTATATTTGTACATGATTACTTTTTCTTCTTCAACTCTTCGAATCTACGGTTCAGATCTTCAAAGTCGATTTCGTCGGACGGTCCGGGGTTTTCAGGTGGGATGTTCTGATTGGTGTTGCTGTGGGGTACTGAGGGTAGCACCATGTCGGAAGGCACCGAAGGTAGGTCGGGTAGTTCTGGGAATGGGTTTGGGGCGGGAAGTACCCGGGGACGAGGCTGTGGCGTCGGGACATGGGCTGGCTGTAACACAAATAGTTTAAAATGTTTTATTTATTTATTTTATGTTGTTGACTCTTTTCGGGTTACAATATGTTCTTCCAGAATATATTCTTAAAGTGTGGTATGTGTTGTCTTAACCCCTTCAGCATCCTTATCTAACACAATGATCATCTTTAACAGTGGGACATAAAATCAGTGGAATATCACAGGTCAGTAGTGTAGTCTTAAAACTAGAATTGAATAGATTTTAAGGAGGTAGGGCGCAACGGATTCGTCCGTTCGAAATTGGAGTAGACCGACTGGGGTAGTACCTCCACCTTACAGAAGACCGCAGCCAAATAACACTACATGTAGTGTTGTGTTCCTGCGGTGAGTAAGGTAGCCAGAGCTCCATGAGCAGACCCTGTAGCGGCAGTGGGGGGACCAGGGGTGGAGTAGCGTCGTAGGGGTGTGCAGGAGTGATGCCTGTTTGGCCCTTCGAAGAGAAGTGCATTGCGCTTTGTCCCTTTCACTGCCTATACAGTTGCTACTTTTTTTTATAGGGTCGGCAACGCGTGAGTGACGCCTCTGGTGTTGCAAGCGTCCATAGGCTACGGTAACCGCTTCCCATCAGGTGGGACCGTATGCCTGTTTGCCACCCTTGTGGTATAAAAAAAATTAAAAAAAATTGACGGGAATTATATCTTCGTAATTTTATTGGGTAAATATTGAGTCACTAGCCGAAACGTAGATTACACCTGAATATCATTGTAATCTGAGTGACCCACACATGACCTAGGCTTGCATTTAATGGTCAGTTGTAATTGGAAGTGTAGATTTATAACACTTCATAATTAAAGTGGATAGTATAAATTTTACTACATAAAAAGGTTAGTAGTGTAACACTACAAAATAGTTAATATACAAGCTGCATATAAAACAAGATTACTTCATCTACGATGATACAAATATACTAAGTAATATTAGTTTAAAAGCATATAAACGGAAGGTGCAATTAAAAAAATAAAATAAACATTACCATATCATGGTGAATACTGTCATAAGCGGGTGGCAGGTTGCTCATTTCCTCCTGCAAATTGGAAATGATGGATGTCAAGCATTTATAAAACAAAAAACAACAAATACATGCTAGGATTAGCTACTAAAAATCAAGCTATTTAAAAATGCCCATTTTCTGGTAAGGGACATGTTAAATTGGGATGTAAAAGTTTAATAAAATTGTAACCTGAAGGAAACTGTTGCTCAAATTCTTCGAGTCGACACCAGGGGGTAGACTGTACCCCATGGGGGGGTGGCTTGGTCCGCCGAAGTTTGGTGGGGAGGGTGCTATGAACCCACCTGCTTTACCGCCCGAAGGTTGCTGCTGTTAAAATACATTTTATTGTAATTATTAGCTGCGTCGGCAAATGTTGCTCTGCCATATAAAATACTTTACTACATATTCCTCATACCAATTTTAGACAAAAAAAAATATAAAAATCGGTCAAACCTTTCAGAGGAGTTTGATAACAAACAAGGACACCAGATTTTTATTTATTAGACAATATTTTTTTCCACTAACATCACAAATCTCTTAATAATAATATTTACAGTGAATAGAACTTAACAAAGAAATATGGATACTTACATTAGGATAAGTAAATGGCTGCACTGATGGTGGCGGCGGGGGTAAGTTGGGCATTGGAGGCCCTTGAGGGTACCCTATGAAACCGGGCGGCATTGGTGGCCCATTGATATCAATCAGCATAGCATCCCGTCCTGAAATTAATTAATTGATTACATCTTTTAGAAGTCTACTCATTTTCCTGAATATAAATGGCTTTGACACTCTTCATATCAAATTGGCAAATTTCATTTTGAAATTGATTTTCATTAATAGTTAAGCTTAACATATTTATTAATAAACATACCTACATGCAAGTAGATTTCTTAGTGCTTCTAAAATAATATGGAATTCGTTTAAGGAAATGACAGTAGTTTATTTATGATAATTACCTTCCTCTTCTCTCATAACTTGCTCATCGGGTGTGTATTCTACATTGTAGTTCTTGGCAATCTCAATCAGGTACCTCTCAATTAGTATTTTAGGTGGACTGTGGACAGACATCTTATGTTTCAACTTATCACTAATTGTGTTCACATTCTCATTTCTGCATGCGTCAGCGTAAATTTTACCATATTTCGCTGTCAATAAGTCTGAGATTACTTTGAGCTCCTGTAACAATAGTAATATTTTTATTGATGAAGATGGTATGAAGAAAAAATAACTACAGTAGATTGTAATATTATATTAGTATTCAATATCTGATTCATAATATGAGTGACACATTAATTACACCACTTAAACACTTATTAATATACAGGTACATATACCAACTATAAAAATAATATACAGGTATTTTCTCCATATATGCCAATTTATTTATGGTTAGTTATGGATTCAATGGCTTTGTTGACCGCACAAAGATAGGATAGTTGGCAACACAGACTTTCTAGCAATCCACAACTAGGTCAGACATTTGTCTTTGTTTATTCTGTATCTGAAGGTATCTATCTATAAAAATATGCATTTAGAAATGCTATATCAAATATCTGGTTTCCACAGTACAAGATTTGCTTAGTTTGGAATCAATTGGCTGTATAAAAAATTTCCTCAGACATTTATTTATAATTATTATTATGACAAAAAGACAGTCATAAAGATACAGTACAATACAATGTATACAATGTACTGATGATATAGTTTTTTTTCCTCAAAACACAAATAGCATTTGCATAAAACAGATTAACACAAATTATTGTTATGTTATGTTACAGTCTATAATTTTTTTTATTTTACCTGAACATCAGTATGCATTCTAGGTGCAACCCATATGAGGGTGGAAATAGCTTCAGCCAGACCTTCATCCAATTCCTTCATTTGTGTGACAAGCCCAAACCTCGCCAGAATGAGATCACAGTACATTTCCACGATCTCCATTGCTTCAACCATGTAGTCTTCCCTGTAAAAATATATTTCAAAATGTATAAACAATATTGTTGAAAAGAGTAAGGAGAATATGCCTGGGCTATCAGAGAAGAAAACCATTCATTTTGTGTAATCTTATTCAATACCAACACAAAATAATAGTAATTTCTGTCAATAGTGTGAATTTAAAATATTGTTATTCAATTCATTCTTAACATAGAACATTTGGGGAATTTCTGTTATGTTCCGTTTTTGTTTAGCATTCACATTTCCTTCCTTATTCCTATATTTAGGTGAATGGCAAAAATGTACAACATTATCAGCTTAGGAACTAAGGAGGCTAGAAGTTATGACTCATTACATTTTTTTTCTTATCTACTTGTTTGTACTAGTACTTATGGTGGTTTATTTATTAAGGTAACTACAGTTTTGACTAAAAGTGTAGTATTCCAAAATGTATTCTAAATAAAGATGATGCCATTTCCTATTTATCAAGGTCAAGTGAAGAGTTCATTCTACTGTTTGTAGTATGAGTATATAAATTGTCTAGTTATTACTCACCTGATTATATGTTCCACTCGTATTTTTGCTCTTTCACTTTTACCTGCAGCTATGTATTCTGCAATTTCCTTGCGAGCTTTCTGAGCCAATTCGGTTTTCTTCTTTTCCAAAAGTTTGAGACGATTTATGGATAATCTCAAATGTGTTTTAAGCTTCGTATAGTTAGGATTTGTTGAGAACATTTTGATTTGTTAATATTTTACGTTAATCTTACCAAACGAACAAATAACGCACAAATAATATTGTTATTTGAGTGATTGTTGCTACTTACTCACCAAAAGTTACTCACTCATTTTGACAATTGTTTGATTACTCATAAGCAATGTTGCCACTCTTGGATTTAAAAATATCCTCGCCTATTTTATGAAAATATCTTTGCTATTTTACATCTATATGTACTATACTCAATTACTTCTCATTAAATACTTTGTTTTGAAAAGCATCTAATAAATTATCTTTATTTAAACGTATTTAAGTTACCGTTGGAAATTTTAAGGGTATTAAATAACTAGAAGGCACTAATTCAGTTTTCAGGCCATTGCTGTATGAAGTTATAAAAGTACCTTTAGCAATAATATTATTCAAATACTTAACTTTGCATGTTCCTAATAAATTGGTAACTAAACAGTGAGCATTTCACAATAATTTTATGATGAATTTACAAAATAATCTCACTAATATTATAAATACGGAAGTTATTGTCTGTCTACCTGTTACATTTTCCACCTGAGCCGATTTCTATTAAATTTGTCACAAAGACTAAGTTTTGGTAAGCATTTTTAGTCCGGGAAAATTGAATGTCCCGGGAACGCACGTGAAACCTTAAGCGTAAACGGACACTGGTTTAGTAACACTTGGTCGTAAGTAAATTTAATACGTAAAAAGTGAAACCTTACGTAGACAGAAAGGGCAAGTATAATTTCACTGGTTAAGATAGGTACCAAATATTTTTTTTGTTAAATAAAACATTTATTTTTACAAAACATTAACATTATATTTAATTTCTTATAACACATCAGTAGGTATTCTATTTAAGAGAATGGCTTCCAAGAAACAAGTCTGCCGGGTTGGAAATATTTACACAATTTATTTCTCTAGCTGCTTAGCTGTTAAGTAATATTGTAAACATGGAGTCCACAAATATATCAAATACGTAATTAATAAACTTGTTCCTTGGTTGAAAATAGAATATCATCACATAATTCAAAGTATAATTAAGTAGGTACATTATAAAAGTACGTCCTACTTATGAAACTACCTACTGATATTTGTAATTTTTCTTACGTATAATACTTTTATGATTTACAATAGTTATGATACAACAATATTGTAACAAAAATATCATTTTTTTCTTGTAGCATACATTGGCAACGCCATACTATGGCACCTAATTTTATATAACTGCGATTATTTGAAAAATATAAAATCGCATTTTGTAAGTACGTCGCCTATATAACTAGGTCAGTAAGTAACAATTTCACAAATATTACATCATGCTTGTGTTCGTCTTTAGTAAAGTGAAATAACATTAAGTATTAATAGGTATGTTTTGTAATAAAAACTTATCTATGAACCTGAAATTGAAATTAACACTGATACTGAAAATATTGCTTTTCCTTAAATAATATCCATCAGCATTATATAAAATTCAAATAATAGGCCAGATTCTTTTTGACGTGACAACGTCTTATAAATTGGTTTGCCGGGTGACACTTCAAGAAACTGCGTTACGCTCCGCTCACGTAACGTGACGTTATGTTTTAAATTGTTACTATTATTTCATCCTTCTTCCTACTATACGAATGAATATTCACATTAAAATTATTTTACCACTCAAAGTCGTTGTCACGTAAAACTTTCGCCCGTATACCGACTTTACAGGCAACCAATTTTTTTTTATAATCAATTGACAATAAAAATTATTAAGTACATTCTAATTAAAACTTTGTAAGTTTTCATCTATTTATTTTGAATTATACTTTTTTTATATAAGATAGATAGAAGATCCTTTATTTCACCTCTCGAGATTTAATCAAGAACATACATTACATTATATTTTTAACTCATTCATGCACAAACAGCTGTACTACAGTGTACTGCTGGTAAGCCTAAGTACCTATTAAATCTCGTGAAGTTTACATTATTAGCTGTAATGTTAAATAAATAACAAAAACAAGTTTGTTTAAGATAAGAACCCACACTATTCGTTTGTATTCAATCCAATTAAAAACTTAATATTAACATAGATTAAGCAAAACAAGGGAAACATATCCAAGCTAAGCTCGTTAAGATCTCATATTGTCATATGCGAACTATTATGTGATAATTATTGTCACAATTATCATTTCTACTCGTTGATTTTATCAGATAGACCACAAATATTTACCTATAGTGACAAAATCTACATAAGCTAAGTACCAAAACTAACGAAAAGAAAAAAAATGCGAAGATCAAAATTAATACTGCTACATTAATAAAATACTCCAAAAAGTTGCTGCCTTAAAAATACTGATTAGATCTAAACATTCAGTCATTGTCACATAATATATTACTTGTAATACTAAGCTGCTTATCAATTTTATTGTGATGATTTTCATGCTCATCATGTAAAACCACAGTAGTGGCGCTTATACTAGAGGGGCTGTGAGAGTGCGTGAGATTTGTACGATTACTATCAGCCAAATGCTCTAATTCATGGCTTTCTAAGTTTGGTACGCCAGAGCAAACAGAACTTACACGTGAGACAGACTTTCTCTCCTCTAATGGTGAGTCTTTTGAAGAATCACGCCCAAATATTTGAAGCAGGGAACACAGAAAAAATGTTGCGTAAGTCCAACTAACAGTCATAATTAACGCAAGAAATGTTCCTATCTGAGAATAAGGGAGGAGATGTGAACGCAAAAGGAATATTCCGGCAAAACCAGTCGTCAAAGCAGCGGCAGCAGTTGGACCTGCAGAAGCGGATAATGCATATTTAACTCTCGTAGATTTTAATCCATTAGCATTAGAGTAGCTTAGTGCATAATGAAGGCTAAAATCTACAGCTAACCCAGCCGAAGTCGATATAGCTACACTTTCTAAAATATTCAATTTCCAATCATTCAATACAAGAATAGCGATAGTAACAGTTGCGGAAAATATCATAGCTGAGAGCGCACAAATACTCACTATAAAACTGAACGTAGCCGGTATTAGAACTACGAAACCTAAACTGGCCGACAATAATAGAGCCATCACAGTTCCACTGGCTAATGTTCTTTGCAAATCATAAAATTGAAGATCAGATATAAACCAACCATTCTGCATGCCTGGTGGTGCAGATTTTAATTCCTGCTGAGTCCAATTCTCAATGTGGACAAAAAATTTATTCATTTCAGTATACGACATCGAATATGGAATAACACTCTCAAACTCTACAACAATAACAGACACTGTTGGTGGTGAAGCACTTCTAAGGAACTTAGGACCTGCTACGCCTGGCATGAATAATTCTCGAGGTGTCTGATATAAAGATTCCATAGCTTTTATAATGCAAAAGTCAAACACTTCTTTCTTGTACGGGAATCGAGATGATTCGCAACAAGGCGTTCTATTTATTTTATCAATAACATCAACACATTTTCTACTCATAAACATTTTGAAGCTTTCTATGAAACAATTTGGAAGTAAAGGACCTAAAGTTTGTTGGTAAAATGGCTGCGTTTTTATCCTCGCACAAAATCCCAATAGCCATAATTGGGAATTGGGATTTGAAATAGAAAAGTCGTCATCGAAAACTAAATGACCTGTGGAAAAGGGATTCATATGATTACCATTATCTATAGCTTTAACACCCCATATCCAACGTAGGGGCATTTTGATACCTGAGCTGATATCTTTACCAAATCTTTCGAACATAAAATGCTCCCTATAACTAATATCATACTGTTCAAAAGGATGCATAGTTTGAAAGATTTGAAACTGTTTCGAGTCAGGCAATTGCAGTCCTGGTGAAAAGAAGACTATGACAATGCTACCAACGCCAATAGCACCCAATAGTATAACAAATACTATGTGTAATTTAGTAACACATGTAATAATAAATCTATTCATTACAACTCTGATATCATCCCAAATTACATTAATACTTTTATGAATTACATCTAATATCTTTCCCTGATTTAAACATAATTTAACATCTATTATAAATACTGATACAGGCAAACAAGTTATCATTAGGAAAAAGTTGACTAGAACAGCTGTGCCAGCAAAAACACTAAAACAGTTGATAGCTGGAATGTAGCTCACATATGAAGCAAAAAATGCTGCTGCAGTTGTCAATGTTGTTATAAACATTGTCACAACTGAATGTTTCAAAGTTTCCTCTAGAATTTGTACAAGAATTGTTTCTCCAGCACTGGACACATTTTTAATATCTGACAAACCATTCTCATGACTAGCTATATTATCTCTCATGAGCTGTTTACTAATCATTTTCCAAATTTTAACATATAAAAATGCATCATCAGCTCCGATGCCTATCACAACAACTATCACTAATAAGTTCATAAAGGGAAAAAATTCTAAATTGAACACATAAACATACAAGAAATATGAAATACCAAGTGAATATGTTATAGCAATAAATAACATTATAGTTAGTATAAGGGATTTTGTATAAACCCATACACATACAAACACAAATATTCCTCCTAAACCTATCAACCATGTGTCTTGAATTACCCACAGGTCAAAAAGTGCATTTCTTAGTCCAAAATCTATAGCTGGTATAGTAAGTGTATCATAAGATAAATTTGAACTTTGCAATTTCTTGTAATAAGGTAATACGGTGCTACTACTTGGCAATGGTAAAAATAGCATAACATTTTTAACAAAAACCTGAGAATAGTCAGGTGGAGAAAATGCTTCTGAATTAATTAAATAAAATAACAAATTATACACTGCATCATACTGAGAACAAAATTTTGGTACCTTACACCGATCCAAGTCACATGAAGCCATCAGAGTAAAATTATGAAAATATCCAGCACATTTCTTGATTATACCAATGGTCTTGTTCACATCTTCTTCCTTTATATTTTCACATGAATTCCTGCCTGATATTAATGCTATGTAATTTGGCACACTCCACACAGGACAACAGAGCTCTTCCGAGTGTGTTGACCTTTGGCACATATTGTAGTAATCAGTGTCTCCTAATTTTACAAGCATTGACTGAAAGTGGCACATTTTTTTTACATTATCGTAAGTCAATAATGATGTATTATCTGTACTAGTAATAACTAAGTGAGCATGTTCTGATAATGGTGGTCCACAAGTGCCAGAGGCATAATAGTAATGGATTGGTTTATCGGGTGTCATCTGCATCTCTTTTAATGAAACCCATTGCTTTCTATTATGATCCTTGAGATATACAGCATTATCATCTTCAAATGATACATTTTTTCCAAAACCCCAGTGGACATGGCCATTAGATTCATTAGGTTCTATAGAAAATTGGGATGTCTTTTCAAGGACAGTACTGTTCAAATTATTTTTTTTCTTTTTATTACGCCCTTTGTTCTTCGGAGGGCGCTTACGACCTGACCTAGGTCTATCCAGCCGCGTTCTATTGTTGTATGTGTGATTCATTCTAATCTGATCTTCGATTTCTTGGGGATTAACGGCGAGCCTGCGAGATGGTCTCGTTTCATCTATGAGATTTTCCCATGCTAAAAATCTATGTGCCAGTGTGGTACCACGCGTCTCGAACCCAACTATTGGATCAGAAAATGATGGCAAGTCGTGGCATACCAACGGGATCACGGTTAGTACAGTGGAAATTACACTTACAACGAAAAGGACGAGGTAGGAGCGGCGGACAATAAACCTGGCGTAGGCAGACAACATCTTTGTGCGATGAATTATTCATAGTTATTTCGCTACTCCATCTTCTCAAATCAGTGTAACACATGCCCAACTTATAATAGATAGGTGATACAAAGGAATAAATGTAGCTTACATTTTGCAATTGTTTTTTTTAAATACATTAGGAAACGGAATGGAACTATCTTTCAGTCAGTCAATCTGTCAGTCAGTCTGTTTAATTCGTGGACGTAATAAAGGCACTGACGTATTAATCACATGGACATGGCATACCTACAAAAAAAACGTGTATACCTAACACTTTACTGAGCTGATAAAATGGCGGCCAATAGGGTAGCCCCTAAAGATCGATATGTCTATAAAATAACATCGATAAAAGATTGTGACAATTAACACAGAGCTACAATATGCAAATAACGTAGGAAATTTTGAATTTCACGGGCTTTATTGACAGAACAACCATATTTAATATTTTTTATGTTCGTTTCCAACACCAACCTTTTCTAACAAACACATGATAGTTGGCTTCCATTAAAAGTCAACAATAATCAATTAGGTATAAAAAATTATATATATTCAAACAAAAAAGAACAGGTTTGTCATGTAATGTTACTTTATTCAGTATCCGGTCGAAACATTATTCTTCAAAGTGAACAGAACAAAATATATGAGCCATTTTTCTTGACATCTTTACATTTTCAACACCAATTATTTCCAGCCAAATTTTCTTACTTCCTTTGTTAGCAGGTACTGCAGGTAGCCTTGAAAGTGAAACATAAAACCAATAAAAAACCTTAAAATAGCACTATCGATAAAATTAAAAAATGACTAATTCACTACTCTAGGCTTTCAATAACAACATTACAAGAAAATTATTTTGCGTTGAAAATATGGGCTAAATAATGCATTATTATAAATATTTTACTGTTGAAACTCAAACGAATGCATAATCTTTTGTTTATTATCTAAATCTAGGGATATTTCTACTGAAAGTTATGTACGTACTGGTGCAAAGTTATGTTCGTGTGATTTCTGCTTCTTTTCATGCCACATCCGATTATATTGCAATTGGGCATCTTGCTATTGTAGATTTTCAGTATATAATCGAGTTCAAACACAATAACACAGCAAATTACTCCAAAAATCACAAATTTTATCCACAGCTCAAGAGCATTTGACAGTTGACGTACCCAACGTAGGTACCTAACAGCGAGAGGATAAAATGGCGACCGGCCGCAAATAGGTATTTCAATAACGCTAGGTATCAAGGGTTGCCATTATAGTTACTGTCAAATAGACTACTATCCTTTTTCACTTACGCAAAATTATTAAGGTTAAAAAGAGATGGCAATAATTTTATGACTTTGGCGTCGAAAAGCCTCATACTTGTATAACTATTTTTTTCTATAGTCAAACGTTACAAGTCCATATGATTTATACGTCAGTGAATAAAGGTCCATGGTTTAATTTTAAAGCTTCATCATTCGACCCACAGACTTACACTTTTTGTACATCATTTCATTTCAGTGTTCCACAGCTTAAATAAGAAATTGACTATTTTCTTTGTTCACTGTTGCACCCAGAGTCCACGTAATGATCAGTCAGCGTGAGTGACCAAATATTTAGATGAGCAGGCCATGTATATAGAAGTCCGCTAGCAAATAAATTTCAGGGCAGGGCAAATAAAGGACAGCACTGACAGCAGTTTCATACTTTATCGACTTTGAGAGTCAACCATGAATTAAACAACCAAATATTATTATTATTTGTGAGTTCTATCTAAGATATATAGTAAGAAAAAATATATTTTTTGTTACAATCAAGTAATATTTGTATATATTTTTTTTCTAACAGGTTGAAATGTGAAAATCATAAAAATTATGAATTGGTGAAAATATAAAATCATCAAGAAAGTAAAAATATTTTATTCATAGACTATAAGCAATTAACACGGTTCAATATATGTGTAGAGTTATGTAATTTTGACATATAGCAACATTTTATTGTCTTTGATATCTTGTGATCACAAGACCTCTCCGTTTTGAGTTTTCTTGTCAAGGCAAAAATTGGGCGAAAAAAGGCCGTCCCTTTCGGGATAAGCGGGTAAAACAGCACCAATTCTGCTCAACAAATATCTCAAGATGAGATACTTTCTAAGTTACCTGTTCGTGCTACTCGTGGCGATCGTCATTCCAATATTCTCGCTGATCTACTTGCTGAATGGAAAGGGTGAGGAGATTAATTTCGGATGGTTCCTAGAGCATACGTCCCCCTACATGTGGGGGACACTGGGAATTGCCTTCGCCGTCTCCTTCTCCGTGGTGGGCGCGGCCATGGGTATCCACACCGTCGGAGTGAGCATAGTCGGCGGTGGTGTCAAAGCGCCCAGAATCAAGACCAAGAATTTGATCTCAGTCATCTTCTGTGAAGCTGTCGCCATCTACGGATTGATCACTGCCATCGTACTATCGGGCATGTTGGAGAGATACGACGAACCAATCATCAGTGATAACATCAAGGAGCAGAATTGGATGGCTGGTTATGTGATGTTCGGGGCTGGTCTTGCTGTAGGTCTTGTCAACTTGTTCTGTGGTATCGCTGTCGGTATTGTGGGCTCTGGAGCAGCCTTGTCCGATGCTGCCAACGCAGCCCTGTTCGTCAAGATCCTGATTGTAGAGATTTTCGGATCAGCCATTGGTCTATTTGGCCTGATTGTTGGCATTTACATGACATCAAAGGTCAAAATGGGCAACCAGTAACTTAAAAAGGATAAAAACTTGAATTTAAGTGTGAGTATTGATGTATTTATTGTGTTAAATGACTATTATATCACATGGTTATTATATGTTGTAAAGTTCTGTTAACATGCAGTGCATATGTCTAACTAAGTAAGATACTATTCTGTATGTAACCTAACCACTGTTACTATAAAATCTAAGAAGTAAATTATCTTTAGGATATTAATTGATGTCATTTTATTTTAACAACCATCCCGCTTTCTGTAGCAATATCTCTCTTAATATTGGATTTATTTCCATTACCCTGTTTTGAACAAGTATAATTTATTATGCTAGGTAAACAAGTTGCCCACTATCATGTGTCAAGTCACATGATTATTAGCAAACTTTCATACTAGTCAGTATTATACAAAATAAAATCTGGATTGATTGGTAAAACATGAGTCATAGTAATGCATATGGCTGTATTTGTTTCACTCTTAAAATACTCAGTATCCTTTTAAAATCATAGACATTTTTATTTCCTCATAATTTCTTCCTCGAATATAATTATTAAAATTAAGTATGTTACATGAATATCCTGGCAAGTCTAGAATGACATAGTTTACTAACCTACTTAAATCTCAGAAAACATATATAGACAAAATTACTAACATTGATATTGAAAACCATGTAAGAAAAAATGCTAAAATCATGTGATTTCTCTTAATGGACTGTTATATTTCAGATGTCATTAGATAAATGTTGATCATGTTAGGTATGGATGGATTTTATATTAATCTTTTTTTTATATATTTTCAGTGTATGCAGCACTGGATTGTCCCAGCCTTGACCTCAACCTTCAACTAACAAAACTGAAGTATCCAGTGCATGATGAAGACCTATGTATCACAAAAAGCTTCAGAGTTTTTAAATTACTACAGTGTTGAACTCTTGTATATATCTATAATCTACGCTCTTGATGTGTTTACTATATAACTTCTCTTTTTTTATTTTCAATTATCTGACCTTAGCATAGTGATAATACATTTAAATAACAACATATTGCCTGGCTTAGACTTATCATATGTCCACATTGCATTTTATGCTAGGGTCCGAGATGTTGACAGACAGTTTTGGATTGTTTTGGAGTGTTTATTTGACAATTACATAACAAATAGACATTGTGTTGTATAAAAAAATATTACCAAAATCCATATAAAAGACTAGATATGCATTGTATTAATATTTTATTAACTGAATATACATAAAGTGAAATGCCTTGTCATATTACATATTTATAGCAATGCAATGTTGTATTTAGTCTTTGTTGAAGTCTTAAACATTCCATGAAACCTTGATTCAAGTTTTATAAAAGATTTGATTGGTTTGTTAAGTCAATAACCCGTTGTATACATGAAATATGTTTAAAGGAAATATTACTGTTCAGAGTGTGCAATCAAGTTATTTTCCGTTAAGCACAAAATGTGTGTGTCGCAGTATTTTAGATTTCATTTTAAAGTTTTTTGTCCTCTCCAAGTCAGTATATAACATTTATTTGGCAGTTTACATAATGTTGATATGTTAAGAATTGAACTTGATTGTTAAATATTTCTCTGGTATTGATTAACTATAATAGACTTGTTCTAAATTATTGTTTGTTTATCAAATTAAATTATGTATATCTATTGATTTGTAAATATTAATTTGCTGCCCTGTACTAATTTATTGTACTTGTAAATTCATATCCATATAAACGTAACTATAGGTGTTAATGTGAATGCCATATGTTTGAATATCAATCGATTCAATGGTTGATTTTGGCTATTTGGCAATATGTGCACATAATTTTGGAACAAAACGTTTGAGAAAGTATTATGTCAGTTTTAGGTACAGTTTACTGATATAATTTTAAGTTAAATATACTTTAATTGTGCAAATGTAGATATTATGTATGTTGATGAATAAATAGATAAAAGTTAATTTGTATTTTTAACGGAATTCCGAAAGAGTTTATAATTTTGTCGTAGGTATAGGTTTGCTTTTGTTCATAACTACTTACATAATCAACAGGAAACTTGGGTAGGAAGAATATCAAACAGTCCATTAAGGTAAAAGAAACTACCAATTTAGCAATAAAATATTTTATTTCAATATAAACAATTGAGATGTTTGTACCACTATATATTAAACATTGCCTGTAAAAATACAATATAAAATGTTGAAAATATTATCACAAAATGGAATGTTGAAAACAGTCAAAATGAGCCAAAACAAGTAGGTTTACAATTTTTCTCAAGCAATTATGAACTTATTTTCTACGACATAAGCGCTAAATCTGAGCACAGATAAATAGATTTAAATAGGTATACGTTTTATTTTTCCTTCTGAGACAACATTTTTGAAAAAGTTAAGTGTGATCTCGTGCTTTACTTCGATAGTTAAAGCCATTTAATATATTTCTCGCTTTCATCATGTTCTTTTCTAGTAGTTAGCATCTATCTACATAAGTAAAGAAATTCATATTAATTTTTTGCTCCCTATAAACTTATTTTACAATTATTATGGCAATCTGACACTATTATAGAGAATACCTAAATAAAGCTTTCCCATAATATTAACTATCATTATTCTATTTTAACTACTAAAAAGTGTAAAAATCTAATTATTTACAAAATAGGTGGACTCTTCGTTAAAACGCTCAAAATGCACACAACACACTATTTACAGAAAATTAATAAATATTGATTTAAAAAGGCCAAAAATATTATATTTTTCATGAGTTTTACTCAGGTTTTTTTTCTAAATCAATGAATAAGCTGGTGTTATAAGCAAAACAGACAAGATGAACATATTCCAAGTACCTCACTTATCTTTGCCAGTACGAAATCTTATCTTAAATTCATGACAGGTTTTACGTTTCAAGATTGCACCTGGCAATGAACTTAGACACACTAATTGGATAACTGATATTGAATAACATACTTTTCAGCCTATCTGATATTGTACCTTGTAATTTTATTGTAAAATAAGAAAAATATAAAACGTTTCATTCATAGAACCGATAGGCAAATTGCGTTTTTCTTTCGGAATCAATTAGGATTCCAATTTTAATACATTTGCATCGAAATCGTTATCTCCTACGGATTCTCGAGTTATGCAAATTCGGATATGGGATTATGATTGTAAGAAAAATGTAAAGTTATGTTCATTTCGATTGAATTCTCACACTACCTTTTTGGTTTGCCTTAAAAAATAAAAGAACAACTTTACTATTATTTTATGTTCTATTATTTTATCTATAGGTAGTGTTGGCCGATGAACATGCATTCATTTAGTCATGTTCATATTGATTCCTGATATATTCCAACGTTTTAATTCCTGATTTATATCAAAAATCAACACACGAGTTACCTATTAATTTCTTTCGTCAAGTGTACACATCACTTATCCGACTACCTGCCATCAAATGCCAAATGCATTAAAAATAGCCTCCAATTTTAATTGTGGATTACGATGGGAACAAGTCAATAAATATTAGATCTATTTTAGCTTGAATAACTTTAGCTAACTTAACTATTTACATTATCTGACTTTGGATGCCACCAACTAGATGTAGGTATTTCTTCGCTCTTGCTTCAAAATGACGTACCTACTAGATTGGATTTTAGAAGATAATGTATTTAAAATGGACTATAGTTTCGTTGATTTTTTGTAATTTGAGCTTCTTATATTCTGCATAGTTACTGTTGACTTTTTAGTAATATTTCGAGGATACAACTTTTTCTTTAAAAATCTAGCTAGCAACAAAAATAATTTCCATCTAGGTATGTCTGCGATATACAAATTTAAAACATAGTAGGTATATTTCATTTGAGTAATACTCAAATGAAAACGTTTGTGAACTAAAATTTAATTAGATACACTCTATAGTACTTATGTAGATATATTTAAAAGCATATACGAAATAAATACACGTTATTATCTACGCTATGGCAGTGGACACTGATTGTTTGCGTCAGTCTTTGCTGAAATTAATTACTCTAAACAAATTAACTTAATATTTAATTACACAATGCGATTAAAATTAAACCTAATTGAGATTCATTGGAAATCTTGTACTATTTGAATAAATGTCGTTCTACACTCTTGTCTCGGCGTCATCTTCAGTAGTAGATTTCCTGTAAGAAATTGTAGTTTATAAACATTAGTAAATCTCAAAAATATATGAATATAACGGAGATACCTAAGCACCTACAACTATTTACAAAAAAAATGTTGAACGACTGAAACGAGTTCGTTAAATATTGAATACCAAAATAAACAACGTAATATTTATATTATCTACTAAACTAACACTAGACTATTTACCATACAAGTTCCATCTACCCTACAGTACTAGATACCCTATAATTTATACCTAGGGGTACCTACCTCTTCCGCTAATAGATAGTTCTATAATATACATGCATGAAGCACTTTTAAAACTTTAAACTACGCGATAAATACAGCATGTGATCGTGATTGATTTATCACATGCTATCACTTATCATATGTCTGGTAACAGTTTGGGTTGCCAGATCGGTGAAACTCTTGTATTATTACCATTATTTATTTATTCACTGAATATTCACTATATTACGTTAGTATACGTTTAAATTGTCTTAACAACTAGGTATACATACTTAGGTAGTTGACTAAAATTATAAATAAAATTTAGAACAAGTATAAAATTTCTAATAAATGAAAATAGTAACAAGTTGGTACATACAAGAATCAGAAATATGAAAATGAACAGACAGATGAGAAAAGGAAAAGTATAAAAGTCTTCAGTCGTGGTTGAGAGAAGTGAGAGAGAGTTGAGAGTAATTGTATAAGTAGGCACATTTCAGTCATAAAGCATCCGGCAAACTGGGGCGATCAGTATGTGTAATGTAAAGAGATAATTATCTTGGTACCTATATGATTAAATTGACACTGGCATAAATCAAAATGCCCGTCTGTTTGTGGGACGCTCTACGCTTTAAGGTATTAAAAAAATAAATGATTGAGTTACCTCCTCCCTACGATGATAATTGATGTGCGGCAACACCACCGGTTAGCAAAGCAAAAGATGATTACAATGAGTGTTTCTCATACAACCGCCACCATCTATTGACAATTTATCATTATCATATGATTACACTTACGGTTTGTAATAAAATTTAAAGTTTACTTCTGTTAATAATACTTCATAATAAGTCCTCCATTCAAATGTTATTACAACCGAAAATATAATTGACACCTTTCTATCATGCACACTATTACATATTCATATATCGGTCCCTTAGTTATATGGTAAATCGTCTGAACTTGAGGAAATACAAGGATATATAACATTAGGCCTTTATCCCCGAAGAGGAAGGCAGAGGTCTCATTTTCATGTCCCAACCTGTCATAGTGTTTAGTATTGATCTGTATTTTATCTCACAAAGGGTCATAAAAAAATATGTATTTTCAAAACAGAATATGATAAAAAATACTCATAACGTTTCTAGTTTTCAACGAAACGTCACGAGTAATATGTAATAATGAGATATTTTTAAAAGTATTGTCAGTCATGCAATAAAGTAAAAATAATCATGCATTTTTTTTAATGAAAATAAATATGTAAGTATGTCACTGTTAATTATAACTTACTCGCTAGTTTCTCCCATACTTGCTAACGGCGCACCCATAGGCTGCTGAGCGTCTCCTGGATTTAAAATAATTTTGTTAAAAATATATATTTCAGACCATCATCCAGCTCGAAGGACCAAATTATATAAAGAAAGATATATGAAAAAATCAAACAACAAAATCCATATGTAAACAACTGTCAACTTTTGCATTTAAAAAATGTTTTGTTAAAGTAAACATTAAATTACGTCACAAATAAAAAAGAAATGGCAAATTAAATGTAGCGTAGGGATTCTCCATAAATTATGCTATTTATTTGTGATTTTTACACAGTATCAGGGTACAAGTATTACAGGGTATTAGGTTTATAAATATCATAAATCCGTGTCTCATACTTTATGGATCATTCCTAGTTCTAATATGTACATTACCTGAGCGTATCTCACTACAATTGACGAGCGGTGGTTGGCCGACCCCACGCAACGTGGCGTGGTCTTCCTCAGCTAAAGCAAAGCAAAACAACTGGTCAGAAGCATTGGATAACTAATCTACCCGAGTCATTTAATAAGGTTGAAATTCCTTTGGAGCAAATAAGAAGATCGTTTGGAAGTCGTGTGGTAATCAGAGGTATCATCAATGCGTTATCTAGCATTTCATAATGAAGTTTCATATACATTAATGTTTTGTCACGTTTGTCATTTTATCAGCATTTATTACCCTTCTGTCGCATCTCAATCTCTTAAATACTGTCTTAAGTCAATTATGTCATTTATCATTCAAATTATTTACTTAAATATCGATGTTGAATCAAATAAAAAGTGATGGGTTGATAAATTGCAAAAAAATAACAAAAAAATCACACTGCAAAAAACTCAAACTTCTCACAAACAAAACACACTCACCCGTATAAGGGAACAGATATTTGTCGTGTGTGTGATGCTTGTCCGATCCCTCCGACATACGGTCATTGTAGTCGCCGTAATGGCTCTCCATTTTCCTTTGGTAGTCATTCTTCAGCAACGTAGCTATCCCCGAATCCCTAAAATCCCTGGGTGGGTATCCATCGTGTTCCCTTGTTGTGACCCCCTCCCTGAAGTCCCTCGAACCATAGACATTACCGTCGTTCAAGTATTTAGTGGGACTGTACCCATAGTCTGATGTTCTTGAAGCTAGGTAAGTTTTAGACCCGTAAGGATTGCCAGGTAATCTATACATGGTGGGAGAAATTGGGTAGTTAGGATCGTAAGGTATTTGTTTTTCTGTGTCGTTTGGTAACACTCCGTACATGAGTTCGTCTTCCATGACTCCGTATCTGGAAAATGAGTATATATTGTGGAGATGCTTGAATTTTTTTAAATAATGCCATCTATTGAGTTTACGTGGCAACTTTAGCTAACTAAGGCAAAGAGTTGACAGAGTATTTTTTTTTCGTTCGATTCTCATTTTAACTAAGGTACAAGTTGCTGATTAGTTATGACAATTTACGTGTTTAAAATAATATAGACACACTCAGCATATAATTATTAAAAAAAAATACCTGTTATCTAGCGGCAGTCTTGACGCCTCGACACTAGCAACATAAGTATCGTGGACATTTTCCAGTATAGATGGCTTAAGTCTGTGCCGGCTCAGTTGATACACGTCTGAAGTCAGATCTGGGTTGGGTAGCGGGTTCGGGGACGGCGTCGCGAGCCCCACGTTTAGACCTTCGTTGTCGGACCCGGTTTCTTGGGACCAGCGGCCCATTTCTGGCCTATTTGATTCTGGTGGAATATGACGACGTTTGATCAGCATCATTTTAAGGCAATTCAAGGTGTTATATAGATAATAATCATCAGTGGCGATATGTTGTTAGCAAATTATTTATACATTTAGATATTTAAACAAGCTATTAGCTGTAAATCCTAATAACTAAATTAATAAATCATTTTGTTTTCTTTATAATATTTAATTAGAACCGCTGATAAAATGATATTTAAAATTTATCTTTTATCAAATGTCCTTTTAATATATAAGTATATTTTAAATAATAAATTACCTTCTCTAATATGTGATGGCCACCTAGGAGCAACTCCTAATGGTGCACCCTCAGTAATGTTGGGAAGATAGCTGCCTCCACTACCGCTTGTACCTCGTTCTCCTGTGACAAAATAAATAACTAATGTTTATAAAAAAAAAGCAAAATTTTTATTCGGTGTTTTAGCGTCAAAATGGAGAATAGGTCCTTTACTGTCACTTAAAACGGTATGTTAAACTTTTATTTTTGTTTTCTCTTACAGTGTTACGAAAATTCAAAAGTATGATTAAGAACAATAATACTTTAGGGAATGATGTATAGTAAGCCTCCTGGCTTTGTTTGTCCGGGTCTCCGGGATCGACTTTCTAACGGATCATCGAATCGACATGATTATTTTGCAGATAAAAAATTTTTTTTTTTTGCAATCTGATTATGTTAGTACGCGATGCTTCAAAACTTCAAGCTAATATTGACGAATAATACTGACTAGTAGCAGAAGGTGGATGGCTGGACCGCCTCGTGGAGGTCTCATCATCGTCCGAGGAGTGGCTGGAGGCGAGCTCGAGGCTGCGGGCGCTGCGCGAGCTGTCGCTGTCCGAGCCGTCCGCGGGATCCCGCCCCTCGCGGGACTCGCGGGACTCACGGGATTCCCGGTTCGATTTGCGTCGCCGGGCTCTTTCGTCTGTATATGAAGGGAGGTAGTTGTGATATTGTGAAGGGAGGAAGGGTTGAAGGAAGATGGCAAGTTTTAAGAACTAAATTTCATTTAGGTAACTAAAAAAACAAACGAGAAGTTGACCGGTTGTGCATTCTTAGCTTATGTCATTTAATTAATTAAAAAAATAAGTATGTAGAACATGGCTTTCATTGAAAAACCTTAAAAAATAGTGTAAGATTTTTTGAAATGTTGTCAGTCATATAGATAGACTATAATATGTCCGCTTATCATTGTATATTGGCTGCATTAATTTGGTTAAACAAAGCACAAAGCAGATCTACTTCCAACGTTTTTGGTATTAAGACATTGAGGGTCATAAGTGTAAATACATTACCATCTTTCCTAGTATGCAGCGAGGAGTCGAACCCTCTCAGGTAAGCGGGCATGTCACTGGCACTCGTGTTGTAGTTGGACGTGGAGGTACTTGTGTGTCGGAGCTGTCCGTCGCTGCGACTTTAATAAAGTAATATATTTTTATACACAAATATAAAGACAAAGTTGATAAAACTATGATGAATAATGATGATGAAAGTAAGCATAAATTTCTATAAAACTTTAACAAAAGTTTGTGTAAGACGAAATAGATGTATTGTCCGTTTGTGACCATTGCCTGAAGACCAATAAATAACTAGGTATACATTAATTTCAATGTAAGAATTTGTATAATATATGAACTGAGCATGATATTATTATTATTATTATTATGAGCCTGTAGTGTCCCACTGCAGGGCAAAGGCCTCCCCATCTTTCCTCCACTCCTCTCGGTTCAGAGCTTTGCTGGAAGTGAAGAAGAAGATTTGAGAAGTGGTCTAGCTCGTCCCGCCATCTACGCCTAGGTCTGCCGCGATCTCGTTTGCCGTTTTCAGGGACCCAGTTAGACGTTATTTTTGCCCACATTTCGTCCGGCATGCGGCAGACATGGCCTGCCCAGTTCCACTTTAGCTTAGCAGCCGTGAGTGTGACGTCAACGATCTGTGTTTTGGAGCGCAATGTAGAGTTTCTTACACGGTCTGTCAACTTGACACCAAGAATACTGCGCTCCATGGCTCGCTGGCAAACCCCGAGTGCGAACCTCTGTTGATTGGTCAAAGACCAGGTTTAAGCACCGTAGATAAGGGTGGGTAGAATGCACATGTCCATAAGTTTTTTCTTGAGTGTTATTGGAAGATTTCCCTTCATTATCTCTTTCATGGACCAATAGCTCCTCTAGGCGTTTTCGGTGCGTCGTGCAACTTCTTTTTCTTGCCTATTGTGGAAGGAGACTATTTGGCTCAAGTAGATGTAGTCATGGACATATTCTATCTCCACACCCTCTACCTTGACCTTGCGTTGGGTGCTGTTTGACATGAGCTTGGTCTTCGCCATGTTCATTTGAAGTCCGACCTCAAGACTCACCTTATTGAGATCACGGAGCATTAGCTCTAACTCGGTCGCTGTCGAAGAGAACAAGACAATATCGTCGGCAAAGCGAAGATTGGTCAACCTTTTCCTATCCATGTTAATGCCTTGTCCGTCCCAGATAGCTGCCAGCTTTTTGAACACTTCTTCTAGTGTGGCGGTGAATAGTTTGGGTGATAGAGGGTCGCCTTGTTTGACACCTTTTTTGACGCGGAAGCTCGGTCCTGTGGACTGTAGTTGTATCGATGCTGTACTATTAATGTATATATTTTGTAGAAGTTGGACGTATGTTGGATCTATATCTTGTTTGTGTAGCGATTCAAAGATTGAGCTATGTTTTATGCTGTCGAATGCTTTCCTAAAGTCGATGAATGCTAAGTAAAGAGGAAGGTTATATTCGCTATACCTTTCAATGATTTGGTTAAGAGAGTGTAAATGATCGGTTGTGGAGAGGCCACGGCGAAAACCTGCTTGTTCGGGGGGCTGATGTTTATTTAAATGTTCTGAGATTCTACTTTCTATTATTTAAATAAATATTTTATAAACATGGGATACAAGGCTAATGGGACGATAATTTTCTATGTCGGATTTATCCCCCTTTTTGTGTAGCAATATGATATTTGAATGGCAGAAGTTTTTGGGAAAGGCCCCGGCATGATAACATTAAAAAAATTGTTGGACTAACAGTATATTTAAATCGATAAGTAAATGGAAACTAAAACTACTTGGTGAATTTAATATTATGCTATTAACTTATGTAACATACCTGTAAGGACTAGAACTAGTTTTCGTCGTAGATCTTGATGTGGTCGAAGATGCAGATATACCTATATTGCGCATTTGACGTCCCGGCTCTGTACTGCTGTGGTAAGCTAATGCTGACCTGTGGTTATATAGAAGAAACCATTTGAATTTGAACTTTAATACCAACTCTTTAGAGTAGCTATAAAATTATTATATTTAGATCAAATCTGTCAGGGATAGACCCTGTAGTAATAATAAAGAGACCATTGTAATTGAAACTTTAATAGCTCGGTTTAAAGGTCAAATTTAATTGTACTACTGTGCAGTGGTAGGATATTAATGATCAGTGATAGTATAGAAGTCTATTGCAATTTAAATTTTAAACATTTTGACATAGAAATGTAATTCGGTTGTCATTTATATATACAACCTAAATAGTTACTAACCTGTTAACTTGCGATAGATTTTGTGCGCTGCTGCTGATAATGACAGACGTGTCAGCTAATGGTACTTTCTTGCCCAAACACTTGAGTACAGTCCTGTATAATAAACAATTGTTTTACTAATAACTAATTACCTCAGTAAGTATTGATCTATACTAATATTAAAAAGAGGAAACATTTAAGTTTTTGTTTGTTATGAATAGGCTCCAAAACGATTGGACCAATCTGAATAATTATTTCACCAAAGATAACCACGTGTGAGTGTCCTAAACTATATTTTTTCCATGCATTTCTACAGGAACGGGAAATACACAGTACTGTATAACATCCAACAATTATATTGGCATTTTAATACACAACATACCTTCTCAAATTATCCCTAACTCGTACATTAAAGGCGATATATCCGAGTGAAGCGGCAGCTGCGTGGAGCACCACGGCGGCCGCGAGCACTGAACTTAGGACGTTGCGTTTGTCGCCCGCCTCGCTGCCGAGTATCAAGCCACTGGCCCACGCCACACATAGCAGAGGCAGGCAGATTATGCTCACTGCTAGCAGCATTCTGTGAGAAATGTTAAATATATATTTATATGATCTGCCCTCGAAGCACAGGCTCCTAAATCACCATGTGTGATACAATGAATGAATTCTATGGACAAACAATTTATGGTCAGTTTTTGGTATTTTGAAAGTACTTTGATTTTAAGGTTAGGTATTGCCCTACAATGCCCCCCTCCCCCCCCTAGCTACGGCCGAAATATTCGCAGATCACCCTCTATACCCTTTTTATATATTTTTTATGACCCAGGGGAATCCTCATAGGATACTCCGCCCCGGTCCCCGGCGTTACGGCGGCAACCGGCCCGCTCAGGCCAGTCGCAGCCTACCGCAGCGCAGCGGGAGGTTGACGTCATCCTCTCTCACCCGCTCCGCCGCCTCCGCGTGCGACATCACTTGCTCGTAGACGCCTGCCAACCCTCCTCGCTGCCCACCATAGCCTTGATAAGGGCCGGCAGCGAGAGGTCTGCGCCAACCGTCGCGGACAAGGCGGCGCCAGGAGTTGCCCGCGCGGGGTACTCCTCGCGCATATGTTGCGCCGTGTCCTCGACGTCGGCCCCGCACGCTATCTATATCTTTACCCTGTCGTATGGAGGGATGGAGGGATGGAGGGATGGAGGGATGGAGGGATGGAGGGATGGAGGGATGGAGGGATGGAGGGATGGAGGGATGGAGGGATGGAGGGATGGAGGGATGGAGGGATGGAGGGATGGAGGGATGGAGGGATGGAGGGATGGAGGGATGGAGGGATGGAGGGATGGAGGGATGGAGGGATGGAGGGATGGAGGGATGGAGGGATGGAGGGATGGAGGGATGGAGGGATGGAGGGATGGAGGGATGGAGGGATGGAGGGATGGAGGGATGGAGGGATGGAGGGATGGAGGGATGGAGGGATGGAGGGATGGAGGGATGGAGGGATGGAGGGATGGAGGGATGGAGGGATGGAGGGATGGAGGGATGGAGGGATGGAGGGATGGAGGGATGGAGGGATGGAGGGATGGAGGGATGGAGGGATGGAGGGATGGAGGGATGGAGGGATGGAGTGGAGGTGTCACCTCAAGTTGCCGAAGCCGACGACGTGGTCCCGCACGGTGAAGGCGGCGCTGGTGGCGGCGGCCAGGCACGCCAGCGCGCCCGCCGCGTACGCGCCCGCCGGCACCACCACCCACCACACCACCGCCTCGTGGCAGCTCACCCAGCAACTACAAGTGTACAACACAATACAATACAATACCATATATTCACTAACTTATTGGCTAAATGGCCTTGCGCAAATCCATTTTAAGATTCTACAAAATAATACATATATGATGAATTCCCCGTTGAGATTCCCGTACTTTTGGAGATGGTAAAAAGCGCAAAGACAGCGAGGACTTTAAGCCACGGCACAAAAATGTGTGTAGGAAAAATATATATGTACGTTCCAAAAATTGTTCGAACAAAATTGACACTCGGCGGCGAGGTGTGCACCCAGCCCGCCGTGGTGCGTTAATGTGAAGTACACCCTACACGTTTAGACACAACGTCGATGTTCCACTCACAAAAGCGCGTTCCCGTACTGCTGTTGGTGGTACGCGCCGAGCCTGCCGTGATGTGTCATCGTGAAATACACCCTACAAGTATGCACACAAGGTCGATGTTTCACTCACAAGAGCGCGCTCCCGTACTGTTGCTGGTGGTGCGCGCCAAGCCTGCCGTGATGTGTCAATGTGAAGTATACCCTATACCCTAGACAAAAGACTGGAATTCCACTTACAAGAGCGCGTTCCCGTACTGTTGTTGATGGTGCGAGGCAGCCAGGGCAAGTGCAACTGCGGGTGCAGCATATGCAGCGGCGAGATGTGCCCCAAGTCCGCCGTGGTTCACGTCGCGCACTTCCCTCACAAGTCTCCGGACTTGCCACGCGTCACACGCGCTCCACGCCACGCCGCAAACCCACCAGTAGTGGAGGGACATGGCCATCACTTTGCATAGGAACTGCGGATGGCGTCGAGCGTTAGAGGCATTAGTAATACATAGTTTAATAAATAAGAAACATACATAAAATACAAAAGTTCAAAGAAAAACGCCAAAAAAATGATGGTTAAAACATTTTGAAAACTGCAATAGTGACGGCTGAATCTAAAGATTTTTATCAACAACCTAATGACAAGAAAATTCTGGTATACATTTTAAACTGTATTTATGTGTATCTATTATAAAATAACAATATAAGTAAGTAAATAATCAGGAATCAGTCGGGATCATAAAAATACTCCACTAACCTCATTCTGCACCAATGTAGTCCGAGCCTTCAGCGCTATCAGATAAAGCAGCTCAGCCATAAACACGCAGAATATGAGATGTTTATGTATCGAGTTGGAGACAGTGGCGGCGCCCCCCCTCATCAGGCAGAGTGCAGCCCACGTCACGAACAGAAGTGGCAAGGATATGCTGAACGCGGTGTATGACGTCACCGATTCTAGGAGTGACGGCTCTGGTATGAACTGAGGGAGAATGTTTTGTTTTATTAAAGTATTTTGGTAGATTTTGGGAGTAATTGTTTAAATAGATGTTATAGAATATAGATAATTATGCTAATTCAATATTGTTGTTTCATTAGGGCATTTTTTAATGATCACCAAATGAGGACTACTTTGTTAAAGTAATGAGCGAACATAATAGATATATACCAGTCAAAATCATAACCCTACTTTTTGCTGTAGCTGAATGAAAATAATAACAACTTAGTCCATAATTTATGAATGTGCCTATATAATTACCAAAAAATAATTTCGTTTATGTTCCAATATTCGTTCCAATATACAAAAAATCCTCTTTGTGAATCCACCCCAGCTTAATCATTTTGTATAGAAGCAAGTTAATAATAGGGTAAACGTTTCTTTGTGAGACTAACGATTGTAGTGGCCAGTTGGCTGAGTGATAATAACTTCCAAGACGCCGGTAGCTGGTTCGATTCCCACCCGGAACTAATATTGTGTGAATGAACATTTCTTTTTGTTTAATGTTTGTTTGTAAATATCTAAAAGTATGTATTGAAATGTTGTACCTACATATAGTCAAATGTTAAATACCTGGTCAAAAACCATTTGTATAACCATATAAAAAAACAGCTTAATTTGAAATCAAAGTGACCGTGTGTAAGCTTTGAAATAAGAATTTTTGTATTTCCAATACTAATTTTAATACTTCTATGCGACATCCACTCATTTGACAAATTGTAACATTTACCAATAGATAGCGTAGTGCCGAGCAATGCTAACGTAACTACGTACATTTGAACTGTAGTTCAGTAAGCTATCGGTAGATGGCGCTATAATGAAGAAACAGGCAGTTCTGAATCGCGCAAGGAACTTTTTCTACAATTTTGGTATATATACAAAAGCTTCACCCTTACAAGTGTACTTGCTTCGGCAGTACATATCGTCGGGGATAGTGCAAATCCGCGAATCTACCATACGTAAAGGGTGCGTATCTGCAATAGATCAAATTTTACAGGGGAAGGTTAAAACTTAATAACTTTATTAATTCAATGAATTTTAAGCTCATTTTTACATAAAAAGTAAATATTAATGTGTTTTATATCTTGTTAGAAAAATATATCAGATTATGTAAATAATTAAGGTCCTACGACAATTACGCGGATTTGCTTTGACCAAAAACTTATAAAATTGGAACTTAAGAGGAAAGTACGCGGTTTTGATATTAAACAAATATTATTATTTAAACCACAATATTATTTAATGTTAAAAATAAAACTATTCAAAATTAATGTAGAATCTGTATCTTCTACAAAAGTTAGATTAAATGAATGTAACAAAACCAACATAAACTTTTTCTCTTAAATCTCTTTGAATTACTCTTATAAACATTGATAGTACATACTAATGTTTCAAAACAAGTTTAATTAAATCTTATATTTTTTCAGACGATATTAGCCTTTTAAGTAGTTCCAATTAGAATACTTAGGAATATCACAAATCCTAAAATTTATCAATAAAATATACCAAAATCAAACAGTACGAGTTACGTACATAAAAATAATATTAGGCACTTGTACGTCATAATTAATATCAAATTATAAAAAAATCAACAAAAATTACTTAATTGTCCATTTATAAGGTGTGAAAAAATATAGATTCCTATTAATAAGAGGTAGGTACGAATTAGGTATTTTTGTAGGGCAGGTTGTCATAGAAGTCATAGCAATGTGAAGATAACACCTCTCAATCCCTCGCTATACCTGAAACTAGACTAACTAAAGTAAAAAAATCATTTAAAGGGCAATGTATACGTTTCTTTAACAAACTACCTAAAGATATTCAGGATTTACCAATTTATAAATTTAAGCAGGTAGTGAAGAAAACTTTATATCAAAAGGGTTTTTATAGTGTATCAGATTACTTGTTAAGACCCTTGGCAGTGAAATGCTCATCATCATCAGCTCATATACGTCTCCACCGAGGAGCTCGAGCCTCCTCTTTCAATGAGGGGGTCTAGGCAATAGTCCACCACGCGGGCCTAGTGCGGATTGGCGGTCTTCACATGCCTTTGATTGTGACATCTCAGGTTTCCTCATGATGTTTTCCTTCACCGATAGCCAGTGGTGTGAATCCTGTTTCACACATTTAGTAAAAATCATTATTGTATTAGATTTAAGTTGGTTTTTGAAAAGAGTTATTACTGAGTTTATTGCCGGCTCTTCTCAGTAAAAAACAACTTTCAGAACCGAGCATTGTGACTATTCATAAGTGCTTGATTGAGGCCTATTTGAATAAAAATGATTTGATTTTTTATTGAATTGTTGTAAATGTTTGATTTGCAACAATTCAATAAAATTGATTGATTTGAATATTGGCAACCTTGTGTATGTATTAGTTTAATTATATCAATTAAATTTGACTTTTAAGTTTACGACGCTATTATGTGTAAAGTAGTATTCTTTGAAAATGTACATACGGCGGTAATCACATACCAGCTTTTTTATCGACATGTTTCCTAAAAAAACCTAAATTTAAATTATATGGTCTTACCTCAATATCGACTTCATCGACAAGCACGGCGAATGTCGACAGATGATTGCAGGTGCAGTTGACACGGAGGGGCTCGCCGGAGTAAGGAGACCAGTCGTAGTCTATCTCGGTGTGGCAGCCTACGCGGGACCATTCTCCTGACCTTTACAACAGGTAAAAAGTTATTTAGCAATTTGGTCATATAAAAAAAACCGTTTTAGTTTGTTATGTTATTTAAATGGTAGCACAAGATAAAAAGTTATAATGCAATTTGGTCATATTAACAAAATAACAATGTAAGTAGGTACATCGTTTTTTTCTGATGACTACCATTATTCTTACTATTAGGTACTATAATTCTATAGGATTCGTCAGGTTTTTTTGTCCTTGCACTAACGAAATTAGTATCAAATAAAATTTGTATTATTTTAATACTAGCTTCCGCCCGCGGGTCTTCCTTTCTCGTTGATCCGAGTTTTGCGTTTAGGAACACAATTAGGTTTTAATACATGTAGATTTATGAGTGACTTAGCTTAAGTAGCTTAAGGAGGCTTTAGCTTATCTCACTTGAGTTTTTCTATGATGTTTTACCATTAGCATTCGTATGTAGTAGTTAATAAAATACATACCCTCTCAAAGTAGACCAATGAACACACTGCGGATTAGTTCTCGATCCGAACGTATCTTTATCAATATCGAGCCACAGCTGCAATCTTATTGGCTTTTTCAACCGAATGCCACTCATGCTCCTATATACCAATTTCTTCTTCCCTTCTTTGGTAGAATTCCCTTTGTCATCCATTACTAAAGCCATTACTTTCGGACCGTCTTCCAATTTCTCAGCAACATAAGCCGATTCATTCTCTTCTATGTTATCGTTGTAAGATTTGTCTTGTTTTTTAAACGCTGGCTGGATGAGGATGGGTCCATGGTTTTCGCTGTTCGAGTTGTCGTCTTCGTTTGAGTGTTGCCATGTGTTTTTGGATTGTGGACTCCCATTGATGTGGTTATTTGTTTGTGTTTGATGGTTACCTTTGTTTGTGTATACGATACCTGCAAATAATGTAATATTTTAGTTTTATATCATCATACCTAACTGTCCACTTTTGTAGGTGTTTGTTGAGTTTTACCTATTAGGTACATGTAAATAAAAATAAACTAAATAGGTATACCATCACGCCTATTTTGACCGAAAAGGTAAGAAATTATTTTAATACCTACTTCTATGGATAAAATTTAGTACCTTATTAGGTACTTAAAGTAAATAATCAATTAAAATCAGACATATATTTGGCCATGATAAGTATTGATAAAAAACTAAAAAAACAACCTATTTTCGACACATTAGATGTACCTACCTCAATAATAAACATATCTAACACCAATTTAATACCAATTTGTATGCTTGAAAAGCTAAATGTGCTGTACCTATTTATTTTCATGTAATAACTTTTTGTAAACCACATTTAAAACAAATGAATGAATAAATAAATAAATAAAAACACTATCAGCACAAAGCCATGGAAAGCTCCAAATTCTTACCTTCATCCTCAACATTGCTCTCCAAAGAGTTATCTTCCAGATCCTTAGACTCCTTCAACCATACATACTCAGGTACGAACAGCGCTACTTGCAGTATAGGAGACCCTACAGTGATGTTCACACCCCAACGTCTGCTTACAGACTCGTCCATACGTAGAGGTATCAGTTGGGAAGTGTTCCTCGAGTATTGGAGGTAGGAGAATACTGCTCGGGATTCGTATGTGTCGATGTTGTCTGTGGAATTTGAACTGTATTGTTAGTGTGTTATGGTATGGTTTTAATTGTTTCTTATTGGACTTTTTCCCTAATTAAGATATCGGTATCGGTGGTAACTAGAGTACAGTTCCTTCCATTTTTTAAGGTTTTTGATCTTTAAGGGTTAGTTACTTACTTGGAGTATTGAAATCAAGGGAGTTAGCCACTACTATTATTAGCCTCTTTACAAGACATAAAAAATTTAGAATTTCGAAGAAAAAATGAAAAATCATAGACATATTTAAAACGCTTACCTGGAACATGGTTATTATTAATTCCAAGCAAATCCAACGGCAACAAAACTCTAGTGAACTTATCGAATTTATTCTTATTCTTCACATAATTATTGTACTTTGGGAAAGAAACTGTTGGGCTTGAAGGCTTCTTGTTCTTGGATTTCCCGTTGCCATAGTAACCGGGCCCTTGTATGGGTGAGTGTATGAAGGTCGAAGTGTCCGGTAGGACGACTCGCTCGGTCGTGTATGAATCGATATTGTATCGATTCAGTTGTGACGGTTCGAAGCCGTATATCGATTCTGCTGTTACGATGTCCACGCCGATTACTGTGGAATATAACATGGTTTATTTAGAGGATTTATATTTGTTTATATAACTTCTGGTATTATTATTATGTATCGGGGTATACTTCAACGATATAAAATTGACAAATAAATATTATTATTAAAAACAACCTGTAAAATACGTGCAGCAAATCTGGTCCAAAATTGAACAGAGCTCTCATATAAGTAACTAAATCGTATATTATCTACTCCTTTTCAGTACCTACCGAATACATTTTTTTAATTTGGCGTTAAGAGTTTTCTATGCTTACCTAAATCACTAGTAACGATCTCAAATGGACTTGTATAAGTATCGTGTTGACTTTCTGCCAGTAATGCGATGTATTTATCAAAGTTATGCAGCAGTAAGTCTGCTCCGTGGCCCGTTAACTCCATTATCCGACGCCATTGCTTCTCGTATTGGGGACATAGGATCGTGTTGGAAGATTTGATTATGTTCTGTAAGAAAAAATGTAAATTAACACTTGTGAAGGCCAAGTTTGATATTAACGTACATGGAGTTTACACTACTAATGGATAGATGGCGCTGATTAAAGGCTAAAAGATATCTATAGTCAGATGCCTATAGAATCACTCTAAATAAATGTTGAGAACAAAAAAAAGACGTTAAATATTAAATTATAACATAGAGCTTTATGTAGCTATGCCAAACAAAGCTGCATAGAATCCCCCTTTTTGTATTTTTGAAGAGCAGGTTTGAGCACACACAAGAATTAATATAACCATATATAATAGTATGTATCAATAGGCCAGTGTTAAAAAACAGTTCCTATATCAAAATACAACCAAGAAATCCCAAAAGAAACGCTCTCACTAGTCAAGCTAGCTAGCTGATTATTCTCAACTCACCCGAACATAATCCTTATCCTGACTATGTGTAAGGTTCAACCCAGCTTGTTTCTGTTCATACTGCAATAACTCCAGGAGTATCCCTTCAGCTACCAACACATCGGCGCCATACAACCGTGGGGTGTTGTCGCATGCTGAAGCTAAGTCAGCCGCTAGTCGCACCCCCACAAACGTATTCATCGATAATTCTCCTGTTTCGATTTTGTGTAACTGGAAAAATGGGTAGAATATTTTTATTATGCTGGCAACACTGACTGAGCTGTCATTTTTAACTAATGTCATATTTAAATATAGTAAATATTAGTAACGTCTAGCCAAGCTAGTATTAGGTAGATATATATAATAATTTAAAAAAGATTTTTACCTGTTTCCTGAGCTGATAGAAGGTAGATGTTGTACAATTAAACATATCGGGCTCCTGCCACGGAACCACTTGAGTTTCATCACAGACCCTTGTCGCTTTACCGCTCGTTCCTATAAACAATACAATAAGTTTTTTTAAATGATTTATTTTGTTTTTATGTCTAAAGGATAACGAAGCAAAACATTTTTCAACCTGTAGGGCAGTCAGTGACAGCTTCAACTCCAAACTTAGTTCTTGGCCACCAGACACCGTGTGTGAAGGAGCGAGGACATCCATCATAAACAACTATAACCGAAATACATTTCAAAAGACATTAATATACATATAAGGTAAAACAATAGGACATATTTATAAAATAAACATGTTTGAGCACATTTCATGGACAGGACATAAACCAACTCGACACTGGCTATGAATAAATCCAAAAAAAGTTTTTGTTACCATACATAAAATAAGAATACACCCGATACTGGCCACAAATAAAACCAAACAAAAAATGATTGCCACACTTAAAATTTGAATTAAGACCGTACCTTCGCAGCCGACATTGGGTGCGACCTCAGCGTATACGTTGGCGCAAGAGTCGCAAGCGCGGCCAATGACCCCGGCGCGGCAATGGCATTGACCCGTTGACAGTTCGCACGAGCTGTTCATTGACCCCGCCGCGTAGCACTGGCATGGGAGGCAGGCTTCCGAACCGGGAGGCTTGTAGTGGTTTTCCTGGATTTGTAATGAAGTTATAAGTCAAACATTATTAATAAGTATGAAGAAGGAAATTCGTAAGTTTCTTGTGAGACGGTGGTAACTATAACCATTGAATTTTTTTTTAGCTGTGATTATTTATCTTATGCTGTCTAATAGATAAGTAACCCCTTAAACTGGTTTAGAAAGCATTTAAGTACTTCACGTCTTCATAGGCTTAGCCGAGCAGTTCACAATAAATAAAAAAAAAAGAATAAGTAGTTTATTATTTGTTGTCACTCCATGATTTGTCGAAATTATCAATTTACTGCATCATAGATTCAGACTAAGTCTATCATTATCGAAGAGGGAAATATTTTTTTACTCACTCCAGTTATTATCCACCCATCAGTCCATCATGTCACAATTAAAGATCGTCAATAGAATACAATACAGTACCTTGCAGTGGCAGTCCCCGGTGTGTTTATCGCAGTGGGGATGGTACCCGCTCGGCGCGGCGCAGGCGCACGGGCCGCAGCCCGACACGCCCCACCAGCCGCCCGGGCATGTAGGAGGGCCTATGGGCATACAGCCGGACGCTGGGGGATAGGCAAGATGTTATGAAAAACATATATGTCAGATGGACTCTAAATGTGGCTAGGGAGGTCGCTTTTGCTGCAATAAACACAGCTTTAATCGTATACGAAAGTAACATATTTATTTATTTATTTGCTACTAGGTATATAACGAAAATATATTACTATCAGGTAAGACTCGTTTAAGAGCCAGAATAAGTAAATACCATTCAAATTTTTTTATAGTATTTCTCACTTTTGATGAAATCTCCAATCTCTGCCCCGCCCATTGCCACTTCAGCTTGCTAATCCGCTGGGCTATGTCATTCGTAAATAGTGTACACTCACCAGTAAGCGTATATCCATCGGCACAGTGGCACGCGTAACCAACCCGGCCGGACTGTGGTACGCACACAGCGCCTGCTCTCGCACTCATTACTATCCCATGATTGTATATACCCACTCACCAGTAAGCGTATATCCCTCGGCACAGTGGCACGCGTAGCCAACCCGGCCGGACCGCGGCACGCACACAGCGGCCTCGGGGCACGGGCGCAGCTCGCACGCCGACACGCACTGCGGCCCCACGCGCCCGCTCTCGCACTCGCACTCGTTACTATCCCATGATTGGACGCATTTACTCTGAAACCATTGATATATTTACTAGCTTCCGCCCGCGACTTCGTCCACGTAGAAAAGTTACTTTGAGCTAACGCTAATCTTAACCCGTGACTTCGTTTTCTTAGAAAACCTTCTATCGCAACCTTCTTTCTTCGGTATCTCGAAGAACTAACTGGGGCCACTGCCCTTCTCCGTCACGAGTGCCCGCGGGCCTAGCACATCATAAATCCGGCGTAGTACTTAATCATTATTTGCTGCGATGTTATTATAGAAATTTTTAGAACTGCGATATAAGATATTCAGCAAATTTGTTTTAAATTAAATACATATTTGTGATGAATAACGTATTTCTTTGGCTAAGGATTAATATGTTTTTTATAGAAACACGAGTACTAAAACTAGGTACTGATGTAGGTATGACGGTAAATGTATAAAGTTATATGGTTTAAAATATACTTACATAGGGTGGACAGATAGACAGCATGCAATCAGCTCTCGACTGGCAGCCGTCCCTTACATTCTCCCTGACCGTCGGCCGGTTCAATAACGATTGAGCTGTGCCCACACGAACATCCTGCAAAAGTGATTTTAAAGCTATTCTATCTTCGTATATACAAAAACTAATGTATAAAGTACTTATTACTAAAACCCTCGGTTTACCAATGACTGATTGACTTATTTGATAATGATTACTTGTGTACCTAACATATCATAAATTTATATAAAATTAAAGAGTTATTAATGTATCTGGTTCTCCATATGCTGCTGAAAGGTTGTAATGAAAATTCGATCGGGGTAGATCTTGCATGACATAATAATTCCCTCTAGGATGCAGGAGTAGGTACTTAAAGTTTGGCATGTAGCATTTTCAACTTCATATTTTTTTTCTATTTATAAACAGAAGCATATTTAAACTCACCTGAATACATCCTTCAAAGTATCCCACTTCGGACGCCAACAGTCCAGCCGTACTATCCGGTCCACCGATCAGGATCTTGCCAATATACTGGCCCTGTATCTTATTTGCCAACATTGGTAGCAACACATTCCTCAGTCCATAGTCCACGGTGACGGATATGTCAGTTCCAAGCCATTTGATCTCAATCCGATGCCACGCGCCGTCCGCTAGAGTTGTCGTTGGTAGAAACATTGATTCACCGTTGTATGAGTAGTGGAGAAGGCCGTTTTTTAACTGGATGGGACAAATTATTTGTCTTTTTTTAATAGCAGACATGTGAGTTATCAAGTTTTTACAAAAGTACCTATACTGCAAAGTATGGAAAGTTTTATTAGCTGGCTATCGTCTTAATGCTTTTATAAATTATAACAGACTTCTTAAGTAAGCATATAGATGGCCAATTTATCGACGATGGCTATTAGGGTCCATTACGCTAAGATGAATAGGAGCAAACCATCAAAGAATGATATTGCAAAAACGGGGAAGATCTGACGCTAAATTAGTTGCTGTAGCTAGTTACCGTATGTATGTTTAAAATATACTTACACTGATGAATATAGAGCTGTTCTGTCCAACTTGTATGGACATGAGGAATGAGTCCTTTTGTCTGGTTCTAAGAGAGAGTGCATTGAGCCAGGGCAGCTGGATGGGTCGCAGGAGAGGATTGAACGACAACATGCCATCACCGCTGAACCGCCAGGGGGCGTTAGTTGCTGAGGATATAAAAAAAATGGGAGAAATAAATATTATGAGAAATTTATTTTTGCTAATAAACATATTCCATACAAAATTATGATATTTATTGCTAAACACAGAACATAAATAAAGCATAACATTGATTTGTAATAATCATTATATTTAATAGTTTAACATTTTCTGACTGACAATTTTAACATTTATGTCGGCGCTCATTATTAAAATGTTGTTATTCAAACGCGCGCACGTGCAATATGACATCATCGCGCCACTCTGTGAGTCAGGAGAGGTGGGGGTACGGACAGCGGGTATAAAGCGGCGCGCTCGGTGCGGCTCGGGGCTTGAAAACTTTGCGGATCAGATCCGCAAAAATGAGGGCAACGGTATGGCCCTCGCCTTAGTAGCCATGCGATTCCGGAAAATCGCACAGTCTCTTGCGTCATTTAAAATCAACGTATAATGGATAATACATCTGTAACGTGTAGAGTCAAACCCAGATCCCTAATAGTAGGCTACTTCAATGCCAACGGCATTGCAGGTCAACGCGAGGAGATAGCAATCTTCCTCCGGGACCATCAGATAGACGTGTTACTTGTTCAAGAGACCTTTTTGAAACCCTCGCACAGGGAACCTAGAATTGCGAACTACTGCGTGGTACGTAACGATAGGCTAGATTCCGCCCTAGGCGGGACCCTGATCTACTACAGAAGGTCCTTGCACTGTACGCCGCTCGATCCTCCTCCCAACCTCCAGTACATTGAGGCGTCGGTATGTCGGCTCGGCATGACCGGTCATGATTCGATCACATTAGTGTCCGCGTATCTATCTCCGACTTCTACCCGTTCGTTGCTCCGGAGCGACTTAGAGTTAATTTTTAGTCTCGGTAGCTCTGTCATAGTGGCGGGCGACCTTAACGCAAAGAATACCATCTGGAATTGCGTCGCATCGAATTCCAGAGGTAGACTCCTTGAAACTCTTTTAGTGCCGTTAAACATAGATTTAATAGCGCCCCTCGAACCGACTCATTTTCCCGGGAACTTAGACCATAGACCAGACATATTAGATGTTGTACTGTTACAAAATGTGAACTTACGTTTGCACGGCATAACAGTACATCATGAATTAAATTCGGACCACCGACCTGTGATCTTAGAACTCATGCCGCGAGTAGGTGCCCCCGATCCAGGTCGACCCTCTCCCACCAAAATTTCGACGGACTGGGCTAGGCTAGGCGAAAGCCTCAAGTCAACCTCGTCCGTTCACTTAGATAAAATCCCCGATAATATCGTCACCGCGGACGACGTAACAGGCGCAATCGACTGCCTAACAGATCACGTGCAATCGTTAGTTAACGATTGCTCACGGACAGTGCCGGACACGAGCGATCGTAAATGGCAAATGCCCGATGACATACGTGAACTGATTAGGCGGAAGAACGCAATCAAGCACGTGGACGATCGTCGTCCGATGATACATGTCCGGGCTCATCTGCGCGCTCTCCAACGGGTCATCAAGGACCGCGTGGACGAGTGGCGTCAGACGTGTTGGGACCGTACCCTCGACGACCTCGAACCATCACATCAAGCCTTCTGGCAGTTATCGCGTAAATTTACTAAGAATACGATGGTTCCGGTACCTCCCCTCTCGCGTCCAAATCAACCGCTCGCGTTTGAAAGTGACGAAAAATCCGAATGCCTCGCCGACAGCCTGGCGCTTCAATGTACTCCTAGTTCTCTCCCGGTCGACCCGCGTCACGGGGAGCTGGTTAATTCAGAAATAGAACGGAGAGCTTCACTCCCGCTAACTCAGCCTTCCGCTGAGCCATCAGTAGCCACAGTAGTCGACGCCGATGAGGTAACGGAGCCCATACCCCCCGTGACCACTGAGGAGGTCGAATCTATCGTCAAGAACTTGCACCCGAGGAAAGCCCCGGGGCCAGATAAAATCACCAATAAGGTGATCAAGTTATTCCCAGCCACTCTTATAGTGCTTTTAACATCTATTTTTAACGCTGCCCTCTCTTGTAATTTATTTCCACAACAGTGGAAGGAAGCCACCGTGATAGGCATTCACAAACCCGGCAAACCTAGATCCGAGCCCTCCAGTTATCGCCCCATAAGTCTGCTCAACGTCATGGGCAAGATTTATGAGAGGCTTCTCTATATTAGACTCAAAGCCTTTGTAGACGCAAATAAGCTCATTCCTGACGAACAGTTTGGTTTTCGAACCAAACATTCGTGTGTTCAACAAGTCCATCGTATTGTCGAACACGTCTCAAGTAAATTCATGCGCGGTCAGAAAACAGGTATGCTCCTCTTCGACGTGGCGAAGGCATTCGACAAGGTGTGGCACGAAGGCTTAATTTATAAGCTTTACACCATGGGTGTCCCACCTAGACTCGTGACCATCTTACGAGACTTTCTGTCGAACCGCCAATTTCGCTACCGAGTCGAGGGCGTTCTGTCTTCCCCTCACCCTATACGTGCCGGAGTCCCTCAGGGTTCGGTACTTTCCCCCTTATTATTCACGCTATTCACCAGCGATATGCCCAGGTTAGATAAATTCACTAACTTAGCCCTTTTTGCGGATGACACCGCCATATTTTGCTCAGGCACTAGCCCTCAGAATATCACTCGTAAACTCCAACGTGCAGCCAACGCGCTAGGCGCTTGGTTCCGCAAATGGAGAATAGAAATAAACCCCTCTAAAAGTCAGGCAATTCTCTTTCGCAGACCCACCGGTCGTGGTAGTCGCTCTAGAGACCTCCCCTCGACACCAGTAACGCTCTTCGGCGAATCGATCCCCTGGGGTAGGTCAGCCAAGTACCTGGGCGTAACTCTTGACGATAGATTGGACTTCCGGCCACACATAAAGGTGGTACGCGCGCGTGCCGCCTTTGTGATGGGTCGGCTCCATTATCTCCTCAATTCAAAATCTAAACTTTCCTTAAAATGTAAAGTTAGACTCTATACCGCGTGTATTCGTCCAATTATGACGTACGCTAGTACGGTCTTCGCTCAGGCTTCTCCTACGCGTTTAAAGCCACTTCAAGTTTTACAGAACCGGTTCATGCGTAAAATCACGGGTGCCCCGTGGTTCGTTCGCAACGTCGACTTGCACGTCGACTTAAAATTGCCGACCATCAGGCAATTCATGAAACGGGCCTCTCGTCACTATTTCGATTCCGCCGTTAACAGCAGTAACCCGTTAATCGTGCAAGCTGCAAGCTACACGCTATCCCGTATATCCAGCGTACGCAGACCAAGGATCGTCCTTGCCGAGTCTGACGACGAAACCACCAAAATTCAAGACCAGCTTGCAGCCGGTAACTCAGCTCGCGACACACAACCCCACACTAATACACAAATCCGATTCCGTCCTCGCCGGCGAGGACCGTCGCGACGTCCCACCCAGTCTCGTCTTGTTAGTGCGGCCCGTGCCGCAGCAACGACCCAGTCCGCTCCCTAAATAATCATGCCAAGTGAGTCCCCACTTCCCCCAGTGACGCCCTGAGCCGAGGCACGGTCCCGCAGGGGACACCCTCAGCGCTGTCGCTTAAATTTTCCTTCGGTTGAGAGCCATCTGCGCTCACCGAAAAAGTCCGCGTAACGGTGTAAAAGCCACCTGAGGCTGTCACCTTCTAGTCCATTCAAAAAAAAAAAAAAAAAAAAAAAAAAAAAAAGCGGCTCGGGGCAGAATTGTCAAGGCACTCGTTCCGTCCACATCTCACAATTGTGTAGCGGATCACGCCTGATTTACTGTGTTACCTTTATTTATATAACATTGTTTTTTATCTTTAAATAATTCCATAATTAATTATCAAGTTTAATTCAATAAATCATTTTCTACGTAATCTTGAAGTTTTGCTTAATCGTGTCTGAAGACCAGTCTAGAGGTGATTTCAGTGGCGAGGACCATCGCCCGCCATCACCAATTTTACAACAAGTTTCGGTTCCATCCGAAATTTATGATCCTTCCGAAACCCCCGGCTGGTGGCGGGCCGCGACTGTGCGAGCTACATCTGGTCAAGGGAGGAGGGAGGTGTCAGACTCCCCCCATGACGTCTACGCCACCTCGGGTCCTAGATGTGTAGGGAGCGACAGTCCGTCGCTCCTGGACCCATTCATGGGGGAGGAGGGAAGGCCTCCTGCAATATCGACTCGAATCGAATGAGCTAATGAAAATGATGATAAAACTCACATTCAGCACAGTCCTTCCCCGTGTACGCCTCAGTACAGTCGCATAGATACGTGTCCCACAGGTCGAGGCAGGTAGCGCCGTTGTAACACGGCGCGGAACTGCACTGCGATCGTTTTTCCGGACATCCAGCTAAGGTGCCGTTGTCTGCTACGAAACTGGAATAATATTTATTTTATTACTTTGATTTCAGGACTAATTAAATATTAATATTTTTGATTTTGATTTGAGTTGAACCTGAATGATTTAAGGAATAAATTACCTATTGAGATCCACGAATTTATGATCGATGTGCAAATCAGAAATGCATCCGACGAAATCTTTGTTCTTCACTTGGAAACTGCTCGGTATATTCGGTAGTCCTCCGATTTGTAGCGGTCCGGTCAGATCAAGGAACCTTGAGTCAAAATTATAAATTATAAAACTGAGTTTTGTAAACTGAATCAATGTAAGTAATAATTTGGAAACTAAATATTTGCACGAAAATAGCCATATTAGTTGAATAATAGTGACACAGTAATTTATCCCTAGGATATAAGAGGCGCCTGGGTATCAATGCATAGCCAACCATTAATTAAAAACTCAGAGTTATGTAGCCTTCCCAACTTATTTATAGATTTAATAAATTAGGTATTTACCTATGACATGTTTCTGTAGGTATGTCACAGCGTGGCGGGAGTACTTTTCTCGTGAAGTTCGCGCATGCGTATTTCACCCCGAACTCCGCAGCACCAGCCAGTGCCAAGGCTTTATCACAATCGTCCAGTATCATCGTTGCAGTCTAAAAAGAAAGGTTACAATATAAGCAACAACTTAGCAATCTGAAGAGTTATTTATTTGTTTCTTTTAGGCTTGTGTTTCATGTTCACATCATCACATGGGACCTACGTAACTGTCCTCATGTGAATCGAACCTAATAATATAGTACCTAATAACTTGAGATTTACATCAAACCGTCAAATTAACGATTAACGTTTAACGATTTTTTATATATTATTGGGTTATAGGTAACTCTTAAAGACATCGCCATGTTGCGGTAGAATTAGGATGTAAAAAAGTAAAGCACTTTACTCTACAAGTGGGGCCCTTATCCCAAGACGTATTATTTTTCTAGACAGGCTTTAATATATTTCCTGACTCATTATTGTCAATTGTGAAACAATTTTTTGTAGAACTTAACGCCCCTCCGCTTCCCCACACGCTATGCTACTTATAATAACTCTTATAATACTCACTTTATTATAATACTCGATTTCAACAGTATGCCAAATGCCGTCACCAACGTCCCCTTCCACAGTCACCTCCTGCTTCCCCCCTCCCAGTGCGAAGGTAAACTTTAATCCCCCACCACCGCCTCCACCCGCGCCTGTACTTATCAACTCTAACGCGACGAAGTCATGGCGTTCGTTGTATCGACCATTGTATAGAAGGAGTCCGGAGGTTGACTGTGTTGCGAATCTGTAGGTAAAAGTTGAGATTAGCAATGTCTGATATTTAAATAATGTACATTTTGGGAATGAGGTTTTAAGCTCAAGGAAAGGAAAAGAATATAAAATGGTTTATAGGTACAGATGGACATGGAGGAGATAGGACTGGTAGCAAGTATAATTCTTCTTCTTCCTGCCCTTATCCCGCCTAAACAGGGTCGGCACAACATGTGTTTTTCTTCCATTCCTCTCTGTCAGCCGTCATTTCAGTCATCACTCCCCTCTTACACATATCGCCTTTCACACAATCCATCCATACTTTCTTCGGTCTTCCTCTACTTTTACGACCATCCACCTGCACATTCATAACTTTCCTCGTAACATGATTTTCATCCCTCCGCATTATATGTCCATACCATGACAACCTATGGCTCCTCACTTTCTCCGTTACTGGCGCTACTTTTAAACTACCCCTTATATACTCATTTCTTATTTTATCCATTCGAGTCACACCACACATCCATCTCAGCATACGCATCTCCGCTACATGCACTTTTCTTTCATCCGTCTCTTTCATCGCCCAACACTCCGATCCATACAAGACGACAGGTCTTATGATGGTCTTATATATTTTCCCCTTAAGTTTAAGGGGAATTCGAGGATCGCAAATTGTTCCAGTGACCTGTCGCCATTATAAATATAAGTATAAGTACCAACTTTATTTAAAAACAAAAGATATTTCTGTTTTATATTAGTATGGTTAACATTTGGTAAATCTTATTTCTTCATCTAATACAATCTGAATTTTATATGTCATTTATTTAACATCCATTTATAAGTACTAAGAAGGACTAAAAAGAAAGTTAGATAACTCTTTTTATCCCAAACAATAATCAACACACTTCCATAGCAGTAAATACTTACTTGAGTTTCAAATGCAGTCGATTCCGTTTCTTCAAGCCGGGGAACGTCAAGAACGATGACGTTGGGAAGCTCCGGGCTCTTAGTTCACACATAGCTGTGGTATAAGCGGCGTCTATGGAACATCCCTGACAGAGTATACCGCCTTCCCTCCTCGCCACACATTGGGAACCGCTGCGGCATATTGAACCGTCGCCGTTGAGGTCACAAGTCGCTTTTGTTAGTATCGTTTCGCAGTTTACACCTAGAATGTTATAGAAGTAATTATAGAGGGTACAGATATATGATTTTATATGTTCCAAAAACAGATGTCTTGGTAGCAGTACCAAAAAGACATATGTAACAGATTTTTTAATAGGGGATTTTTTTGTATTAAACTCTATTCTTAATGTTGTGTTCAAAATATATTGCACTAAAGCTACAATGTGATGGCTCTATTTCAGTTTAAGGAGGGCTAAATTGCTCTGTATTTGGACTTGTGCTATCTATGACAAAATTCTAAGATAGTTGAAAAGTATCTTTACTTCACGGAGGAAAATTACATAAAAATATGATTAAAAGTATTACCAGTAAAACCTCCAACACACACACAGGTGTACCCCCCCTCCCGACGCACACAAGTCCCATTATTCAAACATGGAGACGAATAGCAGAGGTCCACTTCAGTATCGCACATGTAATGTTCCCGAGACCCTGAAATTAATACTCTCTGTGAGTACAATAAGGTTCATATTACAATGTACATGTGTTTCATATGAAAGTACCTTTTGATGCGTCTGTGGAAAGACCTAGAATATTGAAGAGAATACTGTACACTGTGTTTCGAAAACTTAATTAGTTATTTTGTGTTTTATGTTTATAGAAAGAAAGAAAGTTGAGATTTCTTTAAAGTGCCTTTATTAAAAAGCATTTAAAACATTTTTTAAATGCTAACTTTATTGTGTTTTTTTAGTGCAAATAAAACAAATTTTATTTATTTTTGTCATTTCTGACAGTGCAGATTGTGCATCTTTTATTGAATAAAATAGAATAGTCTATGTGTCAAAATAGGACAAAAAATAGTGTCACAGAGTAAATAATGTCCAGCTAATAAAAGGTAAAACTATAGGTAATTACCTGTGAAACCTTGTGGACATTGACAAGTGAATGTAGTGATTGGATAAATAGGTCTGAATAGTACTGAGTCGCTGTTGATAAAGCCAGTGGCGTTTCCGAATTTTAGGACAGTAAGACACTCTTCATAGTTGAGACAGGGCTCGTGGACACACACGTTGTCATCGAATGGAAGAACCTGAAAATATATAAAAATACCATAATAATTAGATATTACATTATGTCACACTGTTATTTTGTGTCTGCATGTAGTTGAAATAATTTAAGATTATATTTATTATCATTACTCCGTCTCGAAGGACCCTGTTAAAGAGCAACTTGTAGAATATAAATATTCTATGAGAGCGAATACGAAATAGTCAGTCTGTTGCAATGTATTCGGTGAAAAAAACAGTAAAATTAAACATATTGTTCCAAGTTTGGTGTTTACCTCAACATAACAGGCACATAATATACCTATAATAACAACTTGAGGGTACAAGTTAAAGTCATTATACAATAGCGCCATCTATCCGTGAGTAGTGCACAACTATCGTATATGTTGTTGTTGATTTCACAAAATATATTTTTGACGTGACAACGTCTTATAAATTGGTTTGCCGGGTGACACTTCAAGAAACTGCGTTACGCTCCGCTCACGTAACGTCACGTTATGTTTTAAATTGTTACTATTATTTCATCCTTCTTCCTACTATACGAATGAATATTCACATTAAAATTATTTTACCACTCAAAGTCGTTGTCACGTAAAACTTTCGCCCGTATACCGACTTTACAGGCAACCAATTTTTTATTTATAAATATTTTTCTAAAACTGACCTGAACAGTAGCAAGTCTAGCCAAAGTAGCTCTATGTAAGTACACACGCTCCCTCAAGTGCGTCGGCGAATAGTACTGAGATGTATCCCCGGCGACGCCAACCTCCGCGTCCGGCCGCCGAGCGGAGAACGAAACGTTTAAAATGTTGCCAGTTACGTCTGTGTCATCCTGTTACATGAAAACAATATGGTAACACTTTAAGAAGTGTCTTATATAATGTAAACATAGAATTATGTAGGTATTTTTTCTTAGTTAGTTAATACTATTAAGAAACATTTAATTGGAGACAAAATATAGGTAGAAAATTTGTTATGAATGCATCCACGACCACATATTTTTTTTACAAACTTTTATTTAGCCATTAACGTCTCAAATGCAGTCCTTCCATTAGGAAAATGGATTAAATAGATGGATTTTTTATGTTTTTCTTAATGAAAGTCAGATAAAAATGTCTGTGTTTACAAAACTCTGAGTTAAGGTTCCAATATTTGAGTCATCCCTGCTTTTAATTTTAATTAACACATTTTTTTTTGCAGTAGATAAGTAGTTTTTTTTATTCTAACATACCTGCACACTAAATATATAAATATTCTCCTTAGGGCAGGGTATTATGGCTGCCAGTCCATCGATGAAGAAACCTAGCAGAGGTGACAGGAACTGCTCGGCTGTCATATCGTTCAATCGCACTGTTATAGAGTTGAACAACATCTCTTCAGTGATAAGACGCACTGATAGCTGCATTACTGCTTTTATTTCGTTTACACCATCTGTTGGTTAAGTAAATTTATTTATGATAAAGTTTTAATGAGATTGCTAAAATAAAGTAAACACATGTTCATGGTATGAGCCTGTGAAATGTTTAGCATCATAAAATGTTCATAAGTTCTGTGGTAAGATATCACCTACACAGCTGTTTGTGTGTTGTTCTGTGTCTGGATGTAAATATCTATACCTACAAGTATGCATTTAAAAGTAGTATATGTAGTATATCAGCTATCTGGTTACCATATCACAAGCTCTGCTTAGTTTGGAATCAGATTAGTCGTGTGTGAAAAATGTCCCTGGATATTATTATTTATTGTTGAGATGTTATTATAATTCGCCTTAATTGGAAAACCTGCCTACATCCAACAAAGTTATGAAGGGTAAAACAGAGGTAACTATTTCATTAGTAGCAGACCCTAAGCCATGATTATGTTACACGTAAGCTTTTAATAAAATAATGATGGACAAGCTATAAAATTACTTACCAGATACGGAAATCTCCATTGTTGCCAATTTAGGTACATTTGTGTTGAGTTGTGGCGAGAGAGTCATAGCACCAGATGTTTCATTCAGAAGTACCAAGTTGGCGTTATTTCCTGATAAGATTCGATATTGGAGCTGAAAATAAAAGTAATAAGTTAGCAACTAGCTTTTGGGTGCGTTATGTTAGAGTAACAAGCTTAACAAACATATAATTATAAGGTTGGGATACATACTTATAGCATCTGTTTTAAAATTGAATTATAAATGATTATTCGAATGGATACTTATATTTCATTTTATTTCTATGTACTTTTTATAGGTACAAAATTTACTTAGTTTTAAAAATTTCAGATATGCCGTATTTATTATAAAACTCCAGGATTTATATTTATACTATTTATAGACTCAATCTGTTTCTTGTATTTTAAACTTTGGGACGACAAAACAAAGCCTTATATTTATCTTTTTGATTTTGACTATAAAAGTACACTTTATCTTTTAAAAATCCTTTGAACTTACCTTATCAGTAACATCAGCATCATACGCAGGCACTCTCCCAAACGGCCCCACAGGAAAACAATCCTTATAGTTATTGAAAATGATCTGAAAATCCTTCATCATCGGCGCATTGTCATTCACATCAGTAACCAGGATCTCGACTCTGACGTCATTCCATAATGGCGGACTCGCTGCTCGGATGATCAGCTCGTACTTCTTACGAGGACTCTCATAGTCGAGGTCTACCATGGTCACTAGTTCTGCTTTATCGGAGCCTTGGCGGGTTTCTAATGAGAAACTATTGGAATCGTCACCACCTGGAGGAAAACAAATTCCTAAATATATGTGCGTTCTTAAAAATCCTTTCAAACTTCTCCCTAACTTAGTTAGCTACACAGAAAATATCGTTTTGAAAAGAGTCATTGCTGAGTTTCTTGCAAGCTCTTCTCAGCAAAAACAACCTTCCGAACCGAGCATTAGAATCGACGTTTCATAAGTGCCTGTGCCTATTTGAAATAATAAATATATTTCATTTCATTTCAGACACGATCTTTTTCATTCATACCATTTCACCCGCGTGTTCGAGGGTAATTTACATCCATATAATTCTTCGCATTATATAATATTAGTAAAAGCATTTAAAGTAATTAATATTAAAACTCATATCTAAAAGATCTTAATAGGTGACTAAAAATATACCAAAAGTAAACTCTTCATCAAAATATTTACTTGACAAAACCATGGACATCGCAAACTATACCGTGCCAATCTCAAATGAACCTCATCAAGCAGACAGTAAAGTATAAACTACAACAAACCTTTTATAGAGTAATGCACAACTGCATTAGCCCCCTCGTCCGGGTCGTAAGCGTGTATTTCCCCGACGGTGGTGCCGATGGGACTGTTCTCCGGGATATAAAACGTGAGGCAGTCGCTCTCGAACACTGGCGGACTATCGTTGATATCTTCCACTTTTATGTGGACTATAACCTACGTGAGAATAAATGTGGTTTTATGACAAGTTTGTCGAGACTTGTGAGCAGTGTCTGCTAATATTGTGTCAGATTATGATGCCTTAACATAGATATCTACTTTTCTATTTGTCACTTTTATATATCTTAATTACTTTGTTATGAAATGAAATTAGGTACATCAAACGTTATTTAACTGAATTCTTCATTTTTTATTAAATAGCATTTGTCAGATATGTAGATAGATATAATACAAAGTAAATAACCATTTAAATCCATTAAAATTGTGAACCTTTCTGTCTTAAAAGGAGCTAAAATTAAAGCTAAAACACTTACAGTAGAACTCTGAGGCGGTGTACCTCCATCAATCGCCAAAGCCTTCAGATCGTATGTAGCAACAGATTCTCTATCTAACGCCTTATTAGTCCTGATCACTCCTGAAGCTGGGTCAATCACGAAAGAACCTTCTTCCCTGTCCTTAGGGTCCAATTCGTAATGCACCCGACCGTTGAGGCCGACGTCGGCGTCTGTTGCACCTACTTGGGTGACTGAGGTACCTGAAACATCATGATCCATATCATATACCTATTTTTGACAGCTGGTTGGATTTGTGGTTATTGACCCTGACTTTCAAGCCGCTGGTCGTGGGTTCGAATCCCACCTAGGATAAAAATTTGTATGCATGAATATGTCTGATTGTTCTGTGTCTGGGTGAAATTATCTATCGAACTATGTATTTAAAAATAGTATTTCTGCTATCTGGTTACCATATCACAAGCTCCGCTTAGTTAGGAGTCAGATTGGCCGTTGTGAAAAATGTCCCAGGATCTTTATGCTATCTACTTTGGCCACATCATGGTAAGTGGTGATATTATAGTCAAATACATAGCTAGCTCTCCTATAGTGTCATAGAGGCAAACAATTAGAGTCGACAATTCATGTGCCTATGAAGTCTTATTTAAAATACTTTATGCTACCCTTTAGTTTGGCTTAAAGCACCCAATTTCAGAAGCGCATTGGATAGCCAGCTCCCTTCTAGCTTGTACTAAAATCCCACACACGACATCTATACTAATATTATAAAGAGGAAAGATTTGTTTGTTTGTTTGTTTGTTTGTTTGTTTGTAATGAATAGGCTCCGAAACTACTGGACCGATTTCAAAAATTCTTTCACCTTTGGAAAGCTACATTATCCCCGAGTAACATAGGCTATATTTTATCCCTGTATTCCCACGGGAACGGGAACTACGCGGGTAAAACCGCGGGGAGGCAGCTAGTTAGATATATGAGCAAATAATCTTACCAACTAAAGCATCCTCCATGATACTTGCAGAATACAGTTGTTGTTTGAACACTGGTTCATTATCGTTGACGTCGACCACAGATATTTCAACGTCTGTCGTGTCTGATAGGGCTGGTACCCCACCGTCCCGCGCCGTCACCGTCAATAGATACCCTAGAATTTTAGAGCTTTTAGATATTCGTCTTTATGATATACGTGCTTGATCAGTTGGATGTTGATAAGCAATAATGTGTTAACCCTCATGAACTTGATTTTGAGAAAATGAAGTTTAAAGATTATAATGTCTATGTGATTTACGAGTTTTTGTATGATATAAATCAATTTTTTACATACTTTTATGTTTTAGATGAATTGAAACACTTTTGTAGAATGTTAAATACGCGATGCATTATAAAAATATATCAAAACCTTTGTTTTCCGCTTTTTGTAGGTTGACACATTATTGCTTATCAGGAACCAAGTTGTATTGAAGTGTTATTTCTATAGTTAAATCCCACAGGGTCTAATATTTGGGCACCTAATATATTTTTTTAAAGTTTTTGTGCATTGTGAATCTCTAGTTTACCTAGTTAATGATAACAGTTCAATACCTTTAATTACCTCTGAAATGTAGAACACTTGTTTACAGTCTTGTAATGATAAGGATTTCGATCTACGTATGTTTCTAAGTGAAAAACTTCAGATAAAGCTTAAAATAAAGTTCAGCTACAATAGTAGTATAGGAATAGATCATAAATATAAAAATATCTAGCCATAAAATCACGATATTTCCAACAATATATTCGACCATCAAAGATCATTTGCCACTCACCACTCATAGTTTCTCTATCAAGCAACTTGTTAGTAGTAATAGCTCCAGTTTGGGGGTTGATGATGAACTCCTGCTCGTGATGGGTGACCGCCTCGTTGGATATCTCGGAGCTGAGGCTGTACGTGACCTGCGCGTTGATGCCGACGTCGCTGTCCGTCGCAGACACCACTAGCACTGTTGTACCTACTGGTGCATCTTCGAATACCTGGATTAATGAGACGAGAAATTATAAACACATGTAGTTTTTTAAGGGTACTAAATCTTACTAATATTATAAATGCGAAAGTAACTCTGTATGTCTCAATTTCACGCAAAGACTACTGAACGTATTTGGATGAAATTTGGAGCACATATAGTTTATAACCTGGATTAACACATAGGCTACTTTTTATCCCGGGAAAATTGAAGATCTCACGGGATACGCGGGTGAAACCGCGGGGAGTAATTTAATAAACCTTTAAAGGTATCCTGGTAAAATAGTACCAGCTCATCTTGTGCTGGTATGAATTTGGCATATTTTATACAAAAATAAAAGTAAGCACAGGATTGGAAAATGTAAAGATGTATCTATGTATAATTGATGATTTTGGGTGGGAAGTTTATGGGTGGCAAAACTTGTCAATGGCAACCCTCGATAATTCTTTAATACACTGACTGCACAGAGTAAATAGTAGTTACTAAGATTATTTCTAATAAAGATATCAGTTTCTAATTTTAAATAATGCTGATAGATAAACAATCTTACCGAAGCAGTATAAGGTGCATTTTCGAATACCGGCGCGTAATTATTTGCATCAGTAATATTAATATGGACCATTGCGGAATCAGATCTGCCTCCGGAGTCCGTTGCGGTCACAGTGAGGACATAACGTCTTTCTTGCTTGAAGTCCAGCGGTTGAGCCACGGTTATTAGGCCGCGGCCATTTTGTGACGTGATCGAGAACCTTCCGCGGGTGTTGCCACCAGTAATTTCGTAGTGTAATCTGCGTAGAAAAGTTGTGAGAATTAGTGATATGAAAGATAGTGTTTTTATCAAATCTTTGTAGGCAAATGTAATAGTTAAATGTGATTTGGAAAGTTATTTTTTGTATATCTCGGAATGACTCTAGGAATACAGATCAATTATTCCACTTAGTTAAGACTTGCTTTTATGTGCATCCGTATACAAAAACGCTTTAAAGTAAAATTACGTTGAACAAAACTCAGTTACTAACAAATCAATCAATAAAGTGATGGACATGTGGGGGATATTCACTATTCATCCATGACAAGTAATCCGTTCGTTCTGTGCCTGGATGTTGTTATATTAGTGTTTAACATTAGTATATCAACTACCTGGTTGTTAAAGTACTAGATTAGCCGTATCGAAGGAGGTAGGGCGCAACGGATTCGTCCGTTCGAAATTGGAGCAGCCCGACTGGGGTAGTACCTCCACCTTACAGAAGACCGCAGCCAAATAACACTACATGTAGTGTTGTGTTCCTGCGGTGAGTAAGGTACCCAGAGCTCCATGAGGAGACGCTGTAGCGGTAGTGGGAAGACCAGGGATGTCCCTTTCACTGCCTATACAGTTGCTCCCTTTTTTATAGGGTCGGCAACGCGTGAGTGACGCCTCTGGTGTTGCAAGCGTCCATAGGCTACGGTAACCGCTTCCCATCAGGTGGGACCGTATGCCTGTTTGCCACCCTTGTAGTATAAAAAAAAAAAAAAAAAAAAAATCTCCCAAGACATTAATTCAATATGCACTTACCTATTATCCTCATCAGCATCAGTAGCCGTGAGCGTGACTACAGGTGTACCAGGAGGTTCATCTTCAGCTAACTCCACTTCGTATTGGGCGGGCGAGAACACTGGATCATTGTCGTTCACGTCCTGTACTACAACTACTACGGAGGCAGTCGCTGAACGGGGTGGGGTACCGCCGTCTGTTGCAGTCACCTGGATGGGGCAATTTAAAATGAACCTTATGGTTAACAGAGTAAAGCTCTTACTGCAATGTCCAGTTGGGGTGTTGTTTTGGATAAGTTTGAAAGGTGACATTATAGATAGTAGGTAATTTAAAATGGACCTTATGGTTAACAGAGTAAAGCTCTTACTGCAATGTCCGGTAAGGGTGATTTGTTTAAGTGTGAAAGGTGATATTATAGATCAAGACTTCATGTATTAGGGTTGATAAGAGTGTCTTAGGTACATATTGCAAATGTATAGAACAGTTAGAGTATTAGACGATTTATCAACATGTATTTTAAGAGGGGGATTTATTTATTATATATCCCATTATAACAATGAAATTGGCTAAGTAACTAGAAGTCGATGACTGATGAAACTTGAGCAAATGCAAACGTCTTATTATAACAAAGTAACCTCTTAAGTATCTATTTGTTCTTAAAAATCTTCCCCAATTTATTACCTAATACTATATTTTGTACCCTTGAAATGTACTCACCAATAGCTGATATTTGGCTTGCACTTCTCTATCGAGCTGTGAAGATGTGTACACCCACCCAGATCTTGGGTCTATTGTGATCGGCAAGTCGTTGTTTCCATTGTATTCCTTATCCATCAGAGTGTATGTTAGTTCTGCGTTGACACCTTCATCTGCGTCGTATGCTTGTACCTGTTTAATCACACTAATATTATAATGGCGAAAGTTTGCGAGTGTAGGTACCTATTTCTTACTTAGGAGTTAGCTGATACCCTGGATTAACACAAACGCTAATTTAATGCTACTTTTCATCCCGGGAAAATTAAAGATCCCGGGAAAACGGGTGCAACCGCGGGGCAGAAGCTCCATCAACTGCTCATATACGTCTCCACGCTCGGAGCTCGAGCCTCCCCTAACATCGGGGGGTTTAGGCCATAGTCCACCACGCGGGCCTAGTGCGGATTGGCGGACTTCACATGCCTTTAATTGTGACATCTCGGGCATGCAGGTTTCCTCACGATGTTTTCCTTCACCGAAAGCCAGTGGTGGGAATCCGTACGTAAGTTTTTATAAACTCAGAGGTATGGGCCAGGGATTTGAACCGGCACCCTCATGATCGTGAGTCGGTGCGTTCCCAACTGAGCCACCACGGCTCTAAATCAATTAAAATTGAGTAGGTACTTACCCTAACAATACTATATCCCACCGGTACATTCTCGCTGACAGACTCTTGGAAGAGAGATGTATAAAATCTCGGTGCGTTATCGTTAACATCTTTCACGTTGACCAGAAGCTGTGTGGTGTTAGAGCGAGAAGGACTACCACCGTCTGTACGAAAGAAAAATACATTTTACTCATTAAATAGACATACTTAAATTGGAATTTCAATTAATTAAAAAGATATGTATGTATTACTATAATAGTCGTCAATTTATATTACATGGATGGAAATTGCTATGAAATGTTAATATATTTATTTGAATAGGACTTTAGAAACTTATGAACACATATACCTAGTAGACTTAATACAAAAGTCATAGTTAAAGTCACTTTAAAATAAAGTAGAAATAGAAAATAAATAAACAGCATTTTATTAATATAATTTTCTAAGTGTATGAAATAAATTTAGATTTATTCTTTAGAATTTTGAATGAAATCTCGTCTCGCACTTTACTTGCCATTGTAACTCAACAGATGGCGTGACTGTGGACAATAACTGAACACGCAATTCCATGTGGAAATCGTTAGGGTAGAAGTTCTGCTGGAAATTCCCAGACATTCAATAAACACTTGTTACAAAATTCTTGTAGGTAGCAAGGAATATTCATTTAAGAAGGAATTTATAGAGTTGCTTTGCTTTTACATGCTTTATGGTTTCCTAGTGTGTTATACTCGTAACTACAATATTATAGAACTCTTTCTTATTATTCGTATTAGTCACAATTAAAGTTATAAAAAGTTATTTAAACCTAATTATTACACTTAATTAGATATGCTGCTTAAAATCAAACGGCAAATATGGTTCGTTTTAAGGTAAAACGAACCTTATCTCATTCTCCCAAGGTAGAGTTTTTAAGAAGCATTGACTCACCCTGTGCCCTTATGACAAGCCTATAACTCCGAACTTGTTCGTAGTCCAGTGGCTTCACTAGAGATACGTCGCCGCTGAGACTGTCAATGGAAAATTGCATCTGTGTGTTCCCGCCTATAATCGCATAGCGGATTGCTGCGTTGGCTCCCACGTCTGCGTCTGTTGCCCTGTAAAAAAAATATGTTAGTAATATAAAAAAAATGCAGTGTAGACTATATGATGTAGAAGAGGATATAATGTGATTTAAAACTTTTTGGTTAAATTTAAAACATTGTGCATATTTTATTTGACGCTGCCACACAGTCCATAGATAATAGCGCTGTGTTTAAACACAAACCCATAGTACTTTAGTGAGTTAAATCTTATTACTCACGAATAGGGATTCTTTTGTTGTATAACCTGTCAGCTCTCTCGTAAACAAGTCGTTGCATGAAATATTAGATTTCCAACAAAATCTTCTATTTTATCAGAAGCGCATGAAATATGTACCTATTGCATCCAGACGTTTCCAGTAAAATAATAAATATTAACAAGCCCGCTGCTAGAGCGTTTTCAATAACAATTTATGGACAAGGAAATTTAAAACGGCAGACGGCTGCGATGCATTTTGCTATAAAGGGTTAGGGTGCCAAGATGGAAACCGTATATTTACCTATTGTATTATTGCAAAATTTACTTATAGACATCTAAACTGGATTTTAAACTTGGTAGGATATTACAATGCGACAAGTCAACCAAGAAATTATAAAGTCACACAGGATGTTTTAGTTTTATTAAAAACGAATGATAAATGATGAATACTTTAAAAACATTAAATTTAACAAAAAAAATAAGTATTTCGGTTTGCTAAATCTAGACACTAATCTCTTACAGATTTTCTCCTCATTCATCTAGACACACGTCAGCATGTGCACCCAAGATTAATCCGAAGAAAAAGGAAGTGGCGACGCAGTAACAATCTAGGGATTTTCAAGGCTTAAGTGAATATGTTTTTTCTGGGCAAAAAGAAGCCATTTCAGCTGGTTCTAATTTCTACATAATGGTACATTTATTAGGGTCACAGAAAAAGGGGTAGTAGATATATATGACAAGAAAAATTGCCATATTATTTATAATTATAAGAACTTACTTGATCCTGGCAACAACAGGGTTGTCAGCAACACTGATATCCTCTTCGACGGTGACTGTGTACGTCTTCTCAGTAAACTGAGGATAGTTGTCATTATCGTCCAATATGTTAACGTGGATTGTTGCTCTGGAATTAACATCATACATTTTTGTTAGTTGGTCACACTTACAAATATTTTCTTTACGTGTTTTAGTACTGTCTCTTTGTAACTCTGTGGCGTTTTCTCCTATCGTTTTTATTATCTACTTTATAGGGTATGTTGAATCAGCATTATTTACACTATGATGTTTGATATAAAATTGATAATAATTTTACATATCAGTATTCAATTTAGTTGACTAGAAAAACCCAAAACTCGGAGTTAAGAAAAAGTTCACTAGTACATAAGAATGCTTACATCCAGAATTTACTCTTTACATCTTACTTATTACTTAGTAAAACTATAATCAAAATTCGAAGCTATTAAAGTTTCTAATAGGATACTTATTACCAACATAATACTTGAATGGTTTCCATCTAATGCAAGTTACTAGACTATTTTGGAATGAGAAAGCCTAATTAAACACTAAATTAATACTTACGTGCTTGACAATCTATCAGATATAGGGCTAGCCTGATCAGTGGCCTTCACGATCACAGTGTATCTTGATACTTTCTCTCTGTCCAATGGTGCTCTAGTGAGTAAAGCGCCACTTCTCCCGTCGACTCTGAACACGTCTTGAGAGTCAGGCAGTTGTTCTGTTGTATCTATAGATTCGTTGTCATCTGTGTGGTGGCTCTCAGCTGTTACGGATTCTATAGAATATTCCACCTGGAAAGATTTTAATTTGCAATATAAATTATATTGTATATGCCAATATATACATTCACATAGTGCTTTCTAAACTTTCGCGATATAAATTCATGACTGGTGTATCTAACGGGACAATTCGCGGACAATCATCAAAATGAAAATTATTTTGACTGACCTCGTGGTTTCGATCAAGTTGCTTCATGGATTTACATATTAAACAAGGTTTGTTAATAGATGTAGCTATAAGTACTAGTTTTAAATGGTACCTATGTATACTTTAGTATTTCATTTCGCCAGAAATTTATAACAGAAAAACGGTAGTAGAAAAAGCTAATGAATTGTCATGTACCTATTCTTTTATCAGGCCTAAAAGAAGCATTTTCAATCTCTCGCAAGCTTCAATTACATATCAGGTCGTTATAAATATTTAGATAATAATCTGTACCTGCGCGAATAGACTCGATATCACCTAAAACATGAATCTAACAGGAGGCCGTAAACAGCTTCGCATGCTGATAAGATCGACAAGTCTCGTTCCAAGATACCTACCATGAATATTTTTCCATTAATACACGTACAGAGAAAGGTTGCTATATTTTCTAGTCGATAATTTCTAGCTGAAGCTCTCAGACATTTAGTCGAAGCAGGTATCGTTTAAAATTGTCTTACCTCAGCATTTTTGCCTATATCTTGGTCGGTTGCCTTCAGGGTTAGCACAGTGGTACCAGGGCTGGCTCCTTCCCTCACTGACGCTTCGTATTGCTGCATCTCGAAGACCGGAGAGTGGTCATTGCAGTCCAGGACGTTTATCTAAAAGGATTTTTTCTGTTATTAGTTCTAAAAAGAATTTTAATACACACGGCCAATCTGATTCCAAACTAAGCAGAGCTTGTGCTATGTTAACTAGATAGCTGATATAGACATCTGACATCCAGATACAGACATTCTTGCATACAGTACCTCCAGGATGGAGGGATTAGAACGGCAGCTTGAAAGACAGGGTCACTGACCACAAAATCAACAGGTCTGTCAAATAATCTACTTACTAAATGTGTAAGGCTCTAAAAGTACCTGTTGTAAAGGAGTATTGAAAAGAGTTACGAGAGAACAAACATTTATTACAAAAGAAATTAATAAAGGTGTGTCGGTATTGGAGATTATAAAGTTGGATTCTCGATTCAGGATAAAGTAATTGATAGTTACAGACAAGCCCCCGTAATAAAAGCTGCACTGTAATTATAGGATGTAAGTAATTGTTTTGTTCTTCCATTGATGTGTTCGATGTACCTCGAGCAAAGCACACATTGCCTCAGGCGAACATTTGAAATCCTTATCTTGTTCGGATCCCTCTTTGATTTAGATTCTTTCCTAATCACCGTCGTCGACATGAATGTAAGGTTGACTTCACTAATTAACTGATTGCTTTTGCTACACCAAAAAGATTTCTTTACGTGAAAAATTTTTGAACAAAGCATATCAAGTTAGTACACTAAAATGAGGTACATCCGGTACTTACGATGATTACCTATATTTTATTCCGTCGGCCTTACTTATATCAACCCAAGTATAAAAATATATTTTGTTCTGAATTAACAATATTTCATTGACGGAAATGAGTAATTTTTACGTCTAGACTAGAATTGCCAGCCAAAAAACCAGTGTTACCTGTAGAGTAGTAGTTCCACTTCTTGGAGGAAACGTGTCATCTTGCGCCACAACTCTGAAATAATGGACGTCAAGCCTCTCTCTATCCAGTCTTGCTTGAGTGGTGACCACTCCAGTTCTGGTGTCGACAGCAAACATTCCAGCTGAACGAGAGTCCAGGAGACTAGACATGGAGTACGTCACTGGGCTGTTCTCAGGGTCCCTGGAGATAAGACAACACATTTTGAAACTTAAATATAGGACAGGTAAGCAGAAAGTTGCGGAATGCCGAATTAGGCCTCAGCTTAACTAAATACAGTCAACTAGGTCACAACTACAATTATGAGCTGGAGTGTTTTGTTTTTCCACTTGTTATATTAAAGTTAGTTTTTTGTTATAAAATAAGTAACCGTTAGACGTTTTATAAACTGTGCTGTATTTTTCTCTAATTAATTCTTTACTTTACTAGTATATATTTTAAAAACCTTTTAACATTACAAGAACTTAATTTGTAATAAAAAGATTTACAACCTAACTACATAAATCAACAATGTTCAATGACTCGCTGTTTATTCAGAACGGAGATTAGCCTCGAGATTTTTAAGGATGTAGTAAGATGATGTTATTATACCGCGAGCACTTTACAAATAGAAAAAGAGCTGACTCACAAACCCATTGTGATGAGAATATTTTAATCGAACAAACTAGTCATCCCAATTCGACAGTTGAATCAAACCCCTCGCTGATATACAGAGGAAAATATTACTTTATATAAGAGCAAATAAGTCTGATGTATGTAATTCACACGCAATGGTCATTACTGTGATTGTGGCTACGTGATGAGCAAAGCAAAGCTCGGTACCACCTAGCGTAAAGGAAACGCGGCAAATTGCTTATGGTTCCTAATCTCCACTATAAAATAACGCTATTACCTGCTATTATGAGACATAAATCTAGGAAAGCATCATTTCTTCTGTGCAATATTTTCTCTTTCATTGTTACGATGCGATAATGATCGGTTTGTGAAAGAATCACAACGTCATCACAGTTAATGAAGCGGCCTCATATAGACGGCGCGGCGGCTGTATTGTCTGGCGACGCGTGCAATGGCTCCTGACAATGGTTCCGGACCACATAAAATAGATGAGTTCATAAAAGCTCAACGAGCCAGCTTAAAGTCAATTAAGCGACAGATGGTTTATGACCACCGTTAGGTGTTATTGCCGGCATTTACGAATCGTTGATTAGGATAATGCCAACGTCCTGTTTTCACAGTTATAATGTTATAAACTTACAGTCGTAATTGGCTGTTCCAGGATGAAACGGAACAGGGGTATGTTTTCAAATTAAACCTTTGTCGGCTTAGAGAATGTATACCATCATTACCATCAAGAATAAGTATTAACTAAACATCGTATATTTACCTTATACGATGTTTAGTTAATGCTTATTCTTGATGCCAGGTAATCTTAAAGTGTTAAGAATAAATATAATACCCTACTTACCGAGCTCTAACAGTTGTAACAATAACGCCAGGCGGTTGCTCCTCGGCCACAGAGGCGACATACAGAGCCTGTTCAAAATATGGCGATTGATTCCGTAGTTCTCTCTTCACCCTCCTCGCGATATCAGTGTCATTCAGCTCTTGATGATGATACACTATCTTTAGGCGATGATCTGAATCCACAATATTCGATCGATCGCAATTAAAAGTGAACAATATCGACACTTTCCACATCGGCTCTTGAATGCAAAAATCACCACTGGCAACTAAATCACCCTGACTATTCTCAATCATAAATCGAGGGTCACTCACATCCAAAAATTGCACTTTACACATTTTCTGCACTGTCCTTGGCAAGAAAGCCGTTAACGAATTCACGAACTGCGAGTTTTTGAGACAAATACCTTGCCATCGATCCGTTGTAGGTATCGCGAAACTTGCGTATGTTTCTGAAATCCATTGCTTTGCCTCGGCAATTTTTACGTCAATTGCCATATCAAACGGCGTTAAACTTTGAGATCTTTTTCTTCTACTCCTATTTCTAGCTACATAGTCCTCGAACATGGCGTTCGCCCACGGATAGGCCGTGGAAAGTACACTATATTGATATTGACTAGAGACTAACTCTTCGCTTTCTAACAACCTCCAGTCTATATTCTCTTGCTGTATCGTTTCTCTCTTATCCCTGATCTGTACCTCTTCATACTGCAGCGCTGCATCATCTTGATCGTAAACTCTATCGAAATCTATGTCGTACAAATCAGTATGCCGTCTGCTACAATCTTCTCCTGTTACTAAGATCCTGATAGGTAGACTGTAGTAATCTATGTCGCGGATTCGTTCTGAAGTTGAATCGACATAAAATGTGAAGAGGTTTGGGTATAGAACGCCATCGCATCTCAACCTCTTTCGTAGCGTGACGAGTCCCGTTGTTCTATTGACTCGGAGAATGTGGTGTACAAAGTTGGCAGTGCGATGGACGTCTATGGTGTAGGTGCGTTCAGATCCGAGTTTGTAGACTGCAGCGTCGAGGACCACGTGCCCTGGGGGTGCGGTGTCTGGTAAGATGATGAGGTACGCGCGCGCGGCAGCCAGGGCCAACGCGGCGACCACCGCATGTGCCCATATCCACGCCATTTTGTTTTCAATTCACCTGCAGCGTCGCCGTCGCGCCCAGCTGCTCTTGTTGTCCATCTGTAACAAAGAAATTTGTTGTTTTACCTTTGAAAATAACATTTTTTACTTACACATTATATTATTAAGCTGATTCATTTACTAGCTATTATGTAACTAATTTTGTATTTGTTTAATGTACGCATAGAACCACCCATTGAGGTTATCTAGAACAACAGTAACCGGTCGAATTGATATCGATATCTCAGTTGTGAAACATTCACGAATAAATAAATAAAATGTTAGACGATCCTAGAAATTCCATTTCTAGCATTGATAGCTGGTACGTCTAGCTATTTTATTGCTCAACATGTTATTCGAGAAACATGAGATAAATTGCTTTGTAGTATTCTGTTTCCTGGAGAGAACCAAAGGAAAATATGAACAATATATTGTAGAAACTATTGTTTTCATTCGACGTTTATTTTTGTTCGGACTGAAATATAAATCACAAATCCATGACAGTAATGCATTTATTTTTCGAGTAAACCAAAGTCTAGTAGAAGTAACAAACATTTACTGCTTCTATTCTACATTATCTATTTCATATTTATAGGTCGATAACTTGTTATCAGGTACACAATCAAAAATAATATATATTTTTTTATAATTCCTATAAACACATTTACTAAGGCAAACTGTAGTTAAGACCTTATATTAGATATCGAATCATATAATTGAATAACTATAACATCACACCGTACAGTACCTAGTTCCTTCGTTCATTTATTCACAGGTTCCCTCACGTTTAACCCGCGTTCTAATGGAATCCTCTACCATTCAAACCTACGTGTACCCGTTACGGTACGAGATTCATAAAATCCTAAGTAGATGCTCAATGTAAGGAAGATCCTCCACGGTTCACCAATTCATTCATATGAATTACGCTGGTCGTCCAGGATTAGTGTTTTATATAATAGTTAAACTTGTGAACTTATATGATGGAGTTGGATTCACACCCTCCAAAGCTAATCCAGTATTAGCAGTAGCGGAATCTAATCATCTCGTATAATACTTTGCAAGCAATTATCGTTGTTCCGATGCGTTCGGCTGTTTCCGCCGCCAATCGGGAAAAGCGGGAAAAGGTGTCGGTTACGGTCAAAAGATTAATGGCGTCAATTAATGGATGCGTTCGTGTGCTCGCCAATTTCCACGTTTTCCAATTTCAGGGGTGGTGCGCCTGGATCATTTTACACCTGGGTTCGGATGTATCGATAATGTTGACATTGTATAATTAATAAACGAGGGTAAATGAACGTCGCGCGCTTCGGTGACTTTATTTTGCTCATACAAATATTACGCCATTTTGAAAATGAGGTTGTAAAGTGCAAAATAATGTTGTGTATTGACGAGTATAAAGTTGGGGTATCATTGCATTAAGTTTACTTGTATTTTTAGTAATAAATTTTTTACATGCTTAAATAATACTAACAAAACCTTTTTATAAATCGTTAAGCCGTAGGTACGCAAATAAAAAACAAGGTATATACGCATTTGCCTAAAAGCTCTAGATTGCTTCATCTACGGTTCTGTTGCTATAAAACTGTGTACCAGGTTACCATAAAAACGAACTGTTTTCTTTGTGATAAAAGAATGGAAGGGAATAGCCATTCGGAACTAACCCTTGCGAAATGTGAAGCAACTAGTCCCAAACGCCCGGAGTAGGGTAGGGTGACTATAAGTAATTTCTTTCGTCAGACGTTTAATAAACTGCGTTATTTATGAGGAAAGTTATGCCCATATAATATGAACTAACGTACCGTTGAACAAAGTCTACGTTTTTTGAGATTTGTAGTCACTCGTCCTTTGTTAGAAATATTACAACAAAAAAAACTGTGGTGTTGCAATTTTAAGGAGATTTTATTATAAGTATTTTAAACCAACGCAAAACGGTCCAGAATACAAGCTCCTTAATGTTAATGAGTGTGAACACGCACTCGCCCAAAATTATTTGATCTCGCATGCTTTCATAATACCGTCATTTAGGGAGAATTTTGCCCATCTTATAAAACGTCGGTTTGTACCGCACTATCCATATTCATGGGATCAGTTTTGCATACTCGAGTTTCCTCGTCTCCCAAAGGAGCTCACAATAAGCTTTTGTATCACAACAGATATCGACAGCAATTGAGTGATACGTGTATTGTTAATAAAACCCTTTAAGTTTAATAGATATACAAAATTCAATTTATGATATTTACCGGAAACTGGAGTACGCAGACTCAATATTAATATTATAAATGCGAAAGTAACAGATATACCACTGAATTGATTCTGATACAATTTGGTACAGGCTATATACTAATCCTTGGGAAAGGACATTTTAACCCGGGAAATTTCAAAATACTATAACTTTTATTCTTAAACAAAAAACAACACTGGGGCTCCCATATAATTTACAGCACGCAGTCAATCATAAAAGACTAAAGGTTACTTTGTCGTGCTTTTGACATTTCTCATATTTCTGAGCAACATGTGCGTTGCTAGGCAACGTGTTTGACGATGTGGCTTAAGGTAGCACACAAGACCTAGAATTGTTCATGATTTAGAGCCCTAAAATAGGTGCCCATTTTGCTACGTTCTGTGATATATTACCCAGCTAACGCTAACATTAAATATAGAGGGATATAATTTAATACCAAGACGTTTTCTCTAGAATACTAAAGTACGGTCACAGTAGTGCTAATGGCGCTATCAATTAAACGTGTCAGGAATTGCCGATCCGATTCCCATTCCGGACCCCTTCCCGGTCATTTGATCATGTCGCATAACATAACTATACTTATATATGTACCTTACTAGCTACCTTCGCGCGGTTTCATCCGCGTAGTTCCCGTTCCCATGGGAATGCAGGGATAAAATATAGCTCCGCTACTCCCTGATAATGAAGCTTTCCAACGGTGAATGAATTTTTGAAAGATTAACAAACATACATCCATGCATTGTTACAAACATTCGCATTTATAAGTAGTAACTATATCACCGAAAGGCACTTAATTGTTAAAGTCTTCTCTACGTCTTTGGTCAAATAAAGCTACATCTATTGATATAATATTTTTTTGACGTGACAACGTCTTATAATTCGATAGAGCCGGCTGCACGCACAAAAAAACATGACTCATGCGGCGTTACCTCACTCTGAGGCGTTCCATGTAAGGCTTGAAGTGCAAGCGAGAGCGCGGAACGAGCGACAAAGTAGCACAATCGGCCTTTGCGTTCGGCAGCGTTCGACATCACGTCCGTCTCTCTCCTACTTGAGTGAGCGATGCAAGACGTTCGTTGTCACGTTCAACTATCGTCAGTAAACCGACTTTACAGACAACCAATTTTTTTTTATCTGATAGTTAATTTAAAGTAAAAACCTTTGACAGTCAAAGGTACAATACGAATTAGGCCGTAAAGCCCCGCGGGGAAACCTGTTTAAAATAAGATTAGAGCCGTATTTTCTTACCTTAATTGTTTTACGGAACATTCTACATTACTTATTATAGGTATGTATAACGAATCTTTGGGGGTTAAAAATGGTGTTATTTCCATTGAGGCTACTCATCCTCTTGGGGTCTGACTTTTCTAAGGCAGTTGAACATTATGCTTGTTAGTTTTATGACTGTTGTTTACTTTTACCACGTACCTGTGTTTCATGTTTAACTCGCACTTTTCTACCTGTTTAATCTACGTAAAATTTCATGTTAAAATGCGACGACTGTGTTCAAAAATAGATAGTTTTAAACGATATTCATTCAGTTATATAATAGGTTTGTTTGTCTGTATCTATTTAGTTATGTTATAGAGACCACAGGCGATGCCCTTTTTAACTATAACAATGCTCGGTTTATAGATACTTATATAAGTATAGTGATTCCATGTAATTAGATTTCCATGAAGCTTTTACAGATTCTGTTACGTTACTTATAAGACGTATATAAGCAGTTGTAGATTTCAGTACATATATTTAGTTCATGTAATACAAAGTGCATTTTTAAATTCTACATGCAATACGGAAGCGATCCAGTAGAACGAGTCCCGCCGTGCTGGCGCCGGATATGACAGCGTCACAATATAAATTACACTTTTAACTTTTTTCATGCGACTGCACAAAACTTTGTCCTGAATTTCCGACGAATTTTCTTGTCCATTCGCCTGCTGATGCAACGATTACCTGTTATAGTTTTTGAAAATATTTCTAGCCTTCACAAGCACTGCCCGTAATACCTGTTTAGGTTCAGAGGAGCTGGCAGCAAGATAGATCAGGTAATCCTCTTTTCAAGAGAGCTTAGCGGAATTTCATTCCAGTAAGATGTACCTACCTACTTATATGTAGTTTTAAAAATAATAAGCCTTTTTCTATATTAGAGGGGCCTTTACATGAAAGACTAATTTACAAATAATATTGCTCATACCATTATGAAAATGATAAATGTATCTTGTTAATATTTATGTTTTCACCAGAAAATTAATTAAATTTTAATATACACGGGTGAATGAAAGGGTTTAGATAAAGCCAGGGGACTGTTAAATATCTTTACTAAGATATTGCGTGGTCGTAGTATTAAACTTGTCAAGCCATATATTTAATTAAAATCTGGTTACGACTGGATTAGGGCGTAGGCAATTTGGGTGTCTTATTAAATGAGCCAGTGTATACGAGTTCATTAAATTTAGGCAGGAGATACTTGCATAACGTTTCATTTGAGCTTTGAACTAATCAGGGGCCGAGAATTAAGCTTTATGAATAATACTATATGCCACCCGGTTTCACCCACGTTCCCGGAAATATTTAAAAATCTTAATTACTTACTATATCGGGAATATTTAATATCCCCTTCAATAAAAAGTACCCTATATGTTAATCGGGGTTTCAGCTAACTCTATACCATATTTTATTAAAATCGCTCTGGTCATTTAGACGTGAAGAAGTAACAAACATACACGCTATTTCAAATCTTACAATAAAATCAAAAGCTATTATGATTAAATAGTGTAATGAACGACTGGGACGGATGTAATTAATAGTTCACTAATTAATTTCCTATGAAGCTATATAAAGGCGAAAGCTCAGAGATACCACGCGATATTTACAGCTTAAAATTCACGTTCAGAGTCAATAATATCTCTTATCAACCCATTCAAATGTAACCACGACCGGCCACCATTGGCTTGAACCTTACTTAATTAAACACTAACTCACATAAACTTAAACTATAATAAAGTGAAATCACGAATTTAAACCAGTTTTACATATCAAAAAGATATAATAAAAAGTCAATTCAAACGAAATTCCCATTAATTTGGTCACAGATCGATATTATAAAAAAGTTTTAATTGACTGCTCCTGACCATAATTTTCCCCGTATCTTCTTCGAAATGGGCTTCGGAGTCAAATTTTAGATAAAATAATACTTTACGTGTCGGTAAACATGTCAAAGTTTAAAATATGGTGAGGCAATGGCCTCACCACCACTCGCTCCGTCTTATATATAATCTCACATAAGACGGAAATTAAAGTAGACTATAAAACTATGTGCTAACAAATAAAAGTTTTCTTCTTATGTACCTTACGTACCTTTCCTTTGTTTGATTTTCGTTAGCTACTGTTTATTCAGCAATCATCTGCAGACAAAGAAATTCACCATTTAATAAAATTAGACCAACAACCTACAGCTCGGATTTCTGTTTAAAAAACCATAATCTTAATCGTCCAAAAAGAAAATCGTCTAGAAACAATAGGGTTTTAATTTTGACAAATGAGCTTCGGCCACGCTCGGGTAAGGAGCGAGCTATGAAACATGATTTATGAAGGCTTTGTTTTGTTGTGTGTGACACAGCTTGTTTTACAAGGCAGTCAATAATGCTGATGAAAGGGATGGAACTAAATAATAATTTGAAGTATCTAAGGGATAGGATAAGTAATGAAAATGTCATAAACAAAGAGAAAATTTTGATTAAAAACTCATTTTATTCCAAAAGGTTCCACGTAATCCAGGTCATCATGAAAAGCCTTTGTTTTTGCAAACCTGTTGCAAACTAAATTCAGAACTCTGTTATGTAGGTATAATCTCATGCCGTTGAACTTACTACTGACAAAAAGTTCAAGCTTTGTGCTTTGCTATGGGCTTCGTCGGGGCTTAAAACAAAATACTGTACAGCACAGTTCAGTAAATTATTCATGCTTTGAGCTATTTCCTTTTTAAAATTCATTCAAGTTACATACAATTTTGTTGCCTATTATTTTAATGAGTATATTAAATAAGTTCACGTGTGACAATTGTAAAAAAAAGAATAATTTCGTTTTAAAAAAAGAAAATTCTAGAAAAAAGTACCAGGACTTCAGCTAAGGCCGTGAAGTGCGGTCGACAACACAGGGGGCGTGACTGGCTCAGAACATTGTCCCAGCACAAGTGGCCACTCGGGCTCGAGTGCGTGCAAGCCTGAAGGACCACTAGTGTCGTCGCTTCGCTACAAAATGATATCACACTTGTTATGCTACCCTGGTACTTTGATGTCGCAGATGCTTGAGATGTGCATTGAAATCTGATTTTTTTTCGACTTAATTCAGAACCGAGTTTGTATTTGCTTATTAAACACAAAATTGGGGTCAACACCCTGAAAATTTTCGACCAAACGCATATTTTTTTACTTTGTTCTCGTAAAGAAGTACCTACTTTGTTTCGGACATAAGTTATAATCTAAGAGGAGTAAGAGTAAGTAAGTGAAATAAATTTTGGAAATAATTACACAACAATCTTAGCACAATTCTAGTAACAGTCAGATTCGATACAGCAAAGTATCAAATAAAGTTATCCACACATGCACAGCTATTACAACATGTAACATTGAAAGCCCAATTCAAAATTCTAAGAAATTTAATATCGCCCACACGTTTGGGAGACATGCGTCGTCGTACCGTTCACAGTGAACTCAAATAAAAAGGAAAATCAGCCTAATCTGCATTCCGGATGTTGAGCCCGCCGCGTTATTCCTCGCCGGGATAAACGATTTCATTTCACCGTTCAACTTTTGCCGGAATACACTTATTTTATCTGCGAATTATCTTGGTATCCATTAAAATATATTCTGGTACGGTTCAGTATAATGTCATTCCACATAATTTATTTAACAGTCGCACAGTTAATGATGAAAATGTTTAGGTTTTTTTATCAACTACGACAAAAAGATAATATTATACTATTAGGTATAATTCTATTTCTATTCGTGAAAGCATTCGATCAAAAAAATCAAAACATTTATTCAATTAAAAAAATACATACCTACACTGCTACATTGTATAATTATTTGAAACCTCCTGTCATTGCTAAATCTTGATTATTGTCCGAAATTTGGCCTACTGTGCTTCATACTTTTTAGTCATAACCACGATTCAGGAAGGTAATGCTGCACTAAGATGGAGTAAAGGTATATAAAAACGTTTAATGTATTTTTTTCTGAGGACTCCTAAAACAAAGCTTTTGTTTGTGAAGCGGCTCACGCACCAAGAACCATTACGCTACGTGTGTGGTGACTGTAGGGGTACATACGGCACCACAGTTCGCACAATTTTATCACCCAAGATATAGAGCTCAATAGCAAAATAATGTAGCAGACTGTACGTCTAGAGGAGACTTAAATCGGCTCACGTGTGCTCTTGATGAATAGGGACATTTCCTTCGGAAGCAATATACCGAACTTTCAGGACCAAGTTTCGATTTGATTTAGTCCCTTATTTCCTTGCGCTGTATTTCGAAGTTCGTTTGTTTCTCACTATAGTTTACAGTAATTAACTTTTAAGTAATAGATTGTTCACCTTTGGGAATTTCATTGTAATATTGTAACAAATTGCATGGCAAGTTTTCATAACTTTGTTTCATAAATGTAAAGTAAACAAGATTATATCTTTGCGGTCCTGTTGGTCCTTATTATCTCCGCGTATCGAGACCCTTGATTTTAATCGAAGCTAACAGTTTTATTTCCTTACATAATGTAATGAAGTTGTCGGACAACCTAACTTAATAATTCCCTCAATAATTTATGTATTTTAATTGGAGTGTTGAACAGAGCCGCTCATTTAATTGCAGACTACATAACCGTACATTTTTTACGAGTCTTTGATGGCTTCATGCTTTTTATCAAGATTTTTACGTTGGCGCGACGACATTTTTTTATTTATTTAGTTCTGTTTACTGCGATGTTAATGGGTAGGGTGAGTTAGCCCTGGACAGGCTTATAAACAGGCTAAGGTTATAGTCGTAAACAGGGATCATTCTTCACCACATTAATTTTTATTTTCCATAAATAATAGGTAGGTACATACATAACACATACACACCAATTTAGTATACATAAATAGTGACACAAAGAAAAAATTACATTTAAGGGTCAAATTAAAACATGATTCTAAAATCTCTACATAATGGTCAAGTTTACGTATCAAAACCCTCTTATTCGAAATAGTACTCTATTTGATACTATTATACGAAGCGTGATTATGGATAATTTCTCTAGAACGGTCTTCTAGCGAAACCACTGAAGAAACCGAATCTATCATTTGAGAATGTTCCGGAAAAACAGTTACAAAACCCGCGAACCCAACCCTTAAACAACCATCAATCTATCCCGAAATCAGCTTCAACTTTGAGTCGGGCAGAGTTACACAATTTGGCCGAGGATAAGGCTAAGTAGATTAACTTTTAACAGAAATAAAACCGACTCCTAAGGCAGTTGTCTCACCGCCAACGATGAGCTAGAAGCGAGTAGTAATCAATCCCCAACCAACCACATGCATCTCTTATGTTTAAATAAAAAGTATTTCCTACATAATATCTGCATATCTTTTGTTTAGATGGAATGTAGTATCGTACGTTTCTTGAGCGAATAAATAGCTAGTAGTTAGTCACTTCCTCGCTGGAGGTGGGACTACTGCCTTAGAAAGATGCTGGTTTCAATTTTGTTCGGAGAAATGGCAGAATGGAATGGGATACAAATACTTATATATCTGTACTAGATGCGAATGTGTAAATCAGTTATTTTAAAATAAAAACTGCAAATGCCAATATATAAGATCTATTAATAAATAAAGGAGTCATTAGTGAAAATGTAATTTTTTTGGTAGATTGATAAATTAACATAATATAATGTGAAAGCTTAGGATAATATCTATCAAAGTTCTCTTAATAGAGATATACAATTTTCTTAGAGAGATTCTGCCACTGATGCTTATGTGATTTAGGAACGTGAAAGCTGACTAACGAACAAAATTACTGTTAAATATCTCAAGTATTATATCATCACGTACCTACCTCATTAAGTTTTATTAGAAACTTAAGAATCACGGTAGTAACTTAATAGTTCCTACTTTCATCAATGTATACAGAAATAGAACAGATGTACAGACGAGTCACTTTTAAAATAAAATATGAAATAAGCTATGAAAAATTGTAAAACGCTTAAGTCACTATACACTAGTAGGCTTATATAGCCTCCGGGATTTAACCCACATTCGAGAGAATATATTCCTGGGATATATATATCCACTTTTGCACCAAAATAAAGCGTAACCGTTAAGATTTCCCAGCCTCTCGTTATCAGCTGATTTTCAGCGGCAGAATATTTTTTATATCAAGAATATCAGATAAAACCGCGAAAAACAGTCAAGTTATATATAAAATATTATGGAGGGAATAAAAAGTAATATAACTGTAGAATATCGACGATCTAATGAGCCCACGTTCACTACCGGATTGTTCTTGGAATTCGGTTTCACTCTTGCGCATGTCGCTTATAAATCATCCGAGAAATGTTGATATGATGTATCCGTAATATAAATACCATGTAGGTTGATTTGTAGATGGTTTTATATATAAAACATATGTGTAGATATATGATCTAAATATTGAGCGCCGCTAGTGTAAATTGTTGCGAGTAGCATTCGCTATTTAAGTTGCATTCAGCATTTCAATTAGGTAGTAGGTATGTATTGATGGAAATATTACCACTATACAAATGACTTTAAATAGGTAGAAGGTACCTAAATGTTGGTGTTCAAAATGTTGATCTATATTATTAGGAGACCCCAAACTGTATTGGTCCTATTAGGGGAATTGAAATCTCCTGTTACTGTGCTTTTTGATGCAAACTACCGAAAATAATTCCTACAGTAGAGTCAGAATTCATAAAAAATTATGCTGAATGGAATAGGTAACTAAAACAAACTTTATGTACAAAAGCGAGACAGAACTACCAACTCCAAATTATCAATCACAACTTTTTAACTAACTAATTGATCCGCGCAACTTCATCTGCGTCACCACATCTTTCCTTAAACAGGAAAGAGGCTATATGCCTATTGGTCGTAGAGTCATATTATGTAATCTATAGCCTTCCTCGTGAAATGGGCTATCTAACAGTAAACCACTTTTTTAATTCAAACCAAAAAATCTGATATCTTTTATCTGTTTAATATAAATATTTTAGATTAGTTAAGTATAACTGTTGTTTTTATAACAGATTTTTTTGCCATAAATTTTTTTTATCCATATATCCATCAATATTAGTATTAACTAAATATACCACAGACTATATAGTATAGGGCATAGATAACATAGCAGCAAGCACCATATCGACCGGCATGGGGTCGCCGGCCTATGATTGCAGGCCACGGTGACGCGGTGACGCGGTGCCACTTACTTGGAATTCAAAATAAGCCAAGAATTGATTATTTATAATGACTGCAACTGTTCCGTTCCGATGTAGACAGCTACTTGAAGTGTGAACAATGCCTTAGGAATGATATTTTACTTGGTATTGTCTGTATGGGGCAATTTGTTGAAGGTAGAGTGACAGCAGACAAAAATCCTTACTAATATTATAAATGCTAAAGTAACTCTGTCAGTTAGCCTTTACACGCCAAAATAAATGAATCGATTTTGATGAAATATGGTACAGACTATGTTAGAAAACGACATAAGCCACCTTTTATTCCGGTAAAGTTTGAAGATCCTCTGAGTGTGGGTGAAACCACAGGGGCTCTAATATCTCACTAATATTATAAATGCCAAAGACTGTATTGATTGATAATTATATGTGTTTGCTACTCTTTTATTAGAACGGCTGAAGAGACGATCAAATTTGGCACAGAGTTAGAATATGTTCTGAATTAGAAGTAACACATAGGCTACTTTATACCCCAGGAATCCTCCGGAACGCGGGTGAAACAGCGGGGAGCCAATATATATAATACTTTATAATATTAGTATAGATATACGATATATTATTATGTAGGATAATGTAGGTGGTTATTCGAATTGTGATTTCAAAATTGCGGTTGTAATAATGGTATCATACGTCTTATTAACTTTTCACATTAGCCGAGTCATATTTGAGCGCATTACCAACTGTAATACTCGTACAACTCGCATTAGAATGTAATTTACATTTTATAGAAACAGAGCACATTAGTACACCGAGCGACCGGTGATTTCGATTCGTAGATTAACAGAAGTATCGATTTAGTCATTTGTTTCGTGAAAGCAATGAGGAAAAATTTGCTTGTATTTTATATTAGGTATGTGGTATGTATCATATATTATGTCATAGTTTATTTAAAATACAGTTATAATCATTAGGTACATTATGAAACTCCTATATAGTAAGTAGCTAGAATGTAAAAAATGTGTATAAGAGAAAATGCTTAAATAAACTTTTAATTAAAAACTTCCTATTAATTATATTCGTGATAATTGATAACAATAAATAATATTCTCTGGTAAATATTAACATGTGGCGAATACCTAAAACCGATAAATAGTTTAAATAACAGGCTATATTACCATGTTTATGAATACTAGCTGCCTCCGCGCGGTTTTACCCGCGTAGTTCCCGTTCCCGTGGGAATTCAGGGATAAAATATAGCCTATGTTACTCGGGGATAATGTAGCTTTCCAAAGGTGAAAGAATTTTTGAAATCGGTCCAGTAGTTTTGGAGCCTATTCATTATAAACAAACAAACAAATCTTTCCTCTTTATAATATTAGTGTAGATAATATGAATAAATAAATATTGCAGTAATATAAAAAATATACGACCAAGTTAAAATCGTCGAACAAATATTGATAAGCAAATATACCTATACATATTTTCATTGAGCTGTTTTATTAGTCCACTAACAGACGGCACGTGTGTGGTATTTATTTACACAAACACAAAAAAGGTATTAGAAAAATAAACTCGAATGGACCAAACGAAACTTCTTGAGGTGGATCTGTTATAGCATAAAGGCTTTTCATTTTAATCTTTATTACCTGCACATTACGATACATAATACGAGCTTACTATTGATAAAAGTTTTTTTTTTTTAATAATTTATGTCATCATTATTTAACTAAGGAAATAAACTAGTAACAATGCCGACCCTGTGCCGCGGATTCTACTTCCATATATGTATATTATAACTTTATAATATACTAAGCTTCCGCTACACGGTTTAGCCCGTATAGTTCCCGTTCTCATAGGAATAGAGGATTAAAATATAGCCTACTAGTGGCTCCCCGCGGTTTCACCCGCGTTCCCGGGATAAAAAGTAGCCTATGTGTTATTCCAGAACATATTCTAGCTCTGTGCCAAATTTCAAGCAGATCCCTTCAGCCGTTGGAGCGTGAAAGAGTAACAAACATCCATACTTACAAACTTTCGCATTTATAATATTAGTAGGATAATTCTCACAAATAACGTAGCTTTCTATTGGTGAAAGAATTATTCAGATAGGTCTAGTAGTTTCGAAGCCTTATACAAACCAACCAAAAAATCTTTCCTCCTTTGAGTACCTATAAACCTAGATTCCCAACCTTGACATAGACAGCCAAGCTATGATAATGACAAAGGCAAAATTACGCTAGGTGAAGGTACAGTAGCATCTTCAAAGTTCAACGACTGAGACGCGTCAATAAGTTCTTTTATCTATGCCCCTGACCATCTAGCCAAGGTGCTAAGCAAGACTGTGTACTTGATTACGTTTCTACGAATCAATGTACCGTTATGTACGGTCAATTGAAACAGACTGACTCTACTATTTTCAATGAGATTAGATCGTTTAAGTACATGATGCTCTGATTTTTGGTATTAATTTAGATACTAAGGAGATATTGACAGCCCGGTTGGCTTTGTGTTTAGTGACCCTGACTCTCAAGCCGCGGGTCGTGGGTTCGAATCCCACCCAGGACAAACATTTGTATGCATGAATATGTCTGTTTGTCCTGTGTCTGGATGTAAATATCTAAATAAGTATGTATTTAAAAGTAGTAGTATATGTAGTATATCAGCTATCTGGTTACCATATCACAAGCTCTGCTTAGTTTGGAATCAGATTGGCCGTCTGTGAAAAATGTCCCCGGATATTTATTTCAAATGTGTCAAACTGATTACTATTCTCTTATTAGTTTGGGGCCACAAGTAAACGAATGAATCAATACAGTAAAAAACATAACTATGAATAAGGCTCATAAATGTAGGTATAAGATTAGTTTTTGTATGAAATAAATAATTTTTGAATTTTATATTCTTGTACCTATATTAAATTTTATCAGAGTGGAAATAATACGGTACCTCATCGGTATTTGATTGTTATTTATCAAACACGAAATCCTTCTCATAAACCTTAATTAAGTACAATATCCCTTTTGCCGTATCCCTACGACCGCAACTTGTACAAAGTTCCACAAGTTCAGAACAAAATTTTCCCGCTCATCGCTTCTGGAATCTCATTCCGATAAAACCCACTCATAGCCGACACACTTGTTCCTGTAAATTTATATGATTGAATTCTCCCATTACCTACACTCTTTATTACGCAAACAGATAATTATAATCAAAAGTTTTCAAGCATCCAAACCACAGGAGGAAGTTTGTTTTAGAATATTTTATGAAGCTTATACGTTGTTCAATGTTTCAGGGCAGTTGTTAGCAATTCCTTTGATCCTTCGTATAGCGGTAAAGGGAGTGTTTGATGGATTAGGAACACGTTATTTATTCATGCCTTCTTAGCTGTAGTGCCTTACGGCGACCCATAAGTTTTCGGATCAGAACTTGATTAATTAAATATATTGTCCTGATTTGAAATTGATATGGAAATTTGATCGAATACCTACCTATATAAATAGATATCCAATAACATCATGAATGAGGGAAAGCACCACTGTCTTTGATAGTTGGACTGACTTATAAGCAAGGTCGCTCTCCAATATGTATAGAGGCTTTGATCGGAATCTCTATTAGGAATAGTTCTTAAACAAAATATGGGAAACCATAACCCAGTTGATACGTAATAGCGCAGTATGAGAAGACTCCCCTTCAATTGTAATGAAAGACTTCAGTGAAAATGCCTGTACCAAATGTTTATAGGCTAATGGTTGCTCCATTCGAAACTCTTGATGAGTATTTAATTCAAAAGACAATTGGTTCTTTTACTTGTTTCAATATAGGTCATTATATAATCACAGCAAATCACATAAAAGCCCTATTAAACCTTTGCAATTAGTATTATAACAATCATCACAAAGACGAACTAAGACCTAGCAGAATGGTAAAGTTTTGAACGGCTCAAGTCTCTGATACCAACATGTTGAGGCAAGTACGGTAATTATGCTAATCGTCTCCCGTTCACCTCAGCTACCCACAAAATTATACTGAGGTACCTGTAGGTATTATTACGTAAATATTTTATGAAGTATTTCAGTAAATACTTTATGTAACCTTTGTGCAAATTGATGAATGCAGATTGAAAGTGGTTATAATTTTGGGAAGTAGACTTGAATATTTACTACTTTTGAAATAATACAGTCCGTCTTGTTAGCCATCAAGAGAGGACTGATGTCTCGACCACTCGTTTGCTAAATCAACCCATTTTTATCCATATTTCAAAAACCTATGAAGCTAGAATCTCTAGCAATCCTGTTTGCCAAGGCTAGCGAAAAGTAACGGTGAACCGCCAACCAGTATTCCCTTAGTTGGCCTGGAATTTGATTCCAATAAAAAACTTACGTTTACCTACCACTGATACAATGTAATTTAAACTCAACATCATTCGTATTACAGTTTAAATAAGAAGGGCATTAGTAAAACTGCTGAGTAATGGGTGCTTCGTCAAACTTACTCGTATGTAGTATTAAATAAGATACTTTTTTTAAAGAATCAAGTATTAAGCTAGCTTAAACCTCATTCAATCTTTGGTTCACCAAAGTTTATATCAGGGAACAAAAAGAAACACCGTTATTATCGGCACACGATCTTTTTTACACCCGTTCCTTTAAGGCAATGGTGCAAGTTTATACAGCCTTTCGCGTTATTTAATCAAGCGAATTTGTCATATACCCGTCGTGTACGAGACACTGTTCCTTCAAAACTGGGCGTGAAATTTTGAGCTTTAAGTGGGGGATTTAAGGTTGAATGGAATAGGCAGCAGTGAAACCAGTGTTGCTAGCAATATAAGGAGACATACAGAAAGAAACACAAGCGGTAATAACCGAGAGAGCTTCGTTATCTCGTCGCAGACGGCACACGTCTGAATAGCCTCCATTCGACGCCAGAGAGAAGCATTTGAGTATTGCCCCCCTTAATTAAGAGGGACGTAGAGTGGTCTGAAAGCGTTGGCGTCGTACAATGCCTAGGCATCCTGGTTATTTTGAGGGTGGTTTATTGTTCTTGGATTGCTTTCGTGTTTCCACCTGGAAAATTATGACGGAGAGTGTTTTGAAACGGAAGTTTACGTGGGGTTAGGGTTTCCGATGCACTGGTATTTTGTCGGTGTATTTTTGGAACATTATTATTTTTGAGGCTGTTGGCGATTATAATTTCAGATGAGTGTTTTGTTTACGACATAATTTTATTAATTAATTTGGTTTGATGAACAATATTCGCGAAACTGTTTTCAAAATATTTTGCGATTTTAATATGAGCCGAACACACATATCAACCAAGCATACAGACTATCCGTTTACAAGCCATACATAATGCTTACAATTTTTTTTACCTTCAATAGAGTTGAACGATACACTCCAGCATTATATACCATTTTCTGTGTAAATCATATATGGGGTTCCATTCAATAGGCTTAAGAGGGTTTATTCGATCCCATTCATGCACCTTAGTTACTCTTCATGACGATGAGGGGTTCAATAGAGCAATGTTATGGTGTTATGATATCGGTATTCGGGAAAATATTCGCCATTTGCACACACGAGGTAAATTGAAAAATATTTTGGAATGTATACGATATTACGCCGCGGTTTTGCTCCCATGGGGGGATGAGTTTATGAGGACCATTTCGTTAATAGTGCTCACGTACGGTATATAGTAAGTAACTCTTGCGCAAAAACATTCTTATTAACTCAGCATCTATATTCATTATGTCATTGTAGCTGTCGATTTTAACAAAAAATAAATTATGTTATAGATTTGTTACGTAGTCCATAATTCTTTATTTAGAAGATGTTCTTTTAAAAAACATATTAACGGACGAATTTATACAGATCACTCTCGTATTTTAATCAGCAACACGGTCTACATAATTAACGGACAAGGATAAATCCAACAAAATCGTGACACAAACAATACCGAAGTGGCCATAATCTTTATCGGTCGTAACACTAAAAGCTCTATAAATATCACCGTCGGCTATAATAACGTGGCATATATGTCATAGTAATCGCCATACGTTCGCAATATAACGCGTTTCACATTGGACAAAGGAAATCCATCTAATCGACTCGGTAACGACACCCGCTTATAAATCTTGCACCTCTCGCAATCATTGGACAAATTACATGGCCATATAACGTGGCCAATTTAACTTGGCCCCTGGATCATCGTCGTTATACCCTGGCCGAGTAAGAGCTGGGTGGTTTTGTAGAGGTCAGCAATGGTTGGTGGACAGCGGATTGCGCGCATTCACAGGCGGACAATACGCTCAATGGGGCCCCCATACACAATGTCTGAAACTGAAATCGGCTAAACGCAATTGTGCCTTTGTTAGAATTTTTGGTTTGATTTTAGTTAGGAATAGTAATTTTTTTTCGGAAGTACGTAGAAGTTTTTGGAAGATCGTTGGTATATGTTTAGAAATTATATGTTTTTTAGTGTTGTACATAGTATTAGGCAAAAACGTGACCATTAGTCGGCAGCCTACCTGCAGACGTAATTTTTTTTTGGTTGACCACTTGATAATAGCTTGGACATGGACATCGATATAAATATTAAATCTCCCCAAAGATGAGTTAGCAAATCTTACCACTGTCATTATTATAGCTCTGCTCTTATAATATAGTAAACTAAGTGAAGAAATGTTCATTTATTTTTCAAATAAATATAAATCAGTCGTCGACTCGCACTTGACTGAGTTATATGTTATAATAATGGCGTCCAAAAATGTTATTTTCTTTGAGAAACATGTGAAAGAAAAAGGCTGGTAAGTTTTACACGGTCCGTACGGTGAAGTTGGAATATGTTTTGATACAAACACATGTTGTATCGATATGTTTATTGCTTAGGGCTTAGGGGTTTGTTTTCTCTTTATCGCATAAAAAGATTATATGAAGAAAAATAAAATCGGAGAAAAATTCAAGCATGGACTGAGTACATACTTCTAAAATAAACCGAATAATATAATGAAATTCTCATATTTAAAGTTAACAATAATCAAAATATGCCAGGTTGAACATTCTATAAAGAATTTTATAACAACTGAATCAAGGTTATATTGCTACGGACAAATAGGTGTTTTAAAATCTATTGAAAAGAAAATGTACTAACTATTTAAATAAGAAATATTAGAATAAAGGTCTCATCAACTCCTTAATCTATACTAATATTATAAAGAGGAAAGATTTGTTTGTTTGTTTGTATGTTTGTTTGTTTGTAATGAATAGGCTCCGAAACTACTGGACCGATTTCAAAAATTCTTTCACCTTTGGAAAGCTAAATTATCCCCGAGTAACATAGGCTATATTTTATCCCTGTATTCCCACGGGAACGGGAACTACGCGGGTAAAACCGCGCGGATGCAGCTAGTTTGGTATAATTTATGACAGTTTTAGTATTGAATAGAGGCATATTCTCAACTCAGACATCTCCCAATCATATTCTACGAAGAATATTTAGTGCCGCTTTGTGACGGGTATCTAGGTCATAAACTGGGTACGGTGTACTTCATAAAAAATCTATCAGCTCCTTTGGGATTTTGTTGGAGCGAGTTCTGCGAGAAGTAGTAGTTTTATATTGATGTTTTAGATCGAATGTTATGTTCTAAATCTTTTATTTTATTCTCCACTGGCTATACTAACGCTGTATTCTTTTCTTTTCATTTAATTAATTAAGGAGACAATCACACACATAAATAATACAGTACATAGAATAGACCAATAAAATTATCTCTTCGTGATACATATACACAATAACAAAAATATGTCTATTGTAAATAGTATGGAAACGATATTATCTAAGCGTTTTGACATTTAAACTCACATCTACTGCATTTCAATCGAGCGCTTAGCATACTGGGGGTGTTACAATGTTTCTAACCAACAAGTGCTCATTGGATACTTCAACAATAAAATGGGGTGACGCTAACATCATTCCAAAAATGAAATCCCTACAAGTGAAAAATAAAATACATCTGGAAAGTCAATGGCCAGGATTTATTCCTACAAACAAGGCCTTCCTCCAAATGTTGGAATTATCGAGGGTACTTGAGGAGTCGAGAGCAGTTCCCTCTCCTTTACCTCTGAGAGGGAACGCGACAGTTTTCCTCATATTATAAGTGGTTTTACAAGTACTCATTGACAAAGTTAACATTTGTATTGCTTATTCTAAACTTGATTCAACTTATTTTTGGATGAATATAAAATGAGGATGGCACCTTTGAGATTTCTCTTGGAGTTCCTTAACATCACTTTATTATCCTTATATAAATCAGAAATGCCCCAATTAAAAAAAGCTGTGAACCTAATAATTAAAAGATTCATGCATAAATAAAAAATAAATCGAATAGAAATGGTAGATGTAACTTGCAAATACCTCAAGTTTGCTTATAAAGGGTAGAGAATATAATAGGTACCTATATAATAGGGACAAGAAATGCAATGAAACCAAAGAAAGGCCATAACACCACAAGATATTTAATCACAAAGGAAGTCGTGTCAGGGCAATAGTTTTTGTTCAAGTCCCTCACAAATATGGCTTCCGCAAAGTGAAGCTTCGAAATATTAACCGAATTAAAAGAAAAGTATGTCATGTAACTTAAGGAGCTACTCAAAGTTGCTTATTATATAATCTTAACAACAATAGCAGTATCCTGTTACTAAATAACGTAAATGTGTCAGTAGATATAATAAGGGGTAGACAATAGAGCTTTTCACGTGTAAAGATTAACTTACAAAGGAAAGTTACAAGCTAATAAGCAATATAGTTTCATAACGAGCCCTTTATTAAGTTATTTATTGGTTGATTTCCATCAACGGATAGATTCGGATCATTCTATGAGCTGATAACATCATAATAAGGCTGATTAATTAACCGAGATTTCTGTCAAATAAATTACAAGATTATGTGAATATATAAAGCAGAAAGCAGCAGTGTCCATTCCATGGCAAGCTTGACAAATAGGGACTCCCGGATTATCCCTGGAACGCTGCTTATTACAACTTCGGCCCTGCCAGAATTATATTCTGCGAAATTGAGGTAGCCAGTTTTTCATGATTTTCGAATCCGTATTTTCCAAGGTTTGATTTTGATTGGGAAGGTTTTGCGTTTTATTTGATGTAGGAATGAGGTTGAGGATTAAAAACCTAATTTCAAGGGATTTTCGTAAATCCTAATGAAAACTTACAAAATATTTTATATAAAATTTTACGTACGCTTTTGGATCCAACAGTATTTATCGTGATAAAGATATAGCTGTTTACAGATCTACATTTATTCATATATCGATCCACATACAGGGGCAATAAGTTTCCCCATCTGATCATAATTCAAATGTCCTAAAACATAATGGCGGTAATTTTTCAAGACTTAAATAAATAGTAGACCATTTTATATCGTTCATAATATGGATGATCCGACGTCAGTGGAAAAGTTTTTTCTTTCTTACCGTTGGAAAAATCGTCAATCCAAAGTTATGTTGGTCGCGTTGAATCGTTTTTGCAGTTTAAATAATAAGAGCGAAGCGTTATTTGATATACAGTATCTTTCAACCGGTCTGCATTGATATCGATGGGGAAGGTTTATGTTCAATGGTCTTATGGCTGATATAATGATGATAATATTATATGTTATTGAATCTTGATTGTAGGAAGCTTCATATTAATAAAAAAATAATGCTTTATTTCTCTAGCGTTTAATGACTATCCATATTTGATAACAAAATGACAGTTACAGTCATGATTCGATTACCCATTTGAATACTTTTCCCGTTCAGATAAGACAAATATAAATAACAAGACTCAAGGAATATTCTTAAATTAGGTAACTTTTATTTTATGTTAGTGAAAATGTTTAAGAAACGGACTAATAAATATCTATACACGCTAAGTCTCATAACTTGTGCCACGGCATAATAGACGAGGTGTCGTTTGTATAAAGATAGCTGACGAAGGTCCTGGGTCGGGTCTCCCAGGAAATGAACCGTTGCCTCCAGGAAACCTAATGGTGTTAGAGCCCCTGCAATGCTGTACTAGATTTAAGATTTATCTGAATTTGAAAATGATACAATATTTCTCAATAAGAGTATTTTTTTTGTGGAAGCTTTGATATATATAAACTGATAAACCAAAACTGAAGGATATAGCTAAATAAAATCTAAATTATTCGGTGAACTTTATACTCTAATACATTTTTCAAACAATGTAAGATTTGATAAAATCTATTCACAACTGGAAAACACGAAGGATCATTTAAAAAATGAACAAACACACACTACGCAACTTTCAGGAAATCAAAACTTGTTATAGCATTAGTTTTATGTAACTTTCAATTAGTATAAATGCGTTGAAATGATGCATAGCTAATGCATTTCCCGTCCGGTCATATTTACATAACGGGACTTCGAATAAATTCAAGTCGCATCTATGTCCTATTGTAACCCGAACTCAAATACACTTTCAATTTGTTTGGTAAATAAATTGTTATATTTTTTTACCCATTTTATTATCAAGTAAAATTTTTGCCTCAATAGATCCTTATAAGCGTATAAAATATCAATTTTATTTCCTCAGGGGTGCTATTAAAGGATAATAAAAAAGAGTACCTCAGGGTCGATATTAGGTCCACCACTTTATAAGATGCATGTTTACGACCATTAATTTTTTGTTCAAAAGTGTAACTATTGGCGCACGCAAATCCTACGGGACTTTTGCCGCATTTATAATTTAAGCACTAAGCTAAAGTGTTAGAGTTGGAATTTCTTTGATAGGTTATCAGTGGAGCAATTTGGAGTAATCGGCGTTAATATAGGCCTGCGGACCGGTTGCGCCCGCGTTTACCTGCACGCATTCCCGTCCATTTCTTTGAGTAAGTATATTTTTTACAAACTACTAGTTGTAAACGAGTTTATGATGTTTATTTGGTTTACGTTTGGACGTGAGCTAGTTACGGTTTGAAACATCACGGTTCTGTGTTATTACATTTTGTTTTGTGCCACTATTATGATTGCGGTTGCAATACTGAGATTATTTCGATCGGTTTGTATTTGACTCCTCTTTCAAAATTTTATTGGTTTTGTGATGTTTATTTCTTTGTTTTTTTTAAGCACGCACCGAGTTGTGGTTTTGATTATTTGTCTACAGCCTTCCGCAATACACTTGTGTCTTTTTTGACTAATCCAGTTTTCAGCAAAAAGTATTTATTTCTTAATGATATTATAACCGGTATATAAAGAATAAACACATGTATGTTCTCTACGGCTGTTATGGGAAGCGTAAAACAGTAGTTCAGGGTCAAAGGTTGGAAGCAATAAACTGTTGCGGTGGTCCGTTACTTGTGCCATAAAACTTAGCTCAAAGTTACTGCATACAAGCACTGTGTAAGACGTAGGTAACTTATTGCAGCCGGTATCTATATTTAATGATCAAAATAACTAGTTGCCAGTACTCTGTTTTTATAGAGCTATATCATTTTAGTATATGTCTATAAATAATACTAAGTCTACAATAATGATTCCCCTAGTAGGGTGCTTAGTACATACTAGAGAGATTAACACAGGTAGACCAGCCCCTCATTAATATCAGCTTATATTTTCATGTTACTGAAGCACTTAAATACCACGTGCCGAAACGAAAATACTTCAGCTGTTCAGTTCTTTGACATGCTATGTACACAGGGGTGGAGAGCATCAAAACTGAAAGCCACCGTAACCAGTTAATAGAGTCTCCATGCTGTAAACTTTCAACCTTATGACTTTTGGCCATGGAGCAAAAGGGGAGATATCATAGGTCAAGATATATTGGCTGCAAAGTGTGGTAGGTAGGCAGTCATGTCGGAATTGGTCTGAGAGCTTCATCCTTAAATTGCCTCTATAATTAAGTAGCTTAGCAAACGTGAGGCTTTGCTAAAGGTCCGGACTGATTAGACTAAACGATATTGTGCTACCAATCTGAACGTAATTAGTTCTATCTAATCTAACAGCGTACGTATATCGTAGGGATTCAATTAGCTATAATGAACACATTATTAGTTATCGAGAGGTAGCCGATTGATGTATTTGTTACAATATTAGAGATCTTTATTGCATTATGCTTACACTGTCAGATTACCAGCACTTAAGATACCTTTTCATTTAGTACAATTAAAAGTAAACGCTTTAATAAAATACATGGTCATTTTAATCGCTAGACTTAAATAATCCCAATTATGCTAATTGCACACCTACATGCAAAATATCCTGTGAATAACGAACGGAAAAAAGTAAAGGTCAGCGACACTTAAACAATACGTCATGGGTATTAATGAGTAATTTGTTGTGTTCGTATCGACCGTATAAATCGATTTAATCTCGTATCGTATTAATATCGTACGCCTCGATCGTGTGAATGAACGTTCGTTCGATGCGAGACACCTCGTAAACGTTGTGTCTAAGTTCTTTTCAATCCATTGATGATACTATTAGTTAGTCTGTGGATCTTATTGACGATGAAAAGAGACTGCAATGTAGGAGACGTAAAAAAAAAACAGTGCAAGAATTTTTTTTATATATTTAGACAACTAGTGGCGGTTTCACCCGCGTTCCCGAGGGATCTTCAATTTTCCTGGGGTAAAAAGTTAATCTATGTTTTAATCAAACTATCTGTGTTCCAAATCAGTTCATTAGTTTTTGCGTGAAAGAGTAACAAACATCCATCCAGCCATACATCCTCACAAACTTTCGCATTTATAATACATACTAGTGGACCAGGCAGACTTCGTTCTGCCCACCAGCGCCACCTACCGGGTCCAAGTATATGTAAGCTATCCTATCTCTCAAGTTGGATCGAACTGCACATGGTGTGCGAATTTTATTATAATCGGTTAAGTGGTTTAGGAGTCCATTGAGGACAAACATTGTGACACGAGATTTATATATATTAAGATAAGTAGGATATTCTCTCTTGTGGTTTTGGCTAAGAAGGATTTCCTGTTTCTTATGACAAAACTGAGTGACCGCAGAACGGATTATAGGATTTATAATATAGACTTGTACCTTCATATAGCCCATCGCCTGCGGAAATGGATGCCTTAGTAAAGTCATGCGGCTCGTCCTAAAGTACCTACCTAATGGTGGACCATCTGTCATCGTAATATCTCAGGAAATCGCTCAGAATAACTAACCACTGAGATTTACTTTTTGAACCAGATAGCTATCTTTGTTATTATACATGTTGAAGAGAATTAGAGGTTAAGTTTTTTTTAAGTTTAAGTGATTTGGTTTAATTAAGCTAGAGAAATCCTCCCACTTTACTACTAATATACACGCCAGAACTACTGAAGGAATCTGAATAAAATTTTGTAATTTTTTATTAGATCTAGGTAAGCATATATTCTTTATTTATTCTTACATCATGGGAGTATTAACGTCGCACAGAAATGCGGGTGAAACCACTGGACGGAAGCTAGTTCACAAAGTGTAAGAGCTCCCTGCTTAGTCATAGCTAATACTAATACCTATTAACTGTGTTTGACATGACATTTGCTCTAACCGTATTTACGACAATTCACGCAGATCCGAAGCAGGCAGATTAAGTTATGTGTTTGACTAATCCAGTCTTAGACAAGCACTCAGCTTAGGCTTTGGGTGTATTTGCTTCATATGGCTTACTGTGAATTCTATAGGCATTAGAGTTCTACTAATTGGCTTATTTATTTATTAATGTTACATAGGTATATTAGCTTACAATTATGTTACATAGGTGATGGACGCAAAAATTCGTGTCATTGTAGAATGCTTCCAAAAGGTATTTTTGAGTACTAATATCTGTCAGAATCAGAAATAGATTATTACATAAACCGTTGAAATTGGTAGGTAATATGAAAATATAATAGTAAAGTTGTATTCTTATCAACAAAAATGCATTTTAATACGACCAAAATGGTGATGACATCATGCAAACGACTACCAAGAAATGGATGGCGATAGCCAACAGTCACCAAGCAAATATAGAGACAAAATTGTACATATAGCTTTGACACTTAGTGGTATCGTATGTGAAGCTATCATTTAACCTGAACCATTTCTAGTAGTTGGTATTGGTCAAAGGCATTCACGGGAACAGAGCAAGTTTCAATTAGGCCATGTCACGTGCCCAGGGAGCTATTAATAGTTTATGGCAGTTGTCGTCGATCCGTTTGTCATTGTTAATGGACAAGCCACAACAAACATTTCCTAGGTAGACAATAAACTTCAATCATATTCGAGGAGTTACCGTTTCGATGTGAGAAAAGAACTTAATTTATTGTTTTATTTCTTTTAGACTTTTAGACTAAAATCTAAATAAATATGGCATAAGATAAATAAAATAATTAATATAATCTGTATGTGATTATTTTTGGCTGTAAGCTGTGAATCTAGTAAATTAAATAAATAAAATCAATATCCTAGGGTAATTTTATACACGACCAATCTAATTGTGGCATTTATTAAGCTTTTTTACAGTTAACAATCTAATAGACATGTTCGTGCACCCAAATGTTTGGAATGGGAATCAAACACACCATCTTTGCATTTTTACCCTACCTTAATGATTAGCTCTACACTACGCTACGACACAAATAAGTTGCGAAGTAAAAACCGTAAAATATATTGAAAAAAAAAAACAAAATGATTAATCAATACCTACAGATATACCTGTACAAAATAATACAAAAATGTTGACAGCCAACTACAAAAGCCACCTGGTATTTTAATTTTCGAACGCGAATGCTCCCAACCCTCGCTTAGAGCCGGGAAACCATGAAACGACGTCAGTACCGCGTTCCGGACCGTTCCGGACCGTGCGGATCGTCCGGAATAGAGGTTTATATCCACATTCTTGCATCCGGAACGGACATTATCTGATGGTAAGTGAGATAACTCTACGTGTACTGTTGAAGTGCTAATAGCTGTTTTCCGTTTCAGGGTGCAGATTTATATTCATAATCGGATTATGATAAAGTTTTATCTAATGAGGTAGTTTGTAGTTCATCATTACCGGCTTTATATTGAACTCTTTGACGAAGTGTATAGTTTAGGAGCTCAACAAATAATTTCTAAATGTTGGTTTTTTTCACATCTTATTTACTAATGGAGCAAGAGCCCGTGAACGCCAGACCTTCGTTATTTTATAAAAGCTGAAAGTTCGTCTGCGCATGCTCCCAACACAGGTAAGAACGATGGCCTATTATGAAGTTTGGGTCATCGTGGCTTTGGCAGCTATACGGTACTAAAGGTGTGTATAATACCGATCTAGTTTCGTCAAATTATAAAGTGTGATTTTTTGGTATTATCTTCAGAATATTATAAAAAATCACGTTATTGATTGCCAGACACTTCACATCGTGGCAACCCCTTGCCAGACACCCCTAATGTTCATGAAATTATAATTCTACTTACGTTATAGTATAAAAGCTGATTTTTATATATAATACTTAGGTAGAAATAAGATGATGTTTCCTCATCAGCCAGACATTTTTGATAGTTCCAACCCCTTACCAGACAATGATGTAGGGTCGCTGTAGGAGCGAGCGCGAGACATGCGTATATGTATGATAGATGGCGAGAAAGGTCTATCGCGATCTCTCACTGCACAGTTGTTATTTCTACTGCGCATGTATTAGTACTTAGTACATGTTTACATCAGCTAAAATAATCTTATATGCTTTCTTCAAGTATTATTAATTGAATAATTATTTTAATAATATATGTATACGCATATCTGCATTTCGTTGCTTCTATCCTACTGTAGGCGTTTAACAGAGGTTACGAACATTAAAACTTTTTTTTACTCACTTTGTCTTCAGCTAACCTAACGTACACTTTGTTTTGTACTATAACTTTTTGTTAAATATAGTTTAAACCAACTATTTAGAGTTTTATTAAAGCTCCATTATGTCTTCGTGAGACAATATATATTTTATGTTTTAGCCGTATTAAACATCAAAAATAGACGATCGACAGCAAGCTCAAATATGTGCGTGTTTTCTTGTTTTATATACCACTACGGTGGCAAACAGGCATACGGCCCTGATGGGAAGCAGTTACCGTAGTCTATGGACGCTGCAACACCAAGGGCGTCACTCACGCGTTGCCCTGTAAAAATCTCTTCACTCCCTTCTGTGCTATACGTCCAAGACGTAAGAATAAAAGCTCAAAAAAAGCGTGCACTTTATGCAAGCAATTACTCTGCACCGAACATACCACATATATGTGTTTAGTATGTTTCAAAAGGCAAATTTCTCAAGATCTTATAGAATAGATTTTTTTTTATTTTTTGTTATATATAATTTTTAATGGGATTTTTATGAAAACTGCCAAAAAATTTAGAATATAATTAAGTTGTTTTGTTATTTGGTCTAGAAGTTGAATTTATGTTTCATTGTTTTGATTAAAATACTTATTTTCTTATTTATTAAACCTTGTTTTATTGATATATATCCATTATAAGCCAATTAGTAATACCACGGTACCTTTCTCGCCATCTATCATACATATACGCATGTCTCGCGCTCGCTCCTACAGCGACCCTACATCATTGTCTGGCAAGGGGTTGGAACTATCAAAAATGTCTGGCTGATGAGGAAACATCATCTTATTACTACCTAAGTATTATATATAAAAATCAGCTTTTATACTATAACGTAAGTAGAATTATAATTTCATGAACATTAGGGGTGTCTGGCAAGGGGTTGCCACGATGTGAAGTGTCTGGCAATCAATAACGTGATTTTTTATAATATTCTGAAGATAATACCAAAAAATCACACTTTATAATTTGACGAAACTAGATCGGTATTATACACACCTTTAGTACCGTATAGCTGCCAAAGCCACGATGACCCAAACTTCATAATAGGCCATCGTTCTTACCTGTGTTGGGAGCATGCGCAGACGAACTTTCAGCTTTTATAAAATAACGAAGGTCTGGCGTCCACGGGCTCTTAGTCCAGAGCAATATATAATACTTAGGTAGTAATAAGATGATGTTTCCTCATCAGCCAGACATTTTTGATAGTTCCAACCCCTTGCCAGACAATGATGAAGGGTCGCTGTAGGAGCGAGCGCGAGACAGTGTATGTATGATAGATGGCGAGATAGGTCTATCGCGATCTCTCACTGCACAGTTGTTATTTCTACGGCGCATGTATTGTTTAATACTTAGTACATGTTTACATCAGCTAAAATAATCTTATATGCTTTCTTCAAGTATTATTAATTAATAATGTTTATTTTTCTTTCACAAAAGTTCTTAATACTAAATTCTTATTTTATCTATATTGTACATTTTGTTAAGTGTTACAGTTAACTTTTGTGAGAGACTGGTACCCGCACTAGGAAACCCTGTTTTACAGGTTACCAGGCCCCCACCCCACAGACATAAGCTGATTTACTATGAACAAATATACAATCGTACTAAAGTATGAAAAATATAAAATAAAATAAATAATAATTATAATAATAATAATAATAATAATCTTTATTTTCCCAAAAGTGATACACAAAACATTTTGCTTATATTATAATATTATGCTATGTAAATTATATACCTACTAGTTTTTGTGAAATAAAGAAAGGTTGCAACTGCTCTCATTGCTAGGCTTAAATAGCCTGTATTAATGAAGAGCAGGCCCTTGCCTCTAGATCTGTTCAGTCACTGGATTTTTAAGAATTTACAATATAATATAAACAGGGCTAACGAAATAAAAATCGCAATAATTGAATAGTTATTATAAATTAACAACATAAAATATTTCGAATATATACAGACTATAAAGTATATTCAATATATTGGAACGTAGTTCCTTATCGCGCGTTGTGAAAGGGGGCTAGACGGAAAAAATTCTTACGAAAAGTTGTCACGACACATATCCGAGCGGGGCCGAGCGTGGCCGAGCTTTGCCGAGCGGCGCCAACTAACAATAGCAAACAATCTAAACTTCGGCGCGGCCTACTAGATTGTTTATGTGATTTTTTAAATGAAAGTGATTTTGTTTAAAAAATTAAGTCATGGGTGATATATTAAATTGTGTTATTGTGTAATAAAAGCTCAAAAAAAGCGTGCACTTTATGCAAGCAATTACTCTGCACCGAACATACCACATATATGTGTTTAGTATGTTTCGAAAGACAAATTTCTCAAGATCTCATAGAATAGATTTTTTTTTAATTTTTTGTCTATACTAATATTATAAAGAGGAAAGATTTGTTTGTTTGTTTGTTTGTTTGTTTGTTTGTTTGTTTGTTTGTAACGAATAGGCTCCGAAACTACTGGACCGATTTCAAAAATTCTTTCACCTTTGGAAAGCTACATTATCCCCGAGTAACATAGGCTATATTTTATCCCTGTATTCCCACGGGAACGGGAACTACGCGGGTAAAACCGCGGGGAGGCAGCTAGTTATATATAATTTTTAATGGGATTTTTATGAAAACTGCCAAAAATTTTAAATATAATTAAGTTGTTTTGTTATTTGGTCTAGAAGTTGAATTTATGTTTCATTGTTTTGATTAAAATACTTATTTTCTTATTTATTAAACCTTGTTTTATTGATATATATCCATTATAAGCCAATTAGTAATACCACGGTAGATATATGAGCGTTTGAAGTGGTGTGAGCAATTTGCTCCCGCGCGCCTTTCCATGTTATAAAAATAGGGAGGCGCGCCTATTTTTACACGGGTTAATTAAATTTTTGAGTATTATTTATTTGTTTTTTTTTTTATATAATCTGTTATTGAGGGATCGCGATAGTCCTATCTCGCCATCTATCATACATACACTGTCTCGCGCTCGCTCCTACAGCGACCCTACATCATTGTCTGGCAAGGGGTTGGAACTATCAAAAATGTCTGGCTGATGAGGAAACATCATCTTATTACTACCTAATTATTATATATAAAAATCAGCTTTTATACTATAACGTAAGTAGAATTATAATTTCATGAACATTAGGGGTGTCTGGCAAGGGGTTGCCACGATGTGAAGTGTCTGGCAATCAATAACGTGATTTTTAATAATATTCTGAAGATAATACCAAAAAATCACACTTTATAATTTGACGAAACTAGACCGGTATTATACACACCTTTAGTAGCGTATAGCTGCCAAAGCCACGATGACCCAAACTTCATAATAGGCCATCGTTCTTACCTCTGTTGGGAGCATGCGCAGACGAACTTTCAGCTTTTATAAAATAACGAAGGTCTGGCGTTCACGGGCTCTTAGTCCATAACAAAAATGATATATGCGCCCATATAAGGTATAGGCAGCATTCGCAATAACCTTCCTTCTGGTGCAGTCACCAAATATAAATAATAATACCGAAACTACTACCTAGCTTTGCTTAAGTTAAAATAATGAGGAAGGAGAATTATATATTCAAAGATTCTCCTTTAATACACTTAATACTAGAGATTATCGATTAGTAACAGAACCTTTACCTTTCAAATCCATATAAGTATTACACGAGCTAAACGCGTAGGTACACACAAACTATGTTTAATATGATAATATTAGAAACCTTACCAGTATGTAAGAAGCAGCCGTCGCGCGTCGGAGTCGAGACATTGGCTCTAAAGTTATCATTTTATAGCTCAGTAAATACGCTGTGAATACATGAATACACCAGTAAACGGCGTCAAACACGATGTCTACGTGGAATTTGCATCCTAACTATATAATATTATAAATGTGAATGTAAGTTTGTCTGTCTCGCTTTCACGCTAAAACTACTTACTACCGATTTACCTAAATGAAATTAGGTGCACAGATAGTCTAGAGCCTGAGAAAGGACATAGGCTACTTTTTATTCCGGGAAAATGGAAGATCTCCCGGGTACGCGGGGGGAACAGCGGGCAGCCATTAGTTAGTTACATGGCAAAGTAAGAGGGTTATTGTTTTGGCAACTTAAGGTTCCATTTATTCATACACTTTTAAACATTCGTGCAGGGTTTATTAAGCTATTGCATAGCTTTTATCGCGGGCTCTGAGCGCGGCGACCGAATCAAGAAATTCCGTAACGAAAAAAACCTAACACATCGTCTAACGTCGTTTAAGTTCGGCAGACTTCGGCACGGTGTTTGTTTGCTATCTTCTTAACTCTTTGACGTTTTGAAAAAATGGCGTTTGACATTTATAAAAAACAAAACTCAATTTCCGTATTCGCGCGTAATTATTTTGTTTCTATTTCGTGGCAAGGGTACCACGTCATAAAGCCTAAGTATTCAAATACGTATGCACATCAGAATGCATATTATTAAAAAAAAAAAAAGTTTTACGTGACAACTACTTTGAGTGGTAATAGTTATTTGTTATACAAGAGTGCAAAGTTGCTTTTTAACCGCGTGTTCAATTTTGATGACCGAGCAAGCGAAGGATTCTAAAATTGAATCACGAGCGCAGCGAGTGATTCAAAATTAGAATCCTGAGCGTTAGCGAGGGAATCAAAAGAGCACGAGGTGAAAAATCTTTGCACTCGAGTGCAACACGTAACTTTTCATTCCACCTCAGCGAGGAAATGACTAAATGCAAAAAAAAAAAAGTTGTATGATATATTCGGCACCATAGAGGTAGCAGTAAATAGGTTTAATGTTTTTTTTTAATTCACAAACATAGTGCACACGATGTTCCAAATTCAATTTACTTTATCCTCTAGAGAATAAAAACGGCTTTTCCACTCAGATATTGAAGATTAAAAATACTCTTTCCGAGATGGTGGGATGAAAAATAATTTTAATGTGAATATTCATTCGTATAGTAGGAAGAAGGATGAAATAATAGTAACAATTTAAAACCTAACGTGACGTGAGTGGAGCGTAACGCAGTTTCTTGAAGTGTCACCCGGCAAACCAATTTATAAGACGTTGTCACGTCAAAATATATGCTCAAGTATTTTTACAATGTACAAGGCGTCCTTTCTAACCTAACCTTTGTTTAAATCCAAATGTATCATTTATTTAGTACATGTAGCGGCCATTTGCATTTCTAAGCACGCGATGTTGGCGTATTGGTACAAATGTTGTACGTTGGGCCAACATGGCAATGAAATTAGACCTTTTCTCTAAGATTTATATGAGCTAGTACTTATATATTTTTAAGCTATTGCATAGCTTTTATCACGGGCTCTGAGCGCGGCGACCGAATCAAGAAATTCCGTAACGAAAAAAACCTAACACCCCCCACTCCGACGGGCAAGGAGGTGTGGCTTGAAGGCCGTGCATCGTCTAACGTCGTTTCAGTTCGGCAGTCTTCGACACGGCGTTGTGTGCGATTAGACGTATTGTACGACTCTACGAATCGAGACGAGCTGCTCCGAAATCGGACGAATACATAAGCAGCTGTTTATGAGAAAGTATATAGGTGTATATGTATTTATGTACAACAGTGAATAGCTGTACTTGTAAAATTTGTGTATGAAGTGTTTTGAATATGAATGAACAAAGTGCATTTATTATTAAAATAATTAAATAAAATTATAATTGCATAAGTTGATACAAAATGCTATGCAATGCAATAGCTTTACCGCGGCAGTCCCCGAGTGCCTCACGTAATTTTTTCTATACATGAAGCAACGTGACAAAAAAACAAAGACTTTGGGTTTCCAAATATTTTTCATGAACTCAAAAATTGGGGAAATGTCTGGTCGATTCGGACACTCATTAGCGATGCTCCTACTGCAAATATTGCTTAGGAGACGTGGACTACCTAAATCTACGTCTACCAGCGTAGTTCACATAAAAAGATTCTAGGACAAAATACGAGTTTGAATAAGCACTGGCCAATGAAATAATATCTCAAGCAATTTAACAATTTAAGCGACTATTTGCGTACTCAAGTACTATAGCGTAAGTACCACGAAGTGAACTAATGTGGGAACCCTAAAAGGTCAGGAATATGAGTAGCATAACAACGAATTTAGCCAATCTCGTAGTCTTTAGTCAATTATTAGCATATCCTGTAATTACTGAATGACTAGCCCGCATCTAAAACTGTTGACTTCGGAATGAGGATACGCCTGACTGACGTTTGACATGAACTATGAACTTCTGAGTATGATAAATGAATTGTGTAAGCGATATGGTCAATTATCTGAACAGTACTCACAAGTTAATATTCTGACCAGTTTTTCTTAACTGATCTTACCGTCATCCTTGCCAGATGTCAATCTGAATTGAGTTTGGCGTTATTTCTAAGAGACTAGGTTTATGTTTAATTTGCTTCTGAAAAATTACGTTTAGATTTTTCTGAATCCACCTTAAAATGTATAATGTAATGATATAGTGTCCGGGAAAATCAAAACGTGTCGCATGCTCCGCGCTAAAATTCATCAGAGGCATGTTATTTGGGAAAGGATTAGAGTATTTTTCATTACTCTAAAGGAGCTAAGAGGTTCATTATAAAATTTAGTATTTTCTCCGTATGTGACATAAGTTAAAATTCATGTTGTTTTATAAATAAACTGATTATAAAAGCAGTTTACGCTGTGAAATTCCCATTCCATACTCACATTACGGTACATAAGGTCCATTTGTATGTGGTAAGTACCTTCCTCGGTTCAGGTGTACAATAATAAGACAAACAAACGACTTGGCTTTCAAATTAATGACATTTTCCAAATTACAAAATGAAATTCACCCCACGAAGTAGAGCCTAGCAAAGGGAACGTTATCAATTTGTCAGAATTTCCTATCTATGTCTGCGATCATAATTATTGCGCTGTATATTTTTGCTACAAAGATGACTATCGCTATGTGCTGATACAAAAGGACACGTAAGGACACGAAAGGACATAACATGGCCGTATATTAAACAACAAAGATGTTCCATATCTCGTAGTTTATGATACGACCCTCGTACCACCACAAGAAAGTTATGGTCATGTCCCAACGATTATGGTAGGATGTGACGTAACATGTCAAGCCTTTACCCGACCAAATCTGAAAGCAGGTTATTTGCATGTAATTGAACGAGAGTGTCGCCCGTTCCACTTTGATTAAATTAATTTTCGTTCTGAGGTGCTCCACAAACAGTAGCAAACGAGTTCCCGGTGCAATTTATTTACACGGCTGTCAAAATGTTTTATTTCATTAATTTATTACGAATAAGTAAATAACAACATCATCTGTTTCAGAATGTTGCGATAGTGCTGTGAAATTGATCGGACATGTCGAACTATGCAAGCACTTTGCAACAAGGAATGTTTAGTACTTCGTAGAACTAAGCATATTGAACTAAGGGGTTTGTGAAGAATCTGCTGACTGCATTTGATGCTAGAGTAGGTACCTACTTATATAGGAAGAGAAGTATTTAGTGACAAAGTTAGATACATGCAAGATTAACATGAGTAAATCTATACATACTAATATTATACAGCTGAAGAATTAGTTTGTTTGAACGCGAAAATCACGAGAACGGTGGAAAAAATATTGTAATTGTTGGATAGCCATATTATCGAGGAAGGCTTTATAACATCGCACTACAACTAATAGGAGCGGATTAACATTGAAAATTGTTGCAAAAACAGAAAACGTGACGCAGACAATGTTGCTCAGGTCAGCTATTACTAATAAATTTACCCAGAGATTGACGCTGGAAAGATGCTGCGATGAACATTAAAAGATGAAAGAAGCCGGCATTGGTTTTATATATTGAAAAAAGCCCGCATACCTGATTTACATCCCTCACTGTAGACAACTCTCAGTCTGCACTTTTTGTCTATAATCCACGCACACATTTTCATTTGCTAGACGTAGATTTTAATTATAACTTCAAAAGCAACTCTGTAATGAACTTAGCGGTATGAAAGGCTTTCTCATCAGCAAAAAAGATATAACCATGTTTAACAAATAGGGTTTTTCAAAGAATCGGTGGCTGTTGGGAGTTGCGGAAGTCTTACGTTTAGATTTCAATGGCGTCTGGAATACCTACTTCAGCTTTAATTTGTTCCGTCCGCCTTTAGATTTGAATGGGAATTTTAATCCGGTCAGAATTTTTAATTCTTCTGTTGCCGTTCGTGAGTAGTTCATGTAATGAACTGTACTGAACAATTTTCTGATTCATTTAATATTTCGTTCAATTAAAATTTGCTGGTTGATTTGCTTTATAGGAATGATTAGACTTAATTATGATTCTGTCTTATATTTTTTATTCTGGTATGATATTATATATAATTTACTTACTTTTATTATCGCCAAAAGTCTCTTCAATCTTATATCTGCAATAAAGAAACAATTTGTTAATAATAATATTTAACATGTATTTTATTTTGTTAATAAAAAAATTACCCTTTAATCAAATACAGTTTCTAACTTGACCCCGATATAGTAAATATTATAGGTATTACGAAAGCTTAAGGATTGATAACTAAATAAATAATTATTCCGACTATTAAAAGGTAAGGATAATTACTTAAACGCTTAGACAAAACAGTCGCGTAGGTACTTTTAAAGTGGTTAAGAATCGAATTCACTACTCAATACAAGGTATTAAATCACTACACCGTTGGTTTGACAATAATTATCAAGATTAACACACGACAAGCTAAAGCTTCGGGGATTAAGCATGGTATTAACCCTTTGAATTAATATTCTCACAAAGGAGATTTAAACAAAAGATTCACCACAAAGATGGGATAATAGATAATCAAAATGGCGGTATAGGAAGTCCAAGAGAAAATATAAACAATGTTTTTTACCTTTATAACAAACGTGTTTCAGTGTTAGCTAATTGTTGAGCCATGAGATACAATACAAACAAACACGGTTGTAGAGGGCTTTATACAGTCCGCCACAAAGGTTGCTCACAGTTTTATAAGTAGATAGTACAATTTACTTCGCCTGTCGTTGAAAGCTGTACCCACTGTGTATAAACCTTTGTGATAGAATAAGGACATTTTTATTGGTCGTGTAAGTATTTTAAATGCTTCGATCTTTGCGGTATCATATCAAGCTGTATGCAGAAATGTTGTTATCTTAAGCCTGTTAAAAAATCTATAAAAAATATAATGAGTTATGCTGATCTTACTCTCGACTACTTTGCAATTTTCCTACCGTATTATAAAGATGAGAAACGTCTAAAAATATCTAAAAAGCTCTCATCTTCATGAAACATGGCCTGAAATTAGTTCCCCAAATTGAGCATATTACATAATCTTTCAATTCTATTTACATAATATGGGAATTCGTATTCGGGCAGCCGTTGCTGTGTTTTAACTGAAGTTAGGTTAAACTTTCTGTGGCCGTTTCTTAATTAACTTCCGAGTAGGTTAAATTCTGACGCTTCTGGGACTAGCGGCACAAATTGGCAACTTTATTATATTAGTAGGGTAGGAGGGAATGTGCCGCGCCGCCGCCGCGCTCTAATCAGAGTTTATTTTATTTTTTCATCTGTGGGAATTTCTTTCGAAACAAAATATTGCTCATTTAATTTTTTTTTTTGCGTTACCAAAAACCAGATGCTTTATTTTTGCTATGAAAAATGTGGAATAACGTAATAAAAGTTTTGAAAGATAGTTCTAGCAAACTAAATTCAAGTTTGACATTAAAGGTACCTCTATGGTCTATTTGCGCAGTGTTTTATCAAAATATTCTTTACCTAACCTATACCTGTCGATAGAATTGCACCTTTCTATTAATTATCGTTATTATTAAAAAACCACAGATGATAATTATATGTATTTAAACACTTGCGTGCCAGTATCATAATCATAGATATTACCAAAGGGCAGATGTACCCAAAGTCCCCCTCTACTCTATAGTATTAATGTAGAACTAATTCATCATTGTCATCCGTAACGAGTGGCGATTAGTACATTGTTTGACGTCATTTGTCAATTTTATTACCCTCGTGATATATTGGACTTGTTGAGTATAATAATACCATTCTTTACTTAATAGTGCAAATGCTCTAAAACTATGGTTAGGTAAATTAACCGACACTTTATTTGACAATTATAGGGAGGTGGTCGATAAATACGTGACAAAAAATAAACAGTACCTAATAATGTATTGGTATAAGGATTTTTCTAAAAACATTGTTATTCAAGTTATTACCTAATTTATTAATTGTTTCAAAAATAATGCTAATAAGACCAATTATATTTTAAATAAAATGGGATTAGCCATTTCGACAACATTGAGATATGGCGCAAAAAAACTAAGCTTTTGTTTGATCAAAATATACGCGGCTGATGTTACTTACTTCGGTAATCGAATGTCCGACAAAAAACGTGATTGATTGGTGAACAATGGAAAAAGGCGTGGATCTATAGAGGGATCTATTTTTCGTACCTACATAGTTTAAAGCTATTAAAGCCTAGCCGTATTGGCGTGTTGGGTCGGTGGCAAACTTACTAATGGTGCAGGTTCAAGTACTTGGGCTGGGCCGTATGTCTGGTTCAAAAAAACGCTTTTGGTGAAGGATAATATTACCTAAGCCCCCTTGTTGTTAGGGGAGGATCTTGCTTCCGCTGTGGGAACGAATATGAGTCGATGATGATTATAGTCTAGAATATAAAATGATGATTGAAATGTATTTTATTACGTTACTAGCTGCCTCCCCGCGGTTTTACCCGCGTAGTTCCCGTTCCCGTGGGAACACAGGGATAAAATATAGCCTATGTTACTCGGGGATAATGTAGCTTTCCAAAGGTGAAAGAATTTTTGAAATCGGTCCAGTAGTTTCGGAGCCTATTCGTTACAAACAAACAAACATACAAACAAACAAACAAACAAACAAACAAATCTTTCCTCTTTATAATATTAGTATAGATGTATTTCCAAATGTTTACAACAACATCAACTGTTTTTGATGTTTGTTTGTCTGTGCGATATATACATAATCTTCTTGCGGTATTTATAATACTAAGGTTTTTTATACGAGGCAGAAACTATGAACGATAGGCAAACTGTACGCCTAGCTCGGCGTTGTAGAATGTAGGTATGTAACATAATGCCTGAAATGTATGTTTTGCCGTACCATTAAAACTGTAGTGTGAAATTTAAAGACCACAAACATAATTGAGTTACCATTATTTCACTAGAGAAACAAACTAACAAAACAATAATATAACTTGTTTAGTGTTTTACATAAAATAGCAGAGTTGTCCGGCGGAAACGTCAAAACAAGTAATTTTGAACTGAAAACAAGGAAAAGCTCTCATTGCATTAGTTACTTGTGATGCCATTTCAATTTCAGTCCATTTTCATTTATTATTTCCAGCATTACCGTCAGTGATTTTGTAAGTAATATTTAATGAAATCAGTTACTATTTAGTTGCAAAATTTAATTATATACATATTAACAACTATTGGATAAAGAGTATAGGTAGAATAATAGACATATATAATAAACAGATTAAATAATACATGTAATACAAAATATATCAGTATATATTTGAGTGCTATTTTAATTAAAATTTGATACTACTGCAGCATTGAATTTGTGCATATTGAAGCGTATGTTGTATATTCTAAACATTTCATTAGCAACATATTCTACTGTATAAATACAAATATTATAAATGCAAAAGTTTATAAGAACGTATAGGTGTATGTTTGTTACTCTTTCATGCAAAAACTACCGAACGGATTAGGATGAAATTTGGAGCTCAAATGGATTATAACCTTAACTTACAAATAACTTTTTAACCCAGAAATCGGTAGCCACTGCTATATAAAAAATATTATATTTCCTATTGTACATATTCTACAGAATAAATCCTCAAAAAAACAATTCGACATGAAACAACAAATTACAGTACTGAAACAAATCGATCAGCAGACCGCATAAAAATCCCAACAAAATCTGGTATTCAAGTCAACTCTTTCACTTACAATATTTTCTAAAACTCATGCTTTTAGTTGCAAAGTGAGGGAGAAGTTCAGGCAGTTTATTGGTAACGAGTTATATTTAGAGGAGGCGAGAGGGGAGCGAAGTGCACACGTGTTGCCAACTCCTTAGGGTACCTCGGGGTACATCGGGGTACCTCGGGGTACATCGGGGTACCTCGGGGTACCTCGGGGTACCTCCTCGGGTACCATCTTCGATACCTTCATTATGCTCTGCCGGGGGGAGAGTATGAAATATAGCATGGGGCCGTATCTGCCGGGGTACGATAACAGTTTAATACATACGAGTGCAAAGTATGGACAGCTTTGCTAATACATTGTTTTGTTTAAAATTTTGCACCAGAGTAGGGAATAATATTTGATGATAACTCCTAATACATTCCTAGTGTGAAAAATAAATAAAAACAACACCTGAGTTGATGTACTTCCGAACAAGTGTTGACTTTACTTGTAGTACTGGAGGTGGCGTAGCAAATGAATGAACGATAGTATGCCGGCTGATATTGTGATCGATGGTTGATCTTATATGACCAATAAGAAAATCGACAGTCAGCTGCTCAAGTAGCGGTGGATGTGGGTGTGAGTAGTTCCGAAAGTGGTAAAAAAAAAAAAAAAAAAAACATAGTACGCCGGCTGAAACTTTCATCATATATAATTTACGTTATACTGAGCTTAAAAAAAAATGTCAGCTGCATGGTGGAGGGGGGATTCTGCGTCAGTCACTCGTACAAACTTGTAAAAAAAACACGTTCAATAAAGTCATAGTACGCCAGATGAAATTTAACACAGTGATTGTTAATATTATCAAAAGTACAAAAACATTAATCAGCTGCGTGAGTAGCGGTGGAAAGACCGTCAGCTGATGAAGTGAAAATTTAAAATATTGAGTTTTGCTACTACGCTGTCTCCTCACAAACACACATTTCAAGGGAGTTTGTAGAGCCGCTTCAGCCCATAACACGATTTTCGGGCTACCTAAGCCTATCCCCCTAAAATTTAAACGAACATATATGCGTCTTGAATTCAAAATCAAAAATAATGCCCGGAAAAGCAATTAAAGGGGGTGAGTATCTTACTTTCGATAAGTAATATTTTAAGCTACTTACAAATAATATAATTGTTTGAACCAAACTACCAATGTTAAACCATCACTCAAAATGTTTATATAAAAATAATAAGTAAATAATAAAATGTTTTATTTGCAAGAACATGATATGAACCGCACATATACACGCACGTGCAAACTTTTGTGAAAAAGAATAAGAGATACATGGAGTATAATTGTGTAATATTTATTACCAGAAGTTAAAAGATGGTGAATGCTTCCTTTGTGTCTTTTCGTTGGAATTACATTATTATTATTTATTTATTTTAGCTTTCCTAGTAATCCGTTTACGTGTGACGAATGGATTTTGATTATCGCCAGAGAAAGAAAAGTGGAGTCTTATACGCGAGCTAAGAATTCTGTTATAAAAAAAATGAATTTCTGGAGAAGGTGGGCATAATCACTAAATTACAACACTAGGATTTATTAATTGTATTTGTATTCTGAAGATTGTAAACATGAATATAACAATGTGGAGCTAAGTAATATTTTTATATGTGCCATTTAATTGTGACACCTTGGCCACCCACCGAAGTACCTACATTTGAAAAACAAAAAGCGTACAACAAGTGTAAAACTCTGATTAAGTAAATAAATATTATTAGTGTTTTGTTCTCTCATACAATATTATACGCGAAAACAAAACACTCATAAAATAATAAATACATATTAGATATACTAACAAACATAGATGCCCAAGACATAATATCATGATAAATACCTAATTTCAACGATCTCATACCTGCTTTCATTTTATAAATTATATTAACGTGCAACGCGACTCTATACCTCCTGCAGTAAACTTCTAAGAAGTAAATAGAATCAAAACAAAACAAAGTAAGGTAAGTGCCCCAATGATGGCCAGTTTAAGAAAAAAAACTGGTTTTTGTGAAATATTACTTTAGTAGCTCTTTTTTTATACAATTAAACAATTTTTTTTTTATTAATTTCTTATAAATTTTTTTATTTATTTTTTATTAATATATTTTTTAAATTTAATTTTTTCTTTGATTTTAATTTTTTATTTAATTTAATAAATATTAATTATAGCTAATAATAATTTTTATATTTATCCAGTTTTTTTTAATACTTGTTTTAATTTTTTATATCATTAATTTTTGTTAAATTTTTTTATTAGTTCTTTATATTAACTTTCGACATTTGTCCACGAATGGAATTATTCAATTTCAGCGTGCCAGTTATGGACACGTCTTTAGATACTAAAAAACATAACTGAAACTTTCTACTCACCGCAGTAACGATTTCCTTAAGAAAAGCCGTCGTTGTCAATTTCAAATGACTTTACACTTTGTATTCGCGCAAATTTGTACATGTAACAGACTGAATTGACTAAAACGTTAAACTTAGATAGTTCGATGTCTAAAGTCTATGTCACAGTGATTCCAATGTAAAAACGCTCATGTCCGCATTCTAGATATATCTTTTATTTTTTATTCATTACTGGTACCTTGTCCAAGACTGGTGCACTTACGATAGTTGAAAAAGCAATGATGGGAAAATAGTGCTTTATTTGTTGCACGTTATGGTTGATTTTACACTTAATGTTATTGTTATTATTGTTGTTATTTAAAATTTGTCTTTTATTGCTTAAATAACGGGAATAGTTAATTGGTTTATGATGAATGGTCGTAAGTTTAAGATAATATTTTGACCATTTGTAGCTTTATTAAAAAGAACAATGGTTGTAATTTGGTGGAACTTAAAACTGTTTTTTAAATTTTGTCTTAGTTCGTTAGTAAACATATGTAGCCCTAAAAATATACGGCAGATAACATTTATATTTTTTTATATTTCCTTTGTATTTTAATTTATGTTATTTCCATGAATGCAAATTATTATTACATTTATATTATTTAAGCTCGCTATTATGCATTTCTTTTACGTTAAAATAAAACAAGAAAAAAAATACTTTGGAACAATATTTATTGTTTTATACATACTAAAAACTTTTCGAAATTATCATAATTATCACTATGTCGATTGAAATTTGATAAAACTATGTTAAATAAGTTACGGGTGCAAGAACCATCGATCAGCTGGGTGGGAACAGGGAAGTTCTGTCAGCTAGACCCTGAATAAAACTGTGCATTACTCGAATAATCTGTATCTTTAGTGCGTCAGCTGACGGTCTTTCCACCGCTACCCACGCAGCTGATTGTTGTTTTCGTATTTTTCATAGTATTAACAATCATTTTGTTAAATTTCATCCGGCGTACTATAACTTTATTTTACGTGTTTCGTTTACAAGTTTAGGCGAGCGGCTGACGCATAATCCCCCCTCCACCACGCAGCTGACTATTTTTTTTAAGCTCAGTATGATCAAAATTATTTATAAAAAAAGTTTCAGCCGGCGTACTATGACTTAATTTTTTTTTTTTTTTTACCACTTCCGGAACCAACCATATGCGCACCCACCGCGGGTGCGCCAGCTGACTCTTGGAATATATATCAGTCAATCGAAGTCTATCGTATAAGATAGCAACCGATCGGCGTAAAATCACTACCTAAAATGCAACGCCACCTCCCGGGCTATTGGTTGAATAAATGATATGAAACCATTATTTATTGATATTTTATGGTTTTTTAAACTGAAAGAGTCCCACAGACTGCTACATTCACTAATCACAACTCTTCTATCATTACTGTCTCATTAAGTAATCCGAGCATCCTAATAATTCGAGATAGAACAAAAAAGGAAAATACCCTAATAAAAATTGATAAATAGTTTCGCCAGGGCAGCAGTGTGTAGTGTTAAGGAGAAGCGATGTCCCGTAGCGATTACAGCACGGACGGCTTGATAAAGGCATTAAAATATGCAAGTAACAGTCTTTAAGGCTCTTTGCAGCCAACCCGGCTAATTAACTCTGTTACCGTCCAAGACTCAAAGTAAAGCACCGTTTCACAATTATGCCGTAAACACTTGTTTCCTTTGCATTTTATGAGCCCTATCATATTTCTCGTAAATTTATGAATGGATTATATAGTTAATTATGAGATAAGTTGATAATGTTAGGTTTATATTGTGCTGTAGAGGACCGCCATTGAGGGCCTCGAGCCTCCCCTAACAGCGAGGGAGTTTTAGGCCATAGTCCGCCATGCGGGCCTAGTGCATTTTGGCGGACTTCACATGACATTAATGAATGTTGTTTTGCTTTACCGAAAGCCAGTTAAATGGCTATAACTGTAGAAATTCAGTATATTGCGTATGGAATATGCTACGTTATATGTAGTACCTACATTCGAAAAATAACACTTTATTGGGTCTTACATTTCCCCTATCAAGAAGATGATCAGCAACCATTTTTTTATAACTCGGCAATTGTTCTGTAGCTAAATTTTTTTCTTACATAACTGAACTTTAAACTATAAAATCTCAAGTATCAAAAAATTTGTCAGCTCCAAGACTATATATATTTTGGAGTTACAATTAAAAGTTAAATAAAGTATTGTCACTCCTGTAACAGTAATTGTATTTGACTCTACATGGAGGGTTCGCACGCTTCTTGAATAACAATTGCCTTCCAAAATGCAGTTTATCTTTTTTTTCCGGCTTTACGATGGTAATCTCACGTTTGTCGACCGTAAAACCTGAAGTAATAGTGTACCGAATTAAATTGGTGACTCACTTTATGGAGATATCTTGTAATAGTATACTTTTTATTTCGATCGTTCTGTAAAACTGTATCTTCGAAAATACAAATGAATTGTTAAGACTCAGTTCTATTTAATAGTTATTTTATTGACTGTATGTAGGTATTAATCGTGTTACCTACTGATCATATTTTTCTTAAGTATTGAGATGATGATAATAATCATCATTATCAGCTCATATTTTGTCTCTACTGCAGCACAAGCCACATCTAACAACGATTACATATGTCAAGGAATCAATTAGGTATTTCCAAATGCAACTATTACATACAGCAACCTTCCGAACCGAGCGTTAGTGTCTGTGAATGCCAATTTAAATGATTAAATATATTTAATTTCATTTCAGCACTAAATAGGTACATAACTCATTATTCAGAGTCGATGTTATGTCTCTTTCGTTAACTATGCGGTCATGTGAGAGGTCAGATACTTCAGTTTTCAGGACCGACCCATTTCATAGCTATTGTTATGGGTGCAATGCACTGACGTTAAAAGGAAAACAGTTCCAAAAATTCTTTGTTAGAAGCACTTTACACAATTTGAGGAAAAATTCATTTGTTTGTTACCAATTTATTATCCACTCTGTTGCGAGAATTTCTTGGAAATGTACAGAGAAACGATAAAGCTAGGCAATATTGGATGTTGTCAAATAAAATATATCTACCTAGGTATTTTACAAGAATCGATCAACACTGTTACGTTTTATTAAATTCGTCTAGTTATTTGATTCTACGAAAAAATACTCCTTGTGAATGCCAAAAATTAACTCTTTCAACAGCTTTTCTATTATCAAATCAATTTATCCTAATATGTGTTGAAAATAACAGATAAATCAACGTACCTATAAGCAAGTAGATAACTTAAATACAGGTTTAAATATAGGTAGTTATTGAAATTTTATTTTATTGACAAAGATAATAAGCATTTTTTCAATGTTACTTGAATAAATGATTTAGTGTTATTATATTAGGTAATTACATAAACTGTAAACAACTTAAAAATTTACTCACACTGATACTGAAACGTAATTTAAGTTCACTTTAACGGTTTCGGTGGAAACGGCGTTAATTGAATTGAAAAACAAAGTTTAATCTTTTAAATTACAATCAAAGCCAGCATTATCTAGTTTCCTCACCACCGGAAGCTTATCCCCAAACGAAGTGGCAAGTTAGTGGCGGCTTAGAGATGTCTTAACTTAACCGTTCCAAACTTAACTTTTATCTTGTAGAGAGATTTACTCTTTTTCCTCGTCGATAAGCTTCAAAAACTTGGCGTTTGTCATATCTAGTTCATTATTTATGGTGTTATATGTCTTTCTGGCGTCAATATATTGATTTAAAAAATAAATAATAAAATAAATAATTTAAAAAATTGTAAAAATTCTAGAGTTTGTTTAGTTGATCGCTCTAACCTCAGGAACTTAATTTTGTTACACGCAAAAATTATATATGCAATATATATATACACATAATTATAGGCTGTAGTCTTTATAACATCATGCTACGACCAATAGGAACGGAGCATCAATGAAATATGTTGCAAAAACGGGGAAGATGAGATGCAGACGATGTTGCGCGGATCAGGCAGTATATTATGATTGTACAAGTACCTACATAGATTCGGTATGCCTACTTACTTATATGAAGGAGATTCTTACAAACAGTACAAGATCAAGTCCAAATTCTAATGCCACTTCAAATTATTCAGTATCAATTTCAAAATAACTTATATTTACCCTTTTTCTCCAACGCAATATTGAATACGAGGTTGCAATTCCTCGTCCATTTGTATAAGTTGAAGTATTCTCTCAAAGAACATTCATTTTGTAGACATGCGCGGAACCAATTGAGTTTCGACGTAGATTTTGCTAACAACGAATTCAATATTCTTGTCTATTTCTTATTTCAAGCATTGTTGTTGTAATACCTTCTATAAATCGACGACCAACAGGTTTCCATCATATCAAATTTAATGCCAATTTATTATTATTTGTATTTTATACCTACTATAAAGTGTTCCTATTGTAAATTTTAGAGTGTTTTCTAAATCCAGTTACGATGTTTCTTAAACTTAATGTTTGGAACATTAGAGTAGGCTATCTTATAGATATTATTTCATTCGCTTACTAGTATGAAAAGCTTCAGATACCTAATTGTTGACATTGAGATTGTTTTTGTTGTTTAGTTAGCCATGAATGGACGATATCCAATATAGACGCAGTTTTATAACAAGCATATTACCTAACAAAATTTTAATTACATATTTAGGTACATACAAGATTTTCAAATCAGAATTACTCCTCCAAATTAAAATAGCCATCCCATCACACAACCATATTAATCCAGACGAAGACATTTTGGCTAGCCGCCTAATAGCACGCTTCTGTAAATTGTTTAGCTACTATTTTGCGAGCCCATTGCCGAGTTTGTAGACAGCCTTTTGCATATAAACGCCGCGCTTCCATACGGCTGGAACGCAGATGTTATTCTTTTATGGATATGATATAAGTTTGAATGTTGGGGGATTACCTTGGATCTTTATTCACATAGGCTATTCTCTTATTCAAACTGTCTACTATGTCTTTTCAATATTTTTTATGTAAAACGATACATTTTTTACCTTTATAAATGGTTTATCGGTCTTATCTATATAGCTTTATAATCTATAAGTCATATTTGCGAGCAAATGTTATACCAACTCAGTACATATGCTTTATCCATCAAATACTGAAGTTGAGTTTAGTGAATTTATTAGACTTAAGATGATAGATGAAGTTTGGCTAAGTTAACATGAGAATAAAATCCGTTGCATTACTTTATATAATCCCCAATCTTCTTAGGGTTTATTTAAAAGACTAATGCACTATCTAGTAAAGCAATAAGTCCAGGTGAGGTTTAGAATAGGCGCGCCCATAATATGCGATGTCAGCTGTAATACTCCGGTTTATGGAGCGTCTGCGGTGATAAATTCTGAATGTAAAATGATGGCTCTTTTTGCAACACCATGAAGATGTTACGAATACTATACTGTTATATATTTACTTATTTAAACCTTTAATCTTCTTTTGAGAGGTTTTTTAAAATATCTTTAGGATTATTGATTATTGTTAAACCTAGCTTTCAGGTCAAGTCTTGGTTCAAATCCCACACAGGACATACGTTTGTGTGCATGAACATGTCTGTTTGTTCTGTATCTGGATTTAAATGTCTGTGTTTAGACTGTAATAGACCTTTTTTTTTAACAGTAGAGGTACGTACTAACATAACGTAGCACGTTTACTTGTTTGATAAACATTATACTGTTTACTTACACTAGTGTATTATAGTTTTTTTTTTTTTATATCCTGGGACATTTTTCACACACGGCCAATCTGATTCCAAAGTAAGCTTCAAATGAAGCTTGTGTTATGGTAACCAGATAGCTGATATACTACATATATTACTTTTTAAATACATACATATTATAGATATTTACATCCAGACACAGGACAAACAGACATATTCATGCATACAAAATGTTTGTCCTGGGTGGGATTCGAACCCACGACCCGCGGCTTGAGAGTCAGGGTCACTAACCACAAAGCCAACCGGGCTGTCAAATAAATAGCAAAGGTGAAATATAAATGAAAATGTTGCATTGAATAAAAAGCTTTCTCGAGTAAAATACATTGCGTACCTATCCAATCTCCATATTTCTGTAGGTATCCAACAGAATAGCATTTCAAATATTGTTCGCTTGTAAAGAGAAATGGTACTAATCTAATTGGATTACAGACCGACAGATTCATTTGCAAAGCAATGATTTTGAAAGATATTTTTGTATACAACACGTTCTTAATTGAGTGCCAAAAAATAATTTTCCCAGATTATAACTATTATGTAGCTTAAGTTTTGGGATATACTTATGTTATTTTTATCGTAGAATACTTTATAGTATCACGCTATGACCCAAGGAGTTGCACATCAATGAATAATTTTGGAAAAACGGGCAAATTCATCTCTCTCTAATCCTCTCTCACTTATGTGACTTAGTTGAGAAAAACAAAGGCACCTTCCAATAAATAAACATTCCAGTATCGAATTTAGTACTCCATCCCAAAGTGAGTTCATCATGAGACCTGTCTAGGTCCTAGTAACCCTTCAAAAAGCTCTACATACTCTTGGAGGCGTAATAAATTTAGTTGAAAGCGATTGAGTGCTTCGGTCGGCATCGTTAGTAGGGACAGGGTGAAAGACAACCCGTCCTCATGAGAAGGGTGCTTCCATTAATCAGAAACCAGAGGAAATGACGCATGGTTTAAATCCTTTTGTATGTTGACCGTAAATAAGGAATTCGTGGGTACTTAGGTATATAGGATTTGTAGAGCAGATTTGATTAGCAAACTAGCCAGCTCAAAATACTTGAATTTGAATTTCATTATTTGTAGTATATAGGTGTAGGTAATAATGAGAATTTTAGGCTCTATAGTCAAGCCTAAAAGCTTACAAAACATAAAAGGTGTAATAATATAGAATAAATATTAGAATCATCTGCTAGTTGTATATTATTAGCCGAGTTGTTTCCCATATGTGTGAGCTTTGATATGGCAACATTATACTGCGATCGCATAGCATTTTATATAATGTAAATGTGCTTAGTAATAAAAACATAAAGTATTTCAATATAAAAACCACAACAAACTCGGTAGTTGTTTACTATTTTTCCCACTAACTATTAATATTATGGATCGGAAGCCTCACCCCAAATACAAATGTAATTAAAAAACCACTTCTGCTAAAGAATTCGCTTAAAAAACGCGACGAATTTTTTTCAGCGCTGGGGTTGCGCCCTTGAAAAATATAATCTGCCTGTATTCGTTAACGCGACCCGTTCATGAATAATTTATGTGGCAACACTGTCGTGTGGTGGACTTATTCTGTCGTTCCGTGAATGTAGCTTAATTTTTCTTTTTAAAATATCGCGCGATGATTTTTAAAGCCAAATAAGGTTTATTTCAGCGGATTTCGACAGGGAAGTCTATTTAGGCGATTACATCAAAGTCGATTTATGATAATAAAGTATGACGAACAAAAATATTATGTTACGTCTGGAGTTTGTTTGTGTCTGAATACGATTGTTATTTTAGGCTGTTTTATTTTGGTTTCGAATAAATTAAAAAGCCTTACTGTTGTTGTAGCACTTCCATTGTATTGTTTTGTAAATGGCCGTTAGCCAGTCTATGGTTTGTTTTTATATTGCCTCCATTTGGATGAGCATAAATAAACATTATATTTGATTAATTACATTCGGTACTGTAATGTATTTACATACCTAAAGGTCATTATTTATATGATCTTATTGTGAGAGTGCAGCAAGTTTTAACGAAAAAAAATTAATTTCTTTTATAGATTCGTCCTAAAAGTTAATGTAATATAGCGTCTATTACATTAGCATAAGTGCTAATCGAAATGGATCTTGGAAACTCACTAATTAATGATTCATAATCAATTCCGTTTGCGCATTCCGGCACGACCAACGACTATGTTCGCAATGGATGTACGAAACTTTATAACACCCTAATATACCTATTCTATCTTTAAATGATTCCTGTATCTAGTAGCGGCAGTATCGTAAGTGTACCAGTCGTGGCCACGGTACCAGTAATGGCCAAAAATTAAAAGAAACATCTAAAATTCGGACATGAGCGAATGTTTTTACATTGGGATCACTGTGACATTGACTTTAGACATCGAACTATCTAAGTTTAACGTTTTATTGAATTCAGTCAGTTACATGTACAAATATGCGCGAATACAAAGTGTAAGGTGATTTGAAATTGACAACGACGGCTTTTCTTAAGGAAATCGTTAAGGCGGTGAGCAGAAAGTTTCACTTGTAAAATAGTATTGCTTAATTAAAATCAAAATTAGTTTTGTTTCATGTGTTAACCATAAAATAATGATAAACTAAGACTAAGACTGGGGTATCCATTAATGAATTTTCCCTGGCCAAGACTGGGTCACAAAACTACAACTTTTATTTGTTAAATTAATTTAATCCAGCTTTGCCGTATCTCACGCGTAACACATTACAAATATTAAATAAGGACTGGACTTTACGGTTTCACTATATTCAGTGCTGAAACTTTCACAATTTTCAAAAACCAGTATTTTTTTTTCTTAAAGTGGCCACCATTGGGTCATTTACCATACTACTAAAGTATAACTTAAAGATAAAAGAGATACTTGAATACTTTCTTCCCGGGAAAACATTCGAAATATTCCTTTGAAAACGCGAGTAGGTATATAATGTAATTATTTACTTTCATATCGTTAAAAGATACATATGTACTCAAGAATAGTGTAAATACTCAGTTAAAATATGTATATTCGTACATTACTACAGAAGCCAGAGCTCAAATAAGAAAAATAATATAGGTTTCATTATTAAACCAGATATTAGTATATCCTTTGAAATGAAATGATATATATTTATTACTTCAAATAGGCCTTCACAGGCACTTATGAAACGTCGATTCTAATGCTCGGTTTGGAAGGTTGCTTTTGCTGAGAAGTGCCGGCAAGAAATTCAGCACTGATTTTTATTTCTAATGCCGCATCCAATTCAAAAGAGCATCTATCCGTGTTCTGTCCATGTTTGTCCACCACCCTCTGTCATGAGCTTAATTTGAATTATGTCGGGGCAGACGCCAGCCTCCCCTTATATGTATAAAATTCACGTTTATTCCCCCCACGAGGGGACCATTGGCACATTTCACTTTTCCCTCAGATAAATATAAGTGTATCGATGAATTTTTAAAATACTTTATTGCGCTATCTTTAATAACATTGTATGTACCCGAGTCTAGTAAAGTTGAACATGTTTAGTATAAATGTGTGAATCGTGACAAGTATTAGTCAGGCAGATAGGGTTAGCCCTATAGACTAAATATGTTTGAAATGAAATGAAATGAAATGAAATGAAATAAATTTGAAATGAAATGAAATGAAATGAAATAAATTTGAAATGAAATGAAATGAAATAAATTTATTCATTCAAATAGGCCTTCACAGGCACTTATGAAACGTCGACTCTAATGCTCGGTTCGGAAGGTTGCTTTTGCTGAGAAGAGCCGGCAATAAACTCAGCAATTACTCTTTTCAAAACAAGTTTTAACAATTTCTTTAACAATAATAATATTAGTCCTGATAGAACGAGCGCTATACCCATGCCTCGCCATCGTTAATATAATCGTTTATACTATAATAAGCCTTCTGTACCAAAGCTGACTTAACTCGTTCCTTAAATTTATTCATAGGCAAATCTAAAATATTTGTGGGGATTTTGTTATAAAACCGTGCACCAAGTCCTAAAAATGATCCTTGCACTTTCTGTAGTCTATAAGCAGATGTTACAAGTTTATGCTTATTTCTAGTATTAATGGAGTGAAAATCACAATTCACAATTTTTGTTTTGTTTGTATGATTGATTTGTGGTATTACCTATTGATCCTTGATTGCTAAGTCTAACAGCAGTTCCTGCTATGACCGGTCTTGGGTCTTAAACATATTGGAATTTTCCCATAACTTTGAACAAGGCCGAAAAAAAATACATGATAATATAATATTGAAAATATTCTGATTAAATCGTAAAAATCAAAGCTTATAAGATTGAAATACACAGTATACAGTACGACTTGGTGGAAAGAGTTGGGCTCGTTAAATTCGGAACGTTCGAAACATTTTATTTCATGCCGTCAAAACATTTTTACGATTCGAATCGTAAAAATTGAGGACTTTATTAAAATCTGAAACGGAACCGGTCTTGGTCGACCGTGTGGCGCATTATGTACAATGGGTCAAGACAAGTAAAATATCAAAATTTTATATGTTGGTTAAATATGTGGGTGAAGGAACAAAAACGCTTTAGGACTTCAATAATGATTACAAAAAATACTAAGTATTTATTAAGTGAAGGCTGAGCTATAATATTACTAATATTTTTTTAATTAGGCAATTTTATTTCGACTAATAAAAAAAATAACATAAGCACTAAAAGTAATATGAAGATAGTACATAGATTAAATAAAGATAGAGTTACCTAAAGATCAGATACAGTAACAAAATGTACAATATTTACCGATATAGATACAGAGTAAATAAGCTAATTACTAGAATACGAAAATAATTGCATTAGCCGAAATCAAGCGGCAACAAACACAGGAAACCTGATATTTTTGTAAATGCGCTCAACACTTATCCCTAGGGAGGGCAGGGATTATCCCCTTAGCCTCCTTCTGCGAAGAGGTGATATCGCAGAAGGAGGCGGCGGAGCGTGCGCGGGAGGACGATCCCCTCGCGTCACAGCTCCGCCGGCGGAGGAGGGGGGGGAGGCGGCGACAGTACGATCGCCGTCACCTCCCCCCCTAGGCGGTGGTGACCAGCGGGAGAAAGGGCGCGGGGGCGCCCACTCCCGCATTGCACGGTGCACCACCGTAGCGGGAGGGAATGGCCGAGCACTCGCGGTCATTCCCAGATCCCCCTCCCAGAACGGGAGGGGGACGAGAAGGGCTCGCCGAGAGGGCGGGCGGTCGCCGGGGGGGACTGGACGCAAGGGCTGTGCCAGATTCCCAGTCCCCCCCCCCACAAAGGCGAGGAAGGAGTGCCGCTGGGTCGTTTAGTGGGTATACCGGTTGACTAGCAACCGGGGAGTCCCACATAACCCTCCCTGTCCCCCGACGGGGAGGGTATGCGTAACGCATTTTTCCCAGCGATAAAAAAAAAAAAAAAAAAAAAAAAAAAAAAAAAAAAAAAAAAAAAAAAAAAAAAAAAAAAAAAAGGGATTATCCCCTTTCCGGGATATGGCCGCCGAGGGATCCCTGGATATAGAAGAGGCCCGTTTCATTAATCACATATCAGTTAACAAGGATCCAGTTTCTAACTAAGCTCGATTAGAGGGTTTGATGAACTGCTAATTTTCTTAGTGATTCGCCCATCGGATCGGATAATTAGAATTGAAACGAAGGCTGGGATATTTAGGAGATTAGGTTTTTCTACTATTCCATTATCGGCTCTATTACTATGCGGAATGAGGATGGGATTTGGAAATTAGGTACCTACACAAGTCAATCGAATACATGGATTATTAATATTTCACATATAATTTCTACTGCAATTGAAATAGCATCTAGTCTAGTAACAAGCAAAAAAAGTTTCATGTTTTTTAAACACAAATCTTGAATGGAATCTGGTATTGTTCATTGGAAAGTTATGAGAAAGAGCAGACGGTAGAATAAAAGAATCGTCGTATTTTATTTGGTTCGCTTGGATTGGAAAGAATTTAAAAATTTGATATTGCAATTTTTTCATTATTGTCTGGAGTTAATTTGCTTGGATATTAGTCTGTGACTCTCCCACACCCGCAGCTACCGCTCTGTGGTCTATGCGACTTTGTGGTCGCCATTGTGGTTTTTATATGCGGGTTGTTATAGTAGGAACCTAGAAACCATATATCATTTAATCTATATGATAATGTAAAAGTTCATATTTAGGTACGTAGATTCGTACAAATGTTTAGCAAGAGCGTAAAATGATTAAAGACTTTTTGACGTAAACACTTTCGTATCGTCTGAGTAACGCATACAGAAATGCATTCTAGGAAAGTACTTATTTTCGAAATGAAACATAGGTTGTATAACTGATGGCTTTGGTTTGACTGATGGGGCATATGATAATGCAGGTATAAAAGACTTATTAACTGCATACCCAAGATTAAATGACAACGTTTTGGTCATGCCTCTATTGTAACAAATGTCTTAACAGCGGCAACTTTTAAGAATTCATCTGCTTGTTTGTCGCCCTACTTAAAATGGGTACGAGAGATATTCATTAGCAGATAACTTGAAATGGTTTCATGAAGAGAATTGTAAGTAGCGTTGCAATACGTAAGAGACAATTATAAAGCAAAAGTCCTGTAATTTAAAGTAGCAAAGCAACTCCGATTAAGTTTGTTGAATTGCTTCACTGGTAATAAATTGCCAAGTGAAATTCAAAAAGTTACTTTTGGAAGTGGCAAGCTTTCCCAACGCCCTACTTAAAAGTTACAGCACATTTCCCATTATTTTCTACCGCTTACATTTCGTATGTTTCTCCGTGTGTTATCTGCGTATGTCGAGTGTGATACAAATGGTACAAATTTGTTGTTTTAATGTCAGAATAATTTATTATTTCTACGAGGTAAACGAAATTTCTGTTTTAGTTAATCAAAGCTTATTTATAAGAAAATTCATTAAAACAAATCATGTCTAATGTAAAGATAAAGCGAACCTCCTAAGGTTATTAAGTCCAATAAACAAGTAGCACTTAAACCAACCGCTCAGATTAATTTCACAAGTAAAGGAAATGTAAAGCAATCAATCAACGTTTTCCTTTGATTATATCTTTTTGAAGTTACATCAAACTCTTGTTAAACTCCTCGGGGGTCTCTTCTAAAGTAATTTTGTAGACAAATTCCTTAGGACACTAATTTATAAATTGCTCCCAGTTATATTTTAAGGAAGTTATTTCAAGTTCACCTCAATGATAATTTCGTTATGATACCATTTCTTTTGTTCAAATTTGTTCATAGCTTTCATTGGGTAAGTAATTATGTTTTAAATCTACCTATTGTTAAAATTTACTTTGATGATTTAATATTAATACCGTACTAGAGGTTTGAATACTATGACAAGACATTTCAGAAAGCTCCTTTGGAAAGAGACGAACTGTAATTAAATCTCTTATCTTATTTATCTTTAATGAACCGAAATATCCCGCTGTCGACATCACACATGGTCATTGTCTGACATTTACATGAGATGCCATACGGATAAACTACTCTAGGACTCCTTAAGCTGATGACGTCATTAACACGATAAATGGGATAAACCAGGAAACGGAGTGTTGCTCAGCAATACATAGTTCATTAAAGACAACATAGAGATAACAAGCTAAAAGTATTAGGTAGAGAATAAAAGATTAAAATCGCCTAACAAGTTTTTGAAGATGTAATTGATATGCATTGCGTTACGTAAGTGTAAGTGACCTTCAGAAATGAATCTGATAGCAAACTGTTTAATTATGTATATGCTCCGACGGAAAGTGAATGTGAACAATACGGTTGGCTAGTCAACCATAGATAGTAAAAGCTGAAGAAACAATGTAGGCCATACGGTAGATCCCTGGGGTACTCTTGTATGAAGTACGGCAAATGGAACAAACATGACAGTTATAATGAAATCCAAATAAAGACTGAGCTTTAGTCCTATGACTCTAAAAGTATACATTTTCTAATGCTAGATCATTGTAAAAAGGGAATTTCTATACATTTTCTAATGGTAGATCATTGTAAAAAGCGAATTTACTTGCGAAAATATTTAAAAAAGATATTTACTTATAATTATTGAAAGCAAAAACGAGTATTTACATGAACCTACCTACTCAATTATGTAAATGGTATCAAGAGATAAGCTCGCGAGAAAAGTTGGCGCCGTTGAACGTTGTGTGCTTAAGAAATGAAGATTGTATGTAGAAGGAAAAAAGAAAATTAGATGCTTACAATTCTGAAAAATTGAAATTATACGTGACGATAGAAAAAACCTACATTTAGTATTAAAATAATAACTAGAGGAATACAGAGAGCAGCTGTATAATTCATTTCAGGAGACTGAAGTAAAATATTATTTTAACAAGGTCCAGCCGGAGCGGGTGTAGTGTAAAGTGTAAATGCGGCAGTGAGAACTAAGAGTAATCTAAGTTGAACCACACCTGTGTGAAAACTTGTAACTACTACCCGCAATGTAATTTGTATTCCGCAAATAGGCCGAGCTCTCCCTATTACACGGCTCTCGACTTTAGTCACTTGTGTCTGAATTAATCCGCAGACGTATTTTATTTCTGTATGCATAAGGCTAGACGGTGATTCTTGAGCGTAATGAAGTAAGAAATTAACTAATGAGAAAATGGTTTTTTTTGTAAAGCAGAAAAGAATACTGTGACTGAACATGAAACAAATATATAAGATTAGTCTGTTTTTGGCACTAAATTGTTTCTTTGAGCGTCTATTCCAATCACAAATTATAAAAGTCGAAGCAACTATAGTAAAACAAACATAAAATTTTGGTAACTTCAAAGTTTAACAGATATCGTGTTGAAAATTATACCTTAAAAAGCTAAAGAACTAACCTCTAATATACTCTTGAACCGACTGGAAACTTTCGCCACAAATTTAGTTTAGCGGAGTTAAAAGTGACGAAGGTAATGAACATCGAGCTAAAAGTCAACATTATTTACAGAATGCAAGGCATAGAGGAATGTCCAGTAAACTGAGCACGGCTCGCTGGCCTGACATTACAAAAGAGGAGTGAGGCTTACAAAAGCAAAGGGAGGGCCGACTAGACCGGTAGCAGGCCGTATTAGCTGTCGTGTCCATTGTTATACGAAGTTAATATATTGGTGGTGTCTCAGAGAATGAGATTGGAGCTTTGGCCGGTTACAGTACACCACCGATCGTCGCGTCGGTGCGTACTTCAGTCTTTTATATGCAAACTAGTAGCTCCCCGCGGTTGAACCCGCGTTCCCGGCACATAAGGCAGCCTATCTATGCCCTTTCCCCAGCTTTTATTAAAATCGATGTAATGGTTTAGGCTTTGGGTTTAGGCGTGAAATCAGGCAGTCAGTTATTTTCGTATTTACAATATACATCTACACTTACATCCCGAAACAACAAGCATAGACTGTCAGATATATAGACATGGCATATTTAGCATGGGAGACAATATTATGAATGTTTAGGAAATTTATTCCTCTGTGGTAGAGTTTCTACCTAGTCTTCATAAAATCGATTGCCATATATGAAGTGTCGTTACGTAGGTACATTAGAGGTAGAACTTTGTTGAATTTCAGACACTTATCCCTTCGTAATGGTACAATACAGACATAAATGTACTTCGAACGACATAAAATTATAATAGCTTTGCAGTTCTGTTCAGCAGATCATAAATTTCGTCTATGTTGAAACTGAATTACTATCAACTCACTCAAAATAACGTTGTAAAATGGAAACTCGTAAATACGACGTCCGCAAAACCGGTTTACTCGTATGCAAATGATTGTAGCCTATCCCAAATACACTGTCAAGGGGTTTCATACTTTATCCGAGATAGATAAAGTCTAAAATCTAATGAAGAAAGTTAACAGACGGTCGGGTCTTTAGGGATCTTAAAAAACGTGTTAAATGTCACTTAATTAAAGTGAAGCCTTTGACGAAACCTTAGATATGGGGAGAAGCAACGCAACGGTGCAAGTAAGTAATTAAATTGAAATTGTTTCTACGTAAATGATACTCGTATATCTACTATTCATTCCATTGGTAAATTTATTTTGTAGCTACCTATTAGTGTTATTTATTTACTATCTACTAACACGGTAGGTTTTTCTGAGTCCTAAGAAATTATAGTTGATATGTTGGATTAATAATATACCTACATAGGCATATAAATCCTAATAATGTTTTAATGTTTATAAGTATGGACATTTGTTACTGTTCTACGTAATACGTGCTGAAAGGATAAATGAAGTCTGATTCATCGATAGAATATGCCAGAATTAAGACTAAGTAGTAGGTACTTTTTTTCTTCAGAACGCGGGTGAAACCGCGGAGGCTAGAATATGGATAATCATCTCAACAACATTCCTTTTAAAATTACCTTTTAATCCTAATCCTAAGTAATATTATAAAGTAGCGAAAGTAACTCTGTCTGTCTGTCTCGCTTACAGATTAATACTACGGAATCGATTTAAATAAAATTTGGTACACCGATAGTCTAGAGCCTGAGAAAGGACATAGGTTACTTTTAATATTTATCCCGGGAAAATGGAAGATCTCCAGGGTACGCGGGTGAAACTTCGGGGAGACACTAGTAATAAATAAATTCTATAGCTGTTAAGTCAAATCTGGAATATAATGAAAGAAATCAGTTGACCTGATTCAAATTTATTCCATTTCATAAACTATTTTGCCATCGTTCAAAATATTCAATCACAATTTTTCCAATTCATTAATTTAATTGCTTTTCATTTTTTATACACATGCTAAATTACTCACTTCGCTTATAAATCTCGGATTCAATTATTTAGTTTAATCACCAATTGTATCATATATTTACACTATTTGTTTATAAAGCTAAATCTATTTATTTTTCATAAAAGCCAATTTTAACACCCAAATTATTATTATGATCTAAACCAAACAAGCTTCACTATGTTAGCAATTTGATATTAATTTTGGTAGAAACGTTAAGTTTCAATTTAGCAATATTGAAACCAGCATAACGCCTCGGTTAATAATTATGATGCAGTTTGATTTAATTTATACCCAGTAACGTACATTACACTAACTGCATATATAAACCAGTTTGGCACATTGCGTGTTAGCATTAACCCAGTAAATTTACTGAAACCAGAAGTTAGATTACCAACTTACATACACCACACCACACAGCATTAGCACCTCACTGCTGCTAATGCGAATAACGGACGTAAAACAATATAGCTGACTGTACACCGTAGAAAATAAATTAAAACGAAACTCCACTTTGCTGAAGTTCGCTTAAATTCGTACCAGTTCTAGAACAAGGTACAATTTTAATTTCCGGACACTCCTGGGACGGTAAGTTTCCAAATTAATTACAATTTCAAAGTGGCTCAAAGTATTTTATGACTGCATTTCCTTTACTATAGGAGCACTATCTGAAGACCAGCTGAGTGAAATGTAAGATAAGAAATATCAGAAAATAGAATTCACAAACTACTTATATTATAAATTTTCATTTTCATTTTCATTTAAAATCATTTATGAAACTAAAGCGAAGCCGGTAATTCTATGCTTAAAGCAGTCTTTGAGAATGAAAGAAGGCAGATATTTTCAAACAAACAGCACACACACGTGTGGAATGCAAAAGCGATACAGTAAAGTCTGTAATATTTACCTAGAAAATACAAAGCTTTAGAGCTCTAGCTCGTACGAATTTATCGGTGCTTACAGTTAGACAACCGGTTTACCCTACCAGTATCGATACTATGATACTTCGAATGTTGGGAATAGTAAGGTGAACTATAAACGAAAATAAACACACGACTCTAAATGGCCATACACGATTCGCTCATAACACATTATAATTGTGTTACTTTTTGAGGATACCGCGAGGAGGATTTTATTGCTATAAAGACTGGCTATGTGGTGTAACATCATCAGGGGTTATTAAGGTTCAGATCTGTGAATAACGTCAAAATTTACCATCTGGATTGAAAGAAATCATAAGATATCTTCTACATACTAATAATACTTGAAGATGAAGTATAAGTTTTCAAGTCTGAATCGATTAATTCTAAGTCTCCAGGTAAAGTATCTACACAAATCATACTGAAATGGAAGACAAAGTTTAATGCAGCTGATACCTTGCGGTTTGAGACCATTAGCACTGGACTGTGTGCTTTTAGAGAGCTCGTTAGGTAAGTTCCGTAATGCTGATCGTTGCGATTGTCTCATTCTTTGGCAAACGGAATGAATCACGCCTCAGTAATTACCCTTTTAGAAATCTTTAATTTCTCCATTTTTTGTGCGATAAAAGTTCAGTAGTAAATCATCGCCTGCTCTAGTACCCTGATGGTACGTAGTAGATAGGTACGTAGATAAATACATATGAATAGAATTATACGTATTCATTCAAATAGGCCTTAATACATGATAGTAAAATTGTGATAGTACAAACTAATGTAGCAAACATGTTTTCAGTAATAGAAATCATAATTAGGAAACTATAATAGGGTACTAAGATCAAATATTAAGATCAGCATAGCAAACAATTCGTGCAATACATTAATAATGATGGCTCAATTAAATATAAGAGTTTTTATAATATATATTTATTTAGATATCCCTAAAACTAAATGCTTAGGTATTAAATCGGTTCTACTATTTTCAACTTCAGCGAGAAAAGTCTCTTATCAATAATGTATCAGACTTTCGTTCGCTCCGTTTTTCACGAAAGGGATAAACTTTTATGAAATATTCAACTGCGCCGAAGTCGGCTGTTTATCCATTTTTACTCAGCAATCTTTAGAGAATTTTTAAACTGAAGACTTACTGAGAATATGTAACAAGCAGAGCCGAGAAACTTACCTGAAGTAAGCTATTATTTTACTTATAATTTACTATAATAACTATGACGATTCCTCTGATGGAAAAGGAAGTTGTCTTCGAAAATCATATATGAAGTGACAAACAAAGTGGCTCCAAAGATTTGTGACGGATATAGCCATTTGGCCATCTCCTTCCAGTCTTTGTTTATAGAACATTAGTCTTTTGAGCTACAATACATGAGATTCAAAAGAACCCCATAATGAGATTGACCAAGGCCTCAACAAAAAAAGCAGAAGTATAAGTACCTACTTCGTTTTATAGGTGTCTGTCTACGCGCGCAAAGTTTTTCCTAGGAATTCGTGCTTGAGTTAAAAATGCATGAAATTTATAATAGTCCCGGTCGTTTTTACGGCACTCCACAGAATTGTGGTATCTATTTGACTGTTCTGATGTACCTTGTTGACCGTCGCTTAATAATTGAAGAAAATCCATAGGGAGTTTTGTCTATACTAATATTATAAAGGGGAATGATTTGTTTGTTTGTTTGTTTGTTTGTTTGTTTGTTTGTTTGTTTGTTTGTTTGTTTGTTTGTTTGTTTGTTTGTTTGTTTGTTTGTTTGTTTGTTTGTTTGTTTGTTTGTTTGTTTGTTTGTTTGTTTGTTTGTTTGTTTGTTTGTTTGTTTGTTTGTTTGTTTGTTTGTTTGTTTGTTTGTTTGTTTGTTTGTTTGTTTGTTTGTTTGTTTGTTTGTTTGTTTGTTTGTAATGAATAGGCTCCGAAACTACTGGACCGATTTCAAAAATTCTTTCACCTTTGGAAAGCTACATTATCCCCGAGTAACATAGGCTATATTTTATCCCTGTATTCCCACGGGAACGGGAACTACGCGGGTAAAACCGCGGGGAGGCAGCTAGTATGGAATAAAAAGAATGTCCATTGCAATTAACAAATATCTGAGCAAAGTTTCCCATTACTTTTGTATCCAGACCTAAATCGTTGGACCTACAAAGTTGACTTACTACACAGATACTGACACATACATATTAATTTAACACCACAGACCTTTAATCTGATTAGGCGTATGTATTTCGCGACTCAAAATGCAGCAAAAATGTCTACTTTCTACGCCATCATTTAGTCCGTGATCGAACGTTATTGGCTTCGGACGTCAACGTAAAAGTGACACGGTTGGTCTTCATACATATTGAGATACAAATGTTATCTGGTTAGATAGAACTGTGTTTCACACTCTCAAGCTAACCTTTCACATTATCAATTTTCCTTCCAACTTTCAAGCTTACATTTCAAATGATTAAATTGCTCGTTGATTTCACTACCCAAGAGTCAAAAGTCAAGACCTTGGCACTGACCGTTAGTCACGCCCTTGAACGTCGTAATAGCCCTTGTATAAATTTATTACACTATATTACAAACGAATATCCCATACAACGTAAAGTGTCTATTGTAGTCTACGCTGCGAGGTAGTTTTACTATTGTTTACAGATTGTTTCCCATGAAGCTACTTGCGTAAAGAATGTCATACTGTAATTACATTTAAAATTTCTATTTTAGAGATTATCACGTTCATTATTTTAAGTCATTCAGTATTATATATTAATTACGGGAGAAATGTAAGTATTTGAATATTATAACGGTATGTGACGAGTCTATCGATCAAGAATAAGTCCCAAAAAAGTCTTGCTTTAAATGAATTACAACCTGTGAATGGTATTTAGAATCAATTCCATTTTTTTGTACGAGTACACCTTTATATACATTTGTTGTGTAGTCTTACCTAACAAACAATACATAAAAATATACACAATATAGGTACAATTCTTCATGGAAAATACATTATTCAATTTGGCCGAGCCGTCTTACGACCATTCGTCCATACATTTTAGAGGGAATACAAAAAGGCATGGAATGAGCGGAACGACTTCCTTTCCACGCCAGAGCGTCGGGCGTATTTCATTAAATTTTCAAGTTTGTGCAAATTTCCCGGCACGGGACATAAGCGGCTTGCCAAGAAGCTGTTCTCAGTTCCTACATTCTCTATTACAAACTTCGTCGGCGAGCTGCCGCAACTGAAACTCGGGGAGCGGACCTCTCACGCGAATGTATAGTAAGAGAAAGAGATACATATATTACATTGTCGTGCTAGTGTCGTTTCACATTACAGAATTACACCGAAGTTCGCGCCACTTGGACGAAAGCACAGATTATTGCATGTAATTGGATTGAAACGATATGTTCTGCGGTGACTTTATTATGAAAATCGCTTTACAAACGATATCATAATGTCCTTTACATTATACTAGCTGCCTCTCCCCGGTTTTACCCGCGTAGTTCCCGTTCCCGTGGGAACACAGGGATAAAATATAGCCTATGTTACTCGGAGATAATGTAGATTTCCAAAGGTGAAAGAATTTTTGAAATCGGTCCAGTAGTTTCGGAGCCTATTCATTACAAACAAACAAACAAACAAATCTTTCCTCTTTATAATATATACTAGCTGCCTCCCCGCGGTTTTACCCGCGTAGTTCCCGTTCCCGTGGGAATACAGGGATAAAATATAGCCTATGTTACTCGGGGATAATGTAGCTTTCCAAAGGTGAAAGAATTTTTGAAATCGGTCCAGTAGTTTCGGAGCCTATTCATTACAAACAAACAAACAAACAAACAAACAAACAAACAAACAAATCTTTCCTCTTTATAATATTAGTATATATAAGTATAGATACGGCATTACGATTATTTTCAATCGATTATGATTATAAATGAAATTCACGATTACACACAAAAGCGAACTAAAAATACAGCTCTAAAAGTCAAACCAAACATTTCAATTCAATTAACAATGTCATGTTCGAACCCCAATACTAAAAACAATATAATTTACGCAAATAAGAAAGGTCATGTTATTTGAGACTGGTTTTTACCTAAGTATAAATAAAGCTCGCCTGTATATATTAAACAAGTTTGGCGGGATTTAGACTCAATGGCTCGTGAAATATCCCATTATTCTTTGACAGACATCGACAGGTGTCTTGACATGGGTACAGCTTTTTGCACAAAGACCACTGAAGCGAACAGTTGGAATAGCTTTGTTGCCTTTTTCTTTTAGCTCGCTAGACTATGTGGGTTAAAGTTGCTATGACTACTGAATTTTGTATTTTATATTGTCGCTAGGCTATTTGATTTTCCAAGATTTGTCTGCGCAGTCTGTCGTACAGCAGAGCGTAAAGCGATGTCATGGTAAGTTTCTTTTAATTTTACATCTTACTAACATCATTCATCAACAGGAATGTTTGTTACTATACCGCGCAACAATATAAAGAAATTTAAAAAAAACTTGGCAAACCTATAAAATATATGCTCTATAAACAAAATAATCGGTGAAAATTTTAGACGGAGGTCTGAAAATATAACAAATGAAAAGTACTGACTCTCTGTCTGACTCATCGACCAGCGCAACCCAAACGCTTGAACCTAGAAGGCTAAACCTTTGTATAGATGGCTTTTAGTACGTAGATCAAGGATAAAGCCAGCTTTTTTTATATTCACGAGAATTAGCTTGAATTTATTTAGGAAAAGCCCGAATTTTTGCTTTAAAGTCATTATTTCAAACCGACTCGAGGGAAAAAGCTTGTAAAACGAGCGCAAAATTACCTAACATCAATAAGATAAAATCTTGATTAAGGTTTTTTCAGTAAAATAAGTAGAACAATGTCCACATTTAAAGCCATTAATTCGGCAATAAACGTGCTGTAACATAAATTATGTCAATTTGCGTCAAATAGATTGCATTTTCCCGTGTGATTTACTATTCTTGCTGTTGAACTCAACTTCGTATTCAATTAAAAATATTTTTGCGAAAAATCTTGATGAAAACTACATATTACCACTACCTACTACCTAATAAGATAAAGTTAATGTTTAGAAACTGTTTCATATATAAATGGATGCTGATAAGCAATAATGTGTTAACCCACAAAAGGTCAAAATAAAGGCTTTGATATATTTTTATAATGCACCGCGTATTTAATATACAAAGGTATTTCAAGTCATCTAAAACATGTATTTATAGTATCATACAAAAAGTCATACATCACATTATCTTAAGGCGTCATTTTCTTAAAACCAAGTTATGAGGGTTAACACATTATTGGTTATCAGTTTCCAAATCAATTCTTGTTGTCGCAACACACAAGTAGAAACAAAGCAACAAACTTAGCCGACATCGCAGTCCAAGGATATCCTGGAACGTTTGTACCTATTTCCATCTAACCAAATTCCGTACAACTAGACAGTTAGATCTCTATCAGGCTTAGTTTTGGATCATGTGCATTGTAAATTAGTTTATTATCATCGCTAACTTTGCTCGGTATCACTAGAATGCTTCGTGGAATTTGGTTAATCTAAATTCGTAGCATAGTTGCTTTATGAATATAACCTTTCTGGTTTGTATAGTGTGTAATTGATTAATTTGAGATTGCATTATATCGCTTTGAAAGGGCTTCGATGTTTTGCTTCTATTTGGATCACAGGAGCTGAGCTGGCACGTGTGGAGAGTAAGAAGAAGGAAGCATACGTAGTAAGTATTTGTAAATAGGTACTATAAATAGGTCTCAATTATATTATTATTTATTCTTATTATTTAAAGCCTAAGTTGTCCCACTGCAGGGCCTCAATTATAATGTGCTTATAAAGCTAATCCGTGCTAATAATATTAAAAAACTAGAAGTAGCTCTGACTGTATGTTTGTTGCGCTTTTACACATTAACTGCCGAACCTAAATATTTAGATTGAGGTAAAACGCTATGCTGAAGTAGTAAATATACTTAACTTGAAAGGTACGAGACAAATATGCGTAAAACTTAATGTTCATTATTTTTCTTTTGTAGTTAATAAAGTACTTACGTCTTACACTACAAATCCTACAAAGCTGTTATAGACAAGACACGGAAGTCAGTTTGCTGTTGTGAATCAGAGGACTTAGTTAGTTCTAAGTTTTAGTCTAGTTTTGTGGAGTGTTGTCAATTTGTACGGCTTAGTGTTTGTTCCTTGAGAAGTTTGTGCGCTGGACAAGTTAGCTAGACTTTAGATTTTAGCGAAATAGGTTAAATTGTATGTGCAGTGTGTAAATTCTTAGTTATAATTCGAATGTTTGGTAATATATTTAAGTTTGCTTTATAATCTTTTTGGGAAATGAGAATCTCTAACCCTAAACTCTGTCACATTAATTCAGAAGTTTTTGCTTGAAAGACTAACAAACATTTATCCATATATCCATCCACCCACATGCTTTCACATTTGTAATACTAAATAGGATTATGCAAATTTAATTTAACATCAGAATTTTTATAAACAGCTCAAGTAAAGTATTAATGCATATATTTAAAAAAACACTGTTGTTTAAATAATATCATTTATTACTTTCCATGTTATTATAACATCAAAACATGTCTACAAATTGTTTCAAACGGATTTCAATTTGTATAGAATATAGCTAATACTAATATTAGATTTTAATGTAAATTTAATACGGTTATTATGCACATTCCATACCGAAACACTTCATTTACATAATGATTTCACACTTTTGATAAAAGTTATTCATTGGTAATTTGATTAGCTTCATGATTATAAACTTGATTTTGAGTTATCCGACTTTTTTATCTATTGGGACTAGCTTTAGTTTATATGGCCTTAAAATTTCTTTTTGCGAATAAAGGTGTCAATGACATACATATATGTGGGTTTTATACCTATCTAGACTTATTTTTGTAGTCATGGAAAATTATTAATAATGTTCTCTGATTTATCCTTTGTGTTAATCCAATACGTAATCATTCGGTGTACATAGTTTCTTCTAAATCATTTTAGCCTTTGTTTAAAAGAGTATATATCCATATATATTATTTAGTAGGATGACATTAAAGTACGATAATGTTCTTTATATCAGGTTTACTTCATTTTGATTATTTATTATTTTTACTGTTATTGATACTATTAATCTTTAATCGTCCTAGTGTAGACTGGTATTATGACGCGTCGCGGACCGCGGTTATGTATATTGTAATATTATTCAAAATGAGAACATTTGTATTCTACATGATCCTAGCTGGACGCTGTGCAGTCGCAGACAGGGTACGCGTACGCAACGAATATATGGATGTGTGGATGTATGTTTGTTACTCTTTCACGCCAAAACGGGTAAAGGGATCGCAATGAAAATTGGCACAGGGTAAGACTATGTTCTGGATAACACATAGCCTAATTGTTATCTAGGAAAAAATTAGGATCCACTGGGAACGGGGGTGAAACGGGTGGACACTTGTAGGTATACAAATAGATGGGATTAAAATTGCTATAAAACTACTTAATAGGTACATGATCATTACACGTATTATAAACAATTAATCAGCTTTAGTACAATATTATCTACTAATGAATCGAACACAACCAGAAACGGTTCACAAACTGTTTACTTATGGATTGCATGCTCAGCAAATGTCACTAATGGCAACACAGAATATTTGATCAAACATAACCAACGGAATTATCAGCAATTCAATGTCGAGCTGCGAAATAGTGAAGCGGAACACAAGTACCACAACGTTTAAATAAAATTACCTACTTCTTTCAAAACGGCACTCGAATTTGCTCGAGTGACCGCAGTCAAACAATTCTTTGATAATTTAGAAAATTCTAGGTAGGTATTTTATTTAATCTGTGTATCTACGTGAATAAATTTAAAGCTTTGGTATACCGGTTCGAGGAACTTATAGAATATTTATATGAAACCATTCATAGAAGGCATGCTGTGTGGAAAAAACGGCAAATGAAAACCTTTACTTTACATGTGTCAGTTTTATGACAACCTTTAAAATACGTAATGCACCAAATGGAAATAGATGTAATGATGTATAGATTAATAATTTGGTCGCAGTAATCTCTGCTTGGAGATTTTGGGTTTTGCCTCGCCGCTAGAAGGACTTATTAATCTACATAATACGAGTCCCGAAGAAAAAGATATTCGAATACAGTTAAACTTTTATAAAAAAAATTATGAAAACTAAATAAACTGAAATAAAAGCTCCCCAAGTTTAAATAAAGAAAACCATAATAAAGGTATTCAAATACTTGAATGATAATAACGAGTTCAAATCTCGACTTGTTTCCCTTCTCAAATATTTTTCTTACAAAATTCCTTGTGGATTCAAACTTTCTCAAGGCTGTTCAAACTTTGAAACTTAGTGAACTTACGATCACCGCTGTGGATTCCAGTATTGTAACCTTGTAGGGAAACCAAGTCTGGAAACTTTCTCGAAACCCAATAAAATTTGCGTATATTGTCAAGGAAGTTAAAACACCAATTTCCGTTCCTACAAAATTGTGAAGCGTACAATGAGTCTCCTCAAATTTTATCGGAACCTTTTTAATTAAAAGGTCCTGCAAGAACAAACATAACCAACCGGTTGAACGCGGCGTTTAAAAATCATTACTCATCCATTAATCACGTGTAAGTGGTTGAGAAATCAATTACTTACAAATTGTGCTTAAACCCCTCGCAGAAACAGGTATGGAGTTAACGAACACCGACTTATTTGTGATTGTAAACCAGCATCATTAATTTGGTTACAAATTCCGAATATAGGTACTTGACTGAATCTTCGCAATTTATCTTCATGGGTTGTTTTATTTTACATCCATGAAATTTCGAAGCTCGAGAATTACATAGGGTCACAATAACTCGCAAATGGGGGATAGGTATATAGTGAACGATGTACTCGGTAAATTATAGTGATAGAAAGAGAGACTAGAAGACTATAATTTTTTTTTAAATATATCGACGATAGAAAGCAATTTTGTCGTATCTAAAAAATAGAGGTTTACGCCAGAGTAAAATAACACTTGAAAAATATCATAAAAAAAGTATTTAATCCTAAATAAGAACTTGTAAGATAATAATGATAATTCCGGCAGACTCAATAAATTTATTCTAAATTATTTTCTTCAAATAAAGAGAGAGAGAAAAAAAACGATTTTTCTAGATACGACAAAATTGCTTTCTACCGTCGATATATAGTCAGGTAAATAAGCAAAAGATAGTTTGAAGGCGGATAATGTTAAAAGCTGAATATTGATTCGCGATTAATACCCAAAATGTCGGATGTTGGATAATTATAAACAGAAGAGAAGAAAAACCAAGAGCCAAAGAATATATTGAAAATAAAAAGGAACCTTCAATAAGCCATTGAACTGCTAACGATGATAATAACCATTCGACTAAATAGCGGTTTCAATAAAATGCAACTGGATGCACAACCAAGGTGCGACATAAATACTTGGTATCGATAGTTACAATGGGTGGCAGAACGGGTATGGTTTCGGTTCGATGCCTGGGAACGACTCGGGAACCGGCTGGGAGCCTTCGGTTCATGTGAACTCCGCTTTAATTATATCGTAACTTTTATCACATTATCTCTGTACCGTCAACGAAGACTTCGCCGTTAAATGCGGTTTGAATTACACCTGAGATTTTTCTGTTGTAACAAGCGAAGGCTGTGAATGGAGCGAATTCTTAATGTGTAATTTATAACTCGACTTTTGCCGCCTTGTTTATTCGCAAAAATGAGAGCAACTATTTAAGCGCCAAGCTATTATTGACTTCTATGAAATATTTTAGATATTAATTGAAAACCTGTATTTTTAATGGTTGTAAATAAAGTTAGTGCGTTGCGCTCTAGTATCTTAAGAATGAATGATTAAGTGTTTTTGCAGTGTAACGAAGTTAGATAAGGATATATCCTTATTCAGTAGCAATTTTATATAATAAAGACATAAAATTCACTAGGTTTTAATTTAAGTTACTAGAACAGGTTTCATTTCCAGAGAAACTTAGAGCCCTGTGTCTATTCTAATCCAATGACATAAAAACAAGTATGGCTTTAAGCTTTTTGAGCAGAGCAAATCGCCTAGATGAATATGATAATAATTTAAAATCTGAATACTTAATACAGGGAAGTTTCTAAACCTGCCATTTATATAGTAGATTTTCGAGTTCAAGCAGCAACAACCCCGTAAATCCAGAAAAGGCTGAGTTGTGAAAATACAATACCTCTCGAGGGAGATATTTGTCTCGAGGAACCTTCACTTTGGGTACTGTCCCGTGTTATTTGTTTCAAGTTTCTTACTAGTGAGAAATGGCACCGGACGGTGATAGTTCGACCTGTACTTTGTAAATAATAAATTATCTTTATACATTGTTTATTGATAATATTGAAGATATTGCTAAATCAAATCATACTTATAACTTACTTTTAACCACGCTGGAGACTATACAATCATGTAGCTTTGAATTTCCGTTCCGCTAATTTCATATTTAACGCCTATGCAAAATAATCTCATTCTAACATTTCTTTAACTTAATCATAATTCTTGTCGTGTACCATCGATCGTGCTTCAAACAAAAGTAACGAACAGATTCTCATACCAAGGACATTGTCACTTTAATATTCTATGCACGTCCCAGAAGTATTCGAGTATGCGATATGCACGAACGTATCTGTTCACAAGTTTATAAGTAGCATTGTGGTATGTACTAGAGTTCATTTAGTTCCAGACATCACTGTAAAGGATGCAAGCAAATTCCTAAGTGATATTGTATGTGTTCCAGAGCTAGCAAAAACTGAGCTTGGAGTTAATATTAACGATGCATATGTCTGTGTAGTTTGCATTGCAGTTCTTGTTTCATTATTGAGAATGTACGATGTGTTTGCCACACCTAAAGTTTCATCATCGCCAACAGAACTTTATCATTGTACATAAAAACAAAACCAAATCAAAATTACAGAAAGCTTCATTAACTGCAAAAGCTTATAAAATGATAAGTCATAATGAATTACTTCAATTAACTACTGTGCAGATGTTTCTTCGGATGTGTCAAAATAATCGCCTTATGCGCGCAAAATAATCTCTCTACAGTTGATTTAACTTGTTTAAAGTGTCTTCCGCAACATTATCTTCATCCAAAAAGTTTTGATGTCAGGATATCGTTTCTCAATTTACTCTTAAAAGGTTTTTATTATTGTTTCATACAAATTGTGTGCAGTTTGGGGATTACCATTAATGGGTCTATCTATATTGTTTGTACGTATTGTTGGCTAATTATTCTAGCCGTTGTAACTTAGCTTTCACGAATCACCAGCTAAAAGCCGAGGCGATTTCCATATCGCTTACGAACAATAATAATCAATCAAGTTGCCGGTCTCCACGGTCGGGTAGTTGTGAATCGGCGCAATTAGTCGCCATATTGCCGCCTCCCCCATTACTTTGTGACTCTGGAAGGTTACTGCGACTTGTCGAGATGGTGTTTCTAGCAAGTTTTTATATTCAGTCGTAGCAACGATGTTGTTAAACCTCTGGATACTGCTGTAGGTCTCCCCTGATGAAATATTCTTTATATTATGATTAACAATTTTGGTTATCTTCACCTTAATTAAGCATATAGGTACTATATTCAATAATTATTGTAATATTTATTTGTTTATGTGAGGCACTTTAGTTTCAGATACTTATATATAGCAAGAATAGCTGGAGGACTAACTTAACAAATACATATTGAAATGTGGTTATTTAGCATATAAAGAAGATTGTCTGTTATCCAAAGTAGAGCAGATTTTTTATTAACGAAGTCAGGTATCTGGTGGTAGAGGAATATTTTACTATTTAAGATTAATTTATTAAATATCTCGAATGGCATTGGATAACATTTATTATCTATTCAAATTTTGGACCCTATTATTACGACATTATGTACGGTCGGAATTTTAATTCGTGATTCGGGGGTGAGATACTCCCTCGCGTTGACCCCACCGCCGCCCGATAATTGTGAATGACTCACCATACCTACTCACGCCAACATCTGCCTACGTATATACCAAAAATACTCCTATACACAAACGTTGAATAATTAATAGTTACAGCAGAACTCTCTGAGGAATAGTTACAAGCTGTAATTCTACGAAGATCTAAATTATACCTAATTAATAACGACTTTTAAATGTGCCTTTGCATGCAATATTATTAAAGACATGGACTTGTTATCATTCAAGTAACTTATAAATATAAAATTACAGAATTTGGACAAGTATTTTCATCATGTTATGTAATAGGCAGATATTAAAATAGATATTATATATTATAAATAAGATATTAAATTCTTATAAAGGAAGAAAATGTGTGCTTATTGTTGGATTCCACGAATAATTGGCGCCCAACGTGTTTCCTGATACTGTGCATTAAAATACGGAATACTGCTTCATTTCCTTAAAATATGGATATTAAACTTACTTTGTTTATTCTTATTTGAGGTGAAATCCTGAAACAAAAAACAACATATTAATATAGATGCAAATTTTAAACAATGAGAATGCCTAAAGGGTGAACCTGCCAATGAACGACCTAAAATGAATAATTGCTCGTTTTACAATCTACGATTGAACAGTCACGTCTGTCGAATACGTAGGATGCCTGTCTTTTGTCAAATCGTCAGAGTCAGACGTAGGGGGTCCATTTGAGCGAGTGCACGCGAGGGACTGAGTAATTAGATTAGTCCCCGATGCGCACTGGGGCTATAAGAAGAATTAACGCCTTTCACGAAAGGGATTTTGGCCGAGGCTTCGCATCGCCGTACGTTCACTGAATTAAAGTCTCGTAAAGAATTAATGAAGATATATTATTTTAAGATTTTTTCTTGTTCGCACATAAAGCAATCTCAAAAGGAATATGTCAATGCAAATTAATTATAAATCTCGCCAAGTCATTTAAAATACGAATGATTAATTTAAAGACAAGAAAAGGCACTCTAAAGAAAATTAGGTTCAAAGAAATTCTAGATCTCCTAAGAATTTGAAATGAAATGAAATAAATTTATTAATTCAACTAGGCCTTCACAGGCACTTATGAAACGTCGACTCTTATGCTCGGTTCGGAAGGTTGCTTTTATTTATTATTTATTACTCCAATCTGAAAGCATATTGACACCCGTATAATCTTGTTCACAGAACAGTTTGCAAAAGGAAGTTTCTATTTATTCACGGAACAGGGAACTAGTTCTTGCGCATCGTGATGCCCATTAGAGTAATGTGACAGTTAAAGGAAATCAACGCCATTGCAAAAAGGTGGAAAGCTCTCTTATTTTAAATATCAATTTTTACATTTTTTACTTACTACATTATTTATTAAGTTATGTATGTTTAACATATATCATTCATTGAATATAGGTAGGATATAACGTTTATGTTTCTATTAAAGCGCCGTACATCAATTTGCTCTTCAGCATCCAATGGGTTCAATTTTAAAACGTGACTAATTCCAAAAACCCGGATACTTACCAATTTCATAGAACGTACAAAAAGTATTGTGAAAGTTCCCTGAAAACATCCTGCTCAACTTGTAAAGACTTTCCGGCGTAGGACAGAATTATGAGCCAAGTTTACGGTTAACTGCAGATAGTCTGAAGAAAACAAAAATATATTACTCCGGTAGATGAGAACGCAGTTTAATGGCCTTTTTGGTGAATCATTGCCTTCTTTTAAGATCGCAGCACTTTGATTACTACTTTGTGCGTGATAATACAAGAATTTGGGCAAATTTTAAATTTGACGTTCTTGAAAGTAATTTGATGGGCGAGATTTGGTAGAAATTCGTTCGGTAAACAAACCTTCGCCACGATTTAAGTCACCGAATATGAAATTCATTTCATCAAATATATTGTAGGGAGAAGTCTACAAAACTTTATATACTAATTTATAAAGTAGTTATGTTAAATTGATATTGACCTAAAATAATATATTTCAAGAATCAAGCATGCAACACATATTGATTAAACAAAAACAATAAGGATGTCACAACTCAGCAAAAAAGCGCTCGGCATCATAAAAAGCGCTTGTGTAGGTAATGTACACGGAGTTAGGGTGGACTGCACTTAGGGGGTTAACATCCCCTAACAACAAAAGATGGTTGGCAACGAGTATCGATTGTAGCACAAGCAGGGTTAGTATTGTATTGTATTTAACTTAACGAATCACATTACGTTCAAACGTTTTGTTGGCTTTTTTTACAATTTGGTGTCATTCAGGGCCTCAATATTTTATAAGATTATTAATAAGTACAAAGTGAAACACAAGTAAAAGTTAATAAATGGCTCAAACTCATCGCTGATTTCACAGAAACTAATATAGAGATAGAGATCCACTATTCGTGTTTGCGTGCGAGACTACTCGATCGACCTTTAGTTACTGAATAACATATCAGATACTCACAATCCACAGGAAAGGGCGAAAATCCTTCATACATTAATTAAATTCAGGCGAGTTAATTTACTGCAACAGTCTACAAAACAAAGGGTTATCTACATGCTTCAGTTACGATGCAAACCTAACAAAACTACAATTCTGAATGACAATACGATCGAGAGTTCAATTCTGTAACGTAAATGATACTGATTCAACGATAACGAAAACACATTGATAGGCTTCTATGTTCTGTCCCTTTCGTAAGATATGCAACCACATGAGAAAGACTCTGCTCGGCTGTTCCAGGTGAGTTCGCGTTAGAGAATCAAAGGCTGGTTAAATAAATGATTCAATTGCCAAGGCCGTGGCGTATGAAGTTAATGATGGACCGTGGGTGGTCACGGTCACCTCTATATAAAGCTGTTTGACAATATTACAGTAAGTAGTGCAGAAATGGCTCCAATAACGGTAACAGTGTTGTTCGTCGGGATTATGGTGGGATGGTGTGGAGCAGCACCTAATAAAGATGACCGTGAGTTTATTTTTAAAGCGTAAAATATGAGTTCTATATTATAGCGGGATGTTAGCACATAGTTTTCAGGGACCTTACATTTTTTTGGAATGTTGATTGAACCCTGCATGCACCAGAACAACATCAGATTTAAATCGACAAAGGTAGTTTTAGTGTAGGTTTTGACACTTCGAGAAATGTTTGATTATGTACAATACCAATAGTAACAGTTAATATATCACGAAACCAAGCAAAGATTGTACTATAATAACCAAGTTATATAAATATTACATCCAGACACGGAACACCCAGACTGTTCGTACACAGAAATGTTTGTCATGTTCCCACACGCACCCGCGACCAGTCTGCTAGCCAAAAAGGTTTACAATTTTCAATTACTAAGATCTTTAGATCTTTAGAGATTTTTATAGAGAAGAGATCTTTTACTTGAGTTCAAGGTAACGGAGACGGTCATTCGATAAAGCATAATTGGCGTCGTCAGATTCCACAGATGGTCGAGTGAAGATCAAGTATAAAATGTAATTAGTTTAATTATACCTTGACTAACTGTTTAGTTCTTTTCCCCACTGCAATCATCCTTTATTCGCGCACTAGACATAGCTTTCATTTTAATTGGACACTTAATATTGGTGCCGATTATGATGTGCAAAGCTTTCATTATCTCTATTTATTTATTTTATTTATTTATTTATTTTATTTATTTATTTATAATTAGAACGGCTTTCGCCAGTAACACTAATTAGGTACATTATACAGACTAAAAATTAAATAAAAACATGAGATCAATATACATAAACTAAAATTAATATTAATCCTATCACGCAATCGTCTCGCAGTACTTCAAGCATTCAACTATTATTGTCTGCCATCCGTCCGCAAACAAATCACATTCAGGATTCTTGCTCAGCAGAGTATTGAAGATAGCTAAACTTCGCGGCACGGGAGATTTGGAACGTGCGACGGTATTACAAATCGGAACAGCAAAAAGTCTATGTCTTCGAAGACGTAAAAAATTGTCAGGTGTAAATAGTCTACACAATCTCTCTGTTAAGTCAGGAGAGTTAACAATTCCTCGAAGAATTTTGCACATCATAGTAATTTGGTCATAATCTCGCCTTACTTGAAGTGAGTTCATCCCCAGGGTGCCTAGAAGAAATTTGCTAGGGTACATGTAGGGATAGTAGCCACACTGTCGTTTATATACATACCTGAGAAAAGCTTTTTGGACCTTTTCAAGCAATAATATGTATTTAGCCTCATAGGGGTTCCAGACGCAGGCACTACTTTCTAGTTTGGTGCGAACTAGAGTGTTAAAAAGAAGTTTAATTATGTTGCAGTATCTATATTTTAGAATAGGAGAAAATATAGGTTCATTAAACTTTTGCAAAACAATTCATGATTTATATCGGGACGATAAACTACTTATAACATTATTTTGACTAACCTCGACGTTTCGATCAAGTTGCATTGATCGTGGTCACGAGAAGACTGATTAGTCAAAATAATATTATATATGTATTTCGACAATAGTCTACGTGCGAATCATCTTCAAAAAAATGTGAATGAAATACATGTTTAGTTTTATTCTAAACATCTTCGTAGCACCAGATGAAAATGTATATTTTAATTTCAAAATAACGGACATAATCGTGTGACATCACGAGTTTAACAGCCATTATTCATATAAGCTACACCTGTTCTCACTCAAAGACCATACCTACTCGGATAATCCATCAAATTATTATTCAGTCAACGTCAACAATTTGTCTCTCAATTTTCATCCAGTTCTCCGCAACACTGACTTAACAGGGGACACAGACAGGGCCCTTTGTGATTGGTTTGGGACCACTCCGGAGTTGATGTGGGATGAACGTGACCACGGCCAATTTAGATTTAGTCACTATCCTACTAATATTATACCTAAATGCCTTAGTTTGGATCGATGTTTGATAGCTAATCACGACAGAACGGCTGAGCGGATCTAGACGAAAATTGGCACTATGCTAAAATATTCTGGTATAGCATGTAGGCTACTTTTTGTTCAAGGAAAATTTAAGATCCTCAGCAACGCGGATCAATAGCTAATAAAGTGACAAATTAGTAATAATCTTTAGCTCATTATAAACTTCTTGGACCAAGCTGATCGATCTGCCAGACCAAAGAAACCGTCTACCGTTTGATTCATTACACGAACACTCCGAATAGATTTATACATTTAACTTCAACGAAGCGCTAAATCAATAGCAAATCGGTTTCCAGACGGTATTTTAAGACAGTTAAGTTGTTAAGCTTGGAAACCTAAGTTGTTTCAGTACGCAATTCACCCCCTTGGAGTTAGTTACAGGGGATACTTTTAGTCAGGAGTCGGGAGTCAAGGATCGATGCGCCAACGCCACAGAGGCTATAAATAAACGTACCTTTTCACGTGAAACGAGCTTTCCAAACTTCCTGAAAGTTATCTCCCATTCTTACCTTCCAAATGTATTTGTTGCCAAATTGAAAATATCACTATACATTTAACTTGTTTTATGTACATTTATTTTTAACGCATTGGACGTTTTGCTTTGTTGAAGAAAGTGTTTCTCTTTTTGTCTTTTTGTCTCGGAATATCGTGAAGGAATCTTTCGAGTGAATGAACAATGGCTATAAATAATTTTAAAATAGGATGATAGTGGAATAAAAATGGCTTTTCATTTTTATGTGCGCGTACCTAAATCATTTGAATGAGTCAGACGGAAATAAGTACGAAATTATTACAATAATTACGTAGTTCACGTAAGGTCACATACAAATAAAGGTGCACCGAGGTTATTTATGGCAGAAATTCGTGATTTTATATTTGTTACAATCTAACTATAGCTATAAATTTTTTACTACGCTCCCTTAATTATATTCGCTTATTTTTTGTCGAATTGGAAAGCGAAATAAACGAGTTATTGTTTTGATTTTAGTCACTTTAATGGATATTTTAATGGATGTAACCGCAAATTTATCCATTCAAAAGTGCTTATAGGTAACCAAACAAAAATTGTAAAAGGAATATAAGTACTTGCCCATTTCACATAGCTTAAAATCCTTTTGAGGTAACCCACGTCGATGTCTTACAGAAGTTGTTTATAAATAGCGCTTCTCTCTTTTGTATCAGGCTAATACCTTTCAGTAGTTACTTAGAGGCACGTTATTCCTATTTCAATGGACAGAGAGCTTTGATAAATTTACAAGGTGTATTTCAGTTTAAGCATGAATTCGATGAGTAAATAAATAACAAAAGGACAACTTTCGCTATAAATGAATGTCTGAGACATTTTTAACGTAATCTGATACCACAAGGTAGCTGATATTCTGATTTAGATACATGCTTAGGTATTTAAATTCAGAAAAAGTACGAATAGACATGTTTGAGCAGAAAAATGTTTGTTCTGTGCGGGTAACGAATTTTCGACCAGCGCCTGGATAGACAGGGGCAGTGTCACTAGATTTCTTTCTACCTTTTCGAGGATATATAAAATGGACATAAGTATTTATATTAATACAAAAGTAAATTCCGCAAAGCGATTAACTGTTAAATAATAAACAAGAATTTTCCGCACAATTTTGTACCCGTGAAAAGGGTCATTCTCACCCCAGGCTTTAATCCCATGGAAAAAAACCTTAAGCCCAAAGGTCCAGTGGAAAATAAATTGCCTCAAACCCCTTAAGTTTTACGAGCTACACCATAATATATTATGTACTAAAACAGTATGAAATTCATTTGAATAAAAAACCCTTATTGAAATACATGAGTTGAAAATAATGCACTTGAAAACTAGACAAGGCATCTAAAAAGAGATAATAGATCTTTGAAGAATTTCTTGCACCGTGTCTATTCTGCAGTTCTCGTTTCTAAAACGGTGATAGCTTAGGTACATAGAGACTGACGTTTGACAAATGAATGAAAGAATGAAGATATCCCATTGTGACTTGAACATCTAACGTGTATTTATAACGACTACCGCGAACTTAGCACCGACATTAACTGACAAAGTAATGTTAGTAACGGACCTTGCATTATGAGTCTAAATCAGAAATCTATATCTACACTAATATATAAAGCTGAAGAGTTTTGAACGCGCTAATCTCAGGAACTACTAGACCAATATGAAAAATGATTTCAGTGTTACACAGTCCATTTATCGAGAGTAAATGTAACCTGTTTTATTCTAGATTATCATCTCTTTTATGCCAAATTTCATCCAGATATTTTCGTAAGTTACGGTAAAAAAGTAACAACTAGTAGATATTTGTTTGTTATTTCAAATATTTGATAATAATTTATAGATGTTGGGTAATAAAATACAATAATTCTACATTACTTGAAAATTTTATGCGGTTTTCTACAAACACCAACAAACGAATCAAATATTCTCAGAACTGGTCCGTCTGTGTGGAGCATGCATATGCAAAACATGGTCTACGTATGTGCATATGTAACCAAGTTTCATGACTGTTGATTGACTAAACAGACAGAGAATGGTGGGATTATTGGAACAGATAGCGATGGTATAAAAGAAGAAAATAACTACATATGTATAAGATTGAATGTTTGACCACGATCTCACGATGGTATGTGATAATTGTGGTCGAAAGTGGTAAGCGTCTTGTAACCCTGGCTTAAGTAAATATGTTTAGGAACAGATGTTTGACTTGAGTGTAGAAGCCAGGCAGGTGGGATCTAAGAACGAAATCAATACAATATCTTATTTTATTCAACTGAATATCTAGCTAAATAATTTATACAAAATATTCTATGCGCTTCGAAAACGGTTTCAACGACAACTCGAAGAATCATCCATCTTCTCTAAAGACAAGAACCAGTTCACCCAATCTCACTGATTGTACTATAATTGATTCAGCTAATGCGATGCAGTCAATTGGCTTTTTACCTTGCTGCCTTCATTTTAAGTTTCTTTTTTAAATGCCACAGCTGGCACGTCCGCTGGCCGGCATTCTTTTATAATTATTGGTTTAAGATTTTATTTAGAGCTTCGTATAATAACCTGATATTGACTTTGTAGCGATAGTGGGTCTTATGACATGGGTAGGAACATGTTACACATACTGCCTGCTACCTCAAACTAGTGACTTTATTTATTAATTTCGATTATACCATTCCAGCAAGATACAAAGGCAGTTATCCTATCAGATTCTACCTTAATGAAATATATACGTGCCTTGGAAAAACTAACAAGAAAAGCAAATACTTACTTGGATGATAGAAATACAATATTTACGGCAATCAAGAAAACAATGCACTTACAAAGTTCAATAGACGACGAGCGACGTTGAAATGGAAAATTCAATACATAAGTTGCAGAATATACACTGCCATGATACAAAACCGAGTAGGCATTATTTATTCGTAAGTAATTACGGTAGATCGAAAATACCTGTGTTTAAATCAACAATTTACAATAAGGGATAGTCTTAATAAATCTATTTTATTATGCCTAACAGTGTGTCCCACAATTGAGGCAATCTATAATAAATTGTATACCTGTCGTGGGTTATAATTAACTTGGGAGTAGGTTTTTATAACAAAAACTTTTACCTGAACCGTTTGTAATTAAAGGAATATTTTTAAACCCATAATAAAGTAACGCCGAGCTTAATAGCCTTTTGGGATGTGACGCTATCTTCCTATATTTATCTCGACGTGTTACGGTTTGATTGAAAGCCCATTATTTTTAGCCGACATCAAAAAAGGACGTAACTGTTTATCAGTGACAAATCTTGAGATGTATTGAATATAAAAGTCACTTATTTATGTTGTAGTATTCAAACATTCATTTAAAGATACAGTCGACAAAGATGGACATATCCTTCTTTCAAGTTACATAACTTCGGAATATTATTCTCTTATTTGATATCTAACTGGGTCGTCTTACTGCCGTATAAACTACTAGCTGCCTCCCCGCGGTTTTACCCGCGTAGTTCCCGTTCCCGTGGGAATACAGGGATAAAATATAGCCTATGTTACTCGGGGATAATGTAGCTTTCCAAAGGTGAAAGAATTTTTGAAATCGGTCCAGTAGTTTCGGAGCCTATTCATTACAAACAAACAAATCTTTCCTCTTTATAATATTAGTATAGATAGGCCAGGTAAGTTTATCTTGACTATAAATAAATATATCCCAATAAATGCCAAAAAATCATGTAGATACGTTCGCGGTCTAAAAATGTTTACCAGTTTTCGAATGACATTCTTTACACACAGTGTGTGTGCAATAAGGCCTATATTATATTAATATATTATTACATTTTTACATGACATGTGTTTTAAAACTTTACTATAGTAAATAATTATTTAAAAGATGGGCACCATACTAAGCCTAAGGGTCTCTGAAGGGTATATCTAACGTTATCAATAAATCCAGCAGGTACCTAAAGCTAACGGTGACATGTTCTGCCTTTATAGAATTAATTACATCAACTACTGAGACCCTGCCTCTAATTAGTAATGCTAGACGCCTTTTAGAAAGCTAACCACACCAAAGGGTTCGTGGGGGGACCTTAAATTAACTAGATTTCTCATCGCGCCTACCTTACTCTGGAACTGTGGTTTTAGGAACATGAATAATACTTGATCATTATCATTTATCTGATTTGAGATACTGGGCTTGAACTCAACTCAATGTAGTATTTTCGTCCCCTACGCTTTCGTCGCTACTAATAATTTTATTAATGCAAAAGAAACTCTGTCTCTCTGTCTAACGCTTTCACGGCTAAACCATAGAACTTTTGATAAAATTTGGTTTATCCCTGGAGGGTTGAAGGTGAAACCGCGAGGCGGCAGCTAGTCTTATATATAAAATTCTCGTGTCACAATGTTCGTTACTATACTCCTCCGAAACGGTTTAACCGATTTTTATGAAATTTAATGTGCGTATTCGGTATTATTCATACCCCTAAGTGATCACGGGAACGGGAGCTACGCGGGTAAAACCGCGGGGTGGCAGCTAGTATTAGATAATATTCTAGCTTCACTCCATAAGACGAATTCCGAGAATATCTAAAGTGTATAAATTATTTACATAGTCCAAGAGCTGGATCATTAAAATTAAACAGTTGAACATCTCAGTCTGGAAAAGAGGCAGAAACTTAAACTCACTTATAATTCAGTGTACAAGCAGAATCCCTAATTTCATTTTACAATGCTGACCCCAATTCCGTCGTTTGGGTCTGTGCAAACGACCGGCATTAGCAAAATGTCTAGATCTATAAAATTACTGGCTAGAATAAAGGTAAAGTAATCCCTAAGGGTACAAGTATCTTGTATAATGTGGAATTTCTAGATTTATCGCTATTAGAAACTTTAGTAGTAAAGTTAAAATATGTCTTTAGTGAGACGAGATTTATTCAGACGGAGATATACTGTTGGTATATAAATTTTAAGTACCTACAGTTTAGAACTAAAACGTTTAATAATGGACTTGGAAATGTGACGAACAATCTATGAGATTACATTATGTAAATTATTTATCACTTTGCTGATATTTTGTTGATACAAGTTATAATGAAGATCTGTCAATCATCAGTTCGATACGTAGGGTTTAGTTTCCTTCTGTATATTGTATATATAATGTATAAGTATATAATTTAACTTTCCCCAAACATTATCCTCTCGAACCCGATTAGATAAACAATGCGAGCCAATTCTGATAGTTCCGCCCAAACCCCTTTCAAACGCGGTCGGATTTAATTTCGTATCCAGTTATAAATTTTACAAATTTTAATCCTTTTATCGCACGAACCCATTCTTTGTTGGACAGTTGGGTTCAAATCGGATAGGTAAAGGATTAGGGCTTCGAAGGGCCTAATGTTATACGGATTTATCCATCACACTGGAAGCATGGGGATTCCAGACAGTTACGATTGTACTAACTACTCATTGAAAGTGTAATTGGATTAAGTACTTTGAACGTTATGTTTGGTCGAAAATATGTTTTCTCCTAAAGAGATTTAAAGCTTAGTTAACAGATTTTATCTTAAAAATATAATCTATACATGGTTATTAACTTTATTTTTTTATCTTAACTTACATTGTAGTATTTTTATGACATTTTTAGCCGCAACGAAGAACAAGACATCTAGGGACAATGTCATAGACAAGACATAGGAAATTATGAATGTAAGCAAAGATTACTATCGGAACAATGAAGTGAGTACCTACCAATGTTCTAACAAATAATATTTACCAACTTCACGATACTCAGTATTATAATGTAACGGAAGTAATTCAGCACTAAAAATATAACAATAAATCGCATATGAAAAACTGTGACACGCAATTATATCGTCAAAATAGTCATTAAAGCGATGTTACCCGCGTTTATTATTTTTATTCAAAGCGTCACGCACACGAATGGGCATCAATAAATTTTCATGTTTACGATTATGACCATATTGGACGATCTTTTCATGATTCAATGGCATAAAATAATACATAACATTACTGTAAGAGTTTATAACATTATGATAATTATCAATTTAATTACCATTAATTGACAGCCCGGTTGGCTTTGTGGTTTGAATCCCACTCAGGACAAACATTTGTATGCATGAATATGTCTGTTTGTCCTGTGTCTGGATGTAAATATATCTATATAAGTATGTATTTAAAAGTAGTATATGTAGTATATCAGCTATCTGGTTACCATATCACAAGCACTGCTTAGTTTGGAATCAGATTGGCCGTGTGTGAAAAAGTCCCCGGATATTTATTTATTAATGAGCTGAGCTTGATGCTGATATAAAAGTATTTCATTCTCTAAACGTACACCTCATAGAAGTAAGCACTAATCATGGTTATAAATAATGACTCTTTAAAAATAAAAATTGTAAAAACTTAGTACAAACTAGATTAAAACAAAACTATATCAATAACTTTATGTATGTAGCGTAGAAGAAATGTTTTTTAATCTATCAGAGTGATCCGAATGTATGAAAAAGTGTAGGGAAAATAAAATTTATTATGTACAACCGATACAGTAAAACTTTTACGTTAATCAAAATGTTAGAGGGATTCCCGGAGGTTTTAATTTTAAAATCCATTTATAAATGGTCCGGGACGCCCCCGTGAGAGGATCTCTCCCCTTCGAGTCTTACCAACTATAAAATATCTAAATGAATATTTTATTCGCAAAGTTACGTAGTTTGTATCTATAATGTAGAGGTTACAGCTTCTTTACATTTTTGATGGAAGATTATGTTAATCATTTAGTTTAATATTAAGTTATTTTTATATACCTATATTATGCATATAAATAAAATTTAATACCTATTTATAATTCGTTTGACCGTGAGTCCCAGGCAAAGGAGATCGATAGACGGGTTCAGTTAGGTTGGGCTGCATTTGGCAAACTCGATGACATCTTCCGCTCCAATATTCCTCAATGTCTGAAGACCAAGGCATTTAACCAGTGCATACTGCCTATCCTCACCTATGGTGCCGAAACATGGTCGCTTACAAAAGGCAACATACATAAAATAAAGGTTGCTCAAAGAGCCATGGAGCGAACCATGCTGGGCATCTTCCTTGTGGACCGAATACCCAACGTCGAAATACGACGTAAAACGCAAGTCGTGGATGCAGGTAAACGGATCACGGAATTAAAGTGGAGTTGGGCTGGGCATGTGGCAAGGCGGGATGACGGAAGATGGGCTAAAGCTATTACGGAGTGGTGGCCAAGAGATGGACAAAGAAAACCGGGTAGACCACCGGCCCGGTGGGTGGACGATATAGTCGGGGCAGCGGGCAGGCAGTGGATGAGATTAGCACAGGACCGTGAAGAGTGGCGGAAAAAGAAGGAGGCCTATGCTCAGCAGTGGGTAGATACGGGCTGATTAAGTAAGTAAGTTATAATTCTAGCTAGGTACTCGTAAATGTCCATTTTGGTAGATGTTATTTTTTCCCTTATCAGTGTTAGGTACAAAGTATTTTAGATGTCGTCCATTTTATTTATACGTTTTAAAATTAAACATTCCCCAGCAAAAAAATACTCCAATAATCATTAATTACGTTTTCAGAGCCATTTTCAATGGTGAAAGCTGGTCCCTTCCAGCATACGTGAAAAAAGATTAATTCCACAGATTTATGATAGCATTTAATTTGAAATATTTTAAAGGATTTTAGAACCTTTTTATTTTAGTACGGTTCTCTACCCGAGGTTTGATTTTATCAAATTCACAGGAAAAGGATTAGGTACCCAGTTCTGTGAAGTTATGCGGTCATGCAAACATTTTTATCTTTCAAATCAATTTTATTTATTTCAGAACGAATAAAATTTTAGGTAGGTATAATAAAATTGAATAGCTCTTTCTGATCTAATATTTAAGCAATATGCCATGTCGGATTAAATATTTAATAAAGTGCACGGCTACTCTATTTCGTTTTATTTATTCAATTTATTTTGTTTCCTTTCATATTGATTTTAGTTATTTTTTTACTCTGTGGCTGATCGCCAAACCGAAATAGTATGGGGACTTAAATGAAGTATGAATTGATGATAAAAGTATCTCATGTTAAAAGAAAATAGGGTGGAATTAAATAAAACTATGGAACGAATTATACAAAATACTTCATTTGTCATCCCTTTCTCGTATATGGTTGACAAACGAGACGTCACCATCGGAAACTGTAGGGGTCCGACCGACCACATGTAACTGACAGCCAATAAAAGAGAGCTAGCTACGCTTACGCTATAAGCTTTCCATTTTAAACTTTTGATCGATGACCCTAGAGGTTGTTGACTGTATAGGTAAGCAAATATTTCATTTCAAAATGCATGTTCTTTTTTAAAATTACTTTTTTTAGTGTTGCCATTTGTTAAATAAAGAGTGCATTCTATTTTGAATTCCGCTGTTGCCCTATAAAAATGAGTCAAGTTCGAAAGAAATAATAGAAATAGTCTCTTTAATATTCATAGGAGAAAAGGCGAAAGATAATTATTTTGGCTAGCATAACACAAGTTTCGCCATTAAGTTGCTCTCGAGTCGTCTCTGAAGTAATAAAATTGGAAACTCGCTAACAAATCTTCATTATAATAACTCTGCATTTCCGTCTGTTTCATATATAAAAAATTTAGAACAAAGCTGAATTATAGTTTCAGCTTTGTGTTTTCAAATTGGAAATTAAATTAAATAGTAATATTTGGGTGTTGAATATTTTTTATGTCCACAACTACGAATACAAAGCTATCATTTTGACATCTTATTAAGTTGCTAATTTGACTTAATATTGTACCATAAAATAAACTCGTTATCAATTGTAACCTTAGATTGGAAAGCTCCAAATTATTTACCATCAATCTAACAAGAGGATTTTATGACAGTTTATTAATTTCAAAATCAAAAAACAATGACACAAAAGTTTTTTTTAAATCTGTAACAGTTTATAGCTTGTACCGCAAAAAGTTACTGTAGGTAGTCACGGTGAATCACACAATCGATTTGCGTCGGCGACTAACAGAACACTGTCAAACTAAGTTTGTGCGAACGTTTGCTCTAGCTTTTTACTCTTACTCACGAAGAATATAGACAAATCGTAAAAGTTCATACATAAATAACCACCGTAATGGGTAGGTTAAATGCACAGATTTTTTTTTATATACCTATTCCCTCATATAAATGCACAAACAATCTCTGCTCCATTTCTGCCAAAAAATCATTTTCCCAATTAAGCGCAGCGACCAGCGAGGCAGTTAAATCAACTTTCCACAGTTAGTTGTACGAATAAAAACAAAATAAATTAGAAGTTCGCGTTTCCAAGTAATCATGTTATTACCCATGTTATATTAGGTATAGGTATAACCATAGTCGAGCATAAAACTTTAACGTACGTACGCGGCCATAATTTTCACGGTAGTCGTAAAGAGACGCGCTCGCCGGCCGCCATGTTGGAAACACGTTTGTTTTGGCGGGAAACCCCTGACTGCCTAAACATTTTCGTGTTTTCTTTGCCGGCGAAGAACTAGAGTTACGAACGCTGACTCGAAAAAAGGATTGTGTTGCTTTAGATATAAAAGTTTATTACCCCTTTTGTTCTAAATATTCGAATTCTTATAAATAAAAAATAAGAATGAAAATAAGTAGGTAAGCAGTATTTTAAGGGTTGTAGGTCCTGATATCGCAGTTTTCCACCGAATTATTTCCCTGCAATGCCTATTCGTGTGTCTATTTAAAATCTTTACATTTACTACGAAATACCATCGTTTGTAGGTAGATACCTCTAAGACTTGCAAGTACCTACAGTTAATTTAATTCCATAAACAATATTCTACTGAATAGAGCAGTACCTTTTATATACTCAGTACCTACTCACGAGACAGTCTATGAATTAGTTTATAAAGTAAATTATAGACAGAAAGGTACCTATAACAGATGGATATCTGCCACCTACCCCACACACCCAACAGCAATTATTATGTAAATTTAATGCTTAAATATTTGTATGAAAATAGGGTTGTTGAGCTACATTATATTCATGTAACATGACGTGGGCAGTGAACTGAGAAATTTATGGAACACATATACAGATGGTTTAAGGTGTGATTATGTCTAAAGGCAAAGATTATTCGTATTTACCAATCTAGATAATATGATACGGACCTACGAAGGACACGCAAAATAAAGTACACGATTTTTCTGTTTTCATGGTAATAACCAAAATATCAAATATCAAAGCTCTCAATCAATCAAAATAATCAGTTTATGTCCTTACAGGTTAGGTACCTGTGATTTTTAATAAATATCGAAAACTATTGTTATTTCCGTACGATATAGTTTCACATTACACAGTAATCGAAAATAACTTATCCCAAAATTATTTTATAATGTGTAAATTGTGTCAGAAATCAGACAAATAACACACGTGTTATAACGCATTTAAAATAATATAAGTATTCCATTCTCAGGTGGATGATAATACAAAAATACTGCTCAATTCAGATCGGCAAGTCGTTGTAAACAAAGTGCCTATTTGGTAAATCGCGTTCAGGTTTTAGCCAACAACGTTGCGCTGCGAGGGGCACATCCCCGCAGCAAACATTACGGAGGGGTGGAAACCTGATGTAGTGGTTTGAAGCTCCCATTAAAAACAACACTGTTACGTTCCTAATCTAAACAGAGCAGATAAAAAACAATTTAAAGACAATAATAATCTGGTTACGGCGAGATAAACAGAAGGAATAGGCTGAAAATGTTTAGTACATTCAAGTTTGACCTCATAAGGTCAGTAAGGTAAGTGATATTTTAGCCGATATTGGTACAGGAAGCCCAAAAATCATTATTATCATTTTTGCACTTTTTTCCTTGTTATAAACTAGAGCTTGGCCGCGATCCCACCTGATGGTAAGCAGTAATGCAATACATACCGGTCGGTCCACAGCTAGAAGTTTCAGGCTAGTCTGAGACAAAAGTTGATAGGTACCTTTAAAAGAAGAAAAAAATGAGTTAGATGCATTGCTACATTTTTTTTGATAATATCTAATCTATACTTAGTTACTGTTTTCCTATCCAGTAAATAATATTCTGATTGATCTTTTGTTATGATTATTTTTATTTCTTCATACTCCTCGGTTACTTATATAAAAAAATAAGTATTTTAAATAAATAATAATAGTAAAATGTGTTAAGGTACCTAATGTATTCAATAAAAGCATTAAAAAAATGTTTATCGTTAATGTTACAAACGTCGCAAGTTTATCCAAATCTAAGAATCCGCGAAACCGGTTTGTCTCTCAGTTACAACGAGCTTAGTACATGTAAAAATATTGGTACTAACAGTCTGTATCCAAACTTTAATTATGTAATTACTATGCATACCTAAGAAAGAAGGAATATAGACAAAAGACTCTTAATGACAACAAAATAGGCTATCTCACTTAGGTATCAATCCACTAACACGACAACACATGCTTGCGTGAATGCGAACCAACAACTGTTACATATTCAGACCCCAAAGTAGTATGCAAATGGACAAATCGTTGAATTTGCTTTAGTATAGAATCGCATTTGGCAAAATCACGCGGCTACTACAAGGCGCTCTTTTTGGTCCCATTTAATATGTTTGTTATGTTTTGAACCTGAAAAATATTTTCATATGCATTTTGTTTTCCTATCAAATATTACTTCAATAATATTATTTATACAAATGATATGAGCTCAGATGGTCCGAAAAGATCGATAGGTATGAGCGGGTGCATGCAGCGTACACAGTACTTACTAAGGGTAGGCACCGCAATATCTACGTGCAAGGGTCCTCCCCTCTGACTCATAAAGAGGGTGGCGGCTCTCCCTCTCACTTTTGAGGGTTTGGTCGATATTGCTCTCTTTTGTTTTCGCACTTTGAACGCACTGTATCGTTTGAGTCAATTCGGAATAGTGTTTCAACTATTGAAATTCTTGTAGATCTATGTATACGCGTAGGTACCCATTTTAGACTTTGTATTGCTAATAAAAGATTGTTATTAAATTTATATTTGAAATTATACGTGATCCTCATAATAATACCATTTAAAAGTTATCGCGTCGTTCGAGTGTTAAAGACAAAATCTTTGGTCAAAATTTTCAGACATATAATTTTTAATTGCTCCTTAAATATTGTCATTGGTGTTCTACCGTGCTATTTAAAATAAACAAATTAATAGAAAAAATCAGGTGATACTCAGTGTTGCTATCCAAAAATGCAACAGATTTAGCGATAGCCAATTTTGTCTAATAAAGTACGTAACACGATTTCATCGAAGTTTTCCTACTTACTCCCGTTGTTTTGGATTGATTCAACACCACGACCACGTCACGTCAATAATTAAGTTCTTCCTATACATTTATTGATTACGCTATAGTAGATCACGTTTTATTCCAATGTATACCATTCTACCCTAAAAACTTTAGGGGCTTCGCAGTCAATGAACTTAGGGGTGCAACACCAATCATGGATTGCATAAATGGATAGGACATGCTTATAGCATTGTTTTTCTAGTATGTAGTACTAGTGGCTCCCCGCGGTTTCACCCGCGTACCCGGGAGGTCTTCCATTTTCCCGGGATAAAAAGTAGCCTATATGTTAATCCAGGTTATAAGCTATCTTTATTCCAAATTTCATTCAAATCCATTCAGTAGTTTTTACGCGAAAGAGTAACAAACATCCATACAAACTTTCGCCTTTATAATATTAGTAGGATTTATACGAATAGAAACAAAATATTTGAAAGGCGGTAGACGCCTGAAGCAAAGAAAATGGCCAAAAGAGACTTTCTTAAATATAATTTATGTATGCTTTAGTTGTTATATTAGTATATTCTAATATATACCTATATTATTTTATATATTCTCAAAAAAAAACAATAATAATTGAAACTAATACTTTATTCCAAAACAAAGTTCATATTTACATACAGTTTGACTCAAAAGGACGATTCATATTAATTTACAACGGTTTATACATGTTCAATTACCCTGTACAGAAAAAGCAACACATCATTGCCCTGCATACTTCCATTCCTACAATACAAGGACTCCAAACTACCACGGCTAATAGAAATAAAAGAATATCAATAAACTGTCTCAATAAAGTCATCAAACTAATACAATGTGGATAGAACCATGGACACAGATAATAAACAGCCAGATACGGTCTTCTTCTTAGAGATCCCATATACAGACTGCACCCAAAGTCCAATGGCTCCCGCTCTTTTTTCTCTCGGCCTTTCTTCTTTTTATTGAATCTTCTCTTTGGATCTTTGTCATTTATATGTATCAAATAATTGGTGAAGGCATTTTCCTCTAATTTAGTTTTGAGCGCTTGAACAGTTCTTATTGACGCACATCGACGGCTCATACGTCTATTTGTCGATTGTACACCGGTATCCAACAGAGCATTTTTTAATTTAAAGCCCGCTCGTTTTGGATTTTTCACCGCCTTTTTGACTGCGACCTTAGTACGCATAGGGTCGGTAATAGCTCTGTAAGTGCATCGCAAAATATCGCTAGCGACATTAAATGCTAAACTACCGATATCTCGTACAGACTCAGCTACTAAAAGCCCACCACTGGCATTTTTAAATCTGCCTACTTGGTCATCCATATATTTTTGATCATTCATGCGTTTCTTTTTAATTAGATCGTCTTCTTTTTTGTATTGTTTTAAACGTTTTTTATATTCATTGAATTCTTCCTTGGACATATTATCAGGGATGCGGTTAGTTTTCTGGATGTTTTTCTTCTTCTTCTTTGGCTTATGTTTTAATTTGGATTCAATCATTCTCGAACGTTCTTTAGAGCAAACTTTGCTTCCACAAACACATGGCTTAGCAGATGCTTTGATAGTTTTGTCATTTTCTTTTTCTAACACTCGTTTTCTTTCCTTGGCACATGGCGGAAATTTACATACACATGGTGGGTTCGCTATATTTTTATCCTTATGCAATTCTAATAGTCGTTTTTGTTCTTTGGCACATAGAGAACTACCACAGATACATGGATTTTCGGGTTTATTTTCGCTTAATTTCTTTTTTTCGTGTAATATACGTTTCATTGATTCTTTTGCACAAACAGCACTTTTGCAAATACATGGTTTAGGAAGTTTTAATTTGCTAGATTTTTTTACGGCACTCATAAAACGTTTCTTAGTTTCTTCAGCACAAGGCGAACTTCCACAAATACATGGCTTAATGCGGTCATTTGCTTTTCCTTGCTCGTCTTGCTCTTCTAATTGGCGCTTCATAGTCAATTCGGCACATGTCGAATTGCCACACGTACATACTTTGATAGGTATTTCTCTCTTAGGTTTAATAGTTAACTTGGCACCAGCAATCATTTTAAACTTTGAAGTACGAGTCAATTTTGGAACTCGGAAAGCTGAAGACTTTCTAGGGGATAACAAACTTTCAGGAAATGTTATCATATTATCACTTATTTTTAGGACGGGCACAGCATCTTTTTGCGTTTTATGTATGATTGTACGTAATATACTCTTTTTTATAACTGGACTTTTATAATATTTAGGTTCTAACATATCCGTTGGTAAAGTAACTTTCTTTCTACTTATATTGATTTCAGGTAACGATTTCTTTGCTTGTTTATTGTTTCGACGTTTTGCCTCTCTAGTTGGTGAAGGTACTGTCGTAGCAAATCCATCACCAGATGAGATAGGTGTATTAAAATTATTTTTTTTGTTGCTCATATCACATCCTGGACAAGTTTTACTATTAATTCCTAGTGACTTAGATTTTTGAAGCTTTTTCTTTTTCATTGGATCTTTTTGCTTGTAATCTTCAGTACTTTTTGAGTTAACTTTTACCATGTTGCTTAATTTACAAACGCACTTCGATATAAAACAAGACAATTTTGAAGGAATCCTATTTGACTTATTTTCCAAGTGGTTTGGTTGTGGGCTTTTCTCATTGCATTCATTACATTTCTTGATTTGTTTATTCGTTTGAGATGCATCTGGCATTTTATATCCTATATGTTTCTTAGTTCTAGTCGGAGATTTTATTGAAAACTGCACACTTTTTTGATTAGAATCTTTGCCGTGTTTTTTAGAATTCTTCAAGTGTATTTGCTCAGCATCTCCGCTTTGAAATATCGAGAATTTTCTTTTTCCTTGTTCCAAAAAACGACATTCGTTTAAGCATTTACGTTTATCGGACACTTTTGCTGTTTTCAAACTTTTCGATTTTTTAGGTTCAGATTCCTTTTTCTGATGTTTTGCAGTGCGTTCACTTTTAGAAATTTTTAACTTATCTGGTTGAAAACTCTTGCTACATGTACAAGGGTCTGCTTGCAGACCTCTACCGCGGTTACATTTTGTTGAGTTATGCAAGTCAGTAATTTTATTTTCATCACTAGACATTGCCTTACCTTGTTTTTTAAATATATGTTTACAGCGACACATAAGTCCATGAAGAGGATTTGATTTTATTGTATCCATTGGCGTCGATTTTATTGACTTTTTACCTTTCTTTGCAGTCAACTTTCTGTTCGTAGGTATCTTCGACGATTTTGATTGTTCATTTTCAAATGGCACTTCTTTATTTTGTTTCAAAATTGACTTTCTTTTTCCTTCTACTGATTTTAAAGGAAGAACTGATTTACTAACACTTTTTTTAAATTTGCTGGGCGTATAAGGAAATATAGTTTCCATATTTGTACTATCATTTGTTTCATTGAATTTCTGTCCTTTTTTAATTTTATTCTTTTGATTGAAGTAAACATTTTTGGATGTTTTTTTTTCATCCTTTTCAGTTGTACTTTTACCCTTTGTTTTTGCATAATGAATTGCGCAAGCCTCAATACATTTTTGGTTTGTATCATTTGTGTTATGATGTTCATATTGAAAATAGCATTGAACTGGATTAAAAAACGGGGCTCTATATACATGATTGACAGTCATAACGTTGGGATAAGTATGCTTGGCATTTTGTGGGATAGTGTGTGTATTTGTTCTTTGTAATTTTGCTGTACAAAAACATCTTTTTAAAGCATTACCCGCTAAAGAAGATTTGTTTTCAGTTTTGGTACCAACTTGTGATTCAGTATTGTGATGTTTCACTAATTCGCTATGTACATATTTGTCTTTTACGGAGGTCACATCTAAGCCATCTAGGTTTTTATCTTTCAAAACTTTTTTAGTTTGTTTGACATTGGCATAATTTAATTGATTGAATGGTCCAGTTTCTTTGTAAAATTCTATGTTGAAACTAATGTTCGATCCAATCTTTACGGCTTGACGATTTAAGCGGTTTATTGGAAAACGAGGTTGTTCCACAACCATATCAGTTTTATCTCTAAAATTAGCCTGCATTCTTTTTGATTTACCTGATGTTCTCAATTGTGAGATCATACTTGAGACTGAAACATGAGATGGTCTTCTTGTATGTGTAGCTGCAGTTCGAGATTGCCGCCTTATACCTCTATTCTTAATTCGTTTTAAGCATTCATATGGATCACATTCACCAGGAATGCAAGAAAGTGGTTCACATTCGTATGGGTCTAAAATACGCTCTATTTTTTTGGTTTTTGTTGAGGTAGCTTTACTTTGTGTAGTGACTTTGGAGGGTTCTCTGTTATCACTTTTTTTTGGCTTCGATGTCTCAGTTTTGTTTTGCAATGTTAAGGTACAGAAACATCTTTTTAGTAAAGTGCCCATACCTGAGCCCCTTGATTCTGTTTTGACAGCCTCAGACTGCAAGTATTTATCTCTTTGGCAATTATCTATACAGGACGAACCCTGGCTTCTAATTTGTTTATTTTTTGTTTCACTTCGTTTTGTTTTAATACTTGGTGATATTGATTTTGTATTGGGCCGTTTATTCTTGAAATCCTGATGTTGTGATCCGCCTTTATAGAACTCAATATCAAAACTAAAATTGGAACCCAAACGCACACATTGGCGTCCCATGGCAGTTGTATCGACTGGATGCTTGATGTCCCGCTTTGGAGCTTTATCTTTCAATGTCTTATGATGTCTTTCGGTTTCATTTACTATATGTGCTTTAGTCGACTTTGACGTCCGTGTTCGTCCCCGTGTTAAGCTAGAGACTGATTTCATATGCGTAGTTACAGTACCGGTACCTAGTTCTTTCATTCTTCGTTTAATTCTTTTTTCACATTCTAATGGGTCGCAGTGCCCGGGAACACAAACATTTGGTTCACATTCAAAAGGTTCAAGAGAACGTAATTTTTTTCTGGTTGGCATACTAATACTTACGTTCCGTGCTTCAATTACTGGGTTAAATTTTGTTTGATAAGGTTCTAGATGACGGACATTTCTTGTAGTGCTGACTTTTACGTTTCGAGCTTCAATAACTGGGCTATATTTTGCTATTGCAGTTTCCCTGACATTTTTAGTAATATATTGTTTTTGACCGTGTCCTGTTTTCTGAAGTTTCAACGTACAAAAACATCTCTTCAGCAATGGCCCCATACCAGATGCTCTAGATTGAGTTCTAGCTCCTTCTGCTTGTGAATGACGATTATGTGAACCGACATCTTCTTTAAAAGCAGCCGAATTCCTAGTTTTTTTTCTTTTTTCCACATCATTCATTTTGTATTTGTTATCTGTAGGATAATTATAAGTATCGGCCTCTCTTGTAACGTTGCGATCTTGAGATCTATCCTTAAAGAATTCTACGTTGAAACTAAAACTAGAACCAACTTTAACGGCTTGTTTCTTAGAATTGGCACTTGTTACTCTCATCTCTTTCGTTGGATATTTTTTACCATCGTTTCTAGTTTTACGATGTTTACGTTCACGATATGTAGCTTGAGTGTTTTTCGTTTGAGAACTGACTGAATCAGATAAAACTGAAACTGAGCGTCTTCTTGGCTTCTCTGTACTCGAAAATTCTGAACGCATTAATCTTTTTTTTATTCTTTTTTCACATTCGTATGGATTACATTCATAAGGGACGCACACGCCGGGCTCACATTCATACGGATCAAGATTTCTTGAGGAGTAATCAACTCGTGTTTTTTTTGTATAGGTTTCCTTATTTGATGTGTCAATCGTTGGATAAACTTGTAATTTAATTTTTTGATTAATTTCTGTTGCCGCCGATTTGGTATTTACTGGCTTTTTATTTTTAAGTTTTAATGTACAAAAACATCTTTTTAGAAAAGGGCTCATTCCTGTCATCGTAGAACGCATTTTCTTAGCAAATACTTGTGAATCCATATGTCGAATTCCTTTTACACGTTGAGATTTCTGATTTTTATGCTTTATAAATGAACTATTTGTGACTCTTTTCGGATCTTGTCGCATTTTCGCTGACCTTGTATTTATTTCACCGCTACCATATGATTTGTCTTTAAAAAATTCTACATTGAAACTAAAATTAGAACCAATTTTAACAGCTTGTTTGGATTTTTGTTTTGGTTCCTTCGTTGTTATAATAGATTTCATTTTCTGTTGCTTTTTCTGCTTACCGGCGTATTGTATATTTCTGTTTTTATATTTACTATTTGATTTAGCCCAACTTGATGTTGACCTTGTATGGTGTCTCATGATGGTACTAGAATCTTTTCTATTTCTTTTTTGTATAAGTTTATCACACTCATAAGGATCACATTCTCCAGGAATACAAACCCCAGGTTCACATTCATATGGTTTTAAGCTATATTTTTTCGGTCTTCTATTTTTATCTGTCATAACACTTTGAGTTCTCATCATCTTTTTTGCAGAATGTTCTGTATTGTCCTGTATCTTCTGTTTGTGTAGCTTTAAGGTACAGAAACATCGCTTTAATAAAGGGCCTACCCCAGATCCTTGGTTTCGTTGTTTTACAGTTTGAGCTTGAGATTCACGGCTAAGCAATGAAATTTCATCATTAGCTACTCCTTTGCTATTAGTTTTTGGTTTAGTTATCACTTCGCGGGACTTTAATTGTCTGCGTTGTGGTTTTCCTTTGATTGCTTTAGCTGCTGCTTGAACTTGTCGATAATGTGGTGATTTTTCCTTATAAAACTCAATATCAAAACTGAAAGTGGATCCAATACGCACAGCCTGCCTATTACTAGAGACAGGACGATGATATGTTTCAGAAGTTGAATAATCTGGATAGGACTTTGGTTTAACCTTACGGACTGCTCTTTCTGGCTGTGATTGTGTTTGTTTCAGTTTGGATGGTACAGACGATGTGAAGCCAGACGACACAGACTTAGTCCTGACTCTATCAGTGCCTGATATCTTGGAATCATATCGAGCATTTCTTTTTCTTATATTCTTTGCACATACATAGGGGTCGCAAGCACCGGGAATACATATACCAGGCTCACACTCATTTGGATCGAGTGCATATGGTCTATATTTTCGTCCATGTTGTATACCAATATCTCTACCGAAATTATTTTGTTGTATTATTGCTTCTGTTTCAGTACTCGCTGTCTTTTGGGGACGTTTAACTGGGCGTTTAAAATGTTTAAGTGTGCAGAAACAACGTTTCATTAATGAACTAGTCATTGACGATTTAGTATGTTTTGCTACACCTTCCGCTTGACTGTTTTGGTCGTTAGACATTTTAGAATCTTGGGAAGATCTTTCCTTTACAGTTTTTCTTTTTCGTCTCCCTCGTTTTGGTGTATATTCACGTACTTTATCTCGTGACTCTGAAATATATTTTATATGTCTATTTGGAACTGGATCTCCATGATGTCTTCGATCTTTATAAAACTCTACGTCAAAACTAAAACAAGAACCGACTCGAACTGCCTGTCGTGAAGACTTAGCAGCGTGTGTAGGGACTTCGCTTCTCTGGAAATCTTTATTTTTTGATGTTTTAGGTTTATGTTTAAAACTAGATTGAACATGTTTGCCTTTATTTTTTTTCTTTTGGTAATTTGTTGAACTTGATCTAGATATCGACTGTCCTGAGTCTGTGCCAAAACTTTTAGTTTTACGGTTTCTTTTTTTTATTAACTCTAAACATTCGTATGGGTTGCACTGGCCTGGCACGCATACATTAGGTTCACATTCATACGGCAAGAGCTTGTAAGCCTTTGGCGATCTTGTATTCTGCCCTGCATTGACATACATAGTTTTATCCACATCATTACTTGAATTAGGTGGTGTCTCTGTCCCTTGATTAACTGATTTAACATGTTTTTTGTGCTGCCTTCCCCTTTTCTGCAACTTAAGTGTACAAAAACATCTCTTTAGCATTGGTGATATATTCGATGCCCTGTCTTCCATTCTGATTAATCTAGATTGAGTTTCTCTTTGTTGACGACTATTTTCTGTACCTTTTGTGCCTCTTGTTTTAAATTTTGAATCAATAGCTTTTAATTTTTTATTGGAGTACTTCGGCTTATCGATTGCTTTTTCGGATGTTTGGGACCTCCCTTTTGAAAATTCTATATTAAAACTAAACTTTGATCCTACACGTACGGCTTGCCTTCTCGTTGTAGGAACAGTTTTGTATGTTATGCCTTGTCGTTTTTCTCTTGGGACTTTCGACGGACGTGACGGACGGGGCCCGGCGTATTGTATTTTTTTCCTTTTGTGGTGGGGTGTTGAGAAGTTCGTATACGATGAAGATGATTTAGACCGAATATCTGTGCCCGACATCTTAGAAGCTCCTCTCATTAAACGTTTCATAATTCGTTTCTGACATTCAATGGGGTCACATTCGTAAGGGATACAAAACCCAGGTTCACATTCATAAGGGTCGAGTTTATGTTTGTTAGGTTGCGGTCTCTGATCAGTAGTCACTGCATTAGAGATCCGTTTGTTTGGTTTGTCTCTACCTGGCACCTGTATGTTCATTGTAAAAAAACGACGCTTTAAATATTGACTGAATCCATTTATATTGGAAGTAACACCATCACCTGCAATCTTTTCGGAGCTTTGTATAGTAAATGAATTCATATTATTTTCAGCTGTTTGCACATATCTTTCAGCCGATATTAGAGATTCTGTAAACACTGTTTCTATATTTTTCTGTTTATTGAGGCTATGAAAATCATACATTTCTTTTGTAATCTTTACTCTGCTTGTTATTTCAGAGTTTATTTGCAATTTCTGTTTTGTAAAAGACTGGTTTATAGATTGTAATTCAAGCAAACTCTCCTTAGTTTTATTAAAATATGATTGCATATCTTTGAATTTGAATATGCTATTTGGCGCTGGGATTATACTAGGAGTAGGTTTACAATAACTATTTATTTCAAATGTTTTTGTACGATAACCAGCATACTTATCTTCACAATCCAGAGGTTTCATGAGTTTATTGCCGGCAATAGAAATCTTACTTACAGTGTACACTTCTGGACTTTTCAGGTGTGTAAATGTTTGGTTATCGTGGCGCTGTTTTCTTTTTTGAGTATTTTGTAATTTTAATGTACAAAAACACCTTTTTAACATTGGCCCCACCCCTGTAGCTCTATGTTTTCTTTTTATCATTTCTGACTGAGAATTTCGTTCATTAACTGATACATTTAACGGGTTTTCTCCTTTATGTTTCAGTTTCTTAGTAGTTTTGCCAAAGGATTTCACTGACGCAATATTTTCATTAGCCGTTTTGCCAGTAGAACGATCTTTAAAAAACTGTATGTCAAAGCTAAAATTTGAACCAATCTTAACAGCTTGTCTGGAATGAGTAGTAGGGAACATGTTTACCGATTTTCTAGACTGATCCGACGATGTAACAGCCTTTTGTGACTTTTTTCCTTTGACAGTTTTCATTTTCTTATCTTTAATCTGGGCATAAGTATTTTTTGAACGTCCACTTACTTTTTTTGTTATGCTTGATGACGTTTTTACATTTGATCTATTTGTCATTACTCCAAATGATTTGGACTCAATGTCACGTTTATTAATTCTATTTAAGCATTCGTAAGGATCACATTCTCCCGGCACACAAAAATTTGGTTCGCACTCATACGGTTGTAGTCGCCGTTTGTTAGTAAAATTTTTATTTGTTTTGGTAGCTTTAGAAACTTTTTCCACATTTGGATAAACCTTATTTTTGAATGTTGGAGTCTCAGTCCCGGTATTGACCGTGTTGCTTATCCGTTTATTTTTTCCTGCCTTATGTAACTTTAAAGTACAAAAACATCTTTTCAATGCTGGACCAATCATCACACTTCGTTCATTCTTTTTCATGAGAGTCGATTTGTTACGACTTTTAATGTTTCCTTGCAGACCACGTTCTTTTAATTCTTTTCTAACATAAGTTTGTGGCCTAGGAGATTCTTGTACATTTTCAATTGTAGTGTTTACATCGGGTGATGATTTGTCTTTAAAGAATTCTATATCAAAGCTAAAACTGGAACCAATCCTTATCGCTTGTTTATTATAATTACTCGGTAATGTTTTCATATCGTCGAGTGCTGTTGATTTTTTTTTCACGTAGTTTACAGGTACATCACTTTTCAAAGTTGTAAATGCAGATTGGATTTTTTTTGCTTTAGTAGTATTCACAGACTTTGAAGTAAGACTAGACGCAGATCTTATTTTTCTATAATCTGTACTCGAATGCACATTACGTCGTTTAATATTTCTTCTTTTCATAATTTCTAAGCAATCATATGGGTCGCAGTAGCCTGGTTCACAAACTCCCGGTTCACATTCATGAGCCATGATTCTACAAATAGGTTTGTTGCGACACGTTTCCCTATCTGTCGCTATTGCTCTTGATCTTACTTCAGGATTTACAGAACGAGTTTGTCTGATTTTATGTCTTGATGTTATGGTACTTTTAGATATTTGCATGTCTCTTATTTGTTTTTTCCCACTTTTAGCGAGTTTTAATGTACAAAAGCATCGGCGTAAATTATGTTTTGTTGTTGTATATTTTGATTTTCCAGTTGAACTACTTATTTGAGAACGCTTGTGCCTAATATGCCGTTTTGCTTGATGCACTCCTTTACTTTTCCTTCTTTTGTTAGGCGATTCCACCTTCGACGTATGTTGTACGTCCGTAATTTCCTCTAAGGCATTTGATGGGGTCTCTTTTTTAAATTCAATATTAAAGCTGAAACTCGAGCTTATTCTTACAACTTGCTTATGTGGCTTTAAACTATCGACCGCAGGTTGTACTGCTAAATTTGAGGTTGAAGACTCAGTTTTCACAGGTTTTTTTGGTGAAGAAACTTGGTTTTTTCTCGACGTTACACTAGAGCTGGATCTTGGTGTAAGACTATGAGAAGATTTCATACTATAATCAGTATTAGTACGAGAGGTGTGATATTTTCTGCCACGTTTTTTTATTCTTTTCTCACATTCAATGGGATTACATTCACCAGGTTCACAAACGAATGGTTCACACTCATAGGGTAATAATTCATAGCTCCGCTGAGAAGGGTGAACTTTTTTTGAAGAGATCGGGGCTTTATTTGTTTGAACAGCCTCAGTGACAGAATCCCTCTTTAAATTAGTAGATGTTAGCTTTGATTTAGTAGCTTTCAGTTTTGTTCTCTTAGCTTTTAGTTTTAATGTACAAAAGCATCTTTTTAAAGCTAAGCCAGCTTGTGTATCCTTAGCTAATAGTTTATGTCTGGCATCTGCATATTTACTACGATGGTTTGATTGTCTCATTTGGCCCTTATCCCTTGTTTTTACATTACCTTTAGATTCTGTAGTGGGTTTGTTTTTAGAAAATCCTGATTCGATTTCAGTAGATGACCTCGCTTTCACAGCATTGCGTGGAGACTTATTATCATCAACCGAAATTTGTTTTATAATTTCTTTATTTGTTGCACTGACCTTTTCCGCCTTTTTTGCAATTGATTTTTGAGTACCTGCTTTGTGAGCCAATGTTTTAATCTCTTTTACGCCTTTGTCAACTGCACTGGTGGTTGATGAAACAGAATGCTTTGAAATTTTTGGTTGAATATTCGTCATAGACTTGATTGATTCAGATTTAGTTACCTTTTGTGTAGTTATTTGGGGCTTTTCAACTCGTTTAGGTTTTATTTCCTTTAGTTTTTTTTCCAATTCCTGATTACCGTCTTGCTTAGACTTTGTTCCTTTTTCTTGATTTTTAAAAGCTATTTCCTGATTATTACCTACGCCTTTAGATTTTGATACTTTTTCTTGATTTTTGAAAGCTATTTCCTGATTACCTACGACTTTGGATTTTGATACTTTTTCTTGAATTTGTGTAGTAATTTCTTGTTTCACTCCGCCTTTTTTTAAAGTTAAATCTACACTTATGCGTTGTCCTGGAGCTACTTTCGTGAACTCTATTTTCCTTGACATTGACTTTAGTTTTTTTGTTCCTGCTTTTACTGTTGCTCCTACTTTTTTTGCTTGTACACTTATATCAGACACATTTGATGCATCTCCACTTTTCTCATGCCTATAACGTCTGGTAGAGTGTTTTCTATTCTTCTTCAAATTACGTTTTCTGTCTAGTTTTTCTCTAAACTGAGTAATAGAATCTTTCTTTATATTAAATAGGTTTCCCTCGAGATTACTTAACTGGGCAGACTTTGTTTTTAATTTCTGAATTGATTCTTTAATACGTGAGTCTAGGTTTTCTTTAATTTTAATCTTGGCATTTTTTATTTTCTCGAAAGATCTCTTGGCTCCTGCTTCTAAATTATTTTTTAATTTGGCTTTTGATCGATTAACTTTCGCCAATGATTCCATAAGACGATATTTAGAAATTTCATTTTCAATTTCATGAGCTTGCTTAATTTCTTGCAAAGATTTTTTTATTTGTGCTCCTCGTTTGTGCCACTTGCGCTGATGTGTGTCGCCCCATTCAGAGTCGTACGATTCATCGAGCATAGGTTCCGGTCTTTCTGTATGTAGTTTTTTAAGCATGGCTTTTGAGTGGCGCCTTATCATGCCACTCATTTTAATTGAACAGGTACAAGGGTCGGATTGAATTTGTTTAGCTACTATTTTTAAATTTTTTTCTCGTCTTGATTCCATACCTAACCCATGACCAGATACATCACTGGCATTTGAGGACTCTCTCGCATCTCTATGCCTTTTTTCGTGCCTATGTCTATGCCCGTGCCTATGTCGCCTTCCTTTTGTCGTATGTTCAGGGATCAGAGCGTTCGAACTACAAAAACAACAGCTGCAGCATTCGCTTAATTTTTTAGGTCCCAAAACAGCTCCTTTATCAACTAAGTCAACCAGTTCTAAAATGGCACCACTCTTTTGTATATCATCAAGTTCTTTTCCCATTGGAGCTAATTTTTTTCTTGGTTTTAAATCTGCTTTTTTGCTGATACTGATACTACTACCTGAGACTAACTGATTTCTTACATCGTCGTATACAGCTCTGGTTCGAACCAGTTTGTCTAATAATTTTCTTTCTCTCAACGGTACGTACTTGCCGAAGTACAATCTGTCGATCCTTGAGCCATGTGCTATCATTCTGCGCATTGAGGGTTGATCAGATTCACTTTTATAGAAACAGGACGTACACGAACAGTTTTGACTACCATCTCCACGTACAGGCGCCATGATTTGGTGTATTGCTTTTTCTGTTACTATGCTAAGGTATTATCGACGAATAAAACAATACAAAAAAATACTTAAACTCTTCACAACACTTAACATTTACTCTGTTCTCTGGCACCCAACATGACATGATTTACCTGAAAAACCAAAGTTGCATTACCTATCGTCTGTTCCAGTTATTGCCGTATTGTACAGATTATTTCAACTCTAACCTCCTATAAAGTTTTAGTTTTAGTTAGGAAGATTAAGAACTTAACTAAGGATACCTACACATTTTTTATCACATGATCGGTCGGAGAGTAGCGATAGGGCCAGTATTATATATAATATATCTACCTCTGAAATTATCTTTATATGTGTTGTTTACTGAGAAGAATATGGCATCTTCAGGACGACATGACAACTATTTTGTTGCAACAAAATAGAAACAACCGACATCGAGGTTATTTTAACACTAGCTGCCTCCGCGCGGGTTTACCCGCGTAGTTCCCGTTCCCGTGGGAATACAGGGATAAAATATAGCCTATGTTACTCGGGGATAATGTAGCTTTCCAAAGGTGAAAGAATTTTTGAAATCGGTCCAGTAGTTTCGGAGCCTATTCGTTACAAACAAACAAATCTTTCCTCTTTATAATATTAGTATAGAAGTATAGATATATAAAGGTGTACCTACTATAAAATATGAGCTAAAACTTACATAACTATACAAAACTTCGGTGGCTCATTCCAGAGGCCGGAAAGTTATAGAAACAATATTCTACTACATTTTGACTATGTACACTTCCAACATGATGATGACTTTCCCTCCTCGGCCAAAGGAAATCACAAAATAAAACAACACAAATTACATTTAACAATTTCTAAAACAACTTTTTACAAAAACTGTTACCGCATCTCGGCTAAAATATAATCACAAATAATGACATACCATTGAACTTCGTTTAAAATTTGAAATAATATGTCAAATAAAGACATTTAGTACCAGTAGTAAATTAACAAGCAGGTTTTATTTACGTGAAGTAGTGTTGTAGAGTAACTAAAAAACTAAATAACCGGCTCTACTGTTTCTAGAAACGAATTCTAAGTATCTAGGTACATAGTTATTAATCCAAATTTTCGTTAGTCTTATTTGTACATTAAACATATTCTCAGCAACAATTTAAGACATATAATCTCACTAGAGATGTAAATAATATAACAATATTCAACAGGAAGTGCGAAATAGGTTACAAAAGTTTTGAATGAAATCTCGTTTGAACATTCTCATGAATTATAAATAAATATTATAACACAAGGAAGGAGTATTTTTTACCTATTAATTCATCAGATCGAGGTTAGTGACTTGCGAGACACCTGCGTGACAGGTTGCACCGAAGTCAACGGACAATCTTAACTTACCTTTAAAAGTTCTCCCAAGTTACAACTCCGAAGTAAATAAGGTAGTTCCAGCTTAATACACACACTAACTAACACGACTCTCCAATACACATAAATATCACTAATTCACATTAAAGTATGTTACAAACAAGTTATTCCGCGTGCGAGTATCACCACAAGACGCGACGCGTTACAACTTACACAGTCAAATAGCAAAAGCAAACTAAACTAAAAGCACGCCTCGGCTTCTCGCATCGCAAGTTGGAACCCTCACGTACCCCAAAAAACTTTTACATTCGAATTGAACAGCAAGCGCCATCTAACAAAAACTATGTAGCCTATAAACTATTTAAGCTGGACCATTAGATGGCGTTACTACAATGTAGAATACTAACCGCACTAGTACTCTTTGTAGTTTTATGTAATGATCATAGATGGCGCTATAAAAAAAAATATAATAGGTACTCCAATTATGCATATTGGTTTTACAAAAAACATAATAATAATGATTTAATTCAACTATGTTTCTACAATGTAATAATGCTAGCCTCACTACCTGGCCATTTAGAAAAGATAACTGGAAAACTGCAAAGGGTCATCGAGCAGCTCCAATTACCAATGTGTGAAATAAAAATATTATGGGGATAATATAGGTATAATCATATGTATAATATATTTTTTGTTTAGTCATATATTACAATAGAAACAAACACTAAACATGAAAACTTAACTTATAACTTAACTATGAATAAATACTATGAGCTATCTTCAGATTGTGAATCAGTATCACTGGGAGGCCACATTGGTCTATCATCCACTTCCGCTTTTGCAGATTCTAAATATTTATTCTGAGCTTCAAGTACACTTTTGCTATCAGAACAAGCTGCATACATATCTAATGCTTCAGAGTTAAGTTCTAGAAATGAATGTCCCCAAGAAAATTTAGATAAGTAAAACTTTGCTTCCTGTTTATGACCAGTGATGAACATAGCTGCCGCTAATGCCTCAACACAACTCAATTGATATGGCTTTCCATAGTTAATAGGATTTGCTGCAACTAAAAATGGCAGTAGCCTTGGGTGTGGTGACTTCATCCTTCCAAATGGAGTGTCATCTATTTTCGCCCACGAACAATCAATTACAGCCAATCCAAACTTCTCTATTATGTCTTTATCGTTGGGACTGACGCACTGAGTACCGACCGGCGACAGCACTAAACCAGGAAAACGTTGTCCAAGTTTCAAGTTTTTAATGAGGTTATGCCGTAAAAGTTTTCTACCAGAACACTTCTTCGGGTCGCAATGGTTCAGGTCCCACATGCTCACGGCAAACGAAGCTTCAATGCCTTCACTTTCCGAATCACTGTCATCGCTTTCTCCAGACGATTGTAAGCTCAAATCGTTCAGTCTTTCAGCATAATCTCGTTTTACGTGGTGGTTTGATCTCTTTCCGTGAACACTGCTTTTTTTTCCTGGAGCCATGGTTTGTTATTCTAAAAAAAGTTTTTTAATTAAACTCAATTCTTATCAAGTGAATTATATCCAATAATATTACCCAATAAAGTAACATTTACAAAACAAACATTCAGTTAGCGTGCAGACAAGACAAGCAAAAAGTTGATAAGTTTGTTTTGACTTTTGATTGACCACTGACAGGACAGTGTTGCCAGGATTGTATTAATGATTAAGCTAGATGTTTGCATTAATAAATCTTTCTGCCAAATAAATAAACTCATATTTATTGTTTTTCAAACTTTCGTTATTTATGAATATAATGGGACGATTCACACGAAGGTATTATCAAAGTATAAGGTATTTAAAATAACCTCGACATTTCGATCAAGTTGCATTGATCGTGGTCCCGAGTCTGAGTCTAATCGTGAAGCATTCTTGTTAGAATAAAAAATACTCATTTGAAGTACCTTTGTGAAAGATTTATGAAAATATTGTAGTTACCCAATGCCAATAAGTCAGAATAAAAATATTTTGAGCACATTGACGTTTATATATTTTTGAAATCAGTCAATAAATTAAAATATTTGTCAATTGATTTGAAACGTATTGAATTATATTCTTACTGAATTAATTGTCCTAAAATAATAATAAGTACAGCAATTTGTTTTGTTGCAAGTAGAAAATTTTCCAAAATTGATTTTACTCGCGGCAGAATGAGCAGCGCTTCTATGGCGGGTATGTTTAAAAAATTATTATTCACTATTCAGAGACCGTAATATGATATATAATTATAATTAGCACAAAACGACAAAACTTATAACTTAGGTATAGTACTCGAGGCTCTGTAGTACTTAAAGTACCAAGCAGTGCTCTCAATATAGCTTTTGTATTTTTTAAATGGTGCATATTTACTTCCAAAAAAATTCATTCATACCTGTTATTTTTTGTTAATAGAGGAAAGATACAAATATATTTATATGGGCACATTTTCATATTGACTCTATAGATTAATGATTCATATAATAGTTCGTATCCTTGGATAAAGATATTACTGTAATTAGCCTGATGGCGTAGACAGACTACAGACGGATCGATGGAATTTAAATGCTAAGTACAAGGCATAACGTATAGAGATACGGAATGTTTTTCCATGATGGAAACAATCTAGGTATATTTCAATTGAAAATGGTTATCAATCACAATCACATATTCGGGGGATATGCTGAGACGTCTAGGGTCCATTCAGACACTTCTGTGTTCTGTGGTTGAGTGTAGGTAGATAAATGCACCCTACATGCATCATGCAGGCATAAAGATCACGATGTTTTTCTAAGAGTACCTAAGTTTTAAAAGTCAGAGGTCAGGGAATTGAACCTGGACTCTTAGGATCGTGAATCGGTGTGTCACGCTCTACTGTACTGCACATGCAATTTATGACGAAGATAATTGTGATTGATGGGTGTGTTGCAGATAGTGTTATCTAATTAACTAAACAAGTCATTAGGTTCTCTTTCATTTAAAAACAGGCAATTTAGGTAAAAATGGCCTTGATACAATGAAATGAAAACAAAGGATAGGATATACGTAGGTACGTACCAATATAAGTTAAGAATTGTTCCCTAACCTACCTACTTACGGTATTCTGGGCATAACATATAGTCCTACTATCCTACTAATATTATTAATGCGAAAGTTTGGATGTATGGATATATGGTACGTACTCTTTCACGCTAAAACGCCTGATCGATTAGAATTTTATATCTCGGGAAAATTGAAGATCCCAGGGAACGCAGGTAAAACAAGCGGGATATTAGGTACTTACTAGCCAATCTAGCCATTATTTATTTAAAAGTATAAACAACTACACAACACAGGGATAGATGCCTCCTCCATTATTTTTAAGTTTACTGAACAGAGAACTAGTTCACTTGTTATTTATAATTGCTGAGGAAATTATACGAGTTAGCTAGATAATAGCTGGCGACAAATAAAAACGTACCTAAGTGGAACGCCACGCTGTTTGTTTTTGTACATTCGATGGAAAAATGTATATTAAATTGGGCAAAATTTCGGTACTTCTGCGATCAATCAAAAGTCACTTTAGTACTTTTCGAAGGGATTTCTTTTCAAAAAGAAATATTATAATAATAGTACATAATTGTAATAATAAATACTTCTGTAAATACTATAATTTTTGAGCATGTATCTAAAACTAGATCCTTGTCCAATTGCACATTTGCGGTTTATATATAATCGCTTCTGATTTCGAAGCCACTGACTGGCCTTAGGTTAAATTTCCAGCTAGGGCAAACGTTAACTATTATGAGTTCTGCTTAGTTTGGATCCCAATTGACCGTATGCAGAGAACAACAAATTATAATAATGATGTAAAAAATTATGGAGAAATTTTTACATTGCATTGGCAAAAAGATTAATATTAATTAATCTTGATTTTATTTCCGCATATAAGATGTAGGTAGTAAGGTACTATACTTACCTACTATCTCGTCTTGTATATATACCTATACATTAAAATATTTAAAGTGATCAGCTCGTTTGTTTTCCTCCAAATAAGGAACAAGGTCTTTGATGACGCGAAGGGGCTTAAACGGTCATCTGTATCTCCATAGGTGTTAATTAACTAGCGGGGATAGATCGAACCCTATATGAAGAAAAGCTGCACAACCACTTACCTCGACATGGAGCCAACCTGGCGCGTGAGCTGCTTCCTCGTACGAGGGTCGTCCTTGCGGTCCTTCGATTTAGTAGACGGAGCTGTGCAAGCGGTGCACCAGCTCCAGAACAAGCGGTGACGTGGAAGCTCCTAGGGGTTACGGAGTAACACGCGACCGGACGCAACCGTTGGTGGTCCAGTACTGGTTGTGCGGTCGTGCAGCGAAAGAGATACTAACTAATGTTTTAAGAGTACCTACATTTAAATTTATAATTTATACTAAAAAATATAATAAGCGCTGAGGGTAGTTGGCGCGAACATTTGCCCCCGGCCTTAAAACCTTCGGTTTTAAAGAAAGAGAGAAAAATAACTAGCCGGGAGCAAGGAGAGACGCTATTGCGTGGGCAAGGGACAAAGACGAACGGCAGGTCTCTTATAGATTCCTGTCGCTGTCTTAATTAAAGCGACTCTACTGATCCCATCTTTACCGGGATAGGTGTCAACAATAATGCCAAGCGGCCAAGAGAGTGGGGCAACGTTATCAGTAACGATGACCACGACGTTACCTATCTTAATAGGGACTGAGTGTGTGTTCCATTTGCCTCTGGATTGCAGGAGATGTAAATATTCGCGTTTCCATCGATTTGCAAACGATTGCACCATCTGATCCAACAAAGCATAGCGACGCAATAAATTTTTATTATCACCGGTAACGTCATAAGCGGGTAGGCCTCTTAGCGGTGTTGACATCAAAAAATGAGATGGAGTCAATGCGGTCAATTCTGACGGATCCTCACTAAGCGGTGTTAGCGGTCGCGAATTCAGAACGCATTCGATCTGTGTTAGAACAGTCAACATCTCCTCGTATGTCAACAACTGACTACCAATGGCTCTATACAAATGCGTTTTAAAACCCTTTACGAATATTTCGTAATGTCCGCCAAAGTGCGGAGCGCGCGGCGGGTTTATTTTCCACTTTATTTTATGTTCAGCTAACTCATTACTGAATGCAGTTTTATACTCATCCGAATAAATTAATTTGTATATTTCCGACAATGCGTTTTTTGCACCTATAAAAACTGTACCTGCGTCAGAATACATAGTATTGACAGCACCTCTTCTCGCAAGAAAACGTTTAAATGCCGAAAGCAAAGTATTAGTGCTGAGATCGGTTGTCAATTCGACATGAACAGCGCGAGTAACGAGACAACAAAAAATGCAGAGATAAGCTTTAATGGAACGAGCTCCACGTTTACGTTGCGGTATTATGCTAAGAGGTCCGGCATAATCAACAGCAGTGTGTGAGAAGGCCTTTGATTCTGTTACGCGACATGCAGGTAAATCCCCCATAAAGGGTTGCACTGGCTTTGGTTTAGAACGAAAACAAAAATTGCAACTGTGCACGACACGACGCACGACGCTTCTGCACGAAAGAATCCAATAGCTTTGACGCAGTATTGACATCAAAGCCACGGGTCCAGTGTGACAGTTGTGACGGTGAAAATGAGACACAATTAGATCAACAATGTGATTTCTACGTGGTAATAACAAAGGGTGCCGCTGATCGTAGGTTAAATCTGCGTTACGAAGGCGCCCTCCGACCCTTAATAAATCGTCATCGTCGATAAAAGGTGAAAGTCTTTTTAACGTAGAACGGCAGCATTTATTTGCTTTTAAACGAGCTATCTCATCTGCGAAATGATATTGCTGAAGGGCACGAATCAGCATTTTCTCAGCATAAACAAAGTCAGAAGCAGTAAAAAACTTAGATCTCGGTAGCTTACCTATGAATTTATAAACGTATATAACAGAGCGAAGCAAAACACTCCATCTAGAAATACGCTTTGACAGCGCAAGTAGCGGATGCGGCAAATCTGAATTATTGTCAAGCCTATCGATTGAAATGGACATAGAACCGGAAGAGACCGGAAGCGAAACAACCTTTGTCTCTGGCAATTTTTCAGAAATAGCGGTGACGTCAACAGACGTAATAGGCCACGTAGCCTCGTCTTGGCAAAGCCAGGAAGGGCCAGTGAACCATAGCGGGTGTGATACCAACTGGCTAGGCGACAGGCCACGCGATAGGCAGTCGCTAGGATTGTCAGAACCAGGAACGTGGTAAAAATATTGAGCGGGAAGGTTGTCTAAAACCTTTGTAACCCGCGTGGCAACAAAAGTTTTTAAAGTCTGCGGTTCAGAGTGAACCCAATATAAGGCTACCATTGAGTCAGTGAAACAATAAATATTTTTAATTTCATGACGTAATTTATAAGTGTTTATAACACGACGTACGAGCCTAGACATGAGTAAAATCGCGCATAACTCCAGTCGGGCAACCGAGATAGTCTTAAGAGGAGCGACCTTGGACTTGGCACACACCAGATTAACCACTGTATGAGTGCCGTCGTCGTCCTGAACCTTAACGTATACAGCGGCGCCGTACGCTTTTTCACTGGCATCAGAAAATGCAATGATAGACATAGCGGAATTCTCGAACACGTCTAGATGACGTTTGATACGAATTTCTTGTAAGATCGGTAATTCGCGTAAATAATTCTCCCAAATACAAATAATATTCTGAGGCGGCTTATCATCCCAATTAATTTTTAAAACGAAAAGTTTTTGTAATATTAATTTTGCATATAAAATGGTCGGTGCAATCAAACCTAAAACATCGAATTGGCGGGCAATAACGGACAAAATGTTTCGCTTGGTACATGGACGGTTATTAGCGATAGAAACAGAAAACGAAAATTCATCTGAAGCGGGTGACCATTCGAGGCCAAGAACCTTTAAGCTGTGATTACCTTCATCGAAGTTAACTTTAGAGGTATAACGATGGTCGTCAGGAAGTGAATGTAATAACTCTTGCGAGTTACTGCACCACTTGACGAGCCTAAAGCCCCCGGCCGTGAACATCCCTAGCAGCTCATCTCTGAGCCGTAAGGAGTCCCGGACAGTAGGAACGGAGTAACAAATGTCGTCCATGTAACAATTACGCGTTACAATATCTGCCGCGCGCGGATAAGATGTACGTTCGTCAATACAGAGTTGTCTCAAAACTCGCATGGCGAGAAAGGGGCTGCTTCGCAAACCAAAGCAGACGCGGTTAAAACAATAAGTATCAAGCGGTGAAGATTCGTTAAAACGGAACAAAAACTTTTGAAACTGCCTGTGGTTTGCATTAACTATTATTTGTAAAAACATTTGATTTATATCACTCGTAAAAGCTACAGGGTATAAGCGGAAATCGAGTAAAATTAAGAACAAATCATTCTGAAGATTCTCGCCCGGGTGAAGTAGGTCATTTAATGACTTTCCTGAATCGGTCTTAGAGCTAGCGTCCATAACCATCCGAACCTTTGTAGTGACCTTGTCACTCCTACAAACCGCGTGATGAGGTATATAATAGCCAGACTGTGACGAGTCGTCCTGAAGTAGTGAGATGTAACCTTTTGATAAGTAATCCTGAATAATGCTGTTATATTCTAAACGCAGTTGCGGGGCAGCGCTTAGCTTACGCTCGAGATACATATAACGACGTTTGGCTGACTTATATGAGTCACCGAGCTCCGTAGGGTCGGTAGAAAACGGTAAGTCTACACTATAGCGGCCGGTTACATCGCGAGATATGCTATTCTTAAAAATCTCTTCGCATTCCTTAGCGGCAGAGTTAACCGGACGGTCTAGTAGTACCTCCTCAATTTGCCAAAATCGTTCCAACAAAGTATCGACTTGAGGCTCATGCGAAGCAAACGCACACAAAGAAATCGTGTCGGAAGAAAAATTACTAACGGGAGTGTTCCCGATGATAATATAACCGAAAATTGTTTCGAAAGCGGTAGGTAGTCCAGGTGGACCTTTAATGCGACCCGAAAGCAAAATATCAGAAAATTGCGGTGCGCCTATAAGAATATTTATTTCTCCCGGCGAATGAAAATGTTTATCAGCTAAATGAACACTGTTCAAATAACTTAGTGAAGACCTATCGATCTGCACGGACGGCAATTGATCTGTGATCTGATCAATTACGTACGAGTCAAGAGAAAGTAAAATGTTTTTGTCTTTATGTAAATTAACATTTGCGGAACCCAGAATGGGATTCGGTGATGAACCAATTCCTTTAACTACAGCGCGTGATATTTTATTGTAATTAATATTAAGTTTAGACAAGAAAGACGAAGTTATAAAATTGTTTTGTGATCCGGGATCTACAAGCGCACGGGCACTGTGTAATACACCGACGGAGTCCGAAACTAAAACTTGAACCGTACCCAAGAGGCAGGTGCTATCGTGTTGACGGGAATTATTATAATTACATAACGAAACATTCGAAGCGGATGCGGTATTATTTTGTATTGGCACTAGCGGATCAGCTGACGAGACAGGCTGAGCCGTGCGGGCCTCGGCGGCGGCGGCAGCGGCGGCGCGCGCGGGGCGGAGCGGAGGCGGCGCGGAGGGCGCGAGACGCGACAACGAACATGCACGAGCGGGAGCGGGAGAGGGAGCGCGAGCGCGAGCGCCGGTGTCGGCTTGTTTTCTACACAATAACGAGTGATGCTTACAATTGCAGTAACGACAATGATGTACAGACATACAAGCGGAATTATTATGCGACAAACTAAGACAGTTTGTGCAACCATTATTTTTATTTATATAATTAAATCGTTCACTGATTGGAAGCTTATGAAACTTAAAACATTTGTATAAATTGAAATGATTTGAAAGTTGGCAAAACGAACACGGTTTATTATGACTCATTTGTACCTGAGGCGCAGCGCTTACCAATGAGTGCACTGACTTAGAACTTGAGACCCTTTTATTCGCAACGTTCGAAGTACGATCTAATATTTTAGTTTGATCACGGAGGAACCCTATTAAATTATCGTATGTAGGTAATTCAACTCCTCGGTAAAACATTTCGAAAGCGCGGGCGGTTTCGGAGTCTATTTTCTTCAAAGAAAGATGAAGAAGGAAATAGTCCGCTAAATCATTTAAATTCAAAGTTTTTAAACTCGACACGGCAGAAGCAAAATGTTCCAAAAATGAGTCTAAATTTTTAGAGTTAGCGACTGAAAACGGTTTGAAATCAAATATTTGATTTAAATATGCGGAGGCTAAATAACGTTTGTCTTCGAACTTCGTTACTAACGTATTCCAAATCATGTCGTAGTTCGCAGCGTTCGCGGTGATACCCGACACAGCGGAAAGTGCCCGGCCAGATAACTTACCCATCAAATATTGTATTCGTTCGTTGTTAGTAAGGTCGGAGTTTTCATGTATAGTGGTTTTAAATGTTTCGTAAAACGTAGGCCAGCTATTAGGTGAACCCGAAAAACTAACAAGTTCTAATTTAGGTAATTTGACGTGACATGTTTTAGTGCGATCACTAACAACGTGAGAAGAATTAACAGACATCTTAGTATTTAATTTACTTGCCGTAAATTTACAAACGCAATAGATTTCTTCAAATGAAGACCATCTTTGATAATCAGGTTCGCATTCTGCATTCAATAACAAGTTAACAGAATTAATTTCATCTAGAATTTTTTCAAAATCGTTACGTAAAGAATCAATGGTAATCATGGCAGCGAGAAATCTGTCAGAATTAGTCTCATTATTAAGATTTAATTTAGACAAATCGTAAATTGTCTGTAAGCGAGCAAAAACTACATCTCGTTTCCTAACTAACCGTCTAAGGTTCCGTTCGGAATCAGACGTCTGCTCACTACTCTTACTCATGATGCGAAATTATAAAACAATAAACGCGAGAAAAATAATATTGTATTAAAAACGTAATCAATACAATAACTGCTCGACCCGGACGGGCGGCTCATGAGCGGCGACGACGTGTACGTGGCTACGCTTTGCGAACAAAGTTCTGCACTCACCCGCAAAAACAAGAAATATAAAAATATGTACGTAATTATGTGGTATTACAATGAATAACGTAAACTCCTTTGGGAAATGGAACACAAACGAATAAACTATGTATTTATTATGGATTTTAGTTGGGAACATAAATTAGAACATAAGTTTATAACGGGGGGTGTATGTAGGTACCCACCCTAGCGGAAATTATATAGCGGTAAAAAGTATATTAAAGCGGTTTAATTAAAGAAAAATACTATACAGCATATAGCGAACGTCTTGGGGACTAGAAAATGCTGTATGGTATAGGAAATACGGCTCAGTGGCCAGAAATGTATCTATGGACAAATAATCCGGTACCTACGACGTACCAGAAAAATGGCACAGGGAATCCGGATCGATGGACCAGAAAAATGATGACGCGAAGGGGCTTAAACGGTCATCTGTATCTCCATAGGTGTTAATTAACTAGCGGGGATAGATCGAACCCTATATGAAGAAAAGCTGCACAACCACTTACCTCGACATGGAGCCAACCTGGCGCGTGAGCTGCTTCCTCGTACGAGGGTCGTCCTTGCGGTCCTTCGATTTAGTAGACGGAGCTGTGCAAGCGGTGCACCAGCTCCAGAACAAGCGGTGACGTGGAAGCTCCTAGGGGTTACGGAGTAACACGCGACCGGACGCAACCGTTGGTGGTCCAGTACTGGTTGTGCGGTCGTGCAGCGAAAGAGATACTAACTAATGTTTTAAGAGTACCTACATTTAAATTTATAATTTATACTAAAAAATATAATAAGCGCTGAGGGTAGTTGGCGCGAACAGTCTTTATGCCACTTTCTACGTATTCTCAGCAGTGCGTCATTTGATCTCAACATACCTACCTATTATGCAGTGAATCACAATACTTACCTGTAGTTAAACTACAATTTGTATAATAAAAGCCTGCCCATTCATACCTTTATAATTAAAGGCAATTTTATAAGTAGTTGATCGATTTCTCCCTTCAGTGTGTGACAGTAGATCTGACATCAGCATTGTTCTATGAGCAGTGGTCTGTGGTGGTCGACGTATATTGTGTTTGCCATTATTGTTGCATCTGAAAAAAGTTTGTTACTCCTGTGGTAAGTTGCTTTTTTTCAAATTCTTTTTTATTTTTTTACGAAGTGTTTGTTTTCATATTAAAAATGCTTTTGTTTGGTTACTTTGATCTTCACAGTTTAAGGCAGGTAGTTGTTTCAACAGATTTGACCTTCAAGTGCAAGACTATGAGAGCCTAAATAAAATAATAGGCTTTGTTCTTTATTTCGATACTTTTATCTAAAGTCGCAGTTCTTTCTAATGTTTCAGTAAGTAAGTAGGTGCGTCAGGTACTTACCGGTCAGGATTATTCATGAATTATAATCTTCTTACTTAGAGGAAATCTTCTTATAGGTATCTCAAATGCCTTTCCAGTGTAGGTGATTTGTAGGCTGTCGCAAAAGCTCATCAACCGGATTTTAAAAGGCTAGTAACAACTTTATTGACGTACCCGCCCGCCGGTTAGACATGATTTATTTGCAAGCATATGGTAACATTGGTAACAAATGTAGTACGGAGACTAGTGGCTTCACGCAGTTTCATCCGCGTTTCCACGGACCTTCAAGTTCCCAACCTCTTATCTATAACTGGACCAAATGTTATCAAATCGGTTGAGTGTTTAGGCGTGAAAGCGTAACAGACAGACAGAATTACTAAATAAGAATGGATATTTAGCATAGTTGTAGTCTGTGCGTTGGAAATCAGTGTTGCGGGCTTATGAGTAATCTAAGTGTATTCATACTTTTTTTTGGAATTTCAATCATACTAGTTTCCGCCTTGAGGTTTTATCCGCGTTCCCCGGTCACTTTAAATCGTCCCTGGATAAAAAGTAGCCTATGCAACTATTACAGAACATTATCTAACTATGTAAAATTTCATCAGATCTTTGTGTTTGTTTGTTATGAATTGGCTCTACTCTATCTGAATACTCATTTCACCAATAGAAAACTACATGAGCATCCTACTACTTACAAATTTTTCTACGTGATCGGGAATAAATTGTTATGAAACTCCTTCAATCATATCATTTTTAACAATTTTATGAACAAGAATATTTTATTTGAATTTTTTATTACATTTTCAAGAAATCCGGTATTCTGAGGGATATTATCTAGAGCTAATAAAAAAAGATATAATGCACTTAATATACTTTATTTATTAGTAGGTATATATAATGCAGAAAAAGGGGTTGGTCAGATACCTATGTGAGTCATACTGACTCTGTTTACTCGACCATGACATTAGGTACCTAAATGTACCTTACTTACTTACGTGGGACTTTACGACATGAGTCTATCTTGGCATGTTTGTTCCATCTTGTATAGATTCGTTTTATTGGCCTTTGGAATAAAAAAACAATGAGCGAGGCTTTAAGTACAAGCCAGCTCATTTTAAAACTGAGACAATTTATTTGTATGTGTATTTATGCAGGGAGGAAAATAATAAATAAATGTGGGTTGTTAATAACGTTACGTCCGTTGAATGGTTAGTTATTTTAGTTTATTATGAATTTATAACATCATTACTAACAAAATTTGACGAAACACGCTAATTGATAAATCCCTAACCTACACAAGGTTAGGCTCCTGTCATAATTAACCAACTTTAAGTACCTAATACATAGAGTTATTAGTAATTTACGTAGAACAAATAGACAAAGTGGCCCACCCACAAAATTAGCCACGTAATTGGATTGCCGTACAATATTTTGTTCATTAATATTGTTGATAAGGCTGGTACCACGTAATAACTGACCTGACCTAGAAACCAACTTTCCATAGTTCAATATAAGTAGATATACACTTAGTACTTCCCCTGTAAATTATTAATGGGGGAAAATGACAGTTGGTGGAATATACAAACATAGTAAATGTACGTACTTAGATACACTGACAAATCGATATAATACGGTACCGTTTATGGACAAGCCCTCACCTTGACTGAGTATTGACTATGAAAAGTTCCGAATAAAGAAAAATGGCGGAGCTTTGGGGTAATAAATAATGAGGCACTGTTCATTTGTTAGTTTTTATTCGAACTTACATAAAAACTAGCTCCTTTCGCGTGGTTTCTCTCGACTATCACGAACATTATGAAGTAAAGAATAACCAAATTAGTCCAGCCATTCTCGTTCACATTGGCCATTAATTTAAATTTTTTTGAAGTCAAAATGAGATGTCACAATACGATTCTAGGTATATAGTGAACGGAACCTTTATTAATCAGTCCCGTATTACCCATATGCGATATTATTTTAATAGGAAACTTAATTATTTCAAGCATGAAAAGGTACATTGTATCTCATAAGAATTTCCTCGTTATACTCCAGTAGTTATTATACTAAACTAAGGTAGGTCTATCGTGAACAATGGAATGGGATGTGTGACCTCTTTAATTTTTTTATTCATGACTGATTATCGTAATTGACTCTGTATTGTTCGATAGCTCCTTAGAAAATGTTATCAATAGCATTCTGAAATATGCTTATGGTAGCTTTGTCTGTATAAATGGGATGGATTGTACATGCAGTAAAACACTGTAAAAAAAATCTTGGCTGGCTTTGTGGTTAGCGCCCTTTGAATGGCAACAATCGTAGGTTCGAATCCCGAACTAACAATGTAAGCATGAACATATATCAGTCTGCTATTAAATATGTAGTTAAAAGTACCTAGTAGGTAAATATCAGTTATACATATTATGGTTACCATACCCTAGCAACCTGCTATATTTCATTTGAAATATGTTTAATTGGTACTATACTATTGCATCCATTTTCTATAGTCTACAATAATTCTAAAGTCAAACAATTACCTATCCAAAACGTTATTCTTTCAATACATCTATTTAATTGATTGATCATATTTGTTTCCAAATATTAGTATGTTATTGGGTATTTCGTGGTATCTAGATAATTTATTTCTAAACCTTACCGTTAAATTCTAAAAACACATTCAAAATAATGTTTCAACAATATTGTGGTGTGTGATAACAGATTTTAATGACTATTATTTTACTGCGATAAAAAGCTACGACTCCATTATAATATGTGACACAAATATAGGTAGGTATAATTATGGATGATAAAAAACTTTTTACATTATCCTCCTTATCCTTTACAAACACGAAATAACGACTAATGAGTCTATCTATTTTAAAAAGCTTTTGTCAGTAACAAAGCATAGCTAAATTGGTTTATATATCGAAATAAATTTTATAAAACCATAGCTCTTCCTTGGCAGTTGGGTAAAAAACATGCAACTCTTGGTTTCGATTCTTACATAAGATAAGACCAACATTAATGTGTTTATCTGTTTATGCTGCATCTGGGTGTAAATGTAAATATTTGCATGTAGTTTAAAATACTAGGTATACGTGGTATACCTATCAGGTACCTATATGCATTCCATAGAAGGTTCATTGGAATCAGGTTGGCCGTGTGTTAAACATGTCCTAAGATATTTATTTAATTATATTTGGTTTTTGTTCGCAGCCTGCTTTAACTACGACAATAACAACGCCAAGGAACCGAAAGGCAACAAGGAACCGAAAGGCAAAAAGGCAGCAGAAACGGACAAAAATACTATGGAGAGCGTTCGTAAGTAGATACAAATCAAATCATTTAACTATTTATGAAAATCCCTCTTATATAAATCCGAAAGTTTGTATGGATGTTTGTAACCTTTTCACGGATGAGTGGCTGATAAGATCTGCATAAAATTTGACAGAAAATAGGCTAGTTTTTATCCTGGGAAAATGGAAGCTCCCCGGGAACGAGGGTGTCAAGTTTCATTTAGATCCGTTCTGCTGTTGTGTGATGATTAAGTAATAGATCTTTCCATCCTATTTTTCTCGTAGTACCTACATACCTTACTATTAAGACCTCTCGCCAAACGATTCTTACAAAGGATACACTTAGGTCTCTACATATATATGAAGGTATTCTAGTGAAAGTCAGTTGACTATTAATTATGTGGCCTACTTACCTAATTACTAAAACTTATCTATATATTTAATCTATTTACATATACTCAGTACCTACTAACAATATTTACAACTAATTTATAAATAAATATATACACACTAAACAATACAATACTTATATATAATAATATATTTTATACTAACAAGTTAACAAAACAGTTTAACAGAACTGACTCAACAAAAATAAACCGGAAAAAAGAGCGTGTTAGGACACGCGCAGTGTAGGGTTCCGTTACTAGATTGACAAAATTATACTATACTATAATAAATACGTATACATATACTTAAACATATTTTTAATATTGAGGTGGCAGCGAAATGGTAAATAGTCGTATTCGGTAGATTTTAGGATCTTTTTTACCTGGGCGACTGTAACTCGTTAACCTGTAAAGCCAACTTAACCGTGATATTTTTCCTTTAAAATTCATCGTATATACTACTAGCATGAATTTTTTTACAAATCTATCTATCAAACAATGGTTTAGTTTTAAGTTTTTACACATGACTCTAACTAAAATTACAGGTTAAAAGCTTAATATTTCGTAAACGGAACCCTGAATCGGAAAGTGTTCTTAGCAAACCTTTGCTATTTTTTAATAAGCTATCCAACGATATGCCACACCATAGGAATGGAGGAAAAAAAAATATTTGTTTCCGTTGTACGTGTATAGACGCAAAAAAAATATTTTTCAAGATTTTATGTGTTTTTTTTGTCGACGCTGTTAATATCTTAATTGTTAATACCGTCTCTGAGATTACCCGCGGACGGACGGACGGACGGACATGGCGAAACTATAAGGGTTCGTAGTTGACTACGGAACCCTAAAAATGGGGCTACTAAACAACAAGTGGACAAATAAATGAGGAAAGTATTCAGAAACTGAGTGGTGAAACAGAAAGCAAAAATGAATGGAAGGGCGTAGTTTTTAAAAATAGAGTAAATTTCGACAAAGTGAGACAAAAAAGGAGGAAATACCAGTAATACAAAAATACAGGGAATGGAGAAGAAAAAATATTTACATGTTTGGCGACTGAAAAAAGAAACTACAACCGACAGCCTGGAAAATCACGTCAAGAACATCTGTGGAGAGGAAATCCCTGTCATAGTAGATAAAATTAAGCATAAGACGGAAAGAGATTACGCTTCTTTTATTATTGGTGTACCTGAAAGCAGTTATGACGCCTTATGTCAAGCGGAAAATTGGGCAGTGAATATAGAATTCTGTGAATGGGTGTGGTTTCGTAGAACAGCCAAACACTCATAAAATAACTTACACAGCTATCGAGATTTATTACCAAAACGTAAGAGGTCTGCGGACAAAATTGGAAGAATTCTATACAGGTTTGTCTTCAGAATCAGATGTGTATGCCATTACCGAAACAGACTGTAACCAATCTATTCATGACGCAGAAATAGTACCACCAGGATATTCAATATTGCGCTGCGATCGCGCGGACGGCCGAAAGCAGGGCGGCGTGTGTCTTACAGAACAGAAAAAAGATCCTCTTTTATCTGTTCTGTGGTGTGTCTCGTGGCCTTTATTGTGTGTTGTTTACATTCCGCCAAACAGTTGTGAGAATGAATATATGATATTGTTTAGAATCATAGAACACCTGTGTAGTAAATATAGTGATATCGTTGTGATTGGTGACTTCAATATGCAATCTTGCTCGATAAATGTATGTAATTATTTTGAATACCTATTATCTTATTGTGGGTTTACTCAGTGTAACAAAATAGTAAATTGTAATGATCGGTGTTTGGATCTAGTGTTAGGTACGCTTCCAAAAGTAAAAGTGCTCGCGGCGGGGGCGGCCCTCGTGCCTGTAGATGAGATGCCTTAGATGCCTACCATCTGCCGATCGACGTGCTGGTCGAGCTGCGGGCGCAGCGGCCACGCCGCGCCGCGGGTTCATTCGATTATGAGTCGAGTCTTGTGCCTACAGGTTGGAATTTTCATAAAGCAGATTTTTTCACTTTGTACTCTTCGATAGCGACAATAGATTGGACTCGTATGTACGATCTTGATCTAGAGATGAGTCTAAATTATTTTAATGAAACAATTAGGTAATGCAATAATAAATGACTGTGTTCCCAGAAAACAGCGAAGTCATGTAAGCTCGAAGTATGTTTACCCCGAGTTTTACACTGTTGAATTAATTCGCAACATACGTTATAAGGTTTTTTTACACAAACGCTACAAGGCAAGTAAAAACCAGGGTGATTATGAGGCGTTTGCTTTGTGTAGGGCTAAAGTAAAACAGTTGATTCAATTAGCACAGGAACAACATAACAACAGGGTTCAAAAAACAACTGCAGAAAGACCCAAAATCATTTTGGAATCATGTAAAGTCTAAAAGGGCTTGTCGAAATCCACAAAGAATTTTAAAAAACGGAGAGATTTTGTCTGGTGAGCAATGTGTGACAGAGTTTGCTCAATACTTTCACTCGGTTTATAGCACGAGACAAGCTGAGTTGAGTGTTGCTGCGGTGATAGAAGGGGCGGGTGCTGAGAATGGAGCGGCGAGGATCCACCTACAAGAGTTGCAGTTGCGGGAAGTGCGACATGCGCTGGAACTACTCAAGCCGAAGAGGTCCGCGGGAGCAGACGGTATCCCGCCTTACATACTCCGAGACTGCAGGTCTGTGCTGGCTGAACCGTTGCTCCATATCTTCAATACGTGCCTGAAGGCAGCCGTGTTTCCCGAGAGATGGAAAACCACTCGTGTCGTGCCTGTACCGAAAGCAGGTATAAGCAGCGACAATGTAAGCGGATACAGACCTATTGCAGTACTGTCATCACCGGCTAAAGTGTTGGAGTGCGCTATTCATAACAGCATTTATAAACAAGTGACAGCGCAACTTTCAGATGCACAGGATTTCGATCAATGAGGAGCACCACCAGCAACTTATTAAGTTACATGGCTCATGTGTTGCCCATTGTGGACAGCGGGGGACAAGCCGACGCTGCGTACTTCGACTTCAAAAAAGTTTAAAATTGTTCGACCTAGTCGATAATGACGTGTTGCTTAAGAAGTTAGCAGCTATTGGTTTCACCCCGCATTTGCTTAATTTTTCACAAGCTACATGAGAGATAGACAACAATACGTGGAGTACGAGGGACATAAGTCAGAGCCGTACTTTACGTGGTCTGGTGTGAGCCAAGGAAGTAACCTAGGACCTCTGCAGTTTATAATTATGATAACGATTTGCCCAAAGCCGAAAGATGCAAATTGTTTATTATTTGCTGACGATCTCAAGTTGTCTCTGGCAGTAAGCGGTGACGATGACTGTGAACGATTACAGAAGGCCATTGATAGCGTAGTTGCTTGGGGCAAGGATAACCTTCTACAATTCAACGCCCAGAAATGTGTCACCATCAGTTTTTCGCGTTCACACAGACCTATTCTGCATAATTACAACGTTGATGGGATGCCGATGGTCCGGGCCTTTACAAATTTAGGGTTTATGATACGTACTGTTCGTGGTTTTACAAATATTACGGCAATAATCACTTTATATAACACTCTGGTGAGAAGCCAACTCGAATGTAATGCAGTTATCTGGGCCCCAAATGAGACTAAATATAGTATCATGTTGGAAAGGATACAAAATAAATTTGTTAGATTTTTATATTTAAAGCTCTATGGAGCTATACCCTTTCTACCCGCTTATGTATCCAACCTTGTTTTTATTAGGCATGGTTGGATATAACGAGCTGAGAGTTAGGCGCGAGTTCGCACTTGTCTCCTATTTATTTAAATTAATTAGAGCCAAGATACATAACGCCAACATATTAGAGTTTGAGTGTGCCGGTCAGATATGTCTGGCGGCGACGTCGGCCTCAGCTGCTGGCTGTACCTCGTGGCCGCACTAATCTGGTCAATGAGGCGCCCCTGACGCGGGCACTTCGCACTCTTAACCTTGTTTCAGATGAAATAGACATATTTCATTGTACACTGAGTGATTTCACAAAGCAAACGATAGGTAGGTAAGTATATATTTTATGTTACAGAGTGTAAGATATGCTACACTATCGAATTAGGTCTTGCCTGTAATGATAGCTGTAAGTTTTCATGATAAATAAATAAAATAAATAAAACAAAATAACATTAATAATACGAACGGCAAAATCGTGTGTATTGGAAAGGCGCGATTTCAAAACCAGCTATGCTATTCTGAATGTAAACTCGACACTGAAGTCACTCGAGCGAGTATTACGTATCTCGCTCGCACTTATGCCGCTGCAGCCGCATAAGTACATTCAGAATAGCTTAGCAGTTCTATTGTTCAACTAGCGGCGCACGGGCCGATCTACGTCACACCGGCTGACGTCGCCCCGTCGTGCCACCCCAGTCCCCCCCCAGTGTGTCATTACCTTTCCGTGAGACAGCGCTTACTTGTCTTGTTAATTACATACAGTACCTATCAATAGTTTATGTAGACGTTGCTTATTTGTTTAGTTCTTAACGTCTGTGACTTTATTTGCTGTGCTGTAACATTCCTGTGCTTCACTCTTGGTGCTACTCCTTTTATTCTATTCTATACTGTGACTGTACTGTGCTTCGTGATCGTTAATAATAAACTGTTTAGTGTGTGGACTTGCATTTTACTTTGGAGCTCCTACACCACGAGATCGCGGACCCCATAATTATATGATAAGAGCGACATTTGCTGGTGATGCGGGTTGGTGAAAAGTTTTAACTATCTCATACCTACAACATTCGAACTAATTAACCGTTACCATACGTATAGTATTATATTGCTGTGTAACTAAAAGAGCAAATACAAAGAGTAGGTACAAAATAAATTAATTTCCTCATATTTTAATCCCTCTTTGAGTTCAAATTGTAATCTCAACTCAACGACTGGATTGGTAATAAGTTAACTAGACTTTCTAACCGCTAGTTCTAAATTTGGATTTGGCAAACTTTTGTGTAAAACAGTAAATATATCAAACCTACGACGAAATGTACTTCTTACAATTAGCTTGCAATTATAAACTATAGCTTCGATGGCTCTTAGGTGACGGACAATGGACATACCTATACACCATTAATATCAAAATCAAATGCAGCCCTGAAGATTATTTATTAAACTACTCATGAAGGTACATGATTACATGAAGCGGCAAGCCACGTTGAAATTCTTTCTGCCCAAGAATAAACAAGAGACACATAAAATGCATTATTCTCTTACACGGTTTGACGAATGTGGCACGATAAAGTCTCATGGTACGGAGCGGAACTGTAATGGTCCGGAAATCTACCGGACGCCGCGGCATACATCCGTCTTACCTGTCAGCGACAAGGGGCATATTTTTTTCTGTAGCCGTGTATAGTCTATGGTGGACACAAACGTAGCATGGAAACAAACCTGCATTGCAGATGCAGCCAAATTGCATACTTGCATGGTGGTAGGGATGGGGACCTATCGAGACCGATCTACCGGCAGTTGTATTTGAAAGCCTAGTACCTAAGTTTTGTTTACCTACCCTCAGTCAGATTATTAAATTCCCATACCATCCTTAGTAAGAATCTGACTGGTTCGTTGGCTTTGTGGATAGCGACCCTTACTGGCAAGCGGTCGCGGGTTCTATCCCCAACATAAACATGTCTGTTTGTTCTGAACATCAGTGTTATTCCAAAATACTGAAATATGTCAACTTAAAACGTAAATTAAATAAATATAAACCAAACAAAATTCAACAGTTCATTGCTAAAACTATTCCACTTACAATGTTCCACCTTACATGATGTTTTTTACCAAAAAATATTTGTTTTGCAAGATGAGCAGCTCGGTGCTCGGCACGCGACCGTCACACACGGCAGCCATTATTCAAACCTTCGGGGAGTCAATGACCTCCCTGATAGCCCCGGGATTATTGAACTATACAGTTTTTAGTGTTCGATTTATAAAAGAAAAAGCATGTAAAATTACCTGGCTGTCTAGCTGGTAGGTATTACACAGCAGTGATAAATTATTGTAATTTAAACTCGAAGAATTCCTAAATAACGTTTATTTTGGAGTAGTGTCTATTCTTCAATATTTATTATGTAAAATAACCAAAAAGGCTACATAGGTGTATTCACGCAGAACATTTTACTACACGCACTAGCTTTTTAAACAACGTATACAATAAGTATTCTAACAATCGTTATACATATTATTTTCTACGGCACTCCTAGAGACCTTGTAACGTGACCTATATTTTTCTATTGTGTATTAGGTTCTTTTAGAAGTATAGTTTAAGCTATTGTTGTGTAGCTAATGTTATTACAGATATCTATTGTTTATAGGAAGCCTTTAACAAGGACTTATATCAGAGTGATGATTTTGAATATTAGAATCAAGTTATATATTTCACATGATGTAGGTAATAATCAAGACAAGAAAATTGATTTATTTGATTTATTAAGTCAGTTTCACGTTTTTGTATATTGGTACCTATCCCAAAAATAAAAATGAAATATCTAATCAATAGTATTATAACCAGTGACGTTTCACTCAAATTCTTTAATTTACATGTGCATGATATTTTCGTAATAAAATTTTACTCGTACTAGAAAGACATACAATAACTTATCATTCGTATATTTATTGTATTGTGTCATGACATTCAACCTCCTTACCAAGTTAGCAAGCCACAGACTATAGTCTGTGGCTATACTACAGTGCTTATATTACTTATCTACGTACACCAAACGAGCAAGAGAACTGACTGACCGAGAGCAATTCATTCAGTTCACTTCAGTCAGTCGGTCTCCATAACTGCGTACGCTAAGACGTAGATTCTTTTCAAGTTTTAGACATAAAATATCTGGTGTCTTATTTGAAATAAACGTATATAACTACTGTTAAATGACTGAAATAGACGAAATGTACCTTGGAAAACCACACACATCGTCCAATAGTAAGTGGTATTTTATATTACTGTTTTTTAGATAAATGGATAACGGTTTTGTATTATTGTAATTACGCCGGCACATTCTAGATTGTTGTTGATTTTCATATTTTCTTTTTAATCAAGATTAATCTTTTTCCATTTTAATCAGTTTGTTACTTAACTAAATTAGTGCATGGATACTTACATTAGGTAAGTCCTACTCTTATCTATATAAAAAAAGCTTTTCATTTATGTATGTCGCATTAATTCGTCTTGTTGAAATGAATCTGCAATATGGTACCTCGGTACTCGGTAAAACCAGATTTAAATCTATATAAATAAAACAAAGTCCCCGCCGCCTCTGTCTGTCTGTCCGAACGCGATAAATACAAAAACTACTGAACAGATTTTCATGCGGTTATCACCAAATTACGGAGTAGTCGATCCTCTAGTCATTTTTTGTCGGTCATGTAACCATAAAACCCTTTTTTTTTTTTTCTTTTCGTGGGGAAATCCTTATTGATACCCCGCCGCCTCGGGGGAGGGCGGGCGGGTTATGCCGGACTCGACCGGCTAAAACCCCACGGTGGTCGCCATCAGCGCTGTAGAGGGGTCAGGGTTCTCCGTACGGAACACGTACCGTGGACCCCTCCATGCGTGACGCTAATAGCCCGTCTCGGGGGAAGCGATTAGCAGCTTCCCCCAGCACCCTCGCTGTGCTCGAGCACTATGGGTCTGGACCACATCGACCCATCGTCTTCCTCGGGTTTACTTGCTGGGCGTTCGGAACCCCCGTTCCGATCGCCCGCAAAACCAAGGGTCCCCGTTTAAGTCGCCTTTTACGACAGGCAGGGGAGCACTGTAGCTGGTATTCTTTGCCCCAGCTACAGGGCAATGTAACCATAATACCTAGTTAGGTATCTATCATGTAAAGGTATTAAATTATACAGGTATCGTGAAATGATAACTGACTGCAATTTGCATCATACCTACTTAACTTAGGTATCACCTATAACCTACCTACATACCTACCTATCTACTTCGTAATATTTTAATCAAATAACTGTTTAATCTTGAATAACTCGGCTAGTGTACAATATTTTAAAGAAATCACGAGTATTATTGAAGGTTTTCGATTGCCTTAACTCTATGCCTTAAATCAATCGATTTTAATTCCCATTATAGGGTACCTAGTAAGCGTCCGAACTAATGGCAGGCAACATTATCTGGATAAACGCTGGTAAGGTAGAAGAGATAAGTGTATCAAACTCCTTACAGAGTTTCTTGGCCTACTTATTCGTGCCACCGTATGTAGGTACCTAGTACCTACCTACCCACCAATTATTAACGTCCCTTTGTGTAGGTAATGTTAATATATTATTAACGCCTCACAGACTATTCTTATCGGTCTTCATCGATTGCTGGAATAGGTATTCATAAATTCTATAGTGTTTTCATGGCAACTGGTATATTGTACGTCTTAAATAGTTCGAAGTCTATACCTACCTACTTACCTAGTCGTATACAAAAATGAATCCCAATTACCCTTGTCACGCCATAACTTGACAACCATGTAACCGAACTAGTTGTTTTCGGTCTAAAAGGTTAGTGATAATAATACGAATAAGGTTCTTATTAAAAATATTTAAATATGTAGTTAAAGCAGATCCCCCGAGAATGTATTTGAAACCTGGCAGCTTGTTACTACATATTATAAAACGAAGTCGCTTTCCGTTGTCTGTCCCTATGTCTCCTTAAACCTTTAAAACTACACAACGGATTTTGATGCGGTTTTTTTTAAATAGATAGAGTGATTAAAGAGGAAGGTTTTTATATACAATACATGCATAATATGTTAGAGAAACATTGTCAATTTTGGAGGTTTCTAAAGTGATGTATACGCATTCCACCATTCTATAATGTTACATCTAGCTTCAAGCCACATCTGTTGACAGCTCAAATTTCCATTTAAACAATGAATTCATCTAAATTAGAATCAAAATGAAACATGTAAATTGGGCGATTTCGTGATCGCGTGCTGGAACCATTTGTTTATAGAATTGAAGTATAATATTTCACTAAGAGCCATAGGTATTTTATAAGCTACCTAGTTAATATCTGGTAGTTTAACGAGCTGGTTTGTGATTGTTGGCACCCATAACAGTTACTTATATCATCATCATCATCATCATCATCAGCCTATCCGGGTCCACTGCTGAACATAGGCCTCCTCCAGCGCACGCCATTGGGCTCGATCCTTGGCCTTTCCCATCCAATTTTTCCCCGCCACCTTGGAGATATCGTCGGACCACCTGGCCTTAGGGCGTCCTACATCACGTTTGCCGATTCGCGGTCTCCACTCAAGAACCCGCTTACCCCAACGGTCATCGGTTCTACGGCTAATATGGCCGGCCCATTGCCACTTCAGCTTGCTTATCTTAAGGGCTATGTCGGTTACTCTGGTTCTCTGTCGGATCACCTTATTTGGTATTCGATCCTTCAGAGATACTCCGAGCATAGCCCTTTCCATAGCCCGCTGAGCGACTTTAAAAGTATGGACCAGCCTTACTGTGAGTGTCCACGTCTCGGCTCCGTATATCATGACTGGTAGGACGCACTGATTGTAGACCTTTGTCTTTAGGCTCTGTGGTATAGGTGACGAGAAGACTCGACGCAGCTTCCCAAATGCTGCCCAGCCCAGCTGAATTCTTCTGTTTGCTTCCCTCTCGAAGTTGTTTTTACCTAATTGCAATGTTTGCCCGAGGTAAACATATTCTTGAACAACTTCGAGAGTATCGCCATTTACAACTGTCGGTTCCGGAGTAACATGTTTGTTAAACATTATCTTGGTTTTATCCAAGTTCATCCGGAGACCGATGTGTAGAGAAGATTCAGCAAGGCTGCTCAGCATCTGTTGTAGCTCTTGCAACGATTCAGCCATAATGACGATGTCATCTGCAAATCGCAAGTGAGAGATGTACTCCCCGTTTATGTTGATGCCCCGTCCTCTCCAGTCAAACGTCTTAAACACATCCTCCAGTGCGTTGGTGAACAATTTTGGTGATATGACATCACCTTGTCGCACCCCTCGACGCAGGTGGATGTGTTTTGTCTGCTGGTTCTGGATTTGGACGGTCATCGTCGCGGCTTCATACATACATCTCAACACTTGGATATATCGCCAGTCAACTTGGCATCGTTGCAGAGACTCCAGAACAGACCAGGTCTCGATGGAGTCAAAAGCCTTCTCGTAGTCCACAAATGCTAAACACAGGGGCCGATTATACTCTTCGGACTTCTGTATAATCTGCCGCACTGTGTGGATGTGGTCGATGGTGCTATATCCTCCTCGAAAACCGGCCTGCTCCGGTGGCTGAAACTCGTCGAGTCTTCTCGCGAGACGGTTTGTGACGACTCTCGAAAACAGCTTATAGACATGGCTCAGGAGTGAGATGGGTCGATAATTCTTCAATAGGGTCTTGTCACCCTTTTTGAAGAAAAGAATGACCACACTCCTATGCCATGCCTCTGGAGTTCTCCCTGAGAAGAGGACAGAATTAAAAAGGACCTGAAGCTCCTTTAGGACTGGAGCTGCTCCCGCCTTTAGGAGTTCAGTCGTAATTCCATCCTCCCCAGGGGCTTTTCCATTTTTAAGCTGCCTAAGAGCCGCCGAAATCTCGTCTAGGCTGATTTCTGGCAGATCCTCAGTGAAGTGGCGGGTCAAAGTGGCTCTAGAATCCCCAGTTTCGGTGTCAGGTCGAGATGCATGCGACTCGTATAGCCGACCATAGAAGTCTTCAACTTCCGCAAGAACCTCTGGCCTCGAAACGACGACGTTTCCACAAGATGTGGTCAGCTTCGTCAGGTGGCTTCTCCCTAAGGACTGGACGAACACTTTCGACCCCCGATTTTGCTCGATCGCTCTCTCTATGGTGAGGGTGTTTGATCGTCGGAGGTCGCGTCGTACCAGTTTCCTTATCAATTTATTGAGAGCCGTATGTTCTGACGAAGTGCCCGGTGGATTTTCACGTCGTTTCGTCATTAGGGCCAGAGTCTCCTCCGAAAGTTTCGACTTCCTGCCTGCGTGCCGCATCTTGCAAAATCTCGTACCTTCTTCCCTGAGAATTTCCACCACGTTGTCAAGCGCCTGGTCAACGTCACTTGTGGTTTCCATGGCAGCAAATCGGTTTTCCAGTTTGGACTGAAACATTTCAGATCCCACTGCAGTTTGGAGCATGCTAGGTCGGAGCCTAGACTTCATCAAGCGGGATCTCTCAAGCTTTAGGTCAATATTCAGAGAGCCTCGGACCAGTCTGTGATCGCTTCCGGTGTTAAACCTGTTGATCACCGAGACATCTCTGAATATGTGCCTTTTGTCCGCTATGATGAAGTCTATCTCATTTCTAGTCATAGTGTCCGGGCTCTGCCATGTCCACTTCCTGTGAGGCCGTTTCTCAAAGAATGAGTTCATCAAAAAGAGACCCTCTTTTTCTAGGAAGTTGACAAGCATCTGCCCCCTATGATTTCTGCTGCCAAACCCGTGGGATCCTACTACCGATTCGCTGCAATTTTGTACTCCCACTTTAGCGTTGAAATCCCCCATGACAACGTTGTAGTGGGCCTTAGTGGTGAAGTGCAAGGCTTTGGAAATATCCTCGTACATAGCCTCCACTTCATCATCCGAGTGTGTTGAGGTCGGTGCGTAAACCTGTACCACCTTGAGGTTATACCTCTTGTTTAGGTTGATAACAAGGTACGCTACCCTGCTCGACACACTGGAAATCTCTACAACGTTGTCACGGAGAGTCTTGTTTACCAGGAACCCGACTCCACCTTGGGACAGCTGGTCTCCCTCACGGTAGTACATAAGGTGGCCTGACTCCAATGTGATTGTGTCCTCCCCCTCTCTTCGGACTTCACACAGCCCCAGAACGTGCCACCTTATCCTTCCCAGTTCCTCTTCGAGTTGCGCCAGGTGATCGTCAAGCCGTAACGTGCGTCCATTATACGTTGCCAAGGTCAAATGTTTTTGGTGGCCATCCGTAGCCCGGGGATTCTTCGCACCCCCAACCCTGCCGTTACCGTGACCGCCACCGTGATCAGGAATAGCAGGGTGGCCGGGAACTGGGGGCCGTGATTGGATTTGGCTTGCCATGAGGGTTTTGCCCATAATCGCCACGCTGGGCATGCGGGTTGGCGATCGCAGAGCGTAGTTACTCGCACCGACGAAGCTGCTGCCCGTCATCGGTCTGTGGCATTTTGCTACGCAGATTTGAATGGTTATACCGCCATTAATCGGTCGCCAGAGCCTCGTTCGCTATTCGGCAGGATGTACCGCGTGCAGGTGAGGTTGGCTTGGCGCATATGGATGGTAGATATGCCCCCTTACATCCCTTATATGCTAACAAACAAAGCATTCTAATGTCTTTATGAAATGAGTATAAAAGTATGTAAGTTATATGTACCTATGCTATAAGTGCAGTGCAGATGTTGGATGCGTCACAAATGTTGTCTCGTCCCAAAATACTTAGACATATTAAGTACTAGTTGACCCGCGCGACTTCGTTAGCGTCACTTGCCCGTTTTTGCAACAGTTTTGATTGATGCTGCGCTCCTATTCGTCATAGCGTAATGATGTATACATAAAAACCTTCCTTAAGAATCACTTTATCACAGCATCAAAATCCGTTGCGTAGTTTTAAAGATCTAAGCATACATAGGGACAGACAGACGGCGCCGCGGCGGATAGCGACTTTGTTTTATACTATGTAGTGACTAGTTGGGCGCTACTTCGCCTGCGTCACATCTTCCCTGTCTATGGAATATTTTTCAATGATGCTTTGCTTCTATTGATCGTAGAGTGATGTTATGTAGCTTATAGCCTTTCTCGATAAATGGGCTATCTAACACTAAATATATATATTTTTAATTTTAAACCAGTAGTCGGAGCCTATTCAATACAAACAAACAAGAAATCAAATCTTTTCTCTCTATAATATTATTGTAGATAATAGTCATGATTTGCGACATGTTCTACAATGTCTACCCCTATAACTATAATATAGGACAACAGTATCGATTGCGGCCAATCAAAATTGTTCCTTACAGCTGTTTTATACCTTCTACCATAGTATGATTTACCGCAGTTGTTACAAGCGAATTTATCAATAAAAAATAGTAAAGAGGTTCTACCTAATTTGTTCGTGTTCTTGTTACCACTCCGCGACGTTATCCGATATCCCGGGACCTTCAATTATACCTGGCTTAGCTTCCGCCCCGCGGATCCACCCGCGTAGTACCCGTTCCCGTAGGAATACAGTAAAAAATATAGCTTATGACACTCACAAATAATGTAGCTTTCCATTGGAGAAAAAAATCTTCGTAGTTTCGAAGCCTATTTATATTAAACTATTAAAAAATCTTATCTTTCCTCTAATTTCCTATTTAAGTACCTATAAATGAAAAATGTAAAAATCATCACGAAGTTTAAATCGTTTTTTCAATGTAACATTTGCAGTAGCATGGCACAGACCCCAGTCGACCAGCTCTCGCGTGGAGGAGGAGTTGATGCAGAAGAGCTCCCGAGCTCTGCAGTCCACTACGGATCCCCTGGAGAAGCTGCGGCTCTTGTGCCTGTCCCGAGGCGCCGCCGGCATCATGGGGCTTGGCAGGTCAGGACTTAGTTAAACTTGCAAGAAGAGTTACAGAAGTAATAAAACAATACTTTATTGATACAAATCCATACAAAATGCTAAATATCCAGGTGAAGTTCACAAGGTTATTAATTAAAAGTTGAAACCCTGACTCCTAAACAAGGACAACCTGTGACTTGGGAGTCAGTATTCTACTGCCACTTGGAATGGAATATTTTATACCTATTTAAATGTTTAATATATTCAGTAAGGTATTATTCTGGCAATTGTTAGTGATGGTTTCACACAGTAGTATGTTCCGGCAGTAATTATTGAATACTAGTCGTTTTTCGAGCTGTGTACCTACTTATATACTATGATGAGATGTCACGAGACAATTTTAATTAGTTTTTCCTTTTTCGGCATCCATAGGAAAATGTAGAAATCCGGAATCCAGAAAAAACCCTAATCCTACCTATATTATAAATTCAAATGTTTGAGAGTATGGATTGATGGGTTTTTGTTACTGTTTGACGCAGAAACTTCAGAACGGATTTGGATAAAATTTGGAACACAGATTGTTTATGGTTATAATATACCAATACCATTAACACAGGGTACTTTTATCCCTGGAAAATTAAATTGAAAAGCGGCGTAAGTTTCGTCAAACTTATTAGAAATCTAAATCTGACTTTGTATTTTTCAGGATCTTTAGAAGAATGGACGAGGATGGCAGTAAGCAGCTCAACATGAAAGAGTTCTTCAACGGCATCAAAGAGACCGGTCTTGAACTTAGCCATGGGGTAAGATTAACTAACATAATATTTACCTACTGCAATTTTTACTGACACGAATCCTAATTAATATTATAAATGCCAATGTGACTTCTTAAAATTCTTTCACCAATCATTAACTAGACTGTCAGGGATTAACGTAGGGTGGAAGCTAGTAAATAATAATAACATTTTCAATTGAGAATTAGCGCTATACGCGATTTGCGTTGCCAAATGATGTATTCCAAATTAATTTGATGTTCCATAACATATTCTATCTATATGTATGATTATTTAGTAGGTATATGTATTAATATTTTGTTCTTGTAAATTTTCAGGATACAGAGTCGCTATTCCAGAAGTTCGATAGAGACCACAGTGGGTCGATCAGCCTTGACGAATTCATCATGCAAATTCGGGTATTTAAATTAAATTGGTCTCCATCGAGGAGCACGAGCCTCCCCTAGCATCGAGGGGGTGTAGGCCATAGTCCACCAGCGGCCCTAGTGCAGATTGGCGGACTTCTCATGCCTTTAACTGTGACATCTCGGACATGCAGGTTTCCTCACGAAGTTTGCCCTTCACCGAAAGCCCGTATAATAATCTCTATATATATATATATAAAACAAAGTCCCCGCCGCCTCTGTCTGTCTGAACACGATGAACACAAAAACTACTAAACAGATTTTCATGCGGTTTTCACCAAAAGGGAAGGTTTCTATGTTCAAATCATTACGCTATAACGAATGGGAGCGGAGCATCAATCAAAACTGTTGCAAAAACGGGCGAGTGACGCTAACGAAGTTGCGCGGGTCAAGGCGTTAAGTCATTTATAGTCGGATTATTAATTCGAGGCAGAAAAATGACAAGTGCAACTGTCACTGATACAAAAAAGGGTGACCCGCTACAATAGTGATGTTCGGCAGTTTTGTTCTTTCAGTATCCGATACATAAATCTAGTCGAAAATACCAAAATTTAATTTTTTCAAAACTAAATTTGAATTTAATTGAAACCAAAAATAAATAAATAAAATCGAATAAATTTTATTAATTTAATTAACCTAACATAGGCTAATCATCCAATTCATGCTTAATTAAAAAAAATTAATAAATGTACGAATAAATATAATTTATTTGTCCAGTACCCGTACAAATAGTCACTTCCAAAACAAAATGGCGTCCATAGCGTGACAAGTGATGGCCATAGTTCTTCCAATAGCCAAAAACAAATAATAAACATAAGAGTATTTTATGTAATATTTAATTACCTACCGTGTATGTCTTCTGTTTCATTAACATAAATTACATATTTTGATTTATATAAAGGCAATTTGACATTGAATAAAAAATAGGAAACTCTAGTCGAGTTTCCTTTTTCCTTAGCCGACTTGTAGTTGTAAAAATTCGAATCTACCACAACACTATTTATTTGGGACTAAAAACCTGCAGCACTGGAAATGTCATTTTTCTGACTACAATGAATAATCTGAGTATAGATGAAGTATCGCGTCTCTTTGACATTTCATTCTTATAGCAGAACAACGTTTGCCGGGTCAGCTAGTAATAAATAAATACCGGAATATTGAAAAAAAAAAAAAAATTTAATCGTATATGTGTAGTTAATGTATTTAATTTTGTCATTTTATTGATGTTTTCAGCCTCCTATGTCGGACTCGCGGCGTGCTATAGTAGAGCAGGTGTTTAAGAAACTGGACAAGTCTGGTGATGGGATCATCAACGTGGATGACATACGTGGCGTCTACGATGTTACTTCACACCCGAGGTTAATATAACCATTATTTCTTAGGCAATAAGGCTGATTTTCCACTAGCAATGTGCGAGTCAACTAAGCTGTAAATGATATCCATAAACTCCTGAGTGTAGCGAGAGGCTTATATTCCAAAAGATTGTAATTCACATTATTTCTTTGCTACATATTTTAAACCTATCCGGTTGATTAAAACAAACCTGTGTTTGAATGAGTAAGGCAAACTGTGGAATCTAGTCAATAAATAAATCTATTAGATTAGGTATTATTTAGGGAAATTAATTTTTAGAGGAATATTATATCTTGGCAGTGCTTTTCAAATTGCTTGATAGTTGATACAGAGCTTTTAAATATTAAACATTCACATATTTATTAAATGCTTAATAAAAAAAAAATTTATTGCCTACGAATTGGTTATAGGTTAAAATCCCCTGATTAAACAGCGCTAAAAGTTTGAATATTTGACCGTTCAAATCTAAAAAAATGTATTTTCAGTGCTTTTAATAAAGCATTATGTACATTCCAGATACATGAGCGGTGAGGAGTCAGCTGATCTCATACTCAATAATTTCATTGCTAATTTTGAGGCCCAAGGAACTGTCGATGGAAAGGTAAGATACAATAATAAAATTTATCTTTGAAATGCAGTGAACTTTCACCCATAACATAAGTGACACAATTGATTGATAAACTGGCTTTCTTTTTATGTTTATATCAAAGTTTGAAGGAATCTTAGTGTATAGTTTTGTATGTATATAATTACTACTAGCTGATTCGAGCAACTTCATCTGCGTCACATATTTTAACGTTTTTCAATTTTCAATGATGCTCTGTTCGTATTGGTTGTAGCGTGGTGTTATATAAGGCATTTGTTATGTAAGTCTATATATAGGCTGTACAACTAACACTAAAATATATTTTTTATTTGAACCAGTAGTTTTGTGCCAATACAGACAGACTTTAAAAGTACCAAATATTTCCTCTTTATAATATTATAGTAGATGATAATTAAGTATTTAATATACACTCTTTCCTTGTGACCTTTGACTAAATAGAGTTAACAATATTTCAGGTAACTCTAGAAGAGTTTATGAACTACTACAGCGGTATCAGCGTGTCGATCGACAACGACTGCTATTTCGACCTGATGATGCGTCAGGCATATAAGCTTTAATTCTCTGCAATATATACCCGTCTCACTCGCACACTCACGCACGCAACGAGGGGAGAAAGGGACAGTCGCAATGTTCCTGAGTGCACCAAATATACGTATAGCTTTCGTGATGTATAAGAAATAACAAAGTTTATTTAAATAAATTATTATTGTGTGGTACAATGCTTTATTAATTTGATTAAAGTATTTTAATTCTAATGTTTGTTTTTTTGTTGTCTATTGTATGTTACAGCAGTTTTTCTGCAAACTGAATAATATGTACCTACGTTTGGATTATCTGATGTGAAGTTATATCTGTTAACATATTAGTAGAGGAGGCCATGATGCTAAATGGGGATTTGCTCGAGCGTCGTGGAGACCTATTGGATTTTGAAGATCAGATGATAGGAAGAAAAAAAGGTTTAATGATGTATACCCTTTTAGCGGTGGGGCAAGCGTCTACGAGCTTGCAAATATGTAAAAAAAAATTGTTTCATGGACATAGCCGAGCGCGTCAGATATTGATACTGTATATATACCCCTTGTAACTCTGATGACAGTGGAATGTTAATCTGCCAGTTTGCATGGTGGGGCCGGCCGTACGGATGGATTAAAAATGGTAAAAAAAAAATGCTCGAGCGCATCAGATATTTACAGGGGATGTTAAGTGAGCCTAAACGAAGCTCAGATCCAAAAATCTGACGATTCGGACGCGACGCAAGCTCGGGACGGCTTTTTGAAAATGCAAAAAAAATCGCCATCTGGACATACTCGAGCGCGTCAGATTTTCATACAGGTGGTTCAGCATGATACCCTGGTCGTGCTGATCCCATAATCTGACGAATATATAGATGGGTTTTCTTAATCTGACGGCTTAAAGATTTTTTCCTTCCGTGATTTTATTAAATCATTGGAGTTGTATTGCTATTGGATTTGAGTAGAGTTGATAGGAGTGGGCGCAGACATGATTAAAAAAAAATAATAAATTAGAAGTAAAAAAATAGCCGTGATAGTTTTTCTTTTAAATTAATCATATTTACTACTAGGATGTTTTTTTTACATATCTACAAACAATGGTTTAGTTTTAAAGAGGGGGACACTCTACTGTAACTAAAATTACAGATTAAATGCTTAATATTTCGTAAACGGAACCATGAATCGGAAAACGTTATTAGCAAACCTTAACTATTTATCAATTCGCTATCGAATGATATGCCACACTATAGGAATGGCGAATAAAACTAAATAGAAACCCAAACATTTTTTTTTCTGGATTTTATGTTTCAACTTTGTCGATGTAGTTAATATCTACTACCACACCAAATTATAGCTCTGTAGTATCAAGTGTCTCTGAGCTTACACTTACTGCTTGAAACTATAAGGCAACTAAGGAATTAACTTTTTGTTACTTCGGCTTGCCCAAATCGGCAGATTATATGCTTTCTGTGATCCTTAAATTATTCTCTCTAAAATAAAAATAAATTCAACCGCGCTCGAAAATGTCCACTCATCGATTTTTTTTGCATCTTTGCGACCCTCTCACTCCCATACGTCACGCTCAAATCGTCAGATTATTGAAATACACTCTTTTCAGCATGTGATTAAACCACCATACTTTAATCTGACGCGCTCGAGTATCTTCACCTATCAATTTTTTTTTACTAATCTGATCGGCTGCTCTACGCGCTCGGCTCCACATGGAGAGCGTAGATTTGGTTGAGGCACTCAACTAGACGTAAGGTATCCTCCCATATACTAATCTGCCGCGCTCGAGAAAATCCCAGAATCCCCTCTTGGGCTCCCCTACCATATAGTAGGTTACCATTTTTAACATACCATAATCAATTCATAATTTATACTTAATCATTATTTTTATAATAAAAGTAATGAGATTAATAAAAGATTTTAACAATAATATCTTTATCATAATTTCGTGTCTGTGAGGTATTTAGTATGTATATAGATAATTATATGCGGAACAACCATGTTAGTAAATCCTCTTTCGACAATACCTACTTCTGTCAAGGGAACGTAGACATTAATCTCTATTTATACTATTTTGATACCTCGCTAATGATTTTTTGAGCTTATATTTATTAAATCACAATTTAATTAGGGCGGATTAAAATGATCCCATTTTGATACCTGATATGTTACGTGTAAAAACGTTTCCACTCAAATATTTAATAGGACCTACTACTCTTTTTTAAGGTAAACAAAGTACCCATTAGCTACTACTAAGAAACAAGTAGAACATTATCTCATAAGCTTCTTCATATGCTCTTGAGGTCGTAAGTAACTGCATATCATTTATCAATACAAAATTTGGTATGACTCAAGCCTATCCAAATCTTATATGAAATGAAATATATTCAATAAAATTGGCCTTTACAGGCACATAATGTGACTTAAAATCAAGTCACACATAAAATGTAGATAGATACACTATGTTTATAGTTGGAGAGTATGAAAGACTATAAAATACTTAATAGTAAATGAAAATGCTCCAGTTTAAGTATTTAAAGTGTATTTCATTTATTATTTTTTACAGGGCAAACACATAATGTGTAATACATTGAGCGCAGTGCTTCAAACACTAATATGTGCACTGCAGATGATAGTAAGGCTGTTTATGACGATCTTCTTCATGATTGAGCATGTATTACGGACCATAGTACAAATGATTTATAATTTAGTATCGTTCCTGCTCCAAATGATATCGCTTATACCTATATGCTTGGTTTTTCTTGTGACTGCTAAATTGAAATGTTGTTTATGTGGCGTTGGTACCCCTTGTCCTAACAGGGGCGGAATATGTGACTGCCTGATGTCATTATTGGTGATCGCAATACTATTCTTTGTATTGAGAGAGGTTGGCGTCTTGGATTCGATCTTTGAAAAATTGGGATACGCGAAGGTAAGACTTATAGGTAGGGGTGGGTATTACCCATGGTAACACAATATACTTATATCACTAGTGGCTCCCCATGGTTTCACCCGCGTACCCGGGAGATCTTCCATTTTCCTGGGACAAAAAGAAGCCTATGTCCTTTCTCAGGTTCTAGGCTATTGGTGTACCAAATTTCATTCAGATCCGTTGAGAAGTTTTAGCATAAAAGTGAGACAGACAGACAGAGTTACTATCGCATTTATTATATGTATTAGTATAGTTACTAGTTATACATCCACGTTTCTGGGATGGGAGCTAGTTAAGTATTTATCTAATATAACAAAAAATGTATTAGAATTTGTAAAATAGTGACCAATTTATTTTCAGATAAAAGAGCATTGAAGACTTAATTTAAAACACAATTCGAGGAAGAAAGGGAATATAAGAGAGATGTACCTGTGTGAGATTGACCAACCTGGTAAAAGGTAGATAGGTAATTGAAATAATTTTACTTGATTATATTTTAAAAGTAAGTGATTCAGATACTGCCACGTATTCCGAGCATAATCATTATAGCTTTGGATATAAAGGCATATAAAGGTATAGACATAAAGTCAGTACTATATTTACTTTACCTACCTGTGTGACTAGTAAGCAACCTAAAGAAAACTTACTTATACGTTTGACGGAGATTTTAGTAGAACAGTCAGACAGAAACGACAGAAATAAATGTTGTTTCAGCCAGTTTCATGAATGAGGAAGGTTCTTGATAATAATAAATAATATTCCAATTGTACAATTAATTAAAATAGGTATGTTTTTTTATATGTTGGCTACAAAGATAGATATTACATAGTTTTTTACTTTAAATTTGGTATATAAGATTCTGTAGGTACTACTTAGGTATTTGGATAAGATACTGCTACAGTTTGCAGAAGTAGGTAGTTACCTAAAGACAGAGCGAATGCAGAGTTATACTTATGAGAATATTGGGAGTCGAGAACGCATTAGTGATCTTCTGTTATTGCCATCAATGCCCAGTTAATGCCTGTCTTTCGGCAATATTACTTAGTTTCCTAGAAAAATCGAAGTAAATATCAATATTATCGCCCTACAAAAATGGCATGAATCCTAACCTTCTTTGCCATCTGTATAGGTACTCGAGTATAATATTCTCTTTGGACCTAACTTTTCAAATAACTGACATATTTAGCATAATTCTGTGAAAAATCTGTCATTCTGTAAAATATGAGTGAATTTTCGATATCATGATTACAAATTATGTTTGAAATTAAATGATAGGCGTAAAATTATATTGTTCTTCTCGGCTATTTATATTTATTTCAAAAGTACAAGGTACGTTATATTTTCATAAGCTCATGATAAAATCATACATCACTCTTGAGACATGATTAAACAAAGAAACATAGGCGGATGCCTGCTTGTTTTTAAATTCACGCTTTCATTTCTAAAAAAATTCATTAAAAAAAAATGCCCTTACTACAAATCTAAAAGGTTTAACTAGATACGTGACTTTATTTGTTATCGCTACCTATATAATAAATCTTTACGTACTGATGAGACTTCATCTACAGTACCATTAATCGGATTCCATGAATCCATTCCATTCCAAAAATTCTGATCATTTCAGCTTTATGACTAGTCGTTACTAGACACTCAGTTAGGAGTAGTTAGGACACCAAGTACTGATGATGAAAATTAACCTTTTTTTACAGGACAAACCTAAAAAATGTGTCGCACAGTGCACGCGGTGTTGCAAACCGCAATATGCGGGATACAAATGCTCGTCAGAGTTTTCATGACAGTTATCCTCATGATTGAGAATGTCATCCGAATGGTTCTTCAGACGACATACAACTTCATTTCTTTTGTCCTCCAAATGATATCGCTCGTACCAATATGCCTGGTTTTTCTGCTGACGTCGAGGCTGAAGTGTTTCATGTGTGGAGGGGGCGGTCCGTGCCCGGTGAACCGGGGTGGAGCCTGCGACTGCATCATGTCTGGCTTAGCATTCATCATTCTCTTCTTCATATTCAGAGCAACTGGTGTGCTCGACAAGATCTTCTACAGTCTAGGATATGCCAAGGCTAAGCCCGTTGCCGACCTTAGATTTGTACCTACGCCAGGTGATATTACAGAATGTTCTAGAAATGATACTGACCCAGGCGAATATAATCAAACTACCCCTACTACCCCTACTACACCTACAACTACTCCTGTGCCTACAACTACTACACCGTCTGGACTGCTCAGAACAAATGTGGATTTTGGCGAAGTACCAAACAATAATTGGACTACGGTTTTATATTACTTGATATGAATGTTACACTTGTATACTTATGATAAATTAACCGTAAATAAATTTGTTTTTGGCACAACATTTTTATCATAGATTAGGAAAATGTGTACCTAGTTAAAAATAATAAAAAATAACACTGCAGGTTTTCCTTACTCTTCAATTTTCGTATTAAGAAGTCAATTTAAGTAATTAAAATACTTAGGTACCTACCGGTTTCGCTAACTCACCAGAATACACGAAGTTTAATAACATCCAGATAACAAACTAAAAATCATCAATACTAAGAACATAAGTGATAAATAAAATAACATATGCTTGCGGTAGATGTTCTATTTCAATACAGCCTTGCAAAATTGGCGGGCATTGCCATAGACAAACATGGGAAGTAGACTTAAACACATTAATATCTAACACCTCCACCCTTATTTAAAAACTAACTTCTACGCTACTTACACAATATAAACACAAGACAAAATCAAAAACAATAAATGGACATTGAAGAACTTAATCAAACTCTAAATATCTGTTAGGGGGCCTACGAGTCCTAAGCGGGAAACGACGATCGACTACTGGTGCGTCCGGACAAGGCGCTGGTGCACTCTCCCCAGATTCCGCTAAAACTACACCTCCAGTCCCCGCGGAGTCTCTAGTACCTCCCACTGGTAACGACATTAAACTCGGATGTAATAAAGTTCCTCTACTAGTAACCGGCGCACTTTGAGTTCCTATTGTAACTGTTTCTCCCTCCTCGCGTCCTTTTAGTTGATCAATATGCCTATGAATTGTATCATTACTTTTAGTCGCTATGCGGTAGTCAGTTTCACCTACTATATCCAGTACCCGACCTGGGTGCCATTTAACATCTTTTAAGTAAACTCTATACCACACCGCGTCTCCTATTTTAAAACCTCTACTCTTTCCCCCTGCATATTTTTCTTGCGTTTCTTGTAATCTTTTAATTCTATTTTCCCGGTCCGGCTTTAAACAATCTAATCTTGTTCGTAGAGACCGACCAAACATCATTTGGGCAGGACTATCTCCCGTCGTATTATGTGGCGTATTCCTATATATTAACAGAAATCTATTTAAAGCTAAATCTAAATCGCTATTAGATACAATGGCCTTTTTAATAACATTTTTACATATTTTGACAGCATTTTCCGCAGCACCATTAGAAGATGGGTGGTACGGTGCTGTAAAAATTTGTTCGATTCCGTTATTTGAACAAAAATCGGAAAATTTTGAACTCGAAAACGGAGGACCATTATCACTCACAATTTGTTTCGGTAAACCAAATCTAGCAAATGTTTCTCGGAGCTCATTAATTACCATTGTCGCTGTTGTGCTACACATCTTATAACATTCTATCCATTTTGACGAAGCATCGACTAAAACTAAATATTTTCTACCCGTTATCGGTCCTAAAAAATCTAAGTGAATTCTAGTCCACGGTCGGCTAGGCCAAGGCCAGGAATGAGGCGAGCTAGCAGGCGGTGCACTACTCAGCGTTGCACACAAAGCACACGACTTACATTGTTTTTCCACAGCTTCATCTATACCTGGCCACCATACATAGCTACGAGCTAAGCTCTTAGTTTTTACAATTCCCATATGAGACTCGTGTAGTTCTCGCAATACTTTCCCCTGACATGAATTTGGTATAACGATTCTATGACCCCACATGATACAACCCAATTCAGTTCTCCTATTGAAAAAAGGTCTCAGTTCGTTCAACTCAACTGTATCGGCCAGCCATCAGTAATATAACACATCACCCTACTTAACACTGGATCTTTTCGAGTTTCTTTCTTAATAACGCTATTGTCTAAAAGTAAAGCATCAGATGCAAAATGTAAGTACGTTTTTTCTAAAATTTCCTCTCTTTCGTTGTCTACAGTTTTGTATGTGGCTATCAGGCGTGATAAAGCATCTGCAGTATTATTATCCGACTTAATATATTCGATTTCAAAATTATATGCCGATAATATCACAGCCCACCGTTGCAGCCGACTTGCCGTCATATTTGGTATCCCTAACCCCGGTCCAAATATACTAACTAGGGGTTTGTGATCTGTTTTTAAAATAAATTTCCGCCCATAAACGTACTGATGGAACTTTTTAACCGAAAATATTATTGCGAGAGCTTCCTTGTGAATCTGGCTGTAGTTACGCTCGGGCGGTGTAAGCGCACGTGACGCATAGGCTACCACCCGCTCGGTACCATCGGGTCCACGTTGCGCCAACACAGCGCCCAGCCCGTATGGGCTTGCATCGCAGGTTATTACCGTCTCTAGCGAACCGTCGTAATGTGCTAAAACGCAAGCACTACTCAAAAGCTTTTTAACATCTATAAAAGCGTCTTTTTGACGAACTTCCCATGACCACCGCTTATTTTTCTTAAGCAATTCATATAATGGTGCTAAATGTAAGCTTAAATCTTTTACGAATTTCCCATAAAAATTTATCATACCTAAAAATGACTTCAACTCCGATGTATTTTTAGGAGCTATCATTTTTAATATTGGCTCTAATTTTTCTTTATCTACTTTAACACCATCTTTACTAATAATAAAACCTAAGTATTTTACTTCTTGAGCGAAAAATTCACATTTCTGTTTTTTAATTTTTAAACCATACTTCTTTAATTTTTCAAATACTTTCTCAATTGTGCTAATATGGCTTACACTGTCACTATTTGAAATTAAAATGTCATCTAAAAATACAACTACATTTGGGATATCTTTAAACATTGTAGTCATTATCCTTTGAAAAATTCCTGGACTAGAGGCTAGCCCGTACACTAACCTTTTGTATTTAAACAATCCCCTATGTGTATTTATTACCGTTAACGCTGTAGAATCATCTGATAGTAATATTTGGTTATAAGCTTGAGATAAATCAATTTTTGTAAAATACTGACTACCGCTCAACTCAGCAAACAAATCCTCTATTTTAGGTACAGGATACTTATCAACCAGAAGGAACCGATTTAGGGTTGTTTTATAATCAGCGCACAAACGTAATGAACCATCCGGTTTGTGTACAATTACCAGCGGTGTAGCCCAGTCCGAATGTTCCACGGGCTCGATGATGCCAGCGCCCAGCATGGCATCTAGCTCGGCATCGACACGCCCTTTCAGCGCATACGGCAGTGGTCGTGCGCGGCAGAATACCGGCTCCGCATCCGGACGCACCCGCAGACGTGCTCGCTCTCCTGTATAAGACCCTAATCCACTTTCGAATACCTCCTTACATCTGGAAAATATATTTTTCAAACAATTATTTTTATCAAAACCTAACTTTTCCTGTGATTCTATATTATTTACATCGAAATTTGGAATACTCATTTTCAACTCAGCCAACCATTGCCGGCCTAATAAATTTGTTGTGCCATTAGGTATTACATACAAATCCAGTAACTTAGAGTTATTGCCATATTTTACATTAACTTTTAGTATTCCCAATGGTCTAGTTTTACTACCATTATAAAACTTTAATACCAACATACAAGGTTCTAGTGGTATATTCTTAAACCTTAAACTAAATTCCTTATCACTAATACATGACAAAGCTGAACCTGTGTCAATCTCCATACTTATTAGTTGATCATTGACAGAAACAAGTACGCTCACCGGCTTATATTTAGCTAACGACATCTGAAAAATTTGCTCCTCATCCGTATCATCGCTTTGTTCATCCAACTGATTGGAATCCTCATCCATCCAACAGACCGGCTTGCCTCTTCCAAAATTGCGACGTCTCACCGCTCCGCGTCCGGAACTTGAAGTACCGCTGCCCAGCGGTACTGATTTTCTTGCTTCAACGGCACTGTTACTGGCAGCTGTAGTAACTCTCGCATAGTTACGCTCTCCGCTTCCATTTAATCCTTTTAGAGTATGGGCTCTATGTGAGGACGTTTTACTACCAGCATAACGTCCCTCAATTTCTTCTTGTGACAAGCACATTTTACGTAAATGTCCCATTGTATGACACCGACTGCATATATATTCACGAAATTTACAATCTTTACTATTGTGCCGGAAGTCTCCGCACGCCATACAACCATTAATGTTTAATTTGTTTACAGACGTACCTTCCCGTGAATTTATTGTCTCATTCCTACCACTCATAGGCATTCCTGCTTCTACCGCAAGGGCATCTCGCTCTGCCGCTTCCAGTGATAGCGCCAATGAGACTGCTTGAGAGAAATCTACTATTTTATCTTCCGCAAACAATCTTTGTCTGATACCATCACACAACAAACCGCACACAAATTGATCTCTCATATTTTCATCTAATGAGACACCAAATTCACAAAATCTAGACAACTTTTTTAATTGTTCTACATATTGTGCCACAGATTGTCCCTGTTTTTGGCGGTAATGTCGAAATTTATAACGTTCCGCTAGTATTGAAAGCGTCGGTTGCAAATGTTTTTGCATAATGGACACCACTTCCTCATACCTCATGTCTGCTGGCTTCTTTGGACTACATAGATTGACCATCACATCATACGCCATATCACCTATTGACGATATAAGTGTCGGCAGTTTCAAGTCCGGTTTGATGTTGTTAACCATGAAATACATTTCTAGTCTATCGCAATAAGATCTCCAGTTACCCGTTTCCAGTTTAAACTCACTTAATTTACCGATAGACATGATTAACAATGATTTTTATTCTCGTCGCCACTGATAAATAAAATAACATATGCTTGCGGTAGATGTTCTATTTCAATACAGCATTGCAAAATTGGCGGGCATTGCCATAGACAAACATGGGAAGTAGACTTAAACACATTAATATCTAACAATAAGTATTTAACATAAGTATAACATTTCTATATAAGTATGTATGTATTTAAAAGTATTATATTATGTAGTTTAAAAGCTATCTGGTTACCATATCACAAGCTCTGCTTAGTTTGGAATCAGATTGGCCGTGTGTGAAAAATGTCCCAGGATATATTTATTTAAGATATCTTCTTATTTAGAATACTTTATAAATACCGGGACACATTTTTGTTATAGACACTGGTTCCATCCCTTTAGGGTGCGTTTCCACCAGAGATGTGCGAGGATGCGTTGCGAGGAATGTGTTTTTAAGAACCAATAGAATCGCTTCATTGAGCTATACTAAGCGAGGCTAGGTCAATGAAGCAAATTCTATTGGTTCTTAAAAACACATTCCTCGCAACGCATCCTCGCACATCTCTGGTGGAAACGCACCCTAAGTCAGGTTTAAGTAGAAGTCTTAACCAAGAAAACAGTTGCCATGATGAGTTTACTAAGAGCATTAGTTGAAAATTTATTGTATTTAATAGTAAATGTAACGCCTGTAGCACTGTGAAGCCGTACCTAATCGTGTGTAAAGCCGGGTCCAGACGAGTGTAACGTGTAATGTAATCCACCATGTAATGTAACACGAATTCTACGTGTGGACGGCACTACGAGCATTACATGTAACGCTCGCGCGGCGCTCGGGGTTGATCCATCGGCTGTCGGTTTTTCGCGCGAACACAAAGACGCTCGCAGTTTTTGAAATATTTTCGCGTTCACAATTCGCTTTGAGTTCGTGTGCCGTCCACACTGTTGATGCTAAATTACATGTAATCTTACATTACACGTTACACTCGTCTGGACCCGGCTTTAGCCCTCATTCGCACGAGAGTTTTTTACGGGATGGTAAAAAAACGTTCAAATACAACAAATGCATTCCTATGTATTATGTTCACACGACACCATTTTTAAAACGCGACGCTTTTTTATCGAGCGGTGTTGCATAATAATATTCAACTTTGGGCGTTGGAAATAGAGCATATTTATGGTAGGTACTTGGGAATGCATTTGTTGTGTTTGAACGCGTTTTTAACGTCCTTAAAAAAACTCTAGTGCTATCAGGGCTTACGGTCTTATTATATCAAAGAGAATAAACCAAAACGTCAGTTGCTTTTGTACCTAATGTATAAATTAAAAAAAATCGTAAAAGTGTAAATGAAAGGAAAAGAATTTAACTAAACCGATGTAATGATCATTGATCGTCGAAAGTGTAATTCACCCTTTATTGCTCTGCTTGTTCTGTATGTAAACGACTAGGATGTGTTACATGATGTTACTCCCGGTTTTTTGTGCATTCCAGATTTTATCTCGCATTCTGATTACAATTCTTTTATCCTTAGAAGATATACTCCGATTGTTGGTGAACTCACTCCATGGTTACGTTTCAATGTGTATTCACGGCATTGCTTTCTTACCGTATTATCTAACAGTGAGTTGTGCAAAAAACTGTTTTACCTCTTCAATGTGTCCTGTGGGATGCCATTCAAGCATGAATCCAACCTATTGCGCGTGTTGTTTTTTAACAATAATCATCTTCATTGTTCTATTTTATTTGTTTGTCTTAGAAGACTATTTTGGGGTATTGGAAGATAATCTACCCTTTATTATATTTCCAAAAATGAGTTCCAATAGCATGGTAATGAGCAAGAAAAATGGTGATGACGAATATAAAGGCAACGAAACCGTATCTGATATTGTCCCAGGGGAGGCGGACCAGTTTCCTAATAATGTATCTACAATAGCTTACAATAATTTAAATATAACAAAGATTGTTAATGATAAAGGAAACGCTAGTGTAACACTGTCATATGGTGTATATACAACAGCCAGAATCAATGAAGAGAGTTATGAACTTACAAATTCTAAAGATCTAGCAGACAGAATTAAAACTAATATCAGTAAACTAATATATGCAAATAGTACTATTAATAATATTCTTGATTACAAAGATGAATATATGGAAAATGAAAATATGCGCGAAATAGACTTGCCCTTGCTAGAGGAATTTGTTACCACATATTCACCAATTTAGAGATTCCATAAAAATATATATTTTTTACACTATTGTTTGTGCTTAAATAAAGTGTTTTGAAACTTAAGATTTTGGTGAATAAAGTGTAATAAGTAATTATGTAGGTATTATATGCATACCAATAAACAGAATCTTTAATTTACCTTATTTTTAATGAGTAGGGTAATTAAGGCTCATTTTGTTGAAACATTGAAGATATACAAAGCTGCCCAAGGTGCAGTAAGAGAAGGTACTAAATATAATATGCTATCTAGATAGTCTTAGGCTTAAACATCTACCAAGGGAGCTGGTGATTGAAATGTTTACCTTCATAACCTGGTTGAAGCTATACCTACTACATCTATATAATATATTACTAATACTAATATTATAAATGCGAAAGTAACTTAGTCGGTCTGCCTCGTTTTCACGCTAAAACTGGTGAACCCATTGAAATGAAATCTGGTACACAGATAGTCTAGAGCCTGAGATAGGACATAGGCTAGTTTTTATCACGGGAAAATGGAAGATCTCTTGGGTACCCCGGTGAAACCGCAGGGAGCCACTAGTACCTACTAGATAAATGCAACACTAATACTTTTCTCAACCAGAAAATAAAATTCATACAGGTATATAAGAAAATTAAATTTAGAAGAATAATATCTGACACTACTTCCGACTTGACAACATTTATTGTCATTGTAAGTAAAATTTTCCGAGATGAGGTGACAGTGGTAGAAACTTTAATTAATATTTGCACAAAATCGTTTGTGATGTGATTGCTTGAAATTTCGTGTGTCCCAATTTTGCAGTAATGTCTAAATAAGTTGTGATGGTCAAAATTTGGGTCAACACTTGAAATGTTTAGTCCTTGTAGAATTTTTGTATTATCTCCTGAAATTAAGGGGGTAAAGGTAGGATTCATTTTATTTATATAAATATATACTGCATCCGCCCCGCGGTTCCACCCGCTTAATTCCCGTTCTCGTAGGATACAGGAATTAAATAAAGCTAATGATAGTAACGTAACGTTAACTTGAGGAAATAATTATTCAGATCGGTCCCGTAGTTTTGGAGCCGGTTCATAAAAAAACAAAGAATCAAAAAACATTATCATACATCTTTATAATATGAGTATAGATATACAGTATGGTACTCAAGCTATACGAATTTATAAATGTGGTATTAAACAGCACATAATTTTAACTAAAAGATACGTTGTATCTGTTTCAGATTTCCGTCCTGTGTTGTAGCGTCCTTCGTAATGTGTACGCTATCGTTTTTTAAACATGATAATATATTATAAATTTTAATTTTGATATTTATATTTGTGTGTAAATGCAAATCGTTTTGTAAATATTTCAATCTACATAGTACACAATGAAGCAACACATCGTTCGTGTAGATAGCTGTGAATGTGTAAATGCAGATAAGGAGAACCCGCCAGCGAGAAAGTCTAGGCATCGGCTGGGTAAAAAAAGATCGCGGATAGACAAAATTTACCCCAGTAAAATTTTACCACTACAAGACAAACGACTAGTCGAGAGATTAGTCAGAGCTCGAACTGAGTACAACAATGTTAAAAATCTAATTGTTTTGGGTACTGATAAAGATGTTATAACTAAAGGTGATTCTAATTATGAGAATGATGTTGCAAGGAGAAATAGTAAGGTTATGGAAATAATAGATTTAGTTGATAAGGGAAAATTGCGTCTACCGAGTGAAGGGTTCGACGACTGCGACTGTTGTCCTTCATGTTCAAAAGTATATATTGGTGAACAGATGATGGATTACGAGCCAATGGTAACCAAGACAAAAAGTAATCGTCAAATTAAAGCGTCAATTGAAAAGAGGATCAGCAGAGGAGCTAAAGCAGTTCGTTTTCAAGTTCAGCGTATACGATCAAATTCATGTATATGTGCAAAGAAATTGAGTAGTATTTTAAAGGCACGGTCAAAAGAAAAAGCTGAATTAATCCCAGAGCCAATAAATGTAGAAAAACTTAAAACAAAAGCTAAAAAAGCTTATTGTTCATGTAAAATAAAAAAGCTGTCAAAGAAATCTAGACAAAAGATCAAGCGGACCGCTAGTAAACTAAATGATGGAATACGCAGAAGTTTAACATCGATAGGAACAGCATTCCAATTGAAGAAGGATTCAATTATTTTATTTAAGGAGAAATTGAAAAGGAAACGAACAGAAAAAAGCAAGATTGGTGATTGGCCTGATGACCTAGATGATTTTGTACCAGACAATTATTATTTACCTGTTGATTATTCTGTACCAGACGATAATAGTACACCCGATGATTTTTGTATACCAGATGATTGTTGCCTACCAGATGATGAGGAATATAATGTTCCGGACGATTATTGTATTCCAAAAACATGCTACCAAAAACTTAAAGATGGTTATTTGAAAAGTAAACTACATCAGGAACATATACCAACTAAAACCAAAGTTCAATCCAAAATGTCATTCACTATTAATCCGAAACAGAAAAGTCGCAAAACATCAAGTATTAATTTAAAGCCAATCACAAATAAGAAATTAAGCTTGCGTACTCAAACTGCGGAATCAAACCTATGTGTTTGTAAGCCTTATACAAAAAAAAGTATTTCATCCATAGAAGGAAAAGATCTAAAACCAGTATTCCAGAAGTCTCAGCATAAGGATAAAATAGAACCAAAACAGCAAGATGTAGAGATACATTCAGTGATTAAAAAGCCCCGAAAGCATGCTATTAAAATAAGTTCATCACTGAGATTTGAGATAGAAATTTTTAAGCAAAAATATCCTAAGTTAACATATAGCGAAATAATCGGCAATATTGAAAAGAAGCTTCTTAAAAAAAGTCAGGTGAGTTCGGGCTCAGAAAAAACAAAAAAAAATAGGGCACATCTTCCAAAGGAATGCAAAGCTGGAGTATGTCTTCCTTCAAATGAATGTAACTATGAAAATTGTAGTAAAATAAAATTGTCAAAATCAAGAACACCGAACAAGAGCTTGAGATGTAGTTCAGTTTGTTTACGGAAAAAGTCTGTTGCAAGTTCAACTTTACCCCGAAAAGCTACTTCTAAGTCAAGGCATGTTCAATCAAAGATATTTTATAATCCTCAGCAGCAAAATAAACCACATAGTATTAAACAGTATAAGAATCTTGAAGGTTTGAATTCAGACAGTAAATTAGCCCTTCGAGTGAGTTCTAGCTTTAGCTTTAAGATTGAATATAATCAGGGTGAAAAATCCAATAATACTCCTGTAGATCAAGCAGAAAAAATACCATATCAGTTGCGTAAAGATTCACAAATTGATCATAAAAGAAAATATCGCACTAGACACACATCATTACCATTAGAGCTAAAGGATGAAACAAGTCATGGATTAAAACGATGCTTTTGCACATTGAAGTTACAAAATAATGCAAAACGTCATAAATGCCCGGCTAAATGCGCAAATGCAGCGCCACCACAACAATCAACAAAGTTACAAGAAAAATCAGCGTCTGCTTCGCAAACTACTACGGCACTGGCTAAAAATATTCTAAATTCAAAGCCATTTCGATATAAACCATGTTTTTGTAATCCTGGGGAAACTAGTCTTATAAAATGCCAGAAACAAATTGATACAATATTTATTCCGAATGCATCGAAGCCGAGCTTTACTTCGGAGTCTATGGCTAAATCGTCATCAAAGAAAACGCAAGCACATACATCGAAATATAGAGAATACAAGAAAATTATTAACTATAATGAACTGAGAAAGAAACTGAAGTCGATAAGTTTATCAAAATTATCAGGACATGCACTGCATATTGGTTCAAGTTTAAGTATTGATATAGAATTTAACAAAGATAGATTTCAGCTTCCAGGTTGGATCCCGAAAATCAAAAAAATACTAAATGATGGGAACTTTAGCCCCAGGCTTGTCAAAGATAAAATAAAAAGGGAATATGGAATCAAAATACACAAATCGCGCATGCGTCATAAAATATCACAAACAGACAGAACTAATATCTCGAAAGAAATCATGCCAGAATCTTTCATAAAAAGATGTTTTTGTTCCTTAAAATTATTCAAGACCGACGATATAGAGACAAAGAAAACCGCAGCCAAATTGGACTCTTCAAAATATGACTCTCAATCATGGAATTCACCGCAAAATAGATTGATAAAGACTGATAAGATGAATAACGTATGTAATTCACAAAAATGTGTAAGAAATCGTGATAAATACCGCACAAGAGATTCAATTATTTCAAAACATGGAGAAGGAAAAAACTACCCAATTTTTCGAATTAAATCTAATATCGGTTTTAGTATGGAAATAAGTCACGATAACATTCCACAAAATGTCGGAAACGTTCAATATTTGAGAAATGATAGATCAGAAAATCTTGGAATTATGAAACATGATTATATTAAATCTAGATGTCATGATAAATGTTCAAAACGTCTAAGCAGTCGCAGTGACCAAAAATCAATAGATACACAAATAAATAAAAGAAATAAAGGAATTCATATAGGGTCTGCTATGAAAAAATGTTTCTGCATATTAAAATTGCATAAGTCAGGAAATGATGCTAGACAGTCAGCTAAAAATAAGACGATTAACAAAAGAACTGAAACCCCAAAATCATTTAATTTATATTCTGGCACAAAAAATAACCTAAATCCTCAAAAATATGGTCCAGCCAACTCATTGCCCTGTATGTGTGATCCTTTTGTTTACCACAAAGAAATGACGCGAAGAGAAAGAAAGCGCTGCAAAAGAGAATTCAGAGAGTTAAGAATAGCCACTGATAGAGGTGACACAAAATCGGTAATGACTACTACGGGTAAATATAGTCCCAAAAAAAATACTACAAATATTCAATCAAAATTAAATACGCAAATTAGGTCTCATGACTTAGAACGCGGAAACGAAACCCGACCACCAAATATGTCACCTCGCCACGCACTTCGTATCACTTCAAGCTTTAACCTTGCTATAGAATTTTCCAAACAGGGATCAAATCCACACGATGATAAGCCAAGAGTACGTACTTGCACAAAAAGAACCGGCATTGCTTATCATAAACCTAAAAACAGAGGCTCAAACGAACACAACAAAGTATTTTTTTTCCCTCATTCCTCGCAAGTTCATAAATCAGATTACAAAGTAAAGAAAGCTTCCAATATGGGGCTTTTACTGAAAAAATGTTTTTGTACATTAAAACTACCCAGTAAACAAAACCAAAACATATCTGCTCAGAAACGATACTTGTGTGAAAGCGCCGAATGCATGAGAATACAAGAACAGCAAAAAGTACATTTTGGTAGAAAAAAAACGTTTACTGAGAAAGCACCTCATGACTCTAAATTAATAATGACTCCCATAAGATCAAAGTCAAAAAAGACGCAATCGTATAATCCTGAATACGCTTTAAAGAAACACCAGCCTAAGCACGCAAAACAAAAAAGTAATATACGACATTCGTTTAGTTCGTCGGCCAAACAAACGGCACGCATTGCCTCGCGTTTAAATTTTGACCTAGAAATTTCAAAGAATAAAGTGTCTTTTCATCCAGATAAACACAGAGTAAATTATTTAAATCAGACTAAAGAATATCATGTTGGATATTTTAGAAGTGAAGCTTTTCAACCCACACTTAGTCCTTTTAATAGAAATGTGTTTGCATATAACGTACATGAAATAGCATATGATACACCGAATAAACTTCAAAAGTATGAATGCGAACCCGGTGTGTGCGTGCCATATCAGTGTGATCCGATTGAGTGTGAAAAGCGAATAAGAAGGCGTTTAAATAAACATAGAACAGTGCAATCATCGACACACTTTGATAACAAATCAATATCTACATTAGGCTCAAAAAATGCGATGTATGCTAAAAATATGCAGACGAATGCATATCGTGCCAGAGAGAACGACAGTAAGGTGTCAATTCGGAGTAGAAATAATGATACTAAAAATACATCAAGCCGACAAGCCATCAAAGTAGGATCAAAATTTTCTTTCGATGTAGAATTTTTCAAAGAGCGAAATGAAGATCACGAATTTAAAAGAAAAGTCCGAAGAAATACCTCAAATCTAAATCACGATTCTAGAAAAACACATGTGAGAAAGAAGAAGCACAGACATGCAGGTAGTTCTGGAACTCATCATAGACGTCATCATAGAGGATCTCAAAACGATATTCACAAAACCCATAGAGGCACCGCTGCTGGCCCCTTTTTGAAACGATGTTTCTGTACTCTAAAATTAAAACAACTGCAAAATGAAAATCAAAGAAAAAGAAATGCTACATCACAATTTGTCAGTTCTAGTACACTAAATAGTAATATTCCGCGCAGATCATCAGATGCTCATACAATGACTCGTAAAGAAAAACATAAGAGAAAAAAATATTCTCATCCGCTTCAACCTTATGAATGCGTACCTTTTACTTGTGTTCCTGGAGAATGTAATCCTTATGAATGTGAAAAAAGACTTAAAAAATACAAGGAATTAGGTGTTGGTGGAGACCATTATCAATCTAAATCAGTTTCGAGTATCACTAGTAGCTTTACTAGAAAAAATAAAAGTAGGAGAGTTCAATCTACATCTAGTAGAAGAATGAAAAATAAGCAAAAAAATACTCGAAGTAAGCAATTTATCCAAATGGAACCTAATCGTGACGCTATCAGAATTGGATCAAGTTTCTCATTTGACATAGAATTCTTTAGAGACCGAGGTAAAACGGATATTGTAAACAGGAAAAACAGAACAAACAATTTTAATAGATCTAAGCGTAATATATGTGAAACTACGAAATGTCCATATAAATTTAAAAACAAGTGTTTGCAAAATAAAAGATGCAATTTACGTAATTCTGAAATTCAATCGCTAGTAAATCAGACAAAAACACAATCGTCAATGACATATTCCCAAAGTCACCCCAAAAGATGTTTCTGCACTTTGAAACTCCATAAATCAAAACTGGACCATAAATCTCATTTGAGATCTGAAAGTGTGGGTACTTATGTACCTAATAATAAAAAAGAAATACCTGACGATATTTCAAGTAGATCTGTTGCGACTGTCACACAAAACAAGCACTACCGTAATCCAGTTTATAAGCTTCAAGATGGTGAATGTGAACCCGGTGTCTGTGTGCCCAATGAATGTGATCCATACGAGTGCTTGAAAAGAATTAAACGCCGATTAAGATATTCCAAGTTATCTGGTACAGATTTTCCTATAAACAAATCGGCATTTGCTTACACAAAATCGACACCTGGGTCAAGAACTAAACATGCTCAAGCAAATTTAAACAGATATAGACGAAAACCAAGACGAAAATCAAGTACTGAAGGAAAAATTAGCAATAAATTTGACAGTGAGAATCAATCCAGACATGCAGTCCGTATTGGTTCAAATATCAGCTTTAATATAGAATTCTACAAGGATGGGCCTCCTATTGGTGACTGTATAAAACAAGGTCTGAAGAAGTTAAGCGAGGCAAAGGATTTTATTGGTGAAAATTATCAAAAAATTGTTCCAAAGACCAATAGCCACGGTACCAGCAGTTGTATTCAAAAATGTAAACGGAATATTGAATCACAAAAGAGTATGGACAGTGAGACTAAGGCGACTGGGATGGGTACTATCTTAAAAAGATGCTTCTGTACATTAGGACTTAGAAAAAACGATATGCAATCATTATCCAAAGGTACTAAAACATCGAATAAACTTGTATTTCAACAACCTGTTAGTTACAGTGAAGATCGAATGACTATGACAGATAAATATAAGCCTTATAAATTAGAGCCATATGAGTGTGCACCTAATGTTTGTATTCCGGGTGAATGTAATCCCTATGAATGTGAGAAAATGATTAAAAAAAGATTAAGACAACAACGAGATTTCTCCGTAGGCACGGGGTGCACGAGAACTAAATCTGCTTCAAATAATACTCGAACAGGTACCGGAAGATCAAAACATATGAGAACTCAATCAAATATATTGGGACGATCGGACGGAAGAAGAAGAAGGTATTCAAGATCATCGAAAAGGGAACTCGATAATCAAGAAATTTTATACGATAATCCAAACAGACAAACAGTACGGATTGGCTCGAACATTAATTTTAACATAGAATTTTTTAAAGACAACCAGCTCCCATATAGTTCCCCTCAACTTTATACTAACAATGATGACCGAAGAGCTAGATGTAAAAAACGTAAATGTAAAAATTACGATATAGAGAGATATACGAGAAGAACAAGAAAAACTAAAAGTAGAGAAACTGCAGGTAAATTTCATTGGAAATATTTATCAAATCTTTATTTAAATAAAAATTAATGTGTTGCCTATGTGACAAACTCGACAATGGCTCTGCCGATTTGGCTATTTCTGGTCTACATGTTTGCAATAGTCCAAATGAGGCTTTTATGTAAAATTATTGGATATATTTAAGTAGATCTCCGGAGATCACGGTTTTACCCGTGGCTAACTAAAATTACGTTATATAGGTATAACAATTTTATTTTTTACGTAATTTTATTTTGATTTTATAGGTTACAGACTGCGGAATCACAGTCGAGCATCTCAAATATCTGATCCTGTCAGGAGAAATACAGGAACTGGGGCAGTCGGACCTTTTTTGCAAAGATGTTTTTGCACTTTAAACCTTAGAAAGAAACGAGCACAAAACTTAAACAGAGTAATCGACCATGGTACTAATCCGGCTGTTCTAAATGAAAATCAAAAAATAAGAACGCTATCAAAAAGTACAATCACTAAACATGGACGCAAATTAAAACCATATGAATGTGAGCCAGGAATATGTATACCTGGTGATTGTGATCCATATGAATGTGAAAAGTATATAAAACGAAGGCATGGGCACAGTAAATCGGTTAGATTTAAAAGCACAGCCACAGAGAGTCCCAAAAAACGGTCGTCTTTGGGACGGTATGAGTGTGAACCTCACGTTTGCATTCCAGGAGAATGTGATCCATATGTCTGCGAAAAACGTATAAAACAAAGGCATTTAAGAGAAGCAGGACAAGAATCAGTCGGATTTAACACAGAAAACAGACGTAAGAACAAAACTAGCTCTACGATAAAATCAAAAAATTATGATAAAAACGTTAATACCGATAATTTATCAATGTTACGAAGATGCTTTTGTGTTCTCAATCTCAAAACTCAAAGGCATTCGAAACTGAACAGTAGATCTGCGTTAAAAACCAAAATTAAAAATAATTCGATTGCTACAATTACCAGTAAGAAATTTACGGTTGAAAAAACGATTGGCTTTAAACATAAAGGATGTTCTTCTTCCTGCAAAAATGGAACCAATATACCGATAACAGGAAAACCCTTAGGTAATAAAATTTTACGTCTTTTTCTTTGATTCATATAATTTTAGAATGAAATAACTACTGCCTATATTTTTGTTCAGTTACAGAAAACATAGAAGATATCAACAAACACGACCAAATTGTTAAAAACAGCACGAACCCGAAAGCAGTATTAAAAATAGAAGTTTTAAAAAAGCATGAAAAAAATCAAACTGCTTACAATGATCATAATATGAGAACTATTATGCCTTATTCCAAAAGAAAATTTTCTAAGCATAGAAGCCAAACAAGAATTAATAAAAACAGTCATATTTACCACAATTGTCCAAGTCAATGTCCACCTGATGGACCAAAAACTGAAGGATATAATTTGACATCCCTAAGACAAAAGTTTTTCAGTATGATATGCCGAAATATTGAAAAACATATTAATAAAATTGATGAGACAATTAAAGATCATGTGAATGCTTCAGAAGAAAACCAATGTAATAGTGAATGTAATAAAGATCCAAAGTGTAAGTCTTACAAGTCTCAAAGTAATATTCTCAGCAAACTATTAATATTCTGTAAAAAATATAACCCTAAGGAAGTCGAACATGCCTCAGAAATCCCGGAAGTTCCGGAAGCTCCAAAGGCACTTAAATCAATAATGGTTATGGAATTGGACACAAACAATATGGCTTTAAGAAACATGAGAAAAACTGTTTACGAAAATACAGAAGATAGAAGAGTATATCCTGGGAGATCCAAAAGTATGAAAACAACTTTTTGCGGCAAACCCTCAGTTAGAACAAGCAAAAGTGAACGACACGCGAATTCAACGAATCCTCAGGATAATAATTGCGATTGTGATCATTGTTCAAAAATGAGAACAAAATATTCTGAAGTTAATCACGCAGGTGGGTGATAATTTACAAATTCAGTCTTTTGTGACCTAAATATACTAATACGTATATTATTTTAGCCTCACATTATATCAGTGGATCATTTATAGCCAAATCATAAAAACTTAAAGTGTGTTAATATTTAATATAGTATATTTTATGTTTCAGACACAGATATTCCAACAGATGTTTCACCAATTGTTGAAATGCTAGTTAATTCTAAAGATATGACATTGATTAATAAAGATGAAGTCACGAGGGTCATAGTTGAGGGAAAGGTTCCTCGTAAAGTAAAGAACAAGTTACAACTTCATGGTAAACATTGCCAATGTTGTAGCTGCAAAAAAGTGAAATATAAACAGAGATATAATTTACAAGGAATAATTGCAAAAAAAAAACCTAAAAGTACTTTACCACCAAACCACAAAGATAATAAGAAGAATAAAAGCGCTTCTCGGCGAGAAAAAAAGAAGAAGTTGCGAAAGAAGAAGAAAAACAAACGTTCGACCTTGTTTTCAATTGGTTTAAAAAAGAAGAAAAAGATGGGTAAATGCAGACAATATAGTAGAATATTATTTGGGTTAGAATCTGATGCAGAAAGAGAAATCCGACTCAAGCGAAAAGAATCTGAAGACGAAAGAAAGGAACGAAAAGCTGAATATAAGAAGGAAGATCGTGAACGTGAAAAGAAGCGCAAAAAGGATGACAAATTGGCACTGCAATATGTAAAAAAATACACTACTACATCTGGGCCTTTATTAATTGCTGAATCAGTTTTTGATATTACTAAATTGGGATTTTCAACCGCAGTCAATGCTATACGCCATACATATCGAGCAGCGCGTGATCCCAAAGATACAATTAGGCAAGTTAGATTTGCTGCGGAAAAACCAGAAGCTGCAATGAAACAAATTAATAAAAAAATGCAAGCTAGTGGATGTTGCTCGACATTTACACGAGTCAAACATAGAATGAAAAATGTTCCAGTATTTAAAACCTTAATTGAAAGCATGGAAGAACGACCGATATTTAATTATATGGTCCATATGGGCGACAAAGATCCTAAAAAACGAATGAAAAAAGTCAAATTAAAGAAGAAGAAAGCCGAAAGAGAACCCTTGGACTTTGGCTGCAGTTTGTATATGGGCTCTCTAAGGAGGAGGCCACATTTAGCTGTGTACTACGCTTGTCCTTGGTTCTATCCGCATTGCTTACAGTTGCTTACAATTGCTAGACAATTTGCTGATATTATTTTGTTTTTGTTAGCTGTCGTTGTTTGGAGTCCTTGTATATTGTGTATGGAGCTAAGCAGAGCCCTGATGTGTTGCACTATGTGTACTGGTTAAGTAATCAAGTAATGCTCAATTTAATGATGAATCTGATTGTTCTTTGTAATTAATGTGGATAAATTATTTGCAAAATGTAGCACAGGCAAAATATGCATTAATTTATTTTTTAAGTTTTATTACACGTTTTCTATTTTGTTCAGGTATTGTTTTATTATATAGTCTCCAAAAAGCGTCACAATTGAAAACGCACCCAATGGTGTCTTATTAAAGGGCTATGTTTGCAATTTGAATGTAGTAGGTATAATAAATACCAAAAAAAAATATTATCCATACTATGCATCCATACCAATATTATAAATGCGAAAGTAACTCTGTCTGTCTGTTACGCTGTCACGCTAAAACTACTGAACCGATTTAAATGAAATTTGGCAAACAGATAATCCAACGCCTGAGATAGGACATAGGCTACTTTTTATCCCGGGAAAATTGAAGATCCCCGGGAACGCGGGCGAAGCCGCGGGGAGCCACTAGTTTACCATAAAACCTGCATACAAATGGCATCTAGCGTGACCATAAACCTTATTTTTTTTTACGTGCCGTGACACTGACATTAGAAGTATTAGAACGTCCGTTTTGATTTCATCTTAATGTGTGTTATGAGGAATATTTATATTATTTTATTGATAAATATTTAATTAATTTCGTTAGACGGTTTATCAAAAAAAATAATAGCTCAGTCATGTAAATGTGAAGTTTAAAGGAAATAATAATCTAGTTTTTATTTAGTTCTAGTGAGTATGATTTTAATTTATTTACTCTATTATAAAAAATATATCAGCAAATATTATAATAGGTACATTAAATTGTATTCGAACTTGGTAAGTAAATGGATGTCATATATTATTTAATTCTAAATACAACAATAAGTAATTTAAAAATGTACAAATAAAATTATAACAGAAGTATTTTTCATTACAGATGCTAATTACATCTGATGACTGAACAAACAAGTAAAAATTACTGTGTTTAAGGTCAATGCAGAAGTTGAATAAATTCAAATATTTGGACAAGTAATTATGATTTGGACATCTTTAAAATTTTTATCTGAATTTTTTGTTTGAGTATTCATGAAAGTTTAGAAAAAATATATAACAATGAATACAAAAAATCGGCAGAAACTAGAACACTCCACGAATAAAATCTTACCGAGTGCCGAAAATATAGTTCTACCAGTAGCAAAATCTGCTAGTGCTTTATCTGAGAATGAATATAATAAAACCCAAAAACCATTCCTGAAAAGGAAAGATTTAACAAGAGTATATGTGCAGAATTTTTCTGTTACTGACAACAGAAGCAAATTAGCAGATCCAAAAACATACCGACCATTGGAAAGTAGTCATCCAAATGTGTCATCAATATTTCTTTCTAACAGAAATAATAAATATAAGAAATTTGTTCAAAACAAGTCATATAACACAGTTAAACAACGTAGAAAACTTAAACCAGCCGCTTCTACAACAAATATATCATCAAAAGAATTACCATATGCCACCAGTTCAAATAAACGTGTTGAATTAATTATGGATAGTAGAAATATAAAGCAATGCCAATTTATGAAGTCGTCTGGAGATCATAAATCAATTGATAAAATCAACACAACGCTATTGGCGAAAGGCGAAAATGAAAATATAGCAATAGATAATAAACAAAAATCAGTGAAGAGTTTCCGAAAAAAAATCACACACATATTTATAAAGAAAACCGCAGATGAGGAAAAAAAAATACCGACACGCTTAAAATATACAAACAGCAAGCGATGCTTCTTATTAGAATCACAAATTATGAATAAAAGACAAATAACAAAGCCTGCAAAGACTTTTATAGTCCATGCAAGTAAAAACAGGCCATCATTAGATTTACACAATGCTTTGAAAACACAAAAACATCACAACAGTTCACGGAATGAATTCAGAATGTTGGACACTTGTAAGAAAGTTAAGAATAGGCATAAATTGGAATCAAATTATAAAAACTCAACAAATAATAAGACTATAGCAGTAACGTATGATGACATAACATTATTAGAAAACAAATTGAATATTTGGGATAAAAAACAAAATGCTGATGCTAAAAGTTTAGAAATATCACCAAAATTTGCAATCAACAACTGCTTTCTAACACTTTACAGCTGTAAAAAATGTAACAAAAACGAAATAGATAAATGTAAAGTACTTAAAAAAGATTCACAGAAAATGAAGTGTCACATAAAATCAAATAAAACTGGTAAATTTAGTTCCAATCTAAAAATAATAAGTAATCCATTAACAGATAAACGTTTTCATATACCCATATACAAGCCAGAATTTATAGACAACGATAGAAATAATATTAAATTAACGCTTGAAGATAAAAACACTATTCTTGATGATGACAAAACACCTTTAGAGAAGTCAATGATGGTTCGAACAAAAAAAGTAATTATGGATATTTTGAAAGGTTTACATACTGACAGGAAAAGAAGGCGGAGTACGGATTCTGTTATACCAATTAATGAGAAAATTGTAAATAAAAACAATTATTTTGAAACACCGTCGGTTTTAGAATTAAAAAATATGCTCAAAGACGTGCCTTTAAGTCATTCGACAAAACAAATACTTAGACAAATTCTAGATAAAAAACTGCAAAGTTCGCAAGTAAAACAAGCGGTAAAAGCTCAAAAAGTTCAAAAGCAAGGCAAGCGCTATCAAGGTGATATGACCTTAAAGAAAAATAAGTATCATGAGAAAAAAAAATCTCCAAGTAATTCTACAAAAAATATATGGAAGGAAGTATTAAAAAAAATTAAAACCATCCGACCACATGTTAGCTTGCAACCAGCAAATCAATTGCAAGCTAGATCAAAACATAAAATAGTTGATGATGATGATGTAACTGATCATGACATTAAAAGAACATCATCTTACTTAGAACTCAATAAATGGATCAAAAATAGCTTTATAAGTGATTCCACTAAAAGACTATTAAGGGAAATACTGGAAAATAAGATACGATCAAATGCACAAACGAATACGTCAACTACAGAACATGAAGGTAATGTAAGTGAAGGAGGAGGTAATAACAAATACCGCAAAGATAGCATTAAGCAAGAAAATGAAATTTTAGACACACCATCAGAACTTAAATTAAAAAAAATTATCAACAAAGACTTTCTAAGTGACTCAAATAAAATGATAGCTAGAAAAATGTTGGAAAACAAAAAGAAAATAAGAACAAACACTTATCGACCACACTCAAAAACGACTTCACATACTGATTTATCTACATCAGATCATGTAATCAACACAAAAAATAAAAAGGATAAGCAAATATTAAAAGGTAAAATTGAACCAACAAGTAAAAATGAAATTCATGAAACACCATCAGACATTAAAGTTAAGAAATTGATTAGAAGTGACATTTTGAGTAATTCAGACAAAATATTACTATCAAAAATGTTAGAAGATAAGAAAAAAATGCGACCATTTTTAAAACGTCCAGAACACTCGGAAATTGATGCCTCTAAACCAAAACACTTAATGGACAAAAAATTGCGACAATACAAAGGTAATCGTAAAAATAATAAAGCTAATAATGAACTTGATGATTCCGATTTTATAAAAACTTCGAAGGAAAGCAAACATGTTAAAAGGGATTTTGATATGAAACAGATTCCGAGCAATTTACTGCCACTGTTAAAATATATTTTAAAAAGAAATCCCCGAGATGAAATTATTTTCACTATAAATGGAAAACGTTTTAGAATACGTGTTAAAAAAAGGAAAAAACGAAACAACTCCAAAAGTAAGAATAGAATGCATAGAAATCGCCCTAAGAAGTCATCCAGTTGTCGGCATTTTAAATCAGATCACGCAATAAAAAATGGTATCACACATAAAATAGCAAAATGGAAGAGTAGCGGGAACAATTCTCAAAACAATAATCCGAATGAACCGTTTAATAGTAGAAGATTTCAACTAAAAAGAAAATTAGTGATGACAAAAGGTTCTGGTATTAATATCGGCTATTTACCAATAAAACAATATGATGATGAAGGTATAGAATTGTCTGTGTGTCCAAAATGCAGAGGACATTGTGATAATTATGATAACGGTGGCAGTGAACTGTCTTTATGTTTTAAATGCAAAGGTTATTGTTCTAATATCAATAAGCCATGTGAAACTCAAACCTCAGCTGTATATAACGGTATTAATATTAAATACATACCTATGGAATCCAAACACAGCATATACCAAGAAAATAGTTCTAGAGAAATAAAAAATATGTTTTATAGTAATGAAGACATTTTATTCGGTAATGAGAAAAAAACATCAATAGATCCGAAGAATGTTTACGATATTGGTAAAATAGCTCCACCTTGTAACACTCCTGAAATAGATAAAACTATAGGAGCTCAAATAGCCTCGAGCCTAATTCGAGATGTAAATAAATATTCACACACTAAAATCTGTAATAACAACATTCTTAATATGAAACAAATGAATGAATTAAACAAAGCAATGCAACTGTGTTCAAATTGTAAAAATAAAATGCCTAGTGACTTTACATGGTCTCAAACGCAAACAAATGATTTCTTTGTACATAACGGAATTACATTTAAATATATTCCCAAAAAATTGCCTCTAGTTAGATGGCCTCCGATGCAGAAGAAGAAAGTTAAAACTTTCGCTGAAAAAATGAATGATATATTTTCAAAAAAATATCAGAAACCTGATTATTTTCCCAAACAGCAAAGAAAAACACATAAGAAATCTGGATTTAAAATTAATGTTGTGCGAAGAAATATTTCAGTACAAACAGATGAATTGAGTCATGCGAAGACCCAATCAAACTTATTAGACGATGACGATTGTGGGTGTCAAACATCTGAATGGTTAATAAAAAACTTTTTAGAAAATAATGGGATTATGTACACGCCAGCGAAGTTAAATGACTCGACATCGAAATGTGTGAGATGCAAGCAATTCATATCCAGTAAAACTCACGAAACTCAAACACATAACCCATTACATCAGGTTCCCTTTCGCCGTAATGGTATAAAATTAGAAAAGTTGCCTGCAAGAAAATACAAAAATATATTCGTTCAGACCAAAATTGATGATGATGCAAAGTTTATTTGTACAAAATGCAAGGAAAATATGTACGATAAAAAATCTGACGGTTCTCAGACACTACGGGAACTCAGCAACGGTTTTTTTAAACATAATGGTACATTGTATCAATATAAGCCAGTAAATGAACAGATCTCCAATTTTGATAACGATGTCCTAGAGAACAACGCTTATCATCGATGCGATCAATGTAAAGATTTAGTCGGTCATTCTACTGGATTTCAAGTATCAACAAATCCAAGTGTGTATTTCTTAGATCAGAGTGGCGTTAATTTTAAATCAACCCAGAAAAAATTCAACTATGATTTAGACCACAATACCATGAAAAAAGAAAAGTTACTATGGCCAACTCGATTTAAAGCTAATAATACATATAGCAAATCATATAATTTACCGAGCTTACGAGCAATACTAAAGAAGATTCTTCACAGTAAAAGGCCTAGACAATATTCAAGACTGGATGGAGACGTACTTAGGCCACATTATGGATGGATTTCTCCAGCTTCAAGTTCTACTAAACAAACAGACTATAAGAGGGAAAAGAAACGACAAAAAGTGCTCAATAAGTACCTAGAAGACAAACACCGTAAGAACAAAAGAAAGAAAAAACGACAAGAATATGTAATATATGACGCTATACCTACTAAAACTAATCCATTATTCAATACTAAGTCAGGAAGAATAAATAAGCATGACAAAAGTAATAAATATTTTTATAAAACACCCAGTAAACGGAAACCATTTCTCTACAAAATTTGTCCATGTTTATATCCGAAATATGTATACATAGTCAAGAAATCGAAAAAAATTACTCGTTTGTTATTATTTACTTTAGCTTTTGTTATCTGGTGTCCATTTATTTTAGCTTTTGAATTTTGTGCAATTTTACTTTTATTATTTCTTTGATTAAAAAATCAGGAAATGTCATTTATTGTTTTAATTATTGTGGTATCTAGCGTTGCACTATAAGCAGCATAGAAATGATAGTTGACTCAACATGAACATTAGGAATCATTGCCCCGATTCGCGCGCGCGTCACATTGTGACGATTCCTTCTGGCTACGTTACATATGGGGATTCCCGAGACAAATGTATAGTATAAAACAAGGGTATCCTGCCAAACATAGTCTAACGAGAAGTAGTGTAACTTAATAAACAAAATAGTACTTAATCTGTAACATCACGACTTACTCTTTAGCCAACTATTTAAAGCCAGGTTGGAAACGTGATTCCAAACTAAGCATTAGCTTATGATATGGTAACCAGATAGCTGATATACTACTTACACCTACAACTTTTAAATACATACTCATATAGATAATTACATCCAGACACAGAAAAAACAGACATTCATGTATACAAATGTTTGCCCTGAGTGGGACTCGAACTCACGACCGGGGCGGCTTGAAAGTCAGGGTCACTAACCACAAAGCTAAACGATCTGTTAAATAAATATCTTAGAGCATTTTTACACACGGTCAAACAGATTTCAAACTAAGTAAGCAGAACTTGCACTATAATAGTCAGATATCTGAAATACAGTAAATACCTTTATGCCTTATAGTAAAATCAAAAATCAAAATCAAAATTATTTACCTTAAATTAAATACTCATATTTTATGCACACAAATGCTTGTCAAGCCAGCTTTAAAGATAGGGGTTCGGCGGTCGCTAACCACAAAGCACCTATCTAATATAAAAAAATTAAACAATTTAGGTAATTTCATTCACATTATTTAATGTCCCCACTTGTTACCCCGTACAAAAACAACAACACATCAATGCACGACAACATTCAAAGCACGCAATACACGGCGTCCACACTGCAAACGCCACCAAAAAAACCACAATTTCAAAAAAGTTCTTCAAAAACACCATCAAACTCAAACATTGGGGATATAGAGTTGGACATATATGATATACCCACATACAAGGCCTATTCCTCAAAGTAGTTAGAAGAATGTGACGACAGCCGTAAATAGCCTCGTCCTGCCTCTTTCTTATTCTTGTCTTTCGCCGCCTATTCTCTACTTCGAAAACTTTCCGTTCGGCTTTGGTTCTTCCTTTATTTGCTAATGCTTGATAAATTGGACTATCCAACACTGTATCAGACAGCACATTCATTGTATACGATCCAGACACAGATTTTGCCATACGTAATTTTTGTAGAGCCCAAACTTCTTTCCGCCATTTTTTTATCCTCTCGTATGTTCCCTTAGGCTCTCTGATTCTTTGGATTACATATTTATAGGTTTCTTTAGGTTTACTTATTGTTAAAAAGAGTACGTAAAGTAGTGTTTTGAATATATTAAATACAATTTTAAGAAATCCTATTATTACCTCAACAATGATATTAGTTTCTTGTGATTCTTCTTTACCCTCATTCATAGCTTTTAGTTCTTGTAGTTGTTGTTTATTAATCTTATCTTGAATTTTCTTTTCTTTCTTTTCCTGTTTTCTTACCTCTTTAGCAAATTTTTGTTCCTCTTTAAATATTCTTTTCCTTTCTCGTAAAGCTTCTTTTCTTTCCTGTTTACTAGTTGGAAGTGGTCGCTTTTTCTGTTTCTTTTTTGGTTTCTTTTTTTTATTACCTTTCTTATTTTTCCTTTCTGTACTTCTACTATATTTGTTATCCTTGGTTTCTCTGTGTTTTTCCTTTGTGTTTTTTCGATTATTGTTATTCGCCCTGTGTTTGATATCAAGGTGTTCTTCAGTATCTTCAGTTTCCCGAGAAGGCGTACATATTTTAGAAGATTCATCGCACTTACAACACGTTTTGTCATTTCCACAAAGACAGCAATTACCATCTCTGATTTCTTCAGGTGAATGTACGCTTTTTTTGTGATGATTATGTTTTCCCCGAGTTTGACTATTATGAGTTCCACATTCATAAGTACCGCCAATAACTCCATTGCCATTTTTGCTTATACTTTTTGACATGTCACATTTGGTATTTTCATTTTCATTTTCTTTAACTTTACACTCTTCACAATCACATATGTCTGAATGACGACCTACTAAACTGATTTTTATTCCTGCCCTCTTATGATAAGTATCAGAATGAGTACATCTTTTACCTCTTCTTCTGCACCAAAGACTTTGGCTGTTTCCTTGTTTTCCATTTCCATTTCCGTTTTCCAGTTTTTGCTTTTTACGTCTTTTTACATTAAGGCTTTCAGACTTGCGAATACAGAAAAGTATTGATTTCAATTTTTCAAGCGGTGTATTATTCGGTGTAGGTATTGGTATTGGTTCAGTATTTTTAATAACATTAACTATTTTTGTTTTATCTGAGCACTCTAAGATTTCTGGTTCATGCTTTTTATCAACACACTTACATTTGAATCGTGATTTATCTCCGAATATAGCCAACTTATCTTTGCAAATCCCCGAACTGCAAATCTCAGGTTTGACACTATTAAGTTTTTTTATTCGAGCCTTTATTTCTCTTGAATTTATTACACACATATTTTCTTGATCCAACATTACATCAAATAAAGGTCCATCAGATTTAGCAGGTCCAGACAGTGCCCTTTTTTTATTCCCATATATTTTATTTATTTTGGAATCAGTTTTATCTTTATCACAAGTTTCATCTGTACATTCTTTCTCACAATTACACGAAAAATTCATTTTTTTATTTTTGTAAGCTTTTTTGCATGGCCCAGATCCACAAACCTGGGCTTTAAGAAAACGTTTCCTTCGTTTTTTATGTGACGGACATATACAGGTTCGTTGCATCTTTTGGAACTTCTCCGAGAGAAGTACTTTGTCTTTAACTTCAGTTGGGTTTAGTACGCACTTATCTTTATTACTTACTTTAAGTTCAAAAAGTGGTTCTCCTGTTTGATCATTTTCATCAGTGATATATTTTTCTTTTGAATACAAATCAGTTATCGAATGATCTTTTTCTGTTGTATTATAAATACAATTTAAGTTGCTTTTAGATTTCAGTTTTTGGGAGCATTTTTGACATAAATCTGAAATTTTATTATTTATCTCTGTGAGTTTAGCATTCCTTGCCTTGCTTCTTTGTTTTACCATTATTTTTTCTTTTTTCTTTGCCTCTGCATATTTTTCATCTACTCTTTTTTTTAACTTTTGACATAAGCCTTTAATTATATCCTTTATTTCACTGATCGTTGTATTGTTTGTCCATATAGTTGATGGTGCTTTATAAGTAACACCAACTAATTCATCTAGTGTATCGTTCCTATGTTTATATTTTTCATTGTTCCATGCATCTATGCATGGACCTTCTAAACACATTTCATTTGCCGTATACTTCTCGGGATATACTTCTTCAATGACACTATCACCATGGTCATACTCGGCTTTATTCTTTTTATTTTTTGGTTTCTTATTCACCTGATATTTTTGACCTTTGCTTAAGTAGTTATTTATTTTAGAATTAAGTTGAACACCGTTAGGTTCCCTTTCAAGTTCTGGTAGATGTGCAGGTTTATAACACCTACAGTCATAAGGTTTTGCTAACCGTTTTGCTATTCTGCAAGGACCTTCATGGTCTGTATAGTCTCTATTCGTTTCCTTTTTAGATGTTGGTCTTACTTCAAATTTAATATGTTCGTTCTTTTCACTATGCTTATGCTTTTTAATTTTTTTTTGGTCTGATGTTTTAAAATCTCTGCCTGATATCATATCAGCCGGAACCTTTAAATTAAATTGGTGCGTTTTTATAAAATTTTTACAATCGATATCGTCACATTTCGGTGTCAGCATTTCTGAAGGTGAATAGTTATTGCTACACTTAAAAAATAATCGAGGAATACATTTTTTTCTTATAGGTTCTTCAGTGTTACCATAAGTAATTTCATATGGTTCTCTTTTTGTTTTCTTTCTCTCAGAACTTACATTTCCTGAGATATGGGTCGTTTCAGCATCACCGTACATTTTTACTATTGAATTCCATGATTTGGATTCATTTACATTACGCTTGTTGCCTTTCGGTAATACATTTCCCTTTGTTTTGCCCATATTGGCACTTATTAAATTGTTATCTATATTTTCTAATGGATTTGTAAATACTGATCTATAAGTATTAGACAGCGGTGTGACACCAGCATTTTTCAATTTAAGATTTTTTTGAGATTTTTTCGACCTCTTGACTCGTGAATTGTTATTATAACTTAACTGATGCACATGTACTTCTTTATCGATTTGTTGAAAAAACGATGTGCCATGAATATTACATAGCATTTCCAATACAATTATGTCGACGTAAATATCACTGCAGTTCTATAGCAGTGATATTAAAACGTAAGTTTTTACGAATACATTTTACTCCACAAACAATTTTCCATTTCGCGTTATTTAATTTTCTAATTATTTAAGTAATGCTGTATGCACTTGGAATTTTGATAATATATAAATGTCAGCCATGACAGTGATCGACAGTAAAGATTTTTTATAGAGGATAAATGAGAAGAATGTTCCACATTAGCAGAACAAACCTTTTTACACCGAACGAGAGCTTTAGACATAATTATAGCCTAAAATCGCGGAGGTGAAAGACTTGACCCCCATTCTCACGAGAGTTTTTTTAACGTACGTTAAAATAACGTTCAAACACAACAAATGCATTCCCAAGTAATGACAATTTTGGAGGTTTCTAATGTGATGCTTAAGCATTGCACCCGTGCGAAGCTGGGGCGGGTCGCTAGTATTCTACAATTCACAATACTTAGGGATATTATTACTAGCAAATCCATTAACGTAAGGGAATTCCTAGTCGCTGAGTAACGAGGATAAAATATTAAGTTATATGCATAAGTGAGTATATAATAATTGTTTATGCTACTAGGGATCCTTTTAGTGACAATAGGCCAGTCAGGATGTCGTGCACGAAATTTTTCGCCTTGGTTGCTCTGGCACTCCCCAGTAAGTGATATATTAATTACTTAATTATTTTATTTACAGTATATGGACAGTCAATCAAACATACAAAAAAAACATTTATTTTTATAGCTACTACCCTATATATTTCTGTACTAGATGCGTTCTTTGAACTCCTTACCACACTATTTTATGTTTTATACTGCTATAAGCATTTTCGCAATCTTATCAGGTATAAATATACCTCTATTATATTTATTGATAGTTGATGATGAATGCACCTCTTTCAGTTTTTCCTGAATTAACCAATTTCTCAGTAATTTTTATTTTTCCTCTTCCATAAAAGCGTATTAAAGTATTGAATTAATAATTAAATCATTTAGTGCTACTAGGATATAATATTAATTGTTTTTTTAATAATATGTTATTATTATTTCCAGCCTTTATAGTAGCAGATGGACGCAAAGTAAATGAAACTAACTGCATTAACGGCAATGTGACTGTAATGGTAAGTTAATTATTATCTGAATATCTTTTTAAATTCAAGTTTAGTTCTAGTTCAGTACAAAGCCCGTCAGTTTAGGATTTAATTGAGGTCGGAAGTCCACTAAGTCCGTAAGGATATATTTTGTAAATATTTATTTATTTTTGTATATAGTTAAACAAAACATGTGTATATATTTTACACAGTACCTATTTTACTTATAAGTTTAATAACTTTTTAAATAATAAATCAATACCTACAACTTCATTTCCAATACATTGATTTTATAATTAATGAATGAAATGAAATGAAATAAATTTATTAATTAAATTAATAAATTAAATTATATATTATATAGGTATATATTTTCTTATGCCGTTTAATTTACGTTTTTGTATTTTCTCTTTACATTACAAAGTTGTTAAGTCAACATTTAGCAAAATGTTACTGTGACTGGTCGTGTATTATCACATAGTCCTTTGCCATTCCAACCGATACTTAGGTAGTAATCCGTAAGTTTAATAGTAATAGTGGATATAGGTAGGTATCATACTAACTAACTATATAAAACCCTACAGGCCCTACCTCTGTTTATCCAACATAATTCAATATTTTAATACCTAGGTCGCGTCATGGGTAATAACAACAAAGAGGAAAATATTATTGTTTGTTATATTTTGTTATTACAAATTGCAATAACTAGATACCTACGGGAAGATCGGAATGTGTAAAACGCATTACTCATTATATTGATTGATCGTTTAATGAACGAGCAGAGCTTGTACTATGGTCACCTTTATATATATTTACACCCAGATTCAGGACAAACAGACAAATAATCATGTCAAGTGAGTCCCCCCACTTCCCCCAGTGACGCCCAGAGCCGAGGCACGGTCCCGCAGGCGGCACCCTCAGCGCTGTCGCTTAAATTCTCCTTCGGTTGAGAGCCCTCTGCGCTCACCGAAAAAGTCCGCGTAACGGTGTAAAAGCCATCAGAGGCTAACACCTGCTAGTCCATTAAAAAAAAAAAAGAAACAGACATGTTAATGCACACAAATGTTTGTCCAGGTTGGTAATCATACCCTGTCATAAGTTAGGGCTCCACAAGACCAGCCTTTGGAGTCATTATGTAATTTTTAAGACGGTATATAATTAGGTAGGTAGGTATTATAATGAAAACACAAAATATGTTTATCTATAACTAATATGCTTTATTTATTTATTTATTTAATTTAAGGGACAAAAAACAGCTACAACATACAATATAAATAATGCACATTTAAAAAAAGAAAAATACAATGTTGCGGCCCACTACATTATCCGCAGACTAACAGGGAGAAATACAAAAAGCCACTAGAGGCGTTACAAACTTTGTTTTTGAAATATACTTAATAGCTAATATTTAAAAATATATAATTTCATAGGTTAAAAGCAAACATAGCGTAATAAGAAACCAAATAAAAAAAGTAAAAGCATAATTTTCAAACTAGAAAGACTAAAATTAACATAACATATTAAACAAAAAGGTAACAATAAAATATCAACAATTATAAAAGTTTAACTATTATTTAATCCATCGAGATACTTCAGCGCATTATGTCTAAATTTCCATTTGGAACATGCAAAAATGTCGACATCAATGAACACGGAATTGTATGACTCAACCATCCGGCGCAGAGGGCAGCGTAAACCAGAGTTTGTACGACAATTGTTAACAGCAAATAAAGTTCCTGCACGAACATTGCGTCTATTCACAGATCGAGGCACTACGTAACTAAGTTTGCGGGTGAGGTCAATGGAATCAAGTCTATTATGAATAATGTCATGTAAGATATTCACTTCCAGAAACTTACGCCTAGATTCAAGTTGGAGGAGCTTGTACTTTGCTAAAAGCTGTGAGTAGGTCAACCGTGACTTAAAAAACCTGTAGTTCATGGAACGTAGGAACCTTCGCTGAATCTTTTCGATCTCATCAATATACTTTTGATAGAAAGGGTTCCAGATGGGAACAGCGTACTCAAGTTGTGAGCGGACTAGGGTCTTGTAGAGATAGTTGAGGGTAGATGGCCGTTTAAACTCAGTGGAAGACCTCATCACAAATCCATACATTCTAAATGCCTTATTAACAATGCTCTCAATATGCTGATTCAGATGCAGCCTGCAATCCAATAATACACCAAGATCTTTGACAGTTAAAACATTAGCAAGAGATGCACTACATAAGGTATAGCTATGGTCAACGACTGTTTTATTTTTAGTAAATTGTATGTAATTACATTTCGGGATACTTAGTTCTAATCTATTTCTAGCACAGTACATTGCGAGTCTATCTAAATCTTCTTGCAACAACTGACAGTCTTCAGTAGAGTTAATTGACTTATATGCCTTCAAATCATCAGCATACATAAGAAATCTAGAATTCTTAAAACAGGACTTTATGTCATTTATATATAGAACGAACAAAAGTGGCCCCAGAATTGAACCTTGGGGGACGCCTGATGTAACAAATATAGTGTCAGATTGATACCCATTTACAACAACTTTTTGCGTTCGATTCTGTATATAAGATGAAAACCAACGAAGAAGATTTCCACGGATACCATTATATGCTATTTTGTTCAGTAGTATCTCATGATCCACCTTATCAAATGCCTTCTTAAAGTCTGTGTACACTGTGTCAACCTGCACGCGCTTATCCATATTATCAAAGAGATGGTCAGAAAATATTAAAAGATTAGAAACGGTAGATCTTTGCTTAACGAAACCGTGTTGTTCGGGAATGATCACATTATGCAGAGTTGGATAGATGACACTATGTACCAGTTTCTCAAGAAGTTTCGGCAATGCTGACATTATAGATATAGGTCGGTATTCCTCAATGTTCTGTTTAGAACCCTTTTTATGCACAGGTATGATATTGGCCCTTTTCCATACATCAGGCATCACGCCCTCACTTAAACATTTATTAAAAACAATATAAAGTGGCCTAGAAACACTATTGGCTGTATGTTTAAAGAAGGAGGCAGGAAAACCATCTGGGCCAGGTCCCTTTGAAGGGTCAAGTTGCTTTAACTCCCTCAGTATGTGTGACGCTTCAATATGAATACTACTTAATATATTGGCATTATTCTCAATGTGAGGCGGAGCATTCCATGAGGCCAGACCTGATGATTTTGGTTCAAAAACGGATTTAAAGAAATCAGAAAACATACCACAAATCTCCTCAGGATCATTGGATTTACGATCCTGATATTGCATTTGGGACGGAATGTTAGATTTGTTCTTACGATTAGCTACAAATGACCAAAAATGTTTCACGTTGGATGTAAGAGTGTCTTCAACCGAATCAATATAAGACGCATAACAGGCTCCGCATAATTTTTTAAATAGTGTCCTATATTCACAGAATGTATTATAGTCTCTAATGTTATTTAGCTTTTTCCATTTGATCCAATATTTTGTAAATTATTTGTGCTTTATTATGTAAATACAATTTCTGTGTCAAATTTTACCTACTGCGTCTGTCGCAAATAGGCTAAGTATTACAACTTTAACGTATTGTTTTTCAGAATAACTTCGCGCCCGTGCCGTTATGCTTCAAAAATATTGTGCAAGAACATATAAGCAAGAAAACGAGGTATGTTTGATTTAAGCTTTTATCAATAGGTATATGAAAGAAAAACAATTCATTATAATGATAATTATATATCTACCTACCTCTCCTTACTACTACTCCTGACGACTAGCTTACACCCCGTGCTTTTTCTAAATATATTATAACTCTGTGCCAAAATCTAGAAAACGTCTGAAATCTGGATGAATGGATGAAATCCTAGTTAAGTAACAAACATAACATTTCTATACATCCGTAAAAACAGCATTTGCATACTTTGTCTTTTTAAACGACTACAAAAAAAAGGAGGAGGTTCTCAATTCGACTGGTATTTTTTTTTGTTTGTTACCTCATAACTTTTTTATACTCAAGAACAAACTGTTACATGGTAACATTAAATTTGTTATTTTTTTCAGTGGCGATGGATGTCACACAGCTGAGGACTTCAACATTAAGTTTGAAAACTACCGCCATTCCGCAATAGACTCCTGTATTACGAAAGAAGGACGGACGCCATTTAAAAATAGGCCAAAATATCTGTACGACATCGTGGCGTACAGCTTGAGTAATGATACATTTAGAGGTGAGAGAGATCATTTAAACTTCTTAAAAATATAGTCCTTTATAATAACCCCAAAAAGGGGCAATGATGTTTAGACAGCTGAATGGATTTTCTTAAAAATTGCTTTGAAAACTCTTGGTTAGGAAAATGCATCATTATCGGTCCATTTGTTTAAGTGCTACGATGCCACAGTTACGAAACTTCACCCTCATTTTAGCTCCATGTGTCATGGGTTCCAATCACAGGACACGTGCATGACGTGCACCAATGTGTGTCAATTTTTCTGGACTTGGAGTAAATAGCTGTGATATGAATATATATTTAAATCTCTTAAAAGCATACCATAGTACAAGCAACCATAGTATAAAACTTAGCAAATACTTTTCCCATTGTACAAAACTGGTTAGTTTAGAATCTGTTTGGCTGCGTGTAAAGAATGTTCTAGGAAATAATCATTATTTTGATTACTAGTGGTAAAGATGGTGTAGCTGATTCGTGGTTTAATTTATTTAATGACTTATTTACAGATTTTTATAACAACAACGGTACGGAATGTGTTCAAAGACTTAAAAATGACTTGATCGCGTGTGTCAGTGACAATACAGGCCTCAATATGACAAGTGTGACAAACGAGACCAATATAAATATGTCCAATCCAAAATATTGGCTTACATTGAACAAACTTAAATATACGGTAAGTTTTGGCATATACTTGTCATGAAGCTTTAAAGTTAGACTACTTACGCTTAGTACCTAATGTACCTACGCAGAATTTAGAGAATTAATGTAATGGTTCCCAACGGTTTGACCTGCGTTCCCAGGATTTTCAATTTTCCCAGAATAAAAAGTAGACTATGTATTAATTTAGGTTAAAAACTGTTACAAATTTCACCCAAATCCGTTCAGTTGTTTTTGTGCGAAGTATCCCAATTTTTCGCGTTTATTAAGTAGGGATTGGATGTTTGGAAAGGTGAAATTATATAATGTCAATAAACTTTTAATGTATTAAAAATTTGGTAATATCTATTCAAATATTAAATTTACTACAATTATATATATTTTTGTATTTTTTGTTTCCGTCGTTCTTGACGCTGGCAGAATACAACAACAAATTCCTAAAAAAAGATTTTATTGATCTCGCGTCATATCGAAATCAAATCGTCATATCGTTATATTAAAACTGATTACATTTCAGAATGGTTCGTGTCTTACAACTGAGGATATTAAAACATGCATAGTTGGACATATTCAAACAAAATGTACGGAACCAATCTCTAAATATATTATCAATATGTTTGATCATATTCTAAAGAAATGTGACGGAATAACTAAAGTCAGTTCTCCTGACATCTCTAATAATACAATCCAGGTCAGTCCTGGAACGGTAAGTAATCATTGTCTATTTAATATTGTGAAAGAGTATTGTAGTGAATGGGACTTTTCTCGAGAGCATACGTCACTAGCGCGCTATAGTCTGTGGTCAGACTGACAGTGTGCAAATGGCGCGAACTGCAAATGTGGTGGTGCGTTGGCAAGCCAGTAAAGTAAATTGTGCTTATAGCAAACTTTACAAGTATCATACGCCCCTCGGTTTTACCCTCGTTCTCGGGGAATATTAAATTTGTTTGGGCTAAAAGTAGACTATGTTATTCCAGAACGTTTCTATATCTGTACCAAATATCATGATCCCATCGGCGTAGTGTGAATCAGTAAGAAACATCCTAACAAACTTTCGCATTTTAATATTTCTGACTGCCGCCCTACTGTTTCACCCACGTAGTTCCCGTTCCTGTAGAAAAACGGGGAAATTATTTAGCCTATGGTTACTCCCTGATAATGCTATCCATTATTAAAAAAAACCGTCATAAAAATTGTGTGGAAAATGTCTCATGTTTTATTTTATTTAATTAAATTTATAATATTTTTCAGGGTAAAAGTTGGGCTTCTAAAGTGGCCGCCGGTCCAATCATCATTATGGGAACCATGCTGATGCTATTTATGAATTAAATAATATCATAAAAGACCGTCAAAAATGGAAACAACATTTGCAGAAATCACTAATATTACTTTGGACGTATCTGAAATCATGTAGCTAACAAATGAAACAGACCGATAATTATAATTATCTAAACTAGGTATAATAAAATTTACGTTCCGAGAATAAATTTCTCGTTTAGAACTTTCCTATGTGGAATCTATGGTCTCAATGAAAATGAAGATTAAAGAGGAATCAAAAAGTTTTATAATTTCTGCATACCTACACATTGTTATTGCCATATAATTTAACAACAAAAAGTTGTTATAGTTTTTAGTAGGTACTTAATTAACGAACTGAAGTATACTATTAATTAGTTATTTTAATTTTTAAATAAGTATTATAAGACGTTTAAAGGAGACGATATTAAAAAACTATTTTATTCAAAGTTTTATAAAATAAAGCGTTCATAAAGTAAAGAATAATAAGACTATTTATGGATTTGTGATTGGCCAGGATTGACATTGAACAAAAGAGAATCAATCGTCAAATTATTTTGTTATAGCTAAATAGGTTTATAAAACCTATTTGAGTTTTTAACCGACGTTTTTCCGTCGATTTTTCCTCTTTTGAAACGGAGGAGCTTCCCAAGTGGACGCGTATATTTTTTATTTGTAATAAAACAAATATCAGAATTATTTTTTTTATTTATTTCACAAATACGTACATACTTAGTTATATAAGTTTCTGTGTACATTATTACTCCATTCAATTATCTTCTATGCTATATTTTCCTTCCTTCCTATCCACTAGGCTAAGATTAGAACCACTAAGTCCCACTACCTAATAAACCGGCTGGTGGGATTCAGAGGAAACTTGGGACACCTAACGGCGCACAAGCTCTACTTAGATTAATACAGAACCTAAATACTATTTATCGCGGAAAGCTCTTAAGCACAAACTCTTAAGGGGTGGAAGCTATTCAGGCATATTCTCAGTTCATCAGGCCATTAAATAATTTAATTTTGACAGCCGGTTGGCTTTGTCGTTAGTGACCCTGACTTTCAAGCCGCTAGTCATGGGTTCGAATCCCAGCCAGAACAAACATTTGTATGCATGAATATGTCTGTTTGTTCTGTGTCTGGATGTAAATATATGTATAAGAATAAATTTAAAAGTATAGTGGGATTAATAATTCGAGTCACAAAAATGACAAGTGCAACTGTCACTGATACAAAAAAGGGTGACCCGCTACAATAGTGATGACCGGCAGTTTTGTTCTTTCAGTATCCGATACATAAATCTAGTCGAAAATCCCAATATTTCATTTTTTTAAACTAAATTTGAATTTAATTGAAACCAAAATTAAATAAATAAAATCGAATAAATGTTATTAATTTAATTAACCTAACATAGGCTAATCATCCATGTTTAATTAAAGAAAAATTAATAAATGTACGAATAAATATAATTTATTTGTCCAGTACCCGTACAAATAGTCGCTTCCAAAACAAAATGGCATCCATAGCGTGACAAGTGATGACCATAGTTCTTCCAATAGCCAAAAACAAATAATATACATAAGAGTATTTTATGTAATATTTAATTACCTACCGTGTATGTTTTCTGTTTTATTACCATAAATTACATATTTTTATTTATATAAAGGCAATCTGACATTGAATAAAAAAAAGGAAACTCTAGTCGAGTTTCCTTTATCCTTAGCCGACTTTTAGTTGTAAAAAAAAAATACCGGCCGAATTGAGAACCTCCTCCTTCGTTTTGGGAAGTCGGTTAAAAATTCAAATCTACCACAACACTATTTATTTGGGACTAAAAACCTGCAACACTTGAAATGTCATTTCTCTGCCTACAATGAATAATCGGAGTATAGTAGGTATATGAGCTATCTTGTTAACATATCACAAGCTCTGCTTAATTTCGAATTAGATTGGCCGTGTGTGCCCAAGAATTCTATAAGGTAACAGATGTCAACGATGCAATGTTACAGGACCTATTTCTATGCTCTGTCTGCATATATCCGCAGTTGGAAGCAGCGATGCGCTTGCTTGTCTAGAGGCGTTTATTAGTAGATCATTAGAAACCAGTCCATCCCTTTATCAAAACATAATGCGTTGAATATAAGTCCTAAAATGTTTAAAACCGGCCAAGAGCGTGTCAGGCCACGCGGAGTGTAGGGTTCCGTAGTTAGATTGACAAAATTAGATACTTTAAGTGGGTACTAAGTAAGTAGAATATTGAAAATGTGTATTTTCATTATTGAGGTGGGGACGAAATAGTTAAAAGTCGTATACTGTAGATTTTAGGATGTTTTTTACTTGGCCGACCATTACTCGTTAACCTGTAAAGCCAACTTAGCCGTAATAGTTCCTTTTAAATTCATCATATATAAGTACCTACCTAAGTACTACTAGCGTGTTTTTTTTTACAAATCTACAAACAATGGTTTAGTTGTTAGAAGAGGGGGGACGCATGACTAACTAAAATTACAGCAAATATTGAATATTTCATAAACGGAACCCTGAATCGGAAGGCGTTATTAGCAAACCTTTACTATTTTTTAATAAGCTTCCTAATGATATGCCACACTATAGGAATGGCGAATACAAAAAAATTGTCCTTATTTTAAGAGTATGTAGGTATATACCCTAAAAAATATATATTTCAAGATTTTATGTTTCAATCAATCAATCAATCAATCAAAATCTTTTTTATTCAAATAGGCCTCAATAAAGCACTTATGAATAGTCACTATTAATGCTCGGTTCTGATAGTAGTTTTTACTGAGAAGAGCCGGCAATAAACTCAGTAATTACTCTTTTCAAAAACCAACTTACATCTAATACAATAGTGATTTTTACAAAATGTGAAATAGCTTGTAGCGAGCATTTCACTGCCAAGGGTCTTTTTCTAACAAGTAATCTGATACACTATAAAAGCCCTTTCGATATAAAGTTTTCTTCACTACCTGCTTAAATTTATAGATAGGTAAATCCTGAATATCTTTAGGTAGTTTGTTGAAGAAGCGTATACATTGCCCCTTAAATGAATTTTTGACTTTAGTAAGTCTAGTTACAGGAATAGCGAGTTTGTGCTTATTTCTGGTGTTAATACTATGAGTGTCGCTATTTTTTGGAAAAAGATGTAAATTTTTACGTACATACAATAAATTTTCATAAATATATTGTGAGGGTACAGTCAAAATATTAATATTTTTGAATTTATCTCGTAGGGAGTCCCTTGGACTCATATTGTATATAGCACGAACAGCCCTCTTCTGCAGAATAAAAATAGTGTTAATGTCGGCACCACTGCCCCAAAGGAGAATGCCATAAGACATTATACTATGAAAATAACTAAAATAAACTAATCTCGCGGTATCTACGTCAGTAAGTGCACGTATTTTCTTTACTGCATATGCTGCAGAAGCAAGTCTGTTCGCCAACCGAGAAATATGAGGGCCCCACTGAAGCTTTACATCTAAAGTGATACCTAGAAATACTGTGGTTTCTACAAGATCTATATTTTCGTTCTTAATTCTAATACATGTGTCTACTTGACGAACATTTGGTAGACTAAATTTAATACATTTGGTTTTCTTCTCATTTAGAAGCAGATTATTTACAGTAAACCAATTTACCACATCCGAGAGAGCATTGTTCACCTCGTCATAATTGAATTCATGTCGTTTCACTTTGTAAAGAAGTGAAGTATCATCAGCGAACAATACAACCTCATTTTTTTTTTCAACAAGGTAGGGTAGGTCATTTATATATATCAAGAAAAGGAAAGGACCTAAGATTGAGCCTTGTGGGACGCCCATAGCAACAGTTGATCCAGGGGACACCTTTCCATTTATATTAACTCTCTGAATTCTATTACTAAGGTATGAATTTATAAGACTGAGTGCTTGATTTCTTATACCGTAGTGGCTTAACTTCCTGATTAACAGTTCATGTTGGACACAGTCAAATGCTTTAGATAAATCGCAAAAAACCCCTATTATGTCTTTTGAATCCTCCCAGGCTGCAAAGATATGTTGAATAAGCTCAACGCCGGCATCGGTTGTTGAGCGACCCTTGGTAAATCCAAACTGTTTATTATGAAAAAGATTATTACTATTAAAATGTCCCATTAATTGATTTAGTATGAGTTTTTCAAAGATTTTACTTAGTGTTGGTAGTACAGATATAGGTCTAAAATTTGAAGGGTCTGATGTACTACCAGCTTTAAAAAGAGGAATTACTTTACTATACTTCATTAAGTCAGGAAATATACCGCTATTAATACACTTGTTAAAGATAGATGCTAAATGCGGTGCAATACTATCAATTATATAATTTATAAGTTTAACTGAAAGTTCCCATAGATCAACCGTTTTTTTCATATTAATTAATTTAAATGCCTTAATTATATCAATAGGGGTAACACAAGAAAATTTAAAGTTAACAGTACATTTAGTTACATTTTCCTTTAGCAAAGATTCAGCGAGGGTAGGACACGAGTTAAGCGATTTAGTAGTAAGAACTGGAATATCAGTAAAGAATGACTCGAACGCGGCAGCTACTTCTGTATCAGATGTAATAATATTATTATTTATCATAAGTCGAAACTCCTGGTCGCACGATTTGGTTTTACCGGTTTCTGCATTAATTATTTTCCAGGTCGTTTCAACTTTGTCGGCGCTGCTAATATGTATCTACTCAGCGTTGCCAGACGTCCCGATTTTGGTGGGACGTCCCGATTTTGGCGGGACATCTCGATGTTTAAATCAAATTTTAATGATAAAATATATAAAAGCAGAATTACTCATTCAGTTTAATCTACAGCTATCCTATGAAGAGTTCTTCAAATTTTTAAAGAGAAAAAGGATACTTTGAAAGAAGTTAAATCTTCACAGAAATATCATGATTAAGTAATTGTAAATAATTATTCTCTTATTGTAAGTTGCAATTTGTAACACTCAGTTCTCAGACTATTGTATGAAACGCCATATTTTTCTAATGAATAAAACTTTTTAGATTTTAGATTAGATTTCTGTTTTTTTTTTATTCAGAATTTTTTATTTTTACTCAACTATTTAACGATAGGGTAAATTTGATTTAAAAAAATCTTATTTTTATTAAAATACAATTTCTATGGATATTTTTACCATCTATTGTCACATTAACGTAATTTGAATTCAAATAAAAAGATAAATATTGAAAAACTTTTGATTTTATACGTTTATTTTACTATGTCCCGCTTTCGACGAAAGAATCCCGCTTTATTCATTCAAAATGTTCCAAAATCCCGTCTTGGCAAAAAATATATCTGGCGCGCTGGTATCTACCTACTACCTACCATACCAAATTACAGATCTATAGTATCAAGCATCTTTGAGCTAATCCGTGGACGGACGGACGGACATGGCAAAACTATAATGGTTCGTAGTTTATTACGGAACCCTAAAAACGATTTTTGGTATTTTTGTCCCAGTGATATTTTCACTTAACGGGGTATTCGCATTTGGCAATACATGCAGCCGTCGTGGAGTTGTAGTTAGACACAATAACGCCAAAATTCTATATTTTTATACCACAAAGGTGGCAAACAGGCATACGGTCCCACATGATGGGAAGCGGTTACCGTAGCGTACGGACGCTTGCAACACCAGGGGCGTCACTCACGCGTTACCGACCCTTTGTCTTCGTTTTGATTTAAGGAAGTAATATATTTTTATTATTCAAGGTACTCATAGTAGCAGTTAATTGTTAATTAACGGTTTTTCCGATAATTGTACCTACCTATAGGTATGTAGGTATATGTATCATCATTTACCATCATACCTGATATGGTAAAATTCATGAACAATATGCGTTTGACAAAGTGTAGTTCCATTATGTTTTATGTAAAAACTAGTGGCTCCCCGCGGCTTCGTCCGCGTTCCCGGGATTTTCAATTCTCCCGGGATAAAAAGTAGCCAGTCCTTTCTCAGGCTCTGGATTATCTGTGTACCAAATTTCATTTAAATCGGTTCAGTAGATTTAGCGTGAAAGCGTAATTATAGTAGCGTAGCGTACTATAATATTAGTATGGATTAAAATATTATACAAAAATATTTCATGAATGCCTGTGAAGGCCCATTTTAATAAATAAATATATTTATTTTTTATGGTTTATTGGATCCACTGGGCTCTCTTTCATTAACTACGATGTCACGTGAGAGGTCTGGCTGGTTCCTTGCGCCGCCGCGGCCGCCACCCCGATCACTATAATTAAAACATAAGATCTAGGTTTCAAAGTCATCATTTAGAGAAGAGAGGTAGGGCGCAACGGACTCGTCCGTTCCGAATTTGGAGCAGCCCGACTGGGGTAGTACCTCCACCTTACAGAAGACCGCAGCCAAATAACACTACCTTGAAGTGTTGTGTTCCTGCGGTGAGTAAGGTAGCCAGAGCTCCATGAGGAGACGCTGTAGAGGCAGTAGGGGGGACCAGTGATGGAGTAGCGTCGTAGGGCTGTGCAGGAGTAGCGTGTGGGTGCGGCGGTTAGGGAGACCCAGTGAAACGGCTGTCCGCTGGCCGCCCGCAGGTTGTAGGGGTCCCGACCCCTGGGATTACTTAATCTCCGCCCGGGGAGGCTGACCCGCCGCCTCGCGCATAATCCGTGGCGCAGTCGGTCGTGCCGGAGGAGGAGACCGGAGTGGACCCGACCGATTGTGCCACGGGGGGACTGGGGGCCCTTCCAGCCGCCGCCTCGGCAAACTGCCTACCTGTTTAGCCCTTCGACGAAAATCCGTTACGCTTTTTCCCCTTAACTGCCTATACAGTTGCTCCTCTTCTTAACTTCTCCAACCCCTAATAATGGCCAGAAAAAAGAAACCGAGAAATTTTTACTCAGCAGCTACCCCGTCGTCCACACTTTCAGTGGACTTTTGCAACATACGGGGCCTTCACGCAAACATCAATGCAGTCCACCAGCACCTTGAGACTGCACAGCCGACCCTACTATTTCTCACGGAGACTCAAATATCCTGCCCTGACGATACATCATATCTACACTATCCCGGGTACAAGTTAGAGCACAATTTTGTGCGCCGTGCCGGGGTATGCATGTTCGTCAGGGAGGATATTTGCTGTCGCCGTCTTCACGGCCTTGAAGACCGGGACCTGTCGGTATTGTGGGCGCGCGTAGATCACGGCGGCCACTCCAGAATTTACGCGTGCCTTTACAGGTCCCACAGCGGTGACCTGGACACATTTCATTTGTTTGAGCACCTGCAATCGACGACTGACAAAGTTCTTGAGCAGTTCCCCACTGCGGAGTTAGTGATACTTGGAGACTTCAACGCTCACCATGTTGAATGGCTTGGTTCTCGTTCCACTGACTGCGCGGGGAGAGCTGCTCATGACTTTGCCTTGGCCTATGGCTTCTCACAACTGGTGCTTTCTCCTACGAGAATACCAGACATTGAGAGCCATACCAGCTCCTTACTGGACCTTCTGTTGACTACGCGACCAGACGGTTATTCGGTCACAGTGGATGCGCCTCTCGGCTCATCGGACCACTGCCTCGTCCGGGCGCAAGTGCCTTGTGCACGGCTCACTCCGCCCCGACCGAGTGGCCGTCGTCGTGTGTGGCACTACAAGTCAGCAGACTGGGATGGATTGCGAGATTTCTTCGCATCGTACCCGTGGAGGCAGCTATGTTTTGCATCGGATGATCCTGACACCTGCGCAGCTGCCGTCGCTGAGGCAATAATGGCGGGAATGGAATGTTATATTCCCAACCCGCTAGTGGCTGCGGGGGTGAAAAAACGACCGTGGTTTAATCGGCCCTGCAAAGAGGCTAGACGTATCAAACAAACCTTGTTTGAGGCTTGGACCACGGCCCGTTCTAATCAGGATCCGGATGTATCCAATGCGAGACGTAAACTCAACGCTGCCTCGAGGTTCAGTAAGCGAACAATTGCCAAGGCTAAGTTCGAGTTTGTCAGCAGAATTGGCGAGAGGCTTTCGAGCCTACCCTCTGGGAGTCGCGCTTTCTGGTCTCTTGCCAAAGCTGCTGAAGGAAACTTTTGCCAGTCGTCCTTACCACCACTCCGTAAGCCGGATGGAAACTTGGTCCATAGTGCCAAAGAGAAGGCCGATCTTTTAGGCTCTCTCTTTGCCTCGAACTCGACTTTGGATGATGGAGGCGCTACACCACCATCCATCCAGCGGTGTGGCAGCTCTATGCCGGAGATCCGTATTACTCAGCGGAAAGTCCGGCAGGAGCTGCTTTCATTGAACGTCCATAAGTCGAGTGGACCAGACGGCATACCGGCAGTGGTTCTAAAGCAGTGTGCTCCTGAATTGTGTCCAGTATTAACGCGTCTTTTTGCGCTTTCCTACCACTAAAGGCAAGTCCCGTCTTCGTGGAAGACTGCCTATGTGCACCCAGTGCCCAAAAAGGGTGACAGATCAGACCCGTCGAATTACAGGCCTATCGCAATCACCTCCCTACTCTCCAAAGTGATGGAGCGAGTGATCAACTTGCAGCTCCTGGGATACCTAGAAGATCACGACTTATTAAGCGACCGACAATACGGGTTCCGTCACGGTCGTTCGACGGGTGATCTTCTAGCGTATCTCACGCACCGTTGGTCACTTGCCATCGAGAGTCAAGGTGAGGCATTGGCGGTGAGCCTAGATGTGGCGAAGGCGTTCGATCGGGTCTGGCACAGGGGTCTTCTCACGAAGTTGCCAGCATACGGGCTTCCCGAGGGATTGTGCCAATGGATTGCCAGCTTTTTGTCCAACAGATGCATAAGAGCCGTCGTTGACGGCAGTTGCTCCGAAAGTATGGACATTAATGCTGGCGTCCCCCAGGGTTCTGTGCTATCCCCTACACTGTTCTTGATACATATCAATGATATGCTATCAATTGGCGGCATTCATTGTTATGCCGATGACAGTACGGGGGATGCACACTACACGGGACGTGCAAATATCCCTCGATCCGTGGTAGAGGAAAGTCGCGAACGACTTGTGTCTGAAGTCGAGAGTACACTTAGTAGTGTCTCCGATTGGGGTCGAATGAACTTAGTTCACTTCAACCCCGCTAAGACACAAGTCTGCGCGTTCACCGCTAAAAAAAACCCCATTTACTGTAGCTCCACAGTTTCAGAACACGTCCCTTAACATATCGAAGAGCATCGGGATCCTCGGCGTCGACATTTCTAGTGACGTTCAGTACCGTAGTCACTTGGAAGACAAGGTCAAGCTGGCATCGAAAAAACTTGGTGTGCTCAATAGAGCTAAGCGGTACTTCACATCTGGGCAAAGGCTGCAACTTTACAAGTCGCAGGTCCGACCCCACATGGAGTACTGCTGCCATCTATGGGCGGGAGCACCTGGATACCAGCTTGGGCCTTTTGACGCGGTACAGAGGCGAGCGGTTAGAATTGTCGACGATCCCGAGCTCACAAGCGGTCTAGAGCCCCTTAGTCTGAGGAGAGACTTCGCCTCCCTCTGTGTGTTTTACCGCATGTATAACGGACTGTGTTCTGAAGAACTGTTTGACATAATGCCAACAGCTACCTTCTACCATCGCACTTCTCGCCATCGACGGGGAGCTCATCCCCACACTCTGGAGCCGAATTGGTCTCGAACCCTGCGCTTTCAGAGGAGTTTCCTGCCACGCTCCTACTACACTCAGGTTGTGGAATGAGCTCCCCGCCATGGTATTCCCAATGGAGTACAGTATGGGGTTCTTCAAGAAGGGAGTGAAGAGATTTTTACAGGGTCGGCAACGCGTGAGTGACGCCCCTAGTGTTGCAAGCGTCCATAGGCTGCGGTGACCGCTTCCCATCAGGCGGACCGTATGCCTGTTTGCCACCTTTGTGGTATAAAAAAAAAAAAAAAAAAAAAAATTTTGGTTATCATCAGTACGATCATCATATATATATGGGTTCTTCAAAAGAGGAGTCAATAGGTTTATGAAGGGTCGGCAACGCACCCGTGATGCATCTGGTGTTGCAGGTGTCCGTAGGCTGCGGTAACCGCTTTCCATCAGGTGGGCCGCATGCCTGTTTGCCAACGTCGTGGTATAAAAAGAAATATATATATATATATATATATATACTAGCGACCTCAGCGTGGTTTCACCCGCGTAGTTCCCGTTCCCGTGGGAATACAGGGATAAAATATAGCCTATGTTACTCCCTGATAATGTAGCTTTCCAATGGTGAAACAAGTTGATTTTAAGTTTATTCATTACAAACATACACACACACAACATTTTTTTTAACTCTTTATAATATTAGTGTAGATACCAGCTGGATATGTCATAACAAGCTTTAGTACCTACTGAAAAAGAGTCATATGGTATAAGGAAATTGTGTCTTTACCCGTTATGACTGTAGTAGGGGAAAGGAAGGCAAGACGGACCCTGTAGGTAAAACGGAACATATTCATAATTTCGGAACTACTAACCCCATCTATGAATGAGATATTCCATCTTATAGATTGTCATTACATATGTCTCAGTCAGTGTGCCCAACAACATCACCTGCGTGCACGCAATTTTAGCAAGGTAAGTTTGTTTTTTAATATTTTGATGTAAAATTTAGGATTTTTGACTAGCCTTCGGTTTTGATGGGTTTATGACATGTCCCGGTTGATTCCACGGCCAGAATGTTTTATTGTTGACTCAATATTTAACTTTGAGAGACATTACATTCGGCATAACCTCAAAATATTTGTGTTAAATTAAAAACACCTAAAAGGCAAAACGGCACCAGGCAAAACGGACCGAGGTGCCGTTTTACCTTCTATATAAATTTGTAGTATATTATAATTTTTCTTGTTTTATGGTTACTTATGGTAGTGTTATTCGTTTTAGATGTTTAATAATTACAAAAGAACATCTAATCGGAATTCGTGGGATGAAGCCAACATGAAAAGCGCTATTAAGAAAGTCATATCGAAATGTATTCGGAATCTAATGATGGGTGGGTGCAGTGTCAAAATTGCCAGTAATGGGCACATTGCGCTTGCGCTAGAATAGACGATGACGATGTTGAGGTTCAATTTGTGTGCGAAAATTGTACTGATTAGGGTTAGTCCGTTTTGCCTTAAAGGGTGGTCCATTTTACCCTTTAGATGAAGGTAAAACGGACCAAAGTGAGTTATTAGAAATCATCTAATATCTTCACTAATTGTGATTTGATTAAAGTCTGATTAATAAATGAGATAAAGATTATTGTGTCGATTAGTTGTACTGATAAAAGATTTAAATAAAGATGTAATTTTTTTTTCTAAATGCGTTTTTCCTTAAGTGGTCCGTTCTGCCTTCCTTTCCCCTATTTGGATATAAATACTGACTTACAAATTAGAGCACTATCAGTCAGTTGGTCGACGTTTAAAGATGGTGTCGAAATCGATTATATTCTTTTGTGTGGTTGCTTTGGTGCTTCCCGGTAAGTATTTTAATTAATTATAAAACTTAATACCAAGAGCTCTATACCCTTATATAATAGATAGAAGATCAGTGATCGCTGCCACCCATAGTTAAATGTAAAAGTACCTATTATTAAACAAACAATTTGTAACAAAGTGTGAAATGCAATAACGTTGACTATTCATAAGTAGGTACCTACCTGTAAAACCTAGGTATATCATTATCATATCAGCCATAGGACGTCCACTGCTGAACATAGGCTTCCCCCATTGATTTCCATGCAGTCCGGTTGAAAGATTCCTGTATCCAGTGGGTTCCAGCGACCCTTGTCAGATCCACTTTGTGGGTGGATGCCCTTTAAATTAACACCTCCGCAATCAATCTCCATAATATCTTCAGAAAAAATCCAGAAAATTTAAATAACAGACACAGCTTTTCCACAGTTTTTATTTTAGGTATCTTCAGTACGATGTTTGAAGACACTTTAATTGAAATAATATCAATTTGTTTCCAGCCATATTTGGGGAAGAAACCATAACAAAGTCCTGCATATACGACAGTGAATCCGTTTTGGTAAGATTTGTCATACCTACTTATTTCCACATTTCTAATAACAAGAGTACTAAAAAATCCTGGGTATTTTTTTTTTTACATACGGCCAATTCGAGCCAATATGATTTAAAAATAAGCAGAGCTTGAGCCAAATGAGTAAACCTACCTACTTGCTAAAATTGCAAAATTGACGGATTTTCTATTCAGTTGTCGTATTGATTGTTTGATGATACGTCTTGTTAAATAAAAATGAATCTGCTAAATATATGTACGCGCATAACTTCAGAACGGCTGAACCGATATCTGGACAGGTTTGTATCCAAAAAAATTACAAATCAATCAATTTTAGAAAATATAGCGGGACAAAGTTCGCCGGGTCAGCTATTAAAACATAATTAACTAAGTATGTGTGTAAGAAATTAATTTAACTCTACACAGACTTGTGAAACACAATAAACAGGAAAAACACCATGGCTTTAGTCATATTATTGCTTTGTTATGCGCTAACTATATGTGGTGGGGTAATCTATAGTGGTTAAATAATATGTTATTCTAAAATGGCACCTCCCTTCATCATTCAGCCCCACTACTATTAGGATCCAAATCAGCTTTCGTATTCTATAATACAAACTTCGTAGACACACACGCGCTATTCTTCGGAGCTTAGATTTCTCACGTGATACTAAAGTTAACGAGAAAGTCAAAATAAAGGTCGAGTATTCTATTAGTGATAAAATCCCTGTAAGGTGAAATTAATGAGCTCCATGACTCGATGTCTTTCGTTAGTTACTCTGTCGCGTAGAATGTAGTGCTGGATTAAGCAAGCGCGGGGCCCTAGCAAATACTATCCAGGGGCCCTTGATCCGCTACTGGTAAAAAAAACTCAAAAATTTTAATAACTTAATAATACATACTCAGAAACTTGGGGAGATTTGGATTTGGGGATTTTAATCCGGCACTGGTAGGATGTCCACCGCTTTGAAGTACCGCCGCGGCTGCTCGACAACGAAGTTTTTATTAGAGAACTAAGTAGTTGACCCAACTTTGTTCGCGTCACTAGCCCGTTTTTGCAATATTTTTTATTGATCCTCCCCTCCTATTCGTCGTAGCGTGATGATATAGAGCCTTCCTCGATAAATGGGTTATCTAATACTGAAATAATAATTTTCAGTTTAAAGAATCTTTATTTCTCATTAAAGACAATCAAGTCACTTACATGAGGAAAAAAATAATAATATAATTGTAGGTAACAATGTCATTCACATCACATCGCACTTCATTACACAATTTGTTAGATTGGAAGGTAGTTCGCAATTTTATATAGAAAAACACCAAATGTAGTTAATCAAACACTGCAAACTTATTACTCACATATTATTTGGGATAGCTTTTGTTTAAATTTATTGATAGGCAATATTTTTTTTATTTCTGATGGTAGGTTATTAAAAAGTCGTGCGCCTTCGTAGGTTAACATTTGCTTGCCATAGTTGGTCCGAGTTCTCTAGAGGTGTAAAAGTAACGAAAAAATCACGTACCCGTATTTATTCGTTACTATACATTCAGTACTCGTTACTATCGTATCGTTACTCGTTACTTTCGTTTATTTCATACTATTACATAAAATTTATGAAATTTTAGTAGCAAAATTTTATGAAAACACTTTTTCACAAGTATATACTTTTTTTTTTTTACTGCATACGTGTTAACGAAAACTTTGTTTTGAATATTTGAAATTTTGACACCATAATGCGCGCACATCGGTTCAAATATTTTTGAAGTATATCCGCACAAATTACAAGGCCTACATTTAGTGCAACAGAATCAAATCAAAATTTTATTTTAATCTTTTGTTGATTGTAGTAGCATACACTTCGTGTCTCAATATCACTTCGAAATTGGCAGAATTGTCGACATCGGCATCATTGCCATAAATAAAAATAGAATAGAATAGAATATATTTTCATTTTTTTAACCAATCACGTTACGAATAGTTTGCGAACATATTTTTCATGTTCTTTCTATAATTTTATTATAAGATGCAGCATTCATAATTTCAATTTGTAGAAATAATACATATTCATTACATGCCAAACTGCATTTTTCACTTTGCTTCACGTCCATAAGTTTACATTACCTTTTTAATTCGCGGAAAATACGCACGCATGCGCAAAACGATCAGTAAGAAACGTTTCAATACACGCATCAACGCAGCGTAACATTGGGTGATTGGAACAGCGTATGTAACCATGATACGAAACATGCGAGTAACGAAAAGTATTAAGTATTCGTGAGTAACGTTTCGTTACTCGGTACTAGATGGCGTACCCGTTACTTAGTAACGAATACATACGGTTTGCTACAGCTCTAGAGTTCTCGGCAGTACGAGATGACTGGCTCGCCTTGTGGAGCGTTTAGACGTGTGTTTGACTTGTGCGAGTGTAATTGGCAAGTGGATAGTTTTGTTTATAATTTTATATATAAGGATACATGTAAAGTAAGAATATAGTTGTTTTAAATTCATTAATTTAGTTTCAGTGTATATTATGTTGGTGGGTGTAAGGTAAGGATAGTGAAAGAGCATTTTGATAAGTTTATTTTGAATTATTTGTAATTCTTTTAGTTTAGTTTTAGAAGCAGTGCCCCAGACTTCGATTAGATATATGAGGTGCGATTTTATTAAAGAGTTATATATTGTCATACGTATATTTTTGGGAATACATCGTACAATTCCACGTAAAGATCCCGTGATGACATATTTTTCTTGATATAATCAATATGTGAACTCCATGACAATCGGTTATCTATTCTTAATCCCAAATATTTTTCTGTGTTTCTTTCATGTATAGGTAATTTATTCATTGTTAAGGATGTATATAGTGGTAGGCACTTGTTTTTTGCTTTGAAAATAACATATGAGGTTTTGGAGATATTTATTGTTAATAAATTCGATTGCAATTTTTCAAATCGGATCAGCAGTTCTTGAGATAAGCACGTTCAAGCAAACAAACAAACTCTTCAGCTTTATATATTAGTAGGTGCGTATAGATGTACAGCTTGAGCGATTGCATTATTTATCTAAACGCCTTGGTTATCTTTATTTCAGAACGCCTTCAGCTTTGTAGAAAAATGCTTCAAAGAAATTGTACAAGAACATATCGGTAACACTAGGTAAGATTTTATGCACTCACCAACAGATTTAAATGTATAATGCGGTGTCTATCCTACTAATACTAATATCATAAACTAGTGGCTCTCCGCGGCTTCGCCCGCGTTCCCGGGGGATCTTCAATTTTCCCGGGATAAAAAGTAGCCTATGACCTTTCTCAGGCTCTGGATTATCTGTGTACCAAATTTCATTTAAATCGGTTCAGTAGTTTTAGCGTGAAAGGGTAACAGACAGACAGAGTTACTTTCGCATTTATATTATTAAGTATGGATCTGTGTTCTAGATTTAATTGCGTTAAAGACTACCAACATACATCCATACTCACAAACTTTCGCTTAGCTTAAAGCTTATTCTAAAGGAAACTAACCTATTAAGTAATTATTACGATTGTTCGCAGTCCCACACACGAGTGTCGCAATGTGAATGACTTCGCCACAAAATTTGAAAATTTTCGTAAACAAGCAATTAAATCCTGCATTCCGACAAGTCACCAAGAACTTTTTATATCAAGGAAAAAACATTTGATTGACTTCCTCACGTTCAGTTTAAGTGGTGACAAATTCAAGACTGGTAAGTTATGCCTCTTGGTGAATATTAGTTCCAGGGACACCACTATCACTACTACATAGTATCCTGGGACAAATATCCTGGGACATTTTTCACACACGGCCAATCTGATTCCAAAGTAAGCTTCAAATGAAGCTTGTTGGTTATGGTTATGGTAACCAGATAGCTGATATACCACATATATAATACTTTTAAATACATACATATTTTATATATTTACATCCAGACACAGAACAAACAGACATATTCATGCATACAAATGTTTGTCCTGTGTGGGATTTTAACCCACGAGAGCCTCTTGACGTTCTAGCTTTGTGCCGAATGTAAATTTCTATTAAAAAAATGTTGTAATTAATTAGGTACCTAAATATTTATGAAATATATCAGCTGCTCTATCACATAATACATATTGGTTTGACAAATTTCCATATTTCATTATTTAGTTTAGCATATTTATGCATTTGTTTTAACATAGATAGGTACTATCCCTATTATCCGTAACAATATTTCATAGAGCTAGTCGATTGTTCGGAATTGACATATTTTTTTAGATATTATTAGATAAGTAATTAATTATATTATACGGGATCGTAGGGGCAGTGAGGTATATCTAAGTGTGATTTAGATAGTAGGTAATGTAATTATTTTGTTTCCAGAATTTTATGCCAAAAATGGTTTGGAATGCATAAAAAAACATAAAGATGCTCTTGAGACTTGCGTCACCGATGCAAGTGGCTATGAGAGAGACGTACTAAATGTGAAAAAGTATGACCCAAAATTCTGGCTTCAATTAAATAGGCCCACTTATACGGTATGTTTGTATTTACTTGAGCTTATCTATAGGTACTAATATTATAAAGAGGAAAGATTTGTTTGTTTGTTTGTTTGTAACGAATAGGCTCCGAAACTACTGGACTGATTTCAAAAATTCTTTCACCTTTGGAAAGCTACATTATCCCCGAGTAACATAGGCTATATTTTATCCCTGTATTCCCACGGGAACGGGAACTACGCGGGTAAAACCGCGCGGAGGCAGCTAGTCTTGAATAAAAGGCTAGATGCTCTAGAAAAATGTTGCCACATACAAATCCTACCGTTTTACAATCCAATATTTCGGATGATGAAGAAATAGTTTTTGAAGGCATATTGTTTCTGATCTAATGCGGTGGTCGCAAAAAAATAATATTACAATAAATGGAAAGGGAAAGTTATCGGAAAAATGTCTTCTGGACTTCTTTTTGTAAAACCATCCATATCAGTAAAACCGTAAAAAAATATATATCACTTTTTTTAAATATACGCCCTAGGCGCCCATACAGCCTACTGATAAATTCACCCCTGTTCAAAGGGAAGGTGAACAAATCTAGCACCTGTAGCTCGGATGAGAGCCCTCTGCGCTCACCGAAACAGTCCGCGTACGAGTGCTAAAATCAGCTGAGGCTTCTAACCCATTCCAAAAAAAAACGTGTACCCCAATCCTAAGTAATTCAATGCCTTCTAATTAACAAGTATTTTACTTATTTGTTTTTTCAGCTTTCCGCTTGTGATATTACCGAAGAAATCAAAACATGCGTATCCAGTCTCATTTTAAATGATAAAGTAACATGTAATAAGTCCATTGCCGATTACATCATCGGTTTATTTGACTTTTTATTAAATATTTGCAAACGTTTAGCGCCTAAGTCTTAGATCGTCACATCGTATATGCTTCTCCACCCATAGATAAAGGTAAGCGTTATCTGTGTACTCTTATTTATTTATTTATTCAGGCGCTCTGTTCGTTTGTCTTACCTTTGCATAACCATAGCGTGGTAAACCGCCGGGCAGAAACTTTTATAGGTAATATAGAAGTTAATAAAGAAAAGTTAGTATTTTTCAACAAAATACTAACGAAATACTTGGTTATACTAACTTTCCTAGCGATTTCAAGTTTCCTGACTTATGAATAGAGAGAATATTTTTTTCTATCGTGGATACTGTAACTTTCAGCTTTTCTTATCTGAGAAAGAATATTTAAAATGGGATTAATAATAGACTACAAGCCCATGAAGAAAAATTACCGGTGATATAAACCACCGTGAAAAACGCAAAGAAAGCTGTTACTGTATCCTAAAATAACTCTGAGCACTATGCCGTCAGTTCTGAGCGGTACCTACATGTGTGTAGGTACGTGAGTAAATGGAATTTCGTTCAAGTGAGGAATTACGATCAAATATTACTGTACGGAGTGTTTTATAGCTTATAGATGATAAGGATTTGAAGTATGAGAAGGATTACACAAATCCCGTACAGTTATAGATGACCTTTAATGCTCCCTCAATTACCGGCGAATTAAAAGCTTGCACCAACTTCTGGTACCACCAATTTTGTACGGCACTAGGTTTTTCGACATTTATTTTTAATCATCTATAAGCTATAAAACACGCCGTACAGTAATATTTGATCGTAATTCCTCACTTGAACTTAAGAAATTCCATTTACTCACGTACCTACTAAGAGCGAGGCCCCATTGGTGCGTTGCGTTGCGTTGCGTCGCGTCGTCGCAACGGAACAACGCATTGTATGCCACACCTGCGTTGCGTTGACGCTGCGGCAACGCAACGCAAGAGGGTACGCTCGCCGTCGCGGCTGTGTCTCAGTCCACCCAGCAGTGGATCACAGTGCGTCGTCGCAGCGGAGCTCCGTCAACGCAGCGCATCACCCTCCCTCCCGCTTCGTTTCTTGTCCGTCGATCCGTTGAAACGTCACGCGCGTCGACGCAACGGTCTAATGGGGCATGTCATAAAAAATGTATGGAAAACGACGCAGCGTCGACGCTGCGTCGACGCATCCCGGCGCAACGCAGCGCAACGCACCAATGGGGCCTCGCTCTTACATGTACCGCTCAGAACTGACGGCATAGTGCTCAGAGTTATTTTAAAATACAGTAAGAGCCTTATGCGTTTTTTACGGTGGTTCATATCACCGGTAATTTTTCTTCGTGGGCTTGTAGTCTATAAGGAAACCGTTGACTAATAGAATGGAGATTGATTTATTTTCTGTATAATCATGTATTTTTTAATGTTACAGTATAAAATTTTTTTTTTTCAGTGCATGGTTCTGGACTTGTTACTTATTACTGAACTGCCTATGGACCTCAAATGTAAATGTCTTCAAAGGAGTACGAACACTGTGTTTATACTTACCAAAAGGCTGTATAATATTATGAAATGTATCCTCATATCCTGTATTTTATGTGTATCCTTAAACCTATGGCCTTAGTTTTGCTGAATTTAATATTATATGTTATAACTTAGCAATATAGTTGTTTTTATCATAATTTTGTGAACAGCATAGCCAATAAATAACTTTTATACCTGTATTTAGTTATTTTAAATTTACCTTTTCCCTAAAAATTTCGCAATAACTCTGGCAACTTCAAACAATGGAATTTGGGCTGGCAACATATATTCTTTAGTCAGTCCTCTACTCCTCTGTCCTCTCACGAATCTATGTCAAACGACGGTTTCGCTTCGTTCGTGTCGTGTATACTCTTCCTTAGTATTACATATAATTTAATATAAGTCTATATAAAACCATAGAAGTTAAGGTATACTTTGTTCTGTAATACTTTAGTCAAGCAAGTCTATGAATTTTTAAAAAATATATATAAGCCGGCAAAGTGGAGAGATAGTACAAATATATTATTTTAAACAAGCTTGAAAAGAAAACCAAATAATGGTTGGGAAATCGCTATTCCTGATGATTATCATAATCGGTAAGTTTCGATTTACCCTATACGGATTTTATAATTAAGTAATAGTTATTTCATTTAAATTAAATGGTAGGTATATTGATCTATTTAGGCTCATTCATTACGCCTTGCTCGATTTTTACTACCAAAGAGATTAAATTTATAAATTCTTCACATTAAATTTTGTAATTGTAACTAAGTATGTAGTTATTTTAAGTTTTCAACTACTATTTAGAGCTATCTTCTATAAACACAATACTATCTGGCTGCATTGTCTGTAGGAAACCTCAAATCACACATAATTTTTTTCTTCAGGTGTCACTTGGGCTCAATTTGATGATGATACTGTAGCTGAGCCAGCGACCATATCACCAGAAATTAGAGATAAAATAAGTGGTATTGATAAGCCGAAGTTGTGTACGACAAATCAGGTAAATAAATATCCTGGGAGATTTATTACACAGGGAAATCTAAAAACTATACAGAGCAGGTGAAACCGTGGAGAGCCACTAGTTTATACTAATATTATAAAGGGGCAATGTTTGTATATAGGAGGTAATTTCTGGAACTTATTATCCAATACAATTTTTTTTTTTACCTTTAGAAAGCTACATTATTATTGTGTGCTATATTTTGTCCCCATATTCCTTCGGGAACAAGAACTATGCAGGTGAATCTGCAGGGTTGAAGCTTGTATATACATAAATTCACATGGTTTTTCAGTCTTGTGCATTTTTTTATTTGAGCATGTAAAAAGATATGAAAGCATACATGAGTCAGTAAACAAGACATTTATTTGTCTTGAGAATATATTATCAGCAAATAATGTACATTCTTAGTAATTTTTTATTTTAGATATGTGGGTACTTTATACTGGTCTGTATTTTGTTTACTAATAACATCGAGCATGTAACCAATAGAGTAGCAATAGTGAGCCATTTGTTTGTCACGTATAACTAACAAGCCACGCTCGAACTAAAACAGTACCCGACCAATAAGAGACCTGTGTGTACGTCTAGTGCAACACTTGACCTTGAGTCGGCCAATCAGAACGCAGGGGCCGGTGCAGCGTTTTGGCGTATTTTGTTTTCTAACAAAACTGTTAACAGTTCTACTCTATTGGTTACATGCTTGATGACTAATAAGTACCTATGTAGTCAGAAGTGGTTTTCTATTACATGCAATTGTATGTAGTCAAGTCTAACTCATACTTGCCGGCTTTATTTGTATTAAATAGTAGCTGTTTTTCAGGGATAACCAAATTTCTATGGATTAAAGTAGCCTATGTATTATTCCCAATGAATCCATGTAATCCTTTAGTATTTTTTCCATAAATAAGTAACAAACATCCATCTATCCATCCTTACAAACTTTGACATTTATAATATTATATATTAATCAGTATTAATTACTAATGACATGGTTGGTTTTGTGGTTAGTGACCCTAACTTTCAAGCTGCGGGTCGTGGGTTCGAATCCCACCCAGGACAAACATTTGTATGCATGAATATGTCTGTTTGTTCTGTGTCTGGATGTAAATATCTATAATATGTATGTATTTAAAAGTATGATATGTAGTATATCAGCTATCTGGTTACCATAACACAAGCTTCATTTGAAGCATACTTTGGAATCAGATTGGTTGTGTGTGAAAAATGTCCCAGGATATTTATAAATTTAAGTAGTGGCTTCCCGCGTATAGTTTTACCCGCGTATGCGGGAGATCTTCCATTTTCCCAGGATAGAAACCACTAACCAATGTCCTTTCTCAGGCTCTACACTATGTGTGTACCAAATTTAATTTAAATCAGTTCAGTAGTTTTAGCGTCAAAGCGAAACAGTTATTTTCGCAATTATAATATTAAGTTAGAATACCTACAGGTAAAACATACAAAATTGTAATAATAATTTGACATAACCTGTTTTTCCTTATAATTCTTGATAATGTTATCAGCTTGGTAACAGCATTAAATAGCTTAAAAGTCACCAATCAAATATTGCCACTACACTTAGCAGTAATATTAAATAAAATTAAAACTATTCTAGTTAAATTATCTAGTACAATCTATACCAGTATATAAAGATAGTGCGTTTGAACTATTAGCTTTCAATAGAAAATAATATCTTTGAGACATTTGCCATAGCACAATTTCATATTGTACATACATATATGATAATTATTACATAAAAGACGTAATTCCTCACTTGAACTTAAGAAATTCCATTTACTCACGTACCTACTAAGAGCGAGGCCCCATTGGTGCGTTGCGTTGCGTTGCGTCGCGTCGTCGCAACGGAACAACGCATTGTATGCCACACCTGCGTTGCGTTGACGCTGCGGCAACGCAACGCAAGAGGGTACGCTCGCCGTCGCGGCTGTGTCTCAGTCCACCCAGCAGTGGATCACAGTGCGTCGTCGCAGCGGAGCTCCGTCAACGCAGCGCATCACCCTCCCTCCCGCTTCGTTTCTTGTCCGTCGATCCGTTGAAACGTCACGCGCGTCGACGCAACGGTCTAATGGGGCATGTCATAAAAAATGTATGGAAAACGACGCAGCGTCGACGCTGCGTCGACGCATCCCGGCGCAACGCAGCGCAACGCACCAATGGGGCCTCGCTCTTACATGTACCGCTCAGAACTGACGGCATAGTGCTCAGAGTTATTTTAAAATACAGTAAGAGCCTTATGCGTTTTTTACGGTGGTTCATATCACCGGTAATTTTTCTTCGTGGGCTTGTAGTCTATAAGGAAACCGTTGACTAATAGAATGGAGATTGATTTATTTTCTGTATAATCATGTATTTTTTAATGTTACAGTATAAAATTTTTTTTTTTCAGTGCATGGTTCTGGACTTGTTACTTATTACTGAACTGCCTATGGACCTCAAATGTAAATGTCTTCAAAGGAGTACGAACACTGTGTTTATACTTACCAAAAGGCTGTATAATATTATGAAATGTATCCTCATATCCTGTATTTTATGTGTATCCTTAAACCTATGGCCTTAGTTTTGCTGAATTTAATATTATATGTTATAACTTAGCAATATAGTTGTTTTTATCATAATTTTGTGAACAGCATAGCCAATAAATAACTTTTATACCTGTATTTAGTTATTTTAAATTTACCTTTTCCCTAAAAATTTCGCAATAACTCTGGCAACTTCAAACAATGGAATTTGGGCTGGCAACATATATTCTTTAGTCAGTCCTCTACTCCTCTGTCCTCTCACGAATCTATGTCAAACGACGGTTTCGCTTCGTTCGTGTCGTGTATACTCTTCCTTAGTATTACATATAATTTAATATAAGTCTATATAAAACCATAGAAGTTAAGGTATACTTTGTTCTGTAATACTTTAGTCAAGCAAGTCTATGAATTTTTAAAAAATATATAGAAGCCGGCAAAGTGGAGAGATAGTACAAATATATTATTTTAAACAAGCTTGAAAAGAAAACCAAATAATGGTTGGGAAATCGCTATTCCTGATGATTATCATAATCGGTAAGTTTCGATTTACCCTATACGGATTTTATAATTAAGTAATTGTTATTTCATTTAAATTAAATGGTAGGTATATTGATCTATTTAGGCTCATTCATTACGCCTTGCTCGATTTTTACTACCAAAGAGATTAAATTTATAAATTCTTCACATTAAATTTTGTAATTGTAACTAAGTATGTAGTTATTTTAAGTTTTCAACTACTATTTAGAGCTATCTTCTATAAACACAATACTATCTGGCTGCATTGTCTGTAGGAAACCTCAAATCACACATAAATTTTTTCTTCAGGTGTCACTTGGGCTCAATTTGATGATGATACTGTAGCTGAGCCAGCGACCATATCACCAGAAATTAGAGATAAAATAAGTGGTATTGATAAGCCGAAGTTGTGTACGACAAATCAGGTAAATAAATATCCTGGGAGATTTATTACACAGGGAAATCTAAAAACTATACAGAGCAGGTGAAACCGTGGAGAGCCACTAGTTTATACTAATATTATAAAGGGGCAATGTTTGTATATAGGAGGTAATTTCTGGAACTTATTATCCAATACAATTTTTTTTTTTACCTTTAGAAAGCTACATTATTATTGTGTGCTATATTTTGTCCCCATATTCCTTCGGGAACAAGAACTATGCAGGTGAATCTGCAGGGTTGAAGCTTGTATATACATAAATTCACATGGTTTTTCAGTCTTGTGCATTTTTTTATTTGAGCATGTAAAAAGATATGAAAGCATACATGAGTCAGTAAACAAGACATTTATTTGTCTTGAGAATATATTATCAGCAAATAATGTACATTCTTAGTAATTTTTTATTTTAGATATGTGGGTACTTTATACTGGTCTGTATTTTGTTTACTAATAACATCGAGCATGTAACCAATAGAGTAGCAATAGTGAGCCATTTGTTTGTCACGTATAACTAACAAGCCACGCTCGAACTAAAACAGTACCCGACCAATAAGAGACCTGTGTGTACGTCTAGTGCAACACTTGACCTTGAGTCGGCCAATCAGAACGCAGGGGCCGGTGCAGCGTTTTGGCGTATTTTGTTTTCTAACAAAACTGTTAACAGTTCTACTCTATTGGTTACATGCTTGATGACTAATAAGTACCTATGTAGTCAGAAGTGGTTTTCTATTACATGCAATTGTATGTAGTCAAGTCTAACTCATACTTGCCGGCTTTATTTGTATTAAATAGTAGCTGTTTTTCAGGGATAACCAAATTTCTATGGATTAAAGTAGCCTATGTATTATTCCCAATGAATCCATGTAATCCTTTAGTATTTTTTCCATAAATAAGTAACAAACATCCATCTATCCATCCTTACAAACTTTGACATTTATAATATTATATATTAATCAGTATTAATTACTAATGACATGGTTGGTTTTGTGGTTAGTGACCCTAACTTTCAAGCTGCGGGTCGTGGGTTCGAATCCCACCCAGGACAAACATTTGTATGCATGAATATGTCTGTTTGTTCTGTGTCTGGATGTAAATATCTATAATATGTATGTATTTAAAAGTATGATATGTAGTATATCAGCTATCTGGTTACCATAACACAAGCTTCATTTGAAGCATACTTTGGAATCAGATTGGTTGTGTGTGAAAAATGTCCCAGGATATTTATAAATTTAAGTAGTGGCTTCCCGCGTATAGTTTTACCCGCGTATGCGGGAGATCTTCCATTTTCCCAGGATAGAAACCACTAACCAATGTCCTTTCTCAGGCTCTACACTATGTGTGTACCAAATTTTGATTTAAATCAGTTCAGTAGTTTTAGCGTCAAAGCGAAACAGTTATTTTCGCAATTATAATATTAAGTTAGAATACCTACAGGTAAAACATACAAAATTGTAATAATAATTTGACATAACCTGTTTTTCCTTATAATTCTTGATAATGTTATCAGCTTGGTAACAGCATTAAATAGCTTAAAAGTCACCAATCAAATATTGCCACTACACTTAGCAGTAATATTAAATAAAATTAAAACTATTCTAGTTATATTATCTAGTACAATCTATACCAGTATATAAAGATAGTGCGTTTGAACTATTAGCTTTCAATAGAAAATAATATCTTTGAGACATTTGTCTCAAAGCACAATATCATATTGATATTGTATGTCTGTATGTATGTGTATCATAAAATTATATTATCATACATGCTGTCTACATCACAATTGCAGTACTTGTGTTACCAACTGTAATGCAATTAATATGTACACACCACATTTAATTTTTCATTTAAATCAGTTTTTTAGGGATAATCTCAGACAGTTTAAAAAAAATATTGCACTTATCGAAAGCTACAGTATTCAAGTGACAGGGTACGTTTCTATTCCAGAACACATTAAACCTTGAGGTTGTGGTCGAGGCCGCAGGACTTTAGCTAGTCCATACATCATATATACGTTTTTTTAATCACCTTTTTAGGAGGGATTTAATAACTTTTCAAACTGCCTACAAAGTTTGGTGAACATGACTCAGTTGAAGCAGGAGATTGAAGAGGCCAAACCAACCGGCGCAGTTAACGAGGTCTTCTCAAAGTAAGTTTTATTTTATTACTAGTGGCTCCCCGCGGTTTCACCCGCGTTCCCGGGGAGCTTAAATTTTCCCGGGACAATAAGTATCCTATGTCCGTCTCCTGGTTCTGAGCTACCTCCCCACCAATTATCAGCCTAATCGTAACTAACACGACATTCTTTTATATATATAGATTTATTTGCCTATGTGTCTTAGGGTTTTTAGTGCAATGTTCATCTGGGATTATAATACCACTGCATATTTACGTCGTCAAGTACAATACAAGAAAAATATCTTTACGAAATTGCAATGAATATAATTGTGACAGCTAATTAATAATAAACCTCTACTTCTGTTACACAGATACTGTAACAAAGCACCAGAGTTTGAACAATGTTTGCTTAACATGCACGATGCAAGCAAGCCATGTCTACCGGCAAACGAAGTCAATCAGAGCTATGAAACGGTAAAAAATGTCTCCAAACAAATAAACGACTTTGTATGCGCGAAGAACGGTAGCAGAATTGCATGTAAGTTTAAATAGTTCTATACTTTAATATTATTTAGAGAAAAGATTTGATTTTATGTTTGTTATGAATGGGCTCCGAAACTACTGGACCAATCTGAATAATTCTTTCACCAATAGAAGGCTACGTTATTTGTGAGTGTCATAGGCTATATTGTATCCCTGTCTTCCTACGGGGACGGGAACCATGCGGGTGAAACCCCGCGCGGAGGCAGCTAGTAAACAATAAATGAATCAGATATTAAATAGACTTCGTACTTTAAAATTGATAACATTATGTACCTACTTATTATGAAATCCATACATCCGTTTGTCAGACCGAGACATGTCCTTGCAAACAGATGTTTGTCCTGAATGGGTTAAACCATTATTTATATAATTTATTTAATTTACTTTATTCACATAGCTACAGCCAAAAATAATCACATTATACATAATTAAAGATTAGTAATCCTATCTAATTAACCGTGAAAATTAGTCCGTCAAATAAAATTGTGGATAATTGGCAATTGATATAAAGTTTCATTAAAAAACTACAAACTATGCTAAACTAGCTGCCTCCCTCTGGTTACCGCGTTTTGAGGGGTTCCTAGATTTTCCCGGCAAAAGTATTTCGTCGCATTAATTCCGAATGTCTAATCTATCGTTGTGCCATTTTTCCTGCATCACTTCATATTATAAAACTAAGTCGCTTTCCGCCTGTCCCTGTTTTCTTAAATCTTCAAAACTGCACATCGGATTTTGATGCGGTTTTTTTTAATAGATATAGTGATTCAAGAGGAAGGTTTTTATATACAATACATGCATAATATGTTAGAGAAACACTGACAATTTTGGAGTTTTCTCTAATGTAATGTATAAGGCGGATCCCTAGTCCTACATAATTGTGTTCGACAATATTGCTTCTAGTGTTAATTGCGGAAGGTGGCCCGAACTGCTTCATGGAGCAGAGGACAGAAATAATGAAGTGCTTCAACTCAACTTCGGGCATCAATATCACATTGGGTGCAGACCCAATCACTCTAGTTTTGGTCCCGAATTTATCATTTAACGTAAGTACCTACTTATTTCCTTTGTGGTTTGTTCGTGGCATTTAGGCATGTTTTAGAAAAATAAACCTTATTATTAAATGATATAAGGTTCTACAATAGAATCATTAAATTAACTATCCTATGGTAATGTTAACCGGTGACCTTGACCTTCAAGCCGCCGGCCGTGGGTTCGAATCCCACCCAGGACAAAGATCTGTATATATATCCATGAATATGTCTGTTTGTTCTGTGTCTGGATGTAATTATCTATAGAAAGCATGTATCTAAAAGTAGTATATTATGTAGTATATCAGCTATCTGGTTACCATATCACAAACTCTGCTTAGTTTGGAATCAGATTGCCCGTGTGTGAAAAATGTTCCATATTTAAAAGACTATGGAAAATAGCAGTTTTTTCGGAATTTACGGAAAACGGTTATCTCAAATACGTTATGCGGCAAATTTTGCCTATTCGTCTATACTAATATTATAAAGAGGAAAGATTTGTTTGTTTGTTTGTAATGAATAGGCTCCGAAACTACTGGACCGATTTCAAAAATTCTTTCACCTTTGGAAAGCTACATTATCCCCGAGTACCATAGGCTATATTTTATCCCTGTATTCCCACGAGAACGGGAACTACGCGGGTAAAACCGCGGGGAGGCAGCTAGTCGATATATAAAAGTCGATTTTGAGATTTTTCGACATAATACACTTCTCTTATATAGGTAATCTTTTATTTTACACGATTTGGTTACTGCGTCAACCACAAAAACAATGTTTTTACTCCGAATTATATTGGTATTAAAAAAAACAAAGTAACACCGTTGATTCATAATGCTCAGGAGCAACCAATGCCAAAGTAATAAAAGCTATTTAACGCTCGTCATTTCTAAAAATACACCTTATTGCATACAAAATAGAGTTGATATTCTAATGGAACGCCCTCTCTGAATTAATATTGCTTGTTTAATAGGAAGCGTCGTGCCAAAACACATCGGCATTACAACAGTGTATGGTCAATCAATTGAGGAATTGCAAATCGTCGACAACGTCAGAAATGGTGGAGTCACTCTTCGAATACGTACGCAAGGCTACACCTTGTGCTTCGACCGTAAGTATATTTCTGGCATTCTAATTTGAGTCTTATATTTACAGCAGGTAACTTTATTTTTCAATGACAAGGTATACCTACTATATGTATAATAATTTGACGATCTAAATAACTTATACAATAGAAATACTTACTATAGTGAAGCATTGTATAATATATAGAAAACTAAGATGATTTATCTATACTAATATTATAAAGAGGAAAGATTTGTTTGTTTGTTTGTTTGTAATGAATAGGCTCCGAAACTACTGGACCGATTTCAAAAATTCTTTCACCTTTGGAAAGCTACATTATCCCCGAGTAACATAGGGTATATTTTATCCCTGTATTCCCACGGGAACGGGAACTACGCGGGTAAAACCGCGCGGAGGCAGCTAGTTTTTCATAAAAGACTTCGCTCATGTGACTATGGCTATCCTAACTAACATTATAAATTTTAAAATAACTCTGTCTGTCTCGCTTTCACGCTAAAACTACTAAACCGATTTATATGAAATTTTGTACACAGATAGTCTAGAGCCTAGGGTCATCCCGGGAAAATGGAAAATCTCCCGTGTACGCGGGTGAAACCGTGGAGAGCCACTAGTACTTTATAAATAAGTTATTCAATTCGTGGCGTTTAGGGATGTTAAAGAAAAATAAACCTTATTGTTAAATGATATAAGGTTACAAAAGAATCATTAAATCAACCATATATGATATGGTTTAAGAACCATTGAGACTTTATTGTTACATCAAAAGTTTAATCGGTGAACGAAGTAATGTCCCGATATTTAATATCAAAATCATGCTGTTTTTCCCTGTATTTTAATCAATACTACTTAATCAATATTACTAGTCATATTAATAGTTCATACAAATCTATCTGGAGTCTATTTAACTTAACGATAATTTTATTATTTTTGCAATTATAACTGCGATGTTTTTTTTAAAGTATGACATAATGTGTGCATATATAGTATGACCATTAGTGCTGTGCACTCCCTGAGGTATGCGCGCGGTGAGACGGGGGGGTTAGAATCGGCTGCTGCGCTGTCAGTGCGCCGTCAACGCTTGTGACGGCAGGTAGTGTTATTTGTATCTGATCACACCACTATCTGATAATTGCGACTAGCGCGCCCTCTAGCGTTTCAATTCAAATAAATAAAACGACATAGAAGATAATGAATGAGATATATTAAAAAACATTGCAAAACAGGTTATACTTTTCCTGAGAACGTAACCATAGCGCCATGTATAATGACATCAACGCCATCTAGTTTAAAAACAAGTAAACACCGTGAACATAAACCGGCCACCAAGAACGACTGTTCTTAACTTAACATATTCTATAAAAAAAATTAAAACAATGTAATTCAAGGAACTTAAAATAATGTTGTAACAATCTCTAATTATTACCAGAAGGCAAAACACAAATTTTTGATACAGGTCTTTTAAAATATGAATTTTTGCAGCGCACTGTAACTACCCGTGTCATATTATCAGCACCAGGATGCTTCTGCACAATACGTCCCATTAACCATCTAGCTGGAGGCAAACAAGGTTCTTTGACTAAAACTACATCACCCAGCTTAGGTTCGGGAATCACACGTGACCATTTGTAACGCTGCATCAAACTAGTTAAATACTCTTGCGTCCAGCGACGCCAAAAATTCTGCAATAACCGTTGGCATAATTGCCACCGTTTTAAAGAACTAATAGTAACATCTTCATAGCAACGATCAGGCGGCAAAATTAATGGTTCGCCAATAAGAAAATGTCCCGGTGTCAAAGGCATCGGATCACCCTGATCTTCTACGTAAGATATTGGTCTTGAATTAAGACAGCTCTCGATTTGAGCAAGCAAGGTAGCCATTTCTTCAAATGTTAAAGTATTATTTCCAATTATACGATGCAAATGATATTTCGTTGATTTAATACCTGCCTCCCATAATCCACCAAAGTTTGGAGCACGTGGTGGAATGAAATGCCATTGGGTTCCGTTTGTAGCCAACCAATCAGAAATATCGGAAACAAATTTTGATCGTTCTAAATTAAATAATTCTTTCAAATCTCTTGAAGCCCCAACAAAATTTGAACCATTGTCACTGTACAAATTATTACAATGACCTCGCCTGGCAACGAATCTTCTAAAAGCTGCTAGAAAACCTTCTGATGACATGTCACTAACCGCCTCTAAATGTATGGCTTTAGTGGACATGCAAATAAATAAACAAATATAGCCCTTATAAGATTTTGTTCCACGTCCTTTAGATACTCTTATGTTAATTGGTCCCGCATAGTCTACACCAGTATTTAAGAACGTCCTGGTTAAGGAGACTCGAGCTTGAGGAAGTTGTCCCATCATTTGATTGCTTTGATTCACTTTATAGCGAATACACGTGACACATTTCCTAAAATGAAATTTAACTAAATTTTTTACTCCAATAATCCAATATTTTGCACGTAAGAAATTAATCATTAATTGTGGCCCACCATGTAACGTTTTAAAATGTGCGTCCGCTACTAAAAGTCTTGCTAAAAAGGAGTTATGAGGAATAACGATTGGGTGTTTTATGTCATCCTCAATTTGGGCGCACTGAATCCGGCCACCAACGCGGATAATGCCAACTTTATCAATAAATGGACTCAGACAGGTAAGTTTCGACCTTTTATTTATATCCTTCTTATTCTTCAAATTTAAAAGCTCTTCTTTAAATTCTATTCCTTGGCATTTTTTTATCATAATCTCTAGTGCTTCATTAATTTCTTTTTTCAACAGGTACGAATGATTCGTCTTCATTTCTTTCTTTTTCAGGGCTCGTCTGCAGTAAGCTACAACTCTCAGTAATTTATTCAATGATGAATATTTTCCCCAGATATCATCGCTGCATTCCTCTACTACTGTAAAATTAACCGTTTTTTCTTCCAGATTTGTTATATGTTCCCTTTTTACTTTACGATTAATTATTTTTTCTTTTAGCCATTTCGGACCGTTCATCCAAAGCAGTTCTTCTCGTATATTCTTCGTGCCCCGCGATGCACAATCTGCTGGATTATCTTTTGAAGCCACATGCAACCACTGATAAGGCTCTAATGAGGTTAAAATTTCAGATACTCGATTAGCTACAAATACCTTCCATTTATTGGGTTGACTATTTAACCATGCTAGAACCACAGAAGAATCAGTCCAAGCATTTATGTGCTTCTTATCGCAACTCATAACTTCAGCCACTTCAATCAACAATCGCGTTAACAGAACTGCACCACACAATTCCAGTCGAGGAATGGATACTTGCTTAATCGGCGCAACCTTTGTCTTAGAAGTGATTAAAGATGTCTGTACCTCTCCATCTTTTTTAACGACTCGTAAATAGACCACAGCTGCATATGCTTCAGCAGATGCATCGCAAAAGCCATGTAACTCCTGAACTACGTCATCGTCTTCCATGCAAATCCATCTTGGTACCTTAAATGTCGAAACATGTTTTAAATTATTTCGATAATTAACCCAATCCTTCAGTAATTGTGGTGGAAGCTCCTCATCCCATTCGATACCTGACAGCCATAATTTCTGCATGAAGATTTTTGCTGTGATAATAACTGGAGCCAACCAACCAAGTGGATCGAACAACCGCGCGATATCAGATAAAACATTTCTTTTAGTAACAGGTTGTTTAATAGTTGTTAATTCCAGTGAATATATAAAAACATCGCGTTCTCGATTCCAGGTAAGACCAAGAATTTTTGTAACTTCATCCATTTTTACCTCTACATCAGTATTTAACGCTTCTTCATTTTCTTTACAAACTATTTTTAATAATTCCTTACAGTTGCTTGTCCACTTCTGCAATTCAAATCCTCCTCCTTTTAACAATTCGGTAATTTCCTTGTAAATTTGTATCCCTTCCTCTACTGATTGACAACCAGTCATCAAATCATCCATATAGAAATCATTTAAGACTATATTTACAGCGTTTGGGAACATTTTCCCGTCATCGTGAGCAACTTGTTGCAGACACTTCACGGCCAAGTAAGGTGCAGCTGCCGTACCAAATGTGACAGTGATTAATCGCAGGTGTTGTAATTCTTCATCAGTATTTGCGCGCCAAACTAACCGTTGAAAATCCACATGTTTCTCGTGAACCTTTATCTGCCGATACATTTTAACAATATCAGCTACTAAGCATATACGATGTCGACGCCATCGCATAATTGTATGACGTAAATCAGCCTGCAGCTTAGGACCTATCAATAAGTCTTTGTTCAGAGTCGTGCTATTTGATCCAGTAGACGAAGCATCAAAAACAACTCGGACCTTTGTGGTACTTTTATCTTCACGGACAACTGCATGGTGTGGCAAGTAGACCACACCGGAAGTAAAACGTTGTTCTTTGGGTACGACTTCCATATGTCCAAGTTCTAAATATTCTTCTATAATATTTGCATATCGAATTTTTAATTCAGGGTTCTTCATCAATCTTTTTTCTAACTGATAAAATCGTTTAGTTGCTTGTTCTTCGTGGTTATCATATTTACATATAGGATCTTCTTCTTTAAACGGTAAGTTTACAATATATCTCCCAGTAATATCCCTTTCTGTTGTAGCAGCAAATATTTCTTCACACCTTTTTTCGTCCTCTGACAAATATATTTTTGTTGTGCAGGACTCCGTTTCAAGTTCCCAAAACTTCCTCAGTAACATATTGTCATCCAGTATAGTATGCATTGTCACTATTTTAGGTGGTACTTCATCCACAGCCTTCACCACCCCTGACAGAATCCATCCAAATGAAGTAGATTGTGCAATCAAAGATCCGCTTACATCCCTCTTCACACCTTCATTTATGACTTGACTATACACTTCAGCACCTAACAACAGATCAATTTTGTTCGGTGTGTGAAATTGAGGATCTGCCAACTGAAGCTCTTTTAATTCTGGCCAATCAAATGCAATAATCTTTTTACTCGGCAGATATGATGTGATAGTGCGAAGAACATATGCTTGCACCGATATTTTTACATTTGGAGTCACCCTTGAACATAAATTGATAGTTACAATAGCGTTACATGTAACATCCTTGTTTCCATTTAAAACTGAAATATTTCCCTTGACAGGCGTCTTCTTTAGTCCTAAGTACTGTGTCATAGCTTCCGTAATAAACGATGCCTGGGAACCTTGATCTAATAACGCTCTCAAAATTTTGATATCTCCTTTATTACAATCTGCTTGCACCAATGCAGTGGCTAATATTACTTGCTTATACGAAAGTGTTTTAGATGAAGAAAAATATGACGCTACTGGTTGATTCTCTTCTGATTGATCTTCAGGCACAGAATTTTGAGCCATTACGTGAACAGCAACATCTGCTGAATTAGTACCAATCATTTCTCCAGGTGTACATAACTGATCAGAAGGACCCGACCCCGTTTGATCACCATCAGGACTAAAATGCAACAACGTGTGATGTTTACTCCTACAGATCCGACATGTCAATATGCTCATACAAAACTTTGCCGAGTGATTTCTGCCTAAACAATTGAAACAAATACGGTTCTGCTCTACAAAGCATCGACGGTTGTTTACATCTTCTTTAGCAAATTTTTTACATTGCGCTAATTTGTGAGCTTCGTTACAAAATTGACATTGTACCTGAGTTACATGGAATGTTTTAGGTTTATTACTATTTACCTGCGAATTATTAGATCTATTTGAAGTGGATCTAGAATCAAGAAATTCCAAAGCTCGATATCTATTCGTTAAAAAATCTTTAAATTGTGCAAATGTTGGCAATTCATCTGAAGCAATACTATTTGTAACATTTAATTCCCATTGCTTTCTTGATTCTGGGTCCAATTTTAATGCGATTAAATGAATGATCAAAATATCCCAATTACCCACATCAATACCCAGATTAGCTAATGAACTCAAGCAATCAGACGTGTTATCGATTAAATCCTTCAGGAAATTAGCTGATTCGAAAGTAGCATTCTTCTGACTTAGAAGACGATTAATAAAACAATGAGATAAATATTTCTTATTATTAAAGCGGGAATGGAGTAATTCCCAACATCTGGCATAATTTGCAGTTGAAATAGGAATATTTCGTATCAACTGTTCAGCTTCACCTGTTAAATAGCCCTTTAAATAATGAAGTTTTTGTACACTGTCGATTGTTTCATTATTGTGAATTAGCGAAACGTACAAATCTCTAAATGTAGGCCATTCTGTATATTTACCTGAAAATATAGGTATTACAATTTTAGGTAGTTTGATCTGAGAAGTTCCTTTCTCACAGACCGATGAACCAGATGACTTAATTCCTAAATAATCATGTTTCCCAAACTTATCCAATGAATCCTTTAATTCAGATTTATAGTCAATATACAATTCCTCAACACTATCAAACGTATCTTTGGTAACGTAACTACACTTCTTAAAACTATCACCGAAGTTACCTTTGAGTAAATCTTTATGTGTTATGGTAAACGTTTTCCAAGCTTCTTCTAATGCTTCTAACCTCGATTCTATATGCTGTTTAGTTTTTCTATCTTTTGGAGTTTTCTTATAATTAGACCTATTCTTAGATATCCGTTCATATAAATGTTCTTGAACACTTAATAAACTATCCATTTTTGCTACTTACTAGGTATATGAACTTTATCTTATCATAAAAACACACTAATTATAATAAACTTATAAAACTTTTGCAAAAAGTTTACAAGTGTTATACTGACTTTATTCTGGCCAAAATCGGGCATAGGTTCCCCGTATCTGCCAAATTAATGAAATTATTCTAAGTCTCTAAAATTTAAAACGAAAAAATATTCTGTCTAAAATAAAGAAAAATATTCTAAGTCTAAAATAAAAATATTCTAAGTCTTCGTTGCTCGTACTATGTATCTTCTCTATGTAATTGGCAAGAAAGTACTCACGGTTTATCCACTTCGTATACACACTCACTCACTGCACTTGTTTATCACCTGCCGGTAGCGTTGTATTCCCACTCGATCACTCCTTTCCCCTCACACGTTCTGGTCTGGTTGCAGGGGCGATGTGTACACACTAGTACACCTTGCCGCAAGAGCACCTTCTCCTCCAACTTTTCACTGCTGCAAGGTCAGCACAATTGCTGAATATCCGTCCCGAACAGCGATCCACTGCCCATAGGTGCGGTAAGCGGGTTTGGTATCCGCCAAAAAATTTCGGTTCGAAGGACCATTTGATCACACCACTATCTGATAATTGCGACTAGCGCGCCCTCTAGCGTTTTGATTCAAATAAATAAAACGACATAGAAGATAATGAATGAGATATATTAAAAAACATTGCAAAACAGGTTATACTTTTCCTGAGAACGTAACCATAGCGCCATGTATAATGACATCAACGCCATCTAGTTTAAAAACATGTAAACACCGTGAACAGTATCGGACTGTCTATGTCAGACGCACACGAGATAAATATTCAAAGATGGGTCGTGCGTTATCTCGTGATATGAAGACTGTCATTTTTAAGGTGGCTGAATATTTTAAGAAAAGAAAAGCAGACAAAGAAAGCTTTGAATTTAAAAATGACGTGAATATTGCTAAAATCGTTGCGGAGGCTACGGGATACAGCAAAAGAACCGTACATAATGTGATTTCTGCGGGCTATTTATCAATTGAAAATTCAAGCCAATTAAAATTTCAATCGCCAAAAAAACCAAAAGTTCTAAAGAAAAAACACGTTGTGGATGATTTTGACCTTGGAGTTATCAGAAGAAAAATTCATCAGTTTTACGAAGTTGAAAAAAAAATACCAAGTGTCCGTAAGTTACTATCAAGTTTGAGACAGGATGGCATATTGGATTGTGGACGGGAATATTTAAGACAGCTTTTACACAAAATGGGCTACCGTTACAAAAAATGCAAATCAAAGAGACATCTCCTTATAGAGCAGCCTAATATTACAGTGTGGCGGAAAAAATATCTTACACAAATCAGAAATTACAGAACGGAAAACCGAAACATATATTTTCTTGATGAAACATACATCAACGCCAGTCACCATGCCAGCAAATGTTGGCAATCATCGTCAGAACCCGGTATTCATGCTGATATTGGGAAAGGACGGCGACTAGTAATACTCCACGCTGGGTGTCGAAATGGCTTAGTGGATGATACATTGACTATATTCAAATCCGATGCTAGAACCGGTGACTATCATGGAGATATGAGCGGACCTACTTTTTATAAGTGGGTAGATGAAAAGTTAAAAGATAAGTTGCTGCCGAATTCTGTGGTTGTAATGGACAACGCGTCTTACCACAGCGTTCAGATTGAGAAGAAACCAACTATATCAAGCCTCAAAAGTGAAATGCAGAACTGGTTGCTACGCCATAATGTAGAATTTTCAGGAACCATGTCAAAGGCTCAACTGCTACTTCTTATCAAAAATACACAAAAAGAACCCGTGTATAGAATTGACGAACTCCTGAAAGCCAGTGGACACACTGTTCTGCGTTTACCTCCGTACCATCCAGATTTAAATCCAATCGAGTTGGTCTGGGCTGATATTAAAAACAACATAGCCCAAAACTATATTAATTCTTCTCTAGACGAAAAGATAATCTTATTGGATAAATTGTTTTCGGAATTCACGGCGGAAAAATGGCAGAAATGCGACGATCATGTCCAGAAAAATGAAAATGATTACTGGAGTCGCGATAGTAGGTTCGATAATGTTATCGATTCATTCATAATAAATTTGCAAGACTCTGATTCAAGTTCCGGTGGCGAAGAGGAAGATGAAGATGATGACGAAATGGAAGATGAAGTTGAAACAGAATCTATGTCAGAATAACTTTCGTTAGAATATATAATTGTTTGTAAATATAAAAAATGTTTAATAAAACAAGTCCTGTTGTGAATTATAACTTTCAATTCTTATTTATCACCTGCATATTTTTAATAAAATATGAGTATATTTGGGTTACATTGTAATCAACAAAGTAAGTATATATTACAGATAGATAGCCTCCGACCAACGCAACGTCCCGCCACAAGTCTTGCCTTAGAAATGCAAACTGATATCGTAAGATCTGTCCGACATGTATCGACCTCATGTGAACTCATGCACTTTTTTCTTCGCCCCCCACCTCGCCGTGCATACCTCAGGGAGTGCACAGCACTAATGGCCACACTATAACAGATAAAAGCATGATTCACAAATAAACAAAAGATTTAAACAAGTAACTAACCTACTTCACCTTCATTGTTTAATATTACTTGACAATAAATTGAGTCATAGGTACCTACATAGGCTAAATTGTGACTTCATCACTTCTTCATCATGCGTTTTGTTCTATTTTTAGTCGCGAAGAGTCTGTATTTATACTTTGTCATCTATCATCATCAGCTCATATACGTCTCCACGCTCGGAGCTCGAGCCTCCCCTAACATCGAGGGGGTTTAGGCCATAGTCCACCACGCGGGCCTAGTGCGGATTGGGGGACTTCACATGCCTTTAATTGTGACATCTCAGGCATGCAGGTTTCCTCACGATGTTTTCCTTCACCGAAAGCCAGTGGTGTGAATCCGTACGTAAGTTTTTATAAACTCAGAGGTACGGGCCAGGGATTTGAACCTGCACCCTCATGATCGTGAGTCGGTGCGTTACCCACTGAGCCGCCACGGCTATGTCTATGACTGTTATGTATAGTCTGTCTTTATTCTGTCTGTCTTTTGACTTAATCTAGATGGCAGTAGAACTATGAGATCCACTACTCATAATGGAGCGCCATCTAGTGGCAGTAACATAATAATTATTGAATTTTTTATTATCTATACTAATATTTATAAATGTGAAAGTAACTCTGTCTGTCTCGCTTTCACGCTAAGATTACTGAACCGATTTAAATAAAATTTGGTACACAGATAGTCTAGAGCCTGAGAAAGGATATAGGCTACTTTTTATCCTGGGAAAATGGAAGATCTCCCGGGTATGTGGGTGAAACCGCGGGGAGTCACTAGTATTTAATCATTTTAATTTCAAACGTAATTTGGTCTAAACAAATTTCCTTGAAAGGTATTAATATACTTAATCTATATTCCTCTATTAAATTTAAATGAAGGTAAACCTTTTTTTATTTATTAATTGAATTATATTATCTCGGGTCATTCCGTTCTACGTCACCAGTCAAGATAAGCTTGTGTGAAAGCGGTTAATTAACATTTGTTAATATAATCAGCTTTGGTACAGAAAGCTTATTATAGTATAAATGATTATATTAATGATGACGAGGCATGGGTATAGCGCTCGTTCTATCAGGACTAATGTTATTATTGTTAAAGAAATTGTTAAAACTCGTTTTGAAAAGAGTAATTGCTGAGTTTATTGCCGGCTCTTCTCAGCAAAAGCAACCTTCCGAACCGAGCATTAGAGTCGACGTTTCATAAGTGCCTGTGAAGGCCTATTTGAATTAATAAATTTATTTCATTTCATTTGTTAGTAGTCAGGTAGTTTAAAAATAAAAATCCCCAATTATCGTAAAGGAAATCCCTATTTGGTTGTGTATTTGAATGCATGAATCTATATAAAACAAAGTCCCCGCCGCCTCTGTCTGTTTGTCTGAACGCGATGAACACAAAAACTACTGAACAGATTTTCATGCGGTTTTCACCAAATTAAGGAGTATTTCATGGGGAAGGTTTATCAATTTGGACCCGGCAGGTGGCGCTAGTGGGCAGAACGAAGTCTGCCGCGTCCGCTAGTTTTATATAAAAAAACTAGCTTCCGCCCCGCGGTTTCTATCGCGTTCCCGGGGGAGTTTCAGCTTACCTTTTATAGTGGAATATGCCTATTTGCTATACTATTCCAGAATATATTCATATCTCTGTGCCAAATTATTTCAACGAAGTGCTTTATACTATTATATACGTTATATACGTTATACTAATTATATTATATTAATTAGGAGAGGGCGCTACAGTGCCAATGTTTACTTCGGCTCCGTACTAATAGTGATCTTAAAAAAAGAAACAAGTGCATTTACGTATCGGAAAAGACAAAAGTGAAGAAATAAACAAGTGATTTCCATCATACATTGTGGGCAACGTCCAACATTGAGTGAAAACTAAGTAATCAGTGAAAATATCTCGACTGTGACCTAGTCATATTGTGCGTGTATACAGAGAAAATTCCATACAAATTTGCAGCTGAAGGGAAAGATTGAAGAAAACTGAACCAAATTGTGAGCTTTCATAAACCAGACATTCGTTTTTTAAAATAAAAGTGACATTTATAACCCTACTTTTTTAATATTCAAAGTGACTTGCAATCATAAGCAAAGCGAGTGACACTTCTGCACAAAGAAACTAGTGACATCTGTGGAAAGCTACCCGTACTCACCACCTAGTAGCTAGCGCTTGGAACGATATTTGATCTTATCGATCCGGCAAGGAGCTAGTTACTAAGCAAGTCGGAACAAGAACTCAAGAGGGCGCTAGCAGTAGCATAATAATAGTTTCATTATTGTAAATAACATTTATAAAACGTATTAGAAAGTATAAGAAATGGAGGAAATTATGCACGAGCTTCGAAAAATTCGAAGAGATTTAGATGAACAGAAAACCGCAATAGAAAAAAGTGGAGAAAAAGTGACGGAAAAAGTTACGCAAAATATAAACTGCATATTGGAAGACAAGTTTAAGCTATTCAATGAAAAATATGAGCATTTAAGAGAAAAATGTGAAAACCAAGAAAAACGACTGTACTTTCTAGAAAAACAGGCAAGAAAAAACAACATCGTCTTTTTCGGAATAAAAGAAATAGAAACATCATATTGTAACCTAGAAAATCTCATATTGAACTTTATCAAAGAACATTTCTCTCACGAACTTAATCCCAGGGATATTCAAGAAGTTAGAAGAATAGGTAAGAAAGGGGAAAGACCTCGACCAATAATCGTCACTTTTTGTACGCTTGGCATAAAAATCAAGTTGTTTAAAAATAGAAATGCACTAACGAATACCGGTTACTACATAAAGGAGGATTTCCCACAAAACATTTTAGAGAAGAGGAAAGAGCTTCAAGAACAAGCAAAAATCGAAAGGGAAAAAGGAAACATTGTAAAAATAAAATACGACAAGATTATCATAAATGAAAAAACCAAAACAAGTGTAAATAACAAAAGAATGCTTTCAACTTCGCCTGAAAACAAAACAACAAAAGGAGCTGAAACAAACACACAAGCCAACAAAAAAAATAAACCACATACACAAGTAAAAAGAACATCAAGCCTTTCAGAAGGTATTTTAAAACCAGGCATGCTGAATTACCTGATAAACAAAAACACCAACAACTCACCAGATTTACAGCAAAATAATAACGGTAAAATATAGCAATTACCGCCCCCCTCTCACAGCGTCAACATACAACAATCACTATCAGAACATCAAACTCATCTTCCAAGCCGGCTGGTCACCGTGGAAGATCATGACCAAAACCCTCCAAACAACCCTCCAAAGAACAAAACAACCCCACAAAAAGTATACATCCTTACATACAACGTAAGATCACTTTCATCATATGAACGTTTGTTAGAGCTAAACGAAGCGCTCAAAGGAATTAAATACGACATATTAGGATTAGCCGAAACAAGACGCATTGGAAACGAAATCGAAGATCATGAAAACTTCATTTTCTGCTATACAGGCCACACGCCTGGAAGGCATGGCATAGGTTTTATAATTAAACGCCATCTTAAACACAATATAGAAGGCTACCTCGGTCTTTCTGAGAGAGTAGCACTGTTGAACCTGAAATTCGAGAGTTCCAGCTTGTCCATCATTCAAGTATATGCCCCTACCGCACAAGCAAACGACGATGAAATCGATAACTTTTATACGATAGTAAATAGGGCAATAGAACTAGCACACAAAAACTTCATAATAATGGGCGACCTAAATGCCAAAATTGGGATACCAAAAAACGAGGAGCATCTAATCATGAAATCACATGGATATGGAATCAGAAACGAGAGAGGCCAAAGACTAATCGATTATGCCAGTGAAAACAAACTGTCAATTATGAACACTTTCTTCAAAAAAAAAACTAAAAATAAATGGACCTGGCGATCACCAGATGGAGCCAGCAAAAATGAAATCGACTTTGTGCTGTCTAGTCGACCTCGTATGTTCGAAAACATAGAAGTACTGAACATTAACTACCCTTCAGACCACAGGCCAGTAAGGGCTACAATATTATATGATACACATTTAAGAAAAAGTAGAACAAGTTTTACTAGCTGTCAACATAGTACAATAACAAGCGAGAAAGAAATCACCAAGTTCAAAGAATACCTAAACTCCTACATATCGCAAGATCAAATATTCACCGAGCCTATTATCCCAGTCCAACAATTTTACGACAACCTAATCAAAATCATCACATCAAGCTTGAATAACGCACGAGTAGCACAACACCTAAAGAAAGTTCACAAAATATTTTCAGAGCGTACATTAAAACTTTTCAAAAGAAGACAAGACCTGCAAAAAAGTTCAAACAAAACTAGAGCAACAAGAAATGAAATTTCGGCGCTTTACAAGCTTGTCAACAAATATATAAAAAAAGATTACGCCGACTACAGATACAAAACTATTGAAAAACACCTACGACAAACTGGAAGCACCAAAAAGGCATACAAGGAGCTTAAACCAAATAAAACCTGGATAAAGGAGCTAAAACAAGGCGAAGCAACCAAAAACAACCGCTGCGATATCATCAGTATAGCGACAGAGTTCTACAGGGATCTCTATAGCACAAACGAGCCAGAAGACACCAACCACATGAACCAAAATAACAACAGCGACGGTAGCATACTAAAAATATCCCAGATAGAAGAAAACGACGTCATTGAGGCACTAAACCAACTGAAATTAGACAAAAGCCCGGGCTCGGATAATATAGCAAACGAGACCCTAAAGATAGCTGCCCCAATACTAGCCAGACCCATTACAAATTTGTTTAACTCCATCCTCGATTCTGGGGAGACACCCACCCAATGGTCGGAATCTAACATAATTCTATTATATAAGAAGGGCGATCCAAATGATATTGGGAACTATAGACCTATAAGTCTGCTGCCGAGCGCATATAAGCTATTTTCTACAATCCTAACCAAAAAAATTTGCTCCACATTAGAAATAAGACAACCCATCGAACAGGCAGGATTTAGAAAAGGCTTCTCTACCATCGACCATATCCACACACTCGAGCTTCTCATTGAGAAATATGAAGAGAGAAACAGACCACTATACTTGGCATACATAGATTACAAAAAAGCATTCGATTCGGTGTCACACAGCTATATCTGGGAAACTTTGACAACACAAAATGTGGAAAACGAATATATAAGAGTAATCAAAAGCATATACAGGAAGAATAAAACTAGAGTTAAACTAGAAACAGCCGGCTCCTGGTTCCCTGTGAAGAGAGGCGTAAGACAGGGGGACCCACTGTCACCTATACTATTTATAGCCATATTAGAGTCGATAATAAGCAAGCTAGACTGGAACGAATACGGCGTAAAAATAAAAACAAAACATTTAACCCACCTACGTTTCGCTGACGACTTGGTGCTGATATCAGAGAAAGGAAAAGATCTACAGCACATGGTAGAATCACTAAATAAAGCTAGCAAACTCGCCGGACTAGAAATGAACCGTTCTAAAACTATGGTAATGACCAACAGCACCAAGGTACAAATATACGTTGACAACGAGCCTCTCCTATATACCGAAAAATACATTTACTTAGGCAAGCAAATAAGCTTTGACAGACAAAATAACTACCAGGAGATTGAGCGCAGGGCACAGCTTACATGGAATAAGTATTGGAGCCTTAAAGAAATATTCAAGAGCAACATGCCAATCAAATTAAAGACTAAAGTCATGAATTCTTGCCTTATACCATGCCTGACCTATGCTTGTCAGACATGGAAGTTTAACAAAAATATAATAAACAAAATTATAACATGCCAAAGAGGAATGGAGCGGAGTATGCTTAACATAAAAAGAATAAATAAAATAAGACATACAAAAATACGCAATATCACAATGGCAACGGACGCCTTAGCACAAGCTCTTGGATTGAAATGGAAGTGGGCCGGACACCTGGCACGCCTCCGAGATCAAAGGTGGACTAAAACAATGACAGCATGGAGGGGGCCAGTGGGCAAAAGAAGGAAAGGAAGACCTTGCAACAGATGGGAAGATGAAATAAAAAGCATAGCTGGCCCAAACTGGATACAGAGGGCACAATCCAGAGAAGACTGGCTTAGTTTGGAGGAGGCCTTTACCCGAAGAGGGGTTCTAATAGAATAACCTCAAGTTTATTGTGTAGTCAACTACACTTATAGCTATCAAAACTCGAAAACTAAAAAACTACTAACTACTAAAATACTATTATTAATTATAAACTTTTTTTTGTTAAACTAAAAAATACTAACTTTTAAAAATAACTTTTCTAGTAGAAATAAAAGGCTTTTTTATTTTATTTTATTTATTTATAATTAGCAAAATAAAGAAGTGAACTCCATAATACCGAAAACAAAAATTAAAACATAAAATTTTCCTTTTATTTTCAGAAGGAACCAAATGCAGCGACTCGCGTGGAACTAACATTAGCCACTATATTAGCAGTGGCGACATCTATAATGGTTTTCAATGGTTTTTGAAGAATTTGCTAGATTTTTAGGTCGCAAAAATGGTAATACGCTTCAGTGTCTGTCTGTATGTCACAGCTGTTCTCTCGCATATCAACAAAAGCTTGTAGGCATCGAGTAGTATTCATTTTTGATGTTTTTAGCCAGCTTTTGTGGCATTTATTTTTGAAAAAAATGGGGGGGATTTTGGCATATTTTAAGCCAAAAATCAATGAAAAATGATATCCAAATTTGATCTGAAATGTACAAACAACCTTTTGTTGTGTACCGGGCGAGTTAATTCTCTGGATTTATTTAATATCTTTTAAATGTCTATACTTTTACATCATAAATCAGATTTTGCTAGCTTCACGGAGCCAGCAGGTCACATACCTCTAACTACGATATTTCTGTTTCATATTGTTAAAATAATGTTATTTAAATAAGTTTTTAAATGTTTATTTGCAGCTATATTATTAATTATTATGTAAAATAACATGTAGAGTCAAAATATACCCTAACCCAAAAGTCAAAGTACTAAGTATAAGTATTTTAAGAACATTTTCATTTCAAAGTATTAAATATGTCTCGATCCATATAATTTGTTATAATGAGGCTTAAAAGGACATTTCCTTATACACATATACCAGTTTGTCCACATTTGATCCAGTACTGCTTGGAATAGTATAAAATGTATACCAGAAGTTAAGGAAAAAAGTATTTTTGTGAAGTATATTCAAAATACAAATATAAATTATTTTATACATGAAACATTGAATTTAAAAGTTAAAATAGACTTTATGCCACAAGACGCTTATTAAACTGCAAAAAAGCTAAGTACCGAAAATTCGAACGACCTTTTATCTCAGTTCCTTTTTTCATTTATTATTGTTTATTGGTTCAAGAAACCATTTGGTCGACGCATATCTGGAGTTTTTGGTCCAGACTTAGTAGGTTTCCATTAATTTGGTTTTAAGTGTAATTATTTTGCCATATATAAGTCTCGAAGGAAGATCATTTAATGGTTGCTTATGTACGCGAAACAGCTTGTTCTATGGTAACCAATTTACATTTCTAATAACATATTTTAACAATCAAGCATTGTAACTTTTTATATGTATAATAATTGATATTATGTGTCAATCTATACTAATATTATAAAGAGGAAAGATTTGTTTGTTTGTTTGTTTATTTGTTATGAATAGGCTCCGAAACTACTGGACCGATTTCAAAAATTCTTTTACCTTTGGAAAGCTACATTATCCCCGAGTAACATAGGCTATATTTTATCCCTGTATTCCCACGGGAACGGGAACTGCGCGGGTAAAGCTGCGGGGAGGCAGCTAGTTTAATTATATATTCGTGTCTTAAAATGTTCATTTATGTTAGGAAACTGACGCAATTTCTTTTACGTAATATTTATCTTATAATTTTTATATTTATTACATGTTCAATTCCAAGTGATTTCGAGATTTTGTGAATTCAGGTCGGCAATGAGTACTTAAAAGGTTGTATAGCCATTGATGTTGTTTTTAATTGAAATATTTTATTAATTTGTTATTTATTTATGCCTCTTTTGTGTCAAAACTTAATATTGTAAAAATATTAATAGATGTTAACATTGTTTATTGCTTGCATTTATTATGTGATTTTTCTGAAAATATATTAGTTAACAAGCCTAAAAATTGTGTTTTTATTTCTTGGACACAGACTTATTTTGAGATTTGAGCACATTTAATTTAATAATTCAAACTCGCTTGCTTTACTTATTTCATGTATTAAAAAGCAAAACAGACATACAAAAATTGCTACACCTTAGGAAAAAGTTAGGTGAAGGAAATTAAAACATGTGTAATGATCTTGCAAATATTTTACTTGTATTATTTTGTTACATAATATTTTATGGCACTTAATTCAATATCACTCAGCAACTGCATCATTTCTGTGGACAATTATTTAAGATTAATATTACATTGATCATAAATGATGTTTATCACGATGTTACCGTAATAGTGCAAGCACACGGTTATTATCAAAATTATGTCACTTTAATTCTATCGCTTTTTTATGCATAAGTATTTATTTAACATTTTTCAAATAAATCTTCAAAGCCAAATATTAACCCAGTTCCATTTGACCTTCAAGCGAGTGTGGCGCCATCTGAGATTAGCTTGATTAAATTAAAATCTTTGTTGTAATAAATTTATTGTTGAATGTAAATTTAACTTTCAATTCCCGAAGCAATGTAAGGGTGGGTAATTTTCTATCGGTGCGTACGGCATCTTAGCGTCTCAAATAATGGACCGATCCAAATTCTGTTTTAATGCTGACCAGATTGACTTAACTGGAAAAATCTTTTCCTATCGATTCTATGTTATTTATTTCAAAGTTATAGTAAAATTCCGCGGAGTTTACTTACGGGTTTCGCGCAAGGAGATCCTTTGCGTACGTATCTGAACAGGGACTCGGCCATGTTGGCGGGGGTGGGTGTGGAGCACTTCTCAAGGGCGGCGACGATGCAAGCAGTCAGCTCGTCGACCTTAGCGCACTTCTCCTGTAACACAAACAAATAAAAACTTTATTAAACCACATTACATACATTCAAATTAAATTGCAGTCTCTGTCACTTTAGGAAGGCAAAGCCTGTATCATGGGTCAGCTCCTTCCCTAAATAAATTTGACAATTTTAATAGTGTACAAAAGTTAACACGAGTACCACGAGTTCTGCAAGATACGTAAAATTACCGCGAGCCTGAATTAGAAGTGAGGGACTCACCGATACACTCATGAGGGTGCGGATTCAAACCTCGTGAGCTTATAAACTTACGGCTTCACAACAACGACTTTCGTAATTAGCATTTTACCGTATAATATATAAATAGGTATACACACATGATGAAGGAATTAAGGTTTTACTAAAAATAAAAAATAAACCTTAACTATATAGAGAGCAAATTTTTAACATAAAGGCGTATAGGTACATCCTACTAATACTATAATGTAAGAGTAACTCTGTCTGTTACGACGAAACCAAACAATTTTCAATGAAATCTAATAAAGTTATAAACTAAAGCTTGGGAAAGGACATAAGATTTTTTTTAATTCAAAGAAAACTAAAGCTCCCGGGAATGCGGAGCGAAAGCTAACTTTCCATATACATATTATGGGATAATGAGGATGGAACCAAACAAATTAAACTTACGGCCAGGGTCAAGCTCTTGGCAGCATCAACAGACTGCACGCTGTCCTTAGCCTTTGTGCCGCACTCCCTGATGGAATTAGCCTGCTCCTGGAAGCACTCGGGTCCCTTCTCTGCGATGAACACTGTAAACATAACATATTGCTTAGATAATTTTTTATACTTACCACAAACAAACAGGCATAGGTATGGTCCCATCTGAATAGATAAATGATTTTAAGCTCTCTTGCCATTAGGCACTCCTTGTAGGTATGATAATCACGCCTTCGATATTCTATCTACTTCCTTGATGCCGTAATGGATATTGGATAGGTACTTCATCGATAGGGGAGTAAAGCTACTACCGAAGCTAGTATTATAGACCTTGATACCTACGTATTTTTAATAGCTTTTATAGACATTAACATCTTGATTGAAATAGAATCGATTCAGATAAGACTGCGCTGGACCGCAAGATGGATGGAAAGCCCTTATATAAGTGATAGGTAGGTAGATAACTTACAAGCAATCCTGTCTCCGTCCTTGTAGCAAACGAAGTCGATGAGCTCATCGGCGCTGTTCTTGGCTGCGGGCAGATGTTCCCGGGTCTTAGCTTCCAAGCATGGTGCGAATACGTCGACTAGGTTGTGAATGCAAGTCTTGAATTGAGGTCCCTTTGCGCAGTACCTGAAATAAAACGTTTAAAGTTAGTTATCATTTCTCTAAGACTTGTTGGCATCCTAGTATTATGGTGAAAGGAATCTAATGGCAACTACGGTGACTGTAGGTTATAACATCATGGGACATTCAGTATACGCGACCAATATAATACTAAACTAAGCAGAGCATTATGGTAACTATACTACTTACTTAGGTAGATACATATTTTTTAAATATATCTACCTAAGTAGGTAGGTACTTATATCGATATTGACGAACATTTGACAAGTGTTTGCCAAAAGATTTCGATCAACATGAGATAGGTTAGATATATGGGCTATCTAACACTATAATAATTTTTCAATTCAAACCAGTAGTTCCTGAGATTAACGCCTTTAAACAAACTCTTGGCTCTTTTATATTGATTAACATCTAGAAAATGTTACTTGCGCAGAACTTTATACTACAAAGGTAGACTTACTTCTTGAAGACTTCGTCGAGGGCACCATTAGGCTTAGCTTCCTCGATCTCCCTCTTGATGGTATCTACGTCGACGAGCCCCTTCACGCATTCCACGAAGGTCTTGACACCGTTCTAAACGAAAATAAAATGTTAATTAATTATGTATGTTAGTGCCTACTTACTTAACTAAGCAAAATATCTTTTGGCCGCGCTTAGAAACGTAATAGAAAACAAGAACCTACCTACTGATTCTGATATAAGAAGGTATCTAGATATTAGAAATTATTTACAAGTGCTTATTTATATCTATGTGCTTATTAATTTAAAATAGCAATTAGCTATATCAAATACCTTTATTCTAAATTGTTAAACTTTTTTAAACCAAAATATATTTAAAAAAGTATGCCGCAACTTTTCCTGGTTCATTACAGTTGAAGCGTGACTGCCGAAATGGTAATAGCTTCAGTAGATTGGACCTCCATAAGAGCCCTATTTGGGTCTAAACTGGATAGATGCAGTTCTTAAACCTTCTTGGCTCTGAAAACATCTGAAATGTGTTCCTAACTCACCTCAATACCATCAACTTTGTCACCAGCGCCGTTCTTCTCACATTCGCCTTTCAGTAAATCCTTGATTTGCTTACGCTTGTCTTCCGGGACGAGATCCTGCGCCAGGACTCCTGAAATTATCAATTTATTGAGACCAAATTCAAATATTTTTCATTGAACTACAATTAAAACATATAAAACAATATCTATCAAACAATACGATAAATTTATTAACCTAAAGTAGTTGTTTTGGACTAGCTAGTTATGTCCTTACTACCTTCCGGGAATAGCCAGCCTATATAAAGCAAGTATCTAGGTACAAATTAAAAATATATGTAGTTCGTGGGCAAAAACTATTTACTAAATTTAAAAATAAATACTTAATTTTAAAAAGTCATAGGTTTCAATGTGACATAGGCGCATACCTACTTAGGTTTTATTACGAAACAATAAGTGTGTATCGATCGTATTATCACGAACTCATTGACCCAACATTATTCCCGTTTATTTATCTGGTTCGAACAAATATTTTTAAGTGTGTAATCAATAAGTTTCCAGGCGGCTAATCTAAATGTAAACAATATTTTAATGTCAAATTGGTAATTTAAAGAGCAATGATTTTGGAGCAACAATAACCTCCTTATGTTAGTGATAATTAACTAATGACTAATTCATTAAGTAAACTATTACTAATACAAATACGCTAATTTTTAATTCAGAAAACTTAAGCTTAAAGGATGAATTAATTATTTATGTTTGCTGATGTCAATAAAAATAATATTACAAATAGAAACTGTATCGTATGCCTACTAGCTGCCTCCGCGGGGTTTCTCCCGCGTAGTTCCCGTTGGAATACGAGGGTAAAATAAAGCCTATGTAGCCTATCCTCCCTAATAATGTTGCTTTCTAATAGTAAAAGAATTATTGAGATCGGTCTAATAGCTTTTAAATTTATTTGTTACGTACAAAGACACAAATCATTCTTCTCTATATATTAGTATGTTTTACCTACTCTAGGGAAAAAGTATTATTGAGATCGGTCTAATAGCTTTTAAATTTATTTGTTACGTACAAAAATACAAATCATTCTTCTTTAAAATATTTGTATGTTTTACTTTAAGAACTTAAAGAAAAGGTACTGACATATACTGACATAAACGTGAATGTGACAGTGAGGAATTACGTATAAAATTGCTAAATGTAGATGAACTCGGTTCTCTGATCGGTCTGATCAAGTAAATTGGTAAATGGGTCGAAGCGAGCTGCACAGGAAGAGGGGCCGAGACTCCGGTTACAATAACCAATGCAGTCTTACATCGGCTCAATGTAGAGTTATGCACAGTAGTCTTTTTAATGTCTATGGTTTTAATTTAAAAATAAGAACTCGATGAAAAAATAACTGCTTATCATTTAAGGCCAGCTATAGTTTTAGCAAGTTTCTTTAATACTTGGTATTTTTTAATCTTTCCTGACAAATGCAGGAAATGCTTAGCATAAATATACAAAGTAATATATGATCGGACACTGCATTAAATTAATACACAATTACTCAGTTGTCATCTATGATTTATCTAATACCTTATTACAATTTAATGTAGTTACTTATAGAATGTGTTACTCGCAATATGCTTTGTTTGTGTAACCTTAAGGTTATCATACTATTAAATTTCCCTTGCATAGATAAGTCCCGTCATAAATATCTCTTCGAAAATGCTGATACTTTATAAATTGAGTTATTATTGTCTATACAAAAATAAGTAAACAATTTCGGTTCGGATTCGCGATTTCAAACGTCATTTAAATAGAGTAGATAGGTAAGTATATAATGGATTGGACAAATAAATTAATGATACTATGAAATTTTATTAAATATCACAGGTACCTAAATTAAAGCGCTGGGTTCGGAATGCACAGTCGTCACTTTGTCAAAATTCTACGTTTATGTGAAGAAAAGTTTCGACCCAGTCTTGGCTTTTCTTCACATGATTAAAACAAAGAAAAAAGCACCCATAAGATCTTATTGACGTCGTAGGTTGGTTACTGATTAGTAAATAAGTATAAACAACTTGATGCGTTGTTTGTGATTTGTGATACCTTAAATTTTATCATCCGTTTAATGAAAACAAACGAAAATTATGATCAGAATATTTTCATTAAGTTGGGATTGTTTTTGTCCTGCCTGAACGTAATTCCTACATATAAAAAAACTTAGTAAATAATGCTAAAGTCACTTAATAAGTTTGAAGTTCCCTAAAACGTCTGTGCTTACTTTAAATAAGAAAAAAAACACTTACCGACTGCCAGAATGGCGAAAAGGAGAGTTTTCATCAGCATGATGAAGCAAACTTGGTACAGTAAAGACAAGGTTGAGGTCCAGACACCGAATGTCAACTGAAGCTCAAATGGCCCTAAGCCACATTATATACGGATGTCTCTACTTGGGAGGCTATTATTAACGTCATACGATAAATATCATTAGCGTATAACATCGGTCGAGATGTACAAAAGAGAATGATAATTTGCTAATGAGGCGAGCGGTATAGGGAGTTCGAGCGAGGAGTAATTTGGCGTTTCATTTTCGAATACCTTCACAGACAATCACGAATTTTTAAAAAATATTTATTTACAAGATACGTTATTCAAATTACAACTAAAAACAGAACATAAAATAACATAAAACATAACAGATCATTTAAAACATATGTACCTATACAGAAAAATACTTTAGCCCGTATAATATAGAATGAATAGGGGACATGTTTTATAAAACATCTACCAGAATTTGCAGCATGTTTTCGTTGTTTTGTGTGGGTTTGACATGATACTTGATTTCTATCTTTTCAGTAATCATAACTCTTAAGGTATGAAATGCTGTTGCCCTGGTTATGCTTCGGTCCCTTTAAAACCGTTGGAACCACCTTCCCAGGTTAATGATTGTGTCCAAGGACATTGGCGTAAATATCTATAAACATTTTGTTGGAAAATTATAATCTTAATGTGGAACCAGATTACTTTTTTCAACATAATTATCGTCGCAAAAACAAAAAAATATATAGGTACAATCAATAGATAAATTAGAATTAACATGTACATGATCTTCTTAGATCATGCTGAACACTTGATGTGAATTAATGAGCATGCGTCGTAGTTGAATACTTTACTTAACCAAATGCGTAAGAAATATTTTTACCATCTTAGGGTTAATCGATCAATTATGCTAATATGTTGTTCTCTGCCTTTATACATGTCTAATGTGTCATCTAATTCTTTGATATCTATGCACGTTAATCACGTTATAAGATAAATCTCTGCACAGTATAAAACAAAGTTACATGTTTACCTATTTAATAGCTTCCTTCTGCAGTAAAAGATATAGAGGGCCAATTGGAAACTATGCTAAACTCAATTTATAAAACCATCAATATTTTATTTTCCTATTGAGAGCTCACTATACTACTATACTTACGATTTATGATTACCATGTTTTTCTGCAGTGTCCGTTTAAAATAAGAGTCATAAAAACTCACTTAATAAAATATACCTACTTATGTAACATTGATATTACCAAAATACGCTCACGTGGATTACTCTTTATTTCTCAACTGTCTGTTTCTCATATTCAAAATTGGTGTTCGTACATTCATCTCTAAAAATCGAACCAAGATCCATCAAAATCGATACAGGAGACTGGTAGACCTAGATAATATTTCATACAAACCGAATAGGAAGAACCTTCTCTAGTCTCTAAATCTCCTACAAAAACTGTAATTTTAAAATAATATACTCAAATTTCATAGCGATCCCATCAGCCGTTCTGGCGTGAAAGAGTAACAAACACCATAGGTAGGTACATACTATTACATTCTCACAAACTTACGAATTCATAATTTTAGTAGGATGGTTCATTAAATACCTACTTACTCCATTTGCAGTCTATTTAAGATTTTCTTTCTCATTATAACCTATCGATTTAGAAAGAGATGCACGTTTAGTTATGCTTTAGAATTGACTACCTATAGAATTATCGCTGATGATATGAAGATGTTAAAGATAGACCCCCAGAGCGTCGGTTCGTCGATATAAAACGTATGGTATGTTACCGCGCGAGCTCAGGCGATAGCTTACTGACGAATAACGATAATAGGGGTTATCATACTTGTCCGACACCACCTTTCCGCGAAACTGTTTATTGTACACACATTAGGCAACTAAATAAATACATTTCACTGTAGCTATGGTAGGTCAATGTGTTCTAAAATAAGTCAATGTTTCTTGATTAAAACATTCATTTTAGGCTTTACAGTTGCTGAATCTTTTTTATGTTCACGTAAAGTATTAAACGTATAAGATTCACACGTACCTAGATATCAGTGCAGTTTGTTAATTTATAATCTACTAGTGGCTCCCCGCGGTTTCACTCATTTTCCGGGAAAAAAAGTATCTTAAATGCTCTTTCTCAGGCTCTAGACTAGAATAAAATTTCATTGAAATCGGTTCAGTAGTTTTAGCCCAAAAGCGAGACAGACAGAAAGCTACTTTCGCATTTATAATATTAGTGAGGATGAACTATAAACGACACCCTACATTTTAAAATGAAAGATAGGTATATACTATTTTATTATTGATAGCTTTTTGAAATAATAAGTAATTATTAAGCAAGGACTAGACTTGAATGTATTCGTCTAGTGTTCATGAAATCCAAATTGTTGGCTAGAAAGCGGATGCGAGTTTTCTGTTATGCTATGTCGAAAGTTATTGGTTCGTTTGTATATAATAGATACCTTGAAAAACCCAAAATATACAAAATATACTACAATGCTATTGCAAAAGTCTTAATGTGGTAGGGATAGTATCATCAATGCATTTTTTGCACTATTACCAAGTCATTACCAAAAACGAATGAACGCATTAACATGAACAAACAAATTAATTATTTTGTTTACTGTTTGTGAATATGTTAACGAAATTTATGTGAAGTTCGTTACATTATAGCAACAGATAACTTATTGATCTTGATAAAATTGTTATCTTGGACCGTGAACTTTTAAGGTTAGACAATACGTGGGTGAATTAGAGAAATATTTATCTATATAGGTATATATTAGTAATAATATATTTATATTGTATTTTTCTGTTAGGATGGACCGGCGTTTTGGAAGGGGTGTGTGGGGAGAGGCCCCTTTAAGATAGTTTAATGTGTTTGGATATCTACTTACATATTGCTATTTATTGTTATTATATTTTTTTTCTTAAAATATGTGAACGAGGGAAGGTAAAGACATTTTTACAGGGTCGGCAACGCGTGAGCGACGCCCCTGGTGTTGCAAGCGTGACAAGCGTCCATAGGCTACGGTAACTGCTTCCCATCAGGTGGGACCGTATCCTTGTTTGCCACCTTAGTGATATAAAAATATGGTCTCTTCTGAATAAACAGATATAGGCTAGTTTTAATACAAAAAAAATGGTTCGATACATAAAACATTCACTGGAATTGATAACCTCTTCATGATCTTTTTTGAAGTCGGTTAGAAAGGAATAAATAATAATCTACTCTTAGGAATAAGAAGATACTTAGCGACACGAAAAAACAACATGTAGGTTCATATGTTTTTATTTATCAAACATTATATAATGGTTAATAATGGCAATTTTTGGAATTCTACATTGATGGCTGACAAATTCTGATATTTTTTTAAACAATTATCGACATAATTTCCCGAACACAGTAACGCCAAAATAATCCAATACAAAGACATTATGCGATTTGGCTGTTATACCTATTAGGCGGGAAAACAGGACGATAATTTAGATTACTTTACAATATTTTAGAGTCCTATTTTGTCACGTTTTTGAATGACCAATGCCTATAGAACTGCGTGTTCATTGCACATTTTGTACTCAAAGAATATTCCTTCTCTTTCAGATAACATCGACCAACAAGCGCATTCTATGTAAGTAAACTACGCTTTATATTATATACTTAGGTCGCGTTGTCGTAATTACTCTTTTATTATATAAAGTTACTTGTTAGGAGCGCACAGAGCACACATTTTTATATATGACCTGTGACCATATATGTACAGTATCATACGATGAGAAGAATAAGAAACTCTCATTTAAACGTTAGCAAATAGGTACGTCATGCAAACTCTAACACGCAGTTTTCTGGTAAACAAAGAGTACAGCATATTTTACAAATACACTTAAAAGTCTGCTCCACCTGAAAGACACTCTTCAGATAGTACGCGCGTATTATAAAGGAGCTATTCATTTCTGGTACTCACTTGAGCCGACCAGCAAACTTAAGTTGGTCACATCAAAAGAGAATATGCTATCATCATAACTAGTCATTAAATAAATAAATAATCTTATTAAATTACTTCGAGATATATTATACGTTAGTTATAACGACACTAAGCCATTTGCGACGTTAGGTACCATATTTAAAATCTGCATCGACCACACGTCGAGCATCATCCATTTTGTACATATGCAAATTTAACATACACCATAAAATATCAATTTAGTTATTACAAGTCTCATCCATTTCATATTAATAAAACACAATAGGTAGATAATAAATAGTTACAAATAACGAAGAAAATAATTTATAACTAACATCTAATACAACAATTATAAATTAAAAATGAATTTTCTTGTTACACAAGAATGGTTTTTGTTACAATAAAATCACAGGTAAGTACTTAATCGCTAAATACATCAGCTATAATTATTAATAACACATAATCAATATTCTCTTAAAGAGTTTAATGTTTGAATCGCATCCAAGAAGACCCTCATACAGTGTTACAACATTTAAAATAAAATTTTCAAATAAAAAATGTTACAATCAATAACGATTAGGTACTTCTATATTTAGGGTAGTCCATAATGAAATGCCTTATAAATTGGTATCCTTTTGCTAACCTAGCGACCCATCACGGGGCGAGAAACTGACCAGAAAAGGATTTTTCTACACAGGACTTTATTATGAAGTTAATCAAAAATACTATCAATCATTGATCAAACAACGTCTCTGCAACCACGTAGTACAGCTTGGTACAAATAAACTACAATATGTAAATCTGAGAGTCAGTTACTTTTAAAACCCGTGATACCAGCTCTAAGTCCATACTTTTTCATGATAACAAAATGATAATGGATCAGGTCGCGCAGTTATTCACAAGTTTATAATATTATAGTTAGTATTAATAATATTTATTTAATATCATTATAGTTCTTATTTTTGATACAGTTACAAAGTCATCCGCCTAAAGTTATAGGCTATCTCACTCACGCATTTCCATGTCTAAGATTTTATATTTCTATTTCATGCATACAGTTTGACAAGATTCATTCATAGACGAATCTTATTGCTTCCAGTCAATATAAAGAGAAATATACCTCCACTCACAAAATGATTAAGAGTATACCTAATATGATCATTTAAATTACCATTCATTAAACACTATTTGTGTTTTCTGTCTGACTCTTTCGTCAGACTACATTTCTGGAATTTACAACCACACCAAAATTCCAGAACAAAGCTACTATATTGTTATTTCCAGAACTTACTTGACCTTACTAACGCTGCCGTTCGTATATCGCTTTAGAAGGTAAGCACCTTAAGCTTTAAATGGCGTTTATTTATAGGTACTCTTACGATATAAAAGTTTCATGCGACAACTTTTATTAGTTATCAACAGCGAAATGTGATTATTTTTACTGTTGCATTATTATTTCTAAATATTATATTATTATTTACATTTTGATTTAACTTGCCAAGCCATACCTAGTACTATGTACTTTCGATAAGCGAAAACAGTCATTTTTCGTACAAAATATTAAAAACGCTACAGCCAATACATTATATATTTTTATAAGTACATCCGAGTCTAGAAGTCCTTACCATACATAAAGTTGGCGGCAGTGAGTTGAATTTTGCTTGCCAAATCATGCAATTAAATTGGTCAAACTTTAGAATGGTATTTTTTTTATTGGCATAAGTAAAATACCACGTATAAAAATCTATATTCGGCAATTAGGATGTTTAAACGCCAAAATTGTATCTGTTTTCATTATATGAAACTTACGTTACCCTAAGACGATTAAGAGTATTTTTTTATTGATATAATAATAATTATTATAAGTGATTTAACCTATGCATACACCTTTTACCATTTTTGGTTTTATACCCATGATGTAGGTACTTTCAGTAATGTTTAAGTTCTCTTTAGCAGCCTTAAGTTTATTTACAAAATCAAAAAGCATATCTACAAAATCGTATAGAATGACAGTACTTAGTTGGCACTATACAATTTCTCAAACAAAAAATAATAATTTTGTGATAAAATATTTATATGTACGAAAAAATTGCTTAAGTTTTAGAAGGTAGATACACACTGCTATCTATTAAACAAATACAATTTCATATCCTACATTGAAGAAGAAAACATCTGGGGAAGCACTAGATTTTTCACACAAAAATAAAGCAGTCGTAAGGTCAAACAAAAAGAATGCCACCGGCACTGCTCTCAAATAAATTAATATTTTTTGTCTTTCTTTCTTTTATTTCATTAAAAGCTAATCTCAAGTCCTGATTTTCAAACTCAACTCACAACCAATATCATAACTTAGGCTAACATACCATCAACATTCTTAAGTATTTTTTAAGTTTAGTTGGGTATACCTATGCAAATACTTCATAAACATTTGGATTCTGTAATAGGTCATTAAAACATTTGTCCTTCACACGTAGATATATAAAAAAACCACTGACCAGTTGAAGAAGTATATACAGACTGACATATCCAGAAATATAGACGGATGCAATTATACCGCTCCATTTTATCATTCAAGCTGATAAAGTTTTCTGCTTGTTGATCAGAGCATTCAACAGCTTGATTCTCGCCTTGACAGCTTTGTAGCGGAGATATTCATCTTCGTGGCCCTTTTTGTCGTCCCTCTGTACTTTTCTGCTGTTTAGCAACTCGAAACTAACTTCGTAGTCTTTTATAGTCCTTCGGAGCACCTGTGACAAACAGAACAAATATTTTACAACATTGCGTACAAATTTATTTGAATATTATATATTTGTAATGTCCTGAGGAACATTTTGAGCTGTTTAAATCCCTAAACATTTATAAAGCTCAAATTCTTTATCCGTATTCGAATTGTAATTTGATTACAGCACCGGGAGCTTTACTTACTTTCAAAACGAATTGTGTAAATAACTTCCGATTGTTTCTATTTATTAAATCATTGAGTCCATCAAGGGTACAACAGTCAATTTGGTGCAAATATACTTACACATTTCTGCAATTTGGCCTCAGATAACGCTTTGGTTAATTCGTCGAGACCGAGACAATGTAGACCTTCGTTAGATGGAGGTGCTTCCTCGCTGTTGGCAGACTGAGCTGATGACGTCGACGATGGTACCTCTTCCCCCACGATGGTCGAGCCCTCTCGAGTGGGCGGTGACTGGAGGGGAGTCTCTGCTGTCTCCTGGAATCAAAAAAATATAATTGTATTAAAAACAAAAGAAAAGCTAGAAGACACATATTTAACAGACAAAACAAAATAGTAATCAAGTGGAAGGTGTGCCAAGAAAGCCAGCACTGATTATTGCGCTGTTTTTCATATGGCCTTAAGTAAATATATTTTTTATTGTGTGAAAAGTGCGTGTATCTAAATTGCGTTTGGCATTCTGATAACGTAAGATTATTTCTAAAACATACATAAATTGTAGATTGCATTTAAATATTTTTATTGTTGTACCTAGTTAGATAAGAGAATAATGATGTCATTATACCTGAGAGGAATCAGAAGGCTTCTCCTGAGAATCGCTGGAGCTGTCCACACTAGAATTGAACAGCATTGCCTCATGTTCGTGGATCGTCGCCAATTCACCATTCACGCAACCGATCACCTAGAATAAATGAGTCGGTTAGATTATAATAGTGTAAAATATAGATTTAGGGATAATGTCAAAATATATCGCTTCTATTTATATGTTGATTGTCAGACTCAAAGGTCAGTGCAATTCTACGTGCTCCGTATAACAGATAGAGATTCTAGAGTTTTAGGAACACAAACATAAGGTCCAAAGGTAAACATATTCTATTTACAATTCAGCAGGTATGTTACAGGAGTGAGGAGGTATGATTTCATAGGAAACAAATGTCTACCACTTACAGCATCAGGCCTAGATGACGCAAGTACACGTTTCACAGCCCTGTATCTCTCGTACAGATGCCTGGCCGCCCCTCTATCGGCAGAATGGGCCGGTGGTCTGCCTCTAGCTGCTTCTAGACGGAGTAAGGCCCTCTGCACACACGCCTTCTCAGCTGCCAGTTGAGCTGATGACCAGTTAGCTTCGAGCACTGCTGATCGACCTGCCGCTTGACGACAACCTTCCAGCCACTGGAGATATAAGACAGTAAGCAGATTCAGAAGAGTCCTTACCTACCTATGGGTCTAAGGGTAGTGACAGTGGCCTAAAAGACAAAGTGTCCCGAGTGACTAATAACCTAATGTTGTTAGCTCGGGTAATACGTTGTCCACAGACCGACTGTGTGGATATTTATACTGTGATAAGGGTATTGGTGTAAACAGGATCTAAAGTATCTATAGGTCATCTAACCAATTGGGCTACTTTACTTCAAAACCCAGTTACCTAATTCGTACACGCAGATTAGTAATGAATATCATTACATACTGTGAGTTAATTAATGTATAGGTACCTATATATCAAATCGAGCGTTAGAGTCGTCGATTTATAAAGTATGTGCCTGTGGAGGCCTATTTGAATGAATAAATAAATTTTTCATCCCACCATCTCGGAAAGAGTATTTTTAATCTTCAATATCTGAGTGGAAAAGCCGTTTTTATTCTCTAGAGGATAAAGTAAATTGAATTTGGAACATCGTGTGCACTAAGTTTGTGAATTAAAAAAAAACATTAAACCTATTTACTGCTACCTCTATGGTGCCGAATATATCATACAACTTTTTTTTAATTTGTTAAAAACTCAGACTCGGCACCTTCTTGGTGTTCTTTTTTCAATTTGCTTTGTACGCGGTTTTTTTTTTGCATTTAGTCATTTCCTCGCTGAGGTGGAATGAAAAGTTACGTGTTGCACTCGAGTGCAAAGATTTTTCACCTCGTGCTCTTTTGATTCCCTCGCTAACGCTCAGGATTCTAATTTTGAATCACTCGCTGCGCTCGTGATTCAATTTTAGAATCCTTCGCTTGCTCGGTCATCAAAATTGAACACGCGGTTAAAAAGCAACTTTGCACTCTTGTATAACAAATAACTATTATTTCAATACATGGTTAGGACATAAAAATTAATCGTAGGTCGTAATTCTCGAAATACAGGATGAATTTAATTTAAAAACCAGTGGATTTTATTAACTTCCCCAGTCCAGGATATTATTTGATTTATCCTAACTTTTAACTTTTCCCTCTTAACTTAATTTAATCTAAGCTATTTAGTTCAAGGAAGGTTGCTTTAAGATACTTTTTTTTTGTAAAAGCAGTGTTAATTCTCTTAAAATATTGGTGAAAAAGCAAAATATCGTATTAAATAAACTAAAATAATTATACATACGGTCATGTTTAGTAGATATATGCGCGTTACCTCTTCAATATCTCTGACAACTTCAGCCATGGACTTCTCACTTTTCAGTGCTGCATCCAGCTTATCATCCCTTTCTTTCTGCTGCTTAGCCGCTTGTACTTTCAGGGCGTATTCGACGGGATCCGCTTTAATACAGCGCTTTTCTGCTTGAAGTCGACGAAGGGCTTCGTACATGCGAGTCAGTTGAACGTCAGTTATACGATCGCTGGGTGTGAGTGCATGCCCGTTCTTGGATTCGAAATCGGTTTCGTGTTTTGAAATGTTCTTCTTGAGCACGGTTATCTGAAGCAGGCAGATCGCATACTTATATATACAGAAAAAAACAGCCATTTTTTCATTGATGGGAAGCCGTTTGCTTAGAAATGTCTGTAAGGTAATCTGAGTCTGATAGGAAAACTAACAAATTTCCAAGAATAATATTGATGCAGTTTTATCAGAAACTTCTTAGTAGGTAATCCATATCCATCAAGAAACATCGGTAGGTCGATAAATATATATATAAGACATATGGAAAGATATACCTACACACAGCTCACCCCAGTATTTGAACATGCAATACCTGGAGGTTACATAATGAATTTTGCACCACCAGTCAACCGTAGCTTGTTAGCCTAGCTGATCACTAAAAATTGTATGATGCTGTAACTCATTCTTTAAGTCGAAAAAGTTTCAAACTTGTTAGTAGTTGTTTTTACCTTCTTGTTAATCTTCTCTAGCCTACGATCCGGGCAGGGCTGATCGCGGCGCGCGTGGTGGTGCGGCGGCGGCGCAGCGCTGCGCTCGTCCCGGCGCGCGCGCTCGGCGGCGCACATAGCCTCTGCACTCTCGACGGATATATCGACATTCTCTTGTTCTGTGATGCTGGCTGAGCGACCCGACTGCCGGTTGAGAGCGGCAGCATCCAAGGTCTCGGGCTCATCTAATACTGAAAATGAACATCACACTAATATTATAAAGGCAAAAGTTTGTGATGTGTGTATGTTTGTTACTTTAGAGCGGTTTTAATAAAATTTCGTATGGAGTTAGCTGGTTAGCTTAGCTGACCCTACAGCTTCTCCGTGAGATATTACATATGAAGGAAGGTGCTCCGGGTAATATCGTACTTAGGGTACTTAGGGTTTACTAATGGGCTTTCCTGTATCGCCTAAGTGAAGAGTATCCAAAGTTATCTTACAATATTTAGTTAATATCAAAGTCGAGCAACGGTAATTGAAAGACAAAACATAAAGAAGAGAATCCGTATTCTCTTTGACTTTTAGATATCCATATTACATAACTGATATTTCGAAGATTTATCATAACACGGTATCATATACATACTTTGTGGTTTCTGCAATACGACATATTCAAAGTGTGGTGGTGTGCTGCATCGTAGATCTTCAGAAGTTGTGAAGCAATCGTTCTCTTTCGGGTGCTTCGGTATTCTGGTGGGTGCTCGGCGACGCTTGCCGCCGTACTGCGGGCGGCGAGCGCGCGATAACCGCTCGGCACGACGTTCCGACTGGAATGATGTTGGCACTTTAGAAGTAGTCGAAGGACTGATGTTTCGGTAAGCCAGGAGCTTGTACAAGGGAGTTTCTTTTTAAAGGACTAAAAGGTTAGCCTCAGATTTTACACCCTAACGCGGAGTGTTTCGGTGAGAGCAGAGGGCTCTAAACTAAAATTCGACGCTATCTATTTATGCTGCATCAACTGGATTTGAGTATAGAGAACGGCAATTTTATATTCCATCGCCTGATTCACCGAATTTTCATAAATTAGTTTTTGTTATACTTAGAGCAAATATTTTTTATACCGGTACGTTTTGATCTTTCAAAATTATTCGTTGTGAAAATACTGTATATTAATACTTAAATCTAAGTAAATAAATGTAATATTGACAAAAATTACCATTGAACTATTTACCTCAAGTCGATTATAGTCATGTAGCGGTGGCGGAGGAGGCGGCGGTGGCGGTCGCTCCTCGCTGTGTGGCCTCCTTTCTTTCCTCTCGTGTGCGCACCCGGAGTCGCGGCGCTCGCGTCGCTTGCGGGCCTCTCGCTCGCACTCAGGCGCCGCCATATCCTCCGTCTCCTTCTCCCTCTCGCGCGCCCGCTCGCAGCACTGCGCACGCCACCCGGGCCCAGATATTACAACCCGCCGCTCGCTCGGGCACTCTCTTTCGTGCCCGTAACCCTATCCATAGTATGAATGTTAATGTAACGTGTCATGTGCGTCGTAATGTGAATCTTCCGTCCTCGGAGTTAAAGTTGATGTTTGGTTGTGGGTGGGTAAGCTCTGACGCAGCATGGAGTGCAACGATATTTCATTTATAATAGAAAATGGATACAATCTAAATTTGTCCCCATTTACGATCGATTTAATCGGTAAAGTCGAACAAAGACATGAGACAATTTATGTTTTCGTTGCGTGACTAAGCATAAGTATTAATCTTGTATGACCTTTGAGGAGACATCTACCACCTGAAAATTATTTGGATCGATTTTCTGAAATCAATGGCTAAATATATTTACGCAGGTTAGGTAGGCAGATACTCTCTAGCCTTCAGCATTTTGTTTACCTATCGATACTGCAACATTAACAACAAAGAAATTCAATTACGAATGAAACTGATCCATTATATCTTTTTATTTTATTATTATGATCCAATATACTTGTTGTCCAAACTAATTGAAGTACAAATAAATTGTAAATAAAGGTTAGGTCCGGTTTAATGAAAAAGGTCAAACGGTAGAGAATAATGAAAACCGTTGAAGTCAGTTTTGATTGCATAACTAAAAGCGATCAAAAAACTATAAGTCACTATGACGTCATCGATGGTTGGGCAGATAGGAAGCCATTTTGTGATAATTTCCGTTTCATAAAGTTGCACTCCATTACTACAATGATTGATTGGCGTTCAATGCGTTCTGATCGTGAATGAATAATGATAGTAAAGTGTTGGTAATATCATAGTATTTGTATATAAAACGTGTTATAATAACTTCCGCTTCAAGCAATGTCTCTAATAAACTAACTTGCCACATGTTTGATGAAGCTTTATTTATTCTACGACACGGCTTTATTGTGTACCGACACAGAGTTTATAGGGTTATAAGAAAAGCAAGCGTTTCGTAGGCGCTTATTTCTCAATGAAAAGAGCATAAAAGCCAAGAAAATCTGTGTATTTATATAGCTTTTCCAATAAACCCTTGTGTTATTTATTGCGAAGCATGTTATGTATAGTAAAGCCTTTGAAGTTTATTTCATATATTTAATATTATTTATAAGACACTACTATATTTAAATATGTTATGTAAAGCCCCATTTTCTATTAATTTTACAAAAGTACCTGCAAAATTTCCAATTGTACCATGTTCGAAACTAAATCACCCAATTTCCAAAAGCTTTCGGCAGTTAATGTGACGATTCTGAAATTAAATCACGTTTTGGTACTAATGCAAATGAACGCATCTAAATACAAAATAAACGATTGTTATGGCAGAGCGATCATTTGTGTCCTATCATACTCGTAACTAATGTCAAGCATTTTCAGACAAAAGGCTGAGTATAAAGAAACGTTTCGTTCGTATCACGATATTGTACGATCGAATAACATCCGAGCTACGAACGCTACGCACGCGATTCTCAAGGACAAGGCTGGCTCCGGTGACATGGTCGTAGATTTAAATTTGCTACGACCGTAGCACTCTCTGAAATATACCTCGTTTAGAAACTGCGTAGTAAGTTCACCGTAGGTATTACTACGGTCAAGTTTGTAGGTATCTTAAGCGTTTTCCACACCGCTTCTCCGTAGCACATACTACGTTCCTACCCCATTGCGTAGCTTATTCTTTCTGAAATCCGTAGCATATACTCTGCAAAGTCCGTAGCTTTTTCTACGCTACTCGTAGCATATTTTTTGTTATACGGTTATTTACCAAGTGTCTACAAATGCTTTGTTTAAATTACATATCTATTAAAACAATCACAATAATCTATATACTTACAATGCAATATCTAGCAGCACCGACAATGGAGTCCAATATCCTGGATATGTTGTCCCGACTGCGGCTGGCCAGGGTCGCACGGATGGGGCCCGCTCTTGGGCAAAACCCCGTCCAAATATCCACAATCAAACACTAAACAACCGGGCTATTGCTTATCCTTTGATGTAAAACAAAGTGAAAGAAACAAAACGAAACGGCGGGGCATATACGCGCGCCGTTTTGACGGAGAATTTTACACTACACTATAGACTAGGCTATATAATTGAATAGTCAGATGTTTGGGAACCTCTATTTGATGATGTCACTTGTTTGCACGGTCATGTCGCGGTCCCGGCACATGTTGGTACGGCGCGAACAGCCGACGCGTGTTACCGTCCTACCCACTTACGGCTGCTTCAAGAAATGTGTTGACACTAGTCTGTAATTTAGCATTGATGGGTTGAATAGGGTTTATGGAGCTCCTTAGCTCACAATCACCGTTAGTGGGTAATTATCATGCCTGTCATATTACTTGTGTAATTTAACTGAGCGCGTGAATTACTCGAGTTAGGATTGTTATCGTTCAATTATCGTCTATCATTTTGAATTGCACTGTTTCGATTTTGATGTCGAATTCACTGTCCGCAATTGAAATCTGTAACAAGAGAAATGTTATTTGTAGTTCGTAAATTATTTTGAACGGCGGTATACGTTATTTACATTTGCCATTGCAAATGTTTGTTACAGTCATGTTCCACGAAATTGAAATACACAGATCGATAAATAGCTGTTTGTGATTATTTATATGAAGTTACTGAGACGAATAGAGACATGCGGAGTTAGTTTGCTATATTTTTATTGATTCAAACAATACATTATATTATTGTCTTTTAAGAGATGGTTTATGTGTTCTATTAAAACGTTGTTGTGGTTTTGTTTAAAATAAATACTGATGTTTAATCTCTATTACTAGGACATAATAAAAATAGAAAAATATTACGATATGCAACCTGCATAACTCTGTAATTCTAAAATGCTTTTATTTCATTCATTTGGTAAACTTATTTTGACCACTTCGTTTTTTGTAGTACCTACCTACTAATATCTAACTACCTGATGTACAATAGTCAACAAACTACTCCATTGCCACTAGTATACGACTCCCTCGAGATGTGTTGTGTTAGAACTTAACAACAACTATAAAAATGTTTATGCAACAAACAAATTAACCCGTAAAAGCACTCAGAATAATTGACTTTTAATTGGTGTATCCTATTACTTAAGCTACCTTTCACAGTTTTTATAGCCTATGGTTGTTCAGGTATTTTTATATTAATAAGGCTTGGGGATATAGGTTTCCTCACGATGTTTATCCTTTACCTAAAGCTAGCAGTCAATCTATATGATTTTTTACAACTTAAAAGTACGAGGCAGGGATTTCAACCTGCGTCCTCATAATCATTCTAACTAATATTATGAATGCGAAAGTAACTCCGTCTGTCTCGCTTTCACGCTAAAACTACCCAACCAATTTCAATCAAATTTGGTACACAGATAGTCTAGAGCCCGAGAAAGGAGATAGGCTACTTTTTATCCCTGGAAAATCTTCCGGGTAAGCGGGTGAAACCGCGGGTAGTAAGTACTTAATAAATTATACCCATAAATAGAAAAAAACGATTATCACCAAGGATGAAAGGGAAATATTTTCCTTAAGTCCAAAATGCATAATAATACGATACAACAGTTTCAAAACAGAATACAATATCTTATCTCGAGACTACCTACGAGAAAGTTTTTAATGACCTTATTAAATCATGGAGAATCTTAACAAAGATCTTTTGTATATTGTTTACTGTAGGTTTGCTAATTATGCTGTGGCTTGGCACCGACTTCAAACCAAGCAGCAAGCGGAAAGAATAAGTAGTCAGTAGTTAAGTAGAGGAAAGTGTTATAAATTGCTTTTTAGTATTTTTGGAAGTCGGTTTTTTTTAACGTAGTTTTTTTTTTTTTGCTTTTTAGTGATTTAAGTATGGGGAGGCTTATTATTTATTTAACAATCACAGAACACTATTAAATCTAAACGTAAATGAGATTAACCTTCAAGGTCAACCTAATAGCCTCAAGGAATACTATACTCTATCCATATGTACGTATATCGTAATCGATGTACATACATGGAAAAAAAAAATACCGGCCGAATTGAGAACCTCCTCCTTCTTTTTGGGAAGTCGGTTAAAAAATAAAAACTATTTTCACCATGGATGAGGGAAATATTTTCCTTAAGCTAAAAATGCATAATAATACGATACAACAGTTTCAGAACAGAATACAATATCTTAACTCAAGACTAGCTACGTCAAATGTAAATGTTCATTACCCACACACAATACATCAAACCTTGATCATTTTGGCAAAGTTCCAAAGTTTGGCTTTTACACAAATAATGACAGAAACTACTCATATTATATGGGTTGATTCAACGTTTTCGTAAATAAGATACCTCTTAGTATGTTTACAATATACAAGCATTGTACACAACATGTCATTTAAATAATAATTTTTGACAATATTTTTTTATCATACATTAATCTATATGATTTATATATACCTACTAGTGGACCAGGCAGACTTCGTTCTGCCCACCAGCGCCACCTACGGGGTCCAAGTATATGTAAGCTATCCTATCTCTCAAGTTGGATCGAACTGCACATGGTGTGCGAATTTTATTATAATCGGTTAAGTGGTTTATGAGTCCATTGAGGACAAACATTGTGACACGAGATTTATATATATTAAGATTTATCTGTAGTACCTATATCAGCGATCTGATTAGCATAACACAAGCTCACTTTGAAGCTTACTTTCGAATCAGCTTGACTGTGTGGGAAAAATGTCCCAAGATGTTACCTACCTATCAATAACTGAAGTCGAAATTGTTTTAGTGTTCATTGTCGTTTTAAACCTATTTCAATTTACACTGGTCGTAAATTGTGGTAAATTGTTATAAAACTAAAACATTAATGCACTTTCCAATGTAACCAACTAAAAAGATTTATTAACCAATCAATTGGTTGGCTTTGCGGTTAGTGACCCTGGCTTTTAAGCCGCGAGTCGAAGGTTCGCATCCCATCCAGGACAAACATTTGTGTGCATGGATATGTCTGTTTGTTCTGCGCCTTGATGTAATATCTGTGTATTTCAAAAGTAGTATATGATACTGCATCAGCTATCTGATAATCATATCACAAGCTCTACTTAGTTTGGAATGAGATTGGCCATGTGTGAAAAATGTCCCAGGATATTAAATATCCTAGTATAATTTATTTATTTATTTATTTTAAGGGCAACCAACAAGACATACACCAACGAAATTACAATTCAATACATTATGTTATTAAGTAGAACTCATTTTAAGTGCTGCCTCAATTATAGGCTACCACAGCATGCATTATATATTGTTATTTAATCTAAGACATATATAAGAACAAAAACAAAAAATTGTAATAATAATAACTAAATAAATCATCATAACATAATCAATACATTCATTAAATAAGCATTTAAAAAATTATAATTATTAAAAATAAAGTATAATTAACTATGACTGCTAATAGTGCTAATGCTTCACTGCGGTAAGTTCACAAGCTATTCATAATTTATTATGCTGCTGCGGCAAGCTACTTAAATTAAGCTAAAAGCCTATACAGTCTAGCTAATATTATTGATTTCATATCGTAGGTAAGCTAGAAAATTTAATTAGTCTAATCCATGTACGTACGTGTTGAAATGTTAAATGGCTTCTTAATTATGTATTTCGTGTTTCGTACCAATGTATAATTTAAACACGAAAGCTTGAAATTGCTCGATTCGTGTAGTGCTAAAATGTAGATTCTATCTATGTCTAGATTTGTATTTTTGTATGTAACGAATAAACTCAAAAAGTACTGGACCGATATCCATAATTATTTTTTCATTAGAAAGCTACATTATCACTGAGTAACATAGGCTATATTTTATCCCTGTATCCCCACGGGAACGGGAACTACGCGGGTTAAACCGCGTGGAGGCAGCTAGTGTAATATACCTATACAAGTAGGTAATTTAATGTTCAGTTCAATAAAGTGTTTACGTAGAGTATAATTAATATATCGATTGATATGGTTAATTAATCCATTACTATAAAGAAAGAAATATTTTTAAGTTACTATAAACGGACCTACAATTATTTACACTGTATACTATAACAATGTCTGAAATTTCGTTTCAGCAGAAAAAAAGCATTATTTGATTTTTTCCCGGATGGTCCAATATTCCCGACAAATTTACATGTCCCAGAATAGGTTCATAAAATTATTTAAAAAAGTAAATGAGTAATTTTTGTACAGAACGAAAGTACATAATGTTGCTTTGAGGCTGTTACCTAAGCCTTTACATTATACAGTCGGTCTATTTAGAAACAAAACAGTGTTGGTTGACGGTTGACCTTATTCCTAAGAGTTCACTGCTCTGGGAAATACGGGTAGTAAGTATACAGAAATAACGGGTTACCTAATATATTATACCTGCTACATTAAAACATGCAATTAGACTGACGAGACAGACGGAGAAACAGGATATAGTATGTAAAAGCCTTAACATAAGCTTATTTTATGGTTCTATTTTACAAAACCTTAACAATAGACAAATAAAATATATTTTCATCCCACCATCTCGGAAAGAGTATTTTTAATCTTCAATATCTGAGTGGAAAAGCCGTTTTTATTCTCTAGAGGATAAAGTAAATTGAATTTGGAACATCGTGTGCACTAAGTTTGTGAATTAAAAAAAAACATTAAACCTATTTACTGCTACCTCTATGGTGCCGAATATATCATACAACTTTTTTTAAATTTGTTAAAAACTCAGACTCGGCACCTTCTTGGTGTTCTTTTTTCAATTTGCTTTGTACGCGGTTCTTTACGCGGCATTTTTTCACGTCATTGTTAAACCTTATATTAAAAACAAGAAACTTGAAAACAAGTGAAAAAACTAAAATGAGTGATTCTAGCGACGAGGAAGTTTGCTTGACGCCAACAGAATTGACTGAAACTGTTAATAATGCGCAAATGAGCTTTCTCCCTCAACAATCACGCGAGAAGTATTTAGTCATTTCCTCGCTGAGGTGGAATGAAAAGTTACGTGTTGCACTCGAGTGCAAAGATTTTTCACCTCGTGCTCTTTTGATTCCCTCGCTAACGCTCAGGATTCTAATTTTAGAATCCTTCGCTTGCTCGGTCATCAAAATTGAACACGCGGTTAAAAAGCAACTTTGCACTCTTGTATAACAAATAACTATTAGATATCTATAAAGAAAACGTGAGTAGGCATTCATATTTTGCGAAAGTCTTAACGTTTCTCATACTGAATATTTCATGAAATATCCAGAAATATTTAAAAGACATGCATAAGTGCACTTTAAAGTATGTCAGAGTCACTTTTAGCGTAACTAGCACAGGGAAACCTAGTTTCGGCTCCTGTCTTCCACAACTAAATGTACCTACCTGTTAATTTATAAATGTTGTATTTTTTATATGTGGGAGAAAATAAACGATATTATTATTATTATTATTACCTAGCCCATGATTTCATAACAGGTTATACTAACTTTTTAATTACTTCCGTAGAGTCGGACATTTTGATAAAGACTTGCCGAGTCATGCCCTTTACGCTTCCGGCTCAGCGAAAACTCGTATAGAAACCGGCATACGGTCTACCGATTAATGAATTTGGTAGCGAAGCAATCAAGTAATAACATTATGAAATAATATGAATAGGATTAATGTAGTACAATTATAACTTATTTACGTTATGTAACGGTTTTTTTCGATATTCAGCAACATTTATGGAACTAGGAACTATGGAAAATTTACGATGCTTTTGAAACCGCTTATACGAGCTGAACGACGCACCGTAGCATATCTTTCAGTGATCAATGAAAAATAAATCCCATACGGATACTTCAGCCCCTAGAGAAAGTCAATTACTGTCCAGCGCATTTCCTCCGTAATTCGTTTTCATGTGTGAAATTACATTAGGTACTGCTCGAGAAACGGTGTCCCATCTTTACTTCATTTACTACTTTTATAAAAAAAAACCTTGAGCGCTCACGCTGATATAGCCTTCGAAGTGCAGGTTTTATTGTAATAATAATGAATTTTCAATACAAATGAGAATTTGTATAATTACATAACATCTCAGGATAACCGGTATCTGATCGGATCTAGTGTTGACCCGATTACAACCGGGTTCGATGATCTAGGGCGTGGGCGTAACGTCTCAGCCGGGTAGCGGGGCTACTTGTCCACAAACGTTACCGTATTACCGTAATATTACCAAACTGTTAGTATTATTTTACCGTCTCCCTAATGCTCCTTTTTCAGTCAAGTGCCAATGATTGGCGAGGGTTTGCGTCCCGTCACATTATGACGCAATACAATCATATGCTATGTGTTTTCGGTAAATATTTACAAGCGAATTAATTCTCTCTATGTCGGGTTAAACGAGCGATTTACTGTCATCAAATATAAAGATACATTGACACTAGAGATACATTAAAAAAAATCGATACCTAACCGGGTAGGAATCTCAATAATGTAGGTAAGTATCATTAAAAGGTTAATAAAAAAAGATACAATCTTCGCAAGCAATTTCGCCTATATTATTTCTGATTGCCAAAAAAAGAATGAAAGAGATTTATCAAATAATTGATCATTTTTCAAATAATTTTACATATGTTAAGTAGTGCCACTTCTAAACCAAAATCAGATTTAAATTGATCATCTTGATACTAAAACATTTAAAGCTAATAAAACTTTAAGTATCGACCAGAAACAAAGCTACACTAGCAGTACCAACATAGAAATAAAATGCAATATACTACATACAGTATTTACTTTAGTCTGAAACAATAACGTCCTTGAGAATAGGTAGTTGTCTATCTCGTTCCATCCTATTCATACACAAAGTCAATTCTAGTTAATACAACAAGTAAGTATGACTTACCGAGAAGGCTGTTCCGGAATTAAAACACGAAATCCCGACAAGGAAGTGACCAGCAGAATAATCAGGGAATGGCGTCGGAAAAAACAAAATGGCGACGAAAGGACCGTTCGCGATCGCCACCCGAAACCGACTGAAGTGAGCTTGGGCGGAGCTCCTCTATGTAGTGAAGTAACTTGCATTTTATCGATGTTATGATTTCAGTGCCTTTCGATGAACACAATAGGCAGTGATAAGTATTGCTCGGGCTTCATTGAAGCTTACATTATGGGTTTTGTACTTTGCGAAGTTAAAGCCTAAAATACATGCTTAACAATAATGAATAACCGTACTTTCTACTATTGGTAAAAATAAGGCTCTTGATATATTTATTTTACATACGCTCCGTCTTTTAAATATTTTAACAGCATAACGAAAATTACATATAATTTTATTACAATTAACTTACCTCTATTATAATAAATAATAGTTCTAAGATCTATCTATTCAGAACATGACGGTTATTTTATCGAACGAGCAGTCTATCGATGTACAGTATTCGGTGTCTTGTCTCTTGAATGTAAACATGATAATGCACGCCTGCCGGCCGGCACGTCGCCGCCGTCGGCGTCGGGCGCCTTACTCAGTTACATATAATTGGTAAGGTTCTATTATGAAAAATTCAGCGTCAATATTACAGAGCTATATCGATTGATAGTAAATACATCACTAGCTATTTTCTAGTTATTCGCTGAGGCGGCAGTTTGCCCCGAGCAATGGAAAGCTAATTATATAAAATGCGCGTTTCATAGGCTCGCAGAGGTCTACTGTCTACGGCGTAGAACCAAAGGCTCTGCGTAGCAAATTTTTGTGTTCACGCCCACCTTTTTCGGTTTTCGGTCGTTCTATATTAGGTTTCGTAGTAAATATCTTGCTACGACGCGACGCCCCAGATCTATTATTTGACACGGGATCGCTGATCTTCGTTGTGAATAATTTGAAATACTTAGGTATTTTTGTAACAGACTCTCGCAGCTATATAGAGATAATTTTTTATTTTAGAATGGTATTGAAACAATCATGAATAAAACATATACAGACCTAAGTTCCAGTTAAAAGCTTGAATGGTTTTATTGACTTCATTCTTATGCATCTGTGAAATACACTTTTACAAGTGCACTGGTTTTCGGCGGAAATAGCTAGATAGTTTTACTCGTATGAGTTTAAACAAAACCATTGATTTTTAATCTACTTTAAGTAACAAGTTATGAAACATTATGAAATACCAGTATGACAAGACTCAATTTTATTAAAGACTTTCATTCTTATTAGTAGGTATGTACCTACGTAAGTATCATAAGTTAAGTTGTGTACATAAGAATCGAGGCCATTGTATTCCAGAATATTCCACGGTTTAATATGCATCTACAGTGTAATAGCCAATTTGTTCTACCGAACACGTCTTGCCATGTAATTTGAGGCTTATATTTGTCGAGGACCTTGGAAAATTTCACCCTAATGGATTTTCCATCATCGTTGTTATAATGAAATGGGGCAACAGTGTCTTTATTCATTATTATATCGTTCACATATTTAGATAGGAAGTACGATAGGTAAAACTTGAAAGGGTTCGTACATAATGGTTTAGGTGTAATCCGTGAAGGATATAAGGTAATTATTTTCATCATAACCTATACGAGAACTTTATGAGAAAAATTAGGGATATAATCCACCTAATGTGATTCTCGCTTTTATTTAGGTAATAATATAAAGCAATAGTTCAACTCTGAAACAACTCTTTTTGTTTGACTGTAAGACCTATGTTTTCAATCATTTATTACATCACAGACGTAAACTCATAGAATAATGTTAGTAGGAAGTGTGAGTCATCATATTTCAATTTAATGTGGGAGCTGCAGAATGAGATAAGTACTTCATAGAGGAGGTATCCAGTATTTGCAGTAATTGGATGCGTTTTATGCTATTCCTAGTCAATTAGTTCTGATATCAGATATCAGCGTTTAACTGAGAAGAACCTGCAAGAGATTTTTATGTAGATTGGTATACCTCTTAACACGTATTCACCAAGTGACTTTTATCTTAAGAGCATGGCAGATTTTCACCGAAAACTAGCTCATAGGCTAGGCTTTGAATCCGTGACCTCTGTCACGGCATTCGAAGTAAAATATTATCATTTTCATCATTATTATCAGGGCCTTAAAATTTTTGTAAAGTATAGTGGGTGTAATATAAGATGGACAAAATTTTAAGATACCTACCTATATAATAACAGTAAGAGACGTTCACCTAGGTCCTGAGTGGTCGACAGCCATTTATAAATAATGACCTGCTTCCATTAACGAGGTATAACGAGAATATATGATATAGCTGCCTCCCCGCGGTTTTACCCGCGTAGTTCCCGTTCCCGTGGGAATACAGGGATAAAATATAGCCTATGTTACTCGGGGATAATGTAGCTTTCCAAAGGTGAAAGAATTGAAATCGGTCCAGTAGTTTCGGAGCCTATTCATTACAAACAAACAAACAAATCTTTCCTCTTTATAATATTATTATTATTAGTATAGATGAACGCATTAGCCCTACATAAAAATACAATTTGTTTGTTGCCATCTAACCTGATCTCATCAAATCGTCAAATATTGTCTGTAGGTAAATTTGACAATTTTTATAAATAAATAACGTTTATTGATATATTTTTGTTTCCATTCTATCTCGATTTATCAAACCTTTTGAGATTATCTGATATCTCATAGTAACTTTAACAATTTTTCTTTCTCTGAAAACATTCTTCGGGCTATAGAAAAAGAAAATCAAATTAGCGAATTACTTTTTAAGTGATCCTTACATACATATTTTTTAGGTTTTACCTATGCAGATAGAAGATAAAATAATAGCCTAAGTACGTGTGATAAATTTCCAAGTATGTTTATTTTAGCAATAAGCTTAAAAGGCAGAACAAATCTAGCCTTCATAACACCCCTTAGATAATTGTTATCATGGCTTCCCCTTGTTTACTAACAGTCTACAGTATTTCCTTCGGCGGAGATTTCCCGTATAAAAGAGACAGCATATACTATCGATAGCCTCATCTCTGTCAGGCTTTATGTCGATCGATGTGACCTTGGCAGTGGATGGGGGGGGACAGTTAGATATTATGGGATTTAAGTAGATATATGAAGGGAGTGATGGGCAAGTGCACTTGTCCAAGTTCATATTCCTTAAAGTCTGGGCAAGTTCAAGCAATAATATCGCATTAGGATTCAATATTCATACCAAACGCCTGATTTAGCTGAAAAGGTTAGCAGGGATAGAGCTTTATGATACTGCCCCGCTTGTTTAGTTTTTTCAAGTCTAAGTACTTAGGTAGGTACCTACCTACGCTAAATTGTTGCATCAGACGATAATGAATAGTCATCGCTGAGATTTTGTAGATATTTCCAATACCAAGAGCATCTTAAATGCATTTTTGACGAGATATGAAGATATTATGACTATAATTATATCGGTATTTTTGTTTCACGCCAAAAATAAGTATGGTAAATGACCCAATGGTGGCCAGTTTAAGAAAAAAAAACTGGTTTTTGTGAAATATTACCAAAATTTTTAAAGTTTCAGCACTGAATATAGTGAAACTGTAAAGTCCAGTCCTTATTTAATATTTATAATGTGTTACGCGTGAGATACGGCAAAGCTGGATTCAATTAATTTAACAAATAAAAGTTGTAGTTTTGTGACCCAGTCTTGGCCAGGGAAAATCCATTAATGGATACCCCAGTCTTAGTCTTAGTTTATCTTTATTTTATGGCTCATACATGAAACAACACTAATTTTGATTTTAATTAAGCAATACTATTGTACAAGTGAAACTTTCTGCTCACCGCCTTAACGATTTCCTTAAGAAAAGCCGTCGTTGTCAATTTCAAATAACCTTACACTTTGTATTCGCGCAAATTTGTACATGTAACTGACTGAATTCAATAAAACGTTAAACTTAGATAGTTCGATGTCTAAAGTCTATGTCACAGTGATCCAAATGTAAAAACATTTGCTCATGTCCGAATTCTAGATGTTTCTTTCTATTTTTGGCCATTACTGGTACCGTGGCCACCACTGGTACACTTACGATAGTGGTACTTATACAGCAATAATTCGTTGGGAAAGGCCAAGGATCGAGTCCACTGGCATGCACTGGAGGAGGCCTATGTTCAGCAGTGGACTAGGGTAGGCTGATGATGATGATGACCTATAGTTACGGTAGAAACCTCAGAACGAACTCTACACCTAATACGAAACTGAAAAATAAGCATTTCATAAATTAAATATAAGTTATGGTTTTAAATATCATCAAGACAATAAAGATGGTTTTAGTTAAGTTTCAACTGTTATAATTTTATCTGTACCTAGGTACCTATGTGTTCTTTGTTTCTGTTAGTTAGATGCATGCTACCATGATGGCTATTTTTATTATGGATGGAAGTCTATATGATCGATTATTTCATCTTGTAAAACTGGAGGATAGACTTGGCTCCAGACTCGTTTACGATCGCCAAGAATTCTAGTTGAAAATTGACAAATGCCAAGGTAATGTCACCTCTAGTAACATGCACATATTAACCATGAACCGAGACGCGTAGTAGATGCGAAAGTTTGTTAGGATAAATAGATACCTACGTACCTACCTACATGTTTGCTACTCTTTCACGCAACAATGACTTAAGCGATTTAGACGGATCTTTGCACACCTATCTATAGATTAGGTATATATTGGATTACCACATACTGTTTATAGTTAAGAATGGCGACAAAAGAGCTCAGCTATAAAATGAGTGAGCAATAAAATATCTTGATGGAAATGGAAATGAAACAAAAGCAACACAAGACTTTATTTACATGACAAACCCTTTGCGTGGTCGATAAATAAAATAAACGCTCAATACATTTCGCTGAACTTTGCATGCGAGCTTAAAGGGGCAACTGTTGAAAATCTTAAAATAGACCAATGTTGATACTCAGGTGAACGTCGTAGGGTTACCATGTTTGCATGCAGACTTTATGATTTGTTTTCCCTAGATCCCTAAGATCGTATGCCGTGTGAGATTACGTCAGTGCTGGAGTTAAATAGGATTAAGTAGATAGACATAGTAGACGTTAAAGATTTTATCATGATTTTCACTTGTTAAGACATTCGAATTCAACATTCGTGGTCACAAACAGTGAGTGATTGTCATAAGGTATAGATACCTAAATGAAAAATAGCTGTGTTTTAGTAGTGTGAGCAACATTTAATGGCGCCCGTTTTTTCAGTAGATACCTAAGTATCTAACTTATCACAATAACTCATATTTTGTAGATTGAATCATAAAAGTCGAAACTTAGGATCTAAAATTTTGTATCGAACAGATAAAACGTCTTTATTATTTTTATATTAAATCTTAGCTTGCACTTTCGTCTTCATCTTGAAACTATTTACTCTACCTATAGAAACTACCGACATTCTACAAATATTTGTTATCAGTTACCATCAACTCTATCTATCTAAGAATTTGTCAGGAAATGTTTGAACATTTATTACCTTTGTTTGTTCTGAACCATATGAATGACACATTTACATACACCAACGAGCAAAGATATAATTATATCTTACGTGTTTAATGTATAATAATACGGCTACAACAACAAAGGTGATATTCCTCGAAATGCAATGTAAATAGCTTTCTATGTCTCGTGCTATCATAGTGAGCAATATATTACTTTTGCTTAGATATCTCAAAAGGATACGCAACTGGCATTTAATAGCCGTGAGATTCCATTGCATCGAAAGCCTATCCTTTATTCGAGGTCCTGTGAGCACTACCTCCAGGCGTGAACACCCTCCCCCTCCCTCCTACAGGAAGAAAGGGGGACAGTCGATAGCTCGGCGCTTGCGTACCTTAGCTTCCTACAATCTCCCGTTTATAGGAATACCAACTTTATCACAACTGAATAAGGTTCAACGGAAATTGAGCTAAGCCTGTGGTTACAGGACAAAGGAGGGGGCTAGATTCTGGAAGGACAACGTAATTGCGAGGTTTCATTTTCGCGTCAATCAGTTATGAATCGCTTTGAAGGTATACTTAATTAGAGATTTCTGTGTAAGAGAAATGCAAGCTCTTAATCAAATAAATGGAATAAACTATTTCTACCTGGGTAAAATAAAATTAACTCTTTTAATACGCTCCTATAAGTTTGCAAGGCTAACATTCATGCCTATTTAAATCTCATACTAAAGCCTCGATCAAATTAGGGAGTTCTAAAGTTAGTGAAAGAAAATTCTTGGAAGGAAGAATCTAAAGATAGACACCAAAATGTATATTATATAACGACTACCTACCTACCCAACTAGCTTAAAAAAACTCAAAGAACTTTGCAAGCCTATGTTTAAGAAGGTCGAATAAAATAAATGTAGCAATTCTTTCCTTGTTTCCCCCACAATAAGCACACAGACAATATTATTCAATTCCACGCTGTACACAGGAATTACTTAATCTAGTTACCTAACTTGTTTTGTAATATTTGAATCTACCTACATCCACTGCCGAGTCTGGCGTGCCTCCAATAAATATCAACAATGAGAACAACGTACCTAAGTTTTTTCTAATGAAATTGTATAATTTTCTTGAGTGTTGCCCTGTAGTATATTTTTTTGGAAGAAGCTTATACTATCTACTTAAATTGCGTTCCAATGTTCTAATAGGTGGGGCACTGGTCAGATTCCGGCTTCCCACCAATTGAATTGGACCCATTTCGATTGCTTCCCGCAACAATTTATACTTGAGGAGGTGCTTGATACACGCTACCACAGTATATAATATAGAACATTTAGTAACTTACTTTGTCAAACATGTAACATTCAATTTATGTCCTTTAATTGTAGGTACGTAGTAGGTAGGTATTTTTTTACTTCATTAGGGAGGTAGGTACATACACTGGAACCAATGTTCTGAAATTCAAAAAAGAATATTCATCGGACCCAGTAAAACACCACCGAGGTTACCCCAAAAGGAAATGATTATGTACTTTGTTAAATTAGCTCTCATTTTCATTTAATTCTTTCACATTTACAGGTCAGGGAAGGCGACGAGTCATTAAGGCATCCCTTGGCTTATATTGTTCCGGAAAATTAGAGTCGAATTTTAATTATGTTCATTAACCTACATAAACATTAAGTTATTAGAATGAAAATCAATTGAATCAAATAAGTCCAGTGGGTAAGTAAACCCCTGAAGGGCAAAAATGTTACATACGTTCTTACAAAAAATCTATCGCTACACTCCAACCAAGTTGTTCCTACCTATAATAACTAGAAAACTATCCCACAAAAATCATCGAACAAAACATTCAAAAGCCATAGATAATGAAATCCTAGATTATATTATTACAGAGGTGCAGTTTGAATAAGATGCAGTAGTCGCTTGCATCGATCCGTGGTGCATGCCCCGGACGACCTACTTGCAGGTCAAACGGCCACCCTTCCCACCCAGGGCCTGCATCGTGAGGCGAAACCACCCACCACCCCTTTCATTCAACTTAATCTATGAAAACTCACCTTTTATTATAACGTTCACAGGTTGCACCGGTTACAGATGGAATTCGGAAATAGTAATTGTATAAAAAGTATTTTTTTATTATATTGTGTTATGAATACGTAACGAAAATTTTGACTCTTGACATTATTGTTTGCTTGAAGGTTATGGTAATGAAATATTCATGATAAGATCATAAAAATCTAAAAAGGTCCATTCATTTGTAGGAACCATTATTTTATCCGTAGGTGTCGGTTAAGTCTGTGGCATAAAATCTGAAATTAAGTATTGCTGCATTCTGACATATCTACTTTTGGTTGGCTTTGTGTTTAGGGACCCTGACTTTCAAGCCGCTGGTCGTGAATTCGAATCCTACCCAGGACAAACTTTTGTATACGTGAAAATGTCTGTTTGTTGTGTGTCTGGATGTAAATAGATATACATATATATGTAATAATGCATTTAAAATTAGTATACACGTAGTACATTAGCTATCTGGTTACCATAGCACAAACTCTGCTTTGTTTGGAAACAAATTGGCCGTGTGTGAAAAAAGTCCCTAAATATTTATTTTATTATTCTGTAAATAATACGAGCAGAACTCAATTTCCAACTCCCAGTTACAGTAGATACCTATTTCTAATAATTTATCTACCCCTTCAGGGAACGCATGTAATGTTCCGACGCAGAAGACACGGGCCGGCTGTAGGTTATACAAGATTAACACAACCAATATTTAAAGGTAGGTATACTAGAATATCTCCGCAGGGAAAAGCAGAGATTTTATTTATATGAATAGAGCATCTTAAGATTTAACATTGATATGTTAGTTAATAAAACTACTTGTATTTTGTAATATTATATTTTTCGATACATGATCCGACCATTATGAAATATCATTGCCGGAAAAATACTGAAATTTACAAAAGTACTTAAACAGATTTATAAAATGGATGTCAGTCTATCTAGGTGCAAGCGTATATTGTAGTATAATGTGTACATGTTTAATATAATAATAATGTTATTCATTTATTTCATATAAAATAATTACCTACTTGTAGATAACTATTATTTTTATCGTAATTTTTACACTGGCTACAAAATGTTCCACTATTTTATATTGACGTTAAATATGTCAAAAGATATGAGCTCTAATGCTATTTAATAAGGTTCATTCTACTTCATTAATTAACTTACTGTTTGATCTATGGATGAACCTTATTTCAATAACATAAAGATCATTTTTTGACATAGTAAAACACTTTCAAGGAACAGGCTATAATATGAATAAGCAGTTTTTTTTAAATTTTAATACGTAGTGATTTGATAATACTTTCTATACATTTGTTACTAGTGGCTCCCCGCGGTTTCACCCGCGTACCCGGGAGGTCTTCCATTTTCCCGGGATAAAAAGTAGCCTATATGTTAATCCAGGTTATAAGCTATCTTTATTCCAAATTTCATTCAAATCCATTCAGTAGTTTTTACGTGAAAGAGTAACAAACATCCATACAAACTTTCGCCTTTATAATATTAGTAGGACTAGTAGGATGAAGCATAGCATAAATCATTTGGAATATAGAAATATTTTACAGAATGCATATTTTTTTAAGAAAGCAAACTTGTACGTAAGATTATAAATAGGTGTAAAATTCAGATATCGCAAAGTAATTTTAATGGTAGACTTCTGATTGAAATAAAAGAACAAAACTTAAATAATAATTTACTTCATATCAAGTTAAAAATTAAATATGTATAAAAGTAACACTGATAAAGTTATATGTTTAATTGTACAACTTAATATCATTTATTTAGTCCATTATGTGTTTCCACAAATCCACTTTGATAACACAGAGTACAATTTAACACTGCACAAACAAACACCAGTCACTAATGTAGTCATTCTTGCGTACATTACATTAAATTTCGATTTTTTGTGTATCTATATTTCCAAATTTTCGGAAGCTTCATTACTTAAGCTGATTATGAAAATATACTTTACAATAGTACATATAGAGTAGAGTTTTGCTTAAGCACCCATAAACTATACCTATACGACGATTCCATGACAAAGAAAGAAAGACCTGGTTTTTCCAGGGACCAGGGACATTTTTCCACATAAGTGGTATCTTAAAAACATAATTCACGTAATGCACACATAATGTTTAACCACAGTAATGACTCGTGTTATGGCGGTTTGATGAGCGGATACAGATGCATGATTACTAGCTAATAACGATGTCTATTCGGGTACATATTCTGGTTCTGAACATTAGGGTTAGCCTGCTGCACTGGGTAGCCTTGGGTGATACTGCCGGGTTTTGAATTCTGAAACAAAGTTGATATAATAAAGTAAATCTGGATTAAATAGGTCAGGATTTCGAGACACATATTTCATTCGATATTTATAGGGTGTATGTTCAAATCCTTGGCCTGAGTTTTACTTACGCACGAATGCACACCACCGGCTATCGGTGAATGCAAACATCGTTTGACCTCTGACCTGACCTCTCTGTAGCACCGATGACGACCACTGTGGTTTTAGCTGGTATGTCCGGCACAACCTCCCCGGGGCGGCAGCGTAGCATAAGCATCTCAAGGAAAAAAATAAAAAAGGTACCTGCATGTTGTCGTGTGTGATGCACATGACATGTGATCATACACCTGCCGCTCTCCCATTCGGTCCATGAGGGTTTCTACACGAAAAAGGAAAAAAAAGGATAGTACCTGCATGTTGTCGTACGGTTGGGCCCGGCGGCGGGTCATAAACCAGCTGCTTCTGCTTCCGGGCCATTTCATGAGGGTTTCCACACGCAAAAAAAAAGGGGGTTACCTGCATGTTGTCATGCGGGGCGGGTCCGGCGCCGTGGCATAAACCAGCTGCTCTCTTACCTTTTTTTTTTTGATGTCCCAGGGGAATCCTCATAGGATGCCCGCAAGCTCAGGGGGGAGCCACCGGGTTATGTGTGACTCACCGGCACAGAAGGTGCCGGCGCCTACACACTAAGCCCCTGGATGTTCCGAGGACGCCTCGGCGCCAAGCGACATGCCCCGCCGGCGCTGCTCGGCCTTACCTACAAGGCCAAGCCCGTCTCCTGGGGGCGGGACTCACAATGCGGAATACACATGTAAGTCCCGCCCCCTCCACTTCACCGAAGATGCCCATGGAACAAATGGGCATCTCCGGCATGGGACCGTTGGGAGGGAGTTGACGTCATCCTCTCTCATTTGTTCCGCCGCCTTCTTCTGGGACATCACTTGGCCACAGAAGGTTGCGGCCGCCTCCCGGGCCTCCTCACTGCCCACCATTGCCCTTTTTAGGCCGTCGCGGACAAGGCGGTGCGAGGAGTCACCCAAGCGGAGCACTCCTCGCGTGTATGTTGCGCCGTGTCCTCGCGCCGGCCCCGCAGTGGTGGCACATCTCCGTGGGCTCTCTGCCCGCCACCCGACACAGGTACCGCCCGAAGCATCCATGCCCGGTGATCAGCTGTGTCAGGTGCATCGAGCATGTAACCAATAGAGTAGAACTGTTAACAGTTTTGTTAGAAAACAAAATACGCCAAAACGCTGCGCTCCTGTGTTCTGATTGGCCGACTCAAGGTCAAGTCGTACACCCAGGTCTCTTATTGGTCGGGTACTGTTTTAGTTCGAGCGTGGTTTGTTAGTTATACCAGTTATGCGTGACAAATCATTGATGCGTTGCTAAGCAAATGGCTCACTATTGCTACTCTATTGGTTACATGCTCGATGGTCAGGTGGAAGGAGAGAGCCCCGTGGCCCGGGTGCACCTGCGGCTGGACGACGCTGACGCGGAGGTAACAACACAGGCTGGTACCTGCATGTTGTTGTGGGTGGCGGGCCCTGGGGCGGGCGGCTGGTGCAGCGCGAGGTGCCGCGGCGCGCCCCCCGCCGGCGCCGCGTACCCGCTGCTCACCGCCGGGTGGCCCGGGTGGCCCGGGTGGCCCGGGTGCGCCTCGCTCAGACCGATCAGCACCTGCGGCTGGACGACGTCGACGCGGAGGTAACAACACAGGCTGGTACCTGCATGTTGTTGTGGGTGGCGGGCCCTGGGGCGGGCGGCTGGTGCAGCGCGAGGTGCCGCGGCGCGCCCCCCGCCGGCGCCGCGTACCCGCTGCTCACCGCCGGGTGGCCCGGGTGGCCCGGGTGGCCCGGGTGCGCCTCGCTCAGACCGATCAGCACCTGCGGCTGGACGACGTCGACGCGGAGGTAACAACACAGGCTGGTACCTGCATGTTGTTGTGGGTGGCGGGCCCTGGGGCGGGCGGCTGGTGCAGCGCGAGGTGCCGCGGCGCGCCCCCCGCCGGCGCCGCGTACCCGCTGCTCACCGCCGGGTGGCCCGGGTGGCCCGGGTGGCCCGGGTGCGCCTCGCTCAGACCGATCAGCACCTGCGGCTGGACGACGTCGACGCGGAGGTAACAACACAGGCTGGTACCTGCATGTTGTTGTGGGTGGCGGGCCCTGGGGCGGGCGGCTGGTGCAGCGCGAGGTGCCGCGGCGCGCCCCCCGCCGGCGCCGCGTACCCGCTGCTCACCGCCGGGTGGCCCGGGTGGCCCGGGTGGCCCGGGTGCGCCTCGCTCAGACCGATCAGCACCTGCGGCTGGACGACGTCGACGCGGAGGTAACAACACAGGCTGGTACCTGCATGTTGTTGTGGGTGGCGGGCCCTGGGGCGGGCGGCTGGTGCAGCGCGAGGTGCCGCGGCGCGCCCCCCGCCGGCGCCGCGTACCCGCTGCTCACCGCCGGGTGGCCCGGGTGGCCCGGGTGGCCCGGGTGCGCCTCGCTCAGACCGATCAGCACCTGCGGCTGGACGACGTCGACGCGGAGGTAACAACACAGGCTGGTACCTGCATGTTGTTGTGGGTGGCGGGCCCTGGGGCGGGCGGCTGGTGCAGCGCGAGGTGCCGCGGCGCGCCCCCCGCCGGCGCCGCGTACCCGCTGCTCACCGCCGGGTGGCCCGGGTGGCCCGGGTGCGCCTCGCTCAGACCGATCAGCACCTGCGGCTGGACGACAAGCATAAACAACTGGTAACAGCAACACGACACTCTCAAAAAATCGACGATGTAACATTGGTTTAATTTTACTTAAAAAAAAATTGAGTTTTTCAATAAAATGCTGCAATCAGCCATTTTGACTTAAACACTAATCACAGAGCATGCCGCGACTAGAGGATTCGATCCCGGTCGATTTTTCCAATCCCGGGATTTCGGGATTATCTACAATCAATCCCGGGATTGTATTGGTAATAGAAAGTGGTAACAAAAAGACAGTTAAACATATCAAAATCAACTCTTTATTTTAAATCGTTAATTAAATCTTCAAAAACAAAACAAAGTTATACTTTCTTCTGATAAAATAAACATCAAACTGGGCACCTCTGTAAATTATTTATGAAATTGTTTCATAATTGCCTAGTTTGTTTTTATGTTTAACATTGAAACTTTCTTTGAATAGTGACATTGTTTACTCCTAAACCTATACCTACAAAAAACATTTAAGTCTATCCGCAACATAAAAATAACTTCTTAGAGCTACAGAAAATAACACTCGTTGTTTTTCATCTATATTTACTCAGGCACATTAATGCATTGCTATTTTTTAATATATTCATTGCGTATTTGTCACCAATTAACAAAAAAAAAATCAATACTTACACAACGCGGATATTTGACACACTTTTACACATAACCCGGCACCGGTCGTTAGCAAAATACTTTCATAAACAAAAATATTTTAATCCCGAAAATCCCGGGATGCATTAAATTTAATCTCTAAAATTTCGGGACTGAAAGACGACCGGGATCCCGAGATCCGGGATCGAATCCTCTAGACGGGACGCTCAAGTAAACAAATAAAGAGTTTTGCTTGCCTGAGTTTTAGGAACGTTAAAAACTTCCTTGTGTTTTTTTTACTTATCTTTACCACTAGATAAAACTTATTATTTTAAAACATAGATACACTAGACACAAAAAGTCAGGGATATAAATAAAATTCGAAATTTTTGGGTGATTTTCAACGAGCTGTCACTCCGAGGAAAATAATCGTACAGCAAAAATAAGAAAACTGAATTGTAGCTTCCAGTGTCTTCAATTACGACCATAATTTTTTTGTATCAGCAAGGAAAAAAAATGCAAATTTTTTTCATCTTAAAAATGGCTTAAAAAATTATTTTTGTATTGTTTTTGTCAAATCATCTTTTAGAAAATTAAATGCCCTGTAATTTGCTGTAATTAAGAAGCTTGTACAATGATTTGCCACGGAGTTATTGTCAGTCAAACCAAAACGAGTACTTTTTAACTTTGACAATCATTAAAGCATACCGACAGACAACCTTTAATTAAAAGATTAATATTTAAATAAAATACCTGTGTATCCTTCTTGGAATCCTGATGGGGTTGTCCATCCCTATTTTTCAGCATGTCCAAATAGAGCTGTGGTTGCGGCGCCGGCGCATACATTAAGTTGTGGTGGGGCGTGTGAGGCGTGTGCGGTGTGTGGGCGTGGTGGGCGTACAGTAGTGGGGGAGGGCGTTCACCCACTACCACACCTGAAGTGGGCATCGCGTAGTACCCGGTGGAGGAAACCGAGGAGCCCACGTTAGACGTGTACTGAGGCGGCTCTGGAATACGTACGTCATAATTGTAAGTCTGGGTAAAGGAAACTTGTAACGTTCGGTGAGAATTTAGAGGTGTAAGGGATGACATAAATTTGACGTTTAATAAACATGGCGGATATCTGTAAAGTAATTAGGACATTTGACACGTTTCTCAACAAACGTCGAATTCGACATCGAAGGACCATATCCTTTAAGTTATACATATTGACTAAAATAGATGAAAGATACATAAGTCCGGTATCTTTCCACTAATTAGATTAGTATATTATACATGATGGATTAGATAAAACCGTTTTATTTGAGACATATAAAATGTACAAGTATATTAGTAGGAGGTTTTTGAAAGTTATGTACACAAGTATGTAGTAAGCTGGCAGTGAATTCAGAGACATAATGAAAATGATGAGTTTTGAAAATCATGCTAAATCATTACAAACAAAAGTTGTTAAAGACATTAACTAAATAATAATGACCTTAAAAAAAATTGTAATATTTTTAATCTTTGGTAAACCTATTTACCTATATACTTTTCGGTAAGACTACAAATAATGAAATAATGATGCCTCAGATATACTTAAACAACTAATAACTACGATGTAAACGAAATCATAAAAAAAAATGCAAGAAATAATTAGAAAGCGTGTTACAATGAGACAAAAAGACGCACAAACGAACCGAAAAGTTAAAATGGATGAAAATTAGGTAACAAAAAAAGGGATAAGTGAAAGAGACAAGAACACAGACAAGTGATGACAAGCGACAGTGGCGACACCTAGCAACAAATGCACTCACTGTTCCATAGGACTGCGCGCATTTGGCGGCCCATACGCCCATCCTCTACCTCTGCAAAAGATTCCTTAGTTATATCTTATTACAACGTAAGTAACACATTAACACACTAGCTGCCTCCCCGCGGTTTTAACCGCGTAGTTCCCGTTCCCGTGGGAATACAGGGATAAAATATAGCCTATGTTACTCGGGGATAATGTAGCTTTCCAAAGGTGAAAGAATTTTTGAAATCGGTCCAGTACTTTCGGAGCCTATTCATTACAGACAAACAAACAAACAAATCTTTCCTCTTTATAACATTAGTATAGATATATATTAAAATTCAAAAATATTGTTTTTTAACTTATCCAGTGTTTAGATGTTTTTCAGAAAGTGGAAATTTAACTAATGCTTCAAAATGATTCAAATTGGGATCTCCTAACACAAGCAAATATATGCTTAAAAGAAGATCCCAAAACCACATGTAACCTAAGCTAAGTTTTTGAAAATAAATTATGTCTTACACAATAAGGCTGATTTATTTCGTCTTTCTTAAACATAAAACTAGACTAATCTCTGTTATACGAAATGAATATATTTCTTCAATAAACTAGAGGATATTCAGGATTTACCAGTTCATAAATTTAAACAGGTAGTGAAGACAGCTTTACATCAAAAGGACTTTTATAGTGTATCAGATTACTTGTTAGAAACAGACCCTTAGCAGTGAAAGCTCGCTACAAGCCATTTCATATGTTTTGTACAATCGTTATTGTATTAGATCTAAGTTGGTTTGAAAAGAGCAATTGCTATGTTCATTGCCGGCTCTTCTGAGTAAAAGCAACGTTCAGAACCGAGCATTATGAGTGAACATAAGCGCTTGTAAAGAACTATTTGATTAAAAAATTTTTTGATTCTAATGAGCGCATTTTCAGATACTCTTTAATTTATCATTAGCTTAATTATTTGGAATAAATTTATGGTTAATAATACTTACTATGATCAGGGTACACAGTTTGATGTTTCATAGGAGGTTGGTGAAGTCTATGCGTGTATAGGGCATATGTGGGTGACGGACTCCTTTGTCGTTTCACACCAGATTGTATGGGACCACGGACTATTGTCTGCTGTTGGGGGAACAGCATGTAGTTTGAGTGCTTCGGCTGAAATAAATTTGAATATGACACCTTACTTTTTATATTTAAGAGGCAGTTTAATAATTGAAATAGGTGTTATTATATTATTGTTACCTAAATAGTAACTTTTAGTAACTCAAATTGCATTGAAGCTGATGATGGGCTTCTAATTACCATAATACTTTTTGCTGGCTAAGAATATCTAATGCAATAAATAAACTATGTTCTTGCATAACATATTTAATACTAGAGGCTCCCCGCGGTTTTACCCGCGTTCCTGGGGTATCTTAAATTTTCCTTAGATAAAAAGCTTTCTCAGGCTCTAGACTATTTGTGTACCAAAATGAATTTAAATCAGTTCAGGAGTTTTAGCGTGAAAGTGAGATAGACAGACAGTGTTACTTTCGCATTTATAATATTAGTATAGATTCTTTGACCTACAACCAGCAATATGATCATTATTAGCTCATGTACTTGCGGTTCTAGTGTGTATTGATGGACTTAACATGCCTCTAAATGAGATATCGAGCAAGGATATAAGCACTGTATTTATCACAGTTAAATCATCTTACTTTGTTCAACATATGTGATGTAAGTGGAGGTGGGCGACCCTGGGTCGGAGGGGGCTCACCCTGCCCAGTCGAAGTTGGCATTGGGAACATCGGAATCTGAATGTTGCCCATTGGCATTTTCATTGGTGGCATTTCACTGAAAATTTCACTACACATTATAATAAGTTAGTCCTAAAAAAGAGGATAAGCTTAATAGAAACATAAATCATATGGAAGAAAGTTCAATTTAATTTGGCATATCTTTTATTGACACAAAATAATTATGACTGTTTCTTGGCTTCTAAAAATATGCGAAGTAGTACTCTTAATTGGTTGTAAATCTATGCTGCTTGGAATAATGTGTACTAAAGTTTTTTATATAACTTTTTAACCATTTTACAGTCAAGATAAGTCTTGACAAAATATAATAAATGCTTTTATTGACATAAGATGAAATAATTAATATAGAATGTTGCCCATACTCACTTAGTTTCCTTCTGTTGTTGTCTCTTTCTGATTTCATCCTCATTCAGTACTTTCTTTAGTTGCATAAATAACTGTTGCTTTTCTTTTTCCAACTGTTTCAATTTTTGATCCAATTGTTCAATTTGTTCTTTTGTTTCTTCTGCAATTGAAAAATAGCATAAACTAGCAGACCCGGAAAACATTAATCTGCCATATAAAATACTTTACAATCTCATCTTTCAACCTATGAAATATAGTTTAACAAAATCTAGTGATTCTTTAAAACTGATTCTTTAAATTGGCATAACTTTTATGTTATTTGTGAACCAGTTGACATGAAGCTAACACAAAATGTTTCACAATATGTGAAAACCACAACTAAATTGGATAAGACGTTTCTGAGATTAGCATGTAGAGACAAGCAGACAAAAAATTCCAACAATAAGCTATATTTATGTAGAAAAAGGTCCCAATAATATTTCTTCCATATACGGACAGTGACACATTACATTTATATTATATGTATAAACAAATTCTTATTATAACCGTGAACATACACATACCAAGTGTCATAACATCTTGTCTTTCTCTAGCCTCCCGTTCTTTCCGTAACCTCTCTTCTTCAACTTCAGCTTCATATTCTGAAAAAAAATTATTATTATTTATTTTCTATTATGTCCAAAAGCTCATGATCAGAATAGTGTATATAGTGAATACTCTATGGCAAGTTTATTTATTTAGCTGTCACCAAGACCTGGCAATAAAATATTACTCCAAACTATACAAGGCGAAAGATTTAGATGTATCAGTGTAACTTTCATTGCACACCATGGCTAATATGCTGGCTAATTCACCATAGTTCTTGGATATAATTGTAATTTTATTAGAAATCTAGAATGACCATCATACAACACATTGTAAAGCGTATATATATATGAGTTACACAGGTAGGTATGTCAAGGTCACAAAATCAATAATAACTTAATATAATAAGCGATTGTGTGTAACGAAAATAAAAACATGAGGAAACTTTGAGCTAAAGATTTTTGGTCTCTTGCTAGTTCAGCTCAATACCTTCTTTTTTTCTCTGCCTTTCTCTTATAATGTATCTTTTCAAGGCATTCCACATCTTCTCATCTTCAGCATTTTGTTCCTCAGCAGTTCTTGATGTAACGGCAGGCATTCTGGTGTTTGATTGAACACAAATGCTAGTTATATCAAAGCACCTTCTTGTTATTCGATATTCATTCCTGTTTAATGGTGTCAGTTATATTTTTTTCTTATGTTCACTACATTCACTTCACTTGGGATTTCTTTTAGGCTTTTGCATCAAACAAATCTAATCTAAGTAGGTAAGTTTTCTTTCAACATAAAATAAAATACGTAAATCGTAGACAGACGACGTAAATACCATAGATACCACTATGTAAATACATTCAATCAAAGTAGGTACTAGGGATGTCGATCAAAAATCGAAATGCATCAGAAATAGAAAAACAGTAATTCGATTAATCGGGTTAAGTCGATTTTCAATGTTCAATGTTGTTGTATTTTGTATGATGTATCGGTTCTTTCAATGTTTTTAACGAATACTTCATATTATATAAAACCAAAGATAGACCTAACCACGAAGCAACCCTTTGGTATACATTAAAAAAAATATATTCGTAAACTGAATACGAAAGCTGTCAATGGAGTTAATAAATGAAATAATTTTTAAAATACAATTTTTACTTGTATACCATTCAAAAAACGTAATTTTACCTAAAATATAAAATAATTAATTTAATACGCATAAAACTGAAAATTTTGGTTGCAAATAGATAATATTTGGTAAGTATTTAGAAAAACTTCTACAGCTTTAAATAATCAATATTAAATTACTATCAACAAATGAGACCTATGTATAAGTTATAAATATATATTCCTTTTATTCTTCGATAAACATCGATTCAATTTGCTGATGAACTTTTGACGAACGATAAACTCGATATATTTTATGTCTTGGTAGGTACCTACCTATCTACCAAGGTGAGTACGCTTGACGTCAGGGTGACCAGATTTAAATTGATATTGCTAGCTAATATGTTAACAATAAAATAGGATTTTTGAACAATGATATCAAATAAAAAAAAATATTGTGATATTTTATGAAATTCAGATTGTACTGTTTTGTATTGTTTTCGTAGGGGGTTATTTTGTAGATTATTCGTTGGTCATCTTTTGTGTGGTCTTTTACATTTATATAGGAATAAGTAATAAAAATAGTGATTGTCATGTTATGTTACAGCGCCATTCTATTTCACGTACCATGAAACATTAGAATATTAATCTAAATACCTACCTGTTAGTTTTACCGGTAACGGTAGCGTACGCATATTCACTCACTGTCATCGTTTAAAAAAAAGTGCAGCTCTATCTATCTTTAATTCCTTTCCTTCCCCTCTCATCCTCCTTCCACCCCCGCTCGTCGTTCCCATCCCATAAAGTGTCAAAGTGGTCAGTCAGCCCGTCCGTCTGTTCTGTGGTTCTCTCAAACGTTTTGTAAATAAAACTTGTTTCTAATTCTCTAAATATTGTGTAAAAATGGATGGACCATCAGGCCCTAAGAAGAAACTAAAAACCGTACGTATAAAAGTTAAATTGATTACCATTTCTGTTATTCAGAATCTGATTTGTTTATCAAAAATATCGATTTACCTAATCTATTCTAATAAAACATGATTAAAACCTAAATTGTGTATAGCTCATAGAAATGTATTCTTACATTGTTGGGTGATTATCGAGTCGGTCGTAAATTTACAATACATTTCTTTATCGCGATCAGATTCAGCAGTTTTGACCTCAAATACACAACGTAGCTAGTTTCTAATTTCTGCATTGGATTTAAGCGTTATAGTCAATAGTTGCAAGAAATTTTGCTGTGTCCTGTGTGAACTTAAAGGTAAATGACACTTGGGAGTCCTGGCTTACACTGGACACTGCATTTACATTAAGTAGGTGCTCTCTCTCTCATCTCATACATACATAATATAGCTCCATCCACAAACACATTGGGGTCAAAACCCAAAAAAAGAGAATAAACATACATACAAACTGGTTGTGATTTAAATATGCCATCTAAGGTTTTGCTTTGCATATAATTGAGCATATCCTTAAGTTTGTTTTTTAATAATATGTTTGTGTCATCATATATACTCAAGTCTTAATTTTAGAGATAAAAAAGGTAAACTTTAAAACACCAAGGCATAAACATTTGAAATAGGTAACAAAAATAAAAGAATATTTATGGCTTGCATACCTACACTTTTTTTTTCATTTAGGTAACATGTTTGTTAAAATATATCTTTATGATTTGATCCTAACTGGCTTTATTTTCAAAAATACTCTGAAGAATGTAACCTGAATGGTCAAACATAATTTAGCTATTATGATTAACATAACCCTGCTGTTCCTCCGATACATTGGCTCTTTAAAATTTGATTAAATTCTGATTAATACTGGTCCTGTATTGCAGAAAAAAAAATTATTGTAATTTTGAACAATTAACTGTTAGGAAATAAAATACTTAACTGTCCAAATGCATGAAACCACTCAATTTCATATATTTCCTTATTCACAATATCATGATTTAGAATGTTATCAGTAATTCAGTTGGTTTAATAATTTTGTTTGACTACTGTTTGTGTAAAGTAAGAACTATCCCATAGGGGAAACTTCATAAGAATTTTTTTTACTTCCTATGGACTTGGGAATGAGTATTTTATATTGGGAAGTAATGTTGAACTGCAGATGGTAAGCACAAAAAATCTGTTTCTGTCATAACATACTACAACTTGATATTGGTAGGTAGGCAGGCTTTGAAGCCAAATATTATCGTAAAATGAGGATTGTTCCTTAAGTAACTATACTATTAGGATGCAGGTACTATAATATACCAAGCAATGGTTTCTCACAATGTTCTTCATCAAAGGCTCAAACTAAATATATGGTTCGAACCTTCGGCGCGGCGTCTGAGCTATCATTGCCTTATGTAAATTACAGTGAATAGCGTTATAGCTTCCGCTATAGTCGTTACGTCATAAAACTATGACGTCACCCGTAGAAGAAAGTTTATCTCCGTATAATTTGTAGCAAGAACCCTATCTCTAATAATAAAGCAAGAAGACAGCTTTTGAAACAGTAGGACAGTTAAGCATGTCAGATAAAACATAAAAAATACGCGGAAAAACAGAGCAACGTTCGCAATACATTAAAGTTAATTAGCGTAGAAACTTTACATAGAGGACATGATCATTATTAGATGCACATTTTATTAAAGAGACCCCGACTCAAGCGAGATATTGTTAAAATGAACGGTGCGTGTCGTGTCATACTTATCGTCCAATAAAAAAACTACTGCTATTATTTACTACCAATTTAAAGTACAGTATCGTTGAGTTTATGCGCCAGTGCTGTGCACATCGGCGTGCGTGCGGCCGCGTTCCACCCAACCGGTTTTTTGCATTCGTCCGCTCTTGGCGCGAAAGTGAAATTTCATAAATTGAATAAAATCTTTTTAAGTTTTTCAACAATGAGTTTGGAACAAAGGAACAAGAAGGTGACCGAGACCTATGAAAAGTTTAAAATAGCCGAATGGGGAAATGGAACAACTAGAACGGTTCGTGTTTATATTTTATCGATGTAAACAATTTATTCTTCATGTTGTGGGATATTTAAAACAAGTAGTGCAACAATGCCTAATGCTCTGTAGGAGCATGTCAGTAAATTAGGCCAAGTTTAAAAAAATCCGGCGTATTATTTAATAATCAAACCGTGATTTCTTATTATGAATTAAGTATACTGAATTTATTTATATTCCTTGAATTTTTCTAAATATGTTACATACCTATCTCTTTTGTTATTTAAATGGGCAAATTATTTTTGTTTTGAAATATCTAAAAATTTTAATTTGATATCAAAAATATTTTGAGAAAAGACGCGGTAAATTAAAAGTGTAGGTCACTTTACAGTAGTAATAATGTTATTAATTTCTACGAATTATAAACAAATATATAACATTACTTTCACCATGTTTATTTCCTTTATAAAGACTCAACTTTCTATCCGGTCTTGAACTTTCTTTGACTGAATTCCTTATTAACTATTATTTAAATGGTCATTAAAACGAATTGCATCCTGTAGTAAATATTAACGTACAAACTGTCAGTTTTATGTCCAACTAAAGTAACCTAATGCTTAACAAATCGATAGCGAATTTTAATTTCTGATTAATTTCGCGAATATATTCGGAGTAGATATCTATGTTTGTCACAAATCTACACTATTATTATAAAGAGGAAAGATTTGTATGTAACGAATAAACTCAAAAAGTACTAAACCGATTTTAATAATTCTTTTTTCATTAGAAAGCTGCATTATCACTGAGTAACATAGGCTATATTTTATCCCTGTATTCCCACGGGAACGGGAACTACGCGGGTAAAACCGCGCGGAGGAAGCTAGTGTACCTATACACTTGGTGCAACCATGTAAAAAGGTTGCCTTGTTCTTTTGTCAATAATAGTTTTATCTAATCATAAACTAAATGCTGATCGGCATGATCAATGATTTGAATAACAAAACATAGAACTGTGAAATATGTCAATATGTAAGATCATTTAAATATTGTTGTCTCAGAGTTTTTACTATTTTATATCAATCTTAGAAACCTAATCTAGAAAACGATACATAAGTACGTGCAATTTTCTTGATCATATTTGTACAATGGTCGATCATGGATAAGATAAAAAGGTAAATAATAAACTAAGACAATATACTTACGTATTTATCACAATAAAACCTTTTTCGATAAAAACTGATAGAACAGTTCTGCTACCTGAAGAAATTTGGCTGGCAAAATTAACATCAGAATGTCAAATTATTAAAAGTAAATAGATTAGGATCTATGCGTTGTTGTTTTTATTCCGACACATGGATATCATTTGGTAATGATATGCATCCGGTTTCAGCTAAACAATTTTGCCCACACCCTAACTATGTGGGGGAACTTGATGCCGGGGGCCGATTCTTGCATCTTTGATATCAATATCAAATAGTACTAAGCCATGTTTTTAGATAGACAACTATTTTTTTAGAGTATTTATTCATACGAGGCCAATCAGATTCTAAACTAAACAATACGATAGTAACCAGATATAATACTTTTAAATACATAGAGAAATACCCAGACACAACAATCATACATGTTCATTCACACAATTGTTTGTCCTGCTTGAGAATCGAATCCACGACCAGTGGCTTGAAAGTCAGGGTCACTAACCACAAAGCCAACCGGGCTGTCATAGCTAGATAGAGCAGTTATTTATTCTTACTTCACAGAAAATAAGGAGTAAAAGCGTTCGTAGCTAAGAAAGTTGCGAAGGGCGTTATTACAGGCGACAGTGGCAACCCTTAGATAAAAGGGTAAATGTAAAATGTATTGACGTTTTCACGTAAAATATCCCCATGTTTTCCAATTGGTATATGTGTACAAGAAACGAGCTCATGCACCCAAATGTATTCGTATCGTATTTCAATATTTCCATGACAATTTTATGGTAGCCATGGAAACAGGAATTTGGAGCTTTTGTCTTATTTACCGACTGTATTTTCTACTTACAGTTTTTTTTCATACGCTAGTACCTACCTCGTATTTTCTACATATTATAAAACAATTTCGTTATCAGGCGTCTCTCCCGTTGTCGGAACGCTTAGATCTTTTAAACTATCCAATTGATTTGAATACGGTTTTTATCAATAGGAAGGCGTATACGTATAGTTTAGGTAATATTATTTTATGTAAATTTGCTGAAATATAAAAGTAGGCATTTTTATATGCAGCTGCCGTGCGACGCCGGAATGGTCGCTAGTTAGGTACTAATATTATAAAGAAAACATATGTGCAGTTTTGTTTGTAATTAATAAACTTACACACTGGCCCGATTTAAAAAAAAACTTTTACTACCTACCAGTATCCCAAGTTACTATCACAAAAAAAAAAAATTTAAACTCACAGTCATCATCATCATCTTCCTTGCCTTGTCCTATGTAGGGTCGGCTTTGTGCGTCATGTCATTTAAACTCACAGTATCGCAGCTAAAACCGTGTTACGGTTGTGGTAAAGTATAATTATAAGATGGACAATTCGAAAGGAACGAATGAATGAATACACCTAAGTATGCCAAGGAGTTGAACCGTTATTATAATGCGTTGCAACAGTTATTATGTGCGTTATTATCTCACTGGTTACGCAGACGGCATCAGTTTTACGTAAACACATCACTTTCTCCACATTCCCTATACCATATGTGATCTATCGGATCTTATAGACCATCTTTATAGAGATGGCCATAAATTACCATAAATAATTGGATTTTTTTCGTCACGTCAAAACATAATCCCAGACAGTGAGCAAACAGAAATTGAACTAAGTAATTAAGATGCTATTTTAAGTGTTATTGTATCTTTTAATGAATATGCAACACTATGTGTTCACATAACAAATATAAACAGGTGTTATTCTTTCATTTCCGTACAATTGAACAATTAATATTCATTGCGGATGAATTGATTTTAATTCAATATTTTTGCATTTTAATTAAATACCTATTTAACTATTGTTATTATTCAGAATATTTTATGCGAGTGAGTCTAAATACATTTTATAAACATGTATCGTTCAACGAAAAAACGTAAACAAACATTGTTTAGAGTTATATTTATTGTATTAACTAAATCGATCCCTTTGAACTGAATTACTTTTCTTGGAATATAAAGTTGCATACGTGCTGTTCCAAAACATATTCTGATTTTGTTACAAAATTCATCCAGCCACCTCCAGCCAACTTCGTTAAGTAACAAACATACATCCGACAACATACCCCTGCAGTTCTTTTTAAGTCCCAAAGGAGTTTCGTACAATACCTATAAAAAATACCTATGTAATACATTTTTGTACCCTGTCTGTACCAATATGATAATAAATAAAACCATTTTTGTGTCACAGCTGTTTTTTTCAGTTTCTCTGTATTTACTAGAGTTCGCCTTGAAATGTAGCTTTACAATTTCTGCTAAGTTATACTTGATTGATAATGTATTTGTTGCATACAATCTTAGGTTGGTTGCCTTACTATTATGCGGAAACCTCTGTTTACAAGCCCGAGTCGCACGCGCAACTACCTCTTTGATTTAATAACCTAGAATTCGATTTTTTTTTCGTCAATCAACATTTCCGTTTAGACTTTGGTATTGTTAAAAATACGTACCTATTGTTGAAAATACTAGCCTTCCTTGTTGATACTATTCGTCACTTTATTGAAAGGAATTTTGTGATCATTAGCCATTCGAGGCGAGCTTTGGTGCATAAATGCAGTATTGGAAATCAAGGCCGTATTTAACCCATTCACCGTTACCAATTATCTATTTAAATTGGTTTTTGTCTAATCATTCCTATGACCATGTTTTGATATTACATATATATTTTTTAAATCGAATTTTACTCAATTATTCAAAATAGCTCATGAATAGTATTTTCAATTTACAAAAGATTAAAAGACACGATTAATATCTTCATCACTCTCTTTGAAAGAGAGAGACAGACATATAATACCTCTCTTTTACGTGCGACTATTGCTCCGATGTTCTTTACTCGTTAACAGTTCTTATCATTGTAATACCAATATAACAAAGTAAGTAGTTCAAGATCTAGAAAATAGACTATTCTTGTATATATAAATACAAAAATTTGTTGCATGTGGAACACGTCAATCAGTTTACTATAACCTTCATGCATCATTAAATTAGTTAATTTTACCTACTACGTAACAGTACTCCTATTATATTATGGAAAATTGTTAGTATTGTTGCAATATTTTTGTTCTCATGCAAAATAGGAAGAGGAAGGGAATGATAGAAACGTGATTAGATCGATACTGTTTGATGAAAATCGATAGTTTTTTTGTACAGCGAATAACTATTTGGCCTTTGACTGAGGTCGAATATGATTGTTAAATGTTTATATCACACGTTTGAAGTGCATGGTGCGTTTTCTTCCTGATATTGCAAACGATATTTAATTTAATCGATTGTTGCGTTTTTTTTTAATGGAATAGTGACACGGAAATCGATAAGAACGTTGACTCGTTCTCGTTACCTAAATAATTATTTTCTTAATTGATAATGAGTCAAATAGTTGTGCTTTGTTGAATTTATTAGAAAAGGCACTACCTATTCAATCAAATTAATTGTTTATAATCTATGTTTAATATTTGTATAATCTGTTTCAATATCAGATATAAATTACCGATCAGGTTCTCGTAATTATGTTGATATATTTAATCTGATTCCATTTTACATTGCTATGACCGAAGGGCTCTTATACAATTTCATTACACGTCTGTTTTTGAGTAACTACTGCGCATGCGTTTGTAATTTACTTTAAATTCCAATGATAATTTTGCAGTATAATCATTACTATTGCCTTTACAATGGTGTTATTTATATCTATACTAATAAATAACGTTTTAAGATTTGTTTGTTTGTGATGAATAGGCTCCGAAACTACTGGATCGATCTGAATAATACATTAATCAATAGAAAGCTACGTTATTTATGTGTAGGTATATGCTTTATTTTATCCCTGTATTCTTACGGGAATAGGAACAACGCGGGAAACCGCGAGGCGGTAGCTAGTCAGCTATAAATCACAACCACGTGCCTATATTGTCACTCAATTCCTTAACCACTAAATTACTAAGAAAATAACTTTAGCTCTAACTCAGTTCCGGCAATAATTCAATATGTGCGGTTCAATTTATTTTTCAATTAAATGAACCTTATTACCTTATTAGAATTACATAATTGAGTAGGTACCCTATTATAATAATCTACCTAAAAACCTAATTACTAATTATTCTAAATACTAATGATTTAGTAGTTGTTTGGAACTGCAATTACGTTACAAACAAGACTTATTATTTTTTCTGTTCGATCGTTCTCTACCTTCATAATATTTGTTCCAGTGTGCCCAAGTGGCGACAAATGTCGTGGAACAGAAGCACCAGGTATCCAGGGCGAAGAGAAGTCGAGCGCTCGGCAGCCGAGCCTTCAGAGGGAGCACAGTATGGTTCACCGGCCTCAGTGGAGCTGGGAAGACCAGCATTGCCTTCGCGCTTGAAGCTTATCTAGTCTCTAAAGGTGAGTAATCTTAATGACAACTAGGGCTAGATGAGCTACTCGTAGTATACCTAACCCTTTTGTAGTCACTGAAACTAGGTTTCTATTAGATGTACTTAAGGGTGTAGGGGACCATTATACTCAGCTGATAGCCACGGAGGGACACGGTGGGGCTTTAGTGAGTAGGAGTCCCATATAAACCTTTCGCTTGCACCCATGACGGATGGTATCCATGTAGATTTCCGTGTCCGAAGCATATATGAGCTGATGAAGCGTGTAGGCGGTCTAGTTCTGCTTCTTTAGTGGAATTCTTGTTGCAAGTAACGACTCCAGAAGCCTTTATAATAAAACTAGGTCCCACCCCATAGTTATAGAGTGTAAAAAAATTGCCTATATACAGTTCGAGAATATGTAAAACCTATTGTTTTAGACGTTATGGTCTGAATGTTTAACAAACATCCATTTAAACTTTCGCATTTATAATGTGTATTATAATTAGTATGATAATGAAATTACGAATAGGAAAGTTATACAGGAGATGATAATATCTAATTAATATAAAAATAAATTGGCATTGATAACGGGCCACAACAGAGTTGTAATCAACTTTTGTGTAATCAAGTTAAACACAATTTGAAAACGTTTTGTTTGTTTGATTGTTATAGGAGTGCTTGTTAAATAGTTGATACGATTATTAGATTATGTATTGGACACTATTTACAGTATACTCTCACTATCACTTTGAACTCGCTGCAACAACGCGAGATGTGAGATGTCTGTTTGCTCTGATTATAATTGTAGTTATTGTACTAATATAATATACAGCTATTGTCTGACCTGCGGTTTCGTCTTTTAAGATTTCGGTTTATTAAGCACAAAAACCTCTTTTGGACACATTTTAAGACAAAAAATAACTAAATCAGTTTCGTACTCAAGTTTTCAGCTCAGCAACATATTTAGCCATTATTTTTTATTTATACATAGATAGATAGATGAAGAGGCATTATGGTCATATGTCACTATAATAACATTAATTAGTTGATTAGATAAGTAAAGTATGTCATAGAAAGTCCAAAACATTTGGTATGTTTCATTGAAGCAATAGCGTCCAATTGATTCATAGATGAATGCAATAAAGGAGTAGATAAAATTATCGACATGTAGGTAAGTAATATGAGAACGAAATATGACCCGTATGTGCTAACTATTGTGTAGCCAATGTATGTCACTGTAATCCTATTTATATTATAAAGAGGAAAATTTTGCATTTTAGTAAGTAAGGAAAAAACTTTTAACCGCTGGACTGATTTGAATAATTCTTCGCTAATGGAAAGCTATATTATCAGGAAGTAATATAGGCTATATTTTATCCCTGTATTCCCACGGGAACGGGAACTACGCGGGTAAAATCGCGCGGAGGCAAGATCGTAAACAGACAAAATATTGTGAACCGTTAGAGGACCGTTTACAATTTAACGCTTTATTTTAAGGTAAATTTTAGTCTATCTGCGAAAATCCTAACCTTCCTGGAGATTCGATAAAAAGAGAATACCTAACTACGAGACAAATTCAGTTTTTACTATTTTACTGTGACATAAACCTAACTCTATTGACACATAATTATCTTCTATTATTCCTCGTGTGTTTGCACGTTTATTAAATACACTGTTTGTCCAACGAAATGCTAAGTTGTATGTCACACGTGTGGTTTTCCATTACCATGACTTTTCTATTTCCATCGTCTTGACTGTACATACGATTCATTAGATCATTTCTGAGCTAGTATCATTACTAGCAGTACCATCATCATTGATGGTCCTAATGCCAAGATCTATAAGAGATTAGTAGCAATCATCTGACAATTTACGATATCATGCCCATATTCTGCTTTAGCTACTTTCCGCTCCACGGATTGACCTCTCTACGAAAATGTGCGAAATTACATCAAAATCCATTCAGTCGTTCTGACGTGATAGCTTATACCTTTTAAACGTCAATCCAAACTTTGGCATTTAAAATATTCGTAGGATTAATAGGAAGTAGGATGATTGTTGACCCTGAACCCGTAATCGACGATCACCTAAAAAAATCTAATACATCATTAATTGAAAATGAACTCTATCCCTAAGCTCAGAAAGTCCCTATCCATCTATACCAGCATACACTAAATAATCAATTCCCCTACAGGTATTCCAGCGTACGGATTGGACGGTGACAACATCAGAACTGGCCTGAACAAGAACCTTGGGTTCACTAAGGAAGATCGCGAGGAGAACATAAGACGGGTCGCTGAAGTCGGCAAACTCTTTGCGGACAGCGGAGTCGTATGTCTTTGCAGTTTTGTCTCTCCGTTCGCCGAGGTGAGATTTAAATACCTACGTTTTATACGTTACAGTTATACCAAATGTCCCTTTGTATGTTTGTTAATGACTTCACACACTTTCTGAGAATATAAACAGTGTGAAAGTATCAAATTGGCTATTATATTTTTGACATTTTCGTACTCATAATGATATCCTTGGGTGGGAATGATTATAATCTTTAGATAAGTTAAATTACCAACGGTAACTTTCAAAATGAATAATAAAAACAATGTTTAGATTTAATCTTTGTATAAAAATATATGATAGATTTAATCATACAGTGATTTTCCTTTGTATATTAATTATCTTTTATAAAAACGCCCTACCTATTTACCTACGGGAATGGAAACCACGTGGGTGACACCGCGCGGAGGCAGCTAGTAGTAATATAATATAGTATTATGTATTAAGGGTATACCTTAAGAATTCTGCTTTTCTATTAATATTTCTAATGTGGTGGAAATTATTTTAGGACCGGGAAGTAGCTCGCCGCATCCACACTGATTCCGACCTGCCGTTCTTCGAAGTGTTTATCGACACGCCCTTGGAGGTGTGTGAGCAGAGAGACACCAAAGGACTCTACAAGAAAGCTAGAGAGGGACAGATAAAGGTAATTTCCTTTTTGAAACTTGAATGTTGTTGTCATCCTTAAAGTCCTAGGCATTTAATTCATTGACATTTCCTTAAATAATTCTGCTATGAGAACTGAGTGGTAACTAACATAATGAGGTAAGATTACATTTTTTTGTTTGTTTGTATTGAATGATTGGTTCAAATAAAAAAAAATTGTTCGATAGTCCATTTGTCGTGGATATATAGAGTATAGACCATAGAAGCAAATTTCAGTGCTCAAAAATATTGCAAATACGGGGAAGATGTGACACATACGAAGTCGCTAGTTCAGTTATTCAGCTAGTTCAATAAATATAGGATAGAATAAATATTTTGCACTATTAAAAACAACATCTAATATATAAAATTCTAGCGTCGCGAAGTTTGTGGTAAAACTCCTCCGAAACGGCTTGACCGATTCTCATGAAATTTTGTATCCATATTCGGTAGGTCTGGGAATCGGACAACATCTATTTTTCATCCCCTTAAATGTTAAGGGTAAGCCACCCCAAATTTTTTTTTTTTAATTTTTGATAAATTATTTTTTTTTTAATTTTTTTATGATACAACATTAGTAAATACATATAACCCTGAAATTTCAACTCTTTACAACCAACCCCTATTTTACTATCGCGATTTTTATTTTATCTTCCGCCTTCACCGGTCGATAACCGATCAACGATCAATCGATCAGTTATAATAAAAATAATTAAATATTATTTAGTTCAATAAAACGAAAAAAAAAACAGATATTTTGAAAATAGATACATATCTTATCAATACATATATTAAGTCACTGTTTTTTATCAATACACTGATAGAAGGATTTATTAACTATTAATATTTTAATTTCTTTGAAGACAACTATAATAAATATTTTTTTACATTCGATAAATCGTATTTAATAAACTGATAGTTACAATATGAATAATTATTTTTTATATTTAGATAACTAGCAAGAATTGTAATTTAAAATATATTCTCTACATTAATTTATTACCCTACATAAAGCATTAATTTATTGTTTATAACGCTTTCGATCATAAGTACATCCCCGAACACTTATAGTAGATAATTATTTTTATTGAACTAAAAAAATGTTTCCTACAAATTAAATACATGGCAAAACAACGTCTGCATATGTAAAACATAGTCCGCAGTTGTCTGTCTGAGCGCGATGAACACAAAAACTACTAAACAGATTTCCATCCGGTTTTCACCAAGTTAAGGAGTATTTCATGGGGAAGGTTTTAATGTATAATACATCAATTTGGACCCGGTAGGTGGCGCTGGTGGGCGGAACGAAGTCTGCCGGGTCCGCTAGTAATCTTATATATTTCGAAAAAATATCGTTATTTAATCATACATTTGCATTTATCTGACATACGTGGTATTTCTGTGTCAATAGTAAGTATTTATATCTTAAGACCCCTTACATCATATTACCATGCCGCTGCAATGATTATCAGCTTTGTGTTGTGTGTATGTTTGTATTTATCTATATAGAGATATATTCTCTTTATGATACATTTGTGTATCAATGATGTTATTTAGTAACTGTGAGTTCCGTTTAGTATTATAAATAATTAATACTATGGTTATGAATGTCTTGTTTCAATTTTTGTTTATTTTTTTCATTGCATTATTTTTAAAATAAACCTTCAAAGCATATATCCCCATACAATATTGCAATTACAATTTTTTTTTGTTTTCTACTATATTTTATAATGTCACCTATTGCTGACAAATTAAATTAGTGAGAAAACCTCTTGTACAGGGATTCACAGGTATAACCCAGGTTTATGAGCGTCCAATTGCACCCGAGTTGGTTGTCCAGACAGTTGGACATTCCATCGAGCAGTCCACGATGCATGTCGTCAACCTACTTGAATCAGAGGTAATAACGAAATTTCAATCATACCCCCTTCGCATAAGACACCTTTTTCTTTAATTGTAGAATTCATATTAAAGTAAGTCATAAATAACATAACATGAATGCAAGTTCTTTGTGGCTAAAATACAAATTGATAATTATGTTTATGAACGTATCTTATGAATACCTTTCTTATGTCATTATAATGCATTTTGTAAAAAATATATACGTAGTAATGTAAGGTAGTAAATTAAAATTATAGATAATTCTTTATGTACATAAACGTGTAAGTTGTAGGTATTACATTTTATTGTTTATGAGACCTTATTTTCAGTGACTAGGCAATTAAAAAAGTGTTTACCTTTCGCCCTGTCTGTTTAATTATTTCCTGGGACAATAGAGACCTTGAAAGATTTATTTTTCCTTCACTTCACCTTGGGGTTACGTGACCTTGTTTTCACTAGGACATGACATTTAATTACAGTAAATCCTTGCATCATACTGAAAATAGCATTCACTTAATATATACTATTTTATATCCTTATGCTAAGTCCGTGAAATAGTTTTAGGGATTAAAGTAGCTTTTTCTACTTTGGACATAGGTTTTTCCTAAAGTGGAAGCACCCAACATACCTATACCTATTATAATTTAGATTTTAATGTTATTTTCAATTAATTTTACTTGAATTTTCATGTTTATGTTTTCCTTTTGGGTACATAACCCTTAATTTTACTTAAATGATTATTTTCATGTTATTTATTTTCCTTTCAAGGTTCTATAAACCTAATTAATGACTATTTATTTCTGTTCCAGGGTATTATACCACGTTTCACGACCAATCGTATGGAGGTTGAAGAGCTATTCATATATGGGAACCAGCTCACCAGCGCCATTGAAGAGGCAACTAGGCTGCCTCAGATTGAAATCAGCACCGTCGACTTGCAGTGGGTGCAGGTGAGATGGGTTTTTATAACTGGTTTTAACTGGTTTATTTGAATTGCTGTCTATGTAGAATAATTTTATTTGGGACTGGTTATTGGAGGAGGAAGTTTGATTTGTGATATTGAATCTTGGAGAGGATACACGGTTTATATTTGATCGACATACAAATTATTGCGACGATATTAAATGAAAATTGTTTTTGTATCATCAATACTTAAGAATAGTTAGACATTAATGCGAACTGCATTCATGAAAGGATTCTCCTAAAAACAACCAGCAATAACTGAAATGATCCTACTATTATTATTAATATGAAAATTGTGATATGGATGTATGTTTGTTACTCTTTTATGCAAATACTCGTAAACAGATTTCTATGAGATTTGGAACAAAGTTTTTAACCTTGTTTCCAACCTATAGAATTGAACCCCGGGAACGCAAGTGAAACTGCGGGAAGCCACTAGTTTAAACATAATACAAAATACTCGTAACAAAGTTGTTAACCCCAGAATCTCCTAAATCATAAAATTATGTGATTATACTGCGTGTACATAATATTGCATTATCATTATCTAGTTAACGCGGCTCCATATATGCAGTTTAGTAACGATTAGATAACTAACATATATATCGTAATACTAATTTGATAACTCTATTTCAAATAAAAGATGTGTTCTCTATTTCAAATAAAAAAATGTGTTCTCTATATCAAATAAAAAAATGTGTTCTCTATTTCAAATAAAAAAATGTGTTCTCTATTTCAAATAAAAAATGTATCCTCAATTTCAAATAAAAAAATGTGTTCTCTATTTCAAACAAAAAATGTCTTCTCTATTTCGAATAAAAAATGTGTTCTCTATTTCAAATAAAAATAAGTATAATTTCAAATGAGAAATGTGTTTCAGGTACTCTCAGAGGGCTGGGCTTATCCTTTGAAAGGTTTCATGAGGGAACATGAATATTTACAAGTGAGTACAAAAGTTGTATGTTACAATATTAGTTACCATACTCCTCCAAAACGGTTTGATTTTTATGAAATTTTATACGCATATTCAGTAGGTCTGCGAATCGGCTACTATCTGTTTCGCATACCCCTAAGTGATCACGGGAACGGGAACTACGCGGGTGAAAACGCGGAGCGGCAGCTAGAATTAGTATATATTTTCACATAAAATAAATTATAACGATTAATCCTAATACACTTTCAATTTCAATCTTAACTAAGTTGAATTTCGTTCTACATATTTTTCCTTTGCGATCACCGCTGTCCGCTAAAGGGTATAAATCAGATGCTTATATCTAGTCCCATAAAAAAATACATATTCTCATGCAAATACATATATATATTTTTTATAATATGTTTTCCATTCCAGGCTCTCCATTCCAACTGTCTATCCCTGCCAGACGGTTCGCTCATCAACCAATCAGTCCCAGTAGTTCTCCCCATAGAGACTTCAGTGAAGGATCGTCTAACTGGCTCAACTGCTATTGCACTAACATACAATGGTCGTACAGTAGCAGTACTGAGGGCACCGGAGTTCTATCCTCATAGGAAGGAGGAGAGGTGCAGTCGCCAGTTTGGCATATATCATACAGGACACCCTTATATTAAGGTATGGATGGTTAAAGAGGTTATTAAATAAGGCTTGGAGTAAGCATTGGAACTAGAGTTTTTTTGTTTATAGGGCGAAATGATACAAAACAATCAATATTATGGTATAAATATAAATGAGTAGGATATTTGTCTTATCTTATTTTTTGCATAGAAATACATTGGACTTAGACACAGTCGGGCCACATACCAATTGTCACATATAGGTAATATAATTTACTCACAAAAAACTTAGTAGAGGCCGCCTTTGCTCTGCAACTGACACAATATGAAGGATCAATATAATCTCACACACACCTTTTATATAGTAAACAAATCTGATATGTTTTATCCTTTATACCTTATAAGTTGACTGTTGTGTCAATATTATAATTAATATGTATAATTAATATGTATAAAATACATATATTTTAATTATTATTGCTGCTATGGCCTTTATATTGAAATGAATTTAATTATTATTTTTTTTACCCCGTAAATTAATTCCAGATGATAAAAGACTCAGGGGATTGGCTAGTGGGCGGTAACCTGGAGGTGTTGGAGCGCGTCCGCTGGAACGACGGGCTCGACCAGTACCGCCTCACGCCCAACGAGCTGAGACACGAGTTTAAAGCTCTTAATGCTGATGCTGTGTTCGCTTTCCAGGTTATATACTAGCTATCTATATCATCATCAGCACATATACGTCTCCACAGAGGAGCCCAAGCCTCCCCTAACATCGATGGGGTTTTTTTAGGCCATAGTCCACCACGCGAGCCTAGTGCGGATTGGCGGACTACACATGCCTTTAATTGTGACATCTCAGGCATGCAGGTTTCCTCACGATGTTTTCCTTCACCGAAAGCCAGTGGTGTGAATCCGTACGTAAGTTTTTATAAACTCAGAGGTACCGGCCAGAGATTTGAACCTGCACGGCTGTATCTATATGTATGCTAATTATTAAGCTGAAGAGCTTGTTTGAAGAAGTTAATCTCAGGAAGTAATGGTTCAAATTGCACTGAATAAAAAAATTCTAGTGTCGGATAGGTCTTTTTTTTTTTTTTTTTTTTTTTAATGGACTAGAAGGTGACAGCCTCAGGTGGCTTTTACACCGTTACGCGGACTTTTTCGGTGAGCGCAGATGGCTCTCAACCATTTGAAGTAGAAGGCTATATAATATCACGCTATGAGTAATAGGAGCGCAACAATGAAAAATGTTGCAAAAACGGAGTTTTTTATCGAAAATTTGTTGTTTGTCATGGTTATGACATAGGGCCATCCGAGTTAATATAATTAATGGGAAAGTTTATCACAATGTATGTGCAGACGTATGTTTGATACGCCAGAGCGGCTGAGGAGATCACGATGAAATTTGGCACAAAGAGGCTACTTTTATCCGGGGAAAATTGAAAATCCCCCGGGAACGCGAGTGAAACTGCGGGGAACGACTAGTATATTATAATATTTATAATGTTAGGTATATCTAATTGGTACATATTTGTTCACAGCTCCGCAATCCCATTCACAATGGTCACGCTCTGCTCATGCAAGACACGCAGCGTCAACTTGTGGAGAGGGGATTCAAGAAGCCCGTCCTATTATTGCACCCACTAGGTAAGTCTATATAATAATTACACCTATATAGACTATTTTTTAATGTATACTAATATTATAAAGAGGAAAAAAAAATATTTTTGTGTATGTTTGTCATGAATAAACTTAAAAACTACTGTGTCGATTTCAAAATATCTCACCATTTGAAAGCTACATGATCAGGTAATAACATAGGCTATATTTTATCCCCATATTCCTATGTGAACGCTACCTAGTTAGAACGTAGGCAGTTAGTTTTGAAAAAAAAAATCGAATACCAATATTGCAGTTTTATCTGAGAGGTCAAGAGTTTTACGCAACAAAAAACAATGCCTATTTTAGTCAAGACTTAAAATAAGATACACTATCTATGTATTATTATTAATTTTAATTTTAGTTATACTTTTGTAACTCTGGACTGTTTACAGTTTTTATATTAAGTTTGTGTAACATTTGTTTCTCGTTTAAGTGATTTATGTAATCTTTGAGAAATAAATAAATTTTAAAACCGAAAAAAATGTATCAGTAAACAGAAACGTATGAGTAGTTTTTGAGCATATTTGAATGTCCTAATGATATAAAGAAATAAAGTATTAAAAAAACTGCTAAGAGCGTTTGTATTCGCGCACTGAAACAAATATAGACCTTAAAGGTCATTGACATTTCCAATTCTCCTATTGATCTATTGGTGTTTTTTCAATCAGGTGGTTGGACAAAAGACGACGACGTGCCTCTAGAAGTGCGTATAAACCAGCACAAAGCTGTGTTGAACGAGAATGTTCTCGATCCGAAATCCACTGTACTGGCTATATTCCCCTCTCCCATGATGTATGCTGGACCTACTGAGGTAAGAGTTCTTCATTTAAAAATTAATCAACAACAACAACATTACTATTATCTACTGTATTGACATTATAATGACTTGTGTACCTTCGACTGAATGATCACCAAGTTAGACCAGCTGGGTGAAGACTGGTGATAATATCATCTGTTTGTGTGCTAAGGGTTCTATCAGACAAAAGGCTTTTTGTTAAGCTATAACTTTGATAAGTCTATTTTCTTGTATGCTAAAGGTAAAGGTTCTACCAGATAAAAAGCGGTCACATTTTTGCCTTATGTGTAAAGTAATAAAACACAACTATAAACTGACCACGTGACGACTCTCTGTCTGATAGAACCCTAAAAGTTTTATTTAATAGTGTTCATGTCATAATTTTTATGATGTAAAGTTAATATGAACAAATGAATGGTTCTCAGTTTTTGTGTTGGCCTTATGCTGTATATACCTCGGTGTAAATATTTAATCTTTGTATATGGTAAAACATTGTTTTTATTATTTGGTTACTTTGGTATATTGTGTGATAAATACAGTAAAACGGTTCAATGCAAAAAAAAAATACGAAACTAATATGGCGTCGTAGCTTAGTTCTCTATACACTATGAAATTTTAGGTCAAACTTTTATCTTATGAACTACATTTATCCGCAGACTATAAGACACAGTTTACTTCTATTTTCAAGCTTAATACATGTTATTACAGGTCCAATGGCACGCCAAATGTCGTATGAATGCTGGTGCAAATCATTATATAGTGGGTCGCGACCCCGCCGGCCTGCCGCACCCCGCCGGGGGGGGGGACCTGTTCGACCCCCGACATGGGGCCATGGTACTTAAAATGGCACCTGGACTTAACGATCTAGAGGTACCTACTTACCTCACCTGTTGTACGCTAATATTATAACGAGGAAATATTTGTATTTTTGACGTGACAATGTCTTATAAATTGGTTTGCCGGGTGACACTTCAAGAAACTGCGTTACGCTCCGCTCACGTTACGTGACGTTATGTTTTAAATTGTTACTATTATTTCATCCTTCTTCCTACTATACGAATGAATATTCACATTAAAATTATTTTACCACTCAAAGTCGTTGTCACGTAAAACTTTCGCCCGTATACCGACTTTACAGGCAACCAATTTTTTTTTATTGCCCACGAAGGCAGACGAACTATCGGGCCACCTGATGGAAAGTGGTCACCGACGCCCATGGACACTGGCATATTATATTTAACGTTTTAAAAATAATAAAACTACTGGACCGATTTCAAAAACTCTAAGCTATATTTTATCCCCGTTTTTGCCACGGGAACGAAAACTGCGCGATGGAAGGTTGCTTCATATATTCATAAATGTGTCAAAAAGTTGTATTGTATATCTGGTTCCGATAAAACAAACTACACTATTACGAAGTAAAAACGGCTATGATAAAAATTATGTATTAGAAAGTTATTAAATAAAATTTGTGGTTGTTTTTTTATTAATATATTTATTTTGTTCAGATAATTCCATTCCGCGTGGCTGCCTACGACACGTCTGTCGGTAAGATGGCGTTCTTCGATCCCACTCGCAAGGAAGACTTTGACTTCATATCTGGAACCAGGATGAGAGGTGAACAAATTAACATATTTAAATATGTATTTAATTATAAGAATATTGTTACAAATATGGAAAAAATATTATTTCTGGATGCATAAAACTAGACAAGTATCAAACAGTAAAAGGTATCAAAGATTATTCAGAGTATGGTAGAAGAGATAGCATATAATCTTAATTGCTTCGCCAAATTGGATGTTGCAAGAAGCAACCGAAAAATGGCGCCGTCATGTTATGATCGTTTTTAACAGTAAAAGGTAGTAAGGATGTGGTGTACCCTATATAACCAAATTTCCTCATAATTTCAAATACGAATATACTGAAATTCTAGTACTATAAACGTTTTTTTTTCCAGGTCTTGCCAAATCTGGCAAGGAACCTCCAAAGGGATTCATGGCGCCCACAGCGTGGAAAGTACTCTCCGAATACTATCAATCGTTGAAGACCAAGATGGATACAAATTAAACTCTGCTATTGCTAAAGTCTAGCCTAAATACTTCCTAAAAATGTCACAACTTATCATCAATGAATTTCATTGATGTCTTTCGAAATCTATTTTTATCTATAAATCTAAATTCTAGGTTAGTTAAAACGTGCGCAAATGAGACATGACAGTAAACCAACCTGTATTATTTCTTCCAAAAATACTTACTATAAATAATTTATTGTACTTAAAGTTCATGGGTATACCTATATTATTATTATGCGTGCAATATTATAATAACAACAAGAATATTATTTATTAAATTGACATTCCCGTATGCGGTTTACGATATTTTATTCGAGATTTATGTGTATTTTCTACACATTCCATTATGTTGCTTTATAGTTTTTACAACTATATAACATTTAGTTTACTAAAGATGGATTTAATTAAATTATTTTATAGATTTTACTATTTAACCACTGCAATGCACTGCAATAAAGCTTGACATGAGATTTGTGAAAATAATAATCAATTAATTATATTTTAGTTAGTTAGTACATTTTCAGACCACTTTTGCACATAGTACCTAATAATAATTACTTGAATCGAGTGAGCTGTGGTAATGTATTATTTGTATTACTTCATATCAATTGTATTAGATGTTTTCTTTTAATTATATCTGTGAAGGGACGTATTGTTATTTCTAAGAGGTTTAATTTAATATTAAATTGTTGTATTGATAATGTTAGTGAATATGGTGCTTATAAAGCTAATTTTATGGTATATACAAATAAAGAGACGTATTGAAAGTAAATCTTTCATTCTACATAAGCTACTCATTAAGATGTATCCTAATCCTATTTATATCAGACGGTTATGAATAAATTAATTCCAGTTTCAAGAACTATAATTCTTTGGAACCAACTTTAGAATACTCAAAATGGAGTAGGTAACTAAGATATAAATAAACCTTTCCGTTCAAGTAAATACCAAAGCGATCTATTATAATATAGGTAAGAACTAAAAGGAGGAAAAACGCACTTCCTTCTAGAAACAACTACTTACGCCCGATGTCAATAATCAATCCTGGTCCATTTTTTGCTATCTAAGATTGATATGTCAATCCATTTTCTGGGTGAAGCTTTAAAATCAATCTATCTTCGATCTACGATCGATCGAATCTGTTCGAAAATGATGGTTTTTGCTTGCCAATAAGCTATCCGTCCATTTTGACAACTCGTTGGTTTTAATTACGGATTGGAGATAGATTATTAACATCGGGCGTTTATGCATCGCGAATCGTTACGCGCAAATTCTTGTTATAAAAGTGTACTGTAAATACTAGAACCAGTTTAACTGAAGCAAATACATAATCGACAGTTACTATTCCGATTACATGATTTTAAATCACAAGAATTAAATTTACATTCACATTATACTACAACTTAGCAACGAAGTCAACAGATAACAATATTATCATTATTTCTTGTACCTTATCATTACATGCGATTAACATAATTATATTTTACACAAGCAATAACGAAAATAGTCTTTAGGGACTAAAACATAAGAGTCATTAAAGTTTTTTAGTAAAAACATGATAATTCAACAGCCGGTTTGTTGTGAACAAGCGTCAGTGTAGAGTCAATATTAACAACGTTAGGTCGTTGGTTCCATTTACGATGGCTGTGAGATTAACATGTGTGAATATAATAAGGAAATGTACGAGAAAAACCGGTGTACGATCTATGTCTCACTATCCAATAGACGAACACGTTTTCGGACTTTCTAGCGAACAGCAACAGGTGATTAGCAGTTAAAAATCTTAATATATTATCATTATTGTTGTTATGTTATGTAAGTGATGAAATAGTGCGCTTAATTGCATATCTTTATCGATGTTTTTTTAATGTGATATTATTAATGAGATTGATTATCTCTTTATTTTGCCAATTATTGATTAAAATAATTATTTAATATTTTGATCCAAAAACAACATAACAATCGTATTAATACATCTCTTCTAGCTTCGTCAAGTAGTGTTCGATTTTGCCCAAAAAGAGTTAGCACCCAAAGCAGCGGAGATAGATAAAGAAAATAATTTCAAGGATCTGAGAGATTTCTGGAAGAAACTAGGACACTTAGGCTTTTTAGGTAACTATATTTTAATTCTTAACCTATAGGTACATGTTTGTCTGTTTGATTCAGTTTTATTTTCATGATAGAATTGGCAGTAAGTTTGAAAAGATGGACCTTATTTGGAACCGGCCCTTTTAAGGCGCACTTACCTTAGTTGGATTGACGTTCGATGTTATTCATTAGACACTTCTTTCCAGGAAAAAATACTATGGCATAACGCCTGATCAGCGTGTAGGTAGGTACATTGATTTAAGAACTTTTGAGCCAAAGGAAAAGAAACAAGCGACTTTGAACTCATTAAACTACAATGTAAAGGATGCACACATATCTATTGTACTAGTGGCTTCTGGCGGGAACCGCGTTCCCTTAAATTTTCTCGGGATAAAAAGTAGCCTATGTGTTATTCCAGAAAATATTCTAACTTTGTGCCAATATTCAAGCAGATCCCTTCAGCCGTTTTGGTGTGAAAGAGTAACAAACATCCTTCAATCACAAAATTTCGCATTTATAATTAGTAGGATATTTTAACCACATCTGTATGTATTTTCAGGCATAACTGCGAGTCCAGACTATGGCGGCACAGGGGGTAAATATTCAGATCATTGTATTATAATGGAAGAACTTTCAAGGTGAGGTAATTACCATTTATTTATGCGGAATATTTAAGTGCAAGCCCCAAATAATGAATACTCACTCACATTAAATATGGGTATTGTACTTTCAGGGCCAGCGGAGCAATAGCATTGTCTTACGGAGCACACTCCAATTTGTGTATCAACCAAATTAATAGAAATGGTACGGAGGAACAAAAAAGCAAATACTTACCCAAAGTAAGTTAAGTTTAACTATAATTTAAAACTAAAATCCCACAAACCATTTATGTTACAGAGTAGGTATGCCTAAGAAATATACATACCTACATAAATTTAAAAGACAACACTCCCTCTAGCGTAGTCGGGTAAAAACCGTATCCATGGGGTAACACATAACTCTATGAGTAGGCGAAGATAGGTACTTACCTAGGCTTGCAGAGTCCATAGGACATCTAGACATCGCCATATACTCGCCCGTAAGTCTCTTTTAATTTATAATTTTCAGTTATGTTCAGGAGAACACATTGGAGCCCTGGCCATGTCCGAACCAGGTTCAGGGAGTGACGTAGTGTCGATGAAGCTGCGCGCAGAGAAAAAAGGCGACTACTATGTTCTGAACGGCAACAAGTTTTGGATTACCAATGGGCCTGATGCTGATGTATTAGTGGTATGTTTCTTATACAAACACACAAACCTATATTTAAATATACCTCAACTGGTCTTGAATTTAAAATTTGTGTGTGTTACAAGAAAATTACAGAAGACTTAAAGTAAAATATTATAGGGTTTCAAATACTTTCATTTAATCAATTGTGTTTTGTTAGCATACTACCGACTATCAAACCGAATGACCTAAATCTGAAAATCTCCTTAAAACTCTACTAGCTGGCTAGTAAAGCCATGCAGAGATAATAAGGACAGCCAAAATAGCCATAATGCAAACTATTACATCATTTGCTGAATAATGATTGTTTTGCGTGATTACAGGTTTACGCGAAAACAGATTCAACAAGTAAACCACAGCATGGTATAACAGCGTTCCTAATAGAGAAGGACTACCCTGGTTTCTCAACAGCACAGAAATTAGATAAACTGGGTATGCGTGGATCTAATACCGGTGAACTAGTGTTTGAGGACTGTAAGGTAAGTTTTTCAACTTAAGACATGATTGGTTAGAATTTTTGGAGATTATGAACCCTAGCTTTTTTTATTAGTGATGGGCTTGCATTTGGTCTCTGACCCGTCTATACAGGACGTTGCCGAGACCTAGGATGTAGCATGCTTGCCCAGAAGCTTATGGACGGATAAAAAATACTGCCGTTGCTAATCATTTTAAATTACAGTAAATTTTTTGTAACCGTCACAAGAAGTAAAGAACATTCACGCAATTTCAGGTGCCAGCATCAAATATGCTTGGTGAAGTAAACAAAGGCGTATATGTACTGATGTCGGGTTTAGATCTCGAAAGGCTGGTGCTGGCAGCCGGGCCAGTTGGCTTGATGCAAGCTGCCATAGACAATGCATTTGAATACGCCCACACGAGAAAACAATTTGGTAAAAGGATTGGCGAATTCCAGTTGTTACAGGTAGGAAAACAGTAATTAATATTATAATAAACTGTGGCATAATCTAGCAAAGTATTTTCGATAATTCAAATAGCATTTACCAATGCAGAAACGATCTATGGCCTTAAAAATAAAAGTGAAAATCAATTAGCTAACGTCCTCAATACAATTTTTGACATGAACTTTGGCTTATCGCCACGTGAAACGGATACATATATATCTACATACAATCGTGATTTATATTGCCATTTATTTCTACGGAAATCAACACAAAACGTCCTTGATTAACTGACGAGTCTAGTGGTTGGGTAGGTATGGGTACCATAGTTGATAGTCGATAGGTATAAATTTGTAATGGGTATTCTGCTGCAGTTTTGATTTTCTATATCTGGTTACAAATTAAAAAGGTTTATAATACAAACTATACATATATTAAGAATAAATATATCACCTATTTAATTGCCTAGTAATGCAAGTTTAGCTTACTTTGGGATCATAAGTCCAAATGTCACACTATACGAGACATTTACAAGTGCGATTTAAAATTATACCAACTAAAAATACCCCAACAAATTAGGTACCAATCAGTCTGCGCGTCACTAGAGCGTAGGTTTGGGTGTGTAGTATAGATTTTTCAGTGTCTGTAGTGCACACGTGTAATTTATTGTACTTTGAATCAGTGAAAGAATCTAAGGCATTCGTCATATTGAAACTTTGCGGGAACGTTGACAGCAATGATGACGTACCACATTCGTACCCACATTCTATACCTATCACGTAACTAGATTCCAGTAAGATATGGTTTGATGATAGCTAATCAGATAATTCTTAACTCTACCATCTAAGTACATCTAACCATATACTTAATTTGTTTTTTGTAGTTTCGTAAACACAATTCCGATCGAACACCGAAATGTGTTAACTATTTCCGACGCTAGATGTCGTTTATTTGGTCAAAGGGAAAGCCCCAATTAGCTTAGAAGTTAGACTCAAAAACCAATAGCAAAGATATTTGACACATGTTACATGTAGGAGACGAGACTCTGCTAGATAGACAATACAATAACTGAGGTAGAATGCAATATGATATTATTTATATAGAATCAGGCTTCAATATTGTTATTTTTAAAAATTACTTTCAAAACTACTTAATTTGCATATTGCATTGTCCCTTAGTTAATAAAATAACAAATATTTTATTTAACCAATCCATATTTTATTACAGGGTAAAATGGCTGACATGTACACTACTCTAAGTGCATGTAGGAGTTACCTTTACAATGTTGCAAAAGCATCTGACGAGGGTCATGTTAACAGCAAGGACTGTGCCGGAGTTATATTGTATTGTGCTGAAAAGGCAACACAGGTTGCGCTGGATGCCATACAAATACTGGGTATATACAACACGATTATTTGATCTCATTAAGTAAAGAATGTGTTATGTAAAAAATATCAAGTCAGGATGGAATAATCTTATATTAAATATTTTTATTGCACTATCAAGTTTTAAAACAAAAGCAAATTGTATTTATATCTTACTGTTGACTAAAATAGTTTTACCTATATTTGGTAACCTTAAATTATGTTACTTTCAGGAGGAAATGGCTTTATCAATGACTACCCAACTGGTAGAATACTCAGAGATGCCAAACTTTATGAAATTGGTGCTGGTACATCGGAAGTGAGAAGAATGCTTATTGGTAGAGCATTAAATAGTGAATATAAATGAATAACAGTGATAATATAATAAATAATATATTTTAAATACAAACCTCTTTTTAATAACTTGATATGTTTCATTCATACCATCATTAATAATCCTCAATTCCACCAAAAACTGACTGAAAAGCTAATTGATAGTGACTCAACAAAATGCCACCATTTTGTTGGAATATACAACATTTGACCAGGATGCAACACACAATAATAAGCCTTAGCTTTTTTATAATTAGGATACTTTTCTAGATCAGGTTCTCTTGGGTCAACTCTCGCCGTATTTTTCAACAACTCATGGTCATGTGGGTATAAGTACTTAGAATCCCTTGGATCAAATAGAAACATCTGTTTTTTACCTACTACTTGTGCCAACAAGTTTTTCTTAGGATCATGGTGTAAAGGTGATAATGTACCTTTTGGACCATACCATGCCATTATGTCAACTGGGTCCTCACTGTCTGCGAAAGAGCAGTATTCCGGCTCCACAATATCTTTCTTCAGTTCAGGTATTTGTTCAAACAGTTGGTACTGAGCGAGGTAGCCAGTTGGGCCATTCGTTTGCCAAATATGCTGTTTAATAAATTCTTCAACAGTCATCAGTTTTTGGGTCCATTCAGAATCAGTATATTTACTTCCCAGTTCAATTGGCACCATTCTCATCCCAGCAAGTTTAAGGAAATAGTTCTGATCTTTCCACTTACTTAATGCAGGCCAATGATTCATACAATTGGCAAGGATAACAGGTTTTTCTTTTAAAATATAATTTGTATAGAAATTCTCCATGCTTGGACAGTCAATCACTTCTATTGGTGTTGCATCAAATTGATTTGGGTTGCTAACAGAAACGGTTTCTAAGTCTGATAAGCAAGTATCAACAGTCACATTTGATTCTGCAGAGGAATCTAGAATAGCAGCACATTTTTGTAATAACTCAGGTATTGTGTTTAATGGACAACCAAATAGTATACCAAAATCAATTATTTTAAATGCATCCTTAATAATACTATTTTCGAGTTGACTACAATTTTCTATGAAAGATAAGAGTTTCAAATAAGATGCGATAGTAATAGTTTTTCTTAAATATACCTTTACCTCCATCCAGTTTCCTATGTTAATTTTCTCATACATATAATCAATGATCGCCTGCATATGTATAGTTGAACTATTACTCAATTCTGTACTGTTTAAGTAACGATAAAGTAACGACTTGCACGATACATCGAGCTCATCTATTTCAACTAATGAATCTGAAACATTTTGTTTGAATCCTTCTAGTTTTTTATAGATTTCACAATTTTTTGGCATTGTAAGAATCTTAATATATTATAACTGATATAATTCTAATTTAATAATGTTTACACAATTATATACTGTAATAAACATAACCTCTATCTAAATTTCGTATTATTTATTATGATAGCCAGCTGACTTGAGTGACAGACACTTTGACAATGACAAGCATGATTACCAACCTACCAAGTTTGGATTAGGTGAAATCCCTAAGAAATTGGCATTAAAAGCCTTAATTTCTATTCATGATTTTTTTAATACCTTACTTTTACATTGAAGTGGTGTAAAACTTGAAGTGCAGTAGACAAAAACAAATTAATTAAGATAGAATACGAAATTGTATTGTGTATGGCTGACTTATAAATATCTCTGGTTTTATTTTACGAACAGTGCTTCTATTGCTTGCAATGCGTATAAAGAAACGAAGAGCATAGCAGTTGTCTACGATTAATTTATTAAATTGATTATTTTAAAAATGTTTATGAATATGATTTCAATAATGTTTCCTTATATTAATTTGTAAATATATATTATTTTTTTATTTATTAACCGTAGCAGCATTAAAATTCTTTTGACCTTGACCTTAACACAAAAGTGAAGTTTTGAGTCTATGGTTAATCATATGACTTTCGCACGTGATCTGTCAGATTATTTACAAAATCGATGTGTTTTTAAAGTTTTTTTAAAAGTATCCTCACAAATCAAGTTTTCGTAAAGATGCCAGCCAAATCCAGCCCCGGGAATGTCGTGAAATGTTATGTGTGACGCAATGGCACTATTCGGTAAACTGTTTTCATTAAAGAGAAAACTCGATTCTGACCACGAATCACTAAACCGGGACAGGTACGTAATGGATGTTTCTCATTCATGTGAGTCTATTTTTGAATGGAGTGGCATGCGACAAAGAGGTTGACGCACGTAGTGTCGCTCGTGGCAATCGCTGGAGGTGCCGTGGACAGGACGTGAACCTTCGCAGTGGGAGCGGTGACGCACGCGACTCCGGCTGGCACTGGCAGTGCAGCGACGGCGAGCATGTGATGACTGCGCGGGGCGCGGGCCGCGGTCGCGGGCGTAGGCGCGATCACGTCACTATCGGCTAGAGGGGCGGGTCGCGATTACTGTTTACTCGTTATTTACACGCGCCGTCTCTAAGGTAGTACACCAGCACATTCCACTTTAACCGGACGCCCGTCCGCATTAATACGCCTATCGATGTGCATTTAGTGTGAACCTACTTGGTTATTGCATTTCTTGTTCAGTGAGTGCATGTGACACAGATTTCTCTTCCTAATCTGTGACATAGTCAATGTTGGTAAACAGCTGTGAGCACAGCTGAAGCGAGCATGAAATAAAATGAAATTTAGGTATTATGATTTACTGTGTATTGTTTATGTTTTATAATATCTACTGCTATTTAGCTTGTTGTGTTTAGAATAAAACTATTTGAGCCTGTTTGTTTCTTTATTGAGGTTTGTGTTTAGTATAAAGTAGATTGAAGCAGTGTGAACTTGTTCTGTGATCAAAACCATCATATAATGTATCCCTGTACAGTGTTGGCAGTAATATCAATGATGATGAATAGCTGTCAAAATTCTGATTATGTCAAAACTGGTTTTTAGCAGTGAATCATTAATTATTTGCAGATTTGATAATATTTTAGAGTTGGAAAGATCAAGTGACTTTGCATAAGCAGAAGAGAAAGTTTACATTGTTTACTCTATTCAATACATGGTTGTGTTACCAATACTATATTTGCAATGCAACCATTGCATGTTTGTGCTTTTAATGAAAAAATCTTTATTATACAATTATTAAATGTCTCTGTCTGGATTATTGTTACTTACAGTACATAGACCTTGCCAGTCAACTCTTTGAACCAGTTTTAGTCTGTTGTGTTCATACAAAACAAGTTGATGTGTTAATCCTTGTTTAACTTCTGAATGAAGTTATACACTACCCACACTTACATTTGATTTAACTCATTAACTAATTTAACCGCTAGGTATTGTACTAAAGTAGCAATATTAAATGTCAGTTCCCAGATATTATGAAAATAATTTATAGATTTTATTATTTAAATTTATACAGAAGTCGCATGATGGTTTACAATGTGCCTTTAAAATACAATTTTATGTTTTTTTTTATATCAGAACAACATACAAATAACATTTATCATATAAAAAAAAAATTTAATGTCATAGATGCATTTTATTTATAATATTATTTTTCAACAGGTCCTGTCAAATAAATCCAGAGCAAGTAAGATTGCTTCTATTCAAAGAGTGTGATTGGAGGGGTAGAAAGCTTTTGTTTGACTCATCTGCTATACAACGGGTACTAGCCGATAAACATGACAAACCAAACATCAGATCTACAGATGCGGTACCATGCATTGTGGAGGTATCAGAAGGATTTAAATATATGGTAAGAATCTTTTATTTTTACGTTTCAATAGAAGCATGAAATAATGAAAAGCATGAAGTATCTATTACCTAATACAGTTCAAATCTGATATAATGAATATCTGATGGGGAGATATAGCTATTTATCATTGCTATTATTTAATAGAATTATATCTAGGTATGTATTGTTTTGTAAATCTTGGATAAGTATGTTACATTATATAGTTATCTATATTCTTCTCAAGTGGTCTTAAGTAGCCTTTTATACTTGTACATATATAATTTGTTATCAGTTGTGTTAGGTCAGTGATTATCTACTGTTAAAAATGTCTGATTTGTACTTGCTTTCATTCCACTCTATTTTCTATTTATTGCATATTTTGTCTTTCTACTTGTTTTTTGTCTGTGCATTTTCTTATTTACTAATGGAGCATTTCTATTAGTGGATAGATACTAAATGATTTATGGGGGCTATGTAGTAAATGCCACAAAATTCAATTTTACAGGTACAGTTTTTTATGTATGGAAATAATAGCCTGATGTACTTAAATAGTCCATTTATTGAATAAATGTATGTTAGCATAGCATTCTTAAGTTCAAAATTTTTTTGCGTTTCATATCTATATATATGTTCTCGTATATATAGATAATGAAAAGTATCTTTGCCAATTCTAAATCGATTACGAAATCAATAATCGAGAGTTAATTGGTATTAAATTAGATATTATGCTTCCGAATGTTTTGCAGCTTTGCAATTCTATACGTTGTTGAATTTGATGGCAACCAGTTAGGCAACAAAGTTCAAGCTTTTGCTAAAGTAGGTATATACCAAAAACTCGTTTGTCGACGTCCATCAATGGTCACGTGCTTGTATGCATAATATGCAATTACCTTTCGATGTGTTGCGATGTACCCAATTTTACGCCAAAGCTATTCGGGACTGACTACGACAGTAGATTTTCTATTATTTCATCTCGTATCATTAATCTGACCGGAAATGTACATACCTTTAGTTATTTCCCTTTGTACTTCTCGGCCTTCTCGCTAACATATCACAGATACCTTTGTGTGACTTTTCCTTAAACAACGAGGCGTATTTACTGTCCATATAAAGATATCTCCATATGACAGTATAACTCGTGATAATAATCAAGCTTGATTATATTTTCGTACGTATAATCTGCATTTCAATGTTACATTTTAAAATATTTGTTTTGGAACTTGTGATTGGTAAAATTATTTTTTAAATCGATTCTATACCTTTCGGTACCTAATATATGTAGATAAGTGTCAAAGATAATATTTTTTACTTAATTATTTACCTATATCGATAACTTTTACCTATTTTGTACGGTGGACCATACGAATACAGCCAACTACAGCTAATTCGTTTAGTGTAGCACATAGATTTTGCTGACTCATGTAATTAATAAATTAAATCCACGTGAAAAAAGCTCAGCTTTTAGGCCACAAACGGTTCTGCATTCTCGCAGGCGATTCCTGCCACCTCAGGTCATCGCCCAACAGAGGTCTGAACCCCCCCTCACCGCCGGTACCTGTTTGCGGTCGGGTCGCAATTCGCCTGCGTGGCGACAAACCATCAAATACACTATCAACGTGCTTTTTACCAAATTTACAGCAAAGAGTGTCACAATTTTTCTTTTTTTTAACATGGTACGTGGTTTTCGGCCTCTCAGTACCTATAATAAAAATATATGATGATCTATTTCTCATTGGGTGTTGCACCTAAATCCATACAAGTCTGTTAGTATTGTCGCAGTTTAGTATTGCTCAATTAATAGTTTTAATATTGGAAACCTTCACACCCAATAGCATCACATGTCTCGCGGTCACGGTGAATTTTAATTTTATTTGGTACATTTGTTCCGCATAGTCAGCTGTTGAGTAAGTTGACTCTAATTGAAATCTCGACTTTCATCGAACATCAAAAATAGGTTAAGAGGAGAGCTATGCTGCGTGATTAATTTGATTTAATAGTCCATAAGCTACAATATCATTTATACGGACCACATTAAATAGCGTATAAATTGTTCGAGCGTGTTATCTTTACGATACGGTTTAAAAATAACACAACAATTGTCGTATCATGCTGTCACAAGACTTTCAATTCACGGGGTTATTCTCAAATGGTTTGTTCTAAATTTAGGTCACTTAAGGCGGTAGTTTTCGATTGCAGTGAGACCAGCCGGTGCTGTAAGTGGTCCTGATGAGTGATCTCGTGGGACAAACATTTTAGCTTGATTCTAATTAATGGACATCACATGTCCCATTCTTATTATAGTAGTGACAATTTGTATTCACTACATTTACTTAAGCTATTATTGTTATTCGACAAAATGTGATAATTTATAGACTTTGATAGCTATAATCTTTCTATTTTTAGTACTGTGATTGTTTTTATCTTACACACTTGAGTGCTAATAAGTACTTATTTTCTTAAGATTATTTGTTTGAATAATATTTCTCCCTATTAGTAAGTAGCGATGTGAAAAGTCACAAGACAAACCACAACACTTTTTTATGGCTGGGACCATGTGATGTTATGTTAATTTCTTGATTATATGTGCTATATTCAGATAAAGCGGCATATGGTATTGTAATAATTCGAGTGACGCATCATAGATTTAAAAATACAAACCTGCATCGACCAACTTGAAAGGAAATATGCTGCTAGAACTAAAACTTCAAGGTCTCAAATCTTGCTTAATCTAGACGCAGAAGCCTTGTGCTGAGGCACACGAGAATCAAACTTGTGATGATGATAAATAGCGCCCAAAAGCTTAAGTAATTTATAACACAGTTATGTAACCAATATAATCTCCTTTGGACTTGATGACTAACACACACTTATGTCCGCTCAAATATTTACTCCGCATAATCGCGAATCACGTGATTTTTCAATATCGAAAACTACGTATAATCTTTAAGTAAATATCCTCTTACACGCAATTGACTCATATTTGTCACCAACTAAGTGTTATGTGGGAACAATGATTGGTTTTCCTTTGGTTTATGTATTGTTTTTATTATAAAACATGAATTTATTGTTTAACTTATGGCGACATTATTTAAAAATACATTAATATTTCTCGCTTAGCTTTAGTGCGTGGGTAGACAATGCTATAAATAAATATATTGGATATTAATCCTAATGACGTATTTGGGCGATGTTTGGATTCCACCTGTCGTATAAATCATCCTTTGTAATATATGAAGCACTTTGGAATTATGTTGTACACTTGGTGTCGGGTTAACGCACCAGTTTACATAATTTTATGTAGGTAGGTATATGAGATGTATTTAAAAAAAAGCAATTTTATTAACCGACTTCAAAATAGGAAAAGGTTCTATATTCCAATGTAGATTATTACTATTTTTTATGTCGTTCACCGATTTCTCGACTAACGGTGGATAAAAACAATAAAATAATTGTTTTTTTTTTGTCGGTTTTTTGGTCAAATATTTCTGTTTGTCTTCTATCCGTTCGTAAACCATTGATCAGATTGTGATGATACTTTGGTAGGATCTTTTGAGGATCCCCGCAGATACTATATAGGTTTCTTGGGCCAGATGCCAATAAATCTTTACAATAAAAAAAACAAATTAGGTATGTAACACAATTTTCTTTACATTGCGACTTGTGTCCGGTACAACTAGTTTCTACTACCTACTACTACTTAGGTTTTTCTACATAGCTAAAAACTGTTATAGTGATACGGGTACTCATTTTAGCTGGCATATCGCAATCGAGTCACTAATTACAACGTTCCTGTTTAGATTGTTGGCTGATTGCAACAAAATTTGATTTTTTACAATGCTATAGGATAGGTACTCCTTCACGCCACAACGGCTGAACGGATCTTAAGAACACAGTTGGAATATGTAAGAAGCACTAAGGCTTATTGTGCGGGAATATTGAAAATTCCTCGGGTGAAACCGCGGTATGAAAGCTAATTATTTATTTATTGATTGTTTGTTGCAGTACAAAGGCCCGGCGGCTGACGCGAGCGTACTCGGTGAGATGATATTCGGCGCTGTCGCCATGAACTGCAAGAGCGTATCCTTGAAGATCCACATTATGGATGAGCCGAGAAGGTAATAAGGTCATTATAACTATCACTTGAGCGTTAATGTTGCCGAGCTTTATTTACCATTCTTAATTCTAATTGTAAAAATAAATTCTATCGCTTTAGCAAGTAGTTTTTATGCTTCATTACTGAAAATTTACTCTGTTTTTAGCCTTATGTTCCGAGTAATATGAATGAATCGAATCGTAAGAATTATTTATTTATTTATATTTCTTAGTCTTAAACAGTTATGTTTAAGATATACATAAATATACTCAAATATAAATAAAAGCTTACAAAGAATGGAAAAGGATTTCATCGCATATAATTTGAACCATATTGCAATCTTTATTGACGTTGTCTCAAGTCTTTGTTTGGCGTGTATTATTACATAAAGCCCTTTACGTACAAAGGTAAACACATTTAGTGTTAACATAAGAATGAGCTATGTAAGGAAACAACGTGACGTCCGCGTCGTTTAAAATAGCATTACAGAATGAATTAATTGAATACACAATATTATTTATGGCAGTAATTTTTTTATAAATCATTAAATACTATGCTTTAAATTAAGATCTATACTCTACCACCTTTATATTCTGGCAAACTATTCTATGTTTGTATAATTTGATTACTCAAAGTATCACCACATTAAAACATACATACTTATCTACAGAAGCGATATTGAACTTTTGCCGTTAAAACATCGAATTTTGACACTTTCTCTACAAAAACGCTTACCTATATGTTATTTTCTATGTCTTTTGTGTACGTCCACATCCAAAATATATCCTTCTTTTGTCTCTCTCTAACTGTTAACTAACTCCCTCACTCCCAACAGACTGATGTGCACAAAAGTGTTCTGTGTGCCGACAACGCGCCGCTTCAGTCGAATGGAACGCAAGAATGAGAGGTCAGAAGCGACCAGCTGTGGAAACATCAGCAGTAGTTCCAAGCCTTTGAATGTACCATCGTTGAGGGAGGAAGGAGTATCGCTGAGTTTCTCGATGGATCGAGGGGATTCGGGTAAGGGAATTTGACTTTTAAGGTATTGTTAAGAGCTGTTTTTGCATGTATGTCTGTAATGTTGGGTTTCAAGTTTCAATCTTATTGCATTATGAGTTTGCGACCATACATAAGTGTTAATAAACATTTATAATTAGAACTTTACGACTCTGTCCTCTTTTGCTGACAATTGCGATTGGCTTAGGTACTATAGTTATAATGGTGCAAAATTAAAATATTTATGTTTGAATAAACTGGAGCTAAAGGCATCTTAAAAAACTAGTCACCTGTGTAAATGAAACAATCGGAAATAACATTAAGATCACATGATGTTTTTTTCCGCCATTACTCAAATGCTAGTATGACTTGATAAATTGTGTGTAATAAATCTTAAGTTTATTTTGAAGAGATATAGATAAGTTTATTGCCCGCTCTCAGCGGAAATAACCTTCCAAACTGACAAATTTCAGACTGAGAATTTACCTATTTGTTATGAAATATTTTTGCCTCATAAATTGAAAATAATGAATACATTTTCGCAGTTAATTTTCACTGAAATTATATTATCAAACTTTCAGTGCTTACATCCGCCGATAAGTGGTCAGGATACTTAATTAGTACATGATATCTATATATATAGAATTCTCGTGTCACAATGTTAGTTACCATACTCCTCCGAAACGGCTTGACCGATTTTTATGAAATTTTATATGCATATTCAGTAGGTATGAGAATTGCCTACTATCTATTTTTGATAATTCTAAGTGATGACGGGAACGGAAACTACGCGGGTGAAACCGGGGGGGCGGCAGCTTGCATTATATACAACACTCATCTCATTTGTATTAATAGTAGCATAAATGTAGGTACAGTCGAGTAGAACGAAAATGCGTATTTAATATCCTTAATATTTTTTATTTCTCGCTTTGATCCGCTACATTGACCGTTAACTCAATGATGACGTCATAGTCTATAGTACGGGTTTGCTTTTCTGATTAATTTACACCTTGAACAGTGCTTACTCTACCTGTTAATCTTGATTTGGTTAAATACCTCTGAAGACTAGATTGCCACAACGTAATATAATAAGGGATATCTCTTCTTACGTACTAATTTTGACTAATTTTGCAGGAAATCAAATCAATCAAACACTATTAATGCTCGGTTTTGAAAGTTGTTTTTTTACTGAGAAGAGCCGGCAATAAACTCAGTAAATATGTATAAGGAATCAAAATTTGAATTAAAAACGTAGTAGAGTTTTTAAACATTTATGCACAGATGTGCATTATAATTAAAAAAAAAGCAATTTAAAAATCGCCTTAATGACTTTTTAATGTTGGACTCTTTGATGAATACGCGTACGGTAGTACTTACTACATTGTGCAGTAAATAAGAACAGTCAGAACTCAGAACCCTTTGCGGTCAACGTCATGACCTTTTATATATTTATACATTTATCTGTAAAAGCAATTTAATCGGGACATTGCCCTACTTCTTTCTTATTTAACTTTTTGGGACTTACTCTACTTACCCCATATACCGTCATTTGATAACTTCATTATGTCACGAGTCTCAATCGAAATTGTAAACCCATTTCTTTCAAACTTTGGTTATATATTTATACTAGCTGACTTGCGCAACTTCGTCTGCGTCACATAGTTTTTGTTATATTTTTCATTGATGCTCCGCTCCTATTAGTCGTACTCGATATATAGGCTATCCAACACTAAAACATTTGTTTCTAAATCGAGCCAGCAATAATATTAGATAACTTTTGTAAGTTACTGATTAGTAAACTGCATTACTAAAATGTTTTTCTTTACAGGTTACTATGGAGAAAATTCACCGTATAGCAGTGTCGGTTCTACATACGATTACTTCTCTATGTTCGACACTTGGGACAACAACAATACACAGGATGATATCTATACATTTAACTGTAAGTATTATTTTTCTTACTGCCCTTATACAGCCCAATATCCTTTTAGCGACAATGGAATTTCATCTGTAAAGGTGTGGACTTACGTTACGCTTTCCTATGGCGATGCTTCTCGTTGGTATGGAGTGATTTAAGGAGCTTTTTAGTGTGGGTGGGTGAAATATGTTTATGAAAATTCGTAATACCTACTTGCAAATCAATATTATAACCCTTAATTTTGTAAATGCCGGTTTAATATTATTTTGGGGTTGCTAGAGACAATAATTATACAAACTCTGTCAATAATATAAGTCTTTTCAATTAGGTACGCCATGGATTTTAATGCAATTTTATAAGAAGGAAGATTTATGCGTATAATTTAATATTGTTTTGGGTTCATTTGTCGAATTAAGACAACGATTCCTTAAGATGTTGCTAGTGTATCTATACTAATATTATAAAGAGGAAAGATTTGTTTGTTTGTTTGTTTGTAATAAATAGGCTCCGAAACTACTGGACCGATTTCAAAAATTCTTTCACCTTTGGAAAGCTACATTATCCCCGAGTAACATAGGCTATATTATATCCCTGTATTCCCACGGGAACGGGAACTACGCGGGTAAAACCGCGCGGAGTCAGCTAGTACAGTATAAATGAAAAATTATTGCTTAAATTTTCAATTATATATTGTGAGGAACTAACCTATATCCTAATCTTATCGTAAGGCTTATTGATCATAGGTGTTTATTTGTGGCAGCCCCGCCCGGTCGCAAGTTGAGTACGTCGAGCAATGGAAGTTGGCAGCGGAGAACTTTCCAGAACATCGCCACGCGCTTCCACCTCGGCCATCAGAGCTCGAACCTGCTATACGTGCCAAATGCTGCTAGCTATGCCACTAGCACTGATTCACAGGTGATAATTCTCTCCTTACGATTTTTGAGAGGAGAGGTAAAGTGTTAATTTATTTATTATAGCCTCCGGTTTCACCCGTGTAGTTCCCATTGGAATACAGAGATAAAATATAGCCTATGTTACTCCCTGATAATGTAGCTTTCCAATGGTAAAAGATTTTTCGAAATCGGTACAGTAGTTTTTGAGTTAAATACAGTAGTTAAAATTTTTTCCTGTTTTTAATATTAGTGTAGATATGCCACAAAAAGTCTTGAAAAGATTTAAGTTCAAAATTAGCTGTGATGATAAAATAACGCCCACATTCTTGTTCATATCAATATTCAAAGGAAGTGTTAGTTTAGAAAATATCAATCAATTGAGTGAATGACATTTCAAAATAATCATTTCAACATTTGATGTAGTTTATGTCTGTTAAATGATGGTTCCTTTCAATCATTTACGTTTAAACAATCACTCCTATAGTCGTATTTTTAATTAGACGAAGCCACCTGACGTTTACTGTGTTGTCAGTTTTTGATGAAATAAAAATAGTGTTGTGACAAAGTGAATGAATGAAAAAACTCCTGAATGAACGAAATTGCCTCAATTGTCTAGTGAATAGTTAGTGTGCCGAAAAGCCGATATCAGGTACGGGGTTAGATTTTTAGTCGTACTTTGTACACCAACGAGTTTTAGGCGACTATGTTCCTATTTAGTATCTACCTATACTGAATACCGAGTGTGTTAAACATTAAGGAAAACAATGCGAGGAAAGACTCCTATTTTCAATACATCATGTACTTACATAGTTGAAACTTTAGATGTATAAAATATGACAATTATAGGTAGGTAATGAAAACAAAAAACATCGTTTATTACATATTTTTTTATTCATTATCGATTAAAAAATCATCACTATCACTATCGGTGACATTTATTATAAATCTGTCGGAAACATTGTCGATCATGTGGTCGACACCATACATTTTGTCTTCTTCTTTAATTATATGAGACACGCAGCTACTCCATTTTTCGGGTGTGATATGTTGAAGTCCTTCATTTAAGTTAAAGAAAAGTTTAAGAAAAATTTAAGAAAAGTTTTTTTAGTTCTGTCATTTTGAAGGTTTTATTATTTCTTGCAACATATCCTTTAGCCTGCGCCCAAACCAATACCACACCACTGTCAGCTCAATGGATTGAGCTGACAGTGGTATGGGGGCAGACGTAAAACAATTATCCCGTGCTGCGCTGCCATCTCCTCCACAACATACTAATCGCAATGTTCCTTTTGTGCTGCCGTACAATGTCTATAAGAGTAGCTTTAACCATTGTCGCTTCAAATAGGTTTTTAGGTTTAGTCCAAGACGTTGTAGGTAGCGATTCTAGTTTCCTGGAGTGGTAGGGAGCATTATCCATCACTACTACCGAATTTGGTTTCAGTTTTGGCAAGACCCCCCTGAACCACTGCACAAACACAACGTAATGAAAAACTTAACAAAAACAATAATTAAACAGCTTGAGCGCAGAAAAAATATAACTGCTTTCAGACCAGAGGTTAGAAGCCGAAAAACAAACAAAATGGCGACCGGCGCGCGCCGCACTTTGTTATAAGCCGTAATAAAGCTAATTGTAGTTACATACTACTAGTAACTTATATCAGAGCACTTTTATACAATTTTATTAAAAAAAAGAAATAATATTCTTTTATAGTTTGAAATGATTCACTCATTGTTCATTCATTTGATTGAACGAGAACTGAACGCATCACTATTACTTTAAATATGGCCACATTATTTTACAAAGTGACATTAGCTACTGTCAGGTAGCTTCGTCTAATTAAAAATACGACTATAGTCAAGTTTATTTTAAGAATATCTATTTTCTATCTTATTCTGGAAATAATATTGTAACCGGCTTGGTTGCAGTTGAATTTAGTAGATTTGATTGTTTTTTTGGTTTGTTTTATTTACATTGAATAGAGTCGGAAACTACTTACCGATTTGAAAACTTATTTCACTGTTAGGAAACTACATCACCGGTGAACATTGGCTATTATTTATCCCCGTATTCCCACGGGAACAGAAACTACGCGGCTAGTTTCTAGCATAGATCAAGACGCAAGATCGTGGCATTATTAGTTTGAAAACCATTTAGAGTTAACTCGCAACTAATTTGCCTTAGAACTATGATATTAGATCATCATCCAGACATTGTCCCACCATTCATGTTGCACGTGCAGCAAACATAATTCAATTTGCATCCACTTATCGATTAATCGAATGTTGCCATTGACAACTTATCAACGGATAATAAAATTGTCGATCGACGCACTCGACCGTAAGCCCGGATTGGGAGCACTTCAATTAGTTATCCATCTTAATGGTCGGGTATTGTTTACAAGTAGCTTTATCTGTTATCAGTAATGTAAATGCGCGTGATGTTCGTCACATGGGTGACCGCGGCTATCGTTCAGCCAGTCATGTGAGCTCTTATCAGGGCATTGACAGAATTGTACACTGAGTTTTGATATATGCAGCCCACACTGTCGGTTGCTACTCGCTTAAGATGTATATAATTAGTATAAGTTTTATGCTAATGTTTTTTAGAGCTTTGAATGTTATTAGTACTATATGCTTCACTTTATTTACTTAGCTTTACATACAATATTATTACCTCGAAATGATTGTATGCACTTTTGGAAGCTTTTCCGTCTATTTTATTCATCAACTTTTTTATTCCTTTGAATTGAAGCGGCTTTCAAGATTTGTTTGAGTAATGTTACTTTAGAATATGAATATAAGAGATTTGATGCAGTTACTTTGGCAAACGCAATATCGTTTTTCGGCACGGCCATATTCTATGTTAGGACTCTAATAACTTTCCAAATACTCAGTGGTTATTTCATTGGTACCAGATATACAGCAACAGTTCGATGAGCGGAACTAGTGATAGCATCACCAGCACTGGTTCCTCGATGACGCAGAAGAAGAACAAACTAGGCCTCGCTCTGTTGATCACTGTCACCGATTCCGCTGAAATGTAAGTCACTTATTGGTGTAGTCAAAAATACGAAGTAATCTTGAACTATCTACTATAATATCGAAATGAGGAATTATCTTTGCTGGATGTTTTTCAAGTATCAAAAAATAATATTGTTTGTGACATCGCACCTTTAATTTGAATTACTTGAACAAAGAGTACATATTCCAGGCTTCTATTCCTTAACAGTATTTACTTTGTCGAAAACAAAACCTGCTTGAAATAAAACACCTTGCTTGAGACACTCTAACAAAGAGTCTAAATTTTATCAATGAATTATTTGTGACATCGGAAAGAAACTTTGACCTTAGATTCCCTGACATAGAATGTGTATTCCAGGGATCTAGTCCATAGTGTGTAGAGCACCTATTGGAGACATCGCAAGGAAACTTGGACTTTATCGTTCCTACTATAGAGTGTATATTCCAGGGATCTATAGTCCATAAGTGTGTTGGAGACATCGCAAGGAAGCTTGGACCTTATCGTTCCTAAAATAGAGTGTATATTCCAGGGATCTAGTCCGTAAGTGCGTGGAGCACTCCCCCCAACTGCAGGCGCTGGTGTGCCGGCTGCGGCTCGCCACGCTAGCAGCGGGCGGCGGGGGCGCGGGGAGTGGGTTCGTCTCCACCCTCTACCGGGCAGCTGAAGATGCTGCTAGGTGGTGAGTTAAACGAACCGAGTTCATTTTCAATGTTCAATGTATAGTCTAAGTGGGACACTCGAAATCCACGTAGGTTCTTATAACGTAGAAATCTATAAGAGCATTTTGCAAAAACTGTGGAACTTAAACTAGTCTTTTTTTTTTGAATACACACCAGTATGCTTTAAATATATATTTCTCAGTATTTTACTTGCGAGGAACCAATCAACCCGTCAAATAAAAAGCCTTGATTCCAACATCTATACTAATATTATAAAGAGGAAAGATTTGTTTGTTTGTTTGTTTGTAATGAATAGGCTCCGAAACTACTGGACCGATTTCAAAAATTCTTTCACCTTTGGAAAGCTACATTATCCCCGAGTAACATAGGCTATATTTGATCCTTGTATTCCCACGGGAACGGGAACTACGCGGGTAAAACCGCGGGGAGGCAGCTAGTATTTTATAATTAGTGTACACAACAAAAAAATATACTTCACCTAAAGTGCTCTTCTTACCTGAACTGAATGAATAGCTCCAAATAATGATTATAGGATATCAGACCTGATCTACGGGCCGCGTATACAACCCGTGTGGTTGAACCTAGTCACGAGCTCCCCGCGGAACTGCAGTCGGCTCGCGGAATCTCTTCTTTCGGACCTCTGTTCCGTTCTAACTGTGGGCGACACGAAGAACACTAATTTGTAAGTATTTATGTTATTAGTTATATGAAAATGAACTTTGTTGTAACTAAAATAAGGTTTATTTATGTTTAACATTTGTGGGGGAATGATTTGATCGTTTGTAATGGATATACTTATTAATTGATTTAATAAATCTCTCGCCTATATAAAGCTACGTTATATAAAAAAGTGTTTACGTTAGATATTTTGTGAGGTGCCATTAAATATACTATAATATACACTAGTAGGTATTATAAGGAATAATTATTTAATTTTTTGTTTGTATTGAATAAGCTCTGAAACTACCGGATTGATCTGAATAATTCCTTCACCAAAAGAAAGCCCCCATAAGATCCCATCAAGATCCCAATATTCCTACGGGAACGGGAACTACGCGGATGAAACCGCGCGATCCAAATCTAGTTTACTATCTAAATAATTTTCAGGAACGCAGGTGTGTGAACAGCTAATCTTATCTTAATATATATAAATCTCGTGTCACAATGTTTGTCCTCAATGGACTCATAAACCACTTAACCGATTATAATAAAATTCGCACACCATGTGCAGTTCGATCCAACTTGAGAGATAGGATAGCTTACATATACTTGGACCCGGTAGGTGGCGCTGGTGGGCAGAACGAAGTCTGCCTGGTCCACTAGTATACAATATAGTTTAGTCACGTGAAAACGACAATAAACAGCGGGACTCCTAATCCCACTCAACAGATCAAAATATACATGCAATATTTCACGACGCTGTTCAAGCGGGACGCTAATAAAATTCTATATAGTCTCGACTATTATACGAGAATATTTTATTATTACCGGCAGAATTCACGTGACACGGTGGGCGATAAAGTTTTATAGTTATGTGCATACATCGGTACATATTTTACGCCTGTATACCGATTTGATTGCTAGTTAGATAACTTACGGTAATTACGATCACATGATTTCGAGGTGTTCTAATTGCGTTTGTACTGTAACGCAAATATTACTGTCATATAATTATTATATTTGCGTAATTAATTAGTTGAGTTTAGTATCATGTTGGGTTTGAGCTAGTAAATAAAACTGTAAGTAGGTTTGGTATTTTTGGAAATCGAATTTTGTGCAAGCGGCAGGTACTTTGATTGTCATTAAAGTTTAGATTTATAGATTTGGGTATTATATATTTTTTTTTGTTAAATACCTACACCATTAAGGTACATAAAACATTAGAAGAAAAATGACAGTTTCAACGGTTATATTCGCACTCCATAAAGCTGTTAAAGTTTAACACACTCCTTCCGGTAAACTATTATGTAAGTAATATAATTTCGTATAATAAATCCTCAATTTAGACTCTGCACCAATTTGTTTGGTTTTCTGGATTCAATCCAATGCTCTCAACGATTAATGACTCGGGCGGATACTAAAAAAATAACGTCTTGTTTGTCCGTTAATTATATAGATGTGTGAATGGAGATGCTGTCTAGCTTTAAGCGAGAGATTTATTTCTCAAACTCGACTACGGTATTCACCGGCTATTTTCATACGTATTGTTTACGTGTATTTTCACGTGATTTCCATGTTTTTTTTTGCTTAATAGTTTGACGTCCGCGTATCGTCCGACATTGTTGTGCAATAACGGGCGCGTGTATATCTTACAGCTATTTATAGAGTGGAACTGCTAATTAATTGGTCTGTGTTCTTTATCATGTCTATTCTATGACACTAACAATTATGGAGTAGACAGATGGCACTAATAAAAGATAGGTTTAAGTCATTGCCACCAAGATATGCTTCATTGGATAAATTAGAAATATTATATAGATAGTTGAAATAGTCGGGTAATAAGCGAAGTACTTTTCAAATCGACTCACGAATAGAGTGGCCTCCCCCTGGAGAAGGCCTCCCCTTAATAAGCATATTGATATGCAATCGAACGCACATGTTCCTATAACTGTGGATCATCTGTTTGTGAACTCATTTGAGTTACTTCCTATCTAATTTTAGAAATATTTGTTAAATAAATTTATTTGAATTTGAAATAACGAAACTTTTTTAATTGTTCCAGTTTTATCAGCACACTGCTAACACACGTGCTCACGTACCACCTCGGCTGGGTGAGCACGGTGAGTCCGTACGACACCGCGGAGTACTGCCCTAGGGGTCCAGCCCGCCGCCCCTACAACGCCATGTGGGCCCAGCTCGCCGACCTGTGCGGGACCATCGGCTACCCGTCCAGGGCGGCTAGAACCATCATCAGCGGCACCACTAACATCCAGTTCATCAACAGGCTACTCGTCGTCCTGACGTACTTCGTCCGCTGCGGTGACGTCATCCGGAGCGATATCCCGTACCGCAACACTACCGCCGAGGGTACAGTGATCGACGTTAAAGTGACTGAGTGTAGTGGACTCAAGCGTACCGCCACCCGCGTCGATCTAGGACGGTGCGAAGCGCAGAGTGTGGAAGTGAATACTCAAAACAGTGACGTCAGCGTCAGCACGCTGGCGGGTGACGTCCCCGTCGGGAAGTCGTCGACCCTCGCCGATTTAAGTCGAAAGCTCTCTAGCGGCTCGCAGCTCGCGGTCGAAGACTGTAGTTCTAGTAGCGAGAGGCCGATGACCAGCCGGCTCAGGAGGAACCCCACCGTGATGCTGTCGTTGAAAGCCTCCTCCGATTCTAGTCTAAACTCGTCCCTTTCGGAGGACTCCGAGCCGGAGCGGAAGGTCCTGTTCGTGTTGGGCGACGACGAGCAACTCGTGGGGTTGAAGAACAAATCGAACGGCGGCAGGAGCGTGAAGCGATCCTCTAAAGTCCAAAGTGAACCGCCCAACTTGGATATCCAGGAGAAGACGGAGGGATGCGCCAACGAGGCCTGCGACAGAGTCGAGAGCCCCGAGAGCCCGTCCAAGTGCTGCGGCCAAACACTTCAACATTCCAAACCCATAAAACATTCCGGTTTTAAGTTCGAGTTCGATAAGTACCCCCAGATAGTCACTAATTATATGAAGAGCAAAAATTTAGAGTTACTAGATAGACACTATATCGGCAAACCGGGGAATTTGAAGTTGGATAATTACCAGTTCGACCCGACGATCGTGCCCCCCATACAGGAGGAGCGGTGTGAGACTTGCGTCAAGTGTCAGCTGATGGAGTCCATGTTGCAGACGCCCACCAACGCCTCCGAAATGGAGTACATGAATGATATGCCGCGCCAATCTGAACCGCAGTTCGCCACAGAAACGATAGTCCAGGAGTCAGAAGACGTGACGCCTAAGACGTTTGTCAGGAAGCGGAAAGAGAATACGGTTGTTATCAATTTGGTAAAGGGTGATCGGCCTGTTGATACGAAAAGGCCTGAAGTGAGGAATGTAGGGGGGAAGAGGGATAATGTGGTGGATGTGAAGCAAGTTATTGAGTTCCCTATGCCACCTGTTTGTGAGGAGACGCAATCTTCACAAGTGCGTTCGGGCTTCGACTGTTCCTTGCTTGGCGGAGTCACGGACCATTATGTACCTGATTTGATATTACAAGGTGAGACATATTGCCCAGTGTATTTATATGGAATGGCATGTATCCAAATAGCTTCTGACGTGTGGAGTTGACAAATAACAATTGCGTACTTTCTTTTTGGGATATATTTTGGCGCGATTATATATAGTATGTTTTTCTATTTTCAGGAACGATCGCAAAGCCTAAGGAATGGGAGATGGATCTGAGACGAGACTTGGACTTGACATCGTATCTAAACAAGTCATTAGAATCACCGATACAAGCAATCGCCATACTAGGGGACACTAATACTTGGTAAGTTTTGGTTTTTATTTTAGAACTTTTCTCACAGCTGTCGTATACATAATTGAGTTTATATGGTGGCCATATGAATATTAGACTAGATATACTCTTTATAAACATACTAGCTTCCGCTCAGTGGTTTCACCCACCCACCACCATCAACTATTCCGGGATTAAAGGTAGCCAATGTCTTTTCCCAGGCAGTCTACCAATTTATCATAAAAATTGATTCAGTGGTTTAGGCCTAACAGACAGACAGAATTACTCTCACATTTACAACTCTAGTAGATACTATACGGATCAAACATAATGTTCATGAACTCACAAATAATTGTTTTGGGCGTGAATCAAACCGATACGTGAGATACGTAGGTACATAATTTTCTGAGCATAATTATTATATTTTTAAATAAAGTATCGGACCATAATCAAACCATACCACGAGATAATGTAGCCAATTATTTTTTTTTATATTAATATGAAATTTGCAATATTTATTATCAGAATGACCTTTAAAAATGGTTATTAATGAATCATGTGTCAGTGTTGAATGAAGTTTTGTATGTCACGGCCGCGATTCACGCTCAGGAGTAACAAATACACTATTTATATACGGTCGCTCACCCAGCTTCTATATCCATGCGGAATAATTATTTTTACATCGCCACTAACTCGAATGATTGATTATCTCTAGTCCTGTCCCTTTCTTTAGCATAACAATGAATAAGGATGGAAACAAAATCGAATATAAAGTCTGTGTCAAACAAATTTTCGTCGTTTATTTTCTTTTTAAGACACAGACACAAACTTGAATCAGGATTTGAGAATTTGTATCAATAATATAGACATAAAAATGCAATTTATAATTATAACATTGCTTAAACATATTGTATAATGGTAAAATGTTGCCAATTTTTAACACTACGACTTTTCAGTATAGTACTATATTTTTCGTCTCCTTAAAACCGAAAAAACTTTAATTCACTTTTAAAACTGATTTATATATTTATGCCTTATTTATTTTTTTATAGGGAAGTTCGAGTGGTGGGCAGAGACTGTGGTTCCGGTGGAATGTCTTCTCTAGTGGGAACCATGTTGGATGCTTTGCCTGCCATGTGGAGAGCCAGGGTACCTGCTCATCATGTAAGTATATATTAATCTACTTAAACGACATGTTCCACTTTTCTATTATATTAGTAAATTATATAAATAGTTATTCATATCCGTGTAAATTATGGTCATACAACCCAAATGTTAATCCTTGTTGAAAATCGAATCCACATCCTGTGTAGCAATAAGCCAACTGGTCTGTTTAGTATTACAGGATATAACCTACCAGTAGATAATATAATAATAATAAATTTTTTTTTTAAAAATTTTTTTAATTATGGTTACTTGTCCAAATCTCCTAAAGTGTGAATCAATGTAATCAATATTAATAGCATCATTTAGCAATTCAAATTTAGTTATATTATCCATTCTTTGTTTCAGTGTCTCTCGTTCTTAGAGGGGAAACTGCGAGAATTCTGCGTGCTATCAAAAACTTTGGCTGACATGTTGATGTCTACGGATTTCTGCGACATCGCAACACTTACAAAATCGCTTAACATCGATGTCAACGATGTACCTCTCTTACTTGCCGTGGCGACCACTCACACGCCCCAAGTCGCCACAAGATACGGCATCAGTTATAGGTAGTTGCTTCCAATGTACCTTAGAGCTATACGAATAGAGCACATATCTCAGTGTATCGCTTACAAGCAACGAAGCATAAAGAGCGAAGGAAAGTTAACCATATGGCGATGGTATTAGAGCACGATATCAAATGAAGGTAATGATGAATCTTGACAGAATATGCAGTTCAATTTGTTTACCAAATTCTGACAAGCTGTGTCGTTAGCTGGTTTGGCAGTATTTCAGTTGATTTGTAAGTCATTTGCAAGTACATAATTATTTTTGTCTAGACTCTTGGATGACACTGGATTAAAATCCTACGTGACTAAATAATATAGATTGAGTTTGGATAAAATAATATTTGTTAATAAAAGCCGAGGTGAGGGATCTGTGATTTATTTATATTTGTATTATATATATTTTTTAATGTGATAGTGTGGATTGTTAATGTGATTTGAGATTGGTATAGCGCTTTCTAAAGGCCTATATGCTTGTGATAGTCAATGCTATTATGTAAACTTTATTTATCTATCTTGAAAGCTTTAAAGCGTATAAAATACATATTGGAAGTATGAATTCTGTCAATAAAATATGGAAAAACGTAATTATTTTAAGTGATTAAGAGATTAGAAATATGTAGTAACAGATAGGTAAATAAATACTGTAATCACTCCAGATTTTATCAGATAGTGTTGTTTAAAGCACATAGAAAATAAGTGTCGCAGCTAATAAAAACTGTACTATTAATATTCAGTACCCATTCTCGAGACTCTTACACTGTTTCGCTCAATTCACAAAATATGCACATATTTTATACAATACTAATTACTATATGGAGTTATTGCATTAGCGCAGGGCAGTGTGTCATAGCCCTTATTAAATAAATTCACAATTTTTAACACTAGTGGTACTGAATACATAAAAGTACTATAAATGTGTACCTTGCTTAAATTAAAGCAGCTAAAAAATTTTAATATTCTCGAAAGTTATATAAATAAGAAGCAATTTTTTCTTGACCACAGAATATAGTGTTGCAAAGTCAGCATGTAAAATCAGCGTAGATATAAATATTTCAAGGATCTATATTAAAAGGAATACATAGTATTGCTAGTAGACACATGCTTTTAAAAGCTTATGATTATTATCTTTCCATTTCTGACTCGTCATATTCTGTGTATGAAAGAAAGTAGAAACGATGCTTCTGTGACACTCATATAATTTAAAATTATAATGACGATTTACAATCATAAAATATTTATAATACTCAAAGGGATGCAGCAATTTTTTCTATCTATATCACTTGTATTCACATACCTCCAATCTAACTAGATGGCCCGAGTCAAAAAGCAGTAAAAATGTCTGCTTTCTACGCAATCATTCAGTCTGCGATCGACCGTCATTGCGGTCTGACGTCAAAGAAAAAATGTCACGGTTGGTCTTCATCCAAATTTTGGTACTATCGAGTTAGATTTTAGGGATGAGCTTGTATCAAATACATATCTAAGTGTACCTACCTTAAAACTTCTATTACCTGATACTGCTCGTATCTCCAAAACGTATGTACCTTATCAGTTTGTTCACGAGGGTGATATGTATAGTTATTTTTTTTAAGTTGTCATTTTGAATTTTACGTAATATTTTTTTATACCTTAATCAATTAATAAATTATTTTTTCATATTGATCAATGTATTTTACTACAGTCCTGACCGCAGAGTATAATCAGCTCAGATACCCTGAGTTTCAAAATGTACTCAGTACCTACCTACCTACCTATTGTGTGAGAATGAATTTGTGTGTAAAAGTGGGACTATGATGAGTTATGTAGATACACCTAAAAAACCAATAAATACCTACTCTTAGCAATAGAGATCTGGCCAAATCGATATTATACCTATTGCTATTTTCAACTGACTTCGAAAAAGGTGGAGATTCTATGTTCTACTGTAGTCTGTGTTAAATAATAGGTTTACATATAAAATGTGTATGATCAACGTAAGATCATCAACTTAAGAGTTTACTTATTTTTACCTACTATCAGTAATAGGCCGCCTTCAGTAAGTACAACTTTTTTCATTACATTGCTTTTACCTCATATTTTCTATAGTTTATCTAACAATAAAGATATATCTATCTTTCTATGCATCTGTATATCCATCTATCTGTACCTATAAGTTCAACTTTACGTTAGTCCAAAGCTTAGTGGACGTTCCACGCCATCCCAAAGTTAGGTTTGTGAGGTAAGTTACCAACTTGTCGTGTAGTTACAGAACGGATTGTTAGTCTTCAGGCTACACAGTTTAACCTTCCGGCTGTTTAACGATTTCGACGGATTTATTTAGCATTTATGTATGTTATAAGCTTCACTTTAAATTTTCTAAATATCTAATGTCTATTTTTATTTACGGTAACGAAGTATTAATTAGCCTCGTGACTTGAAACTTAAATATTATGGTGGATAGTCACTTAGAGACATTATAATCAGCAGTATGTTTTGTACAGAAGTACAAAGATTAGAAGGGCATTATAGTTAATACTTAAGTATTGTAATAGGTTAGGTTACCTAGGTTGTACCTAGTTGGTACCTCTAGTTACACAATATGAATAATATATAAATTATTAGAATCAGGTTACATAGTAACGTATACACATAATACACACACTAGATACATAAAATACCTAAAGAATACCTTATTTTATATCAGAATCCTCGCAGGCAAGCATCGCGACGGTTGAAAACGATTTGTTATAAGCGGATTGTCACGAACCCACTTTCAAACAAATGGATCCGGTTTTGGACCAAACCACTTTCGGTATAACACATGCGGTACTGAGTAAACGGACAATTTTTTACACTTAGTACTTACCGTATAACAAACGATTTTGGTCGTCTACTTTTTTTATTGAACCTTGAATTTCAAAATAGGGACAGACTTTTGTAATACATATTAAGGGACTGTGTGAAGCACAAACGATAATTTGTACCCACTTATCGTATTCTTTGTAAAGGCTGTCTGTTTGCTGATTAACGAATTATAGGCGCTTCCTCCTTACTCCTTACTTATCCAGAGTTAGGTAGTGGGCGAAGGCAAAAGGGTTTTTAAAAAACAAATTGTAGGTGTGTTCTGCTTGAAGAGCAGAGCAAGACTCACATTTATTTCATCATAAAGATTCTACCAAAGCTTATCTCTAAATAACAAAGGCTATAAACTTAATGATAATGTCTTCCTGTTATCAAGTACCAGGAAGATATGTGTAAAGTAATCTTATTACCTAATTATTCTAAGTAACAAAGGTGGTCCTTGTGTAAGGACATAGTTACGACGACATAACTCCTCCCCCCTTAAGATGGAGGCGCAGTGGCGGTTGCGACCGAAGCTGGATTTCTTCAGGTTCAGGTTGTTGTTGAGCTATGATTTGCGCCGATCTAGGTTTCCACCAGAGTTTGTAGACTGCTACTCCGACTCCAGTGAAGAATACCAAGGTGTACATTGTTATGGATGGCCAACTAGGTGTTGATGGTATAGTTATTGTGTCTTCTTCGGGGATAACAATATTCTCTGAGTGGTGTAGAGCGTTTTTAAGGTTGTCTAGGTTTATGTTATCTAGTTTTAACTTGATTGATGCCACGTTCGGTGTTTGATATGCACGTGGTAGTGGTACAGTTTCTCTAATATTGATGTATCGCTGATGAGTTGATAGGGTTCTGTCTTGTATTTGTATTTTGCAGCTATTGTCTGTTGTTATAAGGAAAGCGCCTTTATTGCGTTGGTATTGAACATCCTTGTTGCATATAGTTTTTATGACTTCCTCTTGTTTTATAACTACTATCCAGCTATTGTCCTTGATTTGTTGTATGATGTTGTTCTCGTAGGTTGCTGTGACGTACGTACAATTATGTGGTTCTTGATGTTAAATAAGTTGAGCTATGCAATCGTTGGAATGTAGCAAAGTTTTCCATTCAAGGTGTGTGCAGATTACTTCATCTTCTGTTATGCTGTTACAAGACTCGTGAGGATATGCGAACTCGTTATTTCCCAGGACAAGGTAAGGATTTTCGGGTATTAGAATGGTGTTATTGTTGTTAGGGATAGAGTATAGGTGTAGGAGATTGTATGGTTGTTCTGCAACTATAGGCAAGTCTAGTATGAAGTTCAGTGTTTCATTAGTGCTGTATGCTTTTACTTTAATAGTTTTTTCCATAAGTGAATATTATTCATATTCGGGGCAAATGCTAAATTGCCGTTAATTTCGTTTTGTATTTTATTAAGTTCTTCGATTAGATAAGAAACGTCGATTATACTAGGGTGCATCTTTTCTAGGTGTGCAAATGTTATTGCATTTTCTATGGTTTCTAGCCGGTCATAAAGTTGCTGAAGTGAACCCTCGATTTGGTTAAATATGGTTGTTGTTAAAAAATTTGTTTCGAATTCATTCTTTTGCGCGCTGTATCTATCGATAGCCCTGTAAATTTTTATTTGATTATTTTTTATTACATTTAAATTACGTTCGTAATCTTTCATGAAGTCCTTTTACGCTGATTTATTTTATTGTTATAAAGCGATGCTTTTATTGACTTTATTTCGTTATCGAATTTAATCGCATCTTCTTGGTCGAGGTTTCCTGTTATTGATTTTATTACTGAACCTAACCCGTTTATTAAGCCACGTTTTTGGCGGTAACTTGTTTTAAAACCTATGGTATCGAATCCTAAATAAAGTAACTTACTCTCTATGTTATCTATAAGGTAGTCTATTTGCTTAAAAGTAGTCGTTAAGTCTACTGAACTATTTTGTTTTAGTTTTATAGTATAGTAATTGCTAACTATATCTACGTATATATCTCTAAGTTTTGTGGTGTTGTATATAACGGCTAGGTGATACGTGTCAATTTGATATTGAGCTTTTGCTTCAGTTAATACCAGAATGCCATTATGGTTGTCTATTGGCTGTATGATCGCTGTTGTTGCGGCGAGCTGGAGCACTGCGAAGCAGGCGATGGCGTTCCTGAAACATTTTCAGGGCGCCTTAATAAGCGGAAGTGGACTCTAATCGTTTAAGCGTTCACGTGCTTTCCTACAATTTCTGCGATTTGTTCTGGGTGTATACGTACTATTGTATAGGGTCCTAGGTATTTTGGTTCGAGTTTATTGTTTCTTGCGGTTTTGGCTACCTGTTTATAGACTGTGTCGCCTACTTTGAATTGTGCTGTTTCTTTATCTTTGTTGTTTTTTTCTATAACTTGTTGTTTCTCGTTTGTTAATTTGGTGTTTATAAGTTTTTGAGTGTTTTCCATAATTTGTTTATGTTTAAATACGTATTCTTGGTAGAATTCTTTGGGGCAGTGTAATTTAAGTGGGTTTCTGCTGTCTGTATGCCCGTATAGGAGTTCGAAAGGGGTAAAGCCCGTTGCGGAATTCTTTTAGGTACTCCTACTACTGAGAATATGCTTATCAAGGCTTCGGCTATGTGAATGCTGGTTGAAGCGGCTAGCAGTATAGCTTGGGCATACTTTGTGAAGTTATCTATGATAGTTAAAAATGTTGTGCCTCCACTGCTATATAGGTCCATAAACATATGTTCCATGGGTTTATGCGGTGTGTCTGTTAAGGATAGGGGTAGTTTAAGCGGATTTCTTTCGTATTTACTATTCAGACAGCTGTCACATTTGTTAATAAACTTTTGAATCGAAGTTAGTATATTAGGCCAGTGATAGTTTCTGTGAATATGTTTGTATGTTTCTTGAATACCTCTGTGTATAGTTTTACCTTCGTGATATTTTCTGATTAGTTCGGTTTGCTCAGAAACGTTTTCTACTAATGTGACTCTATTCATGCATCTAATTAATTTTGGTCCCCGATTGCTAAATATTGTCTTGTATACTTCGCAGAATATTGCAAAGTATTCTTCATGGTGGAAGAAACAGTGGAATGTTCTATCTGGTATTGTGTTTTCTTTTAATTTTGTTCAGAGTTATTCTGTACTGTTTTATTTTTGTTGAAGCTATCTCTATCCTTTTTAATAAACTTGCCTGATTTATTGTTAGAGAATTTAGAGGGGTTGGTTTTACCTTGTTGTAATCGTCTAGTTCGGAGGTCTACTTCCTCTTGTTTCGCTAGTATGATTGCCTGTTCTAGGTTCTCTACGTGTTTTATTTTAATAGATTAGGATGTTATCGGATTTAAACTTTTTAAGAAAGTTTCTAATGCAATTTGTTCGTAATGAATTTGTTTTTCAGGTTCGGCTGTAATGAGCGCGGTCATTAGAACTCTAATTCTGTCGCCAAAGGCGTCCAACGATGTGTTATCTCTTGTTACATGCGTTAACGCATGCACAAGTTGGGTTGTTGTTCTGAATTCACCGAATTTTCTAACAAGTACCTGTTTAATTTCTGGCCAGGATTTTACACCTGGGTTTTCCGAAAGTGCTTCAGCAGCTTTACCCTTTAACTTATTTCTAATTAAACAAGTGATGCTCAAGTTATCGGTGTTGTGTATTAGTTCTAATGCATTTTCTACATTTTCGATATAAAAAGCTAAGGTTCTCCTATTACCATCGTATGTGGGTAAGAGTTTTGCGAAAGCAGAGTACTCAGTCTCTATTTTCTTTTCTTTAAATATAAGGGATTTATCGTCAACCATACTCTTTCCTTGAGCCATGATAATCTCTTGGATTAAGATATGTATTCACAAAAATCAGCGATAAAGTGTGTTACTCATGTAACACTAAACTTCCACACTAGGTACACCCCAAGATGCTTAGGAGTGCGATAGGGAAATAATTAAGGAGTCTCGGGAATAAACAGAGTGTATGCTTACCCCACGAGCATTGCCGAATTGGAGGCTTTGAGTCTGCCTGTTCTTCAAACTGCTGGTGCTGCTGCTGGTGCTGCTGCTGCTTTTGCCACGTTAATCACTCACTGTAGGTTCTTTTTCGCGTCGCGGATACTTGCTTTAAGATGTAGGCTTAAAGCTTTCTACCACTTAGATCACGACGTCCCGACTGCGCCAGTTAGGTAGTGGGCGAAGGTTTTTAAAAAACAAATTGTAGGTGTGTTCTGCTTGAAGAGCAGAGCAAGACTCACATTTATTTCATCATAAAGATTCTACCAAAGCTTATCTCTAAATAACAAAGGCTATAAACTTTATGATAATGTCTTCCTGTTATCAAGTACCAGGAAGATATGTGTAAAGTAATCTTATTACCTAATTATTCTAAGTAACAAAGGTGGTCCTTGTGTAAGGACATAGTTACGACGACATAACTCCAGTAACAACATATTTTATTATTATTATTGCCGTGAAACAGTTATTTATATAAATCAAAGTTTACATCCACCCAATACCATGCCTAATAACTAATGAAAAATATTAATCTTTATCAACTGCTTTTCCTAATTGCTTAGGTTAAAACCTCGTTACCATCATTCATTAATATGCATATAGCCGTGCGACGCCATGCATCCATGCACTATTGGAAAATTCAAATAGGTGTGCACGTAATCGAATGGTATGCAAATGGAAGCTTTAGCATACTTATTGTGTGATTCCAACTAATTTTGGTATGTACAGTTGTTAGTTTTCATGTTTTGTTTGTTTCATATCAGTTTGAATAAAGGGAACAGCTACTACAAATTATTGTGGATTTATGTAGTAAACCGTAAATCATTAATTAAAGGAAAGTCTTCGTAGCGTAAATACATTTAAAATATCACAAAATGTAGGTAGGTACATTCATTAGGATCATACATTATTCTGTTTAGGTATTGGTCACACAATTTAGGCACTCTATTTTTTTTCCAACCTTTTATCTGCTCTGTCGCATTAATAACATAAGGAAAAAGACATGATTTTTGCAGATGTTACATAAATCGCAATGTATATAACAGTAGAGTAGTATCTAAGGACACTTCAGTAATTAGCTGGCCCGGAGCAAGTCCGCCCATTAGCAAGATTACCTTCGCACGTATACTAATATTTTATGAAAAGCTCACTCCACTCAGTTGCAATGCATTACTTATGTCGCGGGAGTATAAAGCATTCTCATGTGGATTTAAATTTTGTAAAGAGGATTATGGCATTAACCGCGCACATTCGCGCTTTTATCCCTGTCAAGTAGAGTTGTGAAATTAAATACGAAGGTAATCCTATTTAAGTAGATACTTACGTTATTAGCTAGTTAAAAATACATTTAGGGTATTGAACTGACATACATTTCATTTATGTATCAATTAATTGTGTCCAGCAAAGTAGACCTACCAACTTTACTATTTTTGTGACACAATAAGTACCTGGCGGTAAGGCAATTGACGATTGCTTATAATAATGAGACTTCCATTCTAACATTACATTCCCTTCCATCGTAACACAAGTAGTGATACTTTTTCTTCAGAGTTTCTGATAAGTGGACTAGTTACAACTATGAATAGCTACGTCAGCTAGTCAATATGCATTCTAAAATGTGCTTAAGCTATGGGTACTTCGTAGCTACAGTCCACAAGTAATCAATACGGCTTTTATGGATATGAAACGCAGTTGTTTAAGTGCATCTAGTGCAATTTATACTTCCATTTGCGGTGACCCCATAAACCATGCTATTAGTTTAATTCAAATATTTTATGGCCAGTGCGGTGCGGATGTAGATTCTGTTAATCAGTGACGTCACATCATAAAAGTATTGAAAGGGTTTATGTATTTTTTACGAGCTACTCCTCATTATGGAGGTGTAGGGTGGATTTCTTTCTAGGGTTGAACACCCCAAGGGTGTTCAACGGGACCCTATTACCAAGCTTAGGTCTGTCTGTCACACGGCTGTACCTTTTTAACCGTAATAGGCAGCCTGTTGAATTTATCACGACATAATGTATAACTGGGCTAACGGAGCTTCGTAGCGAAAATCAAACTTCAGGCTACCTAGTTTGGGGTCACACAAATCAATTAATTTTTAATAAATTGAGGTAAACACAATTTTCAGGTTCGTTAGAATTTCTGTGACTAGTTGATATTGATTTTGTGGAAATTTATTTTTATGTTCTCAATCTGTTTGGGCCAAATTCTTGTGAGGTATTCCACCAAGCGCACCCAAACGAAGCGCACCCAGACGAAGCGCACCTAAAGTATTCCACGAAGCGCCCCCGTAGGTGCGCTTCAAATGAAAAATTTAAAATAATTAATTTCCTATTCCACGAAGCGCACCTAAGAATATCACTCGCATAGTGTGGTGACAAGAAATAAAAATGTCGATAGAAAAAAATATATATTATTTAAAAGACTTACTAAAACTTCTAACATCTAACAATTTCATTGTAATAATGTGATACAATAATTGTAATTTTCTTTAAATTTTTAATGTTCATATACATAACCGTCTAACCGGGCTAACCGTCAACGTATGCGCGCGGCACTGAATTCCCGAGCCAACCCGAATTTAGCCGAGCATTCCCGGAGCTTGTTTACATGCTTAGTTCTCATTACGCTGTTTCAGTCAATTTCAGTTGGACATTGTCTAGAGAAATTAAGATTTTGATTATCAATAATTTATTCAATTGATAAGTTTATATACTACATATATTGCCCATTTTTTCAAGATTATTTAAGAATCTTATGTAAGCTATATATCATTGTTGGAATAATTATTTATTTATTTTATTGTAAAATTCAATTTAGAAGAATAATTTAGTTATTGTTAATTAGTATGTCATTTGACTCGCAATCGTTGCTGGCACCTGATTCGCTCTGCCTTCGCGCCAATATGAAATGGGTAAAATAGTGGGGTGACTCGGGACCTAGAAAATCGAGGCAGAGCAAGAATCAGTTGGTTGCAGATTCTTGACGTAAAGTTGTGGTCGTAATTACGTGTAACTTTTGGCTGATATTTATAATAATCTAGTGAGTGCAGTATTAAAAAGTGATTGAAGAATTTTGTGTGGTTTATATTTAACCATTCCCTGATTCCTGCTGGATAAAGTTTACACTTAAATATTGTGTTTTGTTATTTTAAGCAGTCTGTGATTTTATATAAAACTAGAGGTCATCAACATCAACTAACCTAGATCTCTATAGAAAACTATAATTAAAATGTTTTTGATATTTGTCCAAGTTTTTATTGTAATTATGAAACAATCTGTGATTTTTTATGCTATAGTAGAGTATTTTTATTATTTACTAAACAGGTAGCTAAGCTATAAGAAAACTACATAGATCTCTAAGGAAAACTATATTTAAAATGTTTTTGATACTTGTCGTTTCATTGCATAATTATGAAACAATCTGTGATTTTAAATAGTACCTAAGGTTGCAAAAATGACAAATATTGTGTCACATAATGAAACTGAACGATTATAGAAAATTAAGTTAGTCTTCTAAATAATAAATATTTTTTTCTATCGGCATTTTTATTTCTTGTTACCACACTATGCGAGTGATATTCTTAGGTGCGCTTCGTGGAATACTTTAGGTGCGCTTCGTCTGGGTGCGCTTCGTTTGGGTGCGCTTGGTGGAATACCTCATTCTTGTTCTCTGTGAAATCATGGCGCGGTCTCGCGGTGATAGGTACTTAGACCTAAGTTCTATAACATAAGCGTAGTTAGAATATATACTTAAAACTTTTTAGAAGCCATTTTTACTGGAAACGAGCAGGTGGTAATAAAAAAGTAATACCGACAGACGTATATTTAACAGCCACAGTTCAACAATTCCCTGAATAATAAAGTTGGTAAAAATGTTATGAAACCACAACAAAGTAGGGTAAATGAATGTATATTATATATCAAAGTATAAAGGATAATATTTTATACGTTCTCGGGGGCTTACACTGATTCCGGTTGAAGTTTGAGATGCCATTGTGACAGTAATTGGGTCACAAATATTGGTGGACGAGATCGTCTGAAGTATCTATTTTACCCTCGCACTGATTGGTAGATGTTTTTATATATCTACCTCGTTCAGTTGTATTTCTTTAGTAGTCTCTATGAGGTACATTTTCTGGATAAAACAAAGCTTTCTACCGTCCGTTGGTAGGAACGCTTAAATTTTTAAAACTACGCGACGGATTTTAATGCGGTTTTCAACGATACATAGAGTGATTCCTGTAGACGATTTATATAATTCAAATTCATTTATTTCATAGATGTCGGTTATTAGATGATGTCTTAAGTTTTAACGACTATATATAAGAAGTAACGTGTACCTATACCTATAAGTAGTTAAATGTTATTTTTTTTTGTTAATTTGTTGAGATATGACAATAATACTTTAATAACCGTGGAAGGGGGTCGGGTCACTATTGCTAAATCAATGATTAACAGGGTCTACAAGGTCCGGCATCAGCGAGGTAGAAGACCTACAAAAGACTGGGATGAACCGAATAGGGTCCGTGGTGAACCATTTTAAAGGAAGGCTTAGCAGTTGGAATGTATCTATCTGAGCAGAGGAAGAATAGAAATTTAGGCCAAATTACTTTATATAGTTCTAGTAAACAACTTCTTTGAAAATACCTATAGGTACCAATAGTTCCAACAACGTGTGCAATCGATCTTAATTAAGATATTGGCAACTACAGCCGGGGAAATGTGTACACTGTACAGTTTACAACATAAGTGCAAGCTTAACATTTTAGATAGCAGAATTATTTTAGAGACCTCCATAATTATAAGTAACTGTCATATGATACAATAAATTACAAATTGTACCTTCACGAGGACTGCTCACAAGTATATAACTTATCAATGTAGGTACCTAAGTACTTAATGTTTATTACTTTCAAGAAATATTGTCAACTGAAACTTAAAGTACCTACCTATAGCTCTTTATTAAGTAAGAAATAAGTAAAAAAATACCCCCGATAGAAACCAAAGTAAATAATAAACTACAAAGAACATTAAAATAAACGCCCGTTACCTACCGTAATAAATTATATGTATGTATTTTTATCTCATATTTATCTTCTTAGTGTGTCTGTACTAAAGATGAATAGATGCTGTTAATTATCATCAATAATAGGATCTGTTTCAATTGACACTAACATGCGGTTCCATGCCATTACTAAATTAAATTTATTATTATATATTAAATCCAATATATAGTACACAGTACTTTATGTAAATGTATGTAAAAGTAGGTAGGTACCTAAACTGTAGCGAGTGATTAACTAAGGTAGGTATATTCATCATGCAAAAAGCTTGCTCAATTTAAGAATCAAATTTCCGCAAGGATGATTTATACTTAATGGCGAAAGTAACTAAACGAATTTCGAACTGATATCGGGGTAAATTTTCCTGTTTGTAGCTGAAGGAATGGAAATATTTTACTATTTAGCATTCGTTTAATCTGTTCGTATTTTAATGTTTTTTTTAATAAGACGTTTAAGGAATTTGAACAGCTACATTAAGATAATATTGCCTAAATAAGCTGAAGGAATTAAATGATATGAGCACTAGTATAATAAAGTTTCTTAGTAAACTTATTATGAGTATTTTTTAAACATATAATAATTTACATAATTAAGTATATTAGTTTAGCTAAGGTAGTGGCTATTAATGCTGTGGTCATCAATTCACGGCAAATCGTAATAGTGTAAAGTATATATGTATTTCCAACTGATATAGTAAAGTTTGTAAGAATGTATGATGTATGTTTTTTAGGTACTTTTTCATGCCAGAACGGCTGAAGGAATCGCTATGGATGCGATTCCCTGAGAACGCAGGTGAATCCGCGGGGAACCACAAATGTATAAAGAAATTGGTCCATCCGTTCACAAGTTATGCCGCTTTACCGACTTTCACGATACCGTATTTCACTTTCATTTATGTAGAAGATACGTTAGGATGTTATCCTGCCGAAGTACTTATGTTGAATGGATTATTTGAGCGGATATTGCACTTGCAGAGTGGAATGTAAACCGATGTGGCAGTGTAATGGAATTCAAGTTGCGGTGGTATTAAGGTGTTTGTTGTTCGTTTTAAACTAGCGTCTATGTTGTTGTACCGGTTTTTACAGTGAAGTTTAAATGTACAAACATTTGTACCCGAATTCCCGGACCTGAAATGATACTGGAGTAAAAAATTCTGTATTATGTTTCGTGTTTTCACCCACGTTTTCGGGGATCTTTTATTTTCCCGGGATAAAAAGTACCTTGTGTTATTCTAGAACATATTCTAACACTGTACCTTTCATTGTGACCCCTTCAGCCGTTCTTGAGTCAAAGAGTAATAAACATACTTCTATATGTTCTCACAGACTTTCGCATTTATATTAGTAACGATATTATGTAATTCAAAGAATATTTTCTTTGCTACGATTTTACGACACCGTTATGTACACACATATAAAGTTCATATGTAACATAACAATACAATCAAGTTTCCGATCAAACTTTGTGCAAAGTCTGTGATAGCGAAAAAAAATGTCTTAACAAAACAACGAAATAAAAAAGCGAAGGAAAGTTTCGATGACACGCTTGAATATGAAAAGTTTAAGCAATACTTCGAGTGAGTCGAGGGGTAACTTAAGTTACAGGGGCTTCACTTCGCCTTATTATTCATACGACGTAAACTGTGTGTATGAATTCTGTTACTTTTAAGGATTTATTTTTCTCTGTGAAACAATTGTGTTGCTAGATTTTTTTTCCATTCGTGAGTTTCTTTTTTTTGTCACAAGAACAATAAAGAGCACAGTTATTTCGTTTCACAATATTTATATATCTAACTGTTTTATTGGTGAAAATGACAGCAAAAAGCTATTGCAGCAAAATCAGCCCAAAATTCTCACATAGCTTATATAACCTAACTATACGATTGGTAAGAAATACCAGCAAAAGTCTACTGCAGCAAAATCACCCCAAAATACTCACATACCTACCGTGAAGCAGCTGCAACAGTGTTAATACCTACCCGCAGCTAAATTCTGGCAAATCCACAATCTAGTGCGGAGTTACATTCCGAGTCGTCTGTTGCTAAGCACCTTGAGATTTATAGGTATGGCGCTCCGCTCCAACCAGCGCAAAGCATACTTTTGTATTTAAATGTATTTAGCTTTGAAGAAGGATAGCTTGTAAAAGCATTTGTTCTGTAAAATGTACATGAAATCATGAATATTGTAAACGATATAACTTTCTGTGGGATTCCCGGGGCATTTTATGTCTCTCGCGATTAGTGATGGGATTCTTCCCGGGAAAGAACCCAAAATGGGAAGATTGAGGGAAAGAACCCGAGGAAGATTCCCAAATGGGAAAGTATTCGGGTTTTTTCATTTTTAGCAATGTAACAAATATGTAATGTGTAGATACATGTATATATCAAATAGTACGTACTATCTAAGTACTATTACTACTAGTTTGAGCTAATTTAGTTGGGTATTTTCTAATTCTTAGAAACAAAACACGTGCATGCAGTAAAGTCAAAACCCGCTTCTTCATATCTGTCTGTTTCTGTGTGTTCATCCGCTTTGAGCGACAAGTAGTGATGGGATTTTACCCGGGAAAGAACCCAAAATAGGAATATTGAGAGAAGAACCCGAGGAAAATTCCCAAATGGGAAAGTATTCGGGTTTTTTCATATTTAGCGATGTTACAAATATGTTATGTGTAGTATATATCAAATAGTACGTACTACGTACTATTTAAGTACTATTACTACTAGTTAGAGCTAATCTAACTTTGTTTACTTTAAAAAAATCAATAAATACGTCAAAACCGTTTACTGCGACATCGCTTAGAACATCATACCGGTTATATCAACCTAGAACAAAGGTCCCGGTTGAATGCTATATGACTGCCTTATCAAAAATATTTACGACATTGCTAATAACGATATACCTCATTAAACGACTACATTTAACAAATATTTCGGAGAATACAATTTTCTACTATTAACAGATCTACTGTTAATAGTAGAAAATTGTATTAAACTACTGGAACCTATAACAGATACTATTTTCAAACTCGAAGGCAGTGAAATACTTATAAATGAAGTTTATATGGCCTTTAAAGATATTAAGTCCACATTTAATTTTGCATTTCCGGACATATCCATTCTAAATGAGCATCACAAACAAGATATAAAAAATGCTGTAATTAGCTGAACAAATAAATGTTTGACACCCATTCATTATGCTGCATATTTATTGGATCCAAGATAGCAAGGCATTGAATTAGAAGAAGAACACGAAGTGGATGGAGTGTATACACGACGTTAACCAATCGCACAATATTGTCGTTGGTGTTTATTTATCCAATTATAGAGCTGAATAGGGTTTATAGAGTAGACCATTTATATGGAAGGATGTCACTGAAATGGACCCAGTAGTTTTGTCGAGAGGACTCTGCAGTTCCAAATTGTTGAGTAGGGTTGCAGTACGGATTCTAACTGCTCCCTGTACTTCAGCAGCCACAGAACGATTGTTTAGCACGCACGTCCATATACATAGTCGCAAAAAAAACAGATTGACTACAGACAGGGCAGCAAAAATACCTTTTATTTCATACAATTGGAACCTGTTTCATAAACACAAAGATCATGACAATGACGATGATGACGAGCCAATATCTACGAGGGCTGCACTAAAAGTATGGGAATGGAATATTTCCACCATTCCTGTCATATTAAAATCTTTTAAATTGAAAAGTCTTTGGTTTTACAAATCGAATACCATTTATTTATTTAAAAAACGATTCTCGGTCTTGTCACAAGGTTTTGTCAAACTTGTTTAGTCGTTGAGAAAATGGACTCGAGAAAATTCAAGAACGATGATTTATTATGACTTTCGAAGTGGTTTAACACAAAAACAGTGTGTTGACCGGATGATTTCTGCATTTGGTGATGAAGCCCAATCCAAAACCACAATTCATCGCTGGTTTGCTAAATTTCAACGTGGACGTATCAAGTTCAGTGATGATCCTCGTCAAGGTCGTCCAAAAACTGCAGTCACCCAAGAAAACGTTGATGCTGAGCGTAAGCTGATTGAAGAAGATCGACATGTGATATACTACGAAATTCAGGCAACTCTAGACATTGAGATGAGTCAAATACAAATAATCTTGCATGAACAATTAGGTGTAAAATATTTGTTTTCCTGATGGATACCGCATTCGCTCTATAAAGAGCAAAAAGCGGCTCGTGTTACTTGGTGCGTCAGAACTTTCGAAAGACACGCAGGATCCTCAAATGCTATATAAAACATCGCATCAGGTGACGAATCCTGGATATACGCGTACGAACCCGAAACAAAAACCAGTCTCGAGTTTGAGTGTTCGAAAATGAGTAAAGCCAACAAAAATTGTTCGTTCACGGAGTGTTGCAAAAAAATGGTGGCTACGTTTGTCTCCAAAACTGGCCATGTTGCGACTATTCCTCTTGAGGGACAAAGAACGGTAAATGCAGAACGGTATGCTAGCATTTATTTGCCACAGTTCGTTTCTGAACTCCGTCCTCAGTTTTTTCGATGGACCAAGCTGCGGCTCAGCATCTGATCAGCTTTCTGAATTGAACATCAGTGTGAGAACTGGAGAAGGAAGGGGTGTTAATGTCGGCGATTCATCGTCAAAGTAATTTTTATTTATTCATTCTGAGAGCCCCATTACGTTGCTCTTAGTCTCTCCAGAACAATAAAAGCACACTGCAGAACATTTCAGCACTGCTTTTCGACATCCACACATCGCTCCACAGAAAGAAACGGTTTGCTCGAGTTTCTGAACATTTTCACTTATAACTTTTTCATTTCTAGTTCTACGACAAAAAGTTACTGAACCAAAGTTGTAGAGAATTTAATTTGCAACAAAAAAAATTACCATTTTTTTTAAATCAAATGAATAGTTTAAGAGATATATCGTATAAACCATTTCAATTGAAAAAACCCGTCCATTGGGTTTCTTCCCACGTAAACACCCGGTTCTTTCCCATTTGGGAATAAACCCGGGTTTATTCCTTTCGGGTTTATTCCCACCGCCCATCTCTACTCGCGATAAACAATATTCCTTTAAAGTAGATTTCTTACCTTCAGGATTAGTAGGTACTCATCATATTTTGATTTATAGACAAGCGCACTAATAGATATTAATATATTTGTTTGACTAGTACCTGTTGCCTTCTGACAGTGAAATATTTACGGGAAAATATTTTACCATTTTCCTACGAAACCCTAAAAATGAATTGTGAATTTAATTATTAACATTGATTTTTACAACACATTTCAAAACAGTTGTTTTAAACTAAGTCTAAGTCTTGTTCAATTTTCTTTTCTCGACTAAAGTTTTTAAGTTGTGCGGTTTCTCGACGGAGAAGTCTCTCGAGGAAAATATGTTTAGGTACCTAAGAATTCCAATTTCCAGATGTAGCTAGTTACAGCTTTTATACCTTTGTTTTATTATTTCAATCTCTTAGAAGACTGCTTGTGCCCATTTGGCGTCGTATTATATTTTCTGTCCTACGTGAAATTTTTGTTTTTACCACTTGTCATTTTAGCACCTATATTCCCATTTAAATATTGCAATACTTTTCTATGACCAAAGTTCGTGATTCTACATTATTTGGACACAGTATTCGTAATCTAACATGTATAAGTATACATATGCGTTAATTACATAAGTAACTATGATTTTACTCGACTATGTTAGATACTTCGCATCTTCGAAATCGATACTTAATTCTTCGCAAAGAATATTTATTACTAAATTAAACTTATTTAATTAACGCAATTTGCTCAGACTGCGAATATAATAACCCTTTTTCAGGTAAAATTATTCTAGCTTTAACTGTCGAAATCCAGGAGACTGTACATTATTAAGGGAGCTTAACTGACTCCTACTCGTATTCTCTAATACGTTGGCGAGGATATAGAACCTTTGGAACTGCGGACTTCTCACTCATTACCGTAGTTAATGAAAGAGATAGAGCATATGCGTCGTCAACATAGTGACATTTTATGGTGTCGAATTGAACAGTCTATCACACTGCTTTCGTTATTTAGGGCGGGTACACACTTGATGATGTCATTCGCAATGTAATGCAATGACATGCTCTTGGGTATGATAAAGAGCTATTCGCAATATGAATGGCAGACATTTTAATTGCATGATACGGTTTGCTGTCAATTTCAATGAGTTTTCTGGTCGTTTGTAGATATGTCATATTTTCTGGATGTTATGTGTTTTAATTGATAGAGTTTCACTTGTATAAGGAATATGATGGGTAGGTAGGTAGGTATATACGGCAAATACATGTTGTTTCTCGATTATATTACGCATTCAACAGTAAGCTTAAGTTAAATTTTCGTGTGTTACGTCAAAACGATAAACGTCTTATATTTTTTATTCGATGAAAGCTATAAATTTCTAAGCAGTTGCAACAGACAAAGTTCATTATATATATTATTAATGACTAGGTACTATATATACTATAGGACTGCAGAGCTGAATTCAACGGTGTGCAAAATACTGTAAATTCATAGAAATAAGTGTTTATTCGCACAACACCAGCAAAGTAGGTATTTAATTTACTCCAGTAAAAATATCAAGTCTCTGACAAAATGAGAAAAGTCGTTGTATGTCAAAGAGCTCGTTGCATAGAGGCGTTTCATTTCACTTGCCTTTGAGTTAACAAAGCGGCTGAAGTTTCAACAGGTTGCTGATATTCTCTTAACGTTTTTGTATCTTAAAACCATGATCCAATCCAAAATAGACTTATTGTGTCGAGTTTTAAATCGCAGTTTTGCTTGATCAATTTATAATTACTGTTTACTTGTTGGTTCGTGCTAGACAGTTGGGGAACTTGCTGATTCTTATGATGATAATAAAATGCGTGGATATAATTCTGCTCTATCTCTAATACTATAGGTAGTAATCAGCTTTGAACACTTTGTTTGTTTGTAAGAGCGGGATTTAATTGAAAAAAAATTAAGTGTTGAATAGCTCATTTATCGAGGAAGGCTAGATATTTGATATTACACACACTACGACTAATAGAAGCAGAGCACCAATGAAAAATATTGCAGAAACGGGGGTCGTGACGCTGACAAAGTTCCGCGGGTGAGCTAGTATATTTAATTTCAAGGTTGTAATAAAATCTATATCATCACAGACAGAACCCGCAAAACCAATTATTATCTTACGTCATATCATATTAATACAATTCATATAATTAAACGATATTTAATTAAAGAAAATCACATAGATACCTTAACAGGCGTTCCATTAGTTAATCACATTTATCAAGAGACACGAAATTCAATTAATTAACCTGGAGTAAGTCGATTCGAGTAATTTGCTTACCTATATTGTATGTACAAGGGAACAACTATCATTTAATATCTGATATATTAGATATATATAATATTCAGTTGGATATCGATCATGTTCAAATTATGTTCTTAATATTCTTCTTCTTCCTGCCTTTATCATAAGAAAGTACCTAATAGGTTTGTAAAAATCTTAACGCAAATGGCCCCGAAGTAAACATAAACAGGTAATAAATAGGTAAATAGAAAGCCTAAAATTATCTACTACAAATAATACTACTACTACTACTAATACTATCATATTATAATACTATATTGGCGTCAAAACCGCGGCGTTTTTCTGATCTTCATAAAAAAATACTCCAAAGGGAAATAATTCAGCTGAAATATAACAAAAAAAATGGGTCAAGATGAGGAGTCTTTATGAAGGGACGTATTGTGAAATCACAAAGAAATGCTTTCAGAAGGACATAAAAGTCTCTTTGTACAAAGCCTGGGGGCAATTTAGCCAAGCCGAGTAGGTACGTAACGTATAGCGAGCACTGCAACCTGTATTACAAAGGTAATTATGTAAAACCTCTTATTGTAAAATAAATAGTAAAAATATCTATATTTTGGATTTGGATAAAATTTGGAACACAGATAGTTTAGAACCTGGGTTTGCACATAGGCTTTTTATCCCAGAAAAATTGCAGATCTCCGGGTTAAGCCGCGGGAGCCACTAGTTCAAAATGTGAGACTATGTAAGCACCTCTAAAAGCAGTCATAGTATTAACCAAGGATGATAGATAGTAGGGATCTACCACATCCCTCCACATTTCACGCAAACTGTAAAAGATAGTGGGATTACATAAGGAAGCGTATTTCCTCGTAGTTTTTTTTTCATTTTGTTCAGCCAACAACGATTTCCTCTCCCCACAGCTTGAGCGGAAAATAATTTTATTAGTCTCACGACTCGGATATCTCTTGTGATTTTAGTTTAGGTATTTAGTCCTCTTTCTAAGCTATTCTGAGAGTTCTTTGAATTTAAAATATTGATGGTTATGAAACTAATTTATAATAAGTAAAATACAGTGTATTCATCAGCTTATATTCTTTATTTACGCACCTAAGTTCGAATCATTCACAAACATTTTGTGAAATCCCCACAAAATATCCACTTTTTCGTAGGAATATTTAACTCAGTAATAATTACCCTGCTAAGCTACTTCTAATTAACTTAGATGTATTCTATTTTGAACTGTCGGGTAACATAAAAAAATTACAACCATTGCCAATCCTTCATAAAACGACAGAAAAAAAATTCAAATAAAATAATGCCAACAGAGGACAATTTGATAGTTCTTTGTATCCATCTTTAGGTAATAATGGCGCTAAGAACGTAACCTCAAATTGAAATTAATTTAACTTGAAGCACTTACAGTCATAAACCGTAGCGTCTCAGAGCTGATGGGCGAAACCTCAGCCCTTATCGCCCTCACATGAACCACTCTGCCGTTTCGGTGTGGTAATTAATTTAATTAAAATTCCCTCCAGCAACACTCCCTTCCCTCCGAGACCCTTCGAGTCCCTTCTCGGTTTGTTGAACTAAACGTATCTCAAGGGACAAGTTTTAACTTTGAATTTCTCAGTGAAAAAATTATGAGAACACTCTTGGACTATTAAGTATACAATGCGGTTTTACGTTACGAAGTATGGGCTAAGTAAAACTAGAGCATGTTACTTGAACTTTATTACAACTTTGGCGTAATAGGTAACGATAAAAAGCAATCACCTAATATGATAAAGAAATATATTTATCTTATCTTTCCCCATAATTAGCATTCAAACCAATGTTTGCTCTTATTTCTATTGAATAAAAACATTTTTATATTTATTTAATGTATTTATAACTAGATTAAGTAATTATTTAAGTTAAATATCACAATAAAATATATCAAAAACAGTACTCTCTTCTTTTCAGTAACTAACGTATTTCATGGCAGGTATTTTCCTATTCATCTATACAACATTTTGTTACTTACAGTGATATAGCTCGAGCGGTCGAATGAGTTAATGGAATTTTAATTATTCATAAACAAAGGCTTTAAAGGGATATAATTAATTATACTAACGAAAATTTCACTTGAACCAACCCAAGTAGGAAATTAACTTTTACCCGCTACAGCTATAATTATTATTATAACTTTATTTTTAGATCTTTTCATTAATTATGTAAAAAAAAAACTTGGAAGTCTGGTCTATTGTTGCATAACCTAAGCCACTAAAGAAAAGAAACATGAAGAAAAGTGTTTGTATATTTTTAAAGGACAGAGAACGGAATTAAGCTATTCGATTTTATCTCGTCAATGGTACAGATACAGTTCGATAACACAAGTTCTTTTAGGCATCATGTAACTTTCCGTTCTGGTAAGTAGGTACTCGTTGGCTAAGTCCCGCCTGAGGGCACTTTTGATAACAAAGAGTTATTCTGTGAGACAACAGACTCCGTGGAAGCTCACTTGAATCTCGGGGGCTTTCCTCGAGGTTGTAGACGCCGGGATATTTAATAAAGGTAACCTAGCATTGAGGGAATTTAAATTTCTTCATTTGAAACTTTTCCGGTTTCTTGGGATTAATATTTGGGGTAGACTTTTGCTAAGCTGATTTATAAAGATGTTATTTATTTATATACTTACTACTATGTTCCGGTTGAGACCGATTAAAAAGTTTACGAAACTTTGAACGTAAAGCCATTATGTAACTTAAATCAATGCTTATATACAACTTCATAATATGATTGAATTGGATCGAAGCTCTTCAGCAAAGAGGTATTAAGGCATCCGCATTGACAGAGCCGCAAGCGGTTACCAGACAAAGGTTCTGTAAAACCAAAGCGATTGTTGGCAGGAAATTCAAGGGAACCGACAAGCCTTGTTCCGTTCCATCGGGCTCTATCGCATCATAGTAAAACAAGAATAGTAACATGTCTTTATACATGTGCCGTCAATGTTCACGAAAACAAGCAATATTTTATATGATTCATGATTTTCACACAACGCAATCTTTGGTCAAGTTCTCCTTTTATGACCTTTAATCACTTGAAAGTTCAAGTTTTCACTGGAAAATATTATTAAAATATTTACGTCCATACACAGAACAGACATATTCATGCTTACCAATGTTTGTCCTAGGTAGGATTCGAAACCACGACCGGCCGCGGCGGCTTGAAACTCAGCGTCACTAGCACAAAGCGTAGTGCTCTGTAAAATCTGAGGATGTTAGTTGGTGTACTGTATTACTTTCTACTAGGATTTTATCTAAGGAGGTCGTACCGGAATGGTACCGAACGTGTGTTTTATCTCGGCCACGCCGGCTGGCTCCCTCACGTACTAGAGCGTTTGTACGCGACAGATTTAGTCCATTGTGTCGGTAACTTTCAAAGTTACCTTATCAGCGAATTGTTTCGGTACTTTTCCCGAGATTTCCATCTGTTTGATGTTCCCTTTGAAGATGGCAATGTAACTAAAACTGAGGGATTTCGGATACAGGCTTTTTGCTAATGCAAGATTAAGATCTTGTTTGATTAATTTTGTACCAAAGTGATTTGAAGAGATCATTACGCAGCTTAGTGTTATCCGTCGTGCACACAGTTTTATATCTCTGATGTACAACGATTTAAATTAAATTTGTTGCGTATCATTTTTTAGGGTTCCGAAGTTCTTTATTCGAGTACCAACACATGTTTTTAAAATAAAATGTTGTAGGCGTGTATATATATACATTACCTACATAAGATCGTAAGAAAGACAGTGGCTTAGTATTTTAATACAGCTGAAAATACATAGTGAAGTTAGTTCATCTTATTAACTTCATGTGGATGGCACACAGTGGCGTGCGGCTAACAGCATTAGCTCAGTAATGGCTCTCAACCTACGTAATTACAGGCCCGTAATGCCTCCTGAGCACTTAAACCTGTCATATAGCTATGTCTAGTACTCTACTCGAACATATAGAAGAGCTCCATAGCTCTTAGGGTTGAACTCGTCCTGGGAATTAGGTACTGTAAAGTCTTATACAGCTTAAGTCAATGTTTCAAAGTGAGGATTGATATAATGAATTGGTCTCGAAATATGAATATGATGGAAATAATTCATAAAATTACGTATTAAAACAGTATTAAAATTATGATTTATAAATCCTTGTGTACATTTTTACATTATTAATCTGAGCAAGATGTACCTACGTGATATCATCATTAGGCCTACATTCTCAGCCGATAACCAGCGCTATGCATCTGCAGAGGCCCCTGATGCTGAGCTGAATGTCTTCATTGACCTATTTTATAGGTCATATATTAAATTTTTCTTTGATATTTTATTGGTTCTATTCTGTCTAAAGTAAAGTAACCATGGAGTTAGGTGATTGATCTTAAGTAAATAAAAGATTTTCCTTTATTTCAAATGAATGAAAATATTTTGCTGAAATTTTATTTTTGATACCTATATTGTGTAAACCTGTCAAATAACTAACTATATTTAGTGGACTTGAAATCAGATTATGCGGTCAGACTAGCACTTTAAACCATCAAACCACAAAGGGGCAAGCTAAATACATTACTAGTTAATAATAAGGCTAATTACCATATTGATGAATCTGCGATTTGAATGCTTACCACGCCAGGACCTACGTCTCGGCTCAAATTTAATTAAGCCCACGCTTGACAAACATCGGACCTATTTGGATTGCAGATAACATTGTTGTATCAAACCACCACAATGTAACAAGTAGATCCTATATTGGAATAATTTGAATACGACAACCATTAGATACAAATCGTGTAAGATTGAATTTATAATAATACGTATAATATACCTAGATTAAGATGCTCATATGACCTATTAGAACTCCTTGTAGCTCTTACTCTATCCATTGATAAAGCTACTAATAAAATCTTCAATAATATATAAAGGTTTGCAACATACTTAGAAAACTGAATGTAATATACTTTTAATTCTGTTTTTTTTCATACATAGAAGATTACATGGAACTTATATAAAACGATACAACAATCAAAACATATGAATAAGAATGTTATAAGTTTGTCGTTACTGCTGCAATTGTAATTAAAAGGATTGGCTGTTAAGTGTTTAAGGTTGGTATCTAGGTAATACATTGGTACGCCTGAATCTCCTTCAAGAGTACCTACATATTTTATAGGATTTTTTACGAATTCCTTTGTCTTTTATATTGTTATTTCCTGCAAACATCAATACGTTATATTCAACTATGTATCTTTCCAACTTCATTTGGAGCGTGATTCCAAAAATAACCCGCATTATTATTGGTACACACCCGCACCCCAATATTGGTACACAAAATAATATGTAAGATTACTTTTGGATACGATCCTGCGGCCGCAAATCCCTGAGCTATAGGTACCATTGCTATATTGTAAAAAGGTTCCTACCTACCTTACAACTTTTCTTTGTTTTGATGATAATGCAAGTTGATTTCAACGAATATTGTTCACTTGCAACAATCTTTTTCGTTTCCTATTCCATAGGTTATTTCTTAAAACCTGTTCATAGTGGAAAAAGGATCCTCGATAAGTAGAACAGATACAAAAATTTTTGCGTTGGTTTTCTGTTAACGTAATTAAGCTATTTTTTAGCCTTAATTGGTAGTATGGAATTATTTTATTTTGTACATGAGTATAGTAGGTAGGGTACGTGTACTAATTTACTTTATAAAGATGCCCTTCATTTACCAATATTTACATGAAAACAATATTACAACTAAAATGACAGTTAAATACATGAATATCATTGAGTCCTCTAAATAAATGTGAATTTAAATTGAGGGAAAGAGCCTAATTTTAAAGATATGACAATAAAATGAAGACTTTATTCCAATCATTAATAGTAATTGGACAGCGTAAATCCCTTGGCATTCCGGCCCTGCCGACGCTGATTGTTAATTAATCGAATTTATTTCGACCTTTCAAGTCGCAATAAACGGGTTACCTTGCCAGTTGTAAAAATGAGTAGGTACAGTAATGGCTTCTTAAAATTAATTTGTTTAATTGCCACAAAGTTCTGTTTCACAAGAAAACGTGCCTTCGGTTGAAACTTAGAAGAGTTTCAAATTGCTTCATAAATACCTTTTGAAAATAAAAAAAAAACGAAACGAAAGGTAGTAAATGTAAAACAAATTCCAAAGTTTCGATGTTGCCAACTTATGAAAGCGTTTCGTTGTGACCTCGCAAAGTTTGTACAAAGTTTTTGTGACGAAAATGCCTTTGAATACTTATAGAAAAAATAAAAATGATTGCGAGACGTCGCCGTCGCCAGGGTAGGACTTCATTACGAAGTAAGCCTGTTTGTAACGTTGCGTTCGTAGTCTAAGCGAATTTAGCAATTTCGCGAGAATGAATTAAATTTTTAATTCTACTTCGCCGTCTCTCAGTTTCAATTATTCATCTCGCTTACGAATATAAAATGCCGTCTCGAATTGTAACAAGAAATTAGGACAACGGAATCGAGTTACATCCGAGCGCGCTTCATCGATTTCTGTTTAATTATTATCATTAGCAAAAGTTTTTCATAACCAAAATATTCTTCTCGATCATGAATATTTATAGGCAATTTTTTCATCGTAATGTTTTTGTATTTGTCTTTTGTTATTTTGCTTTATTTCTTCATCATTCTTCATTTATAAACAAAAAAATAACTGGATTTCCTTTTAACTCCGAATGTATAAGCACTATTCTACTTGAACGTTTTATAATTATTCCATTAAGATAAACTAACCAGTTTAAAACAATGTCATAGATTTCATACGTACTTTTCTTTTGTAAATACTTTCATAGAGAATAGTTGTGTTTTTATTGATGCAATTACCTAATAAAGTGATTCCGAAATTTTAACATTGTTGTTTGTCATTCTAACGGTCATATAAAACATCGACAGATCGTAACCGCTTCAAACAAACTTCAAATTATACCTTGCGTAGTTTCCAAACATCCCCAAGGTACGTTTACGAGTTAAAATAGTTGTAGTATTATTTATAGTTATTGGTAAAGTTTTGAAGTTACAATCCGAGATAGGATGGTACTTGAATGGTGAACCAATTGATTGCGGGCCAAACTTGAGCGGTCAAACTACGTACTATATACCAACTATAAAGTTGACTCACTAAACATCCAACGTCGTATCAACTGACTACCTTGAAGTGTTATTTGGTAAAGCCCTTTGGAGTTCGTATAATTAAGGTTCTTGATAGAGTTACGAAGTACTTTGCAGTGTTAGTAACTTTTTTAATTATTATAGACCTTTGTAAATTAGATGTAGTTCATATATATCTGCCTGCATAACTGTAAACTTGGCAATCTTTGATGTTTAGTATGTTTCCAAAGTATTTTAATATTAATTTTAAGCCTAAATTGATCTACTTATAGTAGTACCTACTGTACTATAAGTAAATATGTTTTCAGGTTTTTACGATAATATAATCTTTCAAAATAGCTGCAAGTGATTTTAATATTGTTCTGTTTGCAGCCCCAAGGGTTCAGTACGATATTTGTGCGAGTCAATCAATTAAAACTTTTTATACGGAACCACGCAGTTGCGTGGGTGTAGGCAATTGGAAACTTTTCTCATTTTCCACACTATCTCGAAAGGCCGTGTGGGATTAAAAAAGTGACAAATTCATTTTTTTTACACAATGTCTCTTATTAAAGCTCTAAAAATACAGAAAGGGTTGATTTTTTTTCTTAATTTACAAGGTTTCCGTGGCTTTTAAAAACGACGACCTGTTCTAATATTTACCTCTAAAGGAAAAAAAAGCAATTTCTCTTCTTTGGAAAATTTTTGAAAACGAAAATATAAATTAGTGACATTGTAATAAAATGAATAAAATAAAAATGCTATTGAATGAATGATTGATATACGCCTTTGTCTGCACTATAATTAAAATTGGATCTGTGGAGCATGAAATAGTTGACGTTAATGTAGTTTTTGAATTGAATAGTCGAGACCGAATTGGTCGAATTAGAAAATTAATTTCGTTTTCAAGCTGAAACACAGACATATAATATATATCTAGACTTTTAAAATCTAGTTATCTAAATCACGGAGGCAATAGAATCTCACCACTATGTCTCATCTTAATTAGTCCATCCATAATTCCAATAAGGTGAAATTATTTAATATCAAACTCTACTTTAACATACAATTGTCAACGTCACCCATAATGTCGACTGACGACCTGACAAAGGAACCCACTGGATGCAGCCCTTCCAACCCAATTATATAGAAATTGATAAGGGATACCAGCAGAAAGCACTTGTCATATACCTATAACTACAAAAAGAGCATTCGATCTATTACAAGCTTTTCTATATAGGACCACACTAATGTACAAGAATTGCTCTTTTAATTAAAATAGTCGTTCGTTTATAAATTAAAGGGAATTTAAGATTTAAGCCAATGCCTAGAATCCTAGGCTTAATGAAATCGAATAACTTTCTGTCAAAACGGTCTACTGCACTAATATGAAAACAAATTAACGAAGGTATTTTAATCAAAATTTTAATATTTTAGGATACGAAATGGTAAGTACCTACCTAAATCAAAACTTTCTCGTGCAACATGTCTCCCATGTCCGAAACCTTCATAAAATATGTTTCTGTTCTGTGGGGTGATAAAACATTATATTCTTGCGAGTTGTTTATACAGCTTGTTTGTTGTACCCACATTTTGCATAATTTATGCGGGCCGGGACTCGAACCGGCGACCGGCTTGTGGTCACTAGACGGATTAGACGCAGGTGCGGCCATTTCATTATGTGAAGGATTGAACTAATATTTTATTCTAGATATTAGATTTTTACCCCGAGCTGAATAGCAAATTGGGTGTAATCATTCTTGTTGAAAGGTAGGTAAATACCTAACTGTAGGTATCATTGGCTTAAGTTGGATTTGGAAAAACATGAAATTCTTATTTTTGACCTAATCAGCATATATTACATGCTAATTTTAGCTTAACCTCGAAGGTACTAGTTATTTTAAAACATATATCTCCTTTCATAAGGCTTTTCTTACATAAAATGAAATTACCTGGGAAAGCAAGGAAAACCGCGAAACACTAGCTAAAATTCAATCTCTACGAAAACATCAAGACTAATCATACGGATAGTGGTCTTCAATCCAACATTTTTTGTTCGTTTTTACGAGTTAATTGAAATCCACATTTGAACCGCAAATGTCATGTTGGCGTACTCGGAGTGGATTCCGGATCCCGGGACCCGGGAGTCCCGGACCTCGGGATTCCCGGCACCGCGGGATGTTTACGTTTGATCAGAGATTAAGAGCGGCCAGATTGAACGACCACTCATACGTGATTGGATCCCGCGCGAGGCACTGCCGCTGACATGTTACAGAACTTATCAAATGGGTATGTATGTTACAAAATTGCGAAACAAATAAGAGTAATTCCTTTTTTTTGTGTATCTATTTATAGCATTCGAAGTTGGGATTTCAATCATCAATATTGTGTTAGTGACTTTCAAACCGTCAGTCCCGAATCCCAACCAAGACAAACATTTGTATGGTTGTAAATATATATCGTTAGTGTACCAGTCGTGGCCACGGTACCAGTAATGGCCAAAAATTAAAAGAAACATCTAGAATTCGGACATGAGCGAATGTTTTTACATTGGGATCACTGTGACTTAGACTTTAGACATCGAACTATCTAAGCTTAACGTTTTATTGAATTCAGTCAGTTACATGTACAAATATGCGCGAATACAAAGTGTAAGGTGATTTGAAATTGACAACGACGGGTTTTCTTAAGGAAATCGTTAAGGCGGTGAGCAGAAAGTTTCACTTGTAAAATAGTATTGCTTAATTAAAATCAAAATTAGTTTTGTTTCATGTGTTAACCATAAAATAAAGATAAACTTAGACTAAGACTGGGGTATCCATTAATGAATTTTCCCTGTCCAAGACTGGGTCACAAAACTACAACTTTTATTTGTCAAATTAATTGAATCCAGCTTTGCCGTATCTCACGCGCAACACATTACAAATATTAAATAAGGACTGGACTTTATAGTGTCACTATATTCAGTGCTGAAACTTTCACAATTTTGGTAATATTTCACAAAAACCTGTTTTTTTTTTCTTAAACTGGCCACCATTGGGTCATTTACCATACCCAAATTATTTTGTATTTAAGAGGTAGATTATCTCACATAGCACAAGCCCTGCTTATTTTAAATCAGATTGGCTGTGTGTGAAAAATATTTTCAGAGACATTTTGTTCAACAATTCTGATGAAAGATGCCGAGTTTTTGAAATAAATCTATTTTACATTTCTTTGTTTCTCTACGTAGGTACGTTATCTACATCCAACGACTCAAACATTACACATATTTTAAGTGTTTCTATATTAGTACAGCTTCGTAGAAATATACCTTAAGTATTTGACAAGAATGCAGGAATATATTTTTTTGTTAACAAAAGAGGTAGCATTCCCATTCTATAAAATGTACCTATACTTATATTCTAACACGGACAAATAGGTAATCAACAATTTATATAACCAGAATATTCCGACCTCTATGCAAAATGTGCTTATAAATATCACTTTGTTGCATAGAAACATCGAAGAGTTTCCCCAAAATTGGTATCGTTAGAGTTCCACGTGTCAAGAGCGGCGGCTTACAATAAGTATTTGACCCGATTGAGTACGGAAACCTCTTCTCTGAAATATCGACGGGTTGTATACTGATGGTGCAAGTAACAAGATGGAAGTTTAAAAATTTTAAGTTACCTAATAAAATAAACAAAATAAAATTGTATGTTTTATTTAGTTCTTAACACACAAGTATTTATCAGTCAGACTATGTATTGCATATGTAATATGGATATGATCATTTGTTTCTATAGATTTCCATTATTCAATGTTTTGTAAACAACAGTTTATTGCCGACTTGATTCAGCAAAGTTGACTATTCATAAGCATATTTCGCAGAAAATACAATAATACCCATATATTACTATCTAGTTATTATTTTTGTTAATGGTCAGTGATCATTATCACTTCGTATCGTAATTCTTACCATAGTAAATTAAAACAAAAATATTAAGTTCTTTTATATGAAATAAAGCAGTCTATACTTATAAGAAGCCTATTTAGACATTCTAATTACTTTTTTAATATATAGTACTTAGATACCTACATTTCACCTGCGTTTCCGAGGGATCTTCAATTTTCCCGGAATAAAAAGTAGCTATGTCCATTCCTAAAAGCAGTTCAGTGGTTTAGGCATGACATAAGCTTAACAGACAGACAAACAGGCATATTTTCGCTTATATAATATAGGTAGGGATTTAATGGAGCAGACTGGTCTATCAGCACGAAAAAATCTCAGCATACCTACAAGCAACTTATATAACTCACTCACCACACTTACTTATACAGGTTGGCTATTTTACAAACGGAAGTATAGAAAATACAGGTCACGAGCAACCCTCGGCGGGTCAACGACGTCAAATGTCAGGAACAGTGACATCTCGATTCACCCTCACCGGATCAAGTAGATATCTTTTTCATGTTTAAGTATATTTTTTAATATGGTTAGTAAGTAAAGGTATAGTCACTATCAAGGGGAGAGTTACTGTTTACAACACGTTTAATTTTTTTATAGCCTTTCCTTTCAACCTATGCGTCGAGATAAAAGTTGATCCAAAATATGCTTAGCTGTATGCCAAATTCCATCCAAATCCCTTTATTTGTACCTAATGACATAAAGAGCTGAGCGGTTATAAACATTCGTTCACACTTAACTTACATTCACGACATACGACATCTATGATAAAATGATATTAGATTTGTTATCCTCCAATACCTATTACATTAACATATATACATACATACCTTCTATATATTTAATATACCATTTCGTAGGCAGAGACAACGGTATTGGAAATAGGTAGAAGAATGTCAGGTAGATGCCGTAGCTGTTGTCAGGCCGCGGCGACAGACGGTCGTGACGGGTCGGGGTTGCAATATCACCTCTATCATGGGCCCAACTAGTTATAGAATATGTGTGTATATTATTATATATTCTTCATAATATACCCACGCGTCCTCAGCTTCACAATATCCGCGCTGTCAATTATCTCCATGTTAAAATCACGTATATCCATAGAGTCGAACAAAACCCTGATGTGATACCGTATAAATTTTCAGTTAATATCTTTTATTCTTGCTATTATTTCCAGTTTTGTATGAAATTATAATATTTAAGTTGAATAATAACATAATGAATACTGAGTAAGTCGATACCTTCTGTTACTTTATAATCAATCTACTGCTTTATATTTAAAAAAGATATAAAATACACTTCATTTGAAAACAGAACATCGTTCACTTACCATCTGTCAATGTCACTAAAGTTAGCAGCAATCTGAACAGCAGCATCCTCTATCATTATTTTAATTCAAAGTTCCAGAGTGCTGAGACGAACCCTAGACAAGCGTTTAAACTTCTTAATGGCTTTTGCATCAGAACTTAAACAACCTTAACTTGTAATTATAGTTTAAGTTACGAGTTTGCGAACCAAAGTGCATAAATTACATGTAAGTACGCAGTACAGGTAGCTTACTCGTATAAACCTATTTTTTTTAATCATAAAAGAAATCAACTGGTTTAATTAGATCAATAGGCATTTGAATGCTGTACTAGGTTATTATACTTGTTACTAGTTAGTACATCCTCCATGAAGTATTTTCAAATGAAAAATCCGAATAAAATATTCTTTACTAAGTATATTTCAATATAAAATAATTATCAACAATTGTTTTAATAAAATCAATTAGAATATCTGTTAGACAAATTGAGTTATATTCGTAGTAACAAAGGATAAATTTAATCTGGTCCCAAAATAAATTAAACGATTAAACCTAGGTGGTTTTCGGTTTCAGACAGAAAACCGATTTAAAACAGTCGTCAGTCGTTTCACCCTTTCCGCCCATTTTAATCGACAAAGGAGCTACTTTAGTACACACCACTGGCTATATTCACGTCGTAAAATCGTAAGCTTCATGGAGACGAAATCAGTAACTCGTATTTATCGTAAATGTCTAAGACTTTATGTGCCATCATTATTTTTATGCCCTATAATACCACTCCGCGAATTCATTAAGAATACTCCATCTATAGATATTATATGATATACATATACCTACTATTTGTTAGCGTTATAATAAACATATATTTACGTCATTATCACAAAAAAAAGCAAAATTTATGGAAATGAAGTAATGGAATTTTAATGACGCAGTGCTTTTCTAAAAAACATTAGGTCCACACTTCAAATTTGCGCTTTAAAATCATAACTTTCTCTCGATTGGTAGCGCATTTGTTTTATTTAAATTTACATTATATTATCTATATAATCCAATACCATTTTGATGGCGGATAGTACAACCAAGTGAAAATAGTGATTTGTATAAATTCAATTCAATTTAATATACTTTTCTGTATATAGTAATCTTCTTGCATTTATTCACAATCTTATTGTACAAATAAGCCTGATATTGAGGTCAGCATACAATGAACACATAGAAGGATTTGGTAGATTCTACCACTGACCAAAAGCTTTCAAAGAAGCCTTACTAGCGGTAAATTACCTATGCGGGTCTTAGGTCGTATATTTGGCACCTAGAAAATATGACCTTTTCTTAGTGTCGAAGCTCGCAGACCCACTTAAATCTCGAGACCCATTTCTGGCTGTAATTTAGCACTAATTACGAACCAATTTGGGTTGGCGTTAAGCACATTTCCAGCTCAATTAAGAGGAAGTTCGGCATCGTGTTGCCTACTTGTGTTACCGTAATTTTCTTTTGACGTTAGAAAAAAAACCTACACTTATGTAGGCATTTTTATTTTTAAATAAGTATAATATGACTAAAAACGATGTTATTATAATGAGCGAAATGATACCACGAATATACATGATAAAATACTGAAGAGTAAATCGATATAACGCTTTGTTCACCGCTTATAATGCTGAGTAATATAGGGATTATAATATTTTTAATATTTATTTAAAGATAGTCGGCTATCTACATTCCACTGACAGGATGAATGTATCAATTTTAATGCAACACGTCGATCAGCCTAAGTACAATCTATAAAAGGGGACAATGTACTACGTTACCTTAAAATCCTAATAAGTACCTACATATATAACTTTTTGGGAACTTTAAATCGAAATTTATGCTGATAAACTGCAGAATACAAAACTATGCGCGTTGTAAGGTGGAGTAACCTACTGTTTTATTGCCACAGCCGAGTTAACTTGTATTTCTAAATATTTTAGTGGGTTTCAGCAATGGTGCTCTTAAGAGTCACTTCCCTCTTAGTCCTTGACACTCCTTCATACACCACTTACCGAACTAAGAAAGATACAATCAAGTTCTGTCACAGAAAATCTGTTTGCTCAGCAGTATTTCTTCTTGAAGTTAAATCCTTTTAATGAAAATAAAAGGTATTCTATATAAAATCGACAATAAATTGGTGGCATGTTTAATAATATTTCAATCAGCACGTTCCGTTAGAGCTTAAAATAATGTTATAAAAGAAATATTACAGCGAGTTGGTTTTGGTAATGTTTGTTTTTGTTGGCCGTTTCAGGAGATTATTCGTGGACCTGTTGATTCACCATTATTGTTGCCAGCCTTCTCTGTAGATTTTCATATTAAATGTAAATCGAATGGCAATGCATATAACACCTACGATGAATAAAAATGTTGGATATTTTTTTTTCTGTTATTTATTTCACTAGATGTTTATTTTATCAGTGAACTTAAAATTTATAAAAACGTAATGAACAAGTCTATTTGAATTTTCAGAAATGATTGATATAAACAAGACAATATTTTGATTAAATAAAAGAGATATAATAACCATTTAAGTAGATTTTAATAGGTAAAATATTAAGCAGCCATTATTATTTATATCTAATTGTAAAACAAGCATGAAACATTTGCAGATCATTTGTCATTAGAATTAACTAAGTCTATCTATTTAGTACTACTTCTACTATTCAGTTCCAATTGGCTCGGTGTTCTAGCAACACTTTTCCTTTTCCACAAATTTCTTGTATTCACATTTCCAAATACCCAAAAAGTTATAGAGGAAGCACATTGATACATTGAGAACATATTACCTATTAGTAAAACATATGTTAGATTATATTTATGGAGATATAAAATATGTAGAATTCTGCATACATCAATGATAAGCTGTTGGAAACCAAATGTGAATATGAGCACGATCATCACAAATGCAATTCTATGGTTATTTTCGGGTTTACTTCTATTATTTTTAAGAACAGCCTTAAGTCCTAGAATAAGTAAAATTGCATTGGCTACTAACAAGGGCCACTTGACGAGAATGAGGTAGGTAAGGAAAACCCTAAAGTCTCTATAATTATCTTGTTGGTACAACAACTGCATGGATATCGATATCACTGCGGGTACCATCCACGTGATCACAGACACTTTCCAAATATTGTAGCTGTCGACAGGAAACACTTTCACTAATGAATCGTACATTTGCCGACTGAATACGAACATCCACGACACTAGAGCCACTTCGGTGTAAACCATTCCGAGAAGATCCAAGTATATCAACTCCTTTTTTGGGGCGTAAATATTCCTGAGATCATTTGAGTACCTTAGGAGAGTGTAAAAGAACCTCGCCATCATAAATTGAATGAGTAGTTTGTTTTTGTAAATCTTTCGCCACTCGGCAAACATGATGGCCGTTAGGAAAAGAAGCACTAAAGCTGCTGTTGATAAAGCTAAGCCGACTGAGCTGAGCGCAAAAGTGGCGATTGTAAGAAATGTCGTTTCATTTTGTGATCCGTGTATGACGCTGCCTTGTTCCACTTCAATGACGTACATGATGGCTGTTTTCACTTTAACTTTACAATTTAATTTTTGGTTTCATAATTACTTGATTCACTTTGGGGTTAACACTGTCTTATAACTTTCATGATATAATTTTATGAATTGTCAAACTAATGTCCAATTCATTGAGTCAGTATTTTTTAAATTTAAATTACACATTGTCCTGCTATTATTACAAATAAAAACGTAATTAACATTTTGCACATGGTGTCTTTAAAAGTGGTTGATAATCACTAAAAGTGTGTTTCATTAAGGTATGTTCTATCTCCCTTTGATTAGATTGGACGTTTCAATATTACGATAAACAGTTATCATCTGATATCAATATTATGTTATTGGCTTTATCAATTGTTAGATGATCATAATATTTACATACGGCTCAGTAAATGTGTTCAAAGGCTAATTATATTCATGTTGATACAACCCGGAATTTAAAGATATGTCTAAAAATAGCAAGAAACTAAATCCATGTTTTATGCAATAAATGTAGATATTTTTTAATACAATAGAGGTTTATTATTCTAGTTGTGAAGTTAACTTTATGAATATATAAAATTATAGGTACTAATGTTTGCATGAAGTAAAGGTGCTGCACTGCATACCAATCATTTGAAAAAACTTGTGAGAATTTAAAGATATCGAATTGTAAAATGACCGAGTGATTACGGTGCTTATCAAGGGGTTGTATATAATAAAACATCATATTTAAGAAACACAGAGAATATATTTTCAGATATAATACCACGACAGGTCAAAAATAAAACTCACCCTTGTGAGGAATAAGAAACGATAAATATATAAAACTCTATACAAATAGTTAACAAGGTGACAGTTTCTAACGATTACAGTATTTTTAAACATATTGCGTACCTATTATTGTTTTGATGACAAAACTTTTTGAAACATGAATAAAACGCAACAATACCAATAAGATAAATCAAGAAATATATTAAACAGGAAATTAAGATATGAAGGGTTTCGTTACTTTTATTTATTTACCAAAACATATTTAAAAAGTCACTAAATAATTTGTTGTTAAATATCTGAAATAATTTTGATAGTGAGACGCAAATAACTCGCAAATTAAATATCTGATTGGGAATCTTTAAAACTGAAATTCTTTTATATTTATTTGTAAATTAGCTTTCAAAATTTTTGTCATCAAATGAGTACCGAATTCCCTTTCAAAATACTCCCTTTTCACTTCTGATCGATGTAATTTGAATGATTTAAGTTTAAGCGTGAATGGCTGGCTACATTTAGTTTGTGCTAGGATTTGCGCAAGAGTTGGTAAGTATATCTGTTAAGAGAATTCAGTTTTAATTCTAATACTTATCTACGTGCAGCTACTTATGAAATATTATTGCATTGTCTAGTAATTTATAGTAACGTCTAAACGTCAACATTTATTATCAAGAAATCCTACAGAAATATTTAAGCTTTTCGACTTGTGGCGTAAATTATAGTTTCAGCTAAAAGATAAACAAGCGCGATATTTTACATTTGATTTACTACCAAATAATTAAATGATATTGTTATATTGAAATTAGGCTAACGATGAACAATCGGAACCACAAGCCGACAATTTCGAAATAAGAACATTCAAACCACAGACAAATTTTAGAATATTTTATCATCTAACTCGTTCTTTTCGTCGTCTCTCTTCATGAGTTAAAAAAGTTTCAGTATCATGAATATTTAGGTATGTTATTTTATTGGATTTGTAAAAGATCAAAAAATGGCATTTTTTAAATAATGCCTTAAATCCATTTTAGTTTAAATTTAAAAATGAGTTAGGTATTAGTTATTACATGTATTATTTTCTGAGATATTTTTTGTAAAATAAAGTCATCGTTTTAGGTAAACAGTTGCAATTTGAAAGGATCTCAAAAGTTTTGTAGGTAAGTATAATTGAGTGCTTATCAAACATTAATTTTACACTAATTTAATAATAAGGATAACTTTGTAGTTCGTTTACTATGTGTACTTACATAGAAGTCTTTATAAGGGATCACAGTTTGGAAAACACTAGTTCGATACACTGATCGGGGAGATAACTCTAATATTTAATCTATTATATATTTAACTAAGCATATTATTATCTACCTTATATCAAGGAAAACAAAACAGAATTAATATATATCTGACATTTAAAAAATAAAATTCAAATTCAAGGTAAAAACAACCAAAGAATTCAATAAAATAAATTAAAAAAGCTAATGTTGGGACACAACACTAATAAATATCAACAAGATAAATATGTGTAAAATCATATAAATAACGAAATGACTGTTTATTATGCTACATACCTACCTAATGTTTAAATTAAATAATACTTACAACATATTTTGTTCGATGTAAATAAATATACTTTGGTTAAACTATTGCACAAATGAAATACATTGAAATTATCACAAACTTATATATCAAGGACTTTATCAACTATTGCATACAGAATTCGTTTATACTTAGCTGTTATATACGAGAACCTACATCTTAATTAATCTTAATAAACATAATATTTAATCATTGTCCAGAAAACGTGACTCTAGGAGTATGGTACCATGAAAATTTGCAGGACTTAGGCCCTGGATAAAATCTCATTACAAAAACAAAAACCGGGTAAATGGGTGAGCGCATGAAGATAGACGGAAGCAAAAGCTGTGCCTGAGACTAACTTAAAGATAAAGAAATTCTAGTACCTACTTGTTTCAAACATTATGTTATTTTTGAAACCCAGACATATAAGTAAATTTACAAGCTATGTGAAACCGAAGGAAAATTTTAATCTCTACTACTACTTGAATAACGGTAAATATAATTAATTTCTTATTACGACAAACGGATCGATCAAATACTAATTCCATTACAGAGTATTCAAGGCTTGATGAAACGTATACCTATTCAAGGATCGTAAAGAAAACTGATTTAATATTTACTTACTTAACTTTCTACGCAATAATTAAGCTTTAATTTTTAACGGATTAGAATGATAAATCTTTATACTAATGCCTAATACTTTTAGCGTGGATAGCTAAATTTAGAATTTAGACAGTTATCTTGGAGTCCAGATTCAAACAAAGAAATTTATTAGGTATATATTGTAACGAAAGCAGATTGATGATCGAAATTTATTCAATATGTAGAATTTATACCTGTTTGTTTAGTAATGGATCGCTGAAGTGATTTATTAATTTTCATCTATTGAGCTATATATGAGCCTATGTACTACTTGGGTAATTACATTTTTGTAGCAGAAAACGGATTAAGGATTCCCTTCATGTGATTAGTAACGAATAATGCAGGTAAGACTGTAGGAAAGTAAAGATGAGAGTTTTAAAAACACTCATAAATTAAATAAGGTCGAATTTATAACGGAAATGATAGAAAGCTACATCTAGAAGATCACATTATGTAGAGGCTAAAGCTAGAGGCCTAAAAGTATCTAAAATATTCGCAGTTGTGACAAAGCACAACCCTTACATTAAAATAGCTATATGGTAATCTAGGATCAAATATTTCATATACTGATTCATTACAATATAGCTTATCTACTTACTATTTTTAATTTAACTTTATAAGACCGATTTTAATTAAAAATTAAACAAGAGTAACGCGTAACAAAGGATTTATACTATAAAGGATAATTTACAACGAAAATTAAATTCCACTGAAATTAATCGAGACCAGCTCATTGTGAGGGTGCTGTTAATAATTAAACTAATGAGGTCAATTTATTTTAACAATAACGTTAACAAAATTAAATCAGGTGCTATAATTCTGCTGCAATCTACTCGACCATGTGTTCTGTGAACGAAAAATACCACATTGTGTTTATCCGCTTAAAAGTAAATTGTATTTTATAGAAAGCAAAATGTGGAAGAAAATAACAGACTAATTACGCTGGATTAAAACAGCCTATCTCTATTCAGTATTCATGCTAAATAAAAATTTGGGATCTAATAATAAATAAAACCCGAAATAAATAACAAGTACATTATATTTATGAAATTCGAACAAAGTAGGTACTTAGTAGCTAATACATAGAAAATAATACATAAATAAATTGTTGAGGAGGAATACAATGAGGCAATCATAATGAGAGTTAAAGGAAATGCGTAGTTATAAGTTTACCTTGTTCTTCGACTGGAGTGTGCTCCTCGTCAGACGAATCGAATCTACTTTCTATCAGCGAACTTTGTTTCGAAAGCGACTGTAACAAAAACGTTAAGTTGAAGCCTTTGCTTGAGACAAAGACAACTCTGAAAAGATGGCTGAATGAAGTGTTTAAGGCAGATGTAAGTAAAAATAATCTTGCCTCAATTATTATCTATAATATACAAAGTTAAGACTAATATTGGAAATTAAATAAAAATGAATTTAACTGAAGCTTTTTGGCACTCGAAAAAGTATTTTTCTGAATATGGTAAAGGTCAATTATAAAGAGACAGAAAGCGTCTCGAGCAAATCTGAAATTATTAAGAAATGGATAGAAAAATGAAAAGGAACCTACCTTATTTGAGCGACGTCGTGGAGGCGATATTTTGTTCCACAAAGCTTCCAATTGATCAAAGTGCTGTGACTGAGCTATTGCCGCTTCTTCAGGGCCCAAGCTCACCTATATTATAATAAATATTAATATTCATATCGAATATTACAAGTAAATGAAGTGTTTTAGTTAAATAGTTTTACCTGTGAACCCAAATCTTTGTTCTTGGCTTCTTGTATTTTGGAGATTTCTTCCATGGAAGCGGACACCGAAAACCTACAGACAGAGGATTTTACACCATATTACCTTCATGAAAGAGTACCTACATTTTTGGAATAATCTTAGGAAATTTTTCTTTTTACTATTGGCTCCTCGCAGTTTCACCTGTGTAGAGAGGTCTTCCATTTTCACGGAATAAAAAGTAGCCTATGTCCTTTCTCGGGCTCTAGTCTATCTAAATCTATCTAAGTTTTATCATGAACGGGACAGACAGACAGACAGACAGAGTTACTTTCGCATTTATAACATTAGTTAAGATATACCTTCTCTTCAAACGTTCGTCGACTTGAGCCATCATAGCTGCTGATGTGAGGTGTCCATACTTCTTCTGCCACGTGTATGTGTCGAGGGACACTTCCTTCTTGAGCAATCTCCTCATTGGCCGCTTAGGTGCTAATGGGCGAAGCTCTGCGAGAAATATTAGTTTCTTACTATTTTTAATATTGATTTGCATTCTTTTTGTTTATGTTATTGATTCAATTAATTTTATTTTCGCTTATTTATTTTTATTAGTTATTTTTTAGCGTCTTCAAACACACTTTGCACTAAACATATTATTTTTTGTTGGACATTTTTCACACACGTCCAATCCGATTCTAAAATAACCAGAGCTTGTGTTATGGTAACCAGATAGCTGATATACCATATGCACTACTTTTTAATACATACATATCACTACATAGTATAAAACAAAGTCGCTTTTTCTATCCCTATATCCCTATGTATGCTTTAATCTTTAAAACTACGCTACGCATTTTGATGTGGAATAGATAAAGTGATTCAAAAGGAAGGTTTGTATTTATAATATATGTATAATGTAGTAGAAAAACACTGATCATTTTATAGGTTTCTGATATGATGTCGGCGCGTGTCTATAAGCATTGCACCCGTACGAAGTCGGGGCGGGTCACTAGTTATAGATATCTACATCCAGAATTGCTTTTTAAGTACTTACCATCGACATCCTTAGTGGGCGCAGTATATGTTGGTATCTTGACGTACGTAGCCGGAGTATTGTGTAAACAGATAATTGGGAGACAACCTGTTGAGTTGCATAAATCAGATGACGAATCATATTATGCTAATACCTCATTATATACAATGTTGTTGTTTTCATATTGACATAATACACGCTACACGCATTTGTAATTCCAATTCGGAGCATGATCGCTTGTATTTACATATCTATCTATACTAATATTATAAAGAGGAAAGATTTGTTTGTTTGTTTGTTTGTAATGAATAGGCTCCGAAACTACTGGACCGATTTCAAAAATTCTTTCACCTTTGGAAAGCTACATTATCCCCGAGTAACATTGGCTATATTTTATCCCTGTATTCCCACGGGAACGGGAACTACGCGGGTAAAACCGCGGGGAGGCAGCTAGTGTCAAATAAATTAAGCCTTATTACCTAAGTACTGAATGAAATATTATACTTATAGCAAAAGTCTTAGTTATAGTCTAACATTTTGCAAGAAAGTAATTGTTTTAAAAGTAGATTTCTATAATTGAAAAAGTTTCTATGGACAACTTATTTAATAACGTAGGTAACTGTAATATTAAATTAAAATGTCAACTTTGAAATGATATTTAGAAATGTTCAATTATTAAAACATTTCTATTAATAGTATTTCTTTATCTATGAACAAGGTCATAAAATGTAGGTATTTGGAGGAGGCTTTCACATATTATATTAATACCATACCTAAATTTTTTAAAGATCTCTCTAAAAGCCTTAAGGTAAACCTTTTGGGAGATATTTTCTTTATTATTATATTACTAGTGCCTCCCCGCGGTTTCACCCGCATTCCCGGGAGATCTTAAATTTCGTCAGTTTAAAAGTAGCCGATATCCTTTATCAGGCTCTAGACTATCTGTGTACCAAATTTCACGTGAAAGTGAGACAGACCGAGTAACTTTCGCATTTAAATTATTTTCGCCGTGAAATATTGAGGTCATAATAAATAAAAAAACAGGTAAATAAAGCTTAATAATTACCTCTATCCAAAAGATGAACAACAATCCTTGCACAGTCGCTAGTGATCTGGAATCCTAAAAGTGGTACGTGTAGAGACAGCGATGTGAGAGCTAGACCTCGTTTAGTCTCCCATATAATGAGGGTCTTGTCTTCTGCACCTATAAGATTAAATATTTTTATAATAAGAATCTGCCTTTAAATAGTTCCAGTAGTATCGATGATAATATAAATATATATTTTTTTTGGCTTTAATTAGCTCTCTTAAAGTTAAATCTATGGTCCTTACATTAAAAGTTTTGTATTTCGAATACGCGATTCCATAAACAAAACTATCTTACCAGATACAGCAAGTATTTTTAAATAGTTTCAACTTTCGAAGACGGAAAATAAAAATATCTCACCAGAAACAGCAATTATTGCCATCTCCACTGATTTTGACAAATGTGACAAAAAAATCGTTAGTTTTGAATTTCGAACATAAATTACACATGATATAACAAGATATCTCACCAGAAACAGCAATAGTGCCGTCGCCAGTAACTTTGACACACGTGACCTTTCCCAAATGGCCCGAGAGTAAGTGCAGGTCGGAGCCGGTGTTGATGTCCCACACGATGAGGTTGCAGTCCCAGGAGCCAGACACCACTTGTGTTTTGTTCGTGATCGATACTGCCACACATGTCACTATGTCTGAGTGACCGACTAACACCTGCGTTGGGAAATAATAGGTATATTTCCGAAATCATTTTTAACAAGATTTACGACGAGACTTCCCAGTAAGTAATCAGATATACCTACTTGAGTTAGGAATGACTCGCAAATATAGATACTTAGTACTATAAATATAGATACGGATATTTTCGAGTATTTTGAGTTTACAGCTATTCTATAAGCTGTACCTAAACTCAAAATACTAGAAAATATACGGTATGAGATATGTTAAAAATATGTCATATAAAAGATTATTTAGCCAAAAATCTACCTACAATTTGTATAGTTTTGGTCATGCTGATTAAACAAATTTTGTATGGAATAATATTAATTTGATTTGTTTTTTTATGGATCAAAATAATATGCTTTGTTCATGATAGTATTAAAATTGTGCAAATTAACGAAGACCTTAAATTTTTATGTTATAACTACATATAGCTATTCTACTAATAACTTTACGAACAATCCTTTCAAATAGATTAGTCACAGCCGAATCTCTGATTGGCTCATCAATAAAGACGAGTTCCGAGTTGTAATTGGATGGAGTCATCTATAAATTTGGTTTGTAGGATTGTTTTATTTCGCTTGGGAGATTTTTTAACACTTTGATCACCTTTCCGACTCAGTTTTTAATTGAATTTTAAATAGCCCAAGCTTTATGTAAATTAACTTTGACGTCATTCAGTTTATGAACGTCAGAACATGTAGTTAAAACTTATGATGTAGTAAAAATACTACGTCAGAAGGATCAAAGTTAGGATTAAGCCAATTGAGAATCTTCTTGTATTTGATTGGTTAATAAAATACACATTAAATATAACAACTTCATGACTTATCATTGACCGAATGGATTCGCGATACTGGAGTCATCATCATCACTATCAGATCATATACGTTTCCACCGAGGACCACGAGCCTCTCCTAACAAGGAGGATACTGGACTATTGCCAACTTTTATACCCATATTAATACTTATTTTAACTTGTACTACTTATTTATACTAATTTATTACCCTAAAAATATGCAAGAAGATTATCATACAAACCTGTGACAACTTCCCTCCATCTAATTTCCATACTTTAAGCGACATGTCCATAGAACCGGTAACAACATGTTGCGAGTCGGCCGTTAAAGCGAAGCACGTGATCCTTTCTGCATGAGACACGGATCGCCTGTCCTCGCCACTATCGGCCCCAGACAATGCCCAGATACGAACAGAGTTATCACCATCTGATAGCACCTGAGGAATTCCTAGATTGCTTAACCATTTAAACCATTTATTCTATACACAGAAAAGAGAGTACATATTAAAGAAGAGAAGCAATATGACCAACTTGTGTATAGCTAGGTGGCCAGCTCAGTGTACGCTGCACATAAGGTACAGCATCTTAAAATCTCCGCGATCTGATACAATAGACTAAAAATCTCTGAATATAGTGTAGTGGTTCTGAACAAAACTAAATACAGTATCGTGTTACAGTTCTATGATACATATGTACTAGTTAGAATGACACATTCAGATGCTAGACATACAAAAACCGTAACACCTCTAGGCATAGTGAAGAAGGCTTCATATCAAAAAGGCTTTAATAGTGTATCAGATTACTTGTTAGAAAAAGTGTGGCAGTGAAATGCTCGCTACGAGCTATTTCACACGTTTTTGTAATCATTATTGTATTAGATCTAAGTTGATGTTGAAATGTAATTACTGAGTTTATTGTTGGCTCTTCTCAGTTGAAACAACTTTTAGAACCGAGCATTGATAGTGAATCCATAAGTGCTTGTAAAGGCCTGTTTGCAAAAAAAATATTTTTGATTTTGCATACTAACCAATTAGTTTACAGGTAGGCTAAATAGGCTAGTAATTATCATGTATTAAACTTACCGAATACTTCATGTTCAATGTAATGTTGATGCTAGCAGAAGGTCCGGCAGTGGAGTGAAGAACGATTCCCGAGTCGACGAGCCACACGTGCACATTGCGTGCTCGGTCGCTAGACATCGCTCGGCGGCCGTCAGACATCATTTGCAGAGTTTGCAGAGCTGCTGTATGACCCTAGGTGAAAATAAGAGATCTCTAAATACTATTCCTTTCTGAATCACAATATAAAAAAAAAAAATTTATTTATTACTCCTCGCAATGACAAGACTTTTGGTAGGTACAAAAAGAAGTAGTATCTTACTTAGTTTTAAGATTAACAGTCTAGTGTATGTTTAGAGCTGGTGTCTATTATAGGTGTAAACCTGTAGATATTATAATGCTATGTACCTATATAAGCAGTGTGTAATTAGCCTTAAATTTCAGCCTTAAACATCCCAGTTCAAACTAAGTGCTAATATCCTACATTTTAATAATGCCTTGAAAACTTTTTACACAGTAAATATATTGTTTATCTAAAGCACACAATGTTTATTCACAGGAAACACTTATAATAGGTAAGGTAAATCGCGACTTACTTTGGAGGCAATTGGAGATACGTAAATAGAATAAAATATAGTTGACCTTTGGCATAAAACTTTTTATAACAAGAAAATGTTCAGCTGTAAGTTCATGAGAGTAATATTGTAACAACAAACTGTTGCAAAGTGCAGTCACTGGAGTTATTTAAAGCTTAAAATACTCTGTGCTATATATAAAACCAATATATGAAAGTACATTTTATTATATTGCTAAAGTAATTCTTGGGAAGAAAATAACTAATCGAATTTTTGATAATTAAATCCACCGACAATGGGAGAGCATCAATTAATTAATTCTTAGCACACACTCTTAAAATCAGCGCTACAATTAAAACGTCTATTTGTTTTTATAATTGTACCTACGTACATGATCGAAGATTCTGTTCGATGACGTTAAATATGTCTATAAATAAAGTAGTTATCTATAAATAAAGTAGTTATCAGGATTCACGTCACTAGACACCTTTGTCTCAAAGCACTTAACGTCATCCAAAGTCTAGATAGAACAGGTTAGATGATCGTCAAGTTAAGTCTCAGACAACGAAGCTTATAAAACAAAAAACGCCAAGTTTTGTAGAGATTCCATGCTATTACAAAAATTACGGATATATCCGGAGGTTTTGTAATCAAATAAATATCCCGCGTCATTTTTAACACTCAGAGAATCTGATTCCGAGCTATAAGAGCTTGTACATAGTAACCAGATAGCTGATATACTTACATATTTTTTTTTAAAATAGATACATCTATGAAATTAAAAATGAAAAACAAATCGAATGTTCATCCTGGATGTCATTCGAACCTACGACCGGTGGCTTGTTAGGGTCACTAACCAGCCAGCCCGTCTATCCAAAAATTTAATCCACTAACCTTGTAAGTTAACGACGGTGAGTTATCAGCGAGTTGCCACACAACAATAGTTCTGTCTTCGGAGCCGCTCAATACAAGTAGATTGTTTGGCGAAAAGGTAACACAAGTGATATGTCCCATATGACCGCTAAGTGTTGCTTGTAGGCGATGCGTGGAGAGTTGCCATACTCGGACCAACCCTCGGGCACAACCACTAGCAGCTAGTTGGCCATCGCGGGACACTTCGAGGCAGCTGATCGGTATTAGCTCGCTTTGCTCTGCCTGGTAAATTCGAAATATATAGTATACTAGTGGCTCCCCGCGTACCCGGGAGATCTTCCATTTTCCCGAGAAAAAAGTGGCCTATATATCTTTTCTCAGACTCTAGACTATCTGTATACCAAATGTCATTTAAATCGGTTCAGTAGTTTTAGCGTGAAAACGAGAGACAGAGTTACTTTCACATTTAAGTTATTAAGTTACGATGTTATCTTAAGCTGTGTAATGTTTTGCCTTATATGAATAACTAGCTGCCAGATTTTATCCCTGTATTCCCCCGCGTAGTTCCCGTGGGAATATAGGGATAAAATATAGCCTATGTTACTCCGTGATAAAGTAGCTTTCAAATGGAGAAATATTTTTTTAATTCGGCACAGTAGTTTTAGAGTTTATTTATTACAAACACACAAAATATATTTTTTTCCTCTTTATAAATTAATGTCGATAACATAGTATTTGACTAACTTAACGTTATTAAATCATGTATCTTTACTATATTTTACCTGCAATAAACTGACGTTGGTTTTAGATTTGGTTTGTCGCCTTTTCAGTTGCTTTGTTGGTCGGAAGTTAGTCAAGTTATCTTCGGTGTGGAATGAATAAATGGTCACTCTATTGCCACCTGTAAACAATTTACAATTGAAATATTCTGCTTCTATAACATATGTAAACCGTGGCTCAGTTGGGAATGCACCGCCTTACGATCATAAGGGGGGAGGTTCAAATCCCTGGGCTTATAAAAACTTACTTACGGATTTACACTACTGGCTTTCACGACATCGTGAGGAAATCTGCATGCCCGAGATGTCACAATAAAATTACAGCTCTGTAGTATCAACCGTCTCTGAGATTATCCGTGGACGGACGGACGGACATGGTGAAACTATAAGGGTTCGTAATTTACTACGGAACCCTAAAAAGGCATGTGAATCGGCAATGCGCACTAGACCCGCGTGGTGGATTGTGCCTAAACCCCTCGATGTTAGGGGAGGCTCGAGCTCCTCGGTGGAGACGAATATGAGCTGATTGTGATGACTCCAGTATTGCGAATCCATTCAGTCAATGATAAGTCATGAAGTTGATGTATCCCATGTGTATTTTATTAACCTATGAAATACAAGAAGATTCTCAATTGGCTTGAACTTACCAGCAGCCAATAAGAAGTGATCTTTATCAGCGACGGCTAATGCGGCTAGATCATGCGCTACGGCCATAGTCCGTACAAGTTGCGCGCTGTGCAAACTGTACACGTAAATGCGTTGGTCTGCGCATCCTACCGCGGCGCGAGACGAATCGTGCGCAACACAGAAACATTTTACCTGAAATGAAATGGAGACTTTATTTCTGGACTGTAATAATAATGGTGGATATATTTTGAAGTATAAGAATAAAGTTATGAATGTGCAGGTGGATGGTCGTAAATGTAGAGGAAGACCGAAGAAAGTATGGATGGATTGTGTGAAGCTGATATGTGTAAGAAGGGAATTATGAATGAAATGACGGTTGACAGAGAGGAATGGAAGAAAAACACATGTTGTGCCGACCCTGCTTAGGCGGGATAAGGGCAGGAAGATGAAGAAGATATTTATTTATTCTTACAATGGAGTTAAAATAATATTCTAGATGAAATAACTAGATCTATTTCCTCTTTAGTTAGCAAGCTATAAATACATAGGTATAAGGGTTTAGTTATCTATCTCAACAAAAATGTGACAATAATATTTCGCATATTTTTTTATTAAGATGGGAAAGTTATGCGTATATTTAATAAGTAAGTTTAATAATGATACGGAGTTCTAAAAAGTCTATAAAGAGGGCTATCAAGTAAGCAAAGCATAATAAGGCTGAAGCAAACGAGACAATTATTTGTGGGGCTTATATTTCGCAAGGGCGAGTAGCCTATTTCCAAGAGTAAATATTTAAAATGTCAGCTGAGTAAATTAATGTTTGTTTGCATTTACTTTTCAGAAACTATTGGTGTTCTTGTGTCAAAGTAAGACCAATTACGTTTAAACATAATCATTTGCAGTTAAATTATATTTTGAATTGCTGCATTTCTATCTATCAAATAATTTTATTGAGCAGTGAAACCGTAGTAAACTTACTTTCCCATTTATAATATGAGCAAGTTAGAAGGCATAACGATCGTTATCTGAAAATATATTTCCGCTAATCCGTACCTCTATACGAATGGGTACATAAACGCGGCCAGTCGGCTCAACGTTTCCGGCAAATGTAATAAGAAGAGGGGACTAACAGCACTTACTACAAATCGGTGGTAATCTATTTTCCTTGGGCAACGTATAAGTAAGAGCTTAAGCAATTTAGTGATCCCCAATTACTTCGCTATTGAGTTTTATACATACTTACACATGTATTTGAGCTTTTTTGGTCATGTACCTTTTAGCGGGAGTATTTCCACAAAAATCTAGCCTTGATATTTCAAATAAAGTATGAGAGTTTCGGAACAAGTTGAAATATTATGTGAATAGGTACCCAATTTGTTGGAATAAATTTTCGATGCGGCGGCGTGCCAAAATATTATAAGCTTATCACTTCCATTTATTACGTAGGTAAGTACATTGCAGGCATATAAATTATAAAGCTTTAAGTGGTATTGTTTACAAACAATACTGGGTACTTGAGCAAGTTTATAAGTTATTGTTGGCAAAGAATATTATTTACAGTCACAGTATGTAGCCGTGATAAATTACAGTTTAAAGTTAACACCAAAACCTACTGAACTACTACAAAACACATTGAAAGAGTGAAAAGAAAGTTGAAAATTGCGCATGAATTTTGACGGATTTAGCCATTTCCAAAGCCGGCGTAATAATAGCCTGTTCGTAACACGCGTCAGAAACAGTTGAACGAACAACGTAACATCTCAACGCTTCAAGCATCACTTACCTTAGCTTTATGCCGCTTCAGTACATGTAAATGCGTGCCAGTTATAAACGTTCTCAAGTGTAACTCGTTCTCCCCTTGCAATGTTATAAGGAATACGTTATCATCTGTTACGTCCATCGCGTGTACCGGTACACCTGTTGTCACAGTGCTCAGCAATGTAAAGTTTTCCACGTTCCAAGTGCAAACTGTACCGTCTTGCGATGCTGTTACTAAGATGTCGCCATCTTGAATCACTTTGACTACTGTCACTGGGCCACGGTGGTGGTCTAGTTTTGTAACCTAAGAGAGAAGTATGATTGCAATTTCAAATTTATACCTACATCAGTGTCAACTAAGAACCTTGATTACATTAGGATTTTAATCTGAAATATCGGAATCAAATAGTTCGAAAACAAATCTTTATAATTTGAAACAATTTAATTTAAAGCAAAAAAAAAAGTTGATTTTTTATGTATAAACACAATGTTATCCAAATATGATAAAGTATAATGTAGACCACTATTATCCTAGTTAATTATAAAAAAATAATAGAATAAAACATATTTATAACATACCAAAGCCCCATCAACAAGGGACGTGATAATGACTGCGGAGTCCTCCCCGCCGCTGATGACGAGGGATCTGCTCACGATAGCTGCTACGCACAATACGGGCGCTATGTGCTCCCTACACGAATTAATAGATTTATCAATATCTTTGCCAATCATTGGAAATTATGGCTTTTTATATCACACGAAATTAACAGTTAATACCGATTTATAACTATACTTTTTCATTCAAGAAAATGTTAATGAAAGAGAAAGTAAATTATTCAAATCGTTAAACTTATTTTCGTTTAAGTATCATTCTTCAGTCGTACTTATTTGTTTCATCATTAACGAAAATACAAAGAATGGCAAATAATCTTTTTAATGAGTTTTTTATGTCAGTTAGGAAAGCTTAAATACTTTTCAGTTGGTGTTGGTAATGTATTGAAAAATGTATATTGTGATAATGGCATGTCCTCGTACAGTATCAATAAACCATCGCCGGCCGTTAAGTGACATTTGTTGTCGTTGAGTAATGACGGTGAACGAACGTAGGGTCGACCGAAGGAAACTAATATTTTCAGTAAATAAAGCATTACTTAGCTAGTATTCGAGTATTACTTTACCTTGTCTATAACGTATTGATGACGTCATAGTGAACATTACTCAGTGACTTTTAAAAAAAAATAGGTTAACTATTGCCTATTTTAGGCCTGATATATTGACTAGCTTCGGAGTTAATTTATTATCGTTGACAGCTTTCATATGGGCGTTTTCTATAGGTATTTTCTATTGTTATGATTTACCTTTTGATAAAGGTAGAAGTCGAGAATTCATGTTAATCGTTGCGCGAGGTATGCTCAATTGTCCACACCTTTGATAGATTATGTTAACAAAAAGACGATGACATACAAATCTGCTTGAGGGTGGAAGAATCGTAAAGGCGTTTGTTTGGGTACAACAATGTCTCTACATATATAATGTCACTATATTATAAACAAAGCATGTGATATGCTTTCTAAGAGGCGAAAGTTTAGAGACGTTATTAAAAAAAGTTATTAAAATTAGATAAAACTTTAAATTTGTGCTTTATGAATAATAGAGCGCTGTGTCTAGATTTAGATTAATAGATGACCTAATACATATATAGAGCGATATATATATAGTTTCGTGAAGTGAAATAATTTATTTTATTTATTTACTTACAGTATTTTAGTCTTGACTGCCAATGTGTGTAGATCCCACACAATTACACTGGTATCTTCAGATCCAGTCAGAAGGTACTGCGACTCTCTAGTCACACACATACAGAGGATTCTGCCCGAGTGTCCTGGTAAACAAAATGATTTCTTAAATATATTAAAAAATATATTAATCCTTTATACTGCTTTTGCGTTCAATCTAGTACCTACACTAGAGAAATTTATTTAACCAAAATAAATTGCATAAAGATGTTTATGTATAGTTAACCGCGTAGTTTTTCTTCCTCTCGTTGAAACGCATTTAAATGTATATAATAACATTTATTAAAGCCTATAATTATCTGTCAATTCCATAAGAAAATGTCTGTTAAGCGATCGTACCTAAACAAGTTTGGAAGCACAATTACACTCCGAAGTACATTACATAGCACCGTTAAGTGTCCTGTCGTTTATTGTCAGGACGGATGCTTTTCAAACGGCGTGAGAACAAAAGCCTTGTGATAAAGGGGCCGTCGTGGTGATATAATGATATTAATTATATTTACGTGTACCCCGGGATCCGCGATCCGGGATCTGAGATCCCGGGATAAGAACGCGTTGATGCCCGCTATACCGGGAACAGGCGAACATCTAGTAGCTGTCTTACGTAATGAGTACGGGGTAAATCTTGAGTAATATTTGCAATGTAAAACAAAGGGTATGTCGGTGCCGATGTTTTCGTTCATTTTATGTTTTCTATGTTACCATTCTTATTTTTTTTTTTTTACTTAATATATACTTCTATAGCTTAGTATTTTAAAGTACTTAAATAAAATCAAAATTGAAATCGGTTCACAGTTGGCGGAAAATTCGGTAAACATACATAAAATACATATACCTACTATAATAATATCTAATATGTATTTTAATTCTTTTAAAAAGAACCGTAGACTAAAACTCGATACCCAAGATAATAATGAGGGTGAAGTTATATAGAGCATTGAATTACGTTCAATCCATTATGAAAATAATGGAGGTGGGAAACAGTGGGAATGGAACAAAGCGCCTGCCTTTTACTAGTTCCATTGTTTTATTAACGTTATGCGAATAACGTTCAGCTTTGCAAATCCAACAAATTAGTTTTAATTAAAATATTGCAAAGGCAATATGCGCTTATTGTCTTAATAAAGCTTTTATGTAAGCTTTTACTAGACTATAAACTACCAAAGTAATTTATTAATATGCACTATATAAATGTTGACTAATTTGAATGTACATATATTTGTATTACTGTCTGCGTGTTTCGTACTAATGGACTGGACTGCCTCGGTGGATCCAATTAGTAGTTTCGATAGCAGTAATAGTTTAATGAATGACGTCGATTTGAACGTCAGATCTCCCTAGGTAATTTCTTCGAACCAGCATGGGTCAAAGTATCTATACTAATATTATAAAGGCAATAGTAAGTGTCTGTCTGACTCGCTTTCACGCTAAAACTATTGAAATGAATTTTGGTACAAAGATAGCGTAGAGCCTGAGAAAGGACATAGCCTAATTTTTTTCCCGGGAAAATGGAAGATCTCCCGGGTACTCGAGTGAAACCGCGGGAAATCACTAGTATCATATATACTAGTTACTTTATAATACCTACTTATTATAAAGTTTGATGTTGTAAGGTGGTAAGAAACTAACCCTTGCTCGGCTAATATTTTGTTGACTCAGCTCACGAAAGGGTACAGTTTGGCATTTCGTGGAGTAAAATAAATAAGCTAAGTAATGAAAACTCCAGATTTAATTTGAGTATTAAGCTGGCAATTAACGTTGAGTAAAGAGAGTTGTTAAAACGCTTTGTAGATTTTTGTAGTTTTTTATATTTACCGCTGGCAACTTTGTAATGAGAAAAACGTTGCAATTAACGATATTTATTGAACTTTATTACACTTGTTATTTATAGTCGCTTATAAAGAGGCATGATTTACGAGTAATTTAAGTAATATTTGCATGAAAAGGCTTTTATTATACTGTATTATCGACCGGCCTGGCTGCGCTGGCTTCAATTTTGTTTTTATTGCCCACTTATTTTACTGGTTCATAAGCACAGCAAGTACTTAACATATTATTGCTATCTGTTACTATTTATTATTATATCTAGGTATTTTTGAGTAGACAATAAAAAAATACAGATTATTAATCTATACATTTATTTAAATTACTGCTTTCCATCAGGCAGCGTGGAGTCAACTTGTGCGGCAGATATATAAAAAAAAATGAATAGATAAATGTGTTACTAAACGTAAACTCGAGAAAAGCCGGACCGATTTCACTATTTTCAGTCTTCAAATATTCGTTAAAGAACGTAGAAGTATAGTAAGTCGTTATATATAAATATATAGAAAATATAGAGACCCAGGGGCACGCGGCTGAAAATGCTGGGTAAATATAACATAATCTAGTTTATAATATAATTCTAAGATTAACATTGATATACCTACTGACCTCTATTTTCAGTTAAATATTCGGGAATAAGTATGGTTGTCATAGAAAAAATATGGAAAAATTAAGAGACCAGGGGCACACGGCTGAAACTGCAAAGTGGATATAACATAAGCTAATTTATAATAGAAGTTTGACATCGATACTGACCTTTAAAAGTGTGTACTTTAGAGTTGGACATGACATGCCATAGCTGTGGGTCTCCAGCAGACGGGGCTAGCACAAGATGTTGACCCGACGGCGCGAGCTGCAGCAGCCGGGCCCCGGCGCCGGGGGTCGACCCGCCCACGGACACCACGCGTACTGTTGATGCTATTGGTGGCTGAAGCCTGGTGACAATATAATAACTACTAGCTACTTTTTCCAATAATATATGTATTATAAATAAATAAAAATAATATTCTTGTGTTTCCTACTCGGTGGTACCTATATGCCGGAAAGTTATACACAACTGCTATCATTTCAGGCGATCGCAGACATTATGAAGGGCGGAAGGAAAGAAGGAATCCTACAGGCGAAACATGTTTTCTTGATGAATAAAAATCAACCAAATCTTTGTCATATTATTCAGTGTAGGTACCTAAGCTATCATAGCAATTAACAATTTCGTTTGTGGATAAAATTTTTTGTAAAGGTGTAAAGTGAAGAAATACTTAAAAAGCCTCTGCATCTGACCAGATACTATAAATCTCAGACCCACTTAACTTTTGCAATTATTGTGCTTAATGGTAAGAATTCTTTCTCGGGGCATCTACATTCATTTTCCCGGGATTTCTCATTACAGATAAAGGGTCCCAAGTTAGTGGGCACTTTATAAGTTGACACCGGAGGCATTTATCACAGTAGGTAGGTACCTATCACAAGTTAACGAGAGAGATAAATAAAGCTATATAAGGTAATGTTTCTACATTTTCACGTGATAAATGTCATTAATTACAAATTTAATTTAATTTAATTTTACACTCTGCCTAACTTTTGTGTTTCATTATTGTGTTCACGTAAAAAAAAAATATTAAATTATAAATACAAAGTTTCTGTTTCATACTAATATTATAAATGCCAAAGTAACTCTGTCTGTCTGTCTCGCTTTCATGCTAAAACTACAGAATCATTTTAAATGAAATTTGGTACACAGATAGTCCAGGGCCTGAGAACGGACATAAGTTACTTCTTATCCCGGGAAAATGGAAGATAGCCAGGGTACGCGGGTGAAACCGCGGGGAGCCATTAGTAAATAAATAAAGTTTCCGATTCAATCAAAAACAAAAATATTTCATCCTGTATTACATAAACACTTCACCAATTTTATCCTTTCAATCAACATATTTTATCCTTTCAAATCTTACTATTCAGATGAAATAAAACCCGGTCGGTTATCAATGCGAGGGTTACGCAACTCCTATACACCCTGACCCCTTGAAATGTAGATACAGATTAGCAGGTGCGGTTCGGTGCGGTCAGACGTCCAATTTACCCGCCGAGTTATCCAACTTACCCACGTACGGGTTTGGGTAATTGAATAAAACTGAACAACAGTATCGGTCGTACAGATCACTTGCCGCTGTTACGTGTTAGTTAATTGATCACTTTACCTGCTCGTTACTTTCGCTAAGGGTTACCGTGTGCCGTTTAGTTATTGTAATGGAATAATGTTAGCGATTCACCATGTTGTTTTGACATCTTTAATATAAGGGCATGGGTTCGATGTAAATGTCTATTTGTTTTGTGTCCGTCCGTGTATGATAAGAAAATGCATTTAAAAATGGTAGGTAGGTACCAATATGTAGCTATTTGTTTACCATAGTAGTAAGCTTAGCTTAGTTAATCATGTTTTAGTAATATACTCTTAAAAAATTCGACGATCTCCCCATTTATATTATCTAGTATTTAATTCGTGCGTTAAACGCTTGTGCAAATTATTTAGTAAATATAAGCAATAAAGTCAAACATTCCTTTAGCTAAAAACAATTTTTTAGCCTTAACACTAATCAGCTGCTCCTTCGCTTTAACGATCCAATTGAACGTCTGAGCCTGAAAGCGCAATTTACTATTCCAATACCGAGACATACTAGACTATATTATTACCAACTATTAAACTGACTTCATGACCAGTAATTTCATGTAAAGTGGAAATCAAAAGCAAATTGAAATAAATGGTAAAGAAAAAGACCGGTTTTTCTTACTATCGATTTTATTAACGAGAAGTACCTACGTTCGTAAAAATAAGGTAGGCAGTAGCGTGTTTTATAGCTTTTATTCTACGATTCTGTAATAAATTACAAACTACTTATTCTGTGGATTTAAGTAAGTGCCTTTTTAGCGTAGTATTATTTATGTTAAACACTAAGAATCGTTTCGTACGGTTGTATTTGTTGATAAAAAATAGATACCTACAGAGATATATACCTACACACAAATATTTACTAAGAATATACTTATGTCTTTAGCTAGTAAGAGGTGGAAGGCATTTTGATGTTGGAGGTAGGTCCTAGGTAATATTCGCAATACACTGACAAGCTCTTCAAAATTGGATACCAAAAATAATCTAGACTATTTTATTGAATAACCGTTTCAACCATTATGGAATTGTAAAATTGGAAAAAATATCCCATACCTCTATACAAAATGAGAAGTCCGTGTAAAATTCGACGTAGTCCTAAAGATTCCAAAATAATTCTAGAAAGTGACTCACCATCCATTTAGCGGCACTAGCAGGGGTTTGTCGTAGCCGTCGCACCACGCCATGGCGGCCGTGACCAGCGTGGCCAGCACTCCTCGCCGCGCCACCGCCGGCCGCAGCCACGCTATTATCTAAAGTAAAAAATATTTCAACGACTACTTTTAGAAACCAATCTCGGAATCTCAATTTTTCACGTAGGTACCTAAAACTACCTATAAGAATATCCTACTAATATTAATAAATGCAAAAGTTTGAAAGAATGGATGGAAACTGCTGAAGGGATCTGCTTGAAATATGGCACTAATTCTGGAATAAAACATATCGGTATAAAAGGTCCTCAGGAAGGCAAGTGAAACCGCGTGGAGCCACTAGTTAGTAAATAGGTATATAGAGTTATATTGAGGGCATGTTTCTTCGTGCCTCTATATAAAACTATTTATAGACTTCTGTCAGCTTATTTACCACAAGCCAAAATTCGTTCAGTCTGAGTAAAATCGGTGAGACATCTTTAATCTTTCGTTACTTTGATCAATAAAAGTATACAAATGGAAAAGATGGAATTGATGTAAATCTAACTGTTATTAAGTATACATTAAGGAGTGTTATTTATCACCATAAAATTATTTTATTGCCCAATTTGTGTTTTCGATCAAGCAATCTCGTCGATTTGCGATGGTTCCCATCGACAAAAGTGTATTGAAACCCGTTAAGGACTTTATGGCTTGTGCTGACAGGGCCGGATTCATGGAAGGGTGCTGTATCGAATGATAGTCATCTATAAAGTAGACCTTCGGAGAGATTGAGTTGACAAAAGATTTTTTGGGACGTGAAATAAAAAGCTGATAGGCTTACACTTTGTTTATATAGATACTTTCCGTTTTGTGGTTTACCCAATTTACTATGAGCCAAACAAAACACTGTTTAGAGAGAACAAGATAATATTCCTTCTTAGAAAGAGAATGTAGTTTATAAATAAACTCCATATCAATACGGTAAGAAAAATACATCAAAATTTTGTCACATAGTTTTCAATATATCTATTGACTTTATTCAATCAAATGTATGGTAAAAATGACATACCTGTGCCCCCAATTGCATAGGATCCCTCGTAAGGATATCGCTCGCCTTCCTCACTGCTCCATACACCAGTTCCACATCCCGATCCAAGATGTAGCAGCGTACGTGCTCCAATATACAGCGTAAATACGATATTGTAACCGTTTGGACCTAGGACGATATATTGCCGTTATTATTCTTGTTCTCAGAATATATTGCTGCTAGAATTATTTCCATTAAATTTTAGAATTTAAACTAATAATAGTAAAGTATTTTTAATCCAAATGCGCACATATTACCTAAAAAAAAATAATAATAAAAGAAGTAATTTTTGCGTGGTAGCTAAAGCTTTTATAAATTAAGTCTGCTTCACAAACAGTATTGAACATTTCGATTTGTATGTAAGAGTAAACTTAGATGAAGAAACACCGAGCTTGACAACAAGCATGTTTTATCTCCTGCAAAACCCAAACAAAGCCTCCTTGTATAATAAGTCTTACATAATAGATAATAGTACTGCCAATGGCGAAGATATTATCAAAAGCTGGCAACAATTGCCTATGAATGTGTGCTTGGAATTCAATAGGCGTCTGAGATCGATGATAGGTATAAGGTAGGAAGGTCGATAGGCATATAATACATACTGATTTGACCCCTCATGGAAACCGCAATAATCCACGTCGATGTAATTTCCAAGCCTATAGGAAGGGTATTCATAGCTGTGCTCTAATTCGAAACCATTAACCTAATTCATTGTTATTTATGTTTTTTAAAATATGCAAGTATATTTAAATTGCCAGTATTATAATCCCTAGAGATTTCATTAGATCGAACGTCGGGGTATAGTTCTGTTAATAAGTAAACAATGAACCTTAAACTCAAGTAAATAGAGTTTAATATTGAATTTGTATCTCAAAAGATTTTATGCTAGAAATACGAGATGATATTATTTTCAGATGGCACCAATGCAATATGAATATTAATACTCGGAATAGATTTTATATTAAATCGTTCGTCTGTTGTGAAAATCTTGAGCTTTGACTAATTGACTGAAGATATTACAATTTATAGATGGAAATTTAATGTAAATATATTATTATACTAATAATATTCATTGACTAGGTATATGAGTCCATGAACCGAAGAATCATTCCAAAATAATATTCTAGCTATTCCCTATGGCATTAGCTATACTACGGTAAAGAAAAAATCTACCACTAGAGTGGTCAATAAGAATGTGAACAATACCTACGAGTATGATGTCAGTACAGCTATGGAAAACACGCATTCTAAGTTTCAAGGCCTAAGAAACGCCCTAAAACTACGCTCAATGATAGAAAATATTAGTAAAATAAACGAAGTAAACATAGAATAAATTAATTGTATCTAGAAGTAAGCCAGACAAAGTATGAATTCTGAGAAAGTTATAAGTACAAAGTGGGGGCATTCATCTATCATAGTGGCTTAACCGCTGTCTCAGTCGCTTCACTCTAAAGAACAATCCGTCTCCATCGTCGAGATTAATGTGTGATTCCAAGTCGAAACTATCTCTGGTAAAGTTTAACAACTTCTCATATGAACAGTTGGAAACTCCTTCAATGTAAACAAGCTTTGGCAAAGTCGCAGTGTTTTGTATCCTAACTGGTAAACTTAGGTGTTTTGGTCGGCAAATTAACGGCTAATGGTTCCAGGATCTTATAACTTCGGTAGGTCTCTAGAAGCTCCGGTAACGACGGAACTTGTTCAAACTCCAACGCTTACCTTAAGTCGTGATGTTAGGCAATATAACCACTATTTCGAAGCGGCTCAGATCTTAATCAGTCTCGAGTTCATAAAAAAGAGTTGGAGTGTTCCTACAGACATTTTTACGTAAAAATCTTCAGTATAATTGAGTCGGGGATTTTTAATTAAAACTTTTGTTCACAAAATGATGTCGCACTCGTTTGACAAAATGATAAAGGAATGCAAATTTTTGGTTAAAAATTATATGGGTCAGCGGTTCAAATTAAATTTTAATGAAGGTCTGATGTAATGCCTAATTATCTTAATGGTGGGTGGAAAATGAGAATTACTTACAGCAGCAAGTAAAAAGTCGAAGTTGCAGACGGTGAGGTCTTTTAGTTTCGAGAAGTCACCAGCCAGGAGTAGATGAAGCCAGGATTCCTCCACGTGCCTCTGGGTGAAAGCCGCGGCTGTTCTACTGGCGGAGTGGAATGGAGTTGAGTCTAGAAGAGCGTCGTCATCCTCTACTACACCTATGAGAAAAAAAACCAATGAGCTTATTGTGTCGCATGATTTTATAGACAAACATCTGATATCACTCAAAATCCTTCAAAGTATCTTCGACGGTTTACATATCAACATTTCCCTATCGTAATAAATAAGGATATAGCTTTGGAAAACATCATTTATAACAATCTATTTTTGTAGAGACATGTCATTTTTTCTTTTTATATCTTTTTTTCTTTTACGTGTGTTCGTGACATCTACAACAGAATACCCTTTGAAACAAACATTTCTCTCGTACGAAAATAAAAGTAAAAAATGCTTTAACACGTTTTACCTAATTCATGATTTTTGCTCCGGGTTAAACCTTTACTAGCAATAACATTTCATCTTTGTTATATTATTATTACTAGTGGCTTCCCGCGGTTTCACCCGCGTACCCGGGAGGTCTTCCATTTTCCCGGGATAAAAAGTAGCCTATATGTTAATCCAGGTTATAAGCTATCTTTATTCCAAATTTCATTCAAATCCATTCAGTAGTTTTTACGTGAAAGAGTAACAAACATCCATACAAACTTTCGCCTTTATAATATTAGTTACTAGTGGCTCCCCGCGGTTTCACCCGCGTTCCCGGGATAAAAAGTAGCCTATGTGTTATTCCAGAACATATTCTAGCTCTGTGCCAAATTTCAAGCAGATCCCTTCAGCCGTTGGAGCGTGAAAGAGTAACAAACATCCATACATACATACATCCATACTTACAAACTTTCGCCTTTATAATAGTAGTAGGATTATTATTTAATTTCATTGGCGCCACTTGGCCGTTTTTGCAACATTTTTTTATTGATGCTTCGTTCCTCTTTGTCATAGCGTGATAGTTAGTGATAGGTAGTAGATAGTCAGTCTCTATAGTGACCCGATAGGGGCAAAAATGGCACCAAGTGGTTCGTGTAATATACCTACTTCCTTTGCTTGACACACTGCGGATATTCGTATAGATGTCACAGATATAGGTCAACCACTGCCTATAAAGTCTCCTTTTTTACAGGGCCGACAACGCGTAAGTCACACCCCTGGTGTTGCAAGCATCCATAGGCTACGGTAACCGCTTCCCATCAGATGGGACTGTATGCTTGATTGCCACCCTTGTGGTAAAAAAAACCCACCTGAGTCCTGCGCCTCTGAAGTATCAGTATCGTCAGCGTCGTGCAGGAAACTCGCGAAGTGCAGCCCAGCGAGCCCCCACCACATACACTGACCGGACGTTCTCAGCTATTAACTTACCTTTATATATATAAAACAAAGTCCCCGCCGCTTCTGTCTGTCTGTCTGTACGCGATGAACACAAAAACTACTGAACAGATTTTCATACGGTTTCCATCAACTTACGGAGTACATATTTCATTTCATTAGGTGGCGTTGGTGGGCAGAACGAAGTCTGCCGGCTCCACTAGTATAAATAAATTTATGATATAGGTCACCCAACTGGCTCCTGCGCCTCCGAAGTATCAGTATCATCAGCGTCGTGCAGGAAGCTCGCGAAGTGAAGTGCAGCGAGCCTCTGCCACGTGCACCGGCCCGACACCACGTTCTCAGCTATCAACTTATCTAAATTAAATGATGATAAAGGTCACCCACCTGGCTCCTGTGCCTCCGAAGTATCAGTATCGACAGCATCGTGCAGGAAGCTCGCGAAGTGCAGCCCAGTGAGCCCCCACCACATACACTGACCGGACGTTCTCAGCTATTAACTTACCTATATATATATATAAAACAATGTCTCCACCGCCTCTGTCTGTCTGTCTGAACGCGATGAACACAAAAACTATTGAGCACATTTACATACGGTTTTCACTAAATTACGGAGTATTTCATTTCATTAGGTGGCGATGGTGGGCAGAACGAAGTCTGCCGGGGCCGTTAGTATAAATTAGTTTATTATATAGGTCACCTGGCTCCTGTGCCTCCGAAGTATCAGTATCGTCAGCATCGTGCAGGAAGCTCGCGAAGGGCAGCGCGGCGTGCCCCCACCACGTGCACCGTCAACTTATCTAAATGGTTTTATCTTATCTAAAGGGTTTTAGCCGGTCGAGTCCGGCATAACCAGCCCGCCCTCCCCTGAGGCGGGGCAGGGTATCCATGAGGATTTCCCCATGAAAAAAAAAAGGTCACCCACCTGGCTCCTGCGCCTCCGAAGTATCAGTATCGTCAGCGTCGTGCAGGAAGCTCGCGAAGTGTAGTGCAGCGAGGTCGGAGTGCGCGTCCCTCAGCGCGGCCTGCACGCGCACGTAGCGGCGCCGCGCGCGCGCCCCGGCCGCCGCCGCGCGCCACCGCCACGTACACCGACCCGATACCACGTTCTCGGCTATTAACTTATCTACGCGAACATATCGATAACTTAATTTGCAAACCTAATAGTTCCACTTTTTTTTTATTAATCAAAAAAAGCCGGACAGCCGGTTAGTGACAATGACTCTCAAGCCGCGGGTCGTGGCTTCGAATCCCACCCAGGACAAACATTTGTATGCATGAATATGTTTGTTTGTCCTGTGTCTGGATGAAAATATCTAGTATGTATGTATTTAAAAGTAGTATATGTAGTATATCAGCTATCTGGTTACCATATCACAAGCTCTGCTTAGTGTGGAATCAGATTGGCCGTGTGTGAAAAATGTTCCAGGAAATGTCCCAGGAATCAATTTGATTTTGCCGGTATCAAAATCAAATTTTCGTGAAAAATATGCAATAACATAACTATAAATTATGTTTGTAACTTTATAATGTGAATGCTGTGAATGCACCTACCTTTTGAAATAAAATTAAGAAATAAAAAACTTGATAATAAAAAAATGCTTAATTAATGACACAATAATATTCACCCCAGGTGATCATGGTAACGAGAATCGGTTTTGCCTAAAGGGGATGAGCAAAGTCATTATGTAGGTATGAATGTTCCTCTTCCGTAATAACCCAGCTGTAGGCTTTTGCAGGAACAATAAATTTGGTGAGCATTAATTATTTTACATAAGCATAGCTTCGATATTGAACGGAGGATTAGGAGATGAGAGAGTACTGAATTTCACAATGTTGGGAAGTCAACTCAAAAAGGTAGCCACGGAATGTTTGAAACCAAACTTTATGAAAACGAATTGCGAACATTCTTTTAGTCCATAAATATTTTAATCCGCTCTCGACTCCGTCACAGGGTATGCTGCTATTAAATTCAGTATTCGAAATACCAGTAGGTAAAATACGATAGTATTTAATAATTTAATGATGAGAATGACGCAGAAAGCGCTGCTATAAAAGCATTTATTAATTGACGATACGAAATAAAATATAAATATAAAATAACGTTTCTTACTCATCATATATTTGGCGACACAAATAGTAGAAAAGTTGAAGTTGGCGTCTTTCAGCGTTATAACCGCCTCGCTGTTACTGGTCGGCATCAAAAGTTCCAATAGTTCAAGTTCCGTCAGGCCAAACTCGGAACAAGTTATATAACCTACGAAACAATAGAAAACAAGTAAAGGACAAGTGTTATGAGCATCCCGCCGGGACACACGCAGTCTCCGACAAGTGGAAGTAATTGGTTAAATCAACGAGACACGACATGTTCGACCAAGTTCTGTTTAGATTGCAAACTATATAAGCTGATATATACATTCTACAAGAAATTTCGGTAAGAATAATGTGATACGTACTTGCTAATTTACTAAAAGCTTTAGAACCAAATACGACTTCTAAGTTATCGAAGGCACCATCAATATAGTCTCCATAGCTATTATTCTCTGGAGTTTCTTCTATCGGATCCAATAAAAAGTAACAATTCTGTACTTTGAACTTCTCCTTCTGAGCTGGAGTCAACTGGAGTAGTTCCAACGATACAGCACTAGTACACACTAAAAACACATTTCTTGGCAAAGACATGGGCAGCCAAGACAACCCGGTAACTATATCACACTCCAGAGGATTTACCCTATGGACATTGTCGATGAATATAAGTAAAATCTCATTCTCCATTTCTTCGCATCTCCTTAGAAGACTTTGAAACCAATTGTTTATATACAAGGGATCAAAACTTGCATCTTTCGGTAAATACCCCTCAGGAATGTTTAAGATTATTGATATTTGTTGGCACATGACTCTCAGCAGTTCCAAGTTGTAGGCCGATCTTGGCGTTGAAGCAGAAAATCTAATTATTCTCAATACGGGCTTATTGAAAACTTCTTCACATTTGAAGTACAAATGCGTTAATAAAGTGCTTTTTCCTGAAGCATCAGGCCCGTGTATTAGAACGGGGGGATGCCGCGTTCGGTTTGCGTAGTTCTCCTTAGCATTATTTAGTATACATGTAGCGGCGTCTTCAATTTGCTTAACATTTACCTTATACATACGATTATGTTCTATACATATCCTAAGATGAGTGATGTGTTCCAGAAATACTTCCTGAAATATAAATGTAATATTGTATACATGCGTATGATTAATGGCGCTTACTATCGAGGCCTTTCACATCAATTTATATTTACAAAACAAAAAAGTTTCTCGTTTCTTTGTCCAAAATTCTTGGCATCGTAATATCACATGCCAAAATGGGATAACATATAAAATATACACTTATTGTGTTTTGTTAACGTCGAAAAAGGAAAATAAGTCGACTTGTTTTTGATGTCACAATAAAAAAGTAGATCATGTTTCTGAAGTGTCTTTCGAAACAGAAAGATTGGCGCTGAATACTGAGCAAGTAGCATTTTTTCTATTATTGATTGAACTACATCATTTTAAACCAATAAGGCACTCTTACTTTCTTTTCATAACGCGTGGACAGTAATATTGTGATTGATGTGCTATTTTAATATCTCGGACATTTATCTATGTATTTTCAACAGTGCGAATAAACAGTAAGTACCTGTACAGTTTTTTTCCTTCCCTTCCCTTGATCGGGCTCCGTGCTCAGGCTGTCATCAACAAGTGAACTTATAACAGCTTGTACACTTTCACGGAGGGGCGCAAACTTTTCTTCGTTATCAGATGGCACATCTGTTCTTGACGAATCAGCTGACGAAGCCCTGGATTGATTACAATTTACCACAAAGTTTGTTAGAATTTTCATAATTTTACCCTTTATCTTAGAAGTTGCTTCTTTAATATTAAAATGAAGATTGTACTAAGTGCAACATTGATCTAAATGTAAATTATTTTATGGTGAAATAAACCACAAAAATAATAGATACGTAAGCCTAATATTAACATGTACAAATATTAACCGTATTATGATATCATATTAACTTTTAATTTCCATAATAAAGGTTGTTAAGTGGGTGTTTTATAAAGGATTTGTTATACTACTTATGTTGCTTACTGTATTTAAGGTAATTAATTATATTTAATTATTTATTATTTATTAAGTTTCATCTCAAAGGAGCAGGTCATGTGTAGGTATATTGTATATGGAACAAAAACTCTTATACTGGATTTATGTATGGTACAAAATATACCTTAATCTAGTGTCTCGTAAAATGAAACCAACAATTAATTAATACTAAATCATATCTGTTTATTTATCGATTATGTACATATAAATAGGTTTTTACTTACTCGAGCCTAATTACATGTGTTTCTGGCAGCGTATCTTCTAATCTTTTAAATAAATCTTTTAACCTAGTGTGCGCTAATACGGATAGTTTTGAGTCATCGGGTTCAAGGTCGGGTATGTCCCGAAAAACGGCAATGAAGCCCTTAGGATGGTGGCCATTTTCTAACAATTCTGAAACAAAATTTAGACGATGTATAAAAATAAATGTAATGATAATTCAATATAAAATTAAATTGTGTGGTATTATTGCACAGAATAAGACCATTCGATTCCTATCTCAACAAATTTTCAGTAGACACATTTTCACAATAAAATATTCACTGTATTTGAGAATATAAAAACAATATCAACCTCATGTGAAAATGTACGGACAGAAGTAAGCACCATGATTGATGCTGTTATTTTTCATACATATTCAAAATATTTAAATATTCGTTAACTGAACCATGTGTTACGAGAAATGAACATTGAAATAGTTTTCCATTCGGCAGTTTTCATGTCCAATTTTTACGTTATGCATAAAAATAAACGAAGACCTATAACAGAACATTCCAATTTAGTTAAAAATAGATAGAATCAGTTTGTTTTCAATGCATGGTGAAATAACAAACAAAACATGACTATATTTATATAGTTACAGCTGTTCACGTGTCATTGAATCTGAATAACAAAACTCTTTTAACTTTTTCTGATAGCATTTTATGTAATATGTGGTCCAATACAAAATATATTAATGTTTATTATTTTTATGAAACTATATCAGTTAATGCCATTATGATTCAATGCTTTTATATATACAAACGTGCAAAACCTATTAATTCATTATCGGCTTCGATAATACCAAACTTCGAATGTTGAATTACATATCAATGGATTTCCGCTTGGTTTATTCGCGCTTTTCAGCTAATTCGGTGAATTTTAATTTATGCCACAAATAACTAGGTATTTACGGTTAGTAAACCACAATGCTTTAATGGAAATGGTTAAATCAATTTGATATTGAAAAGTGTTCCAATGCAGATTGTTACACAAACGATCAATGCATCCCAATCACATATTTTTGACGTGACAACGTCTTATAAATTGGTTTGCCGGGTGACACTTCAAGAAACTGCGTTACGCTCCGCTCACGTTACGTCACGTTATGTTTTAAATTGTTACTATTATTTCACCCTTCTTCCTACTATACGAATGAATATTCACATTAAAATTATTTTACCACTCAAAGTCGTTGTCACGTAAAACTTTCGCCCGTATACCGACTTTACAGGCAACCAATTTTTTCATTTGGATTTATCTTTAGACTAGTGTTTTATTTAACAAGTGTCGTACACGAAGGACTTTTATCATTGTTCTAAAACAAACATTTTTAGAAAGGCGTAAACAGTGTGCAACAACCGAATAACCTTTATCGGCCTTTGAGGGATTTCATATTTTGAAATTGTAAAATAACATAAAGTTCAGAAATTTATATCCAAGTGTACATTAAGATTGAAAGGAATTATTACATTACATAAATGAGAACCTATAGCTTACCTAAAGCTACTTCACACTGTACTTCCACAGAGCTTTTTAATAAATCTCCGACGTCAGCGCCTCTTCCTAATGCTTCCAATACGGATGCGGTAAAAGCTTTCTGAACCTCAGATAGCCGGTTCCGTTGCTCTTCGCGATCTAGTAAATTACTGAACCTGGTGAAAAAAGGATTTATTAACATCCATGAAATAAAATTTGTAATACTAAGACGGGCGAGAAAATTATTATATTTCATAGTAACTAAATAAAAATCCCGTTCAAACTATCATACCATTGAATCTTCATTACATGGAATGCCATCTTATTACGAAATGGAATATGCATATTATGTTATTAGTTTCTAGGTACATAGTTACTCTAATATAAGGTAAACCAGTAGAGCATTGCTGTTTTTCAGTTGGAAGGACAAGGGAACCGAAACTAGAAACACATAAGAGTGCATCATCTGCCTGTAAATACCTAAAACCAAAGCCTAAAACTATACTCTGCATAGGTACATATATATCGCTTGATTGCTTACTCGTGTATGCGTTTTATCCTTGTTTTATGTGACACTAACAAATAAGCTCGACGTTTGCGCGATACTAGACTTTGTCGTTTTTTAGAGTCACACCCATCGTTTTGTTGAAGTGTAAACAAAGATGGGATGTTTACCATTATCTATTCATACTGAGTTGTATCGTGTTTTCCTTTTAATAGCTTTATAATTTGTTATTAAACATATGCATGTATGATGCATTGCGTGCAACATATACTCAACTCTACTAAATTGCGGAAATGTCTGCATCAGATAGTAGTACTTCCAACTAACGAGGTATGTCCATTCCCCTGGAATGTTACCGTAGCACTTATTATAAATTTAATTTTTATTAAATGGAATTATGGGTAGATTGCCATTTTATAATAAGAATGAAATCGTGGGCACTTTTCACATGCTTAGTTTGAAATCAGATTGACCATAACTAAGCAGAACTTGTACTGTGGTAATCAGATATTTGATTTACTACATATACTACAATTACATGTTTGTCATATATACAGATCCAGACAAAGCAAATTGACATGTCACAAATGTTTGTCCTCGATGGGATGCGAATGAAAAAAATTATTTCATTGCTTACTCTTTCACGCTCCAACGGCTGAAGGGATCTGCTTGAAATTTGGCACAGAGCTAGAATATGTTCTGGAATAACACATAGGCTACTTTTTATCCCGGGAACGCGGGTGAAACCGCGGGGAGCCACTAGTCCTCCATAATATTGTATCAAACGGACAGAAATTCCTTTTTTGTATGAACGAGCTTAAGTAATATAGCCTCCGACGACCAGCCACAATTCAATTAGCCAAGCAATTTCACGAGTTTTTCCCCTGTTATTTAATTACTTAAGCTACGACAATGCAGAATGGAGCAGACATTAAATATTTATTTATTGTATTTCTGTTTGGACAAATACAATTTGTTTTATCTTTATTTAATGAGACAAAGCTGAGCGTTCATAACGCTAATATGTAGTTATGGCATTAAAAGTCTTTATATTACATCTATACTAATATAATAAATGCGAAAGTAACTCTGTCTGTCTGTCTCGCTTTCACGCAAAAACTAAGTACTGAAACGATTTGAATGAAATTTGGTACCTCCCGGGTACGTGGGTGAATCCGCGGGGAGCCATTAGTTAGTAATGAATATAACCTTAGTTGAGACTTAAGTTTATGTGCTTATTACCTCGACACTTACTGTGTAGTTAAAGATTACCCTATTTAATGTACAAAAAAGTCTTTTTGTTAATAACCAAGGGTATTATGATACTTAGGTACCTTTTCTTTTCCCAAGTTCCCTGTCTTTCCAATAAAAGTTAACCTGTAGGACCCTTTTAAAGGTGTAGTAATATTTATGTGAACAGAGACCGCCTGGCCGGTCGATAAATTATTTATTTTACGACCTATCTGAGTAATCGTACCTCGTTGCGGGGAAATAGTCGTAAATTGTACTAGCATAAATAGATGAAACGGGATAAGAATGATTAAAGTGCCCTTGTAAAATATTACTAGACATCCTAACAGATAAAAGAAAATGTAATCCTAAATGGCTGTGTATTGGGAAAATAATATGAGTTGTAACAATTGCTTTTTATATTGGTAGGTAGGTACTAACCAAAGCTATCTTGTGTCCTGTAGAGGTAAATAGGTATGTATTTTTTTGTCTCTCGAGCATGTCTTTAAGGGTACATTACATTTAAGTATTGTGTAGTTATTATAGGTATATGTGATATTAAGAAACCTGTACTATAACGATACATATTTACTATTAGCAAGGAACTTAGCCAAAATCTTTGTTCCGGAATCATTGATCCCGCATCAATCAACACGTTACTTACCTTTTATTCAAAATTCTATATACCAAATTAAAGTCATGTTGGTAAAAGGTAAATGCTGGTTAAAGCTGCATAAATTAGTGTTATATCTATACTAATATTATAAAGAGGAAAGATTTGTTTGTTTGTTTGTTTGTTTGTAATGAATAGGCTCCGAAACTACTGGACCGATTTCAAATATTGTTTCACCTTTGGAAAGCTACATTATCCCCGAGTAACATAGGCTATATTTTATCCCTGTATTCTCACGGGAACGGGAACTACGGGGGTAAAACCGCGCGGGGGCAGCTAGTTTTTTATAATCAGCACATGCCTATTTTGTTTCCAAGTGTTTAACTATTCGGAAGTATATAGGTATTATATTTTTTTTGTTTACCATTTATCGTCGCCTTCTAGATGGTAATCGCCGTCGTCCTGTAGCCTGTAGCAGGCCCTCACTAGAGCCGTCTGTGGATTGTCTCCTTTTACTAACTCCAGGAACACTTCGGCTGGAATCCTGAATGGTAGTACAGGTTGATATGATGATGGTTCGCCGCCAATTATACACTGAGGAAAAAATTTATTCATGATTGAATATGATAACTGTAAAGTTTTCTATAATCACAATTTACCTTATTGGTTTTACTATTACTAAGTATTAATTTAATACTCGCTCGTCAACGCAGTACCACATTTGCAATTCGCGCCATTTTCACACAGACCACAGACTATAGCGCTCTAGTGACGTATGCGCTCGAGACAAGTCTCAATACAAAAACGAAGTGTTTTAAGTGATTAATTGCTTTTTAATTTAGTTAATGATGTTTGAATTTAGTTTTAATTTAATTATTTCACTGTTTTGTTTAAATAAAATAAAATTAGAAAAACCACTATTTTCGATTTCGTTTATTTAATTAGTTTTTTTTTAAACTGCCAGTGTTATAAACTTATTTCAAACAGTCGAATTTTTTTTACATTTTAAATAAATTCTTACCAGAAAATATCCAGCTTTAGACCATTGATTGCAGCAACGAATCTCGTCGAGATGGTATCGAAGCAATGCTGGATTTGTTTCATCGCCGCCGTCCGTTCCGTAGTGCATGTCCACGAACTCGAACTGATTAAAAAATACCACAGACAATCAGTGAAAAAAAAAATTACGTGAGGCACTCGGGGACTGCCGCGGTAAAGCTATTGCATTGCATAGCATTTTGTATCAACTTATGCAATTATAATTTTATTTATTTATTTTAATAATAAATGCACTTTGTTCATTCATATTCAAAACACTTCATACACAAATTTTCCAAGTACAGCTATTCACTGTTGTACATAAATACATATACACCTATATACTTTCTCATAAACAGCTGCTTATGTATTCGTCCGATTTCGGAGCAGCTCGTCTCGATTCGTGCGAGTTTCGTAGAGTCGTACAATACGTCTAATCGCACACAACGCCGTGTCGAAGACTGCCGAACTGAAACGACGTTAGACGATGCACGGCCTTCAAGCCACACCTCCTTGCCCGTCGGAGTGGGGGGTGTTAGGTTTTTTTCGTTACGGAATTTCTTGATTCGGTCGCCGCGCTCAGAGCCCGCGATAAAAGCTATGCAATAGCTTAAAAACCAGCCAAGCGCGAAAAGGACATGGAGAGCTTCGTTTAATCGAATGATTTTTTTTATCTTTAGTATTGTCTTAAAATCGAATACATGCTTTACTCTAATATTATTTTGCATTTTGTTTGACAAAATTTTTCTTAAGTTGAATGAAATAACACCAACCTAGATTTTTAAATTTAAATTTTACTTTTTTATCTTAATTATGTAACAGCCATGAATAGGGTTTTCAGCCTCATTTATATTCTGAAATAATGTTGGGAATGAGATTATGAAAATAGAGTAATTTTGAACCATGATATGCAATATATCATCAATTCATTGCGGTACCCTAAAACATTTCACGCACAAACTCCAATAAAACAATTCAATTCCGATCAAATACCAATGTACGCTTGCATTTTGAACCCATTCGTATATCCCTATATGTTTGGAAATAAAAATAAAAACCTGTTTCGTTTGATCGTCACCTCATAAAAAATAAAACATATAGGTACATGGCGAATGTTGACGTGGAGGTCGGAATTTATAAAAAATAAATATTTGAATTTCGAATTTCCAATTCCAGTATTTATTCTATTGATACTTTAATGCGAAAAAATAAATTTCACCGTTTTTTATGTAACATTTCTACTAGTCTGTAGTATCCTACCTCGTTTATGTATCCTAGTCATATGCCAGTTTGATTTAGACAATTGGTCCCTAAGTAGGAGTATCGATATCGTACAAGTTCCATCTCTAGAAATGATATGCTATCATCAAGTATAAATGTTTATTAAAGTTAAAGTTGTTCAAAAGCTCAAAGTTCGCTTTAAGCTGTAGAGAATGTCATAACCATGTTGGAAACTATTGTACAATGTCCAGTCGTGCGTATTTCACGCTCAGGTGAATATGAAGATGATAAATTGCAGTTCAGATGTTATGTAAGTATCTTTAGAAATGTTTGAATACATTCAATATTATTAAATCAATCTATATTAAACCCATAATAGAGTAATTCTTTCATTCCTTCACCAATAAAAGCTACGTTATTTGTAAGTGTGTAAGGCTTTATTTTATCTCTGTATTTCTATGGGAATGGGAACTACGCAGGTGAAACCGCGGGGCAAAAGCTATTAAATTATAACATATGCTTGTGGGCATTGTTATAGCTGCTATACTATATATAAAAAAATATCTGAAACACCCTTATACTCAGACAAAATGAATAATTAAAATTTTGTTTGTTTTTTAATATTATGATTTGTAAATATTTGTCGCGTTGGTTTTAGTATTTATTCTAAATTATATTTTTTTGTATACATATGTTTTAAGTTGCAATTCAGATCTGTATGTATTATTTTCTATTATTTTCTGTTTTTAATTAGTTGTAATTTGTTTTATGTATCTGAATAAAGAAGTGTCAGGTTCACTAACCACAAAGGCAACCGGTCTGTCCAAATACGTATGCCAGAATAGATCTTAAAACTATACATAGAACTAAAATAGACCTAGTCTTCATATCAATAGTCTACACTCTGATAGAGTTAGCAAACGGATCCTATCTCATTTGCAAACGGAGTCAGATTTAACTCTATTACAGCAATTATGAGAACATCGGAAACTGCGAACTGATAAAGTTTCAGAAGCTGACTCTATATGCATGTGAGACGTGTTATCAACATTTCTATAACTTTCCATGTACCTACTTATTCTATAGGTTCTAATATTATAAATGCGAAAGTAACTCTGTCTATTGCGCTTTCACGCTGAAACTAATGAACAGATATAAACGAAATTTGGTACACAGATAGTCTAGAGCCTGAGAAAGGACATAGGCTACGTTTTATCCCGGGAAAATTGATCATCCCCCGGGTACGCGGGTGAAACCGCGGAGAGCCACTAAGCCTATATGTGACCACTGCAATTTACTTTACAGTTTCTATAAAACGTCATTCAATCAGAGGTGGAATCTCAAGGGAGTGTATTTTCAAATCTCCTTTAATGTTTTCCATCTGGCATTTACTTTTACCTCAAAATAATAATAAAAGAAAAACACAGAGAGAGCTAACGATGATATATTGATGCGTACAAAATAAATTTTCCAATTACTTTCATTAAAACAAACTTCAAATGATGATTGAGGACGATAAACAATAAAATGATATATCACTCGGTGGAATAGTCTTTCTAATTAAATTAGTATTAATTAATTGAAATAATCTCTCGAGTGTGTGATCAAATTAGTAACTAATGGGTGTAATGTAACTAGCTATTAAATTAAATTTCAGTGAATATATGCTTTCAATGTTTTCGAGCCTAAATAAAGTTGTAAAGGGAATATGAAAATTTGTTACAATGTTTTTCGTGCACCGAAATGGTGTAAGTGAGGAAAGTTTACCACCGAAAATCCGTTATATAAAGCAAAAGTTAGCAACTAGAGTAATGTTCATTTACATGTCGAGACCAATATACCTTTGGAAGTTCTCGTGGCACTGCATCACAAAGTTACTTCTGTCGCCCGCAAAAGTTTTCACGATGCCGTCCGGGTATCGTACGTGAAACATTAGTAGGTACGTTGCTAAATGGGAACTTCGCTGGCAGAAGTTTACCCGTTGAAATGTAACACCCATGTTGGTAACAAACCTAACGACTTATTTATAGGCTTAGTTTTCCAAATAGACGCTGTTTATGAAGTAGGTCACATACGTATTTTATTTCTGAAACTTTTGAATGTTTTACATTGGAATGTACCTCAATATATCTGTCGTCATACGTCGACTGCAACTCCGGTCCGACCAGCTCGAGAACTTGACGCCTTTCCTCACGAAAATCTGAAAATGAGCTGAAATTATAGACAACTTTCAAAAATACAGACACTACTGGCACTATATCAACAGGTATCTGCATCAGCAAATAGATTTCCAAATACCTAAATAAGAAAATAATGCAAAGCATTTATTACTTCAGTTTAGGTCCTAAAACGCCCTTGATGAAGGTAAAAGCTTCAGAAGTTACTACTGGCTCGAAAGTCAGGCTTCAGCTGAGAACTGGCCAGAGATGTTACTTTAAAAAAAATCCCATTTATGTAACAATTCAGAGCATGTTTATACTTATATAATATACCATTTTTCGATGTAAAGAGATGCTTCTCATAAACGAATGTTCCATAGTAAAAGTGGTATTCTATTCATTGTGATACCTTCACGTCCATGCTACCCTAATAATGAAGGAGTTTCGGGTCATGACCCGCCATCTGCGACCGCTACACGGGCCTATTGTCATGAATTCACATTTCTCTAAATTTCTTCTCAACCGTGAAGGGTTTTCACTACGTTTTCCTTCAACCTTTTTGTTATGTATGCAATAGTTTAGAGTTTATTGCTATAACAAAAATGTTTTACATTAAATGTATTTAGCCTTTTATCATAGTAAACGGTTTTTCTAAGCAATCGTTTGACCATTGTGTTACATAATAAGGAATAAGTATATTAAAAATTCTATGACACTGGTTTCTCACTTTCCAAACTAAGTATTTCTATTGTATCTCTTCTCACCTTACTATTTTATCTATATGTAAATCCTCAGTCATATGATGATGTCTGTGAATTTAGTTACTTTTTAATGTGTTAGGTACTTATATATTACAACCAGTGCTATTCTATCTTCAATTTTATTGTGGAAAGACGAAATCATTTGGATATCGAGGTACCTAGGATTTATTTGGTAAAGTAGGTACACCTAGACCCAACATGATATCCACAAAAGATATTCTAGAATCAAATTCACAACTAACCATTGTAAACAGATGCAACGTATATCTTGACCGCTCGTGGCCCAGGCCACTTGTCGCTGAGTTGCGTGTAGCCTTGCAGCGCTTGAAGCACTGCAGGCTCCGGAGCGCTCATCGCCCCCCCACTTCACCTCACCCCGCACTTGATACACCTCGCCACGGCATTCTAGAAAAAAAGCGCTAAATTAACATTTTCATATGAGCTGGAAAAGTCGCATCTGAAAACTTCACTGCGGTCATAAGCTGCCCGAAGTTTTTACTTAGAGTGGTTTGTTATTCCTCCTCTTGGCACTTAAGTTATTCGCAATTGAAATTAAAAATTTCCTTTCGATAAATGTATGATAACTTTATTTATATCATAGAAAGAATAGACATATGATTTTACTAAAACCAATATACAAAATTTTCTTCAACAATATGTTTAACAATGTGATTAACGTGATGGATAAAGTAGGTATCTGAATCAACAAGGAATAATATTGTAAATAATTCTATAATGACGCAATATGAACAATAACCATTATGTTAATAGCAGAAATCGCATCTGCTAGAGCATATTTTTTATATACCTACTTAAGTGGGTACAAGTTACATCAATTTGTCTCCGAACGCGTGTTACTGACATTTACCCAAATAGCAGTTTGGGTACCGCTATAAAACAAACGACAAATGCTTATAACTTTTACCATATACCTAACAAGTAATATTACAGATCTGCGTAAGCAGTAACAAATATATTTTTATCGTCTCATTTCACCTCAAATTAGATATAAAAATAAGCTAAATTCATCTTGTCTTATGGCTTGTCGTAAAATTGATCTTATTTTTTTATGTGACAATGATATGTTTCTACTTATGATTATATTTTTTACTGTCGATTTATATCTAAATTGTATTCTTATTTATTTTCGCCGACATAAAAACAGTGGCAAACTTTATGACTACACAATGGAAAAACTTATTTAACCTAACTAAACTGGTGACTCTTCGGTCTCTTTTTATTCTATCATGTATGACATGATTAATTGAAGTATTCAAGAGATTAGAGCCCAATCAAAAGTGAAGTGAAGTGGATATGAACTTCTTTGTCTTTGTTACTGCACATAGAATGCAAAGTCAAATTAAAAAGTTCATTAGAATAATATGGTCCTTTAAGAGCTTTCTGCCAAGAAATAAGCAACAATTTTCAATATAAATTTATAGGATCAATAATACAATATTCCAAGGCGTAGATATTGTTATTAAAGGGAGATAATAGTGAAGAAATGATTCTCTTCGCAGATTGTGCTGAATACAAAGGGGCTCTAATCAAAAGCTACTCGGGAGGGTGTCCACATTATACCTCCTTTTATAGCTACTCACAATGAGAAGGAACTGGGAAGATTTATAACCTATACTTAGCCCATAATGGGTATAGCCGGGATGGTATAGTATCTATGGTTTTGTTTGGATAATGGAAAATATGTAATGCGGTTTCGTACTCCTTTAAATCGACTAAATACCTACATATAATTACCTGTACAGACTTCCAGTGGCTACTTAATAGAATACGTATTTTTAGGAGCATTTATTAGCAAATCTGTCTCATTTTAGAAGTCTATATTTACAATTAATTACAATAAACTTTTTATTCTTTATCTTGACGCTTTTTATAAAACTTACGCATGTATGAAATAAAATAACAGATGAAACCATACAATGAATATCGATAGTCAAGATTAATGAATAATGTATGAACCTTTATAAATGGATTTCAATTATAATTTTCCATTAAGAGCGTAATGTTTCAATATTTTATAACTAACAAATTCAAATCAAAATCATAAGACCACAGTCGCTAGTCCTGTTATATGCTAATTGAAACACTAGGAGCTGCATTCGATATGTGAATGAGATTTACCTTACCTAGATTAATTAATGCGTGTTATCTATATTAATGCAGTGGAATTACTCGTGTAATAGGTACCGTGATTGCAAATTGCAAACTACGCCAAATATCGACATAGCAAGTAGACTTTACTAATCATTTTCAAATCGCCGCATTATAATTAAAACGTTTGAAAGTAATGATTAAATATATGAAAATACACCTATTTATAATTTGACTCTTCACTCATGTGAAATAGAATTCAAGTGGTGTTCTCCCAAATCGGATTACCTCGAAAACCAATCTTCTGAATTAGGTTTTGATCGGCTCGTTTTACCAGTTATAGATATAATACATCATACCTAATCTTTTTTAGTGATCCTTACCAAAATTGAAAGTACAAACTCAATTTAATATAAATCTTATTTGACTATACATACTAGGTACAACTATTACAAAAATTCAATTAGTGTCGTTTTATTTTGATATAGCAGGGGCACAAGACCATAATCAAAGAAAGTAAGTAGGTACCTATTACTGTCCCTTCGAGGCATTTTAGGCACTGGAAGCGGTACACAGATCAGTGTTTACTTTTAACCCATTTACTCAAAAGCCTATGTCTGTCAATCAATTCAAATAATCGTCCTGAGGGCAAAAACAAACATTGACTGCGGCCACGTTAGCTAAAACCCTGCCTAGGATGCTCACTCGTAAAGTTAAACAACTAGCTAAACACACAATATAGATCCGTTTTGCAACTCCAAGCTAAATATAAACGTATATACCACCTACCGTCTTTATTCTCGGAATGGAAATATCTTATGGCAATAAGGAAAAAAGTAGCTTTAGTAATTTAAATAATTTTCGAAATCGGATGAGTGCTTTTAGAGATTTCGTTACATCCAAACTTACAAACATACATTAACACACTTACCCGTGTATTTAGATCAAAGGTAAGTGGATACCTACTTTACATTATGATTCGTTTACAAATGTTTTGGGTTCACAAATATTTGTTTGTTTTACGCAACATAACAGCGATGCAACATATTTTTCCAATGCCAATATACTTTGTCCTAATTTAATGCAATAGATATAAAATTTAGGTATAATAAGTAGGTACTTCAAGATTTATCTTTTTTCGAGTAATTTTCATGCGTTCATCCATTTTTAAAACCGTATTTATTGAAAAAATCTACACAAATAAACATTATTTTATTTCGAAGTGCTTATACATATATTTATTATTATGCTATTTTTATGTGTCGCCAATATTATATAAGCAAGCAACCCTTATCTAAAAAGATTGGATCCCCTTATTTATTCAAAGGCAATGTTTCTAAACAGTAATCCTGCTTGAAAAGCCCTGGTTTTTGTTTGTAATATTCATAAAGAGCGTTCAAAGTTATGAGACGGCAATTCTAGAATCCAGGCGATAGAAGCTTTGTCTGACACAAATACGGACAATTATCTTGTGAATAATTCATCACTCGGCATTAAGCCAGAATACCGTCTGATGGAAGATCTTCTACGTGTATAATTCACAGTGGTTTATATCTTACTAGCTGCCTCCCCGCGGTTTTACCCGCGTAGTTCCCGTTCCCGTGGGAATACAGGGATAAAATATAGCCTATGTTACTCGGGGATAATGTAGCTTTCCAAAGGTGAAAGAATTTTTGAAATCGGTCCAGTAGTTTTGGAGCCTATTCATTACAAACAAAAACAAACAAACAAATCTTTCCTCTTTATAATATTAGTATACTTAGATAAGAACTTGCTGAAGTATGAAAACAATGTTGCTATTGCTAATCCTAATAGCAATTTAATTCTGTCTTTACATCAGCACTTTTTAGCATCTTGTAAAGTTTTTATCTTGAATTCGGAATAGCCAATGTGTTGTCAACTCCATGAAGAAAATTAGCCTCAAAATGTACAAATTGGGTAGTACGTTATGTATGTAAAGGCTTAAATTACCTACCACATACCTAAATAGGTATACCAGGGTATTATAACTTGGCGCACCTGTGGCGTTCACGCATATCGATCCGAATTGCTCATAGCGAGTTGTTCACACGTCATTTACAACGAATATCTACAAGGCTTAATTTCTGCTGTAGCCGAAGTTTGCCAGTTGGGGGAGTACTTTGAAAAATTTAAGAAGCTCTGATGGGAAATTATGTCGTAAATAATTTATTTTGAGTTTTACTTTCAATGTTATGTTCCGGTTTATTTAAAACTTATTACAGTGTTTGTTCCTAAAAATACTGTTATAGATTTATAACACATTAAGATTTGTCGCTAATTAATGTAGTAAAATAACAACAAAGAGTTATGAAGCATTCTTTAAGAAATAAATAGATGCTTTTTTGAGCAAAAATATTTCATGAGACTTGTGAAATAACGTAGAGCCTTTTTGATTAAAAATAAACTTAGTTAGGTAAGCCCAACATGGGGAACTGGATACGTTGTCGGGTTCTACCGGAATTAGGTCAGAGGTCTATTGCGATGTTTGTTTTAAACAATATATAAAGCAGTACACCCCTTTTTCATCCTTTGGTAAACTTTTGTTACGTCAAAAATTTCATCGCTTTTTCGTTGACTCATTTTTAGACAATCCTTCATGATTGACGTTTGTTTGCACAACTTTGTTCGAAAGTAAACAAATTGGGTTTATTCATTAATCAAAGTGTTGTGTGAGAATCTGCCAATAACGTAACTGGACTAATTTATAGGTATATGGCTATGGTATTACCGGGTTTCACCATTAAATTGTCGACCTAGGGCTTGAACTAATCAAGACAGAATATACCTATATAAATCCTAATTTTCTTGTATTTTACTTAGAATCTAATAAAAAAATTGTTATCACGTCCAAAATAATTGTTTAAATATTATTTTATTAAAAACTAGCTGCCTCCCCGCGGTTTTACCCGCGTAGTTCCCGTTCCCGTGGGAATACAGGGATAAAATATAGCCTATGTTACTCACGGATAATGTAGCTTTCCAAAGGTGAAAGAATTTTTGAAATCGGTCCAGTAGTTTCGGAGCCTATTCATTACAAACAAACAAACAAACAAACAAACAAACAAACAAACAAATCTTTTCTCTTTATAATATTAGTATAGATAACTGTTCAACGTATTACGTAAAAGACTCAAAAATTATAAAAAATATGACATCTCCAATTTACCTACAGTATAATTTTCGGCGTGTCAGCTAAAAGTTACGCCCGCCCCATAACTTTACAATCTTATGTATCATACATTTGCATGTACAAAGTCACGCTTATGTAAAATGTAAATTTCGATGTACACCACGGTCGTTCATATAGACACGATGCGAAGTCGTAAAACCTTTCCCAAAAGATTATGCCCTACACACGCATTTAAAAACGATCGGTTATAAAAATACAAAAGATATATTTTCTTGTTAGAATCTTAGGGGAAGAACACTACTAGATATCTTCTGTAGGTACCTACTATAATACAGACGTCGTCGGCAAGGACGGCAAGTGAACTCATCGCAACCTAGGAGCAGCGGACTTCTCATGTGATAGGTTAGGTAATGAAAGAGACAAAACATAGATACGGTGTCGACTTCATATTGCTAGTGACATTTTACCTTTCAGAATTGAACCCACTTAAAAGACGCTGTTCTCAATATTGCAAATGTCCGTAAACAGTGGCGAATTATTACCATAATGCTACTGCATGGTCCACCAAAAAAAGTTTCATATTCATATAGGAACTATATAGTGAGTATGATGAGTTTCGTTTTATCTTGTTTCGTAGGTAGCGTTAATCCTTTCGTTGTTAAACTGTTCTGCGGCAGGATTTAATTAAATTTTGTACACAGACCGAGCGTGGATGTGACGTCACTCATTCCCACACGGTGAAATCCCCGTTTTGTGCTGCGTGAAACTCTTTATAGGTCAAAAAATGTTTGAACATAGTTTTTTCATGAATTTGATTGCAGTAACTACATACAGTAACACAACTTAGCTGGCAGGAGAGAAGGATATAGAGATGAAGTACTAAGTGCAGTGTTCGTCTAAAGAAGAAGTGTCATTATAAAACTATCATTTGTCGTGAAGTAATAGAGTAGGTAGGTACTTGTATGGGTTTATTTTCTCAACCGAGAGTGCTTATGAATCAAACTCGCGACGTAGCGTGAGCAACTGAGCTATTAATATTTTCATACTTTTACTACTGAAAAGGTTATCACAGTTATTTTTATCATATAAATTCATTGTGCATTTTACCTGTCCCATGCAATATCGATAAGCTTGAGATTATAATTTAATTAAATTGTGACGAACACTTGAATCGAAATTCAATTTTCGTGTATCATGCATGTAGGTATATGTATGTAGATAGGTATGTTATATAAATACATCCACTTTAACTCTGGACTGATGTCATTGTTACTGGCTTATTAAAAGCTTGTGTGGATCTATGTTGTCATAATTAAATAGCTTTTATTATAAAACAAAAATAGATTTAATTTTATGCATAAAATTGCGAATATTAAATTTATTTCACAGACAGACCGCTTGGCTTTGGTTAGTGACCCTTTTGAATCCGCCGCGGCGCCGGTCGTGGGTTCGAATTCCACCCAGGATAAGAATTTATATGCATGAATATGATTGTCCTGAGTCTGGATGTAATTATCTATATAGGTAAATAGATATTTAAAGCTCATCAGCTTCATTGAACAAGCTCTGCTTAGTTTGGAATCAGATTAGCCGTTTGTGAAAAAATGTCCCGGGATATTTATTTATTTATTTCATAGCAGAGAGAAATGGTGCGTAAGAAGTATATAAAAATAATCTAATAAAAAGTATGCGAACATTCCATCGTGAGTTTTCATGACTTCATTCACAAAAATCTATAACATTCAATGAACAATCGACCAAGAAAACGGAATGAGATAAACACATGGAAACAATTTACGAAAGACCTACAAATCGTATCGAAAAATTGTTTACATTCGTCTGTAATATTGAAATGTAAACTAGCCGTGTGAGCTTGAATGAAATTGTATTCGTTAGCTTCAATATTTCATAATAATATTCATAACACAATTTCACGCTGTCTCTCAAGACGGTTGGCATATGGTTTTAGTTGTTGCACTTAGTTATCAATACTTAACTAGCTGCCGCTTACGGTTTTACCTGCGTTCTCGAGGAATCTTTAAAAAAATACAATTTCGTAATTTGTGATTAGTATTCAAAACACGATCTATCGGTAAGCTAAGCTTCGTGAAAATGTCACAATCATCTATCTATTCATCGAAACTTACATTTACAATACTAGTAATTAAGGAAGTACGTAATTAGCTTGATTAGTAATCTTCAAAAACAAAATTCTACCAAACAAATATCCCTACCAGAATAAACGGAACAATGGATAAATTAAATATACCAGCAATCCGTACATATTGACTTAGTTTGAAACCATTACAGTTTTTGAACGGATAATATTGTTTTTCCATTCCAGATCGCGTGTTCGTAGCTACTGAGTCATGTTCATAATAACCGTATCGTAAGAACCTGAACGTTACATGAAAACTGTCGTTTTACTGAAATACTTTAATCACAGCTTTTGGGTACGAGGCGTATTGTGACGAAGTTTCTGTGACAGTCCTATTAAAAAAAAGGATGCAAGTATTTTTACTTTTTCGCCGGAAATCTATGTTGTTTTTTTTTTATGAATAATATTCGAACATTGATATACGGTTTCACCTTATGTCATGCATGAGCCTCTATGAATAACATTAGTCCTAGGTAATAAGGAAAACTGCAATTGGAATACTACTAATATTATAACAGCGAAAGTTTTTTATTATGGACGTATCTATGGATTTAGATGAAAATTGGAACACAGATAGTTGATAATTTAGATCAACACATAGGCTACTTGTTATCTTGATAATACTGATGATCCCCCGGGAACGCGAGTAAAACCACGTGGAGCCACTAGTTCATAAATAATTATAATATTAGAGTGAAATACGCATTAATAAACAAATAATTTTCCTCAAATAATATTTTACTTAAGACCAATATAAGGTAAGGTAAATCACAGTTCTATATATATGTAGGTATATTACCTTCGTGTAAGAATCCGGGACACTCCAGGAACAACTTTAAGCCCTCAGGCGTTAAGCGATGGGGATTTAAAACTTTTCTGCATTCTTATTACAACGGAGTTTGGAATGATAATAGGTTAACTTTTAACTGGAATTCTGAATATGTTATATGAACAAAAGGATCCTACGGGTAGTTAGTACCTTCCTATCGAATTGTTAACCAACTTTCCAAATGAGGAGGTTATCAATTCGATTGTTTGAATGTATGAAATGAAATGTTATGATGGAGGAAATAACTATGTTGATATGATTACGTGTATCCACGACGATATTCCAAATCCTACTTATATTATAAAGGCGAAAGTTTGTATGTATGTATGGATGTTTGTTACTCTTTCACGTAAAAACTACTGAATGGATTTGAATGAAATTTGGAATAAAGATAGCTTATAACCTGGATTAACATATAGGCTACTTTTTATCCCGGGAAAATGGAAGACCTCCCGGGTACGCGGGTGAAACCGCGGGGAGCCACTAGTAATATATATTTTTGTTATAAGCTACCTAAAGTTTAAAACGTGATCGATTGCCGACGGATACAACTGAAAATAGACTCTCACGTTTCAGTATTAAGTGCTAATCATTCTGTTTACCGCTTTACCTACTTACAAGCATAATTATAATATGAGATGAAAACGTGTAATTAAATGTTTTGTTCTTGAAATCCTGGTAAGTTCATGGATTAATTGGATCCTTACATAAGTACCTACTCATTCATTTCTATGGACTTCACAAAAAATGTAATGTTAACATGAAGGATCGACTCGAATACGTAATTAAGACGTTGATATAAAAAGTAACAAGCCAATAGAGACGACCCCAATTAGGGAAAAAAACAAACATATCTAATGATCAAACTGCTACATACTCACGAGAATGTCTTAATATAACGGCACGATCGTTATCTCCAACTGTCGATTTAGTGAAGCAGTAATTACCTGAAACATAAATAGACGTAATTAAAGCTAGGACGTTATCAGTAAACCGCCTCAGGTAAAAGGAAATTAGGAATTATTTATACGGCGGCGGGCGGGAGGCGGAGTCGGCCGGAACGTGAGATCGCGTGACATGGTTTGCGAGATACGACTACAATTTCACCGTGAAATATAACTGCTAATGAACGGAACACAGATGTAGGATATACTAGAAATATTGTGCAAAAAAACTTTCTTTAGACTCAAGCGGCTTTTTCCATAAACGTATTTTTAGGTAGGTACTGCAAGCCAATAAGCCAATAATAGAAAAAAATCAAGTGCATTTCGTTTATTTTGCGAGTGAATGCTTTATACAATAGACTACCCATAATTGAATTATAAAATGTAAATACCTAGTATGTAATGTATCATGTATTTAAAATCTAAATTTAAAACGCTGTCTACTGTCCATAATCGAACAAAAAAAATATCCACGTGTCTAAATCCTTAGGAATCATATTAAACAGTTACCTAGTTTAGCAGTTTAAGATTCTCATTCCAATTTAAACTTTCTAGTGTTAGCCTACTAGACTTATTTCGTTCTCTATATCCGTGAAACTAGCACAGTGTTTTGTGAGTCATTAATGAAAGTTTATTGTTATCTTTACGAGCCTCCCTGCATGACATGTGTGGCTTTATTCCGCTGAAAAGATTGCGTGATATCACGGCTTTTGGCGTAATATTTCGTTGTTTTTACTAAAGGGATTCATTTTTACTGAGGATACGGGGTTCGTGCTGTGTTATTAGAGCTGGGTCGTGTGTAGTACGAAGGCAATTATGCTGGATACGTTATATTGCGCTTGTGTTTAATTAAAAAAAGGTAAAATGGTAGAACATTGCTCTTGTTACAATTTTCTTTTCTTTTTCGAGTAAGTACCTTTTTTTAAGTACCTAATTTATTCTCATCACCACGGACATATAACAGTTAGTCTATAAATTATTTGTGTGTTTAAAATTTCATATTCCTTTCACTACAGGGTCAGTCAAAAATCGTTATTTCTACTTCAGTAGAAAATATATATAGAACAATGTTTCGTATTTTTTTTAAATAAATAAGTTTGTAAGTATTTGATAAAACTATAACATTGAAATATGACATGTACATAATAATAATAACGTGAGCCATTATGTCTTAATGAATTCAATGAATGAGGTCACCATTTCATATGTTCAGTTTTTTACTAGACTAAGTACTTGTATGTAGATTAATCATTTTAATATGCACGTACATGCCCACAAAAGAATAAATGCAAATTATATTATCGACGAACACATTTTAATGAATTGGAATAAAATTTATACGCAAGATAAATATTAATGAGAAACGTACAAATATGATAACTATCGAACGTTTTGAAACAACAAGGACACAAAACTGGCTATTATTTTTCATCGGACACAAATTATGGGTAAAACGACTAAATTGTAAAGTCAATGTATAAATATTTTATGCTTTTCCATGTAATTTTACTGAACAACTTAGAAGTTTTGGTTTGAACTTTCATTTAGTATTGATAAATCTACCTATTTTGTTATTGGACAAACTTAGACGTAAGTACAAAACTATGGAAATAACTATAATACATAGGTACTACTAAAACTAAACTACTTGGTTAAGTTAGTTTTTTTATCTGTTATGTTTTTAGTGTAGGTATGAGTATCTATAAATTTATGATCCATATAGGTATTTTGACCTATAACATATTATCATTAATTACCACATGTTGTGAACGAATATTGCAAAATGCTTTCAGGGCCTCAACTCGATAGATTGAATAATAATATTTATTAGGAAAAGCCGTTGTTCTTCACTGAATTGAAACAAAAAAAACTCAAAACAAAACTAAAATCAGTGCCTAAGGCAATATCATTAATTCGAACACAACAAATCCAAGCGCAAAGGGAATCTATTTAATGTTAAAGTGATTATAAAGGCGCTTACACACAAGCTCATTAAGGGCACGACTTTACCCCTCGCGTACCTGTTGCGACGCACTATCGAATTAAACTGGAACATTCTGAATAAAACAGACTGTCTTGTAAATTACATCTATCATAGTTAACAAACAGACGACATTGCGTGTCAGAAATTATAATGATGATGTTCTTACACGCACTGTGGGTGTACCTATTTCTTTTGAATAACATAAAAGGGGTGCAAACTACCCCCATTTCCCGATGGAACCATTTGATTTCATTTACTAAGGTGACACACACATTACAGTAATGCGCCCCTCGGGGCAAGCAGGTTCTATGCTGATAATGCTTACTATATTTGTAGTTTATGTCGTAATATGATCATGAAGTATGATTTTGTGCCATGTCTTTCGTATAATATTTATGATAGTTTTTCGTGTTTTCTATACTAATATTATAAAGAGGAAAGATTTGTTTGTTTGTTTGTTTGTTTGTTTGTTTGTAATGAATAGGCTCCGAAACTACTGGACCGATTTCAAAAATTCTTTCACCTTTGGAAAGCTACATTATCCCCGAGTAACATAGGCTATATTTTATCCCTGTATTCCCACGGGAACGGGAACTACGCGGGTAAAACCGCGGGGAGGCAGCTATATATGATAAATAAGCAGTTCATTGGAATGTAGAAATATTTACATGATAATGAATGTAACAACGACGAAAGTGGGTAATGATATTGTTTTTCTTTATTTATTTATTTAATTTACTAGATTCACAGCTACAGCAAAAAAATTGTGATCAATTTTATTCATTTATGTATGATTTATTTATTATCATCAGATCAGATACGATAAAATATATTCCTGTTTGAGTGTTAAATTTTTTATTACTAAACGCTCTGAGCAGTCAAATGGTGGCCTAAAGCTAACGTATAACTATAAAATCTATGAAATGAAATGAAATGAAATGAAATGAAATGAAATGAAATGAAATGAAATGAAATGAAATGAAATGAATTGAAATGAAATGAAATGAAATGAAATGAAATGAAATGAAATGAAATGAAATGAAATGAAATGAAATGAAATAATGAAATGAAATAAATTTATTCATTCAAATAGGCCTTCACAGGCACTTATGAAACGTCGACTCTAATGCTCGGTTCGGAAGGTTGCTTTTGCTGAGAAGAGCCGGCAATAAACTCAGCAATTACTCTTTTCAAAACAAGTTTTAACAATAATAATATTAGTCCTGATAGAACGAGCGCTATACCCATGCCTCGCCATCGTTAATATAATCGTTTATACAATAATAAGCCTTCTGTACCAAAGCTGACTTAACTCGTTCCTTAAATTTATTCATAGGCAAATCTAAAATATTTGTGGGGATTTTGTTATAAAACCGTGCACCAAGTCCTAAAAATGATCCTTGCACTTTCTGTAGTCTATAAGCAGATGTTACAAGTTTATGCTTATTTCTAGTATTAATGGAGTGCAAATCACAATTTTTCGTGAAAAGACTAATGTTTCGACGGACGAATATTATGTTTGCATAAATGTACTGTGATGCAACTGTGAGAATGTTAATTTCCTTAAATTTATCTCTGAGGGAAGCTCGCGAGCTTAAATTATAAATAGCACGGACTGCTCTTTTTTGCAAAATAAAAATTGTATCTATATCAGCTGCTCTGCCCCAAAGCAAGATACCATAGGACATAACACTATGAAAATAACTGAAATAGACTAATCTAGCTGTTTCTACATCCGTAAGTAGTCTGATTTTTCTAACCGCGTAAGCTGCTGAGCTGAGCTTCCCCGCAAGACATGATATTTGGGTGCCCCATTGAAGTTTTGAATCTAACGTAATACCCAAAAACACTGTAGACTCAACAAGACTGAGGGCTTCATTATTTAACATTAAATTAGAGGCCATCTTTTTTACATTGGGTAATGCAAATTTTATACATTTAGTTTTTCTTGCATTTAAAACTAGATTATTAACAGTAAACCAATTTAATACCTCAGATAATGCACCGTTTACATCGTCATATTTGAATTTCTGTCTATCAACACCAAAAATCAGTGAGGTATCGTCAGCAAACAGTACAATTCCACAGGTATTCTTAACATAGAACGGAAGATCATTTATATAAATTAAAAATAGAAAAGGTCCCAAAATTGAGCCCTGGGGCACCCCCATATGCACAGGAGAACCAGACGATTTAACTCCGTTGACATCTACAATTTGAGTTCTCTCACTAAGGTACGATCGCATCAAATCAAGTGCTGTACCTTTAACTCCATAATACTCTAGTTTACGTATAAGTGTTTGGTGGTCAACACAATCAAAAGCCTTAGATAAATCACAAAACACCCCAATGACGTTCTGTGAATCCTCCCAACAGTTAAAAATATTTTTCAAAAGTGCTACACCCGCATCAATAGTAGAACGACCTTTTGTGAAACCGTATTGTTCACCATGCAAAAGTTTATTAAAATTAAAATGAGAAAGCAGCTGCTTTAAAATAATCTTTTCGAATATCTTACTCAGAACTGGTAAGATAGACACCGGCCGATAATTAGTTGGATCAGAAGGATCTCCGGCTTTAAACAAAGGAATAACTTTACTATATTTCATCAAGTCTGGAAATTTACCGCAATCTACGCATTTATTGAAAATTAAAGCTAGATGAGGAGCTATGTCTACAATGATATTTTGTAAAACAGTTACAGATAAATCCCATAAGTCCCCAGTACGTTTAACTTTTAAGCTTTTAAAAGTTTTGATTATGTCAAGAGGTGTAATGTGCCTAAACTTAAGTACTTCTACACATTTCGTTACATTGGTTTGCAGTATTAATTCAGCATTTCGAGGTGAGGAATCTAAGGAGCTAGTTGTAGAGACAGGTATGTCAGTAAAAAAATTATTGAAAGTATGAGCAATTTGATCATTATCGCTAACACTGTTACCGTTAATATTAAGTTCAATGCTTTTATTGGTGGTTTTAGTATTACCTCGTTCTGCGTTTATAATGTTCCAAGTAGGATGGTAGTATGGACATATAAACTTCGTCATGTGATATAAATTCAACGGAATAGAAATAATAAATTTAAAAGACAAAGCTTTTAGTTTCCTTTAATGTCCCTCTTCTGGGTGACACATGCGACCGTAATTTAAAGAGGTCACGTGGGTTCTACATATTTTGTAAGGCACAAAGAGGCCTCGGATAGCCACCTCTCATATGTTTGTTAGTCAATGAGAGAGACAGAGCATAGCACCTGCTGCGATACATCGATATGCTAGTGCCATTTACGTACGGAATCATCCCTCCAAATTATAGAATCATTTTCAAGAAATATCGAAATGTTCTGCTTCCTCGGCTTACGTAAGGTTTTAGTTAACCTGACAAATTTTAAATTGAATTATTTTAAAACAATTGTTATTTGTTCAAAACTAATTTTTAATCATAATATCATTAAAATTAAAAGTTACCTCACACATTTGAAATCCGACTCATACCCAAATATAGCACTACAGTTTCAATCAATAGTTTTCTGAGCAAACTAATACAATGTAATTATTAAAATGTCATTAGCAGTGAACATTTAAATGGACTATTCAGTATTCGGTATTCATTCATTACCCTCATTCCAACTATTACTTCCTGTTTATTCCCTGGGGTTCAATTCTGTTAGATAAACGACATTAGGCCGGGGATGTTTCGCTCTGTCCCTTTCTTTAGTTACGCAATCGCGTGAGACAGCGGCGTTACGTCGACACGTTGTGTTAGAGAATAGAAGGCCAGTTTCGGGGTGGCACTATAAACGATTGTCCCCTCAACTCATCATGACCGCTGAGTTTCCTGTTGCTGAATATTCAATGTACGAATGAGGATAATGGTTGTTTTGTTCAAGAAAATAGTTACATTCACATAAAGGAAATGTTGATCGGTGTACTTTACAATCGATTAATTCTGTTTATATGTATAGAGCCATTATATCTAAACAGAGATGTTTTGTATTAGAAGTTAATGAAGTTTAATTAGATAACTATATTTATTCAATGGTCACATTTTCTTATATTAGGAGCCAAAGACGACTTTGTAACCAAACTAACTTCTACGAAATGTCGTAGACCATCTACGAGTCTTGACATTATGAGAACTCTCTCTTACGAAAAAGAATACTACTTATTAAGATTTATCCTTAACTTTTAATATTTTGGAAAAACGGAAAAGTCCATTATAACCTATGTATGTAGAATATTACTTATATTTTATTCTATTTACTTAGGTATATCTTTAAGTATTATTCACTGTTATTTCAATTATTATGCTAACTTTATTTTTTCATTGCTAATAGGACTCTTCTGTTTATACTAGATTTTTTCATTAATTTTAAATTTGTCAAATAAATGGTGCTTGAAATGATCATTTTGTGAAAATCGCAACAGTATGGTTTCTCATAAGAGTTCGAAACAGATAGGAATCTGTTATGAAATAACGGGTTTAATTAAAGCGCAAGTTGGAATTATAATTATTACAGTCAAGCGTAGACATCTGACAATTCATAAATTAAGGGGCTCAGGAGTTACAGAGTAAGGACAACGTAAAATTTATTAATAATTGTCAGAATATAGGATCATATTGTAGAAATATTTTATATCTATTATAAGTGAACTTCGTCTAATGATCATGCTCCCTTTACAAATCACATACTAGAAAAGTAACATTACATTGAAGATATTTTTATTACATTAAAGCGCTAATGTTCCTTAATTTAAACTTAATTTATACGTCGCAAACATTGAAATAAACCCTTTTGTTACTGAAACGCGGTTAGAACACCTAATACGCAAAAATAAAAGTTTGCCTTTAGTCCACGTGAAAGTAAATTTTAAAATAATACCAGCTGAAAGCCGGGACATTTTATTCCATTCTATTATTCTTATATTTCCATAATCTATCAACGTTCGGGCGAGATCTGATAAGTCAGCGAGAGTGCGGAATATCAAAATGTTATCTTTAAATTTTCATTTAGTTATTTTTGCTTTGATGTTTATTATTTTAATCGATATCAAATGCAAACTGTTTGGATATAATCATATATTAATTTTTATATAATAATGAGTTCAATTTTAGAAGCCTTTTATTTATGTCAGCTTTGCCTTTAAAATAAACCTATATCATTTATTAGTTATTGGTTTCAATAATATTTTTGGCGTGTGATACCTACTGATTGTATTATTTATGTACTATACTGTAGGTACGCTTTGCTTTTAATTATTTTCAATTACAGACTTCCTACTCATCATCATCATTTACAGCCTATTCATTCCACTGCTGGACGTAGGCCTCCCCTAATGCAGGACCACCTACTCGCTTCAAATAAATTTAAGACAAAGTCATGACGTATTAAGCAACGCATTCAGACATAAAATATATAATTTGTATTGTATAAAGCACATTTTAAAGTAACACTAAACTTGAACTATAACTTGATGAAGAATTATCTAATTCGTGAACCGATTAATCGTAATCCACTTTTGATTAATAATCTTATCTATCGAATTAGTTTATTAGTTTACGTATTAGGCGGTAAACCGCGTGACCTAATTCTGTAATAATCACGCCCCACATGCGCTGAAGGTAGGTTTATATCGTTACTGGGGTTCAATTCAATAAAATGACATTAGCTCGATGATCGTTCCTTTATGCTCTGTCTCTTTCATGAACTACACTAACACGTGAGAGGTTTACAATTCGGAGGCGTGATCGCCGTCGAGGTTGTATTTGTGAATACGGGTATAAAGGTCATAGACAAGGATTCGTGGGTCAGACACGTTATAACGATACCTACCCGATTTAGACACCGTTTTACGACTCTTGCCATTAAAAAAGACAGGGGTGCTTAAATATTCATTTTGTGATCCGTGTCAAGACGATAGCCCATAAAAGGCATACATAAAACCAAAGAGTTGGGCTTTCGCTTCTATTTTTTAGCATTAAGCTTTTCTTGAGAAAACGTGCTTTGTTGTTACATTATATGCTATTCCTGAACACATTATATGTTTCAAGTCTCCACCAAATGTCATTTTCGAGAATGTACCTTTAACAAACATCTTCAAGAACCTTCGCATTTATAGGATTTACGAAGCCCGTATCGCACCCGTCAAGTATGTATATAAATCGTCCTTTAATATAAGCACACACGTGCACAATGCGTTGGTGTACATGTCAGCAACATCTGTTGCACACAGCCGATGTCATAATCACGGTATTAACCACCGCATTACCTAATAGGATTATAGCAAATTAACATGTCATAAAAAGATTAACTTCATACTTTTTGCATTAATATAACATACCGTATACGCTGAAAGTCGGGGTTTGGAATGGAATTTTAACCTAAAAGGTAATTATTGGTATCTATTCTATCGTGATATTTAATGTAAATAAACTAATTACGGTATTAAAAGGTAGTTGGAGGATTTATTTGGATATACCAGAATTACCAGTCCATAGTCTGACTGCCACAGTCAAGTTAAAAAAATATCTTAAATAAAAAAATTGGTTGCCTGTAAAGTCGGTTTACGGGCGAAAGTTTTACGTGACAACGACTTTGAGTGGTAAAATAATTTTAATGTGAATATTCATTCGTATAGTAGGAAGAAGGATGAAATAATAGTAACAATTTAAAACATAACGTCACGTAACGTGAGCGGAGCGTAACGCAGTTTCTTGAAGTGTCACCCGGCAAACCAATTTATAAGACGTTGTCACGTCAATAATAATATAAATACATAAACCGCTTCGTCCATTTTCTAAAAGGTTCAACAAATTTTCTTCCATTACTTTAAAATAAAGTGTAAAAACCTCATTCATTTGAAGCATGCACTGAATCAATTCATTTACAGAACGAAAGTATTTACTGATAAGGGTGGATCTTTATTAATGAGAGGCATTGACACTCTTGACAGGAATGTGTCATAAAAAACATATTTAAAAAATACAGACGATTTCTTTTTAAAACAATTATGCTATGCAACCTCAACACTTTCCCTCATTACATAATTGCTTGACATTGTAAGCCCAGAGCAAGGCACATTTTAATAAGCTTGGGCTTAGGAACTGCTTTTGTCATGATATCTGCTAATTGACTAGTAGTGTCTGTCCTTTGTACATCTACAAGTCCTTCTTGTACAGTTTCTCTAACAAAGAAATGTCTAACACGTATATGTTTTGTTCGCTTGTGAAATTCTGGGTTATTAGCGAGTCGTATGGCAGCTTCATTATCTACTTTCAATGTAGGTATCCCATTCATATTCGTTATTGAGGTGAATATTCTCTGTAGCCACACGAGCTCACGTGCTCCTTCACTCGCTGCAACTATTTCAGCTTCTGTAGTTGAAATTGCAACAGATGGCTGACGTTGACTAAACCAAGATACAACCCCTCCAGCATATAGACAAGCTACTCCTGTTGTAGAGCGTCCTGTTTGCTCGTCTCCTGCATGATCTGCATCACTATATCCTTCTATTATATTAGATACATTATCTGCTGTGTACTTGATTCCATAAGAGCAAGTACCTTTGATGTACCGCATTATTCTCTTTACACGAAGCCAGTCATCTAGTGTCGGGTTTTCTAGTTTTCTCGAAACTACTCCAACTGCATATGCTATGTCAGGTCTTGTCCCTGTCATTAAGTATGCTAACGCGCCCACTGCCTCTCGATAAGGAAATTTATGAACTTCAGAGTTCTCTTGTTCAACTTTCCCTAACTCAGAAGTCTTTTCTATGGGTGTCGACACTGGATTGCAATTCATCATCTGAAAACGTTCCAATACTTTCTTGGCGTATGATTCTTGCTTTATAGTGATTGAGCCGTCCAACTGCACTATCTCAAGTCCAAGGTAGTATGACGCCGGCTTGTAAGTAATTTTTAGCATCTGCCCTAATTCCTTTAAAAATTGGGTTGCCAATGTTTTATCTGTCGCAGCTACAAGCCCGTCATCCACGTAAAGAGTTATCAAAATCTTCTTATCACCTATCATTTTGGTGAAGAGGCAACAATCTGCTGGATTAGATGTAAAGCCTTTTTCCAGCAAAATTTCCTCAAAGCAGGAATTCCAGCATCTGGGGGCCTGCTTAAGTCCATATAAGCTTTTCTTTAATTTACACACATTTGAAGTTTCATCTCTAAAGCCATCTGGTTGCTGCATATAAATCTCTTCAGTTAATTTGCCATTCAAAAAAGCTGTTGAAACATCAAATTGCGTCAAATACAATTTGTCTTTGGCGGCGACACTTAGTAAGGCTCTAACTGTGGCCATTCTTGCCACTGGACTAAAGGTCTGTTCATAGTCAATTCCTTTTCGTTGTTTGAATCCTTTGACTACTAGCCTAGCTTTGTATTTGTCTATACTGCCATCTGGGTTTCGCTTAATCCGAAAGACCCACTTGCAAGGAAGCGCCTTTCTGTTCTTGGGTAGCTGACAGAGCGACCAGACATCATTCTGTTTAAGAGAGTTCATTTCACTATCCATTGCATTCATCCACTCAGCTTTATCATCCCTTTCGACAGCTTCCTTATATGTTTCAGGATATATCTCTGTAATAGTAGAGCACACGTAGTCTTTGAATCTTTCAGGACCTGAGAGATTATCTCGATTGCGCAAGTTGTATCGAGGCGCTACGTCTAATGAAGACGGTTCGCTTACTTCTAATTCCTCATCAGCGTCAACAAACTCTTCGTTCACACTATCGTTTTCTCTGATATTATTATCTGAAACTTGATCATTTCGAATTTGATCTTGACTTGCATCATAACTATTTTCCTGCTCTACAGCAATTTCAGGATCTTCTATATCTGAGATAAATGATGGATTATTTATTTCTAAACTGGTAGGTGTATCTACAGTTATTCGAAACTCGACGTTAGTCTGAAAAGTTATGTCTCTAGACCTAATAGTTTTATTTCCATCCCAGATACGATAACCATCATTGTTTTCGTATCCTATAAGTATCCCTTTTATTGCTTTTTTGTTAAGCTTCTTAGGTTTTTGTTTTGGAATGTGAGCAAAGCATTCACTACCGATGACTCTCATGTGGCATATTTTTGGTCTTTTTCCATGCCAAAGTTCAAAAGGCACCTTGCCATCCACTCTAGTTGGACCTGTCCTGTTAAGCACGTATGCAGCTGTGTTAACGAGTTCAGCCCAGAGTATTTGCGGTAGCTCACCTCTTGCGTGCAACATAGATCTCGCTGCTTCAACCAAAGTACGGTTTTCACGCTCACTACACCCATTTTGTTCAGGGGTATAAGGCATTGTTAGCCGTTGTTGAATACCATGTTTTTCTAAAATATTTTGTACCGCTTTATTATCAAACTCACCTCCGTTATCGCTAAGAAGAGTTTTAATAGTATGTCCTGTCGTCTTGACTTCTTGTAACATTTGAAGAAGTTTGTCCTTTACCTCAAACTTGTTTTTTATAAAGTAAACCATGCGATATCCAGAGTAGTCGTCCTTGAAAAGTACATAATATTTGAATTTTGAGATACTTTCTACAAAAGGGCCGCAAACATCAGTGTGAATTAATTCTCCTATAGCTGTTGCTCTTTCTCTAGTTCCAAAAGATTTCTTGTGTGACTTTCCATAAATACAGCCTTCACATTTTACATTGTCAGGACTCAACTGTATACCGAGTTCTCTTTTTACAAGACGGATTATATGTTTCTTGTCCTGATGCGCAAAGCGCTCGTGGTATAACTGTAGCATATTAGAACCAGTCACAGCATTAACCTCTATGGTCTTCGGTATGGTTGACATAATTGTTTTCATGTCCAATTTATAGAGACCTCCATATTGGCTCCTATTTCCAACAATACTTGTTGTGCCATCAATATCTAGTCGACATTCTCTAGTTCTAGAACTGAAGATACTGTTCTCCATCCTATCTTGTGCCGCTAGCACCGAGAAAAGATTCTTCGTAAGTGATGGTACGAACCACACATCATGAAGTAATATTCGGACTATTTTGCCACTGACGATTGATTTTACTTCCACGATGCCTTTCCCTATTGCGGGAATAATGCTTCCGTCCGCAGTCGATACGGTATGATCAGAATCAAACTCGTGCAATTCCTTGAAAAAATCACTCCTTACTGCAATGTGAGTTGTAGCTCCGTTGTCGACAAACCAGCTCTTACTGTCTTGAATTTGTCCATTGGAACAAGCATTCACCATCAGAGAAATGTGTTGCACTTGCTTAGATGTAGAAGCAGTTGTAGATGTGCCTGATGTGGGCTTGGGCGGCCTCCCGTCCTTGATCCACTTTTTGCACTTACGCACTATGTGTCCTTTACCGGAACAATAGTTGCAGATTAACTGTTTCTCATTGCTTTGCTTTTCTCTCTTCTTGTCAGTATGTGTAGCCGTTAAGGCATGTTGTGTAATGTCATCTTTACTTTCTAGTGCTCTCTCAAATGCACATAAATGACTTGTCAAGTTATTTATCGTTCTTTCATTTTGGCTTAACAATAACCAGCTAGATTTAAACGCAAAATATTTATCGTCAAGCGTATCAAGAATTTTGCAAATAAGGAATAAGTCCGGAAGTTTTATAGTGGCATCCATTTTTGTGATTTCTAAATTCAAATTATTATATATGTTTTTCAATTTTGACATATGAGTTGAAATATCATCTTGCATATTATTCTTGAAACCAAAAAATTCTATGCACAAATTATATGCTCTATCATCCGACTGTCCATCAAATAACCTATGCAATTCCTGCCAGACTTCTGCTGCTGTCTTAAATCTCATTATTTTTTTAAGCGTATCTTCACACATATTTGTTGTAATTATGAGCAGAGCGCTACATTCAGTCTTCCTATATTTAGCCAAGGCTTTATTGTAGGTGCCGACTTCAGCGTCACCAGCTCCAATAGTAGGGGTAACGGGCTTTTCGAGCGTTCCTTCGGCTGCTTCCATAGCACCTTCTACACCTCGTAGCATTATGGAAATCTTGTACTTCCATGTTGCCCAATTTTCTTTCCCTTCCAAATTACCAATTTGCAATTTTGTTGTGAAGTTATCCATCTCGATAAATTAATTTAATTTATTTATTTACGTCCAGGGCCCATAACCTGATAAGGGTGGATCTTTATTAATGAGAGGCATTGACACTCTTGACAGGAATGTGTCATAAAAAACATATTTAAAAAATACAGACGATTTCTTTTTAAAACAATTATGCTATGCAACCTCAACATTTACCAGTACCAATAAAAAAAAAGTTGTTTACATACTTTACTGATGAAACGAGTCTACATTTATTATTTTACAACTGGTAGGTAGTTATGGATCCCCCTGGTCCCTCTATATTAAACTAAGCGCTGGCTCAGCATCTCTAGCTGGGTGGCCAATGTGTGTGGCCATAATTCTAACTAATCTTAACTGCATGTCAGCAGTCATTATATCGGCTGTTGGCCACTGCTCTGTATTTCAATTCAATTTTTAAAGGAGAATAAATTCAGCTTTCAAACGATGTGGACGTCTTAGTTTTTTTTAATTTAGTTTTTAAAAACTTTTCCCGCCGTTCCCAAAATTTGACTGGCGCAGCCGGTAGGATTTGCTCGGGCAGCGTAGTTTTATCTATATTTCGGGAGTCCGATCAGTGAAACGCGCGATAGCCAAAACGAGTGAATCCACGAACAAATAAATTAGTCAATCCGGGAAAAGTGAGTGAAAATGGGAGTTATAGCGGTCGGTTGGTGAGTAAAACTCTTCGCCATTCCTTTCCAAAATCCTCCTATAATTCATTTGCCACTGAATTTTAAATTGTTATTTCTGAGATTAGACTTCTCTCGTTATAACGTATCTGGTTACATAGTATGAAATTCTACTAGTGCCATTAGCGATAAGAATATACATAGAGTAGTTTAGCACAGAGAATGAACTTCTTCTTTGTTTAAGTAATTTTATAAATTGTAATATTGATCTTAACATCGATTAATATATTACAGTGTAATTTTAAGTTAACTTGAATATGAACTTTTATTCAGTTAAATTTTTCATAAATTTATTTTATTGTGATTATTTGATCTAAACATCGATCAGCTTATTGCATTGTCTTTTAATTGTATTTTTTTATTGAACTTGAATATCCAATTCTATTCAGTTTGATTATTTTAATATTTTTATAACTTTTACAAATTTAATTTTTTTTATTGAAACTTATACCCAATTTATATCCTAATTTTAATTCTGCTTTTTATTACTGTTTTATTTTGTGTGTGTTATATTTTTGTGTGTAACTGTGTTTTCTTTATTCTCTGATCTTACATTACTCTGTAAAAAATGGCTCAACCGCGTTTAGTATCAATACCTACCGAAATGATTAAACTTATTCCTCTCTACAATGGAGACAAGAAACAATTAAATTTATTCATTCGTAAAGCCGAATACATTATAAGTAAATACAGAGGTAATGAAGAACAGGATTTATACGTGTACCATGTTATTACAAGTAGACTAACTGATAAAGCAGCTTCACTGTTATCAGAACGGGAAGATGTAGAGACATGGGCCGAATTAAAATCATTATTTCAGCAACATTTTGGAGATCCACGTAGTGAGGAGTGCATAGCAATAGAACTAGAGTCAGTAAAAATTAAATCGGGTGAAAATTATTTAGAATTTTGTAATCGAATTCAAGGCATTCGTTCACTTTTAATGTCTAAGGTTAATATGATTGAGGATGTAGAGCTTAAGAAAGCCAAAAAGGCTATATACGATCATACATCTTTAAACGTCTTTTTATATAACCTTCCGGAAAATATGGTACGTGTAGTAAGATTAAATACCCCCGCAACATTAGAAGATGCTTTAAGTATCGTTTTAGAGGAAGTTAATTTCCATGATCAATACACTATGCGAAATAAAATCTACGGTAGCTTATCGCGACCGCCTCTACTATCGAGTGCACCGAGTACATCTATAGTCAAGTCCGATAACTCACCTCAAACAAATGGTTTTAGGCCTGCTGTACCGCAAGGCTTTACACCTAAATTTAATTTTGGAATTCCTCCACAATTTAGAATTCCCCAAACTCCTCAAGGTCAACAACAACAATTAGGGTATCGACCTCCTCAATTAGGTTACCGCCCACCTCAATTCGGGTACCGTCCACAGTTCGGTGCTCAACCATTACAACAATTTGGTTATAAACCACCACAACCATTAGAATATAAACCACCTCAAACTTTTGGCAATAAGCCCCCTCAACAATTTGGCTATAAGCCCCCTCAACAATTTGGCTATACGCCCCCTCAACAATTTGGCTATAATAAGCCCCCTCAAACTTTTGGCTATAAGCCCCCTCAACAATTTGGAGATAAGCCCCCTCAGGTACAAAAACCTCATTTCCAATCTAGTGATGTCACAATGAGGACAGCGCCTCTAGCGCAACCACCACAATCAGGATTTAAATTAAATGAAATTAACGTTGACGAAACATATGACCCGTACTATGAATACGACACTTATTATGACGACGACGGTACGAACAACACTGATAATGACGATTACGTAATTTATTATAGCGATGACGTAACTAAGACTGACTTAAAGCCTAAAGCTCAGGATTTTTCAAATAAATGCCTCAATACAAGACAAGAAATGACAGTAGAGCTAAACTGTGACTCTAATTTACAACATCCGTATATATATATTCCTGAAATAAATGCAAAAATGATAATAGATACAGGCAGTACTAAATCGTTTATCAGTCCCCAAAAAGCTTATGAACATTTCCCCGAATTTATTCGCGAGGAACCATTTCAAGTAGTTAGCACTCACGCCTCTAGTAGACATAATGAGGTTATCAAAATCCCCCTTTTACCAACTTTTAAGAGAAATGACTTACATAAATTTTACTTGTATGACGTAGACTCACGATACGATGGACTTATAGGGAATGACCTTTTAATACAACTTGACGCTATCATTGATTTAAAAAATCAATTACTTAAGACAAAAACAATTAACTTAAAAGTACAGTTAGACAAATCGACAAGCTTAAAAGTACAGTCAGACAAATCCGAATTTTTACAGAAAGAGTTACTTACTACAGACGGACTGAAGCTTAATGATGAAAACCAACCCATATTAATTAATGTTGACAACAATGAACAAAAAATTGAAAAGCACGATAAAAAATTTGTTAAACAATTGTCGACAGATAATAAGATTCCAAATGACTCTTCAACAATAACCGTACCAGATCAAAGTACAGTTTTGATTAGTCCAATTAATATTTCAGATACATTACCCGTTTCGAATCCTGAAAAAGTATCAGAATATCCTATTAAATCAGACTCAAGTAAATCACAAACTATTCATTCAGCGATAGATATAGAGTCAACAGGAATACCAATATTATGCGAGGCTATCGACACAAAGCCTAATCAAATTTTAGTTTTCTCATGGCCTAAAAATTCATTATCCGTTAAAGATATTTCTAGAGAGAAACAAAAGGTCTTAGAAGTTTTTCTTCCAATAGAAAACCCTGATTTAGTTAAGGAATTTCTAAAAACATATGTAAAACCTAAATTAACAAATTTCATTTATTTTGATGAGAATGAACACCGTAAATTATTCAGTAGTATTGTTATACAGTTATTTAAAAAAGATAAGATTAAATTTTATGAATGTACAGGGCGTGTAGAGTTTGTCAAAGATGAAAAAGAAATAGAGTTCACAACAGGTAAAACTATTTTCACGAAAGATTTTAACAAGCGGAAGAGTAAAGATAAAGCACGATACGTAATAAATAAAGTTAAAGGTAAATTTCAAAGAAAAATAGTTCCCGTAAAAATAGGTGAAAGGCAGACAAAGGTCCGTATTATAAACATGAAACGCCCTCCGCAGGTGGACCGCCTTGGCGATAGTGACCCCGGTGCTGGCCCTTCATCTGCGATCTCTTGCAGGAAATCCAGGAATAATCCCTGTAAAAGAAGGTCAAGCCTATGTTCAAATTGATCATTGGACGATTATAAAGGTTTTAAATTTAGATAGGATTTATGATGATCTTAATTCCATTATTAATCAATTTAAAGATTTCAGTAATTTAGTTAAAAGTGATAAACCATATTCACGTGAATTCGATAGTATTCAGTTGCATACGGAATTCATTCGTGACATAACTATACAGAAATATCAACAACTTGTACCGCAACGTTTTAAGAGAGGTATTATCAATCCGTTAGGTTCCTTGATAAAACTCATTACAGGAAACCTTGATCATGACGATGCCATGAATTATGATAGAATAACTTCTGAATTAGGGAACAATCAAATTATAATTTCTAAAAAACTTACCTTGGTCTCTAAAATGTTAGACAGCTTCATAAATGTAACTGAAACTATAAATAATAACTCTGTAATTTTAGAATCTCGACTGAAAAGAGTTGAGATAATGGTTAAAGAATTAGCGACTAAAGAAAATAACTGGGTATTTTCAACATACCTATTAGGATTATATAATATTTTTATAAGTAGTTTCCGTACAATCTTTATTAAGTTAAGCGAAATTGAAACAGCTCTAGCATTAAGTAAGGTATCTGTCTTACATCAATCTATTGTTAACTCTACCGAATTACTGTATCATTTAAAGATCATTTCAGAAACTGAAAACTTAATTTATCCACCTAATGAATTAAATTTAGTAAAATTGGAAGAAACTATTAACGTAAAATCTTACCTTAAGAAAAACCAGATCACGTTTTATAATGGAAACTTCAGTTATTGAAAAATTGTACTTATAATTATAAAATGTATTCCTTACCTTTCCCCATATATCCATACCTTTTGGCGAAGGGAATGAAATACTTACCGATCGTAATACCATGCCGCCCGCTTGCTGCTGGCGACGACCGAGTTATCTTCAACGAGCCCTTTCGTATCGAACAACATATAGCAGAGTTCACACTACTATAACTAAAGTGTGTGATACCGAGGTTAGCAAACACCCTGTCTTCGGTACGTTCATCGTGACCATCGACGAACCATGTGATCTGGAGATACATGGCATGCATATTCGACATCGTCGTGTCCTTACGGAAGCAGACGTAGTGCAGCCAGTCCCGGTAATCGAACTACCGTGGTTACCTACCAACGCGAGTTTATTCAGTGCACGCGTACTTAATATCAAAAGGTTTTAGTTAGTGAAGTTAATCACAGTGAAGTTATTAAAAGTGTTTATAAAGAGCAAGACTCTACATTTGGTGTTTTAGGCTATTTTACATTAAGCTTGTTAGTTTTAACAATCCTTGTATTAATCTTTTATTTTGTAAATCATAAAATTATAAAATTTTCTTTTAGACGAAATCATCGAAACGATATTAAAAATGATCATTCCGATAATTTCGCTCTTAGGGAGGGAGGAGTTATGGGTCCCCCTGGTCCCTCTATATTAAACTAAGCGCTGGCTCAGCATCTCTAGCTGGGTGGCCAATGTGTGTGGCCATAATTCTAACTAATCTTAACTGCATGTCAGCAGTCATTATATCGGCTGCTCTGTATTTCAATTCAATTTTTAAAGGAGAATAAATTCAGCTTTCAAACGATGTGGACGTCTTAGTTTTTTTTAATTTAGTTTTTAAAAACTTTTCCCGCCGTTCCCAAAATTTGACTAGGTATTTCATTGTTTGTAGGTATATAGTAAAACTTGGCGTGTGTTTATCATTTTATTCTCATATTCGGAACATAAACACAGTGAATCATCGTTCGTGAATTTACCGGTCTATAAGAACGGAAATAGAATGGAACGTTGCAAAGTTAAATGCAGCTTTGTTCATTGCGCTCTGTAATCTGCAAGTGAATCGGAATTATTGATTAGTGTAGAGTAAAAGGAATTTTGTAAATACTATTATTTGCTCGGTCTAGATAGCCTTGAGTGAAAATAAATGATAAACAATTTGAATGAATTCTTAAAGCAGAACCAATAATACTAAAGTATTTTTAACGCATAGTGAGAGATCAATTACGTATATTAATAATAGAAACGGGCATGTGTAGTGCCTTGCGGCAAACCTACATGGTAGTCGTTGTCGATAGAATTATATACCTTTAATCTCTTGTTTTAAACTTGAGTTTATTCTGTAAACTCTGTACCCAGTAAGTATATTAAAAAATATATATTTATTAATCTCTGGAAGCATCTACCTACAACATTTGGTCCCACGAAAGTAAGACTGTAATAACATTACATAGTTGATTGAAATCAAAACTTATGTAAAGTGATCTGACATACAATATATTGTCAAAGAGCCTTATTATTGTTATTATTTTATACCAAGGCAATTTAGAGGAAACAAGATTGCGAAAATTCACGTTTCTTAAGTACAATGTTAAAGCAATAAGAAACCTTAATACCCCAAAGTGAAGAAGTTTAAATTTCCCAACTTTTATTTCAACTTCCAATGTTTATTCCAGGCGGCCTTTGTAATTTAAATCCAGTAGTTAGCCGCAACACGGGAGCTTGTTTATATCGTATAAAAATAGCGAGAACATTTTGAGACTAGTCTGCAGTTCATTTTGTTAGAACATAAAACAATTTAAGAGGTAGGTACCGATGGCGACCTTGAGTTGGATGGGAAGACAGCTTCATTCGAAAAAAGCAAGTGAATTTCTTCAAAACTAAATACTTCAAACGTAGACTTGATAAGTAAAATTCATGGCCTTTCGCGAAATAGCGTTTAATGACAAAATAATATAACAATAAAAATAGCGTCAGGCGGTCGACTCTATTTAATTATTTTTTCATTAATCATAAGAATGATTTTTTGTAATATTCGAAAGAGTCAACGAATGAAGTGTAAATATCCAAAGTAAATAAATTTATTTTTAGTATTTCTCATCATAATTCTTTGACACGCAGTTTGGACTATCTGACAATAACAGAGAAAGTGGTCGCTGAACAGTTTAAAAAGTCGTTTACATAAATAACATTTAAAGTAAGATCTTAGGTGGTTTCATTGTTTGAATTTTTCTCAGAGTTTATCTTGTGAATAACAGATCATGATACTCTAATGTTAAATATCAATACGGATGGAAGATTTTATACAAACTGAAGCGTAAATATTTATTCTGCATATAATCTCGTAGGTATTGTAGTATTTATACGTGTTATAAAGTACTTGTACACCTTATAGAACCAAAATAAGGTAGTTTTATAACTAAGATATGCGGTATACATTTCAAATAGTTTATTTAGGTGAATTGGGAAATCACCATCCTATATCAATGTACTAGGTAGATATGTGAAATTACAAAGCAAATGAAATGGAATAACACAAATCAGTTTGCTCATCACATGCCGGGTATAATCAGAAATCGATCAAATTGTTGAAATTTAATTCAAAATTATGTATTGGAATAAGGATTAAGGGAATAGCGAAATTTGCACGAACAGTACAATAATTATTTTATTTTGTTGTTCTATTATCTTGAGAGATTTGGTCTTTGGTGAAATTGGTTTTTATAACTAATCTGACTGTAACATGTGCAATTATTGAACTAAATTTAAACTGGCTCTTGTATTCAAATAAAATACTTAAATTTATTTGATTTACAGTTGAGGAGAAATTTTTACGTATTTTTTATTATTTTGAAATATAACCTGATGGGAATAAAGTTAAGTATCCACGTCCTACGGGTGTCTGTCACAGTCGAATGCTCCTAGAGGCGATCGACAAAGGCGCGTTTCGCCTAAGCAAGCGTAAGTAATACGATTAAGCACGAACCAAGCTGTGTTTATGTTTTTTTTTATTAATAAATACAGGTTTCTGACCGCTGCTCGAGTTTTGAATGAGTCTGCTAGCTTCGCTTCGCAATATATTTTTACCTGTTGAACATCGGTCTAGATCTGTTCTATTTTTGTTAAAACAGTTTACAATTACATATAATTTGAGGCTATTTCCGTCCAATAGTAGAGTTACAATCTTGCAACAAATTTCCGAAAAATAAAACACATCTCATCTGATGGACCATCCAGTAGCTTCTGCATTATTTAAGAAGAAGGTTTCGCACCGCGATGTTACTCGATTTCTTGGAGTGTTTTCTTTTTGTGGCATTACAATGAGAACATATTTAGCCGGTATGCACAGTATCATTTAAATCCCTTTAGCAGTTGCTGCGTCCACGAGCAACAAACATGTATCATGTGGACACCACCTAATGCCTTCTATTTGTCTGCTGATAGAATAAGTAAACGAAGATCATAGATATCGTTAAATGTTAAGTCAATATGAAATTTATTCGCTACTAGTACAGTTTACTTAACGACGTGTTGTCTACAATTGCCGCCTCGAGTATTTAAAGCATAGAGACGATAAAATGAGACACGTTGTGATTGTTTTAAAATGATGTAGGTACGCAGTTCTGTCGTTACCCTATATATGGTTATAATTTACTTTGTATACGAATATATTTATTTTATTAATACCTAAGACTTTTCTACATGAAATTTACTGTAGTTATATAAAGGGAATACCAAAATATCTCAGGATTGTCTGGTTTTACTATTAGGATCACAGAGGGGACTTAGGCATGTTCCTATAGATTAGATTAGATTATAATCTTAATTTAGAAGACATTATATTCTTAAGTTTTTAAATGCATAATTAATAATAATAATTTATTCTAGTATCTCTTACAACATTTCTACATAATTAAATTCAAAACAGGTATTTGCACAAACAGACGTAAGCTTGACGTCATAATACCAATAGAATTTACATTAGAATCCCAGAATGATACTGTTGATAAGGATTTTACTGTTTGATAACTTAGATAAATACACTAACAAGTATAACACAGAATCGTGCCTTAATGTTATAAATATTTAGATTTTCGATGTGTTGTGAATGCTTTTTCCTTAGGTAGTTGTTTCTATTAACAGTCTCTTGCAGGCTACAACTTATAAATGCAAAAGTTTGTGTGGATGTATGGATGGATAGATGTTTATTACTCTTTAACGCAAAAACTACTATACGTATTTGGATGAAATTTGGAATACAGATCCTTTATATCCTGGATTACAAAGACAACTTTTTATTCCGGGAAAATTGAAGATCCTGGGAACCCGAGTAAAAGCGTGGGAACCAACTAGTATAGGTTTTATAAATGGATAGATGAATTGATGTAGTCACTTAAATTGAATAAAGTTTAGCAAAGAGTAAGTTTTGCAAGAACACAGAAACTACTATTATTAATGGGAAAATTGAAGGAACGCGAGTGCATCCGCGGTTCTGATGCATGTATATACTCTATCTCTGTCTGACATATAAATCTATCTCGCTCGCACTCTATTTTGTTATTAAAGCGAACGATACGTTACCCACAACGTATAATACATTACCATCACTTTTTGCTTGTTCCTTCTTTGAATACATAATGTGTCGTACATCACAATTTCGCTTACACGGCTGGGTTAACTTTATTTTCCGCATTCAACGTCTCTCTCCCGACACATGCATACTTCTCTACATTTCATTCACAAATGGGAAATAATAGAATACTTTATTGAATGGATGAATGTACGTCCGATAAATGGGTTTCAGTGATTTATTAATGATGTTTGTATATAAGGGTGAATCTTATATAAACTAGTTGACCCGCCAAAAGTTGTTTTGTCATATAAGAAATAGTAAAATCAGTTGAAAATAGGGGAGTGGAAAAGGGTGAAAAATACTTTGTCTACAAAATATACTCACCCAAAAAAACCTGGTCAAGCTGTTTCAATAACAAACACTGTGTAATGATATGAGAAAAATATGAATAGCTAAATGTTCGTTTAGACTCACTTTGGACTTGAAATATTCGCAATAGTCTAAAGAAGGAATGTTTCGAAAATAGGGGAAAAGATTTTGTTCATTCCCTTAGAACGAAATCGCTAATGTAGAATAGTCGCTAAATAAAGATTACTAAAATTTGAAAAACAAATTCAATTAGGTTCTTATAATAAAAACATCGTAACGTGAACTTTGACATTTTGATACATAAGGATAATGTTATTGTGTAATTTTTGTACTACCTAGTAAAAGTTAGTAGACTCGACTATGTTAGTTACCGAGGACATTTCTGCTCGAGTTAAGTTTCACAACTCGTGACACGGGACACCAACGCACTGCGACGTAAAGGCAATTTGATACAAACATTTATTAGATTGAAGCATATTCTGGAAACTTCTACAATAAAGGTTAAAACCGGTAAAGGTAAGGCACTATGATTTGAATCAGGATTTGAGGTGAGTTCACCACTGAACTCATGATAATATAATGAACTAGTTTTTGTTTCCCGGGAGAAAAGCCTTTGTCACTTGAGAATAGTCTGATTTAGTATCAAATATTTCATTTCTAAAATTAGATGTACGAAAGTAACGATAACACAACAACATTTTCAACGTGTTTGTAAAAATACAAAAGCTATTAGGTAAAATGAAAACACAATATATCAATGTCAAAAATACAGATGTTACACGTTTGTGTATTTTAAAACCGAAACATTAAAAAAATATGTTTTATGGCAACGTTTCCTGTTTAATATCAAACTATTTTGTCTGACAATGACTATTTTGAAAAGTGCAAAGGGGTCAAACTATATAGGTATTTTTAAATATCAATTCCAATTTGAAGTAGGTATCCAAATAGGTATAACGATCCTATTTAATTAACTTTAATATGAACATTCCTCCCCTCCATCATATAAGATAAATTAGTTCAAGGGCCTTTGATTCAGGGAACATGAAAGGAAAATGTTTTTATTTTACAATATTTTATATACTATTGTCATATAGAAGTGCATTCACAATAATATAGAGCATCTTGAATAGAGGCAATTACCGTTTCAGTGGGCGAACAATGCCGTCATGCGATTTAAAAATCTCTATAGGTATTACTGTGGTATCAGGAGATAAATAAAAAAGGATTATAGGTTTATACATTGAATACGAGTAACATTATATTATGGAAATCCCTATTGGATAGACTGGCTGTCTCAGGAACATATATCTACTAAAAGAATTGACATAACCTAGTTATTTGGATATTTGAACTCGCATTTTTGTTGTCAAAGTCTGTTTGCCTGTTTTATATGTTTTTTTTTAATGGACTAGAAGGTGTATGCCCTCAGGTGGCTTTTACACCATTACGCGGACTTTTTCGGTGAGCGCAGAGGGCTCTTAACCGAATTTTATATGGGTTTGAAACAGAATTCTACTTTGTCCGGTAAGAATATTGAACTCATGACCATTTATGGTGGTAATAATGTCTCTTCCTTTGACACTAGCATTGTGTATATATATATTTTACAAGATGCCGCATTTCTCTCGCGTTTCCAAATAAAATTTGCCACATATAAAGTATCCTATAGGTATGTTAACCTACGACATAATTTATCATAATGTACGTACCTATCGTATCAATGTTAAGTCCTATCAGCTGTTATTGCATGAAAGACTAACAAACATCCATAGAACCTCCCTCATCAAATTTCGGATTTATAATATTAGTACCTATCTAGTATAAAAGGCCCTTGGAGATCTCGACAGCTAAAGTCGAAGACTAACTCAGCGCAGTCTCCCAAATAGTTTTAACAGTGGCTAACCACAAATAGTTACGTAGAAATGTATATGGCAATTAAATTAAATACAATTTGCTTCGCCGATTGATTGATGTGTGCGGTCGGCAGTCGGTACTTGGCAACGATACCCTCAATCATGATAAATATGAAACCGGCGTATAATTTCTCCACATTTCAACAGGTTGGTCGGGTCGAGAGCCATTGAATTATTCCTACCGCACATCCATCTGGCCTTTAACGATTCCAGAATAGTGCACAGTGCTATTTCTAATAGGTCAAACTGCTTACAGTTTAAAAAACACTAGTGGCTCCCCGCGGTTTCACCCGCGTATCCGGGAGGTCTTCCATTTTCCCGGGATAAAAAGTAGCCTATATGTTAATCCAGGTTATAAGCTATCTTTATTCCAAATTTCATTCAAATCCATTCAGTAGTTTTTACGTGAAAGAGTAACAAACATCCATACAAACTTTCGCCTTTATAATATTAGTAGGATTATATAATACTGTGTGTACCGTGTAAACAAATCTGATTATACCCAGCAAAAAATAATCGTGAAAGTGTTCAGTTCAAATGGCCTTCGTAAGCACTTATGAATAGTCAGAATAGCAAAGCATTACATGAAATTCCTTGTTTAAACTTTTGCACCACCGTCCTGAAAGAGATAAATAACTACTAATTAAGCGGCCATGTTCAAAGCAAACTCTCCAGTACAAAGTGAAACGCGCTCCCCACTTCCCAAACCGAATTTATATAAGCCTACTATTTTACTTAAAGGAGCTTACTTCAAGCCGTTCGCAAATATTTAATGACGTAATGTTGTCGGCAGCGAATTGAATCAGACCTCTAATAATCGATCAGGCGGAAAAGGTCGACCTTAAAAGGAATTGTTGAGAAACTTTTCCGAGACAAAAACCACTTAAGAATTGATCACGACTTGAACTAATTATCAGAAGTTCGTAATAAGAGATCGACATTTACCGAGATTCGGTATTTTCGGTTAGGGTAAAGAGAAATGACGTTGTTTCACAGACACGATTTCGATTGGAGGAAAATGGCTTCCAAATTAAGTTTAATCGAGTTTAAGTCTTGGGTAAGAAGAACTTACCACAGTACCTACTTTTTGGTATGTAGTAAGATTACTGAGTAGTAGAAAATATTTATTTTAATATGTAGTATATATAAATGAATATAGTTTATTCATTAAAATGTAAGCTTAAAAATATACCTATCTATTCTTACCACGAAATAAGATATTAATGAAAAAATATTTAATATGACATTTTAACAGTTTTACTGCAACTTGAAATCCAATTAAAACAACAATCGGTGCACCTAATGAACGGAGACGCATCGGTTCGAAAATTCAGACAACACGTAACCTTCACTACATTTCCATAAGGTCTATTTTACAGAAGCAGGATCGTGTAAAATTGTTTCAGTGCACAGGTGATTTTCCACTAAAGTGGAAAACGGAGCAAAGCGAAATGGGCCAATAAGGTAGAAAAAGTCTTTGTCGGATATAAAGCCCACTTTACCGTAAATATACATTTTCGGGACGAAAATGCATGATCGTCTACTTATTTCCCATAATAAATTACGTTTTGCTCTTTACTCTGCCGCTCCCAAGGCGGAAAATAGAAAATATTTCACTTTTATAACGTTTGTAGAGATCATTCTTGTCAAATTTAATTCGACAAGAAGACATGCTACATGCATTGGATATTGGATATTGTGTCTAACTTTATTGATCAACAAAAAAATCAATTGAAGCCATCTCCTATTAGACTTTTTTAGGTCGTTGAAAACATACAAAGCTTTGTAGTAAGCTGAATCACCTGCTTTTATGCATCCGTGAAATATGAAAATGGCTTCAGTGGTCCATTTCAAATGATTTTTTAAAACATGTTTGAAATAAATTAATAAGAACTGCTGTCACGTAGCGTACGCTTGACATACCCTCTCATTTGATATTTATGAAATGGGGTTGGTATAGCAATAATAAATTACCATCTTATCACGTCCGCCATATTGGATTTATGACGGTGCCTCAACTCATCGTTTATTGTTACCAAAAGTTAATGTCGTTACAATATTTCCGCTGAAGTATACAAAAGGGACTGGTTTATTCAAATGCAGGCTCTAATCCAAGTATACCAAGTAAAGTTAAATGAAAGCTGGTATAAACAACGTTAGGTAGAGGACGCTAGGAGGATTGTGACCTGAATAGAGGCTGTACCTGCTAAAATAGTGGTTCGGCCTATCGACAATCCAGTATTTCAGTGAATATTTCATGTGGCGGCGCTCCCGCCCAACTATCCAGTTCATTTATTTATACCCGACCTTATTCTGTTCAACTTTTACAAACTCACCTCACCTGATGTGACGTCTAAATTCAATTAATACCAAAAAGGCCGTTCAATTTAACAATATTGTGTATCAAAAGGTAATTAGATGTTGTTAATTAATGCCAGAGAAAAAAGTTCGCGATAATTAAAGGTCTGGTTTTCAGGGTAGTTTGCCTAAGAATAGAACTTTTATATTGAGTAATACGACGAAAATATAGTTATATATTTATCATCAGGCATATAATCATCAAAGTATGGTTGTAGGAATAATTGAAATCCCAATTACGTATTAGAAGAACTAAGTACTACCTACTTCTTATTTTTTTGGACCAAATTCTATCCAAATATTTAGCCTTTGAATAAATAAATCGAATCGATAATCCCACCGCGGGTTACTTCTGGGTGTAACATAACCATAAGAACAAGGAGAAAGTCCCTCAATGAATATTAGATAACATATCATTGGGTATCCGTTCAGCTGAATCTGTAATGTAACTCACAAACTGTCCCCCTGTGGTAAACCCTTACCAAAAAAGTTTACAATCCTGTATATAAATGTAAATAAGCATACATTGGCAAAAGAAATACTAGGCATTTTTATATAGGAGCTTAATACCCTATTGAGTAGTTTCCTTATTCATCAAAAGCTGATTACGTTAGATAGGAGACTGTCATGTAAAATCAGTACCGCTGTACATATTTTCAAATGAAATCAGCGATTTCATAATTTCATTTTGCAATCAACCGATTGATTATTGAATTACCTACTCTCGAATCAGTATAAGACCAAGTTATATACCTTGACGTCGAATCAACACAACGCACAGTACATTCATATGCAAATTAGCGTCTCGACTGTTAATCAGGGCCTATTCAAACTTGACTGAACTTCAACCCTTAGATAAGGCAGACGACACAATACGGACGCATTCTCGACAATTGTTCGGAACTTCTAGTTTCCGGTAACTAGACAATAATATGATAAGCTGAACTATAGGTAATGCATATTTATGGAATTCCATCGGTCGTTTTTTATTCCATGATGACGAATGATACAAAAAATTTTGACTGATGGTTTGTGAGTAACCTTGCTCTGTGAGTTGAGATATGTGATAATTTGTACATACGCATATTATGATGTAAAGTTGTCATAATGTTATTTAAAATCTAAGATCATTATTTATCTTTTTATGTAGTCATCCAATTGAACTAAAATAACTTACATTCTAAAATTTTATTAACAGTCTAAAATTTTCGCAGGAATAAACGCTCACCACCCCTAACTATATAGACAATAATATTATAGTTAAAGATAATTCAATTTCTTAGGATAAATGGCTATAATTCGATTTCACTTAGTGTTTACGTTAGAAGTTACAGGGTGGAGAATAAAAATACGTCTTGAGAATTTTCTTTTGAAGGAAATTCTGTCGCAAGCGGTCGCTAAAATATTAACCCAAGAACATAGTATGTTTGTATATGATATTCGGTGGGGACCGTGTTCCGTGGTGATATAAAATGCGCAAGTTTGTTGTTTTGCTGGTTTATCGTGCAAAATGTGGGTTAGGTAGACGAATGCTATATTCAAGAATCGTGAAACTTTTTGCTAAATATTGTAGGTACGTACATTAAAGAGAAATTCTATGCACACACACAAATATTCAAAAGTACCTATATTGATAATTGTTAAATCTTTTTTGTAACTATTCTCACCTAAATCGAACGATTTTATCATTCATCGGCTCATTTTATCATTGGAATAAACATCCGTCTCGACAGCCACTATGTTTTGTACCCAAAGTATTTGTAACATTTGTCAAAAATACTTGGACAAACTTTCGCGTCGAATTTTCCGATAGCAACGTTTTGTGTCCGCTGATCCCTCTGTTTGTTTAGGATCCCTCTATCTCGGCTTTCGACCTCGAACCAGTTCTTGGATCACTGAGAAATACTCCTTACCAAAGGTATTTGTACGAAACTTAATCCGCCCTTCACGGAAATAAAGTACAGCTTATGCGGGAAGATAAAAGACTCGACGCTTTAATTACGTTCAGGATGATAATTAAGCGTCGTCAGCTAAGACGATTATCTATTTTCGACTCTCCAGATTCTGTTTGACGACAATGAACTTCTCCACTCGGTTGAAGATGACAGATATATGTTAATTTCTAGGTCTTTGTTCGAGCAATTATTGTAGTTATATCCTATACGTGTATAGGAGTCTTATTATGGTTAAAAGATAATAGAGGTATCCAGTGAAAAAGCAAGTTAGGTCAGCGTCGATGTGCATGTTTGTTTTAAAATCTCTCTTGTTATAGCTGGGGAGGCGCCGATGCTAATCGGGGATGTCCTCGAGCGTCGTGGAGACCTATTGGATTTTGAAGATCAGATAATAGGAAGAAAAAAAGGTTATATGATGTTTTCTCTTTTAGCGGTGGGGCAAGCGTCTACGAGCTTGCAAAGATGTAAAAAAAAATTGATACATGGACATAGTCGAGCGCGTCAGATATTGATACTGTATATACTCCATGTAACTCTGATGACAGAATAATGTTAATCTGCCAGTTTGCATGGTGGGGCCGGCCGTACGGATGGCTTAAAAATGGTAAAAAAAAAAAATGCTCGAGCGCGTCAGATATTTACAGGGGATGTTAAGTGAGCCTAAACGAAGCTCAGATCCAAAAATCTGACGATTCGGACGCGACGCAAACTCGGGACGGCTTCTTGAAAATGCAAAAAAAAATCGCCATCTGGACATACTCGAGCGCGTCAGATTTTCATACAGATGGTTCAGCATGATACCCTGGGCGTGCGATGCCATAATCTGACGAATATATGGATGGGTTTTCTTAATCTGACGGCTTAAAGATTTGTTTTCTTCCGTGATTTTATAAAATCATTGAATGTGTTAAATAAAATTATAAATAATATAAATCACGGATATATTATGAGATCTAGAAACAGTAATTGTAAAAAAATCAACACATTTGTAGGGGAGCCCAAGCAGGGATTTTGGGATTTCCTCGAGCGCAGCAAATTAGTATATGGGAGGATACCTTACATCTAATTGAGTGCCTCTACCAAACATGAACCTCATAAAAGATTCCGCCGCGCATCCAGGATAAAAGATCAGATTAGTAAAAAAAGTTGACCATCAGAAATTCTCGAGCGCGTCAGATTAAGGTAGAGTGAGTTCATTACATGCTAATAAGTGTATATTCCACTATTCTGACGATGAACGCTCGAGTAAAAAAATGTATCAATATAATAAATTAATTAATCTTTTACATTCATCATTTAAACTACTAGGATGTTTTTTTTTACATATCTACAAACAATAGTTTAGCGTTATTTGCAAACCTTAACTATTTTTCAATTAGCTATCGAACGATATGCCCTACTATAGGAATGGCGAATAAAAAATGACTCCGTTTTACATGTATGGAAGGAACCCTAAAAATAATATTTTTCTAGATTTTATGTTTTAACTTTGTCGATGTAGTTAATATTTACTACCACACCAAATTATAGCTCTGTAGTATCAAGGGTCTCTGAGCTTACCCTTGCTGCTTGAAACTATATAGCAACTAAGGAATTAACTTTTTGTTACTTCGGCTTGTCCAAATCGGCAGATTATATGATTTCTGTGATCCTTGAATTATTCTCTCTAAAATGAAAATAAATTCAACCGCGCTCGAGAATGTCCACTCATCGATTTTTTTTTGCAACTTTGCGACCCTCTCACTCCCATACGTCACGCTCAAATCGTCAGATTATTGAAATACACTCTTTTCAGCATGTGATTAAACCACCATACTTTAATCTGACACGCTCGAGTATCTTCACGTATCAATTTTTTTTTACTAATCTGATCGGCTGCTGTACGCGCGCGGCTCCACATGGAGAGCTTAGATTTGGTTGAGGCACTCAACTAGACCTAAGGTACCTCCCATATACTAATCTGCCGCGCTCGAGGAACTCCCAGAATCCCCTCTTCGGCTCCCCTATTATTATTATGGAAATCAAAGATTTACTGTCGTTATATATTTGAATAGTGTGTGTCTAGATAATGTTTTACTAAACACTATATATAACGTAGTAATAAATTATGAGTCTGATTTAGATTTTATTAAATAAATACCTTAATATTGTATAGAGTACCCATCACAGCCAGATACAACTGCCTACAAAATATGCAATACGGTGCCAGTCACATTGCAATTTAAAATAAAAATTACGTTGGTATTTTCATTTGGAATTCGTTTATTTTAAGCGGTGGTGATACAGCCGAGCGATTTCGGTTGTCGACCAATTAAATGCATACGGTGTTTCAGTAAATTACTTAATAAAATACTTGTAGATATCATAGTTTAAATAGAAGTTGTAGGTATTTTGGAAATATTGTATTCTTTCATATATAAAGTATAAAATTATAATAAAAAAATAAAAATATAATAGATCTATTAAAAACTAGTTCAAATTATAACCCATGGGTTAGTTTGGCTGATCATTTTAAAATGCTCGTATGCCCAGAAAATTCCCATAAATTATAGACTTCAAAGACCGCTGCATAATAATAATAAATTATGCGTTTTGGCCGGTTACCAGTTACGACGAAAAATAAATATAGGCTCCGTTAACACCTCGCCACATGTCCGCATGCACGCCACATCTCTTCAATCGATCATCGAAATTAAACGGTCTTTAGCACTATTGGGACGTAGACTTGGTAAAACCGTAGTAGGTATTTAATGAGCAGAAAAATTTTGAACGTCTATTGATTATTTAAATAGGTAATCCAATTAGGGATTTAGATATATTTTATACGAAATATTTTTTCCGAATTCATATTAAAATTTGAAGGAATAACTTATGTTTCCGATATGAGTATCCACATAGTTTTTTAAACACAAATTATATTATAGTAGGTACCTACTTGATTAGAAATTACTCGCACCCAAAATATTTGACGAGACTTCGGAAAAATTAACGTAATATTTGCTTTACATAGTATTATCGTCAAAATACTGATAACAATTACCTAATACTAATAAATATTATACATACAAGGCCGTATTATCTGAAAAAGTACGTAAAGCAGAATGACAGGGTCATGTGCCCGCATGACGTCACACGAATATTGTTTACATTTAATTGTTTATAGATAACGGAGCCAGCACTTCCCAAATCTGCCGCCTGTCAAAAACATTATAAAAAATTATTGAAACTTATTTAGCTAGGCGGCTGGTAACAGTTTTCGGCATAAGTCCAATATAAACTCATTTGGTAGGATATTAATTCTGCAGCATATTTTTGTAACGGCTTTCGTGAGAAAATATAGAGTTTGTTATTACCGCACCGGGGTCTACATCCTGCCCTGGCAACATTACACTGGGTTGCAGTTCATTTTAAAATATATTATATTCTTTTCCCATAGGCGAAATATTGAGACCGATTCTGTCCATTTTTAAACTAAACAGTTCATTGCTATTCTATAATATGAACAACTAGGGTATTTGTAATTAAAAATAATTCTTAAATGTTACGTTGATAAACGTGGATATTGTATAATATCATTTACTTCTAGAATAAAGGGAAAATAACTAAAACATGTACTACGTGCCACCATTTATTTATGCCCCGGTTCTACTGAGCCAACAACCAACCTGAAGAGTGGTTGACATAGGCTCAGCGTCTCACCAGTGCCACAGTATTGACTTAGAAACAAGGATAAATTTTACCCCCGACTGCTAAATAAAATAAATGGATAATTAAATTAATAGTCGAGCCGTGAGCCTAAGAATTAGGTACAATAAATAGGAAACCTGTTATATTGCTTACATTATTTTTTTAGTTATTACAATTAGATAGATAGATAGATAGATAGATAATTCTTTATTGTTACACCACAGATAAAACTTAAAATAACAAGAAACATAAAATACAAGAGTGTTACAATGGGCGGCCTTATCACTAAAAGTGATCTCTTCCAGGCAACCTTAGGATGGAGAGGATCTATAAAAATTGAGAGCGGGGGTGTAAAAACGAAAGGAAAACAAGAAAAATAATAAATAAAAACTAAAACAAATATGTATCGAACAAGATAGATAAGTTATTTACTATAAAAAGAAAAAAAAAAACAATTGCATGTATATATATGGGTATAATAAACTAATAATACAGATACATACATACATATGTAGTTATACATAAATCATAGAACACAGAGTAGGGATAATAAATATGTACATATAGATATTCAAATGAAAATACTATAAATATATGTTTACTCAAACATATCCAGCTATTGGGAGAGATAAAACTTTTTAACTTCATGTTTGAAAATATTTATTGTCTGTGCACGTCTTATTGTGATTGGTAAAGAATTCCATAAACGGACAGATTCTACAACAAACGACTTATCATAAAAAGTGCTAGTATGAGAAGGGATACTAAGAGTAAGATTTTCTGATGACCTAAGAGTATGCGAAGACTGAAGGAAATTGAAACGTTCCTTAAGATAGCGCGGGGACGCAGGATTAAACAATATATTGTAGAGCAAGGACAGTATGTGAGTATTCCGGCGAAGTCGTATAGGAAGCCACTTGAGTTGTAAACGAAAATGTGAAACGTGATCATATTTACGCAAGCCGAATATGAATCTAATACAGAAGTTTTGAAGTCGCTCAAGCTTATTTAGCTGGTCCTCCGTGAGATCTGGATAGCAGGCGTCGGCATAGTCAAGGATAGGTAAGAGAAGCGATTGAGCTAAAGCAATTTTAGTGGCAGTGGGTAGAAAGTTGCGTAGTCTTTTCAATGAGGCTGCAGACGCATACAGCTTGCAACTAGTAGCTTGCAGCTGCGGGGCCCAACTCATACAGCTATCCATAATTAGTCCCAGATTTTTTATTAGCTACAACAGTACGCCAGAAATCTAGCATTTTCTGCAACAATAGGTTGACATTATATATAGTACCCATTTCTCGAATATCTTTGTTAAATGACAAAATAAAACCTTATTCGTATATTAACCTAATATCTACCTATGTTCTTACGTAGTAAATATTTTGAAAATACTTCGCCTATGCCCATGCCCTTACACTTTTATTATATTCATTTCAAAACCAAGCCAAAACTACAGAACAAACTCATTATGAAGATAGTAAGCCAAAAATATACCTTGGTAACAGTATTCTTCCCATCCGATGAACCATAAAAAAAATACCAACTTTTCCAACTGTCAGGTCAGATTTCCTTATAAAACGTCACAATAGTTACATGTAACAAATAATAGGTAGGTACCTAAATATCCGTCAGACAAGGTTTTCATATGCTAATGTTTATTGTCGTCTTGGATACTCCCACGCTTTCACAAACAGACAGAAGTGATCCATTTTATCATGGTGTTCCAAATACATAAATAGCAGGGGAATCGCCGATTATTCACATTACACATAGCATTCTTCCAACCTAGTTGTGTTATGGAACTAGCTTAAGCTACGGCTTTGCCCGTGTCAACTTAATACCTACATAATACGACATAGGTATGCCAAGTTACTTCTAAATCTCTTCAGTAGTAGTTAACGTGTAAGAGTCACAAACGTCACCATTCCTCATAAACTTTTACGTTAAAATATATGCAGATTTTTTTATTTCCTAGAATGAAGTACCTAATAATTTTTATTTTCTTGACGTATGAAATAGATCTGTTTTCAAAACTAATAGTAAGGTTTTAACCTTATTCTCCTGTTAACTATTTACCTACTACTTACGCCTTATCAAAGGCACATAGGTAATGTAAATATTATTCACGTAACGATTTGTAGTTTCAACAATCGTTCACGCACTATCTTATCTCAATTGTATTATCTTCTAATAATAAAAACTTTAACTTACAAACAGATTATAGGTTTATGAGTTTTGCTACAAATACCTAGTTTATGCTGAAGGTAATAGGTATATTTGTACTCGTAGGTAAAGTGTTGTATATTTTTTATTTGTATCATATCTAATGTATTGATTTACAATAGGTTTTAGAAAGCAGGTCCTTCCAAATATTTTAGGACATGCATCAGAAGACGGCGAATGCAAATATTAGTATGTAACACTAACTATAGTTATTTACGAGGTAATCTGTATACTTTTCCAGTATAAAAAATATACTACGGTATGATTTATGGCAGTAATAAAACACACATTTGCAAATCTATAAAATAGGATTAATTAAACAACCAGGTCGAACGCTATTAAAATATAGTTATTAATGTACCAACTTATAGCTGCATTTTATTACTTATTTGAATATTTCAAACAAAAGTAAAAGCGTTTGTCACACAAAATAAATAAATGGACCAGCAATTAACTTAATTGTACGAAATCAAATTAATCCTATAATACAAAATAAATAGACATAATAACCAATGTAGGTAATTTAATTTATAACGGATGCAAATTAAAATATAATAAATCTAACTTAAATAAACATAAAACAAAATGAGTATTACCATAATTACAAAATAAACTTTAAACTCACCTCAATTTAGACAACTCAAACAAAAAACCGGCGTTCAAGTTCACGAACCAAAGCCGTCCACAGGAGATTTATCACAGAAAAAAAATAAAAAAAACACAACAGCACTCACTAATAAGCACTAAATGTCTGTGTTCTATACGGGACACTATAGTTTTAATTCACGTTTCGTGATTTAATTTGTGAATTGCACTGCGTGTGCTATGCGGTAGAGCGAGCGAGAGTGACACATGTGTCGTCCTCGACGGCGGGAGGTAGACTGCGGCTTGCGGGCGGAGAAGTGCGGGCACCGTGCTAGGCCGGGGCAAGGTGCGGCCCGCCCGCCCTAAGTTCGCGGATACGCGATACCTTGCGTATATCCCGCTAATTTCCTGCCTCATGCAATATTATGCGGATTTTAATGAATAACCCATATTTTTAGCAATGATATTTTATTCAGGGTTTAATATGGCGGTATTAGGTATTTTCTTATAGTGCTGCGTGCTTAGATTGTGCTAATCGTGATTATATTTACGAGCATAATATATAGCTGTAATAAAATTATTAAAAGGTAAGTATTTTTAGGGCTCGTTTTATTAAACAAATACCTAATAAAACTTTTTCTATTCGAAAGAAGTCATTTACAAACGGCGCTCAATTTTCTGTTTTCCATTTAACTTTTTGTTCCCAAGTAATAATAAATAAGTCGATTCTTTCGCCGGCAACAGTTTCGCACAAACGCCTATTTGTGATTGATTGACTATTACCACACTTGGCCTCAGTGCTTTAACATGTATGTGAGTACAGTCACAAAAAAAACTTTATGATAAAGGAAGTTAGTTTTAGTTTTGACTTAGATGATGAATGATCTTTAGTTTGTACATCAGGCTTTTGGCCTTTATTAATTTATTAATATTATATATGGATATGATGTTTCGCGCGATTTCATTTATGTTTTAAGGATTAAACGCAAACGAAAATCGCTTATGTTTTTGTCGGATACTAATTAATTTAATTTCATTGTTCATCATTTGTTATCTAGGAAATAATTGTAACACTCAATTACAAACTTACCTACTCTATATTGAGTTCAAAAGCATTGGATAATTTGGATTTTGATTTTGTATTTTAAATCATACTAACAGGTTTATAGTGTATCTGTACATACTGAGAAAAAATAAATTTGTATTCATAATCCATCAAAATAATAGCACATCAAAGAGAATTCGATTCATGTAACACAAAAAAGTATTTCAGGTTTTTCGGACATACATTTGACCACTGTAAATAGACACACTTTAAGTACCAACCTCATAAATAATTACATTGTAACGAGAGTCTTCAGGGGCCAATGTTAACTGGCCGCTAATCTCGATTCCCTTGGCATAATAAAAGTGCTATTGAGGATAAAAAGTTCGACTTTCTCCTCAACGCCTCCTGAATTATTTATTCAGTAAAACCCTCAAGTTTATTGGCCAAGAAACGTATATAAGTATTTGAATATTTAAATTCCGAATTGTGTATTTTGGATGGCTTAGCATTATTTAAACTCGTGTTTGACGTAAAAGGTATAATCTGTCGATATTCGAATTCCGAATACGTTGAAGTTGTTTGACTGAACTCGAGACTGGCTGGTTTATTCATTTGAATTCGGACCAAACCCGTCGTATCTCTATTTGTTAAGTTTTCTATAATAGCTTGAGTCGAGGTATATAATATATTCCATCATATACCATATGTTACATCTTAGAGGTATGATTCTCATATTTAGACATATCACGCTAGAAATTTTACAACAAAAAAAATGGCGGCATTATGTGAAAATGGGACGTTGCAATAAAAATGTATTCGATAATCATAGAAAATAATAAATAAAGTGCTTAAGTAAACTCAACTATTTAAATACTTAAATATTGATTCCTGACCAAGTATTTATTATGTATAGAAAAATCTTTAGTGCATTCGTTTCTCTTCACCAATCGCAGATGTAAACGTAATTCAGTTATTATTCTATAACTTCTCGCAATCATTTTACTTCAAGTACTCATACGTTCTTAAACAAAATGTATTTGTATTCCAAAACAATGAATGGAAAGATACATAGCAACTGAATATAGTTGTCTGCAGTTCCGAATTCGACGTTCGTTAAGATTAACAAGGCTGTTACCAATCAGCTCCAATCAATGTACAGATATCGGAGGCTCTTATTTTGCGAACGTCGGAATAAGATGGAAGCGAAAATAATTCAGTCATGATAAAATTTATCGCTTCCTTCCGACACTGAAGTTTCTATATATGAATTCTTATTTTATAGAAGTACCTATATATGCTTTTTATCTCTGAAATATTGTATATATTACTAGTGGCTCCCCGTGGATTCATCAGTGTTTCTGGGGGACCTTCAAAGTAGCTTAGGTGTTATTCCAGAACATATTCTAATCTCTGCCAAATTTCATTAATTCATTCATCCATCCATAGGTACTCACAAACTTTCGCATTTATAATATTACTAGGGAAATACCTCTTTCAAAGAAATTTTACCTCTTTACAGTCTAAACATGAAGCCTTTAGAGTATATATACTAAATAGATACATCCGCTAAAACAAAACATAACCTTAATTCGCAAGAAATGTTTCCTACGGAATTTATAACGAAGAACGAGTAAGCTTAGTGGGCACAGGGGATACGGGGTACGGCGTAATTTGCATGTTATTAAGAAACAAGTGAAGCAACAATTCAATTTCCCCAGCTCATAAGTCTGAAGTAATCGACTGGAGTCATACCCTCATTAAAGTTTGGTACATCTTTGTAGGGGCAGGGTGGGAGTACCTACCTTCTCTTTTCAACAGATAAATAATATTATGCTGATATAAGATATCCCTACGGATGCTAATTGACATTACAAAATAGATGATCCCCATTCAATGAAGATTTATATACTAGCTATCATTTTTGGCACCGCATTAATATATTCAGCGCCTAACGCGGCATTTTTGTCCTAAATCCGTCCCTGCGTAATGGTGGTCTCGTTAATTCTCGTTCTTGTCGGGAACTTCTCACTTTTGCAGACATTGTTATTCTTGTCTCGCGACCCTTTCTAATTTGACTTTCCGCTACGAGAATTTCCAAAAGCTAAAAATCACGACCAAGTCCGGTTTATGTGGGTAGGACAGGATAATCGCGCAACGGCTTGGAACTGTAGATAACTTACCTTTTAATCGGTAGAGCGAAAGGAGATTTTATGTTTTGAATTTATTTTATATCACGTTTTGGTGTGTTTACATCCTTTTGTTTTCCTTGTCTGGAATTTTTACGGAGCAAGTTGAGACGGCGTTAATTCAAAAATTTCTTCTTTTTAGTCATTGTCTTCTATTGTGGAAGTCTTACGCATTTCTCTTGACTGTTCACAGTGCCATTATATGTATGATCTTTATTTTATTTATGGTCTTTTCTATAACTTAAAATGGTGTAGTGTAGACTCATTAGAAATATAGAGTCATTCAATTAGAATAAGGAAAAACTTAAGTACCAAAGTAGTTTATTCTAACAAAGACAAAAAACTGGCAGTTAAATAGCCCAGAAGTAAAATACACAAGAGGTTTCCCGGCTCCAAATAAGTAAATAAATAAACGCTCACTACATTTCGTAACGTCACGGAATAAAACGACGTTTCTCACACCACCGCCGCCGCGCCGCTCACTTTCTGAACACTTTTTTGTATTTTCTCTTACATAAAATCCAAACCCATTATCCTGCACCGGTAGAGTGACCACGTTATGGGAGACTTCAAAACTTGGTATTTTATAAGACTTTGATGAATTACTCAGCAGTTAGGTGTTCAAATACTTGATGATGGAAGGTTGATGGATAGGAATTACTTTGGTATAAGGAAATCGGATAATATAAACGATCCTGCAAGTTCAAGCCATTTATATTATGAGATGTTTTCCTTTATATCCGTTTATTAGAAAAAAACTTGAATACTCTTCCATTAAAATACTAAATATGACTGATTGGTTGGACTTTCAAGTTGTGGGTTTAATTTTCGACCAGGAAAAACTTTTGTGAGGATAAATATTAGACATGTCTTTTTGTACTGTGTGTGAATTTCTAAATGAGTGAATACTTTTGTATTAAATAGTAATTTAATTTGTATATTAGCTTAGATTAACCAAGTATCATTTAGTTAAGTCTAATGCCCATATAATTTTCAAAACTTTTTCTTAAACTTACTTCTGTTAACTGACCAATGTTAAGGTTGACTTTTCCTTCTAAATAGTATCATTTTCATAGGTGTAGGTCTTAAATCGTATCTTGTACTTGGTCACTATAATCCCGGTTAACCGTCCAACAGTTTCTTTTGTTGTTCTATGCCCTGAAAGCCTTTGTGGGTAAGCGTTTCCGTGGAACACCGACCCGACTCCGCAACCTTGCCAACTTGCGTTTTTTATACTTCACTATATATGGACACCTAATTTTATACTATGTAGTATTATGACACCTTACATTTTGTGACCTATTATGCTTTTACTTACATGGAATCTCAATTTCTCTTTTTTATAAATTTTTAAACTATTATGTTAAAACAAAGACGCAGTGCTAAAACTAGGTATCATTATTTACACCCTAGATTCAATGAGACATTTAATAAATTCTTGAACAATGTATTGATTTTTTCTCCAAGACAAAAAATAAATGTATATTATCGCAAAGTAATCAACCTTCATTCGGGATTATAGCGAAGGGATTCCTTATATTTAGCCGGCACACCTTATAAGGGACGATAAGTCAAGAATTCCGCAAGTACCTGCGTACAGTATAAATAAACAAATACTTACCGTGGAACTTTTTCACACAAGGTTAAACTGGAATATAGATATAAATTGGATAGGTTATGAAATATGTGATATGATAAAACACATTTTATTTTTATAATGTCAATGTACGAGGAACGGAGAATGTAATTTTGAAAGTTAGCTTAAGACAGTCTAGAAAGACGCGGGCTTTTCATATACTTAGCTCAGTGCTGCCACCAATATTGAATATCAATGTCGGATATTGGAACGGATATATCCGTCTCGCTTGTTTGAAGTTCGGATTTGCCTCATTTTATATGTTAAATCTAGTGTTTGAACACTTATTCAAAGATTGTATATGTGTGGGTATCCACTTTTGTAACGTGAATTTTCAGAATGATGTTCTTTATACAAAGGAGCTTAAAACATCTTAAATATGTTGGTATTTAGTAAACCATAAAAGCAATCGATGATTTTTTATTTTTTCTAACTTAATCCTGCGTAAATGAAAGTGTTTATACGTTTTTAAGAATCTTGACACATGAATAGTATATCTTTCGAATTACACAAAGCTCATCCGAGAAAAATTTGGTTACCTTTTTGTCATAATATCCCTTCGGATATCTATATTATTCCGTCACGGATATAGCTCATTAACATCTCTTGCTTAGACGACTCAAAATTTCTCATCCAGCGGGCAAAGTTTCTGGCGCGCTCCCAAAATGTAGGTAAACTCATTTTGTTCAATGGCCCCCGTCTTTTGTAACAAGTTTCTAGTTTCATTCAAAAGTACGGCTGAAGGACTTTCAATAGGAGTTTAAAAGGCAATCTTCTGTTTCGATTTGTTATAGGCGCACATTGAAATGTTTATAACATTATGGCTACATCAAAAACCTTTGACACCTGTAATTAGGTACGGTCATGGGCTTTCAATTATAATTATGAATATCGAAATCTTGAGGTAAATAAAAGCAAAATAAAATATACTTATTTCACATGTATCGCCAAGATAACGTACACAATATTATTTATCGCTGTACAAAAATAACACTTGAGTAAATAGACATCGTTTTCTATTCGACGTCTAAGTTCAATCGAAACCACAGTCTCAATCTGATAGGTAAAAGAATAATTCCTCCACGTGCTAAAACATTTTATTATAAACAAACAGAGCTGAGGGCGGGTGCGGGTGCGGGTGCGGGCGCACCCTCAACTTCTGACATCCATAAACGATGGATGGGCAAACAAATGATGATGGAATGTCCCCGTGAACCCGGGTGACGTCTCCCTACTCCCAACGCCAATATATCAAAATTGCGTAACGATACTCTGCTTTTAGAATCTATAGGATATAACCAAACAAGGTAGATATTATAACGTGGTACGTTGTAGCTATCTGGTTTCCAAGAGAAGACGCTCTGCTTTAGCTTTGCGTTCTTATAAAATAATACGAAAAAGATATCAATATCTCATTTAAAACGAATGTTTATGATTGAATAACCTATCGTAGTCTCATATAATAAAAGAGGATTATTTGGATAAAATCCCAGTCTATTATTCAAAACTCGCTTATAAATCACAACAAATTACAAAATACTTAATTGAACTTACTAACAGAATATATGCTTTTTTGTAAATTCAACCTACTTTCTACCTTATTCTATTTTAATCTTTTACATTGCAAGGCATCCCATTTAAGAATGGCAACGTGTAACGACCCATATCGGAGAATCGTTGCGTTTTGTAGCGTCCATTTGTCCAGCAAATTTCCCCAAGGGGTAATAACTCTAAGCTTTGTACTATTATACCACCTAGAACCAAATTGTTTTCGCCTTAAGTTGACTCATGGCTATAACTTCTCACAGCGTACGGAAACTAAAACAAAGTGTACGTATTGTGTCATGATTAATGAGAGTTATGAAAGAAAGTACCATCGCTCACTGACTATCGAATGCATGACTTTGCATTAAGTTTGGCAAACTTTTGCATGTTGTTTTTACCTAATCGGGTGAATAGGGGTAAATATAAAATGAATTTACGATAACTAGTAGGTATTTGCTACTAGATATGATGTTTTTATGATAAAAATGAGACCACACATAAAATTGCAGGAATATAAATACATATATATAGATACCAAAGACAAAGTAATGAGATATTCATGCATAATAAAAATTGTCCTGGGAGGGATTCGAACCCACGACCAGCGGTCACTAACAATAAAGCAAACCGGTCTTGCAGAACAAAACAAATGAATGAATTCAAATGTTCTGTCAGAAACAAGTAGACACCTAAATATTGCTACCTGTCATATTTGCCACAACAGTGGGTATTTTGAAATGCAGCACGCTATTCCATATTGCAAGCCTCCGGTGGTGCGTTAATATTCAAGGCACCTAAACTCCCAGCAACCTGTTAGTTCTGACAATGGCCTCCAATAGGTCGGGAGTAGCATTGATCCAGGCTAGCCCGGAACGGCTTACTGGAAACAATAGGTTTGCATCACAATAGATTGTGGTGTGGTGTAAGTAACAGGTCAATGTATGATTACATTTTTACATTCTCATGTTAAAGGTTGCGGTGAAATTGTGACCTTTACTTATACAAGTTTTTGTTTAACTTCACGGTTCTATTTGGTTGTGTGTTTGGGTCGTTTGCAATGGAGTTTTAAAAGAGTTCTAATCAATCTATTGAGCTGCAATTTTGCTTATATATTTAAATTTAAATATAGGTATATGTATCTTATATATAAAATTCTCGTGTCGCGGTGTTTGTGATTAAACTCCTCCGAAACGGCTTGACCGATTTTTATGAAATTTAAATGCATATTCAGTAGGTCTGAGAATCGGACAACATCTATTTTTCATACCCCTAAGTGATCACGGGAACGGGAACGGGAACTACGCGGGTGAAACCGCGGGGCGGCAGCTAGTATAATATATATTCTTGTCTCATAGTGCTGTTTTATGTCCGGTGTCAGAAGTGATTACAGTATTTCTGTATCACAAGTTTGTGGTCGAGTTTGGGCTGGTTTCTTTAGTCTTGACAAGTAGGTATTATATTTTTTTGTATAAAATACTTATTATTTATTAAAAAAAGTCTTCTTAATTCAGTTTTTCAGTTTAAGCCAGATCATTGAAAAAAAAATTACCTATAGATTATTTCTCTACTATTATTAGGTAGGTAAATCATCTTACCCATGAACACAATAATAACATATACCTAAGGAACCTATAAGAATTGAATATGTATGAAGTTATAAAGAAATGAAGTTCGTCTGAATAATCTAAATCCGATCGAATTTCCTAAAACTGTACGTAGCGAACTGTAGAATAACAGTACTAAAACTAACAACACTAAAACTTAGTGTATGAAAACAAACAACTTACATAATCTAACAATCCTCAGAAGATTTATCAACTAAGGACCTCAATTTTAATATTCAGCTAAAACGGTCCTAAAAATAGATCGACCCTTTTATAATAACTTATATAAAGAATCTGCTTGGACAGTACAATTGTGTCTCTAACCGCGATTCGTCGGCGGACCGCAAACGCTTTGTGCCCCTAATGATGCACGCTGGTCAAGATAAAAGTGCTCCGGGTACGCCCCGGCCTCTTTCTTACCCGGATAATAGCCATTTACATTTCACTACACACGCCAAATTGTTTTTGATGGTATTATCTACGACCTTTTTGGATTTAAAATGAAAACCAACCTATACCCTATTATTAAATATAATCTGTTTACTGTCTTCTAAATTAATATAATGTTTCTGAGTCATGCACGTAATAGCTGCTAGAATATACGTGAAATTTAGCACAGATATATAATGTAGGTATTCTAGCTTAATTATTAAATACCGAGATGCGGCGATTATCGAGCCAATATTATTATTTTGACATCTAAAAGCCATCTTTATATTTACATGGAAAGTATCTATATCTGAATAAAATCAGATATTTTTCTATCTGACACCCTAAAGCCATAAATATTCTATTTATGTCCTGACAAATAGGTACTGAAGCAAGATTTATAACTCCACAAACATATTAGGTAGATCCAATACTTTATATTGTATGGAAAGGAGCTTTATCAAAGACAGATTATGTTTCACAGATTTCTATTTTAGTAACTGATACTAAAAGCAAATAGAGATATATTGTATCTACCTATATAGGTACCTTTCTAAAAAGGACTTAAGTAAACGCTAAATTGAACCTTTCTTATTTATCTTTCTATCCACCGAAAGTATGATAATATTATAGGTTTGCATATACCAGGCTTAGGGTTCTGTAAACTGAAAAGGTTTATACAATATACCATCTAACAAAAGTAATATGACAACTGTCTCAAAACGACATTAGGACCCTATGTACTGAAATGTCACGAACAATTCCTACCAATTTGCTGCCTTCATGAAAATTTTGAATGCGTCGCCTGAAAAATTCACCCCACAACGAATATCTCTTTTACGTAACATAAATGAGGAAAAATTACTCGCAGCGTAAACGTATCTCCCGTCACATCAAAATGTTATTTCCTTTTTTTACGGTAGACAATTTAATTTCCGCTTAATGCGACACCCCGACTTGCCGCCTATAGCTAATATAGCGAAATAAAAGCTTTACTCGCATGCCTATATAATAGTATGTATTAAAAAGCTTTTTGGAGCTAAGTCATTGTACAAAGAACAGTTTATGTATTACCCTTCTATAATGTATGTATGAAAAATACCAATATAGGTCGGACATATTTCTTTAGGCAATATCATAAAAAATATAGGCTAACACACTTTCTCAACGTACAAAACTTTACCCTTCCGAAAATATATGTGAATCGATACATATGAGAGCTGTACACAGGAATCCCATTAAGTACCCGAATGTAGGCGCCTCTAGGGGTCATGAAAAGGTGCAACTTATAAGTAAGACATCCAATCTCATCTGCAGCTTAGACCTTTCCAATAAATTTCTAATCTTCCTTTAGACCTTTTTCAATAAGCGCCCGATCAAACGGAAAATCGGTCAGTCGTGAAAATATATCATAAGGTTCCGTACACATACTAGTTCTGTATGGTCAACATTACATTTATAGAACTCGAATGGTTATGATATCTACATTGTATTTATTTTCCTGTTCATATTTGTATCTGATAACCATATGCGAAAAATACTTACATCATAAAAGTGAAAGTCTGTTTTTTAAACGACTTTTAAAGGAGGTTCTCAATTCGACTGGTATGTTTTTTTTTTTAGCGCATGCATAGGCTGAGATGAGAGTTGGCACTTACATAGAATAACTATCAGATGCGCTACCGACCATAATGTATATTTAGTGAAAAAATTTAAACCAAATTTTTATTCCCGAATTGGGCCTATATTTACATCCACATAATTGTTTAATTGTCTTGGCATTGACCATATTAACGAGTTAATCGCTGTTCAAAACAATTAGCACTTCACGTGACCGAAGAGTTAAACTATAATTAATTCGTATACCATATGATATTATTTATACCTAATTAACATTTTGTTCACACTAGCTATAAACTAAAATAAAAACAGGTTCTTTACATGACAATCTGACAATAATTTTATGATAGGTATTTTAATGTCTATCTACATTCTACCTAACGCGAGTAATTTAGAATTTTTTATTATTACTTTTTATCAATCTATGGGAAAATAATTCTAAGTATGATTCTAGCTAGAAAATATTAAAGTTTGTAAAGAATGTAATCCTGAGTTCCAGTATACTAGACATTTGTAAATGTCAGTGGCACATGTCTATGTACAAAACTAATATTTATAAAAGACCTTGCAATGCGCTGCAAACACATTTGCTCTACTTTTAAAGATATGAGCTCAAATAGACGATGTAAACTATCTCTAAAACGTTTCACTACTAGAATTTCTTGAACAAATACACTTGGCCCACATCGCTGTGTTTCGTTCTTTTCATACTTGAATTTCAGTTTATGTTTCCAAATGAAAATCACGCATTCTTTGTACTTGAGTCTTACGTGAAAGCTCATGTTACACACTTTTAAAAGGAAATAAGAATTTGACTACGTTTTTATGTGTAGTGACATAAGCGTTCTTAAAGTCTAAGTTATAAACTTAGTTGTTTTTAGCTGACTGTAAATCATAATCGTAAAGTATAATACATTATGTCGCTTCAAAATGCCATAAATACCTGCGGGTTTCATTAAGGTACTATAGCTAGCTACAACATACACGAATTTCATAAAATCGATATTTATTACATTACCATCTAGCTGTTGGTAAATGTACGTTCATAAATTACAATTAAATTCCCATACGATTTATACAGTCATATATTACGAATATCTTCTTTAAGGCCAACATAAATCACGCCAGGCTTTAATCCTTCGTTTTAAAAACCACTTTGTTACAGAAGTGTGTAAGTTTAAATGGGGTATTCATGTAAGTGTGGCCTATGTCCGTCTCACATTTCACCGGAGAGCACCGGCCTTCGTCCAATAATGACGTCTCGGGCTTTGTGACTGGAAAGTGCTTTTAAAGTGTTGGATGAACGATTTATAGTCGACTCACATTAAGGAGCTGTAGCGTTGTAATGGTAAATATATATATATATAGCTAGGTTTGCAATCATAATTGCGGTTTCAGTGTAGCACTGTTTGCATCGCAATATTAACGATCCAAGCCGCTTTGTAAGTAATGCCTGCAAGTAATGCTTTATTAATACCAGTAAAAATAATATTTTACGTAAGAAATGCAAACATTATAATAATAATGCTAACATTAAAATCGTTTAAAAACAATGTAACAAATACATAGCAAGCCAGTAATTTAAGATAGTGAAGTTAAGTTTAAAAACTTCCACGTTTCCACATGTCAAATAGTTTTATACCAGATCAATTCTTGTTAATTTAATAACTATGTGCTCAAACATAGGTACGTCAGGTCATACGTAAGTCAAGTTCATTATTCTCATAAAAATCCTGCTGTGCTTTCGCAGTGAAAATGATAAACGATATAATTTTGAAGTTTATGGATTCTACTAACATCGGTTTTTCACAGGTCATAAAACTTTCACCTTCACCAAATGCGAAACTAGATCTTTATTCACTTTATCAATTTCATGGGATTATATTTCATAATTTAACTTAGATTTTTTGTTCAAATTTCAATAAGCCAAGACCATCAATCGACTAAACGACCTCAACGAAAGACAAGGCGATTCAGGTGGAATTAAAGACGTGACCAGACTACACTATAAATTGTAGAGAAAACGATCTCCAATAGCAAATAAGTGAAATATGATATGCTATTTGAAAACATTTTATATTAAATTTCTTCTTAGCTTTCTTTGATAAATGGCTTATTCGTAAAGAGTCTCACAAACTTTATGATAAATTTTCATTGACTACAGTGCCAAAAGGCCTTAATTGCGATTCAATTAAGGCTGATTCACGATATGAATTCATCACATCAAGCCATTGGATGAAACAACCATCCCTCCCCATTTACATAAACATTGTCGCTTTCTCTATTATGTAAAGAGCCACTTCATCTGAACTTGATGTAGCTACATAGAAAAAGTTATGGGTTTTTGAATTGGGAAAGCATAGTGATTCTCTTCACGTGTATAGGGTGGCCATTGGGCAGCGATAATGACCGCCCTGGAGCGCTTTTGTCACGCTAATCGCAAGTCAAAGTGAGCACCATGGATGTGTAAAATTTATTGGACACCCTTTATTTAAATAATATTATGTGAGTTAGCAAAATTTTATATAAGGTATGCAAATTGTAGCAGATGGCGTGAAGGATATAAATCTGATACATGGTCGTGGGTTCGGGACCTACTTAAGACACACATTTAAATTGATTTTGGGTCTCAATACGTAGTCCAATATAAGAGTAGATTAAAAATAAGTGTTTAACTAGTATCTTGTATCAGTTAACTAGATACAATTTATGAGGAATGTCTCTGGCTATTAATATTTTTTTACGTCTCTAAATTAGTAATTATCATGTCATTTTCTGTCTGTCTTCTCCATATCCTTTACAAAATGAATGTCGATATAAGAATGTCGGTTCACTACCGTAGGGCCGTCACTTGCGTGCGCTTCGCATACTAAACGAGGGCTGCCACAAAGAGACAATTGTCGACCTAAGGGCACGGAAATGACCAGGACTTGACCGTAAAGCGATGACATCGTTAACTTATTGTGCTGAAACGGAATAGGCTCTAGTTTCGGTTGGAGATCTTATGGCTGTACTCTATTTTCAACCTTGTTTCATTGACATAAGATCTAAATTAAGGTTAATATTATAGAGGTATTTTTCCCGTGAGTCAACTTTATTTACATACTAGGTACCTATATCTGTTTATAATAATTTGCTAATTTTATTAAGCCCAAAAAGTATAACATTATAACTTCAGCCTAGATCGTCCAACTGCTAAGCAAAAACTCGAAAAAAAAACTAATATGTAAAAATTATAATATATCCATTTCATATATACCTACCTAGAATTAGATAAGCAAAAACGTATCAAATCAAAATCGTATTACAAGAAAGCGAGCGAAATTGAATTGTAAAATGTCAGGCTATGATATCAACCACGGCCCAATGAAATTGATTTTCCGTTTTCAGTGCAAATAACGACGCTCGTATTAGAATGCGAATGAATGCTCGGGAGGGCACGTGTTCAGTAATGAGGGGCATTGAGGGCATTCAGGGCTCGCTTCGCCCTCTCGCCCTACTTTCTATACATTCTGTATGTTTCACAGTTAGGCAGAATAGAATTGAGTAATTCAAAACCTTATTTTTGTTATGTACCTACGTCATAGTACCAAAATAAATGATACACCCAACGAAGAAAAGCGGAAAAAAAAGTAGATATAAAAAGATAAAGGAATATTTGGGTACTTTAAGAATATTGTATTGTCTATAAGTAAGTCGTTCATCTTTAAACAAATGCCTACTTAATTGAAATTAATAATGCTATTGGCATTTGAAACATTTGTTGGTTTTATGAACTATCAACTTTGTTTAAGCTGCTATATTTTCGTGTTAATTTCTTTCCAATAAATAAAATAGTAGAAATTTATAATTCGTTTTAAAACTCGTGTGTGTTTTAATAAGTAGTGCAGTACCCACAACAGTGTACAGGTGTCTCATTTATTTTATTTTAATTTGGCTATAGCAGGGCTGAAATGTACCTGCAACGAAGAAACTACTTAACTCGTTATCTCTTCAGTATTTTATTTGTTTTTCATCCGTAACTAAACACTTGATCCGAATAATTACAAGCTGAGACTAACTTAATCATGTAACTGTAACGTATAGAATCAAAAGATAAGTACAACTATTTCCCTCTCAAAATATCCGAAATTCAAAAACACTCAAGCTATAAACAGCAATGGAAATATTTTCCACACCAATTTCCCTATCAGACGCGAGGATTTATCATTGTTTGCTCGGCAAATATGGAGAATACAAAAAAAATACGCACCCTCCGAAGCATAACCCTCATTTCTTATGTCATATACGGCCATATGAGTTTCCTTTGGCTGACATTCGATGTGTGAAGCTTGATTATTTTATTTTCCATGGTATCTAAATCTTGTGTAAATTAAAAAGTGTTCAATACAGTTTTTATACACAGTATACTCAATACAATGTGTTACAAGCTACTTTATGTACTTTAATTTAACTGTAATTATAGTTCTAACGAACAGCTTTACATCATTAAAATTCTTTAGGAAACTTCGACAAGACCAAATTAAATTTATATTTGTTTAAAGACACGTACCTATATTATCATTATAAATATTTGTTCTAATATTTTCTGGGAATGCCATCGATTTCCCAATATCAGGTATGAGGTGATCGGATACATAATTTATGGATCACTTTTGACAAATATGTTCATAATTCATTCATTCAGGTTTTATATCTATGAGATATTATAAGAGCCTCCTAGTTTTGGTACTTATTGGTCATAGTAAATTATTTGTTAAACTTATGCATGTAACAAGTAAGCCTAAAAAGAAACCCATACAGTGTATTTTGAGTAAATCTTTGAAATCACTCTTCCGGGAAACATTCCATCACACCTTAACGAAAACCAATACATCTTCATCCCATGGGCATGTAAAGGGAACCGACTCATTTATGGGAAAGAAAGGGTTACACGTATGTAACATGATCTTATCAACCCAAAGACAAAATTCTATGATTCAACCATTCCCTTAAACGTATATTTTGATAACAAATCGTCACATTCTCCCGGTGTCACCAAGATTCTGAAAATATAATTAATTTTTAAGTGTGTATAGGTAAGAAAGTTCTTACCCTTTCTTCTTGCAAACATTTTGAAGATAGATCTCGAAAAGAATATCTACTTTAATCTAAAGATTTTAAAATAATTATAAAAAGTGACGCAAAGGTATGACAAGGAGAAAAATTATGGCGGTATGGATGTTTATCATAAAAGGGTTGTCATCAAAACATAAAGCTATCCAAAATAAAAACAAAGATCATTGCCCGCCCGCCATGGTTGTCGTTGCCATATAAAAACCATTAATTATTTGGGCAGCACCATTACGCCAGTAGTCCTTCCGAGAACCTAATAATAAATCATCATTTTTCATCGGCTTTAACGTAAATAGGCTTTTAATATGAAAAACAAACATTCTTGAATACATAATTTATTTATATGGGTAACCTTTTATGTTATATAATAAAAGCTATTTTAAGGTCTAATAATTATATCCAAGCAGATAGTACTGTTATTAGACCACTATGCATATACCTACTTAATTATTATAGCAAACGCCATCGTGGAAATTATGTTAAGTTTAAGGCGTTTAATACTTTAAAACTGTCAAAATGATATAGATATTCTAAGGAATAAATTAATGATTTTCTTAAATTCTAGTTCGGTTCTCGAGCCCTTTGTAATGAAGAGTGAGGGCTCATTAATCTAAGTCAAGTCCTTGAAAAGTTAGATCAAAGTTAGTAATTTGGGATATCTTCGATGGGTCTAGTGCCTTTGAATTTTATGAGTCGTAAGAAGAGTTCTGGGACATAATTATTTCTTGGGATTAAAAATGATATTATTAGTTCGGTTTAAAAATGATAAATGTTATTGTTAAATGATAAATGATAAATGTGTTGTTGTTAATTTTTAACAGCCTTAAGGCTGTTAAAAATTAACCTTAGGTCGAAAAGTCCATGCAATAAAATCATAATAATTTAAAGATCATACTTTTTAAACCAGTAAAAATACATGAACAGAAATATTCTCTTAAGAAACATGAGTAAAAGTAATGAATGTAGTACAATACTCGGAAGAGCTAAACTAGTGATAAAGTTCATGATATACAAAAATACTACCTATTATACTTAGTTCTTTTATCTCTTACAATTCCTAAAGCAGGTCTTTATTTCGTGAGGGTTGGATGGCAACTTTGCACGCGATCACCCTGAATTAGTCAAGACTTTATTGATACGGACATACATCATACGGATATTTATGAAAAAATCATTGAATTTAAATATGGTAATGTTAATAAATCACATTAAAATGATATTTATTGTTCTTTAAAGTTGACATTTACTCTTCTTATTAATAACTAGTGGCTCCCCGCGGTTTCACCTGCGTACCCGGGAGATCTTCCATTTTTTCGGGATAAAAAGTAGCCTATGTCCTTTTTCAGTCTCTAGACTATCTGTGTACAAAACTTCATTTAAATCGGTTCATTTGTTTTAGCGTGAAAGCGAGACACACAGAGTTACTTTCGCATTTATAATATTAGTACAGATACATGTTATAAGCCGTACGTATACCATTCTATACCCACCATATATTAAATAAGCACAACGATTTACAAAGAATATCAGAGGACCGTTTCGTTTTGACAGCACATTGTTCACCACAGCGACCGGTAACGGATATGACGAAACCACAGTTTTAATATGTTGTGAGATGATAAACCGCGGCGTGATTGCCTCCCGGCAGTTATTACCGCCGTCACAATATGGTAACATTAATAACTGTCATTTTTATTAGCTCCCAGACCCAGCCTACTGGCCAAAATGAAGCTAAGCTTCCGAGTAAAATTTCACCTAAATAGGACATTTTTATTAAATTTTGCTACTAGTTTTCACGCTATAGTTATTTAATGAAAAATAGGTGTCAGTTTCCAGATAATAAGTAAATTTTATGTTAGGTTATTATTTCGATACGTTTTAGTGTGTCTATCATTGATCTACCTACCTAAAAATATTGCGAATTGAAAATATGATAGTAATGATATTTAGATACCAACGTGGTTTTAATGACCTATTTCTACAAACGGTCCAAAAAAATATGCTTATAAATTGTCTATAAAAATGATTTTGTTTGTGGCAAAATTAACAAAGACAAAATTCTATGATTCAACCATTCCCTTAAACGTATATTTTGATAACAAATCGTCACATTCTCCCGGTGTCACCAAGATTCTGAAAATATAATTAATTTTTAAGTGTGTATAGGTAAGAAAGTTCTTACCCTTTCTTCTTGCAAACATTTTGAAGATAGATCTCGAAAAGAATATCTACTTTAATCTAAAGATTTTAAAATAATTATAAAAAGTGACGCAAAGGTATGACAAGGAGAAAAATTATGGCGGTATGGATGTTTATCATAAAAGGGTTGTCATCAAAACATAAAGCTATCCAAAATAAAAACAAAGATCATTGCCCGCCCGCCATGGTTGTCGTTGCCATATAAAAACCATTAATTATTTGGGCAGCACCATTACGCCAGTAGTCCTTCCGAGAACCTAATAATAAATCATCATTTTTCATCGGCTTTAACGTAAATAGGCTTTTAATATGAAAAACAAACATTCTTGAATACATAATTTATTTATATGGGTAACCTTTTATGTTATATAATAAAAGCTATTTTAAGGTCTAATAATTATATCCAAGCAGATAGTACTGTTATTAGACCACTATGCATATACCTACTTAATTATTATAGCAAACGCCATCGTGGAAATTATGTTAAGTTTAAGGCGTTTAATACTTTAAAACTGTCAAAATGATATAGATATTCTAAGGAATAAATTAATGATTTTCTTAAATTCTAGTTCGGTTCTCGAGCCCTTTGTAATGAAGAGTGAGGGCTCATTAATCTAAGTCAAGTCCTTGAAAAGTTAGATCAAAGTTAGTAATTTGGGATATCTTCGATGGGTCTAGTGCCTTTGAATTTTATGAGTCGTAAGAAGAGTTCTGGGACATAATTATTTCTTGGGATTAAAAATGATATTATTAGTTCGGTTTAAAAATGATAAATGTTATTGTTAAATGATAAATGATAAATGTGTTGTTGTTAATTTTTAACAGCCTTAAGGCTGTTAAAAATTAACCTTAGGTCGAAAAGTCCATGCAATAAAATCATAATAATTTAAAGATCATACTTTTTAAACCAGTAAAAATACATGAACAGAAATATTCTCTTAAGAAACATGAGTAAAAGTAATGAATGTAGTACAATACTCGGAAGAGCTAAACTAGTGATAAAGTTCATGATATACAAAAATACTACCTATTATACTTAGTTCTTTTATCTCTTACAATTCCTAAAGCAGGTCTTTATTTCGTGAGGGTTGGATGGCAACTTTGCACGCGATCACCCTGAATTAGTCAAGACTTTATTGATACGGACATACATCATACGGATATTTATGAAAAAATCATTGAATTTAAATATGGTAATGTTAATAAATCACATTAAAATGATATTTATTGTTCTTTAAAGTTGACATTTACTCTTCTTATTAATAACTAGTGGCTCCCCGCGGTTTCACCTGCGTACCCGGGAGATCTTCCATTTTTTCGGGATAAAAAGTAGCCTATGTCCTTTTTCAGTCTCTAGACTATCTGTGTACAAAACTTCATTTAAATCGGTTCATTTGTTTTAGCGTGAAAGCGAGACACACAGAGTTACTTTCGCATTTATAATATTAGTACAGATACATGTTATAAGCCGTACGTATACCATTCTATACCCACCATATATTAAATAAGCACAACGATTTACAAAGAATATCAGAGGACCGTTTCGTTTTGACAGCACATTGTTCACCACAGCGACCGGTAACGGATATGACGAAACCACAGTTTTAATATGTTGTGAGATGATAAACCGCGGCGTGATTGCCTCCCGGCAGTTATTACCGCCGTCACAATATGGTAACATTAATAACTGTCATTTTTATTAGCTCCCAGACCCAGCCTACTGGCCAAAATGAAGCTAAGCTTCCGAGTAAAATTTCACCTAAATAGGACATTTTTATTAAATTTTGCTACTAGTTTTCACGCTATAGTTATTTAATGAAAAATAGGTGTCAGTTTCCAGATAATAAGTAAATTTTATGTTAGGTTATTATTTCGATACGTTTTAGTGTGTCTATCATTGATCTACCTACCTAAAAATATTGCGAATTGAAAATATGATAGTAATGATATTTAGATACCAACGTGGTTTTAATGACCTATTTCTACAAACGGTCCAAAAAAATATGCTTATAAATTGTCTATAAAAATGATTTTGTTTGTGGCAAAATTAACTGGCAAAGTGTGAAATCACGTAAAAGTTAATTTTAAAAGAGTTTAAAAAAAATATTCGTTCAGTTAAATAGATGAGTCGTTATAAATTCTGATAAATAACGCCGACCTCCGAGGCCGTTAAGTGCAGAAAAATATATAAAAATACATAAAATATGGGCGAGTCCGCAACGAAACAATGACAAATTGTTGTTTTTCTGCGTCTCTTCCGGCGCGGCCATTATTCTTGATTGCACTCCTTGTCTTTTGTTCCCTACATTATAGCTTTTAATTAGTGGTAGTATATAATAGCTCGTTTGTTTTATGTTCCTATATCATTTGATTAACCAATATAGGGTAAGGTGGTATAGGAGTACGCACTTAAGCTTCAAAGCGATGAAAAATAAAATCAAATACATTGTACAAATCAGTTTTTGTTTTAATTGAAAGAAAATGTTGTTGTCTAATTAAATTATGAGTGAGAATTAAAAATCTTAATAATATTTTGAATAACAAACTAAAAACTACTTAAAGGGATTTGCGAACTCTTACACATACGGTCGTTTAAGAATACGCACGGGTGTTGATAAGAGTACGCAAACATCAGTCGATACATAAATCACAAATAAAGTTGCCCACATTTATGTAAGCGGTGCATTTCTCATGCCACCAAGCTTTACACGTCCAACTATCGATCCAGTCCTCACAAATAGGTTCTTCGTATACTTCTTCACATCCTCCACACTTCCAAATCTTCTTCTTTGGTCTACTTTTTGTCGTCGTCTTTGGTTTACTAAATGTTGCCATTTTTGGTTTCTTCTTGGCAGCTACGTCCTTTTCCAACTCTCATTTATAAGGAGAACTGCTGATTATATCAGATTTTTTCTTCTTCCTTGTAGATCTTCGAATATTTTCAGATCGAGGTAACGGCGCTACTTCAAAAATCGATGTATGTGAATGATTTTCCGTATGAGTCTCTGGGGTGGCCCTTGATGTTGATGGAATCTCGACAGATGAATCTTTGATCTCTATAGCTTCATTCGGAGAGATGTAGCTGATGTGGATCTCATTAGCCTCTTACGAAGAGTGGCTTCATTTATTTCCAATGAATGTGCAACTGACCTTATAGATTCACCGTCATTAACTCGCTGCCTTGCATTTTCAAGGTCCGAAAGTGACCATAGACTTCGTTCAGTAGTCCGTTTCCTTCGGGACATACTGAAAGAAAACAAAAAAGATAATTTTTAACAACAGTCGTACAAGAGTACGCGCGTACTGCTATACACCTAAGCGTTGCGAATTCTTATCCTACGTGCACATTTTAGTCAAATGTGACAGGTGATGCCATTTATTGGTGAACAACGAAAACACTTTCGTTTCGACCGAATACCTTGATAAACCGGCGTGCGAAATTATAGATTGATTTTTCTTTTCTGTAATTGTATTTATTAATTGTAATGCTTTGAAAATGTCAAAAATAAATAACAAATTGCAAGAAAACATTCAAACTTACCTGGCATCTCCAATTCATTGCACTTTTCAATATTTTTTGGACACAAACACCTACGCTGACTGCCGGTCTAAACACAAGTGAAGTTAGCTTCAACTAGCAAACCGCTTCGTCTCTAGCTTCCCTGCGTACTCTTATCGCCCGCGTACTCCTATACCACTCTACCCTACCTAGTTATATGGTAGGTATACCGTTTTTATACCTGTTACAAATGTGGAGTTGCTGAAGAGATCGACTTTGAAATACTAAAATAGTAATTCACAAAACCAATTTATAGTAGTTTGCAATTACTTAATGATACTAATTAGCTTCAGCAATAGGTATGTAGCCTACTACATATGAATCAACAATATATAAAACGTACCTACTTTAACATGTCATAGGTACATATATTATATGATAATGCTTCATAAATCTTTATTTTTATGAAGAGATGGCTTTCAGTTTTAATTTAAAGATGTAATGCGAATGATAAATGGTAACCATAGTTTTGGGCTCTAGATACTAAATTTTAAATCTTGCTCAAAAGTGCTTTTAAATAATACTGCAATGTTGTCTTCTATTATTTGAAACATAGGATTTAGCTCCGAGCGCTGGGTGCGTATTCATGATTTATGAAAATTTAATAAACCACGCCGCTACGAACATTCAAGTTCAAATAAAGCGGGCTATGCTTGTTTTTAATAATTTACGACCTGACGGTAGATTCTACGCTTACAAACAAACTAGCCACCGCCCCGTGGTTATACTGTGCATTTCCAAGGACCTTTAGTTAGAGAATTAGATTTTCCGGGATAAATACAGAACATATTCTAGACTGGCCTGTTGGCTTTGTAGTTAGCGACCCAATTCCCACCCTTGATGAACATTTGTGTGCATGAATCTGTTTGTTTGAGACATACAAAATACTATCTCAAAGTTTATTTTATCAAAAACGTAATGGGTGGGTAAATCTTTGGACGTCTAGTATTATCAGACACTGGTTGAACATGACAAATAGACTAAAATATAGAATAGAAAAGCAAAAGTTATAACCACATAAATCATGGTATACGAGCTTTATTCCCAATTAAATCATTTGCCATAGACAGAATTGCGTTCATAAATTGCCAGCGCAATAAATCAAAGTTCCCATCACAGTGCTTCCAAGTTTACCAGACGATTAATTGAAAGGAAAGTAAACTTTTTTAAATGGACAGTCATTGAAACGGAAAGATGGCGGAGTGTTAGAGCTACGTAGGTACGAAATAGGTGGTACTCCTCGCGGTTCATTCTCATGTTTATGTCTCACAGACTATTTAAACGTGAACATTAGTTAGGTACTTGAAATTCACAGAACCAACAGGTAAAAAAATTTAATGAAACAAAAAATCCTATTGGTACCCACTGTTAGTGTTGCTACGGCTCCATAATCTTACATATGTCCGTTCACAAACCTACACAATTGCACGCTACCACTACATTTACAACAGAACGAAATAAAGTAACAACGCTTAAATTTAAAAGCAAACAAATCTCCGAACAAGGAAATTAATCTTCCCGCTCAACTAATAGCCTAATATTTCTTCTCTGACTTGAGACACGAAGAAACCGTTGTGATTTAAAATGCACATTTTGCGGATACAGCGAGTAATTTGCGAGTAGGAATGACACGATGTGTGTTCACACATGCTCCGGCTGCCGTCTGGCTTATTCAGCACTCTCTTATTGCACTGTGTATTTTGATACCTTAGTATGTAACATGTTACAAGCTATACTTAGGGTATTTGCCTCATAAAAAAGATCATAAGAACCTTCTCCTTTTCTGGAAGTAGGTTATAAAACATAGAGACAGACAATGTGGTGGAAAAGGATTTCGAACTATTGATCGAAAATCTCCTAATCACTCAATATTGTTTCTATAAGGTATTATTAGCAAAAACAAATTAAAATAACTAGGATTTGCCCCGTTCTCAATTTCATAACAAGTTAATGCAAATCGGTTTTATAAAAAATTTTGAGATTATATGAATATTTTGATTTGATTTATGCAATTCATGTAACATTAGTAGGATAAATTTATATCCTTTATAAAATGAACGCCTTCTCCCTAAGTACCTACTCATTTTATACAAAGCCAGTAGGTAAAGCTTCTCAAACACACGAGAATACTATAACACTTCGACATCGTTAAAGCAAATTTACTTCACAATAGCATGACCATAGTTACCGTATTTCATACGAAGCGCTACGTTCTAAAGTCATTGCAACGATATTGCACTTGTTATATCCTTTGCAATTTATGTGCTAAGCAGTCCACATTAAAATTTATAACGCCTTATAAACTGCCAATACCGACTGGAAATAAAAGGGGACATTGTTGGTAAATAACACCTAAGATTTATCGCGTCTAGTCATTCTATTTGAACTTTCACAAAACTGCGCAAAGTTTTGTTAAGTACACTTAAGAAGAACATTTTTTTCGGATGAAGTGTTTTCATATATTATTTTTAATTCTCAAAACTTTATTGTGGAGGGGAATTGAATATTTTTAGGGTGCCGAGTAATCCAAACGAAAAAAGGTTTTTGTATAAATCATATTTTTCATTAGCGATTTTTATTTGTCATTGAACTCTCTCAATAGACTATTGCACTGAAAGAAAGTGAATACAAGATTGCTCATTATTAAAATTGATGTTGAAATAAAAAAAACTGTCCGTTATACTTTTTCCAGTACACGAGTAACTCATTACCTACAACCCGCGCTCTACATAGAATATTCTATGAGCGCGGAACGAAGAGCGGTCGCTGAGTATCCGCGTCCCTTCTATACTACAGCTTTTATTTATATGTAAAATGAGCGAAACATCTGTCGAGTGCAAACAGTGAGCAGGCGAATTGAATAATTAATAAAAAGTTCTGTTCAAATGTTTATACTGCAAGTAGGTTTATAATGTCAGAATAAATGGATAAAAATAGTGCCACCCATTCCGCTTGCCAATTTAATATAATGATGAAATAGTCTAGTTCGTTCTACTTAGCATGACTGTATAACAAATATTCTTTCATCCATTTAAACTTTATTAAGGTATTAGTAAATTACCCAAATAAGTGTAGGTACATACAAACACATTTCGCCAAAAAATATGAAGCCAAAAAACCTTCCGTATGCCACATATGTGTTTATTATTATTTGTTCAATAGAGTAAAAATAGATATTAACACTTGCCATAATTATCATGCTTTTTAAATAGTTTGACTTCAGATAAAAGCCAAAGCGTGAGATTGTACAGCTAATTTACAATTCAAACTATTGCGTCCCAAGAGGTTTCGACTGTTTTAATTATATAAATTGAAAACCTTTCTGATTAAGTGTTTGAATTTGTTTTGTCTGTTTAGGCAAAGGACTCGAATCAAACAATGGCTGCGAAGTCAACTCTCTAGTCTTTCTTCGTCCTTTTTTATGTAAAGCATTATTCTTCAATGGCTTATTGAAAGACGTAGAAATAAATTAAATTACTAATGAATCCAGCTTAGTGAATAGGATTTTGAAAAGAAGATTAATATAATCCACCCAGAATAATGGTAAAACCCTGTAGCAAATTTGCTTATGCTAGCATAATTCATCTTCATTTGAAAATAATCAATTTATATTAAAACCTAAAACACAAATATACGTAGCTCCGTGAGTACAAACAAAGAGTATTTCAGTCTGCAAAATTGATTAGCAACTACGATAAGTTTCGGCCGAACCTTTGTTGCGTATTGACGTTTAAAACTCCGTAAATTTCAATTTAAAAGTTTTAATGAATTGAAAATATTTAACTAATGACAAATTTGATTGAAGTACAAAAGGCGATCAGGTTGAGGGCACTCAAATATAATAGCGCTTCGATTAATATTAAATTTGCGTGAAATCTACATCTCAGGCCGCTATTCAGCAGACTTTAAATCAATTATAGTCCAATTTGTAGATTAATTTATGAAATTGGTTATCTAGTAAATTCATGCTTATTTTTTAAGTATGATATATACATAATATATATGTAAAACCATCTAGTGCAGGCCACGGTCATCTATCATTGTCGGCTTAAGATATCCCATCTGGGATATAAGCCTTGCCGATCCATTACGGGTTTAATGTATAAATGTAAGTGTCCACACGGAAGTCCAGTTGAATATTTTTAGGACCAAACAACTTTTATGTACAAAATTTTCTTTATCTGCTCATAGTTTTTCTATGTAAAATTTGGTAGATCAAAGTTGCATATTGTGTCTATTTTATTTGTACACTCAGTAGTGTTTTCACTTGGATGCTGATGTACGTAAAACGATCAATATAAGCTGAACTCTTACAGTAATCATTGCCATTTTCTGACCTAATCTACTTTACATAAATAACTATTTATTCACTATGATATTTTGGCTTTCAAGCTTCATTTTGTACAACGAATATCATACAAACTCTTGACAGGCGGCTACGTATTGTTACTATTTAAGGTAACAGAATCAGTAATAGCAAGTTATATTAAGAAAGGAATGACAAGGATGAGTGACGTTAAAGTAGACCGGAAAAGTCAGACGTTGGGGTCTTTTGTGTGTATAAGAACTAAATGTTACAAAACATAGATAAGATACATGATATAAACTATTGTATAAAGTATTGTGTAATTCTATAGGTATGTATTTTGCCCACTTGGTGATCACAATTTAGTTGACGAATTTTTACTCAGACAAAATATACTTATGAAAGACATTTTCTTTTTACTGAAGCACCTACAATTCTAAACTAAAACTAAGGCTAAACATAGTAAGCACTGTTATTATGGTTATGATAATTTGTAGACTTGTGATTAAAATACCTCATAATTGTTCGGAGAGTTCGTTTTAACGCCATTTCACACAGCAGAAGCCTACGTTCTGCCCCAGGCGGCTGTCACACCTACCCAACGAAGTCTCTTGACCCGCCTCGCCTCGCTTTGTCTATCCAGGTCACCATTTTAATTAATGTTGACCACATAAGCTTTATTACGTAGTGGAATTTTAACGAGTTGGCCACTTTAAGCGCGAAATGTTTGACATTGTTTTAGTAGGTTTGTTAACATGGCGCTTGTTTACTTAACCCTTAAATTGGCAAAACATTTTTTTTCCGAAATATGTTTTTATTTTGCGTTTTCCTGTTTAATTGCAATCTTAAGAGGTCGTAAAAAATGTTGAAAAAAATCCTACACTTACAGTTTTTGAGAAAACGTATGTGCTACAGGTATGACGTTGCCAACTACATTAGAAAATACTTATGCCCTTTTTTGTATGTACAAACAATATATTCATTTGTATACCACTAAGGTGGCAAACAAGCATACGGTACCACCTGATAGGAAGCGGTTACCGTAGCCTATGGACGCCTGCAACACCAGGGGTGTTACTCACGCGTTGCCGATCCTGTAAAAAAGAAGCAACTGTATAGGCAGTGAAACTGACAAAGCGTAATGTATTTTCTTCGAAGGACAAGAAAGATATCATTCCTGCATACATCCCCTACGACGCTACTCCAACACAGGCTACTATTGCCGCTACAGGGTCTCCTCATGGAGCTCTGGCTACCTTACTCACCGCAGGAACACAACACCACAAGAAGTGATATTTGGCTGCGGTCTTCTGTAAGGTGGAGGAGGTACTACCCCAGTCGGGCTGCTCTAAATTCTGAACGGACGAGTCCGTTGCGCCCTATCTCCTCCAAAAACCAACATTTAACGAATTTTTGAATGGTTGAATGTTATTACTAACTTGGCAATGTACTACGGGTTTGACTAAGCTTATTTACCCACTAATAGGCAACGGGATACCAGTAGTACATACAGACTATCAAGCTAATAAAATAACTATTCTGCCATTTATTCATCCGAAAACTACTTATTGCTATTATTTATGATGTTTCCAATCTATACAAAGCACATGGACCACCAATCCCACACAAAAATATTACCAAAACCATAAACAAACTTACCCGTGACGCAAGCGCAGTCGGTCGCTTCGGAATTATCTTTGCTTTTAGCACATAAGAGTGAGATTTGGTTTTACGGAATATTATTTGTACGAAAAATAATGTTTCCAACGTATTTACACAAAAAAATAATTATTTTTTTATTAAGTCAAGTCGGTAGAATTTTTCAAAGTCAATGTCTTACCCGTAGCACCGTGCCAATTTAAGGGTTAAGCCCACTACTACAGTTTATGATTAGTGAAGGTTGTAGGTACAAGCAAAATGTACCAACATTTTATTAATTTATTTCTGTGAATAGCTCGTACCTGCCAAAGAAAATAGGCTAAAAATAAATTAGTACGCTACTATTTTAGTTTCATTTGACTTATTACATTTATATTACTTAGCAAAAAGATACTAAATGATATTGACTGAAAGTTACACAGATATCTCTTTATAATGATTCTCAAACATTAACACAAATTACAGATGTTATTCAGTTTCCAATGGGTGCCTAATGATGATGATGCTAGAAAATATATAATCTTAGAAAATACCTACATATATTTTCAAAACTTAGTAAACAAGGTTGAGTTGTTGTTTGCAAGCAGTAGACACATAATATCTTTAAACAGTTCGATAACTGGATTTTTCGAGGGTTGTATGTATACCAGATTGCTATCATTTATAACCATGCCTCGAAAACGTCGACGACAATAAATTTTTGATGTTTGCAGGTAGTCATATATCAGAGATAACAATAACCGATAAAGCTCATAAACTGCACAAAAACAGAGGCCACTCTGTGCGAGATTGAAAATAAATAATTCACAATACGACCACTAGGCCGCTATCAAAATGTTATATAAACAGTGATTTGATACGATCTACGGCACGAGTTTTATTTGGTTTGTTTTTAGAAGCAATATACTTCTGTTTCCTGCGTAAAAATGTTTTCAAATGAAATTTGGGCGCGCTACCTTATTTCTAGATACAATATTTGCTTTTTTAAGCAGGAGAGCTAGGTGCTTTGAATAATCAAAGCTCAATATTAAATAGGAATCCTTTTATATATTATTATAATAAATTCAAAACGGTTGAGGAAAAATTAACGATTATTTCAATTATGATCAATACTTCGCGGTTTGACCCGCGTTAATTTACTTGACAGCGGCAATCCCCTGCGAAAATGATTTTCAGATAAAAGTAATTACTTTATAGACAATCTTCAACCAACTCATTTATTTTTATTATATCAGAAAATCAGTATTAAAAAGAGTTTGATTGTCGGATAAAAAATTATTTTAATGTTAGGTAGCCCATTTATCGAGGAAGACTTATAGGCTATATTATAACGCTACGGATAAAAGGTGCGGAGCACCATTAAATAATGTTTCAAAATCGTATTTTCTTTTGTGAGGTTACGGAAACGTAGTCGCGGGTTTAAGTTAGCGTTAGCTTAAAGTAACAATTCCACGTGGACGAAATCGCGGGCAGAAGCTACTTTATGATAAAATTATTGTTAGAATATACTTTTATATTTATAAGTATTATATTATTAAAACCACGCCTTTTATAACTCCTCATATCTCAGTTGGCGCTCCGTATAATTATTTCACACTGCGAGTATCTTACTGTTATTGAATCCTACTAAAGTTCCATTCAGTAACGTAAATGACAAACTCAACGAAATTTAAACGCAGCCTCTATGCTTTGTCTCTTTCATTTACTACGCGATGACATGAGACGTAAGCTGTTTCACGTCGACTCGCTATCTGAGTTCGTATTAGAGAACACGATAGCTGTACCTCACAGCTGGGAACACATTAAACGTACAATATCGTTTTCTACGTTATTAAATCTAGGTGTAACATTATTAACATTCGCTCGGGTTTAGTCGGAGATTATTTAGTTGGTTTACAGTTTACCGAGTATAGAGTGACCACTTTATTTCCTTCCAATACGAGTACAATGTTCTGAATGAGACGTTTTATTCCAACATTGTATTGTTTTGTACCTGTTTTTGATAATAATACAAGAATAAATGCAGACTAAAATCTTGAAAATTTGAAGTAAATATTCTCATAATCAAAATAACAGAACGAACAAACCAATAGAAATAACTTCAATCACTATAAAATATGTACTCTATATCGTTTAAGCAAAGATACACTTAACTCTTATGTATGCGTATTTTCCACTTACAAAATACTTATGAGAAACATGAAATCTGCTTGAATATTGTCGATAAGTATGAAATATTGTGCTATAATTTCCATACAAAATGTATATTTAGTCCACCTTAATGTTAGTTATTCTCACTAAGTAATACGTGTCATATTGTACTTGCTTCGTATGTAAATTTAGAACATGAATAATGTATCTAGAACATGTATGGTTCAGGTAAAGGACTGCACACACTGGATATCTATGCTTTGCGTTTTTTAATTACTGCTGAAGCTTGTAGACCTCGCTACGACCGTAGAGCATGACTACGGATGTAGCAGGCTCTACGAAAGTTTGTAGCTCTCACAATTGACTATTGTAACTACGACAAAATATAATTGCATGTATGTACCTATATGTTAATATAATTACGTGTATGATTAAGGTTTTGTGAATGTCGAAAATGTCTTATTATGATTTTCTTTATCATTAAAAATGTTTCAGTAAAGCTATGTCCATAAGCTAATTCAATTTGCTTTCACCGCATATTTTAGTAGTGCGTTTAAATCGCGTTGTGTTATTCCATGGAACGTTGCTAATGCAATAACAAGGTAAAATGTGTGAGCGCACCGGGTGCGCATTAGCGAGAGTGCTCCGCCGCACAACAAAAATAAAAAATAAAAACTTTCGCGATAAAGCACTTACCTGTAATTTCTCACACAAGCGACACGCCATGTTATATACCTACCTGTGCATAAATAGGTTACCAGGAAAAAAACGTAATTAAGTATTACTTTATACCTATTGGTTTTAAAGTTTAGTTTAACTACGCTGCAACACTAATTATTCCTCTTATATATTTTTAAGGTAAAAATAAAACAGCTTTTAGAGTTTCCTACCTATGTAACATCGTAAAATTTTAATTATAAATGAATATAAAACATAATTTTATTACCAGAAAAATATTCGGTAAGTAAAGTCACACGACAGAATCTAATTCTAAGTAAACAAATAAGAGCATTTGGCAACAATTGTATCAAATGCATTTGCCATATGGCGTGGCAAGCACCCAAAACTGACAAATATATTACGCAAATGGTTGGAGGCTTATGGATGGGGTAGCACAGGTATGCCAGAAGCTTAGTAACGCGACCATTTTGGATGAGATTTATATGAACTTCTGCTATCATAAAAACATGAAATAAATCATGCATTTTCTTAGAATCTAGAGTGAATCTAAGAATTAGTTTCATTTACTGGTATTCTACATTAGTCGTATATTTAAATTGATTATTTACTATAAGGTTTCTGCACTACTTTTTCCCGGGAATATTACGTTTAAATTCTCATCCACTGCCTATGAAATAATCTCACTACCATTGAGCTATCATTACAATTTAAACTACAAAAGCTGCTTGTACTGGTTTCAATTGCCAGTCAGGTCAAATATAAATATACATGTTATTTGTTCTGCGTTAACATAAATAACATAGAGTAGGGGAACCTGTTGTACCTTGGTCACTTTTACGTTCAACGATTAATAAAAAAAAAACGGTTATAACTAGTGCGATTTAACAAATTTTACCTGAGAGACGAACTAATGTGGTTCATAATATAAATTATACAAAAGCATAGATCATCCTTTTTATAGGATTTACATAGATTAAAAAAAGTTTGGAATGTTGATCAAGGTACAACAGTGGTGATGTACCTAGATCCACCTATGTTGTACCTTGGTCATAGTTAGAACTTATCTAATAAAACCAATATTTCTCGACAAATAGCAACAAATTTTTATTATTTCCAGCTTCAACATGTCTATAAATATCTTTATAAGCATATCTAATATCTATGACATATCAATTAACAGCATTTATATGAATAAAATCAGTATTTTTCGTAACACCTAAATTAAACATTTTAATCAGAAGCACAGAAAGTGCTGTTTTAGCAATAGGAGTACGTTTGATCTTGTTTTTGCTACGAGGCATTTTACCTGTATAAAAAACAACAAAATAATAAGTATGTGCGTTCCTAAACAAAATTAACAAGAAAACATTTGAATGAATGTACCTTGACCATATGACCAAGGTACAACTGTTTTACTATGGTCAAGGTACAACACCCCTACTCTTATATGTTTAGTCGCAAATGTAAATATGGAGATTATGATTAACTCTAATAAGTATACTACATTCAAAACTTGGCTAAAGTACTTGTTTAAATCAAATGGTTTTAAAAATGTATGTAGTAAATAACAGAAGTAATGAAAGAAATGAAAAATATTAAATATCTTACTTTTTTGCAGCAAAAACGTTAAAGTGATCTCACATGAAAACTCGATGCAATGGCCGCCTGCAACTAACTTCATGTTGATTAGTCTTATCAAAGTTCACTATACCTTAGTCAAAAAAACGGAGAAAAGGCGCGAACATTTCAAAAAAATAAGTGGTTCTAGGTACAAAGGGTGTCAAGGTACAACAGGTTCCCCTATGTATTCAAAGGTAGTGTCATCTATTTATACTATGTAAGTTAAACAGCACAAGCTCTAAAGCTCAGGAATTAGATATGCTAAGTATCGTCATCAATGTACTTTCAAAGTTGGCCTACATTTTATACGTGTTATAACAAATCTACAACAAATAAATGTAGCTAGTTTGAACTGGAGGCCCGCAGTCCGCAACGGAAAAAGGCCCACGTTGAATAGGTACATTACGTGATTGAAATGGATTGAATATCTCCAGAGAAAAATACATTCCATTGATAGTTGTGAAAAAAGGTAAAATACGATACATTTATTATATTCATAACAAAACAATGTCTCGTTCTACTTCTATTGTAACACTTTTTTTATTACGATTTTGCAGCTTAGGAATAATGTTGCATAATGAATATTTATCAATGTTTTAAAATAATAATACTATATAAAAGTATAGGTAAGCCATATTTTCGTTGATATTACAACTTAAGATATCAGGAAATTAAAAAAAATCTGATTAAATAAAATAAGCGTTAAAATAGTCTATAATAATACAATATTCAAGTATAAGTAAGCCATATTTTCTTTGATATTTCAACTTAAGATATCAGGAAAATGAAAAGAAATGTTCAATTCATAAATATAATAAAATAAAAAAAAGTTAAATAAAATACAACGTTTACAAAATCATTACGTATAATACCAGTTTTAAAACACCACTCTGGCCAACAGGTATTAAATTGTTCAGTGTGGCAAGGAATTAAATTACAGTGTTACCTAAGGAGGTGTGCGTGCAAGGGCACGGAGCTCTCAGTTTAACGAAGCAATATTGCCAGACGCATGATTGAATCTCCTATTATGCTGGAGCGTGACACGTGTCTTCCAAGTACCTGCGAGGAAACATGCATTATTCATAAAACACTTCGCATATGAAACTTCAAAAACATGAAACCGATAGATTGGAGTGAAACGTGATACATATTAAAACGAACCATTATTATGACGATGATATTCATAACACATATTTTCCAATTTGTTAAAGTTGTGAATAAAGTGTTTTTATTTGTTTTTATATGATTGACTGATTGTTTGTTTGTGACTGAAATTGTAAACTGGCTTGCCTATATTTAGTAAAATAACTGTTTATCGTATTTTTCATATGCAATAGTCGTATTAAATTCCTAATTTCTAAAGGTCCTAATTTTAATGGACTGTCCTTTAGATATATCTCATAGATACTAAAATCGCATAACTAACTTCGGACCGAAAAAGTTGGTACTTTTTTAAGTTGTTAAATTACTTTATTTTTCCAGACTCAGGAATTACCGAAGACTATAGAATTTTATTCCTAATTCAAATTACAGGAGAAAAAACGCCCATATAAAAATTACCACATTTTAAATGACATAAAATCAAAATTGAACAACACTACACAATTCACAACGTGGTGATGAATAATGTATTTAGGATTTGAGGTGGATGTCGTTATGCCATGACACGCCACGCAGCTTGTTACGATGCCTCCGCTCTGTCGCGAAAATTACGAACATATATAATAATTGTATATGATTGTTCTTATAGGATACCTCGTGAATATTAGTCCTATGAAAGTGTTATTTCATACGTCGTAAGAGTTTAGTATAAATAGATTAACCCATTTTCGATATAACCCAACATCTAAAGATGGAATGTGTGATCCAATTTTGATATACAATCAACAATAATAGGTTTAATTAATAATATAATTTTTAGACTATTTATTTATATTGAACCTTAGCGTAATCTATGTCACTTGAAAATGCACTTACAGCTTGTAAAAAAAAGTTACAGAGTAACATTGGCCAATAAAACACGATTCACATTTTTTATATTATTTTTATGAGCATGCATTTGACAGGTGTCTTATACGGAACATTGAGCACTGAACATAACTGTGACGTTGTTTTTGAAAGGTTGAGTGAAAAAGCTACTTCCACATTACTGTTTGTGACTGTACAGTACATACATCGGCAAAATGTTCGCTATTTGAATTGAATACGCCATGACATAAACGAAGCCCTGAATTGAATGGCACATTTGAATTTCGAATAGTTCGCTTGAAGTTGCCTCTTGACAGTTTGAAACTCGCTAATGGAAGTGAAATTCACAAAAAATATTTCAATGAACTAAGGTAAGGTAGTGAATATTGATGGAATTGGAAAAACTTTTCCAATGTCGGTAAGTACTTAATGTTGAATAGGTAGTAAAAAAATGCTGGAATATTACGTTCCTGTTTAAAAAGAAGTTGTGGTGTTATATTATAACTTTTGAAACTGTTATATTATATAAATCAATTTAAATATACACTTCCGTGTAAAAGGTAGGTATGTGTTATTACACTGGATGCAGGCAACGTCCAACCGGTCTGCATGAAAGACGATGGGGGAGGCCTATGCTCAGCAGTGGACCTCCTACGGCTGATATGATGATGATGATGATGATATTATTATGTTATTACACAAACATAACTCTGTATGTAACACATAAATTGTATTTTACTTTCACTCTTGATATTATAATCATTGTATAGTTCCGTACGAAGTTTTCATAATAACACATGAAATATTACGTTCAATTTCGAATTTCGTGTTCCAAATATACTTCGCTGGAATTTATCAAATAAAGTTTTCATTGGAGCGTAAACCATGTTACAGTGAAATCGGATTTCTACACAATATGCATCTGCCACGTTATTCTGATTTATTTTACAATACGTTGGGCTTTAAATGTATTATTTTCACTGCTGAGTTTCTAGGCTATAATATATAAGATAGCAGAGCTGAGAAAGCAATATACTTGATGTATAGGTATGATCAAACCTTTAATATGACTTTTTATACTCCGATATCATATACCTCGCAATCGTGTACTGATTATTTCAAACAGGCATACGGTCCCACCTGATGGGAAGCGGCTACCGTGGCCTATGGACGCTTGCAACACCAGGGGCGTCACTCACGCGTTGCCGACCCTGTAAAAAAGGGAGCAACTGTATAGGCAGTGAAAGGGACAAAGCGCAATGTACTTTTCGCCGAAGGGCTAAACAGGTATCACTCCTGCCCCACGATGCTACGCCATCACTGGTCCCCCCACTGCCGCTACAGCGTCTCCTCATGGAGCTCTGGCTACCTTACTCACCGCAGGAACACAACACACTATTTGGCTGCGGTCTTCTGTAAGGTGGAGGTACTACCCCAGTCGGGCTGCTCCAAATTCGGAACGGAAAAGTCCGTTGCGCCCTACCTCTCTGAAAGGTGGTAGGTATTTCCCTGAAAATTGTCTAAGTAAGTACTCTATGAGTACCCATAAGTTATTTATTTATTATTAATTGACAGCCTTTGTGGTAGTGACCCTGACTTTCTAGTCGCCAGTCGTGGCTTCAAATCCCACCCAGGTAAAACATTTGTGTGCATGAATATGTCTCTTTGTACTAAGTTTGGAGGTAATTATCTATAGAAGTATGTATTTAAAAGTTCCTACTATATCAGCTATCTGGTTGCCATATCACAAGCTTTGGTTAGTTTGGAATCCGATTGGTCAAAAAATTGGTCAACAGGTGTGTGAAAAATGAAAAATTGATTTATAATTAAGACAAAACTTTAAGACAACGACTTGAAGTGAAATACTTCTTATATTAAATACGTGACAGTAATCCAGAGCACATAATCCCAAAGACTCTCACAACCCTAATCCACTTATATAAAACAAAAAATAATTTCAGTAGGTACAGTATGTTAGGACAAATATGGAGAGTATAAATATTTAAACAACACTCAAAGCTCGCGTTTCTACGGGAGCGTTTGATAAATTATGAAGCAAATAAACAAGCTGAAGACAAATAGACTAATGAACTGAATACCAGTCAACAGGCGCGTCACGCTTCGTTTAAGGACAACCTTTATGTATCATCTATAAATACAAATATTGTCTATTGTACGCAATTCTTGTCTCACATACTTATTTTCTATTGAACACCTAAGTATAAAAATAAATAACAAAATGAAAGACGATAAAATAAACTTCAGACCTAAGTAAAAAATCTTTTAACATGCTTTTTTATTGTCTCGTTGTACAGTAACTTCACAAAAGAAACAGTTTTGATAATGCCGATATAAGAATATCGTAAATTATTTTCACTTCATCGGGGTTACGTTGTAAAAATATATTTCTCATTTTTTAACAACGTCGTAAATGAAAGGGGAGAGGTTGGCGAAAAGGGCAAACGGTAGAAAGTTCATTTAAAAGTTCAATCCGTTTTTTATCAAACCGCAATTAATGAAAAACGTCCGCTACGTAAATAATACGCCGGTATTTTTTTTACAAAGCGACTAAATTACATAGTATTTAAAATGTAAATTTGTAACAAGCTAGCTAGTTTAGAATGCAAAATTTAAAATTACACTTCTTTAATAAATATCGAGTCACATTAAATTATAAGGAAGCCTTAATTATATATGTTTATTTTTAATTCAAGGGATAATGAAAAATCGTAGCGGCAATTTGATGCTATATATCAGTATATAAATTTCATTATTACCTAAGGTTTAGTTCAGCAACTATATCGGGTGATTGATGTAAATGTCACACACCATTTTAGGAATGCAAGGTGAGTGTAAAAGGCTTAATCAGTCGTAAAAGGTTCATCCACTTCTGCATGTAGAATTCAGAGCGATATATGAACCTTATTTTCAGTAGATAGTTGTTATATTTTTTTTATATAAATATTATAGACTATATACCTATTAACATATAAAACTGAAGTCTTTGTTTGTTTGGTTAAAATCTCAAATACCATTGTTGAAAAGCACTTTTCTCGCTTTTTTCGAGCAGGTTATATAACATCATGCTACGACTTATAGGAGTGGAACATTAATGTTTTTGTTAAAAGGTGGAAAATGTCTTATGTAAAGCAAAGGAAATGAAGTTGCTCGGGTCACCTAGTTATATATAAATAGGATACCAAAGATTATAACTATCTACATAGCGAATAATAACATAAGATAAAGTTCATGCATCCAAATGCGCCATTTCCTACTTCAGAATAATAAATACCGTTAAAAATATATTGGACTAAACTTTTCAATTTGGGTGCTGTCGGCCACGGTACGTTCCACGCTCCGGAGATAGCCGCGCGTCCCCGGTCGCCCCATCTGTCGATATCGCAAGATTTGGCCTTGCAGTGTATATCTATTTCAATTTCCCATCGTCAATAACTTTGGCGTACCTACCGTAATGAAACGTCCGCATCGGATAATTCGCATCAAAATTGTTAAGATTTAATTCTGATTTAGAACTGCTTTTTTAACTACTTACGCGTACTGGATGCGTTATATAAATTCAACAGCCTTGTAAAACTTTTCCAGCTTTTATATGAACCTCCATTGGACTATTGCAAATATTGGACTCCATTGAACTATTGCGAATATATTTAGACAAAAAAGCCACAGCGGTCCAGCTATACCTACTCAGGTTTCGCGCTTAGTTATTAATTTTTATATATGTAACACAGAGTTAAAATGCTATGAAAGATCTTCTTTAATCGTTAATTTGGAGTAAAATCTTGGTGACGTGATATACTCGTAAGTTGAACAAAAGAGTGAATGTTTCTAGAATGGTACCTATCTGTAATATAATTCGGAAGGGTTGAAATTCTATTCAGCGAGGTTGATTTGTCCTCGTGAAGGTATTAGGGACTTTATTTGCTCCTTTTTGATATTGAAAGTTCACATTTTACGTGAGATCCGTTTTATATGAATAATCGATATTAGGTTTCGATATATAATATAGGACTGACTAATGACTATAATTTTATGTTATTAAAAAAAATCTATGATTTCACTTGTTACGCAACATATGAAGGATCACAAAAAGTTATTTTACGGTTATAAATATAGTAATCTTACATTAATATTATAAAGAGGAAACATTTGATTGTTCGTTTGTTTGTAATATGAATATCTACGCTCCGAAACTAGTAGTTTCTGTACCAAGGACCGACTGTTCTGGACCGATCTGTAAAATTATTTCACCGATCGAAAGCTACATTATCAGGGAGTAACAGAGGCTATATTTTATCTCTGTATTTTAACGAAAATGGGATCTACGCGGGTAAAACCGTGCTTTAAAAAACGTGCGTTAAACATATCAATTTATTTGATACGTAAATGAACAATTTGAACAAACTCTTCAAACTGTGGTAGTTCGATTTTGTAGCAATTTACATAAACAATCAGTGTTCTGATTGTCAGCATACGTTACCCAAACAATGGTTGAATGTACACTGATGTAGAAACCATTACTGAGCGCTTCCATTTTGCGGTAAAATGGAAGCCTACGGTTTGCGGGAGCGTTCCAGTTTTTATTGGCAAACACGATTGCTTTTAACGTTTCGTCACCGAACGGAATAGCACATGGGCTGTTATGACCATTGTGGATAATGCAATCTCAACCTTTAATATGCAAATGTCGTATTAATAGCTGAGGATTTGTACAATTAAAATCAAACTTAATATTGGCCCTTGTATGCGTTACTAAACTTAGTACTGTTCACATAATTATTACTTAAATAAACGAATGCCTGAATGTTATATTGAACTTGGTTTATCATATATATCATATGATGGTAGCGTGATTTTGTATGCATTAACACAATCAAAGAAACAGAAACAAAATAACTCTTTTACCTTATATCTGATTAGATTTGATAATTTTTAATTACTGACTTTCCGTCCTTTTAAAGACCATGTTATTTATCTCAATCATCGCTTACTACTAGCTATTTGTCGTCGTATCTCAATCAACGTTACCCCGAACATGAAACACCCAATAAAATAAATTGAAAAAGAGTTCAGTAGCAAAATAATATAGCGGAGATAAGAAAAAACATTTCTGAGGCACGGGAGACGGGACAAAAGGTCTGAATAGAAATAAAATTGAGCGAGCTACCCCGAGGGCTGGTATACATTCAGATATAGATACTGGGTAACGTCCCAAATTTAGGAATACATTTGAAAGATATTCTCTGATAAAAATATCTGGGCACCTCAAAATTATGATTTGAACATTACATTACGTACGAATGGGAATAAAATATATAATAGCCTATATGAGATCCTGATAATGTAGCTTTCTATTGGGAAATTATTTGATCGGTCGAGTAGTTTCGGAGCGTTACAACTAAACAATGAATCAACTCATTGCCTTCTTTAATAGGGTATATAGATTAGCAGTAAGCTAAGCTATTATATTATTTAAAATTTCAGCATTAGTAAGGTAACTCGTTCACTTCCACGAATGCATCATTCAGATACGTTTGTACTTCCATTGGAAATTGTTGTAATTTCAAAGAAAGATACGGCTTATAGGTGTGAACAATTTTATTTTGATGTTGTCACAGCAACGGATCGAATCACCAACACGTTATCAGCACGAACTTCATTCTCATCCTGCTGCTGCTGTTGTTTTATGAACATCAATTTCAGATCGATTTTTCAGTTGAAAAGCTGCATCACTTTCTGTGGAGTCAATCTTTGACATTTCATTCAGAAGCTTCCTTTTAACTAGCTCGGTACTTACTTCTACATTGCTATTCTAATAACAGGTAAAATCTTCAAAATAAAATTGTTCACACCTATAAGCCGTATCTTTCTTTGAAATTACAACAGAAATTCAATACAAATAACCCCAAAGGACACACCAGTTTCACGTGCAGTTAATAGGCGTACAAGCATATTTATTCTAATAGAAGTCACAATATCTAGATTTAGCTGTTTAAATAGTAATTGCCGTCTAGATTCCTAGAAAGTCAAAGCAATTAACACTTCCATGAAAATATGATTAATGGAAAGGATTAGGTAGTAGTCGGTATATGAAATGTTTAAGTATATTTTTTAATTTGAAGCTAATTTGTAATCTTCGTTACTAAAAGAAACGCTTGTCTATCAGTTGTATCGTACGTCTTAAGCTACAAAAGTCTATCTTATTGAAAAAGTTATCACGATAACCGACCCATTTCATTCTAGTATCCCTATACCAGGCATGCACAATTAATAGGCTCTTAACATATCAAGGGTAATATAGAGGTTGTAATGTACACCCTAGCGGAATACATTGGTACATAGTACAGTGACGGCTTTGGCAGGCAAATTAATTGAGAATCAGCCATTATTTTCAACCGAAGAATGTTCCGTAATGTTATAACAAACTTGGGCATTGTTAACTCACATACAGTTTGCGTCGAAAAGAGATAATTACATGGTACACGGTTGCTTTAACACTCGAAATGATTAATTGACTAACTGCTGAGCTCGTTATTAAAATACCTTTGGTGGCGTAATAATATCCTCGTTTGATTGATGACAGGGCCGAGTGCCTACCTGTCGTTCTGAAATTCATAATTTACGATAACATATTTTGTTTCATGAAGTTTACTGAGGATTAATATTTAAAATATGCTTTGAAAATGCCCATACTTGTTACTAAAATAAATCGTTAGACATATTCCAATTTCAAATAGGTATCGAATGATTGGTTTATTCTTCATGTTTATCATAGCAGACTTAATTGTAGTTTTCTATGTTGAATTATTAATACGAGTTATCAGTATCATACCTAGGACGAGATATTAAAGTATTCAGAAATATTCCATTACCTAATGTATTTTTAATATTTTTTTATTAGAAATGAAAAAGAAATATTTCTAAAGGACTTCAATTTATCATCTGTAGTAATAAATTCTCGAGTCAACTTTCGATTCAGGTCCAACGACTGGGGTCTTCGCATTCATTTTGTCATTTCTCCCTTGAATGTTAATGCGTGTTAGCGAAGACTTACTATGGAACTCTGCTGATACGATAATTACTTACAAACATAAAAGCCTGTGTATATAATTATTCTCCAGATCTTCATAAATGAATGTTTGCCTCGACTTAACTATTTTGACCCATAACATAGTTTGCTACTTACCATACGAAGATATGTCATAATTATTAAAAAAATTAATAACGTCATGTTTTCAGAATAATTTTATACCTTCATCTTGAAATGTTGGAATGGTAACTTTATGGTACCAATACAATATAATATAAATTTTACTTATACTTTGTTGGTAAAGTAAATAATTCTAGTATTCCTCTGAAGCGTACTTTCCCGTACCTGCAAAAAGAACAATCACGTATTTGCTATTTACCTAAAATAGCAACATGCCGGGGCAATTTATGTAAAGTCAAGACCCGGGGTAAAGTTTATTCGATCGGACCCCCATCACGGAACCAGGCGACCATAACTCCCGGACAAGTTATATACGACTGGAAGCAAACTTCAAGCTAACAGTAACATTAGTTTATGCGACGTTTGATTGTACTTTAGTGCTATTTATGGCGCTTGGAAGTACATTACAGGTGATAAATTCAACTAAATTATGTGACATTGAAAACATAAAATGGCTTATCATTTAAAGGTTGGCATCTTACTAATATCATACTCGTACCTACCTAAATGCAATTTTTTCGTGATTAAAAACATCGGTATAATATTGATGTTTCTCTTGTAAGCTACAACAACTGAATAGGTCTGGATGGGCACCAATGTAAAATATGTTCTGGAATATCATTTACTTACTTTTTATTCCGTTGAAGTTTAAGATTTCCAGGGAAAGCGAGTGAAACTGCGGGACGAAAGCTAGTGTAATATTTATTAGGTATAAAATATTACTGCCATAGTTAGTAGGTACCTTAGTATAAAAAGAGAATTACCAGCAATTTTCCACGTTTTATTACGATAGTAATAAACACTCAACTCAGAACTTCGCACGAGCCGCGGCTGAAAGTTGGACTGCTCTGAAACGCAAAGCAAAAAACTTTAAAATTAGTTGGCAAGACCGTTTAAGGAGACTACTTTATTGCGTCTATTTACCTTTGTGTTTAAATTAAATAAGGAAATGTTTAAAAGTTTATCAGGTTTCTTATAAGGTCAGCCTGAGATAAAAGTACCTTTTTTCTTACGGTTAACTTACTAAGGATACTGGGTTCTATTGTACAAAAAGAAAGAAAGATTTTATGATACATTATGACGTCATAGAAGAACAAAAACTCTATTTCACCTTTATAATATCATTCAGACCAAAATTATTTGAAGCTTTGAGACTTTCAATTATAGTTAACTTGTGATGCTCTTGACAAAATATAAAGAAAAATTCATTGAACTAATGAACAACTACTAGACTGTCTTCAAATATTTAATGTTCATGATTTATTTGTAAACTCTTCCCCTTAATATAGAACAGGCATCGGGTAAGTTTGTAACATTTGAAATCCGGCCAACGGAAATGAATTTGGTATCGCACCGGAGATATTTGGAATATTGGACTGACATTTACGAATAGGCAAGGCATTTTGAGGACCGAGTGACCGAACAGTTTTTCATGTCGAATAGAAATGGTGTCACCATTTTATAGATAGTAACATATCGTTTTTGTTTTAGAAAACAATTTGCATTCTTACCTTGGAATGAATGAATGAAATTTAATCCAGTACAAATCGAGATAGATTCCGACGCGTTGGCACTATTTCCAATTATTCGTTGGAGCAATATAAATTGTCCAATGTTCCAGTAATTCGAAGAGAAAAACCAATTTCGTTCAGTTCACGGAAAAATTAAGACTGGCGCGGCAGTATAGCCGCGTCATTGAGTCGCGCTAAAGGGATTAGCGACGGAATTTCTGCCTTAAAAATTTGCACTGACTTCATAAGAAAAAATGATTATCATGCTTTATTGATTTACAAATGTCAAAATTAAATGTAGCACATTAAATTTTTTTGTTCATGAAAGTAATACTAGGTACCTACTAGTCGTAACTACAAGTATCTACTAGTCTATAGGTGGTACTTTGCAATTTGGCAACAACAGAGATCGAAAATAGATATTGTTTTTAAAATTACCTACCTCTGTAATGTGGTTTATCACCTGGTTAATCGTCCTATGGTAGCTTTGCTTCAAAACTTTGTGATTATTTTTTTTGCTTGAATGCTGTCTAAATCTGCATCGTTCACGAACATGGATGCTGTCTCGTTCATTGTGTAAAGGTCTCTGGACTCTCTCTTATACTGATATTTACTATCTATACCTACTTACCTACTATATTTTTTAGGAATTCTTCTTCTTAAAACTAAAGTAAAGGGATAAATAAATACAATATTGTAACGTCGTATTATTTATTTTCGTGTGTGTTCCAGCCGCCCGGTACAGATACGGGCGGCGTTTACTCGTTACGTTAATTACACGTATGTAGTAACGCTACTTTTTATCAAATTGTCGAAATACTGATATTATCTGAGAGGCCGAAGGCCCCGCAACACAAACTTACAGCGGCATCAACCTTGAGAGGTTATGACTCGGACATTTATATAAATCTCTAATACACTAATTAATCTAGTTAATTTATCAATAAAACAATTTATAGGTTATAGAGGCGAGATACAATTACGTTAAAGCTCTAACAGAATGACATTTGGAAATATTGGGAAACACTAACAGGTACATTTGGGCAATCAGAACATTATTCCATATAGTTATTAATTTATAACACCGAATACAATTAAACATTTAAACATAAAACAAATACTCGGAATGATGAGACAATCTATAAAGTTGAGATTATATTACAATATTCTTCATATTCGTTTGACTCTTAATGTAATTTTATATCAATATGTGTTTAGGTCGAGGACTCTCAAAGAATAATATGCAGAGTTGTATATTAGTTGCATAGCATCTTCTAGTCCTCATTGGTAATAGATTATAAGTCATTCCCTATTTCAATAGACAGGATTAGAGAATAAATTGACATAGTATATTGAAACAGGTTATGTTTGGATTTAAAAGCACGTTTTTGGTACAGAAGTTACCTACCTAATTTTTGGTGATTATTCAATTACAAATTTTTAAATAGCATCTGAATTTTATAGCCTCCAATTACGTTCAATGTTAAATAACCTAATGGTATATAGATGTTAATTTTTCAAATTTCCTTTATTATTTTAACGATTATCAAATCTATTGGGATACAAATTTACTCCTACATAGATTATATGGAGGGTACTTTGTATAGATTATTGAAACGTACAAATATGTTATAATCACTATTCGTCGGGGTTGTTGTAACTGAGTAGTTTTACATTATCATAAATTCTATGGATAATTAAAAATATACAACTATCTAATAATTTCTATATTAATATATATTTATTGTGGCCTGAGCGTAACCTCTCATGATTATTGCCCCAACGAAGCCAACTGAAGCCGTGCGCCGTAGTCACTACACACTACTACCGCTACACGCGGCTACCGGACTGTCGAGCGACACTTCAAGCCACCCACAACATTTAGTACGTGTACGTGCTACACGGGCAACTCCAAGTGGAGCAGCTGCAGCGCAACAGCTGCTTCACTTCAACATTTAAACTCATACAAATGTGCCATTTATTATATTGACAAATATCGTGTCATTTCAAATCTAAAATTGCCCTTGTAAACACATTTCATACAGCTATGAGTGCTCACACACTACGCCATTTTAACTAACGTTGCAAGTTAAATTATGCAGAAACCCTTTGGAATTATAGTGCGATTTTGATAGTTGGAATACGTAAACAGCGTAGTGAATGCGAACAGTTAGTAAATGTTCGGTTCGTATCAACGGACATCAGATAAATCGTACAAAGAAATAGCTTATAATATTCTTTCAGAAGAGCTAAAGGTAAAAGAAAAACCCTATCAATTACTTAGTAAATAACAAAATGTCATTTTATTTTATTTTGACAACCTTTGTTTCACTCTGTTTTGTCTTTTGTTATACTCAAAGTAGCTATATTATTTTGTGTGTCCGATAATATGAACCGAAATCAAAAATCTTTATGAAGGCAATCGTTCGAATGTTACAATTCGTACGATCGATTTAAAAATTATCGCTACATATTGTCTCCGATATTCAGCCTTCATACAAGATATTTTCTCTTGTATCCGTTCACAAATTCGTTGATAAATAAAATGAACGAATATTTATGTAATGTTTTTTTTTTCAGTCAACAGTACTCTGTCGATGATATTTAAACTAATGTCAGCGGAATTTGTGAACGAATACGCTATTTTTAATTTACAGAGGTACAGTAAAGGCGAGGTTCTCCAACATAATTCCTAGTTTTCATTATTTAATTACAAACGAGGAACAGGTACAAAAAGTAAAAAGTATCAAAAACATTTTGTGTCCCATATCAGTCGTGTTATTTGTGCAATGCTATTTTTATAAACAGTTATTACGTTAACAACGAAATTACGCCTTGAAGTGTCGCTCAAAAGTGATAAGTAACCATGTAGCCTCCGACAGACATATAAACAAGTGTATAATAATTATTATGCATTTCTATAAAAAATGGACCAATCATGGCAGTGAAAGTAGGATCAGTGCTGTCATTGGTCAATTTCTCCCACTCTTATATGTCTAGCAGACGCTATTATAAGAACTGAGGTTCTTTCTTCGAGCATCGTATCTATTAGAAGGTTTATGGGTCGATTTCCGAACATAGAACCTCTGATCTTGAGAATGCGACCGATCCCATCGGAATTAAAAATACCATTCCTTCATAGAATTAGCGACTCGTAAAAATGCTCCACTAAACACTATTTTTAGTTAATATACCGTTACATATTTATTACTTTATTTAATGAACAAGGATTATTTAGAGTTATTTAATTTTAACATTCACGATAATTGCTTGCGTTTGCTAGACTTTTTCAATATGTCACGTAATCGCTCGTTCTACGACGGATGCCTTTCGAGTACGTCTACGAGCTACTCTGATATGGTCTCAGTCTCAAGACAGTCCGCACGTCTGAACTATGATACACTCTCCCTAGTCGAGCTACTGACTTGTGTCCGTGACCCACACACATCATTATATACCTATGTATTATCATGTAACTAGTGGCTAGAGCTCATTACTACTATATTATACATAATTTACTAGGTGTGTTAATACGTGACTTGATTTAATGATGGTTTCTGAGATGCAAACACAGCCACAATTAATTATTTGAGGTATAATTTAATATTTGGAATGATGACAAAACTAAATAATAAATATATCGCTGAATGTAGCGGGTGTAGATCGCGTCCACAAGTCTCTGATATGTGGGATGATGTGTGTAGCGCCGCGGGCCGCCCGCCGCGGTCCCGCCCATACGGTACAAAATTGGAGCGTACCTACATATACGTATATTATATACAATGTACAATACGATACGATAAACACTATAGAAGCTACGGGGCGGGGCGCCGGCAGGCGGCGAGGCCGCCTCATGCGCCGGCGTCATTACATTCTCACGGTAATATACACGTAACTCGCTCTATTATAACAAACACGCGAACGCGCACCACGCTCGCCGAAACAACATAATATACAGCGGAATCGTAGCACTCTTTCGATTCGTTTAAAAAAATTGACTAGAAAATCTCAATTCGCTAGGACTACGCGGGCGCGTCGGGTGGCGAGAAGATGTCGGCGGCGCGCCACGCCTCCGCTTCCTCCTCCGCGTCGTACTGCTGCAGGAACGGGTTAGTGGAGCTGTAGCGCGGACTGAGCGCCCCCGTCGCCACGGACGACGGCGTCCCACCGGCCCCGCTGTTGAGCGTGACCGCCAGCCCCGCCGACGTGCCGGGTATGGCGGAGCGCGGCGAGTCCCTCTCGCGGGCGTCGCGGGGCGTGCCCGTGCGCGGCGACTCGCGCGGCGCCGGCGAGCCGCGCGGAGAGCTCCGCGGCGAGGCGCGCGGCGAGGCCCGCTCCGGGGCGCGCAGGATCGACGACACCGAGCCCCCGTGCTTGATGGTGTCCGCGGGGCTGTGGCTGCCCGAGCTGCTACTGGCCGAGCCGGGTGATGATACCGTCACCTGCCGAGACCGCGGTGGCGCGGGGAGCGGTCCGCGGAGAGGCGACTGCGGACGATATTGGCCGCCCCTGACCGATGAGAGAACCTGCCGATTGCACATCGATGCTGAAAACTGCTGGGAAAATAGTCGCGGCAGGATTGGTTTTGTGTGATATAGACATTGAAGCGCAAAGGGAATACGTACATGTGCGGGCGGCGAGCGGTCGGGCGCGGGCCGACCCGAGAGAGCTGGCGGCGGAGATGCTGCTGATGCTACCGCTTGAGGCCGATATGGACTGACTGAGGGCGGAACTCGGCCTACGTAATAAATGATTTAGCTCAATGATATGAAGACTAGACAAAAAAGTCAACACGAAAAGCACTGGCTTTAAATGCCTGTGAGAATTATTGCAAAGAAAAATAACCTAATGAGACCGACATAAATGACAGTGCACAAATAATATTGAGTAGTGTTAAGCATAATACTTTTATTGTTGCTACTTATTGATATACATATATCATCAATGTATGTTGTATAAGATCGTAAATAGTGGATATCTGACCTGGGGGGAGGGTGGCTGAGACCTGAGGCAACGCACTGACTCTGCTTCCACGCGGCCCGGCTGCTGGCTCGCCGCGCCGAACTGTCTACAAACATACATGCGTTAAGGCACCGCTTAGCATTCAATAACATCAAGTGTAACGTGTATAATAATATAAATAAATAAAAAGTGGTAATAAATATGCATTACAAAGCAAATTAAATTCCAGTGATAGAATACAATATTTATTTAGAAGAAACAGATAAGCTTTAAGACATCGAATAAAAGATTAAGCATAGAAGTAAAATTGGTACTTGTAATAAGTAAATTTAGTCAAAACAAGCAATATTATGTGGTGTTAAACTGTTGTACATTACAAAATGGGAGGTGACATTACCTGAACGCTTAGGAGCAGGCCAAATCTGAAGGAGACACTGAAGAACATGTATCGGCCGTTGATAATCCAGATCAATCCTTTCAGGTGGCTGTGATTGTAACATTAATGGTGGTGCCAATGCCACTGCAAGATGTTGAGGAGACATTTTGTTTCGATCCTGAGCAGCAACTACCAAAGCCAGATGGTCTAGTAGGAAGATTAGAGTAGCTCGAGCGGCACGTGGTAGACATTCTACTATTGAAGCCATCAAACGAGCGTTCCCTTCACGGTCATCTGGGAGGCATACTCCTGTGGAATAAATTAAACAAAACAATGCAATTTTAGTTTCTAAGCTTGATACAGTTACTTTGTACTGAGATAAAAATGATTTGTTCACACAATTACCTAGTGCATCCAAAGTCATCTGATAGAGGCAGCGACTGAACAGCGGCTGAGGTAGTTCTCTCAAATAGTCCTTTAATAATCCTGTGATGACATTGATGTCGGGAACTGAATCCGGTGACAATTCGACTCCCCGTGCGTTACGTTCAAAAGCATCTCGGAGAACCTTCTTTTTGCTTGCCGATCCACATAATCGATACAAACCTGGGAATAAAATTGAATACATCACTTACTTATGAGTAATCGTTGCTATATTGATAATATTTTTTTAAAGTGGTTTCATAACTTAAATTGAAACTGAATTCGATTATTTAAATTGTTATAATTTACCAATAATATCAAGTCCACGACGTTCAATCTCTTCAACACATCGTCGTACAATGAGTGGTATGGGTGGAGCATGTGGTACGCGCACTTCCCGAGCCACTACCGCTTCCAACTCAGCACCGAATAGTGGTGGCGGAGATATCCGACCAGCGATCGGACGTCTACGGAACAGCTCATGAGGTTCCGTGTGCTTCACTTTCACGAAGAGTACACCGCGAGGCTCCAACTAAAAGAATAAGAAATACTCCTATTCGATGTTTTGGAACTCACAATAAAGTTGTTTTTCTAAAGTCCATATAAAATTAACCTCAGTTTTTTCTAATAACAAATGAAACACAATTTTTAAATTTTATTGTAGTACCTTTATGCTTAGCTTTTGTGTATTCGTGTACGATTGAAGATCTGGAATATAGACCAGCCCTCGGTAGCACAGCTTGTGTCTATGCTGAGGATCCCATGAATAGACAAGCACATCCAGTTGTCTATTATCCACCAGTTCCAGGTCGAATGATTCGTCCCATTCGAATTGAAGCTCACCGGTGCGGACCTTATAACACACAATATAACACAAAATTTAGAAAACTGTAACAATAGGTACCTTTATTTTTACAACGAAGACTAGTTTATTTACTTTTTGTATTACAAATATTTACCGATGTGATTTTATTTTTTGCGATAAATATGTTTGTGATAGGCTTCACGCGAATTATTTTAAACCCACTGATGTATTTTGACCACAAAACCAATGTACGGACAGAAACGGTATGCTCAGATAAAAATAATATTTTTTCCATAACCTTTGCACGAATACATCCATGTAATACGAAATATTGTTTGTAAAAGAATAAGGCTAACTAACCACAGTGCGAGCTTTGTGTACTCGATCACATTCCAACACGCAGTATAGATCCCTCGGAGCTACGGGTGGTAGTACTGGCGCTAATGGGCCAGATGGTGGCGAATTGGGAGACATGCCAGTGGCATGTGGTCGAAGCCCCCTACCAGATACCAGGTGCATCCACAACATGCCAGATGTACCAGCCCCGAGACGGGATAGGCCTGAGTACGACCCAGAGATGGCACCAGCTAGGCCTTTCTCTATTCTGTATCGAGGGTATTCTGAAAAAATATAAATGATATTAAGACATTTATAAATAACAGCCAAATTATTAGGTTACACAGAATCACACAAAATAATAATAATCAATTTAAAAACAAATTACACATTTATGCATATTATATATTTAATTGTCCACTGTGTTAAGCTTGATATTAGCTCCGGCTAAAAGATTGTTCTATAAAAAGGAATCCGAACTCTGTTACAAATATGACACTCACCAGCAGGATTTATTTCGATGACGCGCTGTTGCCTCGATCCAGGTGTTGGTACGGGGCTAGGGTTGGGACAGTTGAACCTGGAGCCCAACTCTAATAGCTGTCGTACTCGACGAGCTGATGGCGATCCTCCTGCACCTCCCGCTCCTCCCAGCTGTTGTGAGGAGACCGAGCGGGCAGGTAGGTGACGCGGTCGCTCTACGCGCCGATTGGCCAGTCCAAGGGTCGAGCCGAAGCGACTACCGCTTTCCATCTGATACATTATAAGCTTGTTAGTGTTTTTGAGGAGGGTATGACAAAGACTAACCTAAGGTCAATAAATTACCTTATATGCTACATTGTTAAAGTGCTTCCAAAAGTAGTTTTGTAAGTTGATATGAAATGTTGAATATATTATTATGGTTATTTATTAAGTTCGCCACCAATATTATTTATTAGGTTGTGGATAAAACAATAAATAACTTACATTTTTAAGTGCATCATGTATATTCTCAGCGGAATAGTGCGTGGGTAGGCGAGGGCGGAGCGTCTCGTACAGCGCACTGGTGGACGGAGCTCGTGACAACCACGCGCGGTACTCGTCCGATGTGAACACTGAAGGTGAGGACGGGAGACGACCTGGTTACGACATGAGTATGTTTGTGATACTCTTACACGTTCTTAGAATACCATACTACTTCAATTGTTTTTGGAACACTATCCCAAGTGACCTCTATCTGGTAACCATAGTACTTACAAGTGAACCGTTCTTAAAATTTAAAACTTTTTAAAATTTAGGTATATATAGTGAACTAAAATAATTGTAAAATATTATAATATATTCCCATTTATAATACCTCTGGAAGAACGTAGATCCAAACGGGAGGATAGTGGCTCAGGCTCATCTTGAAGAACACTTCCAGCGCGTCTTGACAATCCCAGTCTATACAGATAACTCAAATATTAAAACATCAAATTTTCAATTAAACAATAATGATGATGAGAAGCATTTATTTACCTTTGACCAGTTCCTCTTACATCCCTTGGCAGTGAATTAAATTTCGATCCAATATCCCTTCCCAAAGTGCTACTCCTGTAACCGCTCAAACCCGAATAGTAAGGAGGTCTTGTTGGAGCCGTAGCTTCAGTATCGGAGGAATAATCTAAGCTACGATTCCTTCTCGTAGTGCCAAACTTGCTGCTGTATGATGGCAGTCCCAATCCGGTAGTTCCATAGCCAGCACCAAGCGTTGAGCCTAATCCAGATCCTGTTAAACCACTTCCAAGACCAGAGCTGGTTAGACCAGACCCTACCAAACTTGAACCAGTGAGACCACTAAGACCAGTAGTAGACAATCCTGATGGTAGACCTGGACCTCCAAGTCCTGACCCAGTTAGCCCAGTGCCTGATAAACCAGTGCCGGTCATTCCCACGCCGCCATATCGTTGATTGTATCTCGATTGTAGGCTTGTCGCTGGAAGAGAAAAGTAGAGGATACTTTCATATAGATTCAGCATAGAGGCAAAATATATAAATATATATGAAGAACTCTACCTCCACCGGTAGCTGCAGAAGCCTTGAGACTTGATCGAAGCAGTGAATGGCGACCGAAGTCCGAATGGGTTTCAGCTCGAGGCAGCTGTTGTTCTGAGCCTGATCGTGGCACCCTTCCACCAAACCGCGTACTGGAATTGAAAATAGTTTATTTGTATCTAAGTAATTAGAACATAGCCTAACAAGCTAACAGAAATAAAATATAAAATTAAATATGTACTTTAAGCGATTTTTAAGCAAACACAGTGCATACTATGGATACATTTTTTAATATTATAAGTCAGTTGAGTAAATTCAAAATTAAACATACCTTCCACTATCAGCTGGATAAAACGAATGAACCTTCTCAGCGAGACTTTCGAGCGTATTCGGGTATGAACGCTCGTATGGCACGAAATGCGTTGCCCCTGATTTTGGCTGCTCAGTTATTACTGGTGGTGGTGGACGATAACTATAAACAAGACATAAAAGATCAATACCTGGCACTAACTTCACTCTTATGTGTCTATTTCTGTCAGATGATTGTAAAACTTTTCTATTTCTATCTCATCTGAATGAATTCTTACCTCCAAGTAGAATGATCTGACGGTGGTCGTGGATTGTAATACAGATCAAGTGGGTTGCCGTCTGGTGACAGCGTCCCAAGTTGCAGTCGGCTGCGCTCTTCCCTGCCATCGCCTACTGGGCGCACTGAACTGCCGGGACCACCCACTGAACGCAGAGTTCCGTGTCTGTAAAATAAATTTGAATTTGAATGAAGAATAGTTTTTCTTTTTTCGATTGCATTTTGTCAAGTCCCTTTTAGTTTTCAGAAAGCTAAGAGTTTTTTGGTGTTGAGAATTTTGAGTTATTTCCAAACTACTATTCCAAGTTTAAAATACTTACTGTGAGTATAACCCATCAACACGATCTCGCTCCCTTTCATCATCATCTCGACAATCTCTCTTCAGTACCACGACCGGTGGCGGCTTGTGTTCAGACCTCATCATCGATGGAGATCCAGGTCCTGATTTACCTGTCGATAGTAAACAAGATTATTCTTATAATTAATTATTTGGTTTAAAACCATCAAAACCTTTCCTAAAAATAATTACCTATAGGCTATAAAGAAGAAAATTTTGTTTCAAAGTATTGGAATATATCATTAGCACCATAATGACAACCACAATTGGTCCATAAAATTAAGGATAGGTACGTTTATCATTTGGTGAACTTGATATTTATTTAGTTCCAAATAAATAGACTAATAACAACACGTACCTTTCCTTTGCCTCGTACAGAGTAACAACCTTCTAGGTATCGACATTATAATGACGACGTCGTCCAGCGACATTCGTCTGACATCAACCAAGTTCACAGCCAGGATCTCGTCTCCAACCTTCAGGCATCCACTGTTGTAGACGGCTGACTCCAAGGCTATCCGAGATATAAACACTCCGTCTGTTCTGGCGCCCCCGTCACCTTCCCTGATGTACAGACCCAGGGTCTGTCCGGGACGTTTGACGATTTCCACTAGTTGGACTATGTGTCGTGAGTCCTGTAACAAAAATATATTTTTATGTGTGGATGTGGAATCAAAAAACGTTTCACATAACAAGTGAATCACTATAAATATTGTGATTTATACTTTGTTTTATTTCAGCATATTTGTACGATACTTCCAGTTTAATTTAGCGTGTAAAGTCCATGTATTGTTTATACCTAGTGCATAGTTGCGCAAACAAATGTAGTATCTATAAATCACGAATCAAATCAGCCCGACGCCCCGACCGCGACTCGACAGTTCTAGTTAGCCTCGAATTGAATCGACCACAGCAATGTCTGTTCACCGCAATATTACATAGCGGAGATGTATGAACTGTACTGCACATCCCAACAATGCCAGTCTAAATTGCGTTCACATTCCACCCGATCTAGGGCAGGCTGGCTCGAACAATAGGGTTCACTGGAGTAGCGTTCTTTCACAGGGTTCTGTACTAGGTTACGAGCAGACTATTCGGGTCAATGGAGCGGGAAAATTACCTGTTATATGAACAGTTACAGTTTTAGTTTTCTTTTGAGAAAGAGTGAATTTATTTGAATTTTAGAACTTGTGGCTACAGCGCCCTAGAATTTAACTGGTGGTCAATCCAAATAGTATTTTTTAAGTAATAGTAATGTAGTAATCATAATAACCTCAAATACCTATAAAACACTATACCAATACAACGAGACAAGATAAAAGTTCATGTAATAAAATATCTGAAGATATAGCAACATTCTCTCTCGCATGTGAACGCTTAATAACGTTATTGAGATAAAATTCTTCAATCACATTCTTGATGCTTTCAATCTCGAAAATGTGAGCACATTGCCTTTCGTCTAACATAATATTCGCGTGGAGTATGTGAATATTACCTGTAATGCGAAGAATTTCTTGGCGGCTTCAATATTGTTACGGCCCACTTGTCTCACTTCGAGGATCCGCACAATCATTTCGCCGCGTCGCTCCACCGCCTGAAATTAATACATTAAAAATATGTTACATAAATAATATCTCCCAAACATTCTAATATCAACGTCGTATTTGTAAAGTCGAATTTCATTTTATCCTACGACGACAAAGTCAAATAAGAGTTATAATTTAAGGAATTTAAGCATTAAAGTTTTTCCGCCAAAGTATACTAAGATATATGAATAAGATGTCCGATTTGTTACAATGGTAAACATAAACATTACACTATCGTTACGTCAAGACGTATTTTTAACTGTATTTATTAAATAAAGCTTAAGACTTACTTTGTGTTAGCTGCAAATTGCTTTAAACATAATTAGGTAACTTGACTCACCTCGAGCGCCGCGGCCGTGGTCGCGTCGTGATCGTTCTCCACCATTTCAATCTGCCTGAATATTTCATTGCTTACTCCTGATACCTGTAAATTAAAGTTAAGTTAGAGTGATACATTCTATCTCATTTAAAATTTAAAAGGCAGCTAAGGCACTATAATTTAAGTACAAACTAATCGAATCTATGATAGTTGTAAATAAATGAGTATTGGAAAGTAGTAATTTTAGTTTTTGTTTTCAATTAGCAATCCAATATTACTCTTATATACACAAAAATATTAAATTGAAGAACAACAGAGTCCGATCAACTACATCTATGGTAGTAATAACCCAATACCATAATTATTATTTACATTCAGAAACCAACAAATTAGGTATCAACCTCAGTGACAGTAACTCTATCTGATCTGATATCAGAGAAAGTAACTCTGTCTGTCTCGCTTTCACGCTAAAACAACTAAACCAATTTAAATGAAATAGTCAAGAGCCTAAGAAAGGACATAGGCTACTTTTTATACCGGGAAAATGGAAGATCTCCCGGGTACGCGGGTGAAACTATGGAGAGCCACTAGTACATTATAATGGCCCGAGTGAGGCCATTTTAATGCAAATGTGCCAAAAATCAGAGTTATCTATTTTCCGGGATTTTGTAGACGGGTTACAGTTTTTTTTATAATGATTAATTACCTTTCGGAAGTCTGGCTGCAGCACGCAGGGCGGCGCGTGATTGGCGCGCGGCGGCTGCGGCGGACCGGGCGGCGCGCGCCCAGGCGACGCCGTCAAGTCCGGCGCCGCGCGGCCATTCTCCTGGTTATAATAAACACTTATATAAATAAAGACTTGTAAAATTTATAACCTCAAAAGAAGATAAAGGTTTCAGTTGTGAAAGTCATTTTGAACAGAAGATATTTCATCGTAACTCAGGAATTTGATTGTGTTTCTCATTTACCGATTATGATATTTAATTTTTGATTTCAGATATTAAATGCCATCAATACATTTTTAGGGCTCCGCAGTAGGTTTTAAAGGTTAACTTATGTAATAACGTATTAAATAAATAGATTATTACAGTCCTACATAGTACTTCATGTAAAATTTATCCATAATGTACGATAACCCTTTTCAAAGATTAATCTACAGACGAGTCACCCTGGCTCTTATTTCCGATGAAAAGTAATATCCTTGCATCCTTTTTCATTTCAATTGAGTACGCGGCGCGGGCGATAAACAGGAAAGAGGTTAAGGGTTGAAACATATTGCTTTGGATTTACATTTGCAGTTGTGCTGGGCAAGGCTGGAGTTATTGCCTATATTCTACACGGCTATACCGCCACCATATAACATGGGAGAGGCAAGTAGCTAGAATATTACATTGCCCCATGAGTACGTCTATTATTATATCAAATAACCTATTGAGACTATTTGAGATTCATATTAAAATCTTGGATTTCGAAATGGATTATCGCATAAAAATTCCAATAGATTGCCTTTCAAATTGTATCATGCATATGGTAAAAATTGTAATTCTATGCATGAGATGATTGATGAATAAATCTATATATAAACAGAGACGGTTTTAGCTGACACACCCATCTTTACATTTTGAACTTGTGAGCGATACTGTACAGAAACTTCTATGAATATAAATGAGATTTTCAACCTGATACGAGGCTATTAATTATTAAAAGCTAGTATCTATACTGTTGAAACATATATGCGTTTCACTGACTCATCATTTAAGTGAAAATACCGTACTAAATAACACGGTTAATAAATGGAATATATGCAGATTAGATTCACATTCAACTCACTGAAATATTTGTTTCTCGACGAATGCGTTAAAAAATTTGGCGGTCGATTGAGTGCGGCGACGCTGTCGGGGAGACGAGGGGAAGAGGGCCATGACCTAGTTCCGAGTCTGTCCCCCGCTCCCCGCTCGCGTACGCACGAGGTCACTGTACTGCAGTTGCAAGCTCCCGATTACCGCAGAGGTGGTTGGACTATCCCACACAATGACTTGTCCCCCCGAACATACGCGCCCGCCTTTATCCCATCGTGGCTTGGCCCTCGTAGCGGAATCTACGAAACCCGTAGCATCTACGAAATTCGTAGACGTCTATTTACGTAATATCTGTACTCCACGACATGGTTACGAAACGAGCACGCAATTTGTCAGAGTTTATGAATAATGTGGTAAAATGAGGGCGTGGATGAAGAACATTTTTGATTGTACCGTAAAGAACTTCGTGCGAGTCTCTAAATTATTGGGTAAATTTGCATCATAAAATATTCTAGTCATAAGTTTGAATTCTGTAATGGAAGTTTTATTTAAAAACAAGCAAATTACTACATAATAAATTGTTCTTATGTGTTTATTGTGTATTACATGTCCCTATGTTGCCCAAACACGTTAAATAGGTAAACAGATAATAATAATAAATCAGAATAAAAAAAATACCTACTGAAAGATGAAAGAGTTATCCACAACCCTATAGATATTAATTTGACCTAAATACAAAACATCCAAATAAACCGTACAAAAGTAACAACAAAAAAATCCGATTAAGCTCCATGATTCATCGGACGTGACTTTTCAAACCTTTTCTGTTTGCAAAGCAATTACACGGAGAACGTAACCCTTTCCGTGTATACGTCGCATGTGCATATCGAAACGGCATGATTAAAATGACGTTCGCATCGTAAATAACATCTTATTGAACTGAGATAAGGTTGATTTTATTCTGCATAAAATAGTTTAATATTCAATACGGCACCCCCGACGGCGACGGCGGACCGAGAGATAATGGAGTTCTTGCTAACTGACATACAATATCTCTAGGCTTATTGCTTTGATGCTAATCTTGAGATTTTATTAGAATCTCAATTTTATCATGGCGTTTTATTGATATATTCTCCAATGTAAAATGATAATTATCATATACCTACAAGGCACCTATAAGAGTTATTTTATTGCAAATATTTGGTAATGATTTATCATTAATTTGCAGGCACTTCATTAATATAACGTCTCCTTGCAACTCCTTTACTTTACAATAAAATGAATAAAAAAGAGTTATAAAAAAAAAACAATTATGTCAGATATCACACAATACCTACCTACTTATTTCCATCCAATCTATCTCTATATATAATTGGGTGTTTCTCGTATATTACATATAAAGGTTATGACCCCACTGAATAAATCAAAATGACAATGTAAATTACCCTGTACGTATCCAAAAATAGTCTAAAAACTAAGGACCCATTACAAAGTAATACAACATTGATGTTCATCAAACAAAAACAACAATAATTGATGTTAAGCTTACTTCGTATAGAAGACAGGTTGTTACCAACATTTGGTGAATAAATCATTTTGATGGACGATAAGGCACCTAAATGAGGCTAGACTTGCCCTACCTACTCTATTTCTCTTGTAAATCAAACCATTGATATCCTGACTAATATTAAAAATGCAAAAGTAACTCTGTCTCGCTTTCTCGCTAAAACTACTGAAACGATTTAAAATGAAATTTGAATATAGTCTAGTCCCTGATAAAGCAGATTATGCTACTTTTTATACCGGGAAACTGGAAGATCTCCCGGGCACGCGGTGAAACCGCGGGGCGCCACCAGTTATACGTTATATACAGTTTAATATATATTACTGTCAAAAGTTTATTTAAAAAATGGCAACAACAAAGTCAGTTTTGCTTTCTGAGAAAATTATTATCACAAATTAAATTGGTGTTTAAGTAATAGGTAATTAATAATACTCATTATTATGCTTAAAATATATACGTAGGCCGAACCCTTGATATTCAATTCCACCTCAACAAATCTTAATTACAGATTCTGGATGGAGTGGGAGTCGTTAAATACAGGACTACTAAGAGAAAATATATCTATATTTTCTCATGTAGCAAGAGTATTTTTATAATATTCCTTCAACCAAAATTATTATTTTAATCTCCTTTTATCAACATTCACGATTATTAATATTACTTACGTTTTAATATAAACTAAATAATACTTGGTATTTGAACACTTAATGAGTTCTTTTACATAAAAACTACTTTTGGTAAAGTATGAACGTAATTTGACTCAGTCCTAATACTCATTAAAATGCTTACACGTTCTAATTGTTTGTTTGTTACTAAAGCTATTTACATTTTATGACCATCGGTGGGTTACAGTACCATATATCCGTATAGTAAGTATTCTATACAAAACAGCTTAAGTTCACCGACATAAAGATTCATTATAAACAAACGAAATCAATTAAAATATTTTATTGAATAGAAAAATATTTCACTATCGACCAACCAACCGTCAAAGGTCACGTCTCAAAAAACAATCGTAGTAGGTACGCTTAATTAGCGGCAGTCAGGGTTTAAAAAAAAAGAAGACAATCCAAGACGATATTTAAAAGACGTTCGAGCCGCATACAAGGGAGCCCAGATCGATGGGCGGTCGTATTCCTAATCGATAGCATCGTACTACCGCTTCAATGGGGTGCGCGCGCCGCCGGACTTACGTAACGCGCAGAACTAACACCTGTTGCTTAATACTACCACCCATTTGTAAGCCGACTGGTTTCTATAGGCCGTCTCGCTTTTTCGACGCGCAGGCTCCGTGGTGGCATTGGATTTGGGCGGTTTATAGGAGTCATTGCACCACAGCAACCTTCGGCGTTGCACTCAAGGGTGCATAGTAGTGGCTAGTGGTGTAGGAGGCATGATAATGATCTTCGTTAGCGTTATTGGAAGGCGTAATGAAGGGCTGCCATTGAACTGAAAGCTGGAGCGATTAACGGTTCTTGCTTTAGTTTTTGCATTTTTTTTTTATGAAACAGCAGTTTTATTTAAATCGGTATCCATAACTGCGATGTTGATAATAATAGGTACCCACTATTAAGATTAAAATATGTATTCCACTATTTTATGTTTATTTTTATATTTAACTACTTATTTTTTATGTTCGTGCTCTGTAGCCCGGAGACTTTGTAATTAATTTACATATTTATACTATTATAATATATCTATTATATTAATAACAATTGAATATTTCCTAACTATAACCAATTTAAATCTCTAATAAACATGTTAAATATTGAAATAATTTCTGAGTATTCTCTCAGGGAGATCAGTCTTGAAAGTGGGTGTAACACAATTTTACCTCAAAAATTTAATAATTAATTAAGTAGAAATCATAACAACGAAAGTTTGGTAAAATTACCTTTTGTTAAGCAAATATTTTGGCCTTTGATAAAAAGTTGATGGAATATTTTCAGGTAGACAAAATACCTATAGAATAATCTGTTAACCCTCCTAAAACTACTGAAATAAAACACAATGAGATATATTAACATAAATTATTTAACAGATTTATTGGAGTTCACATTAATTAAACGTAAGTAGGTTAAATATAATAAATATTAAAACAAAAGAGATTCGAACCTTTCTAATTATGGATGGAATTAAATGATAAAGTGTATTCATCTCTACACTTGCATATGTGAAATATCTGATAGTATGTTCGTATAAACTAAGATATCAAACTATAATATAATACCTAATATATATCTGTAGATATAACGTTGCAAAAAAAGCCATATTTAACACCAGTCATTCCTAGTTATTGAAACCTAGATCGAAATGAGCGGCCTGTCACGTACAGTACAGCGATATATTTCCATAAGAGAAAAATAACCTAGTTCAGCTATTTCTTTATTTACTCAAACCACATCAAGGTTGGCGTATGTCTAGACGAATGCCTGGAACTACCGACTACCAGGCTGAGACCAACAACTGTTATTAATATGTCATCTGACACATGACGTTCGTCATAGCTGTGGGACATGCAATACGCTCATACTGCGCTCAAAATGAATATTCAGTTCAAATAGCTTTATGCCAAGGGCAATGAATGTAATAAAAGTGTGCGCTAAGGAGTGAAGGGCATACAAAGTTTGGTAACACTACTTTATACTTTACAATCAAATTTTATTGAACTAGCAGTTACTGATAATGATTAGTTTTGTCGATATATCACTCATTTTTTTATTTTATAATTTCCAATTTATTATGATTTCTATATCATATTAGTTCCCGTCCCGCGGTTTCGTTCGGGCTTCAGAGAACGTCAAGCTTTCCCGGGATAAAAGATAGCCTAACTAAATAAAGTGAAGTTCATCAAAATCGATTTTGTGGTTTCGTCTTGAAAGTGTGTAATAGACAGACAGAGTTACGTAGGAATTATAATCCCTTTTATAATGATTAAGATACTAATATGATTTATTTCAGTTACTCTAAAAGCATTTGTTTATTTTTTATTTACTTACAAACACTTAAAGAGATTAGACTTAAAATGGGAGCTAAGTAACACAAAGTCCTTAGGCTATGTCTAGACAGGCGCCGCGCCGCCAGCCGTCACGTTAACATCCATAATGACGGCGAGTCTCAACGATGACGTAACTACAATAACCCTTCGATAATTGAAGCCTTGACAAGTGGAAACTGTGTCCTCTCCAGGCGACCTAGTTCACTTGATAAAATCTATTGAAAATATCACCGTTCTACATAAAGTCCATGCTTTGCATTTGTTTTATCTGAATACGGCCGTGCGTTTATTATCTGGCCTCCACAGATATAGGGCGAGGAATGTGGTTTTTTTACTACATTTGCTTGTGATTAGCTTTTAATAATCTGTAAGAATCATTGGATATATATTAGGGTGGAGCACGGATGTATGAAAAAAAATTTTTTTTTTATTTCTGACTAGTAATAGTGCGGGATTGGTGCCTAATATTAAAGTAAAAGTACGTGTAATTTTTCATTTTATTTGATGAACTTCTTCAGCCTCCGCATTGGCATCAAAATTTTCAAAAATAAGTCAAAATGTTAATCTTTTTAAGGCGAATCATTGTGCTTAATTTAGTGGTAAATAGACATGAAATAAAAAAAAAGTATAGTTAAGATGTTTATTAAAGTATTAAATACGAAATTAACACACAATTTTGGAGAACTTAATAACATAATCATTATTAGTTTGCTTTAAAATCTTTTTTAGTTTCAAATTTAGGCATTACTTTCCGTGATTCCAACTTGGCTTTAATTGCACCTAAATGCGCCTTTTTTGTGCACTGTGAAATACAAGCCTCTGTCGTAATCTTAACAGCTCTCTCAACAGCTTGAGTGTGACAGGGAAGCTTTAAAAATAATAGCTCGCTGTCACCATCAGAGTCAACGATGTACTGAAGGTCTTGGTCAGACACATTTTTCAAAATTGGTGGTTCGGTTAAGTTTTCCTGCCAATCTATCAAATCAATATATGTCGAAGCATTAAAATTGATCAATGGCACTTGAAACAATCTAGGTGTTGTAGGTTGTGCCTTACTGCGAGCCTTTAGTATGCGTCGCGCTGCCAACTCTCTAATGTGTTTCCTGTCATCTGTTATCATCGCAAGCAGAATGCTTTCGGGATGCGCAAAATAGCTATTTCTTTGAATAACCGGATCTATAACCTTTTTTAAAGTTTCTGGTAGGTATCTAGAGGCCATAATAATATTAAACAGATGACGCGTGCCATTTTCGCAAGACAGTTTATTTTTTATTAAGAACCAAGAAGGCGCGTAAACTTTAACAACAAAAGTAGCCAGAATTTTTAAATTTTCTGATGGTTCTTCAGTTCCTACGTACAAACGTAGTATTCGGTTAGCACGCGTCAACCAACGGGCATGTGATAGTTTGCCTGGAGATTTGTTTTCAAATACAGATGATGCTATTGCTGCTGCTGCTCTGTCTGATACCCCATACCTATCCCAGGTCTTCGACAACGTAGGGAAATCGTAGGACATAGATTTTTTTCTTTTTTTTTCAGGAACGCGATCGATCATGATGCTTTCCGGCTTTTCTGACGCTGATGATGCCGCCGAAGAAGTACTTACATCCATATGAACTGACGCTGAAGTGTTTAAAGATGTCTTAGGGTGATTTTCTCGTTCATGTTTCCTTTTTAAAGTTTTTTGCAACTTTCGTGTTGCAGTTACGTCGATCCCGCTTATTATCATATTTCGCGACGTTCTTTGATCACTTAAAAAAGCTTGCTCTTGTTTAGGTACCTTTTTATCCTTAGGACAAATACATTGAGCAAATTCTTTGCAACTTGCATGCTGAAATATCGAAAAGCATTTTACTGCTTTGCCGAAAACTTTGTAAGTTCTCCGGGGAGAGCCTTTTGATAGACTTCAGTAAATTTTTACATTTTAAATGATATGCTTTCAACATTTGAATCATTCTTATTCGAGTCACTGTCGGAATAGACGCAGTTTGCCATATATTTTCAATCCTGGATATCACTGTATCTGCTATCTCCGAGAAAATAGGTTCTTTTGCAGTTTCTAATTGTAATTTTAATTGATGTCTCGTCCATTCATAGTACTTCATTGCATCTTCGCAAGTAGGTAGAACGTTTCCTTTTAACTCGCAAGTTTCACCAAAAAGCGGACATTTAAAAGCACTCCGAGTTGTCTGCATGGTTGCAGCGTAAGAAAACCGATATTTAGCGGGAAAATATCGTGCGTCCGATTCGAGCTAAGAACAATAGAGCACTGAGGCGACGCGCGCGCCACACGACTATTGTAGCTAATTGCCCCTTCCCGCGCCCCCTCAATCCCCTTATTTAAATTTTAACTCGAAGTGAAACTTATTTGCGTCGAAAATACAATATAGCAGTAGCCGTTTTTCATAAAAAAATTGTATTTTTATTTAAATACCTAACAATTAACATGGCGTCTTAATAGAGTCTAATACCAACTATTTTCATAATTTCAAGGCCGATGCGGAGGCAGTTATTCTAAACCAAATTAAATAATATTTTGCACGAGTTATTTTAATCCTAAAAGGCACCGAATTTTCACTATTACATTGCCATTATATGAAAAAAGTTTTTTCGCTCCACCCTAATATATATGCATATTGCATCACGGTAAGGCAGATAGTTACAGACTAGAGTTCAAAAATGTTGGACGTCCGATCAAAATAAACTGGTCGCATACATTTAGATTGTTTTGTATTTACCGTTGATGTAATTAGTATAAATTAAGCCCAAAAAACAATTAATAAGATGGCTTATAATATCACATAAAACACGATGTTACATTCAGGTTTTTCTTAATCATCAAAATGTGCCGTGAAACGTATGATAATTTTATATAAACATCATTTATGTATTTGTTATACGCACAATACTCTCATTTTACTTTGAAATGGTTAATTTATTCAAGCCTTATACCTATTAGCATTTCCATAACAAAAGGCTGAAGCATTGTAAACAATACCAACACTGTCAGAGGAATTCCTTTGAATGAATAAAGGCTTTTATCATCCAAGTTGGATGATCCGACCTCCCTTACAATTTAAATGTAATCTCGAGCAATGCTTGGCTTAAATCAGAAGCTGATTAAGGTTAAATTCTAGGCTAATTTGATATGACAGCATTCAATAACAAATTGACATTATAAAGCCCTTGCGTGTATCTCAATAAGTACCTTCTTGTTTCCTTCAGATACCTTTTTAATAACTAAAACCTTCATTGATTTGAGATTGGTAGTGTTTCTTTAACAAAAAACTTCTGAATTTATCTCACAAGACCAGCGTGAGTTATCTACTAAATATACGACGCATAAAACAACTGTGCAATCAAAAGATCCTCATGTGCCATTAGTGTTAGTGTAATTCGGAGTTTAACTTAAGCTTTGTAGAGTAATAAAATTAAAATTATATTATATCTTCATTTCATTTGTTTTGCATATTCTTATTCATTTGAAATGTCTAACTATAACATTTACTTCATCAACAACTTACCTACCTACATCATGTACGTACGTATATCTTAGTTTTCATATAAATATAAAAGTCTTCACGATAACTTTTTCTTGGATTACCTTGAAAATATTCAACCTAATAGTAAAGTTAAAATTTAAATTTTTTTCAAACTGTATACCTACTTGTTAATATCAATTCATCGTAAATGCTCAATTTAAAATTGAGAAATCATACCACTTGGAGTGTAACTATAGATATTAGATAAATACCATTACAAAATTAATAAGTACCTATATAAATGATCCGGGTAATAAATAAGTTGGGATTACCAGATGACGTTTCAAGGTGTCGTTTACAAGCTTGGGTGAGTCACCGTTTCAGGTGTATTGCCTTGTTTTACTGAGGGTGATTCGAATTGAGGGCGGTACTGCTTAGACAGTTTATGTATTCAATTTCAGTTATACCGACAACCGAGTTTAACTTACTTAAAATATACCTGTGGCAAATCCAAATCTTGTGCATATGACAATTTTTTTTCTTGCACATACGTCGCGGTAGTGTGAAAGGGGTGGAAAATGGTGAAGGGATTTTGTGATATATATATTCCCTATTAGAATGAAATATACTTTATTATTTACAGTATTAATAAATTGATAAAAGGAAAAGGAATAATGTTAACAGAGTTTATCTGTGAGCGGTTTCTTACAGGCAACCGGGATTCTCTTCAAATATATCTTAAATTACAATTGACATAAAATATACACTAGTTTTACATCAAAATTGTTTGAATCTTTGAAGAAGGTAGGTACCTACCTACATTTAAAAGTTCACTCTTCCAACACTAAATATTCCTTAACATACCTATAATGTATAAAGAGTTTATTATATATAATCCTTTGATGGGCATGTTCACACCAAAAAGCTAGAATGTCGCAAGTCTCGTAATATGCAGCGGGCCCATTAAAGCCTCTTAACTTACGTCTCACGGTTGCCCCATTTAAAAGTTTTAGCGCCATATAACGTAAAATCGTTTCATGAAAAAGGTGATGAAAGTTTATTATTAATTTTGTAACGCATATGTTACATGTATTTTGTAGGAGGTTGATTAGGTACTATGCCAGCTAGAGGTATGTAGGTATTATATAATAGAACAAATTTTTTTATCAGGCAGGTGTTAAAATTGTCATGATATTTAATACCATTGTTATTTTTAGTGTCGCTATCCTTTTTAACTTCCACTCCCACACACTCATACTCTCGCTCATACTCTCACTCATTCCCACTCACACACACACGCTCACACACACGACCACAAACACTCACTTTAATTTCTGTAATCGTGGCTTTATAATTATTTTTTCCTTTTATTTTTATTTTTCTTTGTATATTTCATTGTATTTTGATTTATTTTTGATCGTAGTCGGCTTTTACTTTTTTAACTGTTTTCCTCATATCTCATAAAAATTATTTTGTACACTCTTAGTAATTGATAAGTGTATACATATTTACGGAAAATTCAGTTTATTGTAATATCCGTGGAGTCGGGGGCACTGGTGACTTGTAATACAGGTTTTTTAACCTACCATAAGCACCAGGTCTCTCACAAAGCCGGTATGCAATGTCCTGAATGCCATCTAAGCATTGTATCTGTGAGAGAAAAATAAATAAAGATTTTATTATTTTTTATTATTATATCAAGATAATTTGTATATCGTATATATTAATTTTATTTACCTTTCCCTGTCAGGCCGAATAAACTCAAATAAATTCAGAAGTAGGTAAATATAATGAATCCGATTTACATGAAAATAAAGCAACGTTTCTCGGCTTCCTAAGAATTCTCCCCCAGTCCATGATAAATTTATCAAAAGCTAAAACGTAAGTTAGAAAATGACTTTAAGCTCCGTAAAGCTTTTTGTCAATCTTTGACAACCCTCCATCATCTCCTTTAAAGTAACGAGTAAATAAAGTAAAGCGACCTTTAGTACTTCGTAAATAAGGGTCAAGTTTCATCGTGTGATGCTTTAGCTCATTAAGGCCGCCTACACGCGTCTGTTCCAGACGTGACCACGCCCACTTAAGGCCTACACACGCTCTCTAGACAGACTTAATAACCCGCGAATAATTTGCTCCAAGGCATTTTCTGAAAAGTCATGAAATATGTTACATGGAACTTCATCCACATTCTATATATAATCAATTAATCTTAATTCCTTTTTTATCATAAAAAATGTGTTTATTTAAGGTTTCCATTAGTATCTACCTAAAGAGATCATAACTTAAGCTTTAAATAACTTTGAGTTGATAAACGAACATATAATATTGCAAAAAATGTTTAGTAAATTAATTTTAATCTGATTGTTACTCAATTCGAAGCGGTTTATAATGCTTTGAGCCAACCAGCTTCCCCTAAACGATGCGAGGGTCTGTTGGGAAAAGTTATTACTTTGTACGGCCCAAAAAAAAATACAAACCGACCTACCCATACTAATGGTCCCATACATTTGTTGGTTTATCATAAATAATTTAAAAACAGTTACAGTATCGTTTATGTAATAAATAAGGTTAAATGAGAATAATTCTCATTAACCAATATATATTTAACAAGCTTTTGAACTGGTTTCTGAATGATCATTAAAATTTGGTAATATTAATGTTTAGTTGACGATGGATTTTAATTTTAATGTATTTTATATACTTTTTTTAACAGTGGATTAAACAGTGTACCAGCATCTGGTTACCACAATATAAAATAAACTTACCTTAAAATCTGTTTATTCAAATATTGTCACAAAAAGCTACCTACGCTTAAGAAAATATTAAAAAATAAACTAACATATTCTACTGTATTTTTTATGTTAAAAGTAAGTAATTCAATCATACAGCATATATAATGTATGCAGGCTAAGTGCTTTCGGTTTACGTTTTAATTTAAACGTTTTGGTCGCAAGAAACCCACTCCGCTTATGATAATCCGCCCCACCACCGACATCCGGCTAATATCTGTGAGTGAGGCACCCTATGTATCACTCCATAAAACCTCAGTACACCTACAGTTCACACATAAAGAGCTGAGGAACAAAACGTTTCGTCTTAAAGTACAATAGTCCCCCGGTCTGACGCCTCACACCCCTCCCCCCTCTTGGCACCCCGGTCCATACCCCACCCCCTCTCTCGCCTGTCTCTGTGAGCGGCGCCTAATGAGAAGCGTTGAAACCTAAAATTTGGTGCCAACTCGAACTCTGAAGAGCTCTTGAACGTCGAGAGCCGAAACGCCCTCGCAAACAGTGTTCCTACACGTAAAGGAAAATGAACTTTATTTTAACAGACACAGAGTTTATGGGATCTGTGATAAACAATATTGCCCCTTTGATGTGCGAGATGCCGGCTTATTGATAAAATTATTCACCTCTTTTCATTATGCACAGAATATTTTTACTGTCACCTTATAAATGTCAGGTAATATCGAAACATAATAAAACCTGAAGAAATATTGTAAAATATATATCTTTGAAAAGTTAAGATAAGGAAAATGCTTTCTTGGAATATTACAAAGAGATTCATTAAATAAAAAGTTCCTTGCCTTGTTAACAAAAGCTTTCTGGAAAATTTCCCGATTCTGTAATCCTTCTTAAGAATCAAGAGAAATATTTTCCTAAATACCAAAAAAATTTAGGCAGGTATTTTAATCGAAGTAAGAAAGGCAACCAATAGAAGCTACAAATTAAAATGTGATTTTCATTCCCATATTTTACCATATTTTACCATATTTTACTAGTGTTGACTCTTATTACTATACTTACGACTATACTGACGTTTAGTCGTCAGTATTTTGTATGATGGAATTACTTAAAGTTGAAGAATAAGAAAAATAACCGTTTTGAATAAAAATAAACCATCTGATGGATGACTCGTGTTGTTAAATAGAAACAAAGTGCAATAAAACATAAAAAAATATTATTCCAAAACACTCCACGAACACAACGCAAAGTATCACAAGTAACAAAACCACGGTTTTACGAGCTTGTACTCATAAATATTTTATGTAACATGTTGTACCGAGTTGTACTGAATGTTAAACATAAGCTATAGAATAAAAAATTCGATACACAACCTAATGGGTTAATAATTGCATTGTATTTCCATCTACCAGTCGAAACTACCATCTACCTTCACTTTAAGATAAGAATCCGATCGATTTATACAAAATAGGGGTAAAAACGAACATACAAAATGGCCGAGCTGATGACTATTGAATTTTTTGATTAGAAAAGTGAGTTAACTACTATGTACGTTTACAATTAGCTTGCTACTGTATTTATTTCTAATAAGGATTCAATACAAACGTACAATACTATAACTCTGCAATACCATTGCTACGGATTTCGTAGCAAATGCTACGAATCACGTAGATGGAACTAAGCTACAGCAAAACTTTAATTAACTACGTAAGAATAGAAACTTTGAATGAAGCGAGAACAGCAAACGCTGAATTGACAAACTTAACAGCAGAAATGTAAGTAAGAAAACATAATTTGTTGTCGGTTGAAAATTTTCTACGCTTATTAGTTTGATTGATAGATTCATTTTTGTAATCTGAAAAATTATATAATGAGCCAGACAATAAAAAAAAAAATTACTAATAGGTACTATGACAATGTAAACCATGTAAACATTTAATACATATTGTTACTGCAGTATTATCATTGCTTACTTTTGGCATTATCCGTTATCTCGATTTGATAAAGGAGTTATCGAAGCGCAGGACTTGTATCGCATGATAAGGTATGAACATGAAAGCTGTGCACTAAAAGCCACATATTCGCAAAGATATTACAGTCAGTACTGTCAAAAATGCTACGCTTGTAGAAAATATTTTAGAGTGCCATTCACAGTTGTTGGCACGAAATATTAGTTTTAAATGTCAGTACCTATTTATTTCTACCATAATGTACGTACAGTCTCCAACGTACATAACCTTTAAATGCTTTGTATACTAGAATTATACATGTTAGGTTATCTGATCCCAAACTAAGCTGAGCTTAAACTATGGTTTTAGTTTTGGACCTGGTTACCAAACCAGATAATATATTAACCTACAACTAGATTTTATAAATACACATGCATATAAAAAAACATTGGCGTTGTAATCGAAATGTATGGCGGCTATGTATTTGATGTAAAGTAATTTAATCACCACGCTTCCCGGCCAATCTACCATAATAACATTAAGTTTTCTTTTTAACTTTTACTCGTTTACAAAACTAGATACGTAGTATAAATAGAAATAACTATAAAACGTTAGTAGCTTGAATGAAACTCATCGATTTACTAGAGCATTAAATTATAACGCAGTTATAAAAGTCCTTGAACTTTAACTGGTAAATGGTAACTATCAATATATCTAAGGCTCATTCATGAATCATGTTACGGGCTGAAAGCTTTCAAGTACTGCCCGCCTACAGACTTACACCTACGCGTGACGTCAGATGTAGTATCTGAAGTTTAATTTTGTAACGTAAAGAACGACGGGTTTCTACCACAGCCACTATAATCTGTCCCTTTCATTACTGAACAATCAGGTGAGAAGGCGACTCTTCTTCCACGTTTGTTCCGGTCGCCCACGGAGTTTGTATTGTGTTTGTATATAAGTGTATTAGACAATACAAAGACTGTTTCTTAAGACTGTGCAGAAACTATGAAGAAGTGACATAGAACAATAGTGAGCCTGCTTCCTACAGAAGGCGACGTCTTGATATTGTGTATGACCAAAGAGCGCCATGTTTGGTAAAGGAAAATATGCTAATATGACTTTATTAAACTCCTATGTATATTGAAATTGTATATTTAATCCTTTCACAAGGTTTCCAATAACCTATTGTCCATAATTATATGGTATACATTTATTCATACGTACAATTACTGGAACTATTCAAATATTGTCCCCGAAACTTGATATTAGTCGGCAACAGTCCGTCATCAACTTGTGTCAACAAGTTCTAGCCGTCAAGTGGCCACAACAAACCTTTGGCTGGAACTTGGTTATTTATTCAAAGAGCTGTGGGACTTTGATTATTGTAATTTGGACTTAGTCACGCCCAACTTGGGGTTCATAATACGGGGACGTCACAACGACTGACAATAGACTTGAATACGGTGTGTTGATTTTATAAGATCAGTCCCTTAGAAAAAGCGGCTACGGTTTTTTTGTATGAGAAATAGTATTATGGGTTTTGGAAAGTTTTCCTTCCTGTTCTGACCTGAATTGAAGAGAGTTTTCTTTACTGTTTTGACCTGACTTGAAAAGTAGAATCATTAATCGGTAGAGATTTTTTGTTAGCATAATTTTCATAAATTATAGCTATTTTGGCTATTAGCTGTGATATTCCTAAAAACCAATAAATAAATATCTATTTGCCATGTGACAATAGAAAATACTAAGCTTAGTTCAAATTGACCGTGTCTGTAAATACCAATATAACATTTAGGATTTTTTATTACACTACAATTAAGTAATTTTTTATTTCAAATCCAATTAATTATTATGATTCAATTATTTTTTTAAAGCCAAAGCCAAGGGGTGTTAATGTCAGTAGTTTGTTTATAAATAAATACACTGTCCTTCGATCACACCTCATCCCCTACATGCTACATTTGACCTACATATCGATACACGTGGATACGATAGATATTAAAAATAAATATGTATAATTAACTTTGGCTAGTAATTTACACGTTTACTTTAATATATTTAATTTTAATCAAGAATCTAATCTGATAGATGAGTGCCCCCATTAAGTTGAAGTACTTATGATCATTCCCAGAGGAATAAATTGAGTGGGAAAGTTTAAGTTTACTCAATTAGATTGCATTTAATATTAATACCATTTGGTAATAATGAAATAAATGCAAGGCATTTCATTTTATAAATGTTACATATATAGGTACATCATAAATATAGCTCTGCTCTACCAATGAATTATTTTGATTGATTTCATTTACCTATAATTACTTAATTATGAACGCAATGGTTTGGTACGGAAAAAGCACACTCTGGTGACAAAAAGTCAATAAAAAATACTTTCATTCTCAACTGTGTCGTGGCAATCACATGTAATTGTATGTTTAAGTAGTACATGCACAGCTTTGACTTTCACGGCTTGCCACTCATTACTCATGTTGAGTATACACCTGGTTTACTGAATGATTTACTCGTTGGGGGGTATAAGGATCTCTCGCCTATATTACGAGTAGGAAAATATTATAAAAGTAATAGGTAAATATAAGTTTAAACAAGGACCTGTCTTTTGGTCATTCATTTTTAACATTAAAGTAGATACACAGTAAAGCGTGTACTATAAAGCTATCTATAACCTTAAAGGTATTTGGTTGTATGTACCTAAGTTATATCGAACTATATTTATGTCCGCTTAAGGTTGAAAATCGTTCGCACCTTCTTTCAAAGGTTTATGAGCCTTTCCAAACGGACCATGTGCAATGGTCTCGCGCATTCAGTGTGTTTTATAGATATCCCAAAATCTAGAGAATGAGAAAGGAATATGAATAGAGAAACATGCCGACACAGTAGTGTAGTTATGAAGTTTATGTCTTTGTCAATTGGTAGAAGTAGAAATAAAATTCAAAATAAACTTATTTTTAGTTTCAATAATAAATAATACATTCAAATGATTCCACCCGTGCAGGAGCTGCGATACAAGAGAAAAACATACATAAAGACATACAGACAGACATAGGCATCTCACTAATATTATACTTCTCTCCTTTTACTTCGATGGCTAAAAACAAAGTATGGGTAACCATAAAATCACTACACAGGCGCTTAAGTATAACATTCTAAGACAAGATGGCGAGGATGCTGCAAGATCGGTATTACAAAGTCATATAAGTAAGAGGGATGGCAGGAAACATAGAGATGATCTATTCAAGTACCTATATCCATTTTAGAAATACTACTTTGGACACCAAAATGTTGCGCTGTTCAATAGGAAACTCGGCCACGCTTGCCTGAAATAGATTCTGAAATCATGATACCTATTTTATTTAATCCGATCACTTGTAATGGGCGAGAAGGCACTATTGCGATCGATTTCTTAATTGGCCCACATTCTTGTGACCTTATAGATTGCCACCCTAAAGCTGCTTAAAACGAATAGCAATTAAAGGTCGGTTAACAACTTTAAAACATCAATTAGGTGATAAAATCAAGGTGCTACAACTTGATTAATATTTCAATGGAGGCCATTATTAAGAGCGGCAACGACGACCACAGTGGTAACATTGACACTGAGTACAAATATCAAGACACCACGTAAAATGTATAGCAATTTTCAGCATTCCAGTCAGTTTTACACAAGATGACATAGATTTTCAGAAGATGATAGTTAAAAAGAAGCGTGAGTGCGGCGGGGTCGTCGAACGGCGTAACGAAACGGCGTCGGCGTCCGGGCCGGGAGGGGCGACGGTTTCGGCGCGCGCTATCGATCGGATCGCATACCTTCCTGCGGCCGCAGCAGAGCATCCTCCGAGCGCGCGACTGTCCGCCCGGCGAAGACTTCAACCTGGTAAGTTTTCGCCACTGCATGGGTACAGGTTAGCGCGGCGCTTGCGGGAGCGGCCGCGGGGCCGGGTGCTCGCGCATCGCGACGCCGCCGGGCGTCAGGGCGCGGCCGGAGCGCGCGAGCCTTCCTCGCGAAGTGCCGCCGCACGCCCGCGCCCGCGCCTGCGCCCCGACTCGCCCTCACCCTCCGCCCCGACCCCGGCCCCGACCACGTCCCCGTCACGGCCCCGCCCCGCCCCTCGCCCGCCTCGGCCCCGTACTCCTCGCGATTAATAATTCCGGCTACGCTGCCAGTGCGTATGTGGGTTAGTTTTTTGGCGATCGATGCGATTATTCGGTGCTAGCCACTTCCGCTCGCTAGACCACCGCGGTGCACCCGAGACGCGGGCAGACGACCTATTAATCGCATTCTGACATCACCCGTTTAAGTGCCATATTATCGCCTTAGGTGTCCAGTTCTTGTATCGATATGGGCCAGACACATTATGCTACATTTCACAATAAGGATAATACTATTCGTTTCTATAGAACCTCTAATCTGGTTTAGTAGGGCATAATGTTTCATAGGATTGATGTTCATAACTCGTCACGAATATAAAACACGCTCTATGTGACAGAAATACCAGAAGTCAGAAGTATAAAATGTACTGTAGAATCCCGTAATGTAGCTGAAAATAAAACTGTAATTTTATGTTACAGTGCCAATTAGTGAGAGAACATTTTAAGTACGCCCTCAATTACGAGCGTGTAGTAATAATTATAAGGGCCAAAAGTCAAATGCGTTGTAAGGGCAATAATAAGCTATTACACGACGGAGTTTTGGTTACGTCCGGCGACCGCAGGGTCCGGGCTAAGCCACACGGGCACGGGGAGGGTGCTGCCCTCCCTGGATACAGCCTTTGAGATCCGCCGACCACTTTGTTACTTTACGAGTAAATTTATAGAATTCCAATGGGCGTTTTCCGTAAACACATAGGTAATATATTAAGTCTTGTTTTCTATTTATTTATTGTTGTTATACCAGTGGAATTTAAACAAATAAGTAATCTCAAAATTTATAGTGATCAAACCCACAGAAGAATGTGCTGAATATAAAACTAGTAATAATTAAACGCACCTTTGATACAAGAATCTCGTTTATTACAAAGTATAAACATTAAACTTGTTAAATATATTCATAATATTGTATTACTTTATAAACAAATTATCTTAAATATGCGTAAAGCATAACAAACATTGAAAAATAGTCGAATCTACATAATATTATAGTTCTTAATTTGGAAATGGCGTGGTGTCCGCTACGTGAATTGATTATAGCAATTTGATAAGTTATCATTTTATTTTCTACTAGCTGCCTCCCCGCGGTTTTACCCGCGTAGTTCCCGTTCCCGTGGGAATACAGGGATAAAATATAGCCTATGTTTCTCGGGGATAATGTAGCTTTCCAAAGGTGAAAGAATTTTTGAAATCGGTCCAGTAGTTTCGGAGCCTATTCATTACAAACAAACAAACAAACAAATCTTTCCTCTTTGTAATATTAGTATAGATATATGTTTTACGAAGAGGTCCTAGTAGTCTTATGAAACCACACATGGAATAGGTACTTTACGTTTTTCGGGCTACGGGCTACGAATTTCATGCTACGGGATACGTCGTGCCTCTACGACGTGCGTCGTAGCACGTCGTACCATCCTAACAGTAATTTATTTTCGGGCAAGTCTACATTTACCATTCTTACTTTGAGGATTCCTTATAGATATGGTTAGTCTGTGGTATTAGTCTGTCTATCTATCTCAGCTGTTTATGGAGAGAACAACTATAAACGCAAAAACGTGTGCTCATTAAAATTCTCATAGCAATATAAAAGCCTACGTTATTTAAAGGAAAGGTCTATAATTACTATATTATAATTGTAAAGGACCCGCGATATGTGAGTTCAACTCATATTTAGCGGCTGATTGCATATTAATGTTTTTATTGATCTATCTTCAAACTAATGTAAACTTGATTCCCCTTTCAATTACTTAATTCACGAAAAGTAAGAGTATATCGATCGTTTTATAATAGGACTATTCAAAACTCATTTGTTGATCTAGGTACAATTAGAATCGATGATATTTAGAAAGAACAGCCTAAAAGGCATTAATTTTTTCTCTTAAATTTGTTGCCATGTCAAATTAGGTACAGGTTTTAAACATAATATTATTTTTTAAACCTTTCAAAAAGTCACAAACGGTAGTTACTCCTTATTTCTTATAACTCTCACTTCATTTATGTTAATTGATAATGACCACTTGGTAGAAGCTATGTATATGTAATAGTAAATGAAGCAGTTAGTAAAGTACAATATGTCCTTTCTTAATTATCACTTGAAATTTTGTGAGGATGGATGTATAGATTTGCACATTGATAGAATATGTTTTGTAATAATAAATTATTAAACTTTTTATTTCAGGGAAATTACTAGGAGCACGGGAAAACCACGAGACTGAACTACTAGACTAGTCATACATCATTTAGAAAACCACGTACCTACATAGGAACAATTTCGTCCAAATATGTTTTATTCTTTAAATCAAACCTTTACTCACATTATGTACCTACGCTTTACATTTAGAGACTACATATATTAGTTAGAATTTTCAAGCGATTTGAATACTAGGTAGTTACCGACAAGCCATCAAGAACACAGCTGTTAGTGTTCACAAATTGATTTACGTAAAACCGTGAATACAACCACACTGACTTTTTGTTTCAATTGTATCCTAGTGAGGATTTCATTTGTGCATGTTTGTATTGTATTTTTATTTTCTACTTAACTACCGGGTGTGGAGAATCAGAAATAACGAATTTCTTACTTGTTAATAGTTAATTATTCAAAAGTTATCTCAAAGATTACTTACGTCACCTTGGAATATCAATATGACGGGTCATTTTTTTATCTTGGGTTTTTACAGACCGATCTACGTGAGATCTTTGGTCATTGTTTTTTTTTGGTTGTAACAAAGTCAAGTTCACAATACTAAACTAAAATACTTAATAAAACTTACGAATTATTACAGTGGTATTTACGTTTTTAATAATCTCTACATGATGATGTTTAATATTTTGTTTACCAAGGGCAAGTCTCAACACACGTATTCGTCTCGCTATCCCGGATAAGGCCCGGGTTGCACCAACAGTCACAATAATGTCTCCTAGAGGTGTGAGCGCTTCTCCTTGCACATATCACCTCAAAGCTGCAGTCGGGCCCTGGACTATATTCTCCGGCTGGGCAATCCGCTGAAATAGATAAATGTACCTTATTAAAAAAAATTGGTTGCCTGTAAAGTCGGTATACGGGCGAAAGTTTTACGTGACAACGACTTTGAGTGGTAAAATAATTTTAATGTGAATATTCATTCGTATAGTAGGAAGAAGGATGAAATAATAGTAACAATTTAAAACATAACGTCACGTTACGTGAGCGGAGCGTAACGCAGTTTCTTGAAGTGTCACCCGGCAAACCAATTTATAAGACGTTGTCACGTCAAAATATTTAGTGTAGTGATTTTATTTTTATTTGCCTACCTATATTAACCCTTCCTACTTAGTACAGTTTTAATTTACAATGACATTTCGGCATCCACGAAAATAAGGATCACTTCCAAATTTTGTATTGGTAGTTTCGTGTGAACGCCGCCTAACTTTTTTGTTTAATTAATGTAAAACAAAAAAACCTACATTGTTTGGTACGAAGATACGAACATTAATTTTAAACGATTTTAAACTTAATACTTACTACATAAATAAAATACTACTTCGACAAATATTCATAAAAAAGGAAAGCGTTCATTTCATGCCAAGAAGCAGTCGTGCAATTGTATCACTGTGTTCCCTTAATAATCCGTATAAATATGTGTTTCATTCATAATAATAACACATAAACACCCACACGAAATCTCTGATAGGAATATGAAATGGGCACTTACTATCAGATGAGCTGCCTGTACCATTTTGTAATTTTATGATAGAAAATGTCTTGATTAAATTTTTTATGATATTTTCCTGTTCTCTATACCACGTAAGTAGGTATATTAAGTAAGATGCGATGTTTTTCCCACATTTTTTTTGCATATTTTAAGTCCTACACCATTATACTTTCACATATACAGGTACATACGATTTTTAATAGATATTAAAACACATGTTTTTTTAATAACACTGTCACATTTTGCCTGTATGTTTCCGAACTAATCTAGCCATCACACTAGTAAAACTTATTTATAAGAGCCACAAAACACAACTCCTCTTGACGTTAGATAAATGAATTGTAGGTACTCACCTAAAGAATACTCCAAACTAACAAAAACTACAAACAAAAGAATTGCTAAAAGTCTCATCTCGACGCGTTACTCGTACCCAAGATGTGTATGTAAGTAAGCAATTTATCATAGTGAACTGTTTATATAACCTTCACCTACATTATCTATGGTTAATAGTCACAACGTTTGTGTATTTTAATGAGATAGAAAATCGATTCAGTCGCTTTTGATGTGCACGAGCACTGAGAAGATTAGGGAAATTATTTTCCAATAAATTACTTGTAGGTATGACATGAATATCAACGTTTCTGGGCCCTGTAGATATTATTGAACTAGATAAATCTTATGTGTGCTTACCTATTTAAAACACTGTGTTTGACACAGCAATAAGATGATGAAGTTTATTGGGTTGGTAGATATGGGGTTATCAATTGAACTACTGTTCTTATTCTTTTCATATTTTCATGGTAAGTATGTATAGGTATAGCATCTCCTGTGGCCCAAACTTAATCACCTAATAGCTTTGATTCAATAACATTGTTGCTTATATATTGAAAAACAGATCCTCGGGAAAACGAGTAAAACCGCGAGTCAGAAATTGAGTTAAGTAAATGAATAGGACATAAATTAGCTATGCACATTGATAGGTCAATTAAAAACGACGAAGGAAATAGGTACCTACCTACTAACAGGTAAATTTATTCTTAAAACTCAAATAGCATTATGTTATAGGTAGCTATGGATGCGTTAACGTCATAAAACTAGTGATGTCTAAGCAATGATAACATATTCGCAAGGAGTCATTGAACTCTATATTACCGAACATTTGATATGTAGATACCTAAACAAATTAATCCCCAAACAATCAACACTCATATAGAGGTGAGCAAGATATTTTTTTTTTCTTGATACAATTTTTTAACCTACCTAAGTACATAATACCTGGATATATTTTTAAAATAAACATTATAATAAAATGTAGCAGTTATCAGTTGGTTATCCCCGCAATCTCGCATTGGAGGCCAACAGGAAAAAAATCTACGTGGCCCCCATACCCTAAGGAGTAACAAGAGCTTAACTTGCCTGGATATTGTTATTTTTCTTGTCCCAGGGGGCATACAATTGTTTTCTGTTAGATTATTCTGTACCCTTAACTTAGTTTCAATTGTCGCATGAGGCAATTAGACTCGGCAAGAGTAACTAAATTACGTTTAAGATTTCTGACACTGACCAACACGCTTTACCTACACCTACTTATGTAGGTAAGCCGTCAGATTATATCCTCTTGTAGGTACCTGTGTTTGGATTGCGGCTCCATCTTTTATTTCGAGTGTTTCAGAATATTATTACGCGATGAGAGAGACAAGAGTTTTCACCTCTGAACCAACACCGCTTTTTAACTACTGTAATTAAAATTAGTCTGGATACAAAATACTTATACTTAGGTACATACTTTTATTAAAACGAATATCAACAGTATTCCAAAGTGACACATGTGTTTTTTTCTACTTTCCTATAAGTGCCTGGGTTGCACCAGCAATCACACGTATGTTTTGGGTACGTATTAGGGCTTGTTAAGCATGTGGGCTCCAACCCACAATTTGGTCCTGGATATTGTTCACCAGATGGGCATTCTGCTGAAAAATAACATTGAGTATAATCTGTTACCCACCGATGCAATTTGAATTAAATTTAATAGTACCTTACTATCATAATTTACCAGTTTCGTACAAAGCTAGGTAGATATAGGTAGGTATATGTAACTAAGTAATCTACGAAGTAAACAAATACCCAGCCAAACAAGTTTTAGTACGGATATAGTTAGGTACCTACTCGTTCAAAAACATGCCTAGGGATGTGTTAACGCAAAACGAAAAAACGTCCCATCATATATAGGGGGGATAGAATACATACCTTTAGCGCTAACTAATATCACAAAAACACACAAAAATAAAAGCGCCAAAATCTTCATTTTAACGAAATACTAGGCCATCGACCACCACTGCCGATAAGTAAATAAATAAAACCACAATCAACATTACTTCGCATTTTTTAATAACTGGTCTGACCACATAATAATCAAGTGTTCATTTATCTTATAAATAAAAATAAAAAGAGACGTAACAGGTACCTACGATAATGAGAAATACGAAACTAGTAGCAGTAGTAGCAATGACAACCAATGTTAAAATAACATTTAAATACATAAAATCTGGCTCTAGTTTCTTTAGATACTAAAATCTTTAAGGTCCACAATCCACATAGGGCCTATACATTTCATAATTTTTTTAAAGCCAAATCAATCATAGTTTTGTTTATTATTATTTAATGCTAAATAGGAGGTATTAAATATGTTTTATTTAATACAACACATTCCTTTGAAAACTTGTTAAACCATTTCCTGAGTTTGTTATAACTTACAAACACATACAGATTGATACCACGAATTTTAAAAATAATAAGCTAACAATTAAAACACAGTTTTTTTTCATTTTGTAACAAAACAAGGATTTAATTATGATATTAGTTAAAATACATTCATAGTTTAACTTACATAAATTGTGCAAGAAAATAACTGATACTTAAAAATAAAGACATATAATTATCCTACCGATATAGAAGGTAGCATATTACACACGAGAAAATTGCCAATCTATTGGCAGAATGGGATGAGTTTCTACCAAATGTAACTTCAGGAAATTATATTAGGGACTGTAACAATGCCTGTTTGTTACATTTGTGTTATAAAAAAATATATATAAAAGTGTAAATCAGGATAAAAATAATTGATATTTAATTTATTGAGTAAAGAGAGTCACATAATACACAATAGTTGATTTGTTTAAATCTACTGTTAAAGCTATAGTGAATTTGACATTGATTAAAATTTAATATTTCATTGTCTTTTTTTTTAAATAGACTAGCAGGTGTTAGCCTCAGATGGCTTTTACACCATTACGCTGACTGTTTGGTTAGTTCAGAGGGCTCTCAACTGAAGGAGAATTTAAGTGACAGCTCTGAGGGTGTCCCCTGCGGAACCGTTCCTCGGCTCATGGCGTTCCTGGGGGAAGTGGAGACTCACTTGAATCATTGTCATGCCTTATTTTCAATTTATAGCTAATTGTCAATTGATTGGTTATTTAAATTTTGTCGTAAATTTTCCCATGGATCTTGCAGCATTGATGGGTGTAAGTATGCATCTATTCCCGTATTGTTCTTATTGTCTTGCCCAAAGCTGCTGTTACTGTCACTCTGAAATATTCAAATGTCTCATAAAATATATAGGTTACTAAATCAGTTACACAATAAAGATATGGTGAAATAATTGATTATTCTAATACTTATTGAATTGTACTGGACTTTTCTCTGCCCTATTTCAGTAATTTATTAAGTCTTGAAAGTCAACATAAGCTTTTACACACAAGTTTTTGGAAATATCATATTTATGTTTTAAATAAAGAAATATGATTGTCAAGCAAAGTAGATCAGGGTGCATATTGTTTTAGCATTTGTAAACCTCAATAATCGTCAATGGTTTCTTAGTAGTTTATTATTCAGTAATAAACAATAACTTTTGGAACAAATAGTTTCCTGCATACATATTTATAACTATATAACTCATAAATATGGCATACCCCAAAGCTGCTGCTACGAGAATTATTCCCCCATCTATTATGGTAACCACCACGTCTGTTACCACCATTCTGATAGCGCTTGTTGGAATATCCTCTCTGATTATGATTCCTCCCATGATGCCATTTACTCTGAACTGGTGTACTTTGGCCTACAGGTATGAAGTTATCAGACATTTGAGCAAACATATGCTAAATCCGGAATAGTAGTCAAATACGTTAATTTAGCTTTGTTTGTTTGTGTTTATTTGGTTTGGTAAATTCCAATTCCAGATAAATTCTAGTTTTTCAATTCACTGACAGATAGATAATGACAATGACAGCGTGACAGAACTAAGGACGATCCATCCTGAAATCAATTCAATTATAAATTACACATACTATATTTTTCTTCGACTACTCGACTAATTCTATCCGTCTCAGTATTAAAACAATATAGAAAATAAATATTAAACCATGAAATGTAAGAAATTAAAGCAAATTTTGATTAATTGATATGATTATAATTATGTAACACTGTTTGGTCAGTGCCCACAAGCTAAACTAAAACATTTGTGCAAAAAACAATAGAGCGCATTTAGTTTCGGGCACAGCACTACCTTATTTGTGTGTGACAGATGGATTCTATAGTTTTTGAGCAACCAGTCTCTCTCTAATTCTCTATGGAAGTATTGGAAGTTGATCGAACTCGGGTTTTGTTCGAGTGGAATTGATTATTTCTAATGAAAATAAACTAGTATTTTACAATGATTTATAGATTCCATAAAATAAAACTTTTGTAACTAGAAACTATTACGTTTCACAATGTGGATTCCGTCAAAAAACATTAAATTAGCTGTCGGTAAGTGTTGACGTTTTTTTTTATTCAATCAAACATTACACTGCATCTTGATACATCCTGCCAATTACAGCGGAAACGCAATAACATGATATGAATTTAAAATAAAACTTTTTATATGTATGCTTGCTCCTATAGACTTCCGAAAAATCATCATTGAATATCTAAATAACGCACTAAGTCATTGATTATTTCCATTGTCCTTTTCAGTTTTTTTTTTCATGTTTTGTTAGTACTGACTAAAATAGAAACAAAAAACAAACAGAAAATAGGGACCATTGCGTCCAGTTCTAAGTTGAATTTGTTATTAATTATTTTCTATTACTCATTGTAATTTAGGTGTATTATTAAAAATATAATAATAAATTACACTACAACAGAAAAGAGTATAAAAATAAAAACAATTATCTACACTAATATTATAAAGAGGAAAGATTTGTATTTTTATATGTAACAAATAAACTCAAAAAGTACTCGACCAATTAAAATTTTTTTTTTTTTATATTTTTTTCAAGCTACATTATCACTGAGTAATATAGGCTATATTTTATCCCTGTATTCCCACGGGAACGGGAACTATGCTAGTAAAACAGAGGCAGCTAGTGACTTTTTACTACATTACAATTTTCTCATCTATTACCTATTAAAAAAATATAAACATCTGTTTATCAATGTTATAAGGTTATTAAATACAAGAAAATTACCACTCCTAAGTATCAATTCCAATATCTATATAATCATCATCATTGAATACCTATAAAATGAAAAACAATAATTATCATATAACTATCAAAATCTATTTTTATGGATAGAGAATATTAAAGAAGAAATGTATCCCCTTCATACACCTTAGTATGGGTTTAGAAAGAGAAAAAAACTGACTATCATTTTTGATAAATATTCTACTTCATTTTCCATAAAAATCAGGATCAAATTTTTAAATTATTTGAAAACATGTCATTTTGAAATTGTTGTACCTATATCAGTGTACAAACTGTTTTCATATATGATCATTAGTATTTTTGTGAGACATCTTGATAGTATCTTCTTAAAAAACTATGCTTCATTGTGTTTCAGCTGTCTTCAATTGGAAGGGTGATGTCCGATCAGGTTTGCCTTTGGAGATTGGGGAGACTGTACAAATATTGGAAGAAAATGGAGGTAATTATATGAACATAAAAAGTGCATGACTACATTGGCTTAAGGTGGCTCTTTTTGGAGTCACATTTCTGAACAGATGCTGCTTGTGTTGAGTTGAGTCTGTCATTAACTAAATTACTTTAAATATTAATATTATGAAAATACTTACTTTTTGTCACAAGCTGTATTTTTGTCAATAAAGTTATAACTGGTTTTAAACATTATTAATGCCAATTAATATTGTTTTCAACATTGTTATGGCCAAGTTTATCAGTAAAAGATTTTTTATGTTAAAAAAATATTTAGCAAGGAGTTGAAATACTGCAGGTATTATTGTTAAATAAAACTGCCACTGTTACATGGTAATGATCTAGGTTAAAACTTTAATGTACTTATTTAAGCATACATTAAGTTTTGCTTGACTTGATTTGGCCGGTTGGCTTGGGGTTAGTGACCCTTATGTTCAAGCTGTCAGTTGAGGGCTCAATTCCCAATCCACTCAAAGTGTCTGGCTGTAAATATCTGGATTTAAAAGTATAATACATGTAGTATGATGCCAGCTGTCCAGGTCCATTGTGCAAGCTCTGATTAGCTAGTAATCAGACTGACTCTTTTTTTAAATGTGTCACATTCTATATATACAAAAGAAAGTTGTGTTAGTTATACTACTTATAACTCAACAACGGATTTGGCTGATAATTGGTGAGAAGGTAGCTTGGGGAGCCACTAGTTTTAATTAAAACTACTATTCATTTGAACTGAGACAAAATCAAAAATATTAAAATCAATTAAAATCTATTTCAGGATGGTACAGAGGATTCAGTACAAAGAATAGGTCAGCGTGGGGAATATTTCCTGCCTGCATTGTGTCAATACGGCCTTGTATAGTCAAAGGCTCAGGATCAACAGCCATTGCTGAGTTAAAGGATGACCCTTTAGTCCGGGAGATTGCTTGCGTCTTAAGAGAATGGGCGCGCTTATGGAAAAAACTTTATGTGGTATGTATCCTAACATATTCTTAGGTTTTGTTATACTTGGAAGTTTCTGTAATGCAGGCATGTCATTATTGTATCTAATCTGCATTTCCTTTTCAAGTGGTAGTTACCGTAGTTACACTATCTATTGAATTCATGTGCTTGTTATCATGTTGTGGTTACCACAGCACAAATATGTGCTTGATAGATTTCTTACTTGAGGATTGAAGTCAGTTAGGCATCTATATATATAAAACAAATTCCCCACTGCCTCGGTCTGTCTGTATGAACGCAATGCACTCAAAAACTACTGAGCAGATTTTTTCGCGGTTTTTTTGCGGTTTTCACCAAACTTCATACGATTATTTCATGGGGAAGATTTTTTATGTATAATACATCAATTTGGACCGGGTACGTGGCGCTGGTGGGCAGAACGAAGTCTGCCGGGTCTGCTAGTTATGTACAAAAGAGTCTGTTCTTCGGATGTAAATTAAAAGAGACTAGGTATCGCCCCGCGGTTTCCGAGAGATCTACTTAATTTTGAACTAATACGAACATTTAACACTAGAAGCGCCATCGTTCCATTTTTGACCCACCCGCAAGTTTCGTCGTCTGTAACTTTTTATTTTTTCTACTCAAGGCCGTGATACTTTTTGACTTTTAATAATTTATTGTATTTATTAAATTCAATATGTTTTCTATTGAATAAAAACAAATGTAAATAAAATAATTTGCTATTTACCTAGAACTGCCGCTGGGTCATTTTTGTCCCGCCTAATTTCTAAGGAATAATTCGACGCATAGTGGCTAATTACGCGGGCGGAGGGGTGAATAAACAGTTGAGCATTGTTTCTATTCACTTCTTCGTCGCTTTGTGTAAAAAGTGCATGTTTTTGTTTTACAAACGCATAACTCTTGTACTATTATAGTAATGTCTAGTCAAAGTAGCAGAATATTGAAAGCGCAGGAAATTGCATCCTGTTTGAATGATATTCTAGAGGACAAATCAAATGGCAAGCCTTTGGGATATTCTGATGATGACTACGAGTTACAAAAGAGTTTCATTCAAAAGTTTCTATCTAAATGCCATTGCCAATTTACCCAGTTCTTGAGCTCAAAGTCAGATAAGTATGGCCAAAAGTTTTGGATCGTTGTTGACAAAGTATATACCTAATAAATACGTCTACTGACCTTGGGAAAGATGATCACAAACCTAATGCCATCATCAGGTTTGTGATCATCTTTCGTTTAGGGGACTAGGTGGTACAGAAAATGATGGAACTTTACACCAACAAAGGTAAGAATGTGCCTTGAGACAATTTTTTTAACTCTTTTATTAGCGGAATATTTGAAGTCTAAAAACACTAGTATCGTAGGCACTGTAAATGGAATTCGAAGAGAAATACCTATTGCCATAAAACTGCTAAAGAAGAATTATACAAGTCGTGTCTCCTGAAAACTGGTGACACAACATTGACTGTTTCTCAGACTAAGCCAAATAAAACTGTTCTTATGCTTAGGATGCATCAAGATATAATGACAATAAGTTCTAGTTCAATGAAAAAACCAGAAACAATACTATTCTACAATACCACCAACCATGGAGTGGATGTTGTCGATTCGATCACCAGGAAATATACAGTACAGGCGGCTCCTAGACATTGGCCAGTTCATACATTTTATGATCTGTCTGATTTGGCAGCTATAAACGCATGGGTATTATATAAATTTATTAACACTAGCAAAATAAACCGTAGAGACTTTTTTTTGCAACTGGGGAGAAGAATTAGGTATACGCAGTACATGAATAATAGAAAACAGCCATTCCTACAGAAATTTCAGAAAACCTATTAGAAGAAGAGATTATGAAAAATGTAAGATCAAGACCAAATATACAAGTCATCTGTGAAGTCTCAAATGTTTAAAAACTGTCTGTAAAAAATGTAATGCTAAGGAATATTATTTATGTTATATTTGCTATTCTGATAATAAACAGTAAATAGATTTTTTGGTATTTATTACATTTAGAATTACAATCTTAGTTGTGATGACTATAATAAACTATTTGATACGTAAAAAAAAAAATTGTTACGTATTTCTTGTAAAAGCGTTAATTATTTGACTTAAATAAATAAATAAATACAATTTCAAACAACATACATATTGTTTTAATTATAATTCATGCTTTATGTAAATGAACGTTGTAAAAAATATAATGGGTCAAAATTGGCACAGCGGCGGTTCTAGGGGGGTCATGAGTTTCGGCACTTCTAGTGTTAAAGACCGAAAATAATCAAATCGATTAAGTCGTTCACGCGTGATGCCGTGACTAACGGAAATATGAATTCATTTTTATATATTCAACAAAATGGGTAAAAACCTATGTCCTTGTTGGAGTATCTATCATTACCTGTATATTTTTTTAATCATAGCGGGCCAACAAATAGGCAGTCCGTATTGCCTCCTAATTTTTTCCTTACAATCTTTATTTCAGTAAATTTTGGCTACAGTTTTGTCTTCCTATTATAATTGCGTACTTTGCATTGCAAATCAGCTGTACGAATAGTTTCTTTGTTCATTACCAACTAAAACTTATGAATCACTGTTTGTCACGGTATTGCTCATTCATTTTTTGTCCACAAACTACTGTTTTTATTTATCCAGCTACTTGAGCTCTCAATTCTTGTGCTTTTCAATATTCATTGAAATACATGACAAGTAAGCGTTGTTCTGTAGTGGCAAACTTTTCGTCAAATATAGGCCATTTGACGAAAAGTTTGGTGATCCAGATTGGTATGGCTGTAAAATATGCCCCTATTTTATAAAAAAAACTAGCTCGATCGATCGTTATGACAATGCAAATAAATAATACAAACTATATATTTGTAATATTAGAATTATTAAATGAGAACATTTACGAAACATCTGAATTCTGAACTTAGACCCAATCTCAGCCTTGTGTACCATGCATCAAGTCTAGAACATAACTGTTATTTAATAACTCTCTAATGATGATAATTTGCATTATTTATTTAGGTATCCATATTCTTAACATAGTATTTTGGATATACCTGTGCCTAACGGTGGAGACTTCCAAGAAGCATAAATAACGTGTCAAATATACTACCAGTCAGCATAATATAGCAAACATTTTTAATTTCCTACCATGATAAATTACTGTCAATAGCAGACAGATCACTCATGTCCAAAAATGCATTTACAGGAGCGCGAAACGTACAGATTCAGTGCGGTAGCGAAGGTGATGCGGGAACTTCTCAGCGGAAGGCGAGCACTACTTGCTGGTACATTGACCCAGGATCAAACGAGGGCGTTGAGACTGAAACTCGTCGCCAAGTTGGACTGGGGTAACAGGTGAGTGGTATTGTTTTCCACAGCTTGAGATATTTATTTTATTATAGGTATATAGGATGCCAACAGCACACACATTACAATTTTTTTGTTCTGATGGCTATGCCACTTACAGGCGAATACAGCATTCAATATGTTTGCATTTGATATGTCACATAATGAAGACAATTTACGTACTTAGTCAGATTGTTTTTAGGTCTTTGTGAGCAAAATCCGTAAAGAATTATTTCGACTCACTCGTTGTACAATTTAAAGAAACCCTGAGACATTACACATAGGTATTTTAATCACAATCTAGGCTTGTGATGATGGTGTCCAAAATGTTTGGTATACTTGAGAATTTTAGAAAAAATATACTATCACCTTTTAAACACTTGTACAAAATAATATCTATACCTGCCTACACCCAGACAATCATCAAACAGACATGCTTATACACACAATAAAAATTGGTCCTTTGTGGGAGTTTAAAAGGAGTTTATTTCACTAAGGTTATATTACAATTTCTGCTACCGATCATAATTATTTTTCATTTTAACGAATTTAGCATTTCATGCATTTAACATCTATGCCTTAGCCACCATAAGGTACAATTTAAAATATGAAATCTTCAGTTCCTGTACTGTTCTACAACAAATAATGATTATAATCAGATCTAATATAACTATAACCTATCTATAACCACATAATGTTAATCTAATAATATTAGTCCTTTGTCCTTAAGGATCTAGAATCCTGTCATCAGTTGATTATATCTCCTAAATACTAGATATGATTTTACTAATTTTACTGTTAGTTTCCGTGCGTGTGTTTTTGTGTTCATGTTTAATGTGTTGAAATAAAACATCATGATATTATTTTATTTGTTTAATTGAGAGATAACCAAATCACAGTATGGTAAAAAAAATATTGTCATAGTAGCAGTCTTCCTAAATATAATAATTTACTCAATCTGTGTCAATGTAGGAATGATATAATTACGTGTAGAATCCTTAACTAGTATTCAAAATATATTTAAAGTCACAGATACACTGCAAGACATATTAGAATAGTCAACTATTTTATGCTGTAAACTGGCATAGTCGTCGCGGAAGACATTGAGATTCCAGTAGAATTCATAAATGATATTTGCCTTAGCCTATAAAGGAAGATAGATTTATAACATGCAATTGGTCCCTTGATGCAATAGACAATTGTTTCGAATAGTTCATAATTTTCAGATTGACATAAAAGTGACATTTCAAATGTGTTTACAATGGCACAATACTTATGAGTAAATTACATGAGTAAAACATATTCTATACATAATTCAACACCTTATCTTTTGCACCGAAATCTTAATACTAAATTGGTCTAATATAAAATTGCAATACACTTTTGAATTTAAAAAGTTTTGTACTCATTGCAAATTCAAACTTCACAACTTAATGGCAATATAATTTCTAATCTCCTATAGACAAAGAATACGTCACAAAATAAGCTTTCTAGAAAAAATGGCAGTAAATGGGGTGCCGATTTAGAAACATAAAAGCGCAAAAAGAAAAAAGCTAAACTAACTACTATTAAATGAGGATCTTACGCTATTGTATGGTCGATATGTCTTTTATGGGCATCGACTTATTATTCACTTAATAATAAGCAATAAGAAGACGTATACAAAGTTTGTATGAGAAAGAAACTTAAATTATCTTATGTCATATTTTGCCTTATAAATGTAAAATGCTAATATTATTTAACACGTAGTGCATTAACAATAAAATTACGCATGTACTTTATATTTAATGACAATGTAAAACGACGGGCATATAACATTAATTCCGAACGTGGTGTTCCACGGGTATAATAAAATCTAACTATACTTAAACCCTAACTGCCAATTACATCCCTTTAAACATATGTCCCAGTTTGACTCATCCTAACAGTTTATTACAAACAGTCTTTGCCAAACAAATGCAGATAAACCTCACCTATCGGGTTTCTGCTAACAGTGTCATGATAGGTAGATATACCTATATCAAAAGCTAATTATAAAAAATAAATTTTGCTAGTTCAATAAACCTTGTATAATAAATTTCATTGAAATGCAACCTACATTTAAAATTTTATGCTACATAGGCAAACGGTGGTTAAAAGGAATGTCATGTTTAGTTGCAACATTGTGCATAGTGCGATGGTTCATTACTGGAATTTTTATGTTATACTTAATGAACAACCATCATAGATAACGAGCAGTACACTCGGGTAATACATTCAATATGGATATTAGACGAACGAACAAGTGTGCCATTGATACATATTTTGAGAAATTTTTGTTTGATATAATAGTAAAGGAACTAAGGTAGGTAGGTATACAATTTATTCGATGAGACCAAATATGGCCTCACGGGAGTAAAATTTTGTGGGGCTAGGTGATCTGTCCGTATAATTCTTATAGTTCCGTCCCGTATTGAACAAGCTCTTACAATAAATCAGCCTTGATATTACAAAAGATCTCTTAAAAAATGTATTATAGACATAACATTGGATATTACCAGCGAATTGGGATGTTTAGTGTACTGATCTATCTATTGTGATACGCTTACGTCTCAGTCTCCTTGGAGAATTTCTCAATATCCGGATATATCGGTGTCATCTCGAGGGTCGAGGGGGCTGAAGGTGCGTTAGAGCCGAGGTGCAGCCGCCGAGACAGCTCGTCTAGGACCTCGCCGAATACGCGCAAGGACATGTTCTGTCCTAATAGGTGAAGAAGTAGGAAGTCACCAACCTGAAATCGTAATTGCGTATTGTAATTCTGCCGACATTTTGTCGAGTTATTTATTAAAATAATAATGAAACTAGCTGCGGAATAAAGTCAAAATATCCCAGCATATGTTCACTCGATTATACATATTTCGAAAACTGTCTCTTATATCCAACATAGAAAGATTACATCTTATGTGTATAGTTTTGTAAATATAAGGTCAAATGTACCTAATGATAAAACGTATTAAGTTAATGATATCTACCTGAGTTTTCCTAACAAGTGCTTCAACTCCGTTGGGAGTACCGAAACGGAATCGACGCTTCAGGATCGTTTCGCGAGTGCTCGGTAAGAGTATTACAGCAGCAGAGTATACTAGGGCCAAACCAGAAACCAGCGCAAGGATAATAAACCTGTAAATAAACGATTCAAATTTAAATTCTCGAAGATTTTTAAACAGCTACATAAATTACATAAATAAGTTCTATAAACTCGCTTACTTACCAGAACCACAGGAAGATGAAAATCTTTTCATTGAGAATGTTCAAAGCCAAAACGCAGAGCGCATCGTGTTTCTGGATAGATCCGGAGGCACCAAACTTGTGGAATGTGCATTTTGTTATTCTTGGGAATACTTCAATCTGAAAAATAGTTATTGATTTTTAATAACGCTGATTTTTAATCTGACAGCATATTGTTAGTAGGAAGTTTAGATTACTTACCATGGGATCTGTGCGCACTTCCTGGTTCATGTTAGAGAATTTAATGACATCGGTACCGTAAGTTAAGAAGGCTCCACCAAGGAATGTGTCCAAGAAAAACATATTACCCAACTAGAATTTTAAAAATAAATAAAATTAGTCTTTTCATCTTTCTATTTAAAATATATATATATTATGATATTATTTCGATTGTTTTGATACTTACAACATTGAAGAAGTTCAATACTTCGCAGAAGAAGTAGCCAAAGGAATAAGTGTTGTGCATGTGCAAAGTATCCATAAGATACTGAACTAATCGACTCTGAAACCAAATTAAATAATATAGTTTTAATTGGATTTATATTGATCATTAGTCTTATGTCACACACCATCTTAGTTTATGCAGAAACAACTGCACGCTCGTTTAATTTATCTTATTAAGGACAATCATCAATCTTTATGAGTAATTTAGTACTGAGGCTTATACCAATTGGCCAAGAAACTGGATCTATACTTAGGTAATGTTAATTATCTTGTTATTATGATGTATGGTATATAGGCCAGTACAGTAGATATGGTTATTATATATTTCTAGTCGAACTCAAACATTTGATGTTGTTATCAATATTTTCGATTCTCACCTGACGGTTACTCTTGTCGTCAGCAATAGAAGCGGCAGATCCTCGCATACCATCCGAAATCATGCGGACTTTGCCTTCCTCCCAGTTCTTCCAGATCCAGTGGGGTAGATAAAACAGCAGTCCCTGAAAATACAACCGCGCCATTCACTTTAAACATGTAATTTACATGGCAAGAAATACAAAGAAGTTCATTCAAAGTTGCAATTGTCCGGTCATAAAAGATGCAGCTTACGTCATCTCGCTTTGCGTAATGCAATAAGATCTTTAGCAAGATTTAAGACGAATTACCATTTGTACTGTAGCGTTGCGTAGTTTGGAATAAATATTAAAGTCACGAAGATATTACCTGGAAGAACAGCATGAACGGAACCCATTGGTAGTATGCATGTACGCGCTTCTCTTCTCCGAATTCGTTGCCAAGGCCGGGATGAGCTATCCCTTTTGTATCAGCATAAGGCAGAGTGAATGTATACGTGATCCAGCAAAATGTATTGATCACGTGTCCGGGAATCGCACCGTCGTTGATGCATGAGATCGGATCGCCTGAAAAAAAAAGTTAATATTAAATAGATTTTCCTCAAATATATTTCTTGTAAACGATTTATTACGGGTAAAAACCCATTGTACCTAAAGAAATACATGTCGAATGAGTAGGTCTTGTGGTTGGGTCTATAAATGACTTTGCAAAACGTGGGCACTCTAAGTAACACCTGTTATTATTTTCTATCCAGTTTCGATTATCAATTGATCCTCGTCATCTGTCCTCGACATTGCACTGGAGCGTTTGCGGATGGAGCTAATATTACTCGTATATTTAATGGTTGTGCAGCTGCCCCTCTACCTGTTGCAATTGTGTCGACCGTGACTGTAATCACCTTGCCCGTTGTGAGGGATTTATTTATTAAGGACGCGTAACAAGTTTGGTCACCTGAATACCATGGACAGAATCGACTGTTTGAAGACCTTTCACCTATAATGGTAGTGTTATAAGATTTGTGAATGTAGCATTCAATATGCACGAACTTTACGCACGAAAGTTATTAAGAAACACATTTTTCTTTATTCGGACTAACTAATGTTACTGTTAAGGTTGTATGTAAAACCACCTAATCTTGTTATTCAACACAAGTGGGTGGGGTAAGATCATAAATAAATACAGGTTGATATTCCTTGCATTGTTACTTAAGTGTTGTTTATTCAGTAGGTACAATAAACCTCTATAATTACAGGCAAAGTTACATAACGTAGTTTCAGTCATAGATGTCATAGTTGTAATTACTATGTATAACAACGATCACATTATTTACGTACATCTGGCTTGGGTAACATTGAACCACATAATACTAGTGTGTCAATACCACAAAACTGGTCACTTCACTGGTCAGGCCGCGTGACAATGTGGGGAGTGACCGACTCAAAATAACGGGTCTAATATGCCATGGATATATTCTATAGTATTTAATACGTAGGGAATATATTTAAATTACATTTTAAATAATATTGAAACAACTATATTTCAAATCCTGTTTAGCTTGATAAAGACATTATTTTAAGGAAACAAAACGTCGTGTAAGTTGTATAAATTTTCCTCCTTTGTATATTTTATGAATTTAATCGCAAATTAAAAAAAAAATTATTGCATACTTACGCTTACAGATAAAAACTGTTCTATGTAGAAAATGCGACATAGAACAGTTATAATGAGTCAGAGAGCAATGATACCCGCGAGGTGTCGGTTTGACTAAAGTCACATGCTCGTTAATTACTTCATAACAGGCACTCAGCATCGTTAATGCATTCATCATCGTCTCAAGTCACGACGACACCACTACAGTGATACGAGAAAAAAATCCAGAACACGTGGAATATGATAAAATACTTTATATATTCTTCTTAAATCCTTTAGAAGAGGTGTTATACAGGAATAGGTGTTTGTAATGAGTTTATGTTTAAAAAAAAGCTTGAAATAGTCATTATATTGTAATGCTGACGTAAACGAGTCGAGAGGATGTTCCACTTCCTGATTCAAAAATTCTCTGAAGGCAATGATATTATACACCCCATTTATAAAATGTTATGTAACGTGGAATTGCCAAAACTTTTATGTCTCTGTCAGTCACGTGATTGTCCATTTACGAAAGAACGAGATGGCATACGTCATACGTACGTGTTGTTTCCATAGTAACATTATTTTGTTTACCAGTTAGCCAGACGCATATTATTGCGGGCTTAGAACAATACTATCAAAATTATAAAATCTTCTAGCTTCCGCTCCGCGGTTTCACCCGCGTAGTACCTGTTTTCGTAGGAATATAGGGATAAAATATAGCCTATGGCACTCGCAAATAACCTTTAATTAGTAAAATAATTATTTAGATCGGTGCCGTATTTTCGGAGCCTATTCATAACAATCAAACAATAAATAAATATTTATAATATTAAGCAATGATTGGTAAAATTGTGTTAATGTTGCCTTATATTTATACCGTATGTTAATACGGCTGAAAATTAAATATTGTACCATCAACTGGCAACTGGCAGTCAAGGCATTCCTTGAGCTGATCCGATTATGTAAAACTAGTAAAAACATAACATAATAGTAAATACCTACCTACATACTTCTAGTGCTTTTATTGCCAGCTTTGTACCGATAGCAATTGGCTTTAGGCTTGCTCGGTCTACTGCAATTGCCAGGTAAAATAGTAGGTCATGGCGAACATCGTCGTATGAACTTTACCGTCATATAATAAACATAATAAAAAATACCGTATTATGAGCTGATTTTGTCCTCAAAACCGTGATATGATTCATCCGTTAAAAGGTAATAATTCGGGTCATATGTAACATATAAAAAAAATTGCACATTAAGCGGCATTTTAATTACGTATTCAAGTAGGTTTAGGTAAAATAATGTTGGGCACATGTTAACTCAATCGTACTTGGGTACCTATATCGGATTATGCAATAAAATGCCTGTTATAGCAACAATAGGGCATTCAACTTTTAAGCAAGTTTTTAATCTGAATAACTCAGACTCGGATTTTATTTTTAAAACAACTTAATTTGGGTTAAAGGTTTAATTAGTAGGTATCTACTATTTATAAGACTAGGCATAGGATCTTAAAATTACTTACATGGCAACAACCTTTGTTATCGCATGCAACTCTAACTAGGTGTTTTGATTACTAACACCTGAGGCAGAAATGTGATTGTTCAGGAGTTGCATACGCGGTCGGGTATCACGAATTGCAAACGTTGCTCTCAAAGTCTATACGAAGCTGTGTAATTGTTTTCAATAGCACAACGTTGATTTTGCTAACTTCGGTCGTGACTTGGCTCATGTTAATGATGTAGAAATATTCTTAGTAAAGTAAGTAAGTATACATACATTATACGTACATGCATTGGAAAGTTACACACAATGAGGTGTGGCCTAATGACCTGTCATGTGTCATCTTTGCGTAAACAACGGGTATTTCTTTAATTACCGTTCGAAGATCGTGATTTAATAGTTAATTTTAAATTAGCTTACCTTACAAGTGCTATACTTATGACCCTATATAAGCCACAAGTATAAGTTACAAGTGATCATTAAGTAGCTGTGTTTGTGTTAGTAGCTCATCAAATGAGGGGCACGCGATAACATGAACATAAACATCATTTATGGAACGTGTTTCAGCTAGCTTTGTTGCCACTTGAAGCTGTTCCGAACAGGGATCACGTATCTATAGATCATAATGACGTCTCGTCGGATATTCGCTAGAATCAACGCTGATCGTCTGTTTAATAGGTGTAATCATTTCATTAATGGTGTTTATTTCATGACCACTATTATGTAGAGTATATACGATGCGTAACAATTGGATCATTTTATTATCGCTGGCACATTGTATTTAATTTTTTATGATAATGACATTATTTATAGCAATTGAATTAAAATTAGAATGTAACACAAGAAATTTTAGGTTACTGACCGCTAACGTGAAACAAAAAATGCCTTTCATACGAACACGAACTGACATTTGAGAGACAATGTTAGTTTTTCTATAACATAGACTAAGAAATGATTTTCACCGTCACGGTTTTAAAGATGTGGCTTTATAAACGTCATTGGTGGTCAACGGTGGTAACAGCTATCAAAATAAGAATATAACTTATATGCAGTTTACGCTTAGCAGCAGTTACACCTGTTGCCTAATACTATACCAGATGTTATGATTGCAGCAGGTTCACCGACCCGATTTGCTTCACTGAATTCAATCTTATCACGTCCGTTTACGAATGTTTGTATAACCAATTTATCATGACATCTTAATGTGGGTAACTGTTACAACACAGGGTTCCTACTCTAACCAACGACCTGAAAATGACTCATTTTCATGGTAGACACGAGATGTACCTCAGCTCAAAGTTACTGTTATTTTTACGTAGGTATGTATTGTTATGATAAGACGTTCTCTGGGTCACTCAGTTAGGTCAATAGATTTAGCAGGTGATAATGGAAACTGGATCTCATAATTAACAAGACATTTCAATTTAACTTTCACTAGTTTAAAAAGCATCTGTTATTTAACAAACTTTCAAAAATGACGACGGTGTTTGTTGCTGTCCAATTGGAATCATTTAAAATGAAAATGCTTCTTCAATAAATTTGTTAGAAAATGGACAAAAAGTGACAGATAATAGCATAGTAAATTACTGAGGCGTAACTACTACAAAAAATCTCTGATCTCATCCAAAATTCTAAGTATATTTGCGAGAAGCAAAATGTAATAGGTACTGGTGTAAAATAACTAATTTTGTTATTTTAAGTGAATGAAATGAAATAAACAATTATGTATAACTTAATTATAAAAAAATACTACTTACCAATAAGATTATTGGCCGTAACAAGTACGCAGCACAGGAATAGTATAGCTGAAGTGATGCGGTAGTGCATTCGAAACACCATGTTGTCGATGACAGCCTTGTCGATCAGGTAGCGGACTTTGACAAACCCCGCTACCGAAGACACCAAACCAAACACCGCCATCTTGTATGGATCGTGTTATCTGAAAAAAATTAAGGTATAGATTAAATATAAAAATTCAACAAAGATCCCTAGTAAGGGAATTCGAACAACGGCGACAAAGGATTACTATAAATAAATGCTACACAGACATGCGACGTGACAAGTGCCATACGCTATCCATACCAAATTAGAACATAAACGGTAAACATTATTGGTATTTTGATTCAACCAATGTGTGCTGCAGCTGGTCCTCATTTGCGTTTTACGTTCGTGTCTTTAACATTTGTGATGACACTGCTGAAGGCTTCATATATTTGTTAATTCGTGTACCGTTACGTTAGGTGAGAATCTGTAGAGTAGTCTATTGGTAAATTAAATACCAGAGCTCGGGTCCTCTCAATCAATGACCTCAAACATAATTTAACGATGCGGCTACCTCTCGCCCACGCTCCGTAGCAGACAGGTCCGTCGCTTTTTATAAACCAATATTTTTTCTTAATACTTCGACCACCGCATTCTCACGTAAGTTCCCTAAAGATAGAGGTTCCTCTTATTGACATAGTAGTAGTCTCTAGATGATCGTAGGAAGCTCATAAATAGCTAGGTAGGTTATAGTCTAGAAGACAATTTATGATAAATGGATCCAACCTTGACGACTTCTTGAACTCGTTCCTACGCAGTGTCATATGTCCAACATGTGTTATTTAGGTCGACCGTAGGGAACAAAATTAACGATCGTTTGTAGTTGTCGACTGTGATCAATAACTGGAGTTGTTTATAGTAATATTTGATGGCGTTCTTGATTAGATATTATTTATAACATATACTAACTACTGTTGTCTGCAGTAATTACTCAATCAGAATTCCGTTGATTTGCATTCAACATGTGCAGTCTAAGTGATATAGGGTTATTTCTTGAACTTTTGCTAACATTATCGTAATCGTGTTAGGATCATTCGTCGTGGAAGCGAATGTTGCGCCGGCGCAGGGCATGTGGCGGGTCGTCGACCGACCGCTGCTCGTGCGCCTTCTCTGCGTTTTCAACTGCCCCTCCCCCGTCCCTGCCTCGCTGCTTTACCTCCCTCGAACCAGTGCTGATGCATCGCATGGCAACGCGAATTTTACGCTGAAACCAGTTTGAGCGACAACATAGCAAATTTTGCACTTCTTCATCACGACGCGACGATCGATTAGTTGAGGTGTGGTCTAAACATGATTTCGTGTAGTTTTGAAACAGCAATTGACTGTTGGACTACTCAAAAAATTTTGAAGTAAATGATTTATCTAATATTTTTTTACTCCCTGGAGAAAATATAATTTTATCTATTATTCTATCTCTAATATCTATTCCCAAAATTTGAGGTGAGTGTTATTTGCTAACGTGGTGACTGATAATAAGATAGGTGATAGAAGCGGGCCGAGGCAAACATTCCACAGTTTATGACATGCCCAAGCACACAGGCACTGGAACGATGGCGGGTGGACTGCCTCTCTGAGGATTGTGCGACTCATAATAACTACGCATCCTTGTTTCACTTGCTTCTTGCCTTTGTTCATTAGTCTTAGGCATTTCTCGTCTCTTTTATTACGTTTCGTAGCAATATATTACTGCAGACAGATTTGTTAGTCACAATTTAAGCCACTGTGGCGTTTTACTACCAGAGAGACTTAACATTAAATATCTATCCAAAACCAAATGATAACGAGTTAAAGTGTGTACATTAACAGCTGCTGTACTTATTTAAGTCGGTCGGCACGCGTTGGTTCGGATCTGAATGGACACTAATTGCGGTAGATGAGGGCCGCGTCCATTTGAGCATCACACGTCTACACAACTTCACATAATACCGACAACCTGTCCGTGGGAAAGAATTTTGATCCGATATCGACACCTTTTCATAGTGCCTTTCATAAGTAGTAAAAGCGTAACTAATGACATGAAACGATCGGTCTGAATATTAGGTAATATAGAGAGCAAGATCTGTCGAGTGAACGGCCAGTTTGTCGCCTCTGTTGTAATTTATTTTCTGGTACTGTGGCATGCCTCCGGCAATACAAAGTAGGTACGACTATGGGCGGCCAATTCATTTGGTCCATTTTGTCTCGAATGTTAAGGTCTCGTGTCCAAAATTGATTACTCTTCATTGACTGCCGGCACCATACCAACGATGATGTTTTGTTCATTAAGAAAATATGTGAACCACGTGGTCATTTATACCTAACGAAAGTATTTGCAAGCAGACTTTGTTTAGGGGGTACAAGGGATTGATAAGCTGGTATTGGTCATTACATCCGCAATGACTGTGTCAGAGTTTCGTCATTACTACATGTACGAGTAATATCGGTCGATACGGAAATGCGCTTCGAATACATTGCGGTTACACTAAACCAGCTTATATTTTGTTACTGAACCTTATAGAGGCGATATCTTTCCGATATTTTCAGTTAATCTTTTATTATATCAAACATCAATTCCTAATCAGGAGTAGCAATACTATCGTAAGGTCAGATCCTACTATATGATCAAAATACTTATTCAAACAAAGCTAACAATTTAAACTTATGCGGGCCATAATTGTTATCGCGTGTGCTGCGTACGTAATGAGGAATCTTTAATCGACTTTCAGAACAAAGTATCAATTATCGGTGGGATTCTTCTCTTGTAAAGAACTTTGACGATGAAATGAGATAGAAATCATTTAATGATTCAATTCAACTTAGTCAATATGTTGAAAGTCATATAACAAATAAACTAAATTAACTATCTGATCGCGATCATCTTGACTGCATACAAATAAATAAAGTATTATTTGTTGAGCTAAATGACAAGTAAATCACTGTAGTTGCATGGGCTCTCATAAGTTAATGTCTCCGCCACATAATGGTGTGGGAAAGAAGGTAATTATTGAAAGTTGATATGAACCTCGCAAGTTCAAGGCATTCGATTATCACCAGGCGCCTGCTTATTGTCGATGCAGGTGGCGTAGCGCATACTCCGTGACAGGAATTCAATGGCCGTGACCGTTGGAAGATGCCCCCTTTTGTGAAATCATACCAATGAAACTCTCACACTGTACTAGGAAACCAATAATTCCCTAGTGTCGTTAACAAGCTATTTAAATTTTAAATTACGTTTCTATTGAGCGCACAGGCTTTTTAATGTATTGAAAGGGTCTGGCTCATTAAAAATGTTACTGTTTTTTGTGATTGCTCAGTTACATAATAAAGTGATATCCTACTAATATTATAAAGGCGAAAGTTTGTATGGATGTTTGTTACTCTTTCACGTAAAAACTACTGAATGGATTTGAATGAAATTTGGAATAAAGATAGCTTATAACCTGGATTAACATATAGGCTACTTTTTATCCCGGGAAAATGGAAGACCTCCCGGGTACGCGGGTGAAACCGCGGGGAGCCACTAGTTAGTTAGATATTGCGACACTCTCGTTCGTAGGTCGTGATTTGATGAATAATGTCAAGTATATTTTATCATTTATTTCCAACAATGATAATTGCAGCCGAAATAATATTAGGTATATTAATACTCATTAACGGGAACTCGTTAACAGTGATTGAATTACAATTACCTGCCCATTAGCTGCTGTAGGAAATGGTTTTCTGCAGTCACCATCCAATGTATTATTTATTTTTACTCATGAACATATCCGGGTACGCAATGTTGCTGCTTCAATTAAAGCAGATTTTTTTTTTGTATGTAACGTCAATGTAATTATTTTTACACGTCCTTGGACGACTAGAAAACATCTTAAATTAAGGTTCGTGGACCGTGAAAATATCAATTGTTGCTCATAACGTAAATAACCTAGCATTTTCTAATACAAATATCAAAGTACATATACAAGTACATGTATTTGACAATCCATTGTAAATATTTACTTTGCCATTGACCCAAAATTAAAAACCAAATATTCGTTATCTATGCCGGCACTAGCGATATATCGATGAAGACGTGGTCATTATTTGTATCCTTCTTCGCTGCTGTTGTAAAATTTGTTTACTTCTCGTTTACCTCGGTGCTTTGTCCATTCTATTCAAATATAGTTCCCGGTACAGAGCATCGCGTGAACCGCGTCCCTTCCCCCTTTGCTCACCGCTCAGGTAAACGGGACAGACTCGCTACCTGTGACTGTGAGAAACTTCATACCACCTACATGTCAAGTCCAACGTGCATCATTCATCTTCAAAGTTTTTACGAAAATTAACCCAAATATTATTATCGAATTGTTTCTTCGCAAGACAGCGGCCAGAATAAGAAAAAAATGGGATGACTGTGCACAAGGCTTTCATCGGGAACAAAAGCCACATGTATGCTGTCAAACGGCATTCCTCATAACTTGGTAGTGATTTAGACTCGTCTCGACAATATTATTTATCCAACTTTTCAATGCTTCAACTTACCTTTTTAAACCTAACAGTTACTTTCCAGTCGGTAGTTTCTTATAACTTATCTCACGTATAACGTCTTCAATTTCATACACAACACTGTTACAGATTCACTTTACCGTTTTAAATGTACGTCACAAAATATTAACATCGTTGAAATGTCATAGTTATCTAGTAATTATTGTTGTAATTCGACGGTAGCGGGGGCTCGGCAGCATACGACACACCAGCTGCTCTTGGGTGAGAAACACAAACTGGCTAGGGCAGTCGATTCGATCGCTCGCGACTCCGCGCACCCGGCGACGCGCGAGTATTTTATTTACTATGAACTTAGTCGGCGTGCTGCTTGTGCGCATATCTTCTCTCTCGCTCTTACCTATGCCTGGGCTACTGCGCTCACGTTCATATCCCCCTCTAAAAATCAAAGCGAATGCACAGAAGTCGGTAGCCGAGTGAGTCCATTGGTGAACGAGTTTTGTCGAAGATTTTGACTTCGTTTCGCTTTTTCTTCGTAACGGGCAATACTTGATGTTTCGTATGCTGATTTTTTTGGTGGATGATGACCAGTTCTGTCGAGAGGGAATAGCTCAGGGCTTTAATTAACACATTATTGGTTACAGTAATATATTTAAAGAGTATTAACATTAAAGGAAGGATAATCTACCTGCCCATGTGTTATTTTTTACAACTTCAGTAGTTAGTATGTTTTGTTTTTTATTGTTTACCTAATAAATGAAATAAAAATTAAACATCAATTTTGCTTCTTATTTAAACTTTACGGAATAATTTAAATGCAAGTTTAAATTGTACTAATATTAAGGTTTCTATGAATCTAAGCATATCAAACTTAGGTACATATACATTTTATCACATCTGAGAGTTGCTTGCTTATATCGTCTAATATGGAGATAATTAAAATGTCATAATATAGCCACGGAGTTCAGCTGGTCAACTGGCTAACATCTACTCTGTCATTGGATAGGCATGCGAACCGTCTACCTGTTGCCTGTCCCGACATTAAAAAAAATAATAAAAGCAGTATTTCACGCCTTTACAAGATTTCGTCAGTCGCACAGATCAGATATTTCAATCTTGTGTTTATATTTAAATAGCCATTTTATGTTTATGGTTTATACTTTCATGTTTATATAAATATAGCGTTATTTTTGCCTAAATAAATATCTGTGGAATACGGCGTTTGTTCCCAAGACGTGATAAAGGTAGATTCGACAGTGAAATCGATCAATTATGTTGAAATAGTTATGGCTTAAGAGAGTTACTAAGTTACGAAATAAATAATAAAATGGCATAACGAACGTTGAAGTTCGATGCGCCAAGAAGTTTTTGCAAAACTGGTTTTCCCAGTTTCGGCTGTCACGTTGGATGCTATCTAGCTTCATCTCGTACATTTCTGCTGTGCCTGGGTTAATAATACTAAATTTTAGGACTAACGAACAATATTTTACTTTATGGTATAATATTATAATGGATTGTAATACCGAAATTGTTTAATTTTAGTTAAAGTTACACTTTAAATATATATTTGACTGTCTTAGTAAGTTTATCTCCACTTCTAATAAGTTAAACGTCTCTTATTTACTTTAGTAACTTGTTTATTAACCTTAAAAGTTTAGCTGTATGGGTAAACTTCAAGCCCTTGTCCTGGAAACGGCCCTGTCGCCCCAGGCTGATGGGAATTGTTTCAAAGGTTGATATAATTGATCTTCAATTTTGTCGCCGCTGTTACCTACTGGCTGTAAATTGCCGAATGCCTTTATCAAGATTTAGTTGATTGCCCAAGGTGTTAACTGATAGCTTTATCCAACAAAGTTACAATTGTTTATTTTACACACGTGTTACAACTTTTTTAACTCAATTTAATTAATATTCAAGTTCATAGACCTCAAAATTATTGTGTAGGCGGATGTTAGTCACGCCAATAATATCAATAGATAAAATAAGTTAGCTGAAAGAAAAACTATAATAGAGTCGGCATCCGACTATATTCTGTCAAGGAACAATTAATCATAGACTTAAACACATTATTAGACTTGAACGTATGCGTATTAGGCAGCAACGCGTCGCAAGCAGTGCCAGACATCAGCCAGTGTCGCTTGAATAACTGGTTTGGTGACCTTTTGTATGTTGCACGCCGAACGAACCCATGCCATGGACTTTTTTGTGACCACTAACTGATCGTATAAAGAACAAATACCTTCACCGGAATTCGCTGAATACCATTCTACTCAGTCTTGCAATATATACTTGCATATATAACAGTTTTATGAAAGCTAAACATACCTTTTTGTATTCTAGTTAAAGGTGACTCACAAACGCATAAAAGACTGGAGGGATTTTGAGTAAACTTTGAGCACAAATAGTATTTTAGATTATTATGAAATATTAAATGTGCGATGATAATGAATAAATGCTTTATGGATAAACTTTTCATCTCATGAGCGTCAATATAACCACAGGTTTTAACTTTATTGAGATGACTTAAAAAAACAGGTTGAAAACTGTAACGGAAACAAGAAATAAAGTACGTCTTGTTATCTAAGCTTTTATTCAAAATTTGGATGATTGCCAGCCAAGTGCAAGTATTACCTACCTACCTTATATTATTGCGCAATGTCCTTTTTTGAGTAGGTAGGCTATATGATTCATATTTTTCATCAATTTCCCCAGCGACTTTGTGACTGGGGTTTTACGTTACAGTAAACAAGAATAGTTTATAATATACAGTGCAACACAAATAAAGGGTGTTTGTTGCTTGAATAATGGGAAAACATCAGGGCTTGGATTTTTTCTTTGATATGGTAATGAGTGTGACGTCAAATTATTTAATTAAATACCTACTAGTGTGTGATATGATAACATAATAAGCCCTCAAATGAAGCTTTTATATTATATATTCGAAATGACTAAAGACTTAAGTGTTTATGCAATAGCATAAGATGGTATGTTAGAAAAAAGAGTATAACATATTTACAACACATGCGAGAGTTATTCAAAATTAAACCATAACCGTCCTCAGACAAGGTTCTATTTAAAACCAGAGCTTAAATTATTGGAAGAATTTCTGCACATGCGCGTGATTTGATTCAAAGCTCTAACTACAATGGTCGGCGGTTACGTGACCGATTATCTTCTCATCTAATTCGGCTTTTAAGATAGTTTTCCTTGAACATTATCATTATTTGCTTTCGATCTTCGGCCCCTTATTTAATGGTGGGCCGTTTGATATGAAAATTGGTATCGTTTAGAGTGTTTGAGGGTTATTCTTCGCCATTTTTTATTCTTATAATAAAATTCTAAGCTTAGCTATCACTTTGCCTTTGAAATTCAACAATATTATTTAGTAAGTCGGGGATGCAAACAATATCCAGCACATGGTCGTTTCTAAGAATCCTTTTTATGTGATTCACACGGGCTTGTACCTTAGATAGGTACTTGTTTGTGTGGTTGGTTTTTTTTACAAGGAAATTCGCTTTGGTGTAGTGATTTCTTATTAGTATGTCATCACTGTCACACAATTTGCATAACAATACCCGAAAGCTTGTCTGCTTAATAATTTAAGGCCTAAATTCCTTAACATAGGCACGACTGTGTGTCTTTTTTTAGCATAATCTTCATTGGTACCTGAATGATGTTCTAAAAATCTAAGATGTTGTTACAAAATCGTGAACTGTTTGCCGAAAGCTCAAGCCCAACTTTTGATTAGAACCTACGCCCATAACGTTTAAGGGCATGTGATTTTTTTTATTGCAGAAAGGTATTTTATGCAAGTTGTTTGTTGTCCTTAAACCTTTAGTCACTCATTCTTATGACTGTTGAGGGTATTACATGATGGATTTGTTACCTTATTTCCTAGTATGTACCTAACACCTACATGTTTTTAAACACGTCTACACAATTATTGCTAACAAACAGTTGTTTATCCCTATAGCAATTGTGGTTTCCCGTAGGTACCTATATATTTCCAATTTTTTTTTTCAGAAAACTGGGTTTGGAGTTGGTGCCTCGCCGTGGTGCCGAGGCTGTGGACCCTGAGGATATGAGTCTTGTTGAACTATACAGAGTACACGTGGAAAGTGCTGAGCGAGCCGCTGCGGTATGTTATCACAATGAGTGTAATCATTCAATCATCACCCAATCCATAATGTCGATCAGTATCAGATTGATAAAGATTATAGTTTTTGTTTTCGAGAATACTGACGCTTTACTTCAGGATTTTACCAAAATCAATGATAACTTTGAACGTAATAAAACTCTTAAACTAATCACCTTATTAGTATAGTACCTTATTAGTATGCAGGTAGGTAAATTATATAGTAAAAAGTAAAATAATATATATCATTAGCAAGTGCAAATTTCTGGAATTGCCATGCAACGTATGAGGTCATTGTTCTACTCCTTTATATGTAAAATTTTAAACGAATACCTATTATTTTCCTTATTTGACTGTTCGTTTTCTGCATGAATTATCGTACCAGTTTTAATTTGATAACAGCCTTATTAAGCTATGGAAAAAGATTTCAAGTGTTCCAACACCAAGAAGCAACATGATTCAACTAAATGTTTTTCTTTTACTGTAAAACTAGTTTCATCTCTAGGTGTCGTTGAATTCCACGCTTCGCAAACTTGCTTAGACATGTTAAGGATCAGAAATTCATCTAAGATTACCATACCTATAGATCTCCTAACGATTGCTTAAATTGGGAGTAAAGTTCAAGTATTTTATAACTGTGCGTTTGGATCACCGATGGCTATGATAGAAAAAACGATGATGAAACCAGTATCAATAAAACTTAGATATACGTCTTATGTATTACAATTGCTGTATATATTTTTGATTTAGTAAGTAACCCCTTCTAACAGTCACACCATAATAAGTGATGATGTGGCCGAAGGTGGTTAACACAAATCGTAGATGATAAATAAAGAAAAAGAATACCAATAAAAGCATTGCATACCCCGCGTTGAACCAAATGCTTAAAATAGATCGAACTTAAAACAACTTACCATAAAGTACAAAATTGTATGCTACAATTTACTAATGATAATGGATGTAGGTAATCTTTCGCGTTGAATATTATTTATAAAATGCCATAATTAGCATTATTAAACTAGTTCCATGCATTATTACATTCCCTCGGCGAGCCATGTGCATTTCTTGCCATTTTACGGCGATTGACTTTGACTGCTTGTAGATTGTAATCGGTAATATCAGTAATCACTCATCCCATTTTGGTTTTTTATATGGTGAACATAATTCCATAATAAGCTTCCACCGTAGGTGTGCTAGCCTGGGCATAATAACGGATGTCTTTGACATAAACTGATAGGATCGTATTATTTTCACACAGCTTAGCATACACTCCCAGCTCTTTTAGAAATAGATACGTAGCTTTATTCTCGCTTAGTTACCAAGTACGTTTTTGTTGGATTTTCAGCTAAGTCTTTATCGCGCAGGATGAACCGTTGAAAATCAAATGTCATGTGTATATTGATCGCAATATATCACGTGCTTTGGCAAAAAAAGTATATTATTAGGTATTTTATCTATTAAGTGTTTCGTTGCAAAATTTTCTTCTAAAGAGTTAAACGGCACGAAATGTTCTCGTAGACAAATTTATACCTGAAGACAATTCACTCTGCGCAATTTATTTGCCATATTGTTTAATACCCCAAAAAGTTTACGTTCGTTTTCCTGATGCGACTAACAGTATACCATTATACATTTTTAAGGTTCCACAGGCCGGTAATAAACTGGTTTGTGTGAAACATGGAGCTCTCAGATAATTAAAAATCGTTCTCCCTTACAACAAAAGATTTAAACTATATTGAACAATAAAGTTATTATTAATAAATGTTAACAAATCTATCAACACCCAAGTTTTAAATTATATGAAGACTGCCATATCTTTAAATATGGGTGCTACATGTAATCATATTCTGTAATACTCACGAAAAAAATTTGAGGCAGCTCATGCCTTTCAGTGGAATACGTTTAAGGGAATGAATGGGAGAGTAAGGAAAGCGCTATGTATATATACCTCTTGTACTAAACTTAGTAAGTAGCCAAGCTTAATAAAAAAATACTTTAAAACAAAATTGGCTTGGGTATAGGTACCTACTTAACTGAGGATGATTGACGCCGTACTTTGTAACAGTTCACACTTGAATTCAAAGAATTTGCTTAACTCTTCCTGGAAGCGATTATTCAATCCTAAGATGCAATTTATCTGTACGTCTTCAACTCTTCAACTACAGGTTCTCAAATACGTAATTGCGACTTGAAGCGCGGTACCAATCAGGTTTCTATATATTTATTGCAATATGAAAGCCTTAAGCTCGGCTTAACGTATTCATTATGGTTACTTTTTATCCTAATAACGATCGTATTTAAAGACTTTAAAATTATAGTAGGTAGGTACCTATACATTTTTATATGTAGTACCTACCTATTAAGTTGTCAAAATCTATGTGATTAGCTTTTTACCCCAAAACTATTAATTAGAACAGCAATTAAACAAATCAATTTTATTGTAGATAATTGTATTTATCTAGTATGAAGATTTCAATATGATCTTCCTTATGCACCTGTATATTCCAAGTAGTATTTATTTTATTGCCAATGAAATTATGACACATAATTTAAAGTGATTCATAAATTCTTATAAAGCATCCCAATTAAAAATGTATCAACGTTGCAGCTTTGGAGAATGTTACATGAGGATCTTATAGAACGAATGAACTATTGCAAAGAAAGTTGCAAACTCATTTACAATCAATCGATACAATTATACCTTTTATGTCGATACGGCAAATGTTTATCTCGAGTTGGAAATAGGTTATCAAACGTGCTCGTATAGGTTGCCTTTTACGGTAACTACATACTTGTACCTACTTGCTTTTGCGAGGTTGGGTTTCATAAGTCGCTGACATGTCATACACAAGTAATACTTTTATAGATGTATCTTTGTGTTCAATAGTTCTTTGCAGCTGTGTTATTTTGATATGACTGCTTGCATAATTATTTAACGAATCAGCAGTCTGTTGTCTGGGAGAGAAAAATAACTTATATATACCTACCTAACTATTTAATATTACTCGCAGCAGAATGATATCACTTATCAACATTATTAATGTTGCATCTACACTAGGTCAGGGTTGTTAGTAAAAGTTGTTGCAAACATATTTACGTTTTGAAGCAAATGTAAAATATATTTTATTGTTGTATTGTCTCGCCTTTAAGTAAATCTTCTTACAAGGCATCTGGCTTAGCTTTAGCCTTTTGCATTAAACAGTTGTTTAAAATGTTATTGGAAAAATTACCGTAAGCACTCAGAAATAAGGTTCATCACTTGATTGGTAGTTTATCTGATAGTTAATTATATGTTAATGAAAATGAATCTTATCAGAACGTAATTAGGTTAATTTTTATATGGCATGGCATTATTATCGGTTTTCATATGCGGGATTTATTTATATCTTAAATGACTTTAGAGTTATTTAACAGTGTATTACGTATCTATTTAATGCCCTCACCTTTCGATATTGGGTTGAATATTACCTATAATGAAGCACAAGTGATAATTTAACCGAATCAACATTAAAAACAGTAAATATTTAATCTACATGATGCATCCACGATACTTTACACCGGAGAAGTATTTATGGTAACATTACTCATAACGTTATCTATTTTTACTTAATCACTAAAATAATATTGCAACAGAGCTCACTGTCGCGCCTATATGTCTGTTCTAGCACACCATAACCTAATGAACGTATTTTCTTATGTTAACAATTACATATTTGCATTCTTCCAGTGGCGAGGTACACTTCGTCGAGCAGGCGGTTCAGGAAGCAGCTTCAACTCTGGCACTCTCACAAACAACTCGAACAATGCCGCCACAACCACTTCAGTACAGTCCCACCACCTCATGTGTAGCATGCGGGACTTTGGTCATACGGCTGGCGGTGATGAGGCTGAACTACTCCTGTGGCTTCACGACGCAAGGAGAGGGGTGCCGCTGTCGGAGAGGTTCAGAGTTAGGATAGCAAGGGATGGATTCTCGAATTATGTTGATAGACTGCACGCTAATAGCACCCTATTTGCTGTGAGTATAAAAAAGCTGCTAAGTCATTTTCATCATCATCAGCTCTTATACGCCTCCACTATACATTTACACACACAGGAGCACGGGCTAAAACAAAGTAATATTCATATACCTACTCATTATAAAGAAATAACAATTCTGGGACATTTTTCACACACGGCCAATGTGATTCCAAAGTAAGCAGAGCTTGTGTTATAGTAACCAGATAGCTGACTACATTTAAATACATAGATAGATAGATATTTACATCCAGACACAGAACAGACAGACAAATTCAATTCATGCATTCAAATGTTTGTCCTGGGTGGGATTCGAACCTACGACCACCGGCTTGAAAGTCAAGGTCACTAACCACAAATGCCAATCGGGCTGTCCAATATATCTGTTGAAAACAGCTGTGTGGTATCCCCAGGACCTATCGACGACGGACCTGACCCGCGAGCTGTGGCTGGTGGCGTGGGTGGTGCGCGTGGGGCGGTGGGCGGGCGCGGGCGGCGGCGGCGGCACGGCGGAGCGCCGCGGTCCGGTTGCTAGGCGACCGCTCGGCGCCGGCGTACTCAACCTCGCCGACTTCCTGAGGCAGCCGGGACACCATCCCGCTGAGAAGGAGTACACCTTTAAGGTATTTTAAAGGAGTATTTAATTTTCAACGAGTACACATCTAAGGGAAGAGTGGAAAGAAGGGGAGGCCTTTGCCCTGCAGTAGGACAGCACAGGCTAATAATAATAATTTAACCAGTCTATAGAAACCTTGCAACTTCCTCGCAATACATTCATGACACTTCAAAAAGCAGCAATATTAAATACCTACATGTAGAATAGTCCATAAATTCTTCCTAACACTTCTTAGCACATACACAATCCAAAAGTACATTAGTTTTACCACCCACTAACCCATGATAACCACATGGCCCATGTCTATCATTACACCGGTTTAAAAAACCGAGAAGAAGAAACCTTGTGCTGTGAGAACCATAGCTGATATACTAATTTAAAATTCATACATGATATAGATATTTACATCGAGACAGATCAAACGGACGTATTCATGCATACAGATGTTTGTCCTGGTGAGATTTGAACCAAAGACAGTAGGAAAGTCAGGGTCACTAACCACAGAACTAACCGGTCTGTCTTGGTCTGATTTTTAATCACAAAAATCTACCCAGTAGGTATAGGTGCATACATTTATATGGAATATATTTTTTCAGGTTTATCAATGTGAAGAGAAAGATTTCCACCAACTACATGACATGTTAATACGAAAGCAAACAAACAAGTGCAATATTTTACCAGGACAACCTAATTATGGTATGTATACTTAGTTCTTAATCTTCTAAGTATAATAATGTACCTCATAGAAGAATGGAGCATAACCATATCACCTCAACCCATGAGTTATAATTTGGGGTAGATATGATAATGACGTAAGAACATAAACTTGGCCTACTAATAAATTGTTTATGTTTTATTTATCCTCTATAGAAATTTCACGATGAATATACAGTAATATTGAATTCAGGACAATCCCAATAATATTCCAAGGAACTTAATATGATAAAAAGCTAAATTTAACTTGTGTCACAAAGAATACTGAGTAAACCTTTTAATATTAGGTAGGTATATGCTAATAAGTATTGATGGTAATAATCCAACAAGTTATTTGCTAAGCATTATTACGACAATTAGTGACAAATGACGCATGAACTATAAACGTCAGCTGATATGTACGTGATTTGATTACTGAATCAACATTTTTACTATGTCAACAAACTCCATGTGGCTTGATCTAGTAGTCTCTAAATGGAACACACATTTTATTTGAACATAAATCTAGATAATGCAAGTGTGTATTGTATGGATATAGGCTAATGTTTTAAAGTGTAAAAATCCTTGTATAACAGTGTACGTACTGATAACAGTACACTGTTTGAGAATACGATGTATTTTTATTGGATCTGTTAGTAAATTTGTATTTTTTTTATATAGACTGCTGTAGTTGTATTGTAACAAAATAATAATTAATTATTTTAAGCATGCATGGGTAAAGGGCAAAGGCCGCCCATTCCAATTACATTTGATTAAATTATGTTACTCTATAGCACAGCAGTTATAAGCAGTTGCTAAACAAAATATTGCTAAGTATGTTGTAATATATACTTATTTTAATCTAGTCTAGACGAACTTTGCTCAGATGTAGTTGTGACTAACAATGTTCATATTACATAGACAGACAATGCTGATTTGGCGTTACAATCTACTTTGGCCCTCGTATTTTTATTTTAAATGCGATATTGTTTTTCTGATACCATCACATAATTATCTATATACACAATATGTTCATACTTATATATAGTTATGAAACCTTTATTAAACTGGCTTCTAACATGATGATATCCCAAAATGCAAATCATTTTTGGGTCTTTGTATTCAAGGTCGGCATCATATCGGCACTCTTCCTGATATTTTGGATGTCTGTCTATAGAGAGTGGTGACCGCTTACCATCAGGTGGTCCTTCTATATGTCAACCTATTGACTTAAAACTTTTTCAGGGATAGTAGTAGCTCTTCGACTGCTAACAAACGCGGGTAGTATAACAGAGGCGGTATCCTCTGGCGCAACGGTGACGGCCAAGCGAGGCTTCCCCGACGTCATCATGCCGGGCGACGTGCGCAACGACCTCTACCTCACGTTGGAGAAGGCGGAGTTCGAGCGAGGCGGCAAGAGTACCGCCAAGAATGTATTAGCAACGGTCACAGTACACGATAACACGGGACAAATAATTGACGTGAGTATAAATGTTTTCCTCGAGGATGTTATTGTAGGGTTAATGCATTTTCCTTACATAGTTCCTAATTGAAACTGGGTTTTTTTGCATTGATACCGTTGAGGAGTCATTTTGGTGGACTAATACTCGAAGGAGTAGTGTTTAGGTATTTTGGTTACAGCAAAAAACTTATGTTCATGTCGCATATAAGATAAGATGGGTATATGCAACCTAATCAATCTGATCTACAACGAAGCAAAGTTTATATTATGAGCTATCTCATAAACAATACAGACTTTTTTTTATACTGTTTCTCAGAAAATCGGATTCTATGATCTGGTAATCATATTATCTAACCAAAAGAGCCGACTGACCTGTCTATTTAAAAATATTATGTTTAAAATATGATAATTAATAACTAATATAATATGTCTTTATAGTCTTTTATAAGTGACCCAAAATCCTTTCCATCCAACGGTTGTCTGAAAGAAATCGCTTTTAGCGATAATACTGCCACTTGTGTCCTTAGTTAAGTTTTTACTGTAATTTTTATATATGTTTTTCTGTCTTTTGGTGTATAATAAAGAGTTATCTATCTAATATGTCCTTAAGATTTCAGGAAAGGGTTATGTAATCTGTCTTTGTCTCACCTCTATTAATAAAATCTATAAAACAAAGTCCCCGCCGCCTCTGTGTCTGTCTGAACGCGATGAACAAAAACTACTGAACTGATTTTCATGCGATTTTCACCAAATTACGGAGTATTTCATGGGGAAGGTTTTTATGTATAATACATCAATTTGGACCGGGTAGGTGGCGCTGGTGGGCAGAACGAAGTCTGCCGGGTCCGCTAGTATAGTATAATTATAAGATTAAAGGTCATAAATAACATAAATATGTACTTGAACAGGAATGCGTGTGGGGTGCAAGCGGCAGCGGCAGCACTCTGTACGAGTCCCTAGTTCTGTACCACAACAACAGCCCCGCGTGGGGCGAGCAGCTCCGCCTCACGGTGCCCTTGGATACCTTCACGCACGCGCATGTCAGGATTGAGTTTAGGCATTGTTCTAGTAAGTTGCACTACACTAATATTATAAAGATTTGATTAATAAATAGTTTTTTTTTAATTTATTAATGATGGGCTTGCATGATGATGATGATGATGATTATGATGATTGAGCACTACACCCAGCCAGTTCAACGACTGACCCATGTCCTATACAACCATTCGGGCAACAGCCCCCATGCACAGTCTTGTTTGATAACTGAACAGAGACACTGGTACCCGAATAGTTATATGAGAGTAGCCATGGATATACCAGGGAGCGCGTGGTTAATAGGAAGGACACGCTCTGGGATGGGAAAGGAAGACCAGCAAGCCGCAGCCGGCTGGCCAGAATCGACCGACTGTTCAGCCTCTAGCCAATATAGGAAAATAAATTTATTAATGATGGGCTTGCATTTGGATAATTGTTTAGATATTTGACAGCCCGGTTGGCTTTGTGGTTAGTGACCCTGACTTTCAAGCCGCGGGTCGTGGGTTCGAATCCCACCCAGGACAAACATTTGTATGCATGAATATGTCTGTTTGTTCTGTGTCTGGATGTAAATATCTTTAAAAGTATGTATTTAAAAGTAGTATATGTAGTATATCAGCTATCTGGTTACCATAACACAAGCTCACTTTGATGCTTAATTTGGAATCAGATTGGCCGTGTGTGAAAAATGTCCCAGTATATATTATATTATATTGTATTGAATAGGCTCTAAACTACTTGCACGACTTTTCGTTTTTTAATAACCAATCTGGGGAGTTACTAAAAAGCAAAAAAGAAGCGTTTTAAAAATAGGAATCCTCGCTTTCTTGATACGAATTGGATTTGTGTTTATAGACCCACATATATGTGGGTGTATTAAGACGTAGAACTATGGAGTCTCATATGGCTGTGATTTCGTGTATACTAGGTAGGTAGTAATACACGGTAGTAGGTATATAGTGGGTACTTATTATGTAACAATTTCTTCTAAAATGTATTTGATGTTTATTAATGTATGTTTCTACATTCTCCAAAATTATATTTACAGCTCGAGACAAAAATGAGAGGAAGTTATTCGGATTTGCGTTCGGTCGCCTCATGGAAGCGAGCGGGGCGACGCTGCGCGACGGTGCTCACGAACTCTACGTGTATAAGTGCGACGATCCCACCAAGTAAGTTAATATATTACTTCATTAAAACTTCGTTAAAAATATGCCTTAAAATGCTTGAACCAAGAAGTTAGATATTACCGATAAAAAGAAATATATACATAATCCAATGGAGGAATCTTTTTACCAATCGGATTCATCAATCACATGCTATTTATACTAATTAAAAAAGTTCTTGTTTGTTTCTAAAGATCGAAAGACTATTTAAATAACAGTTTCTTTAGACATACAATGAGAATTGTTGCTATTTGTTGACAATAAGATGTTAAACCTCTGTAATTTATGTCATTGTACCATGGTTTACGTATGTAAAACTCCAAACTATTTGTAATCATTTTAACTTCAGTGTAATCTCATAACCGAAGAATCTAAGTCACGACTATTTAATATTTGTAATCAATAATTTTGTGTCTATTATTCAAGGTTAGCATCAGCGAGCTACCTGTCTCTCCAGTCGTGTGCAAACGACACAGCTCGCACTCCTACAGTCAATGGCGTTGTGCCATCATTCCAAAGAAGCTCCAAAGAAAACTGTACTATAAGCACGCTGCTTTGCTCAACTAAGCTTACGCAAAATGGTATGGAAATATCTATACTAATATTATAAAGAGGAAAGATTTGTTTGTTTGTAATGAATAGGCTCCGAAACTACTGGACCGATTTCAAAAATTCTTTCACCTTTGGAAAGCTACATTATCCCCGAGTAACATAGGCTATATTTTATCCCTGTATTCCCACGGGAACGGGAACTACGCGGGTAAAACCGCGGGGAGGCAGCTAGTCTTTATTATAAGAAAACGACCAATATGTTCAACTTATTTTTAATTATGTCAAAAATAAATAGTCGAGAGATACCCGTCCAAAGACATTGAAGACTATAGCTCTGGTTATGTTGTGATATACATTCTAGAAATATTTTTATTTCCACTGTACTGGATATTTCCAAAGTACCAAAAGTAGTTAATACATAACCATAACTGAGTTTGCAAGGTAAAACATTACCTATCTCTTTTCATCTTATGTAACTAGAAAGAGATGTAAATTTATTAAATTTAGCTGAGTATTTGAACAATAGAATAACTATAACATTACTATTTCACAGAGGATCTCCTAGCTCTCTTACAATGGCGAGCTCGTCCGGAAAAAGTACAAGAAACACTACTGAGGGTATTACGATTAGGCGACGGACTGAGTTGCGAAGAGCTCATCAAGTTCCTAAGAGACGTATTAGACGCCTTATTCGCTTTGTTTTCCACTGAGGATGGGAATAGGTAAGGCTGTATTACTATATACATTAAATAAGAGTAATTTTGAATAGTACTGAAACCAAGAAACAAGTATGTATATCTGACTAATGCCTTGTCGTGATTGCCTCGTTTATTGCATTTGACAATAAATGTTTTTCAATATTTTCTTAATATAAAAGTAACTTGAATGCATACTTAAGCTTTTGCTCAACAAATTCTTCGTCATGTCCAATGTTAGAATGCACACAAAGTCTAGAATGCACCTTGCTTTCATGCCAATGGATATAATAATAATAATAAAGTATCTGTACCCAAATATGATTTAGCCAAAAAAATGTGACATTATTGATGTAAATATTATTTTCTTTTCAGCACTCCACATTCTGGTACAGTATTTTTGGTGCTGATATCAATATGTAGCCTTCTCGACGAGAGTCGGTTTCAACACTTCCGTCCAGTCTTAGACGTATATATAGAGGAGCATTTCTCTGCTGCACTTGTTTACAAGTTAGTATGATTTGTTATATTTTTGATTCAAGAAATATAACGAATATAAATAAAACGTACTTCTTAAATGTAATTGAAAATTAAAAAATTGTGTACTTGTTATATTGTATATATATAGTGGTTATTTTTAGAGACTAAACTCTATGTTTTAATTCTATTTAGCTATTTGTGAGACTAATATAATAAATATGCCAGAGTTGGATACGCTTAAAATAATACGACGAAGAGGCGTAATGATTATTCATATATCGAGACATATTTTTTTATGGAAAACTGAACTCTGCATAATCACAAATCAGAAATTATGCAAAAAGTGATCTTATTGAAATAATGAAATGAAAGTAAATTTACATATATAATCCTGAATGTTTGCAACCTAAATGGTTGATGGGTGTCTAGATGTTGTACACTGAGATACAACTCATTCTAAAATATCACATAGGTATTTATATTCCCGGGTAATTATGATAATATGTATACAATATTACCAGGGGTCTGTTATCATCGGTGCAACACTGCGCCGAGTGGGCGGCTGGTGCTGAAGGTCAGGAACCCATACGCAAGTGTCTCCGTTCCCTCGGTGCAGTATTCCGACTCGCCGTACGGTCTCGCCGTTTGTTCGCTCGTGCTACGGGAGGACAGTACGAGGACAGCTTCCGTAGGGATGTGCGTGCTGCTCTACATGCACTAAGAGCCTTCGCTCACCATCCGCATAGAGACCATTTGGCGCCTGCACAGGTATAATATAAGCTAATATATATATATACAGTATAGGGGACTGATGAAGGTCGTACTGAATGGTTCTGGATGGAACTCGCAGAAGGAGGCTGCGGAAAAGGAGAGGGTGATCTCCTCCACTCACCCAACCCCCTGCAGGTGTACCGAGCGGCAGCGGAGGCGAACAAAGTTGCTCCCTGCACCAGCAGAACCCATGGTGGCGGCGCGTAGTCTTGCACGCGCGCGCCTTAGACGTCATGGGGGGAGTCATAACATCTCACTCCCCCCATTGGACGATGTGGCTCGCACTGCCGCGGGCCGGCACCAGTCGGGGGTTGCAGAAGGATCGTACGTTCCCGTGACCCCTGACGTAGGGTGTGAAAATGATAGAAAAAAATGAGTGTACGGCATGTTTATGTCGTGTTGCAGGTGGCACTGATGACGTCGTGGGCGGGCGTGGCGGCGGAAGTGGCGAGCGCGCTGGGCGCGGTGGAGGCGGCGCGCGTGTCGGCGAGCATGCTCGACGCGCCTGCTGGCGCCGCACCCCCTGCGTTGCTGCGAGCGCGCCTCGCCGCCGCACACCACACACTGCGCGGCCCACTCGGGGAGGACCCCGGTACGTACCCCTCCTTACCTTGTTTTTTTTATACTACTAAGGTGGCAACCTACCGGCCTACCTGATGAGAAGCAGCCGTTGCCCATAGACGCTTGCAACACCAAGGGCGTCACTCCCACGTTGCCAAGCCTGTAAAAATCTCTTCACTCCCTTCTTGAAGAACCCCATACTGTACTACATTAGTAATACCATGGCAGGGACCTCATTCCGCAACCTGAGCATCCGCAGTAGGAAGCTCCTCTGAAAGCGCAGGGTTCGAGACCAATTTGGTTTCAGAGTGTGAGGATGAGCTCCCCGTCGATGACGAGAAGTGCGATGGCAGAAGGAGGACCTCTTACCTTACCTATTAGTGTAGTGTAGGACGTCATGGGGAGGCGAGGTGGCGGAGGTGGCATTACCATACCTAGTAGTGCAGGACGCCCTCTAGCCCGGTGCTCCGACGACCCGCGAATGGTTCCCGGTAGGGGCTGGATAAGGAGGGTGGAGGACCGGGATAGGTGGCGCGATTTAAGGAAGGCTTACGTCCACCAGTGGACTGATTAGGCTGACAACGACGACGTCGACCTTACCTTAATCTTACATTTTAATGTTTTTTAAACTTTCTCGGACTAAACGAAGGGGGTAAATGAGAGGTGCTTATTTAGTAGGTATAAAAGAATTTCTAATTTACCTACATTACATTCACACCTCTACTTCCAAACAACTATACCGTATATATAAAATAACTAAATAAATAACAAAACTATTTCCAGAGGCCCGCAACATAGTTCTAACAACAGCGTGCCATCATTTACGAGTGCACCTAGCGCGGGGAGATGAATTACCCCAATGCGCTGAAATGCTAGGCGAATTGGTCACTCTGTTGTGGAAGAAACAAGACCCGGATCAACCCGTCAATGAGGATGAACTAGATCCAGATGTAGATGTTCTATGTCTGAACACACTCGATGTGTTGGTGGAGACTGTACTGCATCTTATAGGAGGAAATTCACCGGTTTTGGTGAGTTTTGATTGTAGACTGTAAATTTCGTGAAATGTGCTTGATTAGAGATTCTAAGTCTTATTGAATGTAAACCTATAAGTGTATATCAATATTAATAGGCATCTGAATTAGTTTATAATTAATGTAAAATATCAGCTACCAAGCTACATTATCATTGAGATCAAATGGTACATGAATTCAACAATTGAATATTTGAAACAAACTTGACGTATGTGGCTAAGTAATGTCAATATACCATTTATTAGTAGTTTTGATTATAAATGCAAACTGTTTCCAATTTCCCAGGGTTCAATGGTAGCTGGTCTGCTCGGAGCGATGGAACTACTAAAGCCTATTCATTACCAGCGACTGTGGAGCCATCTAGCACCGCATCCGCACGATCGCAAACCATTGAAGGACTTCCTAATGAGAGCTTTCCTCGTGTTTAGGCATCTCATCGAACAAGACGTAAGTGATCTGATTTATTTTACAACTTTTTTTCAGTGTGGTAGAATCATATTTTCTTCTATATCGCCATTTTGATTCTATAATTCTATTATTTTTTTTTATAGGTATTCCCTTCAGACTGGATGGTGTTAAGGGTACAAAGTTGTAAAGTTCTCCTTTCTGCGCTTCAAGATTTAGCTGTACCTCTATTAGAAAGGTTTATGGGAGAGGAACCGCCACAATTTGATACACAGGTAAATCATAATACAAATTAGATTGTTGTTTCGAACTATTTTAAACCGACTTCATTTCTTCGAAGATTGGTTAGGACCTAAAAATAAATAGATACAGCAAACTTAAACTTTCGTTGTTCCTCAATGTACACAAATTATATCAAAACGTAATATTCTAGAACAGTACATATAACACGAAACAGCGAAATTAGACATAGTGTGTGTATTGTTTCTTTGTTGGCTTACCAACTAAATACTTAAACTTTCTCGAAATCAGACATAGTGTGTGTATTGTTTCTTTGTTGGCTTACCAACTAAATACTTCAACTTTCTCGAAATCAGACATTATTATTATTATTATTATTTGGATTAAGCGGCTATTTCAAGTCCTCTCAGAGCTTGTACCACTGCGACCATACTAGGTCTATTGTGATCGCCACATTAACTAGATTTCACTGCCAAGACCTGCCCCCCTAGCACAAGCCGGGGATAAAACGTTTATCCACCGGTTATATCCACTGACAAGGGATAAAATTATTTTATCCACCTGCCAAAGCACGGCAACAGGGGGGAAGAGAATTATATCACTTTTTGACATTAGACGGGGATACTCACCCCCTGCCTATAGCATGGCGACTAGTGGAAGAGAAAAATGACAGATATTTTGACATATCAAAGGGAGAAATTTATCCTCGCCTATAGACGGTGGGTTTAAGTTTATCACTTGGAAAATATATAATTAGTGTTAATATAAAAATGTCTCGTGCTTACTGGAGCTTAGTGTTATCGTCGTAAAGAGAGAAAATTGAGCGAAAAATACACCGGTGTTCAATTCGCGATTCGAGCAATCCCTTCGAATTGCCCGACACAGAATTCCGCCGGATTTTTCGAATGCACAAGGATTGCGTGCATTATATGTGCCAAGAACTCCATTTGGCTTTGAAACCGTCGACAGCAAATGGACTACCAGTGCACGTCAAAGTAAGCACCTATAATTAATCGTATCGTGTATTGACCATAATAGATAGGTAGGTAGGTACACCTTCTTATTACCTACATTCATACTTATATTTTAGGTACTCACATCCATCAGAATACTGGCTGATGGTGGCTACCAAAGAGGTACGGGTCAAGACCATGGGCTAGCAATTGATCAAACAACTGTCAGCAAGTACCTGACCCAGGTTTCTGAGGCCATCATTAGAATGTGAGCAGCAGCAGCAATGTTTCATTCACTTTAAGTGAAAAAGAACATATTCTCAATGGTTTTTTTTATTTTTAGATTAATGCCTAAGTGGATAGCTTTCCCAGCAACAGAGCAAGCAAGGCAAAGGGTGTCCACAGGATTCTGTGTTAAGCATGGTTTGCCTAATGTTCTAGGAGCTGTAGACTGCACCCATGTCGATATATTTCCTCCATCATTCCCGACTGGAGTTCAATATAAAAACAGGAAAGGGCGAACTACAATAAATGTGCAACTGGTAAGCACAAACATAATTTAGTTAATTACCCAATATAAAACATTGTTTTTATAGTAATGTATTGTAACAGGCTGTGGATGTCGACTGCTGCATCATCAACATTAATGCGAGATACCCAGGGCGAGTCCATGACCAGTTCTCATTCAACCACCCGAAATTAAAAGGTGAAATTAAGCTCCTATATGACAATGGCATCGGGCAATGCTACCTCTTAGGTATGTTTGTTTTATTTTCTTATTACTTAAAGCTTTTGTAATAGTAGTATGTATAGTGAGCTAGTATCTACTTAATAAATAACACTATGTTGTTAAAAATAATATTTATTCAGAACAAAATTTACATTTCCCTTATCTTCTAGTAAATCTGTAAAGTGAAAACAAAAATTCCTGTATATTGAACACATAACTAAAAACACATAACTATTTTACAGGGGATTCAGGCTGTGCAATAGAGCCTTGGCTCATGACTCCAGACTTAGATGCCACTCCAAACAGCCCTGCAGAAAAATACACAAACTAGCATTGTCAAGTGCGGAACTGTGGGGAGAGAACAAATGGCTACGTTAAGGGCACATTTCGATGTCTGGGCATTGATAGGGTGCTTCATTACAGCCCAGAAGAAGCTTCTCAGCTAATATATGCTTGTGCAACACTATATAATATCATGCTTCACTATCGGTGTGATATTTAATTACATAAGTTTATTTAAACCAGACATAGAATCTATTTTTAAGAGCTAATTTAATTTATGTATTTCAGAATTCCTATGGAACCCATGGATAACTCTGAGGTGACCTATGAAGAAAGGCATGAATCGCCTGTACCTCATCACACCAGACTTTTAACTGTTGCAAGACAAAAAAGAGAAAATTTAATAAACTCTTATTTTAATTGAAAAATATTTTATTTGCTTCCACTGGGCGACAGACCTATCCGACAGACCATGTTCTTTCAATATTTCTTTTAATACTTGCCACTGGGATTCCGCCCTTTTAGCTCCCAAGGGTCCTGTGAATTCCCCAGTGGCTAGATAAGTGTGGGAGGACATAAAGTCGACTAAAGCTGCTAGGTATTTGTTGCTTGTTGCTGCGCGATCTGAAATACCAGAAAAAAATTAAATAATAGTCGACAGAATACTCAATTATTCAATAGTAAAAGCACAAAAATGTATAAGTACTTACTTTTTAGCACTCGTTATGATATTATGTGCGTTATTATTATATATAAAGATAGAAAATTATTCCAATTTGTTGTTTATGTCTTGCTTTCAGCTTAGACGACTTTGATTGACATTCTAAACGTCTAGCCGTTGACAACAAGACAGAATAAAAATCTAGCACAGATGTAATAAAACGAAAAAAATTCTTGGCTTTACGACGATATTCACGACTATTTTGTAATTCAATAATTTTTTTCTTATAATGGCAATAATTTCCGGGACAAGCGTTCCCCTTGTTTTATCCACCGTGATAAGTTTATCTACCCATGTCGTCATGCTCGCAGAGAGGATAAAATTGACAGAGAGGAAAAGAATTTTGTCTTCCCCCCGGGGATAAAATGACTGCGGTCATGCTCGCCCTGCTGCAGCTTTGAAAAACCGCACTATGTTCTTGACAGGAATTGATTTTACCTCATCTGGGTGCAATAGGTGTTTCCCCAGGAGGGTATTACGTTTTGGCATAAGTGGGTGACATTCACACGAAAGGTGTTTGGGTGTTTCATCTGCATTACAGCAGAATCTGCACTCCTTTGTGTCACGGACACTGATTGTGAACAAATGTTTGTTCAGTCCACAGTGCCCTGTTAGCAACCTCACTAGTATGCGCAAGTTGCTTCTACTTAGAGAAAGTATCTCTAAAGCAGATTTCTTACTGAAGGCCTTGTATAAGTGCCTTAGAGTGGTTCATTCCAAGCACATTGAGCCAGGACTTAAGGGATGAGTTTACATATGTGTTCCTCAGGGTTAGGTTAGCTAGGCTTTTGGGTATACCGCAGATTGGCTCAGGCCCATAAGGGATCCCCTTAGCTCCAGCCTTGGGGAGTTCGTCGGCCTTTTCATTTCCAACGATTCCTGCATGTCCTGGTATCCACCTTAGTACGACTCTGTTCTTTGTGCCCAGTTCGTTAAGGAGGTCCATGCAATTTTTAACTAACTTAGACATAGTGTGTGTATTGTTTCTTTGTTGGCCTACCAACTAAATACTTCAACATTCTCGAAATCAGACATAGTGTGTGTATTGTTTCTTTGTTGGCCTACCAAATAAATACTTCAACTTTTTCAAAATCAGACATAGTGTGTGTATTGTTTTTTTGTTGGCCTACCAACTAAATATTTCAACTTTCTCGAAATTAGACATAGTGTGTGTATTGTTTTTTTGTTGGCTCACAAACTAATTACTTCGATTTTCTCGGGATAAAAAGTAGTATGTAACCAAATCTGTCTGGTAGTTATTGCGTGAAAGACAATACATTTATATTCGCTAACCTCCATATTTATAATAACAGTAGGATTATTGCTTCTTTCTTCACAGATTTCTTTTCTTGTATCAATGCAAAATGAACAAATCATATTGTGACATTTATTTGCTGAAGGCTATTGTATTGTATGTATCGTGTGCAGGTGTGGTCGGGCTACATGGAGCTGGGCGTGGGGCTGGTGACGGCGGGCGCGCTGCAGCCGGAGCGCTGGGCGGGCGGCGCGGCCGAGCGCGCGCGCATGCGTGCCGCCGCCGGCCTGCAGGTGCTCTCCACCTGGACCATGCTCGGTATGTATCGTGTGCAGGTGTGGTCGGGCTACATGCGCCGCCGCCGGCCTGCAGGTGCTCTCCACCTGGACCATGCTCGGTATGTATCGTGTGCAGGTGTGGTCGGGCTACATGGAGCTGGGCGTGGGGCTGGTGACGGCGGGCGCGCTGCAGCCGGAGCGCTGGGCGGGCGGCGCGGCCGAGCGCGCGCGCATGCGTGCCGCCGCCGGCCTGCAGGTGCTCTCCACCTGGACCATGCTCGGTATGTATCGTGTGCAGGTGTGGTCGGGCTACATGCGCCGCCGCCGGCCTGCAGGTGCTCTCCACCTGGACCATGCTCGGTATGTATCGTGTGCAGGTGTGGTCGGGCTACATGGAGCTGGGCGTGGGGCTGGTGACGGCGGGCGCGCTGCAGCCGGAGCGCTGGGCGGGCGGCGCGGCCGAGCGCGCGCGCATGCGTGCCGCCGCCGGCCTGCAGGTGCTCTCCACCTGGACCATGCTCGGTATGTATCGTGTGCAGGTGTGGTCGGGCTACATGCGCCGCCGCCGGCCTGCAGGTGCTCTCCACCTGGACCATGCTCGGTATGTATCGTGTGCAGGTGTGGTCGGGCTACATGGAGCTGGGCGTGGGGCTGGTGAAGGCGGGCGCGCTGCAGCCGGAGCGCTGGACATGGAGCTGGGCGTGAGGCTGGTGATTTTAATTGTCTTATGTCTTTTGGCATTTATAAAATATACTTATGGACACAACATAGCCATTTTTTTAATATAATATAGTCCTTCAGATAGGTAAGATAATTCTAGTAGGACCTCTCTTTAGTAACTTACAGTTTTCTTTATATTTACCTTTGCAAAACAAATGTATTTTCCTTTACAAAAACACCTGCTTGAAAAACATTGTCACACGACTGCTTTAACGTTTCAGGCAACGCCCAACTGCACCTGATAGGTGGGGCAGTAGGAGCTCTACTAGAGATCACTCTAGTGGGTGCGTTACGTCGAGCAGCTCTAGGTGCACTAGTGGCGCTGATGGCAGCTGAACGCGCCGCGACTGGATCCGCGGCGAGAACCGAAGCAGCACTAGTCGATAAACTAGACTCACTAGTTGCTGATAATAAGGCCGATGATCATTATCGACGGCTCTTCGATACTGTGTAAGTACATTAGTACCTATTATAATTATGTGTAGAAAAGTCATGGAGATGATATAACTCAGTTATATAATGTTGTTTATTGACCACATGACCACAAATGGGTTTGTATATTCAACAATATGAACCTTAAATGCTAGGTTATATGAGCTACGGTACCTAAAGATTTTGATCCTTATGTATTAAATACAATATTTTAAAAATAAAATTGGCGTTGAATTATATTATCGAGCACTAAAGCAACTGATATACTGGTGGTTTTTTCGAGCTTAATAAACAGCCAAGATTTCTTGAATGCCGTATTTATTAGAATATGTACTTATACGCTAATATGAGATTGGTGAAATAACTGATTTCCTGATATTTTCGATGTGCCTAACTGCTTAAAGAAACTAAAATATAGTGACTTAGAACAGGTAGCGATAGCATATTTTTATATCAATTTTCACCTAACTGCATTTCATTAATGTGAGCAAAACTAGTTTCATTATCACTACCATTGACATACTTTATACATATTATCATATAATATACTGTGTCGTTCAGTCGCATTTGAAGTAACAGCACTTTCTCTAGCTAAATTGAAAATATTTTTAAAATATATATTTTGAAACTGTTTTAATAACCGTTATTTCGTCTGTTAACGCTACATTTAATCAGGGAGCACTTAAGTTCAGTGTAAGTATGTTCTTATTTTTATCATAGAAAATTAATGTTAAAAAAAAAGTTGTCAATGAGCTTGGTCTCTCAAATTGCTAACTGTATCAAAACTCAGCAATGTTAATCGACGTTTTATTTATGCTGCTTATTAAGCAGTGCTTAAAATGAATGCTTAGTCTCCTGACATAACTATATTTGGGAGTAAAGGCTCATTAACTGACCGGTTGGCTTTGTGGTTAGTGACCCTGTCTTTAAAACCGCTGTTTGTGGCTTCAAATCCCACCCAAGACAAACATTTGTATGCATGGATATGACTGTTCGTTCTGTGTCTGGATGTAAATATGTAATATAGCAGCTATCTAGTCACCATTGCACAACCTCAGCTTAATTTGGAATCAGATTGGGGGTGTGTTAAAAAATGTTCCTGTATATTTATTATTTTGTATGAATATGCCATCCATCATCATCATCAGCTCATATACCCATCGAGGAGAGCTCGAGCCTCCCCTGACATTGAGGGGGTTAGGCCATAGTCCACCACGCAGGCTTAGTGCAGAATTGGCGGACTTCACATGCCTTTAATTGTGACATTTCGGGCATGCAGGTTTCCTCACGATGTTTTCCTTCACCGAAATCCATTGGTGAACGTATACGTCAGTTTTTATTAACTGAGAGGTACGGGCCAGGGATTTGAACCTGTAACGTCATGATCGTGAGTCGGTGCGGTCCCAACTGAGCCACCACGGCTACCTATTAATGTATATCTTATATATAAAATTCTCGTGTCGTGGTGTTTGTGATTAAACTCCCCCGAATCGGCTAATATGCATATTCGGTAGGTCTGAGAATCGGTTGCTATCTATTTTTGATACCCCTGTGATCACGGGAACGGGAACTACGCGGGTGAAATCGCGGGGCGGCAGCTAGTTATTATGTAAAATGTTGTAATACAGGCTAATGGAGAGAGTATCGACGGAGGGTTGGCGGGAGGCGGGCGCGGCGTTCGTGGGCTGCGTGACGCGGCTGCTGGAGCGGCTGCTGGACTACCGCGCCGTCATGCAGGGCGCCGAGCACAGGGACAAGAGGATGGCGGCCACTGTCAATTTACTTGTGAGCTCCATTACTCATCCCCATGATCATCATCATCATATCAGCCATAGGACGTCCACTGCTGAACATAGGCCTCCCCCATCGACTTCCATGCAGACCGGTTGTAGGTTGCCTGCATCCAGCGGGTTCCAGCGACCCTTTTCAGGTCGTCAGTCCACCTTGTGGGTGCGTGGTCTCCACTCGAGAACCCGTCTGTCCCAACGGCCATCAGTTCTACGAGCTATTACTCATCCTACTTATATAATGAACTAATGGCTCCTAAAATAACTATATACTAGTGATAAGTAAGTTTATGGGAATACTAGTGACTCCCTCCGGTTTCACTCGCGTACACGGTAGATCTTCCATTTTCCCGGGATATAAAGTAGCCCATGTCCTTTCTCAGGTCTAGACTATCTGTGTACCAAATTTCATTTAAATCGGTTCGGTAGATGTAGCGTAAAATACAGAGTTACTAATATTAGTTAGGATGCGACAGTTTGTAAGGATGATGGTGAACCATAGATGAGTAAATAATAATTTTAATCCACCAAATATTCGAGCCCTCGTAGACGCCTGTGGAATCTATTGAGTATGGGACCAAAATTATAATCTAATGTTTTGATTGATTCAAATATTATCTTACGATAATATTGTCTTTATTTTATGAAGTAGAGCTAGTTAACTAAGTCATTTGAGAACTGTATATAAAATAAAATATTAATGAATTAAACTTTTCTTTATAGAATTTCTACAAAAACGAAATCGATCGCAAGGAAATGTATCTACGCTATGTGTACAAACTGCACGACTTGCACATTGCGTCTGATAACTTCGTTGAAGCTGGATGTACTCTTTTGGTGAGATCTTATTACCCTTTTTCTTTTCATTTTGTATTACAAATTTTTAACATATTATGTATTTAATTAATGTATGTATTTTATCCATCGTCATAATAATGTAAAGTAAATATATTACAAGAGAGATTTAGCAGATCTATACAGCCTGTTTGATGCTTGTTATATAGTTTGATATAGTGGACTTGAATATTAACAAACATTAAACTCAATAAAATAAAAATATTAAAACACTTCTGATATTAGCTTTATTTTTCGTTGCCGTTATGATAACACATACTCATTTACAGTTATATGCAGAAACGTTAAGTTGGGATAGTGATCAAATCGGCGTAGACTCTGAACATCCGGAGGTACCAGAATGGAAACGTAAAGAGGCCCTATACAATCAAGTACTGCAGTATTTTGATCGTGGACAGGTAAAACTAAATTAATTCTACATTTGGTTATAGGTAAAGATACTGAGCCACCACAGCTGTGGTGGCTCAGTTGGGAACGCACCGACTCACGATCATGAGGGTGCCGGTTCAAATCCCTGGCCCGTACCTCTGAGTTTATAAAAAACTTACGTACGGATTCACACCACTGGCTTTCGGTGAAGGAAAACATCGTGAGGAAACCTGCATGCCTGAGATGTCACAATTAAAGGCATGTGAAGTCCGCCAATCCGCACTGGGCCCGCGTGGTGGACTATGACCTAAACCCCCTCGTTGTTAGGGGAGGCTCGAGCTCCTCGGTGGAGACGTATATGAGCTGTTGATGAAAGATACTACGACCTATATGCTACAAAATTGAGTTATTCTGTTAAACTATAAAGAAATGGAAATTAAACTCAAAACATTTAGATTTTTTGCTGGTTGTGTGCCATTATACTATACCGCTATATTTCTTCAACCGTGTTTGCTAGTGTTCTTTAAATGGCAACTAAATGACATGGACTAGCTGACATAAAATTTATTAATCACAAAATAACTTAATATAAAATATCTTAATTTTCAGTGCTGGGAGAAAGGTTTTCCGTTACTTCGCGAACTAGCAACACTATACGAAGTAAAACTCTGCGACTACGCGCGACTGGCGCACTGTTTACGTACGCACGCAACCTTCCTGGACTCAGTTTTGGAACAACTAAGACCTGAGCCTGAGTATTTCCGGGTTGGATTCTATGGGAAAGGATGCCCGTTGTTTGTTAGAGTAAGTCGATTTAAAGCATAAGAGATTTTATTGAAATATAACTTCTATAACGCATTATATATGGTTGAATATCTGATTAACTAGATACTAGCCAAAACACATAATGATATATTTATTCTTAATAACGGGACGGTGGCTACTCTTACAAATATTATTTTTACTCTTTCACACTGTAACGTCCTTAAATAATTCAAAAGCATCTTGTCACACCTGGGTTCACGTGGGTTCTAGATTTATGTGTTTTCCTCTACTTATGATTCTGGGTCCTTTAAGCGGGGCGTGAAAAAGCTTTTCTAAAGGCTTAAGGGACTCCACTAACTGCTTTCCATCAGGCAGCATAGAGTCAATTTGTGCGGCAGTAATAAAAAAAACAGGAAACATTTTATCCCGGTAAAATTATATGATGCATCGGGATTTCGGGTAATAATTAAGTATGATAACATGCTAAGTTATCTGTTTCAATACAGAATAAGCAGTTCGTGTACCGAGGCCACGACTATGAGCGTATCGGTGCCTTCACGCAGCGTCTGCAAGCCGAATACGTGGCCGCGCATATACTCATGAGGAACACGCCGCCTGATGACTCTATCATAGCAAACGATGGACAATGTAAGTTTTTAACTTGCTATTGTAATTGTACAGTTTTTTGCAGACAATTTCAGTTCTCACCTTTCATTTAGTAAATAATATATGTAGCATAAAATAGAAAGTAATCCTACATATAATATTTTTTTTTATTAAATAAATTGTCTTTCAATTTATAGACACATCCTCTGTCTTGTTCCACCTAAGACCCGTGATCGTCGCGATCGATCGCTCGACGTCAAGCGATCGCTATGGTTTTCAGATGTCACACTGGCTAGGCTGTTTAACTGTGGTACAACGATATGATACAAAAAGCTTAATGAAGGGTTGATTCGAGTGAGAGTTGAGCCTTCTCGTGAAATGTTTGTTTCACTCAAAGATGCCAGTTATTTTGAAACAATACTTTTAATTGAATATAAAAAGCTTTCAATGTGGTGTGTGTGCGACATCTGAAAAACAGCGATCGCTTGACAATAATTCGCGGGTCGTCGGACCACCGGGCTAGAGAGCGTCCTTCACTACACACACGGCCAATGTGATTCCAAACTAAGCAGCGCTTGTAATATGGTAACCAGATAGCTGATATACTACTTTTTTGCACCATTTTTACTACATTACATTACGCGACGATCACGGGCCTCAGGTGGAACGATACACAGAATATTACAATCGTTGCGGGCGTGAACCATACCCTATGTTTCCTTATGTACAACTTGCAGATATCCAGATCTGCAACGTGAAGCCGGTAGGCGCTCGGCGTGCATGGCCCGGCGGCGCGGCGGAGGCGGCGCGGCGTTACTACGAGTGCAACGACGTCGGCACTTTCCTATGCGATCGCCCGCTACACAAGCCCCCCATCGACAAGGACAACGAGTTCAAGGTACCTATAACTCATCGAGCATGTAACCAATAGAGTAGAACTGTTAACAGTTTTGTTAGAAAACAAAATACGCCAAAACGCTGCGCCGGCCCCTGTGTTCTGATTGGCCGACTCAAGGTCAAGTGTTGCACTAGACGTACACACAGGTCTCTTATTGGTCGGGTACTGTTTTAGTTCGAGCGTGGCTTGTTAGTTATACGTGACAAATCATTGATCCCTCCAGCCCGGTGCTCCGACGACCCGCGAATGGTTGCCGGGAGGGGCTGGATGAGGAGGGTGGAGGACCGGGATAGTTGGCGCGAATTAGGGAAGGCTTACGTCCAGCAGTGTGATTCGACTGACAACGACGATAACTAATACACAATCCGCACTGGGCCCGGTTGGTGGAAAATGGTCTAAACCCCGTCGTTGTTAGGGGAAGCTCGACAAGACAAATATTAGCTGATGACGATGATAACTTAATTTAAAAAAAGTGCTTACCCAAAGTTTCCACCCCCCAAAAGGATCTTTAGTTTGACCGGGATACAAAAAAATTATATTCTCACAAAAAATTAAAATAGAGAATAATATTGCTCGACTTGCATTTTTACGCCTCTTAATCTAGGTATCTAGAAATCTATTAATCTAGTAAATGACACTTTGTATTATAATTACCTTCCTATGTAAAAGGAACTTACTCTAATAATCGAATTTTGTAAATTATAAGACAAAAATAATTACTTTCAGAGTCTGTGGATCGAGAGAACAACACTAGTGACGGAAAGCACACTACCCGGCATATTGAGATGGTCTGAAGTCACCTCAAGATCTGTTGAAGAAATACCACCAGTCGAAGTAAGTAACTATCGCTTTTTAATATTTAGATCCTGTATTTGTCATGTTGAGAGATGTCAAACTTTATTTCAAACTAGCTTCTACCCCGCAGTTTCGTGGATCTGAGCCACACATTTGACCATTTATTTGTATATGAAAACAATAATACTATATTTTTTTTACCAGTTCGCCTGCGAAACTATGGAAGCGACAGAACGCGAGCTGCGCAGTCTCATATCTCAGTACACCGCCGATCCAACTCGCAACATCAACCCGTTCTCAATGCGTTTACAAGGCACCATCGACGCTAATGTACAAGGCAAGATCATTTAAAATATTAATAATTAACCTTATCATGTGTTTACATGTCGAAAATTAATATCACTGAATTATTCTAGTCTATACTAATATTATAAAGAGGAAAGATTTGTTTGTTTGTTTGTTTGTTTGTAATGAATAGGCTCCGAAACTACTGGACCGATTTCAAAAATTCTTTCACCTTTGGAAAGCTACATTATCCCCGAGTAACATAGGCTATATTTTATCCCTGTATTCCCACGGGAACGGGAACTACGCGGGTAAAACCGCGGGGAGGCAGCTAGTAGACCATAAAAATATCATGAAACTAAGTTTGCCTCGGCTTGGCTAGTAGTTGATAAAAGTTCAATTCATATAACTATGGTTGTTGTCATGTATATTAATACGTTTGAAATGCTTTTGGCCGAAGATTATGAACTGTTAAATTCCCGGGCAGTGTGAATATCCTATTGGAGTTCATACATCCTCTGTAATAATGTAAAGCCGATCGCAGCTATATATAGAATAGTTATTCATCCCGTACCAACAACTCTGCCCATGCCTATCCATTATATTAATTTTAGTCTTTCAGCTTACATTCAAATACTAATGAACCTAATATGAAACAGGTGGTATCACAAAGTACGAGCAAGCATTCCTTACCAGTGAATTCGCGAGGAACGCAACGCCTAGAGAAGCGGCCGCCGCGGCTAAGTTGAGGAGGCTTGTGTCTTCACAACTCGCTGTTGTGGATGCGGGGTTATCTTTACATGGGCGGTTAGCACCTGAGGATGTTAAACCGTTGCATAGGTGGGTTGGAACATATAGTTGTTAATTCTTCAGAGATTTGTTATCTAGCTTGCAATGTAAAAGCATAAATCTATATACTAATACTAGCGACCCGCCCCAGCTTCGCACGGGTGCAATCCTTATACATCACATTAGAAACCTCCAAAATTGTCAGTGTTTCTCTAACATATTATGCATGTATTGTATTTAAAAACCTTCTTCTTGAATCACTCTATCTATTTAAAATAACTGCATCAAAATCCGTTGCCTAGTTTTATAGATTTAAGAAGACATAGGGACAGAAAGCGACTTTGTTTTATAATATGTAGTGATAATAAAGCTGAAGAGTTAGTTTGTTTCCTTGAACACGCTAATCTCTAGAATGACTGGTCCGATTTGAAAGATTCAGTGTTAGATAGCCCATTTATCGTAGATGGCGATAAGCTATATCATCACGCTAAGAGCAATAACAGCGGAGCACCAATTAAGAATGGTGCAAAAACGGGGAGGCTGATGCTGACGTAGTTGTGCAAGTCAGCTAGATCATATTCAATTAATACATTTTGCTGAATGATAAATTATGTTTGCATTTAACTTTTCAGGAGACTGGTGGAAAGATTCAACCAACTAAGACAGAATTTGGGCCCAGGACTTGCACGAGCGAGGCGACAAATGTCTGAAAGCATAGTCAAGTTAGTATTCTTTACTTATATTATTGAAATCTCTTGTTGCATTGTATTGAACATAATTTTTCGATCATCAAGCATTAAATAGATGTCCCACTTTCATGACACTGTGAGCCTTGTTGTCAATACTTACCCAGAGCAAAAATATGTTTGTACAAGTGTATGTATATTTGTGGGAGTAATAATTTCGAAATAATGGATTATACGTTCCGTACATAAAAAATGTGAAAAAGCCGGGCTTATCTACTACTTAATTACATTTTCAGTACTCCATTACCACCGGTTCCAGCGTTGGATAAAAGATCACAGAGCATTCAGCAGCAAGACAACTATTATGAAGAAGGACATCTTTACGATAAACCGGTAAGTTTATGTTTAGTATTTTTTATGTATAAAAAACTGACAAAATACTGTAATTGAAGTATAACTTTGAGCAAAATAACAATTAAGTTATTTTTTTTTCATTTATATATCGATTTAGATTTTATCTTCAGTAATTCGATAATAAATTTAGCTCAGAATGACTGATTTCAAACAGATATTTATTATTATCAGTTACAGACAGTTACTAATCTACCAATTGAATTTTTTACTGATGTAACACAATTTCACAGCTTTCAATAGAAGACCCACTAGAACAGCTGAGCATAATGTCGAATAGTCTACCAGTGACGGACAATAGAGATATGAACGATGACTGCTCTATGATCAAGTCTGCTCCACCTCTACCTACGAGACCCAAGTCGGGTGATCCAAGAAGTCCTACCAAGCTGCCACTTGACAAATATCGGTGAGAAATTATAAGTATTATTTGCTGAGAAATTTAAGGAATATACATTAGACTCAATATCCATGGGTGAATGAAGGGACAGAATATCCTTTAGTAGAGCCAAAAGTATCCCCGTTAGTTAAACACTTTTATTACTAATCTATATCTTATTTGATTGTGATTGTAAACTATTTTGTTTAAGTATATGTCTGTAATTAAGTAACTTCTTTTATTATTCATATGATAGAGTTATACAAGCGTGGCCTATGTGCTAATTTAGAGTCAAATGTCAAGTAATATTGACCGGGTACGTAACTGTGTACTAACATACACATCAATAATAATAAGCTAATAGTAAAATTATTCATATTATTTTTAGTGATTCTATCGATGGAGAAGTTGAAACACGAAGACATAGTCGAGCGTCTTGGAGTGAAACTGGCGATGCACCGCCCTTACCGCCGCGAGTTTCAGGTACATATTTTTGTTAATCTGTTGAATATTTAAGCACGTATTCGTAACTATATTGTTAAGAAGAATTACGTGGCACATCATCATCATCATCAACAGCTCATATACGTCTCCACCGAGGAGCTATATTTTATCCCTGTATTCCCATGGGAACGGGAACTACGCGGGTGAAACCGCGGGGAGGCAGCTAGTGTAGTATAAAGTGTTGATATTGTGGTCAGGCGACAAGCGGTCGTGGAGCGAGGCGCCGCCGGCCGTCCCGCGGCGCGCGCGCGGCGACGAGGCGCGCGACTCGGGCGTCAGCGTCGACGCGCACGCCTACACCAACGCCGACGAACATCGACATCATAAAGGTACCCACCGCACGACACACTTGATTATACCTTGGCAAATGGACGGTAAACTAATACACATTAAAGACAGTGTTGCACGTGGTCAATTTTAAATTGGTAGCTAATAATTATTAACGTTATCAATGTTAGTAATGTTCAATATGCAATATATATAATATAACTAGTGGACCAGGCAGACTTCGTTCTGCCCACCAGCGCCACCTACCGGGTCCAAGTATATGCAAGCTATCCTATCTCTCAAGTTGGATCGAACTGCACATGGTGTGCGAATTTTATTATAATCGGTTAAGTGGTTTAGGAGTCCATTGAGGACAAACATTGTGACACGAGATTTATATATATTAAGATGAATCCCTATTTCCCTTTATTTGTCGTGTTTGTTACTGTCAGAAGAAGGTTCTTATGAATAAAAAAAAATTTTTTGTTGCGCGTAAAATGAGAAAATTTAAGAAATTTAACGACCATTTTAACTTTTGTAATGGTACTTAATGGCGTTTGACATAAGTGTCAGTAGCTTTTGTTCAATAAAATTCATATAAGACAGGAAAACGTCTGTTGGGTCAACTAGTTCATAAATAAAATCAAAAACTATCTAAATAACTAACTAAAGCGTTATATAATTGTGGAAATTATGTTTATTGCTTCTTACCTCTACACTTGCACTTGCAGATCTCGACCTAACGATAGATACACTCCGCTACGAGGAGATAATCTCTATGATGTCGGAGCCATTGCGTGTGGATGAAGGTGAGACTCCACCCCCAATACCGCCCAAAGGTCTCGGACATTTGAGCAGCTTTGATTCCGGACACCACGAAAACGGGGAGTCACATTGTTAAATACTTATGTATGTGGGAAAAAGTTGACTGTTTAATGCTGAAGGGATGTTTATTAGCGTGACCTTATTACTGCCTATTCCACGCACATTGATAACTTTATCATATCTTTGCAAACCATTTTTCTTTTTAGTATAGAAGTGCCCCAAACTAGTGTGTAACCAATGATTTCTATAAAGTTAAAGCTCTTATATTTTTATGTTTCTCAATGAATGTGGAAATGCAAGATCGTGCCATATTTACAGTAAATTGCGATAAAGATTATTTTATTATTATACACGTGAAATCTATAAAATGTAATTTAACTGTAATGTAATTTGAGGAAATTTGGTAATAATATGTGTCTTTATCACATTTATTTTGACAATTATCAAATTGGCAGTCTCATATTGTAAAGTTTCTATAAAAATAAACGAAACTAAGAAAAGTGGTTAAGACTAAAATATTTTTTGCTGCAGATGCACGTTAAAATATTTTTAGTAAAGGCGATGTGCGTAGTTTTCACTTATTGTACCTACTGTACAATATTTGCGCCTTCAAAATATTTATAGCAATGATTTCTGAATGCAATATTGCTACATCATTGACATTAGGATGAAAGCGAGTGATTAATAAAAATAATATTTCGTATGTACGCATATCATTATGACGAAAATATTATAAATTAAGGTCTTCGTATTATTTTTCAACGCATTTTATTTTTATATCGGGGCCATAACCAAGTGATAGGTACGAATAGGTACACTTCCAAATGATAAAATTTAGTATATAATCCGGTGAAAAAATAGACTGGGTTCATTTATTATGATTGACTTATGTACAGGTATTTTACAATGTAAGTATATCTGTATTCTGATCATTTTAAAAATCTCTAGAATGATAAACAGATGCATAAGATCACAAACATAAGACTTTTAAAGCTACTATTCAATACTAAACAAGACTATTTTTCAAGGAAATTAGATTGTATCTAGCAATATTTGAATATATGTATCGTTATAGTACGTTTGTATTCCAATTATCTTAGCGCTTTATAATTATTTGTGACATGTATTTTTATGATTTGTGATAATTATCTTTTTTATGATTCCTATGTAAAGTATTAAAATCTAAAAATATCGATCGAACATTAAAATTTCAAGTTTCTTATAGTATCTAAAAATTAAAATATTCGGAAATATCTCTCGAATTCAAAAGATTTTCATGTTATATAACCTCTAATATTTAAATCGTTAGTTTAATTCAGATCAAATATTAGGGTAGATCTTAAAAAATCACAATTATTTTAGCTTTCTATTGCTCAACAAACAATGCAATATTTATTTTTAATATAAATAGGTAACTACCTAACTCGTATATTTTTCTTATGAACTGGATATTGTCGCAGCCGATTTGATTTTTTTTATGTAAGATAAATGACTAAGGTTTTTGTGCACCAGGAGTGTCCTAATTTGTTAGCAATAATGGGCTTAAACCTACGATAATCCAAATAAAACAAATACTAAAATGTGTATATCGAAATTTGCTGGCGTATTCTTTGTGGCTGCGACATACATAATTTTTTTATTATGGTAATAAATTTGTGTTATAATTAATTCATACACATCAAAACCTCTACTAATGGTGCAATTTAATTTAGTCTGTGTTTTGACTTTTATTAGAACTAAGATATATTAAATAATGCAACTATCCCATGTGATCTATGTTTTTTTTATTCATCTTTATAGTTGTCATGTGAATTGAATAAATTTAGTATTACTTATATATTTAATTATCATAACTAGTGGAAAAAATCGCTTTGAATATTTTTATCTCGGACTGATTTCGACGATAGCACAAATTTTTAATACTTACACTGTGTTTAATTATGCAAATTTTTACAAACTTTTTGCGAATCTTTTTCTCGCTTACGTTTAAAATTTTTCGATAATGTTTACCGATCTTTTTATATGAAATGCAATATTGACTAAGTACATAATTATGGATAATAGTAAAAGTATTTTGTGACTATACAAACTGTCCTTGACCAAGTCTTTCCGATTAATCTAGCGATATTTTTCATACTATTGCGTACCATAGTATTTTTTACTGTAGCAGTTAAGTTTTAGTTGTTAAGGATCACTTTTCCAACGAACAATTTATTGTAATTTTAACTATTGTATGTTTACTCGTATGTTATTGCATTGTAATGTTTCAACTCGTGTATTTTTATAATATAATAAAGTAGTTTTGAGTTTGGTGTTGACATAGTTATAAGCTGTTGCAGGCTTGGGCATCTTTACCATCTGATATTCAATGTATGATTACCGTTATTTGACGAATTGTACACGGGTTTCGGACATAACCTTATTGGTTATATTTTAAATACTAATCAGCTAAGATCCAATGGCACGTTGTTCTCGTGGAGAAGTAAAATCGATTTACTGTTAATTCCACAATTAAATGGTCAGCCATAAAAGTTCTTCCATAGAAAATATATTTCTTATAATATAAATGGTCAGAGGTTTTTCACTTCCAAATATTAGATTTGCTACGAAAGCGACGTAGATACCGTGTCATTATTAAAACATCAAACGTATTTTCGTTTAAATATATATATTATATTATACTTTAGTTAAAAATAAATCATTTAATTTTATTCTTATTATCATCATACTAATTATAATGAGATTGATAAAGATTGCTTGAATCTTGATGAATTAAAATCGATTGTTATATTAATTAATTACTATTAGTAATGAATGATTATGCTTACTCTTCGATATGTAGGTTAATGATTACTTAACAAGTATTGAGTTACCCAATAAGTTTGATTGATTTTGACTGATATTATTCGAGATTATATATCGAATTATTATAAATGTGTGATTATTGTATTCCTTTATTAAGAAATGTTACATATTTTTCTCAGTAGCGTAGTCAATGAATTTATTGTTTACATAATTAATTATTTAATCGTACCAAAAAATAATATCGGCTATTTTTGTAATGAATTATCTCAATTAAATATTTTGATTTGTCTGGAATCGATATTTCGTAACAAAATACCATATAATCTCAATTGTCTATGAACATTTTTAATCTGATTAAGTTTTGATATAAGACTAGTTTCCGCCCCGTGGTGTCACCCGCGTCTTTTCCTTAGCCGTAGGAATACGGGATTAAATATAGCCTATATTTCCTACTCCCTGACAATGTAACTTTCCATAAGTAAAATAGCTTTAGTTAAAGCGTAACAGACAAACTCACATTCGCATTTATAATATTAGTTAAGATGTCCTTAAAGAACCTGTTACAAAATATCGATTCTTGCCAAGATTGTATGGATTTGTACTGATCGCTTTAGAAAACTAAATTATTCGAATGATAGATTTAGAGAGATGGATAGATGGACGCCAAATGAAATTATTCAGTACAAAGAGTAGTGGTTATAATTTTAAGTGGAACAACGCTGACTAGTGTAGCCGTTTCTAATCAATATTGTGTATGTAAATGAGCGAAATAAATATTTAGATGGAAGCATGAAAATTGTATTATCATTTCAATATATAAACATCATTATCCTCGCCTTTTCCTAATTAGGGTCGGCTAATATGTGATGTCCCTCCATGTAATTCGGTCTCCAGTCAAACCCACATTCTCTCATAACATCTTTTACACAATCATAACATTTTTTGACCTTCCCCTTTTACGCCTGCCTTCTGGTCGTAAGTGCCAGCTTTGTGGTTAGTGAGCCTGACTGTAAAACCGCCGCCGCGCCGGTCGTGGGTTCGAATCCCACCCAGGAAAACGTTTGTATGCATGAATGTCTGTTTGTTTGTCTGTTTGTATGTTTGTTTGTTTGTCTATATAAATATGCAAGTATTTAAAAGTAGTATATTATGTAGTATGTCAGCTATCTGGTTCATCCTCAGCTCAATTTGGAATCGGATTGGCTGTGTGTGAAATATGCCCTGGGATGTTTATTTATTATGTTTATGTGCAGTACCTTTTTGGTAACGTGGCTTTCTTCTCTCCTCATATCATTCATATCATTATAATAAATACAGACAACTAACAGATTTCCCATCCAATCTATAACATAATGTTGGTTCTTATTAACTAAGTAGTTATTAAACATCTTACTTTGTCATCCTTAAATACTAAATCTATCTTGAAAGTAGATGACCTTTATAAAGATAAATAAATTTTATCCTCCATAATATTTATAGGTAGGTGGTTAATTATAATGCAGGTTTTTTATTCCTTTTCCTATGGTAATTAAATAAGGATAAAATTGAAAGTGATGGCTCGACGTGTGTGCCGTCGGCCGCGCGTCATGCCAATCGATTATTGTATTTACCGATCGAATTTCTAAATAATAAGCGCTCTTAGCGTCGTAATTGAAGGTAGTCACCGCGGACACCCTGCCACGCCTATATTGGCAACAAACTAACCACGATGGTATCGTATAAGGACTTATCTTGAGATATTTGCTATTAATTCACAATCAGTTATTTCAAAATATTTACCAATTTCATCGAGTATTGTTCAGTTTAGTTAACATTTTTATTTCAAAGTTGATCCAAGATTGAAGAAGATCTAGGTACGTGGGTTTTAGCCTAGGTAGCTATATAAATAATAATGTAATAGCTAAGTATCAAAAATGCATTTTTATACTATTAATCAAAATGCAAAATAAACTGGAGATTTATCTTGCGATCACAGTCGCGTGTGTACCATTACCGATAACTTTTCAATGGCACCGCCCACCGGTGCCCTTAATGGATGCCGAGAATATATTTGACAAAAATTGACACAATAATGAGAGGGAAGCGCTCAAAGCACAGAATATGGTGACCCGGACCTAATTACAACATGCATATACCTAAGTGGGTTAACACGAAAGCTAAGGACACAGTATTGCGAATTGGTAACAGATAGGTAGGTAGGTACCAACCTATGAGTCAAGTAAGAATGAAGTAAATAAGTCGATGGACAAAACAATGTTAAGATTATAAGGAACTCATATGCCACCTAACACAGTTTGTCCTTCTGATCTAAGAGCATTTAATTACGTATAAATAGGTAGGTATATCTGTGTTATTCAGTAATTAACATTCAATTAAAATTGTAGATTGACTATATTACATATTTCATTAATTCTGTACAAAATCTATACCTAGGTATCTACAGAAATTAAAATTTAGCTTTCATAGTATTTAATTCAACAAGTATCTTCTTTCTATTCACTTATTTTTTTATACATTGCATAATAGGAATTGATAAGGACAAAAAATAAGACATGGACTACAATACTAAAATGAAAGTTAATTGTAGTTATTGAAATATGTGAATAAAAAATGCGATTACATCCACTAACGGAGGGTAAGTTTACTTAGCGAAGTACATTAATTGCGACGTATTAACATGTGAAATTGTATTGAAAATTATATAAATTGACCATGCCAAGGGCGGCAGCGACGCTAAGTGAATAAATAGTACCTGCAAATGAAGACACCTGCGTTTTTATTGCAATTAATAGATAACAATTACACTTCCATATGCCAATAAAAGTGTGCGAGTGCAGATAAAATCGGATCACATTATGTTAATACATTGGGTGTGAAATGTTCGACCGGTTACTACTCAAAGTTATAATTCAATTTGTTATAACTTTATTTTCAGGTAGGTACATACCTACCTGCTAATAGTATCTAAACGAAGTAAACTATGGTATTTTCTTAGTAAGTAGGTATAAAAAATTGCTGCGGTCCAAACAAATCTTTAATAAGATCTTTTTTATTGTTAACCTTATTGATAATTCTTTTTAGACGAATAAAATCATTGACATTATCAATTTTGCATATTCTTCCGTGTTTTTGACGTAATTGTCGAGAATAATTTTCATTTAAGTAGTATATAAAATAAAAGCTATAAATCCACCATGGCAGCCGCTTTACCGATGGAATCCAACCCAGAAACGATGACCAAGTATTTATTGAAGTTGGGTGTCTCTGATAAATGGCGCATGGTAGACGTCATAGGATTAGAAGATGAGGCTCTCGGTTGGGTGCCACGTCCAGTTCTGGCTGTCATCCTACTGTTCCCACTTTCAGATGCTTATGAAAAACATCGTCAAGACCAAGAAAATGATTTAGTGACAAAGGGCTCGGAGGCCCCTAAAGATGTATTTCATATGAAGCAAGTCCTCAGTAACGTATGTGGAACTATCGCGCTAGTTCACAGTGTTGCAAACAATACACATCATATCGAACTGAATGATGGTCTGCTTAAGAAGTACTTGAAAGACGCTCAAGGGCTCGACGCTTCAGCCAAAGGAGTACTTCTCGAAAATTCCGGTGCAATTTTAGAAGCTTACAGGGATTTAGTTCGCACTGGTAGCAATGAAGCGACGGAAAACGTCGATACCGTGAACAATCATTTTGTTACCTTTATTCACAAAGATGGCAACTTGTTCGAGTTAGATGGACGCAAGTCTTTTCCTATAAATCATGGCCAAACTAATCCCGAAACGTTTCTAGAAGACGCTGCAAAGATTTGCCGTGAATTCATCGCAAGAGAACCGGACAACATCGGCTTCAATGTTATCGCCCTTGTACCAGCACAGTGATATTTCCATTTAATTTGTTCATATTTATTTCTATTTCTCATGAATAAAATATTGATTACTTTGTCAACCGGTCATTTAAAAACGAGTACGAGTTGATGTAGGTTGTTAAGAGAATCATCACTAATGAAATAATCGCGTAGCGGTGACGTTGCGAGCCCGCGCAGCCACATCACATCACGCGATCCTTCAATATGGCACTACGAAAAATGGCGTCCATTAATTCACTTCATTAGCGAATACCGGCTAAGTCAGTGAGCGTACGCTGCAGCGCGGATATCGATTTAAGTCTTTAATTCATAATTAATCTCCCAGTCTTTAACAAATCGGCTCTCAGTGTTCGAAACGCTGCGTCCACGTCTCAATTAAGATATCTGCGCACACTCGCAACACGGCTTCTGCATTCCTCCTTAAAATTCTCTATCTTCGGAAACTAATTAAAAATTCGCCTCGCCTCCGTGGCCCGATGTTCAATCGGGACGATATAACTTCATTTAAAAACGAGCAATCTTGTCGAAGATAAGAGCTGGCGAGAAAACAACGAAGAGCAGAGCTCGCCACACGCGGCAGCGACGCGAATGGACAAAAAGACAAACCAAAGAAAGAACTCCAAACTTTTAAATGGAACGCGAGAGAATTCACCGCGTTAACTATGTCGATACTGGGAAGGACGCGACATCGGTAAGTCACGTCACCGAATAAATGACGCTGGGCCTGAAATAAATATATAAATATTGTGTAAATAAAGAAAAATAATGCGACGGGGACCCGAAATGCTTTAAATATTCAAATGAAGCGACCTGAGGTGAAATACGAAGGTGCGCTCGCTCGAGTTGAGCCCAATTAAATTGGTGCCACTGAGGTAGAAATTAAAAACAAAAGGAGGATGACGGGGGTCCGGCGCGCATTTTTCTCATGAGTATTATTAGCGCGATGTCAACCGACAAAAAATGGACTTAGAGGGTTGTCGTGCCTGCGATCATTATCGATAACATCCCGCGTTTTGTATTGTTTTGATAAGTGTGATGCTGTTGCGCTCAGACATTTTGTTGACATTTTACATTCACCATCGAGCTTGATTGATATGGATGCATATAATTAAGTACTGAATTCCATTTTATGGAGTTTAATTTGCCCGATCGGTTGGGTTTCCATCGTGGACCAAACAGCGCGTCAATCAGTCTGACAAGTGCAAGTAATAGATGAATAAATGAGTGAAAAACAAAACCTCCAACAGCATTAGCCTCGGTCATTAGTCATCGAGAGGCCTGGTGAGAACAGATTTAATATTTACCTATAAATCAATTATGGACGTGTGGGGAGTCTCTTAGCACTTAGAGCTCTATTATTGTACTTCTTTCTTTAGACTTATGATATATTACACACGTTCTCCTTACGCCTTGTTCCAAAAATTATGTAATATATAAGGCTAAGTATTAAGTCAGATGATTGTGAAATACACCTAGTTACCTTCATTTGCAATTTGGTTACAGTAACAAAATAGGCACCCAGGAACGCGGATATGTTTCGGCTGTGTGAAAATTCTGAGCTAGTCCTGGCTATAGACATGTAGATAAGTAGGTATCTTCATATTAGTTTTAAAATCTTATTTCCTTTACACTACTTAACTACATTTTATTCAAGTAGGTAGGTACTACATAAAGATTAATATCAGATTCATTAACACCCATAACATTCGACACCAACTTGATTTATTCAAACAAAATACATTTATTTTAGACAATGAGGATCTAAACGCTTATTGGGAGAGTAACTACCACTAACACATTATCACTGCCTAACGAACGTTAGCTATGTGTATACATTGCTGAGTGTATGATATAAATATTCAAACGTAAGTTCAGAGCAAGTAATGCAACGAACTTTGAAGTAGTGGTGGAATATGATAGCGTAAGTAATTGTGCGGTTGGTCGGAGGTCGCGGCAGGGAGTCCGCAGCGGCCTACCGACGCTCATCACTATTCAATAAGCTCCATTTATTGAAATTACATAATTTGTGTGTGAATAATGACGATTGTGATGAATCTTCGTGGGCGATGCGAACGACTTAAACCCGATTAACTTTTGACCGGCATACGATATTAATAGGCTGTCTCGACACGGACTGCTCACACGTACCTATAATGACATGGAAATAGGCTCTAGTAAGCTGAGAACCCATCGACTTGCGTTTCGTTTATTTGTACGGTATTGTACGCTGTGAAGGTACACCTACCTTCCTTAGTTACCTTCTAATGGTATCTGAATAAAGTGGCTTACCTACTTTTTGCTGTTTCAAGAGTCAGTTTTGTTTATTTCTTTTGTGTGTCAAATTTGTTTATATGTGACGCCATCCTGCCTAATATTTGAGATTTACCTGTGTCTGTTCTGTGTCTGGATGTAATTATCTATATAAGTATGAATTGAAAGTAGTATATGTAGTAGATATATCAGGTACCTGCTTACCATATTACAAGTTCTGCTTAGTTTAGAATCAGATTGGCCGTGTGTGAAAAATGTCCCACCCAGGATATTTATTTATTTATTTACCATGATGGGTCAGTAGTGGGTAAAAGTAGCTCCTCAATTCTTGGTTAGATTAAATAAGTAGTACACTGTAACCTTTCCTTCTATTCGCCTTTTTCATAATGTAAAGTTTATTGATTTGGCATTTTGTACCTAAATATCTAAATTATCGTAAGTGTACCAGTGGTGGCCACGGTACCAGTAATGGCCAAAAATTGAAAGAAACATCTAGAATTCGGACATGAGCGAATGTTTTTACATTGGGATCACTGTGACATAGACTTAAGACATCGAACTATCTAAGTTTAACGTTTTATTCAATTCAGTCAGTTATATGTACAAATATGCGAATATACAAAGTGTAAAGTGATTTGAAATTGACAACGACGGCTTTTCTTAAGAAAATCATTAAGGCGGTGAGCAGAAAGTTTCACTTGTAAAATAGTATTGCTTAATTAAAATCAAAATTTGTTTTGTTTGATATGTTAGCCATAAAATAAAGATAAACTAAGACTAAGACTGGGGTATCCATTAATGGATTTTCCCTGGCCAAGACTGGGTCACAAAACTACAACTTTTATTTGTTAAATTAATTGAATCCATGAATCCAGCTTTGCTGTATCTCACGCGTAACACATTACAAATATTAAATAAGGACTGGACTTTACAGTTTCACTATATTCAGTGCTGAAACTTTCACAATTTTGGTAATATTTCACAAAAACCAGTTTTTTTTTTCTTAAAGTGGCCACCATTGGGTCATTTATCATAGTTTATTATATAATATGAAATATTTGGCGTAAATATGACCGCATAATTTCAAATAGCAAGATTTATAGTAAATGTAAGACATTGCGAAAACATATTTACAATGTAGGTACATTACTTGGACTCATGAATAAAACATTACGCTTTTGTCCGTTACCGAATGTATGAATGTTGCAATCATTTATTTAAATCCGTATTTTAGTTAAATGTTTCATGACTCTACTTATCTCACCAAGGCCTGAGTACTACCTACCTGACGCTCACTAACAGGAAACTAGGAAGGTACCTACATGCACTACCAGCTGTTCGGATTTAAAACTAAACAGTCTTTAGATCTATCTACTACCTACTCTTAAACAAATACCTTAACTATACTAGGTATACTTAATAGGTAAAGTGTTATGATTTGTTGGAATTTAATAATTAATGATCTTGATTCTATAAAATCAAGTCAACGCATTAATACGTATCAATATTCGTTAGATATTTATTTAAATGGCGGAAATTCTAAAATGCCTGTAACTGATATACGTAGAAAGCGGGATGATATGTACAAACGATGCGCCCGCGCAGTCCACGGCGCGGCGTTTACGATTTCCAAGAACACGCAGTGATACGGCACGACTCGACGACGCTCTCCCGAAAACAGTAAATTGTCTAAATTAAATTAAGTTGATGTGGTCACTCGTGATGCCACACCACAATTAATGTTGAGAGATTATGTATTTAGTTGTGTTATGCCCTCGTTAAACTTTTATGACGGTCGTTTTATTGTTTTATCATGAGCCCGAATATCAGATTTAATGTGTGACAATTTGATTGATAAATTCTTTCTGCAAATTAATGCAATTTTGGGAAGCTGGCTCAGATAACTGAGCAAGTACAACCTACTGGATTGAGAGGAAAATTTGTTACGTAAATTTGCTGCTAGCACAAAATTTTAATTCCATGTTCATGTTCTTGTTCCAACGAATTTTTCGTCTTCTCACATTGCGATTTGCCAGTACCTACACGATATTCACTATAAAATACATCGGCCACATAAGTGTCAGTAGATAAATGTAACTTGCCATTATAAATTTATACCAACATTTTACCACTCTAGAGTTTTTAGCAGGTTTGTGAAAATCCCCTTAACTTTTCTTGTGATGGCAGAAAATAATTTTTTAAAGGATTTTTAAAGGTTTCGTTCTACAATAAATACCATATGATAACCTGGTTTACTAACGAAACTCCAAAGATTTGTTTGTCTTACACAACATATCACTTCATGGAACTCATCATCAACAGCTCATATACGTCTCTACCGAGGAGCTCGAGCCTCCCCTAACGTCGAGGGGGTACCTAATAGGCCTTAGGCCTAATGCGGATTGGCGGACTTCACATGCACTTTAATTGCGACATCTCGGGCATGCAGGTTTCCCCACGATGTTTTTCCTTCACCGTAAGCCAGTGGTGTGAATGCGTAGGTAAGTTTTTATAAACTGAGAGGTCGATGGTCTTACGGGACGATGGTCTTACGGACAGGTTCAAACCCCTGACCTGCACCCTCATGATCGTGAGTCGGTGCGTTCCCATTTAAGCCACCATTGCTATTGGACGGGACGGTTTCATGAACTAATATTGTAAAATAATATTTTTTTGTAACATTTGTGTTGCCAACTACTTATCTATATTATCTGATATATCAATAACGTATTTTTTGTCTGTTTTGCCAAAGATATTAAGCTGGTACTCTTAGCCGAGAAGAGACAGTACTAGATGATTTTAAGGTCAAGCAACGCATGCCTTAGCCGGCACAGCGATGGATGACCGCAAACATTGCTTCCGCGTAAGTTGCTGGTTACAACATTCACCACTAGATGGCGTTTAGAGTTTCCAAAATAAATATTTTCCGAGTTAATTTTACAGAATCAAATATCGGTAGAAAGTGGGAACAAAAGAAAATGAGATCCAAATATAATTCAGAATTAAATATTTACTAACAAATATCATGCTTCAAAGTCGACCGTGAGACCACTCCTGTGAGAACAAGGTCAATGCATCGTCGCCCGTCCGTATCTTGAAATGCAACTTTCGCACCACTATATCTTTAATTAGGCATGTAAATATTAATAAATTTATACATTCGGTAGTCAACAAAGGTAATAAAACAGTTGTAGGCTTGAATTCGGCAGCGGCCGCCCGCGGTGAGGCTTACCCTCACAATTAAACGAATGAATAACATTAAACAAACGCAGCGTTTTACTGCTGAGGACATTAAGTCGACAGAACTCGTAAACTCGCCACTTGATTGATAAATTCTCGTCGGTAACGACCGGAGCGACGCCCGGGTTATGATTGCTACCGAACGCCACTAAAATCGCAGCGTTTTGCGTGTAATGCACCAAGATAGTTGTAAAGTAGGCCACTTTAACTTAAGGCGATATCCGTAAGTTGCAAATATTACGGTTGATGACTTTTGTATGGCACACATTAATTTCGGCGGGTGTATTGTCACAGTATAAACTATAGCTAAAACAGTGGGTAACCAAGCGAATATAAACACCCGTGGTGAGCCTAGAATCTTTCACTCTTGCTCATGATTTATTAAATATGGTTTAACTATACCTATAGGTAAATACACAGGGAATTGTGTGACTGATTACTGGAATTACTTAAGCTTTTACTCCAAGCGGCAGCTATTGTGGATATCCGCAGAATCATCGCTGCCGTGAAATTTATGCTATTGATCACTTGCTAGAATCTCACTGAAGTTGTTACGCTTGATGTGGTAATATCTACTATGTAGCGTCCATTAGATAATTACTTCCAATTTCAATTAAAGAAACACATTCCTTTTGCGATTACGGTATCTCAAAGTACCTTAGGTATATTACCGATAATCAGGATCCGATTATATTCATTAGGTAAATTTCATAAGATACAATTGAGATACTGCTATTTGAAAAATATGATCTAGGATGCCATGTGAAATAAAAATTAAATCCTTTTAAGATTCGTTGATGAATATTGTCCATTTGGTGTGAAATGCTGGAAACCGTTAAAATTACGGCTCAAAAGCTTTTGATACATGCTTCCTCTATAAAGAAACTGTAAAATAAGTGTAATGAAAAATCATAAGTTCGAAAACGTTTAATTTTGTTTTTACTAACGACATTACGATTTAAATGATACCATGAACAGTTAATAGTAAGTAGATGTCCTACTACGGATTCTAATTACAAAAAATTAAATGAATGATGTTCAAGAACCTGCTTTACTCATCCACTCCCATACGTTTATCAGTCAGCTTATGATCATCGCTGTTTAGCGTTTCCATGGTGATACTTTACTTCATTTTAGATACCTAAATAATCCATGTATATTTAGGATAACTGTATCCACGATTCTGAGAATCCGTACCTATGTATCATCGTGTCTAGTTAATTGGTAAAGTAGTAGCGGTAGGTAGTGGGGAGTGGGTAGATTAATGAGCGGCTACCGCTGGCTTATCGGGCAGCATCTGGCGCATGACTGATCATCTGTCGTGCGCCTGCGCCTGTACTCATATAGTAACGTCGCCGTGATTATCGATGCTTTTGACCCGTGATAATTGCTTCTAGTTAAAAGTTTTATCATAAATTAAAAATAGACACTTCCACCTACAATATACATATTTTATTACTCACATGGCAGAAGACCAACATTACAGTTTTTAATAATGCAAATTCCCACGTGAAACTATTGCACCGTTTGCACATATTTCTCATTCCCTACTTAATTATTGTGCAGATCTACAGCAAACAGGTCAATAACAAAACTATAATATCAAACTACGATCTCCATTTATCGATATGACGATAAAATGATATCGATAAAGATTCCTGACATATCTGCGGGCAACCCTACCGGTCGTGATATGACAGTGGTCCGCATAGCTTCTCAGAAGTCGTACTCATTGAATACCTTACGAGCACCGTGGTCCATTCGACCAGGCTTTTTTCACCGCACCATAGTTTTATTGGGCGCATTGAAATATTTTTGTTTAGATTAAATGACGTTTAGCCAGTAGATCGGTACATTAGGATTAATGTTGAACATCAGTTACTTTGTCCAGTATAGTTACTGAGAACTGTTTGGAATCGGATATTGAATGGACGTGGACACGTACGATTGTTTTCTGATGGTTGATGGCGCTGATAAAATACCTACCAGTGTTACGAAACTATTGGGTTTCATTCTTGTATTTGAGATGAATAATGTTTTTCATGGTTATATGCATTAATTTTGTGGCGACTAGATTTCTCTTATTATGTCATTAAGAAACCTATGGTAGGTACGTAGGTCTGAATCTCAAGATCTAGAACTGTAATTTCATTTTTGATTTGAACTTTTCAATTCTATCGTTATAGGTAGGTACCTACTTATATATTTCTATCGTAGTTAATCTATCTACTGAATGAATACTTTCAAGCTCCCATTACAGTGGTATCAAAAGACCAAACAAACAATAGATTTTAATGTAGGTACTTAAATATAGATTTTGGACATGTCAAACATAACTATAGGCATAAATCTTATCGCAGAAACCAAACCGGGAGCCACTTGGACTTATAATTAATTGTTCATTTAAATACAAAGACTAATTTAATAAGTGACCCGACTCCCAAATGTCAAAGCCGTACAAATAAAAAACGACAAAAAAAATATTGAAGAAGGATGGCGCTCCGATGCGAGCAGAAAGAACGCCCATACTGGTGTCATGGGAAAATGTGACTTTTTTATACTCCAAATAAATTGGGAGTCATTTTTTAAAGAGCCTCCTTTTTTTGTTATTGAGCAGTACAATGGGTGGACACGAACGACTGTTAGGTAACGTTTTTAACATCATTATAAGTGAAAAGATGTGAGTGATGACGCCTGTCCCGGCCTCGTTACTTTAGGCCTCGGGTCACCACTTCTTGGAATACGGACTTCATTTATTTTAGTTGAGGGCCTATGTTGTTTATCATCAATTTGGCGATAGAAACATAGCAATGAAATAATATTTGGTATATAAAAACATTCTGAGATTAAGTACCCACCTACCTATACCTAGTAGGTATCTACAACCAAATCATTTTTTTCCGACATTTATCTGTATATTTTTATTTATTTAATAATTATTATAATATTTTTTACAATATTATACCTATCTATAGCCTAAACCATTCAAACAGATAACAATCTATCCAATACTTCCGTTTTAAAATAGGAAAAGATGGATCATAATTTTTTAAGGCAACATTCCTTTGGGGACCGTGAGACCGCCCTCTGCGGTCTGATGAACCCTAAGGCTCAGTAGCGCCACTAAGAGGACCCCTGCAGTCTTGCCACTTGCCAAACTAATATTTCATTTAAAGTGGAGATAGTTATAAATTAATAAAGCTAAATGGCCAAGAAAAAATATGTGTATGCGAAATATTTATGAATAAGGCAGGTGATGGCCAAATAATGGTGTAGCCAAAAAAATTAGTAAAAACATATTTGTAAGTTTCTCAAATACAACTATTCCAATACTGGTTGTTAGGAATGATCATTCAAATTCAAATTTTTTTCCATACATATGTATAGCATACCAACTACGTAGGTTCCTACCTATGTAGTTAGAGTTACCTACTGGAATGTACATACTTTCATTATACATACTAATAGATATACAATCACAGTAATGATTTCAATAGACCGCTTCATTTGAGTACCAATATAGGTACCAACATGGTTATGTGTAACTTTATATAATATCAATACCATGATCACGTAAAGTTTACTTTAATAGATCAACGATATCTCCAATAAAATATGGTTAGTATTTTTTTAACTTACCTATTTCTTGTACAAAATCTTCGAATTCTAACCTCTGGTTACATTCAACCGATCATTTAGATAGGTGGGCAACCTTTATTTTTTTTTTGGTCCAATGTTTAAGAGCAACATAACCGTCTATGATGTTCAGCCTTCGACAGATATATCTGGGACGTTTTGGGTCGAACATACCCAGAGAATCGATAAGATATGATAAAGTAATGGCCGAGATACAAGCCGCTGCTACCGAATCCGATACGCTACAGTAGCGACGCAAGCGGTCAGTCACACATACGCTATTTAGTTTATTAAATTCCATTCTAATAAGCATAAGATTGACATCTAAGACCATTTTCATAGCGTTACAAATAATATAGATACGACCAAATTAAACAATTGCATTACTTACCGCGTTGCGTGTGTTAATTTTATTATAACACATCAAACGCCTCACGACGCTTTGCTAAAGGGCTAATCTAAAAGCCATCAATACACCGTTATCTAGAATGGTGACGGTAAACCAAGTATACGATCCATAAATGAGTCCGCAAAATGCCGCGTTGAAGCCCTAATCGCCGGGCCGATATCCACGAGGAAGAAACTGCCAATATTTATAACGCTAAACATAAAATACCACAATAAAACGAAATGCGTCGACGCGCAAAAGTTTATGCTAATCGACTATAAAAATATAATAAAAGTTCGACCTTGGTGGACGCTCCGGAGTCCGTTCCGTTATTAAACCGAGCTGGTGTTTAAAACCATATACTGTGCCTACATAACATCTAAAATCTGTCATTCTGCGTTACACCGAACATAAATTTAACATAACATTAACCGAGAGCCGATGTTGATTTATGGACTTCTAACTTACGCTCTTAAGACGGGAGAAAAACTTACCTTTATTTTTTGTTATGGATGAGAGTAGTTTAGTTACATCTGTGGTGTAATTCATTAGTTTTATTTATTAGAAGAGCTTTTATTTAAGTGTAGGTACCTACCTATTTTGTGTTATAAAATCAGTGGCCAGTTAGGTCGTACTTATAGGCAGCTAATCACGAACACAGGTAGCGTATCAGCATCATCTCTCCGCGTCTCACAATCCATTCCGGTTATTAATGAAGCAGGACCATTTTCGAATTTCGCCGCCGCCCGGACAGACTATTGACAGCTGTTTATTTGTCAATGTCTACTTGACTCGATGCGAGGCAACATCCGTTGCAAATATTGATATTAGCATTCAGGAGGCACTCGCTTCGCTTTCACAAGTTTGTCTTTAACATACATTCCAACCTATTATTGTTCTTATAACGTTGCAGTAAGAAAATCAAACGTGGCCCCGCATACTTCTTTGGCCGTATCGGTCGTAGCTAGTTTTTCCTTTTGAAATCATCATCCATATTAACATTTCATAACGAGCCCGTCGGCAACTACAAGAATTCACGTTTAATATTACGTAGACATGATGCTAATGGTCGTCTAAAAACTGACCATCGCCGGAAAGACTATCCGTCCGTAGCGAGGCCGAGGGCCCGCCGCTACCGCCGCATTACGATTAATTGATGCTAATTAATAAATTAATTATCCATGTTAATACAACGCTTGAGCGATTCCAGTTTTTCTTCTGCCACGTTCGTATTTGTCCGAGCTACATTTTTATTGCCAACCGCGGCATTCCCCCTTTTTGTAGAAGCCTCTCGATACGGCATGATCTCGTTCAGCGTGCATGTTCATATTTTGTAATTAATATATTAAAATTAATTATAAGCTTCCAAAAAAATCCCCCAACTCCTTAATGGGACTATGTTATGACAGTCATTCATATTTACCGATTAAATCGAAGCGCCATTCGTTTCATAATTTATGTCATATTTTCTGATTTGTTTTCGCAATAATTAATGAGCACCGCGCTCTCGGGAAGGTTTTGCACAGAGTTCGGAGGTTTAAGTCGTTAAGATAAGCGGACGAGCTTTAAGAGTTTTACGAAGCGATCTTATTTGTGATTCGTGCGTCCGGAAGAATATTATTACCATTCTTATTAGTTGCTTAAGGTTTTGTTGTAGGGGCATGTGCGGCTTTAAAAAGTATAATGACATAAAAGGCTGGAACGTATGTTTGTTTGTGGAAAAACTGGAAAAGCAGTGCCGGCACGCGCTCGCGTCCATTGAAGTGACACCGCCGCCGCGCCGAGCCGAGCCGCGCCGCGCCGCGACGCTGAATATGTTGTCACGTAGAGGACACTTGACTGAGATATTTTCTCAGAAATGCATTCGCTTTTAAGAAACCTACATATTCCGTTGTTTTCTAAATCTAGATTTGGAAATTGCAGTACGTGATTCAGTGGCGCGTGGGCATAGGGAACTGTTCCGACATGATCTTCGTGTTCTACGAATTCTGTGAATTGTAGTGCGATATGTAAAATGTTCAGGCAAACTTAAGTATATCTTGTATCTGACCCCTCGATAAGAAAACAGATTTTTTGCAACTGATTAATCTGGCATAAACAATGTTTTCGCATTTACAAAGTAACAGTAGCAAGCTGAACATAATTATTATGAGCAAAGTAGATATTTTGATATTCTCGGTGTATTTAGAGCAAGAGAAAAGATTTAAAAATGTTCGAGCTGTATCTAATAGTTACTACCATAAGATTAGATTAAAATAAAATATAACATACTTAATTCTGATCGCAGCGAAAACAAATTTTCTTCCCATGCGAGCAAGATCTGCACGCGTCCACGAGACATAAATACAAACTCCTCTGGCACATAATATAACGAGTATTGGGGGCCAATTTAACAGACTTATTGTCTCCGTTCGACTACAATGCGAGACATGGAGGGAAACGAAAAAGGAAGACGACTCGCGGGGACCCCGAGTCTGCCGATACAAAACAATGGTATTTAATCAACGATGATAAATGCAGTATTCAAGCACGTTTTTTAACGATACAGGCGTATTGTTTTGGCGGGAGCTTACCGTTGAATACGGAGATAACTCGCCGCTGAGAGTGGCTTAGCTGACAAATTGGAATAAAAGGGAAATTTATTCCTGCTTCGTATCGTGCCTTCAAATGTTATTTGCGTTTCGTTTTATGCATTCACATGTTTTGGTGAGAAAGTTACACGTCTCATACAGCCTCACGTGGTCTTAGTTCTTTAACATTCACATTTTAGACAATCCGATCAAAAGTTTCAGCAATGTAGCTTACTAAACATTACTAGAATATAGTTTCATGTGTACATCTTTGAACCAACATGAGAACACATAAGCCATTTCGCAATTCATAACGTCATAAGAGATATATTAGTACCGCGAATGTTGCGAAGCGTAGTGCCTTCAGTTTTGTATAAATCACAATATTTTGTTGAAATAACGCTGAGAAAACGATCGGCATCTCGTGTTGTATGGCCGACTGTACTGTTCGGGTGCGATCGTAAATTTGTGCGGTTAAACAGCAGGACGCCCATATTGGAACTGAAGGACACAACGACGGATAGAGCAATGTTTTGATTTATAACAATACAGAAAACACCAACATGACTTACCTGATGTATTACCACGGACACACCACGGTGATATGACAAGTTTCATCCGTCTGTGTAAACTTGTGCCCGTTAAAAATAACATGGGATTTGTTAGATTTGTAGTAAATGCCAATATTTGCGAAACCAAAGGACTTACAAATTTAGTATTTTTTTGTGATCCATTGATTGAAATAAGTAACAATTAGATGTAATGCAATACTTTATATAGGTACTTACTTAAGTCTGTCTACATTTAAGGGATAGGTACCTAAGCATTGAATAGGAAGGAGCAATGTTTTCTCAATTAATTTTTTTTTCAGTTTTCTATCATTTATGTTTCTCCGTTAGTTCACCTCTTCCTATGAATACAAGAGTGGGTATTATTTATATTATTATCATATAAAAATAATACCTAAGACGGTATGTCCTATCTGCAGCAGGATCAAGCGTGAAGGCATGTTTGTATGTGTGAATTTCATCTCAAAAATAGCCCGATTAGATTCCCAAGCGATCTATAAAAACAATTATGTCCATCGGGAATGTTGTATTATATCTTTTGTGTCCTTTTGCACTATAGACGCCGGTGGTGCGGTAGCATAATGTGTGCCGATAAATATTTATGCAATTTATTCATAATCCCTGACCGGTGGTCCTCCCACGGTGCAGTTGTTGAAATGTTCCATACGTTTGGGATTCGATTTCTTGTCCAAGCATATTGGTTCCCAACGCGTCTTCTTCTAATTAACCGACAGATATGTAGCGCTAAAAACAATAAGTGGTTCTCATAATGCACGGAATTGATTCTGACCGCGCATTGCTGCCTTGAAAAACTATAGGGACTCTTTAGAATTACAATTTAATGAATTACGTTCCAGCTTAGTTAGATATAATTTTAATCATTTGATGTTGCAGATTGTTACTCCTTATTCTTATCTCCTTATATCTATTTAAACATCATTAGTCATTATATTAAATAACTGTGATAATTTCAAATGTTTATATATTAAAACCTTGTTTCATGTAAGATTAGAAGTGAAGCTACCGTGTATGAATTCTGGCGCGAACGAATATCGAAGACGGACGAGAAAAACAACAGCGGATACAATAGGAGTTTCGGTATCGACGTGGAGAGGATCGTTGTCAAATCTGGTATCTTTTAGCCATGGATCGCGGCATCAGTGTTGCAATAAATACGTCTCTGGTGACAGGCAAAAAGACGGGAATGCGCGCGCGCGCCCGGCGGTCTCCGCCGCGCATGCGTATTCCATGTCGTGACGCTTTTTCGATGCTCAAACTCATCTTTTGAAACACTTGTTTTATTTTATTCTATTGTTAAAGACTACAAATTGTTTTGCGTGGGTTTATCCGTTTCAGGTACCAAATGATGTATACTTATTTTGAATGGCTGTCAGCTGGATTTCTCAACCATATGGGTGTTATAACCATATTGGTATGTTGCTCGTACTTACACCGTAGTTCTTCCAAATCTTTGGCATAACAAGTCATCCCGACATTTGCTAATAAAATATTTATTGAGTAAGTAGGTACCTATTTGGATTGGTATCTGAACAGGTATAGGATTATCAACACATAATTTTTTTAGTCACCAATTGAAAGATGTATTATTATTTATTTATTTACCTACTGATTTTTAAAATTTAAGTAAGTTCGTAAGTACATTCCATGTTTTATTTACTATTGCCTTGATATTTCTTTGGTAGTTATGAAATAAGTATATTCATTTGGGAATAGGTAGATATGTAGGTACTTATTTTCTGCAGTAGATATCTACCTACTTTGTACTTGGTATAAACCCACTTCGGATTGTGAGGTGTGATAATCTTCATAGGCTTAATGTATTGGCTAAGAATAGCATACAATTACGGTCTGGTTATTATTAATGCCCTATCTAAGAGACGTGTTCGGTTTTTTTTATCGTAATTTCCTTGAATACTTAGGTACCTTTTTTTTCGTGGCTAAATCTTCATCTCAATCTTCTTAATATGAGTAAGTAGGTATCTATACTAATATTATAAAGGAGTAGAGTTTGTTTTTTTGTTTGTTTGGTTGAACGCGCTAATCTCAGAAACTACTGGTCCGATTTGAAAAATTCTTTCAGTATAAGATAGTCCATTTATCTAGGAAGGCTATAGGCTATATATCATCACGCTATGACCAATAGGAGCGGAGCACCAATGAAGAATGTTTCAAAATCGGGAGATTTCTTTTCCAGTTGAGAGCTTCCGCTGCGTACGCTGCGTAAACGGTTAAAGTTACGCTAAAATGATGTATGACAGAATTGTGCCTCTTTAAAAGTTCTAAAAAAAAGTCCGCGATAGCATATGTCTATCTGTTAAGGTTGGCTCACTGTGACCATTTTTATGCTAACCAAATTTGTTCGAAAATTAAGCATTATTTGTGAAGGTGTTTTTATGAAGATGATATTAATCCTTACCCAGATAAATACGTTATTCATCACAAGTATTTAATTTAAAATAAAATTGCCATTTACATCATTCGATTTCAATGAATATCATAGGAGATATCGCAAATTTAAAATAACATTGCACCAAAATAATGATCAAGTACTGTACTGCGCGTGCTATATGTGCCGGGCCGGCGCGTGCAGTCATCAGTTAGCTCTGCGAGACCATCCTTCTACGTATACGAAGGGGGTTGAAAGTTAGCGTTAGCCCAAAGTAACTATTCCACGCGGACGGAGTCGCGGGCAGAAGCTAGTAACTCAATATGACCGTTACTAAAATACAAACGTAGGTACCTAATCGTCGTAAAATAATGTTAATTAGATATAATTTACCACCTAAGATTTCATTTAATATTGCGGAATGCAAATAAATAACAGGAATAAAATTATTTTGGTACCTACACATTTCACAGGTACAAATAAACGTCTGAATAGTAAAAAAATACACAATTGGATCACAAATAGCAAATAACTAAGTGTCTACATTTTAAAATATTCAATCTTAAACTTATAATTTCGCCAGGACTTAGGTATTTATATCCAATCCTATAAACCTACCTACCTACCTACTGTAGATATTATTTTACTAAATCTAGTTATGATCCATCATTAAAAATACACATTAACTAACAATTTTGTGTAAAATACGAGTTTGCGTGTGGATGTGAAACCGCGAACGCTCATCGCGGCGCATTCCCTTGCTGCGGCGCGGCGTCGGCGTTGCCGCCACTATCAGATGCGCACGCGCACGTGAGAGCATCCCGCCCCGCCTCACCCCCTCGCCTCACCTTCCTAACCTCACGCACCATCCGCCTTCTCAGAAACGGAACAGATTCTTCTCAGCTCGTTGGCGCGTGTCCCCACGTCTTGGTCACAAGTCTTTTCGGCCAGTCCGGAATGTCTCGTGCGTGACCCGTGTCTGTGATGACCAGCTCTGATTTTGGCTAGATGCGAATGCTCAGGTTTTTGACGACCGCTCTTTTAGTGTTATGGTCCTTTCATGTGATTGCGACGACAACGCTCGCATTTTATTCCGTTTTGGGGTTGTCATATTTTTACATAGGTACCTACCTAATATCGTGTTGGTAATACTTTTTTGGATACAGACAAATATGATTTCAATTCATTACTTAAAATCTTAAATACCCTGTACACTAGTTAGCTATACCGATCGTGAGAAAAACGAATATCTAAATGTTAGTCATAATAAATTAAGCACGCAGAACAACATTTGAATCTAGAAATATAATTGTAACACCTTTGAAATCGGAATGTGAACAATGTTGGGAAGCGTGGAGGTCAGGCGGCGGCACAGAGCGTCGGATGCCTCATCGGCTTTTGAATAATTCGCGTTGTTGTACGGCGCCGGTGTTAGCAATTGTCGCGCGGACGACGTTTTACGATACCATCGTACCGCCGCGAGTCGCCGGCGCCGCAAGATCTAGATCGCGGCGTCCGCACACCAAAGACATGCACTCGACGGATAAAGTCCTCACAGGCGACATGCGCAGCCGCACCCGCACAAGGTATGCCTTTGAAAAACGCAGCGCAAAGCAACTATTCACCAGGGCCGACTCGTGATGGCATCCTAGCGCAATCGCTGCGAGTGCGCTTACGTCTTTATTTGCTCGCGATTGGCATTCGTTTTTGTCGATGATCACTATCCTTTTTTAAAGCACCGAGCGCTTGAGGAGATATTCCGAGGTTGAAAATAATAATTTATTAATTATTTTCATGTGATGTATCGGCTCCTTATACAGCAACCTTGCTAAGGTTGCAATTTTTCTGCATAACTCCACGTACGATTAAATTCAATGGAATAACACCTTAATGAGAATATTTTGAGGCTCTCGCCGCTGAGCACAGCTCGTTTGCTGTTCAGAAAGTCGCCACAATGGCAAATGAAGAAGTAAAAAGTCCAATTGTTGTGATCGGAATGCCATTAGTTGGTTCTTATTCGTCGTGAGTTTCGTCACCAGCCGTGTCGGACATGGCACATGTGCAAGCTTTCCCGATACACATTCCTACTTTTTCTACAATATTAATTTAATTCGGATGAACTGCCATATTCTCGGTAGGTGTAACGTAGTGGTGTGTTATTGCAATTTTATCATCGTTTAATTTTTGTTCATGCTATAAGGGCATGTGTATTTCACGACTTCATATTGGACGTCAATGGAATCGTAAATGAGTTAGGTAAGGCGAACACGTTCCACATTTGTCGGCATATTTTTAGGAATAAGGTACTTATTTGTACTTTTGCCTATATGCATGGGCATGTTCTTCTAAATCTACCTCAATAAGATTTTTTATGGTTTAAGATAGGTATATATTCATGCCGTTAACAAGCTGTTTACCATATGTTACTTTGGAATTCATTCATTAGATATATACCGGCTTATTTTGACAGCAGTGCATCGTAACCGAGCGTTCATCAATATTGATCAACGCTCATCCCTTTCTTTTCGAGTAGGTAGGTACAAGTCTCAAATATTCGATTCGGCTAAAAAAAGTTCCTATACCTTCGGTCATCTCCAAATTATAGTGTTTAAACATTTTAATACAGCGCTAAGAAATGTGCGTAAAAGTTATAAAATCGAGGGGCTTTATAATATATGTAACGCTGCCTTCTGGCGACCATTACTTAGGTCCGAGCTTGTTATTAAATTCGGCCTTATTTATTTATTTATGATCATGTTTATTGTATGCGACGTAGGTACCTCTTTCGTTTCATGTATTTGGAAGCAATTTTTTGGAGAGCGCTGCTCATGAAGGAACAATTGCTTTGAATTTTCAATTTTGCATGGTACCTAGTGTAATTTATATTTCTATTTTACATACACATACTCGCAAATAGTTCCTTTGAATTAACATTGTTGGGTTTATAGTTTTCAGCGAAATTTCAAGTCGAATATTGTTTTTATTATATGTCAGAGAACACATTTTAAACTTTTGTAATGATGTACCTAAGTGTCAAGTATCTATTAAAGATGTAAATTAAAATAAGGAATTTTATTTCTATATAATTTTTGCTTGAGGCCACAAACAGTTTGATTGACAAAACAAATAATCAAATAAATCATACAAAAGTGTTGGTTATCGGCCGCAATTATAACGCCTAGGCGTGATCATTCGACCTTTAATCTGAACTTAATTACAGATGAGCAGCGATCACATAAATATCGATTTGGGAGGAATATTCAAATGTACGTTACAGGTGCCAGGGCCCGCCCCGGCCGCGGGCCCCCACACTTATATGTGCCGGCCAAACGTTACCTTCAATTCTTCGCTTTATTTATATGGACAACGTGTACTTATCATTAGTATACCGATGCATTTTGCATTCCCACCACCGGGTCAACGACCCCAAACAGAAGTCATTGAATACGAACCATTTAAAATTAAAATATATATCGAGCGCAAGGTTTCCTCTGGAACCGTAACTATAGGGGAAAGGAAGGCAAGACGGACCCTGTAGGTAAAACGGAACATATTCATAATTTCGGAACTACTAACCCCATCTATGAATGAGATATTACATCTTATAGATTGTCATTACATATGTCTCGGTCAGTGTGCCCAACAACATCGCCTGCGTGCACGCAATTTAATCAAGGTAAGTTTGTTTTTTAATATTTTGATGTAAGATTTAGGATTTTTGACTAGCCTTCGGTTTTGATGGGTTTATAATAACGTGTCCCGGTTTATTCCACGGCCAGAATGTTTTATTGTTGATTCAATATTTAACTTTGAGAGCCATTACATTCGGCATAACCTCAAAATATTTGTGTTAAGTTAAGAACACCTAAAAGGCAAAACGGCACCAGGCAAAACGGACCGAGGTGCCGTTTTACCTTCTATATAAATTTGTAGTATATTATAATTTTTCTTGTTTTATGGTTACTTATGGTAGTGTTATTCGTTATAGATGGTTAATAATTACAAAAGAACATCTAATCGGAATTCATGGGATGAAGCCAACATGAAAAGCGCTATTAAGAAAGTCATATCGAAATGTATTCGGAATCTAAAGATGGGTGGGTGCAGTGTCAAAATTGCCAGTCATGGGCACATTGCGACTGCGCTAGAATAGACGATGACGATGTTGAGGTTCAATTTCAGTTTCAGTTCAAACAGCCCGGTTGGCTTTGTGGTTAGTGACTCTGACTCTCAAGCCGCGGGTCGTGGGTTCGATTCCCACCCAGGACAAACATTTGTATGCATGAATATGTCTGTTTGTTCTGTGTCTGGATGTAAATATCTATATAAGTATGTATTTAAAAGTAGTATATGTAGTATATCAGCTATCTGGTTACCATATCACAAGCTCTGCTTAGTTTGGAATCAGATTGGCCGTGTGTGAAAAATGTCCCAGGATATTTATTTATTTATTTATTTATTTATTTAATTTGTGTGCGAAAATTGTACTGATTAGGGTTAGTCCGTTTTGCCTTAAAGGGTGGTCCATTTTACCTTTTAGATGAAGGTAAAACGGACCAAAGTGAGTTATTAGAAATCATCGAATATCTTCACTAATTGTGATTCGATTAAAGTCTGATTAATAAATAAGATAAAGATTATTGTGTCGATTAGTTGTACTGATAAAAGATTTAAATAAAGATGACATATTTTTTTCTAAATGCGTTTTTCCTTAAGTGGTCCGTTCTGCCTTCCTTTCCCCTATGCAACGGGCGGGGTACTAAGAAAGTCTTTTTCCTATCTCTCAGATTTATCTTTAAAAAACCTACTCGGCTTTCTCGGATCGTTTGCAAGCAACATTAGCGGGGCTCGCGCCGTCTTCGTTTTCGAGCAGATGCATCGAGCACGAATCGAGTTTTCCAATAATTTCATACTCAACGATCGAGGGTACTGTATCTCGGGATCCATCTCTCGCCGTCGGCCACGCGCGCCATGCTATGTACGGCCCTTATTAAATGCAAAATATTGCATCTTTACATAAGCGAGATCTCGTTAACATTGCATTAACAATATTTTACAAGTTTGTGTTCATGCTCTCTAGCTCTGTTGTTTATAGTTGTGAGTGATGCTGCGTCTGGCGAGGGCCGAGGAGGCGACGTTATCTTCGCATCGCCGAGTGAACTATTGCTAGACGAAGATACATCCAGCTTGTTACACCTCTCTTCGTTCCTTTATCCATATATAGGTAAGGTAGTGTCCGCGTCAAAATTAACAGTGTGGGTAAGTCATTATTAAAATGGGTTCATAGAATCTACCGGAGGAAGTTATGAGTTAGATATAATTAATTCAAAGATTGTTGAAGATGTTAGGGCTAGAGATAATTTAGGTAATATATATAGGTAGGTAGGGAAATAAACATGTTAGGTTGTTTTTAATGTAGATGGAAGGAAAAGTTGGATTCAATATAGTACATTCATTGGATTTAGAAGACTTATTTGATACCTAGGTAGGTACTTTAGTTATATTATGGTGCCCATAGGTAAAAGAGACTGAAGAAAACGCATTCAGTTTTCTTTTTATCGAAAAATGTTCTTATCGCAAATTGTTAAATTGGCATCTCGAAAATTATTATATTATACACGAGGTTAATTCTAGTAGGTTGTGTTCTCACCTCTTATTTCTCGGTTGTAACAAGGTACAAAAGGACGAGCGATACGCCCTTGCGCCTTTTGAGCGGGGCAGGGCGGGGCGGCCCGACGCAAATCTGAAACGAGATTGTGCACTGATGTTTGACGATGCTACACTGATCATAATGGAATCTATATACTACATTCCTATCAAAACTTCGGCATTAATTCACAGTCAAAATAGCCTCACAAGAACGTAGGTATCTAAGTGCAATTTAAATAAGGCGAAGGAAAATTGTAGCGTTTTCCCATATGCAAAACAAATGTCATATCAATGATTTCCCATATATCGTGTCTTCATTGCTTTATCAAGACATGAATGTATGTAGCTACGAATCGATCTGCCAACACAAAACTAAATAACCAACATTGAAAAATCCCGGTCTGCATGGAAGTCGTTGGGGAAGGCCTATGTTCAGCAGTAGCCGTCCTATGGCTCGTATGATGATGATGATGAAATAAGTAACTAGATAGGTAGCTAGGACGTATTAAACATCAATATAGAAATGAAATGAAATGGGGGAAGGCTCCACATGGTTTGACCCGCATTCCCAGGGGATAATAAATTTCCTCGGGTTAGAAAGTAGCCTTTGTGTTATTCCAGAACATACCTATTACCGTGTGCCTAATTTCATCGTGATCCCTTCAGCCGTACTGGCCTGAAAGTAGTAGCTTTTGCGTGAAAAAGTAACAAACATACATTCATACATTCTTACAAAGATACTTTCGCATTTATAATATAACTAGCTGCCTCCCCGCGGTTTTACCCGCGTAGTTCCCGTTCCCGTGTGAATACAGGGATAAAATATAGCCTATGTTACTCGGGGATAATGTAGCTTTCGTAAGGTGAAAGAATTTTTGAAATCGGTCCTGTAGTTTCGGAGCCTATTCATTACAAACAAACAAACAAATCTTTCCTCTTTATAATATTAGTATAGACAAACATTCATATTTCTTTAGATACTATTCTCTAAGCATTCCCGACATACCTAGCAGATGGAAGATGAGGCAAATATAACAATATTCGTTTGCATTTCAAACTGTTATGAGTATGAGGCGGCAAATCATACTACCGATATCGATATCTGAAAACGATTTTCGACATCGGAAACTTAATATTGGTTATTACTTATCTAAGCAATAAAGGATAGTAGCGACTTTGATATTTTAAGTAGCACTCATTATACGTGACCATACTAAAACTATACCTTAGTCAAACTAGTCAGATAGGCAGGTAGGTACTTTGATTGAAAATGAATAATAATTTATTTTTACAGAAAAAAAACATGTAAAAAGCGATAGCATAGAAAAGAATTTTCGATTATTCTGTTTGCAATTTCGGACAGGTAGGTATTTAGTATATAGCAGGTCATCATCATTATTATATGTCGGTTACTTAATTGATTTATGAAATCCAACGAGTAAAAACTGGTCATGGTTTAGTAAGCCTATTTACCTACTAACATTAAGTATTTATTTTAATAAGCATATCATTTGTTATATGAAAATTAGTATTATGAAATATTTTAATAATAGATCAGTTAACATCAGTTAAGTATTCGCAAATGACCAAAGGCAATTTTTATTAATTACTCGAGGCGTTTCTTATTTGGTTCGTCAGCGGTAGTTATTGTTGGTAAATTAGTGGTTACCTTCTCTTTACATCTGTCACAATTATCGAGACACACCTGCACACACCGACGCACATTTACATAAAACGAAATCGCCCCGTGGACGATACGCCACGGAATTCTGAATATCCATAAACGTAGCTGCCAGCATACCGAGGGCCATACTTAAAAACAAAATTAAAGGGGATAGCCGTACGATAATATGAATTAAAAATAATAAAGCAAAAAAATAGGAGTCACGGATCGCCCCGAGTAGGTTTTTTTTAGTTTTTTTTTACCGAGCGATGCCTGCGAACAGACTGTGCCCGGTATCTCCTGACAATATCTTTGACGAGTTTTTTATGCGGCATTATTTTTAAATGAACAGATTATAAATGGTTGTTTGGCGATTTAACGCCCAATCTAATTAGGCAAATGATATGTGTTTTCTGGTAAAGATCGATGCGTGATAGGTCACCTAATCACCTTCGCTATTTATTGATTGATTAATAAATCTACTGCGAGTGAGTGATCCCTTTTGGAGTTCAATGAACTGTTTTAGACAGCTGATGTTTTAGTTTTTTGCTCAAGTTTACAATCATATCTTCACGTTTGTAATATTTTTTGTGATTACTTTGGAACATACCTATGTCTATGTGATCAAATGTCAACGTGTTATGTCAGATTTCACAAAAAACATGTACCTACCTTTATAGGTACCTATAATTTTTAACAGTTTATGAATCAATCATTTCTAATTACCTACCTATAGGTTTATAAAATGTATACACTTAACCATTCAATCACATATTGTACAGATGTAGGTAGGTAGGTACCTAGGTAGGTACTATGCCATTGTAAAGTTTGTCCGTGATAGCTAAGTTGCATAGTTAATTTTAGTTACATGAGTCAATTCCCACTAATCACAAATACCTATAGGTAGATATAGATATGTGTAATGAATAGCTTGTTAGTTCTATTACCTACTCCTTAAGTATCTATAGGTACCAATATCTAAGTATGAAAATGAAAATCATATATGTTTTTTATTCAAATAGGCCTTCACAAGCACAAATGAATAGTCAGACTCTAACGCTCGTCTCGGAAGGTTGGTTTTGCTGAGAATAGCCGGCAATACTCAGCAATTAGGTACTTTTCCAAATAGGAAACTTAGGTTAATTTACATTTCAAGGAAGTAGCTACCTGGTTACCATATCACAAGCTCTCCTTAGTTTGAAATCAGATCGTCATGCGAAATACCTTTTTACGTAATAAATAGATATTTGAAGACAACTGAAAACAAAAGCCATGGCTCAGTGATATGAGCACCAAATCACGTAGGTACATAAGTGGTTCAAACCCCACACTTGTACTAAATAACTTACCTACATACCTACTGCTGATCATTGACTTTCAGTGAAGGAAATCATCAGTAGGGAACCTGCTTGCTTGAGATGCCATCTTCAGAGGCGTGTGAAGTCCACCATACTGTAACTAGGCCTGCATTATGGACTAAATCACGTATTTCGTTGTTACGGGAGCCTTGAGCCACTGCAGTGAAAACATACCTCTATGATATTACTTGACTTCTGAGAGAGATTCAAAAGCAGAGTCGGTTATTTAGTTAACAAGGTGGAATTCGCAGAAAAGGTACTAAGTAGGTAGGTACTACTTATAGTAGGTAGGTAACTAAGTATTTTCTAATAGATATTTACAAACTTTGATGGGTGACAGACGTCTCACATGATTGTGTAGTTTATGATAGAGACAGAGCATAGAGCCTGTTTTGGAATATCGTCTGTTTGTGAGAATTAGCCTTTAATAGTTTACTTACTTAACTAGGATACGATTTTTCCATGATTTTTCACGCTGTAAGTAGACTAAGTAGGTATATTCAACATAATGTAGGTCCCTATGAGAAAGAGGTTAAGACTTTTTCGGGAAAATGTAAGGAGAGAATAAGAGAAAATAATTATTATTCATTTACAAATGGAGTGCATGTATGAGTAGAAATTTTGATTGATGAGTAGTTTTTATGTAGGTAGGTATTTAATGTAGGTACCTAGGACAAAATTGTAGCTAAAATGCTACCTAGTAGGTAGTAGGTACCTACCTACCTAAGTTCCTACATTTTTTGGGACTTGAGGCAAATTTTTTAACTCATGTTTGAAGAAAATAATTACGTAAATACTTATAAGTCTTTCTAAATGATTATGTGTTTATTAGATATTAGGTACCTACCTACCTACTAGTTGGGTAGAGTTATGTAGGTAGGCCTATACCTACTTATGTTATTATACGAATCAAGTATTTTGTTGATTAATTGAACTTGTGTTCTTGGTACCTGTATACCTACCTACCTACATTTTTAATGTAAATTGTAGGTGACACTTCCATAGTAGTCACCGGTGCAAGACATATGATGTCGCTTTAATGGAAATCAAGGTGTAAAAAAGTGACAAATTGGATAGCTCTACAGGATATTAAACTTTACAGAAAAGCTAAGTGTACCTAATAAAAAAATAAAGATACCAGCATCCCAGCATCACCACACGCAGTGATGTATAAAACTTTGCAACATTCAGCGAGTGCAGGGACGAGGGTGCCACGTCTTCAGTCAACATCATAATTTAACTTTGCAAAAAGTTGTGTCAATAAATAAATCAACGAATTTTTTTCACCGTCCATAACTTAAGGAGTCAAGGCGGGAAATCGGATGGAAGTCGAGGGCGAAACTTTTAAAAAAGGAAACTGCTCTTGCGGCGGTGGGCCCGGCCGCCATTGGCCGCCGCGGCGGGGGCGGGAAGCCGCTCGCTCGCCATTGGCCCGCCGCCGACGCACCGTAGGCGCGTTCATCTCGAGACACGAACAAATAGATTTTTTTAAACAAAAGCAATTTTCCTATTCTTCTTGTTGTAGTACTGTTTCAATAGTTTGTTTTTGCTCGGCGACGTTTTGTATTGTTTATTGTGGTCGAGTGCGCGACAATCCACTCCCGGTTAATTCTCAACGATATTAACAAGTCGACTCCTCCGTGCATTGTTCTGCGGGGGCCGCATGCAAATTTTGTAAAAACAACGCGATTGTTGTGGAAAACAAACACGCAGGGCGTGTTGCAACAACTCGCAAATAGGAAGGCATGGGTGCCTGGTGCCTGGTGCCTAGACTACCTAATGCGAATGTTAATTAGGTACCATTTAGATATCGAACCATTGCATTGTGTGTATGACAACAATGGACACATACTTTTACAACAACTAGCATTCATTCATGGTATTTTTTTTAATTCCTAATGAGATAAAACTCGGAGGGAACTTTTCATATTATATTATGATTGGTAGGTAGGTACCTAATAGGTAGGTACCAAGGTATTCAAATAGGTAGGTAGATAACTAGATGTTAATATTTTAAGACTGCTTATGTTTCAGTCCTTTAGGTAACCTATACCTACAATATACCTATGTAAGTAGGTAGGTATCTATAGGAACACCTGGATGGATAGGTACGTACAGCTTACAGATAAAATAAGAATAAAAAATATCCTTTAAAATCCATAGATACCTACCTACCATCCTATATGTAGATATTATTAGAAAAAATATTTTGCCAGGTACCTACCTAAGCATTTCACAAAATTTAGAATTTTCAAGTTTTCAGTGAATCACATTAGATTTTACTTTAATTTACGTAGGTACCTACCTACCTACTTTTCTGTTACAATTTGATAAAAATATGGAAATTTCATGAAACGTGACCACAAATAAAATGTCTTAAAAAATCGTGATATTTTCATAAACTAAGTTAAATATTAAAAGGTGAAATGCAAGTCGTGCGGTGGTGGAGCAGAATAATAAATATCTAGATTGATATCCTCATATTATAATCTGTATCAGTCCATGCTTAGAATAGTTTAAATGTCTAAGGTAGGTACCTAAGACATAGGATGTTATCTTTAGTACATTGTTCTCTCAATCTGTTTATTTTTCAAATTATTTGAAAGTAGCAATGGAAGATTTCTACCTATGGGTAACCTATACGAGTTTCTGTCCAATGTAACCTACCAATTATTATATGACTAGGTACCTACCTATTACCTACAAATAATTAGGTGTCTTCTCTCGTCATCTCATACTGCACAAGGATCTTAGGATGGTAGGTAGTATTATTATTCGCTTTATAAAATTGCAAACACTTTGAAATAGAGCCGTTTCCCGTTATAGTAACCAGTGCATTATGAAACAAAATTCAGTTAAGTTTATTATTGTTTCATAACAGAGAAAAGATTTTAACAAACACTCTGTATAATCCTATGAAATTTCCCATTTTAGAGAGCTGGTGCAGGTGCCTTTCACTGTTCTTTGCGCTATAAGTTCCTAGATACCTACTTATTTTATTGTTTTCTACATGAGTGTATTGGTTAGGTTACATTATTCAAAACCTCTAAAGTACCTATGAATCTTTATCGTAAACTATTATCCAATAACATACTCAAATGGCTTCTGCTAAAAGTCATCATATATTACCATATGTTCAACTTCACTTAATTTTATTTGATAGTAGATTTAGTGAAATCATAATTCTAATAAATCTGTTCGGTAGGCGCGGGCGCAACGGTGTCACCCGAGAACGCCCGAGGGCGCCCGAGAGCGCCCGAAAGCTCCCGAGATGTTCCAAGATTGTGCCCATTTTTCCTCCAAATTGCGCCCTTTGTTATGCAAAGCGCGCAGGCGCCGTGTGCGGGCTCACAATCGCTCGTTTGTGCGCCTCCGTCCGTGTGACACGGCCTTATCGACCATCGCCCGCCACCGCAGTTTTTACAATGACTAGTGACTGATTAGAATATTTCATCAGTGTGTCTATGCCTAGCTCATTCTCTTTTTAATTACCGATTTAATGCTCTATGGGAGGTCGGTTGACAAATCTATTTTATACGCACAACAATGGGTGTTGGCTCACTTATTTATCACTATGAAAGTTTTATTGTGTCACGTTGGTAAGTGCGTAGGTATTGGAACTAATGTAGGTGTAGCTAGCGGAATATAAAGTGATGGATAATTAATTGAAATAATTCTACTCAATCAAAGTACTTACCTTTTAATATAATTAACCTATACGGTCTTGAGATCTTAATGGACGCACAATATTCGACACCTGCTAAAATGGCTGGCATAAACCATAATATGATTTGAGACTTTTCGATATAATTGACATTATTATATTTATATGCTTGACAACAATGCTGTCTTAAATCAGGACGATCAGTAGGTACATCAATCGGTAGGTACATAGGTACCTAGACAAGTGATGTAGGTATGAAGCTTAGATAATCTTGGGTATGTTAGATATAGGTACTTGGTAGACCTATATCTACTGTAGTAGATACCTGTACTGCTTGTAAGTAGGTACTTGTGCTTGCTACCAAGCGTTAAAATGTTAAATGATCCATCTTTTTATTCTTATGTTTTCTTGTGAATTAACGTAATTACGTATTAATTAGAAACTTATACAGTCTCGTAATATCTGTTTATTTTAAAAGCAAAAAATACAAGGGAAAAGATATCGAGTTGAAAGGTTCGATCATTCATTTTATACGAGTTGGCAAGTAATCTACAAAATGAGCCCTCATTGATTTTCCTACATTACCTACCTACTAATTGCGATAGTGAAACAATTACTGCGTTACATTTGCGGCTGAATTTTGTTGCTAAAGCTCTTATTACCTAGCAATAAAAGTGCTTTTGGATTGGCAATGTTGTTTAATGGTGGTAAGAGATTTACTTTAAACGCTTCAGCTTGTTTATCATGGATCGTACCAATGCATCATATTTGTCGAGTGTTTCGTCATCAGAGCACATACCTACAGGCAGATTGGAATCGTATCGATAATGAAGCGAATGCATTAAAAATATTAGTTGCAAATCCATCTGTCTCTATAAAGTAAATGAAAACTTTGAATGCAAGTAATTATTTGCCCTCAACTGATGAAATCGATCATTACATCTGGTTAAAAAACGTATAAGAAAATTCGATGAATGAAGTAGCGAAGTTTACCTTAAGGATTTTTATATTGCCTTCCCTTTTTGATGTAGGTAAGTATGTAATTATCATTTTTCTGAAAAATTACGGTGTATCTTATCAAAAAATATTGCTCATTAGCTTAGGTAGTAGTAGTGACTGCAAGCCTACTGTGGGTTGGAATCCAAAGGACACACATTTGTGTGCAATAACGTTTGCCATTTTTCTGTCTGGATATCTAAGTAGGTATATTCCTACATATGTATTAAAAGTAGTGACATATAAGCTATTTGGTTACTAAAGTACAAGCACTGATTAGCTTATAATCATATTGGTCAAGTGCCAAAAAAAATCCTCCATCTTTACATTAAACTCTCATTAATTAAAACAAATTTCGAAAATACATTCAAGTCATCATATATCAAAAAAACTCATACGAACTTAGCTGTAAGGCAGACAGAACTACCTACTTAAAAATACATAATCTAGGTGTTCCTTAAAGTAACACAAAAGCCCGTAGAATAAGCCTATCTTCCTCATTACTTTCATTAGAATCAATAAAAATTACACGGAGTAGGTAGGCTACTTATGTAGGTAGGTAGGTACCTACCTATGTGAAGGCACTAAAGGGACTAATCAAAAGTGTACAAAATTCTTTAAATGTAAACAGGCGGTACCAGATGTTTGAAGGAAGACCAAACGAGAAACTTGGCGCAGATCACGTGAGATTAGGCTCGCTGTACGCCATGTTTTTGCTCCATGCTTGCCTTTACACGTATAAAATGCATTCCTCGAGCATAAATTTAAATTTGCTGTGTTATCGAAATAGTTATATAATTTATGAGGGACGTGAAATGTAAGCGAATGAAATATGTGGGCATTAGAAATGTTTTGTTGCAGTGTACGCATGTTATACGTCTAATTGCATTCCTCGATCGAATTTACATGGAATACCTACGGCGTGGCTGCATAGCTACAAAACATAACCCTCTTTCTGACGCAGTCGAGTAAAAAGGGAAATAATAACTGCCTTAAAAGACAAAACTATGATTGATAGAATTTTTTTTCACGTTGGACGTTTTATATAGTTGCAACATTCCCTTACAAACTTATAAGGTCCTATATTAAGTAGGTAAATAGTGCAAGATCTCCTAGATTAAATGTGATATTTCTTTATTAATTTTCCCAACTGACAATGGTAAATAAACTTAACATAGGGTGATGGAGTCTATATCACTAGTTAATTTATGTGGTGGACTAAAACATTGTTTAACCACAAGAGTGGTAGTCACGCGAAGTAAGCTCGTTCGCGCCTTTGCGGTCAGGGAGACAACTGGCAGAGCAATCAAGCTGTCCACAGCCTGATCGATAATTTCCTACGCCAACAGTATTTGAAACATTTTTTACGATTAGCATTTAATTTCCTTTCAATGTTAATTTGTAACCGAGTAATATCATGCAATTCTATATCTATAAGTACTAACATTATAAATGCAAACGTCTGTCTGTCTGTCTCGGTTTTACGCTAAAACTACAAAACCGATTTAAATGAAATTTGGTATACACATAGTCTAGAGCCTGAGAAAGGACATAGGCTACTTTTTATTCCGGGAAAATGGAAGATCTCCCAGGTACGCGGGTGAAACCGCGGGGAGCCACTAGTATAAATATAAGTTCGTGGGTAAGTGTCGCTTAAGTGTTTTACTATGTAAAAAATTTGCACTTTGCAACATTGTATCGTTTATAGGTCATGTTATTTATAAAAAAATACATAAGTGGCTGAATGGACTTTATTGTACCTACATATATTTAACATTATTTTAGAGAACATATTTTAATAAATTCGTGACAAAATTGTGAGTTTCTGATTCGTGACATACCTAATCTTTTAACGATATTTTTTTATCGTTTACATAAGCTTTTATGAAAATGTGCATTTACCTGAAATTTATACCTAGTCAATAGCATTAGGTACCTGATAAAATAATAATACCTATTACACAACATGATCAAAAAATATAACTATATTTCAAATCCATTTCAAATTCAGTTAAAATTGGAAATAAGTCTCAATAATGATCTATCGTAGGTATCATGTAAAAGTTTCTTTGTCTTATCGTCATTAAATCATCATGAAAGTTAGAATGAAAATAATTAATTTATTTTTAATTCCATTATTTAATGGTACATCCATCTACTATTGAATAAAATAAAATAACTACTAAACAATTCAATTAAAATAGTTACATGACATCCCACAGCATGTCTTGATGTATTATTTAATTACCACATTATATTTGCTATCTATCGTACCATCTATCAAGGCATTTTAAACCTTATCTACTATTTATTTAAAGAAGAAATCAATTAATTACAAACTACAAATAAATGTTGTAAAAACATTGTCATATCACATGACTTGAGTCATTACATCTTGTTATTAGTCCAACGTAACTTTCGTATTAATAAACTGAAAGGTAATTAAAAATATTATTGTTTTTAATTAATCAACCTCCATAGTTATGTATTCAGCTGATAGTATCGAAACTTGCCAAGCTTTTTGCGTAAGTATGGTTCGCAGATATGTGGACGAAGTTTTTAGAAATTTCTCAAACTCATGTGTAAGTACCTAGCACTAGGGCCCTGGAAAATAGGTAACATCCTTAAGTAGTAAAACGTTTCCTAGTTTAATAATCAAAAGTGTATCTTGGATTTGTATCAATTCATTCATCATTGTATATTTTACCTAAATTCTACCTCTTTCTCTACCATTATTTTTGGTACATAATATGACAATTATTGCTTTGTGCTGTGTATTAGCTATTCAAAAACAAAGAGATCCATCGTGGTGTCTCACAATATTTTCATTAGCTTTCATTTCTATCTAAGTTTATGTAAGACATAATTAAATAACCTAAACAGTGTCAATGGCAAATCATATTTGCAAACTGTCCAATGAAAGCGATTGCATCGTCTACCTAACACCCTTGCGACGACGCGCCGAGGCGACGCGACGTTCGAAGTTCCAACTGCACTCATACATAAACAAACGAATTCACATGCAAAACTACACGTAGGTACATAATCATGGGAATGTGAGTTACCCAATGTATGGGTTTTAATTTACGCAAATGAACCGAGCTTATGAGAATAGAGCATTCACTTATTAGTGCAATCTTTTCTCAATCACCTTTAGGTACAGGGTGGTATTTGTATTGTGTAGCTAGTTAGTATAAAATACTTTAACTTCCTACTAAATAAGTATACCTTAGGTCGATTTATCGAACTTTTTAGAGCATTTCTATTATGCACCAGTAGTAGGTTTTTATTTATAGTTATGGATTTCATTAAGGATATGTTATGTCATCGTAACTTAAAAACCTTTACCTATAGATGAAAACATTATATTAATAATTGATTTAGCATATTATCATAGGTAATTTACAATATTAACTATACCATTTTAAGGTGGTAGGTAAGGAACTTAAGAATGCTTAACTTACAAATCAATATCTCACTATCAGTTTAAAGATATCCAAGATATTCTACAGACATAATACTATATTAAAGGTAACTAATTAGATAACAGGAATATCTTGACATCGATGCATCTCGTATGTCGATTGTTCCGCCGATTGTCGAGTACCCACAAGTTTCGCGTGACACTAGTACATTTCGATCCCGCCCGAGCCTTGTAGGTTTCGTCGCGCAATTTGTTACCGCCGCGGCTATTTATCAAAACTCATATCTTAGCGAATATCGGCCCCGTTCCTTCCCACCGACTTCAGTTTAGGATGTACCGCAAGCTTTTTCTGACACACGATAAACAGATAGGCGACAATTATCGTGATCCCATCGCGAGCTCGAAAGCGAAAACCCTCGTTTCATGTAATTTCGCAGTTATTTGCATCCAAATTGAATATTTTTTACGGTTGCATCGCATCCTCATTTGATGTGCGTACACGCATGTTCAAAGCGCATGTCCAATTAAAAAGTGCGCAATCTACTCCACTGTTCCATTATATGAATAATTTTATACACATTTCTGACACATTTACAATCAGACAAAAGTTTTTTAGTTCTTTATAATTCGTTGATGTTATCTTAACTTTACTGTCAATATCTTAAATTAAACTTGACATGCTTGTTTAATTGTTGTTTCGATCAATCGAACAATAAAGTTAACGGTTATATATAAGTTAAAGTATATACCTATCTATATATTTGGTCCGCTGTAATGAATCCATTATGATCGTAGTTAATTCTGCAACGTGAACAAATGCCACAAGCGCACCATTGTTCTTTATTTATAGAGGCGCGCCTTCCTCACTATTTGTTGGCTACAAAGCGTTTATAGTATTGATTAAACCATTTTTCAAACAACCAACAAGGCAATTAAACAACAGCAATGGGATTTTATTCAGATTCATCAAACCAATTCGAAATCATAATTGATCTGCCATGTAAAAAAATATAGAGGGCTGTTAGGATGGAATAGGCGCCAAAAATACAAAACTAGAACGATGACTGGCCGAAACCACTTGGAGCCAAAAGTCAATTAACGATCGGGCGCCGGGACACGTGGAACCGAACCAAACCAAACCAACTGATAACACAGTATATGCACACTTCACACATTCAATAGGTACGAGTATCTGTATGGAATTTCACCCACCTTGATAGAGATTTTCTTACATGATAATGTATTTTGTTCTTCAACTGAACACTGCGCATTTTATGGATTTTTATTACAAAATTAGATTAAATGAACTATTCAATGATTCTCAATCAATACCTTTATAAAGCTTTTAATAATGCGTATCTGCAAGTAGGTATAATATTATCAGTGCGAAAATAAGTTACTGGGAAATGACTTTATTAAGCACAAATTAAATTGTAGTAGGTAGGTGCCTAGTGTATACCAAAATATTACGACAATCTGTTAATTTTAGATATACTATGGGAAATATTATAGTGGTGCGAGGTCCCAGTTGGTCGGCTCGTGTCCGCTTGTCGATATCGTTCGTCCGAATTTCTGCAATTCTGTTTAGTTGATCAAACGTTCACGATAGATGTGTATTTGTTTTTTGTGTAGGTGCTTATAGGTAATCCGACTTTATCATAAAATGAACACGGCTTTGCGACAGACACAGAAACTAAACTTTGTGCCTACTAGGTACGTAGGTACCTATTAGATACAAAGTCATCTCCACTCTAACCATTACTACATCTAATTCTACTGTTTGATAGTGATAATATTGTGTTCTTTGACTTAAATACATTTTCCTAAGGATAAATATGATATTTTATTTATGTTCCCACTTTTCCGCTTCTATAATAATTTCACGAGCAATGGCGTCCCGACACCGCGAGACCGTCGAGAGGCATCGCTGAATATCGTTATCGGGGACAACAATGAGTTTCTGACTCGCTGGCCATCTTCAAACGTAATTCGCATTTTTCACGGGAAAGCTCGCAGCACCGCCGGGTCCGCCCGCCCCGTCCCTCGCTCGCAGTCACATATAGCATGAATGGCTTGTCTAAAAATTCAATTTGTCCATTGTTTGACAATAATCGAGATGGAAATTCTATTCGTTTTCCAAATTTCTATGGGACATAGAGTAATCGTAGTAGGTAAGTACCTACATGTAAGTACTATCGGTAGTGGGATCATGCTCATTATGATGAGCTTTCATCAAATAAAGGTCCTGGGTATGTACCTAATATATACTATATAATAAAATCAGATGTATTTAATCAGATCAATGTAGTTTTAGGTAGAAAATACAGTGCCATATTTTGATAATAGAAATTGTTTTTGAAGCTTTCTCTGACTATGTTCTGTTAGTCACTAATTGAATCACAATCGTGCAACTGTAAGAGAAAATTAAAACACTTGATTTAGTTTTAACTATAAATATTATTTATATCCCCGACACTGGTTATTAAATGCACAATTTACAGATCCTTGCACACATTGTCACTACTTGAATCGCATGATGGCTGTTTTCACATTTTTATTGTGGCTCAGTTATCGCCCGTTTACACCGCAATGCTTTCCGACAATTGTAAACAATCCTTTAGCGGACGGGTCAATAGGTTTTCATGATTATTTGTACGGATGCTGACATGTTTCCTAGGATGAACAAAAAAATACTGAATCGCCTTTTGTAGGTAAGTATTTTGTATATGTGTACCTACCTACCTATCTAAAACTCCACGTGTCAAAGGATCCATGTCTATAATATATCTTAATTTGAATGTGGGCATGGTAATTTATGACTTTACCTAATTTAGCTTTTGACGATCATTCAATTCGTTAGGCTGTAGCTACCACTGATTCGGAATTTAAAATTGTCGCTTAAATTAGTGTTCCATACAGTACAGGTTTCATAGAATTAATTTACCTAAGGGTTTGTGAGGTTTGTGCCGTGGTGGCTCAGTTGGGAACGCACCGACTCACGATCATGAGGGTGCCGGTTCAAATCCCTGGCCCGTACCTCTGAGTTTATAAAAACTTACGTACGGATTCACACCACTGGCTTTCGGTGAAGGAAAACATCGTGAGGAAACCTGCATGCCTGAGATGTCACAATTAAAGGCATGTGAAGTCCGCCAATCCGCACTAGGCCCGCGTGGTGGACTATGGCCTAAACCCCCTCGATGTTAGGGGAGGCTCGAGCTCCTCGGTGGAGACGTATATGAGCTGTTGATGATGAAGGGTTTGTTCCTTACCTACCTACTAAGGCTCCTTGCCATGCCTAACATTTAGGTAAAGATATATCAAAAATATTTGAATTTGAAAGTTTTATTAACTTTCAATAATATTGTTACTACAATAGGTGTACCTACCGATCTGTAATATATCGATTTTGTGTTACTGCCTACGTTCAATACTAACACAAAGTACCTAGGTACCTACCAAGTCCCGCAGTTGAACGTTCCATTTCAACCCTTCCAAAGCTAGGACAATATTTTTTACAATTTGTGGGGGTCGAATGGTCCTAACATAAAGTTAGCCACACATTGTATTTTAATTAATTGTTACCGGCGGGAGGCGGTGGCGGCGGCGGGGTCAAGACGGCCCCAACGGCTCCGCGGCATGAAATCCAAACTGGGTCCGTTGTCGTAAAACGCTGACCAATGGGCATTCGTTTTGTATAAACTGTAGATAAATTTCACTTAATCGCTTTAAATTTGACGTGTAAAACTGCGCACTTTTAAACATTGGGGCCTTTTCACCTATTGCGTTCACCTTTTTCGGCCTAAAAAGTTCTTATCGAGTCTTAAGTATGATTGATTGTTTTAAATTAAATAAAATCGCGATGTTTTAAACACATACATGAATCTAATAAGACAATGATATTACGAATTTCCCTGTAAACCAACCCCTGTATGCCCACATAAATAAAACCTATAATTTCCTAGTAATAGCAGCCATAAATAACAACATAATTTTCTTTTTTTTATTAAAGGGACAAAATCACACGGCTCCGATAACGGCTCTATATAAATTCTGTAACAGTAAAGTTTTCAGTGGTCAACCCTAGAGGGGTATAATTAAAAGCGGGCCGCGTCCGACGGAGCGATTACTATGCAAATACAAGTTTGTAAATGTGCTTCTGGCACGACCATCCACTGTACCCTTTACTTTCTATAAGCGACGGTATTTGTTACCATTCCATGTCTGTTTAACTTGATAATCATAGATAAGATAAGGGATATTATAGTTTTAATAACTACAGGCCAGTTTTACTTGTTTATCCCAGGCCCAGGTGGATAAAAAGAACGTAAAACCGCCGTTTTATGGATGTAAAGCAGTTACAGATACGAGTTTAAATTAATTTGTTTTTACTATTCAAACAGAGTCACATACCGATCATTTTGGAAAAAAGAACTGATTATGCTGCGATGTTTGATTTTGTGTGTATCTACAATCTTACTAAGCATAGATACATATAGTTATGCACACAAGTAAATAATTTTTAACCTACTTTTATGTACATAGTAAAATTATACTAGAATTATCGCGGAAATAATAATGAAAAAGCTAGGAAATAATGATATTCGTGAAGTACCTAATCAATGAAAGTTTTTTGTTTTTGTAATGTATCTAACTCATATGTTATTATAATCTAAAATACCTACCTACCTATATAAATGCACTAATGACAACAATATTTATTTATTAAAATGGATATAAATTCTTTGCATCATGTTGTCTCTGCATTATAACACGCACAGCAATTTATATAAAAAGTATCAACAAACATTCATAATATGTAATTATTAACCTAGATATATAGGACCTTTCAATTCAACAAAGACCTTACACACATCGCAAACAATAGTTGCAATAGCCATTAGCGTGTGTGATATCCCCGAGGTGTAATTGAGTTGGTTCTCCTAATAAATATCTATTGATAAATGGCATAAAACGATAAAGATCCAAGGTGTTAATAGGCTCTATACCTTCTAAAGCACCTCACGACACAACACCAACATACGGCTCCGGGCAAACAATAACTAGATCATCATTACATTTTGTACCGTCGGAAATTTGATTAATACGTTAATTATTATCATAGTAATGATCACAAAACACGTGCCAAAGTACGCCACTAGCAAACAGATCAAACATTGATAAAATCATTTATATTATGCCTGTAGCGATGTGTGCAATTTTATCGCTTTCATAATTACCACGGCTTAATGCAGTCAGTAACAATCGATGTCCTTTCACCTCGTGATTGGATTACCTTCAACCTTTGACTCGAGATGGACTGATGAATGTGAAATTAGTGGACAATATCTTGAGGAGTGACCTTTTGTTCGGTCGACATCGATTAGTAATTGCAACTTCGGAATCTATTTTTTATTGATTACAGCAATTATGTAGAAACTGTTTAGCGTTTGTGTTTTGAACGCACGTTATAATATTGCCAAACATGCAACTTTTGAAGGATGTTGGTGCCTACTATACGTACCTATCTATGCTTTACCAATTTTACCATCACTATAATTAAATTCTACGTTCTATGCCAAGGTAAATCATATCAGCATATAGCTGACAGATTACGCACAGCCCAAACTGAAACTAGACTGTGCACAAGAATTTGTTATATTAACCCCGTCGAGAGCAGGAAGTGATTTTCTATTTTCCTTAGATGTTCAAATTGAGTTGAAAATCTAAGGCATAAAACTATGCAATGATCCTTATTTACAAGCGAATACCTATAATATTATGTAAATTTACACACATGGAATACAAAAACTATTGTGCAATGTATTGATCCTAGACATGGTTATTGTCTAATGAAAAGTAATTAACTGGATGGCAGAGGCGAGGTGTGAGGCGAGGGGAGGGGGAGGGGTCATATTGACAGACAATGCCGAATGGAACAATCATTGGTAAGAGTTAAAGAGGAGACGCTGAGTCAGCAAGAATCTTGCGGGACAAGCCTTGTAACTAGCCGAGCGCGAACACACCGAGATCTACGAGTATGAACATTTGAATATTCAAACAGGACATTAATATTGAAGTGATCATTTTGAGATACTTTTAACTTTGTCACTAGCAGAGAAATGGCAAAGAAGTTTCACAGAATTAGCTCGTTTAATAAGCTTTTGTATTTCGAAACTGTCACCTGTGTTTACTATTAGTAAATAAATCTAGTTACAGGTTTTAGTAACTATTTACCTATATGTTATTTATTAGTAGATATTAAGCTGACTAATTTGTGTTTTACCGCGTCCATTTTGATTCATACATCGCAGTCTGTTCGGTTAGTTAACCCGCAAAGACGCCGACATAACTTCATTGATTAAAGTTCATGTAATCGAACGTTCTAGGCTTTGATTTTGAAATTTGCTTCTTAGCAATGTGAGGTATGCTTTGCACAGAATTTGCTATCTAATTGTTTGTAAGGTTGAAAAATGTTGTGTTATGCCATGTCTGATGTACATATTATTTTTTTACTAGCTTTCCGACCAGGTGTCTCGCCAACTCGCTCTCAAATTTCTAAGGGTAGGATTACATTGGGTATAATAGAGTATACCCAATGTAATCCTAATAAGTTAAATACATATTTAGTTCGATTAATACCTATCTCTAGTTAAAGAACTTCATTCCATACTGAAGCAAGTTTTATCGTTTTTAGAGGAGGCCTTCCATGTCTGTATCTACCTACCTACCTATACAAAACGTTAGTATAAGAAATAATTAAGAGAATATTTTTATATAGTCCTTAAGTTTCACAGAACTTGTACCGGCTAATTGGTGTTATTTAGCGCAATAACTAATCAGCGAGTCCCCTGCGATAGCTGTGGGCTGCGTGCGAGGGTGCGTATACGCAGCGAGCGAGCGGCGCGTGAAGATGCCGCGATAGCCAACCGCCCGGCCACATGACGCCTGGGCCCCGATTCTCGCACATACAACATCAATGTCGAATACGAAAAACATGAAGTATTTATGAAATTCAATATATTTTGATGTCGAAAGCAAGAGAATTGAGCCCCTGCGCCTGCGCCCGTGCACTCGCGCGTCACATGACGTGCCACACTCGCAAATTAGTTTACTGTATGATTTTTTATATTATTGTATGTACCTAACTAGGTACTTATTATTTTTTGCAATTGTTAGTGTATTTTTTGCTTGCATATTGTAATTGATTCATCATATAGTGTCAATCATTATATCCTGGTTCCATTCTTAGTAACTTGAGGTGATTGGGGTGCTAGTTATTATCGTTGCTACCAAAATAGCATAGAATCACTATGCATATTAAAGTGACTTTATATAGGGTAATACATAGACTGTCACATATAAAAATGATTAGGTTCAACACTGTTTATGGTGGAAGTAAAAAGATCATTTCTATTATATTTTTCTTAATTTACAGGTGTAGAAACAACACTGTCCATCAGATAATGAACCTGAGAACAAGAGAGCAATCAAACACGAAAGTGTGTCTGTACATATAGTTTCAAATTAAATTAACAGAGAACGTATAGATCAGCCCATCCGCAACAGTACGTAGGCGGCATGCGAAGCGCAGAAACCGATGATTGCTTTTTGATACCTATAGACTTACGAAACCGTACACCGTTAGTAGACAAACTAAAAATTAAAATAGCTAAACGGCCAGTGGTGAGGCGGCTAAGCAGGCCAATTGTGGCTCTCAGCGGGCGGTTCGCCTTTCATTATTTTATAATAACTCGTATAGAGGGCGAACGAAAGCCCCGTGTCATGCTGCGGCCGCGGCCCACGGCAAATAACCAACTCTTACCAAATTAATTGCCCCATTCTGGGCGGTAACGTCACTCCGCCATAGATCTATCGGCATGGTGTCATTTCCGCGAATGATCGGGAGTTTTCAGTAGGTACCAATCGTAATAAAAAACTTAAGGAAACCTTTATTTCATTCAATAAATTCACTAGTTGTTACCCTCAAGACCATTCACTTGTTTAAGTAGGTAATAGGTAGTAAAAATAATGCTTCTAGTGGTGAATAATCGGAATTAAATCTATTATGTGTGTATGTTACATGCTCAAAAACAGCAAAGCAATATTTGTGACACAAAAACTAGATAACAGTATTCGAAAATACATTAAAGTCACACAAAAGCATGCACTTACCTACTGTCTTTGTATTTGTGTCATTTCGTTCGATCGATAAGAACAAAATATTATTGTTTTTTATTGATATAGAATTGTTTTTTTTTTACTTGTGTAACGGTTTTAACAAACAATATTATATCACGGAAGTTTGCTGTACAATATAACAATACTGTGCGGGATTTCCAAGCATTTAAATGACGCATTCTAAGGCGTGTCTTTCTATCGAACATTGTTAAGCAAAATCCGTATCAATTTCTTTTTCATATATATCAGGCTTAAAGATCAAGGCAATGCTACTTGTGCTTGTCAGTTACCTATTAGTTGCTAATACGAGGGATCCAGTTTCATGAATTTTTGACAAGCTGCCGACTTGCTTGCCTTCTTGCCTATCGCTATGAAATAACTTTTTCTAAGTAGAACTTTGTATTTATAATATTTAAAATACTTACCTACATATAATATATTATATTAGATCTACTTGTATATAGCTATCCGAGGTTTGATATATGAATTGATATTACACTTATTAAAAAAGATCAAGAAAAGATCTCTTTCCAAATATTTCAACATGTTATTGGCTTTATAGATATGGTACCAAGCGGAATTTGGCTCGCTAAACGAAAATTGTCTTTTATTTTAGCAACGGTCAATATATTGTCTCTTTATCTTCTCGTATAATGTTGTTGTTCCTTGATACTCCGTCAAGGATATTATGACGGCTACAACCGGGCGCCGTATTCAGTTCGTAACATCTGTACCAATCGATATAGCACTCGATCCGAAGCCGAGATTATGCTAAAGCGATGTTGAGACGTGTCGAACTCACCTATCTCCGATCGATATAAATCATCTTATTAACTATTGTTTCGGGAGGTGTGGTGTGAACGAGTCGAGATGTTATCGCCTCTCTGATGTGTTTTAAATTAACATAATAGGTTTTGTGAATGGGTATCGCCTTTCTGTGTTTGTTGTTTGAATGCTGAACTGTTATGGGAAACGTTTTGCCGTCCGTATATAATGTTTTAATCCCGTTTTGTAACTGGCACGTAATTGAACCTACACAAAACATGGGCATTAATGCATATACGTTCTCAATACAATTACTGTTTTGTTACTCGTACATATTTATACATAGTAGCTTCTAAACCTTGAACCAAATCTTCGGTGATTAGATGCACAGTTATCTGGATTACATTGAACGGAACACAGCCTCACGAAAGACAGTTTCGACAGTTACACACAAATAGTTGATAGTAATGCTTACCCTTGATTGTATTTTGGAATACACAGCGTGTCATCACATGCGTAAAAAAGGTAGAGTTTATTGCCCCCACTGATGTTACATCGAATTAGTATGTACAGAGCGGTCTAGCCGGCAAACATGAGAACATAGCGGCCCGCTGACTCATCCTAATACCACCATATACTTGCTATCATCTCGCCTCTACAGGGGGATTTTAAATGCGGAAATAAAAATGGTGGCCATATGTGGACATGACATGGTAACTAAATCAAGAGATGGACAATAAATAACGAACTGTCGTCTTATTTAAAATTATCAACACTTTATGATGAATAGTAAATAAATGCATTATAAAAACCTTGTATGTTTTAGAAACATATAGTAATTGATCAGTCGAACCCAAAATACACGCACAAAGCAGTGTAAAAGTAGGCTATTAATTTCTACAGTTAGTTAATTCTAAGCAAATATTTTAAAACCTATATATACCTACTATGATTTGAGTGTTCTAGTAGATGGTACATACTACGTCATCAGTTTCACCAAATTTCGACTCATCCTGTAAACTAATAAATACAATGCAGCTTGCTAAACATTTTTTTTGTTCATTTTTAATTTCTCTGTTATCCTTGTTACTTTTTGTGGGCCACAGTGATGCGGTTGTTTTGTTTTATAGAAGAAACTTTTGAACTGGAAGTGGCATGGTATCATTATCGAAGCATGATTAAATTTTCATAATAAATTATAATTTTAAATATTTATTAAATTATGTTAATTCATAGCCATTCTGCTTTAAGATACCTAGCTGAGATAATAAAATGATATGAAGATAAGTACTTAGCTACTTACGTTTTTATATAGCTTATTGCTTGTTTATTTTTTGATAATGTTGGGTTTTCAGGATGTCAGAATGTCAGGATGGTCGATTATGGTTATTTTCTGGTATTCTCTTAATAATCTTTATAACAATCTTATAATAATTACCTATAAGTAAGAAAGTTTCGATAGAATGGTGGATCTTTAGGTACTTAATCACGTAAGTAGGTAGGTACCTATGGCTGAAGAGGTCTGAGTAAAATTTGGCACAGAATTAGAATACCTATGTTCTATGTTATGGAATAGTAGGTAGGTACATAAGGCTCTTTATATTCAAAGAATGTTAGTAAAATATAAAATTGTGATAACCCAAGATGATTCCAAGGCTATTCCAGTAATACTATACCTTTATCGTCTTTGTAACCTTATTAGAAACCGTGTTATGACGGGAAGTGATTGTTGTAAATATGATTAAACTAGGTAAGTTACTTAGCTAAAATTTTCTACAACTATTAATAATAAAAATGTACCTATTGTTATTTTTCTTCACAAAAGTATGTTCCTATTATTTATGCATTTAGTCATACATTCTTACATGAACGATGCAAAATTCTCGCAAGTCAATGTTTTGTGTTCGTGATTTTTTGTTACTTTCCTGAAGTCTGTATGTTCTATAGTAGGTATCTACATTGTAGGAAACAATACCTACTCCAGAACAGCTTTAAAAAAGAAAATCAATAAAATAGTTATCACCGGAGTAAACTCTAGAAAGTGAGTACTTAGATAGGTACCTAGTTTTGTTTACTAATTAGGTTTCTAAATAGTAATAAACCTGCTCGGGCTATTAAACTCTAAGCCTGACCAAAAAGTCATTCATACAAACTTCGTATCTACTCAGAATCTAAATTCAATTTAAATTATTTTCAACGCACTTCAGTATTACAGTGCCTATTAACATTTTAATCAGTTTTCACAAGTTCAGCGGTGTTTAATTTCAATGGGCAGCTGTCATTGATATGCACCAATAACGTTAAGTGATCAGTCATAATGGAGTAGAGTTAATGGTTGTATTGAGATCATGGGATAGTCGGACTCGTTAGCACTATCTACGATGGGCGGGCGCAGGGTGTCGAGTCTCGCCAAGTACAGTCGCCTGCAACATACTAGCTTAAGAGACTTTGAGAAAACTGTTTAAAATACCTATTAGGAACTATGTATCCATACGTTTATCAGGGGAAGGTGAGAACTATGATTTTAAATCTTGCCGTCTGGGATAGAAGAGTCTCATTGAAGGCAGATTCTTATAATATCGGCGTGTAACATAAAGCTCTAACAACATATTTGCTTTCAACATTTCTGTTGAAATGGTAAAAAATACATAGGTATCTAAGTATATCACAAAAACTATAGCTAAGGCGGATTGATTAATAATATAGAAAATAAATGATATGATTCCTAGTTCTCAGGAGTTCACGAATTTCCCCGGGATAGAAACTGCCTACTAATAGTTTCAGATAATTAAGTCCATTTGTACCTAGTCAGTCTTGACAAGAGGTTTTCAAACACATTTCAAATTGCCTTTCGCAATAGTCCATATGCAATACCGCAAATGTATCGTTCGCTATTGTTCCCAACACGCATATAGCACGGTGCCGTCTCGTTTATCTGCTTCGAGTGTCTGAAGTGATTAGTTATGGGATTGTTTAATAAATAACATCTCATTATAATGGCAGCTCGGGGCCGCAATGAGATCGCGTACTATTTCACGCGCCCTCAGTATCGACGCAAGCCTTTACAGAGACGTAGTTGGCGTTGGTACGAGCTATGTTTCTAGACGGTTTTAGGAATAGTTAAAATTCTTAAAGCCTCGAAGGATTATAAAACCAAAACTTCGTCAATGTTTTTATTTCATTAGTACCTACATAGTAATATGCTATTATTAACACCAACGGAGAAGTTAGTAATCTAGACCTAGAATCTAGGTAGGTACCTAAGTACTATGTTTTCGTAACAAGCGGTTGTTATTTGTTTCATGAATTGATGTGTTATATTCCTTTCACATGACACTTAACAACTTATGCCCCAGACAGGCAAAAACTCACACAATGTCGGTATTGAAATTAGGTACATAGATGGTAAATTTAACGTTTCACAGCCAAAAGGTGATTCTCAGGGAGAGTTCTGCCTTTTTGTTTCCTCTCAACAGTTTCCCAGGTCCGTTCCTGGGCAGGGCGTGGTGGTCGTGCTGGCCCCGCGGGCGGGGGGCGTGGTGCGGGGTGAATGCGCGTGCGTCGATAAATGGCCCGTCCGAGCATGCGCCGCTGGCGTTTGCTCCGTTTTGCGCACTTCTAAACTATGCGTTTTCACCTAACGATTTTCTTTTAAGTTCGATGTATTTGCGTGTCTGTGTGTGTCCCAATGGCTAGTAATAAGCTTAGTTTAATAAGGCTGAGCTTCATCTGTAATTCTAATTTGAGTTATAGGTACTTAGGTATATTTTTTATTTATGACCGAACGACGAACGACGATTTGGTTCGTCTCTCATAAATAAACATCACTGCAGACGTATGTCCTAAGCTCAATTACCTATAGTGACGCACCACCGTCCAGATACCTGATTACAAATCCAACACGATCTTCCAATCACAACCGAAACCAGGCTCGGTAGGTGTTAAAGACAATTTCTTTCTTCATACGAACACTTTATCATTCAACAATGATTCATATCACTGTGCTGGTCCGTTGTGTGGTGGCGTTGCGTTGGGTTTAATAAACAGCGATAATTAAATGTTGTACGCGAGTTGTTTATACCCGGGACGGCGGGAGAGGCGCTAGGGCTCCGCCCCCGACCAGCGCCCGGCTTGTTACAACCGTAAGGGATTAACGAGTTACGAGTACTGGTACCAGACACCCAGTGCAGTGTTATGTTATGCATATTTATAACGCAGTGTTATGATTCAAGTCGTATTTTAAATCCGAGAGAGGATATAATGGAATTGAAGAGTATGATGTTGCAAGTTTAACGATGTTTCTGTTTTTCATTGTCAAAAATTTAAACATCTTTGGCCATTGGTACAAACCCTTTGACTTTGTTAGTTATGCCCACTAAAGTGAGTCGAGGTTAAACGCATTTTACTAAATACAACTGACCTCTTCGTTTTGCAGTAGGACCATTGATTTAAAAATAAATACGAACCAAAGTACTAATAACAACATTAATTACTGAAATTATGTCGGTAATATATACTTAAATGCAGCTTGTCAATTTTCCGAACTGCTTGTGAGTTCTTAAATCTGATATTTTGCAAAAACCAACTGAAAGCTTTGAACAATTAACATCAACATTTCCAACAAAACAATAATAATAAGGTTAATTTGCATACTAATGTTCACCTGAATTGACTCCTCAGCAATATCATTTACCTGAGGCCGAACGAGAAACGTTAAATGTGAATTCCTCAAAAACACGAAAAGCAAATTTTAAAAGCATTCTTGTTCCAAATCTCAAGCATATTGCTAACAAATCACAGGCGAATGGGTCGTTTAGCCGCCATTTGTTGCCCCCGGGGGGAAGTGGGGGGGAGGTAATTGTGTTTACAATACAACCCCCTTACTTGGGCGCCCCCCATTCCGCTCATTTCTCATCCTCAAACATCAGGGGCACCGCTTAGCGATTTCACCTCGCGAAATCTCGCGAGAAGTGTAAAATACGAGCTCGTATTATGTGTGACGTAACGATAAGTTAATGATCATGTCGTTAAAACATTTGTGTGATTAATAAGCCATTTAAAATCGTTAAATGGCTTATAGTATAAAATGTAGCTAAAAAAATATGTGATCTGTATATGCTGGTAAAATTCCTTCTATATTGATTGCACATAAATATACAAGTTTAAATAGGTTGCATAGAATATTAATGTTTTAAATGAATAGTGTAATCTCATTAAAAGCGAATAATATATCTAATACAAACTAAAATCGACCTTTAACAAGGCAAAATGTCAAACAATGAGCTCTTATGTCAAGCGTGTCAGAGTAGTGGTGTACCGACCTAACGAGTCCCGCGATCGTTCTCATGAAAATCCCATAAAAAATAATAAACAATTTACGTTCGGCGACACGCGCGCACTCCGTCATTACACCTTTCGTATTAACCACCAGAGATTTTTACACGAACACTTTTTCTAGGGGAATAATCTGGGCTTCATTGAGATAACTTATTTATATTATAATGAAATCGCAAATTGCTGATGAGATTATATTCTTTCTCTATTATAGGTATGACCTAAAATATTAGTAACATTTTTATATAATTTACAGTTTTCCATAATTTATCATTATTTTCTCATATGAATTAAGTATAGTGGCGATTTCTTCTATTGAACGCTGAAACAAAACAAAATAGATAAAGCAATAAACACAATGATTGGTAACAAACACGGGAACTCTCGGCACAGTCCCGTATGCCGGGATCCCGTGTAATCCGCCCGGGATTATATGACACTCACCATGTCCGTTGATCAGTAATGTGGCGATGTGAGTAGGTACCTACTCTAGAACTATATTGCATTATAAATCTAAATTCTTGAACTTTAGTTTTCCATTGGTTATAAGTAGCACATACTGTTAAGAAGTCAATATAACCTTTGAGGTGTGAATTTATTTAATACCACCATACAGATTACTTATTACTTGTCTATCTATTGTACAAACATTTTTTATTTCTTTAGAACATTTTTCACCCATGGCCAATCTGATTCCTAAATATGGAGAGGTTGTACAATAGTATCTAACTAGATAGCTTATGTAGTAGGTAATTTTAAATTCTCCTTTATGTAGATATATTAGATATTTTCACTTTCAAGCACACAAATTATTTTTCCTATGTAGGATTCGAACTAACGCCCCGCGCCGCGGCGGCTTGAAAGTCAGGTTAACTAACCGCAAAGCCACTCGACCAGCCAATTATTGGTATTTTATGCCTTATCCATGAGTTTTTAATTCACTGGTTTGAAACTTGGTTAAAAATTTTAAGTGACCTAGGCTGTCATCAAGTATCGTCCTATGAAATCAAGTTCGAAAATATGCTTATCTAGTGTTCATAAACTTCTCGGGGTAGATAATACATTTTACAAAGTGTGCTCAATTTATTGAATGAAATGAAAATGAATGAACGAAAATTGCTACCTAGGTAGATACCTATATAAGATTATGATTTCAATGATTTAAATATACCTACAGATCAAATTTACTCCAAGTAACATTGAGTCACTACCTACGTGCTGATATGATAAATTACTAAATAATATAATGCGAAAACATGAAACTTAATAGTTATTGGGATAAAATTAAGATATTTATCATTATCGTCAACGAGTTCTATAAACGGCGAGATATTTATGGACAGTTTATATTTATGGACAGAAATTTATTTTTTATCAATATTTCGTGAAGCAATTTCATCGGTTTGCTATATCGATTGCTCTATATTAAAAATAGCTTTCTGTTTTATGTTTTATATTGTATACTACAAATTAGTTAGATCATTTTTTGTCTCCGTATTGTCAGTATGTGCACGAGTAAGTATATCGACAGAAATATTTTTAAATTAATTATACCGGTGCGTACAGAAATAAAACTGGTCACCGTCTCAAAGCAACAAGTGTATAATTCTTGGAATACCTAACAAATGTTCAGTTTTTTCCGTTGTCCAAGCTACATGGCCCAATTAAGGCGGAGGGACACGCGGCCGGCGGAGGATGGGACACTCGACTCTCTCCTTATAATTTATTCGCTAAGGATTTAGTTTTGTACCACGTTTTTTTCCTTAGATCGATATCTGTATCGTAAACACCTTGTTTAGTCGTCCCCGAGCTTTGTTAGCGATAACAACTTCGGGGATTATGCGTGAGATATAGATTATTATCGATTGGTATTCCTTTTGTTTTCGCCTCATAAAAATATTGGCGGTTCGTTATCTGTCTGGATCACTTCATATTTCGTGTAACATATAATTATAACACCAGACAATATGGGATATTGTTAACACGTAATCATTTTGTAGATTTAAGCATTTATTGTTACCAATATTTTAATAGATACGGCTTAAGTTATAGAAACTTTAGGTATCTACCTATAAAATGTATCTTTTAAAATACAGTAGGTAATGCCTAACATTCAACATTAAGATGGAAACGTAACGAGATGTAGGTACCTACATACTTAATTGGATTATCTTTTAAATAGAAAAAAATGCAGCAAAAATTGTTCCACACAATGGTCACTTTAATGAACAATCTACACAATTATTATTTATTGTACAAGTATGTATGTATGTTGAGAAATCTTAATTTCATCGACATTCTAGTTTTTTAACCACTCAAACTTGTCTAGGAATTTTAATGACAGAAAGCTAGGGTCAACAAACAACTTACAAAAATCTCTACAAAAAGTCTTAGGCATTTCTTACCTTGATACCTAGCTTGTGCCTAGCCCCAACAACCTAAGGCTTACTAATTTATTAAATTGGATTATGTAGATCTTATGAGAGTATCATATTACAAATTATTTTTATAGTTGTTCTTTGAACTCAATATGGGTTTTGGTAATCGTTATTCTTACTTTTTATGTCACTTTTACGTAGGTCTCTAACTACCTACTACTCTTAGAAAATTAAGAAGACAGGCCGACTTCTTAAAATATTGCAAAATGGTTGCTTACATTTAGATAAATAACCAATTATCATAATGATTCTTTATTTCTGTTTATAGAATTTTTGTCCCCTGCTCATACCCCGATGGAGTAAGTATATTCGTGTGGGCACCGCGCAGTCGCTGAGCGTCGATTCTCAGAACCCTTTAATTGCATCCACTCCGGCGCAGATCGAACGTTTAAAATCGAATTTTTTATTCGACTTATTTCAAGTGGGCCCGAGTTCAAAATCGTGTTTTTGTTTTGCGATAGTGAACGCTGTGTTTATGCAAATTTTACACGCATCTACTGTAACTTCTCAATTAATTAAAACTTGTGACAGAATAATCGAAAACCTTTATTAAATTTGTGATTATTTTGACTTTCCCTGCGGACATTATGTAAACATTGAAGTGACTTGAAAGGACCGACAATATGGGAAACAAAAATAAATGATGAATAGATACTATGAATAATATAATAATCAATTCATTTGCACAAATCATTCCGAACATCTCCTTAATATGGTATTCAAGCCTCCATAAATATAAAATGAAAGCAAATCCCACAATATCCAACATTCCAGTTGGATTATTTTCTTTATTCCTACAAGAACTATTTTAATTGCAGACACAAGGGAATACTGAGGTATTAGTCTCAGTTCTGTATACCAATAAGCAAAATCGTCGCATACCATACAAAATGTTTCACACCCGAGAAATACTTCAACATTACACAATTACCATCTTTATTCCTAATGTAATGAGATATATTTTCAAATAACTAATATTTACGACCAGAACAGATTTATTAACAGTCAATTTCGAAATTTCTAGTCTAACGTATTGAGTCTAAACTTGTCTACATAAACGTTTCTTCGAAAACACTATTGAATTACTATGGTTATTATAAAATGGACTTTATTTATTGATAACAAAAGTGGATATTAGAGTGTGTTTAATGATTGTGAGGTCTCATGATATTGGTAATATCGTGCGCGTAATGAGGTGAAACAATTTAAGATGCGAGTGTACCCAAATGTATGTTCAGAATATGTTTTAGTTATTATTGTTAAATTAGAGTTCATGTTATCTATATTAGGAAATCCAATGGGTAGGTCCTTATTAGTGCATGCCTGTTCTTTTCTGTAAGTTAATGTCACCTAACTTAAAAATATGCTACCACCTGTACGGTCTATTTTTGAATCAGTGATAAATCCATTATTAAAATAAACTAAAGATAACACTGAAAATTATCTTTTATAGTCCAATGCGTTATAAATTTTAAGGGCAAAATAAATAGACACTACATTATTGAACCACATTATACTTTTTGCACCCTTATATCAAAAATAATCCAGCACAAATCGCCGGCGGCTTAGCTGCCACTATTTTACATTTACAATCCCTTTATTATCGCCATTAGTTTATCCCAGGGGGAAGGAGATAGCTGTATATCATTACTTTAAAGAAAAAGAGACAGGTGTAACCAACCGTTCGCATTTGGAGCAAGGTGCAAGTAACAAAATCGATCAGGTGTATTTGTATAAACAAGGTGCTCTGTCTGTCTCAAGGACTGTCATAAAATTAATAATTTTTCCTTTCTTTACATGCCGGCACAATGAAACCGTTAATATGTTGGCCATTCAAATGATTTGATGTTCATTATATAGATAGGTACCTATTTTATTGCGGTATTTTAAATGTTCGTGAAAATTATAAGTTCGTTGTGACGAGTTACAAAGGACACTCTCACGCGTGTAAAGATCAATGTTTTAAATAGGTTAGTACCTATAGTGAAGTAACAAATTATTTACAAAAAATAGTATTTGTTCTTAGAGGTAAATAAATAAAATACACATAAAACCCAAACTTGTATTAATTTACAAATATCCAGATTAACAAACCACGATCACCTGTATAATGTTTGGGATGGTCAGGTGCAAGGGACGCGTGCGCGGTACGTTGACATGTAATCTCAGACAGGCTGACGCAGGCGCGGGCGCAGCCAACCTGCCTACAATGTATCATATTGCGTTTGATTACCTCTACTGACTTTTGATCCTTTAATGACCCTATCCTGATGCCTCTATGCCTATCTCTTTTGTTTAACTAAGCAATAGGTGAGAAGTCCGCTTTTCGAAACCGTGATTTGAAATTTGTATTAGGGAAGGCGGGGGCTGATTCATTGAACATTATTTTTATTAGAATGATAATATTATCTTGTTACTAGCAGCCTTCCACTGCAGTAGGCAATGTGGTTTCACCGTAAGAGTTTTTTACCATTGGAACCTTCAAAAGTATCAGAATTATGTTATTTACTTTTTAATAAACTAAGTTAAGTTCGGATGGCTAGTAAGTCCGAACAAATATTTTTGTATGACTTGTGGCCGTTAACGTTAACTATTTATTTTCATATCTAGCTTAGATAGTGTAGATACCTTTAGGTACACAATTTCTCTACCAAAAATCTCAACTTAATGACGATTGTTGAAATAACTGTTGCAATAGGTATACCGTATACTCGTATACCTACCTAATGTAGATAATATTATCTCTAGATTATCTCGATTCATCGTTAAACTTTTTGCATACCTTAATTACATGACAAATGATATAGTTGTTTATGTTATCAATTTATTATCGTATGATCGGTGTGGTTAAGTATATTATTGACAGTTCGGGGTCAGACACACATGTATACACCTGCCGTTAGATCGAATACTAATGTTAAAGTTCTTAGGGACTTGTGTCATGCCCTTCTTTTATTAATGTAAACTTGTAGAGTAATTTATTATACTGCAGTATTCCATTTGGTCAGAAGCCGTGGTGAGTCAGTTGGGAACGCGCCGACTCACGATCATGAGGGTACAGGTTCAAACCCCTGGCCCGTAGGTACCTCTGAGTTAAAAAAAAATTACGTACGGATTCACACCACTGGCTTAATTCGGTAAAGGAAAACATCGTGAGGAAACCTGCATGCCCGAAATGTCACAATTAAAGGCATGTGAAGTCCGCCAATCCCCATTAGGCCCGCGTGGTGGACTATGGCCTAAACCCCTTCGTTGTTAGGGGAGGCTCGAGCTCCTCGGTGGAGACGTATATGAGCTGTTGATGATGATGATGATTCCGTTTGGTACCTACTCATTTATGGTTTTATGATATGATTTTAAAACTTAGTCACTTTAAACACATTTAAGCTGCTCCCTCTTGGCTTTCGTGTTGCCAATTTTATATTTTACTAGCGGACCCGGCAGACTTCGTTCTGCCCACCAGGTATTTATAATCGAAAGCGTTGTAAACAATAAAATAATGCTTTATGTAGGGTAATGAATTAATGTTTATTAATGTAGAGAATATATTTTAAATTACAATTGTTGCTAGTTATCTAAGTATAAAAAATAATTATTCATATTGTAACTATCAGTTTATAATATACGATTTATTTAATGTTACATTAACTATTAATAAATGTACTTTATTCCCAAATAAATATTTATTGAATGTAAAAAAATATTTATTATACCTAACGTTGTCTTCAAAGAAATTAAAATATGAATGGTTAATAAATCCTTCCATCAGTGTATTGGTAAAAAACAGTGACTTAATATATGTATGATAAGATATGTATCTATTTTCAAAATATCTGTATTTTTTTATTTATATTGAACTAAATAATATTTAATTATTTTTATTATAACTGATCGATTGATCGTTGATCGGTTATCGACCGGTGAAGGCGGAAGATAAAATAAAAATCGCGATGGTAAAATAGGGGTTGATTGTAAATGGTTGAAAATTCAGAGTTATATGTATTTACTAATGCTGTATCATAAAAAAATTAAAAAAAAAAAATTGAAAAATTGAAAAAAAAAAAAATTGGGGTGGATTACCCTTAACATTTAAGGGGATGAAAAATAGATGTTGTCCGATTCTCAGACCTACCGAATATGGATACAAAATTTCATGAGAATCGGTCGAGCCGTTTCGGAGGAGTTTTACCACAAACTTCGCGACGCTAGAATTTTATATATTAGATTTTAATGTAGATATACCTACCTGTAGGTATTAATTGATAGGTGTAATTAGACACTACATACCTACAATACTTATAAATACATATATGTACCTACTTGTGTTTTGTAGGTATACCTTATATCTACCGATACAAACCAACATCACACACACACATGTTGATGCACACGTAGATACATTCAACAAAAACTAGAACCACATCATTACCGGCAACACATTTGGAACCTTATAATACCATCCTAACACTAAAATAGTCATGTAAGTGGTGGAAATGTTAATACTAAGATTGGTTACTTAAAGAAAAGAGTATACATTCTTTATAGATATCTATTCTTTATTAGAATACTCATTCTTTAAGTAACCAATCGTATTATTAACATTTCCATGTCAGCGAAGATCATTACATTCAACATATAAAAAATCAACAAATACCTGATCAAGTTTGCTAAAATAACCTCAACGGTGATATAGGTGAAAGCAAAGCAGGTCAAGTGGGCACAGCACTAAAAGGTGCGTGGCTAAACTTCCGTTAGTGTCGGAAGTGGCGGGCGGCGGCATCGGCTCGCAATCAGGGGCAATAAACGCCACCACTCGCAGCTTTAGGCACAGGTGCTTCCCCACCGGGGCCGCGGTATTTATAAATAATCCCGCTTTTTGTTTAGGGTAGCAACTCTTGAATTCATTAGCTTATTCGCGTAGGTATTGATATGGGAGTACGCGTTAGGAATAGTAAAGATGATCATTACTGAGTAAGAAACTAGGTAGATGCTTATACTACTGACTGACTGATTTAACATAAGCTATCAATAGAAATAGATAGACGCAATTGCAACCTTAAAATTATGTGACTAAAATAAGGTAAGTAATTATTAGATACCAACGGTACTTATTTCAATTATTTTCATTTGATATCTATAAAAAGAAAGTCGTGTTAGTTACATTATTTATAACTCAAGAACGGCTGTACCTATTTGGCTGAAAATTGGTGAGGAGGTAGAACCAGAAGACGGGCATACGGTACATAGATATTTTATCCCGGAAAAATTGAAGATCCCCGGGAACGAGGGTGAAACCGCGGGGAGCCACTAGTATTATATACCTATCTAATATCCAATACATATGATACCTAGATACCACGATTACCTACACAATATATTGTTATTGTACAAATATTTTGTTTGTCGCAATATTTCAGTCCAACTCGTTACGTTTTGTGACTATTCACAGAAAAGGCAAGTGTAAAGGCAGAAGTCGACGTCGACAAGTCTAGTCTTCTCGCACAAAGGTATAGGAAATGTCTAATAAGAATAGAATGGAACGGTTCAAAATATAGTATATAAGATGAAATAGATATTTAGATAATAAAATATAAGATGAAATAATATTTATGTTTCCCCGGTATAAATAAGTATTTTTATGTTTTAAATTTTTTATCCATTGATGACGCAAGTGATGTGACTAAATTAGCATGCTTTTCTATATTTTTATTTTAAGGTGATTTTTTTTATAAACCTATCTATCATTAGCATGCAAATGGTAGATTAGATAATGAATTTCATACATTAAAGTATGTTCTGGATATTTTTATATACCTATTATGAAAGTGAAATACTAAGGTGGTTTTCTGAGAAAAGATGACTAGCATATCTAGATACTTATTAAACCTACCTATTGTATTTCAAAACGTTGAATATCAACGCTGCGTGAGTTTTCTTCATTGCTTTATCTATCGAACTCCCTTTATTAAATGGCAAACATTTCACACCTTTCGTTACTGTGAAATACGTTCAACTCCAACAATGACATAAAAAGTCAAGAACGCTTTACTTGGAAACGAAACAATAATAGACAGTTTTTATAAATCCTTAGAAAGCTAATTAAAGTTATGTTTCGTCACCCAAGCACTTTCCAATGAATTGTACAAAATCGAGTAAGTAGGTGGAATACCTGACTATTTGTGAGCTAGGTAGGCAGCCTACCTATAGTTTTCCGAGGGTTCTTTTGTTCAAAAATAAAATACCTACGACCCCTTTAGTATCATAAGATACGTATCTACATATATATCATTAGATACGTATCATATTGATACGTATCTAATGATATATATGTAGATATATGATTTATTCATTTTCAAAATGAATATGTTACTTTCTTCATATCATACAGGTAGGTACTACATAATACATTCAAACTGAGCTACCTATTTAGAATTCGAAGATATATTTCCATATTCCATATAGACTGAATAGCCTTAAATTAAAACCAATTTAATTATCGTAACACATTACATTATTTATTGGTGACATACATTTTAGAGTTGGAGTTGTTGATCCTCAGAAGTTAGATGTGTTTTTACGCAGCTCGTCAAGGCCCCAAAGGTCGATCCTGTAGACATATTTTTTAGGCCAGAATAAAGAAACATCATTACTGAATAAACAGCAAGCTGTCAATTTCTAATAACCATTTAGGTACTTACGTAGTCACTACATTATTCCACAATTTACACCCTTTATTGGTAATAAGATTAGTAAGGCGGTATTCTCAAACAATGCACTTTTTTTATTGTAGAAGTGCAATTTATTCGAACACCTGTTGTTTTAGGCTAAATTAGTGTTATGTAGTAAGAAGAAGAACATTACATATTAGGTACCTATAATTGTACAGCTAAGCCAAAGTCAGTAATCGTCTGTTTGCAAGTAAAAAGCTAAATATATATTTTTTTAATTATTCAGTTAGGCGTTTACAGGGAATTGTCAGATAGAGTCAAATATAGTATTCGTTCGCTTTTTTTCCTACTTTTATAGATCAAACATTTTAGGGGGATATGGATCTTAACTTTGCTACACCTACAACTATCATGTTCGGAATATAAAAAAGTGAAAGTGTCATAAAGGTAGTCAGCAATGTAGTATCAACGATCTCGTTTCATAAGGTTTTTATGTTTTATGCAATTGCACTAATTAACGTTATTTCAATTTTAATTTTGATGTTTTTATCAGTGGAGTACTGTCACCAATAAAAACTTTCATAATTAATTATAACGACTCAAATATATTACATTGCTGTATCAAAATTCTGTTAGTTTTTACCGTGTCACCTGTCCGAGCGGAGCCCCTTGTTACCCAAAGTTCGTTACTACTCGCCGCCGCACAATTAGCATACTTCAACCTCACAAAAAGATTATAACTTGCCCCCCAATGCTGGACTTAATATTCAATACGTTTACACCAAATAATAATTACACAAGTTCGTCTGCCGAATGCATTAAAGGGCCGTTTTCCTTGTATATATTATAATATTAATGTGCGAGGGAGGCGCGGGCAGGTGCTCCTACCAACGTTATTAAGTTACAGATACTCAATACCCACACACTTTGTTTATTATGATGATGTACCGACGTAAATAACGCATTACAACGTATACAACACGTATCACTACGACACAGTCGGATGTCGACTCGGTCGCGTGTTTTTAAAATAACTATTTTATACGTCACTGCTTCTTCAGTTTTGGATACCGTCGGGAAGTTAATCGTTCCTATTTAATTTGAAATGATCTCTGATCTGTTATCTTTAGGAGTAGTTCCCAGAACAAAATTCTCCGATTCTTAGCTGTGATAGAACTGGTTTGTCATCGTTTATTACTTTGTTTAATGATCGAGTTTACAGTATCAAAAGTTTTTATGTTTAGGTATTCCATGAAAATAGTTGTAAAGATTTGTGCATTTATCAGATATTTTCGTGTCGATAAATTAGGTAAATTACACAATCTCTAACTAAGTACATAAAAAATCGTGATACGGAGTGCCTGCAACAATAAAGCTGTGTTCACATCTGATTGGAGAGATTCGAATAAATCCAGGGCCGCACCTTCGGCTTCGGGCGGGTAACGGCATGATACTAACTTAGTGAAAGATGACCGGGCTGAACCCCTTGTAACTTTTTACTGTGTTTCTATACAGACCGACATTTTCATTTACCTACACCTCATGTTAATTATAAGTTTTAGATTGTAGAATGGTTGGTTTAATAAATTATTTAATTAACATAAAAATAAATAACCGCAAAACTTATAAATGTATTATAGAATAAATCTGCGATTTATGACAACATTAATTTATCAGTCTTTCGTTAACAGATCGTTAGAAAGGACATTGCAATCTACGGTGTCCTTTTGTGATACATACAAACGTTAGGACTAACTCAGACTACTACAAGGACTGAGGATACCTTATCAAAACGCATCAATAAAATCAATCCAATACATCAAGTAACTCCCAAAATAAAATTCTAAAACAAATCAAATGTGTCGTGACATTGGTCTGGCGTGGCGCGGGGTCAGCGAGATAAGCGCGACTTAAGTCCAAGATTGATACCGGGATCAGACGGATAGTCGCAGCTGCTCAAGTGAGGACGATCCTTTACTCACGACTCACTGCGCTCTATGACTGGGCGTCCTTTGGGATTTGTGACTATCGACTTGCGACTCTTTCAAATCTTAACGTTTTAAATTTAAAATTGAGTATTTATTTTCGAATATGTAGTTTTGAATTATATTTTTTTCTAATTTTATTGTTGCTTTTATATCACTTATTCATGTAAGAGCTCTCCAGTATTAGAAAGGGCTTTCTAAACCTACATATGTAGGTACACCAATGTTACACATAATGCAATGAAGGTATGTATAAAAAATCTTAATTTGAATGCTGTTCTTTAATTTTCCGAGCTTATGCTGCAGCTAGCAGGTGCTATTGTGATACCTATATTATTATCTATTTTAATATAAAATTATGTATAAAATATACATTTTTACCCGAAAAAAGGATCAACAGACCTGTTTATTACCTATTTATACTCAAAAAATATGTCGTGAGTGGGAATAAGAATAAAAATACTGACCCGCTAAAATTTTTTTTTTATCCTGTGATGCTTTTTTTTATACATAGATCTATGGCAGGTCAATTGAGTACCTAATAACTTCAATGTTTTCCTTTACCTAGTAGATATCTACTGTAAGTAACTTTACAACATTCAAATTGAATTTAATTAGTTACATAAATGAGCACTTTTTCAAGAACCTAAGCACATGCAAGTGTTCTTAGAACTGTGAAACGACAATACAATAGGCCATTTCAATTTTATCTTTCCCAAGCTTTTGCAATTTGTCTTATATAAATAAGAATGTCGTCATCGCCTTTGCCTCTTATTATCTCAAAAATATTAATTACAATTTCCACGCGTTCGTTTGCGTTGGCAAGATAAAAATATTCTCATGTCCTGAATCGTGACCTAAATAAATGTTAACTTTCATCAAAATACAAACAAACATATTGCAGTTCTAAATAAATTTAAGATGTACCCAGTTTTCTGCTTAAATACATATGCAAGTCCTACATTAATTTATGTGTACCTACCTAGGTATTTAATATTGTTCTCATATAGGTATGTAGGTAGGTACCTATATTTTTTAGAGAGAAACATCAATGGTTTTGGTAAACCTAATAAATTTATTAACTAACTCAATAGCGAACAGTTGGTTAGAGAATTTCTATTCACTATATGCGGATAATATGTTTGGCTAAAATATATCGACCTGCGATAAGTTTATTAGAACTAAGATTTACTTACAGCTCGGCTTGTAAACCAGACACCGGTTTTCTATATTCAATACAAAGCAATTTATTATATAAACTTCTCGAAAATAGTAACCGATTGCTCCAAGCGGCCGCTATAATTCTATTTCTTTATCTGTAACACCTAATTACAGTACACTGTACTTCACGCCACATTTATATTGTTTCTCTTTAGTTGTTACCGTTCAGAATGCTATAAGTACAAAGTTTAGCTGTTAATCCACTTTTCTCAGCGTGTGTACCGACATTCCGAAATACGGCAGCGTGTTGGTCGTAATTTAGCGAGGTGCGAAGTTCCGTCACATCGGGGGGTAAAGACGAACATTCCGATGTAGGTGTAAGAATATTTGCCCTCAAGTGTTGGCTCTCGAATATTCCACAGTGTTGCCGTGAGCAATAAATCGCGTAGAGTGATGGTGCAGTTTTTGTTGGGCGACATTTTTTCCCGCGCTAGCAGCAAATATATCACCGGAGTCGCAGGACCGGTGCGGCGGAGTTGGCCGGCCAGGGACGGTGACGGTGACTTATACGCAGCTATGTCTCAAAAGTCACCAGCGAAATGCTGTTCCATTTTTAACTACCTTTTTGTTTTTAATATTCTTATGGCAATACAGCGTATAAAAGTGTAATGTAATAAGATCTACATCGATTTAATATTGTTATATGTAACTACCTACTTACCTATAACATAACTTACCTATTAGATATCATGCAATACGTTGTGCATAAACGATTCCTAAGCCATATGTTAACAGACAATCTTGTTAGATTCCTACCTGTAACCTAAGCCAGGAAGGTCACAAATAACTAACAAGCAGTATCAAAACGATAAAATTCATAAGGAAGTTCGCAACAGTATTCAGCTATATAGCATCTGTCAAGAATTGCAAACACATAACCAACAGAGCGTACACGCTTACAAACTCACCCAAATCTCCGTGGAACTTAAAAAGATCAAACGCAAACATTAATTGTGTACCAACAATGGTACACCCTTGGAATCCTCTCCCAGTAAACCGCAAATAAAACCAAGTTATTAACTAAGGCCTATCAGCGCGGGCCGGGGTGCGTTTTATAGGTACTTTTATCCGATGTCCATTCTTCTGAAATGCGATTAAAATTGAATAGGTCCATATGTCCCCGGCATCGTTCCGTTGCGTCACAATCATACGGCCGGTTGCATTTTCAATTTGCCGCGAGATAAGCGCGACTTTTGGACGACTTTTTCTGCGGAATAGCGGAATTGATCCTGTGACTTATTGCGGACGACGTATAAGACGACGTAATTGGATGGTCAATTGATTTGCTTTCCAATTTTAGGGGCATTTGCCCTTTTCGAACGGACAGTAAGTGCAAAAAGAATTGTCCTCGCATTAGAATAGCCGTTGGGGTGGCGGTGGCGGATTTAAATCAAATGAAAATGAATTCTTAATATCAATATTGATAATTTATTCACAATTTCATTTAAAATACACAACTTCACAATGTTTTGTTTAATAAACTAAAAACTTTAAGGTACGGGATATCGTTATAGGCTGTTTTGCAGTGATCACTAATTTACAATGTTTTTATTTTGATAGTCTTATAATGATTTCATTTATTTTCTACATGTTTCATTTACATTTTCATATTTACATGATTTTGGGGTCCAGCAATGGAGTTTGTGATTGTAGCAACTTGAAAAGGCGAATTAAAAAAAATTGTAAAGCTCAAATATGTCTATTAAACAGTTTGATTAAACATAACAAATCTGTGTGGAAATTATTTATAATAAAAGGTATTATAATATTGCTTGTAACTTTTTGATTAGGTACTTAGGGAATAGTCTACGTTACTCATTATGGAAAATCAGTAGAACTGCTACACTCACAAAAACCAATGCACAATCATTTATGGCCACTCATTATCTTAATTTTACAACGGTATAATGATACAAAAATCTTTATGTTACACATTTTGTGACAAAAATCAATTTCACATAATAATTTATATAATCCAATTCGGTGACCATTAATATTTGCTTTATAAAACATAAATATAGATAACAATATCGAATGATATCCACAGAAAATCAGTTCTGTATAAATGTCACTATTTTAAAACGGCTATTATTTACAAAAAAAATCGCACAATTTATAACTATTACATAAATTACTATTGCATTTCATTCAATATCAACTACACAAATAAAATACAATGTACAAAATGAAAAAAACTCTTGAATAAGTCTCTGAACACATCACAATTCCTATAGCGAAAACGAACCCTTCGAATTAAATATATAAAAATTAAAAAGAAAAAATTAAACAATTTACACAGGAACGGAGAATATAACTTAATAATTATGTACAAAATTACAGGAAAATGTTTTTTGAACTATACTTATAATTGTAATCATAAAAGTCGTCTCGACGGGCGACCTCAGCAATTACCTTATAATATTATAATACTGTACAATTTCGCTAGTTACTTCATGTAAAACACTCTTAATTTTAATACTTGTAGGAAAGTGATCACGGAATACCAAAAGTTTATCATTGGGGAACATTTACTGGGACAGTGATCCACTGTGGTCATCGATCCGATATGTTCGTATCAATTCAAACTGTTTGTGTTTGTATATTAGTGTTACAAACGTCAATTCTGCTAAACAGTCTCATTAATTTATGTGATGTGTCAAAGTATATTTCGCAATCATCTAAAGTCAACTAACTATGTTTGAAATCACAGCGTCTGTATTGCGTCTGATTTCTCATGTGTAGGTCCTTGTGTCTCGTCCAGTAACATGGACGGCAGTAACGCATATGATCACGCGTAGTGCGTTGTATAATATTTTCACGAACGACATAATTATTCTTATGCAATTAGGGTTTGTTTGTTTGGTTGACTTATCACGTGTACTCACTCCTCCAGCCAGTCTGCAAACAAATACAAAAGAACATCAGAACTGATACTCAAAATTGGTATCTACTTATCAAACTATATTTTTCTACACAGTGTTTAAATTACTTAGGTGACAGCCACCTTTAACTATAGAAACCTAGGCATTATCGACACCAACATAAACAGATTTATCTAGTAATTCGTATTGTATACTTATTTAATTTTATTGACCTAATAGAGACTTTATTAACGATTACTAGAACCGTCAAATTACCAAACCATACGGTAAGGTCTAGAGGTAATCCATTACTAGTAGACTGCCCTGATGGCGTAATAATAACATTCCCCTAAACTAAACACTTGTAGAATCCTATCACACATTCTATATTAAAAATTCAAATATTCTTACCATAGAGTTGAGCTGCGCAAGGTGATGGTGATGATAAGGGTTGTGCGAGGCCGGCGGGGGCGCGAAGCCCTGGTGCGGCGCGCCGTACCAGTGGGACATGTGCGCCGCCGCCGGGTGCATCAGACCCACTTGATGCTGACCTGGACAATAGAGAAGGTAGGGTTAATTTTACTGTCAAAATTTGGTCAATGTTACCCCTTCGCAAGGCCAAACAATATATTCATTTGCGCGGGAGTAGACGAGGAAGTTTAAAAATCGAATTTTGTGGTTAAGAAATGTAGTGAATGTTAGCTGGGTTATCTATGTATAATTTAGTATGGTGTGTAGTATGTTATAGGAGGTGGAGCAGCATATTTGCCAATGTCAAAGTTTGAGAAGAGGCCACAGTATTTACACCAGATAGATATATAGAAATTTATACAAAGAAACAGAAAATTTGGAAGGCCTCTAAACTATATAAGAACAACTAAGTACAGAAGCGAACGTAAATTTTTAGTCCAAGAATTAATTTTGTTATTTACACTCCCTTTATTGAACTCTAGAAGAAATTATTGGGATCCAAAACTATCCTAATAACATGCACTAGCCGAACCATCCTAAACAACTTCTTTCATAGATAGGCCTCTTACCAAATTCCATAGCCGAAGGGAAGGCGGAACCACCGAAGCCTTTCGTAGCGTCTCCCAAAGGCTTGATCATGTCTCCCATGACTCCGCCGAGGGCCAAAGCGCATGCGCCGCCACCTCCCATACCCATACCGCCTTTCTTCTTCTTACTTTTACTGCTGAGCTTGCGATTCCTTGTCTGGATGCCCTCCTTCTTCATTGTTAGCGGCCGGTTGACCTGGTGACAAGAAATTTTATTCTTTAGATATATGACCATAAAATACATATTGCATTGCTAGCTTTTATGCAAATATTCCTCCATTCATGAAATGAAATATGAACAAAGCAAGTACATATTTTTTATGGCAAAACGAAACACAATCACGTTTCGTCTAAATTGCGTACTTTGAATATAATACGACATGTAATTGAAACATTGCAGTAAGTATTACATATACGCGACTAATAATCGTAATTGTCTCGTTGAATCATACAACTTTTGCTCGGCCGTATGCCATTTTATTGCTCTGACACGACATTTGGCGGCATGAAAAAACGTCTGCGGCACCAATTCAGAATGCTAACTAGCGAGAATAAAGGGAAGCCGAAACCATAAAATGGTATCACAATAGTGTTGTGCGAATATTCAGCTGTTTAGTGTCCAATGCCGACAGCACGGCGTCACACGGCGCATCCTAATTATTGCAGCTATGCACTTGGTGGATGTGTTTTGTCCGCGTTTGGTGGGAATCGATGGTGACGCGCCTTCGAGGTGAAGGCCCTCCAACTGTATGGCCCAACCGAAGGTTTCATTGAATGGTAAACTTTTTCTACATTAAATTTGAATGTATTGAAAAGGATCTACCTATTGCAAAATAATTTAGTCTCACATTCATTAAGTTAATATAACTGTTCATAAATTAATTCACAGAAATTCTACTTGACATTGAAATTTGCTTAATACTTTTATATTAACATGCAACAACATGCAACAATATCTATTGTTGCATGACTCAACACTGTGAACGGTGTGATAGAATATGATTGTAAGCTAGACATGGAGTCTAGTCGTCAAATTCTATCTTTCTGCCAAAATTCAAGGGTCGACTATCTCGGTCACTTTCTGCTTTGCATCGTTGTTCTAAGAAGCGTGCGTCACGACGACGGACGGACGGACGGACAATGAGTTATTCATCGCCTTCCATGGAACTTGGCGGCGGCATGTGGGCCCTAAACGCACGATTGCGTTGCGGACCAGCCCATGCGCATGACCTGCTTGTTGGCGTTGTTTTTGGTGATATGCAATTCGTCTCGTTTTCAAATTAAGTTCGTTAGCTGTGAACACGAGATGATTTTAATTGATGTACCTATACAAACGATATCTGCTGAAGTCGTATACATACGAATGCGATAGATAAGTTTTAACAAATAGAGAAGCAGTTGTAGGTTTATACAACATAAAATATGTAAATAGAAATCATAGAAGATATCGATCTTCTGATTACAAGAAAACACATTGTTCATTTAAATACTGCTTAGCTATGTTCTGAATGCTATTTGTAAGGGACCAATTCTGTCGATGTAGCGCTAAAACTATATTAATCTACGGTATAAAGTACAAGTAGTGCGTGCCAATTCCAGGCGTCCCTAATGCGTTCCCGGGAATCGCCCACACATCGCGGCTGCATACCGCGCCGTCGCTCCTCCCAATTGAACCAATATAAAATGCATTAACATTAGTGCACAATGCACATGCCGACAGATTTAGTGTTGTGAGTGCACCGAAATTGGGTCAATGCAAAGCCTTATGTGCCAATAATGTTATGTATCATGCCGGCGGGTAGTGCTCGTTAATGATCTGCTAGCATCGCACACATGTTGCATATTAATTTCACGTAGATGTGTGAATGTATTTTGGTTTTATAGGGACTTATATAGGTATGCATTTAAACCGAAAATAAATGCAGATATTAGTTCGTTTTATGTATCTATGTCGAATCGTGTTATCGTTGATTAATGATACATATTACCTACTTATAAAAAAAATATCAAATCTGCTTTAAGTTGATCTAGATACCAAAAACAAGTCATATAAAGAAACGTGGTTAAATTAAGGACGTATTTTGCTTGCTAAATAGGACTTGGAGTACGGCTCATAGTTACGGACAGTAGGTACACGGAAGGTACTGTATACCGTATAGGTACACCAACATACATATAAGTAGATACATGACATAAGACGTTCGCCATGTTAGCGCAGAAATTGCTTAATAACTGGCCATTATGCCAGGTTAATTACATCGTTGGATGTTCCCACTGTACATATGTAAGGCTGTAGGTACCTATTTGGTATTTAGATGGGATAATACATAGGTATGTGTGATTATAACATACATACCTACATACGAAGTGGTAGGAAGTGATGCTCTGTTATTATGCCATTATACGTCTATCTTGTATTATGAGACTGTATATAGTCGGACATTTAATATAGGGTAATGCTAGGTCAGTGGTTGTGTTGTCGCTGTGATGAATGTTTTTGGTTAGAAAGTTAAAAAACGAAATTATTTAATTAATGAAAATCTAACGAGGACATATCATTGAGTTCCAGCAGCAACACTTAAGAGGTAGTTCCTTACTGTACTCGGTCACATCGTCACTTGATCACATAATCATGTAAATTCGCAAGAAAAATATGAATTAAAGATTTTACACGAACCAAAAAGATAACTGGAGTCCAATATACAAGCTCCACAAAACACGACACTAACCGCAAACTGTTCTAAAGGTATCCGTATTAATAAGCACATAACAGATATTTCCTATCCAATAAATTACGTCGACCGACAGAGCCCAACTTCTATAACCAACCTCGCGTTATCACTGAAAAGTTGCCAGTGGCGCCGCAAAGTACAATCATAATTACTCACAGCTTAGAAATACAACGGTCATAGAGCAATGAATCCGCTTTCTAGCGACTCGGTTTAAGCTCAGTATAACGATACTCGCCCTTCGCATGCAATCCGCCTACGTGCAGCCACGTGACGAGGGATGTATGTGGCTGGAAAATTAATGTCACGTCATATACCTACCGGGGTTATTACTACTGCAATATGGTGACCTTTGGAATATTGATTAGGTACCTACATACCTAGTATTCTGTAAACTATACTACATCATTGATTGGTGTATATATTTTCGGAAAACTATAAATTCAATATTATGACAAAGTTAAAAGTGTATTTTTTTAAACACCTTGTGGCGAAATAACAAGGATTTGTTCATTTTAATAAGTAGGTTTTCAGTTACCGGTAGGTACCTACTTAATTATATATGAAAATTACAAAGAACGGAAACAGTGTTTTAATATATTCAGGAAAAGGCTGTTATAAACAAGGTGTCATGTTTAGCCTCCTCAACAATGGGTTCCATGGCGTGCTTGGCACACATTTATTTACCAACTAAGTGAGCGCGCTCTTATGAATTCTACAAAAACTGAAAACTAGTTCATTTATGTACTGTGATTTTATAAATAAGCTGATATGAGCTTGTTTAGTACCATCGGAATAGAGAATCCGTAGACACTTCGTAGCTTAGCTAGGCTACGACTGTTTTATTGCCTATGAAACTTTTATGGTATATTTTTATTACGAGTGTTTGTTTTGATATTTGTTTATTCTTTTTTGATAATTTATATGAATTGAATAATGTATTACAATATGAACTATATACAAGTTATTTATTTACTACAGCTACGAATAAGTCGTAGCACATAACCGTAATAATCGTGGAAGGGACCAACAACAATAAACAAGCTAAAACAAACAAAATTCTTGGCCTATTTCCCGGTGGCTGATATAGTGATGTTATGTCAAGCGACAAGGTTCACTAGAGTAGTCGGCAGTCATAAAAGCGGTGTTGGTACAAAACCTGCACTAGACATGCACTATGACATGTACCAACATGTTACCGTAATGTTGCTAGTGCACGCTATGGATGCTATAGATAGTTTTAGGCAGCCAGCTAGGTAATTAATAAGCTGTGTTTTCAGGTAAAATGAATATACCTAGTTACCACGGCAAATTGATTTGAGAAAAATATAAACAAATAATAAAAAATGCAACGAACATTGAAGGTATAATAAAACTTTATAAAACATTTAAATTATTCAAGATCCAACAATTCCGCGCTGATTCATATGGAAGTTATTTAAGTTTTAAGTAAACAAATGGGATCTCGGCGCATCGTACCATCATGTCACGTAGAAATCTAGACAAGTAAATCATACTAAATAGGACAACATAATCATATGCAACAGGCATCACAACCTGATTGGCAATTACTATACGGAAAAAATAATAGGTTTCATCATAAAAATACCACGGAACCGAGCATAAACAATAAGTAGTACTAAAATAAAGATTAGATCGGGTATGCACTATAGTGCATTTATATTCCGCCGCGTTGTACACAAATAAATGCGAATATAACGAGCACTACGTGTTAGATTGATCGTTCAATTCAGACGGTCGCCAGACGCCGAGTTACAGCGGAGCAATGGATGCGTGATTGGACATATTATTCGCGAACACTCGACACGCGTTGCGTTGCCGGTATGCGTGCGAATAATTGCGTTACGTTTCTAGGACGGAGAGTGCGCAAGTTATTACACTATCTGCGCTCATCTGCCACACAAACATACCCATAAAACCGCTCAAATGGGAAAATAACAGGTTCACTCCACAATGCCATGGAAAATGCGGCACACGGCCCCTGGCTGTAATTTTTTCCAACCGCTAGAAAGCTTTATTATGTCGTTAATTGTAGGAAAAGGCAAACATACGTTTTATTGAACACTAGCTGCCTCCCCGCGGTTTACCCGCGTAGTTGCCGTTCCCGTGGGAATACAGGGATAAAATATAGCCTATGTTACTCGGGGATAATGTAGCTTTCCAAAGGTGAAAGAATTTTTGAAATCGGTCCAGTAGTTTCGGAGCCTATTCATTACAAACAAACAAACAAACAAACAAACAAACAAACAAATCTTTCCTCTTTATAATATTAGTATAGAACATAAAAGTTATAATGAAAACGAACAATGACGAATGAACCATAAAACCTGTAATCGATCGCGACAATTCGAATCAACTAAATAAAAATGTAGGCTGCCAAACATTATTAGGTACATACATATCCAAAATCAGCATATAAAACTACTACAAGAATGTCATGAAACAGCTTAAAGTAAGTAAAGAAGGTTTGATACAATATAGGTAGATGAAATATTTTATTCCAACTACAATTCTCTGCTAATTTCTATAATTACCCATTATATTATCAAAACTGAACTCTGTCTGGCTAAAAATACGTTTTGTATTTTATTCTAGCATCATGAATTAATTTTATCCAAGCAAACGTTCTGACTCTTGTATCTAAGAAATGGGAGAAATGCATCGTGGCCTAGCTGTAAATCAATCGATAAAGATCAGATGAATTAGACAGCGAGCCTCGTGCACGACAGAACTTAAGAATTAGCAACCAATTATAGGGTAAAAAATGTCTATACAAACATTAAACGGCAAAAAGTACTGTAAATTGCTGTATTGAAATCGACACCACAATTACAGGCTTTTTGTTCGTCACTTAACAACTCTACGTTAGTCAGTGTTTACCTAAATAAGCCGTGAGAATTGTTATAGTGTTGTACCCAGTTGAACTTTACTGATCGATAGACGTTTATCGAAAATAAACGTTAAATAAAATGCATCTATTGCAACCTTGTTACTTACTATGTGAGTACGATAAAAATAGTCAAGACATTTATATATTACGAATTGCAACAAAGACTACTTGTTCGCATAACATGAAAGTTTACAATTAATAATGACTTGACAGGTGTCATTTCAATACTAATGATTAAAAAATATTAGTTTATGCGCACAGTCTGTATCAGTTAACTAACTACTTATTAGTGACAGTCCACTTAAGATTGTTAAGGCGGCGTCTGTTAGACATTTCAATTATAAAATACGACAAAAGGAGTAATCAATTATTTTAATAAAACATGTGTTCCAATTAAAAATCGTTAAAATAACACCGAGTTTAATATTAAAGAAGTTTATTTATATTTTATTAACTGACTGTCATGTTATTTATTACATGAAGCAGACAATAAATAAATACAAAGAAACACTGATGCATTGTCTTTTTAATTTGCCTGGTGTCTAGTTCTATTTGGCGACACCTTAAGTCGCGTGCAAGTTGCCTTATTTATTTTTTTATTCAAACTAGTTTTATATTTCAGCTCATTATAGACTGCACAAGACATTTCTGCATACAGACGGGTAGTCGGTGCATTTTCCATCGTGTGAATTGTGGGAGCACCTACTCTGACAGCTCTGGACTTACAACGAAAGTATTTTACAATTATTTAAATTTATCACTCGCTATAATGACAGAGTAATATGTGAACCTTCAATTGCTCTATCACTTTGTACTTTGCGAACGTCAAAATTAGTTTTGGCTTTTACTATAATATATATTATTTTGCTTCACTTTGAGTCTTAAAACGCAAGAGTTTCAGTACAAACAAATACACATCAGTTTGATGTTTATTATTTTTATGTCAATGTTATTATAACTATAACACAGTCGAAACTCGTTTTCCAGTTAAACGATATAACAAATCAGTGGAGTGTCGAAAGTCGCAATTAAAACTGTGGCCGTACGAGGTAGATGTGGCGTGGATGGCAAATAAACAATCCTGATGGCAATTGGGCGCATCGGGCTACACCGGCGGCTGGCGGGCCGGCGGGCGCGGGCGGGCGCGGGCGGCCACACGCGAGATCAACTACTCGGAATCAGTGAAATTTTTGTGTCACGTCTCACGAGGCACGAGTGATGTATTTGTTTGTTGATACTACAATTTTCTTACTAAGTTAACTTAACCGACAAAACTTCTATAAGCATAGGATTGTATTCTAATGTCTTTAATGTTACCAAAAATAACGAAAAATTTAATTACTCAGCTGCAACTTATCGCATGATTGAAAACCAAATGAGGATTGAAGGGTTAAAAAACCTTCACGTAATCTCGCTGCGACATAAGTCAAATAAAAATGTTTTCGTTGACGGGTGTAATGGCAAAAAGGCGGCATCTTTAGTTCTGTTAGTGTATTAGTTCCGCGTAGTTAGTGAGGGCCGCAATCGTGCGTACCGGCGCCTGCGCATAGCATCTGAGACACCCCTTCATTTGTTACGTATCCTTATAAGTTTCACGATGTTTTTTTTGTGATAGCATACATATATGTAGCGGAGTGTGTAAGCTTTTTAAAAGTATAAAGAACACATTGAGAATTATATAACTTCTCAATTTGCCTGTGCATATTTTAAATCTATCTATGTAATTGCAGTTGAAAACAAAACCATAGCAGGCTTTTCAAGCTACTGGTAGCATACAAGCAGTGTTATTGATCAATACATTTCCCACTTAGTCGCCACAACATAAATATCAACACTAACTAGCCTTGTGTTATAACACGCAAGGAATTCAATTATGAGAAAATGAGTAACACGTGGCAATTAAAAAAATAAAATAACAATTCCACAAAACATTTATGTACCTACCCAATATAGAAAATTCCAACTTGTCTTTCACATAGGCCAATAGTACTAAGTAAATTAAATAATTAAGGATGTACCAGTGAAGATGTCGATAAAAAGAAGTCATAGCTGTTCGATACGTGTACGTGATTAAAATAAATACTTACTTCGGGCAGTAGTCGAGAGACCGCGCTGACAGCTGCTACTCTGAAGGATAATTGAAACGACGATTTATACACCCGCCAAATTTATCGACAACGACGATTTATAGTGGTACCGCAGCCGTATACATCAGTTATTACTGTTACATTTCATTTTACCTCAATCATTTCCCATACGATGCGAACAAACTCAAATAAATACACAAGGAAGTTGATAATTTCTCAATAACAGTTTATGTAATCAAGACTTGCAATTAAGCTGTCACCAAGTAATTATCATTACGAATGAGACAATCAGAGAAATGCAATTAGCGCTGTAGATTAGGTAAATTAAAACGTTTATTCTCAGTCTAATAAATCGGTATAACTTATCCTTATCTTATAATTAGATAAATTTTAAATTGTGTTTTATTTAAGTAGTTCTCAAGTACGTTTTCGTAAATAAATGTTTGTGTGGCTGATATCGGGACATTGATTTGTGTTGCGATTCTTAATAGTGTTTAATAAAGTCATTAACTCAACCTTATTAACATTATATGTACAGTTATTCCAATTTAATTTATCTAACATCAAATTGCCACACGATTTATTTCATTCACATTACGTCTTATGTATTCATTGATATCCCAACATTAATATATCACCATAAATTTAAGAGTGTATTGACATTTCAATCGAACTTCTATGAACAGTATTCTTTAATATTTATAACGAATATGTTATATGTGGCGGATTGTCTATGTTCACATCTCAAAAACAATTATGGAATACAATAAATTTCAACGTTTCGCGCCTGTGGCATCGAACCCGGTCCAATTAGAGAGCAACCGCGTCCGCACTAAATCTCACGTGGCTACCACGCTACACTAATTCATACGCGCCCGCCAACGAGCGCTCGTAACTGTCGACATGGACACAAACTTTAACAGCTTCTCGATTATCGATAACTGCGACGTCGCCACACTAGTGCAACTTGCATTTGCTGCGGAACCTCCTTTTTCCAGCGGAGCTACCGCGTACCTGTATGAACACTGTGACAGTTATGTTCTTAAATACGCTATATATTTTTGTGCAATAATAGAATTTAACAAATTGACCAAATTCATTATGCAGACTTTGTTCGTTTTATTCGTAACACGTTTATGAAAAGTATCTACTTTTATAGAAACAGGATAAAGATTAAAGTTTGTGTAGGCTTAAGAATGCTCTTTTATTACTTTGGAATTATCTTTATAGTGGGTAGGTAACTTTTTAAGTTCATGTAACTAGGGGAATAAAGATAAAATAACAATAAAAACTTAACGATGTTTGCATATCGTATTTATAATCGATATATTTTACTTAGGTACACCATAATTCGTCTGTAACACCTTTCAAGACTTTTATAAATATCGTTTATTTATTCGAAAGTCAGAAAGCAACAACCATATATTAATTGATGAATATAGGTATGTGGATCTACACATCCACACAAAATTCGTTACTACAATCTTCAACAGCTAAAAACCAATTTTAAAAATCGAAATAAATATTGAGATAATGAATACTATTCCACGTTGGATAATAATCATTTGTCTTTCGGTTGGAGGTTGTAAAGGCCCGGCTGGGTCGGCGCGTGCGGCGACTACACGATACCACCTGCCCCTAAGCCCCTAGTAATTATTCCACCACTTATTATATGATTATAAGACTTTTTTTGGTGCTTTCAATCAAATTACACCTTGGCCTGGCCACTTTGTATGAGTGAGATGTCATAAACTTTTTTTTTCGACCAATTATTTCCATTCGACGGTTGCGTGGCGACCGACGACGGTGTAAAATGGATGTATTTTGAAGTAACTTTGGAAATGTTATGTTATTAACGAATATTAATAATCTTGATTACAGTAGGTAGTCAATTGCTGTAGAAACCGTTTTATAAAATTCCTACAGAGCGGCATAATCAAAGAAAACTCACAAAGCCTTTTGTTACTTTGAAGAGACACTTTTGTATTTAGAAAAAGGACAACAGGAGCAAATTCAAATACAAAAGTTCGCAAACCTTTCTCAAGTATATTTTTTGCGTAAAACGGAACGCTATTTATAAAGAGACATTGCACTAATTTTATAAACTGCCACCGAGATCGCCTACATGATAACGGAACGTTTCATATTCTAAATTTGAATTCGTGTAAAGTCGTCCGCACAGTTTTGCACTCGAGCGCATCGATGGTGTGATAGGAGGGCATAAATAAATAATTAGACAGAGAGGAGAGGAAGTAGGGGAACGAGAGGGGCTGGGATAGTTTCGAGATAGTATCTCTCGCAACCGCGCTTTGTGTCAAACGTCAGATGGTTATCTAGAAGATGTTTACAGATGTACCGGAGGGGTAACGGCCCAAACTCTCTCGTGGAAGCAATCGACCGACCAACACTAATATGCTTGATAGACTGTTAGTTAATTACGCGCATTGTTTTGATGACTGTCGTTTAAAAGTTAAGTTTTTAATTTGTTGAATCATCAATTTAAAATTGGTTTAAAATAAACATACATAAATATCTAAAGTTACTATAAATCTGAAACGTAAACACATTAATTTAGTAAGTAATTTATCTCATTTGAAATATTAGGAATCAATAGGATATGATATTCCTTACAATAGTAACTTTTGTCGCTGAGAAAATGTTTACACACTTTTAAGCATTTTGGAACCCTAGGAAATAGATAACACTTTTATAATCTACATGTAATAGTGTGATGTGTACATTATTTCTGTTGCCCGTAGATCACGCTAGATGGCGCTGATAACATGGCGGGAAGCCAGATCTGCGATCATCTCGTCTCGGGGTTTCGTCGCCTAATTACAAGATTAGAGTTACCGTTGCTAACCTAATACATTATACATAGATTAGGGAGGACTTAGACCTAGATTTAGGCAGTTACGCGGCATAATTTATTTAGAACTGGGTCTTATGCGATACCTACGTCACTTAGCCTTATCTTTTGAGTTTCTATCAACCATATTAGAAGCTTAGGATTTGTCTGATAGGTGTCAGATATCATAATTTAGGCAATGCGGAAATATCACTTTTCTGGTCTGTATTTTTACTATAAATTCTAACATAGGTACTATACGTTTCTGGATTATTTAGATACTAAGCTTAATTGCCACAATAATTAAACAAGAGCAACATTAAGATCACGCAAGTAGCTGAATTAAATAACACGACATCGGATAAAAGTGGTGCAGAGCACAGACGCCTGTAATATCGATATCGATACTTACAAATCACTATTGGCTACAAAAGCTTGCGTTTCGACAATGGTACATTGCGCAAATCTCGCTCCACCCGACCTAAGCGCAATAATTGTTTTGTAGAAGGACACAACGCTTATCGTACCCGACGATCGCTCAACTGACGTGCAGCTGCCATTTTAGTTCCTTTTTTTATATAAAAATACCCTCTATAAAACTAGAATGTAAATGGAAATTGATTTGGTGACGTGTCCGTTGTCGGTATCGCGTTTGTCTTTTGTTTTAGAATTTTTCAATTTATTTTAGTGGAATTGGTTTCCATGAGAATTGAACCGCGATGCATGCAGGTAGGAACTCTATATATAGTGAAGTGAGTTATATGATAAGTAACCTTTAATATACCTACTTAGTTATTGCTTCACCGAAGTAATTAAAAGGTATTTTATATCTCGTAATTTTGCTACCTATAGGTAGATAATAATTTCTCAATCAATAATGGTTTTGGTTATTGATTTAAAAATAAGTAATTTAACATAAGATAATCAATACCTTGTTAATCATCTAAATTAAATAGCAAACCGACAACTTTAAATAAATGATTTGGGTATTTCATCCACATTTTAATTGTTTTCAGCAGTGAAGCAGTCTTTTGGTAGTTCCGTAGTTCCCACATTTTCACAAAATTTATTACGAAGGCGGTAAATCAGCCGGAGCTCGCTCACTAAACAAAATGGGAGCTTAAAGTCTCATGAATAAAAACATAGTATTTAGCGGTACACTCGCCACTCGCCACGTCTTCAGGTCTTCCAAAACAGTTTTAGTGAAATTTAGGCACGCGACATTTGCCCTTATCCATCAGTATCAAGAATCAAAATTGCTTACAAGCTTCACCTAACGTAACGCTATTCGGCAATGTGGGGCAGTTCTACGCAAACGCATTTCCGGTCGAACGCTGCCGGGAAAAAGCCATTTAAAACAAAAAAAAGAAAAAAATAGTAACGCGCCGCGCGCCGCTCGGACACTTCCGGTGGGCGCCATTTTTTCTGTATTGCCAACAGATAAAATCTTTCCGGCCTACTGCGCAAACGCCCGCTTTTATTTTATTTTTATGTGATCACATTTGGCAAAAGTAGGAGGGTTCATTTAAAGGAAAAGTGTAATTGAAGTGATATTACATATTTAAAATATTTATATTAGTAGGTACCGAGAGACGAGACAACCAGACATCGTTACATTGTAATCGTAGATATATCACCACACAAAGGAGAGTTCAATCTTTGAAAAAGATGAAGTTATCAAGCTTCAGATCTTCAGAGCAGAAGGACACAAAGGTTGCCTCACATGCTTTGCAACATTGAATGAAACAATAATAGAAAAAAGGAACTGCGCTTACATTTTTCATGTGAACAATGAACAGTACAATTAGTGTAGCGAATAGCATTTGCATCGCCACAAAATTCAACGGTCGAACTTATGTAAATGGGATGGCTGTTCAATGTTGAATATTCAAATTGATGTCATTATAACATTCGGCCAAACGTGCAGGCTGTTTGGCTACTAGCCAACCGCATGGACGAATATGTAATGTAATGTAATGAGTAAATTAAGTGTTCCCTTCTTTTTTTATCTCGCACGCGAGTTAAAGCTCGCCTAGTGTGGCAGGCGGCGGATATGTTTTCAAATGTTCGGCTGTTGTTGCAGGGGGAAGGCTAACCTGAGTTTTGCATGTTGAAAGCGATTAGCACCTTTTTGCACTATTTAAATATGTTAGGACTTTATTTTTTTTGCAAAATCTTTAGGTTGTGAAGAAAGCACTTTCACCGTAGCAATGAAGTGCTCTACTTAAGCCAATATATAAAGTAAATAGTACCAAATTTAAGTAAAAATTACCTACTTAGGTACATATTAACTTCGTAACCAAATAAATTCTAGTTAACCGTAAAGGTTACATAAGCTTTATCTCGTTGTGGAACAAACGTTACAAACTGAGAAGATCTCCATCACCAAAAAAAGGCTAAGTATCTATAACCTAATATTAAATCTAATGCCAGAGAAAAACGGGAGAAGAAACAGTGACTGTCGAATTCCCTCGGATGTTGGCTGAACAAAACAGCACTTTAGACGAAATAAAAAAAAGAAAACTAGAAGAGCGTTCTCGATTCAAAAAATTGAATTGATCGCTCCATTGTATTCCAAATGTATCATTTGAGCTGTTATTATTATGGGCGCTCTCTCTAGCGCTCTATACAAACTGGTAATCCAATACTTTTGTATGGAAGGCACTTAACGTTCAGACTCAGCTTTAAAAGGTCGCATGTTCTGCTGCACTGGGAATAGATTTGTTTGTATTTAAGGATTAAATTATGGCAATCTTGTTGAACTGATTTGACTGTTTTTTATTTCCTAACATTTCGATTTAATATGAATGAGGCAAGTATGCTACAGTATTGCACGTATAGGTAATCGAATTTTAAACTATTATAATTGAAAGTTTGTGGCAATTATTATAAAGAAAAATATTATTTTAAGACGAACCTTAAAAAAATATTTTATTTTTAATCTCTGTCTCTATTCGTTGTTAAATAAATAATACACCTTTTCATAGCTTCGATTAAATGGCCATAAAAATTGAAAACAATCGATGACGACCGCAAAAACATAATACAATTTCATTGGGATCGTAAAGGTCGAGCCAAAAAACTTGAATACAAACCACAAAAAGCTAAACGGCCATAACATGGCGGAAGTGACGTATAAACGGGCGTGATAAATTAAATAAACAAATTTATAAAAACTCACGAACAGACGGACAGAGCAGCTTTGTTATTGCGGTTGGCAGGTACGCGGGAATCGAAGCCACGCACCTACAGTAATCCTATTAACCGGCTATTGTGGATGGGCAAATAAATAATTTATTTTCGATTTCATACAATCGTTACCAACTAAGGATTGATCCCATGGCAATTGTTAGTATGGGTTCTGCCAAATCATTATGCTCTAAAAAATGGATTAACTATTTGGTGGTTCCTACCTACGTTCGTTCAGGATTTAAATAAATAGACAAGCATTTTATTCATGGTTTGCTCATGTACCATATAGGTTTATGATTTTTTGGGTTTCTTATTGTTGTTACCTACTGAAAAGTTCACGACAAGTCATAAGAACAATTCGCGTTTCAAAAAGCATTCCCACATCAATCAATCGGAAACAAACAAACAAACTGTATCAATTACAAATAAAATGTTTTTAATAAAAACAATAACAAGCGTTTAGTATACGAGGACCGAATCGACATGATCCTTGTTTGCTTTTCATTCAAGTGCCTTACTCGATGAGGGCAATTTAAGTGGTTATAAGCATTTTGTCGAACACAATCGTCTTTAAGTTAAGAAATATATTTATAGTAAACACACTTGATCATTGTTTGTTTTCCTATATACTGGGATGTAGTCGTTTTAATACTTGCTGTTTTAGTTTACTTATAAATATTTAAAGTTTGACTTCAAATGCTAATAAACTCGAAACTACAGAAGCTAGATATTTCGCGGGTAATAAATAGACTAAACTATGACATTTTTGGCATATTTGTATTTTTATTTTTTATATATACCTAAAACATTTGTTACATAACTAACAAACATACCTACCCATCCTACTAATATTATAAATTCAAAAGTTTGTGAGTATGGATGTATGTTTGTTACTCTTTCACGCAAAAACTACTGAACGGATTTGGATAAAACTTGGAACACCATCCCAGGAACGCGGGTGAAACCGCAGTAGCTACTAGTTATTAATATTAGTAAGATGTATCAAGATGTCGCGGTCGCGTGTGGGAGGGTGACGTCGGTAAATCACAATGCGTCCTTACTTTGTTGTATGAATTGCGTTTTTTGAGAGAAATCGATCACGATATATCCGCCTAAGGGACCAATAATATAATGTATTTATTTACACATTGTTACTTTAAAATACAAAATGTACCTTTCTTATCTAGAGTTTATCTACCGTAAAATCGTCATTCATATATTATTCCCGATTTTTTTTATTACAGAGTTCAGATGCAAATAATATTAGTTTAGTTTAGATGTGATTTTGATAATATAATTATTTACACAAGTAACAATGGCTCACACGTATGAACAACCACGACCTTAGGTATTCAATATTGTATAGTCCATATAAATGTCATCGTGCAGTGTCAAAACAAGATAAGCAATCGCGTCATTACACATTCATTATTCGTTTGGAAACAAGATTTTAGCGAATGAATTAAGATAATATATTGCAACGCTCTACGTCTGACGCTGGGTTTTAAAGGGCAAGGAATCTGTGATATGAGCATTCTATAAATATGTATGAGAAGGCGTGTACCGGCCCTTGACAATGCTACCATATTCCCTTATTGTGCACCCGTCATTATACCTTCAACGTCTAAAGTAGCAGGCACTCCCATTCGGTCCTTTGTCGCTCCTTCCGAATAATTAGAGCAAACAGCATTGTCGCTCGATACATCGAACCAGCAATAAAGTATACATTTCAACAGGAAAAAATCTCGAGTGCCCTCATCGAAGGGTCGCTTTGACAGTTAATTTTTGTCATTGTTGCGTTCCCGCCTTATGTTTGTGCTTTTTTCGTACACGAACGTTTCGCCGACTGAAATTGCGTGAGGGGTTTTGTTTATTGTTTTCGCGGCGGGGCTGTGAGAGTCGTGAGAATTGTTACTTGACATTTAAACTTTACATCTTGTTAAGTGAGCCTCTTTAAAACATAAAATATTTCATTTATTCCCGGAACGTTGCTAGAATTCATTAACTCCAACATGACGTTTGCGTTGTTACACTGTTATAAGGTCAACATTCCACTAATTACCCATTTGTATGTAGTTTAATTATATTTATTTGTTTTATATAATTTACGACGCAAAAAAGGCTAGAGTGTATCATGCCGCTCATACCGGTGCATACCCCACGGCGGCGGCGACGGTCCGCTAAAACATAATATTAATTAATTTGAACTTCCAACTTCGGTATAAATTAGCCATTTTATCTTATGAAAATGCAGATGTATTATTTTATTAACCATATATTGATGTTATCTCGTGCGGCCGTAATTCATTTGAGACAATCGTTTTGGGTTTTATGACACATTAGGCTAGCTTCAGGGGTGAACGCTTTGACTGGGGTTCCGAGCTATCTGTCACCAAGATAGTGTCAATTCATCCTGAGGGACACCGTCCCTTGGGTCTACGGGATTAACTGGAATAAATCGGGGGAGTATCTCGGTATGAGTTTTAAATAACCATTTTGATCAAACGATTGAACAACAAACGTGACGTCAAATAATTTTATTTGAATTATGTTAAAATATTCTCGTGTGAATCACAACAAAATACCGGGTTGCAATGCACAGTATTTTTCTAAATTCAAATTTTAACTGCACTTTTAATTAGTATTATTACGTATCTATAGATATCAAATTATCCGACAGTCATATTGGAGCTATGGTTGGAACAGTTGGCTATAAGGTTAAATGGCATAGATGTTAATTGTTACATTTAGATCCATTGCTAATGTTTGTCTGTAAATCATCCTAAAACAAGTATTACTTACATTATGTAGTTTATAGTAGAGTCCGCAGGCGTTGCACACTGGCTCCCCGTTCTGGTTGCGCCTCCACAGCGTGGTGGTGGTGGTCTTGCAGTTGGCACACGACGTGCCAGCTCGTCTCGCTGCACTTTGTAGCGACTGCACACAAACAGATACACACATAAATTTGGCATAATAACATGTAATATGAAGAGAGGAAACTTTTGTGGTTTTTTCTTGGTAGTCTTAAGGTTATTATGAAACTTAGGACGAACTTAGGAGAACTTACTTATATGTAAAACTTAAACTAGACATGCACGCTCGCGGAATATCATAATACCTACTTATTATAGTAGTGAAATATCATTCGACTTTTATACATTACTTTGTTATTAGCGTCTGACAGCAGACATGTTTTTTTTGCTAGGTTCTATATACCTACTTATCTACAAACAAAGCATGATTCAGCTTTCGTTCATACATGTAGTAGGTATCCGCATAAAAAAAACGGATTGACAGTATATTGAGGATAATATTTAATGTCATAAAAATCTATGGAATTCCACTTGAAAATATTTGCGTTGGTAGGTATCTACCGTAATTTCCATAGCATGTTAGCCCGTTTTACTTTACAACTTTGGTAGGTATGTCGAGTAATTAAATGAGATTATTACCCAGTAAATTTAATGAGAATCCAAAACAATATAAAATATAGGTTAAAATAAACAACAGAAACGGGTCGCAAAACGTCGCGACTGACAAAAAGTGAGTATTCGAAAAGCGAGTGGAAAAAGCGAGGTAGCTATCGACGGCCCCTCTTACGCACCTGCCCATTACTACCCGTCAATCAAACAAAAAATACCCAAGGCATGCGGTGGCCGCTTTATACAGTCCACAAAAGTGCCTCACTCAATTAAAAATGCATTCGTCCTAAACCGACACGAAAATAAAACGAGTCGGCGCAATCCGACTCATAATAAATCCATTAATTTGTCATGTCATTTATCGAATAAAAACTATTTTGAGGTCGTAAAACATAACCAACTATTCGGAACACCGCACCGGCTGGTCGGTTCTCGGTAACTAGAATCGAATAGGTACTACCAAAGATTATCGAGACCGCATCGGTGTATTGTCCGATTTAATATCGTAAGTGACTGTGTCGGAGTCGGGCAACGGCGACGGTGGGTACATTCACACACAAAAGACATTTCAATCCAAATTGATTTCCCAGACCTTTATGGTGTGATTGTATACCTACCTACGTTGGATTAATTTAAATCTATAAGTACACCCAACATACCTATATAGCACTAGTATCTAATATATCATTCTCGAAATTTCAGTTTCAGTTTATTATTTACATTAAGCTGTAGCTAAATTATCTGATGATGTGTGCCAAAACACGTAAAGTGTCAGTAGGAATCGACAGCTAAGCGATACATTTAGAATTCACAATAGAGAGTTGTGCGTACCAGTACGGCTGCATATTGGAATACCTAAATATTAAATGGTTTGCGTCAATATTCGCCTCGTCATGGCAGCTCCTTTGTGCCAGAATGAGATTAGAGCTCGCTATATTAGCCGAGCCTACACCCGACACTTTTTCTTCCCATTGCCACGAGGATGACTCGAATGGACTTCCATTTGTGTCATACGATTTATTTTTACCTTTATTTTGTTTTTTTTTTTTTAAAGTCGCATATTTTATTGTGACAGTTTAATAAGAAGTTCAATATATCTTTGAGTTATAAGCCTGCATAAGTAAGTGGTAGACGCAATATCAAAATGAAGCAATCCATTATATCTGCATGGACTATTTAGACTTCATAGGGTTGAATACAAAAGTAAGATTCCTCTGGTTGTTATTATAAGCACGACTCAATTACCAGAATCTGATTTTATAATCTGTAGATAAAGATTCCCATCAAGTCGTAGCGGGTGCATGATGCACTGATCCCGAGGGAGCCGACTAAATCAGAGGGGTTACTAAGCCGATTACAGGAGTCAGCCCGCCCGTTGAGAGGGAGGTTTTATTTCCATGGAAAACGGCTGTTTACTCGTAATTTTATAGGCGAATTACTTTCGCTCCTCAAACGCTGAAATGGCTGGAAAGTGTCGTAAATTTTACGAGCCGGATTATTTTTTATTCGGGTCATTTTTTATTAGTGTCGCGGACCTCGCATGTTTTCGGGGATAGGAAATAAACGAAATATTAATTTTTATTTACAATAGTAAATAGGTACTTTTTGAACTTGCCCTACGTGCCCTACACGTACCTACCTAACACATCCCCAAAACTCTGTCAACCCAATGTATTTGATTGTATGTACCTATTACCTATGTACAGATTACAATGTTAAACTATTTCTTAGTTATTTTCCGAATGCTTACCAGCTTCTAACGTTACTGAATAACTCCAGTTTAGAACTCAAAACATTAAAATAAGATAAAGACGATAAAATGCCAAGTATGCGGACACTTGTACGGGCCCTCGGAGAGGTTTATTAATTGTTAAACCCATTTCACTGTCAACGACATTCCACTCGGATCGATATCTTACATACTCCCAGAAAAAAAATAACAAACAAACAGAAAACATGCCGACAAAGATAAAAAAGAACTTCACAAACAGAAAATTCAGTGCATATTGTTGTGGCACTTTAATTTTCAGTGTAGTGTAAACTCAAAGAGCATGCGCTGTGACAACATCAAGGGCCTCCTTTGTCATCGTGACGGGAACAAAAACATCCCCTTTGTTGTACTTTTGGACGGAAATATTGGAATTGTGTGCTGACCAAATGAGTGGATATTTTGTACTATACAATAGGTACACCGATTTAAAGCAGCTTACGAAAACAATAACTCAAACAATGTATTTCAAATAACATATTATAACACATTCCAAACGGGGACAAGAAACCAATGAACACGAGCTAATAATGAACACCAACACATCAAACGGATTACTTTCGCATCACTTGACAGCAAACTCGCTAATTCAATAAGCCGTCCACATTAAAAACATATTTTCATAAAGCTCTGCCCTCCCCGCGATCCAATCAGCCTTATCTCCCCTACCCTCCTGCAAACACCTCCTAATCAAATCAAATCACAGCCTCCGTCTTCCCTAATCTATCTACCTATCTACCCGTCGAACATAAAATTATATTACAAAAAGGGATATCTACAACCCCTCATATATTTGCGAACACAAGCAAAATTTAACCTACCCGGAAGCACCCCCGTACATATCTATACGAATTCATAGCTGGAGTCGGAAAACACAAACGTACGCGATACAAACACACTGAAGCGGTTCAGTCACATCACGACGCACACAGAGCCGCGTATCAGCATATCTACGCCATCTAGATCCCACTATGAGAACCCCTAAGGGGGAGGCAATCCATTTACTAGAACTGACGCTTCACTGAAATTTTCCTCTTAACCATACATAGTTAGAGATGACAATCGCGCGGCAAAAGCGATGTTTTTAAAGGTTTACACGGCCCCTAGCAGTGAAAGCGCGGAATCGATGTAGCCTTTACCCCTCGCCCCGCACCAGTTTTTCCGGCGCTCCGTCCTTATCTGACCAAAGCGATTAGATAAAGAGAGATAGAGCGTGAAAATAAAGATTTTCATCGTGTTCACTCACACCACGATAGTTTCAGCTGTAGGTAATGTGGTACTTTCGTGGTGTGCGTAATTCACGTCGGTAGAATGGGTATGTACCTATAGGTATATATGGACGGAAGGGCTCTTCGAATAGAGTGAGGGTCGACAAAAGTTTGATGTTGTGGGAAGGTTCCTTTGATGCTATTGCCTTCGTTTATTTATTCATAAATACCCGGTTCTATAGGGCATATAAAATGGTTTAGAAAACTATAATAACATTTACTAAAAATCTGCTTAGATAACAAATCAAAATAGTAAGATTGAAACAAAATTATGGACGTATTATTTTCGACTGCATCTTATCGAACATTGTCGAAGTGGTATTAAAAATAAGAGGGATGCTCGTAATTTTTTAAATTTTCCCGTGAAGATGCAGCACCAAGCCGCCCCCGCCCGCGCCGCCCCCTGCCTCCCATTGGCCATACTCGCGGAAGCCATGTTGGGAAATTCGCTTAACGATTTATTTGTGTGCGGATCGTAGCGCCGGCCGGCCGCGTACGCCTCGATTGCCGCGTAACTCAACTACCAGAAATAGGACTCACGTGTAAGACCTTTAATTGGCGTAGATGGCTTTGTCTATGCAAATGGGCGTTTCGTTCCAACGTCGCATGGAAAGTCTCTTTATTGTCCACCTATCGCGGTTCATGGGCCGTAGAATTTTTAAAGTCCGTTAGGATAACAAAGCGTGGCAGTTGCCCAATAGGAGCTATAGTGCGATAGCCATCGACCGCTCGCTTGGATTGACACATCAAACCGCCAGTCGCTTGTTAGATTACCATCGAAATACATTCACCTTGTAATCGACACGCCGACGTCACGCTGCCGCCTCATTGATGCTGCCAAATCTCTTTTTACTGCCCCTTGATGGTATTCCAATGACAAATAGATAGGCATATCTATTAAAAAAAACTATTCCATTATTTTCGATAACCGCATCAATCGTAGTAAGAGAGTATCGCTGAACTTTAATCTATCTAAGAATAACTTGGCATCTACGATTTTCTAAAAGTTTTTGCCATCGTGACTATCTTTAAATAGAAGATCTTGCTATGAAAGTGAGTTGTACATCGATCATTAATTAGTTCGGTAAGACGCTGATGGATGGCGCCACTGTATCGCAAGTAAAAGCACTCCGTCACAAAGATATACTTCGCACGGAATATAATAGCTTATAATGTTGAAATGTTAATTCACTTTTGTTATGCAAAATGTACATTATTACTAATAAAAACTTTGTTCTTATACCAATTTGAGACTAATAAAAAATAATACCTAATAAATTATATTAAGAATTTGCACAAAATTGTATCTTATTAAGAAAAAAATAAAGCATCTAAATACTGATAATAACCAAAAACTAAAGTTTTGTGTATATTTTATGTCTTGGTATCGAACTCTCCAATGAATATCATCAGCTAATATTAATAATCAATATTCTTTCACGATTTACTAAAATTCTTGCGTCTAATAGAAAAAATATATACACATTGGGGTACCTAATACGCCAAGCTCAGCGTCGTTACAGTCATGAGCAGGCGCATAAGATCGATGGGCGCGCGTGCGCAGCCGTCAGCATGCATCATCGCGGTGTCACCGGGATAAAGGTGAAGGCCTGTATCATACACGTACGTAATAATGCATATGCATTCGTATAATCAGTTCCCAACAACTATTCATTACACGAACTATGCAAATTTTGCCTTATAATAAAATCATTGACGATCCTCCTAGGTACGAATGTATTAATAATATAAACGCTAAAGTAAAGATGTATTGTTTTTAATATTTACGCAATAACAGATACGAGGATTTCGAAGAAGACACCGTGAACTATTTTGTATTAGGTACATCAGATAGGTACTAATACTCGGTCGGTACTAATAACATATTTTTTGCAGACCAAGTAAGTAAGTGAATAAGTACTAAATTGTATTTTAGATGCAATGTAAATATTTGTTAAGAGTAATAACACATTAAAAATAATAAACAATCCTTTAGTATATTAAACAAGGCGTGAGTTCGGCAAAATTACAAAGTAAGTCGGAATTATGTTTCGGAGGCGACTAAACGTTGGTAATTCTACCTGAATCGCTTCTTATAACGTGTGAATTTGCATTGAATGGCAAAGGACTCACTGAGGGCGTTTTCGAAATGAGCACACAGACTGACACTGAGTTACATTGTGTCCTTTAATATGATACTGATTATGAAACTGCTCAACACATGTGATACAGTAGACGTAAATGGAAAACATTGCAATGGGTATAGCACTTAGTTGCTATATGTGGGAATATTAATGAATCATACAGTTTTGGGAAACGAGGTAAAATATTTTGGAACATTTACTCAAAAGTATACTAGTCATTAAATATAAATCATACATTGTTGATATCGAAATTTGTGTTCCGTATAAAGTCATTATTATAGCCATAGTAACTACGATGACCGGCCACCTGACGTCATCGCGTGAGCAGAAATTAAGGTACCAAATTAATTCCCTTTTATATTGAAGTGTTGAAATATAGCCTGATATTTTCTAGACCAACATTTTTTATTACGCTATCAACATTTGCCTTCATCGTCTTCCCCAACGTGTGGATAATGATACAATTATATGACGGGGGTGATTGCTTGCGGCAATTAATCAAATAAAACAGGTGCACAGTGCAGTCCGAGTGAGTGCACGGGGTTCTTGTAAAGCTGCGCCCGTGGAAGTCGTAAATACGATGGCAGCTGCCTTTTACCGATCCCTTTAATATACAGTTCTACCTTAACTTGCTGATTTGACATTTGTATTGAAATTGCACCATATCTACTATTTGAAAATGTGCAAAATTAGCCAATGTTACTATTCTTATACAATAGCAACAATAAATTCCTGTGCTGTCCCAATACCTATAGATACAGAATTTTATTGCAACCTCTTTAAAGTTTTGCAATAATATAGGTTGACTAGATGTATTTTATGCCTATATATGTACGTGGGATGCGAGATGTGCAGGAGTGCCAACAGCGACGCGACGGTCGCACGGGGTCGCCAGGTCATTTCGCACAGTTTAGCACCGCGTCATATTTATAATTACCGCGGGCGGGCGCATGCGCGCGGCGGAGACTAGGCGCTCGCGCTCACCCGAGCTGCGCGCGCGTCGATAAATCAAAATTTTAAATCACCGGTGGGCGTACCGCACCGCTCGGCCAGCGCCGAATAAAATGAATTAAAAATAAAATAACGCGAGGGGGCCGAGCGCGCCCTGAGAAAAATTTAAAGATATTTTCGCTTTAGTTTTTTTAATTAATACCTTGTTAAAATTTAATATTGAGGGCGCATGCGTTATTACAATGGGTGTGCGAGAGATTTTTAACTCGCTTTCGGTAACTTATTGAAGCTGCGCGGAACCTTTTAATTGGATCATTTTTTTAACGAGAAATGATAAATTTCGATGAAGGGTATGACGGGGTGATTCGTTACACGACCTCTTATCCACGCAAATAAATAAAAAAGTACATAGTTGCTTCAGGTTTTTGATGAAACAATTCCGAGAAAACATAAAGGCGAATCTTGGTAGGTAATGCATGATGATAACTTCTTTAACATAATAAACACGGACAATGATAAAAAAATACTCATTATCCTTCCTACCACTTCAAATTACTACTTTTTTTTAAGTAGACAGGCATAGCTCGGTTTGTAATTCGTATGTCAGTGGTTAGATTTGATCTCCGCTCTGTCACGGTCATGTCATTTTTTAGCTGCCGTAATGTAGTAAGTTACTCATATAAAGTAATGAATGATAAAATGTATAATGATCATAAATAGGATATTATATAATTAAGAAGGTTACCTACTTAATTAAAAAACATTAATTTAAAATCTATATTTTAATTAAGCTAGGTATAAGATTGCAGACAAATACATTTAGAGATAAAAAAATGGTATCCACCTGAATTACCTGTTATTATAAAAACCAAATAGCTAGACATTGCTCAGACATATTTATGGAAATCTACATTAGTATATAGTGTTGGTACTTCTTTCTACATATGCTAAAGGTAGTGAAACTAAGTTCCCTTCACTTCATAACTGAAGGTAACATTTTTCTAATTACACAATCATCCACACTAGATGAACCCCGAAGGTCACAGTGGGTACACATCTGCTCCTACGGAGTCTATGGGAGTCGGACGGTAGTCAGTCGTGCACGCGTCAGTACCCTGACAGCTCTTCATATGTTCAGACATAATGTTGACTGGTACATTTTTAATAATTCCTCTGTAGGACCGCCCGCCGTCAACCGACCGGCGACTCAAAGTAATCACTGGCCAGATTGAATGTTTCTTTAGGTATTTAACGGTTTTATTTGTGAATATTATTATTTTGGACTGTAGAAGAGTGTTTATAGTTTTCTGATGTTGACGATAAAGTGAAATAATAAACTAAATGTCTATATTGAGCTATTAACAATATATTGGCTTTTTTGGAGATAGGAACTTAAGAACTTAATACTTAGGTATACCCAAAATTTATTCTATGAGTAGTTTAAGTTACTTGTTTCTATGACAAAATAAACTAAGAGACGCCAAAAACCTCTAAATTTACTTCAATTATATTAACATAAAGATGCAATATTTATACATTTTTATAATGCTGTGATAATGGTAACTGACTCATTTAGATGTTAATCGTTTTATCAGATTTGACAGAATACTTATAAAGGAAATTGAATATGCATTCGCAGGTGTAGGTAAGATAACGATACAAGGTCTCCTAACTTGATGACACATATGTACAATAATCAGTTTTGTTTCTTTTAAGCGAAATCATAGGATTTCATATCTCAGAATTTCCAAATATCACATATCTACATTTTGACATAGCAATGAAGTTATTAGAGAGTAACTTAGGTATATGAAATAAAAAAAAAATCATTAGGTATAAGTAGGTTTAATTTTAGTTTTGTCAGGGACTTTCTCGCGTTGAAATTAATTTCCGAACAAATTACGAGTACCTATGTATTATCCGTCTATCCTGTATTTCACTTAACATTTTATAACAATAGAAACTATTTCACTTCAATTCATTTACAACCAATTCTAAATGCACTGGTCGGCTTAGTCGTATATTGTAGAATGGTACAAGGCAGGTGTGGTGGCCTGCAGGTCGTCCAAGGTGGATGGCATTTTGGTTTATAGCTACCATTTAGTGCGCCTTATAGTCTATAAACTAAACTGTGACGTACCGCTATTAAACACGTTGAAATGTATAGGTTTTTAAAAAACAGGCTTTAAACATGAAAAGGTAATATGCCAGCTTATCTCTAAGACTTTGACCCATTCCTATTTACCTAAAGAATTATAAAACAGTATGTATTCTTTTAATCTTATCGAGAAATAGAAATAGTTGCAGATTTAGATATGTAGACTAAATTCAATGACTTTGGGAGATATAATAGGTAGATTGGATATCATGATATTGCTTATTTGATTTGTTGGGACAAAATTTTAATTAACAGGTGCTTTTTGAGATATTTTTGATAGTACAGCAATATAAAATAGGTAGGTATCTATAACGATAACCTACCTACATGAAACGGAATTCAGCCGCATTTTCCATTAGCAATTTTTTAATCAAATATTTCATAGTACCTAAATAAATTTATTAGCAATCATTCAATTGTGCAACGTAAAAAATTCTAGAGCACATTCCATGTGGTGCTAATTCGTGCAATAATTAATCATACACTTTAACGCCAAGCTCTATAAAATTGCAAATACATATTTCAACCTAGCATTTTGAAGTTGAAGTTAATTTGTTGGCAGCAAAAAAAAATAACGACACTGATTATAACTTCGTTAACCAATTAATTAAAAACAACCTCTTTGTGCCCTAAGTAACCGTGAAATGACATTCAGTATGAGGAGTTAAAGAACTTCTTTTCCATTGCGACGAAGTTTTTCAGTTTTTGTAGGAAGCGACAAGTGAGTGATGGCATCGAATTAAATTCTTCCCTTGATCTATTAACGAGGAATGCTTTAGGTTTCGTTTAATTCACCACTTTTTGCTCCTAACTAAGTATAAAATAATGGGGTGTTATTCAATTGACTTATAGTAGGAAGGTTCTATACGATCGCATGTGCAATGCGTCTATTCATAAAATTTTACGCTGTGTGAATGGTGGAATATATCAATTTTAATTAAGGAATAATTGCAATTGTGTTCCTCACTTTACGAATGGTTACTGCCCGTTTTACGAGCCACAGTAAAGTTGGCTTCATTAAGCCGCATCGATGATTATAAACGTTAATTTCTTTCGTAAAAAGACAGTGGATTTGTGGACCGTGTTTGTGATATAACGACGTTCGAATTAAGAGTCGGACGGTTGGGACAAAAGGCTGTAATGTTGGAGGTCGGTGAACAAGGGTGGGCCGTTCCAGTTAACAATACGGATTAATTATCGGCTGAAATCGACAACTCAAATATACCTGTCACCGGTGTAGAACGTCGCGGCCCAATTTATATGGGCCTCGAACAATGGTAAAAGCGGTAAACACAATGGCAAACGGGCGCAAAATGAGCAAAAGTGGAGCGAGCTCGCGGCGGCGCGGCGGGAGCTATGCTTGTACACATACTGATACGAGCCCCTTGCATACCTAAGTACTGCTGCTGCCCCCGTCCAATTGAATTTTATACTTCTTTGACTAATTTTATAGGTAAATAAAATAATAAATAGGTAATAGGTAGTGTTGGTGATACCCACCGATGACTCTCTGGGTGTAAATAAATATCTTCATAACTTTATCTTTTGACACCAGAGTCATATAGGTACCTTAATTGAATAGACATTAAAAGTCAAAATGATTTTGTAACTGCATTTACATAGCATATGCCATATGTGTAAACTACTTAAATGCAAATTGGCAGGGTTGAAATACATGCGAACAGAGCGGCGCACGCGCTTATTGTGACGCACGGACCACCAAGCTGCTGTGACAGCCCTGATTCACAGACGCAAAACTTAGGGTTGTCAAACATCTCCACTAATTATGATTTTTATAGTATTACTACACTTGTTATTTCAATGGATCAAAGATGAAAAACATTAAGTACCTACTTAGCTTCTATCAGAGCAACATAGATAATTACCTGTCAGTAACCAATGTTTAGCTTTGTAATAACTGCAGCTTATCTCAAGATAGTCATCTATTTTCTTTTAAAAACTAGGTCACATAGTAAGCTGGCGTGTACTAGAAACGGAGGCAGATATATAGTTGTGAAACTTGTTGAGTCAACCCTAGCCTAGCGGTGCGCGGCGAGGCGGCCGCGGCAGCGACAAGCATAGCATTGTTAGGCGGAGGCCGCCCTCAGCCCTGAATAAATACATTCATATTGCCACTCTAAATATCTGCGATCGATGCCCCATACCACTCGTTTCTCAAACACCGACCAGCAAAAAAAATACACAATCATCCATTACGACAGACTACGCTATGCGTATTTTATTTGCTGCACATCTAGTCATTATGCCATTACACGATAGATAAATAACATAGCTCCGAGAAACGAGAGTATGAAATCATGTCAACTATTCGATCCAATAATTCCACCGGACGGGCAGTCATGATAATCCGCACAAAATCACGACAGTCGAGGTGTTTACGGACGATTTAGATTGTTAACACTAACAACTTACTCTATCGACCTCCGGGGTTTAATCGCGCAAAATCTACCGCATCGTTTCGAATTCAACGCGCCAAAATGTGCAGAAAATGGAAAAAACATGGCGCTAAACCGCGAAACTGTATGTATTTAAACGCCGAATTCGAGATTCCGATTATCAAAAAAGTGGCCAGCGCTCGGTCATTTAAATTTTTCCAAAACGTGAACACAATGGAACAGATTCGGGGAGTCTGTTTTGTTTTTGTACTATTTTTAATTTAAAATATATAAAAAAGGAATTCGGTTCGGCAAAGGCTGTCACATCATTCCAGCGCTGCTAAGTGACGCCGGACGCACGTCAGTCCCCTGGATATGTTTTATTTTCATACGAATCGGACTGACTCGCCTTGTTTTTGTTATCATAGTTGTTGTAACCGAGTCTCGTACCTAATACGGCTATTTTATAATTGTTTATCGTGTGAGGTTTTATCGAGCTTTTAGTTTCACCGGAATCTTTTCGACTTCGAATTTTATTCATGCGTATAATCCTGTGAGATTACCGTTATAAACATTCAATAACCGTTTCAAATAAAAAGGATTTGACATAATAACGTGGTAATATATACAATTGTATGTAAATATTTTCTAATAGAAGTCATAAACACAATAAATACCGCTTATCTCGGTAATTGATTAACATTTATAAATAAATTATAGTTTAAAATATGATCAGCATGGTCTATTCACGGAAGTTAGTGTAAACTTAAACTTAGGTATTTGTAGACGACCTAGATAGTATCGTAGGTAAGCGTAGGTAATAAAGGCGAGCGTTCACCGACGACAAGCTGACGCGCGTCTTGGCCGGGATTGACGTGCGACCACATGACGCTAAAAGGTCTATTGTATACGAAACGCTCGTTACGAGTCGGCGTCCAACCGGTCTTTAACACGCTCGGACAATGATCACTCTATACATAGCAGCCGTTTATCTTTTCAGACGGCAAGAACATTGGCTGTATTAGAGGCATTAGATACGCCAGGACCTGTTTCGGTGTTATTAACTTCATTGGACATTATTGTACATAGATACCAACACGAGTTTATTCAGATGTTTTTGTGTTTGAATTGCTTAATTTGGAAGAAGAGATTAACGGGTGGGACATGGCTTACTGGAAACTTAGTAGTGGATAAGTCTGTGCTTACGTTGAATGATAGAAAATTTATAGGTAAAGTTAAATTTTTCAGTAGGTACACTAATTCAGTAAAAACGGTAAGAAAATCTTTTAAAGATTCATAACAAAACATAAAAATAACTGTAGGTATTTAAAACACGTTTAAAGTGCCAAATTCGTATAACCAGTAATTTGTTCTAATAGAAAACAATTATGTTGATCCAAAGCTCATTAAACATTTAACGTGGGCAAATACTGTCACATTGAATAAGGCTATCGCATCGCGATGCGTGATCTTACATCGCGGATAATATCGGATTGCGTCAATTACGCGATCCGGCGCGATCGCGCGATACATACGAATGTATTGTATGCAACGACCTTTATTTAGCGAACAACGACTCGCAAACGAATATTATATGAGTTCTATTTTACAGTGTTGCTGGACAATAAGCTTGTATTTGTGTTAACATTATAGATTTATCTGCAGTCGTACAGCAATTATAATGAAAAAGAATTTGCAATTTTCAAAAATATTGAAATGATTGAAATAATTCGAAGAAAATGTCTACCGCCGTAAATATCTAATGATAACAACACACAACATATTTAAAAAAATATCTATAGAAACATGTTTTAAAAACTTCAAAATATGCACATCTATAAACTGTTTTATATAACCGCACACGAATAAAATAACCCAACCAATAAAATAATTCGAAGACACAATAGAATCTTATTCACTTAACATCCAATAAGAGTAGAAATAGAATAAAACGAGTCCAATTGGTAGCGAAGGGAGCTCGTTTGTTCCATTTAGCGAGGGAGTGTAGACACGGAAGTGACCGGGAATCGAACCGGGAGCCTCGCCGGGGCTTGTACACGCCGCGCGTGGGTCGACTACACTACACCACACCATTGACAAAATAGCGGTTTTACCCGCGGTACTCGTATTAAGATTTAGAGAACAGTTAAGTTGGAGGTTAAACTAAGTCAGTAAAGTTTACTTAATATGTATAGGCTCTAGTTAATGCTTTTGTAGCTAAGATTGTAGATTAGCTTATTTGTCACTAAGACTTTTATTTTATAAGTGGTAGATAATATTTCGGTTGAAAATAAATGTAGGAAATGTATGTCCTATACAGCAGCGAAAGGGTCCGTCGACTGACTCCAACACATTTACGAATCGATGCTTAGCCCCCGGCACATGTGGCCGATATTAATAAATAATTGAAAAAAGTAACTTATTAAATATGCTTATAACACGGTGTTGGCATTGTTCGGGAGTCGCGTCATTAGTCAGTGAGACATTGCGCTCCAACCCGACAATTTGAGCGCGGCCAGCGCTCGCCGAACGCACTGCTAAATTGCAGGCTGCCACCTCGCACCGCTACTTTTATTTATTTGTATTTATAAAGCATTCGAATCCTAATTATATTGGCGGTGAGCGTAAACTGTGATTCGAGTAATGCTTTTTGGAACAGTTGGCGCTACCGACCGCTGACGGGTTAATGACAGCCCGCGTTTCCTGCTATGTTAATTGTCGAGAGGAAGTCAATAGGCGCGGGCGCATCGCATTATTTATTAGATCGAGGTTTTGGTTTTGTTCTGTTGCGTCACGTTCGGTAGCCGAGGCACTTACCCGACTGTCAGTCTCACCGGGGCTTAGTCCAGATTATAACGTAATACGGTAGTTTGCTTGTATCTGGTGCCATTCAAACTGTTGCTTAATGCCTTTAATTGCTGTGGTGCGGATCGACAAAAACATTGTGACGAATTTTTGACACTCACGGATAGGTTTTTTTTTGTGGCGATTAACTACCACCGAAGCACTATGTTAGGTACTTGCGAGCGTTTGTTTTTAATGCAATTTCGATCACGATTATAAGCAATGAGCATCAATCATCTCTTCCATTTTCAATAGGTTAGAAGTAGGTACTGCAATATTAATCAGATGTAACATTCATGTTGAATACTACTTTAATAACAGATCAACATATTGAGTATGCTTAATTACCATAATTTTGAATACCTACGTCAATATATGTCGTATAACGTATTGTGGTTACATTCAAAACAGAAGTGTTGATTGCAAGCGCAGTTAAATCGAGATGATTGCTCTGGTAGTCTCAAGCTGTGCAATTTAAGGCTTTAAATCAAGGCAGGGCATCCCTTGCCGAGTCGAGTCTCCAAGCTACCGATAAATAACAGCGCACCGCAACATCTCGGCTGAAACGATTTGTTTAACAACAGTATCATTCATCCTCAAGTGCCAAACAACAGTTTTTATTAAGTTATTATGCCATTCGACATTAATATCATCAAGTATCGGGTAACCGTGTAATTGACCCCAAAGATATCTCCGACTATTAATTCTAAAATTATTTTTTTATTAAACGTAGGTATTATGTTTCACAATTTCAGCTATTTAGGAATGTTTAAAAATATAGAAAGGTGTTGATAAATGCTAACTATTGATTTTATTTTACAAGAATCGAATTACAATTTGAATAATTCAGAGATTAAAAAACCGTTTAAAACGTATGGACAACATTACAAAAAAAACGATATGGATACATGTAAAATTAGTAAGTGAGCTCAAGTGGTTAGTCGGTTATGGCTTGAATGGGAGCACGTACTGGGCTGACTGGGCTTGGGCAAGGCTGGCTGCCAATCGATTCGGCCCGCTCCGCGCCGCGTGAAATCGACCTCTCATACACAATCGATCGCCATTTACTACACCGCCTGATTCGATTACACGAGCCCTTATTCTATTAAAAGAAGCTACCGACTCCAAACTCGATATTAGACACGCCAATAAAACCAATGAATACGAAAGCTTTCTAAGAAACAAAAAAATATAAAGCTATTTTGACAAGGAAAACCATGTTTGCCCTCCACACTACATCATGTGAATTTATGGCGTCCCACTAGTTTCCTCGTTATTAATATCGACATTAATAGTGTCCCAATATCCTGGTATATCCTAATAAATGTCACAGCCACTGGCGCCTAGCACAGGTAGAGCACAAAACTATAAAATACGTACAAAAACGCTCAATTCCGAACAATGAACGGTGAGTCAGGTGAAAAAAACATCTAAAATTTATAACGCCCGGCCACCGGTATAAAAATCCTGAGAATAGTAATTTTTCTTACAAAATTTAGTGATATGTCAGACCTGTTCGACGTGGCAAATAAAAATGTACCAGACAATGTAGAAAAAATAAACTAAAGACTTTGGGTTATTGCTAAAACAAGGGAAGGTTACCATATCAATCAAGGCGTTGACAAAAGTGTTTTTTTTCCTCATGCTCTGGCCGTGGGATGAAAAAAGGGTCCGTGTTTATGGAAATGCGATAAAAATGAACCGAGCGTTGCGCGGACGCAGCCGACTATTCACCTGCACTACTTTTCAACATTTAACTTAATTTTATTTATTTTAAATCACGATTAATATAGTACTTACCTACTATTAAATTATAATAAATTATTGTTAGGTACCTTTTATAGACCAACTCTACATAAAAAGTGAAATTCTCAAATGAATTGAATTAGACAAGTTCAAGAATAAGCTTGCAATAATCGGCCAAGGAATCGAACCTTGACTCACCTGTTCCCCCGAGCACTACGCCATACTAGTGGCCGACACGGTCAGGTAGTGTGGATCTTGGGAATGGTAAAAATGTGAGTGCGCCCCGCGGCGCGGCGCGGTGCGGATAGAGTCCCGCGTGTCACTCACACTCCATCTTATTTATACTTTTTATTACACAAAGAATTTATTTAAACGGACGTTTTATATCATTATCACAATAAACTCTAAATAAATAAAACGATTTAAATGCGGTAATAAAAATAAAAATTAATAGTCTGTTGAAATCCAAACATTTGCATCTTATATTATGAGAAATGTGTTGATATATGATGGGTGTTTCAAATGGCTTGCGCCAAAAAACTAGTTTAATATACCTAATTTAAGATTAACATTAGGTACCACGTATTTCACTATGTGCATACGCTTAATATATTTTTGACTATTGCTACATTATACTTCTATGTGTTGTTGCAAGTGGCTCCGAATTTTAACATGTGGACAAGTGGTTTGCGTTACATGAAATCCCTATATTGGCGCAAGTCACTGTCGCGAGCCTAGTAATTTAAAAAATCTGTTAATATATCAAGTTATTTGTAATAGGTTCTTTAGTAGATAATAGGTATATGTTTATTTTTGTTAAGAATTGTGCATCATATAAGTTCTACCTACTATATAAATTTTAATTAAAAGAAATATTAAATGGCATCGCCTTAACAGTTCTTTCTAGGAATTGTTGTAGTGACAAAGTGTCCACGTAAATCGTTTTGTCCTTCAAAATATCTCTAAACGGCTATAATTTAAACATTAAAATTTATGATTGTATATCAACGAGACTGATATGTTAGCAAATAATGATCTTAAATGACACCATGTTTGAGAACATGTAAATTAATATTATGCAAAAAATGTCGCAAAACTTAATTTATGGATACATAAAATTAATACGAAAGGATATAATTTAAAATGTCCTGTCACCATCAAAATCGACTAGATGTCATCATGAAAAACGTTTTATATCCACCAATAAACACATGTGTAGGTATATTGTTATCGTTATCTTATCAAATCGTATTATTTTAATTTTGCGTTTTTTGTTTCAACTACGTAAGTAATTTACTAGGAATAAATTATAGCATGCAGATAATATTATTAGGAAATCCTTGAATATTGGCTCTACACAGGCCAAACGGATCCTAAGCTATGAAAATCTCGCACTATGAAAACCTGGAAGGTATAGCTACTAAAACTTAAGAATACAAAAAAAAATACTAAACTAATAATTTTAAAAGTGAGATCACGAAATTAAGAAGGTTCCAAAATCATTTAGCTCATGTGTACCGTCACGTAAACTTTAAAAAAACTCAGTATTATCAAAAACTCTGCCTAAATAAGAAAATCTGGGTCAAATTATTGAGTAATAAGTAGATACTATACGTAGTAGTCAACTACCATTGTACGGTAATTAAATAAATGGGACACTGTCACACGACCATTTTAATTAAATTTTAAAGCCACAGACAATGAGCTTGGACACACGAATATGTGACGTACGTAGATCCAGTACGATACAGATCTTAAACTGCAATATTTATTCAACAAGCCGTTATAATTTCAATCATAAACACTAATACAAATCAACATATCAACTTGGGCTTTTATTCTGTTATGTCAAGTGACGGCAAATCGTGAGCGGGTCAACCGCAAAGTCTGAGCGCGTGTGACGTATCATGACTCACTAATACCCCAAATAAAATTCAAGGTATTAAGACCTTTATACAACTACATATCTTTAATTAAACCTTAGGGCCCAACACTAGATTAAAAAATCACCGACTATTTGTATTATTTAAGCATAAATCGTGCCATAAAAGTTTTAAATTCCTCACAATTTCGGGTTGCCATCCCAAAAGGGTATTTGCTTAAGTGTCACATTTTTTAAAAACTCGTTTTAGCCTATGCCTTGGCCCACACCACAGAGCATAATTTATTCGACGGCCCGCGGTGATCGATGGCCGGTGAGACTTGTCCCGGCCACCGAGACAACACGGACCACGGCCACTACCGTTCCAAATAAAAAAAATATATTTACCACGTTCCAAATTTAATAAAAAAAACGATTCTTTGTTATTAGATAAACCTACTCACTGAAAAATTATTTTTAATTGCTCAGCTTTAAGTTGCAAAGTCAATTCGGAATAATTTCTCGTAGGTATCGTACAAATTTAAATACAAATAACAGATTTTTATGTACGTAGGTGAGTAATAAATTGTTGCTAATTTATGACATCATAGCGATTATAGATCAGGCAGACAGTGTGGGACCGATTCCTGCCTCCACATTTAAGGCTATAGAATTCTCATTGTAATAGTTTATTTGGCACTAGTTCGGCCCATGAATGCCAAATAGGAAAGTTCTATGACCGTCGGTTTTCTGTGTTCTGTGCTACATTGTTTAAAATTTAAATATGTAACACGATAACGTACATATATATTCAACGTCCATAGGTTAAATATAGCTGGAAGATTTATATTCATTGCTTTATATAACAACAATTTTAGTACCGATTTAATTTTGTTCGCAGACACCTCTTATTACATTTGTATGTACTGAAATACGCATATCGAATAGTTTATGATCTTTAACTTCCTATACACGAGTATTTTTTGCCAACTAACAATTTATAGTTATTTTTTATGGTTTTTGTATGTACGAGTATGTAAGGAGGAAGTTACTGTCCGTTACAAGATTAAGACATAACTTATTATTGCGCACGCATCGAAGTATGTAACGAGAATATTTTTAATGAGAACTAAACGGTAATTATAATTTATCATATTTTTGTACAATCCTTTAAACCAATCTATAGCTTAGTGATGTGGACAAAACGATCGCATGTTCACACGTATGTTTATTTTTCTCTTAGCTCCCGTAGACCACGCTGGGCTATACGGCGACTCCTGCGCACAATATATTGTATGATAACCCTCGTAATGCATAGCGCAGTTTATAGTGCGCTACACGCTCGCGCTGTTTTATTGCTCAGCTTTAAAGATGCGTATACGCTTACTGTAAGGTAAGTATTTATTTTTATTATTTCTATGAAGGCTTTTTAGCTTGTTAACCATCTATTACCTACCTATGTTTTTTTGATAAAGCCAATTCTATATTAAATCAGCTATCTTCACCAATTTTGCTGAGATTCGAATTAGATTTGCCACGTTTGAAGATCTCAGGGTATATTATTATAAGTAGGTACCTATGTATTCCTAGCAACAGATATTTCACCTAATTAGGAATTAAGTCAATTATTATGTCTTTTAGTTCAAATACGTAGTTTGTATTCTAACCATATTCAGTAGTTAAGCTTTAAGTGTGCTCGCCGCTTTATGATCCTCTGAAGTACAGGTGCGGTTGTGCAGATATTCTTTATTTCCATAGTAATTCTCTTTTATGTCTCAGCAATTTATGTGAGTATGGTTGACAAAGTCTACCGACTCAACAAAATTGAGAAACGAACAAGAGAAAGAAGCTATGTAGGTACGTACATAGCCTACCTCTATTAACACTCCTACAGTTTTTAAGCGAAGTATGAATGTATTAATATAAGTTAGGTACATATATCCAGGTTTCATTGGAACTAGCCATTTATATTGCAGAGATTATTTGGTTAGAATCGGTTTATTTTAAAACGGTTTTACCTACTAAACAGCCATAAATATATACTACTAAATCGAGTTAAAGTCTAATATGACATTTTTTGATAAAAAAAAATACGAAATGTTAAACCATATTTTACAATCATTAATATTTTAATGGAATGTTAATACACATTAGTATCCGAACTGTAACATAATCTGAGATATAAAAATTTTCAAAAAAAAGTATAATATTTTTTTCAAATCTTACCAAGCAAAACGTATTATAACGTCATCGTTTGAAAAATGTAATGTTATTATTATTTTATTAGTTATAAAATTATGAAAATCTATTGTCGTTTTATTGACATTTTAGATTTAATTTAAAACCATTCCAAAAACAATTTATACTTTTAAATACGTCAAGACAAAGATAATAGTAATATTTATATGCATTTACAACTTTATATATAGCTATTACCTATGTTAATAAATACATAATTCAAAGAAACATTAAATAAAAGTAACATGAGATTTTTGAGACTATTTCAATAAACTATTAAAAATACTTATTAGATACGACATCGTTAAAATAATACTTTTAACTAAATCTTTTATATTATATTGTTTTAGTGGAATGAAAAATAACTTTAGTGAGAGATAAAGTCATGTTTAATTTGCTAGTTTTTCTTAAACAATTAGGTATTTAAGTGATTAAATTAGGTATACCTATTATCTATAATTAAAACAATGATATATTGAATAATTGTATTAAATACGTGAATATTCAATATTATATTACAGGCAAATCTAATATGTAAATCAAAATTTAATTTATAAATGTGAATGAGGTGTCAATTTACAGATATTTCAAAAAATCTATGCTCAACGAAAGTGTCAAAGAGCTATACCTACCTACCATCATATATTTTATCATGAACAACGATGGAATTAATTTTATACTGTTTTATAAAATCATTTAATTTTCCTATCAATTAACTCTAAGATATATTTGAAACTTCATTCTTAATTGCCTTCGCCGAAAAACTGGCACATTACAAAATTGAATATTCACATTTTTATTTCAGAACTGATTGCGTAAACGGTGATTAAATTATATTTTAGTAGTTTCATTGTTTAATTGCAAGGTTATTAAAATTATTATAAATGAGGTAAATATAATTTTTAACTGTCTCGGCTGCACCTCCAATTTGTATTGTCTGTTGTTTCCCACTTCATTTTAATATTAGTGTCAAGTGCACCCTGGTAATTGGGCTAGTTTAGATTATGAATAGAAAATTAGGTTTTAATTCAATTGTTGGGATTGCACTTAGTTGTTGGTGCATTGTTCAATTAGCGCGCATTTATACAAGGACATCTTGATACGTTAAATAATTATGCTATTTACTTGATTAGGTAGGTATTATGTAGATAGAGCAGGAGCTAAATCCATATGATGGAAATGTGAACATACGCAAATATGTAGGTAAGAGACAGAAGGTGTGCATTGTCTCGCTGTTTCTCACAACAAAAATAAAAGTGAGAATTCAATCTTTTCCGCGGCGCCTTAACGGTATCTCTATACACTACACTGAATCTAAATGATAAAACAACGTTACCAACATCCGGACATAATAACCATGACTCGAACTGAGTAACTAGAAAACAAATTGTTTACAAAATCGCCTTTATTATTAATAGGTTAAGGCATTCTATTAGGCAAGGGAAATAAGTACAATTGCTAATAACGCATGATGGCTAACGTACACCGCACCGTGCCTGCTGCCGCCATAACGCGGCGCGGAGCGTTGCAATGAAATCATAACGTTCGGGCATTACGTAATTTGGCCAACAAAAGGCAAATATTCCGAGCCATTCCGCTAGTTTATGTCTGTGAGACGGGTATTAAGGTAAATTGTACGTACAATTGCGCGCACGGGCCACTCGTTAGCCGACATGCCGGCCTGACGTGACACTGCGCGCCCGAATGTCGCATTGTTTCAGTTTTATGCGTACCCGACCTTAGATTAAATGTTAACTGCGAGATTTATAGCGGCTCTGGAGAGGCTAGTTTAGTGGACTCTGTGGGCTTTCGTCGAAACGTTCAACTTTCATAAGAGGCCAATTTGTGGGAGCGCTTAATGCGGTGTCGTGCTCGGTCGTACATGCTCCGCCTTTTTATTGCTGCCCCTTAACTGTAAACAACACCCATTCTCGCTGGGATTGTCTCGGAATGCTATTTGTAGATGATGGTATTTTATCTTGGAAATGCGCGATATACTTATTTTTATTTGTGTTCGGAGAAAACGATGATCTCACTGATAAGATAAAACGAAAACAAAGATCTATCAGTTGACAAAGATCATTTCACAGCAGCCATAAATTTATCTAAACTAATTAGTAGGTACCGTAAATCCCAGAAACAGTCCTAACTTACCACACACCAAGCATAAATAAACAACTTAATGATATAGCACCAATCAATTTCATTTGCACAAAAATGTCGTCTAGAGATTGAATCTAGTTATAAACTGATATTTATAATTAACAGTCAAGAATTATCTGTTGTAACAAGACATCCCTAAGCGATTAAAAATGACGTCTCATAAGTGCGAGCTATTTAAAATACAATTAAAATTGGTCGGATTCTTACACTCACCAATCTTCGCTTGGGCTTGATCAAGGGGCGATTTTGTCCGTTCATCTTGTAGTATAACCCGCACGCGTTGCAGAGGTAGTGGCCGGTGCCGTCACGCCGCCACAGGGGCGTACTCGTCGCACCGCAGTTCACGCACTCTCGACCCTCTGTACCATACATGAGTGAGTCAGACGGGGAAAACTGTTCGTGTTGTGGGAATATATTTTATAAACATTGGGGGAGTTCATACCTGGCGTCAATAGACAACTTTTGACAGATTTGCCTAGGTATTTATTTTTAGTCCCAGTAAGGTTTTTGTTTGGAACTTATTACAGGTACTTTAAATTACTTTTACTTAGGTAAGCTGTTATAAACTAGTTTTTAATAACAAATGTTTTAATAAAGTAAAAGAAATAACAAAGAACAAACTCATATAATACGCAAATTATTCACATAAAACCAACACCAAGTTATAAAACAGAAAGCGTTTGAGTAATATAAAAAGCATTTGAGTAGGTAGATTATATGAAAAGTATAACTATATTATTTCAGTATTAATATAAAGCCTTTTTTTGCTGGATTTAATGTTTGAAAGTTACCTGTCTCCTGGCAGGCTGGGAAAGACGAGAGAAAAATCACATTCAGAAACATTACATATAGAATTTCACTAAGTAACAAAGCATGCGGTAACACAAGTACCTACACTTACACTTTTACATAAATAAACTACATCGTCCTAAACATTTCATATCTTAACAACGTAATTGCAATTACTACAAAAATAGTAAAATAATCAATTACTACACTAGGGAAAGCGCGACGAGTGAAACTCGAGAGAAAAAAATATCAAGATTTTTTTAACACGCGAAGAAAAACTAAGAGAAAGTTACGGGCGTCAGTACATTTACCCGACATGCAAAATGCCCTTCAAATGTTTTCTTTAAAAGATGCAAAGTCATTCGAATAGAAATATACATAAAGTCTGAACACCTTAATTATAAAAATAAATCAATAAAGCATTACAAAATCGTTTAAAAAAACTACAGCAACCAAAGTGTTGCTATATAAATAAAAAATGTTTGTTGCAAAAATGTTCCAGAGCGTCTAGCATGTGAAACAGAGCATAACCAGAGCTATAAAGTAAAGTATTACCTACATGCTAATTTTCACTATATGTATGCAAGTGTATGTCTTAAACAATTTCAACGCAAGCCATCGCATCTCATCCATGAACTGTGTTGAATTGCAAATCTTTATCAACAAATGAATGAACTAATGCGCTACATTTGACACCTACATGAAACTAATGAAGCATCAAATGAGAAACTATTTTATTAATTAATTGATTAACCATGCGTTAGTCTAGTCATGCGTTATAGAAATAAATCTGACCCTAGGATGAGCCGCCCTCCAGGGAAATTCGTATTGTAAAGAAAGTGTGAAGCAATTTCACCAAAGTGCCTTTGCCTTGCGCAGTTATTGAGAGGATGTGCTCACATACGGGGTGCGCGTGCGCCGCCCACAATCTCTCTCTAAACTCGATTACACGATCGATGATTTACCGAGATCGAATTTAGAAGCTCATCTCGTTACACCTCCGCATCCTCTCTTTAAATACAATCAATATAAAACAGATAACAACGAGTTAAACTGTGGGAAATTTATTATGAACGTTTAATAAAATTTAATCTAACATTATTTATAGAAAACTGGTTTATTAAGTTACCGATTATATTAATCGGATATGTATCAATCGATATCTACATCATAATAATATGTATCTAGATCTGATTATCCAAGTCCCCAGGTAGTGCCGCGGTCGCGTCGCGATGCGCTGAATAAATAATCATGCGCCAGGATAGTCGTAATATGAAAGGTGAAAGTGGTCGAATACCAATAGAACGAAAAAATAATAATAAAGTTAAACGAACCGAGAATGTTTTATGAGCTTTAGGCAGTGCGGCCATTCATCTTTTTTATGTAAAACCAGATCAAACCCAGCAATTAAATCGCCCGGACCTTATCGAAAACTTATTGCGATCGGAGCGACGACTCACTTTTTGGTCTAACCCTTTATATTTTTTGTTGCACGGATAAAACCTGTAATTTGTTCCGTGGTTTGTAATAAATAAACACCAATAACGATTATTAGGAAAAAATAACAGGATATTACACATGCCGCGGACGCTTTATGATAGTGTCTCTAGCATTTAAGACTGATTCAGTTCAATAGTAACGTCTCTATTGGTAAAAACGTTTGTGAAAGTCGGCTGTGCCGCGGGCGGCGGTGTTTTACAAGATTTACAGCCGATCGCCTCTCGTACCTACGTCGATATTACACGTATTATTAAAGAGAATAGTGTTTCTGATTAATTACTATACGTTTTAATTGTTCAATCCGGTTCATTCGTAGCGATAACTGTGGTTTGATATGTTCACACCGCGAGTTATTTCTTCATTTCCCCCGAGACATTCCGACTATCCGTCGGCTGTTGCTCCGCCCGGACGTGATTTTGACTCGAAATAAAGATATATTTTACTGCCGTAAGTAACGGTACGTCCAGATACACAGTGCCTATCCTGAACGAGTGCAAGAGGCATGAAGATTGAGCGAAAAATTCCAGCGTTTGTACCAAATTAGAATGCGGCTCGCTCTTTATTGCCCGGAGTGACGTGCGGTCGTGACGCAGCGGCGCTACGTGACCGCGATAAAAGATTTTCATCTGCCATATTTACGAAGCCGAGTGGGCGGTTTTTATTTTTCGAGAGTCTCCAGGTAGGTACTTGGGGTTCATCGAGAACTCGCAAAGTTTTCACACGGGTCGCTCGCGTGGGGAAAACATCGCCTTCGCCGCCACTACACCCGAGCCTTTAGCTGAGTATGCAAACTCACACGCGTCGAGTGATGTTGACCTCTGAGAACTATCGATGCGTTGAAAAGAGTTCGCTCTGTTACTCCTGAACTACTGAGCTCAGTGTAAAAATGCCAGCTCGGTCACGTATTACGCTAATGTACGTGGGTTAATGTAATTTAAATGAAGGACTAATTCGCTCCCATGTACCGTGACGCGCTCTCTCGGCGCATCGGCCCATCAACACGTAACGGTGAGGCTATTTTGCATACAAACCATTAAATTATTGCTCAAAACTTATTCTTTGTTGCACCACAGAGGCTATTATTACCCTTTAATTATATGTCTGTATGCAAATAGAAAAGTTTTATGGAAGGCGATGGTCTTGCGCGGGTTTTCTCTTTATTGAGCATTGTGTAGTTTGAACGAGTCATTGACTATCATATTAAAGTTGAGTATTTCAGTTTGGAATTGAAATACGAAATTTATATAGTTGGCAGCGGATTCAGTAGGAATGAAGTCATTTTTCACGGCGCTTGCACCGGCACCGAGCAGTGCTGCGCGCGGTCCGGTCGGCCGGACGGGCGTATTTGCATTCGTTATTAGCATACTGAGAGATAATTACGTGTGACGAGCGATGCAATGCCGCTCAGTAGCAACCGGCACTGAGCCCGATGTAATTATCAGCGATATACCGGTCACATGATGATACCGCCGAGCTCACTTCTCGACTAATAACCGCCTATCTACCGGTCACGGCATCTATGATTTTTTTCAATTTTCCCTATTTAATTATAGATCAATTGGTCCGGTGAACAGTTAACTTCGCGTTTTTCCAAGTAGGTAATATATTTTATTATAATTAGGTATAAGTAAATTAATCACTCATGAATCGTCCAACGTAAAATGCAAATTTGGACTGATGCAATTGTATCCCACAATGTATACCGGCAGACCGTGACGAATTTACTATACCTAACTACACCGTGTTTGTGTACCAGATACAAAAATGTGCAATTATTTAAAGCCTTATTAAAAGATTTTAAACAATTCAGTCTACCTAGATTTTCGTTGTAGATCATATATTAATCATTTTGCAACATTTATCATTGTAGCAATTTAGTAATGTGTCTGTTAATATTACACAGTAGGTACATACATGTGGCAAAAAATAGTTGGCTTTAGCAAAAATAATAACATATTAAGAGAGCCGCCCGGACTTCATTCCTGTGATCCGGCGGTCCGTGGCGCGCGCGCATGTACCGCCGCGCTAATTGGTTGCGCAACGCTCGCAACACACACGTTGCAGCAACGCGACGCGACACCATCTAAACAACACGCCATCCGACAATCAACTTTATCTTTATCTACATAAGAACTACCCAACTGCATGCTATATCAGAACCAGAAGTGGACACAACATTTGAATTATTAGAACAAAATCATTGTATAATTTGAATACAATTTAAGCGAACGCGTATTGTTTTAGAAAGTGTTGAATGGAACTTTAAGAAATACGCTGCATAATAAATGGGCTGCATAATAACAGGTAACTATTGTAACTGACCGTTTATTATTTCAATTGCCCTTTCCATGACATTCTTTGGATAGAATGTACGTCACGATTTTTGGTGTATTGTTTCAGCTGGGGTTTAAAGAATAGTGTTGCTCTTGGTACTAATGTGTTCTACAATCTGCATAATAGAACAGAAACGCCAGGAGGCGCGAGTGGCCGAGGTCAAGCGATCGGCACAGGCAACAATGGAATGGTCCACATCCGGCCAACGCGCATTATCATAATATTGCTTCCACCAAGGAACTGCCACCTACCACCTACCATGGCTTGCGTGGGTATATGCATACCTCATTGTTATTGCGCGACTCATTACAATATTCGTCTTCTATACCTATCTATCGCTGGTAACGTGTTATTACGTAACTCATTCATGCCACGGATTTTGGTCGCGTCCAAAAATGAGCACACATCCACACTTAGAAAACTTCGCATACAATTAAAACTTTATGTCGTTTCTGATTCTGAATTCAAAAGAGCTATTTGAAAACCTTACTTTGTTTAAGCTAAGTTATACTCAATTAAAAACTATTTTTATAGACAAATAAGTATCAGAAAGTGTGATATACTTTATGCAAAAGATTCGGTTAAGGTATTTATGAAGCGCTGACTACGAATTATATAAGTGAGCTAATAGTTAATTTCCAATTAAGTCCAACACACGTACAATGTATATTCAATGTTTTTTACAACAATTAACCAGAACGTGTACAAGGGAACAAAAACTAGTTAACGACGCGTAACAATGTGTAAATTGGAAATACGCTTGGGTCTACACGAGTTCAATCTGTGCACCTTGCCTACATTTTGTACTGAGATGCACAACTTTTAAATTCACCGATTTATACAAACTACTTTATACGTTTTAATGTAAAACTTCTAATGGCTTAGCCGGATCACGGGGCACTATAACTACTACTTTAATGGTCGCGGATTCGATATCAAATAAGACTCGCCTGTTGTGTATATATTTTCAAAATAGTAGGTACCTATACTACCTACAGGTACGTACATCTACCTACATAGTATGTACCTATGTCTAGCTATTAGGTTGCCTCAGTAGGATAGCATGCTAGTTTTGACTCAGATAACACACATATTGTGTAAATGTCCCAGTGCATTAAAGGTATTTTTGAACGCATTTTAATAAGCACCTAATAAACATTAGAAATAATTTATCTAATAGTTAATGTAATATTAACCTGTTAGTTCCAAAATCTAGAACTACAACACAATAAGATTCAGATGGTCTAGAAATACATAGTAGTTGTCCCTAAATTTAAGCGGTCGTAATTTTATAATGCATAGCTAATTGGATTATATAAAAAGAGACAATGTAACAATGTTCTTTCATATCTTAAAACCTTTAAAGAAAATAATCCAAAAGTACAACATTGTGGAAATGTAGAGTGCGAAGCTTTGACAAATGAATGCTCTTTAAGTTAACGACTCAATCCATTGCAATTAAAGTGGCAAGCACATTTTTTTCAATACAAGTCTAATTATCTCACGAGAAATCCATTATCACAATCTTGATGAGTCGCAGCTCGTGAGATTAGAACTTCATCCATTTACTTGGTGTCGATTCACACCAGTGAGTTACTTCGAAAGCTCTCTTCTAGTCAATTTATATGTAGCAAAATGCTATGACCACGTCTTGTTTATGAGTTTCACTATAAAACGCAACTTTTGGATTTTTTAATATAAGTAAGAAGTTATTTTGTGCCAAGCATTTTGTGATTAATTAGGTACGTAGTGTAAACCAACCCGACAATAAAGTTTCACAAAATATTGAACAAACATAATCGCAACGTTTTATATTAACAGTCATCCTATAATTCTTTTCATTCATTATTCTAATAGACAATCACGGACGGCCATGTTGGTTCCCGTCCATTGTCAAACTTTAACAAGTATGAGAGACACAATTATATTAAAAATATAATGTGGTGTTAATACAATTAATGTTGAGTAATTCTCTGTTATTTTATTGTCTGTGGGTATGACGTATTCTCTGTATATGTTTTATTGCGAAAACTTGCATTCAATTTGCAATGTAACGTGCCAGCTATAATGGTGGAGGTCACGTCCAGCAATCTACCTACCTGTTACTTACCTTTTGTTTCTAATGAAATTACTCAAATATTAACCTACTTTTGTTTCATAAAATGATATCTCTGTTTTTAAAATATGGCTATTAGGCACCTAATATTTTTTTTAATAGGTATTTTATTTGATAATTGTCATTCTAGCCAATAGACTGCCAATTATATATGTAAGTCAAGTTATGCAATATTTAGTTTTAATTAAAATTAATTGCTTTACTTACTACGTAACTTTAAATTGTGTTCAAGTAAGACATAAATAATGATGATGCTCTATTCGACATTCATACATAATTATTTATGTAAAAACTTAGATAAGAATTTTATCTTTTCACAATACAGTAAGCGGCGAGATAGAAATACGTAATAAATTACTGAGTTCACATTCAAATAGAAATGTACGAAGAATTGTTATACGGTAACTCGTGACTAATTTAGAAAACTGTCTCGGAAATTAATAGAAAACTGCTTAGTAGCGTTTGTTTAATTACCAACGGGCTTAAAACAATAGTGAGTCGCAATTAAGTAATGAGAAACGTCTAGTTTGTTTGGTCAACATCAGAGGAGGCCGCGTGAGTTCACATACAGGTTTAACAATGAAGAGTTGCGCCGGCGCAGCTCCGAGCAATGACTAAGCTATTGGGAAATAACGTCTAGGACATACTTTCGGAAATAATATTAATTTAATACTATTACGCTGTAAATGTAACGTCTTGTAAAGTTGATCATATCGTCATTACCGATGAAACAAGGTAAGTATAGGTATACCTAAATTGTTAACTGTAAAGCAAATCAATTATTAGTAACATTAGAATCCCTCCACCGAATTGAACAGTTAGTATGAGACAAGCGTTAGTAACACCGACAAGATCAAAGCACTCCTCGATATCGTGTTACGTGTTACAGATACATATAGAAAACGAGTGCCGCCACAACCCCCTGTGCAAGATACCACGCTTATCCGACCACATCGCAATCCCAATACCGGTCGACAATACCATTTCGTATTACCAAATTAAATATTAATCTTGCCACGTTTATCGAATTAATAAATCGCAATTGTCGAAGAGACAATCTGCATTGAGATTCTAATTACGCGGGAGAGTATCGTGGCAGCCATTTTGTAAAGGCTTCGATTAACCAGCCTTGAACGGCTCTCTGCGTATTTGATTTATTAAATGATTAGATAGTGTGAATTCTACTAGTGAAAGCTGTATTAACTACTGAAATTTTAACGAAAAATTATTTTGTTTTTGACGTTCTTTAACGAGGTGATCGGTATATGTGATCGGATAAGCGGAGAGCGATGTCGTGTGAGTGTATCGAGTGCTTCGCAGCGAGAGCGGTGCAATGAGTGACAGTCCCCGCGGACTCACCGGCGCTAGTTCGCGTCTTGTTCGGTCGCGGCTTATTCTGCTGCTGCGCCCCACTATAACCCTTCCCCTGGTAGTTGTAGTAGTCGCCACCGGCGGCATTGTACTGTGCGTTGTATTCCCCGGGGGGCTGGCTCTCCTGAGGGCACGAGTCCGGCTGCGCACCTTCTCGCTGCTTCGACGGCGGCGCACCCATCATAGGTTTCACGTCGCCACACAGCGGCAACTCCTGCTGCTGCTGCATGAACGCGACGCTCATGGCCGTTGCGTGCGCGACGGCCGCTTGGTAGTCCTGTTGTCCTAGAGCCGCTGCCGCTACGGAGTCCGGCGTCGAGTCTTTGGGGGGCGTCGGAGGAAACGAGAATAAGGGATGAGGGTGATGGTGCTGGGCTGGGGAAAGGGGTTTGTCCGCTTGCGCGGCGTCCTGTTGGAAGCCTCCGCCCCACGCGCCGCCGCCCAGTGCCTTGGAGTCCAGCCATGGATGCAGCGGCGTGTGGAAGTGCGGCCGACACACTTGCCCGCTGCCGCCGCCTAACGTTCGACCTGCAAACACAAAAATACATAGGTATTTACTATAAGTAGGCAAATATAACATGAATTCCCTTGAGATCTCTATGTTTACGAGCGCTTAAGTGATCATTGCCTTATCTGACAGAGATCTACCGATAGGAACCACTGTAAAGTCCGAAACATCAAAACTTGTTGTCATTAAGGCGAACAATTTGGAGGCGTTTTGTTACCCTGCCCGCGCTTACCTAAATTAATATCATTAGTACCTAACAACTGGTCTTTCACACGACATCTTCATCCTCGTTCATTGTAATTATGGTCATGAATATTCTCGGGTCTAATGGGTATTTGATAAACAAATAATGGAGGCATAACTGTGCTCGGGTTTCGATGGTTGCCTCCGCGAACAAAAGGCCTTACTTTTCCGAAATATTTCAAAAGCGCCGTGTCACAACACGAAGCAATTAAAATAGTAGGCCAGCTGGAAATTTCATTAATTATGTACATAGTAGTGTCAGTTTTGATGATACTCTATGATGATATGTTTGCATACACGGCTAATACATGTTTTGTTTAGTGTTCTCATTTAATTTACGTAATGTTTTCCAGTGTTTGGAAATCAATAATATTTGATTGTTCATTCGGATTGATACATGAATAAAATAAAATGAAATGGCATTACGTACCCTCGTTCCAACTTTCGAACAGTCAATAATTTTATTATTATTTATAAGTGAAAGCAAACATATGTACCTACGAATATATTTGATAGTGAAGGGTGTCCGTATTAATGATATCTGTGTAGTGAACTAGTCAGGGATTGGTTGATTTTTGTGAGGGGCACATCCCTTCTCGCAATACCCTGTGTTAAAGCGGCAGGGAACTGAATTACCGACGCATCCCTGTGGAGCGCTGCGGGTACTTAATAGGTGGTTGCTTACAATTAGCTCACCAAAGTTTTATTGAATACCTACCATGCCTCTGATAAAAAGATACGATTGGAATCAGTGTAATAATGTGTCTCAGTGTTCGACGTTTAAACGAACAAAAGCAGAGATACTGAACCTAAATCAGAATAGGTCATCGCGGAAAAACAAATGAATACATACACCCTTGAACTTCAAAAAACAAAACGCGACCGATATCGCTAGCCAATAACATCTCGAGCGTCATTGAAATATTCGTCACAAACAATGCAGTAGAAAGAACATTGTACGTACAGTGTACAAAAGCCCGCATCGTGTCGATCCAGGTGTCGATCGCAGTTCGAGATTATCAACGATCCTTATCACAAGGGCACCCGTACACTGCGGCCTAGTCACGGCTAGACTGGGTGGGGGAATGAACTTTGCGGACAGTGAATGTCGAAAGTAATTAATTAACCGAATCTGATATAGGTTCATAGATTATGTAACCTTGGACATTACTATGAATAGCTAGAATCACCATCGCTTAGTCCTTGAAACTATTGGATTGATACTATAATAATGCAATAAGGTAACAGTTTTTCCGATGAGTTAGATGGTAGATAGCATCGGGAAAGTCGTTTCGGATACGAGTGAATCGAGGATCGATCGTTAGGGCCATTATAGTGAACAACACGGAATAAAACAATAATCAATCCGTACCGGCGTCACATTAGGCCCAGTACACACAACAACAGTTTTGACAGCGCTTGCGACAACCGGGAGCCACCCCTCGCGCGTTAGGCCGCGTTCACAATAGCTTCAGCGATGGCGGACCGATAACGCGCGTATGAATAATTCCTGTTATCGCACCATCTCGCCACATGCCCTACCTGCCCCCTACCACGAAGCTCCAAAACGCCATTTTCAATACAACAACCTCATCCGTAGTTTCTCATTTGAAACGGCAATACTCTCCATCGAGGTGTATCGTAGTACCGGCCGCCCACCGGTGCTTTTTATTCATTAAAGGGCTGCAAGTTTCGGCCATTGTACTAGATACGCCGTTTGTATGCCACTAAGCCTGATTGTTAAGGGATTTCGTGTTTTACAAACACCAAGGCTAATAGAAAACAAAAACTGAGCGCACGTTACTAAATACGACGGAAATTGAATTAGAAATCTCTTTTATCTCTACATCTGGTGGGAATAGCGAAGTACCTAAATGAGTAATGGGAAACGAATTATGTATTAATGTAGGGTAGGTTCGTCCAAACACGACCCGCACATAGTATATTTAGGTGTGGTATGTATTTAATCAAATCATAAACCAATCATAGCCGAGTCCCGCAGGTTCTCACAGCCGGCGCGGAAACAAAACACCGGAATTGAACCCCAACCTATGCCCCCATGTGTCCCACTACCCCGGCCTCCCCGGCGGCAGATGCAGCGCCAAGATCTTATCATGACGGTGCGCCACAGGGTTGCAAGTGTTGTTAAAATTGACGATACACCCGTCTTGTTTATTTTCTCTAACGGCTTTTTTTCAACCCCTTCTAATAGATTTGCACTATGGATGCTGGTACCAGGTGAAAGGCTATTTTTGAAGATTTTGTTTATGATAAAATCTAATTTAATACATTCCCATAGTACCTACACAATAGTAGATGACTTATTTGAGGTGCGTTAAGATGGTTGTCCGTTAGTGGAGATACCATGACAAGAACTAAAAAATATTTCCGCATAGGTAAAAGTTATAGGCCTTGTGTGAATAAAGAAATGTTTGAATCCCATTAACACATAATTTTAATACGCGTTTCAAATTATTCATTGGCTCCATTTTTTCGCCCCTGACTTAATGTAACATCCACAAAAGCATTGAGGCGTGGTTATAACGTTAGTGAGCTCCCTCCTTTTTTATATTCCTTAGCTCGCGGCGAAAATTGCCCCTTTTAGTTTAAACTGCCTCGTAACTGGTGCATATGTACGTAATAAACTCTAATATGTGCATGTCGTACACAGCGTGACGTCTTCCGGTGACAGTTATATTCTTGTTCCCCCAATTTGAGTAACGTACACTGTTATTTTATATTCGGCGAAAGCATTATAGTGGTTAGACATTGTTGTAGCATAAACGGCACATTGCCGTATCCAAAACAGCTCTAGTTCAGTTTTGAGCTTGCATATATTTAATGTACTACCTGGGCTCTATTTTGGAAATAAAGCCCATTCATCAATATTGCTTTTGATTTTAAGGTTATAAACGAGGCATCGGAGCATCGTGAGAACTTTCCCGGGTCCGCGTCAAGGTCGCGCGGCCAGCGTCGCCGCGTTGCCGTCGTCCAGTCTGGCGCAGTTTATTTGCACGCCGTGACATCAGCCGCATCCGCATGCGACGTGCGTGCCCGCGCGTGTGTACAAGCCTTTACTACCGCCTATACGCACGCCAACTTAACCCATACCACTAGTTGTCTTTAGACATGTTATCCTTTGTAACCGCAGCAGATCATTACGTGCTCAATCATCGGTGGCCCCGTAACCTTTATGTGCGTCGTCATAAGGGCCACGTTCCCTCGGCGAGCGTCCTCTGTGAAATGTCCGACGTGTTAGCGAATGATAAATGTAGGCGTCGGTATCGCGTATCGGATCTCGCCGTTCGCACGCCGAATTAATTTTAATTTATTGATCGTCGTATCGACGAAGAGTATTTTAGGTGCCTACTAACGTCGCAACGCTACTTTGCTTTTAATGTATTTATTTACAGCATCGCTTTTATCCCGTGTCAAATATTGTTTAACAAGGCCAGTAAAGATTATATTTGGATAACTCTGCAAATGACATATAAAAACTTTTAAATATTGTGCGTTTTAAATAGAATTATAAAATGTGGAAATAATGCAGTTTTATTACTGCAGTTTATGACTTGTGGTAGCAGACAGCACAGGAGCCCCCAGTGCGGTAGTTAACTTTATAATTGCCTATTAAATTATAATATCGTTTACGAATATCCATCAAAATTTGCGGGCAAGCCAAACGTGACGGTCGGACGAAAAATATTCACTCGTTTAATTAGACGGATTTCCCGCATTTATAATGAAAGTATGCAAATTAGAATATATGTGCTTTTTCATACCAAATAATGTAATCAATTTTAATTGTCCGTATATTCCTCTTCCTGTGACATGGGGTATAGATTATGACATTCGCTAAAGTAGGTATAGATGACTATGTATAGGCACAACTATTTACTATCTCTGCTAAATGAGTATGTGGCTAAGTCTTATAAGCTATAAGAAGGTAATATGGCACCAAGGTTTCCTAGACTTGTGTTATAATAATACTTTAAGCCTAAATTTATGTTAGCTAATTTTTTGCTAACAATCTTGGAATAAAAAAAGATACATTTCAGCCAAAAGTTTTTATACAAATAGATCTTATTACATACAAAAATATGTTGATTTTATGACTTGAATCCAATTCACACTTGTTTTTATTAACACAATATATGCAAATAACATGTTCGAAGTTCAAATAACTCCAACGTTTCGCAATCAAGTCCGCACCGAAATACGTCAACGAACTCTGAAAGGAAAATTCGTGGAATACCGACGAAAGTGAACGAATACGAGCGGAGCGTTTTTAATAAACACCCGGCGATGTGTGTGTCTTGTACTGCCTATTTACCTCTAATTCTTTTTAGTGTCGTACAATACAAAAATATTTTACGATCGACACGAGCGCGCTCCGAATGGTAAATCGAGCTCGCGGGCGGTCACACCATACGTTACCTCCTGATTGGATTATAATGCTTTTATATTACAATTCTTATTATTACGGATGGGTGCTACCGAGCGGCGTGTGACGGGCCGCGACGGGAATAACAACTAGTGTCGAACGACGACGGAAAAGCTGTCTCGTCGAACGGAGGCTGTTGCTGCGATCGATGTTTTCGACCCTGTTAATATCCGAACTGGACTTTTTGTTAATTAAAATTTGGTAAATGTTATATTATTTTGTTTTTCTATTAATTCATCATTGTTATGTGACAAACGTAAATGTAATTTTATTTGTAATGATAATTATAACATGACATCCTCACCTCACTAATATTATTTTAATGGCAACATTATAACGTGCCACAAATGAACAAACAGAAAGCCGTTGTATTCAATAATGACACTTATTATTTTCATAAGTGGTTCCTACTTTAATTTGATATTTGTATGTGTTGTGGATCGACGGGAGCCGTTAAGCCCACTCGGATTATAATACGGTAAACTATATAATAACTGGCCACTTTAGCTTAATGAATTTTATTTTTGGTCACATAAGCTTAGACCAAAGTTAAGGCTTAGGTAGTTTTTGCATGATTTGACATGAATGAATTACCTTTTTCACGAATAATGCTTAAAATAAATTAGTCATCACTTATTTCGTTAATAGAAATGGCCATAATCATTTTGATATGAAATTCCAAATACATATTTATTATAAACTAGTGGCTCCCCGCGGTTTCACCCGCGTTCCCGGGATAAAAAGTAGCCTATGTGTTATTCCAGAACATATTCTAGCTCTGTGCCAAATTTCAAGCAGATCCCTTCAGCCGTTGGAGCGTGAAAGAGTAACAAACATCCATACATACATACATCCATACTTACAAACTTTCGCATTTATAATATTAGTAGGAAGTAAAACACTTATGGAATTCGAAATTTAAACAGTTTACACAGACCATTGTGTTGCATAACTATGATGGTTGCAAATTCTAGTAGGTCTAGGTTTCAAATTGACACTATAAAATTCGAAATTCAAAAATATTATTTAAGACCTTGTCTTGTTTATGGTGTCATTCAAATGTGCACAGTGGCCAGTGACAGAGTTGTGTCCCCTACACCCGACTAGTTTACGCCGAGTGATCGCGTCGTGGGTGTCTCACTGATTTATAACATGACATCACATCGGTTATGGACTTTCAATAATACTATGTCTCTTCTGTAGATAATCCATTAAATCAAACGTCTTGTTGTTGACAAAATGTCATTTAGATTTAAATATCATAGGGGACTATTTTTTTAATTCCTGCAGACCTAGTTTTTTTTTTATCAAGTTAATCTTTAGTCATATAAACTAAACTTAGAACATCACTAAATGTTTAGCCTTACATACCTATATCATATGGTGTTTACATTTACCTCTTTCTACTCGTACAGTCTACGTTCGCAACAAACTATGCCTCTATTATCAACGAATACTCAAGGCCCTTAGACTGCACTGCACCAAAGCTTTGTTTACTTTGAGTCTATTTAAAGATGTGCTTATTCATAAAGGGATAATGATCAATTTAAAGCTTTTAGAAATTGGGTATTTATTTATTGACACATGTTCAAACATCAATTCTGTGTCTTTTCATTTCATCTGACTACATAAAAAAAATGGTAAATGGATTTATATAGAGCTGACAATTATAATAATTAGGTATGTAAGGAGATGATAGTACAATATCTTGTGTTACAACGAAACCGTGTAAGGAATTTGTTTGCATACAGGCGTTGTAATTTCAAGCGCATGCGCCCTGCATACGCAATGCGGCTGCCTCGTCGGAACCCGGGGTGGGTACATTGTATTTTTATTTTCTTACGAACCCATCACTTCTCATTAAGTGGCGTTTGGAGAATAACTTAACATCGCTAATGTCCGGACACGAATTTTATTATTATTGCATTTTAATAAATTTCATTGTTCGAAAGGCTTGTCAATGGGCCTCGCCAACATTTCCGAGTACCGAGGAAGGAAGTATCATCCCTGTATTTGTATTGATTGAAATTTTGGGAGTGTTTATTGAATTTGAATAGTTATTTATCTATGTTTGATCTAATACTTATACATGTTTTAGGACACCACTGTCTCATTGTTCTAGATGTTTTTGGAATAAAAATCCATTATAGTACGAGATTTAATACATATGTACCTTCATTTCATTTCATAAATTTCATTCATTATTCAAAACATTTTGAAGCAGTTATTTTACTGTAGATTTTATTGCCTTCAAAAGTTCATATTAATATTTACCATAGTGTAGGTACACAAGTAGGTACCTACTTGATACACTTTGAAATAAATAGGTAAGTAGTTAAAAAAACTAGTTGTAAGTATGACCGCAGCCTCCGGTCGGATATGTCACGGTACACTTGTGATATGCGAGATCAAACGGGCCGACTCTTTGCCATGCCGGCTCCGTACCACCAATCGCAACCTGCCTCCACTTTCCATTACATTTCACTTGACAGCTCGGTATTTGGATACTTATGATCCAGCAATCTGTGAAGTATCATCATTAAAAGTATACTGTAGGTACTAATATTATAAAGCTAAGGAGTTTGTTTGGTTGAAAGCGCCAATCTAAGTAACTACTGGTCCTATTTGATAAAGAATTCAGTGTCAGATAGTCGATCTATCGAGGAAGGCGATGGGCTATATTTTATTCCTGTATTCCTACGGGAAAGGGAACTACAGGTGTGAAACCGCGAGGCGGAATTTAGTCATAAAATAGTAAGTAATAAGTATACGTAGCTAAGCAGAGTTTGATTGAAGTATTTACCGCGTGTAAAGAACGTTCAAGGATACTTTAAGTGGTTTTTTCTTAATAAATTTTATAATCTAGGCATATTGGATTTTGGGTAGAGCATCATGATAATGATAATGGCGTGTTTGATAATCCTGATAGTGAGTTCATCACATTGATAAATCGTATAAGTAAGTTTATCATAATAATTAAATCAGTTATTTTTTTTGAAGTAATTACAGCACTATCAGTTAAAATAAATGATAAATAGACAAATCGCACGACAATATTTTGTGGTGTGTCTATTAATCACTAAAATCTTGAAAATTATCTACAAAAAGATTCCATATTTTTTTTGTCGATATGATGATAAAATAATGTTCTTTCCAAATTTACCACCTATCTATGTGATACTTTCAATATGATCGCCAACCTTTTAGATTTGTATCTAATGATGTAATTGAAATATAAGAACTACGTGTATTTAATCCAGATCCTTGTCTATATTTCTATTTTCCTTAAGATAAACATGTAAAATGCTTTACCAATTTTGATGTAAGCACAAACACTGCCAACGACAAACTGTTGTAAACTTGAAATTTCTTCTTTGAATCACTGATTTATTAATGTAGGAAAAACAGATAGTTAAACAACCATTAAGGAAACACTACTCATCCATGAAGACTGCCATTAATAAGTAAGCAACAAATAACACTTGGATTAAATTTGTACCTAGTGTGTGATACAACACGACACGACTATATGAGTCGACATAATTACAATCGTAATTAATAACCGTAGGTCGGTCACGATCCGTCAACGGACGTGATACAAGAAGCAGCCTCCCTCGACTTTACATCGGGGCCAGTAAATTGTTTTACAAGCAACGATTTATTGGGTTTATAGGAATAGTTGTTGCGAAATTACAAGTTGGTTAACGTCGGCCGGGGTCGCTCTGACCCCACAATCTTGACAATGGCCGGGCGAGAGACCGAGTGTTCCTGTAATAATACCTATAATGACGGCGCCCGCGCCGCGCCGGCCGGCAGCCTGCTTACATAACCGCTCGTGACTTGCGCATTACGGTATCGAGAGAAAAATACGACTCCGCCGCACACAGGGCCGCCCCGGTGACAATATGGCGTCCTGGTAAAACTACAGGTTATATAAAATATTCCATAGCAAATTATTTTAATGAAAATTACCGTAGGATACAGGATATTTATAATAAAGTAAATAGATAACATTTACATATCAATAGATAGTGTGTTCTTCGAACTGTGTGCATATAAAAAGGGCGTAAATTATTTAATAAAAGTAGTAAAATAAATTAGAAAGGAAATATAAAGTTGTTCTACACGCGATCGTACTTTTTGATCAGTGAAAGGAAAACCTATAAAAGTAACATAACTTTTATTTGCAGAATATAATTTATCGTTACCAATACTTTTTGCAGCGTTTCGTATGAACAAATACCAGAAAACCGTTGACTTAAGCTATGTTCACCAGAGTATATTTTTCTGTTTTTATAAAACTTTCTTACCTTTAGTAGCCCTCATTAATGCTCTCTGGCTTAATAATATACTGGGATACCTTTTGAAACAAAAATAAGCGTAGTCACAATTACTAATTTGTAAGTATTAATTTATAATCATTTATCTTTTCATTTCAACTCCGTCCCTGCGCACGCAGTTTTGTAACTCGTTCACGGATCGTCAACAACCTATAACTTAATCCCTTTAGATAAGCAACGGCTAGCGACCTTTAGGCCATTACTTGACAATGGAGCTCTCATTAACGCTCAACATGATACTAAAAATTTTAATAGGCTTTTCCGTTATTTTATATTAAATTGTATTCAGGCCCATGGTGAACCACTTTGATACCTATTTAACGGCATAACTGTTGAGACTGTCTATTGTTTATTTTTTACAAGACTAGTAACTATAGTTTTTCTTATAGTGCCAAATAGTGGCAGTCTCAAGCAAGGCATCAAGATTCAATTCCCTTTATAAGGTTTACAAAACCTTCAATTCTGCCTTTAAATTGAGACAAAGATGTTTATTATTATCGAAGGCGACACGACAACTTTATGGGCAATGTTGAAATGTAATATAATAAATCAAGTGTTACATTATTACTTACTTAGTGGATATTTTAATCAATATTATTGCGACGCCGGATGACAGATCGCAGTGATCTTAGCCCGGGGCCGGGTGATCAATAGATACCTACTATAGATAGGTAGGTACCTACTATAAGCACCTAGTAAAGGACAGTCACGAATTGCTACATAGCCGATTATATCTGTGCAAGTAGCATATAAATGTACATTTAATGTCTGAGTTCATCTTCAATTTTGGTACTAACATCTCTAGGTATATTATATGTATTGTATGTTTCTACTGTTCGTCGTGCCAAGTTGCGAATAAGTTATCATAGCATAATTTAGTATCTGAAATTATAGACACTAGATTAGCCCCTGGCAATAACAAGGTTTGGTTAGTTGAGGAATTTGAAGTAAAGGTTGAATTAAGTGTTATACGCGTTGATTATTACGCCACTAAAATTAAACACTTTATGAAAGAAAATTCTTAGATTATTTACCTTGATGACATGACTGATTTTATATCGATGAAAATATGATTTGGTCACATTCAGAGGTTTAAAATATAAACAATTGAAACAGGTCGTTCGTAACCAGCATTATAATACGTAGCGGAATGCACCTGCAACCAGCCGGGTTATACTTGATGACGGTAATTTGGCCCGAGACCGCGCACACCCACAAACTTCATCTAGTCATACTTATTATCCTCGGATAGGAGGCATTGAGGCATTGTTGCCGGATGGTATCCTCACGGGTGCATTATGGCATTCTGGGGTCAACGGTTCTCAACTGGATCACTATGGATGTTTGTTAGCAACCCACAATTTTAATGAAAAGTGAGTTCACTAGATAGTTACGAAGTTGGCTTTTATTTTAGGAGGTTGGTTAAGTGTAATGGTACCTAATATTATATAGGCGTAAAATGTGTTCTATCATAACTAGCGTAGGTTGATAAGTAGGTAATAGTTTGATATCATGCTAAAATATAGTAACAATAAATTCTAAATATTATAAATATGATTAAAATAACGTTATAAATTAGCATGAATATTAATTATCAACAATCATGAAAGAATCTAGCAAAAGAAAAACCTATAAATTTTTACATAATTATATTTTTTTATAAAGTTAGTTACCTTCTAGTGTACTTAAAAAGCCATTTATTTTCATTTAATTTGCTCTATTTGAATATCAGCGCTCGATAGCAAGAAACTGGAGGCAAGCGACCGTGGAACCAACTCGTGTTACCGGTGTAGATTAAATAAACGTAGACAGGTCATATGGATAAGGGTTGGTGCTTACACACTACTAACAAAAAGTATTTGGTCTCTATATTTACACATAGGTATCTTATAATTATGTAATAAGTAAGTGAAGATTCAATTTTAAGCTTCAGACTTTGCATTAAACTCAGTAGAAATAAGATAAAAATCTTTTAAAAAACGCTCGAATATCCTCCACGATAACTATCACATTTATAACAAAGAGAGACAAACGCAACACTTTCCCTAAACAAAGAAGTGTCCATTCTTCAAGTGCGGTGTTGTAATGAGTCTATGTCGCTGGCCGCTGGCTGGTAGCCGTAGAACAGTGGGGCATAAATCATGGCGGCCCAGGAAATCATTCATCCTCAGTAATGTGCTGCGAAAATAGGCTTCCATTCGGAACGGAGCCGCGACGCGAACGCCCCCTGGCCTAAATGTTTTGTAAAGTAAAAAAAAATATACTACGGTAATGAAAATATAAATCTGTTGTTGCCGGCGATTTATATAAAAGCACGCTACAAATGGCCAGTTCGCGATTATTGAAACGTCATTGTGCTTAGAACGAAAAGTTTGCTTAGTCTAAGTTCTATAAAAACTCTATCATTTTGTTGTAGGTAAGACATAGTGGTAGGTAGGTACTAGTTAAATAAAACTAATGTAAGAAGCGACTCAGCGAAATAACTTTTGTATAATAAGCTATCTAATACTATCGATATTAATACAATGAATATGAATCGTGAATCAATAATTAAATTTTAGTTTATAGAGCTTGCTTTGTTAACAAGTTATTTAGTCGGACGCACGATCGCCATTAGTCGGATATTCGAGCCTAATCAATTAAAAACTATACCAGCGATAGTTCATTGGCCGTTCTCATGACATTTTTGTCATAACTTCTGCTTAAGATATAGGCTGCAGCTATTCCTAGGGACGTCTCTGACCGCATATCGATGTATGACAAATCGTGACAAAACCACCGACTCATCGACGCAACATAATATTTTACTGTATTTCAAATTTATTTTCAAACCATTTTGTGCTTTATTTTAATTGTTATAAGTGCTATATAGTCTAGTGATGGAATGGTAGCGTTATGTTTGCGGTTGGCTACACGAAATGATGTGGCTCTACCGCATGCCTGCGTGCTGCTGCCTTCATCCATCAAGCTCCGAGTGCATCACTTTCAGCGTGGCAATCGACCGGAAACAAGACCCTAACCAACCTCTAAATTGGACAAAGGCAACCTTAAAAAAAAGGCAACTAAACAAACGAAATATAATTTAATTATCCGGCACTAAGATTGAGCATTCACACAAAAGCTTTTGGTTTATGATATTTTTAAAATTAATTCAGTGTTTTGTGTAAATATAAGACTGAAACTTCATTTAATTATATACCAACCGAATAGGTTAATTTTTTGAAATGCTTCTCATGTGCATTCTTATTCTTAGTTTAAGCATTTTATAATGTTGTAGTCATATCATAGACTAAAGTACCTACCATTTATCAGTTACCTACCTATATTATTCGTGGGTACAGCATTTTACTTCTGTGGTTATTTTTTTACGTAGATACCAATGTGAATCCGCTTTAGAAAAGCTGAAAATTTAATACCAAATAGGAATATTAGCACTAATAATATTAGGTATCGTATACATTGATGTAAAAGTCCAAAGATTATATACCGCTTCCTTAACTTTACGGGATTACAGCTTTCCATTAAAACGTCATAAACAGTTGAATCCTATATGATAAAAAGCCATAAAAATGATAAATCACTCATACATATTAATATTTTGCTTGGAAATACGAGCGAATTACGATAATGAATTGTTTGAATTTAAAAAATGTTTTACAAATCAACTTAGAGGCAGTAGTGCATACAAAAAGTAGTAAACGCAGTCTTTTTTTTAATTTTTTGCAGTTTATCTCAAAAACGACGCTTCCGAGGTCGCAATCGCAATTATTATTCATTGTCATGCAAACGATGGGGCAATCGTGATCGCTTCTTACACGTGCAACGATATATCTTTTATCCTTGTCGCACGCTGACGGTCGCCAGATTTTAATATCAAATATCAATATTTGGATGCAATCAATCAAAGTTAATCACGCGAAAGATATAAAAGCAAAATGAATACATTAACTTCTTTAGTGAACGGCGTCGGGTGCACTGGACCGAACTCTACCGTAGATTTTTTTGTACTGAGCCTAATAATGACCGATTAGAAAAAAAAAACACGCTGGGAACTGTGTACCCAACATATTAAATACATTGTCATGACGTAAGCAAGTTTGAATATGAATTAGCTGGGATTCAAATTAGGAGGGGCCGAGGGTAAATATTCAGGCCTGTATTTCTCAATCTAAAGTGCACTGATCTCTTGTTCATTTATAAGTAATAATAATATTCTTTTATAATTATAAATCTAATTTCTATTATGTAGTAAGGTCTATAATAGGTACGTTATTGTTTTGACTTTCACGTTGGCATAGGTATTTTACTGTTGAATGAAATCACGAAAATGTTTTGGGTTGTGTATTTTTCATTGACACTCGATGTCAAATCACAATTTCAATAATACTGTTGTCAAACCCTAATCCGTTTGTAAACCCAATAAAAAATCACACAAGGAATTGCAACTACACATTTTGAGAAACTATGACTCCAAACCGTCTAAACAAAGAAACGGTGGTTAATTTAAAAAGTTAACTAATTAGGTCAGCCGGTCCCGTGTGGAGGCAATGCCGGTCGATATCGAGGGCGAACTCACAAAAGACATCAATAAAACTAAACGTTCGTTGTTTTGTTAGCCACGAGCCCACGAGTGTTTCGGAGTGTTCGATGTCGAAGTATGTCCGATCGATATATTTAATTGTAATCGACCCAACACTGCTCCTACAAAGTGCTGTTGGATTCTTTAACATATTCATTGGATTAAGGATTTGTTAATAAGCTGATGATTTAGTCAGATGTTTATAAACAGCTTACAATATCAATATTGAGATAAAAGCTTATTAATGTGTACCTAATAGTGAATGATAAGTGACATAGTGATGGGTACAACTTTACACCAAATAGGTATATCTCTACTTCTATCTCACTTATATCTCTACTAGGCAGTAAAGAATATGGAAGCTAAATTAATATGTATTTAAAAGTAGGTAGTAAGTATTTGTAGTATATTAGCTACCTGGTTACCATGTCACAAGCTCTACTTAGTTTGGAATTTAGTTTGTAGTCCCAGGATATTTATTTTATATACTTAACTAAGTTATAATTTTTCCAGCTCCATAAGGGCAGGATACCGACCGCTTGTAAGAAGCTCAATAGAACCGTACCTACAGTTAGGATTGTGCAAGTTTTTGTTCCATACATTGGCTTCTTTAATGTGGCCGCCTGTTAAATGTATTGTGACGGCTTATAAACGCCCGCTCTAATGAATAACGGGACAGTTTGACTTAATTAATCGTGAAGTGCTCCTGGTTAGACAGACTTTCGGTTTTCTCCACATATAATAATACTTAGTTTGGTAGATATACCTAGGCATAAATGCACATTTCTGAGCTTTTACCTATCCTTCTTATAATGTTAAATTGATCTAAATATGTTACTAAGTAGGTATTTGTGTGACTGTGAATAGGTACGTCTCCATCAAATCTGTTTATTTCCAATTTGGCTAACATACCTATATGTTCATCTCAATAGATTCAGACAGTCGCGTAGCGCAAATGAATTGAAAACACGATTATCTCATGAGGGGAATCGAGTTATCTACATAACACTCCATACGGTACATTCACAATGAATAAGATTTGGGCGTAATGTCGTGTGCAAGAGTGAGTTTCGTCTGGAAAGTTAAGTGGCAATATTCCATTTCCGCGCGAACGCACCGAATGCGGCGCAGTAGCCGTGCCCGCGCCCGTCCTGCGCCCGTCGCGTCCACCTCCAGACGTACGTACTGTCAGCAATATAAATACTTGATTTCCCAGAATTTTAGCCTTACTTTTTCAAATTATTCGAGTTTGTCTAAATGAATAGTTCATGTGGACTTATTTGTTTATTGTGATGTTTTTAATACATTTGGTTTTCCTTTTTAATAATTAACTTTTTGGGTTTGAATATTTCTACATTTAAATAAACATTTTTTTTTGTTTTATGTGCAACATAGCACTTTTTCAGTTGAAATATTGCATTTTTTATCCTGCCTGACTTAAAAAGTTAATAGGTATCTACTTAACATTTTTTATTCTTGTTAAAACTCGGCTAAACCTGCGATATTACTTACTTAATAAGATTTCAGGTGGTAGAAGTTTCACATCAAATTTCGTTAACACTTACCTACTTACTTAACAGTTACGTTCTTGGTTGTACCAAGTTAATAAGGAAACTTTAGAGATTTGTATTTTGTCCGTATTGGTGAGAAATGTAAACTGCAAATGTAGATACGTACTAGGTATAAACTGATTTGATTTTTATATTTTACGACATAAAGAATGTTGGCTATAGAAAGGCAGCCGACGGATAAAGTTTACCAAATCTCTTTAAATAATAAAATGTAGCTTATTCATTGATTGCTAATGATAAGGCATAAAATAAACTAAGCTGAAATTATTACATAAGTAAAAAAAATTACAATATTTTTTTAAAACTTATTCAACATTATCTAAAAATCCAGCTGCAACACACCATTAGGATTTAATTTCACCAAAGGAAATATTATTTAAAAATATAATTATGCACGACATGGGGAAATAATTAACGGTTGATGGCAACATTATTTTGTGCTATGAGTCTATGATAGCGGGCTAAGTGGTGTGCGTCTGGGAGGAGATGTCGCGATGTGCGCGGGCGCAGGCCCCGCCCCCCGCTCCGCTAATTGCGCCAATCTGCGGGGCGCGGCGCACGCACACACGCACACGCACTCGCACACGCACGCACACACGTGCAGCAATGACACGCGTTGCATTCGGCAACCACGCACACGGAGGATTTAAATATATTAGTGTCTGGAGACTTAAGTTCGTGAATATAATAGGTTTATCCAAGCATACATAATAAAATAAGTGTAAAAGTTCTCATGACTTGTCTGAAGTTGAATGAAAATAATTTTAGTTTTTAATAAGGATATTAACTATAAAAATATTAACATGACTTACTGATGAGTAATGCAGAAATATGTTTAAAAGATAGTAACTAACTCCGGAATAATTCAAGTCTTAAATTACCATTAAAAATATTTATGGTGCTATATTACGTTATGTAATTGTAGGTAGGTATTTTTCATAGAACGAACGCAAAAGTTCAAATAAAGAGTCCAACCAAGAATGGAATTAGCAAAACAAACAGTTAGCCGGTTTAATAGGTGTGCGTAGTGATGAGCCAGACAGACGGACGGTGTAGACAGTGACTCGTTACTGCTACGTTCATTTATTTTACCCACAGAACACGGTAATTGAAAAAATCTCATTTTCTCCCGTCTAGTGATGTAAACTTGCGGTAAAGGTGTAATAAAAAAGGTGAATGAATGTCTGGCTTAATCGTGGTAGTCTTGTTGCTACCTTTTTATTGTACTTTAGCTTTACATGGCTAAAGTTACCTAGAAATAAAACCTAACAGTGTTTATGTCTTTTTCTACCTAGTACCAAGTATAAATAGTATGTACCATATAAACTGGTTACTACTTAAGTTACACTTAGCCTTTGTAATAAGCTTGTAGTTACAGAAATAACCCAATGTGCATATCGCTACGGGGTATCGTAGCTCATTTCGTAGCGGTTTCGTAGCAAAATATTTAAGGATAATCGTAGTTATTTTTATCCTATAATGTTAAGGTTAATTTATAGATTGTCATTACCTACTAAGCCAAGATTTAAGTATACAATGGTATGGATTACATGTAACTTTTGCAAGAGATTACTAAATTATAATTTAAATAGGTAGGTATTAGTTAGGAATGCGTCGCCCATTATTAATTCAAATTCAAATATATTCCATAGATAGGTATGGTTAGTGTCTGAATAGATACCAAGGTATGGTTTAGTCAAAAAACAATGTTTACAATTCAATCAATTCAAATGTTATGCGTTTTGTATTTAGATTTAGTCTTATGTATAGGTGTTGAAATATTAAACGTTACAATATATAAAAGATCTGCCAGCGCCATTTTATTTATTTCGTATCAAATTTATATTTATAAAATATGTAAAAATACGTTTTCCAAGGTGTACCTACTTATAATATCTAGGCACCACCTACCAACTTTTGTTAAAAACTAGGCCAACTTAACCGTTCTAATTTAATTCGTCCTTTTAATAACCTATTCTACTTATGTTTAATTGGTTCTTAAATATGCATTGTTAACTTACCTATACCTAGGGTAGTAGGTAGGTAGGTACTTACTGACTAAGAGAGTTTCCCTATAAAATAGATCTGATCAGTAATCAGATCTATTTTAATCTACATAACTGCTCAACACACAACAATTAAAACATACCATTACTACCTATTACGTATAAAGGTTTTTTTCGATAGATCGATTTTATTATGAGCCCTATATCGTGATAGTTAAAATTGATTTTTAATTGCTTAAAGCTCCGACGTTTGTCAATGTTCAATAGGTGTGAAATTGGCGATGAGTAGCCGATACAGGACGTTGGATTGAATAATACGGTAGTTTTGTTTGTTTTACTTGTGTTCGTATACTCGACTCATTCAAGCGTTTAAACAAACGAGATGTAGGTACCTAAGCACAAGCTATGAAGGTTCATTCCGTATTTGAATGTCGAGTGTTTGGATTGATGTTAGAGTTCTCAAATTGTATTAAAGCAGTGCTATTTTTTTTTATTTCATACCATTACAATTTTTTTTTAATTAATGTATGGGCTGTACGTTGCCAGCATTCAGGCATGATAAGTAATTTTTACTATAGGTATACCTACAATATCAACTGATTTGTCAATGAAACGAATAATACTAAGTCTTGAAATCAACTACAACATAACTCAAATGAAACATAAACTGTGAACAATAAAACTTTCATCCATTAGGTATGTACCTATAATTCCTATAGGTGTAACATTACAGAAGTTGAGGCAAATAAAAACAACAATAAAAAGGTGAATCTTCACTGAAGTAAAATAAATAATTTCCACATCGTCATCAATCGCGTCACTGAGCTATAAATTATTGTGCGCGCGTCAAATCGGAGGTCCCATATCGTGTTACAGAGCACACCCGTCACCATGGTAACCGAACTGTCATTAAAAAAAGTTTAATTGGCTCTCACAAACCCGACAAATTCCTACGAAGTTTGTTTTAAACTAATGTTGTGAATAAAATAATGCCTTAATAAGGACAGATGGCTTTACATAAAAGCAGCAACATAAAACAAGTTTATGCATTTTAATAAATAAAATATGTATTATTATTGTGGTCAGTCAGCGCATGCGGCATAAGGACTGCCATAAAATACCTGTGCAAAGTGAAAACGATCTGTGTTGTCATCGTAGCAAGTTTATATTCGTCTCTGTACACTTTAAAACAGTTTTTATAACATAACCAGGTACGAGACTTCAGAAAACATAATATCAAAACACCTATTTACACGTAAGATTTAAATAAAACAGGTTGTGATATTTTTTAATAAGATATTTGGATAATAATATTTAATACAGGTTATCTGCTCTCGAGGATCAATGTTTCACGTAATTTTATATGTAAGTAACCTAATCGAAAAGCCGCCGCGTGTATACCGACGAATTTACCAAATTCAGATATAATCAAGGCGACAAGAAGCCGCTCCGAGGCCGACACTAACACGATAAAAAGAGCTTTACAAACCCCAAGAACTGTAGTACTGGCGGGACACACATAAACTACGCCACATAACTGCTGTGAACGCGACGAAATCAATTCCCAGTTCCGATTCCGAGAAGTGACACAGTTTCTTGAGTGTCACATCACTACCAACGGACCACTAAATAAATTCTAATCGTTCCCATATTGGACACATGGCAATCTAGCCCCTAAGCACCGTGCTATAGATGAACTTTTGTACGCGACCCGAGCTGTAGTTAAAATATAAAGAAGAGCCACCTGTCTCCACGAAAAACTTTATAGCCGCCATAAAATTTAAACCTCAAAAGAAAAAACAAAAGTATGGAATGATTTTTTTTTCCTCTTAACGACCGAGGCACATTTTAGATCGTGTTTACCTAAGCTGTCACCTTACAGAATGGCGATTTTGACTGGTCGGGTCCGTTGAATTAATTGTGGAGTTTTGGAGAGATATCGTCTGATGTGCGATAACGTCGCACAAACGAGCTGCCTACCGTCCGTGGGGGCAATTTGCTTAATTCTGACAGTTTCGGACTCGGAATTAGAGCTTCTCTTGGTGTTCTTAATTGTTATGGCGTCCGGTTCTGGGACCTTCTGTTGAAAAATTCAGCCGCCACTAAAATCGGTTGACAATAACATTAATTGAGACTTACCGTGCGATCCGACCGCGGCCGAGTAAGGGGCGTGCATTTGTTGATGGTAGTAGCGGGCGCGGCTGTGGTGGCCGCCCTCCAGCGGTGAATGGAAGTATCCGTCTCCATTCGCCTCTGAATTGGCGTCGCCGGCGGCCGGGCTGCCGTTGACGCGGCTGTCGTACCACCGCTGCTGCAGCGCACTCGAGCCCGCGCCCGCGCCCGCGCCGCCGCCCTCGCCGCTCATGTCCATGACCGCCGCACCGACCTCACACACCATGCATCGCTTTTATACGCACACACTATAAGTCCACACCCCTATCCGCATTTCAAACAGTCTATAGGTGTTGAGAACGCGTCAGCTCGATCACAATGCGAGTGTAATCGAGCCCAGTCTTAGCATCGTTGCAGTCACGTGTGAAGGCGGCCTCACGTCGACGTTTTTACAACCGTCAACCAGTTCATATTGCACGTATCTGAAAAGGAATGACAGAAGTTATGATTTCTTTTAATATTAATAACTTTATCGTTTCGCTATCCTTATCGGTAGAGCTGATAAGAAATTGTATCTCTTAAATAAGTAGGTACCTATGATTTTGTATACCTGTGATTTTTTTTAATTAGCTACATCGAGGAGCGACGTAATTAAAAAAATCACTTGGGCTTCTATCTGTAAATCCGGTTTAGTTTTCATTAGGTGGTTTCAGACCATTTATTATTAAAGAAACAAATAAATGATTAGCGCTCTATTATCGCATAAGATGCTTAGCAAATTTTTTTGATGATGAACATGATTAAATTGAAGCTATTTATGTTTGAAATTTCACCGTATATTTCCGTCTTTATATAATAGTAACTACTTTTATCAGCATATATTTTTAATCAGGCATGCAAGTCACAAACAACTTGAAAAACGAAATCTCCGTTATAACATTAAGTGTCACACATACCTGTCACACAGCTTATCACTATTTGCGCAACATCAAAGAAATTAATCAAAAAAATATATATAAATAAATAAGCGAACCGTACGCCGCGCCGGTGTTTTGTCAAAAAACAGACAATCAATTAAGATAATAGTGGTGCGCTATCAAAGACGTCTGTGATATCGATACGCTCCCAATTTGATTAACTGATACGGTGCGAACAACACTCGATACCGCCCCGATAAGCGATAAGCGCGTATTAAGCGTTGTTAGCCAACCGAGCCGTGATTTTTATTACCACTAAACTTACTAAAGATATCTGCACTTTATATCTCACTGTCGTAGAGCCGTTCATGAATACTACAGCGACTGAAATACCTAATCTATGGCCAATACACAATGCATGGACTAGATAATACAATAGTAACTTGAGGTCGGTTTAGTTTACTATCATAAAACCATCTTAAAAGATTAAATCATTAACATAATGTAATATTTGATTTTAATATCATTTTTATTTGTCAGTCTCATTGACATTAATAACTATTATTTTGTGCCTATTACCTATAGATAGATATAACAATTAATAATACACGCAGTAGGTAAATGTGATATGTTTTATTCGCAAAGTAATATATAACAATGTTATATCGCAAAGTGAATAATTTTGATGACTGGAGGAATTCTGGAAAATGAACTCTAGTCCCCGATATCATTTTTCACGTAAAATTGGAAAAACCAAAAAATGACTTGACTTTTATATAGGTACGTAAACCGCGATACACGAATAATACCTTTTTGCTGTAATTAATTACGATTTAGATTAGATACGTCAGATATTTCAATCAATTTCGTTCGATAATATCGATTAGCAACGTTATCGATGTCATTGAACATCATTAGGGATTTATTGAATAGGCACTAAGATTTTTATTTGGCCAATAAAATTAATTTAATCCTTCAGCTAATGAAAAACATAAACTTTATCTAAATGTATTTTTGAGTAATTTTTATCAAGTGTTTAGGTTGTTTCAATTAAAATATATTTATTTATCAGATGTATTAATGCAAAAACAAGAGCTTAATTTTAATAATTATATGTAAGATCTACATTTCGACTGAAACTTTATATCATAACTTAACGAGCATAAAACAAAATACTTATAATCAAAAATAGAACATTTAAAACAATGAGTACCTACCTACCTAAGGTTTAGCCCGGGACTGCTAATATAAAAAATCTTTAGGCCTATCTGTTTAAAATAGCATGCATGATTATTCAAGTAAGTGGTACATTAATTAACGGAGTCGGCTATCAAAGGAAACATATCTTAGAAAAAAAAACTGCATTGTTTTAAAATTCTAATGCCATTCATAAACATTTTAATGAGAGCAAAAAGAAACTACAATAGTTTCCCATATTACTTAACATACAACAAGGTATAAATCCATCATTGACATTTTATGGTTCTTTAGTATAGAAAATATTTATTGAGTTTTAATTTCACAATAATTTAAAATGGCTTATTTTTATATTCAGTTGACAAAATACTAGGTAAAGTCTGCTTAAGATTTTCTTATATACCTACTGTTCGGAGATTTTTATTATTATTTTCAATTATAATAAGTATACCTATTTGAAATAACGATAAAAAAACAAAGGAACATAAAAATGTTCTATGTTAATTTTCACAACATTTTATACCGGACAGAGTGAAAAGTTAGAAATACCTATATGATTTTCATTCGGTACCAAATATAAAGTCATAGCAATTTCTAAATAGACTGAAACGCGGGAATTATCGGCCTAATGTACCTAGCTAGTTATTTTATAACACAACTAGAAGAAATGCTTACAATTTTCCCCCGTTTCCCTGGCCTTTTTGTAAGTTTCATTTTGTCCGTTATCTACTTTTAGCCAAAGTTGATACGGATATTATTGAGTTATATCACAGCATCTATTATTATACTTGGATCACTTGATTATGTCAAGTATCTCGGAATCATCACTCATTGTAAATCATTGACAAGTTTTCATACACTTTCCGATTTCCTTCTGCTATTTAACAATACTACAAAATTATTTATTCAATACAAACGGGGCGTTTAATTTACATGAAGATTTTTTATTCAACTTTTTCCTCGTTTTAAAATTCTAACGCTTTATTTTTGATTATGTAGGTGCGGTCTTAAGGAACTATATTTGATTTCTTTGAATGTTCTTCGAATGATGTTAAGGTTTTGTTTTCATGTTATAGGTTTATTTGAATTTATGTACCTACAATAATTTATATGAAATAAAATAATTATAATTATTTGTAACAATAGGGAATTATTTCGTATATAATGTTTTGTGATAATTAAAATAATAACAATCCATCTTTTAAATTGCCTGTTGATTGATAGGTACCTACACAAAAACACAAATGGAAAATTACATGAAAATATAAGCTGGGTCCCTGGGTAGGTACTATGAAAAATAACTAATCACTCACAATAATACAATAATAATAATAATATAATTTGTCAAAAAATATGACAGACCCTTACCAATGCCGATAAGATGGAATCTGCACCAATGAAGATAATTTATGGTCAATATTATTATAATATAGCAAATGATCTTAACAACCGACGGGGCCGCTATCTGGCCATCGACTGAAAAATGGATTTGCTGATAAAAAAAAGAAATCACACATATTATCGCAAATTACGTCGATTTTGTATGATTTCCTCGTAATACCGAGAGATATGGCCAGATAAGGTGCCGATGGCTCCGCTAAGAATATCTTCGTTTTTCACTAATTCAAGTTTCTCAAGGTTCTATTTGAATGTTGAAGGTGATTATTTTGTTTTATCTGCCTACCTATTATTGCACTTCCCTTTATTATTTAAATCAAATTATAGAACATAATATCAACACCATATCTAGTTCTCTTCGCATTATAGGTATAAGTAGGTATCATTTGTTTACTAATAACCACACAAAATACCACTATGTAGGTAATACCTTTATAAGTTTTTCAGATACTATAGTAGGTACCTACAAGCTTAGCATCATTTGGAATCAGATAGATACATAACCGTGTGAATCTATATATTTTTATTGCTCTTAAACGAATCCAATTAATTCTACTTTATTAAGTTAAACGATATTTCGTTTAATTAAATGTACACTATAAGTAAAGATACCCATTACTGGTAGAACTATAATTCGACATAACTTTATTTGCCGTACGCAAACCGCACAAACTGGTCCCAATTGATCCATGATACAAACGGGAGTGATCGATGCGCCCGCGCACCGATACGACTAATCTATAGGTATAGGCCTATCGGGCCATGGATCACGATCGCATGATCTGTGTGTACGCAGTAGCACTGAACTATAAATCATCGATGATTGCTTATGCACCATTGGAATGTATCTATTGTCATTTTACATACGTCTTTACTATTATAAATTATAATTTGAGGTGTGTCTCTATAGTGGAAACCTTCGTGGACATTTTCAGATGAATTTCTTTTTAAATCGGATGGCTGTGGAGCAATAGTTGAGCCCAAATCCAGAATATTTTTTATTTAATGACTATATAATTAGTTATACGTAGGTTACTTAATCGTCAATCGAACATAAGAACCAAAATCACAGCTTCAAATAAAACTAAGTTTAAGGAGAGAATATAAATTTTACCTTTATAGGTAGGTATAGGAACTAATGTTACTTACCTACATTTAACTACTTTGTGCCTACAGTTTGATTACAAGCTGATTTACATAGATCAATAACTTGTGCGTTATTTAAAATACGATACTATTTTCTGATACTTAACTGTTGTAGGTATTAAAAATATGAGTGGGTGTCAAACATTCCATTTTATAAGTTGGTAGAAACGATTAATAAAAGTAAGTAGGTAGTATAAAATAAGAGATAACAACTTATTAAATTATGTATTTGAGGCTTAGGGCCATTTAGTTTAATACGCAGTGGATAAACTACACACAAAAAAGCTGTGTTACCAAGCTGTGTTACGAATGAAAATAAAATTAATTTCAGAACTATAAAGATATAAACTCTTCAAAATTAATAATAAAACGACGTTGACGCTTTTTCGTACTAATATATATTTGTATATACTACTAGTACAAATATCAAGTTACAGATAATATAAGTAATCATTTCAATATTCCTGTAACACTACGCTATTAATAATACATAAAAAAGCAGATGAAAAATATTATTATAACTACCACCAACCAGACAATACGGAATTTTTTAAACTACCTATCACTTCTCACAAAAACTGAAGATAGAGTAGGGTAGAGCGGGGCTTGTTGAGCATAGGGGCAAGTTGGGCAATCGAAATATCTCGGAAACTATTCACCGTACGTATAGACATCGTATGGCGGAAAGAGGGAGGCGCGGGAGAGATAAACATCACGCGATCGCTAGTGGCTGCTGGGTAAGCGAGTTACGTGCACGGGCGTTTTGTTTATTTTAAGACCAAAAAGTAAAAACGTCATTTATCGCAAGTTTTCGTCTGGATTAGTCAAATGTTATTTGTTTTTAATCAGGTAAGTGTTAATCTTCCATATAATTATCGTACTTTTGATATGCAGAGAGGTTCTGGATATAATTCTCACGGTTTTTCTATAACCTCACTTTTATTTTGAAATTCTGGGTTGGGGTTAGTTGAGTATCGTTGCTCAGCTTACCCCATGATAATTACGTAAAGAAAATTACTTTAAGTTTTGTTGTTCTGTCACTAAGACAATTACCATTAAGTTCCAAAGATTAATTATTATTTTTAAGATATAAGCTAAGTATATGAGTAATAATATAAAGAAATAAGTCTGATTTTAAACAGAAAGACTGAATCTAATGGTGAAGTTATTCCTAAGATACGTTATTGTTTTCTTGATTCTACTTTTGGTTAATTATTCAAAGAAAATTGCTATAAGTTTTGTTTTCTCTGTCACTAAAAGACTATAAATAAAGAACTGATTGTTAAACACTTATTTTATTTCATCACTAGTCAACATTGAACCTATGGTTTCATTATACTTTCTTAGTGCTCAACTTGCCCCACACCTTTGCTCAACTTACCTCACCTATGAGGTACATTGAGCATACTTGACTTTCTGCATTAAAACAGCTGTAGCTCTTCAATTTTACTTATTACAAAAAAATACTATTGACACTTTTGTTAAGCGATAAACAACAAATCCATCAAGCCGCATAACAATTTATAGAGACTTATCATTAAGGAGCTACATCCGTTCAAGTAAAAATTTGCTCAACTAGCCCCGCCTTACCCTAGTAATGATAATCTAGTTAAGAAGATAAACAAATTAATCTCATACACATCATGTTTAAAAACACTTGGCCGCGACGGGTCTCTTATTAAGATTAGGCCAACTTCCAATTAAGATAATTGATTCCGTGGACCTCCGGCCGTCCACGTGAGGCCTAAGTTTACAAAAAAAACTTGTTCGATACTATCTCGGGACCTTATCGAAACTCGATGTTACTATAAATCGAATAACCTAGGGGCGATATTATTGAACTATTAATGTTATTTTATCTTTAAAAATTCGAACTTAATGTTTGGTTTAGTTAACGGAGATACCTACTTGATGAAGGTACCTACCTACTTAGTACTTACTCTATCTTAAGGGAAATTGTGTCAATAAAAAAAAACGTATTAGTACTAGTTTCGGTTTCACTTGTGTACCCGGGAGATCTTGCACTTTCCCGGGATGAAAAGATGGTTCTTTCTCAGGCTCTATACTATCTGTGTACCAGATTTAATTTAAATTGGTTTACAGACAGATAGAGTTACTTTCGCATTTATAATTTTATGATACTTGAACGAAATACGAACAGTGCCGTTTCAGTTTTCTCAATTGTCAGATTATTTATATTAGATATAATGTTAATAATTATAATTATCAAAACTAACTACATTTTGAAATCCTCACCACTCAACCAGTGATCCCAAAATAAATAAAGATAAGTGGTTTTGATACCAAAACTCACGTATCAGTGTACATTAAAGGATTGATAGATACTTTTTATCTATAGAAAATATCAGAAACGACTACTTCACTATCAAACATTTATTATCACTTGACATAGGTATAATTATTTTTAACCCTTTAATGATAATTAAATTAATTTGCAATACAATAATAAATTTCAATTAACTTTAACCATATTGATAATTGGTTTAATTAAAAAATTAAGATCCTAAGTAAACCTAGGTAGTCAAGGTAATTGCGTATGGTCCAATTAAAAAAATGTATGAAAATTCGAGTTTTATATAGGTAACTATATATTTTTTTGTTTATTATGAAAATTATAGTCAACTTTAGTGCGGATGCACAGCAAATGCTTCATTTATTCATAACATTTTATTTTATTACCAATTTATCATATAATTACAATATAGAGATCAAACAAATCACTGAGTTGTTCCTTACTAAAATTTTTATCTTTAAAGAACTTGGCATAACCAAACGTAGATATCAACCTGTATCCAAACCCATACCATTAAATTCGCTCTAATTAAAAATATACCTATTTTTTATGAATAAGGAATGTTGTGATCTATAGAATGAGTGTATACATTTTTAACTGGAACCGTATAGTATATGGATGTGACAGATGTTTTTAATACCAGTTCATTCCTATTCACTCGGTTTACAAACTTGTTATTTAACTTTAAAAAGCCTGTGATGTGTCTTACCATAATCTTATTGTAGGTAAAAATAGAGACGTGCTCTTAATGTGAAGGGTAAGCAACGAATGGTCTAGTTTGCTAAATATAATTATGTTAATATTTATTTAACAAGTACCAAAATAACTTTCTAATTACTTTAAAGGTGATCTTTATGGATTTATCACTGTTACTAATGTGATCAGTATGCAGAATATAATAGATACAATTGTTTTACAAGAATATTTTATTTCCACAGATATTGCCTACGTTTTTATGCTTAATTTATTATTTTCTACCTTTTTTGTATAAAATAAAATATGTACGTGCAACTTTTTTGAGTTAAGCTACATGAAGTAAAATATATTGGTACAAATTAACATTTATAACGGTGTAGACATTGACAAGAAAACTACTGGTAATAATTGCCTACAAATTGCTTAACATCTATTGAATAAGTTTAATTTAAGTTCGTACCGACATTTAATAGTAGACCTACCTACCTACCTACATATGCCTTAATATTTGATTATTTTAGATATATTTACGTAGGTACCTTAATCAAAAATATAAATATACCTAGTCATCAGTATAAGTATTTATAACTTATTGGGATATTTCAATTCTATAGAGAGTTATTATTATTGTAGGTACCTATGTGAAAGCCAAAATATACCTATCGGTTTTCAAAACTTTGCAATTAATATTTTTTCTCTTTCTCTACATTTGGTACGGATTCATCTTTGGTTTAATGATAATATAACTCCAACCTCTTTAAGCTGCTGCATGCTTGTTCTTGAAGTTTATTTTAGAACAAACAAGATCTTTTTACCGGTTATGAAAAGGTATCTAACAAACAGAAGTTCTAAAGGTTTGGTAAAAAAAACATATCTACAATATCTTTTGTCATAATAACAACTAATAACTCTAATAGCCACACATCCAAACAATAGAGATTACGTACCCAAATCTAAACCACACTCAGTTACAAAAAGAAAACAAACAAAACATTATAACCTTTTTACAGATAAAATATAATCTGTGGCGGGACGGGAGTAACAAACTCGGGTGTTACTTTGCTTTATTTACAAGCCCCGTTCGATAGGATTTGATCGATGCCTCTTAAAATGAACGGAAGATTGAATAATTTATCGACAATCAATATTAAAAAAATATATAGGTAGGTACAACGCTGATTGTTTTACTAACAGTTTAGTTTCATTATCGTCAAACAAGATCGTTAAGATAAAAATAATTATGTACCTACTAATGAACGCTCAACAGATCATTTTAATACTTTATATTCATTATTTGTAGATAATGCTGACATTTTTGTAGCAGATATAGGTAGGTACCTACCTAATATAATTTTATTTAAATATTATTTGCATAAAATGTTTAATTTTAAATGATTTAGGTACGTCACTATTTCAATTATATTTATAAATAGTCAAATGTATTGTATATTTAGATATGTATTTCAGCGTTTTATTCATAGTGCAGCTTATTTTCTTATTTCTTATTAAAATAGTAATAAAATTATTATAAAGTAAGGTTTATACTGAAAAAGATTTATCAACAAATTGAATACGAGCGGTAAATCAAAAACTATGTGTCAAATCTATCAACAGAAGCTTGTTTTAACTGTGTAAATTATCTAAAAAACATCATATTCCTATACGCATGCTGTGAAAATGCGGCGCCTTATGTTAATGTTATGTAAATCTATAATATAATTTTTGATGTAAATATTTCTTAATAAAAAAAAAGGTTATAATAATGCGGACAGGATACAGACCACTAGGTAGGTAAGTACTATAATGTGTGTATCTCCGGCGGAAACGTTTACTTGTATCTACTCACACATGTGTACCTACACTGGCTTATCGATGGCTAATCGATAAGCGTTTGCGCATCTCGGACCGCATTCAAATTTCGATCGTGAACTGTCATGGCGTCCAATCGTGCGCCCGAAAACAACCGAACGACTGATATGAAACCGAAGTGAGGTGACATTGACATTGATTGGTCGGTGCTTGTATACTCGGGGAATATTTAAACAAAGAATTTTTCTCGGCAGAGGATATTGCCTACCTATAGGCGGGCCGGATGGCTTGGCTACCTTAACTTTAAGGCCGCTGGTGGTAGGTTCGTTCCCCATTGATAAAAAATTTTTGTCACGTTTTTGAGTTTTATTGTACCTATAGCACCTATACTATATACCTAGGTATTTCAATGTTGTATAGGCATGAACATGTCAATTTGTTCAGTCTCATTGTAAATAGGTAGGTACCTATATAGAAAGGTAGCGTAGGAATTTCAATATTAAATGTTTAAATAGTTCGAGCCCTCCATAATAAGAATACTTATGGACTATGAATATGTAAGTATTTAATGACCAAGGATAGGTGGGTAGGTACCTATAGCTAGTATTTAAAAAATAGGTATATAATATTTCTTATATAGCTATCTGCCTATAATTAAATTCTATTTTATTAAAAGTACTTAAAGCTTTCCTATAATTAGATAAATTTGCATGCTAACAAATGCCTAGTGCTATTAGTCAACCTACATTCTATCCCACTATAAAATATTTATTTATTTTAAAAATACCTAGGTATAGGTATACCTATGTAGGTACGCCTACGCTTTGACAAAGTGGTTTATGCCGCTAAAAATTACCAATAATTCTTTATAAATTAATACATTTAATTTGGTTAGTATTTTAGTAAACTACTAAAATGAGTAATATGCACAGATATCTTATTAAAGGCTTGTAATATAGATAGTAATTACATAAATCTAATTTAACGAATAGAAAATTATCGCTCGTTTATGTCTTTTATATCGATCGAACAAACTATTATTTCGTAGACAAAAACAAGTTAGAAGAACCAACCTATTATTTGTTTTCCACGTTATATTATTTAGCTTTTTTTACTATATTAATTTTGTTTATAAAAGCTGTTTAAATTAACAAAAATATTTTTTATATTAAGTGAGAAATAAAAAAATCACAGGACCTAATTATAATTTGTTTTAACATATACCTATAAAGTTATAAACAATATATTAAATTTACTAAAAGCAGGCTTATTTAAAGCGCGCGCTCTACCGTCCGTCGGATCGGATAGTCGCTATCTGCAACGTTTGTATCTAAAAATAAATACATTATCAATCCAATCTTTTGATACAACTATGTTTTATATTAAACTTTTTACATTATTTATCCATTTCAATCAATTTATCTGGTTATTTATTGCATTAATTTCCATTAACACTATGTAAATATCACTGTTTTCCTATAAGACAAATGTAGATATTTGATATCGTTTTGTTACTAATCAATTAATTAATTTGTTAATATCCACCCATTAATTTTGTATTAATTCAGTAGATTTGTACTTTGCTTGAATTCTAATTAATCCATATAAATCTTGTTTATTGTTTTTGCATGGTAATGACCAAAACATTATACAAAATATATCAAATAACCAAATACCTCAACTGTCCTTATCAGATGCTTATCACAATGTTGATCACTATCACTATGTATCACTGTATATACTGAGCAGAGATCAAAACACACTGAAATCATGAGCTCCATTCCGTTTGCATGTTCATTTTCATTTGGGAAATTGGAAAAATCTCATATATCACAGATCACAATTATGTTATTAAATAATGTATAAATAAGTTACTAAACGTGTACAATATGTGGTCAAACGGTGTTAGAATAGGTTAGGTTTACAAAAACAGTCCATGTTAAGAGCGCAAGCGCAAGCGCAAGTGCGGCTTAGTGGAGGCGCGACACGTGATGCGGCGCCGATGGGACGCAACCCGACACTAAACCAGTCGTGGGACTTTTTGTTGTGAGCGCGCGCAATCGGCCTCCCTCGGCCAACATCGGCGCTGACGACCGCCGTTCGGGAATTGCGGCGCTGCCATTGGTCGAGCCGGAGGACGGGCGGCCGGCTAAGGCGGGACTTGCGCCTCTAATGGGAGTGTTCTCTTTTCAAATTTTCTTTTTCTCTTTTTGGGCGGGTAGTGTGGTGGTGTGCGTTCAGTCGACGCGCGCGCGCCGCGCTTGATGGATGGCGGGAGAAGTTATAATGGAGGCATTCTTGTATTTTGTTATGCTGGATGACGGCGATGCCGGCCGACGGATCATACTCCTACCTCGTTACCTTTTTGCTACACACTACTGAAATAGGTATTCCCAAGGAATCTAGTTAGGTACTTATAATGCAAAAACAGATTAATTCTTCAAGACGGTCTAATTGAGTTATGAAATATGAGTTAGTGGCCTGTCGACTGATTTAATGTTTGCTTGAATAGATAGTTAATTTATTGTACTTACACGATTAGAAATCATGTTATGAAATCTTTACATTGAGATAATTGTTAATTATGGTTTCCTTTGAATTACTGCAATAAGGAATTCAATAACTAAGTAAATACATTTTACTTCAATGTTATTCTCTATTTTTTTATAGTATCTATATCTACAAAAAAATACTATACCTACCTAATGAAATTATCATTGAATGGTTTGCAATAATAAGTTTGTATTTTCCTTACATAAATGATGTTTTTACTACCAAGCATTAGATAGGTAGGTACCTACCTACTACTAAATAGGATAGAGTCGTAAGGACCCAAAGGGGAAATGCGCCCTAGCTGACACTACTTACTATTTCAGTAGGTATCTAGATACCTACTTAGATACTTGCCTTCTTTAGAGAGAATAGAAACAGATTTTATTTTTAATAGGTAAGACTAGCATGTAGGGAATCTACCTATCTAGAGATTATCAGAGTAGCCTACCTACTTACACACGGGTAGGTATCTATCTAGCTCATGACTAGATACCTAAACATATTTACTTAATTAACATACCTAGTACCTACCTACCTATACCGCACCAATATCATTAATGTATTGTTTAGGAAGTACCTACCTACCTATCTATTAAGTAGGCAGTTACATATAGGTAATATACCTACCCTACCTACGTAGATAATAGGTATACCTACCTACCTATTTTTATTTTGGAGCGTTATAAATAGATAGAAGATTCTATATAATTATTTATAGTACCTAGTAGGTAGGTACTATTAAATTAATTAATTCATGTATGCTTTGTTTTTAGCACTTCTAAAATGTAGGTAGGCACCTACCTATTTAACACTTTATAGCTCTAGAATGGCGGAGCTTCATAAGAAAGATGATATCTTTTTTTTATTAAGATCAAATATCAACCTAATTTGCTTAATATAGCTTTAATATAGCTTTAAATTTAATATTTTTAATGTATCTAGATCATCTTAATTGTTCTGAGAAATTAATTTAAATAATAAAAGAAATATGAATGATAATTATAGAGATAGGTACCTACATACCTACCTATTTAATATTTGAATTGAGTTTTGTCAGATAAATTAAAATAAAATAGTTATAATAGTTATGCAGTATACCTACTGTCAACTGCTCCACATACCTATTAGATATAATTTTGATATCTACAAGGTCAGTGATACATACCTATAAAGATATAGATAGGTATAGGTATCTACCTACCAAACAATTATTAGCTAGATTTTTAAAAGATTCATTTAATAAAATAATTCTGGTTCAATGAATCGTTGGTGTAAGTAGGTACTTACCTACCTACCTATTACAATTTATTACATTAATATTAAATGTAGGTTGTAAAATCAGAAAATAGAGCATAAGGTATTCATCAAAAGTCAGGTAAACGATTAAAATAGAAAGTGGAGGTGGGGGATAACTTACATTTTCAAGTAGGTAAGTAATTTATTAATATAAGTAGATACATATAATTTAGATTAGCATGGTAGGCACCTACCTACCTACCTACCAACTCTGATTACAATCACTTTGAATATCAACATTAAAGTGATTAGATTTGTACCTATTTACTCATACTCGTAGGTAGGTAAGTACCTACCTATTTATAATCGCCAAGAGATTCATTAAGGTGCTCTGCACTTTAGTATTTCGTGCGCTTTGTATTTCATTTTTATAGAAGGTGGCTAATAGATAAATTATGCCTATATGGGGTAGGTAGGTAGGTACTAAACTCTGAAAATGATCAAAGTCTAACTAATTAAGTACCTACCTATACGTAGCTACCTACCTATAGATAATTCTAATAAGTATCTACCTTCGTCAATTGACGAAAGATTATGTTTTAATTTATCAAAAATCATAAAACCTTGTTTAAAGTGTGTGTGTTACAACTTTGATAACGCATACAAAAATAACATCAGCGTCGACTCCTCTAGCAAATAGCGTGGACAAGAAAACTGTCGATGCGAGTAAGCACGTTGGAAATGCAACTTCTTTCTTTATCACATAAAACTTCTTTTCGATCAACACGCAGCTATAACTCATTTGCTCCAAGCTAATCTTGTTTAGGTAAAACAAAACCTACGAAACTCTGGAGACAGTGCTAAGACCCCCTCCCCACCCCCCATTCCCGAGTGATTTATTTTATATACCCGCGTGCTATAAATCTGTCGGGTATAACACTATCTGGAGCTAGTGTTGCGCGTTAATGGCTAATGACGTAGCACTCTTGTACGAACAATATTTTGTTGGTCAAAATCCATAATCCAACGTTTTATCACAACGCCATTAAGCTCGCTGCTGAGAGGGATCCAGAATTTGTTTATACATAGCTCCACTGACAAAAAGTTTTTATTTAGTAGTGTTATAGATATTATGAAAAGAAACGACTAAGGTATGTTAAGAAAATCTCAGTTACCTATTCTTGTATTAAGGTATCTAATTGTTAAAACTGTGCAAAACTTTTCGTGTCTGAGGTGAATTAAAATCTTACTTAAACTGATAAGTAATAATCATTTTCCTACATCCAACAAGATTTTGCCGATGATGTATTTATGCCTAATATCGATGCTATTTATTTGAAAACCTTTAATAGGTACCTATTAAAAATTAGTAGGTAGGTAATGGAACCTAAGGGTATTTAAATACAATGGAATAATTATGAGGGTTGAGGAACAAAGTAAAGATATTTCTATATGTTTTATATGAATATGCAGTTTGACAAATAAATCAAACTGGAAAAATCTAATTGGGGACTAATTAATTTGCTTCTCAGGAAATTTTCCTTGGAAATTAAGTAAGAGGTTTCTGCCATATTATATAGGTTTGTGTACCAACGTAGGTACATACCTACAATAGCTGTGCATTATTATATAGGTACGCACCACCTACACATTATATAGAAAACGTCATGTGAATAGCCATTTATACCAAAAACAGAGTTAATAAAGACCTATTTCCCAGTCCCCACGACACCCACACATTTTCTAAGCGGGCAGCCAGTCTGAATAACATTTAACCCCTTTGAAATGTAAAAGCATTACGGAATGAAAAAACAGCACTTATGTACCCCGCGACTCAGATAAACCATCTCTCGTACAAAGCGCACAAAGATACAATGCCTCTGAAAGGGTTCAAGAACGCACTTTTAAATTAACTGCTCTGAATTCTCAAATGACTTACAACACAATTTAAATACATGCCATTCTGGCTTTTACTTTGTCGACTCTCGAAAATAATTAAGATCAGTATCGCTTGAACAAGAAAAGCGATATAAAATATTACTGGTCGCAATACGTCTATTTAAAATAGGTCCGTTTACATTTTTCCTTTTCATGTCATTGTCTCTGGTCGGAGAGCGCTTGCAACCGTCACGTTCCAATTTTGAAAAGTGTCGGAACAAAATGGTAGTCGCTTTGTGCATTGCCCCTGCTCCTGACTGCCGCGAGTTTGGTAATTTAGCAGATGTTTGGTGCCTTTGATGTCGGCTACATCCAGCGTTTGTAGGTTTCGAGTCATTTCTATCTAGTGACGTATTTCATCCTATTGTCTCCCATTTACATAGGTATCTATGTAAGCACAACACAACAGTCGGCAAGTTTGGAATCCCGAACGTGATTCGTAATTATTCATACGGCATACCGACGTCAAAAATATCATACGAGAAGTCATAGATACAACCAGCCATCAGTAAAGTCTGGTAACCAAATTGGAACATCACCGTGCCGTGTTTACAACTCGACAAAAAAGAATAAAATAACAAAGGAGCCGAATTTAAATTCCAATCGAACTTTGACACATGCCTGCCACCATAAACAATGGAAATTCAAATCATCGTTGTATTCGACAGCCGCCGACCTAATGCGATTGTGGCGTGAGCGCTCCGTACTCTATGGCTCTTCATCTATAAATAGGAGCCTTTTCTCTCACTTTTTCTTCACAGAATCTGAGTCGAGATCGGCCGATAAGCTATCTCGTGTGAGACGGTCTCAATATCCACAGATGGCCTTGCTCTCGTGTAATCTCTGCCCTCAACGTGGATATTTTGTCATTTTTTGCTGGTGATTCTTTGAAAATCTCGCTTTGTACTCTAATAGGGACATTATTTTGACGTGGAGCACGCCGCCGTAATATTGTAAACACTGATTGAGTATAGATAAGTAAGACAATCGGGGTTTTGTCCTTGGATGTGTATTTTTTTTGTGCGGTGACGCGAATTTAAAAGCCTCGGATTGACATGCAAAGCCTAATGTTACCGAGAATTTATGTCAGCTGCCCTTCTCAGCAGCTTCACAAATACATGCTCAGGCTTACATACCTATAGGATGGTAGGTAGGTACTATACGATGTTACCATTTAGTTAAATTTAACTTAATATAGGTACCTACCTACCTTTGAATAGTGTTAGTCTATATAAAATTTGTTTTGTAAATGCATATAGTAAGTACCTACCTCGTTTTATATCTTACCAGTTTAATTTAGCTACCACTGAATTGTTTGTTAGCAATCCAAAGAAGCTTGTTTCACTGCGCACATATAAAACAACTTACAACCATATAATTGTGCTACAGTTTTATAGTTATACGTACATTTTAATGTTCCAGCAAAACAAGTTACTTAAATCCAAACAGAAGACTATTCAGCAGTCCCGCCACTCAATAGCGCGATAAAAATAAGATTTTTATGAAAATGACGAGCTCAGTTGTCGGCTTCGAGTGTTATTGCTGAGCGAAACGCTCTAGTATCGGTGTGTTTTGTTGAATTAAGCAATAAAGGTGGCCATATCGGACCGACAACAGAAGTTACACCGTCGATCACGCCACACAAACGGTCGCAGATAAGCGACACGATCGCATTTCATTTAAAATTACCGCCAACATGCAGTCAAGGTGCTTACTTACTTAATAGACGGGTCAAAAGGGGTTTTTAATCCGCCTCGTTTATAAATCTTTGTTGGTATTACTTATCTGATAACGTGCAGTTTTGCGTCAAGGTTCATTAGCTTTCTGTTTTGGAATATTTTTAAATTGAGATGTAGAAGCTAGGTGCAACGTATAATTTTTATTACGATTATGATGGCTCGTATGAAATAAAAATAACTTCGTTTTTAATTAGGTAAACTTTTAGTTTAGAAACTGTCATTAAAATTTGTGAGCATATTCGACTAACCAACATCTGATAAGATTTCATGATTTTTACTGAGCTTAAATGAGCTAGTTTTCCCAATACATTTTTGCCAAATTAAGCCATTAAATTGCTTGTATGTAATAACAATGGATACTTACGTAGTATAGTACCTACCTATAGGCTCGTGGTTATTACGATCAAGTAGGTAGGTACCTATAGTGGGATTAATAATTCAAGTCACAAAAATGACAAGTGCAACTGTCACTGATACAAAAAAGGGTGACCCGCTACAATAGTGATGACCGGCAGTTTTGTTCTTTCAGTATCCGATACATAAATCTAGTCGAAAATCCCAATATTTCATTTTTTTAAACTAAATTTGAATTTAATTGAAACCAAAATTAAATAAATAAAATCGAATAAATGTTATTAATTTAATTAACCTAACATAGGCTAATCATCCAATTCATGTTTAATTAAAAAAAATGAATAAATGTACGAATAAATATAATTTATTTGTCCAGTACCCGTACAAATAGTCGCTTCCAAAACAAAATGGCATCCATAGCGTGACAAGTGATGACCATAGTTCTTCCAATAGCCAAAAACAAATAATATACATAAGAGTATTTTATGTAATATTTAATTACCTACCGTGTATGTTTTCTGTTTTATTACCATAAATTACATATTTTTATTTATATAAAGGCAATCTGACAATGAATAAAAAAAAAGGAAACTCTAGTCGAGTTTACTTTATCCTTAGCCGACTTTTAGTTGTTAAAATTCGAATTTACCACAACACTATTTATTTGGGACTAAAAACCTGCAACACTTGAAATGTCATTTCTCTGCCTACAATGAATAATCGGAGTATACCTATTACTTTTATAGCACCCAAGTATAATACCTACCTACCTTGCATGGCTTAAAAAAAGCTAAATTAAAGTGCGATACCTATATTATGATGTCAGGTCAAAACGAACAAGTAAACACATAAAATATACCATAACTATTTTTAATTTAGTTCAAACATGATGGAGTGTTTACAAATGCGTGAATAATTAAACTCTTCACTCCTTACAGTTGACACAAAGCCGTGACCTGTGATACGTCGTCACGGTATAAAGCTCTGCGACTGGCGGCTCCAAAAGAAAATACACATAAAAGTGCGGCCCTAGTTTACGTCGCGTTGTTGTCCTGCTGAGCAGACGAACTACCTATCCCTTATCTGTGCAACTTAGCAAACAAAACATCGCAACCGGCAATAAGCATAAAACAAAATCGTTTCGACCCCATACACGCCGTCGCCGAACACTTGGAAAAATCCCTATGGATTTTCCGCGCGGGGTGACGAGGGCGCCCGGGGGGGGGGAGGCGGAGGGGGAAGGAACGTAAAAGAGAAAAGCTGCGAGTTTTTATCTCGGCGCCATAAATTTTATTCGTAGCGTGATTTAGTGCGCAGATTGCCCCGCGCGCCCCGCGCCCCCGCGCCTACGCCTCGCCCGGGTAAGGCTGCTAGTCATTGTCAAAATTATTGCACCCCTATCTACTGAAGCTTTAAATATATGTCCCCGACACGTAGTTATGCCTACAACCCGTTTCTACGTAGAACACGATGCCTTTATATAGATTGTATAAGACGTTTGGCTGTAGCGTATCGCTTATGTATCAATGTGTATGGAAAAACACTTACACTTAAGTCAAGTGTGTAGTTTTCGAGATAATCTAACAAAGCATAGTTTACTAACTACTTTGTAGAGAATCCATTGAATTAAGCCTATTCTTTCTCTTTGTTACATAGTTTATTCTTGTGTAAAGTTGCGCAAACTTCGCTTTCCCTCGCAATGAATGGCATTGAAGTTTCCACTTGATCTATTTGCAATATTGCTATAAACACTGCATACGAAGTGAGCCGTCTATAGAATAATGCAATATCGACCAGTGGCGCCATCCATTCCGTAAGAATAAAGAGAAAAAAAAACATCACAATCCTAATCCTCCATTACTTTTGCTTTAAAAGTAAAACTTACTTATTTGTCAATACCGAGCCACAAAGGCGCCCAAATACCCTTACACTGAGTGAAAAGCATAATACACGCCTCATAATAGTGGAGCAATTCAGAGACTGTTAAAATCATAATGCGCTTTTGTTGCTCCTTTGACAGCTTACTTTGTATTTTTTCTGTCTAATCTTTCGTGGTTTCGTGTCGCGACCGATGCGTAACGCACGAGAAATGGTATATTTTTCACCGATTTCTGGCGAATCCTCGATCGCTATCGTAAACATGTATTTTATGTAAACACGACAAATTTCATGGTGATGTAAAACGTTGTCCGCAGATGCGCGTGCGATATTTTTATTGTGTAGGGCCGCGGTGCGGGATCGGAGGCTCGCATTTGATCCGGGACGCTCACTCCACACTGTGTCTTATCTCGGATCTGGTTTTATGAAACCCTAAATTTACGACTGCGGCTGAGGGGTGGGGGCTGGTATTAAGCTGACTCTCGACGCTTCGCCCCGACAGACACTTTTGTCACCGACAATTCATTGCGAAGCACGTTCGACAAAAATTTTGCGTGTCAAATTACCGCACGCCGAACGGTCGATTGATGTCGAGATTAGGGAAATCGTCAAAACTGTCATTGTGTTTCACATTTACGATTATTACCAATGTATAAATGATAATACTTTTGTTTTCCATGAATTCATCGGTGCCTTCCTCTGTACTCGTATATAAGTAAGTACCTACATTTACCGGTTTGGAATTTATTTTGGCACGTTAACATTCTTACAGTGAAGATGAAGATATTGTAAGACATTGAATCGATAACTGCAAGTGTGTTTAATCTGGTTATTTACGAAGTACTTTAACGTGCATTTATTTTATACATACAATTACATATTACAAAATTGCTAATATTCTGTGTGTGAAAATCGATTGCATTCTTATCAATGTCATAAACCCAGCCATTTGCCTAAGTAGGTACCTATATTACAAAAACACCAAAATCAATATAACAACATAATGTATTTAAGAATCATCATATAAGCGGAGCAAACATTTGATGAATTAAAATCCACAGTTTACATAAGAATCTTAATTAGAAGAGGAGGTTGGTCTTAATTGCGGGCCTCGCTAGACCCAGAGTCGGGTTAGCCCAGATACAGGCGGATCCTCTATAAATTACGGGAATAAATCCCGGGAAAGAAAAATTGCCCTCTGGAGCACATAATTCTTGCCTTGTCACAAGCCCTCCTTATCTATAGCCAATACCGGATTACAATGCGATTTTTATTTTATGCTACATTCGTATGAACTTCCTACATTTATATGCTTGTATTTCTCTTGAATTGGCTCTGAGGATTTGGGAACGAATGTGAGCATAGGTAACTACTGTCGTCAATATAATTATCTTCTGATTTTTTAATAAATAATGTACTTACCTGTGAGCTTAATAAATAATACAATGATTAATTTTATGGAATGACAAAGTTCGCAGTTAAGTACCTACCTATCTACTTACATGTTACTTTTCCTTCATTAGTAGAGCCGTGAGAAAGGGGCTCACTATTATTCAAACAGTAGTCCACTACGGTGTCTACTTCTGTAATTCAGTTAGAAGGATAGGTACATATTAGTATACTTTCAGTTCAGTTACCTACATGAAACTTTGCAGCTGTCGACAAGGCATATTGCTAACTACTTATAATTTAATGCCTACTCAACAAAACGACGGGCTCGCTGAAAGTAGGTAGAAAACCTAATTGAAACTATTTACTTAATATTATTAGGCATACTAATTTTACATGGCCTAGCAATAAGGTGTTTACTAGGTATCGAATTTCATGTTTGCCGGTACTTACCCAGTTTATTTAGGTAAAGTTTAGTCGACAAAAAATTAGAAGTCTAAATAAAGCTTAGTTTGATGATCTTTCAGGTTACCTACCTACCTACTAGAGATTCCGTTACGACCGCTATTTAATTCAGAAGTTTTGTTACATCAGAGATGACCTTTTATTAGATGTTACTTAAATAATATTAAAATATACATTTTATTTCCTACTGAATTCAAGGTACCTAGATACATACCTAGGTACTAATAGTAAAATGAAAAATAACTGAAGCATTTAGGTAAAAACTGTATAAATATCCTGGGACATTTAATATATTATAAGTAAGTTACCTAGTTCTTTTTTTGACAAATTCTCCGGTTAGCTATCTATCTATCGAATCGAGTGCGGTGGTGTGGATCGTTAGACTTTTACACACTAGAGATATTACACAAAACATGTTGAAGTGAAATCAAATAAACACTCTATCTGTATATATAAATTCTAATAACAATACGTCAGTTAATATTTTATAATGTTGGCCAACAATATATTTTAATGGACAATGACAAATGATTCCCTTTGTGGCCAATATTGAGATGTCACTGCGACCATTGTGCGCCAACAATCGAGCAAATTCACGAAAATATTCTAGTACAAAAAATACATCTAAACTCGGTTTCAACGAAATATTTTGACAAGATAATGTATGGGCAGGTATATGGGCAGAGTGAGCCTAATGATTCTTTAATAGATATCTAAAAGCGGGCGATATATTCGTGATGATGGATTTTTTACGATGATACTTAATAGGAAATTTTTCTTTCGCTAACTTTATCTGCCTTGTGATTAAAATATTGTGAACAAATAAGCACATTTCTTTCTGTAGATATCTAGGTATTTTATTCATGGAACGTCCTTTGACTATAAAATAATACAGCTTGTTAACTATTATCCCCTACTTAGTTAGGTATTTTGGTGAATCAATTCATGACTATTTCATATCTGACCATTAATTGCATAACAAATGCGGTGACATAGCATTGTTATACAATTTATTACTCTCTTTTGTCAATATATGTGTGACAGTGGCAACACTAACCCATAGTTAGCAACACAGTAGGCAATAATGATATTTATTTATTTTGGTTTGCAAAAGATTATTGTATTTATATTTGTATAGCTTTCGGTGTTTGTTGGTGGTTCTTTGTGTATAAGAAAACAACAAATAGCCTCCAGTGCCTCTCCGATAAACAAATACTTGAGCTCAAGGAATTCATGCGAATTGTGTTTAGGTCCTACTATTCACACTTTTTGTGTCACTTAACCGTGAGGGCGCTAGTAGAATAAAATGAACTGCTGAGTTCAAACTCCTAAATCATATTTTGAAATGTTCATTAATCGTACTACTTAAGAACTTAAGTAGTTTCGTAGTGGTCAATACCTAGTGGTTCGCTTACGGGTTTTTTTTAATTAGCTACTCACAGCTTTTAACCCAGAGTTCGCTTACGTGTGACCTCAATAAACAAAGACAAAAGAATAGCGTCAAATAATATTAAATAACTCTCAATGCTCAGGTAACAAACAGCTTCTGCACACCAAAAACACTTAAAATAAACAATGTAATAAATCAACTGTAGCAAAAAAACTGACAATGGAATAATTTAAACAAAAACTATGACGGGCAGCGCCACACAGGCAGTGCAGTTCCGCAACCCAACACAACCCTACAATTGCACGCACTATTACTTCTAAAAGAATTCGACACGGCCGGCGTTGTTGTCAAACACGCCGATATAACACAAAACACGGACATATTTATTGCAATATTAGATAATTTAACGATGTGAACGCCTCCCCACGACCGCCGCGAAAACATAATTCGGTCAAAGTTTAATACGTTGACAAAGATCAGAATACTTACTAATCGTTCGGGCGTGATGTCGTAATAGCTATTTCAATTTTATGTGTTGTTTAATTGTGAGAAAAGTTATCATTCCCCGTGTCACGTATGATTATTTTGCAGTTAATGTTGGAGATAAGATATATTTACGAGACGATTAAAATTAAAATAGATTTTTTGACCTGATATATGTTTTAAAGCCTTTTCAAATTCTAAACAGTTAGACAATAACATATCTACCTATCGTTGAGAAAATTCATTTATCTCAAAGCGACTCATTGTAACAGCATAGGTAGGTATAAGTATGGTAAATAAAGTGTTCCTACACTTATTACTAGATAAAAGTAGATTATTTTTTATATCAGTTATTTAATATTTAATAGTAATTATTTATTCTTTGATTTATTTATGATTATGTTAGTAAACATTTACTGAATTAAATTCTTATACTTACTTAATTCAAATTAAATCGTATAACTTTACCCAAAAATTCGTTAACATGACAAAGCTAGTTCTAACACAATTTGGTAACAATAAAACGCAAATTACGTGACAATATTTAGGGTCAGTGATTAGCAATGGCTCATCAGTGATTCGATACGGTGAGTGGAATATATGGTTATTAAACGATGGGGTCGCGTTGTACGCAAATTATTTGCCACGAGTCTACTCATTCAATATAAGCCAGCATTAATTATAAACTATTTAGAATTATATTGCTAGTTCGAATTTGGGTCGATTTTAGTCAAAGCCATTTAGAATTGGTACATAAACGTTGTGTATTTTGGTCAATTCTTGCTATGTAATGAGAAATTTTGCTCGGTAAATACAGTAGGCTCTTTTGATTAGGATAGAAATAATTTTGATAAAAATACCTGAATAGGTACATAATACATACAAAGGTACTTTCGTGGTATTTCGAGCTGTACTTGAGAGCTAGTAGGTTTCAGGTATTTTGTACTTACCATCCTCGGTCATTTATATTACCTAGATACATATTAGATCTTAATTAGGTAGGTGTAATATTGTGTAGGTACTTTTACTCCATAATGTTTGTTCTATTCCTTTGCGTATAAATAAAAAAAAATATAGAAGGTATTTTTATTAAAGTACCTATGTGCTGACTATGTCACTGAGTGACAGTTGAAAACTAGGTTTTTACCTAATCACACGCTTATCAAATCTATACATTTCATTTACTTCGATATAAACAGGATGCATTACGAAACAAGAACAGAGGGCTTACTCCCGAAAACGATTCGAATTTGATTTCAATTTGAACTCCTATTGGTTAATCCTGAACCAAAAAATTTCATCTTGAACTCCTATTGGATAATCCCGAACCAGTACGAATAAAAAATCAAGATGGCCATGGCTAAGATTGACATTTATTCGATCGGTAACTTTCAGAATTATAAAATAATTTGTGTGTGGTTAATTTCTACAGAAAAAAATAAATATTTTTTTTTTTTTTTCTAAAACGATTTGTACATTAGATGTAATTTTTTAGATTAGATAAATTTATCCTAGATGAGATAACTCGATCCTGAAAAAGTACCTTTTTACTGATCATGTATTTTGACGTTTAAAGTCGTTCCCGCCATTTTATTCACAAATGTCATATAGTGGCTGGAGTACGGACTTTTCGATTCGGTTTCGATTGTAACGAAATTCTTGATCAAAGTTAGTTCCAAAAAGTGTCACCGCACGATCATGCGCTAGAATCGCTATCAAAAATGTATGAAATGACATTTATTCGATTAGAACTTGTTTCTCGAAAGCGTCGGGAGTAAGCCCTCAGTGTCGCAATAGGAAACAAAATAACATTTATAGTGCATTAATATGCAGATATTTTGTAACTAGGTGATGAAGAGGCTGACCACATCCTCGCGTCCGGTGAACACACTAGCCGACCTAACCTTGTCAGAACGCCACACTAATATTAATATTAAGCTCGTTTACCCAATAATAATGATTAATTAACAGCTACTGGCCTTTTGTGGAGAAAAAAATAATATAATTAGTCTAATTTTATTTTATATAAATATTGAAAGATGCCGAGATGCATCCGTAAGACGATGTTTATCTCAATTGCCTTCACAAGGATCATGTGGCTATAAAATACGGTTATTAATAATTCCAATGGAGACGTTAATGTGTACGGCGGGATTGAAACTGAATGGTGCACCGTTCCTTCTAATTAGGAATATAATGATTTTTAATTGAGAATAAACATGGATACCTAATATGATGTGATTAGGCTAAGTAGTTAACAAATCTATAAGTACCCGATTTCATAGATATGTATTTTATATCCGATTGGCTGTTTTATTGCCCATTATATTATTTATCTGATAAGCCATAAATAATTTGCGATTGATAAAAATATTTATCTCATCAATAAAAATATTTTCATGCTAGTTGTTATGACTAATGAAAACTGAATTATTCTAATTTGTTTTTTAGGAAATGCATCACGAAAAGTCTATAAAAAATTATAATCGCCGACTATAAAATTTCCTATATGATTTATACACACAAATATAGATAGTAGATAGCAGGTATTCCTGTCTCTGTATGGGTATGTATTTGCCGTAACAACATAGGTAGGTAGGTACCTATTCCTATAGACATAAGTCACAAACATCAAACCATTCCAAAGTTGTCAACTATCTTCGACAGATTCCCGGGAACACGAACAACCAATGCAGGTACGCATTTAAATTAATTAAAGGGGGGGGCGTGAGGACCGCCCGCGCGCTACCGTCCCCGCGGGGCGCCCCACGTGACGACTTCATGCAGCTTCCCGGAACCCGGGATTTAGTGAAACTAGTCCCGGAGTGCTCAAGCCGTACCTGTGTAGGTACGTACGTGACATACCTGCTCCCATGGGAGAAAGGTCAACGATCTATTTCTTTTGTTTGTCGTGCAGCGTAGGTGTAAGTAAGGGTAGGTATGTATACCTACCTATTAGTCACAGTTTGGTATTTAAGTTATCTATGCGGATTTCTTATAAGAATGGAGTTTCGAATTTCATATATTTTTTAATTTAACGAGTTACTTACTTTACCTAGATAGCTGCTTAGAAAGATGAGTCATCAAACTTGTAACTTATAAGTTACAAGTTAACCCGCGCAACTTCGTTAGCGTCACATGATCGTTTTACATTAAAAACCTCGAAAATAACAGTACTTCTCCTCTATTTAATGTTAGATGTTATTATACCTACATATAAACCTTCCTCTTTTACTCTCTATCTATTAAAAAACCGCATCTAAATCCGTTGCGTACTTTTAAAGATTTACAGAGAGAGGACAGAGAAAGCGACTTTGCTTTATACTATGTAGTGATTACCAAAATAGATCATCTAGTGGAGCTGGGCTTAGAATAAAAACTTGTAATCTTTTAGGAACATGCCCTCACAGAAAATTATTTTCTTTCAAAAGATCTAATATTAGGATTTCACACTTATTGAATTTCTATAAACATAAAGTGCTGAAAGCGCAAGTTCCGACGTCGGCGTTCTCTCTTAACTCTTAGAACCTCTATTCATGTATTGTCGGCAAAACTAACGCATAAAATGTAAAACCAAGAACAAAATCACAAGCTTTCTCTTTGTACGACAACAAAGTAAGTTGGAAATTCATTAGCATAATAATGCCAATCAAAATTTCATGTAGGTCTGTCGATCGAGTCCTCATGATTCTGTGATTTGTGTAACGACTAGTGACAACCCACTGTGCGCCTACCTGTGCAAACATTGTCACAATAGGCGCTGGCCCTTAACTCGCCCGCTATGAGTTATTGCGACTGCCCCTTAAATATTTCATCGATTTTATTGTGGCTCCAATGTCAACCCCGTCTCGACGATAGCTATAAAGACTGTCGTTAATTTTTTGCGCAATAACGCAAATCTTGTTTCACACCGATTTATTTCGATCGAGAGACGTACAAAATCGGCTTATACATTAATGAATTTACCAGCCTCCGTCCGTGCCCTTAAATATAATTTGAATAAAAAATTAAATTAAATCAATCCATTCGAATAGATATAAGAGGTTCCACAGAAGGCTTTACAAAGTTAACCCGAGCTCACCTGGCCCCGTACACCTACTCTCCCACAGATAAAAAACTCTTATAAAGAGATAAATTATTGCGTTATGGCTTTTTGAAAGAGTCCACTGCTGCTGAGAAATGACAATATTATTAAAAAGTACGCGTCTTTGTCACAATATCTTTTTGTATTCGATATATTGTCGCCATAATAAATGCTGCCCCTTTATGGTTCGAGCATTGTGCTCCCTACCTTTGTGGACATTATTAAATATATTTTAAAGAGTTTTATTAATGGTGGGCGTCGTAAAGAGAATGTTTGATTTATTTTTTCGACGCGTGTGCTCGATGTTAGTGTGATATCCTTCAATCATTTGTATTAAAGTTTGAGATACAAAAAATATGGACAGACAGACCTAAGTTTTAAATGTTTAAAATTTATTGTTTCGTATGTAAAAGAGTCAAAGGCCAGTCGCGGATTTATCGATAAGCAAATAAGCGTAGCTGAGATCATCACGTCAAAAAATCATATAGGTACCTAGCCTTCATATTATCTATGAAAAAATCCTACAATCATTTTTCATTTTAATACACTGTTAATCATAAATTCATTACAAATGATATTCTACATTCAAATCATATATGAGTAGAGTATCATCTGTCGTGTAACTCCATCTTTCAAATAAGCAATAGCAATACTTTAACCACATAATAAATGCTCAAAAAAATTCATTCCCACACATCGTCATCGTGCATAAAACCCGCGAAAAATTGAGATATCAAATTCGTTGTTTTGAAATACGAATCTTTTACCTCGTTCAAATGTATTCACGCCTTTATAATATAATTTTTATTATGTTGATGTTCATATTTTTCTATAGAGGAGATCTTATTGCATGAGCAGGTACCTACGTGACCATTATATTTTTTGCCCCCACATGAAGCGAATATTTAAAATTAAATTATCTGTTACAATGATGTTCTTAACACCTGTTCCAGTAAATTGATTGTTTAGGTACTTTATATATACAATAACTGTATTTATTGATCATATTTAATACCTGCAAATTATTAACAATGTAGTCACTAAGTCGTAATAATTAGCCCTTTGTCTCGCATGTATTCGTTGTATGAAGAGTATTCTGAAGATTGTGACTTTTTTACAACTACTAATTTAAGAGACGTGGTGTTTAAAATCTAAAATTGTAAAATTGTATTAGCCTAAGTAGTTTATTTTTGTTATGTTATGTTGCATGCTGCGGTTTCCTATAATTAACAGGGCACTTAGCTCATTATTTTTTGTATCTACTAGTTTATATTTTTACACAGTGTACTTGTTGTTGGAAATCCTAATAAAAAAAAATAAAAAAAAAAAAAAAAATTAGTGGAGTTCATCGAGAGAAGTACCGGTAGTACCTATTTCCATAATTAATCTATATTGGTCGTGCCGTGAGCGAGTCCAAGTAGGGCTGTGGTATATTTTGTATTCAAAATCATATGGTTTCCACTTACCATCAGATGAACCGTTTACTTCATGAAGATAAAAATACACAAGAATAGACTCGAAAACTTTAACATTCTTATTACAAGCTTTAGCTATTCGATAGAACCCTACTCTTTCTCTCCTAGACTTAAAAATTAAAAACTGATAGCTACCTATACGTTTTCTTGGAAATAAATATGAAACTAGTTGAAATCAAAAGCTGGCCAAGATGCCCGTCGGAAGCCGCGGAGGTCAATAAATAATATAATAATATCACGTGGCGCTTAACAAATGGATGCTCCGTGCTTTGCCACCGGTGCACTTGACTCAGTAAACAGATTTGTCAACTTACAGACGGGGTTGTAGGTACAATGTGGAACAGAAAACTGTGATAGTGACATTTATGTAAAGCATTTATAAGCTAGCTAACTGTTCTTCATCTTCATTTTGATGCTGGAATTGTAAATATGGATATTTATCACAAAATTGTAAGTGCTAAAATTACGGTCAGTTTTACTTAAATACTTTTAGCTAAACCACCTACCCTACATATTACTATTTGATACACAAGGGATACCTATAGGTAAATTTCTTATAATAATTGCAAACTACTAGGTATCACAATACGCCTTGCACAAAAGCCCTTAACTTGCTTGTACTTCGGGCAGTTCCTCCATATAATACTAAAAATAAATCTTTACCTATTTCAGGGTACTAGGTCTAACATAATACCTTAAATCTAAGAAAACATACACAACAAAATCTTGTTTCCTTTAACTGTGGCACAGAGAGACAACGACGTAGGTTCTCTATATATAAGGAGTCCTTATTAAGGACCATATTATACAACAGCCAACTGTAAGCCGTAAGAACTAGGTATATATTACGAGCATCGCTTCTGTAATTCATGCTCATAGGTAACTACTCTTTGGCAGGACCCCCGCGATTTGCCGGCAGCTGGAGTGTCCCTTCTGCTCAATACCATCATCAATATAACCAAGAATATACATATAACAATCATTTATAAAATACCACGATTATTGAGCTACAAAATAATCTGAATTTGGTATTAAATTTATTCCAACTGGTTTAAAATATACACTCTAATTGGAGTCACATCCCGTCATTTGACATACTAAATAACCATTAAAAGGATGTTGCATCACCTTGTTTGCTTATATTTGATACAATTTCTTAATCTATTAATAGCTCCACATCCTTGGGCCAAGGTTGGTGGATTTTGTTCTAATTTTTTTGTAATTAATATAAGTGATTATAAAAAGACATTAATTTATTATATTAGATAGCGGTACTAATTTTATTGAAAAGTTACGCTTAATTAAACGCTGGTTATTTAATATTGTACTTATAAATGTAACTATAAATAGAGATTAGGACTAGTGTCCCGTTAAAGTGATGTCTCAAAAAACACTTTCCCTCTCCAATAAGATTTTAAAGTCCATTTGGAGGGTTATCTTTACTGTTATGCCCAAAACGCAGTAAATGTTGGCAGCTCTATCGTTATGTTTTAGAATTTAGACAAAGATGCAATGACCTCGAATTTATACGAGAGTGACTTGAGACTTTTGATTAGCTTGTGTTATAGCAAAATTACCATGTTGTGAAGTTTATTTGTCTTATTGGTTTCACCCGCGTTGCCGGAGATCTTCAATTTTCCCGGGATAAAAAGTAACCTATGTGTTAATACGGGTTATAACCTAACCAAATCATTTTTGTAGCTTTTGCATTAAAGAGTAACAAACAAACATCCATCCATAAATACAAACTCGCAAACCTTCACAGGATTCCTTGAATCGAATCCTTAAGTAATAAAAAATAATATGTAATTAGTAGGTAGGTATAAGAAAATAACCCACTTTTTTAATATGGTCTATTAGACCTTCAAGCATCATGCACAGAGGTGGTCAGACCACCGGGTGACAGCACGTGCCGTCAGTTTACCCTCTCAACACCTCTCGAGCAAAACTTCCGGACAAAACAACAGCGCCCTCTACACGAGTGTTTGATACAGTGAGGTGCGCATACGCAGCTGCGTTTAGCACGCGCTCTTAATGCCATGAAGTGTATTGTTTCAGTTAAGTGTCAACCCTTACCGTTATACCACGGTGGTCCACAATTAATACGTTGATCGCCTCTTAATGACTTTCCTGCAGTTATTCATAATACAATGTATTATTATGATATGGCTCAGACTCGTAAACATTGCAGTTTGAATATACCATTTCAGTTTTTGTTTGTTGTTTAAAAGGACTTGTGTTTTATTTGAACATGAAGTGACACGGTCATTTTATTTTCGGCATAGGTACCTACAAGAAAGTATCAAGTAATGGTTCCATTTGATATAAAGATCTAAATTGTTATAAATACTTAGTCATTCTATTTTAGATACTTTTATTTCCAGGAATACCTACCCACAAGTTTTGTTCTCCATCACCTCAATTGTTCAAGGAATTACAAGTGCGATCAAATTCTAAAAGAGAATATTATGTAGGTTTCTCTAAGATACAAATAAATAACAATAAGATCGTAAAAGTTAGTAAGTACCTATATCAACTTTATCTGTTGTTAGAAGCTTACCCACCTGCCAAGTTACATACCAAATATACCTACCTACAACCTTCTCTGATACCTAAATAAATTTGTAATTTAACAATAATAATTACGTTAAAATTATACCTCAAAGCTTTTCACGGTTACGGACACATTCTAAAAATAAACTGCAAACGACAAGACAATAAAACATGAACTCAAAGCCTCTGATAAGTAAAAATAAAATTGCGCGTTAGGTCTTTGTAAATACAGGCGAGGGAGGGTGGATCATCGTTTGAAGTTGGTACAAAGCCGCCCTAGAGCGCGAAAAGTAGGGGGCGAGAGGTCAAAGGGGAGGGGGGGTCCCACAGATCCTATCAGCGTGTCCAAACTGCCACAGACAGATAACAGTGTGCGTGTGTGCGGGCTGAATTTTAATATACCTAATATAAGCTGTGGTGTGGTGTACCGAGTTGAGCAAACGGTTAATTGAAATGTTATGGTTGATGTAGATGTTTGAAATTGGAAGATACGGCTGGTTTATTAATTAAGGTTTATAGCTCTTATTTATTAATTAAAACTTTCATGTAGAGTTTACAGTTATTTAATTAGATTTAATTGAAAAATAATTCTAAAGTAGTATGTATATAGGAAGGTACCTATGTTTTGTAGGACTGGATATATTTAGGCAGGCACTATACCTTTGATAAGTCTCATGTGTATTGATAGCTCAATTGACCGTGACTTCCCACGGCGTTGCAGCAAAGTAAAGTGTGTTCAAAACCGTAAGAACCTTAAGTGAGGCTGTAACATTGTCTGTTTGGTTTACCGCCCCCAAGTATCTTGAAGTATAACATAATAATAAGTTAACCAAGCTAAGATACCATGTCAATCATCTGCATCTGTCATTGCAAAATTTCTGTGTATCTGTTTAGGTACTTATAAAAAATAATAATACCTACCTAAACAAGAGATATTTGATACCAAATTTTGATCTCGACAAAATAAACTGACTCAATCGAAGCGAAGATCAAAAACAAACATCAAGTAGACATTATCAAGTTTAACCTGAAAAATGTGCAGGGACGGCAAACGGGTCGATACTGAAACCCTCCCGCGCCCCCCAGGTGCGACGAGATAATCCAAGATGGCCGCCGAGATAGGACGTGACGTCACAGCGCACCGCGTCCCGCGCCCCGCGCCGCGGCCCCCCGCCCCCGGCGCATCCTCGAGGCCTCTCGCCACCCTCCTTAGATCCTTTCAGAAATCCGCCAAGTACCGTTAGCACAAGAAGCAATGGTAAGTAATATCAAAGAAGACTTGTCTTCAATGAAAATAGTATTACGTTCTGGAATTGGGTATATATTTATTTGTAATTATATTGATAACCAAAACAAAAAGATTCCCCATGATAAAATCTATATAAATCTTTGTAACATCTCTATGATATAAATCGTGTTGAATCGAAAGTAACTTTATCTAAGTATATTAGTGCATTAAAATTTTCAGAATCGGGATAAGTATTAGATAATTAGTTCTTGATACACCCAAAAGTTCTTGATCAACAAATAAAGCATATTTAGCTACCTCTATATCAATTAGCGTACATTAGGTATTTACCAAGAGAAGATTTCAGGACCCCAGAATAGATACATACCTACTTACATATCTACATAATGTTTTTTCCCATTCAAAACTCATTTTTAATTGGAATTTCGATAGAATAAATAATGAAACTACAGAAAATACGCGTATTCAGTTTATTATACTACAACGGGAACTGGTCTATGACGAGGTAGATGAGGAGCATCCACGTGGAAGCCGTTGGTGCCTCCCCTGTACTTGGTCACGTAGATCTTATCATCATCACCCACGTACTGGTATTGACCTTCGATTTCTATGACATATTCACCACTGGCGTCGCTGGGAACTAGCCGGCCACGCTCTGAGACTACGGTATCTAAATATAATAATTTAACATCGTTAAAAAGTGTATGCAATATTTAGGTGTAAGAGCTTGACTGAGAATGATAAAATATAATTTAGGTAGGTACAGAGTAATATTTATACCCTGCAAATGATAAGTAGGTATGTGTAAGAAGTTTTTTATCCTTCGTCACACCTTAGTATAATATTGTTTTCAAATACATATTGTAAAATATATAAAATATATTTAAAGTCTGTTGGTGTCATAACTTGAAAAAGTGTTCGCACAATCAAGAACTCAAAGAATCATACATTTCAAATGAAACTGAATCCGAAAATATTATTCTCCCTCAAATAAATCCAAAAACATAAAATAGGTTTAAAGTATACATACTCTCAGCAGTGATGTACCGAAGGGCATACTGTCCGTGCTCATCGTGGACCTCCTCGTGTCTCAGAGCTGGCAGGATCCGAATGGACATGTCTACGGGACCACACCACGCCGCGGCGACCATACAACTGAGTACTATCAACTGCAAAAAAATCTATATGTTAACTTCAAATTGTTGAAGCTGAAGTGTTTGTTTCATTTAACGCACTAATCTCAGGAACTACTGTTCGAATTGAAAAAATTACAAACATAGGTAAACATATTTATGAAAAACGGGAAAATTATTTCCCAACTCAATCCATTAATTCAGGCACATAAACAGTAGGTAGGTAAGTAATAACTTTGATTACCTACTTTAAGATTTAGTATAGGTAAATTTACATATTACTCACAGTTTTCATTATAGATTTTTTGTAAAAAAAACAATCAGCAGTAGAACAATTCACGAATCCGAATGACAATACATTATAAATCCTAACGATTTTATATACAAAAAAGTTGTTGTTTGTTTACCTAATTAAATGAACTAGATTTATTGTTAATTTAATTAACTAATTTAACTTTAAGTATTAATTACACTTATGAATGTTGTGGTCTACAGCATCCGACGCGCGGTTTGATGCACATTCCAATACTAATGGTATACCTACCTAGTATTTTCCATAACTTAATATCTGTAAACTAGACAACATATGAAATAAATCAGACCGTATCATGTTCAATAAAAAAATAAACACACACTTCTACTATTCACAATATTGCAAGATTTTACTTTTCTAAATCCAAAATGCTCTAAGTTTGCGATTTTTTTGCAAATTTTGAAAAGGATAAAAATAATTTTCTTGTAAATAGCTGATGTTCTGTGAACGGTACCGTGGTGGGCGGGTAGGCGCTATGTGCTCTGAGCTATGTAAGGGGTTATCTCCGCAGTCGGTGCTCTATCTAAATCTGTATTATCGCAACACGCCGCCGAATAATTATTACTACATATACAACTCATATATTAATATAGTACCTACCTATATGTAGCCTTACTGCTAGGTGACGAGACTAAGACTTAGAATTTTCATCATTTCTAATAATTTCTCATAAAAAGAAATAGATAGAGATGGAAAGGATAATTTATCGATGGAGTTTTATTAAAATAATGGTTACAAAGCGTAAAAACATACAATTATATACCTACTTCGAATATCAGTAGCATTCACTATAAGTTGTTTATGTGATATAGAATATGAATTAAAGACCATACCAGATATAAAAAAAAGTGCACCTGAATTTTCATACATTTTATTCTCTTTACTAAAATATGAAGTGCTTTCTTGTCTTTAACAAACGATTTCTATCCAATCAATGTTAATGCGAATCGTTAGAGTGTCGATGTCGTTCCGATGGTATCGATAAGGCATACCGGACCAGGCCCTCACCAGCTCGGAGGCTGAGCCACTCCTCGCCCTCCCATTGTTCAGTAAGAGGGAAACAGGATTGTTGGCCGAGAATTATGCTTTTATGTGATTTTTCAGTCTGAGTAACGAATGGAGTGGTCTTGAAGACAATTGACGCTGTCTGGACGAAGGACTGAGTATCTACTCCGTAAGGATGCTTGAAGGGTTTAATGCGTGAGCCACTTCTTTACGAGGAAATTGCTTATAGGTACTTAGTAACTGAATGATTTAAAATATAACCCTATTATTATATATCTATTATTAAATCTAGAATCAATTATGCCTGTTTAGTACCTATACCTAATAGATATCTACATATAAGAATCCCATAGATTTATTCATTGAATTACTATCATCTTAGTATTTCATCAAATAAATTAATATATGGTCAAATTAAAACCTCCGACACAAATAAATAATATAATAATACCGAAAGTAAACTAAAAAGTTACTTAAGTAACTTCTAAACATTTTATTTTGTATTTATAAAATCTAAGCTCAAATAAAGTGGGTCACCATGAAGGTTATATTAAAAGTATTTAATTTAACTTATACCTTCACACCCGCAACTAATCCCTCGACCGTACATATTTGTTTAATCACGGAATATGTACAATAAACCTTGCTTTACCCTATAGTACATTTAGTATAACTCCCTACGCTCACTGTAATGACCTCGTAACACATTTCTAAACAATGAAACTTTGATACAAACATATAACAATAGTTTCAACAGTGTCGTAAATCCACGAATCGCCAATATAAAATCACTGTATGTTCAAGTTGTGTTTATCTAGGGTTACCATACGTTTGGATATAGATTTTAACAGATGTTTTTGTCACAACAAGACTAAGTGTAGTTTCTATCTGGTTGGCCCGGTTGGCTTTGTGGTTAGTGACCCTGACTCTCAAGCCGCGGGTCGTGGGTTCGAATCCCACCCAGGACAAACATTTGTATGCGTGAATTTCATATGTCTGTTTGTCCTGTGTCTGGATGTAAATATCTATATAAGTATGTATTTAAAAATAGTATATGTAGTATATCAGCTATCTGGTTACCATAACACAAGCTCACTTTGAAGCTTACTTTGGAATCAGATTGGCCGTGTGTGAAAAATGTCCCAGGATATTTATTTATTTATTTATCTTTTCTATTAAATTAAACCTTGTTATTGGGAACTATGATTTTACTCAGTTTTATGAAATGTAAAATTCTTTATTAAATAAAGATAGAGGAGATAGAAGAGGAGGTAAAATTGTAACAAATGATGTAACTGTCTGTATTATAAACCATATTAGTTTGGTGTGTAACGCTATATACCTAAAGGCATCCTCACACGAGTCGTCTCGCGGCGGAAATGGCGTCTAACCGGATATTGTATCGCGCCTTCATCTCCGGCGCGCTTCCGGTTCCGGCGCCCACCTCCCACTAGCTCGTGCGTCGCCTAATTACTTACCCTAACGTTACTATATATAAATCTATAGTATATATAGGTATAGTAGTACAACAGTATTTATACTGGATAAACAGACTACAGGTTACAATGTCCAAAATACAGAGCTGGATCACCAGCAACTACATTTTAATCGTCGCTTTATGTTCTCAAACTAAATTAGGAGTTAATATGATTATTATTCTCGTTATAGTAATTATCTAAGTCTTACTTAGATTGTCGCATAATCATTATATATTATATGTTATACTTAGGTGTAAATAAATCATACTATGACAGAGTAATTTATTGTCGAGTGATATCAGCAAAAGCGTCCTTCTGTACCTAGCGTTAGGTATTGCCCTTTTGAACAAAACATTTTAAATTTCATATAACATGCATCAAAACTACTTACTTAGTATATTTTGGTTAAAAGAGTTCCTGAGTGTAGGTATAAGCCATCAGATTTATCTATATATCAAAATAATGCCTATCGCTAAATACTTTAGGTCTGTCTTCATGTTAAAAGAGATAAGTTATTTAACTATCCAAACAGCTTATACTAGGGACAAGATAATAGGTCACTTTTGACATTTCATCAAAATTCAACAACGTAACCTTGTAACGGCGGGCATAAAATAAGAACTGCACAATTGCTTAACTTTTTTCAATTACGTTTACATATTTATTGTAATAATGACCGATACGAGTAATTTTACGATTTGCTTTCACTAATAAACCATTCTAAACATAATAAACAATTTCTGATCTAAAGAACTGAACGTCGTTACAATGTTGCGACAGTCAACCCTTTTTCTTTTTAAACACTAGGGATGTTACTCTAAAAATCGAAAGCTGATAGGATTGTAAGTTGAATCGAATGCAATGATTACTTGTGAAGAAAAATCACCATAAATTTATAACCACGTTGTGATTATAATAAAACCTAATTATACATATTTATTATTCTTTTAACTATTCCGATAGTTCCGATAGTTCAAGTGAATAAAAGCAATTTTTTTGTTAAATTACGTAGGTACTTGTCTTATTTTGCTCCTTTAATTTATGAAAGAAAAAATAATAATGGGACAGGGATTCGCATGATCATTTTTAAAATTCACATATGTTTCAAGTCTGTATCGATTCATTCATTTAATCGATGTTTTTAAGCAGGTCACCTCACTATGAATATAAAACTGACATCTGTCAAAAGTGACCTATATCTTGTCCCTATAATAATATTGAACGCACAGCAAGAGACATGCAAAACAAATGTCGATGTGTAATGTGGCAATAAACCACCCCGGGCCGTTGAACCTCTGGGGACAATTGTCACCACAAACACCTCATGTAATGTATGTCAACACCCGTTTATTGTATCAATGGAGTTGCGTAACATCTGCCCACTGTGATCACATAATTTAGTTGCGGCTTTAGTACGCAGAAACAGTCTGTTTGTCCGACTGTACAATGTTCGCAACCACTGTGCTTTCAAAATCAATTACCTAATTAAGTTTTTATGCATGAAGAACCATATATAAGTAGTCCGTATCGGCGTGGTTTCATCTGTATTGCATGGCAACATTAACAATTGGAACAAAAATACGATTTTTTATATCTAGTGATAAATATATTGCGGTTTTTCCTGGATGAACTAAGAGCTCCATGGATTCTCAGTCAACTTAATACTGACACGCGCAAAAAATATGATCAGATATCGACCCCTTTAAAAGACACTCACAAACTACGCAGTGCCTAATCGTGCGTTATCATAGTTCATGTCACAGTATCTCCGTGTGGGGTAGGCACTAGGCACTACGCAGTTACAGGAAGCGGAATTAGCGCGGTTTGATGCGCAGGCGCCGCGGCGCGTGCTCTTTGTCTATACCCACAGCCGCGGGAGCACACTTGACACTTCCCCTCCCACTTTATGTCAAAAATGACATCTTATTAGTTCGCAATTGTTTATGGTCTCAGTTATTTTTAAAAAATCTTTTACCAAAATAGATCCCGTCATAAAATACATTCATAAATAGACTATAAATTGTGTTCTATAACAGTCGTAAGTCATACATGTAATATCAAAGCGACTATTTTCATCAAAAGTCTCGTAGCAACACCACATGCTTGCCTCGGAATAAATTATTAATGACTTAATTAAATCCAGATGCACTTAAGAGTAACTGATTTCTTAACAATATCTCCTTTTATAGCGGTGTTTTGATTACAGTTGCTCACACAAAGATCGGATAACATCTTTATGATATGCAAATAAAGAAATTCCGTTCTCACTTTGGACTGGCCAATTACTTGCTACTTAAGCAAAGTGATGTAAAATGAAGAGAAACATGTTTGTCGATACTTGCCAATGGTGCACGGGCTCATGATCTTGATCACGAAATAAAAGGTGGAAGATAAAATACTTCGACACTGATTCTGGCAGGAAATGGTATAATTAACATCTTATAACAGTGTGGGATCTTTGCCACCTCGCTATCTAGCCCGATTTCAATATCAAATAAGTATACCTAAAGTATTTTACGTACCTTTAAGGATTAAGGTAGGTACCTACCATTAACATTCCATAGAAAAATATATATGTAATTTTTATTTTTTTTTCATGGAAATATTGTCTAGTACAAAAACCATAATCTAGATAAATCAAAAAGTTCTTATTTTGAAACCAGCGTAGGTATCATGAACAGTCCGGCTCCCACAGTGTTAATTACAATGACATTTTTTACACCCGTCTACATTTCCCGTTCACTCATTCAAACACAATTACATCTGTTTAAAGTTAAACTATCCCCAGCTCCCGGCGTCACCCTCCGATATTCTAGGGCTCATTTAACCCCTCGATCACATAAAGGGAACAATAACCGACTGGTCGTTAAGCGGTCGCGAGCAAATGATTGCTTATGTTTGAATCTCAGGCGTTGCAGGATATGATTAAAATTTAACTTTGTTTTTTTTTGTGATTCTGATCGTTATAACTTATAAGAGCTTTGTTGAATTATGATATAAACATAAGAAGTATAAAACTTTAATTTAAATAGATAGATAAAGTATAATAGATTATATTAATAGATCAATTCAAATAAGTTGGTAGGCATATCTAACAATGCAATATTATAAACGTTGGTCCCTAATCACTTCAAAAGGGATTTCCATAAATCAATCAAAGTTTCAAACAAAGATCATAACTCCCACGCAACGACTCTTCTGGAAAACTTAAATTACTCTTTTTTCCGCATTACGAGTGCGAATAATCTTCTTGACGTGCTGAGAAATTGATGGCGTCTAAAAAACGCCGACTCAAAATCCGACAAACTTTTTACGTCAGCCGAGTTTCACTTAGAGAAGTTTCTACATCCATTTAGAAGTTGCTCCCTATACGACAAGCTGACAAATTTTAATGAACCCGAGAGGGCTGCTAATGTCTGCGAGTTGCGTAATGGGAAAACTTCCACGACTTCGCCCCATCGCCCCGAACGATCGCGAGACAATTTTTGCTCCACGTATTATGTTAATTTCCATTGTTTTCTAGACATATTTACCCAAGTCGTGACGCAACAACAATTTCAAGTTTGGTAACTCGCATTACGCACACCTAAAAGGTTTTATTGTTTAATCTTCTTTCAACAACTTGTGCAACTCATTCACTCAACATATTTTCAATGTGATTTTGTGATCGATTTTTATTTTAATATTTTCTCGCAGTCGCGGTTCCGTAGGTAGGTAACGTAATACCCCTGGGTGGGTGACAATAAAAAGCGCAATCATTTTGACGTGTGCCATTTCAACTCTTTCTATAAATGAACTCCTAGTATAAATTACATTATAAATTTCAACATAACGTTCAGTGACCAGCGAAAAATGTATTAGGGGCCACATGATTGTGATTTAAACGGCTAACCCCCGCTTAAGGGCGGTCTAGCGTCATCCATCATACGCTTTACATATGTTTGAATAAAGCTCGTGGGAAAAGGATTTCCTCTCAGAAGTCAAAGCGACATTCTGCAACATTGTAGGGTGGCCAAGCAGTTTTGTAATTTTATGCGTAGCAGACAATTTTTTGGAGGATTAATTTAAGTAGTGATATCTCATATAAAATATATAGTAAGTAGTAGGTATGATATCGCTATAAACAAAACCATAAATGTACCATCCATTACCAACCATTTATAAACTTAATATAGATATCTACTTATTTAAATTTCTAGTACTTTTCTCATCCTCTTTATGTCAAATTGACAGATAATATAGGCAATAATTTATGTTTGTCGTGTCTATTTCTATGTGTAGGGTAGGTATGTATTTATATAGCTTAATGCCTTATGATATAGATACTAAAATTTAATATATACCGTACTAAGTTAAATTAACTTAGATATTCACATTATCACTCATTCTTACATAACAAAACGTATCCTAAGCTGTCCGTAAAACTCCACAGATGCATGGTATCCCTACACTACAAATAGCGGATTAGGGCAGTTTGGCAAACAAGGCGTCGACGGCGTGTGCCGTTGCCCTTACAACTAATGCTGTATTAATGTCTATTAGGCCCACGCTTTGTTCTCCGTTGACGATTTATTTGGATTTATTTAGCTAACTAATGCCGATATAAGCCGGTGACTTTCGCACGGAGACGTTAATGTGTCAACACACTTTGGTACTAGCATTTCAAGTACCTTCGTAACGCCTGCATATCGTGGGCCTTACACACTCTAACACTACAACAAACAATGCAATTTTTCTTTTTTCATTCCTTGTATGCAAAACATGGATAAAAAAGCATAACAAAGGGATAATGCGATGGTTGCATCTAATACCCTTGTTGCTGTTGTTCGCATTGATTTCCCAAGAATGCAACAATGTTATAGTTACCTTGATAAAAGGACAAGGCCATTGCCACAGATCGATACAGTGCATGCTCTCATACATTAAGGAGGTACTTTGAAAAAGCATATTTCAAAATACCAAGCACGGAGCGTCAACTTGGCTCTAACTAGAAATGGGTAAAATATAACTCGCTATAGTGATTTATGCTCGACCCTGAAAATGTTTTATGGCCTGTGTAAATTCTTAAAAATATATAATTTGATTTCCTGTGGTCTTCCCATTAAATTTCAGTACTTATTAGTAACTTTAATTCAGTAGCATCCAACGAATAACTAGGTTGGCAGGTATTGATCAGTAGGATGCGCGTCAACCCACAAAACGATCTCATTACCGGAGTTTCACTTTCCACTTCCCGCTTATTCGTGTGCAATCTGTAGTGTGCAAATCCGTTAATCTTATTTGGCGGGTAGTCGGTGCGCACGTGGCGCCACGTGGCCTGAAATCGAACTAATCTCCAGTCCGTACGCGTCGGCGGGCAGAGCGCGTGCGCCATCCCGATAACGCCAAGAAATGCCATTCATTCCCGCTCTTTTGTCGCGAACAATCACTTATTTATTTATGATATTTGCTACTAGTAACCTGCCACCCTCGTGAGTTAATGCGTACTTAACTGAACTAAAGCCCCACGCTTGTCGTCGTTATGAGGGTGGTTGTCTTGGGGGGCATGGGAGGTACGGACCTATGATTAAGCGTGTTGGAAAACTGTGGAAGTATACCTACTTACCGTCTTTTTTTGGATATTAATACGGACAGACAATACATGTGGTTGCATAGCTCATCCCAACGGCACCATATTTTAAACATTTTACCATATCATAGACTCCAATTTAATATCTATGACAGTATATTATGTACCAAAAAGAGGCAAAACCTTTTTTTAAAACAATCATGTAAATTACAATATCTTAAAATGACATAATAAACAGTAAATAGAAAAAATAAATAGATAGTATATTACTTATGGGTACTTACCTACTTACTCATTAATCTTTATCAAAAAAACACTGAAGTGCATTTGTTTAAGCTGTGTCTATGCTCGGCATAAACAAATGTCCTTCAGTGGAAATCAAAGCTATGACTCACTAAGAATACCATTTCCAAGTCTGTGTGATGAGCAGATAAATAATGTTAAAAAACATTAGATAGTTTGAATTTGGCGGGCAGACCATGCAGACCCGTTGAATATTTCTTTATGGGCTGCCTGCACCCATTTTAAAATGACTCATAATTAGTCGGATAGTTACTAATCTTCAATTCATTGGCTAAGATTTCACTATTTATTAAAGCTCTATCTACGTTACTTCTGGCCGTCGAACGTCACGGACGTTCATACGACGATCATAGTTCAATGTTCATCGAAAACAAAACTTTAAAGTTGCGTAGGTATTTATTAAATATTATATTTGAACTAATTTTAATTGAGTTGATGGTTATCCAAAATTAAATAAATAAATTGATTTCATTACTTCTATTTACGAACTGTCATTAATATCACAATTTAAATGAATATATGAAATCTTTTTCACTGAATATATATTTTCTGGTTTGTAGTCAGATGTATCTATTGGGTTATTTTAGTTATCGATAAATTATAAATAAAATCAATCATAAACATCCCTTCATCGTTTAAAAAATAACAGTGACTTTGACATTGACAAGTTTGACATATGAATAAAATATTGTATTGTACGTACATTTGCTTTTTGCATTGCATGTTTTGGCCGCATTCCGATTTACGCTTAAATCGATTTGAGCGTCCATAAACCCGTACCGTATTAGCTTGAGCGCGATAACGATGTCTCCTATGTCGTCATAGATGACGTCATGACATGCGCCATCTTGCGCTCACGCCGACCCAGCTACAAATTGAAATCACCGTGAGCGCTGTCAAAAATGACAAGTTGTGCTGTTTTGTTTTGAGTTGAGTCGCATCTCATTTCATTTTGTGCTCAAGTATTCTGATTCAGTGATTGTTGTTCTGGGTGAAATCACATTACAGTAACAAAGGAAAACAATAAATTTGTGGTTTAGATACAAGAAAATATTCGAATCATGAGTATTCAAGTTACTATAGCCGACGAGCCTAACGTGCGACAAATTTATCTTATGCTCATATTAGAGCAATACGAGAGGGCTCAGAGAGGTAAGTGACATAAGGGCTGAAATTTCCATCCTTTGAGCAGTCGTTAGAACTGCCAGGGAGCTCCCTTGCATTCTTAATGCAAATCATGGTATGCTTTCTGATAAATAATTAAATGTTTACTGAACTGGTACTTGCTGTTTACAGATACTGAATATGTACAGCAGTTCCTGCATGACTTTGATGCAGAATGAACAAACAGAACAACATGGTAATTACTGAGATATTTTATATCTGGTTATGTGTAGACACTTTTAGCTTAGTAATATCATGTTTACTCTACAGTGACCAAATAAACTGAGGTTAGTCATTGTAGTATTACAATATTCAAATCTTATACAAAACTGTTTGTATTAAAGTGTTTGATTGTTTAATCATAGAGTAGTATGTTAGCAGTAAGTTTTTTAGGTGCTTGTAGAACTTGCTGAATTCAAAGAAAATTATTTTTGCATTTTCTTTAGTAGGCATATTACAAATATGCTGTTTTATTCCAGGGTATGTTTATCTATATGCTAAGTTTCAAAGTTTAAAAGAGAATGTCAAAGAACAAGTTGATAACAAATAATTCATGCTTGATGTTATTTATTTTTCAGCGAATGACTGAGTGGTTTGGCTCCACTGGATGGGCTAATCCTGTAGCGCTGGCTTCAGAGCTAGGACCCACACCAGATGAAGAAAATATTAGTCCACGACCTGAACCAAAGAAAAGAAAATTTTATTGTATTTTAGAAAAGACATGAAGTATAGGGAAGAAAGAACAAAACTAAAACAAGAAAATTTTAATAAATATATGCTAATGAAAGAGCAGCAGCATAGAGAAAAGATGGAAATTTTGCAGAAATAGAAATAAGGAACTATAAAAAACACAGTTAATTATTATTGTTGTTATATACAACAACTGGTAAATTGCCATCATTTTTCTATACAGGCCTGCTCTTTCATTAGCATTATATTGATTAAAAATATTCCCGTTTCCTATATTAGCATTTATTAATAATTAGGAAGAGAATATGACCCTGGAGTGCAAGTGTGGCACGTTATGTTATGTCTGATTAATCTGTGATCTGAAATTATTGTTAATAGAAACTATTTTATTATTATAAGTGTTGAATATCATTTACTTACCTATCCCAAAGATAACAAGATACCTTTTCATATATTTTAAATACTTGAATATGAGTACTTAACTAAAACAGCAAATTAGCTATTTGGCATGTAGATCTTGCATACTTTACATACAATACAGTGGGCCGAACACTATAGTCTTGCCAAAAATTAATTCCACATTCTCACATCCAGTTACATTATGTAAAATTTAAGTTTTAAATAAATATAAAACTAACTTATGTGTATGTTATAGGATGTTAAAACTACAAAATATACAATAATTAAATCAATATTTATTGATTAATATTACACTGTCCTTATTATTTTATATTATTGGTCAATTTTTATCGCATCTGCATTCCCTGTCCCTGTCACTGTCCCGTCAAAGCCGTCGTTAATAAGGCACCCTCTTCGCACCACCCGTAAATGCTCTTCAATAAGTACCATATCTTTCTGCAGTATATAAATATTATGCAGTACTGCTAAAGCTAGTATGTATTCAGGTATTATTTACAAAAAATACAGAAGTGCCAAGCCGTTGCCGTTGATCTTCCATTTTCAAATAATATCTTTATGCAATAGTATTCGCTGTATTAGTTATAAAAGAAAGGTTATTATTAGACTAGACCGGTGCAAGCGTGAAGTGATTTTGTTTTGACGTTTGACGTTAAGGTTGTGAGCCGTGTGAGCGCGATCACAAGCGTTCCGTATTGTTGACGGCTCTAAGCTGTCATAGTCGTGATATCTAAATCGGAACGCCAATTATCGACGTTCGCGCTTTGAGCGATGACAGTTTAATTCGGAAAGCGGCCTTTGTTTGTTTGGTTTAAATAGTTTTAAATATAAATTTAACTACCTACTTGCTAAACAAACATAATTTCAATCGTCTAACTCACAATAATGGGAGAAGATGATGAGTATGCGTGTGTTAATAGAACCCAATTGAAGATTAAAGATAACTCAGGTATCAAAAAGAAAAAGAAGAAGAAGAAAACAAACAAAGATATTGAGAAACTAATGGAAAATGAAGTTAAAGAACATATAAAACAGATCGCAGACTCGGACAAGCGAACCAAAGCCGAAATTGCTTTTCAGAAAATGCAGGAGAAGATGGTATGTATTCATGTCAATAAAATTATTACAGTAATACTACTGTAACCCCAATAACTAGATTGTTTTATATATCTTTATTATTGAGTAGTGTAAACCACTAAACTTACCATTTAATCTCTGCCTAATCATAACCTTTCATTTCAGCAAAAGCAGAGAATTCAACAGAAAGCAGAAATGACACATAAACAGAGAGTGGAAAAATTCAACCAACATCTTGACAGTCTCACTGAGCACTTTGATATTCCTAAAGTATCTTGGACCAAATAAACTCAGACTTGTGTGGTTGGTTGTCAATATACTTTTAGTGTTATCCAAGTCTGTAATGTTCATAATGCAATGTTTTAACTCAATTGTGAACATTGTATGCTAAGACTTGAATCTAATAAATTAAGTACAATCTGTAACGGTATTTTTGTTATTTAATCAGGTTCCTCTTACATTTCCATTTTCTTACTTAATTATACCCTTCAGTTTTAAGTTAAGAATGTATGTATTACCACACACACATGTTTAGGTAATAGAAGTTTTAGAGATCTTGAGAATGGATCATTTCAACATGAGAGTAGCTATTGGATTCTTGTTATCCCGTTCGCCTACACACAAGTATATGAATAAACGTTTAGGTAGACATTTTAAGTGAATTAACAATTTGCTTAAGGTAATGATAAGTAGAGAGAGATGATTATGTAGATGTAGAATTATTGGTAGTTCTTTTGTTTAAATGAAACAAATTTTATACAACAGTATTTTATTTGTATAGACACCTCAACTTACCAATATTATAATTGCTAGTTGGTGCATCTGTCTGTATATTTGTTAGCAGCCAGATTCATAATAATGAACAAATTGGAATGTAGTTTATCACACAGATATGATTTGATCTTTATTAATACTAAATATCCCTCAAGAATGGGGGTAACACTTAAGTATTTGGATGGATTCAGTTACATCTTATATTCAACTTATAACTTACGGGTAAAATATTTAATTGACAATTTATTACCACACTACACAACTCTCATAATTCAGAACTCAGTAAAATCAATGAGTTATCATACAGAATGTACATTATGATTATTGCTTACTTCACTAGTTTTCATAAAATAATTTTACTTATCTGATTCTATACATATCAAGAATGGGCATGAAAATTAATGCATTTATATGTTCATACATCAAAAACTGACGTATGAACATGTAAATGCGTTAATTGCACATGACTCATATATATTTTCAGTAACATAATAAATGTGTGTACATATTAGGATTTTGTTAAATGTTTTTAGTAGATAAAATGGGTAAAATTTCTGTCAATTTATAATTGTTTCTGCAGTGAATGGGTTAATTAATTATTCATTTTGTATCTAAAGGCACATACAATTTACTCAATTCATTTTATACAATATAGCTTAACAATCACAAAACTAAGAACTATGAAAAAATAAAAAATAATTAAGTATAGTACAATATATAAGATACTAGATTCATCATCACCAAAGTCATAGTAGACTGCCATAGATTAGCTGCATTATTAAAAAGCTACCAATTAATTATTAGTATAGCTAGTGCAAAAAAAAGTATAAAATAAGCTATGCACTGAATGCATCAACATGATGCATAAGTTAATTTTAGTCTTGAACACAAAGAACGACTATATTAAAAGTTCACAAATATATATACCCTTAACAAATAACTTACTTATATTTAAGTATTCTTCCACACTGTTAAGGCACATTACACTCCGTGTATAAAAACGAGATTCATTATTTCAGTCACTGTACCCACATAACAAAATTGTGATAAAAAGTATAGATAAAAAAAACTTGTAAAAAAATAAACAAATTAAAAACATATAATAAAAAACTGGAAGTATATAAAAGGTAGTAAAATAACGGTGATATAAAACAGAATTACATAATGTAATGTTGAAGTTTTTATCGGTCAAATTTATCAGAGTAAACTTCTATTATTACCATTATAAATCAATGTAAGAAACTTACTATAATTGATGTCAAGAACGTCCAACAACTAATATCCATAGATAAAGCACCGTTTACAGCCCAAGGTGCTAAGATTTTGATATCGTTTTTCTTCTTCGCCCACGGATAACTGCCGTCATCGAAGTCCATAGGGCACTGGTCGCGCTCTCTCTCATACTCTTGCATCTCTATCGCGACTGCGGCGCCCTCTGTGTAGTTCCACGACGTAACGTCTTGTTTTAGATCGCAATATGGCCCAAGCGCTTGTGACATGAGGATTCTGCAATTGTTAATATACAACATTGTAATTAAATATTTAATCCATCTTTTTAATATGAAAGTTCTCACTTCACTGGAAGTGACTTCACTGGACTATTATCTATACTAATATTATAAAGAGGAAAGATTTGTTTGTTTGTAATGAATAGGCTCCGAAACTACTGGACCGATTTCAAAAAATCCTTCACCTTTGGAAAGCTACATTATCCCCGAGTAACATAGGCTATATTTTATCCCTGTATTCCCACGGGAACGGGAACTACGCGGGTAAAACCGCGGGGAGGCAGCTAGTTGTAAATAAACAGATTGTGGGTTTATTTCTCCAATCCATAACAAACATTTGTGTACATGAACATATGTCTATCTGTTCCGCATCTCTCTTGTTAATATCTATCTTATAATTATGTGTTATAAATAAGTATATTAAGCAGTATATCAATTATCTCGGATAGTATAGTAAAATATCTAGCTTAGTTTGAAATCAGTTTGGCCATGTGTAAAGAACAAGCAAAAATCATACCTGTCAAGATCTGCTTTCTGGTATACCCAACACCTATATTTGGAGAATGGATCTAATTCGTCGTAAGTAATAAGATACGATTTCAAATTCTCCTTCCAATAACCAATGCATTTCATTCTATAATCAGGGTCACTGTAAATATCTACAGGTCTACCCAAGTGGTCCACGGATAGGCAGTAATTCTCTTTTATTTGTATGATCTTCTGATCCTTATCACACACTGAAAAGTCACTTATATTTAACTTGCAGTATAAATTAGGACGAGGACTTAATGTGACTCCACCGAGTATCCTAGTCTCAAATGTCACATCTCCTTTCTGAGTAAAATTGAATTTGCCTGCAACGGGACATTTTATTGGTGTAGGATCTTTTTTTAAGAAAATATCATAACGCCATTCCTGTTTATTTGGAAACTGTACCCATGAGCAGACTGTGTGGAAATTGCTCTGAATCATAGCTAGACCTTTACGGAATCTGAAATTAAATAAATATTAAGGAATAAGCTGACTTATAAGGTAAAAAATCATGGTAGATCAAGACGTATTTTTAAAAATTACAATGAAATTGTTTTTCTTCAAATAGGCACAAGCACTTATAAATAGTCAAATTTCTTGACCAACACTCCAACTTAGGTGGTATACCTTTTGTGAAAAGTATTTATTTGATTATTTAAACATAATAATAATAGTAATTTTGTACTTGAAGTTCAAATCAAATCAAATCAAAATCTTTTTTATTCAAATAGGCCTCAATAAAGCACTTATGAATAGTCACTATTAATGCTCGGTTCTGATAGTAATTAAATAAATTATTTTTATTTACCTTATAATATTATGATGTTGAGGCACAAAATCGAAACAAACATAATCTTTCTGACAACCGTCGACGGTGAGTCGCGCCATCATCACACGACTGTCACGCTGTTCTCTGTAAAATAAATAATTTTAATACTTATATATTTATAACAGAAATAATGTAAGAATGATTCTAAATTGCATTATGGTACTATCTATTACCAACAGAAACATCTATATGTTTCCGCATTTAGCGTCCTAACTAAAATTACAAATTCGAAAGTAACTCTCTTTGTCTCGTTTTCAGGCTAAAACTATAGAACCGATTTAAATAAAATTTGGTACACAGATACTCTATCTATAGCCTGAGAGAGGACATAGGCTACTTTTTGATTCCCGGAAAATGGAAGATCTCCCAGGTGAAACCGCGGGGAGCCACTAGTATATAATAAGTACTAACCTGCACACATAGATAGTTTTCCTAGATCTCCCTTCATCTGGATAATATGTTTCTATGATATGTGTTTCATTTATGAATACATCAGCATCAATATTAGCAGTGTTTATCCAATTCCCGGAGAAGTTCTGAGGTAATCTACATCCTGCTTCAACCACTTCAGCCTTAAATTCGTATTTCAAAAATATTAATTAACACATATTTGTTTCTTCTTTAATTGGTTTTATGAGAAAATTCCTCTTATAAACTTCATTCTGATTTATTTTGCCACATAGTTCATTGATCAAAGAATAAACAGTTTCTAGTAAGAAAATATTTTTATGTACAGATTTTTATACCATAAAAAAGAGTTCCTAAGCTCACTTACTCACCTTGACAGGGTTAACTCTATATCTTTCAGGAGACTTTTCAACTGTCTTCAATGTATTACACTCTGGTGTAATAGAAGCACCAATATACAAATCATCATCACGATTTTTTAAGAAACAACGGTATTTTTCATCTTTACGAGACTCCTTTGTATTTGCAACAGCAAAGAAATGGTTTTTGTCCACAAACCAATGACCTGAAAAATATTATTGGAACACTTTTTTTAACATTTCAGATTAATGGGATATTTATCGTCATAAATGATTTGTTTTTAATACCTAGTAGGTATATCACAACTATTGTAAATACTAACTAATAGTTGCTTAAAAAAAAAAAGGACAACATAATATAGTGATATCTTAGAGGTATTCCACGTAGCCCACCTAAACGAAGCCCACCCAGAGGAAGCCCACCTAAAGTATTCCACGATGCCCACCCGTAGGTGGGCTTCAAATAAAAATTAAAAATAAATAATTTTCTATTCCACGAAGCCCACCTAAGAATATCACTCGCATAGTGTGGGGACAAGAAATAAAATTGTCGTTAGAAAAAAATATTTATTATTTAAAAGACTAACTTAAATTTCTATAATCGTTCAGTTTCATTATGTGATACAATATTTGTCATTTTTGTAATCTTAGGTACTATTTAAAATCACAGATTTTTTCATAATTATCATTCCAAAAAATATTTTTTCTATTATTTTCCTTTTTTGTGCTCTTAATAAAATCACCGATTGTTTCAAAATTAAAAAAAAATTACAAGTATCAAAAACATTGCAAATATAGCTTTCCATAGAGATCTATGTTGAAGTTTTCTTATAGGTAACTGTTTGGTGAATATTAAAAATACTCTACTGTAACATAAAAAATTTTAAAGAAAACATCAACATGGATCTCTATGTAAAACTATAATAAATAAATAAATATCCTGGGATGTTTTTTACACGGCCAATCTGATTCCGAAGTAAGCTTCAAATGAAACTTGTGTTATGGTAACCAGATAGCTAATATACTACATATAATACTTTTAAATACATACCTATATAGATATTTACATCCAGACACAGAACAAACAGACATATTCATGCATATAAATGTTTGTCCTGGGTGGGATTCGAACCCACGACTCGCGGCTTGAAAGTCAGGGTCACTAATCACAAAGCCAACCGGGCTGTCAAACTATATTTACAATGTTTTTGATATTTGTCCAAGTAGGTATTTATTGTAATTATGAAACAATCTATGATTTTTTATGTTACAGTAAAGTATTTTTATTATTCACTAAACAGGTAAACATCTCTATGGAAAGCTATATTTGCAATGTTTTTGATACTTGTCCATTTTTCTTATTTTGAAACAATCGGTGATTTTATTAAGAGCACAAAAAAGGAAAATAATGGAAAATATTTTTTTTGGAATGATAATTACCTATGAAACAATCTGTGATTTTAAACCTTGTGCCTAAGATTACAAAAATGACAAATATTGTATCACATAATGAAACTGAACGATTATAGAAATTTAAGTTAGTCTTTTAAATAATAAATATTTTTTTCTAACGACAATTTTATTTCTTGTCCCCACACTATGCGAGTGATATTCTTAGGTGGGCTTCGTGGAATAGAAATTTTTTTATTTTTAATTTTTATTTGAAGCCCACCTACGGGTGGGCATCGTGGAATACTTTAGGTGGGCTTCCTCTGGGTGGGCTTCGTTTAGGTGGGCTACGTGGAATACCTCATATCTTAAGGTACAAAGGTCATATTATCTAATATGACCTATTTTGATAGCCTATATAATCTAATAAGTTATATACCTATCATGGTATCTTTAAGACTATCTTACCTAAACAACTGTACTCAACAACGCCATCAAATGTGTTGGACATTCCTGGACACTTCCTATATGTGATGTTGAACTTCTGGTTTGTTATTAGAAACTGTGTACCGGCTGTCTGACATGACTTAATCTGAGCATCGGGATGGTTGCATTCACCCGTGAAGCGGAACCGATTTTGATATGCAAATTGCCATACTCCTTCCAAAGATGATCGGCAATTTACCTAGGGAAAATATTGTATTCAGCCTTATATCCAACATATAAAAGATTTTACTTTTTTAATATTGTAGTAATAGGTATATCTAATAGCACTCACTGGAACATAATTTTCCGAAAATAATGTAATAAGATTCTGATCTGGATTAAGGCCTTTACAGACCCTCTCTACTGTAGGCTCTTCATGAGGGGCGACATCCACACATGGTGTTTCTATCTTTTCAAGCACATTGACTGTGCGTACAATTAACTTCACACAATAATAGCAATTGGAATATTTGAAAACCATTGTGTAATTCACTCTATAGTCAGCCTTTATATTGACACAAACACCCCTGAAATAGAATATTTTATTTTAAAGCATTTCTTTCATTAGAGTTAATGTAAACTTTTTATGTGTTTTTTTTAATTAGATAAGTTCTTATTTGTTCTTAAATTTGATCCATGCTTCTTTTGGCAGGACAAGCATAATTGAATATCATATAAGTTGATAAAAGTCTGACAAATAAAAGGATTTGGCTTTATTTTGACTACACAAACAAACATAATCTAATTTAAATGGGTTGGAGCAGGAAGTACCTAAACAATGAATAAAAGTTTTCAGGTGGAATCCTATTGGGTTCTCAGTTAAAACTTATCAGAAATGGTCTATACACTATGCATGTGATTACTGCTACATGCATTGGAAATTAAATAAAGGTGGAGCTTTGGTGTGGAATAAATAAAAGATTTTCTGAAGTGGAAAAGTAACTGTGGAAATAGATCTTCGGCAATTATTTGTCTTACCTTCCTGTCATATCACTGGCGTTGATATCAGTTATGGTTTGTTTTCCATTTTCCATTGAAAACCATGTATTTCTCAGAACTATCGGTATAGAACAGTCACCGTAGGTGGCTACCACTGGAACCAAATACGTTCGTTACTGGGCGTTCCCACTTTTAAATGTAATAAAACGTAAATCAAAAAGTTAACTTACCCCCTAAGCTAAATATTAACATTAGTACTAAAAAGTATTTATTACGAGTCATCTTTATTAGAGAAATATTCTATAAAATCATCGAAATGAGGAAACAAGAAACTCAACAGCACATCGACAATCAAATAAGACGACAACCAGTATTGCTTGCTTCGCTTACTATTGCATTGCACTGATTGTACGCACGGACTGTTGCCAGATGACAATGTGATATGAGTGAACTATGAAAATAATTTGAAATTGTGAAGTGATTAATGACTAATCCTACTTAATTTAACTTTTTTGCGTAATTTTTCTCAGAGGCGTAGCAAATACGCAAAGCTCATTTTCGGTGAATGATTTACCATGTACTACGTACATTATCTATCAGCACTTTACTTTGATCGAAAGAAGGAATCGCAATATCTAGCTACTGGCAACGCTGCTATAAGATGTCTGTCATTTTTTAATGTCTGTCATCTTGACGTATAAAAATTATATCCTCTATCATTTGCCGTGCGTATGTGTTCTATTGTATTTTTCTGTTTGGAGACAAAAAAATCAAGTTATTAAAGTATTTGTTGTAACTGCTACATTGGTGTAAGGTAAATGCAATCCGAATATAAAAATAGTACCCAATATATTTGATTTCTTATATGTGTTGTGCCACGTACAGTCTGAATTGGGAATAAATAAATAATAGTTTACAGGTATGGGTCGCCGCAAATCAAAACGTAAGCCTCCACCAAAAAGAAAAGCAATTGAACCTTTAGATCAGCAGTTCAACTGTCCATTTTGTAATCATGAAAAGTCTTGTGAAGTCAAAATGTAAGTATTTACATATATCTTGGAGCAAATCGTTGTTTATAGTGCATCAGCTGATAACGTGACGATACCTTTTCAGGGACCGGGCGAGGAATACAGCGCGAATACAATGTCGCGTCTGCTTAGAGGACTTTCAGACAACAACAAATGTACTATCTGAGCCCATTGATGTGTATAATGATTGGGTGGATGCCTGTGAGAGCGCCAATTAATTTAAGATTGTACCTTAATTTTTTTATTTTTAAGTTATAATTATACATCTATAATCTCATAAGCTTTTTAATATTACAAAACTTCACTATTTATACCTATATGGATATACTAAGAATTATGCCACAAAGTGGTATGTTTTGATTAAATGTGTGCACAGGCTACAATACAATAACCTATAAATTTTCATGATTTTTACGATTCAAAAGGGAGACAAATATATTACACAATTTAGTTTGTCAATAATTTTATTTTCCAACAGTAAAGGCCAGGCCAATGGTTACATAGCCACTGTACAATATTACTGGAGTTGTTATTTAACATACATGTATTATCAGAGTGACACTATATTCACTATCAAACCACTATAAATTCCAGTAAAACATAAAAGTCTGATATATACCGGTTATCATATAAGTTAGCATGCCAAATGCTACATTGGTAATGGTTATCCATAAGTTAACAATATAAACAACAAATAAATAGTTTGTCTTTTATATAATGTTTTAACAACTTACAGTGGCTATTTTTTCATTAACATAGTAATTTCACAAGACATACAGATATAAATATAAGCAGATAGAATATTCAAGCACTATAGGTATATATAATTCAGTTAAAAGCTGGCTCCTGATAAAATACATTTTTCAACCAACAGTGTTACCTATTTTTTGTTTTTCTAATATACATATTTTATTATATATAGTATTGGAAGTTTGTGAAATATTCATGATTTGAGAATGGATGTGAAAATGGAATGTAATAAAACTATTTCAGAACATCAACAATGCAAGCAACTATTTAGAATATAACAATAATCCTACTAGTATTATAAATAGCAATACTATTTAATTGATTAATTCCAATTATATTAGTTAAATGTCTTCAAAATCTATTAAAGAGAGTAAAATTCATAGTGAAATATAAACAAACATTTATTATCTACACTTTCGTAGATATAACATGCAACTTTTAAGCACAATTTTAGATTTGGCAATTGCATTATACCTATGATCATATTTTTGCGTGTGCAAGTAATTGACTATGACATTTGCTACGTGCAAGTAAGTACATTACTTACCCACTAAATTGTACTAACGATTCAAAGTCAAAAGCTATGTGCTGCATCCTACATAACAACAATGATAAATTGTTTTTTTTACATAATACTTTATAAGTTTATATTGACAACATCATTCCCTTACAGCTACATAATAATATTACATAATGATCAAAATACGCCTATTTAAGTATTAACACAATAACGCAGCATATTCGCTGTATTAAAATTTCAATAAACAAATTGAAATAAATAAATAAAATCTTTCTAGTAAAAAAAATATAATACACTGTAGAGGCATTGAGCTATTGCCTAAACTTACAACCCAGGGATTTCTGTAACCATGTCATAGTTCGGCACACATTTCAGCTATAAATACTAGATTGCACACTTTATAAATATCATATTGGCATAATATTATTTACAAAAAGTTACTACTCAAATTTATACTATAAGGGGAAGGGACATGACATGGTTACGAGAGCCGCATACCACCGAGCCCCTCTGTGCACAAGCTGTGTAGAAGGTATATAAGGTATCAGAATAGCTCACAATAAAAGTTAACCACGCTGGCAGAAAACAAATCTTATTCTATAGTGCGGTATATTTTCACAAATAATCATTTACAAATCCATATCTTCATTGAATAATAAATTGGCAAATCATAAAAATCATTTCATATAGAATTTAAGTTATATTTTGTTTAGTAACAGACAATTAGATGACTTCATATAATTTAGGTAGCTGTGTTAATCGAACTTTATTGATATTTCTGTATTCAGTAATCATTGTATGTATATTAAAAAATAAAGCCTACTCGACTGGAATACAGTAATGAATCTTCGTATGTAATGATCGAAATAGTACTAATAGGAAAATATATGATGAAAATAGCAATTGCAATAATTATATTTCTTCAGTTAAATCCGATAACAAAATAATAATTTCAAGCAATAAATTATGCAGATAGTCAAAATTTCATATAACACATAAGATATTTACGATTAAATATATCCACCGAGAAGCGACATTTTTATTGCGTTAGTTAACTCTTTAAACATGTTTTAAATATTAGTAAAGTTTAAAATTTGCCCATGTCTATGAAGGAATCGTACTGTAGATCGGAGCCGTCGCACACAGTGTGTTCGTCATCGGTGAGTGTTATACTGCCGAGTGACGTGAGACGTTGGGTCGGAGCATTCTCCACATCGCACGTAGCCGTGTTGTCCGAGTCGGTATCGCTATTACTATCGATATATTCGAACAACCTCGACGTCGTCTCCGCAGATACGCTGCAGAGTTCGGACATTTGATACGTCATTGTAGACGTTTTATCCGCAATTATATCGATCGCTTGTGAAAGCAAAGCATCGTCGAAAGCGGCGATAGGTATCGCTTCGAAATGAGATGAGCTCGCGTCTTCGGTGAAACGACCGGAGTCACCGATTTCCGACACGTTAGGTGACAGCGTGACGTCATCGTTAGCCAACGTTATGCTGTCGCACTGGCCGCGAGTGCTGTCGTCGACGTCTTGGAAACTTAAATTCGGATCCCGAGCTACGTCTTCGGTGTCTCTCGTTAACGAAACCGAATTGTCATCAGATAGTTCCGCCTCCGCGTTCAAAGTTACAGAGTCGTACTCGTTCCTATCCGGTAAGTGTTCCAAGTCGTCAACACATTTAGTTGAATCATCGCTGCTGTCGGAAACTATCAGCTCGATGCTCCGGTCCAGTAGCCCCGTATCGGTGCACGTGGACATTTCGTCTTCGAACACAATTTCGACGCTTCGGATTCTCATGAGTGGCATTTTGGCGGGAGATATTTCGTTGCCTTTGGCCGTCATGCCTCTTTTGTGACAAGGATCGAGTAACAATTCGGTGCATTCGCTGATTTCGTCGTAATCGATTTCATAGCTTCTTAGATCGGAGGCGCAGGGGCTGCTCTCCGTAGGTTTAGCGATGTGGAGTTTCGATGGACAGATATGTGCGTTAGATGCCGAGTGATCGGGTGAGGGCGAGAGTGTGGTATGCGCGTGTAATCCCTAAGGTTGCAATGATTCTTATTGTACATTTGTACCTAGATCTAATCCGCCTTCCTCTTGCATTTTCGTGAGGAACTTGAACACTCTGCTCTCTTCGTCCGTCTGTTTCACCATGTCGATTAGAGCTAACAGCTTCTTGATTCCGATGAAGATTCTGAAAAAACAGTCATATGTATGTTTACTTAACCGAGACTACACAAAGCGATGTTAGTGCTAGAAGCGTCTATTATTGAATAAACTTGATATTTTTCTTTTTAAATTACTAGTAATCTACACTAATCTGCATTGAATAGGCTCCGCACCAGTAGATCGATTTGAAATTTTTTTGAGAAGCTCTATAACTTTTGAGAACCTACACTATCTCCGGTGAACTTAGGCTATATTTTATCTCCTTCCTGTTCCTACGGGAACTACGCGGGTGAAACCGCGGGAGCCACTAGTAATAAACATTTTCTTTCTTTAACGAGTGTGTCTTTCTCTAACCTGGCTCCACGCAGATCGTTCTGTATCTTGGCGAGGTCGCGCTTGGAGAAGGCGTCGCTCTGCTCGAGCACGGCGAGCACGTGCTCCGGCTGCGACAGGTTGGGCACGTGTAAGACGCCTGTAAACGCCGACAGGATCTCCATGTCCTCTAGCACTTGTCTGTGGAATGGCCAATGTTTATTATATAATAATAATATCCTGGGACATTTTTCACACACGGCCAATCTGATTCCAAATTAAGCATCAAAGTGAGCTTGTGTTATGGTAACCAGATAGCTGATATACTACATATACTACTTTTAAATACATACTTATATAGATATTTACAACCAGACACAGGACAAACAGACATATTCATGCATACAAATGTTTGTCCTGGGTGGGAATCGAACCCACGACCCGCGGCTTGAAAGTCAGGGTCACTAACCACAAAGCCAACCGGGCTGTCGTAAGTAGATACTTAAATGGATTTGGTTCAGGTAAGCAATGATGTAGTGATAGAATTAATGGTATATATGTATATGGTTATGTACTATAGATATTGAAATCCAGACACAAAATCGGTAAATTTGCAGTGGTGATAAAAGTAGCGTCGGCAAAGAGTTGGTGCTGTACCACTATTCGGTTTAGAATTTTTTAAGTATTGAAATTAAAAAATAAAAATTCTTTATTTAGATAAAAAAAAATGCTTTAGTTAGGCAAAAATATTTTTTTTTTATCGAGTTTGTAATATTTAAATCCCAACACGACATAATCTATACTAATATTATAAAGAGGAAAGATTTGTTTGTTTGTTTGTTTGTTTGTAATGAATAGGGTCCGAAACTACTGGACCGATTTAAAAAATTCTTTCACCTTTGGAAAGCGACATTATCCCCGAGTAGCATAGGGTATATTTTATCACTGTATTCCCACGGGAACGGGAACTACGCGGGTAAAACCGCGCGGAGGCAGCTAGTTTTGAATAAATTTTACCAACACTTTGACCAAAACCAATTTACTTATATTTTTTTACTCGCAGTAGCCATAGATAACTAAGAAACATCAAATGCAAAGTATACCTGCGACTACTGGTGCACAATATGAGTAGTTTCCTGCCCTTAGGCGGTTGTTTCTTGAGGAGTACGAGCAGGGCTTGCAGCGTGAGGTTGGAGTAGCGCGGCCCGATGGGTCCGTAGTCGAGGAGACGCTCGATGTTGTCCACCAGTATGCACGACAAACTCGAACGGTAAGCGTCGTCGAAGTACTGTGGAAATTATCCATTTATATTCCCAAATGTTATTTACCAAGTAAGCAGTGTTTGTTGAAAGACTTATATAGAGTCGCTGTCATAGGGATCTTCGAATTTTTCGAATAAAACGTAGCCGAGGTACTATTCCAGAATGTATTCTAACTATGATAAATTTCATTCAAAATCAGCACTTCAAAACAATACTTGCTTGATAAGTTTATTTCATGCTTTTCTTAGTAAACGCTTCAAGTATTAGAAAAGAACTCTGCTCAAGAACTTTGGAAATGACTATTTTCCCTAGCACCAAATAAACATAGACAAAAACGTACCTCCATTGCAAACATACTTGATAATGATAGCCTACAAAAAATATAAAGAATCCACAAACCTTTCTAATCTGCAAGCACTTGGATGTCTCAGTGAATCCGACCATATCCTCTGGCGAGCACACCTTCACGAAGGGGAAGTCAGATAGCTTCGCCAACTCGGCTGCAAGAGCCGTCTTGCCGCTGTTCGGTGGACCTTCCAAAAGTACTGATACCAGACCTATAAGGAAAAACGATAATTTTAGACCAGATATATATCCCAACATTATATTTTTCACTTTATTGGCTTGCATACTGTACTAGATTGATGTTATTAATTATAATTATTAATTATCTATATGAGTATGTAGTTATAAGTAGTATATGAGCTATCTGGTCCATATCACAAGCTCTGCTTAGTTTGGAATCAGAATAGCCGTGTGTGAAAAATACAAAAACCATATTCAGGCCTTAATAAATTGCTATAGAGATAAAAACTGCTGCAGCTACAATCAACCCTTGGATGGTATAATAAATCAAAATATAAGACAAAAAATACATTTTATTATTTTTTATTTATTAGGGTAAACCAACAGTGACACCATAATATATACCTACATAATAATATAGCTTTTTTAATAGATTAAATAATTATAAATTATATTAAACTTACCACTAGCCTCAGTAGCTCTAGCCTGTTGAGTATAAAGTTGTCCATCTTCCAGCAAGGAAGTGACGGGATCGCCCCAGTTGATGATTCCACGCGATAAGAAGTGCTCCAATGCTTCGGCCGCGGTACCGAAGGCCTACGTTAATTGAGCAATGTATAATATCAATTTTGGAAAGAGAATCTACATTGGTGATCTAAATTATACCAATATATAGTAGGTACGTTTTAAGACCAAATTCTCATAAACAGCGAATATAGAAAATAGATAAATATGTAGGTAGATCAATTTTATTTGAACTATGATACCTTGCTTACGTTCTTACGTTACTAAGTTTTTATTTGAAAGTTAAAGTGAATAGTGTTACCATGACTTTGTACTGTATTTGTGATTATGAGAGAACAATAAAGAATATTATTATTATTATTATAATAAATAGTTCACCTTACATTCTCTATTGGCTATTGGCTTTTCAGCTTTCTGTTGGACTATCAAATTGTGGTACATCAATAAATTAAATTTTCATTAAACATATGACAGAAATAGGGTCAAATTGGATTTAAATAACTAATCGAATATGTGTGTGTAAGGAAGCGGTGTGTTTATGTATAGAGATTGATAAATTTACCGGTTTGATATCATTCTCGAGGGCGTGCAAGAAGTCCCCACGTTCCACCATCAGTTTCTCCATGGCTTCAGGGTCGACCTCCACCTTGCTGGACGCCTTGATCAGTCTGTTCATCGCGGTAGATTGTGCGGCGCGGACTAGACCTTCCAATTCAGCACCGGAAAAGTTCTTTGTACGAGCTGCTAGTTCCTGTAAATAATATTTTTTTTTGTAATTGTAGTACCTATTTGGAATGTACAAATTGCAGACTGCTAACTCCTATAGTTGAAAATCTGCTGTTATTGTCAGTTTCATTTGAGAACCCATAGAGTTTCTTACCATGACGAGGTTATGGGCAGAACTAAGCTTATATAATACACATAAGCAAAACCATTTTCGGTTGTACCTATATAAAATCACTCCACACAGCAAATCAATAGAGTCTGGATAGCTTATTATAAGCATAGCGCTACTCTATTTTTTATATAGATGAGTATAAAGAACAAACAATATCCCAATTTAAGGGTGCGTTTCCACCAGAGATGTGCGAGGATGCGTTGCGAGGAATGTGTTTTTTAAGAACCAATAGAATCGCTTCATTGACCAAGCCTCGCTTAGTATAGCTCAATGAAGCAATTCTATTGGTTCTTAAAAACACATTCCTCGCAACGCATCCTCGCACATCTCTGGTGGAAACGCAGCCTAATCCACAAGCAACAAAGTTGATTTTACATTGCACCAATCGAAGCAACTTCACACTACAAAGCTCACCTTACTATCGACATCTTCAGCGATCTTCTTGTATTCCTTCATACGTTTAGTATGTATGTTTAATATTTGAACTCTGCCAGTCTCGTCCGGCAACCCGATCTCCATCTGCACCTCGAGGCGACCGGGCCGCATGAGGGCCTCGTCGATCATGTCCCGGCGATTCGTCATACCGATCACCAGAATGTTGTTTAGTTGGTCCACACCTGAGAATAGTTATTTGTTATACAAGAGTGCAAAGTTGCTTTTTAACCGCGTGTTCAATTTTGATGACCGAGCAAGCGAATTATCCTCTAGAGAATAAAAACGGCTTTTTCCACTCAGATATTGAAGATTAAAAATACTCTTTCCGAGATGGTGGGATGAAAAATTATTTAGTGAAGAAGTAGAGTCAAGTAGCAGTAAATAAGGAAATGGTCCTTCGATGGATTTATAGGACAATAACAGAATGCAATGAGGTGTTACATTTCAAAGGATTGATTGTCGTTTTGTAGAGATTTTGAGTTAGGAAATAGAGAATGACGACTGTAACGATAATAACATTGGAAAACTAGATTCAATATCAATTAATATCTTTACGAGCATTTTAGTTGGAATACCGCATTTCTTTTAATTTGTGCCGTCGGGCAATGTAAGGGCTTATGTTTTATCTCTCATATCTAGTGTAATGCTAAATAAAAATATGGATTTGAATAATCACCATCGATTTTTGACAAGAGCTGATTGACGACTGTGTCGTGGACTCCAGTATTTCCACCCACTGATCCTCTTGCCTTGCAAATGGCATCAATTTCATCGAAAATAATGATGTGAAGCCCGCTGTTCGGTCCACACTGCAAAGGAAGATTATTTTTATTAGGACTCTTATGCTCATGTTTGAACAAACATTTGACCAAATATTTACCCTTTTTTCTTCGTCTTCGGCATCAGCAAACAGGCGTCGAATGTTGGCTTCGCTCTCGCCAACGTATTTGTCCAATATCTGTGGACCGTTGACGATTTTCGGTTCTCGTGCGTTCAACATCTTGCCTATCTGTCGAGCCATCAGAGTTTTACCCGTACCAGGTGGGCCATATAGTAAGATACCTTTGACGTGCTTGCAGCCTGAAAACGACAATACTCTATATCTAAATTGAGTTTTTAATACTAGTGGCTCCCCGCGGTTTCACCCGCGTAACCGCGAGATCTTTCATTTTCTCGGGATAAAAAGTAGCCTATGTCCTTTCTCAGGCCCTAGACTATCTGTGTACCAAATTTCATTTAAATCGGTTCAGTAGTTTTAGCGTCAAAGCGAGACCGACATACAGAGGTACTTTCGTTAGGATAGGAACTGTCATTTTTGTCAAACCAGACAGTTTACATATTGTCACGATTTTTCTCACTTAAAACCCAAGTTGTTGATATGACAAATTAATATGATTTTAAAAATAGAGTTTAAAATTGCTTATTATAAACATACCTAACTGCTCAACGACTTCCGGTGGAAAGACTCGGGAGGCGAACGCTCGCCTGAAGATCGCGTTAAACTCCCTGTCCAGACCACCGATGCCCATTTTACCGAAATCCCAGTCTGGATTGATGATGGATTGACGAGGTTGTTTTCTGTGATCACACAAGAAGAATACGTAAGTATGTAGATAATACAAGCTCAGTCCACGGAATCATGTCTACTAATACCTACGGTTACATTTTTATCCAACAAAAGAAAACAGTTTCTGTGTAGCGAAGATTTTTGTTTTGTTTCCTCAAGAGTATTTGGAGTCATCTTTGCCTCTAAAAATCAGTTACTTTTAGCATATTAATAAACTAATTACTCACCCCTTAGCCTTTCCAATAAGATTGAGAGATGAGTTCTCAGCTTTATCGAACTGAATGCACGCGTCGGGTAGTAATCGACCCATTCTAACTCGTCGTGGTATTGCGTTGGAGCCAGCTGCTAACGCTTGCAAGTCCACCGCTGGAAAACCAACTCTATTTTAGACAACATAAAATTGAAAATTCAATAAGGTTAGAACAGTGATCTATTGGTAGGAATATTTTATTCGGAATATAGCAGAGATGTATTTAGTATTTTAGGTAGCAAACAGGAATATGGTCCCACCTGATGGGAAGCAGTTACCGTAGCCTATGAATGCTTGCAACATCAGGGGCGTCACTCACGCGTTGCCTACCATATCTAATACTAAAACTATACCTTAATTTTATTATTTTTATCTATTTTATACCACAAGGGTGGGAAACAGGCATACGGTCCCACCTGATGGGAAGCGGTTACCGTAGCCTATGGACGCTTGCAACACCAGAGGCTTCACTATATTTGCTACATGTCCTTTATTAAATTACCTTCCAAATTCTTGACAATCAATGAGAGGACTTTCTTATCCTGGAACGAGAAGGCCAGCTGTTGGCCAACTGTGAATATCTGATTGGAAAACTGGATCAGGAAGTCACGCGCCATCTGTTCCGAATCGTAGGCATCTAATGATGTACTGAAATAAGACAGTTAAGTAGTTATGAACTTTACCCAGCCACTTAAAAATGTTGAATATACAAACTCATTAGTTGTGTATTCCTATAAGTAAATTTGAATTTATAAGCTGTTTAATGTGTAATGTGTTTAGCTATTTTGTTTTATTGAACTTTCTGTCACTCATATTTAAGGCCTTGATATACCAACAATATACCGTATTTTTAATCTTTATAATTGCATTTTTTATCCTCTCCTTCCATAACTCTCCTACAAAAAAATATTATAATATAAGAGCTAGGTGATTCAGCAACCGTTGTTATACAGTATAAAATAGTTTAAGACCTACTAAATAAACAAAAACAAGCAGCAAGATATCTATAAGGATAAAATGTTTTCTCAAATTCTCTTATTTATAAACAGACAAGAAATCAAGTGGCACACTATGGTAAATAGTTTAAGGTATAAAAAATAGTTAATCCAGTAACACGGGCATCTTTATAAGATAATTAAATTATATATATGGCACAACATTAACACTCACGTTTTCTTCAGCATAAAATCAGCTTCTAAGGTTACGCTGCATAGACAATCTGCATTCTGCGGTTTGAATGGCTTTACGTCGATTGGCTAGAAAAAAATATTTATATGTAAGTGTTCACGTAAATATTGACTGACCGGGCATAATGGTGGGTCGTGGGTTCAAATCGCGCAAGGAACAAAGAATATGAATATGTCTGTTTGTCTGGAACTGAATATAAAAAACTGTATATGAGTAAATTTTAAACATAAGTTGTTTGAAATACGTTTTTTATCTTTTGATTTATTGTACATTATGTCACTTATGTTTATACCGTGGAAAAATGAGATAATACCATGTGTTTTCTCCAAATAACTGTGGTTTATTTAACTACTCCTTTCATGACTCTCCTACAGTTAATACCTATATAAGTAACTGTTTAAAAGTACCTTTATATAGGTAGGTACATATTAAGTATATCAGCCATTTGGTGATTTTAATACATGCTCTGGTAAGTTCGCAATCAAATTGGCTGATTGTAAAAAATGCCCCAGGATGATTGTATATTATATTGTGTAATAATTAATTGCGACTGATTAGATTCCTGCGCTGCCGTATGACAATAGAAAGGGAATTGGTGTGACGTTATGTAACAGAACAGCCCCCTTATTGTGTAACTCTCTCTCATTCTCGCTATTGTCTACCAAGCTAATTTATTATTACATTGCCATCCCCACGACCGCTGTCGCCCTCTACGCGCGCACCAAACCGTCAATGTATACCCTGTATCAAATCGCAGGGTAAAAATACTAAAAATCAAATCGGACGCCATCTAAAAATACGACAATGACACCCAATAAACTTAAGTAAGAAAAACCCAAAAATATCAAAAAACAGAAAAAAAAAAACCGTCAATGTATTATGAAATCGAGAGAGTTTCTTAATAAGGGAGCTGGAAAATGTTACGAAAAAACCCACCCTCATATATATTTATGATAAAATTACCCTACAGTATATTTATTTATATTTATCGACCTTAATAGACTAAATACCGTTCGGTAGGTAAGTGGATGGGTGACCATGAGTATTATAACACATGTGCACCTGTGACGTGGCGCTAGTTTGCATGTACATGTTACGTCATTATTAGAGAAGTTTGTTTTACGATGACGTAATGCAATAAGCAAGATTAATATCATCAAATATTATTTTATGGTTTATCATATAAATTTGCTTAAAAAATTATGATTCAGCATGCTTACTGCTTTTCATTAAACTTTTTTTATAATTTTAAAAGATAAGATTTGACTATCGGTACTTTTTTTTATTGGTCAGATTTTGAAAATAAATGACTATGCCTTGTAGGTCTTGTAGCCTGATACAAAAGACTTTGTTTTTCATACTTATATTATTTCTTGAGTTTTCCAGTATAACTTAAGTGATACCATACTCACTTTAAATTTCGCCACACAAGAATAAGATAAAATAACAATAAATGTAGTAATATCTAGAGAAGTCAAAGATACATACCTGACCAATGGACAGGGTAGCCCATTTTCTTTGAGGTGCAGAGAACCCAACTGTTCCCCTGTCAACACCACTGTAGAATCTGATGCTGAACACAAAGTGCTGCGATGGGCCAGTGGCTACTTCTATATGCCTGTAACATAATTATAAGATTTATTTATGTGTATGACATAACTATTACAATATCCATATGATTTACAGTATGATATGATCATAATAAGGTAGCTAGAGACAGCTAACTACATATGTATAGAAAGGTAAAAAATATTTTATTTAGAAATTACTTCAGTTATAAAGTGTTTAAGTATTAATTTATAGTTAAGTAGTTTTTGAATTATCTAACAGAAACATATTGCCTCATATTCTTTTGATGTCACTCTATGACATAAAAATATAATTCCAATTTATTCTGAAAATTTTAATAAGTCATGTCATGTAAGTCATGATAATAGAAGGTACTTACTTCACATCACTAGGAAAGTCATCAGAGTTGATCAGGGCACAGTTTGTGATAGCAAGCTCATCTGATGGGCACTTAGCTGCCTTCATACGCTGTAGAAAAAGTTACACAATATAGTCAATATATAAAGGTGTATGTCTTAAGTACATAATATGTGCTATGTCATATGTAAGTAGTAGCTGTAGGTCAATTTGGCCTTCTCACTGTTCTTATAATAAATAGTTGTATGTCCTAATCTCAATATCATTCTACTGGTTTCAAGTGGCCACCCCTAAAACATGAATATAGCACTTCAGAAATTAAATTGTTTCCAGGCATAAAGATGAGGCTCTAGTCTAAGTTCAGTATTGATTTAGTATATCTAGGGGCAAGATTATTAGTTAAGAAGATTTATTGATCTTCTGGTTAAAATTACACTCATACTTTGAAATTGATTGTTAGTTGTTGTGAAATAGCTGAATTTAGTTGTATTTGATGGTTTCAACATAATTTAATTACTACTTTGTTACATACATTAGGGAAACAACTCATTTAATGTAAAACTATTGTAATGATTTTGTTCTATCTGATATTTTTATGATAAACCGTGGATAAACCCAAGTTTTAAATTATTTAACATTTAGCTGCCCATCGTTCATGAGAATATTGTAAATAGCTACCAAGATAAATTAATAGAATATTTGATACAACTTACCAATGTAGACATGTTTAGTATTTTAATTTCCTGCAATACTTTATTTTGATAAATGATTCACGTCGACGAACTATTTGACAAATCGACATGGATGGAACAACCGAGCCGTCACTGAACAACGAATGACTGCAACGAATTCATTTTAGCCAAAAATCATTGGTTGATGAACGATCAATACAAGCGAAATCTGCTCTTTGCTCTACTGCATTAAAACATTGCCATATAGAAAATTTTGTAAGTATGTGAACATAAAAAATGACTATTCCAAGAAGTTTCTAAATAAATAGTAATGAAAAAAAAAATATTATTATTTGAATTAATACGAAATACCTACGTTTAAATATCGTGTAAATATAGATATTATTTTACCCCAAATACAATCACGGCAAAATTTTATAAATAAAAGTCACTTTAAATCGATACATTAGGGTATAAGTTATACTCATGTTATAGGTACTAGTGATGGGCCAACTCGGGATAAACGAAACTCGATTTAACCCGTGTTAAAATCTACATAACTCGGGTTGAACTCGAGTTAACTGGATGGACAAGTGAATGCTTTTTTGAATTTGTATCAGTCAGTTCAGTTTATTCCCTCACCTTCGCATTAATAGTTTAAAAAAAAATCGGACCAGACAAATGATATTTTTTTATGAATGAATCTGAACACTGTTTACACGCAAGACGTCCACTCACTAGCGATTCGAATACGTCTCAAACTAAAGAATTTCTTTTAGGACCCGACATTTTTCAAAAACAGAACACCTTCAACAATTAAATTAACCGACACTTTAAAATTAACCTCAAATCTACATATAATGTAACAGTGTGACTATGTTTGAAACTTGTTGAACACACACTGAATGAAATTCATTCAAAACAAACATTGGTGTTCATTCATTCATTCATTACGAACTCGAGTCAGAGAGAATTCAACTCGAGTGGGTTCAAATTACGCCTAACTCGAGCTAACCCGAGTTAGCTACTCGAGTTGCCCATCACTAATAGGTACTACTTGGAAACTATGCATTCAAATTTTTCGCAAAAATAACATAACACCAGTTTTACTTTTCAACCATTTGTAAATCACCTTTGATCTTACCTATTCAAAATATCGACTAAAGAAATCAACAGTTATATGGAAAGATATCGATAAATTTTGCCCAGTCCTAATGGTATTAAAAGAAAAAATTAGCGTTTTACAAATGGCTGAGAAGTTTAACTGGTGTAATGTTATTTTTGTGAATAATTGGAAAGTATAGTTTCAAAGTCGTACGTCCCATATTTTTAAATGTTTCAACGCATCGTATAACATATTAACTGTTTCACGAAAGCATACAATGTTGCTCGTTTTTCCATTTCACCATTGCCATTGAAGGAACATTATAAATCTATAACCTCAATTTCTATAAAATGGAGCTTCCACAACCACCTCAAGGTTTGATAAACTGCGATTTTGTGTTAAAAATTTTGTATTAAATAGCTTAACTCATATTTGCCTAAACAAGCACTTTACATCGTATTGCAGACCAAGATCTACGAAACATTATTGACAAACTCGCCCAGTTTGTCGCTAGAAATGGCCCCGAATTCGAAAAAATGACCAAGAACAAACAAAAGAACAATCCAAAATTCAGCTTCCTGTACGGCGGTGAATACTTCAACTACTACCAGTACAAAGTGACGACAGAGCAAGCAAGTAAGCAATGTTAAATGACGATGTGAGAAATATGATGGGAGCATTCCCATGATCAGTGATCGAGTGTAGTTATAACCGATTTAAGTGAACCTCCGCTGTTTATAGTTCTAAAGCAATCGGCCGGTGGCCAGGCGGCACCCGCACCCGCCGGGGCTTATATGGCACAGAACAGGCAATATGTAATGCCCCAACAGGGCGGCGCGACGCCCGCACAGCTGGGCTTGGCGGCGTCGATGGCGGCGGCACCGGCGCTCCAGCAGTGGCTTGCGGCCAACTCGGCGCCGGCTGGCAACGCGCCGCATCCACACACCACTGGAAATGACAACATCACCAACCAGATCAACATCTTAAAAGAGCAAATTACTCAATCTGAGAAAAATCTCAGTGCTCAACATGCGGTTAGTTCATCCTATTATCTATTTGAATAAGAAGAAAATATTAATTAAAATGTTTGAATAGCTATTATTAAGTAGAGATGGAGAAGGTATATTGTGGAACATAATAACCACCAACACAACAATATATTAACAACAAGAAAATATTAATTTACTTAATTTAAATACTGGTTTGGCTTAAAATTCTCATGTTTTCTGTATGTAAAAATATGACCCAGGATAAATAAATAAATATCCTGGGACATATATTTATTATATTATATTTATGTATTAGCATATTATAATATATACAGCAAAATAACCACTTATTGACAATATCTGACTGCTGACACGCACAACAAATAAGTTAGAGAGACATTTTATCTTGTAGCTCATAACACTCTTACAATATACACTTTATATTGTTAAATATAATACTAAAATGTTCTTATTAGATATTCACTAAAAATTTCATTTTGATAATTGACTATATTACCTATATATTTTTTACAGGCACTTTGTATGCAACTTGCATTATGAGGAGCACAATCTTTTATAGTATATATATATTTTTTGTAACTAACAATATAGTATAAAATAATTAAATGAATAATGGAGCATGGATATAAAACTATGAGTTTCTAACAAAAAAAATACTTTTTCAGGTGCTAATACAGCAGCAGCAGGTTAAAATCAATGAGCTGGTGAGCAAGGCTCAACTGGAGACCATACAGATGATGGCAGAAGAGAACAATATCAGCCTCTCCGAGCTCGACAGTATCCTGCAGCCGATCATAGATACATGCACTAAAGACAGTATATCATCAGGTAACAAACTATTGAAGTAGTAAAAAATCTTGGGATTTGTTCTGTTAAGAAAGTTAACTTTCATAATATAAAGTATTTTTACATTTGTAAAATTAATGATTAAATTTCATCTATAATGACAGATACATTAGATTTTACACTACTTTAATGCACTTGCATTAAATTGACTATTCTTTATTTACTTTAATTATTAAATAAAATGTAGTAAACCCATTATATCCCAGGAAATAGATGTGTAAAGAAGTAAATTAGAAACTAACAGATTTATTTTGCAGATAATAATTTACCCTGTCACTTTTCAGCACCTGCATCCTTCGTGCGTGATGTTCTTGATTGTGGTTTTACTTGTGCAGTTTTTATTTGCCAAATTGTGATTTTTTATGTCCCTATGTTTAGTATATCTGCTATCTGGTACATCTCTTCTCAATTTGGCGTCAGATTGGGCAGAATTTTATGTCATTTTTTGTGTGTTAAACTTCTATGCTGTATTATATGATGAAAACTCCCTAACACCTTCTCAAATTTTGTAACCTAACTACAGTTTACAATCTCACTATATATACTTATATATATAAATATAAATGTTAATATATCATTTGTATATTTATAGGAAAGGGTTGGATATTACAACACGCGACTTCACACGACGCCGGCAAAGTGATATCGCAGCATCTGCTGAGAAAAGTAACACAGCAAGGTGCAGCGTTTACGCAGAAGTTACACATCATTTACCTCGTCAATGATGTTCTCCACCATTGGTTAGTACCTAAACCTAGGCTATTCCTAAATTATGGGCTCTTACAGTACATAATGACGTCATGTCGTCTTACTCTGGGTTCTGGGTCTCATTTTATACTAACTTTTATTTGAAATAGCACATTTTTATTATCCTATTAATACCAGTTTTTTCGACAACTCGTTAAGTATTATTATAATTATATCTTTAAAAGCAGATTGTTAAGTAATATAACTTTAAGGATGCCATATTTGCACCAATTATAGTTTATTTAGTTCAAATATGAAAGACGTTTGTTATAATTGCATGTGGAGATTTTGGTAAAGAGAATACTATTACTTCAACTTTTTTTTAACTCGTGTTCCTTACTGTCATTGTCAATTCGGTGTCTATGATACTATTATTCCTAATTACAGTGCACGCAAAAACGCAGAAGATCTCAAGAAAAATTTGGAAAATGTGGTGGTTCCAATGTTTTGCAATGCCAGTATAGGTAACATATTTATAATAATGCCCTCAAGATGTAGGTCTCTCTTATTTGATTGTGCATTGTAATCAGTTTAAAGCATCTTTAGAACATCATCACCTGTGGTTTGCGCCAGTCAGGTAACTTGCTTAGTGTCACCTCGGCTCATACGACAACTGTTTGATTATTTGGCTGTTTCAGCGGTCACGGAAGAGCAGGAGGCTAAGTTAAACAAGCTGCTCCGACTCTGGGAGTCCAAGTCGAACTATTTCGAGTCTGCGGTCATTGAAAAAATGAAGAGTCCCACAAGTTCCTACCAGGAATATCAGAACAATTTAATCACTCAGCACTCAAATGCGATAGCTCATTTAACACAACAAACTAAATCTACCTTCGAAAAGTATGTACAGAAATGTTGTTATTAAAAAAATATAAGTTGACCATGACTGACATTATTGTTATTATTTCAGTTATCAATCGCAGCATCAAGCATTCGTCGCTCACACGATGCAGCAAATACAGCAACTAGAAATGCAAAAGCATGCTATGGATATGCAGAACAATCACGATCAAAACAAAGACAACATGCAACAACAGAACTCTTTTACAAACAACAGCTACAATGATCAAGGTTTTCCTCAAAGGGGTGGTTATGAACCGAGCTTCAATTCGAACAATCAACATTATGGCAGTGAGAGTGGAGACAATTATCCATCAAACAATAGTATAAGTGGAAATGAAAATAGCTATGATAGTCAAACATTTGACCAAATAACGAGTCAAAGAAACAATGAAGTTGAAGAACCTGACTTAACTCATCTACCAAATGTTAATTTTTCACAACCACCACCTGGATTTCCGCCTGTCGACAACTCTGCATTGTTAGCATTCCAAAATGGGCTTCCAGATTTAACTAAACCACCGCCTGGCTTCCTTCCATTCCCTGACATAAATAATGATGACCTGATGCCATCGGTTCCATACTTTGAATTACCTGCTGGATTGATGGTTCCTCTAATAATGGTAAGTTAGAACCCTACTCGTAAAGCATAATATATACTGTCAACAGAACATTTGTATGCATGAATATGTGTGTTTGTTCTGTGTCTGGATGCTGTATGTGATTATCTATATAAGTATGTTATTATTTAAAAGTAGTATATCAGCTATCTGGTTACTATATTACAAGCTCTGCTTAGTTTGAAATCTTCAAGTTTAGGTGTAAAAAAATATATATTAATGATATTTTTATTTACAGTTAGAAGAAGACAGATATCGCCCATTAGATCCAGCAAGTATCCGTCTTCCCCCGCCAGCCCCACCAAATGAAAGGCTACTTGCAGCAGTTGACGCGTTCTACGCATCGCCTAATCATGAGCGTCCAAGAGACAAGTAAGAAGTTAATTGCAATGTTTCGTTTTGCAAACCTTAAATTTCAATAAATTTATTGACAAAGCCAAGGTGGAGAGCATAATTGATGTGTCTGTCTATTTTTACCACTTTGATGATCAATGAATACAGACTATGTGTCTCGAGCTACCATATTAGACATCTATATAATGTTATGTTTATTTTGATTTTTTTATTTCAGTGAGGGATGGGAGAAATTAGGATTATATGAGTACTACAAAGCTAAAAATAGTGCTAGGAAACTTAAGGAGGAGGCTATTGCTCAGGGCTTCAGACAAAAGTCTAAGTCTCCAAGTCCAATACCTAAAGACTTGCAAAAACAACCCACTCCACCTGGAAGAAGATACAGGTACCTGATTAATTTACCTTTCCATGACGTGAATATGAGTCAGAACTGCTTAAACTAAACAAATATTTAAATAGCTTGGCATATATAAATTGGATGTTCAAATAACTACACACGGGATTGATTATATGAACATATTATATACTCAGTAAAATTGAAATGCAAACATTTTACATATTTAACAAGTGACTTTAAATGGATACAGATCGAAGAGTAAAACTCCAGAGAAACCTTCACCAGCGAAGTCACGGTCGCGGTCACCGTCCCCATCGCCGAGACGCAAATCATGGAGGAGAGAACGGGAAAGTATGTGATCTTCTGTATATTTATTTTAAATCTAAATTACTAGTGGCTCCCGCGTACCCGGAGATCCTCCATTTTCCCGGGATCAAATGTAGATAAAATATCCTTTCTCAGGGTCCAGACTATCTGTGTAGTACACAGATAGTGTGGACCCACTTTTACACAGTGTGTACCAAATTTCATTTAAATTGGTTCAGAATTTTTAGTGTGGAGAGACTTTCGCATTTATAACACAAGTTAGGGTTAGGATTCTCTATGCAATAGTCACATCCAGAAATGGTGAACACGTTTCCTACAATTCATAATTGTTTACAGTTATATTCATAATTGTCTACAGTTATTGTTTACATTGTGCAATATATTATTAAATAAATAAATAAATAATAATCCATTAATTTGAGTCATATTTTGTAGCAAGATAATTCTTTGTCGAAGGTCGCCGGCGGTCCCGCTCAAGGTCAAGATCTCGGTCACGCAGCCGGTCCCGCGAGCGCGAGAGGCACCGCGACTCGCCGCGCTCGAGACGAGTCGAGCGATCCCGTTCACCCACACCGCCTAGTTTCATGTACGTAAATACCAAAATTCGACAAGTTATGACATATCATTCTCAAAACATGTATCTAGAAAAGGTAACTGTTTTTGACAGAATGTTATAAATACTTTCTCTTTACTCTATTCGTTTTGTACATGTTTTACAAAAAAAGGGAATATGAATGAAAATAATTTTATATTATTAGGGGTGGAGCATATCCAAGCACATCTAGCGGTTTGGATTCAAGCAACAAAGGTCACCAGTTATTACAGAAAATGGGTTGGAGTGCAGGCGGATTGGGTGCTTCCGGACAAGGTATCGCAGAGCCGATTAGTGGAGGCTTGGTGCGCGATAAACAAGACCAATACAAAGGTACATAGCACCCAAGAGGCCTATTATATTACTTATCTCTCAGCGATCATAATCTGATTTTTCCACATGTTTTGATAATATAATGATAATATTATTTTTATTCTTTTAGGTATTGGTGTTAACCTCAATGATCCTTATGAAAACTTCAGAAAAAACAAAGGAGCAGCATTTATTACGAGAATGAAGGAGAGGGCTCTCGAACGTTCATCATGATCAACCATAGACTTGAGATTAGATGTAAATGTGTATAATTGCATTTGTGTGGATGGGATATGATTTATTTTATCTAAATCAACAATAAAGTTATATGAAATAATTTTTTCTTTAATTGCTTAAAAATATGGTGTTTAGTTTGTAATATAAACAAGGAATTAAATATAATAAATGCTTTCACTTATAGTTCAAAGTTGTCTTCATAGTTATCTTTGAATTCAGACAATTTGTCTAAACTCTCAGTAAAATCAGCAGATTCCAAACCCTCCTCCTGAAATTTGTGTAGTTTTTGGAATTTTATTCTACTAACTTCTCTATGCAGTTTCTCCAACATGTCTGTTAGGAAGTTGCCATTGTGGTATCCAGCTATGACTGGACAACTTTCCACCTTTTCTTCATTATTACCAGTTGCAATAAACCCGTACTTATTTACAGCACTGGAGAAAATCTTTGGGTATGGAGTTTTCACTTCAAGAGGTTTTTCACAGACAGTTACATTTGTAGCAGATAGAAAATTGTTTGCTTGAAAATATAATTCAAACATTTCTTTAACATTACTACATCTGTATGCAGGTAAATTCATTTGTTCTTTAGCTTCCTGCATAGGTGCTTTCAAATAATTCTCTGGTATCCCTCTAACTGTAATCAACTGGAATAGTTTGTCAGATGCAATTTTGCAACTAGGTGTGATTGATGAGTAAATAGGTTTAGTGGACTCATTCAAATACTCTATTAGGTATTGTGATTCACCAATAGGGAAGGGTAAACCTAGAGACGCTGCTGCCATTTTTCGTCCATAGCCCGTCATATCGGCACAAGTATCTGACAAAGTATAGAAGTTACTTTTATTTCTATATTTCTGACTCAAAGAGTCCATAGCTGTAGCCAGCAATGCTGAAGAATGATAGTACTTTAGAGGATCATAATTAAGATACTCGAAAGCTCTGGGATTTCCTGGTTTCCTCCATCCCCTCTCCCCAGTACAAAGAGGTACAAACAGTGTAGCATGTTCTGATAATCCCTGAATGGATAGAGCTATATTTACTAATCTCATGGAATCCTTTAAATTTGGCACGTCTCTTTCTTCTGGTGTTGTTGCATTGTTATCAGTATAGTGTGATGCTATTATTGGATATGCAAGTATTGTCTTTGTATATTCATCTGCTAGGTACTCAATACAACCCATAGCTAAACCTGAGAATCCATCAGTACAGTCAAAATTGATCTGAAAACCCTGTAAACTGTCACATTCCTCTAAGTATTTTCTGATATTGTCACTAAATGTGTCTCCATAATCTCCCTTCCATAGTGACTTACCAGAGTTGTAAATGTCAAAGCTATCCTGTAAAATAAAAAGTATATATAATTAACAACCATAAGAGATATGTAAACAAGAGAATTGTATTCTTTGGTTTGAAGAAGAGCAGGGAGATAAAATTGTCTGTCAATTAAGCAATTGGATTTCGGTTCTATAATTTAACCCCTACTTTATAGTATTTGAAAAATTTTGATAATTTGGTGTCTTTTGGCTTTAGATAAACCAAAAATATGTCTTAATTGACTAACTTTGTGATCATATTATTGTCTATTATTTCAATAAAAATTAATTAAGTAAATGAGAGCTATATAAACTGATTACCACTTGATATGTGATAGGACAGTAGGAAGATTTAAAAATAAAACATAGTGAGTTTAATTCTTTAATACTTACATTTTCATTACCACTTTGGTATTCTTTCACAATGTTAACAGTTCTAGAATGAAGTCTTGGATATAAGTAATCCGTCCATGTATCTACGGAGTCCTCAAAATTATATTCCTTTGTTTCTTTACTTGACGTTCCTTCTCCATCAATATCTTTTAAATATTCATTTTTGCTTGCCGGTGGGTCTTCTATTTTTTCAATAGTGTCCCAATTAATTTCACTTTCTAACTCATGTGGTAAGGTCCCAGTTTCAGGTAAAGTTTTCAATGAACCTTTTAAGTCCGCTATAAGTAATCTGGGAGTGTATGTTACTTCTCCTTGCACAGTTCGTCCTTCCCGATATAAAATATCATGGTTTATTTCAGTCTTTACAGTTCCAGTATAATCAAAACTAAGTTCTTGTAAATTCCAAAAATGAGTGCCGACATAATTCGAGTAATTACCTAATTGTATGGTAATTATTTCTCGCGTAGCCATTATAAACAATAAAAATCACCAATAAACTTTACTGTTATTTATTTGTACTTTCTTTCAATTCGAATGCTTTGCTTTCTGTATTTTCTTGAACGATGACATTAACAGCAAAAGTGTTGCCAAACGCCAATCATGTCTTTTCCGGCCGAAATATCATCAACAAACTAGTTTTATTTCTGTTACATAAATTATCAAAAATTGTTTCAAATAGAATCAGAACAACATACTTCACCGCCATACTCTAAATTTAATCTTTATGGAAATAATCTATACGACTATACCTAACATACGACATAACATTTAATCTAACTGACATATTACTTTCAGTTAAAATTCGTAGTTACTCATTAAAATCATGTTTTATTTTTCGTCAAAGATATGTATGTATTGCATTACAGGTACATTATATGGTCATAACAATTCTGTTCTAATTCATTTTACTTGAAAATGTGGTAATTTGTAATAAGCAAACAAAAAAGCCAAGCAGTTAAAATACTATAGGTAGGGTGCTAGATTCTCAATTAGCTGGGTGTGGACGGGTAGGTACACGGCCTCTGTACATCATTTCTGCAGGTGTCATTTGGAAAGTTTTTAGGGCTATATTATTAAATAGTATGCTGATGTGATCTATCGGTTTTTATTTCATAAGCCGATCTAAAATGCTATCCATACTGTAAATACTTAATTAATTCGTAAACCTTCAAGAATTGGGAGTCGGTAAACCAGATTTTGGTTTCTTCGAGTTACGCAACTAACGTTTCGCTAATAAGGGTTTTAAGGAGTGTATAAATAAAAAGACTTTTAGGTACTCGTTTAATTTTATTACAAAATGTTATTAAAATCATTCCACTAACTTCTTACGACAAAATTCTAATAACTAAACTATTATCTACTACTTACACATAAATGCTTATTTTATTCACTTGGATGTTGAAATACTGGCAGTGGAAAAATACATTACCTAGTTGTTTTTATTACGTTTATTTTTACAAAAATATAGCCCTGGCTGACCCTCGACAATTAGTCATGATGCATAACTCCTGAAATATAACTAGTTTCGTACAGGTGATGATGTGTTTCAGTTAAACAGTAGTTTAAGTATTAAGCATTTAGCCTTACTTCCTAATACGTTTTTTTTGTTCTATTTAATTTTTGTGACACAAATATTTCATATGAAACCTGGTTATCAAAAATATTATGCTGTAAAATAGCACATCACCACTTGTTTTGTCTAAATTACCTATATAGTTACTAGATTTATATGAAAATTACGTCCGGTCGAGGTACATTAATTTTGCGAAAATGTGTATAACTAATTTTATCCAATACGATACCAACACTCAAGTTAAATTTTATCACAAGAGACATAGTCACGATTACTTAGCGCGCAATCCTACAACACAATTTATTTCTGACCAAACGATTACATTTAATTCATACAACACGATCGATTTTGCTTAATTAGACGTTATGCACAATAATACAAAAGCAATTATTCAAAGGATTACCTATAATTACCTATATATACAGAATTGCACTCTTGTGTTACAAACAGTATACAAAGAAAGAGCACCTAATTACTTATTGTGTTCTGTCTGCTTTCTTAAATGTTTTATAGTAGGTATTTAGTATCTTTTTGGTGTTATAATTTAATATTATTATCTTATTTCGAACACTGCGTTTAATTTAACACCACATAAACAAAAATATTTCATAATCCAAATTGACACACTGAAAACACGAAACGCATCACATTAAGTGGTATGCTAATGATCCATATTTTTTTTTTCTAAGTAGGTAAACATTAATAAATTTGAAAGCAGTAAGCATCTGTAATTCATTGTTTACATTCAAAATAATATCCTTAAAAAAATAAAAATTGTCTGACTGTCTGCCTTTCAGAATTATGATAGTAATAACCAATTATTGGTTTTATTATTATTCGTTAACATTTTATTGCTTCATAAAATGTTGACCCATAGATGAACAATTTATCGAGCTACAAGTAAACGCAAAGTGAAAATAGCAAATCTCATATCACAGTATCAACTAGTTTAAATTATATCAACTAGTTTAAATCGATTAACATAGAGGAGATTGCCACAATATAGGTAGTAGAATGTGCCCGTTAGTACTTAAATTTCTATTAATAGTCTAGGGGATTCAAAAAATCTGTAAAATAACAACCTTATTAACATTAAAGCAGGCGACATCGTAAAGTGCCAGAAATTAGAAATGAAAAAGACGTTCCTATCACCATGTACATCATACTTTAAATTTTATGAACAGAACATTTATAAGAACGTCTGGTTATTTCTTAATCGATCAACAAATTCAAGCGATAATCTCAAATTTACCTATCTTTTACACTCGTGACGGCCAGTGAACCCAATACCTACTGATTCTATACATACACAATTCATTACATTATTCTTTCATTCAAGAGATCTATCAACTCAAACAACACCACAATTTACATTGACCTTATCTTTGCACTGTCAACAAAGTAAAATTATTATCATTATTTTGTATAGATTTATTCATGTTTCGTCAATGACGATATTCCTAAAACGGAGGGATAATATCGTCATAAAGAAAACATAAGAACAAGAACACATTGTATTATGTATTTTGCATTGCGGGTTAAATAGAGAAGATTACTGAGATAAGTATATACCTACTATCTCATTATACATACATACAAATTTCAATTATTGCTACATTTACGCAATGACAGAATGTTTAAGCTAGGGCTTAAATTGCTGCGATATGAAATGATTTCAGTAAAGTATTATATAATTCCTGCAGTCGCATTACCCGAACCATATATTGTGGAAATTCGTACTATGACCGTTTTTACATCCATAACTATCATAAAATAATTATTTATTTGACAGATTTGTATTTACTATTTCGCGTGGGAACGAGATAAGGCTTACTAAAAGAGTGCCATATTACGAATTCGAAACGTAGCGGTTTTGTTTCTACTATTGCGACAGTTAATATATATCGCGGGTAAAGCGGCGAGATTAGCCCCCAAAGATTTTAAAAGTTTAATAATATGCGCAATGTTCATATCGCAGCAAAATATACCCAAACTGTACAAACAATTGAATTTCGTTCGTTTCCATCAATTCCACAAGAGCTGCCTGAAGAAACATGTTATAATAGGTACACATAATATTTACACATAACCAGCGGTGGGAAATTTATTTATATACCCGCCTATTAATTTAATTTACCACTGAATTGAGACATTTAATTATACGCTTACAATTATACATTAGGTAGATGGTAGTCACCATATAAAAATAAAATTAGTTACATTAAAATAAAATTGATGATTCAATTGAATTAACTTATAATTGCCTAACACTATATAAGTTTTCTTCGGCCAAGACATATTTCGTCGAATAAATAATGAAGAATATTCCACGATTTCGGTGATATTAACATGAACACACATTAGGTATACAAATGTGTCAACACAGTAGCATCATTATTTTACTTCTTTGTACTAACAATATGGCTGCAATGAACCACTTATTAACTACATAAAGGAATATTCTATTTAACTATTACTTCAAGTTTTATTATACAAAAACCATTCAAAATCTACTTCGATCATACCAAAATACGCCACGTCTGCGGGCGTTTAGGAGTTGTCTTAACAAATTTAAATTACAGTGAACGATATGTAACAAGTGTCCAATTTTCATAAACAAGTAAATACACTTATCTGGTACAGACTATCACGTGTGGAACCCTAACACAACAACATTGAAATTCGAATTATCAAAACCTAAAATAGTAATGGAACAATCACTGGAGAAACTAAGCTATGTACTAGTTATAATGTTGACCTCATATCTTATCGATCACATTATTATTCTTAAAAATTCTTAAGAAGTCTTTTGATTTAGGAATATTGTTTTATATCAATGCAACTCGGTTCACGAGTGGCGTCTTCCGCCTGCTTGTGTGCGATTGAGCCGAAACAGGTCGATATATAAAACTTGTTTTTGCGCGTTTTGTTGGATGTACTGCAAAATAATACATTTATTGTTAAATTACAGTGACAGAAAATGATATTCAGAAGAAACCAAACTAAATTTACATAGGTTATACCTATTTATAAATGTAAAAATAAAATTACTTACATGTATAGTTTTCCGTTAGAGATAAATCTAGCTTCATTGGTTTAGACACTTCTATGTCGATTTCTTCATACGACTGGTCCAATACCTGTAAATAAACATAAATAATAAGCCTCAGCTTTTTTTTCTGATCCAGCGTATTAGCTATGAACATGACTAGTTTCATATCCATGTATATTAATATTTTAATAAAGAGCTCTACGTGAAACAATGATATGATGATGATTGATCCGACCGATTTCGGCCATGGCGACCACTTAGAGTCTAGTCTGCCAATCCGCACTAGGCCCGCGTGGTGGACTATGGCCTAAACCCCCTCGATGTTAGGGGAGGCTCGAGCTCCTCGGTGGAGACGTATATGAGCTGTTGATGATGACCACTTAGAGTCCTAGTCAGAGTATTGGCACTGGTGCACCCGAAGATGGCTTATGTTATAAGTAACGATGATATAGAATGAAGATGTTATTTTATTTACCTGTTGACAGCCCGGTTGGCTTTGTGGTTAGTGACCCTGACTCTCAAGCCGCGGGTCGTGGGTTCGAATCCCATCCAGGACAAACATTTGAATGCATGAATATGTCTGTTTGTCCTGTGTCTGGATGTAAATATCTATATTAGTATGTATTTAAAAGTAGTATATGTAGTATATCAGCTATCTGGTTACCATAACACAAGCTCACTTTGATGCTTAATTTGGAATCAGATTGGCCGTGTGTGAAAATGTCCCAGGATATTTATTATTATTATTATATTATTACCTCAATATCACTAATTTCATCAGCAGACTCCATGTCGGTGATGTATGAAGTGAGTGAAGGCGCCGTGGCGAGCAGCCGGTACGTGCCGCCCACCATGCCTGTGCCTTCCACCACTTCTTCCACCTCTAGCTCTTGGTCTGACACCTCCTGGAAAACACACATTTGTTTATATAAATAAAAAATATATGAAATATTTTACACATTAGTATAGAGCAAGAAACGGTAAAAAATCAAGTTTATTGTATTGTATGGGGCTCTGAAACTACTGGACCGATTTCAAAAATTCTTTCACCTTTGGAAAGCTACATTATCCCCGAGTAACATAGGCTATATTTTATCCCTGTATTCCCACGGGAACGGGAACTACGCGGGTAAAACCGCGGGGAGGCAGCTAGTGTATGATAAATTGCCGAGAATATTGTGTCTAAGAGATAGCTGTTAAGAGTCGATATTAAGAGTGAAAAGTCAAATTAAAGGTATCTTGCGCGTGCATGACCTACGATAAAGAACTTATCGGATACTGAGGTCGGTGGGTTGGATTAGGTAAAAACTTGCCATTTTATGTACTACCCGCGCGAGAATAGGTTTGGTCAAACTTGGCCATGACAGTTTTAGTATTTTTAACTGATCTTGGAATGCTCGAATCGTAATCGATTATGTAAATATTATTAACACTATTCTTAATATTGTGTGAAAGTTATAGTGCTAAAACATTATGGATGGATACACAACTTCTTCACCTTTTATGATTTTAAGTAACAACAATTTATTTTATTTATTTTTTAGGTCAGCCAACAATATTTACACAATACATGCATTATTTCTGCAATAGATATAGTATATAAGTGTAACAATTACAACAAGTATACACTTCATACAGAAAAGCTTATAAGTATTGTCTTGAAATTTAAAATGCATTGCTTATTGACTCAACAGTCATCTACTGTTTTCCACATATATCATGTTTATCGCACCTGTTCCACAATAGTCTCATCTTCATCGACTTCCTCCTTGACCTCGGGGTCTATCTCGACGTCAGGGTCAAGGTCGGCGTCGGCGTCAACGTCCGCCTCGTCGTCCCCGTCAGGATCCCCGACACCGCTATACTTCATCTCACCACGCTCGAGGGCTTCTAGACTATCTGCAATTGTAATACAATCCATGGTTTAGATCTATCCTTTATTCATACAAGGCTTTAGAATATCAAAAATATCTTAAAGCGAGAAATTCACTGCCAGACTAGTGTAGTTTTGTAACTGGTGTCATTTCTGACTATGGTATTATCTTCTCTATGTCTCAGGATCGACAAGCTGCTGGTTGCAGGCAACTTTAAGCTGATCGGTACCGACTCGGCAGTGGATGTTCAGCTGATTCGATGATAATAATAGCTGAACGAGTTAATTGCCCTAATAGCTATTGTTTTTGTTGTCTAAGTGTTGTTTAGGTCGAGTCAAAAACGCTGAAAAAATATCTTACCAGGGTAAACCATCGCTTTTTTGATTGCTTGAGGATCTTTTCGTGACCACTTTTGTACTTCCTCATCCATTTTTCTTACTTTTGATGGATTCATTGCCCATAAGCAACCTGTAAATATAGATATGGGTAAATTTAAATATTATTTTGGCACACATGTATTCTCATAGATGCAAATTGAATGACAATACGCACCTTTTCTTTGACTTCCATTTGTTGAAGGTTTCTCAATTTTTTCGAAGCACTTATTTAGACTAAGATTATGTCTAACTGAATTTTTCCAACCATTAGGTGCTGTTTTAAAATACGGGAAATGTTGACTGTAAAAAAATTGTGAACCATTATATAAATGTATTTTAATAGAAATATCTATTTTACCAAGACTCAGGTTTTACTTACCACATGAAATTATAAATTTCTGATACAGGTAAACTGCCAGTTCTTGAATTTTTTAACGCCATTGCTATTAGGCAAGAATAAGAATACGCTGGCTTGGGGAATTCGCCCACATTGCTTTTTATAGAAGCATTTACATATTTAGCTTGGCTAGTTTCTACTGTGAATGCACCGTTTACAGAAGTTTTTATTATTTGCCTATTATTACTTAAACTCGAATTATCAATCAGTATCGTTGCTTGGTTTTTGTTACCATTCGCTAAAATTGTTCTAGTTTGACTGATTTGTTGCGCGTCCAATATGTGTATATTACCAGATATAATTGTTTTAGTTCCTAATTGTTGTGTTATTTTTTGATTCGTATTTAGTATAGAGCAACTTTTGTTGATTTTTAGGAGTTCCGATTGAGATTTTATCCGTAACGTTGGTGTTGGAGTGTTTGATACTTTTGTCTTTTCCAAATCTTTTAATAAATCCTTAACAACGGATTTTTCTTGTTTTCTGACGTAGATTACCATTTGTGTGGCTTCATCTAATTCGGATTTCTTTTTCGGGACAGGTTCCTGAGATTCCTGCACTTTTGATACTTTGATTGTGTTGGGAGAAAACGTTAAATGGCTTTTTTCTTCTTTGGGGCTTGGAGGGGCCTTACTATTATTTAAATCACTGTTTGCTGCTGAGGTTAGTAACAAATTTGAGGCCTCTTCTTTAACTATACTCTTGACAGGCGTATCGGCAAACGTCGATGGCATTACAGAATTAGGATTAACCATCACAGCATTAGCTTCAGAACCATATAAATCCAAATTGTGCACAAAACTAGAGGAATTATTAAGCCATGCCGCCGAGTTATCTGTGTCCATATCTAATAACGGCGGCATTTCGGAGAAATTTAATCCTAAAGAATCCTGAAACAAAAAAACAATAAGTTAGTTACTCGTGCCTTCATAGTAGTTACCCATATAAATGATTAATATAAAACTATTGTGATACTCACTGGAAAATCAGTGATGCTGCTTAGATCAGTGGCTATCTCATTCTTGATGTCCATGTCCAGCATATCCTGTAGTGAGTCTGTGATGTACAAATCCATATTTACCCACCCCTGTAAACAAATAACAATTTTATGTTAGAGAAGATATGTCACTCCTGACAAATAATATTCTCGAAGTTTTCGCGCCATTTCATACAGGCGGATGACGAAGTCAGACAGCTCTAGAAGTGGGATCACTTAAACGGAGGGGCGCAACCAATTTACAATGAAACTACTACGCGCTACGTAGTATAGAGAACCGGTTTAGTTACTTTTTGTTTTATGGTATGCGTTAGCTGGTACCCTACCAAACAAAGAAACGATTTTCACGACTATTGAAATAAACTGTATCAATAGAAACTACATAAATTATAGCTGGATGAAACAAACATACATTATAATAAAGTTATATTTGTAGTATAAAGAAAAGAAAGTAAATAATTATCTTCATATCAAAGCTGCATAACGTTTCATGTAATTCGAAGAAGGCCTACACCAACACATTTTATCTTGTGTTGGCCGAGGGCCCTGTCGACTGGGTCGTTTCCGTGTAACGTGTATAAAAACACAAACTAACGAACGGAACCATCCGATCCAAGGCAAGGCCTGTTGGGTATTTAAGATTCGGGACGATATTTTTTGTCCGTTCTTTTACTTTTGTTCTATAAATAACTTGTTCTGGTATGCTGTGTGATCCATTAAGTAACGTTAATATACCGATGTTTACTTTCATCTTCCGATCGGATGTAATATGAATGAATTAAACAAGCAGGTTAAAGGTTTTATTTAAATAACTGAGTATAGATTTATTGCTTAACATGCTACTACTAATGTAAGCATTCTTTGTATAAGCTTGTATGTTGATATTAATTTTTCATATCGAGTGATGATGGGGAAGTGAAGTTACTCAAGTGCACCTGGCGGAATATACCGGTTTGGTGCTTTACAATACAACAGACTTTTAGCTCTTGCTATGTTCCACTAAATTGTTGGTAGGTACTCAACTATTGAACAATGCTTTGCCATCATGGGTATCTTACTTCTACGTATATCTGTATTCAGCTCTGCATGCATGCCAAAATTCATGCGAATGAGTGCACTGACTGATAAGGCTACATGTGACTATGATACGACAAGAATCTAGTTATTTATTTACTTACGTTATCTAACGTAATGATATATTTTACACTTCAGTTTATTTGGTAATAAAATACCTACCCACCAAGTAAGTAAACAGACTGGATAATAGCTACTTGACTAGTTGCTGGTTTTTCGATCAGAACCTACTATAACTTTCTATTATTTTCCCGCCGAAATAACGGGGCAGTTTGCAAACTTAGCGAAACTGTACGCATATATTGAAAGAAAGAGACCCAACCCTCAATGAGGGTGGCAGAAAGAGATAGCAGTATAGGTTCGAAGAGGGGGTGAATCAACCCTAATGACATCGTGGTAGGTTGGTCGATCATTTTGAAAGTTAGTTCACATAGCTCTAAAATTATTGTAATTTTCAAAACCTGTTTCTACATAATAAAATAACTACCTACAAACTTACTATTTAATATTAAAACGAATGTCCGAATAAGTGTGTTTGTTAACCGGAACAAACAGGTGATCGGATTTACAAGTAACATTTTACTATGGCATAATAGAATTTGGGGCACTTTTCTTCATAAATACGAGGGTGAAATATTAATCGATCAAAAATTAGAGATAGCATTTATAATTTGTACTTTTATCGTATCATATAAACAGTACTGCAAACCCTATTACTTGCGTAGGAAGTTAGAATGATAGTTGGTATTTCTCCAACGGAAAATGTAAGTACGTCCGTCTCATAGTCATAATACTCGTGTCGTGGCATAGAGGGCCATGAACTCGTCTTTATAGGTATTTCTCGAGTTCATTCTTGTAATGTATGAGTAGTGATGGGATTCTTCCCGGGAAAGAACCCAAAATGGGAAGATTGAGGGAAAGAACCCGAGGAAGATTCCCAAATGGGAAAGTATTCGGGTTTTTTAATTTTTAGCAATGTAACAAATAGGTAATGTGTAGATACATGTATATATCAAATAGTACGTACTATCTAAGTACTATTACTACTAGTTTGAGCTAATTTAGTTGGGTATTTTTTAATTCTTAGAAACAAAACACGTGCATGCAGTAAAGTCAAAACCCGCTTCTTCATATCTGTCTGTTTCTGTGTGTTCATCCGCTTTGAGCGACAAGTAGTGATGGGATTTTACCCAGGAAAGAACCCAAAATAGGAATATTGAGAGAAGAACCCGAGGAAAATTCCCAAATGGGAAAGTATTCGGGTTTTTTCATATTTAGCGATGTTACAAATATGTTATGTGTAGTATATATCAAATAGTACGTACTATTTAAGTACTATTACTACTAGTTATAGCTAATCTAACTTTGTTTACTTTAAAAAAATCAATAAATACGTCAAAACCGTTTACTGCGACATCGCTTAGAACATCATACCGGTTATATCAACCTAGAACAAAGGTCCCGGCTGAATGCTATATGACCGCCTTATCAAAAATATTTACGACATTGCTAATAACGATATACCTCATTAAACGACTACATTTAACAAATATTTCGGTGAATACAATTTTCTACTATTAACAGATCTACTGTTAATTAATAGTAGAAAATTGTATTAAACTACTGGAACCTATAACAGATACTATTTTCAAACTCGAAGGCAGTGGAATACTTATAAATGAAGTTTATATGGCCTTCAAAGATATTAAGTCCACATTTAATTTTGCATTTCCGGACATATCCATTCTAAATGAGCATCACAAACAAGATATAAAAAATGCTGTAATTAGCTGAACTAATAAATGTTTGACACCCATTTATTATGCTGCATATTTATTGGATCCAAGACAGCAAGGCATTGAATTAGAAGAAGAACACGAAGTGGATGGAGTGTATACACGACGTTAACCAATCGCACAATATTGTCGTTGGTGTTTATTTATCCAATTATAGAGCTAAATAGGGTTTATAGAGTAGACCATTTATATGGAAGGATGTCACCGAAATGGACCCAGTAGTTTGGTCGAGAGGACTCTGCAGTTCCAAATTGTTGAGTAGGGTTGCAGTACGGATTCTAACTGCTCCCTGTACTTCAGCAGCCACAGAACGATTGTTTAGCACGCACGTCCATATACATAGTCGCAAAAAAAACAGATTGACTACAGACAGGGCAGCAAAAATACCTATTATTTCATACAATTGGAACCTGTTTCATAAACACAAAGATCATGACAATGACGATGATGACGAGCCAATATCTACGAGGGCTGCACTAAAAGTATGGGAATGGAATATTTCCACCATTCCTGTCATATTAAAATCTTTTAAATTGAAAAGTCTTTGGTTTTACAAATCGAATACCATTTATTTATTTAAAAAACGATTCTCGGTCTTGTCACAAGGTTTTGTCAAACTTGTTTAGTCGTTGAGAAAATGGACTCGAGAAAATTCAAGATCGATGATGTATTATGACTTTCGAAGTGATTTAACACAAAAACAGTGTGTTGACCGGATGATTTCTGCATTTGGTGATGAAGCCCCATCCAAAACCACAATTCATCGCTGGTTTGCTGAATTTCAACGTGGACGTATCAAGTTCAGTGATGATCCTCGTCAAGGTCGTCCAAAAACTGCAGTCACCCAAGAAAACGTTGATGCTGAGCGTAAGCTGATTGAAGAAGATCGACATTTGATATACTACGAAATTCAGGCAACTCTAGACATTGAAATGAGTCAAATACAAATAATCTTGCATGAACAATTAGGTGTAAAATATTTGTTTTCCCGATGGATACCGCATTCGCTCTATAAAGAGCAAAAAGCGGCTCGTGTTACTTGGTGCGTCAGAACTTTCGAAAGACACGCAGGATCCTCAAATGCTATATAAAACATCGCATCAGGTGGACGAATCCTGGATATACGCGTACGAACCCGAAACAAAAACCAGTCTCGAGTTTGAGTGTTCGAAAATGAGTAAAGCCAACAAAAATTGTTCGTTCACGGAGTGTTGCAAAAAAATGGTGGCTACGTTTGTCTCCAAAACTGGCCATGTTGCGACTATTCCTCTTGAGGGACAAAGAACGGTAAATGCAGAACGGTATGCTAGCATTTATTTGCCAAAGTTCGTTTCTGAACTCCGTCCTCAGTTTTTTCGATGGACCAAGCTGCGGCTCAGCATCTGATCAGCTTTCTGAATTGAACATCAGTGTGAGAACTGGAGAAGGAAGGGGTGTTAATGTCGGCGGTTCATCGTCAAAGTCATTTTTATTTATTCATTCTGAGAGCCCCATTACGTTGCTCTTAGTCTCTCCAGAACAATAAAAGCACACTGCAGAACATTTCAGCACTGCTTTTCGACATCCACACATCGCTCCACAAAAAGAAACGGTTTGCTCGAGTTTCTGAACATTTTCACTTATAACTTTTTCATTTATAGTTCCACGACAAAAAGTTACTGAACCAAAGTTGTAGAGAATTTAATTTGCAACAAAAAATGTTACCAATTTTTTTAAATCAAATGAATAGTTTAAGAGATATATCGTATAAACCATTTGAATTGAAAAAACCCGTCCATTGGGTTTCTTCCCACGTAAACACCCGGTTCTTTCCCATTTGGGAATAAACCCGGGTTTATTCCTTTCGGGTTTATTCCCACCGCCCATCTCTATGTATGAGCGAGGTGATCTTATAAAGATACGTCTACCTGTCTGTTTTAGGTATTTGGTAGAATCTTGCCCGTGCAAAAGAATAAATATTTAAATTCATTTATACGTTTAATAAAATGTTCATGCTCTGTAATCGACACCAGAAGTTATTTACAGTGAGTTTTTATTTATCGGTACCTATTAGGTAGGTACTTATATGGTCTTATATTTGAGTCTGTTACTTACCTAACCTAAGCATTAAGTAACCAGTAGCTTGTATTATGACTTTATGGTTCGAGTACGTAATAGCTATGTGGCAGTAACGATAAATTTAGATTCTCCTGACGTAACCATGTTATTTATATACCAATTTTAGTATTGCAATAGCATTTGACAATGAAACCCTACATCGGCAGTTCAACCGACAGGGTTTCAGCAGTGTCGGTGCCTACTCGAATTAGTAGGGGGGCAGTGGCAGTGGAGCTGTGGAGGCGCCGCAAGGGGGGCCGTCGTCGCCGCGCACCGTCTCGTCGCGTCCTCGAACCTGACCGCGCGCGATCGCCTTGAACTCTTCGTTCGTTGCCGGCTCTTGCGCCGATGACGGTCGGCCGGCTCGTGTATGACCGCGAAAAATCAACGTCTCAAAAAAAATATGAATGTAACGCATGCCTAGTAAGAAATAAATTAATTTATAGTTGTGCGTTTTGTACCCAACATCTATTAAGTTGAGTACCTACCAACTAAACATATTCATTTAATCATCAGAAATCGTGAATACCTAGGTACCTACATTACCTAAAAATTTGGATAGATGGATGTCATCGACGTATACTCTAGATATATATCGATGATGGATGTAATGTTTATTTCGAACGGCTGAGTGGATATGGATGAAATTTGGCATTGAGAATATGTTCCAGAATTAAATAACACAAATGTTGATTTTTATGTCGAAACAAAAATTATTTGAGTAAAACCCAGGAAGTTATTTGGCGCGAAAAGAGAATTGCGCGCGCAACACGTAGCAATAACCACATTGGGAGGGGTTCCGTATTGATTACATGCTCGGGCCACTCCCCTCTCACCTCCGCCCTGCATCTAACTTCCCTGTTTGAAACGTGGGGGAGGGAAAGTGAAATATTTCAGGTCGGTGTGTAGGTAGGTACCTACCTATTTATTATAGGTACAATTTTCATACGAACAGGCTTATTCGAAAGCAAGTAGCAGAGATGAGGCGATAATGTGGACTTGTTCTGGACCAAACGGTTGGATCTAAATTTATTTAATTAATCTAAGAATTACCGTAAAACTTTGCTTTATAGTTAAAAATAACTAATTTTATTGCCCTACCCACTGATCTGTTACTTGCATAAGGTCAATGACCTTAACCTATAGATTTGAAAACATAGTAAGTAGAATGGGTACCGACCAATTAATCCCGTAGTTAGGTAGGTACCTCGTAGGTTGGACTCTACATTACTATAATACCTAAATGATGAAAGGCAGACTATGGCGCCGGGTCAACGCCCTCGCTGTAAATGTGACTGAGTTGGTAGGTATGTATGTAGCATGTGATCAACTACGTTCAGTCTTAATTTTCATAACATTACTAAATAAGTAAAAAGTAGGGCTTACTTCCAGATTTACTTATATACCTACTATGTAGGTACCTATACTATATGGATGGATGACAAATATAGTGAGAGGCTGTTAAGTATTTCCTAGGTACATAATAATATGTACTTATACTACCTACTAATAATATAAAATGCGAAAGTTTGGCTGGATAGATGTTTGTTACCCGTTCACGAAAGGAAAAAGGAATTTGGATGAAGTCTACTAAGAGACCCATGTACCTACATTTTTAGATATTTGCCCCCTTTTAAAATCACTATTAGGAGTCAGGTAGGTATTGTTTGGATACTATTGTGAGGCCGTTGTCAAAATACGCCTCTGCAGCCTGGGTAAAAAAACAAATAGAAATCCACAATGGCCTTACAGGACACCATACAGAGAATGGGGACGATAATAGCAACTGGACCCATACAATGTAGGGTAAGTTCGCCTGTTCGCGTCCATCGCCCAATTCGCGTCCATTTTACGGATCACCCTTTGAAAACTCTCGAAATTAAGTATACTAACACACCAATAAGTCGAAAAGACATTACCGCCTATACCTCAATGTATTAGAGGCACGCTTACATAGACAAAAGATCCGTGCGCCCAACCATCTTGGGTAGAAAAAATAATTTGTGAGGACTGTTTAGCGAGAGAGCGTGGATGCGCGGAATTATGAAAAAAAAATAGTGGGCAGCGGTGCGTTTGAAGGTAAGTCTTTTATTGAATTATGCGTATTTTGGATACATAGCTGTTTCTAAACGTTGATAATGATTAAAGGAATTACATTAATTATGAATTTGCTTATTTTTTTAATAGTTAATAGTTAAAATAAGGTGGACGCGAATAACTACACCAAATTTATAATACTTCCACTTTGCGTCCGCAATGGACGCAAACTATACCTACAGAGAATAATAGCAAATGCAAATCGCGTCCATTTTTTTAAATTAATTCCCTAGAATTTATTGCTTTGTATTTTTTAATACGAAATGTATAGTAGGTAGGTACACCTATTCTACTTTGAATAAAATGAATAATTTCTTCAATTCTTATTTTTTTTCTATTTCAGATGAGTTTTTCGGAGAAAATAAAGAAGACGGAAACACAGAAGAAGATTTAAGGAAAACATTGAATGACATTCGAGAGAAAAAGAAATCGTAGAGAATGAATAGAAAAAAACTTAAACACTCTCAAAGGGTTCCAAACGAAAAAAGACAGAAAGAAAACCATTAATTAAAATTCTAGGGCTATAATAATTGTACCTTATCTCATAATTATTAATATTTAACATACCTATCTTTTAGTAGCATGATTAAACTCAACTACTGTATTGTTTTAAAATAATAAATTGGCTTTTTTTATTTTCTTTATAGTGATTTAATTATAATTGATTTAGTTGATATGTTGATTTTTAAATAACTATATTTCTTTAATAAATAAATTATTAAAATCCAATTTCTTCTACATCATCATAAAAATAGGTATTATACCTTAATTCCCTTTGTAAGATGGTGGACGCCAAGTGGTCCAGCGGGTGGACGCTAATTGGATTTTTTGGACGCAAACTGGGTAAATCGCCTAATTCTGATGTTTGTATTTTTTTAAAATAAATCACAAAATTTTTCGAACAGAACTATAAGTTATCATAAAATAGACCATTATTATGAACACATTACATAAACTCTTCAATGAAATTACTGCCGGAACATTTTTATTTTCTCCTTCAAACTTGCCAACTGCACTAAGTGGACGCGAACAGGCGAAATTACCCTATAGGTAATTAATTTAAGAAACGGAGCCAGACTACTAATACAATACATAGGACAACCGCACAAGTAGGAGTGTAATGGCTTTCCTAATCACTAATTTCTGTTCCCTTCTGTAGGTAAGATATTAGCAAGATCCTTCGAGCGGACGTTGTTGTAAAATCGTCATCTATGTGATATACCTATATTAAGGTAGGTACCATGTGATGTGATGTATAGGAACTTTCGCAAAGTAAAACCAGAATATCTTAAAATAACTATTATAGATATTTTGCTACAATCTTAGGAAGAAAAGAAGTCTTCGCTAGGCACTCTAGTCTTTGAAGAGGTGGCGCTGCTAGTATGGGACGTTGTCAAGGAATAGCTACTTTATGTATCGACATTTTGAGCTGTTTCTGCACTACCTACCTATTTGCTCTATTTAATAACAACCTGAAAGTGGTTAAGGTCAAAAGGTAGGTAAGGCCAATACAGTCTGTGTTAGTAGCCGCGGGTATCTCCTAAAAGCACGTGGCGGCAGCGGCTATGTGAATGAACCTAAGTCTTCATATTAAAGATCTTCCTCAGAAAAACATTGAATATTCAGTTAGTTAATGTACGCTACTACAGAATGATTACTAAACGCTGATATTGTTAATTCTACAGACTGCTCTAAAGACTGAGCTACTCTGAACCATACAGAGTTAAGTTTTAGATATGCAATTCCGATTAATTTATGAGGATTATGTCGAGCCGTGCCATACAAACACTCCCCATTCTGACACATAAGAATCCCAAGAATTGGAAAGAATAAAATACAGTATTTTTATAAACTTACGCCCAGTAGCTGCCAATTTTTGTTAGTCAATATATTTTGGTGCGAGTAATAGACTCGATACAATTTTATGGGGTAGATAGGTACCTACCTAATGTCTAGGTTCATACTATGAAACAGAAATTCTTTAGACATGAGGACAAAAATATAGGTAAGTACCTAGTACAATTCCTTTATTGGGTACTGTTTTTTATACATAGTGCCGAACGAAGAACAATTTTATTTTTGAGAAGTGAGAGAGAAGTTGAGAGATCCCATTGATATCTTCCTATCGACCATTTAGGTACCAGTTATCACAGGTGTGTGTAACGGAATGTTTGTGTTGGTATACAACTACATCGTATAAAAAAGCACTCAAACATTGACAGAATGGCTGTGTGCTTCTTCCGTCTCGTTTCGTTTCGTTGAGTTGCCCAGCCGGCGCACACAGGCGGAACACTATGCAACCGCTGCGCTGCGTGAGTGCATGCATACAGCACGCACACACACAACTACAAATGCACGATGCACTCATTGTTCAACGTTTTGAAATTCTCGCTCGCACAAAACCGGCCGTGGGAACAACATAGTTCAGTAGATTCCTACTGGATTATAGAGAAATTGCCAAACGAATAGGTAGGTATATAATGTAGGTATAATGTAGTTTGTAAGTACACAGGTACTTATGTATTTATATGGCCTGAAAACATTAGAAGGGCATCGAGCAGCCTACATTTTGCACCTATTTGGAAGCACATTAGCCATAAAATTTGTCTTAAGTTATGACCGCAATATTAAAATATAATCGATAAAGGACATAAATAAACCATATATGTTTTACTACAACTAAATAAAAAGAGGCAATATTAGAAACCTTGTTATTTAAGAAATGTGATAAGGATTGGTAGTATAAAGGTAATAGGTATAGCAAGTAGGTATCTACGTTACGTTCAGTTCATACGATACAATAATAATATGACCGTACAAATCACAACAATCGTTTGTATTTTCATTGACGGCACATTGGCGCCTTTCCAAGTCTTGAAAATTAAAAGTATGCCTACCTTACTAGGTACTCCTAGGTACGTTCGTTATCTATAAAAGTCTAAAATATATAAAAGATAAAGGTAATTCCATTAATAAAATTACTGAAGAACATAGGTCGAAACTGCAAGGCCTGACAGACATATTTAATAATAATTATATTTTGTCCCTTATCAGTCGCCCGTGGTTATCGTGAGAGGAAAAGAGACGAAGGATATAATAATAAACGGTTCTAGAGAACAATAAATTTGGAAATCCTTATTACACCTAAGAAAAATGTTTTAAATATGTATAAATTTTAGACAGATTTTCACAGATTAACAAGTAACAATAGGTAGGCGGTCAACTTAGCAATCTAGTTTGTCTAGTCTAGAATGATTTCCCGCCACTTTGGGAATTGTTGGTTATTAACACTAACGTTATTACAGTATATTATTAAAACCGATTAGGTTGGTTTAGAGAACATATAAGAGGCATTTATTATTATATATTGGATTTAGAATAATTCCTGTACATAATGATAAATGACGTAAAAAAGAGCGGGACATGACATGTTAACTCGTTGGACTTTCCCGTTGTAGAGAGAGATCTTGTTTTATCAACATAAACAACAAAACAAACTAGAATATTGTTTTAAAATCACTTACCGAATATTTATTACTATAAATATCCTTATGCTCGACAGAAAAATCCTGGATTTCACACATTTACGTTTTTAATCATTAGATTGACAGCTAAAATACCACTCACTCCTAAAAACCACAATCTGTTTTACTATTCCGTGAAAAGGTACACAAAGAATGGTGTCGTTTACTATTGGAGGGCTTTACCCACGTGATCAGTTGTAAATTGCCACCATTGGTCCAAACGGTAACGTACGTTGACGTCATTCATCAACTTAGTTACTTTATCATTGCAACAGGCCTCAAAAAGATATTTCTTAAGTTAAACAGTTAATGAAGGTTTTGAAAATTATTTTTATGTTTTATAATGGCAATCAATGTTAGATTGAACTTAGTTTTAAAACTAAATGCCTTTCTTACCGGTATCATGGCTCGTCCATTCACAACAACATGGCGGTTTGTTTACACCGGCATGATAAGGCGGGAAGGACTTCTGTCGTGTATGTGCTTGTATACATAGGTGTTTTAATTTTAAAATAAATGTTAACTTTCAGAGAAAATTTTTTATTGGAAAAAATATTGTTTTTAGAACATTAGAATTAACTTTATACAAACCGAAATGCACATGGGCGATACCACTTTCTTATACGCCAGCGCCAACTACCGGTCAATTCTTAACATTATAGCTAACATGGCGGGATATTTAAAATGTCATACACGTACACACATCAGTCAATACAAAAATACATTCAATAAACAAACACGTAGATTTCAAAAAAAATTAAAACTAATTACCGACTTCAGGCAGACAACATTTATATCAATACTACACACAAAAAAATAAGAATACGCCATAAACAGGGCTAAGGTGCAGTATTCGATCAACGAAATCGTTTTAGTATCACTACTCACTTTACAGTACTGTTTTTGAAAGTCCATTATCAGCAAATTCAAACCTATTAAACAATTAGGCGGAACCACAGGTTGGCTACAATAAGAGTTCAGGATAAAATTTAAAATTTCGATAATTTAATATTCCTGCCTTTTTTATACAGTTCATATGTTCCAAATTTTTTGATTTTCTTTTTTTGTAAGTATTCATTTTTGAAATTGGAAACATCGCTGGATTGTGCCACAAATTGTGTTTCTTTCGGAATCTGGTTAACTCTAAAGTTTGTTGTATAGCCACTGCCCGATGTTGAGGCAGTAGGAATGAATGGTAAGACTTTTGGTTTTTTGAGGGACGCCTTTTGCTTTTTAGCTATTGGGGACTCGTTCAAATAGACACTCTCTTCCAAGTAATTTGAGGGCTTGCTTTTCTTTTTCTTAGTTTCTTCTACGATAAATTGTGTTGTGGATACGGGATTAGACTTTTTCATTCCTAAAACAGCCTTGGGTTTATCGTCTAGTTGATTGAGAATATTTGCAGGCAACCGTGGAACATGTACTTTATCAAAGGAATTTTCTTTAAATATCTGAAAAATAATGATATGTTAGTAACAAATACTTAAACAAACACATAATTATCTTTGCGTCTTGCTATAATACCTTTGAAACTTTTCTTCCCGCGTCATTATCTCTTTCTTTCCTTTTTCTGCTTTTCTTGGAAGGTTCTGTAAGTAATGTAATATTATAAGTGTTACATATAATATATGCAGATTATTTAAGGTGAACATTGGTCCCGAGAATGCTAAAGTAACATTTATGTATCTTTCTTGAGATTTGTTATTTTCATGACCTGTAAGTCTAAAAAGCCGGAGTAGGAGGTACGCAGGTAAAAATTGACTTAAGATGACAAGAGAAAATGTTATCTTTTGATAATATAAACTTTATTGTTTGGTGAAGTTAAACTGTTTTATATTAGCTACTTTTAAAAATATATATATTCCAAATAAAATATGAAAACTCTACTTTACCATTTACTGGTGCCGCACTATGATTAACATTTTCTTGGTCTGATAAATGTTTGTTCTTAGTTATTTTATCACTGGTATCTTCTTGTGCAATAATTACTTCTTGTACATTTGTATCGAAAGCATCTGTAAACATTATAGAACATGAAAAATATGGCATTTATTGGTTGGTTGCCATTTCAAAACTTGCACAGGCATACGTAAATTGCCGCACAAAGACTTAACTGATGTACATCAAGAAGCATTGAATCCCAGTGTACTGCAGTTTACATACATTTAAAGTGAATAAATTAATTAATTAAAAATATTAATATTTGTACTGTTTTATTTGGTCAATCTCAAAAAGTGTATTAATATGGAACCCGTGAGATTTTTACCCGTGGAAGAAAACTGAAGGGCAAAAGCAAGTCATTCTTATTTGTATACCTCTGGTTTCTGATGTAGTAACTTCATCATTGGTAGAAATTTTTCGTTTTTTCTTTTGGTTAACTACTGTCAGGGACTCGTTTAACGATTTAGTCGCGTTTGCCATATCACCTAAAAGTATAAATAAAGTAAAGTAAAAGATGTACATTATTTACGTCTGTTTTATATATTGGGCACACACCAAAGCAATGCTAAACGATTAAAAGTTGATTTAAGGTATAATAATAACAATCAGATATGCTCACCTTCTGTAGTTGGTTCACCTGAAGATTTACGTTTACGTTTTTTTGTACTAATTTCTTCTTCCTCTTTATGGCTTATAATATCGTCGACTGAAAGCAAAATGCAATGATAAGAAATTGCACAAAATTGACTCTGTTATCACAAAAAAAGATTTAAATAAATTTTATAATATTTAAATTAATTAAATTACAGATTTCTATTGATTACTCAATACATATGGAACTGCCACATATGTCCTCATAATTTATTAGACTATTATGACTTAATCTGTAACTCTGTTACTCTGTAAGAGTTATTCAAATCTTACAAATACAAGTTATACCAACCTTTTTCTTCATTAACTTCGACTTCAAGATCACTTTGAGCAGTTTCAGAAGCCTTTTTATTTTTTTTCTTATCTTTTCGGCTTGTTGGCACAGCAGGCACATTGTCTGAAATAAGGTGATATACTTTTACAGTACTATTTGATCAGCATGATTAATTATAAACTTTAAATATACAAGTCCCAGTCTGTAGAGCATTTAACTTATGTCTTTATTTTAATTTTGCCTCGTCCCACTAGTACTAAGTTTAGTTAAGTTTGATACACAGTAAAATAGGGATGTTGTCTATTGTAATGAATAAGTAATACCTGCAATATCAGTGTGTAAATCTTCAATAATTTGAGAACTGTCTAAGGATTGCTTAGACTTTTTCTTCTTATTTTGTGGAGTGTTACCAGTTGTATTCTCAATTTCTGCTGCAAATATCAAACACGTAAGTAAAATATTCTATTATTTATTTATAAGAAATAGAAGAAATTAATTTTTATATCAGAAATTGTTGAGATCTGTATACCTATACTATACACATAATATTATGACGGTCCAAAAATTAAATATTGAAAATAACATGTACCTGCGTTAATTTCCATAGTCTGAGAAATGTCCAAGACCTGCTTGGACTTTTTCTTCTTTTCACTTTGGTATGAAATTTCCAGAGGTGCAACTTCTTCACATACAACTGCTGAAAACAATTAGGAGATGATTAAAGTTATTGAAATCGAAATGGACAATCAATGTTTGAATTATTATTATATTATACTAGCTGCCTCCGCGCGGTTTTACCCGCGTAGTTCCCGTTCTCGTGGGAATACAGGGATAAAATATAGCCTATGTTACTCGGGGATAATGTAGCTTTCCAAAGGTGAAAGAATTTTTGAAATCGGTCCAGTAGTTTCGGAGCCTATTCATTACAAACAAACAAACAAACAAACAAATCTTTCCTCTTTATAATATTAGTATAGATTATCCTTACCTTCTGAATCAGTTACAGTTGTCATGCTATTGTTTTTGTTCTTATTTTTCTTAACACTCTTTTTGGTAGATTCTTCAACTACTGGTTCTGTCTCGAATCCTGTGCCAGTCGTATCTACATAGAATCCTATAAAAGGAGGTTCTTCATCTGTTATAGAATAATCATAATATAAATAAACAGGCTACCACATCACCAAAATGGTTACATTAAGATTAATATTTAACAGGACGATTCCCACGTAGAATATTATCAAAACATTAATTATTTTATTCAATGTTTTGTTCAAGCTTCTATTATTGTGGTCACGAGATGACTATCGTAATCATAATAATAATAATCGTCCCGTTATATATATAAATTATGAAATTTGGTAACATTACAAGCAAACTTACCAATTGATGGTATTTCATCCTGAGGAGATATAGAGTTACGTTTCTTACTTTTCTGGCTCACATTCAATATTGATTCCTCATTAGGTTCAGAAACATCATCCGGATCTGGAAAAAACACTTATTTAAATGAATTGTCTATTGATTAACAAAATATACAAACACATCATTGTTTGTATATTTGTATATTTTTAAAAGTTGTTAAAAAATGTCCAAAACGCTATTAAAATACACACTTACTAGATAAAATAGTTTCTTCTGGGGGGCATACAGATTTACGTTTTTTCTCTTTCTTTTTGCTTACATTGAGTACAGATACTTCCAAATGTTCCGATTTTTCAACTGAAATAAATCATCATAAATATATCGTTAGTTTTTTAGGAACTTTGTTGAATGTTTTACTGTAACTACTTGTATTCTCAAATTTTATTTACAATATATTTACAAATTCAAATATAACCTTCAATAGTTGAAATAATTATTAAAATTGGTTAAGCATTTTTGGGTTAAGTAGTTATCCATTACAAACAAGTGAATCTTTCCTTATAATTTTAGTAGATTTGTAATAAATAAGAAAATTTGGAAAACAATATTTTGTTAACATATGAAAATAGTAAAAACTTACTATTAGCTTCTATTTGTTCTGGCGGACAAACAGATGATTTGCGTTTCTTATCTTTCTTGCTCACATTCAAAAATGAATCTTCTTTCGGTTCAGTTGTAGTCTCTGAAAATTATATAATTTACCTTTTAGTTACGGAACACTAACATAAGTACTTATTTCAAAATAATGTACAACTTATAATTTATCTAAAATGTTAATTAATTTCCTTATTTATATAGATACTCATAGGAGTATTGTAAAATCTTACCATTTAATTCCATTTCTTCTGGCTGTCTTGATTTACGTTTTTTGTCTTTTTTCTTGCTTATATTTAGAAAAGATTCTTCCTTTGGTTCAATTGTTGTATCTGAAATACATATAAGTGATATTTAGAAAAATCTGAACCTTTAATATAAATAATTTGTAAAGCATTGAATGACCGATGCATACAATAGTTATATATCTGCTTACCAAATTTTTCCGTCATGTCTGTTGTGGCGACAGTTCTTTTTAATGGTATAAACTCATCTATATCCTCAGTAGGTTTGTCTTTATTTTTGAAAGCAAATTCACTATCATCGCTATCTTCAGGAAACAATAATCGCAAATCAATAGAATCAGACGAACCATCATCAATATTAATTATTGCATCTGATTTTGTAGTTGTTATACTTGGTACATCTTGTGTATCGGTGACTCCCGAGTGTACGACATCTTCACAGGTTTTGGCTTTTTTCTTTGATGTTTTTGTTAGTGTTAAATTAAGTTGATCAACTATCGGCGCATTTGATTTTGACTTCGTTTTTTTGGTCAAATTTAACGATGTATCCCATAATTTTTCACGTTTCTTGATTACATCATTATTCAAATCATTGAGCATAGAATCGTAATTTTGTATGATTTCCGCATTGTCACTACTGGACGACGAATCGTCGTCGATTGCCATTGTTGCATGCAATGGATCTGAAGTTTCATTCATTTTCGTAACCGTTATATCATTTTCGTTAACATTTACCTCTTCGACTTCCTCACCATCAGTGATAAGTACTGCCGAAAGATCTTTTTGTGGAGTCTTTGGTTCCTGTTTGAGCTGTATCGATAGAGGATCATTCTTGTCCAAAATACTTTCATTATTTAAAGTAATTTCTTTTTCATTCATTAGACTTTCATTACCCATAGATTCTGATAAACGCTTAGTTTTCTTTTTAATTCTAGATACTGACTTATCAGCTTCAGATTTGGAACTAATATCTTGACTAGAATCAATTCTGCGCCGAGTATTTTTTTTTTGGGATACATTGATATCTTCATTATCAGAGTCCAATAGAGTGGAGTCTAAACGCATGCGATTATTTTTTTTAGTTTTTGGAGTCTCCGAATTTGCACTACTGTCGATGTCGTTAATTTTGTGACGCGCTTCATACATTTCCTTTGATGCTTTTTTTTGTTCTTTTTCTTTACGTTTATTGAATTTATTTTTTGATTTGGCGCTCATAGTTAGCTCGTTATCGGATAACGAGAGATCATCACCAGAACCACTCAGTAACTCATTATCTTCCTCATCAGAACTAACTATAAACGAATCCTTTTCGTAATCTGTATCATTTGATATATCATCATCTGAATCTAATGTTTCACCTTTTTCCTTTATTTCGTTCTCCTCCTCATACTGCCGTTCATCTTCGTCTCGACTATCACCCGATTCATAATCATCACTTGCCTCTTTAGCTTCATCATCAAATAATTCAAGTTTTTCTATTGACTCTTCATCTGAATCCATGTTATCTTCTGAAGAATCAGAGTTTTCAGCTTTGGTACTGGAATTTTTATTCTGAGATATATTTTTAGCTTCCTTTACCTGTTTGCTTTCATGGGGACTAATTAGTGACGTGTTCAATGGTAATCCTAATTTTTTATTTGGTTTTTGTTGGAGAGGAGTACTTGTTGAATAGTTTTGAGACTGAGGTTTCAAATCAATGTCTTTTTCTGGTAATTTGGCTGTGTTAGTATCTCCATTAATTGTGACTTTTGTAGATTTAGACATCAACTCATTAGATGATAAATCTTTGATTTGTGACAGTATCAGAGTACTTTTATTTTCATTTCCACTTTTATCAAGATTTTGAGATATCGACATAGATTTTCTTAAAGATTCATTGCTTTTGTTGGAGCTTGTCTCATTTTCTAGTTGAATACTTGATGATGACTTATTTCCTGCATTTAATGTTTTGTTCTGAAAACCTGGTATTGATATATTCTCTGGCATCGTTTCATCAATATCCATTGGTTCACAGGTGTTGTTTTGGGTCGAAGGTGCAGCTTCATGATTCTCTATCTGGTGTTCTATAACCGGAACACATTGATCTTCATCTGGAACTTTTTGTGTACTTGGTTTTCCAATGCTATCTGTATTTGAATCGGAATCTTCGATATACACCAATGATTGAATTTGGCCACTGGGGGCCTCATCAAATAGTATTTTGGATGCTTTAATTTCATTTGATTCTTTTGAATTTAATATCTCAATATTTTCTTTCTTGCTTTCAATGCTATGATTTAATTTATTTGGTGTTTCCAAGGTAGATTTGCAGGAATCAGATTTTTCGGAAGTTGAAATATTAATGGCTGTTCCAACAATCTTTATAGAATCATTGGACTTATTGGGTGTATTTGAAGCAATTTCCTCAAGTTTTTTTATTGTATGTTCTGTTTCAGTATTTAATATGCCATCTCCTGACGTGTTAGATAAACAGAAAGATTTATTTTTAGTTCTATTTTTTTTCTTACTTATTTCAGTATCACTGTAAAAATTACCATCACTTGATGAACTTTTAGTGATAGTTGACCAAGATTTAGTTCTATGCCTTTTGTCTTTTAAATTATTTACTTCTACTGATGAAAGACTCTTATTTATAAATCTTTTATCAGTTTTCTTCGGTTCTGTATCTAACTGTTCAATCAAATTATAACTGGTTATTGAAAGATTAGGCTTTTCATCAATTTTTGCTTTTGGGGTTTCTGTCTGGTCACGTTCTACAGGTAAAGGCGTGGTCAAATTTAGTTTGTTAGGTGTAGTATTTGCTTCTAGTGATTTAAGTTCATTTTTGTTATTTGATGTGTTCAAAGTTTTAATTTCATTTTCAACAGTTTCATTAAGTTTAGAAGACCCGCTTCTTGCTTTATTTTTATTCAATCTAGGACTTCTCCTAGTTGGAGTTTCAGAATTTGAACTGTCAGAGTCCTTATTCTCCTTTACAGTGTTTTCAACTTCCTCAACAATGACATCTGTGACTGGTGATATTTTATTGCTCACCACTGCATCACCTGGAATCATTTATTAAATTGTGTAGAGTATAAATTAAAGCATTAAGTTATAAAGGATTCCTCTCAATTGAAGGTTCTAAACTGGTTAAAGCTTCAGTAGCTTTGCCATTTAATAATAATGCAGTAGTGTTATTAATATACCAATTCTTTGAGGCTGTGGAATGCAATTATTACCTACATGCTCTGTCCCTTATTTTAATCTTGATAAAAATGATTTTCCGTTTTGTTTTACCTTTTGTTTACTCCACTGTCAATTATTTATGAACTTTGATTTCTAATCACTTTTATTTTAGGTGTTATAGGTATATTATGTTATAAGAAACAATATAATAAAATAAAAACCTTTATCTAGACTGGATGTGGAATCTTTTCTTGTTCTTCTAGTTTGCCTTGCTGGTGTACTAGGACCTTCATTATCACTTCCTGAAAAAATAATAAAAACAGCACATGAAATCAAATGTCACAACCTGTATAATCCTGGGAGACTATGTAACTACTTTATTACATAATATAATAATAATAATTTACAAATAATATTTAAATTTATGTTGCAATAGTTATGTGAATATCTTGAGTATGTAAAGCCCAGAAAATACTACAACAATCTAATATTACCTTCCATAGCATCATTTATTTATACACAAGTGTAATTAATCCAAGAAGGCAAATTTCCCGAAAAATGGAAAGTCACTAGAATCATTCCGGTCTATAAGAAGGGTGATAGATCTAGCGTAAAGAATTACCGTCCTATTTCTATACTGTGCTGTTTTTCAAAATTATTTGAATCATTAATCTATCCATTACTAACACACTTGGTTGATAGCACGATTACTGATCATCAGCATGGATTTAAATCTGGTCGTTCCGTGGACTCCAATCTAGTGTCCTTCGTTACGGACATATGTGGTCTAGTTGATAGTGGGGACCAGGTAGATGCCATATACACTGATTTCAGTAGTGCTTTTGACAAGGTGAATCATTCTATACTCATTCAAAAACTATCCGTGCATATCGGTGGACCTTTACTTGAATGGTTTAAGTCATACCTTCACAAAAGACCTCAAGTAGTTGTTATTAATGGATGTCAATCAAAGACTTATCACGCTGAATCTGGTGTTCCTCAGGGATCACACTTAGGTCCCATATTATTTATACTGTTTATAAATGACATAACTACAAAAATTCTAAACTGCAATGTGTCTCTGTACGCAGACGATTTAAAGTTCTACAGAATTGTAAAATCACGTGATGATGAAAATCTTATTCAAAGTGATCTGGATAATGTGAGGGACTGGTGTTTATCAAACGGTATGCTATTGAATACTACTAAATGCTTTCATATTAAGTTTACAAAAAAGAAAAAACCTATAGCAACAAAATATCATCTCAACAGTGTGACATTAGAAGTTGATGAAATTCGAGATTTGGGTATTATAATAGATAAAAAACTAAATTTTAATTCTCATATTGATTCAGTTGCAAAGAGAGCTGCTCAGATGATTGGTTTCATAAAGCGAAATACAAAAGGTTTCGAAAGGACCTTGACTAAAATAATACTTTTTAATTCTTTGGCGCGCAGTCTTCTTGAACATGCCTGTATAGTCTGGAGTCCGTATTACACACTTGGATCCCAACGTCTTGAAAATATACAACGTAGTTTCACTCGTCATCTCGCTTTCACATCAAGAGGTATTTCACATAGATGCCCTTACGATCAGCGGCTTAAGTTTTTCAACATGAGTACCTTACGTTGTCGTCGTAAGAAACTTGGTATGGTCTTTCTTTACAAAGTGTTAAACGGTCAAATTAATTGTTCTTCCCTTCTCAGTACTGTCAATTTAGCAATTCCTCACAATAACCCCAAACATCGCGTTACTAAGATCTTTAACCTGCCATTTGCTAGGACCAATTTGGGTCTATCTTCTCCAATGAGTAGATTCATGAGAGATTACAATGACCTTAATAAACAGGCTGAGAACTTGGACGTCTTTTCCGACACGCTTTACGGGTACAAAACCAAGTTACACACTTTACTAGGATAGCATTTATGACTGTTGTAGATATAAGATATTTTGTTAGATTAAGTTATGTTTTATTTTATTTTATTTTGGTTTACTTCATTTGATTTACTTTGTTTTATATTCTGGTTGTATTTTATTTTATAATAATTTTAATTTTTAAATTAATTTTATAATTTCATATAAGTAGTTTGTTAATTTTCTCATATATATGTTGTTTTTGTTGTAAATGTTGTGTATATCTTTAATTGGTGCACACATCAGAATTTTTATGGTATATTCTTTTTGTTTGTAATTTTATAATGTGTGTGCTGTTGATGTACCTTTTTGAAATAAATAAATAAATAAATTAATAAATAATATATATAGAATTTCATACACATACCAGCTTGAGAGATTCTGCGGGCTGCCCTTTTAGCTCTTGGTGAGTCAAAATTTTGTGGAGTATCAGATACAATACTAGTATTGGATCTAATCCGGGCACTGCGCCGGGATGGTGTCACAGGTTTCTCTTCAACTGCATCAATTATATCCCTGGCCATGGATTTCCTTGTTGTCCTTTTTGGAACATTCTCACCAGCTAGTATAGAATAGAATATAATTTACTGCATACATAAAAATATTTAAGAAAGATATACTAACAACAATCCTTTAACAAGAACCAGTAATCTAAGCTAGTAATTGGAAGATGTTTTAGGAATTAAATATTTGTTTTGTTTTTAAGGTAAGTTTACCTAACTTAAATCATGACATGTTTTATGCTTTTAACATTACAGTACATGTATTTTATTCTTCACAAGATATGTTTGTTGAATGTTAATTTATTATTTATATATAAAAGTTCATTATACTTGTTTATGACTAAATCAACAAATAAATAAATCAGTAATGTTATTTAATCACTATTCAAAATGTTCCAAGTCTTACCATGTTCATCAATAAGCTCAAGCTGTGGTTTTGCCGCCAGTCTCCCACCTCTTTTCTTAGTTGGAGTGGATGGTGTACTAGGTGATTTAACATCTTCAGCTTCCACGGACAGCCTGCGTCTCAGCCGTGTCAGCTTAACTGGAATTTATTAATTTTCTATGTTGTTATTTGAATAAAACGTTTTGAAATTATGGTATTGACCCAATTTAGGGCCTCATAAAGGAAAACTTGTGAGTTATCAAAATTATTTGAAGTGTAGGGTTCTGTTTCAAATTTAAAGAGTGATTTATGTTATATTTTGGAGTTTGGATTTGATTTTTTCCATGTCAAGTGATACACAAGTGTTAACTATCAATTTTCATTGTTACTTGTAAGTTGATAAGAAAAGTAGGACTCCAACCTCTTTCAAACAAAATTTATTGCTTTAAGTACAGGAATTTTTTGGTATTGAAGGTTGTTTTAAAGCCTACCTAGGCAGGTATAAGAATAATTTTAAGTTTAATTTCTTACTTCGAAAAAATAGAATACTTATTTGTTATGGTTATTACATAGAGACAGAACTATTATAATATTACTGTAATATGATGTTTAATAGCACAACATAGTGGCAAATGTGTGCAAATGAAACTCGGATTCATGCTACAACCATCGACGCCATGCGGCATAAAGCCTTTTTAAATTGTACTACTAAGAATTTCGCTACAAAAACTTCCCGAAAGGACATGGAAATCACATGGATATGTTCGAATTCAAACACGTAATAATTAGCCAAGTAGTTTTGATTGAATCCAAAAAGAGGCGTAGAAGCACGAGATGTTCATATCAGTATTAGATATTATCGACTCACGCTTCCTACTTATTACTAGATAGATTAAAATGCTCTAAAATACCTATAGGGCCACCACCTTCTTCCATGACTTCGATTTGATCTTAAACACACAATTTTATATTTCGAATAAGTCAACACGTGTGGTTTGGAGTAACCGATTTTTAATCGCACTTCTCAAGGCACTCTGTAAAACAGCTGTTGGGACGCGGCAGCAAAACTGTCAAATTAAATTGAACGCTTGTGAATATGGCAACACAAACAGCTGTATCCGCTATAATAGGGAGAAGCATAGACTCAAAATTTATTAATATAGAGATAATTTAATTTCCTGGGTAGATATTTACTTTAAACTACATAGCTACTATGTTTATTTATTTTAATATTTATCTACAAAACAGCTACCACAGATTTAAATTTGTACTAATATAAATAAAAAATATAATGTACTAGGTAAAAGCAGGCTATGTACAAAATAGTGTGGGCGGGAACTTGCAAAAGTGATGTTGCATTCATCAGTCAGTATTTTTAACATAGAGGTATTATAATACCTCTATGATTTTTAATAATCAGGTGCATTTATACATTTATGTGTATGTATAGTAACTATTACTGGAATTCTGATATGGTAAATAAAATATAATTTATAAAATTTCGTTGATGATGATCTCAAATTTATTGATTGTGCGGTATACAATTTTAGATTTAATTTATTTAGGTAGATAGGTAGATACATGTATGTCGAAGTGAGTGATAGTCTCGTGAACACGTCCTATAGTGTGACTTCCCCGGATTTCAGATTAGCATCGACCTTAAATGCATTTGCAAAGCACATACGCATAGACAGGTACCTACTGGGATGTGATTGATATTTATCTGGTATCCTACCCATACAATGTAGTTTACCTAATACTAACCTATTTACTTATGGAGTATAGTCCATTTAGTCCTACTACTAAATCAAGCAACAAGCAAACATCATATAATAAATAGTTCTTTAGAAACTGCATGAACCTACCAAAGGAAGTCAATTGTATGCATAATGATTTCAATACTTTTTTTTAGGTATTACATCACTTCCATTAAGAAGTTTTTCAGAGGTGACAGCGAATAGCAGCGAACTCCACCCCGCGTTAGGGTTAAGTGGGTCCGCACTTAAAAAGACATCAAGGGTACAGAAATGGCATTATATTTTCCTGATGACCCTCTTCAGAAATTACGTTGAACGATGTTAACCCCATTTTTCTCTAGGGGACGTCTGTCTCGAACAGCCAGAGAGCATCCCGAGAGTAGAGATTTGATAAATACTCAATGACAGTTATGATAGCAGGGGGCAGCATCTAACTCTCTTGTTTCTATACTAACCTCACTCAATAAAATTAAATTCATATAGATATGACCTATTTATTACTCCACTGCAATCTCATAATAGGTACCTACTGAAGATATGAAATAAAATTAATGACTAGAAAGTGAACCCATATCTACTTAGGTACCTACACTCGAATAAAAATATCAGTCTTTGTGGTGGAAACAGAAGTTTTCCGTAGACAAAGCGGTTACGATTGATGACAATAGGTGGGAGGTACCTACGGTGCGCCGAGATCAAGCATTTTCATGGAACAAAACCGAACCGCAAGTTTTATCCCTCTCGACTTGCGTCGACCACGATTGTATGGGTTTTATTGTACGAACTTTACTTATTCATGTTTTTGGTCGGCAACCTATTTGAATTGAACGTGACATGGTTGACATTTGGCTAGCTAAGCGTTATTTTATAGAATATACATAGTAGATGCATTACAGAATCCTTAGAGATTACATATTTTTTGCCCTTTATTATTTAGTTTGAAATTGGTCTAAAAGTTTTATTTCCATGTAGCATAATACAAAATAAGATACCTTGTTGCTTGATCAACAATAAACACATACTTAGATGCGTACGTAGGTATTCTATTTATTGATTGAGCTTATATGCTTAGTTATAAGACAATCAATGTTTATTAACAGAAGAGAAGAAGTCTCTCAACATCCATCAACTGATTTCATGGGTCAATCCATTTACCATCAGGTTACTTGTATACACAAAAGTCCTTACAATCCCATTTTATTAGCTCTTAAACCGTCGATTTCATTGTTATCATCTCTGCGCCTTCGGGCAATGTTATTACCCCAGGATATTACATCGATACCCTTAAATCACCAAATTTTCAATAGCTGAAGAGACCTTTCATGTATTATGGGATAGTAGGCTATTGAGTTAAAGGTACAGTTTATGAAATTATTATTCTATCTTAGGTAGTAAGGTAAAGTACTATACCATACGTAATGTATTATATAGGTACCTAATAGGTCAAAATATTAGAAGCTGAGATAAAGCTGACTTAGATTAGATTGATTAGATTAGACGGAAACAGTGATCTGTTCTCGCAATTAACAATGGGCAATTTTCATGTGGCAAGTAGGTAGTGTAACAGTAGCAGTACAATAAGTGAGGCACGCTTTGGGACGGGCGCGGGCGGGACTCACTCGGCCATGAAATTGCACCGCCGAGTCCCGCTTAAATGACGTGATAATTTACAAGTGTGTTCATCCACACTTCTGTCGTCCTGGTACAAGCGAAACTTTCAGATTGATATTACTCTACGGAAAGTTACGTGAGCACCATTATAAAATACACTCTCTAATTAAGATTGATATGATATTTATGTTCAATAGATTCTAAGTAATAAATTAGTTATATGCATACATTATGTGTTAACTACAATCACATCATGCAGATTCAGTATGTACTTACCAAGATCGGTAGGTGGTTGCGCATTATACTAGGTACCTAAATTGTATAGAACATTGTTCTCAAACTTGCCAAATTATAATATTCTAATTAAATGATCCGCACAATTTCGCCTGCGTCACTTCTTCGCCGTTTTTGCTATATTTTTCAATGATGCTTTGGAACTTTAAGTCGTAACGTGGTGTTATACTTGTAGCCTTATTCAATAAATGGGCTCTCTCATATTAAAAGTCTTATTTGATTCGAACCCTACCCAAAACAAACAAAAACTTAAATCTTTCGTCTTTACAATATTATTTAACACAGTTAATGTATATGACTGAGGAAGGTATTAGCTACTATAATGTTATACTATCCAAAATGTTAACTTAATTTTCTTAAAAGCAAAGATAAATCCTCATATTTAGATACTCTCACCTACACAATTAATAAAGGAAAGATATGAATAGACTCAAATGAAACCAGATGATAATGATGTAATAATCAACTCTATTTATTACAATGCTTACTAAAATGTTGATGAAGACGAGTGTAGTCAGTAATGTGGGTACGACGTGTATTCTATTAGATTATAAATACCTTAGAGGATTGTATTAAGCCTTCGGTTTAGAAACATGCAACCTTAAAATAAATAGGCCAGATTAATAGGCATCCTTTGTATCGTATATAATCCTAGGATGATCGTAGGGAAAGAGAATAGTAACTCATTAGGCAGATACATTCTTTACGTTTTACCCAGTTACTAAAATATTAAAGGAGCTTATTCTGAGAAAAAAATAGCAAATCAAAGATAAAACACACACGCTCACATAAAATATACTAAGAATTTCAAAATCTCTATATCCGATCCCACGCGAACCTCATCAAAAGGTGTTGCCATTTTGTGCTAGAGATACCCTGTAAACAGTTGCATATTAGAGCTTTATAATAAGCTGCTCTATTTCTAAAACGAGGAACATTTGCCAACACACATGTCATAGATTAGGATTAAGCTGTTGAGTATTCGAGTGACAAGTTTGCAGTGTTAGCACAAACTGTTACTTGTCTAGGTTAAGAGTAGGTAAGTTATATATATACTTTCTATAGTTATGTTCGCTTATCCGAGCGGTGCGGAAGGAAACTTGCTTGGCATCGCAACATAACTAGCGATAACGATAACTTTGCCGATGTCGTTAATATTAGATAATAATAACTTCTCATAGGAATAATTACCTTTTTGTTAATCTAAAAGTATAGTTAAATCATGTTTTATGAACATAAATAAACAGATATTCTGAAACATGTTTAACACACTTACATGATCGTTTACAAAAACTGTTGGAAATCATTAACGTGTTCAAGATACCCCGCGCAATAATAAGTAATTTAATTAGTTGTGTTACTTCGGATCGTAGGTATTAGTTAATATTACGCAGGTAATATGAAATAGGAAAGTGTTTGTATCTACTGATAATAATTAACGTGAAAATTAAGTGTTTCTGACGTAATAGATTAATGAAGCCAATTATATTACACAGCTTCACCCCCGCGATTTCATCCACGTAGTTCCCTTTCCCGTAGGAATACAGGAATAAAATGTACCCTTCCTCGATAAATGGGCTACCTAATAATGAAATAAGATTTCAAATCGGACCGTGAATTCCTGAGACTAGCGCGTTCAAGCAAACAAACAAACTCTTCATCTTTATATATTAGCATAAATCTTTACAGTAATTTATATTGTCAATTTGCTGATATTTTTCATACGTTCATAAGTAACAAGTAACATAAGAAAGCATATATCTAAAGTCTCCGTCGCAATGTGCTGTACAGACAAATGAGGATAAACAACGATATTCTAAATAATAAGCTGCATGTGCCGCATTGAAATAGCATGTGCTTACGTCGCTTTGACAAAAATAATGGTTGCATATAAATCTGCTCTCACCCTGTCGCTATGAGTCTTGAGGAATATTGTGAAAGTGGAAGACGTTTCACGATGGCAACCCCCACTATACAGAGCCTTATTTATTTTATAATATTTGTTTACCCTACTAGATCATTTAGATTGAGTGCTTGAGATGAGATTACTTTTTCTACTAGAGTAATTGTACGTGAATATTTTTCCTTCATCAGTACGACTGAGGAAACAAATTAATATTATTATGTAGTATGATGAATTGCAGATTACAGGAAACTTTTGATGTCAAATAGAGTGATGGACACGCAGACTGTTCAGCTGTAAGTGGTCATCGCCAACGCATCAACCATTTACTGCCGAAATATATATGAGTTGGAATAAAAGTATTCTTAAAAGAATGTAAAAAACGCAATATGTAGGTATTTTTTTTGTTTTTATATAAATGTTACCAAAATTTCTAATCTGTCAGCCGTACAAAATCGGTCAGTTGTGACTAAGTATACAGAATTAAAATGACTTGTGTGAGAATCATGAAGAATCCCTCGTTGAAGTTATGGCGATCCCGAGCAAATGATGTGAGAATTTATGAGCGAGCTCCCGGCCTAGCCTCGTTCGAACCCCACTCTTTTCTTGCGGCCTTTCTGATTTACTCTTGTTATTTGGTTTTCTTAATGGATGTTTGATAGGTTTTTCTTCCGTGACAAAGTCTTTGTGACATTTGAACTTGCTTTTTTGACTTAATTTATTAAATTGTATAACAAAAATATCACAACCGCCGCATGTATATTGCGACTTCGACTGAATATACTACTAGGAATAGAAATCAATAACGTTGGTTCAAATAGGAGAACAAATAGGTTACATTCTACGAAATGACCTTATTAACAGACCGGCACGTTCGACTATGTAGGTGTAACTTGTGTAAGTACGTACGCGTACGTCACAGTAATGTTTAGAGCTCTGAGTAGTGGTAACTATCGGGAAGGTTCGATACATATAGCTACGATTGCTGAAATTATTAATTGAGCCGCCTGTCAGATAGGTATTTACTATTAAATTAATACCATTGATACGTTAGTTCTATTACTTATTTTGTGCCATTGATAGTGCATTTTCCTTAATTGAGATGGACTTGAATGTACGCGTAGTAGAGAATTAAAATAATTGTGTTGTATATAATCGATATTATAATGACCTTCTGTAGATATTGTAGACAAATAAAAAAAATATGACTAAATAAGAATTAGAAGAGTAACTCCGATACTCTTTCCTCTCGCTCATCGCTAATCGTATAGCTCTAGCTTATACCAACATGCATGCGCTGTGTAAACCGTTAGATTGGTTCTGTGAGTTTACTGCCGCCAAATATATTATGTAGTGGCCTATGCCTCATGTCGCCAGTAGTTCTTGTTTGACTAGTTAGTTCAAGTATCGTAATGTGATTAAAACGTTTCGCCCACATTGTTCCACGATCTAAAGTACCTAAGTAAGTATTATAAAGCGTCTAATAACGAATATGTACGCTTCTTTAGTGTGTTGATAATTTACTTAGTTCATAACAAAAAATATATATATATAAACTATATAAATAACATGCATTATATAAATGAAAGTTTAAGATCTTGTAGAAAAGAACACATAGAATATCGAAGACAGTTGCGATTCAGCCAGTTCGCGTCATCACTATTACCTAGATAATTATTTCCACTGTATTTGATTGGAAAAAAACACACGTTTAAGATCTCCAAGATGTATATACCTAGTAGGATTAATACTCACGATCATAATTTCATACAGAAAATTGTCGTCCATGTTGACTTGAGCTCTAATATTTGCAGACCTATTGCTACTGGGGTGCAGCTTACCCTTTTATACGAGAAGTTTGCTCATAAATTAAACACTGAACGAATACCTACCCTCAGGGCAATTAAGCAATGGATTAGCAAGCTAGCACTTTGTATCCAAAACACGAATACTTACAAAATGTTATTTGAATTAACTATTAACTGGGATATTAATGATATTATAGTTTTTAAGCTGACGTGAGTTATTCTTATGCATACATACATTTTCTTCATGTCTACGAAAATGTCAAAAGAAACAATGCACTAAGCCCGCAACGTACTTTACCCTTATTATGGTGATTTTTGTTATCTACATCATATTTTTCGGAACTATATATAACGGTATTCAGAACTGACTAACTTTTCTCATTTAAACCACTTAAGATTTATGTTGTTCAAACAGTAAACGCTCCCATGCGTCTTCTTTACCCGTATTTAATTAAAACAGTAATTACAAAAGCTCCATTCTTTTGGTAGAGCAATAATAATAAACAAAGATTGGTCATAAAACGTGACTCTGCTTCTGGGACAAGTAGAATTTCTCGGGTAAAGAAAGATCAGCCACTCAAAATTTGGTTTGAAATAATTAAACATGCTCGGAGAAAATAAATTATTATTCTACTCGGTAAAATATTTCTCTATGAAATAGTATACAGCTTCTTTAGAAAAAATAACAGATGGATGATTAATTTAATATAGATTTTTATCATGAATAACTATTTTATCTGAGTTGCAGTGACCCACAAGTACAAACTTGCCAGATGGCGTTCAGTCAAACATGATATTTATATAAAAATAATATGAGTTCCGCATAACATGCCGTGAAATACGGATGTGCTTAAAGTGGCGTTAAACCAGAATATCACTAATGAGCCGACGGCAACGCAACTGTCGACATAACGTGTGAAGCAAGCACAAGTTGCTGAACTAGTTTCAGTGAAAAACCATTTAAAACAACCTATAACTTTACATAAACATAAGTTTTGAAAGTCTCACGTGACTAATTTGAGGATTACACTTTTGAAATATATAATAACCAGTAATTATGTAGGCTAAAGGTTTAAATAAATAATATAATAAAATCAAAAGAATATGTTGACTTCGACGTCTACTTACAACATTGTTTATTAAAAAAGAAGTACAAAACTTCTAACAATCCGGCGTAGTCAAATAAAGTGTAGCCCAAAACCTTCACTATCCTCGCGAGTTGTTAGTATGTGAGTTAGTGACGTAACTATATACCTATTTCATTAAGTTAAATAATATAAGAATACGCTCACACAATGGTAATAATATATAACATAAACCTCGTAGCAAGTGCTACGAATAATATCTCGTAGCGTTATGTAAGTTTTTTGAAGTCGGCACGTACATACACTCGGTGTTTTCATTGATTATTTACCAGTTAGTTTCAGAGCTCTAGTTAACGATGATAGTCGCTGAAATAATACATAGATATGTCGATAATAATTATTATCGACATATCTATGTATTATTGAAATAATACTGAAATAATACATAGATATGTCGATAATAATTATTATCGACATATCTATGTATTATTTCAGCGACTATCATCGTTAACTAGAGCTCTGAAACTAACTGGTAAAACAAAAAAATGGTTTGATGCTACGATATGTAGAACATGTGCAGATTTCTTGTTAGTCTTATGCTACATGGATCATCGGGCGTAACATTTATTCAACACTCCTCAACTTTCCAAATCATTAAATGCAGCAAAGCGACTGTTACTTTAAAAGTATACAGCTGTAGAATTTTATTCTACACGCTGCGCAGTTGCGAAATTTCATCAGCGGAGCTTAATTTAATTTGCAATTAACTGCCATATGTACAAATAATTTCATGCATTAATTAAACCAGTAGGATCGGTTCGTAGAAGCATCCAAGAACTAGCAAATGAACTCAAATACCGTATGTTCACGTGAGCACGTCACTCGAGGACTCGGCGAGAGGGACGTGAACAAGGTGAGCTAATTAGCTATTAATTCGGGAAGTAAAGGGGAGCATTCGAGTAGAGAGCGAATCGACTGTAAACTTCCAGAGTCTTAGTCTACACTCGAGAAAGCAAGATTGAAATGGAAAATTAGGTTGATGATAGCTCAGTCGAATACTATGGCATTTCCGGGTTTAAATACACAATACAACGACGAATAATCTATAGGCACTTTGTAGTGCCTGCTAGCATAGACATACATCAAATTAAAATGTTTGGTTCGAATGGGTTTGAATGCCACCCAAGACAAACAAATGTGTGCATGAACATGGATATCAATATCTATACAAGTATGTATTTAGAAGTATATCAGGTATTTGGTTACCTCGGTACTAGCTTTGCCTAGTTTGAAATCAGATTAGCCTTGTATGAAAAAGATACTGTAAAAATACGTATAACGAATAAAAAAAATTACAAGCACCACATAACACCACTTAGTTTTAAGAGTCGTTTCGGATAAAGCATGTCCGAAAGGTACATATTATTTTATAGCACTTCTCCTCTATACTGCATGAAAACTTGTTTTTTTTAAGGCAGCATGCATTGCGGCGTGGTTGGCAATTTGGTGGTTTCTCTCCTGCAGCCGACAGAGGGCGCGGCCACCGACAAACCAAACATAATATAATGGTGCAACGTATATTTTGAACTGAAAGCTTTTTATTTTTACTAAAGGTAGTAAATTCCACGAAATAATAGAATTATTAAATAATCCTCGCATATTGCATATATCTTGTATTTACGTTTCGCCCTTACTTAAACATACATAATATCTTGGCATCTCAATGTGTGATATAGTTCAGGGGATGGTTAGGACTAGGTTCTATTCCCCGGTCGAATTAGAATGCACGTTTATTTTCATAAATAATACCATGACATGAATAATAATGTAAATGTTTGCCTATCGCTTTGGTGTTGGATGGATAAAAATAACTAGAGTTTTCCATTACCTGTTGTTTAAAGTTGCGATTAATCAGAAAGCCAACACTAATGATAGGTATAATTATGTTTGCATTAGCCAAGTCTATGTATCGCTTATGAACTACACTAATCCCTACTCCTATTGGAGGTTTAGCCAGATTGATTTGGTTATTAAAGCAATGCATTTGGTATTTCATATATACAAATAATGCTAACTATGATTGATTGATGGAAATAAAAACAGTTTGGGTACAGTTTTTGAAAGCTATAAGTACGTGATTCATGTTGTAAGTGTAAACAGACCATTAAATGATAGTTTTAAGGTACAACAGAAATATAGCCTTGAAATACGGTTTAACAAAGGGATAATCATACTTACAGAAGAAAAGTAATTTCCTCCAATTTCTATGATATCCAATACGAAGTTCGCAATGAATTAATTTAAAACATCCAGGTACTCGTGAGTTGAGGAGCGTAAAATTTAGTTAAAATTCCGGTCTCAACTTGAGCGAGCATTGGAGGCCACTTAATAAATGAACTTCCTTGTCTTTGCGATTCTGAGAAGACTGAGACGCTGCGGAGGGAATCATGCGATATGAGAGGCATTCAACTACTTTTAAAATAGTCTTTATATCTAGAATCGTCTTCAATGCGCGATTCAGTAATTTGTACAGTTGATTGTTGTTTAAAATTAAACAACTCAAATGATAATATGCATCAACAATGTACTTATATAACCGATACTCTAGCGGCACCAAAATAAATGATTTCGATTGGACGTTATAAAAGCGTTTTAAAATAAATAGTGACAAATATTTTATTGCATAGAATGCTTGCATATAAAATATAAATCATTTTCAAAATGGCACCATTTTCCATCGCTATGAATAACCGCCCACCCCCTTCGATGTGGATGTATGTTTAGTACCTACATTAGTTTAGTGATTTATCGTTTGTTTATAAACGCAGGGCATATCCACTCAATATCATAATAAATGGTCTGTTGTCGATGAGGGATTATCCATTTTGCTGATACCGTTACCCTTAACAAATAATACAGAATAATCCCAACGAAAATAAACGGTCGCGCCATTGAAATTTACCATTCCACGTAGGTATATAAAACTAGTAGGTGTGCTCCGTGGCAAGGACTTTCCATCGAACTCTTTTTTTAGTTTACACGATAAGGATTAGTATCATTTAGGTGAATCCATAGATTAATGTAATCAAATAAGTAAATAATTCTGCAGCAAAACATTTTTTTTATGGGCGGGGCGTTTTCCTCTTTTGGCTATTAAATCCCACGCGGCTAGTCAGGCATCCACTTATACAAATCTCTATCATATTATTACAAATATGTCGGCGCTCATTATTAAAATGTTGTTATTCAAACGCGCGCACGTGCAATATGACATCATCGCGCCACTCTGTGAGTCAGGAGAAGTGGGGGTACGGACAGCGGGTATAAAGCGGCGCGCTCGGTGCGGCTCGGGGCTACGGTTGAGAGCCCTCAGCGCTCACCGATTGCCCGCGTAAAAGTGTAAAAGCCATCAGAGGCTAACACCTTCAAGTCCCTTAAAAAAAAAAAAAAAAAAAAAGCGGCTCGGGGCAGAATTGTCAAGGCACTCGTTCCGTCCACATCTCACAATTGTGACGCGGATCACGCCTGATTTACTGCGTTAACTTTATTTAAATTACATTGTTTTTATCTTTAAAATAATTTCATAATTAATTAACAAGTTTGATTCAATAAATCATTTTCTACGTAATCTTGAAGTTTTGCTTAATCATGTCTGAAGACCAGTCTAGAGGTGATTTCAGTGGCGAGGTCCGCCAGCACCAATTCTACAACAAGTTTCGGATCCATCCGAAATCAGAAGTGGGATGGATCATGGGGCCTCATCAGGTCCATCTGCCCGCATAGGTGGAGCTTTGGCGCTGGCCAGGCACTGTCAGCATTGGCTAGTATAATCGAAAACTTAACGCGGCAGTAACAAGCTAATATTCACGCTAACCACGAATTTCTTGCAGGACTTTTAAACCAGGCAGCGGCTCCAACCAGACGACCGAGGTTGAGCGATATCTACATCGCATCGTTTAACCCTGATGGTGATGTGCCGATAACAGATTGGTGTGAGCACGTGGATAGAGCAAAAAATCATTGGAAAGTGACTGATTATGAAGTATGTACAAAAATTGCTGGCAAGGTAGAGCCAAAACTCTTGCGAGATGCATGGTTAGTAAAATCCCCAGTATGGTCCGACATGCAAGAGGCTCTAATACAAACCTTTGAGCCCGAAGCACGGTATTCAAACGATATATTGAAATTGCGATCTTTTAAATTTGATGTAGCAAACCCAGCTGAATCTATTACCAAAGCCTGGAATATTTGGAAACGAGTAATTAATGGTGACAAGGATAAAGACGCTGTAGAAGCTGTAATTGGCTGTATAGATAATGAATACCTTCGACTACGTTTACTCTCTAATAAATGCTCTTCTTTTCCTGAATTGATTTCTGTAGCAGCTACAATCAAACAACGAGAACCTCGACATGGAGAACCGCCTGCTAAACGACCAAGACTGAGAAACAACAGGGATGACTCATTGCTTTGCTTCAAGTGTGGAAAACCTGGACACATGCTGCTTGCATGTGTCCAGGTTTTTGTAATATGCAAAACAAGCAAAGGCCCTTCCGGAGCAAAACAGGTAGAAATGTATCCCATAGAAAAGAAGCCTATTCCTTTCGATACTATCCACATAGATATGACAGGTCGTCTTACAAAAAGGAATAATAAGCATAAGTATGTTGTTGTTGTCATAGACGCTTACACTAAGTTTGTCACATTAACCTATGCAAACAATAAAACTGCCAACTCAATGCTGCGTGCATTGAAACATATAGTATCTCTGTTTGGAGTTCCTCGGCAAATCATAAGTGACCAGGACACCGCCTTTAAAGCCGAATTTGAAGAGTTCTGTAAAAATTACAACATTCACCAACACTTCATTGCTCCAGGAGTTAGTCGAACAAATGGACAGGTAGAACGGATGATGGCTGTTGTAAAAAATGGATTGACTATCATACGCAATTACGAAACTCAAAACTGGAAGAAGGGTTTGGAAGCACTCCAGTTAGCAATCAATTGTACTAAAAATAAAACAACTAACGTGAGTCCAATCAAAGCTCTCACCGGAAGACAATGTGCAATACCACCAGTCGAAATGAACTTGATAAATACATACAAAAGAAGATTGAAAAACGAGGAAAGGAAGACAAAGGGAGATTTGACCACGGTAAAGCGAAAGTGAAGAGATTCCAAAAAGGTGACATTGTTTTATTTAAGAAAAATCCCCGGTTCCAAATGGGACTTGATTTGAAATACCCGGATGCTTATATAATTTGGAAAATACTGCCGAATGATCGTTACCAGGTAAAAAAGATAACGGGACGCGGACGCCCCAAAAAAGTAGTAGTAGTATCGTAAGTTGAGGACAGGGGCCTCCTTAGTTTTCAAGATATTAAATAAATTGATCATAGTCTCTTTAATTAACTTCAAGTTAAGTTCTATTAGTTAAGTTTGTATATACTGTGCGCATTATTCTGTGTTTGACAGGTCGAGGGCGACCTGTATGCAGTATGGCCGTGTCGGCGCTCATTATTAAAATGTTGTTATTCAAACGCGCGCACGTGCAATATGACATCATCGCGCCACTCTGTGAGTCAGGAGAGGTGGGGGTACGGACAGCGGGTATAAAGCGGCGCGCTCGGTGCGGCTCGGGGCAGAATTGTCAAGGCACTCGTTCCGTCCACATCTCACAATTGTGACGCGGATCACGCCTGATTTACTGCGTTAACTTTATTTAAATTACATTGTTTATATCTTTAAAATAATTTCATAATTAATTTACAAGTTTGATTCAAGAAATCATTTTCTACGTAATCTTGAAGTTTTGCATAATCATGTCTGAAGACCAGTCTAGAGGTGATTTCAGGGGCGAGGACCATCGCCCGCCATCACCAATTCTACAACAAGTTTCGGTTCCATCCGAAAAATATTTACTTATTTTTGTACATATTTTTATGTAGGCTAATAATGTTACACCTATATTTAAGGGAAAAATATATTTTTTGGCAACCAAAACATTTATAAGTCATAAATAAAATTAGAAGACGAATATTACGGGTGGAATAAAGTGATTACAGTTACGATGCTATTCGCTTTGATGATTTATTTGTGATCGTACCCATTATTTTAACTTCTTATTTTTATTAAATACATTTTTATTGTCATAAAATTTAATGGTTCTTCTTATCTTTTCGAATACGCTACATATCTATTTCATTTGTCCCATTATTTTAGATGAGTGTATCCATTGTATTGTAATGTTCGTGCAGAAATTCAGTTAAAATTCCGTTACATTGAATGGCATTGCAGCGGTCTCGGAGACATATTGTAAGTAACGTTCTCTGCATTGTTCTGTTCTCAGCATCTCTGCAACGCGTTTAGTTGCGTCCTAGCTTTTATATGCTGACCATTAGTATCGGCCGGTGTTGGCGACCGCAACATTAAATGCGACAATGGAAATGTTTTCTCTACTCAACATATTTAATAAATAATTAAAATGTGTATAATGTTGTAGTAAGCCACGTGCGGTGTAACGCCAACATTTTGTATTATCCTCCCGTTACTGCCACCACAAAATACCAACCTTAATTTATTTCTACTATTTGATTCCACATTACGGTTTGATTTTTCGCTTAGCTGGAATGTCTCTAACAATTACACTAAATTGCTGTATAACGTAATAGTATCTGGAAATTCGCGATAATTCACAGCTCTCGGCTTCATTTCGTAGACTAGGGATTTGCCTTTTTGCGCTAAATGTGCCTAGCGTGACCTCACCACTCTTACTTATATCTAGAAACGGTAAACTGCCAAAATACAAGAAAGACACAATAGGTATTTCGGTCTTAAATTACCTAATTGAATTTGATGTCATCAATTCTATTTTGAATATTAAGAAAATATACATATTTTAGTTGTTATTTATAAAATATAGGAAGTAGGATTTCTATCATAAATATAAAATGTACGCCACATTTTTCCCCCGTAGCCATTGTTACATTGAAAAATATTTGGAATTACTGGCACGTATTTATTTTATGTGAGGTATTTTATTTTACCTTGACGGGTGCTTGACAAGTTTATTGATACAATAAAATAAGTTATATGTAATAAAATGAAAACTATTTATTAATTCAATATTTAGTAGCCATATTTTTTTTATGTAGAAATAACCTTGCAAAAGTTATTTAAAACTATTTAGGGCTTAATATATTATATAATTCTGACTAAAACTTCTTCAATTTGCGACGATAACGATAACTTAAAAGCAATATAAACTCCGAGCGTTATACTAAAAGGAAAGTTGTTTCATGAAAATAAATGTACCAGTTTTCAATATTCAATATCAGTTCAATAAGAACCCAGTGTGTGGGCACAGCTACTGGAAATGGAAAAATGTACGAACATGAGCATCTGTTAGGACATAGGTGAACCAAGGGAACTAATAAAATGAAGGTAAGATTAAGAAATAACGGAACGGAAAATTAAACCTGATTACGGTAGTTACCACAATTTATAAAGGGGTTAAATTTTCCAAAAAAATACTTACTTAATACAAATTAAATATACATATTACCCTCAAACCGTGGTGGCTTAGTTGGGAACGCACCGACTCACGATCGTGAGGGTGCCGGTTCAAATCCCTGGCCCGTACCTCTGAGTTTATAAAAACTTACGTACGGATTCACACCACTGGTTTTCGGTGAAGGAAAACATCGTGAGGAAACCTGCATGCCCAAAATGTCACAATTAAAGGCATGTGAAGTCCGCCAATCCGCACTGGGCCCGCGTGGTGGACTATGGCCTGGACCCCTCGATGTTAGGGGAGGCTCGAGCTCCTCGGTGGAGACGTATATGAGCTGTTGATGATGACCCTCAAACAATCCTCATCAAATTACTTCACGTATTCTATTTCCATAGACAAAAGCAGACAGCTCGCGTTGCGGAGCCATTGTCATCATATTGAATATGTAATCTAAGCTGGCGAACTTCAATAAGGAAAGTCGCGGAGAAAACTGTGAGTTTTAAAAATATTAACAATGAATACCCAAGTTTAGCTACTATAGTAATAAATGTATAACCCGAATAAAATTAGAATAATAATAATCTTATTAATATTACTGAAATCGAATCAATATTGAATCAAATAATTTATATTCAATAGGGACGTTAATTGTAGTAAGACGGAGATCAAAAGACAATGAATTTGTATTGGAAAAGAAAGATTGTTAGCCTCCCCTTTTGGTACAATCCAATTATACCGAGATAGAGAGCTGCAACTTTAATAAGATTGCCGTTGTTCGAGTCGATTGATCAAATGGAAAATAAATAACACGGAATTGACAACATTTCAGGATTCATAAGCCCTTAAAATAAATGAGCCGATTCTTTATTTATCTGTTCTGAGTTCGATTCGATGTGATGCTTAATTTTGGAGTGAAAAATAATCGTATAGATATGTACCTACATTTGTTTTTGGAATATGTTTGGACTTATACGACCAAAATATCCGACCGCTACCAAAATAAAATTATAAATAGATAGGTACTTTATGTAATGCAATAAGAAGTTAATTCTCTAAGTTATTGTTATTTAGGTACTTATAATGTTGTTATAAAAGTGGATTTTGGGAATATAATAATATAGCACTACTTTAAGAATATCAATTCAATATTCAGTCTACAATAAAATGAAAACCCTTTTGTAATAGGTTATACATAAAAGACAAGACTTTTAACTCTAAAAAACATAAGTACGAAATAACATGATCCGTCTATCACATTAGTACCCATGTAACTACGTTCGTATTTGCGTACATATTATTTTATCCCGCGACATCGGGCGGCACGTAACATTGCGGCATTTTCCCCCAGAGTAGATCCTTACAACCTTAACTGCATTAGTATTCCGGAATTGTGGCAAAAAATGTACAAAAACGTAAGGTGTTAGAGCCTTACTTATGTCGACTGGAGCTAATACTATTAAAATTATATGTACACAGTACATGAGACATAGGAACTTTATGTTAAAGGATGTGGGTCCATTAGGATAATAGTTTGGTACTGTTTGCCTCGAACGCTCATACGACGCATACTGTGCTGTTTGGAAGGTCCATCCAAAATATATGGCAAGCAGTCAAAGGGGGCAGGCAAACAGTTGTATAAGCAATGCCTATACGATGGAACCGCAAAGTTCTACACACCGAGTTGACTACTACCTAACATCGGGTACCTAGGCAGGTACTTGATTGCCAGTTCCCTTTTCAACTTTGTGTGCTACCTTCACCCTCATTCAATTACAATTTGACGAATGTCCATATGGCTTGTGTTTACTGACAGTACGGTCCATATTTTTTTAGGACTACTTGACATGAAATAATGGTTTTATATAATGCTATAAACGTAGGTACCAGTTAGTATAATGACGTATGCAGTCTCATTCAGCACAGGATCGGGAGTGAAATAGAAATATAGCCGCGTGTGCCGACGTGGGGAAGCCAACAAACGGTGACGGCGCAAGGGAACAGTTTCATTTCCTTTCGCACATATTCACGAGGCGACGAACAATATCTCAGTAACAATAGCTTCGTAATTTGGACGAGATGGCGCCCGCGGGACAATACGTCAAGTGACTCATTATTGTGGAGAACGGCTTCGGGGCAGAAAAATCATTCTCCATGGCTCGCGTATCGCCTCGAACAATGTGTGTGCGTGCGTGTGAACCGGCCACCCAGCTATAACGCGCCGTTTGAGCACTCGACTAGGCACCGATACCTTCGGGAAAAGATGCCTTGCGTCACGGCAATACAGTTGAAAACAATAATTTTAAGATTCAGTTCCTTCAAAATTTAAAAAAAATATTCGATATAAATATAATAACATTCAGTTTTCCCCATAACCATTATTGTAATTCCTAGCGTTACATACTTTCGACCTCACTCAAACTTGTCATTTCATCTTGTTTGTTAAACATATTCGGTAAAATAGAATTTCCAATATCGTTCGTTTTTTTAACACGTACCGTTACACACTTTTTTAATATCCCTCCCTTTATTTATTTTCTTTTTTTCTTATTTCCTCATTGTTCAATATTCACCGTGTCGTACGTTTGCGTCAACACGTACATATACCTACCGTACCGCATATTGTATGTTTGTGACGTAATGTTTTAGGTGTGAGTGAATGTTTCGGCGGCATTTCAAAGGTATTTTTGCCCTGGAGCTATTGTTGAGTGTACATATTGTCTCTGCGGGACAATGCGACACACGACAGGTAATCTGCGCCAGGGTAAACACACATCGCTTGTAATTAGCCATCTCACGTCGCCGCTACAAAAGGTGGGTAGGCCTGCCAGGGGTCTGTCCTTTGAGTTGTGTTCCGGCGAGTCAGCGACGTCAGCCATGCGTGTGGAATGGTGCTACGTTGCCTACGGTGCTACGCCGTAGCGATGCTACGAACGTCACAAGTCGTAACCCTTATTATGTGCTTACTCAGAAAATGGTATTTTATATAAAACATAGTGTTTGATGTTAACATTAGTTTATTAAGAGGTATCATGTATAAAAAATTTGTGAAGTTGAATTTATATAGATTGAAATATTTGATATATGTTTGAAGTCAAAGCTAGCGAATATTTTTCGAATCAGTCGTTTAGAGTTCCTGTAGCACTAGAAACACAGGCTGTTTGTGAACATGGATGTACACAAAACGAACGGCTAAACAATTTTATCTACTGGCACAGTGTTGCAGTGTTGTGAATTTTGGTAACAAAATATTGTGAATTGTTTCTCGACTGAGTATTTAGTGTGAAACTATTTCCGTAATGAAGTTTGTATCACCTGCATTATGTATACTTTCACGGCTGTCATCGTGCAGCTTTCAGAAATGTTTGTTTCTCTTGCTGCTCAACAGTAAATTTAATGCTTGTTAATTTTATTGTTTTGTTTACGAATATGTAAATAGAGTAATATTATATATTCTTCTAAGTAAAAGTAAATAGTATTTACCAATATGATCGTGTCTATAATGAGTAAAAATATGTTCTTTTAAATTCCCTGAATAACTTGTACCTTCTCACAGCTTTAGAGGTTTCCTCGCAGACCCATATCAAAGTTCATGTGTGCTGATTATTTATACGTAGCTTTATGAAAAAGGGAAGCAGGTATAAACAAAACACGGATCCCTTAGGTCAACGACGCGCCAGTCGGCGCAACACATGTCTTTTACAATGATTTGGACATTTCCAACTCAATTTCTGTCCATATATAACATGCGGAATATCATGGGGTAGTTCTGACGTATTTCATAGCAACTATGTAGCGACACCATCCGGAATTCACATGACATGACATATATATCCAATCAGAACTCTTGCATTGAGTTATCATTTCGGATTTGTTACTGATTTTTTATAGGTGAATTTTAACGTTTTTTTTTAATTGTTACTCACGCACCTTTTATTTATTATGTATATTTTACAACTCGCATTCTCTTTTTCCATCAGGCACCCGTATAACATTCGGAATCGAAATGCTTTCCAGTTGGACACGATTTTTCACTAGTAAATAAATATTTTTAAACGTCGACAGAGACCATCGCTTTTTCAGTTACCATCGCGTTCCATTGTATTGAAAACATGATGTTTTACTTGGATTGTTTTGTTTCAGCTTAACTTAGTTTATAAAGAAAAAAATACATTGTACTGTTTTGCATATTTATAAGATAGAAATTATAGTTTGATGGATTTCCCTCTTACTTTATGTCTCAGTATTGTAATATGTATTCTCTGCCTACAACTACTAGGGGTAGAGAGCCCGACGTCTTACTATACCTACCTATATTTTAAACAGAAAATATGTTTTAATAAAATACTGCGGCTAAAAACTTTCACGGCTACTGAAAACGATACAAAGCGAAAACATAAAAACAATTTATATTACTTTTCCGCTGTCGGTCGGGTACAAAGTTACTTCATCGATTTACAACGATTAGGTACTTTGTAAGTCGTCGTATCGCCGGAAAAAATTGTTTCGAAGGGGAAAAAATCTTTTACTGTCATTTTGCTGCGAAAAATGTTGAATATAGAGTCGTAATACGTTCGGCAATATCTGAAATGCCAACCTATGGCGTGATATGAAAGGACGAGGACGGGAATGTGTTAGGAAATAGGTTTGCGGCAGATTGATGGAGGGCTTTTTCTGTCACGACAACACGTTCGCGCGGCTGAGACTCATACGTTTTTCAGATTTTTCGAGAACTCATTGTCGGATGGATTTCAGGGAATGATGACGTCTGTATTTCGTGCTATTTGTCTGACAGCGAGCTTTGTCACTCGCTCCGACGGTATTTTGTATTGAACATTTATTGCCTTTGTGATAACTGGAATGATACTTAGGTCTGAGTATATTTTAAAATAATAAAAACTGCAACATCATAAAACTATATTATTACTACTATACCCATTGAAGCAACTTTTTCGAAAAAGGAAAGTATGATTAATGTTGGATTTATTCGCAAATATTTATATTGCGTAAAATTTCCAATTCGATCCCTTTACGACTGTGATATATGAGTGAAACTGGTGCAATCACGACGAGAATTGGCGCAAATACTTACGTATAACCAGTGTGTATGCAGATATGACACGCCATACATCAACCGGTGTTTTTGACGTTTTGATCCTTGAATGTGACAGGTGCATATAAATCTTTCATTCAATTTTCAAAACCACAAGCCAATGTTTAATCGCGCTTGAAACATAAAAATGTGTGAGATGATTAACGACCAAGTACAAGTATCGAGCAAAAAATAACGTTGAAATACAAAAGAGTAGGCGCGGTTAGATTTCACAAAGAGGAATTCGTGGTAAAAATTTACTGTAGGTATATAGTGTTGTGGTATTAAAAACCCTGATGCCCCGGCCGGTATGATATCATCATATACAAGCTCGCTATTCGAAATCAGGTCAAACGTAGCTTTCAACGAGATTGCAACTAAACCCGCATATTTCACCGCAATACTATTACAATTATATTTTTCCTCGCGAGATCTTCCGCCAAAACTTTTCGAGATTGTTTTAATAAAAGCCCTACATAATTTTCTACCGCTCGTAACTATTGTTTGTGGAACAAAACTGCGTGTAATATCATACTGCGGGCTTCATTTCATCTAGGTATTGTTTTCGTTGCGAGTAATGAAAAATTCGACTTCATTCATGAATGTTTACATTGCATGCTACGTGAAATTTTACGGCCGTAATATGAATGTACCGTGAAAAATTAAACCTAGTAAAATTCTTCGTTTAACTGTTTTCATTTCCGAGTTATTAACAAAGACATTATTTATACCAAAATTTACGTATTTGAAATACAGTAATTTAGTTCGTTACTTTTGTAATAACTAAAATTTTAATATCAAATAGTGCTCCAGTATACGTAAAAACAAACTGCCTCTGAAAAAACTATAACGAGTCATTGCTTGAAGATAAAGTTGCAAATTTAAAACAAGTTTAATTTCTTTTAAAAAGTAGTAATAGCGAAACATAGAACAAGTAATAACATAGCCTCCGTTAGTTAGAGGAAGTTGGTCTTAAGGACAGCTAAGTCGAGAGCCTCTGTTTGCGGTAATTAGATAAGTTTGCAGATGTACAGCTGCTCTTCGCTTTATGGATATAGCGTGACTACTTCATTTACTTCACGTATTTATATTTTACTCATAGTTAAGTAGTTACTAATTCAATGATTTCACGTTCTTGGTAAGGACGTTGTGGCATTACGTATATTTTACACCCAAAACAATGCAGTTCTCTTAATTACGTAATAATTAGGTAAGTGATAATAAACAAATATATAATATGGAATATTAATACAATTCAATGAAATAACATTAATTTTGGAACATAAAAACAATGATAAAAATAATAAATTGTAAAGACAAAAACGTATTAATGGGAACGTTATAATATTATTCCAATAAAAATATAGAGTCAGCAGCATATTCGGGTACCTACCTATGTACATTATTGTTGTCAGAATGCGCATTATTGCTATTATAAACCCAAATGTTGACAATACGGTCCCTTTCACTGCGGTACGATTTTTTGTTAACAAGGGTATTATGCGACTTAACTTGCCCGTTAGGAAAACGTATATTTGTGGCCTTTGTAAGCATTTATCGAGTCCCCGATTTATCGCAGTGGTTCGTGGAGTTTTCCATCAGCGTGCGTCCTAATTTGCATAATCTGAATGTAGGCATGTCTATTGTTGGGCTAACAAAGGGATTTCAATAATCCGAGAGTGATCGGTAGTCGTCTTTGCGGAGGTCGGGCTATACGCGGCCAGGATGCCAGGCACGTCCTCAACTTTCCTCGACGAATCGGCGGATGCCTGCAAAAGTTAACCGAAGTGTCATCCGTCCTGAACTGAGAAAGAATTCTGTATGCCTGCCATCCACATGTCACCATTGTCTATTATCTGCATTATCATTATCTGCCCTTCTCCGTAATAAATCACAAAGGCTATCGTAATGGAAAATACCTACATATCTACATATAATCTTTATTAAATTATCTGAGTAGCGTATATACAGATATAAAATATGTAAATAAACTAGGGTAGGTATATATCTTGAAGGTCGAGTAGTATAAATCTTAGGCTTTACGCTTAGTTTGGGATGAAATTGGCCATGTGTGAAAAATGTACCAGGATCTTTATTTATTATTTATCAGGTACCTTTAGTTATCACATGTCACGTTGAATATAAACATATCTTCAGCAATAGGGGAATTGTGCTTAAGATGACATACTTTTTGTTTCAAACCAAATATTCAAAATAAATAAAGTCATAGTGAGATCAAAACCTTACGATATATTCAAGTAATCACTTATCAACAAAAGTATTATAGTTTTGGAGCAATCGACTTAATATAAATTAAAAAAAACATCATTAAATACACTTAGGTCCACGTGTGTAAGATGACACAAGACTAGGGAAAGATGACACACTATGTCATCTCAGACTTTATGTGGTATGTCGTCTTATCCAACAATATTTTTTTTTTCTTTTTGGGTCCCACTCAGCAGTGCAAAAACAGAGATTATACAATGATGTCACACTTAGCCAGTAGATGAAATTGGATGAAAATCTTGTTAGTGCCGAATAAAAAAGATAGGCATACTACCGCCTAATAAAGGCAAGATGACATATATGTCATCTTATACCGATGTCTAGTATGTCATCTTACCAAATAGTAAACAAAAGTTTCATGCAAACATCGTCACAAAATCTTTTAGGTTAGAACACGTTATTATTAATATTTGGGCCATGCATTAATCACTGTTTATAATTAATATTAGTTCAAACGAAAATATTCACATCTTATATGAATTTCCACCATAATCGAAAGCTTTGGATATTTTTTTCTCACTACATAATCACAAAAACGTTAACTATTTTGCAACGCGCTGTCAATCTCCGCCAAATTGCACTTCACCACTAGCGCTACCAATAGGTACTCTGTAAAACATCACGTATTCACCTTTGGGCCCAATATTAAACGAAATATAAAGGTGTGTCATCTTATCTGACTATGCCATCTTAAGCACTCTTCCCCTATATAGGCTTAAGATGCTCAGTACCTACCTAGTAGTCTTGGGAAATTACGGCGAAGGCACATGACTACTTACTTATTTTGTTGTGAGCCATTTCGAAGACTGGGATAGAAGACGGGGCATATTAAGCATTAAAATCTGACTTTAATTATGAATATTGGAATATGACTGATCTACGACTGCTATGATTATACCAACTATAGTAAATGTTTATATAATCGGGATGGAATGAGATTATAAGTTTGGGCTCCAGTAGGAATTGCATTAATAAATCACTCAATATGAAAATATAGTATTATAAGAGGAGTGTGCGTGTGTCGTGCTCGTATGGTGTCGTTACGTTGAGCACGCTAGGCACGTAGCGCCAGAGGAACTTCCAGTAGGTACCTACAACCGCTCGGTGGCTTCGTCTCAAACTTTAGAGATATTTGTCAGCGAGAGTAGTGATGGGATTCTTCCCGGGAAAGAACCCAAAATGGGAAGATTGAGGGAAAGAACCCGAGGAAGATTCCCAAATGGGAAAGTATTCGGGTTTTTTCATTTTTAGCAATGTAACAAATAGGTAATGTGTAGATACATGTATATATCAAATAGTACGTACTATCTAAGTACTATTACTACTAGTTTGAGCTAATTTAGTTGGGTATTTTTTAATTCTTAGAAACAAAACACGTGCATGCAGTAAAGTCAAAACCCGCTTCTTCATATCTGTCTGTTTCTGTGTGTTCATCCGCTTTGAGCGACAAGTAGTGATGGGATTTTACCCGGGAAAGAACCCAAAATAGGAATATTGAGAGAAGAACCCGAGGAAAATTCCCAAATGGGAAAGTATTCGGGTTTTTTCATATTTAGCGATGTTACAAATATGTTATGTGTAGTATATATCAAATAGTACGTACTATTTAAGTACTATTACTACTAGTTAGAGCTAATCTAACTTTGTTTACTTTAAAAAAATCAATAAATACGTCAAAACCGTTTACTGCGACATCGCTTAGAACATCATACCGGTTATATCAACCTAGAACAAAGGTCCCGGTTGAATGCTATATGACCGCCTTATCAAAAATATTTACGACATTGCTAATAACGATATACCTCATTAAACGACTACATTTAACTATTATTTCGGAGAATACAATTTTCTACTATTAACAGATCTACTGTTGTAGAAAATTGTATTTAACTACTGGAACCTATAACAGATACTATTTTCAAACTCGAAGGCAGTGGAATACTTATAAATGAAGTTTATATGGCCTTCAAAGATATTAAGTCCACATTTAATTTTGCATTTCCGGACATATCCATTCTAAATAAGCATCACAAACAAGATATAAAAAATGCTGTAATTAGCTGAACAAATAAATGTTTGACACCCATTTATTATGCTGCATATTTATTGGATCCAAGACAGCAAGGCACTGAATTAGAAGAAGAACACGAAGTGGATGGAGTGTATACACGACGTTAACCAATCGCACAATATTGTCGTTGGTGTTTATTTATCCAATTATAGAGCTAAATAGGGTTTATAGAGTAGACCATTTATATGGAAGGATGTCACCGAAATGGACCCAGTAGTTTGGTCGAGAGGACTCTGCAGTTCCAAATTGTTGAGTAGGGTTGCAGTACGGATTCTAACTGCTCCCTGTACTTCAGCAGCCACAGAACGATTGTTTAGCACGCACGTCCATATACATAGTCGCAAAAAAAACAGATTGACTACAGACAGGGCAGCAAAAATACCTTTTATTTCATACAATTGGAACCTGTTTCATAAACGCAAAGATCATGACAATGACGATAATGACGAGCCAATATCTACGAGGGCTGCACTAAAAGTATGAGAATGGAATATTTCCACCATTCCTGTCATATTAAAATCTTTTAAATTGAAAAGTCTTTGGTTATTTATTTAAAAAACGATTCTCGGTCTTGTCACAAGGTTTTGTCAAACTTGTTTAGTCGTTGAGAAAATAGAGAAAATGGACTCGAGAAAATTCAAGAACGATGATTTATTATGACTTTCGAAGTGGTTTAACACAAAAACAGTGTGGTGACCGGATGATTTCTTCATTTGGTGATGAAGCCCCATCCAAAACTACAATTCATCGCTGGTTTGCTGAATTTCAACGTGGACGTATCAAGTTCAGTGATGATCCTCGTCAAGGTCGTCCAAAAACTGCAGTCACCCAAGAAAACGTTGATGCTGAGCGTAAGCTGATTGAAGAAGATCGACATGTGATATACCACGAAATTCAGGCAACTTTAGACATTGAGATGAGTCAAATACAAATAATCTTGCATGAACAATTAGATGTAAAATATTTGTTTTCCCGATGGATACCGCATTCGCTCTATAAAGCGGCTCGTGTTACTTGGTGCGTCAGAACTTTCGAAAGACACGCAGGATCCTCAAATGCTATATAAAACATCGCATCAGGTGACGAATCCTGGATATACGCGTACGAACCCGAAACATAAACCAGTCTCGAGTTTGAGTGTTCGAAAATGAGTAAAGCCATCAAAAATTTTTCGTTCACGGAGTGTTGCAAAAAAATGGTGGCTACGTTTGTCTCCAAAACTGGCCATGTTGCGACTATTCCTCTTGAGGAAACGGTAAATGCAGAACGGTATGCTAGCATTTATTTGCCACAGTTCGTTTCTGAACTCCGTCCTCAGTTTTTTCGATGGACCAAGCTGCGGCTCAGCATCTGATCAGCTTTCTGAATTGAACATCAGTGTGAGAACTGGAGAAGGAAGGGGTGTTAATGTCGGCGATTCATCGTCAAAGTCATTTTTATTTATTCATTCTGAGAGCCCCATTACGTTGCTCTTAGTCTCTCCAGAACAATAAAAGCACACTGCAGAACATTACAGCACTGCTTTTCGACATCCACACATCGCTCCACAAAAAGAAACGGTTTGCTCGAGTTTCTGAACATTTTCACTTATAACTTTTTCATTTATAGTTCTACGACAAAAAGTTACTGAACCAAAGTTGTAGAGAATTTAATTTGCAACAAAAAATGTTACCAATTTTTTTAAATCAAATGAATAGTTTAAGAGATATATCGTATAAACCACTTCAATTGAAAAAACCCGTCCATTGGGTTTCTTCCCACGTAAACACCCGGTTCTTTCCCATTTGGGAATAAACCCGGGTTAATTCCTTTCGGGTTTATTCCCACCGCCCATCTCTAAGCGAGAGCACTAAACGTATCTGTCGTAATACTCGTGACTTTTATAAAACTTCGCCATTTTGTTGCCGCAAAACCTCCGCGAAACTAAGTCGTGAGACGCACCTTACAAAGTAAAGAACACACTTATCTATTCAAATTGTTATTTTCTTCACTAGTTTTCTTCACAACTTGCAAGATAGAAATATTTTATTCATGTGATGTGGTATCGGGAAACTAAAATGTAAGCTTTGTTTGTACTATGTTTAAGATGCGAAGAATACTGAAGAACGATTGAAACATACAGAGATAGAACATTTTGTCAAAAACAGCAATTAAAAGATTAGTATAATTCATAAAGCTAGTTTTTACAAAAGCCTTTAAAAATAGATAAAACCCAACATACCTTTAAAAAGGCTGATAAGGTACACCGAGACTTATAAATAGCTCATTAGAAGTTATTCAGTATTCGTTGACTCAGACGTAAAAAAAGTTACAAAACGACTGAAAATTGTATCAAAGGAAGATAGCCTGATGAAAGCGGCTCGAATCTCGGAATGGGCCGAAGTCGGCGGGGAACACCGCCGATGGACTAAAGTTGCCGAGTTTCCGACTCGAGCGATTCTTTCATCTATGCACAGCGTCACGCAACTTTAATTAAAAACATTCCCCTTAATATTTCCCATTTCGAAAGCAGAGAATCGGAAAGTTTTTATGTTTATTCGAAAAAGTACGTACATTTGAAATTAAATGTTTGTTTCGATGTTAAACGTTTATGCTTGTTTGTAGGGATTCCCTTTCGGTCGCTACGTCTTTGAATTTCCCCGATACGGCTTTGTTATGCGTACGTAGCCACTTTGACATCCTCTTTAGTGTAATGGGAAGAGAAAATGAGGTTGTGTGCTTAAGCCTCCCGGGAACTAATATATTACGGTGTCTCTGTCCGGGGATGTTACTAGGCATTGTACCTACATCCTGCCTTACTTTGTGGTGAAATGACGATTTGATTACCTACTTGTAAATTGTCATGTAATGTTCTTTGAGCGTTTATTAACCGTATACGCTAGTGGCTTTGTTAGTGTAGAACGTTCATAAAAATAAAAGGCCATTAGCTTTCGTATAAAATGCAGTGCAATCACCTAATTGCATTGGATCGTTCAACGTTCCTACCCTAAAACACTAATTGTTAATGCAATTAAACTGACAATAGCAACACGCTAACTGCAGTTAAATCGTTCTCATAAATCAATAGTTTAGTATCATAAGTCAGTTATTTATCAATTTCTATTGCAGTTATCTTTACCTGTTAATAATTTTTTATCCAATATCATTAGAAATATTGGTTGAAATATTTTTATAATAAATATGTTACAAGCAGATTTTGTCATGATACAATAGTTTACCTTTCCCTTTCGTGCACTATCAATATGAAGGCATCGTTCAAACAGCCTAATCTTCTGGAGCGATATCTCATATCGATATGGGATACTTCGGGCCGTCAGTTTGTTCCCGTTCAAATGGCTTGTATATCCATCGGAGGCTTCACATAAAGCCAAACAAGACACAAAGGGAACGAGAGATAAACTGTGTAAATCCTCAAGCATACAAATGCGAGCTCACGCGGTATACTGATCCGTTTGCTGATCTCTTTCAAGGGCTATGACGGACCACTCATTTATCATGTGAGAAATACCCTATTATATAGTTACCGATTCGCGTAGTCACGCTCTATATTTTCACGTGAGCGCTCCATCTTCCTTTAGATTTATATCTCCAATAGTTTTAAATTGTGAAAATGTATTTTAGTTTTGTTCCGACCACTATTTTAAAAATATGTTTCCGTAAAAATGAAGGAAAAAGAGACATAAATAACAATATAATATTTTTAACTGTTCAAATCAAAATAGGCCTATAGTTTTTCCGATTGTTTGATCTAACATGTATTACAAATAGAAACCTTGACGATTTTTCATCTCAAGGTCTATTATGACAAGCATCAGGAGAAAAAGTATGAAACAGACCTCGGAAAACCGAATGGGAGATATAAATGTTAATGCACTATCTCAATGAGAATTGCTTATCTAGTAAAATGGTTCATGAAAGTGTAACGAAGATTAGGTTTAGTAAGTACCTACTACCTAGTTACCACAGATTCAATGCTTAGTTGCGTACTTTATCATAAGAAAATGGTTGATATTATGAAACCATAGATATACAAATATTATAAAAGGTGTAAAGACTGATACTCAATATTCCTACTTACTTAACAGAACGAATTGAAATGGGATACGCTACAATATCAGTAAACAAAAAGCGCAAAGCACTTTTAATATTAGCAAAAGCGTAACAGTAAATAAAGCTCACTTCATTGCACTCGTACATTACAGCGCTATTAGCACCCAGGGACTAGTTTTCACTGACTCTACATGTTTATTACCTGATAAAATAACAAAATGCAAAGTGTTTACCTAATGCTTTGTTACGAAGATTTTCATACAAATATTTTTCAAAAATTAATACATTCCATCACGGTATGGATAGTATAAAACCGTTTAATTATGTAAACAGGCTTACATAATTTAACATAAGAAGGTATTATAAAATCGTTAATATTATAATCAAATAAGTATATGCATTATGTAAAACTACCTCTCTGGAAACATTGAAGGCGACGATGTTTATTTTGTTGAGAGATCTCGCCTCGTGCTAACTAGATAACGGGAATATTGGATTCCGTGCCCTCGTGAATATTTTAACTGCCTTATCTTACCTCCGTTTACTTACGCTGCCTTCGCGAACGTATTAATTCTTTTGAATAATCCAGGAACTGTTGATAGGTATCTTATTCGAGAACGAACCTTTTTGTAGGTAAATGTTTTATTACTGAGAATATGCTCCATATTCGACCCTTAACATTTATGATGCCAAGGTGAAATTGAATTTTTTTTGCGTTTTGATTCAATTTGACAAAAATAATAAAGTTCAGTTTTCCCGGAACGCAATATCTCCCTTGCGTTCTTTAATAAAGACTTTTTCTGTAGTGAATTCTGTGACTTCAGTTATGGATTACACAGGCTTCAGAATGACGACCAACATTTTTAGACTCCCAATACCTACAACAAGTGAGATTATTAATTGGCAAACATTGGCTGAGTTTGTTTACAGATTGGTGGTATGAAAGCTAATTGCACAGGCATCTGTACGTACTCGATGAGTTGAGCTTTGTAAAATAACCTACGTCAGATTTATATTTGATAGTGTTTTTTACCTTATTGTAATTTTTAGAGCCTGTGGAAGTTTAAGCAACGAAAAGTAATATACTTTTATTATTGTCTGTGAAAATTTCGGATTCTGTAGCCCGAAATCCGGTTGCAAATTCCTAAGGCCATCGATCAGTTAGCTTTTGGCAGCGCCACACTGTTCCCTAGAGGCGCTTAGATTTGGCGCCCCTCCAGCCACGGGGCCCGCACATCATTCGGACACAATCTCACACTCCTACGTGTGCAATTGTGCATTCAAAAAAATATTTAATGACCCACTGAAAAGGTATGGCGGGCCATACTTTACGAGCATATTAACGTTGAGGCTTCTCCAGAAACTCCGGAATCTGTGACATTCGAATGCAACAGTTATGAGTTACATAGTCACACACGAGCTCTAGACAGGCGGTTTATGATGTACGAATATGTATAGGGAACATTTATTGGAAGATTATGATATGATTCTGCTGGTGTACTTTTAAATATATATTTTTTTAATTCAGTTTACCAACAATAATTATTACCTACAGCCTTTCTTTCTAATGTAATTCTTCAAACCGTGTTCTTACCAAATTAAATATATGAGATTTCAGTCTGTATGTATTACAGAGGTAAAATTTTAACCTAGTGTTTTCACTATACAATATGTACCTAGACATCATTATTACTTTATTATGGAATAAATTAAGAAAATAAATGAAATGAATTAATTAAATATATTAAGCTTGTACATTCGTTTAATAGTTAATTATAGATGAACATAGGTCTTATAGTGAGAAGTTAAGATTTTATAACTAGTCTGTAACTAATAGTTGGAGTTAAGTTTCATGTTGTTAACACTTTCAGAACTTATAAGTCCGAGAATAGATGAAGAACAAAGGTATAAGTAGACTACTCTAACAATAATTAATTCATAAACTTTTGCATGGCGTCTTTCTATACAGAAGGATCTTAGTAAGTATCTTCAACTAAAGATAGTGAAACATTTCGTGACTTTCAAAATTATTGCAAGATCAATATGAAAGTAATTAATAGTAGCCATACGTACACAATGGTACCAAACATAGATTCGAGCACCTAAATATATGAATATTATTGAAATAAACACACTTTAACATTTTCCTCCGGCAGTTTTATTGAGATCCTAGGGGAAATCATGATTTGTCATTATGTACCCATAATATTTTAATTATAATCAATATTGAACAGGGATGAAAACAAAACCCAACTTATCAAACTGTAGGCATCGTGTGGAGTGTAGTGTAAGTTATATCTATAAATCGTAGCATAGTAAAAGGTATTGAACTTTACAGAATAAACACGTCTCTCATACTGAGGCTGAATTGATGCCATTGTCGCTAGCGATCGCGTTTGGAATCGCTTTCATACAAAACTTCAGTACCATTCCATTTCTTGCACTTGAAAGTCTACATGCATGAACATTTACAAGAATAATACGAAAATATATGTAGGTATAAAAGGGCTCCTTTTATTTTATTTCCTCTGAATGAAATGTAATGTAAAATGTATAAATATTTCTCTTTCAATGGCGTGGTCGGTCACGTACATCTTTTGTACGAAAGACTAACTTTGTTCCCCATAGTTGGGATGTATCCCGCATCGGAAACCCGGAAGGATTATAGAATCATCGCGTTATTTATGTTAAAATTATTCAACGCTTACCACTACGTATTTAGAGCTAAAATAATATAAGTTGACGGCTTTTATTGGAAAACAAGGAAGATTGGGCATGCGTGAGTTTCTCCTAAATTTCCGAGAAATAATTTTTGCAAGAGACGTTGCTTTGTTGTTACTAAATAATTTTTTCTCGGGTACCAACCAACAGGAAAATATTTACCTATCGCAATTTTAATAATTTCAGATTTTGAATCGTAAAACATTTTTACAAAATTCTTGTAATATAAGCAAATTTCCCGGAAATACAATTTAAAAGTGAAATACGGATGAAAGAGAATGTTTAATACGGGAACATTGCAGGTAGCCGAAAATCCTAGAAACTGTGAAATTCGGGGAATAGTTTAAGCCGGGACGGTCCGTTCATTTTCCGCTCGATGAAAGAATTTCTAGTCAATTTCGGTCCCGTCCCCCAACTATAATGCATATTGTGATCGGTACCAACGTTGTAACGATTTTTTATGGGTTAAATAAAATGATTTTCTTGACCGAAGTAAGCACGATTGTTGCTTCTGGGTCGCAGTGTTAGTGGTGTTCTGAAGGGTACATGTTGAATAGGTATTCGTAAATGAAGGTACATGAATACCTTTTTTCGTTTACAAAATGTTCTCACTCAATTATGTAGGTACTTGGTGACCTTTGGAATTTCTTATTGTCAGATGTCCCTTCATAAACTGTAGGTCGGTACTTCTATTGAGTGGAGCTTTTATATATTTTAATTATTTCTTTTTATTGTATTATACGAGGAGCGAGAATTTTTATACGGGGTCGGGGTGCGTAAATCGCAGCCACCAGAAAATTAGGGGCTTATCCCAGATTACGTAGAACATTGAGCACCGCTGTCGTTCACTAACAGTCCACTCGCTTTATTTATATTATGGAGATGCGGTTTTAATTTACTTTTAGGTTTAAGTTATGTAGAATTAGTAAGCGTTAGGCTTGAAATTAATTATATCGTGCGGCATAGACTGTTGCAAAGGTTCTTTCTATTTAATTAAAACACAGTAGACTGAAAATGTTAATTAAAGCAAATTGTTATGAATATTTGATTTCAACTACAATTATGTAGCACTATTTAAGCAAGCGATTAAAGTCGGAAAGTGTCAAGGCAATTCCGCCCTCAAATGTTCGTTAGTTGGTACTACCTCGAGAACACTCATTAATTGAAACAACACGTAATAAACAACGTTCAGGAACTAAGGGGAGATTAAGCTTCGTATTTATAGTTAGATTCAAGTCGAGATTGAGCGCGCTTCGCTCTTGTACCAATTTTGTCATTCGAAACAAAACTTTCATAGTTGATTACGCAAAGTGAATTTCAATTCTTACTTTCATTATATTTTCAAAGTTCCATACCGAACAGTTTAATGGAAACCGGAACTTTATCGGGAAATATCCATTACGTATAAATGTTACATATAAAATTAAGGACATTTACTCAACAAAAAGGCAAAGCGAGATAAAAGCTACGATAATTGCACGACGCCGAATGCGATATTAGATTACTTTATATGAATTATTACTGAAAGCCAATTAACTTAGAGCTAAGATGAAAGCGTGAAGGTGAATAAGTTGTTAATGCAATAAGTGAGGGTCTCGCTCCATTTTGATGGGGTCATATTTATAATATAAGTAATATATCTGAATAGCAAAAACATTACGATAAAACTTTTATGATTTAACTTTTTTCATTCTTGTCTATAAGTTGCTAGAACGATTCATATTTTAATGTATTTCAAATTATATATATTTGTTAAGCTATCTAGAACACCTTGCAGTTTATTTTTCAGACTTATGAAATAGAGTTGAAATTTTCATTACCTACAATGCCTTCACCTAAGTGGTGACTTGACCCAAAACTTTGACCATGTTTGGGGTTTGAAAGGGCCATTTGTAGTCGGGTGACACTCTCCAGTAACTTTATTCATCTTGGCTGTATGCTGATAACCAATCCACGCCGAGAGAACTCGGAGAGTGCATCCGACACCAACATTGTTCTAAAGAGCCAGAACAAGAGAGAACAAGTGGAAATAAAATTGCTCACAAACACTTTTATCGTTTACTTAAATCTATATATAAAATGATATAAAAAATGATCGTATCATCTGTTTAATCTGACTGACCAATATCATAAAGAAATTATTTTATCATTTGAAATAATAATCTCATAATTTTTCATCAAAATGGACCATCAAATAGGCTTTGAGCGTAAATTATTACTGGCTATAGTGAGATATTATCTCGGTAATAAAATTCAGGCAACACGTCGTCATCTCCGGGCTCCGGGAAGGCGTCAGCTCTCTACGTAAAGTAATTAACCAGGCTCTTTGGTCCTCTTGATTGGATTTGACACGTCATTCGTCCCGTTCCACCGTTCCATCACACGTCTTCGTATATATAAGACGTGAACTTTCATGTAAATTATGATTGCCAAATCAAATGGGTTTCGTGACGCAATGCGACTGGAGTGAACATAAACTCGTATGAGTTTTATTTACAGAAGAGTAAACTTGCTGTTCGATTTTATAGGGTGGGTTGAGGGAACGTTAAAGTTTTATACCTGTAACCGAAGTTTTGATCCATGTCGAGGAACTTATCTTATCTAGGTTGAATACATCGTTAAAAAAACTAGTTATTTATAAAATTATTTCTACAAATGATCATAAAGCTACGCGTTCTGCAGGTTTTGAACAGATCATAAATCATTTTATATATTAACAATAATCATGGTAACTACCTAAAATGTCTACCTTAGAAAAATAAATGGTTATTACAAGAATAGGTACTATAGATATTAACCGAATTTATCTACAAGATGTGAAGCATCTATTCAAGTGGTACCTACTTATTTAAATAATTTTGTAAATAATACCGAGTGAGTCGAGTGGAAAAGTATCACTCGAGCCGCATCACTAGTTCTGATGGCATGACCACGACGAAAACGTTTTACTTTAGCAATATTCGTATCAGTAAGTTCACCGTCAAAGAACATTTTTTGTTTGATGTTGATCTTGTTGATATGTATTGGCAAAAGAGAGCCCTTTTGAGGTATATTCTTTGTGATACACAATCTTATTTAAATACAGCCAATATATTCGGTATACGTATTGTCGCAAATATTAGTAAGAATTAGTTACTTACCTTCAGTTTTCCATAGCAAATTTACAGATTCAAAAAGTTTACCCTTATTCTTTAATCTTACAATATACTTGAAAGAAATAAGGAAACAAATACCAGGGTGAAAGGAGCTCAGGTTATCTCCATAAGGAGGGATACAACTTTACCTAGAAAATCCTCCTACCTATCTTGCGAGACAAACATTTTTCCTGTGATTTCGCGACTCACATAATCATGCCTTTTGAAAAATAATGGCCCTCCTTATGCTGCAAAACCTGCCACGATGAAAAGTTACTGCAGATTGAATCGCAGAAAAAGACGCTGACTTAAATAAAAATATCCCGTGTTTGCTTTGTACTATAAAAAGCGAAATTTGGCGAAGTAGGTATTCATGTAGGTCAACGCTTTAGCTCCAATAAACAAATGATATACCGAATCGTTTTAACTGTTTCGTTGATTACAAATCGATGATTCCTATGGTGCGATACTTCAAAAGCTAAAGCAATAAAATGTTGGCAGTTTTTCGATTTCGTATGTGCTGATTGACCAACAGAAATGGACTCAGTGAGCCGTGTTCACCACCCGCCGTGATGGATAACTAAGGCTTGTGCTCATAGTTATCAGTGAAACTATTTGTAACATTAGCTTTTCTTAAACCATGTCTAGGTATAAATAAACGACGTATAAGCGTTCTAAAATAAAGAATTATTTATTTGTATAGAGGAAAGCAGCGTAGTAGCATCAGTGCGAAGTAAACTTAGTAAGTTTATGTCTGACCGCAATCTCGCGTTGGCTGCGAGTGCGACGTCCATATTGACACCATTATGAATGCATGCAGTGACCTCCCGTGAATGCACATGCGTGAATCATCCACCAGATAGGGAGCGCTGTTCAATAAAGAATATCAGGTATAGATATTCTCAATTACTTAGTATTACACTCCATAATAGTTTTACTTTTTACTATGTTACTTTAGAAGGATATGAATTTGCACATTGCTAATAAGCACGCTCGCTCGTGTAGTTTTAAGTTATTAGTGAACAAAAGGTATCCGATCATTAATTAATTATTGAATCATAAACAAAACGTTTTTGAAAATAGTTTATATTTTAGCGTATCATACAGTGTGTGGTTATATTATTTTTATATCGGTTCACGTGTACTACCATCGAAATGACCGCGGGCTAGGCTTTGTTTCACTGTGCCCAATGATTCGGTTGTACGATCTTTAGTTGAGTGTTGGCCATGTGTTGACTCCGATAGCCGATCAACCGAATGGGTGCGAGCGTGCGTAAGCCAATGCTCTATGATTACTTTAGTGTAGACCCTCCCTAAAACTTTTATTATATGTCTTTTTTGCAACGTAAAATTAATGAAATTCTTTAAAAAGAAATTGAAAATAAAGAGCTTCGAACAGAAAACAATAAAAAATAAATCAGGAAGATGGCCGCGGCCGAGGCCTGGTAGGCAACGCTGATCGGAACCTACTTTAAAGGGGAGGCAAGACTCAGACAACTAAAGGGCTGGACGGTACATTGGAAATTATTACGGAGGCAAACAGAGGCAAACCTTTCTCATCTAAGTATCAGTGGGTGGTACCAAGTACCTAAGCGAATGGGATACCATATACTTATCTATAGGCATCTACATTGTAAAATTACAAATCCTGGCCCTATATCCCAGTAGTAAATAGATTTTTGGCAGACTAAAGTGCGTCATCATTATTTTATTCATTTCATTTTAATTAGTAGTTACCCAGTACCCATTATCATTATTATTATTATATATGTAAACCAACCTAGAATACTACTTATAAATGTAGGTTAAACAGTCTGAGATAATGCCTCAGGCACAGAATAATTGAGGTTAACTAAAATTTAAACTTGAAGAATAATAAACAATATGGGCGCTAGATTTGAACTAATTGCTTACCCGTTAAAAGCGTAAAATAAACAGAATAAACAAATTTCGAAACAAAATATCACGAAAAAGAAACCCTAAAATAAAACCAGGTGTACCTACTAATAATATAATACCCTAAGATGCTATCACATTAGAAGACACAGTCCTTTGATTAAAATATATATTACCACCACTTGATAATACTTGAAGTAGATAGGTAAAATTTACTAAGTATAAACCAAAATTCATGAGTTTAGCCTCGAATAGATTACCGAAGCTTAGGTTTGAATAACCTTTCGGTAAACAAGTCAACAAAATTACGTAATGGAATTTTAAAACAGATTGTTTCTACATTATAATTTTCATACAGTCTAAATTCTTTTCCACCATAATTCCAAGTATTACGATGGTTTATAAGGGAAACTAAGGAACTGTTTTAATTAAATACGAAACAGGGCAGTAAATTAGCTTCCTATCCGACAGCTGATGAAGAAAGGAACCTCTAATTAATGTTTGTTCAACTCTGAATATATATTTTAATGAAAATACAAAAGAGACAACCTTGAAATGACAATAGTAAGTGAATGGTATAAAATGTGCTGTGTTATAGATAGGTATTATTCATTTTATCAATACGACCTATTGTGCCAGTTACTTGCGAAGTAACTTAGTTGCAAACCTTGGTACTTATTAATTTTTACTTATTTAAGAACCTAAAGCCTGATTTACTTAACTTTTGATGCCTCAAAACATCTCTATTTACCGATCGAATATTAAATATTTTCTTGGAAATGGATTAAGAGCGAGCACTTATTAGATACTTACCCAAACGATAAAATCACAAAGAATTAGGTGCTTAAAACATAAACGCGTTTCCTTTTAATTTTATATTTGGCTTAAAATTTTAATGGTGTAATTTAAATATCCAGTTTACAAGATAAACACCGGGAAAATGTTATAAAACGATACTCGGCAAAATGATGTTCAATTTGATGATCTACCATCGCTGTTATCATAATTTGAAGTTACAGGGAAATTGTTACTCGAGCTTATTGAAATATTGGTATTTTCCAAATATCAATAAGCTTAGTACCAATTGGCAATTAGTGAGATACCTACACTAAAGTTGTCAAGTTCTAAGAAGACCGTTTATACATGAAGGTGTCTCTTTTACTCGCGATATTTTTTTCTCTTTTTGGCACATGGATATTCCTTTATGTGATGACAAAACGGTAGTTAACAACTAGAAAACCTTTAGTTATGTACCCGGTTCAAACAGCTTAGCCAATAGGCAACACGTTAAATAACTCACTTTTATATAACTTCCTTTTACTTATTATATGTTTACAATTTGTGCGTCATTGGAGTGGAAACGTTAAAGGGATTTGATTTCGAAAAATTATAAAAGCTGACGGGCTTCATATTGACGTCAACGAGTTTTCTTGGCTCGTTTAATGAGATTCAGTTTGTTGTGTCAAAGTTTGTTTCTTAGTCCCTTCTCTCTGCCACAGTGTATATTATTATCAGCTGGACAAAGTGCGAATTTATGAAACATATTTATAAGTCGCAAATACAACGAACTAAGTTTATAGACGTTGAGATGCGTTCATATAAAAACAAAAGTACCTACCATATCATGTTCTCTTATTTTTCTGAAAAAACTCACTCAGTCACCAACGTGCAAAGTAATATGATTTAATGGATTACTTTCCACCTACGGCGTATATCGCATGGAAAAAATAATTTTGGAGATAAAAACCTATCTTTTTCCCCATACTCCGAAAAAGACCTTGAAAAAACATGTCGATCCGATGATCCATTACGACGTCAAGTGACATCTAATAAATAAACATATTTTCCCATTATAACCTAATATGTCTTAGTAGAATGTATGAACGTACATAAAAATACAGTTCCCGGAACTGTAATGAGTAGGTACCTACCTATAATGAAAAATAATTATAATCGATGAAAGTGTATTTGAATATACAAATACAATTCCACTTAAAGGTTGGAGAAAACTATAATTTTGCCCTGTGCAGTGAGCACGCTGTGAGGCGCAGCGACGCCAGTGCCTACTTCAGTCGCAAGCACGTTTGTACTCAATAAGTACGGATCACTTGGCAAATTGTTTGTTATAGAACGAGGACACTGCCAGCCTACTGGGTCACCAAGTCACTGACGCGCTGTAATGCATGCTTATTCTATTTATGCTGAAATAAAAATATTGCCTATTTAATTTGATTCAAAGAATAAAGTGTATTTCGTGACTAATGTATATGCTTAATGTATAGGCTTATGATATTATGTATTAACAATTAAATACAGTTTATATAACGCTTTTTTAAAATCATATATAATAAAAATGTTTATCGATACATATGATATATTGACTTATAGGTACTTGCAGCAGAAAATAATATTAATGCGATTTTACTAAGCAAGATACATCGAATGGTTATGTGCTAAATATAAATTGGGCCCTATGTTATTTATTTTGAAAACATGATAGTTATTTATGAAAATAAATAAATGGGTAGGTAATATAAATTTATTACACTAATTGTAATAATATATTACACAATACGTTCGATCCCACGTCTAGTGTCTTAAAATGGAAGATTTCTAATAAAAAAAGTTAATCGCAAAAAAGAAAGAGTAGAGTAGATACTGTAACCGTATATAGAGGACAATATTTTCTTGGCTGTAGACGAATCGCAGCGGATATATCCGAGGGGGCGGCCACTCGCAATTCTCTAAATGTTTCCACGGTTCACGACCCGTCGCTGTATCCAGCCACTATTGTTTGCGTCTAACAGAAGTTTTATCTTCCAGTTATTAATCTACGAAATTAAAAGGGTCTCGGGACAACGTAAAGGTGCTTCTCTTTTTAAATTACTTTTAGCTTTTTGTGAACGTTCACCAGTAGGTATCGGTCGGTCGTATCGCAACGCACATTAGGAAATTCTACAGGACAATCGGCAGAATTATTACCATTATAAATTCCATGTTCTCAGTGGGAAAAATATCCTTTTAATGCGTACTTAAATCATTTTTATTAACTTGAAAAGGTTGGATTTATGCGGAAGGCCTGGTGCTTGTAATTTGCGAGGCCTCGTTGGAAAATTAGGACCCTCTAAGTTTGCGCTATATCGGAGCGCGGGATCGTTCATAAAGTCTCGAAATTCTGTTCAATCAATGTTGGACCAAACGGGAAATTACTCCTAAGTTTTGTGTGAGGAAGTAAGTAGTATGACAATGAGAAATAGTTTGTATTATACGAAACTTTGGCCGCCGCTTTTGTTCTAAATGTCACAGCTGCGTAACTAGGTTTAATTCATTATGAATCTTCGCATTCGATATCGTTATCTATGTACTATCTGAAATGAGGATTTATTAATAGAACTTTGTTAATGTTCGAATAAACGATTATATTTTGGCTAATAACCCGCATGGGACGGCTGCAAATATCGAATTGCACAGTAAATAAGGAGCGTTATTACTGCACGCCGCCGCCGCAATGTTTCAACTCGTATGTAATCCCTGTTAGCCACGTGCACTGGCGATGAACAATTTTGTTTCACCAAATAAACCGTCCAAGAGCTCGCTCTGTACAATTTTTATGATGACAATGTCACATTTTTTTTATAAACTTGAACAGAACAGCGGTTCTCGTAGACTGATTCGTAGAGGCTCTACGAGGCTGAACTAAATTTAAAAGTTAACAATACATTGCATTATATGTTACTCGATATATACTTCAGTGGAGGGTAAGATGAAGTCACATCAAGTCTTCGGTGGCTAAAACCATTACCTATCGGGAAATTTCCTAAATATCTAATTTTTGGTACCGCTAACGGCGAAAGTTTCCGTCGTTACGGTCAATAAATATCCCATCATTTACTTTTATAGGAGAAATACACAGGCGGCGTCGAGAGGAGAGTTTTGTTGTATTATGTTTGCGAGAAGGAAGTTTGCTCCGGGATAACCGGTGGGATGATATTTTATGGTCTGTTGCCAATAGTTATAGCCATAACCGTGTAGTATTGACTCGGTTATTCAATATATATCATCATGAAAAGTAAGTTATTTTATAAAATTCATTGTGATGAGATTGTTGAACTAGATTTTGTATTTACATAAATAGTACCTATTTATTTAATATAGAAATAGAAGCCGTCTTTCCCAAAGCTTCATTTAGATGAACACTCGGAATATTTCTCCAATTTCGAAGCAATTTTCATGCTAAGCTTCCTCCGTTTTGTAATGCAAATCATTCCGATAACATGACACTTTTCGAAATAAAAACGCCAGTTTCCCTTCTACCATAAATCCATTTCAGGATCGGTTTTAAAAGTCATTAAACTTGCTAGGCAATAAATTTGAGAAAATATAAATCTTTTATAATTAAAATACGATACAAGGCAATAAATTTGCTTACCATCATACTGGCGCCAAGAAATAATAAAATATTTAAGATTGTTCCAAATAAAGCTACTTCAAATTTTATTAGTCTCGGATGGATAAATAATTGAGATGAAAATGTATTAAATATTTTTACTACAGGTAACGTTTATGTTCTGCATTAGAATTTTGCTCCTTAGATGTAACGAATGTGTAGATTACCTTGTAGTTTAAGATTTCGTTGTTATACTTTTTAATATTTAAGCCTTGCATCGCATCTGCACTGCAAATCATAAGATATACTCCCTATTGCGTAATATGAATGTGTTTTGAATGTACAAATAAAATGCCAGCGGCCACAAGTATGCAAAATCATAATTTTCACAGCAAAATCAGCATTTCTGACATCATATCGTATAATTTACATATCTTGTGTATTGCCAACGTATTCACACAGTATTTTTTCTCAATTCTCTCATGAATGTAACAACAGGCTCATGAATTTTATTGCAAACCGTGGTCGGGAATGGACGGTTGGAGCAAGAATTGCGGTCTTCACTAGTCATAATTGAATTACAAATCGTATGTTCGGAAGGACGTAGCTGCGGAGATCAGCGGCAAGCGGCTAGGTGTGGTGAGCTGCGATGCGGTTTTCACACGGCTCTGGTCCGTCACTCGCCAATCGACACCAATATTCGAACCTATATTCCGTCGAACCAAAGCTTTGATATTGCACGCTCCATTCGTGCCAATCCGCAGCCGCAAATTGTGAACGTGCCTGTCCCTTGGCTAATATAGCTACAAAACCCATTCCCGAGAAGGAAAATGTTTGCTACAACTGTCATGTTTTACCTAGTAATTCTTCGAAATTTATATTACTAGGAACTATAATATAGTAGTTCGACGAAGATTAAAGTTTATAAACCCTATGCGGACATCGATATTTGCTCGCATCGTTCGCTCGTAGAGGTTGTGATCACAAACATAATATGAGCAAATTTTAATTAATAAACGTAAAGCTTACGTTTATAACTTATCGTTTATATAAACTGCTTTGTTACTTTTTTGGTTGCGACTTTAAATAAATCAATTAGACAAAGTAATCAGCTTAATTGTGGTAGCAGCCGACTTGTTCCCACTGAGAGCACTCAAACAGACGCAAATTTATCGGGCATCGCGTGCGCCGATTGATCGTACTAGCTAATTAGATCTCGGTGTAATTAATCGAGTCGGCCGGCCGATGCGAGCGCGCAGTGGGCAGCTCTCACCCGTCACATGTCACGAAATATTTGTTTAATGGACGCTTTGATGAACCACAGAAGCACTCGTTCAAATACATGGGAAACGAGGGAAATAAGTTTGTCGATAAACTACCAGTGCATTTCCTAAGTGGTACTTACGTTGCGAGCGGTTTGAGCTGTGGGATTTAGTGGAACAACAGCCTATATTTATTTGTTTCATTTCATACTTTAGTGGATGTGTTTATATTTAACGTAATGTAGGGAAAATTGCCTTTTCACATAGACAATTCCGCTCGATTAGCGTTATAAAAATTTATTATACAATTAAGATATTTTATAATTGTATATATAAATAAATAAATACAGACTAAGTCACGAAAAGTTTCTAAAGGAAGATGTGAAGCAACGTAGAAGCAACAGGTGGAGAAAAACTTATAACAAGTTTACTCGTTGGAATTAAATAATCAGAGAGTAGGTTACGTTATTTTTTATCTAACTACGTCATTCCAAAATACCGTTGATTTTTTGTTTCAAATTAAAGGCTCTCGTTATTTTATTAAGAATTGAGGCAACGGTGAGATGAAGGTAAGGTAACTATATATATCTATTTACTTCGTCCTTTTATGATTGGTCTTTAAATCATCGAATTATTATTGGGTTCCAGCATTGCCAATATCCATGGTTCAGTTTTATTCGATTTATTGTCAATACTATCTATTGTTTGTTGATAAGATTGTACGTCTGTGGATGTGGCATCATTTCACATCATAAACTAAGTTGACCTAACTTACAGTGCGGACTTTGCCCATTACGTAGAATAGAATGAAAAGATATTTCTCGAAAAGTCGGCAAAGTTTCTTTGTAGATCGTAAAATCTAGTTTTACTGTGCTAAAAACGGTACTATTGGCTTATGTAAGAATTGTTTATCTTCGTGATTCCGATAGCGTTAAATTCGAACTTTATACTGTTTCTAAGTAATAGTTGCCTAGAAAAATATTATTACCTACTTTAGTGTAAGTTTGTGATAACAAGGTGATACCTTATTAGAAACTTCTAATTTTTATCATAAATAGTTTTTTTAACCAACATCATAATCAATAACATAATTAACATCATCTGTAATAGGTAAAATTACCATAAAATGCTTGATCTTATGGTAATTTTACTCAGATACTTGATCGCAAGAAGACCCACTACTGCTCAAGATCAAGCACAGTGCTTCTCAAACTGGAACCTTGTAAGTCGCAGTGTGTATAGGCTAACACGCTATTTACTAAAATATCTCATACCGTCCTCGCTTGTATTGGCAAAATTTATTGGACACTAAAGTTTTCATACGCTTTTATGTTTTCGGGAGATTACGGCACCAGCAGTTTGCCGGAGCCCCGATGTTTATAAGAGTCCTCGCCCCTCCGAAGGGACGCGCGAAATTGCTCCTTTTTTCTTAACAATGTTTGACTTGCAAAATGTTCCGCAAAATCAATTTTGGTTACGGCCCCGTTATATGTACTTTCTCTCGAAACAGAAATTACGTAGGCGAGTGTAATCGCTTAATTTCATTCAAATTCAACCGAGCTGACTAATCCGTTAGCTACCTGTCATTGCAAAAAGTGATGGCGAAACTTTGGAACAAAATAAAGTTGGGACAGCTCGGATGGTGGCAGTCGACAACTCGCTCGGCTCGCTCGCTTTCCGCTCAATAAACGCTTGGTGCTCGCACAAGTTCCGCGCTCGCTCGCCCGCACTCCGACGGAAGTACAATAACAACTTGCATCGCAACTTTTTGGCAGAACGTCCATTTGACAGCACCTCATCTCATACACTACATGATAACTGGTCGATATGAATTCGTGATTCTTCGATCCATCATGGTATCTTATATCTAGGTAGGTCGGTATCTAGGTCTAGACTTTCAATCAATATACCTAATCCTTTTGCAGAAATATTTTGATGTTAACTTACATCAGAATGTACAGTTCGTGATTATGATCATAAATCATTTAGAATTGAATGAATAGTACCTACTAAGTAGAAAATTAATTAACCGATTAAAGTTATTGCGTAGCAACTTTCCAGGTCTGTGTAGATGTTTGTTCTGATAACTTATTCACATAATTTTCACTTTCATGTTCCCCGTATTCAACAAATCCATATCTACGATCTACCTGTGTTGTGTACCAAACCGTATTTGGATGCTTGAGATATGAAGTAAATACCAGGTTATATACCTCGCTTCACAAATCATTATGTAAGATATCCTCCAGGCCTCCAGATGCTATAAGAATAATATTTAGCTGTAAGCGTAATAAAATTGTTATTGAGCGGGAGTGAGTTACCAAATAAAAGGAAATCGGATTTTTCAAGGTTATACAGGAAAATTATTTTCCCGATAAATATTCAATAAACAGTGTATGATTGATGACAAAGTCATTTAAGGACCAACGCTGGCACGCGTCACGCGAGTTTCAAACTGTCCCGTCTATTGTGTGATAGGCACAAACGGCTAATGAAAATGATTTATTATTGATCGTAATGTACTTTGTGTGTAACAATCACAAACCACTCACTCTAATCACCAATCAGTAGCCAAATGAATGAATCTGATATTATGGAATTAATGGAGGTCTTTGTTTGTATCGTAAATGACACAAAACACAATTGGGGTTACTCGCTCAGTGTTTGTCTTGTTTGAATTGAGTCTTTGCGAGGAGCTGACATCCTTTGTGAGTATTCAAAACGACGTGAAGATGCCACTGATTTATGTTTACCCATTATTCTTACTTAGAATGACGTAAACACATGCCGTTCATTCCTCCTCTGATACTGCTCGCGCCAAATAAAGAGATCCATGAACCGTTTCCATTCATTAAACACGAGACACGTTATCTAGCTGCAAAACAAGCAGAAGATGAATATTCTGCCACCCATGTCACTGGCGACACATTCGTCTTCAGTACGTTAGTTATCTACGTAAAAATACTGAAGTCAATTTCTTTTTTTTTTTACTTTACTTTTATTTGTTTCATGTTGGTACAGACAGACAGGTAGGTATATAACGACTGTTTCTATAAAAAATAATGGTCGCTTAATACAATATTTTCAACTCGTTTCTTTTCATGTGGGATTTTCTGGGAAATCATTATTATGAACTAATCCAGTGCGTATGTTACTGGATTGTTATTTCAACCATATCAAAACCATAGTAAAGGTAGATATTTTTTAAACCAAAGTTATTATAGGTATAGCATTTACAATCTGAAAACGCTTATACAAAGTAGGTACTATTTTATATTGTAGCGCTGTTTGTTGTAGTGGTGATTTTGATTAAAACCAAGGTACCTATTATACCATACTATAAGACAAGTTTTAGAAACAGTTTTCACAGTAAGGTACGTATCTGTCAGAAAGTAAAGGAGCTGGGAATCTTGGCAACACAAATAGTAATAAGCTTGAGGAGTCGCTCAAACTCCGCCCGTAGTTTTCGGAGTCTCGGCAAATATTACAACAAAGCGACACAAACTTAGATATTGTTTGTTGGACATCCTTTGCCGTAGATTGCACCTCTAGCAACATTATTGTTTATATCCAGGCACATTTACATAAATGTTCCTAACTACATGCAAAAGGGTATCTGTGTAAAAGTTAAAGATATTGTAGAGTATGACAAGTATTGAATTTGGATGCTCTAAATAGATACTGCACATAATTAAAAGATATTAAAAATAAATTTAGAAAACATACAAACAGTGGAACTTAGAATTTCGTATTTTTTAAGTCGTTTAAAAGTTAACAAAATGGACGAATATACAAGAAGGAACATAATTACCAAATACCTTAATAATAGCAATATCCATACAACTCACTAAGTACCTACTGAGTGCATACTACATATACCTATTGAAAAGTTGATAAACCTATAAAGGTAGGTACAAATAAAAGCACAAGTCGTAACTGTCTGAAAAAATAACGAGAACCTAAACTACTGGTTACATAAAAGTATTTTCTAAGTTCAGCCCCTCAGGGCATATAAGTTTCTATGGGAACATGGGTAACGCAGTGCAACAACATTCTAGTTACCAAAACTTATTGTTGGATTACCTATCCATATCCGGTATACTGTAAGTCATTTAATATAATAAATAAGTACAAGGGCATTCAAGTCATAACCTACATTGGTACATATTTACGTAGGATACGGTACCTACTGAGGTCGATTGGAACTGTATAGACATAATATCATAGTAATAGGTACTCATCTATTATGTATCTCTATAATTAGGTAGGCAATCCTTGCCTAAAAATTTAGATTATTTCCAGTTTTTTGATTAAGCTTCTTAAATTACATAGAACCTATCTCGGCATAGCTTATTAGGTATCTCGTAGATACAAATATTTATTTATAAATCTGGAATCGACATTAAAAAATTCGGATCAAATGATATCAGGAAATGATAGAATGCACACCAGAGTGGCTCCGGGTGCTCATCAAAATCACGTTATCAGCTCCACACTAACAAATCAGAGGCACTCGGGAGCATGCGACGGCGACTATTATCCAAACAGATGGGTTCGCTGCAGTAAGACCTTATCACCATTCGATAAGGTATAAAATACAGAGAGCATTCAGGTTTCGCAAGTGGTCTAGCTCGGTCTGTGTAATAAAGCTCGCTGCCGGCATCACGTCATAAAATGGCAAAATATCTTGTCTGCACCTAGAGTAGGTACGTAATGCCACGTAATATCGTACCCCATATAATTGGGTGATGCAAATGCGCTCCTGTGCACCTTCTTAGACATTTTTATAGCTAGACGGAAAGAGTTAATATCGTTTTATGTAAAGCGCTTAAGTCGCTTTAATTTAATTTTATTCCGAGTTTATTAAATACTAACCTTTACAGCTTATGCTTTTCTTGGCAGGTTTCTTTGTGGTTGGTTAGATAACTGGGTAACTTTTAAAGTAGTAATCTGATGCAATAATCGACTTTTTATTAGTAGGTAGTTCAGTTAGCATTATTTTATAACCTTTCTTGTCTATGAACACGTTATAACAATATGGAGGTATTTCTGTTTATCATGACATTGTACCTATCTAATAAATGAGGTACGGTGGTAGTTAGAAAGTAAGATATTTTACACTGATACAAAACAACATAGTTATACGCGCACGTTAAAGACTATACCATTAGAAACTCCTTTTATTGTAGAATAGCAATTCATCGTAACCAAGAAAATACCAGCGAGTTTTAAAGGTTTTCAGAAAGTTTCATGCAGCGCCACGATATTGTCGCCAAGCGTTGGCGAAACAACATTTCAGCTTGTCAATTTGTAGTTGGTTTGATGAAGCAGGCACCGCAGCATCAGGCGGCTGGTCCTTAATCGCAGATAAATGAATTACGTCGGCAGCCGTCATCCATCACTGTCGGTAATTTTAAGATAAAAGCCATAATGCGCGCTGGTTGCTGCTCCGGTGCCACGTTGCCGTCGCCCTTACCCTGCCTTCGGAGTCACGGTTTTATTTATTTCTTACTAGTTTTAGCCCAGTGCTTACATTTGGGTTCCCAGGGAATCTAGGTATATTATTTCCTATGTGCTATTCTCAAATATGTTTATAACTTCAAGCATTATCAGCCGTTCTTGTGTAGGTACTAACTGTCACTAAGTTACGCGTTAATAAGTAGGTATATTGAAGTTCTTGTTATATTTACTCGATGTGGTTTTAAGCAGTAAAAAACAGTGGCACTGATCATTCCCAGTATTTCTTTCATCCAGTAAAGGAAAGTAAAGCTCCTCCACATAGTTTAGTTCAAAAGTAAATAATGCTCACAGCTTTTGATTGAAATATAACTTATAATGAGACTTCATTCAGGGGAGAGAAGGGTTCATACCTCACCTTCTTAAAAACTTGTGAATACATTCGAGTTGAGTTCCAACTTCCATGGTAAGTCCTCTACTCTCGCGATATCGAGGGCGACGTCTATTCAATTACAGTTGAGGAATATAAAATATTACGTTGAAGTTATTATAAACTGATTGATTAGGTAAGGTATTTTAAAGAAATCTATAGGAAGTACCTACGTCTAATAGACATCTGTAGTAAATGCGTGTATTTAAATAAAATAAATATCCTGGAACGTTTTTCACTCACGGCCAATCTGATTCCAAACTAAGCAGAGCTTGTGTAACCAGATCGCTGATATACTACATATACTTACTAGGAAATACATATTTATATAGATAATTACATCCAGCCACAGAACAGACATATTCATGCATACAAATATTTGTCCTGGATGGGATACGAACCCACGACCGGCGGCTTGAAATTCAGGTTCACTAACCACGTCTTGTCTTTATGAACATTATTGTCCCATTATGACTAGATTTTCCGTTTGACTGTATTTGTTACTCTATCTAGCCGACTGAAACCTCAATGGCTTCAGAACGCTGCATAAATATAATATTCTTTTGATTACATAACTTAGGTACATAGCTACCTGCCCTAATTAGCTTTGGTTAAAAGTCCTACGATATGTCAGTATTAAGACTACAAAGGCTAGGATTTTATAAAAATTAAACATAAAAGAGCTTTTTGTTGTTACGTTGGAGGAGCGAGGAGCCAAGCCTGAGGGAGTCTCGTTCCTTTAAACTTCTTTGTTTACAGATACACATATTGATATCAGAAGTTATAGTTGTACCTATCTGTACAGTTTTCCGCTGAAATTGTATCGAACAATACGGCAACAAAATACATTTTTCAAGACGCTCGAAGGCGGTCGGGTTGTATTTCTCCAGAATTGCACTTACCTTGAACGTTACTTATTACTGGAAATGCATGGGATGTGGAAATAGAGCTACGAGTTCCCTAAATGCTTTGCTGTTCGAAAGTATCGTTAGTAGGTATTGCTCAATAGGTACCTATGTTTCGTACAACTCAAGTTATATTATGTTAGTTTTAGAACTCTAGTTACTTCTTCATATCTAGAAACTAGCATTGCAGACCCATGCTTGCATTAGTGAAAATCGATTTGAGTATGCCAAAGTGTATGTGATGTTTAACTACATAATTATAAATAGATTTACATTAGATACAGAAAGTTATGGTTGAAAAAATATTGTAATAATAAAAACACGGTCAAGTTTTAAATCATTTAATAAAATAAGTGATGTATTAATTTCTTATAAAGAACACATTTTAAGAGCAGTCATTGGCTGTATCGTTAAACATATTTAATAATACATAATAAAAATAACAATAATAATTTCAAAACGAAATTAATTCAATGATTATGTGGGCAACCCCTACCAGGTACAACTAGATATAAACAAACATGAGACAAGGCCGTAAGAACGTACGTACACACGGCCTGCACAGTGCACGTACATTGCCTGGATGTAAACGTTACACGCAGCATATCCACAAATGAAACACCGTAACGAGTCGCTTCTATACATTGTAAGGCCATTTTCTACTAAACACACATCTTCACAATATCGATTAAGAACATCAGAATTTAAATACACTTTTCAATTTTTAAGCATTATGAAAAACATGTTAAATAAATAATAATATAATCAATAATATGTACCAAAACATTAATATTTAACGCTATATTTAAATATCATCGTAATATAATCTTCTGTACTTGTCTATCTAATTCTCTGGAGAAAAAGAATTGTTTACAAGCTTTAAGTACCGACATTTATTACAACAGAGTAATACTCCCGTGTTGATTCTGTTTTACAAAAACGTTCATCATACCGCGTCACCTCCACCGCCGATAAATTCATGCATATCAAAATATATACCGAATACATCTTATGTTTCATTCAACGTGTCGTTATTCTTTCTCTTTACTTAAAATATTATAACGTCACATTTTCATTATAATGTATATTAAAAATTCTTATTGCTAAAACGGTAACTGAACAAATAAAAATTGTATTACAGATGTATTTCAAACGTGTACTTTTCCATGATGTATTTATAACCTCATGTTGCGATGTTTCGATTAGATAACAGAGTATTGGCACCGATGAACGTGATGCCAATAAATATAAACGAAAGACTAGTAAATTATCCTATTTTCAAAATATGCACTACCATTTAATAAACCGTAGAAAACAATACTTTATCGCCATTACACATATATCATATGGCACAGAAAGGTGTAAAGAGATTGTTATTGAGTGTTCATTTGTTTTATATATTCGATATGAAACGTACAAAATTAACTATAATTTTACTAATTCCATCAGGTACGTACATTGTAATTAAACAAACAAACATTAAAATAAGCGTGTAGCGATAGTCGGTAATATCATGGAATGAGTAGATTGTAACAATTTCGACAATATATGCAAAATTGGCAATAACTGCGGATATAACGTAAATTATTGTAATTCAGCTGCGCAAGGAAATTCGATGCAGTAACATCACATTTCTAAGGTAAAATTACCGACATAGAAAACGTTATGAACGAACAAATATGGTCACAATCGCAATCTACTAACAAATAGCACCTAAACTGGCACATAAATAAAAAAGCAGGCCGATCGCCTCGGTAAATTCAAAACATTATTTTATGGCTAAGAAATAACAAGATTCAGGCAAGCAAAGTCGAAATTGCATTAGTTTCACTGGGAACACGGAGTCGTTAACTACACCTACGAGACATTCAAAATTAAACTAATAACGCTTTCTCTTCATCTCAAACAGGTCAAGAACGTTAAGTCATTTTGTAATATCACTCTCTAAAACATTATTATTACAAGATTCGATAGACAAAGAGATTTTCCAACAAGAATATTCTCACATTGAAACACTTTTAAAAACAACATTGCGCGACCTAAGTCCATAGTTTGTAACTATTGGACCATCGATGTCAGCCTCCCCGTCTACTCGTCAGGGTATCGTGACAACACAGACTCGGATCAATCTGTGTGCGATTTTGTTTCGTACCAACCTTATAGGTTGCGAGATATGCTATCCATTAGACGACAGCTCGTCTTTGAGCCACTGCGGGACGGGACGGCCGACCCTCACCAGCAGTTTGGAGAGGGCTGTATTGTGTGGCGTGTAGTATCGTTTAAGGAATTTGGCCGAGCGGTCATCCATGGGCGGGTATATCCGACCTTTGGACTTACCGAGGCATTTGGTCCGGTCGTTGCTCATAGCCTGACAGAAAAATCCCTTTTTCGCATCATACCTGTAACAAATGTTATATAAAATATCGGCATAAGGACATTGGGATCAACTGCCTCACAATAATTCTCGAATATCTATCCGTTTATTGTTTAGTATGAAAGAGGTATCTATTCGGATTTCATTCTACATTATTTACTCCGATTCCTCGTCGTGTAACATTCCCTTTCTCAAGCCCATATCTATTATTCCGTAAGCCTTTCAATAATTTCATCATCCATTTGGCTGAAATGTCCGAACCAACAGAGCGTGCCTTTCTCTGTTATTGCGTTTCAAGGTACCTACCTACACGTATATTTTATTCGGTACCTCTATAATAAGGGTACTAAAGGGTTTTCGGGAGTTAAAATTGGAGTCTAAATGGAAATCTCCTTTGAGGAGCTCACATTGACAAAACTGATTTTACATAGATAGGCCTGTAACTATTGTGCAGCGTTATTAGCCTCGACGACTTGCTTCTAAAGTTGTGCTTGGAGTTTAATAGGCCATTGTATCCAAGTTATCGCCGATTGCAGGGCGGCCGCCGGCGCCGGACCAGCGGCGGTCTAAAATGTACGCGACCGCTCGATGCATATCGTGACACTTAATTTGGACTTGCATAATTCTTGAATCTAGATTGCACATTTCGACTGGACACACACAGTTTTGTTAACATTGGAAGTAAATGGGGACAAAATGACTTACTTGAGCAGTTTGTTGTAGTCGAGATGAGGGGAAATTTTGAGGAATTTTTGTAGCGTGTTCATGACGGCTGCGGGTTCGGAACGGAGAAGCGACCCATCGATGATGTGGAGCTGGTGACCGCTGTACTCCGCCAACCATCGTTCCAGGTAGTGGCTGTATTTCCCGGGGTTCAGACATCGATTCCTAAACAAGGACATGGAGATCACGCTGTTGATTTGACTAATGTGCTTTTATGTCTCTTAAATACGTATTATTCAGCGAAGTAAATATTTAATACGTTCACATTTTAACTATGTAATAACAAAAAGTAACGTTCAAGGTCGTTTGACCCAGATTCATTACTCAATTCGGAATAGTGAATTATATCAAGATTCGATATCGAACATTCGATTACTAGATGTTGCTCAATAAATGAACCACCTATTATTATTCTTGCGTATACAATTTATTTATATTGGATTATCCAAATGGATTAAATCAACAATATACGTACAAATCCGACAGTTCGTTATGTTAAAAATCTGTGCCAAAAAAATCTTGCTGCTGTAAATATATATAACTATATAATAAAAAAAAGTTACCTCAAATCCCTGAGAGATTTCGGGACGGAGTCATTCGCCGTGATCACCGTATGGAATGTGTAGTTGTTTGCGACGGGGTCGCCGTGCGAGCGTATGTGTTGGTACCATGAGTACGCCCTGTATAAAATATCATTGCTATTATCGAAACGATATTGGCTTTAGTTCCCTTACTTTACGCTTCGAAGACACTTTACCTTTAGTACGTATTTTATGGGAATCGATATTAGACAGAACTAGACGATCATAAATCCGTTTAGTTTGGTACTATAGATAAATTTGGTCATTATTAGTTCAGTACTTACAACATACCTACAAGATTATATAGAAGTTATCGACCCGTTAAAAACGGATTTACGAATCATTAGATATTAAAACCAAGAGGTCAAAAGTAGTGTGATGTGGGCGTGCCCTGAAAATGGCTACACTTGTAAATAAAAATACATTTGTACGTATGGAATATACAAGCACAAATGTATAACATCAAACAGTGCTCTATTCCCGCTGCGTGCCGGTCCGCCAGGTTTAGATTGAGACTGGCTTTCCTGTTTACATTTCGCAAACAATCTATTTTAAATTACTTTTAGTACAAATTTTGGTATGCTTTAACAAAATAAACAAACATATTTTGCGAAACTGGAATTAAAATCTGGATTCTACTTTGATGAAATATAGCTGGCTACTATCTGATTTTCGTGAAAAGTTATCTTGAGATTCCAATCTTTCTTTTTTATGGTAGACCTCTTTGTATTAGCGGACCCTCGAGCCGGCCTTAGACCGTTTATAATTTTCCATCGTGAATAAAGCTAAAGTTATAACAACAAAGTGAATTTATAATAGGTACTGATTTTATCTTTTCGAAACTCATAAACTTCTAGTAATATAAAATTATTCTAAAATAGTCTACATAAAGACAGAATGATCAAGGTAGCGACGTTGAATCCACAATCAAACCGATACTTTACAGTCATTATCAAGCATTTTTTGCATTGCTTTTAACTTGGAAGTTAGAATTTGCATATAAACATTAAACATTGCGTGTTTAAGACACTGTTCCGGATAATTTACTGTTACTGCAGAAAATAAAGTGGAAAAAACAGGAAAACCATCCGAGATCATTGCAACAAAAGAAAAGTACCTCAGTAGGTAATAATTCTTTACACAATATTTCTTCACTTAGTATCTACAGTATTTTAACTACATATTATTGCGATGACAAAGTGTATCAATCAATTAACTTAAGTGATATGGGATTATATTATAACCTTATCTGAAATTCAAATAGGTATCATAAATTGATTTCTGTAGAACTGATCATTTATATTCATTAAGTGTTTGAATAGTAACTAATTTAAACATAATTTATGCTCGCTTATAAGATTCAATAGACTTTGATTGCTTAGATAAGAATTAGGAATATGTATGGTATAAAATGCAGCTACTTTGTTTATATTTGAATACCATAAAGGCATAAAAAATTGGATAAGTATATATATGAATAAAGTAGTGGCGGTTTCATACGCGTTCATCTTTAATTTTCTGTTGATAAAGAGTAGCCTATGTGTTATTCCAGAATACATTCTAACTCTGTGCCAAATTTTATCGCGATCCTTTCAACCGGGCGTGAAAGAGTAACAAACATTAAAGCATTCTGGCAAACTCGGTATCCATAGTTATAGGCAGTTTTACATTTTGCGTGCGTACATGACAAGGGACACACAAACAACGATCTGAACTCAGGTTAACCTCAACCGTACACATTGCGTGGTTTCCAAATTGTTTTCAACACGAAAATTAATTCACCTTTATACCAGTGCGATGTAATATTACACTAAATTGGTAATATCTTATCAAATATATATACTAACCTTTTTGATGGCGAAATTAGTATCACGATAATTTTAGCATTAGGCAATAATGCATGAGCCCTCCGTGGGACCATATCGCCGTCGAAGTACGTCGCCGACTTTTCAAACATGACCTGAGTACTGTTGCTTAGGCCCGGTGGGAAGAAATTCAAGTACCTGTTGGAAGAATAAAAAAAAAATCAATAAGGATAACGTACCTACCTACGATGTGACTTTTTATTTAGAAGAAAATGTCCTACAATGAAATACGGGTGATTGGATGGAAATTTAAATTAAATAACATACACGCATCCAGTCCTTTTTTTTTCAGCTCCATGATTTTTTAATTAAACCCGAGACCCGTATTATGCAAATAAATACCGCAACATGAATAGAATACCGATGGAGTACGTTGGTAATGTTGGTATCATATCTCATCCTTATTTATGTAAAATACCTTTTAGTTTATAACATCATAACAATTCTATCAATATTCAATCTGCAAATACCTATTATGGGTATGCAATTTCACTGTTTGTAATATTAATGGCAAAACCAGGTTTCCGTTTAGATGACGGGTCCGGATTAGTTACTCTCGATTATACAGCAGTACCGTTATTCCCGTTATCATTTACGTCAAATGGACTGAGTAAATATTTTGCACGCTCACTTGGCGTTAAGGTTCAATTTATAAAGCTCTTGTATTCTATCTAATCAGTCACTTTCAGGTTACTTTACGAGTACTTTTTGCACGCCATACCTTTTTGTATCAACACAAATACGTTACTGTGTACATTCGTGAAGTTTATAATGGCTTATTACTTTGAATATACCGAGTGTATGCACGGTGGATGAGCGCTTAAATCGTACCTAGTCCGTAGGGATGGCGGAACTTACCGCTCGCTCAGTGGAACCCGGGAATGTTTCAGCGCTTGCAATGTTACTACACTAGTCATATATAATAGGATTAAATATGCATCAATTATTTTTGCGGGATTTCAAAATTGCTATGGCGCTGTAACACGGATGGAGGATTTGAATTTCTATTAGATTTTGATTCCCCAGTAGTGGTGGTACATAGGTCCATCGTGATATATTTCCCAGTTAGTTGTTCGTAAACAAAGCTCAACACTTACATACAATGAAATTAATGTGGTTGTTTATTACTTAATTACACTTCACTCGCGGAAAGCATTTGCTTGCATGATAAGTATATTTGCATTGCACGTGTAACTAGGTGATGTATACATTTATAATCATATTTCTTGTCTAGGTAACAGTTTTCTTTAAGAACAATAAAAGAATTGGTAGATTACCATTTACAAAAAAAAAAATTATTCAGATTTGATTTATGAATTACTTTTTTCCTCATTCTAAAGTTTTACCAATATACGACCCTGAGATATGAATTTAGTACAGACATTTATAATTGTTGTATGCAATATTTCATTTAACCTAAGGTCACTGTAGATTGACCTTACAAACATTTATAACGAAGGCTGGATAAACAACACGAACAGTAGAATCATGCATGAATCAACACGAATCACAGAGTAATATTTCCAACTGAATTTTTCCTACATTGATTTGAATAGTACCTAATACGTACCTTTGATAGGTAGTTTAGTTTCAAAATTATCACTTTAAATAGGTAGTTTAATGAAACCGGATTATGTGTAAAAAAGACAGTTTTCTGCAAGCACTACAAAGGTTGTATGTTTAGCGTGTGTAGAACCTATAAAATTTCAAAGTAAAAAAATCTTAGCTGAGTCTACAGAAGACTGTCTACGAATTCTCCATTATGCTGTGGTTTCCTTTTTGGGACTAGAAATTCAGCAAAAAAACTGGCATAGTTATATATAGGCTACAACTTAATATCCTGGCCCAAAAAAAAACTTTCATAAATACAAATGTTCCTTGGTTTGAATGTAACGAGTGAGTTAGTAGTTAGGGTACATAATCACTACGCTTAGCTACCTCTCGATCCTATTCATGTCCTATTTGAAGTTTAACATCGCACCTAGTTTAGTGCAGCCATTCGATCTCGATTACTAAGTTATAAACCTACGAATGGTTGCACAACAAAGTTGTTTTCAAGTTACATTTTAAATGAAATACTGTGAGTGTGCTAATAAAATACTCGGTAACATTGGTATATTAGGGATTTTATTGCGGTTATTTTTGTCTATATGTTATTTACAAATGTATGTGTGTTTATTACCACTCAGATAAGTATAAGTTGAACAGATTTTAATGGAAAACAGATACGTTTTAGTCATTTTTTCTCATTATAAATCCTTTGAGAACGCCAGCAAAACCACGGAGCAAAAGTTAGTTATACTCATAAGGAACCTAATTATGAAATGGAAATGAAATTTACACAAACGCGAAACAACATCGCTAACGAGTCGAAAGTGTGCAAATATGACTTTGGTTTATGTTTTTTCTGAGCACTACTATTTCGTTAGTAATTTTAGGTAAAAATGAAACATTACATACTATATTTAGTCAGCATTTACCGTGTTTTTACGTCCTTCTATTTTTATTTAGCACTTTATATACATACGTACACGAAAGGTAGATACTTTAATTTATCTGCATAATTCGCGTAAGAACCTAAGGAATAAGTAAAATATAATCGAAAGAATATTTTTAGCGTATCATCCAAACAGCTTTCGGTAATGTAGGCCCACAAACAACCAGTGTCCATCTGATGCAGTAACTGCCTTGTCCCACTTATTTCATACTAGCTGCCTCTGCGCGATTTTACCCGCGTAGTTCCCGCTCCCGTGGGAATACAGGGATAAAATATAGCCTATGTTACTCGGGGATAACGTAGCTTTCCAAAGGTGAAAGAATTTTTGAAATCGGTCCAGTAGTTTCGGAGCCTATTCATTACAAACAAACAAATCTTTCCTCTTTATAATATTAGTATAGATGGTCGTACAAAATCTATGATTTAATAAATTAAAGAATTCCTAGAAAAAGAAATAAAACCAACGGATATTAGTACACTCACCAATCTAATCCTTTGAGATAGTTATTGTTGTTGAAGAACTGCAACTCCTCATATGTAGACGGGCTCGGCAGGTTCGCCACGAGGGACGGGTGCATGGCCAGGAACGTGTACAACGCCGTGCTGCCGGTCTTCTGCGGTCCCACCACAAGCACCTTGGGTAGCGTGTCGCACCATTTACTCTTCGACCAGATACGACGGTGGCGGATGTCGTCGCACGGATTCTAAATCATAAAAATTGATCAGCAACATTAAGATTAATTGAATTTGCCGTGTTATTCATTTCAACCAACATACAATGGTAAGTGACTAGTTATAGAGGTCTAAAAGGTACGTTTTGACATCACATGTGTACTGCAGTTTGATAAAACTACGTAGTTGCTACGACAAAAAGGGACGCCATATATTTTTTTTAATAACTTAAACTATAGCCAACACTGTTTATGATATTCTTGAAAACGAAGGTAATAATAGCACAAATGAAATGGAAGTTGCACAGAAATGTTATATTATTATTCAAGAAAGTTAACAGATATTCAGATTGTTACTGAATAGTTTCATTTCGCGAGGATGAGCGAAATACCAGTTAAGGAGAGGTAATTAAAAAATAAGTGGTCCTTTGTCTTTTCCCTTCTGTATATGAAAATATACATAATGGTTCGGCCGATAGAACTGTGTTTGCGCAAAAGACGTTGAAACTACTCAATCTTTTTATTTATCCATTTATAACAGATTCATGACAAGTGTGTTAGTAAAGACAATATTGTAAAAAAAAACTTCAGAAATCATGCGAAAATTGGTGACTACATTTATTTAATTATCATTTGTATATAGCTAAACGATTAGATTTTAATTAATAATTATATTGGCTATCGTTTGGCGTTACATAATTTATTTTCATATCATTTGCAGCGCAGCGCGGTCGATAACAAATTATCATAACAGGTTATACTGAAAACGTTTTTATTATTAAGTATAATGAATTAATCTTTTATGAAAATAAATTCATGCGCTTTCAGAATATTGAGCGTGATTAAATTCATATTCGGACAAAACGAACGTTTGGTATACTTTGGATGCACTCGTTTTAATTTCGTTTTCTAAACTGTCGGCGGTGAGAATGTGATAACTATGCATTACGCATTCGTTGTTATTCAAATTGATGCTAATATTTTAAACGTGAAGATATGCGAAAACAGTATGTCGGTAGACAAGAGCCTGTTTGACATGGGCAAGGTGTAAAGCGATGTTGATAAAATGTAAATAGTGTTGATCTCGACACCCGTTCGACACTAGACTTTAAATTGCTTTGAACACTTTAGGTACTCGACTTTAGCTTTAATGGCGTGTTCTACTTATTATCCATTAACACTTATCGTTTAGTCATGAGAAATAAAAAGGTGTTTCAAATAATGTCCTTATGTATGTATTTTATTGATTCTCTTGAGAATGTACATTTATAAGTACACTTGTATAATTATTATTTGCTTCATATTCATAGGCCGTATTTGCAAGCCATAAACATTTTGCACGTTATCTGAGTTTCTATTTGTTTTGACTGTAACGTCTCAACACAACAGTCGTAATACGTAATTATATTTGCCTAGTGACACCAATGGAATACAAAGGAAAGCAGGGTGGAAACGCTAGTCTCGCATAAGCTGTTGCCATCAATCAGAAGAGCTTGTCTTCAGGCATCGATATTGTTCATTGAATAATAAATAATATTGGGCTTTATTCGGGCAATAAACAACCGGTCTTACGTTCGCAATACAAAATATATTTTCGATTTCCGATTCATATTTCGATGATATCCTGCATATAACGCGAGGCAATAAAATATTAAAATCCGCGGCATGCATATTGTTTCTGAGGAAAGTTCGTGGCAGCATCGTGCAAGATAAAATATCGAGTTAGTGCATATATATTAGAACACGTATCGTAGGTACGTATCTACCATGCATTGTTATGAAGCTACCGAAGTATTAGATCCGTTTTCTAAAACATGCACGATATTGTTGCAATAAAAATGTGTTATATCAATAACATTATCCATTTGTAGAAATCAGTTTTCTCTGCTTGCTGTTTGGTATATTAATAATATATAGGTAATCTAAATAGGTATATAAAGTTAACTAGTCAATTTTATTAAATAACCAATGATAATATTATGAACTCCAGTTTAATTTGGTAAATAATGTTTTTAATACAGTTGCTCAAAAAGTGGTGTATTGCAGGGACGTATAGCGTTCGGAAAGTGGGCTATTACACACTCGTGCTTTTATTTTACCTTTCCCGAACTCGTGCGTGCATCTTTCACAACTGTTAAAATATTGTCTATTAAAAAGAAAAACCAACCATGAAGGTTTTACTAAAGAGTTTTTATGATTAATACAAATACGTATATTTTTAAAAAGAAGCTTGTAATTTATCTCAATATCAAATTTAATGATTTTGGTTAGGTTTCATTTCATCTCATTAAATTTCATTTTCATTTCATATCAATAAAAAAAATATACTGAAGACTAAGCTGTATAGATAGTTCTCTTAGCCTACCAAAATGGGCGAAGAAAAAAAAACTCTGCTTATAAAATGGCGCCAACCGTAGGCGCCATTTTCCAGAAATTTTCAGTGCGTGTTTAGTTTATTGTGTTTTTATTATTTTATTAAATTGCTTTATTTTTTCGCAACTGTATTAAAAATAGTCGTTCAGTACACTTGCGGAACCGTCATTGCAACTTGTTCCGACTGCCAACCCTCGCCTTCGGCTGCGCCGCGGCTCGAGTAGTCATTCGTCGGAACTCTTTGCAATGACAGCCTTTCCGCACTTGTAACGAAATGTACTATATTCACAGTTTCAAATTATTCACCTGTGACTATTTAATTACACTAACATATTTTGCAATACAATGTTATTTATTCCATCGAGTTAAATCCATTTAAGCTTGTCAATAGTGTAATATTTCTGATAGGTATATCAGTAATCGTAGTAATCTACAGTCATATTACAAAAGGAAAGATTTAATTGTTATTTTTGTTTTTGTTTGCATTGAATAGGCTCCGAAACTATTTGACCGATTCGAAAAATTATTTCACTGTTGGGAAGCTACACTATCTCCAGTGAACATAGGCTATATTTTATCTCCGTATTCTCACGGGAACGGGAACTACGCGGGTGGAACGGCGCGGAGGCAGCTAGTTATGTATACTTTTCATCAAGATCAATTATTAACATAATTCCTTTATTTGAACTGTGGAACAACAGGCAAAAAAGCACGTTAGGTGTTTTTGAATCAATAAAATCATTGGGTTTTCGTAATAGAAATGTCTTTCAGTCTTTGAAATCAAGACGAGTAAAAGTTAATTACAAATTAAAGTCACAAAACACAATGAAATAGCAAACCCCTTATCAGATGAAAATTCCCAACAATTTTCTTATCTTATCTCATTCAAGAAATACCCTAACCTTAACGGATATTAAATTGCGGAAACGACGAGTGGAACTGTCAAACAATTACGTAAAAGTTAATTGATTTCAGCAACAATAGGTATCCGGTCCGTCCCAACAACTTCCAAAGGACATTCTTCTATTTGCATCAAATACTTGGGATAGTTAAATAGAATAGACGTTGAATAGATTCGATGCTCAAAGTGAACACAATTTTCACGTTCAGTTTAAAACAGTTGGTACGTAAATCGGCTATGCATTTCCACTTTGTAATTAATTATGCTTGACAGATGAAAGCTTCTTGTGAATTGCGAATTGATGTACAGGTGGTGTGAAATGTGTTTGATCATTACATACCACTTATGACCCAACTGGCCGGTCATTTTGAGAACACTCTTCATACGAACTATATTACTACTTAACAATAATAGAAGAGAATCTAGACTCTAGAATTCTAGATTGTGAAAATTAGAAATGGTATGAAGCTCAGTTCCATTTAGAAATTCGCTATTAACCGCTTGTTTGTAAAAATGATCGTCCTGTTTACCCTTAATACATATTTACGTAAGCATCAAAGAATAAAGTACCTAATAATGGGTTTAATTTAATTTATTACCACACGAAATTGACGCTTTCATTTTATGCGGTTTTTCATTAAAGATATAGTTATGAAGCTTGCCTGTACAAATACATATAGCTACATACAATATACGCGCATAATACTAAGTTCAGCATCTTGTGACGTGAAAGTTCTCTTCACGTAAAATCTCAAGTTTGCACGTTTAAAAGTTTAGTTTCATCCAGTTCGTGTCTAATACGTAATTGGATTTTTATACCTTTATTCCTATGTACTTTCACTAACACAAATGAAGCGTTAGCGCAGAACAAAAAGTTCATTATTATTGGAAATGAGAAAATGAGATATATTTCATACCATATTTATATAAAAGAAACTGATAGTGTATTTTAAAGATGTCAAACAGATATTTATTACCTACTTTACCCAGACCGTTGTTCCATTAGTTTATCGTAGCTGTAGCACTATAATATATAAATAATCCGCTATACCAACCATCAATTAGGTACATAAGCATAATATGAACTCATTTATGGCAAGGGATGGCCAGTTCTCATGCATTACGCTGTATCGCGTTGGTGATCGATGGCAATGCATTATTCGTGACGAGGCGCGATCTATTTCCATCGCTGATAAATACTGTCATGTTTATCTATGGCCATTACACATTGCCGCCATTCAATTACGTCCCTATTCAACAATTCATTTCTCCGTATGTTGATAATCTATGATTTTATGAAATACGAACGAGTTTTGGAATAAACGACATTCATGTTTGACATGGGAGAGGCAGTTGAATTGTGAATGTACCTGAAAATCAGCTAGATTAATTAACGCTCATGATCGTTTGTCTGGACGGGTCGCCTTTCACGTCTATCTACCGTCGAAAGGACCGAGGCAGACCTACATTACTAACACAATAGTTCGATCGTAAATTTAATGTTAAATCCTATTAAATGCGAAAGTTTGTTTGTTACCGTACCTACATGAAATGTTAGTACCTAGTATTTCGTATTACGGCTTTCACATCATTTATACGTCAAATGTGGTTTTCAGATAATAACACCGACGGTTATTATGGCCGTAATATTATCCTGAGTGTCTCCCATTTGGCCTCAAATATGTATTAAAAATATACTTTTTTTTACCCCCGAGTTGTTCCAAGTTTATTGTGTGTATGTAACGTCGTAACCTAAGCGGATGAACAATTTTATAATGTTATTGTTTGGCGATAATCAGCTTTTTAGTCGTTGAGGAGATAAGAGTATCTTCCAAGTTTTATATTTGGGGCCTGAATAACTAAAAATAAATATCCTGGGACATTTTTCACATACGGCTTATCTGATTCCAAACTAAGCTGTGCTTGTGCTATAGTAACTAGATAGCTGATATAAATAAAATAAATATTTATATAGATACTCGTGTCTCCCCGCGGGTTCACCCTAATCCTATTAGGATTAGGATTTACAATTTTACAAATGTTTGTCCTGGGTGGGATTCGAACCTACGACTGTCTGTCATTTATTTCCACCTATCCTATAGATACTGTAACGAAATAACAAAAAAATATTTACCAAATGTCGCTATTGAGTTCTATATTTATACATACAAATGTTTGCCCTGGAATTCCAACCTGCGACCGGCGGCTTGATATTCAGGGTCACTACCTAAAAAGCCTATCAATGAATAGTTATTTGCCTCACCCCCCATAAAGGATTAAGTTCGTCTGGCCTCAGTTGGAAGTACTTGTCGGCGAGCGCGAGCGGCGGCGCGGAGGCGAGGCGCACGTTGGTCCAGCAGCGGAGGAACTTCACCACCGACTCGAACGTGTACAGGGCGAGCCGGTCGTTGCCGTAGTTCGACATGTGGGTCATGAACACGTTGATCTGGGGACAAGTACCGTCGTCAATATACATGTTTAGGAATTATATAAAGTATGGTCTAAATCAATAAATATCCACATTTTTATTTATTTATTTATTATTTATTTATTTTTCACACACGGCCAATCTGATTCTAAGCAGATACCAAGCAGAACTTGTGATGGTAACCAGATAGCTGATATACTACATATACTACTCTTTAAATATATCTTCTAATATATAAAATTCTAGCGTCGCGGTGTTTGTGGTAAAACTCCAAAACGGCTTGACCGATTCTCATGAAATTTTGTATCCATATTCGGTAGGTCTGAGAATCGGACAACATCTATTTTTCATCCCCTTAAATGTTAAGGGTAATCCACACCAAAAAATTTTTTTTTCAAGTTTTGAAAAAAAAATTTTTTTTAATTTTTTTATGATACAGCATTAGTATATACATATAACCCTGAATTTTCAACCCTTTACAATCAACCCCTATTTTACCATCGTGATTTTTATTTTCAATAATTTCTTTCTTTCTAATAAACTGATAGTTACAATAGAACGCGATGAACACAAAAACTACTAAACAGATTTCCATCCGGTTTTCACCAAGTTAAGGAGTATTTCATGGGGAAGGTTTTTATGTATATACATCAATTTGGACCCGGTGGGTGGCGCTGGTGGGCAGAACGAAGTCTGCCGGGTCCGCTAGTACTTATATAGATATTTACATCCAGATGTTTGCCTGTAAAAACAGACATATTCATGCATACAATGTTTGTAAGAAACGTATATGAACTGATGATTATGATGACGATGATATTGGGCTGAAGTCAGCTACTAAGCTATATTGTCTTTTGATATAAGACTCAAGATAACTCCGCAGATTGCGATCTTTTGGCGCTTTACTCCATTCCATTTAAGCTTTTGTTAAAAGTCTACGTGTAGATACATTCACACTCTACTCTTTTGATTTTTATAATTGATAACTTGTAAGTACCTACCTAAAAAGCTAATAACAATTCTGAATAGAAAATACGCTGAATATCGCATATCTCAGTCCTGCTGGTCAGCCTATCGATGCACATATAAAGTTAAAATCAAATCGTTGAACCGCTTGGATTTATTCTGTGCGGTTGCATTGAAGAGTGGAAGTCAAGTGTTGAATTCGTACATTTTGGTCTAGTTTCAACGCAATATCGTAGAAGAGCTCTTAGTGTAGAGTTCATCCGGGGAAGTACGAGTACTCCCACCATATCTATAATTGTTTAATACTTACAGCACCGACAAGTTAGCCGTAGTGAGTTCATATTGTCATTAACTAGCGCCGTTTTATATAAAAAATAAATAGCAGTAAATAACAATTACCATGATAAAAATGAATGAATTGTAATGGGTACTTGTACAAACCATATTTTGCGAACGGTAATCAATTTTGCCGAAGCCTGATGGCATTATGGCGTCAATATTCCGTGACAAGTGCCCTACACATTGAACGCTAGAGTGCTTTTTATTGGAAAATTGTATGATAATAAACATTATACGTGGAATGTTAACGAAATAAAAATCAAACAAGTATTCCTTTTTCCGTAGCAATGGATGTTGATAAATAATTGCTTTCAATCATAAGTATCGAGGGCGTACACGAGACTTCAATTAAATGTTGTTTGTATAAAATCTTTAGCAATATTGTGTTTAAATCGCTTGTCTAAAAATTACGTAACAACATTATTTCATTTAGCCCCGCAGATTTAAATACGTTTTCAGCGAATTTACAGATTTCTCGAAACGTCCAGAACTTATTCTATTTGTGTGGCAAGTTTTTTACCTAATGCTATCACAGTTTTTACGTCATGCAACACAAACATATACATTTGAAAATTAAATTTATAATATCTATAGATAGGATATACTTACAGGATTATTGATAACAGTCTGGAAGAGCTCCCCGCCCTGTATAGAGCGGTCGAGTCGATGCCTCCCTCCTGGATATCGTTCCAGTAGTAAAGTATGTGTAAATAGGCCGCAAGTCTGCCTCGGAAGGACCATTACTCCTCTATGCCTGAAGCCGCGACGTAACCTGTCCAACAATAAAATTATCAAACCCTCACAAATATACTACAGCAAATACGCACGTATTTTACTGTTATATACTAAAATTAGTCAGAAACAAAATTAGTCTCCAGCGAGCGGAGTTGTTTTCGTTTTCACGTACCGACATAAATCAACCTCTACGGCGAAAGTTGGGGAGTTTTTAATATAGAAACTTTTTTAGACCACACCGATTCTTCTCGTGTCCAGTGGATATTCAAATATGCGCATTGGTGGGTAATATAATTATTGGAATTTCATCGTCTGTCGGCTGGCTATGTGGATACTCGCAACGCCACACAACGCAACGTTTGCGGTCAATAGGAGTTTGGAAACCACCGCACCATTACCGCAAACATTTCCCAGTAACAGGGACACTTATTGCGATCGTTAGTATCTCGCTTTTGTTACGTATATTGCGTCCATATACGCTGAGGTATATGCTTTACGATCCTCATGGCGGTACCAGATATTGGTTTTATTCGAGTTAGTATAAAGTTTTTGATGCTGAGCATAAACTAAGACCACTAAACACGCTCGTATAGTTTTATTTCCTGCATTCAGAACTAGGAATCACGAGTTTAATCGCGTCAGAAATTGGCATTGTTTGTGATTCTATTGTAATTAAAGTTGGAAGTGAGATGATTATAGACATTCTAGTTGCTTTAGCGTTACTATTAGAAAAGTTTAGGAATTAAATTAGGCTTTGTGTTCCTACCTTTGTTCACAACGAGGGTGGTTAACCTCTAAACTTGAACTGTATTATATGGGCTAGTTGGTTACATAATTGGATATAAAATATCACTTAATACAATATTAGCACGCTATCATTTATTACTAACATCCTTTATAGTCACATTACAGGCAAAGGCCTTCCCTTAAATTTCCTGCTCCACTGCAGCCTATAAAAAAAAAACTTACCTAGCCGGTCTCAAATGTGGATACTCCTCAGTGCTAGTGACTCTAACGTCCCACACTTTCCTCCAGGCTTCATAAAGGGGTTCATGCACGGGGTACACGCCCGAATGATGGGGGGACACTGAATACGATGAGTTGGTAGGTATCCCGTGCTCTATGGCGAACTGTTTGTTCAACATCATCTCGGCTTCTAGATGGGTCACATTGTTGTTTAAATGCGGCTGCTGGTGGTTCCACATGTGACAGAACCTGGCAGGAAAATAGTCTTGTAAGATAGCTAGAATCTATATTAATATTATAAATGGGAAAATAACTCTGTCTGTCGGTCTCGCTTTCACGCTAAAACTACTGAAGCGATTTAACTTAAATTTGGTACCTACACAGACAGTTTGAGTAGAGCCTGAGAATGGACATAGGCTACCATTGATCCCGGGAAAATAGTAAAACCGCGGAGAACCACTAGTTATTTAATAAATACCTATATATTTAGGTACATATAAATATCGGGTGTTTGCAAATCAAAATTTGTTCTGACATATTTATGAACAGAATACGTGTTGTCAATAATCGAATCAAATGCAGTGAATTTTGCGTAACTATCCAATCAATTAATATATTTGTAAATTGTTTATGAAATCATCAAATAAATTTATTTTATGAGTCCTGAAACGCTACGTTTTTAGGCATTTTCTATCTTGCCAAGACATGTGACATAGCAACCTTAACAATAAAACGTGCATAATAATTTCTAAATCATTATAAACCAAACAAAGAAATAGTCATTATACAACTTACCATGAGAAATAGTCTCTATTCTTCAAGAGGGCGTCATCGCCCATGTTCTCGAGCGGCGTGCCGTGGTGGTAGTACTTGGCGCTGTAGCCGAGGTTGAAGCGGAAGCCCGGCACGAGCCGCTGCAGCGCCGCCTGCGACGCCAGCAGCGCGGCCACGTCTTGCTCGTGGAGTCGAGTACCTGATTATAAACTTCGAGTTCAGCCCACTTCAACTGGCATGCGAGCTAATATGCAGACCGATAGTTCCACCAACTTTATTTACGTTCTTTGTAGAAACTTTTTTTATACCAAGATTCGTTAAATACGTTTTTAATGGAGTTATTTCGTTACAGTAAACTATAAATGAAAATAAATGACAGACCGGTTGGCTTTGTGGTTAGCGACCCTGACTTTCAAGACATCGGTCGTCGGTTCGAATCCCAACCAGAATAGCCATTTGTAGGTATGCATGAATATGTCTATTTGTTCTGTGTCCATATAAGTATATATTCAAAAGTGGTAGGTATGTATAGTACATCAGCTGTCTGGTTACCATATATCGCATGCGCTGCTTAGTTTGGGGTCAGATTGGCCGAGTGTAAAAATGTCCCGCGATATTATAATTTAAAATACTGTAATGATTCCTGAACTAAATTAACATTCTGGATAAAGTTATCTAAGGAGCAAAATTGCGGTTTCCATGAAATAAAGAAGGAAAGCATATGTTCATATTATGCTCCTTTTAAAAGTAGAACAGAGTATAGGGCACACTTGGCGAAAATAAACCACTATACATTATTGTGTTCGAGTTACGGGCGCGAGAGTAGGCAACCCTAGTAAAAAGTGTGATAAAATAACGATAAGGGTGTGTAGGTGGGGCGTGTGCGTGTGTGTGTGTGCCTAAACGACGTCTCCGTAGAGAAGCCTCATATAGACTTCCTTAAAAGCTCATAATTTCTGACACAAAATATGTCGACTAATTTATCTATCAAACGGTAACTATTATAATCCCATTACATACACTGATATAAGATACAATTATGTATCAAATTAATAGAGATAGGTATAGCATGAATTAATAATGAGATAATCCAATGTATAACAATCAGCAATAATCATGGAATCTAATTGAATAGATAGCAAGGGACGCTTAGATGGAAAGCCTACGCCTTACGCCGTGAACAATGATTTGTGATCCCTAGTTATGAGGGGAGGCCTGTACCCTAATAGTCGGACTCGCAAAGCTCCGACGGTAATAGTATCTATTAAGTTACTATAATTAACTTAAACGTAACAAGGTCTATGAAGTTATCTCGACTAACACAAACCCGTTGATTAACTAAAACATTTTAATCAAGCCGTGTTGCGCATCGCGCATTATCTCGAACGCATTCAAGTTAGCATCGCTAATAGCATTCGAGTCGCGACTGAATACTAATTTGTTTGAACAAAGGCAAGTGATTTACGAACACATTAAAATAGAAGTGACATACCTCTCTCGCCTACAAAGATGTCGTCTATGTCGACGAGTATCCACCGCTCTAGGCTGAGGCTGAGCTGGCCGTGGCTGAGGTAGCTGAGCGCGTCGAGAAATAGAAGTCGATGCAACCAAAACTGCAGGCCCGAGCCGAATAGCACGCGTTGGACGCCGTCCAAACGTCCGTGGTCTTGTATCACTGTAGCCAGTGGCATACGGTCCTCTGTAAACAACACATTATTTAGGACGCTCCGCTCAGAAATAGTTCATTGATGGCCTAAAGTTGCACTTAGCGTTAGAATGCGTCCATAACGGTGTAATGCTACGCAAAATAAACCCAAAGCTATTCTATTGAAGATGTTTATTATTTCACAAAAGATACTTGTAATCCACTTTTAAATGAAAAAACTTAACCAATTTTCGTTTCTTTCTTAACTTCAGTCATATATAACATAAATGGTAAAGTATCTAGACTATCCGACAGTGGAAGTTATAAATCCGTTTTTATTTTCTCGACTTCAAACAGATTCATTCCCCATGAGGAGTTGTTTTATAATGTCACGTTCTGATTTCCTATTTATTCTTTGCATAGTAACAAGTTCAGTAATTATATGCTAGTATTTTTTTTAAATTAAAGTATTGTTAGACGGATTTAGTTACAATTTGAGACAAAACTTAATTATAACGTTCGTACTATAATAAGTATACGCCCGTACATTTTTCAATTGAACATGCATAAAAGCACTCATTGAATGATGAGATGTAAATTATCAAATCGATAAATGTGACTGACCATAAAAAGTTTCTAGGTAATTTGTTTGATTGGTTATAGCTGATTTATAGCCCGTAAAATGTTTAATGACTTAAAACTGTGTCATTACCACTTATGTACTACCTACTAGCTTCTGCCCCCGCGGTTTCGCCCGCTAGGAAATCTTCCATTTTCCCGGGGTAAAAAGTAGACTATGTCTTTTCTCAGGCTCTAGACTATATGTGTACCTAATTTCATTTACATTGGTTCTATAGTTTTAGCTTGAAAGCAAGACAGATAGACAGAGTTACTTTCACATTTATATTATTAGTAAAGATATCCACAACACTACAGGCTTATACCTGTAGTGATGATGAGTGATGAGTTATTCAAGGAAACATACATGATATCGTTAATTTTAAGAGCATAATTGACGGGAAATTCCTTCAATTAATTAGGACATAATAATAGGAGCGCGTGATTAATATTAATCAACGTAACTCGAAACTACCATTAGTTCAGATCAAATTGATAAGTTGACGTGTATCAAATGTTACAATATAATTAAATAATTTAATTAAGACCTTATATCATTTACATAATTGTTTACGTTATCAGTTCCATTATGTTAACAAGCATTTTAAAAATATTTTTTTAAACATCCTACGAGTTTCTTTCTAAACCGACCTGTCTAACCAAAATAATAAGTACAAAAGATGGCGTACATTCTTAGGAAGTTATTTTTAATTTATCCATTTGATATGCACCATACATATTTACAAATTGCATAATTAAACTCGTATTTTATATCAAAGTAACGAATATGTGTTGTACGACAGCATAAAGGAATGCGCGGTGTCGCGGCGGGACCGCGGTCTACTATATTTCAGCAACCCGACTGAATTTCACGGAAATTCATACAGTATGTTTTAATCTGGAGCGTGTATAGCCAGCTACATAAATACTTTCCCAATATTTTATATATTTTTGCATCACACACGATATTTAAAATCATTAATTTAACATTTGTCATTCGTCATTCACTGAAATGGTTGATTTATTTCTTTGAATTTTATCGAATTCGACGAACACACATTGTCAATTAAAATTACATTTAAAATCATGGATGTTTACCTAGAGTACCTTGTTTTATTTTGAGCTCAAAAATACAACCATTGCATATATGAATGTAAATAACAGATTTTTAACGAAACGTTATTTATCTATTTTTCCCAGTCAATCCTCGATTCTGCCAATAACTTACCATCAGGTCCATATTCATATTCTCTAATAGCCCAGCCAACTGGCTCGTACGTAGAGCTGTTGGCTCTGAAGACAGTCCAATGGTCACCGGGGAGCGACCCCCACGCGGTTTCCCCAGCACGCGCCAGCCGCAGCACTGGCGACGCGGGGTTCAACGTAGCGTCCTGTCGACCATCATACGTTATGTAGATATTTTCATAAACGTCGCAGATGATCGGGCAAATAAATGACAATAATGTTAATTTATCGCTCAAAGAAATATCGTATTTATTAACGATCGAAAAAAGATTGATTTTATAAAAATAATTAAACATAATAATGGGAGCGATTTCAAATCGGTATATTGTGCACCCAATACCTTTAATTATAATATAAATTATTTCATAGAAAGTATCACTATTCTCCAGTAACATTGGATAAGATTACTCTCTCGGGAAAACGGGGAAACCGCTGGCCTTTGACAAAGGTAAACAACATTGACTAGTTTCCAAGAATAGACAAAAACCAGTCATATTCCAGAATGAGAACACCTTGTAAATTAATATTGCACTGACATTGCTAAGGAATGTGGTTACAATTTAATAATGTCAACTGTACTTGTTTGTTCCTAAAGTAATGTTTGCAACGCAAAGAGGGTGTTATCTTTCAACTTAATGGTTACTGTATATCTTGAATTATTAATGTTTCGTTGCGATAATGCTGTAGATACGAATATGTAATTGAATATCGCAAACGTGCGAAACGCGTATTTAATTAAGAAACTGGTAAATGTACTTTATTTATACAGTATGCTTTTCACTGAAAAATAACCATAAAAGTATATAGTAGCAAACATAATGTAATGTATTTTATTGTGTGCCAAATTTAATTGAAATCGTGACTTACCTTTAGCCTCAGATTGGTATGCATAAATAGTGGGAATCCTTTCAACTGGGCACCGACTAGTGTCTCCTCGCCGGGCGTCGCGAATCCGACGACACCCACCGAATATTCCCGACAGTACTTGTCGAGGAGTTCTCGATTCCACTTGTCCATATTCGCGTATTTCGATAGCGACTCGAACACGATAACGCCGTATCGCCCCTTGTCCAAAGTGGTAAGTACTGGCAAACTCTTGCCCGCGACTTCCACTTTGTACCTGCACAGAAAATCATTTTTGTTTATTTAAAAAGATACAAGCCTTGCAAGACGTTTGCTTAACTTTTATATATTTCTAGGTACTTATTATTAAATTTATGTCTAAGTCGTGACTGATGGGAAAAATCTGTAATATATAAATGTCAAGCTATGATAACTTGGAGGAACCTTCTAAAAATAAGGTCACAATCAAGTTTTCCACTGGGTGGAAAATACAAAGAAAAAGGTCGAATTTCATTACATTACTAAGACTTTTTCTGTTCCAAAGATATATTACTATTTAGTTTTATTTGCTCGGTCAAGACAAAGGAAATATTATTAAACTTTACTGGACTATTTTATTTCATGCTACTAGTATGGTTATTTTGTTCAGATAGTCTGAATAACCATGTAGAGAACCCCTCTATACATATTTCGAGTTCATGAGTAGGTAATTATTATATTAGTCGTATATGAATGCATAAGAATTTTGGATATTGTAATATAACTCCAGAATGGCGAAAGTTCGACAAATAATCTTATTTAAGTGGACGTAATATAGTTGCATGTTGGAAATATATTTTAAGTGTTATTTTATTTATTATAACTAGGTATCAAATAAAATAGCTTTCCATCTCCTAACACTTAGTGTCTCTTAGAAATAACCTTTATAATATTAGCTTTGGATTATTTGATCTTTATAAAACCTTTACAGTGTATATAAAAAAGCAGTAAGTCATTATAAAACCAACCATTCTTTAGATAAGCTAGAGCTAGACAGGCTTTTATATGAGATCAATACCGAGAAGGCAAAGAGCTTGCTTGCGCCACGCTGGGACGTACAATACCTACAACTGAACGGTATACCGTGTCATACGCTATAGGTGCAACTCTTCATCTCGACTTCATTTCTCACCTCTCATCCTTGTTACTCTATGAAAGAAGTTCATAGGCGTCCATGTCTGTTTATGTGTTTTCTGCTCTATTATAAGTACTAACTACGTGAAACAAAAATATTTATGAACTGAAATCGCAAAATCAATTCAAAATCAATTAATAAATAAAATACCGTCGTGACACCAATATTTGGAATTCGAAGTAATGAACTCGGATAGATACTAATCAAGCCAATGAAGGTCGACCCTTGTCATAAAATTGTACAATTTAAATAGAAACCGGCAGTTGCCTCTCCTTGTCAAACACCGAACAAGCGGTCGAAGTTGATTGGCAATATTGAAAATTGAACTGTCCAAACATTCGCTTTTAGGATACTTTCCAATTTTCAATCAAAAGCATCCACTTAAGCGTTATTGGTAAATCTGACAGGTCTTTGAGTCCAATATAGCTCCCCGGACACAGGATATAGAAAAATGCACCGACTGCAAGGTGAAAAAGGGTAGCAAGTTATATGAAAGTATCGAGAGGCTACCGTTCATTTTGCTCTAGTTAAGGCCGTTTCAATTTGGCAGACCGAGAGCACTACAGACTGAGTCTAGGGCGAATGGCAAGTTGCAAATAGCATTTACCTACTCGTACTAGTTCGCCTCACTGCTCTAATGTACTGTGCACTCGTTGGCAACTTTGCGTAGTTGCTCGTATATTAACCAAGTAAATGGCTCATTCATCTTATACATTGAATCGAATACTGTACTAATATTGTGGAAGGTCACCAGACCGTACAGGGTAATGTTAACGCGCGCACCGTGTCACAATACAACTTGCACTATAACGTTTCTAATTACCTTAATTAGTGTCCTGCTGTTAAAACGAGAGAGCGGCTCGGTTTAAATTAGAGTACGCGAAACGGCCTACTTTTGTCCGTGAACCGAATGCGACGAGGGCTAATTCGTGATAAGGGAGCGCAAGTGAGTTCAATAAAAGGGGGGCAATGTCATGACCTCTGCGACCTGCCACCGCCCCTTGGAACAACAGTTATCGTAAAGAGGCCAGCGTAACTACATTGTGACTCTTAACTGCGGAAAAAAATGACAACTTTGTTTTATCTATAAATAGATGGTACAACGTGTCACTAAAGCAGTTTAGGCTTAGCTATAGCCAATTAACAAACTTTCAAGTCGACTATTGTACCTGACACAAGTTGACACAGCTAATTACATTAAAGTTTAGGGTGTTTGAGTAAAGATGACGCGGGTCTGTGATTAGTAGATCAGTGGTGACAAGTGACAAACAAAGGTAGCATAGAGTTAGTATGATAACCTAGGAGATGATGCTAAAATTAGAACTTGATTGGTTTTTGGAGTACAACAACAATTAAACCAAATGTGCCCAACTGGAGCCTATCGCTTAGTTATACATATATGGGTTGATACTAACGACTTTCAAAGTACTTCCCACACAGAATAAGCATTCGTATCGATAAACATGCCTTTTTGTTAAGGCATGTTCATGTTCTCCGTCTAAATGTCAATTGTCAATATACTTATAGCTATTAAATGTAAACTTATACTTACACAAAATTAGTAGGTATATTAGCTATCTTGTTCATGTGTATCGAAGTACAAGCTCAACATAGTTTGGAACCAAATTGGCCGTGTGTAAAGAATGTCTAAGATTAATATTAATTTATATTTTGTGTAATAGACTAACATCCTTTATAAGGAAATATATTGTGAACGACATCAAACTGCAATGATGGCCGAAAGGGACCGGAGGGTTGATCCGTCAGGCACCTATTAGATTATAGAGTCCATTAACGCTCTATTAAAAAAGCGATTTGCTCTTTGCTTCACTATAAAGGGAAGTTTACGAGGGGCGGGGTAATAAACAGTGCCAAAGTTTACATCTCTGAAGGGTCAAGTGGACGTGAACAATTAAACTTCAAAATTGATCATGTAGAGGATATAGGAGAAGAACTATTATAATGGCTTATATAATTTACTATAAGGAAAGTAGGTATCATCACTTTAAGTAAAGTATGTAAAAAAACAGTTCATCTAAAACATTGTAATATAAAGACGATATCGCATTATAATCGCGCAGCTTTCATGTGAAAGCTGCGCGATTATAATGCCCGGTCAAGTCCAATACGTCATGTAAACAATCGTATGATTCATGCGCATAACATACAGAAGCTTTAAGATTTGGGTGGGATTAAAGGAAACAGTGTCAAAACGACTTAATGTAAAGTAATTAAGTCGTTTTGACACAAACGAGCATTAATGGAGAACGAGGCGGTGAGATAGGGGGCGGGATGCCGCGGGCTTGCCTCTAATGGCACTACTAACTAACTGTAGCCGCAACGACTCGCCTTGGATGACTCGCGCCTCGCCTCGCCCGCCACATTTGCGACTCAGCTGTCACCTTACACCTTGCTTTATATTTAATTAAGTTTACATTACTGTTACGTACGTACGGAACTTGGAGTTTGTTTCCAAATTATCTGCTAATTAGACCGCAGTGCACTGCGAGGTTATATTAATTAAATAAACATAGGAACGATTTGGGTCAATGGCACTCGTAATAAACAAGTGTTACACACAGGAGGCGCTCTCGCTAATTATTTATCTATTAAGATTCAAAGGATAAGTACACACTTTTGCATATTATATTATTTATATTTAACCTTATTAATATCACGTTTGACTAGATTAGTCACAATGCCAAACTATTATTGAGTTTCGAAATATCGCAGAACTTTCTCCGAGAGAAATTCGCCTTATTTTTTTAATGAAAGTATAAAGTTCGCGCCTGACAAAGAAGTTTACAGTCTATTGACAAGAGTACGTACTTTTGTTCGTATAAACAAGTCATAAAAGGCGGCCGATCTGAGGGTGTCTAACTGCCTACGCGCGCTATGGGACCGCGTACGCTAATTGGGAAATTAAATTCAATTACTTTGCTCTAACTTTTCACTTTATGAATATTTTATTAACCCCCGTTGTAAGAAGAGGGGTGCTATATGTTTGAAGGCTTTGTGTTTCAGACAGATTTCAGTCCAGCTTTGTTATTGTGACATATTTTCGAGATTTATTTGAGCATTGATGAAAAATTCTAAGCATTTTACATGAACAATAATTCAATACATATCGTCGATGATTAATTAAATAAGTAACTAACTAATACTAGTATCTAAAGATATAAACGATAGTACCTAGAAACGACTAACAAAACATATCAAGGAGAAAAACTAATTTCTGACCCGTCAAACATTTCATAACAAGTATGGCGTAGTGGAGACAGCTTCGGGAGGAAACCGATTTTTAAAGCCGAGCAGGAAAAAAGTCTCGTATGACGCAACTAGGGAACACTGCAGACTGCACGACAGAGTTGACAGAAGCAGAGTTTATCAACCTGAAAACAACGATCTAACTTTGGAAATGAAATATTTTAAAGTCATAAACGATGGTTCCTTCATTATAGAGAAGTCAGGTTAATAAAGGAAGGTTATAATTTGATTTTAAAATATATTTATTTGTACTTATTCGAAATTCGTTTTTGATACCGCCATTTTAGTTCAATTCAGGTACTGCATATTAAACACTGAAAGCTTTGTAGGTAAATTATGATGCATCTGATATATCATAATAATCTCATAACAATCTCATTTTAATCTGTATATCATATGAAGATGTCAATAAATACCTACTATGACTATAAAAAAAATAAGGAGGTATTCCACCAAGCGCACCCAAACGAAGCGCACCCAGACGAAGCGCACCTATTCCACGAAGCGCCCCCGTAGGTGCGCTTCAAATGAAAAATTTAAAATAATTAATTTCCTATTCCACGAAGCGCACCTTAGAATATCACTCGCATAGTGTGGAGACAAGAAATAAAAATTTATTTAAAAGACTTACTAAAACTTCTAACATCTAACAATTTCATTGTAATAATGTGATACAATAATTGTAATTTTCTTTAAATTTTTAATGTTCATATACATAACCGTCTAACCAGGCTAACCGTCAACGTATGCGCGCGGCACTGAATTCCCGAGCCAACCCGAATTTAGCCGAGCATTTCCGGAGCTTGTTTACATGCTTAGTTCTCATTACACTATTGCGACGTCACGGGCTGTTTCAGTCAATTTCAGTTGGACATTGTCTAGAGAATTTAAGATTTTGATTATCAATAATTTATTCAATTGATAAGTTTATATACTACATATATTGCCCATTATTTCAAGATTATTTAAGAATCTTAAATATTGTGTTTTGTTATTTTAAGCAGTCTGTGATTTTATATAAAACTAGAGGTCATCAACATCAACTAACCTAGATCTCTATAGAAAACTATAATTAAAATGTTTTTGATATTTGTCCAAGTTTTTATTGTAATTATGAAACAATCTGTGATTTTTTATGTTATAGTAGAGTATTTTTATTATTTACTAAACAGGTAGTTAAGCTATAAGAAAACTTCAACATAGATCTCTAAGGAAAACTATATTTACAATGTTTTTGATACTTGTCGTTTCATTGCATAATTATAAAACAATCTGTGATTTTAAATAGTACCTAAGATTACAAAAATGATAAACATTGTGTCACATAATGAAACTGAACGATTATAGAAAATTAAGTTAGTCTTCTAAATAAGTAATAAATAATTTTTTTTTCTATCGACATTTTTATTTCTTGTCACCACACTATGCGAGTGATATTCTTAGGTGCGCTTCGTGGAATAGGAAATTAATTATTTTAAATTTTTCATTTGAAGCGCACCTACGGGGGCGCTTCGTGGAATACTTTAGGTGCGCTTCGTCTGGGTGCGCTTCGTTTGGGTACGCTTGGTGGAATACCTCAAAATAAGTTACATTGCAAAATTAAGTTCACAAACTCCCCGCATTTATAGAATTTAATCAAGTAGGTACTGTCAGCTTCAGTTTAAATTTAATTTAAAATAAGACTATAATATCGCTTAATAATGTTAATCGATTGATTAATTTGTTTGTAAAACTCTCATTCTCATAATTAAAATAAACCACTGGTTAATGTAATAAAATATATATTTAATTAAAACCTTTATTCAATACTCACCTTAATAACCTTTATATCAACGTTTTAATGAAATAACCAACCTCGTTACAAACCTGACAAGTCTTAAAACTATATACAACTTGTAAATCTTATTAAAGTATTATTCTTAATTAATCGCAATTTAAATGAACATTAACAATATTTAACATTACACACTTAAATGCCAACCGGCATAAACACGATGAGATGTTATCACGCTGAGACGCCAGACGTTTCTGCTGCCACAAAGCACGCCGTTGTCAGCAAGTTAACCTTACTTTCTTTCGCGCCTAGTTTTCTATTGGTCGGTTCCATAATCAGGATTTGACGTCATTTGCTCAGAGATGTTGCCACTGGAAAATTCATGGCGACAACATAATGGCTTATAGACTTTTGTTTAATTTTGATTATTGCAACATCGCTTGATGTTGCAATACTCAGGGTATAAATACGGCTCCGACATGAATAAGGTCTCAGTCCAGTCCGTCGTCGGCTGTCGGAGCGGTAACAACTATATTTGTGGTGTACCCTCGTAAATATATTTCTAAGTAATATTATGTAAGTGCTGTTGAAATGAAAGTATGTAAAAAGTATTTAAATAAAAGCTGTATAAATAAATAGATAGATCGGCGCCCCGGCAATTTTATTATAATATATATTTGGCATAAAACCACGGCCTCCTAACAGTAGGTACATATCCTATATATTTATTTGTCTATATTATATAGTTATCTTATAAGTTCATCACTTCCCCTCAATATAAAAAAACAATACAATTATATTTCACAAGTGTCCAGTTTTAACGCTGATCTCATTGCCATTATGTATTTGTATAAAATTATAATCATTAAGATAATGATTCTCAGCATTAGTTTGTATGTTGTTTATAATTAAAGGTTATAGTGTCACTTTAGTAGTTAGATAATTATTGGAACTTAGGTTCACAGATGTTACACGCAATAATTGGGACGATTTAAAATATTAGGTCAAAATAGTATCTGTTTTAAACCGTATCATATGAAAAGTAATCCAACAAAAAAGTAGATAGGTATAAAGGTATGCGTTATTTAGGTTATACATATACAATACACTAAATAAATTAAAAATTGCAAAGAGATTATTTAATTCAATAAGTAATATGTGTCAACATAAGAGTGAATATAAAAAATGAAAAAAAATTACTGTACAGTCATGAACATAATTATAAACAATCACAAATTAACTCAAGAGTTCCATTTACTTGCAGCAAACGAGTTATAGAAATCACTAACACATTTCATCATCTCGATCGCATCGTATTAGCTGTCAACAGGCACAACCAATCGTTTCGCGCTATCGACGGGGAAAAATAAACAGAGGGAACAAACGTAACCCCTTTTGATAGCCATCATCCCAACCAGAACGGTAAATATTTACACGTTTTAGAATTTCAACAAGATACCAGTTCAAAAATTGCCTTTAGATTCTTTCCGTTGACGGTAGAGTGAACTCAAACGAAACGACAACTTAATTTCAAGATTTGATTTATCGTGAAAGAAACGGTGAGGTGTCGGGACGGATTTTCAGCTTGTTGGTGAAGCAAAATCAAAAGTTTAGTGTAGTTCATTATATGAAACTATTAACTTACTTTTTCATTTAAAATCAAATCGTGTTCTTTTTAAATTGGCTCCATTTTACTTCTATAATCAATTATTATTCTTCAAATCTCAGTTTCATACGTCGCTAGTTCGTGACTGAAAGTTAGATGCAATTAGATATTCAGATATAGTGAACTTACCGTATACGGTTGGCGACAAGCAGCTCGGCGATATCGCGGCCGAGTCGCGAGTAGGCCGACTCGACAATCACGAGTACCTTGGCGTCGATCCGGAGGCGGGCGTCCGAGCGGTGGTCCCGCGCCGCCTGCTGCTGCGACGCCAACAACGAGCATTGGGACAGCGGTCGCGGGACGCGGTCTCGCCAAACCAAACTGTCGACAAAATGTTTATCAAATTATTTCGACCAGTTAGCGGTTTTCATTATCATCAGTGTGTATCGTTTATCGCTTAACTGCAGGGTGGATGCCACCTATCTACCCCACCGCGTTTTTGGCTCATCCCTGTAGCTGAGTTCTCCCAGTACTGTCATTTGATTTGCATGTTTCATGTTTTTTACATTTTTTGATTATGAATCTAATATGCTCAGTTTTGGTTATGCCACTCGTACGAGAACAACTCCGTGGATCGGCGATACGGAGAGATGTCGATAGTTCGATAGTTCATAAAAGGATGTAAGTAGGTCACGAAATTGAATGAAGGTAGATTAGATTATGTAATACAAAAAAATACCTTCCATATTTGTAATTTGAATACATAATCGAAAAAAATAAGGTGATGTCAATAGAAAAATGCGGAAGCGATCCAGGTGTTTAATTAAAAATCCTCAATAGCTTAACTTTGTAGAAGAAAAATCAATCAAGCCTGCCAAAATTAAAGCTGCATACCACCAAGTATGAGCCACATCAAAGCGCCATTACGGTCTATCTCAATAGCGTAAAATAAATAACGCAAGGAATTTGTGGAAATATTTTATCCGGAGGCGGCGGTCCTGTGAGCCGTGGCTGAGACTTGTGGCTCCTTTGCTTTAATGAAACCCGCGCCTGAATCAACTGAGGAAACCCTAACGATGAGCTAAAGTGACGCGCTAAACTGATCTATATATTTAGCAACTCCAATCAAATAGAATCATGACCAGATTGATGATTTTTAATAATACCCTTTTTAAACTAGTTTTTTTAGACGCAATGTTTTCGTTTGTTAAACACATTAGAATTTGAATAATCTTGAATAAGCTCTGTCTGTGGACGGCAGTTATAAAACTTAAAAGATAATTCAAATAATATTATAAATGGAAAGTAAGCTTCAATGATTATTCACTCTCCACGTGACGGGGCTCAGTTACGGTTGACTTGATTTTTGCATGGGAATAGGGGAAACAGTATAGTTATTGGCCAGTTAAGCGACCACTCGGTAAAAAAAATGAAATAAAAAATAAATTTATTAATTAAAATAAATAAAACTCACGGCATATGTTTCATTATTAATGTATTAACGACGGAAGATACCTTACATAAACTTTTATGAAATATTTTAAGAATAATGTGAACGTAAAAAAAATAAACCTAAAATCACAGTAATTGGCCACAATATTGCAGTTATTGGCCATGAGATTACATAGTTATTGGCCACCCTGAAAATAAAATATAAATTCAAATTACCTATTATGAAAAAAATTTTTTTATATAAATATTATTATCGAATAAAACATGTCTTCATCATAATTTTTATCTTCCAAAGATTCACAATCATCATCAGAGTCATCATGAAACGAAAAACAGTTAATGGCAATGGTTAAAATCCTTAGTTTACCGTCGTTTTTAATTTCAGTCTTAATATTTTCCTCTTTAGCTTTTCGATATTTTCTATTCTTTTATTAACATTTTTTTACTTCTTTTTTACGCCTTTATCTTTTTGGTTTTCAGAGTACCTATTTTCTTTTTTTTCCTTTCTTTTTCTTACTTTTCTGTTTCTTTCGTCAAGGACCTCTTTTGAGTATTCGAGTAACTTCGGCATTATCTTTTCTTAAATATCTGATAGGTATAAAATAATTATTTTTTATATTTTTAAAATAATAAAAAATATAGTAATTGGCCTACTTTTACTATAGGCAAGCTTTGCAAAAAATACAGTTATTGGCCTAGGCTATTTACTGTGCGTAATGATTTAAAATTTGTAGAAATTGTAGAGAATACTACACAATGTAACAAAATACGTTATCTTTAATAAAAACACTGTTTAAACTTTTTTTTAATAAATACAGTTATTGGCATAGGCGGCCAATTACTATGAGTTTATCAAATAAATGTTACAGCTATTGGCTATATTATTTTTTTTATGTTATGAAGAAAATAAGGTTTACTGCACTTAAGTATGGTTACAAGACACAAAAAGACTATACTTTATAATGTTTAAATAACGGACTAACTTCATACACATTTCAAAATATCGCACTAAATAATTAACACAGTCTTAACATTTTTTTAACTCACTTACCTGAATTTCGTCCTCCGGCAAAACATCACACATCGGAAAAGAAACTGATAACTTAGCAGAATTTTGTTCAAACTTTTTGAAAGAGAATAAGAGCGTTACCTTTAATTCGTTTTTAAATCTACTATTGATTTAAAAAATTGCTAGTTTTTTGGCAATAAAGTTGAAATGGCTAATAACTGTATAGGGGCCAATAACTATACTGTTTCCCCTAGTTAGTTATAGGGTGGAGAATTTCCGCCAAAGGACTTGCTACTTTTAATCTTGGGAACGCGGGTGAAACCGTTGGGCCGTAACTAGGGGTTAATAAACAGTGATATAAACAATACGCGTTTAAATCAACGGGTGCCCAACGCGTAAGCGAAGCAGCTTCCATTAATTTGCCGGAATACAAGTTTTGCTATAAATTTAACTGAGTCGGCAAAACTTACCGCCCCTTCTGCTCATCTCAGTGTGGTGTAATTTTAAGCCGATAAAATACAATACTACAGACCCATAGCTACACGATCTCCGCCCTCATTACATAAAATCACGTTTTAAATTACATTGAAATATTTGGCTCCTTGTCCTAATTTTGTCGTGCGAAGCTGCCAAACAAAGGGCGACAAGGACGCTTGGTACAAAGTTAAACGCCTTTAATACTTCCGAGGCAATTTCCGGTAGGTATATTATCTACCAATTTGATGTAAAAGAATCCTTTTTTAGAATCATCCCACGGGAACATTTATTGAGAACGTTGAATTTTCATGTTTCTTCATAATTATGATAATAAATACACGACGTAGAGTTCAGTTCACTTCAGACGTGTTAAGCACCTATCGACCAAGAAAATGAGAGTTTTCTGTTCGAGTATCTTCACAAAAGACGAAGAATAGAATGAGTTTATGCAAACATTTTGCCGTATCTGACATACGCGTGGATACAAAAGTTGAATAACTTCTTCAAACAACGGTGTCTGGTTCACATGACGCCGGAAACATACTTGTTAAAATATGTAAGGTGTGTTCGAAAGATTTGGGGCATGAGCAAATATGAATTTATGCTTGTCGAGAAAAATAACAATATATTTTACGAAACGATGAAATCTATCAATACTTTATACAGTTGGCACTTTATATTCATACCATTAATAACTACAAATGTTGTGTTACTACTGTTGCTGTTACCTAAAGTTAATTGATTTAAACAAAGGAGGATTAATATTCGATTGAATTTTCTAAGTGTAAGGTAATAAATATCATAAATTGATTCGACAAAAAAGCAAAATGACAGCGGTTAAAAAATACAGTGTTATTATCGGCGAGTCAGGGACGTTGACAATGAATGTCAATGTGAAATGTAGAATAAAACGATCTGCTAATCCCAATAAATTACAGTATGGTATATCGGTACGAACCGTCCGAATGCGAGTATTTCATATTATTAATTCGTATCAGGGATGTGTTTGCTCCCGATAGCAAGTAAATTGGATTTTATGCGAATGACGCATATTTTCATCAAGTGTCAAGGCACCCTACCTAATTAATTAATTTATGACATGTTTCAGCGCAATTTTAATTCTTAATTAAAATGGCATAGGTATATATATTTAAATTTAGAGATAATACTGCCTATATATAGGTGGTTTTAGATTTAATTTCTAAGTAGAGTATATATACTGACCTTGTGAGAGGTACTGTGACATAATATGTATAGAAGAATATGGTGAGGACGGATAGCAGCATGACGGCCGCGACGCATTTCCTCACGTTAACGTGGCTCGCTAGCCAGAAGCAGCACCGCGGCGCCGTCGTCTTGTGCGTGTGCGGGAACTCGCCCCCGCACTCGAGCAGCGGGGCACGCGCACTCCGACACTCGCCCGCCATCCTTAACATCTACACACCACTATATTTACACAGAACAGTAACACTTAGGCCTCTAAGGATTTCACTATACAATGTCTCTATCTGGGAACCCTAACGGCTGGGTTTGTCCTTGGTGGTGACGTTTTCTGTCGCCACTTGCCGTGTTTCCACATTTCATAGTGCTGCGGTGGAGTACGAGAGTGCGCGTGCACGGGGAGGCTGAGTGCGCGTACACCGCGATTGACGGCCATCTCGAGCCGACAAACGCGTCCGTTTCCGGTTTAAAATGGCCGCAGACGCATTATGGCGGGTTGTGCTCATCACGGCGACGTCGTGCGCTCCTGGTCACAGAGCTCACGGCATCCGTGTGCGAGACCAATAACCGTCCACTATTTTCGCGATCATCAGTAATTTCTGTAACAAAAGAAAAGTAGATATGAGTTGCGAGATAAAGATTAACATAAGTATAAAAAAAAACAATATTAAGTAGACTATTGCTATAAATAACTCATAAGTGATTTAGAGCGTTTTAACCATTTAAAGTAAAACAAAAAACATGTTGAATAAATTTGCCAACAAATCATTTAAATATTGTAACATTCAATTACATTGGATATATGTGTTTTTATAGCTATAAAATCAATTATTTATTCATTCAGTATCTTCGAATTCGGTGAGTCGTGAATAGATACTTCACATCGGCTGGCCGCCTCGGTAAATTTGCCCTTGCCGTTATTTGAATGAAAGCTTATATTGAACCACTTCTTTGCATGGCCGGTGAAACAAAACCATTCAACCACGATATTGGATGAACCTTCCTTTAAATTTAGAATTATTTAGATCAAAAAGTTAAGCAATGAACGTGGAATCCGTTTTGGAAAACAATGAACCGTTCCCATATTGTAACAGATCTGAGAATTACCACATTCTGAGTATTTTTTTCGTTACATTCAATACTGGTTTACTATTCATATTTTTTTGTTACGTAAGTATATAGGAGATCATTTTGTTATTACTAACAGTATTATAAAAGGTCTATTATATAAGGTATTACATATATTATATAAGGTCAATTTCTGCAAAATCGTCAGTGAGTTATTGCATCTAATTCGTTGACCTTTTCATGTCCCTGTGTTAGATGCTCGAACTGATTCAGAAAAAAATACAAGTAGCGCAAGATTTTGTAAAAATGACAGGCCTTTTATTCCGTAAACGAACGAAACGTAATCGAGGGACCCCACTTTATGCGAATATTTCGCTATATCCATTGTCCAAACACATGTCTGATATGTAATGAAATTTTCGTATAGCTGTACCTATGTATTCTTGTGTATCTGGGGGTCGGAATGTGCAAAATACGATGTATTTTTAAACCTTCTTTTATCTGGGTAAATTACGCAAATACCTATCTAGCTTGAGCACAGAGAAAGAGTTTTTTTTTTGCAACTAAAGGGGGATATTTTCGGGAGCTCGCTTAGATCTCGGAGGCAGCGCTCAGTGGAACACAGACGCGTACGGAATCAGTGATTGTGCGACCCTTTGAATATTAACTAGCAGATGACCCGCTCGTAACCGGGCCACGAATCTACAAGGCTACTCGAAAGGTTAATTCAAACTGCTCACTGTCGGGACGTGCTTCATTTCTACACCCGAGGTAAAATTGTTAGGGCAAATGGTAAATTGAAACAAAGAAATAAGATAGTCTTTTGGGTCTAATTTCAGTTTTTCTTTTATGGACTATGGATTCTCAATAAACTATTTACAATTTGGAAATTATGTAATCAAATAACTTTCTTTAAAACCACAGCGTAAAAAATCATTAGATATCGTAGTATTTAAAATTAAGTAACTAAGTGCTACAGTTATGCGTACCCCCCACGGGGAAATTGGAAGTGAAGATTAATTTATTTATTGATCAAAACTTTACAGTTCGATGGATATAAAAAAAATCCAATAAAATAGTTAAGTTAATATTCATGTCGCACGAACTGAATCAAATAAATAAATATCGGGACATTTTTATGTATTTATGGCGCGAGTTTACAATATCGTAAAACCACACTGCATTTGACGTAAACGTGACTATACGTAAATTGTACACCATAAACTGTTAGGGTACCGAACTAAGATAGTGTAGTGCATTAATCTCATTACGTACAATGAGCGTAAACGATCCGGATGGGATACCGTCCGTAGCGGAACACGTAATGACCGAAAACAATTATTAGTTAACCCTGGGACCTTTTCAAGAAATATAACCGAGTCAAAGTACCTATTTACCAATTAGGGTCGGCGATTGACAAAGCACTTTATAAGGGTATCAACATTTGTTTCAAAAAGTTAAGGCTTAAGTAAACATTATATTGGAGCAAAAGGCTTATAGAAAGCTTGTTCCAGTTTTCGTTATGTATTACTGGCGTGAAATAAAGTATTTAATATATTCTTTTGATAGTCCTAAACGATTTTTATAACAGTTTCCAAAAATTGACGTACATAGTTTGAGACAAGATTGCGCCATTATATCAGTTCAAAAGACAATGCTCTTACGAGAGAGATGAAGGGACGGGTCCAACTTATTATAACTTTGCTCGTTCACCACACCTCGTCGTCACGGCCCGTTCGAAAACCCGCATAATAATGCTCTCGTCTCGTCTCCTATAAAAGCGGATCACACTTCTAAAATATTGGATTATATGAATCAGAAGACGATACACTGGCGGTGACAGGGGTCCGTCGAACTATATTTAATGTTCTAAAAGTAGACAACGGTGTATTGTGCTTGATTTGCGGGTATATTGCAATGACATTTGTGGCCGGTAGACAATAATGTGTGCGAAAATATTTAATTGCACAACGAATCGAGCGATTTCAGTAATAAACGGTCCATTAGTAATACAATCAGAGGGCTTACTCCCGACGCTTTCGAGAAATGAGTTCTAATCGAATAAATGTCATTTCATACATTTTTGATAGCGATTCTAGCGCACGATCGTGCGGTGACACTTTTTGGAACTAACTTCGATCAAGAATTTCGTTACAATCGAAACCGAATCGAAAAGTCCGTACTCCTGGCACTATTTGACATTTGTGAATAAAATGGCGGGAACGACTTAAAACGTCAAAATACACGATCAGTAAAAAGGTACTTTTTCAGGATCGAGTCATCTCATCTAGGATAAATTTATCTAATCTAAAAAATTACATCTAATGTACGAGGTTTCGTTTTAGAAAAAAATAAAGAATTGAATATTTATTTATTTCTGTAGAAACTAACCATACACACACAACTTATTTTATAATTCTGAAACGTCAAACACCGTTACCGATCGAATAGATGTCAATCTTAGCGGCCATCTTGATTTTTTATTCGTACTGCTTCGGGATTAACCAATAGGAGTTCAAATTGAATTTTTTTGGTTCAGGATTAACCAATAGGAGTTCAAATTGAAATCAACACAAAATCAAATTCGAATCGTTTTCGGGAGTAAGCCCTCAGGTTGTCAGTGAATCATCGGGTATGTTTAGACTATAGTGGTAATTGAAAACGAATAACGAGTAAACTTGCATGATACATTAATGGTGAACTAAATAGCGTTTGTGTATTTGCTTATGTCATTTAAACACAAACGGAGGCGTATTTATTTGTATTATTCGTGCGGAGTGAAGCGAAGCGTAAGGCGTTGGAAGATCGCAGTAACGTCGTCATTAGGGCACGAAGGCGAAACCCACAATTCGCCCGCATATTTGGTCAAGATTAATTGCCCCTAACATCATCTGTCAGGCCAGGGGGACATTCCATGGACATTTTGTTTGCCATATAAATAGCTCTTAACATATTCGTCTTGTAGCACGTTATTAATTATTGTTCCTCCAAAAAGGTCGGTTTTTGATGAGCGTTATAAAAGGGTGACATAATAAAAAATATCCAAAATATTTTTGTTAAATTCTTCTTTATTTTAGACTCAGTATATTATAACTTGATAAAAGAAGTAACTCTATATTTTCATTATTATTGCAATTGTTATTTATTTTTTAATAATTTAACCAAATCCGTTTAATCCGTATAAACGAAATACGAGACGAACGAAAAACGAAATATAGTTTAAACGAAATACTCCACATTCAGACAGCAATGACTTTCTTTGTATAATTAATGCAAAATATGTATAACAATAATACTAATAAAATTTAAGCAGTTTCATAACAAACTGAATATTCATCACGTATAATTTTGCATACAAAATAAAATCATAAATAATTTAAACAAGCAGTACCTCAACTATAATGAAACATGTACACAGATAAATGTGAGAGTCAATATATAAATTCACTTGACGACCACACAGGTGAATAAACAATAATACAGATATAAATATCAAGGTAAATTCGTTGAATTATAAATAACCTAAATTGAATCTGTTATTTGCGCGGAATTCAACAAAACAGACGATAGGTATGCTAGGAAAGGAAAACAGAGCATGCTGTTCCATAATTTATTTGCTGAATCTCTTACCTGGTTGTTTCATTTGCTAAATGCAAGCTGCAGGGAGAACAACAATCGAGCACTAATTGTGATTCCACTAATTTGCATTGGCGCGAGGACTTACCCTGCATGCCTGCTGCGCTCGTTTGAGTTTCACTCCTATGGTATACACCTAACTTACTCATTAAAAGCAGTATTTACTTATTTTTATAGCGGAATATCAAAGGTTCAAAGACATTCATAACTAAAACCATACAGTTAAATTTTCAATGACATTGTTACTTTTAAATATCATATTATCATAAAATATGTACGCTTCATAGATGTTCGAGAAAATGTATTCACTGTGTTAAATATAGAGGCTTCCGGCGACTGGGACCACAATAAACTCGGACCGCGGTCCCACTTGCCGGATCCTTTTAATTTAAATATTTTTCTTCCGGCGACTGGGACCATCCATAAATGAATGAAAAAAACTATTGTTTAAGCCAAAAACCGTACAGTCAAACGAAAAAATGTTTAGTGAGTAATAAAAGAAAAAATGTTTATGATTAAATAATTTATTTTATAACATTAAAAACACCCTTCGATTACTATTCAAAATTAACGTAGGTAATAAGAACATACACATAATCACATAAATTACGCTAAAAATAATGCTAGTTTTTATCGTCGCATTGCAAACACTTTTCACTAATTATTATTTACTAGCTTTTGCCCGTGACTTCGTCCGCGTAGATGAAGGGGTTTCGCAGAGCTAACTGATGACTGCACGCCCGCACCGGCCCGGCATGCATAATCGGCATGCAGTACTTGATTATTATTTTGCTGCAATGTTATTTTAAATTTGCGATATCTCCTAAGATATTCATTGAAATCGAATGCTGTAAATGGCAATTTTGTATTAAATTAAATATTGGTGATGAATAACGTATTTATTTGGATAAGGATTAATATCATCTTTATAAAAACACCTTCATAAATAATGCTTTATTTTCGAACAAATTTGATTAGTATAAAGATGGTTATAGTGAGCCAACCTTAACAGATATGCTATCGCGGACTTTTTTTTTAAACTTTTGAAGAGGACCAATTCTGTCATACAGCATTTTAGCGTAACTTTAACCGTTTACGCAGCGTACGCAGCGAAAGCTCACAAAAAAATAAAAACTCCCGATTTTGAAACATTCTTCATTGGCGCTCCGCTCCTATGGGTCATAGCGTAATCATATATAGCCTATAGCCTTCCTCGATAAATGGACTAACTAACACCGAAAGAAGTAAGTCGGACCAGTAGACAAACAAACTAATAAACTCTACCGCTTTATAATATTACTATAGATTATATCATATTTTGCAACAAACATTCAGCACAGTGTTTAATAACCATCTAAAGTGTACCTACTGTCCAAACCAAAACTTGAACTTCTTAAAGTGATATGCTTCTTGACAGTGATTGGTCGAGCGAGTCATCGCCGATGCAATATCCCGTTTTGCAACAAAAGGGCTGCGTTATCTTGGAGATCGATAGGCAAAACGGACTAGATTTAGAAAGGGTACAATCGACTAAAATCTTGGAATTTTCAAGGCTAGGGTGAATAGTTTTCTTCTGGGCAAGTATGCTCCATCCTAGGTTTCGGCAGCGTCTTGTATAGACGGGTCAGAGACCAAATGCAAGCCCATCTTTAATAAGAAAAAAGAATGGATAGCAATATACAATGTTGTCTTACCTGCACAATTGAATTACGCGAAAATGGGCTGGTTTAATCTATTCCTAAGCGCATGGAATAAATTCATGTCTAGGATAAGTAAATGATATTCATAAATTAAATATTTTTATTCTTTAATTTCTTACATTAAGCATGTTTTTGTTTGACTGTACTGATTTGACTTGAACAATAGATTGTACTATTAATTTTTGAGTGGTCCCAGTCGCCGGAAGAAAAATATTTAAATTAAAAGGATCCGGCAAGTGGGACCGCGGTCCCAGTTTATTGTGGTCCCAGTCGCCGGAAGCCTCAAATATACAGGTAGGTAATAGTGAGCTGTAATTAATAGGTACGCAATGTCTCAAATTCAACATATAGGTACTAAGTGACAACTCAATATTGCAACTCAACATTCAATTATAATTATATTGTGAGCACTATACAAGGAAATATTGATCTCTCAAAGTGCTATTGTCAATTGGACAAAGGCAATCAGAGCTAGTTTCGATATTAATGCCACATATAGATATGCGAATAACTACAATGACCTATTCTGATATCAATACGTATCATCTAACAGGCATCTCTAGTAAACGGCTAATCAACACAATTAAATCCTTGTTCTTGATTTAATAGATCACTCGTGCATTATTTATCGTTTTATATTTGTGGGATATTATAGGTTTTGAGCTTTCTTAGAATGTAGAATGAAATCTGTCTGTGACGTTTTTAATATAAGCTGCATTGCTTGCTCGCAGTAAATTATGCAAGTGGCACTGGCTTTACACGATTACAGTAAATTTATGCAAGACATTATCCGAGGACAGCGGCGTCGCATAACAACGCCTTCAGTGTCCAAGCGGCACGGTATCTCCGCCTCCTTTATGAAAACCCTCACCGTGATATATCGGTGTGTGCCGCCACGTTATTGCCACCACCAAAATGTTTTATACAACTTTTTGGCTAACGATATTGTTCCGTTTATTTGTATTAGATTAGATTAGATCAATGTGATGCTATTTTCTGCTAATGACGACGGTTGGAGGCTAAGCACGGGAGTTGGGACGCGGACGCGTGATAATCTCCCGACCATTAGGCCCGACCACTCGCTCGCAAATCGTCCGCATATTTTGCGCAAGATTAATTGTTCTCGAATATCATCTATCACGGTGAGCTCTCTCGTGACCGTCCCCGGCAGTGCGTACGACATTTAATTTGAAGCAGAATGGCTCTCTGGAGTACTGCAGTTGAGGTAATTAAATTTTTGTTAGAAAATAATGACAGCGCCAGGAAAAACACTGTTTTTTTTCACAAGGATGGGACAATTTCGTTAGCGCTGTCATACATTATGGAGGAGACGTAGGTAATTAGCAAAAGTGAACAAAACGATTAAGGACATTTTTTTAACGGTTGGTACCTACTGAAATGTTTGGCTTGCTTTTATAAATACTTACAAAGAATTAGAATTCAATTTTTACAATTTAATACCTATAAATCTTAAGAATATGTGAAAGGAGTATGTAGCAGTAGTGTCGACAATATTCAGAACATAACCGTTATCAGTATCCGTAAAATGTCATTATGCTTTTGAATAAAATAGCAATAGTCTTATCATAACATTAACATAACGAATTAATGCGTTATTATCTAATCACTTCAAATCCTAATTTCGTTAGATGAAATTAGGGCGATTACAGACTCTCCCGAAAGATAAATCCGTAGTTAAAAATACCCTTCGCTGAGTTTATTGCGCAACGGACAAGAACAAATTGAGTCAATCTTTTTTGCCAGAGACGAAAAACCGAAACGCTCCGCATTTTCAACGTGTAAAGTTCGAATATCAATCAAGTCGACCTTTTTTCAATAACGCTACCACAGGGATCCTTTCTAAACCAATTTTTCGAGTAATTTCGCTCTTAGATCCCCAGTGACCATTGGCTTTTAATGGTTTTGGTTTACTTCCGTTATTTATTGGGTTGTTTTATTAAAACTGGTAATCGTTGTATCCTACAAAATGTAATATTGCCATGATAAAAACGCCTTAATTAACTACAAGTTGCACAAACATTAAACGTTAGAAGTTTCAATTAACCTTACTCATCCTTTTGACATTATATCAAATATGTCTTCCATTTGTTTTTTTAATTAACCGAAACAAAGACTGTAGAATAATTAAAATAAAAGTATTACTTTCAATATTGAATTTGATACTTAGCATTTCTAATTTCGAAACTATGTGGAATAGGCATTTATTAAAGGTTGTTCAAATCAGTAATTTCGCGTCTATACTTATTACAAAGGGATTGCCGGCGAAAGGAGTTGATTAAAGAGCTTCAAGCCTGTGCGACCGACAATGAATATTCAGTGCATAAACATAATGCGGCCGCAATCTTAGTGCCTCGCCGACGACGCTGTCGCAACTGCATTGCTGCCCATTTCTCATCTTAAATGGCAAGAGCAACGCGCCCCTGCTCACTTCTCTCTGTGCTTTTTCTGAATTTTCTCTCCCAGTAAGGACCTACTATGTGGTCGGCTTGAGAATTATAAAATGCAAAGTTTATATACGACGAGCTTTTTACTAAGCGAGAATTGCATTATAACCTTGTATATTTTGCTTTCACATCCATAACAAAAACATTTTCTTTCTTTCTTATGAATATATATTTGTGTCTGTTTTTCTAACATTAGGATTTAGAAAGTACTCAGAAATAAAGTTATTTCGTATTTTATTTACAGGTAAGGCGAGCAAGTAGATAAGGGAAACTGAAGTTGAATGGGTTTCTTTTTACATAGGTAAACACTTGAACCTAGTAATCGGTTTCGTTTTCCGTATGATAAAACAATGCCAATCGCAGCAACGTTGCGAATACTGATGTGATGTGATATGGCATAGGCTGTAAGCGAAACGTATGTAGCATCGCAGTTTTTGTGGCTGAATTTTATAGTTTCAGCGTTTATAGCGAGCCGGGGTATTATATAAGTAGATGCTGCTGCAAATAATAGCAGAACGCGTGTTTGAAAAAAGTCCATGCTCGACATAATTTATTATGTAGAAAATTTACGATGGGTCACCAGAGAAATGGAATTATTTGTTATTGCTATGAGTAGATATTATGTACAATATGTATATGTATAATTTTATGCTATCATAATTAAGTTAGGAGCAATAATATATGAATACTTAAGTCACCTTTTATTAAACTTTCTTTGAAAGTTATATACATAAGTGTCAGGTTTGCATTACAACAAAACCCTATAGTCAAAATAATATGAGTCGCCGATAATTAATTGTGACGCGGAAAGTAACATAGATAATTACGATGAAATCATATCGCGTGCGTAGTGCGTATGATAGTTAGTTACCATGTGGTTACGACGAAAATCGGAGACTGAAATTTTATACTAAATGCCATGTTTGTTACGAGTAATAGTGACAAAAATTGTGTAAAAACATCTTACCCTTCAATATCTAAGTCATTCGAAGAAATTGCGAATCAAACAATTATTTACAAACTCCTTTAATGATACATTAATATCTAAACTCTACAGTATTATAATTATTAACAGCTGTATGTCTATAAACACATCAAAATTCTAGATAACAAAGAGGAAGCAACACTTATTGTCACACATTTCGTACGCGATATAGTGGACGAGATCGCGGCGCGCAGCACGTCCGACCTCTGCTTAGGCTAGGGGCATACTGGCTGACTGAACGAACGAGTCCGATCGTAGTCTGACTGAATCGGCGAAGCCGTAAGCCACTCAGCCGATATCACAGCGAGCGCGGTGGCGTAGGGCGGGCGCGGCTACGAAACGCTACGTGCTACGGCTACGGAAATTAACAATACCTACACAAAAAATATGAAACCAAAAATGTGCTCTTTGAGTTTTAGGCCATTCTGTTGGATACGATTTAAGAGGTTTTAATAAGCTTACTATAGTCCGATTTAATGCTCATGTTGAGAAATAACAATAGATAGTTCTGCCTTATAAGTTAAAGAATTGATTCATCAAATAAATGCTGAACTAAATGGATTTAAAAAAGTTTTTATATCTGCAAGACAAGAAAAATTAGTCACAACTTACACCACGACAGTCCATCCATTCGCAGCCGCTAACGTACGCCCCGCTCCGTCGCGATACAGCGTCACGATCCGACCCGATTAATACTAAGCACCCCAATAAATATTGATACTAGCTTCTTTGTCTTGCATGGAAGATTCGTTCCCTTTTATTAATGGGACACTCACGTTTGCTTGACAAATCGCCTACGTTCGATACGTTCTGGAATTTATTTTGGCATTGTTTCGATTTAGGTTTAGCTCTTTGTGTATACGGAATCGAAAAAAGGTTTAGCACATTATTTTTAAATCGAATGAGTTAGGCAGCCGCTGGATACAGAAAAGTGTTAGTCAACAGGAAGCCTTTAGCTAGGGTTTGTAATGTAATTTATTAATCATTATTATTATAATATATAGTTACAAAATTGTCTAGATATTGAAAGCCATTTCTCGAAGACAATGCCTTTCAAAAATAGGTACATTTGTCCAAATCGAATCTACAAATTTTACCTAAACTATTAAGTTATTAATAATATGATTAATCAAGAATGTCCATAACGTAGTTAATATCCGAAGTTACTAATGATGAATGATCGGAAATATATATGAGAAAAAATATCTGCAGATATTGATTTTGATAGTACTGAAGACTCCTCCAGTTCTGAGCCGACAGATCGCCCATATAAAAGCGTGACGGGCGGGTAATCCTCTCCTAATTAATGTATGGGGCCCTGGTGAAAGGTTCTGGCGTGATATTACTGTAATCCACCGCTGCTGACTGCTTTTATTCCTTTACAAAAGCTTTTACGTGTCAAAATTGGCCAAATTCGTGTAGTAGTACCAACATTATTCCTGATGTGTATCTGACTTTATACGACCTCCATATGCCTTTTGTTGACCCGTAAAGCTTTTAACAGTAAGCGGTGAGTTCAAGAAGTTCGTACATTGTGATTTCTAGTTCGCAGGGTTCTGATGTAAGTGCTATATGTTCCAGTACATACAAGGAATAGTTGGGAAGTAAATAAAAGTAATCTGAAATATATTGATTTGAACTATTGAGGAGAAATAGTTACTAGAACTATATATATTAAAACATATAATAAACAAACATACTAACGACGTTAAAAATAGTCAAAAGTTTCAATACAAACGTTTCAATAATCTCTCATTCCACAGACATGCTTTAGTAGAATGGTATGAGATTAAAGTTTGTGTTTTTCTGTTGCATATCGGAAAGAGATTTCGATAAAACATTATATTCTACGAGGAAAGCAAAAAGTTTCATGAGCAGGCATCGGCTTTATAGGAAAATATTATGTTTTATACCAAATGTAATACTTACATTTTACAATTGTATAAAGTTTATCATATTAAGTGAACTATGTAATGTTATTTTGAGAAATAAATTAAAGACGACAGACGTGTTTCACTTAGAGTTTGAAACACAAATATGGCGTTATTTGAATGTGTTGGAAGAAAAACTGTTTAAAAGCAGGGCTAGAAAACGGCTCGCTTAGCGACTGACATACACATCTTGAACTCAGACCACTCACCAGTTGAGGAAAACGGTTGTAAGTATGGTACCGTGTAAAACGCGCCCTCGGTAGTTTGTTTTATTACACGTGGTCTTTTACTGTCCTCTCCCGGATACCTCGCAAAATTTACATGAGATTGTGGGTAAGTACGCCCGCGGGACCCCAACTTTTTATAAGCCTATTAAACTCAACAAGGCCTTTAAGGAAACGGTAAATCATTGAATTATCTACACGATGACTAAGTATGTCTTTAGATTTTAAAAGTTTTATCATTGCATATTATTTTAGCGGTTCCTTTAAATCTACCAATTAATTTCACATATCGTCAGCTCTTGCAAGTGTTTTAATATACTGAAAATGTATAACAGTAGGTAAGTACGTATGCTTCACTCACGCTCATTGAAAGTGAAATTGTTTATAAATCGTAACTGTCATGAAGACTTGCTGTCGAGTGTTTTATAGCCTAAGCGTTAAGTGTCTGGTGTAATAATAAGTAAAAAATGTGCGTGTTGAGAAAAGTGATAATCGCTCAGCGGAGGCCACGCGCCGTTACAATCAACGTGATATTTATCGCAAGCTAGATGGGTATATATAGTTAAGGCAAACATTAATGATGAAGCTCACACCCTATATGAAAGATATTGTAGAAAAGATAATTATATGAATAACTTCCGCCCGGCGGTTCACACACTTTCCCGGAGGATCGTAAATTTTTCCGAAATGAAAGTACTATTTCAGAACAAATTCTAGCATGTGTGAGATATTCTAGACTAACCTCATTTAAAAAAGATAGCAAATAATACCCATGACTAAAGTTGGTTTTAGAAACTTATGTGTATTTCATAGTACTTTGAAATAATTAGTATTCAGTGTAAAATAAATAAAAATACAATGCAATCGCTAGTGAGATCAGGTTGCGTGATTTATTCACGCAGGAAAGTGCACACGACACGGCTATGGAAAAACCATGGTGGTGACTCAATTAAAAACAAACAGAAGTCGACTTTTCACATATCTAGTTACTTAAGTTATATATGTTATTGTGCTTCCTGTTTTAGTCTCCGAGTGTTTATTTATGCAGTCTTATCGAACAACGTACGTTCTTCTGAGAAATATTTTAATTGCTAAAAGCGATAAACAGATTGTTATTTTTTAATTAATGATATCTATTTTTATATAGTTCATTAATTACTTGACGATTTGATGTCGTGTTCTCTATAGCTGGTTTTTTTACTTACATAAAATTTATTTATATTCATATACCCGGTTGATGTCGTTTAAGCCTTGAATTAGTATGGTGTGCCATTTTTCATCCGGGTACGGTCGTCATGGGGAAACTTAAAGCATTTTATGACCGGATGGTACGGTATAAACCTTAGGTATAAGCAATGGCATTAAGCCATTATCCTCCTAAATCCAGCTGATGCACATACAATGTTTACGAAAGTAAACAATGTAGCGAAAGTGAATTGTAGAATTCTTGTGCTCCTCAATTATAATGGATTAATAGGTGGTACGATCGAGTAAAGTGTGGAATGCTCGTAAATGAAACACGTGCATGCGACGGCAGAAGAAAGTAAGTAATGAGTTGCTAGTGAATGAGCCAACATAGGTATCTGTCGTAGCCATGTTGCAAAAACAGCCCAATCACAAAGTACAAGATACTCATATAGTCTACACGTAGTCTTCGAGATTTTAAACGGCTTAATACATACTACACATCGCACCTCAAATTAACGTCACACTTTTAATGCGTTTGTGACACAATGGGTTCATAAGTCTGTTTCATCACAACACAAAGTATAAAGTTTCCTATAACAACAGGAGCTTTTAGCAACCTGCACTGAGGTGAAGCTACCATAGTACGTTCATTTATGAAAAGCTTTCAGGTTCGACACGGTTAACAGGAAGCTCTATTCAAATCGCCTTTCCTTCGACGGGCCTTTACATAAATCAAGTATTGAATAAGCTGTAACCACTTATAGAAAATTTGTGGCATAACAAAATGTTATATTGGTTATCTTTGGGTGCCTTGCCCATCTCATTAATTCGTGGTTTACATGACAAAGTATCGTTGTTGTTTCGATGCACAGACAACTAGGTATTTCGCAGTGTTATGGAATGAAAACATGATAAACTCACATTACTTTCGTCTAGGAACATTAAAGGCAAGTAACTCCTGCATTTTTAATGCAAATGCTGTTGATAAGGCTGTAATGTTATAATTTAACATAAGCAACAAAAAGAATTATTAACTGCTATTATGAAGTTTGTTGAGCGTAGATGTACGTGTTTTAGAGGGTATTAAATTAAACAAACTTACACCGACTTTATCTGAAATAGGTTTTAGCTTGAAAATATAGTTTGAATAGACACGGCTGATTGAACGTCTGTGCAAATAGATAGGGCAGTTCGGCCACATGCAGCGCCGCAGCCACATGAGTAGATAAACGGAACAGAGGCAAAGCTTCCTAAGAACGTGCAAAATTGTTACCTATTTTAGTAGGGTTGTCACAATAAGTTAAGACAAATTAAACTAAACATTGGTTAAATAGTTTTATTATTCAGTATGATGGAATACTTTACAAATTACTTACTCTAATAATTTTCTTTTTAACAATTTATTGTTTCTTTTAATGGTGTGGTAAATTCTGAATCTAACATATAGTTTTTTTAAGTAATCTAACGGGAAGCAGTCACATTGCATATCAAATTTACAATCTTTAATACGTTTAAGTATTTCGTTGCCAACATTAACAATATTTATTTCAAGATCGAAATATTCGCGATACTTTTGCTCGAGCAATTCAACAAATGCGATAAAATTATAATAAAACAAACAACGTGTGTCGTGCAGACCCTGCGATTGTCAACTGGCTGTGCCGGGGCAAACCGGTTTTTGTCAGTCTCGCCGCGTACGCGACAAGCGGCCAGTGGTCACGCACACGCGCCCCGCGTGCTTGTAGTAGTGCAACCGATTCGCGCGGTTGTATGAAGCTTTGTCTCTGTTCCGTTTATCTACTCCTGTGCCGCAGCCGCATAAGCTCTGGGGCGCGCATCGTGACGGGCCACATAAGCGGCTCAGCCGATGCCTGCGATGTCTTGACTTCCCAACCAACAATGGAAAAGCATTAAAATCATGTGTATTTTACCAAATACATATTTGGATATAGGCTGAGTACACCACAATATACACACCCACTCAACTGCCAAGGGAATAATCCGGATTATATAAACGAAAATCAATGGTGATTTAGGAGGTGACACTTCTGGAGAATGGATTACCGACCCCAAAGTGATTATCGATAGATAAATTTATTGGCAGCCTTAATAAGACGATACGTTCAAAAATGTTTATGTAAAATTTATATTTATAATAATCGTCAGAAACGGTACGGGAGTTTTGTGGCAAACTGGAATTTTCAAAGGCGAAAGCCGTAGTGGAGTGCAACGAGTAAAACTTTTTTCATAAAAGTACAACCAGCCAGTGGGTTGCGAAGAAAGAGCGCGAGCAAGTGAACAGTTGTCGAGGTTACTTATTAACTTTTATAACTTTAGGTACTGTTTTTTGACTCGCTTGTAACTTGTGTAGTATAATTAAAGGAAACAATAAATAACTTGACAGCGATAATTGCTTGTAGGAAGTATGAAGATTTTAGAAAGTTAACATCGCATCTGCCTCGGAATTTCTTCCATAAATAGGTAACTTACTCAAAAAAATCATAAAATAAAGTATCTACCTACTATTATGCACGTATTTCATAAACAAATATTAATTAGTAGTCATAGTTGATATAGTAATTTGACCAACGAGTCGGGAAGGCAGTGCCAAGAATGAAGACAAAAGTTTTTTCATAAATGTGCAAGGATCTTAGAGACGGGTGAACAGCTGACGACTGCTCGGGGCGATGCGGATGCCCGGCTTTACTAGACTTTCTACCAGATGTGTTAAAATGGGAAATGGGCATATCTTGTAGACTTTACCCTTTGCTCAAGGCAATATGAATAAAGGAATATCTGTTAACTGTTTATTCCAAATATCTGGCAATATTTCCGCTTCAAAGGGGCGGCATGTTTAATATGATACATAAAATATATAGTAGGTAGTGATTTAGTCACGAAAAATATGAATGATTAAACTTCTATGAACATTGCGTAAGTACCTAAGCTACAACATTTAATCTTCCGGATTTAACAAGTTACATCGGTCAACGGTCTTCAAGGTAGGTAGGCAGACCTATAATTGGATTCGTTACTATACAACAAGCGGATTGTCGTGTCTAAACTAATCAAACTTTGTTTCCGGCGGGACTCGCTGTCGAGTTGCCGTCGTTACGGGGGATATTGGGAACAAACTATAACCCACTTCGGTTCATTATCATAGCCATGGCTGCGAGCAGTCGAGGAAACCACGGTAGGACCACGCAAATTGCGTAACAAAGACTATAAGATATGAATAGTTTAACAGTCGTTAAAAGTTTAATATGCACTTCGATGTTATAGACCAACCGACCTATAACTACAAGTATATACAATGTTTTAAAGGATAGCTTTTTCTGCTAAAGATTGATCAATATTCAAAAGGCGCGCACACCTATCAAGTTAATTCCATTTACATTGTATGTGCAACGTGTGTTCGAGTTTAATTGCAGAAAAATACGTTGCAAATGAGAGATGAATTAAACATCGTATTGTATCCATCCAAGCACATCGACGTGTTCACAACAATCATGGAGAGAGTGGAATACAGACATGAAAGTGAAATCGTTCTTGTATATAATATTCCAAATGTAAATGTTAATCTCTGCATTAAAATAATTTGAATTAATTATAGCCGGTTGAGGTACATAATGGATCGAACCTATTTATATCAATACGAGCTATAAAATATTATAGCAAGGGGCATTAGACACAAATCTTATGCAGACGTCGCCACTTAAAATAAGCTGGCACGATTTCAAGTGCCACCAACCTGAATGCGAAGTATTCAGTTCATCAAAACCAGATGTTTCCGAGCCCTATGTAAACACGGACATTTACGCGTAACGTATGATTAAACATTGCCCTATTGTGTCTGTTTGCAAAACTCTATATACGAGTACATACAGCGAGACAATTCAACAATTAGGCGTCACAATTAGTGCAAATATTGACATGTTCAACAAGAAATTATGGTTACAGTTTTCTCTTTGGGACTTTATATGTACCTACATCATCACATCACATAACAGTGACAACAGGTAAAAGCAGACATTAATTTGGATAATATATCTGTGTTAATAGCTGTCCATTATTAAGTCAAAAATATTCCAATCGACATCGTTAACTTATAATGTTTGGCCTGGCCCCTGCCTCACTTTTCATGGCACGTGTCGTGACGAGAAATTATACTGAGACAATCGTTTGCTGCTTTATGCTTAAAATGTGGTTTACTTTGAAAGTTAACGTAACAGACACATTTTGTAAAAAAATACTGGAAAATTATTTTAAATTCGCGCCATTTTCCTGAAATACGAACATTTTAATACGCTAACTGCAAAACAACAATTAAAAAAATTCACATTGTTCAAAGTAAAAGAGGTTGGGCGACATTAAACGTTTTAATGTTATAAACAAACAGTAGGCGTTGGCTGGAGTCCATGTGGACTGGGGCGCCGGCGCTACCGCCAACACTCGCTTCTTATTTGAAACACAGCTATTGCTCTATCAGCTGTATAGGTACAAGTCTATAATTTCTATAACTACCGAATAAATTATGTTTAGGTAGGTTTGTAAAGACAAATTATAAGGTAAACATGATTTGAAACTTGTATAAGTTGTAAACATTACATGACTAAATTCCTTCCAAAGTTATGCTAAGTAGGTAAAGTGATTCGTAATTTATCAATTTGTGGCTGGAAACTTATTACGCATCATGATTCTTATTCGATTAAAAATAATTTTATAGATAGTAAAATTTAAAGTTCAACAACGTAGGTATATAGGTACTTACTTCTCGATCTAACTATAAGACTTATTCAAACCAATTGTTCCATGTTGAATTATTCAATTATTCTGCAAAGGGGGACTATTTATATTGTTAGCTTGCCTAGTTTATTCTCGTTTTCAATTAAATCGTGGTTGAGCTCACAAGTTGCGCAGTTATAGAGGTCCTATTATCTGCATGAAATTTGACTCACAAACCGCAGTCTCCCTAGTGGTAGTGGTGGGTCGACATAACTCGACCCAAGTTGAAAGCTTTAATTACGTGGAGGGAGTCGTTCACGCAGGTGACTTCTTAATTACAGGGTCGAAATTGAGCTGGCCATTCAACTGACACGTTTGCAAACGGATTATCATGACCTATATCCATCCGTATGTAAAGCTCGGTAGAATTATGTTGTGTGGATTTATACCTTTTAAATTAACCTCAAACAAAATGTTAATCAGTATTGAGATAAATTATAGAATCAAATCAATCAAATAGAGGCTGGGGGTGCTAAGAATCTCCGGGTTACGGGAGGCTGCCGGGGGTGCATGTTGAGAAGCCTCCTCGTGGCGCACCCTGGGCAACGCCAGCTTCAGGTGCCCACCAGTTTTTGGTGGACACTTGACGCTGGCGGCTAATTCTCAACAAAGGGGGAAAACGTCTACCCCCCCTCTGCTTACAGAGGGAGAGTGAGTGGGCGCAAATTAGGGAGGGTTGGCTAACACTGTGCGCTCGCGCACGGTGGAAGCCATGGTCGCGCTGCGTCTGTCCGGCATCCGGCGGCAGCGTGGCGGCGCTGGGGCGGCGACTGGTTCTATACAGTCGTCGGCCAACCCGTAATCCTGAGTTCAGGACCGGGGGTCCGGGCCACTGAGGCTCGGGCCGCGAGGAAGACAACCTCTCCAAAAATTACCCCAATCCCAAGGTCTAGCGTGCCGAGGGGATGAATGGCCAGAGGGAATCTGGTCACTAGCGTGGAAAGGGACCTCACCCTTAAAAGGAAATCATGGAAAAAACGGCTATTGGAAACAATCCCCAGGCGGGTACCCTCAAGGAGGGACAATCCCGCCCTTCTTCGGAAGGCAGCCCCTTCGTATCTGGGGGGGGCACCACTAGTCTTGTGGGCCGGCAGAACACCGCCGACCCTCAGCAAACGAGTCTTGCGTCGCAGCAAAAAGAGGTCCGGGTTAGCCTGGAACGCCTGTGCGACGACAGGAATCCTCTTGCCGTCAGTGACGACAACAAGAGCCGAGGAGGCTCATGTCTTGAGAAGGACCAACTGTCCAACCAGGACACGCGCGGGCTCACCTCGAAATTTTGGAGGAAGCGCCCACGCAGCGGCGATTCGCTCTCGAGGGGGGTTTCCTCCAGCGAGGAGGACCTATCGGCAGCGAAGATCTGCACCGCGCGGAGGGGACGAATCCGTTCTTCGGCTGGCGGAGCTTCGGCTCGGCTGCCGGACCGCGACTCGCGGGGTCGCTTCTTGCGGCCCGCAAGGCCCGCTACGCCAGCTCCAATGTGTTTGGAGAGCGCGGAAAGTGACGGGACTCCTGGGGCCCCGAGTGAAGACTCCGCTGCGTCACCGCTGTTGTTGGAAAGCAACAAGGCGGAGATAAACGCCGCAAAGCGGGCGCAGCGGAAGGCAATAGCGGCTGACGAGGTCAGCGAAATGGCCCGTCTGGCCCGGGAAAGACGGTCTGCTCAGGCGGCTGCCGGAGAAAGCCTGTCGGCGGTGGCGCTCAGTCGCCAAGTTTTAGACGGCGTGGACGTCGTTCTGAAGGTTGCCACAAAATCTGGCAGCCTGAAGGGCACGTTCACGCGCGCTCTAAAGGAGGCGGCTGACGATATTAAGGAGGCAGTTGGGGTCCTCCTTAATCGCACAAGCTCAGAGGAGACGGCGAAACTCTGGGACGAGAATAGTCGTCTCAGATCTGAGCTCGAGGACCTCAAACGGGAGCTTGCCGCGCAGAGGGCGGAATGGCAGGGCAGTCGTCCAGCAGCCTCCGTTTCCGCTCCCGTCGTTGACCTAACACCGTCGGTCCCATCATCGGTCCCTGCCCCTGTACCTGCGGATGCGGAGATCGAAAAGATCGTACGCATCTGCATGCTGCAGTGCGGGGGCATGATGAATGCCCGTCTTCAAGGGCTGGAGTCGAGACTCCTGCCGGCAGAGACTCTTCGGCCGCCGCTTGCTGCCGATGCGAGGAGGAAACCAGGTCCGACAGCCGCGCCCGGCAGGCCCGGGGGGACCCAACAGTCTGCCGGGGGTGCGTCTGCACCTGGAACTCGAGAGACCGCGTCCACGGCGAACGCACCCTCGGAGGCCTGGACAACGGTGGTCAAGAGGGGACGCCGTAAACAAAAGACGGCACTGCCACCACCGGTACCTGTTGGAGCACCGGCACCGGCACCCAAGAAGGCTCAGGGACCGCCTAGGGTTAGGGCCCCACGCTCCGCGGCTGTAGTGATTACACTGCAGCCCGGAGCCGTCGAAAGGGGCGTCACCTATAAGGCGGTCATTGATAAGGCTAAGGACCAAATCGCGTTCCCCGACCTTGGTATACCGTCTGGCCTAAGAGTCAGATCGGCAATCACGGGAGCGCGATTGCTTGAGGTGCCGGGTGTGTCTAGCGGTGAAAGGGCGGACGTCCTGGCCGCCAAATTGAGGGAGGTCCTCAGTCCGGAGGACGTTCGGGTGTCCAGGCCCGTGAAGACCTCCGAACTGCGTCTCGCCGGGTTGGACGACTCGACGACCTCCGCCGAGGTTGTGGCGGCGGTCGCTCGGGTTGGTGGATGTCCGCCCGATGACATACGGACGGGCGAGATTCGCCTCGATGCCTCCGGACTGGGCACGATATGGGTAAGATGCCCGGTGGCGGCGGCAAACAAAGTCGCCGATGCCGGGCGTCTATTAGTAGGCTGGGTGGCGGCGAGGGTGAAGCGGTTGCAACCCAGGCCGTTACGGTGCTACCGTTGCCTTGAAATGGGGCATGTTCGGGCACGGTGCACCGGCGAAGTAGACCGCAGCGAGCAATGCTATCGCTGCGGTCAAGCCGGCCACAAAGCGGCGCAGTGCTCCGCGGAGCCGAACTGCTGCCTTTGTGCAAGCGCAGGGAGGCCCGCTGGGCACATGGCGGGCGGAAGGGCCTGTGGTGCATCCGCCCAGCCAAAGAAGAAGGCGACAGGGACTGCCAAGGCTGCCGGGGGCTCTTTACACCCTCCGCAGCCAGGCTGTTCCTCGGCCGACTCCCGGCCTGAGCATGGTGCGGAGGGAATGGATTTCGCATAACGGCGCTCTTCCATTTCCTCCAATGCAATATCAACCACTCTGCTAGAGCTCAGGATCTTTTACTCCAGAGCATGGCAGAGTGGTCGATTCACGCGGCTGTGGTCGCCGAACCGTATTTTGTCCCCCCCAGAGATAACTGGGTGGGAGACTTGGACGGTTTGGTGGCCATCATTGGCGAGACTCTTGTCGATCCGTCCCGAGGCCACGGCTGGGTGGCCACCCTCGTGGACGGTATCTACATGGTTGGGGCATATTTCTCGCCCAACAAGAGTCTCGCCGACTTCGAGAGGTTCCTTGTCGAGTTGGGTGCCGTTGTGGGCCGAGTCCATCCCCGCCCGGTGCTGTTGCTGGGGGATCTCAACGCCAAGTCTGCGGCGTGGGGATCCCCTGTGACCGACGCCAAGGGCGAGGTGCTCGAGGAATGGGCGGTCACGACAGGTCTGATCGTCCTGAATCGAGGCTCGGTCCACACATGCGTGCGACAGCGGGGCGGATCGATAGTAGACGTCTCGTTTGCTAGTCCTGCTGTCGCGGCCCGTGTCCGTGACTGGCGTGTCGCGTCAGAGGTGGAGACGTTGTCGGATCACCGATACATCCGTTTCGACGTCTCCACCCGGGCCGCCCAAGGGCGGGGCTCATCGGCCCTGCGAGCGGGCGGCCCGCGATGGGCACGTAGACACATCGACAAGGAACTTCTCGAGGAGGCTGCTATTGTTCAGGCCTGGAGCTGGGAGTCGGCAACGACCAGTCCCGTCGACGTCGAACGGGAGGCGCTGCGGTTTCGCGGGGCGATGACGGAAATCTGTGACGCGTCCATGCCCCGGATTCACGGATATTCCGCAAGGCGCCAGGTGTACTGGTGGGCCGCCGAGATCGCACGGTTGCGCGTCACGTGCGTGGCGGTCAGGCGCCAGTACACCCGATACCGGAGAAGACGTCGTCGGGACGAAGGCGAAGAAGCCACGCTGTACGAGGAGTACCGCGCGGCGAGGAAGACTCTGTGGCTGGCCATCGGCGAGGCAAAGACCCAAGCCAGGAAGGAGATGTTGGAGACTCTAGACGTGGACCCGTGGGGGCGCCCTTATCGTGCGGTCCGAGGGAAACTTCGAGCCGCGGCGCCCCCACTTACGCAGAGTCTCCAACCCGAGCTGCTGCAGGAAGTGGTCACAGCCCTCTTTCCGGCTAGGTTGGAGCACACTCCACCGCCGATGGCTTTGCCTACGGCCGCAGAGTCTTCTGCAGAGGAGAACGCCACTAGCGTCCCAGGGGTGACACAGAGCGAGATGAGCGCAGCCGTGATGAGGCTCCGAGCCAAGAACGTGGCTCCGGGGCCCGACGGGATCCACGGCTGCGTGTTAGCTCTCGCTCTGAAGGAGCTTGAGCCCCAACTGATGGGACTCTACACGGCGTGCCTTGAGCGGGGCCAGTTTCCCACGTTGTGGAAAAATGGTCGACTGGTCCTGCTCAGGAAGGCGGGGCGCCCTGCGGACTCGCCGTCCGCGTACCGGCCCATAGTGCTGCTAGACGAGGTGGGCAAGCTGTTCGAGCGGATTATTGCAGCCCGCCTCGTCGGCCACTTGAGCAGGGAGGGGCCGGACTTGGACGACAGCCAATTTGGGTTTCGGCAAGGGCGCTCCACCATTCACGCTGTGTCGCGGGTGAGAGTCCTGGCGGAGGAAGCAGTATCCCGGGGCGGGGTAATGTTGGCGGTGTCCTTGGATATTTCCAATGCCTTCAATACCCTGCCCTGGAGTTGTATACGGGAGGCACTGCTTTACCATCGGGTGCCTCCCTACCTCCGCCGCATAGTTGGGGCTTATCTGTCCCAGAGGAGTGTCACCTATATGGGACGCGATGGCGAGAACCAGCGCCACATGTCGTGCGGTGTTCCACAGGGGTCGGTTCTTGGCCCGCTCCTGTGGAACATCGGGTACGACTGGGTGCTGAGGGGCGAGCTCCGACCCGGGGTCGACCTGACGTGTTATGCGGATGACACGCTGGTCACTGCCCGGGGGAGCTCGTACAGGGAGGCAGCGTTGCTGGCGACGGCTGCGGTCTCACAAGTGGTGGGCCGCATACGTCGCCTCGGACTGGAGGTGGCCCTCAGCAAGTCGGAGGCCATGGTGTTTCATGGCCCCCGGCGGGCGCCGCCGGCCGGTTCTCATATCCTGGTCGGAGGGGTCCGGATCGCTGTCGAGTCTACCATGAAATACCTGGGACTGGTGCTCGACAGCAGGTGGGATTTCGGACCCCATTTTCGACGGCTGGCGCCCAAATTGCTGGGCGCTTCTGGTGCGCTAGCAACGCTGCTCCCGAATCTGGGGGGGCCGAGGGCGGAATGCAGGCGTCTCTACATGGGGATCGTGCGATCGATGGCCCTGTACGGGGCCCCGATCTGGGCAACTGACCTGACGGCCGGTAGCATCGCAATATTGCGAAGACCGCAGAGAGCGATGGCCGTCAGAGTCATAAGGGGCTATCGCACGATCTCCTGCGAGGCGGCCTGTGCACTGGCCGGATCTCCACCCTGGGACCTCGAGGCGAGCGTACTCGCGTCACTTTATGTGTGGCGCGAGGGGGCGAGTACGCGAGGCGAAGTACCGATGCAGCGACAAATAGAGCTGCGTCGGTCTCAACTCCGCGAGGTCCTGGTGGCGAAGTGGCGGGACAGGCTGTCGAGCCCTACCGCCGGTTTCGCCACTGTCGAGGCGGTTCGGCCGGTGCTCGAGCGCTGGCTCGAGAGGCCGCACGGCTCTCTGTCGTTTCGGGTGACGCAGGTCCTTTCGGGGCACGGTTGCTTCGGAAGGTACCTGTGTCGCATAAACAGGGAGCCGGACGCCCGGTGTCACCACTGCGTCAATTGTCGGGAGGACACGGCGCGGCATACGCTGGCAGAGTGTGCCGCTTGGGAGGAGCCGCGTCGTGCCCTCGTCTTAGAAGTAGGCAACGACCTCTCGCTGCCAGCCATAGTCGATTCGATGGTTGGCAGCGAGAGGTGCTGGGACGCGGTGGTTTCCTTCTGCGAGACAGTCATCTCGCAGAAGGAGGCTGCGGAAAGGGAGAGGGAGATGTTCTCCACTCACCCGGCCCGCAGCAGGCGCACCGGGCGGCGGCGAAGGGCGGACAATGCCCTCTTTCGCCCCCCCTAAATGGGTCCAGGAGCGACGGACCTGGGAACGGCCGTCGCTCCCTACACCATAGGACCCGAGGTGGTGTGGACGTCATGGGGGGAGTCTCTCACTCCCCCCTTGACCAGATGAGGCTCGCGCAGTCGCGGGCCGGCACCAGTCGGGGGTTGCGGAAGTATCATAAGTTCCCGCGACCCCCGACGTAGGTGTAGGACGGCAGTATAAAAAAAAAAAAAAAAAAAAGGCTGCCAACCCACGAACTTGACCTTGGCTACGTATAACGGACGCACGATTAGGCTGGATGAACACCTGGAAGAACTAGAAGTAGAGTTAAGTCGTATCAACTGGCATGTCCTAGGGTTATCAGAAGTCCGAAGAGAGGGGGAGGACACGATGACCCTGGACTCCGGTCACTTGCTCTACTTCCGTGAAGGTGATAGAGCCTCCCAGGGTGGAGTCGGTTTTCTTGTGAACAAAGTTCTCGTTAACAACGTTGTGGAAGTCAGTAGTGTGTCGAACCGGGTAGCCTACCTAGTACTCAAACTCACCGACAGGTATTCCCTGAAGGTAGTACAGGTATATGCGCCAACCTCGACATACTCTGACGAGGCGGTTGAGGTCATGTATGACGATATTCGTAAAGCCATACATGACACAACCTCTGCTCACTTCAACGTTGTTATGGGGGACTTCAACGCTAAAGTGGGAGTACAAGAATGCGACGGATCGAGAATCGGACCATACGGCTTGGGGCGACGGAATCACAGGGGGCAAATGCTAGTTAACTTCCTCGAATCCGAGGGACTCTTCTTAATGAATTCGTTCTATAAGAAGAGGCCTCAAAGGAGGTGGACTTGGCAAAGCCCCGACACTGTGACAAGGAACGAGATAGATTTCATCATGGCGGACAAGAAGCACATATTTAGAGATGTCTCAGTGGTTAATCGGTTTAATACCGGAAGTGACCACCGACTTATACGAGGTACTCTAAATATCAACTTCAAAGCTGAAAGACTCCGCTTGGTGAAATCTACTCTCCGACCTATGTCGCCCCAAATGATCCGTGAGTCCGAACAGTTCCAGCTGGAACTAAATAATCGATTCGAATCGCTGGAAACCACAAGCGATGTTGACAAGATGACCGACAACGTGGTGAAGACAGTACGGGAACTGGGTCGCAGGCACTTCCCACCTGTACGAAGAAACAGGCGGTCTGAACTTTCAACCGAAGCTTTGGATCTCATGAAGACAAGGCGCGAGATGCCACCTGCTCTTTTTGCCTCGGCTGAGCATAGGGCCCTCTCCAAGCAAATAAGAAAACTCATCAGACGAGACCTCCGGTGCTCTAATACGCGTGCAATTGAGGCCGCAATAGAGCAGAACCGGGGGTCTAAAGTTTTCTCAAAGCCACTGGGGAGGAGCCACCTAGCGAAGCTAAGGACAGCAGAGGGCGTAGAGCATACGTCTCGCCATGAGATCCTGGCAGAGGTTGAAAAGTTCTATGGACTGCTATATTCTTCGCAGGCGGAGAGACCTGCTACCCAGGGTACTGATGATCCACGGGCACCACTCACGCGCCACTATACAGAAGACATCCCGGAGGTCGACGTTTGCGAGATTAGGGCGGCTCTGAGGCAACTCAAAAACGGCAGGGCCCCGGGTGATGACGGCATTACTACTGAGCTGCTCAGAGCTGGAGGGTTGCCTATCCTTACAGCTTTGGCAGACCTCTTTAATTCCGTCATCCTCCAGGGCACTGTGCCGAGGGCGTGGACAGAGAGTGTGGTTGTGTTGTTCTTCAAGAAAGGTGATAAGGCTCTCTTGAAGAACTACAGACCGATCTCACTCCTTAGCCACGTCTACAAGTTGTTCTCGCGAGTCGTCACGAACCGTCTCGCTGGAAGATTTGACGAGTTCCAACCTCCGGAGCAGGCCGGGTTTCGTAAAGGCTATAGCACCGTAGACCACATCCATACTGTTCGACAGATTATACAGAAGACGCATGAGTATAATCAGTCGCTGTGTATGGCCTTTGTGGACTACGAAAAAGCCTTCGACTCTATCGAAACTTGGGCTGTTCTGGAGTCTCTGCAGAGATGCCATATCGATTGGCGATATATCGAGGTGTTGAGATACCTGTGTGTTGCCGCCACAATGTCAGTCCAAATCCAGGACAGGAGAACGAAGCCCATTCCTCTTCGCCGCGGTGTGAGACAGGGGGATGTTATATCCCCGAAACTGTTCTCCACCGCGATGGAAGATGTCTTCAAAACCCTGGAATGGAATGGACGAGGCATAAATATCAACGGCGAGTGTATCTCTCACCTCCGTTTCGCTGACGATATCGTCATCTTTGCAGAGACGCTGGAGGAGCTTGACGAAATGCTAAACGGCCTAAACGATTCCTCTCGACGAGTGGGTCTTGGCATGAATTTGGACAAGACGAAAGTTATGTTCAACGAGCACGTCATGCCAAGACCAGTGACCGTCAATGGCGTTCCCCTCGGGGTTGTGGACGAGTATGTGTATCTTGGTCACAAGATACGGGTAGGCCGCCACAATTTCGAGGGAGAAGCTAATCGGAGGATTCAGTTGGGCTGGGCGGCATTCGGCAAGCTCAGAAAAATCTTCACGTCGACCATTCCGCAATGCCTGAAGACAAAAGTCTTCGAGCAGTGCGTCCTACCCGTAATGACATACGGAGCCGAGACGTGGACACTGACGATGGGGCTGGTCCAGAAGTTCCGAGTTGCTCAGCGTGCTATGGAGCGAGCTATGTTGGGCGTATCTCTTACGGATAAAATCAGAAATGAGGATATCCGTAAGAGAACTAAAGTAACTGACATAGCTCGCAGGATCAGCAAGCTGAAGTGGCAATGGGCCGGCCACATCAGTCGTAGGACCGATGGCCGTTGGAGCAAACGAGTCCTAGAGTGGAGACCGCGTCTCGGCAAACGTAGTGTAGGACGCCCTCCAGCCCGGTGGTCCGACGACCTACGTATGGTTGCCGGAAGGGGCTGGATGAGGAGAGCGGAGGACCGGGATAAGTGGCGCGCATTAGGGGAGGCCTACGTCCAGCAGTGGACTGTATAGGCTGATGATGATGATGATGATGATAGAATCAAAATCTATTAAGCTCTTAGTTTAAGGTTTCTTGTAATACTATGCTCCTTAGGTGTTTACAGTGTGTTTCTTTTCTTATGCCAACGCATTAAGACTACAAAAGAGATAATATGACTGCAAAGTATTCTTTGAAACAGCCACGTATTATTGTACCTTTTTTTTTTTTTTTTTTTTTTTTTGATGTCCCAGGGGAATCCTCATAGGATACCCGGCAGCTGCCGGGGGAAGCCGCCGGGTTATGTGGTGACTCACCGGCACAGAAGGTGGCCGGTGCCTACCCACTAAACCCCTGGGGTTCCAATGACGCCTCGGCGCCGTGTGGCGGGGCTGCGGGACACGCGTAAGCCTTACAACCGCATACGTATTATTGTACCTAATCTAAGATTAATTAAATAATGAATTGTTTAACCTTATCTACTTAATTATACTATTAGAAGCATTACATTAATATTAGTACTATTAATAGCGTACGAGATAGGAAATTATACAGTTAAATTTACAAATGAGCTAATCTGATCTGACTTATACATCGAATGGGAAATGAGTAGAGTTCGGATTTAAGTAATTGATTGTGTTTGTTGTTATCTCGGCTGAGAAACGTTACTATCTAGAGAGGAGTTTCATTCGTTGTAATTGAAACAGTTTCCATGCAAATTTCTACGCTCCATAAATACACTTGTATATTAAAATATAATCGCTTTTACCATAAAATGTAGGGAATCTTCAAATTGCCTATCAGTAATCGTCTTGCTTTGATTTTATTTGTTAAAAGTGCAAGTAGCACATTTAAATATTAGGTCATGCATGACCGATATACGCTGATCTTATTAACAGACTGAATCCACTCTATCAACAAACTCAATAGAAATCCCTTCCTAGTTTCCGATTTTAAACACATCAACGTCCTTATATGTCGTTTAGGTATTTACAATGAAAACTGTCACGGTTATGCAGAAGTCAATAAATTATTCATACTTTATTTCCCAAAAATAAAAGCTAATTTGTTCTTCGTTGTATATTTTTGTTATATAATAATAAGCTACGATATTTATTTATGCCGAAAGTAATTATAATAGAGGATTACCTTTAGGAAGGTAATATATAACTACAGTTGGAAAAATAATTTCAATCTGAATTTTCGATAATTTATAGGCAGTAGTATTTATAAGTAGGTATGTAGTAGGTATTATAATGAAGATTAAAAAAGATTTATCGAAGTAAATATATAGGTATGTGTTAAATACCTGTGGCACAAAATAACCTTAATTTTTTGGCTGTTAGGTAAATCCGACCTACTTTTGATTCGAACTACGGGGTGTACCTATTCTATTTTATCGTGTACGATAAAACTTTCTAACTTCCAGGAAAAACAGAAGCGCTAAGTATTCGCTTGCTGAAAATAACTTTATCAAAATCTTTACAAAGCTACTTTAGTGTGAAATATGTTTGATCGCTTTGAAATCGTTCATGCGTGATAAATAAAGATTAAAATGTTCACACACGAGCGCCAACCGGTGACGTTTTTGCGGAGACGCGTAAAAACCGCTAGCTTTTTTTTTGAAATAGAGATGAGATCTAATAAAATATATAATATTATACAGTGGGTTTGAATGTTGCATGTGACTTTTACCACAATAATTTTATACAGCAAATAGGTGTAGGCGCCTACGTACATTGCTATTCCGCTTACGTCTGCGTATTTGAACAGGCAATTGACTCACAGCAATAACGTTTTGCTTTTGGTACTTGAAGCTCGTACGCGCTACAACTGTACAATACCTATACTACCTATACGTATAATCAATAAATCCCTTATTAGAACGGCTGAATAATCGCGAATTAATTAATTTTGTAAGCTATTTGACGAGTGGACTTGAGCTAGTTTAGTATTGACCCCACGAAGTATATTCTCATCAAGGTCAAGTAATTTTGTTCATAAACAGTTGCATTATGTTCCTAAAAATTAACCAGTACAAGATCATCCTAATATACCTAGTATTTCAATAAACTTAATTTCATTATAAATAAAACCATCATTGTAGTACTAACATAAAGTTAAATATTTCATTTATTAGACCAGGGACTTTAAGGCGTGGATGCGGATCAATTCTAGGACCACATTAAAAAAATTCACACAAATTAAAAAGGTGGTAACGTCGAAGCCGCATTATTTCGGTCCGTCCATCCCTCTTGAATCCAATTTGCGGCTCCCAATGCGACGACTCTCTTACGGCCGCTTTCTATAACCAATCCCAATCCTTAATTTGCGGATCGAGATTGATATTTGAATCCATTTCCTACTTTTAGGTTTGCAATAATCGATCGAAAACTCGATATGGCGATCTTTTTTTTCAATCCATCTTTGGGAGGACGAATCGGATTTTTAGATAGGTATTTGTATGAAAGTGACAGTTATGCTATTTCTGTATCCGATCTCCGATTTTGACAAATCGATTTTTGAACGTAATTGATCTTTATTTGGAATCCCCAAAGATTGACCGATTGCACTGTGCAAAAACGTGAAAATGGAAATATTTTCAAGTGATAGTGATAGTGATCTTGATGTATTAGCTCAGCTATCGGATTGGGATGACAGCGACGGGGAACAAGAGAAAGCTGTGTCCTCAAACACTTTTCGCCGAATAAATTTCATGGCAAGTTTAACCGACGCAGAGTTTACATTCAGATTCAGAATGAACAAAGCGTCGGTTGAATCTGTTTAAAAAATAAAATAAAGCTAAGTAAGTGTAAAGTACAAAATGGTGCGAAATGCCGCGTTCCCGCGCTTAATTTGATAGCAACCTTTGAGAGGAAAGCCTTCTGGGTTTTAGAGGTATGGCTCACTATTGCTACTCTATTGGTTACATGCTCGATGGACGCGGGTGACGCGTGCCGTGCCGTTCCGTTACTTTTCAACAAAATTTAAGTTTCACTAATCTCGACATATATTTTAATAAAATACTTTTCCGTTGCAACTTCGCATTTATTTCTTACTGTTTATGCAATATCATGTGATGACATACATAAAATGCATTAGCTTTGATAAAATAACTACCATTTTACTCATTAAGTGCCACTGTGTACTTTTACTGCAAATGCGTGAAACAAAACGTTAGGGAGGGCGCAAATTTATGACCAATCTCTTTTTTCTTACGGATTCGGCGACGAGATCGACATATTGAAATACAGATTTAGCATCAATCGATGGATCAGACAAAATCTGGATTAATAAGAATCTTAGATTCTCGATCGAATATTGAAAGCGGCCGTTAATGGGATTTCGGCCACGCTCTAAAAAGGCTATTTACACAATCAACAAATTTATAGATACCTACTTAGTTAAGGTGATTAGCTGTAGGTACTAGAAGAACATATACTCGTTGGTTAGGTAGTCTACCTATGAACTTTATATAATGGTGTGTACATATAAATAACTATAACTATAATATATGAAAATAATGAGGCAGAATTAGTGAGTGTAACCAAAACCATTTATTTTAAGTTTAAGACCAATAGTTTTATTTGAAGATTACACTGACAAACGTCACGACCTTAAACCCTGTCGCTAAACCATGCAGTAGGTACCTATACAGAAATTCAACTTAATTTAGGAGATATGTGCTCTTTTATTCTTATTAAATATGACAGAGGTGATTATAGTGTAAATTACGACGTTACCTACTGCTTATTGAATCCATTAAATAATAAAACAAAATAAAGTGAGATAATTAAATATCGGGAAACGTTCGCAAAGCAGCAATTCACGAAGGCTTAGGTAATCTTGTTTGTTTTGGGATTCAAATGTGTAGCGGAGGCAAGTTAACACTCAATTAAAAATACTGATTTCCGACCTGGTTTAATTAAGACCGGAAATTAATGTGGATGTTGTCCCGGAACAAACTAATGAAGAGTAGCGTTCTTATCGGAAGGAAACATATTTTAAAGCTTAAAAAGAGGTTATATAAATATATTTTATCTAGAGGTATTTTTATCAGCGTATGAATTAAGTTTGATCTGATTTTAGGAATTGGAGATAAAAATAAAATTTTCGGCGATGAATAGCTTGATCCGCAACCGCTATTCGTTTAAAGAAAGCCATAAGATTATAGTTTACATCAATCTACATTAAAATTTGATTTGTTTGCTAGTATTAAGTGAGGCGTAAGGTTCGATTTCATTAAATATTTCAAATTTCAAGTGACTAAATGTCTCTTGGCTTTAGGTAATTTTGAGTGACAAACGAGCGGTTGAGCACCGGCTGCGTCTTGAGCCGAGTCCGTCACGTGCGCTCGGTAAATAAAATACGTTCAAGTAAGCCGCCCGTCTCGCCCGCCCACAACCAAACGCGGGATGACAAATCTCATTCCGCATGCAAATTTCATGGGTCCCGTCTTGAGCGACCTTTACGATGTTTATTTTAGTGAATTATAATTTTAATATTTCATTTGAACGTAGCTCCGTTTTAGTGCGGTACCATAACAGGCGGTAAAACGCACCCCAATTTCATCGTTTCACGACATGCGCTAAGAATTTCATGCACCCGTTCGAGTTGGATCGAGGAGCTCCATCGCGTATAATGATAAGCCACGATAATAAAAGGGAAAATTTAACGCTTTCCGCATTTTACGCAAGCATTGGCATGAATAAGGTTCTCTTACGTAGCGCCAGCGAGTCGGCCGAACAGTGCGGACGCACGCTGAATCGCAAAGTAGTAAATCAGTTCATTGTTGTGAGCGGCTGAATATTCAGTTACCTACGCCATTTTCTAGAATAGCATTTACATATTAATCCGATTATGTATTAGAGTGATCGTATGATAATTACTGAAATATGACATACTACTACTATTATAATAAATACGGACACTTTACAAAACTACTAATAGTCTTTAAACATCTACAATGAAAGTAAAGCCGAGACGGTAACAATTATGTTACGAGTTTAGTACAAGGTTGCTTAAAAATACACTTAGCACATTCCTTGTGAGTAGTGAAGGAAGTGGCATGGCACCAACACAGAGGTCCTTATGCATTAGCGCGTAGGAGACTAATGTTTACTCAGCGCAGCTTCGTGTTTGTCCAACAGGCTTTGTGGATCCTGCCGCTTCCCTAACCTGTTGGACATTTATCTATTCTATTCACTAAACTAAAACGTGTTTCTTTTTACAGGTTTTTCGGTCCAGTTGTTTAACTTATTCGAACGGTTATTTAACACAGAGTTGGATTTAACGTTAAAGATGTATAAATCAATGAGTAGGTACCGTGGTAGGTGATCGAAATTTTTTAGCTCACTTAGTTTGATTTGAACTAAGCAAGATGCCTTAGATAGACGTGCCCGCCGGCACCTAATCCTCGAAAGGTCGTGATACATAGACATCACCGAAAACTGTAAGTGGTTGTTCTGACGCCTCTTGATGCTAAATGGCGTTTAGGTAGGGCGTGAACATGGAATAAACTGGCACATAAGCGCGTGCGAGCCGGAAATCGTAGCCGTCGACGAACCATCATCGTGTCGTCGGATTGGCCCGTAACGCGGGGCCCTATATCCGCCGCGGAATAGAACGTGATTCCACTTCCAACGTTGCACAAGCCTATACCTACAAGTAAGAAGTTATACAGCCCTCCTGAAACGTGGCAAGATTTGGGTAGAACGCAAATCTCAAAATTCCAGTACACATTTTATATTAACTATGCAGGAATGAAATAAATCAAACAAATCTAAATTAGGTATTGGTTTCGCATGTAGCTAAGCTAATATGTAAATGATTTCAAATCTGAGGAATGTTTACGTGATTCAGTAATATTACCAGAAAGTAATTCAAACGAGAACATAAATCTATGCGTATCGCACATACCTAATACGTTAGGTACATTTTGACTTCAGAATAATCGATACCACAAGCGTAGATATGAGCGAGCACAAACAAAGTTTATGATTTATTGGACCAACCTTTGTAGTGTTTTAGAAAACAATGGGGGCACATTCGACATATTGATAACTAGCCCCACATTTACAGCCTATATCATTCACGGTGTCAGCTAGCCTCGAACAAAAAATCAATTCTATCCGTTGCCCCGACATAACGCGACCTTTATGATAATATAACTACCCCGTGTCATACAATTATTTTAATGGAATACTATTCTTATTTTTATCGAAGCTTTGTGAGCTTACTATAATAGGTCACAAAGCATTGATAAAAATAATAACTGCATGCCATACGTTATTATAACCCTTAAAAGTGCACTTATAGCTTGGCTCTATTGAGTATCTAGAGAGTCGTAAGAAAACAAGCTAAGCTGGTAACATTAACAATTAATACATCATCGTATATGGTTCAGCAACCTGTATCGTGTGATAGAACAATGTTAATCACAGTTGCAGTACATGTCTAATGTCCAAGCTGTGACCTAATATACAAGGTACGACTGACATTATTAGCACTTAAGTCTTCAATACATAATATAAGACGACAAATGAGCCGTTATTACATAAAAATAAATTGGATGAATTATTACTAACACCAATATTAAACTAGAAAACCCGTCTCAAAGGATTTTAGAATCTAGTTATAATAAAACGTTTAAAAACTTAATACTTTTCAGTTTCAACAAATAGGTATACAGGCATTGTTAACAGTTCGGAACAGTGTGTTCAAGTTAAAATTCAAGTCCCAAAGACGACAGATGTTTCCTTCCGAGAAAGTTCAGTTCTAAGTTTTCAGATAAAAGAATTCATCGAAAGCAGCGTACTCCGATTCATCTTTGTTAAAAATTTATTGAATACCTATCAGTACTCCACGTAGAATTTTAATATCATCTTCAAAGTAAATTACTTATATGATAAATCACAACTGGTTTATTAACTAAATTCACTCATTGGGTTTAACTCGATTTTCTAGTAATTATAATGGTAATCTGGATAAGGTGATATTATATGACGTTTTTAATATCCACATGACGATAATAATGACAATCAATCTATACGTACTATTCGATTGTATCTAAAGTGAAAGTGAAGTTATGATCTGTTTAAGAAATCATTATATTGTGCTTCTTTGATATTTGAATTAAAATATTTTTTTATTATCTAAGATATTACTAAGATACCTGGTATGAAAAATATATGAAAATTTAAGGAGTAAACCGTGACGAATCTTAGAACGTTGCTTGGCAGTTACTTTTTTAGGTGGTTATAATTATTAAGTTTCTCGACTACAGTCACGGAAAATTATCTGATTTATCTAGATTCACTATGCAGATTGCAAGCGTAGTAAGTAAACAATAAGTATATATAAATCCAAGAATTTAAGTAACGTTTATAGAAAAATACTAAAGTGAACGTTCTGCCGTCGGAATTTTGGTAATACAATAAAATTTCCTCTCGGTTACATAAAATGTGGCGAAAATCGTCGAGTGAACGTCGCAGCGTGTCACAAGCCGTCACTCCCTGGGAGAAGCAACACCCGAATTAAATTCCTACTCTCTTCGCCAATGTGTCCACGTTACGGCTACGTAGGTACAACAAAACCAAAATTAAGTGTATTATTTAGTTAAAGTGTTAGAGTCGTGTTGAAGATGTTTGTAAAATTGCGGTCGTCGTATCAAATTTCACGCTAACGACGCGGCATATAGCTGAAACAATTGTGGAGTGGAAAAGCAAGTTATGGTCCCAGTGAAGGGAGAGGACAGGCGAGAGCATTAAGATAAAGCGCATTGGGCAGCAGCCAGCGTCTCAAGTGTCCGACTGGTGCCAAGGCTGCCAAGAGTCGCCTCGACCCGTCAACCTGCGTCCGTAACCGTTGGAACATGTTGATGCCCTTATATCACAATGATCTTGTCTAATATAATTATTAGATAGATTCGTTGCTCTAAAGAATATCATCTACTCCGACACTCCGAGACAAAAGCACAAAGCAGCAACATCAGTCAACCGTGTCCCCCACACCTGCAATGCAGCATGTGAATACAAAATCCGAAAGATACAAATGTAAGTTTGATACATTCTCACATTCACATAATGTGCCTCAAAAACTGTTGAAATTGCAACAAACATTTTATAATAGTAATCTTAGTTACGACACTTGAAATTGCTACTAGTTCTTATTGCTTTTCTGTTGCTAAAGTACGACGTAGAGACACCTGGCTTCTAGCACAATTTTCTTAAATCATCTCGAGCTTCGTCAAGTGTTACTTACCTACTCTCTCATAAAATTCAGGACACCTACTTACCTAGAGTAGAATGAAGAATAGATTTAATTAAAATCTTGGCCCCGTCAAGACACGTCTTGTTAAATAATATCAATTCGTTTTATTCTGAAACTCACAAAGATTACCTTTTCTTTAACCTCATTACTTATAAAATGTTACACATATATTAATAACCTTTGCTTTTAACATTTAATTTAACTTGGCATAGAATAAATCACGTAATTTTTTTATCTGACGTTAATGAAAACCCATCAGTTAGTGAAAATCTTGACTGCAGTGCAGCATAGGTACTTTAAGCAATATGCATTCAGAACTTGTCTGTAACTAACCTCAATATCAATAAACAAAGTTTCCGAAAGCGCAATAATGTGTTGAACCCTCTTACGGGTCGACATAGAGTGGAAGTCAGCAGTTTCTTTGAAGCGCATCCTCGGCTGGAGGACAATAATGAATTCATGCCCGCGGAGAGCAGGGCGGGGATGCTCAAGCGTGCTCGTACGCTCCACTTTGCACTTCCTCTCTTATAAAGCGATTAATGACAGTGCGACCTTTGAGGCGACTGACGATCAAAATAAGAAGGAAATAAAATGTAATCGTTAAAACGCTTTTCTTATCGACTTTGCCGCCGCTTTCATTGGAGCTTTTAAAAACTTTTGACATTTACTAAACTGACTAGCTTTCAATAGGCACCTACCTACTACATTGCGCCTTATACGGTATCACAGTTTTATAATAATAATTGACTTGAATTATAATAAGAAAACGTACATTAATACATATAGGTATATCGCTTCGCTAACGACCTATGAACTTCACTACGTAGACACGACATCTCCGAGTTCGGGAAATACATTTCCACACCGGTTTAACATATTCTAAGAAAAGCGCTGAGGTAATACAAGTAGACATTTGTATCATATTTTGATGGAAATGGATGGAGGTACATTTCGTTATTTATGTAAGTATACCTACTTCTAACAAATATGATAATTTTATACATGTACCTACCGATAAATTCAATGAAAAGTCTGTAAAGTTTCTTGGAGATTTGTATAGTACTAATTTAGTAATGTATTTTGAGGAAAATAGTAGCCAAATAAAGAAGCGATTACCTACAGCGCAGAGTGCAGGTGCAGAGGGACGAGCACGGAAATCGAATAAAAAGCATTAGATAACGCCGCGCTACTGTGCATTTCCACATTATCGGAATGGAATGTCGCCAACATTGCAATTAACTTTTTAAACGTTTGAACTATTTAAAATCTATACGTACTATTCGATTGTATAGATATATTGCAGTAAAAAATAAAAAGTAGGTATTTAAGTTCACAATTCCATTAACTTTTCAATGTTGGATACTTTTAATGTTAGTATTATGATACTGCATCAGTTAAGGAACAGATTGACGGAACAGAAAAAAACATTCATGTACGAACAATTTGTTCTGTCTGACATTATTTGTACGTATTACCTAAGAGGTAGTAAAAAAAGATTTAATGAAGTATATTCAGACATTGTTTTCGGATATAGGTATTTGCCGACTAGTACATTAGGTACCTACTTTATTATATTAGAATGTTTGGACTATATAAGGCAATTAATTATAATTTGTAAAGCTTCTGAAGAATTCAGCATATTTAATATACCTACTTTAAAAGTTGTTTACATAAAAGGGTCATTAGGCGTTTTACGTCGCTTTTCAAAACCCATGTAAAATACAGCCGTTATAATAATATACAACTCATGTCTCATAAAATTAATGATTATAATTCTCCAATTCTATGCGAGATATGATATTGAAATTGGGCATTGTTATAATATTGTACAGATGCATAATAGTTAAGTCCATTAGATGAGAGTGTTGTTGTACCATTAGTCGTGACTTGGCATCGAGTTAGCTTGCTAATGTGCAATCAAATAGCGCCGGTGACCACCACTTAATTATGCGTACGCCCTATGAATTCAAATCAAACGTGTAATGCCGTACAAACGTCTTGATATTAATAACGAATCATAATACCAAATCGTTATTTAAATTTATAGTCTTGACTAGTTGACCACAACAAGCCAACATTTACTAATAAAATGTTGACTTATGAAACTGTGAATTTATTTACGCAAAATAATTTCCACTCTGCACAGTGGGTGCTACGGTAAAAGTTTCACCAGATTAAGACAGAATTTCCACTTTTATTTGTTTAATGAGCAAACATAAACAAGAACTTGTTCAAAGGGTGGAAATGTCTCTGCTTAACCGCCGCGGCCCGGATTTCGTGCCAAATATTTATTTTAATTACATCTCGGTGCCTTCAAAGCTCAAGTTAAATGTCGCCACCACCTTCCACGCCGATGTTTCAAATAAAGGAAGCTTTCGTATTTGCATTAACTGCAACGCATAACAAGAAAGGAATAATATTTAATCGAATTTCAAGTTGCTGTGAGAGTAGCGAAAATGATTTTATGTACGCCGCAATACCGATCGGTCATAGCTAAAGAAATTAAAAAATATGTGGTGGAAATAGTTATCTGCAGCGGAATATCGATGGAGCGTCTCCTTCGGGAGATAGGTACGTAATATGGCTAGTGCAAAGAAGAGCTTTGAGAGGCAGCCACAATAAGAAGAATGAAGTACTTTAAAGTACCTACATTTAATAAGATCTACTAATAAATCGGAAATGAACAGTCAAAACTTAATTAAAACTAAGGGGAAGAATAAAGGGGAACATTGCCCGTACATGAAGTGCGCGACAACAAAGCGATGGCAGCGGTAGCCGTCATTTCTGCTGTCAACTACAACTGCTAAGTGCGATCTAAGATTAATTCTCAACGAGTTTAGGACTCAACTTAGTTATTGAATAGAAGGAACAGACACCCAACCGATGTTTAGTTTTCACTAATGTCCACAAATAGCACAATAAGTTTGTTTTCACAACCAATGCATTCAATCAAACAGACGTTATATATATTTTGTCCGTTTCCAAACCTAATGTATGGTCATCGTAGGGGGGATTAAGCAACTGATTGATGGAAGTGATTATGTGAAAACTAATGAAAATAACTCAGGATCGGGTCGTTCCATTACAAAAATGGAGCAAAATAATCACATGGAAACATAAACAACGGTTATTAACGGTGGATGAAATTAACGAGAATATGGCAAAGGTCGCATTCCCGACGGTAGGTGGCATTCCTTACGGTTGCAAGGGAGCACAAACTAAGAAAACACATCTGCGCATAAATTCTGAACACGTCCGGCTATATAAATTCATAACTTCGGAACGGAGCGGAGACAGACGGTACGCGAGAACCTTTACGAATTTATTAAATAAATTAATTGAACCAAAACGAACGGGACGGCTTGAATATTGAACGAGTTGAAAAGTGCCACTAAAAATGTAGCGACGGTTCGGTATCATAGCAAAATTAAGTGAAACACTTATATAAGTGTTTTCTTATGTCAAAAATCATGGTCTTTTATTGCGATTTTCATATTTTGGTATAGTTAGTTAGATAAATTTAAGCGCCTAATTAAATTATAATGAAATCAAATCTATAAGTCGAAACATTATTTAACTACGTGTATTACAAAGGAAACACAATATAAAACTATTTACTCATAAGTATATTGGTGGAATTAAATATTTCATTGCTTATAGTTCCAATAATAATAATACATATGTAAATACCAACTAATAAATTAACTATCTTACTTCCCAAAAATCGACAAATAAATAGATATAAACAGAACCTTAGCTTTCAGCTTCAGTACATCAAATTGTGTATAGCATTAGTGCCAACATGGCGTCGACTTTTCCAATAAACCAACCGACAGAGTGCATAACGTGCCGAGATTACTTATAGCCTCTGGAGTGGGCGATCAAACAACAATATTGTGACGGTCCCGGACACTAGATTATTTTTTCCCCTGGCATTTTGGCTATGAATTAATCTTTACTTATAATGAAACTGTAATAAAAGCTCAGTGCAATAATTAGTATATTTTTATCTGTGGTGTGTAATATTATAGTTCCATCAGCTCTTACATAACTCTTTATAAAAAACTATCTTTCGCCCTGCGGTTTCACCCACTTAGTTACCATTCCTGTAGGGGATTAAATATACGCCTATGTTGCCCTGATGATGTACTCAGTTGGTGAAAGTTTAATGCAAATCGGTATCTATTCAAACACACAAAAAATCAAACTCTTTATATATTAATGCAGATTATAAGTATGTATTATTATGCTGTTCATAGGTGGTTCTAGGTTAATTTAAATACCATCGCTTGGTGGAACTAACGTTAAGTCCATAGGATGATTAATTAAGTTAACAGGTGCTGGAAAAGATGTGCCGTCTTACATAACATTATACGGAAACTTTAGTTGGTATCTAAGCGTGTGAGGTGAATAAGTACCTGCGTCAGTTCAAAGAATAATTTTCTCATTAAAAACATACATAAGAGAGATAAATTTTCTATAAGTGACCTAATTAGATTTTGAAAGAATTACTAACATTTAGAAAACATACGAAGGCGACTCCTTCGATTAAGCTTATAAAAACCTTATAACATAACTGAGTTCCGTTTAATTCTTAAATTATCAAGTACAAACTTAGGCCCAACATTTAAATAATAACAATAAACCCAAGCATAAATACACTAACTCATCTTAATATTTTCATCACAAAATATGAATGGAATGTGTTTGATAAGAGGGATGAGTTCCTTGTTCTAAATACATGCCGTTCATGGTCATTTTAAAGTAAACGATAATTTGCCTAGATTAGATTCGTAGGTACCTACACGATATTTTGCAAAATTGAGAATAGAGATATTAAATATAAATGAGATATACCGATGTTATATTTCATGAGAATGTAAACAGTAATTCTTATAAATGTTTTTATTTTTCATTTTAGTACGTACCTACAGTTACTTAAACAGATTAAAGTCATATTTTGTGTAGGTAATGGGATAGGATAAAAATAGGTAAATAAAAACAAAAGCAACATTGCACAATGTGCGGGCGTTATCTATCTGTGGAAACATTGCGAGGACGTTGTATTATGGCGCATATGGCATGAACTCATTAACGCGCCATAGTCCCGACGCAGCACAGCCAACTGCTGCAATCCAGGTCTTAACGAAAGGCAATTAAGCATCTGCCACCATTTGTGGCCGCTTTACAGCGCTATTATGCGGTGTTTTCAAACAATTACGAAAAATGTATGTATACCTCAAAAATTTATATTCCCAACTTTACCTTAAAACTCTAATGCTACGGTCACACGCGCGACGTGCAGCCCGGCGGGCTCCACGGCCGGCTGCACGGCATGCAGCCCGTCCCGGGCCGGCGGGCATTCAAGCTGTTCACACGCACGCCGTCGTGTCAGTCAGTGCCAGAATGGCGAGCAGCGAGGATCTCGTTGTTGTTGCTGCCATATCCTTTGGCTTAACTTATTTTTATTGGAAAAAGAAACAAAATTATGAACGACGGAGAAAAAGACTGCAAAGAAGGTGGTGGGTGATAACAGTTCACACAGCGACTTTCTTAGCAACGTTGAATGAAGATCCACTCGTCGCGAAAGCGCGGGAGAGACTGACTGCCCGCGCGCGTGTAAACAGTCACCGGGCGCCCGCACATTCATCCTTTGAACTTTGCCAAAAAACCGACACTTGCCCGATTCGCGGCATTCACGTTCACAGGCGCGTTCACGGACTCGGGCGTACCGTTTACACGCTCGTGAATGTAAATGTGCACGTTGAATGTAGAGTTGAACGCGCGCGTGTGAACCTACCATTACAGGTTTATCGGATCGCACAACTCAGCGCGAGGATGAAAGTAAGTTGACAAAGCGATTGTGAACCCCATGGAAAAATCCCAAAGGATAACGTTTTATTCAGCTCGAAAAAAGCTTTGTTGTAGTTATTCCTTATTGGGAATCCTCAAAAAACCTTCCGACAAAAAATGACTTTTGGGTGCAATAAATCAAAAATGCGCATAAAAAAGTAATGTAATAAAGATTGTGTACGGAAACATCTAAGATGATTACGAAACCTGTGTTTTCTTTTTCCTTGTCTTAAACAAGACAAATATTGTACGTTACGCACGTGTAGTCGTCCTAATAAGTTATCTAGTTAGGTACCTTTGTCAGTGATAAATCGTATAATACGCGGTACAACTATAAGGCACAGTTCTCAGCTCTGGAACTGTGCGAACATAAGGAAACTGGACTTTGCGCCACCACAACAAGTGGCCAACCCTAAAAATTGTTTAGCTTTTATACTCCGGAAAAGAAAGTTAACAATGGGGTTGATTAACTTTAAATTAGAATGAAACCCCTTTATTTAATTTATTCCTGTAAACTCATCTATGGCATATAGATTATATGTAATGTTTTTAATTAAAATGGCATAAAAATATATATCACTTTGACAGACGACTATATAAGAAAATAATGAGATGTCGAAAGGATTTATTTACGGATCACTAGAAATAAAATGAAGATATCAAAAGGTAAACGAATCTCGTACATTTATAAAATAAATCGGTAATGAATCAGGGTGCTATTATTATATACAATACATCTAAGCGCAGGAACATTAATTGCTTGAGAACATACAGAATAAAAGGAAAACGTACCTAATCTGCGTAATTCTGATTAAACCACCACGAAATAGACGTAGTGTTTGGCGTATCGTGATTAGGCCGCTTTGAAGGATGAATTCCGGTTAATTACGACGGTATAGCTTGGAAAATTACCGAGGTCTTGTCAAGAATAAATTCGATCCTGCAACGTTACACTACACCTCGGTGTCGACTTAAATGGTGGTGGTATACTTAGTTAATGTGGCTATTATAAGGCGAGGCACATTATTTCAGAAGGTGGAACAATTGCGGCGGGCAGCTTGGTTAGCCCGGCAGCGACACGTGTAATGAGATAAAGTAACGGCTCGCGGCCGTGCCCTCCTAGAACAAAGGTCTTCCGACAGTTCCGACGTCGCCCTGTGCCGTCCGCAACCGCTCACACGAGAATAATACCTTCTGTGTTAACTGTTCTAGCTTACTTCGATGCTATAATATATTATAGGTACGAAGCTAGGCACTTACCCATTATAATAATACCAATAGCGAAACTAGTTATATTCTATATCTAATACTATACTTTGTAGAGGACTCTACCATATGTAACTAAAAGTAATTTGTAATATGACGTGACAAAAAAAACCTTTGTACAAAAATACTATTATAAAAAAACAGCTCTACATTTGTAGTTTTTTAATGATGTTTTTATTGTTAGTATATTTTACTTTCACACGTAAATTATAACAGGTATTATTATAAACGAAAGTAAAGTTTGCATAAAACCACCTTAAACTTAACTGAAACCTTCGGGCGATTCATTTCAAATATTTGTTTAGATGACGTCAACGTTTAAGCGTTCGAATAAAATATTTGCGGTACCTTCCATTTCAATTTTAACCTTAATCGCTTCACGAATAACGGTGGCTTCAGGATATTGCCTACTGTCGTTTCTAAAAGCACCGACCTTAATAAATATGGATATAAACTCGAGCTCGTATCTTATAAGTGCCAACAAAATAAACAATACAAATCGACATTTAGGATGCTAATTTACCGCTGATTATGTTACCGGAAAGCAAACGAATATAATTATATGGTGGTGGAATATTATGGTCATTTATCAAAGTACCTATATGTCAAGACATCTTGATAGCGATATGTGGTATAGGTAGGTAGGTATGAACATAAATGGCTAATCAAAATCGGCATCGCATTCGACGTCAAGGTATTTAATCAAATGATATTCGCTCGTACAGCTCGATTTGTCTCTACATTCCATGACAGCAAACTCGTGAAATCGTCAATCGTGGTATTTCGAATGTCAAGATCGTTTGTCCGTTTGGTTACGTAGTAACTATTAAGTAAACTGTGGTTTGGAAGCCATAACTAATGATTCTACAGCAGGATAATATGTAATAAATTCATTAAAGCTCAATGATTTAATGATAAAACAATCTTAAAATATTTCTAAGCACATCTTTGATTTAGTTATTTTATACTTATACTACAAGCATTGTCCTATTTATTTACCTGATGGCTGACTTTCAAAGCAACGATCATTTTCACATACCTGAAACACAAAGGACACAAATTAGATAAGCATTTAATATTTAGCCTGAAAATTATGATTACAACAAAATATAATAAACAGAGTAAGGTATTCTGTTTAGTAAACGCTATCACCGGCCACAAGCTATGAGAGGCACATATTTAACGCTCCAGGCTTATCTCAACGAGGCGGGCGCGGGAGGCGGCACGTGCTACAATATCGAGCCTATCTTTCTACTAATGGCCTACATGTGAAAGGTGAATGGCTCCATCCTAACATGGAGCGATATAACCACGCTGAAGATGGATGATGGTTTATTTAGTTACCTGCTACGCGCATCGGTTGATAAAAACGATTGCGCTTGGGTAGACCCGATTCGGGGGGTTTATGATATGAGAGGCAAATGTTCAGGCAAAGCGAAAATCTGTGGAGGTGAGGTGTGGCCATCAATTATCTACATGTTATACTGGCGCCCGGCGGGCTACCGTACAGTGCGCGTCACCGATGTCCATTACGATGAAACATGTTGGTCTAATTAATGGACACAGTCTATTATTGTGTGGAAGCGACGTGTTGTACATGCTTATGTGTTCCTATCTATTAAATACGTGTACGCTTCTCTATTTATAGAATATTGTGACATTTGCAATTAATAGAGTATTATGTAATACCTCTTATAGGAATATACTATTATTTTACTTCCTATTTCTTCATAAATAAATTGGTTGGTCTTTCTTTCACTGTAAAATCATCTTTATAGTTATGGTTCTTTTATATCTATAATAGTGGTTTTGTGTGTTCTAAATAATAAACCCATGATACAAAATCAATAAAATGATACAAATCTATATATGATTTATGAATATTGATACCTAAAACAAATGTTTCATATCGTATGAATCCATGTGCATTGATTAATAAAATAGCGTCATAAAAACTACATAATTGTTTGCTAGTTGTATTGGAGTTAATGGGCATGAACCAAATGATTCAATGATGGGAACAATAATGAATTCACGTCGCGTGCGTTTCAGTAATGTTTACGGTTAATAGATCGGGGATGGATACCTAAATAAAATTCTTATTACAATGTGAAATAAAATACAATTTCCTAGACTTTTGTAACTGCCCTTTCTTTTGAAAGGCTTAAGCAAGTTCCACATACAAAATTCATCTAGTACGCTTCCAAGCATATAGTTAGAGATGGCATCTGTCGCACACAATGTGACCGAACACATTTTATATTGCATGCCGTTCATCATATCAATCTTACGCCGGGACTCATGGGCTTAAATATAATGCAACAAAGAGCGAACTCATGGTATTTAAAGCAGGTAGCAAATGTTATAGTACAATCCCACCAGTAATGCTTTGCGGCAGACCTCTTAATAGAGTTGCCAATTTTAAATATCTGGGTCATTGGGTCTCAGACGACTTAAAGGATAATACTGATATTGAACGGGAGCGCAGGTCGCTGGCTGTTCGATGTGGGATGTTGGCCCACAGGTTTGCACGCTGTACGGCTCAGGTTAAGGTGACGCTTTTCAAAGCATACTGCCAATCCTTTTACACGTGCAGCCTGTGGGTGAACTTTACGCAGAAGGCATATAGTGGCCTGCGCATCCAATACAATAATACGTTCAGGGTGTTGATGGGGCTGCAGCGTTTTTGTAGCGCATCCGGCATGTTTGCTAACGCCGATGTGGATAGTTTCTCGGCCATCATGCGTAAGAGATGTACATCTCTGTTACGCCGTGTTCGCGGCAGCCCCAACACCATTCTCAAAACGTTCGCTGACAGGTGGGACTCTCCGACCTTGGGGAGGTGGATACGACTGCATGCAGTCAAGTAGACATTTCCAGGACCGGAGAGCCTCACGCTTGTATAATAATGTTACTAACACTAGTATTATAAGTTCTTATTGTTACTAATACTAATAATTGTATGTATGTTACTAACACTAGTTGTATAAGTTTGCACTGTTACTAACAAATATGGATTTTTTTCTGAATTAAACGTTTATTATTATTATTATTATTATATACCGAGATTTGCGGAGTCCGCAGAATTTCCAAAACTCTACTGCATTGCGTGCGACAGTGCTTTAATTTTTCCAAAATGAAGTAACCGCTGCGAGACAAATTAAACATTTCATGCAACATAATATCTGATGGTTTAAACTTTATTTTGTGCTGTAAAAAAATAAAATTATTGTAACGGGACCACGCCTCAATACGAGTCACAATTAAATTTTAATATATCAGAACCAATTTTGTACGTTGCGTCAAAATACTACGAGAAATTGTGAAGCCATAGGTAGTAGCCATCGGTGGTGGACTGGCGAGGCGATGTGACGGCCGAACCAGCCGGCACCTGAGCCCGGACGAGGCGCCCCCTAATGGCCTGTCGCGCGTCCATCCGCGCCGGTGATTGATCGACACACCCCCATGACGTGTGCACACACATCGCTTACATCGCCTCTACGATATCACGCGTAATCCATCACACATTCCAAATTTGCGGCATAAACGTTAAAACATGGACTGGCAGTTTATTGCACATAAGAAAAAAATCTGTCTCACGGTGCAAAATGACTAGGTAGTTATTTTGCACCGTAAGACAGAACTAAGAACTTAAAGCTCATAATGATGAATTAACAAGGAAAAGTCACTGTGAAGATTTTAGTTAGATACTAATTTCATGGAAAACTTTAACGACGAACTTAAAAAGATTGTAGTTAGACTTGACTCGGACAAACAATTCAACTCCTAAAATAGCTTTCTGTTATAGTAGAGAATCATAGTAGCATATACTAACTGTAATTAGTTTAATAAATAAATGAAACTGCACTCCATTTATTTATTACATACGTACCTACTTAATATACTTTTTACTATTTATATTTAAAAACAGAAGCGTATCGCGATTTACTTCTTAGTTGAAAAAAAAAGTAAAATAGTTAGTTCGCAGTTAAAAGCGCGCATTTACTTAGATTTCATGGTTATGTAAATAAACAAAGTACCTACTTCATCAATAATTCTAATGAAAAATATTAAAAACTTCTAACTTAAGTTTAAGCATTGAAATTTGATCGGCTTAAATGGACTAATAATAATGGGTTCCGCAGGATCCGTTCAAAACGAAACCCCAAAGAGAACCCATCAAGCTCTTTAAAACTTTACAAAGTTATTAACTAAAGCCTGCTATCTTAGAACAGCCATTTATGAAAATTTATTTAACCGTGATGTGCTCTGTTCTTAACTTTAAAGCCCTGGGGAAAGGGATTTTCGACCTAATACCAGCGACAGAAATGTTTTTGGACCGAGCCTGAAAAAATAAACCCTCGAGATACGTCAGGAAGCTAGTCCTTTGCAAATAGGTTATAAATTAACGCTTCTTTTCGCAACCGTATCAAAGCCGGAAGTTGCTTTTTTTTTCAATGGGTAGCATAATGTAAAAGGAGACAGGAGCTGTTACATACATTCTTGGTCTTAATAGTCGAAAATGGCGTTTATGTACCTTGTACCTTTATTATCAAAACATTCCTGAAAATCTGCAGAAATTAAAAATGATGGTAAAATGAGGTCGTTTTGGGACCTACATTTACAAAAAAATATATATTTATTTCAATTTCAACATATACCTACATACATACTTTGAATTTTTACGAACTCAACCCCCATGTAATGCCGAAGTAAAACATATGTCTACATATACCTATTTGCCATTGAAAATAGATGCAGGCACAAGATCTATAACTTCAGCTTCTATAGTTTCAAATTTCAGGTTTGTGGATGACAAGATATATATAATAAATAAATAAATATCCTGGGACATAAATAGCTGTTGTTTATATATAGACATTATAAAAACAGCAGTGAGATACAAATAGTCTCTACTGCTGAATACCATTTTGATACGGAACCCGATATGACCCTAAATACGATAGTTGAATGCAAAAATAAATGAAAAGTTTTTAAGACAAGCATAAATAAATGACCTACTAGGAGTTTTTAAGATGGAAAACTTTCAGTTTACATTTAGGCTTTGCGAAATAAACAAAACCGAACCGCCCACTCTACAATAACAAGGCCAAGTTGTTCGAGTGGAAGTGATCAATTTTCTCAACAATTTCACCGTCATCTCGAATCTTTTCAGGGGCACAAAACATTTAGCCAATTCAGCGCACAGGGACCGCCCGTGATAATAGAGCCTGCTGGCTGGGAGGGACAGTCATCGCAAACATAAGCCATTAGCGTATTGTTAGCGTCTTTTCAGCCGTGCCCTCCATTTTGGTGGTTTTTGTCGAGTATCTTCGAGTGCCTATATCAAAATAAATCATTCTTCGGTTTCATCCCATAATGAATACACATTCCGCCATGGCCGTGTACTTATTCTATTTAATACCGTCTTACATTTACTTAGAGAGACCGGGACATTCATTACAAACATTCTGGGAAAGCCGTAATGAATAGGCGCTGGAGGGAACATTCTGAGAAATAAAATATGGACATAATTTAACTAAGGGGTAAATAAATAAGTATAATAAGATGAATTTATTTCACATTTTAGGCCATTCACTGCAAATAGGTTCGTAATAGGTATGTTCAATATTCATAAGGATGAATTGAATAACAAGTATGATAAATAATGAGGACTGCTGGATAGCTTCGGGTCCTCCTTATTACAACTTTCTTTACTTATAAGGAAATGTACCTACTGCAAATAAATCCTACTAATACAATCATTCGAAAGTAAGGATGTTTGTGTAACATATTAAGTTATCAAGTCAGAACGGCTGAAAGAATCAGGATGAAATTTGGCACAGTGTTAGAATGTGTTCTGGAATAGCATGTATATTATCTTTATACATTCCATTTGTATCTCGATAACTTAAGTATAGATATAAACAATATCAATTGCGATCACGAATTGAAACACGAATTGATCACGAATTAAAATAGGGAACAATTAATTGCCTACGCACTAAAAAAATTCAGATGAATAAATTATTGATATTTTTGGAAAAATATTTGGGTATTTTATTATTTCAGAACTTTAAAATATTCACTAATATTCTATTTCTATCATGCCTATCTGTCCTACTCTTATATCACATATATTTTTACATTAGCAAACAGAGTTGACGCCTTTTCCTTGTATAAACTAACATGTCAGCTCGCTAACACGATACCGGGGTAAAAATATAACACTAGAACATCCTAAAGCTGTTGAATTCTGAAGTCATTGTGAAAATAAAACGTGAATATTTTTAAACTGTGAAGAGCTTCTGCTATGTACCTACTTAGTAACTCAAAATAAAAATAATTCAGTACAAATATCGTATAGTCATAGAGAATGGTACTGATGTGTATCAAAAACAGACAGAACATTACCATAAAATATCTCGCAACACAAAACAAGAAAATCAAGGATTGGGGGCTTAGTTTTAATCTCGGCAAACATTCACTGAATGTGGCAAAGATAATCCTGTATGTTGTTTCTAGACATTAATGTATGCTGCGGTCAGTCAGAGATGGCTGAAACGGGTATACGGTGTGTAGCCACAAGCTCATGGCCAGGTCGCGTGCAGCCGACAGACGATAGCGGCATGAAGCCGGCCATTCTCCTCGGAACAAAGCTCCCCTGATCTAATCAACGCAACAATACACCTCGGATAACTCCACAATTGAGCTGGAAAATAAACCGGCCGCCATCGCGCCACCCGCGCCAACACACCCGATATTTAAAATTACAAACAATATTACACGGCACGGATACAAACGAGTCCATTGTAGGCCGTGTGCTCACGACAGCTGTTTTAGATAACGTGTGCCCTCTCTAGAATAAAGCGTGCGTGAACAATTATAGCCACAATGCTAAACTGGTTTTATATTGTAACCTACCCGGTAGTAACTATAAACTATGCCTAGTTTAGATTCAGAGTGGCGACGTGGAAAGGAATGGACTATGTAGTATTTTTTTATATATTTAATGTAATATGTATACTAATCGCTATATCTGAAGTATGTTTTGATATTATATCACGCAATCTTTCTTACTATTATGTGATTCAAATACCGTATTTTCTAAGCACATTTAACGAATGATTCCATATTAGTTAATAAATAGGGTACGTTTTATGCGTTTACGATAAATAAATTGAAATTTTATTTCTATATCATCTCTAAACACCGAAGCTAATGTAAAAAGTAGCCCTTTCCACTCAAAGATCCTTCATGTTCATTCATACTCCAATAACTTTGATATCTCGTTGGAAAACGTCTTTATATTTTTGTTTTGAGTTGTTTGAATATGGAATATGAATGTCTATTCTACCATGTTTCTCTTTCCTGCATAAACATTAGAATAAAAAAATAATGTTTCTAAGTAACATCGTAAGGTGTCGTAGACATAGAATGACAAACCGGCATGTTCGGCAGCTTTCTTATTTATTAGTCTTAGGTAAATACTCAAGTTATATATATATAGGTATTATGAGATGGAGGGAGAGTTATACAAGTAACTTTAATTCATTTATAAGTACAATAAACATAAAACAGTAAATGTTTAGACATGATTAAGTAAATAAAACCAGTAGGCACACTTTGATACGATGAGGGTGATGTAATTTTAATATTTATTCATTGTTATATTAATTTTAATTATTAATATGATAAAAATGACGATAGCACGAAAATAATGCGATTAAAAAAAGTTGCTTAGGAACAAAGGTTTCAGTAGTGTACAAACATTTCTTACTAACGGTATAGTAATTCTAGATAATAAAATAGAGCGTTTACTTTACGCGATGGTCGAATGTGGGCGACGGCCGTGAAAGATAGAGGGTCCTCGTTCGTACCAAACAAATGTCCCAGTTTATCCATCCAACGTAAGCCATAATTTAATTAATTAGATAATGGGATCCAGTAAATTAAATTTAGGAACAACTGCACAGAATCAACAGCTATAAAAAAGAGAGCTCATAAATAAAATAGCTAGATAGCTACACATGTGTTAATTTCGATAGGCTATTAAGTTATGGAATGGGATCCCCTGTCCGTTCCGGGCGAACTGGGGCTGAGAGATGTCCAACGTCACAAACGGGTCGAGTGTGACTGACAAGCACGCGAGATAATGCGATCCCTGCCTAAACAAAGCACGGTGCCTGATTTAATCAACGATTCTATACGATGATCTATATGTAAGCCAGCGCTTTGGTATAGTGTCATCGGCCAAGCACCTACCTACTCGATGACAGATATCCAAGTAAGTGATCGGTACGTGATGTTTCACATACGGATACCTAATATAATACTACCATCCAAATGTAATAAATTATTTATATGAGCAATAAATTGAACATGAATCGAGAATCGAATCTTTAATTCAGAAGTCACTTAAAAAACAGTTCACATTTTTTCCATGGTATCCAAGTTCCGATTACTCATACATAAAGCGATAATAGATATTAAGTCATCATCACTAAACGACTCTCAAGTTCAAGTACCTACAGCTAGTAATCCATATCTAATAGACACGAAAGGAATATCTTTTCCGTCACCTTATCAGGCGCTACTTATAAAATAATGTCTAGCTCCTGCACTAATCAACATAGTAAATTAAATCGTATCGGTACTATTAAAAACTTATTTAACCACTTCGAGAATGCAGCAGTTGGCCAGTATGATTCGGTATTAGTTACATCCTCGCACTTCATGAAGGTTTTAGCAAACCTAGGTAGCGTACAATAAAGAGTTCACGTTATGTAAAAACCGCGTCAGTTGGCGTCATAAGCGTGCTATCATGTAAAATGTTTACGGCGTCGTCGTCTAGAGGCGGAGGAGCGAGCAATTGAGACATTAGGTTGTTTGGCTGGCGCGAGGCTGCGGGCCCGTAACGAGCGCGCAACTTGGTTAATGCACGCGACAAATTACAAGAGACGCGATGACAGGATGGCCCCTTTCTTAATTAACGTATTTTCTCAACTCATGTATTCCCTAACTGAGTGCATGACAATAATTATTGCCAACTGAGGTATTATAAATATGTCTGTGTTGCAATAAGACCACAATTAAGAGTCACTGTGTCTTCAAGGACTTCATACAAAAGAAAATAAATTCAATTTACTTTAAATAATGATGATAAGTATAATTATTAAATCCTTATCTGAACAATAAAACATATTGGTAGGTAAAAAGATTTTGTATGGCTTAAATTCAGCATGAATTTGGAATGTTATTTTTAGTGTATGCTGACTATCTACATGTATATTGTTTTAAATATGGAAGCATTAATGCCTTTACCTATATCATTTAAAGACAAACACATAAAATAACTGGTTCACAGTATCAACCATTAATATGATTGGAGAAGAATATTGTTTAAAATTATCGGTAATTACCTACTTATTACACTGTTACAAACTAGAGACTATAAATAAATTTTGTATGATGGTACCTACACAGATTAACTCTATGTTTCTTTGAATTTAATGACAAGTTTTGCCCATTCATAAAGAAATAATTACAATACCAACCTACAATCAGTTTGTCCTTTGACCTCTTTTAATAACTATCATATACAATTATATTTTTGGATAAACCCTAGTATATCACATGTGTATATTTAAATTAAGTCTAGTGGGTATTACTATTATACTTTATGGGTTTTTAAAAGGGTTGTTGTAAATTTTGATATTCCACATCATTAATGTATGATTTCATTTGTGTCTGTATGTAATCCAAATAGTTGTCAGTCATTTGAACAGAAAGAAACAAAAGCTAAGTAAAAAACTCTAGATCTGAGAGTTTGAAAAAGAAGTAAAAATACAGCAGAGGAGAGTGAATATTATTTGTTAAAAGGTCTGTAACCAATAAATTTACTGTTGGGTTGGGCTGGTATGCGTGGCTATGAGTTAATTTCTGTCTCTTCGTTAAGTTTTAAAAGAACATACCCTTACAATCATGCAAACTGAAAGCTTATCATCTCAGACATATTCATACCAAAAATATACAATAGATAAGAATTCTTGCAAGTCTTTGTTCCACAAACTTTTTTTGTGCAAAACAACTATTTATTATATTCTTCCACTAACCCAACATGACTTGAGTATACAATACATATGTAAGACAATGTTATATTTTATCACCCATTAAGTAATAATTTTTTTATTTATAGACTTCAATTATCTTTTACATTGTAACAATTAATTTAAACAATATATACAGCAGTGTTCAAATTATACATTCAAGCTCTTTGTTTGTGCACTGAATGAGTTTAATGTTGTTATGAATTTTAAAAACATTGACAATGTTAAGCAGCCACCAAAAAGTCTCACAATGATAACAAATAATGAGGTTATATGATAAATTATAACATCTGTGGCTAATTAAAAAAGTTTAGAGTGATTAAACTAGGTGTAAAGAAAAGAATGCCGTTTGGGTACCTTCGAGCTTCCGCACCGATGACAGATTCTTCCAAGCCAAAATAACATGTAGGTACACAAACACGATTCTTTTTTGTGACGTATTTAGTGATGTACATATTAGTGCATAACTTTGTTATCTTCACTTTGCTTGTTAAAATTTTCCCATTACTTGATGAAAGATAGGGTATCTAAACTGTACAAACCAAACCATCACTACAAAGTTAACTCAAGATCCAATCCAATGTCCCAATCACACACTGACAATCACGCACGGACCGACAGACGGACCGACATACATACATATACATTCATTTAATTTTTTTCCAAAACATTTTATTATTGCTATTAACCTAATGTAAAGCTTTATATTTTTAAAGTCCTTTCATTTTAATCATTATTTAAACTTAAATCTCTTCAAATTGAAATATTTTATATCATTTTTACTTTAATCTAGATAAATTTAAGATCATTTGAGTATTAATAAAATATAAAAGATATTATAATTTACAGGAACCAAATCACTAAACCAAACGTTTCAATGTATTCAAAGCCACAGACAGCACACAATCATAGTTAAGTAGAAGCTATCTCTCACCTATCTGCTTGGCGATTATAGGTATTTTGTCCTTGAGAAGCGGACAAGAATCTGAGAAATGATAATTTTTTTTATTATAATATTTTTTTTATAAATTTTTCGTATTATCAATTCAGAGTGTTTTTGTATCATTTCGACACCAGCTATTTATACTACGCTAAGTCCGAAATGTGTACTTTACAGGAGAGGCTTATAAAGGAAAAAACGTGATAACTTTTACATTAATTAAGATATTCATTTGAAATTTGGAACCCTTCATGGTTATTTTTTTCTTTATAATATCTCATATTTATTTTTCCATAATTATTTATATTTTTCGATTTAGCGCTAGTTAGCCGAATATAGACGTAATTCTTCAAATTAGTTTTACAAGTTACACACGTCTATCTTACGTTAGCGTTGTGTATTACGGGATGTCATAGTGATAAAGATGTGTTATTTTTGTTGTGTTGCGATAATAATTTTTGAATAAATCATCCATTATTTGTTACCTTAGGGTAATATATATATCCGTAAAATATATTATTATAAATTCACTGGCAAAATAACTATTTATTAAAGTTAGCTTTTTGTTAACCCGTATATACATCTCTGGCGGATATCGTGTTAAAAGCCGCCAAATTATACATAGCGTACTATACATTGACCTGTGCCACAAGTTAACGCCTCATTTATCTTTCCGTGGAGCTAAAAATTATATTATTTTTAATAGATTCTAGATAGAATAGAGCAGATAATATTATATTCTGTAATTTTGATACATAATTTAAACTAATAACGTATAAAACTAGTAAGTAATCAACAGTTAATTACATATCAATTAAGTGCTTACTTATGATTAATTGAAGATCAGATCAATCACAGTTCGATTTTGTGTACCTTATAATTATTTAAATCAATAAAGTACTTAATATTGTTATTCTTAAAAGAAAATGAACTCTCCTCATTATGTTCAGTTATTAAAATAATAATATTTATGTGGAAAGCAAGATGGGAGGCATTTGCCCTGCAGTGGGATACCCATAGACCCAGGCCTTAAATAAAATAGATAACAATAACGATAATACATTTCCGGAATAATATTGTTATCACAATAATATTTAAAGTTTTTGTATTTTGCTGGATTGATTTAACCAAGTTTCGTGTCTTTTTCGGGAATAAGCTCTAAAAGTGGGAGTATTTTTAAAATATACTACATGTTTGATTACGTTATCAATCAAAAGATAAACGATACTTATTTTCCAAAAAGCCGTAGTTACCACTATAAACTATTTTAATTAACTTTGTTCTAGATAATTTTGTCATTAATAAAATTAAGCTAATATTGTTTCAAGAATCAAAATAAAGGAGTTCCATTCCCTATCGCACTGGTGTATACCATTCAACTGGAGAATACACTTCTGTCTCTTGCAGTCTTTTCTATTAAAGCCGTATGTCTTTTTTATCCATAAAATGATTGCTTCTTCATCTCTTCTATCTTCATTTGAAAAAAATGAGCGGATAATAAGTATCTTCATAATATAGTAAACGATATGGTTACTGTTTCATCTCTCACGCAGTTATCTGATTATAGGTTGACTTTGTGAACTCCCTAAGATGTTAATTTGTCAAATATATTGTTTAAATAACTGGCAGCATAGCAAACAGCAGCCTGTTTTAGCCGTTCGGTAATCACAGTATATAAGCGGGGGCTTATATACTCATCTTCGAGCTTAAGATGTTAGAGACCGACATCAGCCTTTTTAGGACGATGGCATTTACTAGTTTGATACCGCAGAATAGAGACTATCATTGAAAACAGGCGAAAGTTTTAAAATTACTGGAGGTGGATATTGCCGTTATTAAATCTGTATTACTACAGGGGCTGTCATTCATGTGCAAACCTGAAAGACTTTCCTGGGCAGACGTACCGATTTGATGTGGGATTGTTGTATTTTCGGTTTTTTGGTAAGAAGTCGGCTACACCGTTTGAAGATAAGGAACTATATTAGCTGTGCTGTCAGAAGGATCATCAGATACGACAGAAAACAAAATGTCGATGCTTGTTGGACTTAATGTCAACGGAGAAGGCTTTTGGACCGAAGTCAATACCTTTGGTAAATAAATATTAAGTGGAGTATAAAGAGCCCCCAAGTCGTTTAAGTTTGTATCTTGTAGGTCTGCACACAATTTTCATAACTGACTGAACTGGATAGGTATATAATATTTATTATTTTAAAATTATCTCATCAGACATAACGTGCTCATAAAAAATCCCGAACTCAGGATTATTAACTTCAGCTGGTAATTTATTTGGCTACGATTCTACAAAAAACGGTTAAATATTGTATTAAAATTATGTTTTTTATTATCATAAAAACATGCCGATACATTAAAAATATGAATGGTGAAATTACCATCGAAAACGAATAAATATAATTGTATTTTGACATAAGTATTTAGCTAGTAAAAGTCGCTAAGTAGCGCATTCTACAAATGAACAAATATACCTGAACGTTCTAAGCTACGCTAACTAGTGTTTGCGTAGTATACACGGACTTTTATAAAAGCGCTTAAATTTAAGAAATACGTAGCATATTACCATAATATATATTTAAATACTTTGTAATACATAATATAATCTATGCGCCCCCTCCCCGTGGACACTCCGCTAACACTAGTTGGCGTGGTTTAAATCGAGTGATTTCAAAAAGTACCTGCACTTAGCGTTTTATAAAATTTGTAACTTCGTTATTTTTGTATATTTCTTCACAATTTTTTTTTTACATATAAAAAACCTAATTCTAAGAAGCTTGGCATAAAAAAACGTTTTTGCCAAATTTCGAGTTAGCGTAGTATAAATAGCTGGTGTCGATTTATAACTTGACGTAACAGACAGCTGGCTGACAGCGACCAGCCAGTATCCATATGGCAACACTTAAGCGTGCATAATTCAACCTCTTAAATTGAAGTCTTGAAATTCCAACCTATTTGTCACAATAAATATAACAAGATGAATACTGCGGTATTCGGTAATATTGTAAAAAACACAATAGCTTTATGCTACCGTTCCCAAAATGCTGTTTTCGGAGTCGTCTCAGTTATTAAAAGAGACATACAAACGACAAATACTTCGTACGATTTAATGGAGTTCTTTGATTCTAAGAAGAATTGGAGTGAAACTAATATAAGAGTAGGTAGAGCTTGGAAATTGGACGAATTAAGGATTAAATCGAATACTGACCTTCACAAATTGTGGTACATATTGTTAAAAGAACGTAATATGCTGTACACCATGGAACATGAATGTAAAGAGAATGTGCGGTTATTCCCTAATCCTGAAAGGTTGGACAAGGTGCAAATATCTATGGATAATATTGAAACTGTGGTCAGGGAGCGCAATGTGGCCTATTACAAACTGGAAACCGGAGAGACTGGTGAACGTCCTGTTGATGATGTTGTCAATATGATTGGCTTACCTGAAAAATATAATAGAAAAGAGCATTACCTGCCACAATTCATGAATACACGTTGGGTGAGGCCATACTTAGAACATGGTCTTATCAATAGTTTTGCTGTAAGGAAATTCCTTAGGCTGTATAAAGAAAAGATGTTTAATGAAAAAAGAAAAGCCCGCAACAGGGACTTTAATCATGTTCAACATCTACTTAAACGTTTCCCTAACATGGATATAGAAAATTTGAAGGCTGAATATCCTGATGTTGATATTGAAAAGGCAAAGCGCAGCAAAAAAGCAAGAGGCCACTTCTTACCTAAGTATTAAATAAAGATGTTATCCATAGAACTACTTGACTATGAGAATTTGTTTTATTTCTTTAGTGAAATGATTCATATAAAGGAACTGAATACTTGAGTTTTCAAATGTGTGTCTGTGTGATCAGGATGATTCAATTTTACAAACCGTTAATTATATAGCCATTACATGAAATATGAGTAAATCTAAAATTACACAGCAATACATCAACATAAGATTTTTCTGAACTACTAGAAGCTTAATGCTGCAGATCTGTGCCAGTGGGTCTGTTTTTATATTGTCCTTCTCATGCCTGCCACAGTCAGCGAGTGGGCTGGCTACATGCCCTCAGATTTTTTTAATATTAAATACAGTAATACCCCAGACTTACGCGGTAGGTGGGTCCGAGCGATTACCGTGTAAGTCGAATTCGCGTAAGTCGGGGTTCAACTTTGCATATAAATACATATAAAATATGTTTAATCGGGACCAGAGTTTAAAGAAAATTATTAAACACTTTACTAAACATTTTTCTTCTTAATTATTGTTTTGATTTATTAATAAATCAATTTACATTGTTATGAATAAAGTAACCTATACCGAAGTTATTTTGATGTCGAAGGCTTCATATATTCTAACAATGTTGCCTGACGAGTTAAGTTTTTCTTCTTCTCACGCAAAAAAAAATTCCTCGTTGCATACCAGTAATTTTTTTATTCCCCATTTTGTAGTATAAACGCGTTCTTCATAAGAATAATTTTTTTCTAAAATTTGTAATACTTACTTTTCAATTGAATTGAGTCCTTCTGTTATGTTTGCAATTGTCATTTAATTTACATCTTGATTGTGGGTCAAAATGAAAACCGCGTATCTCCGAATTCGCGTAAAACGGGGTAGCGTAAGTCGGGGTATTACTGTATAGCTTAGTCATGTATGTAGGGTATAAAACTTGGTGTGTAACCTAGGGTACCCTGTATTATAATAAAATAAATCAATAGGCAATGCTAATAGTTTAACTTATATTCAAGTATGTTCCCTCTCATCTTAAATACAAATCAACATTTTAAAAACATAATAAGCAACAACATTCAATATTATATACAATTTTGCAAACAAAATCATGATTTATATACATATCATCTTGTGGCCACAATCAATGCTACTTGATTGAAAGTGTCAAGGTTAGTCAAATAGTCAATGTAGTCTCATAATATAGGTATATATATAAATCATGAACATTCAATATAATATCAAAATAGATATATTCATATTTTTACTATAAATGCTATTTACCATAATTTAAAGATTACCATTGAATGGTATTACTCTAGATCTCATAAACTGACTTGTGAGTGAAATTGCTCACTACATACAAAACTTAGGACAAAATGTGGACAGCATGAAACCTCAAGTAGAGCCTTAATTTTATACTAATGCTTATTTTTGGTAGAATAACATTTTAATGTAATGTTTTACATAGAAGATTTGTAAGCATTACTGATTAATCAACCATTTTTCATTAAATCCACTTTAAGTTACAATTCTAATCCTATTTTTTCAAATATTTTAAAGGCTTCTGGCAGTTTCCCACTGTTTTTCATTTCTTGTAGTCTAAGAACAAGCTCTTTTAGCTTCTGATATATAGATCTGTACTGTTTAATAAAATGTTCTGTAACAGAATATGACCCAAGTACAGGAGGTTTATTTTCTGTTTGCATTTCATTTTGCAGCAGTTGTTCATTTAATAGCTCTAAAGTATCTTGGACAGATTGTATATTGTAGGCATCTAAGTAAGCATCTAATGTTATGTACAGTGTATGAATTATGTCATTTTGACTTATCACTGAATCTTTCGTTTTTAAAAGTAATTTGTTAAGTTTAGGATATGAAATTCCATCATTGTTATCCATCCGAGGTATCTTCTGAAAATCTTTACATTTCTTAGAAAGGTAATTTGATATTCGCTTGATTCTTTTTGGTGTGCAGAACTTATGTTTGAATAATACTATATTCTCATTGGTTTCTGGGAATTTACTCCACTGTGAGAGTTCTATGAAATTCAATAAAATTTTGATGGGACAGTTTTCCTCTGTAAGAAGTAATGTTCTAATATGAAGCGATCCCAGAAGATGACGCATGTAGTTTGGTTGAATCCATTCTAGTACTTTGATTATTGTCTGTTGGGGCATTTCTGAAATAAAAAAGAAAAGTAGCATAAAACATTAACTATTCAAGTTTACTGTTAAATAATATCAATGATTAATAATTAATTATTGAAAAAAATATTTAAGCAATCTTACCTCCTATAATTTTATAGAACTCCTTGGCAAATGCTGTACAATATTTTCCTATGTTAGGATAATCAGTGTTGGAATTAGTTTCACATATATAAAAAGTCTGGATCATTGTATTAAGCCATGTCTGTAATTAGAAAATTTAGTTTAATAATAATATATTTATTATTTATGTACCACCAGGTTGTACAGGTCACCAGGTTGTATCTCACGAATGGTGATAGCTAAACAGTTGGAATTTTCACAGATGATGTATTTCTATCGCCACTATAACAAATACATAAAATAAATGAAATACTTAAGGGGGGGTCCCATACAATAAAAGAGGTTTCCTATATAATACACGAAACTGTGTATTGTTGCTATTGTAAATTTGTCAGGCACCAACGTTTATTTTTTAGAATTTTAGAATTTTTTTTTATTTATTGCTGAAACATAGTATACATTATGGTGTTAGGGTGATAATAAAAGATCTACATGTTTCGCCTTATATAAAGTAGGCATGCAATTATAGTGTTAAAACTAACAAGACTAATAAAGTTTTAATTAAATTCTAAACAATACAATAAAATAATAAAAAATAAAAACGAGAAATAATATTACGAACATGTCAACCATTAAAAAATTAAAAAAGAAAATTACTAACATGTCAAGCATTAAAAAATTAAAAAAGAAAATTACTAACATGTCAAGCATTAAAAAATTCATTTAGACTATAAAAACATTTCTCGCTCAACCATTTGTATAGCTTTTTCTTAAATTGTGTTAATTTCAATTCTCTTATGTCTTTAGGGATTTTATTAAATATACTTATAGACATTACATAACAGTTTTTTTTATACAGTGTAGTCCTACAGATAGGTAAAATTTTTCTAGAAGGATCTCTTTTTAGTAATTTACAGTTTTCCTTATCTTTACCTTCGCTAAACAAATGTGTGTTCTCCTTCACAAAAACACCTGCTTGAAAAATATGAGTACAAGTAAGAGTGAGAAGGTTGAGCTTTTTAAATAGTGGTCTGCACGATTCAAGTGGACCTACTCCACATATGGCACGAATACATTTCTTTTGCACAATAAAAGCCTTGCAAACATTTGAAGAGCTACCCCATAGCAATAGCCCATATCGCAGAAGTGACATTACGTAGCCATGATAAGCAAGGATGGCTGTTTTTGTATCCGAGACCCGGCGCAATCTCTTTAGAGCAAAGACAAAACGGTTTAATTTTTTGCAAAGGTAATCTACGTGACATTTCCAATTACAATTTTCGTCTAGCATAAGTCCTAAAAATTTAATGTCCTTTACTTTATTAATTATTTCATTACGGCATGTCAAGTGTGATTCAATTTTATTTTTATTATTATAATTATGAAAATGAATAAATTTCGTTTTAGATATATTGGCGCACAGATTGTTCCTTTCTAACCATTTAAGAATAGACTCCACTTGTTGGTTAAGGACATGTTTATAAGTTTCCTGTTGACCTTTTTGAGCTACGACTACTGAAATGTCATCTGCAAACAAGACACATTCCCTCGTTACATTTGGTAAGTCGTTAATGTAAAGCAGGAATAATAAAGGTCCTAAGATACTACCTTGAGGAACTCCATATTTGCTTTCTATATATTCTGATAAGTGTGATGTCATAACTTTTTCTTTATTTAAACTTTTAATTTCGACGCACTGTTTCCGATTTGAAAGGTAGCTCTCTAACCATTTCAAAGCAATACCTCTTATTCCATATGACTCGCATTTTTTCAAAAGTATTTTATGATTAACGAAATCAAAAGCTTTACTCATGTCAAAGAATATCACTGAAACAGGAATCTTCTTGTCAATATATGCCGTTATAATTCTGATTAGAGTAAACGCAGCCAAAGTAGTTGATTTCCTCTTTTGGAAACCATTCTGTTCATCTCTAATGATTTTAAATTTCTCTAAAAAGTTAGTAATCCTATTATGCATTATCTTCTCAAACACTTTGGCTAGCACTGGGATAAGTGTAATGGGGCGATAGTTATTAAGATCCGTAGTACTACCTTTTTTATGTAAAGGGCGAACGACCGAGTGCTTTAGTCTACTAGGGAATGTCCCCTCAATAAATGAAAGATTGATTAAATGTGTCAGTATTGGACTAAAACAAATCGAACATTCTTTAAGGATGTGAGTCGAAATTCCATCAAAACCGACAGATTTAGTATTGTTCAGGGACATAATTATTTTCGAAACCTCAGATTCAGTGACCGGTCTCAGGAAAATACTACTAAAACATGAACCCTGTATTCCACCTGTGTAATTTTCGTCAATACCGGTATTGCTGTTTTTATTAGTTATACCAATAAAGTAGTTGTTAAAGGCTGATGCAATCTCTGAAGGGTCTGTAACCTTGTGATCGCCTACAGTTATTTCCTTTACACTTTCTATCATTTGGGCCCTATCATTTTTGTCTTTTATCACATCCCATGTCGCCTTACACTTGTTTTTAGAATTACCTATATAATTAGAATTTAGATTTCGTCTGGCCTTAATAATACATTTCTTTAAAATACCGCTATATTTCTTATAAGTTAGTTTTGCTTCCGATGATTTCGACTTAAAGAACAAAAGACGCAGTTCTCTCTTACGCCGTGAGGACTTTCTTATACCGGTAGTCATCCATTTTGCTCGAGTATTATTTGAGTTTATTTTGACGTTTTCTATTGGAAAGCATATATTGTAGAAAAGACTAACAGTATCATGAAAAGAGTCAAATGCAGAATTGATGTCATCACAGTTGTGGACATCTGACCATGTTAGAGCAGAAAGAGATTCTTTAAATTTGATAACGTTTGCACTACTGTAGTTCCTGACTCTTACATACCACTGTAGTGGTTGTTCTTTTTTACCGCTAACTGGAAACGTTAGGACTTGGCAAGTATTGTGGTCTGATAGACATGTATCATACACATAACCTTTGGCATCTTTGATATTGCTAAGTATATGGTCAATGCAATTGTTCTGTCTTGTCGCTTGGTTTATATGGAATATTAAATTATAGTTTGAAGCAAAATCTCTTAAGCGTAATGTTGCATTACTGTCTTTCAGAATATTAATGTTAAGGTCACCGGTAATAACAATTTTTTTTGCGTTCTTTACGACTAGTTTATGTAACAAGATTTCCAATTTATTGAAAAAAACATTAACATCACTATTTGGAGTCCTATATAAACATAAAATAATACATTGAATTGATGAAATGCATAGACCACAGCATTCAAATTGTTTCTCTACTGCCATATCCGAACACATGTCCAAAATTTTAAACTCTAAATATTTTCGTAATAATATGCATACCCCACCCCGCTTTTCATTTTTTCTTGAGAAGTGTGTACCTAGATTATAATGTTTCATTGTTAAGTTTGACTCGGTTCCACGTTTTACAAAAGTCTCAGATAAACATATAATGTCAACTAAATTCGTTTTCTCTGAAATTTGATGTATGCATATTTCCAATAGTTCTTGTTTGTTCAAGAGCCCGGCTATATTTTGATGAATAAGCTGTATACTATTTTGATCGAAAAAACCGTTCCGTTCTTTGCTCATTACTACGACTATATTTTTCTATTTTAGAGAAGTAGAAGGGAATTGTACCTCTTTTTAGCATGCTATGGTGAGTTTCTTGGGCAACACTACAAGTACTACAACTATTCGCAAAACCTTTATTGTCCGCCATACGCTTAAAGAAATATGGTATGGTGCCTTTTTTTGGTTCAGCGGAAGTACGAGTACATACATGTTTTCGGTTAATACATGCACCTATATTGGTTATGAAAGTCTCCCTATAATATCGAGTGTCCAGAATATAGTTAATAGTCGTACTAAGGTGATTTATATACTGTAAATGATTCAGATAAGTATTACCATGAAGAGATACAAACTCACAGTTATTAAATTGGTTACATAAATGTTTGATTGAGTTATTCAGCATAAACTCATTTAAAGAAATATTATTCATTATACCAATCACAATTATATTACATAAATTCAAGCTTTTTATGGTTGCAGATAATTCATAAATTAATTTAGTTGGGTTGGTGTCATTTTCACCCACACACAATACAATTTGATCGTCTTTAGTAAGCTTCATTGTGTAGCACATCTTCAGTATCTCCTCGGCGGATGCGAATGGTTTCGTAAAAGAGAATATTTCGTAATTTAAATATTTACTCGTGTTTTGTCTTAACTCATGTAATCTCAGACCCACACCGCTACATTGTTGACTGCCGAGAATTATTAGTCGTGATTTTTTAGGCCTTTTAGTTGACATAATATAATCAGTCGACTGTGGTATTGGTTGTTCGGGTGTTAAATGGGAAACAGCTCCATCTACCGTCTCCTTGGATTTCTGCGTCTGCGCTCCATCGTTACTCAGAAGTTTGGCATCCACAGTAGTAGTAACGGCCTCGTTTGTGCCATCTCGTGTGCTTTGTGTGAAAGATTTAAATTTACCCGTTTGGCTGTATTGTAGAAGAGGTTGCTCGTTTTCTATTAATCCTAGATTAATTGAACTTGTATCAAAGGAGTTCTGGCAATATTGTGGCTGTAGTTTTTTTGATATTTTTTTTGTGCTTCCGACTGTCCCTGTGCATATTTTTTTTAATTGGTTGATTGTTGATTGACTTTCTTTCAACTTTTTTTCCAGAGCTATGTTACGCAATGAAAGTTCATCAATTTCGCTATGAGCACTCTCTAGACTTAACTTCAATGCATTTATTTGTTGGTAAACTTCATTTAGCTCATTGAAATCCGATGATAAATCAGGCAAACTTGTAGCCCTTGTATCACTTTGAAGTGAGATAAAAGAATGATCTGCGGATCCATTTGATGATATTCTGACCAAAGTTTTTCTTCTCAGAGTAATGTTATCTCCGGATTCATTCATTTTAACGAGAAAAAGAAAAAAAATTTTTTTGTACTTTCTATGATTTGAACCTTCACCGTTCTGCCGCAACAGGTTTTGCGCCTGCTATACCGACACGGTAGCCGCTGGGCCAATTAGCGACTGATTTTCGTTCCGAAATTATGGGTCAGTATTACGAAAGTATATTGTTTACAACTGAGCATCAGCTGGTTCGTTACAATTTGTGAGTCATAGATGATTGACTTACGTTTTGAAGGTCGCCAACATAAATTTAACGGATATCTTTTGTGTACTTTTGGTAATAACTTTTGATTGACGCACTGGATCACTTTGAAATTTTCCCAGCTGAAGCTTTATGTCACTATACGTAATAATGTTTATGTTTCTGAGTCACTGCATAACATTTTGCACACTTTTTTAAATTAGGTATGAAGAGAGAAATGTAACACGTCTATACTGCGTTGCCTCCGCGAGCGCTCATTACAATAAAATATTAAAAAAGTTTAAACGATTTGTATCTATACTAATATTATAAAGGAGTAGAGTTTGTTTGTTTGTTTGTTTGTTTGGTTGAACGCGCTAATCTCAGAAACTACAGGTCCGATTTGAAAAATTCTTTCGCCATTAGATAGTCCATTTATCGAGGAAGGCTATAGGCTATATATCATCACGCTATGACCAATAGGAGCGGAGCACCAATGAAGAATGTTTCAAAATCGGGAGATTTCTTTTCCAGTGGAGAACTTCCGCTGCGTACGCTGCGTAAACGGTTAAAGTTACGCTAAAATAATGTATGACAGAATTGTTCCCCTTCAAAAGTTCTAAAAAAAGGCCGCAATAGCATATGTCTATCTGTTAAGATTGGCTCACTATAACCACTTTTATACTAACCAAATTTGTTCGAAAATTAAGTATTATTTGTGAAGGTGTTTTTATAAAGATGATTTTAATCCTTATCTAATTTTAATTTTTTTAATTTATTTTAATTTAATTTTGTTTTAAATTAAACCGTATTTAATTTAAAACAAAATTGCCATTTACATCGTTCAATTCCAATGAATATCTTAGGAGATATCGCAAATTTAAAATAACATCGCACCAAAATAATTATCAAGTACTGCGCGCGCCTTTATGTGCTGGGCCGGCCGGCGTGCAGTCATGAGTTGCCTCTGCGAGGCCATCCTTCTACGTAAACGAAGGGGGCTGAAAGGTAGCGTCAGCCCAAAGTAACTATTCCACGCGGACGGAGTCGCGGGGAGAAGCTAGTTAATAAATAATTTATTTAACAATACTAATGATAATAATATGTACCGAACCCTTCGTGCGCGAATCCCACTCACATTTGGCCGGTTTTATTTTAGAAATCATCTTGCCTCAGATGTTTTTAAGCCAGTTAAATGTTTTTAGACATTGATGGTGTATTTAACCTTTGTCGTTAGGATAAAATAAATGTGGTAAGACTTTAGTTATTAAATGAATACTTACACCTATGATTTTGATGTGTTCCTCAGGATATTCTAGATGTATTAAGTTCACAAACAGCCTTAAAATTTGGCGACAGTTGTGGTTCACACCACCAGTAAAAAGAATGTTATTTGACCATAAAATGTAAGCCATGAGTGGCTTGTCAGATCTCATGATGTGACGTCCTAAATTATTTGTGTACCTGAAAATTTTAAATATTAAAACAGACAATTTTGATAATGCTTTATCTTGCTTTCAATTGAGCTTATAAAGCATGTCTCAAGTCTTACCTTGAATGCCAAATAGCTAAATCAAATTGTAACAATTCAATAATACTTTCAAGAACAGCCATTAGTCTCTCAATTCTATGAGGTCTAACAAGTAATTCAAATATTTCAAATTTCTCTTTTTGCCAATGCAATCCTTTGACGCTTTGTTTCATTTCTTCTGGAATATTCTCATATTTATCAACCAGTGGTTCATCTTTGCTTTCAGAGCTAATTTCATATTCTAATCTGTTGATACAATACATTACAATCCCTTTGTCACATGCAAACTTGGTTCTATTTGTAAATGTTTTCTCTTTGAGATCCATTGGTTGGGTCAAAAAGTTGTTATAACATTTTCTCAGGCTTTTTACATGGCATGGTGGGTGAGTACTGAAGTTTTGGGCCAATATTTGCTGGCATTTATCAATTAAGTAGGACACTGTGTACCCTGCAAGGTCATCCTCATGAGCATTCTGGAATGAAACATATAATAATAAATTTACATGTTATTATTTAGCAATATGAGTTAATGTAATGTGGATAGAATTAATTTTCTAGTAATCAGCTTAACTATAAGGTAAAAGTACTTCCTCCTTTCTACTAGTGTTACAGATTTGAATGTTATTGTATTTCATCAGATTTCACCATCAGAAGCCTTATTAAATCCAATGTAATGATCTCACTGGAAAAACTGATGGTGTCCAGGTTAAAAATAAAATTGTTTTATTTATATTTACCAATATGATTTCCACTACACCCTGGAGTACATCTGCTGATAAATACTGATCAGTTGTGATACACATGAGGCATACTTCTAATGCTTCACACCACATATGAGCCTTTATTTCTATGTTGAATGATTCTTCTGAATAGGGCGGCATTTGTTTTATACACCCCTGTAAATATTGGTTGTAGGTTATTAATTGATCAAGTCATATAAAACAAAGATTTGAGAAAAAGAACATGAAATAGGTATCCTGCGATATTCTTTACAAACTGTACAATGTTAACGAGTCAGCAGTTAAATAACTACTAATTGATACATTAAAAATAAATTTATAAGTATATAATTAGCAGACATGCTCATGTACACAAGAAGTTATTGAGTAGTAGAGTATTAGCAAGTGAAAAATTTACAACTAGATAGCTAGAATAACAATTAGAATATAAACCCAGGCAAAAATTAATATAAACCAAGCACTTACTGGTTGATGATGTTTGCAAGTGTTGGTATCAATGCACATAGGTAAATAAATTAAGTGAAATCTACTGCTGTGATCGAAGTATGCTTTGTAGGACACCTGCTCGCAAGCTGCTACGAAATTCTTTCTCTTCTTGGTTTGTATGTCTTCTTTTAAACTTTTATCAGACTTGATTCGCTTATTAGGAGTTTCTTCCATTTCTGTGTCTCTTTTTGGTTGGGTGGTAGCGGACTCTGGTGATATCTTAGTCCTTTTCTTCTTTGGGCTGTTCATATTAACAACAAGAAAAAATCCGTCGATTACTTTAAGTTGTCGCAAAATTTAATAGCAATTTCCAATTTATTAGTAAAACTGTCGGTACTGAGTAAACAATTCAAAAACCTTTTTATTTTTGGCATTTCAGCAGTGTTTCCAGAATAGAAAAATGAAATCTTAGTGCAGGAGCTGGGTTGTAATTCAATTAAAATTGTTAAGGTTGAAAAGAATTGCTTCGTTCTGTGAAATTCGAGTCTACAACATAATTATTTTAACTGGTTTATAGCTCCAACAAATAGGTATCATAGTCAGAAAACTTTTTAGAGAGCGTTTTTAACGGACGTTAAAAAAAACCGCGGCGCTTTTTTTTCGAGTAAGTATTGTTGAATTTTCAATTTTGGGCGTTGGAAATAGAGTATAGGTATTATTGAATGCATTTGTTTTATACGAACTCTTTTTAAACGTCCTTACACCAATAAAAAACGTTTAGTTTTTTCCAATACATTTGTATAGCCGCCATACGGTTCCGAACTTTTCTAGTTCGTAGGTACCTACTCTACTTAAATATAGACAGACGGTCATTGTATTTAGAGTAGGTAATACAGTGTGCAGTAGAGAAATTATATTAAATATTCTGTAATTACCTACAGTATACCTATACAGGAGACAATGCACTATAGTCAGTTCAGCCAGTGCTGCCAACAAAATCTTGTTGTGTGTTTGTTTTTTGAATATTTGGCGAGGCAGGTTGTTGGCGATAATGAAACTCTTGAGTGTAAATGGAATGTAGAATGTAGAATGTATAATTTATTTTCTAAACTGCCTATTTATAGTTTTTTTACAATATGCCCTAACCAATAAAAATAGATACATTAATTACGAAATAAACAAAAACACTTAATCTAATAGGTCGATCTATGTGAGCCAATCACAGCACTGCATTAATGACCAATCACGGCACGGGTCACTGTGGTGCGTCGCGGTCAAATTGTTCTCGCCCTCTCTCTCTCTAACGTTCGTGTAGTTGCCTCGCACCGACGTTATAAATATAGGCTGCAGAGAGTTCGTCGCACCTTGTCCGTCGGCAGCTGTCGTCCGGTGAAGAGTCTCGAAACTTCAGGCGGAGACAGGAGTTGAGGAGTGCGGCGTGTGGCATCAGCTTGACTATAAAAGTTCTTTTGAGAACTGCTTGTTCAATTGTTTCTTGACCTGTTGTGCTGCGATACGTGGTGGCTACAGTACTCCCCCTCAAGCGAAGCGTACCGGCAGGTTAATGACACGACCCGTGCGTGTCTTGACCTTTGCGGGCTGTGACCTCATGTCGGCCGTAGGTACTTTCGTTTGCTGCTTGGTAACTGGAATAGTACTGCTTTTGGTTGGTTGTGAAGTGTAGGTATTTTCTGTGATGACGTATGCGGGCTTCAATCGATCGATCGATATGTTGGCTTGTCGATCGGGTAACTGTATGCAATACACTTTGTCTGTCCGTCTTATCACTGGGTAGGGTCCTTCGTATGGGGTTTGAAGTGGTTTCTTTACTGCATCTGTCCTGACAAAAACGTGACTGCACTTGTGTAAGTCTTGATGCACGAAAACGCTTTTATTGTTACTGTGATGCTCGGTGATTGGTTGCGGCTTGTTTGCTTGAATGATATCACGTAGTTTTTCAACGTAGGTATAATCCATAGCAGTTGTGTGTGTGTGCGAGATAAAGAAATCGCCGGGCAGTCGTAAGTTATGACCGTAGGTAAGTTCGGCGGCGCTCACGCCGGTGTCTGTGCGTAATGCGGCTCGTAATCCCAGTAGCACTGTAGGTATTTCGTCGATCCATGAACTTGTGTCGGAAAGTTTCGCGCGTAACGATGTTTTGAGTGAGCGGTGCCATCGTTCGACGATACCGTTGCTTTGCGGGTGATACGGTGTAGTACGATTTTTCTTGATTCCCATTTGCTTCATGAGATTTTGGAACAGCTGACTCTCGAACTGACGACCTTGGTCGCTTGTTAGTGTGGTCGGACATCCAAATCTTGTTATCCAATGTTTATAGACGATATCGGCTATTCGAACAGCTGATATTTCGTCGGTAGGTATTGCTTCGGGCCATTTCGTTGATCGGTCTATCATTGTAACTAGATACCGATAACCTTGAGTTGTTGTAGGTAATGGTCCGACGATGTCGACGTGTAGATGTTGGAAACGTTCGCTTGGCGGGAAAGATGAAATCTTCGAGAATGTGTGTCGTTGTATCTTGCTTTTCTGACAATGTATACAGGTTCGAGTCCAACTGTTGACGTTTGCGTTCATTGATGGCCAGAAATATTTTTGAGATATAAGTTTGCGAGTCGTGCGAGTACCAGGGTGACTGATATTATGCACGCTGTCAAAAACTTCTTTTCTATATTGTTCTGGTATGTACGGGCGTACATAAGGAGTGGATGTTTCGCAGTATAATTCGACATCGGTGTTTGGTATTATTATTTTCTTGAGTTTGATGTTATCTTGTAATAATAGTTGTTCGATGTTGCTGTCCTTTTCTTGAGTTCTGGCTATTTCACTGTAGTCTATTGAAGATGGGCATGAGATTGTTTCTATGCGGCTGAGTGTGTCGGCGACGACGTTTTGTTTACCGCTCACGTGTCTTATGTCCGTGGTAAATTCGCTGATAAACAAAAGTTGTCTCGTTCGCCTCTGTGTTTCCGAGTTGGAATGAGTCTTCGCCATTACATATGTTAGCGGCTTGTGGTCTGTAAATATGATGAGATGGCGTCCTTCAAATGTTTTGCGGAAGTGTTTGACTGCCATATACATAGCAAGTAGCTCGCGATCGAAAGTTGAATATTTTTTCTGTGCCTCGGTGAACTTCTTTGAATGATAACCGAGTGGTTGCCATGTTTCGTGTATGTATTGTTGAAGTACGGCACCAGCTGAATTGTCGGATGCGTCGCAGAATAAGGCTAGTGTTGCGTGGTGCGATGGGTGAGCGAGAAGGGTAGCGTTTATGATGCTCTTCTTACATTGTTCGAATGCTTGAGTTGCTTCGTCGGTCCACGTTATTTGAGTTTTATCTTTTTTCTTGACGTTATGTAGGTATGCATTTAATGGTGCTTGTAGCGATGCGGCGTTAGGTATATGATCACGATAGAAATTGATCATACCGAGAAATCTTCTTAGCTCTTCGATTGTGGTCGGCTTGGGATAACTGTTGATAATGTTGATTTTGTATTCGGGAGGTTTTATGCCTTCAGACGATACGGTGTAGCCTAGGAACTGTACTTCTGGTTTGCCTAGGTTGCATTTGGCGGGGTTGATAGTGATGCCGTTATCTTCTAACCTTTTGAGTACGATGTGAAGGTGTTCACGGTGCTGATCTTCGCTTTCGGATGCTAAGAGTAGATCGTCGATGAATGGGAAGACAAAATCTAATCCTCTTAGTACTTCGTGGATGTAGCGTTGAAAGGTCTGTCCCGCGTTTTTTAAACCAGGACACATACGTGGGAATTCGAATAATCCCATTGGAGTGATGATAGCGGTCTTCTCGATGTCTTCTTCTCTGACACTAAGTTGTTGATATGCTCGGTTGAGATCTATTGTTGAGAAAATAGTTTTTCCAGACAGGTGATGAGTGAAATCTTTGATGCGTGGCACGGGATAGCGGTCTGGTATGGTGATAGAGTTTAGTCTTCGATAATCACCACAAACTCTAATATCGCCATTTTTCTTTGGTACGATGTGGAGAGGTGATGCCCAAGGGCTTTTGCTTGGTCTGCATAATCCTTGTTCGATCATGTTTTCGAATTCTTTCTTGACTATTTCGAAGCGATGTGGTGGGATTGGTCGGGCGCGGCTGTGTATCGGCGGTCCCTTTGTTTCGATGAAATGTTGCACGTTTATATCGGCATTCAATTTCATGGATGTCAATCTTGTTATTCCTGGATACTGAGCTAAGATATCGTGATATAGCTGATTGATGTCGATGCTGCGTACGGTAGGCACGTTTGATAATCGTACCGGGGCGTTGACCTTGAGACTCGTAACTCCGTCGATAATTTTCTTGTTTTTTAAGTCTACGATGAGTTGATGGTGTTTGAGAAAATCGGCTCCGAGGATCGGCTTCGAAACGTCAGCTATGATGAACTTCCACTTGTATGGGCGTCGTAAGCCGAAGTCGAGAGACAGTGTCCTCTCGCCGTACGTAGCTATAGTGGTGTTGTTCGCTGCGTACAGTTGGAATGGTAACGGCGTTGCTATTTGTCCCTTTCTTTTAGGTAGTACGGACACGTTGGCTCCGGTGTCGACTAAAAATGAAAGTTTTGTGTTTCTGTCGGTGATGTAAAGGCGGTGTGAATTTTCTTGAACGCCGGTGTCCGCCTCTGCCAACGTTCTGTTTAGTTTTCCGGTTTTTGGGTTTTAAATGAACAAGGCGCTGTGCATCGTCTGGCTTGACCTTTGAAACGGCGGTGGTAATAGCAGAATGGTGATGGTGATGCTTCTCTATTTCGCGATCTTGACGAGGTGCGGTGATGGGATGAGTAGCGGCTTCGACGATAATTGTAATTGTTGCTGTACTGTGGTCTTGCTTTAAGCTCCGCTATTTCTAGTGATAGCTTCCTTATTTCAGAAATGAGGTCTGCTTGCGATGCGTATGACGTAGGTGGTGCGGTCGATTGCACGGCTGCGACTTCGGTTGATGCCGTCTGCTCCATCATTTTGTCAGCGAGTAGAGCGAGTTCTTCCAGAGCTGTTTTAGTGCTAAATGATTCGCTCACTGCGAGGACTGAGCGTATGTGAGAAGGCAGATGGTTTGTCCACATGAGACGCAGTGTGGAGTCGGGAACTTTGTCTCTAGCGAGGTTTCGCATGCGGCGTAGTAATTGGGTAGGCTTTTGGTCTCCAAGCTCCATTTCTGACAGCAGTTTTTGAAACTGCCGGCTATCTGACTCTTCATAGGCGGATATGAGCCTGTCCTTGATGGTTTTGTACTGGTCCGTTTCTGGTGGATTATAGAGAAGATCCATGATTTGTTCAATATCTTGTCGCTCCAGCTGTGCTATCACCATCTGGGCGAGTTGCGCTTGGCCTTTCTTGAGGTCGTTGGTTGCTGCCTCGAAACTGATGAACCACAGCCGTGGTCGATCGCGCCAGAATGGTGGAATGCGCATGGTTAGAGAAATTCCAGCAGCTTCAGACTTCGTGACGGTGTGTGATGTTGATGAGCTGGACTGTTCTTCCATCGGGCAGGGATTCGACATCTTGAAATATTTGTGAGTTTCTTCAGGTAGTTTTCTCCAGGTGTGTTTTGTTCGGGGTCACCACTTTGGCGAGGCAGGTTGTTGGCGATAATGAAACTCTTGAGTGTAAATGGAATGTAGAATGTAGAATGTATAATTTATTTTCTAAACTGCCTATTTATAGTTTTTTTACAATATGCCCTAACCAATAAAAATAGATACATTAATTACGAAATAAACAAAAACACTTAATCTAATAGGTCGATCTATGTGAGCCAATCACAGCACTGCATTAATGACCAATCACGGCACGGGTCACTGTGGTGCGTCGCGGTCAAATTGTTCTCGCCCTCTCTCTCTCTAACGTTCGTGTAGTTGCCTCGCACCGACGTTATAAATATAGGCTGCAGAGAGTTCGTCGCACCTTGTCCGTCGGCAGCTGTCGTCCGGTGAAGAGTCTCGAAACTTCAGGCGGAGACAGGAGTTGAGGAGTGCGGCGTGTGGCATCAGCTTGACTATAAAAGTTCTTTTGAGAACTGCTTGTTCAATTGTTTCTTGACCTGTTGTGCTGCGATACGTGGTGGCTACAAATACTTCCTCTTCCTTACTCCCCTTTAACTTACATTCCTTTTGAGAAATTCCTATTTTTATATTACTTGGTCAAAATTAACATACTTAGTAACATACTTAGAAAATATTTAAAAGTCGAAGAGAAAAGATAACTCTTTTCTCTCTTAAATAAGGCACTTACAGCTTGGCAAAAAAGTCCTGAAACGGAACTAAAATATTTGATCATTGGCAGCACTCGCTCTGTCTTGTCGAGTAAGGTACATATTCTGTCATTTATTGTAATCGGTGACTGTTTTTCGTGTTTATTATTATTTATTTGCGTTATTGTGGTGATACTGGTGACCCATTGTGTTCATAATGAACAGATCCGTTATCCCCAGCTCCGCAAAAGCGATAATTTATAAAGTGTACGCTGTGTACGTGAGATGTTTGGCGGAACTCGAGGCCGGAGAAATTTTATCCGATTTCAACGATATGTGTTAAAGAACCGCTGAAATGACAGGTAAAATTATATTTTATTCATGTAATCAGATGTAATGTGTGCATTTCAAGGTGCTATATCTGGTATAAACCTTTCATACAATTATTGAAATGTACATTCACGAATTTGAGGTTATGTTTACAAAACACATTCAGAATGCAGCGCGTTCGAACAATTTTTATACTTTTTATCAATATTGCATAAATCACTGAACAAAAATAACTACTAAAAGTATTTTTCGGTAAATCCATCAGTACTATAAGGTGAATTGCAATAGAAGGACAAAGAAACAAAGTGTTTTAAATTTATTATGATAAGTAATCGCAAATGTTTTGTTTTTTTTATTTTATGTTATTGTTCTAGGCGGTGGCTGAACAAGCGTTTCAGTTCACGACTAGAAAAAATCATGTCAACATGTCATGAAAATAGAAGAAGGTTATCTTCGAAGGGGGCAAACTCTTTATTGTGATATTGTGAAAAATATCATCAACCTGAAAGATGAAAGCAACAGTAGTGACACATCTGAAGATAGCCAGCAGAGTTTTGGTGAAAGCACACACCAAGACATGGATGAAGACTTTTCGGGCGTGGAATACCTACTTAGCGGAAAACATTTTTGATTCTGATTAAAATTATTGATTCTGATAATTTTTTTCATTAATTTTTTTAAATAAATAACTACAAATTTTTTCGTTCTAGACACTGGATGAACAAGCGTTTCAGAGGTTTTCTTTTTTTCATTCAGCCCGCCAAGATTCATATTAATTGTCTAAAAAAAACCGAGTATCAAAACCGTTTTTGTCGTACTATATAGGGTTGCAACATGCACGATAGTGGCGCCACCATTAATTTCACGACTTTTTGGCCAAGCTGTATCTATGTTTGAGTGATAATAGACCGAATAAAATATTACACGAATTCTTTTATTTATTTATACAGCACAACTTAGCGGAACAAATTCAAACTATCACTGTCTCCAGTATTGGAAATAACGAATCCTGCTAATATTATAAATGCGAAAGTTTGTGAGTATGCATATAAGTTTGTAACTCTTTCACACAAAAACTACGAATACCTAGGATTTGGATTAAATTTGGAACACAGATAGATTATAATCTGGATTAACACATAGGCTACCTACTTTTTATAGGAAGGAAAATTTAAGATACTCCTGGAACACGGTGACCCCCTAGTCTAACGTAAAGTTACTCAATAAAACATAAAAAAATACACGAATACCGTATAATAAATAGGTAACACTAATTTGTTTTGACATCACCTAATTTGTACCACGTAAATCGATATATTCCAACATTAAGCCTAATTAATAGGTATTTACAATAATTATATCTATATACAAAATATTATATACCTATATATTAAAAAAACATATAAGTATAAGTAGGTATACAACTTAATATAAGTACCTACTTATAATTTGGTAAGTAAGTAGGTAGCTACCTAAGCGTGCGCTCATATATCTATTTTCTATTATATAACTGGCAAAAACCTCAAATATAGAAATTTGATTTGATTGGTGTTTACCTAACACCTCCTAATACCTGCTAATAAAAACGCCATATTAGTGAGTCAGATACCAGCGAAAATCAAAATGTATCCCTATTCCCTACCGATTTGTTCCCGGTTATTCTCAATTAACCTTTGATTGATTTAGCTTCAGTTATCAGTATCACCGTGGCATGTTATATTAACACGCTTTAAATAGTTTCATCTATAGGTACGTATGTAACGGAGTGGGCATGTAGTTGAACATAATTTCACTCCCGTCAATATAATATAAGTATCTACCTACCTGTTTAAAAATTTGGACATGTAGCAGTTAAAGTTGAGCATATAAAGAAACAATGACAATGCAATAAACTTAATAGTTTGTCTCGTTATTATTCACGTGCCGTTTTTTCAGGATTGATTTACTTTAACTCGTTAAATCCTCTACATTAAACTTACCTAGGTAGGTATATCAGACAGCCCGGTTGGCTTTGTGGTTAGTGACCCTGATTCTCAAGCCGCGGGTCGTGGGTTCGAATCCCACCCAGGACAAACATTTGTATGCATGAATATGTCTGTTTGTTCTGTGTCTGGATGTAAATATCTATATAAGTATGTATCTAAAAGTACTATATGTAGTATATCAGCTATCTGGTTACCATATCACAAGCTCTGCTTAGTTTGGAATCAGATCGGCCGTGTGTGAAAAATGTCCCAGGATATTTATTTATTTATTTATATGAAACGGAATTCACTCTTGCACGTGGTAGGCTTATTTATTTTCATTATCTTTTCAGTTAAACAATGAACAAGTTCGTAGGTAGGTATATCAGAAGTAACTGATTATAATTATTTTGGAAATCATAAATAAACAAAAAAAAAATGACCTTCGAAACTAATCTACGCAATTTCCGTAACGTTTGGCTGCGTAGCCGAATATTGTAAATTATTGATTCATAGTTTGCTGCAACCAAACTGGACAAGTTCACGATTGACGATTGCACCTATTCTCTCTGAGTTCAATAGTTGGTATAAAACCACAAACACCTTTGGCACCGGCATCAGTCCCGCTAGGATCATTGCTGTAAACCACTGACCGCACGCAGTCCTTCAAACAAAATGGCTTTTGTATACAAGGTACCTACATAATTTTATCAATTAAATGGGTAGGCAATTCACACAATTCGGTTCTATTTACATTTATATAATAACGAATATTATAAAACGAAATGAACAAATAATACCTATTTATTGATTTTTCTAAATAATTATATTTATTATTGGAACGATCTGTTTACATTTCCCAAAGTCTAATTCAATGAAATTATCCTGTGTATAGAATCCATTCACAATTTGAAATTTATGTTTCATTGAATTGATACAACGAAAACATTGTAATAATTTATCGACACTTTAACGTCAACGTTGATTTCCAGCATGATTCAAGAGAAAACACTTAGGCATCTAACTAGTATTTGATAACCTTGTGCCTAATATATAACAATTACCCAAATTAAATCAGTTAGATATCTCTCATTATTTGGACACTAAAACCTCCAGTCATAACTTTCTTCGTTGTCCATTAGTTTTCATTGTCACCATTATTGAGTAACGAGATAGTAACCACCGACCGTGAAGGTCGTCGCGGTTTTTATTACAACAAATAGGATCGTGAAAAGTAAAATACGCTATATTAATTTGTAATCGATTAGTATCACCCAAATTCTGCAAACTTACAATAGGTTACCAATCCTTTAAAACAAAAGTCAACTCTACTTCGATTATATTAACGTACTCGTACTAAGTAGCTATTTGTAATAGATACTTTTGCTTCATAAGAAGGTACGTAACCAAAGGGGGTACTTATGTACTTATAAAATTAAAATATACTGATTGGTTATATTAATGCCATATCATAATTTTATGTCAAGTTTGATGTCGGAGTTGGTGTGGTGTTTATTTCAGATCCTTATCCCCCTCACATTGGCGTCAGTGGTCCTCTCTGGGAGAGCACCCGGAGGTTACTCATACAACCGCTTCAGCGGCCCCGTGAGTGGTCAGATCGTCGAGGTACAAGTACCTGCAGCTGAGGGTATTCCAGCTCAACAACATGCCGATTATGGCTATGACCATAATTCAGGTCAAATCCACCCCGACACGGCTAAATACGCCCATTTGAAAACTGTTGACTATGTCGTAAGTGCAAATTTTTATTTTATTTTGAACGCATATGGTAAATGACCCAATGGTGGCCAGTTTAAGAAAAAAAAAACAGGTTTTTGTGAAATATTACCAAAATTGTGAAAGTTTCAGCACTGAATCTAGTGAAACTGTAAAGTCCAGTCCTTATTTAATATTTGTAATGTGTTGCGCGTGAGATACGGCAAAGCTGGATTCAATTAATTTAACAAATAAAAGTTGTAGTTTTGTGACCCAGTCTTGGCCAGGGAAAATCCATTAATGGATAACCCAGTCTTAGTCTTAGTTTATCTTTATTTTATGGCTCACACATGAAACAACACTAATTTTGATTTTATTAAGCAATACTATTTTACAAGTGAAACTTTCTGCTCACCGCCTGAACGATTTCCTTAAGAAAAGCCGTCGTTGTCAATTTCAAATCACCTTACACTTTGTATTCGCGCATATTTGTACATGTAACTGACTGAATTCAATAAAACGTTAAACTTAGATAGTTCGATGTCTAAAGTCTATGTCACAGTGATCCCAATGTAAAAACATTCGCTCATGTCCGATTTCTAGATGTTTCTTTAAATTTTTGGCCATTACTGGTACCGTGGCCACGACTGGTACACTTACGATACATAGTCAGTTCATATATTGGTGGGTAAAATATATTTAAATGAACAAAATTTTCTATGGTTAGATAAAACCACTATCAAGACACCTACTTGGTTGATCGATTGTTTCCATTACCATTCAAAGCCTTATTTGTTTCTTTTTAGGCCAAGCCCGATTATACCTATGCATATGGAGTAGAAGATCCTCACACTGGCAACCTTCAGAACCATAAAGAACAGCGTGATGGTGATGTGGTCCGCGGGGAGTACTCGCTTGTCGAGCCCGACGGTTCAGTCCGCCTTGTGCGGTATACCGCTGATCCTAAGAACGGTTTCCAGGTAATGCCTTAACGGATTTTATTTTAAACCAAAATATATACGGATTTAATTTGGTCATTATCACTTTATCGAAATTATGTTTGACCCACTGTCTCCGTTCAGAAGGAAGCAATGATGCCAATTCTCTAGCTAATTGTTTAGTTATATCTATCGTGTTGCGCTCGAGTGCTTTTTTGAGTAATAGCTGATATAAGCTAATAACTGTAAAATTATAAAGTGAACACGTAATAAAACCTTGCATAAAGGAACTAATTAGGTTGTAACAGGTTACTACATAATATTATCTAAAAAATTAAATTTTCAGGCGGTGGTGCATAAAAAAGCAAATGGTCAAGCTCAGAAACCTGTCCATTACGGTGGCAAAGCGAACCAAGAGGAAGATGATTCCAGGGAATACTAGTCTGATCGCATCTCACTTACCTAGTTTTAATACTGTTTTGTTGTTTATTTATTACTGTTGCTTAATAAAAAATGAGACTTATGAACAAAGTGTTTTTGTATTACCTATTAAGGAAAAAATAAACATAGTTATCAAATAAGAAGCTAAAATAAAAGTATTATAAAGCAAGATTCATTTAAAAAACTTTTTTAGGGTTTCCACAGAAATTGGTAAGACTATGGTATGTGTTTTATCTCCGGCAATCATGTGTAGTGACTGTAAATATCGCAACTGGAATAGAATTTAATTTTTTTAAGGAAACTTCTTATACTTCATAATTATATAACCATATGGTTGAAGTTGTTTGATTTACCTGCATGCACAATGGATTATCCATAAGCATTTCCGTGGCTTTTTGGAGGCTTTTAGTAGATTCGATTTCTGCTTTAGCCACTATAATTTTTGCATTTGCTAATCTAAAAGATTCTGCTTCTGCCGCCATTGCTTTTTGTAATTGTAACGGTAGACATATATCTTTGCTGTAAATTATCATAACTATCTTATGAAATTATTTTATCACATCAAATCTATACTAATATTATAAAGGAGTAGAGTTTGTTTGTTTGTTTGTTTGGTTGAACGCGCTAATCTCAGAAACTACTGGTCCGATTTGAAAAATTCTTTCACCATTAGTTAGTCCATTTATCGAGGAAGGCTATAGGCTATATATCATCACGCTACGATCAATAGGAGCGGAGTACCAACGAAGAATGTTTCAAAATCGGGAGTTTCTTTTTCCTTTTGTGAGCTTCCGCTGCGTACGCTGCGTAAACGGTTAAAGCTACGCTGAAATGATGTATGACAAAAATTTTTCCCTTTAAAAGTTCTTAAAAAAAGTCCGCGATAGCATATGTCTATCTGTTAAGGTTGGCTCACTGTGACCATTTTTATACTAACCAAATTCGTTCAAAAATTAGGTATCATTTGTGAAGGTGTTTTTATAAAGATGATATTAATCCTTATCTAAATAAATACGTTATTCATCAAAAGCATTTAATTTAAAACAAAATTGCCATTTACATCATACAATTTCAATGAATATCTTGGGAGATATCGCAAATTTAAAATTACATCGCCGCAAAATAATTACCAAGTACTGCGCGCGCCTTTATTGTGCTGGGCCGGGCAAGTCATATGTTAGCTCTGGGAGACCATTCTTCTACTATCCGTAATCGAAGTCGCGGGTAGAAAGTTAGTAGTAAATAAAAAGCACACAACTTACATTTCGACCCTGACAACTTTGATTCCCCATTCACGAGTTAAATGCTTCATATGCTTGAACACTTGGAAACTCACAGCTGGTCGATTGACGAGTACTTCTGAAAGCTTTTTCATGCCCAGTGCGTTTCGAAGAGTTGTTGCAGCCAAGTATTGCGTTGACGTCCTATTACATCAAAGGCATTCAGCGAAAAAATATAAAGAAAATCATATGAACTCTTTCAAACTTACTCGTAATTGGCTACGTTAACAACAGCCCATACCGGGTCACATATTTTGTAGAAGACGACCGCGTCTACAGTTACTGTTAAAGAATCTTTTGTCAAAGCCTGTGGATCAATATTTTTATATTCATTAGAACTAAATACATAAAATATTAAGAGATGTAAGATACTGCCGATTACTGTTTTTAGATAAGTAGATATCATAATATGTAATTACTTCTTGTGGTGGTACGGCGTAGCTGAAGATTCTCAGATCAGTAAACTGGATCGTATCAACACAAGGTAGATAGTAAATAAGTCCAGGGCCAAATGCACGGTTCTTATACACTTTACCGTTACGAAGAATCACTGCACGTTCAAATTGACGGACCACCTGTAAAATTGTTGATGTAAAAAAAATTCAAATGTTCTTTGGATGCGTCATACAGTATTCTTTATAGATAATAATCATATGAAAACTTACTACAAATATACAGAATAAGGAAATTGGAAAGGATATAATTGCTAAAACTATTGATAAAACGACTAGGAATATTTCAACGCACTTGACACCACCTTGAACAAATAAAATAATGGATTATATAGTGAATCTAATTCTACGTAAATTATCGTTTAGTCCTAATTATGAAGATAATTTAAAATATAATAAAATATCACTTTTATTAAATTACCTGTATTATTATTATAATTCACCTGACTATGATATTTTTGAATGCTTTCTTTTGATACTATTGATGGTTCATTTACTTTAAGTATTTTATCAGGGTTTCGAATAGTATTACTTTGCGAGTTAAGCAATTCGTTCTCTTGGCTCATATCATTTATAAATACAGCACTATGAGTTTGTTGCATGTTGAATGAGATTCTGAAATATTCTAGCACCTTATATATTATAACTCCATTAAAAAAAACACAAGCTTCTAAGTGAATTAATGATGACAAATGTGTGACGTAAGATAAAAAAATAATATGACAATATCATCAGAAGAGGATGGTTTCTGTGTGACATTGTCTTTACAATACCATAGAATATTATACCAAGCAAAATATTGTAAACATATAGGTAAATTCACGTCATATAAAAAGATTCCAGATGGGCGCCAAACTGCAACTGCAAAAATTCAAAAGTTTATGTTGATGAACTTATGTCCGAGAGAATTTTCGACTTCAATAGGTTCACCTTTTTACGAAGGCTCAGGAATATCGAGTGGAAATGGAAAAAGTATAGATGTGCTTTGTTGTGAAGCTATGAAATTCAGTGTCTGCAAATATCTCAGCTGAAAAACATACCAGGAACATTAGTTCAGAATTCTGAATAAGCAATAAAAATAATTTATAAAGTAAGTCTTATTAGGTACTTACTATCATTACTTGAGGGTTCTCCATCATTAATCTTGATGCCTCTTTAAGGTTTTCGGCTGCTTTTATTTCACCCTCTGCTTCAATTATTTTGGCTTTGGCTAAGCGTGTTCCTTCTGCTTCAGCTGCCATAGCTTTTTGTAAATCAAAAGGTAGTAACACGTCCTTTCTATATAGAAGGGTAGGATTTGTAAACATAGGTAGTAAATAAGTTAACTAAACGAAATATAGCTAAGTTGAGTTCGTACTGTAGTAACCTACATATACTAACATAAGGGTGAGTAGGTATGTGTAAAATACATACCTATACTAACCCGTTCAGTGCAATCAGGGTATCTAACCTAAACTAACGGAGACCCGCCAACTGACCCGAATTCAGGCAGTATAAAAAAAAGTTAAGAGAGAGAATATGCTGTCGATATAGTAGGTACCTAAAAACAATAAACAATTTTGTTACATTTCAACGCGTTCTATTGTGACACCCCATTCAGCTGTAACTCTATCTATATCATTTCTGGTTGTGTGACTGATGGCTTTGCGGCTTGTCAAGACATCAGTCAATGTGAATGTACCCAAAATATTTCTTAAGCTTGCGATTGCAATTAGCTCCGTTGCACGTCTGCAATCGAACAGCAATTGAAGAACGAATTGTAACTATTTGACAAATCTTCAAATTGACAAAGTGTTTTTAACTCAATTTATTACTTGTGAGCCTGGACATTTAATAAGCAATTTAGAGGTTTCGATACGTGAAAGTAAACAACTGCGTCAACTGTGACCGTCACAGAGTCTTTGGTTAGAATCTGAAAAAATATTACGAATTCAGTTAAAATATTAGGTAAATACAAGTTTGATGTAATCAACCTGGTAGTTACAAACAGAACTGCATCACTTTATACATTTTAAAGGAGAATAATGTAATTTTACCTCTTGTGGTGGCAGATTGAAGGAGTGCGTTCGAAGATCAATTAGTAGAACACTGTCAGTACATGGTACCACCCATATAATGCCAGGCCCTGCTGGAGAATCTCCTCTCACTCTACCAAATCGTAGAATAACCGCTCTTTTGTATTGCTTTACAACCTTTTTAGGGAAAACCAATATATGTATATCTAATACCTATTGTACAAGAAAAATTATGTAAGGTTCTAATAATATGTAGTTTGATAAATACATACCCTAAAGCAACATAGTAGGGAAATGGGAAAAAGTATTATTATCAATATAGCGAAAAACCGAAACACCTTTTCAATCAATGTTTCGCGCTTGATCTCTGAAACATAATATATAAACCTAGTAAAAAAAATCGTTTTACACAAAAAATATAGACTAATTTATATAGGTATTATTAGTTTGAAACAGTTTCATTCCATGTGAATATTTTACTTCTTTTAGTATCAAAACCAACATGAAGAAATCTGTTGATGTCTGCTGAAAGACATTTTATTCTTGATAACTATTTTATTACGAACCAGTAAGAACAAACTTTGAAATCTGAACATCCATTGTACTCAAATGGATCAATAAACTGAAAATAGATAGATAGTTCGATTAATAATAACAGTCAAAAAATATATATAAATGTACGAGGAAATGGTTTAAGAGAAGTTTGAAGAACTTGGCAAGGTCACGTCATAATGTGATGAATTTATATTGACACGTTTTTTTCTTTAGGGATTAACTAATGAGTCATTACCATATAAATATAAGTGACCTTTTTGTATGTGACAAGGAGAGTTGAGTAGGTATACTTTTACATAGGTATCTTACATAGGTACTTTGCTTTAAGACAAAATATAAGAAACTAAATTACGAAACAGTGTTTAAGATATTGTGTGTAAGTATAAAGACTTTTTTAAATAACTCACATACTAAAAAACTTGATGATGTAATTAAAAAGTTTTATTAAAAATAATGCGTTTATTTATTTACAAATCATATTTATAGCGTATCTAAGGACTAGATTCTTATTTTATTTTATCCTATTATATCATAATTATCTAATGAACATTTATTTCATCAAGCATGCAGAGAATGTGACGAACTTGGACCTCCTCCACCCAAGAATGTCTTTAGGAAATCCATCGGAAACGGAAATATAATTGTTGAATTTTTTTCAGCTGATATTGTATTCAGTGATTGAAGATACCGCAACTGGAAAAAAGAGGTACTTTTTACTACCTATATAAATCTGAAAGTGCTTTAGTTACAAGGGAAAGAAGCGATATGAGTGATATGAGACATTTAGATAAAGGAAAATCTACGGATTTTATGTACAGAAGGTACGTAAGTAAAACTACTAGGTGGAAGCTATTGTTTAATTTACCTAAACATTAAGGAAATATGAGCTATTCTCGGACTGGCCAGCTTTCACCTTCACACGAGGGCCTAAACTAACTAAATACTTTTAAATTGTGTATAAATTTAATTACATTATGGGTTTTAGGATTAATGAATACATAATGGATATAATACATACTTCTTATTTGACAATATAACTCTTGTTTGGAGTCGTGAATATTTAGAGTCTATCAGATTCTAAATATTCAGATGCAACGTACCTGTAGAGCCATAGGGTTATCTATCATCACAAGTGATGCCTCTTTCAACGCTATCGACGCTTTTATTTCTCCCTCGGCTGCAATGATCTTTGCTCTGGCTTCACGATCAGCCTCCGCTTCGGCAGCCATGGCTCTTTGCAGCTGGACTGGGAGTCGAACATCTTTACTAAAAACACGCGTCATGTAAAATATTTCCGTTTTAATTCGACGTTGTTCGGTGAAGCACAAAATTAAAGTATATTGATTTAGTGATGGATTTCGTGGAGTAGGACCAAGGTTATAAATTTTCAATATTTATAACCACCAATAGATGTATATTTATTTGGTAAAATGTGTTTGATTGTTTGTTCGTAAATTATATGCACTGCGGAGTAAAATTAAATCGTTATCAATATTTGTTTAAAAATAAATAAATAATATAAACTAACATCTCTACCCTTTCCACCTCGACTCCCCACGGGTCAGTGGCTTCATCCAAGTTGGCTTGCATCATGTGACTAATAGCTTCTCTATCTGAGAGAAGCTGCGCCAGGTCACGCATGCCAAGAACATTGCGGAGTGTCGTCGCAGCAAGGAGACGGGTTGATGCACTGGAATAAAAACAAACATAAAATAAGAGAAGTTATTTAATTCGTCAAAGATATTTTCAGCTCTACAAGGTAAGCAGAAAGCATTGTCACCGACTAAAAAGACGATTCTTTTGGGCACACTTCCAATCAATTCGGGCTATAGGTAATACACAACATATAAATTTATAGAAATTTACCTGTAATCAGCAACTCTAACAACTGCGTTCAGTGGCTCCTTGATTCTGTAGTAAACCACTGCATCCACCGCTACAGTTACTGAATCTCTCGTTAGCACCTGGAAGCGAAATAATTGTTCATGTACTTTAAGTGGCACCACGTAGAAGTGACAGGCACCCATTTGATACTAATTAAAACTCGAGAATTTAAAAAAATCTCGCCATTTATTGCAATCATATAATCGGGCATAACTTAGCAGAAATATGTTTACGACTTTGCCAACATGAAGGGATAACGTCCATTTTTTGAAAGAGTTAGATACCGTCTCAAGTATTTAGATATCTTGACATTATAGGAGTAGTTTTTTAGTTTAGGTAGTATTTTTGTGTTTGTGTTTTGTTTTTCTATTTTTTTTATGTAGAAGTATAAATATTTTATAACAGAACGTAGCTTAGTACATTACAGATTATTACAGAGACATTTACTATTGGTGAAATGTTGTTCTGTGACCGCGACCCGACAAGGACTAGCTAGTGCTGATGGGATGACATTTGCCAAGTTCAAATGTCGTGGGAAACTTGCGTGCGATGCAAGCTCTCGGCAACATCACGACAATCGCAGTCAAGATCGATGTTTATGACTGAGAAATATAATTATTAAAGAAAAAAATGTGTTATACAATTGGTAAGTATATTAAATACATAAGGTAAAAGATCTTTTACATTTTGCCATTTACGGTGTTGAAAAGTTCATTGAATCCAGATTTTATAAATAGTGCAAATTCTTAGTATTGAGAGAGAAGTTTATAGCCGTACATTTTGATAAAAATCCAGCTGTGAGATATCGCGGCGGTCGCTACTAAAACAGAGCGGTGTATCGATAGGAATTTCTTAATTCTGGATATCATCTAATTTAAGATCGAGCGGTATCGACCTATAATAATAAAACAAATTGAGGACGATTTAACTTTATTGACAAGGAACACTAATGGTGCTTGTTCAATGTATCCAGGTCGACTCGCAACTGTGAGGTGTCTGTTCACGGCTACGGAACATTGGACATGTTAAAATAAACATCGTATTACCCGAATTATGATACTGACCATTTATTTACACGTGTACCGATAAAATAATTTGTTGTACGATGTTGTATGGAGCAAGAGTAGTACGTCATTATTTATTGTTCCATGCTAAATATTCTGTTACGAAAGTAGTAACAAAAAATAATTACTACTTACTTATGTGTAATGATCCTTGGTCCCTTACTTTGATATAGGTATTTATTTTAGGCATTTTCTGTATAATTATATTATATATAGGTATTTGATAAGTTGGTCGGTATGAAATGCGATGGCAGAGCTTGTTTGCATCTCATGGCCCAAGATTACACAGCATGCACGTACTTGAACATAACGATGGAAATCAATAAATTCATCGATTATATATAATTTATTGTACAGCCGCAATATTGGATTGAATGTATTCTCACAGTATGCGTTCATTGTTATCGTAAAGGCATAAAGCAACAAACCATTTTGTGTACCACGTGGTGGGTACAAAATGAGTTCTGGTATGGCATTGGTATTGAAAACAGTTAACCTAGTTGCTGCTCCCGCTCAGTCGACTAACGATTAATTGATGCGGCTGTAAACTATCAATCAAAGTTTAACGATATACAAAACAAACGTTTCTTGTAAATCCAATTGTCGAACCGGCTGCTCTGGTAATAAGGCTATTTACTGTTTATATTTTATTTTTTCAATGCGCTGTGCAAATTATTTGACTTTGCATATTTAATTTTGTTTATGTTTCGTGGTAACAGAACATGTTCTATAACATAAATATAGGATTACTTATACTTGTCTATTTAGAATGGATTTAAAATATGTGTAAAAGTGATATTGTTTAGATGTATCAAATTGCTGGGAAGGTAAGGCTCAATATTAGACAATTGCTTGTCACTTGCAAATCAAAAGCATATTAAACTCCATCCAATACGTGAGATAAACGTTTCAATCATATTGATAATGGACTAATCGTAATCATTTCAGTAAATTTTAAATTACCGGGAAAGTATTTATAGCATGGAAATGATTGATTGTTGACTTTGAAGCTATTCGGATTCGTATTGTAGTAGTTAATGGATCTTTCTAAAATGGAAAATATTTTTTATTTAAACTGAAGATACTCTGGTAAAGGTACTCTGTACATTTAACTGTACTTTTTTGTAGTATAGTAATACTGATAGTAATACTACAAAAAAGTGCTACAATATACCTACCTAACATAAAGATTTGCGTATATATATAACTACATGGTATGGGCAGATCTTAAATTTTTTTAAATATGGTCACGATGGTACTTACCTCTTGAGGAGGCACATCGAAAGATACAGTTCTAAGGTCGACTTTTCTATATGTATCGATGCAGGGCAGCACGAAGAAAAGTCCTGGTCCTCTCGCACCGCCCTTCCGTACTCGTCCTAGTCTGAAGATGACGGCACGCTCAAACTCTTGTACCACCTGTTGATAAGTACATCTTATACTAAAAATTAAACATACAGTCAATTGATACTATGTCCTCGAAAACGACTGTAACCGTTTTGGAAAAGATTTTAAGCGATATAATTATCCGCAATATTCTGAGATTTCTCTAGTAGGTGCAATAAAAGCCTCCAGAATTATTGTAAATATTGTTTTTAAGTTAAAACCACTGGTTTGAATGGCAAAAAAAATTATTTGACGGAAGAACTGTATACAGATTTGTATTATCTTATTATTTACATATGATTTATTCTTGCCACTATAGCGCAGTTACTACCAATATTTCTTATAAAAATAATATACTAGGACTTACCTTAAAACATTCAAACAATGAAAATGGGAAAGTGATGACAACAAGCAAGAACGAAAGGAATGTGGCAAATCGTTCTATACATCCCACAGAATCAGGATTCGCTGTCACAGAAAAAATAACACTTTATATTTCAAACGCCTATTCTTAACGCGAACACTTGTGTTTTCAACACCCTCATTACCATTAGTCCGATTTGATCATTTTTTTTTTTTATTACTACGCTGAGGGTTTTAATTATAGTTACCATGATAGAAACGAATGTTAATTTAAGTCACACATGGAAAGTTATCTACTTATTTTTTGCTAGAGCCACTCGTATAAAGGTACTTACGCATTTGTATCGTGATAGCGCAAGACGTACCCGTATCGCAATCTAAAATATTTAACACAATATTAAGTTGGATCCGTTATTTTTTATTCGATATAATATCAATTTTCTATTTACTCACGACTCGGAATGTTGTCACGTCTAGTGCTTATTGTTCTTAAATCGGAGCGTCGCATTTTGAGTAGTAAGAACGCGTTACTACTATTATGTTATCGTTACTACGAAGCAAACGTAATATATGCTAATAACAGCGTTTTACTCGGCTAACAATCACAGACTGCGCTGTCATGCGGACTAACTTACTGTCAGAAGAGTCCGCCTGTTTACGCGACCCAAAAACTACACTGAATCCAACTAAAAATATCAATTACAATGCGATGTTCCAAAACAATAAGAAAGCGATAAATCACCGACGATAGCGTTTAGGCAAAATGTATTTACGTATTTCGAGGTAGCACTCCACTTCCCCCGAGTCCTTGTCGAGGCAACCGAAATCCATGTGGAACGAGACACCGAGCAATGTACGGCGCATTGACTTTTTTGTCAAAGGATGCTAAGTGGTCGTGTCTTCTAACCGGTGTCTATAATGATACTAAGGTGAGAGCCGCGGAAGACCAGGTCGGTAAAAATAAATAAATAACGCACTTTCAGCCATATCGTCGGGCGGGCGCGGGCGCTCACCGACCTGCGGTGCTCCAAATTGCGAGAATTAGGTATTTTGGAAGCGGATCATGAGCCACTGCAGTACATAATTTGTTGGAGGATGTTTAGATAATAAACGTGTGAATATCCGATTGTTTGCTTTACGTTAATTTGTTAATGCCATCTCGAGACCAACCTACATGATTACGAGAAGTGGCGAATGAGCTCACAACTCCGATGCAGAAAATAAAAAAAACATAAATGCTTTGTACACTCGATCTATTTTTGTGGATTGAGTTGTTGACGTTGTTACACACACGTGGCGTAAATTAACAACACGCCTGTTGCAGATTGTTGCCGTTATTATAATGTACCTGTACAATATTTATGCAACAAATCAGTCTTTTGATTCTCTCACAGTCAAACTTGATATTTGTTTATTTTTGTATAGACTGTATCGCACTCGTCTTGATTCTTGGCTTTGTTTGCATTTTACCAAGTAGGTATCAGTTGGTCGACTTGAAAAGACGTCTAAATCCAGGTTATAAAAACCTGTATAGATTTTTCATTCAGATAAGTATACTGCCGAGTTGAAATTGAGCAATCAACACAAAAACGTACATGTTTTCTTTCGTGTAATGATATTATGTAGGTTAGGTTTACCAACATCGTAAGGTGAAAAAGGTAAAGAATTTAGTTTACATTTATAAAATTAGCAAGATAACAATCATCATGTATAGCTCACTATTTTCCTAATACCATGGTTACTGATTAAAATTACATTAATGACTTGTTTTCTTACACATCATACTTAGACTATTGAAACAATTACAAGATTTAGTATTATCATAGTTACTATACTATGCTACTGTGCAAAATTTTGCAGACCACATCAAATATAACACAGTTGTTGTAGCCGAGTTAGGGCGATGTCCAACACCCATGGCGTACCTTTGATCTCAGACTGACGTCTTCCCAGTTTATATAGCCGCGGTTATTTTAGTTCCAGAAAATTATCAGTTTTAGGGGTGATGCAGAAACTAAAAATATAAAAAAAATAACTTTATTTTATACAAAAAACCATGCGACTTTATAATTAATTTTGTATTTAAACAGAACTGCTACTAAATGTATTGTTATATGCTACGACAAACACCAAAATTCTTTATTTGCTATTTGGGATTTATGTCTGATCATAAATGCTGAAGCAGTTGAAGTTCAAAAAATATTATATGGTGTATGTATTAGCGAAACAGATACTGCTCTATTGGCTTATTCTCTATTAATGTAGCTTATTTTTGAACCCGATGAGGCAGCTTCTTTAATGAAATATTATTATAATACGAGGTACTTAACATAATTTAATGGAAATGTAAAGCAATACATTCTAAGATAAATCAAGATATATGACGGTATGTCGTGTGATCTTTAAGAGCTGCAGACCCGCTCGTTGCGTTCTATTTGATTACTTCTATGTCCGCTCTTTACTCTGCCATTTTAGTTCATGATTTTGACCCTTGAATGAACTAATCACTTTGTAAACGTATGTTTTAGAATTTCTTTGAATTATTATAACAAGCAATATAATAATGAGAACGGCGTACTCACGTGCCCTCAGTGTGCACGCAGTTTCATGCATCTTCGGGTGCATCAGCGCCAGACTGACTAGGAGTCAAAGTGGTCGCCATGGCCGAAATCGGTCGGACCAATCATCATCATCATCATCATAACAAGCAAAATGAATGTTACTCTACATTATAGTTTTTTGAATTGACATGCGTTTTCCCATGGTTACCGCCATTTTGTGATGTAATTAAACCTTCAATGGTAAGCAGTGCCCATAAAAATTCTTATAAACTCCAATGGACTGGGCGATATAATTAATTTGATTGGAAAATATTTGTCAAGTTCTATTTGGGTCGCAATGCGAAGTTGTTTGAATTCTATCACCGGTATTGCGGGCTATGAGTGTAAGTATTATGTTCTTTTTTTGTCTAGATTCTTAGAAAAGCGAATTAGAAATATTGTTGAGATATAAAGTTTGTAACAATTTTGTTCGAATCGATTCTAATTTCGTTTACAAAAGTAAATAATGCGACATTTAGACAGCAAACATAAAAATAATACAGACTTGTTTATTCGTTTATCGCATCATTTTGACTAAATAATATTATCAAGTATGTGATACAATAGGGTCGCAGTAGTTTATTCTTCCCATGAAAGTTTAGGTTTCCTATATATTTTGGTCAGACTTTCACAGAGACAACAATTCTATGATATAACGTGATAGATTACGTGCTATTATCCTCTTACAAATATTACCTAATAGGCATCTGAGCGTTTGATTGTTATTGTTGTATAATAGTGGAAAGGGCTTCAATACATTATTCTAGAACTGGCTTACGATATTGGTATTACGATTACTTCGTGCAGTGATTAGCAAGTATTCTGTTAAGGCGATACATATATTTGCAAATAAACTTTTTTTTTTTTTTTTTGGTCCTTTACCATTATCAAAAATGCAAATGATTTTAATACAGGGAGATTTTATTCAGCGTAGGTACATAATGAAGTAACACTTAGTAGGCATTAAGTAGTTGACAGTTGCGAAATGTAAACAGTATAATGAATACCAGAATAGGCGTGTTGAGTGTGCTCTAGTGCGCGTTGATCTAGCCACAAATTTAGGTTACACCACGCGTCTCAAATGTACCTACACCTACTCGGAGATTGTGTATTTCAACATTAGGCTCATGTTATATACCTAACTGGCTAAATTACTTATTTTATATTATATTTTAACTGATAAACCGCCCCGGCTTTGTGCAGGTACCCCTCTTTTATCTACAGCAAGAGTTAATCGTCTTAATCTCAATCATCATAGGGAATGTTTACTATCGCAAAAGCTTCTTATTATATTAATCAACAGATTATTTTTATTTCCATTTACCTAATGCCACATGATTAGTATATGATTAGTGCACTGAGTAAAGCAAACATAAAATAAACTTTGGACATTTTTATACTAGGAAATATAGTTAAGGTGCAAGCAGGCTTCTAGAAGTTAGTTGCTTGTCAATTTTGTTCACAATACCTATCTCAAAATGTTTCGGATAAAAATAATAGAGCCTTAACATACAACCCAGCCCTAGCTTTTATTGACTATTATCACTAACTCGAGTAGGTTATAATTACATGTACCTAATACATGCTTTCTAAAGCGAGATATTTTATAAAATTGGTTCAATACCTATGCGTGGGACAGTTGTTACATAACGCTGTATTTGCAGTAAGTAAGTGATTTATATCAGGTAGGTCCTGGTACGAATTTTGCAATACTTTCCCTTAAATTGACATATTTTTTTGTTTTTAAAAAAGCTCAAATATTTTATCTTATTTACGAATATAGTTCCAGAAATCATTTATGGAAAATATTTTAATTTTGACGTTTCCTATTGTCCTGTAGTGGGATAATATAGACAGAAACAATGTTAATAGACTTTCTTAAAAATATCTATATGTATACTCATTGCTCGCTAAAGCGGTATGTACTTACTTCAGGTGCATCTAACGTCAGGTAGGGAATGGTGGGGTCCTATATTTATAAGGCGATTGCGCTTGCGCATGCAGCCTGGATAGTGTTGCGTGTGTGTCACATAGTGCATTCACAGACTTCAGATAATCATGTTGGTGAGTATATTTACAAACCTAAATCTGATGTAAAACAACGAATTAAATAAAGTAAAGTATAAAAATAAAAATGTTTTTATAATTAAGAAAATATGTCTTTCGTATTATTTTTTATTTATTTATTTGGTTTGGATATCCGACAAAGATTACACCTTAAATTATTTATTTATTTATTTTGTTAAAATAAACATAATCATCATATTCCTTGGACTACATATCTTGTTCAAAACTAAGCAGATATTTTTATAGTGATAACAAAATTTGTAAAGTGTATTATTGTACTTACCTAGTAGATCTTTAGTATGCATTTGTATAGTAGGTAACCTATCTTTAAATACATACATACTTAGAAAAGATATTTACATCCCGACACAGAATAAATATTTTGTATGGTTCTGCACAAAATATTGAATCCTACCCCACGATCAGTGGCTTGCGTTTGGGTGCCTACCCCACAAATGAACCTGTCATTTTACACCCGGATTTTACGAAACATTACTTTTTAATTTCCTTTTTTTTAAATCCTATTTACGAAGATTTTCTTTTATTTTAATTTATACCTAGTTGTTTTTATTTTCAGGTATTCGTGGTATTAGCGTGTGTGAGTGCAGCGATGGCGGTGCCGCTAGAGTACGGAGTTCATGGCGGCGGATTGATTGCGCACGCGCCGATCGTCCATGCACCTGTGGCGGTCCACGCAGTTGCCGCGGAGCCAGTTGTAAGTCATCACTTAGATTATCATGAACATCTTTAAAAATCTGAAGTGATCTATCTAACTTGAAAATAAACATGACACCCATAATCATAATTATCTTATGCGGTTTTAAATCTGTATTACTGAACATTTTTTATTCAGTGATTTACAAGATTCTATTAGCTTGTATTTGATTTGTTTGCAGTCATATCCAAAGTACGCCTTTAACTATGGAGTAAAAGATCCACACACCGGCGACATTAAGTCTCAACAGGAAGAGAGGGATGGCGATGTTGTTAAAGGTATAATTATTATCGTTTTCTTTTCTTTAGCATCCAGTACAAATTCTAGCCCAAGTAGCCCAGCATATTATTTATTAATAATTTAACAATAGTATGCTTTGTTATTTTTTATCGAATAGGCAAAACTTACAGATGGTCTACCTGTTGGTTGGCCTGTAAATATTTACAAAGTGCAGTGTGTGCCCTTAACCATTTAAACAATCACGCAAATGCATTACCGCCGCCGCTCCACGCCGGTTGTAATAGAAAAGGCGTGTTCTCAGTATAAAATTTGTCCTTACATCCTAATTACTTTTTAGTAAAACACATTCTATTTTTGAAAGTTTATCCAATAACTTAATTGTTTATTACCAACAGGCAGTTACTCGCTAGTCGAGCCCGACGGCTCCACTCGCACCGTGGCCTACTCCGCGGACGACCACACCGGCTTCAACGCAATCGTGCACAAAACCGGACATGCCGTGCATCCGGTAATATCTCATTTATAAACATAGTGCTAGGGACATTCGTAGGTGAAGTGTTCGTCGCCACATTTATGGTACTTGCTAGATCTCAATTTGAGAAGGTATTCGTGAGTATTGGTAACTTAAAGTAACTTATGGCAATTAAGGTACGATGGATAAAATTTGCAAGTATTTTTAAAGATTTATTACTTATTTGATATGGATGAAAAGATTTTGGAACGAGAACTATTATCTTAGGTATCTACTTCTTTGCAATTTTTTTTTATATTTCTGCTCTATTTTTGTGATACAAGTAAAATATCCTTTCGTTGTGTTCACACGTAAGACGTAGGTCATATTAAAAGTCCGACAAAATTGTATGAACCCACCGGCTGCTTATGCGTGTCTGGAATAAATCAATCCCTTAAAAGCAATTGTATATTCAATAGAAAGTTGTCCTATCATAACTCTTTATAATGTCTCCTCGGTAACAATAGCAGTCGCTTAATCCATTTAATACCAGATATCTATAGAAATATAATTTCCAACGGATAGTTTGTCACAGGGCACGGCGTTTCACAAACGCGATTTCTCTGTGATTGCGAGCGTGCGCGCGCGACGCCATACTCTTGCGCAAATGCTAATGGCTCGTAGGCTTATAAGGAAACTTTTAACGTCAATCTTGGTCAAAGTATTTTTTTTTAGCAAATTTCTTAGATAAGGATCGTGGGTTATTCACAGAACACTGATAGTTATTTCCCGTGTTCAGATCTTTGGCAGATTCTACCTATAAATACATTATAGAAGTCAAGAAAAAAATACATACATATACTTATGTATTTACATTACTGGAATTTGTAATAAAGTTTAGTTAAGCTTATCATTATCAAATTACATTATGACAGCTCGGTTGGCTTTGTGGTTAGTGACCCTGACTCTCAAGCCGCGGGTCGGGGTTCGAATCCCACCCAGGACAAACATTTGTATGCTTGAATATGTCTGTTTGTTCTGTGTCTGGATGTAAATATCTATAATATGTATGTATTTAAAAAGTATTATATGTAGTATATCAGCTATTTGGTTACCATAACACAAGCTTCATTTGAAGCTTACTTACTTTGGAATCAGATTGGCTGTGTGTGAAAATTGTCCCATGATATTTATTTTATTTAAATTAATTGCAACCGTACTTATATTCCACAGCTCCATTGATTGATTGATTCTCCATTGATAATTATCGGTTCTATATAATGACCTGGGTCATTACCCAGCATAATATCTTGTCCATGTTATTGGTAAACCTAAGAGACACAAACTATTGATTCTGTTTATATAACAACTCTACATCTAGTATTTAAGTCTAACAGTAAGAGAGCTTTTTCATCACAGTAAAAATTACAACACGTTTGAAATTGAAACTTGCCCAGAATGTTATCAATGCAGATTAATTAAAATGTATAAATGTTCGTAACGCAGTGCACAAAAAATCGATTCTGTTTTACAAGTCTGTAATCAATAAGTTACAAATGGGTACCTATCTAATATATAAAATTCTCGTGTCACAGTTTTCGTTGCCATATTCCTCCGAAACGGCTTTACCGATTTTTATGAAATTTTATATGCATATTCAGTAGATCTAGAGAATAGGCTAACATCTATTTTTCAAAGCCCTAAGTCATCACGGGAACGGGAACTACGCGGCGGAAACCGCGGGGCGGCAGCTAGTATAATATAATATTTTGGTACAAGTCAGAATACTTAACATATTATATTTATATATAATGTTAAGTTCTAAAAACTGAAGCAATTACTTACCTATTGAACACTACCAAATATTCATTCATGCGTGCTATGTTCATGAAAAAATTGTTGATTTCCGATACCCGACTGGTGAAATGCGTCGCTTGAGTACTTATAACCTTGAACCACAATGACACAGTAAATATGATTTAGTTCGATTTCATTCTTCAACCCTTATATGACCATTCTCTATCGTTTCAAGGAGCATGTTTTGAAAATGAAATGTATATCTACACTACTATATAAAACTGAACAGTCTGTTTGTTTGTTTGCTTGCTCGATCACGCTAATCTCAGAAACTACTGGTCCGATTAGAAAAGTTCTTTCATTGTTAGATAGTCCATTTATCGAGGTAGGCTATAGGCTATATATCACCACGCTGCGACGAATAAGAGCAGAGCATCAATGAAAAATATTGCAAGCACGGGCAAGTGACGCTAACGAAGTTGCGCGGCGCAACTAATTTATTGATATAGGTAATCGTTTTTATATGCGTATCGCTCACCCTATAAAGACTTATCCCTTTCAGTGAAAGTATAATAAACATTTTGTGTTTCAGCAACAAGTGGCAGTAGCACCCGTAGCGCACTATGCTCCGGCCCCCATAGCCCACTACGCGTCGGCTCCAGTAGCCCACTATGCGGCCCCAGTTGCCCACTATGCTACAGCCCCAGCCCTATCGTTGTCGCATTACGGCCTCCACTAAAAAAACACTACCTAGTACATAACGAAACGTATTCATTAGATGTATTTCTTTATGCACAGAAACAAGAGGCACACAGGGTTGTTTGGTTAAATAGATGGAAAATGATAGTAATTATATTTGAGATCATGATCATGTATTGAGATTTGAGATAATTAGCTTGTTACTACGGCTGTTTGCAAGATTTTGAATGGTCATGAAAAGTGGAATGTGAAGATCATTAGAATTGTGTCCAGAAGACAAGTATGTTGTAAGAAAAAAAAATGCAATCGGTTAAAACGGTTGGTGTTGAGCTTAGCGGATATTTGATTACTTTGTCGTGATCAACTTGCCATTTCAATTAAGTTTAGCATCTCAAGTACAATTTATCGATATTTGTTTGTATTACTATTAGAGTATAATGTACCTATATTTATTTGACAATATTTTACCATTAGCATTACAGTATAAACTATGATATTGATGATGATCCACATAGGTTGGTTTCGTGTTTCCTAATAAGGTCGAAAATTGTTTTAGTACCTTCTATTTAGATAAAAGTTTATTCTGTTGCTTTTACAGTACAATAATTTTCGATTTAGTTACAACTTAGCTCGAAACTTTCAAAAGTATCTGAATCATTTGTAATGATCTCAATGTACGCTCTAAAGTTATTGCTTTCCAACTTCCTAGTACTTTGTCAAATTGATATAATATAATTAATTTTAAATAAATGTTAACTTCATACTCAGCGTTTTATTGACAACCCAATATATAGCTATATATACCTACCTATCGTTTTAACATACATTATAGTCACTTCAAATAATTATGCCCAAAACAATTACTTGAGTAAGAATGATAAATATTTTTTTTCTAAAACTATTGTCTAAATAAATCTTATGATGTGGATGGAAAGTTTATCAAACCTTAATCAATAATATAACATAAAATTTCGTTATAAATGTATGATTTATATATAACTTCCAGTATTTTTTTCACATAGGTATGTCATAAACGCGGTCCAATAAAGTAAGCTTGAAAAATTACTGCAATTTATATAAAGCAAACCTACCGCCGGCAAGCTTTAATGGAAAACTTGATAAATACAAGTTCGAGGTCAAAGTCCACGTAATGAATCGTATGATATAAACTAGATTTCTACGTTAATTAATGACACTAACTTATGAACGAGTGAGTCTTTGTACAATATTATTGCCTTCGAAAATATCTAATTTACTTCAAATTATGCATAAGAATCAAATACCTATAATCTATATATTTGACGGTTTTGCAAACGTTTCAGAGTGACACAATATTTTCCCTGAATACAAATTATTTATATTACTTAAGTAGATAGACCATATTGTCTTTCGTTCATATTTTAATTGAGACATAATAATACCAAATTCTGTATATCAAATAGCGGTGTCAATGATAATCTCATGATTAAGACTTCAGGTATAAAACAGTTCGTTAACCTGTGACAGCCTACTTTGCTTATAACTTAATTTATGCCACCATCATATTTATTTGCTTGAAATACCATATACGTCAAAACAAGCTCCACAAAAGCCGTTACTAAAGTTTTGTCATTTTAGTATGTGCTTGTCCTATTTTGGAAGCTGGATCTTTAATATTTGTAGGTTTTTTACGACAGTACCCTACCTTGGCAATGAAAAAGCAATTCTGACTTATAAGTCTGTAATACCTACTGTAAAATAAACGATGGATACCTCAATAACGAAACTGTCTCTTTACCTGTCTATTTATTTATTTATTTTATTTGGTTCTTCAACAATATGTACACTATTAATAGATTAAAAATAACATCACAAACTTATATTTAAATGTCACATTAATTATAGAGGAACACAGCATGCACTTAATGTCGCTCAGGTGATTTTACACATTTTAAACTAGCTAAGTCTAGCTCATTAAATGTACCTATAAATTGCGTTCAAATTTTTTAAATAATATTCTCTCGACAAGAATTCTTAACATTACACTTTACAATTACCATTATGGAATAAAGTTATTCTAGACTCTAATAAGAAACTAGACAAAGAAATTGTGTACGTCGACATATACCTAATTGTTATGTATACCATACATTACATAAAGTTACTACTAAAGTTCGATACTTAGACTAACGTCGTGGGTGGAGTCCCACTGGCGGCATCGTAAACTTGCCAAAATGGTCAATTTACGGTATCAAGCCTTTTCAACCAAAATTTTATTTGTACTTCCTCTCCAGCAGCGATATAATAAAGAAACAATCATGTAAAGCTTATTGTTTTTGGTCAAAACAAGTAAAAGCGCCATTAAATTATTTTGAAGCAATCGTTAACGGTTTCACGCTTGTGCAATAAATAAGACATAAAAATTGAGATATCATTTTTTATTTTCGCACATAGCGTGGGATGCATTTTGGCAGGTGACAATGAACCACAGAAATGTTAGTACATAAATATACGTTTCTGACTTTTCGTACTCAATCTGCTTTAAATTATTTTCGACCCTTTAACCGTCACCTACGGTAAGTAGCACAGTAAGTGAAGTGCGGTGACGCAGGTTGTGTTTCGAAAGATTTCCTTGCAAAAAACCACTTCTTAGTTTAGTAACGCTTACCATTTCTTAGTCACCGACAAAGGTAGGTAATGCATTTTTAATGTACCTACTTTATTTCTGCATGAGTGCAATAATTAGAAATTATTCGTTTCATCGTAATTTTTCTGCCAGTAAATGTGTGTGATATTTTCAACGAACAAAAGCCGCTAGCTACACTTTGGTGTGTGTACGTTAATAAGTAAGTAAATACCTATACAAAGTCAGTAAACTAACCAAGATAAATTCCTGCACCTAAACAGGAATCTGAAGCACCGTTCATCTTATAGATTTGTATGAAACTAGATATCGAGCTTTCCTTTGCTACAAAAGGTGAACCTTATCCTGCCATTGCATGACATCAGTGTAAAGCGGATATGGGCGAAATTACCTTCACCCACTGAGTTTACGAGGTTCATGCGTGGCTGTTGTTTTTTGCCAAGTTAAAATCACTAAAAGGAGTCGGCAATATAGGAATCCACGCATGTGATGTCCGCTCGTTTAACTGGCTACACTACTTCCGTTGTTTTCTGTGAATTAAATATTTTTTAATATCGAGGACTCGGAATTGTGAATAGAGGATGGACACTTTATTGAAGGTAAGTAATAAGTGCTTTCTTTTAGAATGATCTTGCGTAATTGCCAGTTGTAGATCCGATAATTCTAATATTTATTTGTTGCACAAATTTAAGTGAAGCTTATTATTATTGTATTATTTTTTTTGATGGTTTGGTTTTGTTGAAAGACATAGGTACCAACGAGATTAATTTAATTGTCTGCACAGACTGTCCGGAATGAGTACATGTCAGATTGTGTTGTATCTAGATAGATATTTCAATACCATAGGAAAAACCCTGTGTAGTTCCACATATTTTTTTATTAATTAATATTCTGTCTTCCTAATGTGTTTCCGAGATATATTTTATTTAACTACGCTATTATGGAAGCTGTTTTATGTTACTGATTACTCACATTACTCAAACTGACTGGGTACACTCATAAAGAAATTACCCATCTCGAAGCTAGGCTCACTCCAAAATATATTTCTTTTTTGATTTATCATACTTTATCACCATCAACATACGTAATATTCTTTTTGTTATGATAATTTCAGGTGGTTTTGATGTTCCTTTCATTGGGTCATGTACAAATCCAAGCAGCCCCTAGAAAGCCCAGGTTGACAATAGCTGAAGCTCCTAGTTACTTCTACAGTAACATTGATGGTAAGCTATATCCTTACTAAAACCTATATAAAGCTAAGAGTTTGTTTGTTTAATCATACTAATCTCAGGTCAATCAACTACTGGTCCAATTTGAAAAAATATTTTAGTGTTAGGTATTTATCGAGGAAGGCTATAGGATAAAATGTTGCAAAAACGGGCAAGTGACGCTAACGAAGTTAATCCAACTAGCATGAAGTAAAATCCCAAGAAATTGTTTATACGATCACTCAAATAATTTTAGAGACAGTTATAAATATTATAAGGATTCCGAGTGAAATTCGCACATAATATCATTGATTCTTTATTAAAGATTCCAACAAATAGGCAGACAATATATTGACAGTAATAATTATATTTGTTTCAGGCAACGCAAATGCTTATTCATTTGGTTATGACGTGTCTGATCCAGCGACTGGCAACACTCAATATCGAACCGAAGACCGATACCCCAATGGCACAGTAGTGGGATCCTATGGTTATGTTGACGCTTTAGGCACCTTTCAACGTTTTCGGTATATTGCTGATGAATGGGGATACAGGTAATTTCTTTCATATTTAATATGACTTTAGCCTAATTTATAACTGAAGTTGCTTCAGCCTCGCGGTCTTATTCGCTTTCTCTGTTGATGACACAATATATATATATACTATCGGTGTCCCGTTTAGCTATTGTTGAATAAAAGAGCAACTAACAACAACCCTCTCAAATGTTCGGCTTCTTATAATTATATTATGGGATATAATTATAGGATTCCCCGTTATTTCTAGAACTCCATAGAGTTTGTTGAGTTATAGAACCAACGATGCAGTAGTTTTTGTGATCAAATATATAACAGCTTTAATAAATATCAATATTAATATATATCATGACATCATATGGTATGTGATTCTATTACGTACCCGTTATTTTCTAGAATATAAAATAACACTACATAGATTGTGATACAAAAGTAGCACCCACTGAATTTGTTGCTAAATTATTTGATAAGGTTTTCAATTCGTAATAAATGATATCGAATGGCGGTTTGAAAGTTACGTAAATAAAATACCTACTACTTAACTTTTACTTACCAAAATGTATTTAATTGTTTTTTTATCATACAACTAATATATTTTCAGAGTGTCTAACGACGTCACACTGAGGCCCACTGTGAAACCTGTAGCATACACAACAGAAAATCCAAAGAGTAAACCAGTGGAGTCTTCGATTACTTGGAGCAGACCAAAAAGACCGAATAAGAAGAAAACTGAAATTAATCAAATTAATACTATTCCTAGTGATGATAAGCTTTTGAATGCAATTTTAAATGTACACAATCCTCCTAGTTACTATGCCTTACGCGATTAAACTGAGTGATTACACTGAACTTTTGAGTAAGCTGTAAAAAGTACTGAAAGTAGGATGGTCAAAAACTATTTGATCAAGCATAACCATTTCTGAATAAATTATTTATTGTATAAATAACTGTCTCTTACTAATCAAACAGGTCATTCTAATTGCTATAACATATGTGCACACAAAATGCAGTACCCGTTGGTTAAAACTTGGTCAACACTTTGGATGTAATAACTAGTAGATACCTAATAGCATAAAAACTATAACCTGCTGATTGCACGATAATAACTAATGTCTTATAACAAGTTGTTCATATAAGATTTAGATAAATAAAAGTAATTTATTTAGTTATAAGGATGAAAAAGAACCATTAGGTACTTAAGTATTAACCATAAACTAATTTTATCTGTATGATGCAGCCTGTAATATTTCATTTGTAAACGTCATATTGCAAGTATTCTTCCATAGTTTATCAATCAGTTTGACATAACAGATTGAGAATATAATTTTTTCCCATTTCATTGATTTATCTTTAATACCTTAAACTTTCTATAAGCATGGTTTATATAGGGATAAAGCACGATCCAATATTTTTCTGGACATTGAGTGCGTTATGTTTTTATGCATTTGTTATATGTAAGTAATTAATATAATGAACATATTACCTTTGAAGTCATCGGAGAATATGAAATTATTAATTTTTGATAAATTTCTGGACACCATAGATCTAACCATAACTCATAAATGGTTTTGTTATAGCTTATCCTATCAATAAGTTTGATCAAAATAATAAGCCTGATATGAAGAATGAGATACGTCTTCCAAATGGAACAATCATAGGAAAATATAATTATCTAGATAAAGAAGGAAATCCAATTAATGTTAAATACTATGCGGACAATACGAGCTATGGGTAAATTTGATTTGTGTATTTCATTTAATAGTGTTTTATTATAATTTAAGTTGTGCAGTTGGTACTTATATCAAGCTTTTATTCCAGAGTCGAGCTAAATAGTATCAAAATAGTCGGAGACCCAAAACTGGCTATTTCAAAAATAAACAAGCTTTATGATATTACAAATGAAACACAACCAAAATTAATGTCTAATCTTTTCAATACTAATAATGATATAAAATCAGCCAACGAAAACCTTTTAGAACACTTTAATAAAGACACTGACAAAATGAATCATGCTAAGTTTGATAAAACTAACTCAGATTATGATGTTTACTATCAAAAGGAACTGAAGGATGGCCCTAATAACTGTAATAATAACAAAATAAAGATTTACTACGATAAAGAGAAAAGAATAATTCGAAATGCAATATATAATTACGGAGTTTCTCAATATTGTGACCAGTTTTAATTATGTGCTTTCTTAGTTGAATAAAAGATATAATTTTGCTTTAATCTAATTTATTTTACGATTTGAATAAACACTTGGATTTGTTTAGTGGTATCTAAGCATCTATTAACAGCAATTCCTTTTATCTGGAGACCCTCTGATCTACTGAATACCGATGATGCATCTTGTGTTTTCCGAATATGACAAGCCTCTCCTGTAAATGTGTAACTAAGTTTGTTGTCCTCTCTACAGAGGGATATCTATGAAATAAAGTTCATACATTAATACATGCAACCTGGAACATCGAAATTTGGATATTATAAAGAAATATGTATTTCAGTATGCAAAAATTTAAGCTACTTACGCTGTATATGATATCGTTGTCATCAAATTTACAAAGCCAGAGCATAAGTATATCATCATCTCTGTATCCATGTAATGTTGACGGGCTTTTTAAAGTGTCTTTAGATTTTGTCACATGGAGGGTGCTAGGGCTCTACAATAAAATAATTAAATATTTATATTTGTTCGGTAAGATACATTTAAATTTAAAAGGCAATTTTTTACCCCTACATGAGCTTTTCTTAGTGGTTCAGTATGTGTTGAAGAATTCCTTGTTAAAATTGTACTCGGTTTTGGTCTTAGCACACTGGTTTCTGTTGATATTCTTGCAGTCATTAAAAGCAAATCCTTTCCAAAATCCTGCGTAGACCTAGTATCCGCTTCATTCTCATCATATGGTTGGTTTAGCCTAAAATAATAATAACATTAAAGTTTTTCATAAAAAAATATACTTATGTTTTATTGATTACTTACAGTTTTTGTTTCCGCAACAAACATATAGCTACACATTGAATTTCTGTTGTGAAGTTATTTGCTGTCAAATTAATTTTTAACGCTTCTGTATTGTTTAATTCCAGTCTTGGAATCTTGGAATGGTCGAAATAAAAGTGTAATGATATAGAATCTATTGCCACCATTTTTGAGCACTTGGATACTGGGCAAATTAGTATAGGTCTGGAAAATAAATATATCAATGACGCGTCTGTCGAAAATACAAACAAAGTAAAAGATTTATTATGTGTTTCTACCTTGATGTAATATTTCGCTTTTGGATTTCGTCATCTAAATTACATGTAAAACTTGGTTCTGAATTTGACACACTATCTTGATAATTAAGATTCTTGAATACAACTGAAGCTTCCTTATTCTGAAATAGCACATGCTTATCTACCTTGTTATTTTCAATAACCTCAGGGTGTATGGTTTTGTCATATTTATTTCCATATTGACGATTTGCATCTGAAATAAACACGTTTTAATGATTAGTACATAGTAAAAAACTTGCCATCCCTGTTTCCAGTTTAAAACTTACATTCTGCTTCAACGTGATCCCCACCAGCCAACTTGAGTTCTGATAACTTTCTTTTAGAATCAGAAATACTTTTCATAGCAGGTCTATGTTTAGTATTATCACTACAGTCATGTTTGATATCTAAATATAAATAAAATGTTGTAGTTGTTAATTTCAATGAATCATTGAAGTATATTTGAACCTATGAAACTAATACACACCTATATTTTGACAATTTCCACACATATCATGCCCCGAATTACAAACGTAAACTATTGTCTTACAAGAACTTCTACATAAAGAGCATTGTAAAGAACTTTTTCTCGAATACGAGACATTATCTAAAGGATTCAAGACCTGAAATAAAAAATAATGTATATTATTTACACCTAATAGTTCTCTATAGTATCATTCTGTATGCGATTTTTACCACTCCGATATTAAAAAAACAATGACTTCCCTTTTTTACCCTTTTAAAGCTGACCCTTCTTTATCGTACCACTTCTTTGATTATGCGGATAAGACTCCATTGATTTCTTTAGTCATTCACCTATCCATCAGCCTGAGCATCAGCGCATACAAACTAACTCTTACAATTAACATGTTCATTATAAAATGCTCTAGTTACGCTGTCCTCTGATTTTATGCACTGTTTGTTAGAACAATGAATCGTTTATGCAATTGCGTAATACCTATCTCTTAATTTGTATGCACTTGTTCGGTCCATATCTATTAGAAACAGTGATGAACTCATTCAGATGCGGTAACAAAATAAACATAACAAAAACAATAAACTAATGGCGTTTACTTAAGGTTTAGTGGGTTTCTTGATGCTTTTTCTCTTATGATTACCTTACCTTTTTACATCCCATTCATGGAAGCTTTGGCTATTTAGGTATTCATTTGAAAATATATCTAAGCCTAATAATAGCTTATCTTATTTTATGTACATCTTTATGAGAGAGATTAACCAAATTTTACGAATAAGTTTAAAAAATTCTTACACCTTATTGTAAGAAGTTGAGTAAGTTTTTGTAGTACAACTTTGTTATTCCACATGCCTATTTATGCAAATATTGTTCTTCACAGTTGACTGTTCCGTTTTATGTTTTGTAAGTTGGAATTTATAGATACTTTAAGCGAAAGTGCGTCTTATTAGTATAGCCGTGTTGTGTTCATAGATCGGTTTACACGTTGCATCCGGACTGAGCAGTGAGCATATGACGAAATAAGCAATGTTTTATGAATACTGATTCGATCAAGTGATCGCATTCTGTCTTCGATAAATGCTTTGTTTGTGATACTTACATTTTTTAACATAGTAAATACCTTTATAAAAAACTCTATAAAATTTAAGTAAATATGTACTTAAATTGACGCACGTCAAGTCCAATGCGTCGATTATGTAGATATGGTCTATGGTTTCAAAATCATTCGGTCAATATTTTAGTACATCTCGAATATCTTGATCAAAATAAGAAGAAAAGTAAAAAAAAAAACACCAAAAAAATATAGTCTCGCAAAACCTTAAATTAAATTATACCTTAAGAAGCTAAGAGTATCGTTTTCTTCCATTATATTATATTCTATTATTGTTACTTACCTACATTAAAAGAAAGTGGAGATTTAGTACACAATAAACTGTAACAAGGTATTGTTAGAGATTTCTGTAATGGTGACTCGATTGATGATGATGTTATATCGCTAACAATAGTTGTGTCATACATAGGTAGATACTCGTACAAGCTTTATACCTTTATTTTTACCGTACTATAGAAATCACTTGTAATAAAGGTATATGTTATGTTACATAATATTTATGTGTGTGTACCTATATATTGTTTTCTCTAATAAAATAAAGTACTTTTTTCAATGGATTCTTCCGTAACACATAAGCTGTTATAGGTAGGTTTTACATTTAAATAAATTATATTTAATACATGATAGTTACAGCATGTTACTACGTATCAAAGCAGCGGCAATGTTTTTTATATTACAAAGGTGGCAAACAGGCATGCGAACCCACCTGTGCGGTTACCGTAGCCTATGAACGCTTGCAATACCAGGGGCGTCACTCACATGTTGCCGACCCTATAAAAATCTATTCCCTCCCTTCTTGAAGAACCCAATGCACCCCATGCATTCATGCATTCCACAACTTAAGTGTCTGTGGTAGGAAGCTCCTCCAGTTATATAGATGGACACTTCAATGTACCCATGAACTTATTATTTGGCAAAAGAAGTTGTTTCCTCGGAAACTAAACGTTATTAGATTGTGTAACTGACATACCGTAACAGCTGAACGGGCGTAATGCATTACATTCTGTAATTAAAAAGTAAGCATTGGTTTTTCATCCAAAGATCAGTTATGAGCGTTATTTTCTTTTAACGGTAACGCAATGTATTTAAAAGGTATAGGTACTATCAATAGCCTAAAAAGCCGTTTGCTATGTGTAAATAAGTATTATTTATTTATTCCTCAAAGAACGAAGTGAAGTTCGCGTGTCCTAGCTTTGAAAAAGGTTCGTTGGTCATTGCCGAGGGTATTTAACTCATACGTTGAAAATGTGTCACAAATAAGTTATGGTTTTTATGATTTTACCAGTAATTTGTTACCGACAATGTCACATAATTAGATGGAATAAGGAAAGTAGACCAGCGAGCACGCGTGCCTTATGCAATAGTTCTCGCGTATTAGTGACATATTGTAATAGCATTCGAATATGCTGCGTAAGTGACCACTTTACTGAGCCACTTAACTAAGTGAGCAGGCAAAATTAGATTTTTTTAAAAGCGTTAAAAAATTATGATATGTAATCATAATTATTTATTAAGCAACCTCGACATCAAGGGCGTATGCTTATTCCATACTAGTGTCTTCCCGCGGTTTCCTCCGCGTACCCGGGAGATCTTCCATTTTCCCGGTATAAAAAGTAGCCTATGTCCTTTCTCAGGCTCTAGACTAGACTATCTGTGAAACAAATTTCATGTGTATGCTTCGTGCTCGACTTGGCGATCATTGGAGCTTGGATGGATGGATATTTTGTTGATTATTATATTTACTACATTGAAGAAGATAAGGTTACTAATTAAAGTACGGATGATAAATGACATAATAATCAATAACGCTTACAGTTAATTAAACATGGCCGGATAATCAAATTGGATTTGAAAAGTAAACAGGAGGCGGAAGGCGTAAAAGCATTACGTATTACGTGTATAAACCTGATCATAAAATTTTGATAAGACATTTATATTTTTAACTTATACTCTATTCTAAGAGGTTAACTTGGTGATGTAATGTCAAATGAGATTTTATACCTATATAGGTCACATGGACTGGACCATTAGGTGTTATAGAACCTGCTCTAATCAGGGTAATAAACGACCAAAAATTGTAACAGGGCAGATTTATATTTGTACTAATTTGTTAAATATTGTTTTTCTTTTAAATTTTCATGATGATGTGTAGGTAAATTATGATATTTCCACATGTTTTTGATCGGGTAAAGTTAAGTATATGTATTAGTTATCTTGCAGATCGATTTTTGTTTTTGTCTGATATGCAATGAACGCGGTGCGCCCACCAGTCGCCACCCTACGTGCACCCATATATAAATTCAACGTTAGGTTTCACTCGCCACATTCGAAACGTTGTTTTACACACGCGTGTATCGTACGTTATTTGTCATTTTATCGATATATCATATCCGGTGTAGTGTGCTGGTGGCTTAATTAGAATCAGTGTTGTTCATTTGAGAAGGAGAAAATGGCCTTTAAGGTAATCAATGTTTTAATTAATAATGATATAGTAATTTTAACTAAGCTATATGCATATCAATATGAAAAAATATCCTATTTTTGTATATATATCCTAATAAATATTAACATACATATAAGCATATAATATGTATACAGGCATGTTCTATAGTTATAGTAATGCATAGATAAGTTAACATTTAAATGAAAAGCTGGTAAGCGGGAGTTTGACTAGCTCACTAACGGTTTGTCATAAATACTGTTATGGACAAACAAACCACATAAACTGTGTGGTTAAATTTAATTTTTATACCTGTGATTTATTAAAAAAATTGTAAAATAATTTATCAATAAATTTTTTTGGCAATTAACGAATCAAAACACTAATAGAAGCTAAAAAAAAATCCTTGAAAAGTACAAAAGGAAAACCTCCTTTTGTAATAAATAAAAATCACTTTTAAAATTTAACTTTTTGAATTTATATGTGGAAAGTAGTTTAGATCTTAAACTAAAACACTACCACACTATGTTGTATTGCGCACGCGTTGATGTTTTTCTCAAAAAATTATGAATAGTAATTTCGCAGTGATCTCTGATCATAAATAACCATCTGATTTCGACTGGTATGGAATTTTTTTATGGGGCAAGAAAAGCTAGGAACAGCATATCGCTTACTTTTTATTCCGGGACCGCAGGGCAAAAGCCTCGATACATAGATATTTTATTACAAAGCAGTTTTTGCAAAACTTGGCTGAATCTAATATTATATTAATAAAACATATCTTTTACCTACTATAATCAGTAGAATTATCTCATAATTGTAAAAGTGAAAATAAGAGTGAATGAGTAGGCTCCACAAAGGTATTTACAACAAGAAAACTTCGAAGTAATAATTGAATGTGTCTTGAAAGTGAGTGTGAGAATTATGAGGGAAAAAATATCTTTGTCCATTGACGATGCGTTGATACCCACCTACTAATTGGTAACTGATTAATTGTTTGTGGATGTTGTTGACAAAGAAAATATTGTTTCAAGTGATCGTAATCTTACACTACTGTTACATTGTTTACTTATACTGATCATAAGTTTGTCATATCTGCGAGTAAATGAATGAAAACAGTTCAATGAAATTACTTGTATTTCCCAATAACCCAAAAAGGGATCCACTTAATCTCTAAACAGCTTTTTTTTTCCTTTCAATTAATGGCAATCTGCCGATGATTACAGCAATTTCTGCCAATAGACCAGGGTCGATAATTTGGATCAAAAAAAAAATAATAGTAGGATGAAACCCATTGGAAAAGGAGGGAAATATTATAAAAATTAATTAATTCTGGCAAAATTACAAGTCCTATAGAAATTTTTTTTATGACAAAGTTGTAGGTAATAAAGGGATCTACAACTTTTGTATTTACGCTTTTTTCACATTACCTCAAAATTTATGTGAAAAGTTCAAATAATCATGTTTTTGGTATTTAATTTTTAGCTTATCCAAAAATTAATATTTTTTCACGAAATTTGGTGAAAACTTACCTTTGTATGTCTTAAAGATTATGTTGTTATGTCTTGTCGTATCGTATCGGGAGTAACATAGACTATATTTTATCCTCGTATTCCGAACGGGAACTACGAGGGTTAATCCACGAGGCGGAAGCTAGTATAATATAAATTAGAAAAAATATATACTAGGGTTTATTAATTCTTTATTTAACTTTTGTTCGTGCTAGAAAATGTTAGGTGGGTCGGTATATTATTTAATAACAGTTCAATCACGTATCGAAGATGTAACGTGATACTGTAATAGAAAGACGGAAGTTGTTACATTTTGCATCACTATTTGTAACCGTTATAGTAATGAGTCACGAAAGGGTTGAGAAAACCTTGGATTATATAAAATTTGATTTATTAGCTGAATAAATAAAATCAGTTACATTGTCCATGATTTTTAGTCTTCGAGTTTGATAATGGGTGCTAAAATTAATAATTAGTATTTTTGGTTGAGACGATTATATTGATTGAACTTATTGGTTCGTTTAAGCAGTTAGTTAAGCATAATATACCAGGCTATGGTAAAACGTTTGAGCCATTTAGATTTTGGATTTGAATTAGTATATTATGTCTATAAAAATGCTAAAATAAATAATTAATAAAAAAAAATACAGTTTTTAAATAAAAATCTACCATAGTTAATTTTATATTTCCAGTCGATCATCGTAGTCCTGGCAATAGTGGCGTGCGCAAACGCACGACTCTTCACATACTTGAGACCGGTTCAACATGAAGATCTCGAGCCGGCGCCGACTATTGTGCACGCTCAGGCGAGACATGGCTTCGACCACCATCACATATCTGATGATCAACATGTCGACTACTATGTAAGTACTATGTTTTATATACCAGCAGTAGCCTATTTATGTATTAGTTAAACTATAAATCTCTTGAGAATAAGAACTCAGTAATTCTATGTAATAATATGTTAAAAAAATGTATCCCAGGAGAAATATAGAATATTTTACCGTATATAAGCTGTCCATTCTATTCCACATATAAAAGTGATGTGAATGGGAGTTAATTTACGAATATCCAAATGTTAGACTTAAAAGACAAAATACTTTTCATTACGTCAATTTAATTTAGTTTATTCGAACTATAGGTGTAGGTACATAGTTCGAATACCAATGTAACCTAGGAAGAAAGCCAATCTGATTCCAAAATAACCAGAGCTTGTGAAATGGTTATCAACTACAAATACATTATTCATAATAACATGTATTATTTCCTTTAAATTGTTTTTTACATTTTTTTTACATGCATTTTATATGCCGTATCGTAGGTATTATTCCAGTACTCAACAAGTCTATATTATAGTATCCGTTACGGTACGTACTCGATGGAGGCACTTTCATTTACTCACTTTCTGTGTTGACAACCTAGAATGATTTACTTGGATTATACTACCTACGGCTTTAAAATTTTTGATATTTCCAAATACTTTTTTTTACATTATTGAAACTTAAACTAAAACTGAGAAGTAAAAATTAGGTAGGAATATATTAGGTTGTAATAAACCACCACAAAAAAGAAAAATAAGCCACATGAAAGTAATCAAAGAAAGTAATTATGAATGTGATAAGGCTAAAAAGTTTGATTACAAAGTATATAATAATACGATTCAAATAAATAGGTAGGTACACTGTAGAATAACAGAAGTTTTGATACATGTATTATCAACTGAAGACAAATTAACCACCGCGTATGATAAAAGATTTATATCGAACATAGACTACTATTGCTGGATAAAAAGCAAAGATGCTACATAATTACGGTTTATATTCATCTGTGAAAGAACAGGAATTGCCGTCAACAAGATAGCACTTCCTATGTTCCGCTTGTTAGTACATTAGCTGCGCTATTTTTTGTGCTCTCGTATTTGCGACTAAGGGAAATGCGGAAAGCGGGTGGGGAATAAATTATCATAGAACATTGTATTACTTCTTGTACCTAATTGAGAATTTCGTCGTGTGTTTCTTTGTCAATGATTAATTGGAAGCTCTGGTTTGAATAAAAAAAATATAGATATGAATGCACATATTATTGCCAACCAACCGATTTTAAAAGTAGATAGAGAAAAAAAACTGTAACACATTTATTAAATTAAACATTTTAAATATTCACTCCCTACATTTGTTATGTTAAAACATGTAAATTCTAAACAATTTTATATTATTTGACACGCTTTCTGTTCATAACTTGAACACGATCACGGATAATGCGATTACGCAAAACACATGGCTCGTATAAACGGTTTCACTGCACGCGATACTGCTGCTTCCGAAGATCTTACCACGTGCATAATGACTTGTACTCATGCTTCGATTATGAAGTTTTATTACCATGCGTAGACTTTTTGGTATTTATAGGGAGTTATTTAAACTTATACTACTGGACTAGCCTGAGTTTTTAGGCCGATGGTTGTCGGAGAAATTCCCACTCAGGACAAAGATTCGTGTGCATCAATAGTGTATGTTCGGTTTAAGGTGTAATCTATCTTAGTATGTAGGAAGTAGTAGGTACATCAGTGTGTCCGGCGGAGAAGGGGGGGGAGGCGGCGACAGTACGATCGCCGTCACCTCCCCCCCTAGGCGGTGGTGACCAGCGGGAGAAAGGGCGCGGGGGCGCCCACTCCCGCATTGCACGGTGCACCACCGTAGCGGGAGGGAATGGCCGAGCACTCGCGGTCATTCCCAGATCCCCCTCCCAGCACGGGAGGGGGACGAGAAGGGCTCGCCGAGAGGGCGGGCGGTCGCCGGGGGGGACTGGACGCAAGGGCTGTGCCAGATTCCCAGTCCCCCCCCACAAAGGCGAGGAAGGAGTGCCGCTGGGTCGTTTAGTGGGTATACCGGTTGACTAGCAACCGGGGAGTCCCACATAACCCTCCCTGTCCCCCGACGGGGAGGGTATGCGTAACGCATTTTTCCCAGCGATAAAAAAAAAAAAAAAAAAAAAAAAAAAAAACAAAAAAAAAAAAAAAAAAAAAAAGGTACATCAGTGTTCTAGTTACCATCACAAGCTCTGCTTAATTAAGAATCAGATTGGACATATGTAATGAAATACCCACTACAATTTGTTATGATATTTATAAAACTAATATTAATGTTGGTAATTACAGGCATACCCTAAGTACGAGTTCAAATATGGGGTGAATGACTTCCACACCGGTGACATTAAGACTCACCATGAAAGCCGAGACGGCGATGTTGTCAAAGGTAAATAAATATGTACTATTTCCTCTTTGATTCACCTATATACTGCAAAATTATAATAAAAAAAACCTACTTATATTATAAATACGAAAGTTTGTATTGATGGATGGATGGATGTTTGTTACTCTATCACGCAAAACTACTAAACCGACTTAGATGAAATTTGGAACACAGATAGTTGAATTAACACAAACTTTTTATCCCGGGAAAATCGTAGATCCCCGGGAACGCGGGTGAAGACGTGGGGAGCCAAAATCCGAAACTAAATCTTAAATTTCCATCATTGTTACCCTTTTCGAACGAACGCAGCCTATAGCGTGAATACATCCAATCACCTATCTACAGCACTCTTGAAAGGTCCGCTACTATTGGTCGTAGCGTGATGATATATAGCCTATTTACTTCCTCAATAAATGGGCTATCTAATACTGTTTTTTTTTCTTTCGAACCTGAGATTAGCGCGTTCAAGCAAACAAACTCTTCAGCTTTATATATTAGTATAGATTTTAGATTCTAAAACAGTGTATTTATCTATTTATTTCATAGCTTTAAATTGTATTTTACAGGTCAATACACTGTCGTAGAGCCTGACGGTTCTATTCGTACAGTCGACTACACCGCTGACAAGCATAATGGATTCAATGCTGTTGTTCACAAAACAGCACCAATCTCCGCCCACGAAGCTGCCCATCTTCACCGCCACCACTAATGTATGAGTTCGTGTTATGTGAGGGAATTCCCTTGAATTCTGATCATCCATGAAATCTCGTTCGAAATATCTTCAAACATTGGCATTTTAAATCTGTTAAATCCAAATTTGGTTCAGTTTTAACCTATGGCCAATTTTCGCTTTAATTGTTAAGTTTATGATTGCCTATTTAATTCTTTGATATGTTATTTTTATCTTAAGTGTAGTGCATAAATTGTAGACGAATTAAGAAAATTTGAATAATATAAGTCAGAGCTATTGATCTCTTCTGTCAGAGTTGTTGAATGTCTTCCCTTTGACTTATTTATTATTATAATTCTTCACGTTGTACCTGATTGTTTTAGATGTTTGTTATTATTGTTGTTTTGTAGCGAAAATGTTGTTAATACTTCTTTAAATGTTATGTATTTTAAGACATTGTTATATGGAATAGCTTTGTCAATAAAATTGGCATCTTATAATTTGGTTATTGATTTTATCCTGTCTGTCTATATACGGGCCTTTTACATAGTATTTCACAACAAATGACTCGTCGTTTGCATCTAACGACTGTCTGTGAATCTGACAAGTATCAACAATTAATAGTGATGGTCTATTGATCTCATTATACAATTGTGTATGAAAGTAAACATATAAAATGTATAACTCTTTCACCTTTTACAGGGTATTGTTAAAACGATACATATTTAAGGTAATGATTAGAGGATAATGTATGTAGTAGGTGCTTAGTTCTTACCCTAAAATACGCACTGTACCATAAAAGAGTAGGTACGTCTACGCACTATCTACCTGAATAACAATGCTATAATCAAAACCCAACGATCTTGTAAAATACTAACATGTACTTACATGTGAAAAATTAAGAACAAATACACAATATACTTTGTTCCTCGTTACTACGATGCTTTTTATGCGTATATTTACATATACTTGGTTTATCTTCACCATTATCCACGTAGCATAGGGTTTGAGAGTAGGTAAATCATGCAATAATCTCCAAATATCGACAAGTATCTTTTGTGCATTTCATTATCATCATTTAGCATATGTAGCCACTTGATTATAAATATTTCATATAAATGTATGATTCAGACTTTACAGTCTACAGATTGGGAAATCTCAAAACATAAATATTAAACGAAGAAAACATGTTACTTATTAACATAAATATTTAAAACGATTGTTAAGATTTCACTAAATACATAAATACCTATCCTGGGACATTTTTCATACAAGGACAATCTGATTTAAAAACTAACCAGAGAGCTTATGATACCTATGTATAATCATCATCATCATCATCATCATCATCATCATCATCATCATCATCATCATCATCATCATCATCATCATCATCATCTTCAGCCTATGTATAATACTACTTTAAAATACAGATATTTACAATCAAATTATTAAATTAGTAGCGAAATTTTATTCATTGTTTGTTTTAAAAATGATTTATTTGAAACCCCGAACTCTGTAATTGATTAATCATGTAACTCACTTCAGTAAAAAAAACATATTTTCTATGAGATTAACAATATCTTTAAATGAAAAGAAGGTAAACATACGTCTTATTATATGATTAGCGGCACTATTGTTAAGTAAACAAACCAGGATGTGCCAACCTTAGAGAGGAATGACGGAACTGGCGAGTATTTACTTACTGATAGTGGAAGTGATTTTCCACGCTTACTTGAGGCTCTTTGGTTAGGATACCCAATTCGTTTTGGCGTCTGGTCATTGCAAATGTAGTTGATACAGCCTACTTCCCGTAACATAAAGTAAATTTAATTCTGTTTAGGTAGTTTTTTTATACTACAAAGGTGGCAAACGATCCCACCTGATGGGATGCGGTTACCGTAGCCTATGGACGCTTGGAACACCAGAGACGTCACTTACGCGTTAGCGACAAAAGTTTAAAGACTTCACGAGATAAATAAAATGTATAAATAAATATTCCGGGACATTTTCCACACACGCAGAGCTTGTGATATGGTAACCAGATAGCTGATATACTACATATACTACTTTTAAATACATACTTATAAAGATATTTACATCCAGACACAGAACAAACAGACATATTCATGCATACAAATGTTTGTCCTGGGTGGGATTCGAACCCACGATCCGCAGCTTGAGAGTCAGGGGCACTAACCACAAAGCCAACCGGGCTGTCGTAAATAAAATGTATGATGATACTAACAGCTTTTAAATACTTTTTTAAACACCATTTATTAATAAGCTTATTAGTGTGTTAGTAAAATATGTAGTATTATTTTTAAATGCCAGCAAGCAAAAATTAAGCATAACTAATGCATTGGTTTTCAACGCCATAGATGGTAGATAAAACGTTTAGTATCTATTGTTAAGCATATCATTTAAATAGGAAGGCTTGTCCTCGATCATATGGTACTTACATATGAGAATCGTTTAAAAACAATTTGTTAGATCCTTATTTGTTTAAGCACCACCTTGAGAGCAATATAAAATAGTACACATTGCTTTAATTTTGATAATTTAGATTCTAATTATTTCAACCCTAAACTTTAGTTTATGATGTTTAATTCGATTCAGATACACTATTATACAATATTATATACTATAGGAAATACTCTTTCTCGTATATCATTAAGATATTTAGAATGAAAGGTCTTGTTATAGCCTACTTTTCCACAAAATATAATGGCGTTTGCAACAGAGCAGTATAGGTACTACTAATATTATAAATTTTGTAAGTATGGATCTATGATCCATGTATACTCGTTGTTACTCTTTCACGCAAAAATTTGGATAAATGTTGGAACAAATAGGTATAGTTTATAACCTATATAAGAAATAGGCTTAACACATACTTTTTATGAAAACCCCCTGGAAACGCGGATGAAACCGCGGTGAGTCGCTAGTTGGGAATAAAAAACAAAAGTCAATCACGATTTTCCATACCTCCAGATGTATTTATTTATTTTCATTAGTTAACCTCGAACCATTAGTTTTAGTCGCATACCTAATATGTTTTAAGTACCAATTAGCTGCGTATATGGAGGTAGTATTTGCATTTCGCTTGTTAAGAATAATATAACATTACATACGGAAGTAAAAATGTTTATTTACAACTGCATAGTATGCAAATGAAAAAGGTAAGTATATAAATATACTTTAAATTAGAATTTTGGCTTTAGTTATAGTATTATTAAAGGAATAAAACGAATCGTTCATTAGCAATTCAGTAGCAATAACCACTACTTATACGTACAAGTAAATTTATTTCAAAAGAATTATTTATTGAATATAACGGACACTGCGTAAAGTTGAATAATCGTATTATGACCAAACATTGAATACCTAATTGAATCATTTTGTACCTCCCTTTGTATATCATGTATAATATGATGATCTTCTAAATCAATATAGGATGGATGTCAGTTCATATTTTTCTCGCAATTACTTAGACATATCGCTTTAAATACCATAATCCATGTCTCCCATAAAATCCGTGTGTTGCAACTTAATCTACATATGGCCTATTGTAGCGTGCGAAACTTTTCTCAATTTGCTGCTGTACCTTCTAGAGATGGGACACGGTTACTTTCCACTCGAGTAATTTAACTTAGTGCGTTTGTCGGCGTAAGTGCTACAACTATATTTACTTCTGTCGTAAGGAAGCATTGCACTTGCAGTGTATCGGTCAGAAAGCTTGTGTAATTACATTTACAGGAAAGTTCACATCCTGATTACTAAGAAATGACAGCAGATTGCGATACCCCTTGAATTAGGGTTCTTTGTATGTTTGATGTGGTGGTTATAACCTATCATAAGTTTGACCACCTGCATGTCATTTGATTTGTATTCTTACAAGTGAATTGGATTAAAAAAATAATACAAAATCACAATTTATCATTTAGGCTTAAAACATACTGGTTCAGGTTCTATTAAATGGTTAGAAATAGTAACAAATACTACATAAACAATCCGGAGCGGTAGTCGTAGGTAAGTAGATGATATTTAGTTACTCGAGTACCTTAAGGTTCTCCATAACTCCATAGAACCAGGTCCCATCTCTAGCGCCGGCGCACTAACGCTGTAAAGGAAACTTCATTTTCGGAAGCTAATTTAGCCCCGCCTACCAAGGCTGGCATCACCAGCACTCACTAACAAATAAGGCCACATATAAATGCCTGTGAACCCTCCATTGTAGTATTCAAGGAGCAAACTCGTGGTACTACGGTTGTATTAACTTGTTCTGTGATTGTGTATTTATCAACAATGTGCCGGTATCAGTGTTTGTTTTTAGCTGCATTAGTTAGTGTCAGTTATGCTAATCCTAAAATTCGCCCCGTCTATAGTCAGCCGGTAGCCTACGATTATTATGTAAGTATGATTGAAACTGGAATATATCGATAAGCTTTCATAATACGGGAGGGAAATTAGTTAATTGTTAAATAAATATAATAATATAAAAAATAATGACACGTGTTTTTAATAATGTAATTATTATACGTAAAAATTTTTTTTTTAATGCAACGCTGTTTTTCAATTCTTTTTATAAATCAACAAGCTGCCTCCCCGCGGTTTTACCCGCGTAGTTCCCGTTCCCGTGGGAACACAGGGATAAAATATAGCCTATGTTACTCGGGGATAATGTAGCTTTCCAAGGGTGAAAGAAATTTGAAATCGGTCCAGTAGTTTCGGAGCCTATTCATTACAAACAAACAAACAAACAAACAAATCTTTCCTCTTTATAATATTAGTATAGATAATAAAATTAGATATAAACGTATCCTCACTTTTATTAAATGTATTTATTTTGAACATTTCAGAATGCACCGAAATATTCATTCAATTATGGTGTAGCGGATCCTTCTACTGGAGATGTGAAGTCGCAACATGAGTCCAGGGACGGGGATGTTGTTAAAGGTAGGTAAACCGATAAAATTAAATAAAATTGCTTATCACATCACATGTGAAATACTACAAAAATACAACTGATAAATCTGTACTGTTTTAACTTCTGGCAAGTACCTAGGTATGTTCTTATTTGATTTTCGATTGGTCTCAGAGACATCTATTCACCGATTAGCGCGCCAAGGGAATTCTCAATAGTTACACTTATTTTTCGCTAAATTTATCTAATAAATATGCAATATACTTCTGGTATCTCCTTCTTAAAATGACTATTATTTGAGATATTGGGCATCATGTAAATCAATGGGCAGCCTATTAATCTGTATGAAATTGAATATAAATTAACAAGGCTTAGTTTGCTTGAGACTCTATGAAGTACCTACCTATTGGTTTTTATTTTATTTTTCAAAAAAATTAAATCATCTCATAAAATTATTAAATCCGAGGTTCTTACCTGACAACAATTAATACGTCAAAATATCGTGTGGTGTTTTTTTTAATGAGTTAAAACGGATATTCAAATTCTTACTCGTAAGTATGTTTGTTTACAACAAGCCTGTTACAGATGGCCTATAAAATTATTATAATTCAAGGAAGTGCCCATTAATTTAAGACCACTATTTTATTATTCAACTAGCACATACGTTAATAGCCAGCCTATTGTATGAACCCTGTAACCTTCAACGTGCATGTCATATACCATGCCCATAGAATCGTTTTCTATGCATCTACTGATTTATCTCTTATGTATTGTTTGCAAAACTATGCCACCTTTATTATTGTTACCACAGCCCGAGCTATAAAGTCTAGAAAAAGGCAAAGAAAAACTAGTTTCCCATGGAGTTGATTTCCAAATTCGCAGCTTTGTTTCGTCTAATTAGATAAATATGAGGTCTCTGACTCGAGTAGAATTTTACTCTCGGTTTCACAGCGATTGTATGAAGATTAACGACAGGTGATAGTTGAAAATATGTTTTCATGCTAAAAGTTATTTACAAAGATTTTTTTTAACAGTTTTATTTATGTTGAAAATTATCAGACACAAGCATATTTTTTATTAAGTAGTACCATAAAAAAAAATAATAAATATTATCTACATTATATTATATGTAGCATAATACTAAGCATAGGTATAACTATACATAGTCGTACCTGTCTATGAGAGCAATCTATAACCCTTTAAGCAAATCAATATTTTCTGAATTACAGGTCAATATTCGCTTGTAGAGCCCGACGGTTCAGTGCGTACGGTGGACTACACAGCGGATCCAGTCCACGGTTTCAATGCGATCGTGTCAAAGACCGCGCCGAACGTTCACGCTGGTCCCGCTCCTGCGCATGTACCTCAGCAACCCAACCCTGTTGTACAATATGTGACGAAACCTATACCGGTACCGGTGGAGGTACCGCAACAACACTTCTATCCGCAGGGATTCTATGAACCACAATCACAATTCTGTAAGTTATAGGGGTTGTTCCCAAAGTACTCCATTCTTTTGTTCTAAAAAGATAAGAATCTCATACATGGGTTCCCAAACTACTCCAACGAATTAAATATTAATTTAAAAATATTGCATTTAAGTTCCATTCTACTCCATCAAGATCAGTCTTATTTCTGGTCTGAGCTGTCCACCTGATAAAAATACCTACATGAATTCTGAAAAATTGGCGTAAGTAAGCGATCAAATCATGATTTTTATTCCATGCCACATGCCACATTCACATAGGCCACAAATGAAACCGACATTAAAAAAACTTGAGAAAACAATATTTTAAAATACATATAATTTTGCATATTGTGCCTGACTGTACCTTTTCAATATTTCATGGAGTAGAATGGTACTTAAATATGAAGATTGAATATATTTCGATGTTTTCAATGGAGCAGTTTGAGAATTGTCGACGAACAATGACTGGAGTACTTTGGGAACAACCCAGTTAGTTATAGTACTTAGGTATAATACCTATTTAAAAAATCTTATATCTTAAATAAGAAAATTCTCGTGTCACAATGTTAGTTACCATACTCCTCCGAAACGGCTTGACCGATTTTTATATGCATATTCAGTAGGTCTGCGAATCGCCTACTATCTATTTTTGATGCCCCTGGAACGGGAACTACGCGGGTGAAACCGCGGGGCGGCAGCTAGTATACATACTATTTTATTTTTAGGGCTGCGACTATTGACTTGACTTCTGTGTCAATTTTTTAATGCTCATTCACAGAATATGCCATAATAATTTTTTGTGCCTTTATTGTTCGTATTAACTATGTAGGAACAATACATTGATTTTGATTCATTGTGATGTAACATAATGTAATAGATAAAGCTAAACTCACTTCATTGTTAAACAATGATATAACGATTAAGCAATTCGCAACCCTATTGTGTACCGTCTATTGTTCATTATTGATTTAAGTATTTTGATTTTTTTTTCAGTGTATCCAAAGGTTGGCCCGCCACAGTTTCCTGAGTACGATGGATTTGAGTTTGATGGACCTTATCCACCACCGCCTCCTCATCATCGCTTTTATTAGTTTAATTGTATGATAGGTACCTTATTTAAGATAATATTTAAGTTTAGCTTTTAGTCTTTCATCGGAAATTCATTCATTTCATCTTTCTTGTTGATGTCACTCGTTCAGTAACTGCGAGAATATCCATAGTAATGTGCTTTCGTAATAAGACGTGTGCCTGACAGAAGATTTATTCTGTAACGATGTGTTTTGTAGACAAAAAAACTAAGCGTGTTTATAAGTTTCTCTTTGAGTTTGAATTTAAAATGTTTAATGTGATTTATAAAAACAATATTGTTTTGGATTTTCTACTATCAAATTAATGTGAATACTAAATTGTAAATAAATGATCATAAATAAAAATATATTGAATGTGTTATTCAATGTGTTTAAATTGTCTAATTCACAACTGTGTTTCTTAACTAATTAACAGATTTCATTAACAAAAAAAAGTATTTTTACATAGCGATTTGATAATTGCGCCTATAGAAATCGAAACAGCAAATTCACATTCTCCATCTTACATCCCTTGCTATTATAATAACGCCTACCGGATCATGTTAGCAATATTTGTTTCTAACAAATAGTGTAGTTAAAACTGGGAGGCTCATAGTTACTCATTTTGCTCCTATAAGGGTGCGTTTCCACCAGAGATGTGCGAGGATGCGTTGCGAGGAATGTGTTTTTTTAGAACCAATAGAATCGCTTCATTGACCTAGCCTCGCTTAGTATAGCTCAATGAAGCGATTCTATTGGTTCTTAAAAACACATTCCTCGCAACGCATCCTCGCACATCTCTGGTGGAAACGCACCCTAACTGTCGATAAATAGGTAGTACATAGTTTTACCTAAAAAATAAATAAAAAGATACCTGATAATAATGATATCAGTATGCAAAGTTATGAATGATGATCGGTAGGTAAAGTTAGATGGGGATGGGGATGTAAGGGGGCATATCTACCATCCATATGCGCCAAGCCAACCTCACCTGCACGCGGTACATCCTGCCGAATAGCGAACGAGGCTCTGGCGACCGATTAATGGCGGTATAACCATTCAAATCTGCGTAGCAAAATGCCACAGACCGATGACGGGCAGCAGCTTCGTCGGTGCGAGTAGCTACGCTCTGCGATCGCCAACCCGCATGCCCAGCGTGGCGATTATGGGCAAAACCCTCATGGCAAGCCAAATCCAATCACGGCCCCCAGTTCCCGGCCACCCTGCTATTCCTGATCACGGTGGCGGTCACGGTAACGGCAGGGTTGGGGGTGCGAAGAATCCCCGGGCTACGGATGGCCACCAAAAACATTTGACCTTGGCAACGTATAATGGACGCACGTTACGGCTTGACGATCACCTGGCGCAACTCGAAGAGGAACTGGGAAGGATAAGGTGGCACGTTCTGGGGCTGTGTGAAGTCCGAAGAGAGGGGGAGGACACAATCACATTGGAGTCAGGCCACCTTATGTACTACCGTGAGGGAGACCAGCTGTCCCAAGGTGGAGTCGGGTTCCTGGTAAACAAGACTCTCCGTGACAACGTTGTAGAGATTTCCAGTGTGTCGAGCAGGGTAGCGTACCTTGTTATCAACCTAAACAAGAGGTATAACCTCAAGGTGGTACAGGTTTACGCACCGACCTCAACACACTCGGATGATGAAGTGGAGGCTATGTACGAGGATATTTCCAAAGCCTTGCACTTCACCACTAAGGCCCACTACAACGTTGTCATGGGGGATTTCAACGCTAAAGTGGGAGTACAAAATTGCAGCGAATCGGTAGTAGGATCCCACGGGTTTGGCAGCAGAAATCATAGGGGGCAGATGCTTGTCAACTTCCTAGAAAAAGAGGGTCTCTTTTTGATGAACTCATTCTTTGAGAAACGGCCTCACAGGAAGTGGACATGGCAGAGCCCGGACACTATGACTAGAAATGAGATAGACTTCATCATAGCGGACAAAAGGCACATATTCAGAGATGTCTCAGTGATCAACAGGTTTAACACCGGAAGCGATCACAGACTGGTCCGAGGCTCTCTGAATATTGACCTAAAGCTTGAGAGATCCCGCTTGATGAAGTCTAGGCTCCGACCTAGCATGCTCCAAACTGCAGTGGGATCTGAAATGTTTCAGTCCAAACTGGAAAACCGATTTGCTGCCATGGAAACCACAAGTGACGTTGACCAGGCGCTTGACAACGTGGTGGAAATTCTCAGGGAAGAAGGTACGAGATTTTGCAAGATGCGGCACGCAGGCAGGAAGTCGAAACTTTCGGAGGAGACTCTGGCCCTAATGACGAAACGACGTGAAAATCCACCGGGCACTTCGTCAGAACATACGGCTCTCAATAAACTGATAAGGAAACTGGTACGACGCGACCTCCGACGATCAAACACCCTCACCATAGAGAGAGCGATCGAGCAAAATCGGGGGTCGAAAGTGTTCGTCCAGTCCTTAGGGAGAAGCCACCTGACGAAGCTGACCACATCTTGTGGAAACGTCGTCGTTTCGAGGCCAGAGGTTCTTGCGGAAGTTGAAGACTTTTATGGTCGGCTATACGAGTCGCATGCATCTCGACCTGACACCGAAACTGGGGATTCTAGAGCCACTTTGACCCGCCACTTCACTGAGGACCTGCCAGAAATCAGCCTAGACGAGATTTCGGCGGCTCTTAGGCAGCTTAAAAATGGAAAAGCCCCTGGGGAGGATGGAATTACGACTGAACTCCTAAAGGCGGGAGCAGCTCCAGTCCTAAAGGAGCTTCAGGTCCTTTTCAATTCTGTCCTCTTCTCAGGGAGAACTCCAGAGGCATGGCATAGGAGTGTGGTCATTCTTTTCTTCAAAAAGGGTGACAAGACCCTATTGAAGAATTATCGACCCATCTCACTCCTGAGCCATGTCTATAAGCTGTTTTCGAGAGTCGTCACAAACCGTCTCGCGAGAAGACTCGACGAGTTTCAGCCACCGGAGCAGGCCGGTTTTCGAGGAGGATATAGCACCATCGACCACATCCACACAGTGCGGCAGATTATACAGAAGTCCGAAGAGTATAATCGGCCCCTGTGTTTAGCATTTGTGGACTACGAGAAGGCTTTTGACTCCATCGAGACCTGGTCTGTTCTGGAGTCTCTGCAACGATGCCAAGTTGACTGGCGATATATCCAAGTGTTGAGATGTATGTATGAAGCCGCGACGATGACCGTCCAAATCCAGAACCAGCAGACGAAACACATCCACCTGCGTCGAGGGGTGCGACAAGGTGATGTCATATCACCAAAATTGTTCACCAACGCACTGGAGGATGTGTTTAAGACGTTTGACTGGAGAGGACGGGGCATCAACATAAACGGGGAGTACATCTCTCACTTGCGATTTGCAGATGACATCGTCATTATGGCTGAATCGTTGCAAGAGCTACAACAGATGCTGAGCAGCCTTGCTGAATCTTCTCTACACATCGGTCTCCGGATGAACTTGGATAAAACCAAGATAATGTTTAACAAACATGTTACTCCGGAACCGACAGTTGTAAATGGCGATACTCTCGAAGTTGTTCAAGAATATGTTTACCTCGGGCAAACATTGCAATTAGGTAAAAACAACTTCGAGAGGGAAGCAAACAGAAGAATTCAGCTGGGCTGGGCAGCATTTGGGAAGCTGCGTCGAGTCTTCTCGTCACCTATACCACAGAGCCTAAAGACAAAGGTCTACAATCAGTGCGTCCTACCAGTCATGATATACGGAGCCGAGACGTGGACACTCACAGTAAGGCTGGTCCATACTTTTAAAGTCGCTCAGCGGGCTATGGAAAGGGCTATGCTCGGAGTCTCTCTGAAGGATCGAATACCAAATAAGGTGATCCGACAGAGAACCAGAGTAACCGACATAGCCCTTAAGATAAGCAAGCTGAAGTGGCAATGGGCCGGCCATATTAGCCGTAGAACCGATGACCGTTGGGGTAAGCGGGTTCTTGAGTGGAGACCGCGAATCGGCAAACGTGATGTAGGACGCCCTAAGGCCAGGTGGTCCGACGATATCTCCAAGGTGGCGGGGAAAAATTGGATGAGAAAGGCCAAGGATCGAGCCCAATGGCGTGCGCTGGAGGAGGCCTATGTTCAGCAGTGGACCCGGATAGGCTGATGATGAGGTAAAGTTAGATAATTCTTGAATAAGAGGATAACGATTTTAGAATGATAATTTAGTTTAATCGAGATAGACCTTACAGTTAAGAGAGACGTATGAGACGAACTTCTTAGCATTCCATGGATTCACCGTGCGGGTGCCGGGTCCATCGTGTGACAGAGAGAGAAACTACGAGCAGATCCCGAGACTTGTGACACGGGTGTAGGTTTAAGGGGCCCCTTTCCGACGTACATCAACACTCACCTTCACTACTCATGTTTCTCTCCCTGCCCAGCCAAATCTGGTATGAACCTGCTAATGCTGCTTTAGATGCTCGTTCTAGTATAGAACTTACTGCAGTTCTGGCCAGGCCAAGATCTTTCAGCAGGTTATAGAGAGATTTTGCTGGTATACCTCTCGCTCCAACCTCCACAGCATATAGATTTACTACATAACCGTTTTTTGTTAATTCGTTTACGAGGTCATAATATTTATTTTGTTTTATTGCGTGGTCTTTAGGTATGTTAGTTTCCCACGGCACGGTAAGCTCTACAAGTAATATGCGTTTTGTAACTCTGGAAAAAAGGAAAATGTCCGGTCTGGATGACGAAACGCCCACATCCTCTGGGATTTTATAGTGCTTTTCATACGTGTCCATTAAAATAGTCCAGTCAGGTGCTGTGCCTAGGATTGAGTAAGGTTTGGTCTTAGAATTTGTAGTCGAGCCTTCTTTAATAAAGTTAATCTCTCTTTTGTTTGAGGTCAATCCTTTTTGGGCTCTAGCTACTGAAAGGCTTATGGCTTCACGTATAATTTGCAGTACTCTGTCATGGCGATGCGAGTATTGACCCCTATTAAGGAGCACCTTGCATCCTACCAACAAGTGCCTTGCCGTACATATCGCCTCTCCACAAGTATAGCAACATTTTTCAGAGGCTTTTCCCCACCTTACTAAGTTACTCTGGTCAGGGAGGGTCATTTGAAAGGCATTAAGATAGAATTTTAATAGGGCAGGAGACCAATCATACAGCAAGGTGCGCCACTTCAGAGCTAACGGGATACAAAACTCACCTATAGTTAACCACTCACTTTGCATTTCTAAATTCATGGCGTGCACTTTATAACAGTCATTCTCATCTTGTTGTAGAAAGGTTTTTACAATATCTCGATCTTCCCTTTTCTTTTTCGTACCCAACCCGGCTCTATTTACCTGTGCACCTGTCATAAATTGTTTGTGGAATTGAAGTCTAGATGCAAGTTCTGTGGCACTTTTGTCTTTTGGGAGAGATGAAATTAATTCGTCTTGCGATTTTCCCAAGACATCCATTTTGGTAACTCTCTGGTGTTTATAGAGTTCGGATGGTTTTTTTAATTTCAGCCCAAAACTATTGTGATCCCTAAATAGAGTCGAGGGATCAGCCGGAAGTGCCAGTCCAAACCATGACTTCAATATCTTTATAACATTAGCATCTAACTTTGCCAAGAGGGTTTTACCGATGTCATATACTAGGAAAGGCCAAGTGAGACGTGATGTGAGATAGTTGTCGTATATCCATGCTTTTTTAATGTTACTGATTGGCTGTTGGTCTACCTTATTGAGGTCACTTATGAAATTTTCGACAACTACCCCTAATGATGGCGTACGTCCTTTGTAATCTATCTTTCTACCAAGAACTACAGATCCAAAATCTCAGGACAATTAAAGCGTGATGGTATATACCTACCGAAATGATTGGTTGCTATAGTTTTCATGCAAGAAATGAGTACCTACTTACCTACCTATTTACAGTCATATCATCACATACCACCATGTCATTGTGGTGAAGCATAAACTTTATATAATAAAATACTAAACTAAAGCGTTTACAAGGCGTTTTCGTTTCTATCAACTTTTGTTTTGGTTTTGGCCCGGTTGACTTTGTGGTTAGTGACGTGGGTTCGAATCCCACCCAGGATAAACATTTGTATGCAAGAATATGTCAGTTTGTTCTGTGTTTGGTCTGTGATCTTATAAATATGTATTTAAAAGTACTATGTATATATCAGGTATCTGGTTACCATATCACAGGCTCTAATTAATTTGGAATCAGATTGGCCGTGTGTGAAAAATGTGCCTTACTTAAATATTTATTTATTAGATATTATTAAGTAGACAAGGACAATTTCATTTTTATAATCCAATATTCCTCCAATTCTAATTGTAGGTAAGTTTATTATTGAATCTTAGTTTTTTTCAATTCATGACATTAGCTAAATTTATAACTAAGTACATGGTTTATGACACACGTCTAATAATATACCTAAACGTCTAGCAATGTTATATTTTCTCGTGATTTGGCCAACAATGTGACATTGTACTTTAGGATGAGTCTGAGTATGCAGTGAAGTGCAATTCAAAGAATTTATTGTTCAAGAACAAATCGTGACTTAATTTTAAGATCCGGTATGACTTGCAAAGCTCATCTTCATTTTTTTCTAGTGTTAAATACACACCGTTGCAATATAAGTGTAAGTTTTATAATATTGTTAGCTCTTTACTTTAATCTTACTGGCTCTAGAAATAAGTTAGATTTTGTTGAACTATCTTACCTTACCTATCAATCATTATTTAATTCCATGCTCAATTTGTATCAATGCATTTGGTCTCAATTTTTGGCTGGTACCTAGGTACTTCCTTGTTTGAATTCAAGATGCTCTCAGCATTATTGCAACTACCTGTCAATTTTTTTTTCAGTTTGCAGTGAATATAAAAGAAGTCAATTATGCGAAAAGAATATAATAGATATTGTTAATATTTCCTATACTTAGCTCACGATTTATAACAATAAAATCTGCATTGTAATTTAATAATTTGGTTACGTACCTATTATATTATTTGTGTTAGAGATTTAATGAACTTTTATTTGAATGACCCGGTAGTTGGTTCTTCTGGTTTTTACAGTAGATATCTACCTTATCATTATTATTAACCGTAACATTAGATAACAAAGTATTGGCAGCCTGAATTGTATCAGTTATCTGTTTCTAGGATACCTGTGAAAAGCTACTCAATAAACCAAAACTTGTTCTAGAACTATTCGCTTTGTTTGCGGATTTTGCAAATATTAACCATTAGATGTTGTAAAATCTTCTACAGCTGAACGATCTAGGTTACTTTTATAGAGATATAAATATTCATTTTATTGTTTCGAAGCCCATAAATATTGCGTTGATATGTTACAAATCGTCACGCATTGTCTTAAATTAATATTAAACGGTTAAAGTTTTAAGGTTACCAGAAAAGCTGATTTTTATTTTTATAAGTAAGGATTTTTTTAACAGCATCAAGTGTATTTTGGTAAGAATCAATATGGTATTGGGTCACGAAGTGCTTCCCAATTTTATACCAAACGTGCAGAACAGTTACATAAAAACACAAATATTTAGCCCTGAGTGGGATTCAAACCAACAATTCTTAGTGTATCTAAACAACCGCGGCAATTCATTAATATATGCGTATTGATTTCGGCAGAGCCTATTGAATGAATATATTATCAAGTTTAAGGTATTACTGACATTATTTGATTGATGGTGTCAATTAACTGTTTGAAGAGGCCGCCGACCATAATAAATTATTCGAAAAAAACATGCCGTCAAGTTATTATAAAACCATTATTTTAACTTTAATTGCATTAGATCGAATATAAATTAAAAACCCTATCGATGTTAGGGAGGGACTCAAGCTTCTCGGTGGAGACGTAGGTATATGAGCTGAAGATGATGTAGATTGAACAGTCATACAGTCAGTGCCTTCAAAAATCCACTATATTAAACACAATTTGCCTTAGGGAAATAAGACGACTTATTGTCGTCTTATTTCTATAGTTATCATACGACAATTTATTTCAGCAACTTTTGACACGGCTACTATATTTCAGCAGTTTAAGATAAAGCAATATTTGTTAACGAGTGCAGCTGTTGTAGACTTTGCTTATCCAAACTTATATATTATTACTAGTGGACCAGGCAGACTTCGTTCTGCCCACCAGCGCCACCTACCGGGTCCAAGTATATGTAAGCTATCCTATCTCTCAAGTTGGATCGAACTGCACATGGTGTGCGAATTTTATTATAATCGGTTAAGTGGTTTAGGAGTCCATTGAGGACAAACATTGTGACACGAGATTTATATATATTAATAAATAATAAATATCCTGGGACATTTTTCACACACGGCCAATCTGATTCCAAATTAAGCATCAAAGTGAGCTTGTATTATGGTAACCAGATAGCTGATATACTACATATACTACTTTTAAATACATACTTATATAGATATTTACATCCAGACACAGGACAAGCAGACATATTCATGCATACAAATGTTTGTCCTGGGTGGGATTCGAACCCACGACCCGCGGCTTGAAAGTCAGGGTCACTAACCACAAAGCCAACCGGGCGGTCATTAAGATTATAATAATGGAACCTTTGGTACAAAAACCCAACCCGCACTTGCTAACTTTAATTACACTGTTGGTAGGTAGATTATTTCATAACAACATACTTATTTTGAAATCTGACACATAAGTACTTACAATGGTCATAGGAATAATTACATCATATTATTATTGTATTACTCTTCATGGGCTTTAATCTGTGTTAAGCCTCCGCAACTATTCGGTGAGTGACATTAAAAAGTATGAGAACTCCAAGACCTTTTACCGAAGTAACTATGACATCCATCGGCGATTCGTCACTCGGCACTCGAAAACTCTATTAATTGATTAGTCTTAATAATATTCATTAGAGGCGATTCGACGTACTTTAATTGTCGAATTGCGTTACCGTTTTATTGGTTCACAGATATTCACACAAATTTGGTAATACATTTCAAAACAATCAAACGATCTTTGTGTATTAAGGTTAACCGACTATTATCTAAGAAGACAGATGGTTCAAGATGCGGAATATCAAAACGCTTGTTTACAATTGTGATGAAACTGATTTCAGAAGCATGATTTAATTTTTTTCATAATATGGAATCTTAAATAAAATAATGATAGAATTAATGGATGCGTCATAATACTTCCTTACAAATGAAATTGTAACTCTCAATCGTTTCACGTAACGTAGTAAGTAGTTTCCTCTCATTCACTTCCTACTCGGATTTCAGACATTCCTTTTTGATCTGAGATAATTGTCGAACGACCCAAGTTTACTGAGCCAATTACGATGATACAGATCGGACGGGCGTGGCTGATCCACCAATTACTCTTTGTTACTGTATTAAAGGAGCATTATCTGGAAGTGAAGGTAAACCGGGCCAAGCTTCATTTGTTATGAATCACTGCTTCATTAGAAGCGGATGTACTGTTAGTTATTTAGGAAAATATGAGCGTGACATCGGTTAATGATTATCATCACATCTTCAGATATATATTTATTTGATTTGAGGCTTTTTTATACACTTATCTATCATGGAATAATTTACACTATACATAACTTTTTGATATTTGTTGTAGACTAAAACTTTTAACAAGCGCCGAACTACGCGATGTTCTACAAAATCTTTATACCGATAGCAATGGCTAAAATAAGCGAATATAATTGCGTGACTAGCAGCCCTCACTGTTCCATTTCAAATTTTCCTATAGGTAGGTTTCCTGTATACTTATTTAAAAATAAATGAACGACATGCTTAATTAAAGGCGAGGAATTTTAATTGGCCACATTTTATTTGTGCATATTCAAAATACTATCAATGATGCAAAAATTACTCTTGTTTCTTCAGATATTTTTAACTAAGTGACTTACCTTGGTTATACGATAACGAATTGATATGCTTTACAAGATGTTATTAATATTGGTTTAATGATCTTACCATGAGATGTCATAGGTACCTACTATAAACAATATATAATTTTACCTGTAATGAAATTATTTTTTAAGCCTTATCAGTAGAAGTAAACTAAAAGGACTTAAATAATCACAGCTGAATACACAACTTTATAGTTTTTTTATCAACTAAGCATAAGCTACATTTGAGTTAAACTACCAAAATAGATTAAATTTTACACACATTAGATTAAACGTTCTTGCATTTTACATTACAATAAACAAAGGAAATACTATCCAACTATTAAGTCATCGAAGATTTTTAGTTCAATTAACGTTATTTGATCTTATAATTGCACTTTGTAATTTAACCAATGATTATATTAAATGTTATAAATACACAGCTCATAGATATGATTACACTGCGTAATTTATTAAAGTCTATTAAAACTCACCAACTAGCTAATAAAATAAAAGTCTGTCAGAACAGCATAGAACGGAGTGTGGTTGGAGTGAAAATAAAAGACAAGGTTAATTTGGAAAAGATTAGAAATAAAACAAAATTCAAAAATGCTCTCAGGGTGTGTAAAACATTAAAGTGGCGATGGACAGGGCATATGTTGCGGGAAACTAAGGAAAAGTGGACCAAAGCAATAACAGAATGGTACCCAAGGGGCAACACAAGAAATAAAGGGAGACAGCGCAAACGCTGGGAGGACGACATCAGACAAGTCGCAGGGTCTGAATGGACCCGCATAGCTAGAGACCGGGAGTCATGGAAATCTTTGGAGGAGGCCTATGTCGTAGGACAAGCTGTAATAGAAAACGATCCGATCGCCGATATTTAATTTAAGTAGTATTAGTATAAGTTCATTAGTTTAATACCTAGATTAGTGAAACATACTGTATACAAACTGTCAGCAATAAAGGCTTATTTTATTTTATTTTATTTTATTTTATTTATTTTATTAAAACTAGGGTTGCCATCCGTCCGGGTTTCCCCGGATTTGTCCTAGTTTAGAGGGCATCCGGGGAGCGTCCGGGGAAGGTTTCATTTGTAGACCGGGTTTTAAAAAGTAAATAAATTTGTAACAAATTGTAATATGATTCTGTTTTGTTAATATAATAAATGAATAAAAAAAACCGGCCAAGAGCGTGTTAGGACACGCGCAGTGTAGGGTTCCGTAGCTAGATTAACAAAATTTAATACTTTTCGTATACATATACGATTTACCTACTTAATTTTTTTTTCTTAATATTGAGGTGCCAACGAAATGGTTAAAAGTCGTATTCGGTTGATTTTCTGATCTTTTTTACTTGGCCGACTATAACTCGTTAACCTGTAAAGCCAACTTAGCCGTGATAGTTTTCCTTTTAAATTCATCATATATGCTATGAATTGTTTTACATATCTACTTAATATTTCGTAAACGAAACCCTGAATCGGAAAGCGTTCTTAGAAAACCTTTCTTATTTTTGAATAAGCTATCCAACAATATACCACAATATAAGAATAAAGAAAAAAGAAATTCTTCCCGGTTTACGTGTATGGGAGGTCCCTCAAAAAAATATTTTTCAAGATAAAATGTTCCAATTTTGTCGACACTGTTAATATTTACTACCATGCCAAATTACAACTCTGTAGTATCAACCGTCTCTGAGATTACCCGCGGACGGACGGACATGACGAAACTACACTAGACACAAAAAATTAGGGATATAAATAAAATTCCAGAATTTTGGGCGATTCTCAACGAGCTGTAACTCCGAGGAAAAAAAACGTTATTTTCTTTCTTAGAATTTTTTGAAATAAAGCGATCATTTTCATCACAGCAATAAAAATTATGGAGAAAAAAAAAATTATTGAAATCGAACCGTTGTTCATAATGGTGTTTTTAGCGAAAACAATAAATTTAAAGCCTCGGGACACTAAGTAAGAAGCATTGCAGCACTTTGAATTTTTCAGGGATTTTCCGGGACACTTTAAGGTTAAAAAATTACCGACGATATCCTTCATTCATCCATTTAATCCAAAGTTATCTAAATATCCTTAATTATGCCTTTTTTTCAGTCAAAGTTTTCAATTCAATAAAAATGTTTTCGACATAAGCCGTTCACGTTTTCTTACAGAGAATACTGTGAAGTTTTCAAAACCCATCTTCGATTTCCTATACGATCATTATTCTCAGAGTTATTGATTGTCAAAGTTAAAAAGTACTTTTTTGGGTTGACTGACAATAACTCCGTGGTGAATCATTGTACAGGTTTCTTAATTTCAACAAATTAAAGGGCATTAAATATCTCATAAGAGGATTTGACAAAAACAATAAAAAAATCATTTTTGAAGCCCTATTTTTAGATGACAAAAAATTTGCATTATTTTTTCCTTGGTAGATCTAAACATGATACAAAAAATTCATGACCATATCCAAAAACTAGACACTTGAAGCTACAATTTGGTTTTCTATTTTTTGCTGTTTGATTATTTTCCTCGGAGTTGCAGCTCGTTGAAATTCGCCCAAAATTTTCGAATTTTATATATATCCTTAACTTTTTGTGTCTAGTGTATAAGGGTTTGTAGTTGAATACGGAACCCTAAAAAGGTGATTTATGATATTTTCAACTGTTTTTTATTACATTGAATATGTTTAAAAGATCTTGTTGACATGTCCGGCTTTCGGACTCTAAAATCCGGGGTTTTCACGCGTCTTGTCCTGTTTTCCAAATTTTAGAGATGGCAACCCTATTAAAACTGACAGCTACGCAGCTGGATACACGAAGCTGTGACTAGTCTGACTACTTCTCTAGGTATCATCATTATATCAATAATGTTTTAACTAGTTCCTTTGTTTATTGTAATGTAAAATGCAAGAACGTTTAATCTAATGTGTGTAAAATTTAATCTATTTTGGTAGTTTAACTCAAATGTAGCTTATGCTTAGTTGATAAAAAAAACTATAAAGTTGTGTATTCAGCTGTGATTATTTAAGTCCTTTTAGTTTACTTCTACTGATAAGGCTTAAAAATAATTTCATTACAGGTAAAATTATATATTGTTTATAGTAGGTACCTATGACATCTCATGGTAAGATCTTTAAACCAATATTAATAACATCTTGTAAAGCATATCAATTCGTTATCGTATAACCAAGGTAAGTCACTTAGTTAAAAATATCTGAAGAAACAAGAGTAATTTTTGCATCATTGAGAGTATCGATAACACAAGAACCTCCCATAAACATCCCTATTTATGAATCACGAGTGTCCTTTTGTGGAAAAAATATGTGACGTTTCGAAAGGGGCCCGGTCTGCAGTCGTTGTTACACATTGGGCTGGTATTTAAATAACACAAGTTAACATTGGTCCAGTATGAGGTTGGCTGGCCTTGACTTTTAAAGATTACCTCCCAACGCTTCCGACGAGCGACAATCATAGGATTGTGACGTATTGCTGTCCGCCAGTTGGCACTGCCCCGCCGTACCGACGCTGCGACTTACCGCCGCCCGGTCTCCGAATGCGATAATAGCTTTGCAACGAGAAGTTGACTTAAGAAACACGGCCTTTTAAACGTTTCACAACCATATTTGGTGCAGTTATTTGTAATATGTCGCTCAATAGCATGAAGCGTTATGATTATCTATCTCGAAGGCGATCGTTGTACTCGTAAATTCGGACGTCATTTATGGTATTTGATTGCTTTACCTAGATGGCGAGAAATAATATTCCACATTCTGCATGTGATGTATAAAATGTACTTTATAAAGTTCATATAAATTAATCGACATCGTTTAAGTAGATTGAAAGACGACTTCTATGATTCTGTTTAATTCAGATTCATTTATAAGAAACAAATAATTTACAGGAAAAAAATATTGAAAACAACAATTAATACGGATATACTTTTTGTATTTTTATTTAATCTGTCAACCACAGAATTCACTAGAACTTATCATATAAAATGTTATAATATCATAAGCATAGGTACTATTCCAACTAAAGACTTATTAATATTACAGGGCGGTGTACTAAAGTTAAAATGGGTTTTTTGTACTACAAGCTCTGAATACTGAAAATAGTTGTCGATATATTTTTATCCTTATATTTATCGATATTACTTACTGCACATTCAGTCATCACTAAAAATATGAATATTAAGTGTGTAACTTACCTTTTATTTTACATTAAAACGAGGTTCTACGTGATTAAAATATTAAACCCTATATTATGTCTGAAAATAAAGAAATAAACATTTAATTCTTATAATAATATGTATTTCATTGATTAGTTATCATAATAGGATGTGGATAAGGATCTTGGTCTACATATGACTGTGTTGCCATTTAGACTTTTATAAATATATTTAGCTGTAGATGCATTATACAATTACGGCTTAAATCCGGGTCATGGATTGGCTAAACGGACAAACTAAATACATTTCTGGCTTGTCACATACAGCTGAATCATAGTTTGTACAACGCACTATTATTAACTTTGGTATCATACGAATTACAGTCAGATATTGAACCTACGGTACTATTTACTGTTAGTAAATCTTGTATTTATAATTAAAATAGAAACACTTATAATGCCTATATTATGAAAAATATCAGTTTTTTAAATCTATTCTAAAACCAATTTTATTTTAATTATCTTATGTTTATCTTGCATGTTTGAAACTATTAATTTGCATATAAAAAGCTTATGCTACTTCAGTGATTGCTTCAATATAAACATAAATTGGTTTTAGATGTATGCACGTAGATTATTGTGATTTCGAAATGTTGCACTTTGAAATAATCGTAAAATATTTGAATTACTTTTGCATGTAACTTGTGTAAAAGGCCAAATTTGTGCGATGAAATGTGTCAAGTGGGCTGCCAATAAGCATACTCGTTACCAGATTTGCACGTGTTCATCAATAAAATTCTATCACGTTTACTACCTCATGAATTATAAAAAGGAGGACAACTAAAATGTTGCATTATAATTTGAAGTAGGTACCTAATCAACATGCTATCAGTACCTATAGTACTTACTCTAAACTATGTACTAAGTATTATTTAGAATCAGTGCGATGAAATAATATCAGAGTTCGACTTTTATGGGATATAAAAACAATTAAAAATTGATTTCATCCGACAATCGCAATAACAGTAACCACTCCATTCTTAGGCCATGAACATTACTTCATTAATGAATTACACTGATTACAATGAGTTATTTTGGAATGGAATGGAACTGAACAAGTAACCTAAAAACATTTTTTTTGTTACTATCTCAATCTTTATATAAAACGTTAAAGAATATTCCAAGCCACACAAATAGAAACAGCGCCATCTTACCGACCCCAATGTGGATCAGTGAATCGTGTACCGACCGGCCCTGAGCGTGATCGACGGCAGAAGAGCCTTCAATTAAATCTTATCCTCACATCTACTTGTAAAGCGTAATGCACAGGGCTACCAAACACCAATAAATTACATAATAATTACAGACTACAAATATAGCCACGAAGGCTTAGCGATACCAGCATGAATTCACATGCTTTTAGGTTAGTAGCCCTTGTTTTAAATAGACTATAATGTAGGTGGCTCAAGTTACAACAAAGTATTATTTATGAACGCAGTTTATAAAGAGTGTTATTTCTTAAGGCTTGTTTATGTGAGGTCAGTATATCAACGCAGCTTGATTTAACGCCTCTTGTGCTCAATTTGAATTGTTGGTTTTGATTTTATATCTTTTAATCGACTTAAGCCAAGTGAAGGAAAACTTTGTGAGGTAACATAATTTAAAACGTTATTTCTTGGTAAACTTAGCTTGTTGTTTTCTAGGACAACTTAGGTGTTTTCTAGGATACTACTAGAAGCCCAGTTCTTTTCCCATCTTTGACCTCTAAGATCTGATGTCTTACCATGGTGAATCTGTGGTCAGATAAGTCTAATACATACCAAGTAAACAAGCTAGTATATTTATCATACCTGAAAAGATAATCTGCATAGAGAATTACGTGGTTACTTATTTCAATTACGTTTTATATTACCTACTTGCATAAATTGAAAGCCTTTGATTGTACCTACACGGCGTTTAAGTTTACGGTAATGTAAAATTATATTAACTATTAAAATAAATATATTTTGCGGTTAAAGCGTTAATGGAAAACACGAACGGCGACATAATGTTTATCTTAAACTTGATATGGAACTATAAATGGAAATATTATTATATATACTCGTATATTTAAGTCAACAACAACTTTAAAGTACCTAAAGCTTCCACAACAACTACCGGTGGAAAAAGTATGCATTACCTAGAATTTTGTGCACCATATTTAAGTTGCCATAATAAAAAAAATATAGATGCAAAAAATTTAACAATAGTTTTTGTAATTGGTTGGAAAAGTCCATGGATTCCCTTAGCAGCCGTTATCAACATTTTGTAGCTTTTCGTTTCTTTTTGGGAACGGTATATATTATATATAATGACTCTTTCAAATACAGAAATTTTTATTAACCTAAGGTTTTAGCCCATGACCGAGATGTCACCATTTAAAGGCATGTGAAATCCACCTATCCGCACTGGGCCCGCGTATAAACGCCTTATAAACACTATTAGGAGAGGCTCGTGTTCCTGCCTGAGACGTATAAACTATATACTGATGGTTAAAAGTATATCAGCTATCTGGTGTACAAAACATGCTGTATACCTATGCGCTAAGTATGAAATTATTTTAAGCGAGTGTAAAAATATTTTTAAATAGCACCTTATTATACCTACGACAGACTATTCAATCAATATCATTTATTTTTCCTTCTCAGGTGGAAAATCTTTCAGGAAATTATTGGTTTTCCTATTAATAATATATATATAACATACGTGTTATATTGTATGATACAAGTGTACGAAGTACAAAGTCGATCTCATAATAAATCAATCGTTCAATCTCGTTCCTTTATATATTACATAATTTGAATGTCATTATGATAAAGCACAAAATTTATCTCAATAATACAATTAAAAGCAGTTGAACTTCAAAATACAGGTTTAATGCTCCGGACATCGCTCTATATTGAAACCTACAATAATAATAAGGAGTACGAATAATTATGATAAATATCAGACTAGGACCAAAAAAAGTCTAACGAGATATAAAAGTGATCGTGTTGTTTTTCTCAAAACAACTTCAATACACTACCTCATCATAATATGAATTACAAAGACTACTATGGTTTTCGCAATTATCTGGGTTATCTGAGTAATACAAAAAAAAAAAGGTTTTAAGAATTCATTCTACTTCTCCCGAGGCTTACATTTACTCCTATTATTTTAGTGGGTAAAATTGTATAATATGTAAAACTAACCTCAGTCAATCTGCACACATTTATTAGTAGCAATAGTCAACTTCTGCAAGTATTAACAATAGTGGGAGGATAATATTAACGGGAACTATATTACGATAAAATACTTTAAATTAATAAAGAATTAGATAACAAGCTTGTACAATAATCATCACATTTACTTGTCATTAAATCAAAACTAACTAAACACGATTAATTGCCTTGCTCCGCCTAAGGTTAGTGGTTTTCTCGGACCCTGACATTAAAATTGAGTGCATTAATGATAGTCTATATTATCCTGCTCTATTAATTTACATTCGGGGCGTGAATGGGTGTCTATACCTATATAATTACTAGATTGGGTAAATTTGCTATGCAGCGATTGCAGCGTTGCGAAGTAGGCTTGAGCGTACTAAAATAAATCGTTGTTGCAATACGTCGATGAGAACGCATCGGTCTGATTTTCAATTATCGATGCGGCGTTTTTCCTCTGTGTCGTGATTGGCTGACGTGCTGCGTAAGATTGCTTCCTCACGAGCTAATGTGATGTCCTATATTTTTCAAGTCTACCACGCCAGACACAATTTATACGCAATATACCTAGTAGGTACTAACGCAAAAAGCTATTTGGTCAGCAATTCCATATTGGTCGATGCATGTCAACATCGAGGATTTCTCATAGCGGGTGATATACTTTTTGGCACCAACTTGAACGTCGACCGACTTAAAGCTCAGCGGTAGGTATGTTAGATATCGTGACGAAAGCCGTAGATTTGACTCCTATACTACAATCATGAGTAAGCATTCTAATAAAAAGTTTATATGAATGTGTAAAGTTTTGAAGGCATTAAAAAATTTTGCTCTTTTTTTTCCTTCGAATGCATTATTTAGTGGTTGCAAAGGGCTTTGTTAAATACTAGCTTTTGCTAGACCAAAACCTAAACTCGTATCCAAAAGTACAAAGTAAGTAATACTCACATTTAGATCCAATCATCACTATAGATGTAATGTAATCTTGGAAGGAGTAGGATAAATCTCCTTTGTAGATACAAGTCTTGCCTCACCTAATAGCGTATTGACGTGTAATTTCTGTCTGAAATTTTGTAATGCCCGAGTGCTGAGTGGAACAATAACAGTGTGGATTAAATGCACCTGCTGTGATATTCAATTCTTATAATAACTAGGTGCCTCAGGTATTTAGAACCCATGCTCAGAATCGGCCACACAACAAATAAAAGACTGATGATAACAGGTATTAGTATAGGTATCGTTTTGATATACTAAAAGTTTGTTCTGCTTACCGTGTTTAAAATAAAAGCGTTTGTACTTAATGTCAATGACTAAATCCATTCAATCTAAACCTATATACTTAATATTAAAGACACACAGTATCCAAAACTATCTTTACTGCTACAAGGATACAGTGCTAGAGTATCTAGACGCATAACAGAAAAAAAAACGCCTCCCTGTCTTTTTTTACCAAAACTTTATACCGAAACTACATCCATGAGAAATGTACTAGGCATATAATGGTGCTCGTATTATTAGCTGTTAAGGCGTAAAATTTTCCTGTGATTATACCAAAAGTACACGTAATAAGTCACGATTCCGCCTAAGAGTTACAACACAGATGACCAGTCTGAGCTCTCGTTAAGTCTCGTGTTAAGCAGCCTTAAGTCAAATGGCGAAATAAGACAACGAACTTGGAAGCATCTGAAATTGCAAAACGATTTATATTAATGTTGTATGAAGTTAAAGGGATAGTTAGTTTAGATAAATGACAAAATTCTTAAGAATTAATCTCAAGGATTCAAATAAATACATTAATAGAAGTCCGTAACATAACATATTAAAAATGATATTCAGGATGTGGTACTGAAAAACATGAATAATAAAATTGATCCAATGATTGAACCGAAGAACTATAAAAATATAAGCATTTGAAAATTATTTGTAAATCTGATAAAAGCAATAAATACATCTTCATTCTTTAAAAACTTTTCGATTTGTTCCATTTGCTCTGTAACGCACAAACCCGTCTGAGTGATCTTTGAGCCTTTAATCAACCACTTACGAGACTTCAGTATTTTCTCTTCAGATTGCAACTGCTACTTGCTGATTTACAAACTGCCATATAATTAAGATTATGGACTGCCAGAAGAAACAAAACTTAAGCCAAAACCTGTACCATATTTACTTTACTAATTGTTTCTTTTTGCTTTTATTTAAAGCCGTTGATCGTGGAATAAATAAACATTTGTGTGCTTGACCATGTCTGTTTGATTTGTGTCGTTTATTGGCTATTTGGTAACCAAAGTACAATCACTGTTTAGTTTGGAATCATATTTACTCCATAAAAAGTCTTTATTTTATCGTCAACATGTTCACAATACTATTAATTGCCTCAGAGATATATGCAATGATGTCTTGTCGTCACAGTAAACTTGAAAGTGTATTCAAATTTTGCAATAGTCTACGATGACAGTAGCCTAATAGCATTCGATACCGGTGCCGGGGCGTGACGCTCGATAACAATAATCAATGTTGTCTCGCGTCGAGACTCGAACTCGGGGGGTCCGGTCGGGGAGTGGGACTCGGACTACAGATTAAATAATGATAGACAAGCAGGCGATAGCCAACGGACAAACTAACGAAATTCAAAATAGCGGCGACGGTGTCTGGCTGTGGCTCAAATTGTAGGCATTTTGATAAAATTGTTATGTACTTATAAATTTTCGCTTCGGCTTTCGCAATCCATATTTTTTATTAGGTACCTATAGGTAAGTAGCACATACTCATTTTAGTCTCTCGCATTTGTATTGCCTGTCCACACCACAAAGCATGATTTATTTGCCAGTGGCTAACGTAATACAAAATCTTGAAAACCAACAATTAGGTACCTCGTTGCTTTAAATGTTGCGAGTTAATATTTAAGGCTACTTTCAAGGAGTTCAAACAAAGAATCCAAAGGACATTTTCAACAATGGATTATGCAAGCAGCCCTACCTAACCTACAAATGTAAAAATTAAAATGTTTTTATGACACAATCAATTCGTATTCGAGCCGTTACTCACTTTGGACGTGTGCCGACTTAATAGAGGCGTTTGTAATCAGTCTGTAGCACGATTTTTCATCAAAATAAATCTTTTTAGTCCTTTTAAGACTCGCATAACATTTTGGCCAAAAACATGCCGTGCACTCTGGAATGAAGTGTGAAGTAATATGTACGTAATTTTATTCAGTAAATAAGATAATGATAAAATAAGCATAATTTGGCTTTGTTTTGGCATTTTAAATGCTGGTTGTCAGATTTTGTATCTTTAAATAACACAGTAATGATCCAATTAGTTCGTCTAGTTAGCGTGTTCGGCTATTACATATGAACTAATAGCAGTATGGATCCAATACAGAATAATTTCTTAATACATGCCAAACATACAATTTATTCTTCGTAGTATTTTAACTCTAGGTACACTTTTAATATTTTACCTACTTAGTATTTGATTTCAATTGGCAACAATATACGAATAACAACTTATAAGTACGTGAATAAATTATTGACCAATAAGACACAATAAACTAATTTAAACAGAAAATAGGTATCTAATATTGTGTATAGAAATATCACTAGTGATAATATATATAGTTACCAGCTGTCATAATTTCCGAAACAATTCCATGACGAAACAGTTTGCTACAATAAAAATGTCTCTATTCATTGCTACTAGTCGAACAACATTGTAAGGTGCGTGCATCAGTGGGCGGAACCATTGTCACTGTCATACCGTCTGTCCCCAAATAAACTAGCGAACATTAAATGGGAGGCTAGAATTTGACAACCATTATAAGCTGTTAAATTATCATACAATGAGCCTCCGATTCATGAGAATTATAGACCAAGATCTGTCAACGGATTTAATATTTTGACGAACATAATAAGTAAGCTTCTATTTCCATAACCTTTTTTTTGCAATATTTATGACTACCTACTAGAATGCAAATTTGTAAAGCTGTTTTTTGGTGCGTCTTTGTTATACGACATAATGTAACCGCGGCTAATTTTTAGTCCCGATTATGTTCCGCTACCCCGACCGTAACAAATTACAAATGCTATGCAAAATTGTATACATGCTTTTAGTGCAGTGTAGTCAGGCTCCAGGTCTAAAACGGTTGTTAGTATGAAGGTTGCAACGACATCTCATGAAGCGATGTTCGAAGCAATTCGATTAAAAAGTTTGTGTCTTTGATAAATAATACATTGAAAGCAATCTTGATGGCATTTGGCCATGGCTTTTCTGTGTTTGGAGAACGATTACGACACATCCATTGAATTGAGGATCTGATATAGGCATATATATTTCGTGTCAAGTGATATGAATACTACGACACGATGAATACAATTGCAGCTTTATAAAACTTCGGGTATAATGGTAGGTTACGGAAGTTTGTGATTTATTGTGTTAAATGATACCATTCTATTGTTTTGCATCAGGTTAAAGGTCATAGCTTAACAGAATGAATACATAGTGTGTAGATATTTACTTTACATTCATAAATAGCAATTTCAACATCGTTCCCAGAAAAAGCATACTGAATCACCATTTAAATCTCAAAATTGTTTAAAAGTGGTTTAACCTTGAGTACAATACAAACAGAATATAATATTATTAAATGACATTTTAAATAGGTATCAAGAGCAAATTATATCTTATTTATTTATTTGTAAGTGCAAGTAAATGTCAGATACAAAACAATACTACCTATGTAAAATTATCTACAAAGTTTACTAAAAAAAGGCCGCAATAACGTTAATAAGAAATTTGTATTATATTCACTCGTGACAATATCTATCTATTATTAGTTAGGTACTTAGTGTATTAAAACTATATTTTTTGAACTTCTAAAAAAATATATTTCATGCAATACCAAGATAATTTTCTAAAGAGTTTAAAAGTCGATATGAATACAGGATATCTATTTTAACTGATAAAAGAATAGGTATGCTGTTTTTAACATTTTGTTTAGGTTCAGTCGTTTCTGCGTTATCTAATCATAAACATACAATCATCTTAACATCAAACTTTCACTATAATTGAATTAGAAGAATTATTCAATTAATCTCATCTTATACAACTGCAAACAGGTAGAAATATTCAAAGTGATATTGTCCAATTAAAACTGAGCTCTTGAAAAACACTCTACGATAGACTTTTTGTTTATATAGCTAATGGAACTTTTACAAGTCAAAGGTCATTTATATATGGACGTGATTTAAATTCGGTAGGTGTCAAAATGATCAAATGCCTCCGTGGGTGGTCGTCAAAAGCTTTGATTGGAGTGCTATGCGTCTGTTGATAATAAGACATGACATCTGTGAGAAAGAGTAGTTATTTGGGTTTGATTTGAAGTGGAATAGGACCATCGCTTTGTAATAAATCATTTGTTACATACCATATTAGAACTATATCCTGGATCCCATACTTTTATGTTTGATTTAGTAGACAATAGAAGTAAGAACTATAATAGTGGAAATCGCTCATTTCCCTATAATTTATTAAAAATCCAATGATAATATTGCTTGATATTGCTTGCTTTTAGCTATAAAATCTTCTATAAGCTACCGATTACCATTCTAAAAGGTTAACACGGCGCACTTGTCAACACAATTAGCTTTAATCACTCGATAAGCTTACGCTCTTAAAACGTATTATAAAATCGCATACATTGTAAGGTAATGTTCATAAAATCAATTTACATAGTTTAAGCAGGTACTTTTTTTCATAATATATTATACGTTAGCAAAAAACCTGTCACAGAAAAATCATGGTCATCGAGTCTTCAACGACATTGTAGAATCAACAAGGCAACGCCGTGAGTGCAATTGATTTTGTTAAAGAAAGAATAAAAGGAAAGGCACGGTCATTAACCCCATCGACAAAGGATACATTCAATGCTTTAGAAGTGTTTTATGTAAAAAAAAATCTATTTCCTATAAACTAACAATTGCAGGAGCTACGCTGTTATTAAGGAAATGAATGAAAGATTCTCCTTCTAATTGATTTAGATATGTGTTTAGTTAGTGGTTAGCATTCACCTTGAATGTACCTCATCTCAACTTGATTTTAGTACATCGATGTAATGAGCAAACTGGTTATAAAGGCAGGTGCACACAGTATTGGATGGAGTCGAATAATATAATGCAAATTATAAGTCGGGATATTTTTCTTTTATCAAATGAGAAATGAGAAATTACGTTACACGGATGCGCAGAAAATGCCTATTCACACTTACACATTTTGATTTTTACTTAGAAGATTATAAAATAATTGAATGTTGTAGTTTGCTTAATATGGAAAATGGAGCGTGAATAATAACTTTCAGGTATTTCAATGAATACATACATAACAATGATGAACTGAATGACAGTTGGTGTTATGAGATCCTTTTTTTTAACAGTCTATTGTTACGGGGTGACTTTTTACACACATAAGCGTAATTAATTACCAAATGCCTCATTACACACGGTTAAACCATCATGTATCTAATTAAAACAACGTTTATTATTGGCCGTTCAATGTTGCCGTTCCGCTGACTGTACTTAATTGGAAAGAGGTAGCAGTAATCGTAATCGACTGTGGATACTAAAACTAGTTTGTAGTTCAAGAAAATCACATAATAGTCTATTAATCTATCAATCTAATTGAAAAAAAAGGCATTTTTCCACTCGAGTCACTGTGTATGCTATTAACTAAAAGTCTTTTATTCCGACGATGTAAATATTTACTGATTACTAAATTTGAACATCGATTACAAGAATAATTAGCTGTTACTTAACTACTGAACTGAATAAATTTCGTGAAAAGTTACTTTGCTTAATCGCTCAACGTTTTATTATAGTTGTAATATTTTTGTTCTGTACCAAATAAAACTTCAGTGCCTTAAATTGGTCTTGTATACAGATGCCTTAACTTTTAAAGCTGTTACAGTGCTTTAACAAGACGGGTAGTCAACAAAGATAAATGAGGAAGTAATGTAAGTCTGTCTGTGGCTACTTTAGGAGCACGACTCTGAACTTGTTTGTGATATGTCAAAGAAAATTTAAATGTTAAACGCGACGGCATTCCCTCTGTAATTGCTTGGAACAATCTTAACACAAATGTTAATAACAAAAATAATTATCGCTAATAAGAATTATAGTAACTCATAATTATTGTATAATCATTTTGTAAAGAACAGCGATTACATATGTGTTAACCTGAAAGAGCGCAGAAATTTTTGTTAATAATATTGGTAAATAGATATTATGCACTTATAATATCGATGCTGATATAATTAAGTCGTCACAATCAAGTAAGTAAGAAGTAGTCACTTTTGTACAAAAGCTCTTCCACCCCTTTTCCCACGACATTTCCTTAAGCCTGTTTAGTCTACACAAATGGCTGATGAAAAAAATATTGTTACTGAAATCTGTTCAAAAGAAAAACTACATTATGTTGAATTATTCCGCAACATTATTCCGGGATATCCTTAGTACATTTTTTAATAATATTGTAATGTGAAAATTATAGCTATTGACTACGACAATGATTGGGACAACAATTGATCCAATATTTTACAGGTGTAAAGTCCAGTAAATAATTAGAACCTTAGATAATCATATTAACATGGTGACAACAAATCTTAAAGCGCATTTACAAAATTAAACGGCGAATAAATAAATTTAAGTAGCAACCTCGCCGGCAAATATAAATATTCATTACTCAAAACTTGTTTGATGAAAACATCTTAATTTATACAATTGTTGCGTGGGCCTCGAAGATAATGATAGGTTTGAATGAGTCGTCATAAAGAAGTAGAGCTTAGGTGGTAACCTACCTGCCATCTGGTGTAAAACTACACGCTATTATAATCTTTACGAAATGTTAATAAAGTCTGTAATTGCTCAATGCAAATTTTATTTATTTACTTTCATAAAATTCGTTTCAGTACGCATGTATCAAGAATGTATACAAATTTACTGGCTACTTCCCTCTTTTTCTACGTTCACAAGGATAAAGCCACGCCAATTTTTTTGTTTATCATGTGAAAGCCATTCATACTTACTAAGAAAATGTTCATAACTCTCATACGGATGGCTTCACCCTCATAAATACTTACGACTAAGCTATTGCTTACAAACAATACAATAAAATTCTAGGTATATGAATCTGTATTGTTCGATAAGGTGGCGTGATATTTTATCAGCCGTATTGTCAAGTAAATGGTATTTTGATAGAAATCTTAATTTATTACCTGCAACAGCTTTACGTTTGATTATTTATGGCGTACAGTACTTACTGTATCGCCGTATCAACTAATTAAACAACAATATTGTACAATTTATTTAAATAGTTACTTATGTACTTAGGTACCTACATGTCTAGAACATGAATATATTTCTACAATGTTTCAAGTTTTAATAAGAGTTTAGAAATGTATAAAAATGTAGTTATTAAAATTACACGGTTAATAACAGTACCTTCAAAAAATAATCATCAATATATATTATTTTCAATATATATTATAAAATAAGCGTATGAATTCAACCTACACATTATCTAACGTTATAAAACAGATGGCACTAGGAGTGACGTAGCCGTTATAATATAAATAATAATATTTATCCCCAATTCAGATGCAACCAGACTTACACCCAGATTCTGTAAACCTGATAAAATTAACTGTAACAAATAAAATTATCTAATCAGTACTAGAGTTACAAATTCAGTTACACCATTGGGTAATTTCGCTTGGTTTTTAATTGGCGTAATAAATAGATGACTGAATTTAAAAATAACGAATAAATCACGGTTCTATCTTAAACTATCGCTGTAACGTATCCCTTCACATTCTCCACATTTCGTTATTATCAGAGCCTATTACTTTTACTTTCTTTTGAGTTACTTAACAATAAATAGCGTGTTGTCTGTTTGAACGTACAGTAAATAACTTAATCTTATATCTATTATCTCTTAAGTTACGGTTTTTTTACTATGTGTTTATTTTAGTTTTCTTAGTATATTTTGGTAAAACTCAAATAAATTAGTAAGTACTTATGATACTATACGTGTGTTTATAAAAGTAGGGTCGAGTTTCTTCAAACGGAAATTCTTGAAAATACATATTTAGCCAAGAAGTATGAAGGTTAATATAAATGTAGGAAACATAATAAGATTTATTAAAAGCATGTTTTTTGTAAATAAACCTCATACTTTAAACTTTTTGTTATTATTGATTGTTTTGGAGAAATAAAGAGTAAAAAAATATCTATAAAGATAACAATAGATTTTTATCACTCATATGCTTATGCAATATTATATTTGAAAGTTATATTCAGTAAAATGATAATAAAATACAATATGCGTTTTATGTTCTTAATAAAAAAATACGACTAATAAATATTTATAGGTAGGGATGGTTTACCGTTTGTTGCAGTTGATTTTTCGTAACAACTAACGAAAACATAATAAGTATATCAACTTAATAAGGAAATAGGCAAAATATACTAAACCTTATAGGTAACAGTTTTTTCTTAGAATATAAATATAAAAAATCCTACATACAATATATTACCTTAAAAAATATATATTTAAATTAAGTTTTTATATTTTATCTTCCTTTAACAATCAAGAAAAAAAAATCGTATGAAACATCATTGCTACAGATTAACTACCAAGGTTGTTGATACATCATTTGAATGTCATGTTCACTGGCCTATGAGCGGCCTCCGATTTGGTCACTCATTTATAATAGCTACGAGAAAAATGTTAATTGGTAGGTATAACACAGTAGTTCCTAATAAATATATGTGTAGGTACACGTAGTTAGTTGTTCTGCCTGCGGCTTTTTTGTCGTCTTATAAATTGTATCACTTATCATTATGATGTTGTGGTAAATGCAAACCATCAAACTTATAATCTGATATATCTTACTAATATAAATGCAAAAGATTGTGAGTATGGATGGTATGGATGTTTGTTACTCTTTTACGCAAAAACTACTGAACGGTTTAGATAAATTTAGGAACACAGTTTAAAACCTGAATTAACACATAGGCTACTTGTTAAAACGGGGAAAATTTAAGCTTTCCTGCAAACGCGGGTGAAACTGCGTAACACAATTCTCATAAGCTCTTTGATCTACCGAATTAAATTTTTGGATTAGTCCCTACAAACACGTGAGCGCCCGTCGTGTGAAAGCAGTTAAGCCTATAACTTCAATGCAACAATGTACATTACGAATATATAATCAATGCGTATTAAAAAGCATGTAATACAAGAGTCATTAAGAGCTCGATATATTATTAGTACCATACTTGTAACACAAGGGGGCGTCAGGGCTGCATTATAATTTATAATGTAACATGCAGGCTGATATTAAGTGCACGGAAGAATGAGTTATTTATGATGATTGGACAATTATTTTTTCTAAACATTATATTTTTGCAATACATCCATTAGATTTCCTATAAAACGCCTACTGTTTAGCCGCATAAATATGTGCTTGAATGTTATAAAACGTAGTTGAGCTCGTAAATTCTAATTATTGTTCTTTCCAGCACATTAGTATGATGGGTGTTTTGTGGCTGTGATTACAAAACAAGACAATTGCTAATGGTTATGAGCGAAAAGAGGATTTAATATTTAGGTTCGCTAAGCATCTGCAATTACCTAGATATGCGTGAAAGTTTTTTTTAATCATTAATTTCAAATTTTGTTATAGGACATATTTATCATACAAATCGGCCTTAAAGGCCGAGTTTAAACCTACACAAAAGAGGCTACGCCCTAGAGCTTTGGTCTATAGACAAGCTTTATATGCAACATCCTGCCTTCGCGCAGTTTCACTGCGAAGTTCCCGTTCCCGTGGGAAAATAGCCCATGCTACTCCCTGATAATGTAGCTTTCCAATGGTGAAAGATTTTTTGGAATCGGCATAACAGTTTTTGAGTTTATTTATTACAATATTAGTGTAGACGACTGTCTGAACAGTATTAACATTGATCTAGTAATCAAAGACAAGTAATTGATTTGGTACTAGGCCACGACCCAGCCTTGCTAATGAAGTATCTAATATATCAATTCATTTCCGTAGTTGAATTACTTATTTCAACTTCAATTTGGATGGATGGTCATTATATAAATTTCATTTTGGATCGGGAAGCATATAACATGAATGTATTTTTTATTGGCTGTTAGATGAAACGTTTTATGATTGTATGATTTAGTACTTAATGTATAAAAAATGACTCATAAAATTAAATCACCAACAAGGATAAATATTTATATGAAACGGAAAGTCTATTGAAAGAGTTATGAAAATAACGACCCATTACTTCACGCAGTTGAATAATTTACAACTATAAATTGATAGGAAAATAGGCCCAATAACTTCCCGGTATGAAAGTCTGAATTTCTCTTTGAAAAACCATTTCTGGTTTAAACGAAATTGCACATAATTTGCGTATATTATGTAGGGTAAGTAACAACAAACAACTTTCCGGAAGAATATTAGCTTGGTAGCGTAATTATTATTTAATATTATGGTAATACTAATTATATAGATTTATGATTTCCCTCTTTAATCTGCTATTAATCGGCTCGTGAGCACCAACACGCAAAATCGAGCACGATTTTTATGCCTTTACACTGAGTGCCTTCATAATTTGATAGTCGAAATAATTAACTATGTGTGAGATCATGTGCATCCTACACAAGTATAATATTATGATTATAATTAAAATCACGCTTTTTTTCATTTGCTACCATTCATTTCGTAAGCCTCATTATTATCAAAATTACCTATTTGATTAAAACGTTTGTAGTAACTTCAAGTATTAATGATACGGGGGCATACCTTTTTTTCTGGGCCCTTGCTTGATACATGATAAATATAAATTTTATAAAAATAAGAACAAATATAAAAATGCTAAACTTACAGACCATGTATCAATTTCAATTTATAAACTCTAGCAGGGACTATTATATTAAAATTATTATTATCGCATAGGTAGGTATAAAGAACGAATAATATCAACTGTGTCAGTAATTGTTTCAATCGTTTTTAAATGGCAAACTTATCAGCTTTAAGTTTCCGTAAACAGCGATCTTGTTTTTCAATAAAACAAAAGGTAAAAATAAACCTTGTCAAACTGGATGCTGTTCATCAAAGCGAAAGCTTCGTACAATGACGATATTTTTCACGATGTTACGTATGATTACATTTGAAGGTTATACTTATAACCATATTGAATCCCTGTTGCTCTTGATGAATTTATTTATTTATTTATTAAATAAATAATTGAATAAATGAAATGAGATGAGATATTTGATAGAACGCAAGAATCATTACCCATTTATTGATCACCAGCCGTGATGGCTCAGTGGCGAGTTCACCGACTTATGACCATCATTGTGCAGGTTAATATCCCTTGTTTACTTATGTAGATATATATTTACAAAACTGAGTTCTAATGAACGATGATTATCGTGAGGAAGTATGACTAAGCAATGCAATTCATACTAGGTGGTGGTCAATGGTCTTAGCCGCCTTGTTGTTACAGGAATCCCGAGCTTGTGTAGTAGAGACATATGTGAGCTGATGATAATATGAATTATTAAAATTAATTGTTATAATCCTTTTTGGTGACTGAAACCTTTACAATAACATTTTAATAAATGGCATTGTTCCATATTCAATACGCTTTTGGTTACCATGTTCGTAATGATACGTAATAACACATGATTACTCGAACTACATTTTTTACATAAAAGATTGTCGATGTAGGTAGTTGACATTTAGAACGTCCTTATTTGTGACGTAGGTATATGAATCTGTTGTGAAGTGTAGGTTTATTTAAGTGGCTCTCAGATAAACTTAAAAACCCTGAGTGATTTTAATTATTTTGACTTCGATTTACCTCTTGAAATAAATATATTTTTTTATCTAACTATAACTTTTTACCATTTATTTTTTTACACTTAGTGCCATTAAAAAATAAGTCAGTTTTCTGCAATGTTTTTAACTTGAATGCAATTATGGGGAAATAAAGCCCTCTCGCAATAAAATATACGTTTCACCTAATGACCTATGCGTGAGACACAACTAATTAGCAATTTTCCGCGAATAGCACATTCTAAGCTACGAGTTTTGCTTAATTAAATTTATCGTCTCACTCTTAGAACAAAAATAGTGAACCTTCGGTCATTTAACCGTGATATTATTTACATGGTGGTGGCTCAGTTGGGAACGCACCGACTCACGATCATGAGGGGGCAGGTTCAAATCCCTGGCTCGTACCTTTGAGTTTATAAAAGCTTATGTACGGATTCATACCACTGGCTTTCGGTGAAGGAAACCTGCATGCCCGAGATGTCACAATTAAAGGCATGTGAAGTCCGCCAATCCGCACTAGGCCCGCGTGGTGGACTATGGCCTACACCCTCTCGATGTAAGGGGAGGCTCGAGCTGCTCGGTGGAGACGTATACCTATGCGCTGATGATGATGATTATTTACATGGCATGTGTTACTCTGTTGTTAATGATAGATTGTATACTTTGCAGGTCTAGTTAACTCTTGTCGTACTAAATCAGGTGTTCGATAATTACTGTAGAGCCTGCACTTGTTACAAGTATGCGCACATTTGTCGTCTTGTTGACTATCAATGCTATGTCGACTCAGATCTGAATTACTAATCTTACTGCAGAAATTGTACATTTCGTTAATATGCAGTTACACTATGACTATAATATAGTGATGTGCCGAGTCGCTGTTTTGGTGGATCGAGTCGACTCGAGTCAGTTTATACGGTATTCGAATCATGACTCGATTCCCTCTACTCGAATTCTATGTTTGGTATTCGAATACTGACTCGAGTCCGGCTGTCGAGTCAGTATTTGAATTCCGGCTAGACTCGAATCAATCCTCATTACCGATTCCTTTTTTCCTAATGTTGCGGTTGGCATCGACCTCAAAAGAAATATTGCTCATATCCGATTATGAAGACGCTTCATGATTTTAAATATTTATAAGTTAATATTTATCAGGTATCAAAGTTATTACTTTTCAGTTATTCGTTTGTGTTTTAAAGTCCGGTAAATGTTGTTTAAATTACTTTTTAATGAAAGATAATTAAAAAAACTCAACTCAACAAAACTCGTTTACTGGACTCGAGTCAATTGAACTCGCATAAATAGAATCGAGTTAGCAAGTACGAGACGATTCTTCCTGACTCGAGTACCGGAATCGAGTCTGGCGTACTCGAATCAAAATAAATTGGTATTCGAGTAGACGAGTCCAAAGCAGGAATCGAGTCTGACTCGAGTCAAACCGTACTCGGCACATCGCTACTATAATAATACAAAGTTAACTTCCATAGGCTCATTTTAATGTTATGAAGAAGTTTCTAAACATATGGTTAATTTCATTGGATACAAATTAAATCTGAAACGCTTTGCGTAACGACAAAAGCTCGTTGCCCTATTACAAATCGGCCATTTCGTGTAGCTTTACGGAAAAAATATTAAGTTGTCTCGCAATTTTTTGACGTACTTATACCGAGCTTATCCATGATACCTATCGGTTATCAGGCGACGCTCGGTGCGCGTGCGCCGACGAACAGTTGATGCTCGTGCGTCGAGAGGAAGACACATCCGCTAGCCGATGCTAGCGCCGTGCCTGTGACTTTACAACAGTGATCGATACATTGCCCCAGTGTTTTAAATAATAAAATAACTTTACAAAGGTGTTACAAGCTGTTGGGTGATTTTGAGGGGTGCGTTGTGTTTTATATATTATTGGGTGTTCATGGTAAAATGTGTCTTATTTACGTTAAGGTTCTCACTATATTAAAGGGTAGTATTTGAAAAACTAGTTTGCCAATTGAAAAATTCAAGATTTAAGGTGTCTTCTTCATTTCCGCAAATGTATCTAACCTGAGATTCGCGATCTAGTTTTATGATTTTATAAACATAAGTAAATATTTTTTAACTCATCTTACGAAACCACCCCTTTGCTGTCATCAAGCCTTAACTTATAATCTTACTACTTATATACCTATTGTACCAAAATTATATAACATGGTAATATGAGATGGTATAATAAGCTTTCTCTAGATAATAATAATGAATGTAAAAAAAGAATGCAAAATTGGTGCCCGTGACGAATATTTTAAGTTTAAACAGTGTGTACCTTCACCTATTTTTGTCGCATATTACTATGAAGCTATTTTAATATTAAAACTATGACAGGAGTAATTATTCTTTCATGTCGTAGGTACATTGAATTCTATAAATCATTCATGTGCTACGAAATCGCTACGAAGTAATAAATCTGAAAAGTGACCGTAACTTTACTAAATAATATTGGTGTATCTAAGGTCAAATATACATACCTACATAGGTAATTATTATTCTTTATTACGTTAAGGATACATAATAGATGAAAACATAGTAGGTAAATGTAAATACAGTAAATAAAAGTAGCTCCAAAAATATATACAATTATTTACTAATGATTCGCTATTTAACCTAAATATTGTAATACTCATATGTAGCAGTAAGTTACAAGTAATGCTTGCAAATGTGAAATGTAATTTATTCAGTTTTGATTTATAGCCGTAGTACAAGTCTAATTAAGCTACTGATTACTTTATAATTTAGTTCAATGGAAAGATACGATTATATTAATATACACGGTAATAGCAAATAAGCGAAATTTTATTCAATCATTTACACTAATACATTTGTTCTCTTAAAAGTTGTTGTCTGGTACGAGCTCTTTTTATTTAGAAATTAATTGCGCGAAAGAAACGTATCAAAATATCTATAAATTCTATAATACTATTCCTATCAATTGAGGATGACTCTACGCATAAAACTTAAATGTTAGTATCAATTAGTTTTTCGAGTCACAAAATCAATCTTATAATATTGTGATCGAATGCTACCTCATGATATTGTATAATGAAACAGATTAATATTTCTCACGAACAGGCCATAACGCATAAAATTCTTTGCAAATATTATATTTATATGTTACGTAAAATGCTGTTAATCATCACTTCACTTTCGATGAAGGAAATTTATTCATAGTCTCAGTACAATTAAAGCCGCAGTCAACATGTTGTTAGGTCATTGAACTAACTAATAGTGTTTAATTAAAGCATGACCAGATAAATTAAGACACTCGAAATGACACCTTGCAAATTGATTACAGGACATTGTAATCAAGGCGAAGTTAAATAACATGTATGAAATTATCAAGTGCAGACTAGACACAGAAGGCACCGTAAAAAATACTGACCTACTTACTACTTTAAAACAGTTTGAATTAACAAGTTATATTTTCATATGCCTCTTTTATGTAATTGTTATTATTATAAACTAATATATTATTCAATATGCTACATTCTAACTTGACATTTAAGATACCTACATTTAAAATCACTAATTCCAAATAAATATGAAAGCAATTAAGTTTTTTTTATTAAAGAACTTTATGCCATTTGCTTCAGCAAAAACATCTAATCACTTAAATTGCTATGTATTGACCTATGTCAAGATATTTAGTCGAGAACATTTATATCAATTCACGTAACAAGACTGACATTCATCAGAATGACTAGACTTTAATACAATTTTGAAGGCTTTCTGTCTAAAATTGAGCAAACGGCTCAAATTAAAGCCATTACGTATAAATTGAGGTAGAATACCTCACTATCGCCGTTTTTAATGTTTTTTTATGCAGTAATTTTACATAATTTATTTTGTAATAAAATATAATAAAGTGCGAGCGAGTCTTCTATTTTCTGTATTATAAATAAACGCTTATAAATTGAATTAAATAAGGCTTCATCGAAGAACTAAATACTTATTGGTTCTAAAGAATAATTTAATACTCATTAAGTCTTTGCAATTGAACCAACATATTCGTAAATGTAAAGCTGTAAACGTAAGGTATATAAATACGTCAAAAACACGATTGAGTTTTGAAAAAATACGAACTACATATATATTATGTAGTATTATGTATTATGTAGTAATAATAATCCGACCAAAAAATTTGTTGATCATAATTTCCAAGGTGTTTCAACTAGTTTCAAGTTTCAATATTTTGTTTATGACCAAATGGATTATCAATTTATTACTGTATCAGGAGATCGGTTAGCTGCCTCATGTACCTACAGCCAGGTTTGGTAAAGCATGACCAAATTGTATGGTTCCCAATTGAACAGCGAATAATGTAATGCAACAAGTAACATCATAGATGGTTGCACTTTATTGAAACCAGAACTCGATGGGCGATTAGATAAGTTGTGCGTGACATAAGTATATAATTTGGTATTGTTGTGTGCGGTAAAAATATTATTATGGGCAATTAATAAAGTAGCCAATCGTTGTTAAAGACATACCCATAGCCGGCGACGCGTAGCGCCGTCGGAACTGTCGTGATAACATCAAACGACTGTTTAATAGTTAAATTACCTAACTACTCAGTTTTTATTGCTACAATGATAAGTTTTAGGAAAATCCTTCATTTTCCTTGTAATTTCATCAACGAAATCTAAGTAATTATTAACTATTTGTTATTGTGATGAATAAATGATAGTACCTAGCTTATATAACGTCTTTAAAATGGTGAGGTAAGCCTCAAAGTTTATTAATTCTAAAACAAATTTTAAAAGCTTTCGGAAGCTTTTAGATTTCAGTTTAGAAATATAAGTTAATTAATAGATTAATAAACATAATATGTACCTATATCGATATTTTGGAATAGTCTTAGAGTGATCTGATGCAGATGGTGTTGCCTGAATATTCATCGTTTAGAAAAAGATTTATTTATGTAAATTACTGGTTGCGATGTTATATTTTTTTTATGAATCTTTTGTGACTCTTCGGGTCGTTATAATAAATTTGCGTTTTGCAAACTGTTTATTATATATAGGTGATTAATGTCAATCCATTTTGTTAACAATATAAAATATTCATATTTCTACAATATTTTTTTAACATCTCAAAGGTTTCATAATATTTTTGAAATAACAAAATGACATGGGTGTATTTTTAACTATCAATATTTAATTTACTAACGCAACTAGGTGACACTACTTGACAGCCCGGTTGGTTTTGTGGTTAGTGACCCTGACTTTCAAGCCGCGTGTCGTGGGTTCGAATCCCACCCAGGACAAACATTTGTATGCATGAATATGTCTGTTTGTTCTGTGCCTGGATGTAAAAATCTATAATATATGTATGTATTTAAAAAGTATTATATGTTGTATACCGGCTATCTGGTTACCATAACACAAGCTTCATTTGAAGCTTACTTTGGAATCAGATTGGCCGTGTGTGAAAAATGTCCCAGGATATTTATTTATTTGTTTACTTATAACTAGATACTTATATTTTCCTATGTCTTGAATCATGAATATATCTTAAATATCTTCAGTAGGTCACGTATTTTTGCACATTCATATATCAATAGTATGATCCAAAAACCGTACGCATGTTGGATAATAAAACAGGATTATATAACATAGATGATTTAGTTGGTTTCACTATACCTAAACGATTATAGGTTTAATTAATTTATTCATTGATGCAAGCGGTAATTCAACGGCCCATAATAATATGTAGAGTAGAAAGAAAGTTGTGATTTACTAACCGTACCGTACCTATCAGTACCTAAACCTATATGACAAACGGCGCAGGAATCAAGGTAAATTAAATTAACGAAAAAAAACAGCATTATGGTAATCCACTTCTTGCGACTTCTGCTTTTGCTTCTATCTATTGTGTCTACAATTTGCATAGTCGAAAACAATCTAGAACCCTTAGTAAAGCAAGCAAATTCTATAGAATTATGTGACAAAGCCAACCAGGAAAAACATGAACAATACAAATCTGAAAATTATCATTCTTATAGCTGGCTAAGATTTATGAAAATATGTTTCAAGTTAGTTAAATACACTTTCAAAATTTCGAAGATTAGTTTATTTCTGCATAAAATAACTATCATAAACTAGAATCCATCTTTTCAGTTATAACGATTAACATACTTACACAGGAAATTGTATAACTGAATTCGCTACAAGTATGCAATATAACTTTGAGAATTTAGACTATTTAACCTTTAAAAGTGTGATATTAAAATACATAATCAAGACACTGAAATTAATTATTATTTAATAATAATCGTTGATATCGAAATGAAAAAAAAAATATACATAGATAAGTTAAGGAAACATGTTTAAAAATAAAGATTTGAGTAACGAGTATGTACGAGTAGGTGTTAAACTTGCGTAGGCATGTTTTTTTGTGTCAGGAATGCGTACATTTATTCATGAAATTCTTGTTTAGAGACCAACTACGACGCAAAAACCAATGGTAATTGCGATTTTTCTTGATTGTGTATAAGTAATTTTGTTCACAATATAAATATTCCTATTAGCCTTGTCTCATTAAGGTAAGAAGGAAACTTCAAACATGCACGTGTATCTCAAGTCAATAGATTCTGTATCTTTTCAACATACGGTTGTGGCAACACAGTAGGTAGGTACTTGACGTGAGCCCTTTGTGCTAAGGGTATCTCGAATCTGACAACTGTCTTCCAAGTTGAATCATTTCCTTATACTATTTAAGGCATTCAATAGAAAGCATTTCACTATATTATGTTCGTTAGTCACAGATTTGAAGTCTCCACGGATGTTGTGGTTACGTACCGATCCTGATTCTTTCTATTCCGTGGGAAAATAAACTCAAATGTGTCTTGAGAAATTGTTGTGATTTATTAGTTCTAAGTGCCTAATAAGGAGCTATAAAATCATAATCACATAACTTCTATTAAAAAAATTAATTGTCTTGTATGAATATTGATAAATTGGCGATGGACCGGAAATTACATACATATTTTAGCAATTGCAGTTTTTCAAACGCCGCCGTTTTATACTATAATTTTTTCTTTATTTAAATTTTAGCACTTTAACTTCCGTAGATGTGATTCCTTTGCAGTTGCTTGACGTCATTTCATATATTCACTTCCTTTATTTTTATTTATTACCCGCCTATTAATTAAGCATATTTTAATAATCATATTAATTATTTTTTGCCATTTTGACAAGCTTAGAATACCATATTTTGTAAGTCTATTTTACATTTGATTGCTAAAGTATTATGGTTAAAAATACATTCACTGCAAATATTTCTCAATACAAGGCGCAGAAGCCAAATGATTGGGTTTCATTGTAAATGCTCATATAATATTTCACTCTACAAAATGGCCTAACTAATTGCATTTAAAAGTACATCAAAATTCACTTGCGTTTGCCGATTAAAAAATATGACGAGGGCCTTCGAAGAGTATGTAATAGGAGATCAAACAATAGTGAAACCTAGCTCTCGTATTATTCAGTGTAACGTGATCCTTTACGCTTATTAAATAAGCGGACGTACTCCACAGAAATCTGAGATACAACTATTAGGGAGGTGTTGTAATGATCGTTTGAAATATTATATCGTTTATTGCATAGTCTGACTAAAGGGCTACCTGTGAAATTGCGTATTGAATTAGAAATAGACGGTTGTTGAAACAGTGGGATTGGTACTAACAAAAGGTGAATGAGACCTAGGTATAGGTTTCCTTTTGGCAATTAAAAACATTAAAGTTAACCGACTAAAAGGGAAAGTACGAACATTCCATTGGTTGACTATGGGCCAGCTCATGTACCGATAACTTAGATACCTATATGTTTTTATCCCTATTTTCCTAACGCATCTTTCTACATAAACCGACATCAATAAACAAAGTTAAATAACTCTTAGTTATTCTTACAGTAGTCAGGTTAAATTTGTCGCCAAGTTGCGATAACCTAAAGGGCTAACAAGCTCTAGGAAGTTTATTTCTAGACGTTGTGTGGGTCGCCTTGAAGCGATGCCCTGAGAGATACACTGAGAATAGTCTACAACTGTTGGAAGATAGTTCTAGCTAGATAGTGACGGAAAACCATATATAGTTGTAGGATATTATTACAGAAAACAAGGTAACCAACAACCCATGCTTCTGCACCTTCATTCATATCATAAGTATATTCTAGATCTTCATTCCTACATACTTATTCCTCGTCGGCAAAAACGAGTGAGTCAGATGCAACGCTTAATTCCTAATCTTATTAAGAACTCTTGCTAACCAACTAGTACGAAATGGACCTTAATATCTAATCTTGCTCTTTACTGTTGCTTCATCTAATTCCAAGTCTTACACCTATTTCTATTTCGACACAAAATCTTCCCATGCCCGCGCGCGTCTAGTCTAAACAAATGTCTTTCTAGTCATCTTGTGTGGCAATACTTTACTTTTTCTTACATGCTCTTTATCTTAATCTTCGACATCGGATATTGATCAAAATTAAAACAGGGTCAGCCTTCAAGCGTTCTTTATTTCATAATGTAATATTATAAACATTCAAATTGCATTTACATCTTGAGGCCGCATTGACACTGAATTCACTTTTGCTTCATTTATTAATTATAGCTCGGATTACATATTGCGCTATGTTTTTAAGCCCTATCAATATATACGATCAAACTTAACGGGCTTGTTAAATAAAAATAACTACTGATTAGGGTAGTTTATGTAATAAATACTTAAAGTGTTCTTAGATAAGTTTATTTAAAATTCATATTTATTGGAAGGTCAGGTAATTACCATACATTTATAAATTGTAAAGAATCACTGTCCAAGAATCTACATTGATTTATTTTATGTAATAGGGTCACATATTTAATCAATTAAATCCAAGGAAAATATGCACTTTACGTCGGTAAGCTTGCGTATCGCTAGACGGTTAGAATGATATAGCGAAGTCGTTGCTAATTCAGTATCTAACATTTCTAACCATCATATTTTAGTCGATTTAGTTAACAGAAATTGTAAAATCTGTGGTGTCTTCATTCAAATTACATAATAAAATATCATAGGATTATCGTTTACTATTCTAACAATAAAATCTAAAATTTATTGCATTATTTAAATCTATAACAATATGATTATGACATTTTTGTGGCCTAAAATTTATCATAAAATGTCTAAATTACCAATTAGTAAATACGATTCTTGCGTTTAACATATTAACCATGCTACCATCGCCGGTTTTATAGTAATTTATTGCCTGCCTATATATATGCTGTAATCTAGATTCAATATCAAATAATATTTCTTATGTTGATGATAAAGCTTTCTTCTTTATTCCTATTGTTGTGTAAGGTGTTAAAAAGTGAGTAATTTATTGATGCTGTATTCACAAGGCGTGAGGGAAATTATTAATAGATGCTAACTTAAATTACGATTGTGTTCTCACAACGTATGATTTAATGTCTTACCAAGTTGTACAAACTCGCTGATAACTTGTTTGATTTACAACTTTATGAATATTTATCGACTTCCTTGAAATCAACGCGTAGCTCAGCCTATTAGGCACGCATTGTTTTTTTTTGCCACTTTAGTTTCTTGGTTGTTATAATTAGTGATACAGGTTATCAGTTTCAATAATCAATAGAGTTGCTGTAATTGATTTGTACTATTAACGTGATAATTAGAACTGTAGCATCCTACGTATCAGAATGTTCAGAAACACGGGTTTAGTTAAGCTTCGGAAAAAATACTCTTTCGTATTTTTTACCAACATCATTCCGCCGCAAAATTCGAGATTAGAGTGTATTGTATATAGATACGAACTTCAAAATCTATTATCAGTTATTTAAGTACAATATCGAATTATAGGGAGGCGTGCTCAACAAAATTGCGAGGGTAAATTACTAGTAAATTTGGACCACGAAATATTGAATGTTATGTACCTATGTAGGGGACCATAATGATCCTGCAACACACTTGTAAAATTAATGCTCTCTTTGGTACCTACGATACAAATGGATGTAAAGATTTTTCAGATCTATGGGCGCATTTTCTTTAAAGTTTCAAGCTTATATCGGGGTAGCTATAGCTTACATTCACACATATATCTTTGGTATTTAAAGTTTGAACGAGTTTGAAAGTAATATGTTGTAAAATTTATGAAAAACCACTTCGTATTTTATCATGTAACAAATAATGATGTAGTTTATTATTTGTAAACAAGAGCCCTATATACCACACAAAGTTAATGGCTGTCATGGCTCATGAAGTTATGTCTGATAGGCATTGACATAGCGATTATGTTACAAAGTAAGCCAGAGATTAAAGATATAATGTATAGGTAACGTTTTTTCCAAGGTAGTAGGTAAATAGTTTTAAATATTTTCATGCACATTATCAGAAAATGTATTGTGAGCATACATTTTTTTGAGACTCCGAATGTTAAAGTCCAATTGAGGATATTTCTGTGTTCAGTAAAAAGGGCTATACGAGTAGATCTACCATGGTACTAAGTGTCAAAGTTACATAAACTGTGAAATTGCAATATTTTAATATTAAAGCACGTGATTGTAATGCAGCCAAAAATTATTTACGGTATTGCTTTGTTTGTCATTGAACCTCATTTGTTTCAAGTCTGTAATGCCTTTTAATTTTTTTTTCACGCTTTTATTTCCTGGTGAACCGTGGTACGGTTCATCTGGAATAAATGCATTGATGATTTCTACACGACTTTAGTAGACATTAAGCCTTCTTCGTTTTAAACCTCGTAAATATCGTTAACGTTTGATATTATTATGAAACGAGCAACGAAACACATGCTTAGTATCTAGTTTTCAGTAAAATGTGTCCAAATATAGTACAAATAGCCTTTCATTAACAAAAGTACGTATGTAAATAAGCTCTCGAGAGGACTAAGTCATTGTCTTTTCCATTTTTTGTAGAATGCAGATTTTTCATATTTCCATGTGATTTATGGCCAAAAGTACGATAGACAGGACTTTCCTACTCAGTAGCAATTATGACATAGTGTGGTTACGATAATATCAGATTTAATTTTTAATGTGCCTATAGATTTTATATACATTATGTTAATAAAAGCCTTGACTTACATTAAAGATACGATAATAAAGAACAAAGATGGAGTATCACTTATAATAGAGTAGGTACCTACATTACAGAATAATTAAAAAATTACATGACACCAGTGTCAAGACGACCCAATTATGAAACTAAATATCGAGTCGATGCCTATAATATGAGTGTCGATAATATCTTATGAGGTCACTGTTTACACTAGCCTTTTACGCTAGATAGGTTTTATCCCAATATTTACATTATTAAAAACTTCATACACTGAAAGATTAGTAATGGTATGACAAAGAAATGCATGTGTAGTAATGTTGCTACGTTTATTTTCTGATATGCTTAAAAGTACAATAAATCGAATCGATGAAATTTTCAGGCAAATTATTTTATCATGCAAAATAGGTAGATAACCTTATGCTGTTCGAATGAATTTTAAATTGAGTCCGATCAATAAAAAAATAAAGATGCTGTTTACCCGATTGGCGCTTAAATTCACAGGCAATGTTGTTTTAAAAAAAATTTTTTTATGTCAAAATATTATAGATATTTCATTATTTTTTAAATAAATTCTTTCACTTTGGCTTTCTATCACACTTTATGATGGGTGTCATAAATACTCAATTAGTAAGAATGAAAGTCGAATAATTCGTTGCTTTTTATAAATACCTACTAGGTATACTGCAAGCAAACTTTTATATAAGCTTTTAGTAAATGTAACCAAGTGTCTGTCAGACTGTGCCACATGCGCACTGGAACTTATTTTACCATATTTTTTTATAAACAATGGAATACCTATTTAAACAATGAGTGACACCAGAAACTTCTGTATGACTACTTAGTTTCATAAGTTTTAGTAGCATTTTTCATTTTTTTTTGTTGTCGTCTCATTTGTAATTTGTCCATCATTGACATTGTTTCGATTGTGACTCAAGTGGGTAGCGAGGGTTACTTAACCGTCTCCATGTAACGGCTTGTTCTAATTCTTCGGTTGCACAGAACGCTCGGTACCCATTATATGCTAATTGAAAGACGACACGCGAAATTGCTTCAACACTTTATACGAATATATCAACAAATATATAAGCAGGACTAGTTAGCAATCTGAGGTAAACAAGCCAAGCCATGTTTACACCCTTACGTGGTGTGAAATTATTCAGAATATTTACAACTATTTATATAATCATATAATTGTCTGGAGTAAAATTAAGATGAAATTTTAGGGTCAAACGATGGCCTACAGCAAAATATTCGCAAGCAATGCTGCTCGTTCACACGTTCAATATGATAACAATTCTCTTCCGCTAGTTACAATATGACCACATAGCACCTACTCGTACTATTGTGACACTGAAAATAATAGAATCAAATTGTTTCTGTCTTTATGTAACAGACGAACTATCGAATGTTAGTACATTTGTTCCAATGAACCGTGTTACCGATGTGTTCGGAACCAAAGTTGTATGTTGTGGTCTTAACGAAAAAAAAATTGTGATCTTGCAAAACGCTGTCGTTACGCAAACGCATAGAGAGAAATGAGGTATAGTCGCTCGGTGCATGCGAACACTTGCATCGCAATTGGATATCTAAGTAACTTTTTTCATCCTTAAGTTATTCTTATTAAATTAAATATAAATATCCTAATAAGGCTTAATGAACATTTAACATATAGGACAACGCAAAAAACCTCTTCTCAATCCTATGGCGAAAGATTTGTAGAAGCAAAAAATATTTCACACTTTTCGCTCTAATTGGGTTTATGTTAAACTTAAATCGAACTAAATCATATTCCTTGCACAAAATTGTTTCTTACGGGTTTTAATTTAAATTTGTACATGTTTTCATAATATTAATCACAATCTTAGATTACCTTTTTGGATAATCTTATCAATTTACATATAAAAATGCAGGAGTCTCATTCTTTAAAGTTCTGCTGACATTTTAAGGTGAAAGTTCGAAGCTTTATGTGTCTTGTGTTGCAACAATGCAATTTTGCGTTTTGCGGTTTACTACGTGATAATGGTTTGCGTTTTGGTAACCATCTTGATAGATTTGTGATGAGTTGCGGTTTCTATAACGTAACGTTATTCTATTCAGGTTGTGTGTTGCTTTTTATTTGTTTGCAACTTCCTTTTGTATTGTGTTATTTGATGTGGTGTAATATCATATTAGCGTGACATTTTCTTGATTTATTTACTAATTGGTGTGGGAATATTGTGAATCGTTAATTGAAAAGTTTATATTAAGGTATGTTTATGGCTTGGCCAATCATCAAGCTATCCTGACTCTGAAATAACTGGCCGTGTGTACACTAGGGAAGTTCACGATCATAACTATCTATGTGTACTTAGATAGTAAGGGCACCTACGTTTAACAGTGATAAGGTGTATATTAGATATCTAGGTAAACCTCAACTTCAAGTATCCAATTAAAATGTACAAACTCGATCTCCCAAATCATGCACTACACAAATATCTTGGCTTGGTAAATAAATAAATACAGAAAGCACTTTCATATAATTATGGTTAGTGAAGTGAGATGAGTCGATAGACATGACGGGAAGCAATTAAAATGTAAGTGAACTATGCTTGCTGTAATTAAATATTACCGGCACACTTGTGACAGTTGATGGCCCAGAATATATTTTTTGGCACTGATTATAAAAATATGGAGATTTACAATTATCACATTATTATTAAAATGACTTGTCATGTTTTACTTTCATAATATTCATTATATATGGGCTATTACCTATGCCCTCTTGTATTAAGGGGAGACTTGTGTCCCTGCATTGTAGACCTATATGAGCTGATGATGATGATTTATAAGTACTTTATAAAGACATAAAATTAAAAGATGACTTTGGATCTTTGAAAATATTTATTTTCTTTTAATCGACTTGGAATAAATAAATAATGTACCTACCTAATTGTACATTACAACACATATAGATATTCATGAAGTTTATAGTTGCTTTTTAGTGTCTATGTTTTTGTGATCTGAGGTACCTATATGCCATCGTATCGTATACCGTACATTACTTAACACTTTGACCTCCATTACTGGTTGTGTAATAAGTATAATGAAGAGGATGAGTTTCCCATGTCAACGGTGGCCCATATAACCTATTTCTTGTAACATATTGTATTATCTAATAAGGTACGGGAGGCATTTAACGCCCACCTAACTTAAAATATATTTTTTAAATATAAATATTACTGATATGGACCCAAGATTGTCATGAGAAAATTAACCATATTTTTCTGAATTGAAAGATGATAGTTAAGTGGGGTAATTATTTTAAATTTCCGTGCTAATAAAATCATTTTAAAAACCTTGTTTTGGGCGTTATTAAAAATACTGTTTTTATTAGCGCCCGCTTGCAAAATCAGACGCTGTACGCGAAAAAAATAATCTAGTGTTTAAATAATCTAATAAAACATTTATTATATATAATAATTTATTTATTGGATATAAGGGAATGTAGCAAAATCAACATTTAACATAAAAACTTTGACAGTTTTTCACACGTTTCAAGTTACTTGAAACTTCTAATTATAATATTTTTTCATAAAACTTTTTAAGTTCTAACGTTAACAATTATAAATAAAACAGCATAGTCACTGTTTACATCTATATAAAAAATATTATAATGGAACATACATTGGGCGTTATTTAACAACAACGGACAATAGCGCCCTAAGGCTGGGAAAATTATACCCGCCGATGACAGTTATTATCATGAAGCACTTAAGTATTTTCTAATAATACTTATTAATATGAGATCAGGCGAATCAGTATATAAAAGTGAGATCTGGCAAATCAATATATAACACTTGGAAACTTATATCTACTTATTTTCAAAAATAATGCACCTACTTACTACTTAATTAAGATGCAATATTTTAAATGTAACATCTAATATCAGTCTTTGGTTGTTTTGGTATTGTATACCTACTTTAAATTTAACAATCTGGACAAGTAAATTCATTATCACTTTTTGTAAGTTATTAGTTTAGAATTGCTAAATAGTTAAATTAGGTACAATTTTTTCAAATTTTCAATACGCCCATGGAAGGCCAATAGCGCCCACGTAGGGTAATAGCGCCCAACGGTATTTTGACTGGGCGTTAATATCCGAGTTTGAGTTCTTCGCTTTCGAACGGTTTTGCATTAAATTATACAAATTCCTTTCAAAATATAAACAAGATATGAACAATAGCAATCTACACTACAGGTAAAATGTAAAACTAAACAAAAATGTACAATAAAACCACTGGAAACTTACAATTTTGTTTAGCAATTTTTTACAATAGTGCCGCCTGCGACCGACGTCTATGAAACACAGCGCGTCACTGGCAAGATGGCGACGCGAGAAGCTAGTGCTCGCGATTGGTGTGTCCTATTGGTGTATTCTATGTGTGTGTGAGCGCTCATGCGCATAGCTCGAATTAAAGTACGTTTTTTGTAGTTCGGGCGTTATTAGAAATAGGGCGTTAATTGCCATACCTACCTTACGTTTGATTTTTATCACGATCGTGAGACTTTGTTAAAGAGTAATAGCTCACGGCGATGTCTTTGGAAATTAATTAGCTTATCCCACTATTAATTACTCTTGAAATATGCACGTTCATGTCCACGGAAAGGTGGTGGAACTATTATCACCATAGAAAGATGGAGTCTTACTTACCGCAATTCCGAATCGAGTATTAGAGTCGACGTTTCATGAGTGACTAAATGTATTAATAAATGTATTTTATTTCATTCAATCTGTAGTCGATCGCTTTATACACCTCGACTCCTGGAATAATTTACAAGAAGTTTAAATTACTTACCTGATACTTGTTACTGTACTGTATAAGAAACCCAATTGTGTATTTTATTCTGATAAAAGTGACAAAATAAACAATGATATACAGTGATTTATATGTTTCGTTTTGCGATGCACTGGTTTGCCGTGCAGGTACCTAACGAGTTATGCAACAGTGGATTGACCGTGAACTCGGCGCAGCGCGTGCGCCGCCGCGCCGCTGCGGCCTAATAATGTATACCTGTTTAATTGGCGCCTTCCCGCTATTGTTTTGCACTATACAAAGTTCGAGGATGTGTGTAGGATTGTAGGTGTTAATTTGCATTCATGAGTTATAGTTATGTTATATGTCATAATTTATGGTGTACAGTTTCTTTTGTTGGATTAAATTAATTGTATGATATCAAGAAAAACATGAATGTTTTATATTTTAACTGATAATTATTGTACCTAATTATATTTACGGCTTAAAATGCAAAATAAATTACGGCAAAAAATTAAATAATGCAGATCCTAATATTAGCCCTATGACAAAGTTATCGAATTTCTATATTGCGTAGCAAACACTTATATGCCAACAGAGGAAACTTCAATAAATTACAGGGGTAGGTAAGTAAAAATTGAGCTTATTGAAAAAGTTATTTATTCCATCATCGTTGCTTGAGTTCCATATGCTTTAACACGTTAAGTGCGAAGCGAGGCCTAAATCACCCCTGATGCAACTTCCCTGTGGTGCGGCAAGCAAAAAAGTGAATTTCTCTGTCGTGCGAATGGCATAGCTTTGGTTTGGTCCAGTGTAGGAAAGAGATAAATATATATTTGAGATCACTAATGGGTTCCGGACTCGGTGGTGTACCTACCTTGGTACCGGATGTCTTAGGCCTCGTGCCGCACTGAATTAATATAATTTTAATGCAGTGCGGAACGAGGCTAAAACGTCCCATATCCCCCCTGACCTCGTACCGCACTCAACGCGAGCTTCCCGCGACCAGTGTTGTGCATCACGTCGATTGGAGAGCACGTCCTTTTACAGCGCCGAACATGTCTAAACGATGTCGGAAGAAGTTAATTTTAAAAAACCCAGAAACATTTTTACCATCTCGTGAAGCTGATAAAAAATCCAAAAAGATTTTGACTCAGTGCACTCAGTGCAAAAAATCTTATTGTCTACCCTGTTTCAATGAAAAACACTCATAAATAAGTACAACATATATATTGAGATTTTTATAAAAGAAGTATATTGATACTGATTTTTTAATGTTAATTCAAGTTCTAATAATTGTATTTTTAAAGCCCGAGGCAGAATAAATAGGACAGTTTCTTTTCTACTTCTGGTTGCCTTTTTTTTCTATTCTGTGAACCGCATTAAGATTTTCATATACAAATAGAAAGATAACCTTATGCATAAACCGTAATCCATTATTTTCCAATAATAAGTCTGTAATAGGTGCCTCTTAATGGTATAGAATGGAACGCTTCGTGCGCGAGTCCGACTCGCACTTGGCCGGTTTTTTTTCTTTATGGCGCCTTCAAGCACAATTTAGATTATTTAAAAAAAAATGTATCCTTTAATAGCTTTGTGTTGTTTTGCCAGATTTTGCCCTTAAAACGATCTAATGAGATATAATTGATCAAAATCGGTCAAGTCGTTGCGTAGTTAAGACAGTTTAAAAACGTCGATATTATTTTTCCCATCACTAATCGCAGCGAAAATTTGCCCTATTTCAGTGCGTTACGAGGTGTATAAGATCCCATATTTTGTTTTGCAAATAATTCCTAAACTAGCCATCAGATCCAGGGGCGACGGTGGATTAGGGTTCATCAATTCACTGTCTATATCAATAAGGACCAAAATTCTCATTTATCTTTGATTTCGCGCCAGAAAATGGATTTTAGTCTGTAAAAGGAGGTGGGGTCTAATAGACCGCGTGTCGCCCTAACGTCTGGTCACGGTACGGGCCGATTATACCTCGTGCCGCAGGAACCGAAAGTATGCAAAAATTGGTGCCGCAGCTAACGTGTTAACCAGTTTATTAAAATGTTACTACCTACTTAATGTCACAGAAGGAACAAAAAACATTACATGGGTACATAATCCTTTAAATATTTTCAAGTAACCTTTGAAAAATGTTTATTTGATCTTCGATCTGCTCTGCGTCTTGTCTAGAGGACGTCCCTATGTTAGAAACCAATAACCAGTTAGAGGCTTGAACGTCAAACTGATAGAGCACAAAAAATATAATTAATTTTGTATGTCATTTCTAAATGCAAACGACGTTTACTTTCAAAATATTTCTATGATTATTTTTTGTTTTATTACAATTTGTATTATCTATTATTAAAGCCAGTATCGACCACACCTAGCTATAACATTGAATAAAAACTAAAGAATGTGCAAGTAAATTTATGGTGAATACATTAAGCTTAGGAATGTAAATAACCATGCATAAATAAACTATTATTTTTCACACTTAGGTACTATCACTCCTATAAAACCCGAGCATATAATATAAAAAATATATCTAAGGTAGGTACAATTAGATAATTTAAAACTCTAACCACATAGACGAGTTATAAATGAAGATTAAGAATAAACGAAGGTGGAATTACTTCCGTGTTTATAAACCACTTATTAATCATGTTTTTACACACTTGAGTAAAAACAATGGCTTGTTATAAAAACAATAACAAGTAGGTATTCTAGTACCTATGACATATCATTGTTTCAGTGTGGATAATTACTATAGTGTGAGGAATTCAAGGAAATACCGTTTAAGTATGGATATAATAATTAAATTAATATTGTTTGTTTACAAACACACTGAGGAAGTATAATCATCCTTTCTTTCTGTTAATTATGAAAAGGGATTTTTTTATGACTAAATAGTTCTCAGGGAACACACAATGACATATCTCTGTCTGGTCTGTAAAAAAAACAAATCGATAAGTATCTATTAGGTAATTTATTTACTAAGAACCATATAATATCTACTTAAAGCTCGTAGGTATACCTATAAAGTTGTTAGCATAATATATTAATGTAATACTATGCAAGTGCAATTATAATAGAAATAAATAAAATTCTCAGCAACCATATCAGGTAGAATGACTTGCTGGTGTAATATAAAATCGTTTTAACATTCATTATTGGAGATGTTTAATATTAATGTTATCAACACGGCGAATACAACAAAGTAGACGTAAGGAGGTATTCCACGTAGCCCACCTAAGCGAAGCCCACCCAGAGGAAGCCCACCTAAAGTATTCCACGATGCCCACCCGTAGGTGGGCTTCAAATAAAAATTAAAAATAATTAATTTTCTATTCCACGAAGCCCACCTAAGAATATCACTCGCATAGTGTGGGGACAAGAAATTAAAATGTCGTTAGAAAAAAATATTTATTATTTAAAAGACTAACTTAAATTTCTATAATCGTTCAGTTTCATTATGTGACACAATATTTGTCATTTTTGTAATCTTAGGTAGGTACTATTTAAAATCACTGATTGAATCATAATATCATTCCAAAAAATATTCTTTCTATTATTTCCCCTTTTTGTGCTTTTGATAAAATCACAGATTGTGTCATAATTATGCAATAAAATATTGGACAAGTATCAAAAACATTGCAAATATAGTTTTCCGTAGAGATCCATGTTGATGTTTTCTTTAAACTTTTTTATGTTACAGTAGAGTATTTTTATTATTCACCAAACAGTTAGCTATAAGAAAACTTCAACATAAGTCTCTATGTAAAACTATAATAAATAAATAAATATCCTAGGATGTTTTTCACACAGCCAATCTGATTCCAAAGTAAGCTTCAAATGAAACTTGTGTTATGGTAACCAGATTGCTAATATACTACATTAATACTTTTAAATACATACTTATATAGATATTTACATCCAGACACAGAACAAACAGACATATTCATGCATACAAATGTTTGTTCTGGGTGGGATTCGAACCCACGACTCGCGGCATAAAAGTCAGAGTCACTAACCACAAAGCCAACCGGGCTGTCAAACTATATTTACATTGTTTTTGATATTTGTCCAAGTATTTATTGTAATTATGAAACGATCTATGATATTTTATGTTACAGTAGAGTATTTTTATTATTCTTGTAGTATATGTAGTGATACACTACATATACTACAGCTGTCTGGTTACCATATCACAAGCTCTGCTTAGTTTGAAATCAGATTGGCCATGTGTGTGAAAAATGTCCCAGGATATTTATTTTTAATAAATACTAGCTTCTGCCAGCGACTTCGTTCGCGTGGAATAGTTTCTTTGGGCTAACTCTAACTTTAACCCGCGACTTCGTTCCTCGAACCTCCTCCTTAGTCGTTTAAAAATAATCCTTATAGCATGATTTAGTATTCACGTGTGACGACGCGATGGCTTATTTCATCTATAATTTTGGTGTTTCTATACCGATTTCTATGGTTCTTTTTTATTAAATAGGTAATAATGTTAACTTTTTTAAATTAGGGATGAGTGAGTAAGAGTAAACAAATATAATCAGAATGCTCCGAACTGCTAAGCTATCAGGAGTTACACGCGTTATTCTGAGTCAACTATAAAAGATAGACATATGTTGTTGCGGGATAATTTTTAGAAAATTTTATGTAGTATATTTCCGTCATACATAAATTCTATGTAACTTTAACCATTAAGGCTGCACACGCGACGGAAGCTTAAAAAATGGAGTAACTTCTCCCGTTTTCCCAAAATTTCCCTTCACTACTCTGCTCCTATTGATTGTAGCGTGATGAAAAGTATCCTATAACCTGCCCAGGAGTATGAAGAATAATTGTACCCAGTTTCGTTAAAATCAGTCCAGTAGTTTTTGTTTCTATAAGGAACATACAGACAGACAGACAGACAGACAGACAGACAGACAAAAATTTTACTGATTGCATTTTTGGCATCAGTATCGATCACTAATCACCCCCTGATAGTTATTTTGAAAATATATTTCATGTACAGAATTGACCTCTCTACAGATTTATTATAAGTATAGATTTTTTTCTAACGACATTTTAATTTCTTGTCCCCACACTATGCGAGTGATATTCTTAGGTGGGCTTCGTGGAATAGAAAATTAATTATTTTTAATTTTTATTTGAAGCCCACCTACGGGTGGGCATCGTGGAATACTTTAGGTGGGCTTCCTCTGGGTGGGCTTCGTTTAGGTGGGCTACGTGGAATACCTCGACGTAAGGCCTAGTCTCACCTTGTACTATTAAGATGTTCGCAAAATATTCCATAAACTATCTATTAATAGGATCATTATAATTCAGAGGCTATTTTTTAAATTGACAAAAACCTTGGATTTTCAATTTAAGTTTATCATATCTACCTACATATTAAACTTCGTGTGACATTTTAACGAATTGGTCTTGCTAAATAAATATGAAGCTGTCTGGTATCTGCCCTATCACGATGTTATAGAAATGCTTTAGAGCTTTTAAATAATTTTAAATTATCCGCACCTTTCTAAAGATCTATTAACGAGTAGAATAAACATCACAAGATTTAAATAATTAGAAATTGAAGAGCTTTTATTTATATAATTATGTAAGTATCATACATTATATTTCGTAACTAATAATATTTATAGATCTTAAACAAAATAGAATACTTACAAGAAAATTTTATAATAAATAGGTTAGGTACATAAGCTATATAGTAGATATTTTTGATGAAAACCGCAAGTTTTAGGGACAAAGCCTAAAGAGGATTCACATCAATGTTGAAAGATAATCCACAACAAGCTTTGTTCAACATACCCTTACAAAATTATACAGTCTCAGTATTCTCAGTGTAATAAACTTAGTTGAATATTATAGAGTTAACCTTGCCCCATGAAGCCTATGATGTCATTTGACAAATTGACGTACCACTTACATACATTATTGTACAAAGTGTTATAAAGTATGAACTCAAAGCTAAATATGTCACCATTTAAGTACAGAACTTTACCAGTAATGTACCTAATTTTGACAGGTGTCTGTCAATCATGCACGAATACAATAACTTTTACAGATGCAGTTGACTAACCAGTGTATTCATTAAATTACTAAACGTTTATGTATACCTAAGTAAATTAATAAATCTCTCAATAGTTCAGTCAGGCGAGAAATATAATAATTTATGTGACACTGAAACGGGCAGTAGGCCATTTATCAATTAACAAGTCTAGTTTATCTCAATTTAATAAATGCACAAGATATGCAGTACTAGTAATTAGCACTTTTTTGTAATTTGTAACGAAAACCACATTCCTTATCATTCTTATACATGCAAAATTCATTAATTATAGTAATTACTAGTTATCTAGATCTTAGTGTACATTTCTTTGGAACCGTTGACCCCTAAATGAAAATCATTTCAAGAACTGCACTTGTAATTGCTTGAATTGCAGTCCATATTAAAATAAACCCTGGTTTGCTTTTAGGTACTTGTCAATAATATTAGAAACAAGTACACCTATGGTAATTCCTGTCATGCAAGAGTAAGTATGAAATGAGAACAGAGAAAGGGCGTGTATCGGATAGACAAGACTGCCCTTCCTTGTCGGTTGTCGGCAACCTGTTGATTACGTTATCTGACGTATCATGTGCCTACTATTTCTCTTCATCAGTAGGTACATATTGTGTATGCCATGTAACTGATATGAACTAGATCTTTTTACATTTCCTATATGTTTTGCAAATGTCTACGGATTCTATAATACATATCTTCAGTTTTGGACTAAGAAGGGGAAGTGGAATTAAAAATATACTAAATATTTTATTTTTTATATTACCTTCAGTTATGGGTTTCTTAATTTTTATTTGATTCTTAAACTTTTATTTTTGGTATTTATTCTATTTAATAGTATTAATCATCACAATCTGCAATAATGTGTACCTATTAGTACCGAGGTCAACAGGGATTATTTAAGTTGATAAGAATTCTAAATCTACCAACCTATGTAGGTATAAAGGTAGTTCTAGTAATATAAGGGACCATAAAGATACCATCTAAATTGTCATAAATATCTAATTGCAATACATTTGGTCATGGAAGACAAGTTTTCACATATTTAATTCTAGTTTAAGCCAATAATGGTTATCTATGAATTAATCACTTAAGGACTTATGCTGCATATGAATAACTCTATGGACTTATTTTGTGAAATATTTTAGGCATGGTTTTCGCAAAACAAGTTCGAGTGAACAAATTGAAAAATACAGTCACGGTTACTATTGAGCTTTTGTTATATAATAAAGCACCAACATAATATATCTTTTGAGTGCGTTATGTGTTGACAGGTGCTTAATTCTAACATAGCCTTTATTCATTACTTGACCACTTAATTGTTTTGAGTCAACGTGTTATGATTTATATTTTGCGCTGTAATGGTCTGTGTAGAAATTGAAACACTTGTAGTTACATAAGTATAATAACAGAAAAGGTATTGAGATTCTATCAATATTTATTTATTGTATAAACCTTTAAGGTTTGATTGTATTTTGTCTCTGGCTGGAACGACATGCATCAGTCTTCGTCGAATAAAAAAATAATAGAGAAATGATAGTTATCGCACAGTAAAACGTTGCACCTTTAAGTCTAGTTGTGATCTATTGGGTAATGTACTTCGGGTGAGTGGGTGGGACAAATTTGCATTACCTGTCCTGACTAATGTTGCCTCTTTGTTATTTGACACATTGTCAAGGCACCGAACCAAGGAGACAGGCCAATTATAATACTTCCTCGCGCTCAGGCTGTGCGTCTATCGACTACATGCTCTACCCAAATCATTCGAGTGTTTTGATAGCTATTTGGTATCTTATGTAGTATAGTAGATGCACAGGTCTATGAGATTGAAGAATATTAAAATTGAAGTGTCTATTTAATAAAACTCTTAAAAAGTATATAACGTTTACCAATTTATATGATACTTATTTTATTAACTTATCCTAGTAAACACCTTATATGTCATTGGCACATTATAAACAAACACAGTCATAATATATTCCATACATATACAATATTATCACAATACAAACTAAAAGCTTCTTAGCATTGTAGAATGAATACCAGTTTGTTTTTACCTTTAGCATGCGTTAAACTCGATCAATATGATGACGTCAGAAGCATTTTTTCATTAACATCTAATCAAACAAAGTATGTTGACTAATGACATACCTGACTTTATATGCAGCTTGTTGGAATGTTGTAGAGAAAACAATATATTCAATGCGCATACAAATTGAACTTGTTATCATTTTAGTAATTAATTAACAGAGATACAATCTTGAACTGAATAAGGTTGAATCAGCGATCAATAACGTGGTAAATAAGAATGCACTTGGTAACAAGTAATAAACACTTAGTAAACTACTCACGTAAAGATGTCGCATTTCATCATAATAATGCTACGTAAATTAACTAGCCAGTTGGCAGCAAAAAAGCGTTTCACAATCGCACTGTACGACTGTACTCACAAGGAGGCGGGCTCGTTCCTGATTTATAACACAGACCGAGAGACTCGCCGCTTGCGAGAATGCAGCGGTTGCCAATTTATGACAAATTCCCTTATACGTTTAGGGAAATAAAATGCCTAGTTAGGCCTTCCTTGACTCGTTGAAGTCGCACCAGTAATTCAATTTACTACATCTAGACGGCTGGATTGGATGACGTTATTCATCAAACAGTAACTAATGCGTAAATTGTTAACTTGATGCCTAATCTGTAATGATATCTATTTGACCATAAAATTCTTGAGATTAAGCTATGTGGATATGAAATTTTAATGACCTACGTGTTTTGGCGTTGAGCCTAAAGGCAAATAGATGAATTGGCACGCTTTTGGGTTATTTTCAAATGTTTGCATCATGCGGTTGCGCAAGCCAGTAATATTATAATAACCCTATATTAACAAAAAATACTGACCCAGATTGATGATCAGGAACTGTTTGTTAATAGCGTTCATAAACGTTGAATCCAGGTTGAAGTTCATGGTCTTTAAGTGTCGTAAAGTGCGACGATTAGCGATTGTAATAACGCATCAATAAATCTTAAGATGACAATTATTCAAACTATTTACCCAGACAAATATTTGCTCTAAATACATATTCATAAAGCGGTATATTCATATCATTAAATGAAATAATAATTATTTTTTCTATTACAATAGTTATGGCAACCTTGTAGACACCAAGGAAGCAACTATCAGTTTAAACATTTACCATTTGTTTTGACACAATCGTTATGAGAATCCAAAAACATGCTAATTCTGTTGCAAACCTTACGTGAAATTCCTATGCTCACGCAACAAGATAAACATCGAATTAATTTACCGTTTCTTGATTGATATGGGTACCTTCTTTCAACATTCCAAATTAAACTTTAGTGTACATGGTTTACAACGAAACAATGTCGGTTTATGCAATAGTTCAAGTCACATGCAATCGCGCCCGCTCCGCTCATGACCCTAGTTGTGGCCGTTGAAAATAACCAAATCAAAATGTATTATTTCAACGAGCGCAGACACGCGACGATTATTTGCACAGTTGGCAAGCTTGGAAATGTCAAGCCTATAAAGTTAAATGGCGTGCCAATACTCTGAGGCTATAACATGATTTATAACACGTGTAATCCACATCATATTACCTACATTATGCCCAATGTGTAGTTTCCATTGTACCATCAATTGTTATATTTTATTTCCTGATACCTTAAAAAGACGTTATTATTTATAATATTACATGGCTAAAAATTATATTTAGATTCCGTAATCGATAAATAAAAATATAATCATTCAAAATCAAAATTAGGATATGATTTGTTTATTTATAAATAACCATTCATATTTATCACGATACAACATCATCTTTATGCTAACGATTACGTACGTAAACATCCTAAGTAATTAACTTAACCTTGTTCAATCACTTAAGAATCCAAATATTTTATCGACCTTTTTGTTAATGTAGGAAATGGGAAAGAAGATACATTACGTGTCAGGGGGAATAATTATAGTGATTACTCAGCAGCTCTGATATTAAAGTGTTTAACCTTATGGTATTTTTAAATTTATCGTTTCCCCTTTTGGAAATACACCAACGTAATGCATTAAACATTGATTTCATTTTATGCAATGTTAAAATATTGCAAGTCTTTTACGAATTGCAAACTAATGTAGGTATAAAACAGAAATCGGGGCCATCAATGAATTTAAATTAAAATTTGGAGGTAAATTCATTTATTCTTTGCACGGAATAGTGTCAAACTGTGCGTCTAAAACGAAGCAACAATGTATCTTTTAAACTTATATAAGAGTGAATTACGTTATGGATATGTAGTTTTAAGAGGAATTAAAAATTACTTAGCACTAGTGTAATGTTACATGTATTAAAGTACAAAACTTGCTACAGGGTATGAATCTGAATTTATCATTATCATCTGCCGCCCATGAAGCCAATAATTGGCTCAATATAACAAGTTTACTTGAGCCTTATGATGAAGTGAGTACGTCTTACAAGAGAAGTGACTGAGTTTTTAACTCTTACAAATGTAAGACCAAGTTTATTTTCATCATCACTAAAAACTATATTTATATTAGGTGTTTCAAAACATGAAACGAGCCGCGTTATCGTCTAGTAGCATTTGCCGCAATAAAATGCCAGGCTCTATTTACTTCTAGCATTGTGATGTGTGTGAGAGATACCGCCGACTAGTTCACCTTTCTTCCTTCAACATTTCATAACATAGCTCGTATATCTCGTCTTGTTTCCCTAAGTGACTGGTTCCATTTGAATGGTAATGAATTCATTGAATACTTGTTAAATTTGGATAATTGACCGAGGGATTTCGGGTAAAACTTATAAAAATATGCCAAAAAATATTTTTTTATATTTATTTTTAATAATCCCACGGCTTTGTATTCTCAGAAAATATTTACATGAATTGGTTTTTATTTGAATTATTTATATGCATATTTAGTTAAATTGTTTTTCCTTTAAATATTATACAAGACAAATAAATAAGACAAATGTCAAGTGTCTTATTGAAATAATAAAATTTTAATTCACTACTATAGTATTAATTATTTATTAATGATTACATTATTATTCGTATACATATCGAATGCGATACATATTTACAAATTATATACTATATATTTACAAAGAATAACCTTTCAATACTAAAATTAGCATAAAGATATTCAAGATAAATATATATTCTCTATATAAAATTTTTTCCCCCGAATGATTCCGAAAATTGATATTTACACATAACTAATATTTTATTATAGCACAGAATAGATTTCCATTACCTTGTAATGTAATGAATACATCAATTATAAAATGTGATGATATTTACAAAGTTTCTCTCCACCTTGCATAAACATGGAATCAACTTAAACATTCGTTACTTTAATTTGCCTTGCATGTCTTTTTTTATCGTTTACTTAAAACTACAAGCAGTAACAACTGCCTTTCGAAATGTTAAGCATTTCTCATAATTACTGCAATCTTGTGGCCCAATGCAGTACGTACGTAATTGAAGATACCAAAACTAATACCAATTTAGGGTAAAGTACTGTCTCGAAACATATTATTTTAACAAATATGGCTTGATGACATATCATTATCATTTTTATATTTCATCTGAAACGTATAATCAACACGCGAACTTAACCAGATGACATCACATCTGTTATGTTATGAGATATAATTATTTACGTTGCGTACATCCATGACTATTTAATTGTATAATTACTTTACTCATATGTTTGTTTTTCTTTTGCAGAAAAATCAACGGATGCTAAGGTAGACTACACACGTACCAACAAACATGAGATTCTCGGCGAGGTTACAGGTGTGTATCCCTTCCTTACGAATTAAGATCATAGCGATCTTTATCAAGGCGTCCTTGAAACATCAACTTTATTTTGTTTAATTATTTCCAAATGTTACGCAGTTGTACAGTCAATTTAGCCGTAGCAATTTCAGTCACTTAGACTCAGAATAAGTTAATAAAATCATCAAGATTTTATAGATAAAACGTGTATTTTAAAATAGCTTTGGAAATTCAAGGAGGTTGCAAAATTTGATGTGCTAACTTTACATAAACAATGGCGACCGGTAACATAAACGAGTGCGCAATTTACAGAGCATTTAATAGATAAAAATACGCGCAAAAACTAGCATTTATTTGCAACGACATAAAGAGTTATAGAGATGTTCACGTGGGAAATAAAATAATGAATGTGGAACCGCGTCAAGGCTGTGTGATGAAAAAGTAATCTCAATTGGATTTTAATTCACTGGAAAGCATGGCATGACTGAATTTATAATCTGTACTTTTTACATTGATTCATTGTACATTGTAATTAGTCAAAGAATCTCTACTATATCTAACTCAAACAATGTAGGAATCGCTTTTTAAATATTGACGCTATAGGAAGTCTGTAACTTTTCTTGAGTAAATAATTAATATCGATAAAATTGACTAAATACCTAAGAATTCATTGCCATTATATTAGTTACAGGAACCAATTTTATTTTTTGAACGGCCATCATTTTTTTACCCCACGTCACCTCAGAGAAGATTATTTCAATCAGAACCACTGAAGCCTGCAGATTATTTCAATTAGAACCAGAATCACTAAATCCTGTTCTTACAGGTGCTGACATGCCTGATGGTGTACGCTGGGAGCGCACACGCAATCATGGTGAAGTTTGGCACGAAGGGAGGTCCCATTGAGCCGCCGGCGCCGGAGCCGTCGCTGCCCGTACCGCAGCCGTACCGAGCTCCCGCGCCGGTCTGGGAGGAGAGGTCTAATGATGCACCTGATCCTAATGCTCAATGGTATGTAATACTACTTATACCATACGTAGATATTTTTGGTAAAACAGTTATAGCAGCAACGCTTAAAAATAATTATATGTACCATAGCACCAATATTATCTCAGAAAATTGGAAGAAATCCCGGGAAGGCAGGCCCTTAAAGCATAAAGAATAAGAACATGATTATGTCCTATTTAAAATCAAATTAATTCATGCTAAGCTTCTTGAGCTAGTGTGACCTTGCACAACAAAAGGTTTTTGAACACACTCAGTGAACTTTTTGTTTGAAAACTTGTAACAATACCGTCATTAGATTTTTTGTGTCTTAAGGTTTGTCGAAGTTTTGTCTGTCTACAGCTCTACTATACAACGATATTATAATTATATATGGAGTCATCATGAAACAGAAGAATTAACTAGTTATAGCTTGGATCATACATGTTATACTAATCGTGATAATCAAAAATCGTAGTACTATTCGAATATAACATATTTTCATAGATATATCAAAAGCGAAAGTGATCTTATTTAATGTTATTTCTTCTAGGCGACCGCAACCCTTCAGACCTCAGCCGAGGTACACCCAAGTGGTCTACGACGTCCCCACTCCAGCGCCGCTACCCCTCAACAACGCCCAACGTTTCGTCAATGCTTACATTCCAACGCATCAACCAATACGGGCCCAACCGATCACAAATTACTTCACCCCGACACAAATACTAAGCTCTCAGAGCTTACCCGGTCTTGGCCTACGGTATTTTGTACCAAATTTCTACAACAACGCGCAAAAGACACAAGAAGAGGTAAAACAAGATGATGCAATACATAATCAGGTAGAATCTAATGATGTAGATGCTGTTAGTAAAGAATCGTCTAGCGATTTGCTGTGGAAGTACGAGAAGGATGTTACGAAAAGAATCATAAGGAATACTGAAGAGGTTCGTAGTACAGGCTTATTTAACTAACAAAGCTTTGGACTGAGAAGCTTTTAGATTAGCACGCTAACTTAATGTAGCACTTCGCCACTACGTTTGACAATATTTATGATGTAGATTCCTTAAGCATAGTTGCAAACATTGCCTGTGCCTTCTTTTGTCTAATTATAATTTTTGATAATTTTTTTTATTTACAGGTCATTGCAGTTCCGGTATACCAATGGCCAGCATACGTTCTTCCAAGACATCAATAACATACTTTTGTTAGTTACAAAACGTACATCGCAGTACCAGAAACTGTTAAATACAGTAAAATAATAATGTAACTGTGATGTCATTAAATAAGGAAACTAGATTAAGATAAAAGTGCCACATGATAAAATACGTTTATCAACCACAGATTCAATAATCAAGGCTGTCATTGAAATGATTATGTAGTATATTACACCATCGTACTAGATGCCAGAGACAGCTAGTTCCTAAATACAAAAATTGTATACTATATGCAACTGGCAAATTCTTATCTTAGCAATTCTAACAGCACACACGTTATATAACTCATCTTTTGACAGATAGAGAAAAGTTGTAAAATTTATAGGAAGAGTGAAAACAATGGTAACAAACACTTATACTAAAGTTAAGTTGGGCACTAACTGATGTTTTTTTAATAGTTAGTTATTTTGGTTACTTTCTTTTATATCATTTGAATTTAAAATTATGAGAGACATATAATAAAACGTCCTTGCGGTTATTCCTTTAAAACGGGCTGTAATCGTCGTTACATAACTTAAACGTCGTTTAATCATATCGAATCCGGAAAATAAACTGTACGAATTTTGGGTTGGGTCATTAATTTTTTTTTATTTTTTATTTGACGACTTACAACTGAAATATTACTGCTTTTACTCCGAGTTTGATTTTATTTTAATACCACAATATTGAAAACGTGCTCATTCACTTCCCATCAAATTATAAATGAGAATCAATGTTACAACGCTTCATAATATTGTAAATAAATAAATATAGGATTCACTAAAATAATAATATTAAGAATATTGCCATTATAATAATGTTTATTGTTACGTTATAGTATATTAAAAATAAACGGAGACAAATTGCTTGGTCATTAGTCGAGAAATAATTTTTGTCGTCAGCAGACTATATCGGACAAAATATAAAAAAAAAACAATTATGAAAATGAGTTTGCATATGGAATTCATGTAAATAACCGTTTTGTATTCAGAAACTGTGACAAAATTCGTTCTTTGTTATGTTAAGGTAGTTTTAATGTCGTGCAAATTTTTATATTTCCTTGTAATTTGTTGCTATTAGTAACTTTCTATTTGGATCGTATTAATGTCAGAAGACAGAATAATGACTGTGACTTTCTTTTATTTACTCAGTTTTATTATTGTTATATTTTTTTTAATTATTTTTTTATTTTTTTTAAATAACAGCAGTAACGAATGAAATGTGTAGCATTATTATGCATAGCTGTTATGTTATTAAAACGAAATATATTTACAATATATATTAGCTGTAATTACGCTTGTAAATATGTAAAATAAACGAGTATAACTATATTTTGAGTTTTTTATTCTATGACAATATGTTCAAAAAATAATAGACTATACCTAATATTTTGCTTTTAATCATCAGGAACGGATGCAGTTTGTCAAGTATTTTACACTTACATTATTACTAAGCCGCGGGTAATAAGTTACACGAAAAAACGTATTTACATAAGTAAGCTTTCTGGCTCTCAGTCTGAAAGACCATTGCAAAAGCATTTTAGTATGATGCCACATTTTTCCAATTGTAATGTTTACCTATATAGAGTATGGGTATTGTTGAAAGCTGTTCTAGCTCCTTTTTAAGGCAAGCGGAGGCCTAACGCCTATTTCTAAATTGCAACGCTCTGTCGTGACTCGTGACACGTTCAGGAACAACCTTAATTTCGCGATGAGTTGTATTTGTCGTGACGATACTTACTGCAATACCACTTCCTGGGTAAGATCTGATGATCTGCTAATGATGACGATGAAAATGATGTACGAATTTGTATTTATGGGAAAATTAATGTTATAATTATTTAAATTAAAAGTAATAAAATGTATATTGAAATGAAAAAAGCCATAAAATTGATAACAAAAATTAAACTACACACACTACACATTAATTGAAAACCTGATACAAAATATTAGAAGGTATATTAGATCTTTTTATTGTGTAAATATTATCTATCCTGCAAAGATTATATTCTCTAGATACAAGTGAACTTTGTCAATTTTCCGACATAAGATCCCTGAGAAGAGAAACATACACCATTCCAAATCAACACTTAGCAATCATAAATATTTCATTGAATAATTGTTAGATTTGAATTTGGTCTCTATCTATGTAATTCAATATAATAAAAACCTTCAAGTTGCTCTTTATAAATCTACATTAGAATGTCAAAAAAAACATTAGCCTTGTGATATTGTGTTTTAAGTATGAATTGAATAAAGTTTTAAGTTTACCTTTAAATTATATATGAGTAAATACCAGCCAAGATAATTAGCATAGATTACAGGATGATACTCCTTATTTGAAAGAATATTTTAACTCAACGGAGCTTCGGTATACCTACTGAGATAAATATTATCGTATCCAATAGGAAATATTAAATAAGTTTATTTATGTTCTTTAACAAAATCGAGCAGTTTTGGCTACAAATTTGATCTATCTAGAAATTCATATAACTAACTATATACCTAAAACAAAATAAAAAGTTAATAGATTTAAACAACCAAAATAATAGATTTAATTTAAAATTATCTATATTATATTATAAAATTGAAAAAAAGAATAGCTATTTTCTTTACAAATGTAAATACCAACTCACTGTCTAGAACGACTATATAACTGAATGTTAAATATCTACATCTGAAAACAGAAATTAAAATGCTAACCAAATTACCGTTTCAAAACTTTTGTTTGAATATTTATATGAAACATTATAATATAATAAACATGAATAATTAAAGTATTGTTATGTCAACAATAGTTTAATGAATATTAATAATGTTACAGTATCATTTAATTAAAGTGGACTGAAAGTCGTTATTTTGTCATAGTTTCCACAAAGCTTAACCAAATAGAGAAACGTAGGTCAGTGTTAATTTTGTAATCTTTGGACTATTTTGTTTCAAGCAAGATTAGTTCAATAGTATACCTATTTAATATTATGCTATGCTCAGCAGTGGCTAGGTACGGGGTGATTAGATCGATAGATATGTAATGTAGCTAAGGCGAAACATATGTACTAATGACAGCTCCACGTGACGACTACGACTTTTCTCTAAAGAGCATCAAGACAAAGGAGATCAATAAAAAAATCTAAAACCCGGTTAAAAACCGAATTTAAAATACCGGAATAACATTTAAAATATACTACAAAATTTAAACTAAGTATTTAAGCTCCACGTTGGTTTACTAGACTATATTATGACACGAAAGTTAAATAACCGCATTAGTTTCAGTTGCAAGCGGAACCCATTATTTTTCTTTTAGAATTAAGAATTAGGTCCAATCTATTATAACAAAATTAACACAGTTACAAATATAACCTTATATTTATATTTTAGTATTTTTAATAAAATATGTTGCACGTAACGTAAACATGACCATTATAATGTTTAGCTTCGCAATTATAATCTGACCTGTAATTTTTCACTTTGAGCAATTTCTTGTTTCTAAATACTGAATTAACCGCTGGCACAACGGTTGCGCGAATTAAATGTAAGGTAAAGCTTCTTAATTGGACGCATGATATACCTAATTATAACTTAAAAGCTTACCTTAGACATGTATATTGTTGTAGCTAAACTGTTGAATTTGGAAATTTATTACTTGGGTTAATGAAACATGATCCTACCAGTCATTTTGCTATTGCTCCAGAATGTAGTGAGTGCTAACAAAAACATTGAACTAAACCTTGAAAACACTCACTCCATTGAGGCTAGAACTATATCAAGTTACTTTGTATTCTACTTTAGCACTTTGTCAACATGACAGATCGTTGCCATGTTAAAAAGCCTTGTTAACAAAATAGTATATGGCAGAACTATTAGTAATTACAGTAGGCGTTATATAAATAGACTGAACAAATAGTCTACCTGTGACATTTACACATCAATGGAAACGGTATTCGCAATTATTATTATCTAAGTTCTTGGAATTATACTCAGAGTTGAGCTATTCGAATTATTTTATGAAGCTTATTATATTTCATTAGGAACAGAGTGGTCAAATGGTTAATTGGCCTACATTTTCTGTAAGTAGGTGATCAACAGTCATCCTATATCTCACTTGTCTATTTGAAATATGTGGAAGATATGCAATGCAATTGTCACGTGCGGCGTTAATGTCTCTAATAATTATTATGTTCTAATTTTATTAATGAGAATTTTATGTGATTTTTTTTTATAATGGCATTGTTAAAACTGCTTATTGTATTGCCTTTATGAGTTTTTTATGTCATAAAATGTTGGTTACAATATATATTCTTATATTTATATTAGCTAATTATCTGATCAATTTATCGTGATACATGCATGAAATATAATAAGTTATTTATGGTGATGAATAATTTATTGCTATAAGGTAATAAAGTGCGTGATGTCACGTTGGTGCACGATTCCCTTCGCTATTGTCATCATGCCATCACGCAACTGATCCCACTGACATACATAGGATTGCATTAAAATAATTCTACAATAACATTAATGCTTATATTTATTCTTTCTACTATAAACTACAATTTAGTTACCTTATATTTCATTACATCAATACAAAATATCTTAAAAAGACTTGAATGCTACATGCATTCAAACTTATTTAAGTCTTTAAAATTATGGTTACCTATTTAACCTCTTTTTTTCTAGTATGTAGCACACATATTAGATACGAATTGTAAGAGCTTAAAAATTTGTGTATTTAATATCACCAGAAACCTAAAGAAAAGCGTATAGCTAGGTAATATACGCTTTTGGCATTTTATCTAAATAAGGTTAGGCCTATATATGGTTAACAATGATATGTCTACCGGCTTTATAAAACCATAATGAAGCATAAAAATTACAAGCATTTATTAATAGGCATCATTAAAGTACTTATTTTATGTAGGTACGTTTTCATTGTAAAAACGCTTATCCTCAAGGTTTTCCTTTTTGAATTGTTCTAGTAGGTTTGTAAGTTGTAGGTTTGCATATTATATTAATAATGCGGACAGTTTTCAAAAAATAGTTTAAAATAATGTTATACACAAGATTTTATTAGAGCCTAATATTGCTTTACTAATTATTAAATTTATTGTTGACTTATTTCCTTGCCTGGACTTAATATACAGAAACCACTTTAAATTATCCATTATGAATTCCTACTAAATCATACTTTAAATTATTTTTTTAGTATAAAACAAAACACATAATTATAATGTCAGCTGCTAAAAAAAAAATGATACAGCGCAGTTTGTTTGACGTCTATATTTTGTAGCTACGTTTTGACAGCTTGACGTCATGTGCGGCGAAACGTCAGATGACGTCAAACCGCCAAATCTCGGATTCACTTTCGCACATTCACTTTCGTTGAAAGTGCAAGTGATTGTGACCTACCACGATGATGCGAACGTAGCTTGTGACGTTTGACTTTCGTGAAGCGTCACGTTCTGACGAAACTGAGAGTGAAATAAGCGAATCTCATTTTGGACTACTTTCACGATGCCTTAATAGTGATTGTAGGTTGTAGACTATCCATACTTTATATAAATAAGAAGTTAACAAAAAATTCCCTATTAATGACGTAATTAGATTGATCGAATTGACTAAAATTGTTTAGATAAAAAAAATATTTATAAAAAAATATGTTTACCTTTAGGTATAGGTATTAAGGATTTTAAATAATACCTACGTTATTTTCCTGTTAACTATAACAAAAACACCGAACCCAAAAAACATGATAGGATTTTGAGGTTGCCTGGTACACCAGGCTGACATTTTGAATACTTCTAAATAAGGGTTGAACAGCCAGCCAGCTTCTAGTTTTCTGTTTTAATAACTGCATATCCATTAGGGCCCTACAATTAAATTAAACCGTGCTGGAAATCCATATCATAATTTATTGAGCTACTGGAATCACAAGCTGAATCGTTAATAATCTCTCGATCATCACGAAAAACACGTTCGTTGGTCGCTAACTTGTATACAATAGAAAAGAGCACAAGGTCCATCGCTTGTGGCGAGTACTTGCATAATAAGGCGACATCATAAAAGGCACGTTGATGGATCACAAGCCGCGATAATGCGCCTTGCAGTCTCTAGGTCGAGGGGCACCATATGTTACTCACAAATATTGGACACGCTGATGACTGAACGATTTGGACACTAAATGTTCAGTGAAATTTGATTCCATGTCATCAAAAAATAACACTGTATAAAGTGAAATAGGTAATTTGTAGAATCATCTATTTACCTAGAGCATAATTCATCAAAGATTTTTTTAATTAAGACAATTGGTATCTAAAATGGTAAGTACCTGTGATACCTTCATAACACAATGTACCTATAGTTATTTTACTAACTATCCATTTCAAATTTATACACATAATAATATCGTTTTCCACTCGTAACAATTTACGCTAAAGGTACTTACAGGTATTTGGCATTATAGTACTAACTAAGATATCATTATTATTTAAATAATTATCTTATAGAAAACGATGCCTGATTCCAATTAAGATGATGATAGGTATGTAGTATTTTAGTATGGTTAAATACTGTTGAATAATAATAAAATTATGAAAGTCTAGCGACTATGACATTTAAACAACATTCAAGGAATAGTTATAAATTTTAAAGAAAATTAATTATTAATGATTTAAAGATAATACTGATTTGGCATTTTAGATATTAATAAATTATAATAAATAAAGCGTCAAATATACAATTTCTATAAACCTATAAAACTTGAGGCTAACAAATAATTATTATTAATATACCTATTATTAATATTTGTGAAATCAATTTTAAACAATCCTGTGTGTTCGATGGGTCAAAAGATCTATCAAAATGTTTTCCATACACACACATAGATAGCTATAAGTAATGTTCAAATTATTTAAAAAAAAAGTCGATCTCAAATCAGTCTTCTTGTTTGATTACTAAACTAAATATTAATGTAACGTTTACCTAAAATACAAGGTAAAAGCTAAAAGCTGGTCACATCAAAGAACACACTAGTCGATGCGCCTGCGCTCCCTAAAGCAGGTCGTGGTTGCACTGCAATTTTATTTATTGCTCATTACTTGGATAAGAAGACTTCGATATTTTATTACTTCTTCAGTATCTTTTAATGACTTTTGTTTAAAATATGGCTTTTATTATATTGTTTATCATACACAAATACAGTGTTATTGTGTATTAGAAGCCTACTGCGTCTAATCATAGCTGGATTGGGGCTGAATGCAAAAGGCAAGGAAGTAATGGCGAGCTTTGGAACACAAGAAGTATGATAGGTTAAGCTGATATATGATGCTAACGACGTTATTTGGAATAAATGAAAAAAAAAGATATTATAAAATAATTTATGGCTAAAATAAAAAAGAGATAATTTTATATATTATATAAATTCAAATCTAGTGAGTCGTACCTACCATCGATAGGTCATTAGAAAACGTACTTGTCGAGGATAACGTATCATATCAATGAAATTCCTTCCTTAAGCTGATGTTATTATTACTGCTGCGTCTATCGTGACAGCTTTTCAAAGTGGCCAGTAGGTATTGTCCAACGTATGAAACAAACATTATTTCACTTCACTATGTAGGTACGTTGAGAACAAATGTGTGGTAAAAGCTATTATGCTTCCTTTTATAAAATCTTAATATTAATTATCCACGTAAACCTTCAAACGATTTTGAACTTTACACCTTCACATCAAGATTGATAATATAAAATAATTGCGATAAATGTAAAGTTGAGAGGTCACTTATCTTACCTTCTTGACTTTTCTCTTGTAATTACAATACAAACACTAATAAATAACGTCCCTGCACGTTACAGTCGACGTTTGAGGGGTACATTTACATTAAGTTTCTTAATAGCAAATAGGTAAGTTGCGTCAGTATGAGGCAATCTAGTAGATTGATGGCACGCTCGAAGCTACTTAGTTTGATCAACAATGATATGAATACGGTATAGCACGGCAGAACTTACATTCACGTTTATTCATGGCAAATAATACATTTAATTGAGGATTTCGAAGAAGACATGACTTCATGAAATAATGTTCTTTAACTTGTGTGGCAAAGATCAATATTTTTGTTTTACTCTGCAAATAAATAATATAGTTGTTTGATATTCAACTGTGTATTTTTTTAATCCAATGACGCAAAAAATTGTTTACGCCATTAAAATATAATAAAACAGATCGGTATCATAAATAAACTCAGACAGATAATTATACATAATTTAATTTTGAGTTCAATAAACTCGTGTCAGAAAATATGACAAAATATTTATAAATTGAAAACTATATAGAGATTCGTCTTTAAACTGTATTAAATAAATACATTGTATATGAAACTATGAGAAAGAACTAAGTAGTTGGGTTTTAATTTATGCGCTCAACATCATCTCTCGCCTAGGTCAAGGAGCACAGGTCCGGTTTTGTTTTCATTCTACAATTAATCTAAGTGTACCAAACTGCATATAATTACTTTAATTATTATCAATACTTTGTGTTACTTTAACAAATCAGTCAACGGACAGACAAAGTGCTTGTAATTTTTACGTGTCATTCTATAAATAAATTATTGGTTGTTATCATTGCGAGAAAAGTATTTAATTGTTGCTTGTTAGGTATTGCGATAACCTTGTCCATTGCGTATTTAAAATGCTTATTTGTTTGAAGTAATGTATGAAGAAAATTCCTTCCTCTCATTTCTATAGTAGATACCTAACATAGCCACGAAATAGAAGACTCAAAATCTTTCTATGGTAAGAATATTTAGAAACCATCTGGATACGGATACAGGATAGCAATTAATGAATACATAGGCAATGCCAGTTTGCAATGATTACATACTATAAGTTAAGTTTAAGAGATTTATAAATAGTATTTTCAAGGATAAGATGACGAAAATAGAATAATAATAAATAATCGCCACAAATTAAGATTTAATGTGAATCAAAACTAAATTAATTACCCTCAGGGTGAATGTAGTTTATATGTTAATACGATCTCAAATAACTTGAAATAATCATTTATATTTAGATTCTCCTAATGCCGTGCAACACAACAATATTTTGGATAGCAACCGTCACATTAGAGTAGATATAAGTTATGTATATAAATCGATTACTGAAGGCCAAGATTGTTATGATATCTGAAATTTGTCATGGTTCCGTAGGCATTCGTATGGGCATCATTCACTTACTCTGATCAGAATTAATAAAAAAAATATTATATAGATGAAGAGCTATAGTAACTACCCTAGATGTACTAATTACTTTAATTTCGAGGTATTCCACCAAGCGCACCCAAACGAAGCGCACCCAGACGAAGCGCACCTAAAGTATTCCACGAAGCGCCCCCGTAGGTGCGCTACAAATAAATATTTAAAATAATTAATTTCCTATTCCACGAAGCGCACCTTAGAATATCACTCGCATAGTGTGGAGACAAGAAATAAAAATGTCGATAGAATAAAATATATATTATTTAAAAGACTTTCTAAAACTTCTAACATCTAACAATTTCATTGTAATAATGTGATACAATAATTGTAATTTTCTTTAAATTTTTAATGTTCATATACATAACCGTCTAACCGGGCTAACCGTCAACGTATGCGCGCGGCACTGAATTCCCGAGCCAACCCGGAAATGCTCGGCTATCCGAGCATTTCCGGAGCTTGTTTACATGCTTAGTTCTCATTACACTATTGCGACGTCACGGGCTGTTTCAGTCAATTTCAGTTGGACATTGTCTAGAGAAATTTATTCAATTGATAAATTTATATGCTACATATATTGCCCATTTTTTCAAGATTATTTAAGAATCTTGAATATTGTGTTTTGTTATTTTAAGCAGTCTGTGATTTTATATAAAACTAGAGGTCATCAACATCAACTAACCTAGATCTCTATAGAAAACTATAATTAAAATATTTTTGATATTTGTTCAAGTTTTTATTGTAATTATGAAACAATCTGTGATTTTTATGTTATAGTAGAGTATTTTTTTTATTTACTAAACAGGTAGCTAAGCTATAAGAAAACTTCAACATAGATATCTAAGGAAAACTATATTTACAATGTTTTTGATACTTGTCGTTTCATTGCATAATTATGAAACAATCTGTGATTTTAAATAGTACCTAAGATTACAAAAATGACAAATATTGTGTCACATAATGAAACTGAACGATTATAGAAAATTAAGTTAGTCTTCTAAATAATAAATATTTTTTTCTATCGACATTTTTATTTCTTGTCGCCACACTACGCGAGTGATATTCTTAGGTGCGCTTCGTGGAATAGGAAATTAATTATTTTAAATTTTTCATTTGAAGCGCACCTACGGGGGCGCTTCGTGGAATACTTTAGGTGCGCTTCGTCTGGGTGCGCTTCGTTTGGGTGCGCTTGGTGGAATACCTCTTAATTTCAAAGCATAATATTTAAATTGACAAATAAAACGTTTATCAATTAAATTTGCTCAATAATTTAGTCCAATTTGTCAGAATGTGGTCATAAGTTTTTAGACTCGATTGAAACACCGATGATGTATGTCAATGGCTCGGTAAGGAGAGGTGCGCGAGCGAAATTCTTGCAATAACCATTACCTACTGTGATGTCGGCTTTGGTTCAACTATGCTGGCTATTTGCTGAGGAGCAACAAAGAAACCTGTAGAATCTAGAAGTGGAATACCTACCAAAAAAACTCAAAGCTTAGGATAATTAAGTATTGGAACGCATCTATTGCGGTTGGAGGATTGTTAATTATACCATAGCACACAACATAGATGTATGGTTATTTGCTGTCAAATATGTAGCCTATGAAGGAGAGAGAAAGGTATATGAAGAAGTGATAAAGAGGCTATGAAGAAAGTAGAAGGAGGAGAGAAAAAAACCCGTGTTCAAGACAAAGGATCTACTATCATAGGTCTTTTTTGACACCATCTGATTCAAACTAAGTTAGTAATTATGTAACTCATAGATATAGGTACCTATAGGTATTTAAACAGTATATGGACTCATTCATTATTTTACCTACTTATCTTATACGCGTAAGGTTTAAGGGGAAATGTGGATGTCTTTTTCACGTAATAACGTTTTGGTTGAAACTTGTTACTCCGATCAAAAATACTCTGGACTAACAAATAGGAAATTTTTACCCCTATACCAGAAATGTTGAAGAACGTGAATTTGTTGGCAATATATATAATTCGTATTAAAGTTGTAACGTTTGGTAATATTGTAACGTATCATTATATCAGCAACATTATACGCACGTAGTCCATGACAGGTGGATTCCCCTTAATTTATAATATAGTTTCATCGAAATCAATAAATAATTTCATTTAATATTGAGTATTAGGAAAGACGCCAGTACACCGACCGTACAATATTTTGTAATATAATAAATAACATTTGAGAGAGTGAAGCAAACTAGTTATTTTAAGCATTGAATCATTTGAATGAGTTCTTAGTTGTAGAACTTGGTTGCTTCTGAAATATGTGAATGATAGAATAATATCGAGTAAGTACAGTGGACCCGCGGTAATCTGACAAACGTTTTGCAGGGCAGTGTCGGATTAGCGAATTTGTCGGATTATAGAGTACCTACTGTCTAAAACCCCCTATAGTCCGGAATTTTTTACGAAAGAGTACCTTGTAATCCGACAAATTACAGATGCAATGGTAAGATTCTACATGTTACATGTAGTCAAATTCAAACTAAGCAATCAGAATCAAAATAATACCTACCTACTCTACACGTCGAGCACAATAGTGGCGGTGCATACAAGTTATAACTTGTGCAATCATGTATTAGCGAAGATTGACAAAAAAATTTCAATACATAATAAATAATTGACCATGTCGGATTACAGGGGGCCCCGGACTAGCCAGGGGCCGGATTATCGGGGGTCCACTGTATCGTGATTATATCGGAAGGTACCCAATTACAAAAATTCAGTCGTACCTAATGATCGGAGCCTAATATATTCCTTTTGTAAATATTAAGAAGTCATATATAGATATATCAGCATGAGCACGTTTCGCCTTCTCTTGAAGTGTCATAAAATATGTCTATTTACTTTGTTTCCCTGAAATGGTAATGACATTGTACTCAAAATAACAATGAGGCAATTTGTTTTGTACATTGCGTCATTTAACTTGGCATTTACCTACAAAGGGATGGGTGAGATTATCGACATGAGAGTATTAACACATAATAAAATAGTGATGTTTAATTAATATTTACTAAATAATACTGGTGAAACTTTATTAAATAAATTTGATTTGTATGCTTATTGCTTAACAAAGTCTACTATGTCGCTGTAAATATTCCTAAAAGAAAATAATTAAATAAATTAAAAAATTATATAATTATATATATATCTATCAATCTTCCAAATCACTTTATATTATGGTCTATGCTAATCTTCAACAAACTGCATATTATTTAAGCCTCTACTATATTTAAAATAGAGTAGACCATTTCAACTAATATTTACGTCATACAAATATTTTGACGATTAATATTTGTTATAGGTACTTGCACACGAGAAACACTCATGGAATATTTTGGATTAACATTGTTTTACAGAAAACAACTTTGAGCTTTTGGATCCAGTGATCTAACAAACGGTCAAGTTAATTTTATTATAGACACTATGATTCATTTTTATACCCATGGAATTAGTAGGTATATTATAATATAGTAAAAGTAATCGATTTATTTGTCAATTACATATAGTTAATCTATATGTAATTGACAAATAAATCTTAAGAAGAAGGCTCGGAAGCCGTGACTTACATTATTTCAAGGGAAACCATTACATATTATCTTGTCTTGATGAACCTAGATTTGGATACAAAATAAAATTTGCATTTGTTACAGGATTCAATTTTAAATAAGTTTATATTGAGTCTAGTTTTAAACGTACCAAAGGAATTTAAATCATTCGAAACTTGGGAATTCATAATTGATTTATGTAATGTCAGCAGTTTTATATAGAGCATACACAATTTCGAAATGCTATTAAAAAATGATAAATTCAATTGCTTATAAATAATAATTATCCTTGAAAATAAAGACGCTAATGCGTTACGATTACAAATTCACAATTCACATCGAGTATGCTGGTTCAAGTTAATAGATTTGCATACTGGTCATTAACAGAGTAGATATTAGTACCTAATGATGTAAAGATGTATAAGCATTATCATTCCTGGAAACATGAATTTATTTGTGCTTTTTGTTTATAGGTACTAAACATATAAGTAGAAAATTTTGTATTACGTAAACACAACTATTTAAAACTAAACAGAGCATGATAACCAAATTACTGATATAGGTACTTTTAAAATATAGTTATACTAGCTGCCGCCCCGCGGTTTCACCCGCGTAGTTCCCGTTCCCGTGATCTTAGGGGGATGAAAAATAGATGTTAGCCGATTCTCAGACCTACCCAATACGCATATAAAATTTCATGAAAATCGGTCAAGTCGTTTCGGAGGAGTTTGATCACAAACACCGCGACACGAGAATTTTATTTATAAGATAGAGCCAGATACATGACAAACAGACATGTTCATACACACAAATGTTTGTCCTGCGAGGGAATGGAACCCACGACTGTGGGTTAAAAATCAATGTCACTAACCAGTCTATATGGAGTATGCACTTCAATTATATTATGCATACAAAGACCATATAACCACTTGACTGCGCATACAGTGCCCCGACCATCGACGTATAGCGATAGACAAGAACGTTCATGTAAAACATTTGTTTAAAAACTGGTAAGAGTTAGAACTAAAGTTCGCTGCAGCGCTGTATAAAGCTGTGTCAACTAACCAAACTATTTTAAAAGATACAGCGCTAGATTGCTTAGAGTATAGTTTTCTCGCGACCAAAACGTCGTAAGCGCCGCAAATTTCATGGCGCTTACGCGTTTCGTTCAGTTAACTACACTAAGATGTCGTTCCTATAGAGTTCACACCGCAGATGTGACACATCTTTTTTACCTTCTAAACTTCATTAGAATAAAACTCGATTTCAAAATGTATTATATTAATATTAGGGGGGCCTAGTGCGGATTGGCGGACTTCACATGGCTTAAATGAGTACTCAGAGGTACGGGCCAGGGCTTGAATTAACATAAAACAATTATTCATAATATCAAACTATCACTACTAATTAAAAACTCATTAACAATTAATCAAATTAAAACCTTTCTAAAAAAACATATCAAGTCTGTGTTCAGTTACATATTTTTACCTACAACCAGTTTTAAGGGAACATCTGCACGTTTTAGTATATGATTGTAGAATGGCGTGGTATTTAAATAGATAAATTGTTTTTCTACTCTGGAATTACGGAATTATCACCTATTAATTCACTTAAACAGGTAGTAATTTTACTTAGTTGACTACTGACTAGTTATTTTCGTCCAGGGTCTACTTTGATTCGGATTATCGTTGTTATTAATGCTGCTCCGTGCGCACCCGCACTAAATGAATGTCGAAGCCACACTAAAGTCGGGTGTGGGGACTGCAGTTCAGTTGAGTTGATAAAAGCGAGTGTTCGGGACGCCCTATCTAGTACGTAGTACATATATATCGATGGCCCCGACGCTCGAAAACTATGAGTATTTTGTCGCTTATAAGTAGGCGGAGCTACAAGTAACCATTCTAGTTTTGTCTAAGTGCTAGACCTGTGAACACGCAAAATTATTTAAAAAAATTATATCTTTTTATATAATTATAACGCATCAAAATGCCTTCATGCGCTGTGAAATGGTGTGGGAAACATTCCAAGACATCTAGTTTCAAAAAGGATGGCATAACTTTTCACCGATAAGTAAACATTAAGAAATAAATTTTTGATTTAATCAAATAATGTGCGACCGCGGGGGTCTCATTAAAATGGTTGGCTGCATGAAAGAGCACACTGTAGAATCCCGCGTTGATGTCTTTTGGAAAAGTCTCGTTCTTTCATTAGGCAATCCCAATGCTTCTATCCCTTTCTTTTCCTTTGTATATTTATCGTAAAAATATGTGCTGTTACCTATATTCATAGAGTATTTGCCTATATTAGATGAAATCGATATCAATAATATTATAGTTAAAATTAATTTAAAAAAAAATCAAATACTGCAATATATTACCTATCTATTTTTAACCGACTTAAAAGAAAGGAGGATTATTTTTTTGTCCCAGGCCGGGACTCATTTGTCCAGGATAATTTTGATGTCATGGCAATGATAACAAATGATTAATTGATTATGATTATGAATAATTATGATTACGAAACTACAATTTGGAATGGGCGACTGGATTCAATTATTTTCCGTGCCTTTTAAAATTGCCTAATGGAAATAAAACACTTCGATATTTTTTTGTGATTTATTGATTTTGAGTAAATATTATTTTATACGATTATATTACAATCTTTTTTTTTTAATGCATTAATCCTTTTTATCGATATCGACTAGTTTCCCGTAATAAAGTAGAACAGCCCTAACAATGTCATACCTATGCAAGTTGACCTTGAACTGACCAATTGTAGCCGCGCGTGCTTCCTCGTCCCCCGGCCCGCAGTAGTGAATCGTGTTCTTAGAAGAAATCGGCCTATAAGCTCTCAAGGGGGTATATACTCTATGTATGCATATCATCACCTAACTGCTCACTGTAGATTTCATTTATCGTTTAATTATTAACAGTAAAATACATCGTCTAATAAATCGATAATGTCGATCAATCATATTCAGTCTAGACTGTAGACAATGCCTAATTGACTGAAAGATTGTGGGTTGCTAATACAAGTAGGTGCCTAACTACTTAACGTCACAACTTATTTGGTCTAACAAAAAATAACAAAATGTATAACTTGAATCGTGGCAAAGTTATTATAATATCTGTAAAATGCTTACTCATTCTTACCCTTTATATGTTGCATGGTATTTATTATCTTTAACAAAATCAACTAAACTATTAAATGTTTTAGAATATCCAGAAATACCACCTAATAAATATTAGTTATATCAAAGTAGATATTTTTTTGCGGCAAAACCCTAAAATATGAAGACAATATCGAAAAAATGCAATACTTTGTTGACACGGGAGCAGCAGCAGGCTCGACAGTTTCAGCTTGAACTTAGGAATTGAAGGTTTCCAAATAAAGTAGATACCTACCTATCTAAGTATGTAGTAAGTAAGGCTGATCTGTTTACCAATTAATTTGTATGGTCCAACATTAATCTATACTAATATAATGAAGCTGAAGAAATTTGTTTGTTTGGGGACGTAACCGCGGAGCGGATGCTAGTTTTACTATAAACTTACATATAATGTAGATGAAGCGCCATCTATGAAAGCGCTGTGAAATTAATTCAGCAAGGTTTCTGACAATAATTGAGACCTCTCACCTGAGTCATATTGAGTACCTACAAACGCAAGCGCAACATGAAATAAAAATCATTCTTAAGTTTACTCTAAGATGGCGCTTTTATTAAAAATAATCGAAAAATATTGCAATGTAATTTTTTCCATTTTGGATTAGGTACCAGTTTTGAGTAAAATTAATTAAATTAATTAAATTAATATTCTTTGGAAATATCGATCTCTGGACTATAAAGTGGATGATTCATAGACAGACATATAAGCATAATATGTACCTACGTACGTACCTACTTTTAAGCAATTGTGATCCAAATTTTAATTCTAATTTTCTTTTTTTCACATAAACCAATGTCATTCATGACTCAGCATTAGTTTTCAATTAACATGTGGTTCCAAGGTTGTGTTAAGATCCACATGGCGTGTGAAAATATCTACTTACGTGATATGCCCCACTTTCAGTTTCATCGCTATTAGCACGAGGTGCGTAATCAGCTTCAAATATCTTGTTTACTGAGTTTTCTAACTAGAAATCAATTATGTAAAAGAAGTAAAAATAACAGTCATTGTAGTAGTTTATTTATTAGTACCTACGAGTACTTGTAATCACAAACTTTCATTAAGCATTAATGACTTATATGCTACTGTTATATCACAGTAGGTATGATTCGGAATAGACAAATCGAGTTTTAACAACTCTATGGAAGTCGTGTAACGTTTCATATCTATTCTTTATTTCTCAACTCGAATGAGTGAACACGTCGAGTGTAAAAATACAGTTAGAAAAAACAACAATAACAAACAGCTTGAAGTAAAATACAAAACTACAATCGACTACCAATATGAAAGAAAATTATACATAACAGTTTGCGACTGATTGTCAAAGGAATTTTGTCACAGCATACAGTTTAAACCACAATGTTAGCGACTAAACTAGGAATAAGTACCTACCTATGTACAATTAAAAAACATTGTTAAGCGAAAAAGTCTGTTTAAAGTTGTGTTTTGTTTCGAGAAAGTTTTTTTGACGTGACAACGTCTTATAAATTGGTTTGCCGGGTGACACTTCAAGAAACTGCGTTACGCTCCGCTCACGTTACGTCACGTTATGTTTTAAATTGTTACTATTATTTCATCCTTCTTCCTACTATACGAATGAATATTCACATTAAAATTATTTCACCACTCAGTCGTTGTCACGTAAAACTTTCGCCCGTATACCGACTTTACAGGCAACCAATTTTTTAAAACTACACCAAAACAAATTATGTTTGCTGATCTAAGTGAACATAAAAATTTAAAAGCATTAATAGAATTTCGATTTTTTAACTGAATTTAATTTATGTTCATAAGTGTGTTTGACGTATTTTCATAATTTATCAGTTTGTCAAAACCCAAATGATATTTATTTCAAGCTATAAGATTTCCGCTCTTCGCCAACGAATGAACTGAGGCCTTACCCTGTCATTGGCATTACACAATACCCACCAAATATCAATGAAATATTTTTTACTATCATCGTGATGTGAAGCACGTTAACCGCAGATTGTAACCAGCATTTTACCTATCAATAGAACCTTGACTGACAAGAACGTGTTCATTATTTCCACTGTTTCCTTGGCCGAGTAGCACGTCCGATGTGGTACATTTTTTTTCAGTGGAATCTTGGTTTTCGCAATTATTGTTACTCTGATTTTACTGTGGGTAATGAGGTGTGTTATGTAGTGTTTTTGTTTACTCCAATGGTAAACTGTGGTTTGGCTGCAGGAGCTCTACTACTTTCAGGGTTCCTTACTAAAATGAAATGATAACAATAAAACAATATTTATTGCGAGACGATTTGGTGTCGGACTGTATTTATATTACTGTTGAACTGTCTTTGCATTAACAAGTTATTGACAAGAAATTAGACAGAGCTTATTGCTTGGAAAAACACAATTAATATAAAAATTGTACGGAATGTTTGCAATATCATCTGAACCTTGCGGCATGTTTTTAACTAATGTAGGTACATTGATAAATTACTCCATTCTTGAATAAAAAAAGAAAAAAAACTAATAGAGACATTTCAATTCGTACCAATATAATTATGTTCTGTTATAGTTAGTAAAACCAACATGTCGATATAGCGTAACGATTGCCGATATTAATTCGATGCATCGATTAGCAATAATGGAAGCTTTGTTCTTATCATCGATTGCTCTAATAAGCGGTTAAGGCGGCACACGATTCTGTTGCAGTAACATCGCCTTGTCCTAATTCTGCAACAAATATCGGTGATTTTTATCGGATCCTCGGTACCTACTTAATTATAGTTACGACGAGGATTTTATTTGCATTCTAATGCGTGTTGAAATTAACTCCAGTTTTTAAACCGGGCTATTAAAGTATTTGATTAACATGAAAATATTTTTTTTGTATAAACTACTTAGGTAACTTAATTTTTTTATTCGACTTTTTAAGGGCTTTGTCGTCGTCGCGATGATGTCGACCATAATATAAAGACCTTTTCCTACTATTGTAGATAACGTGATCTAATACTACGAGTTACACCATTAAAAACCTATGTAGACAGTAATACTTTTTTTAGAGATTTTTAAGTTTGTAAATAAAAAAAAATTACTAAAACAAGTTACATTTTTATCTATTAAAATGGAACGCGTAATAGGATAATAAATTAAATTCCTCCAATAGCGTTCTGCTACTGTACAACTAGTAAACACGTAATTTCGTAATGTAATAGGTACCCAGCGGGTAAATGTGAACGGTTCATAAATTCAGACATAATATACCTATTAAACCTACCTTGAATTACGGAAGTAATGAAAATATAAATATCATTTGTTTTGACAGAAGTGCACTGTGCGTGTATTATTTAGTACTGAAACTTTTTTTTCATTGTCAACAATGTCAATGACCTACGAATACCGAATGTTTAAAGAATATAAGAGTTAGGAACGGAATCATAACTGTGTGAAATCAGGACTGTGTTTCCTATTCATAAATCTATGTGTTAGAGTTCGCTGGAGAAAATAAAGTTAATTGCATTGATGTAAAAAAATGTTACCATAATTTATTACAGATTGTTTTAGCGTAAAATTTTAAACCTTGAATTTCATGAAACTTTTTTACGGTCCATTAATATTTTATCGGTTCAATTACGTTATTGATGTTGATTTTTATCTAACTGTGTTTTAAGTCGAAAATACAATAATTATTCAAGGGCGGTGGAACAACCACTCACCAGACTGTCAGGAGACCATTAGTCACTTGTTTAGCCAAATTACGTTAGTGAATATCATAAGTATCCTATAGTTTAGATGTTGTAAGGCTGCGTAAGATGTAACGACATAAACCGCAGGTTGTCCGGACGTCTATCATAAAAGTAAATCATATTGTGTCAATAAATTTGAGAATATTTATGGAGCATTTGCAAATTTATTGGCTGTAGGTGAAAAATGTCTCAGCAGGTACCTAGTTTTTTTGTTTAAAACAAAGATATCATTTCGAAACTGTTGTTATTTGAATACTGTAGTAATATTTAAAAAAAAATATTTTTTAATACAGTTGCTCAAAAAGTGGTGTATTGCAGGGACGTATAGCGTTCGGAAAGTGGGCTATTACACACTAGTGCTTTTTTTTTACCTTTCCCGCACTCGTGCGTGCATCTTTCCCAACTGTCAAAATAATGTCTATTAAAAAGAAAAACCAACCATGAAGGTTTTACTAAAGAGTTTTTATGATTAATACAAATACGTATATTTTTAAAAAGAAGCTTGTAATTTATCTCAATATCAGATTTCATGATTTAGGTTAGGTTTCATTTCATCTCATTAAATTTCATTTTCATTTCATATCAATAAAAAAAATATACTGAAGACTAAGCTGTATAGATAGTTCCCTTTGCCTACCAAAATGGGCGAAGAAAAAAAAACTCTGCTTATAAAATGGCGCCAACCGTAGGCGCCATTTTCCAGAAATTTTCATTGCGTGTTTAGTTTATTGTGCTCTTATTATTTTATTAAATTGCTTTATTTTTTCGCAACTGTATTAAAAATAGTCGTTCAGTACACTTGCGGAACCGTCATTGCAACTTGTTCCGACTGCCAACCCTCGCCTTCGGCTGCGCCGCGGCTCGGGTAGACATTCGTCGGAACTCTTTGCAATGACAGCCTTTCCGCACTTGTAACGAAATATACTATATTTGACTCAATTTAAGAGATGAAAAGTTTTAGTTAGAAAAAAGGTTAAGTTTTTTCAGAACTTATTTTCAGCATACCATTGAGACACTTCTGAATAATATGCAACTTTAATTATAACCGAAGTGTTGTTAGGTATTTACTCAACACTCAGTGGATACGGGAAGTTATTAGTTAAGTGAACTGGTTTGTCCAGGTCTAGATTTATGTATTTTGTAATCACAAGAAAAACATTACCAAATTACATAAATAGGATATTGAGATTTTAATCTGTGGGTATATGCCGATGTATGCAGCCAAATGATGTCAGAGGATATGGTTATGTACCTATAATAATAATTTGTGACTAAATTTGGTATCAAATCCGGCAGTTGTTTTCAATCAATGATATGCCAGAGATTTTTATGTGTTATCTAACGAAAGGGTCATCTTAATTAGTTAGCACTAGTTTGATATTATCAAGATTAGTTTGGAAAATATTGATTCCCTTCTATCATCAAGCGCACTTGACCTCATAAATGCCTACGCCCATCTAGTCTGATACCATCTATATTAAACGCCCAGAGGCTTCGCTTCGATTAATTGTCACAGATAATCAAATCATGGTTAAGTTATTACTTAAATGTACTGAAAATAGTATTTTATTTAACCGTTAGATAAGATTTGTGTAAGAGTTAGAATTTCAATACAAAAGTAATCTAGAATAGCTCGAAGCGTTTATAATCAATGAAAGCTTTTAAGTAGTAGGCGTATTGTATTGAAACTGCATATAAATCAATGTTATCGACTCAAAGGACTTGATCCACTTTTCTAAACTTGCATAATGACTTCTCTAGTATTAAACGTTTCATAATTAATTTGATATCGGTAGCCCTTATTTAGGCATATTGGCTGGAGTACCTAATTTATTATTTGTAAGCTATTTGGTTTAGTTAGCACTTATTCGATAATTTGGTTGTTAATGCTATAATATTGTAACTTACTAGCTGTTGCTCACGGCTTCGTGTGCGTTGAATACTTATTTTTGTTCAGGGGGTCACGCCACTCACGCCTGAAACAAACAAACATATAATTAATGAAGTGTACTCACATTTGGATAGATCAATTTAATATGGAATTTTAAATTGATATAATAGAACAAATACTTAAGGTAAATTTGTTTTACTGTCCTCAGTTACTTTTATTGGGTAAAAGTAATAATCTTAATTACATGTAGGTACGTACGAAATATATAGGTAACACGAAACATTGCATAAATGAAATAGACTATTAAATTGATATAATATAACAAATGTACCTACATACTTACACTTAATTAGTCTCGTATCTTGTCAGAGATATTTCGATACAGCTCCAAGAACCATACAATTAATATTAAAAGCAAGTTCGATCACTGTTTACAATGATGCCAATGTGCAATGCCTATAGCAGAATAAATTATTACGCTGCAAATACTGTGTCAAATAAAACATGTATATAGAGCAATTTATTCGGTAGGTACCATAGTAGGGTTGCATTATTTGTATAGAAAATTCTTCTAAAAAACACAATTAAGATTTTTTGATCGGTGTATCCATAAAAAAATCTTGCCTATCTTATATGTTAGAGTACAATGGTTTCATGACATTTCAGATTTATATTGTCAGCGTGTTTTTCAATTAACAAAAGGATTTTTGTCTGTTTTAGTTTAATATAACAATCTGTATTTACTGATACTTCACATCGTTATGACTTGACAAAAATACGATAAATAGCCCAAAAATATTTCATGAAGAAGACTTCGTAGATAAGTAGGTAATATTAAATTATACCCTAAAATTTTTGGATAAATTTTCGTTTACCTTTAGACAGTCTTCAAATCATACGTCGACCGGATCGAGAACCTACGAATAGGCTCATACGCAAAGAGGTGGTGCAACCACCAGTGCTCGTTATAAATAGGCTGCAGCCGACTTGGCTTGTATCAGTGTCAGTTCAACTCCTGTCGGCTTAGCTGAAGAGGACGAAAGTGACCCCAAGTGTTCAAACATTTAAGGAGAAAATGCGTGCATTTCAAGTAAGTTTCAAGTAGGTGTCATATGTGACATCCTCGTTAAAGGTGTTCAAAAAAATCGGTTTTTAGAATACACAAATTTTTTGTAAATTCTGTCTGTGATGTTTTTCACATTGGGACGTGAAACCCAAAATATATTGACTTTAAGCACTCCGTAACGAGAATCCATAATGGCAGTGTGATGTCATTAGGAAAATAGAAAACAATCATGAGTAGGTAGATAGTTAAGGAAATAAACGTAATTTTTATTTATTTTATATTTATATCTTCCAGAAGACTGGTCTTGGAGGAATAAAGTCCAAAGAATTCATAGACTAATGTTATGATGAGGTTTATTGCTCAGGAATTAAACATATCAATTGATTTCTGTTGATCAATTTATAACAAACTATATATATGTTTAGTCCCAAAACGAGGCTAGGTACATAGTTTTGGGACTTAGTGTTTGAAATCTAGGCTATAATATAAATAGGCTATAATTTCAACAATGGCTTTTGCTCATAAAAGACAGAGGGCTTACTCCCGACGCTTTCGAGAAACGAGTTCGAATCGAATAAATGTCATTTCATACATTTTTGATAGCGATTCCAGCGCACGATCGTGCGGTGACACTTTTTGGAACTAACTTTGATCAAGAATTTTGTTACAATCGAAACCGAATCGAAAAATCCGTACTCCGGCACTGTATGACATTTGTGAATCGATTGGCGGGAACGACTTTAAACGTCAAAATACACGATCAGTAAAAAGGTACTTTTTCAGGATCGAGTTATCACATCTAGGATAAATTTATACGAAATCTACCTAATCTAAAAAAATACATCTAATGTACAAGATTTCATTTTAGAAATAAATAAAGAATTGAATATTTATTTATTTCTGTAGAAACTAATATCACACAACTTATTATAAAATTCTGAAACGTCAAAAACCGTTACCGATCGAATACATGTCAATCTTAGCCATGGCCATCTTGATTTTTTATTCGTATTGGTTCGGGATTGACCAATAGGAGTTCAAATTGAATTTTTTTGGTTCTGGATTAACCAATAGGAGTTCAAGGTGATATCAAAAACAAAATCAAAGTCGAATCGTTTTCGGGAGTAAGCCCTCAGATCCCTAATCGATCGATCGAAACTTTTTACTCAAATAGGTATTAACTTTTAACGTAATACCATCAATATATAATAATGATCATTTTATAAAAAGTACCCTCAATCGGTTCAGATATCGCAGGGAAACTAGAAGACATAGGCTAACAAAACTTTTAACTTTATTGATTTTTGATTGATTTTTAATTAATTATACTTATGTTACATAATATTAATAAAAACACGGTTCGTAAATAATAGTCTATGAAATACCTGAACTATTTAGTTTTATCACACAGCGTCACGTGCGTTCCGGTTTATTTCATACTTATTGTCACAAAACGTAAGTAAACGAAACGCGTAATACTATGAGAAAATATTGGTTTATAAAAAATAAATACATTAATACGAGAGTGACGCTTCCTTGGTTTGTTTTTGCGTATATTGTTTCGTGTGGGAATTGAATTGAACATCATCTTGTTACAGCATTGTTGTGGATAGAGCTAATCTTTATCTTTGTATGGCGTCGACCTTACGCGTCACTTACTGTCTCGACTCGACTGATGGATTAAATTTTATACAAAATTGAGTCACAGCGGAAATCTTGTTAGCAAAACTGTTTATATCCGTCCGGCCAAAACCTATATTCAATTTAATTGAAATGTTTTCATATGGTGCTGGTATATTATTAAGTTAAAGCAATTTTTACGTTTTGTTTTAGTGCAACATATTTTAATAATAGGCTTTGCTCGTATATAGAAGGAAGGCGCACAAATACAGAAGGTGGTCTGCTTTTAATTCGATGATATAACATCCTGAAAAGCAATGAAATTGAAAAAGCATTTTTTTGGGAATTTCGTGTATTTATATCAAAAAACAATATCTATATGCAAACAAGACGTTTGATTACAAGAAATTTCTTTAATCAATCATTATTTATTATAACCCTAATTAGGCATTATGACCCCGTTACTTACAATTGGAGTAGTATTATTCATTACACTACACAATTTGGTATAAATCTTTTCTAATTAAAAAAGAAAATAAAATAAATATCCTGGGACATTTTTCACACACGGCCAGTCTGATTCCAAACTAAGCAGAGCTTGTGATATGATAACCAGATAGCTGATATACTACATATACTACTTTTAAATACATACTTATATACATATTTACATTCAGACACAGGACAAACAGCATTCATGCATACAAATGTTTGTCCTGGGTGGGATTCGAACTCACGACCCGCGGCTTGAGAGTCAGGGTCACAAACCACAAAGCCAACCAGGCTGTCAATTTAAAGGATATATGTCTTTTCCAGGTAGCTATTGCCCTAACGCTATGTGCGGTAGCCAGCGCCGGGTACATCGCCCCCGTGGCCTACAGCGGCTACGGCGGCTATGACAGCGGCTACGACGGCGGCTATGGTGGCTATGCCGCTGGAGGCAACGCTGGACATGGTGATTACTATGTAAGTTTATTGAAGTGTTCACTAGTCTTCCTATAGGAATGTCTTCTGCTATACGGCGAGTTTATGCGCCTGTAGATTTATGGGATCTGATTTCTCAAGTGGCATACCTATTCGGCTCCTACCCAATTTATCAACGCATTATTTTTTAGAGAACTAAGTTTACGGATATAATAATAAAATTAGCTACATATGACATTTTTTAACAATATAACTACAATAATGGAAAAACCGTTATAGGTGCCATTTTCAAATACGTACCTACTTATAACCAGAAAAAACATTCTCATGCCCACGATTAGTTGCTTAAGGGGGAATCGAACACAGGACTGAACCAGCCAGTCCATCAAATCAGTATCGCAGACAGTTACCAATAATCCCCAGCCAATGAGATTAGAGACATGATAATACCATATAATAGTTCATCATCACCTTAACGTCTGTCAGTAAATCATTCAATGTTCCACTTTGCATAGTTGTGGTCGCAATACATTACATTGCAAACCCATAGTTGCGAGATATGATTCTCATCAATTGCATATCGAGGCCCGCGCCTCGGGGATTTGATGGTGTCACCTATAAGTGGTACTCTTTATATAGTAAATATATTATACAAGAATCTACCGTGACACATTTGTAATAGGGTATAATTTGCGACAAAAAATTAAAATGATCTATTTAAGCATATCTATGATGAAAGTTTAGCAGGTGATTTTTAATTTAATATGTAATTTTAGCCTTTTATAATAATTTTATTGTTCCTTTACGTACATTTTCATTGAAACCCAATTGTTATACAGTGTTATAAAATGTAATGTTAGACCTTATAGCAAAACTGTTATATAGATACACAAATCGGACCAGTACTTAGTTCCTGAGATTAGCGCGTTCAACCAAACAAACAAACTCTTCAGCTTTATAATATTAGTATAGATATTATTGCGATTGTTTTCAATTACAATTCGTTAAATATTTTATAACTCATGGCAATATTTATCATCGACTTGATGAATATTTTTATTTGAAACCTTCTATAATAGTCTTTAATTACTTGGACAGTAGTTAGGTACTAGTGCCTACTAAGTTTTGTCACGAATGTGTAACGATCCGAGAAAATACGATCTTCCGCGGTTGTGATAACATTGAAAGTAGACCGTAATATTGTGACCATAATGCGTGACGTGTATGGTGGTCAGACACCATGACGTCCCAACCTTGCGTCAGAGCTCAGTTGATGCATATAACTAACGTAGTAATAAAAACCTTGAAGGATATACACGTGAGCAAATTATGGGAACTATTTCAGAGCTTACACTTAAATGATATGAAACGCGATTGTTTTTTTTATTTAAATAAATAACCGATCGCAAATATTCGAATTCCAATTGATTATAGCACCAAAATTTTCGTGACAATAACTGATTTGTGCTTAGTATTTGTTTTAAAATTAACTTTTATTGTGTAATTTTATTTCAGGCATATCCCAAATACTCTTTTGACTATGCGGTAAAGGACCCTCACACTGGTGACCACAAGACTCAATGGGAAACACGAGACGGTGATGTTGTTAAAGGTATGTTATTTTTATACAAGTGCTCAGTCATCGTTATGTTAATTAAAACTTTTAAGATGTCTTTTAATTTATATTGCCGATCACATCCCTGGTAATATTGTGGTATTGGACTAATGGTTGTTTTCGACAACACATAGGTAATTCAAATAAAAAAAATATAAATTAATAAAATTATAGATGATATATTTTTAAATCAGCTTCTTTAATTTTAGAGCTATTTGTTATTGATTAAGGACTTTATGTCGCATTTAGAGCATGAAGAGGACTATAACTATACTATAATTATACTTATTGTTTTAATTCATTTATTGTTCCTCATTTGTAATGTTTTTTTTAAGGTGCTTACTCCCTCGCCGAACCCGATGGCACGACCCGTATCGTAGAATACACAGCGGACAAACACAACGGTTTCAACGCAGTTGTAAAACGCGTGGGTCAAGCGCACCACCCGCAAGTCTACGGCAACCACTACGATGGAGCCGGTTACTACGGATACCACTAGATGGCGCTGTACCTAGCCATAACGCTGACATAATCGTTCAAACTTTTGCCAATAGATGTCACTGTACTTAATATAAAAATGGCGCTCACGTACCTCTTATGATATGAAAGAAACAGTCCAGCTGTGATAATATTAACATTTGCGGTCTTGCTTGAATGTAATAATTTATGTAGTATCTTGTATATTATCGTGATGATGAGAATGATGTTTTAGTTATTAAGATAATATTATTATGACATAACGATGTGTTGTGTTGTTTTGATACAAAGAAAGCCAAAATAAAGGTGTTTTAAAAATCATTGCGTGTAGTTTCATAATAACACAAATGAAAGTAAATTGATGAAAACTGTCAAACTTTTCCTACTGAAATGTATCATCATTATGGAAGCAGTTCATGCATGACACTCTGTTGATCGGTCAGTAATAAATATTGAATTAGTGCAAATCGAGACCAATTCGTGGTGGCTCACCGCTACGCTTCAATTCCTTGAATATTTTTTCCATTTGTAGGTTGACAAGGAAACATTCTAGTGTCAAAACAGGTGGCAAATAGCTCTATTGTAAACATTGAATTAACAACTATGATGAATATCAACGATAAACGATCACATTTTAACGGCAAGCTACTTCATTTCCATTGTTACTAAACAATGTTTAACTTATGTTCTTACCTATCTACATACATTGTTAGACTTATCGGTCGGTTTAATCTTCAAGCCATTCCGGACTATGCTATAAGGAACATTACAATTTGCTGAGTTATGGCTAATAAGAAGTATATGTTCCGTTGTAATTACTTAAATGTTATATCAGAGTTGGATGCCTTGTTAAAGAAGAAATTACCCGTCATTTAAAACATGGTTTATTTCCTTTTTGACAGAATAGATGGCGTTAATGAGCTAGCCTGTATCAATTTTCTAATACAAGTCCAATTGTTTGGGTCAGATTATGTTAACGTATTTTAGGAATATCCTAAGATATTGTATTAAGAGTGACTGTTCATAAGTGCTTGCTTTTTGAATAAAAATATTTTGATATAGGTATTTGGTGTGGTATAACTTTCACAATCTTTGTCCCAAGTAATTAAAAACTCAATCTAAAAAAAAATATATTAGGTGTGATTGACCACATAATATTATGCTGTATGTCTCAGCAAAGTTACTCTTTAAATCATTCTGTCTAAGTGCCAATATGTCTATAAAACTGCGCGACGCATAACACGCATTATCTTGAAAGTATTCACTTTCATTGATTTGCATATATGACTTCAATTTAAATTAACGTATGTATTTCAGTCATGAGTCGTTTTATGTTAATTGCAACATTGATGTCTTCATTGCGTTAATTACGGCTATGAAAGCATCGAGTTATTTTAGTAGTATTTACCAAAAATACATCCATAAATTGATATAATATATGGTAAATGACCCAATGGTGGCCAGTTTAAGAAAAAAAACAGGTTTTTGTGAAATATTACCAAAATTGTGAAAGTTTCAGCACTGAATATAGTGAAACTGTAAAGTCCAGTCCTTATTTAATATTTGTAATGTGTTGCGCGTGAGATACGGCAAAGCTGGATTCAATTAATTTAACAAATAAAAGTTGTAGTTTTGTGACCCAGTCTTGGACAGGGAAAATTCATTAATGGATACCCCAGTCTTAGTCTAAGTTTATCTTTATTTTATGGTTAACACATGAAACAAAACTAATTTTGATTTTAATTAAGCAATACTATTTTACAAGTGAAACTTTCTGCTCACCGCCTTAACGATTTCCTTAAGAAAAACCGTCGTTGTCAATTTCAAATCACCTTACACTTTGTATTCGCGCATATTTGTACATGTAACTGACTGAATTCAATAAAACGTTAAACTTAGATAGTTCGATGTCTAAAGTCTATGTCACAGTGATCCCAATGTAAAAACATTCGCTCATGTCCGAATTCTAGATGTTTCTTTTAATTTTTGGCCATTACTGGTACCGTGGCCACGACTGGTACACTTACGATATGAGTCTAAATCTTTGTTAGTTCAAAACAACATTTCGAAGTGTTTGATTTGGTATTAAATGCGCCTGTCTTTAGACTGAATGCACTGTCGTTTATCTGCGAGTACGAGTTACTAGATTTTTTCTACCAGATCTGAAAGCTACTTTTAAATCAAAAACTGATATAGGCATGACTAAAAAAAATATATTATGTTATGAATATAAATGGAGTAAGCAATCAAACATGTAAATAACTAACTCTACCTAACAAAGTTTTGTAAAACATGAAATAACCAAACTAAGTAGTTATTATATAGCTTATACTATGATAACCAGACTTTTGATTTACTACATACACTACTTCTAAATGCTTATATATGTAGATATTAACATCCAGACACAGAACAGACATGTTCATGCACACAAATGTTTGTTGAACTCACGACCAGTCGCTTGAAAGTTAGAGTCACTAGGCACAAAGCCAAACGGCCAGTCGTATAACTCAAAACAGAACAGTACCTTTCTTTTTTTATTATCTTCGAGAAAAAATGTTGATTCAAATCAGCTGGACGGTGACTTGCATCAAATGTTATAATGTTCCTACACAGATTATAATGAGGCAGTTTAAAAATTAACTAGTTACCATATACGACTTCATTCAGCCATAATAAATAAGAAAATTAGGTACCAACTTTAGATACAAGAAGGCGAATAGATATAAGGTAAGTAAGGTAATAGGTACGTAACTACAGGCTACTAGGGAGGTCCGTAGCTACTACGTAAGACGGTGTTGGCGAGGAGCCGTTCTAATTCCTTGCCATCTGATATGTTGACGCGTAAGCAATTCATATATGGGTAAAATAAACTACAGGCAAACAAAAACACTTATAACCCCATCATTTTATTCATGCTCCAATAAAATGTGTGAAGACAAGTGAAGCTTTTATTAAAAAATCTACCTAAATATCCTGAGTTGATCACACGGCCAATCTGATTCCAAAATTGATCGGCCTACTCTTGTAAACAGATAACTTATATACATATGTAGATACTAGGTAGATATATTTACACCCAGATTGAGAATAAACAGACTTTGTTACGTGTGCCCCGGCTGGGAGTCGAGACCATGGCCATCGTCGGTCATCGGTTGGCAACTACCATACCATCATTCTCTTATAAAACTTAGCTATTGTAATGTACGAATCATTTCCTTTCATTTGATACCCCACTCGGGCATATTTGCAAACAATCGGTTTTTCATTCCCACTTTCATCCCCTATATCTTATAAACGGCTTAACCGATTTTAATAAAACATAGCTAAGAACACGCTCGATTAAATGACCTTTCAAACAAAAAAAACTAAATCAAAATCGGTCTACTCGTTCGGGAGTTATGGTGCCACAGACAGACACACAGACAGACTCACACACAGACACACAGACAAACACACCCCTCCTTTTGCGTCGGGGGTTAAAAATGCGGCTAGAACTGCGAGACCGAATCTAATTTGCAATTCATCATTTTGATAAAATAATTATCTATATTTTCTGACTGAAAATTCAACAATTTCCATTCAATCATTCTTGAGTCTTTTATATGTTATTTCATTAGGCCACAAGTAAAATCCGTGGTAGCCACTAATCCTAAGGAAAATTCTTTTTGTAAACCCATTAATTTATTTATTCGGTTGAATTAACCTATAAATACCTATTACGCCTATAAAAACCTATTATGCCTTTAAAAACCTATAAATTATTTAGGAAAAATCAATGGTCCGGAAGTAAACCTACAACTTAAAGATCTCACTAGTTTTGTATCACTTGAAAATTAAAGACCCTCCTTATCAGAAGTCTGATAAGACTACCGACAATTGTAGCGATTTGTATCGTGTAAATGCATGAAGCAGCGAGTGCATCCTAGTAGAGTGATTGTCTGAAGACATGTGTGGGTGTTGGCTCTTCGTACATACGTCCAGGGTGTGCATTGGTGTACGTTTATATAAATAGGTAGGTGGTGGGCGCCTCGCCGTCTTCACGTCGCCTCAACCTTGAAATGGACAAGTTTACTCCATATTTAAATTTAAATATTTAATGGTGTTTCAGTTTTTGAATTGTGTTGGTGATTGTATTTGAATAAAACGTATGGTGACCATTTGGAGTATCAGACAGTCATGGCGAAAGTGTTTAAAGTATTGGTTAGTTTTTAATAACTATAGTAAAATAATAATTTATTTAAAAATAAATTGCAGAGTAAAATTAAATTACTAACGATAAACAAAATAAAACAATTCCATTTCATCAATGGATCTTCGGAACCGGTAGTAGATTCAGCAGCTATGACCTTCATAAGAGCCCTTATAGGGTCTTAACTCTGTAAATGCCTTGAATAATCTGAAAACGAAGTAACAAAACCGATTTATAAATTGCAGGTCCTCTTGGCAAATCTGTTGGCTTTGAATTGTCAAGAAGAGCGAGAAGACAATACTGGTAATCAGAGTTCTGATAATGTGAGTATAAATATTTCCGTATTTACAAAAAGTAACTATTGCATGTTTATACAATATAGGGTATAAATTACATTTTTTTTGTTTATATTTCATAAACTAATTTTCATACTCTACAATTACACGTAGAAGTATTTACACGCGATTTCACTATCGTCCCCACTGCACGCAAAATGTCACTGAGCGTTCACCAGCAAGCGCTGAAACGATAATTATACGTTTCATTTCAGAATTTATTATAATAACCACGTATAAAAAACACTTTTCCTTGAATACATTATTAACTACTACTTCATTTTATAGCAAGAAAGTTTTTATGAGAATCATAACTCGAACTATTCTTATATCAGATTAAATAGTAGGTATTCAATAAAAATAATGCATTTGGCACTTTCTATTAAAACGCTCGTAGTGAACAATGTCGATACAAATCAGTTATTATGTCTGTCTTCTATTATACTTTCTGTGAGTACCTTCTCTTCCTCGTTTAGATTTACCGCTAGATTTATTTGAAATTACGACTGCTATTTTTGATTCTATTTATTTAATTATCAAGATATATTTCTAAAAATATAGTTTGTAATCCAATAAAGGAACCTACTATTGCTGTCGAACCTACAATTCTCCTATATATTAATGGTAAATTAATCCCAATACCTATTTTTATTTAATAAAATCTACGTTATAAGTTATGTAAACTATGAGTAGTTTTTTAGTAGATTTCTGGATAAAAAACAATTTAACTGTAGAATAATGTTTCAAGAAAAAAAAATTTGATCTCATTTAAAATTACTGCCGTAATGGTTAAAATCAGCACTTGCTTTAGATTACATCTCATTCTCATAATTAAACCGTATTTAACAAAAATGAGTGACCTTAATTATCGAATTAAAAGATTATCTGTTTAATTCAGCTTATTAACAAATCCTACGTAACTGCATTAAACGAATTATCGAAAGTGGTCATTGAAATGTTGAAACGGTACATATTGTGGCGAGGCAAAAGTTGACTGGTCACCCACTTTTCTCCATAGTAACTTGTTTCGGCACTGTAGCACAGTTTTATTTTAACGTCTTTTTTTGTTGTTTAAAATATATTATGCAAAACATTATGATCCATTTAGATACCTCTATGCGTATACCTTATTACACAAATACTCTTATTTTAATTGAAATAAATAATCGCTAATTAATTAGGAAAATCATAATGTTTTGATAATTCAGTAATATAAAACGATGGAGAAATAAACAACGCGTAGTATACAAGCGGAAACCAACGAAAGTGAATGATCTGTCATTGACATTGACTAACGGTGCACGATGCGCCCGCGCACGTGGCTGCTCATCTTGAACTTGATAGTATATGACCGCAATCAAGTGACATTTAAGCTGTGATGTTTGCAAACATTGCAAGCTTCCTGTTTTGTATATTACGAATCTGATTTTTTTTAACAACTTTCTATGTGTTGAAGAAAAATAAATATGCTTGTATGCAATTAGTTGACGACTTAGTTACACTACGAAACAATTTATAGTGGTTAGTTTTCTAATGTTATAATTTAAAACAGTATTCTTATTAGCTTTTGGTTGTTGGTTAGCGTATTTTATTTTGTCTATTTAAAATCTCAACAGATATTCCGATTTCCATTCATTTGTATGTACCTGTTTACGGTACCGCTAACTTATTAGACATGTGTTGAGCAACGTGGTCGTGATCAAGAGTGATAAATGCGGCACGCGTTACACCTGGCGGTTTGACGGACAGACAGACATTTCATATACGTACTTACTCTACCTGTTAGCAATTACTCACATTCCAGACTTATGGAAACAATTAAAGCCCTCATTAGTTATTCAGAATACTTAACTATAATCATCGAGCATGCAACGAATTGTCATAACGAGTAAAATACCGAATTAATACACGCGAGCTATCACTTCACACATTCTCTGATGTTTTTTCATTTCACGAAGTAATTGAGGGGCGGATAAAAAATTGATCGGTGAATTAATGTTCGCTTGCATTGAATTTTTTGTTGCCAGGGAAATCCAAGCTACTCATTCAGCTACGGAGTGTCTGATGCCCAAACTGGCGACATCAAGACAGTATGGGAGTCTAAAGAAGGTGACACTGTTAAAGGTACTGTTGTGTATTAAAATTAAACCAAAACGTCAATAACTTAATTAATTTTCGTGGAATACATATTTCATAATATATTTTTACAGGTCATTATAGTGTATTAGAACCGGATGGCTCAAAAAGGACTGTGGAATACTCAGCTGGGCCCAAAACTGGATTTAAAGCTGTTGTCAATAATGAAAATGCAGAACCGCAAACACAAGGAGTTGGAAGAAGCCTGATGGAAAATAAAGCAATGCGAGATTATGAAAAGTATTACGATTTTTCGGATGATGAATATGAAGAACCGCATGACAGAAGAAAAACAAGACGACCATATGATTCGTACAGAGATTATGTACCAAGAAAAAGACATCAGCATCCGGATTTAGAACCTAGTGAATACACTCATAGTATTAGCATAAAACACCCGTACGATGAAGCCTCAGATAGTGAGCCCCACAGTCACGTCGGATACAGTTTTGATGCTAATTGTAAAACTAAACACAAAAAAGAAAGTCACGAACACAATGACCATTTGTATACTAACATAGTAGATTTAGAGTTGAGTAAAAATAAATATCCCCTATTCGCACCGGATACCTATAAGGAGAGTTACAATAAATATAAAGACCATTCTAACTTTGACTATGAAAAACCAGGAAAGCCATATGGTTTCCACGAAAGTTTTAAAATACCGAAATTAGAAGATTCTAATATAAAGCCTGCGTCTTCTATGAAATACAGCTATCCAGCCCTTCCTGACCTGCCTCCACCGGACAAATACTTTAGTGATGACAGTCCTCCTCCTCGACCTAAAAAGAAGTATCGACCTTACAAACAACCAGAATTCGAATACCCCAGCGATGATTTAGACGATTACATATTAGTGCCTAAGAAAAAGTATAAGCCAAATAAAGAGCCAAACGATTATCGAGTGGATGTCGAAGATGATTATGAGCGACCTCATTACTCAAATGATGATTCGCAAGACGACAGGTACCATGGCCCACCTAGGGGCACGGGACCTAAGGAAGTTGTAAGAAAAATTGTAAAGAAACGAAGACCGCCAGTAATAAACTTATTAGATATTTTTGATATTTAAGCATGTATAAAAATTTGTTTGAACTACAAATTAGTTAATGTACCTAATTTAGTAACAGGCCAGAGCCGTGATACATAATACGAAAATTATTAGAATAATTAACATATAGACTGAAAGTATTTTATTCCAAAACCAAACACATTCGTTAATTTGAGTGATTGTTTTTTGTGAATTTTTAATTTATTTCGTTTTTAAGATTTGAGGAATGCGAAAAGCAGAGGATGTATTTTTCAGCCAACAGCGGGGTTAATATTCGTACAGCGGTGCGATTTAATAAACTAATCAATATTGTCTGTTACAGTTGCTTTTATTTTATTGTTCCTTTACCCAAGGAAATAAATACAAAACAATATTTTTTTTACATATTCCTTATTTAATAAACAGAATGAAGAATTGAACATAAAATTTAAATGACCCTCGCAATTTTTATAACAACTTCGTTTTAATAGCAGTTATTATGCATGCAGTATAGATATTGCGCAAAACAATCTTACTCGTACAATGATAGTGAAAGTGCTAGAGACAGAAACTGGAGCGAGTGGGAGTGTCAGTATCGTATTACTTCACAAGGACGTTGGAGATATTTTTAAACCTTACAATGCTGGTTTGACTTAATTAATAAGGTTGCTTAAAAAAGTTGAACGAATTTCGAATTTAATGATCATATTTTATTAGGCCTGCAATAAAGAGATCATGGCTTAAAAATATATAGTAACTTAAACATTTTATTGTTAGGTGCATGATGTTATTAAAGCCCAAAATAGGTAACGTAACAAAAATATTTCAGGATGCTATAAAGATAAAGTATTATATAAAACTTTTAGGTAATTCAGGAACACTATAATTTATAATAATGAACGGTTATAAATTAAACTTTGAGGAACTCCAAACATGATATATTAGACTTCGGCGCTGCAGAATCATCCGGAAAGAAGATTAACTATGCGCATAAGAATGACTAATGGTGGATAGTCACGATGGGTTTGATCTAGTGTAGTCATTTAATATCTCACGATTTACGATTTATGTTTAATTCAAGTTGCACACGCATTCCATGGACATTCACTGGTGGGCGCGGCCATGACACGGTCGGCATTGTCGCAATGTGCTCGCGGTGCGGCGCTGCCTAGGTCTGCGCGGTGACGGTGCCACGCGCCGCTTGTGCCGCACCGCACACCATCACTCACAACCTTCCTAATCTAAATCTGGAGAAAGGTTACGTTCCACTTCCAAATTAACAATGATCTCATTGACGATGTGTCAACCTTGTTGATGGACATCGAATAAGTCAGAAATTCTGAATCGTATCGGATTTTTTTTCTAAATAATATTCATTTGGGTGCTTTTTAAGCTTCATCGTTTGGTAATAAGAATTGTTTGGTAATTATTATGAAGAAATCAATGATCAGCTACGAATTCAAGATAAAACAAATATAATAAGGAAAATATAAAAACCACTGTGCCAAATTCAAAAGTCAAAAATATTATACAATTGCTTTTACAAATTGATATTGCAGTACGATTTCGTTATGAAAATATGTAAGGCAATGTGGTTTTGTCGGTGGCAGTTTTTAGGTGACCTGCTTTTTAAAGTGATTGTCATATAGTAGTTATGTCTAAACTTGGAAGCGGCTGTTTTAAGTGCGTACGCTATAATTGTCCCTTTGCCATAATTTAAAAATACTAGTCAAACGTGGGAATCAGTTTAAAACTTATATTTTATATTTATTGCGTTCAAAGCATAATTATAACTGTGGTCTCTTTTAGCGCACCCAAATTTGATTTCCATATGAATTTTTTCACTACATTTCAATTAGAAGTTATGTTAGACACCTTATTTACATCCAAAATAAAAAAAAATCTATGATAGTGGTTTTTGAAAAACTACTATTTAGCTACACAGAGCAAATATGTGTAGTGTGTACCTACTGAATACGATTCAAAATCACTAAGTCTGGTATCTTGATTTCACACTGTCAGATCCAACATAGATTAAAATATCCCCTATTAGGATATATCTCGTGGTAAACATGTTAATTAAGTCTCTTTTATAAATACTTGATTAACATTACTAACTAGGAAACGTAATTAACTCAAATATGTAAGTCTTAATTTAAGTATCTATGTATTTTATATAAGAATAGTAGTAAGACCAGACAAAAAAAAAATACTGTGTGTGAATCATATTTTGTTTTATAAAAACTATCTATAGAAAAATTATTTATTATTGTTAGTTATTTAGGTACTTATTTGGTCTACTTTCATTTCTAACATATCCAGATCAAATTATGTTAGACATTTGAAATATCTAATAGTAATTTTAATATGCTATAGACCAGCAATTTTAACACTTAACTTAATACTTCCATCGAAGTTTATAACTTATATCTGTATTTAACTCGTACATGTATGACAAATTCCTATATTTCGTCACTGAGTAACTAAATACTGTAATTTGCAACTAGAATGAGGCTATCGGTAACATATTTCTACTATCAATTCTAAATAACATTTAGGCATAATATTTTACATACCAGTAGTAAATAGTACCTATAAATAATTGAGATTTAATTATTTAAACGGGTGAGATGGGCAGGACATTCGTGGGATAGTATGATAGGAAGTAGGATGTAAGTACGTTACGATATTGGTAGAATACGTCTTAGACTAAATAACAATTATGGTCCTTTTGTAATTATAAAGATTGAAGCGTAAAAGTTAGTCCATACAACAAAACATTCACTAATAAAATGAACACAATGCTACTTTTTACACCGTGAGTTATGTTTTGTGTTATGTTATATAGAATTCAAATAAGTTATTCTCAAATCAAATGTATTCCAATTTCCTCTCACTAACTAGTTGCACCTGCCTCAGTATGGCATTTCTATTATACGACACGATAGTCGTATGTCGCATGTCAAATCAGTGATTAGTCGGTCGGATGGTAGGTAACGCGCGTCCGGCAGCCCTACGAAATGGCATGAGAGAAGAAACAACCCTAATATAATAAATAAATTTTGCACGCCTACTCGGCATATTACAGCTGACCACAATTTTGTTATAACATCTAATGTAATGCAATAAATATCTTTGACCCCAGGGTCACTAAGATATTTGGGTAAGTCGGACTTAACCCGGGCTCTCCCCCGGGATGACCGAGTATCCAATGCAAGAATTCCCTTAGACAATGCACTCCACGAGATTATCGCAAAATCCATCAGTACTTATTAGTCTATGATATAATATTCTTGTTAATGCTAAAAACAGGACATTTGCCAATTTTTTGTTTTAAGTAATAAATAATACGTCAACGGCTTTGTTGTATGATGTCCTCCATAAAAGCATTTGAAATAGTCTGTCACTACGTAACACGAATGTTCCTACATATTGCTGGCAACACTCACACTGTATTACAAAAGCCATAAACGGGTTATCAAAGCCTGTTAATATTATTTTCAGAAACTTTAAACAAGTATCGTAAGTGTACCAGTGGTGGCCACGGTACCAGTAATGGCCAAAAATTGAAAGAAACATCTAGAATTCGGACATGAGCGAATGTTTTTACATTGGGATCACTGTGACATAGACTTTAGACATCGAACTATCTAAGTTTAACGTTTTATTCAATTCAGTCAGTTATATGTACAAATTTGCGAGAATACAAAGTGTAAAGTGATTTGAAATTGACAACGACGGCTTTTCATAAGGAAATCATTAAGGCGGTGAGCAGAAAGTTTCACTTGTAAAATAGTATTGCTTAATTAAAATCAAAATTTGTTTTGTTTGATGTGTTAGCCATAAAATAAAGATAAACTAAGACTAAGACTGGGGTATCCATTAATGAATTGTCCCTGGCCAAGACTGGGTCACAAAACTACAACTTTTATTTGTTAAATTAATTGAATCCAGCTTTGCCGTATCTTACGCGTAACACATTACAAATATTAAATAAGGACTGGACTTTACAGTTTCACTATATTCAGTGCTGAAACTTTCACAATTTTGGTAATATTTCACAAAAACCAGTTTTTTTCTTAAACTGGCCACCATTGGGTCATTTACCATAATAGTAACTTGATTACTACATGATGTAGGCTAGTTTCTAAATTACATTGCTAGATTTCCAAAAGAGCGTAATGTTTAAGTAAGTTGTGCACTACAAAAGTATTTGTTTTAATGGGTTTTCTACATCAAACATTTGTTTTGTAACAACTTAGCAAAGTCACATTTATTTGTTAATGTTACACTTATAACATATTCTATCCTGTATCTTTACTCGCTTTCTATAAATAAATAAAAAAAGAAGTATGGGAGTAGTGATTACATACTCCTTAATTATTTTTGCCATAGTCTATCTGATAAAACTTTCCAAGATATTATATATAGATATACCTACATACCTACTATGTGGGTAAGTAACGATAGCACGCAGAGATAAGCTAAGTAAAGTAGCGTGTAAGCTATGTACTTTTATTTTCCATATTTAGAAGTGGTTCTATTACCGCCTGTAGTTACCGTACAATTTAGTATCTAATTAATTATTTACTTGTTTAAAACTCATATATATATTTAACAAACTGTTGCTATTTTTTTTTAGTAAAGTGGTATTGAAAAAAAATATGAGTAAAAGTGGTTTATCGTGATTTACTATTGAGTTATATCGGCAAATGACAGCTCGCGCAGATTGACTTGTCAAATACCTACTTCATTTGCATTTTATATTTGGTGCTATAGATTTTGAAAACAAAATTACCAATCCTCTAATCAAAGAAAATACTAATAACATTTTGGGAATACAAAATCAGCACACAGAATCATCAAATTAAATGCTTAAAGGTTCATATAATTTGACTGACACAAAGTTTAGCCGCTAACATAATTTATTATACGTTAAGCGTATGATAATATATCATTAGTTCAAAACACGTGTTAAATATTAACCCTACTTAAAGGCTTTGTTCATTAATCATATTAATTTGCATGTTGTAAATTACTTGTAAACTCCACACACCGCATTAAAGGTTTACACACCTTAAATACGAGTACTTTATAACTTATTTATTTTAATGACTATTTTATAGTAAAGGAAAATTCATATTATGCCTAGAATATATAAGTTCTTGGCTTTAATACAACCGCTCTTTGATGCCGCGTTGGACCTAGCGCGCTGAAACATAATTGAGCTCATCAGATATCTCATGTAAAGAAACCGCTGAAATCATATATTTTTTATCCATATCCTTCGATATGGACTCAAATTTAGTTCTGGAAATCAGATGAATTTATTTTTTCAGTAATTTTAGAGGGCGGTAAGCCCACTTTGATAGCCCATAGCCATGTCCTCTTGCAGCACATACCTACGAGAATATAACATTACTTATTTTAAGGGCTGTGCCTATCATGTACAGTAGATAAACTACTTCATTGAATATCTAAATGTGACAAAGCGGTGCATTTTATGAACTTTTTTCAAAAAAAAAGTGGAAGGAATATAGCTTAAAAAATCATTCGACTTTTTGTCGGCCAGGTTCTTCTTGGATGTCGATATTATATAACAATCTGGTATATAAACCTTCGTGTAAACACCTAATAAATTTTATTAAAGCCCTAATGTTTAATTATTATAATGGTGTAATGAAGCAACATTTTATCTATTGCTATCAAAATATGATTTGGTATTGTTCCATAGAAACCAATTCAATACATTCCTAATTACATGTCAAGGTTTTAGGATTTGTTTAGAAGTTGCCTAAAGGAATGCAGCCTATTGATTAAGTATTATTTCACGCGTAACTCAATACTATCCTTCTATGAATCTTATTACATATGGCTGTGGGTGTAAATGGAAACCAACATTTGTTCACTGAATAGATTGCACAAGACATCTATATTAATGTAAATATGTTTAAATTAGTTTTAATATACATAACCATAAGTAAAAATGTATCCTATATTTATAAAAATACTTAAAATAAGTAAGAATTGCATTTGCCCGGATTTTTAAGATACATAATTATTTACTTGTCATATATATTTTGTTACTAAAGAGACATATTGATTGATAAACCTCACTCAAGATTACATTAACCCAATTCCATAGTTCTATTGTGATCAACCAGTTTATAAATAATGGTCTAGAATATAGCCTCTAAATTAGAATTATATCTGAAATTGTGTATGCTAATAAAGGTTATTTATTGTTTATACGTCAACGTTGGCCGTAACTTATTTTGCCCAATAAAGCTTGTATTGGCGCTAAAGCCTACTGCAAGAGGTTAATGACATCGGATAGATGAGTCACAACTTGACATCTGAGACCACGCCGTAGACGCTCACGCCTTAGTTAAGGTACGATTTCACTGAGTCGACTAAAATATTTTAATAATAAAAATACAATTTTAAGTGTAATTATTTGCTTCAACATAATGATTAATTTTCTGCATTTAATATAATAATATTATTTAGGTATATTATTTAATTAAATACCTTTATTTTATACATATGATTTTTTTTAGGAATTAAGGAGTAGATTTTATGTTCAGAAGTTAATAGATATACTTCGGTATTAAATACACAATTGATCAAATAATTAGTAATGAAAATAAAATAGTGTCTATTCCATATGGTTTCAAAACTGACACCTTGGATGAGTTATGAGAATCAATATTTGCATTATGGATACTTTCCATATTACACTCCATTTATGGATATCATTTTGTTTATGAATCGTTTTAGTGAAACTTGGCCATTACTAATATGCAGTGCGGTTTGTGCAGAATCTAATTTTAAACCATTGCCAACGAGATTCTATGCTATTTTTGGAGTATGCTAATAGAATATACTAATTTAGATTGACTGAATTATTTATAACTATGACAAAATTTATACAAATAACGTATAGTATAGGTATCTAATTTGTTCAAAAAGTGACAGTAGTATTATCTTAAAGTACTTTAGTTTACACTGATTTTGAATAGTAATTTTCCGTGAGTGCCTACCGCATGGAACCAACAATACATTTCTTGGTTTTAAGGTATTTATGAACTAAATGCATGCATGTTTCTTAAGTCGTTACTATCTAAAAGCAATAGAATGACAATCATATATTATTACGAGTCACCGAGTTATGGGCGTATAGAATGCGAGCACACCATATCATTTGAGTGTTTGTTCCACCATTGTTATGGTAATTATCTCTCTATCAAGGCCATTACTCCATTCATACAACATTTTCTTTCCAACTTTAATCGTTTACCTAATATAGAAATGTGATACCGTTTGTAATTGGTGTATGCTTTTTAGGAGTTCCAGTTTTTTGCAAAGCTACAATTGGTCTCGCATACTTCCTTTTCAAGTAATATCTTACTATTACTTTTTACACGTTTTAAAGGAAGAATGATAAAAGGTGTGATGGTGGCATTTAATGTGCAGTATTTATTTAATATTTTATTGATGTATTAACGTATAAAATAACCCACTTATATTTAAAGTAAATATTTTAAGTTACCTAATTAAAGTCACCTACTAAGTTATTACTCTAAGTAAACTTTGTTCGAGACCGTTTACAGTTTATGGGACAAGATAATAAAGCATTGCTTATTGTCCTTTAAGTTCGATAATTGTGATAAAACTAACTTAAGTTTAATATATTCTGTACACAATTCATAAAACTATCTAAACCTATATGCCTTTACGGCTTTAATACCAATTCTTGGCTAAAACTATTTATACTGTTGATAAAATAAGGTGGATTTGTTACATATGATATTAAATTTTATTTTACTCTTATTAACTTTCATATAAAAAAAAATTTACAGAGTAAAAAATATTTTACCATTTAGAAGTTATTTAACAAGTATGTAGGAATATATTATGTCTTAGAAAAAAAAACATTATCTGTTATAGGAATAATTAGTAATAGTAGACATATAATTTTGGGTAGACAGGGTAGTTTTTTTTGGTCAATGGGGTAGGTACAAAAACCTTAACATACTCATTGAAGTAGCATTTCCGAATCATGTCCAGTATAATCTTACGATCTAGTTTTGTTGCGGGCAGCGCCCACTTAATACACGTATCTAGGTATATATTCCTTCACCTACGACACACCCGTCAGGACTCGTAGGTACCTATAGGACATACGGTCTCTATATAAGCGTCAGTTATCTCACAATTTGGTACACAACAAGCCCTAGTGCTTACAGTGACTTACCGTATTAGACCTAGACAAACGATAGGAAAATGTTCGCTAAGGTAATGTGTAGTGATAAAAGTCTTCGGGACTTAAAAATACTCCTAAATACTGAATTACATCATTTTATTCTATTTTCTTTCTAAAATATTATGTTTGATTTAAACTACCTACCATAAATGGCTTAATAAAATAGTGATATTTAAAAAATTTACTCTAAAAAAATCTTCAAATTGTTTTATTTTGAAAATGTTTTTAAGTAGATTTTGTTTCAATACTCTTTCTCATACTTTAAATCTATGTATTCTAGGTGATCGTAACATGTGCCTTAATCAGCGTCGCCCGCGCTGGGCTGCTGGCGGCCCCTCACGGCGCTCTATCCACTCAGAGTATAGTCTTGGGCGCTCCTGCACTGGCGCATGGGTATGCTGCAGCTGCCCCCGCATATGGTGCACCTGCCTACGGACTGGGTGGTCTTGGGATCGGTAAGAAAAATCTAATATAGGTACCTATAGAACAGAATACTTTGTTGAAATCCTCCGAAACGGATTTACCGATTTTTTTCGTCTGAGAATAGGTTGTAAAGTATGGTCCACCTTCCTATTCCCAAGCCCCATTATAATTTTTGGATGCAGAACTTTTGCCGGGCCATCTAGTAGTATTATAAAACGCGTTTTTCAGGGACTAAATTACTCGAGAAAGTACCAAAAGACAGTGGAAGGATTAGTAAAGGTATCTGATTTCCAGTCAATAGAAATTTTATTTATGAAAAAAATAATACAAGTGTCATACTATGAGTTTTTAGGGAGATACCATAAATAACAAATAAAATAAATAAAAAATAAAATAAAAGTTATTCAATCAAATTCAGTCATGCCAATTTGCCATACAATAATGCAAATGCGATAATACTTGGTCACTACTGAATTACTACAGAATTGTTAATTTACTACGCTCCAATTAGAGCGGTGTTCTAAAATCAACAAAGAGATTGTAATCATGCATGACCAGTAATTCATTTTAAAGTGTATTCATTCTTGTTCGTAAATATTAGAATGATCTCATACGTATAAGAGATACTGTATATGGTTATCAAACAATATGTTACAATTGAGGGATGATTTTATAATTTATTTCTGATTAAATTGAGTATTTCCCATCACGAGAGTCATGAAGGTGCGCTGATCTACGCGTACAGGTAACATGCGTGTATTGACAACAGCGGGGTTGCAGGTCACGGCGCGGTCGTCTCCCACGCCGCGCCGCTGCTGCGAGCGCCCCTGGCGTCGCTGGCGCACGCAGCCGCCCCTGTTGAAATTTATGTAAGTAATCTAGCATTATTTTATACTACAAAGGGGCACAGGAATACGGTCCTCCCTGATGGGATGCGATTACCGTAGCCTATGGACGCTTGAAACACGCGTCACTCACGCGTTGCAAACCATGTAAAAATCTCTTCACTCCCTTCTTGAAGAACTCCATGCTGTACTACATTGGAAATACCAGAGATACTTCTCAATACAGACATTTTATCTTGAGCTAAGTAAATCTTACCTAAGCTATTTTTAATTTGTATAAATTGTAATCTTCTATTTAAAGCCAACTCTTAAGTAACTAAGCGGGAGCTGTTCTCATAATCCAAAAAAAACGCTTATGTTTTTTAATATTCAACCTTCATACCATCGCATATTTCATTTACGAACACACTTAATCTGATTCCAGGCCCACCCCCGCTACACATTCAACTACGGCGTTGCCGACGGCCACACCGGCGACCAGAAGAGCCAGTGGGAAGCGCGTGATGGCGATGTTGTGAAGGGCCAGTACTCGCTGGTCGAGCCCGATGGCACCGTCCGCACTGTCAACTACTCCGCCGATGACCATAACGGGTTAGTTGAATAATACTCTCACCAACCATAAACTTCAATATTTTAGACATCCCTGGTCCAAAAGTAATAACTACCTAAGTGTGCATAAGAAAGTCATGATATGATACTTATATATTTTGAGAAAAGCGTTTACGGTCTTGCAGAGCTTCCAAGTTGTTGAATGTTCCAGCATTATGCCTATGGTGTTTTAATCATAAAGGCGATCAGTTTTACTCATAGTGAATAACTCTTTATTCCAGTTTCAACGCGGTTGTGAGCAGGCAGGGGCATGCCGGACACCCCGCGGCTGGGCACGCGGTCGTGGCGGCGCCCTCCCTCGCGCACGGACATTACCTCGGCTAAACTCACCACCAGCTACCATCATCCATATTGACGACATCTATTTATTACATAAAAACATAGTTTAAGCACGGACGGAATGCGACAACGAAATGTGACTTCGTGGTAACGGCTCGAGATTCGATGACGTACGCTTTGACGCTCAGCGTTTCATAACTTGTATCCCGTGAAACTACACGGCCAAATATCTGTTCCCTTTCAAATATCTACAAAGTGCTTATTTAAGAGGCTAACTTTTGTATAATATTTTCTCTTAGCTATTAAGTTTCCAATCTACTGTATACATTTTGTGAAACGTTAAACTCTGCTTACGGGGTGATGTGCGGGAACTTCGGTTTTTGTGACTGTTAATAATGAAAAATAATATAATACTTTCATAATAATTTCTAGCAATTTTATTGAATTATCATCTCATCAGCAAAAAATGTTTAAATACCTACCAACCTGCTTTTTATTAGTCGCACAAAAAAGTGTTGAATATTTATAGGCAAATAAAATCAAAGAGACCAAATAATAATATAAAAAGAAAACTACGACTTTTGTTTTTAAACACAATTTAATACATACGGAAACAGTAACAAAAGTAAAGGAAATATGGTTAATGTACCGAAATAACATACACGTACAGAGTAATACAAGTAAATTTAGGATTAGGTATTTCTATAGGTGTAATAAACGAGACTAGGTGTCATAAAATTTAGAGACAATGCAGTCATGCGTGAAATACATAATATTAACACATTAAAAGCAAGTTCGCAGGCTTGAGAACTTGTTTTTCAGCTTGTTACATATAACATGTGACATACGTAATCTGTTCACCCACACTTGATGTGGTTTAATATTTTTTGAGTATAAAAAGCACTTACTCTTTTTCAATTATATCATTCATTTGTAAGATTCTAAAGATCATACACCTGAACAATGTTCTCCAAAGTAAGTTTGACATGACAGAATATCTTCAAAGTAATCTGAAAATCAAAAAACCAAATAAATAGTTTCACGGAACAAAAAGCCCTCATCGTGATCACCAACAGCCCATAATTACCATAAAAGGGCACTGCAAATACCCAGCTTAATATAAAAATTTACTTGCAGTTTAAAACCCTAAACACTTTTGATCTATACCATTCAATCTGTGTCTGTATTAATAACATATTGCTTCCAAACAGATCGTCATCCTCACCGTAGCGCTGTCAGTTGCGTACGCGCAGCATCATCATGGACAAGCTGTCTCCTCCCAGTCCATAGTGAGACACGAGTCTCACGGACAACACGGTGGACAGATCCTACAGCAGCAAGGCAACCATGGCGCCTCAGAATACTACGGTCATGGACATCATGAGGAGCAACACCAGGATTACTATGTAAGTATAAATCTTTTGTTCTCTCATTGAATGTACACGCAGTGTCTGGAATAGAGAGAGGTGGAAAAGCTTCGCAAAAGCCACAACCCACAACCCACTCATCAGACATTCCATAGTCACGACCATTCCGCCAGGAGTGTACGATTGAGAAGAAGAATAAATCTTTTATCTTAAGTAGGTAATAGGAAGTAGTATAAATGGAATTCAATCAATTGAATTAAATTAATTGTTTTGTAATCTTGACATCAAAAACTCACTTGAAAGTTATTATTTCTAAATCTTATATACCATACATGCTTTATGTTTTAATTGTTAGAAGTAACTCATAAAATTTTACATAGGTAATAGGTATTATTAAGCAAACTCTAAATAAACTTCTATATCATAAAACTATCTACTATAAATTCAAATTCAAATTCAAATTCAAATTCAAATTCAAATTCAAATTCAAATTCAAATTCAAATTCAAATTCAAATTCAAATTCAAATTCAAATTCAAATTCAAATTCAAATTCAAATTCAAATTCAAATAAATTTATTTAACAATAATATTTACACATTAATAAATCAATGGCCCCCGCACTAGGATAAACCTGTATCGCGGGCGACCCACAAGCATTACCCTGAAAAAATTAACAACAGGGGGAAGTTACATGTTAAACAATTCTATTACATACAAACAAAATAATAATAATAATAAAAATAGTAATTTAAATAATAATAGCTAATCAAAATCCACTATATATAGGTACTGTATCATCGTCTAATGCAAAAAAATCTTTCTTAAAAATTTAATGCAATAAATAGATAATAACTAAAAACTAAAAAATTCCAATCTTAATCAAATAAAGTTAATCATAATAAAAATTCAAAATCAGAAATTAAATTTAAATCAATTAGAATCAAAAACAAGAAACAAACACGAAATCGAAGTAAAAATTAAATACATATACAATTAGCACTTTTCTTAAATAGGTCTATTTATTGGTGTGTATTTGCGTGTGGGTGGATGTGAGTGTGAAGTGTGTGGTGTGTAATGGGTGTGAATGTGAACTCTTAACTCGGAACGACCATAATTTTTTCAGTTTGTTCATAAAGATAGCTATACTATCTACTAACCTTTAGCTGATAATGTAAACGGGTATTTACCATGCTATTGCAGGCTCACCCCAAATACGAGTACGAATACAAGATTGAGGACCCTCACACCGGCGACAGCAAGTCCCAGCACGAAGTCCGCGATGGTGACGTCGTAAAGGGCGCCTACAGCCTGCACGAGGCCGACGGCTCCATCCGCACCGTTGAATATTACGCTGACAAACACAACGGGTAAGTTATCATCTACTATGAAGGTATTATACATGCGAAAGTATGAATAAGTATGAATGGATGACCACAACGGCAGAAGGGATCTGCTTGGAATTTGGCTCAGTTAGAATATGTTCTGGATTAACACTTTTTATCCCGGGAAAATTGAAGGTCCCCGTGAACGCTGGTGAAACCACAAGGAGCCTAACTAGTAATAAAAAAAATTTCTAAAATGCATATGTAATTTAATTGCTAGGAGCTCAGAGATTTTCTGGGGATGCTCTATGACTATTACTTAAATGCCTAAAAATAGCATATTTTTAGTATGAAGCGGTGTTCTATTATTCCTATTATAAAGGGCTTGTGATATTAACCTTCGAATCAACACCAAGCGTAATACTAAAAATGGTTAAAGGCACTGGTAACCACATACCAGTGCAGTCCATCTGTTAGCATATAAGATAGCAAGCACTGAGGTAGTGGTGATGTGTGAGTACTAGTGGTGTAGAGAATATAGATGAGTTGTAATAGTGAAAGTGATAAAACTATTCGCATTTTGACAAGAATTAGATCAACATTTCACAATACTAAATGCTAGTGTGTTGTTTGATCGCAATTGCCGATAAACGTAAGGAAGCTAGAACCTAACTATCCGCATTCTGTTTAATAGTATTGTTGTCTAGTTCATTGTCCATATAATGGCAGTACATTGTTATGATTATGCATTCATTTGGACTATATACTGATAGATTAGTAAAACAGTATAGTATAATAGTATATTTTAGTCCCACAGGCAGCATGGGCGATATAGATAATAATGACTCACTCTTCTTTTTCAGTTTCAACGCTGTCGTGAAAAACTCCGAGCCAGCCAAGCATGCCTACCATCACTAAACGCTAATACGTATATTTACCTTCTCATGTCTTTGTTAATTTGTTACTATTTTTATTAAATAAATTGTCTAGTCGAATGTTAAATATTTTGATTAACCTGATCAAATATGTTTACATATTTTTAGCATTTGTATTTCTCAATCCATTGTGATAATTAATTGTCAGAAAAAACTGTCTGATTTATGATACTGTATGACCTTTATCACCCCTTCTATAAATAACAGTTATTTGTATTATGTACACGTACATTATAATTAATTTTCATGTCAAAAGTCAATTGAATTTTCTGTAATACAGAGCATAAGAAATGATTTGATTGTATAATAAATTAGATTACTGTACGAAATCTAAAACCACTCGACATCTAGGTCATCAATGTCAAAAATGATTAATTTGATACCTACTCTAACGGGTTTAATAACATTTCGAAATCTTTACAATCACCTTGTAATAAAGTTTTATTGTATTGATTGATACATAATATGACAATGACGATACAATAATTTAAATGCGTGTCAATTGAAAACGTTACATAATTCAATTAAAATAAGTAAAACAGCTGTAACAAAAATAAGGGATTTTACAGTCCACTGGTAGGACACATACATTGGTAGGATTTATTTTTTTATTCTTAGAATTTAAATTCGGCTTGTCTTGACAAAGTGGGTAAATATTGACTAAAAGCTATATGCTAACAATCGATGTGCCTTTTAGACACAATTACTTATTTGTTGTACGATGTTATAGAACTATAGTACCATTATTTGTATAACACATTTTATTAGCAACTAGGACTATATATTGTATAGTATTTATTCGGCTATTTAGGTTTCTTCTTGTTATCCGGCCATAGCACGGAAATTTACTCAATAATTTCGGAATAAAACATGTTGTACCAAGAATTAAATTAATTTATTAATTTAGCGTACGTAATAAATACACATCTAATAACAATAATGAATAACATTATAAAAACGGCAACAATATTAAATTAATTAAATATATCTAATTTTGATGATGACTCTCAATGTGGACGTGTTGTCCAGGGGCGGAGTGCTTGACAATTGCACTGAATCTGTAAAAAAAAGAGAGAAATAGTTGACAATCGACTAAAACACAACAGCTGCTGGGAAAATAAATGTTTTTACAATAGATTTGTATGAAATACACGTATTGTAAAAACGATTCTTACCCATGATGCTTGTCGGAACTATATTCAACAGTTCGTACAGATCCATCAGCCTCATGCAGTGAGTATACACCCTTTACAACATCGCCATCACGGATCTCATGCTGGAACTTGTTGTCACCGGTGTGGGGGTCCTCAACCTTATACTCATACTGGTACTTGGGGTATGCCTGTAATAGTAAAAGTAATATTAACATATATATTGAATGCGCATGCTAGGCTCAACAGTGATTTAAACGGATGAAGATGTGATCCGAATAAATAAATGGAAAGTTGCTATAAAACTGGAAGGCGGAAATTAGCTATTTAAATTCGAGCGAAGCAAACTTACGTAATAGTCGATAGGCTCATCGTGGGATCCATGTGCTTCGGCCTGGTGATGGACGGGGACTTGGTGGGGTTGAGCTCCATGGTAGCTAGGACCTTCACGGGCTGGGGTGTAGTAAGCCTGAGGCCTGTGGCGTTGGGGCTGGTGAGCAGCCTGACTCTCATGCCGAGCAGGAGGGTATTGAATAGCCTGATATTTGTGCTGCACAGGAATAGCCTGATGGTTCTCTTCTCCGCTTTCCTCTTGCACATATTGGTAAATAGGGGTAGGGCTTTCAGGTTCAGCCTCCTGCGACTCTTGCGATAACTGTCCATGGTGGATAATGCTCTGTGATGAATATGCCTGACCATGACTCTCCTGTGATGGTTGATACTGGGCCTTGGTTATTGGTGCTGGTTGATACTGGTTCTCCGTTATTGGTGCAGGTTCCTGTGGGATCCTAACTTGGGGGTTCTCGTATGGCCGACGGTATGCTGAGGGTTCTTCACGCTGGATAGCTTTTCTAGTGTATTCATATTCCTGGGCAAACACTGCAGCCAGTGATGCGACGACAATCAAAACCTGAAACATAAAAGGGAAAAATCAGCAAACCATGCATATATCTACAATTTTGCATACAATACTTCACATACGTACTTTTGTAAACATTTTGTTCTTTCTCCTTTGACTTCCGCAGTGGAACTGATGAATTAACATAGTCATTAGCTCAATATATACCGGAGACGTTACGAGAGAGTATTGAAACAATTTGTTGGGGTTTGGAGCCTCATGTTTGATACCCGGCGCGCGCGCAGACCACATGACGTAATTTACGTAACCAATGTGAAGGTTGTCAGTCCACTAAACTAGTGCATACCATATTATTTGCGAATGATCTCATTAATAACAATGCAGGTGGGTCGTACAGGAAATCTATTCTCTTTACAATCGGCCTATAATCTAAGAGAAATCTTACTATTTAGTATTCTACCAGTTGACTATTGAACTACCTAAAAGACTACTTTTTTTTAATTCAACCAAAACTAAAACGATTTCACCTTAAAATATTACCTAAATGTGCTTTATATTGCTGAGCTCACCTTCAAACACACGTACAGTACAGGCATAACTTTTTATAATTACGTCGTTATGAGTTAAACACAAAATGTGCCTACTTCAGTAGAAAATGAAGACAACTTTCTGTGATTATAACTGTTGAATTACGTGGTAATTGCAATGAATTTATTAAAAGATAATTACATATCTAATAAACTACTGTCTATTGGGGAAATAAGGAAAGAATGGAAAGCAATTTAAATGAAAACTACAATTTTTATTTTGCAATTAGAATTTAACAAAAATCATTTTATTACTTAATCTTATTTAATGATTCTTACATTACGTTACCCTTATTTATTCTTGACAAAAATGCACATTATTATTTATCTATATTTGTGCCCTATTAGGTATTTTAAAGTAATATGAAATAAGTAAATAAACCCAAAAGTACGATTTAAATACCATTGCTTTAGGAGATAATAGATGGATGGTACAATTTAATTACTTTTCAGCAACAGTTGTTCTCATACCACTGTTAATGCACGGGTAAACAGCAGTCTACTGATTTAATCTCATTCTTGTCCATCAAACCCACATCTCGTGACAATGGAAAGTAACCTTAACGGTGTCAATGTTATCGGTCTTTTTGCCGTAAAATTAGGTGAACTACGCATTGATTCTTTGGTGAGCCATGAACCACATTTAAATATTTATTTTTCTATGATTTTGCAATTTCCCTTAAACTTCGTGATGGTGGTTTGTCAAGGTGTAATGAAAAACATTGAAAAAGGCAATACGAATAACATAGGTATGTTATTCGTATTGCCTTTTTCAGACACAATTACTTATTTGTGTGTTTGCTTTTTCTTCTTCCAGTGTGTAGGTACACACTTAAAGAAGCAATTATGATATTTTGTTTCAGTACCTACTCTAATTTAGATTTTTTTAATTATACCAAATTTGCAATTCTGATATTTATCAGTATAGCGATGCTAATATTTAAATTCCGTTTGAGTACACTTGTCTTTCTGTCCACCGTTCACCTATTTTATTACTTGCACTACTTTATGCCTACATAAGTTCACTTGTGGTGGAAACTTTCTAAGTAATGTTATTGCGGAAACGGATTTCCTTAGCTCATCGAAAACCAGATGTTGTTGAATATCAATCTGTATTTAATCTATTTATTATTTGTTTATGTAATTACGCAAATAATAATGCCCATTGAGTTTGATTTTTCACAAAACCTGCACCAGATAGAAAATAATGACATAAAGGAGGTGTTGTATATGTAGGTACCTACTAATAGCTGAATATTATATAGATGTATAATAATAGACAAGTAAATAACAAAACAATGTGAATTAAATTAGATACTTTATTGTAACTTAACTTATTAAAATTGTAGTTTAATAGAAAGTGTATAAATTAATGGTGGTAGTTGTAATGAGGCTGAGCTTCGATATGTTTTGATGCACCAGTGTTGGAGACGAGTGCATTGAACCTGTGAAAAGGAAAATATATTTTTTTTACCAAAACTGACATTAGCTAAACTTAGAAATTGAAATGTTTATATAGCTACTTTCAAATTAAATCAATTAATTGACTGACATAATTAATTAACTTTTTAATAGACGGTCTATTATATATCAAAAAAATAGTTGAGACTGTTTTTTGTTGAATATAACTCGTCAAGTATACAATTTCCGTAAGAATTCCTTTTCATAGAAACATACCTTATAACTAACACTTACCCGCTTTTCTTGTCAGCTGTGTATTTGACAGTGCGGATTGAACCATCAGCTTCGTGTAAGCTGTATACACCCTTCACGACATCTCCATCGCGAGCCTCATGCTGGAACTTGTTGTCACCAGTGTGTGGGTCTTGTACTTTGTACTCAAATTCGTATTTGGGGTGAGCCTAGAATCAATTGATGCTATGAGAAAATAGGATAAATAAACAACAAAACACCACTATTCTACTACTACTACTTACTTACTGTCGGATTATTTTACTCGACAAATACAAAATACACCAAAGAGGCATGCAGACTATGCAGAGGTCACAATACTGAGAATCTTTCTTGCTGACAATATGAACAATGTCCTAAATCACTAGGAAACGTAACCAATCCGAGGCTTCGTAAATATTTCTAAGTAAAGAAACCTTATTTAATTATCTGTTTTAGGACACAAAACTTCAGTACTTATATCGTAACACTAAGTACACAATCACAAAGGTGATCTTTTAATATGCAGTATCTATTACAAAATACAATAAACTTACATAGTAATCCTCATGATGAGACTCTTCGTAATGAGATTGCTGAGGAGAAGATTGTTGGATGCCGTGGTACTGAATTGGAATATGTTGGATAGAACTTTGCTGGACCAAACCATGGTGGATTGGGGCGGCGTGTAGGCTCACAGCTTCGTGAACAGGGGCTGGTTGCTGGACGTAGTAATGTTGAGCTTGTCCTTGCGACTCTATGTGACCGGAATTGTGATGAACAATACTTTGAGAGGAGACTGCTTGACCATGAGATTGAGGTGCTGAGTAAGACTGGTAGTTTGCTTGTACGGGTATTGAGTGGTAGCTCTGGAGCTTCTGGGGTGCTTCATGCTTTACGATTGTCTGGAGGGTGTAGCCATGATGGTGCTCTTGGCAGTACGCCAATGCTACCAAAGCGACAATTGCTAATACCTGTAAATTAAATTATTGTTGTATATACCATTCTATTTAGGGTTAATTTTGAAATAATAAATGTTTATTTTGCATTTAATAATTTACCTTTGTAAACATTGTGTTGTTATTATCACAAATGTAGTTGTGAATCTGATACTGAATACATGAAAAGCATCGGTTTTTATACAAATAAAATTTTGGTTCAAAAACTGGTTTGATACAGTTTTGGGTAGACCTCTCTCTGTGAGTGTAATTTCACGCATACTATCGAAGACCTGGTTTAAATGTAGTCATTTGAGCAGGCAATATGATCCTTCTCGCAATTGCGTATTTCTTCAGAATCGCTTAATCAGACATCAGAAAGTAAAGGGCTTGTTCAAATTCAACAATTCAACATCACTGGTCCTAATTCCATTGTATTGTTATTGCTGTAAACATATGTTTTTTTATGACGCATCGGCTTATTAGGTTGTATGGTTTTTGAAGATTTATAGCTGGTGGTGATCTTTGATAGGAATTACTCAAGTTATTTAGATATTAGTTGTATTTTTTTAATATACATAGATTTAAAATACTTTTGACTATTTTTTTTTTCAAATTGTGTTGTCATTAACAAGAATATATTATTTATTGGTTATTTTACAAGATTCTCAAGAATATACACCTTGTTTGAAATTAGTAAATATGTTAATAACTTCTACAGTTTAAACTCTTTAACGGAACAAATTATTCGTTCCATAAAATGTAGGATATTAACATCATTGCAAAAAAAAAGAAGACGTATCAAATTTAATCAGAGTAGAATGCGCCGCGCCGCTGTATAATTCCCCGTAATAAGTTTTTTGCTATAACAAAGTGGTAGTTGCAACTGTTTTATCACTTAGGCAGTTTTTTTGCTCATTTAGATTTGTGTCAATATTATAACCGAGTGAAACTTGCATAAGTTTCCTATAGTAATTGCGGCAATGTCATACGGCCAAACGTAGGGAGGTATGCCGACCGATTTTACGAAATCATTGTGCATACTAAAGTACGTAAACAATAATAAGTGTCAATAATTTAGAGTGAAATCAACATTACCTTGGTGACTTTTGTTATTGATATAAAAGAGCTTGATTTTAGACGTAATGTATCAGTTCGGTATTGGACTTAGTATCATTAGCATAACAGCTAAATAAATAAATCATTTTAAAATGATCTCAAAGGTAAATAAATAAAATCAAGTGTTAGAAATTAAATTGTGGCAGTGATGATTAGGGATATCTTCTAATCAAAAGTCATCTATACCTCTATAAATTGCAGAATTCTAAATAGTGAAGCGTCATAGCAGGCTCTAAACATATAATCTCTAAAACAACGTGTGTAAAAAAAATAAGATTACCAACCAACGTGAAATATTTTACATTACTTCTTCTACATCAATAATTACTATTTTGTTATAACAGTAGTAGTTTATGTGATAAATGTGTGTGAACGGATTTGGATATACAAACTCATCATCACATATTCTGATCACAGGAAAACATTGGGCATCCTTTGCAGTAAAGCGTCTGGACCACTAAAAAGCTGCATAGTAAAATGAATATAAAATTTCAGGTTGTCTGTCTCCTTGCTGCGGTTGCTGCAGTATCAGCTTACCCCCATGGCCATGGGTTCTCATCTCAGCACATCTCGCGCCATGATGGGCCAGCGCATGTAGTGCATGTCCATGGAGACGGTCACGGCCATGGTCATGGACACGGCCATGAAGATCAAATCGATTACAATGTAAGTGCAGAGCTTAAATTGCTGACGATATTATTTTATATGGCTTAGATTTAAATTTTTAAAACTAGTTGACCCGCGTAACTTTTTAGCTTCTATTGCATGTTTTTGCAACATTTTTCATTGATTCTCCGTTCATATTCGTCGTAGCGTGATTATATATAGCCTTCCACTATAGATGGGCTATACTTTTGTTATACTCAGAAATAATTTTTCAAATCGGACCAGTAGAACACGCTAGTTCAAAGAATTTTGCAGCATGATATATAGATGTGTGACAATGTGTTTATAATTATGGTGGATGATCGGTAACTAACACTGAAGTTACTTTTATTTTCATTTCCAGGCTTACCCCAAATATGAATTCGGATACAAAGTAGAGGATCCCCACACTGGTGACTTCAAGTCTCAGCACGAGCACCGCGACGGAGATGTTGTCAAGGGATTCTACTCTCTCCACCAGCCCGATGGCTCCATCAGAGTGGTAGACTACCACGGTGACAAACATACCGGGTAAGAACCTATATCTTACTACTTCGATAATGATTCTGGGGGGCTTATACAGATATGATCACCTTTTGCCATATTCGTTTTAATCACCATGTCACTTGTATATGGGCCTCCTTAACTCTGTCAAAATGTAATAACTTAATAGCAGTAAGCGTAGAAATGTTTTATTAATTAGGTTTTCCGTTTTCCAGTTTCCATGCTGACGTGAAACACAGCACACACCACATCGTTCCTGAGAAGCATCATCATTATTGATTGGGCTCTGATATTGTTACATCTACTGTTACTGTTGATACTATACTGTTCTGTGATCTTTTATTATCCTAAAAGTTTTCTTATGTTTGTACCCAATAAACTCAGTTACTGAAATATTTTGATTTCTTATTGATCTATTAACGATCTAGCAGCTGACTGCTAAGTGGCAATGTTTTGAGTAGGTATCTCATAAAAGTCATATATAATAATACGATCGTATTATATGGCGTTTATGAGTTTGATAAAAATCATTCGATTCCTGTTCGATTTAGCATCTCATAGTGTTTAAACATTTATATTTGTTTTTACACAGACTACATAATTTGAAATTCATAAGTATTTCCTTTAATATACCTGCCAAGTATATACTTACTAATTATTATTTAAGCATTAGATAGCATTATCCAATTTAAGATAAGTATTACGGAAATTTATGTTGCAAAGAACTAACTTAGCAGTAAGTATTTGCCTGGATGAAATCATATAAACGATTAGGCAGCCTATTTTTTATCATCTGTATTTATCATTCATTTCTACTTTGTTTCTTTCCTGTGCTGCCTTGTGGTGTTCAAAATAGTATACAATTTTGTAATAGATTATATATATAGATGTAACTTTCTTCATCAAAATATGTAAATAGGCACTTCATACGAGTCTGCGTGTTTAATAAGGAAGGTAATGCAAACGAATCGACCGTAATCAAGGTCCCATTACCTACATTATGTCACTTAAAATCTGTATCATTTAAACCTGTTTAAGCCTTTATTATTGCGAAAAATACTCTTACCTTACGTTTCATTCCCGCGTATAAAAAATCGAATGTTTTGTAAAAAAAATATCATTAACAGGTTGCATTTCACGTGGTTCAGATCAGTAAACAAAATAATAAGCCATGTATTCAAAGGTATTTATTTTAAATACTAACAATTATTTTCGTATATTATTCTATTGTAGGTAACTTCAAATCAAATAACATTTCACTGTCGTGGAATACAAGTCTCATATAAGGGATAACAACTACATCATATTGTTATCCAAAATGCTACTTAGAAGATAGTTTTTATATTTAAGCTATCCATATATCATTTAAGAAGAACTACAAATAGTGACTTACTTTTCTAATAAAATTTTCACAGATAATTCTCGTAGCTGTGACTCTCGCGGTCGCCGCGGCTCAAGACAGCCACGGTCATGGTTACGGTCACGGTCACGGACACGCGATCTCGTCACAGAATATCGTCTTACACCAAACCAATGACCACAGCAAACATGGAGCACAACAAGGGTCCTACCACTCGCACGGACATGGACACCACCAGGAAGAACATGTCGACTACTATGTATGTTTTATTGTAATCTATTGTTTTATTTGTTTTTCTATGTCGACATTACTATGATTGCCATAATTTGTCCACAGGCTCACCCCAAATACTCGTTCGAGTACAAGGTGCAGGACCCGCACACCGGCGACAACAAGTACCAGCACGAGACGCGCGACGGCGACGTGGTGAAGGGCGTCTACAGCCTGCACGAGGCGGACGGCACCGTCAGGATCGTCGAGTACTCCGCAGACAAGCACACCGGGTAAATAGATAACTCCATTTCTTTTTTATCTAATTCTTCTTTTATGTTCAATACTTTATTAATATGTTTTTGGTTTTGATCCTATTTATACAGATTTTTTTATTATTTTTACTTACTACAGATTCAACGCAGAGGTAAAGCGCGAAGGTCACGCCAAACATATTGTTCCTGTCCATCATCACTGATCGCGTGTTAAAGTATGATTACCGTTAGAAACTTGTTTTTGTTATGTTTCAGTTAAGTAATTGTTACTGCCTATTTGTAAATACTGAATAAATGATATTGAAATTGATGTTTTCTTTTTTTGCTATTTAAGTATTGCTTACACAGAGTGTCGTTAGTAATTTGAGCAATAAATAAATAAAAGTACCTAATTAATGTTCATTTAAAATTAAAAATTAACTTTGGAATTTATACTTCCTCAATTTTCTGTAATTGTCAGTGGTGAGAATAAAACTATTTTATTTAGGTATTTTTATTTTTACATTTATGGTTTTAAAGGTTTTTGGGAAGCTGTATATGGAATGTAGGTAGAGAGCACATGGGAAATATTTAATAGAAAACGAGCGCATCAATTAACTCTATAACCTATGTATTGTATTGTATGCCATATTAGATACTATATTAAACTTAAGAAGGTTCTTATACGTTATTTAGAGTATAATTATTGTACCTTCTTAACCCTTTGGGAGTAAAATGGTAAACACCCACACTCAGTTACAAAAATTACTTGATAGTTACATAGGTACCTAGGTATTTCTAAAAAACCCTCCACAAAGGTGACAGTATTATGAAATTATAAATTGATAGAACGCCTTATTTTAATTGATATCACGGGGCATCTAGTTGAAAAAAAAGTAAATAAAATAAATCTTAACTTAATAAAGGCACTGATATTGATATATTATATATCCATTAAATCTCTCGAAGCCCTACTTCATATATTTGCTGTATCATAAGTTTTATAAGATTCCAAGTATTTCTTTGCCACAAAATTATATAACAAATCTACTACAAATATACAATGCATTAAACACTTAAAGATTTCATATATCACATATCACACCAACGATGCTATAACGTCACTTATAGTAAGAAGCATTTGAAAAATCAATATTCTATTACAACGTAGGTATAGTTGTTCTCAACTAAACAAATAAAATAATAATGTAGAAACTAAAACTTTAAACTTCATTTTAAAGTAAAAAAAATCCGTGTGCTCTCGTGGGACACCGGATTAATTTTAAGTTCTATTTGAGGTATAAAGAACTACACCAACAGACCAGACCAATAGTATTTATATAATTTGAATTAAGAACGAAGAAAAAAAGCCAAAAATTCAAATGACATTCCAATTCCAATTTCAAATCGACAGATGTTACACCGATGACACAATAATAATCTTACGTTACGGAAGTCTTTTCCCGGTAGTACTCTACCGGGTATTACCCCTCCGCATCGTCCCACAAGGAACTTAGTTTCGAAAACAACTCACCAATTACTATTAAAAAATATTAAACGTTTGCAAATTACTAGCCTTGAATAAGCGTCGTTATGGTACCATATGTGCGATATGAATTGACAACCTAACTAAGCATCTATCATATCACCTAGGTGTAGTAAAATTGTAACAGGTAATTTTGATTAAGTAAATAAACACGAGCTGGTGAAACACTGTAATGTTAACCTTCAGTGACATACACTTTTACATTACAATTATTTTATTGAATTAAATTTTACTACACTACGCCGGAAATGAACGCGGCATACCGAGCAATCAAACGTTTTGCGTAATTATTACAAATACTGCATACTGAAGTTTGTGATAAAAACTGCCTACATTATTTCAGAGAGAAATCAACATTACCTTGATCAATAATTTTTGATATCAATATAAAAGACTAATGTTTTAGAAAATATGTATCAGTTCAATACAGAGCTGTGTGTCACTAACACATATTCAAAACAATTTAAAATGATTTCAAAGGTAAGAAAAAATTACTACGACGAAAGATAAAAGTAATTGTTGTGACTAAAACAAAAAATATACGCTATAATGACGTTTCCGGTTATAATGAGTCATGTGCAGTGCATAGAATTTTACGTCGTCCACTTCACCAAAAACTAGCTATGTTAGGATATTTTTTTCCGTGGTTCAATTACTACGGAAGTTCTTATGACGTGACTGTTGTAAACGAGCATAACTACTTAACTGTTACTTATGAGACGCCGGTTCTTTTTATTACGGAAATTGTTTCTTCAAACTTAAATAACCACACTTTTCTATAAACATTGCATGTAAAATTCTTATACACATTTCAGGTGTTGAGCATCCTAGCTGTTGTAGCTGTAGTGTCCGCGCAACACGGACACGATCACGGACACGCGTACTCCTCGCAGCACCTCCACAAGCACGATGGACACGCGACGCCTGTGCACTTCAAAGACCACCATGGACATGAACACCATGACTATTTTGTAAGTTATTTGTCATATTTGTGTCTATTTTGTAATTTAATTAGTGTCAACAAAATATAATATTATGACGCCTGTTAAATGTTTAACAACAGTACCAAAAATCTTTCGTTATTCTATCTATTTTAGTTAAAGAGCCAGCAGAGCTCCATTGATCTCATCTTTTTTAATTTAGTTGAACTCCGAAACATAATCGTATTATATATTATGCATTTTATTTATATTTTGGATAAATATAGTAAAATTACTTAACTTAACGTAGGTACCTATATTAACGAATTTCATTGTAAGGTTACTTATACAAGTAATAATCCCATGAAGTTCATAATTTTAGTCTCACGATATACTTTTTTTTCCCTAGACTCACCCTAAATACGACTTCGAGTACAAGGTGAAGGATCCTCACACTGGAGACCATAAGAGCCACCACGAGACCCGTGATGGCGATGTTGTGAAGGGATACTACACCCTGCAAGAGCCCGATGGTTCCATCAGGAAGGTAGAATACCACGCCGACAAACATACTGGGTAAGACGATCACTATTTTCAGAAGAAAACTTGCGGTATCTATACTAATTCCATTATAAATAAACTTCAACCGTTAAATCAAACAAAAGCTAAATAAAATTATTTTTAAGCAAATGCAAATACGCGATTGTGAAAATAGATGTCTGCTTCTCCTTCACGTAAAAACTGGTGAAAGGACTTAGACAAATAAAGCCGCAACGATAGTTCTTTTGATTACTACTTTTCTGTTGATTTGATTGTGGAATACCATCGGTAGTGGATGTTACCGTGGGGCGGAACTGGCGGGAGATATAATATTATTATGCAATGTGATAATAAGATACATTTTTCTTTACAGTTTCCACGCAACCGTTAAGCACAGCACCCACCACATTATTCCTAAGAAGCATCACCATCATTACTAATTATAATAATGTCACAATTACTATAATCTATGTTTTGTTCCTTCTTCATAAGAGTGCCTTATTGTTAAATGTTTTTATATGTTTATAAAGAAATAAAAAATATTAAATTGAAATACTGCATTTATTGGACACCCTATCATGATTTAATCCTCACTTTCCTAAAATAATATAACTAGTCTAGATTAGAGTATGCTACTAATGCATACACATTCCATTTCAAGCTAGTGACAATGTAAAAGTCATATAGTGACTGTAAAACTTCTATACTAACCTCCAATTAATCTAAAACTATTGTTTTACTTTCATTTATAATATGCATGCATGCATCAAGTAATACTTTAGTTTTTGAACATCAATAACAGTGGGCAGGAATGTCTTTGTAGATTACCGAATATTTTACCGTTGAGTTGGGATGTCCGGTCGAGCGTTTTAATATAACTAATAATATTAACTTAAAACTAAATAACAGATTATGAATTTATAATAAATAACAGATGTCATCTTTTAATTTAACAAGTTTAATAAACGACTTTTTTTTATACTACAAAGGTGGCAAACAGGCATACGGTCCCATCTGATGGGAAGCGGTTACCATAGCCTACGACTTCACAAAACATAAATTTTTTTTTGAATGAGATTTTATCAAAGCTTTAAACTTCCATGATACATGCATCTATGTTAGACGTGGAGACATAGAAATAGTATACATTTCTTCTTCTTCTTTTTCTTCCTGCCCTTATCCCACCTAAGCAGGGTTGACACAATATGTGTTTACTGATAAATAGAAATAAAAAAAAAAACTTATTTAAACTTCCAAGACATATGCATCTGGACATGACATGACAGACGTGGAGACATAGAAATAGTATTATGTTTATTTTACAAAAAAATATTTGTAAGAAAATAATTTCCATATGTTTTGTTTCCAAAGCTTACTTAATACTTAAGTGGAATATTGGTACCCGTAGAATTGCGAGCAAAAGAAAGGCTAACATGAATGAAATGCTTTACAAGGACGTTTTAACTTATGTAATTTCACAAAATCAGGAGCTTTTACCGCAAACTGGTCTGTTGGGTAGTTAACATTGGCAATTTTATTATTAAAATTTTGTATGAGCATATAAAAGGGCTACAGATACATTTTTATGATACCAGTTACACTAAGATATTCCATAGGTGCACAGCTTGAGTAATAAAGAAATTATAAGATGTTTCTAAAGGTATGTTCTAGATATTACTATAGTTAAAATATTACATATGATATTACTGCTATATTCATAGACGCGACAATATATAAAAAAAATTAAGAACAAAAATGGAATGAAATTCGACTAATTAAGTGCCTAGTTCTGAATTGTTGTTTAAATATACGTACATAAATAATATTATTTCGTAGGTAGTCCTTGTTGCCGCAATAATATCAGCGGCAACAGCCCGGCCCGGGGACAGTCATGGTCACGGTCACGCATTCTCATCACAGAGCATCGTGCTGCACCAGGATCATGAACAGAAAGAACATGAGATCAAACCGATCGTGTATCTCCAAAAACAACCATCTTACTCATATGCACATGATGAGCATAAACAAGCGGTCTCATCTCAAAACATTATTCTACATCAAGAACAAAATAATCGTAAATTGTTATCTGACTATGTCAGTACTCCTCTAGTGTACTTGCAACAAGAATCTTCATATACTAACGGAGAAGATAAATACCAACAAGCGGTTTCATCGCAAAACAATGTGCTTCATCAGGGATACCAACAAAATAAACAACTGTCATTATCTGACTATGCAAGTGATTCTGGTAAATATCTTCAACATCAAGAGACTTATTCTCAAGGAGAAAATAAGCACGAACAAGCAACATCAGCCCAAAGTATAGTATTTCATCAAGGACATGGACGAAATGAACAAACGTCGTCGTCTTACTCTCACGGTCAAGGAAATCATCATCAAGCGACATCATCCCAAAGTATAGTATTGCATCAGGGACATGGACAAAATGAACAGGAATCGTCGGCTTACTCTCACGATCAAGGAAATCATCACCAAGCGACATCATCCCAAAGTATAGTATTGCACCAGGGACATGGACAAAATGAACAGGAATCGTCATTGCATTATGATATCAAACCAATTGTGCACCTCCAACATCAGCAATCTTATGCTCATGGAGAAGGAAATCAGCACCAAGCGACATCATCTCAGAATATAGTATTGCACCAGGGAAATGCACAAAATGAACATGCATCGTCGTCTTACTACTCTCATGGTCAAGGAAATCATCACCAAGCGACATCATCCCAAAACATAGTATTGCACCAGGGACATGGACAAAATGAACAGGAATCGTCATTGCATTATGATATCAAACCAATTGTGCACCTCCAACATCAGCAATCTTATGCTCATGGAGAAGGAAATCAGCACCAAGCGACATCATCTCAAAACATAGTATTGCACCAAGGACATGGACAAAATGAACATGCATCGTCATCTTACTCTTATGGTCAAGGAAATCATCACCAAGCGACATCGTCCCAAAACATAGTATTGCACCAGGGACATGGACAGAATGAACAGGAATCGTCATCGCATTATAATATCAAACCCATTGTTAACCTTCAACATCAGCCGACTTATTCTTATGGTCAAGGAAATCATCACCAGGCGACATCATCCCAAAGTATAGTATTACACCAGGGACATGGACAGAATGAACAGGAATCGTCGTCTTACTCTCATGGTCAAGGAAATCATCACCAAGCGACATCATCTCAAAATATAGTATTGCACCAGGGACATGGACAAAATGAACATGCGTCGTCGTCTCACGGTCGAGGAATTCATCACCAAGCGACGTCATCCCAAAGCATAGTATTGCACCAGGGACACGGACAGAATGAACAGAAATCGTCGTCTTACTCTCACGATCAAGGAAATCATCACCAAGCGACGTCATCCCAAAGCATAGTATTGCACCAGGGACATGGACAGAATGAACAAGAATCGTCGTCTTACTCTCACGGTCAAGGAAATCATCACCAAGCGACGCCATCCCAAAGCATAGTATTGCACCAGGGACATGGACAGAATGAACAAGAATCGTCGTCTTACTCTCACGGTCAAGGAAATCATCACCAAGCGACATCATCTCAAAATATCTTATTACACCAGGGGCATGGACAGAATGAACAGGAATCGTCGTCTTACTCTCAGGGTCAAGGAAATCATCACCAAGCGACGTCATCCCAAAGCATAGTATTGCACCAGGGACATGGACAGAATGAACAGGAATCGTCGTCTTACTCTCACGGTCAAGGAAATCATCACCAAGCGACGTCATCCCAAAGCATAGTATTGCACCAGGGACATGGACAGAATGAACAGGAATCGTCGTCTTACTCTCACGGTCAAGGAAATCATCACCAAGCGACATCATCTCAAAATATCTTATTACACCAGGGACATGGACAGAATGAACAGGAATCGTCGTCTTACTCTCATGGTCAAGGAAATCATCACCAAGCGACATCATCTCAAAATATAGTATTGCACCAGGGACATGGACAAAATGAACATGCATCGTCGTCTCACGGTCGAGGAATTCATCACCAAGCGACGTCATCCCAAAGCATAGTATTGCACCAGGGACATGGACAAGAAGAACAATCATCTTACTATGATATCAAACCAGTTGCCTATATACAGCATCAACCTTTACAATTATCTTATGGGCAGGAAACAAACCAGCAAGCCGTTTCATCTCAAAATGCTGTACATCACCACGCCTATGGTAAGACTGGAAACCAATTGGCATCTCATTATGTGGTCGAGCCTGTGCAACACCAGTCTTCTTATATTTCCAACGGACAAAATAAACATGCTGTCTCGTCTCAGAATATTGTATTGCATCAAGGTCATCAGCACTTCCAACATCAGCCAGCCTACTCTTATGGACATGGCTACCATGGACAAACTTTGTCCCATGGCCATTATGGACAACAAGGTTCTCTAAACTATGAGATCAAGCCGCTAGGGTACTCCCAGCAGACTTACGGACACAAAGGACATCATGAAGAGGATCACATCGATTACTATGTATGTTGATTATATTTCTTTTAATTGTATCCCAATAGCACTCCAGTTAGTTAATTATATATTATTTTATTTAGGCCTACCCGAGATACGCGTACGACTACAAGGTGCAAGACCTGCACACCGGCGACAACAAGTACCAGCACGAGACGCGCGACGGCGACGTGGTGAAGGGCGTCTACAGCCTGCACGAGGCGGACGGCACCGTCAGGATCGTCGAGTACTCCGCCGACAAGCACACCGGGTAACAAATAATAATCAGATTTTTTGACACAGCATTTCGTGTGGTATTTACGAAGGACCTTTTTGAAGTTTAAGTAATTGATTCTCAATATTTTACAGGTTCAATGCTGAAGTCAAGCGTGAAGGTCATGCCAAACATGCTGAAGAAATCCGTCATTATTGATTTATATAACTAATATGTAGATAATCTAAGAAATTTCAATGTGATATAGAACAAATAAAATATTTTAATGTAAAGAACATTTTGTTTTCGTACTTATTTATTAACATATTTTTAAACATGTTTTTTTTAGACTTTAGTTAATATTTCGGTACTTTTTTAACACGGCTAATCTGATTCTGAACTATATTTAAAGGTAAACCATATTTACTTTACGTAATAAAACATGATAGTATAATAGTTAATAAATCCATATTAAAACTTAAATTTATTACACTGAAACACTCAAACAGATTTGTTCATACATATTATTGTTCATACTCACAAACATTCATCCCGAATAGGAATCGAACCCATGACCTCAAGCTAAACGACAAAGTTGTTATGCACCAACTAAAAATAAAATTACTTATATATTATTTTTAATTCAGTTATAAAATTTTATATTTACTGTCCCATGGGGAAATCAGTTACATTACTTACATCTGGAAAATAAGGAACGTAGCAATAACTATGGACTTAACTAGTATTTTATGTATTAAGTAACTAGCTGCCTCCCCGCGGTATAGCCTATGTTACTCGGGGATAATGTAGCTTTCCAAAGGTGAAAGAATTTTTGAAATCGGTCCAGTAGTTTCGGAGCCTATTCATTACAAACAAACAAACAAACAAACAAACAAACAAACAAACAAATCTTTCCTCTTTATAATATTAGTATAGATAATAATTAATTATACTATAACAGATTATAATTATTTTATACTTTAGTTAATATGTCGGAAAATATTGTACCTACCGATTTACGTTATGTAGCGCTTACCAACAGTTATTGCAAATGTTGCATTCCATAACTGGGCGAATAAAATTTTTTAACTGTCTAATTATTTTGAGTGAAATCAATATTACCTTGATAACTTTTGTCTTTCTAACAATATAAAAGAAGTGAATGTTAGGTGACATGTATCAGTTTACAACTGTGTTTTGTTTCATTAACTACAAAAAAAACCTAACAATAACCATGATTTCAAAGGTAAAAATATTTCACTTAAATATGGATTTACATTAAAAATTTGTAAATTTTGTTTTACAAAAAATAAACTGTAATAAAAAATAACAGCCTTTACAGACAGTTATAAATGGATAGACCATCATTAATTTATTTGCACAAATTTACGCTCATCATTAATTTATATGTCATTGACGCTCAAGCTATGATTGTAGCCAACCTTAAGCCTACCTAATATAAGAAATTATTATATTTTAATCAATTTGTTTTGCAATAATTCTATGAAATAGGTATTATTCCTCGTGGCGGTACTCACTGTGGTGTTCGCCCAACACGGACATGATCACGGACACGCGTACTCCTCGCAGCACCTCCACAAGCACGACGGACACGCGACACCTGTGCACTTCAAGGATCACCATGGACATGAACACCATGACTATTTTGTAAGTTACTATATTTATTATTCAATTAGTTGACCCGACGGACGTACTGTCTTAACATATTTTTATTAAGATTCATAAATCTTATTGAATGAAAACGACTGACACTTATGTCCAACACCATTAAGTAAAATTACAAAAGTTTATGTTGGTAGTCGTTAAGGTTTCTTTAAATTTCAAATTTTCCGTTTTGATTTTTTCTTTCATAAGAACCTTCTTCTGACAATAACATACACAAAAAAAAGAATTAGTGAAATAGATCTAGCCGTTCATATATCGGAATAGGGATTCATATATATTGATTAGTGAAAAGGTTTAATTTAATAAGTTTATAATTGGTTGTTTCCTAGACTCATCCTAAATACGAGTTCGAGTATAAAGTAGAGGACCACCACACCGGCGACCACAAGTCGCAGCACGAGCACCGCGACGGTGACGTCGTGAAGGGATACTACTCGCTGCATCAGCCTGATGGTTCCGAAAGGAAAATTGAATACCACGGGGATCACCACACTGGGTAAGAATCCTTATGCATTTATTTATATAATATATACTAACAGGAAAAGAGATTCTTAAATTAGTTTCTATAGAATGTAAATAAATGATCAAATCCTACTAATGTTATAAATGTGTAAGTTTGTATGAATTGATGGATGGATAGATGGATTTGGATAAAATACCTGGATTAACACATAGGCTACTTTTTGTCTCGGGTAAATTAAAATTTCCCGGATCACGGGTCACACCGTGGGATGAAGTTTATTAATAAAACTAGCTGCCTCCGCGCGGTTTTACCCGCGTAGTTCCCGTTCCCGTAGGAATACAGGGATAAAATATAGCCTATGTTACTCAGGGATAATGTAGCTTTCCAAAGGTGAAAGAATTTTTGAAATCGGTCCAGTAGTTTCGGAGCCTATTCATTACAAACAAACAAACAAACAAACAAACAAACAAACAAACAAACAAACAAACAAATCTTTCCTCTTTATAATATTAGTATAGAAGTATAGATAACATTTGTTTTGCTTACAGTTTTCACGCGGATGTCAAGTTCAGCACCCACCACATCGTTCCGAAACATCATCATTAGAAATAGTTCGAACAATGTTATGTTCTTATGACTGACTGTTATGTTTAATTAATTAATAAAGCGTTATTATTGTCATGACTACTTATATTGTATATTTTTTGCGACAAGCATTACCAACTTTTTATTATTGAAAAATTAAACTTGACACAAAATTCAAAGCGAAATTGAAATGACCTAATTTCGATAACAAAATTTGAATATTATTTTGCCCTTTTACCTAGGGCTAGTCCCACGGTGTTACTAGTATTTTATTGTTTAATATTTTCCATAAAAATCTATACACCTACTTATACCTAGACTAAAAATGCACTATTAAGGATTGTTTAGAGCGATTTGAGTGTGAAACTCAAGACTTTCTTCGATTTTGTTGTCATGTTGTCATAGATATTACCTACTTATGTAATTTTATTATTATTATAATTCTTTATCTAAAAAGATTTACTTTATAACGTTTATTCTGTTACAATGAATTCCCTTGTTATCATACTATCATTCATCGTTGGAGTATGTGATATTATAAGGATTATAAAATACGTGAATAATTTCTGCAAAAGTATGTAGGTAATAATAATCCTATCTTAATTTTGACCACGGGAAAAATTGAACACTAAGTTAAATTTATCTTAAAATACGTTTATTAAAATACATCAGACTTCCTTATTTTCTATCACTTCTTGAGATTTTTAGTGGTAGTGTTTGGGTTCGGAATGCTTGGCGTGTCCCTCGCGCTTAACAACAGCATTGAATCTGTAAACATTAAAACATCAATTGTATTTTTTTCAAATCGGAAATGTTCTCTGCATTAGAAAATAATAAAATTATAATATTTACCCAGAGTGCTTGTCGGCGGAGTACTCGACGATCCTGACGGTGCCGTCCGCCTCGTGCAGGCTGTAAACGCCCTTCACCACGTCGCCGTCGCGCGTCTCGTGCTGGTACTTGTTGTCGCCGGTGTGCGGGTCCTGCACCTTGTACTCGAACGAGTATTTGGGATGAGCCTGTAGTCAAATTATGGCTATAATAGTAATGTTGACATAGAAAAACACATTTACAATTGATTGCAATAAAACATACATAATAGTCGACATGTTCTTCCTGATGGTGTCCATGTCCGTGCGAGTGTGTGGGCTGGTGGTGCAGCAGCACTGCGGGCCGGCTCTGGTGGTGGAGCGGCGCGTGGTGCGTCTCGTGGGCGTGTCCCTGGTGCAGCACGATGCTCTGGGATGAGATCGCTTGCTGGTGCTTGTGCTCTCCGTGCGAGTGTGAGGGCTGGTGCTGGAGGTACACGACCGGCGAGATCTCATGGTGCGCCTGCGCGTGCTGAGGCTTGTGGTCGTGCGTCTGGTGCAGCACGATGCTCTGGGACGAGTACGCGTGCCCGTGACCGTGACCATGCCCGTGACTGTCTTGTGGTCGCGCCGATACGATGGCCAAAGCGGCGGCAAGAAGGATGATCTATAAGTAAATCACATGTAAAAATAAATGAGAGTAGTACTTTACAATATTAGCTAAATAATATAACAAAATACATTCACAATATTTATTTTCAAACAGCTCTTACTTACCTTAGAACACATATTTATAATTTAATTAGTGTGCGCTGGTACTACCAAATGGTAACTGATAATGTCTGTATTAACAATGTGCCCTTTTATATGTATAATTACATGCAAAACTTAATCCACTTTTAGAAGCAGAAATTACTTAAGACTATGCAATGACCATGGAAAAGATTTATAAACTTTTACCTTTCTATATAGAATGTGTGTCACCTACAGAAAGGCAAGACACGGCAACCCACAGGCAACTTGTTGCTATGGGCCATATTTTTTAAGGTTTTTCGTAACTTTGTTCTTGTTGGATAGAGATATCTACCTACCTACTAACTATAATAGTAATAACAAAAGTCAATATTTTCTATTACAAATGATCAAACTCCTACTGTACTATTATAGATATTACATGTGGTAATAAACATTAAATCACACCGTTATTGTTATGGTCACGAGATGATTGTGAGAATTTTTGTCAGTGACAAATACCATTAATTTGTAGTGACAGAAAAATATTACTTACCACATAAATTATATTTAATGTATTAACATCAATTTAATAAAACTAAACAAATATAAATAGAATAGGTAGGTACGGTCTCATTAAATGAAATCAACTTGTTGTATGTAATACTTAAACTGGATATTCTTGCGAAAAATTTACAGTCTCTTAAGAACATGTAAAAAGTATAAAATGACAAAAAGTTTGTTCAAAAGTATCAGTTACCCTTCGGTAATCTCATCATCAACGAATTAAAATAAAAATGTACTCCAAGGTACGTAAATTCCATGACATATGTAAAGTTATGGGAATTTGTTCCAAAAAAAGATCCTGAATAGGTGCTTAATATCACTTTATATTCTTTAAGGTTATATTAATTTCTAACATTTGTTTACTTTAAGGTCATCTTCATTGCCGTGGTCCTTGCTGTAGCCGCAGCGCGACCACAAGACATTCACGGGCACGGTCACGGGCACGCGTACTCGTCACAGAGCATCGTGCTGCACCAGACCCACGACCACAAGCCCCAGTACGCGCAGGCGCACCATGAGATTACGCCGGTCGTGTACCAACACCAGCCCTCATACTCGCACGGAGAGCACAAGCACCACCAAGCGATCTCGTCCCAGAGCATCGTGCTGCACCAGGGACACGCCCACGAGACGCACCACGCGCCGCTCCACCACCAGAGCCGGCCCGCAGTGCTGCTGCACCACCAGCCCGCCCACTCGCACGGACATGGACACCACCAGGAAGAACATATCGACTACTATGTATGCCTCATTCTATTAATTGTAGATGTGTTTTTCTATGGCGACATTACTAATATATTATAGCCATATATTTGACCACAGGCTCACCCCAAATACTCGTTTGAGTACAAGGTGCAGGACCCGCACACCGGCGACAACAAGTACCAGCACGAGACGCGCGACGGCGACGTGGTGAAGGGCGTCTACAGCCTGCATGAGGCGGACGGCACCGTCAGGATCGTCGAGTACTCCGCCGACAAACACTCCGGGTAAATTATATTTACTTTAGGTATTCTAATACTGAATACTTTCTAATCACAAGTAAAATATTACTATTTTCTAATTAAATTATTTTTTAAACAGATTCAACGCTGAAGTGAGGCGCGAAGGTCATGCCAAACATGTAGTACCTGTTCATCATCATTGATGCTTCTTAATAATTTATTTGTTATAATTATTATGTTAACTATTAAATAAATAAAAATATTCCTGTAACTGAAACAGCTTATTTACTAGAAAAAACCCGTTCCTACTCCCAAAAAAACTATTTGTAATAATTAACTTATAAAATAAATAACTACTATTTTATGAATAGAAATTAATGAAATTCATCACTACATATTATAAAACAATGTCGCCTTCCGCTGTCTGCCCCTATGTATTCTGAAACCTTTAAAACTACGCAGCGGATTTTGATGCGGTTTTTTTAATAGATAGAGTGATTCAAGAGGAAGGTTTTTATATACAATACCTACATGCATATTATGTTAGAGGAACACTGATAATTTTGGAGGTTTCTAATGTGATGTATAAGCATTGCATCCGTGCGAAGCTGGGGCTGAAACGGTAGCCGTAACTGGAGCCACTAGTAAGATATAAGAATAATAAAGAGTTTAAAGAAGATCTCGTATATATAGGTAGTTGTAGAATGTTTTGTTTTATGGATTTTTTATTATGTAGGTAAAATGGTTGGTTTTACTAATGAGATAACAAACATTATTCTTCGCCAGCAAGTAGTTACCTCAAATCAAACAGAGCTTGCACTATGTAAGTCATTTATTATTGAAAGGTTTTTTTTTACTCTATATTTATTCAAATAAAATAAAAAAAAAATTATCCTGAGACATTTAACATATATATTTTATATTTTGGAATCACACATTATATCAAATGTAAAAACGTTAGATATAATTTACATGGTTTCCTGAATAAAGTATGATATCGATTTATATCTTTAGCGCGTCAGCCGCGTCCAATAGTGTTTCCTGCTCTGGCTATATATTTAAACTATATTTATACTAGTGGCTCCCCGCGGCTTCGCCCGCGTTCCCGGGGATCTTCAATTTTCCCGGGATAAAAAGTAGCCTATGTGTTATTCCAGAACATATTCTAGCTCTGTGCCAAATTTCAAGCAGATCCCTTCAGCCGTTGGAGCGTGAAAGAGTAACAAACATCCATACATCCATACTTACAAACTTTCGCATTTATAATATTATATAGTAGGATTGTAAAGAGTACAGAAATGTCAATTGTCAAATGGATTTTTCAATAATACTTTTTCCACAGATTAAATATTTGTGGTTTGGGTGTCAATTGTCAAATGGCTTTTTTTCAATCATACTGTTTCTACAGATTGATGATTTATTAGTTTAGTTTGGCGTTTAAACTATTGTTTAGTTGATTGATTTTTTGGATACAAACCTCGCCCCGGTTATAACAAACACAAAAACATGAATTAGCGAAATTGGCTAAGTCGTTTTGAAGTTATGCGCATACATACATTTCGCATATTCATTTATAAACTTAGTCTGGCCATAAATACTGTTACAATTAAAAATAAACAAATAAATAAAAATATAACATTTGAATTTGGAATCTGTCATTTTTATATGATTGTTCATTGGGTCTTCTCATTTTGGCGCCAATACATTGGAAAATATTTTGCGGTATTAAAATGGAGTGGTACTAGTACCAGTAGGTATTTTGTTTATTTTTAATTGTAACAGTATTTATGTCCAAACTATGTATATAGATGAATCAAGAGGAACTAAGAGACAGTAATGAATAGGGAACACAAGTTGTATATCAAAAACACATTTATTTTAAGTAAAGTAAGTAAGTAAGATCAACAAATATTAAAAAATTAAAAACATAACAGAGTAACAATGAACAGTCAAGTGTATTTATTAATGATGATGCTTCTTAGGCACTATGTGGTGGGTGCTGTGCTTTACGTCGGCATGGAATCTGGAAAACAAAAAAAATCTATTAGAAAAAACGATGCAATTACCTTCATGTTTATTTTCTAACTTTAAAAGTTCGCTAAAATCATTCGCATCACTTATACTTATTACTGTATCAGGTTTGAGAATTATTATTTGTTAGATATCTTTTATTAAAGATTGTCTATCATTCATTGATGGAAATAACAATATTCGATGACAGTGAATGTGAATTGAATTAGGTAGGTATATCATTATAAATAAGACCAAAATAAATCAATGAGAAATATGTAGGAATATAGTACCCAGTGTGGTGATCAGCGTGGTATTCAATCTTCCTGTTGGAGCCATCAGGCTGATGCAGCAAGTAGTATCCCTTCACGGCGTCGCCGTCGCGGTGCTCGTGCTGCGACTTGTGGTCTCCAGTGTGGTGGTCCTCTACTTTGTACTGGAACTCGTACTTAGGGTGAGTCTGGAAAATAAAATATTATTAATTAATTCACAATCTCTGTCCAACTACTAATATCATAGATAAGAAAGTATCTGTCTTTCACGCCTAAGTCACACGTTGATTTTGATGAAATTTAGTGGTGGACAAGAACTTTTATTCTGGGAAAATTAAAGATCTCCCGGAAAACGGGCGGAACCGTGGGGCGGAAGCTAGTTCATTATACTTTTTTTTCATTTCGTGACTTACAAAAAAGTCGTGGTGCTCATGTCCATGATGATCTTTGAATTCCACTTTCTCCGCCTTGCCGTCATGTTTGTGGAAGTGTTGCGAGGAAAACGCTTCCTTATGTTCATGTCCATGGTCAAATTGAGCGGACACCATCACTACCATAGCTACAAAACATAGCACCTGAAAATATAATAATATTCAAAGTTAAAACACAGGTTAAAATAGCTACTTTATGTAAACGATATTTAAATATAGTACTTATTTTAATAAACACAATACCTTAGTCAACATGTTGGTAGTTTCAAACTGAGAGTTTTATATGACTCTAGAATACTTCGCTATCGAATGATACATTTCACCTAAAACACGCTTGTTTTATACTAAAAATAAATCCAAATTGAGCAAGGTAATAATAAATTTCGATATAAAATAGGCAATTAAAATGAAATCACCGGAGTTAGTATGTAATATTTTGAACAATTGAGAAAGTATTGGATTACTTTGCGTTCCAAAAACTTTATGCGTTTGGTACATACCTGCCACTTCTTAACTATAAAATGTGTGGATACATGAGGATACATATTGTATCATACGATAAGCTCGTAGTTAAGTATAAAAGCCATGGGCTTAGGGGCTGCAGCCCAGGGCCTCCAGCCCCCACTGAAGTTAAAATGGACTATATTATGAAAAAATGTCCTCTTTTTTCCTGTTCCATAACAAAATATCAACCAGTTGATTAATTAGTCAGGCCCCAAGTAGTTTTAGCCCAGGGCCCCACAGTCCGCGCCTGATAATAGTCAATGTTTTGATAAATAGCCGGATAGACATTCGTGTGAATCAGCTTGTCTCTTTTACATTATAAGTATGTCAGAGTGGAAATATCATATATTTGACTGAAAAAGAAAGCAGTAGGTATTTTAGTTTATGCCAATAAACCTTTTGTTAGGTTACGGCCAAAATTTTGGTGGTATCTTACTGTCGGCATATTTTCCACGATTTCATTGTTTTGAGTTCCTGATATAATCATCGAGTATGGCAAAAACAAAAAAAAACTAGGAGTTATTCTAAAAATACTCATCCAGGGACATTGTTCCCACATGAGCAATCCAATTCCAAACGAAGCAAAGCTTGTGATATGTTTACCAGATTGCTGATATACTACGTACTTTTACTACTTTTAAATACATACTTTTATAGATAATTGCATCCAGACACATAACAAACAGACATATTCATGCATACAAATGTTTGTCCTGCCTGTCTGGGATTCGAAGCCATGACCGGCGCGGCAGCTTGTTGTATGTTGGTACCATAGAGACTTTACAAAGGTTTAATAGAATATACCTATGCCTATTCTTATTTCAGTATCTAATGGCATTTGTGAAACACAAACAGGGTCTGCATTTAAACATAATGCCTAACGCCCGATGTTAATAATCTATCTCCAATCCGTAATTAAAACCAACGAGTTGTCAAAATGGACGGATAGCTTATTGGCAAGCAAAAACTATCATTTTTGAACAGATTCGATCGATCGTAGATCGAAGATAGATTGATTTTAAAGCTTCACCCAGAAAATGGATTGATATATCAATCTTAGATAGCAAAAAATGGATCAGGATTGATTATTGACATAGATTATTGCAAACGGTGCCCACGAAAGTTGGTAAATAATAACTTTAACTGCCAATAATTTACAGTGAAACCAATATTACTTGTAGCCATGGTCACATTTGTTAAATTATATAAAAGACGTGAGTGTTAGCCGAATTGTATCAGTTCATTACTTAATTTTGTTACATCTACACAAAACCTTTATTTTTTACAAATATGTTCAAGGTATATTGTTTGGTGTAATTTAAATGGAAAAAGTTAGAAAAGATTAGATAATCATGTATATAGGAACCTACTTTTCTATTTCAGCTATTGAGCTTTGTAGCTGTGGTAACTATGGTGTCCGCGCAATACGGACACGGTCACGGACACGCGTACTCCTCGCAGCACCTCCACAAACACGACGGACACGCTGAAGTTGTGCACTTTAAGGATCACCATGGACATGAACACCATGACTACTTCGTTAGTATTTAAATTATATTGTTTAATGGTCTATAAAATACATCTTATCTTCAATAATAACTATCGTCTGTTCCACCAGACCCATCCCAAGTACGAGTTCGAGTACTCTGTGGAGGACCCGCACTCTGGCGACCGCAAGGCGCAGCACGAGCACCGCGCCGGCGACGCCGTGCAGGGGCGCTACTCGCTGCACCAGCCCGACGGCTCCGTCAGGACGGTCGACTACCACGGAGACCACCACACCGGGTAACGATACTTACCGACTCAAGTCCGGACATTTATTAGTTTTGTGCTAGTATTCAGTGATTGACTGACATTTATTTTTACAGATTCCACGCGGACGTGAAGTACAGCACCCACCACATCGTTCCTCATCACTATCATTACTAACAGTCCTGATTTTTATAAAATACTAGTGGACCAGGCAGACTTCGTTCTGCCCACCAGCGCCACCTACCGGGTCCAAGTATATGTAAGCTATCCTATCTCTCAAGTTGGATCGAACTGCACATGGTGTGCGAATTTTATTATAATCGGTTAAGTGGTTTATGAGTCCATTGAGGACAAACATTGTGACACGAGATTTATATATATTAAGATTCAATATAAATAATGTTAATTAAATTATTGACTGCAATTTTATAATAGCAAAGTGAATAAAAATGTAAAAAAGTTATTTGTTTTGTTTTGTTTAACCTAAATAAATCAAAAAACCTCATCCCATCGAAATTTATGTAGGGGAGAGGGGGGCATAATGGGGACGTTAAGGAAAATACACAGTAAAATAATCAATGCAATGTATTTATTAATTAAAACTAATTCCAACACTTTGCTTACTTATTAAGCTATCATTTGGCATAGAATTTGGTGATGTAAATAGTCATATGACGTTATAATTAATTTTTTTCCAACTATGATGAAAACCCCATCGTGCCCCCAGGGTAGGGGCAGTATGGGGTACATATTTATTTTGCGTCACAGTACAAGCAGATTTGGATTTCCTCTGTATTCCCGTCGTCTACACCAGCACAAGCTGTATGAGCCCACCGTCCACATAGTTGGCAAGCCACCCAACCTTCCGAAAACTTCAAATAAGCGTGATTCACGTCAAGGCAGTACAGGCACATGGTATCCTCTTCAGCATTTTCTAAACCAGTGGGAACTTTTTGCGTCTTCTGTTACTTGGAGTTCTTCTTTAACTTTTGGTCATTTGGATTAGAACACTTCTTCGTTCTCTTAAGTTGTTCTCCATTTCTATGATGTACCTTACCAACTCCTCTTCTTCTGGTACGGTCGCGGGGTATAACAGGGTACCCCATCGTACCCCGTAGCCATGTCCCCGTTATGCCCCAATTCTCACATTATCTAAAATAACAAACCAAATAAAATGAGTGACGGTTAGAGTAATTTTGTTCAAAACATATCAATAAGTAATTTATTTGCAAAAAGAAAGTAAATACATGATAGTAGCGACATAAACACTTACCTTTTTATATGCGTATTCGTAGTCACTCAAAATTACATAAAATTAGGTTGAAAATAGTTCTTTGTTTTAAGAATCAAACGCGCGCAGTCTAGTCGCCGGTCACTGTCAGACTAAAGAGAGATACAAAATGGCCACCTATTAGCGAAAACAAAACACATCTAGAGCGTATAGTTTTTTGTAAGTGTGGGTGGCCCCGTCGTGCCTCGCGTCCCCGTCTTGCCCCCCGTTCCCCTATTAGGTAATTCCTGATCGATGCATACATAATTTATATCGAACAAACGTACCTATAACATTATTTCTTTGCTATGATTCTCCTGATATTCTAGATAAATCCATTAAAAATGAAATAAGTATCAGAATATTGTATTAATAGCCAATTAGATATGTGCCTAACAACGCCGAAAAGCCCGGTGCGCCTGGACGTGCGCCTGGACGTGGGCTTAATTCCCTTCCAGGACAAACATTACTATGCATATAATGAGAAGCACTGCTCTCTGTTAATTTGTATATATCATTATATTATAGCATTATAAAATGCATATATCCTTAATTTATGTTTGTTTTTGTTATACATACCTATAGCTGCATGTATTCAAGTCGGTTAATTATTTAATAGGTAAGTAAAAGTAAAAACATCTCACTCAAGGTGTTCAAAAGAAGTGCTTGTAATAAACTGGATTAATTTTGCATCGAAAGTATAAATAAACACAATTTACTTGACAAGTTATCAGTTGGGTTTTGGTATTACGAGAGTACCTACAATACCTATATCACATTATTAATCATGTATACCAAGGTATATTATTTATAAATAAATGCTAATCTTTAAATTCATCCACTTATAGGTAAAATTGTTTATATGCTATACAATACATTTTTCTTATGTTTTTAAAGGCTTTCTTCCTTGCTATTGCTTTGGCCATCGTATCGGCGCGACCACAAGACAGTCACGGGCACGGGCACGGTCACGGGCACGCGTACTCGTCCCAGAGCATCGTGCTGCACCAGACCCACGACCACAAGCCCCAGCACGCGTCGGCGCACCATGAGATCACGCCGGTCGTGTACCTCCAGCACCAGCCCTCACACTCGCACGGAGAGCACAAGCACACGCAAGCGATCTCATCTCAGAGCATCGTGCTGCACCAGGGACACGCCCACGAGACGCACCACGCGCCGCTCCACCACCAGAGCGGGCCCGCAGTGCTGCTGCACTACCAGCCCATACACTCGCACGGACATGGACACCACCAGGAAGAACATGTCGACTACTATGTACGTTTTATTGCTATCAACTTTTGGTTTGTTTTTCTATTTCAACATTACTATAATTACCATAATTTGCCCACAGGCTCATCCCAAATACTCGTTCGAGTACAAGGTGCAGGACCCGCACACCGGCGACAACAAGTACCAGCACGAGACGCGCGACGGCGACGTGGTGAAGGGCGTCTACAGCCTGCACGAGGCGGACGGCACCATCAGGATCGTAGAGTACTCCGCCGACAAACACACCGGGTAAGGACACAAAGAATCCATGAGCTAAACTTTTAGACTGAATGATTTATCATACTTATCTGCATTCCATATTTGTTTCAGATTTAATGCTGTCGTAAAGCGCGAAGGTCATGCTCATCATGAGGTTCCCCAAAAGCATCACCATTAATGTTATACTTAAATATATATCGACTATTCAATGTAAGATGGATGTTATTGTGATACTTATTTTCTAAATAAATATTATATTGTGTAATTTCTTTTTCTATTACTTCAATAATTTTTGTGATTAACTGCTTAGTCTTTAAGCATTAATATTTTGACCTACTGTCGGACTAAACAAAAAATTAGGTTCTTTTTACTAAAAGGTAAAATAGAATGTTATTTATTTTTACGTTACCTATAGAGATTCAACACTGCGTTCACACTAAATATAATTAATGAACACTTCATCACTAAGCACAATTTATATTGCTAATTATAGTTGCTATTAATATTTAACAATAGAATTAGGTCTTGTCTGTAATGATAGATGCAAGTTTTTTGTAAATAAATAAATATAAATTAAAAAAGTTTTATTATCAATAACCTACCTACCTATAAAATGGCTTTTTGTCAGAAACCAATCATGGACATGGGTAGCATTGTTTATTACACGTAGCTTTGCAGAAATGTAGTAACTGTTGAATTCTATCGCAGTTCCAAACCTAATAGCGAAATCATATTAATTTATAGATAGATTTTATGGGTATTGTTGGCGATGGATTTAGCCGCCTTTTTGACATAGGTAGAAAACCAATATTGTATAAAAACCATATACTTAATGAGAATAAAAAAGAAAACCGCGCCGTCTGGCAACCGCACGGAGCCGGCCGCGCGCGGCAGTCGTAGTTGCACATTATTTGGCGCTGACGCCATATTTGTTTTGTTGTTTATTATAAGTTTTCATTTTTGTTTGTATTTTTATGTGTTCTTAAGTTATTTTATATTTCCTATTTATATTTCCTATTTTCGGTTTACATTATTCCAGTCCAGTGATCTAGCGAGATTCCAGTCCAGTGCTGGACTGGATCTGTATACGTCTACATTATTCCAGTTATTTAGATGTGTGAACACTACAGTGACAATGATTTCAAGAAGAGATCAGTTTAGAAAATGGCTGGAATGGCACTGGATTGGCCGTCTACATTATTCCAGTTGCACTAGATTGATCGCACTGGATTCAAAAGTAGACCGTGAATCCAGTTACTGGACTGGAATGCTTACTGGATTCAATTCATTCCAGTGCCGGTTTACATTTTTCCAGTGACCAATCCAGTACTGTACTGGATCGCTGGACTGGAATAATGTAAACCGGCCATTATTTGCCACACCGCGGACCGCCTACTGATCATAGTTTGATCGCCTACAGGTATAGACAACAAAAATGTAATCAACGCATTATACTTGCCCATTTACTAAAACAATTTTATGGCCAAGTTAGAGCGATGGAACCTCATTTTACCGTAGGAGGCAAAACTCTGAAGGATACATAATTCCCTGATTCTGATTAGATATAAATAAAACAAAATAGCGGATTATTTACAAAGCACGCATTAAACATCAAGCAAACCCACTATTACTAAACTCTTATCATCTAAATGAAAATGAAAGAAATTTTAAATTAAATTAAATGAAGCTGTGTACACAAATTGTTAATAGACCACAATTTTAAAGTATGTGATGTAAGCAACATTTTACTACAACAAAAATATAACTAATGAATATTCACAGTAGTTCTTTATCATTAGAGGTTATTTCTATTATATTCCATAACAGATTCGAACTAAACTAACCAATATTACACTAATTGAGATGAAATGACACCGCTCAGCTGCTTTAGTGCTCTCTTTAGATCAAGTAAGCGAGTAGTCCACTACTATACGCGCGTTTACCGACGATGATTCTACTTGAGAAAACAACTAAGACTGTTTACATAGAAACATTAGTAACGCACTTAGGCGGCGTAAAGGACTGCCTTCGGAAACCCTAAAGTAATTGATCGATGATAATTGCTTTATTCCGATGCATCGTTAACTCATAAAAAAATCATTATTTAACGAACCAACTATCATTAATTGGTTACCTCCCAAAACTAAGACTGAATTTTCAAGTAGGTTATCAAGCCTCGGTTGTTAAGCCTTTTCTACAAAACCAATCAAACGCTATTAAGTGATTAATGCGTTTTATCTACATGCAATGTACAAACGAATTATTATTTAAACTGCCAATAAATTTAGAGTGAAATCAACATTACCTTGTTCACTATTGTTATGTTATGGATATAAAAGTCATACATTTTAGGTAAAACGTATCAGTTCTCCGATAAGCTTAGTGATATCAGCACAATAGACCCAAAATGATTTCTAAGGTAACATACATTTCTGAGTACGATATTAAAAGAGAATTTATTAATATCATTAGTTATCTATGAATGGACAGATATAGCTCAGAACATTACCAAGAATATGGTGCTTAAAATGACTTATTTTCTCCATTGATTGTTCTTCCTGTAATTAGCAATCTGTATGAGTATAAATAAATTTATGGTTCAAGACATAAATACTGGATGTTCATCAGAGAACCTCACACAATTATTTAAAATGCTTCGTGTCCTTAAATAAAAGAGGAAATAATATCTCTATTGCTTTCTAGATGTTGTTACTCGTGGCAGTGCTCGCTATGGTGTCCGCGCAACACGGACATGATCACGGACACGCGTACTCCTCGCAGCACCTCCACAAGCACGACGGACACGCTGAAGTTGTCCACGTGAAAGATCACCATGGACATGAACACCATGACTACTACGTAAGCTAACTTCTTAATAGTCGTTTTTTTTCATCAAAATGTATTGCTATGTAGGTACGTTTTGTTTATTTTTTGGGATCTTGGCACACATAATATACCTATTGTCAGTAAATGTAATAGATCTATGTTTGTTTTAAAATACTAACTGCTGAGTTTTTACTGTATATTTACAGCAAAACCAACTTATGGAACCGAGCGTTAGTCTGACTATTTATAATCCTTTTTCATTGTATTTTGTTAACATACACATGATACATAATAATGTAATATTTATGTATATTAAATACCTCATGATTGTTTAATAGACTCATCCAAAATACGAGTTTGAGTACAAGGTGGAAGACCACCACACTGGAGACCACAAGTCACAGCAGGAGCATCGCGATGGCGACGTCGTGAAGGGATACTACTCGCTCCATCAACCTGATGGATCTGAGCGAAAGATTGAGTACCACGGTGATCACCACACCGGGTAAGATTAATTATAATAACAATATTATATTAAATACTAGCTTACGCCGCAAACGTTGTTGAGCCATATAAAAAATACAAAAATTGCTATAAGAATTGACGGTGAAAAATTTTTTTACAACGTATTCTCCAACCCGAATAAGTAAATATAAACATTTATAAATCGATTAGAAACACTATATCACTATATCTCATTATCTTAGAAGACTAGTTATAATGGCTTTAATACCGTATTGACTTACTTTATAATACATTTTTTGAATTTTCAAGTAGGTACCTAGTGATTGAAAGTTCGAACGAAAATGCGGGAATAGCTCATCGGTTATGTCTTAATTATTTGATTTCAATATGTACGTTATATGTTTACAGATTCCACGCGGACGTGAAGTACAGCACCCACCATATCGTCCCCCATCACCATCATCATTAATTTATGGAAATTATTAAACCCAGTCATATTATTGTGTTACCGTTGCTTAATTATAATTATACTATTTACTCCTAAACATGTCAATCGCATTTTTATTGTTTGCCTATCGATAGCACTCTGGTTTTCCATGGTGTAACAATTACATCGGACTGATAGATAGAGAGTTAAGAAACATCCAAATGTAAAATTATATATTCTATGCAAAGAGTATAGTAACTATCCATAAAGGATTCTATGAAACAAGATGGAATACCTATAAAGAAACCTGGGCCTTTCAGAGTAACATATTTAAAATTGAGCCTGTGTTGTGTAGTTGTTATGTTTCTGTACATTTTTATTTTGCCTATGTAGGTAGGTACTAATTGTGTATGATGTACCTATGTTTTAGTCCATTTGACAAACTTGCATTTCTTACCAATTTGTCAGAAATAGAAAGTAAAAGTACCTTCGTACTAATTTACTTATCACTCAAGGTAACTTTACCATACTTACTTTCCACCAATCAATGTTAAACTGGAATAAAGTTATCTTTCGCAAACACTGTAATACTGGTACTTTAATACATATAAAAAGGCTTATGATTGATTTACAAATTAACAGAAACATTTTGTGATTCAAAATATTAACAACTTATAGCCAAAATGCTCTCTAAGGTAAATAAATAATAATAATTACCTTACCTTTGCTCTAAGCTCGTCATAAATAATGTATTTATCGAAATATTTTCTTTAAATCTGATACTTATTAAAATAAAGAAAAAAAGGTATTTTGTTTCTAGTTTTATCTTTACTCTACATTTAAAATAACGAAATTACTTTTAAATTTGAATAGCTCATCATTATTGCCGTGGCGCTTGCTGTAGCCGCAGCGCGACCACAAGACAGCCATGGTCACGGTCACGGGCACGCGTACTCATCCCAGAGCATCGTGCTGCACCAGACCCACGACCACAAGCCCCAGCACGCGTCGGCGCACCATGAGATCACGCCGGTCGTGTACCAACGCCAGCCCTCGCACTCGCACGGAGAGCACAAGCACCACCAAGCGATCTCATCCCAGAGCATCGTGCTGCACCAGACCCACGACCACAAGCCCCAGCACGCGTCGGCGCACCATGAGATCACGCCGGTCGTGTACCAACGCCAGCCCTCGCACTCGCACGGAGAGCACAAGCACCACCAAGCGATCTCATCCCAGAGCATCGTGCTGCACCAGACCCACGACCACAAGCCCCAGCACGCGTCGGCGCACCATGAGATCACGCCGGTCGTGTACCAACGCCAGCCCTCGCACTCGCACGGAGAGCACAAGCACCACCAAGCGATCTCATCCCAGAGCATCGTGCTGCACCAGACCCACGACCACAAGCCCCAGCACGCGTCGGCGCACCATGAGATCACGCCGGTCGTGTACCAACGCCAGCCCTCGCACTCGCACGGAGAGCACAAGCACCACCAAGCGATCTCATCCCAGAGCATCGTGCTGCACCAGGGACACGCCCACGAGACGCACCACGCGCCGCTCCACCACCAGAGCGGGCCCGCAGTGCTGCTGCACCACCAGCCCACACACTCGCACGTACATGGACACCACCAGGAAGAACATGTCGACTACTATGTATGTTATATTGTAATCAATTTTTGATTTGTTTTTCTATGTCGATATTATTATTATAACCCTAAATTTCACAATCAGGCTCATCCCAAATACTCGTTCGAGTACAAGGTGCAGGACCCGCACACCGGTGACAACAAGTACCAGCACGAGACGCGCGACGGCGACGTGGTGAAGGGCGTCTACAGCCTGCACGAGGCGGACGGCACTGTCAGGATCGTCGAGTACTCCGCAGACAAACACACCGGGTAAGAGTGGAAATGTCTAGTACCTTCCATCATCTCCATTTAAAAATATAATATTCCATTTGGAAATAATTTATCTAGGTACCAAGGTAATAGTCTAATGATTATATTATTGATTTTACAGATTTAACGCTGTGGTGAAACGCGAGGGCCACGCTAAACACGAAGTACCGGTGCATCATCATTAATTCGTGACTATTAACACTATGGATTTGTTGTATATTTGTTAAATTTTGTGTTATTTACGTGTAAATATTAAATAAGCAATCAAAAAGAAACATTGTATATTAATTTTATCGTACCTAGTATAATTATCTCAGTTAGGTTTCCTTCGTGTTTCTCCATGATTAGTGAAAAGTCCAGTAAATTACAGTTCGTATACATTCATATTATTATGAACAATCACCGTTCAATTTCATTATTATCGAATGAGTTACGAATAATACGCATTTAATGTATAATATACCAAATATCAAGTGACTTGGCTTTCATGAAAAATACCAATTATATTTTTAATGTTAAAAATAAAATAAATGTTTCATCCACCATTCATCAGGCTAATCTGATACCAAACTATGCAAAGCATATATAACTATAGCTATACGTATAAAATATTCTACTTCTTAAATAATTAACTTTTTTATAATTACACAAATTTGTCGACATCATAAATGTTTGTGGGTGAAAATCTATTTTGCTACTCTGACTTAGGGTTCCACCCACCAAGCATTCCGAACTTTCAACAACTTACAATTTCACTGAAAATACCTACTACTTATGAAACAATAATTTACCTTCATTTGTATCTGATACTTTTTAATGCATTAACAATATCGAGTCGGTTTTATTTTTAGGTTTGAATATTCACATATTTAAGTAAATATAAATATCCTAGGTAAATCGTAAGGTACTAAAATAGGTAAAATGAGAGAAAATATTAATTATATCTTTTTAAGCGAGTCTTAACAATTTGTTACCTACGACAAAATTGTCAATCTGGTTAGAATTATTGTAGTATAATAATATACTTAAATATATTTCTACGTAGTTTGTAGATATCTAAATCCAGACACAAAGAAAGATGTTTCACGCACATATGCACGTCATGCACATATTTTTTTTCTCCTGGCTATCGAATAGAACCCCCTACATGAAACTTAAAAGTCGCATGCGCAAAAGTTTGAACAAAAAGGGAATAAGGTTAAATTGTGTTAGGTATTAATCTAGCCTCCTTTGTCAATTGTACCTAATTAAAAACTACGAAGATCTAAAAAGATATATTAGTTAGATGAGAATTGGTATGGTGCACATCTGCACTGTATTCGTGCAGAAATTACTTTACGACATTGGAAATAAATAATTCCTTAAAGCAGCGAAATATGCAGAATGAAAAGGGAAATAATTACCTACCTAGAGCTAATTCTACCCTATTCACGAGGATTGTATGAATTTCCAAATGGGATAACATCGACTGAGTACCTAAAACTTATTGACTTAGATTAATAAGCAAAACCACGCAAGTAGGGGCTGCCTTTAACATAATAATAGGCAGCATCCATATATATAATGAAAACTTAATGTTTCAACTTATTTCATCATCAAAAATATGGACAATAAAAGAAATAAAAAAAAAAATCCAAACATAAATACATTTTACCTATAACCCAGATCAATTGATCGATATTAATTTATTACAAAAAAAGATTCTATTATGAAATTATTTATAAACAATAGGTACCCACTTCTATAAATATGTAGGTAGTTCTAATATTGTATGTGATGTGACAAAGACTGTAGAGGTCTGACCAAAAATAATAATCTATATAATATGACATGAAACCTCTTTATATCTACTCCAAATAAAAAAAAATCACAGAATGAGAGATAAACTTATCGATACACAAATTTGCAAACCTAATAACTCCAATTTTATTTTATTTTCGGATAATTGTAGATTTCATCTAGAATCGTCCGTTATCAAAATGAAATTAAGAATAAAGTATTTGAGCGAAAACCATTAACCATTACTCTAAAAAGACACAAAATGGTTGCTAGACAGTCTTGCCTTACATCAAAAATACTTTATGGATGCGTTCAACTCGTTTAGTTTGTGTTTATCTTTAAAGATATCAGTTGATTCCACAGGTACCGTTCAACAACACTGCTCCAATAGATATATGCGATAGTTGAATAGATAATGTATGTACCTATTAGTAAATAATTTGTCTTCACTACAAATATGATAATTTAACAAAATGTGATCGGTGATGAAATCCAGGATAATCAACAATTAAACTGACAACATTATTCTATAAACACCATGAGTTCCAAACGTGCAAATTATAACATAATATTTCTTTCAAAAAGATCTTAGAGAAAGACTGCTCGCATTACTGTTCAATCAAGGTTATCTACACTCGCTGACCTGTCAACGCAAACCATGTCAGAAAGTACTTTAAAACTGGTTGTGATTGTTTTAATTTACTTGTTTGCGTAAACGTAAGCCTTCTATACTTACTTAAGATTTAAATATAAAAGCGACTGATATTTGTTACAATTCATCAGTTAACAGTCGATTTTTATTTCGAATTCTTCATTAAGCATTATAAATTCAATTTAAAATCATGTACTCAAAAGTATGTATTTACTATAATTACAGAAATAAGTATACCTATATATTTGGCATAAAACTAGATTCTTACATTTTTTTATGATAGGTGAAGTGAAATTATTTGAAAAAACGTTATCATTAAAAAAATAACAAAATACCGAGCTACATTATGATTACCTGGACTCTTCAACTAACAAAATCTACCTTTTACAGATATTCTTCATAGCTGCCGCCCTTGCCATTTCTGCAGCGCGGCCACAAGACGGTCATGGTCATAATCACGCATTTTCATCTCAAAGCATAGTTTCGCACCAGGGACATGGCCACGAATCATATCACCAGAGCCAGCCTGGAGTGCTGCTGCACCACCAGCCTACCCACTCGCACGGATACGGACACCATCAGGAAGAACATGTCGACTACTATGTATGAATTTTCAATCAATTAATTTTTCATATGTTTTTCTATGTCGACATTACTATTATACCCATAATTTGTCTACAGGCTCACCCCAAATACTCGTTCGAGTACAAGGTGCAGGACCCGCACACCGGCGACAACAAGTACCAGCACGAGACGCGCGACGGCGACGTGGTGAAGGGCGTTTACAGCCTGCACGAGGCGGACGGCACCGTCAGGATCGTCGAGTACTCCGCAGACAAACACTCCGGGTAAGGACAATCTTAATACAAAGAATCCATGCGATAAACTTTCAGATTCAATGATTATCATAGGTACTCATCTACTTTCCATATTTGTTCCAGATTTAATGCTGTCGTAAAGCGCGAAGGTCATGCTCATCATCAGGTTCCCCAAAAACATCACTACTAATTTAATTCTTAAATATCGACTGTTCAATGTAAGATGGCTGTTATTGTGATACTTGTTTTGTAAATAAATATTATGTTTTTTCATTATTCTATTTTTACTTACATAAACATCCAGACACAGAATAAACAGACACACAAATATTTGTCCTGGGTTAGATTCGAACGCACGACTGGCAGCCTAAAAGTTAGGGTCCAAAGTCAATAGTCAAATTAATACTTATAAATAAATATATGCAAGTGAATAATTGATTTTCTTACATGGTACAAATACATTTTTTTAGGAATTCTGATATGTAGATATACTCCATTAACACTTTGCAATATTTTTCTACAAGCTACATACCTACCTAATTCGAACAACATATAAAGTAGGTACTTTCTATTGTAGTACACATGCTACACAAATTATAATTCGTTTCAAATAAAAGTTTAATATTTTTGCATGTTTTAATTAAATAATCAAATAACAGTCTTTTTTACTACCTATACAATTAAAATAAATATTGAGAAAACAATCATCGGCGATAATATGTGGGCACGTTATGCTTTGTACGACCTTCATGCCTCACGGTGGCTTTGCATCTGTAAATAAAAAAAACATAAATTTATTATATTAGTTAGAATCGAAAATCAATACTGAGTAAAGATTAAAAGAATAACTATCTCACCCGGTGTGTTTGTCGGCGGAGTGCTCTACGATCCTGACGGTGCCGTCCGCCTCGTGCAGGTTGTAGACGCCCTTCACCACGTCGCCGTCGCGCGTCTCGTGCTGGTACTTGTTGTCGCCGGTGTGCGGGTCCTGCACCTTGTACTCGAACGAATATTTAGGATGAGCCTGTGGGCAAATTATGGCTATAATAATCCTATAATATCAAACAATCGCGTATGTAAGGCTTTTGGATCACACCCTTCGCGCATTATTTCTTTAAATACGTCGTATGTCGTAAACTTAACTTTACAATAAATTTAGTATTAATCTTTCCTCTGAACTTCAGAGCTTTTAACACTATTATAATCAGAAAGCGGATACAGAACAAACAGACATATTCATAGAAGCAAATGTTTATCATATGCGGGAATCGAACTCATGACCACCAGTTTATCTAGTAGTCTCAACAATCTGTATCAGTTCCAACAATAATGTTATATAAAATAAAATTAACTTACCTTGTAATCGTCTTGGTGCTCCTGTTTTTTAAGTCCATGTAATTTTTTGACATAATTTGTTGATTTTGTTTGATGACTGGCTACGTGTTTTGAGCTATGCAGCTTGAAACTCTGCGACGAAGATGCATGGTGATGCTGTCCATGCTTACTGCTTGATTGATGTTTCATATGCAATGGTTTGTATTGATGAAATGTTTCCTCATGATGAACTTTGTGGCTATGACTATGGTGAAGTACTATCCTCTGCGATGAATATGCATGGCCATGACTATGGCCGTGGCCATCTTGTGAACTCGCTATAACTAAAGCCATTATAGTAACGACGTAAATAACCTGCAATATTATTGATTTAAGAGCTTACAATATTTAATGAAAATATTCTTTTTTTTTTTAAACACACAAATAGAATAACTCCACAAACCGTCATTTTAATAACATAGAACTAAACAAGCTTTATATTGAATGTTTAACAGTTAACTGTATTATGTTTTCGCTTTTATTTCAATAAATACCATGTATATGTGAAATTTTATAATCATTTTCGCAAGTCACTTTCGTGTTTAGAGAGCAAACATGAAATATTGAATCTAGAACATATTTGTTGAAGTAACAATGCAATAGAAAACTACACAGTGATCTCTTAGGACTCTAATAAGAACCTTTAAAATAATTATTTCCAGAATTATTCGTAGACAGTACAGTTTTTATGGACATTGACATCACATATTAAATAATAACCCACTGACATTGCGCACAGTGACCGAAAATCAGAACTGGTTATGTATGCACCTTAAACAATTAATCGAATCTATTGATAGGGTTCCGTATACAATAAAACCTATTTGGTATCATTACTGCTTCGCAACCTCTATCATATAGAGTTCATCATTATTTCTCTACAATTGAACTTATTATTTTTTATAAGCTAATAGTATCTCCATGAATAGTAAATAAAATGTTGTGAAACAGTGCTTATTTGGCATGCCGCGGATATTATTGAAAAGTTGTAATTGTAAAGGATTTAATGAATTCAGTACAATTTAAATAACGGAACCCTAAATTATACGTACCTAATAGTTTAAGTGTTAATTAAGCCAGTTTTAATGTCCATATTTTATTTCACGTAACTTTTAAGGCTCCAAATTTGACATCCAGATGAAAGTTGCTGTCCTTCCAATGCATGTCTTTAAATCAAAGTATTCGGGATCAGATAGATCAGATTAAAAAGATCGAAAGTAAACATTGGATAGAAAATCTGTATCAGTGAGGATATAATATTAGTTAACTAATTAATGTAAAGAAAGACAACAACACACTCAAAATGTATTTTAAAGTAACTACAAAAAAATTTATATAACGTCTATTATGATAAATTACGGCAAAATATCATATTCTTTGTCAATATACGTATTTTATAAGCTAAATAATATTTATTTTCATTTAATTCAACAACTAATTTACGGATTATTGTCATCATTGTTTTTCTAAGCATCTGTGATGCGGTTGACCACGCTAAAACTCACCTAAGGCCCTCTCCGTGCCACACTATGTATCGCAGTCACAGGGCTCTATCCACAGCTATGAAGGACATCTTCATCGGATTTCTTTGAATACCATGTATGTAATTTATTGTTTGAGTTTAAGGAATTAATGACACTTTTTCCTCGAATTGTACTATAATACAATATTTTTTGCAATCTATGTCAGGATTGTAGATGTTTTACAATGTTCCACAATGATGCAGCCCTCTAAACATGCTGAAGAGTTTGTTTGTTTGTTTGTATCTCAGGAACTACTAGTCCGATTAGAAAAATTATTTCAGTGTAAGATAGCCCATTTATAAAGAAAGGTTATATATATCATCACGCTACGCTGAATAGGAATGGAGCATCAATCAACAACGTTTCAAAAACGGGCAAGTGACGCTAACGAAGTTACGCGGGTCAACTAGTGTTAACATAATCTTTGTTTCCTCTAGGGTCACCCAAAATACGAGTTCGAGTATAAAGTAGAAGACCCACACACCGGTGACAGTAAATACCAGCATGAAGCTCGCGACGGCGATGTTGTGAAGAGTGTCTACAGCCAGCACGAGGCTGATGGATCAATTCGCACAGTGGAATACGGATCTGACAAGAAAACCGGGTAAGTTATGAGTTTCACGTATGAAGTTGGGTACCTTAATCTAGAAACGATTAAGTATGTCAATGTAGGTAAATCATATTGTCACAACTTCAAAGCACAACGGATACAAAGTAAATAATGTTTGCTACCTTACTTTTCAGATTTATTGCAGATGTTAAACAGACTACCAACCACCGGGAACCGAATTATCACCACTGATTTCTTATAAAAAATTCTAGTCAGCATAGTTTTTTTAAAGAATATTCGCAGTTTTATATAATGTGTTTGTGTGTTACTGAATACTAGATGTTTACTGCAGACAACAAAGCTATAATATATGTTATCATATTTATATCCAAATAAATGAATAAACAGCTTCACATTATGAAACACTTTTATCCTACGTTTTATTAACCTAATAGTATCATATTAATGTTCAAGTTTTGTAGTTTACGAACATGAATACCTAAAACGATGCACTCTTTTAACAAGAACCATCTTTCCATCTATTATTAGTTCAACCTGATAACTGTGTTAGATGTGCTTTTAGGTACAACTTTGTGTAATAAATGTGGTTCTACAACATACCTGTAACATTGAGCTTGAGCTTTTATTAACTTTGGCCCGTCGACCTTGTCACGTTTAAAATGCCACAGTACTTAGTACAAGTATAAAAGTAGCTGTTAACTCATACCATGCATCAGTTGAATCCAAGGCAATCATCAAAAATGTTCTCCAAAGTGAGTGATAAAAACAATTACGAATATTTAATCACATGAGTGTGAAGTGTTCTAATTGGATAATAATAATTATGTGCTAAACTTATTATAATCAAATCATTTACAGATCATTGCTTTAAGCGCGGTGTTGGCGGTGTCTGCGGCCGGTCTCCTGCCTCAGGCCCACTACTCTTCCTCCGCCGCCGTCTCTTCCCAGAGCATCGTGCGTCACGATGAGCCCCAGCACCTTGCCACCAAACTAGTGGCCGCAGCTCCTGCTGCATACCACTCCGCTCCCATTGCCTACCACGCCGCTCCCACCCACTACGCCGCCGCCCCCGTACACTACGCCGCCGCCCCCGTCCACTACGCGGCTCCCATCGCCAAGGTGCTCGCCCCCGCCCCCAAGCTCCTCGTCTCGTCTCACCACGAGGAGGAATACGTAAGTCAATAATATAACAAACTGGTCGGTTTTTAATAGCGGTTATAACAAACTGTAATCTGCAACGTACCTATTTGTTGACAGGCACACCCCAAATACGACTTCTCTTACTCCGTGGCTGACGGACACACCGGTGACAACAAGTCCCAGCAGGAGAGCCGCGACGGCGACGCCGTGCACGGCGAGTACTCGCTCCTCGAGGCTGACGGTTCCGTACGTAAGGTGCAGTACACCGCTGACGACCACCACGGCTTCAACGCGGTGGTGAGCAACTCCGCTCCCGCGCACCACGCCGCCCACGCACACGCACCCGTCCTGCTCGCCCACCACCACTGATTCAACAACTAGTCTATCAATCAAACGATTTTAGCTCATTAGGAACTATTTGTAAATAGTGCATATTTATTTGAATAAAACAAATTGTTAACGAATTATATTATCGTGTTAATATTTTCGACTTTGAACATCATGTTGACAAGAACATAACAGGGATAACATACATAGTATAACTAGCTACGCAGGTCAATTGACAGGACATTACAAATTACTCGGGTCTTTATTTTTTACAACAAACGTATATGTAAATATACATATTACAATCAAAGAGAAAATCCCTACTAATAATATAAATGCGAATGTCACTCTCTCTGTCTGTCTGTATGACTACTTTTATCACGTGAAAATTTTAGGTCTACCAGAAACGCAGGAGAATTCGCAGGGCAGAAGCTAGTATCATATAAATATTTCTTGAAATTTGACTTTCGAAACTTCTGCTGAAATTCAAACATACTAACTTTACTTAAATGTAGACAATATCAATATCACAGAACACCTTCTTCTACCTCCATTAGGTAATAATCGATATTTTATAATATAACCTTTTCTAATAGAACCTGAAAAAATCTATAGACATTTGAGAAATCAAACAAATGTTACCCAAAAAATAAATTTATGTAACTATGTAGTTGACCCCAGCAATTTCGTTAGCGTCACTTCCCCGGTTTTGCAACATTGATTGATGCTCTGCTTCTATTGGTCGTAGCGTGAGTATGTATAGCCTTTCTCGATAAATGGGCTATCTAACACTGACATATTTTCTAATCAGACCAGTAGTTTTTGAGATGCCCAAACTTGTTTCTATTAAGTGTAATGTAGAATCCTCACTTTCTTACGACAATATTTAGCATCACAATCTAAATATATTTCAAAGTGTAGGTATATTGACAGAAAAAGCTAATTAATAATACTAAGCTTATACGTTAGAAAGCCTAATAAACCGAATGGACCATCATGAAGAATAATATTCTCAGAAAATATATTTACATATATCTGGTATTAAATGATTTTCACCTTTATGCCCAAATAAAATGTTATGGTTAAAATTGTTAAAAATTCTTTAGTTTAAAACTTATTTATGTACAAAACAAAAGCTGCTGCAATAAACCTAAAGGCATGGGCCTGCTCAATGAGAAGAGCAACCTTTCTATAATTCACAAAAAACTAGTAGGTATGTACTTACATAGCATAATATATAATAAAGATTTATTATTATTTCGAAGTTGGTACAAGAACAAGGCAATAATAAATTATATATATCGTGTTGAAAAGTATTCTTTTAAATAAAATCGTACGTTTGAATGCTATATTGTATGGTTTGTTTAATAGAAAAGTTTTTGAATAGGGAAATATACAATAACTTCAAACTTTTCCAAAACAATGTGTTCTCCAATATATACCTATAGAAGGGATTTTGTACATGATGGTTAATAAATCGGTAAGTAATTGTAATGAATAAGAGACAGAAATATAATTAACATTTTGCTTTTTATTTGAATAAATATTTACACATAGATTTGTTCCTTATGACCTAGAATCGTTTGATTGATAGACTAGTTGTTGAATCAGTGGTGGTGGGCGAGCAGGACGGGTGCGTGTGCGTGGGCGGCGTGGTGCGCGGGAGCGGAGTTGCTCACCACCGCGTTGAAGCCGTGGTGGTCGTCAGCGGTGTACTGCACCTTACGTACGGAACCGTCAGCCTCCAGGAGCGAGTACTCGCCGTGCACGGCGTCGCCGTCGCGGCTCTCCTGCTGGGACTTGTTGTCGCCGGTGTGTCCGTCAGCCACGGAGTAAGAGAAGTCGTATTTGGGGTGAGCCTGTAAACATATAGGCATGTTGCAGATTACATATTGTTATAACCGTTGTTTAAAACCGACTTGTTATATTAATGACTTACGTATTCCTCCTCGTGGTGAGACGAGACGAGGAGCTTGGGGGCGGGGGCGAGCACCTTGGCGATGGGAGCCGCGTAGTGGACGGGGGCGGCGGCGTAGTGTACGGGGGCGGCGGCGTAGTGGGTGGGAGCGGCGTGGTAGGCAATGGGAGCGGAGTGGTATGCAGCAGGAGCTGCGGCCACTAGTTTGGTGGCAAGGTGCTGGGGCTCATCGTGACGTACGATGCTCTGGGAAGAAACGGCGGCGGAGGAAGAGTAGTGGGCCTGAGGCAGGAGACCGGCCGCAGACACCGCCAACACCGCGCTCAAAGCTACGATCTGTAAATCAATTGTATACCATTGTATTTATAAATAACTAGCTGCCTCCCCGCGGTTTTACCCGCGTAGTTCCCGTTCCCGTGGGAATACAGGGACAAAATATAGCCTATGTTACTCGGGGATAATGTAGCTTTCCAAAGGTGAAAGAATTTTTGAAATCGGTCCAGTAGTTTCGGAGCCTATTCATTACAAACAAACAAACAAACAAACAAATCTTTCCTCTTTATAATATTAGTATAGATAAGCAACTTTAGTCAAATATGGTCCATTTACCTTTTTTTTTGTTTTATATATAACGTATATATACAGTATTTTTAAAGCATTATCTACTTGAGAAAAGTAGATAAGTAATAATTATTGTGCCTATAAATATATGAAATGTACATAATATTTTCATATTAACTCGAGAGTACATAATCGAGAGTTATAAAAATTTATATTGTTTTTAGTCTCAGTGTTTTAAGTTCAACTTGCCATCGATCGACCAAATTTAACAAAATAATTTATATAAACTCACTTGAGAGAACATATTGATATGTTTGTCTTGGATTCAACTGATGCATTGTATGTGTAAAGAGCTGCTTATATACCAGTGGCATTTTCGGTGTGACAAGGTCAACAGGCCAAAGTTGTTAAAAGCTCAAGCTCAATGCCACAACAAGAAAACTTTTTTACAAATATAATATTTTATTAACAATTTCAAAATTCAGATATATGTATCGTAAGTGTACCAGTCGTGGCCACGGTACCAGTAATGGCCAAAAATTAAAAGAAACATCTAGAATTCGGACATGAGCGAATGTTTTTACATTGGGATCACTGTGACATAGACTTTAGACATCGAACTATCTAAGTTTAACGTTTTATTGAATTCAGTTAGTTACATGTACAAATATGCGCGAATACAAAGTGTAAGGTGATTTGAAATTGACAACGACGGCTTTTCTTAAGGAAATCGTTAAGGCGGTGAGCAGAAAGTTTCACTTGTAAAATAGTATTGCTTAATTAAAATCAAAATTAGTTTTGTTTGATGTGTTAAACATAAAATAAAGATAAACTAAGACTAAGACTGGGGTATGCATTAATGAATTTTCCCTGTCCAAGACTGGGTCACAAAACTACAACTTTTATTTGTTAAATTAATTGAATCCAGCTTTGCTGTATCTCACGCGCAACACATTACAAATATTAAATAAGGACTGGACTTTACAGTTTCACTATATTCAGTGCTGAAACTTTCACAATTTTGGCAATATTTCACAAAAACCAGTTTTTTTTTCTTAAACTGGCCACCATTGAGTCATTTACCATAGTTGTAATTTATATTTACTAGGCGACCCGCGCAAATTCGTCTCCATCTCATCTTTCCGGTTTTTATTTATCTATACTAATATTATAAAGGAGTAGAGTTTGTTTGTTTGTTTGCTAATCTCAGAAACTACTGGTCCGATTGAAAAAATTCTTTCGCCATTAGATAGTCCATTTATCGAGAAAGGCTATAGGCAATATACTATCACGCTATGACCAATAGGAGCGGAGCACCAATGAATAATGTTTCAAAATCGGGAGATTTCTTTTCCTGTTGAGAGCTTCCGCTGCGTACGCTGCGTAAACAGTTAAAGTTACGCTAAAACAATGTATTACAGAATTGTTTCCCTTCAAAAGTTCTAAAAAAAAATCCGCGATAGCATATGTCTATCTGTTATGGTTGGCTCACTGTGACCATTTTTATACGAACCAAGTTGGTTCGAAAATTAAGCATTATTTGTGAAGGTGTTTTTATGAAGATGATATTAATCCTTATCCAAATAAATACGTTATTCATCACAAGTATTTAATTTAAAACAAAATTGCCTTTTACATCATTCTATTTCAATGTATTAGGAGATATCGCAAATTTAAAATAACGTTGCATCAAAATAATGTTCAAGTACTGTACTGCGCGCGCCTTTATGTGCCGGGCCGGCGTGTGCAGTTATCAGTTAGCTCTGCGAGACCATCCTTCTACGTATACGAAGGGGGTTGAAATTGAAAGTCAGCGTTAGCCCAAAGTAACTATTCCACGCGGACGGAGTCGCGGGCAGAAGCTAGTTTATTTATAAAAGCGCTAAGGTAACATCAGCAGAGGTGACGTGGTTAATAAGTTTAATTTAATATCCCAAATTTTCCGGGCAACTTTTTGTTTTCTCTTTCCTTTATTTCATAAGAGCCCTGAACTCTTGACAACACACGCAACAAGTTAGAAATTAGCGAAATATTTCCGCGTGATAATGTGACAAAGGGAAATAGGGATTAATTTTTATATTTATAGGTAGATGGAAATAAGATTTATTCTTCTAAATAAGTAATCTTATAAATAAAATTCTCATGTCACAATGTTAGTTACCATAATACCCCGAAACGGCTTGACCGATTTTTAAGAAATTTTATATGCAGTGGGTCTAAGAATGGGCTACTATCTATTTTTAATACCCCTAAGTGATCACGGGAACGGGAACTACGCGGGTGAAACCGCGGGGCGGCAGCTAGTAGATAAATTTAAATCTGAATGTCTTTGTAATATTCACAAATATAAAAAAACATGGCCACTTTTTTATTGTGAGGATTGACAATTAATCTAAGTATACAAACTAATCTTGATTTATCTGCTCGTAATTACAAAAAAGTAGATTTTTAAATGCATTTATTTGGTACCTATAAACGTAAATTAGGAATAAGATATATAAACAACACTGATAAGAAATAACCCAAAATATAGTGTTCTTCGTTCGAGTTTAGTTCGACTTCTTTTTAAAATTATCTATTTTGACGGGACTTTCACAGGCAGACAACTGATGCCATAAATCACCGACGGCTTAGTGCTTAGCACACCGACACAGGCTCTACGAGGTTCAAAATCCTGGCCTATACGTATGTAGACGATTTTGCAGCAGACCTAAGAGGAGATGGCGAGACGAACTGGACCATTTCGCAAACGATTGGTCCAGCAAAGCTCAAGACAGGGAGAAATGGACAAAAGGCTTTTGCCCTGCAGTAGGACAGCATAGGCTAATATAATAAAGAAACCCCATACACATACTTTAGATTTTTGGAAACCTCCGTACGCACCTTCTTAACTTACGTACCACTGGCTTTCGCTAAAGGAAAACGAGCACTTACATTCAGTACATTCAGTAACAGTGTCCTCCAAAGAGTATTTACAAGTTTTTTTCAGTGGAGTGTGTGTTATGACTGTCTGGCCACTTAGACGCAAGACAGGACTTTTTGTGACTACTGCTCTACCGTTTGTTATTAAATAGTTCCTTCCTTCAATATATAAAACTTATTCCCAGTATTTCTTGGCATTTGGTCTTTGGGAAATTTGGTCGAAGCAGAACCAAGTGTCAACACGGTTGACTCTTTTAGTTATCCATCATTATTGTTTTTTGTGTGACTGATCCATTAAATCCATGAATAAATTATTTAACTACCTATGTAGTCATATTATGTGAAGTAGTATGTTTGGTAGTAGAGGTTTAATATTTTTTAAATTGAATCTGTTTACATTACTTAAACCTTAGAGGGCGTTTTCAGTAAACTTTACCAAAGGGTTAACATAATCAGAACAATGATTTAGGAACTCTTATGAAGAAGACATGGATTATTTTTTATGCATGTAGATAATTAGGATGATTTATTATTAAAAAGTGTATACTAAGGTATTTATATGGTCGCTCATATATGCTTTTTGTGTTTACCTACGTATTTAAGTAGGTATGCATTAATGTATGTACCAACTGTATTACGTTTGTATATATACATTTTAAATAAAGGGCTATAATATGTAACAATTTGCTTTATTTAAATAAATATGCACTATTTACAAATAGTTCCTTATGAGCTAAAATCATTTGATTGATAGACTAGTTGTTGAATCAGTGGTGGTGGGCGAGCAGGACGGGTGCGTGTGCGTGGGCGGCGTGGTGCGCGGGAGCGGAGTTGCTCACTACCGCGTTGAAGCCGTGGTGGTCGTCAGCGGTGTACTGCACCTTACGTACGGAACCGTCAGCCTCGAGGAGCGAGTACTCGCCGTGCACGGCGTCGCCGTCGCGGCTCTCCTGCTGGGACTTGTTGTCACCGGTGTGTCCGTCAGCCACGGAGTAAGAGAAGTCGTATTTGGGGTGTGCCTGTCAACAAATAGGTACGTTGCAGATTACAGTTTGTTATAACCGCTATTAAAAACCGACCAGTTTATTATATTATTGACTTACGTATTCCTCCTCGTGGTGAGACGAGACGAGGAGCTTGGGGGCGGGGGCGAGCACCTTGGCGATGGGAGCCGCGTAGTGGACGGGGGCGGCGGCGTAGTGGACGGGGGCGGCGGCGTAGTGGGTGGGAGCGGCGTGGTAGGCAATGGGAGCGGAGTGGTATGCAGCAGGAGCTGCGGCCACTAGTTTGGTGGCAAGGTGCTGGGGCTCATCGTGACGCACGATGCTCTGGGAGGAGACGGCGGCGGAGGAAGAGTAGTGGGCCTGAGGCAGGAGACCGGCCGCAGCCACTGCCAACACCGCGCTCAAAGCAATGATCTGTTAAGAAAGAAAATTAATTATTTTAAACTGATATATGATATTACCTCAGAAAGGTGTTAATTTTTAGTGTAAAGGAGAAAACGTGTGAATAAGAAAAAGGCTTAAAATAAATAGATTTCATAATCATCTTACTTTGGAGTACATTATTGTTTTGTTTGTCTCTGATTCAACTGATGCATTGCATGTGTAATGAACTGCTTATATAGGTACCTTGTGGCAGTGTTTTGGGTGCGACAAGGTCGACGGGTCACGAAGCCTCATTATTGGGATCGAAGAGCTTTCTCTATGAGTTTTAAAATATTCAATTACAACACATTGGATATACTAGAAAATCTAATAAACATTTGGGGCTATGTAGCTTGTTATATCGGCACCGTATTCCCGAAGGATTTTAGGTTTTCTGTTTGTACCTATGTAATGTGTGTAATTAACCCTAGATCACTAACCTTATTTTTCAACGCTTATTACTAACCTTCGTCGTTTCGACTACGTCGTATAATAGGGAGGCTTTTAAGGGTTTCTAGCATAAAATACTCATATGTGTTGTATTTATTTATTACAATAATAATTTGTTAGCATGTTTATAAGGTTTTTATTTACTAAATTCATATTTTAATTACTTTAACAGTCATTGATTTGAGACCAGATTTTTTACGCATTTGAACAACTTTGTTATTTTAAAAGCTCAAATTTTATAAACTAAATAAAACAAAGAGTTAAAAAAATATTAAAATATTAAAATTTAGTAATAAAATCAACTAAAGAAACAAACATTTTAGCAAAAAACTATGAATTAATATATTTGTGACAAATGTAAAGTTTGTGTCCGCCACACAAGGATTAATTACACTTGGTGCAACAACTTTTTGTCATTATTTGCCTTAGGGAAGGCGAATTGCACATTTTTTTGGCTATAGAAAGACTAACAGCATCTTCTATGATCAGCCTCATTTGCAGAAGTAGACTACTGGTTCCTGGCATATTCAGAATCGCTGTTATTTAGTCCCGCAGCAATTGTCCCTTCCCCATCGCAAGTCGACAATAAAAATATAGCCTTTTGGGGCTTTGGCTTGTATGAAAGAAATGTCAGCTCCTTATTGTAATAGAACAGAGCTGTTCCTGTCTTCCAGGTACGCTCATGCTGTGATTCTATCCCCCTTTTGTTAGCAAGTAGAGTCCCAACGAAAGTCAACTTATATGGTACTTTTACTAAACTTGTGGCTAGTGGAACCGAATTAAACCAGTTGTCCATGGTTATGAAGATGATGAAGATGAACTTGCCTGGATGTCTTTAGTGGAAGGTGGTTGTTCTGTCACAGAAAAAATCTCTTCCTCACCATCTGTTTCATAAGCCGAATCAGCCTCAAGGTGGTCTCCTTTTTCACTCTCAGAGCAGTTTTCTCCATCACTATTATTATCTAATAACAGCAGACAAATGCTATCTAAAGTATAAATATATGTGCAAATAAAAAACTTAAGTTCTTATTTCATTATAGGCAAATAAAGCTTAAAGTTTACAAAACACCGAAATACTTGCAACACCAAAAAATAACGTTAATACTAACCTTCGTCGATTCGACGACTCTTGGTGGCTGGAACGGCGCTCACAGGAGCCCTACACAAAAAATACACCTGGGCTCTGCGCGAGCTGTGGGTGGACCGAGATTAGCCGAAATCTGGAATGCGTACGTCGACGCATTCAAAATTTATACCACTTTTTTTGAGGCCGCGTCGTCGTTTCGACGAAGGTTAGTGATCTAGGGTTAAGTAAGAATATAAGACAAGTATATATACACTTAAGAATATATCGCTTAATGTTTTTCGAATTTAGGTAGGTATTTAGGTATGATGTGTCTGTCTATTATTTTACTAAATATTAAAACAAGAAGGTTGACTTCACGCCTATTTTACAGTTAATCGCATTAAACTGTTATCTTATAATAACGGATCAATTGCCATGACCGTAAAAATTTCGTGGGTCTTCGAACTTACAACATTATGCAATGAAGATGATTCATTCATTCGCGTAATAATAATAATATACGATGCTATAAACGTGCAGATGATCTTGTTATGAATGGAGACGAGCAGTCTGCTGTCAAACTGGTTTTACGAGATGAACACACAATACAAGCTTATAGGCACGATAATCATTTATTATTGTATTTTTTTTATACTTTACATAAATAACATAAGCTTTAACCTAATTATGGTTTCAATATATTGTGAGAATTTCTTGGCAATTATTTACTATCCATCCAGACCGTTCCAGATATATTTGTAGACAAAAGAAAACTTTATTTAAATATTTTTTTTGGTAACTTTGCGTCTTACTTTGAAATATTTGGATATTTATTTCCCTCAATATCATAATATTGACCTGTACATACACCTTACGACTTACGACCGCAATAAAATTGACCGAGTCTGTCTCAACTCAACCGTAAAAATTTTCGTAGGCACTTCTCGTAAATATCAGATATACGGGTTTAAGAACAAAATATAAAAGTATTATGTTATATTTTATTTCATTCATCTCAAGGTATGCAATATTAAAAATTTAAATTTATGACCTAGTTTTAAGGTCAGGGATATCGAGTTGCATATTTGACCGGCTCGCGTCAAAGTGTATTACTTACGTTGATCAATCGACCGATAATATTGTATTCTTACTAATAGATTTACATAAATACAATTTAAGAGCAACTAGCGATTTGTAAAAATCATGAGAATTATTATAGTGATATATACCATACGCGGTGATCTCCGGAAAGATAGTAGTACTATTAGTAGTAGTAGTACCTACTAGTAGTACATCACCGATATATAAAGTAAAAAAAAAACGTTTATTCTGTAAAACCCTTTTTACTCATAAATATATTTTCATACATTATGTCTCTAGTTGTCACACTATACTCACAATGCATTTATCTTAAAATAAAACATTTTTTTTAATTCATCCCTGTACTTTTAGATGTTATGTTGCGCTTGTGAATTGTAAAACAATATCTAAGTTCTTGACTTTTACCGACGAAATTCGCCTGAGGCATTTAACATATGAGCCTATATACAAATTGCTTCAACAACTTATCATCAGCCTTACTTACGCCAGTAACACAATATAAAATTAACATAATAAATTACTATTGAAACAGCTTAGGTTGGATTTCCATTAGATACATTAAAATGTTATTACCTATGTTTTGTTTAGTAGGTAGGTACATGTTTTCAAAATATCATTAGCAATAGGTATCTACTTATTGTAACTTACTCTCACTCATTATTACATAGGTACCTACTACCTACATGCATGTTAATTATCTTAAAAAAGAATATCATATGTATTACGCAAAAATCCTCATTAGTTCATATCTGAATGAATCACAGTCATCTAGCGATCATCAAAGCAGTTTTATGTCTTACATGGCGCAGAAGTACGGGCGTGGTTATAAAATATATTTTTTTGCAATATGTTGCATAACTGCTGTGTTATAAGTACATGAACCTACCTGAGGAATTAAAATAATATTTCCCCTTCAATAGTGTTTTAATAAAGAGGATAAGCCTTAACTAGGTCGATGTTGATAAATGTTTAATATATCTGTATCTACTGTCATAAAGAAAATATTCAACAATCCAACCGTCCACCGTCAGAGCATCGCTAGCAATCTACTTACACAAGATTAAACAAAAATTAATAACAATTTATAGTTTGAGATCATATTCACAATCGCGAAACATCATTTCATACTATTAGAACCTAGTTTATTTAGAATCACTGTTATATTTATTAATATCTAACGACGTATCTGCTTGATATCATATTTATTACAACTCATTAAAACATTTATGTAACAACTTACGAGCAAAATTATATCGAAAGTACTGCCGCTCATAAAATGTGCTGTCGTAATTACAATGTCATTGAGAAGACAGATTAGATCAAACTATTTAGTATTATCTACTAGTTATTTATTACAACATAAACATATTTTTGGCGCTAGAGTAATTAGGATATTTTTCCAAATATCAAATGTAACTTTAATATAGAATGGAAATGGTATACCTAATGTGTTCGCCATCCGAACAATAGTTATCCATTTTGTCCTACATCTCCTACCTACTCTACGATCTACCTACTCTACGGTTCACATTTAATGATAATATTTATTACAACTCAGTACGATGACGTAACACGATCCCTTCAGCATCTGCAAACAATAGGCCAAATTCAATAATAGTACGACGGCGATATCGTCACTAAGCTGCGAATGAAAACAAAACTCTATCCACAGCTGAAGTGACTGTTCACGAGTGAGCAGTTAAACATATTAACGTGAATACTTCAACACTTTCGTTAGAAAAAAAAATTGGTGAATGGTTTGGGCCCATCGGCTTTGTTACAGGATTCACGCGCCGAAAGTCCAAATAATAATTACAACGGACATACATCTAATCATAATAATTGTGCAACAAGTGATTTCTCTTTGTGATCAGTCTTCGTATATAAGTGTAGCACTTTGCATCCGGCATCAACACTTCCGACCATCACTTGCCATCGAAACAGTGGCAAAATGTTTCTTATAGTAAGTTTCATAGTTATTTGGTGTCATAATGTATTGTATAAACGTATAGTATGAAAACAGGAAAAAGTTTTAACATGTTCATACACATAACTAGTTATTATCTACTGACGAAGAAATTGAAATGCTTGAATTTATAAGAAAGCACAAATAAGTGATTTTTTTGCTTCCATTTCAAAGTGTTTGTTTGCGCGAACAATAGCTCTAAAATCAGCGTTACTTAAACCAAAATAAACAATTTATTTTTGTCATTTGAACTTCATGTTAATCGACAACTTATATATGTAATAATAATTAAATAATTATCCTTTTTTTTTCAGATAACAATAGTCTCACTGACGGCAGTATGCGTTTGGAGTAGCCCCGTACACTCACATCAACCAAACCACGCAACCTCATCACAGAGTTTCTACAGACATGACGTTCCGCTAGCATATAATTTTAGTTCAATTCATATCTACACGACGCCAAATCCTGAACAACTTCATTCGAAGGCTAAAAATCAACTTCCTCCCATCAATTATTACCAACCTGAAATAGATCCTTTACAATACAAAAAAATACAATATGCTCCTGTTCGAATAAAGAGTGAAGAAAGACAGAGTGGGCATTACACAAAAGTGTTTATACCGTCTGGTATTAATGTTGCTCCCCAACACGAACATGCTACCGAGGAGTCAATTCGGAAGGATCATTTGGAACCGCGAAAACTGGAGTCAATTAGTATTGATAACAAAAATCAAAAGCATAAGTTTATTCCGGGACATAACGTTGAAGTGTTACAGCCTATTCGAAGCCCAGCACATGATACTATATTTAAAACTTTTCCGGGGTCCTATGAAAACAGTAATTCAAATAAGGTAAACATTAGTTATTCTTATAATTCTGAATAGGAATAGTAACTTGTTATTTGAAGATCGTGAGTCGTGATCAGGATGCTTGCAAGATTATTGTTTTTCTTATTTTAAAAGTTGTTTGACTATTTAATGTAATTATTTCATGCTATTTAAGTTTCTAATATTTTGCAGATAAACATTGGGAATGAACATAACCTGATGTATCGTCAACCTGCCGCTGAACCAGTGACATCATCTGTTTCTACTCAGACACCAATGAACACGATTGCAATAACTGCATCTGAAAGACCTTATATCGCACACACACCTATTCGCCATTATGACGCTTATCCAAACATGTAAGTATATTAGTTTAAACCTCGAAAGGGTAGGTACAATAAAGAGATAATTTCTGATATCTGCAAAAAAAATGGTTTACACATAAAACACTACATCTATGTAGATTTAATATCCCGAGTTTACTTAAGGAACTAACCGTAATATATAACCCACAAATAAAATATTTCATTGTTTTAGATACACAAATATAAAGGCAGCATTAAACGAAAAGCCCCAGGAGCAATCTCAGCCACAACACGCCAAGGTTCATAGACTACATTTGAACGTCGCGAGAGTATACAACATTGCGCAGATACCGAAAAAGGCGCCTGAGAACGTAAACCCATTCATGAGTAACCTAAATATAGCACCCAGTCACACACAAGCGGTAATAATACCTAATCCAAAACAGTTCGATGTACCATCCCAACAGAAAACATTCCTTTTCCCAGTCCCAAATGATAACCGACTAAATAATGATCAAATACTATCTTTGCATAATTTATACTAAGTTTTGAAATATGTAATTTGTAAGTTCTAATACTCGTACTGTTATTTAATTTTTAATAATTTATTTATGTTAAAAAATAAATACCTTATACTGAATTCGTTTTGATTGTTTATTTTAGGAAAATACCTCAATTAATATCATAAATATGCGAAGACGAACAATGATTGTAATGTCTATCGAACTATAACAAACATCATGAAAAATTATAAATTTCTTATATTAGAAATTGATGATTGATGAAAGATTGATGAATCTGAAAAATCGGATATACCTAATGAGTTTTGAAGATAAATGATGTTAGATCAACTGTTTTTGACAATGTAATAATTATCGTGCAATTTCCTCATGCATCCTCTCGTCCATGCAAGATAAATACTGGTAAATAGTAGTAATAGATGAGGGGCTGTGTTTTGAAATCAGCGAATGTAAGTTAACCGTGGACACAGTTCTGATATTGGAAACAGGGCTAAAGCAGAAAATATTGAAAAGACTAGATCTTACTTCGAGTTACTTCTACTTTTGCAACTGTCTGTGCAAAATAGGCCATACCTACTTATACCCTTCGTCTCGTCCCTATCATTAGATAATAATACATGATAAACAAGTCATTCAGTAGCTTTACCGTTGTCATTTGTATACTTTTTGTGTACGTCTTAAATTAATATCATTACCTATTCTATGAACATCAAAAATAATGTATGACAGTAAGAACTCTAACAATCAGTGCCAACTAATGCCAATATTTAAATCAGCAAAGGATCAAAATTAGCATGGAGTGAATAACCTATGACTAGCATATCGACTATGTAGCTATAAAATGATTGCAAAACTTTTAACGAAAGTCTTCACATGATTTAGTTCATGACTACATATGTCAACTGTATCAAAATAATATGACCTGAGGCAAGGTCGTTTAGTTTAGCTACTTGCTCTAAGCCGATGAAATCAAACGTGTGAGTATAAAAGTACCAATCGAATGTTTCAATTTATCATTCACTGTTAGGACACAGAGGAAGAAACAAAAATGTTCTCCAAAGTAAGTAGTACAAATTAAAACTAAATTTAAAATTTTGAGGCACTTCATTCACTAGTGGCAAAATTTCTAAAGGATACTATTTGTTAGGCACCGTGCTAACAGAAATGTATAATTTCAGATTGTAGCTCTTTGCGCCGTAGTGGCTGTGTCCCAGGCCGGACTCCTGCCTGCACCCGTCCAGTACTCATCGGCTGCTGCAGTTTCCTCCCAAAGCATCGTGCGTCATGACCAGGCCCATGCTACCAAGCTTGTAGCACCCCTTGCCAAGCTCGCCGTAGCTGCCCCGGTCTACCACGCTGCACCTGCTCCCGTCTACCACGCTGCACCTGCACCTATCTCTTACCACGCTGCCCCAGCTCCCCTTGCATACCACTCTGCCCCTGCTCCCCTCGCATACCACGCTGCCCCCGCTCCCATCTCTTACCACGCTGCCCCCGTCGCCAAGGTCTTGGCTCACCAACCTGAGGAAATCGTAAGTGTATCTAATAACATTCTACTGACATTTAAATATATCGTATTTTTTTATTACAGTAACAAAATATTAATTAATTTGTAGGCCTACCCCAAATACGAGTACACCTACTCCGTCGCTGACGGGCACACCGGCGACAACAAGTCCCAGCAGGAGAGCCGCGACGGCGATGTCGTGAAGGGCTCCTACTCCTTCCACGAGGCTGACGGCTCCATCAGGACCGTGGAGTACTCCGCTGACGACCACAGCGGCTTCAACGCGGTGGTGCACAACACTGCCCCCACTGCCGCCCCCGTCCACATCAAGGCCGCGCCCGCATACGCCGCACCCGTCTACTACAAACACTAAATTAGTGTACATATTACGAATTGACCAAATTTACTGTTGATTATTAATTTATTGCAATATACGAATAAGTTCGATTAAAAATTTATATTAATTTTACCCGACCATAATGAATAAAATAAGTATTGTTTGTAATACATAACAGAAATCTTGAAACTAAAATCGTAGATAAATAATATTAGTAAGCATTCTAATGATCATATACCTAAAACAACTCGATTAAAATAGTGGATATAAAAATGAATATATAATAGAAAGGTTGAACGGACATACAAAAAAAGGCAAATTATAATCTTACTTTCTTCGTACGTATCCATTTATCTCTGCGGTTGAGAGCCCTCTGCGCTCACTGAAACAGCCCGCGTTAGGGTGTAAAAGCCATCTGAGTAACACCTTCTGGTCCATTAAACAAGAACCCTATAGGGTACGTTTAGGCACACTGGATTCATTATTATCGCTCAGATAAGGCTTATGAGGTCGTCCCTATAAAATTGTAACAGTACTATCGGGGTCAGAAAATGTCTACCACCTTAAGGTTTATAATTGCCTGTACACATCTATGTCACAAAGTCGATTATGTCATTGGACTAGAAGATTTTGATTTACTAAAAATCGGTCGCTCAAGGATGACTGACTTTTTTAAGTTCTCCTTTTTATCATCGCAGCTCTCGCCGTAGATGTGAGCTCATCCTCATATACTCGAGGCGCCGCGTTCGTCCACCCAGCGATTCCCTTGGTGGGTATTGCAAATATCCATAGTTGGTGGTGACCACTTACCATCAGGTGGACCGTTAGCCTGTTTGTCAACCTTTTGACATTAAAAAAGAGAAATAGAGACGTCACCAAAAAGGATACGAACAATCGGACAAGGCATAAACCAATGGCAACTTTTACAAGAAAATATTTTCATACCAAATATTTTTAATAAATGTCAAAAGCTGTGAATTATTTTTGAATTTAAACTTTATAAAAATGTAATAAGTACCATGACATAGTATTTTAGACTTTACTGCGCACAGTGAGATAAAGAATGTAATTTGAAAACTGGTAAACAATTTTAGACCGCGACCGTACATAGACGTTCATTTATGTAGTTTAACATATGGTAAATAACCCAATGGTGGCCACTTTAAGAAAAAAAAACTGGTTTTTGTGAAATATTACCAAAATTGTGAAAGTTTCAGCACTGAATATAGTGAAACTGTAAAGTCCAGTCCTTATTTAATATTTGTAATGTGTTGCGCGTGAGATACGGCCAAGCTGGATTCAATAAAATTAACAAATAAAAGTTGTAGTTTTGTGACCCAGTCTTGGACAGGGAAAATCCATTAATGGATATCCCAGTCTTAGTCTAAGTTTATCTTTATTTTATGGCTTACACATCAAACAAAACTAATTTTGATTTTAATTAAGCAATACTATTTTACAAGTGAAACTTCCTGCTCACCGCCTTAACGATTTCCTTAAGAAAAGCCGTCGTTGTCAATTTCAAATCACCTTACACTTAGTATTCGCGCCAATTTGTACATGTAACTGACTGAATTCAATAAAACGTTAAACGTAGATAGTTCGATGTCTAAAGTCTATGTCACAGTGATTCCAATGTAAAAACATTCGCTCATGTCCGAATTCTAGATGTTTCTTTTAATTTTTGACCATTTCTGGTACCGTGGCCACCACTGGTACACTTACGATATCTACTTTTGATAAAATGGTTGTGACACATCTATCGGCAGAACTATGGTCATACGATTTATAGATATGTCGCATGGTATTAGCCTCGACCATAGACCTGAGGCCATGGATTCTATCTTCAACATAGACAACATAAGTTCTAAATTTTCCACAGTGGCATCAATTATGATATGACACAATTATTCGTTAAAAATCTTCCCAGAGAATATTACATAAATAAGGGATGACAGTTTGTATGCAGCTCGACATCTAGTTAAGTTTATGTAAACTCGTAGGTACCTTACACACACGAAGTACGCAAATGTGAGTCCTGGGTCCGATTCGAAACCATGACCGGCAGCTTAAAAGTCAAAGTCACTTACAACAAAACCTAGTCAATGTTGTAAATAAGAAAATGTGTACTAGATTTTTTTTTATTTAAACTCTGAGGGAAATGAGGGAATAATAATAGCGTACTACTAAGTTCAGGTGTTTATGCTACCAAAGGTTATGCTGAAAGACAAAGATTAGTTACACAGACACGTGAGAGGAAAAAACCGGCCAAGAGCGTGTTAGGACACGCGCTGTATAGGGTTCCGTAGCTGGATTGAGAAAATTCAATACTTTACGTATACATATACGATTTACTTGAACATATTTTTAATATTGAGGTGGCAGCGAAATGGTAAAAAGTCGTATTCGGTTGATTTTAGGATCTTTTTTACTTGGGCGACTATAACTCGTTAACCTGTAAAGCCAACTTAACCATGATAGTTTTCCTTTAAAATTCATCGTGTATACTACTAGCATGAATTTTTTTACATATCTACAAACAATAGTTTATAGAGGGGGGGGGGACATATGACTCTAACTAAAATTACAGCTTATAAGCTTAGTATTTCGTAAACGGAACCCTGAATCGGAAAGCGTTCTTAGCAAATCTTTGCTATTTTTAATAAGCTATCAAACGATATGCCACACTAAAGGAATAGAGGAAAAAAAAAATTTTTCCCGTTGTACGTGGAAGGGGAGGTACCCTAAAAAAAATATTTTTCAAGATTGTATGTGTTTTTCTTGTCGACGCTGTTAATATCTACTACCATACCAAATTCAGTTCTGTAGTACCAACCGTCTCTGAGATTACCCGCATACGGACGGACGGACGGACGGACGGACATGGTGAAACTATAAGGTTTCGTAGTTGACTACGGAACCCTAAAAATGAGGTTGGATTTTTCATAAAATATTTGTATTCAAAGCACATAAACATATTGATTTCGAAACTACCGTTCCTGTGTCAACAAATAGATCGTTACTCGTACATTAAAAATAAGTCATATTTTTCATTATGAATCAAAATGGTATTCACTAGTAGAAATATTTTACCTACACATTAAGCCCTTACTAAAACTTAATCTATATATTTAGATTCATATTTGTTTGATAAGTTATTTTATAACAAATACCGTATGACATTTGTATATTCGTGCGTTCTCTAATAACTTATATATATTACCGCACTGAGTTGCTAAACTTTTAACCCAAACAAGGTCGTGTAAGTCTCGTTCAACGACTTCCACTTTTTGCATTTAGAGATAAGCGTTATGACAACAAGTATAAAAAGATATCCTTCGACTTCAAAGGTATCATAATCAATTTGGTTACTGTAGAGAAACAATCAATATGTACTCCAAAGTAAGAACATTAATTAAAATTGTATACCAATCTTTTAATTTAATATTTATAGAATAATAAAATTGATATTTAATATTTCTTTATTATTCCAGATCGTAGCCCTGTGCGCATTCGTGGCGGTGTCCCAGGCCGGCCTCCTGTCCGCGCCCGCGCACTACTCCTCGGCCGAGGCTGTCTCCTCGCAGAGCATCGTCCGCCACGACCAGCAGCAAGCCTACGCCGCGGCTCCCGTCGCCAAGCTCGCCTACTCCGCCCCCGTCTACCACGCCGCCCCCGCCCAGGTCGCCTACCACGCCGCCCCCGCCCAGGTCGCCTACCACGCCGCTCCCACTGCCGTCGCCTACCACGCCGCTCCCGTGCACTACTCTGCTCCCATTGCTCACCAAGAAGAAGATGTAAGTAAACAATTCAATGGGACATGTAGATATGTTCTTAAGTAAATAAAAGGTACTTATAATATCTTTTCAACTATATTAAAACTAAAATTCTGTGCACAGGCTCACCCCAAATACGAGTACACCTACTCCGTCGCCGACGGCCACACCGGCGACAACAAGTCCCAGCAGGAGAGCCGCGACGGCGATGTCGTGAAGGGCTCCTACTCCTTCCACGAGGCTGACGGCTCCATCAGGACCGTGGAGTACTCCGCTGACGACCACAGCGGCTTCAACGCGGTGGTCCACAACACTGCCCCTAAAACCGCACCCGCACCCGCTTACGCAGCCCCTGCCTACTACAATCACTAAAGACTGAACTTTGTTATTTGAATTCCTAAATGATTAATGATTGTTAAATTTATATGATTCTTTTTATTTATATGGAATATAATTATTTCAAAACCAAACTAAAATATTTATTTCTACCCATATTTAATAGCGTTATATTATTATGATGTTTAGTATTTGAGTAGGTACCTATCCTTGCATCATTATATCAAATCTGAAATAAGACTTACAAATATTTGAGTTTATGGATGGATATATGTAGTTACTTACTACCTACATAGTACCTACATTATTATAAAACAAAATTGTGTAATAAATTCGTACCATGAATAGCTATCCAACGATCATAACATCAATGCTACGCAAAAGTAATATTTAAAAACAATGGACTTGAAAATTTACACAAAAAACAGAGTGTATAAACGAGTAGGAACATGGTAGTTAATTTTAAGGTAACAGAATAGATACAAAATATTTTCGGTCCATGGTTTACTTATGTTATCTATTTTTGCTACAGGCTACAGAATCATCCACGCAAAGGTGTAAAAAACCATCAGCAGTAACTTTCAACCCAAATACGGTCTGATTAGTAGGGGTAAAATTCTTCTTGGGTTCTACTTACGGATGACTTTAGAGATAGCTAATTTAAATACTATAGGTATTGAGTCATGAAATAAATAAGGATCTACTGTGTTTATGTATTTTTTTTCCAAAGATAACTAATTTGTGCTAGAAAAATATTCTATTTCAAAAATATCCTTCATCATCATCAGCTTATGTACCTACTGCTCTGCGCTGAGGAGCACCAGCCTCTCCTAACAACGAGGGGGCTTAGGCCATAGTCCATCACGCAGGCCTAGTGCATCCTTACATCCTTCTAATCTTGCTAATGATATAAATGTAAATGTTTGTGATTCCCATAAACAAAACTAAGACAAAATTTCATCATCATCATCATCATCATCAGCTAGCGAGGAGCTCGAGCCTAGTGCGGATTGGTGGACTTCACATGCCTTTAATTGTGACATCTCGGGCATGCAGGTTTCCTCACGATGTTTTCCTTCACCGAAAGCCAGTGGTGAGAATCCGTACGTAAGTTTTTATAAACTCAGAGGTACGAGCCAGGGATTTGAACCTGCTCATAATGCTCATATCAAATCATGAATCATCGTGAGAGCCAACTGAGCCACCACGGCTTAGACAAAATTTGGCACGGTGAAAATATGTACCGTTTTAACGCTTAAGTACATGTAGGTACATAGGAAACTTAAGGATCCCAGGGTCGCGGGAGAAACAGCAGGGCAAAACTTATATTATAAATGGCATAGTTTGAATGAATGAAGTTTTTGTTACTCTTAGACGCTATAACCCCTAAAGGGATGTAGAAACACAGCAATAGATCTGAGAACTCGGGAACTCCGGAACTTTGGAAACTCTGGGATCGTTATGAATTTAACACATAGAATTCTATTCATCCAAGAATACTTGAGTATCTCGTGAACTCAAGTAAAACCAAGCAGGGTGAAAGCTAGGATCATAGGTACATGCGTAATGTTATATGCTAATCACGTCTATAAAATATACGTAGGTATACACTATTAGAAAATAGCTCTTCACCCCGCCAGCTAGGAAAGTTTCCTTTATTAGATTTATCTGATAAAAATAAATTGGAAAAGGAACTTGTAACTTTTCATAAGTAATATGATGTGATAATATCGATAGGACAGTAAACAGAACAAGTGTCTTTATACAATTTTTAGAACAATACTCAATTATCAATTAATCTGTGAGTGCTCCAAATATTATACAGTACTTTAATTTGGTTTAGCATTGTCGCATAAATAAAGCGACATGTACAAAAGTTCGCGAAAGCTCTGATTCATTCAACCTATAACCTGTAGCAAGGACGTAATCTTGTTTGACAGCTTCCACTACCTACTTGCACTTACACATAGAATTTACACTTCACGATTGTATGTGGGTATATAAACTAGTACTACGATTTTGCATGTATCATTATCTCTTTGATCACTTCATTGAAACAATCAACATGATCTCCAAAGTAAGCTATGGATTTTAATATAAATAATAAAGCATTTTCAAATAAAGACCAAATCTAATTCATTTCTTTTTTTTATTGCAGATCGTAGCCCTGTGCGCATTTGTGGCGGTGTCCCAGGCCGGACTCCTGTCCGCGCCCGCGCACTACTCCCCGGCCGAGGCTGTCTCCTCGCAGAGCATCGTCCGCCACGACCAGCAGCAAGCCTACGCCGCGGCTCCCGTCGCCAAGCTCGCCTACTCCGCCCCCGTCTACCACGCCGCCCCCGCGCAGGTCGCCTACCACGCCGCTCCTGCTGCCGTCGCCTACCACGCCGCTCCCGTGCACTACTCCTCAGCCGAGTCTGTCTCCTCTCAAAACATCGTGCGTCACGACCAACCTCAGCTGACCAAACTGGTAGCTCCCGTTGCCAAGCTCGCCTACTCCGCTCCCGTCTACCACGCCGCCCCTGCTCCCGTTGCCTACCACTCAGCTCCCACCCACTACTCTGCTCCCATCGCACACCAGGAAGAGATCGTAAGTACCTGACTTTTATTGTTTTGCAATAAATTATTTTTAAATATTACTTAGGCAAAATTATTACAACAAATTTGATTAATTTACAGGCCTACCCTAAATACGAGTACACCTACTCCGTGGCTGACGGACACACCGGTGACAACAAGTCTCAACAAGAGTCTCGTGATGGTGATGTTGTAAAGGGCTCTTACTCCCTCCACGAAGCTGACGGCTCCATCAGGACAGTCGAATACGTCGCTGACGACCACAACGGATTCAACGCAGTGGTGCACAACACCGCCCCCAAAACTGCCCCAGTATACGCCCCCGCTCCCGTCTACTACAAACACTAAGAAACTTTTTACAATGTGATAACTAAAATTATTGTTAACTATTTATTTCATGCAATATACGAATAAGTTCGTTAAAATAACCGTATTATTAATACTTATTTACCTATCTATTCTATCTATATTCTCACAAAGATGAAATACATAGTGATTGGTTGAAATTTTTAAACATTTCAGTTATTTGAGTTCAATACGATGTGAACGTTGAGAAGTAAATAACGACATAATAATACATATGTCAATCTTGACTCTTACTGGACCTGATTATGCATACACACACACACACACACATAACACACAGAGTTTATACGTATTATGGATAAACTACATTTAATTCTACTTTTTAACACATACGCATAAAAATATATACTATGGAATTCGGAAGAAATGGACATGTTCATGCTAACAAATGTTTGTCAGTTTGGAAATCAAGCGTACCAGCAAGCCAAACAGACAGTCGTTTTAATAATGTTAAGTGTATAAGTTTATTTTACAGGCACCTGTATTATTTATACATCAGGCACCAGCTCTTGTAAAGCTGCTTGTCAATCCCTAACAGATGAATACTAAATTTATATGATGTATAACAAAGCTTGTGAGAGAAATAAATGATTTATTTTATTATTATTATGAGATGGATCAATAAGGGCAGCCGCGAAAATTGAGATTGAAGTTTGAGGGCCAACTTGGGTTGTTCACAAATCGAAAGAAGTATTAAGTAGGTATTTTTAGGAATTTCATTAATAAGACATAATAACATTATAATAAAAACACAAATATAATAAACTAGTGGCTCCCCGCGGTTTCACCCGCGTACCCGGGAGGTCTTCCATTTTCCCGGGATAAAAAGTAGCCTATATGTTAATCCAGGTTATAAGCTATCTTTATTCCAAATTTCATTCAAATCCATTCAGTAGTTTTTACGTGAAAGAGTAACAAACATCCATACATCCATACTTACAAACTTTCGCCTTTATAATATTAGTAGGATTAAAAGGACTACATAATATAATAATGGACCCATTAATTGATATTACAGATTAAAATGACAATAAAATGGTTTATTTGTAGTATAGTCGTGACCACACAATACTTACATGTACTTTTGCATGTAATATAACCTGAAATATGAAAAAAAAAAAACAATTATAACTCTCACTTATGTAAAACGATTAAATTATGGATTCAAATGTCTATATGGTTCACTTATACCTCTTGATTAAGCAAAAATATTAACGTCGTTTATTTATTTGTGTAGGTTCGTCAACCTTGGTTTTAAAAATACGTCCGGTAACATAAACCCTGCTGTAAAATTCTCGCACTACAGTATGATATATCAATATTACCGATTCAAATATGTCATTCAGCCGTAGGTTACTACTACTGAGGGGTCCACGGTATGTGTTCCGTACGGAGAACCCTGACCCCTCTACAGCGCTGATGGCGACCACCGTGGGGTTTTGGCCGGTCGAGTCCGGCATAACCCGCCCGCCCTCCCCCGAGGCGCAGCAGGGTATCCATGAGGATTTCTCCACGAAAAAAAAAGGTTACTACTACTACGTCATAATTTTCGTAACAATTGTCAATTGGTGCTTTACAGTAATTAGAAGAAGGTGCTGTACCAGTAACATTACAGCTTAATCTTAGGTCTTTGAAGTGTTCCTCATAAAAAAGGTAAAAATGAATCATCATAATTTGGGAGCCCTGAATATAATATTTTTGATTCGGAACAGCTAAAAGGATTTTTCACTGGTATAAAAACATCAATCATTATGATTAGTTTAGTCACGTCTAGCTTTGTAGGTACCTACTTGAATTGATTGTGACACTTTTATGCTAATAAATTACTTTGTGTGTTTTGTAATAAATTAAAAAAGACGCTTATAGAATAGGGTCCGACGATGTCTATATAAACAGTAAAAGTTGGGTTATCTATTGAACTTCTGAGCTATTTCGTGTTTCTATTGTATAAAATGATATATATCTGTAATATACAAATACACATTCCCATTGCTTTAAAATATTTTCGAATATAAATAACCTTTTTTTCAAACTTGCATGCAATTCATAAATCAATGGGACAATTTCTACAATAAGTGTAGATCGTAATAACCTTCATCTTAATTAGTACTAGTACATTAAAATTCTATAGTTTTTCAGCACTGAACAAAATTTTTATTTTTCTTACCACTTGTTGCACAATTTACTGTTTCACTTTGTAATCTAAAGTTGTTCCTATTGTATGGATATGGTTTTCTATTATTCATTTAAAAAAAATCTTAGATAACCTATGTTTTTTAAAATAATAATTAAGTACTGAAAATATACAATTTCAAATATTGCTTAACATTTTAAAATAAAGTACCTATTCATACCTATAATAAAGTAGCTCAGTGAATGCCCTGATTCATAGCACTTCATAACGATGGAAGGTCACGGTCTCGTTTGACGGCTTCCACTACTTACTCTCCAAAATTTACCCTACTGATATTGTAAGTATAAAAACTAGATCTTTGTCTTTACCTTCATCATTATCTGTTTGATCACTTCAGTAAAATAATCTCAACATGTTCTCCAAAGTATGTAGCATTATTAAGTTTTATAATATACTTACAATTCGATCTGATAATATTGTAGATAATACTTACTTACATAAAATATTTTGATTTCTTATAGATCGTAGCCCTGTGCGCATTCGTGGCGGTGTCCCAGGCCGGGCTCCTGTCCGCGCCCGCGCACTACTCCCCGGCCGAGGCTGTCTCCTCGCAGAGCATCGTCCGCCACGACCAGCAGCAAGCCTACGCCGCGGCTCCCGTCGCCAAGCTCGCCTACTCCGCCCCCGTCTACCACGCCGCCCCCGCCCAGGTCGCCTACCACGCCGCTCCCGCTGCCGTCGCCTACCACGCCGCTCCCGTGCACTACTCCTCAGCCGAGTCTGTCTCCTCTCAAAACATCGTGCGTCACGACCAACCTCAGCTGACCAAGCTGGTAGCTCCCGTTGCCAAGCTCGCCTACTCTGCTCCCATCTACCACGCCGCCCCTGCTCCCGTTGCCTACCACTCAGCCCCCGTCCATTACTCTGCCCCTATTGCTCACCACGAGGAGATCGTAAGTACCTACCTTGTTATGTCTATTGTTATATTCATTTCAAATATTATCAAGGCAAAATTATTAAAATAAATTTTATTAATTTACAGGCCTACCCCAAATACGAGTACACCTACTCCGTCGCTGACGGCCACACCGGCGACAACAAGTCCCAGCAGGAGAGCCGCGACGGCGATGTCGTGAAGGGCTCCTACTCCTTCCACGAGGCTGACGGCTCCATCAGGACCGTGGAGTACTCCGCTGACGACCACAGCGGCTTCAACGCGGTGGTGCACAACACTGCCCCCACTGCCGCCCCCGTCCACATCAAGGCCGCGCCCGCATACGCCGCACCCATCTACTACAAACACTAAGGATATATTCTTATAGTTATAGGAAGTGCCATGACCAAAATGTTGTATAATTTATTTATTTCAATAAAGGAATAATAGAATAGCTCATTACTTTTAATTTTAACCTGAAACTTAACTCCGCGCACATACATAAATATTTATAAATGCGATTACTTTTCAATTTAATATTCCTAAAATATAATATAACATATTGTCGTAGGTATGTTGTATTTGTATGATTATTTGAATGATATTAGTTGCGCACTACCTAGAAAAGAAGGTAATTAAAGTTCTCAATCATACCCTGTGATGAATTATATAAATAACTGAAACAAAAATAAAGACTCCGAATCGACTTTAAAGAGCTGATGATCATCAAGGCGCTGAACACATACACATAAATATTCTTGGATCGTAGCTAAGATCACTCTCGATAAACTATATAAAACACCGTTTTGAGACCAGCTACTCATCTAAAACATGTAAAACACCTCTTTTAGTATAGGAGGATTAAAAATTTTATAAATCCTTGGTAACGAGCTTGTATGAGTATAATATCTTTTTTTATTCCGACTGAACAATCTTATTGTAACTAAAGTTAAGGAATGAAAAGATATGTTGTATTGTAGTGAAAGCTTACAAGCTTACAACTTTTCCTCGTGGGAAAATAATTGTCATAGTTACGTAAATCCAAGGGCGTTTGCAAATTACCCCGAAACTTCACTGTGAATTAATGAGTATTAAAACCTAAGTAAATTCAAAAGATACATAAACTTGATTATCTTATTAATTAATAAGGTATTTATTAAGCAAGCTTTAATCGATTTTACACATCTTTATATTATGGGTATAATGGGTAGTTATAAATTATTATGTAATGTGACAAAAATATTAATCCAGACCAGGATTTGAAAGTTATTTTTTTTTATATACTACAAGTGTGGCAATCAGGCATACGGTCCCACCTGAATGGGAAGCGGTTACCGTAACTAATAACCATAGAATTAGTGAATACATTTTATATTGAAGCGAGTGGCATGTAATTCAGGGGTAATCCTACAATAACTAATATTACCTATATGAGCAGTGGGCTGCAACTAGCTTATTATCACATTACTGGAGGCTACATAAGAAGCGGTTTATTTATTTTATAGAAACAAGCATATTTGTCAAAATGTTTCATAAAGTCAACGGTCAAAGAAGAACTGCCAAGAATCTGGTATTTTTTTAAGCATTCTATCGTATATCGTATTATAATATATGAATTAATACGAATCTATGAAACAGTTATCAATCCAATAAATCATTACCCTAGTACCTACATAGGTATTCGACAATTAAACTACACAACGACAATTAATTAATTGAATACACAAAAGAAATAAACAAAAGGATGTTGAAGGAGTTGTGGAAAAACGTTACAGTACCTACGGTTAGAAACGCTCCGATTTATTAATAGGACTGTTGAGTACTGTTGATGTTAACACTAAATTATTAGGAACGTGGTTGGCAGACGATTATTTCCACCTCACCAACTAATTTTGAAATATCCGTCATAACTTTTGCACACCTACTTTATGATTATGAAACCGTTTAAAACTAGTTCAAGCTTAAACCTACACATGACTGAGTTATATCTAGTTCACATTATTCACTTTCAATATAGGTAGGTATTTTTTCTTCGATTAGAAAAAATTAAGCTTTGCAGTATTGATTTTTTCAAGCTAAATTTATTAAAGCTTTATTCTGATAGACTTTATAGAATTAAATATCCTTACAAGAAAAAGGGTTCAACTATATTTCAAGTAGGTTCATCAATCATTTATGCAAGTTTAGATATATATCCTTCAGACAAAAGATAATCATATATCTTCCTAGTTTTGTTCACATCTATTTTAACAATCTTCCTATGTAGTTGAAATAGAAATATTTATTTGTTTAATTGTTTCCATATTAATTTTCGTTTTAAATTTTCTAGTGAATGTGTATCTAGCCACAGACACCAACACCTCTATCTAGATTAAGAGGTATGAAGAGGATACTATGGTGTTTTAGAGTACATTACTATACTTATGTAAAATCTTTCTTCACGTCAAAGTAACTTCTCTGCTTATACACCATCTACACCTAATAGCAGTACTCGGAAATTATTGAAACACTTAGGCATGATGTTAAAAATTTGGTTGACGCAAATTACATACTTACTATAAATACTCTTATATAAGCGTGTATATTATATCAGTAATATCAGTTATAGGTACTATATCCGATTCTACGAAGACTGAAACTGTATAGATTTATTAATTATACATATGAAGTAAAATTCAGTTAGGTATAACTACTATTCAGCTATTGTAGAGACATTGTTGCGTCACAAAATATTTTAGTACCTATTTACTCTTATAAGATGTATTAGCCTATTTCTTTACACATAATATAAGTATTAATTTAGACGTCAGAAAAGTGCTAATACTAAAATCTGCATTAATCAACAAACCCCTAATTAGACCAATAAAGTATTGATTTCAAACGGTTTAGCGACATTATGTAGGTACAATTATTGTAACATAGACGATTCGTTAGTTTCATATTTTGTACTTACATAATTAATTAATATGATATAAGTACCTTATTCCTACATAATTACTGAATACAACTTCAAAAGACATTTCAATTCAGTTTGCATAAACTGGTTATCCATTACTCAAGAAATACTTCAGAGAGTTATAATTCGCGAAACTATTTGACACGGAGCAAGGTCACCATAAGCTCGTTCGACAACTACTTACCACTACTCATTCATGTAGTATGACTGTGATTAAGCAGTATATAAACTAGACCTATGACTTTACAGTTATCATTAATTGTTTGATATTCATACATACAACATGATTTCTAAAGTAAGTGTTTTATAGAACTCCAACTTTACAATGCGTTTTCAACTGTTCGTATTCAGATTCAGGTTAAAAAAGTATTTTATTATTCCAGATCGTAGCCCTGTGCGCATTCGTGGCGGTGTCCCAGGCCGGCCTCCTGTCCGCGCCCGCGCACTACTCCCCGGCCGAGGCTGTCTCCTCGCAGAGCATCGTCCGCCACGACCAGCAGCAAGCCTACGCCGCGACTCCCGTCGCCAAGCTCGCCTACTCCGCCCCCGTCTACCACGCCGCCCCCGCCCAGGTCGCCTACCACGCCGCTCCCGCTGCCGTCGCCTACCATGCCGCTCCCGTGCACTACTCTGCTCCCATTGCTCACCAAGAAGAAGATGTAAGTAAATGATTCAAATCAAAGCGTGCTTTACTTAATACTAAGATTTGTTGAATTCTAATAATAAATAAAATTTTATGCACAGGCTCACCCCAAATACGAGTACACCTACTCCGTCGCCGACGGCCACACCGGCGACAACAAGTCCCAGCAGGAGAGCCGCGACGGCGATGTCGTGAAGGGCTCCTACTCCTTCCACGAGGCTGACGGCTCCATCAGGACCGTGGAGTACTCCGCTGACGACCACAGCGGCTTCAACGCGGTGGTGCACAACACTGCCCCCACTGCCGCCCCCGTCCACATCAAGGCCGCGCCCGCATACGCCGCCCCCATCTACTACAAACACTAAATCGGAATATGTCGAAACCAAAACGTTACTATTTATTATTGATTAAATATACGTAAGAAATTAAACTGAGCTACATTCTTCTTCCTCTTATTCCTACAGTTAACGATCACCGATAGTCATCGTTATTCCAACGGAAAATAATATATTTTTATGAAAATATTAATAAAGTAATAAAATCATATAAAAAAATAGTAGGCATCATAATATGATTATTGTTGAATCATTATTATATACATACATATTATTTTTTTTACAGTAGAAAATATATTGAGAAAAGGGGCGATAAGACAATTATTTATATTATTATTATTGTCTAATCACTTTACTTTTAATTAGATAGTTAACTAGGTTATTGGCAACTTTATGTTCGTCGTGCGCATTGACACAGTAAATTCATCGATTCTATTGAATTGTGCCGATGCCTTTACTGATAAAGCTCTAGTGACAGAATTCCTCTCTCTTTTATGAATTTTTATTTGCAGAATCGCATAGTAGGAAGGAAAATCAGGAATTAAGAATCATTGGTGTATTCTTGCTGAGTTATTATGTATTTTATAGTTATCCGCTAGTTACTATCCATAAAACTATATATATTATAAGAGTAAAGCTAAACTTGTAGGACTAACTTTGGCTACATAATGCGGTTCAATGTCATCTTAAGTATCATCGTATTATTTAATCAATTACCATAAAAATAGCGGAATTAGTATCCTAACGTTTAGTTATAAAGTTTGTATGGGTAGGTAGGTAGGTTTTTGCAATAAAAAATTTCAATATCCCAACGACTCAGTACAATAAGTTTTATTACTTTACCCACATTCAATAAAGTTTGAATAAAAAATAATACAAATAATTTTAAAGAAACACTTCAGTTATTTATATAGTGTTTTATATATGTATACATAGTCATGCCAAATTTACATCTTAATATGTGACTATAATTGCCTCTGAAATTAAAAGCATTATAAAAATACTAGTGGCTCCCCGCGGTTTCAACCGCATTCCCGAGAATCTTTAATTTTCCCAGAATAAAAGAAGTCTATGTGCCAATCCCGGTTACTAAATATCGGTGTTCAAATTTCAACAAAATCCGTTAAGTTAGTCAGTTTTTCCGTGAATGAGTAACATACGCACATCTTTCGCGTTCCTACTATTAATTGGGTGCCTATTTCATTCTAAATTAATTACAGATTAAAAGTAATTCAATGTTATTCGAAAAACTCATATCCGTTAAGTTAGTCAGTTTTAGCGTGAAAGAGTAACAAATATACACACATCTTTCGCATTCCTACTATTAATTGAGTGCTTATTTCATTCTAAATTAATTACAGATTAAAAGTAATTCAAAATAATTTATTCGAAAATGCTCATTCAAAAAAACTACTCTTGGTACGAAGGTGCTATTGCCAATTCTCCTCTTTTCGATACACTCAGGAAAGTGTAGACTATAAGCCTTCTTTGATTTTAGATTGTGATGATACGATAAATTACTATGAAGTTCCGGGCTAGAATAATATGGACTACAGGTATAAATAAATAGTCATTATTTAAACTGCTCTATTTTAACTAAATACCTGCAAAAATGGTGTGCCTATATTTAAATGAAACAACTTTGTACTATATACAATCTTAGTAATTTTGTTAATAATAATAATTTTATATAGGCTCGCATGTTTTGAAAAGAAAATAATATTGTTTATATTATTAAAGACTATAAAAAATACTTCAAAATGTTAGTCAAATTTTAGTCAAAAATAGTGCTTGTAATGTTTTAGATTCTACTTTTGGAATATGGCGATATTTTATATATGTTTGTTGAGACATATTATTACATACAATTTTGCTTATACATACCCGCACTGAAAGCTCGAATGAAATCCTCATTATTCTTTCGTCACCCACCCAAACAATGGTACCTGCTTCAATGAAAAGGTAAAAATATTTTTTTATGTAATGATTATTAGAAAAGTATAAAATGGTGTATAATGCAACATTAAATCAACAGTCCGATAGTACATCCAGTTGGGGACGGTTCATCTCAAGTTCTGCAATATGACTGGAATGGTAAAAAATCAAATCCATAATCATCAGCTCATATACATCACTACCGAGGAGCACAAGCCTCCTCTATCAACGAAGGAATTTAGGCCATAGTTTACTACGCGGGCCTATTGGGCGGTGTGGATTGGGGACTTCACGTGTCACTTCAATTGTGATATCTCGGGCATGCAGGTTTCCTCAAGATGTTTTCCTTCATCGAGTCAAAAAGCCAGTGAGAGCCATTTGATTTGATAGAAAAATCAAATATTAAGACATAATATATGTTTTCATAGCGTATAATTAAACATAGAGTTTAATCAAAAATATTTATTCTATTTCAGATCCTATTTTTCGCTTGCTTCGTATATGCCTGTCAGGCAGTATTCATCGCACCCGTTGAAAAATACAGTAATGACGATGGTTCTAAGGGATGGCAAGTGATGAAAGTGTACCATCCACCAAGTGCTCGATCGATAGAATACAAATATCAGCCTTATGTAAGTACCAATATTTAATTTGATGCAAAATCTTTAAATGGTAATATTATTCTATATATATGATTGAATTATACATAAACATTTATGAGCCATAAAAGTAATCTTTTACAAATTACTTTACTTTTCGACATTTGTTTATTGATATCTAGTAGATACGTTTAAATAGCGTTTGTATTTTTTTCGTCAGCCTATTAACAACATACTTTTAAGCTCAATTCATATAAGTTTCAAATTGGAGCTATCGCCTTTCTAGATTAACACTGAATAAGTTTAAGTTAAGGATTTTTTTAATAACAGGCTTATCCCAAATACGAATTCGAGTATGCTGTATCGGATAAAAAGACTGGTGACCATAAGAGACACTTTGAAACAAGGGATGGAGATAGGGTTCGCGGGGAATACAGCCTGGTTGAGCCCGACGGCTCGCTACGGAAAGTGGAATATGACGCCGATGATCATAACGGGTAAATAATCATATATTATTTCAGCATTATCTAGTTAAATAACATACAAAATGTTTCTGTTGTATAAAGTCTGATGTACATATATGTGGCTGAAGGGACCACCTCATTGACGAAGTGTGGTCAAACAAAAGCCTACGTAAAGCAAACATAAAATATTGACTGTTGTAGGACACGATTACACAAAAAGCATAAATAACGAATGTATTCCGTATTCTTTTCAGATTTAATGCAGTTGTCAGCAAAGGAATGCATAAGCACGGTGATCACGCCTATTCCGTGTTCGGTCATACAAGGCATTTTTATCCGGTCGGCAATGGTGTCAAAATCAACCACTTTTTCCCCGGAAAAGACTACCATCAAGATTCTAGAAAGGTTGAAGATACCATTGAAAAGGAAAGTACACCTGTCAATGAGGTTGAGTCTGAGCCTTCAATATCTTTAACTTCTAACCAAGATGAGCCAAAAGCACTTTTAAACAATTCTGAAGAAAAAATAATGCCACTTGAACCAATCAAGCAAATAGAACTTGAACAAAATAAAGAAGAAACTCCGAGTACGAAAATTGAAGCGATAGATGGCGCACCAGTAAATGTTTTCCCTGTTCCTTCAATTATAATCCAAAACGCAGTGAATAATATTGATAATGTAGAAAAAGTGGAGTCGAAATCAATCATTGAAAATGTTCATGTAGAAGAAGATAAACCACAAAATGTTTTAGCCGATTCTGATTCTGATGTAGCGTCATCATATTATCATTCCAAAATGTATTATGTAGGCTATTAAGAATTAAATCCTTGTAATTATTCTCATTGTAGTCAATATTTTAATCAATAGTTAAGTAATTGTTACTACTGACTGTGCTATACGAAGTTATTTTTACAATAAATATATTTCTATAAAACAACACCATCTTTATTTTGTCGGCACTTTTTCAATACACTGTAGAACTTTCGATCGACGAAACTTACTACAGACGCTACAAGATGGCAGGTAAAGCGTACAAAATTCTACATCTGTTTAATAATCACTACAGATGGAGCAACCGTGTTCAACAGTGTACAGTACTTAATTAAAAATGTAAAATTTCGATCAGAAAAAAATCTCGACAATACTCTACTGAACTAGGCAATAATCCTCGGACCTTAAAAAAACATTCGCACATGGAATTTTTACCATTATAACCACTTATGTAGTATTTAAGGTAAGCAGAAGGGGTTTGTTATAACTAAGTAGGTACATACTCGAAAAGGACCATTGAAATTTTGTCTTTGGTTTGCACTTGATGTTATTATTAGTATATAATTTATTATTAATTATCAAACACCTGTTTAACAAACCGGTTGTTATTTACGAAGATGTTCCCTGACATAATGTGAGCCTTATTTATCAGCCGTAAATAAAATTACGAAACAGCAACTTTCAATACCCTCATGGCATTTTTTAATTTGCGAACCAAATAAAGAAATTAATGATTCATCTTACGACTTAAGTGTTGAATACATCGTTCTGAACTCACGTATTGGATGACAAAAATTCTCATTTTTTATCGCTTCTTCACATCAGAGGTAGGTTATTATATTATGTTAAACATCAGAATCTAGCTGAAAATAATACTAATATACGTGTAGGAAGATGATATGATGATATATTTAAAGAACTTTTTGAGACAAACTATAAAAAAGAAAAAATTCTTATTGTTTTTTTTCTATTAATTTGTAACGGCCTCTCCGTTCCTCCGAAGGAAACGGTATCAATAGTGTAAACGACGCTTAATTTACAAAATGAGTTCCAAATATATTTATAAGAGTATGTTTGATGCAAGACATTGCGCGGACTACTTACGCATGTGTCTGACATTGCTTAGCGTGTTATAATGACTGTTTCACAAAAATAATTATTTACTTTTGTTTACCAACATAATTTATTCCCATTCTATTATTCAACGATTATAATGACTTTATTCAGTAATTAATTTATTTCTTTTGTTCATCGGTTATTGTTCTTGCAATAGGCATCTAACGTTTGTCAGATATGACAGTGCACAAAAATATATATCCTAAGGATGCACAATTATTTAAAACACCTTAATCAATACCAAAATTTGAACTTTTGATAATTTACTAGTCGTGACTAATCCAAACGGATAATAATGCAGAAATAATTGTTGTTAATGCCCTTACCTTCACATTTTATAATCATACCGGTAGAAAATTAAGGAGATTTTTTTATTAGATTTTCGTAAGTAATCCCGGAAATAAATGATTCGTTATCCAGAAAAAATATTTTTGCACTAAGCTTCCTTCATTCATTCACCCGTCGGTATAATTGAATCAACACGTTAACACATTTCATAAAAGCATACAACACTGAGACACATATTGTAAGTACCACTTTTTAGTTTTATATTGTACCTACCTACCTGGTACAATATAAAACTAAAAAGTGGTCAATGATTTCGGAAATATATGCCTAAGTATACCTATATTTATTCTAAAAAAAGCTAATCTATACTAATATTATAAAGAGGAAAGATTTGTTTGTTTGTTTGTTTGTTTGTAATGAATAGGCTCCGAAACTACTGGACTGATTTAAAAAATTCTTTCACCTTTGGAAAGCTACATTATCCCCGAGTAACATAGGCTATATTTTATCCCTGTATTCTCACAGGAACGGGAACTACGCGGGTAAAACCGCGGGGAGGCAGCTAGTACGTTCATAAATCTATCGAAGATAAATCCGGTACATTATATCAGCGTATGTACTAAGCAAATTGTAGGAGATAAATAGGTCTTTATTTTTATTCAAATCAACCTTAACATTACAGCATTAGTTACATGAACGATACCTATAAATAACCCAACTATTAACGTAACACACCATTCACAACAATTGCCCTAGTTACCGCAACAGGAAGCACAGCACGACACTCAATAATTCCCAATTTTCGTTCTAGGTGCCTACCCTTATGCAACTTTGAATATCGATGTCATAAAATACAAGTTAGTTTATCTAATAATAATTAATATGTATAATGAAACTAAGCAATCGACAAGGAACCGTGCTTTCGCTACTAGTCCCTTTGACGGTAAAAGTTTGTTACAAATTACCGCTTTGATTCATAACTGCAGGAATTAAGAAAATAACCTACCTACAACTAAAAGGAACTCTATGTACCTATGTATGTTATGAATGGGTTCATATTTAAAACAGAAAAAAAACATCAAATAGTAATTTTGAACCATATGTGATTAGCATCAGCGGAAATGCATATGATGTTTCTTTTAAAACAAACGTATATAATTATTATCACCAAGGATCCGATTCAGCTAAAACAGCATCGCAACTGTATGTATCTTTACAATACAACTTAAATATGATGTTATCAATACGACAAAGTTACTTTTTTTGTCTCAAACAATACTTCAGATAAGACAATTGCAAAAAAATTAACAACAGCCTCTCACTTATCGTCCATTTTCCCTACATATTGTAGCCATATCGAATGTTGCGACATCCGATAAAGTGAACAGATTGGCCACGCGGCAATTACTGTGATCCGATCGGATATCGTCTGGAATAGACTCCCCTCCACGATCAACGGTTAAGTTTGTTTGTTATATAAAAAGAGTGCGCTATCAGAGCAATACCAGTCGACAAGGCATTTGTCTCTAAAGCAAAATGTTCTCCAAAGTAAGCTTTCCTTTCAAAAACGGCTAAGTAGAACAAAAACTTACATAACATAACGCGTAGGACAATTTGCTTCAACGTAAACTAGATTACGTTGTCAATTGTCGGTTATTAAACATAACTTGCTATCTTGAAAGTAGAGTAAATAGTTTAATGATTTAAATTTAGACCAGGAAAAGATGAACAAAATGTCCTTACAAAATTATAATTTAACCAGGTACTGATCGCTTGTGCCCTGGTGGCCGCGTGCCAGGCTGGTCTCGTCCATCACGCTCCGGCTGTGTCATCTCAAAACATCGTGCGTCATGACCAGAGCATCCACCACGAGGCCCCAGTTCACTACGCTGCTGTCCACGCCGCTCCTGCCTACCACGCTGCACCTGCCTACCATGCTGCCCCGGCATACCATGCTGCCCCAGCTCACCAGGAAGACCACTATGTTGATGAATACGTAGGTTTTCTATACTAAGTATATCGAGGGTATATTCCCAAGATGGAGGGTTAATAACTTCATTATATCTTGCATAACCATCCTTCAATTAGAAACAGAACATTATAATGAGTCAATTATCTGCAATGAATTAAAACATCACATCCAATGATTTTATTATTAAATTGTGCTTTATCTCCAGGCTCATCCCAAATACGGCTACTCGTACTCCGTTGAAGATCCCCACACTGGTGACCACAAGTCTCAGCACGAGGAGCGCGATGGTGATGTTGTGAAGGGAGAATACTCCCTGCTGCAGCCTGATGGTTCCTTCCGCAAGGTCACCTACACCGCTGACCACCATAATGGGTAAGATATCACCACCTATGTATCTATTAAGTATAGGTATTATGTTATAGACTGTATGTCTGTCCTAGAAATTTGTCACAGAATTAGAGTTTTTTTTTTGTCGCCAGGCGCGGAGCGGAATCTAGTTAACCCATAATTAAATAAACAAAGACGTCAATGTCTTTTATTTCCAACAGGAAAATGCATTACGCATACCCCCACACCTTGAAGGGACGGTGTGGGTGGTTATGTGGAACTCTCCTCTGAAAGAGGCATACCCACTAAAAACCTGTCGGTGATCCTCTATGCTTTTTTGCAGATGTCACGGGCGCACTAATGTGAGCCTATCTCAAATACCTATCAAAATCGCAATAAATCAGCCGTTACTTATACCAACCTATTCCCTCAATTCCTTTTTTATGTGATTTAAGTATTAATCTAATGGTCAGCACACATCTCGTGATGCATTGGTACATAGGTATTTTAGATAATAAGACACTACATTTCACTAAAACATTAGCATTATGGGTAGGTATATATTCAACGAGGTTCCCAGCCATATTGTAGAAACTACTTTGTTTTTGTGTCATTACTATAAACCATGATGTTATTATTTTGCAGTTTCAACGCTGTCGTCCACAACTCGCCACCTGTGATCCATCATCATTAAGAGGACATGCTTACCCAATCTGTGATATTAGTCGTAATGTTTTAGTTCTTGTAGTGATCAAGTAAACCTTCCATCTGTTCTCATATGTGTACAAATAGATAAATACGTTGATTGTAGGTATAGGCAGTATAGTTACTGCATGATATTCGTAATTTTTCATAATTCTATCCACAAACTTGCTTATTGAATGTAGTGTGATTGTTTTTTATTGTACATACCTAATACTGTTATTCTATCTTACTTTTGAAACATATTTTTTATGGCAGTATGAATAATGTAGTGTGATATATTCGTCTTTATATTTCTATCTTCATGGCAGTGGGCAATATTTCTGTTTGTAAATAGACTTGCTTTTCTTGTTGTATTCTTGTAATAAAATGTTTGATGAATGAAGCAGATGCCTTTTTTATAATAATACAAACTAATCAAAATAACATCACAATATTTGTAACCAATACCTTTAAAGTGTATAATTTCAAAAACGCATAATAAATAAAATAAAATAAATAAATAAAATAAAATAGCCTTTATTGCTGTTCCTTACAATTAATTATTACATAGGTACCTTATTACTAAATTTAAATTAATCTTAATTCTAACTTGCAAGTTAATCATCGGCAACTGGGTGTTTGTGGGGAACAGCTTGTCTATCGACAAAGGCCTCCTCTAACGACTTCCACGTATTTCTGTCCCTAGCTAATCGAGTCCACAACGGACCAGCTATATTCTTAACGTCATCTTCCCATCTTTTAGTTTGTCTCCCTCTACTCCTTTTGCTATCTCTTGGATGCCATTCTGTAACTAGCTTAGTCCATTTCTCTATGTTTTCTCTTACCATATGTCCCGTCCAACGCCATTTAAGCTGTCTGTAGGCTGTGTATGCATTTTTAAATTTTGTTTTATTTTTAATTTCTTGTAATTTCACTCTATCCCTTCTTCTTATACCTAAAATACTCCTTTCTATTGAATTTTGACAGACTTTTAATTTCCCTTCTTGCAGTTCTGTTAACGCCCATGTCTGGCATCCATATAGTAAGCATGGCATAATGCATATTTCGTATATTTTCTTTTTTCCTTTCATTGGCATATCTTTATTCTTCATTATTTCCCTTAGAGACCAAAACCGTTTCCAAGTATTAGTTATTCTTCGTTCTATTTCTTTATTCATACAATCTTCTGTAGATATAAGTTGGCCCAAATATATATATTCATTTACGTATTCCATTTGTTCGTTATTAACTGTTATACCTGTTTGTTGTTTGTTTGTCATTATTTTCGTTTTCGTGAGGTTCATTGTTAGGCCGGCCTTAACACTTTCATCGGATAATTGTTGCAACATTAATCCCAGAGTTCCAGCGTCCTCTGAGAACAAAATCAGATCATCTGCGAAGCGTAAATGGTTCAGATTTTCGCCATTTATATTGATGCCATTACTGGTCCAGTTTAGGTTCCTGAAGATCATCTCAAGTACTGCTGAAAATAATTTAGGTGATAAAGGATCTCCTTGGCGCACACCTCTTTTAATAGGAAATTCGTTGCCCGTAGATTCAAGTTTTACTTGTGCTGTGCTCGCTGTATATATCTTTTTAATTATTCTTATGTATTTTAACGGTACTCCTTGTCTTTTTAGAGCGTCCCATATATACTCATGTTCCAATGTATCGAACGCTTTGTTAAAGTCAACGAACCCTATGTAGTACGTTTTATTATATTCTTTATATTTTTGTAGAACTTGTCTTAGAGTATGAATATGGTCTATTGTTGAGAATTTGCTACGGAAGCCAGCTTGTTCCTTGGGTTGGTTTTCATCTAGTATATTGGTAATTCTGTTAAGTATGATTTTAGAAAATATTTTATAAATATTGGACATTAAGCTTATCGGTCTGTAATTTCCTATATCGCCCTTGTCTCCTTTTTTATGCAGCAGTATAATTGTTGATTTAGTCCAGTCGTCCGGGATAGTTTCCTTTTCGAGGATTTCATTGAATAAATCTGTAAGTCTAGGTGCTATCACTGGTAACGTAGTTTTAAGTAGTTCGTTTGTGACTAAATCTGGTCCAGGTGCCTTATCCAGTTTTTGTGTTTCAATAGATTTTACTGTTTCTTCCTTTAAAATTGGTTTAATATCCTCTTCATTTTCTAAATTATATTCATTTATTACTTGTTCCCCTTTAGTGCTTTGGTATAAATTTTTGTAGTATTTCGTAGCAATTTCTAGTATTTCTGGTCTTTTACTGGTCTTCTCAATATTTTTATTTTTCATATTTGGAATCCAGTCTTTTTTGTAATTCATTTCTTTAAGCGCCTTTTTTATTCCTCCTGTCTTTTCTATATGTTTCCTTAATGTTATTAATCTCTTTGTTTTCCGTTCTTTCCTAAGTTGTTCACTAATCTTTTTGCTTATTTCCGCTATCTTTGGGCCATTGTTGTTATTGTTTCTTCCTTGTTGTATAAGTTCTTTTCGTTCTTGTAACAATTGCTTACTTTTTAATGTTATCGCTGTTGTACTCGTTATATTTACTTTTCTTGTTTCTGATTTTAATTGCTTAAGCAAAAACGCATAACATGAACAAATTCTGAAATCGCATTTGAGGCACTTATGCTCTAACTTAAGACAATATTTAATACACTTATCTGCGTTTCTATATGATAATGAATTAAAATTAGTTGAAATAACAAAAAAAAAACAATGCTAGTGATAAAACTACTCCATATTAGCCCTCACCCATACAAGCTTATAGTACCTACCTACCATGACCAATAAACAGTGGTTAATCCAAGGAAAGAATTACTATTTTATACTACATTAAAGCTCAGTGGTAGTGCGGTTGAATGGCGTGACAGAGGTCACGGGCTCGATCATACGCACTTCTGTAAGCTTGAGCTTTCGGTGAAGGGAAACCATAGCACGGTGGTTCAAGTACTTTGCAGTACCCGCCTGACTGCTTCTACCTTCAGTGTTGAAAGCCTTCTGGCACGACTGGCAAACACCTGTCGTATGTTTTGCTTATCCAATTTATTTTACTCAATACAATGTCAGTAGGTAGGTACACAATCTACGGTCTTTTAGGTGCAATCTTGAGACACATATCCTAACAACTGTTTATTTCTAATCTAATGTATACTTACAATGGAGAAACTTAACGTTGATCCGGGCCTATGTAAGATTTGAAAAACAGTTACTACCAATAGGTAAATTAGTTAGTAACGAAGTAATTCGCCGACGGAAGTCCAATAGTTTAATTATTAACAAGCACCAATCTTCCACCAGACATTTGGCAAATGGTTTGCCTGTTGACTGTCTAGCATATATTTTAGTTGGAGATGGCGTACTGTGTACCATCAGTAGATACCTGCGCGTAATTTGAATGGTTTTTCTAAATTATAATATAGACAGAAAACATCATTATTTATGAGTCAGCAGTCTAACCTAACATATTTCGTAAATCTATAGTGAGGTTGTCACCGGTTGGAAAACGTTTAAAATACTATGTATACTTTTAAAACGTTATCCTACTAATATTATAAATGTGAAAGTTTATTTGTAACCGCGAGGAGCCACTAGTGAGAAATAAAAATCGATGTAAGAGACATAAATCCTTACCGTTATCTACGTATCGTTTAACCAACCGTCTGCAATAATAAATTAGAAGATATTCCGTAAACAATGAAGTATGAAACAAAGCGTTGCAATTCTCGTATGGAATGCATTAACATGCAAGTGCTAATTGTAGTAACAAGAGCAGTGGAGCGTGAGAACTATCAGATCTCTATCCAAAATTGCATATAGAACATTACCATACAATGTCCAAGCCGAAATATGGAGTGAAAGCTATGATATATCAAGTTACTCACTACCGCGTTGAGCCTAGAACAGGCTTGGAATGAAACCCTATATTACCTATTTAATATTCTAACATTCAGCAATTGAGATCACTCTGATATCGCAACATAGGATATACATCTATTTAAATGTAGCAACTTCACAATAGAAAGCAATGTTGAATTAATTAATTATCTGTTTGTATTTGTTTTAATAGCTAGCTAAGCTAAGAAAATATACAATGAAATATAAACGTACAATTTTAATAGATACCTACCTACTAATAAATTTATAAAGAGATTATGTTCTCCACTATCAAACATTGCAAGTCAAACAAGCACATTTTCTTTGATAATTTCGATCAAGTAATCAATTAGAATTATGCAAACATCGATATTTAGGCTGTAAAAAGTATCTTATATAATATTTGCTGAATTTAATGTAAATTTTATTCATAAAGTTGGAAAATAATGATGATCGTCCATCAGTTTAAGTTTCAGAAATGTCATGAAGGTACAGTACATTAATCAAGGGTGAAATATGATCATAACTTTCGATAAAGCCTCGATGGAAATGCACCTATAATATATATATATTAATATAAGTATCATTTATGCCTATATAAGTTTTACATATGTATATTGACTCAAAATAAATTCACGAGTAAATAAAATATTACAAGTTATTATATTACCAACAAAAATCGATTTAATTCGACACACTCATGTTCGATGAATTATCCGTATAAACTTGTTAACAAAGAAATAAAATAAGTTTGCCTTGATAGGGTGGGTATATTTAAATAATTAAAATGAATTAACAGTGACATTGAAATATTTTTAGTGCAGTTGCGTGATCGTAACAGAATTATTACGTTAAAAGCCTCAAACTCCGCAAAGCTCAGTAAATTGTTTTGATCTCGTCATGGCTAAACCGCAAGGTCAATGTAACCATCGTCTTAGTTTGGTTTACTCATAAAATTAAATATATATCCGTCTTAATTACATACATCTACTGAAAATTCATATAATGACCTGCCCCAAGTATCATAAAGAGTGGTAACCGCAGCGTTTTTGAATTATTGTAAAAATGTAATGATACCGTACGAATACTGACTGACGCAACATGCTTTACGTATTCATTGACAATTGATGCAGCAGATGCGAAACATTTCTTATTAAACATATTACACAACCGTGATATCGTTGATGGGTAAATGCAATTAACTGAAGACATTTTGATGTTTTGACAATGTAAATTATGACTTGCCTCTTTTAACGATCAATCAGCAAATTTTAAGAATTACTTTGGATTCATTAAAATAAATCGGTTTACCGGTATGTCTATACGCATGACCTTCGCAGAAAGCTCGTTTGCAACTCACGTTCCCGTTGCCATGCGTTCATGGTAATATGAAGAGCGGCCGATACGAGTTGCGCCGCTGCCGGCCACCGGCCGCCGGCTACAATGAGTTGCTGACACACTGAGACAAGCTTTTGAGAAATCAAAGAAATGCATTTAAGATAAATATTTGATGGTTTTATTCAATTTGACTATTTACCCAATTCAAAACAAAAAGATAATTATTAACAAATATTTCATGGCGCCACATGTTTAAATAGCATAAATAAACTACTTAGACGCTATAGTCTGATATTTGGTAAATAATAATATGTAATATATTAACTGACGTTATATGCATTATGTACTATAACTAAACGGTATATATATATATATATAGCCTATAACTATAGTCATGGTTGTAACTGTTAAGGGCTTGTTTTCGTTATGAGTTATGATATAACTAATTTATATTACCATTCTGCAATTGTTCTTGTCCATGGTTTTAATACATAATAAAGATGTAACCAACTAAACACAAAAAGTGAAAGAATAGATACATAAAAGCGATAATTAGTCGAATTAACAGTCGGAAGAGTGTTACGGTAGCATCGCGGAGTTTTTGTTATACTTTATCTGAATTAAACATATGATTAGAGTTGGGTTATTTCTTTTTCTAAAAAAAGAATACAGCAAAGCATGTATCACTAAATGGTAATCAAATAACTGGCCAACTAAAAATATTCTAGAATAAAACGAAACAGACAAAATTGAACAAAATAGTCACTTAAACAGCTACTAACCAATAACAAAAATACGAAGGTCTCAACAGTCTTATTTACTGTCTTTATTCTGAGGGGCAATTCCGCTAAAAAATTATAGCCATATCGCAAACGAACCGCAAGCGAACGATGATTTTTAGGCGTTTTCGTATTCCACTAATGCACCAAAGATTATAATTCGTTTCCAATCTGGTAACGCTAGGCGTTCGTTCGAAACATCAAAAGTCCCATTCTGCTAAATTGGTCGAACGACCGACGAACGTTAAGTCATATTCCACTAAAGATTTTGACAGATTGTAAACGAAACGCAAGCGAACATCGTGCGTTCATGTGTCAAATGCAACGTTTGAACAAAAGTAGGTTTGAAGTAACTTTTTCTCGTTCGTTTCGTCAAAATGATGTCTTACATGGATTTTGTAGAACTCGCCAACGAGGTGGATCTAGGAAGAGTGAAAAGTAGAAATCTTGTGACAAGACAAAGTAATTACACCTTCGATTTAACAGACCGCGAGTTTGTTAAAACCTATCGGTTGAATAAACATAATGCCAGATTATTAATTTATGAGCTTAGACCTCATATGCCCATGAATTTACGATCCGATGGTATTGATGTGGAGACTAAGTTAAGATAGTCATTTGAATACTACCAAACCCAAATTATTAAAATACTATAGGAAATACTATGTACCAAAATACTTAATATTATATTTCCAAACATGGATCAATAATAATAATAAAAAATATATATCCTGGGACATTTATCACACACGGCCAATCTGATTCCAAATTAAGCTTCTATAATACTTTTAAATACATACTTAAATCAATATTTACAATGTAACTGTAATTTTATGTAATACTAGCTGCCTCCGCGCGGTTTTACCCGCGTAGTTCCTGTTCCCGTGGGAATATAGGGATAAAATATAGCCTATGTTACTCGGGGATAATGTAGCTTTCCAAAGGTGAAAGAATTTTTGAAATCGGTCCAGTAGTTTCAGAGCCTATTCATTACAAACAAACAAACAAACAAATCTTTCCTCTTTATAATATTAGTATAGATATTTCAAATAAACAAAAAATTTGAAACGGACACTCTTCTTCTTTATTTATATCGCAGACAGATGGCTATTGGCTATTTTGTTTTGACAAATTAAGATTGACATGAATAAAACATTGTCATATGAAAAGTTTGCTAATAATTCGAGTGCCTACTTGTTGAGTGTGGTAAAATATTGTAAAACTCAAATTCAAATTTAAGTGCATTACAGATATTTTTCATTCTTCAAAAAAAATTGAATATTCAAACTTTATATTTTTTTTAAAAATTTATTTAATAGTGCCAAGCCAGTGCCGCTCTATCCATCATCCACAGACTAAATATGATAATATTTTAGGGTTGAAGGCAGCGGTGCGTAACAATATATTTCTAGACGCAGTTCGTAGTTCTTTTAAATCAGTTAAATATTGATAAATACTAAAACAACGTGCCTTAAGCTTTTATGACATAATTATTATTATTAATATGCCTAAATAAATATTGTAAATAATTTTGTAACTTATATCATTTTTATGAGGCCACACTGCTGCGTGAGGTATCGCTCCAATATCGAAACGATAATGGAACGTTTTCGTTACAATCGAAATGTGTGCATGTAAATAGTAGAATAGCTTTTTTGGTTACAACAGAATGCGGATTGGAAACGAACCGTTATCGAAATGAAATTGGAGGTCTAGCGTTGTGATTTAGCGGAATTGACCCTCTGTCCCCGAAAGTTTTCCAATTGATATTGAACTAGACAGACAGATCATTCAGGAAATATTTTAGTAAATAACTACATTTTGTTAAGAGAATACCTTGATGTGCCTAAGGACTGACGTTGCGCAATAGTTTACTGGATCACTCGGTGCAACCCAGAGTGCTACTTTCTTACCGGCTGATACGCTTGGGACTCATTCACACTGGATATTCACTTATTTCAAGTAACGTCCTTATCAAGTATATCATCAAAATTAGCCGGTATTTCCTTACTTTTATGTAATGTAGTTAAATTATCAGAGAAACGTAACGTGGTGCCGTCGTTATTCTGCTACCTAAATCGTAACTCTTTATATAGTAATTATCAAATAATGTAACTTTTAACTTTTTGATTTCAGTTTAGTCTACATTTTACCTACTCTCAATACCATAGGCCTACCTAACACCTAATCAAGTTTATTTGTATATTCTATAAGGTGCAACTTTTTTTACCTACAACTGTAGGTTAGTTTACAAGTCTATAACGTAAGTATATTATTATTATGTATGAATAAAAACGTTTAATATTATATTCGACGAACAAAAGTTAGGGAAAAATTCAACTTATGAAAAGAGCTTAACATAACCTTGAACGAAAATGAAAAAAATGTGGCTGCGGTGACGTAACATAAAGAGTAAAGGTGATCGTGTGCAGCGGTGTCATGTGTTGGGCCGGTTTTACAATATCGGGTGACATGCCTGCGCCGCTTCCTCTGAAGTATAAAAACTTACACCCTACCGGAGTCCCTATCAAACGAGCACCACAGTTCACTAAAGAACATCAACATGTACTTCAAAGTAAGATATTTATTTCGTTAATTAAAAAACATTAATAAGTAAATTAATATTTTACCATGCTTAACATTATTCCTTTTCTCAGGTAATCGTCGTCAGTGCCTTGGTGGCTTTCTGCCAAGCCGGTGTGATCGACCAGGGACATGGACAGGCTTTGTCTTCTCAGAGTATAGTCCGTCATGACCAGAATTCTCACCAAGCTTCCCTGGAACACTCTAACCAACTTCTTCAGCATGGTGGCAACTACGTACAACACTCGATTCCTGTCATCCAGCACTCCTCAATCCTAGAGCACAGCGCACCTAGCTACCAAACTCTGCAACATGTCACCCCTGTCGTGCACCAGGCTCCTTTAGTTCAGCACGTTGCTGCGGTCAACTACCAACAACACGCAGAACAGATTGAAGAACACGTAAGTTTAGTTTTACGATCTCTGGATTCTAACTAGCTAACATATAAAACAATCTAGTCATCACAACCCGCAGTATTAAGTGCATCTCGATGGAAATGAATAGTCCTATATCATATACCTCTCGGGAGAGTAGCATTATATCAGCTTATATCCATATAAATGGGTAAAATTTACTTATTATGAGCGTTTTCAGTTTGAACGCTCCTCGCAAAATTTTATCGTCAAATATGCGGATGTGATATAGTGTCATAGACCCCACATGAGTTGTAACACGCACCCGAATTTACTAACACAAAGAAAGTGAAAGGCGAACTAGGTACCATTATGATTAAAAAATGTGATCAGTTAATACAACCCAATTAAATGTTTATTGTGTAAGCTCCTTGTTGTTATAGGAGTTTTGTAACATCTGCATCGGTTGTTTCTCATGCTGTGATTGGTATTAGCATCTATTTATCAAAACATCATTAAATTTGTTTTCATTGCGGTTATTGCTCTACAATTGTCTAACAACTTTTCAAATAATCATCCAATAAAATATTAGAACGCATTAATAGGAAGCCACTACGTTTTTATAATTGGATTTTAAAATACCCATTTACAAGTATTCTTTTCTAGACATTTATGAGCTAGTCATTTGTTCACAATATGTTTGATACTCATATACCATACTATAAATTTCCAAGTTAGTAGTTTTGTACCTGACTAATACCTTACCTACTACATATTAGGCTCCTGCAAAGTATGAATTCTCATACTCTGTTGAGGATCCTCACACCGGAGACCACAAGTCCCAGCACGAGACCCGTGATGGTGATGTCGTGAAGGGAGAATACTCCCTGCTCCAGCCCGATGGCTCCATCCGCAAGGTTGAATACACCGCTGATCATCACAATGGGTAAGTGATCCTCTGGCTATTGCTTATTTACTTACGTGTGATTATATCATAACATAATAATATATTTTGTAAGACAGTTGTGGAAAGCTTTTAATCAACTGAGAACCTAATTGCAAAACTCAAACGCCAAGAAGGCCCTTATATGAGAGGACAAATTTGTAGGACATAAATAAAACTCATGATAACATCATTTAATATGAACTTGCTGAGCATCTATCATGTTTCGTAAATTTTCACTGTGCTAAGGCCAAGTAACGTATTAAAGAACTGGAGCTAGCGAGACTAATAGCTTATCGCATACGCAGACTCGAGTGCAATTTAAAAAAGGTTTTAATCTTAATGCAAGTATTGTTTCGCTCAATAACGTAGATAGGATCGCGAACAATTCCAGCCTAGTATTGCTATTGTGTGAGACGTTCAAGTATCTTCTATGAACTTAAATAGTTATACAACGTCTAGATAAGTAGCATGTTAACTGTGTAGCTGCATGTGTGGACATGAATAATCATAATTGTCTGCAATTAACCAATTAAATCTTCACAGCTATAAAGAAAGTCCATTTAACAAGTTAATTTAACGACACATCTACATTTCATGGGTATATTTCATACCAAGGTAACTTACGTATGTCAGCTTCAGTTTACATTTAACTTAATTATTAAAACTCATTGACTATTAATTTAATTTTGAGGTTAGCAACATCCCTTGATGTTGCTTTCTGAGGGTATAAATACTGCTCCGTCACAGAGAAACGCTCAGTCCGTCGTCGGCTGTCGGAGCGGTAACAACTATATTTGTGGTGTACCCTCGTAAATATATTTCTAAGGAATATTATGTAAGTGCTGTTGAAATGTAAGTATGTAAAAAGTATTTAAATAAAACCTGTATAAATAAATACATAGATCGACGCCCCGGCAATTTCATGATAATTTATATTTGTCATAAAACCACGGCCTCCTAACATTTCAGAAGTGGGATGAATTTATCGCTTGGTATTTCAATTATATATTATGTGATTTCTATGTTTTTTCTTTCTTTTTCTTTTCGTCTCATAAACGCATCATCTAATGTCGGGACAACTAGCTCGATCTACTTGACTAATTAGTTCGTGTATAAACATCATTTATCCGATTATCTTGAGCAGGTATTGTGCGAAATAATATTTTATAGTAACGACGCGATGGAACATGAATTTCAAGAAATGGTACAGTCAGTCGCGACCTCAGCATCTCTAGCTGATCGGGACCGATAGGGGTTTTTGCACTACGGCCGCACAGCCAGCCGAGTGAGTGATTGCCCAGCTCGTTGGGTAAGCCAACATCCAGCCGGCGTTGCGATTGTCGTTCCAACGGTCCCGCAGCCGACATTCCGCACGGTCCTGTGGCCGTCATTCCGCACGGTCCCGTTGCCGTCATTCCGCACGGTCCTGTGGCCGTCATTCCGGACGGTCCCGTTGCCGTCATTCCGGACGGTCCTGTTGCCGTCATTCCGGACGGTCCTGTGGCCGTCATTCCGCACGGTCCTGTGGCCGTCATTCCGCACGGTCCTGTGGCCGTCATTCCGGACGGTCCCGTTGCCGTCATTCCGGACGGTCCCACAGCCGGCGTTCCGGACGGTCCTGTGGCCGTCATTCCGGACGGTCCCGTTGCCGTCATTCCGGACGGTCCTGTGGCCGTCATTCCGGACGGTCCCGTGGCCGTCATTCCGGACGGTCCCACAGCCGGCGTTCCGGACGGTCCCACAGCCGGCGTTCCGGACAATCGTGTAGCAGGCATGATCAATCGCACTGCTAGCTTATAAGAAAATCACCAAAGGTGCACGTTGCACAGTCCGGCCAGTGTGATAGTATCCAGCAACCCATAGTCTGGGATTACCGTGAGTCAGTAAATCTTTCTTATAGCTTTGAAAATATTGCTCAAATTGCTAAAAACTTTAAAACCTTAAACTAGACCCATTCGATATGCTCGGTTCAATGTAAAACATGAAATGAACAATGTTACTAAAAATTCAAACTCCCGACAAAAATATTCTACGGGTTGCCAGTGACAACTCTGACTTTTAATTTGATAATTCTACTTTTTCTAGTCCCAATCAAAATAATTAAAGCTAGCTAATTAATATTAATGACAAAATTACGCGCGTTCATTCACAATAGCTACTTCTGCCGATTTAGGTCTTATTATAGTTTTTGATATTACATGCATGCTCCTCTAATAATTGGCCATATATTTACCGAACAATCCCATATAGTTATTATTAAAATAAGTGACCGTTTACAAATATTAAATATTATACTGGACCATTTCGCTCTCTGATACAGTTATTGCTGTAGATAAAAATAAGCCATGGCTGATTTTCAATAGACCACATATTAGGGTTGAATAATTTTTCTTTTTATTTTCAGTAACTAATAGAGTTTTTTTTACAGAATTAAGTTATGGACAGAAGGGTCCTATATATTATTACTTGGACGGAAGGGTCCTATATTTATTTATTACTTGGACGGAAGGGTCCTATATTTATTACTTGGACGGAAGGGTCCTTTATTTATTTATTACTTGGACGGAAGGGTCCTATATATTATTACTTGGACGGAAGGGTCCTATATTTATTTATTACTTGGACGGAAGGGTCCTATATTTATTTATTACTCGGACGGAAGGGTCCTATATTTATTTATTACTTGGACGGAAGGGTCCTATATTTATTACTTGGACGGAAGGGTCCTATATTTATTTATTACTTGGACGGAAGGGTCCTATATATTATTACTTAGACGGAAGGGTACTATTTTTATTAATACTTGACTTATGATTAAATCAAATGTATGGATTTGCTTATAAAATGATATAAGCTTGCGTAATCATAATAATACATAAACATTAGTTCAACTTTTTAAGGGTGATCTCTTAAATTAAAACATCTTGTGATTTATGATTTAAATTAATTGATTAATGTTTGAATAGGTATTGTTATGGTATAAAAACATGAGGTCATGCTTTATATAGGATGGCCGAATGTCAGCTTCAGTTTACATTTAACTTAATTATTAAAAACTCATTGACTATTAATTTAATTTTGAGGTTAGCAACATCCCTTGATGTTGCTTTCTGAGGGTATAAATACTGCTCCGTCACAGAGAAACGCTCAGTCCGTCGTCGGCTGTCGGAGCGGTAACAACTATATTTGTGGTGTACCCTCGTAAATATATTTCTAAGGAATATTATGTAAGTGCTGTTGAAATGTAAGTATGTAAAAAGTATTTAAATAAAACCTGTATAAATAAATACATAGATCGACGCCCCGGCAATTTCATGATAATTTATATTTGTCATAAAACCACGGCCTCCTAACACGTATGATTCATCACAGTACTTAATACCTGTTAAATATCTCTTCCAGTTTCAACGCCATTGTCCACAACTCTGAACCCAACCCGCATGCGGCTCAGCCTGCTCATGCTCAAGTTGCTCAAGTAGCTCACGCCGCACCAGTGGTCCATGCTGCCCCAATCGTCCACTCTGCCCCCGTGGTCCATTCCGCCCCTGTGGTCCACTCTGCTCAACTGATCCATGCCTCACCTCTTGTCCATGCTGGCCCCGTAGTCCACGCTGCCCCGGTGGTGCACGCTGGACAACTCATCCACGCAGCCCCAGCGCATTACTTTACCGCTCATCATTAAACGCCCAACTATGTAATATCGTAATTAACCTATCCTATTAGTAAAATAAATGAACTGTTATAATAATAATGGATGGATTTTCATTGGATACTGCTAAGGTATGCTTATATTACGCTATTATGCGTAAAGAATGCCCATTTCTTGTTGGATACCTACGAACAGGTAATTGGTAGTAGATTATTTTTAAGTATAATAGTAAAACGTGAACTTTGCATTTTAAAACTTTTTTGTATATAAGTCGTATTAATTTTAGCGTAAGACAAGAAAAAAGACTAAGACTTATAATATAATTAATCAAGAAAATGTATTTATTCCTATATATGCCAACATTGTTTTAGCACATCGGATATACAAACAATAAAACAGTTACAAACATCGTCAAAACCCAGGAAATAGTGTGAATATTTTATTCAGCAGAAAGCGAACAGGTAGGGTTAGTTCGGCGTTGCGTCTGCACCGAACAATTCAAACGCGTCGGATGTGTGAGGTTAAGTAACAGTAATTGCTAATTAGTAGCTCTATTCATGCCTACACTTCACGTAATATTATAAAAAACCGATAATTCTACCGGTCCCAGAACATCTTTCACAATGGAAACGACTGTTGTATGACATGAATGTCATAGTAATGTAACCGACGGATATAATATGATACAAACGTAGTAAGTGCAAGGCGTAAGAACTGTGTGAATAAAGGAAGAATGCTATCATAGATTTATCGTCATCATTAAACGAGTTATTAAAATAACATTCTCCTATTGTATAGTTAGTTTTAGGTACCATGAACTACCTATAGAATATATCCCAAAAAAATTACTTTGATCTCAAAAGTAACAAAACAATTAAGTTATGAATTAAGACTTGAGACTTTTATACTATTCTTAAACACACACAAACTTATGAGATAAATATACATAATAGCTGCCTCCCCGCGGTTTTACCCGCGTAGTTCCCGTTCCCGTGGGAATACAGGGATAAAATAAAGCCTATGTTACTCGGGGATAATGTAGCTTTCCAAAGGTGAAAGAATTTTTGAAATCGGTCCAGTAGTTTCGGAGCCTATTCATTACAAACAAACAAACAAACAAACAAACAAATCTTTCCTCTTTATAATATTAGTATAGAAAAATATTCAGACATAAGTATACCTACACACAATTCTGTGTATATTTTGTTCTGAGTGGGATTCGAACTCTATATATCCAATATGTTAACTAAGGATTAACCCCCGCGTCGCACTTAATATGGGTAAACAGGGTAAATTTTATTATTATCATAACATTACGTGAATATTTTATCAGATGACGGAAGTATCTCAAAAATACAAAACACGTAACGTTCTATTTAGGAGATAACTTGATGTTATGATTATGACTTGGAAATCTAGCTCACGAATGAGATAGTCACGGATATTTTATGTAGGAACCTGGTTACTGCAGCTTGGTAGATTAAAGCGAATAACATTTAGTTGTAGTTTAACTACAGCAACTTATACTGACTGACAAACCTAGTTAGCTAGATAAAGCCAGAGGTAAATAGAGAAATGCAATATAATATTTATATTGACTCAAAGAATAAACAGTTTAAGGCATAAAATATAAAAAATACATTATTTATTCTATGCTGTAAATTTCATATTTATTGACAATCGAAATGAGAACCTCCTTCTTCTTTTTAGATGGCAGTTAAAAATGAAATTAATACTTCCGTTATAACATGCAAATTAATCTATGACACTTTATACCTGAATAAGACTTTTATGAATATCAATTTGATATTAATATTAGTTATTATATAAGTTAATGGCTTACTTAGATTCTGCTTACTTAGATTCTTAAACATTAATTTTTATAGATTTAACTCCTGAAATCACCTACATTTACCTTCTATTTGTTGAAACTTTTTTTACTACCTAGTAGGTAGTTAAGTTGGGATTCGGTGCCCTTTTTTTTTTTTTTGCCACCCCACACCTACGTCGGGGGTCACGGGAACTTAGGATCCTTCCGCAACCCCCGACTGGTGAGGGATGCGGTGCCCTAGGCCCATTAGGCACATTATCATGTACCATGAATATGATCAAATGCTGTATGTTTCTGTGCAAATATTAACAATCTATTAGATAAACACTACTTACTATATCACACTTATTATACTCGTAAGATACAGACTTAATTCAGTTTCAAGCTGCATATATCAACTGACTAAAGAAGCAATTGAAATAACCAAATACCTACAAAATTGCAATTGTGAACATGGTTTTTAATTACAGTTGAATTTTTAAGAAATTTTCGTGACAAAATGACTGTAGTATGTAGTATCGAGATCAGTTGAGTACGTAATAAGAAACTCAAGATGAAACTTTTACATGCTTAACATTTTTATATTTCACCCGCATTTATTCAGTAACACCTTTGATCATGGCGCTTGAAATAGTGGTAGAATATCGACAACCCGATATCGACACAGACCATAGACAGTCTGTAAATATCCACCTAATCATAAAAAGCTAATATATGATGATTATTTATCTGTCACATCTAAAAGAAGCCGTCCTGCAAAGACCTATAATTATGCTCATTAGCTGCTTACAAAACTCGTATCACATTGTCTTATACATAATAGAGTCCTCCAGGCAAGGTCGAGATTGCAAACATTTATTTTGTCTTTTGGGTTACTCTTGCACAGATCCACGTGGGCACGTGGTGAAACGCTCTACTTATCCACTGGTTATATGTAATTGCTGGCTCTAAGACATGCCCACGGAATAACTGATTTAGTAAGTGTTAATTCGTTATTCAAATTATGTAATTTAATTAATTTCACGGCATTAGTTATAAACGGAGATGGGATTGATAGATTTATTCATATGGAGGGTGAAAGCTTTTTTCATTAGTTGATCATCAATCTCTTTATTGAATTAATTTCTTATTTCAAATACAAAGAATGTGGTTTCTATGCGATATTTATACTAAGTTTTGGTATTCAATTTTGTTTTTTCTGCTTTCAAATGATTTTAACTCTCTTCCTTGTTATCTTGAGAACTAATAGGAAACCTATATAGCTCATAAATATCTACTTATAATTATAGACCTCTGTGGATATGCATTGGCCTTTTTAAATTAATGTATATTGAGGAATATTGAAAAGAGCAAAATAAGCATAATATTACAAAATCAACCTCCAAAACAGTTTCTGTTGTAATTTGCTTATTAACTAAAGAAACGATTTATAAGAGACAGAATCAAAACGTTTTATAATAAATGTTTGTCTATCGTTGCAACAAATAGACGAATTGATCGGACTCTCCAATATAAAAAATAAAAACAGTTATTTTCCTAAAACTAACAGAATATTATGAAAGAGGGAGCTCTAATAAGTGACTTATAAATAGGTACGAAATATTACAAGACATCTTGTTACTATCGGTGGGCACGTCTGTTCTAGGGAATATATAAATCAATATACATAGAATGTAGATTAAAAAAAAGATTTAAATATAAGTAGGTATGTAGTTGCTAAAAAACTTACTCACATTACAAAACCCGTAACATAAGCTTATCAATGTTAGCACGAAATTTTATCGCACACAACAGTATTTAATTACAATGTATTTCGTATCTTAATATTTCATTTTCGATCATGATCAGGATGTCTATAAATAGTATATGAACGATTTAGTAGATATTTAAATAATGCATTTCCTTGTAGCATCTTTGGCAAACGACTTCGGTCACGTCTTTATAAATTACATCCAGTGAAATCCGAAGCTCATAAAACTAGTTCGTGAGCGAATGCGCAGGACATTTTAAAATTAGCTAAATAATGTTTTATGTCCTAAAAGTGGACGTTAAAAATGATCTACTTTCTTCACACCAATTGTCTTAAATAGCTCTCACCTTGAACCATGAAGAATGCTACGTAATTTTACGTAATTGCTGTATCATTATCAAACTACCGTATTCTTGCGTACAACCCGCGTAAAGCGTCGCATCTCGCCGGTATAGTCATATAAAAGTCGGCGCCTGCGCTCCTCGGCATCAGTTGTGTGAAGTCGTGCAGACGAGGCAAACCTTATTCAAACGCAAAATGATCGCCAGAGTAAGTGTATACACATATTCCCGTTATGAGAACTAAGTGAAAGGATTTTCAGGCAGATAAATATACCGAGACATTTTGAATTTAAGCTCCTGTTAGCAAATTTGCATTGGCGCACTACCGAGTTCCATCGTTAGATTTACGTATTATACTTTAATAAGTTTTTTATCATGCACACTTCATCAGTTTTCCAATTGAGTGAATGTAGCTTTTTATGGGAAATTAATCAATCAAGGTGTCATCATAATCACCTAAGCCTAACCTAACCGATTGCTTTTTCTTCAGGCCGCAGTTGTCCTGTCCGTAGTGGCATTAGCTTCAGCTGGAGTGATCCAGTTGGCCGGTCACGGCTATGCTGGAGAGGCCTACGGGCACGAGGCCGTTGCGTACGCGCCGGTCGCGGTCGCGGCCCCAGTTGCCCACTACGGGGGACATGAGGACCAACATGTCGACTACCATGTAAGTTCACATATGACTTGCTATGATAGAATACAGTAACCGAAGTATAAGAAGACATCTGTTGCTTAATTAAATAATGTTAATCTACATAAATCTGTTATATTACCGGAACACATGCAAATATTATGATCAGTATAACATGTCAAGGTTATAATCAAATGAGTTTTATAAAATAAATCAATCTTCTAAAATCCTAATGTAAATATTATAATATACGCAAATGCGTCATTACTCAATAACATGCTTCGTTAATCAGAGCGTATGGTTTGCATTAAATGTATTCTTTTATATAATATAGCTGCCTCCCCGCGGTTTTACCCGCGTAGTTCCCGTTCCCGTGGGAATACAGGGATAAAATATAGCCTATGTTACTCGGGGATAATGTAGCTTTCCAAAGGTGAAAGAATTTTTGAAATCGGTCCAGTAGTTTCGGAGCCTATTCATTACAAACAAACAAACAAACAAACAAACAAACAAATCTTTCCTCTTTATAATATTAGTATAGATTCAATATGCATTAAGACGTAACAATGGTTTACTAAACCTTAATTGCCTACCAACCTTAAAGTTGATTTAAACTAACAAAAAGAAACCGTTCAAGTTATTGTGAATGTGTGTTATTTATGGCTTTCGTCTAGACAGGTGACAAATTTAAACTTGAAGGCTAACCAAATAAAAAGATTTTAAACAAACAAAAACACATAAAGTGAAAGACCTATCTATTCTGGTTTGGTTAATTTGACATTTGAGACAGAACAAGAACTAGAGCTTATGCAAGTCTGTATACTAAACATATTCTCAATTCAAAATAAACCATTAATATTATAATTAAAAGCCTTATTTCGTAAGATTTAACAATTTTAATGTGAACAATAAAATAAACAACCTTCACCAGTTGAACATTGTGGATCGAAGCAATAAGAGCATGTAGACACAGTAATCGTCGCAAAGTCATTACAATTACAACACTAAAACACTTATTGTCGCACGATCTGTAACATTCACACACTAAAAAAATGTTAAAAATATATCGGTCAAGGATACATACATCGCAAAAAATATCAAGATAAATGAACGCACATTAGTAGAAATGAATAGATCATTGTCTTTAACAAAGACTTTAATAATTCTTTATGTTTAAAATGCATTTAAGATAATTAAACAAATGTAAATAAAGGTGAATATCGTACCGTTAAAGTAACGATTCGAAGGTTATTGCTATTTGTGGACAGACTTTTGTATAAATATTTTTAAAAATAATGGCTGGAAGAACTTTTTTATAGGAAAAACAAAGTATGCATATTAAATACTGTTACGTAGCAAAATTGCTATTACATCGAACAATTTGTTATTCAATTCACTGCAATAGCGCATTAACGTTCTTATGATACAATTAATAAACGTAACTAAACGGACAAACACACAGTTTCATATCTAAAATTAATAGAGCAAATATTTATGAATTCCATTTATAAATAGGGCCTACGAATATAAAAATCACACATAATAGTATCCTAGGACATTAAGAACACATTTCCTTAATGGTAGCCTGAAATACAAATTCTAAATACATTAACAAATGTACTTATCTTAGTTAGAGTAAAGAACAATGTTTGTTTTAAGTGGTAATCGAACCCACGATCTGCGTGTAAGCGCCAAGCCACCTGGCCCGTTCAGTTTCGTAATACAATGGTAACAAGCTAATTGATAGCTTGCATAAACAGCGCGTGTTCAAAGCCAGATCTAACACAATCGACGCCGTTTCCTGGATACCTATCAGCGCGAAATCCCACAGTAACATACCATGCTACTACCAAAGTACTATAGTGTTACGTCATGTGGCAATTTCCCCGCTAAATGGGTCCCAGCGAATATAAATTATTTCGTTTCCTTTCAACGATCTGCAACGTAATATATACCATTGCAATGCATGCAAATTCTTAAACGTATTTTGCTTAATGCTGTTGAAATGCCATCATATCGTTTTTAGAGGATGTTTTTATGTGTATTAGGAAGTAATAATTTAATTACTTTCTTTATGTGTCAATGAAAGTTTTCATTTCTTTCAAAGAAAGTGATCTTCAAGCTGTACTAAAATATAAATAAGAATTAATATGCGCGTTAAAGTCTTTTGTATCTAACAACAATTACGATGTCGCTAATATTTATATTACTAAACAATTAAAAAGTAAGCGATTAAGAACTTTTTATTACACGGATACATTGAAGATTGTGTTGAATAACACATTACAAGCCATCATTTGATATTGAGCACCATAACTTAATTCGCGGTTTATCTCTGTTGTCATTGGTCTTTACGACGTTGTCATAAATCGAACACCGCGGATAATGATACGAAATAGCCTACATTGAGTTACATAAGTCTAAGTATATCCCGGTCGTGACTGAAGGGCCGCCGCGGCGACGGCGGCGGTTCCCAGGGCGCTTGCGACACTAGCGCCTGCGAGTACCTCTCGACTACAGGACGTAATGATACCAGGGGAAATAGCCAGTTGTTAGCATAAACCTGAGTGGCTAAGGCGCGTGCTCTCACGCTCGTTTTAATGTTAGATGTAGAATCGTTGCCAGCCGATGTCGACCCAAATGCGGTGTTGCGTAAAGCACCATTTGACAGTTTCAGAGTATGCAACAATACGGATCTGGACCTCCCGTTGTAGAGATCGAAGATTAAATATGTTACGTGTAGGTTTAACTTGTGCATTCATTGGTATTACGTTAAACGCATATTCGGAGATTAATAGCTGTTTGCGTCATTTCAACGGTTGAATATAAATTACGTAGCGGCAAAGAAAACTTTTAAAGCTCATAAAAGATACCATAAACGGAGTATTATGTTTAAATAAATCCACACATTTATATTTAACGTTGAAAGCAATACTATAAGTAAGCTGTAAGGATATACTTTGGTAACACAATACTTTAATAACATAATATAATTTCATGTGCCAAATTTTTAAATAGCTTTGAGATACTTTCAATTTAAGTACATATATTTTTATGAGAAACTATTGCGGAATATTATTATTTATAGAATGCATTGATACTACCTGCCTCTACCTACCAACTGATAAACACTTCAGAATCCAAATTTAATTCAATGCATTCCCTGTGAATTTATTTATAAAAACATTCAAATATTTTGAATTTGACATGAGTCAATCAGGATCACATTATAATTTATTTCATTATATTTTCAGGCCCACCCCAAATACGACTACTCCTACTCAGTGTCAGACCCTCACACCGGTGACCACAAGACCCAGCATGAGGTGCGCGACGGTGATGTGGTGAAGGGAGAGTACTCTCTGCTGCAGCCCGATGGCTCCTTCAGGAAGGTCACTTACACCGCCGACGATCATAATGGGTAAATATTTATTAAATAAATTAAGAATTGATGATTGAAATGATGGCTGGAAGAGAGGAATGGAAGAAAACACATGTTGTGCCGACCCCGCTTAGGCGGGATAAGGGCAGGAAGAAGGGTTTGTGAAAGGCTATGTGTTTAAAGAATATTTCCATTTCCTTTTTTGGTCACTTAAAATTTCTACTATAGGTACTATTACAATACTACTGAGTACTATTTAAAGACGTTTATACAAAGCATATATATTCGATAACTTAGTAAAAATAAATCAATAGTTATTAATGTTTTATAAAACTTAATAATTTAATTGGAAGATTACAAAGATAGTCCTACCTATCTCTAATCTCTATTTAGTCTTGTCTCTTTTTCATTTATTAAAGGTATTTTTCTTTGCTTTCAGTTTCAACGCGGTGGTCCACAACACTGCCCCAGCGCACCACGAATACCACTAATCTACTCATTAGGCTCCCAGCCTCTGCATCTCATGTGATATTAAACCCTTAATACTTAATATAGATAGTCTTTAGTCGACATTGATTTTTTTTATGTTTTAAGACTGCGGCGAAAATAAACTAAACGAAAAACTATACTGGAATTTTATTATTTACTACTTATTATCTATCCTATCCTTACTATATAATATATCTTCATCTTTTCATATTGTATCAGAATTTTAGTAGTACAAAAGTTGAGAATTTTCAGAAACATGTAAATCTATTTTATGAGTTCCTGCTCTAATACACCTCTAGCATACAAAAAAATGTTTTTACTTTATGAGCTTTTTAAAATAAAATATACCTACATTAAAAATAGCATAGAAGTACATCATATATTATCATTTATTTAAATTCCTCAATATTAAAATTAAAACAAAATCTTAGGTAACAAACAACAAAAAACTTATAAATATATACAAATTTTACAAATATATTACCTATATACCTACTAATTTTACGAAAGAAATAAAATTTAAAAACATTTCATTTATTTGTAGAATGCGTTAACTAGTTATTTTTTGATCAAATCAAAGGATATTGGCAAAGTGTATATAAGTGCCCATAGCTTGGCTTACTTTTATAAATAAGATCTACTTAAGCTGAATTTGATATTATCAGCTTTTATATCTTAATAGCCAAATAACTTATAAACTAGTTATTAAAATGGGTATATGTATTAACACCCATAAACTGAACAAAAATGCATACTTATTAAAAAGTATTGAATGTATTATTCTGGAACATATCCTAACTCTGTGACAAATTTCACGGCGCTTCATTCAGCCGTTCTGGCATAAAAGAACAACAAAGCAATATGATCAATTTAATTTAGAGATAGCCAAGAAAGCCTTTTTCTGATTAATCAGAGAATTAATTTATTTTTAATTAATTTTTATTTTCCATGAACACCGTGCCCATTATTTAAATACTAAGTAGTAAGATTATACAAATATTTTGCCTTGTCAGATAACAAATGCCATTATAGAAGACATTCGATCATAACGATAAATTTATATGTTTACTTACTTTATACAAGCTGTTCATATCCGGTGTCGCCTAAGAAAATTGTATAGGTACATCTTTATTACTGAAATTTTCATACAAAAATACCAACCGACTTCCACCTTTTCTAATAGATTCTCCCAAAAATATCAATTCATACAAACCTTGTCTTGTCCGGCCAAGTGACAGACCAGTTGGCTTTGTGGTTAGCGATCCTGAATTTCAAACCGCCAGTCGTGGGTTCGAATCCCACCCAGGGTACACATTTGTATTCTCGTGTAATGATTCGTGATTCTCAAGTAATGTTCCGTCACATATTTATTTGGCAATTCGTTGATCTCTCTTTCTTATCTACAATATATTAATGTCCCAGTATATTTACAATCCGTTTTCTGTCTCTGACCTCTGTATGCATATAGAGCTATTTTTTTTCCCAGACATCATTTTTTTTATATAACACAAATGTGGCAAACAGGCATACAGTCCGCCTGATGGGAAGCGGTTACCGTTTAAACGCGCGGACGCTGGCAACACTAGCGCCGTCACTCACGCGTTGCCGACCCTGTAAAAATCAATAAAATGGTTCCTAGATAAGAAAATTTGTATATCACGCCGAAATCTTGTAACTTTATGTTAAAAGTTTTGTGTCAGTGAATTTGAACTTTAAAGTCTTCACGTGCCTAACATCTAAACTTACAAACATACATTTCAATTAACTGAAACATAATACTTGGTAGATTAATGAAATATTGGATTCATTAATATATTATTGAAATCACGCACCGATATACCATTAGTCATGAAAACAAAAAACAAATATAGAAGGCACTAATTTATTTAAATATGAATGATGTCGATCTTGTAAGATTACTAGTTTTTTTTTTACATCAAAATAAGGATATTCCATTAAATTCAGGTAAAGGCGCAAATTATTTAAAAGCATCTACTTCAGTTCAACTAAGAGCAACGAATTACAAAGGCTTCAAGCATTATTATTGCTATTAATATCTACATGGCACATGTACAATTTTTTTTTTACTTTTGCTCGCTTATTTTTAATGACTTATTTTAAGAAGGCATAAACATATTTTGCACACGTATATATGGGGATGTTTGTTAGAATTATAATAGGAAAAAGCATAAATTATTGACAACAGGGCGGGCGCACAACGAAACATTACACTGAATAGGTAGGTAGGTGCATAATATGCAGTGTATACCTATTCAGTGTAATCTAATAAGATCAACTACATTAAATATTATATACAGTTAGCTATTAAAATAATGTCTCTGTTGGTCTCTGTTCTAACTATTTTAGTAACTTATGTAAATACTGAATGTAACAAACAAGTTTAGTTTTGTTATGTGAGTCATAACAAAACGAAACTTGCTATTTACATCATTCATCGTTGAGCATTCCTGCGTAGGTACTATTTACCTATCTTGTAAAAAATAGGATAAAAAATACCTTCTTCATTTTGTAGCTTTTAATTCGCCTTATAATAATAATTTCTAAGTTAATTAAGTTCTTGCGTTTTCTTACAAGCTAAAATTGCCACAGACCATGGCATAGAAATAAACATACCTAAACTTGAAAAACATATTAACTCTGCAGTTAGGTTAGAAATATTACTAAAATATTTACAATTTCTGGTTAACATTACAATTGATTCCTTATCCTTAACTATAAATGGGTATACCTATATCATAAACGGTAATTGCTATTTAGTGTTTTTCCTATGCATCTTACATGAAATTAAGTAACCTTGAAAATTATTACTTGACAAACAGTACGACCCATGAACGTCATTTGTGTAAAAATGAGTTAGACAACCACATTCCTAAAGTACAAATGCGACACTCATAATGAAAGTTAGCATAAGGATTTCCTGACAGTAGTATACATGTAACTGGAAGTGACTTTGTGTTCGCAGGATAAAGAAACAACAAGCAACTCCTAGTAATATTGCATAAGTGACGCACTTACCGGACCATCTGAGACAAAGACAATTGTCACGCCAAATTATCTACTTTTTGTACATCACGTGCTCTGAATACAGGAGAGAGACGCGAAGGAGCCCGCGTTAAATCTCTATTAACATTTTGATTGTTACCTGGTATTCATTTAGTCAACGACATTGATGGTTTGTTTCGGTATTACCGAACAGCATATTTTAGGACAAACAAAGCACCTTTTATAAGCGGAGATACATTCTGAAAAATATCAGTAGTCTTCCATCGATCACCAGGAAAGATGATTCTCAAAGTAAGTAGAAATCAGCTAGATATATTTTAATAAAACATACAAATGTTCACTTGCTAAATCTTTTTACATTATTTTTTTCTTGCAGACTTCCAACTTAGTATTGATCTTGAGTATCACATGGGTGAACTATATCCACGGAGCACCTTACTCAAACGTTTATGTACAGAGTGGCCCCGAGGTCTTGCCTGTTGAATATATTCAATATGGATCACCATCATTCCCTATAGCAGGCGGGCAATACGCTCAATTATCTGCAGCGCCTGCGGGATCAGTAGTGCCTCTTTCTTCAGTATCAAGCTATGTTTCACCGTGTGGATCTTCTTGCTTTTACCCCGGCCAAGGTGTTGCCCCTATATCACAGTTTGCGTCTGCTCCAGCAAATCTCGTAGCGTACAACTCTCCAATTTCAAGTGTGCCAGTCGTAGTACCTAGAGAGGTAGGTCTGGGATTATAAATTGTAATTTTTTTATTTAAATATAATACAGAAACATTTATAAGTTTATTTATATTTTTTCAGGACACAGGGTATCAATATTCATATGTAGTGTACGATCAACATACCGGTGACCACAAGGCACAACGAGAACATAGTGATGGGTCAGTAGTCCGCGGAGAATACTCTTTCATCCAGCCTGATGGATACGTGCGCGAAGTTCAATATGTAGCTGATGATTTAAATGGGTTAATTGTTTGCTAATCAAATATCACTAGCATTGTAATCAATCTTATCTGTAACTGTTTATTTTGTTTACCAGGTTCAACGCTATCGTGAAAAATTACTTACCCGCTACGGTTGAGGAAGTTAAAATCATTGAACACTTAGAAAAGCCACTTCCAGAACCTTGCAATGAGGTAAAAAATGAACCTTTTCTAGAAGAACAGGAAATAATAGAACATGGCACACATGAAGCAGTTATCGTGTTGACTAATGGAGGTCATCATTCAGGTATTACACATCATGAGAGCGAACACAATGAGCATTTAGACGAACCGCATCATGAAAAGAACACGCACCATAATGAAATTGAGGAAATTGAAATTCATCAAAGCCACACAAGCGAATCAGAACATGGTCATCCCGAAGAATCACATCACGAAGTTGCACATCATGCCCATCCAGAAGAATCACATCACGGTCACATGGAAGAAACTCAACATGATCATTCCAAAGAAACACATAATATTGAGGTAGTAGAAATAGTAAATTGTGCCGGAGCACACCATAGTCATCCTGAAGAATCACATAATGCTCATTTAGAACAATCGCACCATGTTCATTTAGAAGAGAAAGAATCCGAGTCATCAGAGGGAGAGGGTGAAACTCATCATGAACACTCAGAATTGCACCAAGAACATGAAGAAGGAGCAGAGCATGGCCATTCCGAACACCACACAGAAGGAGAAAGTCATCATGACGAGGGAGCAGGTCATTCGGAAACTCATCATGAGCATGTAGAAGAGACGCATCATAGTTCAACCGAAGAAGAAGCTCACCATGGTCATTCGGAAGATCATGACGAACCGGAGGCAAGAGCGCATCATGGCCTAACAGAAGTTATATTAGTCGACGGAGAGAGTCATCCTGAACATACTGAGACAGCACATCATGCCGAACATGGAGAATCTCACAGTCAAGTGTCATACGATGAAGTTATTCGTTGCGCACAAACAGCAGTGGATGAAGCAAACGATGCTAGTGCCCACAAAACTGATAAATCATCCTCGACTTACATTATAGTAAACAAGCCTTGTTAATAAAAGAAAATATTTTTAAGGAATGTCTAGTCTCAATGTTTATTGTTTTGTTTGATTTATTATCGTCGCTGAAATTATAAATATTATTGTTGTTACGTAAAATATCCTAAAATAAAATTTTTACTTCTTCACAAGTATGTTTGTCATTTATTTATGAAACTTCTTAAAGTTGACCTCGTAAAAACATTCCTTAATATATCACAATTAATAGTTACAATACAAAGATACCTACTGATTTCGATATTAGTACTTTCATAAAGCCAATGTTAATGTTAGTCAATCGATCATATCTTGTCATACCTTTTATGCTCACTCCTAATTTTATTTATATTGATAAAAATCAAATTACTTACTACAGCTAATAAATAACTAATTTACATTGATCAAACACTTATGACAAGAGACCTTTAAACACTTACACATAGTATCAAAATAATAAAATATACTTATGCCTAATATAACGAAACTATGTCTATAGTAAAATAACTTCATTAAATATGTTAATAGAATACAATATGTAACGAAATAACATAGATTTTCAACAACCAAGGACTAAGAAAACTAGAACGCTTTAAAGTTTCACAAGTCGTAATTAAATGTTTATACTCAAACATTAAAAACATCGTTTAGGCGGATAAAGTTTGTAATAAATCTATTAGAGCCATTATTGCAAGACTCGTTATAAAATTCCGTGCAATTATCGTATAATGATCTGTTTTGTGTAGTTTTAACTAGGCACCTAGTATAGTTAGATTACTACATATCGATTCAATGGTATTTAAGGAACCAGTCACAAACAAACTGCGATGAGTGTACACGGTACTTCAGAATTTGCATAACATCAGTAACGAGATGGAAATGAGTACCGCAAAACTTTAAATGACATTCCTACATAATATTAAAACACAATACAAAATGGACAAACTGGAGTAAATGAAGTAATACGAATATGAATTTTATTAAAGTTAATATCTATACATAGATATGCCTGAAACAGACTGACATATTTACGACATTGTTAGCCTTCAATATCCTATTTTGAACAGTATGTATTTATAGATCATGTAATCGACAAATAAAATACATTTAGGTCATGCCAACAGAGATAAAAACACAATAAAAAATGCGAACCGATATAGCAAGATTACTTTTTCACTTTAAGTAAATTACAGCTAATTGCTATTCAACCTATCGAGTTCGAACGGTTGTCCCTGAATGGAAACGGTAGGTATTAATACAAAAAATACTGAGACAACAAAATGCATTACTTACTTATCAAAAGACATATCTTAATATAAACAAAGCATTATTTAAAAGCCTTTCTATTAAACCTGACCTACATTAACGAAAAACGCAAGATATAATTTTGTTCGCGTAGGCTGCGTAAGCGCATGCCCAATCTATCACAGTATTATTTGACATGCATTTTCGTGAATGAGATATTAAGAAATTAATTATAATATAATACACATACTTTATTATTATATATACCTACACCACAACCTACTTAATTATTTTTCAATCTTTCCCATACAATAGGCATGGAAACATTTTAACCAGCAGTGGTGGAACGATAAACCAAGTATGAAATATACAAAATTTTATTTTTATACAATGTCTCTGAAGGTTTGATTCCACTAATAAATGCTACGAGATAATATTTAACTTTTTTTTTTGTTTCCTTATAATAACGGCAGACTTACGTGTAAACGTTAAGTTTGTCATTATGGATTTATCAAACTACTAAGTTAGGGGCGGTAATCAAACTAGACGACAAATTTATAAGGATAATTTTGTCGTTATATACATCTGAGTTTGGCAAGAGAAGAATTTCGGTGCATGCTCACACATGTGTGTTTGTCCTCTATCCTTTGAGCATAAAGTATAAACCAGGATATTAACTATGTCTCGAAGAATATTTGTAATGAAAACAATCTAGTTAAGGACCATTCTGGCAATTCAGGGTACCTATTTAAAACATCAGAGATGTTTGAACAATAACTGAAATAAATAAAAAATCTTAAATACTCTAATATTATATAAAGATGGCTTCGTTTGCTTTCATTTTCCTAAAACATTTTCAGTGTATATTTACTATCTTTACGCAAAAGAAGAGTAAGTGAACATAATCTACTACAGACTCAAAACACATCATGCCGGATATATTGATAAAATATTAATGTGTTGACCTTGATGCATGTCAAAGTTACTGACTACAGAGTCAAGGTGCTCGTACGCATTTCTCTACCCCACCGCGGCCCGCACGCGCCGGCCGCGTTCTATAAAACCATAATGCCGGACCATTGACATTAACTCAGTACTTGATTGTCAAACAATACAAACCAAAATGTTCAGCAAAGTAAGTTATACAAAGAAATAAAATGAATTATTGCAATATTTATGTAATCGTAACTTTACTTACTTAAAAACAATTTTCAGATTGTAGCCCTTAGCGCACTCTTCGCGGCGGCCAATGCTGGTCTATACGGCCATGGCCACGCTGTCTCCTCCCAAAGCATAATTCGTCACGATGAGGGACATCACGCACCCCTACATTACGCCGCTCCCTTGCACTACGCCGCTCCCGTAGCTCACTACGCTGCAGCTCCCGTAGCCCACTATGCCGCTCCCGTAGCGCACTACGCCGCTCCCGTCGCACACTACGACGGTCATGATGAATACGTAAGTAAAACCAAACACTAATCCGATCTTAATTTGGACCGATGAATTCCTCCTTAATAAAACAGTACAGATTAATATATTTAATATTACAGGCCCACCCCAAATACGACTTCGCCTACTCCGTGGCTGACCCCCACACCGGCGACCACAAGTCCCAGCACGAGAACCGCGACGGTGACGCCGTGCACGGATCCTACTCCCTGGTCCAGCCTGATGGCTCCGTACGCAAGGTTGAATACACCGCTGATGATCACCACGGGTGAGTTTATACTCGTATAGGTACTTATTTTGTGTAATGACATTTTTCCTTTACTTTATACTAATAAGTCTGTATCTCTTTCAGTTTCAACGCTGTGGTGCACAACTCTGCTCCTTCAGTCCACGCCGCCCCCGCCCATGCCTACCATCATTACTAATACGATTTTATTCAGTATTGATTACTTGATGATTGTTAACGACTTCACTTATTTATACATTTGTAAATGTGAGAGTGTGAAAATACTGTAAATAAAGTGTGACTGAACCTATCACTGCCTTTTAAGAAAAAAATATTAACCTTATCCTGCAATATGTCGTAAAGTATGAGCATAATTAGCACTATCACAAAAAACAACTTCTTAGAAAAAATATCTACTGATTAGCTATGCAACTTAAAAAGGTTTATAAGGGTGGTACATCAATGATGTTGTTATTATTTCGATCTTCGATCAGTACCTATCAATAAGCAGATAGTTTATATTATAGTGATCCGTTAGTTGTTGTTATATTAGATTATAGGAATACACTAACCAAATCTAATCAGAAAAAAGATCATAGCGATGGTAGTAATGTACACCTACACCTTTTTTTTAAGTAAAAAATGCACGATATTTTCGGTAAAGTAATTCTGAATTAAATATGATCTATCTACATATTATATATAAAGAAATAAACCGAACTAAAGGCTTGTTTAAGAAATATGATAAAGTTATTCTAAAACTACCTAATATGATAGATGCGTTAAGATATTTTCTGCCTCTTGACATGGGTCCCGAGTGAAGTCGTTTGTTGAGCTTATTAATTTATCAAGTGACTTAACTGTAAAAAAATATTAAATAGATACATAATATAACAAAACTTGATTAGTTATTCCTGGTACCTGGGACATAATATCCTGGGACATTTTTCACACACGGCCAATCTGATTCCAAATTAAGCATCAAAGTGAGCTTGTGTTATGGTAACCAGATAGCTGATATACTACATACATATACTACTTTTAAATACATACTTATATAGATATTTACATCCAGACACAGGACAAACAGACATATTCATGCATACAAATGTTTGTCCTGATTCGAACCCACGACCCGCGGCTTGAAAGTCAGGGTCACTAACCACAAAGCCAACCGGGCTGTCCGGTACCTACTATTAAGGTATAAAATGTTGAAACAGCCTTTCCTATTTGAACTTTTGTGGTCCTAAATGGACGACTTAGTATTATAATAATTACAAACAAAATGCAAACGACAGCATGTATTTGACCAAATTAAATCTTTCGACTCTCAATTAGGTACAAACCCACTAATATACATATAGATATTTCAAGCAATAAAAAAATAATATTGATCTCTTTGTTTATCTGATTACTTCACAAATAAATGTACTTGGCAACACAGACTGGACACTGACCGTGATGGGTTCCCAACTTCGTACCTATTGTGTCCATGTATTTAAAAGTATTGATTTTAATGTTTAGTAAGTCAGCTAGATAACAGCTCACATAACACTTTATGATGCTCTGCTTAGTTCATAATCGAACTAGTCGAATGACATTTAATATAATTATTATTAACCGCCACAATATGAGGATTTTCTAGAATATTCATGACAAGATCAAAAAGGTTCACAAATAGTCAGGTGGTTCACCTCATAGTATGTTGTTAATGTCATCGACATTTGCAAGAACGGAGAAATGGCAAGTTATTACCGACCTTGAAAGAGATGTGTTGATTACATAGTATTAATATAATGTTTTTAATAGACCTTATTATCGTCACTAAAATAGAAACGTCCGAAACGGCTTGACCGATTCCCATGAAATTTTGTGTGCATATTGAGTAGGTCTGAGATTCGGCTACTATCTATTTTTGATACCCCTGCGGTCACGGGAACGCAGCTAGTCTGATATATAAAATTCTCGTGTCACGGTGTTTGTAATAACACTCCTCCAAAATGGCTCCACCGATTCTCTTGAAATTTTATGTGTATATCGGTTAGGTCTGCGAATCAGTCAACAACTATTTTTCATCTCCCTAAGTGATCACGAGAACGTGAACAACGCGGGTGAAACCGCGAGGCGGCAGCTAGTAATATTATAAGAGGAATGGTTTGTTTTTTTATTCATTTTATTGTTACCGATCTGAATAATTCATTCATTATTTTATCTACACACAACGAAGATCAAATATATGAGTATTTTTTACCCCGTAGCATTATAAGCAGCCATGCAGAAATTGTGCTATATAAACCAAACCGCTTAACAGCATTTTAAATGCATTGTCATAGAGATATTTGCCTCTGAACACATAATAAACAGACATGATTACCCACACAGATGTTTATATTAGTTGAGAACCGAATCCACGACCAGGTTTTTGAATACTCGGGTTGCTTACCACTAAGCTAACCGGCCAGTCAAACCTATACAATTGTTATATTAAAAAGTACAATCGATAGAAGTTTTACGTGCTAAAACCTATAAAACCTTACGTCGTGTATAGATATAACAATATCATGTTAATAAAGTAAACCGTGACCTTGAAGCATTGCAAAGTTACTACAGGCTCTAGGTACCCCCACGCATTTCTCCACCCCACCACAGAATAAGGAACTACCACGCTTTACACCCCCCCTACGCCTAAGAGGTGTCGGCCGCATTCTATAAAACCATAATGCATTTACATTGACATTAATCGGTACTTGATTGTCAAACAACTCATATCAAAATGTTTAGCAAAGTAAGTTCAATAAAAAGTTTATTCATAATATCGAGCAGGGTTTGAGCAATTTGTCTGAGAAGTCTAAATATTTTTATTGAATTTGTGGGCATTTCATTTGAAAACAGTTGAACTAGATAGATATCGGTCTATGTTTATGCCATATTACACCAAAGAAAAACACACAAAATATTGCTATTGCTATTATTCATGTAAAATAAACATTCAAAAATTAATCATAATGGTTTCTTATCTCTTCAATTCTAGATCGTAGCCCTTAGCGCACTCTTCGCGGCGGCCAATGCTGGTCTATACGGCCACGGACACGCTGTCTCCTCGCAAAGCATAATTCGTCATGATGAGGGACATCACGCACCCCTACATTACGCCGCTCCCTTGCACTACGCCGCTCCCGTAGCGCACTACGCTGCAGCTCCCGTAGCCCACTATGCCGCTCCCGTAGCGCACTACGCCGCTCCCGTCGCACACTACGACGGTCATGATGAATACGTAAGTAAAACAAGTTACTAATTCGATCTTAATTGGGACCGATGAACTGCTCTTTAATAAAACAGTACTGATTAATATAATGAATATTACAGGCCCACCCCAAATACGACTTCGCGTACTCCGTGGCCGACCCCCACACCGGCGACCACAAGTCCCAGCACGAGAGCCGCGACGGTGACGCCGTGCACGGATCCTACTCCCTGGTCCAGCCTGATGGCTCCGTACGCAAGGTTGACTACACCGCTGATGCCCACAATGGGTAGGTTGATACTCTTATAGGTATTTTTGTTGTATAATAACGTTATTTCCTTACGTCGTACTAATATGTATACAAATATGTCTTTCAGATTCAACGCTGTGGTGCACAACTCTGCTCCTTCAGTCCACGCCGCCCCCGCCCATGCCTACCATCATTACTAATATCACTTAATTATTAAATGATTACGAGATGATTGTTAACGACTTCACTTATTTATAAATGTGAGAGTGTGAAAATATTGTAAATAAAGAGTGACTGAACATTTATGCAAAACATATTGGCTTTAATTATTACCATGTGATAAAATTCATTAACGCCCGATGTCAATAATCAATCCTGATCCATTTTTTGCTATCTAAGATTGATATATTAATCCATTTTCTGGGTGAAGCTTTAAAATCAATCTATCTACGATCGATCGAATCTGTTCGAAAATGATAGTTTTTGCTTGCCAATAAGCTATCCGTCCATTTTGACAACTCGTTGGTTTTAATTACGGATTAACATCGGGCGTAAGTAGTTCGTGTAATCTTTAGTCGAATCGAATGATTTTATATTTAGAACTATTTGAAATATATAAGAACTAATCCCCTGAAGAACGTGACCTTATACGGTATAATTTAAAGTTTTATTGACCACGTGTCTTTTTTATTTGCCCTGATTTAAAGAAATCATGTTGGAAATTGATTTTTATTAAAACGTGACTATACACGCCAGTGTCTATCTAAACTAGCGATTTCAACCCTAACAAATAAAATAATCTGGAAACTCGTATTTTTAAGACCGGTAATTAACTATTTGAGGAATATAAATCACTATTACGGAGTTTACCGTATCCTCATTAACAGTTGAAATGTTATGTTTATAACCATACTAGCTGGCGCCTCGCGGTTTCACCCGCGTAGTTCCCGTTCTCGTGATCACAGGGGTATAAAAAATAGATAGTAACCGATTCTCAGACCTACTGAATACGCATATAAAATTTCATAAAAATCGGTCAAGCCGTTTCGGAGGAGTATGGTATCTAACATTGTGACACGAGATTTATATATTTATAGATTATAGTTTTAACATATCAATACAGCCCCAATACTTATACATATAGGATTCTCTATCCTTCGTATTTATGGACTCAGATACATTTGTGTGCATAAACAAAAAAATAGTTAATCAGTATATAAAAGTAGTGTATGTAAGCTATCTGTTATTCATAGTCCAAGCTCTATGTGGAAAATGTCTCAGGATATATTAATATTGCCTAGGTATGCAAAAAAAATGAATTGACTAACTTCTACCCGACTGCAATGGGGAAACTAAAAAAATCAGTTATACGTAAATTGACTTCCTATGCTTTAGGTTGTACTGCAAAACTGATTTAATATTGTGATCCCAGGAAGAAATATAAGTTACCAATCAGTAAAAATTGGTATTCAGATCAAGTAGATACCTATTTAATATAAAAATTCTTAATAAGAAAGGTAGATATACAAACTTCTGATAAAAATAAAATGATCCTGATTATGTTCCAGTAATTTATCGTATACTCGTAATCCTAACTAATAATACAAATTCAAAAATAACTCTGTCTGTCTGTCTCACTCTCGCGCTTAAACTACTGAACCGATTTCAATTAAATTTGGTACACTGATACATAGGGTACTTTTAATCCCGGGAAAATGGAAGAACATTTATAGTGGAGTCAATAAAGCATTTTACCCGGAAGTCCCCCGCTCCAAAAGGTTTCTGATTTTAAATAATATAAAAAAAAAGCTAACAAAGAAAAATCATCGAAATCGGAGCTGTTCTTGAGGACTTCCGAATATTGCCTGTTTTATGTCTTAATTGACTCGGCCATTAAACCGGTACGCGGGTGAAACCGCGGGGAGTCACTAATATAATATAAGATGAAAACCTATACAGGCTTGAATATTTAAAATGATCTACCAATAACCCACAATTTATACATATATATATATAGATATACATATACCTAGTCTTGCCATAAATATTGATACAAAGAAAAAAATATTTTTTCTACTGCAAATAACATTTATTACTTTTACAGTGTGTTAGTTTAATACATAAGTATAAAACAATTTAAAATATAAAAAGCAATATTCGAAGTGGTCTCCATTGGGTGCATTACAGTCCTTTAAACGTTGAGGCCAGTTATCGATAGAAGCACGCACTCTTTTCGTGAAAAAAATCTTCACTGAAAATCGTATGGATTGTTTTAGAGACTCCAAATTATCTTGGCATTTAGAGCAAGCCATACTCTCTAAAACTGACCATAATTCATAATCCAGCGGAATAAGATCGGGACTAGACGACGGGCAGTCTTCAGCTCTGATGAAGTCCGAAATGTTCGTTTCCAACCAAGACTGCGAAGACCGAGCTTTATGACCCAGCGCCGAGTCTTGCTGGAAGGACCATTCTTGGTTATTGAACATGGTATTGTTAATGGGGTTCACAACCTTCTCAAGAATACTATCATGATACAGTTGTGCTGATGTTTTGATTCCTTTTTCACAAAAGTATGCCTCAATCACTCCTTCATAGCTAATACCCCACCAAACCATCACTGCAGTCGGATAGTGCCCACGTTGCACTCTGTCGACTGATTGGGAAGCTTCCTTAGAGGTGTTAGCATAAATAAGGTCATTTTGTTTGTTAAAAAGTTGCTCAGTTGTAAAAAAAATCTCATCCGTAAACATTTTTTTTCTGCGACCTCCCTGTGCGTACCGCTTCAGTAGTCGTTTCGATGTTACCACCCTATTATTTTTTAAATTATCAGTTAAGAAATTACCAGTACATCTGTTATAGTCTGCAAGTCCTAAGTCATCTTTTAAAATACGCGACATGGTTCTAGGTGCTGTCTTCATCTCCCGAGATAAAATCTTTTGCTTTCGGAGAGGATTTCTTCGAATTCTTTCCCTTACTGCTTTGACCACCTTTTTCCTACGAAACCTACGTGGACGGCCAGATCTTTTTCTGTCACAAACAGAGGAGGTCTCATTGTACCTATTAATAGCCCGGCACATAAACATTTTACTTATACCAAGCGTATAGAGAGTTTTCAAAACTGCATTTGGCTCCATACCTATTTTGTGTAACGCAATTACAGCGATTCGGTTCTCTTTATCACCCCACACAATTTTAATATCGCAAAATATTGTACAATGATTGGCGCTATAATGAGAAAACACAATAAACAATCATATAAAAATAACAGATTCCAAATTCAAATGTAATATTTTGTTATTTTTAGGTGTAACAGTATTTATGGCCAGACTAAGTATAATAATATATTTCAGAAAAAAAAATTGTTTTTTTATAACGACAGTAGGTACCTATTAAATACACAAATCTACAGACTTTTTTAAAGCAGAAAATAAATGTGTAATAGTGTTATTTAAATATTTAGTGTCCATGATGTGAGAGAATGTGGAGTGAATGTGGATTTGACTGTCGACCGAATGAAATGGAGGGACATGACGAAAACCGACCCTAAATAGAATAAAGCAAGGAAAATAATGATGAATCATCATCATGTCCATACCTTTTTAAAACAACCGCAAAATCATGACAAAATTAGGCCTGTAATAGACAGTCTCAATATTCCTAAAACTAAAATGTTAATAAAATTTCTTAATGATAACAATATTGAAACAAAGAAATCACCTACCTCATAATTATAAATGGCTATGATATATTGGTAACGTAAAAATGACCTTGAGGCATGTCAAAGTTACTACAACTTGGGTGTTGGTACGCATTTCTCTACCCCACCACGCCTCACTCGCGCCGGCCGCGTTCTATAAAACCATAATGCAGGACCGTTGACATTAATCAGTACTTGAACGCAAAACAACACAAACCAAAATGTTCAGCAAAGTAAGTACAGTTTTATTATATAAAAAAAACAATGGGCATCCAACCTATTAAGGTCAACATAGCGCAAAAAATTACATTAACTTCAAATGATATGATAATTTTCTTATGATATAGGTATTATATTTGCATCCACACGTTTAAGACTTAAACACGGCATGATTACAAGTGTTTCTTAGGAGTATGGGCTATTCATTCTACTCTTAATTTTTATAATTCATACTTCATTGGATATTTTTAAACAGTAAACTGATAAATAATATGACCACATGAAAAAAAGGTTTCCCTTGTCTATATGAGAAATACTAAACATTCCATTAACATGTTTCAGATTGTAGCCCTTAGCGCGCTCTTTGCGGCAGCCAATGCTGGTCTATACGGACACGGACACGCTGTCTCCTCGCAAAGCATAATTCGTCATGATGAGGGACATCACGCGCCCCTACATTACGCTGCACCCTTGCACTACGCTGCTCCCGTAGCGCACTACGCTGCAGCTCCCGTAGCTCACTATGCCGCTCCCGTAGCGCACTACGCCGCTCCCGTCGCACACTACGACGGTCATGATGAATACGTAAGTAAAACAAAACACAAATCCGATCTTAATTGGGACCGATAAACTGCTCTTTAATAAAACAGTACTGATTAATATAATGAATATTACAGGCCCACCCCAAATACGACTTCGCGTACTCCGTGGCCGACCCCCACACCGGCGACCACAAGTCCCAGCACGAGAGCCGCGACGGTGACGCCGTGCACGGATCCTACTCCCTGGTCCAGCCTGATGGCTCCGTACGCAAGGTTGACTACACCGCTGATGCCCACAATGGGTAGGTTGATACTCTTATAGGTATTTTTGTTGTATAATAACGTTATTTCCTTACGTCGTACTAATATGTATACAAATATGTCTTTCAGATTCAACGCTGTGGTGCACAACTCTGCTCCTTCAGTCCACGCCGCCCCCGCCCATGCCTACCATCATTACTAATATCACTTAATTATTAAATGATTACGAGATGATTGTTAACGACTTCACTTATTTATAAATGTGAGTGTGTGAAAATATTGTAAATAAAGAGTGACTGTATTTACATTTTACTAAATATTTTATTACATACATTCGTCAAAATGACGACTCCCTATGCAATGAATCAAAAAGCTACAAATATGATTGATATTAAGATTATAAGCGTAAGAAAAATAGACCCTGAAACTAGCTTGTGGTGTCCTATATGGTTATAGGTAATTTCAATGGTCAGCTTAATAATGATGTTTTAGTCCGCTCCAAAATAATATATATAAATAAATGACTAAGATTAAAAGATAGATGTATTTTTATGTAGGCACTCCGATTGTTAGATGATTTTAATTAAAGCCATATATAATACTAGCTGCCTCCCCGCGGTTTTACCCGCGTAGTTCCCGTTCCCGTGGGAATACAGGGATAAAATATAGCCTATGTTACCCGGGGATAATGTAGCTTTCCAAAGGTGAAAGAATTTTTGAAATCGGTCCAGTAGTTTCGGAGCCTATTCATTACAAACAAACAAACAAACAAACAAACAAACAAACAAACAAACAAACAAACAAACAAACAAACAAACAAACAAACAAATCTTTCCTCTTTATAATATTAGTATAGATTACTTAAAGACTTAGTTCGTCAATGACGAATCGTCATACACATTTTGTGTCTACATTCAGAAATAGTATTTAGTGTTGTCATAAACAGTTCCGTATCAACATACTGTTTTTATTTTATACTAGCTGCCTCCGCGCGGTTTTACCCGCGTAGTTCCCGTTCCCTGCTGAAAGAATTTTTGAAATCGATCCAGTAGTTTCGAAGCCTATTCGTTACAAACAAACAAACAAACAAACAAACAAACAAACAAACAAACAAACAAACAAACAAACAAACAAACAAACAAATCTTTCCTCTTTATAATATTAGTATAGAATAATAATATGTTGTTTTTTAGATTGGTTCTGATTTCTGTACAAATAATGATTATAATTTAACTCAGATTTATAAGCCACTTGGCTTGGATTTGATTCCTGATCAAGATAAAAATTTATATGCTTGAACGAACACATCTGTATGTTTTGGGAGTGGATGTAAATGTGTATTTAAGACTTTTATACCAACTTATCCGATCTTATCATAATAAGCAGGTAGCGGATACTACGTAGGTTCTATGGAACCAGCTCTGCTTTGGCATCAAGTTGGCCGTGTGTGAGATGTGCTCCAAGATATATATTATTTAATTTTATTCCTCTATGACTCGTAAACGACAGAACAAGTCATCTTACTAAGTAAAACTAAAACTGAATTCCGGAAATAAACTACGAGAAATAAAGTATTATTTGTAGGTATAGCCCCATAAGAAACTTATTATTATTTTATATTTAAAACCTGGGTTGTCCCACTGCAGGGCATAGCCCTGCCATCCCGCTCTCCACTCTTCACTACTGAAATAATTACATTGTATATGTAGGTAGATATATATTTAATTAACATACCTATATATACATCTTCTATAAATCATTAGGTAGGTACAAGTAGGAAATTATATTTAGAATTATAATACCCAAATTCCTAAACTTGACATAGAAATAATTGTGTACAAAAATCTCGACAAACTATTGTATCACATAATACAAAGTATTTATATAATAGATCACAACAAAAACTACTTACTACCTACAACTCAACCAGCGTAAAAACATTTCATTGTTAAGGTGCGTCAATTTTATATTGTCTGATTTACATTTATATACATAAAAGGTATTTTTAAATTCTTCGTTTTATTTCGAATCATAAATTATATTCCAAATAACAGACAAATATGATATTTCAACGAAAGGGCCATAATAATATAATGACACTAGCTTCCGGATTCACCCGCTTAATTCCCGTCCGTTTTCGGGCCTGAACTAAGCGGGTCCACCGGTTTCCCAAGCCACAGGCCGCTTAAATCCCATGCGAATATGGGAATAAAATATAACCTATGTTACTTCCCGATAATGTAGCATTCGATTGAATTAAAAAATTATTCCAGTAGTTTCGGAACCTTATCAATACAAACAAAGAATAAAAATGTTTTACTTTAGTCAAGGGTATGAAGATGACTTCATATCGTCTATCGATACTTATCGAATACTAGAAGTTTCGTAGAATTTAACGATCCTTTATTTTGTCGTTTACAAGATATTCTTCATCTAACATGAACAATGCACAGGATCGACAACGCGTGAGTGACACCCCTGGTTTTGCAAGCCATCCATAGGCTACGGTTACCGCTTCCCATCAGGTATGTACCATATGACTGTTTACCTTTGTGGTGGAAAAAAACAATAGTATTTCCAATCTATAACTTTAGAGACGAACTTCTTAGCATTCCATGGATTCACCGTGCGGGTGCCGGGTCCATCGTGTGACAGAGAGAGAAACTTCGAGCAGATCCCGAGACTTGTGACACGGGTGTAGGTTTATGGGGCCCCTTTCCGACGTACATCAACACTCACCTTCGGTACTCATGTCATATCATAAGTTTTTAATTGGAGTATTTACTTATTTAATACCCAACTAAAACAAGCTCAACTTTTTGCTACTTTATTGACTTTTTGTCGTGGTTTCATACATATTTTAATAACATTGCATGGTCAAAAGCAATAGATATCGAATATTGATACCATGACACGCATTGCAATTCTATAATCGGTTTTTAATACGACCTCTAGCTATTGTCATTGTCGTATCGAGGTCCGCATGCGGTTCGGACAGCCCCACTTGTTCTTATTCAGTATTAACTCATATAAAAACCCACGGTCAGTGATCAATTGATATCAATCATCAACCAACTTTGTTACAAACAACAACAAAATGTTCAGCAAAGTGAGTGCTTTTCTATTAAATTTATAAGGGAATATCTATCAACAATATTGAACCAAATGTCGAGCGCGTAACATCTTGTCCAATACAATCACAACTCATATCAAATTGTAGCTCAGTATTAAAAAAAAACTTTATTCTAGATCGTCGCTTTCGGTGCCTTCCTGGCTGCAGCAAACGCGTACGGTCACGCCGTATCATCGCAGAGCATCGTACGTCACGATGAGGGATACGCCCCGTACGGTCACCTGGCTGCTCCTGCGCACTACGCCGCACCGCTGGTGCACGCTGCACCCCTAGCCCACTACGCCGCTCCCTTACCTTACGCTGGACACTACGATGGTCATGACGAATACGTAAGTACCTATATGAGAAATAATAGCAGACTCTATTTAAATCCAATATTCTTAAACAGCATTGATATAATGACGTTACTTCATGCTCTGACCCTGCATCTTACCCATCACGTGACCGATATAGTCATAAAATTGCCCAGCATATTTTGTAACCAAATAAGTAAAACAAAATTGTCTATTGAGTGTGGTAGGTACCCTACCTTAGTTACTGACTTTCAACCATTTGGGTACCATTGCTGGCTTGCTTACCTTGTTATAAAAACGTCTCTAGATATTTATTAATTTTCAATCCAGGCTCACCCTAAATACGACTTCGCTTACTCCGTGGCTGACCCCCACACCGGTGACCACAAGACCCAGCACGAGAGCCGCGACGGTGACGCGGTCCATGGCTTCTACTCCCTGGTTCAGCCCGACGGCTCCGTCCGCAAGGTCGAGTACACAGCTGATGACCACAACGGGTAAGATATGGATTTTCACGCACGACTAACGATTAAGTACCGTTATGCACCACGTTTTTTAGGGAAATGACATTGAACAATTGTTTTTGTCTAGATTCTTACAATACTTAAGATGATATTTAGCGATCAATAGTAGCTTTTTTTTTTAATTTATTATCTAAATTATATCAAACCGCCTCTGTAATATCTTTAAAACAATATCTACTTCGTATTCACATCGGCTAAGCTTCAGTGGCATTAAGTTATTGAAGCTATAGTTTGCAAGTTAGTTTACAAACAAAGTTATCAATCACATAATCATATTGTTTTGTTCAATTTCAGTTTCAATGCAGTAGTACACAACTCTGCTCCCTCTATCCACCCCGAGCCTGCATACCATCACTACTGAAAGGATTCAATAATGACATTATTATCTGTTGATACTGGACCAATTCCAAAATAAACCAAATCTGTTAATAAATTATTTATTGAACCATTTCATATACATTTGTTTTTGCAATTTATTGTTAAGTTTTTAATTTAAAATAACCTATTATTGATAAACAATGCCACTATACCCATTTACAGCTTAATTTAAAATATTAAGTCTCAAATAATGGGAACATCCAATACCTAACATTTAAATTCATTTCAGTTATCAAGCTTAAACAAATAAAACTTTTGAAAATACTACACTTTCAAACCAACTTTCGAAAAAAATTTAAATTATCACTAAAAGTCCTATTGAATTCCCACCATAATGTCCATTCTATTCAATATTTAGGTATAAAAGACGAATTTAATTTAAAAAAGAAGAAGAGATTGCATAGCAATCGTCACGATCATTTAAGTAAATAATTTGAATAAAAAACCTAATAAATAAGAATGTAAGATATAGACAAAAATATAAAACTGTTTCTCGCAAAACGGATGTTTGGTCCAATATTATCACAGTTTAACAAGGCTGTGCACACGCGTGATTCCGGCCATAAAGAAATAATTCACAAAACACCACACATGTTACATGCTACTTTGTTTACGTGTCAACAAATGAATGTTTTTATACAGCAAGTGATTGATGAATGAAATAGTAAAGGCACTTTAATTGATATTTATGTGTTGGTACGTATGATATAAGAACAATAGAAAATAAATAAAAAGTATCTACTTATTTTTGTATTGTGATATACGTATGTATACCTACTAAAATGAATGGTATTGAAGCTTTGATTACTGTTCAACATAGATCTTTTATCACTCCAGTACTTAAAAAATATAAGTCAAGGTAAATTTTGCATCTAATACACACTAATAAATAATATAATAATAAATAATAATAAATATCCTGGGACATTTTTCACACACGGCCAATCTGATTCCAAATTAAGCATCAAAGTGAGCTTGTGTTATGGTAACCAGATAGCTGATATACTACATATACTACTTTTAAATACATACTTATATAGATATTTACAACCAGACACAGGACAAACAGACATATTCATGCATACAAATGTTTGTCCTGGGTGGGAATCGAACCCACGACCCGCAGCTTGAAAGTCAGGGTCACTAACCACAAAGCCAACCGGGCTGTCACACTAAGTACACTAAGTCTCTATGTACACTAAGTACATAATGAATACAGACTTTTATAGTGGCAATTTCTTAGGTGCAACATGACTCATACAAAGAACTATAATATTATAAGGTAACATTTGTCGCATCTCAAGATAAGATACTCACGCTGTTATATTACCCAGGGTAAGAAGACATATTTTAAAAAACTTCTTCAGACCGAACTAGTAGCTTAATAAAGCAGATAACTCATCAAACAATCTTCTATCTAATATTGAATATCAGCGAACTTGAACGTTTCTTGTTAAACCACTTACAGGAATTGTTAAAACTACTTTGTGTTTGAAACACCATCATGCATTAACCGTTAAATATATTAGGTTAAATAAAATATGATACACAGCTTAAACAATAACAGGTAGGAAAATATATCTACTAAATTAAATCAGAAATACATTTCTCGGAGAAATAAATGCATAGGTAGCTCAGGAACGTCAGTAATTAGGTATTTGCCCAGACTAATAAATTTGTTAATCCAAATATTGCAAACATAGACACACACAATATACACAAACAATGTGTGTCTCTAGTCCATTGTCTATAAATTTTCACACTAACATATCATTTCTGAGAACTTAATTTCAAGGGGTGTGAACTTTCCAAATAAGAGACAATGCTATCATATAACCTAACGAAATTATATTTTGTATGTAATTTCTTCTTTTACACAAAATATAGATTTAAACAATGTTAATAAATCGACAATTATAATAGATTTCAATGAATGAAATGGATAAATAATACATATTATTTATTTGAATTAATTCAACCTTCGGTGGTAAATTACGAGTATGTCAAATTAACATATGTAGTACCTTAGTAACATGTAAGTAAGAGGAGTAACCAAATATATATTAATTTGTTTACACTGTCCGACGCTGTTTTGTATTAAGTATGTAATATAGGTAGTATAGTACATTACTCCGATGATAAATCTTCCTAACCTTCGATCGGCAGGAAAGTTAATAGGTCTCAAAGGAAAAATGGCTTGATAATAAAAATATTATTGCAAAGTCAAAAGCGTAATAAAAGTTAACAATAAATAGTTATTCAAGTAAAAATACTGGGTAACAAGCTTAAGCTTCCGAGTCCACAACACGACTGCGGGAGGCAACAATCATGTAGAACAACAACCTTATCTTTATCCATTGACCTAGTATAACAAAGTGTAGTATCTCGGTTCACATCGTACTTTGTTAAGTAACAATCATTTTTGATAGTGTAATGCGAGAATGTTTAAGACAAAGCGCGGTGACCTTGCGGCTGCGGGGACGCACAGCGAAGTGCTTTCGACGCCCCACCGGTCCAACTACACCAATTCTTATAAAACCCACTGGTGTTTATCAAATGTATGTCAGTCACGCACTATCCCACACAAAAAATGTTTGCCAGAGTAAGTCGCCATCCGTATAGTGAAGTGAAATGTGAATAATTAATCTAAAAAAATCAAGGATTACAACACTACAAAATTAGTTAAAGAAAAAAAACCCTTATCTTTTAATTTTTATTCGTATATCCTCAGTGTATATAAGGATATTATAATAAATAAATAAACTTTGGTTGCAGATTTTAGCTTTCGGTGTAGCAGTGGCAGTAGCCCAAGCCGGTCACCTTGGTGACTACCACGGCGACTACACCCTGCAATCCCAGCACAGTTTAGTGCACCATGATGCCCCCCATTACGCTGCGGCTCCTATCCACACCGCTACCCTGGCCCACGCCGCTCCCTTAGTTCACGCCGCACCCTTGATCCATGCCGCTCCTATTGCCCACTCCGCCCCTGTCCTCGCTGCTGCTCCCATCGGTCACCTCGGAGGCTACTCCTCAGGTCATGGACATGAGGACTATTATGTAAGCGTTAAAAGCAAATCTACTACTAATTGCGTATAAATCAATACTATAAACATGTGTGAGAACTACAAGAATGAAAATTGCTCAACGTACTTCTCTATTTACCACAGGCTCACCCCAAATACCAATACTCATACTCCGTGGAAGACCCCCACACTGGTGACCACAAGTCTCAGCACGAGCACCGCGACGGTGATGTCGTGAAGGGAGAATACTCTCTGCTCCAGCCTGACGGCTCCTTCCGTAAGGTCGAATACACCGCTGACGACCACCATGGGTAAGCAATTTATTAATTCTTCCTTCGTAACATATAAAAATTATAAAGTACATATTGTAACATCTTCGCTGTCAGCCTAACTAGTCCACTGCCTCCCCTAATTCCCGCCACTTATCCCGGTCCTCCGCCTTTCTAATCCAGCCAGCTAGCATTGTGACATACCTTAACTATATTCCTCTATTCATACTTTCGACAGCATTCTTCTATAGAAGCTCTGTTTATACGTAATCAAGTCGTAATTTTACGCGTAGGTATGTTTACATTCAATCATAATGGTGGTCAAACCGGTACTAATCGTAGCAACATATGAGCAATGACCTGCGCTGAACCGCACTTGCCCTGTTATACTATATGTCAAGTGTCGGTAATAGGACCATATTCACAAACTAGTTTTATAACTAGTTTATGCTCATGAACTCTTCTCATTCATAAATATTTGAATTAAGTAGATACATGCCTACTTTTTAGCATGTTATCTACTGATGCATGAAATCATTTAGTAATTTATTATATTTTCAAAAAGTTTGTCCATTATTAGGAATCGAACAGAGTATCTGGTTTTTCATTATGTGTTTGTGAGGCCTATTTCATGTTATTTCAAGCAACCACTGATATGCTAAATATGACGTTTTATTAATTCCAGTTTCAACGCAGTAGTCCACAACTCCGGACCCAGCCATCACGTCTACTCTTCTCAACAACATCACTACTAACTGCATATAAATAATGTTATTAACAATGATGTACCTTAAATATCTATATTTTGCTGTGATCTTCGTGTATAATGTACTTTTATTATAAAGAATAATAGTCATTAAAATTAATAAAAAAAAACTATCAGACTTCATACTGTCCTAAATATTACATTTTAAACTGTGCATTTGCACGTGCTATTAAAACAACTAACATAAGTACAGCGTTAAGTTCTAATGCAGCCGGAATCAAAGTTGACATAAATATTAAATGCTTGGTGAAATTAACCAATACCTTTCTCACTGCCTACTATGATCTAGAACTAGTTTAAATAAATATAGTAGGGGTGCTTAAGGAAACGCAACATTTGGTTGCGAAAGATCGCAAATCAAATAAATGTAATACCTACTCGTAACTAGACAAGAAAACAATATATTTTCACAGAATAAATTACATAGACCCAGCAGTTATTATATCGGAATAGCTTTTTTAAAATACCTATATAAAAAGATACATAATTATACATTACCTTGATATAAATTAATATAAAACACATAACGCTCGCAAAAAGGCTGAAATTGAATCGTAACACCTTGAATTCTAGGAAAGAAAGGTTTTCCTGTATTTATTATTTGAGGGTTAGACTTAAACAACATTCTGAAATTATTAAAATTAAACCTATGTCCATTTAAAGTTTTATGTTAACGGTGGACTCAAAAGAATCGTGGAAAAACTCACGGCCAATCTGATTCCAAACTAAGCAGAGCTTGTGATATGGTAAAAAAAAAGTAGGTATGGTAAATGACCCAATGGTGGCCAGTTTAAGAAAAAAAAACAGGTTTTTGTGAAATATTACCAAAATTGTGAAAGTTTCAGCACTGAATATAGTGAAACTGTAAAGTCCAGTCCTTATTTAATATTTGTAATGTGTTGCGCGTGAGATACAGCAAAGCTGGATTCAATTAATTTAACAAATAAAAGTTGTAGTTTTGTGACCCAGTCTTGGACAGGGAAAATTCATTAATGGATACCCCAGTCTTAGTCTAAGTTTATCTTTATTTTATGGTTAACACATGAAACAAAACTAATTTTGATTTTAATTAAGCAATACTATTTTACAAGTGAAACTTTCTGCTCTTCGCCTTTACGATTTCCTTAAGAAAAGCCGTCGTTGTCAATTTCAAATCACCTTACACTTTGTATTCGCGCATATTTGTACATGTAACTGACTGAATTCAATAAAACGTTAAACTTAGATAGTTCGATGTCTAAAGTCTATGTCACAGTGATCCCAATGTAAAAACATTCGCTCATGTCCGAATTCTAGATGTTTCTTTTAATTTTTGGCCATTACTGGTACCGTGGCCACGACTGGTACACTTACGATACGGTTTATTTATTGAGATGTATGACTATGTACAGAGCAGGGGTGAAACACTTAATAGATTATGATTAGAGAATAAAGACAAGTCTAATAATGTTATATTTAATTGGTCAGATAGGTATATGTTATGCAGCCTATGTCAAATAAACGAAGTACCTCTGCGGAATATATCAGTACAACTCCACTAACAAACTCGTTTTCTTTTCTAAAATATATTTCGTTACTGGATTTACAGAGCTCTATTTGCATGTTATTTTTATCACTGGTAAGTACCGTATTACGGCAATATATAATACTAGAGCGTTGAGTTACGTTTGTAATTTCCCAAGTCTTGTAAGTCATGCTGTTAACGCCCTGTCGAATAGATAACCTACTAGTTTTGCCTACGATGTCATAAACGACAAATCTTAATGAATGCTGTTGTAATTTCAGCATAGAGGTATACAAAATCAGTCATGTTAATTCCTACATTGGTAATTATACTATGCATATAAGTGAGTGTAGGTATATTATTTGGTTCTTCTTGAAGGGTAACCGCAAAAATCTTAATCAATCTACATGAAGAGTGTTGGTTCTCTACCCAAAGGGTTGGTTAGACTCCGCATGTCACGGTTCTCTAAATATCCAAGGAACATGGGCCGCGAATATAATTTAATTGTTAAATACTTTAAGAGCTGTCACCTTTAAATTTGCGTGCTAAACCAATACAGTATTTCAAAACTATATCATTGGTTCGTGACAAAATTAATCTTTGTTATCTATGAACATATTAAATTTATAGCTCAGAACCTACCTATTGTTTGCTGAATGTACGAAACTCATTCATTATTAATATTAAACAATTGTGTGGGACGAATTAAACTTTATCTGTAGATTATCCATAAATGTCACTTATTCAGATTTTTTTACAAGAATTTTTGATTGGTTATGATTTTTATTTGTAATCCAATTAAACATTTTTAATATTTTCTAAATTACTAAATTGTGTGGTATGTTTGCTTACTCTCTATTAAGGAACAGTTGTATATGACATAATAGGCCCAGGACTCAAATGTGTAAATACAGAATGATTGTGTTTCAAGTAAAAAATTGTACATGTAGCTATACGCATACATCGACTTATACTCTGCCATTTACTATGTCTTTCATAAATGTATTATTCTATTGTAAACGCATACTGAGATTTAATTATACGATATCAAAGAATGCTGTCAACAATGGCTAGTTGATTAATATTAATGATCTTTCCGAAGTCACGGTCAGATAGCTTTTAGGTGAGTAACCTCTGAACTATCGGAGCGATTTACTCCTTTCAATCAATTCTATATTAACGGATAACCTTGTGAATATAGTTAGCGTTCAGAAATAGGTATCCCGCTTCCGTAACGATAATCTATTTATCTAGTTCACGACTTTAACATGCCACCCACCTACTGAATTGTAAGACAATTCTAACAATAAGTCGCTATGGACCTTTTGGTAACGCGATAGATAACATTTAAATTAATTTAGGTATTCTAGATAATAGTTTTCTAATATACAAGCTGTAATATTTGTAGCCACTATTATTCTGAAGTAATATAAATGGTGGTGATGGACGAATTTCGAAACATTATTAGCAAATTGTTTTGCATGACTGCGATTAATTACTTATATATAATAATTCATGTAAATAAATAATTAACTTAGGTAAATAACTTTAATTATATTTTGCGTATGAATTTCAGTTCATTGCTACATAGATATTTAGGTTTCATTAACGACTTATTAGCCTTAAAATGAATTCGTTTGTTGCTACACTCAATTTATGATATCAACTGTCTGTGATCGCGTTACGAACATCGGTTAGGAAATTAAATACCCAATAGCGCCGTAGGTATACTGGTTGAATTAACCACTGTGTGGTTTAAATCACAGTGCATTCGATATTACTATGTCGAAACCATGTATACTGCAATAAAATAATGTACAACTATTTGGAGCAATCAAATAACAATTGTCACAATTAATTAGGTATCCGAGTGAAATAATTTGGAAACTTGCATTATATTGTTCTAATAAGCTGTTTCAAAAATAACAATTACATATGTTTCAATTAATTACACATGTTTTCGACTTCGTTTTTCAAAAATGTTTGTAAAACTGTCTGATCAAAGGGGTAACTGTGTACCTACCTATGTCAAACACGTCCAATACTATTAATTTTCTAAAAATTCTAAGACAAACCTATTTTTTAAAAAGGGGATCTATTTATCGTAATTATTCGTGCATTGTCTACCTACATCAAAGAATAATTAGCGGAGGTCTGGTCGGTGGTCGGCCGGCGCGGGAGGGCGATGGTTTGTGAATTATTATCGAAGGTATGCGCGCAACCAGCGACCTCGCGGTGTCAAAGTTACGGAACTGAATTGACCGCAGTCCCCACCACGGCAGGACAGCAGCTCCGTTTTGCTTTTCATATAAAAGTCACACTCCGGACAGATAATAGTATCAGTCACCTGTTCTCATTAACTTGTGCAAAATGTTCACCAAAGTAAGAATATTTTAATCGAGTAGCAAATAAATATTATTTATTTATATTTGCGGGAATAATAAATTGTATTCTTGGTCCAGGTGTTCGCTCTCAGCGCTGTGTTGGCCGCTGCCAACGCTGGTCTCCTCCACCACGGAGCCATCTCATCGCAGAGCATCGTTCGCCATGATGCCCCAGCCCATTACGCTCCAGCCCACTACGCCGCTCCCCTGGTTCACGCCGCTCCCATCGCCCATGTCGCACCCCTGGTCCACGCCGCCCCTCTAGTACACGCTGCCCCCATCGCCCTCGCTCATGGCGAATACGTAAGTATAAAAATATGCAAGCACACTCCTACAGGAAATGATTAAGTAGATTCAGGATTTCATATAACTGATACCCTTGTTTACCTACTCAAGTTCAACATTTTCTACATTATAATTTATATTTTTTGTTCCAGTCCCACCCTAAATACGACTATGCCTACTCCGTGGCTGACCCCCACACCGGTGACCACAAGACCCAGCACGAGAGCCGCGACGGTGGTGCCGTCCATGGATCCTACTCCCTGGTTGAACCCGACGGTTCCGTCCGCAAAGTAGAGTACACCGCTGATGACCACCACGGGTAAGGATACTGAATATACCTAACTATTTACAGATTATATTGTTTATATGTCGTTTTTACTAACATGATGTTAATTGTGCAGTTTCAACGCCGTCGTCCACAAGACCCCCGGCCACCACCCCGCCCCCGTGGTCCACGCCCCGGTGGTGCACGCCGCGCCCCTGGTCCACGCTGCCCCCCTCGCGCATTACGCCGTCGCCCCCCTCGCCCATGGACATCATGGCCTCCATTACTAAACAACAACAACTAGCATAATATTCTGATTTGATGACGGATGACTGATGTTTGTGATATTTATGTGTAAATAATGATGATGAATATGAATTTTATACTCGACTGTAAATAAATACTCAGCTGCTGAATATTCTTTTGTTTCAATTTGAATTATAGTAAACCGATATATTATCCTTGGATAAAATTACGCAACATGCTAGTTATTTTTGAGTGCTGTACGAACCTATCATAAAGTTAACATCCCACGGCATTTCTAATACGTTTGGTTCCGCCTGTGTGGTGTTCGCGTACAATGTATAATTACATAGATATATACCCTTGAATTATAAGGTTAGACATTGGTAGTAAATAATTAGTCTCGTTATTTATGTGGACACGCGTACTTGCGTGCGCACGCATTCCCGAGCCGACGATTTGGTGCCATAATTACCGCACATTGTATGAAGAGTTGCGCAAATTCCTTACTACTTTAACTACAACTGCGCGACGACCTAGAAAAACTCACAATTAACTCTTGCAACTTAATTTATAATATTTTATTATTGTTTACTGTCAATGAACATTGCGTAGCGCGTATGTTGAACAACCTTAATAGTCGGTATGTATATAGGTAGTAATATCATGGTAGAACTGTTTTTGAAACAGAACGCCAATGAGCTTTTGTACATCCTTACACATAGGTAAATATTGACAATAAATAACGTCAATTTAAATGCAATTACTATAACAACCACTTTTGAGACTACATATATATCCCATTATGTGTAAATCGTAATCATACAAATTGCTACGATTGTCTGGACAGAGTGTAGGTACTCAGCTCGATAGAGGTTATATTTCGACACAACATCACTAGGAACGTTCAATCACAAAATATAAAGTACCTAACTAGGTAAGAATATATAATACCTATAGGTAATATTCATAGCAGTCTTCTATTATACCTAGTATATTTCTCAAAAGTATTTTTGCTAGCTTAACTAACGTAGCAGAAACTATTAAAATACCTTTCGAACTGAGGTTATTTGGAAGTTAATCTCTACAGTTAGTGAATACGTCGCCAAAGCCGTCTAATGTCATGTTCATAAGCGGTCACCATTCACCATTTTTTTTAATTAAAAAAGCCTTAAAATACTATCAAAATATTTTACTAACTTATTTTTATGAAGCAAGCAAAGTACCTAAATGTGAAGGAAAAATATGCTAATAATAAATATATGGGTAGAATCTTTTGTTTCTTGCATTTAATATTGTATATTGGTTTTATATAGATGGAGTAAAATTATTACACATCTTATAGCTTAATTATATAATTACTTACTATAAACAGTTTTTTTAGACGGCCAACATTAGAATGCCTAGATATTTGAATACAATTAGCAACCATTCTATGCCTATATAGAAAGAACTTCCTGTCTGCACTTTTCTATTTTAGTCGGTCTAACGATGGGTGAATCATGATACCTAATAATTGTAGTTTTATCGAGTTGCTTGAACTGTACCAACGCAGAGCGACCTTGGACTCGCGAGATAATGATCTCGAGCGGCGACGCTACGCGTGACCTGAGGCGCGTGCACAGTGACGACGCTTACTTTCTTTGATACGTGATTTTAAGTTCATAAATAAAAGGAAATGAGTTATTTAATGAAAACTCGGTACGCGGCCTAAGGAAGATTTTTGAATAACTTCGTCATGCCAGTGTTAGTCCCATCTGCCTGTAATTATTATACTGACGTTTGTTTTTATAACCATCAGCAACAGCAATACAAATTGACTATTTCTTTACAGTGAAAATATGGTACACTTATCGTACCTTCAAAATAATTTTTCATCAGAAAATAACGAACCAAAACTTTTAAGCTCACGGAAGTATAGAGTGTACCAACATTATCTACACGAAGGGCAAAAGTCAAATGAAATATCCATAAGGAAGTAAATCGAAGGAAAATTTTATATAATTTAATAATAATCAAATCCACTGTGGTCGTGTCTCAAGGCAACGATCGTGCGAGAGCATTGTTCGTGCTGCGGGATTGGTTTCGATTTCAGTTCATTCATGTCAATAGTTAGTCGTTTGTTGGATTGTTAGCATTCATGTGCTTTTATGCTACCTATGTCTCGGAACATTTACCTTTGTCCGCTCTAACAAATGGTGAATTAACAATTGTCATGACAACTGTCGCCTTCAGAATAATGAATTGACATTTAATGAGCTGTGAATTTTATTTTACAAACTTTTTTAATTTGCATTATTTGCACGTAAGAGAGTTTAAAGCAGTAATTCTTGACTGATTATGCTAATATTTTAGTAGGTACAAGTCAAATAAATACACAAAATAGAGTAAAATAAATCACATTTTTATTTGTAGGTGTTACTGATCAATATTACTGGAAGATAAGAAAACTATAGGTAGGTAATTGATTTATTAGTCAGATAATGAACAAAAGCTGGCTCTAAGTATTTTGTTATAGGTACTTTACCTATTATACTTATCTCTCATTCTCATTCCAAATTAAACTGCCCTGTAACTGTGTATGTCCTTCTCCGGATTTCAAGCTATATCATTACCGATTTTTACGGAAATCAGTCGATTCGTTGAAGCGTAAATGTGTAACAAATAAACCTACACATGCCTACACAATATCGTGTATAGCATAAAGTAATTTTGTATTATGTTTTCAAATATTGTGGGGTGCTGTTTATGATGTTATTTAAATCAATTAAGTATATCACTTCCTACTTTTAGGAGTAAAAGAAAAGAGTTTTTACATAGTTATAATTATAATTTAAAACAAATTTTGACTTGTTTTTCGAATCAAAAATATATATTTTTGCTACTTATGTTTAACACGACCTAAAACTATATATTATGTATGATGTATAATATTCTTTTCCGGGCTAGTTTTTGGTAACAATGCGGAATTTTATAAATACTTTTAAACGTAACAAATTTCAGTATGAAATAGTTTTACAGAATTGTTGTTACTAAGTGACAAATATCTATGTCTTTTGCTATTTATCATAATAAAAACCTGTAAACAATACTTTTCTATGACACCGAGTCAAAACCAAGTGCATTGTTACAAAAATATGCTTTGTATGTAAAATAATAACCGAAACGCTTTGAAGCTTTCGCTTGTTTTATATTTTCATAAAGTGCATATTTTTAGATAAGCTTAATTTAGTAGGTACCTACACTTTGTGGTTTCTTTAGTCTAGTTTATCTATAATGGCGACATTAACAGATGTGTAGTTCGATCCTTGGCTAGGAATTTCCATTCGTTCATTTAGAATTTTTTTTATTATACTATAACAGCAAACATATTATATGGCTGCTGTTTTGATTTGTATAACGGACTATTATAATAAAGTTTGGATTTCTCATATACTACAAAAATCTACTACAAAACATTTTCAAATAACATAGTTTACGTGCACTATTATTTTATCTAGTTAGGTATCTTTTAAAACAATAGTGGACGTCAACATTTGTTGGAAGACAGAATACGATCACGATTTTTTTTCGTCAAATCCATACGTGTGGGGTATCTTTGGATAGGTCGTATTGGAAAGGTTACTAACATATTTTTTTTCTAAACTAAATAGTTTGCGCGAGAGACATCTCCAAAGTGGTAAAATGTGTCCCCCCCCCCTGTAACTACTAAAATATGAGGATTAATATAACTAAAAAAATATGATGCAGGTACATTACCATGTAAACTTCTAACGAAAATTGGTTTGAACGAGATCAAGTAAGTAGTTTTTTTTTAATACGTTACAAATCGTAAACCGCAATTACCGTTCATTCAATCAACTCAAAAAAAAAAAAAAAAAAAAAAAAAAAAAAAAACATTTATAGAACTTGCTGCTACGGACGCCTTCATGGGCGAGTCCGACTCGCACTTGGCCGCTTTTATTATTTACAAGGAATTCTTTTAGGTATTATAATTAATATACAGAAGATTTAAGAAGTATATTGTGTCATATAGGTACCTAATTAAAATGTTCACAGTAATGTAAAACGTGCTCATTATTATGAAAGCGAACGTTTGGCGGTGTCGGCGGCCATCACTCACAGCCGCTCTTTTGCTAACACCCCACATAGACATTGACCTGAAAATAATTTAAGTGTAACAGTAACTACCTTTTAAGTACAATGTGCCAGTGACTTTGTTACTATTGTGTAATAGTTCGTTTACAATGAGCAATAATAGGATTTGTCAAAACAAAACCACCAAACGTACACGCCTTCATAAATAAGAACTCGTACACCAGACACTACTATTAATCTTACATACCGAGGGAGTAATTATTAATATCAAGGCAGCCTTGAGTAAACCCAACATCACCTATTATGCCTTCTATCAAGTAGGTACTGCGGTTGGCAGCAACTCCCAAAAAAGTTATACTAATAGATGTGGTTAGACGTTAGACGAATCATGCCTTAGCCCCTTTTCGTCTATTTAGAGTAGGTTGGTAAGTATAAAATATTTTAAATGTGGTAAATGGTCTGGGCTCGAGAAACACTGAACCCAAAAATATTTGCCTACTAAATAAAATATAGGTCCTATTACCTAATCCGGTATAACTGTTTTCATTAACATTCATCTTACTGCAACTTTTGATAAATTAACATTTCATACTACTTTTATGTTTACTTTACTCGGAGCTATAGCAACTCTGTGATATTTCCCAACCGCCATGTAAGACATTAACATGCATAAAAGTCACATTGTCGTGGTTTTTATGTGGTTCATAGTTGCGTTCTCACACTAGTAGTGACAGTGCAATCACGACAAATCCTCTTGAGCAACTTGCCAGTCTTGATTTAAGATACATGTCGTATTTCGTTTTGGGCCATCACGGGCTGAAGGATGTTAGCAGAGCAGTGATATATCTACTTAATATTATCAACACTTGAGAACATTATAATCTATTACATTTTCATCATCAAGCTGAGAAATTACGTCCACAAAGTGCTCACATTTTCTTTTAATTAGTAATTATGTAAACAGTTTTTAATAATTATATTGAATTAGTAAACCACAGTGTATGAAGCGGCTCACAAATCATAATTCGATTTTACCAAACAGGATCCAAACTACTCATTAAATTGATACGTGCCATCGCAATCCTGTAACATAGATCAAATCGTGTTGAAGTGCTGAAATAAAGAACTGCAACAATTATTATTTCTAGTCCACAGTACAAATACCTAATAATTGTAGAAGTTCAAACAACATTCTAGAATGACAGTAATAAATTAGAGACTGCTTTCTTTAGCTGTGCCTATTGTACAACTAAATTAGAAGTTATAGATGGATGAAATTATGAAGCAATAGAAAACAATGTGTAGGTTTACTTAAATAAACGTAGGACGGTTATTTTTCCTATTATTATTATTTCTAAGATTACTGTGAACTTTCACATGGTCGAATGGTTATCGCATTAATTTGAGAGTCAGTGGTTAATGAAGACTGTATCGCTATTATACTGTGGCTAATTGCTGTCCTTATCCATGTACAACCTATGTACTTACATATTACGTTAGGGCAGTTAGCAAACCCTGGGAAATTGATCAATAGATTTTTGCTCCAATAATTCCCACAATTATAACTTCTATATAAACTAATATGTAGAACGAACTGCGTGCATTATTGTCTCAGAAGTCAATAAGGATTATTAGTATTGTTAAATTCTAAGCCTTACGAAGTTCTGTAGGCGAAATGTTGTCGAGAGTAAGTTTTGTTACATTTTATTGAGTGTACATGAAAAGTGAAGTGCATATACCTACATATTTTGAGTGTTTCAAAACAGTGATACCAAGGAAATACTAGTAACTTCGTTTAAACCATTACTATAACGTGCATTTATTTTATTTTATATCAGTTTGTTAGGAAACGGTTATGTGTTTTTGGTTGGATTTAATTCAAGCTGGTAGATCGGACAGATGATTAAGTATCCACTTTTAAAATGAATAATTTTTAATAGGTTTTAAATATTAAACAACAAAAATACTTTATATTCTATTTGAATTACGTTACGTTAAAAATATTGTTTTATTGAGCTATCTTTCTTTGCTATCTTTTTGTTGATTCTACCTAAGTAACTTCTATTTACTTGAGAATTGGCCTGGGTAATATTATTTGATTAGATTAATTTTAGATATTAAAACCTACAATATTACACCACATGATATAAATTGAGTATCGTAAATAGGTTATACTTGTGTCTTTTGACTTTTGATTAATTCTGCGCTTTTGAAGACGTCGACTCACTGAAAAACAAAATCTGCATATTTAGGGATCATTAGCAGTACACAAAACACTATAATTACAGGTGTTAGCAGTGTTCGCGCTGGTGTCAGCCACGCAGGCTATATTCCCGTTCCACCACCATCACCACCACCACCCGGCGGTGTCCCACCAGCAGCTGCAGAAGATCGACGGTCCTCACCACCCGATACCGATTCACCACCCGATCCCGATACAGCACCATATTCCTATCCACCACCATGTGCCATTGCTGCACCACATCCCACACCACATCCCACAACATATTCCCATTCAACCCATTGTGCATGATCATTATGTAAGTATCAAAATTCATAATATAATAAAATAGAGACGTTTGAAAAAATGTGAGGACTGTTAGTTTTTACCGTAATAACTATAAATCGTGGTATAGAATGATCCAAAAAATATGCCATACAAACTTAGTAGGCACAAGCAATTATAGACATAAATATAAGCCCTACATCACTGTAGAGCCTATTAAAACTTAAATCCCTTTTAAGTCGATTAAAAACAGTGCATAAATTACAGAAGTTGTCTTGGTTTGCGTTCCTAGATCCCTGGCTCTATATTTATTCAGATTGTCGCAATTTTGTTGATGTTGTTTTGACGCAACCTACGAGCAAGATCGAGTTTTACCCCATTACGACATTTAGGTGTTACAAATTTCTTTTACGAGATTTATGTAAAATGATAAGATAGTACACATTTGTAAAATATACTCGTACATTTTGTTATTCTATGTCATGATGCGAATGATGAATAAAAGTTAGATTATATATTGCCAATCGGATTAAACAATATGGGTAACTATCTAAAAAGATAAAATAAAATACTACTTTCAACCTTAATTTTGACTGACTTGAAAATGTTGTCAACTACTAGGTACCTAGTTGTATTATAAATGAACCCTTGAAAATAATTCATATATACTACGATATCTACCTATTTAACCATAACATTTCTCCATTTTACTAAATAGATGCTAGATTCCCCGCGATTGCCCGCGTAAAGGTCTAAAAGCTATAAGAGACTAACAACCTCTAGTCCTATAAAAAAAACTAAATAGATTCTCTGAAATGCAATGATATTTACTGGGCTTGCAAATTTGTTTTTTATTCAGGCGTTCCCAGAGTACAAATTCGAATATGCAGTCCACGACCATCACACTGGGGATGTGAAGTCCCAGCACGAGCACCGCCACGGTGACCTGGTGAAGGGCGGATACGAGCTCATTGAACCTGACGGTCGCTTCAGAAAGGTCGAGTACAAGGCTGATGACCACAGCGGGTAGGTTTATTCATTGTTATTTTGTGTAAAGTCGGCTTTTATCCTACGGGTTTTCTACATGTACATATAACTATTCAGCATACCAAAAGGAACTCATATTTACCTATAAACTTCCGGAACAATATCAATTATTATGGATATTTTTGCAACACTAATATTATTGACTGAGGAATTTTTAACTATAAAGAAATTTATAAATATTTACCTTTTAATGTAGATCTTAGGTAGATTTTCAATTTTATAGAGGTAAATTTATCATTTACTAGAATTATAAATGAGTAACGAGACTAGTAGGCATGTTTATGTACTTATATCACAAACATGCATGTTGCATGCACAGCACATGTAGGAACGTTTGAAGCGAATAAAACGTAGGGGCGGACGAAACTGGAAAAAGCAATTTAATTTAATTATTAATTTTATCACTACGACATTGTCATTGATATATTCGTAAGACGTCTTCATTGCTGAACATAGGCCTCCCCATCGATGTATGATGGTTAGTAGAGCTTGCATTGAAACAAATAATTATAACATAAATCATTCGTATATAGTTGAATAAATACCAAAACAAATGTTACCTGCGAGTACATCCTTTAACAATTATTTTCTTATCACAGTTTCAACGCCATCGTCCATCACTCGTCGCCTCATCATCATGTTCATCTCTCCCATCATCTTTAAACGAAGAAATATATCTACACAACCCTGGGCTGTTCCCAGTTCGGATGAGACTAACTCACGTCTACAAAATGAGTTGATTTATGTAAAGTACGTATCTATAATGCAAATTAAACAGATTAGCGCTGATTCAAAAGAACTGATTTATTTTTTACCTTGAAACAACATGTACTTCCTGCGAAACTTCGTCTTATTTATCGGATCCGTTAGCTAAATTTAAGTGGACTTCTTTTAGTACTTTGGAACATGAATGCTATATAGAAAATAGAAAACCCATTAACAATATTGGCCGTAACATTAGTCAGTCAGAGCCGAGAACCATAAAAAAGTCTAGCAGAATTGTATTTAATAGGACTTATACAGACAGCCTAGGTACACGAGACTAAGCAACTCAATATGACACAAGTGACCACTTACTAACTAGGTATATAACTGTTGATGCCTTCATGACATTATAATACTTAAAGTAATATAATTTAAAGTTATTATTAGGTACATCAGGCAAAAATAAACACACATAACAATCAACTTTCTGGACCATATATAGTGCAGTCTTAGATTTACTCATAATTAATGTAAATTAAATTAATCTAACTGAAATTTACATAATGGTATCAATAAATGCAAACGAACCGTAAACAAACTAGTAATCTTTGTTACTTGTTGTTCGTAGAATTTTAGTCCCACAATAGAAACTTCGTGCGCATGGCTTAAAAATAGGCGCTGTTAAGTTTTTGGTCGAATTGGGCATTTGACTCAAAATATTAATTATTATTAATATTTAATTTTTATAAATCTAACGCTTTCAGTTACAGTTTAACAAGTGACAAATAAAATTCATTAATTAATTAATTCAATTTAATTAACTATTTCATAAGTAGTTGAATTGATATTTCTATCACTTGTACCTTTACCACATCTTAAATTGGGAGATCTGTCTTTTAGAATACGGTAACCAAAGAAGTAACAGTAAGTACTTCTTAAGTACTTATTGTTTACTAAATATAATAGAATTCTAACAATCTACCTTTAGCCTAGTTTCTTTTCGCGGCATTGATAGATACACGCCCATCCATATGTCGAGAAAATCTGCAAAAAACTGATGTGTAATTGGTCTTAGCCATATCATTACAGGATATCGATGTTTAAACCCGATATTTATGATAGTATAAATACTGTGAATCCAATGATTTTATCACTTCAGTAGAACATACCGACCGCATGATGATTTGGAAGGTAAGTATTATTTTAATATAAGTTTCAAGAAACAGTGTCACAGCTATTGAGTCTTCTAGTTTGACAAAATATTTTCTCGTTAACAAAAAAAGTTTATTATTAGTTTATTTAACATCGGTTGCAATCACATGTAACAAAAAAAATATTCAGAATACCTATAATATTAGCACACTTATGTTTCTTTGTGTGGTTGTACTTATCACGTACTTACACATTTCTCAGTTTTTTAAGTCAACTAATGCGTGTTAATTTTTCAGACAACTATATTTGGCTTATTACTGTGTGTGGTGGTTGATGGTGGTCCAGCAACATCTGAACAGAAGATTGTGACACATAAGCGCCATCACGGTGACCTAAAGCACGTTGATGATAAGAAGCCTGAGCATCATGACGAATACGTATGTAGAAATTTTATAATAATATATAATAAGTTTATGGTGATTACAGTAATAAACGGTCTGAAAAAAGTAATTGTAAGATTCGGTTTAAACACTCGATGAGGCAATATTTACAAGGTGTTGTACGTTTTTCAATCATCCATGACAAGAACTAGAACAATTTAGTAAAAAAATATAATGTTTGATTTTCTGCAGGCCTGGTCGTATCCATCATACGAATTCTCGTACAAAGTGAAAGACCCTCACACACATGATGAAAAAGGGCAGCGTGAGGCCAGGCATGGAGATGAAGTGAGGGGCGAGTACTGGCTAATAGAACCTGACGGTCGGAAGCGCACCGTGCACTACCGCGCAGAGAAACATACTGGGTTTGTATTCAATCAACGTAGGAAAGTCTAAAATAATGTGTAAAAATAAAAACATAGTAACAAACATAAAAATCCACGGATATATTTTATATTGCAGTTTCCACGCTACTGTCAAATACTCGGGTCCTCTACATCATATTCGTCATAAATCTAAAGATGAACATAAAAAACACGACAAAGCAGTTGGCTTAGAAGGAGGAGATGAAAAAGGAAGTGATGGCGAAGAAGGTCGCGGTGGTGATGAAGGCCGTGGAGGAGAAGAAGACCGTAAAAGTGATAAAAGCCATGTTGGCGAAAAAGACAAAGGAGGTGATAAAGACCACAAAGATGATGATAAAAAACATGGTGATGAATTAAAACTTGAACATGAAAGCAAAGAAAAACAAGATGAATATAAAAATGACGATTTTTGGAGCCTCGTCGGTTTCGGTAAAAAAGATGAAAAGAAAAAAGGGCATGGAAAGAAGCACGATCATGGACATCATAAAAAAGAAAAGGTTGATGAAGCCAAGAGTGGAGAAGAAGATAAACCACAAGATGACAAGCACGGTGGTCTTTTTGGATACGAATGGGAGCATAAATATAACAAAGATCACGAAGGCCTAGGCGGTGAAGAAGATAAAGGTCAGGGTAATGATGGAAAAGACGATAGCAAAGAGATAGGTTCCGGTGGGGAGGAAGATAGTGGGCGTGACAGCGATGGAAAGAAAGATCGGAAAGGTGGTCGCAAAGGTGATGAAAATAGAAGCCGTGGTAGCGATGGAAAAAAAGATAAAAAGGGTGGTCGCGGTGACGGAAAGGGCCGTGGGCACAAAGGTAAAGACCGAGAAGGACTATCATCATACCACATTCCAATGCCGTATCCTAAACGTATAGAAAACTTTGACGCCCGTGCCTATTCTCACGGACGTTACTACAGGGATTCGCCTGTACACAGACAATGAGTTAATCAACATACCAATTTTATGAGTATAACCAAGTATAACCAAGATTGAATGGCGGCGAACGTAAACGTGTTGTGAATTGTGATATACTAATAAAATATATAATGTACCACCTACCTGCAAATATAACATGATAGTGCTTGAGATTTTGTGTATCCTTATTTTTGTCTTACGCTATCCCAAAACAACAATGGAACTAAAAAATAGCATATAATCAGCCTAGCTCTTGTAGTATGCAATGATATTTCCTGATACCGTTCCTGAAATAGAACTCTTACAAAGAGCTTAGTCTACTAAAAATAGTTATATCCATTTTAGACAAATATATTTTTGTGCTCATTTCTCTTTCATACCCGTTGGACCAGACATTACAGACATACATCGTACACCTATTAGTCGTATACATATTAGTCGTATACATATTAGCAGTATTACAGGAAATTTCATTCAATACGTTCTTATAACTAAATAATCTTTTTAATACATAACGTAACTAAATTCATTAAATAACTTTTTACATAAGCAAGTCCATGAAATATTGTAGGATACTTGTGCATTACTTTGATACCTTCTAATAGCGGAAACAGTAATAGTAGTAGATTTTAAATAGCTTTAAGAACTCTACTTTTATATTATATGTAAGTACGTTAACTGAGTCTTCACAATACACTCCACAAAAAAATACTTTGAAATAATTATCAGCTCTTATATTAGGTATTTATTTATCAACATAATTGAATCGGGAATAAAAATAATGATCTATCTGAGGGCTTACTCCCGACGCTTTCGAGAAACGAGTTTTAATCGAATAAATGTCATTTCATACATTTTTAGCGATTCTAGCGCACGATCGTGCGGTGACTCTTTTTGGAACTAACTTTGATCAAGAATTTCGTTACAATCGAAACCGAATCGAAAAGTCCGTACTCCTGCCACTATATGACATTTGTGAATCGAATGGCGGGAACGACTTTAAACGACAAAATACACAATCAGTAAAAAGGTACTTTTTCAGGATCGAGTTTTCTCATCTAGGATAAATTAATGTAATCTAAAATTACATCTAATGTACAAGATTTCGTTTTAGAAAAAAATAAAGAATTGAATATTTATTTATTTCTGTAGAAAGTAACCACACTTAACTTATTTTATAATTCTGAAACGTCAAACACCGTTACCGATCGAATATATGTCAATCTTAGACATTCTTAGAGATTCTTCAAATGTACAGCAATTAAAAAAAAATCTCTGTGGTTCCTGAGATTTCGTGATGACTTTCTAAGAATATAATGAGATGTTCGGCCCCCAATGGAAAAAAAGTGATCCATGTTAGTCGTGCTTTATGAGAAGTACAAAATAATGGGGGTAGAGAAGTGACAAATTTTGAAACCTACCAAATATAATAAAAAACACACACAAAAGTAAGTACACACACATAAAAATGTGTCGAAATTTGGTAACAATATGACACGATATTTTTATATATCAAGATGTACAAAATACAACATATTTTCTGAAGACACACTTTAATGGTAACATAATATTCCTACATTATGATAATGAGCGAAAAGACACTTATTTAATCAAAAAATTTAATCATGAAAAAATAAATAAACCTGTCAACAGTAAACTTTTTACTCGTTAACTTCAGATACAAAAGCATCACGGTTTATTAATGCTTAAACATAGGTATTTGAAAAACATAGGTCTTAAAATCTGTACATAAGTTATGTCTCAAACATGAATAGTTGTTTTTACATTTTACTATGTTACCTCCATTAACTTTGTGATTTATCTGTGAAACTTATTTACTATAGTGAAACAACAGCTATAATAAATCTCTAAGATGGTCCGGCTAAAATCGATAACGAGCTAAAATGTCCATGTTGAGATAATATGTAATTAACGACTTCTACACTAATGATAATGAGGAAAGGCTTGATTTTTTTGCTTGTTTGTTCGTATTAAAAAGGCACCGAAACTACAGGACTGACCTGAATAATTCTATCAGTCAATGGATTGCTACATTATCAGGGAGTAAAATTGGCTATGTTTTAACTCCGTGTTCCTACGGGCGGTGGAAACCGCGCGGCGGAAGCTAGTCATTTATTATGTATTGTTACAGACTATTCCAGAAAAAGTGTCTTAAAACCCACGTCTCTAGCTTAACCAATAGGATAACTCCACATATTAATAACGTGTAATTGCTCTTAATTTTATGAAAATACTATATATAATTACATACAAATCGAAAGGATGGAGGTTATAAATGATTCTAATCCTGCAAATTAACTATGATTGAACGACGATCAAAATAATGTATGTAGTATTTAATCGAGGAGTACGCTAAAAAGTATTTGTTAGTTGTGGCTCAAACTGTAAATCGGCAACATGGTTCGTGTAAGTATTTTCTAGATTTATATACTTATTTGTCTTAAGTTAAATACATTTTGTAAATAATGTGACCAAATAACGTTGCTATAAATTGTGTAATAATTAGAATTCATGTGAATATTTTTCTAATTATGTTAACGAATTCTATGTATTTCCACAGTTGCTAGTTCTCGCGGCCCTTGTAACGCTCAGTGTGGCACAGATTGTGGTAAAGAAAGAAAAAAACATTAAAGATGTTCCTGAAATTGAAAATCAAGATGAAGAAAGTCGCATTAGCTACTTAGAAGATCGACGCGACAATCGTCAGAGGGATAAACTCGATCAACGTGAACTGGATCATGAACACGAATATCAGGGACCTGTTATTTATAGGACGATTCCATCTCATAAAGTAAGTGAAAATCAATAAAATCATGGTCAGTATCGAGTGATGCGAGACTTTCGCAAAATGCATGCAAGTTCACAATTTATGTGTATGTAAGTTATATGTATGTGTAATCCTTACATGGCTGTCAACTGTCATCCAAACAATAAAGACAGACAATCAATTCACAACAGGTCAATATAGTGTTTAATAAAACTATAATAATAAGTATTTAATACGTTTTTAATTATATATTACGTATTCTGTTTCAGACTCGTGTTCCAGACATAGCCCGTCAAGATAAGTATGTATAATATACACCCTTTAGTTTTTAAGGCTTAATAATGCCATCTCTCACACACCAAATTATTGCAGGATCATTCAAGATGTATTCAGCCCAGATTACTACCAGCCATACCGCGTACTCGACTACAGATACTTAAAGACGGGTGGAAGGGACTACACTCGCAGTGCTGGAGGCCAATATCTCATCTTACCCAAGGGCATCCGTACTGATGAACCTAAAGAATTCTCAGACTTCGATAGTTTACTTGAACATCTTCGTCTCAAATCTATTGCAGAGAGTGAAGAGTGGCGTAAACATGAGCACTCTGAAAAGCGTCATGATTATAAGGGACATGCCTAAAAGCATGATGAATGTTGGTATTGGTTACCTATTGTTTCCAGACTATGAGGAGTCCAACCACATAATGACAACCTTCAAAATATTGTGTTCTAAGGATTACATGTACAACATGATTTCCAATAATAAATTAAATAAGATTTGGTCAAGATAATAATTTGCTTTTATTTCCCCAAATGTCTACTTTACAAGAGATTTATATTATCCAGTCTTAGATATATGATTTTGTTACCTAAATTTATATTATTACCATATGAAACTACTAATTGAGTTTTGCTTATGTGAAGTCAAACAAGTTGTTATCACGTTTTTTAAGAAATATTATATTTTGTACTTGATGAATATAAGAATTTTTGAAGTTCCTATAAAAATACCTCAACAAATATGTGTCTACAGTAATTAAATTTCAGTTATGTCACTCCAATTTGAATGCTATATAGACAGTATAGATACAAATTTAAATAAATTAACGAATTAGAGGCATTTTTCTATACCGTGAAAATCAAGTAACCGCGCGTACCTACTCATATTGTATTTATGATGTAGCTACTAAATCGCTTAAAGAGGTTAAACCTATAATGAAACTAGCTGTAGTTCCCGTTCCCGTGACCGCAGGGGTATCAAAAATAGATAGTAGCCTATTCTCAGACCTACCGAATATGCACACAATATTTCATGAGAATCGGTCAAGCCGTTTCGGAGGAGTTTAATCACAAACACCGCGACACGAGAATTTTATATATTAGATATTGTACCGCGGGGCAATAGTCCCGTTCCAGTGTTGTAGTTCCTTGCAGCTTTCTTGTGAAAGAATAAATCAGATTGGTCTAGTAGTTTCGGAGCCTATACACAACAAACAAACAAACAAAAATCAATTCTTACCTCTGTAATGTATGTATGCCTAATATGTATTTGTATAGACAATATTTTATGATACGTTGATATAAAGGTTGTTTTGGGTGCCACAGAATTGAGCTTCGTCCAGAATATTTCTTAATTGATTTGTCTTAGGCACTTGACTCACCGGCAACGATTAACGAGTAACGAGTAGAGCTAGAACTAGAAACGAGTTAGCGAGACGCGGGGAGCGAGTGCGTAGTTCCGATATTTGTGTAGCTCGGCTATAAGCGAGTGTGCGAGTGAGGCGGGCGATTACTCGCATCACTCGCTCGCGGCAGATGATTTTTCGATATTCATATTAAATAAAAAAAAACGTCTACTTTCAGATACGCACTGTAGAGAAATGACCACTGGTTGCTCTCTCGGCGTGAGTTCTAATCGCTTGGCGAGTATCGCCGCGCGAGTGTTATCTTTCATAGCTCTTGTCGCTCAGCGACAAACTAGTAAAGCGGTGTCCGTCGAGTGCTCGCCGGCAGTGTGAACAGTCAGCGATTAACTGTTTGTATATGCATCTCTTTTGTTCACACAGAAAGTATATCTATTGTACGTTTCTTGAGCGAGAAAATAGCCGATAGTTAGTCGTTTTCTCGTCGTTGGTGGGACAACTGCCTTAGGTACCTTATTCGGCCCAGAAAAAGTACTGTCTTAGCTAAGGACGCTAAGGTGTAATTTGACGTTGTATATTTTTTCCGCCACTCTATTCACAAATGTCAGATAGAGCGGATGGACAGTATTGATTAATCGATTTGCTTTAAGAATTTAAATCTAGTGATTTTATCGAAATAGTCGATTGAAGTTAGTACAAATAAGAGCATGGTTGTGCGTTCGCTGGTCTCGATTTTGGATGTATCTATGTAATGATATTAAAACGAGCGTAGGTAATTCATCTTATTTGAAACTCGGACTTGATCAAGACCTCAGGTTAATAAATTATATTTTCCTTCGATTTCAAATGTAATTACTTTTAACTGCTTCTCACTTCTGTACCTTTTGAAAAACATATGCGATGAATAAACAAACTCATTTTTGTTTATGGTAAAAACTATGGAATTGCTTGAAAAGTGCCGAGAGAACACCACATTTCTATTTTGATAAATTTATTAGAAGGTGTGACGACGGTTTTATATAACTACAAAGGTATATAGTAAATCAATACGAAAATTTGGGGTTTTAAATAACGAAATACAAATCACAGTAGTAGCATTTAAACATTCTTGGAATAACGAAAGTAAATGAATTGTCTTGTAAAACCATTTTTTTTTTTTCAATTTACAAATGCATTGTGGCAGATGTCTCGGAACACTTTGATGCTTTATTGGCATGAACATGTTTTAAATAGGCACTTTGTTGTTTCCCCCAGTAGTGTAGATTTAGTAATAATTCGTCGGAAGTGCGTGACTGATTGGCTGGCATAAAACAAAATACTGGGCTTTAAAATAAAACAAATTTTATAGAAAAGGTTTGAATTTCGAGCTCGATTCAAAAAGTTTTAATGGCTCTAACTGATATTAAACAAAGAAATGTATATTTTTACTATGATAAGTGTTAGGGCACTGTTAAAACAGTTGCATCAAAACTTTTTCGATAATGTGTTGATTAATAAGGCGGTTGGATAATTAAACTATAATTGGGTGTAACATAAGTGTATAATAACACTCAAAGGCGTATTGATTGGTCAAAATAGAAGAAGTAATATCCGCCCTTGAAACATGAAAAGAAACTGAAGTTTCCCAAATTAATTGAGTTAGGTCGAATGTGTTGTCGTTAAAATATCTTCCTCCATAATGAAGGACTATGACATTATTTCATATTAGATTTAAAGGTTATTTAGTTTCTTCAAGACAACACACGTAATTTAAATTTAAAAGTAACAATTGCTTGGACAGGATGATTATTATACCACATTGCAGAGAGCGAATTATTAAATATTCAAATTAATATTAATATATTAATAAATTAATTAATTTAACCTTCAACTTACTCGTACTCCGATTAAGAGTTCTTGACCCGTTTAGTGTGGCTACTTACAGGAGAATGCCCCATTGCAGTGTAATTTGATGCTTTTATACGGTTTGAAATGACGAATGGCTTGAACGCATGAACTTAGGAACGAACCCAGTGTTACCAACCGATACAAAAACATAGATTATGCTACTACAAAATAATTCACCTTACAGCTCGGCCATCCTGCTTGGAGCAAGTCTCATTGCTCAATAAAAGTAAAAAATAAATTCCAGTACAACATAATTTACGCACTTTAAATTACAACTAGTATTTACAAAATAAATAGGTATAACTAATCAATAAAGAACTTCAAATCATATATGAAATCTTTCCTTTTTTTTTTAAACATATTTTTTTTAAGCACAGATTTACGTATCTAACTCTGACGCTATCAGAATTGACCTATGCTGATATTGTTTTAATAATGCCTTAATTTTGAAAATGACTCTTAGACGAGAACTTCACTTAGTAGTTCTCTTATTATTTAGTTATCAAAATTTGAACACTCGAATGTTTTAATAATAATGGCATATTTCTTCATTAAACTTAAACGTGTGATAAGGTACATTAATATACACTTATTTACAACTTTATTTGTTTATTTATTTCATTATTTAGATGTGTTAATATTTGATTAATGGCATTTATGATTTATTTTTATTGTTTCATATATGACTACAATTTTTTTTTGTTTATGTGCATTTTGCCATGCCTAACATAATGCGTAACAAACATGGGTATTAATAAATACCCATGAAACTAACAAGGAAATTAGATTTATACCAAAATGGAATAGAAGAAGTGTAATTGGGGTAAAAAAAAAGACAAGGTAAGGTAAGATTAGAAAATATTAAAAAGATAACTACAAAATGGCACTGGACAGGACATACGTTACCAAGAGAGTTATTGTTTGAGTGGAAATCTTTATAGCAGGCCTACGTCGCAGGGCAAGCTGGGGAAAAAGTTAGGTAAATTAATTAAGTCTTTAAATTAGTTAATCCTTTAAATTAGTTAAGTCTTTTAAGCCATTCAGTAAGCCAAGTCTTTTAATCCATTCAGTAAGCCAAGTCATTAAATTAGTTAAGTCATTAAATAAGTGAAGTCATTAAATAAGTCATTAAATTAGTCAAGTCATTAAATTAGTCAAGTCATTAAATTAGTCAAGTCATTAAATAATTCAAGTCATTAAATAAGTCAAGTCATTAAATAAGTCAAGTCATTAAATCAGTGAAGTCATTAAATCAGTGAAGTCATTAAATCAGTGAAGTCATTAAATCAGTGAAGTCATTAAATCAGTGAAGTCATTAAATCAGTGAAGTCATTAAATCAGTGAAGTCATTAAATCAGTGAAGTCATTAAATCAGTGAAGTCATTAAACTAGTGAAGTCATTAAAGTCATTAAATTAGTTAAGTCATTAAATTAGTTAAGTCATTAAATTAGTTAAGTCATTAAATTAGTTAAGTCATTAAATTAGTTAAGTCATTAAATTAGTTAAGTCATTAAATTAGTTAAGTCATTAAATTAGTTAAGTCATTAAATAAGTTAATATTTTATTTTAACATATTTTATTTTCTTTTCTTTTCACATTTTATTTTATCATATTTTTTTTTTCTTTTCTTTTCATATTTCTCTTAATCATATTTTATTTTTCTAATTTATTTTATTTATCATATCTTACTTTATTTTATCATACTTTATTCTATCATATTTTTTTGTTTTTTTTTTTTGTTCTCATTTTTTTCATCATACATATTTTTTTTTTATCTATCATATCTTTTTTATTTTATTTTATAAGATCTTATTTTATTTTATCTTATACAGGAATATTTAAATACAGTTTATATTTAAGGTGGTATATAAATTATAATAATGTAAATTAATAACGTTTTTTTTTTATAATATTTTTTTTGGTCTGACTGTAAAATGAATGACATCTTCAAATAACCCATATTTATGCAATAAATGAATCTGAATTATGGTTACGTTAACTTTAATTTCAAACAATACAAGATGAACAAGCTTAGTACAGAAAGAACATTATTTTGAGTTATGTTACAATTGAAACGTTTGTGCCCTTCTAGAATTATCTTATATATTCTTGTTAAGAGTTATTAATCGGTCGAACATGTACATCTGCACGACCATGGTTATTAGGTTGGATTATTAAATAATTATTGCCGCGAAATCTCTCCGCTTAGGCATATTAAATTATGTATGCGCTTGTGGACTTGCCTGTATTGTAGACAGACTCCCATCCACTCCCTCGCAAGTTAATCGACGATCATTACATTATGTTCCTTGCTGCTTCTAGGTTAGGCTTGGAATTAACAGCGTTAGTGTTTAAATTACTACAGTTAGAATATTTATAATAAGGGGAAAGTCTATAATCAGGTAGTGCCAGATTTAACCGAAGTAATTATTAAGTATTTGAGAATTGTGAAATTATTAATGTGCAGATCATATTTGGTAGAAATTTACTCTGACCAAACATGCCAAAGGATAGCCAATAAATCCAGAGAGTTGCCCTGGCAAGTTATGAGCTCCCTCCGCCCAAAGATAAAATCACATCACTAGTTTAAAGGTTAGGTAAGGTTAGGTTTTACAACTATTTGTGGTTTGTAATAAAAAATAGTCTGTTCATGTACAAACATATCCCCAGAGGGTAGCTCTGGCTCGATATGTCCATCAAAAGATAATCTATACATCCAGGGAGTAGCCCTGGCAAATGTATAAGTATCCCTCGCCCTTGAACAGACTAACCACACATTAAAAATATATTTAAAATAACCTTTTAGTTAAATTTAGCACTGTTAGCGTAATAATTTATGAACTAAACATATCCTCAGAGAATTGCTCTGCCATGATATGTACTCCAAAAGATAACCTATACACCCAGGGAGTAGCCCTGGCAAATGTATAAGTATCCCTTGCCCAAATTATTATTCGTATCTTAGTGCGTTCTCGTCACATCCGTCTTTATGTTTCAACGGATATTATACACATAAACAAATAATTTTATATTTGAAACACTGAAGTTTTCTCGTAAATTGATAGATCACATGATAAAAAAAAATGAAAGTTAATTACATAGTAATGAAAATGAGAAAAAATAAAAAGAGTGGACGGGTGTAACGGATGTTTAAAATATCCGCTGATCCCAATTCTGAATTGAAGGACTATGACATTATTTCATATTAGATTTAAAGGTTATTTAGTTTCTTCAAGACAACACACGTAATTTAAATTTAAAAGTAACAATTGCTTGGACAGGATGATTATTATACCACATTGCAGAGAGCGAATTATTAAATATTCAAATTAATATTAATATATTAATAAATTAATTAATTTAACCTTCAACTTACTCGTACTCCGATTAAGAGTTCTTGACCCGTTTAGTGTGGCTACTTACAGGAGAATGCCCCATTGCAGTGTAATTTGATGCTTTTATACGGTTTGAAATGACGAATGGCTTGAACGCATGAACTTAGGAACGAACCCAGTGTTACCAACCGATACAAAAACATAGATTATGCTACTACAAAATAATTCACCTTACAATAATTACACGCGTATTTCGTATATAAACTGTACGTATGGTATTTTGATCACAGTTGAAGTCTAGCAAATAATCAAAATGTTGTTTCAGGTAAGTGATCAATCAAATAATCAAATAGTCTTAGTTTAGTGTCATGTTTCTTAAAAGCTACATGGTAATAAATCAAATTACTGTGTCACTGTATTCTGCATTATCGAGTGTATTATTAAATAATTGTAGGCTGCTGCACTCTGCCTAATTGTAATCGGTGCCGAAGCTACCCGAGTGGCTACTTCGCACCAAGCCCGGGAAGATCGGCACGACCACCACGTCGACCACCACCACGACCATCACGATGACCACCGCCATCATGACAAACATGGACACGACCACGTGAGTGATCTTATTAAATTAGACTGTGTAAATCTTCTGAAACATATAACAGCTTATATATCTTGATCTGTGATATTTTTATAAACATAAACCCTTATCTACTTTGTATTTTAACAGAAAAAGGTTAGTTTAATTATAATGGACGTCTTTGAATAAGGCAATCCAATTTGTAAGTCTTTAATATGTGCTTAGTCAGAATTGGCGGGTGATGTGGACTTCCTTAATTTGTTGTTTGATTTTTTTTAATTAGGTAGTTTATTAATTACATCTTATTCTTTCAGAAATGGTCGCATCCATCATACAAATTCTCGTACTCGGTTCACGACCCCCACACTGGTGACCACAAATCGCAGGAGGAGTCGCGGAAGGGTGACCACGTAAAGGGAAACTACTTCCTCGTGGAGCCCGATGGCAATGAGCGCAGTGTTCATTACACCGCTGATGATCACAGAGGGTGAGCAGTCATTCTTATCCCCAACCCCTAAATGTGTCTAACAACAATAAGGTACCTAATTAGCTACTTCAGAGAACACAAAATTCGATATTCTAAGTAGTCTTGGAATATCTTCGGCGTTCGGGTTCTAGTTTTGAGACCTTCAGAAATGTATACCTAAATATGAAGATGATTAACAAATTTTGCTATACCATGTTTAATAAAATAACTATTCATTTAAAAGCTAGGTCAATTAACGTTATTATACGGTTGATGTAATATATATTTATTCTTCGTGTTACAGTTTCGAGGCGGTCGTTCACCACAAGACTGTTCATCACCACCCAAAACATTACCATCAACATCATGACGACCACCACGACGATCATCATCGTCACCATCATCGTCATCACGATGATCGCCACCATTAGACTGGACTGCTGTAAAACCCTGAAAATTTCAAAATCGATAACATATACACGTCTTACCTGTAAAATGTTTACCTCGCAACTTTCGTTAGCGCTAACGAATAAAAAACGATATCAAAATCATATTTTATTTATGAAATCGATAATAAATGTAAGTTACATTACATCGCAAAGCTTGTCTTCATTATTAAACCTTAAGTACAATACCTCATTAAAAAACTGCGGAAGATAAATGACAAATAGGTACATTTATGTGTCATTGACATAATACAAGTATACAAAAGTGGGTCAAACATTGGTTAGTACCCACCTTAATAAATAGGTTCTTTACACAGAATAAATAATAGTAGCTAGTACTAGATAAATAAATAATGCATTCAGTCGGCGGGTAAAGAATATCGTTTCAATGCAATTTATGAATTTAGTACAATGCATTGGGAGTACCACCAGTGTTGGGCCCATGATTAACACTAAACCCTACATTCGGGGAAAATTTTGCTCTGCCTGAATGCTCTGCGATGTCATTTTCCTGACTTGAGCTCGAGAATAGGCTTCTGTTGGATGTGTAACCCTGCCCAGATGAATCATGTTCACTGTTCGATAGTCGGTCGTTGTAGTTAGATCCGTGGCTAGGAAACTGGTGTTTAGAAGGGGCATTTCTCCTCACGACAGCATTAAACCTGCAACAATTAAAAATCGAAATCTGAGTCGATTCATAATGTTATATAAATAGATAGGTAAACTAAGCATGGTAAGCTATGCGAAAGCTTAATCTTATTGTATACTTGAAATCGTCATTCACTGGTAAATCCAATTATTTGAAGTATGATTTGATTTGTTTAATGAATGAATGAAATGAATTTACTTTGTCCACGAATTTAACCATTAATTTAATAAAGTATACACGCCAGTATTAACCACTTGGGGTTAACATTTCCATAATAGTTACAGCTACATATTATGAGATCTGGCGTCCAGTGGAGCTGAACCATCGGAAAGACGTAGTAGATTATGAAACTTGCATGTTTAGAAGTTATTATCGACTCAATGATTTATCAGTAAGCACAATCATTATGTAAATTTAATCATTAGAGGAAGTAGTTTAAAAAAGAAATCATCTTAATCATGTTTATGTTATGTACCTACGTTATTTCTTAATTCTATTAGTATTTTATTGTTGAATTGTGTCTTTTCAGATTTTCTGTGATCACCATACTAAATATTAGCACCAAATTCACTGACCTGCCTCTACCACAACTCTTTCATTGACAGGTAAATAGTAACTGGGAAGATAAGAGATACAATATGTTTATTACTCTGTAGTTACGCTACTCACCCATGAACAGCATCAGCGGTATACTCCACAATACGCAATGAACCATCGGGTTCATAAAGCGTGTATGCTCCACGCACTCTGTCTCCCTCTCTGGTCTCCCAATGACTCTTTCTGTCTCCAGTTTGATGGTCTGATACTTCGTACTTGTATTCGTACTTCGGCTGTAAATACTACAACACTGTATTTCCATCGGTCATTTTTAGCCTCAATATTGGAAAAGTATTCCTTAAAGACTTCCCTTGCTTACCCCCTTCCCTTACGCGACAAAAATTATACTAAAGCATATGCTCACCTGAGTTTCACTGTATTGGACTACAGGTGATGGAGCTGAAAGTGATTTAAGACACATTTAACTTTAGTCGTCTCATCTGATTTTACTTCATGAATGAAAATAATTACGTTTGGCCGACGGCGCGGTTGACGATGAGGATGCTTGATGGAAAACGATGCTCTGCGAAGATGTGGCATGTTGTAGCATCGCTACAGGAGAACCAACAGCAAATAACCAGCCATTCACTATTAGTACTATCTGGAATGATATTACACCGCTCTTAACGACACCCTTAAAAAGATTAGATTTTCTGTACTTTAATACTTCAACCCAACAACGCACATTGGAAAGATAGGTATATTTAGCTGACTATAAACTGAACATATTTCACCAATGGTAGAAGAATACCTACGCAAAAATATCATCAATATACCTATGTACGCATTATTGACAAATCCTTTAATCAGATATTGATTGACAGTTTCCTACTGGTAATATTTACAGATACCTATGCAAAAAATTTACAAGTATTTTTGGTACATGCCTTTAAATACACAAAATCCATTTCAAGAACGAGACGAAGTCGTCGATAATGTAAACCACTAGATTGAAGGGCCATGTCTGACCAAACTCCTTTTTATAGGGTCAGCTCATCTGATAAGTGAAACAATGTGCTTGTCGACGGATGTACTTGCATCGACAAAGGTCCTTGTCAATTAAAATTGTTGATAGCACTATATACTTGCAACTTAATAAATGCAATAGCTACTAAAAAAACATGGATTTATGTCGGTTCATTATAATACAAACGGTATGGGATACCTACCTACGTTATTCAAGAATAACAATGTATCTTCTAGTTATGAGAGGTTTGAAATGGAGATATAGAAGCTACATCTGTTATATTCGCGTTGTACCTACTTCAATATCGTGCATTCAACAGCTACATATCTGCGGATATGGAGTACTTTCGAATTATACTCACTCTACCATTCATAGTTCTTTATAATGAAACTAGATGGCGCGACGACATTGTTTATAGTTAATAGGAGAGATACGCTTTTATTTATCAAAAATACAAAGTTGTATATTTTTTTCTGGATGTTAAATAACTTAATTATTTGAAATCAGTGAATAGTACTTTTCCAGAATAGGTTACCTACTTACACTTTGACTTCCTCTACTCCCGACTACTTTTGTAATTATAATATTTGTAAAAGTACTTACTAAATAATTTTGTAATTAGTTTAGATAATATCTAGACCTATTTATTGATATTCGCTTTTTTAACATTCTAAAGTCTTAACTACATTATAGTTAAGACTTACGGTATTCTAAGGTAAAACTTTTAGGTAGGTTTGCGTATATTCGCTTACTTACATCATTACTTACATCAGAAACTGCAATGCTCCAGTTGTTGTTACGACTCTTGTACAACCTCTAGTTGCGACAGTCACTTGATGTGAGAAAGGTTCAAAACTGCCTATCGCCAAGTTCTCATCATTTCAATACAGAATTACTTTATCGAAATAACGTATACGAGTTAATTAAGATGTAGGTCAGGGAAGTACCTATTACCACGCACGTAGGTACTGATAAGAAAAAACTATAGACGGTATCTACAATGAAATTTTTCTAAAGGTAACTAGGTGAACTTTTAGAATAATATACAATAGAAAAAAAAATAAAAATAGATATAAAGTAATATGGCGAATTTTAAAATCTACTTTTGTAGAATCCTAGTAACCTGGCGGCTTGCCTAAAATTTTTAAGATCTCCGGTTTTCGTACCTAAATATAAATACATAATAAGTAAGTATGATCATATTTTTATGTTGCCCTTAGTTGTATATAAACCACATAATAGCCACAACTAAGTAGGTACCTACCTAAGTATCTTATATCAAAATTTGCATATCGAACTTACGACCTCACGATCTCGTGGTTGAAAACCACCTAACGTGCCCATTGGAGTGAATGCAATTGCTTATAACTTTGAAATAGAATGTGATGTAAATAAATAATTAATATACAAATAAAGTCATAGAATGTAATCAACATCACGATACATATAAATATTTGCTATGGTAATTTATTATTCAATACATTTACTTGGCCACATTTCGCCGATGTTATACAACAAGTCGTCCACACGAGCAATGAAATTGTAATCAACCCCACATGATTTACAGTCTCCATTTAGTCCTTTTCCGTAATTAGAATAATCAAGTTTCTGTATCACGACGTAAAATCATTGAATATGTTTACAAGAAGTCTACAATCTTAGCATTAGAGTAAAATTTAATACTTAGGTACATATTGTTCAAATATTTTGAAAACACTATATGAAATAGTTTTAGTCATAGTTATCTATCAAATGGTTAAGAAAAACAGTACACGTGAATGAAACCCAGAAGAAGTAATTTGCATGAGTTTATATCTCCACTTAATATAAAACATCTAAACAAAATCACTTCCCGCCGTCTGTACGCTTAGATATTTTACACTACGCAACGGATTTTAATGCGGTATCCAACAATAGGTAGGGTGATTTAAGATTAGGGTTTATGCGTAAAGTTTAGTATTGTGTTAAATATCTAATTATATCCAAAAATTTATTAGGTTAGTTAGACGTACCTACGTGGAGACACGACGAGTAGGAAGGCGTTACAATTACCTACCTCTGCTTTTGATTTTATAAATCAAGTTCTATTTTTATTAGGGACGGTTTACACATAAGATAATAATATTACGTAACGAGGTAATGGACAACATAATTTCTCTAATCGTAGGCCATGTAGGTTCATCTCATCTCTGAGATATATAATACCATAGAGTATATGGTCTTTGTATAATACTCATAGATGGTTATATGGTCTTTGTATAATACTCAACCACTACGATGAACGTCATTTGAGCACATTTCACGAAATAGTAAATTTACATTTCACATCGCCACACCTAATTTGAGCGCAAAATCATGTACGTAATTATATAAATGTGCATGCAGCCTTTACATTTATGGTAATAAGTAGAGTTGACTTAAACAATTTGGATTTCTCAAAGCATAAAATTAAACATAGGTGTAATATAGCGTTATACGTTACCTAGGCTGTTGACTAAGTAGTTATAAGAGTAGGTGCAAGACGAGATTACTAGACCTAGATATAGACCAGAAACTATTATCTTCATGTAGTTACGTGTTATTAATAAAATTACCTACTAGGTATGTGTCTTATATAACTTTTGGAGGCAATAATTTTGAAAAGTTTTGATTGATGCTCCGCTCCTATTCGTCATAGCGTAATGATTTATACATAAAAACTTTCCTTAAGAATCACTCTATCTGTTTAAAAAAACCGCATCAAAATCCGTTGCGTAGTTTCAAAGATCTAAGCATACATAGGGACAGACAAACGGCGGAGAGCGACTTTGTTTTATACTAAGTATGTAGTGATTTTAAAATCGCCTTTATGTTATGATTAATATAGTTAACTAGTATTTAAAAGATTATTAGGTAGGTACACCTAATTGGTTTGTTTGATATATGAACATTAGAATCGGTAACCAAAAGATTAAATCCAAATAATTTTCTTCATAAACATTATCTATTAACTCATATGAACATTTCGTCTATGTCAGCACAGAACAATCCCATTGCGTAGGTCTTTTCAATAGCAGGTGACTATCGCATAATGTTTATTATCAATCATATTAATCTTAAGGCTGGCAGCACTAGATATCTGTCCTTGTGATGGTGTAACTTTTATTTAGACGTTCCTGAGAACGGTAGTGCTATATAACATCAATTTTCTCTTTGCAATGACCTACTCATTGAGTATACTCGTTTAATTGGATGCTACAACAACGAGTTACCCTTGTCGAATATTGAAAAAGTTAAACATGCTAAACTAATGTGACTAAGCGAAAAAGCGTAACAGAATCGATTGCATTCTATTTGTAGGTACACTCGTTCGATCGCCTAGTCTAACCAAACTAGAATAAAATAAATATTTTATTATGGTTACTTGAGTAGACAAAACCTTGACAAAACAAAATTGCAACACGTCTTTCTTTTTTCATTGCAACTACTGTAAATCTTAAGTTATGTAGCTAGAGTCGTGAACAAGATAATCGATCACCACTTGGCATAATCTTCTTTGCACAACATTGTCATTCCAAATACACATTGATGTATTATGTGTCTACTTTTTTAATATATAGCTTACAACCACATGTAACGTCACGCTAGCTGGGCAGTCAAGCTTTTTAGATAAGCTAAGAAAAATATAGTGCCTAGACCGACACAAAGTTAGTTATAACACATATCTAATGATTTAAATTGTAGTATACATACCTAATCACACTAATATTATGAAGGCGAACGTTTGCGAATGTGTGTTTGTTACTTCTTCACGTTTGGAGCGATTTGAATTAAATTTTGTATTTTTTTTTTTTATACCACAAGGGTGGCAAACAGGCATACGGTCCCACCTGATGGGAAGCGGTTACCGTAGCCTATGGACGCTTGCAACACCAGAGGCGTCACTCACGCGTTGCCGACCCTATAAAAAAGGGAGCAACTATAGAGGCAGTGAAAGGGACAAAGCGCAATGCACTTCTCGTCGAAGGGCCAAACAGGCATCACTCCTGCACACCCCTACGACGCTACTCCATCCCTGGTCCCCCCACTGCCGCTACAGGGTCTCCTCATGGAGCTCTGGCTACCTTACTCACCGCAGGAACACAACACTACATGTAGTGTTATTTGGCTGCGGTCTTCTGTAAGGTGGAGGTACTACCCCAGTCGGGCTGCTCCAATTTCGAACGGACGAATCCGTTGCGCCCTGTATGGAGTTAACTGACATGCTGGATATATGCTGAATTGCTGACATAGGCTACTTTCTACCCTGGGGAAATTTAAGATCCCCCGGAAACGCGGGTGAGACCGCGGCGAGCCACTAGTATAAGATATAAGAGTTAGGTCACTTCCACCAGTCGCCTATTATTGAGAGGTATAAATGCACTGCAAGCGGCTACCCACTAGTGCATTGTGATATCAGTTATCATGTCACCTTTTCTTTTAAAATCGTTTAAATAAAACTAAATTCAGTTAAACTTTAAACTTTAAAACGGTAGGCATTGCGTATTACAATTGACTTTATGGATATAGAACAGCGAATAAACTCCATATATAGGTCACGACCTGTAGATCTCAGTAAGATTGTTACTCAATCACCATCAGACACGTCCAAACTGCGATCCCGCGTACAAGATATCACAGATCCTTGCGATATCGACAGTCGACAGAGCAAGTTACATAAACTTTGATATATTATAACGATACAGTTTTATGTGATCTGTAACGATATTATATTTATCGAGCTTCTGGCGAAATTGTAATTAACGACCACCTTGAAGATAAATAATGAAGGAAATGGACACTTACTTATAAACATGTGATATTACTAGGTACTTAATCATTAGATACTTATGAATGTGTATGGCTATATATTCTGTTCTATCTGTGCCTATACAATTACGATGTACTTATTATGTTTTAATGTCAAAAGGTATAAAATACATGGATGGTTCATCTAATTACTACGTACTGCAATACAGACAGGGGTTAGGTATTCATAAAAATTTTACTTGAACCTTAATTGATTGTATGGGTGCACTAACAATAAAAATTGTTAGTAGATTTAATTAAAAATTACATTAAACTTTAATAAAACCTGTTAAAAATATCTCGAATTTTAATTGCAAAAATAAAAATAAATAATTTATGATTAGTAGGTAAAGGTTAAAACTTACAATCGATAACACGTGCAAAGTTGTAATCTTGTACTTAATCCCAAGACCCACAAAAAATCTACTTTCGAGACATTGATAAGTACTTATTGATTGATAAGGTGTAAATGCAGTTGTATCTTGTTTTTATTGTTTTATATTGATATACCTATAGGAGAACCAAACATGACATTCTACTATTCTAGTACCTACCTGTTAAATTTGCAACCTTCGATACCGAAAGAGAAAAGAAAATCCGATAAATATCGATGAACCAGGCTCATTTAGCTTAGTCAGGTAACCCTCAATAAGATACTTATCTAGATTTATTAAAGCTACAATACAGTATCGATAGAACGTCTAATTGCTAAAATACATACCTATTTCGAAAACGTCCATATGAGACCATAGAAGTGTCCAGTAGTCCGACATATGAATAAAGCCTTACAAATTACAGTGTCATAGAAAAGTCATGTGAATTGAATAGCACACCTTGTACCTACGTACCTATGTCCCTAATGAGTTGAATAGTATGTAGATACATTAAATAGTCTTTGATCTAGAACATTACTTACCAACAATAATATTTCAGTAAATGTACCAAATTTAACAAGAGTTTTTCAACTTTCCCACGGGAACCAGAATATTAATTACCATAGGTACCTGTTCTTGTCATTGTCACTACCAAAACGAGCGTGTTTCTAGGACAAATGGTCAGGCTTATATTGTATTGTATCGAAAATAAATCGAGATTAGACAAAATTTATGGCCTAGTGTACATACTACGTCAGAGCAATAGGTATGCTACTGTATTCGCGTTATCAATAAGAATTAAGTTACTATAGCACTATGTAGGTAATATTCGTAGTTACCTTTAGGTATAGAATAATAAAATATCAGTCTCACGAATAATCTCAAAAGGTAGGTAAGGTATCCAGGACATGCAATGCAAATATGTCAATTTCAAATTCAGCGCAAAGATAAATGGCAGAATGTCGGCATTGTTTAATTACAATTGAACAGAATCACGACGGGTCTGCCGCGCTATGTAAGTATTTCTGAAAAAAACACTTTCAAACGAGATGCAAATAAACCTTGAGAACAGCGAGGGGAAAACAGAAGTAGGTCATTAATGCATTCTTTAATCGTGCTTGAATCACTTAACTTTTTGGAAGAATAAAATGGATAAAGAGCGGTTATGTTAACTCAAGGTGACGATCACTTAAAGGTCTAATTAAATAAAAAATATAAGTTTTATTTTGATGAATAAAATCGGCCTTGCGCACCAAATAAATATACCCATTACTTGAGGAGAACCTCGCGCCAGATTAGACGGTTACGTAAAAATTTGTTATCGGTTCATATTGGAGTTGGTACTCCATAAAAACTAGTCAATAAAACAAACACTGTCAAAGGTATGTTTCGCGATCAGGTTTTGGAGTGCCACCGGCGTACGCAGAGACACTGAATCAGAGGCGCGCCATTTTGGTGACAGGATATATCGCCGCGTGCAAAGCTAATCTTTGCCCCAATCTACTTCAGCAAGCTTTATTGCAAGGCTTAGAACAGTTATATTGTTCATGCAATCCCTACTAATATTATAAATGCGAAAGTTACTTTGTATGGCTGACTCTCTGTTACGCTTTCATGCCTAAGCCACTGAACCGATTTTGATGAAATTTGGTAGAAGACTAGAGCTGGGAAATGGACATAAACCTTTAACCCGGGAAATTTAAGGACCCTTGGGAACGCGGGTGAAACCGCGAGGCGGGAGCTCGTAGCAATATATATTTTCCAAACGGCGCGGTGGTTAGCTAGCCTGACCTCCGCGCCAATGGCCGTAGGTTCCATTTTCGTATAGGACAAACATTGATATACATGAACAATTCTGAATACGTATAATGTATGTATTTTAAATGAGCAGGTGTGCTGTATGTGGGAAATGTTACAGGATAAAGGTATAATTAAGTATTACCTACCTATATTGTAAAAACTTTCAATTTTATGACCATTTACGAAGGGCAAGCCGTTACTCATGTATATTGAAATAATTTAAATACTTGCCCAGAACCTACTTGTACCTAGTATCCTACGCATTTTTGCAATTCCAAGGGCCTACTTGTCATGATTATTTAGGTATTTAAATAAATTCTTATATCGATCGAAAACGCGTCCTATAAAATGTGTTGAGTAATATCCGCCTAATCCATTTTCATTAACACAGAAACTCTCAACTTCTCAGTCAGTATATAGCAATTAACGTGTTCTATGGCAATTCAAGCACATGCACTATTAATAAAGCGTTCCATTTGAAATCCTTCGAGACTAGCGTGGTTTCGCAATTTGCATGTAAGCTGTAAAGAGCTTAGGGGCTTGTTACCTTATGCAAGGCGCCGGGCGCGGGCGCGGGCGCAGCCGTCGACACAGACATCGGACCGCGTAAATTACTTACTGGAACACATATGAGGAAACTAAACTGACTCATTCTACCTACGGCTTAATATTTATACCTACTAACTAAAATATATTGATGGGTTTGATACCTATTTTAATTCGGGTTGTATACGCGAGAGCTTAAAAGCTACAGACTATCTGAAGTCAAATACAAATTAATGATTTATGGATCTTTTAACGCTATACCATCTCCCAAACGTAAGTTGGTAGGGTCAAGCATATAACGACATAAAAAATTGCTGTACGTTCATTTTAAAACCAAAATACCAATATAAGCATTTATTTGGTAACTCTCAAGATCTAATTACACCGGTATTTTTATTATATCAGTCCTAATTAACGAACCTATCTATATTCGTATGTTTATTAGAGGATCAATTTCACAAGAAGTAGTCACACACCTTATAATGCAGTGGGGATTAATACGAACGACTTCATTATTTCTCCTTTGCGTGCTGCTAATCCTCGCGTTATCCTAAGCCTTTAATGCATATGATTGAATTCAAAGACTTAAATGCATAATATTATTGAGTTCCAAATTTATGTCTTAAACAATGCCCTTATAATGATATATATCTATAGAAATACCCAGATAGGTAGGTTGTTGTTGTTGTAGTACAAAAACAAAACCCATAGTTCATTACAAAATAAATAATTTATATTATGATACTTTTAATTATAATAATAACGACTAATTAAATACCGTTTAATGTGTTTGTTGATAAATGTAGCAAGTAGTAGCTACTTACAATATAAGTAATTAAGTTATTTTATGTGATCGTAAAATAAGTAGAATTTTTTTATTTTAATGAGTCGGTAGGTAGTTATCCTAAAAAATCGATCAGAGAAAGCTTAATGACATGTGCAATGTCTGTTTAATATTGATATATTTATTTATCTATTAAGCATAGTTGAATGTTTTTGATCCTATTGGTAAGGTATGCAAATTCGATCAATTAATATCTTTTTCATCCCACCATCTCGGAAAGAGTATTTTTAATCTTCAATATCTGAGTGGAAAAGCCGTTTTTATTCTCTAGAGGATAAAGTAAATTGAATTTGGAACATCGTGTGCACTAAGTTTGTGAATTAAAAAAAAACATTAAACCTATTTACTGCTACCTCTATGGTGCCGAATATATCATACAACTTTTTTTTTTTGCATTTAGTCATTTCCTCGCTGAGGTGGAATGAAAAGTTACGTGTTGCACTCGAGTGCAAAGATTTATCACCTCGTGCTCTTTTGATTCCCTCGCTAACGCTCAGGATTCTAAAATTGAATCACGAGCGCAGCGAGTGATTCAAAATTGAACACGCGGTTAAAAAGCAACTTTGCACTCTTGTATAACAAATAACTATTGCCCCAGATGAATGTAATGGGAACAAGAAAATTATATTAATAATATAATAATAAAAGTAACAATTTGTTATTAGGGTTGTTGTTTGTATCTACATACACTTTTGTAAATACTCGTGAAATATTTATTTTTAATTCGATTTCTCGACATCGGTGTCGTAGTGCCATTAAAGTTTAAAGGATCAATCATTGTTTATATCACAAGACAAATGTGTTTAATTTTGTAGGAGGAACCAGATGTTAATATTCATTTTAAAGTAGACATTTCGTGAACAAATTATTTCTATACAGTGACTGCTACATTGCTGATACTTTACTTTACCCACACGAGCCGCGCCCACTGACTCGGTACCAATGTATAGCGAATGTGAAAAAGTGTGACCCGTTCTTACACATATGACTTCACTATATAAGTCTTCGCGGACTAACTTTGCTCTCATTTCGGCTTACGCTTAAGTTCGGCAAATACAACTAAGAACTTTCGATAATCATTTAATCTGAACTTTGCCGAAACTGCAACTAGGAGGTGTATGATATTATAGTTCAAGTGTAATTGTAAACATAACTAATTATAAGGATGAAACTGGTAAGTGCTAAATGTCAACAAATGTCAGGAAAATTGTTTGGATCATATAAGTACATCAGATATCTTTTTTATAATTATCAACATGTCATAATTAACGGAATCCATAGTTTGTTTTTATATTTAGGTATACTTTCACATTTTTTGATTCTAATGTCCTTTTGCAGGTCATCTTTATGACTGTTGCGTGGAGTATTTCCATTGCATCGGCTTACCATGATCCTGATCTCAATTACCATCTAAATCAAGTGCAAAAACTTTCAAACTGCGATAATGGTTACTCGTATCCTGCACCGGCAGTACAGTTAGTGGGAAATCAAAAATTAGTTGCACCGGCAATAGCGGCTCAGTCTATAGTTTCAACGCCCGCTTATCAGTATTCCGCTTCGACCGGATACTCAACTAGTGCTTCTGGATACTCAGCTGGTGCCTCTGGATACTCAGCCGGCGTAGCGTATCAGGCCGTTGCGCCTAAGATTACTTATGCAGCACAACCTGCATTATATCAAACACCACTCGTATCAAACTACGCATCTGCACCAGCGCAATCCATAAACGAAGTACACGGCTATGCCACCTCTGCCGGTCTCTCGTCATCAACATCGGCTCAAAGAACAGTGACACCGTTAGCAACCTATGCCCAAGCACCGATCATAGCAAAAGTGACAGCAGCTCCGTTAATTGCTAAGTTTACATTAGCTCCAGCTAAGACTTCTTACACATCACAAAACATTATTACTCAAGGCTCTTATGCGACAGGATCGTTAGCGAAAGCATCTCTAAATTCTTACAATAATATTAATTCGGGTGGACCAGTGGTTTCACAAGTTTATGCCGCTCCAAGTGCAGGATACGCAACGTCGCCGGCATTGATAATACAACAAACCACTCAAGTTGCATCACCACGATACATTGCGCCGACAGTCGCAGAATACAATCAAGCTGTTAAAGTCCCAGTTGTTGCTCCTGCTGGTCAAGTGTCTCAATACTCGTCGTCTTTAGTTCCTCAATTGTCTGCAACGGCACCACAGTACTTTACTCAACACTCTGCTCCGGCCGTGACTCAGTATTCTGCTCCTGCCGTGACACAGTACACTCTCCCAGCGGCGCCCGCTCAGTACTCAGCACCAGTTGCTACTCAATACACGACACATGTAGCAGGTCAATATGCATCTCCTGTAGCAGCACAATATGCATCTCCTGTGGCAGCACAATATACAACACAATATTCAAATCAAGGCGCATCACAATATTATTCTAGTGGCACCAATCAATATTCGGGACAGAGTGCAGCCCATTACGCTGTACCGGCCACGACGCAGTATGCGGCTCCAGTGGCTATTCACTCCCCAGTACCAGTAGCTCCACAATACATAGCACCGGCTCCGGCGACAGTATCACATTATTCATCCCCTGCAGTATCTCCTTATGCCAGCGCTCCTTCCGTGCAAGTGTCATCACATGGATTCGGTGCGATTTCTGCCAAGGGCATTGCGGCTTCATCGTTGGCTGGCAAGAACGTCCACACCGAATTTCTCGAAAATTATGTAAGTATTTTTTTAATAATTTAAATGGTTCACTATAAATTAGATGTTATCAAGATAATTCCTTCCCTCAGAAGTAGGTACTTACAATATTTTTTAATACTTAACATATAAAACAACGATTTTATTTTTAAACAAACCTAACCTACGTTGTTCATTTGGTTAGTTCTAATCTATGATATACAAGTCAGTACACTAACAAACATAATTTATTTTCGCCTATAAGTTAGCGAGTTGAGTTTTAGATGTGTGTGTGATTAATTATGAGCCAGGATACAACTGCATTACATGTCTGGCTCTGGCATACATTACCTACCTCACGTCACGTCCCTATAACTTATATATAATATGATGTAACCGATTTGATTGGTTGTCCACGGGTTTCAGACAAGTTCTAATAAGTATGGACACGAAATTATTTGCAATTAGTCTCTCCACTCTCGTTTAATCAATAACATAGTAAGCCGTAGCCTTACATATTGTACAAAATAGTAAAGCATTGCTAATAGCAAAAGTTTACGTAGATACCCTTTTAATGCGTACCAATCAATAAATACGTTGGATTATTTAGGTATCTATTAGATGTTTGACAAATGAAACAAATTTGACAATGCTTCAATGCAGCTCTGTAGGCAGGTAATTCTGCCTTTGTCGTTAACCTCGCAATTATGTGAGAGGTCCACACCACACTCATAGTCCTGTTTGCCCACTTTAGTGACATTAATTAAACCATGACAATCATTATTCGATAATGTTGAATAAAGAATGATGATTTAATTTAATTTAAATACCTACAAATCATTTTCGTTAGCGATATCCCAATTTGACCGGCATGACATAGGTTTTGGTTTCGACATCAACTCACGAAAAATTATTTGGTTAGGTATAAATAAATTGGTACCCACTTGTATACTTATATAAGAACAATATACCTATAGGAATTATTAGATCCCTATCTGGCTCCTATAGTAGGTGAGGTGCAGACTCAGCTTAAACCTCAATAACAGTTAGATTATCAAAATGTCATAACAATTAAAACTTTAATTAAATAGCAATAGAATGACCTAACTACAAATTAAATGAATTGTTATTGTGCATTTAATCAAATATAAGGTCATGACAGACAGACGAACACGACGAAGGAAACATATTACCTAGTCAGTTAGTCGTTCGACTGCCTAAGAACCCTAGACTAGATACCTACTCGTGTATTTTGATATCCAGTTAGCGCTTGACTTAAATTTCAACCTGTAGTCACTAACGTATAGTTACTGAGATAGGCATACCTTTCTGCTAAAACAACTAAGTATGTACCTAAAGATAAACAACATGTACCTACTTATACGTAACTTAAAAATACCATCTGTATACCTATACATACAAAACGAATGACAAGTTTACGATGATCCAATTAAGTCAACCACATTCACTTGCATAATAAATTAATATTAATAAATACAAACTGGACTTAACAGAATCTAGACGACTTTCACTAAAACTAATGTTACAGAACCCTTTAGTAATAATAGTAGGTGGCTTGACTTTGGTTCCGTGTTCTAAAAAGTATCGGTTGAAGTATCATGCCGTCGCGTTAGTCGTGGGTTCGACACTACACAGGACACAATTTTTTTTCTAACTCTATGGTAGCGCAAGCGTTAGATATTACAAATACTTAGTAAGTCTATGACAAGTCCACCAGTTCATCGGGGAATCAACATCACATAATAACTTACTATTAATAATAAATACGTCGTAAGACAATAGTAGGTACCTACTTAATGTACTTGTATCGGGCTGTCGAATCCAACAAAAAGTTTATGCATGAAAGAAAACAGTCTTGTGTGGTAACCATAGCACTTTATAATGCAAGGGGTATATTGAAGATATTAGATATTAGATTTAGATATTATTGAACATCGGAAAATTGAAATCCGGTGTTCATCGGTAATTTTCAGTCACCTTCTGGGCTTTAAGTAGGTACCAACTTACTACCTTCCATAGGTACTCACAGTGGGGAGATTGTGGTCAAGCACAAGCCAGTACAATACTAAAGTAAAATAATATGGTTATCCAGGATAATAATACGATTAGATTGCTCATATTTAGAAAATTAGAGGGCGTGACCGATACTTTGTCCATAAAGTTCATTCGACACCTGAATGAACTTTAACGCTGCTGGCATTTCTCACGGCATTATCTAATGAGACAACATTAAATGTTTCGCAGGACGCCCACCCGCGGTATGCTTTTGAGTACGGCGTCAACGACCCTCATACTGGAGACATTAAGCAACAAAAGGAAACAAGAGATGGGGAAGTTGTGAAAGGTAAGCGATACCTCTTCTTTTACTACATGTAGATATATTTTACGCCAATTAGCTGAGTGAAACCGGAGTGAGTCACACATTCGCGAGATGATGTCTCCAAAAGGATATTTTGCATTTAATCCAAACAGATAGGTACTCTGTTATGTGAAAGCCCATCTTAATACATAATTGTCTTGATTTATCCAGGTCAGTATTCTCTGGTGGAGCCGGACGGCTCTGTGCGGACGGTGGATTATGTCGCTGATTGGGAGACCGGTTTCCATGCTGATGTGCGCAATAGCAAAGACAATCAGCATTAGAGAATACATACGAAATCAATGGGCGAAGCACGACTTGCCTTATTTGGTTCAGCCACCTGTCAACCTACACAATAACCTAATAAATATGAAATACCCAATAAATTTAAATTTTCAAAACTGTTAAGTGCGAATGTTACCGGCCTAGATAAGTCGAATGTAAATAAGGTAGACGGTAATAGAATAATTTTATACACGAAAATCTACGATTGTAAGCCACTAATGTTATTTTATGGTATTCCTAGGTATATACAAGTAAACCGATTTAATGTAGGGTAATAACGTGTGATAGTTTACAGGAAGTTTAAAGATAACTCAAATAAATGACGTTAGATTTTGCTTTAAACTATCTAACGTATTAAAAGGCTGGTTTCTCCACATTATTTGTTAACTACGTGTTGTCGTAAGAGAAGTGCAGATAGGTTGTGATTAGCGATGTGCCGAGTACGGTTTGACTCGAGTCAGACTCGATTCCTGCTTTGGACTCGTCTACTCGAATACCAATTTATTTTGATTCGAGTACGCCAGACTCGATTCCGGTACTCGAGTCAGGAAGAATCGATTTTTACTTGCTAACTCGATTCTATTTATGCGAGTTCAATTGACTCGAGTCTAGTTTACGAGTTTTGTTACGCTCTATGTTTTTAATTATCTTTCATTAAAAAGTAATTTGAACAACATTTACCGGACTTTAAAACACAAAGGAATAACTGAAAAGTAATAACTTTGATACCTGATAAATAATAACTTAGATATATAAATATTTAAAATCATGAATCGTCTTCATAATCGGATATGAGCAATATTTCTTTTGAGGTCGATGCCAACCGCAACTTTAGGAAAAAAGGAATCGGTAATGAGGGTTGATTCGAGTCTAGCCGGAATTCAAATACTGACTCGAGTCCAGCCGGACTCGAGTCAGAATTCGAATACCAAACATAGGATTCGAGTAGAGGGAATCGAGTCATGATTCGAATACCGTATAAACTGACTCGAGTCGACTCGATCCACCAAAACAGCGACTCGGCACATCACTAGTTGTGATCAATTCAAGGCGTAGATATCAATTAAAAATTAGAAAATAAGTTACATAGCGAAATTACTAATTTACTGAATAGAATACATTTTCTGAATTAACAGTATCCTTGCAGTTAAATTTTTATTCGAGTCATAGTTAAAATTTATAGATTTCATAGATTCGAATTTGATGTGTTCGGCTGTAGGTAAATTCGGATAGTAAATAAAATACATTGTGAAACTTACCTACCTACCGTGCTAGAGGTAAAGGTAAACCTATAAATAATATATTTAAATAAGGAAACATTTTTAAGTGATTAGACTGAAGTCAAATAAATAATTAATGAGAAAGACCGCATTTTTTTTCATCCTGTTTTTGTCTATACTTCCAACCAAATTACTTCTCGTGTCTTACGAACCTCATTACGAGGGTTGATTTCGGAATCATTCGTTATCTGAAAATGGAGCGCTTCTAGTACCAAAGTACCTAACTATTCTGGTACGAAAACTCATATCGATAAGGGAGATAATATACCCCACAAAGTTTAAATTAGAATTTTATGTCCAAGAAATAAATTAATAATGTTAATTTTATTTCAATATTATTTTTATTTTAATACTGTATGTAACTAAATTTTAAATAAAATTATTCAAAATGTGTTAAAGTTACCAGCTAAAAGAAAGAAATGCTTTTACCTTAAATTCCGTAATACCTAGCCATATATCCAACGAAACGTGTATGATGTTATTATTGTTTAATATACTAAAATAAATTCACCTTTATATGGATACTTAGTAAAGAAGTTATGAAGAAATAACAGACAAATATAAATATATAATTATTATATTTAAAATAACACATTTCAGAGGTAACAGTAGTAAAAAAAACAGAAGCATTTAAAACAAACTTAACTTAATATACAAAATTACCTATAGGTATTATCACAGCACCATTTTCCCAAAATATTATATACCTACTTATAAATACTTTCTTAATTTTAACCACTTGATATCTGACATAACTTATATCATGTGTCATATTTAATTTCTTACTAATCTTGAGCTTTTGATAATAATAGAAAACATGATAAGGAACAAGAATGCCACCCTGTGTGACTTGGTAGGCAGACTTGAGTCACTTCCATTCTATTCTGTGTGTGCTTACAAAATTCAGCCATATTACAGTGAAACCTGGTTAAGTGAGACATCAAGGGACCTGCAATGTCGTTTCACTTACAGAGGTATTCCACTTACCCAGTGTCTCAGATATACAGGTATAAATAAATATCTGTCTCATTTACAGAGGGATCCATTAATAGAGGTGAGAATACAGGTTATTTCAGTTATACAGGTGCGATCATTAAATAAAATAACGTACACGTTTTAGTTTTCCTTGTCCTTCAGAACATTGTGATTCAATTTTATGTTTACTCTGAATTATTCTACAAAGAGTAGATTTTGGCACATTAAATTCGGCACAAATTTCTTCGCGTGTCTTCCCACTTTCATAAACGGATATTAACTTCAGTTTTTCACGTAATGATAACGATTGTAGCTTTCGTTTTGACATTTTTCAAATAAACATCTGTATGATAGTAAAGCGAAACTAAAACTGAAGGTAATTAATTGAAGCTCAAAATTTGTACTTAGATACGTACATCGATATATATGTACTACGTACTAGATAGGGCGTTCCGAACACTCGCTTTTGTCAACTCAACTGAACTGCAGTCCCCACACCCGACTTTAGTGTGGCTTCGACATTCATTCAGTGCGGGTGCGCACGGAGCAGCGTTAATAACAACGATGATCCGAATCAAAGTGGACCCTGGACGAAAATAACTAGTCAGTAGTCAACTAAGTAAAATTACTTCCTGTTTAAGTGAATTAATAGGTGATAATTTCGTAATTCCAGAGTAGAAAAACAATTTATCTATTTAAATACCACGCCATTCTACAATCATATACTAAAACGTGCAGATGTTCCCTTAAAACTGGTTGTAGGTAAAAATATGTAACTGAACACAGACTTGATATGTTTTTTTAGAAAGTGTTTTAATTTGATTAATTGTTAATGAGTTTTTAATTAGTAGTGATAGTTTGATATTTTGAATAATTGTTTTATGTTAATTCAAGCCCTGGCCCGTACCTCTCAGTACTCAATTTAAGCCATGTGAAGTCCGCCAATCCGCACTAGGTAGGCCCCCCTAATATTAATAAAATACATTTTGAAATCGAGTTTTATTCTAATGAAGTTTAGTAGGTAAAAAAGATGTGTCACATCTGCGGTGTGAACTCTATAGAGACGACATCTTAGTGTAGTTAACTGAACGAAACGCGTAAGCGCCATGAAATTTGCGGCGCTTACGACGTTTTGGTCGCGAGAAAACTATACTCTAAGCAATTTAGCGCTGTAGCTTTTAAAATAGTTTGGTTAGTTGACACAGCTTTATACAGCGCTGCAGCGAACTTTAGTTCTAACTCTTACCAGTTTTTGAACAAATGTTTTACATGAACGTTCTTGTCTATCGCTAGAGTATACGTCGATGGATACGTACTTGGAATTACGTGTGGAATTTGTGGGTAGAATAAGAATGAGTAAACAAACAATGTTATCTCAGTTACAGAGGTTTATGCATATAAAATTTACTCGCTGTCTCAGTTATAGAGGTAACTATGATGATAAATCGAAAGAACAAATCCCAGATATAGAGGTTTACCTCGTCCCACTAACAGAGGTAATTCAGTGCCAAAGTGTTGGGACCTCAGCATGAGTTCCAGTTATGGAGGTTTCTCACTTATCCAGGTCCCACTTAACCAAGTTTCACTGTACTTTATAGCCTGTGGTGAAATTATGGTGATATGTGAACCCCATAAAGAGCAAAAGAAACCACTAAGTCCTTAAAATGTCCACAGTTATGCTGCCACAACATACTTAGTTATTTGGTTTCCACTGTTGTAACATTTCGGGCATGCAAAGTTTGGATCTGCAGTCTTATTGGCCTGAAAAATTTAAACAAATCAAAATTTAATCAAATTAAAGTAAATACGCCAAATGCACATCACAATGGTTTCTACTCTACTTAGTATGTAACCCACGACAAGCAGATTGATAATATCAAATATACTGACTACTTGAATTGCACATACTACATTAGCTTGGGAGTTTAGTGGATCATTTTAATAATTATGGAAAAAATACCTCACTATTTACTTTTAATACACAATCATGCTTAGCTTTTATATAAATATTCCAAACCCTACATATATGAAATATGTAAGTAATGTATGTAAAAAGTCTGTGGGTTTGTCATAGTCTATAGCAAAGTTAGTGCAGCATCTATCTACTACACCAATCACCTTTTTTGCTCGGGTTTATACATACCATCAAACAATAATAACAGAAAATATGTTGGCAACCCATAGTATGTGGAAGAATAGGGTTGTTGGAACAACAAGCACACACAGTGTGTACAGACATGACTGCTGTAGTTGATGTAGCTGTAGCTTTTATGTGTTTTCTCCACCACACATACTTTAACACATTTGACAATTTTCTTCTCAATCCAAAAATGTTTATTAGCGATATTGCTGTACCAATTAATTCCTGCAAAAAGTAAATAAAATGGTTAATGTGGAAAGAGGAATATTATCAATTCCTATTTCATCAAGAACTATGTTTTTGTATATTAACATATTTGAATCTGAAAAAAGTATAGGTATAATATTTGAAACTTACTATAAAGTTATGCCACAAAAGTTCCCGAGTCCATGAAAAATCAGTAAGGTCTTCTCGTACCAATTTATCAGCATTCAATTCAAGTCCAAGTATAAAGTCTATAAGCAGTGGATATTTACCACTTTGTATAAACCTCAAGAAATTTAAAACATCTGCAATGACTTGAAATGTTTCAATTTTCTGCACAAAACTTTGAATGTTTGTATTCGAAGTGAAACTATAAATGGCTCTCTCTTTCAAATATTTAAGACCTACTGTATATCCATAATACCAATACATTTTTCCTTTTGAAAAGTTTTCGTTTTTGTATGCAAGTGTCAACATTTGCTGTCCAAATGTGCATTGTTGATTATATACTGAGTTTTTGAAAATCCATGTTTGTATTATTAGTTCCAGTTCTGGTAAAATTGGTTGAATATACTTTGGCTGGAAAGAAAATAACATAATAAATAAATAATAAAATTAGTAGAGATTATTTCATGTGACAGTCATCTACTTCATTGTACAATCTTAACTCTTGATCACAAAGACTTATGAGTGTCTTACATCTATAAACTGTGTAGCTTGAGACACAAGCTGTTTAGCCAACTCTGCAACTTGTTTATCCAATTGTACTGCATCCAACTGAAAAGAGCAGGTAAATCTCCATATAATATTGTATTAAGATCATAACCTACAAACGGAGCTTATAATAAACATAATCAAACAGCTGATTTACTACATACATACTTGTATGTTCACTTATATCCAGTTACGACATTTTTATTGTTTTAGACACAACAGACTTGTCCAGATTCAGTATGGATCCCGCAACCTGTTGGATGCATCAAGGAGCACCAAAGAACCCGTTGAAAAGAGTCTAGTTCACACAAACATTTAATTAAATTCTTATTCCCTACCTGTGTCACTCGAGGTACATAATTTAGAGACATTTTTGTTATTGTTGTAGATGATTTAGACCCTGAAAAAACCGTAGTCTGTATCTCATAACCAGCAGAAAAGGATATTTAATAAGCCAACGTTAACTTTATACGTTTATCTCACGCAATGACAGTAAAATATATTATTTTATTTTATTATCTAATCTCTTGACTACGACTTTCATTCATTGAAATTCAAAAGTTCGAAAGTCAGGCAGAGTGACTGATTTAGGGATGCCCAATCGATTCGCAAGAGAAATACAGTAAATCGATTTACTTATTTAAGGCGGAGGTATTAAAGAAATTTGGATGTTACACAACTTCTATAGACTTGGGATATTATACCTATTTAAGTATTATACATACGATCATAGAGAAATATGTCAAACAAAGCTAGTAAATTAAAATAGCCAACTATTGTTAAACTATAAACGCTAATCGATCAAATAAAAAAAAAGCATCCCATAAGTTTCTCAATTACTAAGGCCCCATTCGCACGAAAGATTTTTAACGGACGTTAAAAAAGCGTTCATACACAACAAACGCATTCCCAAGTACCATAATATGCTCTATTTCCAACGCCCAAAGTCCGTCACAATAAAGTAACTGGTGGAAAATATAAAACAAAAATACATACAAAACAACACTACTCCCAGTTTAGTGCACCAACTGCTCGCTTTCTGTTATCTTTGATCATCCGGATCCCTCTCTACTTAAGTTGTCTACTTGTTTATCTATAATCTATGCTGTATTGTGTTTATCGATGGTTTATCGTGTGTCGCTGGTGGTTGGTTAAAGTTGGTTTTATTGTTTGTAAACCTGCGACAAACAGCAGCAAACTATTGTTAAAACATTGTTTACATATTATGTACTTTTAAGCCGAAATTTATATCCAAACAACGACATGGTTGTTTCACCTCAAAGCCCCGCTAACGAAGCACAAAGTGTACAAGATAAAAGAAACAATATGGCGTCTAAACAATCGTCAGTAGCGGACACCAGAGCTGAACTAGCGGAATTAGTGAAAAGAAAAGCAGAAGTCGCTGTAAGCATACGAATCAATATGCCGAGTAAACTTATTGTCTTTTACTCTTGTAACTCATTACATAACCTCTAAGTTTATCGTATATATTATTTTCTCAGGAGACTTTAGCTAACTTGGAACGTCAGATTTATGCTTTCGAAGGATCATATTTAGAAGACACTCAACTTTACGGAAATATCATTCGAGGTTGGGACAGATACCTCACTACTAATAAAAGTACAAACTCTAAGGCAGACAAACGTAATAGGAAATTTAAAGAAGCTGAAAGATTGTTTTCGAAATCTTCTATTACATCAATGGCTGTAAGTTAGTTACATCTTGAACTCATATTAACCTTATCTGTATATTGACTTACATATGCCTATCTTATTTTAGGCAGTCAGTGGCCTTGTGGATCCTGCTGAAGCAAAGAGTATGTATAACAAGATTGTCAATATTATGTAGTCTTAAAAAAATGGACCTGTAACTAAATTATTTTCAATTTGCAGATGAAAGGAATAGTGAAACTGAATCACAGACTAATGAAGACTCATCTGATACACAAATTAGCACTGGATTAAACATAGGCACTTTAAACCACACCACCATACATGGCTCTACAGAAAGTATTGCATCTAAACCATCTGGGAAACAACATACCAATGGCATTGAGAAAATTTTGAGTCAATCTACTAAACAAACTGCTACACAAAAGATAGCTACAGCTTCAGGCATGCTGCAGAAAGCTTTTGGTAATGATAACAAAATGTTGTCTGCTGTAGGATTGGACAGTAGACCCAGTACTCCTAAAGATTCTAGTATGAGTATCATTAAAGGAGACACAACTCCAAATTCAATCAAGCACAAGATGTCAAATAGTGGCAATAGCAGTAATAGTAACAGTGTGAAAAAAAGTAACAAAAAAGTAAGACACAGGTAATTGGGCTCAAAACTGGAATTGGATCAATTCAACAATTTATCAGTCAAAATAAGCTGGGTTTCAAAATAACGAATGTTATATGTAATATTGAGGAAGACTAATTAAGCTGGTACCATATTAAGTATCTCAAGATACATTAAGAATAATGCCAAGTTTTGTGTAGTTCTGAGAGAATTGACAAAATGAATGCTAATAACAACTTGCACAAAATTGGCTACAATTCAAAATAAACACTTCTAATTGCCTAAACCATGGAAACCTCAATTGTTATGGTAAACATAAGATGTTTTGTATGACTTTAATTTTTTCACAAATAAATAGCTTTAGGCCCACAGTTTTAGCCACATATCCTGTGTATCATATTTTTTCCCATTACAAAAAGCATCCTTATGTGTTTGTTGTGAATCTCAGTAATAATTACTCTTATTAAGTGCACAGTTGCTGCACCTAATAAGGGCACACTTATCTACAAAAGATTTATGCTAAGTGACTATGTAATATTCTCTTGCTACTTTGTAGTATCTCACCGAAAATATAAATGTTAATTATGGGGCTATGTTTAGAGACAATACTTACATGGTCATTTTCACTTGATAAGTTGACTTATTGGGGATATTTCCCATGACCTATATTTCAATTCCTAATATTACAAATTTTGCAAGATTGATTTTATTTTGTTAATTAATCTTTATTAACTTTTTTATTATGGGAATAAAATTATGTGTTTAATTTTTATCAGTTTTAATGGTATTTCTAGTATATGTACATATTTAACAACTAATCGTCAACATCAGTTCTTCATTCATTCTAGTTGATCCTTCCATTTCTTGATCTTAATATGATTTGCTTGAATCTTGTTTCTGTAAATTAAAATGAAATAACATATTACCAAAGGATATACAAACTGTTGATTTGGGTGTACTGCTTTGAATAAATGTTTAGGTCAAAGTACATTGCCTGGCCACAGCTTATCTCTGTAGCCAGTAGCCCCAAAACACTAAATTTGGAAGGTGGAAAAAATCTATAAGGTATAATTTGCTGCAACTTGACAGGTTTTAATATGGCTCTGTAGGTAACTATGAAAATTGATCAGATACCTTACCTATCATCATAAGATTTAGCTTGTCACTGTAATTAAATGGAATGAAAACTTACGCTTTAATACATTAGGCAGATCTCTTATTGGTCCACAGAATCTCAATGCAAAATAGTAAATCAATGGTAAAATTGATATTATTACAGTACAGCACAAAAATATAATTTCTGGTGACCTCCTTAGTTTGCAACAGTTCAGAGTTTTACTCCATATTGATCTTGTAGCATTCATCTAAAACATGTTAGAAGTAATTATTCTATCAATCATATAGCTTAATCATCTTGTCAACAAGAGGAAGCTGGAATATGCACTGTGCCATTGCAGTAGTTTTTTATGGTCACTCACAGGTTTTGAAAATATATTGAATTTGAATAAAGATATAATTTTAATTATTTTGGTAAGCCAACTGACTACTGAGGAAGTCAGCTACTTTGTCTTTCAAGCTAAGGTTGTGTTATACAAACATTTGTTTACATGAACTTGTTTACTTCTTGTGTTACCCTGGTACTGTGGACCCTAGGTGATACAAGCTTTAATTTTTTTTTGTCTGCAATAACTGCTTACTACTATCAGTTGAGCTATAAACATAACTATTTGCTATGTTAGTAGCGTAAAGAAAAAATTAAAACAAAATATACTTACACTATCTACTATGTCCATACATATAGTATCTAATCCAATAGAGTCTGTACTCAGTGATTTATAGTAATTATCTAGCTGGAGATAACTTGCCTTACATTTCTTACAAACTTCATCACTATTGCTTAAATTTGAATGGAGGTTATTTACTATGCAATCTATTGTAATGTTGTATTTTATTTTGAAATTAATTGTTTCATTTGATAACACTGGTGTTCCATTTGACCAGTCATAACAACCTGAAAAGCAAAAGTTCAAACATTAATTTCAGTAATTTAAATGTATTTAAAATAGACAACTATAAAAAAATTAGTTTTTACTAAATTAGAGTTAACACAAACATTTAATCCACCTAATACCTACTAATCCATTTGTATTACTTACTGTTGCAATTTCCTTTCTTCCAAATTTCCAAGATTCCATTGTAATACTGTGAAATGACATCCAATCTGTCTTGTGAAATGAAGACTGACGCACATGAAGTACCATTGAATTGTTTATTTACTAATTCTTGGTAGTTATTATAAAACTTAACATATTCATTAATGCAAGTTTCGCATATTCTTAATGGTCTAGCATTTCTTATTGAACATTTAGTGAGTTCTGATGCATTCACAGCAAATCCTTCCAAGATTTCAGTACATTCAGGAGGATATGCCGTCAAATAACCTTCTCCCAAGTACGAAACTGACCTAAAATATAAGAGATTAGAACAAAAATCATATAAAATCATTAGTTTGAGAGTATAACCCGTTAAATATCCTGTACTTACAATCCTGCGTCCTTCTGGTAATGAGAGCTTGATATGTCAGCTTTCAACAATTTATATTGAAAGCAAAGAGAACACAGAAAAAAATAAATCTTCATCAACCCTAACATGTTTATAAATTCATATATAGAATTTATGTTGGAATAGTTTGATGAGATAGACACTGCACACAGGACTACAAAAGTTTAGGGTAGATATATTGTTAGGTGACAAAACTGCAGATCTATAGTCCTTTATCACTGTTGTTTTGCTAAGTGTAAGTGTAGGTAAATAAAAATCAAATGTTCCTTATGTCAGAGAAACGTCACTGACTAGTGAGGGCCAGTGTAAACGAATTAATTTGATCGTTTTTCTAGCTACTCGCCTAATTCTAAATTCTGTTTCAATCTATACTGTCACTGTTAATTTAACGGTACAAAATATCGTTATAAAAACGCTGTCGTGTGAACATATACTTTGGAATGCATTTTTAGTGTATTACGCTTTTTTACCGCACGTTAAAAAAACTCGTGCGAATGAGGGCTTACGTGACTTGGTTGCTTGCTGGACTGAGTGACTGACATTCTTGACTTGACGTAGCCGTAAAGTACAAAACGCGAAATAATTTAAACTAGGCTAGACAAAATAATAAAAACAAGCAAATTAAAATTTATTTAGTAATAATCGCCATTCTTACTTATGAATTATGGAAATCAGTGCACCAACACCAGAAGCATTACAAAGAAAATTGTACTTTTTACTTGAACAGCTGCAAGAAATGGCTAGAGAATTACCACCGTAAGTCGAGGTCGATTATATTAAATATGCTTCATGCAAACTATTCAAAAATCAAAACCTATGTTTTATTATTTATTCCATTGAATGAGGTTTCCCAAATTTCACGAGCAACCTTTATTTTCCTAAAATTTTACTTAAACTATTCATAAGTAGAGTTTTGGCTAAAATATACCTAACGTGGCTTTATTAAATAAACATCTATAACTTTGTAGGAAATATCAAATGCGGGTTCCCATTGAATTACTCTCTGGATTAGCTAACTGCCTTCTCAATGATACAATTTTTGAAATTGTAAAAGGACTGATGGAGATTCAGCATGTAACAGAAAAACATTTGTTTCAACAAAGATTACAAATTATCAATAAGCACACAAGTAAGTAAAGTAGTCAGTAAATAACAAGCAACATCAAATACATACTTGTTACTTAGTATGTAGTATAATAATAGTAAAAATAAAAAACGGCATCTACTATTGCCATGTCTCCACGAGTTAGAATATTTATATTGTGCTTAACAAAATCCATGGATCTTGCTGAAGATATTTAAATACTGTTGTAAGCTGTATTAGGCCCATTAAGTATATTGTTTAAGTATTATAGTTCTATATGTATCTTGCTTGCCTCATGTTAACACATTCAAACCTAATGGAAACAATTTCAACTTACCAATACTTTCTCCAATTGCCCAATAATTGACAAGCATTCTTTCCACATGACTGCACACCAAAAATAACATACAATATTCTTCATTTCAGTGGAAATACAAAATATGATAAATACTACACCTAGTCCAGAGCAGCAAGAACTTCAGAAAACAATTCTATTGACAAGGCATAAAGAGGAGTTAAAACAAACAGATATGAAATTAGTAATTCAGTTAGATCAAAAAGTAAGAAATTAATCATACCTACTTATTGGCTCACTTTCGTTACATAATCAAAAGAATAAATCACCCCAATGGGTAGTCAGTACCTAAGGTGTGAGGAGAATGTGCTTTACTAGTTAGTATAGTTTATAATTAGTGTTAAAATGTGTAGCAGATTAAAATAGCTACTTATTTTAAGATTGACAATTCCCATTTCAAAATAATCATATAACCTTTCATGTTACAGGTAAGTGACCAACAAGTGACCCTTGAAAAAGCTGGTGTTCCCGGATTTTTCGTGACTAATAAACCAATAGAAGTGAAAGTACAAATGTATCTTTTTGATTTTATACTAAGGCTTAGTAAAATGGACATTCCACATTATATTTTTTTTAATAATTACTAGTTTCGTAACTAGTGTTATACCCACCTGTTGATTAAGCCTTCAATAAAAAAAAATAGCAAATTACGTAGGGCAGCTGGTAAAATCTATTTATTATCTCACATTGTATTTACAACTTTTTAAATTATATTATCGTGATGTACCTATAGCTACGTAGAACTTAAATTATCAGGATTTCGGCGATTTGGAATAAGGTAAGAATAAAAGTAAATTCGATCATTGTAAATATATATTAGTAAGTCTAACAATTATTTCACAGTATAAATCAACAGACTGTTTTTTTTTTATGTTTCAGTTGTAACGCGCAGGAATCCGTCGATGTTGTCAATCAGCCATAATTGGTGTCAAAGACTGACGCAGAACAATGTGTGATGATAGTGGGGCTAAGGTTAGAAATACATAGGCTCAGAAATATTTCAGCAGAGGTGTTTACAAATTGAGTTCCTCCTACAATCATTGAAAACATAGGTATCAAGACACAAAAACAATGATCACGTTGCTCAGCCCTTCAACCTCACAGGAATAAATCCGCGACTTCTTAATTCTAAATAATAATATAATGAATGTTAATAAAATATATACCAATCGAAATGTTGATTCAATATTATTTTTAAAAACCTATCTATTTCGCACGGGCATATGTAAACTATAATATGACGTTAGTTTATTCCGATACCTAGTCAAACAAAAGTGTATGTTACCATGTCATATGTAGCTTATAAATTATGTCTAAGGCGTTTTCAACTCGCTTGAAACTATGTATTGATAAATTTTTCGCATTCTTTTGAGACCGTGTAATTTGGCAACTCAGTCAATTTAGTAATGTTTTATATATCTACTTTCTGCCAGAACCACCTAAGCAGCCTGGGATCTTAAATTAATCTATTTCGTGATCTAATTAACGCCCTAATTTTAATCAATTGATACCTAACGACATATTGTGGGGACTTATTTGTGGTTTATTTCATGGTACGTTCCCCAGTATTTGAAAAGTAAAATGTTTGTTTTGAAAATAATAATTGCTGAAAACAACTTGCCGAACCGAGGGTTAGTCTAACTATTCGTTTAAGCAGTTCCTTCCATTAGTTCCTTTAGGACACTGCAGTGGCCGCCAAGTAGCAGTATTGAATAACCCTTAATATGTTGTACCTACATATTACAACATCGTTATGTTCGTAAAGAGATGAGTGTTAGAATTAAAATAGGTATTATAAAAGGTTAATATGGGGACTCTTAATTTTGCTAATATTTATCAGCTCACCAAACATTTAAGGAAAATTATGTATAAAAATACTATTGCTACATCGTTTTGTGCCATTGCGATAGGTATATCTATGTCGGCAAGACGATAAAGAATAGGTATTTTTGAACAGTAATTACGAATAATAACTAATATACAGGTAGGTAACAATACTAACTGCCAACACGTACAAACAGATTTCAAAGATGTTGTACAAATTTTCAAATTCATAATCTACGTACAAAATTTTTTTATTCCATAATTTTCGTCCCAGTAATGGTTTGTACACAAAATTTGAATCAAAATATTTACTACCTATTTACAAATTACAAACACCAATTTTAGTTATAATAGTTTTGTTGAACATTACGCACATTCGTGTGCTTATACAAAAAAAAATACACGCCTACCTATCATAGCCACAATGATTATTTAATAACCGTGACATTAGGTATGTGTGGTTAATGTACATACATGACAGTTTAATTTGGTAGATATTAATGATAATTACATAATATATAGTTAAAAAAAATATTATAAATAATCTGTAGATACTGTTTCAAACAAAAAAAAGTAACAATTAACAAAAACGATCTATGCATTGCTTTGACGTGGCCACAGCGCTGGCTCCTTTGATTTCATAATAACTAAACAAAGTAGATATGTAAAAAAAAATTGCACAACCAAATTAACATTATATTTTTGTGCTTGCATTTATATTGTGCAGTATTACATATCAGTAATGTCCAGTGTATCTATATTGCCAGTAGGTATATAGATGATAAGTAGGTACTAGTTAACATTGATTGGTTAAATAAAATAAAAAAATGTTTTTCAACACTCAAAAATAATGTAGGTATCCGTGAATTATGGTTTTTGATATAAAAGCCAAGTGCGTGTCGGTCTCGCACGCGAAGGGTTCAATAGGTACCAATGTATAAGGTTCATTATTACATAAAAATCTATGGATGTTTTACATTATATAAAATTTTGGTTGTTATATACTTACTTTTGGATGTAAAATATAGAAATTACATAAGAATTTCTCTACTTATTACGCGGTATCAAGAGATATCACTATTGTTATCGTCGAGCAAAAAACGACGTAAAAATTACGTTGTTTATGGCACCCATACCCTTTTGAAGATTATTCTATTATATTATTCGTTGTTAACGGCAATAGAAATACATATTATGTGATAAATTCAACTGTCTAAATATTTTCATGAGTAACAGCCTGATGACAGACGGACGGACAGGCAGCGGAGGCTTACTGATAGGTATCCGTTTGTATACGGAACCTTAATAGGAAGTAGGTGCCAATGCCAATTCAACTTAGCTATGGTTAAGTCAACTGTTCAGTGATTCAAGTTCAGAAAAAATTTTGGTTAGTAAAAACATTATATTAAATAATATGGAGTCGTAAAACAGAGATAAACAGAGACATTATGAATAAATTACGTAAACAAAACAAAAATAAATAAACTAACAATGTATGCCTACAAATCACACCATTTCATTACGATTTTGTGCGGTTACACACATACTAGATACACTTTACAAAGAATTTAGGTGGACATTACCAGAATGGGGCCCATTTTTTCCATATATTTTTGCTTAGAATGAGGCAAAAAATCAAGGAATAGTAGGACTTTGTAAAGGTGTCGGTATGACCTTGCATAAGGACATACCCATCTATAATTTTTATTCTTATTATTCATAAGAGCAATCCACTCGGTTACAATTTCGATCTTATAAAATGTATTATTTTTACAAACAACATAAAATTACGATTTATAAGAATGTAAACAATAAATAGAAATCAGCATTTAAATAACGTTTATGTTCTATTGCTATACTAATATACCTGTCAAAATACTGTAACATTCGATTACTTTTTCTGTGTTCCATACGAAGATCCCTGACTGATTTTTGACATCCCAATGGACTTCTGGAGAAGGATAAAAACTGAAAGAGAAATAAATATTACTATAAGTATGTTTTTTTGGGACATTTTATGTCTCCTAAGGAATAATACCTTTGAGAGTACTTCTCGCACAAGTAGCAGTGCGTAGCTCGCTACCGAGATGAGATAATTAAAAATATCTTATTTCAGATTCTCTTAGTTGTTATTTTATTTCAAATTGACAGTTGATATTAGTTATTTGATTTTTACTTTACTTTTTAAACTTTTTTTTACTTTAAACATTTTATAAGAAAAATATACGCTCTAGAAAATCGTTTACGCATTAACTATGAGAATGTCAATTTTAAAAAAAATTACTAACCAAATTTTTTATATTTAGCTTTTAACGTTACATTTTATCATATTATATAAGCGTTATATATTTTTGGAAACATATTTATGCCATAATATAATTAAAACAATACTTACAAGCAGCAAATATAGCGCAAGCTATCGAGAAATATAGCAGCTTGCCACTAAACAGTAGTCCCACCAAATAATAGAGCATAGGAGTGAGTGTGACAACCGCCCAGCCGAGTGCGTTCAACAAGGAATAAATACGAGGGGTCACTTTAAACGGCTCAATCCTTTCAACACCGGACTCGGTGAAAAAATCTCCTGTTCTGAAGAATGAATCCTGCATTTTGTCCTGAAAACATATTCGATTATTTATTTCAGGGATCAGAATATCATATTCGCGTTATTTTTAATTTTCAGCACTATTTTTATACGTTTAAAAGTAGATACATTTCAGGGGAGATTATTGTAGTTACATAGTAACTGTTAATTAATTAACAATCTACTTATTATTTTTACCATAGTTAACAAGTCTGATGGGTCTTATGCAATAAATAAATAAAGTCTTACTTTTAGGGTTATCTGTTACAATATTAGGGAACCCTAAAATGTGACATTAAAATTAACTTTATAAAATAAGTGTAGTATTTTTTTTAAGCGAAGTAAGTTTCACAGACACATTCCTAAACATACCTTATCCACAAAGAGCTGGTGCAGCCATTTTGACGCCTCCGCTTCATCCTCAGGTATATTTTCAACAGGTATTCGCTGTAGGTACATATGTGCATGTACTGGCTTGCCGTATAACAAACTCGTTAATGTTGGAGGCGTCTAAAATAAAATAAAAAAACATGATTTTAAAAAGACAAGATTAAAAAAGTATCTCACTAATACTGTTTTTTACTTCTTCACGTCTAAACGTCTGGATTTAAATAAAATCTGGTATGAAGTTAGCTGACACCCTGGATTAACACATAAGCAAATTTTTATCCCGAGAAAATTGAAGATCTCCCGTGAACGCGGGTGAAACCGAGGGGCAGAAGTTAGATATAAATATCCAAGACCGAAAACGCACGTTGAGCAAGATACAAAAGTAAGTAGTTGTATGCGTGCCGACAAATTACAACCAAAGCCTTTGTCAGGACGTATCAAGTTGTGGTCGTATTGCATGTTAAAGACACAAATTTTGCTTTATGGTCTTACAGTGGTTGCCACAGACCGACGTGGCCGTTTTTGTAAGAGCCATTACACTAATTTCACGATTTGGATGCTTTACCACAACGGGTTGTGAGGTGTTTTCGGTCAATAAGCGTATTCGATCTTTGAACCTACATAAATAGTGTGGCGTAACACATTCCCAACAATCAATGCGGTTTTCTGCGTAAATTAAATCGTTTATATGTCTGTCTAGACACAAGAACAATTCAGTTTTAGATTTAAATATCACGATGATTATGACAAACATGTTACAGTAATTAAATAGGCAAATAATATATCATTACAAAACTTACCTTGCAATCCTTCTCAAAGGCTAATTGCACATTATAAATAGCGGGAATTTTTCCTCTGAAGTGTTCTAGACTTGTTGTAAATCCCCTAGTGCGTGGTGTTAGATGGTGTTTTAGAAGAGGAAGATTTTTCTCTCTTGCAAAGTTCAATGACGCTTCGTGTTTTTTGTTTGTATATCTTGTACCTTCCGGTGTCATAAGTAGCTAAAATATAAAAGACTCTTTAGTTTAAAATAAAGCTAGAAAGTTACCAGAAAATACCTCATCTGACCATAGAATTGAATAGGTACGGTTACGTAAGGTTTGCTTATTACTTATTCATATTTTTTTCGTAATTATACATATTTAATGACTATCAATAGCCTTATTTCTTAACAATATCCTTTGTTTCTAGTTGTTTTGACGTTAGGTGTACCCGGTAGACACCTAAACTTGCGTCACAGAATAAGTAATAGTACCTACCTACCTACTAGTAATACTGCTATAGCTAAAAGCGCAAAGTACTTATTATAACGGTATACATATGCATAAGTTTATCTTTATAGTCTAGGCTTGTCGGGCCGTAATGCATATAACGATGTGAGAAAGAACAATATTGTGATAAATATTTTTTTTATTACCTATGGCCGTTTTACAATTGGCATAGCAATTCTCGATTGCGATGAAAAATTCTTTCTGAACTTGTAACACTGGGCCAAAATCGACAGCCCGGTCGGCTTTGTGGTTAGTGACCCTCACTTTCAAGCCACGGGTGGTGGGTTCGAATCCCACCCAGGACAAACATTTGTATGCATGAATATGTCTGTTTGACCTGTGTCTGGATGTAAATATCTATAATATGTATGTATTTAAAAGTATTATTTGTAGTAAGTATATCAGCTATCTGGTTACCATAACACAAGCTTCATTTGAAGCTTACTTTGGAATCAGATTGGCAGTGTATGAAAAATATCCCAGGATATTTATTTATATTTATTTATTTAAAATAAGGTAGGTAGGTATATTATGTATCTAAGCGTTCGATTGACCTATAATTTCTTCATTGATGAGCAGAGTAAATACTCCATTATTTGCTGTTGTACTTAGATACAGAACTAGAACATTATATAATATTTAACTAACTACGATTACTGTTTAATGTTTTACAAGGATGAAAAGTACCATACCCACCTATTAAAATTATTAGTAAATCCATGTACGTATCCAAAATAATTTTATATTCATAAGTAAATTTCGACATATTCAAAATTTTTATTAACAATGTCGAGGAAACGCTTAGACAATAGAATAATACCTCATAAATAATATAATATTTTCGAGTAGGTATGGATGTCTTCTGAATACCCATTACAGTTAAAATAAAATTGATTAATAAAAATGAAATATTAAGTTGTTTCTAAAATTCAATATTAAATTAGTTAGATGTTAGCCCGCGCCGTCGCTCGGGAGAATTTCTTTCATAATATTGTAGCAGTTATTTTTTTTACAATAATACCAATTTTATTTCTAACTTTTGCAGAGGATTACCCTAAAATACCCGTTTTATATAACAAGGTTTGTATAAAAAAAAACCAGAGAATTACGTAATACAAAAAAGGCATAACGCTCGAGCCCTTCTACTATGATGATTCCTAACCTTCATAATCATCGTAATTAATTTTAGAGATATGCATAGGGATTAAAACTGGAAATAAGAACCGTCTATTGATTCTCACAATTTCTTACAATAATGTTTGGTAATTTCAACATTTTATACTTTCAGCTAGTTACGAAAATAATGGTTACATGTAACGTACATGATAAGCAGGCAGATATGGTCTATGAGAGAGGCTAAAAGGTCAATGCACAATAAGAACTGAATAAGGATGGCATTGAAACACTATGAGTTATAACGCGAACATAAAATGTACCAAAATAAGGAAAGAACGAGATTAATACCAAATTATAATGCAAATTATATAATTTAATAGATTTTATGTTATTATGTCGATGAGACTTGGTCTTTCCTACCTACAGGTTAAAGTGCATCCAAATTATATATGCACCGTTCAGTAAGTTTAATATCGTACCAATATTAATAACTACTATTATAAATGCGAAAGATTGTGTGTGACGTTTGTTACTTTTTCACGCAAAAACTACTGAACGGATTTGGATGAAATTTTCAAAACAGATAGTCCATATCCTGGATTAACACAAAATTGTGTTTTTCCTGCGAAAATTTAAGATTCCCGTGAACGCGGGGAGCCATCAGTACCTATTATTTAATTTAATATAGCTATTTCTCACTCACAAAATTATTTTCAACGACCTAACCACGACATCATATACAACAAATTGGAATTGAAAACTATTCATAATAATATAAAGCATGCGTAGGTAATTAACGATGATGAATTAAATTATGTACAAGGACCATTGGTGAGTGATGTCTATTATGTGTGTGGTAGGATATCAATAATGAATATTAATTAAAAACGTACGCACGAATATATAAATAGAATTGAGAAAAACTAAGGCGTTTTTTATTTGATTCTTGCTTGGAGCTGTCAGACATTATAAGCGATTTATAACGCCAATAAAAAAAATCAAGGTCAAGTTCAAATTGCTTGGTCACTAACGGCCGAACCCAACCCAACAATTCTTATCTAAAATCTATAGGATGATATTATTTTTGACAGAAATTTCAATAGGTACTTACAAATACCGTAAAAAATTATCCCCTCCCTAAGATATTGGATAGGTAGGGATAGATTTATAGGTTTCGAGCATTATTTGCCTCATCAGTCGCCAGTATCGCATCGTAGATTAAAAAATTTTTTGCATGACCAACAAATGAAAAAAAGTAACATTAAAGTTATTACTTAATGTTACTTTTTTGATAGTTATTACTTTACTTCATTGATAGTTATTACTATCAATGAAGTAAAGTAAAGGCTGTTAGTTTTTGCTTATAAAGCAGTTAAAATATTATGCAAATACCCCATTGATGGTTGCCTAGCCAAAATGGTTTCTTTTATCAATGTGACTTACCCATACAGGATCTGGATAGTCACAAATTTCAGATATCTGCTTCTTTATAATTTCCTTATCCTTCTCAAAGGACCTCTCTAGGAAAACAAATTCTGAGAACTTCCACATCCATCCTATAGGTGGTAGATATTGGATTGATTTTTTTGCATATGCTTTGCAGTTCTGGAACAAAATCATTTATAAAATATGGTTATTTGATTAATAAATAAAAAAATCTGCTGATACCTCATAGATAACAGGGATTCATTAAAGATGTTTATGTTCAGTTAAGATTAAACAAAATCTTTCCAATTGTGTTGAGATAATTACTAAGTATGTACTGAATACATTAAATATATACTTGATGAGGTAGTTGATAGATGAATATAGGGTAATTTCGCCTGTTCGCGTCCACTTAGTGCAGTTGGCAAGTTTGAAGGAGAAAATAAAAATGTTCCGGCAGTAATTTCATTGAAGAGTTTATGTAATGTGTTCATAATAATGGTCTATTTTATGATAACTTATAGTTCTGTTCGAAAAATTTAGTGATTTATTTTAAAAAAATACAAACATCAGAATTAGGCGATTTACCCAGTTTGCGTCCAAAAAATCCAATTAGCGTCCACCCGCTGGACCACTTGGCGTCCACCATCTTACAAAGGGAATTAAGGTATAATACCTATTTTTATGATGATGTAGAAGAGATTGGATTTTAATAATTTATTTATTAAAGAAATATAGTTATTTAAAAATCAACATATCAACTAAATCAATTATAATTAAATCACTATAAAGAAAATAAAAAAAGGCAATTTATTATTTTAAAACAATACAGTAGTTGAGTTTAATCATGCTACTAAAAGATAGGTATGTTAAATATTAATAATTATGAGATAAGGTACAATTATTATAGCCCTAGAATTTTAATTAATGGTTTTCTTTCTGTCTTTTTTCGTTTGGAACCCTTTGAGAGTGTTTAAGTTTTTTTCTATTCATTCTCTACGATTTCTTTTTCTCTCGAATGTCATTCAATGTTTTCCTTAAATCTTCTTCTGTGTTTCCGTCTTCTTTATGTTCTCCGAAAAACTCATCTGAAATGGAAAAAAAATAAGAATTGAAGAAATTATTCATTTTATTCAAAGTAGAATAGGTGTACCTACCTACTATACATTTCGTATTAAAAAATACAAAGCAATTAATTCTAGGGAATTAATTTAAAAAAATGGACGCGATTTGCATTTGCTATTATTCTCTGTAGGTATAGTTTGCGTCCATTGCGGACGCAAAGTGGAAGTATTATAAATTTGGTGTAGTTATTCGCGTCCACCTTATTTTAACTATTAACTATTAAAAAAATAAGCAAATTCATAATTAATGTAATTCCTTTAATCATTATCAACGTTTAGAAACAGCTATGTATCCAAAATACGCATAATTCAATAAAAGACTTACCTTCAAACGCACCGCTGCCCACTATTTTTTTTTCATAATTCCGCGCATCCACGCTCTCTCGCTAAACAGCCCTCACAAATTATTTTTTCTACCCAAGATGGTTGGGCGCACGGATCTTTTGTCTATGTAAGCGTGCCTCTAATACATTGAGGTATAGGCGGTAATGTCTTTTCGACTTATTGGTGTGTTAGTATACTTAATTTCGAGAGTTTTCAAAGGGTGATCCGTAAAATGGACGCGAATTGGGCGATGGACGCGAACAGGCGAACTTACCCTATGTGATTTACATTTACACAAGGTATTTTTCCCTTGAGATTAGTGTCTCATAGATATCTTGTAGCAAGAGGTAATTCAGTGTTAATAAACAATAATATATTTATCTTTTATGTGTCATATTTGACTAGCAATTGTACAGCACATACAGTAATATAATCTTTTACTGATATACTAGCAATAAATGAAAAAAAAAAGATAAACAATCCATACTTTTAATTGGCTATTTTTGATACAAGTTTATCATCCAATAAATTAGTTGAATGATAATTAAAATCTTACCTGTCTTTTGTAATGCAGTAAAATTGATTGGGTACCTTTGTAATAGGTATATAACTATCTAAATTATAATTTTTTTAATGTAAAATTAATCCTTTTTATATCTAATCATAAAAATTTACAAAAGAGAGTTTGCCTGGAAGGACATATGTTTGTTACCAAGACATCTAGATGAAATTTGGCATAGTTATAGTATGTTCCAGAATAGCTCATAGGCTACATTTTATTACTCACTACACACATAAATTTTAGTTATTCTTTAATAAAACTATTCATATAGATTACAACCACATACAAATTATAACTTACCCCTAAAACACAAACATTGTCTGCTAACTGCCAACCCATTAGCCAATCAATTTCATAGCTGTGATTCATAATAATATATCCATGTTCTTTGCCATAGAACTTATCATAATCATTTTTATTAATATATAGTGACATACTTGACCTTGACCACCATTCTGACATGAATACTAATTCTGAAACAAATATATAATAAACAATTAATTCATCAATGATACTTTAAATAACATTCATAAGTTACCAAAGTAATAAGACATGAATTAAATAACACATCTACACTACTCATAATAATGTAGTATTTTATATAATGTGGCCAGAACTAGATTGAAATATAACAGAACTCTCATGGCTCTAATATAATAAGAAAGTACTCACGACTATAGAATGAATATGAAAGGTAGTAATTTATTTTCCTAAACAAGGATTTATTTAATGGTTTTATCAGAAAGAATAAAACTGCTTGTATAAAACTCAGTATTAATCCTGAGGTGAAGTATGATATTGCAAAACATAAGTGCACAATTGTGGATTGCTTCAAAACACTTAAATTAACCATTTTGTAGGCATCAGCTGTTTTCAGTTGTCATGAAATCTGAAACATTAAAATATAAATATTCATGATCACATAAGAAAAATAGTAATTTAATTGCAGTACCTAATAAATTGATATATTTAATATAATAAAATGTTTCTTTTCTGGCAGAAATAGAATTGGATTGTCAATTAAAAACACTACTGAGTCTTTTTATCAATCAACCAACATATAATGAGCCTCATAACTCCCCCATTAGGTATGTTCTAAATTTGTTTAATTACACTGAAGATATATAATGATGATTTTTTTAATTAATAACCATAATGATTGATTGTGATTATTTAATATAACAAAGGTTAGATTGAGGTACGGTAACGTCATTAATTAAACAAAATACGGTATCTATTGCGTAGGTACTCTATGAGCAGTGGGCAAGACACCAATAGTGACCAGACTGGACGTACCTGCTTTATTACTAGAAAAGGTGACGACACCTGTGAGAAAGGCAACCTATCGAACACAAACCAGATAGAGCACCACCACCACTGTCACTATCGAAGAGACTGAATCAAAGAGTATAATAATGACTGAATATTGTACTACAAATTTATTTCGACCTTCGCGATTTAGATTAGAAAATCAGTCAATTCAGTTCAGTCAGTCACTGAAAAGCACAGAATATATAAATAGAGAATAGCTAAGCTAACCTATCAAATTGAGGCAGTCTGGTGTATCATCGTAATAAAATTTAAATTAGGAAATGCGCAATCATTTTAATGGCCGCTTGCCACCAATATACCTGCGCTCGTTGTTTGTTTTGAGTGTAATAAACTAAACGATTTCAAAAAAGAAGCCGTCCTGTCCACTGTTTATTTTATGTTCTATCTCAGGCGGATATTAAAATAAACTAAAAAAAAATAATAAAAAGTTATTAGTAGGTATATATTCATTTTCGGGCAGCAATACTATCATCTGATTGCGATAATAATTGACTAATTGATATAAATACTACTTACATACATCGTTTCTGAGTTTGGTTGTGTCAAAAAACTAAAGTAATCGTAGTTAACATCTAAATGAAAACCTATATTTTTAAATTCAATAGCGATTATTTATATCACATCCCTAGAAAAGTTAATTTGACAGCTGTCTGTCAAGTAAGAAGTATTTTCTGTCATCCTGTATAGTAAATAGTAATTTTTATTAGAAAGTAATACATTACATATATTTGAATTGGGAATATAACACAGGTACCTACTTGTTTACTACGATAATTCCAACGAGTTTCCCCTATATTGCATTGTTTACACGTCGTATAACGAGATAGTAAATAAGAGAACAACTATGACCTTATTAAAATATCGTGGAATATTTATAAAACTTACTAATAGTTATATTCGTAACTGTTCTCTTAAAACTACAAAGGATTCAAGCGATGCAATTATTTTAGGCATAGAAACATCTTGTGATGATACTGGCTGTGCTGTTATTAATGGAAAAGGTAAAATACTTGGAGAATCATTATATTCGCAAAATATTATTCATCTGCGATATGGTGGCGTGAATCCTATGGTTGCTCATGAATTACACCGTGATAATATTGAAGCAGCAGTATGTGAAGCACTGACCAAAGCCAACCTCGATATAAAAAATATTGATGCCATTGCTGTGACAACATGCCCTGGTCTACTCGTCAGTTTGCATGTGGGTGTGAAATATGCCAACTTCTTAGCACAAAAGCATCACAAGCCTCTCATACCTATACACCACATGGAAGCTCATGCTCTTGTAGCAAGAATGTACCATGACATACCTTTTCCATTTTTAGTTTTATTAATATCTGGTGGACACTGTCTGCTAGCACTAGTTAATGATGTTGATGATTTTTGTTTACTTGGAAAAGGCTTAGACAATGCTCCAGGTGAAGTTTTTGACAAGGCAGCAAGAAGGATGAAACTTCGTAATATTCCTAAATACTCAAAAATATCAGGAGGTCAAGCTATTGAATTAGCTGCACTACAATCTACAAATATAGGTCAATTTAAATTCCCCCTGCCTCTCGCAAAAAACAGGGATTGTAATTTTAGTTTTAGTGGACTGAAAGATTCATTAGTCCGAAAGCTATTAAAGAAAGAGTTGGAACATGGAGTTATAGGTGATGGTTTAATACCAGAAGTAAATAATTTATGTGCATCTTTTCAACTGGCTGTGGCCGAACATTTGGCACACAGAACAGAAAGGGCCATCTTATTTTGTGAAAAAAGTAAAATGATTGGTATTAACAAGAATATTGTTGTGTCTGGAGGGGTTGCTTGTAATAACTTTGTATACAAAGCAATAGAGTTCATTGGAAAAAAATATAATTACTCAGTGTTTCGTCCTCCCCGAAGATTATGTACAGATAATGGTGTTATGATAGCTTGGAATGGTTTAGAGAAGTTTAGGACACAGTGTGATTTTAAGTTTAACTTTTCTCTTACTGATGTAAATCCAGTTGCTTCATTAGGTAAAGATTTAATTCATGAAGTTGTAGCTACCAATTTGCCAGTTAAAGTAACAAGATTAAATAAAGTTACATAATAACAAAACAACATGTTTATTTTTATGACTAACTACTAGATTATTAAATGAATTGTTAACATCTAAAAAAATTGTTTTATAGTTTAAAGTTTTTATTGATTGAAAGTTCTAACATAATAAATAATTGCTGATAATCATGCATGTTGGTAAATGGTTCCCGTAATTACTTCGCAGCAGCATTTTGTAAATCTGAAAAATAATATAAATGTAATAATTTTAACAATTAAAGACTGTCTGCCAAATTAAATTATTTTGCAATTTTCACACATGAGAGTGCTATGTAACATGATATAATGTTACAAAGTAGAATTACTACAATATAATGTAAGTCAAAATCTTGTGGGTATATTTTACAAATTAGTACAGAACAAACTCATCAAGTAATAAAAATTCAAATCGATTTGTGCTAGTATTTTAAAATGTGTGAAAACACAAATATTTAAGTCAACACACAATCAGATGAGTAAATTGAAAAATTAGGAGGGCACAAGTCAAACTATTGTTACTATACTTAAGATAAATCTTTACATCTATGTTATTCATTCGAATCATTGTTTCACACTTCAATCAATACATTTATTTAAACTATTTGAACTCTTAGTTGCCTATTAATATGTATATCAAACAGAAACAGACATATTATATTACTACAACAGTAGTTATTTTGGACATTTATTAGACCTAATCTCCCTTTTATTGGCTTGCTAAGAAAGTAGGGAATTTAGGTCAAACTAAACAACTGTTCAAATAGTCTGATCTAGTATTTCAGGGTTATTTTAAACTAAATAAAGTTTGTACATTTATAATCTATTGTTAAACTATCCTATTACTGGAGGTGCACACAAAATATTAGATTGGTTACTGTTAGTTCCAAACAAATGCTTTATCAAAACAAGCTTCATCACTATGTACACCAGATTTGTAATGGCACTACAAATTTTATCCTAAATTTATCAGTTGCTTATACAATTTCCAACATCCTACATATGAATAGCATGTTCTGAAAACTTCCCCTGGAGCATGCAAATCTCCTGTTTTAATAACAGATGCTAGAGATGTCCACACATAGTGAGATACCAGTTTAGTCCTGCCAACAAATCCAGTGTACACTTATCATCACACGTCATGTCTCAAATCTCAAACCTAACTTACAAGATAGACAAGATTAGTCCTTTTCATCTGAAAAATTTACAAAGACATTGAAATAAATTTGCGTGAATGATCGGAATTATTGATCGTTGTACTTGTGAGTTTCTAGTGTCATCACTGTTCTGTAAGAAATCTTAATTTTCGGATACTTCAAGGTTATAACTTACGTGCTGGTCTGCCATTAGCCCATGGGGTTATACGGACGTGGGATTCATCACGTTTAAGTGCATCTGCCCTAAGTTCTTGTTTCAGTGACCGGCGTAAAACTTTTGCAGCGATGTTGGAGTAGTTTATGTAACTGAAAAATATAACCTTGCTATAATTTTTCTAATGACTAAATATACCTACAGGACATTATTACTTATTTGATAAATAGGACTTACGTAAGACCAGCTGTCCTCCAGGCACTCATTTTTGAGTTTAAGAATCGCAAAGGCGACGATTTCTTAAAATTGAAATTCAAGTTTTAATCAAAAAATTTATCAATGACGTAACAAGTGCTGCCAGCTCCCAAGTTTATCTATAAATACCATACCAGTTGAATCGATCGATAATAAAGTTGCGTCAAGTAGCGTAAAATCACCATAATTGTTACCTATAGGTATATAAATTATAAGAGCTGCCTGCAGCCAGTTCAGAAGTCACAAATAATTTTGATTATTTTTAGAAGTATCCTAAAATCTGCACAATGGCCCTAATTCTAATATTTGTCAAAACCTTTCTTACTATACTAAATAATACAATGGTTGAAGATGAAATTAAAAAAATATATATTTTGGATCATTTTATCCGTTAATTACCTATTTGCGACGTGTATAGCTATTTCATTAATTGAATATACTCATGACTTTACACCCCCTTGTAGAAACGAATCGTTCGATTCTCTCTGTGCCACACCATACTACTATTACGGGACAACTACGAAGTAAATTAAATTATTTATTTCTATTCTATGGTAGTATTTCTAACTTGTCTGTGCTGCTTTGCGCATGCCGTAGACAGAGAAACTAATGCATATTCTATCTATTCTATTCTATCTATAATTGTAAACTTACGAGTGGACACTAGACGCGACCCTTAGATTTAATATTGCATTTTATATGCATTACATCTGAATTTTAATATCAGTGCTGTGTACGTTAATTATAACAATATTTTTTATTCTTTACTGCTAGTAAATAACATTATAATCATGAGGATATACCTTGAAATCTGTACTTTCACTAACATTGCCTTTTGGATAGTTTTCATTACGATCCATTCTAAATCCAATTTATTGAATCTTAGTAGTATATAATAGGTGCCTCTGAATAATTCATCGCTTTAGAGTATATTGTTCTGTGATACTTATCGCTATAAATAATTAAATAAATAAATTTTATGCAGATTTACTTTTTTTCCTGTAATTCTCGGTAACAGATAAAAAATAATATTCCGCTTGCATACGTGTATGTTTTGATATAGGTACAATTTTTTTTCTTTACCAGATTGTCCAAATTAATATGGAGGTAGCTGATTCTTTGCTTAAATCTGAATCTGAACTGAAAGTGGGGACAACTGATGTTGAAGAAGCACAGTTGTTTAGTAAACCTAAACCCACTGGGGTGAAATATGATATTGTTAATGAGTGCCAGAAGCTTCTAAATGCAGAAGATGGAAGTGGTGATGGATATCACAAAATGACTGACAGTGCACCAGAAAAAAGTGGTAATATTTTTTTCCTTCTTATTATCATAGAAAACCTACAGGCATATCTACTTATTAACTTAAAGGTTGTTTGCTTAAAACAGAGTTGACCCTGCAGTATTTTTTAAACTGTGTATTGGCTTTCCTGACCACTGTCCATTGACTAATAGGAGGGTGGTCAGCGTAACTAGATCTGTTCTTCTTCAGGGATAAGGGCAGACCCTTATACCGCCTAGGGTTATGTTCTTGGGCTGAATTCTTACTCCTACTTATACTTTTTTCTTATTCTACCAGCTAATAGCTTGCTTGCTCTATGCAATTAAATGTTGCAATGATTAGATATTGTATAATTTCTATAATTAATTATTTCTATTGGAAAATCATATTAACAGTCACACTTTTTGCGTTGACATGTTGTCTTAAATCATACACAACTTTTAATAACATGTGACTTTTTCAGAACCAACATTTATGACATCAACGCCTGATCAAAAGAAGGAAACTCCAACAGAAAATCAAATTGCAGATTCAAACCCAGAATGTGATATGGAAGGTAATGATTTAATTAAAAATGTAGAAACTTGTATTTTATAATTTTATGTTGGATTGGATTATAATATAACAAACTAATGTTATATACTGTTAATAATTTCATTTTCCTGGATCTTACCAAAGCGTTTGATACTGTCTCTATTCCAAAGCTCTTGTTGAAAATGGAACGCATGGGCATTCGTGGACATGCTCTTCATATTTTCAGGGATTACCTCTGTAGTAGAACACAGGTTGTAAAGATCGACTCCTTTGTAAGCGAAACCGCCCCATTAAGCTTTGGGGTGCCACAGGGTTCGATTCTCGGTCCCACTCTCTTTCTTCTGTATATAAATTCCTTATGCAAACTTGCCCTCTCCAACTGCTCCATCTTTACTTACGCTGATGACACTGTGCTACTCATCCGGGGCAAACACTGGTCTGAGGTTTTTATTGAGGCCGAACAAGCTCTAAAGCATGTAATGGACTGGTTATCGGGTAATCTCCTAACCCTAAATATTAATAAAACTACATATATGACTTTTTCTCTGACAGCATCCTCCCAACCACCTATAGAACATTTTTCTCTTAAAGCTCATACTTGCGCTTCATCAACTTCTAACGTCACATCTTCATGTAGTTGTACCCTCCTTACTAGGTCCACCCAAGTTAAATATCTTGGAGTATATATTGATAATCTGATCAGTTGGAAAAGCCATATTATGCTACTTACTGCCCGAGTACGTAAAACGATTTACATCTTTAAAAATCTCCGTTATTCTTTGGATCTCAGCACTCTTAAGATGGTTTATTGTGCCCTATGTCAGTCTATCTTGACCTATTGCATATCAGTTTGGGGAGGAGCAGCAAAAACACACCTCATGCCATTGGAACGTGCACAGAGAGCTGTGCTTAAAGTTATGTATTCCAAACCCTTTAGATATCCAACAGCCCAGCTTCTAGATGATAGTCAAACTTTGTCTGTCAGACAGCTCTTTATTTTGGGAACAGTTTTAAGGAAGCACAGCTCTCTGGAGTATGATAGAAACTACACAACAAAGAGGCGTTCGCATAAAGTCTGTGAAAGCCAACGATTTCTTAGTTCCCTTGCTGCGCGGCACCATAAGGTAATTGGATGCCACCTGTATAATGCTATAAATAAAAATTGCAATATTTACCCCCTCACTAGATTCGAGTGTAAAAACCGGGTTTCAAGTTGGCTCCAGAATAAAAGTTACGATGAAACTGAAAACCTGCTTAAATTATCAATATTATAATAAGAACCAAACAACCACGTACACAAATAAATAGTCTACACCCATAACAGCTCACACAACACTCCACCACTACACGCATTCCTCACACTACACACAACACACAACACACAACACACTACACACTTACACACTAAAACACACACACACACACACACTTATTTATTACATATCCATTTAATTATACATAGAACTGACACACCTACAATACTAAATACATAATTACAACTTTGCCACGCTACCACGTAACACTGAAAAGTTGTTCTGTAATAGATTAATAAGTGCGAGGGCCCTGGTACCCATAACACAAGTTGAATCTTACTTTGGGTACCAGAGTTCAACAAAATTTTGCATTTAAATGTTGTCTTCTGTTTACTGTTTGTGTCCTCTAGTGTGTATTTTATGGCAAATAAATATATTATTATTATTATATATAATTATAATTAAAATCTGATGCCCTGTTATGAGAAATTTGCCTTAGTAAACAATCTGTATATTCAGGTGTTCCTGACTTGCCCATGGATGATGGTTTGCCCAGTACTGTGACAGTCCTAGATGCTCCTGATGGCGGCAAGGTATATTTAGTAGGCACTGCACACTTTAGCTTGCAATCTCAAGATGATGTATCCAGGGTAAGAAATAATTCTTTAAATTGGTTTTATTAACAGTGTTACTGCATTTGTGTCCAGGTTTTGTTTGTGGCATTAAATAAACACATCGCAAAATATTAAAAACTACATAATATGTAAGACCCATGCTCATTCGAATCACTGTGTGGATTCCCACACAGGTTGGAATAAGTTGTGTTGTATGTAAAAAAGTCAATACAAAATCTTATATCTTTTATTTTGAGATTGGACCAAACTACAAAATAGTGTTAAAATCAATTTTGTTTCATGCAATTAAATGTTACAGGTAATACAGGAAGTAAATCCTCATATGGTAATGGTAGAACTATGTGAACAGAGAACCAACATTCTACTATTGGATGAAGAAATAATACTTAGAGAAGCTAAGAATATCAATATCAAGAAAATAAGGTGAATTATGTTTGGTATTAATTGAATTCCTATGGTTATCCTAGCCTAGCTGCATCAAACTCATATGAAAAACATTTGTTTTTGAGAAGTTAATCCTTATCCCTAGTGTAACATTATTACACTTTCGGACCTAAACCACTAAACCTATATGTTTTTCTCATGGAAAGCTACATTAAGAGTAACATAGGCTATATGTATTCTCTTTGTCAAAATTTTGCATATTTACACACTCAAAAATTTTGTTTTATATTAGTTCAAAGGTACAATATCATATATAATTATTATCATTTTGTTTAACAGGGCAATCATGGCTCAAAACGGTGTGTTCAATGGTTTAATGTATATATTACTACTGAATATGTCTGCTCATATCACGCGGGAGCTTGGAATGGCCCCTGGTGGTGAATTTCGACGCGCCATGGCTGAGGTATTAAAATATTCTTTACAATTTTCAATACTACCTGATGTTTATATATCAATATGGGGCCTATATACTAAAACTGCTATTGCATGAGTGAATGGGCCCCAAATCTAATAATTTACTATACATTTTGAGTGAACTAACTGTTAACAAGAACTAACTCAACTAATTATTGAGGGAAGGACATTTATTTTCCAAGAAAAGTGAAGTGAGTGTTGACCACTTAAAGATTTAAAATAAAATATCCTGGCACATTTTTCACACACAGCCAATATGATTATAAGTAACCAGAGCTTGTGATATGTAACCAGCTAGCTGATATACTACATATAGTATGTATACTTACTACTTTTAATAGATTTGTACCTAACATATGCATATTTACTTGTAATTACAGGCGAAAAAGATTCCCAACTGCGTTATACAACTGGGAGACAGAGCTATAGACATCACCCTGCACAGGGCGATAGCATCGTTATCCTGGGGTCAGACAATAAGATTCATATGGCATCTCCTCACATCCAATCAGACTATTAGGTAAGCTAGTAATAAATTTACATTTATTTATCACATTGCACATTTCCACTACTTGTATTACCGTCAGAGGTTCTTCTACAGCTAATTACCTCGACTCAAAATTTGAGAACTTTGTTAAGCATGGTAACCAGCAACATGCATTTGTATAGATTCTATACTATAGACTATTTATTCTTCTCGAACATTCCATATCTCGAGCATTCACTTTCTTTAGGTATTTTTAATGGACTAGAAGGTGGTAGGCTCAGAGAATATTCCACACAATTATATTGGGAATTTTCGATTTATTTGTTTACCATTAGATACTTAGATAGTTCCAATTAGATACTTTCTACATATTATATTTTTAGTAAACCTAATTAATTTACGTCACTATCACATACTAAACCTCTATAAAATATTGCCCTTAATTTCACTAATCAGTACTAACTGGCTTGTTTTTCAGTCTAGAAGAAGTAGAGAAGTGTAAGCAAAAGAAAATGTTGGAAGATATGTTGGAGGAAATGGCTGAGGAGTTCCCGGCCCTGAAGCGCGTGTTCGTAGTTGAGAGGGACATGTACCTCTGTCACTCTCTGCAGGTCGCAGCTTTGCAACGACGTGAGTAACAAATTTCAACATCACTTGTCATAATAATTTTACAAATTAAAATGTTTAGTTAAGTTTTGAGTTTGAAGTAAACCAAACCGGAAATTATATTATTATGTATATGAAACTGAAATTAGTGGTGTTATTTAAATAGCATTTAGTTGGTTGTAAAACTTGTAAAATCTCTGAATGTTATAAATTGAAGTAATCAGTTTGTTTGTAAATAATTGTCTTTCGTTTGTTTTAGGGCGGGAGCCTTGTCGGATTGTTGGTGTCGTCGGCATCGGACACGTTTCTGGAATTGTGGAGCTTTGGGGTAAAATAAAGCCACAGGATATACCGCCGCTACTGAAGTAAGTCAAAACAACGAAATGGGCTCAATTTTTTTAATTCTATCAAAGCCAGTTTTTGGATAAAATAATCAATCTCTATATCAATCATTACGAGCGCTTTGAAATATTACTTTTTACTATAAATAAATACAAAAAAAAAAACGGCCAAGTGCGAGTCGGACTCGCGCACCGAGGGTTCCGTACAAACCTGCAAGGTTTACAAAGTTCGTTCATTACGACAATCGAGTCATAACTATGGTGAGGAAAAAAGTAATAAGTTTATATTTATTAAAAAATATATATTTTGTAATGTAACTAAAAATTTAAGGTTTTCTGAATTTTTCCTTTATGTGTGCTATAAAACATTGCTTCATGCCAAATTTCAAGATTTTAGGTCGACTGGAAGTACCCTTTAGGTTTTGATTCCCTTGCGAGTACTTGCGAGTTTCAAAATATGCAGCTTAAATTGATGTTTCTTTTGATTGCGTTGACATAGAAGTTTGATTTTGTTACAGCTTAAAGGTATTATAGACCTGAGTATTTGGTATGAATTTCAATTTAATACCTCTACGCGTTTATGAGGAAATGGGTAGTAAGTTTAAAATTATTAAAAAAAAATATATTATGTGATGTAACTAAAAATTTATGGTTTTCGTAATTTTTCCTTTATCTATGCTATAAGACGTTGCTTCTTACCAAATTTCAAGATTCTGAGTTCACGGGAAGCACCCTGTAGGTTTTGATTCCCTTGCAAGTGTCGAAAATTTGCGGCATAAACGGCTGTATCTTTTGATTGCGTTGGCTTAGAAGTTTGATTTTTTCACAGCTTCAAGGGACAGTAGACCTGAGTAATTGATATAAATTTCAGCTTCATACCTCCACGCGTTCCTGAGAAAAAGGGTCTTGACAGACGGACGGACAGACGGACAACAAAGTGATCCTATAAGGGTTCCGTTTTTTCCTTTTGAGGTACGGAACCCTAAAAATACTTAATTTATCTCAAGTTATAAAGGTTATTTATTTTTAGCTAGAAATATTACATTCCAAATGTAGCATTTCATGTTAAATACGCCATATACAAATTGAATTAAGTTTACAGTGGTCACCGTGGTGTGAAACCGTTTTTTTTTTCTATCCTGCTCTGCTGTCAACTGCGGTCCCACCAGTGGCGTAGCGTGGGTCATTGGCGCCCGAGGCGGAGTAATAATTTGCCGCCCTTTTGTCGCCACAAAAATAATGATGTTTTTTTTTAGAGTGAGTCACAAACTTATGTTGTTTTTTTTCAAGGAGATAATAATTTGCCGCCCTTTTTTCCAATTTTGCCGCCCTTCCAATAGTGCCGCCCGGGGCTACCCCCCCCCCCGCTACGCTACTGGGCTGTTCGGGGGACACGTCCCCGCGGGGGTAGGAAGATCCTCTTCCGCTCTTTGCCCATCTAAGGGACTTCGGGAATGATGTTAAACCCTTGTCTTTTACTCCCAGAGGAATCCTCTAATGTGTGACTCACCGGCATGAACCACACACTAAACCCCTGGATGTTCCGAGGATGCCTCGGCGCCGTATAGGTAAGGTCGAGCCCGTCTCCGGGGGGCGGGATTCACAAAGCATCTAACAAATGGGCATCTCCGGCATGGGACCGTTGGCGTGGACGGCGGATCCCCCGATCCACCGCCCCGGTCCCCGGCGTTACGGCGGCAACCGGCCCGCTCGGGCCAGTCGTCGCCTACCGCAGGCGCAGCGGGAGGGAGTTGACGTCGTCCTCTCTCTCCCGCTCCGCCGCCTCCTTCTGCGACATCACTTGGCCGCAGAAGGTTGCAGCTGCCTCCCAGGCCTCCTCGCTGCCCACTATTGCCCTGATGAGGGCCGGCAGCGAGGTCTGAACCCTAATTCACCGTGTGGCGTCGTCGTTGTATCTCACGTGTGTCGTGTTTTGTTTCGCAGGGTGCCTCCCCCGTCGCTGTCGACCCGGGTACTGCGCGTGTCGGCGCGCGTGGCGTGCGTGGCGGCGCTGGCGCTGGCGGGGTACAAGCTGCTGCCGCGCCGCTGGCTGCCCTGATGACTGCACCGCGCCGACTCGCCACGAGCACCGCCGCGACCACGCGACGACCTCCTCCTCGTTGTACTATGGTGAGAGTGTTGTGATCTGTTTTTTAGGGTGCCTCAATAAACTACGAACCCTTATAGTTTCGCCATGTCCATCCGCGGATAATATTAGTTATGTGCCCCCCCCCCCCCCGCCCCTCTTAAAACTATTGCTTGTAGAGTAACTATTGTTTGTAGAGTTCTAAAAAAATCATGCTAGTAGCATATAATATGATGAATTTAAAAGGAAAACTATCACGGCTAAGTTGGCTATACAAGTTATACGAGTTATAGTCGGCCAAGTAAAAAAGATCCTAAAATCAACCGAATACAACTTTTAACCATTTCGTTGCCACCTCAATATAAAAAAAAATGTTTAAGTTAATCGTATGTATACGTAAAGTATTTAATTTCGTCAATCTAGCTACGGAACCCTACACTGCGCGTGTCCTAACACGCTCTTGGCCGGTTTTTAAGCTGTTATATTCTATTTTTCTAGGATTATCGGCATATTCATCCTGCTGAAAACTTGGAATTTTTTGGGAAGAATGGTTTCGATTGGAATTGCAAATATTTTTGCGTGTATGTTGAAATGTAATATGTTCTCAACCTTATAGTCATTCGTGATCTAAAATTGATATAGTATGTGTATATATCTTGTAGAATTATGATGTATAATTTGAAATTAAGTATCAAAAGAAACCAATATTTTATAAAATTGTCAATAATTAAAAAAAAAACTAATATAGATATTCAAATTCAATATTCAAATTAATCTTAGATCTGTTGCAACCTTAACAAAACGTTGAAATAATATTACTTAGAATGTAGAATGTATTTATATCTGTAAATCTATCTAATACATTCTCTAGACTAAATTAAGGTATCGGAGAAGTGCGATGGATGTCCTTTTTTGAGTTCCGGTAGAACTAAAACAATTAGAGATTATTTCATACAGAATTTATGCAAAAAATAATGCACAATTTTCGGAGTCCTCCGCAGGTGAAAATCGCGCTTCTCCGGTGTGAGACATAATATTTAAACTAGGTGTTTCATTTTAATATTGCTAAGTTTATTTCAAACATGTGTTATCTTATTGTGTTGTTAAGTTTTATTTTAGGCGTGCACAGAAGGCTACGTAAATCGCAATTTTTTTTTGTTTGACATTATGAAAAAAAAAAGAAATAGTTTTAAGAACTGTGATAACTTAAGAATTAACAATTAATGTTTCCATCCATGTTATGAAATAACTGTAAGAATGGTGAAAAGTTAAATATGTCACAGCTAATAATTGTAAATCTAGTGTTAATAAATTATAGAAATTAAAAGTAGAATGTGAATACTGTGTTCTTGAACACAGTGCACACTCATACACTCGATTGCTCGATGACGAATCCGTAGAATGTAAGTAATGTTCTTAATCAATTTATGTATCTATATAATATATATGGAGCCCTATTTCTTTGGGTCACGCCAACTAGAGTATTAAACGATTTGATTGTTTTTGATCTTAAAATGTTCGTAGTCCAAATGAGGTTCATATGAAAAAAAATATTAGAAAAGTTTAAGTATGTACATCATATTGTGTAGGTATATCAATTGTTAATCTGTCATTGAACAAGTAAACGAATGGAAATAGTTCTATTCACCATATAGTTTGTATTCACTATCATGCCAATATTATAAATGTTAATACTACAGTCAAGTTTTAAGTTAATTTAAATAGAACAGTGTACATTTTTCGGATCATAAATTTGTCAGATTTATTTCAATAGCTTGTTATGTTAATTTTATATTCTTAATTTGTCCTTATAATATAACTATTATATTAAAAAAATAAAAAGCAGTTTGTTTCATAGCAACACACCCCCTATATATATATAGTATGCAGGGCTAGTGCGGTAATCAGATAACTGACTTTACACATCCAGTCATGTTCGCCCATGCATGCATACACTCAAAATATGTTTATGCCAAGGTTATCGAATCTGTAGAATGATGAAATGAGGCGATGCCGTACGCAATCTATGATAAGGGTAGTACCTATCTATTTATAGGGATGTTCTTATAGGGATCTTTGTCTATCAAGTCCGTTGCTATTATTTACAATAGAAAAAAAAATTAAAAAGACAAGCAGTGGTGGACGTTACCTTAACTGTTTTTCAAACTGGCTGATTATCTTCAAATTATGACATTGATCGGCAGAATAATCTATGAAAATTTGACATTGGCATTTAATAAATACTTAGGTAAAAAATTATGAAACATCTCCATTTATACATACATTACAATGAATTATTTTAGAATAGCAAAATTTTTGTATATAAAATAAATTATTTGTGAATATGAGATATCCAGCATGGATATACGTAGCTAAGATTTTAAACAAAAAAATTGAAAGTGTAGTGCTCAATGATGGGGTTCGAGGGATAAATATATGTAAGTATTCATCTATTAGTTTACTTTTAAATTTTATGTTAACATACTGTGATCTGAGGTGAACTTACCTAAATTTAATCTCGGCTTTCAGCCCCTTATTTAGTATCTTCCAGGTATAATTGTAACAGCGCCAGTTTACCACTCCCACCGTCAGCTACACTCCTTCAAAATGATAGCCATGCAACGGTAGTCTTATTGGGCACTGTGCACTTCAGCAAGCAGTCAATAGAAGATGTTTCTGATGTTAGTATCGGCTTGCTTTACCTCAAGGGTAATTTTATACCGATATAATATGTTCGTAGTTCTTTGTTTTGAAAGCGAGGTTCATTTTAAATTGAGTCTTAAAGGTAAATCCATGGATATTTCAAAACCAATCTGAAATGATGTCCAACTTTTCCGTCAATAAAATTAAATAACCAAATCTAGATACATATAAGTACTAAGTGAAATGGCGCGACCTAGCTTTTAAAAGTTAACTCTGTATGTGATATTCTGCTCCTTTAACAGATTGTAAAACCATTGAATCCTAATGCAATTCTCATCGAACTATGCCGCCAAAGAGTTTCACTTTTGGAGTTAGATGATAAGAAGTTTCTAGAAGATGCAAAGAATTTCGACTCAAGAAAAGTAAAGTTAGTGTGAATATTTGAAATATCAGTAAACATATTTTGCCAAATTGTGTAAAATTTTATGTACCTATCTACTTAACTGAAGTAAAAAAAATATAACAGGGCTGCAGTTAAGGGTCAAAATTTTGTATCTGGCATGCTTCATGCTATGTTACTGAAAACGTATGCAGATATTGCTAAAGAATTAGGCGTGGCGCCTGGAGGTGAATTTCGTAGAGCTTATCATGAGGTATGTAGATTCTGCTTAAAAGTTAAATAAGTTGATGGTTTAGAAAAAAGTCGATTGCAATATGTACCTATTCGAGTGTTTCAGATGAAAAAAATTCCTGGTTGTAAACTGTTCCTTGGAGATCGACCGATACAAATAACAATAGCAAGAGCGTTTCAATCGTTAAGTGTATACGAACTAGGACAAGTGCTTTACCATCTGTCTTCAACTAAACCTAAACCTCTAGAGTATGTGCTGTATTTTTCTATATAATGTATTGCTATCGGCAGTGGCGTAGCGTGGGTCATTGGCACCTGGGGCGGAGGATTCACTAAATTATGGTGTTGTTTTTTTTACGGGGGTAATCTGCCGCCCTTTTTTCCAATTTTGCCGCCCTTCTAATAGTGCCGCCCGGGGCGGTCCGCCCTTCCAATTCGGCAGTTTTAATAAACGTAGGTAGATATTTAGGTAGTATTCTAAATAATAAAATAGATTGATGATTTTGTAGCAACATTCAGTTAGAAAAGTACAAGGATAAAGAATTTGTCCAAGCCCAATTTGATGAAATAACAAGAGATGTGCCTGCGTTTAAAAAGATATTCCATGTGTTCGTCGATGAACGTGATAAATGTCTGGCGTTTTCCATACAAGAGTGTGTTCGTTCTGGTAAGTTGAAACTTATGTTTCGAAATGTCCTATAATAAATATTTCGTGTTTGTGTATTATAAAATTATTGCGAATCTTAAATTTCTGTATGTTGGTATCGTTCGTTACCTACTAGTTTCTCCTCCGCAGTTCACACTCTTTCCCGACTAACCAAGTCGATCGAAGTTTTCGCGGCATTGGATAACTATTTTATTTATATGCCAAGCTTCATCTAAATTCTTCTTTCAGCTATTCACGTTTGTCAATGTGTTCAACTTTGTCGTAATAAAATGCATAGGTACCTATATCTTAATAACTTTTGACCAAAATTTTGGGCTTTCCTACTTCAGTTAGGTCATCGAAATAATATGTAACTACCTATATCTTTATACCTAGTCAAAGCACCTCGAGTGCTCGCCGTGGTGGGCATGGGTCACGTAGACGGCATAATGAAATACTATGGTAGGATGAAACAGGAAGACATCGTACCCCTACTATTGTAAGTATAACTAGGTATGTATGTTCCCACATATTTTTCTAGTTCATATGTAGGTATAACGCACACATCAACAACAAATTCTACAGTGGATTCACTTAACAGTGCTCTTAAAAACCCTTGCTAAGGATTCCTTGGTATTTAGAAACCGCCTAGATTACAGTAATTCCAATAAAAAAAATATTTCAATATGAAATAGGCTTGGTTTCGTACCGGTAGGATAGGTATTCTACTACCTATACAAAAAAGGCCCTAATGGTAAGACGTCCGGTTTATTGTCTGTATGTCTTAACGTTTATTTAAAAATGCTATCGACTTGTATTTGGCATGAATATAGAACTTACGATTCACGATCATCTTACTTGCTTACTTTAAAAAAAAACAAATCTCATCTTAATGGTTGTTTAAATGTAAGTTTATATTTTCAGATTACCGCCTAGGCCGTTTTACACTGTTCTGCTGAAGAGAGGATTAAAATTGACATTTTACTTTTTAATTTTTTCTTTTTTCTATAGACTGTTATTTGGATAAACTAAATAAATATTTACATGGATTTCATACATATTGTACATAAAAAATACAAAGCAAAACTTTCATTTCCCGATTTTTAGTTTTCTATTGGTCGATAAGAAGTGTTAATAATCATCAAAAAACTCAACTAATAAGTAAAATATAAAACAAACCCATAAAAAACATGATCAAAATCGGTCGGTAGGTACCTACCTATCTACTCCACAACCAGTTTGGTAGCTGCTTTAATGCGATAAACTTGATCAGAGAACGCCTTACGGCATAGGTAGAACAATTAATGTTCAGGCCCAGGCTTTCAAGCCGCTGCTTAAGCGTATGTTCGATTCGAGCATTAAGGGTTGAAGTCCAGTTACCTTAGCGTCGCTACGTTGGTAGATACGCCCAAAGAGTATAATAATATACTGGGTAGTCTTGGTCAGTCTGGGTAGCTCATGGACCTAATATACTAACAGGACTGATAACTCTGAAATTTGTATTTTTCGAAAATGAACCATATGTCAAATCGATAAAGTATATTTTCTATGATGATTTACACAGAGGCAAATCCGAGCCGAGAGAGATAGTCACAACGGAGGCCGTGTGTCTCGTTCTTCCATCTTGCCACTCTAAAAAAATTATGTTGATCAAAAAGTTTGGCTAAACAAAACTATGTTGAAACATTTGAATTTTAATGTATTTTTATACAATTTGAAGTCACAAAGTCAAGAATTGTAATTGCATGTATTTCGCTTGAAGTATTCTTATAAAAAAATATATATTAACATTTTTATTTAGCCTATTTTTTGTTTCTAATGGTAACCCTTCCAAGCGTCATGTGATGACGTCAGTTTAACTAAATATTAAAAGTTTCCTCGTTTTAAAAACTTGACATTGGCAAATACACAAGCCGTGTAATGCTACGCACAAAAAAAAAAAAAAAAAAACTAAATATTATCAATGAAACAAGGAGTATTATTAACGTGACCATACGTCCCGCTTTAAGCGGGACAGTTACGCTTTCAGACTGTCCCGGTGTCCTCAGCAAGGCCAATGTTGTCCCGCTTTTGAAAACAGACCAAACGATAATTTAAAATATACTTTTCCCGTTCGTAATGTGTGGAACGTACCAAATGTAAAGGAAATCTTATAGAAGATGTTTTAAAGAGAAAGATAAAAGTATTATCACAAAGGCTAAATAGACGCGAGGAAAGGTTAAAAAACGTAAATTCGCTTTTACTGCTATTTATTTGTATAAATTTTGATGAGGTACAAAAAATAAGTTTAACAACAACCATACTCTATTGAACACAGATAAAACCAAGAAAGGTGTAAGATATTCTGTTGAAGTAAAAAAAAATTGCTAAGGGTCTTTGTCTTAAAATTGTAAGAGGCAGAAAGTTAAAAAAAAATATTTAGTCTTTAATTTGTCTCACATAGCAAACAATTTATTGTCACCCTGTTAGAAAGGGACACACGGCCTCTGTACTAACTATCTCGCTCGGCTCGTTTTTCAGATCAGAGTGCTCGGTCCTGTTAATATATTACGTCCATGGGGTAGCTACGCCACTATCTATCTGTTGTTGTGTTGTCTGTTATTATAGTACAGTAGAATAAACCTTTTTAAGGCTTTACGAATTTAGGTAAAATCTAGCTAAAATTTTAATACAATCTAAAATTAAATTACTAATAAGTAGGTACAACATGGAACATTTTTCCTGAAAGTTATAATTTCTTATTTCTCCGCTAAGAAGCAACGGTTTTCACCTAAAAGATTATATCAATTACATAGTACTAACTCTGGACATATTGACAGGATTTGTACCTATGGATATAGCGGATTCACGATTAGACTTCGAAAAACGTTTAGAATGAGGTACGCTCGATAAAAAAGCGTAACGTTTTAAAAACGCTGTCGTGTGAATATATACTTGGGAATGCATTTGTTGTATTTGAACGCTTTTATACCGTACGTTAAAAAAGCTCTCGTGCGAATGAGGGCTAACTGAGTTTATTTGTAAAGCAGGTGATTGAATCATCTGGCCGAAGCATCTATTTGTTTTCTGGTCACACTCTTAAATTTTTTTTATTAAACATTAAATGTCATTGTCATGTCATACGAATACGAATCGAATTACAGTTTAACTTTACACACGAAACACAACATTTAAAAGTTTACAATATTTTAGGGTTTACTTGTATATTCAAAGGATTATTTGATATGTGGTTTTTAGATCTAATAAACTATTTTATGTGATAATGAAACTTCTTCTTGTTTTTCTATCCTTATTAGGATCTGTATTTACGAATATCCCCGATGAAAAAGATTGTGGATGTGGTATTAGCCGTACTGGAACTGAACAAATTGAAGATAATCATTTAAGTTCAACTGCAGATATTCTGGATCATTGTCCTCTGGATTTTAAGAATAAGGATTTGAGGCGGCAAGATGTTATGAACGACATGATCCTCGTTCCTGGCGGTGATTATCAGTTGGGTACAAATGATATAATTATTGAGAAAGACTTGGAGGGTCCTAAGAGAATCGTTCCATTAGTCAGTTTCTATTTAGATAAATACGAAGTATCAAACAGGGATTTTGATATTTTTACAACATTGACTAATTACAAGACTGAAGCTGAAACTTTTGGAGACAGTTTTGTGTTTGGATTGTTTTTAAACAATACATTTAAGGAGGAATTAAAAGATTTTCGAGTTCTTCAAGCCACTTGGTGGTATAAGGTTTTTGGTGCTAACTGGAGACATCCCTATGGTCCTGATTCTGGTATAGTAGGTATGGTTTCACTTACATAATCAATATTTCTACTGAGTAAGGGTGAAACACCATAGTATTTATGAATACAATAATAAGTAATCTCTTTTTTCCCTTGGTATATTAGTACATATATTATAATGCATACTTGTTTATTCAGGTTTTACCCACATTGGCTTTGATGTTCCTTTTATATAATTGTAATTATTTGTTTTGATATAAAAGACTTGATGGAGCATCCGGTAATCCATGTTTCATGGAATGATGCAAAGGCATTTTGTGAGTGGCGAGGAGCACGGTTACCTACAGAGGCAGAATGGGAAGCAGCTTGTCGCGGTGGACATAGAGATACCAAATATCCCTGGGGTGACAAGTTATTTCCTGGAAGGAAATATATGTATGTATATATCTTGATGTTTTGTTGCTTGATTCAAAATGATGTTGGGTACCAAAGGGAACCTTAAGATGCAACTTCGGTATCTTATCTTACTGTCACACACAGCTGTCTTTGAGCTTATTGATTAAATTTGAAATTGTTTACTAGCATACATTTTCTAGATTATAACTTTTGGCTTTAAAGATTATTTTTAGAATAATAGTATCATTATGTCTGACATCCTTCATACTCATGACCATCACTGGACAAAGAATCATGTTGATCAAATGATGTATTACATTATCAAAGAAGGATAAATAATTTAATTAACTTTTCCATATTAGTTAGAGGACTATCAATCGTCAGGATAGAAGCCATAAATAAGAGCTGTAATAATTAAATACTTGATGTTTGTAATAAATACTATGTATGTATGTTTCAGGGCAAATATATGGCAAGGAACATTTCCTAATTATAATTCTGCAAAAGATGGATATATTAGTACAAATCCAGTAAATTTATTTGCACAAAATGATCTTGGGTTCTATAACATGGCAGGCAATGTTTGGGAATGGACTGAAGACTCTTGGGCTGATGACAATGTGCGTTTTAAATTCTAGGGTACTAAAGCAAGATCTTCTATATCTATATGTGGGTAATATTTTATCTTTTTATTGTTTTTATTTCAGCCTAAAGAAAAAGTAAAGAAAGGTGGATCTTACTTGTGTCATCAATCTTATTGCTATCGATACAGATGTTCAGCTCGTTCGCATAATACAGAAGATAGCTCTGCTGGAAATTTGGGTTTCCGTTGTGCTAAAACTTATGAGTGATTCATGAAGATAAACTTAACCAGCAGAATGTTTAGGGTAGTTTTTCCCAAATCAAGTATAAGTTTATATTTATTTATATGTATAATAAAAATTGTGTCTCCTTTTATTTTTATGGCGCTATGATGAAATTGCACAACATTTTTTATCATCCCGATGAGATAAAAATCAAAACAAAAACTACAACTTTTTAAGTAGTTTATCGAGATACCAATAGAAATGTATAAATTTAAAATAATATGTATTTAAATTGGCTCCATTAACAAAATTAGGTGGAATAAATTATTCTATATACCTATGATTAATTATCTGATAAGCGTTATAAATATTTTAATTGGAACACTTGTTGCCATGTCACACTCTCAGGAGTAAGGGAACCTGTCTATTAAAATCTTGATTGTACTTAAATTAATTTAGAGGTACAAACATAACTTACCAATTAATATTCTACTGCCTAACCTTCATAGATTATTTTCACGACAAGTGCAGCATTTATACAATGATAAAACTTTATTAGGTTCCTAAGTCTTACTGTTTTAAGTTTTAAATGTTCCTGTATGTATATGGTATAATAAGATTTACTGAATGTGATTAATTATAATAATGATGTATGCAGGTACTCTAATGTACTGTAGTTTATTAAAGTTGAGTATGTTTATTATACACTTGAATTTACAATGTTGTGTACCTTCCTTTTTAAAGTGATACTTAAATAAATTAAACAAATTAATTGAATGCTCTTTTTATGTTTTACACGTTTGATAAAATTGTCTTCCATTTCAAGGAGACCGCCTGGCTTCTTTTGACAATGTCGTATTTCCACAAAGAAGGATATTATTTATGTAAAAATAGTTTCCACAAGGTTGGTTCTGGTGAAGGCACGGGCTATTAATAAATAGAGCCAGTTCCACCAACACTTCTTAAACTATATCCGACCTTGCTTCTTTTTCCTGAATGTTGTTTACCAAGTGACTGTCGAGCAGGATGTTGACGAAAACACATAAATATATCCTTATGATGTATTTATTTGCATATTTTTGTATAAAAATTACAATAGTACATAAACTGATATCCATCAATGAATATTTTTTTATTTACAAAAATGGCGAGCTTCAGCGTATGACTGCCTATTGACATCAGCAAAGAATTGTTCGGAGTACAAAAAGCACCATAATATAATTTTGGTAAGTACAAAATAAAACGGAAGACTAAAAAAAGGAAGAACTTCGAAGGCTACTTCTATAAAACCCGTTATCGATTTGATCTTATATACATAATTTTGGTATAAATAAAAGATAAATTAAACAAAATAAATAACCAACACAACCACTATATAGTGTCATTATGAGCTAAGTCTACATTAATTGAAAGTAAAAATAAAGTTATTGTACTTATACATAAAAAAATGTTCACAATTTACGTCAGCTAACAACAATGTTGCAGTTCATTATCATCATAATAAAATTAAGCCATTAGATAGGGATTGCATTGTTTAAGGGCATTTGCAAAAACGACGTGAACGTTCAGTTTGAGTTTGAATAATTATTGACATACTATGTTACATACGTATTAATGACTTTCGGACGCTAAAATATATCGGCGGCAAGGTACTCGATTCATGAATAGGTTTACAACAAACACATTTACAATAAGCACCTCCGTAAATTATACATTTGAACATTTGTTATATTCCATAAGTATTATGACTTTCTTTCCGAAGTTTTTTCAAACTTATAAGCGAAACCACTAAATCTATTAAAAGTATAAAACGCTATGCGATCACAAAATCTAGCCATACTTTTACATTATTTAAAATAAAATTTACACCGTTGATACCGCCTAATCGTATGTACACTAGATAAATCACATTTAACACTAATCTCTAGGGTTAATATCGCGCGACGCGGAACTGCGCTCGCGCACCTCGCATACATGCAACACCGTCACCCCTATTGTCCGCGCATTATATAGGTAATGTATTAACGTCCCGTCGAAATTGGAGGCTATGAATCACAGACTACTACGGAATGCTAAGGAACGCGTCGCCGCCGCCGTCAGTTGCCGGCGGGCAGCACGGTGCGCGCGCGCGGGATCCCGCCCGCGCGCGCACTCGCGCCGTTCGTGTGCGTGTGCGTGTGCCCGTTGCTGAACCCGTTCTTCAGCGTGCCGTTCTTGTACGTCACGTCTTTTATGTCTGTCGTCTCTGGTTGCGGAGACCTCGCCCGGACCTGTAATTGTATATTATAGTTCATATATAAATAAATAAAAATCCTGGGTAATTTTTCTATCAGATTCCAAACCAAGCAGAGCTTGTTATATGGTAATCAAATAGCTGATATACTACTTTTAAATACATACTTATATAGATAATTACATCCAAACACAGAACAAACAGGCATATTCATGCATACCTACAAATGTTTGTCCGGGTTATATTCGAACCCACGACCATATATGACACCGGATTACGGTTGTAGAAAAGGAGGTAACAAAGAGATGAGAAATGTATAAAGGTACACATAGATTATTACATACCTTGGGCTTAGAGTAAGACTGGTTGTAGAAGTCTTTGAAGAGGAAGAAGAACATGACGGCGTGCATGCCGATCCACCACACGAATGCGCGCGGGTAGTCACAGTCGATGAACAACAGCTGGAACGCGTGCACCATGATGCCCACGAATTGGATCTGAAAAAATTAATCGTACAATTAATATTTATAGCGTTTTAAAACGCTTTCAGCTTAGTTTATGTCGTATTATTTTGGAATTTTTATATTACCTATTATGTAGGAAATAAATATAAATAGTCTTACCATCTGTAGTGTGGTGAGATATCTCTTCCACCACAGATATCTTCTCATTTGTGGGCCCATAGCGGCTAACATGTAGTATGAGTACATGATGATGTGTACGAAGGTGTTGAGAAGGCCGAAGAACGTCGAATGACCGCCGGGCGTGAACTTTACGCCGAACCATACGGACATCGGCATCACACCGTGGTGGATCACGTGTAGTGTTGATACATGATCGAATTTCTTTCTTAGCACAAAGAAGATCTGGAAGGTAAGGTAAAATTAGTTGTCTCCCGGAATTATAGATAAAGAAACATTATAATTGGGAATAACTTTAAAAAGTTATCAAGTTAATAATTGTAACAGTAAACTGTAACAAAAAAAATAATTTAAAACACACATTCTGTTACCTTTCTAACAAAAATAAGGTCAACAAGATAGTTGTAGTTAAACACATTAACATTGTCATAAGTTTATAATGTAGCATAAATAACGAATAAGTATTATAAAAAACAAAAGTAAGTATATTCAGTAAATGATAAATATGTACCTAGGACATATTCAATAAACTTACCGTATCAAAGAATTCTGTGAATTTGGAGAAGTAGTACCACCAACAAGCATGAACCATCTGTAATCGTTTGTAAATAAATAAATAAACTCTTTTGACCCACTCGACAAATTAAAAACCATTAATATTACAGACAATTTTGCATATAATTAGTTATTTATTGATTGATTGATTGTACTATACAATTAATTATTTCAAACAAATGATAATGGTACTATCAACAAAAATAGTACTCAATTTAATTGATTAATAGGGATTCTACTGATTGATATAAAACCGACAATATATTATCAACGTATTAGGATTACATGCAATGTAGTCATGAAAATGAATTATGAAAATTATATAGTGCTAGATGGGATTTAACTTGATGATGATATTGTTATCAGTATGATACATGTAAAATCCATTTCTATTGGTATTAATGCCTGGTTTAATAGTCTTTAATAAATTAGGCAAAAATGGATTTTCTAATATGATTTATGGAATGTCGAAGTAAATATACAGTGATTGCGATGTTAGTGAATGAAGCGAGTGTTTGTCGGTACTCGATGATGGTGCAAATAAGGGACGACGGGCCAGGTCATCATCAGTGCGCATCAGCGGACCTCGTGTAATGCGAAACGGAAACAGAAGGGATTGCGCCCGGCGCTGCGGGCGACAGAAAGTTTGATATCTTAGCATTACTAAGATTTAACATTTTGTTAGTGACACAAGGTTTTGATGTGAAGAGACTTCTCGACAGGAAGGTCGTGTTTCGAGGTAGGTACGCCATGGGGATGTTTGGGAATAGTATAATAAACTCGTGATAATTCACCCTCATTGTTTGTGGATTTTTGGAGTGGTCGACCGGCTGACATTGAAAGTTATACCTGCCTGTGAACCAGCCCGCGGCCCCGATCTGAAACAATTGCCGACACCAGGCCCTTATTTACATGTTCGCTTGACGCCGCATGCCATCACTTGTCACACGGGATATACGTTATGTTAATCACCGCATCGCTCAAATAATGTATGCAGAGGTGACAGACTATTATACAATGTTACTTAACCTATTGTTAGTTGCGGTAATCTGAGTTAAGCCAACTCAGATATATTTAATACTAATTATGACTAGGTACCTTAAAACTAAATCACCACCATTTTCACCCTGTAATTCTATGTACAGATCGCATTGGGGTGATCTGAAAATAAAATGATATTATGTCTATTTACAATGTGGACAGGTTAGTCTTCTGTTGTACGGTGCCCATGACTTAGCGTGGATATGCTTCACTTACTCTAGTAGCTATAGGATTGTCTGAGTAGTCCACAGGTTGGCATCTTAAGCTGTAATGTTTCAGCCAGCCTCCCATCAAACTCTAGGCATGGCATATTAAAACAAAATATAGGTATGGATTTTTAACAGATATAACTTACCTACCACTGCATTCTAGGAAACAATTTTAAGCATAAAAAAAAAAAGTGTCATGCAAGTTTTATCAGAAGCAAAAAATATATTAGTCGTAATTAACATAATTTTATTAAGTGGCAGTATTAATATTACTTTCAGAACTAATTGCTATGTCACATCATGCTTCAAGGATATATCACCAATCATAAAGGGCTCAATATAATAACTTTGATACTTACATTAGCTTTTATACCCTGTATGAATTTACTGATGTGATTATTTTTAACACTAGCCTCTCATTTATACAAGGTTACTTGAGAAACAACATCTTTAGGTCTACTTTTATTTATTATTATAATAATATGATATATTCTGAAGAATCATTATGTAGCTACATATTGTACTGTGTACACGGCAGGGATTAAACAATGGAGTTGAGTAACTAAACAATTAACTCACTCAATATGGCTGGCGTATTTCACTTTGTCTCAATAAACATTATGTAACAATATATCATTAGTGGAGTAATTAATATTTGGAAGACTCATACCTCATAGAATAGCCACATGCTGAATATTACTTGTAAAAAGTTGTATGCTATTAATAAATTTTTTAATTCATATGGTTTTCTATTTTCCATAAACCGTGGTCCTAAAACCTGAAAAAAATAAACTGATATAAGTAATCTAATGCCATAAATTTATTTGTATCCAAAAATATTTGGTGAATGATTTTACCTTGACTAGATAGACGTAGCTTAGACATATTAATAATGTTGGTAGTGGGGAACTCATCAGGAACCATGGATTCGTCCGAGGATCTGAAAAAATAAATCATAATTTCATTCTTACATACTAAAAATTATTATTGATTAGTTTAAAGTATATTATAACAAAGTTCGCTGATTTCTAGATTGTTTTAAAGAAGTATTAGATAGGAAGTGTTTGACAAAGATAAGTCTCAAATAAATTTTAATAAGTAATATTAATGCAGTTTGTTGTTTTGTTTGTCAGTGGAATATTTTTTTTGTTACAATGACCACTTATTTGAACAAGTAGTTATATTAAATAATGAAATAAAATTTTTGTGCCTTAGAATAAAGTTACTAACAGTTCAGAAGTAAGCTTTCATCTATGAATGATACTGAGTGAGAAATTATAATAGAGCAGTACCTATAATATGAGCTTAGCTAGTTTGTGGGTCATCTATAAATATACTACCTTGTGAAAACTGGAACTGTTTTAAGATAGCAGCAACAATTTGCTAAGTATTATGTCACACTCTGTATATAATTTGATTTATTATGTTTACATAGGTCCCAAAATTTCTAGTTTTTTTTGCCAGAATAGCTGGTTTATATATCCTATGGTGATATATATACTAGTGTTTACTACTTGTTCTTGATATTTAATGAGGTAGCCATAAAATGTATATATATATTTTTTTAAGTTTTATATCTATTGTAAGAAATCTGATAACATGGATCATTAAATTGTCTAAAATAAAATTAGGTCTGTAGTACTTATGAAAGAAATTTGATAATTTGACTGTAGACATTTTAGCTATATAATTTTTTTTAATCTTAGGCCTAGTTTAAGTTACAAAAAACTGGTATGAAATTATTCAGCAACGTAGGTATCTAACCAACCAAGATATGGCTTGAAAACTTAGGTGCAGAAAAAAATACTCACCTCCATATTTGTCCATAAAAACGTGCATATCGTCTAGGTATTGAAGTATTAGCGCCATTGCGATGATTTCTGGAATCAAAACAATAAAAATTAATTGAAACAATTGAGACAAACCAAGTGTCAAGACAGGTAGAGCTCGGCTTGCACACTAAATTTGTACCTGAATGTTGGCAAATTGTGAACACAGCGTTTTATGTAGTACTAAAACATTTTTCTAGTTTTATATTTTATTAAAAATGTAGGAGCAACATGTCATAACTATATTTTTTCCTAAGAAATCGAAGCATAAAAATAGGTTATGCAGGGAGGTACGGCCCGACAACTGCCGACAAGCAAGCACCTGACTGACAGTGGCTGTCATTGACGTCATTTACGTCACCGTCAGTAGTAGTGAAGGGACACTATAGTCAACATCTAACCAAAAAAAAAATGTAATCTAATTTTTTTTTATGTAAATCTTCAGAAATATATAGGAACTATTACAACAGTTATGTTTGCAATAGTTTTGCAACAAAATTTTGTGGAAAAATATTTAATATTTTATATGGGTATATAGGTACTATAGTTTGCAACAAATTTTAGTTAAAGAACTACTTTGGAAAATTAGCTGTCTGCCTGACACTGATTATGCCTAAAAAGTATTCAACGTGACATTTACAACTAGCCTGAGTAGGGGGGGGCAGAGATTTCTTGAATAAGTTCGTATGTATTAGCATTAGGGTCAAGGTCAAGGTCATCTGTGTATGTATGTATAAATAGTAAGCACGCTTTGCATACATATGTATATATTAGGAATAGGCAAATGGTTTGATTCGTGATAGGAATATTATTCCACAACAACTCCGATATCTTTGTTTAGAGTCTAGATAAATTTAGGTTAAAATCCTATGGTCAAAAATATTTCGCCAGTTCTGTTTCTATAATATTTATGTAACTAGGCATCTACTATTCATAGATTTGTAATGAAACTTACCTTAAAACTAAGTTCGAGGCACTACGTTATTTTTCTTTGCAGCCTATCTGAAACAAGCATAGAGGTACTCATGAACTATTAAACATACTTAATGAGGTTTATTTTTGGTGGCAAATGAAGCCACACCACCATAATACAGTGGTTTAGACGAAAGTTTAAGTTCTCAGGGTAAATCTTAAATCTTAATCAATCATATAGCCCATACTCAAAATTTGTATCCGCATCGCACACCTAAAATAACATCTTAAACGCTGCCTAATATATTTTAAAAGTCTTGCTGTATATTATTGAAATGAAATATCAAGTAGGTACAGCATATTAATTGAATACACATGAAAGTACCTACCGACACCTTGCCATGCTATGTTTATTATTGAATCAAATAATTAGCAGAGCTAAGCCTTTTGAATGACTTTACATAACACTGATGCTCGAGGTATGTACAAAGGTAGGTAGTTTATTACTTGAATCAAAACCCTCTGTTGAAATACTCCCTAAAGTAAACAATAGTGTGTATAATTAATTGATTAGGCAATTTTTTTAAGTTCTGCCCTGGACATTCTCCTGCGTTCTCAGGAATCTCCGCGGAATTTTCCCGGAATAAAAAATAGCCTACCTATGTAGGTAGGTACCTACTATTCCACATATCCTTCAGCCGTTATTGCGTGAAAGATTGTCGGGTCTTTGTCATCAAAGCGTGAAAATTTAAAAAGCATCCATCTAAGTACCTTCATATAGTTTCGAATCTATAATATTATTACTTACTTACCTACGATTAATGGATATAATATTTGACATCGATAAATGCATACAGTAATACGGCTTCTATAGATTCTACAGGCTCAGCTTAGTTAAGAAACACTTGGTGTGTAACAAAATTACCCAGATACTAGACTAATTACCAACTTTTTTATCAAGATTTCTCATATTCTTAAATACCTTTAAACGCGTCTGTTTGGTAAATACCACTTCTTTCCTCTATGTTTGTACTGACAGTTTTTAGTATCCTATAAGGCTATTCCTAAATAAAATTCACTAATATGTAGTATAGTAGATAGGAAATTTTTATATCTTTTTTATTTATACTCAGTGACTGGTAGTGGTTGTCTATGAATGACGCTAACCATTGTTAAATGAATCTCGATGGTCAATGTCGGTCAATTAGCGATTACAGGCACTATCTACGTCAAGGAATTTACAGTTTCCGCGATTCTTGGTCTACATTTATTTCCTGATAACCCTGAGAATCTCTATTAATTTAAAAAATAAATATATTACTAGAAAAGTTCTACACAATAAATACTAAGAAGAAGTTGCCTATATATTTTTTACTTTACAAATAAGGGAGCGGGAGATTGAAATAGAAAATGAGAGCGTACAATCGTTTTTAAAAACATGTAAGAAACTCTATTACTTTATGTAGATACGTATGGATTTGTTTGACCTACATGCTTATTAGGCGCGGCATGTCTGATATACCTACATGTCACTGAATGACGTATCGTTAGTTTTACGATGTAGAAGCCAAAGTAGAATTCTATGATAAGAATTAAAATGTCTACAGGTAGATTCGTAGGTAATGATAACATATCAACATTAGGTACCAGAGGTTCTATATGCATTTCACAATTAATGTAAATAAGTAGGTTGTTAACTGATAAATTTTATGTTCTTCCGTCACGAACTTGGCAATGTACTGTAAATAATTATATTAAACGTATGCTACCTAACGCACAAAGATATCCCGGAATATCTGTTGATTTTAATAAATTAAAATATAATTATGTATGTCATAACTTTATCTATCACTAGAGCGCTTGCAGTCTTTAGGTCTTGTGTCAATCCGACTTATTAATTTGCTCCAATTAAAATCGCTGCCTCCTATAAAAAATAAAATATCAGCGAAACGATAATGCGTTGTCAACTCTGAATCATGATATTAAGCACCATATGCTTCTACTTTTATTGGCCCTACACTACGGTGGTGCTACATACCCGGATGAAGTTCACACTAAGATTTCCACAAGTAATAAATCAAAACCCTAACTTCAGAGAGCAGCTCTAAGTAGTAGATACCTGATTGAGTAAGTACTTCTTATATATTGTTATCGCTATTTTATTGAGATTTATTCTTAGTCTATACGATGATAAGGTTAGTTATCGTATTGTAATCAAATTGTTTTCTAAAATAAATCCGTAATAAACACGTACATATCCTAAGTATCTAATCTAACATTGATTTATTAAGATAAAGAGATAATATTCGTCAGGCAAGTATCATGTAACGTAGCAAGAATGCGTTTATTGCCACAACTTTGATTGAGTGAGCTCGTTGTATACGAGGTTCTCAATACTCCTATTGTTTATTCATGTCCTTTGTGAGAATATCAATATAAGATCGAGGATGTTTTGGCGGTGGCGGGTGGTGGCGGGCGGCGGTGCAATGTGCAACTGCAGAAGCTAATATGATTTGGTTCTTGTCATTAGTCGGAGTAGCCGGTCGTGTCTAAGTGGGTCATTGGCTGCACGTCGGGTTATGTAATGCACGGTGATCAGCGAGCGGCCCGCTCCTAAGTGCACCGTGCACCGACTGTGCGCCATGTGCCGTGCGCCTGCGCAGCGCATTGGGCGAGCGCGAGTACCACTCTAGTGTCTCTCTATCACGGCGACATTTGCAACTACATACCCACATTAAATTTAACATCAAACCGGTTTTACTATTTAGAACATCTTGCAACTTGATTTTGCAATTCCGATCATAAACGACGCTATTTTAACACAGATTTGCATAAAGCACCGTTCGCCGTGATCATGGATCGATTGTCACTGTTTCAACATAATGTAAGGCTGAGTTATGAGCAAAGTTCACATTGGAACTACATTGGTACCTACTTTATGCGTTACTGACCTAAACAGTAACACATAAAACGTTTCAGGTGCATATTCTTGTCTCTTTGACTTAAACAGTTTGATGGTACCAATTAATAAGAATAGGATTGGTGTTTTATTCTAAATCTTAATTTGATATGATTGACGACGTAGAAGTTGTAGAACTCAAAAATCTCTAGTAATTTTCACTGAAACGCAATTTTAACATAGAGTGGCCATCGTATCAAAAGCACATAGAGTCCTTGGCCGTCCACTGAGACATATAGCTACTAATCTTCTAGGTCAAGGTTTACATTCTGGAGCCTAAAGGCATTCGCGTGACATGACCGAATCAACTTACACAATGATGATTAAACTATGATTAATTTTTTTTCCCAGGAAATGATATTGATAGAGTATTTCAATGCTTCAAGTTCTTTCATGAAACGGAAAATACAGGTCGAGGCTTTATATGACTAGTAGGAACTATAATTTTTTTTAAAGTAGATGCCATGGATTATGGAATATTATAACAGGTATCGTTTCGTACGTACATATTTATTATTAAAATGATAGTGTACCTTTAATTTTTTTGATTAAAAAATCAGTTAAGTAGGTACATAGTTTATTTAATCAGTTTGAATAAACTTTGGATATGAGGTTAAATATCACGTTAATCAAATTCATGAGTCAATATTTGCTAACGGATGCATGGTAACTGCCGTAGCAACTTTATAAAGTTTTAACTGGCCAGTAAAAAAAGTAAAAAAAAAATTAAATCAAATGAACTGCTCGTTCCTGTGTTCTGCATGTGGTTTTGAGTTAATATAAAAAATACAAAATTGTTTCTTGTACATTTCCATTATCGGCTTTCCGATTGATTTTAAATCGTTGTTATGCAATAAGTAATTATTTATGGTGGCTATTCGCAGGTAAGGTAGGTGCGCATAAAGGATAATGATATGAATATGAGCAAATTATATAGAATGAGTTAGCATTCGAGTTAAACAATTTTAAAACCAGTACTGAATCTAGGTGTGCAATGGCTCGATGGCTTAGTTTATGCGTTAGTTAATCCTTTGTTTGTGTTCTTGAGCAAGTAGGTAATGTAAAGGATTTTTCATACGAGATCATGTCATGCTTATTACGTTGTGTGTTAATATTATGACAACATAGAGGCACTTATACAAAGACATTCTGGTGAAACGCTTGCTTAAAATAATCAAGAACTGGTCTACCTTGTTACTTTATAAAAGCTATATAGGTGATCCGATTAGCAAATGTAGGTGGTTGTTTTGGCTTTTCTTTTGAACCATTCTTCACCCTTTAACCAAAAGCTTGTGATATAAAAGATTGTTTAGTTTTTACTTTATAGGAATATACCAGTAGGTGTATGGCACGATATTGATTAAACGGTTGTAGCCAACGAAATTCGAAAAGAGAATAAAATATATAATAATAATAATAAAGTAATCCCTGAATAAGTATATCCTGCTACCCTGCAACGCTACTGCGCATGCAAAGCATCTTATATCTACCTATTGTACCTACCTACCAAAATATTAACATACTTGTTATTTATTTATGTATTTATTATAAATATGACACGGAATAGATCTGTATAGAGCAATGGAAAATATTTTACGTCAAGAGGTAACTACTTGGAATTATATACCGGAATTACGAGTTTTGTTCTGCGGTAGGAGGTTACCTACTATTTACATAAAATATTTGTATCCTATGTGTTGGTATTATTTAAATTATTGCAACGTACTTAATAGGTGTCGTTTATGTCGTTGACCATCATATTTTGTTGGACAGTAGTTTGTTCAATGTCTTCTTGGTGATCGGGAGGGTACCTACCGGCCGCGGCCGTTACCGTCATGATAATCATGGCCGTCGCGTGGGAATACATGTACTTGGAATTATAATTATATTTACATTCTTAACCTGTACTTGTCGTTTAATGTACTTGTCTAGCGCATAGCGCCTTTGAACAAAGACACACGCCATTATAGTACAATAGATTACATTCCGTGAAAGAATCGAAGACGACCCGTGCACATACTAAAGTGTCTTTAAGGAAAAATAAATGTCTTTGTTCATGTTTATTTAGTAGTATCGTATTAAAAGGTGCAGTGCTGTTAGGGTAATAAGGGCAAACTTTAAAATATATTTAAAGGTATACATATAATTATAAAGGTATACAGGTGTAAGCTATGATCGTTTTCGATGTCTAATATTACAAATTATTTAGTTTAGTTTTTACTTTATGTTTTTACTATTTACAGTTGGTTCTGATGATAACTAATAGACTTTTTATATTTTATCAGCTCTATGATATAAAATGATTTAAAAAAAGCCTTGCAAATGTATTTGATGAATAACTATAGTATAACTAAGTTGGTATAAGTAAATTTTCTTAAAGAAAAGGCCACCTCAAATGTCAATGGAAACTACGATCGGTAACGAGTTTTTTGATCCTATACCTACATCGATATCAATTATATAGAGGTCATATGACAATAAATCTTTGTTGTTCAAAGAAAGCCCCGTGGGGAAGCCCCTTTACGTCATATTGTCATGCTTTTAAGTAGATTCTGGAGAAGCATTCCTCTACAGAAAATTACTACTACCGCATACTTACAAGATCAAAGGTAATCCATACTCATAGTATGTTTTGTAGTACTCTTATTATATCTAAGAGACGTCTAACTAACATTACCGTCAAGATAAGAACAATTTATAATAATAAAATAAAACAATGATAATGCTAATATACCTACTTATTCTTAAATTAAAGCCTAATAATATTATTATGTACCAAATATCTGCCCTTATAATGTATCGTTTGGTATTCAGCTCAGATTCAGTGTGTTATGTATTTAGGTATTCAAGACAAGTCAACATAATGGCAAATGGACTCAATTTATTTAAGATCAGCATAAAATAAATAAAACTTTAATGTTCAGTAGGTATCAATTTTTACATAGTATAAAACAAAGGCGCTTTTCGCCTTTTTTTAAAACTATGCAACTGATTTAAATAAGGTCTTCATTAATAATACAGTGAGTAAGATGAAGGTTTATGTGTAAGTATTAGGTACTATTACTCTTAATATGGATTTGAGTAAATTGGCTGAATTATGACCGTCCCAAGTCGGAGTGGGCCGCTAGTGTACAAAAAGACTTACAACTTCGTTCGTATTTAGAATTACTAGTTTTTTAGAAAATGTTCGATTTCATGTATCTACACTAAACAGTAAATTGTATGTATGGCATAAACCTCAAAAAGGGAAGTAAACATTAAAGTACCCAGTTTCTCTATAGAAAGTGAATGTAAAAAAAATGGAATATTAATATATATAGATTGGTAATATAACTATTCAGCCGTTAGTAGTTTTTATTTAAAACAAAGCCGAGTAAATTGTCTTTTGTCGTTTAATAAAGAGAAACTACGTGAGAATTTTATGCCCTATTGTGTTATAAATATGAATTATTATCCCTATTTTAACTCTCGTGATGGAATAACAATTTATTGTTTAACTGTGGTAAAAATTACACTAGTAAAAATTAACCTAGCCTTTAGTACGTAGGTACGTACCTTTATATCAATTAAGGCTAGGTTAGAAATAATTACGATATTACAGACATAATCTTTTTGGTACAGAGTGACAACCCTACAGCATTAATATCGTAGCTATATATAGTGTCGTAGCTATTTTTGTTACCTTAAAAGCATCCATTTAATAAAAGAAATAGATTTTGATTTTGAATTACAATATTTTTATTATAACCATCACAAATGAAATAAATTATTGTATAACTTAATTTCAAAATAAGATAGTACCTACCTACTAATATTATGCATCAAGAACACAGCAAAATAAATTGTATTTATGCATGTATAAAAACCTATTTAAACCATAAAAAAGTTTTATGAATATTTTGATTTTGTTACATAAATAATTTTCTTGTGCGTTTTGTTTATTTAAAGTTTTCTACAATAAATTGTTATATTTATCTACATCTACATGAGAAGATCTCAATGAATAGCTTATCAACAATAATAGGGTAGATTATACTCAGCCAAGTAATTAATATTTATGGTAAATTATCATAATATATATATAAGCCGAGACGCTATGGTATGCGATGTAAATAATATCGATTGTGCTTGTACACTCCGCTTGCTTGCACCACGTGCGGTTTATACATTAAATTATATAAAACTACAAATACTGGATGTATTGGCAGTTTTATCAGCGGAACATGCACTTGTAAGACAAATTAACACCTACCATGTATTAAAAACAGGAAAAATGAACGGGCTTTCCTCATTTTATAATTTAGACTTAAATAAAAAAACATGTTGGTTATCAGTTTTTTTCAGGGTCCGTATCAAGTTTTTCATTTATTATTTTAGACTAATCTTGCGCAAACGCGACTCAGGGCTACTAATGTTCGTGGTCGCATTACAAATGACGGACTAATTTTTGACATGAAGCTAGGTATCGTACCGTACACATGCATAATGTGCGTTTGTATACTCGTATCGTACACTTGACCTACTCAAATGAAGGATATTTGTAAAGAACATCATTTAATGTGTTAATGCATTGGTAAAGCTAAGATTGCTACGAGTTTTGTTTATTAATGTATATTTATTGAATTAAGTAGATATTTGATTCTAATGCGGACTTCGTTCTGTTTTCAAATAATAATACACACATATAGGTATGTATATCGTTCATACAAAAATAGGCATTATTAAATAAACAGTTCCTCCGTACATGTGTTTTTTTTTACTTATTTCAGTGTGTGTACATAAATAAATAATTAAATGTAACAGTTTATAGTAGACGTAATTAAGAATTACTTATGTTGTCGCCATTGTATTCAAATAATTACGTTAGCCAGCCTATCTATTGGATCGTGTGTTTGGCATTGACATTGACAGTGCGTGCTCACACGCTAGTTGACGTCGAAAATTCCGTTTTGTAATTGAAAATAACTTTCAATGAAGTGTATCGACACTTACTCGTACTTGACTGCCGAGCCGACTGTGAACGCAATCAGTGGGCCATTGTGGGCCAAACCACTTATTTCCGCTTTTTCATTAACTATTTAATGGACTAAATAATGTAATATGATACATAAATTAAAATTATAAAATGTGAAACCTAATATCGTTCGTGTGGTGAATACGCATGACCGTAAACATTGGATATAATAGATTTCAACGCGTTTCCCGAGATTCGCTCATGGGGTTTGGAGGTGTTTTTTTGGATGAGAACGTTAAATATGCTTACACCAATTTCATATTTGAATATGTGGTAGATTTTACAACTGTTTCAGTTTTGGATATTCATCGAGCTCTTTTTACATTCTGACTGGTGCCGTAAAACTATGTTAATGTTTTATTAATATGAATGGAGCACCGCCCCCAACCAATAAGGGAGAGAGATAAACAGCATCATTGAAGGATTGTTAAAAAAATTAATAAAAAATATACTTATTATAGAGGTAAGTGACCGATCTTGGGGTAATGTTGCAACCAAATATGTGCAATTGCCAATTATAGCCCAAGTTTTCCGGACGGCGATTAAGACTACGAAGTTCGAGCGAACAAGGTCGGCGAGCCGTGCTAACCCTGAGTGGCGATGCCGAGTTGCGCACCGCACCGGTACCTGTTCGTATATGGATGACCATTTTATCCCCCCCCCCCCCCCTCCCCACGTACCTACTCTTGATATTTTGAGAATTTCATCACCATTTTATAGTTCGCGAGGATTACGGATACAGACTATAGATAAGGCAAATCAAGACTCGTCAACGTTTACATTATTTTATGTCAATATTTAATTTCAGATTTAGCCTCCGGAATTAAATAGATATGTACTAAAAAAATGTGTATTTATTAAATAAATTTATAATGACATCATAACGCCCTACCTAGGTTACACGTGAGCAGATGGGAGTTCTTTCCATTTTTATAGTTTTATTGAATACTACACATGTGACCTTGTGCCTCTTACAAAATCGCTTAAGTCATTGATCAGAATGAACCTCGAATCGATTCCGTAATTTCGCGAGGTGGTAGGTATAGGTCATTATGAACGAGACAGTTAACAACACTCGAATGATGTTGCATTCGTTCTATCAAGGTTTCTTCATAGAGACTCTTATTGTTTTCTGCATTGATTACTCATCACGAGTTAGTTAGTTGGCACTTTACTTTGTCTCGTTCATTAGTTAATTGTTTGTTTTTGCTAACACTTACGTAAAAATTTACAATTTGTCATTAAATTAAATACTTAAAAGCATTAATATTCATTCTAAACCCGAAAGGGAGTTAATGAGGAGTTGTTATTTACATATTTAAAGTAATTAATTACTTATATCACTTCTATATTACTTTTACCTATATGATAATTTTACTCCACCTTGAAAAACTGGCCTCAGATTTAGAAATGTGGCTCGCAAGGTTAGTGGCAAAAAATGTATGAATTATTTCGTCGTAAATTGATAATTGTGGGATATGTTATCTGGGGAGTGTGGAAACATTTGAATTCTAAATAGATTTATTCATAAAATATTCAGAGCTCAATGTAGCTGGAACTTGTTTAATGCCCTTATTTATTATTTAAATAAATATTTTAGTCAATTTATAGAAGACTGAGGTAACTTCGCAAATAAATATCTAGGGACATTTTTCACACACGGACAATCTGATTCCAAATTAAGCATCAAAGTGAGCTTGTGTTATGGTAACCAGATAGCTGATATACTACATATACTACTTTTAAATACATACTTATATAGATATTTACATCCAGACACAGGACAAACAGACATATATTCATGCATACAAATGTTTGTCCTGGGTGGGATTCGAACCCACGACCCGCGGCTTGAAAGTCGGGGTCACTAACCACAAAGCCAACCGGGCTGTCAAATTCGTAATTGTCGTTAATAAAGGTGGACCTTGGTAGTGTATGAAGTAAATATGACGAAAAGTGGAATAAAATGTGCAAAACAAGCAGTGATAGAAAGTGGGGTACTGTGGCCACGGTACGTAACTTGCAGCCGGATCGTAGAGTGAGAGAGCTCTATGTATAGAGTAGTTAACCGTAGTCCGAGCGCCCGCGTTTTATTACACACTTCTCATTATCTCTCGCAACGATTACAATTTGTCATTTTGATGCGGATTACGACAATATAATCGTAAAGTGTAATACAAGTAATTATTATGTAACACTACAAAAACTGTAGATTAAGTGTTGTGATTTTCTATTGCAAAAGTAACAAACACAATTTCTGATTGAGCCATCTTAATGGAAATTAAAAACTTATCGGTAAAGAAATCATACAACGAAGATTTATCTGTGCAATAAAAACTTTAGACATTTAGGGTGCTGCCTGCCAAAGTCCATATCATGGTAATGAAGGCTCAATAGAAGGTCACAAAATGGATTAAAAATATTTGATATAATAATGATACTTATAATATGTGCATAATTTACACGAGAGATCCGGTCGATAGTTGCAAAAGAATGTTCAATGAAACGACCCCAAATTTGACTCAATAATACAACATTGAGACAGATGGGTCCGCTGCTTATGGTTAAAAACAAGCTAGAGGGCAATCCAAGGCTTTATAGTTAATTAAATACTTATGCAAAATTCATAAATCACTTTTAGTCAACTTCAAAAGGTTGAGGTTTTAATTCGATGTCGGTATATATGTTTTGTTAGGTGTTGTTACGTTTTAACAGTAGGTACAGAAAAATAATGTCACATAAGTGAACATTGAAAAGATGAAAAATATGGGTATACCTATTTAGTCTCTGGACATTTTTCGAGATTTCAAATGTTTGGTGTGATATAGGGTGTGGTCCACTAAAATTATGTGTTCATTGTCAGTGAAATGGGTGTGCGATACGATGCGATGCGTTTGCGCAACACCCGGAGGCAACAATGTCGACCCTGAACTCAATTCGGCCGCGATCATTTTGCAACTAATCGGTGGTCGGTGCGACCGCGCACCGAGCGCCCGCGCCGCTGCTGCCGCCGCCGCGGAGGACGTCCCCGTCGCCTGCGCCCGCGGCGGCGCAAATGTAAACATTTGCAGGCGCGAGTCGATCACACGAGGCCGATCAGGACGTGCCCCGACACCCCAACACGACACAAACCATCAAATTACCTACAATTCATATCCAATATTCTTGGACTGCCTCATATTATTATCTCATTACTTTAACAAACATGGGATTTCTTGACGCTAGTGATAAAACAACATTTTGTCACCGGCAAATCCTTTTACAGAGATGAGGAAGCCTTGCCTACCGACTTCCTATTGGTCAGTTGTGGATTTACGACTATTCATTAGTTTGACTGTGTAATTTTCACGTCTACATGTTGTTTACTTGTATGTTACGTAAAAAATGGCTGTTCATTGAATGATATCTAAGATAACTATGAGTCTTTATGTTTACTAAACGTAATACGTATACGGAAAAAACGTTCGATCAGCTCTTGGTGCGTCACTGGATCTGTGTACTAATATATAATGTACATTGAATATAGGCCTTTCCGAAGCACCTAGCACATTTCATTAGTATTAGCATGTGTATCGAATCAATAATATCTTTGATAAACTATAATAAAATGGTGATCAAATCCAAGAATGTCAACGCGGGTTTATTTTATACCCTTCGGGCTCGTATAGATCTTTATAATTCTTATGTTCGTACTCTTCCGGTTGGTTTAATATTTTATACGTCACTATAGTCAGTATACGGTGGAGCAAAAACTAATTTTTACGCAAGCCCCGTGAGTGTGGGTTGGTGGGTTTCACAGCCATTGAATCACTTCTTTTAGATATGCAATTTCTTCACAAAATTTTCTACGTGAACGATGTATCCATAACGTTTGTTGTTGTCTGAGGTAAAATTTAGTGAGATAGTTTTATAGCTTTAAATGGAGTAATGAACCTACATATTACTATTGTTATTTAAATGTTTCAAGAAACTACTGAACCTCAATTCCCCTTGAAAGAGAGTAAAATCAATTTAGGGTAACACATTTCAGTTAAGAATATTAAAAAAATATTTAATGTTTTTATTATGTAGGTACTCAATACCTGTCGAGCCGTCCACGTGACTGGGATCCAAGATAAAAAGTAGGCATTGGGATAATCCGTAGGTACCCATATATTCTATTCGTAATACTAAGATCGAAATCCTTTCAACCACTCATGCATTTATGCATGTCCAGACATCTAAACATTCACATTTATTAGCATTAAAATAAATAATATAGGAATAGATTTGTATATTAGTAAGATTGATGATATACCGATGATTCGAATGTCAATGCCAAGTCAAATTTGTGTGTGGTCGAGAGAGAACTTTGACCTTGTTATCATGCTTACGCTTGGAACCGCTATGATTTTGAATGACTTGTCTATATATTAAATACTAGCTGCCCCCGCGCGGTTTTACCCGCGTAGTTCCCGTTCCCGTGGAAATACAGGGATAAAATATAGCCTTTGTTACTCGGGGATAATGTAGCTTTCCAAAGGTGAAAGAATTTTTGAAATCGGTCCAGTAGTTTCGGAGCCTATTCATTACAAACAAACAAACAAATCTTTCCTCTTTATTATATTAGTATAGATATCTATAAAATATTGTTTATTGAATTATGTTTTACTGGCCTTGGTGGTTACCTACCCAAAAGAAGCTGAGCGTGAGTGCGATTCTCATTTCTCATCCAGGACAAACATTTATGAGCACGAACATATATCTATACGTATAAGTTTAATTTGAACGTGGACAGTCGTAATAACTAAAACCCCCCAAACCTGATGTCGACTTAAATTTGCAAGGAGTGATAAAATATTATAACCGCGTTTCAGTGAATATGTTTTAAATCACCATACCTAAATCCTAAGATCTCTGCCAAAGTCATCGTTATTAACTTCAGTGATTAATTGAAATTACCTATTAGGTTTTGTGTTTGAACCCATATACCTGTTGACCCAAGGGGATGCTAGATGAGAATTGAGATATGAGAGTTTGTAAGGATAATTTGATACCCGAAAAATCTAATTACACAATCAAGGTATTGATCGTTACCATCTAATTAAATATTATATTCTAATATAGGTATTTAATAGTTATATATTCTGCATTCAATTTGATACTCGATCTAAATATATGTACATAATCACTTCAATGAAAAAACACAAGTATGAGTAGACACGGTCACGGGAGATCCGCTGAATAAATAAAACAACATAATTTAGTACCAATGTAATAAGATCAGATAATTTTAAAAAGATATCAATTTTGAATGATTCTAATTATTCATAAGTTTTATAAATATCGTGACATTTTTAATATTAGGTATAAATTCATAAATTCAGGTATTTTAGTACAAAGAACGAAGTACAAAATCCATTTCATGATATACATATTTATTTTTATTATGAACTAGCTGCCTCCCCGCGGTTTTACCCGCGTAGTTCCCGTTCCCGTGGGAATACAGGGATAAAATATAGCCTATGTTACTCGGGGATAATGTAGCTTTCCAAAGGTGAAGGAATTTTTGAAATCGGTCCAGTGGTTTCGGAGCCTATTCATTACAAACAAACAAACAAACAAACAAATCTTTCCTCTTTATAATATTAGTATAGACAAACTCAACTTAGCGCTTTCGATAAAAAAAAATATTTTTGTCTTATCCCATTGTAACAGAAATCTTTAAAGCTAATATGTTTCACTTCCTTGATAATTTAAATCGTTACTTTTTTATGTTAAGGAACATTAAGAGAATCCAGTTTGTCCATATCTAGATATTCGCAGTTAAGTTTCATTTATTTATTCAAGTTATAAGTATGAACTTATTTGTAAATTTCTACTAAATCAATGCGTATATTTTTGTTTTAAAAACATGATTTTGACACTGGGCACCTAAAAGAGATACGAGCAGTTATTATGTTTTTATGCACTGCGCAGTGGAAATAAATGTATACAAATGTATTTTTATATGTGTATTTTATTTCATTTTATACTCTGCAGAACGGTAATGACAACGGGACCGGGGTCCTACCACTCTCTCTTAGAGCAGTATTGTTTTAATCTTATTTTTGGTTCCCCGACAATTTTGTGTGAGAAGGTAAAACTAATATTAAGAGGTAAAAGAGATGGTGGGTAGGGTACTTAATGTTTTATTCTATTGTTTCTAAAGCTGTGGCATAAAATTTACGGTTCAAATTATGCAAGATTTAATATTTTCGTTGTTGTTGTTGTTTTAGTCTATTGGACATCTTATGCAAAATAATCTACGTTTTCTGTATCGTAATATACACACATAGACTATTTTTTTTATTCGGTAGATCAATTAAATCTAACTAACATCTAACACAAGTATTTAACTTATCCCTCAAAACAGAAAAGGTTCCCAAACAATGGTGTAATTCCGATATAGTTCTGCTATACAAAAAAGGAGACCCACTTGACATTGGGAACTATAGACCAATCAGTCTATTGCCGAGCATTTATAAACTTTTCACAACAATACTCTTGAGCAGAATCACACCACTCATAGACGCATCACAACCAATCGAACAAGCAGGCTTTCGCTCAGGTTTTTCAACAGTGGATCATATCCACACCTTGGAACAAATACTAGAAAAATATAAAGAATTCAATCAACCCCTCTATGTGGCCTATGTAGACTACACGAAGGCATTTGATACCATAACTCACACCTCTATTTGGAGAGCCCTTAATGTCTGTGGCGTAAGTAAGACATATACCAACATCATAAAAAACATCTATTCTCAAAGTACAAGCAGAATCAAGATGGAAAATAAAGGAGAACAGATTTCAATAGAGAAAGGCGTCAAACAAGGGGATCCTCTATCACCGAAAATCTTTATAGCAGTACTGGAATGTATCTTCAGAAACCTTGATTGGAGCCAAAATGGCCTACCCGTACTAGGGCACCACCTTAGTCATCTGAGATTTGCAGACGATATCATCTTGTTTGCTAAATCTGCCAAAGAGCTAGAACAAATGATGCAATCTCTTGCAAATGAAAGCAAAATATGTGGCCTGCAAATGAACGCAAACAAGACTAAGGTGATGACAAACAGCATACAAAGACCTATAAAGGTCTTTGGACAACAGATTGATTATGTGCAAGAATATGTGTACCTAGGAAAACAAGTTTCATTCAACAAAAACAGTAATAAAGAGGAAGTGAACAGAAGGATCAACAGCACATGGAAGAAGTTTTGGCTACATGGGGACATTTTGAAGGGAGACTATCATTTAAAATTAAAGAAAATTGTCATGGATACATGTATACTTCCAAGTCTAACTTATGGCAGCCAAACATGGACATTCACAAATAAAATTAAAAGTAAAATAAATACATGCCAACGATCAATGGAACGTAGCATGCTTAAAATAAGAAAAATACATAGAACTCGCAGTGAAGACATAAGGAGGAAAACCAGGCTTACAGATGCTCTTGAACAAGCTTTGCGACTTAAGTGGAAATGGGCTGGTCATCTGTCAAGATACACAGATAAGAGATGGTCTTTACAAACTACCAAATGGGCAGGGCCTGCTGGAAAAAGAAGCAAAGGCAGACCACTTAAACGTTGGGACGACGATATAAAAGAATTAGCAGGTAAAGACTGGATGATATTCTCCCAAAATAGAGACAACTGGAAGGAACTAGAGGAGGCTTTTACCCGAAAGGGGTTCGTGTAAAGGAACAGCTAGAAATAAATATATTATATAACAAACATAATTATAACTAACCTAGTTTAAGTAATCTACTAAAACTTTGAAATGTAAACATACTTTATACTGAAATTAAAAAGCTCATTTATTATTATTAGATCAATTAAAGAGGTATTATTAGAAACTCCTTGTATAAAAAACGATCTAAAAAGTCTAACTTATAACACAAAAAGTTGGTTGGCACTTCGCAGGTACAACAATAAATTATTACGTTGGAACTTTTTCAATAACAATTTTTTACACTATAATAAAAACCGGGTTATGTCTGCAAAATATGCTTATTGCTTACAAATATAATAACTAACATGTTATTTTATCCGCTTTTATTTTAATTCAAAGTTACTATGAGCCAGGAAACGATTACCTTCCTACACAATGTAACCTAACTAGGTATAACTATTTTCTAAAATTCAATAGCAGCTGTGCTAAGATGTCTGATATTATGAGAGATAATAAATACGGTTTTATTTATCCATTTAAATTTAATTTCGTAGGTTTAATTATATCAAATAATATTTCGATTTTTTATCTACCATACAGGTATGATCATTAAACATTTATTATTTGGCAAAGATATTTTAAAGTGCATCTTGGGATGATGAACTCTAAAAAAATGAGGTTTGATCCGAATTACTGGCAATGACAGACAATTTTTTTATTGGAATATGGAACTAAATACATAAATAATAATCAGATTTTTGTTTAATCCATAATTAGTTACCATGAAGAAGAATAATAATATAACTTGATACTAGCAGCGGACTCAGTGTAGAGTTCGAAAGAGGAAGTTGATACATGCGAATTTCTACTGTGAAGTAGAGGTTTGATCTAAGGTTTTTCTATCTGTTTAAAGATATAAAACTTAAATAAAACTTAATAGTGAACTACTTAGTTACTGAGAATTATCTATATTTATATCAAATATTTCGTATAATTTTGCTACTCATCCAAAGATGTAATAATAAGTTTTAGACATTGCACCTAGCAAATCCCGTTTGAACAATGACGTCAATGTTAAAAATTCCTTATTATTTTAATAAGGCATGCGTCGAGGCTTTATAATATAACGTATATATATGACGTCAATGTAAAAGCCTTAAAACAGATCAAGTTTACTCGCGTTCTTTATTTGTGCTTAACTCGTTTGACCTTCACAGATTTCCGATGTTAGCTTTCCTTATTTAGTTTATAGCCTTCGATTTTTAAAAGTAATCATGATATTTAAGTTATCGATATTTATTCAGCATATAAAATTCGTAGTGGTATTGACCTTAATATGACTAGCTAATTTATCATTTCGTCATCACATTAGTCGTACAATTTTTGTGCTACCCTGATGTGCGACGTATTATGAAAGAACATTCATAAAAGCTAGGTTGGTCGAGTAAGCAAAATTTTTTAAAATAATTAACCAGTCGTCATGGAAAAAACCATCACTTTGAAACATATAATTTGTTAGAAGTGTATTTAAATATAAATATATATAATCAACGGTATAGACCGAGAGATTGTTGAAGGTGTTTGTTAATGTCAACCTAGTATGTCGAGATTTAGAAACCTTCATATAAATATAAAGGTGCTGGGTAAAACGTATAAGTATGCAAATACATAGTTGATGACTTAACGTTTGTCATATGATATTCGCTTATCAATTGGCACGTATTTCGCGACCTAATTCATTTCACGAGAACGTTAAAGCCGTAGCCGTAGCTCGTAGGTACCTACCTACGTTACGTGGTACGGTCCTGGTACGTAGTACGTGGAGCCTAAGGCCAACGGAGAGGCATGTTAATCTCATGTCATGTCAGTGGCCAGGCGCAGGCGCGATGACCTTACGTCACGCGCCCACCGCTTTGCGTCGACACGCGGTGGGAATACTAACGCCACCAGAACGCCTTGGTGGATCCTTGGCTTCAAAACCGAGCTCCTTTCATAGTGGACTGTTGCGTCCATAGCATGTTCTCTACGATTCAATTCAGTTAACTTTATATTATCGTCTCTGTTGTACCGTCTCGCCGCATAGCGCACACACTGCACAATCGAACAGTGGACTGACGGATGTACAATAACGTACATAGAATGTGATGTTGATAAACTAACTATTCAATAACATTTAACTTACATTGAATTGTTGCATCAGAGACATAATAACACGATGGATGAAATTGATTACTAGATTAAGTGATATTGCAAATTAATTTATATTGTAAATTATTCGGACTTTTAATTGAAAAATATTCTAGCTAGGAAATTATATCTAATCTTAGAGAAAACCCTTGATTAGATCAATGTAACAGTCGTAGTTGTTCTCGGAATGTGGCAATGATGTACATTAGCACTTCTTGTTAATAGTTCATTGCCTAAACATATGAATCACTAAACGCACCTGAATCACAACGATATATTTATGTATAAATGTGTTTATGTGAATAGAATAATTTATACGCACCTGTAATAAAACTTTTCATGGCCGAGAAAGAATCTTGATTGATTACGAAATTAGTTGAGATCACTTTGAAATAAAAATGTTGTTTGTACCCATTCACAATCTTAATCAGTACCTATTGTGTTAATTGACTCCCACTCAAAGTAGTCGCTAACGCAAGATCAGAATATAAATAATATTAAGTACAATGAAAAGTGAATCATTAAAGACTTTTCCCATTTTTTATGGGATGGCTTTAGTTACGCTTAGTGAATTAAGCTGTGGTTAATTATCCAGAGTTAACAAATAAAGTAATTATCATAAAATAACTTAGATTTAGAGACACAGGACCAGGTTTTGGTTCTTACAACTAATGCATCATCCCATCATATGGTTCAGGTAAAGTTGTAATATGGTAGGCAATATTATGATTCTCACCTGCGTATGATCGGTCAGTCAGACCGGCGAGGTCCTTTCCGGAAGCTATGTCCAGCGGACCACGAGCACATTCACTAACCGAGTGTGGACAGCTGATGTCCACTTAATGCCACAAATCGGACGGTGGGGGCGCTAGGGTAGCGTGTGTAGAGTCGCGGGACGGTGTGGGTGCGCGGAGTCAGCGCCTGCGCTCGGCGTGCAGGTGAGCTCGGTACTGGCGGCGCGCGCTGCCCCCGCGCGCTTTTATCACATCGCACATCATACGCCTTCAACTTGACATCGCACCTCGTGCTATACATTTTTTTAAACAAAATTATTAACGATAATAATTAGTTCAGTTTATTTGACATTGCAAACATTAACAACAACATTCTCCACATTCGGTGACTACTTACTTCAGACACCAAACGTGAACGCAGTGCATGGCGCCTGCACTACTGGCCTGTTGTTAATTTTTGTGTGCTATTGAAATGTTACCATGTACCATATTTGTATTTGCACTTAGTTTCGAGAAGAGAGAACTACGAAACTATTGCTGCCACTAACTATGACGTGAGAGTCGATTCGTAGTCGATTATTTTTTATCAAAAATATGTATTAGGTTGATTGACAGCCCTGCTATTAATATATGTTTAACAGACTCATTTAACACAATATTTGTTTACGGAAGTATTGTGTTATACTAAAATAATAAATTACAAAGGCGATCAAAAATCAATAAGCTAAATGGATTAACAAGTAGGTACAACGCTATGAAAATAAACAAAATTTATTGAAATTAAATAATAGCTGGTTGTATATTAAATTCAGTATATTTGAAAAATAATACCAATAATAGGTACCTATTATGAAAGGGTCGTAGAAATACAAGTAGCGCATAGGGTACAAAAAGTAGTAAAAACTAACAAATCTTCTTATATATAAAATTCCCGTGTCACAATGTTAGTTACCGAAGCGGCTTGACCGATTTTTATGAAATTTAATATGCATTTCTGTAGGTCTGAGAATCGGCTACTATCTATTTTTGATACCCCTAAGTGATCACGGGAACGGGAACTACGAGGCCGCTGGGCCGCTGGGCGGCAGCTAGAATAATGTATAATTATAAATTATGTATAGTTATATCAAATATTAGTAGGTAGGTAATTTGGGTAGTTTTTATTTATTTATTTTAAAGTTAATTTTATCTAAATTTAATAGAAATAAGATTTTTTATCGATATCGAATATGATGTTTATAATCACAGATTTAATACGTGTTTAAATGAAATAGTTGTTCAAATTGAGACAAGACATGTACCTCATTTACAATCTTATCGAGATAAAAGATTAATCAACAATTGACACGTTTCATTTCGCATACCTTAAGTTACGTGTTTTATTTAATCAGTAAATTTAACTAATTTAATTTTAGTATTTATTAACATTTTTTTTATTAATACATAGTATCTTGATATTAGGAATAAGTCATATGTAGGTGTATAGGACAAAATTAGCTGGGTAATATAATATACTTAGCAATTGCAATAGCATAACCCCGGGAATGCAAGTGAAACAGGGAAGCGGAGTTATTTTTAATTTATAAATTATTTTTATATAGAAAGTTATTTTTAAAGTATAAAGCCGCTAATTAAACAAAGATATTTTGCATTTTGTTTATAAAATGAATATTGAATTAATGTAATAAAAGAGGTGAAACAACTCATTTTTCAAGTGAATAAATAAAACTCTTCCATTTCCGTTCGTGATTCGTAATTTTTTTTCATTAAAAACATATGTACTTTTATTATACGAAATTAAATAATTAAGTAACAATGAACTTATAATTAAAACGAACCTTTAACCTCACGGGGAACATAATTAAAATATTTATACAAAATAAAAGAAATGGAGCGTGAAAAATATGCGAAACAATAAAATGTCCAAAAGGGCAACGACCTTTGTGTTTAAATTCAAATTCTAATTAGTTTTAAATAAAATGACTGCATGAATTAAAAATAAGCAAATATATATGAGCGTTGTCTCTAGCTCGTAGAGCCACCTACGGGATGCGTAGCTCAACCTACGATTACCTACGGGATGGGTAGTTTGAGCTACGCGCTTCTTAGTGCTATTCAGAAGAACACGATACATTTTCGTAGTATTCGTAGCAAAACCGTAGGTATCACTACACAGAGGGGAAAGCCAGGGTGGCTCTAGAATTCTAGAATAACTTTACAAATAATATACCATACCCCACGTGAGTAACAATTTCATTAGTATTAATTCTTACAAATAAACAGGCATCATCATTTTTTAATTAAATATTGTTATCTAAACCATTTCCTGTAGAAGTATGAATATAAATTAGGTTATGGTTTCCGTTACCGTTGGTAGTCTTAATGATTAGCCTTACGTTTATGTTAAAATATAAATAAAAATCTTCGGTTACGACGTAAAGGATTTAATTGAAAAATCCCTGTTATAGATATATTTTTTTCTAATGATTAAACTTAGTTGTTGGTTTATTATTCAGCAATTACTTTATTGACATGATATATTTTGTTATTAAATATAAGGATATTTTCGAAGTATAAATCCTACACTTTATAGTGAATTTGTACTAATTCTCTAATGAGTTATAGTAAGTTCATCTTCGTACAAAATGCTGTATATTTAAAGCTTTAGGTTTTTGTTTATAGGGTTCATGCCATCAATATCAACCACCTTATTTCCATGAACGATTTGCGCGAAAATAAATGGTTAAATACTGGTGTTATTGTCCCATTAGCAAAAACCCCAAAATACCGCAAAATCAGCGGCACCTGATACGAGCCGCGACCTGTTGTGTCTGATTCTGTTCCACGCACACATAATATCATAAAATACCAATATATTGATGGAAAATTACTGGAATGAATGACGTTAAAGAAGTTTTCTTGTATTTGATGTGCTAGTAACAAAGTTAATCATCGAATCAACAATTTATTTTATTTATGGACGAAGATGATATAATTATTTTAGTCCAAGCCGTGAATAACTGTGGGAGATCAGGTTTTGCGAGGTATTATTATTTTTCAGACCATTTTAAGGTTACAAATTGTTAAAATTGATATATGGAAATTGAATTCTGATATCCTTTCAAATCAATGACAATGAGTTGTTTTGCTACTTAATAAACGATTAGACAAAATTTGTTTAAGTAATTTATGAAATTATTAGGTTTATTTATGCAACTATCTAATTTTATACGTTAGTTGCATTAAAAATCAAGATCAAACCCATACATACCTAGTTATATACAATTCAACTAGTTTTGTTTTTCTTATAATATTTATTTAGTAGGTAAGTATTAATGACTACGCTGCGTACCTAATACTTATATATATTTTGTTTTTTAATATATTGTCATTTCATAAATCGTTTTACTAGGACATTTATATAGATAGATTAGACTACTATAAAGTACGTTAGTTAGGCTATTATGCGGGTAGCCCCTTAATGATGTTTACTGTTTTTACTTTGTATTTGTTTCATTAATTTTATTTCGTTTCACATGTACACATATATATTACCTAGATGGTATGGATTTTAAAATATTTAATAAAAATGATGTAGAAGTACATAAGTACTTGGTTTGTAATACTACACTTTAATCATAATTTTTTATTCAGAACAAAATTTATTGGTTATAAAATGAAACACATTATTATTATGACAATAAATATAAAGTTATTGGATGTTTCTCATTATTCAAGATAAAGAAGTAGGTATAAAGTACATATGGTCGATACTCTGTCTATTTATTATAGGTGACACTTATTTCATTCAACTTAAAGCTAATTTTGTTATTATACCTACTTATCATTCAAATTTTACACTAAACGATATCGATCCATCTATATAATCTATTTACAGAGTTTATAAAGATTCTTATAAACAGGAACTGAATCACTTTTAACAAGTGCTATCTTAATGATAGGTACATTTCATTGTTTTGGTGAAAACAAAGTGCATTGACCGCGAGAGAAGAGAATTGCACCCCGTGAGTAACCCACCGTCCCCTCCCCCTCCTTATCGTCTGCGTGCTCATGCAACCGTCTATACAAACCCTTCATTCAGCCTGCAAATAAAAATGAAGCGTACATACGCGTATATATTGGAATGCCGACGGTCTGTAACTGGTTATTTTAATTTCATCCGGTTTAAATTTTACCATCAAAGATTGGTTCTGAACAACCCAGTGTTTGGTAAAAAACATATTGTCTGTTTTACTTCTTATATTTACTTCGATTTTACCCACGTTCCCGGATATCTTTTGACTATAGTTATATTACGATACAAGTCATATCCAGAACATATATTATGCCAGTGTACCAAGTTTCTTATAAATTTCTTTACATGTTGTTGAAAGACTAACAGCTAATTGTTGCATTTAAATGCCGTAATTAGTAGGTACTCATTGATTGCAGGCTCATAAATAAGTTTATACTGCCACATACATTCCTACCTACTTTTAATTCCTGGAAATCTTTAGAGCTCACGGGAACATGGCAAAACCCGCGGGGTGGATGTTGTGCCTACGTAGACATAGACATTATGTATTTTTATGGAGTTGCTTTACTCATTGCAATGAAAAATTATGCCACTTTGCGCTGTAGATATTTACAATTCAGTGATAGTCACACAGGTACAAAGTAAAAAATCCTTTCTTTGTCTACTTCAAGTCTAACAAAGTATTCTTACTATCAACACATTATAACTATAGGTATTGATGACATTCATCGATATATAAAAATATTTTAATAATCGTAAATATGTAGTTGCAGTCATCCTTGTTCTTCAATAGATTGTTAACGATTTTGATTTAATCTCTTTAAAATACTTTACGATTTGATTGATTATATTGATATTTATTGATATACCTATATTGTTGACTTTGACACTTTCACAAAATGTGTTCTGTTTCTGCTTTAACAACAAGTAATACAAATTTAAAGGGGCTCCCCTACTAGGAACGTGTTTCATTTATTGCTCGATCGATAGAAATGACAACAAGAATGCTCACAGATTTCGTATTGCTTAAATATTCCCTAAAATATAATTCAATTAAATACATTTTTTAAAATTTAAAGTAAAAGGGTTCGAAACCCTTTTTACACCAGTCCAACTAGCTGGCTTATTTTACTTTGTTTATGTCATACGGTTTTATTTATTTAATCGCAATTTCATGAAGACTAAGATGGTCACACCTTGCAAAAAACTGGTAGTTTCTAGCCTCGTCCCCTTGACTAAGAAGATTATTGTTAACTAGCTGCCTCCGCGCGGTTTACCCACGTAGTTCCTGTTCCCGTGGGAATACAGGGATAAAATATAGCCTATGTTACTCAGTGATAATGTAGCTTTCTAATGAAAAAAGAATTATTAAAATCGGTCCAGTACTTTTTGAATTTATTCGTTACATACGAAAATACAAATCTTTCCTCTTTATAACATTAGTGTACACAAACCCTTTACTGTTACAAAAGTTTCATAAGTTAAATATTCATATTAAGTATTAGTAAAAAACAACTATCGTATTTAACGCTGTGTTCACTAAATCCTCTCATGGGTTCAAATATCCGTTAGCTCAAATTCATATACTTATTTTGATGGTTTACCGCGACCATGAATTACGGATTATGTTTGGTAAATCAATGAACAAAAAATTAATTGATGTAGATGGATGTAGCTGTCTATTATAAGACTGAAGTAATGATTTCCAGTGATGTAAATAAATTACTAATTACAGTGCTCCATGGGTCATACGAAAAATGTTATGATTTATTAATAATTCAGTTTTGATGGTGACCTTTTGACTTACAATTACCTATAGTAAAATCCTCATATTTTTTTGGAATGACTGCTTAAATTGTATTATATATGGTATTGCAGATTAAATCGAGAAAAAAAAACATGAGTTAATTTTGAAACAGTGTAACGAAAGCCAACATCTAATACAATAAGTAAATACATTTGCTATTTGCAGACAAACACCCACTACGACCTGAAGAGGAAAAACAATTACCTACTAACAACGTCAATAGATTTTCACAGGTTTTTCCGTTTGTTTTACTATTTATGATACTCTTGAAACCTTATGTATCTATACTAATTGAGCATAGCAAATAAGCTCGAAAAGTAATATCATAATGCCATCGCGCTTTGTAATTGCGACGAGTATAATATTTTATCATTATATAGTGCTATTTATTTTTTACAGCAGTTATGTGTCAAGATTTTGTATGTTTGATGTAAAGCAACGTCACTGACACTGTGGGTACGACGTTAATAAGGAACCGGAAGCGTTTATGCATGGATCATGTGGTTTGTGGTTAATGTTTGACCATCGCTTCTGAGGTAATTCGTGACATCTACCTACACTCTATTTTAGGTAGGTATTTTACATTATTTTTTAATAACATTGATTCAAGTGAATTTATGTTTTTTTTATAACATGGACGAATTCCTTTATATTTGCTGAAAATTTTATTTGTATAACAGCGAAGCAGTAGCGGGTTATATGTTGACCACTTAAGTGCGTAATGTTTTTGTTATTTTTGATGTTGTCCTATTAGTAAACCATCTTATTAGACTTGCAGTAGCAATAAAAACCTCAGACTCTTATACAATACAGATTTAACTTCGAACAACAATCACAAAAAATGGGATTATATACATACGAATACTTTTTGCGCACTCTTGTCAAGTAAATAATATTTGATACCTACGTGAAAATGTTAGCATGGATAGATAAAATAGAAACTGCATCCATATTTTAACTGACAATGATGTTCGGTTCAGACTTGTTAGTGCGTTGCTCATATAACCAACTATAGCGTCTATCATAGTGCATATTACATATGTATTGTATATGCATGCATATTAATGGGCTCGTTAGCTCGATGGTTAATTCTCAAGAAGTTAGTCTCGGGTTCTATTATGGTATCACAATTAAGTATGTAGATTTTGAGTTAATATTTAATCTTATAATATCTAATAAATTGAAATTTGTTCCGAACCCTGGAGCTGGAAATCTAGTTCTAGTACGATTTCACAAAATGACGCTAAAACACCTAGAACCATACCATATAGCGAACGTGTACAGATTCCGTGTCAATAAACCCATTTGCACCATCAAATGATATGTGCAAATAATAAATTATGGTTCAAAGTCCACGAAGTTGACAGCTAGCTCTTGGTGACGTTTGCTGCAGGAATAAGGCAATCATATCTACTGGTTTATTTTCCATTTTGGCTGATTATTTGACATTTGCCGATTGCGGATATCGAAATAATTAAACAAAAGAAAAAAAAATGATATTGTTTTATAAATAAATCTTATCGTTAACACTTTAAAGTTCCATATTATTGTACGGAACTCTCAGTGGGCAATATCAATTCACAACTTTCCAATTGATTTATCATCTAATATTACCTATTGAGTATTCTTCATAATAAGAAGTATATGCCACGGTTGTTTATTGTTAACTGACTATTGACATGACACTTACATATGTACTTTCATTGCTTAAAGTTGGAATCGTTTTATTGAAATTTGATGCCTTGATATTACCTAAAATTTAGTAAATAATATTCCACATTAGTTATTCCTATTGATGAGTGAATTCAAGGCCCACGGACGGGTGTTTATAAAAACAAGTTTCGAATTATAAAATAATTACACTCTATGTTTCTGATATTTTGTGTAAGTTGTAAATTCGTGAATTAAACAGTTACGGTACCTTAGACAATAATCATTAGGAATAAATGCCATTTATAAATGAAAAATCATTAGATACATGAAATGTGATAAATATATATATATTTAATACTCACTCAAATATCAAGGCTTGTTTAAGATTGCGCTTGAACGAACTTGCCTGTCGTAAATATTTAAAAAAACTATGTCCTCTACTAAGTATAACATGGATTTATACTTGTATGTGGTTATCGACAAATTTTAAAGTGATTCCGCGATACTATGATTTATTGTAATATGTAATGGATTAATTAAAATTACCCAATACCAATATAGCTATATATCTAAACTAAAATTGTAATATCCATGATGCACAAACAAAACTATTTTGGTAATACCCAGCCCAGTTCGAGGCGTATTGGCGTCAAATCGTAGAAGTATTTATATAAGTAATATAATCTGCAAGATATAAGTTTTATATATCCGCATGGAACTTTCCGATGAAAATAATTACAGAAAAAAACCTCCACAGTTTTAGAGCGCTTCATTATAAAAACATCAGACAATTTCGACAGCCGTAATAACTGTACAAGGATATAGAATAGGCACCTAATTAATTTTTATTCAACACGAGATGAGCTTAAGATGATTTTAAGAGTGTATTTATTATAGATAAAAAATGTAAGGACTTTTACGGAAATTCACAAGTATTTTTCGCATTGGAGTATTCTATGATAGGTATGTGTAGATACTTTGGTAGTTGACATATTCTGATTAAAAAATACTAATGTGTTTTGGTTTTAAATTTATCTTGAACACTACGAATAGAAAATAGAGTTTGTTGATTTACAGATTGTAAATATGACCTCTGCGATAACTTTCCTTGTGCAATCATTTTCTGACTCTTTGAAACAATACAGATTCTGATAAAGTAATAATAATGACTCTTGAAACCAATTTTGCTGCAAAAACAACGATTTACCTATACCTATCTGGTGTTACTAGATCTCATTAAGTAAATACAACCTCATATACCTATGTAGTTAATTGTAATGATTGACATTGACCATCGTAAGAAAATATGACTTGGCTCTTTATGGGGTTTTCATAATTTATTTATATATTGATACGTATAAGATGGAAATAAACACCGCATAAAAATACATTTTTTGTGTTGCAAAGGTACTCATAGCTCTACCATTCATAATTTATTTCGTAGCAAAAAGTCTAGGCAAGTAGGTATAAGAAAACGAATAAGGCGTACTGTTTTTATCTTTACTCAGCACTTAAATTTATTATAATATCACCTACAATAAAAACTAGGGATCTTACAAGCTCTTTCTTAAACAAACGTATTGGATTTTATTGAGAGATAAATCGAAAATCACAAGCTTTTTCTATAGAACCAATCAAAGGAAAAAAAAACTGGATCAAGTTGAAAAACCTAAAAGGTTATGAAATACCAGTGCGACTGCTATTTCGATCGGTAAGTAATTCATTTATACAGATGAATTCCTTGACGATTGAAAACTTGTATAATACCATTTCATTCCATAGGAAATCGAATGAATTGGTCACATGCGTTTCTTCCTCAGTTAAAATAGACACACTGTCCTATTTACAAAATTACTGTACAAATTGCGTATTTTAAATTTTTCTACCCTTAACCCCAAACGAAGCAACGACGTGTGCAAAACCAATCACGTCAAGTCGCATTATAATGCTAATAGATGTTGAGACAAATGATAATTCGTCTAACATCACTTCTTACTTAACACTTAAAATTCCTTTTTTGGAATGGAAATACAGTAGTTTTAAAGCATATTTTTATATAAGTTACACTAACTTTAGAAAGAAGTGTTGCTTATTATAATACAAACAACGTGGTATAACTAAAACATATTCGTCAAATGTATATTATTTGAATTGCGTTTAGCCGCCTACGACATGTCGAGAGCTAGTAGGTAACAGTTTTGGGACATATCTATGGTCTGTGTTGAGACTGTCAGTCTGCTTAAGTAGGGAATACCACGAACTGAGCAGGAGTTACAAATATCCAAGTATAAAAATCAGGCAGACAGATCACAATATTAATATTAGTGGGATGATAAACACGTCTGATGTGACCCCCGAGGGCGTCGACACGACGAGCTTCGGGTTAGTAAATTGACGGTTATTATGACGGGAGCGCGGAAGGTCACACCACTGTCTTCGGAGGATATGATCACCTTGCACAAAACAAGGCGATCTTCAATAGCCGAACACTGACCGAGCACGGGGCGACCATACAAAAAATAATATGGCAAACATATTTTGTTATTTACCTACAATCATCTTTTCAACAGGTAGATTTACTTTGTTTGTTGCATTTTTTGGGAATCGATTGATCTTCAATTATATTCACTATTGAACAATACTTTACCTTAGGTTGGTACTGCTTAAGTTTTGCTTGAAAAAGATATGTATTTAACGATTTTTAATTTAAGTAACTAGAAGGAAGTAAATGGTTATCTGGGTAACCAATTTTAATGTAGATGACCGTGAAATATCGTCATTTTTATGTCAATGAAATGTCTCAGGGCTCTGGAGACTCAGCATTAGGGATTCAATGCTCGTTACCTATATAAGTTCCATCATGTTCTTCAGTAGGTAATTACTTGCCTTATTGGTTGGTGCAATCAACCTAGTTATGCCTCGCATTCGAATCTCGAAAAAATAATCAGACTATTTTTACAATCAAGGTCTAACACGAATAGCTAAAAATAAATCATAGCGAATCTATTTTTAAACTAGTAGGAAACGTATTTTTGATAATATATTATGTCTAATACCTGTAATATTAATAAATTGACATGTTTTTTTGTGATAGAAGAGCCAGTTCTTACTTATTAAAATATGATTGGTTGTGTTTTGGTTAAGCATTTTAATTCGACGAACGTCAGTCGCAAATGTTTTTTCAAGCATGTAATTTAAATTAATATTAGATATATTATTTCATAATTTTCTGGACTAACTTTTCGAGCAGGTAACCTTAGTATCGTAGACTGTAGGACAGTTAACTTTTTTATTTATTTCTCCTGTAAGAAACAAATTTTCATGTTACATCAATATTATTGTTGTCAGTAAATAGTAAAGTTGTAATATATTTTTTTGTGTGCACCTAGTATAAAGAAATACCCATGTATCTTATGGTGGTAACTAGTATCTATTACTTAATTATCCGTTTTCACTGACCATTTTTAGTATGCACTATTAATACTAATATACTAAATATAATACATAAAATGTGTTCTAGAAGTATTTTTCCAGAGAGGTACGTTTTTAAGGCTATTTATTAAACCTAAGATGAGTCAACGATGTTTGACGTCAAGGGTTTTTTGTATTACATCCAATAAACTAAAGGATCACTTCAAACTGGTATTATTAGGTTCCTTTTCGAACATTTGGAACTTTTTGTGTTTGAAGGTATTATTTATGAATTATACACATGTAGGTTACAATATATAATGTATAACATTATAAACTATTGCAATCGACTTACATTTTTATTCTCGTGGAAATCTAGGTCTATGGGTGTCTTGTTTGGTTCTCCCATTTTATCTCTGAAGAGAAGATAATTGCATTTACTATGTAGTACGATGCTACGAAGTTCTAGGGAAGCTTGCACTACGCGTGTTCCATAAACATATATCTATAAGTGCAGGTTCAGGTTGTTAGATCTTTCGATTCGAAATAGTTGATGAACATAATAACATGACCGTCAACCGAATGTCTACCTAAACGTAATATTACTTGTACAAACATTTGTCCTACACTATTTGCGATAATCGTTCAAAGGTCACGCTCTTCATTGCCAGTAATTTTCAAGAGGTTCCATATTTATTTAGAATTTGACGGAATTTCAAGTTGAAAGGACAAAAAGCCAAAGTCATGGCTGATGAATGACGCAAAGTGAGTTCAAGTGCAAATGGTGAAATACTAGATATTGAATCAATAAAGTCACCAAGATTTACCAAGCGTGTACCTTTGTGTGTTCCGGCAACTGTAGGTACATACCATAACAACTACTTAAAATGCTGTTTAACTTCCGTTTTTGTGTTCTGACGATCTTCTAAAATAATTGATGATTGATGACAGACCATCCATATGCAGAGTTATAGACATATTCCTCATATGATATTATTATAGTTACTAATTATGTTTAAATTATAAAGTTATTACAAATAAAACTCTGAAGAGGGTTTCACCCTTTTCGTTTCGACACATTCTATTCGAGACGATATTTTTTACGGTTTTTTTTTTTTATTGGATACCATAATTCATTCTTCCATTCAATACAATTTAGAGTTGAAGAAATTATACATAATTATATATCCTACATATTTAAATGCGTCGCATTGGAAAACCTTTGTTGTTGAGCTTTTAAGTAAAGGGGATCTCGGAGTTTGTCCCATTCAAAGCAGCAATTATAGTTTGTGGTGCTACTGGCGTTTGAACTTAGGTTGTGCAGACCGATAAAGAGATCTATGGTTAGTTGGCTGTGGGAAGTGATCATTATTTTATCATAACTTGATGTTTAAACCAGTTTAACAAATAACGAACCACTAGAATAACACGTGACACACGTGGTTGAATTAAAATATTGTAACCGTTTAAAACATTAATTACTTATATATCGTAAGTGTACCAGTGGTGGCCACGGTACCAGTAATGGCCAAAAATTAAAAGAAACATCTAGAATTCGGACATGAGCGAATGTTTTTACATTGGGATCTCTGTGACATAGACTTTAGACATCGAACTATCTAAGTTTAACGTTTTATTGAATTCAGTCAGTTACATGTACAAATTTGCGCGAATACAAAGTGTAAGGTGATTTGAAATTGACAACCACGGTTTTTCTTAAGGAAATTGTTAAGGCGGTGAGCAGAAAGTTTCAATTGTAAAATAGTATTGCTTAATTAAAATCAAAATTTGTTTTGTTTGATGTGTTAGCTATAAAATAAAGATAAACCAAGACTAAGACTGGGGCGGCCATTAATGGATTTTCCCTGGCCATGACTGGGTCATAAAACTACAACTTTTATTTGTTAAATTAATTGAATCCAGCTTGGCCGTATCTCACGCGTAACACATTACACATATTAAATAAGGACTGGACTTTACAGTTTCACTATATTCACTGCTGAAACTTTCACAATTTTGGTAATATTTCACAAAAACCAGTTTTTTTTTCTTAAACTGGCTACCATTGGGTCATTTACCTTACCTGTAGGACACCAAACCTAAACCTACTTAGTCAAACTTCTTGTGAAACTTGTTCAAACTGAAATGGAGGTGTTTTATGGTTCCACACTATAAAATTATTACTGATAAAGGATAATTCAGGAAGAAATGTCCCAGGATATCTATTACATCCTACAAATATTTTTGTACCTTATCATCTGCTACCGAATAATGTTTTCCTTTAACTTACATTTTTCCATGCAAATAGAGTACCATTCGGTTTTCTAGATATAAAACTATGCTAATAATTACATATCCATAAACTTACATAGATACTTACCTTAAAAAAAGCTTTTAGCTTAAAAACAGGGACAGAACAAACAGACATGTTCATTTACTTTAACGCCCGATGTCAATAATCAATCCTGATCCATTTTTTGCTATCTAAGATTGATAGGATATCAATCCATTTTCTGGGTGAAGCTTTAAAATCAATCTATCTTCGATCTACGATCGATCGAATCTGTTCGAAAATGATAGTTTTTGCTTGGCAATAAGCTATCCGTCCATTTTGACAACTCGTCGGTTTTAATTACGGATTGGAGATAGATTATTAACATCGGGCGTAAGACAACCAGTTAATGGTTTAATTAAACTATTAAAGGATTTAATATCAATTCAAGATTTATCAGATTATCTTCCATTTAGTTACTTATTTTCACATTATCAAGACAAACGCATTGTAATTTATGAACTGTGAGTTTTCAACCATGCAGCATAGGTTTTTGCGTCGTAGAAATATTATGTATTTTGTAAATAGCACAAGTCTGTATTTGCGTTCGTTTACATGGTTAAGTGGTTAGTTGCTGACGGAATCTACTCAAGAACTAGTAGGTACCTACTCACCTAATAAGTATTTACACGAATATTATTTGCAAAATGATCACGTAATTATAATTAAAAAAAATACGTTTCACTTATTAATCATACTTCATAGTGGCTATTATTTGGTACATGAAATTTTTTACCGGGTTTGATATAATTCTGTAACAGCTTTCTTCAAACCCACCCTTTTCTGCAATTATTACCAACTTTACATATTAACTACAGCTACAAGATTAAATATATGTTTATACCATTAGACTTTCTGAAGAAACAGGATAAGCTTTCTGGTAGAAGCAGGCACTGAGTAGGATTGCTAGGACACTTTCGATACTTAACCCATTTCTTATTTTCAGTTGCCCTTATAGGTACCTATATCTTGAATGATAAAATCATTCCAATACCAAAATTCGTATTCCTATTTATGCTTACCAACATTGAAAAGGCTTCTGGGTCTACAATAATCCTGTAGTAGGTAAGTATCCCATGTGATAATGTGTTAGAAGAAAAAAGGAACAACAGCTATGGATATTAATAGTACTACTAGTGGCTCCCCGCGGTTTCACCCGCGTTCCCGGGATAAAAAGTAGCCTATGTGTTATTCCCGAACATATTCTAGCTCTGTGCCAAATTTCAAGCAGATCCCTTCAGCCGTTGGAGCGTGAAAGAGTAACAAACATCCATACTTACAAACTTTCGCATTTATAATATTAGTAGGATGTATTAAAAGTACCTATACCTACCTACCTAGTGCCTGCCCAGTAACTTCTTTTCAATTCTAGTTTAATTACCAAACTTTTATACAGACAGCTGATAACTATCTAAGTATATTTACTATGTAGATAAGATAGGTACATGCGAATTCTTTCTGACTTAGGTATTATTGTTATTAGAAGCATATGATGTAGCATTGCAGGAAAAGGCCTCACCTTATTTCTCTCATAGTTAATTCAGAAAATCTGTAGGTAGACTAAATAAAGAATGCGTGCGTAACACTTAGATACCTATAAAGTTTATATATGTATAAGTAACGGACGCCGCAGGGTTAAACGTAGAGTAGAGCAATTCTGTTGTTATAAAACAGTGCTATGAAAGTTTTAGGAGTAGACGTAGTTACATGTAGCGGCCACTACCTAATGGTGTGTTGATTTAGCATAAAAATATTTTATGCGTTTTTCATGCACTGTTTAAGATTTTATGGTTCCCACATACATTTATTGTGTCACTTAAATATGTTACTTTTTAGGGTTCCGTAGTCAACTACTAACCCTTATAGTTTCGCCATGTCCGTCCGTCCGTCCGCGGGTAATCTCACAGACGGTTGGTACTACAGAGCTGTAATTTGGTATGGTAGTAGATATTAACAGCGTCGATAAAAAAAAACACATAAAATCTTGAAAAATATTTTTTTTAGGGTACCTCCCATACACGTACTTACAACGGGAACAAAAATTTTATATTCGTCCATTCCTACAGTGTGGCATATCGTTGGATAGCTTATAAAAAAATAGCAAAGGTTTGCTAAGAACGCTTTCCGATTCAGGGTTCCGTTTACGGAATATTAAGCTTTTAACCTGTAATTTTAGTTAGAGTCATGTGTCCCCCCCCTCTAAAAACTAAACTATTGTTTGTATATATGTAAAAAATGTCATGCTAGTAGTAGGTATATACGAAGAATTTTAAAGGAAAACTATCACGGTTAAGTTGGCTTTACAGGTTAACATGCAATAGTCGGCCAAGTAAAAAATATCCTAAAATCAACCGAATACCTACGACTTTTTACCATTTCGCTGCCACCTCAATATTAAAAATATGTTTAAGTAAATCGTATATGTAGGGGAACCTGTTGTACCTTGGTCACTTTTACGTTCAACTATTAATAAAAAAAAAACGGTTATAACTAGTGCGATTTAACAAATTTTACCTGAGAGACGAACTAATGTGGTTCATAATATAAATTATTCAAAAGCATAGATCATCCTTTTTATAGGATTTACATAGATTAAAAAAAGTTTGGAATGTTGATCAAGGTACAACAGTGGTGATGTACCTAGATCCACCCTATGTTGTACCTTGGTCATAGTTAGAACTTATCAAATAAAACCAATATTTCTCGACAAATAGCAAAAAAAAATTATTATTTCCAGCTTCAACACGGCTATAAATATCTTTTAAGCATATCTAATATCGATGACATATCAATTAACAGCATTTATATGAATAAAATCAGTATTTTTCGTAACACCTAAATTAAACATTTTAAACAGAAGCACAGAAAGTGCTGTTTTAGCAATAGGAGTAGGTACGTTTGATCTTGTTTTTGCTACGAGGCATTTTACCTGTATAAAAAACAACAAAATAATAAAAGTATGTGCGTTCCTAAACAAAATTAACAAGTATACATTTGAATGTATGTACCTTGACCATATGACCAAGGTACAACTGTTTTACTATGGTCAAGGTACAACACCCCTACTCTTATATGTTTAGTCGCAAATGTAAATATGGAGATTATGATTAACTCTAATAATTATACTACATTCAAAACTTGGCTAAAGTACTTGTTTAGATCAAATGGTTTTAAAAATGTATGTAGTAAATAACAGAATAAATAATAAAATAAAAGAAGTAATGAAAGAAATGAAAAATATTAAACATCTTACTTTTTTGCAGCAAAAACGTTAAAGTGATCTCACATGAAAACTCGATGCAATGGCCGCCTGCAACTAACTTGATGTTGATTAGTCTTGTCAAAGTTCACTATACCTTAGTCAAAAAAACGGAGAAAAGCCGCGAACATTTTAAAAAAATAAGTGGTTCTAGGTACAAAGGGTGTCAAGGTACAACAGGTTCCCCTATACGTAAAGTATTGAATTTTTATCAATCTAGCTACGGAACCCTATACAGCGCGTGTCCTAACACGCTCTTGGCCGTTTTTTTTTACTATGGCTAACTGACAGACAAATTACCTACTGTCTGTGCTAGAAATACATTAGACAGGACCAAGGATAATTATTTATTGCAATTCTTAAATCGAGCGAGTCTAAAGTGTGTTAGGACATTTATTTATTAAGTTTACAAGTTAACCCTCTCCCAAACTAAGTAGGGTTGGTACCTACTACGGCAATCAGACGGCTGATATATTTGATCTTTTAGATGCTATGTAGAAATATATTTTCGACCAGTTTTAATCGTTGGGTAGTTTTGTCATAAAATTCCAGTCTTAAATTAAATGCGACTGGTAATATTTAGACGGTATCTAGGAGCTCAACTAATAGCTACCAATTCTGTCGTGGAATTTGCACACTACAGGATCTACTAAAATGATCATAATAATATTGGAAATGATTGGTTGGCCTATTGGGCAACACATAAATGTGTCCGTTTACCTACCGTATGCGTCCTTGGTCACTCTGCCTCAGGTTGTAACATGTTATTGGCGCTTGTTTGCAACATTTTGAGTGCAACTTCACGACAAAATAAATATCCTATTTAAACTTAAATGACCCATACAGAATAGCTACTTGTGCATAGTGGAGAGTAATGATTAATTGAATGGTATATGGTATGAATTGAGTGGTATCTATGTTATAACTATTTTTTTTTAAACCACAAGGATCTTCAACTTCAATTCGAATAAAAAGTACTAGGTAGATATTTGGCTTTACTTACTGACTTCAAAACGGATAGTGAAGGCTAACTGTTCCCACTGCTCGTGATTAAGAACTTTAAATTTTCTGCAAAACTTGAAGAAACTATATTTTGTAAATGCAGAGTTAACAGCTGCGGCATATCTAGGGATAGACATAAATTGAAGTCTCCCAATACAGAAACCTTAAGTTCATTAAACAAACAAAATAATTTCATCATCAAGAAATGAGTTTGAACTTAGAAAAAGATAAAATCGGGAGAATTAATAAGCTGTCATAAAAATATGTTTTTATTCGTGCGGACTCTGCACTGAACCATTAATTATATGGTTTTAATATTCAACCTAAGTGGCATCGTAAGAGCATGTCGAATTAAGGAATAATAAAACGTTTTCCACGGCGATTCTTAATAATTGTTTTAAATGCATCGTCTCAATCTGAGTCGTTAAAAGATATATTGTATATTCAGGAAAATAGTATGGGATAAACGTTAAATTAGGAAACGCATAATATTTGTAAAATCCTTTATTAAAATAATAAATAAAGTTGCAGAAGAGTGAATTCGCAGTAATTATTTGAGCAGATATGCCGGTCGCAACTTGCGGTAGACCAGAGGCTATTATCTAACTCTAACATAATTATATCCCATTAAAATTTATAGAGGATTACGTACTAAAGATTCGAGATGTAATTGCTTCTAGTATAGACAAAATTAGGTTTTAAGATCTTGACATAGAGTCCTATATCTGATGTAGATATGTGTTAGAGTTAGACAACAGGGCTCGTGGGGGAGCAACCGGCGCCTCAATGCACAACACTTAAAGCATCGCAAGACATAACACCAAAACATAATAAAAAACTATACTTAAACATTATCTTTTGACTCGATGCCCATAAGGACTGTGCACACTCGTCACCGAGTATTTAATTCCAATTCTTTAACTATCTTATGCAGCACTAACTAAACTAAAATACCATAATAATACCTATAACCTAAATAATAGTATGTACATGTAGAATATATAATATATTATTTCGATTAAGTTTGTGAAGTATCGATTAGTAAACGAGTGGGCACAGTTCCGCATATTTTTTTATAAAGTATTACAAAATTTTACGTAAAATTATATTCGCATCGTGCAATACAGATATATCAAACGTGTTCGATTTGTTCATCTTTATAAGTAGTACAAGTATTAACAAGATCGAGCGGGAAGAATACAACATTGAATACTCTCGACTGAAAAATATAAAATGCACTTAGTGAAGGACACTGGACTTGCAACATTTGGTAACATGATTCTTTTATGCATTCTCGCATGCAGCAACCTCTCCATTAAATTATATTTACAAATAATCCGTTAACCTTTAATATACCTAGTAACATGAACTGATAGATTTTTAAACAAAAATATATACAGAATACAAAATGCCCATCTCTTTCCTCCAACCTCGAAACCTCAAGTATTCGGGGGACACCCACAATTTTTATCAATGCAAAATTCATAACACCGAAACGGGACTCACGATCGATCCAATATTAACAATTCGTATAATATTTCAACTAGGTACATTTCGTACTTAAAAAAATACAAGGCAACCGGACGAACCGAGCGAGATCCGAGACAGTGTGACTTTGTGCATTAACAAACTTTACAGAAGTGGGAAGATTATCTAATTTCATAGAAATATCAGACACGTTTTGAATCGACGGGCGATCTCGATCGCCGGGCGAAGGCGAGGCACTCGGACCTCAGTACGGCGGCACACCGTAGAGTAACACTGACCGATTCGGAACGGCGTACTCGTGTACAATAATGTACCGGCGGGTGGCGTACACGAATCGGGCGGTTGTACTCGGTTAGGTGGTAGATGGTCTCTCGGTTAAAGCTACACAGTGCACTAGAGCAGCGGGCGGCGGCGCACGAACGCGTCCGCGGCCGACGACGCGTACGAGTTGGGCACCTCCGACCCGACCTCCTGCTTGTACCCGTTCTTGCCGTTCAGCGGACTGCTGTCGTCCATCACCGCCTGCAATTATAAATCAATATCCTGAAATATTTTTCACATCGAGCACTCTTCATTGAGTTAGAATTAAAAATTTTTTTGAAGGGACTTAAAGGTGTTAGCCTCTGATGACTGTTACACCTTTACGCGGGCAATCGGCGAGCGCTGAGGGCTCTCAACCGTATGTTTGAATTACAACTGCCGTGAGATCTGTCTTGCGGGATGATTGTGGGAGACGCGACGTTGCCATTTTTCTCTCTCACACACACACACACGCGATCGTATCGCTGCGTATTGCTGTCTTTGTTCATTGTAGGGTGCGGGAATGGGATGAATATAGGATGTGCTCGACAACCTAACTCAAAAAGTAATCTAGCTATACTAATGCAAGTTTAATGTAAATATTGCCTAAACACACGCCCAACCTGATTCCAAACTAAACAGAGCTTGTGATATGGTAACCAGATAGCTGATATACTACATAATACGTAATTTATCATTTTGATACCCGTAGAAACTAGATGACATCTAGTGTCTATGGGTATCAAAATGAATGATATTCATGCATACAAATGTCCTGGGTGGGATTCGAACCCACGACCGACAGCTTGAATATCAGGGTCACTAACCACGAAGCCAACCGACTGTCAAATATATAAGACGCATTATTAACTTTGTTTTGAACATGGCCAGATTTGAAGAGGAGTCAAGTTAGTTATGAGTTTTTTTAACCATTATACCGACATCTCTGGATTTAGTTGAAAAAGAGACCGCTCCTACACCATCGTCGATTAGACACGAGTAAGAATATTTTACACATTTTATGTCCTGGTAAAACTATTTGTCAATATTGTCGTATTTGTCAGCAAGCGCTCGCATGTCACAGCATATTGCTATATAAACAGCGCAGTTTGGCGAAAACCACCTATAAAGTTCATGCGTCATTATTTCAAGTGCTCAATAAATAACACTGACTGACGCTCATTACCTATTCCATGTATTTTATTCATTGTACTTATGTTTTCTTACATAAATTAACAATCTTATTCATTTACATTCTCATAACAATCAAATTGCTAATTTGTAAAGTTCATCTATAATATGCCAACTTGTTGAATATTCTATTACCTATAACTTACTACCTTTAAACCCTCTATATTTAAATGAAGTCGTTTAAAAATGGATATTTATTGAGCACTCAGGTCATGTACTACAGCTTCGGACGTTTTGAATTTTGCATGTATAATAAGATTTCGAAGATCATTGCAATTGTCATAAAAGCTGCATATACAGAAAGAAAGTTCGATTCATCAACTTACCATGCAGATTCCATTCCTTAGCTTAGATTTTCTTTCAGCCTTGGAGTACCTCGCCTTGTAGAAGTCACTGAAGAGGAACAGGAAGAGAAAGCCGTGCATCGCGATCCAGTACACGAACACGCGGGGGTACTGGCACGACGGCCGGAACAACACCTGCAGCTGGTGGCTGAAGATCAACACGAACTGGACCTGCGGATGTGGAATAATAATATTATGTAAAGCATATATTATCCTATCTTAACTAATAATATAAATGTGATTGTAACTCTGTCAGTCTGTCTCGCTTTCACGCTAAAACTACTGAACCACAGTAAGTCTAGAGCTTGATAAAGGACATAGGCTACTTTTTATCCCGGGAAAATGGAAGATCTCCCGGGTACGCGGGTAAAACCGCGGGGAGCCACTAGTATCTGTATATATTAGCACAGATGATACATATCCAAGGACATTATTATTTTTCGTTTTATGATCACCTATAACGGGGTTACGGGGGATGATCCAGTTAAGGACAAGCAACAGTATTTTGAGCCATAAGCTGTGTTTTTTTCTTACTTTGCCAACAAGGGTCATAGAATATTTTCCGAAGAAAAAACAAATTTTCTTACTAACGAATAACTATGTTTAGAAAAAAGCATGTGGAAGAGCTACAGAATGATACTCTCTCTACATCTTAACATATATATTGCTTAAGAAACTGGTTGAATTACTAATACTAAAATAAGAATAAATCTTAATTATCTTGTGAATCAAGTTTGTTTGGGGCATACATGGATAAGCTTTATAATGTACGAAATAATGATATGGTAAAGAGGCAATTTAGTTATTTTAAATACCTAAATATATAATGAGTGTGTAACTATGTGCGTACACATACACGTCTACCAAATCCATTAAAATTATATTGACATAGACGAGGTGATAATATGGAATATTTGTTTGTTATATTAATTTCCAAGGACCCATTTACTGAGGAAACCTGTTGTTCCGCTCTTCCGCCAACAAATGTCAATGTATTTAGACCTTCAAGGTTTGCTATTTCGTCGTAAACTCTGCTCGTAAATTAAGCAGCCTTATAATACATTTAGTAAAGTTTCCAAATCAGTATCAGCAAGGAGATCCTGGCTTTCGTATGTCCATCTGTCAGTCGGAAATGTCCATTTTAATCGGATTTTCAGTGACGTAATAATATCGTGTTTTTTTAATATAATGAATAATTAAATAAATTAAAGGACACATCCTTATTTACACACATATATTTTGGACGTTTGTATTAATTATATTCTAGGACAGCAAGCAAGCGTTGCCGCACAGCAACGGGGTTCAATACAACTTGGTCTATTTAATTGCCATCAAAATTGTAAAAAAAAATTGGTTGCCTGTAAAGTCGGTATACGGGCGAAAGTTTTACGTGACAACGACTTTGAGTGGTAAAATAATTTTAATGTGAATATTCATTCGTATAGTAGGAAGAAGGATGAAATAATAGTAACAATTTAAAACATAACGTCACGTTACGTGAGCGGAGCGTAACGCAGTTTCTTGAAGTGTCACCCGGCAAACCAATTTATAAGACGTTGTCACGTCAAAAATTGGTTGCCTGTAAAGTCGGTATACGGGCGAAAGTTTTACGTGACAACGACTTTGAGTGGTAAAATAATTTTAATGTGAATATTCATTCGTATAGTAAGAAGAAGGATGAAATAATAGTAACAATTTAAAACATAACGTCACGTTACGTGAGCGGAGCGTAACGCAGTTTCTTGAAGTGTCACCCGGCAAACCAATTTATAAGACGTTGTCACGTCAAAAATTGGTTGCCTGTAAAGTCAGTATACGGGCGAAAGTTTTACGTGACAACGACTTTGAGTGGTAAAATAATTTTAATGTGAATATTCATTCGTATAGTAGGAAGAAGGATGAAATAATAGTAACAATTTAAAACATAACGTCACGTAACGTGAGCGGAGCGTAACGCAGTTTCTTGAAGTGTCACCCGGCAAACCAATTTATAAGACATTGTCACGTCAAAAATTTTAGTTCATGTAAATCGACTGTTAATAAATGTGACGTATCCAGCACTATTTTAAAAGGATCAGTAAATCTTCCGGTAACTTATTTACATAACATGAATAAGTATATAAAATTTTGTGACATACCATTTGGAAGGCAGTGAGGTATTTCTTCCACCAAATGTATTTCTGGTACTTAGGTCCCATGGCAGCCACCATGTAGTAAAAGTACATCACTATATGCACGAATGTGTTCAACAGTGCGAAGAATGTACTGTGACCACCTGTAAGAACAAAGACAAAAATTATGTTTGGTACTGAGTAGACATTATAATAAAATAAAATACTTAAAGAAACCCAAAGATGTAATTGATCTTTGGTTTGTTTTTTAGAGTTAGGAGTTACAATATACGGAAAGCTTTTTAATTATATCAACTTTTTTTTTTAAATAATTAAAAAGCTTTCCGTCCAGTGTACTACCTACAGTTTTAAACCACATGCATTACAGGATAAAATAATCCCATCCCACAAAAAAAAACTTAAGCTCAAAAATCTTTCAAAACGGATTCAATGAGTTCTAGTACTGTGTATGTGTAAAGTTTAAACTATTGAAGAACTCATGTTCTAAAACATTTTAACTTTAAATATGAAACCCTTATGAAGTAATTAATACAACGACATTAAACCCTCCAAATTGTATGTTTCGGCTTTGTGTTGATAACATAGAGTAGGTACTTGAAATGAAGTAGTTAGTAAACAATTATATTTGTCACACATACGCACCACGTAGCTAGTTCCTTTCGCAAGAATCATTGAAACTGAATGATTAGCGGTTCCTCTCTATATCCGCAAAACGTTTAAAGGTTGAGAAAACTTTGAGATTACAGTCAATAGTAACAATTAACATGATATTGTGATAAATTTGTAGGTGTTTATATTCATTCTGATATTTTTTCCATCTTTTATTTACGTGACATGAAATGCTTAAAAAACTTAACGTGTCATAGCATTAGGATAATGAAGGACGCAAAAAAGGTAGTATCTAATATGAAAAAACCCGGTGATTCAGATTAAAGAGGAATAGAAAAATAGCTTTTATTATAGGTATTTGAAATCACGAGAAAGGTGACTGTGGGAAAATACGTGTTCTCTGCATTATCGATAGTGAATCAGATATTTGTATTTTTTATTACCTCTACCCGGGAAATGTTGCGGATGACACCTAGCTAACAAAAAGAACAATCAAAGAGGCAGATGCTAAGTTATAAATTTTCCATGATATGTCACGAAAATTATGTCGATTCTAAAACAATATGTCGGCGTAACCTATCTACCATACAAGCCTACACAAATCTTTGTTCGTTTATTTGTTTAGATATTCATTAAATTGATAACGATATTAATAGTTACTTATATTTTTTAGAATATATTATACTCATGAACAGGGCCAAATAAAAACTTATAATATAAAAATGATTGATACATAATTCTTAAGAATAGTTTGGAATAATTGAGAATAACATGCCTCTATTATGACCTAAAATAGTACAATATTCTCAAATGATTAAGCAATATTAAGTAAACACACAAAAAATACTCTACGTTGTCACTTTTATTTATAAATAGCACACAGTACCTACAGGCACGAAAAAATTGATCTCTTGGGGCCATTGGCATTACAATTCGGTAATAAAAAATATCATGGGAAATACATAGCAATTAGGTTAATGCCACCTGCGTCAATCGTCCGTTGTTATTTATAGTTTCGTGCGGAATCTAGATATTTATTTTAATATCAGTACGTCATGTTATTAAACGAAATATTTTGGTAATACAAGGGCATTAACAAATGTTACCAAAGGTTACCTTAGGAAATACCTACTATTAAATAAATATCAGTCCAAGGTCTAGTCATCAAATAGATTCGCGGCCTCTAGTGTGTCAATTTGAGGGCCGTCATAAGCTATATTAGGATATAATATTTCAATTAGGCAGTGAAACATTATTCACAGGTTTTTTTAACAGCCTTGTGTTTGACCACAAACTAATTAAAGTGGTAAAAGTGATGATGTGTCGAAAAGTGACGACACCTTACAAGAAATCAGATAGGAAACTGCTATAACCTGGAAAGCTAGTAAATAGGGTGGAGTTTTCTTACAGGACAATTAGTAAAATGGATCGCTTAAAAGTTGTGCTATGATTGCGTACCGAGAAGCGGGTAAACACGAGTACAGAATGCGAATTTAGCATTTAGTTGTTTAAACACTATGTCGCAGTAGATCGCAGTCAAATGCAGTCTTTTTATAACACACCTAGCCAGTTTTTTAAAATGTACCCAATGTGGTTGTATAATGTGGACTTTAAATATTCAAAACTGCTTTAATAAATAATATATTATATAATATCAGAATGTGAACCTGATGTCTTTACTTCGTCATATATGGATTAATTCTAAACGGAATAAAATAATGTCAACCGATCTGTAAAAATATTTTGTCACGTTAACTCTGTATGTTTAATATAGTCGTATATCTGCATTAATAAGTATACGACATAGCACAGTTTCTGTGAATCACATTTATATTACCCCAGACGCCACATTCTATTTGAAAGCAGTTACGTTCTTGCAAAAAATATTAGTTGAGCATGAGGTGTTTCCCAATTTGCAGCAATGTTAGCTATATTGTAAAGTTACCTAATTATTTCACTACACTTTGAAATCTAGCAAACAATTCTTTAGTTGTTGATGTCCTGTCCATAGTTTACGTACCTCATTAGCCTTGGTTACGTAATTACGTATACGCTGAACCAGTCTGATATAATTTTCTATAACTATAATTATACCTAGACAATTTCCTAGGTTCAGTGAGGTTGTTAGAGACAAAACAACAAAACACAGATAAATATCTCACTCTGCGACTTTTATTATGGAAATCCCCGTCATGATGATGACAGCTTTTTCGTCTTACTGTTGTTAATATGAAATAAGTATAAGTAGGTATTTATTAGTTAACTAGTAGGTATAACATGTTGGTACGAACCTGGTGCAAATTTGAGGCCGAACCAGACGGACATGGGCATGATACCGTGATGGATGACATGGAGCGTAGACACGTGCTCGTTCTTCTTGCGCAATACGAAGAACAGTGTGTCCATGAATTCCGTGAACTTGCTAAAGTAGTACCACCAACAAGTGTTCGCCATCTAAAGATAAATATTAAATAATTATACCTATAGTTTCGATTGACCAAAGTTGTCCTTAGCTTATTATAGTTGAGTTTAATTTTACTCCTTATTTTATTTGGAAAATCGAAGTATTAAATCGTTTTATATACAAATGTCTAATATAATCTTTTGATTGTTAGAATGGGTGAGCTTTACTCGTATATGTACAATTAATTATGCATACAATTACAAATCGTATGTAGTAGTCGCTATTATTTCAGTCAATTAGGTGATAATATATACCTACTAATAAAATAGTTGTCTACCTACTACTTAGTTTCTTAAAGAAATCAATGATACTTAAAACCCCGGACTATATGGTGGGAGTTCGCTTCGTAAAAACGGCAGCTCAGTCCGTGTAAGGGTGTAAAAGCCATCTGAGGCTAACACCTTCTAGTCCATTAAAAATAAACGCGGCAGTTCGATGGTTTCGCACAAACATCGTTCACAAAACGCGAGTATGATAACGCTCTAATGTACAAATTGATGTGCCTATAAAGTCGTTTCTATGTATAATTTATTGCAACAGTTGCCAGACCATAAACTAATAAATCCCCTAATCACTCGTACTAATTGGTTGGCATATTATTATTTAGTATCAATAGTAGTGAAAATCTTCTATTTGGGAGTTTTGCCATTTACAAAAAAAATATAATCATTGTAACATTGTAACTAAAACTAAATAACAAAGCTTCACGGACAACCAAGACGAGGGGTTACGCGGCTCATTAAATAAATTACCATTTAGATTTTTTATTTAAAATATTTTAACAAATTAGTAACATTATTTTTACAAATTGTAATTCAATCGGTTGGTTATTATACATTTTGAAAGGTGAACAGTGTATGTTGACCTTAAGAAATTACTGCTTCCAAAGTCATTGTACATTTTTGTTTAACCTGGGTCATATGAGGTTATTATCTACATAATGTAAGCTAACAATGTAAAATCGTTTAAGCATTGTGTCTGGGTGAAAATATATTTTAAGTGTGTATTTAATGCTATTTTTACTATAGTTTACGTAGTTCAGCTGGTTGATCATACAAATATATTCAAAATTATTTCAGTAGTTATAATTAATTATATAAATGGAATTTACGTCACAATATGAAAAGATATGTTTATGTAGGAATTCCCGGACGCGTAGAACTAAAATAAATAAAAAAAAAATTAATAAAAATAAATATATAGGTATATAAAATGAGTAGATATTATGATGTTAAATTCGATAACAGTTTTTCATTCTTAGATATACCTACTTTAGCATTGTGTACACATGTATTAAACAAACGTTTCGTCTAGTTCAGCTACATTACAGGGGCGAATTTAAAGGAGCGTGTGCTTTTATTTATTCATATTAATCATGTTTTAGTTCAACGTTAGTTCATTGCTCGCCAACTGAAAATTATTCAAACAATCTGTAGTTCCATTGCACGCGATAACTGTTTTATAAAGAGATTATGTTTAACCCGTCTACTCGATTAAGGGGCAATGACCAAGCTTAAAATAATTCCAAATCAATAAAAATGTTCAGATACTTACCCTCATTGCTATTTGGCTGCCCGAATAATCGACAAGTTGACATCTGAAGTCGTAATGACCCCACCAGCCGCTCATAAGGTACTGTAAAAAACCGCAAATATTAACAAATATTATGGTAGCTACATAGGTAAATTGTAATAGACCAAAGTATTTATAATAGCAGCATAATTTTTCTCATCTGTAATATAATCATTTTTTAAAGCATTACTGACGCGCGCATTCTAAAAACTGTATGAAATTAACTGTGTAACTCAAATGTGTACTTAGAAGCCGAATTAATTGCTTAAAAATAAATTAATACAAAACAATATAAACCTCATAGAATATCCAGGCACTGAATATGGTTTGTGCTAGATTGTAGATGACTAGAACGTTTCTCAGCTCGAAGGGTTTACGGTTAGCCATGAGCCGCGGGCCGAGCTGCCGTGAGCAGTACGCGTAGCACATGCACGCGGCGAACGTGGGCCACGGCGACGACATCATCGCCCAATCCTTCACCCGAGGATCTACGAACAATAATATTAACAATGACTTCGTGTACCCTGTGAGATCAAAGTTAGGAGATCACCACACTGGTCGGTTTTGCTTTGCATTGCAAAGATGACAGAGTCTATATTAATATTGTAAGTGCGAAAGTAACTCTGTCTGTCTCGCTTTCACGCTAAAACTACTGAAATGATTTAAAAGAAATTTGGTATGCAGATAGTCTGCTTAAGAAAGGACATGGGCTACTTTTTATCCGGAAAAATGGAAGATCTTCCGGGTATGCGGGTAAAACCTCGGGGAGCCACTAGTAAATGATAAGTAAATGCTGTAGCGGCGGTATAGGCAGCCCAAGTTATTAGTTGTGGAATTATCGAGGATAAGTGTAAGCTGTATTGTCCACTTATAGATAAGAGAACGCATGGAATTGATGCAACAATTGTTGACGTTTTACATTTTTGGCAGGAAAATCTGTTAAGTACATTTCGTGTCGCCGCGTACACCTTAATATTACTAACTCGGCATTGCGTGTTATGCGTCCGTTACCGATCAGTGGACACAGTGAAAGAAAGAATGTAGTATAGATGAAAAAATGTATCTGAGCACGTATCTCGGTAAACAGCAAACCGGTGTTGTATTCTGCATCATACGCTGAGCTCAGCCCATAAGGCCCCATAATCCCACTGTTAATTTTATTGAGTAATAGTAAATTTACTTTTATTTACATTCATACCTACTTTTTATTTCACTGCATTTTTGGTTTGGTATCGTGTTTTTTGAATTTGTAAGTAGCTAGTCGTATAAACTGTTTCTATTATTCATAAGTAAAGAAAATGTACTTAATGGAATATTATATTGTTTCTATATTATAATTATATCAATGAATCAACTATGTTTACTACCGCGATGTGTAAATAGTAGGTAATTATTTCGATAGAGTTATTTTAGAGGCGACCAAGCTTTATTGTTTAAAATTATTTTTTGTTATTTGGTCTTATAAATTTGCTCTATAGTCACTACATCTATAACATAAGTAAATCTGCCATATCGCGTGTAAAAAAGTTCATTATACAATGCAAATTTAACGTTACGACAAACGCAGTGTTATATTTAATATAATTATTTGAACAACAAAATATTCAGGGTCACACATAACATACAGCACATAGCAAGATTATTACACTAATAAGATAGTGTGACTTTTCCTTATATAACAACCAAATATTGTTACGTAGCTTGTTAAAATTTTATTTATATTTTAACAAGCAATTTATTCGTTTAGAAGACAAGACATTAACTTGTATTTACTTTTTTATGTCATCTTCACCAGCAATTATAGTCGGATTATTAAATCGAGTCAGAAAAATGACAAGTTAGTTTTAAACTAAATTTGAAATAAAATCGAATGAATTTAATTAACCTAACATAGGATAATCATCCAATTCATGCTTAATTTAAAAAAAAATTAATAAATGTACGAATAAATATAATTTATTTGTCCAGTACCCATACAAATAGTCACTTCCAAAACAAAATGGCGTCCATAGCGTGACATTGACCATAGTTCTTCCAATTGCCAAAAACAAATAATATACATAAGAATATTTTATGTAATATTTAATTACCTACCGTGTATGTCTTCTGTTTAATTACCATAAGACATTGAATAAAATAAAAGGAAACTCGACTAACTTTTAGTTGTAAAAATTCGAATCTACCACAACACTATTTATTTGGGACTAAAAACCTGCATCACTCGAAATGTCATTTTTCTGACTCGAATTAATAATCCGACTATAGTCTTATCTTTTCCTGATATTCACTTTGTGCTGCACCCATATAAAATCTTAACTAAGTCGATTTTTTTTATTAAGTATGCACGAGTCTTTTTTGGATATATAAATGCAAATTATGGAAGTTATGTGGAAAATAAACGAATGAATAAAAGTAATTAACTAATTAATTAAAATCAAAACTTACCGCTCCTATTATCCATTAGATCTCGGTACCAATCGTATATGGCAGCCATCTTTGGATAAGTTTCTCTAGCGACTAATTCAATCTGAAAAAAAAAAAAAACATTATTTTAGTTACCAACACATGATACGATAGATTATCGAAACTTATCATGTTAATATACGGTGAATCATCAATGGCAATAATGTCGCTATCATAAGATGATAACGATGATTCAATAATTTCCGATAATTTATTGCATTCACTGAATCTAGGTAAAAGATAAAAGTATTATGTATCATATTTTTACGTATGTAGGTAATGCATTTATCAGGATTCTATTCACGAGTTACATTCGATGTATATTAAAAATAGAGATGGAAATGTGTCTTTCTAATTGACGTAGATGGGTAACGTCACATAACTACGACAATATGTACCTGCTGCTTAGTCAAGTATCTGAACCATGTGACACGAATTATAACTTAAGCCATGCCATTTTGAATTACAATAATCTTGTGTTCACTAAACATCCCATTTTTAGGGTACCGCATTATAACAAAGAAATAGTGGTGCGTGTCAACCACGCGCGGTGTGGGGTAGTAATACATAATTAATCTATCTAATTTCAACAGCCCATACCTACAAAGTAATTTTCACTTAATATTGTAGGTATTGAAATTTTACATTAGATTGTATTGTATAATAAGTTGTTAATTAGTGTTGTTAACATATTATCGACGTTCGTTGTCCGTCAAACCCGTGTTGTGTTAGTCTAATTTCTGTCCTTCATTGTATAAGTAGGTACTCAAGGTTCGAAATCCGAGAACGATTATAAGCTGTTTGTTTTTGTTAAAATTGGGTTGGCCTAAATACCTAAGCACAGGTTATCTACTCCTAAAGTAAAATACAAATGATTATACCTTTAGTTAAATGGACAAATTATGATGAGTAGGTAATATTTCTTATTCTGTATAATTACATAGACCAGCTGTGCTGCACATAACAATTTCTTAGGATAAATTATGTATCAAAATAATGGCAATTTTACAGAAACTTAACAATGTATGTTTGACAACACAATCAATTAATTTAATTCCATTACAGTTTTATTATATTATAAGGGGTATAAATATGTACAAAACTTATCTTACTGTTCATTATTTAAATATCAACATTTATAAATTATGTTGCTCATGCGTCACAAAATTAAAGAATCTACGACCCGCAGAGCAGTTTAACAAAGATATTTCATTATTTAATGATTGATTTCTTCAAAATATATACTCCAACTCTTAACTAATCTTTTGGGGTCCATACTGAAAATGGAACAAATTATTTCGGCGGATTCAATGTTTACAACATTCATTAACTCAAATATATTATTAAGAAATTAATCTTTCGGTTGTTTCTATTTATAGCTCTTGTGTCATAATAATGTAACATCTTTGGATATACGTAACATCTTACTGTAGATTACGGTGGAAGTGGAGGTGCACCAACGACGAGTGACGTGAGTAGGTAAAACCTAAATAATCACAAATTATACCTATACCTACAGGTTTACCTACCAATATTTTTTGACGATATTTACCTACTTTTGGGCAAACATGTACAACTGACATGTTTAAATAGAACTAGGTATACAAAAATACATTCGAAATTAATCCAATCAGCGTTTTACCATTAAATATTTCCCTGCTTCAAAAGCAGCTGCCGGCGATTGTATAATACTTATGCTCGAATTGAAATCGAGAATGATTTGAGATTAGATTAATGGTTATCATATTCTTATAACAGCGCATAGATAAATAGCAGTTGTGGCGCCGTCAGAAGTCAAGGTAGCGGCTTCTAATTCAATTCCGAGAACAATATTCAATCGCAGCGCAGCGCGGGTCCACTAATTTCAAATATTATCATCATTTAAGTTGGCAATGACATACAGTACAAATATTTATTTTGTGAACACGGAATAAGTAATATCATCACGTACCTATGGATTATCTTACTTTTTGTGATGATACACATGATTTACAAATATGTTCGATATACGTAATACCGATGAGTGAATAAAATGGCGGAAGCATAACCACGTTAGCATATTGCGGCACTGTCCTTAAAATCTAGCCGTTTGCAGATTTCGCATACGGAATGACTGATTAAGAGGAGTTTCCGCCAGTTGCGACATACGATACATCGCTTCACAGCTTGATCGCAGTCAAATGGAGAGAAAGGGGGGCGAACCAACCAGCCGACCTGTTCACTCGCATCAATGCCACCAGCTCTGCTCACTCCACGCGCGCCGATACCTGACATACTGATTCAAATGTTTCAGTGCCATACTCATTCATTGCCATGTAGATTGAAGATTCAAGGTCCGTATTCATTTACGTTTAGGCTATAGTACTAAGTGTCGATCATACTTTATTTACATCATTATGTTTCTTGGTTAGGAATTCACGATCAGCGTATCGGTCCTACGTAACGAAAGATTGTTTCCAAAACTCACGTAGGATAGTACTTTCGAGCTATTGTCACGTTCTTGGAATAGTATCACATAGTAGGAGCATAAATAGCACTTCGAGATATTCAAAGCTAGCTATAGAAATACTAGATGTTGTTGATACTATCTAGCAAAACACTATGAAACACAACGTGTGGCGTACCTATTTACTTCTATATCTACCTACGTACTACATTATCGAGGAAATCAAATCGAAAAACAATCAAGGGAAATGAGATGCAAGAAACGTCAACGATATCTTACAGCGTGTGTAATAATCGAGCATGGCATAACGCAAGGTTAGATGATCATTATAAAGCATGACTGGCTGAATAAACAAATTGCTTGTACACACGGTACGTGTCTGCTCGAGCCGGTAGAGTCCGAAAAGATCAAGACGACATGCCACAGAGCGCTGCAAGCGGCACTTCTGTCTGTTGCACAACGGCCTATTGTGACCAACCTTGACCTGCTCTTCACGGCAAAATTCACTTACACTCACAACTACACAGCTTACACTTGAACCTTATTACCTATTTAAAAAGTAATAGACACTATTAAATTTAATCTATTTTGTTCAATCAGCTGTGTTGATGATCCTTACGCATCGGATCTAATGACTAATCTCTATTTACGAATGTTCAAAAGTTGTTTAAATTCAGTAAATCACAAAAGAGAATATTCTGATAAAATATTTTTAAATTTTATATAAACTATATTGTTTTAATTCATCCCCTTTTTGAAGTAGACATCTAGGTATATGTTAACGACATATTTCTGACGGCATCGGCAAGGTTTTTTCGTCTCGAGCGAGTGTTCTATGCAGTCAGAACTTTCACTGAGCCTCGGTACGTAGTCCACAGGTTTTACGTAAGGGTGTTGCGCCAGAGACGCCCGCGCCTTCGCCCTGCGGAACCACTGACCCACTGCCACAGACTCGTACGAACCTCACCCCACTACAACATCCATCCCAAAGAACATTCTCAAACATTGCGTTAGCGTTTATGGAAATATTATCGCGCGAGCCTTTAAACTTGAACAACAATTATTACGTAATACGATTTTAATTGACTTTGTGGCCAGTTATTAACAATTTTGAGCAAATACATTTAACGACTGTTGAACCTTAAAATACTTAAAAAGAGTATGTTTTATGGAGTAGGTATCTAATTAATATAAGGTACAATAATAATACAAAAAAAATAACAAATACCTCACTCACTCACAAAAAACTCACTAAAAAAGGTTTAAGGTTCAACAGTCGTTAAATCATAATGTTGCTTTGAATATAACAAGCAATAATGCTTTTAATCGTTATTGGTTACAAGTCATATCTCAATTTATAAAACTACATAGTATGCAGTTGAGTTAAATTAATGATGTTTATTCAATTATTGTAAACATATAATTTGAGTGGGTTTTAAAATGAGAAAAACTTAACTCTTATAATTATGGTAGACTAGATTCCGTCCCGGGCGTCACTCGCGGTCCCGGGGACTTTAAATTTTCCCGGGATAAAAAGTAGCCATGTGCTATTCTAGAACATATTCTAACGCTCGTTGCGTAAAAGACACACAAACATCTATACATACATTTTCACATAATTTCGCATTTATCATATTCATATTAATTGGTATAATATGGGAAATATGATCGAAAATGGGGCCTCTAATGTCGGCGTTTGATCAAAAACTTTTTTTTATAAGCGTGCGTATTTATTTTGCGAGTTAGCCGAAAATCAATATAACAATATCTCTGAAGTTTGCGAGTGAATACCTACATACAGATAATATTCAACAAGGTTTTTTTTTTATTTTAGATGACGAATGGCAAACATAAAAAAAACCTGGGGTATGTGAGTCGTACTAACACGTGTAAGCTTTATTTTACTAAGTTAATGTTTTTAAGGAAGGATCTGGCTCTTCGTCTGTAGACTTTACAGGCTATGTCCTGTACAGTCTATCTTAAGGGTTAGAAACAAAAAAAATGTATATTTTATGTGGTATTTGTGTTAAATTACAAGAGGATTTCATTTGGCGCTGAGACACAGAACAAGTACCTATTTCGCTGAAGTTTAGAATTAGAATAATCATGAATGAGTCAAATATTTTACTATTAAAGGTATCTAGATGTGGCTACCACAATTGCTACAAAACATAAATTACATTCTAACATTATAATTGTCAACAACATTTAAGTACTTATCAAAGAAAAAACATGTAAAAGTACGCTAGGTCGTCGTCAGTCTGATTAATCGCGTAACGCCACATAATATAGAAATATCCTTTATTCATAAAGTTTTTTTATAAGCTCTTATAAATCGTGGTATGATCGTAAATCCTAAATAGGTACATTTTACGTTATATGGGTTAATATTATTATAGTACTTTTACCATAGTATACATACAATATTTTTGGCCAATAAAAGATATCATTAGTGGTCATAAAGCATAATATGTACCTACTTACAAGCATCAAGTAATGTATCAAACATATTATTATCCACAATGGTTAATATCTATCTCACAAACACAACTAGTTTACTACTAAGATCATAACGCACTGTTATATATAATATTGGAATCGGAAGTTGATACTTTTGACCTCTTTGGGTGTATGCCCGTGGGCAGCCTGCAGCCTTAACATAGTCAAGGTTCTAGTTAATATTCTAGAATTTTAGAAATTCAGATTATTATTATATTGACTATTAATTTAATATTAGAATTATTAGATAATCGCGTGACACATCACAACAACGGTATGGCGCATGGAGCTTGGAGCATCAACACAGACCCTAAGTGCGATAGATTGCAGCTAGTTTCGCGCTGAGTGTTGCTCTTTTAGTAACAGAAAGCAATGCGCAGCGGTGTCAACAACGCGACACGGACTCGTTGAATTGCGTAAAGTCATCGATATGCAGCGATGATCAATTGGACACCTTGGCCAGCCAATTATGTAACGGAAGATGGACTAATTTGACAATTGATTTGTATTGACCTCATTTATATAATAGGTAATAAATAGTTACAAATATATACGAATAACCAGTGTAAACTGCGGAAGTGTCCTTGTTCACATCCTTAAAGATCTCTAAATGAATAAAGATATTCTTGGAATCTCCTAAGTCATGTTAAGGTCGCCGCTTTAGATCCATTTGTAACAAATAATAATTACAATTACTGACAATTAACTATCCGTATGTATAATTATAAAAGACAATCACTTATGTTAATGTGTACATCACTAAATCAAATCAGTTTAAGACTATTAATATAATATGTGAAATAAGTATTCAATCAAATGAAAACTAGTTATACTGGTGGGTACTTTTCCATGCGTTGGAAAAATAAAGTAAGAATAATTATTCGAGGGCATCAAGTTACTAATAATAATATTTCCTACATAGTTATACCCGCTGTTAAAATTGGACCTGTTATTATTAATTTAAATGTAACGTTACCGCTGTACATAGTGCTCAAATATCTCGAACTATTTAATTGCGAACTAAATTCCGAATAAATAAACAAATGTTGTTACGATAATAACTTAACAGAAAGATACTGCTTAAATCTGTATTATTTTCTATGAATATAGAAAAATATAAGACAATAAAGAAGAGCCCTTGAATTTTCGATAAGCTTTGACAGTGATGAATTCATGTCACAATCGCATTTTTTTTGCTCATGGAAAATAAATATTCTGCGATGATTGATAAATAAATGACTTAGTGTGTAAATCAAATACTATTTTACTTACGTGTAAAGTAGATTCAACGAAACGGGCGCGTAACTAACAGTCGCAGGACAATACTGTCCTTTCTAGCGTGTGCCTGGCCAGGACACCGGGTGAATACAAATAAAACGGGCCAACTTTCGCGAATTGTAGCTTTGTTGTGCGCGCGCAGGTGTTGGCGTCCACCGGCGCGGCGGGCAGTGACTGTCATGCGCGCGCGCAACGCTGCGCGACCACTGTCTTCGCGAAGTGCCCTGCGTCATACCGTACGCGTCATGAAGCCGTCACCAACACCTTGTACCAGTTGTATGCAAATCTGAACCCAAACTTTACACGACTATCAATTAATGTTTTTCTTTTTATATAGTTTAATAGTATTTTTAGTATATCATTTGGATTGTTGTACATGTTAAAAATAATAATATACCTACATATATTAAGAGTAAAGAAAGACCTATGAATAAACAACATCTATGTATTAAGAACCTTAACCTTATGTACCGGCTGGTACATGAAACAAATTGAAGAAAAGAGTAGAATGGATATTATTCTTCCTTTTGTCTTACTTAATCTTATTTAAAATCAAACTTTCCGCATATTGACAAATGTAATACTTTATAGACATTGTAATAAGTACCTAATAAAAAATATGATTGTTGATATGTTTCTATAATAATCACAGTAAAAAATTTAACATCAGATTTCACAAATCAATAAGCAACTGGTACTGGATTTCACCGTTCAGGTTAATACAAATTATGATGCTGGGTTAATCTGCCTACGATTAAATTAATCATTGCTTGAGGTAAATTTGAACGCCCTTGAGGAACTGAGGACGTAAAAACGAATAAGCAGATGAAATTTTTCAGAGTTACATATTTCAAAATCAAGTGGAATTTCTTCTATTACGTTATTGCACTGGTGGCTGGCTGATATAAAGTGGCGCGGGCGGCGACCATGTTTCACTGTGCTAATTTAGACTGAATTAAATCTTTTAATATTACTCCATTCTCTATTGTTACAGTTATTTTAAATAATAGACTACACAATATTTCTTTACATTAAAATGGGCTAGATTAAATAACAGCTAGGTAGAAGTAGATAGGTAGTTAAAGAGTCAATATTTGCATCGATGGGAAAATAATTAGACTAAAATTATTATGTATTAGAGAGAGAGCAAGGGAGATGAGATTAAATACAGATCACAATCGGCTGTGCCTATGGTCCAAGATTGTGCAAGTGCAGTTACCAGTATGGTTAATGTATATACTATAAATCATTTCTAAAGGCAGTAATTAGTAAATTAAATAGTATCATAATGCATGCTATAACTATTTAGCAGGCTTGGGTCGGCAAGGCTTCACATTTGATATGAATATAAATAAAATCAAAACCATACACTTAAATTACACGTTTATAAGAATAAATCTGTAAAAACTATAACGAATAGATACCTATATATAACAAAAAAAGTTTATGAGAACATCTACCGACAAACTGTTAAGCAATTAGTTAGAAATGTTTAGTAATATATTATGTAACTTTAGTATGTAAATAAATTATCAAGGTAATGAAAAAATTATAGGTACCTATAATTTACTACGCGTGAATACGACGTCTAAAAAAATAAGTTGTAAATATTTAAATTAGAATTCAAGTAAGTTTGGGGATTTCAAACAATTACTATTTAAGAAGTTAAATTTAAATGATAATATGGCTATGAATTTTCTTTTAACTGGCTTGCTCGACTCCTTCCAAGGTCGTCAATCAACCTGCAGTGGGGCGACGACACGTCGGTGATGGTCAAAACCAAATTTATTATTAGCTTACAACACCCGACTGCCTTCAAACGAAGTTTCCGGAATTAAGACGTTTATGTCAACTTGTTCAGTTTCCTGATAATGTTAAATTGGAGTTAAATTAAACTATTAACAATTACCTACATGGGAAAATAGTTAAGTATAAAAACGACTTATTATAGAAATACCACATCTCGACTATACTCTGTAGACTAGATTATTAACTTTATGACTTTTAAGAATGTTAATGATAAGTAAACCTTATCGCCTAACAACAAGGTTCAACTATATCATCATCCAGTTAACCATAAATTTTATAGATTATCCTTATTTTTCAACACATAAACAGATTAACCTTGTGGAGGAAGTAATGGTTCGTTTTTTAGATTAAACCCGTAACAAAAAGGACCCATATAATTTGTTGTTTTAATAATAGCATAATTCCTTCTCTGTATAAAATATATAATTTGTGGAATATTCACTTCCCTTGTATTGCACACACAAGATATAAATAAACAATGACAGCAATAGTACTTTTTTTTGGGTGTAGATCTTGCAGAATAGGTGGGAGGAAACATTTATGCTGATATATAATTCTTACCAATTGAAAAAAAATCTATACAAATTAATAATAGTAAAATTATACAACTTTTTTTTTACTTACCTTTAGACATAATTAACATTTGCAATAAGTGGACACATAATTAACATAGTTGCCATTAAAAAATGTCCATTGAGGATTAAAATTAAATTATGTTTGTATATATTAAAACATTTAAGTTATACATATGATATGGTTAAAATAATATGACAATTTCTCTGGGCAAACTTTATGCGCAGTGATTAGTAACTCCAAAAAAAATGTTACACTTACCTCATAGATTGGTTTATTATCACAGGATAGTGATGATGTACAGATTTATGTCTGGCGAGTGAACTCCAACAACTATATCTATAAAAAAAAGTAGATATTACAAGTAGATCAAATCTACACCGAAGAGTATGAGCCTTCCCTTACAATGAAAGAGTCTAGGCCATTGTCCACCACGCAGACCTAGTGCCGATTGGCAGACTTCACATGCCTTCAATTGTAACATCTTTCAGGTTTCCTAACAATGTTTTCCTTTGCCAAAAGCCAGTGGTTTGAGCCGGAACCCTCATAATTGGGCTTATAGCTATCCAGCGTCAGTCAATCACAATTATGATAAGCAAATGTATAAAAGATGGAGGTGCATGTCAAAAAATGTAGTGAATATTTGTTATATTAAATTTTTTTTATGGTAATTAAATTTCTGTCTTCAGTGAAATGTGGGTTTCATGTTGAGACCTGTTTTTAATGATAATATGGAAGAAAATAATGTGTAAATGTTTATTTTCATACAAAAAAATGGCTTATATTACATACATGAAACAAAAAATAATAATTGAAATCTTCTTCTGACTATGTTTGGCAATTTATTTTAAATATGAGTAAAGCAGTTGATTGGCAATAATTTTAAAAAAGCAGGGAAATATTGCATATTGACAATTGAGCTCTGAAACTTATCAATGTATTGGTTAAATTGCTCAGAAGGGCTGGTACTGAGGTAATTAAACAAGGAAAGGTGCACTAAGTTAAACATTTATTATTTTAATCGCAAGTGCATCTAGTTAGTGGGTGGATATACCTATATGCTAAATTAAACAAGCATCTAGTGAGTAAACTTACCTCACAAGAGTTATAATTTTCCAATGAATTTGACAAAATATCTTGCGACACAATGTAATGCAAAAACTGGATCTAAACACCGTGATATTTAGTCATATGCTGCTTCATTCAGGACGAAACTATTCAAATAAATCACTCTCCGTTTTAAAGAAGACATTTAGGTTATAAAAAAGCGTTAAATAAATTACCCTTATATTATTTGTTTTAACTATATAATTTTAATAATAGGAATTTATATCAATTAAATGTTCTTAGCAGAAGAAATCATTTATTAATTAACGATACAAATTCTTTTATTAGTTTTTTGCCCAACCCACTTCCTTCATTCGGTACTAGGGATGGGATAGAAACAAGCCTTCAAGCAAGCATTATCACGGGATGGATAATCGGTGGGTCAACTCGGTTAATAAGTCGAATCAAGCTCTACTCGACTCGACTTGACTCTTGTTGGCTTTTCATTCGTTGGGATTTTAAGGCTTGGCTAAGGTTGTTAAAACATAAAAGACGTTATAAATGTTCGTTCGTTATGTATATGTTTATTATGTTCATATTATGTTTAAGTCACAGACATATTTTGTGAATTAGCTAGGAACTAGAAAAAAAAACAAAATAAAAAGTATTCTATCATTTAATTCCATAGTTGTGTTTGATTTTAAATTAGGTATATTTTAAACATTAACAAATAAAATGTTTAAAATTGAGAACTAAAACAAAGATTCATAGTGCCACCTACTGTCGAGTAGACAAAATAGTTTTTTTTTATGGTCTGCTTGGCAATAGATGGCAGCATACTACATGCAGACGATTTTCGATTATTATCAAATTCAATTCGATTATTTTTTGCAAATATTGAACATAATATAAATATTATTGTTGGTTTATTACAAACCGAAGCATTACTTATACGTCAAATTAAAAAAAAACGGAATAATAATAGTTATTGTCGATGACAAAACAGCAGAAATGTCTTTATTTATTCTGACCAATTTGTATCGCAATTTTTAGTAAGCGTGTTGAAAAATTTTTGCTAACGCTTATTGCTAGGCAACGTATCTGGTGAGTACTATCACACCAGTCAAAACACATTATTGGACAGGCGCGTAGAGTTGTGCTTGTGTTTTGTTTTTGTTTATTTAATGTTTAACAACACAGACACGCAAAGAATTTTCTTCCAGGCTTGAAGTAGTACAGCCAGACAGAGTAGGTATAGGTACTTTCCTTGCTACCTATCTATGCTACATTTTGTTTTTCCATCGTTCGGAAGTAAGTAAGGAATTTTATGTTCCATGTTGTTTTCTATTCACATAAGCTACTTTTTATTCCAGAAAAAATTATGATGGCCGGGGAACGCGTGTGAAACCACAGGACGATGGCTAGTAAAATATATATGGTAGGATTAGTGGCGCGGCGCGCAGGTTCTGTTAAATAGAGCTGTACAGCGTGAAAGACATATAATATACCTACATAAGATACATACATTTGGGATCTGCAAATAGGAAAAGCAGACCTTCCAGAAGTTGTTTGTCAATGTCAATATGTCATCATAATTTTTCAGCCTGAAAGTCAAAACGATCTTTAATTAAGTAGATAAGTACTTACCTAATGTTCTTAAGGATTATATTTTTTTTTGTAAATGGATACCTATAGGAGATTTCATTGTAAGTAAAGAAATTGATAACACCGTCTATGATTACTTACTTAAGCTATGTAAACAATAATATAGATTTCACATTTAAGATATGTTTTCTATTGGTAGGTAAGTATTTACTTATTCCATTGTTTTACGTTGGTAGTGTACGCCGGGTTGTGATCAGAAACTATGTAAACGGGAACGGAACGGTATCAAATCAGAATGTGTACCTAAATGCTCGAACCAAAGGTCAGTTTAGTTTACGTAGGTGCATCATTTTCCTTTTTAGTTTATATCCTTAACTACCTTGACGTGACTGAATAAGGGGTTCTAGCCTAAATTATCTACAGCAAAGATTCCACTTAGGTGTTTTTTGCGCAGGCAGTATTTGGTTATCGTTATCTACTTGTACTATGGCGGTCAAGGCGACGCCTCAGGATTGTAACTATGTAGGTAACCTATACAGCCTTGATCTTAGGGAGTGGCATATATTTCATCTTGCTAGTCAGCTAATTCGACTCTCTAATAAATCTTTAAATGACCTCCGATAGCAATGCGTCGGACCTAAACGTCTGACGGTACCTACTGATAGGAGATAGGTAGGTAGGTACTTACCGGGAGACACCGCCACATGAGTAGATAAACGGAACAGAGGCAAAGCTTCCTAAGAACGTGCAAAATTGTTACCTATTTTAGTAGGGTTGTCACAATAAGTTAAGACAAATTAAACTAAACATTGGTTAAATAGTTTTATCATTCAGTATGATGGAATACTTTACAAATTACTTACTCTAATAATTTTCTTTTTTACCAATTTATTGTTTCTTTTAATGGTGTGGTAAATTCTGAATCTAACATAGTTTTTTTAAGTAATTTAATACGTTTAAGTATTTCGTTGCCAACATTAACAATATTTATTTCAAGATCGAAATATTCCCGAAACTTTTGCTCGAGCAATTCAACAAATGCGATAAAATTATAATAAAACAAACAACGTGCGTCGTGCAGACCCTGCGATTGTCAACTGGCTGTGCCGGGGCAAACCGGTTTTTGTCAGTCTCGCCGCGTACGCGACAAGCGGCCAGTGGTCACGCACACGCGCCCCGCGTGCTTGTAGTGGTGCAACCGATTCGCGCGGTTGTATGAAGCTTTGTCTCTGTTCCGTTTATCTACTCCTGTGACACCGCAGTGTATGTCACTCAATAATACTTTACAATACAAACATACTGGTACAAATATTTGATAAAAATTTTATTGCCTTGTTCACACAGCTTTAAAACCTTTAAGAAAGTTGAATTTTGCTCCAGTAGCCTAATTAAATCGTTATACGTTGAACTCAGGATGCATATTATCGGACGGTTAATGAACTCCCAAGTGTTTTGAGGTGAAACGTAGGTACCTACATTAAAAAAAATCATTGAACTCAAAACCACGGTTAACATAAGCTTCATAGATTTATTTACCCACATAACAGCAAATTTACAGCGAGTGGATATTTGACAAAAAAATATTTGATGTCGTGTTTAAATTTTAACGACGTTCATGAAATTTACCTACGAAACTTACTTAGTACTTACGTAGTAAGGCACTCGTAACAGTTTAGTATAATTAGAAAATTTTGAATATATTCACGAGATAGCTTAACTTAAGATTGGCGTAGATATACCTAGTTCACGCAGAATAGATAGGTATACTGTTAATCTTAAATCTTATCATAAAATAGGCTTCTCAAAATTAATTAACATAACCTACCTACTTGTTTTTATTGGCGTTACAATCACTTCCGTCTTGATCTTCTGTATGATTTTAAATGTATTTTTTTTAAGTAGGTACACGGTTTTACACACAATTTACTGTTATACATATTTTAATAAGATATCGATAAGTCAACCCACATCATTAGAATCATTGTGGGTTACTTATTCAGTCGACCAAACTTCACCCAAATGATCAATTTTGTACAAAAAGGTTGTAGTGTAAAATAGGCAAACTGCTTCTGATGCGTCATGCGTCACAAGTTATATGATCAGCATAACTTTTATCGGCTTTCGCACAAAAACTCATTTGATAGTCTACAATGCTGGTTTATAGGTATACTGGTTGAAGAAGCTTGAAAGGACCGCGATACAGCTACATTATTACTTTGTATCGATTATGTGGGGCCGCTTTACTCATGATATAATAAACTCATGTTTGTCTCAGTGTATTTGAATAAAGTCGGCAAGTGCGAATGTAATTCGCACACAGAAGGCTTCTGCCAAACAATATTTTTTTTTAAATTCACTCTCAAAAGATCTTCTTTAGAAATAATTTGTATTATTCCTGTTAAATATATTGACGTAAGATTTTAGCTTAGGAACTGTGAACAATATTTGGTAGGAATATGTTATATATACCTACCTACCTATAGAACATTTTGTTAAGTACAAAAATTAGAAAACATGCAAAAATAAATTGTAAACAGCACAAACAGCCCATTTCGACTCTAGCCATGATAGGATTGCGATATCTCTTATTTTTTCCGTTGAAACTTGCTTGTAGGTATAAAGATGTGCCTTAGCATTTATCAGCATTTAAAGATGTTGAGAAGAACACTTGTGACCATAAGGGTTCCTTTTATAATTTGGTTACGGTATCCTAAAACAGAACTATTAGTTGCTCATTATGTATGTTTTGTGCCATACCACACCGGTTAAACTGGTTAGTTTATAGTTATGATAGGTATAAAAAACAACATTTAGGAAACCATGTATTATGTGATAAAGATATGAAATGAAACTCTGAAAAAGTACAGTAGGACATTACTTACCTATACAGAAATATGTATATCGATATTGCGAATAGGTATTTGTCGAATTATTTTGAATATATTTTATATTAATTTAACAGTCAAATCGAAGCTTACGCAGGTAGGTTTAACTTCTTATTTTATGCTGCAAGGAAGTACTTTATAAAAACAAGTTCTTTAAATAACAAGAAATCTGTGGTTTCTTCCTACCTCCATGGAAGACAAGAATAGCGATATTTACTAAGTTATGTGTGTTGGCAACTTGGCACCTAGAAATAATTAGATTCAAACGAGATCAATTCGAGATTGCTAACTCTAAATACTAACACCACAAAATAACAAAATGTTAATAAAATATCACAGTAATTTTATTGATGTAATTAATATTATTTAAATTACCTTCATTCAAATAAAAAACATCCGCCTTATCATTTAATTTGAAAACATGGCAAATAGAAATGATCTTTTCCGCATTACTTGGTAGTAGTTTTATAGTATGGCGTAACAGGAATTAACAATAGGTAGACTGTTGTTGACTTAATATCAATGAGGGAGGTCTAATTGCCATGCCAGGCACGACTCTCATGCCGCATGTTAGTGTTACCTATAGGTGATTAATTTCGTATTGTACTACAGCAGTATCAAAGTCAAAGAACACTAAAGTAAAACAAATAAAATTAATGCTCCCACAATCTGATCAGGAATGTACCATATCTACAAAATATAGGAAGTTCATATATATTTAATATCTAAACACTGATTTCATATATTAATTGATATGCACTTAGTAGAATAAACAGATTGTTACTAAAATAGTCTACATATTTTTATAAATGAAAGCAATAAATGAAATTTACTATTCAACAACATTCCTACATCGCTATTTTCAATCAAAATAATTTTAGCATTAAAAACATGAAAGAAGTCAAGAAGAATAAAAAAGAAGACAAAATTATCGGTACCTCCTTGGCTTACTCCGCAAGCATTAATAAAAAAAAATAGGAAAACTTCACTATTTTGACTTTACATTGTAGGTAATCAACATATCAAAGAATTAGGTATGTCATCAATTCCAAAGTATTCCGTAAGGTTCCCTTTTCTGTGCCGAAGAGATTTTTATTTTCTACAGAGAATCGCAAAAATGAATACCACGTCGACTGCTACTACCGGTAAGCCAGGAAAAGTGCGGAGTGGATATGAAACAATACCCGATTACTATAGTATATCTAAATTTTTTTATACCTTAGTTAGTTATCAGCCAGTGTCATATCACTATCAAAGTTATTGTTGATCTCAGATTGAACACGTTGTTTTGTAGATACTCGTATTGATGGTGCAAAGCCCTTATCGTGGTGATGTGGTGACGTCGACCACTGCTGTGATATATACGAGAGGATTGAGCGCGCGCGAACATTATTAGTGAACGAGTGACCCGCGCAATTTGCCCACGCGCCTCAAAGTTCGCGCCGCGCTGCGCCGTAGATCTTGCTGACTCCATTTTTATACTCAAGTACTAAACATAGCATCAGTGCCTTAAGTGAATAATAACTTGTGCTGGAGAAATTGCCCGGCCGGTAAGTTCCATTGTTATGTACTAAATTGTACTGTAATGGGCATAGTTTCACTGAACAGTGCAGTCAGTTTGTAAATGAACTTTCCCCGAACCTATATAATGATAATTTATAATACAATGTTAATACATTTCTTTAAAAATTAGCAATAAAATCATTTGATAACAAACATAACCAATATAGGAAATTATTATATTTAGGTCCTTACTCTAGTACCTAGTGCGGATAAAGTGGGGTAGGTATAATCTCAAAAGTTGAATACATGGCGAGAACCTATACTCAAAATTAATATTAAGGAAGAACATGCATATGCATGATATGTTATTAATTCGTTCCATTAGTTCCATTTATTTATAATAGAACGACGGATCAAAATGATACTTAGACGCTAATCGATGGATTATTTTCCTACAACTGGTTACCAATATTCTTCTCTTTCTATCATTATTAAACACTGTTAAAGCTCCGAGGCTATTTCTAATTGATTATTTAAAATAAAAAAATATTGACAGCATAAAAAGAGAAAATAACACAAAGAATAAAAATACAACATGATAATGTTGCAGCAACCGAGGTGGGTACTGCGGTTATTAAATCTAGGAAAAGAGTAATGGTCTTCAGACACCTAGTTAGATATCGTTTTCTATACCTATCTATATTTTTTTATACCACAAAGGTGGCAAACAGGCATACAGTACCACCTGATGGAAAGCGGTATTAGTTGCGGTATTTTAGTATTATAAAATATATTTATATTTGACAGCCCAGTTGGCTTTGTGGTTAGTGAATCTGACTCTCAGGCCGAGGGTCGTGACAAACATTTGTATGCATAATATATTTAAAAGTGGTGTATGTAGTTTATCAGCTATCTGGTTACCATATCACAAGCTCTGCTTAGTTTGGTATTAGATTGGCCTTGTGTGAAAAAAATGTCCCAGGATATTTATATTCTTTTTATATACTGACCACGGCCACATTTTACAATGTGCTAAGATTGTTTAAATTATTCGAGCCTGTCAAATAACATAATAAAAAAATATATATCTTAAAGTTGTGTAATAAATTGTAAATGCCGACCTTCACGTTAGATTCTTGTGTCTTTTGTTCATAGTCATTTCGCTACGATCAACATTCTGCATCCAAATATGCATAAGCTTACGCACTTGCGTACAAACGATAAAATAAATGGCCAACGTTTACATCCACTCGTTTCTTTGTCTTATATAGGTACCTAATAGGAGGAACTGGTAGATAGGTATAGGCAGATACTCTAGATATGCATCGTATTTTCTTATCTGAAGTTTAACAATTCTTAGACAAGGGACAACAATAACATTAATTGCTTATACATTTCGCTCGTACACGTACAAAGCTTTTTATTTACAACAATAGTTTTCTGTCATCAAATTTAAATTACCCTTTACTGTTTATGGGCAAAAATAACAATATATTATTTACGAGACCACGCTAAGGTTGTTTAGACTATTAATTAGCATTCGACTAGTAAGATAAGGTATTTTAGCTTAGGAATGATTTATGAGCGAAGCTTTCAAACATATCTACTAATTAAAAATAAGCAAGACATAGCAACGCTAATAAAAAATTATCAAATTTTGTCTTGAGATCGTTTAAATGAGTATTCACATATTATTTTAAACATATCTAAACGTTACCTATATATAAATAATGTTGTGCTATTTGGAGGTATTCGCAATTATTTACTTTTTTATGTAGTTATTGTATGCAGATATTGGAGATACATGTTTTAATTGTACTTAATTCGTGTTTCTTTTTATTTTATTTATTAAAACAACGAGACGTTCACATTTTTCCGTCTATAAAAAGATTCAAAAACATTTAGCCTTGGCAGTAGGGCTATACTTACTGACGTAAGAAGTACAAACTCGTTTTTGAATAAATCGTTTGAGATAGTAATTTACTATATCTCTCATTGAAATATCACATGTAGGTACCTACCCATATACCCTATCAAAACTGTAAGCAAAATCTTCGGATAGAAAAACTGGCTGTCACTGCTTCTTATGGATCAAATATCGAATGCCAGGGACATTTGCTATACCCGGGAGAAATGAATGAAACACCATTGCGTATTCTCGTAATTCTTCTCAAGACAAGGTCTGCTTTAAGGGCTCAACGACTACAGAAACTTATGTCGTGGTATTTATCTTGAAATCACAGAACGAGGTCATACAGACACCATGCGTATCTAATCCTTACATTTCTCAGTGAAAGCGCTTGCACGCAAGAGTATGATTTCTCTACATTACCTAGATACAGTGACCGTGATGCCCTTTATGACAATGTAACAACGCATGTTCCCTGAAACAGTCTTAACTTTAAGTGTGAACTAGCTTAAAATATATTTTTATTATTAGGTATTACTTGCGAAGGCATGATCGCTAAACCAAAGTGGAGGTGTCAATTTATTTGGTCCCTTATAACATTTTTGTCATCAATGTGAATCTTTAATATTTTGATTCATCAAACAAAACATACCTATACCTAGGAAAGGTGTGGTTCAGCCTTCAGACATTTGCAATACTAGGATCCTAGCAGTGCTGACAACCTCGAGACATGATATTATAAGTTTCCATTACTTTTTTAAGTTAAACATATAAGTCTAAGAACACTACTCTTTTGCGGAAATTGGTAGTTCCACGGTTAACATCATTCGTTGCTAAACTTTGAACCGAGAAGGAAATCTATTCAAGCGTTCTAATATAATACGATGACTAATAAATAAATAATACAACAATTACATAATTAAATTCTACATAAGTTATCAGACTTGTATTTTTATAGCTTTATTGTTTGAGACCAGTTGCTTGACAGATGACATGTTAGAATCACATGACGTATGTAATTTGCACCAACTTACGAATTGTCGTGCCCTTCACCCGGGCCAGCCTCTGATCAAGTTCAACTATATAATCATTGTCAAAAAAAGGGTATAAATGTCCTAATTGTATTCATAGGTACATTTATTATTCTAAAAGTTTATGCTGTAAATATATATGGGTGATTTATAGGTGAAATTCATCGTTAGTTAGTTCTATTACATGATTGGACAGTAAAAGATTAGATGCTCATCTTCTGACTTAATAGCACAATAAACTTACAACATTTCCGTGTCGCTTTTTCTTTTTATTTTATATGTGTCACCAAGTAATTAGTTAGCAATCCATAATGGAAATTGTCGTAACGACTTGCGTGTATCAGACAGGAACTTAAGGAAAATATTTTCCATGTCTGAAGGTTGAATGAAGAGTACCTTCCTACCCACTCCGGTAGATAACATAATTGCACTAAACCTTAGCGTGTCGGCTCAATATTAGCTCGGGTATTGAGTCAGATGATGCAAAAATGATATATTTATTGTGGCCAAACTGCTTCACGATTTGAATTGATCAAAAAATTATACGGAAGCAAGCAAATAAGTGGGTGATAAAATGTACATCCGGGTCGATCTGATACTTTGGCATTAAATATCAGTTCTTTATTAGATAAAATAATAGTTAGCCATTACACGGCCTAAAGCATAACACGAGTAAAGTAGGTGCTAAAGATGAAAGGTAAACACGGCAATGAACTTGTAAAAGAGTCTCAGAACATAGGCCTTCGGAATTCTGCTCGAGCTTGATAATTAGAATTAAGTGTCGTAAGTATCACGGCAAGCGCCCTAGTCTTGCAACCTCCGCTATGCTATTAAGACAGTTTTGCAACAAATTTACCACTGCAACTTAACACACTAGAACGCTCTAAAAAAAAACCCTCTTTTTCAGTAGTACATGAGAAAACGTCATTAGCACTGCAATATTTTTATCATTTTCATGGGTATTTCCATTATAATGATGGTTGCCAGCGGAAGAAACTACGCCTGCAGCAACGTCGGCATTGTGGCACGCAGTCTTACTCGAACCATTGTCCTTGTTGCTAGAACCCAACCTGTAATTTATCTTATGCAAACCTTATGCTTGAAAATTTGTAAAAATTACCATAGAATTTTATTTTAAACCTGAACCGTTGGCTGTTATGTAAAATCTCCCAAAATTATCTGCACATTTTAATATTTTCTTTTAGATTTTTTGAGTGTAAAACTAAATATCGAGAAATTAAATGAAAAACCTTAAATGTGAATTCGTCTCTCTTGTTTGTACGTTTCATAGTACTTAGTTATCAATCGTGATTATCTTGTTAGTATGATCAAAATATACCTATTATCCATTCTGGACAACGTTTTTATACTTATTGCCATGTACCTAGGTAGGTGCTATGGTATTTGAATTTTATTATTTTTACCTTGGTATTATTGAACTAAGTAACAATTACATGAGGTTCATTTCTAGTAGATAATAGTTACTTTGCGGTTGGCACTCACGTTTAACTAAGTAACAGTTTTGGGCCTACCACTTGTAACATTAAGTGTAATTAATTTAATATAACCTGTATTTTTTAAGAATAATAGCAATAAAGCAAGGCTGTTAGTAAAACCGGACTAAAGCTTACTAATTTTGTAATATCTACATAATGTTTCTATGGGACTCACATTTTGGTGACGTGTTCACAAGCACACTTTTAAAAGTTCTATCAGATTAAAACCTGTTTAATAATGGATAGTTGATCACAATAATGATAACTAATAAACCTGAATTCCCCCATTTAAATTGTTAACGATTGCGAATTTCCAACTTCTCATAGTTAATTGTTTTACAACCGTCTTGCGTCATCAAAATATCTTAAGGAGTCATTGGCGGAAACGGTCTATTCTATTCGTAGTGCATCGTTCAGATTGGATATCAGGCAAACAAATATCAAGTGATCGGTACGTAGTAGTACGTACCAACTGCCTGTATAGGTAATGGCATGGTCAGTGTCATATAACGAGCGCGGGCTGGTAAATACAGGCCTACACTCAAGGCCATGTTTAGGGCTACCACGTTACTAGGCTTCATACATATTTACAATAGAGTAGAGACGATACAATATGTTTTCACAGGGAAATATAATAATAAAAACAATTGTGTTTCTGCATAAAAATAGTTCTATGTGTCATTAAAAAAAACAGAAATCTATGTTCCATGATAAATCTTAACCCGATCCTATAGATAGATTAATATATTATTGCTTTATACTAATTACCTAGATAACATTGTATAGGACGGCGTTCACACCACACGTAATTATAGTCATCGGTTCACCCTTCGGGTCGCTACATAAAACAGTAAACTGCGAACTATGTAACGCTCAGTGACAATTTGTTCGGTGTGAATGCGGTTTTATTGCGGTGTTTGATCAACGAAGTCGTGTGTATGCGTCGCGGGCGCTGCGGCTGCGTCGATTCCGACCGGTCTTGTCAATGCGCAATAGGCTATACGCACCGACCGTGACATGCACCGCGCCGCGCCATCCGCACAAGACAAAACACTTGACAAGCACCTACTACACCCATCAAAAGTCTATTGTTATCTTATCTTACTTCTTCGGGAAGGATTTGTGCATGTCTATTAATACACATAATTATGTATTAAAAATTTACGTCGAAGGCTTGAAATACGTAACTAACATTGCGCTTCCGTACACAGACTGCACTCAACTAGGGTTGTGTTGCGACAACTTTATATCTTTTAGTTAAGGAAAATGGAAAATGTCTATGGAATTGGTAAAAACCCGAATATTACTAAAAATTTAAGACGCGAGATCAATGAACTACTTAATCCGCAAGTCAGGCACATAAACGACGATTTGACGAGCTGACAAGGACGGCTTCGTTAAAGTAGAGCGGAAACGCAAGAAGCCTACTTGTCGCAACCAGTGCGGTACTGCCCCGACAGGACCGAACCATCTGTTGCGTCCCGCTATTCCGACGACGCTGCTGTATGTATCCCGATTGTTGTATTCCACAAAGGCTGAGGAGGTTGTGGAGTACATAGAAAAGAAAGCTAAATTCAACTTGAGGGTCACGAAGCTGGAATCGCGTCACAGCGTAAATTTTACTTCGTTTGTGGTGCGGGTTCCGACTCAACATCTCGAGACCTTCACGAAGGAGGACTTTTGGCCGAAGGGTGTCGTATTTCGGCGTTTTCGCGGAACAATACGAACCTCGCTGGCGAGCACGTCGCCGTCTCTACGTGCCTAACTAATTAGTTGTAATTTTAATATAAACATATGTATACTTAGATTTAAGGTATTTATAATATGGGCCTAGTTGCCTGAAATAAAGGATTATTATTATTATTATTATTATTATTATATAAAACAACTATAATAGAAGGCGGAGTAGATAGGGACATATTCTGACTTGAAATAATATGGTTTTAAATTATTATATTTATTTATCGTAACGGATATTTTTGTATAAAATTAAATTTTATAATATAATATTTCCAAGACCAAAATATTACCTTAAAATATTATAAATATAATATTTACCTAATTATTATAAAACTAGTTGACCCGCGCAACTTCGTTAGCGTCACGTGCCCGTTTTTTCAACAGTTTTGATTGATGCTCCGCTCCTATTCTTCATAGCGTAATGATTTATACATAAAAACCTTCCTTAAGCTATTAAAAAAAACCGCGTCTAAATCCGTTGCGTAGTTTTAAAGATCTAAGCATACCTACATAGGGACAGACAGACGGCGGATAGCGACTTAGTTTTATACTATGTAGTGATTACAATGTATACATATTATTAATTAACTGGGTAACCTAGGTAAAAACAAAAGTATATTTAAATCTCAAGTATTTAAAAAACAAGCATAAACAAAGTTATCAAAAATACAACCTTACTGTAGTCAGATTGATGTTTGACCTGACAGCCGGTTGTAAGTCTTGAGTAGGCATAAACAAGTTGCAAATGTTGCAACATTACATGAAAAATATTTTTTTATTAAAGGCTGTAGAGTTTTTAAATGCTAAGGTCGTTCAATCTCATAATGAAAGTTGTAAATAATGTATATAAATTGGCATTAAAATAATTAGTTTTTCAGATATTATTGGGAAATCTGCAAATTTGTTTTTCTTCTATAAAAATTCCGTAAATAAATATATAGTTTTCCCAGATGAAATGTCTAATAGATGTTGTCTTTTCATAAATGGTAGCGAAGGTCTGCAAATAGGTGTGAGTCGTCGATCACAAAAAATGTCTGTAGAATATTTTTATTTAGTGTCCTACGTCAATTGAATTAACAATACCTAAGTAATGTGCTAAGTAAAGTATATTTACAGACTTATTCAGACGGTCTTTAAAAACCATAATTTCATGATACCTACCGGACGTCGATTTTAGTTAGTTATTATGACGTTTTATTTACCCTTTAGTTTTTGTAAAGGCAGCCAGACAAGACAACCAGTTGACAAATAATACAATGCCAAATTGTTTCACAATATCCAAGACCTGTGTCAAGTTTTCTGATAAATATCGAAGGGTCGCTTATTTTAAAGTCGACTGACAGGTTCAGACGAATTCCCTACCTAACCAAATACAGTTAATGTAATGATTCATAATAATAAGTCGTGTAAGTAGGTATCTCATTGTTATAACCATAGCAATAACCATTACAGAATTTGTTTTTTTCTTTTAATAAAAGTAGAGAAGTAGAGCTCTTAGTGTCTACATATTTCCACCTTGAACAACCAGTACGATTGTTGTATTACTATTTCTGCTAGTAGATAATCGTTCTGAGAGGGAATTGCCCTCTTGCCGGTCATTGGCATTACAAATAGGTACCTAGAAAAAACCACTAGAGTTTCGACATCTCAAAATACTTGAAATATTTCGCTATAGATCTTCTTCTCATATAAAAGCAACCTGTCATAACATGTTATGGGTTTAGGTTTTTTCACCTTGAGCTTTCGCTGTAGAAGATTTGTATCGACAAATACCGATTCGCATAGATAACAGTCAACAGGCCATTAGTCAAATAAACATGCCATGTTATACATGGACCTCAAGGAAATATTTATTAAATATATCTCTGATTATATCCTTGTATTTTATTGATGAGCGGCCTTGATCAGTCACATAGGTGTACATAGAAGTATCTACCTTACGAATTATCCATCGTTAGGTATATATATGTAAACTTGGACTACTAATTCCTAGTATTCAATCATTTAAATTGCATGCCAAATGTCTTCCTAATAGCAATTGTTTCGTTGCGGTATTAACACGTACCTACCTACCTAATAATCACATTGCAGTAGGTAATTAGCATTACATTAGCTACAGTTTATTTGATAAGATAATATAGTTTAAATTTTTTCAATCTGGCACGGTTCTTTGATCAAACCACCAAAGATACAAATGAATGAACACGAGCCTAAGAGTAATTTGGGGAATTCGCAAACAGCGGCCGGTTCACCCTGACATTCGGTTTGACGCTCTACAAACCTTCGCAGAACTCGAAACCACTCATTCTCCACTTGCAATAGTATCTGAACACCGTTTAACTTAAATTCATTTAATTAATACAGTTTAAATATTTTTCCTACGTAAAGTTACCTATATAATTGGAGCTGATTAAATAAATTGCTATTATTGTTACAGCGAAAATGGAGGTGTTGAACAGGCTAGTGGCGGGGTACCACGACTTGATGGACAACAAAAGTGATCAAAGAGTCAAAGATTGGTTTCTGATGTCCTCACCGTTTCCCACATTAGTGATATGTCTTACATATGTCTTAACAGTAAAAGTGAGTATATCAATAAACATACGTTAAATATACTTTATATAAGTAGGTACTTATATTGATTGATACATATATACCTATTACACACAGCTCATTAATGATTTGTATCACGTCACACGAATTAAACATCGTTAGGAATGTTTTCCATTGGAAGTTGCCTTCATTATAATTACATTATGCAACTTACGTAAATGGGCCAATTTAATGTCATTTTCAATAATATTAGCAATAAGTCTACGTTTTTAATTTATCTACATGTTGTTTATACTTACAGGTAATAGGGCCAAAATTTATGGAGAACAGAAAACCGTTTGAACTCAAGACTATACTCCTGTGGTACAATCTATTCCAAGTCATCTTTAGTATATGGCTATTCCATGAGGTATGTAAAGTTTTTTTTTTTAATAAAAGGTATGTCCACACACACAATATAATCAAGATTTGACTAAATGTGGTTTATTTTTCTGACAGAGTATAGTTAGTGGATGGTTCACCACTCACAGTTTTCGCTGCCAGCCTGTCGACTACTCAAGGTCCCCGGCTGCGATGCGGGTAAGGACTTTCACAATTTTTTTTTTACTTAATCTTATTTTGAGAGGGTACTTAATTGTTAATAGCCATTCTAACGTATTGGGAATTAATTTAACGGATTGGCTAAGGATTTTGTAACCATGATTATTGATAAAATAAAGTGAATAATACTTGTGTATTATTGGAACGTAAATATCACGTGTTATTTATATAGTAAGGTAAGTCCAAAGATCGATATTTCAGATGAGGACATTGAGTCAATTATTCAAACTTATGTTTATAAATGTATATGATTTATAAATGACAGTATATTAACCCTTTCCTTCCTCCTTCATTCGTTTAGATCTAACTAACCTTTATCTTTATATAATGAAACATTTGTAAACCATTGGCCGGTGGCACATCAGAGTAGTTCCCAACAAGTTAAATTTTCATGAAAATCGTGCTGAAAGTCTATCGCCAACTTGTTCAGCTCAATTTTAGGTTGGTGCACCTTTAGGTGGTATTAGTTTCTATGAAAATAGTGCAAGCGTATCACAAAAACAATATAAAAGTTACTTATGTAAAACAATTGCGTCTAAAGTCATGTAATCTTTTGTTATAGTATTGGGTATTTCATTAAATAAGCTAGTACGAACAATTATTATTTGAATACCTTATTTTTCCTCATTTTATTAATGTGTAACATTTTTTTATTTTGATAAGAAACGTCCGGTAAGATTAAACTCAAATAGCTGCTTATGACGATGCGGTTGATTTTTTATATTTTCCATGGTCTTTCGTTTAAAAAGTTCATTATCGAGAATAAGCAATACCAATTCAACATTTGCTACTAAAATAAAAATTGAAATCATTCCGTATAACTCGGGCATGGTGAACATAAATGATATTGAAAGTACGATCGACAGATAGTGATTAGTCAGTCGAGTAGAGCGTGCAATGGCATATGGCTTTGTAGGGCATCCTATGATGCAGAGTTGTTTGCCATCAAGTTCATTAGCATCTTGTACATAATTGTATTATCCATAAATTATTTTAATCACTATAATGTTGTAGAGTTACAATGTAAGCAAACAAAACATATGAGTAAAGTGGAATTACTACTTCTATCTTTCTTTATTATATCTGATTTATATCCGATTATAAAAATATCTGATTTATATCCGTCATATTAATACTACTTTTATTTATAGCATTCAACTTTACAATCTATCATTAATATTAAACTATGCAGTAACCACGTTTTCATTGCGATTTTCTTTTGAGCTGGTTCTTTGCACAAAAGCATTTGCATTGAAATAAACAAAATGTTAAAATCATAACATTGTAAGTCGTGGTATTCCATAACTTTTATTATATTATGTAGAATTATGCTTTGATTTATTAATTTATGCGTAAAAATAATGTGTGACTAGGTACATTAAAAGATCTATCAACAACTAGCTTCTGCCCCACTGTTTCACCCGGGTTTCCGGAGATCTTAAATTTTCCAGGAATAAAAAGTAGCCTATGTGTAAATCCAGGGTGTCAGCTAACTCTATACCAAATTTTATTAAAATCGCTCCAGCCCTTTAGACGTGAAGAAGTAACAAACATACACACTCACAAACTTCCGCACTTATAATATTAGTAGGATAGGATTATTGCGATAAGCTACGTAAAGAATAGGTAGGTACCATATAAGCATATATTCTCGTATCATATTTTACTTTAAAAACCGATGTAGGTAAGTCAGACACAAAACTATTAAAGTTCAAACCATTTTAAATATTTTATCATATCAAATCTAATGATATCTATCAATTTTGAATATCCGTTGCCACATCTGAATGGTTTTAATGGGATAGATACACACTGTTTGGTCTTGAGCCAACACGAAATCCGATTAAAATGTTAATGTTGATGCTGCAACAGCAAGGTGATAAGCAATCACGGCAAATTTGTGATTTTCGCCATGAATACTGGCTTATATTACTTCTACGGCAAGCGGTCCATATCAATAGGTATAATGTTGCCGTTTCATTAATCGGGTGTACATTTCAGCAAGAGATTCGATACATACATATTTTGCTCTACTTTAAGCTGACGTAAATTATTCTAATATTATAGTATCGTCAAGGCTTACCAGGCAAGGTTACCGAGGGATTAGCCAAGCCAAAAAGTGTTATCTATTAAATTAACACGAAATAGTTTATGACAGTGGGGAAGGGGATCCCAATACTTACTCCCCCCCCCCCTGCTACGGCCTTATGAATCATAATTAGTTTCATGAATAAATGTGGAAATATTTCATTGATCTAAACCATACCTACATATTAAAGAATAAAAGTGCGTGAATGTTAGATATACCTACGAACTAAATACTAGCTGCTTAATAATGATATGAAGATATTATAATACTAATTCCTTTTATTGTAATTAGTTATCTACAGGTTACGCCATAACTTGATTTACATAATTTGGTTTTCTTTTGCAGACGGTCAGTGGATGTTGGTGGTACTACTTTTCAAAGTTCACAGAGTTTTTCGATACGGTAAGTAATTAAACAACCTAAGTAATACCTATTATACCTATATTCTATGTAATACCTGTTGAATCTACCTGTAGTACTAACATACTGCGAAAAAGGTAATTAAAGTTCTAGAATCTAGATAAATATGCAGATGTCCCAAATACTTTTACCATTTTAAGGGTAATCTTGTCCCAAATTAAATAAAGATAGAGCTCTTATTAACCCACTCCTATATTCGTCGATACAAATTATTTCGATATTTGTAATGATGTGATTGACAGTAGTCTCAAATTCCGGGTAAGTTAGTATAAAGGAAAATCCGCAATGGTGTTTTTTCTATCCTTAACACAATAAACTACCTTCGTGTTCTTTTACATAGTACTTTATTATATACAAAATAACAACACCATATACCATATCATAAGTTTTCGCCCACTCGTTGCTTCGAGCTGTAAAGGCGACCGCGTCAGTTCAACATAAGGGCTATGTTTGTTTCCTTATACCAACGTGGTCAGTCAACACCGTTTATTTGCATAAAAACCTATGTAACTAGTTCGATATAAACAAAAAACTTATTACTTCCTTCTTATGTCGTTTTGGTTAGTTTTGATACAAGCAAGCGATAAATTTATTACTAAACCTGTTGGGTACGACAATTTCATTCCTATATGTTTTAATTATAGATCTTCTTTGTGATGCGGAAGAAGTTTGACCACGTGTCGAAGCTCCATGTCATCCACCACGGCATCATGCCAATGTCAGTCTGGTTTGGAGTCAAGTTCACGCCAGGTTAGTATCTTTGTCTTTTATTGCTTGTTAATTATGCGCATATGCAAAGCGCATATTTGAACATACAGGCTTTCTGACTGTTTAACATTATCTTTTGCTCTTCTTTATCTTGAGTGAGGCACATGTTGTAAAAGCCGTCGTCATAGGTATTTCTAAGAATATTAAGAAGGTATATTTTTATTGCGGGGAGAACCAATCGTCAGTTAGCGTACCTACTGATTTTGGAACTCGATTTTTTTTATAATTAAATCTGTAATCTGAAACGCGTAGTATATTTTGTCGACCAAACTAACACATACAATAAAGGTACTTTATGATAACAAAACATTTAGGAATTACATGATTCACTAAGAAAAGAAAACATACCTAGGTAAGTTTATTTCAATAGACATAGTTCACGTAAATTTCGACGATGTTCATAAATATTTATTTATTCCGACGTCAGTGCTGTATATGTCAACAATTATGGACAGTTAATATTTACTTTCCTGACGTGTTCGTTGAATCCGGAAACTAATATAGAAAATAAAGGACATTATTATGTATATTCCTAAGTGTAGTATAGTGGTGTATTCCTCAGATTTTCGACTTCGTAAGGATGCAACAAAAGAACGCCATAATTTAGCCAATTTACACAAAATCCTAATTAATTACACAGTTAAGACTCTTTCTCTCTTGAATAACTATGTCTACTTATAATAAAAAAAATATTACAATTTAAAAAACTAATAACAGAGACAGTTTCTGTTCTATGCTATGTGATAGGTAAACTATCATTTAGGTATTTTATTTACCTATTTGTCTCGAGAATCAAATGTAATGCCGACTGAAAAAAAGTAATAACAATGAGCAAATACACATATATTAGTTGATATTGAATTATTGAAAAATATTTTGGAGGTACGAGCGGTCAACCAAATAAATATTTTTCCTAGGTATTGTGCGCTATTTGTAGAATGTTACAAAGTTAGAGGTAAACAACCGATGTGATTAGCTTGTAATTTTTTTAACCCAAGTGTATTGTTTTGTAATTAAATCGAGGCTTAAATAAATAATATAGTAATTGTTAGTGATTGTCATTACTTACTCGGTACGCAAGACCGAATTAAAATTACATCGAAGTTCCAGTGATTTAGGTCTATTTTAACAATGGCAGGGAAGGTCATTGCTATAAAGCTTAACCATAGTTCATCTTGTCGTATAACTGAAGTTAACCTTATTGTGGTGTGAACAGTAATGAGAAACTACTAATATTGTACTTTGTATTTAAAGCACGTAGTTTGAACATAACAAAGGAATGTTTGCAAACCAAACGCAATAATTAGTAAATAAATTCTACAATTATTTCCCAAACATAGAAACTAAATATAAATATTAATTAAAGAGCCTGTAAGTAATTACTTGGGCGTGAGATCAAACTTGCTCAAAGGACGAGCAGCACGATGTTATGTTGATAACCTAATAACTAGGTTAAGTATATAATTACTATAGTGTGGAATACACACGAACAATGGTGAAATATCTCATTGGAAATACCAAAGTGACCGGTCATAACTCGCTTAATTACCTTTTAGATGTATGATGTGTAGGTACGAGTATTATTCGATATGTGTAAGTATCAATAAATAAAATTACAGGCTATTTGTAGAAATAATGGTTTTATACTTTTTCACAATTCTTGGGTGTATGTTTTCTTAATAATTAGTTCCACTTATCGCAATCTTAAAAAGTTCACGAGTTGATACTTACAAACTCTCATACAGTCGGTATGAATAAATTTAATATTATTTTTCCAAACTCAAGCACTGACATCACGAATAGGTTTGACATTTCAAGTTTACTAATATTATTATTGTTTCTACATATTTATTTGTCTTATGTGATAAAAATATTGTGCAAAGTTTATGATTGGTATTAGTGCATTAATGATCAATAATATTATTATTTTAAAAATAAAATATCACCAAAAATTGTTATAAGGAACAAAAAACGTTCTACTCTAGGTACTAGATTTAAAACTATATTATCAAACTTTAAAACCTTAATCAACATTACTAAAGTAAAATAAAAATAGGTTTAAATTACAAACATTTCAGGAATAAATAATATAGGTAACAAGAGGTAAGTACATGTCGTTTATATAAAAGAAAATAAAACTACGAATAATACTGAAGAGCATTGTTTCGTTTTCCTCACAATCAAAGTGTTTCCTAGAGGCCATTTAAAGCGAAAGCACAAAAACCTCCGGATCATTTTTAAATAATAAATATGCCATGTCATTCTGTGATTCTTCTACTTGTCAAAAAATTGCCTATAATTTTTTATCTTTACTTTGCCAATAAAAGGGAGCTTAACACCCACACCCACATACACACAGCGAAGTATATTTATGCTTGATTACGTTTACTTAGTGATATTATTATTTTATATGCTAAAATTAGAATATAGCGTCAGTCGTGTTTGCTATGTATTTACCTAAAACTTTTTTAAGCATCGATGTAAATATTTACTTTATTTTGTAGGTACCTTATGATTCTTGATTCAATTAATATAATTAATTTATAGAATTATAGGAAACACTCCTATAAAAAATTATATCAATGTTGTGAAATTTGACATTTTCATAATTTATGCTCAGAAAGTATTATTTTTATAGAAGGTATTACCATGATATTTGTTAAGTGTAATGAAATTAATATAGTCGTTGTATTCTTAATAAATCTCCAACTAATGATTAACTTTTTACATAAACATAATTTAATGCACTAGTTTTCGCCCGCGTTTTATTGTGTCCCATCAGTCATGTTTGCGTGCAAATGTAATAAACACCATATTCATGAACTTTAACAGTGGGACATCCCTACGTATTTTTTCATCAATACTGGGCATCGAACCCAACTCCTATTATAATGTATCCGACCATAGCACTTGCCGATAAATATTTAAATTACCTATTGTAAACAAAAACGCAAAAACGTACCTACATTCATTAATTTCTTCAATACCAAAATTTCTCATAAGAATTTACTTGGCATAATATTTATATGAGTATCTTGTTAATAATAAGTCAGAAATAAAGTACATAACGTGTTTTATTGTAACACTGAAAATTATAGACTTAGCGTAATTGCGTTGTTATACATTGTAGTTATACCTTTTTTTTTTTTTTTTTTTTTTTATCGCTGGGAAAAATGCGTTACGCATACCCTCCCCGTCGGGGGACAGGGAGGGTTATGTGGGACTCCCCGGTTGCTAGTCAACCGGTATACCCACTAAACGACCCAGCGGCACTCCTTCCTCGCCTTTGTGGGGGGGGGACTGGGAATCTGGCACAGCCCTTGCGTCCAGTCCCCCCCGGCGACCGCCCGCCCTCTCGGCGAGCCCTTCTCGTCCCCCATACCTACGTATAACTTTGTTGGCAGTAAAGAATTAAAAATTACTTATGCTTTAAATTATACATGATCAACTATAGTAAATATTATTATCAATGCAGGTTATGTTTGAACTCGTAGTTATGCATGATTAAAATAATTTGCAATCGAGTCTAAAACACCGCCAGTTCATAAATGGTAGGATTGTTGATTTATTTATTAGGGAAACTGATTGAAGAATGCAAACGAGCCCGCGCATATTACCTATTTCTGGAAGTCAATGCTGATGTACTAATAAGGCATACATGAGATACGATTTGACTCTCATTTATCCAAGTACCTACTGAATAACTATTCAATAGTTTTTATATAAATATATGTATGAGACGCGCTAAGGTTTTGTCTTATCCGCAGGTGGCCATTCTACATTCTTCGGGATGCTTAATACATTCGTGCACATCGTGATGTACTCCTACTACTTGCTAGCTTCCCTCGGTCCCCAGATACAGAAGTATCTCTGGTGGAAGAAGTACCTGACCGCACTACAGATGGTGAGGAATTTACCTTTTAATTGAAGATACAAGCTATTAAAGATTACCAATGTTTCAATAAAATATGCACTATGATCTACCTCAGTTATATGTCCGAAGCATGTTTGGGCTTCGCTATGACATTTAAACAGAGTGAACTATATCAGCCTACCTACGTTGCCCAAAACTATGATTATTCAAGGATTATCGTTAATTTAATTTGATATCTTGTTTAAGAAAGTTAAATTTAGGTCGATGGTCAAATCAGTAAAACTTGCGTAACAAATAAATTTAAAAGCCTCTAGATTTTTTAAACATGTCAAGGTTTTGGTAACGCCATCCTGGGATCAATCCGAGGTTAAGACAAACACGCTTAATTACTGGCGAATCGTGTTGTGCATATTATTTGCTTTTTGGTGCCTATACATTGTTATATCTACAACATTGTGTTTTGTGTTATTTTAATTTGTTGTTTGTGTATAACTATTATTGTTTCTTTTTGCAGGTTCAGTTCGTTCTGGTGTTCTTCCACGCGTTCCAACTCCTGTTTATCGATTGCGACTACCCACGTGCCTTTGTGTGGTGGATCGGCATGCACGCCGTTCTCTTCTATTATCTCTTCTCAGATTTCTACAAACAAGCTTACCTTAAGAAATCCCAAGTGAGTTTTGATGATGTTACTTTTTCCTCGTCTTCGACATAGATGAGAGATCTGGCTAAATCCGGATACCATGACGCCATTGATATATCAATACAGTTTTTTTACATACTTATTCGTCTCGTTTGCTCAACTCATTTTCGCGCTTCCATTTTTAAGAGTCTAAGGCGCAAATTTGAAAGTGTTTTTTTATGTGTTGTCACGACTATTAATATTTTGTTTCAGAAAAATAAAACCAAAGTAAAAGCGGGCGAGGAAATGAAATCAGAAACAAAAGAGAGGAAGCTTCCCTTATTAAATGGGTTCAGTAACGGTTCAGCACTGGGCGACGTGCGGCAGAGGATGGCGGGCGCCGTCGCCTCGCAGTGAGTGTCGCCCCGGGTCCGTGGTGGCCCTGGTGGCCCTGGTGGCCATGGTGGCCCTGGTGGCCCTGGTGGCCATGGTGGCCATGGTGACGTGAACTGAACATTACTACAAATTATCGTAAACATGCACGTGTATTTACAATTATAAACGTTGATTTAAGAAATAGCTGGTATAATAATGTAGGTACAGAAGCGGAAAAATCAGGAAACGCCTGCAGCAGCTCGAGCAGCCGTCGGCGTTGATGCAAGAAAGCTCAATTACTTTTATTTACGTAGTAAATAGTTTTAATAGCTATAATTTATTGAAATAAAATATTTTTAATACAAAACGGTAAACTACATAGTGTCCTTATTTGGGTAGTTACGGTTGGGCTGTGGATAATGAGCCAGTAATGTTTCTATAAAATAAAATCAACAAAAGCGTGGCATAGCCTCCTAAGACATATTTTAATTGAGTTAGGATGTAATGGGGCTCAATCATGACAAAGTGCGTGAGAGTGTTTAGAATAATGTATGTATATACGTAGAATAGTATATAGTTAGGTATGTGTGGGTTAGCGATGTGCCGAGTACGGTTTGACTCGAGTCAGACTCGATTCCTGCTTTGGACTCGCCTACTCGAATACCAATTTATTTTGATTCGAGTACGCCAGACTCGATTCCGGTACTCGAGTCAGGAAGAATCGTCTCGTACTTGCTAACTCGATTCTATTTATGCGAGTTCAATTGACTCGAGTCTAGTATACGAGTTTTGTTGAGTTGAGTTTTTTTTATTATCTTTCATTAAAAAGTAATTTAAACAACATTTACCGGACTTTAAAGCACAAACGAATAACTGAAAAGTAATAACTTTGATACCTGATAAATATTAACTTATAAATATTTAAAATCATGAAGCGTCTAATCGTCATAATCGGATATGAGCAATATTTCTTTTGAGGTCGATGCCAACCGCAACATTAGGAAAAAAGGAATCGGTAATAAGGGGTTGATTCGAGTCTAGCCGGAATTCAAATACTGACTCGACAGCCGGACTCGAGTCAGTATTCGAATACCAAACATAGAATTCGAGTAGAGGGAATCGAGTCATGATTCGAATACCGTATAAACTGACTCGAGTCGACTCGATCCACCAAAACAGCGACTCGGCACATCACTAGTGTGGGTGCTATTTTTATAAAGTTGAACTGTGGTAGGTATACTAAAGAGTACCTACCTACATCCAAATTCTATATAACAAGTCTTTTTTCACTCATAACTAACGGAGACTAGCGTCAGAATTACCATCATACTGCTGAAAAGATATCGAATGAAGTAATCTAATTGTCTTATACATGAACATTAAGATAATTGGCTATATTTTAATGGAACTCAACTGTAGGCAAGCAAGTCTAATAACTATTGTTATGTATTGTTTGTGTTTCAAAAAATATACTACAGTCGCGATACATGGGACTTTTTCTCTTAAGTAGATATCTTTATTAATTATTACATTTAGATTCCCAGTATAACGTAGCAAATGTATCATAGTTACCTTTATCACTGAAATTAATTACTTTTAAAAACCATGTGGAATATTAATATGAATATTGTTTGAATTTGGGTAGTTTTATAGTCAAAATGTATTAGGTATACAATCATTGTGTTTATTTTGAGATTATGTAATGAGATTATTATTGCTTATCGGTGGATGTCATAATAATATTCCCATTCAAAACGACATATCGTAAACATTGGGAGATTTCTCAAGGTATATCTACGTATCATCAGTACCTACGTACCAGCGTTGCCAGATATATTTTTTGCCAAGTCGGGATTTTGGAACTTTATTGAGTGAAAAAAGCGGGATTCTTTCGTCGAAAGCGGGACATAGTAAAATAAAAAAGTTTTTGAATATTGATCTTTTTATTTGAATTCAAATTAGGGCAGGCGGCCAGTCCACACTTGTCTGTGCCACCCGTCCGCGCTTTCTCAGTACGCTGCACGCACGGTCGAGTTATTCCCGAAAAGCGGGACTGAGCCTGTCCCGCGCGGGACATTAAAATTTGATTTAAAAATCGGGACGTCCCGCCAAAATCGGGACGTCTGGCAACGCTGCTACGTACCTACTTACAGAGTCTAAAGATTAACAGTGGCGTAGCGTGCCTTGGCGAGGCCCCGTATAAACAATTGGTTGGGGGCCCTTATGAAGGCTAAAGATTTCTCACATGGGGCCCCAGAAGCCCGGGGGCCCCGTATAATTGATACGGCAGATACGGCGGTAGCTACGCCCCTGAAGATTAAAGTGAATGTCAAAAATACAGCATACAAATGGGTTTTATTTAGGAACATTATGGTATTTCTCGATTAATTTGCATTTCTAAAGCATTACATATACATTTGTAAATAAATTAAGTTAGACATTAAATTCTTCCGCATAATAATTTGTGATATTTGTCATTAAACTGTAAAATATAAAGTAAATTAAATGTTCGTTTTCTTTACCTAACATCCATTAAAAACTCTTCCAATTTTATATAATCTTGGCCAATAGTTCCGGTAACTTGTCAATCATTGGCCCTGAATGATACATAATTCATTCCGAGACCATATAACTTTTTATGTTGATACATGGGGCCAGTTTCGCTTATTATGATAACTCTAACATAAATTAAATTACCATGGTATGGTGAAAATGCTTTAGTGTGTGATATTCTTAGGTAGGTACCTACTGCTCATCCATTTTTGTAATCCGTAAAATACCTACTATCAAACAACCAATATAAAGGGGAGCCTGTTCTTGAGCCGGTGTTTACTTGTAGGCAAAATCATCACATGCGCATAAAGTAGGTATGCATTAAAAATTCTTTGAAATTGAGTTGAAATGTGAGAAGGACATAATGTTATTTGAGTTCAAAGCACTCTTGAAATTGTGTATGAAGTGTCAGTTAATATCATTTAATTTGCTTTTTTTTATATTCTTAACGCAGCGCAAAAACTAGTAGCCAAACGTGTTCACATTACTTTATGCTTACTAGTGACATCTGTGGTTGAGTAGCAAAATCATTTGCTTGTCATTTTATAGTGTGTTCTTCGTTTGTAGTGTGGCTACTCTACACTAGGTGGCGTTAATAATAATTATTGTCAATGGCATATACAAATAAAATTAATATCAATTGTTAAAATAAATTGCGAATAGCTTTCATTTAGTTATTTATGCGAATAGATATTATCATGTATTTAATTTCTTCAATGTAGCTACTTCAGCTACATTAGCTAAGCTAATTTAGCTACTTCACTAATTTAGCTACTTCATTTTATTATCCCGGATCCACTAGACTAGCTACTATTAATTGTTTTTTTTTTATAACTTATTATGATCAGCATACACGCACCATTTATGTAAATGGTATTTGTAGTAACCCTATTTTGTAGTGCCTACCTTGAACGCATTACACCTTCCATACCACATTGTCTTGTCAAAGCAGGTACGTAGGTATCAGCTCATTGATGACAGAATTGGTATTTTCTTTGTTAATTTTCACACATTAAAAGAATATAACTATATTATATCATCTACTATTTCACAGCTCTTACTATGTTACTTACTACGGTAACTAATACTAATTGAATCTAAGTCTAGATGTTTGTACTAGAGGTACAGTTACTTAAACGTTTATTAGCTGGTGTTACCTATTCACGTCCTTTATTTACTCTCATAAGATTATATAATTTTCAAATATATTTCATTTCATAAGAAATTTTGCACAAAATAATTAATAAAAGACTAAGGTTTACTGAATAAACCCGGATTCCTCTGTAAAATACTAGGTAAGGTATATGTTTTGATTGTATTTTATTTTTTATTTATATTTTGTCAGGTATATTAATTACCTAGTTAATATTGTAACTTTTACCTAAATTTACATTGATTTCCTAATATCCTGAGCTCGCTGCGCGTACACCTCGGCAAACCTTAGTTTAATGTTCAAATTGTAGATCGGTTTTCTTCTCACGTCGTGTACTTACTTGCAAAGTGACACAAATTCCACAAGGCATTGTTTTAAAAAAAACTTTATTTACAATGAAATATTTTACAATCTGTCGTCATAACTTACATCCTATTGTATTAAGATAGATAGATCATTTCGATAAATATCCGTAAACACCAATGTTGGTACCAATCTCAAAAATTAATAAATCTTGATAGTTATGTATATTACATAGTAATAACTTATTCCAATAGAAACATCCATAATAATATCACAAATAATTTAGGGTAACTACGGATCAGCCTCTTTAGATTTAGTTATGGCCTAGTAAAGACATTAAGAGCATTACATTAGTAGGTATTAGGTACATTTAACAAACTTCTTAATAACAAAAGAACATTTGGTAATGGTTACTGACAATAAAATTTTATGAAACCGTTATGTTTACATAATTTAAATGTTATTTCTCTTAATATGAATATACCGAAGGATCAAGGAGGCGTTTTAAAACTTCGGGAATAAAAAACAAATATCAATTGCGCATTTAAATAAATTACGTTCTGTGGGAAATAAATATGCTCAATCATAATTACTTAACGACTTATCTAATCTAAAGAGGCAACTAATTTAATGGCAATGAATTATCCATACATTATAATTATTGTATAAATAGATATTATGCTCTGGATTTAGTTCTTCCAAATTCTTCTATATGATCATATTCTGAGAAACCTGGATCTGAGTCGTAATACGCATAGTCGTAGCTCGAGTCTTCTTTATTTTTGGGAGGATTGGGAAAGTGCGCTGGGCGAGTCGAAGGTTGAGGTGCTGGTGTCGTCTGACGAGTATCTGGGCTTCTTGGAGCTGCAGTCGTAGTCTGTCTCACAGGTTCCTGGTTGCTAACTTCGGGAATATCACTGGGTCTAGAGGTTGTGGTATACGTCTGGTAGTGATCAAACGTACGCTGCGTCTTTACAGCGGGTCGCACTGTCGTGGGATATGTTTCAACCGGTCGAGTTGTCTGTGTCACCGGAGCATTCGATGTGGTTGCTGGCCTGAAAGGACGTGGTACGGCTGTATGTGACTGCTTTTGCGGTGGTTGCGTTTTGCCTCTGGGTTTTTGATCTTCCGGTAACCTATTACCACTCGCAGCGATGTTGAGCGAGTGAGCTCCAGTCAGAAGTTCTCGGTCATACAACTCAGGCCTATATTGACCATCGTCTTCGCCCTGAGGAGGGCGATACTGACCATCATCTTCTACGCTCTCTCCAAAGTTAGATTGTGTATGGAATGCATTGTTGGTGTTATATGCCACGGTGTTTAAGTTTAATGGAGGATCTGAACGACCAGTCGTATAAATAGTGGTAGTTGAGGGCGTTGTTGTGGGATTATTGAAATAGTTTTGCTTCGAGAATGGAATGAAATTATTTTTGTCTGACTCATAGGATACACTATTGTAGTTCTTGTAGGCAGGTGTGCTAGTGATTGGATCACGGGAAGATATATTGTAATCGACAGTCGTTGTCTGTGTGGCTCTGGCATTATTGTTAAAATTGCTATTTAATTTTTTCGTACGCGCAAAGTCTGGTTCACGAGGTACATCTGCTACACTGAAGCTATTCCGAACTTTGAAGGGTCTGTTATCATTCTGTACGTTGAGACCCGGCGTTGATTGGGACTCATAATTATATATTTCAACAAGGCCTTCATTCTTATTAAACTGGTCAGCTGGTGTCGTTTGGGAAAATGCCGCTGGGGACGGGTTGCTCGGATAGTATCTGTTTTGTTTTGGCGTGACTCTGCTTACTTCAACATACTCGTCTTTGTACTCTTTATACTGGGGTGGTACATTCGGAGGTTGGGTTGTTGGATTTTGCCTATTTTGTGATGGGTTCCGATGGTTGAAATGCTGTTGCTGAGCCTGATTTTGGGGTTGTTTTTGCTGTTGAGGTTGATGTTGTTGCAGCTGTGGTACATGTTGCTGTTGCTGTGGTTGATATTGTTGTTGCTGTGGCTGAATATGTTGTCTTTGTTGCGGTGGCGGCGTCTGTAGTGTCTGTTGCGGCAGTTGTTGATATAGTTGCGGCTGATGTTGTTGAGGTTGACGTTGCTGTGGCTGATGTTGCTTTTGTTGATGTTGCTGAGGTTCAAAGTATTGTTGCTGAGGAGGGGTGTTTTGCACGAAAGGTGTCGTTGGCGCCGCTGTAGTTTTGTATAAAGGTCGCTTCCTTACTAGTTTTCTTTTAGAAACTTCGTATTGCGGTGGGCTTGAAGGTTGAGGTGGAAAAGTGGGGGCTGAGGTGAACTGTGTTGTGGTCGTCAACGCTCGTGGTGTGGTAGCTCGCCTGAACGATTGCCGCGGGTACGGGGTCGAAGAAGGAGCAGCGGGTGCAGGGGGAGCAGTCTCATCACGGCCACGGTCGCGCTGACCACTGAAGAAATCCGAGGAGTGTGCTGCTCGAAGGTCAGATGCCGGACCATTAGAAGCGACGTTCTGTGAGAGTCGACGGTCTCCGGTCTCCGCACGCTGGAGACCAAATTCTGCTTCATCGTCGCGATTCCCGGAAGACGACAATTTCCTAGTGTCATAACCTGCGAACAAAGACCAAACAATTACCTAGTCGGTTGGAATTGCTTAGTTTTATACAACTCTCTGTGTAGTTCTATGTTACATAATTGGCAATAAATCGATGCAGATTCATTGTTTTGTAGAAGCGGCGCAACGCAAGCGAACTATTTGGCTAAAGCTCAGTTATTCTGCAATCCGTTACCAAACGCGTCAGTTAACCTATCAAACGACATGTTACAACATTCAACACCAGCCTGTGTTGGTAATATCCGTTATAATTATAGTGAAACAATCTAGCTTTTATTGTAAAGCTTTATTGGGTATAGTATACCTAACCTCTTAAATTGGCCTTCAATGTACCATTTTGAAAATAATATAATAAAGCCTATGTATTCAACATGTTCCTCTAAATTACTGTTATGATATACTCTGGTATTTACTTGGACTATATTCCTTGTGGAAAGTAAAACAATAAGTAATTTGAATTTTTCCATTTAGGTGCTTATTGTTAATATTATTGTAAATAACCTAGGTAGAATTTGGACCATAATATTAATTAAAACTGTGAAAAATCTTAGACAGTTTTGATTTTTTAATACGAGATCTAAAGGTATGAAAATTAGCTTTGTAAAAACAACAATTCATATTCTCTACTTAAGTATGTGATAGATTACAGAAACAATTCCGTATAATCAAGCTGCAATGAAACACGCATAACATGCAGACACGCTGGCAAAAAATGTTCGCCTGGCTTAACTCTTGTATTCCTTTACTACTTTTTATGTCACTGTTAAACGCAGTAGGTACCTACCTATTCATAATATATGTATATTTAATAACTTCAAAATATTCACAGATTTTATTACGGACTACACTTAAGTAATTTTTTATAACTTATAATGAACGGTCATTCACAAGCGCCTTCAGTTCTCGCACCATCCGACTTGTAACTTTTTATCCATATTATTCTACTTAGCTCTAGCACTAAAAATAGCGACTCCCACAAATATAAGTATTCATATTATCGATGAACCAATATCAAGAACATAAATAGCATTTATATATTTGTGAGAGTTTTTGTTAGTTGCAAAGCGGCTCACCGGATCCGATCTTGTAGAGATCGAACTGACCGTCGTAGAGGTCCGAAGGGCAGGCCAGGGGGTCGTCGTCGCCCCAGTCCGTGCACGTCTGGGCTTCAGTGTGGAACAGCGTACCCGGCGGGCAGAAGAACCTGAAGTCTCGAATACCGCCGCCTGCTACTCTCACGCACACATGGAACGCTTTGCATCCAGATTTTGCGTCCGCATAGTAAGCACCCAAAATTCGACCTTTACAGTTGAATCTTACTGCTCCCCCTGCAGAAAAAATAATTGTTTAAAGTGTTTAAATGATTGTTTCAAAACATAATTTTTTATACCTAATTAAAATATGTCCCAAAACAAATAATGGTCAGCTTTTAGCCTAATATCAAGTATAATTTCCAGGGTATCAATTAATTACCACGTAAGTTAGAGAATAGTTCATAATTATATTATACAACTGATATATTGGATGTTATTTAGTTTTTAGGACAAACTCAGCCCAAAAGATCAATAACATGGCAATAATTGCGACACAAACTGTCATATTTTACTGTTTCATATCCAATGTTTGCTTTGTATTTAAAGTTTGTAATTAGCAAATAAGCATTGTTGAGTAATCCTAGTTAGCAGTTGGTAAAGAATAATCTCGTAACAATAGTGTTCGTCAAACGTTTTGTGTGATTATATCATATAGTTTGTACCGATCTATGAAGAAGAGTCTATATAATTTATTTTTCCTGGAATATACCATGTTTGTTATATTAAAGTCACATAATCAAAAGTAGGTTAACGAATCAAACCACCATCTTCTTTTTCCTTCATCTTTATTTTATTTATAAACTTCTCTTTATTATTGAACTTTCAAACTTGTGACAAATAAAAATGTGCAATTACGTGAGTTTAAATAGTTTCACGCAACATTTTGTTGATATTGTAACTGTAACCCATTGTGGTAGATATTGACGCAACAATACTTTCGATTGAATGGCCTATGTGCGGTTTTAATATAGGCAAGTAGTTAACCACACATTAGGATTGTGCTACTGAAACACGTGGTTGTTTAGTAAAGGCCTAATTATGTCGAATATAATAATTATTTTCATTTTCATTTGATCCATACGATACGCGTAACAATTTGAAGAATGTTATATGTTCTTAACATCCAATTGGATTGAGGTAACAGTTAATAGAATATATAATAATAAGTACAATTATAAACATAGGTAAATATCAAATAGAATAACGATATAAAATATTAATGTAGATGTTTAGTTCTCTCTGAAGTCTCTTCTTTTAAAATTTTCAGTGGTGTTTTAGTAGTTATTAGCGTTTTTATGATTTTAAAGAAGTAGTAATAGTAGATAATTCATTTATTTAATAAAACTAACAACGTAATGGGTAATCGGAAAGTCAAGAAGATGATTGCGTCACTGAAACAAGTAATCGGGTGAGCATTGGCATCACGAACCTACAGTTGGTAAAGAGCGGTGACCTGGGGGCATAGGTAGCATACGCTAAAGGATACATGCAACTGCACTTTACTAAAGTAAGTGGAATTCAATGAGCACACAGCACACGACCGCTCTAAAATTCACCAAAGCCCTTTCATTTCCAATGGCTAATTTAAAAGAATGCTGACTAATATTGCAGAAAAAAACTCCTTGAGTAATTGAAGCTCAGCGATGAGCATGTTCCCATGACTAGGAAGGATGGCAGAGGTCAGATAGCATCGCGAGCATATTGCATAATCTGCACCGAGCGCTAAGGTGCCACCCATCTGAACGAAAGGTCACCGATACTTCTTACATAAGCGTTATAATTTTGATGTGTGATATATTAGGAATTATTATGATTGCTATAATATATTAAGTTATGTGAATGTAGGCTAATGCGGTTCTCGTGTGTGTAAATGAGATGGCGCAGATTATTTAGTTTGACTTATTTGCAATATTGCATTGCATTTACCTAAACTTAGGTGCATGTTAGCACAGTATTAGAGTTAGTACCTACGTAAATAAATTTGTTGAGATCATTAAATAAAACACCCCACATTTATGTAAACTTTTCATACACTCAAAATACAAATATAGTAACCGCGAGTCATTTATTTAAAAAATATGCAAATGTTATAACGTTACGTAATTTTTGTTATGATGAATCAGCTGATAAATCGACTGTAAACGAGTCTATCAAAAGATGTGCAATATAGACATAATAATAAAACGTAACTTTCGCTGTTTCATTCATAATGAACTGTGTTATTTCCCACGCTTCGACTTTGCAATATACCTGTCGATGTTTTGTTTTTATTTACATTAATTTATTTCTAGACAGAAATTTTCGGAGTCATAATTTAACTTCCCAAGTGCATGAGATTTAACAGCTAATATTAAAAATAATTGTATCAACCCTATTCAGATTCCAAATTTAAATAGCCCCACTTTTAGATATAACAGTAGCATTTCAAAATTAGTAGAATCAAAAATTAGCGATGGGGATATCAAAGGAGCTGCTCGTGTTCTTTTCTCCAGCGATATATTGGCTCCCAATGATGTTAACACTCTCAATGCACTCAAAGACAAGCATCCACTTGCAGCAGCCAACGTTGACTTTCCGGACCCGCCTTTACCCCTTGATTCCACTTTGCAGGTGACGGCACAGGATGTCCTCGGATGCGTCATGTCCTTTAGCAACGGCTCCGCAGGCGGAATCGACGGACTCACACCTCAGCATCTTAAAGACCTTTTACAAACGACATCAGGAGAAGCTGCTGAGACTTTGTTGAAGGACATGACGGATCTCATTAATCTAATGTTATCTGGAAAGGTAAATGAGGGCGTTCTGGACATCCTATATGGTGCCAATTTATGTGCTTTAAAAAAAAAAGATGGGGGGATAAGGCCGATAGCTGTTGGCACTACGTATCGTCGTCTGGCGGCAAAGGTTTGCTGTAGAGCAGCTGTTGGTCTGACCTCCTATTTTCAACCAGTACAGCTCGGTTTTGGATCAAGGGGTGGTTGTGAAGCTGCAGTGCACTCTTTGCGAACTTTTTTAAGTGTCCGACAAGGCGATGTGCTGCTGAAGGTGGATGTTAAGAATGCCTTTAATTCAGTGAATAGGAGCACCCTGTTAAAAGAAATTAAAGATAAAATTCCTTCTTGTTTTAACTTTCTTTGGCAGTGTTATAGCTCCCCTACTAAATTAATGTACCAAAATAACCTTTTAGAATCTGCTGTTGGTTGCCAACAGGGTGACCCTCTTGGACCAGCCATTTTTAGTCTAGCAATTCATCCCATTATCAAAAATCTAAATTCAAAACTGAATGTTTGGTATCTTGACGATGGGACCTTAGGTGGTGAGGCGGACGCAGTCCTATCTGATTTAAATTATCTTGTCCAAGAACTCCAAAAAGTTGGTCTAGAACTGAATTACTCAAAATGCGAACTTTTTCTTTCGGACAGTATTGACTATCAAACCAAAACCAATATTATAACTGATTTCAACCTTTTGGCTCCAAATTTAAAAGTTATTGACAAGAGTTCCCTTCGACTCCTAGGGTCCCCAATTTTTGAAGAAGCTTTTTCTCCATTCATACAAGATCAAATTCAAAATTTTAACCATTGTTTAGACCGTATAGACAAAATTCATACACATATGGCGTACTTTATTATTCGGCACTGTCTTTTTGTTCCTAAATTTACATACGTATTACGCAGCAGTCATATGTGGCAACGTCAAGATATCCTAATTAATTTGGACACGATCATAAAAAATACACTCACCACCATATTAAACATCAATTTGGACGATCGCTCATGGACCCAAGCTTCTTTACCAATCCGTTTCGGAGGCCTAGGGATCCGCAAAATTTCAAGTATTTCACTACCAGCTTTTCTTTCCTCAGTTCACAGTGTCCGAAACCTCATAGGAAATATACTTACTCCATCACTTGGTGATTTTGAGGTTTCGTTCCTGTCTGAGGCTAGAAATGCTTGGGTAATGGCTTGTCCAAGCACCGATTTTCCATCCTCAAATGAGTCACAAAAACTGTGGGACGAGCCGTTGAGTAGGTTATCATATGGCTCGCTTTTACAGTCGTCTGGTAACTCTGCTGAACGCGCTCGTCTCATAGCCGTCAGTAAGTGGGAGTCTGGGCTGTGGCTGAATGCTCTACCATCAACAAACACGGGCACTTTAATGGACAACACATCTTTTAATATATGTGTATGCCTCCGACTAGGTACAGCATGCAATGTCCCACATCGCTGCCCCTGCGGAGAAAATGTTGGTGAGCTGGGTCACCATGGCCTATCCTGTAGTAGGAGTGCTGGTAGGCTATCACGACATGCGGCACTTAATGACTTAATCCGCCGGGCTCTTGTCACCGCCGGCGTACCAGCTGTTTTAGAACCAAATGGATTGGTGCGCGACGATGGCAGGAGACCGGATGGTATGTCTTTGGTGCCGTGGAAGATGGGTAGGCCTCTGGTGTGGGACGCCACATGCGTGGACACCCTCGCGCCTTCCCACCTTCCAGACACGTCCGTAGCCCCCGGTGCTGCTGCTGCACAACAGGAGTGCCTCAAGCGCCGCAAATATGTTAGCCTTAGTAGGACAAACATATTTTCGGCATTTGGGGTTGAAACTCTAGGGCCGTGGGGACCAGAGGCTCATCGGCTTTTTAAAGAGGTCTCACATCGTCTCGTGGAGGCCTCGCGTGACAGGAGGGCTGGCACATACTTTGCACAAAGAATTGCAATAGCAATTCAGCGTGGTAATGCTGCCAGCATTCTTGGCACGCTTCCGCAGGGAAGCGATTTGGGACATATTTTCTATTTATTTTAATTTTTCTATTCTAGTTTTAAGTTGTATATATATATATTTAATTTTAAAATATTTTTGTGATAAATAAATAAAACCGACCAAAAAAAAAAAAAAAAAAAAAAAAAAAAAAAAAAAAAAAAATGAGATTTCTATTTAGGCTATATTAAATACATTTTTGACGCAAAAATATTTTATAATTAAGATGCTTGTTTTATAAATAGATTAAGTTAGCGTCGAAAATTAACAGCTACTTAAATCAATGGCTAATTTCAACTGTTAATAGGGGTTGCTTGGCCGAAAAAAATCACAAAGCCTTCAAATAGAGCTCTGCATGAAAAATTTAGTAACATTCACACCGATTCTCAAAGATTGACAGGTATCTAACGATTGTTCTTCATTATTTAACTGTATAAAAACAAATACACATCCAGAATAAAAATCCAAAATTAAATCCTTTGTCATATGAAAATACTTAGATATATTTTAAATGTAAAACCTTGAGTGTACCCATCCATTCTCTGGCGGCCGTCACGCCGCCCTAGTTCGTCCGGAGAGCGGATCGTGGGAAAATCACTTATGTAAATCCGGGGAATCGATTATCGTTGTGATGCGCGATTGTTGCGTGAAGTGCATCGCGGCGGCGGCGTCGGCGGCGGCGCAGGCGCAGGCGCATGGGAGGCGCATCGGGCGAATGGAAAGTGCATCAATTGCGCAACACACACTGCCGGGCGCATTTACAGTATTGTACATTCACATGTATAACACATAGGATTGATATTGAAGGCTGATAATTTAAAGATTAATTCATGTTCACGACCTTAACAAACCATTACCTATTTAATAAAAAAAATCCTTAAACTAAATAAACCCTTTTCGTAAATAGTCGTCATTTTCTAATACACTTTCATGCAAACATTCAACAACATATCAGAGCGTCATATACCAATCGAAAGTGTTTACAGTGAGAAATTGCTAATTGCAGTTAAATTAATTAAGACTAATTACGAACTGAAGTAAACTATAAGCACGTAAAGTAATTTAAAAATGCAATAATTCCCCAAAGAAATACTACTTTCCCGGTTTCCACACCTCCGGACATCCTAGATTTTACAGTTGACCACATAATGGCTTCAGAAATACGCACGCGCGATGCAATTAGTTGCACAACACTTGTATTTTCTTCTATTTCCTAATAGTTTCGTTATATGTGTACATTTCAGTGCACAACCTTCTCATTGAAAGGGCAATCCTTTAGAAAAAATTAAGCAGCGTTACCTTATTGGAGACACCATTGAAAAAAAAACACGAAAAACATTTTCTGGTCACTTCCGAAAGCGGAACACTGTATGCGCCGGCACAGGGCTCCGCGGGGCAGGTCACAAGTCACGATAACAATCGACTTACCCAAAATGGGGAGCAATGTGAGCAAGATCCACGTGGGGGACATGTTGTCGCAAGGTGCGTCGCGAAGGGACTGATGGCTGGATGCGCGCGCGCCGCCCGCCCGGCCTAGCTGGAGGGGAGATCTGAAAGCTCGCCGCCCGCCCGTTGCCGTCAATACACCACCATAGTAAATAGAATACAGAAGATCAACTGACTTGTTATCCTCGAGATTATTCTGTATGTATTTATATACAAGTCCTAAATTTTATATTTATTTATTTTACCGATGGCATGTAACATACTATATATATAACAAAGTCCCCGCCGCCTCTGTCTGTCTGAACGCGATGAACACAAAAACTACAGAACAGATTTTCATGCGGCTTTCATCAAATTACGGAGTATTTCATGGGGAAGGTTTTTAGGTATCATACATCAATTTGGACCCGGTTAGTGGCGCTAGTGGGAAGAACGAGGTCTGCCGGGTCCGCTAGTTAGGTATATTATGCAGTTTGTTTTCAGGTACGTTATGATGCAAGCCCTCCTGGATCACCTTCTCAAACTGAAGTGGAGAATATAAAACTCACAAACCCGCCTGCTATAGATTCAATGACTATATGTAGTTGTGGTACTAAAACATAACAATACTACGAACTAGTACTTGACTTTATGAGTGAATACATGCGCGTGATTTATTAGACGTAAGCGATGGTTATCTTCAGTGAAGCATTGTCTTTTTAACTCATTAGTCACACGTCGGAGTTACATCATTCATTAGACAGTATCGAATATGTTTGACCATCATCAGACCTATTGGGAAACAAATGAACAACGTGGGTGCAGTCGCGGAAGGTGTATTTAAAATGGACGGGATTTCATGACGGAAGCCTCTGGTGACTATCTTATCAAAGAATATCATGGTTTTGGTTGTTTCAAAGCTTCTATAAAAATAATAAATAATATTCATAGGTACGTATTTAATTATTGATTATTACCGGTGCTCAAATTTGATACCACAAATAACTTAAATAAAATCAAACATAAAAAACTTACTTTAGTTACTATATAGCTGCTATATAGCTACCACTTATGAAATTGTTTAACATACGAACAAGTGCACTCACGCTCACGTAACGCGACATTATGCAGATGACTACAATAAGATAGGAGATTACTTAAGGTAATTATTCTTCAGTCAGTTCCTTATTATTTTTCTCCTTTCATGTTCTGAGACGGCAATTGTTATATGATAAGATTACTCTAGTAACATTTTTCTATTTAAATTAGTATGTTAGGTACGGGTACGAATAAAATAAAATTTACCTACATTAAAAAATCCTGACCTGATAATTTAAGTAAGTAAAGTTTTGTATTCATTTAAGCCAAAATTATTATATTACACGTCCATCAGTATTAGGTATCTATAAAACATAAGTTAGGTACCTGCTAACCTACCTACTGTCACAAACAGGCTATTAGCAGACTTTATTTGAATAATATTTTCCCTCATTGAAAGATACCAATGAGTACAATGTTAAGTTCATAAACAGCAAACCTACTGGCTTATTCGTCATCATTCCATTATAAGAACATACCGTCAACTTTACCCACACATTGCATTCCCTACGACCCACTGCACAGTAAGAATCTTCCAACTCGTCATTGATAGTAAGGCAGTTCTATTGTTAATAATAATGACTCATTGCAACTAACTAAATTACATAGAATTGTTTTGCGTATTTAGGTACCTAAAGTTTATAGGGGCCACATTATATAAATGAATACTGTATACCAAGCTATTATGTAGTACAAGTTCTCATAATGTATATTTATTTTTTTGTTCATAACATAAATATAACTTAAATACTTGCATTTTATTACTGTTTTCAAGAAATTTTAAATAAACCCCAATAAAAATTAAAACAATTTTCGAAATTGTTATCTTTATGGCCATAGGTTAGTTTTTCATTAGCACGATTTTATGCTAAATCGTGAAAGATTCCCGTGAGTTTAGTAGTTGCTCAACTCTCCCCTTGTACCACGTTCACGTTTCAAAAGCTACTACCATTGGATGCAGACGATTATACAAGAACAAGGTGCTGTTGGGTGGGACTTAGTAAGCCTGTAGGTACCTACTATAAATTTGCTTATTTTCATCGCCATACATGTAAGCCATTAAAATGATGGTTAACATAACTGATTGTGTTGGTGATAGATGAGCCATCACCGTAAAGGCCTTAAGAATAAAGATTTTTTAAATTAAATTCTATCTCTATTTATGTCTCCACATATAAAATCTACTTTCATTATAATTAAACAAATATATATACTTAATCTGTATTATCTTCATTTTTCATATAAGTATCAAAAGAGTGACAAAGCTGTTCCTTGTGAGTTTGTTACCCATGGTAACGACATCGTGTCCACGACATGACACGTAAACACGACCCACGTTTGATAAACTGTCGCACGTCTTTCTACAAATGTTTAATTATCTCACCTCACTCTTCCTTTTTATCGTTTATTAAATAAGAAATAACTTTCTATAATTAAGTACGAAAAATCATTTTAGGTATACAGCGATTTGACCTACGACTATATTCCCATCCTAAAAATAGTCTAACGGTTTTAAATACCATTAAAATTAATTCAGTTAACTAAGTAATAGACTGTTCATATCCTACTAATGCAAAACTAATTGTCATATATACTATAGTAACTATCTATATGTTATCTTAGTCTAGGACAAATGCTATTATAGGTCAACTTTCCTAAAACACTAGTGATGTCGTGATAACCGCTCATTTATCATGTTTTCTTTTGTTGCCTTGTAGACTTCGTTTGCATGTAAGTGACATATAAATCATTATGTATAATGAACTTTATGTCATCGCCATAAGAGATGCGCACTAGTCATCTTGTTACCCAACGAGAGACGAGGCTGGTATTGTCTCGCGGTGACCGCCGACTGTCTGGTACCATGATTCGATTGTTGCAGTGCTGAGAACAAAAGCGTAAGGTTGCCTCAAATGTAATAAATTATATTCTTAGTTAAATATGTGTTTTGTTTTAAACACAAAGTAAACACGTCCATGGGTAATTTTTCACTCAAAGCCGGAGGTAGAAGCCTTGCCTTCCTTAATTACTTTAAAGGTTGGTATTACTATATAATTTGTGCATTAATAAATAAATAATAATAATAATAAATAACGTTTATTGATACCAAAAATTGCTTTACATTGATGTATAACATTGGTCCCCAAACTAGGTATAACCTGTATCTTGGGGGCCTCCTTCCTAGTGTTACAGAGATAATTTAGACATACGTTATTTACATTGAAACATTTTTTAACAAAATATAATTTAGACATGAAAAGTGAAAATTGTATGTAAAGGTTGATAGTCATTGTGTGTGAAGTAGTGAGTGTTTTGAAAGTGTGGTGTGGTGTGCAAGTGTGTGAGGTGTGTAAGTGTGTGAGGTGTGTAAGTGTGTGAGGAATGGAAGTGTGTGAGGTGTGTAGGAGAGTGAGGTATGTAGGTGTGTGATGAATGTTTATGTAGTGTATGTTATTATTATTTATTTAATAGATACATTATTTAATGAATGTAATTAATTTCTCGGTTCCCTCATAGTCAAAAGTTAAAAGCCACTTAGTTAATTTATTTCTACATTCTGTAGTTGTTTTCTCATGGATATGGAGAATATCGTTTACTTTATTATATAAATAATTTGACATGTACGAAGACTGCCGTTGTAGGTAAGACGTGTGTGCGGTGAAGTTTTCACAAACTTTATATCTGCGTCTTTTTCTCAACGAAGACAAGTGGCATGGCGTTAGTTTGTGTTTTCGAAGAACCGTTTGTAGTATGTAAGTTTTCCTAATAGTGAGTAAGTTAAAGTCATTATATAACAGTGCAGTCGAATATCTAAAGGGCTTGAAAGACATAACCTTTAGAATACACCTTTGAGCTCTTTCTAGGGGTAGAAGGTAACTTTTATGAGCACCTCCCCAAACTGATATACAGTATTGAGTTATCGATTGGCATATTGCATTATAGACCAGAAGTAGTATTGCTTTTTCCGCAATATATCTTAATTTTTTAAATATCCATAGTAATTTACGTACTCTAATTATCATCAGTTCTATGTGTCTATCCCATTTGCAATGCTCATCAACAATGACTCCTAAGTATCGAAATTCCTTAGTTCTTTTGATTTCCAAACAGTTGCAGGATACAGAGACCCTATCACAATTTTGACTATGAGCTCGTACTATGAGATTATCAGGAGGCATTGTTGAGTTCGTAATAGTAAATGCCATATATTTGGTTTTAGCGAGATTTAGCGTCAAGAGGTTTCCGTTTAACCATTTTGAAACACAATCAACTCCTTTTTCGGCATAAGAGCGTGACTCGTCCCAAGTTTTCCCATAAAATACAAGAGCAGTGTCATCGGCAAAGCTGAAGATAGAACCATTAGATAAAGACATATTACATAAATCGTTAATGTATAATAGAAAAAGGGTCGGACCGAGGACACTTCCCTGCGGAACGCCAAAATCTATAGGAGAGTCTCTGCTGATGTAGTTTTTAATTTTGCATTCTTATGGAATTTCGTATTTTCAAGTAATAAGTACATATTTAAGAGCATACAATTCTGCGAAAGCAATTGGAATTGTTTATGTTTCGACAACAGTTGTTATAATGAGGCTACCGTAATGATATAAATGCTTATAAAAATATGCGTAGGATATAGCTCATCGGATTACCAAATAATGTCTTTTATTAGCTTTAAACAAAATAAATTCTTATCAAATATAATAAAAGTTGAAACATTGTTTAAAACATTAAAACTTGTCTTGTTTATTCTTGTTTTCTTGTCTGGTTACTATAATGATTAAGCTATCTACACCATCTAGAAAAACAACACTAGTAGGTACATATACATTGTATTAGTTAATTCCCTGTTGGTAATAAAACAAGTTTAATACGCGACATCGTTTAAGGATGCAATAGTCTCTCATGTCGCAAACAACTGTTGCGATGCATCTGACCCGTATTACATTTTCATAGTTTAGCCATCCACGTACACACTCTATATACGAACCGACAACTTTCATCTCGCCGACATCGACAGATGATTCTCTATCATCCATATAATGATGCGCCGCAGTGGTCTATGGAATTATAATATGCGTTACATAAATGTGTTCAAATGTACAGTTGATATTGATGCTAGGTATCAGCTTACGAATTAAATTAATATGCTTGTACATAGATACCGAATAATAAGTCACTAAGCTATGTACAAAGGTACACAAAGGTATAATTAAGTTATTATATTTGAACAACAACGAAAAAAAATGTATTCCATTCAACGTATCGAACGCGTTGAAGTCTATTGAAGGCAAAACAATTCGTAGCCCATCGCTGCATACTAAACACATTCCAATGAAGTTATAACATTAATTGAAAAGAAGTAGTTACAGACCTTTGACTGGAGTAGTCATTATGCAACTAAGTATTGATATTGGTAACCCGTAATGATTTTATATGTTGCTAATCAATGTCCATACTCGTTCGACCAGCTCAAGCAATTTAATGTTGCATAAAAGGTTTGAGAGCAGTAAAAGTGATACCCACTGTAAGCATGTCTTATGAACATTTGATTTTAGACATATATTACTAAAATCTATATAAATGTCGCACGGATTGGAAACGGCTCCATGGGTAACATGAAGTCATAAATGTTCAGTATCAATACATTATTTCGGAGCTGAAGGAGGGCTATGCCAAGAGGCACGCCGAATTGAGAGTTATACCTATATTATAAGTGAGTTGACAGACCTGGCTTTGTGGTTAGTGACACTGACATTCAAGCCGCTGGTCGTGGGTACGAATCCCACCCAGGACAAACATGCATGAATATGTCTGTTTGTTATGTATAATTATCTTTATTAAGTATGTATTTAAAAGTAGTATATGCAGTATATCAGCTATCTGGTTACCATATTACAATATCTGCTTAATCAGATTGGCCGTGTGTGAAAAATGCCCCCCAAAAAAAATGTTAATCAATGTTAAACAGTTTAGAATAAAAGGGCTTTATTATTATTTTATTGCATTATTTCAGTATCCTTTACATTATTCGAATGGTTAGATGTGCATTATATATAGCTATTGTATCGTAAGAAATTGCCTTTATGTTAATAAACAAGATGATTACAGTGAGAATAGGTGTGTTGAAACACGCGTACAGCTCGACGCTGCCAATTAATTCGCATGAGATGAGTGACCTGCATTAGGTACCTATAGCCTTTACGTAGGCTCTCGGTAAGGTCTTTTTGTTTATCTTTAATAAATAATTATGTGCCTCAATGTTTTTTTTGCTGTGTGAGGAGGTTTGTTTTAAGTTATATGACTGAAGCCAAACTAGGTCTACTTACTGTTAAAATATTAAAACTAAACTAAGTTATATAAACTTTTTAAACGTCTTCACCATGCATGACACGTCTGTAACACTACGTGATTACATTGTAGGTATCATCCAAACATACGTAGTTAAGCAATAAATTTCAGACAGATAGTTTCTGTATTGGCAAATTATAAATAAATATCCTGGTGACATTTTTCACACACGGCCAATCTGATTCCAAACTAAGCAGAGCTAATAAATAAATAATAAATAAATATCCTGGGACATTTTTCACACACGGCCAATCTGATTCCAAATTAAGCATCAAAGTGAGCTTGTGTTATGGTAACCAGATAGCTGGTATACTACATATACTACTTTTAAATACATACTTATATAGATATTTACAACCAGACACAGGACAAACAGACATATTCATGCATACAAATGTTTGTCCTGGGTGGGAATCGAACCCACGACCCGCGGCTTGAAAGTCAGGGTCACTAACCACAAAGCCAACCGGGTTGTCTTTTCTCAGGACATTTGAAAATTTTACTCTCATAAAAACAGAGTAGGTCGTTACCTATTTACTTTAGTAAAGCTATAGTCGTGTAAAGGGTTTCTTCCTAGTAACAAGCATGTGAGTAATATCGGGAGTGCTATAATGAAGATGCGGCGCGGTATGTCGGTTGCGTCACACCGCCGCGGGCGCCGTCAAGGGTCACCGTGAGCCCATCCGCGCCATATACTACCATATATAGCAACCAATCTCTAAGCTCAACTTGACCGAGGTCACCATAAAGATAACATCACCCTAATGGTTCAAGTGATTTTGTTTGCTAATCTTATTGCGACAGTAAAAAATATTGTGATATCTACCTACCAATTAAACCATAAAAAAGTGCGATACACTGTGTTATATTGGTTACTAGGTTTAACCAGCATTTCCGGGGATCTTCAATTTTCCCGGAATAAAACGTATACCTATGTATTAATCCCAGTTATAAACTATATGTGTACCAAATTGCATTCAATCCGTTGTGTAGTTTTTGCGTGAAATAGGAACAAAAATATCTATAAACTTTCAAATTTATAATACAAGTAGGATATAGAATATAAATCATTTAAGGCTTCCCTCTTATGTCATGTATAATGAACGATTAGATAATCAACTGGTAAGGTATGAATCACAGGTAGATGATGAGAAATATATTAAGTCCAAACTACTTCGAAATTGACCTTTTGGTAGATCAATTAGAAATCTCTGCTTCCATAAGCGGTTCACTAGATCTCAAGTATATAATTTAACTAAGACTGAGGTCGGACGAAATAATAATTGATTTGAACGGTTTTAAAACATCCGTTTAAATTCCCATTAAACTTTTAACGTTTCATGCGAGGAACTGAATGTTCTGCAGTTTACCTTCCATTTAATTGGAACGTTGTTATTGTAAGTTTAAAGCATAACTGCAGCTACCTTCGAGTATATTCGTTACGTTCATTATAACCTCGCTGTGACCTTTAAGCCTGGAGGATGCTCACATTCCGATCCGGCGAATATTTCAAAGAGCAAACCTAAGCTACATTTATGTAGTAACTCCATTGTTTCTTGCTAATTTTATAACTATTGATACTGGGTTAGTAGACCAGAAGTAATTACATGGTAGACTCCGTTACGCTTGGAGATAAAGTGCATTCAATACTTAGCACTTCATAATTAAAGCTGCAATAGATAATGAATATATTTATCGATCTATCTATGCTACATTCTTATTACAAGCAATAAAAACTTCGTACACACACGCAGCGCAATACTAGAGAATATTCTCACGCCCAGTTCGTTTCAGTTCTAATTACAGTGGTCATTAATCACGCTCTTCGTAAAATTAATCGTAATATCCGCTGCACTTATGTGAGGAGCATGCGCCCGCGCAAGGTTCCCGGAGCCATCTTGCCGTTCTCTGCCATTGTTCCAACACCGACGTACCACTGAGACCAATTTATCACCGACAGCACCATCCTTAATGGTCATCGTTACACGTAATTGTTATCGTTTGCAATAAAATTTACAAATATGAAACATGGCTTATGTTTGATGGTTCAATTAATATTCTATCTTATGATATAATGTTTTTTTTAAATTGATACGTATTAGTTAAGTGATAAAATTTCAAATATTACTCATGATAATATTAGAGACGGTCTCATGAATGGTTTCCACGCACGTAAGTAGGTACCATATTTACATCTGAGTGGTGTAATAAAACGCAACACTGCGCTATTGTGATCCCGCGCCGTGACAACAAAAAGTTCTTAATATAGCATCTAGCCATTCTTTAATTGTTGTAACAATGCGCTTTGTTACTATTCACGCCGGAACTATGAACGTATAACCGCGGGACAAATTGTAAGACAAATACTGGGAAAAAAGTAATTGAGTCGGAAGGTGAACCTGTAACCTTATTTTCTTAGTCCGGCATGGAATACTTTTAACATGATTGAAATGTTTTGTATGTCGTTTTAATTTTAGTTAATAAAATATATAGTGAACAATATATTTATGTACCTAAAAGTCTCCATTGATAAATAATTTTTTTTGCTGTTTAAACTTAATAGTATTATATTTTGTGAATAATAATAATAATTATATAATTCATCTTCTAGATAAGAATCAAAGTAATTTTTTTCACCTTTAAACATTTGAGTTTCCAATGGAGGAGCAAATTGTATGTAAATTCGAAACGTGATATGTTCCGCCCATAGAATCAGCTAAAGCAAACAGGCGTTACTGCCGGATATGTTTTTATTATACAATTTGATATGGAATAAAATAATCCAGTTCATAAAGCAAACAAATTTGTAAATATTTTGAATTGGGTACTAACACAAATTAAACTTCTTCTAGTAGTTTGCTGAATTTGTAAATAGTATTCTTAATTTATTTACTCTAGCAGAACGGTTACGCTCCTTCCGTTAGTATAACATTTAAGTATACTTCCTTATATTTATAATTGTCGAGTCAACGGAGCGTGTACTGAATGTAATGAATTCGAGTAATTACCTACATCAAAATTGCCATTATTGCACCCAGAGTAAAGGTCAGTTTTCAATAAATAGGGCGAGATATCAAAATTTACAGAAGGCGCATATTCCCGAGATCTGCATTGAACAGTCAGTTCTTTTTAAATAATAATATAACATACCATTATTGTAAGCTTAAATTGCGAGGAATCTGCTAGCTTAACATGAACATAGCGTATCTAGCTTACATTTAGTTCGTAGGTCAAATGATGCTTCAGGTCGACCAAATACATTTTGCCAAAAAAATCTTGCGAAATAGTATCTACAGTGTGCAATACAAAAACGCAATGTCGCGTGCTGAATTGAAATTGCAATAATGGTATATATAGAGCTGTCTAATTTCATGTCATATTTGGCCGTAAATAGATTATACTAACATGTATTTTAATAGAATCATCACTGATTTGATACTGGGTCGTATGTTAAAGCATTAATAAGCATCCTATAGAAGTATTATAGATATTTAACTTGACCCACAAAGACCATGTGAAAAGTATTTGGTAATTTAATTACGACCTACAAGTCATAGTGTATCACGCCACACCGTGCTTATTCTTATCGGACGTCAATATTCAATGTACATATCCATGTGAACGATTCTATCTAAGGCGGACGATTTATGTGGCCGTGAACCAAATGTTTTTCACGGTATATGACCGAGAACCGGCGCAGACTCAATGTACAGGCTACTGTACGCCAACAGAGCATATCGGGTGAATTGAAGCAACCTGTTGAGGAATCTTTGATGATCTATTGTTATTTTTCCATTAGTTACGAAACACAATTTCGGCTTTGTTTATTTGTCGCAATTCATATAGGTAGGTAATACAGATATCCTACCGCCTGCGCCGTCTCCGCCGAAGTAGGAACTTTCATAAATTGAAAAATGTCCCTGGTCTTCTAAATTCTTCACTTATAATCATAATCAAAACTAAGCACAGCCAAATACGAGAATGCTTTTAGTATCAAACGTTTGCTGAACATTAAAATACTAGCTTAAACACATATGATTTCAAAAGTATAATTTAGTTTTATAATTGCGGTAAAATTATTATTGTCTTTCAAAGTTTCCCATAAGACGCATTGTTTTAATATGAATATGTGTTGCTACTTGTGTAAAAAACTCATTTGAAATTTTGCAATTCCTACCATGCCGCTAAGATAGCGATTAGGACACGAGATGTGACAATATTAAGAGGAATTCAGATAACTCATTAAAATATTTGTACTTACACTTTGCGTATGAATAATTTAGGTTTCTTGTCGTTAGTGTCATCACTGGGAAAATATCATATGGTATGATTATATCCAAATCAAATATTTATCTTTAATGGTTAAATAAGAAGCATAATAAAACATAGGTACCCTAGAGAGATAGAATTCATTAGACTTACAATATTTAAACAAGACAATATTTAAAATCATAGTAGGTACGTAATTTACAAACATACTCTATCCAGCTTTTAATATAACTTATTTCGAAACAATGATTTTATTGTTTCCTTGAAGACTGCAGGGTGCAAGCATGGGTCCCGCGATATGTCAAACCGCGACTGATAATGTGGCCGTGGGAACGTTTGTCGAGTGATTACTTACAACTTTAACACCGTTTTAAATCCAGCTCATTAGCTGAAGATATATCTAGAACAGTAACAGCGTCACATGTATAACTTTACGCTCTTTGCTTGTAGTTGACGTGTGTTGTAGTGTCCATAAATGGAAAGTAGGTATTGATTACCGAGCGTATCTTCCAAAAAAAATATGTATCCACGCTTGGTTGTATAATAACATAACGAATTTAAATGACTCATAACCAATTTGGAAATAGTTTAAGCGAATAAATTGGGCATAATGATCCGGAAGTTAGTTTTGAAGACGCATCCTTGTTGGTACACGGACTTCATCACGGAATTGAAACTACGGCGAGATCATTATCGTACAGGATTTCATTTCGTTATTGTTTGTAATCAAAATTGTATCTAAAGTATTTACGGAACCACTTAAAGGCCTCGTTATGGGCTTTAATTGCTGTACAATTTTCCAAACTACAAAAATGTTGGTTTACATAAAATATTGAATAGGTAATTCTGTATTCTTAAATTTATGGGATTACCTATTCAAATTATGTGATTCAATGAACTGGTAAACAACTCTTATTAAATGCAAATACGTAATTGTAGGGTAATAGATAACTCTTTAACCATTTGAAGGCACACTGAAGCCGGAGGAGAGACAGCGATCTCACTTTCGTTCCGGGTCTATTCTTAAAGCTTTCCCACAATTAGCGTGTTTTGATCACCGTAGATAAGTTATCAATTTTAACACATACCTACCTTCGTAACATTGCCTTAAAATATGTGTGGTGTACAATTGACTAAGTTTTCATTAATTGTTCATTGTTTGTGATCGAATGAATAGAGGGATTTTATGGTTTTTCTGCTCCGAAATTTTCTCTGAGACTACGACAATCTTTGGTTAATTTACAAGCTATTGACGCGCGCGGCTATCCTGAAATATGATTGTTTCGCATCGCGTTAGTTGCAAAATGTTGTCGATTATTTAACGCGAGACAATGCGAAGTCACACGCGGTCCGCGCCGAATCTTCTCACGGCAGCCGAAGGTCGTGGATAACTCGGTTCTTACAACACGCTTTAAATAATTTGATTTCATAATTTTGCCGCCCCGAGGCGTCCTCTTTAACGAGTGGCTACAATGTTGTTAAGCCCATTATGGCAAATGCATGATACCTATCTAACCCTAAGTTTAAAACGGCATACTGATTTCGGAAGCACGAGTAATTTATCAATCCGGTTGTGACGGAAGTATGAGCAATAACATGGAGGATTTAGAGATGATAAGTAATAATGACAATATTACACAACGGTTAATGTGGTAAAGCTCAATGCATTACCTATATATAGGTGCCTAGCACTTCCCACCTACTCCTACGTTCTGGTACTTGATATTGCTAAACAGTTTTACTAGTTTTTGTAAGTGTTAAACCTTTTCTCATCAGAACCCGAAGAGATGTTAATAAAAACATTACGCAGAATCTGAGATGAATTTTGACTTTCGTGTTGGTAATGAGATGTGAGATTGCACGCGATAACGCGGCGCGATGACCCACCGACCCACGCACGTCACGCTCCGGCTGTGATGTCCTCATTGCAACAATAACATGCTGTTCTATCCAAGTGTATTGTTACGTTACCCTCATCACCATCATTTGAAGATGAACATTATCATTACCTCCAATTACATGGTTTTTGACCACGATTTAATAGACATATACATAATGCGCTTGAATCTAATTAACTTCATCGAGTATCGTAATTTTTTTATTGTTTTACAACTTAAGAGGTGATATTAATGAATTAATTTACTATTACACTGCAAAAAGTATTTACCTTGATCCATTACAATTCACTCTTCGAACATTTCAAAAATACTGATAGACTCTACTTAGATAGGTACCTACTTACCTAGTATAATATAGAAAAAATCACATCACTCCAAATATTTATTTTTTACAAAAATAAGAAATAGGTATATTCATTAATTTTGAATAGGTATATGTATCAATGCAAATTATGTTTTAATGTTTGTTGCTAATTGATTGTATCTCATTCTACGTTCAATGTCTGACACCTATACATATTAATTACTTATGAAGATTCCATACTGACCAATCTGACCATATAACGCAGACCTTGAATACTTGCTCTAGATAAAGTAGTAGTCTATTTCGTTAGTAATTTAATTAATAGAGCAGATGATACATCAAACACAGCTCTTACACAAACAGGCAGACGTGCCAGTGGGTGTAATAGATACATAATTAATTAACTATTTAGTTTATTAGTATTTATAAGCTACGTTGATTAACTCCATTCAATGATTAGTTTTCGACGGCCCTGATGTAATATTGTTTGATTGAATTTGTAATCTTGGATCTCGAGTAATTAATGGGCAGGCAGATTGAGGACTGAATAATGGCATAAGGTAGGTACATGACCTTTTTAAATAAGTACGTTAATTCTACCTATGTAAGTTTTAATTACATATTATCTTTTAAGGCTAGTAATATATTTAGTAGGTACCCACCAATTATTTTTGTCTAGGTCTTTTTTTAACCATGTTAGGTACTAAAGCATCTATATTACTAGGTATAGGTGATATTTATTTGACATGTTCATTTGCATAGTTCGTCCAAAATGGGAATCGAATCTACTACCTGGACTAGACAGGAAATCTTATCACTAAGCCATACAAAATCGTGCGTGACACCTATCTACTCTCCCTACAGGTATTCTATTAGGCCGTCTACGTAAAGTCTAAGACAGTCCCTTTGATCGTCCCTTTAGGCCGTGTTATATAATGGAGGGATCACTGTGCGCTTTCACCCGAAGACCCCACGGTGTAACACGAGTTGGCGACCCCACTCGCGGCCTGAGGTCCGGATACTTCTACAGATGCAACTAAGAAGCATCGCGACACGTTGCTGACCCCTGTGCCTAGAGAAATAAGGACACAATAATGACATTTACACTGCATTTAGAAGAGAAAGCTGATATCGAAAGTTAAGCGGAGTAAAATATATCTACCTAAGTCATACAATTCTCATTTTGAATTTGTCTTTCTCAGAGCGTTAGGTAATTAAGAATAGGAAGCGACCTGTCCCAGCTACTCCAAAATCTTAGGACAGCATGTTTCTGAAAATGAAAACGTTGTATGTTTATCGAAGTCTAAGTATATAATTCATTGACGCCTCAGTCTGACAGTCACCAGCTGATTTCACGTTCTCTGTATAAATACTGCGATTATAGTGCTTAAATCACTATTGTTTACATTAAGAATTACGTACAGTAAATTAAACGTGCAGAAAGTTACTTATAAGTGCAGTGTTTAACTATATAGTTGGTAATTCAATGGTAAATCAAGTGAATCGGATTGTTAAACATTAAAAAAGCGGTTTGACAAGTGACAAGTGAAGCCACAAGATACGGCACCTCGCGCAAGGAACTCTCACGGTTGCGGCCTGGGCGCAGGATCTAAAGTTGCGTGCGGTGTACAAGTGACCGATCCGACGCGTCATAGTTTCGTTGTTTACAAAGAGTAATTAGTCAGAGTGGGCTTTCGTGTGTTCGCTTTGGTTTTGTCTCTGTGAGGCTAACTCCCATTTATAAAATCCTTCCGAAGTTTCTGTTCTCTCTAAAATGAAGTGCGATGGTTGCCTTAGGACGACGAAGGATGCGAATGCTATCCAATGTACAAGCTCCTCATGTGGGAAGATTTTTTGTCATCTTTGCATAAGTGTAAATTCTCTCACACCTGACCGAAAAAAGTCATGGAAGTGCCCAGACTGTTGCGCTATACAATATAAACATTGTAAACAAAACTTGACTGAAAGATCATCTTTCAAATCTTATTTATTGTTCGGGGTCAATAGGTTGAAGATAGGCATCTATCAAAATGTCAAATATGTACAACGCGAAACTTAATGCAGGTAATGCGATCAATTTAAACGGTGTTGTAATAGTCATACTGCTCGTTTGTGTACCAACCAATTGAGGTCGCACATTTTTATTGGTGCAGCGCAATATTATGAAGCATTATGATAGTTCAACAAACAAAATGTCGTGGCGTGTGAAACGTTCACATATTTTCTGTCACCATTAGATAGGGCCTTTGCGCAGTAGTTTCACTTTGCCGATACATATGTTATTAAAATAGTTTAAATTCTATGCTGCAGAGTCGACCTGGTATGAAATGTATTGATTGAACATAAATGTTAGTTTAGTCCCTACTTTCGTAGGTATCCATTTAATCAATTGTATATATTTTAGATCAAAATACTTTCGTGACTAGGTTTGACGTTTAATCCAGTGCGGCTAATCAAACACTCGTGTTATCCATCGATCGAGCCTGATAAAAAGATAATATTCCAAGCTATCGTTTGTTTTTGCGTTGAATTGTCGTAATGACACGCACGCCACATGTACATCACCCGAGCACGCGTTGCATTGCTTGGCAACATGTAACATCCTGCTTCCGGAGAAGCAATTCATACAATATTAGACACTGGGGCAGATGGGTATACCTACACGTGGAATTATTTATGAATGATAAGTAGGTAAGTGATTATTAGGTAGATATATATGATAGTGATAACTGGTCCAGTAGACTTCTGCTATAGGTACCTACCTGTTGAGTAATTTTATGCTATATCAACCTACCCATATCAAAATATGGACATAGATATTTTGTCCCAATTTTTTCAATATTTTTCAAACCTACCGTTAGGTAATCACTTGATTTCGAAATATGCATAGAGCATTAAGCTTTTAGCAACGACGAGCCTAACATAATTTCTGGTTTCCTTTACATCCATATTTGCATAGACCGCATCCATCCACATCTCTAGGAATCCACTTTATTGGCGATCTCAGAAGCAGGTCGGTATTTGTGTTATTACACAAATGTACAAACTCGATGCAATCACCGAATCACATTTTGAATAAACCAATATGTTAGTTTAATAATAGGTTTGTGACGGCAATAGGCTAAACTGAACACGAATTGTCGATTCTCACACACGTAGATTGGTCCATATGGTTATAAATGTTTCTTGCGTAACGAACTCCAAAGGAATTTGCCAATGTTTTTATTAATTTATAATTGGTAGGTACCATTGGTACCCTAATAAATGAACTTACGTAATTAACAGCTTATTTCCTCGGACTAATCCGAATAAAAAGTTTCAAAGTTATTAATAGTGCTACTTATGTATTTTTATGACCTCGAGTAGGTACTTGTAAAATGTAGGTACCTAATCAGCATAGGGAGTATCGCGCGTTTTCTCGTGCAAAAAAAAGATATTACACCCACTGAATTGATTGCATATTTTTATATGTGTTAGAGGCACTATAGACATTAGGAAAATAGGCATGCTTAATTAAATTTGTTAAATATATTTCATAGACGAGACACCATAGTCGTGCACATGATATACCTGCACGTGACAAAGTAAGGTGATGTCGGGACCGCGAATTTCGTCATCCGCTTGCTCAACGCCCTCCCGTCGTCGTCCCACTTCTTATAGCCCGATACACAGGTAGGTTAGTACATATTTGTACTTATTAGGAAGATTCCTAAGCTGTACCTACTAAAACTAGAAATTTAGAGCCATATTGTATTAAAATTTTGTTGCATAACACGAATTAAATAACAAAAAAAATACCTAGGTACGAAGCACAACGAAACATTAATTACTTCAGACATAATATAGCCCCTTTTTAAATAAGTCGTCTCTAAAATTGACGTAGGTAACGCAAAGGATTTATCTAAGCGATCGAAATGCACGCATCCGTGACGAATATTAATAAAAATCTTTGGCCGATTACCTTTTCTCAATGGTATAAAGTAATGGATGACATCAAAGAAATAATTTTCTCATCTCTAATTGCCGAAGTCGGAAGAACAATGGCATGCCGACGATACGGTAACTTATCGTACATCTCGCAAATCAATCAGCATCACAATAGCGTTACGCGAGCGCTTTCACTGCGCCCGCGCCTCCCTCGCCAATTGAACAGTATCTATTAATTTGTCAGAGATTTTGACCCCATCAATGTAAGGCTATTGTGATGAAATAATGAACATTATTGTACACCGTAGTAAGACTGTCCAACATATAGTTTCGTATGTGTCCAAACTTTCCTTTTCAACTTCAACAATAAAAAGTACCTAAATTAATAGGTACCTACTTTGGTGCTAACCTACGTCCCTTGTAGTTCAAAGGTTTATTCGAAATAAAGTTTACCAGATGTCAACACACAAAGTACTTATTTCATAATATTGTACTTATAAGCATACAGTAAGTTAATGCCCTTAGGGTATGAATAGATTGTTATCAATAGAATGAATTTCCCCACGCCGACAGCAGGTTCCGCATGCCATGTTTTGACATTTAGTTGCCTGACCTCTCTGTAGTCAAAATGTCTGGGAAATAAATACCATTTGGAAGATGACACAACCCTTTAGGTACCTTTTATATTTAAACTGTATTTTTTTATTTAAATCCAAAGTAGGTAATAGGTTCAGATATGTACCTATTTTGTGTGTAAGTAAACTTTACTACAACATTCAGGTAACTAACTTAGGTAGGTACATGTTTTTCAAAGTTATTTAAATAAAGCAAATCAAAATTAGGGTCAAGGTCCGAAATGAGACTATGAGACTACATTAAATTGTTTCGTGTAACAGTCTGAATGCATCTATGTACTCGAATTTTCCCGTGTTTAATTGCAGCTAAGGTCAACGTAGATAATACAGTTTAAAATACAAAGTGAAATAATGTCAATGTTAAATAAAACATTTTGCATTGTTGATAACATTACGTAAATTCATACTTGTATCGAATCATGCAGTCTGTAGGTATTTCTGTGGGTAGGTAAACGAGTTGTTAGTAGGTTTAGGATTAGGTAAATAGGTAACAGGTAGGTAGGGTACCTAACATCTACCTATATGACAATTACTAGATACTAGTTACAGCAATGTTTTCAAGGACCAAAGCGACTAGCTGGTATCCTCGGCACATCCTTTCACGTCTCACAAAGAACACTATATGAATGGGTGCTTAAATAAACGACTGTATTGGTAGGTAGGTATGTAGGTAGAAGTAACCTACAGTATAAACGGGCATCCACAAACGATAATATCACTAACTAACGCCATAAATAGATTAGGATATCCGTTTCGAAGGCACGCGGACCTCGTGAACTATGAATGTCCCAATTTCGGAATACTTTGTGAGACCACAATGCTGTTAATGATGATAACACAGCAAAAATTAAAATACCTAGACATCATTGTATATTACTTTATCATTGTAACGAAATGACTAGCTGCGTTAGCCAAAAATAAAGGCCCTTGAACTTTATACGCAGCTAACTGACAATGAGAAAAACGATAATGAGCCTTTGGCAACCCTTCACTTTACTTGTAACGAAGCACCGATGACACCATTCCAACGCAGGTGGCAATTACCCGCAAACAACTTTATAGCGAATACCTGACAGAAAATGCAAAATAAATAATCAAATAATTTAACTATGTGCGTGCGAGTGAATCTACGTTAGGTAAGTAAGTTGGCGAATGGAAACTTAATGGTCGACCGACGGTTCACGTACGTTCCAAGGCAGTAAGGTACATATCTTAATTTGAACAATTTTCAACATCAAAACGCCATCGATATTTAGCAAGAATATTTAAACTGCCTTGTTATTACGCAAACTCAAGTTAGTACTAAAATTACATGCTAGATTGGAGAATTAATCTATTGTTTTTTAAACATAAGATAATATTATAATTTCAAATAAAGCTTCGAACTTTAGAGGGCAGAGTGACACAGTGGCCCAATTAGAACAAGCCGATATGGCGGAAGGTGCGTAGATACTATACGCGTTGTGGCAACTGGCAACGCACTTCCGTGCATTGTGGCGGCGAACCGGCCGCGATCCGGGACACTTGCATGTCTTACGAAAACACGACGTAGGTACCTACCTACATACTTACTCAGTACTCAAATAAATACCTATCAAATTAAACCTGCTTTGTTAAGTCCTAGCTCGTTGAAGTACCAAATAATACTTTTACTCAATGATGACCAGTCTTACAAACTTTTTGGTACTCGCTGTCCCTATATTTATTATTTTTCTGGTTGCTCGTAAAAAAGAGATTTAAGATTAGAGTAAGTTAAAGATTAGGTATACATATTTAACAACAATCTCACCTCGGTACCTACGCGATGCCAAGAAAGTCACGTGGATGAATACAGCAGGCACTCCTATCTCCATAGCCCAAAAAGAACATGGCTTTTAACTCCCGAAAAGCGGATAATATACATACTAACTAACACAATAGATAACAACTTCTTACTTCAAACTATTGCTCTTTATTTGAATTATATTAAGGTGGGTATATATTGAGGAACAAAAACTCAATTTGTACATTACTTTTGACTCTTTATTTACAATATATTAATATTCTCTTTTTATTATTTTTTCAGGTTTTACGTTTTTTTCAGTTCAGGCACTATACATAGATCCGTTGTAAGCGTAACACACATTTATTTAACAGAAAAAATTGAGACCTCACTTTTTAAAAATTACAATGAAGTAAATGGACGAAAAATCTACAACTACTAAATACTTTTATTTTAAAGTTAAACACGCCTTTGGCGACACAGGAGATCATCTGCGCAAAAGGTAATCTCAGTACAATATGGCTTAATTAAACATTTAACCTAATCTATAAACTAGAACAGCATCCCATCAATATAGTTATTGCACAACGAAACAACACACATGTGAACAACAAATTTAACACAATGTAATTAAACGACAAGAGATTAATGTGACCTTTATGTGTCTAGTCACGTTCTATATTCGAAGATATTATGTTGAGGCTCTCGAACACTCGTACCAAAAGATCATTACCTACCGAATTTTGTTTATTTAATAATCACAAACAAACAATGAACAATGAGAAATTCATAATTCTAAAACGCTAAGAACTACGACGCGGTCTGAAGTATATAAAACTCATAGATGTTAGAAAGACATAATTTCTTATAATGTGTGGTGAAACACCAACCTCTTTTTACATGACATAGTTTAAAGCAAGTTGAGTAAAACCTTAAGAATGTTTTAGTAGGTTTTTTCTGTTATTATCTGAAATAACAAAGTATTTTCTTAACTTGCTTTAATCTGAAGTATTTAGTCGATATTGCTATAGTTATTAATTATAAGTAGGTACATACTACAATTTCCAACATACATTAATATTTTAAAAAGTGAGGTCTGTGCTCTGACTTGAGAAGGATTAAGTAACCAGACATGAATTGGTTACATTATTTTAAGCTATTCCAATAAGTGGCAGTTAAGTTTTATTTCATCCAAGAAATAATTTGTGAAACTTTTTAATTTTATTCAAATTAATATTAATAATGAATATGTGGTTTTAAAAAGGCAATGTGTTGATAAAATTATTGCATCGTGATACGAACATTATTAGGTTCATTTTATAAAAATCGCCTCAGCAACTTGTACTTTATATCAGTCTAAAACTAACATATACTATAAAATTATGGTACTCAAAACCAAACAATCCAATAGTCTCTTTTTTTCACGAAACTGGTATGTTACATTAAAATAATAATTCAGTTTATCAATTTTTTTTCATTATGCAAATTGTAAAATAAGTAGGTAATTAGCTATACGCTTCCAATATAATATATAATAATGAATCTATATACAATCTATTGCTGGAATAACAGTGTTTTTACTATAGGCAAGAACTCTATTGCTTGGTGTTAAAGTTTACATTTTATAATTTCTCACAAAAATATAATATTTCGATTCTTTTAACTTTATAATTTTCAGATCAACTTACTCTACAAACACTTTATGTACACGCAATGCTATCGACTTAACGTATGGCCACATCGAGTTCACACTGGCTTTGGACTAAGGACTATTAACTCTTAATATTATGAAATCGTCAAATTTAAATTTAATATTTTGACTATTATAATTATTTCATATAGCAAATAATGGTGACTGTTAGTCGCTAAGTGTATTTATGTTCAAGTAGTTGCATACATTTCTGTGACCTCGATGTGGCCCAACTCTTAGACAGGTACTACTTTACACGTGATATTTTTTACCTGAAATTGCATAATATTTTATTAAAAGTAAATTTCATCAATCAAAAATATATAAATTTTCTCATTGCACAAAATTCTTAGCATTCTCTTTTCGAGTGGCATATATTTTTAGACGGCATAAATGCGTCAAAATTTTTATATTTTATAAATCAAAATGACTGCAACCGATTTGCAGACACCATAGACATAATAACCAACCATGATTGTCGGACGTTCACATGAATCAATTCAAACTCCTAAAATAATATTAAGTCTTACAGCCAATTTATTCTAAGCAAAATACTATTCGCAAAAAAAATTATGTCAAACTTGAATTAAATTTTTTTGCAGTTTACATAATATAGCTCATTTAAATTAATTATTTTAAATCAAAACGGAAGTAAATCACATCAAATATATCGACTCAAATAACCAGTCCTTCGTTGTGACACAGCAATAAATTTTGAACACTTTAAAAATTACCAAACACGTCAGACAAAAATAGATAGTATTGTTGAATTAATAAAAAACATACGAAAAAAATATTGGCAAATAAACTGGCAGCACCACACAACATTTAACCGGCGAACATTAAAACTAGCAACATTGAAACAATGAGAGTAACAAAGATTTATAACGTTTATACATCATTCACACATTTACATGTAACGCCGAGTGTAGTGTGTACGTTGAGGATGGAGTGGTGTGTGTGTGTGTGTGTGTGTGCATCACGTGAGGCGGCAGGAGGGCAGGCGGCCGCACGAGGAGTGCCAGCGCCGCTTGCGCCGGCTCGACTCCGCGTCAGACAACTCCGCCGTCGACAGCGTGCGGGAACCACCCTCGCCCATTTCTGTATTTAAACCGTTTTGGTTTTAGCAAATGCTTGAATATTTTTTACTATCTGAATCTAAAGGGGCTGTGTTTTACTTGTAGCTTTTCGACTAGAAATTCTGCGGCAAAGCAAAACATTATGGCACCTTGGCACCTTCGACAAAGTTTTGCTGTGACAGTGCTTGTGCATTTGGTCTATGTGTGTCAAAATGGCCAGTATTTTGTTATACATCATGGATTTTTATTTACTATTTTTTTTTGTATTGTAGACACAGAGACTTATTAATCTGAGCTTAAAATACATTAGAGTTGGTTATAAGTACATATGTCATATGTTTCTTCTTAAAGTCATATATTCAGGACAATCAATAATGGTACAGATTGGCAAAAGTCATGAAAACTGTGACATATTGACTTTTAGATCTCTTTGGACAGGGCGAAAGTGGGGACTATTGATTGAAATTGGTTCCAGCTGTGCCAACTTTCCCCCACCACACCGCTTTTTGCTCAAGATGTTTGCCGTCCACTGTACCGTACTATTCTGTGTAATAGACTTCCGTAATATTGTGTTCACACTTTATTCTCAATAGCCAATATTTTATTTATCGATTCAGCAAATTGCTTAGCCATGCAAAAACTTTTAAAATGCTGGTCTTTTAAATTTTTTTAGGAATTCAGTAAGCGAAGTATTACTTGTTTAATATATAGTTAATAAGGGCAATTCGCTATGTTAATATAGAAAGGCGTTAAAATTAGATGTTTAATCATTTTGTTATATGAGGTACACTATCAGATCACTCTCATGCAACAAACCTAACTCAATGAGCAAATGCGACCACGGACAGCCGCTACTCGCACTTCATCTGTAAAGTTAACAACTGTATTTACCTACCTATTAGTTCAGAAATTATGTTATCACATCTAAAGCCTTTATACATATTTGCTTAACATCGACAAAAAAGTAATAGGATAGATAATCATTGTGAATATTTCAACATATACTTAAGTTCAGTAAAAACTAAGTTATTCGGTATTAGAAAATATTCAAATAAGAAATGGTTGAAGTAATGCAACAACGACAACATTTAAAACAATTTCCATGTGTTATGGCAATAACTGTTACCTAAGGGAATGACATTCCACTGCTCTGGAATATTACATTTTATGACCAGTGAAAAATAGTTAAATTGTATTATTCATATGACATTAATAGATTGTATTAGGTATTCAAATGACTTTAATTAGGTAAGTAAGTATATATTTTTACACAATTAAATATAGTATGATCATTTAAAATGCAACTTAATAACTTAATATATAATTTTTTTATTAAAGTTGGGCTTGCATTTGGTCTCTGACCCGTCCATACAAGACGCTGCCGAAACCTAGGATGGAGCATGCTTGACCAGCAAGAAACCTGTTCACCCTAGCCTTGACAATTCCAAGATTGTAGGCTTCGCGAAACACAGACGCCGGAAGCAAATTCCACGCTGTCCGCATTAAAATGTGGAAGCGAACCGGTGCGTCCGTATGTGCCTTAACTTAATACCATGGAATTTACGATTTTCATTTCCAACTTTATAGGTAATTTTGAACTCCAAGACAATATATAACAACTATATGTAACTACTTATTTACATGTAGTTTATAAATACTGACCGTTTCTCAAGTCCCTCTCGGTGAAGTAGTCCTGTGCGGAGGCGTAGTGCCGCTCGACGAGGTAGGGGATGACGGTGGAACTGTGGAGCTCGTCGGAACGTCGCGACCTCACGCCCACTACGCGTTCACCCGCTTCCAGAGCCGGTACCCCGCGAACCCAACTGTAGGTACAACACATATTTTTTAACGAACTTTATTATTGGTCACTAGCTGCCTTTACCCGCGAAGTTCCCGTTCCCGTGGAAATACAGGGATATAATATAGCCTATGTTACTCCCTGATAATGTAGCTTTCCAATGGTGAAAGAATTTTTTAAATTGGAACACTAGTTTTTGAGTTTATTCTTTACAAACATACACACACAAAAGTACAAATTTTTCTTCTTAGTAATATTAGTGTAGATGACAGTGTAAACCTCTGATGGCTTGTACCAGTGTCTTTGGTGCATGGTTATGAGATGTAAAATTAAATAATTTATACTGTATTCAACCTTTGGCCATTTATTAACTCAAAAAACTAACAAGAAACGGTTGTGAATGTTTTAGCACTTCATTAGTATGTGCAGTGTTTTATCGCATGCTTATTTAAACTGAACGTTGAACAGATTAGAGCTGAACGTCAACCAATGAGAAAAAGCAAAGTACCTACCTATTCCTCGGTTTATTGCATACGGAAAATAATTTATCAAAATTGTTGTCATCAATATTACATGCCCACCTTAGTTTATAATATAGTTTTTTTTATCTAGAAAGTATACTTTACTTTATATCCTTGAAAATTCATGCTCATAAGCCTAAATTTTAGAGCATCTAAACCCGTTCTAAGCTAAAGTCCCTATAAAATTAGCATTAATATGTTTTCTGAAGTTATTCACATCATATAAATAAGATTGTAAGTATTTATTATTCAGTACTATATCCTTGAAGTTTAATAATCATTATTTACGGCAACACTCAAGTTTTATAACATAGCTATAAAATATGACATGTTAATGCGAACAAGATGTTATTATACACAGATTATACTTACTAGTTAACACGACCTTTTAACGCTTTTAGATATGTACATACATAACTACTTGCCCATGTAAAAAGACAAAATAATGTATTCTTCAAAATAATTTACAAAAATAGCTTTAACTTTAAATTTACATACATTAAGGCATTACATTAATAAAAAAAAATGTATTCTCACCACTGACAATTACATGAAATACAGAAAATTTTGGAAACAAGTTTCACTTACTCACACAAATTTATCTTAGTGGTTGAGAACTATTTTAGTTGCTAAGGACACGCGTTCAAAACTTAAAATGAGCTTTATCGAATAGTAACATCACGAGGAAGCACGGCGGTAGGGTAAATCAATCTATATTAATATTATAAAGTGGTAACGTTTGGGAGTTTGTGACGTTGTAAGGGGTAATCTCTTACTGAACCGATATTCAAAATTATTTTACCAAAAGAAATTAGCCGAGTAAATGAAGCATTATGGGTCCGTTTTTTTTTACTGTGAACCGAATTGCATACAATTTTGGAATTAGGTTCATCTTACCCTTAACTTCAAAAGTGAAAATGATTTGAACTCCGCAACCACCCTGGGTGTGGTTGCCACCCCTTCTCGGGGGTGAATTTCTTTTTTTTCAAAATTGCCTCGGATATCAATAGAAGGCCTAATTTTAAGCAAAAATCATATATAAAGCTTTTCAAAAAATCCAATACTTTTCAAGTTATTGGCTATTGAAAATTTGCAATTTTTTCACGGTTTTCATCGGTTTTTTGCAAATATCTCCAAAAATATACGTTTATCGAAAATTTCATCAAGAACAAAGTTGTAGCAGGTAAAACAATGAACAATTTGGTATTTTATAAAGTATTCTACGTGCAATATTAAGCTAGATATTAAAGATCAAAGCCGTGTTTTATTTTATCTGAAATTTAATCGATGTGGTCAATGCCATCTAGTGGCGAGCAGATGCATTTTATGCATTTTAATACAAAGGGGTTTTGTAGTGCATAAAATAAGCTTTAAAATGAGCACTATTCAAAGTCTTTTGCACGTAAAATAAGTGAGCTGTATTGCAAATAAGGGGAGCATCTAATGTTTTTTCTTTTAAATCAATGGGTTTCATAAGTGCCATTTCCACCATAATTAAAATTAATCGTATTCCGCCTAGAATTAACTTTATTATGAAGAGTTTGATGGATAGTATCAGTTTGGCTGCTTCAGGACACATATTTTTCAAAAAATTCATGATTATATAAAAAACAAACTTTCAAATATTTATAAAACTCCACCCTATTTTTCATAATATCTCAAAAAGGACGACAGATACGTATAAAAGTGTGGAAATAAAAAAATTGATAATTTTCTGACAAACAATTTGGATGTTTTGGTTTTTCTGTGAAACAAAAATTGACGGAGTTATGATTGTTTAAAGAGCGCGTGGCAGCGGAATCACAGCCTCTCTTAAGCCCTTTAACCCTTCACCGTTTCAGAAAAAGGTTTTTTACTATATATTGCAATAAAGGATGTTGTAGCTCTTTTAATTACCTTTACAATGGTGTTTTATAACTTGTGATAGCATGAAAATTTAAGGAGTTATGGTCCAAAAACTTCACATATTTTTATATACTTAGTAACTGAAAATTTCGGAGTGCGAATATTTGGATGGCGAGCGATGTGAAAGTACGCAGTATAATAGAGACCCACAACTATTGTAATGTGTATATATGCTACTAGAAATGTATGAAATCAAGGAATTGAATACAAATCCTAGGAAATGTGTACAGTTCCGATACTATTTAGGAACTGTGTACAATATTGTTTGAAAAACTATTTAATGCATTGATGTCCTAGGAAATGTAAAATTTCCTCGGAATTATATGGAATACCTGCTGGTCCACCGGCAATATGTAAAATAACTGTATTTGGGCGTAGTAATCAATGTTATGTTAGGACAGTAAGTCTTTGTCACTTTTTTTGTGTTCATTTCAGAACATTTAGACGTTCGAGGCTTAAGGGTGGCCACCCCCGCCGCACCCTGACCTATATTAATAATATATTATGGCGATAATACACAAATATTATCTCCATAATATATTTATATGGTATATATTTATACCATACTATGACACATTTGCAAGGGTTGTAAGATTTTCAAGGGGTTGAAAATGATTTTAATATGAGGTAATTATGTAAGAAAATACTTTACAATTTCACCATTTGCTATTAGACATGTTTTCTAGCGATAAAATGGCTCAATGTAATTTTTTCCATTAAGGGATGGTTTACACCCCTTAAAAATAATAGGCGGAGTTCAGATCATTTTCACTTTTAAAGTTAAGGGTAAGATGAGCCTAATTCCAAAAAGTTCATGCAAATCGGTTCACAGTAAAAAAATTCGGAGGTAAGACCGTATTTTTCGCTTCGTTTACTCCACTAAATCTACGTTTTTGTGGTGTCATGGGCTATATTTTATCCCCGTATTTCCACGGGAACGGTAACTGCGCGTCTGGAACCGCGGGGAGACAGTTAATAATAAATATAATAATTTCACAATTTGATTCTAATGTTTTTTTTTTTAAGGGAATAGAAGGTTAGCCTCTGATGGCTGATACACCTTTACGCGGGCAATCGGTGAGCGCTGAGGGCTCTCAACCGTAGTATATTTAAGCAACGGCGCTGAGGGTGTCACCTGCGGGACCGTGCCTCGGCTCAGGGCGTTGCTGGGGGTGAGGGACTCACTGGTTTGATTATTTGGGGAATTTTATATCGGACATTAAGAATCTAAATTAACCAAACCTTCATTGTACACTACATGTTCAGAAAAAACCGGCCAAGAGCGTGTTAGGACACGCGCTGTATAGAGTTCCGTAGCTAGGTTGAGAAAATTCAATACTTTACATACGATTTACTTAAACATATTTTTAATATTGAGGTGGTAGCGAAATGGTAAAAAGTCGTATTCGGTTGATTTTAGAATCTTTTTACTTGGACTCTTTAACCTGCAAAGCCAACTTAACCGTGATAGTTTTCCTTTAAAATTTATCGTATATACTACTAGCATGATTTTTTTTACATATCTACAAACAATGGTTTAGTTTTTAGAGGGGGCGGACCCATGACTCTATATAAAATTACCGCTTAAAAGCTTAATATTTCGTAAACGGAACCCTGAAACGGAAAGCGTTCTTAGCAAACCTTTTAATAAGCTATCCAACGATATGCCACACTATAGGAATAAAGGAAAAAAAAAAAGTTCTCGTTGTAGGTACGTGTATGGGAGGTACCCTAAAACTAAATTATTTTTCAAGATTTTATGTGTTTTTTTTGTCGACGCTGTTAATATCTACTACCATACGAAATTACAGCTCTGTAGTACCAGCCGTCTCTGAGATAGCCGGACGGACGGACGGACATGGCGAAACTATAAGGGTTCGTAGTTGACTACGAAACCCTAAAAAAGTCCTTCTTATTCCCCTTCAAATATTTACCTCGAACCCACTACAATCGGCTTGAAGACCTTAGTACCGCCCTAGTTAGTTAGTTACAATAGCGGCAAGTAGATCGTGTAGCAGGTATAGTATATGTGCATGGTATAGAGGTTTAGTATAGGTGCAAGGTACAGTATAGGATGTAATGCAACTCACGCGTGCCTCCGGATCTCGTGCACGTCGGGGCGGTGCGTGGGGTCCCGCTGCAGCATGCGCGAGAGCAGCGCGCCCAGCGCGGCGCCCCGCGGCCGATCGCCTCCAGCAGCCGGTATAGGTATAGGATGCAATGCAACTCACGCGTGCCTCCGGATCTCGTGCACGTCGGGGCGGTGCGCGGGGTCCCGCTGCAGCATGCGCGAGAGCAGCGCGCCCAGCGCGGCGCCCCGCGCCCGATCGCCTCCAGCAGCCGGTATAGGTATAGGATGCAATGCAACTCACGCGTGCCTCCGGATCTCGTGCACGTCGGGGCGGTGCGCGGGGTCCCGCTGCAGCATGCGCGAGAGCAGCGCGCCCAGCGCGGCGCCCCGCGGCCGATCGCCTCCAGCAGCCGGTATAGGTATAGGATGCAATGCAACTCACGCGTGCCTCCGGATCTCGTGCACGTCGGGGCGGTGCGCGGGGTCCCGCTGCAGCATGCGCGAGAGCAGCGCGCCCAGCGCGGCGCCCAGCGCGGCGGGCGGCGGCGCCGGCGCCCCGCGCCCGATCGCCTCCAGCAGCCGGTACACGTTGTCGCCCTCGAACGGGTACCGCCCCGTCGTCATGTTGTATCTGTACAATACAATACAAACTATTTGGGGCCGTTCATGTATTACGTAACCACTATGGAGGGGCGAGGGTGTCATTCCTTTGTTTATTTTGAATGACATGGGGGTAGGGGGGTCTAGATAATGCTTACGTCATCGAGGTATAAGGGTAGGAGAAAGTCCCGTAACCGTCTAGTATATTTATGAATTTACGTGTTAGTGGTATTCAAAGATAAAAGTAGCGCTTGATTGTTATCCGTAAATTGGTAAAATATTATTAGATCTTTTAAACAATTTTGGTAGGCACCACCTAACGAATGACAATGTCTGTCCCTTAGCACCGGCCACTAAGTCATCCCCTAGCACCGGACAATAAACATATTGATATTTCTTATAAGAATTTACGTCATTTATTCTAATTATTTAATTTAGTTTTAGAGTATAGAAGAAAGAAGAGAATTAAAATGGAAGAGAAGAAAATGAAAGGATCCTGGGAGCCACAGAGCTTACAAACTGCTATCGATAAGGGTTTGCCAAAAGAACTGAGTGTGAGACAAGCTGCAATGCAATACAATATTCCTAAAAGCGCTGTACATGATAAACCTTGAAAAGCTTATGAAACAGTACAAATTCACACCCTCAAGAATGTATAACTGTGATGAAACTGGTGTCAGTTGCGTGCACAAACATCAAAAAGTTCAAAAGTCAAGTAGGTAAGCTCACTTCTGCTGAGAGTGGCAAAAACATCACAGTTTTGTTCTGTATGAGTGCTATCGGTCACTACATACCGCCATTTTTCATATTTCCTAGGAAAATAATGAATGAAAGGCTTATGATGAATACACCAGCTGAGAGGGTGTGGCCCAGCGAAAAGGGTGGATGAGCAGTGACTTTTTTTTGCAATATCTAAGAATATTCGTCAAACACTCGCAACCAACCAAAGATAACACCGTGTTGCTTCTACTGGATGGCCATTGCAGCCACAAGATATTGGCGGTAATCGGTTTTTGCAGAGAAAAGGCTAGGGGTATTGCACAAATTTTCGTCCGGTACTAGGTGCCACTTTTTAAAATTATGTTTTTGGTTATCAAAGTTTGATTGATATTATTTAATTATTTTTAAGCGGAGGTTGTGTTTTCATTCATTTAATTTTATTTCTAACTTTGTTATCTACTATAAGTCATAAATTAATAAACATTCTATTAAATATTTTTGACTAGTGGCTCCCCGCGGTTTCACCCGCGTTCCCGGGATAAAAAGTAGCCTATGTGTTATTCCAGAACATATTCTAGCTCTGTGCCAAATTTCAAGCAGATCCCTTCAGCCGTTGGAGCGTGAAAGAGTAACAAACATCCATACATACATACATCCATACTTACAAACTTTCGCATTTATAATATTAGTAGGATTTTATTTATGAAAAAGGTTCAAATCCCGAGTTTATTTAATTTTATTTTTATTTTATTTATTAGCAAACTAACAGTTGTTACACAAGTTACATACACTAATTACAAGTTATAAAAACTTACGTACGGATTCACACCACTGGGTTTGGTGAAGGGAAACATCGTGAGGAAACCTGCATGCCCGAGATGTCACAATTAAAGTCCATGGCATGTGAAGTTCGCCAATCCGCACTAAGCCTGCGTGGTGTAGGCCTAAAAATCCCCTCGATGTTAGGGGAGGCTCGAGCTGCTCGGTGGAGACGTATATGAGTTGATGATGTTAATGAATGTTTTTTATTCAAATAGGCCTTTACAAGCACCTACCAACAGTAACTCTTTTGCTCGGTTCTGAATGTTGCTTTTGCTCAGTGTAGGTATATTGCAGTGTTAAGCTGTTTAAAACAGTGCAGCACTTTTTGAATGACTGCTGTTGATTTGTTGTTCCACAACACATCGGGGAACGACAGATCAAAGAAGTAACTTTTGCATTTATTATACATATTACTATGAATAATATCAGCTATGCTGATTTTGAAATAGACCAGTGGTATGTATGTTAGTAATGTGTCAATAATAAAGATAAATTTTATCACAATAGCATGTAGTAGAAATGAATACATAGACAATATTATGTCTATATATAGAATCATGTACTCACAAAGTAACTCCGCTACTCCAAATATCGACCTTGACACCGGAGAATTGTTCAGCTCCATTTGCAATCTCCGGAGGCTGAAATGCAGGAGAACCCTGTCCAATGTAGCAGGTATCTTCAGGGGAAAACATATCTAATGCCTGTAATGAAAATAATTTGGTTTAATACTTCAAAACGAATCACTGATGTAAGCAACAATTTTATCTTAAAGTAATTATGTTAACATTTTTTACCTTCTCTTTATGACTAGGCATGTATGTTAGTCAAGAACATGTGTCATAGAATTACCAAACAGTAATTTATAAATAGATTTATTTATATATACTTGTCACACATGATGAGGAAATCTCAGGAAAACAACAAAGAATATCATGAGAATTATTCTTAAACGCCTATTGTTATATTTTTATTTATACTGTGGTAGTTTTACTGATAATGAAGTGATTTGACTATCAATTCAAAGTTATGTTTTTTCAATAAGATTTTCATTACTTAGGGTCAATTGTAGAATGTACATAGTGTGTAGGTATTCTTACCTCGGCAACCCCAAAATCAGTAATTTTAAGTGTATGATCTAATGTAAGTAGAAGGTTTCCAGGTTTTATATCCTTATGTACCACACCCTGGCCATGCAGGTACTCTAAGCCATCCAACAGTTGTGTAAAGTAGTCATGTGCTTGCCGTTGTGGAAACTTCTTGCCTGGACTTGACTCTAGCATGTCCTAAACAATAAAAATACTTGATAAATTATAATTTTTATTTGATATACATGTCTCGTAGTAAATTTCATTCCTACTCGCTAAATATTTAGTTTGTGGTATGTTAAGAAATTCAAATGTTGAAGTACTTAAATGTGTTTACCATTTACTGTGTAGAATTCTGCCAGATTGCTTACATAAATAGACTACTACGAGCTAGGTAGACTAACTGACCTTGGATCACAACAAATGCTGTACTAATCTCTGTTAAGTATCTACTCTAGATAGGCATCTTCAAATAAACAACATAATGTAGAAATATGAATGTATTCATAATATTTAAATCTACATGACATGACAGAAGTTGTTTAAACAAACTAAAATATTCAAACAAATATCCTTCCTAACTGTGAGAAATTTAAGACAATTTGATTATTTGTACTGTAAAAATTTAAAGCTACAAATAAAATAAGCTAAACAAATTCCACAGGTTACAAATAGAATCGATAAAAAAATCTAAAACATAGAAGCAATGTAGGGTCATGACATATCTCTTACCTGTAGCACACCGACACAAAACTCCATGACAAGGTACATTTTTTGTTTCTCATCATTATACATTACATCGACTAGTTCTATCACATTTTTATGTCTAAGTATTCGTAGCAATTGTATCTCTCTCTGGACATTCTGCTCACCATTAGGTATTCTCCTTAGCTTTCTCTTCTTCAATATCTTTACAGCTCGTCTGCACAATGACTCTGAGTCCAGCATTTCTTTGACTTTACCATATGAACCCTCTCCCAAAACGTCACCCATAACATACTTACCTACCATTTTACATTTTTTCTTCTTGCTCCTGTATATTATCTCTGCACTATCGACTCTATGAAAGCATAGGTTATTTTGGTCTAAATTAAGATCTAAATCGTCGTCGTTGAGCCAGGTCACAGAGTGCGGCTCGGGACTGCCCTCCAACATGAAATTTTCATCGCTCTCTTGCGGTGCAATGATGTTTGATACCTCAAATTCCACATTTTCAGCGTCTGGAAGACTTTCACTACTACTGATTTTTCTACACATTCTTGGATCCATTATCTATAAAAACCACACATTTGTGAAATTTGTCCGTAAATCTATGCGTATTGCAAGGCCTTCTGTCATGAGATCATAAGTTTATCAAAATAAATTTACAAATCTGTGTTGCGGAAACTTGAAAATTTACACCATTTATTTTTTACGATAATAAATTCTAATAACGATTTAAACTTGTTCTATTTTTTCTAATATGTATTTATAAAATGAAGGTAAATAAAATTATGAACAATCGCGCAAAATACTCCGTAAGTCAAGAACCACAGACAGAAAAAAAGTTAGTGTCGTAGATTGTTCTTGCATCTTTTCAATATTATATGGCAACCTATTTTTTGGAAGAATTTTATCTTTGCCAACTTCGAGCTAGCGATTCATGATTAACAAAATATGACCAGACGATTCGGACAATTATCAAAATTTAGATTATTTTTTGACTAACCTCGCCATTGCAATCAAGTTATTAGCTCTTTTTATGGATACATTGATACTTTAGCTATATGTTATATTATAACCGTGATTTTGAAAGAATATATCATTATGCAGCTATTAAAGGCAGCATGAATTGTTATAATACACTAAAAAGGGAATAAGACTCACTAATTTCATTAGCTATCCATTTCTACTACCTATTTTATTATTGACAATTTAATTTAATTTGTACATTTTAAAATTCCCGCCAAATGTACAACAAAATTTAAACGTTTAATCGATAAAATAATCGAAATGAATAATTTTTTTTTCTCACGTGGCATTGTTATGCTTATTCCCAGCCAGTAGCTTTACTAGCTTTTCTTTACTACTTTTCAAAAATATGGTATTATCGAATGATTTGATTTCTATTGTAGAGCTGGAGAAGCACCGCCAGGTGCCAACACTATGAACTTAATGGCGGGAACTTGCAAATGAACGTTGCGTGAGTTGCGTCTGATTTATACAAACCTTTTTGAGGTTGTTTGATATATAGTCATTTAAACTAAGTAATAACTAACTATGAAAAGAAAACTAATTCAACACAAAACAAAAAAGGGATGATAGGAAATATAACCTTATTGACATCACATATAGGTACAAATATAGGTAGTACCTATATTAAAGAAAGCTAATGCCGAAATCAAGTCACGAGTTTTAGGTAAGTTTCAAATTTTATCCACACTCAAAGTTAAACTACACTTGGCGTTTTTGTGCCTTCGAAAGTTATATGTGTATACTTAAGTAGGAGTGGATACCTACTGATATTTCTGTATATGAAGTTGATGAAAAATATAGCACTTAACAACAAATAGGTATACCTACACTTAACAAGCATCGGACAGCACAGTAAAAATAAACGTTTATTATTCAAATAAATTTATTAAGAAGAAAGTAATTTATATATTTATTTCTTTAACTTATTCATTTCTTTCTTGAGAATGGACAAGCGTGTGAGGCAGGCATCTCGCCATGCACGCCTTTCCTGCAGCTTGTCCAGAGGAACTAGTTGATTTAATTGTTGGCAAATTGTACCAGCACTCTTGCTTTGGGTCATACGTGGAATGTCACCCATAGTTTTACTAACACTGTGGATTGTTTCACCGTATCTGAAAATGATGAAAATGATTTGATTGAGAATTATGTTATAGTACCTATACTTAGTCCGACCGTCACAAACTGTGCAAGCCGATTTTACAGATAGGTAATTTACCTACATAAAGATTCACCGGGTACATTTGTGGGTTATATATTCCTACTCAAATTCCCTGTATAAAACAGCCTTTGTAATGGGACGCCACGTACCTAATACTTATAAGAAGCTGCCTCTATTTTTCAACAGTTAAGTAGGTACGTTGAAAAGGTACCCTTATCATGTGCTCTTTGAAGATAAAGATAGCACTAATATCGTTTGCTTTTTGTTAGGTACTAAGTATTTATGTTTTTTACCTCTCGATATAGCTCCTCATGCCTTCTGCATTTAAGTGCGCTGTCTCCAAGGATCCCAAGAATGCGTATCTCATGCCCAGACCCTCAGATATAACTTTGTCAATGTCTTCGACATTAACGATCTCCGCGTCTACTAATCTCCAAACTTCGTTTAGGATCGCGTATCTAATGAAAAAATAGTCAATAACATTATTTCAACCATAATTTTTAAATCAATAGTGCTATTGTAATTTTATTATGATATGAAATGAAAATGAATGTAAAACAAAAACAGAAACGAATACTCAAACATGACCATTGGTACTTACTGGATACGATTCAGAACGAATCCATCAATTTCCTTGGTTAGGCAGACTGGCTCTTGTCCGATCTCAAGCATGATCTCTCTTGTCTTCTTGGCTACTTCAGGCCTGGTCCACGGGGCAGGTACGACCTCAACAAGTGGAACGTAGTACGGAGGATTCACTGGATGCGATACAATGACCTGTAAATTAAAATATAGAAATATATTCAAGACATTGCCTACTACACTTTGATACCTATTTTTTTTAAATATTGGATAGAAACGTTTTAAAATAAGTTATTTACTACATATTTAAATACTGTCTGATATACCTACTATAAAAAAGTTACGAAAAGTCACCTTTATAAACATTTAATCATCTCAAACCCTTAAATTAATTCATAAAAATATAATACTAATACAATTACCTGAGCTTTGTGTTTCAAATTTTCAGAGAACAAGGACGGTAATGTTGTACTGGTTGAACTTGACAGAATAGTAATGTCGTTTACTACTTTATCCAAGTCTTGAAACACTTTTTTCTTCAAGTCCAGGATCTCCGGGACACACTCTTGCACGAATATGGCATCTTTGACTGCAACTGCTAAATCAGAAGAACCTGAAACGAGACATAATTTCTATTGATATACCTATCTATCTATGTAGGTAAGTCACATACCTAATTCTGAAAGTCGTGTGTCTTAGGAAGGAGTCAACCACTATCAAGCTTTGCATACCAAAAGGTCAAACCCAGAACATTATTATCTATTGGTTATATTATCTATGTACCTATATAAAGACATTAAAAAGAGCATTTATCTATATTTATTTAATATCTTTGTTCATATATTTTATGTGATAAGACGGAGACGGAAAAATTTAACGTTATTTTTCATTACGCTTTCCGCTGTAACTTAATATCATCTATACTAATATTATAAAGAGGAAAGATTTGTTTGTTTGTTTGTAACCAATAGGCTCCGAAACTACTGGACCGATTTCAAAAATTCTTTCACCTTTGGAAAGCTACATTATCCCCGAGTAACATAGGCTATATTTTATCCCTGTATTCCCACGGGAACGGGAACTACGCGGGTAAAACCGCGCGGAGGCAGCTAGTTTATAATATATAGGTATTTTTGTGTTGATTGAGACATTCCTACCTACATGATTGAAATGAAATTGATACGTACAGGTATACAAGGCTTGTAGCGTAACTTTTTAGATCGAGCAAAAAGTTTTGAATAGCTGGTGAGGTGACTGACTTGATTTTATGATTGTGTGTTACGTGATTGATTAGGGTATAAAACCCAATATCGTAGTGTCTATTCCCACTTCATATATTGATTGTAATAGCTACCCATATATCTACTTGAGTGCATTATTGATAGACACTGTTATATCAGTTTCCATCTAAGTAGGTATGTCAGTTAATTAACTCTATAGAGTAGTGATACTGACTATACCTACTTGATCGAAGTATTATTTCCGGGACGGTTTAAGAACTTATAAGATCTACACTTCTACTTATAGGTATACTTTTCGGAAGGTAGTGCATACCTATATCATCCGGAGATTTAAACTTATTTAGTGCTCAATGTTCAGAATAACAATCATGAACATACTATTTGTATATAATGTGCTAATATCGCAAAACTATTTAAATCAAGCGAGCTCTTAACAATTACTATAATATATGGAACAAAGTCGTAAAATGCGGTATGAAATAGATCTAGGCAGTAGTTAGGTAATACTTGTTTGAAAGTCTACCTATAAGAAATTAAAACTAAATAAATTGGATGAATGATGGGTACATTTTCAAGCTTTTCTCTAATATAAGCGAATACCACTGAGCCAATATGATATGGATTGTTATAGGTAGGTACCTACTAAATTCTGCTCTATTCCTTATTATTATACAAATTATTACTGACTTTTTCCTGAAGTATGATTAAGAATTGAGTTAATAACCTTTACTCATACCTGGGCATTTTTAGCGAGGTAAGTACTTACACAAGTACCTACCTGCCTCTTAAATAGAGATCATTAAAGATTTCATAGAAAAAACCATTATCTGATTCTCGGTAGGTACCTACTATAAGTATTGATTTATTTGTTAATGTATTATGAGATACTTGTAACAAATTTATTTGCAAAGTTCTAAATGTAGGCATTTCAGTGATAACATTATCAGCTTAAACATCTCATGTCACATTACTTAATGTGTCATGTCATTATTAAATATTACAAACAAGAGTTATCTATAATTATTACGTAAATAATAAAGTTACCAAATTATGGAAATAAAAAAATGCGTGATCGCTAAACAGAAATTTAATTGTTAAATTTATAGAACTTATTAATGCTTATTAAAGGAAAGTAGGTTAGGCACGTACCTACCTAGTTCCTTGTGAATATAGGTAGGTATGTAATTTGTATCGTGTTACCACAAGTAAGTATAATTAAATAAGGGGTAATTAGTTTTTTATTCCTGGTGAATGGTAACAGTCATTACAGTCAAACAAAGTAGTCTAGTTTAGTTACAGTCCGCGTAAGGGTGTAAAAGCCATATGAGGCTAACCCCTTTTAGTCCATTAAAAAAAAAAGTCTAGTTTAGTAGACTGTGTGCTAGTAGTGAATGATAACAACACGTGATGATATATCCCAGGGTATTGAAAAACCTTGATGTAGTGCAAAAATTAGTTACCGAATCTATCGCTCAGGTATTGAATTAATTCCCATGTGAATTCAACCCATCAAAAATTGCCAATACTAAGGACTTAGCCTAAAATGAGACTTGCCTATCATACCTAAGTGTGAAATAAATCTAATATATAGGTACATACCTTTAATACATTGGAACTGTTGGTCCGCATTTAGTTCACCACGTAGTAATTTATCTTTCTCCAAGGTCTTCAATTGAACTTTGATGTCATCAAGAGCATCGGAGACTTGCTTCGGAACGATATCGAATATTGTCACTTGGTAGCCGACTGAGGCGAACAGCATCGCCCATGATCTTCCAATCAGGCCACTGGAATTTTTTTAACATGATATTTCAGTATCCTCCACGTGGAAGTAATATTATAAATTAATTATCAATGAAATGTGCCTAAAACACGACACAATTAGCAGATACATTCATGGTAACAAAACGTTTGGTAAAATATATATCGAGGGTAAAGTCATATTGCTAAAGATTTGACATTACTTTGACGGGCAACTCAACCAACAGTCTCCGGTGGTAAGTTACTGCACGGTTATTTATCAGCTATTCAGTGGCCCCATAAGTCTCCTAGAGATAACAGGGTGGTATGGCCATCCATTTTCTATCTTCCTATAACTCTGTACAATAATTTAAAAAAACGAAAACAATTTTTTATCTAAATTTGAAGTAGGAATAAAGATAGATAAAAATCATTATCTATCATTAATATAATTTTACTAATTAAAAATCGTTAGTTTCGCTAATAGGAAATAATCCAATAAAAAAACACCGAAAAGGTCTCATTTAAAACAAATATGACGTGGTTACATTGCGTCTATATCTAATAACCTACGTTTATAATTTACTCGACGATTAAAGTTATGTCATTATGAATTTTTAAATATTATCGCTTGTAAATTAACCCTTCGTGACTTTAAGATATCTTAAAGTTAAATAAAAGATCGAGGATCGTGTGATATCGGTTGATAAGACCCTGACTTTTAACTGTAGAAATAGGTATTCCTATGTATTATTACCAAATAAACAATATTTATGCTAGTATATAAAATAGAGCCATTGAACCTGGATTGCGTTTGTCATCATTCTTGGAAACATAGGTAATTATGTTGACAAGTTGCAATCATTTTCCTGCAAATGGAATGCGGTCTCTGGACGGTATACCTACCTATAATATGTAGGTAGTTTTCAATAAAAAGCAGGAATAAATTATTGAACTAGGTACAAACCACTTACTCGCCGCACAAATTGTTTTATTACTTAGTTGGTTAGATAACTATGCCACTGCGTCTAGGATAGATTATACCTACTTAAGGACAACTTACTTATAGCAAATACAAACATTTGTTTAGATTACCTACTACTTATGCTTCCTTCAGTAATAAATATTTGGGACATATCTTTAAGTTTTATAAATATTAGATACTCTTACCTTCCAACAATTCCAACTTTTTCAGTCTTGATTTTAGGCGCCATTATGTAAGCGGCTCTTGATGTTTACTATACAATTCACAACGTCTGAATGGCTCGATCTCCCGCCGCTTGCGGTATAAATCTGCCGCCGAAGTAGTTATCAGTATACCAATACTATTACTGCACTATTACAGTCCACTAGATCATACTTCAAAATGAGCAAAAAGAGAAGCAATTACGTCAGCATTAGAGTCCATTCTTAGATTGCGTTTGAACGTTTTTTTTGTCATACGCTTAGATTCATCTTTATTATGAACATTAAACGATTCAACGCAATAATATAATTAATATAGCTAATTCCTCTATTTATTATACCCATAGATAGATTCAAGGAAAATTAATTAATTAAATTAGTAGTTTAGAAAACTTTGCATAAAAACCTAACCTCTTTGATATATTACTGTATAAACCGCTACACAAAGCATAAGTGCTGATATAAGTGAGGCTTAAAAAATATACAGTGCACCTAGGAGTATAAAGTATTGTGGGTTTGTTTTTCACAAATGTGCATCCATTTCCATCCCACTAAGCGCTGTACCTACCAGTGTTGATGATCGCGATCAATGTGCGTAAATTCATGCTCTCGACCGGTTATTTCATACAAGGTGGAAATTAGAGATGGGTCAGTAAGGGCAGTTACCTTATAGGTTAAAGTCACGCGAAACTGGTCTTAAGAAACTGTTTTTTATCGACATTTGCAGGTATTGAAAAAAATGTACACAAAGAACTTACCATCGTTCAAACAATTTACGGTTAGGCGATGGAGTCACGAACAAAAATAACAGGTTAAAGAATGTATAAATAAAGGGGGAGCGCGTGACTGGATATACACATGATTTTTTAACCTTAGGTCAAACCAATATTACGTATGTATCTCATTTTTATTATCAAATATTATTTAACTTACTGTGTCACGTCTTTAAATATGCTCGTTGAGGTTGAAAGGTCGTATATGGGGGTAATAAAAATGTGTTATTTTTTATTTATGCCTGATGTTTTATAAAATTACATTATTTTACACAAAAAATATCGACATGAAGTAGATAAAAGCAATCAATAGTTGTTCACTATCGGTTGTAAATGCACTTAACTAATGCATTTCAGATATGAAACAAGTTGTGGGGTTCTATAATAAATAATAACTACACCTGTGTATATACCCTTATATTGTGGACGAGAACTATTAATAATAATAGGTAGGTATATAAGCTCCAGATATTTTCACCAACTTGATTTTTAGTAGTGCAATTTAACGTTAGGTTACTTTGTCAAAATAACTTTAATTCGATAGATAGATGTAGGAACTATAACGCAAAAAATGTATCATCTGACATTTGTTTAAATTTAAATATCTATGGAATATTATTATGTGGGTACCTACTATACAACTGTAGTATCGATGGGTACATCTTTACACAGTTTATTATCTCATCATTCGTTTCAGCTCTTGTTAGTGTATCACATTCTTAGAATACGAAGTTATTCCATATAACCAAAATTATAAGTCCAAAAATATATCTTATTAATGATTTTAAAAGCAATTTGTACTAAAACTTGAAGCCAGGATAGAATAAGTACGACACTTCATAAGATGAATGGTACCTACAGTCGTGGCTAAGCTTTAAGTTTTGGTACATAACACATAAGGAAAATAAATAATTTGTCTTAATACATAATATTATTCGCAAGTTGTCCCCGCAATGGCGTCAGCAACACTGATGCTGAATATTCTGTAGTTAACTTCATTCTTGTCGAGGGTTTGGTACATGAACCTCGGCAATCTGTCCGTGAGCAGCCACAGATTGCTTTCATTGTCGAGCTGCAAATATTGATAAAATATTCAAGTTAAAAAGGTAAAAATTTTGAAACAGCCATTATTGTCAAGATACCTCTTGTGGACACTGTGACTGGTTATTTACCCTAAAGATTTACTTTTAATTAAATTGTATAGGTTTTAGATATAAACATTTAAACTTGGTAAATAAGTACCTACCAAGAATATCAAAAAGATACATATCAAATTACATATCTTACCTCCACAAATACTTTAAATTGATCCGACAAAAAACTTGTGCAACAGCCAGTTGCTAACTCTTTACTTATCATTTCAGATTGAGTTGATTAGAAAAATGTATGCAATTAGTTACCTTCAGGTCATTTGGAAAATCATAGAGCACTCTATCGCTGAAAAGCAGTGGGTTATTCGCCGGAGTATAAGCTTTGTTCGAATTCCAGCAACCGATACCATCACGATTCACCTGAAAATATAACAACATATTTTGTTAATAACGGTCTGTTGGTACCATTTGTTATCGATAAATTTAATAGAGAAATCTACTACAAAGCTGCTTCATAAAATAAACATAGCGATATTGATATATCTACTTACACTAATATTATAAAGAGGAAATATTTGTATTTTTGTATGTAACGAAGAAACTCAAAAAGTATTGGACCGATTTTAATAATTATTTTTTCATTAGAAACGTACATTATCACTGAGTAACATAGGCTATATTTTATCCCTGTCTTCCCACGGGAACGGGAACTACGCGGAGGCAGCTAGTATTAAATAAATTGATGCCGTTTCCACATTTACCAAATTTTATACCTTTCATTTACTGTAATGATCTGAACTCTGAACACTCACATTTGGTATAAATTTTAAAATGATTCTACTTTGATAGATAATATTTCAGAAATGGTAATAAACATAGTACCTATTAAGTAGAACTAACTGTATCAGTGTACGGCGTACGCTTGGCATTCGAAATCCATTTATAGCTTCACTGAGGTTAAAGTAAAGTGGCAAAGTATCTACTTCCTATATATAAATGCAAATTATAAGTAAGATTGGTATAATTACGATGAATAAATAACTTTATTATATTTACCTGTGTGTAAAATAGAACGTGTGTTTTGGCATCGTAGTCGCTGGCCGATGCTTGCGTTTTGTCTCCTCGCTCGCCTAAAAACTAATAGAAACAAGTTTTAAATGAGATCATTGAATAGCATAAATTTATGCGAAAGAGTTAAGTCTGCTATTTCCAATTTTAGACCTTTACTATGCCGTTCATATAAATATGCTATATTCAGTACCTACTACAGTACCTTTTTTGCAGGCCTTAATGCCACTTATAATAGGTACACATATTGTTTAAGATACCTAACCAATCATGGTTTGATTGAGAAGGTAGGTACTTTAATAAATACTTATCATGATTGTTTGTTTACTGCAGTGAGTGTGATACAATATATTAGTATGCAAACCTTGAAGTCTTGGAATGCCTCCTGCTTGTCAATGTGTTTGTAGTTACGCAGCAACTCTGTAGACACACAGAACTCCTTGGTACTGGAGAAAGCGTGGAAGAACAGCGTACGGTATCTGTGAAATGTATAATCGATACAATATTATTAAACGTACGTACAATTTCGCAAGAATATCAACACACAATTCATGACTTCAAATATTGCAGCGACCATCGTCTGACCTCGTCTTTGAACAAGCTTTTATTATTTGTTTTGAGGTCAGTGTCGGATACCTATAAGCTGATCATATTTACATAAGGTCTCTGAACCTCTCACAATAGCGATTCAAACGAGAATCACGCATTTCCTAAAAAAATTAAGTGTTTCTCAATTTGTAGACCGCAACAGTGGCACGTTCGATTTACTATAGCTACGCAAAACAATGCAAGGCCTGTCAAACGATACATGTGAACCATTCTCCTGTTCTTGTAAATAGAATCAGTTTAAAATAAGACACTAATCATGATAACACAGAAAGTGTGAGAAAAATAGTGAAAAATTTCACAAAAGCCGCAGCTAACGGCAATTATTTTATTAAACTACTTTAATAGCAGAAAAAGTTTTTCATTCTGCAGATGCATATTAAATGTTTTTTTAACTCACCCATTTTCTCGCGGTTCTGACAGTGCCAAGCCAAACACACCGTCCGACCAATGGAACTTTATTCCACCGACGTCGTAGGAACCGGCTTGTGGATCAAAGTAGAAATAATGATGGGACACACGCCAAGAGTCGTCATCTTTCATACTGTATACCACTACACCGTAGCCTCCTAAGTCAGCTATGTATGCATATGCATCATCACATTTGTCCTTGTCTACATCTACCACCTGCAATTTCAAATAAAGTGTTACGTACGAAAAGTGAAACATGCATCTATTTAAATAGGGCACAAAATATAAATACATTATTTACATACAAACATTTAAAATCAATATTACTTACGATATTACCATAGAATGAGTCTTCTTTCATATCTTCTACTTTAAAATTGTACCGTCGAATAAGCTGGTCGGTTTTTAAATCGAAGACCAATAGTGATGGTCCTGATATTTGATTCGCAGATCCTGAAAAATGTGGGAATTAAGTTTCAACTTCAATGTTCGGCTCATAAATGTTTTTTAAAATAGGTATTTATCTTCTTCTTCCCGCCCCTTTCCATTCCTCCAGCTGTCACTCATCACTCCTTTCTTACACATCTATTGATTATTATTTACAAATATAAAATTCTAAAAAAATATCCTTATTATTTACATCGACAACATCAAAATATAGGTATGTATTCTAAGTGGAGGCAAAGACTGAACGTCGTCGCAGCCAAATGACAGGATGAAAAATAAAATACCTTTGCCGTTAATTTCTAAAAAAAAATCAAGCATACCTACTAACTAATAACAACTACGATCGGCTCTTAACTATCACGAACTACACGAGTCACGACCGTATGTTAACTTGATTGCCTACATTATAAGTACCATGTAGGTATGTATGCCTAATACAAAAATAGGTTATAGTGAATAAAGTCACGAATAAATCTAGATCCCTTCATTATCATTGAATTTAAATATAATACCTACCATTCACGTTTATTGTAATTTTTATCTTTAGTTCATTAAAATGTCCATTAAAAATATTAAAATCGCAAATATAAACTCAAATAATTTAGAATGTAAAGCACTAACTTTGGTTAATTGTATCATTAACATTTAAATAACTTCAAAGTCTTCAGGATTAAGCAACATTACTACCCAATTTGCAAACATTATAATTTTTGGTTACGTACTAGGATTGACAGCATCAATGCCAAGTGTAATAATAGACAGGTAGATGCCACTGGCTCTCCTATGTTGTTGCTATTATAGCTTACCGTTTATAAGGGCCTTTTAGAATTTTATATAACAGTAACCCGCAACCCAACAACCTATATATGTTTGGGTAGGTAGATAAGTTTATATCTACTATGTAATTAGGATGGCACTCTAATCATAAGGTTTCGAAGTATTTTTAGTGTAGGTACCAATTTAATTATGTATTAATAGATATTCTAAAATAAGAACGATTCCATAATGGCAAATTTATGACACAGATCCGTAGACATTTGCATGTAACATTTAACCATATTGTAAATATGTATGTTGTTGAGATCACAAATTCTCATTTTGACATGAGGGTTATCTATTTATTATGGACAAAATTAAATTAACATAATAAACAATAACTTTTTTCTTGGTTTTTGTAGCACATGAAAGGTTCCCTATCTATTAACTGTACGTGATCTGAAACGCACTTGACCGGTTTCTACAACAGTCCTTGGTATGGTGGGCGTTGTTTCCTATCACCTAACAAAATATAGGTACATAGATGAATATATGCACGCTATTGTTGTGTCAAAGTTGACTTCGCTTTCTCCATGCTAGCTGCCATGTTTTGCTCTTCTGATAAATGACGATGAAATAATTTCCTGAAAGCATTTCTAGTGCAATTTATTCATACATTTTATAGCTTACCTAGAATGTCAGCTAATCCAGTATCCACTACCCAGAGTCGATCACAACCATCTACATATACGCGAAACACTGATACGATCGAGCTATTTGAAGGTAATTCCTTCGCATTATCAGCTATTAAGTTGTCTTTAAATGATGGATAAGGTTTGAGTGGTTGATTTTGAGCACCGTCTACATCTATATAGTTTAGCGAAGAAGCAACGCCACTCTTCCATCTTGGAACGGTAACAAATAGCTTGTTCTTCCATCTCGATAAACCTAGAGGTAGGTTATTTTCTGGTGTGAATTTCCCATCTTTTATTGCGTTTTCTCGATCGGCTGGTGTCGCCCAGTTATAGTCAACTTCATTCCACGCAAAACGCAGCTGAGGTGTACCCGCTTTGCATACTGATGCCACCGCTAGTGCAATGACGAAACTGTAAACTATCTTCATCGTTCAACTGGAAATAAATAAATAAGTATTTTACTAATTAGGTAATTCAAGTTGATATAAGTCGTGTATTTTTCTAAGTTGGGTAGGTACTCATTTATTTTTTCATTCAAAATATAACAATAACATTTATTCTAGATATTTTCCCTAAATAAGAACTCAAGGAATTTTTCAATGGAGGTAACTAACAATTCATTGTTGCTCGATGTTGTAACTTGGTAATGACAGTATTGTGAAGCGGAGCATCTCAAACTCCATAATAATAGCTGGCTCACGTTTTTGCGGATGGCTTGTGATCTTATTATTGAGAAACGACAAGTCGGGTATATATACAGCTCTTCCTTATCTCAACAGATCAAGCTTGTTATGTATTCGGATCGCTTGGGAACTATGACGATGTTACACAAGGAGTATTAAAAGCTGCATGTAATAAAAACAACTTAGTGGTTAGGTAAATACTGATTTAATCTAGGTTTTGTGTGTATGAAAGCTCCAAGTGATTGGGTACCTTCGCTTCACATGCAAGCTCGCGTTCAGCTTCCGATTTAATCGTCGTAGATTGAAATAACTCGCAAAGGAAGAGAATGTGGCAAGTAACTAGTTTTTGCCTACTCAAGGTCTTCGAGTGCTTTGTTGTTAATGAATTTAAATGGTATCCGAGTCATGTATCTAAGGAAATCCTTTAATTGATACTTCTCCACTGATCCTACCTTCTTAATTGCTTAAGTGTGTCGTGTGATGAAGCTAGGCATTTATGTGTAAATTGCATGTTTTTTTTATGATTATGTTCGCGTATTATTCCGACAACATATTGATTATGATACACTATCCGACACGTTTATATATTAAACGAATAACTTTTTCCATGAATAACTGTTATACATTCTGAAAGCTTTACCAATAAGTTCATGTTTATTTCTGGAATTGATTTGTAGCATTATATATTTATGGTGGATAAATTTAAGACACTGAAACGCAGGAAAAAAGTTGTCTTTTTTCGTTAAAAGTAGTCTATTACTTAGTTATTTTTTGTGAAGATACTTCAAACGAATTAATAGGTAAATAAATACTAATAGCAAAACCGTATAAAAACAAAAGTGTTGCATACTGTATAATTTACGTGAGTGTTATTTATGTAGTCTTATGACGTTTTATGACGTGCGTGCTTTCAAAATATTTATCAAAATCTCCGCAAAATGCTTGCGGTTTCCTTAAGACAGGTATATTTTTTGTTTTATTGATACAATGACAAGCAGTTGTTATTTCTGGAAGTATGCTAATTTTCGAATATTAATTATTAAATACTAGTTCAATACATTGCGGTTACGCAGAGATGTAGGTATTAAATAAAGCTTCCGTACAACAGGTTAGGGTTAAGCTAACATTAGAAACGCCAAAAAAGTTTGGGTGACATTGTTTAACTATAAGTAACAGTAACGTGACATCAAAACGATATAAATAGCGACTCTATTTGTACTATGTACCTACCTACCTACCTATGTGTTTAAAGCTAAGAAGATAAATGATAAATCAAGAATTTCTTATAAGTATATTTTTATAGTACCAAGATATAAGCAAAACCCTACCTAGACCTATTAATACAATACTTGTTGTATATTTTTTCTTGTCACAAAAATATACGGAAAAGCAAGGTCTATAACTGTATCAAATTTCAACTCGATAGTTGATTTTGTCATTTATAAGAAATCAAAGTTTCCTTCACTAGATGGATATGGATTATGGAAATATAATAATTTCTTTATTTACTTCTACCTACCTACATATCTAGACAATAATAATGTTGAGATATTTCCTACCTACTATTAAGTCAAGTTACCTATATATAGAGTATAATCTGTGGTACCTACGTATAAAATGAAATGGAATGTTACATTGGTGTCAACAAATCAAAATATGAATATGAAGTTACCACTATGAAAATACATATTAATACAAATCTCAATGAATTCATCATTAGTTCCAGTAATCAAACCTGTAAAATAATGGGCTAAGAGTGGGATTTTTTGTTACTATCCTTATCATACTTACTATAAGTTGGAATTAAAATCTGTAGTTTATTTATAGTAAGTAAGTTTACATATTTAAAATAAAGCAATGCTTAAATTTCTATTATACTTACATTTTCAATGTGCGAATGTTCAATGTAAACCGCTAAGTGATGGGGTCAGCCCGCGACCGGTTCAACGGGACCGCGAACTCAGACTAAACTGTTCGAGGTCTCTCAAGCCTTATATATTCACTACAACTTCTCAATACAATGCACTTTGTAAATATATTATCTCACTAAAGCTCAGTTATTAGGTCTCGCTACATATTATTTGATAGGTGGGTAGGTTTAGTTATAAAATATCGAAAAATTATATGAATTTGGCACATAAGTCAAAACCCTCGAATGAACTAGATTTGATCAATAGGCTATTATTATTCACAACGGATATGGCACAAAGCCTGTGTATTTTCATGTCATGTTTAACACTTCAAGCGCGCCTACGCAACTAGGCAACTACGAGAATTCAATTCGGACAGGTAATTCAAGGCCCATCCCCGTGACCGACGCATCCGTTGTCGCATTGGAACGGCCAATTTACCTGATGATTATGCAATCCGTTAATCACTGTTGTAGTAAAAAAAACTAAATAGGACAAAAAATTTACACCTATTGATTGTTAATGTGGCGATAATTTGAATGTTATTAATATGTGTAGGTACCTACTCGTGTACCTACTTTAAATGTTTCTGTGAATCTACGTAACAATTCCTACATTTAAGATCATAGAAGCCGTCATATATAAACCGAAATATATCGGTTTTAAATTAGTGTTACGTTTTGGCGGTAGGTAGTACAATCATAAGCAGGTATTTCCCCGGACGAACTCTGTCGCCATTGGAACAAAGATGATTGTACGACGACTGCCACACGATATCTTCTTCCTTATCCGGCTAGACCTAATAATGTAATTTATATATAAAAATAATCATGCTGAATCAAGAGATGATGGACTTTCTCCGGAAGTTTCAGCAGCTTTGACATTCATAATTGCACTTTGACGGCATAAAGCGCTTAATAAATAACTTTGAATAATGAATTTTATCCTGTACCTACCTTCGACGTCGTTATGGGCATCAGGTCAACATGTTTTTTTGTAGAATAATAATTGAGAGAAAATGCACGGGAAAGTGTGTGATGCGGTGGAAGTTAGTAATACCTATCTACCTAAAATGAGATTTACCTACACTTAGCTATTCAACGGCCTTGATTTTAAAGAGGATGCAGGTCGAATATAACCCGTTTAATTAATTAATTCATCTGAATTTCTCACCGACCTTCTAAACTATAACTAATTAAATTTACAATAATAATTTTGATAATGAGAGACCTACCTTTCTAACTGCCTACAAAATGCCGCTACATATAGCATTATCATCATAACGCCTACAAATAATTCATAGAACGATTTCACTGTAAGAATACTCGTAAGCTTTTATGCTTTACTTATAATGTAGGCATTTTTTGTTTGGAATCATTTATTTCAAAATCGACTATTTGAGAATAATCACCTAAATACTTATTAAAAATTATATTATACTTACCTAGCCAAAATATATAGGGAATAGATATTAATAAAGTATAATGACATCAATATATAGATTAACTAGCGGACCCGGCAGACTTTGTTCTACCCACCAGCGCCACCTACCGGGTCCAAATTGATGAATGTACATAAAAACCTTTCCTATGAAATACTCCGTAATTTAGTGAAAACCGCCTGAAAATCTGTTCAGTAGTTTTTGTGTTCATCGCGTTCAGACAGACAGACAGAGGCGGCGGGGACTTTGTTTTATATATATATCTAGATAGATATACAAAGATATCTTTGAAGTTAAGTATCTACCTCCTCACAGTGTATAATACCTATTAGGTATTATAACTTTAGTGCAGTATATTGAAATACAGGTTGTTTTCACGGACATCACATCCCTGTGTTGGACACATACTTTTCTTACGACGTTTCATCATGAATGATATCTTACCTTTTTTCAGAATCTAAATAACTAGGTATACAACAAGGTGCTAACAGGAATTGTTGCAAGCATAAGAAAAAATACCGCAAAGACCTAGATGAAGATAATACTACTTATTGTCTTGATTTATAACTAGAATAACGCAAGCGAGTATCTATATGTACTGGCGTTCATTAAACTATCCATTGTTGTAGATATCTTTAAAGACATCTATGTTATATATCCTACTAAGTACCACAAGGTAGTTTGACGAGACGTTATCACGAAACCTACTTTAGTATCTGCAATGAAATGAGATCAAAAAATGTTTATATGACAACAACCTTGCAGCTTGTGGGAAAGGTGTCATTCTAGCAGAAGTGCTAGATGCAATTTAATATTTTGCTACAAACCTATCTCGTCGTGCCCGACCACTGTTGGCCCTGAACTGTGCTGTCATTAAAGTTTCTGCCATGCTTAAAATTTTGTTTACCGATGTTCAAGCTTGAAACCCGTATCTATTCATAATAGGCCTTATGCCATGGGTAATAGTTATACCGTGTAAAGTTAAAAATATTTTGTATGCTTAGAAATTTCAAGCTAGAAGGGACTTATATAAGTACAGTACAGATTATTGCACTAATATAGGTACAGTTTTAAGGTATTTGTACCTTTTCATGGCCTATAAGAAAACGTACATTTCAAAGGTTATGCTTTGCAAGAAATATGAGTGTTATTTACTTTTACACTAGCAATCTTTATCAGTTATCCATCAGCAAGTTATAAGATAGGTATATCTATGTCTATGTATGTAGTATGTTCTCAATATAATGACGCACTGCTTATTCGAGCGTTAGTAAAAGCGTGCGTCCATGCGAAACTAAGTAATCTCCTCTCCTACAGTTAACAACGTAAGTACACTTGTACATATTCGAATAATTTCAAATAATTACTTTCTTATTTTATGTGTCCATTTCTCCTTCTTAGAAGTTAGATTAAAATCCAAAGAAATATTTAATTAAAAATAATTTACTCATAACAATTAAAATTAAAAAAGTACATAAGTCTACAATTATCAGTAATTGCAATAAGAAAATTCATAAAAAAAACATTGGCACATAAAAGTCAGTTAATCACCAATAGAAAATTAAAATACCTACTTACCTATCTTAAGTGTATGATTTATGAACAAACATCAATCATGATGACAATTATTATGCTGCTCTTACTTTCTATCATTGGTATTAGTTAGTGTAACTAATATTAGATAAGTCACAGAACGATTAATTATAGAAATGCATTTTTTGGGAACTAAATTGAAATCCAATAGTCTTAATTTATCACTGTCCTTCCGGATATACCTATAATTAGAGTTAACAGTTGCCAGTTGTTCTGCAATACGAAAAGTAATCACTACGATCATCTTCATATCTCTCTGGATCAATACTGTGGTGTTTGTATGGCGAGGAGGGTTGGTGTTCATGACTTGAGGGTCTCGCAAATCTCTGCTCTTTGTTGAATCCTGAGGGGCGGTGGCGGTCAGGCCACCGTCTTCTGTTGCGCTCTTGATATATCGTGTTACGTGATGGTCTTCGAGTACGGTTACGTGAACTGAAACAGTAAATTTCAAAATGTCTTTGAACTTCAGTCGCATGTTTCATGTGTTATGGACACGCATTGCTGCTCTACAATTTACATAACTAGTGAAAAAACCATTTCAACACGCGTGCGAAAATTGTCAGTTTTAATTAAGTAAGCTAGTACTTGTCATTAGTTTCTATTATGAGTTTAAAAAAATATTTATAGTCTTGTAAGTATTTCGACATAAATCTAACATGGATAGTGAATTTAACTTTTCAGTATTAACTATACTTATGTTTACAAATCTTTTCCAAGAGTCCATCAACGCTATGTTTTCGCTCACCTGGGTCTCTTCCGGTACTGTGAAAATTTCTTACTGGAGTCCGGTCTGTGTCTGTACCCTTCTTCATCTCCGTGGTCTGATTCATATTCGTCATGCGAGGGCCGAGTGTGGTGGAACACTGGCCGCACGTAAGGTACGGGAACTGGATATGGCTTTTCTATTGGAACTTGTACCTGGGTACAAAATCATTTCATAAAAGAATATTATAATCGACATAGAGTTATTTTTATTTTACTGTAGAACAATCATCGTGCTAGGTACCATGCAAACCAATACTCTCAGGCAATAGTGCAGTAGTAGCCACACATCATTCATGAAATTATATACAAAAATGACAATTGAAAAGCTTTCTACATGTGCTCTTGTGTTTGATCCTGTTCACCGAGTGTAATTTTTGCTTGTTGGTAAACGTACCTACGTAGCGTTTCCAATATTGTAACGCCTCTAGTTCGTTGTTTATCAATGTTTTCCATGAAATATATATGGAAATAGGCGGTGATTTCGTTTGTGAATATTAAACATGTACATTTTATTGCGTTATCATAATCTATTTAAGTATATAAAAATGTACCTATTTCTCTTTACCACGCTATAACGACTAAACCGATTTCATACACGTATACTATTATAAAACCTTGTACAATATTCTTACCGAACGAGAGATTAATAGAAAATGTGGTAGAAAACTGAAAAGTAAACCTGAAAATGTCACGACTATTTTTAACTTCGTTCGTTTATTTGGAGTTCGAGCATAAGAAACAATACTGAATGTAGGTAGGTATCTATCTAGCGTTAACGGGTAGGTATTTATTTAATAAATGTATATTAATAGCCCATCGTATCGTAATCTCAATCCTTGAAGCAACTAAAAATTATGAAGCGTTAAGTAATGTGTTAATTGGGGTAAAATAACGAGCAAGTGATATGGAAAGTTATTTGAGTTAATCTTAAAATACGCTTTTATTTATTGCTTTCCTACTATCTGGATAGGTACCATCGCTAAAACTGACCTCTTTTTCAACGCGTACAGGTATAAGCTTCTCTACAGGGTAAGGGACCTTTTTGTAAACCGGGTAAGGTACCGGCTTCTCAATAGGCACTTTGAGCTCCGTGACAACCGGCACCGCAACCGGCTTGGCGACAGGGACTCGGACCGGGTAAGGCTGCGGTACCGGTATTATCACCGGATGAGGGATTTCTATCTGGAAGATTATGTCAGCTAGCCTTAGCATCCCTTATTGTAGATGAATACTTAGTTAATTAGAATAGCTAAGGATTCCATTCTTTTAACGTCTCAGTTATATGAACGAAAGTCAAAAGTCTCTGAATGGAATAAAACTTACATTGCTTGATGTTTTTGTTCAATCAATATCATATAATCCAGTTAGATGTATCACAATTAAATATAAAAAGAGGTAGGTATGGTATATGTAATAAATGCCATGCTTAGTCCCTTGGCTCTATGGTGTATGTTCAAATACCATTTTGTGATAAAGTGTATTACTTCGTTAGCATGCCCAACGCACCATGCAGTCAGAGCGGCTACACTTCACGCCACGCACATTTCTGTTTTGACGCCGCGCATCGCATGCAATTAAGATTTAAATCGAGGTTGTGGTACTATAGGTAATCGACCTAGGCAATACTTTCCCTGAGACAATAGAACCTAATGTACCGTAACTGCGAGTAAGTCCAAATACTTATTATTAGGGCTCAACCGGTCGATGAATAATGATTGTTGAAATACTTTCCAATGGATCTCGCTTTCAGTTTCTATGGAAAAGAACAGGGTAGAAAAAGGCATTTAAGAAAATGTATCTTTATGCCTAGATACAAGCGTAATGTGCAACGGGGTAATTGTTATATTGACCATCTACAATCATACATCGATATAAAGTTACATGATTTCTCCCGAGCGTAAATGTGAACGCGCATCATCTTACTGACCAAGTCGTGGCGAGGAAATTAGTGCGCGACGTGAAATGTCTACTTTTCCGATCCGCATTCCTTCATATAATTTTTTGCTGTACAATTATACACCAAGATGAACACATAATTGTTTCAACGGCCAATCAATGCTCACATAGACAACATCTTATATTTAACTAAATGTAGGATTTAATATTATATCACTCACCGGAAACGGCTTTGGTACGGGTACATGGTAAGGTTTTGTATCGGATGCGTAACTTTCATAATCACGAGTTGCTAAGTTTTTATACTTTGACTTCAAGTATGACTGTCTCCATTTATCGACAACTTTTTTAAAATCATTATCCTGAGACACTCCGTCGTTATTTAGTTTGTACGTTGGCAAGTAAGATGGATGAGATGTGTCATGATTTCTCAGATCTAATAAATCTTCTTCAGTTTTATATCTATTATTACTCGATATCTCTTGAGGCCAATCATTTTGAGGTTTGAACAATTTGTACGGTCTTTGATTAGGATTAAACCAAGAGCTTGGGTGATTTTCAAAAGGTTTTCCTAAAGTAATCTTATTTGGTCTTTTCGGAATATTAACGACATCGTCGTTGATATCATCATTGTACTGAGATTTTTTCGGGTGCTTTTTAAACGATGTAAAATCGCTAGTCTTTAAAGAATTTCCCCAGTATGACGTTGTTGTTGGAACTGTGCTAAATAAGTTTTTATATTCATTTCCGTAATCGTTCACTTTATATTTATCTTTGAATGACAATAAAGCACTGTAATCATCGTCATCTTGTATTTTATAATAAGGTGTGTTTTTAAAAGAAGAGTATTCTGCTTCGGGGAATGGGTAATGCGGTAAATCCACAATGTTACTACTCGCTGGTACTATTTCATCGATGTTTTGTTGAAATGGCTTTTTAGGCTCACTCACATCATATTTAAAACTTGTGCTGCTATAATTTGTCGCATATTCATAACCTTTAGGGGTAAATGGATCTTTCCATTTTTTGTAATCTTCAGAAGTATAATTGCCTGATATCCAAGGCTTGTTTTTGATCTTCTTTTTACGTTGTAAATTAGACTTTAAGCTTGGTATATTGTTTTTTGAAAGGGACGAACTTGCAAAATTGTATGAAAAATCATGATTGTCGTTTGCTTTTATTACATTCTTCTCAGGTTCCTCTTGGTTATTGTAAACAGTTTTGAAATCATATGTATTTTTTAATGTTGGTGTAGGGTTTAGTGGTTTGTTTTTAAAATCATCAAATAAGTTATTGTAAGATGAGTCTGTTTCAATGTTTGTTACAGAACCATAAGTACTCAATGGTTTTGGAGTTACCATTTCAAATTTATTACTGTCTGACCCGGTGGGGTAATATGGTTTGGATTTGGTAAAATCAATGACTTTAGGAAATTTATAACCACCATGGTTGTTGCCCTGAGATGACTTCACGTAGTCTTCAAATTCAGTTGTGGGATAAGTCGACATGTAACTATTTTGATAATTAAAGTTAGACTCACCAAATGAGGGTTTATTTTCATTCGTAGGTTGCACATCGTGGAAATTAAAATATTTATCTTCAGTCGGATGTGTGTCTTCTTTATTAAAAGTATTAAACTCTGTATTATTAAACTGATTTCCAGGGTTATTTTTATTTCTAGAATTTATTTTTGTGCCGTACACTGGTGCGTTTAGTTCATCTATTATTCTTCCATGCATATCATCAGATGCAGTGTTTTTACTATGATCACTTGATTCAAAACTGGGAGTGTTAAAAAAATTTACGGGACTCTGCGAATACTGTAACATACTAGACTGCGGTACACCATCCTCATTGAAAAGTTGTCCATCAGTATCTGAACCTTGTGAAAGAGACTCATAATTTGCATTAAATCCTACTGAATCCATGGCAGTCGGAAAGGCTGGTGCATACAATCTGGTCGTTGCTTCCTGATTTATATTGCTAAGAAAACTTGCGTAGTCCGGAGAACTAGGTACGAATCCATCGTACGATCCGACGTCATTAAATCCAAAAGTAGAGTATGAGATCACACTTGGCTGAGGTGTCGTATCCTCGTTTTCATGTTTGGGTCTTTTATTTTTCTTTGTTTTTTTTCCATCGACGTAGCCTTGTAGAACTACCAATGCAAAAACAGCTAAATATAGTTTTTTATAATACATGTTGTTTGACGGTATCCAGTTATTCGGGTAACGAACGCGGTATTTACATTGTACGGGAGCGTGAGCTACAATTGGTGTCCGAGTGGCGACTGAGCGGCAGACACGTCACGGTATGAAAACGCCGACTGGGGTGGTGCTGTTACCACCAGTAGACATGACTCCCTCGTCCTAAGAAAACGAAAGTATTTCACGCTTCACCAACCCTACGAATTTCCCCGATTTAATTAAACGCTAATAATACTAAGTACGACGCATTATTACAAATTGTAATATTAATGCGCGGTAATTGTAGCGAGATTTTCGTGTCTATTCAGAACATGTCTTCCGTCATAGGCATATTATTTTTTAAGCCCAAGTCGTTTCCTCAGTATGTTTGTAAATGCGAACACGACAAGTTATTTAAGTGTGGAATGTTTCTGGCTATTTACATAATTATTATGTTCTGGTATATGTTCTACATAAGTAGTTGGGGGCTAGTTATCACTTGTGTTGTATTAATAGTAATTTGAATCTATTTATATCTGCATCAGGTTTATTTATTTGTTATGAGCTAGAAAAGGTACATTTAGGCACCTACTACGGCTTTACCACAACGTCTGAATATGTAGGTACTTACTTAAACATTAAGATTCTAAGTTACAGTACCTACATAACGTACCTACCTAGGTACCAGCAAATAGATGGGCAGAGGAGCAATGAAAATCATGAAAGGATAACTTAAATAATTGAAACGACACAAATTATGCTAAAACATTTCATTTATTTGACTATGCAAATGATTGAATTCTGATACAGTTTCAATGTCGAACTTTTATATCAAAGAGTAAATAACTTATTTCTACCGTCGTCATATAATATCAAACAAAAATGGCCACATGATTACAGCTTTGGAAGCCGTTGCACTCTATCCTTCAAGTTGAGAAGGTGCCACTTTGTACTAAGTTACAATATAACTTAACAAATAATCTTAAAAGAAAAAAGAGAAACAAAAAGAAATCTCATGCATGTAGTGAAAATATAACAAGTGGAATGATAGGTACATTATTTTTTGTGAATTTGGTATATTTGTGAGAATCGTCATCCTATATAAACTACCTAATAACCATAAATAACTAATACTCTGAAAGTAAATAACAAGTACATAAATAGGCACAATGGAGAACATATTTTGTTTAAAAATGATACCTACCTAATACAGAATTAGTCAAATTATATCAACGATTCATTTATTTACCTACTTCATGGCATGGTTCATCAATTTATTTTATTCTTGTTTGAATTAACCATGTTAATAGAGAACAATAACCGAATCAAGCAATAATAAATAAACAGACGTTGTACTTATATAAACAATATCAAAATACATATATTAAAACAAAATCACATCTAACGTATTAATCCGAGGTTGTTGGTTATATAAAGATGCAAAATATACTGTTAAATGAATTATTAATAACTTTTGAATGAACCCGTTCGTAATTTGATGAAGCCGATAAACATTCATTAGCACCTTAAAATGCTACAATAATGCTAAACGACCAAGGATTTAGTTAAATAAATCATTATAATATTCATATGAAATTAGCTTATATACAGCATGTTTAATTGAAATGACGATTCGTGAAAAATATTACGAGAATACAACATTAATATTATGTAAATATTTACCTACTACAGAAGTAGAGTAAAATATATTTGGGGGTTTGCTAAACTATCTATTTACTTGAAAGGCTGTAGGTTTCTACATAAATATACAAAAATACTTTTCGTCTATCACGTTTATGAACACTTCAAATTCAAACACTCTGGTCATCTAATTATTGGTGCGTTATTTATAATGTAAGGATTAAGGCCCTTTTCACAAATCACTTATGAGGCCGAAAAATTCTGACTGTCATTGCTTGAAAACTTGCCTTCAGAATACAAATAGCGCTATGAAAAAGGCCCCACAAAAATATCATGTATAGGTACAATGTTTTATAAGACATAGTATGGGAATATTTCTCTAGGATTCACTCTTTTCTACTAAAAGTACATAATATTATTATTCCTCTTCATAAGATTTCTACTCTGACAATAAAATATCAAATATAATATGCGATATTTCTAAATCATACATTCTATTATTTCCAACATTTCTATTTTCTATAATTATTGTTATAAAATAGATATTACAGGTATTTACTTTAGATACATCTAAACACGTTACTCATAGCGACAGACAAGTATTAAGGAGTCATAACAAGAACAATAAATACTTACAAAATGAACTCTACGACAAATTGTTAAGTATTGTGACGTCAAAAAGTTTAGAAAAATATTTTTCTTATGTTTGAAGCCAATTTTTACCCTTATTATTATAACACACGCAGTCGATTCCTCAGTCAATGATTGTTCGATACAGTATTATTACGTAAGTGTAGAAAATTGAAATATAATTCCTTCCGATATCCTATTGCCAACGGGGGCAACACAAATATTATGCAAAAAAAAACTAGGTATTAAAGATGAGATACAAATAGCAACATACGTAGCTTAACAAATCCATCTTATTTATAAATACACCTATACACTGATACTAATCCATCATATAGAATTGTATTAGTGTACCTAAGGTATAGTCACATATTAACAAATTACCTGTTCACTTTATCGTGTGCAGTGAATCTGTCAAGCTATTTATGTTGCTGCTTGTATGTTCAAAACGTAGGTAGGTAATATAACTTTTAACAGACTCTAGGTATATCAAACTATTTGATATTATTTTTGTGACACTCAAAGTGACTTGTTTTCGTTGACAAAATAATATTAAAGCATGGTCATTAAACTTAGCTTTGGTAGTCCAAGCATATCACTCGCATCTTTAGCAACACGCAACTTCTTAATTTATGAATATAATTTGCATAGTTGCCACACACCCCATTCTTAGTTACTACTATCCAAACCCTCAAGAATCTTCCACCACTATTACCTAAATAAATGGTGTTTTCTATAGCGAAGGTTATACGCCACACAAACAGATGGCGCTAGTTGTTCGTGTTTTCACATTCTGCGTATTAACTTAATAAACTGAATTTATTACATAATCGCTATCATTTTCGATTTATCCTTGCTTTGAAACAAACCTAATCTAAGGCAGAATATTATATCCAATCTTTCATCTAGAAAATGATTCACTATCAACTACTTATATCAAAGGAGAGGCACAAGCAATGCTTAATTTAGATGGCGCCACACTCACTTATTAAATGCAATATTTTCATTAACTTTTATTAACAAAATTTCCAATCCAATTTTCGGGCCATTAAAATCAACATACTGTGGTCTCAATGTGTTATAGGTACATTTTTCACTTTATGGCAACAAGTCGGTATCAAGAATTTTGTTCTCATTATTATTTAGAAGTGTTTGACAGTGAAACATTGCATTGAATTTTGAAGAGCTGCTACGCCTAGCTGTTGCCTCTCCGTTGTCGTCGAAGAAAGCTTTGGCTCTATAGGGTCTGTGGGGGGTAGGAATAGGTAAGGAACTTGCCATAGGAAGGAGTGGTTCAGTGCGCGGAGGTGGCGGCGGGCGGTGGTGGCGGCGCGGCGTGTCGCAGGCGCGCGCGCACCTCCTGCAGCGTGGCGTTGGTGCCCGCCGCCTCGCCGCCCGCCCCCGCCTCCGCCTCCGCCTCCGCCTCCGCCTGCTCCAGCCGCCGGGCTCGCTCGGCTATGGCCCGCTCTAGCTCTGTAACGTTATTAAAAGAACTTTAATCATCGTTGTTAAAGAAATTCGTGAGAAGTCCGTGTAAGGTGATCCGTCATCCGAGGCTAAATCTTCGAGTTTCGAAAAGAGTATTTTTTGCAGACTCTTCTTCAGTAAAAGCAACCTTCCGAACCGAGCATTATAGTCGACGTTTCGTAAGGCCTATTTGAATGAAGAAATATATCTCATTTCTTAGCCACGAGAGTCGTAAATATTCCCGAACGTTCTATAAAATTTGCGAACCCGAAACGCCGCGACCAAATGTTCTGGAAACCGGCCCGTGATATTAAAAAAAAAACTTTTTTATTATTTTTACAATACTAACCCATTACATCTACGTTAACTGTGTTATCAAATGAACGGAAAGGGAACCGGTTTAGATAATAAACAATGCTTACATTATGTATTTAAGTAGTTTTATTTTATACATCTTATTAGCATCGTTATCATATTTCTTATGATACCATATAATATATCAGACATTGTAAAGAGATTTAGATATTTTTTCAACTACTTATTAAGCCTACACTGCGATGGTTTATTGATTCGCATGAGCTCCTCTAATTTATCTAATATTTATAAGAATATAAATCTTGTACTAGGTATATCGTGTTATTCGTGTTTTATAGATATGGTAGAAGTTTCTCCCACACTCGACTATTTATTTGGTCAGGCGGGAAACGACTGATGCAATTTCACTTTCATCCATTCTTGGACAGCTACGTCCGCGTAGGTGAACAATTCATAGAAAATTCATTACATCCATCAAAGTGGCATATTTAATTAACGAGTATAATTTAATCGGTATGTTTGTACAAGAATTTGTCCACAATTATTCGCCGTGAGGTGAACGCCCGTCGAGTGCACCTGTGGTCTCATAAAGTGCACCGGATTATGTGCTCGCCTCCAAATATGCGATACGAAAAAAACAAAGAGCGATACCAGTTCTGAAGAATTTATTTTATCCATAGCAAACTCGGAATTCAAAAAGAAATGTTTATTTAGTAAGTGTGCGCTTAGTTATTTCATACAAGTGTAGGAAAGTTATCTCATTCATGGCTTTATAAGATCTAATAGGTACTAACCGGTTGTATGGTGCTTACATACAATAGAGTACCTATATATTCTATTATTTTCTAATAGGTAAGCGAACATCCTACAAATGTTATAACTGCGAAAGTTTGTGTGAATATATGGATATATGTTTGTTGTTCTTTCACGCCAGAATGGCTGAAGGGATCGCGATGATATATAGCACAAAGTTAGAATTAATATCCTGGGAAAATTAAACATCCCGAAAACGCGGGTGAAACCGCGGGAAGCCACTAGTAGTTATATAAAACACCGTTAAGTGCAAACTAGGTTTCCATTGAACCTTTTCCACTTAAGAACATAGCTACTGAACGCATTTGAAAGTTCGGAAAACATTAATATAAGTCAAAAGTAATTGATAGCACTACTTTGAAATAATGCCGCATTAAACAAATAAATTACTGACTGATAATAAATATTATCCTTATTTACAACTACACTCAATTTACATATCTACTTTATAAACATCATAATCAAAATCTTCGATCAAACAATGCTCTAGTGGCTATAAATAATGACCTATTTAAAATAAATATTTTATAAGATTTAAACACAATGTTATTTAAATATTATTGTTTATTGTATATCGTTTGTAAACAGAACCGGATACGGGCCAATGCGTGCCGAGAGTAGTCATTAGATTAATGAATACAGTTCAAACCTAAATACATAATATCGGGAACATAATATCCAATACATCGACAACTATTATACGAATTTAATAAATTACCTGCATTCTATTCTGAATAGGCACAAAAGCAACAACGGTCAATACATTTTACAACGTCACTGCTATTATAAGTATAAATAATTCATTAACCCGATTGTATCTTTAGTCGTATTTTGCTGTAGGTAACCGATTTCAATCGATAGGACGGTGATTATTTTGAACTGTAACGAATCTTGAGACGCGTAAGAGGTTTATTGTGTACCTGTCTATTATAATTATGTATAATAATTTGATACCAAAAGTAGCAATTTGAATCCACACAAACATTGAAGTATCCGAAAATAAGAGCATAACTAGTAAAAATATCGATAAGAGTATTGTGTACCTGACTGTACGTAAACTGCAATGTTAATGTGATGCACATGTATAAATATAGGAAGGTATTTACAATGTACATCATACGATATCTACTTTCTCATATTTATATTACTATAAACGGTAAAATTAACCTTTCAAGACTATCTAGTCGTTTGTAACGCGGATGGAGAGGAAATGGCAAATCGATTACTTATTGCATAAATAAATCCAAGTGGTAAAGGTTAAGTTTTGTCAGTCGATGAGCTATGATTACAACATTATTAACAGTATAACAAAAATGGTGTCAACTATGTGTAACTTATAATACAGAAAGTTTCAAAATACATTTTTATTATCTAATTTATTTAAATAATCTACATAAACATTTATTATCGTTTATCTAAATAATTAGAAGTCAATGACTAAAATAATGATTAGTGAAAGAAAAATGTTTCTAAATAGAAATGAACACGTTTATAAATATAATAGTCACCTGGTGTTTCTCTGTGTTCCTTTACTTGATTCAAGATCTGCTTCTCTTTGTGTTTTGAAAGTGCCTTTTCGAGTTCGCTCTTCTGATTGAGGACATTCTTCCCTCTGAAAAAGATAATAAAAATAGTTTATTACTACTATTGCTTAAAATGTGTATAAATGGAAGCATGAGAAGAATATATAGCTAGTATGTATATTGTAGTTATGAAACAGGCGTTAAACTGATAACGCTGATAAAAATAAGCGCGTAGTGGATGGAAGCGCGCAATCTTATCATAATACAATATTCATTTTTGTTACCATATATGGTAATGAAAAATGCTTCGTCTGATACGAACTGTATCTACAATCGATCATTTTAAAATTCACAATTTCCCAGAGAGATACGCATAGCCATAGGTCTTGTAACAGAGGTCCAAATTCCACCAAAGATATTTTAAGCCCTTACGTGACATGTGCTGAACATTGCCGCTGTCTTTCGGGCACGTTACTAGCCATATTTATTGGATATGTTTTGCGCCATTTAAAATCTTTAGTACCTTTGTATATAATTATCTATTCTAATATATTTCAATCGACGTGGTGAGGAGACCTGTAGGCTGTAATAGATACTTAGTTTATTTAAGCTCTAGAATATAAAATGAATAATAACATTATAATTTATATTAAATTTTCCTATTATGCGTTTAGACCAAAAGTACATGATATTAATAAGTAACTCATGCTGCAATAGTAGCTATTATTTATTGTACTAAGCAATGCTCTCGTAGCATTCCCACGCACAATACCTTCATGTGTGGACTATTTTATAGGAATGACGTCAGAAAAGTTGCTGCATTGTTTTATTTTGTTAAGCGCGCAGCTGTGTTGTAACTCATCAATTTCATTGTTTATATCTGGTGTAAACTTTTAATCCATTTCCGTTCTTAATGATTATTGCGTATTTATTCACTCAACCAACATTTTCATCACATAAACTGCACTAATATGCAACGAAAATATATTTCGTGACGAAATATTAATTGAAATGCGTTGCAAAATTAAATCTACGTGCATGTTGTAAACATATTTGCAATCAAAAAGTTTTCTAGAGCATTAAATTTTGGAATTGGTTCGCAGCCGAGTCGAGATGAGTACAGGCATCAAGTTGCCGCGCCATTACCAGTCCGTCAGCACGATTTAATCCCAGCTAATTACTGCCGGCTTCACGGCACATCGCCGCCTGCATCTCGCCTCTCCCACTGATGAAACTCTATCTATTTACATATTGAATTCAGGCCATTCGCCGACAACTCGTAATACGTTCTAAATCATGTTTCCGAAGCGAGCAATCAACTAACTATTCGAACTAAGTTACTGCAAATATATCCTAAGCGAGAAACAAGGTTTGCCATTGGCGTCATTAAAACCTTACCATTTAAATTTATCACCAAGCGAATGAAATATTTATTGTGTATTTGTAATCGGTAACTTCACGGAATTCACGCGACACTGATTACAAAATATGAGTCGAAGAATGTTGCCGGGAAATTTGTTTCCTTCAACTTAAATTTATGTCTGTTTACAAGTAGAACTTGATAATGGTAGTTGGCTTTATAAGTAGCCGTGTGAAGCAGTTTATAGAGTTGGTACCTACGGTTGCGACTCGATATTGAATTGCATTCCCGTTAGCGGACTGGGAATTACTTCCTTCCGTCAGCGGCGCTCGCAGGCAAGCGCGGAAATAACAGGACGAAATGGCCCCGACAATCATATTGATGGGGAAATGGTCTGAATCAACAGGTCACCATGCTTGTAAATCTATTGGCACTCAGTTTTCGTATACACAGACAGAGCATATTCTTTATAGCAATCAACGTGTACATTATACACACAAATGAATGCCGAGTGTGATCGTTGTGGTTCGGGCGACAGATGTTCAATAATTATAGCGGGTTCACGAGACTCCAGACAGGATGCGGCGCACCTGTGCACTAAGAATTCGAACCAAACTTAGTGTTAGCAAAAACTCTACATGCGGCTATTTCGGTCTCGCCTGGCGTTCCTTATGCAAGCTAATACAGTACGAAAGCAGCGAATAGTTTCCGAATAATCCATTATCTATTACCGTCTTTAAATTGATTGTATTCGTTGTTCTTGCGTTTAGACTGAATATTGAATAGTAATCACATTTAATTACGATAAGATAAGACGTGTGTACTATAGTATTGTCTGTTTCGTATTTTTTTTTCAAATTCAGTCAAATATTTGTTGAAGATGATATAGATTCACATTATGAGAATATAACACCTAGTCACAGTCTCAATTTCCTACTATTTGAAAACGATCTGCACCTATAATGCCTGTTGAACTAATACAGCACGTAAACAAATATACATATATGTACTTATATGAAACACCTGATATGTCTATTATCTTGTCACAGACTACCCGATAATTTGATAACCAAGTGACGTAACATAATGTTTGCAAGATTAAACTGATAACAGAGAAACAAATTCTTAGGTTTAAATTTTTTATGGAATGCAATAAATCTACTTCTTTACGTTACAGTAAATTAATGTAGAGTATGTCAAGTTAAAATATGTTAACATCAGCTATAAAAACAAAACAAAAGAAACTTCCGTTCATAATAAAAACCCTAGAAGGTCAACATTTCCCTGTGGCGCATCAACCCTTATCGGGAGAAGCTTTATAAAAGGTACAAAGTGCTTTTAAGAAGGACTCTGTTATAACAATGGACAAAGACAAGGTGTCTGCCACAGATACGATGGCACTTGAATTCCTTAAGGATGCTGATAAAATATGGACCATGTTTAAGTACTTCTTTAAAAGCTGCCTAGCACAGTAGGCACCTACCTACCTACATTATTTGTTTCTACAATCGGTTAATGTACAGAAACAATACAGGTACTACATGAAAAAATAACTATTACTTAAACGGACTTCTGAACCAAAAATAGTTAGGTATCTACAACCTATTTTGACCAATCTCAAAGTTGTTTGATGGTAGCCTACGCGTATGCGCAATTTTACGAACTGATCTGCTGAATTAGAAAGCTATTAATAATAAGGTACTTACATCCTCTGATTGAAGAGTAACTCCCGATGCAGGTCCATACGTTGGGGGCTCTCCATACAGGGGTTCGGCAGCCGGCGCGGCGCGATGAGGCGATCGCCCACCGCGCCTTCGCCCTCCTGTACCATATCCACTTCAGCGCCCAGGGTTGACTCAACCAGCGTGGGGACTAGGCCCACGCCCCTGGCCGCGCTCAACGCGCTCACCGACAACACTAAACACAACGGAAACCGATATCAACACAGTTATTATCACTCAAGTATGTCAATGTGACAGTCGCTTTGCATCGATAGAATTCCACGGTTACATAAAAGATTATTGGCTTCCGAAGTACCTACTACTTTCGTTTGGATTGAAACGATTATTAACAAAGAAACTATCTTATTAGTTTTCAGTTTAACAAACAAACTATCTTTTTAAACGACTTTTAAATGATCAATAAAAATCTTAATATGGTCGTCAGTGTGAAACAATCAATAGCGCAGGTAGGTATAACCAGTATTAATGAATCTTATGAGTCAGTAATGACATCATCAGTAGAGGAATCATTAGTTTAACGATGTTGTAGGCATTTAGAAATATAACTCAGTTATTTTCTTAAGCCTTTAAGATGTAACTTAATAAGTAGATCAAAAATATATTTATCAACCAGAACCGAAAGGCTCTACAATAGAGATTATCATCGACTTACTTAGTTACCTAAAATATGGCGACATATTCGAAATCCGTATTCTAACAGGCGCCTATTGCATTTTAGTGTCACCCAGGAAGTGTCTCACAATATACGTTACAATATTTTTTTTTTTTTTGAGAATCAACAAATAGTAACACAGTTAACTTATTAATATAGTAGTATACATATAAAATTAAATAATTGTGAAACCAACATCGTTGACTACGGATTGTTAAACAATATGCTACATAAAGAGACGCTCTTTAAGTACAGTCACGTCTATTACAGCATGTTTTAGTTTAAGTTTCAGGTACCTTCATAGGTAGCATAAAATGTCTAGCTAGTTTAACGAACTGCTTCTAAACTAGGAACAATAAATAGATATGCGTCGTTTACGTCATTTGTAGATTAATTGGAGTGCTTAGGTTAAGTAATTGTTTGAAGTCAGTTTAAAAAAATACATATTGTTTTGCGGAATTAAACTACATTATGAAATTATTGATAGATATAAATGTTATTTTATTCTATTAAAGCAGGGAATACCCACAATTATCAGTATGGTCCAGTAGCACGTAAGTGTTAAATAGTTATTGTCACGTAAAATTATGAAATTATTTTGAAATGCATATTTACATTATAATTTATGGAGTTATTTTTATCAACGCTGTAATTATTCTGTTTGAAACCATATTAGTTCTATTGAGTAGAAACCAGCTATTTGTAGTCAAAGTAGGTATTGTTATTGTTTTATGTTTGTGACCCATTTCGCATTCAATATGCCTCTGTAGCGAGATTGCAAATCCCCTGATCTCAGGTTAATAAGAGCTCCGAGTGCCGAGGGCTTACTTCCTTCCCAGGGAAATGACACAAATGACATGGCGAATTTTTCTATGGAAATGCAAATTCCAGTTTTTGTAATGTTTCGCCAGTCGTTCCTGCTCGTTATCTCACTTCGCGACCTCATTTTAAGCACTTTAGATAAACGGAAACGGCAGAGTTGTGAACTTTTAAAATTCATTACGTCCAGACTCCAGAACTATTTACTGGATGCCAGCAGTGAAAATTGTAGTTAGAATTTTCAACAACTTTAATTTAGTAGTAGGTACATTGCATTTTGCACACGAATTTTCTCTGAAATAAGTAGATAAACTCTTACAGAAATAAAACTCAATAATACTCGTAAGTATATTAGACAAAGGTGAGATACTTAATTAGTACCTCACCTTATCTTATAACCTTTTCTTAAACTGTTAATTTAATAAAAATATTAAAATTAATCTACGGTTATACAAGGTATCTATGTTAGTGTACAACGGAACATAAATAAACACAATCCTGGGACATAATAAATAAATAAATAAATAAATAAGCTTTAGCAATCTGGAAAACAGAAATCGTAGCATTGCACCTAATTCGAAGCAGTCTTTTATTTTACTATCGTTCAATTATTAAAACGACCGAATGTGGAAGGAAACTGCAGTTACCGATACCTATAAATATGATGGCCACTTGTCAATAACCGTTATCGAATACAAAAAAAACACCCACTATTTTATTAGATGTTGAATACCGAAAAGTTTACGATTCGTCACGAAACATATAAATACCGAAATAAAGAAACAGCTACATTCATGACAAGCTTGTCGTTATTTTTATTTTGGTAAATTAAGAAGGCTGTAACGATTTTTCTGCTGCCACTGTAGGTACTTATTATCTGTTCAATTCATAAATTAGTTTAAAAAGTGCAGTCATAATTCTATATTCGAGGCAATATTCGCAAATAAAATTGCATGTCGGTTTGTAGTTAGGTACTTTTAATTCTATCTAATATTATAGAGGGGCAACCACAGACGGTATGGTAGCTAGTAAAATATTAAAGAGTTTAATGATACATGAATATTTAAAATAAAAAAGAATCGAGACCGCGTTTGTACCTTCTTTGGAGCTCAGTACTACTCAATAGCGGCTGCAAAATACTGTTAATTTTCACAGGCAATAACTTAATATCTGCTGTTCTTATACCATATTAATCATTCATTCAATGGAATTTAGTACGTGTGATGTGAAGATAATACACACTCAACATTGAGTGCACAATGTGTGTGAAAATTTATGGTTATAGTGTTTATTAATTTTTATTTACTTAGCAGATTATAGTTAAAAAACAGAAAGATGACTATTTAGAAGTAGACAACAGAATAATTATATTTATGGTAAATATAAAATAACGGAGAACCCTTGGTTTATCTATGTGAGTTAAGTAGCTATGATTTACGTAGATACGGCATAACACTTTCACTCAAATTATTATGTTTTTAACAAGTAATTACTGTGTAAAATTACTTTGTGAACGTATTTAGGCAACAGCCGACGCCGTCGTCGGCACGAACAAATCATATCACATCGCAAGCGCAACGCAACAATCCGGGAAATGTCATACTTCACTGACACGGATACGGAACACTATATGGTTTACGTAATAATTACCCTTTAAAACTTTATTGGGGCCATTAAAACTAAATATTTACAGGAGTAAAACTAACAGAATACTTCTGCCCAGTTTTGGTATCACTACTGGTTTTGAAATGGTTGTTGGCTGTTGGAAGATAAAAGCAATATTTATGAATAGATAATGTAAAGTGTTGCAATAATAAAACTGTGGTTAGACGATAACGTTCTGGTTTGTGAGTAGTAAACAAACAGGGAGGGCGGGCGTGCCCTTGGAAAGGATATCTACTGTAAACTTGGGGCGCGTATTGAACCAACCGGCTATGAAGGTCGTACCTCGCGTGTGCCGGGAATGAATTCTCCTTCAAGGACTACAATCAAACAAAAAATGTATAGGTAAATTCATATAATTATGTCAATCTTACATAATATGGAAACGCCATATTTTTATAAGTTACATTAACATAAGGTAATTAATAATTTCAGTTATTTTTCTTTATCTTAATGGGATTAATGGTATAATACATAAATTAAGCAATGTAATGAAATAAGATAACAACAAACTATGACTGATAACAGAGGCACCATACATTCTCTTACAAAAGTATCGTAGAGGTATTAAAGAGTAACTACATTCCGAAGATTAGCGGAACAGTTTAGTATTAAATCAAAGGGAAATTAAGGTATTCTTAGAATCGCTTCCCCATCGTATCGTATGACCCCTGACCCTTAGGTATTTTTAGCCCACCACCTAGCTGTATCCGACAAGGTCGTTTGCTGAAACAATTGACGTCATTCTGCCTTTGAATAGCTACCTAGCGCCTTGTTAAATCAACACCGTTAATCTGATAATGGCGCGACCTTCACAAACGTTGTTTTAGCAAACAATTAATTTTATATTACTTATTTCAAAACTATAATTTGTAGATAATTGAGAAATACGTAGATTAATTATCCGGTATTTAAAAACTTAACTGAAAAAATGGTTCAAGGAAAGAGGTTGCCGCTTTAAGAGATGAAACTCCTTTGAATAATTTTCCTACAAGTTTTCCTCTTAGTTTTCTCCCGTGAGCCTCTCACTGTAGGTATTTCGCGCGTCGCATCGTAGATAGGTAGGTGGGTACAAATTCTCTATTCAAAGCTTGTCTGGTTTTTGTGCTAGTTTCTGTACAGAAAAACAACTTGACTTATTACAAGATAATCTACCAAATACGTTTGTGTATGTCTACTTATGTTTTTTATCACTTTTTTGTAGTAGGTATCTACATCTGTATGCTCGGTAAGCCGTTAGTGACGTAATCTAAAGTTTAAAAATAAATAGAACTGAATAGCTATTGCTAGTTTGATATACGAATAGAAGTTTGGTGTGAAAAATATATTAGAAAAAAGTATTTTACTTATGTATTCTGGTTTTTAACATAATTGCGGCAATATCTTGAAAACAAACCTAGTACAGCACAGCAGTATGTGAGTAGGTATCCAACATTCTATCCTTTAAAAGAGAAACAATACAATCGCTAAATCCATTGTTCTGACAGTAGGTATCTATGATATTTCCTGGAAAATTTGTCTGCTTAACCTTACAAACAAAAGAATAATAGAGTATAGGTACATAGATCACATCGATATACAATTCTTTATTTAAGAGCATATACTTAGTAGGTAATAAAAATATATGTATCGAATTACCACTGTAATTCAGTTTTAGGTTTAATAAATTATGTTCAGAGTAATTTTATAGATAAGATAGATTAAAAATTTAAATATGTTAGGTAGATAAGTTATGATTAAAATTATTGATTAAACTTACATTGTAATATTAGAACCTAATATTGGCCCCTCGGGTCACCAGATAAATAATAATGGGGAATGGGGAATGCTCAATGGGGAACTACACTAATCAGTGTGTACCTACTTATATTGTGGTTTATAATTATGTACACATTTAAACTCATACAGGTCAATGAACAGTTCATTTAATATTATATGACAAGTACCTAACTAGATTAGTCAAAGAAATGTACCTACATACCAACGTTTTCGATTTAGCAAATATCGTATCAGTTTCTAATCGAGGTCAAACTCTAACCACGCTGTGCTGTGCAGGTCAGATTGCGTAAGTTTAATGGAAATTCCTATATCTGGTTTACGATTTGGATAAAGATTACGAAACAGGCGTGACTATTAGACAATAAAGAACGGGTTTATGATCCGTCAGAGATAATGACAGGAGAATATATTGCTTCCGATACACTATCCCTTAGAGACGCGCGTTAGATGGGGCGGGTGTTTATGGCGTGAACATTTAAATAATGCTATGAGTGCAGCTTTTAAACTAGAGTATGTACCTTCATCTTTGTTATTTTCATTAAGATAGTTAGTTTCATATAATATACCTACCTACCTACGATCCCACGTACATCGTAGCTATATTATATAGTCTACATTAAACTAAAATACTAATAGTATACCTACATATTTTATACCTAATGCAAAAAAAAAGGTTCACACCCACTTTAGGTATTCGAGCCCGAATCTAGTAAAGCAATGCATAAGGCAATAATCATATAAATTATACTACTTCTGATTAAATTTAAACATAAATGCATCACTTAAAGCAGATACGATTATAAATTTTGAAATCCGATCTTTCAATAGATTTATTAATAAAACATGTTGATCAACCTTCACACAGTTTTTTTTGTACAAAAAAATCTTTAAACACGTGGAACAACATGGACCGGGCGTACGAACGCACTCTCAATCGCTTCGCGCTTCAAGTAATAAAGGTGATTTAAAATAAACAGCGCTGACGTTTGACGATGCTGATGTATACTGACCTTACACAAATAACTAGACCAACGCAGTATGGAATTTAGATACGCATTAAGTATAAATCCGGAATCACGAGAACGACACTCACCAGTTGATTATGTTTGAATGAATAATTTCTAAGGATGCGTGGCTCAATCAATGAGCAACTTCCTCATGCGGGCGCTCACGAATCAGTTATTAGACTTGATGACAGTTATGAGACCAATACAAATTTTCCCGTGTGCCTCATTGGTTGAGGTCAACTAATTCGACCAAAGAAGATGCACGACGAGCCTGCACACGCTTTCTTAATGATACAAATAAGACTAATAGAACTCTATTGTTTTAATAGATGAACGCTCTAAATTTACTTGTGGACGATCTTCTCGCCTTTATTAATTTAAAAACTTGGTTATATTTCGGTCTTTGACACCATTGTCAGTTTAGCTGTACGTATGTGCAATTATAGGCATGTAGTTACAGATTATCATATCTAACGTTTGGGAATAACTAGGGTAACAAAAAAAGGGTTGAAACCAAACTAGGGGACAACCCTAATGTTTCATTTTACAGTGAATTGGTATTAGTTCTATGGAATTATACCGCTCTAATAATTTATAGACCAGCTTTATTTATTCCAGATTTATCGTAGGTAGTCTATTTGTTTACTTATAGGTACATAATGGTAATTACTACAAAAGACAAATAAACCTAATAGAATGCATACAAAAATCCTCCATTCGAAAGAGTGTGTAAATAAATATCTTCACTCCAACGATCGTGATAAGCTTAATATCAGATATCGATAAACCAATATTTGTTCTCCAATATCGTCAGAAATGTGGTAAGTTTGCTTTGACCGCTCCCTATTCCTTTATCATATAAAAAGTAGAATCATCTTGAGATGTTCAAGATAAATGTTCTATTTCGAAATCCAGATTGAGCTACTTACTTACCAAAACAATATCTAGGTTCTTTCATAAAAAAATATTTTTATCAGCTGCAACCGAATCAGATATAGGTACCTAGCTAATACCTATCTACTCATCTTTTTGAAATGAAATAGACACTGACAACAAGGTCGAAAACGATCTTTCAAAGAAAGAATCATAGAATAGTTTTTTGTATTCCCTTTGTATAGCACAGACATCGTTGACACAACCTAGGGAGGATGTTTCCTTTAGCGTGACCAAAACATGTCAGAGGGATTCCCAAACTCTCAAAAAGAAATATAAGTAGGTGTAGTACATACGTGGTTTTTCTAATATACATACAGTCATACATAGAGTACATAAGGTACTTCTGTTATTTCATGTTATAAAACGTATTAAGGACCTATTAAGATTAAAAAAAGATATCATGAACATCGCAAACACTCGTTTCCTCAAATATAACATGGGTAACCTACTTCCTTCAATGGATATGGGTATTACTTGTTGAAAAAAATATCATCGACCTAGCGAACGATATCGATAACAAAAGGAGGGGCATCCCTTAACATTGCGTTCACGGGCAGGGCTCGCAGGGCGTTGACCCCTAGCAGCAGACGAAGCTTTTCGCGTCTCGCCCTACTTGCCGCCCGCCCAACTCGCAAACGTGCGCGTTGCTCGTCATATTAAACACAACATACGCAATAATAGAAAATATTCTAGAAATGTTCTCAATCACCATAATACAGTGTAATTATATTTTCTACTAAACTTCTACTTTTATACCACATGCGCAAGTTTGTATGGATGGATGTAATGAGGATGGAGCCAAGCTACTCTTTCACGCAACAACCTCTGAAGTAATTTTGAGATAACTTATCACGATAGATTCTATTTTGGATTTATGAATGTATGAATTTTTACATTTATAATCAAAGAAATTGAAGATCCCCAACATAGTACGTAAGACCTCGCGCAGCAGATAGGTAAAATAAATAAATACTCCACGAAAAGATCGAATCCATTTCCAAATGTTGATTATTACATTCGATTCGATTAATTAAATAATCAATAAAAACATATTAAAAGGTTATTATGTTACAGAAATTCATTTGATAAAGAGCGTGGCTATAGCTATTTCGCTATAGAACGTCAACATGACTAAATATGTAATTTATGGCTCGACCTAACCCCAAAAATCGTGCTTAAGGACTTCGTGACGACGACGGAGTAAATGCTTGAAATTACTAAGTACTATACTTCAGTTCGCACTTGAATAATCCTAAAAATGCTAATAAAATTACCTATTCGGCTATATATATATATACATAGAAATATAGGACCTGTTATGGAGTTTCAACAAAAGCTTTTGAGTCTCGTAGGTGAGGTATAATAAAGTAAGTATAATATAGTAAATATTTGAATACCACGTATACCTAGGTAGGTATACGTGATATTCAAATATTTCGAATACTAAATCAATATTGCGTAAAGTAAAACACAACGACTTGACCCACAAGATTATGAATCATTTGGTAATAAGTAACCACATGCAAGCTTGTTGATTAAAATTCAATTTAAATTAAGCGCGAGCGCAGTATCCATTATTAAGTAACCTGTGACCACTATAAATCAAGGATTTCAAAATTAAATGAATATTAATTAATGCAATTTAATAAAACGATTTAGTATAATTTCTACACTCGATCAGATGAAATTGTGTGCTTAAATGAGTAGACATTGGCTTTCCTTTGTCCTTTTTTGAAGCCGGTGGTAAAGTGCTCTGTGGCTCAATTGAAGCAGGTGCACCTGTGCAGTTGTCGCGGCGGCTCACAAGTCACAACCGCACTCCACAGGCACTTTCGCTTTCATCGCATCGACCGCTGCGTCGACCGACACACGTATCAACTACTTTTATGTTTCACTACCTTACTATGTAAGTGTGTAACACAGGAACACTGTTTTAACTGTGGTGCTATTATAAGCAATCATATTTTAGGTTACGTTTCCTGCTTGCGCTGAAATTGTTGCACTATAAAATATAGTTGTGAAAATAATTCAAATTCATTTTATGATTTATATTACGTACTGAATTCACCTAGAACTCAATTAAATTTATGTTAGGAACATAGGTACATATTAAATAAGTTATGTAGGAAATGTTCAATGTTCTTTTACGTAAAGAATAGTTTTCATACAGAGTTTTTTAATCGCAAGGCTTCTGCCTGCATATCGTGACGCGTGTAAAACCACATGAGACAGTATATGACATACAAACAAATCAATAATTACATTCAATCAAAATGCTAACTACAATATAATTGACTCTACCCATGTGATGAATCATCATTTACCGTAGAATTGATGCCCTATTAATTTGGCAGAGAACAAAATGTGTTTTAATGGTATAAGTAAATACGGAACTATGTAAGAACAGGTTAGACAAACTTAAAGTTAGCAATGCGATTATCTCGAGCCGAGTAGCAGGTTCGCTCCGCTCTCGTAAGAAATTACGACAAATGCGTAATGGCCGTGTCGTAAGACGACAATCCACCACTTTCTTATGAAGACACTATTTGTATATAGTCTCTAATGTTACTTAACTTTCAAACGAGCCGACTAACTGTTAGCAAAAGCGTAGATATATCCAGCAATGTCTTACAAAGATGACAGTTTAATGCCATATGATCCTATTAAATAAAGAAACTTCACATAATAGTTAAATACTGGACATAGTGACTCAACTACTATATCACATTTTGTAATTTATGTTATCATGCAACGTACCCTAATAAAAAACCTAAATTATTTTGAGTAACTATGGATTACTGAATGATGCTGTTATTTAATACTAATTACATGTGTGATACAGAATGTTACCTTTTATGGAAATAAATTATCTGTAGAATAAGTACGATAGTACGAACGATCTAAAATGAATGTGCGTTGTAAAAACAAAAAGTAACGAAGTTACCATATCTACCAATGGCAGATATATCTTTATTACGTTACACAGGCTTAGTGATTTACATAAATCGATTCTTTATGTTGCTGTCATGCGCTAGATACGAGAGGTAGCCATATAAGTTATCTAGAACGAAACCAGCATTTTGTAGTCGCCACCCATGGCGTTGGCAGCTTATCCTTCGATCCCGATCCCCTTTGTCCGGCTCCCGTGCCAAATGCCGCGCGCAGCATACATAATGCATTCATACTCAATACACACCTCTTTTATAATGCAATGCACTAAAATCTAACTGTGACCGATTCTGTCCGCATTCCACGCAGTGGCACGTACCTGAGCTCTTATCTTTGGGAGAAGTTATGCAAGGCAAGACTTATCGTATTAACATTGATATTTACGCTTTAGTACCACGTGTTTGTAAAGACATGTTCTTTTTGTGAAATATACAAATCGATATAGGTCATCCGATAGAAACAAGTCGCGGAAAAGCCTCCAACCAAAGAAAGTTTGGCATAGCCGACCGAAGTGGAAATGGGCCATTCCATTTGCCGTTTGATTATAATCATAGTACATACAAAGTCAGATAATTATCTGACTTTGTATGTAGTGAAAAAAATATTGATCTTGGCAACTACCACATCCTACGGAAATATAACAAGAAAAGCAAATCGTAAATACAGAGCTTATAAAGAGAATATTTTGTCATCTGAAGTCACTAGGAAGGAATATTTCGATGTAGCTGTTTTAATAAGAATAATTTCGTAACGTTACGTTACATAGGCGGACAACCTAATTCTTACACATTTATTCTGTGCGTCATCTCACACACTTTTCGATGAGCCGTCTATGGGAACTATGAGGTAGATACATGTTTAAGTACATACACGTGCGTCCTTTGAATGATAAACGTTTTACAAGATAAAGTAGTCGGTCACCTTCTGACGCGGCCGGCACGTTACAAAGCGGGGTTAATCTCCTGGTTCACATTCATATACGGACGTGAGGACAACGTTTCTTTGTATCTCCTAACTGACAACTACTACAATACTAACGAGGCTCTACCGGCGATGTATGACTGCTGTAAGTTTTGTGTTTGTTTTTAAACACCAGTTAGGTTTACAATACTACTGTGGAAGAATGTAAATATAAATAAATGAGAGCCTTCCATCACTGAATGTGATTGATTTGTTTGTTTACATAGTAAATGATAATTTGAAAATTAGTTATTAAAATTATTATGATTTGAATTTTGACTTATTAGGTCAGCATATGTAGCCTTTATAGGTATATGGACAATTCCCTAGATTATAATTAAAGTTAAAGAAATTAATGCCGATCAATGCGGTCAAAGTAACGCAAGATGATTATTTATCTGCGGAAAATAGCAATAAAAAGTAAAAACCTCTCTGGAACCAGGATAATTATCAAACCCTGAAACGGCTTTCCAAATCAAATTGATATCATTTATTTACTCATTTTATAGGTAACAGTAACTTGTAAATTGAAGAAATCCAGATTACGACAAGACAGATAAAACTTACATGAAAATACTGTATCACAACAAACAAAGCATATCAAGTGACGGTGCAGGTACTGGCGGACTATGTCATTGCGATCGGATATCACAATCACGCAGCGTGAAAGCGCTGGACATATGCTTTTGTTTAAACCGAACTACGCATTAGTTGATACGTGTGCCAAATGACAACTAGCCGTGGTGAAACACAACTCCATCCAAATGAACTGGCCACAGCGACATAATGAGAGAATCGGGTTACAATTGTTAGGGTTATTGATATTTCTATAAAATATTAGAGATCATTCGAATGAATTTATATCTATCTGTTGAATCAGTTAATTTTTGAGCTGGCAATTATGCTATCGCGCGTGAGTGGGTGTCTTAAGTGATTGGTGGACTTCTGTTGGCCAATCACTTGACGACATTCTCGCGGCATTTTATTTCTCCTAAACGGTGTTTAGGAGGGTGGTTGGATCATTCTCTCTCAGCGTCAGTGTGAGGCTAATACTTTGTACCTATTTGAAATAAGCGATTGATTAAAAAAAGGGCACTGTTAAACGTTTTAGTAAAATATTTTAATTCAACTTGGTGTTTTAATTAATACAACGTTCATCTCAAAGCTGGTGAGTTTGGATTGTCTGGAGTGCAATTTGATCTTACATATCAGAAGCGGGACATCGAGACTCTTTGTCACGTAAGTACACGCCCAAATTATTAGCTTGTACCTAAGTACCGATCGTATAACTTTAAAGATTTATTTTCGTTTGTATTTTATTACTACATATATAATATGGTAATATGATACCGAGTTGTGTTTTGAATCTACCCGAAAACGCGTAGATTAGTACATTATCTAATTTTTTATTAGTGCCTACATTATATTATTGCTGTTTTTTATTAATAAGTTTTAGTAAATCAAACGATAAATGAATCCTTGTAATGTTTCATTAGGAATAATTCATAGACGATCACTTTTTATTTGATATCGAAAAATTTTTTTTTGTTCCCTACCCTCAAAATATTATTTTTCTTAAATGCAGTTCTAAATGTCTTTTTTTTGTGATTGCTCGGCAACGCAATCCTTTCAGACAATGGATGGATCAGGGCGCCGAAGTCGAGACGTAGACCAGTCAAGTCAGAGACACGAAGTATCCACACGGAGAAGTCTTCGCACAACTTCCCGAAGTCGTAGTCGAAGCCGCATCCGTACTCGGAGCCCAAGTCACCAAGAACATCGGCAGATTCGGGAACGTGTGAAGCTACTGGAGCAGGAGCTGCAACGCGAACGAGAGCGACTTCCTGCTGCAGACCACCGCATATCATCACGGTTGGTCAGCCATCATCGAAGACGAAGTCGGGACTCCTACAGCAACGTGTTGCAGAGGAAAGAAGGACATCGCGCAGAGCAGCATGCAGAGAGGCAAGCCGAGCCACGTGTCGACGAGGGACAGTTTACAAGGTCACGTAGCCCTTCTTTATCGAAAAGAGATATAATTGATATTCTTAAGTATATGAGAGATGGTCTGGCGTCGCAGCCATCTACCCAGGCAACTCAAGCTTCTCAGAAAATTGACTTTAAAAATATACTTCCTAATTTTGATCCATCCTCTAAGACTCAACGTATAGATGTCTGGTTGAGGAAAGTTAATGAGGGTGCCTCGGTGTATGGCTGGGACGGTAGAACTACTACTCATTTTGCAATGCAAAAGCTTCAAGGTTTGGCCAAGACCTGGTACGAGATCCGGCTCTATAAACGGTTGTTATAACTGTAAAGAGCCGGGTCATAGTTACTTATACTGTTCCAAGCCTATCATAAGATGCTCAAAATGTAGTAAGGTTGGTCATACATCTGATAGTTATTTTGTAAAACTAGATGACAAAACTGCCAATTCCGCCAACGTGTCAAAAACAATGTGTATAGATTCTATAGCTAAGCAAACTTATTTTAGTCCGGAATCCAAGTATACCAAAGATATTACAGTAAACGGTTTTCCATTAAAGGCATTCGTAGATTTTGGTAGTGAAGTGACACTAATTAAAGAAACTGTGGTTAAAGATATAGGAATGGCACACAATAATATCCAAACTGCTATTAAAGGGTTCGGAAATGGTGTAGTGTTGTCATTAGGGGAATTAGCTGTTGATATTGCTGTAGATAATGTTAATGCCAATGTTATCTGCAAGGTCGTTAGTGATGAATTGTTACATAAACCTGTTCTTATAGGTCAATCGTTTACAGAACAGTCGCATATTATTGCTCACAAAAATGTAAACATATTACAGTTCTTTGATATCGGAAATGAATTACCCCATTTCAATTCGGATGATTGCGTTGAACGTAGTTTTAAAGTTAAATCAGCTCATGACTTAGAGTTCTATGGTCCCATCACAGTGCGAGCTCAAATCGATTCGGATAGTAGTGGCAGTGTTTTGGTCAAAAATAATATCGCGGGAGGTCCTAATAGGCAATATGTTGTTTATGGGGGGGGTATACTACGCTAAAAATGGTTCCATCAATATAACAATAGCCCCGTGTTCAAACTCCTGTTTGATTCCAAAAGGAACCGTAGTTTGCCGTGCAGATCGAGTTAAGTTCGTTAATAGAGTGGTAGAGGATTCCCAATTTGAAACGTTATCCTCAAATCAGGGAGTAGGAGAATTAGATGTGAGTCAGGTTCGTGTCGGTGAACAAGTGTCGGAAGGTGATAGACAGCTTCTTGTAAACTTGTTACAAAGGTACAGCCACTGTTTTGCTACTTCTCTTAAGAATTTAGGTTGCAGCAACATGGCAGAAATGCATATAGAGTTGAATAGTAGTCGTCCCATTGTTTATCGTCCTTATAGGCTTTCTCATCACGAACGAGATAAAGTGCGTTCAATGGTAGGAGAGATGCTAGATGCTGGAATAATCAAAGAGTCTATCTCGGATTACGCTAGTCCAATTTTGCTTGTACGAAAGAAGGATGGTTCGCTCAGAATGTGCATTGATTACAGAAAACTCAATTCTGTAACAATAAAAGAGCGATATCCTATGCCTATAATCGAAGACGAAATTGCCCGTCTTACAGGACAGACGTGTTTTATCACACTTGATCTCTCTTCTGGGTATTACCAAGTCCCAATTTCTGATCAGAGCAAACATTATACTTCATTTGTCACGCCAGATGGTCAGTACGAATTCAACCGTATGCCATTTGGCCTGGCAAATGCACCAGCCGTATTTCAACGGATGATGAATGCACTAATAGGTTCAGCTCGTTCTGTAGGCGCAACAGCGTACATCGATGACATTCTGATTTTTGGGAAATCCCCAGCAGAATGCTTGGAACGCTTGCAGGTAGTTCTTGGATTAATAGAGAGGGCAAATCTCACGTTAAATCTGGCTAAATGTGTGTTTCTTTGTGATAAGATCGATTACTTAGGATATGAAATCAGTTCTGCAGGAGTTAGGCCAGGTCTCACAAAAATTGCCAGTGTCCAGAATTTTCCTCGACCTGAGAATGTGCATAATGTCCGTCAATTCCTAGGCTTGGCAAGTTATTTTCGCAAATTTACAAAAGATTTCGCACGTCTATCGTTTCCGCTAAGTAAATTGCTTAAAAAGGGGGTAGATTGGTTATGGGGTGATAGCCAAGAGCAAGCTTTTCAGTCTCTTAAGTCGAAGTTGATAGATAGACCGATTCTCGCCATTTACAATCCTCTTTCTGAAACTGAGTTACACACTGATGCGAGTAAATTAGGTATTGGTGGGATACTCTTTCAACGTTCTGACCCAGGAGAATCCTTTCGTCCGGTTGCTTATTATAGTAGGCAGACTTCACCCGAAGAAAAGAATTTTCACTCTTATGAGTTAGAAACACTAGCGGTAGTGTTCTCCTTGCGTAAGTTTAGGGTGTATTTGCTAGGTAAAGAATTTAAAGTTGTCACCGATTGTAGTGCACTGCGTTCAACATTTTCGAAGCGTGATTTAATTCCTAGAATTGCTCGTTGGTGGCTGACTTTGCAAGAATTTGACTGTACCATCGAATATAGGGCTGGTGCAAAAATGAGTCATGTTGACGCATTGTCTCGGAATACTTTTGATAGTCCGGAAACTCAATCAGATCAATTTCCAGTGGTGATGTCGATTAGCAATGAAGACTGGTTGCATACATTGCAGTTAGGGAACTCTGAGTTATGCAGAATTCGCAATATTTTAACTTCTGGTCTCGATGAAAAAGGGTTGAAATACATTTATGATAACTATATTATTAGAGATAATAAATTATATCGATGTTTAGGCGGAGATAAAGTCAATATTCGATGGGTCGTTCCGAAAGGTGCAAGGTGGCAATTATGTCGCATGAACCATGACGACATTGGACATTTTGATTACGAAAAAACATTAGATAGAATTAGGAAAAGTTATTGGTTTACCAAGATGTCAAAGTTCGTAAAAAAAAAATATGTGACCGCCTGTATCGAATGTGCCTACGTGAAAAATAATTCCAGTGCTCGCGAAGGTTTGCTCCACCCAATAACGAAAATTGAGATACCTTTTCATACTCTGCACGTAGACCACCTCGGACCTTTTATAAAGTCCGTTAGGGGTTTCACTCATTTGCTAATAGTAGTAGATGCCTTTACTAAGTTTTGTTTCATTAGACCCGTCAGAAACACTAACACTCAAAATGTTGTCAGAGTTTTAGAAGACATTTTCTATACATTTAGAGTCCCTGAGCGTATTGTAAGCGATCGTGGTAGTTGTTTTACCTCTTATGCTTTTAAGAGATTTGCTCTAGACAAAGGTTTTAAGCATATCCTGAACGCTGTCGCTAGGCCTAGGTCTAACGGCCAAGTAGAAAGGTACAATCGAACCATTCTTGACTCTCTGAAAGCATTTAATTTAAAACATGGGGAAAAATACTGGGATGACCATCTTGGTACTATTCAGTGGGGTCTCAATAATACCATTCAGAAAACTATTGGCAGGGCTCCCTCGGAGGTATTATTTGGCACTTCTATGAATGCGGAATTCAATCCTATGTTAAGTGAAATCACTGAGGAAGTTCGAGAAAATAGTGACATTTCTATTATACGCGGTGAAGTTAAAGATAGAATAGATAGGGAACAGATTAAGCAAAAACAAAATTATGATAAAGACAGGAAGCCGGCACGACTTTATAATGAGGATGAGTTGGTAAAAATAACCAAGACGTGCTTTAATAATGACTGGCAGAGCAAGAAGCTTATGCCCACATATATAGGCCCCTATCGTGTTACTAAGGTTTTAGGAAGAGACCGTTACAAAGTAGCCCCAGTTCCGGGTTCATACCCGGTACTCAAAATAAGCGTCCTACTATCGTTGCAGCTGATAGAATGAGGCCATGGATCCATATTGCTGCCTTAGATATAGATGACAATGAGCCTGACACTAACGCTAGCGATGAGAATGATTAGAAATTAGATTAAATAGAATAATAGATTAATAGAATTATAAATATAGAGATTTTAATATCATTTTGGTTAATATTTGAATCAATAAGATTCAATTATCTACACTAAGTGTTTGTATTGTTTCAGATCAAGCACAGCAATCGATCGGTTTGTGTCTTGATACAGTCATGCTAGAGTATGTACCTCAGTAAGTACGCTGTCACAAGTAATCGATCGTCTTGTGCGCGTCAGCTGAAATCTCGATGCCTTAGTAGTAAAGAGTAAACTCTTGTTTGGAACTGAATCGATCGGTCCTTACCTGAGATTAATGTCTATTGATTATATTGAGCTGCAACGTCATAGGTAATCGATCGTCCTATGTACGTTAGCTAGCTACGATTGTTTGAAAGTTGAATGGTCATGCATTGAACTAAATGGTTCCGTGTCTTGATACATTCAATACCAGATCAAGAAACTCACTTCACGAGTAATCGATCGTCTCGTGTAAGTGATGTTTTCGTTTAGTAAGTACGCTGTCACAAGTAATCGATCGTCTTGTGCACGGCAGCTGAAATCTCGATGCCTTAGTAGTAAAGAGTAAACTCTTGTTTGGAACTGAATCGATCGGTCCTTACCTGAGATTAATGTGTATTGATTATATTGAGCTGCAACGTCATAGGTAATCGATCGTCCTATGTACGTTAGCTAGCTAAGATTGTTTGAAAGTTGAATGGTCATGCATTGAACTAAATGGTTCCGTGTCTTGATACATTCAATACCAGATCAAGAAACTCACTTCACGAGTAATCGATCGTCTCGTGTAAGTGATGTTTTCGTTTCAGCATTCATTTTGACAGTTATTAGAAATTAAGCAGTAGCAGCCAAATATATTTGGATTATTCGATTAATATGTGTAATTAAAATTTGAGATTTATTCCTTATATGTTAATGATTAATATGTTATCATTGTATAGATGTCGTGTAAATAGATGTCTAGTTTAGATAAGTATCAAATTGTTAGACGCCAGAGAGAGAGTATTGACCACTGCGATTGTTAGGGTTCCACCTGGGACCGTGTGCGGGGACGCGCACGTTGTCAGGACGGTCGATTGTTAGGGTTATTGATATTTCTATAAAATATTAGAGATCATTCGAATGAATTTATATCTATCTGTTGAATCAGTTAATTTTTGAGCTGGCAATTATGCTATCGCGCGTGAGTGGGTGTCTTAAGTGATTGGTGGACTTCTGTTGGCCAATCACTTGACGACATTCTCGCGGCATTTTATTTCTCCTAAACGGTGTTTAGGAGGGTGGTTGGATCATTCTCTCTCAGCGTCAGTGTGAGGCTAATACTTTGTACCTATTTGAAATAAGCGATTGATTAAAAAAAGGGCACTGTTAAACGTTTTAGTAAAATATTTTAATTCAACTTGGTGTTTTAATTAATACAACGTTCATCTCAAAGCTGGTGAGTTTGGATTGTCTGGAGTGCAATTTGATCTTACACAATGCTTTCGGTCGTAAAATGTGTGTATTTGTGAGCCGAGCTATAATCGATTGAAGACTATTCGAAAACGAAGTATGGATAAGGTGATGGTGCTTGTATGATTTGAATACCGTTTTCATAGATGGCGAGCTTCTCTTGAATGGCAGGTGCAGTTTTACGTGTTCTAGTATCGCACATCGCGAGGACGGATGCACGCCGAGCGACGAAGACTAAATGCCTCAATACAGAAGCCGGGCAACATGTCACGGCCACCTAACAGGATTAACTTACCTGTCCTACTGCGCAGGTAAAATAAACTACTCATAGACCGCAAGATGTTATAACCGGCTTATGAGTCCTGCCTGAGTAAATTTCAATTGTTACTGAGTATTATCGTAGCATATGTTCGACCTTTAAACAAGCTTATCAATTAGCACTATAAGGAAACGTAGCTTCCTCAAAACAAATGGGTGAACAATCAAATTCTCCTGATGAATAATTCGTATTCATGACGCAAAAATCGGAGTGTAAAGAAAAATATGGTAGATAAAGTTTTATTTGGGCGCAACGGAAACAATCTACAGGTTCTGGGGAAATGTTCTAATGTGAGTAATTCAAGCAGTTTTATTCTATATTTCAATGTATAAATATGGTAGATAAAGTTTTATTTGGGCGCAACGGAAACAATCTACAGGTTCTGGGGAAATGTTATAATGTGAGTAATTCAAGCAGTTTTATTCTATATTTCAATGTATGGATGTACAGACATATGATACTTGGTATGATACAGCGGATGTAAATTAATATTTGCGTATCTAGGTGTTACTTACATTCAATGAGTAACGTGGGTAAGAAAAGCAAACACGTATAGTGGCTCAAGTGAGATCGGTTGGTAGTAACCAAAAGTTACTGTGATGCAAAGTTATAAATACAGTATTCAACTATGCTTACCTACTACTCTTTGATATATCACATTTTGCTCAATAATAAATTTACAATGTATTTTTATCGCAGTATTTGCGCACTCAAAGGCCAAATATTTTCTTTCATTGGGAAATGTTTCAAAATATTTGTTTGTCCTTAGCAACGGGTTGACTTTATTTGCCTAGGCATTGCTTACAAGGTGAATAAGCTAGCCTATTTTCATCCAGAAACGCGGAAGATCGGGACAGATGCTAGTCATATTTATCCTTTATTATTATTACGTTATATTCTCGGGCTCGAGCACAAAACACGTTTCATCGCTAATTGGTTAAATGGAATTTAGACGTATAGAAAAGAAACGAATATAGGTATGAGTAAATACATTAATTTATTTCTATTATTTGAGAATCAATAGATACATGAATGATTCTTAAAATGAATGCTAGAAACGGTAAATGTCTAATATCATAAGTAGAGTTATTACTTGTAATAAGAATATCTCTAAGTTTTGGTTAGAATAAACAGAATTATAGGTACAAATTTTTATTATTTAAATCATTGTGTGTGTGTTTGCTAGACCCAAATTGGAATGGAATTGAGCAAGTAAATCATAATACCTACAAGCTAGAACCAAAACAAGTGTTTTAATTACGAAACTACGAACATCTTAAATTGTAAGTAAGGTTTAGGTAAATAAGATAAATAAATTTATCATCAATAAATTTGACTCATGAAGAAATATAACCGCCGCTGAACTATAATCCCTTGTATTTTTAATTACTATAATCCCAATGCTCTTAGACAGTGGATTATATCTACTTATCCTATATGCAGGTCATATTCACAGACAAAAACTATCTTAGATACCTAGAAAACGCGAGCTAGTGGGTTATTACAATAAAAACATAATGGGATAAACCCTATTTATAACGTACGTAGATACCAACGTCCAATTAACCAAATGAGAGACGCAATTCCCAGGGTAAGTACCTAGCTAGATTTTGTAAAATATATTGATTTATGTTAAAATCATATCAATAGCATATGTAATAAGTATACCTAGTAGAAAAAGAAGTAGGCTGCTTAATTGGTTTATTAATTAGTACCTTGGTACTACATATAAAATGTATCTATGGTTGACAAAGATATTTGCTCGTATTAACAATTTAACCTTCCTAAAAATATACGACAACATAACTCCTACATTTTAGTTGAAGCCTAAAGAATAAAAATAACTTAATAAAAATATTAAAAAGACTCATAGAAATCGTCGCTCGTTAGCTCTGCCAAAGACTAAAAGGTTCTAGACTTAACTTATATAAGAAAAAATATATACCTACTAATTGATAATACTTTAACAGTTTCATAATTGTGTTAAACAACAGTCAATTAAATAGCTAATTTCATTGCTGTAATACCTGCATAAAAGGTAGTTATAATAAGAAAACATTATTCTACACATATATGGATTTCTACGACGTAGAATGAACTACATAGTCATGCAATTTGACAAAATTAAGTATGTTAAATTCTTATAAAATAGTCATAAAGTACCTATTTCTTAAGATTATGTTAGAAATATTTTTTTATTAGATGTAATATGCCTACGTGTTACGCATATAATTAAACTTTGGTTATTGGTTTTGATAATGTTTAGCATAGGTCACGTTGATTTAAGACGAGACTATAAAACTATAAACATCGTAAGCTATATTGTCCTTGACCAGATGGCAATAAGAAATGTGGTGATGCGAAATAATTTCCCAGGATAATATTTAAATTATAAATTCGACACTTACCTCACGCAAAAATGCACTTAACCAGCTTTCTCAAATCAATAGTAGAAATCACTAAAGCTCTTATAATTTGAACTATTCAAAAAGCAGAATAAATAAAATAACCAAAATACGTATTATAAAATCGAGATACGAACGAACAAAGACACTACCAGCCACAGCACTTCGTTCGCTTGATTTGATTGATAAACAAAACTTCCGCTTGCCGCAGCGCGCGCAATCTGGAGTTGCAAGTACACAAAAATGTTTTGTTAACATCGGGTATATGTAATACATATTGTGAAACATAATGTATAGTGATTTTTGAAGAGCGTACTAAATTGGTTTAAAAAAATCAAAAGTGGTAGTTATTTCCTATAAATATATGTATACAATTAAAAAGTCTAATAGGTTATTATCATAAAATTTTGCTGAGGTAGAACAGTAATATTGATATATCATCAGTTTATCTAAGTTCTATGAAGCAAAATCCTGACTCTCAAGTTTTTAAAAGAAATAATTTGCAAATAATACAACACTACAACACAATTTTTTTCAAGTTTTGATTGACATACTGACACGAATATTGACATAAATAAATACCTAAACTACAAGGACAAGTCGGTTGACACTGACGGCAGACGTCGTGACTTTTTTTATTGCAGCAGGCAGCCAGGGGCCCGATTCCTATTTATCAGGATATCATACAATTTAATTTAAAAAACTGATTATACGAACCAATAATGGGCTACACATTTTTAAAACTAGCCTCCACTCCTTTAAGGGTAAGCTTACATTTTGACCTGATATCTTTTATATGCTTAGATACTTGAATTGATCTCGAAAGCTGTCATACGTTATGCAATGTCTCAAACAGTAAAACCGTGCTCTTAAAATGTATTGATAATATCTTACCTTATAAATTGTAACCTTGAAAGTTATAAGATCTAAGTACATGTACTACATTAACTTAGATTACTTATACACAATTAACCTGAATTGACCTTCAACCATGTGACTGTCTGTCAACTTACCCATATATTGAAGATATCCCACTAGTATTTTTTATCATAAAATAGAGTAATACTATGTTTAATAATAAATATCATGGAACATTTTTCACAGCTAATCAGATTCAAAACTCAGAAGAGATGTATTATAATAACCAGATAGCTGATATTCTACTTACACATTTTTATAACATTTAAAATTAACTTAGATTTTATTTTAAATCAATGTATGTCTACTACTCTCGACACTATCACGTTCCCTTTCTTCCTAGGTACATCTAGCAAATATTAGTGATATAGTATAAGTAACTAAATTTATGTTGACCAAATTGTTTTTTTTAAAGATTGGTGGTGTGAGAATAGCAACAAGACATTATGCAACAACACATGATGCTGATATAGTGGTCATTGGTTCGGGCCCCGGGGGGTATGTTGCAGCCATTAAAGCAGCCCAGATGGGAATGAAGGCAAGCTTCTTAGATTTTTACCATTTTTATCTAGAACTCTCATCTTGCTATAAAAATAAATAATCTGTTATCCTTATGACAGTTGTTAACGGTATTTAACTTGCAGATTATGTAGGAAAACATTGCACAAATGGTTATAATTTTTTGCTTAGTTTTCCTACTAAGTTACACTTAGAAACATGTTGACTTATGTGGTAAGCTTATTAGCTTAACTTCATTAAGCTTTTAAAGAAGATAACTCATAGTGTAAATGAAATGATGAATATCTATTTCTTTACCATTTTTATTCAAAATATATTTTTTTAATTCTGCAACAGACCATATCTGTGGAGAAAGATCCAACACTAGGTGGTACATGCTTGAATGTCGGCTGTATACCATCAAAAGCTCTACTCCACAACTCACATCTATACCATATGGCTAAGCATGACTTCAAAAACCGAGGCATTGTTACTGGGGAAGTAACATATGACTTCAAGAAGCTGATGGACTACAAAACCAATGCTGTAAAGGCCCTTACAGGAGGTATTGCTATGCTCTTCCAAAAAAATAAGGTAAGAAACAAACAACACATGTAATAGATACAAGATAGAGTTTTTTATCTTTTAATATCACACAACACATGAAAATGTTTTAATAATGCATAAATAAAATGAATCTATATATTATGGTATATATTTTTATTTTGTCATGGACATATCAAGCTATGTGAATTATGTTATTACTTAAAACAGGCAGTACCTATATTATATTTTTGTTATTTAATAAACATTTAAAAGTAAGTTAGTTTCAATGTAACATTCTCACATAATTATGGGCTTATTTGATTGACATTCAGATAACCTCAGGTTATCTGCTTGTGCCACTAAACTAGATATTTGTATAACTAACATTATGAAAAAATTGCATAATTTTAGGTACAACTTGTTCGTGGAATAGGCTCAATTGTTGCCCCCAATAAGGTGGAAGTCAAAGGCGAGAAAGGTGTAGAAGTTATTAACACTAAGAATATCCTAATCGCCACTGGATCTGAGGTTACACCTTTCCCAGGTGTTCAGGTTAGTAAACAAAGTCCCAGGATATTTATTTAAAACAAAATGTTAAGTTGTCAAAATATTATGAGTGCACATAGACCTAGTATATGAACCAATATTGATATATAGAGAGTAGCATCATCACTAAATTGATGATTATGAAAAACTTCATGCTGCTCTATGAGATTGTTGCATTTTTTTGATGCTTCACTAAAGTCTTAAAATATATTTTTTTATAGTTTGATGAAAAACAAATCATTACATCAACGGGCGCTCTGTCACTGCCAGCTGTGCCAAAGAAAATGTTGGTGATCGGAGCAGGAGTTATTGGTTTGGAATTGGGTTCCGTATACCAGAGACTCGGCGCCGATGTCACTGCTATTGAGTTCCTTGACTCTATTGGAGGTTTGACTATACTTTAGAAATTACGTGAATATAGTGAAGAATGTTATCTCTTATCAAATCAATAAATCCGTAAACATATAATGGATGATGTATGACTATCTGTTACAGATTAGATATTTATTTTTTTATGAACCAAACAGAGTTGGATGCATGGATTTTTATTGCAAATCCCTAATAAATAAATAAAATAAATATCCTGGGACATTTTTCACACATGGCCAATCTGATTCCAAACTAAGCGGAACTTGTGATATGGTAATCAGATAACTGATATACTACTTTTAAATACATACTTATATATTTAATTAAACTACATCCTGACACAGAACAAACAGTCATATTCATGCATAAAAATGTTTGATTTGGGATTCGAACCCATGTCTGGCAGCTTGGAAGTCACTAATCACAAAGCCAACCGACTGTCGAATTCGTAATGAAATAAAAGTGGTAGTAGAGTATTGACTTTTTTTAGGTGTTGGTATTGATGGAGAAGTCGCAAAGACCCTACAAAAGATCCTTGCCAAGCAGGGAATGAAGTTCAAACTTGGAACTAAAGTGATGGGAGTTAACAAGGAAGGTGGTGCTGTGAAAGTGCAGGTTGAGTCCTCCAAGGGTGGCAACAAAGAAACGGTATGAAATTTTAAATATATATAAGGTTTTAAACATTGATAAATAAGCGATATCCAAAATAATTCATAAAAGCTTGTATCATTACAGTACAAGGTTCTCCTTACAGTCTGTTTTTTTTCTACAAATACTGACTACATATTAATAAGTGCTTGTGAAGGCCTATTTGAATAAAAAACATATTTCATTTTCATTTTACTTTTAAAAACATTATTTACTATTATTATAAATGCGAAAGTAACTCTGTCTGACTCGCTTTCACGCTAAAACTACTGAACCGAGGTTACTTTTTATACCGGGACAATTTAAGATCCTGGGAACGTGGGTGAAACCGCGGGGAGCCACTAGTAAATATATAATCTTTTCAATTAAATATGTGGACTATCCACATATTTTATTCTTATTGTTTTTTCCAGTTGGACTGTGACGTGGTGCTCATTTCTATCGGCCGTCGTCCATACACAAAAGACCTCGGCCTCGACAAAGTCGGCATTGCGCTGGACGACCGCGGTCGTGTTCCCGTCAACAACAAGTTCCAGACAACAGTTCCTGGGTAAATATCCTAACTTAAATATAAATGTGAAAGTAACTCTGTGTGTCTGTCTTGCTTTCACGCTAAACTACTGAACTTTAAATTTGATACACACATAGATAGATAACTCGTTATTGTACACCAAACGACAAAACAGGTAAAAAATAACAGTAAAACATAACTGAATGTACAAGTAGCGATTTTATCGCTAAAAGCGATTTCTTCCAAACAACCATTGGATGGAAAGGATTATAGCTCACTATAAAAGACGGTTCTATACGAATTATACGATAGTCTAGACCCTGAGAAAGGAGATAGGCTACTTTTTATACTGGGAAAATTGAAGACCCCCAGGATCACGAGTGAAACTGCGGGGAGCTACTAGTTATTATTATAAGAAGAAATACCAACTATTTATTAATTCCCCACAATCATGGTTTCCTAATTAGCAGTTTTTATTACCCAACATATTCTTGACCAACAAAAGTAAGCATTACTAATAAAATCTAGTTTATGCTAGTTAGAAGACTTAAATATGGATAAATAACTGCAGAACTACTTTGCATTTTAAGATAACGTGATAATTTTATTTTATTACAGAATTTATGCGATCGGTGATTGCATTCACGGTCCCATGTTAGCTCACAAGGCTGAAGATGAAGGCATTGTTTGCGTCGAAGGCATCAAGGTAGATATACATTTGTTTACCTCACATTATGTACCATCATTAAATTAATTTTTTTTTTGAGAATCAACAAACAGTAAAACAGTTAAACATAATATGATAATGTACACATAAAATTATACAATTGTGATACCAACATCGTTGACTATGGATTAATTTATTTAGAATAATAATTTATTCTAATGTTTTAGGGTATGCCAGTACACTTCAACTACGACGCCATTCCATCGGTAATTTACACAACTCCCGAAGTCGGTTGGGTCGGCAAATCTGAGGAAGATCTCAAGAAAGAGGTATGTAAGAGTTTGTTAGTTGTGTCAGTATCTATTTATAAACAAAAGTTACACTCTTAAATATTATTTTTATATGTTCGGTAAATGTTGTGTACACCTATAGGTGACTACTATTGTGTATAATTCTTATATATGTTGTAGGTAAGAAAAAATAAAATATTGTTAAAACCTTTTTATAATTACAGGGCAAAGCATACAAAGTAGGCAAATTCCCATTCCTTGCCAACTCGAGAGCAAAGACGAACGGGGAACCAGACGGCTTCGTTAAAGTATTATCTGACAAGGCAACCGATGTCATATTGGGAACCCACATCATTGGACCTGTAAGTACCTAGAGACTTGAGAGGATAATGTCTACTTATGTGAATGTCGTTGTTAAAGATCCTGGGACATTTTTCATGTACAGCCAAATCGGATTCCAAAGTAAGCTTCATAGTGAGCTTGTGTTACGGTAACCAAATAGCTGATATACTACATATACCACGTTTTAAATCAATACTTATATAGATATTTATATCGAGACATTCGAGACACAGAACAAACAGACATATTCATGCAGACCAGACCGGCAACTTGAGAGTCGAAGCTAACCACAAAGCCAACCTGTCTGTCAAATTTATGTAACTAATTAAATGTTTCAGGGCGGTGGTGAACTGATCAACGAAGCTGTTCTTGCGCAAGAATACGGTGCAGCCGCTGAAGATGTCGCGAGAGTGTGCCACGCACATCCAGTAAGTATCAACTTATCAGCAGTAACGGCTTTCATTTTATTCATGTCCAATCATAAAAGTATTTTGGTATCAGGGTTTGATTTATAACAGTTATGTATAGGCTAATCGTCCATAGGCTATGGTAACCGCCTCCCATCAGGTGGGACCGTATGCCTGTTTGCCACATTAGTGGTATAAATATACATATACTAACGTATCATAACAGACAGATTTATAGCGGAATTATCCATTGCATTATAGTACTTTTTTTTATTGTAGTGCTTGTAGTGAAGTTTCCTGCAAATCGTCCGATTCTTGGTCTTTACATGAAATAAATAAAGAAGTTGTTAATAAATAATATTTGTGATTTGTAATTAATACATAATTTATTTGCAGACTTGCGCCGAGGCTCTCCGTGAAGCGAACATGGCTGCGTACATCGGCAAATCCATCAACTTCTAATCAGTAATTTAGATTAATAAATAATTTATTTTCCAACCCACTCAAACATCAGGGTCGTAATTAAATAGGTTAATGTCGGTCCACACTTATGGAATCTTGTATGAATCTTATTTGAACGATTTGGGTATTAAAACTATTTTTGTGTTAAAATTATGCCATTTATCCTGTATCAACAATGTAAAGGTGTCCGCATCTTATATATATAATATTTCGTTATTTATTGCAGTTGTTAAGATGGATATTTTTGTGATATTTATTTCAGTTTTTTTTTATGGCGGTTTTTATTTCATTCCGTATTTTGATCTGTTGTCAAGGATTGACCCAAAGCTTGACCCTGCATTTACTTACAGTAAATGTAATGTAATGTACATTCGTGTATTATTTATTTTGATTTGTAAATAGATTTTCCAAAATATAATTATGTACAACAGCAATGGTTTTTGATTTTTGAGGAACTCGTGAAAATGAAAATTATGTATTTCTAAAATAATTTTATTGATGCTTGTTTTTACCATAGCAACAGTAACTACAAAAATATTAATTCAAAGTTTTTCATGGAGACAATATTAATACATTCTAATGACTAGAAAATTATTTAAACATTATGAAAAAGTTCAATGATTATATGTGTTATTCAAATGTTTAATTTATGCATTGGATAGCTGGAGAGTGCGAATGAGCAGAAAATTTAAGTTTCATGTCAATTTACGCCCGATGTCAATAATCAATCCTGATCCATTTTTTGCTATCTAAGATTGATATATGAATCCATTTTCTAGGTGAAGCTTTAAAATCAATCTATCTTCGATCTACGATCGATCGAATCTGTTCGAAAATGATAGTTTTTGCTTGCCAATAAGCTATCCGTCCATTTTGACAACTCGTTGGTTTTACTCTCGGATAGGAGATAGATTATTAACATCGGGCGTTAGAGAGCATTAGTGATTATAAGTACATTATGAGAATTGAGACATAACAGGACACATAGAGAACAATTAAGTATATAAAAACCTTTTTTGTATAATACAAACGTAACAATAACATAACAATTTATTGATGACAGGGATAAAACATCAAAAATAATCTAACAAAGGTAAAGTACGATCGACTCGTTTAAAATATCACAAGCTATTTCTACCAATAAAAATATTACACAATCAGACTATAGACATTTCACACTCGATATAGCTAGTGGCTTAGCTGCCATTATACCTAAGAGCTGCTGTTAGTGATTATGAGAAAAAGATATACCTATTATGGATAGTTAATAGGTAACATTAAACGTATACAACAGTGTTATACAACTAATTAACTATGCTACTCCTAATATATTAAGTTTGTTAATAGTAAGTAAGTAAGTGGTTGTAATATTCGAGATTTCGAGTGAGCTATCAATTCCATTTACTTCTGCATCGAACAAATTCATCACGAATTATGCCGTAAGAGCAAGTAGATAAAGTTTGTAAAGTATAGTAGGTATATTATACTTTACAAAATGATTACAAGAATGTTAAAAATAATGCAGTCTTTCAAAGCACAAAAATCTGTTCAAATCCCCAACTAGATTAGGGTTGTAGTTCTAAATTAGCCAGGAATAAGATTACATCACGACAGAAATTGTAGACAAAAGGTTTTGCTCAATCTAGGGTCTTGAAGCGAACCTTAGAAGTATTGAGATAATAGGTACCTACATAAAATACGTATATTCGTTTGCTTTCTACGAATTATATAATTCAGCTTCATCTTATTTACTTTATTGATGCCATTACACCATAAAGACGCAGACACCCATTTAAATCCCAGGCTTTTCCAATACCTTATTTTTCATCCTTTAACCCCATGTATCTAATACTTGACTGCACATGTTCAAGTAGAACTTTGGCGAGAGAATTTCACTATACTGAGTACAATCGTGCGAGTACATGATAGCCGCTGCCATCGTTGTAGCGTTGGACTCCATGTATTTACGTAATACGACTTCTAAGTCGGCAATAGACAGATTATTCTCCAAGTAAAAGTTTTTAGACAGACGGAAGCATATCTCCCAAAGTGTTGTATCAACGGGGAAAATGCTCACGCATTTATCAATGATATTCGCGGCTCTTGCAGAAATGTCATCACTTTCCTCTACTAAAGATTTTGACACAATCTTTTTCTTGAGATATTTCATTTCATCACATGAGCACGGCAATTTTTGATATACAGCTTGATCTATTATAGGGTATGGTTCTTCATTGAGTATAGACAAGGAAATATCTTTGATTCTTTTTGACATGGTGTTCTTTATCACGATTTTGAGTTCATCACTTTTGCGTGATGACTTTTCATTCTCCATGTCTTCGTCGTCTGCCAATTTAGTGTGAGTTACATAAACTCGATCATCTTCTGGTTCGCTCTTTAAGTTGTTTAAAAGTAATCGTAAGCATTCAGCGTAATTTTTGTTGTGGTAGGCTAATTTAGCTGCCATATTGGGATTTCCTGATAAATTATCATGGTTGATCCACGGCTTGAGTATGAGAATAATATCATCTGCCCATGAATTCTTCTTAAAGTCTTTCATTGACGTCAGCGGATTTAGCCTCGGTTCGATGGGCCTTCTGTGTAGTCCATCAATATCAAATGGAAACATAATATCGATTCTATCAATGGGCTGAAACAGGTACTTGTTATTGCTTCGGCTCGCCGGTATTTTGATGACGCGCTTTGTAGTTTTCATCATGATGACTCTATTGCCGCCCTTTTCTCTTTCACTGACGGCCTAATGGAGAAAAAAACAAAGATAGTTTAGTGAAATATAATCAGAGTTTAGGATATTTATTATAACGCAATATAGTATGATGGTATTTTACCTGAAGATGAGTATTTCCTGTTGCAAAAACTCGTCCGTCTTCATCAATGTATATGGTGAAGTCTCCCCCGCAAGCTATTAACGCCTTCGTCTGTAGTTCTTTAGTTTCGACGTCGGGCGTTTTGACGGTGTTTTTCACTCCATCAGTATCAGTGCGGATTCTCACTTCAGTTGGTATTTGTATTTGTTTTCTATCACCGCTACCTATAAACACATCATATTTGTTATCGGGAATATTAAATGATATGCAAAACTTAATACTCTCTCTCTACTATTTCATGAATATTTTATATTCAGTAGAATTATTATTCAGTAGAATATAAAATATTATAATAGAATATATAATATATATGAACAAACCCAATTGTCCATCAAAGTTGAGTCCCCAAGAGTAAATAGTACCGGCGTTATTGATCAGACACGAATGATGCCAGCCAGCGGATAACTGTGAATTTTAAAATATATTATTTTCATTTTTATCATAAATAAATATGTTATCTTTATTTTATTCAAACATTTAAGAAAAACAAAAACTATTTATAGTTATGCAGCGGCGAACTTAGTACCTAAATCAAATTTTTTTATGGCCAATTTAGTGTTCAAAGTTCAACACAAAAAAAGTTACACATAAATATCAAAAGCACTTTAGGTACGTCAAACAAGAAGAATTACCCTTTTGTCTAGAGGGATCTTTTGAGACTTGGATAAATGAATAAATTCGAATGTTTATGAGCATTTTCTTACTCTTTCACGCCATAACGAGGCGTATGTCCTTCCTCAGGCTCTAGACCATCTGTGTAGCAAATTTCATTTCAAATCAGATCAGTAGTTTTAGCGTGAAAGCGAGATAGAGAGACATAGTCACTTTCGCATCTATAATCTATACTAATATTATAAAGAGGAAAGATTTGTTTGTTTGTAATGAATAGGCTCCGAAACTACTGGACCGATTTCAAAAATTCTTTCACCTTTGGAAAGCTACATTATCCCCGAGTAACATAGGCTATATTTTATCCCTGTATTCCCACGGGAACGGGAACTACGCGGGTAAAACCGCGGGGAGGCAGCTAGTATACTATAATCGCACTATAGCATGGATTCTTTATGCCGAAATATAATCTTTTCAAAAACACCGGTAAATCAATAAGCTGGTCAGTTACAAATACGTACCTGCACGACTCTACCGCGAACGTTTCCGATGTCGACCAGCATGGGGAGGAGGTGGGGGTCTACGGCGGGGACGGGCGGGGTTGGAGCGTGTGGAGCGTGCGGAGCGGACGGCGAGGCGGCCCGGCGCGCGGCGGCCGCGCGGACCTGCTGGGGACTAGCGCCCCATGTGTACACCTCACCCTTTGTTGTTAACGCCAACTGTGCACCAACATCAGAATATAAGCTTTAATTAGTTGCTTAAATATACTACGGTTGAGAGCCCTCAGCGCTCACCGAACCATAGAACGAGCGATATTTAGAGATTTTAGAGCGCTAAGTATCTAATTAAAAATGATACTTTTATCATTGATATGATCATAAGTTTTCCATTAACAACAAGAAATGGCAACATCATCATCATCATCATATCAGCCGTAGGACGTCCACTGCTGAACATAGGCCTCCCCCATCAACTTCCATGCAGACCTGTTGGACGTTGCCTGCATCCAGTGGGTTCCAGCGACCCTTATCAGGTCGTCGGTCCACCATTGTGGGTGGACGTCCTACGCTGCGCTTGCCGGTGCGTGGTCTCCACTCGAGAACTCGTCTGCCCCAACAGCCATTGGTTCTACGAGCTATGTGCACCGCCCACTGCCACTTCAGCTTGCTAATCCGTTGGGCTATGTCGGCGACTTTCGTTCGTCTACGGATCTCCTCATTCCTGATTCGATCGCGTAGAGAAACACCGAGCATAGCCCTCTCCATAGCTCGCTGTGTGACCTTGAGCTTTCTTATGAGGCCCATAGTGAAAGACCACGTTTCAGAGCCATAGGTGATCACTAGTAACACACACTGGTTAAAGACTTTCGTCTTTAGGCACTGAGGTATTTTGGACGAGAAGATGTCGCGAAGTTTCCCGAACTGAAAGAAATGGCAACAATTAGATAGAATTAAATCTTAAAAGACTTACGTTATGGAAATATCCAACAGCTATCATGACGACGGACTCGTTAACCCTGACACGGATGGGCAGCGTGCTCTTGAACCGATCGCCGGCGCCGAGCTGACCGAACACGCCAGCGCCGAACGCCCAAACCTCACCGCCAAGTGTTACAGCTACGGTGTGACACGCGCCACATCCAACACTTACCACCTGTATTTAATATAAGTACTCTTGTTATGTTGCTAATTTTGGGAAAAAATTATTTATTTCAAAGAAAATCAATCAGCACACACAGAGATGAAGTTAAGTGGTTCAAAGGCCAATAAAAATTGAGGACAAATATCTTACGTTAATTTAGAATAAAGAAAACTAACTAAAATAAATACCCACGGGGAATCTGATTGGAAACTTTTTAGAACCGTCTATTTCATTTCACTCATATTTGTATAACAGATTTTCGAGCGATACACATCGAACAGTTGGCACTCAGCCTTTCTAAATACTTAATCGCTCAAGATACATATTTATAATATTAATCACATAATATACCTGGAGTATTTTACTATAATCATAAAACAAAACTCTCACCTTACGTCCCTGGAACTTGGTAACTAATCGTGGAGTCCATTCATCATCTATGCCCCCGAGACCGAGCTGACCGTGAACACCCCATCTAAAATTTAATTACTAAACATTTATAAAATACTTAAAAGACTTTAAAAAAAAGATACAGAAGGAGAAGAAATGTTTACGCAGCTTTATCGTTAATGCAATTCCTTATAATCACTAAATATTAGTGTTTAAAATTATACTCTTCAAAAATCAAGCATATCTTGCCATGAATGAACAGCTCTGCATCACCCTGATACTGCCGAAACCGAGTGGTTCCGAACGAGGCCGATGTTACCCGATTCCCAACTCACCCCCAAGTATAGAGTCGTCCGCCGACGTCGACCGCCGCCGAATGGTAGTGTCCAGCTGCGACGGCGGTGAGCGGGGCTCTTGCGGCTTGCAGCGCCGGCACGTGGAACGCCGCTCCTGAAGCACCTGCTGCCTCCCCCGTGCCTCCAGGCCAAGCGACCCCCACACCTAGTTGGCCGAACGAGTTGTCACCGCTCGCGTATATCTACATGAAATCGACACGTTACAAATCATTTACTTATTAATTACTAGTGGCTCCCAGGGAGATCTTAATTTTTCCCGGGATAAAAAGTAGCCTGTGTCGTTTCTCAGGCTTTAGAATTCTGGACTATATAAGTACCAAATTTCACTTAAATAGGTGCAGTAGTTTTAGTATGAAAGCGAGACAGACAGAGTTACTTTCGCATTGATAATATTAGTACCTACCTAAGGAGTACAATTAAATATTATTGAACAAGGAAATAAAATTACCATATCAAGAAACTACTAAGTGACACACAGAGTCATAAACCTTTTTCAGGAAAGCGCAAACACACAGACTTCATCTACAAACAAAGAAATATTTTTTCTATGCCTTTTAAAGTACCATATCGATTTATTTATCTATTTTTTACCACAGTACAAGCTATCCCACTGGCCTGCCAATTAGAAATTAAGAGTAGATTTTAAGAATATAACTAATATAACATACCCCATTTTCAGTCAAAATCAATGTATGGTGCCTTCCACAGGCTATATCTATGACCCTTCCCATGACTTCTGTATTGATGGGAGTGTTTGTCATTAATATTTTAGCGTTTCCATCGTCGACTACTCCCCAGTGGGCTAATCCGCAACTCAAAGTTCTTTTCGGTGTGAACTGATTCTTCCAAGTCTCTCGCTCTTGAGTCACTTCTAAATGTATATCCGGACATGGATTCCTGGCTTCAATTGCGCTCGCGATGTGCATAAAAATTCCGATTAGGTCGACCATTCTTGTTGTCTAAAAAATATTTATTTGAAAATTGATTCAATTCATAAAATTAATTAATTATAAACAATACTGATACATACATAAATAGATGCAATTCCTTGTTTTAAATCCCGCATCACTGGTCGTAGCTGATCTTGCAGAGGATTCATCCATAAACATAGACACTGAAATTATAACATTAATATACTTCACCACTACAACTTAACATCAAAAAGATCTATTTTCTTTCTTTCATTTTATATTTACCTTCAAAATGTATGTATCAAACTTGTCGCACTTATCAATGAGGAAGTCAAATAACCACTGTCCATTTTCCTCCAGCAAAAGTGGTACTAAACACCTCTGCCTTACAAGACAATTGATAGCACCGCGACAAAAACCGCTTCTAGATTTGATAGCAGATAGAAGGAGGTTGGGGAATCCTCTATGTATGCTGAACACTGGCACCAGATCCCATAGACCCAATGCTGCTGTAAATGTTGATAGTTCCAGCAATTCTACTTGAGTCAATGCTGTGAATTTGACATCACTGAAACAATAAGTGGATTATGAAGAAAATATTACTATGAATATATTAATTGAATATAGCCACGAAAAAAATCCAGAGATTAGATAATAATTTATTCTAGAGTGTTTTTATACTTGGTAATTAACGAACCTGGTAGGTAATTCGCGATTTATATACCTACATATCGGAAACACAATAGTTTTATTTGTAGAATCTGTTTCAATATTAATAATGTAAATTTTACTATGAAATGGCACAAATCTTAGTGTTTCAGTGAAATTACAACTTACTTGTCAAACTTCTCTTCATCATTGGTTCCCATTTTAAGCAACAGGGCCAACAATTTGATGGTAATAGCTGCGTTGCCGACCGCGACGACGTTGCCGGTTTGCTTGTACATGGACAACTCGTGCAGGCGCCCGAACACGCCCAGTCGCGCCACCCAACCGTCCGGTTGACTCTACAATAGAGTATACACAATCTAAATAGGTAGAGAAATTTAAATCAAATATAATAGTATCTATCAACATATAAGCATATCTATTACATTCGCAATTTACATTCTTAGAGCGTCTTTATCACTTTTGATCGATACTTGTTTAATAATTTTTAACATGACCTAAAAGCTACCAGACAACCGTTGGATGGAAAGGATTTAAGGTCAATATAAAAGAAACTAACACTTTGGATAGGTAAACAATCAGTGACAACAATAAATGACTACAATATTTTTTTGAGAATTCATATTATGTAGGTTTAGTGGTGGTTTCCACGCTGTCTGACGGAAAGCAGTAAGTGGAGTCCCATAGTGGTGGCCATCATCCCACGCCAGCAATGCAATGTGGTATGATGGCCCTCACCTTGAAGCCCTTAGAGAAGCTTCTTTTCACCCCGCTATTTTATCTTTAGACAACTGCTTGACGTAGGACATGAAATACATAATGTAGGTGTACATATATATCGGCAAACGTAGTGTAGGACGCCCTCCAGCCCGGTGCGCGGTGGTCCGACGACCTGCGTATGGTTGCCGGGAGGGGCTGGATGAGGAGAGCGGAGGACCGGGATAAGTGGCGCGCATTAGGGGAGGCAGCAGTCCAGCAGTGGAATGAATAGGCTGAAGATGATGAGGTGTACATAAAATAGGAAAGGCGATATTGTATAGTGTGGCAGGCATCGAGCATGTAACCAATAGAGTAGCAATAGTGAGCCATTTGTTTAGCAACGCATCAATGATTTGTCACGTATAACTGGTATAACTAACAAACCACGCTCGAACTAAAACAGTACCCGACCAATAAGAGACCTGTGTGTACGACTTGGCCTTGAGTCGGCCAATCAGAACACAGGGGCCGGCGCAGCGTTTTGGCGTATTTTGTTTTCTAACAAAACTGTTAACAGTTCCACTCTATTGGTTACATGCTCGATGGTGGCAGGGTATGTTTGGGTGGTGTACCTGCGAGAGCGAGTAGAGGTAGTGTGCGGGTGGCAGCTTCCCCCGCGCTAGTAGCATGTCGGCGGCGGCGCGCAGCAGCGCCGGCACGGGCGCGCCCAGCGCCGCGGCCGACTGCTCCGCGCCCGCACCGCCGCGCATCACAACACCCACCAACCACTCGCACGCCTCCGAACTGCACAATACACGACCCATCCATTAACTAGTGGTACACTGCTAACTGCGCAATACACGACACGAATCATCCATTAAACTAGTGGTACACCAGCAGTGACGGATTAAGACTTCTCGATGCCCTAAGCAATTCACGCCCATGGAGCCCCCTATCCTTATGACAACTAGCATCGGTCTTTAAACCATTTTTGCTGCGGTTTTTAGTGACGTGAGAGTGAGACGATATGCCCTAAGGATGGATTTTTTTGTGCTTCTTCTAGTGCCCACCAGACGTGATGCCCTAAGCAATTGCTTAATTTGTTTCAGGGTTAATCCGTCACTGTGCACCAGATGATGACATTCTTTGATCATGAGGATGACGGACTATAAAAAGTCAATGAGTGTAACCTTAGTGTAATGGTTATTACAAAAATGTAAATAATATTACAAAATAAAATAGTGGCAAAAATTTTTTTAATTGAGTAAAATACCAACTGTTTTAAAAAATCACGGAACAAAACAGGATTAATAAATATACAGAAAAACTATGACTTACACAGTATTGAGTATATAAGCTCCACAAGTAGTTACAATGAGACACGACTCCAGGTTAAAGCGGGGTAGTTGCAAGTCACACATGAAGGTGGGTTCGCGCCATCCACTCGCCGCGGGCGGGGGTTCTTTTGTAGATAACAAATGAGCGCGACGCACATCGCCTATTAGCTCTGCAGACCATAGTTCGGAATATTCCCTCTTATTGCCTAATAGGCCATCACCCTGTTATGAAAGTGTTTGTACTTACAATTATAATAAATATCTGTTTCAAAATAACTGATCATTATTAAAATACAAGTAATCTTATTTGAATTAGGTATGTCATAATGAATGAAGATGAAATTACCTGAATAACACAAAAATTTGCACTATGAACTTCCAACTCATTTTTCCTAATCAAGTAGACAAGCCTCTGTGACCATAAACCTTGGATATAAAGGCCATCCTTTTTTATATGAGGTCTTAATGTTCTGGATGGGGTATCTTCTTCTGGACTCTCCAACTGGGAATAAGTTTCAACACATATTTGAATCAAATGTAAATGAAAGTAGTTTCTAAAATACAGAATAGTCTACATTTAGGCAACTAATGAAAATAGTAAATAGTTAGTCTTACAATTATAGTTCCTTCATTTAGTTCAAAAGCTGTCAAGAAATGTCTACCATTCACATATTGAACAGTCAAAGCCCAATTGTTAGACCCTTTACGAAATAATGGCAAGTAATCTGTTGGCTTCAATACATACTCCACCATTTGAGATTTGTTATCATCTAGAAAAAAACATACAATAGCCAAAATTAGAACACTCTTATTCAATGAATTAAATAATAAACTTTCACACACAGACAATCTGATCCCAAACTGCATTGCTATAATTTACTACTCAAAGTATCTTGATTTTATTATAAATGTAAAATAGTGTGAGGATGTTTGGTACTGTTTCACATAACTATGGCTAAAGGGATCTGGATGATTCAAGGTGCTGTTGCATTTGCCTAGTTTTTATCTTGAAAAAATTCAAAAGCCCTGGGAATGAATGCAGATGAAGTAACAGGGCAACTGCTAGTTAAGGTACAATGTTATTACCTTTTGATCCACCTTGAATAAAAAATGTTATTTTATCTTTAGACAACTGCTTGATGTAGGACATAAAACCATCTCTTTTATCTTTATCATTTTGGGCTTTGGTCTGTTGAAGCCAGTTGTACCCAAATGATCTATGCTCCAGTACTAATTTCCACTGATGAGATTTGCTCCCAGTTATCTAAAAGACAATAAATAAGGATAATCTTAATTTTAGACTGAAAGATTATTATATTGATTTTTTTCCAACATCAGAGAACAATAGAAATGGTTGCTTTTAAATTACAATTTTTATTTGCTACTTTGTTTAAATGCACAAGTCAATATAAAGTTACTTACCAAAAGAGCCAATAAATCTAATGAGTCATCAAAACATATTTGCAAATCAGTTATTTCACTGGATACTTTACATTCCCCAACTACACTCTGTGACTCCAATGAGTAAAATGTTATGGTCCCAGACTGGAAACATAAAAGTCTTCAATATATATTTATTTCCAAAACAAAAGCTTGAACATCTACAATAATTACATAGAATCCTTATCAAAAATACACCAAGATATTTGCATAATTTTTTTTAAACACTATTATTATTATTGCTTTAATATTGTATAGAGAAAAAAAATATTACTTTTAAATACATACATATATAGATAATTACATCCAGACACAGAACAAACAGACATATTCATGCATACAAATGTTTGTCCTGGGTGGGATTCGAACCCACGACTGGGGGCTTGAGAGGGTCACTAACCACAAAGCCAACCGGTCTGTCAACCTATTTATTATATTATGTTACTTAGTTATATATTTGTCATAATTTGTATATTGTTAATATATCCTTAGGTACAATAAATATTAAACATGCACACACTATATTTATTATGCTACTATGAGTGAAATAAATGAATTTCCCTGGACATAAGGATCAAAAGTACATCAAACAGAGTTTAAGCTATTTTGATGTTTCATACAGGTAAAATAATATCCAGTTCAATAATATGAATTTCTATATTCTCACCTTCGACCCAATGATTAATATATTCTCTGATTCTTTTGTCAACCAACAAACTACACATGTTGGTTTTGGTATGGTAGCAAGTGGTAAGACAGTCACACTAGAGAGTGACCACCTGTGATCAAATGTATTTTGAGGTATAAACAAGGGCAGAAATGGCACCAGCAACACCTTCTGTTCACTGACTATAAGGACCCAAGTGCCACTAGGTTCAAAACACATACAGTAAATAGGATTATCTTTAAAATCCCAATCATATGTTTTTTCAAGCCTCTCCAGCTGAGCATCAATGAAAATAAATACGAGTTCCTTGTTACTTGAAAAGGTGAATAGCTTCTTGAGACCCATCTCGTAGAAACTGTATGTCGTTATATCTAGGTGAATTAATACGTCTAATTTAAATAAACCAGAAAAATCTAAATGTTCACTTTGTTGAGCCATTTTATTTGTTTTTGTTAGGGCAGATATCAAGCGATGAAAATGTTTTAATACTTCTAATCAGTTTCGATCACCCATCCGTCTTATAGATTAGACGGGGGGGGAGGGAGGAAGAGAAATATTTTCTAATTGACTTGTTAATGACAACAAACCACTGACGTAACAAACTCTCGGCATTGGTTGTCACTTGTCAATGTCAGCTGTAAAAAATATACTTTTTATTTATTCCTTGCAAAACAAGCTAGAGTCAGAGACCATGCTGCCTAACCAATACGAAACAAAGGTACAGTCTTTGACACACATAAAAGAGAGATAGTTTAATATGCAGAGAATAAATTAATTTAAAAAGATGTAGAAATAATAGGATATGAAAATATACAACTGGCAACAAAAAAAAATTTATTTACTGTAATTTTGATGTCCACTCTGCATATTACCTATAGAAACGCCTATGAAAAAACGGTTTTATTTTATAATAAATAAAAAAAATATATATATATTTGAAAAGAAAACGCTTGTGTGTTATAAGTGTAATGCGAAGTGTTTCGATTGCATAGTCGATTAAAATTCATGACAGTTACTATTTTTACACATTACTATTTTTTAAGGCGCATCACTATTGTTTGTTAAAAGAAGTGACATAAATGGCGCAAATTTTAACTTTTTATAATTGTTTTACAAAGATACCTACTGTTCGTAGGTAATTTAAATCTAGTATCTAGTAAGCTGGTATGTAAATAAATAATATGTTCAACGGATATAATGGTGAGTTAATAAATATCATAACATAACCTATTTTCTTAACTATTTTAAATATGTTTCAGTTTCTGGGTTCCAACAATGTTTTCTTTACGCTGTATGAAAAGCATCAAAAGAATACCATCTCTGGGATCCACTACATACCAAAGCAGAAAACAGTCGATATTTAACCGTGGGGTTCATTTTCTTTTTAAGAAAAACTTGCTGCTTACTAATAGTATTACATCAGGAGGATTTATGGCTATTGGTGACTTAGTACAGCAAGAATTTGAATTCCAATCTAAAGTAATATCAGTGAGATATGACTGGGGACGCCTAGGTATGCTGAAAATAAATAACTAGTTTAAAACTTTAAATAATAAATAGGGTATTAAAAACCATTAATATAGGTATCAACTAATCTATTATGTAGGTACCTATGTGTTATTTGCTTCAGAATCTTCTTAACATATTTAGAAAATCTTTTTTCTAACCTAATGTTCTGAGAACTTGTTTTCCTCAGAGTCAGCCCTAAAACAACAATTAATTTAGGTATTTATGTTATTTTTATTTTCAGGCCGTATGTTTATAGTTGGCACTCTTATGGGCCCTATGCACCATTACTATTATATTTATTTGGACAAAATTTTACCCAAAGCAGATATCAAAACAGTTTTATCAAAAATATTTTTCGACCAGGTGCTTGCTTCCCCAGTTACAATATTAAGTTTTTTTTATGGAATGGGGTTTTTAGAAAATAAGTCTTTACAAATATGCAATGAAGAAATCAAGGAAAAGTTTCAATATGTTTATGCTGTAAGTACCTATTACTAAATAAAGAATTAAAGGTGAATAAATAACTAATATTTCCTTTGCTTATAAATTAACTATCTACTTTAACTTCACTTGTACTTAAATGATCTAAGTCTTCATCAGCCTTCACACACTTACAAAACCTTCAAAGGTATATATATTTATTAAACTATTAATAAATGGGTTGTAGTTGAATCTCATGCAATGGAAACTATATAAAAATTATAGTAAAAGACCGAAAGTATAAATGTTTCTGTGACTTATCAAGATATTTATTTTGTTTCAGGGAGACTGCATGTTCTGGCCTCCAGTGCAATTTATAAATTTCTATTATTTGCCAACTCACTATAGGGTAGTGTACATAAATGGAGCTACAATGATCTTCAATATATTCTTATCATACATGAAGCATTATGATCAACATTAACTATGTAAATACGTACACCTAGATAGTTATCTTATCTGGTAAATAATATGCTATTTAATGCAGGTTTATGCTACTAATAAATTATTGAATTATAAAAAGTATTATTAAATGATGTAAAATATATTAACATGGTAAACTTATGTAGCCTCATTTTGTATTCTGCCCAGGATTATTTTTTGGTTTTTTATATGTTGTAAGTAATTTATATACCAAATATTATATAATAACAGTTTATTAGTTGTTTGATCATTATGCATTACAATCACTAACAATATAATGGAACACATCACATGCTATAATAATCAATGTGACCCGAATAACTCCACTTTCCTTGTTAGATATGATAGCACTTAATACTTTGAAACTATTTATTGCTAAATGTTTTAATGACCAACATAGTTTTGATCCCAAATAGTTTGTAAGTTGTTTTAAATAAAATTATCCCCAACACATAGTCCAATCATCTTTCCTTGTTTGAAGTTTGACTATTATACGATACAGAGCCAGCGCAGGTCCTAGGGGTAGACCTAATCCTCTAACTATGTCAGCTCTCCGTGCCATACATAGAGCTTGCCCATCAAACTCCTATAACAAACAAACAAAGATATTTCACATACAATCAACTAATTAATAAAAAATAATAAGTAGATATTTAATGTACCTGTTCTTTTAATATAGGTGCACCCTCTGGAAAATGCTTAGAAAAATATTCAAATACATCATTAGAGGTCCAGTTAGTAATATCTGGTATACTTGGATCAATAGGAACTTCTTCTGACAGTTTTGATGGTGCTCTATCCAGTTCGTGTGGTTTAAGAAATGGGTCAACTGATGGTGAACTATTCCTAGGAATGATAGCTGGAGATCCCACAACTGTTGGTTGTGACTCAAGACAATTATTACATTCCCATTGATCCCATGCCTTATGTCTTTCTGGTATTCTTGGAGCATGACAAAGTGCATGATAGGCATCTGAACAAACACTACATACTGTCAAAATACCCTGGAAAGAAAACAGTTTTATTAAAAAAAACATTATATGGTATACCATTATGTTTACTTAAGTATATAAAACTTACTGCATCATTTGTTTCACAGCAGATTACACATGTCTTACAATGAGGACATTGCCATGTATTGTCTGGTCGAGGCTTAAGGATACCAGATCCAGCTTGAAGACAACTTAAGTGTGCTTTATTGTTACAATCCCGACATTCTACTAGTCTATCATTAGACCCTCTAGGTTTTTGTACAAGGCATACTGAACAAACACCAGATGTTTCATGTGGGAGAGGCTCTTCTTGCTCAATATCATCTCCATCACCACTACCATCCATTGAAAGTTGGCTCTCAGACAGGGGAGTTCCATCCATATCTGTTTTTTGAATCCCTGCAGTCATCAACCGTTTCTTTATGGTACTTTTATTTAATGAACCTACTGGTCTACCTCTCTTACGTTTGCTAGGTACATTATTATCAGATGGATCAAATACTTTTTTAGCCATTTTGCGTCTTTCACCAACACGTACACCTGCATTACGAGTACTAATACTATTACTAGATGCACCCCCTCCACGCTTTTTAGGTCGTCCTCTCATTCTTTGAGGAGATGATCTACATGAAGAGTTAGCTGATGATGTCATCTGTAATATATGAAATTTTAATATTTTGTACTTATTAGGTATGTTAGATTAATATATATTTTTTTAATATTGTTTTCAAAGTCTACTCCCTAACCTACCTTGGTATTGGAGTCCATATTATAATCAAATTTACAACTATCTGAACTGTCACCATCATGATCAGCAGGGCCTAGTGCTAAATTCCCATTTGGTAACTTTACCAGACTGCCTGATGAAAGTTCTTTATTAACAATAGTCTCTAGTTGTTTCTTTGTATATTTTGATTCCTGTGAAGCTGCTGCTCGAACAAGGTCATCAAATGCAATCCCATTCTCCAAATAACTTTGGTCTTGGTAAATAAGAGTTGCTATAGCTGATGTTATAATTCTCCGTTCACTTGTTACTATTGTTGAAGCCATTTCTGTGTTAATAATAACAATAGATTATTAATAATAGTCGCAGGTGATAATAAAAATAAGAGGAAAACAAATAAACTTACTGTTATTTTGACTTGATTTCGTCCGCCACTTCGCAGCGTTTCGATAGCTCACATTATCTTTATAATCAACTTTATAGATACTTTTTTCTTTAAGACAACGTTTGAGATCAGCTTTTGTATCTTTAGGTGTTACTTTATAACACTTTATCATAAACTTACAAATTCTACTAATGTCTGGTCTTGATTTCCTGGAACGCAAATGATCTATCGCAGCTAAAATTTGATTTTTATACTTTATCTCTGACATTTCTGTAAGTAATTAAAATACACAAATAAGTACATATTTAATTATTGTATAAAAATGGACGCGAAAAGTTGTTTCACAAACCTGAGTACAATCATACCGGCGACTTATGATGCAGCGTTAATATCCTGACTTGTTTGAAGTTGGATTTTCCTCCCCTTTTCTTATTACTTCTATGCCTACGAAATTAATTAAATTGAAAATTCACACACGATACCATACGAATCACGAACACAACGCAACCAACGATTGAATCAATTGAATGGCAGCAGGGTACGATTTTCATTTACGGATATGAAACGAATGATAAAAAAAATAATGGTAAAATGATTGAACGAAAAATACAACACTATATAAAGTAGGGTTGTACGGTTCGCCTGTGAACATTCATAGTTGGTATTTGTACTTCTACATAAAGAATATGCAGACAAAACGTTACGATGGGCGGCCTTAACACTTGTAGTGATCTCTTCCAGCAGCAACTCTAGGAAGGAGAGGATCTATAAAAATTGAGAACGGGGGTGTAAGCAGGGACAGGAATAATTTTTTTTTTATGTAAAATATAATATAAAGTGTAAATTATACAAAACTTAACTAATTTAAATACACACGCAGTACTATGAAAAAAAAACAATGAAACTAAGAATTTTACTAAGATAATGGTGAAATGACTGAGATGAGTTACATTTATAAGTGTAATAAAAACGAATCATTCCGATATATCGTTGGAAAACATCGAACAAATTAGAAATATCGATGTTTAGTGCATCCCTGATTCGATGACAGTCAGATGGAAAATATGAAACAGCAAAGTTTGAAAGTTAATAATTGAGTAACAAAACAACAATAAATAAAATGGGTGTTTTGTAGTGTTAGCTTTGAGCTTTATTTAATTGTAAACTTAGTGACAGTCAAGGTCAATCATGACTTCAGTAATTGTACGTCGTTTGTCTTTATCGTACAAACAATACCATTATATACGAGCTGCGTTTTATTCATCACAACCGGAACACGCAAGAGAATCTGGAAAAGTAGTTAACGTAGCTATCATTGGATCACCAAATTCCGGAAAGAGTACCCTGATTAATAATATCACTGAAAGAAAGGTGCCAGTACATTTATCTTTTTAATATAACCTCAAATTAACCAATCTTAACTATAATAATATAATTTTATAACTCATTTTAGATATGTGCTGCGTCTAACAAAGTTCATACAACGACAAAACTAATTAGAGCTATGTGCTATCAGGATGATACACAGATAATATTTTTGGATACACCCGGAGTTATAACATCTAAAGAACAAAAAAAGTAAGATACTGTAGTAGTTTTGTGATTTCTAACACCATTAAGTAATATACCTTCAACATAAGTTTATCAAGTTATAACCAGACATCAGAGTTTACTTTAATACATTTAATTTATTAAGTATATAAATTCTTAATAGTTTGAAGAAACTGTACTTTATGATACCTAGATAACAACCATCAAAACAATATACATTAATTAAATGATGTTGTTATTTTTTTCTCAGGTACAATTTGCCTGAATCAATGATAGGAGCATGCCACAAAAGCTTAAGATGTGCAGATGTTATTGGTGTAGTTCATGATGTTTCCAACCGTTACACTAAAGAGAGCATGCACAGTGATGTGGCCAGCATGCTTAATATGGTTAAAGAAATACCTAGCTTTCTTATATTAAATAAGGTAGGCAGTCATTTACCAACTGAAAAAGTTATTTAAATAAAACAAAACCTAACTTTTTGTTTACTAAAACATAGTTTTTTTTATCATTAAATAACATATACAAATACTAAATTCTGTCTTTTATTTTCAGATTGATACATTGAAATCGAAAAGTCAATTATTAACAATAATAAGGAACTTAACAAATGGTTTGATTGCTGGAAATCCAATACCTGGTACAAATAGAGATGTGGATAAAAAGAAAAAAGTGCAGGGATATAGCCATTTCTCTGATGTGTTCCTTGTTTCAGCTTTGAAAGGCGACGGAATACAGGATATTAAGGTGTCAATAATTTATTGTTCTAAACATCTTTAAGTATAATTAACATCCATAACAAGGATAAAACTATAAATAAATACAACTTATATGGAACCCAAAACTATATGTATATAAACCATAAAAAACTCAACTAGAGAAACAGATAAAAAATAAACTAAACATAAATAATTAACAAAATAATTTCAAATATAATATCTGTTAGAAATTCCAGAATTATGGAGATTCAAGTTATTAAAAGAATAAGTTTATAGAGGTTATGAGATATTAAAACCTCACAATTTAACCTGGATTTCCAGGCAAATTTCCTAAGATAAATTAACACTACTTACAAAACTCTTTTATAAGGTTTTGGATTCATCTATATCTATACTAATATTATAAAGAGGAAAGATTTGTTTGTTTGTTTGTAATGAATAGGCTCCGAAATTATTGGACCGATTTCAAAAATTCTTTCACCTTTGGAAAGCTACACTATCCCCGAGTAACATAGGCTATATTTTATCCCTGTATTCCCACGGGAACGGGAACTACGCGGGTGAAACCGCGCGGAGGCAGCTAGTGTTTTATAATCAGCATTTTTGTTTGCTTTTCTAGCAATATCTCCTGAGCAATGCTAAACCGGCAAATTTCCAATACTCATCAAGTAAATGGACTGATCAGTCACCTGAGATATTAATAGAAGAAGCTGTGAGAGCAAAATTTTTGGACTTCCTATCACAAGAGATTCCATACAGCCTGACTACACACTTGGAATATTATGAAGAGATAGAAGAAGAAAATAAAATTATCTGTTCTGTTGCTGTAACATGCCCTTCAGTGAGACTTGTGAAGCTTGTTGCTGGGGCTGGAGGGGGTCGTTTACAGCAAATAAAGTCGTACGTAAGAAATGATTTAGTTGAACTATTTAAGAAAAATGTCTCTATTGACATTCAATTGAAAGTTGAAAAGCAAAAATCCAAAACATAGTATTAATAACTATACTAGCTAGGTATTATGTACATTGTAAAAAGTGAACATTTTATGTTTTATTTATATCGATTTATACAATACACGTGAAAATGAACTTTATGTATATTATTTTATTATTTATAAAGTTGTTTAAATTACGTTATTCCAAACTGCTGTAAGCAATAAAAACTGAACTGGATGGGTCTGATAGTATGTACTAAAATTATCTCAATTCACTAATGTAATACCTAATCGTCATATTGTACAGTACACCCCCGCTGCTGTCGCAAAATACATTTTAATAAAGGAATAATAAACCACAAAACATATTCTAAACACTTCTGCTTGAGTTTCTTTATAATGGTACCTTTTTAAGGTACCTAAATAAGGAAGACTTAAAATTGTCATTTTCGTCTGATCCCTTAGTTGGTGGCAATGTGGCACCCATTTCATTCATAATTATTATCATCAAAAACTAGTTGGGTTGTAATTGTATAAGGTACTAGCTGCCTCCCCGCGGTTTTACCCGCGTAGTTCCCGTTCCCGTGGGAATACAGGGATAAAATATAGCCTATGTTACTCGGGGATAGTGTAGCTTTCCAAAGGTGAGAGAATTTTTGAAATCGGTCCAGTAGTTTCGGAGCCTATTCATTACAAACAAACAAACAAATCTTTCCTCTTTATAATATTAGTATAGACAAACATTATTGGAATGTGGACTATAGTTTCACAATATATTTTATTGAAATAGGTGTAATAGAATTTGGCCTAATTCCAAATCCAATACTTTTTGGAGGACGAAATTACGTAAGGGAAGTCAACTGTCATTTATTATCGAGAACAAGTCAGGAGCATGTCTCTCCATCCAATTGCTAGAGCAAATGCTATATTTAGTTAGGTCTTTGAGTTAGGTCGTTTATGTCTAACGTAATCAATGAAGTCGTAAATTTTCTTAAAACTTTCATGATAGTTTTGTTTCATATGAGTTTTACAGTTCATTATTAACATGAGTGTCTTAGACGAGTGTTGTGAAGTGCCGAATTGTTGCTGGTGTATAAAGTTGCGACGAGGCTGCTACCTGATTGCATTTTCATCATTAATACCGCTTCTCGTGTTATTGTTCCTGCTTGGCTTGATCACTGCAGGCTATAAAGACTTGGGCCTCGGAGAAGAGTTGACATTGTACACAATTTACTTCTATTTCATTGTTTGCTTTATGCTGTTTGTCGCAAGCGTAGTCCTACTGTTCGGATTGTGTTACAGAAATAATGATATGTTATCAGTGTACGTGTGGCATCTGATGGTGCATGCATTGATAATCACCCCATTCTTCATCTTCTGTTTCCTAATGGCTATAAGTAATCGCTCTACAGTTTTAACGATATCTGTTATTTTATATTGCTTAGTTTACTTAACTTGTATCTACCACTATTTTCTTGTAACGAATTCTTATCGAATGACAATATGATATTTGTTTTATGCTTTTGATTGATTTATTATTACACCGAGAGTATAGCAAGGAAATAGCACAATAGCTCATTGTTGTTGAGACAACAATAGCTAAATGAACTGAAGTTTGATCCTGTACAGGAGTAGAATTCCATTTCCGAGCTGCATTTTAACGTTTGTTGTCGACTGACCTCCGTTCTAGGAAACCTAATTGAGAAAACCTGTAGATAGACAATAGAATTGCTTCAGCATTATGTACTTGTCTATTCTATACTAGCTATATACTGTTTAAATGGACTCTCAAATTAATGAGGTTTGCGTTTGAGGCGACTCAATAGTGTTAGGTATAGGTATATTGTAAAGACGGCTATTTATCCTGAGGTAGCTACCTGTCCACTAGCCACGACTGAGGCTTCAATATCCTTTCGCAGGATATTCTTAGTTAAGAATAGAATAGTACAAAACACGAGACCACACAAGTTTGTTAAGACTTGTTTACGGACAGTTACAGTTTCAGTTTATGTGATGGTAGTCCGCAACTTGCTGTGTAGGTAGGTACTTACTTTACACATATACGATTTAAATGATCTTAGTTTTGGACAAAACTATTTAGTCTAATTAGAATTGCCCACATTACAATAAATTCAACCTTCATATAGTCCTTAAAGTTAAGCAGTTAAAGTAACACTCATGAATATACATTAATAAAGTTGTCCCTGAACAAATCTACCTATAAGTACCTACGATGTGCCTACTTATCATCATGCTTTTTAATCTTCGTAGGACTACTACTAACAGGACAGTTAAGATGATATTATATACTTATCTATTTATTATAAACTATTACATCAACAGATTTATATTAATTGTATGAACTCGCAATTTCTATTGTATAGACTGCATTGTAACAGCACGTTTAAAAGTAAAATATCTACCTACCTTCTACTCATACTAGGTACTTAGGTACTACTCATAGGTAAGGAAGCAATAAATAAGATTTTCAGTTCGCGAAGATTCTCGGCTCCCTCAGTGCCTTCTTTGTTCTTACTTTCCTGTTCTTTATTGTCTCCTTCCACCATTTAACAAAATTTCCATTCACTGAACTAAGGTGCAAATGAACTAAGGTAACTCGACAAGTTTTATGTAAATATTTTATAATCTATACTTATTAGAAGGAAAGTCATAATTTTACTACATAACTTTCCTGGCTTGCTCTATGTTTGTTATCTTACCCGGTCGAATACTTATGTATTAAATAACTAATAGATCTATACCTAAGAATAAAAATATAGGTAATAAATATGACTAAAGGCAGCATTTCATAAAATATTTATAAAAGATTTTGGTTCTACTGTGCGCCACGCGAGTTAGTATAGGAAAACATTATCGAGAGGTGTGTCGACAACAATCCTTACACGAGTCGAAGGCTCTTATTCCGATTGTATTGTAAGCGTTAGTATCAATGAGGGCTCGTCGATACTCTCGCCGGGGCTCGGTGGATATTGAGGGGAACCGCCTTAGAAATATCGGGATAAAAAAGCTCTTTCACGAGGAAATTCGTGATTACCTTGAATTAAAAGTAAAGATAACGTTTGCGAAACGGAACTACATATATAGAAGTTTCTGTTTTTTAGGTTCATGGCAAATAAATTTGCTTACAAAATTTATCATTTATAAACACTACCTACCTATAAATATTGCTAGTTACCTACCTACATAAAGGTTGAAATCTCACCTGAGATGTTAAAGCCATCCCCTCACTCCGGATATGTTGAAATCCTTCCAAAGTAAAGCTTTTAACCTCTCGAGTCACAATTACACTTGTGTGCTCCTAAAAATTCACACCGACCGCATTTCAGTAGATGGAGTCCAATCGAACAAAAGTTTCAACGATATATGTAGATGAGGCACCTTCCTGCAGTAGGTAACCACTCGATTTAGAAAATGGCCTTTGTATTCATTCCATGTTAGGCCAAAAGTAGACGTACATTTGAGAAACTGAAAAAATAAAACAAAAAATGCCCGTTTATTATCGCTTTCCTATCTTTTAGGTATATCATGTAGGTACAAAAGTAGGTGAGTAAAACGCTGAAAAATAAGAATGGATGAATCCTGAATTTTGGTCTAATTTAAGAGGGATTCTGTTATAGAGCCTAGTTGAAATGGTTTCATGCGCATTCCATGTCTGTTGTAGGTGAGCATCTTATCTATCGGTAAATAATGAGTTGATTTTAATTTTAAACTTGTTAGATAATTAGAGAGAATCTATACCAGCTCAGAAATAATTTATCAAACATGTACCTACCTAACAAGTGGATTGAGTGTATTGGCCCAGCTTCTAAGTTCTAAGACTTGGTATATATATATGTAAGTCTTATGCACTATACTCGGCTGAGCATTGAGCAAGTCGAAAATTCGGCCACATGTGCACGGGCACGTCTGTGAACTTAGGATGTGCTTAGTAACGCGCTAAAACGCTCCTCAACTTTGTATCGCTCTCGGGAGGGATTTAAATGTTCATTCGGTCTATTTTATTTGGTATTGTACTATTGATATTTACCCGGCAGCCCGATTGGCAGCCCGGTTGGCTTTGTGGTTAGTGACCCTGACTCTCAAGCCGCGGGTCGTGGGTTCGAATCCCACCCAGGACAAACATTTGTATGCATGAATATGTCTGTTTGTTCTGTGTCTGGATGTAAATATCTATATAAGTATGTATTTAAAAGTAGTATAATTATGTAGTAGGTATATCAGCTATCTGGTTACCATATCACAAGCTCTGCTTAGTTTGGAATCAGATTGGCCGTGTGTGAAAAATGTCCCAGAATATTTTTTTATTATTATTATTACCTACTCTGACGAATGAACTGCGATTGCCTAAACTGGATACAGTAACTATGACAGTACTTTTTTATAGGTACCTACCTGCCTAAAATTTGTGAATACAGTGCAGTGACACATAATAAAGTATGGATTTTATCGTCAAGTTGTAGGTAAGTACTTAGGTAACTAGTAATTATTTTATGCCAAAAAAAAACTAATGAGTTTCCGCAATAGGTAGGTACTCACACAAAATTATAAAATATAAATATCTAAATATACGTAATAACTAAGTACTTATTCGTTCACAGACACTTATAAATTGTAGACAAACGCTCGGTTTTGAAGCTTACTTTTGCTCTGTACTACGTATGTAAATACTTACTTATTTTTAAGATCTTAAGTCACAAAAGGCGTTCTTTCATAGTTCATATCCGTCTGCCGCGTCTCGCAACATTTTACTCTCTGGATTAAAATGTAGAATACATTTTATCATGGAGAAACTTAAGATCCCGAGGGATGGGGAGTAGCCAGTCTGTTTTAGTGAATAGTGTTGTAGTAAATATTTCGATTAATTGCAGTTTAAAAAATGTGAAAGGTTTGTCATAGTAAAGTGCTCTGACTATAATCATTACCTCCTATTAGGTACATGTAGCCGCGGAAAAAAACATTTTCATGGAAAGTAACTTGGTAACCCTTAAGTGCCATGGTGCCTATGGGTATGCATGTTCGCTTCGCTTTTAATATAAGTATATTTTTTGCAAATACTGAATTATTTTTGATTCCTCAATGACAGTAAAAACTCTACAATAACAATCGTAAAAATTTAAGTAGACGTGAAGCTTGGCCAAAATAATAAGCGCACACTTTTTAAAGCTCTGTGAGTTCATAAAAACGGAATGAGTGTAACTGTACTTCTAACTTTTCGATTCCATCAAGGACAGGATATAAGGCCAGTAATCGGTTATCAAAAATATGGTTCATTCCACGTAGATTTATAACTCTATATTCTAAATATCTTTCGAGTTTAACAAATAATTCATACATAATCAGTTCATAACCGTAGACTCTGAAAGAGCTACAGAGATAGGTACCTACTCATTATATTATATATAAGACGCAATCGTTTATATTATATGCTCGTAAAAAATAATGCTGAATGCATTTTTCCTAGGAGCTTCAAAGCTTTGACGGTGCTTAAAATTGTCTACGAAAGCTTTTAGTTTCGTGTTCATAAAAATATGTATTTAATTTATATTTCTGCGATGATTTTCACATAGTTATTTGTATATTAACTATATTCATGTCATGTATAGTAACTATATTCTTTTTTTGGGTAACCCTGCATAATCTGTGAGTTACTTACGTGGTTCAATTTTACAGAGATGACGATTGATATCTCGCGAGCAATAAATAACGTTCCCAGCTGAAACACATGAGTTCATTCGCGCCATCACCCAACGATATTTCACGTAATGTGCTCCAGAGGACCGCTATCTCCAGAATTTATCTAGATAGCGAAAAAGACCTACGTTAAGGACTAATAATATCTAAATCATTTACATATGTCACAAGCTTTTACTACTTTCAACTCGAAATAGAAACAAGTTTTTATATAAGTTGACTTTGAATACTTATACTTGATTCGGTTACATATAAAACCTTTTATTTACATACATTTACCTAAAATTATTAATATTTTTTTCATTCGATAGTTGAAAGTTTGGGTTAAAAGGAGGTTTGTTATCTCTTTTATTGAAATCATAAACAGGAACATATTTTTTGGATAACCTTACTAATAATTAAATAAATTACCTACCTACCTCTTCATTTACATTTAATTTTAATATAATGTTATCGTCACACATAATAGGTGTTTGTCTAACGCAATTAAAGCTTGATATAACAAGAACCAGGTTTAAGCTTTCTAGAGTTTGTGGTTAGATTTGTAGGTCTCTACATATTCATACACTCTCGCAAACTTCCTCGTGGTGCGGCGGGTGCAAGACGAGCTCGTGTGAGTGTTAGTGTGCTGTTCGCAGATACTATTAAATAGTGTAATAAGTACATAAGTTTTAGCCCGAGCACCGGTAGAACGTGATTCACTCGGGTCGTTTCAACTATTTACGTTCGACTACCAACCGCCAACAACATTATTTTATAAGTGTTATAAACTTTTGATTACTTTATTCATTCGACTCTTTAATGGCACAGTGTGCGAAGTCCCCTAAACTAGAGAACGACTCGGTATGAGAAAGTTTAAGCATGAGTAAAGGGTATTCAATTTCTTTAACGACCATCATTTTTGTCGGGGCTTGCCATGAATCTTGAAGATAACCGTTTAATGGAAATAACAGCTCGGCGAAGAACATTATGGTCATACGCGAACTATCGCCTGGCTATAACCTTAAAAGGGTAATATTTCTGCATAAATATAAACTTTTTGTTTCAGAAAAGTAATATCATTCCCATATTATACAAATTTATTCAGATCGTATTTTTCTCGGTCAAATTTAATTAAAATGTCGTTTCTCCTACGAGAATATGCGAATTAAACTGAAAAGGAACAATAAATTGTTCGAGGAAAGATTTTCTCCTATTTCATTTTAAATAAGCAAAATTACAAACGACTGCATTTTCTAGTCACATCATAACAATTCTACATTTTTAATTATTTTACCTAATGTTTATCTAGATTAATAGCTAAGTTTTACAAATATCTATCATTAAAAAATAGCTTAGAAATACGAAGGCTTAAGTACCTACAAAACCACAATAGAAAATTCTGCAGCAGCTACCATGTAAATAATTACAATAATTCACATGTAAATGTTAGCTATAAAGTGAGTTTGAAATAAACAAATAAATAAAGAGTTTTAAGCTAGAATTATTGGGACCAAAACTAAACAACTACTTAGTTAATTTATTAACCTTCCACATTTAAATATTAAATTCCAAACATAACTACTATTTAATCATTGATGAAAATGTTGAAATAGCTTCTTGAAAAGTTTAAGTCGTAACGAGCGTTATGTTTCTTGTGAAAAAAAAATACACAAACAAAGTTCAAACATACGTAAAAGGATTCCAGTGTAAACAATGTCAAATCAACACGATGAATTTATCTAAAGGGAAATCTCCCTCGCGAAAAGCAAACACGTCTCGAGCAAAAGACTACTGAGGGATGAGTGATTCACTGGGTTAGAAAATGTTAGTTGATTTTTGAATTTCACTCTTCAATGCTCGCTTTAACGTGGGGTGAACCAACGCGCGCCCAATTGTGTTTACATGTTTTCCAGTGATCATCTCCAATCAACAATTTTCTGGGGACGTTGCTTCATGTGTTGATTTATGTTCATGTGTTTTTGATTTGTTAGTTATTTTCGTGCTACCAATAGGTTGTAAATAAATAAAGAAATGTACCTAAGTATAAAAATAAGTAGGCAGCTCGAATATAAAATATCGGCTTAACAGCTATTTCATTGCAGTGGATTGATTTTTTTATCTATATCTATACTAATATTATAAAGAGGAAATATTTGTTTGTTTGTTTGTTTGTTTGTTTGTAATGAATAGGCTCCGAAACTACTGGACCGGTTTCAAAAATTCTTTCACCTTTGGAAAGCTACATTATCCCCGAGTAACATAGGCTATATTTTATCCCTGTATTCCCACGGGAACGGGAACTACGCGGGTAAAACCGCGGGGAGGCAGCTAGTTATTTATACGAGCAACAATCATCTGTATGCTTGATACATCATGAATATAATGCGGAAATTGCATGCGCGTTACTATAGGTACGTATCATGAAATTATTATTGCGTTTTAATGTAAAGTTTAAATGGAATAATGTGCGATGCAAGAAAGGTTTACTAGGCGGTACATTAATTAGTTATGTGGAGTTATAATGAAAGCTAAATGCTTACTCTGTGTTAAACTAGTCGTTAAAGTCAGTGAAAAAAGAGGAAAATTGAAGTGAAGCCAATTTCTGTAGATGACAGGAAACTTTGTTAAATGTTATAACAGTGGAATTTATGATTAGTCTGAGTAGTGCAGCGCAGCTCTAACTTTAGAATTCAATTAGGTAGCGGCGATTACGAATACTCATTTTTTAACACTGACTTTGCTTCAGTTCGTGAAGTAACTTTGTTATAAAATAATCTTTGTCCGCCGGCATAGTTATATACCTACAAATTAACCATTATGAAATAGGAAGATGTATCTGTAATTTAACTTAGGTTGTCTGTCATCCATATCTTAATCTCTAACACTTCACTAATCACACTTAGTTCAATATTAGTCCTTATCCGAATGTTATCAGGCGTTAATTAAACTAATGCAAGATCAAAGCCCCTGTTACTGTTGGGTGCTATCTGTTTGTGCTGCATTCTTTATATACTCGTACATCTGATAAAGTATTTTATTCCATACCTTTTTATGTACACCATTACATTAAAGTAATTACTACTTTGTGCTCTCAACAACTACGGGATAATCATACAAATACCGATTACTCTAAACATGCTTAAATTAATATCTATAAGTAGTTCATTAAATTAATTAGACAAACATATGTTTTTAAAACCGTTTAAATGAGAGTCAACATGCCTATTTGGGTACTTGACCGCAAATATCCTAAAGATTGAGGTAGGAAGTCCTAAATTGAAGTGAAGTTTTCTCATTAATTTGATTACGTCGATCCCAGGGCCCGACCCGTGTCACAAGTTACTTCATTAGTTACGCAACTTGCTGAAAGTAATCCTAGGGAATTACGTTTTGTAAGACAGGAATCACCAAAATTATGCTGACTTGCTTATTTGGGGTCCCCCCATACGTCACTACATCCTGTACCGAAAGGGATTTTGTGTAAACTTTATTAATATTTGTATTATTATAATGTGGGAAATGATTCACGAGGCAAGCGGTAAAGGCGGTTCAGAATACATTGTGATATGCAAACAAGGCGTTTCATAAAATTAGAATTTAAAATCAAAGCTCAGTTTCAGAGGTGTTTTTGTCTCCGAACTGCGGTACATGGCGCACATAAGTTACGCCGAATATTTATGTTGGCCGATGCCACCAACAGACTCGCGCTCATATTTACCACCAATGTCTCGTTTGCTGCATTCTGAATTTGCATTTTACATGCTATTTTTATTCGGAAACAAATTACATTGTTTGTTAACAAGTTATTTATTACCAAGTGCTGCTAATGTCACAAACATATACCTGGATAAAAAATATTTATTATTAAAATAAACTTAATCACGGTACTTACTGAATTATATATTATTCTTATGAATTATATTAAGAGCTAAGATCATACATCAGTTTGATCACAAAATATGATGAACGACGTAGACCAATAGTGAAGATATATTACCTGGTTAAAATTATACGTAGGTAACATAATTATGTATCTATTACAAATGTCCACATATTAGGAATTTAGTGGAGTGGTGGCAGAAAAAAAATCTAACAACTCTCGACCAAAAGTCACTCATGTTCATTTGCCAAATACCTAATATTTGTTTAATAAAAAACATTGCATGTTAATATAATGTTTTTGTTATCAACGCTTTAGTGCAACTTTTGTTATCGCTCCAGGCGTTATTTGTAGAGAGCGGCCGACCGCGGCTAATGTTTTCCTGCTAATGTATTCCATTTAATGTTTCTAGATAACGCAAGGAATTAGAGAATTTTAATTTCCTATTATTTTTAAATTGAGAAGACCATTGAAATTAAATGAAATTTATTACATTAGAAAAAATATATGAACCTCTGACTCTCAGATTAAGAATACATTGGATGTAGGTATGCACAACGTTACTGTGATTATTAAGGGAATTAAATAGCTTACATATGTATCTATGGAAGGTCAGTAAATTAGAGTTAGTAGATAATATATTTATGCAACACTGTTGTGTAATATAATATATTTCAAATTACGATTAATGTGGCCTTCTTTTTGTCTGAGTTAAGGCTCTTTTCAGCAATAGCAACCTTACGAATCCAGTGCCTATGAAGGTCTATTAGATTTTTTATATTATTAATTTAAAATTAATAGCGCTTCTTTATAAACCCGTGAGGGTTTTCTTTATTATTTACAACTAAATTCTTGTTAATGTTTTAAACGTTAAATAAATTAAAAAAAAAAACTGTGGTGCATAAGTTAATTGAACTTATTTCAACGAAGACACCACGCAACTGCAAACCGAATGATACCAATAACAATAAAAGCCAGAAATGTAATTTGTTGAGCAGATCAAAATATGATACCCTTGTACCTCGACACCTACACGCGTATAAAACTTATTCGTAGTGTCTATTCAGCTACATTTGCTGATTATACTAACCTGCGATATAACAGAAAATAAATTGTCTTTTGTTTTCACTTGTAGAAGTTCCATCGCCATATTAATTTCCAAAGCAAACATAGGTTGCCAATAAGTATCAATATTAGAATAAGTACGTGATGGAAATTGCATTAGATTGAATATTACGCGGCGGACGAAGCCCGGGTTTAATTGATCTGGCAGGATGATGGATTGTAGCGAGTGGATGCGGTGCGGTGCGGTGCGGTGCGGTGCGGTGCGGTGCGGTACGGTGCGGTGCGGCTAGGGTGGTTTGCTGTGGATAAAGACGAATCTAAGTGCCGCTTCCGCAAGATGCTTTCAGGCGTTCTCCCGGCCGCCTGGCCGCTGCGCTGCTTGTCTGCGTTCACCGTATCAATCTTAGTAATAGTTGATCCAATATTACATCTCTGCCAAATTCGGAGGTACTTCAATAGACTTATTAATTACCTACAATCCTGCCTCTACTATTTGCTAAAGTACTCATGCTATTTTAATAATGCTGTGAAACATTATATTAAAAGTATACTTACTACGTGATAAGGTGGTTAGAACGGTAATGTAGCGAATATTTTACCCTTCGCATAAAGTGCTAGTTCGCAGTTACGGAATATATTAGCTAAGGTGGTGAGGGCAGGCCACTTTTTTTTGCAAAATAACTAAGTATTAATTAAATTTTAAATAAGCCCTCAAAAAGAGCTCGTTAAGAGGATAGCTATAGTGCAGTATCTAGTTTTAACAGCTTAAAGTATTAAACGATGAGAGCTGCGATGTTAGCGACAAGCGACTTAATTAACTAAAGACACAGAAAATTGTGTCAATAGGTAGGTACCTATATTTTAGTTAGTAGTTTAGCGCTACCTCTCGTCTTTGCAGGTAATCATTAAAATTTGACCACGATTAGAAATAGAACGGCAAAAAACTCTTGTGTTTGTATAAAATGTCCATTATGTAGGTTAGTTCGACACAGAATTATTAGCCCACCTTTTTATTAAAGAATAAGACAATATTAAAACTACTGTAAATACAATTTTTGGTGTTTGACATGTTAAGGAGATATGAGTGGTAGATACTTGATATGAAAATTTGATACCTACCTCATGCCAATCGGGTGTTCACCTATAAAAATCATAAATCACAAACTAATCATTTAAATAGCGCCCCTTACCTAGTAAATTTGTGTCTTGTCATCAAAACTAAATAAGCGTAATATTTCAGATTAATAGGTTGCGGTTATAAATTCCATTGTTAGCTAAACCCATATCAACGTCTAATTAAAAAATAAATAAACTTGGATTATCAAAATAAGGCGTTATTAATTATGTACCTCCCGTACATAATTATTTTAAATTTTGTAGAATCATTGTCAAAATAACGTAGAATTAAAATTAAAAGGCATACTCTTTTATATCAAGTAACTGCTCTATAATAAAGCTTGTTCTGCAATTTAGTTTCAGCCATTGGTTCGCTGCAACATCTAAGCAATTTACATTTTTCTCACGACCTCTATCGAATATAATCAAACAGCTGGCGACCGCCTATACGTTTTGAATATTAATGATTATAATCATGGCTTAGATTTTACGTTCTATTTATTCCAGGAGCGCCGTAAACACTTCACTTTTATATTAATCTATTACCTTAAACATAATGTTTAAGAATATCTTGAAGGGCTATCTATAAATGTTTTAATAATGAAAGATTGCTTACAGAATAATGTAGTTATTTTTATTAAATCTCTATCTACCTAAAGGTAAATATGATTCAAATTTAACAAATCCATACTAGCTATTAATAAGGCAAGGTACATATCTACGTAATAACAACGTGCTAATTTATGTAGGTATAATATATAGGTATGTATTTGTTTAGAAACAAAATAGTAGAGTTATTTTCCCGTTTCAACACACATAGTTTTCATTTTACCCACAAAACTGGCCGGTTCAACCGCTAACACTCGACAACTCGTATAATAAATTTGTTGTTTTAGCGGAAATGGCATCGTCTTAGCTAGGGCCATAAAGACATTTAGGATTGAGTTCCATGGCGGCTGTGAGCCGGGCTGTTAGGTAGGTACGTAAACCGTTATAATAATGCACATAAAATTCCCCGCCGAGAGCAGTGAGCGAACGAAGTTGTCGGTGTTACAGCTCGGAGTTATTCCACGTCACGTACACGGGCCCGGTCGCCGTCGCAGTCGCAGTCGCACTCGTCCCTTTCCCGTGTCGTCGTCGTCGTCGTCGCTCGACTATCACACACTCTATGTAAACTTGGGCTTCACGTCTCCAGCGGTGCAATTTCAGCCTAGCCTTCAGATCAATTAAAATTAAGTTGGTAAATACTGTTGCGGTAATGTTTTTAGTTTTTACCCCGGTTTAAGTTTCTGTGATATATATTACATTTATGAGTAGTTAATTTCATTAAAATTATAATTTTTATTTGATCTTCTTCATGTCATTTGGAATATCTTGTTAATTTACAAAAAAAGGCTAAGGAAAATTGTGATAATCAATTTGCATTTGATTACACAAGTTTCATGCATATAACTATAAAATTATTCGTAAGATTATCATCAAAAACTTATTATCTGTTCGTCGATTATGTCACTCGACCAAGTTTCAGTTTGGCACTATTCGGAACTTCTGTTGGAACCTACTTAGGATTCTAGTACTAGTTGACACAGATTTGTATGATACAAACAGTTCGATGCTTTGAATAGTCCCGACTGTTTTATTATGGATTCGTCGATTACGAGAAAAGTTTCTGGGGTAACTACGTTCGGAGTACATTTATCCGATAATTTCTGACCTGTTTCTGAAGATTAAGCTTGGACTTGATAGATATATGTTTCCAACTTTATCCGACAGTGACACATGGTATTCTTGGGACAGAGGTCAGATACGTGGCTAAGTTACAATAAAGAAGTTAATGAAAGTGCTCTAACTGCCTAATTGATTAAAAAATCAAAAGCCTCATGAATTTGTTAATGAATTGAGAGTAATGAAAGCAATCTGCATAGTAATCATCAAATAAGAACCACGTATAAACGTTGTATAACTCGCAATATGGTTGAGTGGCAAGAGCAAAGTTGAAGAAGCCTCAGATGCATTAAGTATAATGTGTTTGTTATTCTCATTATTCCGTCGGTTTGCTTGTGGAGTTCTGCAAGCAATGCTAACTCGAAGTATTTATTACAGCCCCAGCTTTATGTATATATGGCTCATATATTATGTATGTGCAGTAAACTTTGATTATATATCATCATACATTTGTGTGTAGCAGTCGATAGATGTTGTGTCCTATCTTCGGTTCTTTGATCCTTAATAGTAAAATGCAGCTGTTTTTTTTTATATTTTTTCGTCTTATATGATCAGGCTTATACCTACGCTCATGAACAAATGCATGTTTAACACCTATTACTTATGTTATGGTTTAAATTTGCTTTTATCTTATTAGGGGTATAATTAAAATGGATTCTGTTGTACACAATTGCTTATGAAAATGTTAATAGGCTACATAAAAAATAACATTAAATACTTTAATGACACTTTAGAAGGTACCGTAACTTGACTTTATTACTAGGAGATCTAATAATATAATGTGGCGCAATTCCTTGTCTGTAACGGTCGTCAGGAACTATGGCTAACAGCTTCAAATTGAATCAAAGTGTAGCGAGTTGAATATTTAAATTCGATAGTGAAGTTATACTTGATGAAGCAGTCACGTCCACTAATTCTTCGAAATATTAATGTAGTTCACGTGGACGGAATCTGGAGTCGCGGCACGTTGCGGGCATTCCGCCTTTGAAATCACTTCCCGGCCCCACTCTCCACTCTCCACTCTTGACAGTGACGTATTGTTGCTCTTCTTTAACATTAATGTAATGGATTTTGTTTCATGTTGCGGAAGTTATCGCATATTTTACGATCTGCTTAATTATTATAATTAAAAATTTCAACAACTTTACGGTGTTCCCTTGAAAATTAATTAAGGCTTCGTTGTTAACGTTTGTTTAAAGAAAATCAGTTGAAAATCTATTATTAAAACAATTAATATTTCTTAAATAGGTACCTACTGTGTTTATAGGCGAAGGAAATTGTAAAAAAAATCCGTTTCGATTCGACGTTATGTTATTGAAATTATGAAATATTGTTTTGCAATTTGCATGAATATCGCTACCAACGAGTTTGAACGGCATAAATTAATTATGCTTCACAATAATGTGGCGTCACACGTATAGTGCACCGCGCTACGAATAGCTACGGCGTAGCAAACATATCGTCCAGCAAAGCTCAGTGCTCTATGATCCAATATAATCTAGCAGGGACGTTCCTGAGATATCATTTCTATGAATGATAAATTATTTTTTGTTTGCATTGGATTATGTTGTTCAAATTGAAAGGTGACGCTATTATATTGAAATATTTATTTGGTTGGTTAAAAACCTTACATGATATTATAGTGAGTATGCGAATATCAAATGAACGGTATAAAATATAAAATTAAATTATATAAAATGTAATTGAAACCCTTTTGCATAACAACGTAGATGCTTGAACAGTAATTCCATTCTGCTGGTACAAGTATGTACGTAACATAGGTGGACGTCAGAATGCTAGCTTTGTGTAACACAGCACCTGAAAATCTTATACCAACTTACTTCACGTAAGAGGGCACCCTTTGTATAATAGTAGTAACAGTACCTACACACTTGATGCACATGCAAGATTCTACATTCAAGCTGCATTATTCACCTTAATGTAGGTAGAATATGATTACAATAATAATGATAACTTATGTATGAAATTTTTATTTAGTTAATGATCCAAAAGAACATTGTATCTTAGTAGATTAATAATAATTAAGAATCAGCTGATTTAGCTAAATAAATTCAGTATTGTCCCTAGATATTAATGTTTTTTGTGGTCAAATGTCGAAAAGCAAATAAATGGCATTTTGCCAACTTTATAAACGACAGGAACGGATATTTATTTACAGATATCATAAATGTTATTTTGTCCTATTCTGACAAAATATGAAACGTAGTAAGTATATTATTATTTGAATTGTCATTATCAGCGGAACCGGTACACTTTGTCTTATATAAGAACCATCTAATAAAGGTACATAATAACATATCGTACGTCACACTAGAAATATAAAAAAAGAACAAAATCTAATACCCAGAATAAGCAAGCAGACTTATGATTGAGTTTATAATACAAAGTAAATTAATCAGCCGACGAATGGCATTGCGAAAAAATACGAAATCGTTTCCCACAATTCACTTTAATGAGTGAGGGGGCGAAATTACACATCTTGAACATGTGTACAAATTGTGCGGAGGCGAAATGAGAGGTAAATCCGTTTTCCACAGTAGACGGGGCCCAGGACGCGTAGAGCTCTCGATCCGTCACGCGTCGCACAAACTTAATCCCTCATCAAATCCAGATTAATTAAACTGGAGCCGACCACGATCCCAGCCACGCCACTCACGCATATTGTAACACACGTGTAAACCGGCACTTACACCATCCTACTTGACACGTTGATTTACTCCATGTGCTATATTACGTCTCGAACCAACCTCCTTCCTCCTCGCCGCCGCGCCGTAGGTCTTGAAAGAGCTGTAGCTGTTTGTGCAAAAAAAAATTATTGACCATATCTGGGTAATACCTATACAGGATTGGGTAGTATAGGTGTAATATAATATGTATTTATACCTTACATAACAAAATTCGGAAACGTCAGCAAAATCAACCTTCCGAACCGAGCATTAGAATCGACGATTTATAAGTGTCTGTGAAAGCCTATTTAAATGAATAAATATATTATATTTCATTTTATTACCACAGGTTTGGTAGGTACAATATAATGAATAAGGAAAAAAAACAATTTCAACAAATAAATCGCACGAATTTATGTTGGGCTGTTAAAGATAAACTAAGAACACAGGGCCATTAAAAAAGTTTCTGTAGGTATGAAAATTGTCAAGCGACTTCAAAGTTTTAAAAAAGAATACACCAAAAACGGCGACGAAAGATTAACAAGCATTCGGGGTGGAGTGTACGTAATACAATCAAAACTTTTGATGAATTTCTACAAAAATGTCTTTGTTTCCCCCTTTCAGTCCAAGTTAAATAATAAAATCTACTGCAGAGCTCACCATCTGAGACCTATGAGAAGTTTCCTTTGAAAAAGTAACAAGTAATAAAAATATTTTTATTAACAATTCTGATATAGGTAGGTAGTCATTCAGTGTTCGTCTCTAGGTAGTTAGAGACAACTACAGAACATCGAACGTTACAATAATGCTAAGCTAAGGTATGAGTGTGTAGTCTAGACTGTCAAAGATCTCTAATACTATTATGTTCGGATTTCGACTTATGATAAATAATAATATCATTACATCTGATACAGAAGTAGCTGCCGCGTTCGAGTCATTCTTTACTGATATTCCAGTTCTTACTACTAAAACACTTAACTCGTCTCCTACCCTCGCTGAATCTTTACTAAAGGAAAATGTAACTAAATGTACTGTTAACTTTAAATTTTCTTGTGTTACCCCTATTGATATAATTAAGGCATTTAAATTAATTAATATGAAAAAAACAGTTGATCTATGGGAACTTTCAGTTAAACTTATAAATTATATAATTGATTGTATTGCATCGCATTTAGCATCTATCTTTAACAAATGCATCAATAGTGGTATATTTCCTGACTTAATGAAGTATAGTAAAGTAATTCCTCTTTTTAAAGCTGGTAGTACATCAGACCCTTCAAATTTTAGACCTATATCTGTACTACCAACACTAAGTAAAATCTTTGAAAAACTCATACTAAATCAATTAATGGGACATTTTAATAGTAATAATCTTTTTCATAATAAACAGTTCGGATTTACAAAGGGTCGCTCAACAACCGATGCCGGCGTTGAGCTTATTCAACATATCTTTGCAGCCTGGGAGGATTCAAAAGACATAATAGGGGTTTTTTGCGATTTATCTAAAGCATTTGACTGTGTCCAACATGAACTGTTAATCAGGAAGTTAAGCCACTACGGTATAAGAAATCAAGCACTCAGTCTTATAAATTCATACCTTAGTAATAGAATTCAGAGAGTAAATATAAATGGAAAGGTGTCCCCTGGATCAACTGTTGCTATGGGCGTCCCACAAGGCTCAATCTTAGGTCCTTTCCTTTTCTTAATATATATAAATGACCTACCCTACCTTGTTGAGAAAAAAAATGAGGTTGTATTGTTCGCTGATGATACTTCACTTCTTTACAAAGTGAAACGACATGAATTAAATTATGACGAGGTGAACAATGCTCTCTCGGATGTGGTAAATTGGTTTACTGTAAATAATCTGCTTCTAAATGAGAAGAAAACCAAATGTATCAAATTTAGTCTACCAAATGTTCGTCAAGTAGACACATGTATTAAAATTAAGAATGAAAATATAGACTTTGTAGAAACCACAGTATTTCTAGGTATCACTTTAGATGTAAAGCTTCAGTGGGGCCCTCATATTTCTCGGTTGGCGAACAGACTTGCTTCTGCAGCATATGCAGTAAAGAAAATACGTGCACTTACTGACGTAGATACCGCGAGATTAGTTTATTTTAGTTATTTTCATAGTATAATGTCTTATGGCATTCTCCTTTGGGGCAGTGGTGCCGACATTAACACTATTTTTGTTCTGCAGAAGAGGGCTGTTCGTGCTATATACAATATGAGTCCTAGGGACTCTCTACGAGATGAATTCAAAAATATTAATATTTTGACTGTACCTTCACAATACATCTATGAAAATTTGTTGTATGTACGTAAAAATTTACATGTTTTTCCGAAAAATAGCGACACTCATAGTATCAACACCAGAAATAAGCACAAACTCGCTATACCTGTAACTAGACTTACTAAAGTCAAAAATTCATTTAAGGGGCAATGTATACGTTTCTTCAATAAACTACCTAAAGATATTCAGGATTTACCAATTTATAAATTTAAGCAGGTAGTGAAGAAAACTTTATATCAAAAGGGCTTTTATAGTGTATCAGATTACTTGTTAGAAAAAGACCCTTGGCAGTGAAATGCTCGCTACAGGCTATTTCACACATTTTGTAAAAATCACTATTGTATTAGATCTAAGCTGGTTTTTTTGAAAAGAGTAATTACTGAGTTTATTGCCGGCTCTTCTCAGTAAAAAACAACTTTCAGAACCGAGCATTAATAGTGACTATTCATAAGTGCTTTATTGAGGCCTATTTGAATAAAAAATATTTGATTTTTTTTTTTTTTTGGATAAATTTGATAAAATCTTTAGATATATTTTATTCGTATTTATGTGGCAACTTTCATAGTTGATGGATACACCATTATAATTGCCTATATCAGTTGATTTATGTCCTGGGCTCCTGGCAGTGAGCGATGCAGCGGTGGGTGCCACCAATGGGTTAAAATAAAACGAATCACGGATCCTTCCCGGCGAAACGCCACGTACTATACCCTCCATTTTCATACGTCGCAAGGGTTCATCCACGGATCAACATGAAGAATTTATTGAGAGTGTTTACGCTGGGAATAACTCTTATGTCGTGCTATCTTACTTGGTATTATTTTTTTGAGTTTTCGCTGTGATACGTGATTCGTAGTACATCATCTTGGTAGATATTATAAATAATATCAAAGTCCCGTATTAATAAGGCATGGATTATATTTCTTCGCTTCATTCTTCAGATATAATACCAGGTAGTCCTTTAATTATACAAGGTAGCATCGCACATTTTTAAGAGATTTATTAAAATCGATACCAGTATCGAGTTTATTTAACTAAAATCGATTCGTTAACTGTCGCCGAACCACCGACAAGCTGTCAAGCCTTCATTCTTTTTTCGTGCGAGGTAGCAAGCGCACGTGCACTCCGTACCTACAAAGTTACAATAAATTGTGAAGAACCGAAATATGTCGAATAAACGTAAATCTTTTGAGGAAAATATTGAACATTATAAACGAAAAATTAAGGAACTCGAGGATGAACGTAAGCGTAAACGTCGACGGATTTACATCGAATCATCATCTGATTCCGGTATGTATCTAGAAGTACCCTCATCTTTTCTTATTTTTTCTATAATTGCCTGGCGGTTAACCGAGAGTTAACACGAAGGCCATCAACATGACCTAATTAAATCTACTCACCTGGCGGTTGACCGTGCGTCAACACGACGGTTTTTACACTCAATATTAGTAGATTACTAATCCTTACATTACACGTCGTCACTTTAAACGACCTGTTTTGTTGCTTATAATATCACATGTTACATGTGAGGTTATTATGTTACACATGTTACTTCCCGACAACTATATTCAAAATGTGGAATAAGTCTGGCGGTTAACCGAGAGTTAACACGACGATTCATCGTTGTTTGAATATCATTCTCATATATTACAGACGACAGCGCAGATTCGGATGCCGTCCCGATTCAAGAAGCGCATAACGAGACGGCCGCTGGCGCCGCCACCGCCACCTCCGATAACGCGGTAATACCCGGAGAAAACGTTTTGGATGAATCTCCAATGCCACCGGACACATTACCACAAGAGGACGGCACAAATATGGATCTCGACCCCGAGCTCCTCGTAGCACTCGGTGAAGAAACTGAAAGTACTCCGAAATTCGGAGAGAAAATTCATAGAAGCTTGGCTTTGCGATGGGAACCGCTTCTAAAAAAGGGCTTAGCAAAGGAAGCAAAAGAAAAGCTTCTCAAGGAATATCTCATTCCTGAGAATTGCACTCTTTTTCAAGCGCCTAAATTAAATAATGAAGTCGCGGCCGCTATATCAGAAGCGGCGCGCCAACGTGATAAACGGAAGGAAACCGCACAACAACAGTTAGGTGCCGGCATTTCAGCCATCAATAAGGCTTTGACACAAATGCTCACGGGAGAAAATAAACTTGATGCAATTAAAATAATAAGTGATGGATGTAGAATCTTGAGTGATTTACACTATCAAGAAACGAATGCCCGAATTACTGTCATAAACTACTCCCTCGCAAAACCGTTTCTGAATCTGGTCCAGGAAACCGAAAGAGATGAAACTCTGTACGGTAATAAATTAGCAGAAAAAATTAAAGCTTCAAAAGTCATAGAAAAACAGGGTTTGTCTATCAAAAAGTTCGTTAAAACAAAGAACACCTCAACGACGGAACAGCCGGTACCGGGACCGAGTACCCGCTCTCAGTACCAGTACACCAGACCAACCAGCGCGTACCAGGGAAACTGGTCCGGGCCTCCGCGCTTCCAACAAAACAGGGGGGGGCGCAGAGGACCGAGCAAACCGATTCCCCCTGCAAACCGTCGTTTGCCACCTCAACAGGCATCGAGCGCGACCGGCCCGAACAAAGCGACAACCCGACAACAGTCTGCAACGCGCCATTAAATCAGGTACGCCATGCTGGTAGAATTTCGAATTTCTACGATTGTTGGCTAAAAATCACATCAAACTCGGTGATTTTAAACTGGATTAGGTTAGGTCTCCCTATACCATTTGAATACGAGGTAACTCAAACTCAATTACCTAAAGCTTGTATACTAACAGCAGCCGAAAAGGTGGATATGACCGCCGAAATCAAACATCTAATTTCTTTAGGCGCCGTTAGACCTTGTACTCCCTGCAGAAATGAATTCATTTCAAATATATTTTTAGCTCCAAAGCCAAATGGCGATAAACGGTTTATTTTAAATTTAAAAAACTTAAATAAATTCGTATCTAAGTTACACTTTAAGATGGAGGACCACCGTACCGCAAGTAGATTATTACCCGCTAACGGTTACATGGCTACCATCGATTTAAAAGAAGCTTATTTCCTTCTACCAATTCGCAAATCAGACCGTAAATACCTAAGATTTCGATTTGAAGATGATAATTTACATACAGTCACCTACGAATTTAATGCTTTGCCTTACGGCCTTTCTATAGGCCCTAGAGCTTTTACTAAGGTTATGAAAGAAGTTATATGCCATTTACGATACCTAGGCTATAAAAATGTATGTTTTTTAGACGATATTCTTTGTATAGGAGATGATTATTTCGAATGTGCGAGGAACGTTCAAGCTACTTTAAATCTCCTCGAATGCCTCGGTTTCGTTGTAAATTACGAGAAAAGTTCCCTGATACCAACACAAACCTGTAAATTTTTAGGTTTCATATTTAATTCAATAAATCAAACAATTTCACTACCAGCCGAGAAAAGAAATAAAATCTATGACTTAGTTAAAAAATTCTCACATTTGCCAAAATGTACAATTAGAGAATTTGCTCAATTAATTGGAGTACTGGTAGCTGCTTGCCCAGCGGCTAAATACGACTGGTTGTACACCAAAATATTAGAAAGGCAAAAATTTTTAGCTTTACAAAAATTTTGTAACTATGAAACACAATTCAAGTTACATCCAATAATATTAGAAGACTTGAATTGGTGGAAACTCAACGTGTTTAAAATTAATAACTCATTGAAAACGACTAATTTTGACTTAGAAATCTATACAGACGCTTCACGTACTGGCTGGGGAGCGGTGTGTTATAATGATCGAGCTCACGGTAGTTGGAAAATCAGCGAACTGGAGTCACATATAAACTATTTAGAATTATTAGCTGTTTTCTTGGGTTTAAAATATTTTGCAAACAAAAAATCTAACTGTTCCATTTTACTGCGGGTGGATAATACAACGGCAATTAGCTATGTAAATCGCATGGGGGGTATACAATTCCCCCATTTAAACAACCTTTCCAGACAAATTTGGCAATGGTGTGAAGAGAGAAATATCTGGCTCTTTGCTTCTTACATTAATACAAAGGAAAACTACGAAGCTGACGAAGAGTCACGTAGAATAAATCTCGATATCGAATGTGAACTTCCTCACTCGGTTTTTGAAAAAATATCGAATAGTTTTGGAGAACCAGAAATTGACCTCTTCGCATCTCGAGCTAATGCCAAATGCTCCAATTATATATCATGGAAAAAAGACCCAGATGCACTCTTCATAGATGCATTCACAGTCAAATGGAACGGAAGATTTTTCTATGCGTTTCCTCCTTTTCCACTTTTACTCAAGTGTCTTCAAAAAATAATAGAAGAAAATGCTACCGGCATCATAGTTTTTCCTTTTTGGCCTTCACAAGCCTGGTACCCACAGTTAATGAAACATATAGTTTCCGATATTATTTGGCTATCCCCTAACGAACATTATATTAAATCATGTTACAGAAACCCGCTTACCCTGGGAGCAGCAGTACTCTCAGGCAGGCGTTCGCGTCTCGCGGTGTTCCAGAGCTAGCATTGGACTTAATGCTAGCGTCCCTATCAGATAACACAATACAACAATACAATGTATCGTTCAAATTGTGGTGGCGGTACTGTAACGATAATAACTGTAATATCTTTGAAGGCTCTGTACCAAGGATCTTATGTTTTTTGAGTGAGCAGTACAATAACGGTGCTTCATATGGGTCTTTGAATAACCACAGATCAGCCCTCTCTCTATTGCTGGGAAATAACATCGGATCCGACGACCGTATTAAACGTCTCCTGAAAGGCGTGTTCAAATTAAAACCTAGCTTTCCGAAGTATTGCAACACATGGGATCCACAAATTGTGCTCAATCACATTTCAAATTGGTATCCTAATAAGGAACTCAATAGAGACCAAATTACTAAGAAATTAGTTATCCTTTTAGCTATATGTACTGCACAACGCGTTCAAACCATTTCATTGATTAAACTCGAAAACATTCATATAAAACCTACCGGAATTGATATAGCAATCAGAGATATTTTAAAAACTTCAGCGGTGGGTCGTGAACAACCAACCTTATTTTTGCCATATTTCTTAGAAAATCCCCGAATATGCCCAGCAACAACTCTTCAGGACTATCTTTATGTTACAACCAAAGACCGACCGGCTAACGTATCTAATCTCTTAATAACTGTGAAGCGTCCCTACAAGTGCGCGACAGCACAGTCAATAAGCAGATGGATAAAGCTGACTTTGGCGGAGAGTGGCGTGAACGTGGCGGAGTTCAGTGCGCACAGCACGAGACACGCCGCCTCATCAACAGCCGCAGCTGCAGGGGTTTCCATCGATACGATAAGAAAAGCTGCAGGATGGACACAATCCTCAAACGTATTCGCAAAATTCTATCACCGTCCTATCATAGGTGAAAATAATATTGCTAAGTCAATTTTACTAAATACAAGAAACACTGATTCATAAAATAAGTTTTTTCAAAAAATTATTTTCATAATTATGCTTAGGTATAACCAAATTTAAGATATGTTAACTTAGAATAAAAAGATATGTTAATTTAGACTATTTTTTAAGACTGATTAAATATATAAATCAAAAAGCTTGTATTAATTAAACAAATTTAAAACTGTTCTCTAAATATCTACCTGGTATTATATCTGAAGAATGAAGCGAAGAAATATAATATATGATCAAACGAACTTCAAAGTGAAGTTCGATCATTATTATATGAGTCGCTTCATTCGAAGATATAGGAACCCTCCCTCCTCGTCCCGTGGATACAGTTTTATATTTGTCGAGTTGATCTCTAAAAGAATGAAGGCTTGACAGCTTGTCGGTGGTTCGGCGACAGTTAACGAATCGATTTTAGTTAAATAAACTCGATACTGGTATCGATTTTAATAAATCTCTTAAAAATGTGCGATGCTACCTTGTATAATTAAAGGACTACCTGGTATTATATCTTCGAATGAAGCGACTCATATAATAATGATCGAACTTCACTTTGAAGTTCGTTTGATCATATATAATATGGATAGGTATACTTATTTTTATTTATGATTCTGTCGTGGTTAGTCTGAGTGGTCCAGAATCGTAGTGAAACCGTTACGTATTTCTGATACTGGTGAGGCGATGTGAACTGAAAGGTCTATTTTGCTACCGTAATGTCGTCAGTTTACGGTCCATGTTACCTTAAGGCCTTGCTATGCTTCGCTGCCGGCCCTCATCAGGGCCATGGTGGGCAGCGAGGAGGCCTGGGAGGCGGCCGCAACCTTCTGCGGCCAAGTCATGTCGCAGAAGGAGGCGGCGGAGCGGGTGAGAGAGGACGACGTCAACTCTCTCCCGCTTCGCCGCCGCAGGCGCGGTAGGCGGCGACAGGCCTTCGCGGGCCGGTTGCCGCCGTAACGCCGGGGACCGGGGCGGCGGATCGGGGGATCCGCCGCCCACGCCAACGGTCCCATGCCGGAGATGCCCATTTGTTCCATGGGCATCTCCGGTGAAGTTGAGAGGGGGGCGGGACTCGCATGCGTTTTCGCATCGTGAGTCCCGCCCCCCCGAGACGGGCTCGGCCACCAGCAGTATTTTTGGGAGGCCGAGCAGCGCCGGCGGGGCATGCGGTTGTAAGGCTTACGCGTGTCCCGCAGCCCCGCCACACGGCGCCGAGGCGTCAATGGAACCCCAGGGGTTTAGTGGGTAGGCACCGGCACCTTCTGTGCAGGTGAGTCTCCACATAACCCGGCGGCTCCCCCCGGAGCTGCCGGGTATCCTATGAGGATTCCCCTGGGAAATCAAAAAAAAAAAAAAAAAAGGCCTTGCTATGCTCTTGAATATGATTTTACGGTCATGTAATGGTGTTACCTTAGTTCGTAGAGCAACTTCGGATGCACCCAGGCCGCAGATATGCCTATGCCTCGCACGGCACACAAGCTCTATCTACATATGCTAGGTTGATTTATGCCACGTCTAAATGTCGTAATAGATGTAACAGGTGAATCAAGAAGTAGCTTTTGCCACTACAAATAAGTCATATAATACCGCGTCTGTTTTGAGGTTATTGGGCACCTTGCCATTGGATTGGTATTTTTATGTTAATAAAAATTATACCACTTTATGATATATAATTAATTAATTACTTCTGTCGTTTTAATTTATTATATCCGCAATAAAAAGTAGTATGTAGTCTTTAGAGGTCAGACAAATATATACAGATATATAATAAGGGTACCTATAAATCAATAGTAATGTTATTAATATGTGTTCGAATGTTTTTATTTTCAACTTTCAGAGAGTTCTATTATTTGAATGTCACATAGAAATTATTGAAGTGAAACTACTTTATCGGGGTTGGAAAAAAATTTAGTGTAACATTTTTTCGTTACGCGTCACATTTTTCCGTTACGCGCCATCTTTTTCTTATCACTAACACGCGTGATTCGAAGTATACTTTCTCCAGCGGAGTAGGGATTGGTAAATGTCTCCAATGTATTTTGCGGCCCGTTTTGAGTAGTTACATTTTTGAAATCCAGGTGGCGATTGCATCGACTTCCATAAGAGCCCGTATTCACCATGACCCGCTTTGAGTAGTGATGACTTTGACCACTAGGTGGTGTCGTGCAATTGCCATTTACCAATAGCATATCGTTTTAACGGACTTACTCCTACCACTATACTTGACCGTTTTTTCTATTGCACGCTTATTTATTCCCAATGCTCTATAGTGACGTGATATATATATATATGTATATAGTAGTATATAGTGGTATATATATATATATATGTTATATTGAAGTGATCAGCAACATCAAAGGGTTTATTTTAATTCTAATTCCAGTGAATTTCTAAAAAAAGTAAGTAATTACATCTCTTTTTCTAATACTTAGGTGTAATTATGGTATTTATTATTCCACGTTAATTAAAATTAACCTCAGTTTTTGATTGTATTTTTCAATACACTAACACGTGGTATAATTTTTTTCTAATACTTGAATGTTGATTGTTTTATTTTTCTAAAATATTCAAAGTCAACCCCAGTTTTTGATTGCATTTTTCAAAACACCAACACGTGGGCGTGATCATGTTACTTATTTTTCAAGTTTTCAAGTTATTTAAGCTTAACCTTTGTCATATATATAAATACATATTATTATGTATTATTTATGTATTACATAAATACAAATATATATATATATATATATATAATATAATATCTAAATATAAATATTATATGTAAATGTATATACATATATATATGTATATATATATATATAGCTAACAATATACATATATATAAATATATATATATAAAATAAATAACTGTTAAGAATATTTTAGTGGTGGGGGGTATATTTTTAGTATAAATATCGCTTCACCTGAGTATGAGAGACTTCCTTCGGTTGAGAGCCCTCTGCGCTCACCGAAAAAGTCCGCGTAACGGTGTAAAAGCCATCTGAGGCTGTCACCTTCTAGTCCATTCAAAAAAAAAAAAAAAGTATGAGAGACACTTCTTTCTCGGACTCAGTAGCGAGCGGAAGCTCTGCTGAACTGACTGTCGGTGCGATCAGTGAGTGCTTTCATTCTTATTAGCTTATTTGTTTGATTTGTTTATTGGATTCATGTTTTGTTAAGTAATTGTGCCAATTAATGATTTTCGTGTTCTTAAATTAATTAATTATTAAATTATCGTCAGTGAATAAAGATTGTTTTTATTTTTTTAATTGATATTTTACTTCATTCCTAAAAATATATACATTTTTTGTAAATTGATAAATAATTTTTTTTTAAATTCAACGATGGAAATATCACCAAATCCTGAGGAATCTTCAAATGCTCTATCATCAATTGACTAATTAATTTCTTTATTTCTCTAGTAATAAACTAAAATGAAATAATTGTAGAATTTGTATTTATGTCTATGATAATAAAAGCCTTTTATTAAACTTTATCTAATTTAACTTTATTTAACCAATTTCTGTAAAGTTGCATATAGTAAATATTTTTTTGAAAAATAACGTCATAAAGAAGTTTCACTTCTTACGAGTGTACGCTAGTACACGCACACTTTTTTTAGAACATCGAGACTCTGAAACGGTAGCAACACATTGACACGTAGTTGAGAGCTTGTATTACCCAATATCAATCTATACAGGTAGGTACGTCGCCTCCTTGATCGCGCTATCAAAGCTTATGGAAGATTCGTCGTAAAATTTTACGACAAACATTATAGAAGCAGGAATAAGCTGTACGGCAGCCAATGTAACAAACCGTATCATCTGTAATTCTACTCCATAATCGCATAATGTACATAGATTTGAATAATAATGTAGTTCGCGACATTATGTCTCGTCATAATGGCAACGGAATTAGTGCCGACGTATCTCCAATGGATAATTAAATCAATCATGATTCTATTCATTGCTTTAGTGACGTATATAAAGATAATTGATGAAAGTTTTGATGGGAATCGGAAACTAGCTAACATAATCTGGGAACTAGTGTGGAGCGTTCGTGAAATGTGTTCTGTCAGCTGAATACTGCGGCCAGAGCGGGATCCTTCTAGAGAACAAATTAAACCCCATTCAAGCGGGTGCCTTCTTAGCCAAAGATAGTAAGTGCACCATTGATAACTGAAACTGAATAACTCCAATCCATCCTACTTATATGGTTAAATGGTTATATTTGATATGAACTATAATTTTGAGGTCCTTAACTATGTATAAATAAATATTCTTTAAATATTGTGATAGAGATAATATACCAACAATTTTGGCAATCGGTGAAAGCTTTTACCGCACTTTATTCGAAAGTGACAGCTGTAGCGAACAATATACAACATAAAATTAATTAAACGCAGGTTGAACACAAAGAAAACCTCGAGCCACATCAGATGTATTAGTGGCGCGGTGAGAATTGAGTTAGCTTGTAGATTCCCACCACGTTCGTTCGCCTTCATTCACGCGACTCTAACGGCGTAGATAATAGAGACTTACTGCGCACTTTACTCCGCCATACCTAAAGCAATAACTCTCCCCGAGTAGTTTTCACGCGAAAAGTATTCGCCGACTTCGGGGATTGACCCATGGTCGATACCAGAAAAAGTTTTGACGGGATATTTTATGAAGTTCCATAACAGAACATTTAACGAGGCCGGCCGTGATGAGGAGGAATTCCCTTGTTCCATCCCCCTTCGGCATAAAGACGCAAAAAGTTCAGTTTGTCGATTATATATTTTTATCGGGGGATTTATATTCAGTCTAATGTTGGTAGTATTGATGCAAGTTTATATTGAAGAAACTCAGGGAACCATTGGTGACATCAGAATGATAGTAGGGAGCCAAACCGTCTTAGTTTTTCTTATCTAATAAGTTGTTTTAATTATAAAATATTATGACTAAACAGCGAAACCTAACATCTAGTTAAATGCATGCACTGCTAGTGAAATTAATGTTTTTTTATGATTAATTGGTTAAGTAATTCAAGGCAGCCCGTGAGCACTTTCAATGCCGGCAAGGGTGTGTTCAGGATCCATCACTAAAACCACCGCTGAGATTGGGTTGTCAATTACGTCACTGCTTTTCCTCCCTTAATCTGTCATCTAGACACCAATTAAGGGAAATCTGCTACACCGCAGAGATGCTGTAATTTGTCTTCTTTATCGTACAAAAGTGTGTAATACGAATATTTTAAATAAATATTATAAAAATAGCGATTTTTCACTTATGAGTAGGTGCAAATAAATCAATTGAATTTAGGTATATATTGATTGGAAATTTAAAAATATAGGTTGTTTGTAAGTTTAACCCATTACATAAGATGGACTACTCGTTGATCAAATTACTTTTTAATATTACATGATTTCGTTTACGCAACACAAAAAATGAGTATTGAGGATACAACAAATATGTTTTTACAAACGTAGGAAATGAAAAACAGCCAATGATCGTCATTTATTTTTATAGGTTGCGGCTACATCATTGTATAAATATGACCAATATTATTGTTGTCTCGCTTTTCATTATAATACGAATGATGAGAATGATGATGTGTGTGTATGTATGGAACATTCGTTACTGTCACGGTAAATATAACGTAAATAAAGAGATATGTTACCTTTCCTCTGTCGTTTGGGATTAAGCCAAGTCGAGGCGGTTGACAAAGACTCGCCTGTTGTGTAGGTATGTTGTCTTGTCAAGCGGCGCTATTCGCATTCGCTGGTAAGTTTATCTATTTATTGGTAGAAAAGGAAGCGTGAAATTTTTGAATCGAATTGTAGGACGAATAGGAGCACGACGAGCCGAGTGGATGCAAAACTACGTTTCAGAATTGCTTGCGCGTTCTCTTTATTCTTTCATAATGATTTGCGAAGCGATCTCTTTAATGTAAATGTAAGTGCATGAATTTAAGTGCGCTTTAAGTGAAGCCTACTATTGAATAAATCTTCGTTCGTTTAACACGAGAAATGGCTAGTTGCCAATTTTATGAAAGTGGTTTTTAACATATTTTCCAACATTCTTCAAATTAGAGGAAACTTTTGCATTTTAGACATGATTTATTAATTAAATATTAAGCAGTAGGTATAAAAAATATTCGATAAAAAATTATGAGACATACATAACAAATTAATTTATGTCCCATTTACTTGTTCTTTACGTGTCTTAATTTCATAATAAACGTATTAAGAACTAACTAATTAAAGAAACGTGCAGTAAACGTTACCTATTTAATTAATCTATCTACATACCTACCTAATATATAGAGCCACCTCAGAAGTCGCTTGGGAAAACTTGTACTACATCAACAGACACTGTAAATTCAATTTCAGCCCGCATTAATTATGGTCGAAAAACCATCTTACACTTCAAATATTTGTTATGCCACTAGACCAACACTATTCCTTTAGCATTATGTTAAAGGTAAATATAATTAGGTACTCAATAGTTTTAGTCAGTAAACAATAAATAAGTCAACAGAGTAAATTATGATTGCATTGTCATAATTATTATAATATATGTATATAGGCTGTAGTCTATATTCTTCATTTATGTTATATAAGTACATATTTTTCTTTCAAAATCATTTGTATATAGATAGAATATAAAATTTACTTGCGTGTGACCAAATGATAAAATAATAATACGAAACGATAACTTTCGAAAACTGTGTGAAATTGTTTATAATGCAGTGCTGCGGCGGATGATTGGGCCGTATTCCAAACAAAGTTACCGGGCATTGTTTTTAAATTAATTGATTCCACTTATAATAACAAAAGTAACTTAATTGAAATGCTTTTATTATTATAATTTATAAATTTTATAACAAACAAATTTATTTGCATAATTCAGTCGTGCCTCTCCAAACTGAAAATTAATTAGCATTGAAATACTAATTGGAAAATTGCTAACATCTATGGTGGTGTCTATTTTTTTTTATGTTGATGTTAGATATAGATAGCGAACCTAATGATAATACAGTTTCTTTTTTTAGTGGATAATAAAACATGGACAACATTTACGAAGACAATGCCATAAAATTTGGCATAAAATCTCGGCGCCGAAAATTTTATATCCAGATATAGGTATACTATGACGTTCATAAAGCGTTGAGGGAAAATGATTGGGCGAAATATTTATATCTATCTACAAACCCACTTAAAAACTACGTAGAATGTATGTTGTTCGCTGTCTTTACATCAGGCAATAATAACCAAAGTAGGTACTCAATGGATTTGAGCTATGACTTTTAATTCCATGAAAACATTAGATCCTTGGCTATTACGGGTTTGTAATATTGTCCTTTGAAAAAGTACTAAATTCTTGGTATATTCAATTGAGTCAACCATAGCTAAATAAACTATATAAGTATCTACCCATACTGGTTCCGTACATAAAAGTGCTAAAACTCGCATTTTCGATTGAAACGGGGAAAATATATCCGTAAATCATATGTTTATTTGTACGTGAAAGGCGGTACCTGGCGATACCGCAACCGGTTTGCTCTATTGAAATCTCCGGACAATTCTATGACACAAAGACCTTAATTTATTCTTGAACCGGATTTATTCTTCACATGTGTTGGGAGCTGGTGACAGAGGGTCCTTAAGGTTAATGTAGGTCTTGTCATCGAAAATTGGAGCGGCCGAAACCGTGCGATTTGTCAGCTGTCATGCGGAATTGAATGCTGAAGGTGGATAGGGCGGGCGGTAATTCATTCCGAGTGCAAAGCTCAATTTGAGGAAAAATGTTATTAAATATTTTTAGTATTCCAAATAAAATATGAATTTCAATAATTTAAGACGAAAAAAATGACGAATTTCCATTCGATTTTAAATAATAAATAAATATCCTGGGACATTTTTCACACACGGCCAATCTGATTCCAAACTAAGCAGAGCTTGTGATATGGTAACCAGATAGCTGATATATTACATATACTAGTTTTAAATACATACTTATATAGATATTTACATCCAGACACAGCACAAACAGACATATTCATGCATACAAATGTTTGTCCTGGGTGGGATTCGAACCCACGACCCGCGGCTTGAGAGTCAGGGTCACTAACCACAAAGCCAACCGGGCTGTCAAATAATGTATGGATAAGTAAATTGTTCGGAATACACCCACTTACATCAAAAATGTTACAAAAACATAGATTATATATTAGTCTTAATAATTCTTTATATACAGCCAATCCGATTCCAAAATAGGAGAAGCTGTACCTACCTAATATGGTAATCAGACAGTTGAGAGTACCTACATATTTACTATTTATTTCCATTTTGAAATGGATTTTTATATAGATTGAACCCCGACCAGATGTTTAAAATTAGAATTCAACGAACTAAATATCCAGGTAGTAATGTAGGTATAAGCTATTGCTTAGTAACCTATAGTAGTAACGTATAATGTCTAATTATGAAATAAAATATCAGTACTTTTTCCTAATAAAATGATGATTTTTTACAATCTATTGTATGTAGTATCCTTTTAAATATTTTTATGATGCTTTATATAAAAAAACATTTAATATCGCTCATAAAACATTGATTTACTCGTTCTTGTTCACATTTCTACCTCGTTTATTCCATGATCTGTCTGGATTATAATACCATACTTTTGATTCAGTGAAATACTTTGGCAATATCAAAGATAGCAATGTGACACTTTGTCTTAAACGAGTCCTTTGATGGTAAGACTTCCTGAACAATTTTCATTTCCTCCCTGGAAATCCTTTCTCCAAGTAAAGTTCCCTGCATGCCAATTTTAACTCCAAATCCGACTCTAAGTATGTTTCAAGTGAAGTTTACATCACACCATTTACTCTCATTTCAACTTAAATTGCTTAAAATAATATCTTTAAGTGCAATTTAAAGCTTGACAATAAGAGTTATTTTAGTCACTTAACTATCTAAGTAGTCCACAAAGACCCATTAGAATAGTTTTTATACTTCAAGTGTAAGAACGATTAGCAACATTGCCAACTAACTTAACTTAAGTATGAAGCGAAGAAAGTATTTCCTGAAACAATTCACATTGTCAACGCTTCCGGCACCCTTCGAAATATTCAGGATGGCCGAGTTCACTACGAAAATAACAACGTCCATTTATAACAAAAAGTCCATTCATCAAACAAGATAACAATGTCACAGCGTTATCAAAACATGACCCGTGAAGCGATCACAATGTTTTGCTACGCGAATTCCATCCACCAGCAAAAAGTTAACACAATGGAAATATTCATGTTTCCGAAATAAATCGTTTTATTTATTACAATCTCAGTATTAACCCATTTTAGGGTTTATTTGAAAAACAGTTGCTGAAAAAAATATTCAAATGAATTCCGCATTTGCTTTTCCACCTACAGTTTTTGAATTTTACCGGTTCAATATAACATGATGAGCCACTGGGTTTCTACGTTTCTAAGCACTGTGTATAGTAAAATGTTATCAGCGTTATTATTTTGCAACGAACAGTAATAAAAACATGAAATTAAGTACTCACATCAAGTTTTCCGACAAAAAACAATCCATAAACAAAAACCAAAACCTATAAATTCAACCGCAGCGTTATTACGCGGCGAATTACGTTCGAACGTTATTGAATTCTTTTGTGTCGTGTTAGTACATTATTACTGAAACGTAAAGAACAATCGAATGGAGCATTTGTCGTGGTACCACGAAGCAATAAGAGCGGAGCGTGGTGTAGGTACTCTATAAATCCGTCTGAAGTTTAGCAGCGCGGGTGTGCGTCGCGTCGGGCCGGATGGGGTGATGTTGTAACAAGTGCAATACAAAACAATATCCCGCTGTAATTTCCTCTGAGGGGTAGGAGTCAGTGCATGGCGCGTGGCGGCCGCTGCCACCCGCCGCGCACGAGACCTATTTATCTCTATGTTGTTATTTAAATTTCTCTTTTGGGTATTATTTGAGACTTCAATTATTCATAACTTGACGGTATTTAGATATATTTTCTAAGGAAATGTAAACGGAAAATGTTAAAACAATGAAAATACGTAATTGCTATTATTTTGCTGGAATGGAATTACAATTGCAGAATGTATATCTATATGTTGCACAGTATGTATTTAAGTGTTTTTAATCATCTCTGTTACGGTTTAGAAGAGGTAGGTATTCTACCTACTATTATTACACAAGATCAGTTTTCCTTCAGTCGTTTAATATAATTTCCTATAATTAAGCGTATTATTATCCTACTGTCGAAGAAGATGTCCTTTTACTTCTTACTACATATCTTTTAGTATAGTTTATTGCGAATACAATATTAATATAAAATATATAATACAAACATAATTCTAACCTATCAGTGAAATAAATAAATCTGAGTGAGAGCGCCATTTTTAAGTGTCCGAATTAAGGTGCCTTTTCGTTTGACTTGTAGTTGGCACCGCGCCGAGTGCACGACTGCAATTAGCCAAAATTATGCCCAAAAACAAGTTCAGAAGCAATTAGCAGATGTAGACCCAAGTTAAGGACTGAACTAAACCAGTTTACTGAAGCCCGACCCCGGATGAGATTTGTTTACGAGTTTGTTTAGTAAAAATTTACTGTTTATTGCCATCTTCTTTTGAAACACTTAGCTAAGTAGAGCAAAGTGAAAATCAATTTGTAGAACTGAATAATCATGATCGAAACAACATTCTAAATATAAGTCAAAATAGTCGCTAATCGATGGTTATTTACTTTCCGATTTCACTTGGTTTCAAATGTACCTAAATCTGCGTTTTCCGACGAAACCCTGTGCGATCAACCAATAACACAGATTTTATTTGGTAGTATTAGTTATTATGTTTTGCCTTGTCACGATCTACTGGATTAATAGCCGCGTATGACCGCTTGATTGCGTTCAACTGGTTAGCCACCCTTATATTAAGGCCATTAGGCCATTTTAGTTTATAGTAGGTATATATTACTACTTGGTACGTTTTATAAATAAAAATCCCACATGCTATTTGCAATAACGTTTATTGATACCAATATCTAAATGTGGAAGTAAACAGGGCAGTAAATATCTATTGTCTGCACCATTAGTGCGTGTAAATAAATGAAGCGAGCCGGACGCACAGGCGGCGCGTGCTGTAAGCTGGAACACGCGAGATCACACTGCCCTGTAAACAAAAACACTATTTGGAACACATTTTAGTTTTTTTATTTTACTGAGTGGTGGAGTTTACCGACAGTACCAAAAAGAGTGCATGTAGGATTAAAATGTTATGGCAATTTTATTAAGGGCTTATTTAGAATGTGAGACAAACGTTATATTGTTATTATCATCATAACACGTGCTATAATATAATTTTCGATCAAGCGACCCTTTCTCGTGCCGTTCTTGTTATAATTGCCTTCTCGAGATCAATATACATATATGTACTTATTGGTAGACGATTACGGAAGTAAGTTAAAAATATTATGTCAATATTTCATGGCTATTTTAAAAATGCATATATAGTAGATACCTAGATCAATTTTGAAATAACAAAGACTAAGGAATCATAGTAATAAACACGATGTATTAGACACCCAACACCTCCATTCGTGGTTCGTACCTTACAATAATTAGGCCAAATAGGTATATGTCTACATTTACCTTGACGTAGTACATAGTTACCTAAACTGCTTAATGGAACAACAGAATTACGGTGCATTGGAATTTAGGTCTTAGTTGAGCTGTAAATACAGCTACATTGGCCTCATAGTTTTACCCGCACACTCGGATAATGTACATTTTTAAGCCATAATAAATAAATAGTATCTTATATGCGATTGTAAAAGATACGCTATTGGTTTGCTATTTTATGTTCCTTGAGGCTTAATTGATTTGTTGGAAACGTTACCTATTCATATAAAGTTGGATAAGAAAACAGTGTTATGTAATAAGCTTTTGTAAAAAACTACTCAGAGTTGATTTTCTTTATTACGATTTCATTGTGGATTTACTGCTCTAATCAGGTACTTAATTACTTCCAACATTCCTACCAAATATTATCATCAATTTCCTCAATTTTACGACACCCTGTTGTGAGATCCAATTATTAAATTCTATCAAAACGCTTTTCATAATAAAAAATATAATCTGTGTAGTAATTCAAATGATTTTTAAGTAGGTACCTTTCATTGAAACTACCCAGGTTGATTTAGAATAGTATTCAATGGCCCAGATTTTTTATCGCAAGTGTCAATTGGAACGCTATCGAGCACATCGACATCATAATGTCATTCATGGGCATTCAAGCGAAATAATTCTTAGGGAGCGTTTAGTAGATAAAACAAATTAATCACGGTTAGATAAGTGTGTCTCGAAGAGGCATAATGTGAGGTCGGAGTGGCGTGCCCCCAGGGATACATCCTGTAGCTCGGAGCTGGCTATAAAATTTTACGAGCACACCGTATGAGCCATTACGGTTCTTGTCGATGTCACTTAAGTCTGTCTGACGTAGTTTGTAACTAGAATTTTGTTTGGGATTATAATAAAACAGCGCATTGATTACGTTATTTTATCCTATGAAAAGTGTAGCTACAGGCACAAGATCACTTTAAATACATAGGGAGAGGTCGTAGACGATAACTCGAGTAGAGACCGAATTCAAAATGAGACAAAAAAATTATGGACACTATAATTCTTATTTTATCGTCGTGAGTGCTAAAACTATTAGGTTTCTGTAGGTAAGTACATATTGTAACAACATAAACAGTCGAAGTTCTTAATGAAAACATTTTTAAACTTGCTTTTTTTAAAAGATTATTTTAATACTAAGCGTGCGAAATAGAATTAACCATATAATTTGAATACCCTCATGCTTTTTGAAATAACATGTTGGAACATATATAACAGCTTTTGATAATAGTTACTTAGTATTATATAGGTACCTACAATACTAAGTGAATATTGATGTAGATGAAATATTATACATTGTAATAGTATTGAAGATACCTACTACATATTCAGTTCAGTACAGATTCGCGTTCGCCTCAGGGTAATCATTGCGAGCAGAGTTAACGAACTCTGAATACAAATCGAATATAGGTGACGTATTATATTACGAAGACATCCAAGCATCACGTACCTACATTAACGCATATTCTGGAACAGTATTCTGCTTTGATGTTACTATCATATAATTTGCCAATTTTAATAAATTATAGCTTATATTTTCAATCCTATGCTTGTCTGGAAAATATTGCATTCAGTAATAGGCTTTGTCCTGATTATTCGGCGCATTGTAATAAACAGGACCGTAAGAAAAACGTTTGAAATAAGAAATCAATAAGCTACCAGTACCAAATCTAAATAGTTGCATGTACTCGACGTTTACCTGTACATTTTAAAAAGGTAGGTAGGTTTTTCGCAAAATATTTCTGTTGCACGAATAAAGTTCTTTGAAAATGAACTCCGTCATGGCCCACTGGAAATGCCGTTCAGTAGGTAGCAATTAAAACTTTCGTACTGATCAAACTTCAACAGTCACATCTTCACGAGGACAACTTCCCCGTGAGACTCTTAAGAAGCGTAAATGTGACTACAGTTACCTAGCGAAATGGTTCCTATCAATAAACTTGCTTTTACCGATTTTGCTAACTGAATATTTCAAACCGATCACATTTTTAGAAACTCTTTCTAAATATAGATCCCGTTTGTGTGGTAACAGGTAATAAACATTATTTGTTATTTTATAGTTCAAAAAGAGTATTAGTTGTAGAAATTAGATTGTTGATTCTAGCATTGAATGGTATTTGTCTACATTTATTTCACTAGGAAGGAAAAACGTGTTTTGGTGAATGTACCTATTTTTATTTCTCTTTATTATATCTATGACTGAACTGATTTTTATTAACCGTTTGCTGTAGTACATTAAGTTGTTAATGTTAAATGATAATGGTTTTATCTCTTAGGCATCGTATCGTAGGTTAAATTGTTTATATTTTCTGGAATCTTATTATTCTAGAAAATTTAAAGTACGTGAAGAAACCACTTTGTCTTAGCAGGGACATAATAGACCTAGTAATATCTGGCTACCGAACGGCTTCGGTGGCAATAAGTCATCTAATTTATTACGTTCTTTTATAGTAGGTACCTAATGAGCGATGTACCCAGGTTCTGGATATAAATTAGTGGAAAGTACTAAGAATTTTATAAAAGAGTATAATAGTTTACCAGCACGAAGCGAAACTTGTCTATGCAATCTAAGTTATTGAAAGTTCTAAGATACTTTCAATGTACTTATACAAGCGATCTTGAAATTGCAAACGCTTCGAACTCCAAATCTTGAAACTAAACCATTTCGCAAGGATTTAGATAATATGATGATGCTTGAGAAATGAAGTTTATATGTAAATATAGACATATACATTTTGCAATATGTAGTTAAGTTGTATCTAGGTTGTACCAATAATTCAATTCAACAAAATATTTATTGACCAATAGGTACTTATAAATTCATCAAACGGTGTGAAACTACCTATACACGCATAAACTTTCACAGTATATTTGTAGGTAAAAGAGAATTAGGATTTATACGTGTGGTCGTTAAAAGCTTCTGGAGGGTAAGTGGATCATATCTCAGAGACAATGTTGGAAACTGCTATGAATTTTTATACACTGTATAGACAAAACTGCCAAGAGATCTTCGAGACAGACAATGTTGATATATTAATATCGAATTGGGTAATTATGAACTTCCTTTAATACCTAAAGTTTGAGTCATAAATTCACTAAAATCATTTGTACATAGGCACATCTGATCACCTCATTATTTTAGATAAAAGGAATTTACTCAAACAAAAAACAAGGTAACAATACATTCACTACAAATCTAGATTAATAGAAGTCGCTTACTTCGAAGTAATTTCGTTAAATCGTTGTCTTTTGAATAATTTAAGAACGTTCTACCTGTTCCATCTACAGAATGATATAACCTTTGGGAGGTACCTACTCGAGATAAATTACCTAGTATCTAGTAATATTTCATGCCATTTAGTTAGTGATGGATTGTAAGGAGATCTATTTTATTCTGATTCATACATACCTACCTACTAACGTGAGTTTATTCTTTCTTCGAGTTATAATAGATTTCTCTGAAGGTCTAACTTGATTTTCGGCACAAGTGAAGCGGAAAATTACGAAAAATGACGCTGGCGTCCTCCTAATTTTCGACTATACCTACTGGTAACATGACGATAATACCTACCTAATTGTAATCAATAAAAAACCTAAACTAACAGTTATATCAATCGGTTTCAAGTTTAGTAATGAGTTTACAAAGGAGCGTGGTCGAAGCGAAACAATCAGTCAAGTCGGATGACGGTGGAGCAGCGGAACGGTTACTCCCTCAAATCCGTGTAAGCTTGACGTCGCTCGTAAGATGTGGTATCCACTGACAGATCACTTGTCAGTGTCGCTGGTTTCACATTCTGTACAACAAGCCCTGGCTTTTTATTGTTGTTAACTTTGGAACACTTTACGTACCGATACTGAATTTTAGTAGGATTGATATTCTAAGCGTTTAAGATCAATATTTAAAGGCGACACAATTAACAATATAAAATTAACATACACGAAATTTATCGACTCGGCTCGTGCAGTATCTTAGCTGTTAATTAAACAGTCTGCATGCAATTTGCATCTCGACGGTTCGGAGTCACGAACTTCTGATTATTTGAATAAGATTTCGTAGAGCAATATTAAGGAAATTATTCGTGCCACGGAGCAGACTGCGAGAAGTAAGACAAGTTAGCTGTGTGTGTAGATATGATTTTGGTTCTGTTATAACTTATATTTATTTATATTTCAATTCAGTATTATTTGTATTGATAGATAAGGTTTTATTCTAAGATATCTTATAAATGGCTAGCAAAACCGTAAAAGTACATTCATAAATAAATATATACCTAGTCCTTAAACAATACAGGCCCTCATGATTTTATCAGGAGACCTAAAATAAACTTGAAATAAGACCTGCTCAGATCTGAACTTTGACCTTTGACTTTTGAGTAGAGGACGTCACTGTCCTATGCTAGTTTTTATCTCGGATCCGTTTAGTTGACATTGGGGGTATCCTGACCACCCACTCCTAGGATATAGCTCGTAATAAATATAATCTTACTTAGGGTGACATTGTGTGTTCTTTTTTCACTTAATATTTTTCCTGCTAAAGGTCCCCGGCGGCGATTACATAAACAGGATTCAACCACGACCTTAATGCGCCTAATAAAGTTTTACGAGGGACCCTTGGCAAAAACGTGAACGTTCCAAGGCGACAATGCTTTTATCTTTTCTGTTTTACTGATTGTTTTGTTCTTTTACAATTAGGCTTAAAAGATGTATACTACTTATACAATAAAACATTTTTAAATCTTCACTTAAGTTTCCCTTTGAATTAAAAGTATTGATTAACGTTTATAAACTAGAGGAAAAACTTTAGAGAGACGTGGCAGGTTCCCCTGGTAATTAGCAATTAGTCTGCGCGTCTATGTGTCGTGTCGACGTACAGGCACCGCACGAATTCGCACAAGCCAGTCGCGTCGCGCGTCGGCTTCGCGTCGCGAGGAATCGTTTAACATTCCTGAACGTCCAGGTTACTTTGTAAATCACTTCTTAGCTTCGTCGTTCTGACAGTGATATATGGCCTATTTTTCTTAGGGAGTAAATATAAAAAAAGAATTCAGGAATATTTTGGCTTACCTTGATGAACCTTATATTCTTGTCCAAACGAGGATGGTTGTCAGGTTACCCAATTATAAATATGTTGTGATTATAAGAACAACCCGATTATATTCTTGCGTAGTTTCTCCGATCCTATATTAATGTACTTGTCTCTTCAGTAGGTACGAATATTTGAGTATTATTTAAGCACCACTTTTTGGTTATATAACCACCAAAAATTAATTATATCACCAAATCCTGCAGTTGTAGTAAGCTGCACTAGATTTCTTGATAAAAATGAATTTCATCTCTGTATATCTAGGTTAAACAATTTAATGCTTTTTTATCGTAGCTTATAAATGAATGTCTCTGAATGACTACAAAGTCGAAATATGATGCCACAAAATTCAGTTGGTTGTATATTTATATTACTCAGACCATAGGTCACTTTTCACGCGTGCTAAACATTATAGTAACTTTTTTTTCATAGGCTAAAAACTACTGTAAAAAAGGAATGGGATAATTTATAAATAACGTATTTTCCAGGAAGAAAATATAGTTCCGTACTATAATAAAATTAAAGTTATTCGTGGAATAAAATGCACCTAACTGCTACATTGTGCGAAAGTTGTTTATCATACTTGGCAGTAAACAATTTTATTTGCATAAATGATTTGTGTAAACACTTGTTTCTAAATGATTATGGCCTGGAGTCGTGGAATTAATGCGATAAATCAATGTCAGGACATGTTTACGAGCTAACAGAGTTAATTCCTATGTGACATGACGTTTATATTCGTGAATAATTGTTGATTGCGTATTCCGTTACATCGCCATGTCTAATGCAATAAACCTAACACAATTTGTCATAATTATATTTGTCTAGGATACCACAGTTTATACACTCTATATAAAGCTATATAATATAGCATTAATTACACACCTGACTAGTTTTAGCATATCGATCATCAGAAATGCATATAAGCCACAAATAATTATCTAAGTACTCCTATTATGTTATACCTTATTTTTGCAATGGAATTTATTTGACTTGTAAATGAACAAAAGATAGTTTTCTTTTCAAATTTATAGAGTAATTCAACTAGTAGTTATTAACATAGTCATTTATTACTTTGGAATGCGTAGCGCTTCAGAGTACTTACATATAAAGTATATGATTTATTTCACATTGAACGTTAACGAAAACTTAGTTATGATATGGTGCTCTTTTAAAGTAAATTTATTCTGAGGTACAAAATAAAATTAGATTTCAGGGATACAGAGGTAGGTAACATTTTATTAAAGTAATAAACGTTGGTAACGACTAACGGTCCTGAGAAGATTCAATTAAGTTTCAAACTTAAATAGTTAAATTGGAATTAATAAAACGTAATTATGGGACGAAAGGGTAAAGTTACACCGGTCTTTTGAACGGTCATTGACTTTTGAGACGTTTTCGTTTACATTCTTTATAATAACTTCAATGTGGTGTTTACTTTGGAAAATCTGATGTTTAATTAAATGTTTGTGGTTTAGTATTATTAAGACCTAATTTATTGAATCTATTCAATTTTGATTCAGTATTTTTTTGTTCTAGTTCAAGCGTTTTTATAAGGCAAGTTTCGTTTAATATGTATTAAGCTATTTTAAAAATGGGATATTTCTGAAAAGTTTGGACACCACTTGCACCGTGAACTTACTTTTGTCTCATTGACATTGAAAACTAATTTACCTATTGCTCAATGACCAATCATAAATTAAAATAGAAATCTAAATTTAAATCTGAAGAAACAGACACTTTAATGTACGACGTGATCCTATTTTCCTTGAATAGCAGTAGTGGATAATCCGGTTTTCTAGATGCTCCGTCTAATTCGTTTGTAGAAGTTTACGGAGCACCGCTCGGAGGCTTTGCAGGGATCAGGTGTTCCTTAAGGCCCAGTCTTGATCCTCCGAAGACGGCCTCCGTCACGATTACCCAAGCTCCTTTTCCTACAGTTTTAAAACTATCCACCTAATGAATATTTATAAGCTGTTCAATGATAGAAGCGTCATACCCTATTTAAACCAACATTTAGAAGTAACAGTACTTACATTTCCATTAACGTTTTAAATGGTGTTTGCTTTGTACCTAATTGAAAGTAAATCTTTTTGAGTATTATGTACCTACAACAAGATTACCTACCTACATTGTATGTAAATCAATGTTTCATGTAAATGGTATCTAGTTAAAATTTTCTACATACTATATTGTACCAGCAACATTTAAAAAGATTGTTATCGCTACATTTGACGTGCATGTGACTAGCTAGATACTTTCGTACGACACGTAAACTTTTTGATTCAAAACATAAAACAAACAAGTTCCTAATGTTAGTACAGAAGTATTTTATTGGAATGTAAAAAGAATCCTTCAAGTCGACTTTGATTGCTATTATTTTTACGAGAGCGAAGTTTGAGTATTTTATGATATTTTGAATGGATGGGAGTGATTCAGGTGATCCAAACAGATCAAAGCTCATTATTATAGTACGTGTATTTATAGGCAATAAAAAGTTATGACACACAAAATGTAGATGACAGTAAAAACAAATGTGGCAAGCCAAACAATCAATTGTACTTATAATACTTGCCAAAACGTAGGAAAACAAAACATCACTATGTTACATTTAACATATATTTTTCAATAGCCCGTTACACCGCATTTCCTCGCCTTTACTCAACAATCTAATACCAGTTTTTCCTTCTAACCCCTAAAACAATCATGGTTGTTCTTCAAGTGGAATTGTTATACAACTAGGTACAACACTGTTAAAAAATGGGAATTTTACTTCCCCTGCGCCAGTTTCAGAAACTTCAATGGCGCTGTGTACGAACATTTTCTCAATTTCAGTTTGCAACAAAATCAGTTTATTTTCCAACTGACAAATTGCATTGAAGTAACAAAGTACAATTTTCCTTTTGAGAATAACCTGACAAAGTTTGGATGCACACAATGAATAATGAATAATAATAATATAGTCAGTGTAATATAACAGTGAGTCATCGAGAGGGGTTGGTTGAAAATTATTTGTGAAATAAGTATTTGAGTGAATTTCCGTAGTGCGCAATCGTTTTCCTGGCGGTAATTTAGTTGCGCCGGACCGGATCGGCCACGGTGTTTCAATTGCGGAGGCAGCTCGCCGGACGTCATTATTTCCTGCACATGTTGAGAACCTGTGCGCCACCGCGCGGAAACATGCAGCAATTTTCTAAATATGGACATCATGGTATACTGGTATCACGTTTGCTGTAGGTATAGTTTTGTTGATGTTCCGTAGTTTCGCCTATCATATCAATGTCGAGGAATTATTATTAAGAATTGTATCCCTTATGTTTTTAATTATCAAACAAAAAATAAATATTTCAACCTCAATGGTTAAAAAGATGATGATGAATGGTTAAAAAGAAGTTCCTTTAAAATATCCAACAAAATTAAAAGCTATCGGTGATTCGAGCATGTAAGTGAAAAATATATAGAGCAAGGCGCTCCTCTTCATCACTATTTATTACCAATGAATATTATGAAATTAAAGAAAAGACAAAATCACAAGCAGGTCACCAGCTAGTGTGCACCGACCCGTTCCAATTATAGAGCGGCAGTCATTATTTTCGCTGCCATGCGATGCCTCCTCTGCCGGCACTCCGCTGCTTCGCTGACCTGCCGAAATTCAACAACCATCTGCCCATTCCAACTTGACCTACCACCCTCTTTTCTATCCACTATCTAACACACCAGCAAAGGGGGGGGCACTCTAACAAACCAAGTTTCTTCAAAAACTTGTCGCATTACATCCTACTATTGAATATTGTAATTCGTTGGATTTGAAGGAAATAACTTGTTATTAATCTTTAAACGAGTTTATTCTCCATCTATTTTTTATTATCTTTAAAAAAGTAATTAATGCTACAGTGGATTGCTACCTATATATTTTTTGTTGATTAATGTCACAGCGGATATTGAAAGGTATGCAATAAAATAAATTTGATGAATACTAAAGCCACAATAATTATTAAAATTAATGAAATACTTCCATTTAATTCCAATATATTTGTTGGCGACGTCATTTCGCAATGTTTTACCACAATTAAAGAGATGTCGTTATTTATATGAATTCGAACATATGTAATCATAATTATTTTTTGTCTTTTATATACCTGTATAGTTTTGATATATATACACCCTTGTTTAAGTACTCGCGTAATATACATATTATATAACAAAGCTTTGACTCATTAGACAGTTGCGGTAAAAAATTATAATGACGTCGCTCTACGTAAAACAAAAGAGTCACAATACGCGGCCACACACGGCATTGTTACTGCTTTTATTGAATTCGATGCTCATTAAAAACTTTATATTCGAATATTACGAAATCATTTTAAACGCTCATTTGGAATTTCATTGCGGATTAACTAAGTTCTGGTTGAATTAATGAAACTATTATGATTTTAATAATGAATATTGTAATTAAATTATCACGTACATATAACGTTGGAAAATTAATATCTTATTAACCACTGATACATTAATAGCTGATGGCTGATCGGATCCATTTATTTAATTCCCTTAAAGTCACGGCATCATTTTAATTTATGAATTTCAATTTGAGTTATTTTATTTTTTAACTGTCTGTAAAAAATTAACTGATTTTGAATTACATAGTATTATTAATTTGAGCTAAGCGAATCCAAGTAGGTACTTACAAGTACCTACTATTGCGAGGACTGTTGCACAAATACTGTATCAGTAAAGAGCAACTGAAACTTGAAAAGGATAAACAGAGACGTTTGTTGCGGGCTTTCTACTCGTCGACATATCGAACAGACAAACAACATGTATTGGTAAGCCATTGCTATATGTTGACAAAAACGGTTGTGGATGAACCGTACAAATCGTTAAGGTTTTAGAAAATGATGTGGTCCATGCTCAGTTGTTTCATCAATTTAGGAGTATATAAAACACAAGTACATATTTAGGGTCGCTGCCTATCCAACACACATTTGTCGATACACTTACACGTTTGACAAATATATTCAATGTACATAGAAGAGTTAAGATTAATACATTCTGATTCGTCTTAATATCATTTACTTTTACCTTTAGTTCTAACGTGAATTGTAAAGTGTGTCAGAAGAATAATCCATCATGAGAGTTCGGTATTAATGAAAGCACGCGCATCGAATTGAAATTCCTTACTGTAATACCAAATCTACTTAACAACATTAGGTATATTTTAAATTGTGTGCTCAGGCAATCCACTCTAACACGTTTCTACCCCACATGTTTTTAATTAGCGTTGGCGTAGGCACGAAGCTTATAAGTACTGTTGCTAAGTAACGTTTACCGTGAGAATGTGCGTTGTGCGTGTATGCTATATCTTGTTAAATTCATGTTAGTGGCTAATTATACATTTTTGATGGTGAAACACATATTTAGTAAACGTGTGAGGCGGTCGTTAGTAGTAAGTGTGGCGGCGGTAGGGGTGCGGGTGCCGGCGCGGGCGCGGGCGGTGTGGATCGACACTCGTTCCGGGTGCTTGTCTCTATCCATGGCTCATTAGACCGACCACTAACCGAGATCTAAGAACGTTTGACGTAGGCACTAAAATGTTACCTACGTAATTCTAACTTTCACCCTTATTCTAATGTCAATGGTAATAAAAGCTAGGACAATAAAAGTGTTGGATAGTTTTTTTAGGTAAGTACGGCTTTTATTAACATATTGAAATTAAAATGAATGATATCATTATAATATGATAATTGAGATTATTAACATACATTATATTCCATGAATGAGAACATATGTTGATTTCAATTAACTTAATTTATAATGTGAGCTGGTGCTATCATTAGTTACGTCAAAAGCGAATTAAGTATTATATAATCTAGCTGACACTTATTACAGTTGGATAAACCACGTTTTTATTATTACTTTTAGTTATTAAAACAGTGGCTAAGATTAGAATATGTACGCGGAATACACAGCAGTATGAAATATCAAAAAAGTAGTTATCCATGAAACTTTATTCTTAGATGATTGCAAAAGAGCTCGTTGTAGGTGAAGTGGCCGTGTGCAACGGATTATTAGGCGGTTGCTGGCAACTACCGCACAATGTCACCGCTTGATGCTGCACACCCCATTCAAATACTTTGACGTCGCGATATGTCTACGTAATTAAACCCTTCCTTTTACATAGGTTCTCTTTTAAATCTCCGCAATAATGATGTCTATCGACAATAGTATTGATATATAGGTAGGCATGGTATATACATATACCCTTCCAGTATTGTTTTCAGTACATATGGTATCTCTTAACAATATAGTGTAGCTATCTGAAATAACTGAAAACTGAATTTATCTATAGGTACAAAACTGCGCAACAAATCTAATCTAATATGATTTAAATGTAGGCTAAAAGTCATAAATATAAAATGTCTTTTATAATATCATTTAACTATACACGTTTAAAAAGCATTCAAACGAAAATTAAGCAGGATGGATCCATTTAAATAGCGGCACGCTGTTGGCCCATTTTTGTCACAGCCTCTTCCATAGCTAACGAAGTCAGAAACGCATAAAGGGGAGTTGAATTTAATGACGGCAGGCTTTCGGGCGCAGTAGACATGAGCGCTAAACACATGGCAGGCTTTGTTCTTTGCACTGCGTTCGTTAAATATTTTAGCTCTAGAACATTAGATAGAGCGCTCTCATTAATCTGTTTATAACATGCATAAATAACGATAAAAATGCCGTAATACGTACTGTTCGATAAAGCTACCTTTATGAAAACTGTGGCTATAAGGGACATGTCATATTACGCAGCCAAAAAATCGTCGGTATTAAATGTAATCTCCAATGGGAACCTCTAGAGAGGGTTGGAGATAATCCGAATGTCAGCTGCCTTGACTCATTGTGCCGAAATACGAAAGTTATTACGTCGTTTGTGAATGTTTCTTTTAACATTTATCATTTTTCTTTTGTAGACTAAATATTTTGTTACGACTCAAATGATTTTAAAGGTGATGGATGAATTACATTATTTTTAAGATATTAGCCGGATAAATAATAACACCATATATACCTATTATGTTGATTATTCGTATTTTAGGAATATGGGTTGTTTATAATTGTTTTGTTTAATTTAATATTGGCTATGGAGCACCGCATGCTCGTGGATGCGGCAACGTGTGCGGGAGCGGGCGCGGGCGCGGCGCGGGCGGCACACTCTATCGCGCGCTCGCGCTTCGGTTCGCTCCAGATTATCTTTTTCATCTCCGTGGCATTTCGTTACCCTTAATGAAATCCAGTCAAAGGAAAGAAAGAATTTAATTTAAGACGAATCAGAAAATATTCAGCTGCCGCTCGCTAGTTATAAATCATTTGAATGCTAATAAATTCGACTAGCCTCCAGGGCCCAGGTGGGAACAGAATTTCTTCCTGCTCCATCTTTGTTTTCAGGAAAAATTGAATAATATTCTGCTCTTTATTATTAAATTCTTTCATAAAGCCACCGGCGGCTTTGGGGATTTTCTTTAATATCGTAATGGAATTTCATTTGTCTTGTGCTTCAACGTTACGATGAAGATGAACTTGGACCTATTTACAATTGTTTGTGGCTACTTATTTATTGACTTTTTTCTCGCCACAATTCTCTAATTAGCTTAATCTTTTGAGTTATTAATGATTCTGTTGTTTCTAAATAAAAGTCAATCTCATTCTACATATTTTGATGAGAAACTTATTTAGTTAAGTCCTGCCATAATCTTGGTTTAGTATAAAATAGTAACGATGTGCATTAAAACCATGTAAACATTAATGATTTTGATAAATATCACAATTAGAAATCTACTTCATTTAACACAAGTTCAGAGAATAGAAATGTAAATTTTTGTCCAACATCAGAGCGATTTTGTAAATACATACTTTCTATTGACTTGCAAATAACCTTTTACAAACATCCGCTATTCACGCATACGTAACATTACTCCGAAAAAAAAAACATCAAAACCATTTCGGTCCAAAGAGCCGTTCGAATGTAATCGAATAAACTCATTACACGGACCCAAATAGAATAGAGGTACAAATAAATTACGAGTTGTGTACCTCGCCCTCCTAAATGTGATATAGCAATTAAGGTCGAGACATTTACAAAGAATCAAGGAGGATATCGCAGCGGGCTTGCATCCGGGCGCCCGCTCAGCGGTGCAGCGGCCATCGCTCAGTTGTTCACGGGACCTCGCATCGCCCGCCGGTCCCGTAGCCACGTAGCGCGCTACGAACCTACGCCGTAGCGCGCCGCTACGAACACTCTCGCCGCAAAGTGCTTCTCGAACTCGAATTAACAGAATAAAGTGCTCATTGACTATTTGAAAGTGTGAAATATTATAGGTGAATGGAAACATTTTAAATTTTCAATAGTAATATTTTGTGATATCGGATTATGATTTGTGGTGAGATTTTTAACTTCTATGTAACTAGTAGATATATCTATTAAGTTTCTCATCATACTGTTACAAGGATTTTACTAGTAGTTAATACCTATATTATGTAATCTATGAATTACGCAAACTCTTATATTAAAAAGACGCATATATAACATACAATGTATATAAATAAACGTAAATTATAATATAAAAAGGAAATTAATTAACTTCTTGTAAGAGATTTGCTTACCCGTGTCAAAATCTAATTACGTTTTCATCATTTTTACTAATTAATTTCTTAATTTCACCTCAAGATATTAAAACATTTTCAAATAAGGGATATTCTTATATTTATCGACAGTTCTACGAATAAAAAATCAATATATTTTTTATTTTCCTATGTGATTAAATATAATTTTAAAAACGTTTAGCATTATTATTTGAATTGGTTCTGAATAGGTACAATAATGAATTATTAAGTAATTATATATAAATATTCAACACACAATTACATAACATGGTCGGTTTTTTATGGTACATTTTTATATGCGGAATAGAAAACGGTTTCATAGTAGGTATTTTCAGTTGCCAGTTCCCCGCGTGCTTGTTGACTGAATTCGAAATCACCCTATAATGGAACATCCTGTTTGAAAATAGTCATGAATTTTAAAATCGAATGACCAATTTTACCGTAATATTTTATAAATAATATATTATGATAAATTTAATACATAAATAATAAATATTCTAAGACCCTTTTTTCACATACGGCCAACTGACTCCATACTAAGCAGAGCTTGTAATATGGTAACCAGATCGCTGATATACCGTAGTGAATAATCCCATAATTAAAAATAAATCTTGTATTTGTCTTTAGTGTCCATTATTTACAAATGGTCAATATGATTACAAACTATCAAAGCTTTTTATGTGGTAACCAGATAGCAGGTATACTATATAATACTAATTTATGATAGCTACATCATTCTTAGTTCGTATATAACGGGGGTGTGGTGCAGCGCCTTTCTTAACTCTAAGGGGTAACATAGGTATCTACTACTTACATAGATATCTACGCAGACATATAACAAGCCGACATGTTAATCAAAATTATTTGTGTTGGAACTCACGACCAGTGACTTTACAGACAGGGATTTTCCCCACCAAGTCAAGGGAACGGCGATCAATTTCGGCGGTTCATTGTTAGAAATTATGGTTATACATCTAAAAACTTCTAACCTACTATCTTAAACATTATAAGTGATTAAAAACTTAGTAAGTATAATAAATGATTTCACATTTTTTTTTCCAATAAACAATTCAATTGCTTAACTACAAACCTATTTAATCAAATAATAAATATTCTGGGACATTTTTCACACATGGCCAATCTGATTCCAAAGTAAGCTTCGAAGTGAGCTTGTGTTATGTTAACCAGATAGTGAATATACTATATATATACTACGTTTTAAATACATACTTATATAGGTAGTAACATCCAGACACAGAACAAACAGACATAATACAAATGTTTAAAATAGGCATATAAATGTTTGTCCTGGGTGTGATTCGAACCCACGACCCGCGGCTTGAAAGTCAGGGTCACTAATGACAAAGCCAACCGGGCTGTCAAATAATAGCGATAATAAAATGAGTGGTAGTATAGCAGCTATACTATATAGGTACACAATTTGCATTGTGTCCTCTAAGAGATATGATAATTGGTTTTAGCATAGAAAGGAATTAACTACACTCATATTAGGCATGAAAAATTCTGTTGATCTTGTAAAGTTACCGAGTAGTTTTATTATCGTCCTTGCTTTTTGCTTTTGGTACTTACTTACAAATATTCTCTGAGTTTTATTTCAATATTTTTAGAACACTAAGTAGTACGTTAATACCTTAAAAGTTTCCAATTATTCATGAATAAATAAACCAAGACCTGTTCAACCTTAAAAAAATAGGTCGCGGGGAAAAAGGTACTTAATACTTTCTCCTAATAAGTACGAAACCTTTTGTAAATTGAATTATACTACAACGTAGTCTTCAAGATTTCTATAGAACCCTAATATTTTAATAGAACGAATAGAGGGAGATTATTCTTGGCTAGTAGGTAAATCAGGTACCTACCTATTACGGCGTAAGCATTCATGCAAGTTACAAAAAAATATTAAAAACTAAGAAGTTGACCCGCGTCCGAACGAAGTTGTCGTTGACATTACTTGCCCGTTTCATTGTTGATTGATGCTCTGCTTCTCTTCGTTGTAGCGTGATGATATAAAGCCTATACCCTTCCTCGATAAATGGGCTATCTAACACTAAAATAAGTTTGCAAATCGGACCAGTATTTCTGAAATTAGCGCGTTCAAGCAAACAAACAAACTCTTCAGCTTTATATATTAGTATAGATGTCGCTCTAACCACTTCACAAGTATTTCAATGGGTTCAATCATACTTAAATGTATAATCTAAGTAACAACCCTAAATCGTTTGGTTAAATCTATAATACCACAGTGTCTGAAATCTTTTCATAAATCATACCTCGGGTGGATTATTGATAACGTGCATATATTTTCTTCCGAAGCGAGTGATAGAACCGACAATTCGTAAGTGGCAGGGAAGGCTTGTTTTATTTAATATATATATTTCATTTTAGTTTCGGTGTTGATTTATAGTAGGTAATGTGACGTATCTTTTATCACATTAAAGACATCATTCAACAAAAAAAAATTACCTAGTGAAATGCCAATAAGGTTTACTAAAACATAAACCGTATTTATTAGGTATACCTAAGTGAGTTTTAAAAGTAATTAAATTAATAAATAAAATCTACATTAGGGTAGCAGGATGTCTGACATAAGCTGTAACATAGTCCCAATTACGGGATCAACTGATGAGACCGGCTTTTCTGAAAAGGGCTACCTTGTCTAAGTTAGATGTCATGATCCCTAATTACGGTACTTATACTCTCGGAGCAAATCTGTAGATTGCAGAGTTTGTAAGATTCCAGGAAGCTTTCATAAAATAATTGGAACTAGGTCTGTATAGGCACTGTATTGATATTTAATGTTATCATATATTTAAAACCAACCTAATTATATTGATCATCTATTTCATAATTTATTTTGATTTAATGTGGTACCTTTAAAACATATAGTATAAATAGATATAGCACTGAGACTCTATTACATAGCTGTTAGGTTTGATTTAAGCCTATTCGATCAATTTAACAAGGTCTGCCAGAAGCTAAGTCAAACCCCATTTTATAAAGAAAGGATAAAAAAATTACAATACGTTTTTTTAAACAAAAATATTTTATCAGGAGCAGATGTAACTCCTTTTGCGGCCTAATATCGAGACTTAATATAATCTGAAAACGTGTTAGTCCTTAGAGAGAAAAATGTTCTTACTCGACACCGACGCGTCGGTAATTATTACACTTACCTTAAGTGCGGCGAGGTATTTGATTAGAAAATAATTTATAGAAGTAATTGAGTTCGCGAGCGGACATAACATCTTGAAAATGCTTTGGTATTTTTTCTCTTTTCTCATAAAGCGTTGTCAGTTGAGCGTACAAATTGTCTTTGCAGCTGTCAGCATTTTTTTAACAAAATTACTCGTGTAAAATATTATCTTCAATGGAACACGATTTCAATTCAAGCACATTGTACAATTTTCACAATAATTTAACAATACACTTTGTCTTTCATTTTGATATGTGCTTAATAACTATTTATGTACTTTAATTTAATGAAACACATGTCAAAATCATAATCTGGTTCGCAGTATTCGCTCAGTTTAGTTTGGAATTAGTTTGGCCGTGGGTAGCAAAATGTGTGTCCCTATAAATAGAGGCCTAGTTTCCTCGGATGTAGTTGAATAGCAGTAGATAAGTACCTGGTGTAACGAATAGATAAATCTTCTACTTGGAATGGGACACAAAACCCTACTCACTGTAGATACAAGTTCTGTGACACTATTAGCTAGTTACGTTATTATTTTTGATGAAGATATTCAGCAAACCTAGCTGATAATGATACAAGAATAAGATAATAGATTTGCAGAAAAACTTACTAAAAGTACCAAGCACTTTTTATATGGGTATTGATAAAAACTAGCATAATAATGCTTCGTTTATAATACAGTTAATAATAAGAATTCCAGCAACAACTACGTATTATTACAAGCTACTGTTTTCATATTACTAAAGTTATGTATGGAAAATAGCGTAATACAACTGCAATTTCCATAATAACATGAAACTGCATATAAGCGCTCTTGTAAATAAGTTGATGTTTACAATGTTCAAGTAATTTGCCGCGTGTTTAGCTTAAAGAGGGAAAACAACAATTCTGAAAGCACATTATCCCACGTCTAAAACAACCACTGTTTTTGTGCCCCTATCTTACTAAAAAAACACAAGTATTTTTGTTTCATACCTACGTTTCTTTGAAACGATAAACTAGTGTGCGGAAACCATTATCTTTTTATTGTCGAATTGTAACTTTTTACACAAATCCTTGTTATTATTCATATAGCAAAAAGGTGCGTCTAAATAAATGGGATAATTTTCGGAAATATTCTACCCACGTTACTCATTATTATTTATCATAATGTAACAAACTTGGTATACCTATTTGCTAGTAAGGATTTTCGTTTGCGTTAGTTGGCACGCAATGTTTCATTGGGTGAAATGATCTTATTCTGAAAATTGAATTCCGTGTAGAAATCATAACAATTAGTTCAAGTTTTATTCCTGGTCATCTTTAAAAAGATCAAATTGAAAAGTATGCAACTTATAATAACTGTCACTACTAAGGGTAAAAAAAACTGATTATTAGCTTTATCGGCACGGCAAAAAATCGGCGATCAAAACATTTTGATAAAATAAAATGTGGCATATCTCAACCGTCAAAACTACTATGCAACATGTCGCTGATGTACCTAGCTATCAGTAATATCAAAAGGGACTTTTCCAATCCTTTTTTCATACAGTAACATTTTCATTTTGTTGACAAGCGCGTCGAATTTACTCGGGGAAACATGTCCAACATGTCTGAAAGTTGCGCAGGAAACGTGTCAAGAAAGTCAAGATACGCCCAAGTTGCGTAAACTCGTAATAAAATAAAGTTCGCCGCTGACGTGGCTGCCGATGTGTGGTAAAGTTACATTTAAGGTATTTACCTTATTTTACACTCAAGTCCTATACATGTACATAACGACTTATGTTGTTACTGACCTACCACAATGGACGCTAGTGTATGGCGATATATTGAGTGAAGCTGTAGACGTAATTTTGTTCACACGTTTTGTAATATTGCAACATGATTTATATAATCAGTCAATTAAAAGTATGAGGTACCTATGTAGCATAGCTTATGGAAAATATATTTACTTAACAAAGTTAAATCATTGTTTCTTTCAAAATGAGATACTTCATTCTGATACTGTTTCTTTTGACATCAGTGAAGTGAATACTGTGTCTCTTGACATTAATGTGCCTACAAATAGGGACATTTCAGAACACGTATGTTCTGAAATGTCCCTATTTAGTACATCTATCAAAATAAACATTTATTGCTGTACCATCACATTTTCCATTATTCTGTCTGCCATAGTTTCAAAGTTCACTAAACATTGAAATATACTAGCGGAATGCACGTCGATTTTCTAGACAATCGTAGTTTCGTTGAAACGTGAATGGAGCAATAGAATGAAGTGTCAAGCGATTCGGTGCTACGTCGACGCGTTGACGTATTGACGCTGGTCGTGGGGTCGCGGTCGGCAGCTATTTCTCCGAAACCGACACCCGAACTGTTGCAAGTGGGACAAATGAAATACGAAGTCGAAAATTCCGAGGAAAATTCCTTAGAAATGTTCTCACAAAAAATGCTTCTTCTTTTGGAGTTTCTTTGATAATAATATTGGATTTTACATTAGTACCTTACTTACATACATAATAAAATGTTATAATTTCTTGTGTTTGAAATTTTACATAGAAGGAATCATTTATTTATTTATTTATCATGGTTCATTTACCACCATGGTCAATGGGACCATATTCTCCTCGCTCATCCACCATTTCTGAGGTTCTCATATTGCTATAAAAGATTTACCTATTTATTATTTCGTTATCAAATATTTCCTAGCTGATTTTTTATATAACCTGCTATACATAGCGGATGATAGAATACCTATGTATAATTTTTGGTAGGTTACTTTACTATTTGGCTTAGTTCCCAAACCCCTTCGTTGTTTGAGAGATCTATGTGCTTCGAGCGGGGAATATGGTTCGGTAATCCGATATTATGTATGCCGGTGGAGGTGCTGGAGGTCAATTCTAACCGTGTCTTGGCTCCGTTATTATTGAAGGTACCTATCTAAAATTGAGCGAATTAATAATAGCATAGCTTTAACGTTTAATAAAATAGGTCAGAAGCATACACGTTGAAATACATGTAACCATATTAACGGAGATTCATTATACTAGAATCTTACACGGATCATGAAGCAACATTTCATTTGCAATGATTGTTGCATTAAGTAGTATGTTTTCAATTCTAAATTATTCAAATCCATATAATGAATTCCATAATGGATGGAATCTATTATTAAAACAAAACCTTTTATTTCATCGGTCAAATACTAATGAAATGTAAAACACATTAGCCGTGAATATCCCAGACCATTTTTTAATGAAACTTTGAAAACTAAGTCTAAAAACCTGCCTACAAGGTTTTACAGGGCATTCAATCATTTATCAAGTCGTATATACTTACTTTAATAAATTACAATCTGAACATTCCTTACTCACGCGCTACACACGTACGTAGCTCGTAAGCATGTACGAGGCGTATTCAATAGAATAAGTTTTGCGAATATTAAACATACAGGCATTATTAACCGCCCCCGCCGCGCCGTAGGGTACTTCTTAGAGATATATTTAACTACTTTACACAAGTTTCGAATGGTACGTACCTGGATCCCATAAACAACGGAGTGGAGCAGAGCGCCGGTAACGTGGCAATTAGTTAGACAGCTTGCCAAACAACCCCGAGCTTCCAGACTGCCGCTTGGATGTTTGCCTGCATCTCACGCGCTCTCCGCAACCTATGAATCTAGGTGACTCACATAATACCAGTTTATAACTTCAACTCCATTTAATGGAAACTTAAAGTCGTATTACCTATTCATGCTTTTCAATGGGTGGTTTTCCATTTTAGACTTGCTTGTTCAAAAGCTAGCTATTGAGTATTAAAAAGCAAAAAGATAATGTTAATTTTCGCAATTTATTTATGTAAAAGCTTAGAAAGTTGAAGTTAAGTTTGATGTTTAAAAAGTTAAAAGAGATTTCATAAAACTGATTAGGTAGTATGTCCAATTTCCAAAAAAGCCAAAATTATTAACATGTGTGTACCTATTTATGTGAAGTCAAATGATTTTACCACGAACAAAGATTAAGGTAGGTGCAGGTATTTCGACATAGCCAAGGGATATTAGAATGAAAAGTTTGGACAATAGTCCAAACTTTTTTACGTTAATTAAATTTAAATATTGAGTAGGTAACTACTATCAAATAAAAAAATTACAACTTCTACCATAAGCAAAAACAAAATTATGATCTTCCGTAAATATACTACAAAAAAAAATGTAAATAACAATAAAATCTTAAATTTTTATACATAATACATAGCATTCCCAAAATGAATATAAAGTAGGTAGGTATCGATAGCATTCGTTCGAGCGGACAGAGTGTCGACGTGCGTCAGCCGGGTGTAGTCGGGCCAGCCATTTATTGGAAGTCCGAGGGCAGCGCGTGAAACCATTAGTCCTCCAGTCGCCTGAAAAAGTGTCGCTTTCGTTGAAACATTGCGCCGAGCGCTATTCAATTGTCGAATGTATTTTATTCGAAACCAATCGATCTCAAGACAACAAAACGCACGCCGCCGTGAATGGAGTGTCTCGCGAGGCGATAAATCACCGATGTCTACGATACGTTTAATGAAAAGATCTTTCTGCTCGCACCCTGTTTTATTACTATTGAAGACGGCATTTGTTCGATTCTCAAAGAAATATCTTATAAACGTACCCGTACCTACGTTCGTATTACAGTTTATGTGGATATACACCTATCTTTGAGAGTGTTCCGAACGAAGTGCCGTAAAAGTTCCCACTGTATAAACAGTTTGATTGGTAGCTCCGTCTTCTACGGTCCAAGTTTTAATCAAAATAAACGGAGTTTTTGAGATAATTAGTAAAAATTAGCCAAGTTTGTTTCCATCTCCGATTTCTCTCCGGTTTAAATATAAATCATTGTTTGTTTCAGATTAGTTCAATAGAAAATTGAAGACAGCGAGAAAAATGCATAGTCACGGTGTGGTTTCTTTATGTAGGTAACTTTATTTCGGTATGACGAAGAAGAACATAATATTTGGAGAGACGGTTTAAAATGAAGGAGTATGCAAGGAAGGCGCGCAAGAGCCGTCACGAGGCGGTCGTGACATGACGTGTGGGCGCGACGTATCTCCTTACGAATACAACATGGCTTCGCAACTTGCTGCCATATTGTTGTGGCTTGGTGGAAGTGAGTATTATAACTAATTTACATGAAATCTGAAGGTGTTGCATTCATCGATTTTTTAATATTGCCTTATTTAGCTATTAGGTATATTCAAAATTAACAGGTTATAACATTATTTATAACAGTTTCCACATATGTATCACAATACATTTATTAACTCATTTTGTTTCAAACGAAACGTTGTATATAATATTTATTTACAACATGATTAATATCATAAGATATCCTTTTTTTCATCAAAGCGCAAGTGTGCCTTTTCAATCGGATCTTTCATTTCGTAATATTGAATAACTGTAGAGAAGTGATGAATTATTAAAATCACTCCGGATACAATCGAGTTTTCGAATCCAATCCCTTAAGTAAAGCTGATTATCCGAATCCTCCGAAGACCGAGCAAATTCTCGAAAGATTCTGTAAAGTGCCAATCTCTCTCGGCTCAGGCGATCCCAATCGGTAAAATTATTGGTTCAGAACACGCAAGACCATTTATTTATTATACATAGGGCAGGGTAAAGTTCCGACACACGGTCGCGCGCACTGGCCGGTGCCGGCCCGCCAGCGGCGCCCGCGCGTCATCGACGTCGTCGCCGTGTCGTCGTCCCACGAGATTCGTCTGTCTAGCCCTACGTCACCCCTTACCTAACTTCGGAAAACTTTTAGTGAATTATTTGACTCCTTGACATTTATGGCCAACTAAGAGAAATGTATTTGGAAATTAAGTAACCAGATTACGACGCGGTTTTGTTGATGAGAAGGGAAGTCTCATCCCATAAACCTATTTTTTGGAACAAATTTATTGCAGGAAGGGTTGAATGGACGTGAACATGAGCCAATTGAATGAATAAGCTTACCTTTTAAGTTAATATTGAAATGCGTTGAATGTGCGACTTCTAGTTTGCCTTTTTGGATTTGAATGTTTTACGGCCACGACATTTAACTACATGGATGCTTTACAACTTTGGACGGTCTATGATTCGTATAATTGATTCATTCAGTTATATATTACAATACTTATATATGATTTGTTATTATATCGCTATTTACTAACATCGTTTTAAATGAGTTTATTCCTGCTTTATTATTTATTTATATTTATTATCTGTAAGTGTCCATAGTAATCTATACTAATATTATAAAGAGGAAAGATTTGTTTGTTTGTTTGTTTGTTTGTTTGTTTGTTTGTAATGAATAGGCTCCGAAACTACTGGACCGATTTCAAAAATTCTTTCACGTTTGGAAAGCTACATTATCCCCGAGTAACATAGGCTATATTTTATCCCTGTATTCCCACGGGAACGGGAACTACGCGGGTAAAACCGCGGGGAGGCAGCTAGTATATTATAAAATGTACACTTCGTTTTAAATTATACACAAGTAGGTACGTAGGTACTTTTATACTTAACTACCTACTCTTTCCATTGAGTTTCCACAGTTAGTCAATTATGCATATAATTCACCTGAATATAATTTTCTCTAACTTTCTCGTTTGGCCCAAGCTGTGAAGTAAATACGATAATCCGAATGATAATAATTATTCTATTCAAAGCAAGCATTATATTTTGTTTTTGAGCTAATCAAAACTCGTGTTTACCACCAAGTATACGGGAAACAAACACTCAAAGTATACATATTTATTCTTATTTAAACAGAGGGCAGAGGCGAAGCAAATTCATTACATATAAGTATTAAACTCACACCAAGATGAAATATTATGATGTGGCTGAATCCTAAATTGAATTTGGTTACATTGTAATGAGTTCATGTCGACGGGAATTGTGTACTGGGTTGATCTTGAATTCGATCACGTACCTACCGTTCATTTGATTTATGTATTCCGACCACCTTTGGTAGATATAGCTGGAGGCCACGATTTGATTACTAGACGGACTGGAGTAGTGTTCATCGAACTGTTATATGATTGACCCCTAACACCCTTCTTATCAAAAGGATCGTTTAATATTATTACAGTTAATTATGAAACTTAAAACGAGAAACGTGCTACTAGTAGGTATAGGCTTCAAACTATGTTAGGGTTAGTAAATTCAGTATTTATTTAGAATTCGGTTTGAAAATTCTTTCGAAGTCCTGACATGTATCTACCTACGCAGTAAAATTAAGCCCATAATTTTTTTTTATAATTCCCAGCACAGTTTTAGCTGTAGGGTCTTCCTTACCTACCTTAAAAGGTTCCTGCGGGAGTGATATGAATCTATGACCAAAATTACTTCAAGTTATCAAAGAAAAGTAAATTTTCTTTGTCATTTAACAACTTACTTGAAAAGTCTGCAGATATAGGATATATTTTATAATTTTCAAAAACTAATTACCCCTTCAAATTGGAATGTTAAATTTGAAATCAGTGTTTTAAACATTCACGAACTAAAACCTGTTATTTATTCGGTTAGTCAATATTATATTACTTATATTTTATAATACTCTAACCGCGAATCGTCCCGATATAGATACATAAAAGATATTAGAAATCACTTGATTAATTTGTTTTATTTATTTTGAAAGTTTTACATGAGTTTTTAAAGATTTATTATGGATACTTATACTCTACCACTTTACTCTGAGAACATGATTTGTGAACTTACAGCTTAACTTCTGTTTTTGAACATAAAATAAGGCTTTATATTTGGCATAATGCTGAATGTTATCTTATTTCTTAGTAGGTATAGGCATTATGAGAAAAAATACCTTACAAACATAGACAAATATGTACATCGCTTATATTCAGCAAAGGTGAATAAGAAAATATTATATAAGAAACATTTATAGTACCTATCTAAGTTGGTTTTACTACTTGGATCACGTTTCGTTCTAGAAGTATGAGCTCTAAGTGCAGAGTTCGTTCGTGAAAGTACCTACTTCTAGTGTGCAGTACCTATTTCTACCGTAACGCAGTACCTAGTAGTGCACTCGTATGACTGTGTGTATTTTGTTAGAAGAGAGAGTGTTAAGAGAGGTTAGAAGAGTGTGGGGGGTAACAAGTTATAGGTATAATAGATAGGTTACAAATGTCCATAAATAAGTGCCGGTTATCAAAAAAGGAATAAAAAAAAGTCACTTAGGTACCATAAGGTGGACCACCTGCTTACCGTGCATAAAACAGCTTATCAGGCATAAAAGAAACTAGCCGTCCAAATTTTAATACTTACCTATATTAGATGAATAGTTTTCATTTCTTTGCAATAATATTACTCATAAATTGATGTTTAGCTATTGCTAAGTAGGTATCACTGTGTGTGAGCACTATTAGATTTCAGTCATTTGCTACAGAAATAATTTTTTGATTTCTTTTTATATATTTATACAATACATCAACACATACATTATAAAATAAATAATTAATTTATCATTATAACTTGTTTTTTTAATAGTAGCCCTTCGTATAGGTGTTCTTGGCCTTCGGGAGATCCACCTCAGCGTGCCCGAGGCAGTTGGCGTGGGTTCCAGTGCCACCCTGGGCTGCCGATGGGCACTAGACGCTGGCGAAGCTCTTTACACTGTAAAGTGGTACCATGGCGCACAAGAATTCTTCAGATTTGTACCCAAGGAATTACCCAATACCAGGGTCTTTTCTCAAACCGGCATCAGTGTTGACGTAAGTAAATTTATGTATTTCAAATTGCGTTATCTCAATCGCATGTTATGGCTGAAGGAATGATAATAAATAAGAGATTAGTATGCTTGTCTTGCCCCTTCGTGCGACGTTAATGGATTAAAAATATTCCGCTTAAGACGTTGGGCCATTTTAGTAAACAGCTTACAGTTTTATAAAATGTGAAAAATAATCTTCTAACGGAAGAAACATTAAAAGCATAACAACACAAAGCTAAGAGACTGTAAAGAAACTGCTTTTACCTTAGTCATTAACTTGTTCAAGAATGTAAACGCAGGAATAAATAAAAGAAACGGTATTTCTTACGCAAATGGCTTACTTACGGCGCGACTATAAACAACGTCATAACTGTGATTATATATGGGTCAATGGCTTTGCGACATCTTGCTAGTTCGTTAAACTGCCATCGGAGGGGGCGCTGAAAAAATCACTTAAGAATCTCGTCGGGCGGCCGCCACGTAAAACCTTTAGCTGTTGGCACCACGCCACGGGCAGCTATAACATTGTGCCAAAATAATACATTAAAAACCCTTTTTTGGAATAATGAATGTTCAAAGTTTGCATCGAGACGGTATCAAAAGTGAGTCGCTCCATGATGTGACGCAGCATGGCCCTAGAAAATCGGGTCAGACCTCTCTCGAGCGCGGGACGGGCATGATTTAGTTCGGCGGTTTCTCAAAGTGGACCGACTTTCCGTAAGATGGATCGAAGCTTTTAGCTCAATTTGACTCGCTACCAGCTACCAGCTGCGTACAGTAAAGTGCACACGACTCTACGTAATGGGATTACATGGTGGCTCACATATTAATTACGCATGATCGTATTTCACATCCTCTTAATCCACCAATCAATGATAATACCTAATTAAATATTTGTAAATAAGGTCTTAATTTTAAACCTAACTCATGATTGGAGAGCAAAAATGATGTGGGGAGTTTTTAGACCGTTTTTTTATATATGTTGAAAATTTTTTTGGAACATAATACAGGTGTCACGATCAGGAGCTCAGCAGGTGGTGCTCCGTGGAGCATCGAGATCGCTCAGCGGTCGGTACCGCTGCGAGGTGTCTGCCGACGCGCCGTTCTTCCACACCGTTTACAAAAGCGCTTACATGCGAGTAGTTGGTCAGTACTTCATACATACATTCAATGCTTTCCCTTTGATCAAAAGTAGGTACTGTTTGTTCATTTGCGATGTTTTTCCATTTATGTTCCTTTGTCGACAATAGCAAATAAGACCTCTTTGTTTCTTTCAATTGTATTTAGGACAATTTAGATAGAATATGTTTTGATGGCTGGTGATTTGTTTTATTTCAATTTCGTTAGGTACTGTATTGTAGTTTAATATAGATATTTATTTAGAATATTACATAGAATTTGATATTGCAACCGGTTTTTTTTATAATATGACCTATACTTACGTTAAAACTAACAACAAATTTAATATGTCAAATATTTTACCCACGACAAGACTGAACAGAGAGGTTAAAGATACAATAAAATAAAGGCATAGAAACGGGCAGACTTAGGAGGTTCCTAATATTGTTACGTTAGTCAACTTTTAGGTAACCTTAAAAGTAAATTAAAGCCAAATTTTAAAAGAAAATTATCGTTTATTATTAATTTTAAAAACAATCTATACTAATATTATAAAGGAGTAGAGTTTGTTTGTTTGTTTGTTTGTTTGTTTGCTTGAACGCGCTAATCTCAGAAAGTACTGGTCCGATTTGAAAAATTCTTTCGCCATTAGATAGTCCATTTATCGAGGAAGGCTATAGGCTATATATCATCACGCTACGACCAATAGGAGCGGAGCACCAATGAAGAATGTTTCAAAATCGGGAGTTTTTATTTCCTTTTGTGAGCTTTGGCTGCGTACGCTGCGTAAACGGTTAAAGTTACGTTAAAATGCTCTATGACAGAATTAATTCCCTTCAAAAGTTCTAAAAAAAAGTCCGCAATAGCATATATCTATCTGTTAAGGTTGGCTCACTATAACCACTTTTATACTAATCAAATTTGTTCGAAAATGAAGCATTATTTGTGAAGGTGTTTTTATAAAGATGATATTAATCCTTATCCAAATAAATACGTTATTCATCACAAGTATTTAAATTAAAACAACATTGCCATTTACAGCATTCGATTTCAATGAATATCTTAGGAGATATCGCAAATTTAAAATAACATCGCAGCAAAATAATGATCAAGTACTGCGCGCACCTTATGTGCCGGGCCGGCGCGGGCGTGCTGTCATCAGTTAGCTCTGCGAAACTCTCCTTCTACGTAAACGAAGTCGCGGGCAAAAGCTAGTATTTGATAAAAGCTTTCGTTGCTCTTATAATTGGATTCGTAGACCCTGTATGGTATTCGAAAATGTTGAATATTTTAATTGCTTTAACCATTTACATATCGTTCTGCATGCCAAAACTATTTTGTAGTCCACTCAACGAACAGTATTTTTTTAAAACCTGCATGAATTGTTGCCCCTCTGTCAGTGGATAAACATAAAGAAATAGGTTTTTATTTAAATATATTTTTATTTATAGAAAATAAAATGAAATTCTATGTATACAAATATTTTATGTAAAAATATGGCATAGGATATTATTAAGATTTTATATGTGTGACTGTAGGTTATAATAAAAATATATCATAGCTGATATAAACATATACCCTGTTATGTAAGTCTCGCTTAGCACGATAATTCTAAATGTTTTTCTATATTAAGCTGGTAAAAGAGACTATATTACCTATTTAGTATATTTCAAACAACTGATCATTTAAATAAAAAAGCAATTAACATTATAACATTAAAATAGCACGCAATTAAATTTACATTTGAAATCTGTTTATTCCATAGTTTCATTCGGATAAGCACAAAACGCTTTATTTGATCTAAGTTTGCCAACCAGCGATCATCATATAAATAACTTGAACAATCCCATAGCGCTTTTGTGCAATCCTAAATCGTAAATCAGAACTATTGTTAGGCAATAAATGTGGAGAATCGAACACAAGGGATGTTTGATTAAGGTTTATCTTGGTTAATTTACGGTTATTGTGGCAGTCAATACTTCGCAAATATACAGGTAGAACGCCTAAGCCGTAGATACGAGAACATTCAACATCTTAATTCTAAACCACCACATCGTCGATTTGAACTCACACAAGTGATCCATCGAATTACGAATTTATGTGGTAGTTTCTTATAGCCGTCCTATTGTATGCGCTTTAACACTTCAATGTTAGGTATATAGGTATTTACTCATTATATTTACAAATCTTCAAGTTTGTTGGTTTTTATTTATTTATTTATTTACTGTTCGATTCTAATTGAATGCCCATTAGCACACTACTAGGGAACATCTCAAGTAAAAAAGAATAACGGCAAATATAATAACATGTACACAAAACTGCTTCTTTTTTACACAGCAATTTCAAAATGCGATATATGGATACGATTTATGTAATCCCATTGTCACCCATATTTCGTTGAAATTGCTGACATGAGCGAGTGGCACGGCATCGATAAAGAAACGCTACAATAGTGCTCCTGAGGTATCATGGCATGTGTAAAAGCCCTCTGTGCAGCGAGTAGTAAACGGGCTTGTGGGATAAAATCTTCTAGTATACAACCACGATACAGCTCATCGTACCGTATGTTATATAATTTGGTTTCAGTGAGCCTCCGTTCAGAGTATTCCAGTCGGACGGTTTCAGTAACTTAATATGTTACGTACCTAGTACAATAGCCTTTCATATGAGTCGAAGTATTGATACAGCTGTTTTCATACATGGTTTAAATATAAACAGTTTAGCGGGTAATGTAGTGTAGCGGTAATACGGGCCACGGTGAAAAGGATCTATTTTTATAAATCATTCATAATTTAAAATGCTGATATAAAATCAAATTCTATAATATTTGCTTCATGTTAGACACTAAGAAGGCTGCATACAAATTCAGTAATATTGCATACTGTCGATATCGACAGATCTTGTGATATTAGTCGTGCTCAGAGCATTAGTCGGTAGAATTTCCAGAAAAGCCAACATAAGTCTAATACCTGCCTGTAATGGTCAGTAATACTCCATTTAAAACAGCAGTTTTCCATTACAAGAAATTTAGTCTTCTTGTTAATGAACGACCAAAGAGTGGTTATTAAATTTATCGATGCGCAACGTTCGAGCATCGTTTGAAATGAAAGCAAGGTTGTTTGTTCAACAAAGTATGGCGGCTTTTGGGAAAATCTTGACGTATTAAATAAACAGTAAAATAAACCCACGACAGCCAAATTAAACGAGGTGCTGGAAAACTCCCTGCGTTCCCATTAAGTAGAATTGGCAAAAAGCGACAGAACAGGAATGTAAACACTTAAAACTTTGCTCGGTGCGGAGTTCCACCGCGCCGCTCTGTAATAGAGGGCGCTGCTGGCAAACAAAAGCACGCCGAGTTTTAGTTTGGGCAGCCATTTTGTCTGTTGGGCGTTTCAAGCGTTTTCTACGATATTCGTTGGTAAAATGGAATAGGCGCATATGAAAGATGAATATGCAATGTGAACGTCCATGTTCGGCGCGCATTGAAACGCCGGTATACTCGTCCGATGAAAATTATTGCCATATATTCACAATTCCTTCAAATGTTGGGCACGCACTAGCATTGTTTACGTTGAGCGGTTGGCCGAACAGTAATTCTGAACATTTTGAACAACATTGGTAGATGGGTAGTTGGTAGAGTTTTAGTATAACAATTAATGGTCTGTATTGACAGCTAAATCACTTTTCCTTGTTATTTTACAAATGTAAAACATTGCGAACACTGATTTATGTTTTTACGTTTAGGACATAAGTTTGTAGTTGATATCTTTAAAAGGGATATTCCACGATATATATACATATAAAACGTCGTTAAGGGACACTTAACAGCAGTGGCAAACTAGATGCAGTTTCACGAATCACGCATGTTATCAATGTAGGTAGGTATAAGTATTATACGATGAAGTATATAGGAGACGTAATAAAGAAGCGCTATTTTCGATTTTCTCTCAATGAGAGTGTTTTTATGTGGCAGAGCTTCCTGAATCGGGGCCTAAAGTGCGAGCACAGAAGAGTTGGTACTCCGTAGGCGACATGCTTCGTGCGAACTGCACCTCCCCGCCGGCGGAACCGCCTGCGAACCTCACGTGGCTTCTAAATGGACAAGAGGTAATATTTTAAATCAAATTCCCCTCTTCGGTTCAACGACGTATTAAATTACTGCGAACGACTTGCCACGTAATAAAAGCAGCGGAATGTAGATGTGAGCTAATTTTGTATTGAAATGGTTTGAAGAAAAGTTGATTACCTACCTACCTTATTTTGCAAATCAAAGCGGTCAATTTATTTCTTTTGTGATTAGGATAATTTTATGTTTACCTACCTAAAAATATCCGGTAAGGTTCAAACTAGGAGGCTCACAATTAATGTATTCAAATTGGTTTTGACTGTCTTAAGCAAAAAATATCTGTCTTTTATAATGCTCCGAAATTGAATTTAATCCAATGTTGACCTGAATAACCTTTTATGAACTAGCTTTATGTTCTAATATATAAAATATGGGAACAGTTTTAATAAACAGAGTTTATGTAAAGCGTTTATTCTTTATGATTGTCCCCGCAGGTGAAGGGTCTCGACATCCCGCCGCACGACACGCCATATGTGCGAAGTAAACCTGTGATAACCGACACGTCGCTCGAAGATGCAAATAGAATTATATTCAGTCCGTGGGACGCAATCTCGGGGTTCGAGGAGCCCGTGACCGACAATGTAATAGACATTCCAGCCAATATCGGCGGCATGGTGGGCATTTCCGACGTTGATAACAATCGGAAAAACAAAGAAGAGAGCACCACCCGCCTAGCTCCTAGACTAGAGCAAATAGCAAATAAATTGAACATTAGTATTGAAGAAGAGAAATCTAATAAATCATCTTCGTTCAGCCAGCTTGTTATAAGAGTACAGTCCGTACATTTTCACAAAGTGAGTCAATATTTTAAGACTTTATGTTATTTATAATAATATATAATAATAAAAATAATTTATTGACATCTGATAACAATAAAATATGACATAAACTTCACTTGCGTAGGTACATACATGGGTAATTACAATGAGTACTAACATCTAAACTAGGCCGAGCCTGTATCTTAGATGTTAGTTAATTCCAGTGACATTGTTAGTTGTAACATATCGCACTATTTAAGGTAGCTAAGGGTAGGTTTAAAATATTTTGCCAACATATTTCCTAAAAGTACCGCCGGTTCATCAATATAATAATTGTCTGTTAGTTAGACCACTGTGTATGCGAACTTGCGGCATTTCAATATAATATTTTTTAAATTTTTTTTTTTTTTTTTTCCTTTCTATTTATGTTTTCCGCTAATGATACAGATATTTACATTTTATTAGTTACATTTGAATTACAGTTGACTTTGTGTTCCTATTCATAGTGAAAATACATATTTAAACAGGGTTTGGCTTAAGAATTTAGTAACTAACTAAACATTTTATACAGATATGAGCATTTATGTTAACATGTTAACTTGTTTAAACAATTTAAGCTTCATTAATTTATTTAAGTGTAGTAAGCAGGTTTTCAACGTCTTCGTACTTTTGGGTTTTTAGCCAGGCTAATAGTGTATTTTTACATTGAAATTTATTTAGCGGATACAATTTCAGAATCTTATTTAATTTATTGTAAATCATCGGACCTAGATATGATTGGAATTTTTTAATTGATGTAGTTCTGCACTGGATGGTAGGACAAACCATGTCCATTCGTCGTCGTGTGCTTAAGGTTTCTAGATTGAACTTCAATTTCGTATGTTGGTTCATGATGGTGTCTTTTATAAATAGCTGTCTTATTGACAGAACATCACAATCTGTGAATAAGTCAGTTGTGGGGTATGTAAAGGGTTTAAAAGTTATTACTTTCAGTAGGGCGCGCTGAGCTCTTTCCAGTTTAAGTATGTGAGTCTTTCGCGCACCACCCCATGATGTGATGCAATATGATAATATAGACTGAGCTAGTGCAAAGTACACAGTTTTTAACAGATCAAAGTCAGCTACGTGTCTGAGTTTTTTAAATATATATATTAAACGTCTTGTTCTTTCTGCCAGTAAGTTAATTTGAGGACACCAGGACAGTTTCTCGTCCAGTATTACACCGAGATATTTTACTGTATTGGTTCTGTCTATAAATCTGCAGTTGCACGACGAATTGGGCACGGGATTATTGCATGTATGTAATTGTATCTTGAAATTTTGTTTGGTGGGTATTGAGCGTTCCGAATTGGCAAAAAGTATAAAATTAGTTTTAGAGATATTAAGAGATAGTAAATTTTTATTTAAACAGTGTGCAATTTTTTGTAGACCTTGCTCGACTATAATTCTTGCTTCATCCCAGGACTTTCCATGAAACACCAATGCCGTATCGTCAGCGAAAGTAAATAGTTTACAGTTTTTCATCTTCATATTACACAGATTATTTATGTATATTAAAAATAAGGTAGGTCCTAGAACACTGCCCTGGGGTACACCGTACGAAACATTAACGTCATTACTGAAGTGGCCACCTATTGCAACTCTTTGTGTTCTATCTTTTAAGTAGTTCCCGAAAAGTTCAAGAACTTTTCCTCTTATTCCAATATTGTTCATTTTATCAAGCAAAATCGGGACTGAGACCGTATCGAAAGCCTTGGACAAATCCAAAAACACGCCAATACATTTATTTTTGTTATCTAGGTTGAAAGCAACAAACTCAGAAAGCTCAGAAACTGCATGTGCTGTCGACCTTCCTGCTCTGAAGCCATATTGGTTACTTGACAGAATATTTTCTTTACTCATAAATGATAAGAGTCTTTTGTTCATAATTTTCTCTAATATTTTCGATAGTGCTGGTAGTACTGAGATAGGGCGGTAATTAGAAACACAATTCTTATTTCCTGTTTTATAAATAGGATGAATTATCGATATTTTGAACTCTTTGGGGAAGACTCCCGATACTAGGCATAGATTAAAGATGTGCGTTAAGGGTGGCACAATGATATTCTTTGCCTTAATCAGTAATTTTGTAGGAATTCCATCCCAGCCAGTTGCACTCTCAGATTTCAGATTTAAAAGAATAGATTCTACTTCGTGTTCCGTCGTTTCCTCCAAAACCATAGAGTTTACTGGAGATTTAAGTGTAGCTGAGTGGTCGGTACTACTGCTATTTTGTGACAGTATTTTATCAGCCAATTCTTTGGCAATATTAGAAAAGTAGTGGTTTACTTCATCTAGGGCAATTTCAGGTGGATATCCCATTTTAAGAAGTTCAGTTGATGGTGATTTGTTATTATTTCTGTTAGTAATTTTGTCAATTATTTTCCATTTCATTTTTGGGTTTGTAGCATATTTAGTTAGTTCATTTCTTTCATAATTTCTTTTCAGTCTTTTAAGTAAATTAGTGCAGTAGTTTTTATATCTATTATATGTTGTTTTCAGAATTACATTGTAGGGCTCACTTTTAGATCTGAGATGCATACGATCACGGTTTTTAATACATCGGAGCAGACCAGGTGTAATCCAAGGTTTGAGGCATCTCAGTCTTCTTGGAGTAAGTATTTTTAAAGTATTATTTAGGATCGACGTAGTTAAGATATTAATGAACTGTTCAGTAGACCAGTTGGGATCTGTTGATTTTAGAATTGGTTCGAAATTGGTCCTGCTAAGTTCCTCAATTATTGCAGCGTGGTTTACCTTTTGTGTCGCAACAGTATTTTTTTGCTGGATTTCCCGTTTTCCATTAACACAAGTAAGCACTGACGAATGATCCGTTAGAGGCACCTCGACCACAAATGTGACTGTCGGATTTTCTGCTTTAACCATTGCATGGTCGATACAATTTCCGGCTCTTGTTGGATGAATATGTCCTGGCAGGAGACCATGACTAGCTAGTAAATTTAAATATTCAGGGGAGTGGCCATCTTTATTATTATTTTTAATGTCTATGTTTAGGTCGCCCATTATTATTATGTTATTAAAGTTTTTATGTATTGTAAGTAAATTGTCAAGGGATGTTAAAAAGCTAGCTATATTTTTAAAAGAAGGAGACCTGTAAATACCGATTACAACTGTATCTATTCCGTGCTTCATGATAAGACATGTAGCGTCAGATAGAGAAAATTCTTCCACGTGCCAATCGCATCCCTGTCTAGTATATGCTACAATTCCATCATTTTGGTTTCGGTTATATTTAGTGTAGTGAGTATCGTAATTGATAAGGCATGGAAAGTTCACTACTTTAGAATTCCACGTTTCTGTAAGTATGTATATGTCACATAGGATATCCAATCTAGTTACGAGTACCTCAAATTCCGAGAAGTTTTTGGCTATGCTTCTTATGTTTTGGGTTAGGAGTTTAATACTTTTATTTGAAGTTTGAGCTGATGACAAGAGTGATTTACATGATTCTGGATCACTTAAATAAGACGTTCCCGCTTTTATGTTGTCTATATTTTTTGCTATGTTATTGTTGTTAGAATCGAATTTTGTTTAGTTGTGAGTAATGACATTGTTAAGGAGCTCATATTTGTATCATTTGGAATACTTATTATTTGTTTGTTAGATTCTTTGAAAGAATTATTGTAATTGTAATAGCAGAAAAAAACATTATGATTAAGAAATATAAAGATAACTAAGATATCAGATAACTTATTACCAGGAATTTTAAAATAATGATTAGAAAATATAAAAAATACAAAGAAAAAATACAAAACTAATACTAGTCAAGAATGCTTACTGAGCGAAGTTAGTTGCGCTTCATCCTTGATTTCAATATGTTGAGACTCAGCAGTTTTCCGGAGGTATATTTTTCCATAACTCGTCCAGCAAAACTTGTAGCCCTGGGTTTTGGCAACGTCTCTCGTAAGAAAGAATAGTCTACGTCCTTTGCTGGTCAACGCCTCTGATATGTAGATCGGGGTAACTTGTCCTTTCAGCCCAATAACGCCAGAGCTAAGGCGTTGGTCAGGATGTTGTTTATTATAGGATTTAGCTCCTTGTATTAAGCTATTTTTGGTTATGACTGAGTTAAATTCACAGACAATCGTGCCATTACCAGACCTTCCTTTTGATCGAAATACGTCTCTGATTGATGATTGAGGGAGACTGACATTTAAAACTTTGCAGGTTTGCTGAACCAAATCACACAGAACAGCCTTGGATTCTGGCTGAGCAGATATCGGAACATTTCTTATTTCAATAGTAGATGATTTAGTGTTTCTCTGAATATCTTCCAATTTCAATTCAAGTGAAGCTATCTGGAAAAGATGATTTTTCCGTTCATTTTCGAGACCTTCCACTTTCTGTTTCATGTGCTCATACTGGTTGTTTAGAAAATCCAATGCTTTTTCAATCTCAGTGTTTTTCATTTTATTTTTCATTTGTTACTTGAAATATCTTGTTATAGGTAGATACATAAATCGAATAACGTATCTAAAATACATGTCGTGAAGGGACTATAGGTACCTCCTTTTATTATTACATAGGATGATAGTGTTTATATTTAAGCTTTTTGTCCTATGAATCAATTTAAAACTTAAACCTTTAATTTTTTTGTAATTCTTATAGGAAATGTGGTATACAAACGAATGTTACAAACCGTGACAACAATTGGGGTTGAATATATCTAATTTCAACAACTAAGATTGAATTTATATTAATGAAATTAATTTATCTATGTATTTACTTGTATATAACAATGTTGGACTCGAGCGAGATTCACATATTCTTTATAGCACGGTTAATCAACTTTTGTCAGGGCGTGCGAACACAACACAATTAGTGGCTTTTGATGCAGGGTCGGTTGAACGTGACCTGCGTGGCACATGTCCTGTCCGTGTGGTCTGCCAGCGGCGTGCTACTTCTGGACGAGGAGAGGCCACAAATAGCACCGGTTATGGGCAGTCGGGACTCTAATTCAGGTTCAATATTAAATTAATCGCCATTGAAGTATGTAAGAGTAATTGCTACAGTTAAATCGAATATGTCTTTGTTTTTTGCAGGATTGCGGCATTCTGGATCATTCAACTGTGCAATAATATTACTTAATTATCTATTATACGCACATTGGTAAATATTTTTTCGAATTAACTAATACTTATTGTCATATTTATTCCTTGCAACTCATAATCGTATTATCATAAAGCCCCTTTTCCATAAATAAACTTATTCAATATCCAAACTGACAAACGTTTTTAAAGTAATTTAAATAAAAATTGTAAGGCATTCAACTTTACTGCTGCTTCGAGGAATTTCAATTTTAACAAACCAGTTGGTGCTCAGCTCAGCTTATAAACTTGAAATAACTTAGTACTTTTATTCTTATTGCAGGTCAAACCGATGATCAGAAGACTAAATGAACTATATTATAAGAACTCATTTTTTCTCATCTAAAATCAGTGTTAGACTAAAGTTTTAGTGATTGAAGGAATAAATGAAAACAATGCAGGTAAAATATTTTATCAGCAACGTGAGTTGGATGTAGTGAATTTTATACTGTACATAATTAGTTGTATCATAGAAATTTTAAGGAAAATAGTGATGTTTTGCTTGACAAACTTCATGTACGTAACTGTTACTTCAACATAAGAACTTTTAAAAATAAAGGAAATCCCTTTTTTAATAGCGTTTCTATTTCATTCCTAAGGCGTTAACATACTTAAGTACTAAGTATGTAGGTGTAGGTATATATCTGAAGCGCAGTGATTGGTTAAGGAATTTCACAATGGAGTCCCCAATTGCAATATTGCAATGGTACATCTTGGTAATGGCTGGATCTCAATACATTATTTCGACGAAGGATGTAATCACAATGCACATGCTCGGCATTGTGGTCAGACAACTAATCCACTTGTAACTGTTTATTGGAATTGTTGTCGACACCGCGACGTTCTGAATTTCAAAGTCTCCATTTAATTCAGTTCAGTAGATGATTGAAATTTGCATTGCAACGTTCGTTACAAATAGATATCTAAATTGAGGCTGAAACGATTTTGTGTTTTGATGGCGTAAGTATTTATCTATATAAATCATCTTTATGACAGAAATGTATTTTATAACTCTACTAGCTGCCGCCCCGCGGTTTCACCCGCATAGTTCCCATTCCCGTGATCACAGGGGTATCAAAAATAGATAGTAGCCGATTCTCAGACCTACCCAATATGCACACAAAATTTCATGGGAATCGGTAAAGCCATACGGCGTAAGGCTTTACCGATTCCCATGAAATTTTCGGATGAGTTTAATCACAAACACCGCGACACGAGAATTTTATATATTAGATAAAAAACCGACTTCCAAAAATACTAAAAAGCAAAAAATAACTAACGCAATTTATAACACTTTCCTCTACTTACCTACTGACTACTTATTCTCTCCGCTTACTGCTTAGTTTGAAGTTGGTGCCAAGCCACAGCATAATTAGCAAACCTACAGTAAACAATATACAAAAGATCTTTGTTAAGATTCTCCATGATTTAATAAGGTCAACAAAAACTTTGGCACGGTTTGCATTTAAAATTCTAAATTTTAGACGCATGCTCTTGGTTTGTGAGTTATTAATATTAGAAATAAACGGTCCTTTACAGGACCACTATAGTTGTAGAATGTAAATTACATTTATGTATTTCATCGTCGTTTTCATTTGTTTCTCATTGTCATTTATCGTTATTTCTGATTTATTTACGAAGTTTGTAGTTAGTAGGTTATCGTGTAGAAATTTATTTGTTACACCATTTTATTTCTTTAAGTATTATTTTTTATTCATATATGGCTTGGCACCGACTTCAAACCAAGCAGCAAGCGGAAAGAATAAGTAGTCAGTAGGTAAGTAGAGGAAAGTGTTATAAATTGCGTTAGTTATTTTTTGCTTTTTAGTATTTTTGGAAGTCGGTTTTTTTTAACGTAGTTTTTTTTTATTTTTTGCTTTTTAGTGATTTAAGTATGGGTAGGCTTATTATTTATTTAACAATCACAGAACACTATTAAACCTAAACGTTAATGAGATTAACCTTCAAAGTCAACCTAATAGCTTCAAGGAATACTATTCTCTATCCATATGTACGTATAATTTTGAAAGAATTTTCTCTAAACTCCTATCCTTTGAGGAGTTGTACCTTCCATCATCAGCTCATCCATAGGAAATCATGATCAAACGCAAATAATTGAACAAACTGTATGATATTGACTGAAACGTAACAGTTAGATGCTTATAATTTGAGTGTTCTTCTCGATTTCCTTGGGATCCCATCATCATATGCTGCTGACTAGATGACCAGGGTACCAACTTTAATATGTACCCTAACGAACAAAAAAAGAATTACGCAAATCGGATTAGAAATGTTAAAGTTATCGACATACTAATATACAAAGTATCGTCAAAATGACATCGTCCAAATAACAATAATGCTTATAAAATAAAAACTACTAAACCAAACTGAAAGAAATTTTCATGGGACCATCTGGCAGCTATTTCGCGTCGAACAAAAAAAAATCACGCGAATCGGTCCATTAACCGCGACGTAATCGATGTACATACATAGAAAACAAAAAAAAACCGGCTGAATTGAGAACCTCCTCCTTCTTTTTGGGAAGTCGGTTAAAAATACAGCATGTCGGATGGAGGAGGTTAGAGGTGTAAAAGTAACGAAAAAATCACGTACCCGTATTTATTCGTTACTATACATTCAGTACTCGTTACTATCGTATCGTTACTCGTTACTTTCGTTTATTTCATACTATTACATAAAATTTATGAAATTTTAGTAGCAAAATTTTATGAAAACACTTTTTCACAAGTATATACTTTTTTTTTTACTGCATACTCTGTTAAAGAAAACTTTGTTTTGAATATTTGAAATTTTGACACCATAATGCGCGCACATCGGTTCAAATATTTTTGAAGTATATCCGCACAAATTACATATATTTTCATTTTTTTAACCAATCACGTTACGAATAGTTTGCGAACATATTTTTCATGTTCTTTCTATAATTTTATTATAAGATGCAGCATTCATAATTTCAATTTGTAGAAATAATACATATTCATTACATGATAAACTGCATTTTTCACTTTGCTTCACGTCCTTATGTTTACATTACCTTTTTAATTCGCGGAAAATACGCATGCATGCGCAAAACGATCAGTAAGAAACGTTTCAATACACGCATCAACGCAGCGTAACATTGGGTGATTGAAACAGCGTATGTAACCATGATACGAAACATGCGAGTAACGAAAAGTATTAAGTATTCGTGAGTAACGTTTCGTTTCTCGGTACTAGATGGCGTACCCGTTACTTAGTAACGAATACATACGGTTTGCTACAGCTCTAGAGGAGGTGGAGGATGGTGGCTCAACATCATGAGCTTCGTCATTGCTCCTCTTTTTCCTTATGTGGGCGTAGTTGGTGTGGGTAATGCGGATCAAGGAAACAATTTGCAGCCTTGTTGAAATGAAATTATTATTTGTTCAGCTACACACAGTATATAACACAGTACATAGCCCCCGTATATAACACAGTATATAACACAGTACATAACCCCAGTATATAACACAGTACATAACCCCAGTATATAACACATTACATAACCCCAGTATATAACACAGTACATAACCCCAGTATATAACACAGTACATAACCCCAGTATATAACACAGTACATAACCCCAGTATATAACACAGTACATAACCCCAGTATATAACACAGTACATAACCCCAGTATATAACACAGTACATAACCCCAGTATATAACACAGTACATAACCCCAGTATATAACACAGTACATAACCCCAGTATATAACACAGTACATAACCCCAGTATATAACACAGTACATACATAAACCCAGTATATAACACAGTACATAACAGTACATAACCAAATGTTCGTCAAGTAGACACATGCATTAGAATTAAGAACGAAAATATAGATCTTGTAGAAACCACAGTATTTCTAGGTATCACTTTAGATGTAAAGCTTCAGTGGGGCCCTCATATTTCTCGGTTAGCGAACAGACTCGCTTCTGCAGCATATGCAGTAAAGAAAATACGTGCTCTCACTGACGTAGATACCGCCAGATTAGTTTATTTTAGTTATTTTCATAGTCTAATGTCTTATGGCATTCTCCTTTGGGGCAGTGGTGCCGACATTAAAACTATTTTTATTCTGCAGAAGAGGGCTGTTCGTGCTATATACAATATGAGTCCAAGGGACTCCCTACGAGATACATTCAAAAATATTAATATTTTGACTGTACCCTCACAATATATTTATGAAAATTTATTGTATGTACGTAAAAATTTACATCTTTTTCCAAAAAATAGCGACACTCATAGTATTAACACCAGAAATAAGCACAAACTCGCTATTCCTGTAACTAGACTTACTAAAGTCAAAAATTCATTTAAGGGGCAATGTATACGCTTCTTCAACAAACTACCTAAAGATATTCAGGATTTACCTATCTATAAATTTAAGCAGGTAGTGAAGAAAACTTTATATCAAAAGGGTTTTTATAGTGTATCAGATTACATGTTAGAAAAAGACCCTTGGCAGTGAAATGCTCGCTACAAGCTATTTCACATTTTGTAATAAACACTGTTGTATTAGATGTAAGTTGGTTTTTTTGAAAAGAGTAATTACTGAGTTTATTGCCGGCTCTTCTCAGTAAAAACTACTATCAGAACCGAGCTTAAATAGTGACTATTCATAAGTGCTTTATTGAGGCCTATTTGAATAAAAAAGATTTTGATTTTGATTTTGATTTTAGTACATAAACCCAGTATATAACAGTACATAACCCCAGTATATAACACAGTACATAACCCCAGTATATAACACAGTACATACATAAACCCAGTATATAACACAATACATAACCCCATTATATAACACAGTACATACATAAACCCAGTATATAACAGTACATAACCCCAGTATATAACACAATACATAACCCCAGTATATAAAACAGTACATAACCCCAGTATATAACACAGTACATAACCCCAGTATATAACACAGTACATAACCCCAGTATATAACACAGTACATAACCCCAGTATATAACACAGTACATACATAAACCCAGTATATAACACAATACATAACCCCAGTATATAACACAGAACATAACCCCAGTATATAACAGTACATAAACCCAGTATATAACACAATACATAACCCCAGTATATAACACAGTACATAACCCCAGTATATAACACAATACATAACCCCCGTATATAACACAGTACATAACCCCAGTATATAACACAGTACATAACCCCAGTATATAACACAGTACATAACCCCAGTATATAACACAGTACATAACCCCAGTATATAACACAGTACATACATAAACCCAGTATATAACAGTACATAACCCCAGTATATAACACAGTACATAACCCCAGTATATAAAACAGTACATAAACCCAGTATATAACAGTACATAACCCCAGTATATAACACAGTACATAACCCCAGTATATAACACAGTACATACATAAACCCAGTATATAACACAATACATAACCCCATTATATAACACAGTACATACATAAACCCAGTATATAACACAGTACATAACCCCAGTATATAACACAGTACATAACCCCAGTATATAACACAGTACATAACCCCAGTATATAACACAGTACATAACCCCAGTATATAACACAGTACATAACCCCAGTATATAACACAGTACATAACCCCAGTATATAACACAGTACATAACCCCAGTATATAACACAGTACATAACCCCAGTATATAACACAGTACATACATAAACCCAGTATATAACACAGTACATAACCCCAGTATATAACACAATACATAACCCCCGTATATAACACAGTACATAACCCCAGTATATAACACAGTACATAACCCCAGTATATAACACAGTACATAACCCCAGTATATAACACAGTACATAACCCCAGTATATAACACAGTACATACATAAACCCAGTATATAACAGTACATAAACCCAGTATATAACACAGTACATAACCCCAGTATATAACACAATACATAACCCCCGTATATAACACAGTACATAACCCCAGTATATAACACAGTACATAACCCCAGTATATAACACAGTACATAACCCCAGTATATAACACAGTACATAACCCCAGTATATAACACAGTACATACATAAACCCAGTATATAACAGTACATAGCCCCAGTATATAACACAGTACATAACCCCAGTATATAAAACAGTACATAAACCCAGTATATAACAGTACATAACCCCAGTATATAACACAGTACATAACCCCAGTATATAACACAGTACATACATAAACCCAGTATATAACACAATACATAACCCCATTATATAACACAGTACATACATAAACCCAGTATATAACACAGTACATAACCCCAGTATATAACACAGTACATAACCCCAGTATATAGCACAGTACATAACCCCAGTATATAACACAGTACATAACCCCAGTATATAACACAGTACATAACCCCAGTATATAACACAGTACATAACCCCAGTATATAACACAGTACATAACCCCAGTATATAACACAGTACATACATAAACCCAGTATATAACACAGTACATAACCCCAGTATATAACACAGTACATAACCCCAGTATATAACACAGTACATAACCCCAGTATATAACACAGTACATAACCCCAGTATATAACACAGTACATAACCCCAGTATATAACACAGTACATACATAAACCCAGTATATAACAGTACATAACCCCAGTATATAACACAGTACATAACCCCAGTATATAAAACAGTACATAAACCCGGTATATAACACAGTACATAACCCCAGTATATAACACAGTACATAACCCCAGTATATAACACAGTACATACATAAACCCAGTATATAACACAGTACATAACCCCAGTATATAACACAGTACATACATAAACCCAGTATATAACACAATACATAACCCCATTATATAACACAGTACATACATAAACCCAGTATATAACAGTACTTATTAAGGAGTCTAGTTTGACTACCAAGATACGCCCAGTTTTTGATGCTTCAGCCAAGGATAGAAACGGTATTTCATTAAACTCTTGCTTGGAAAAAGGTGACATAACCCCAGTATATAACACAATACATAACCCCAGTATATAACACAGTACATAACCCCAGTATATAACACAGTACATAACCCCAGTATATAACACAGTATATACATAAACCCAGTATATAACAGTACATAACCCCAGTATATAACACAGTACATAACCCCAGTATATAAAACAGTACATAACCCCAGTATATAACACAGTACATAACCCCAGTATATAACACAGTACATAACCCCAGTATATAACACAGTACATAACCCCAGTATATAACAGTACATAACCCCAGTATATAACAGTACATAACCCCAGTATATAACACAGTACATAAACCCAGTATATAACACAGTACATACATAAACCCAGTATATAACACAATACATAACCCCATTATATAACACAGTACATACATAAACCCAGTATATAACAGTACATAACCCCAGTATATAACACAATACATAACCCCAGTATATAACACAGTACATAACCCCAGTATATAACACAGTACATAACCCCAGTATATAACACAGTACATAACCCCAGTATATAACACAGTACATAACCCCAGTATATAACACAGTACATAACCCCAGTATATAACACAGTACATAACCCCAGTATATAACACAGTACATAACCCCAGTATATAAAACAGTACATAACCCCAGTATATAACACAGTACATAACCCCAGTATATAACACAGTACATAACCCCAGTATATAACACAGTACATAACCCCAGTATATAACAGTACATAACCCCAGTATATAACAGTACATAACCCCAGTATATAACACAGTACATAAACCCAGTATATAACACAGTACATACATAAACCCAGTATATAACACAATACATAACCCCATTATATAACACAGTACATACATAAACCCAGTATATAACAGTACATAACCCCAGTATATAACACAATACATAACCCCAGTATATAACACAGTACATAACCCCAGTATATAACACAGTACATAACCCCAGTATATAACACAGTACATAACCCCAGTATATAACACAGTACATAACCCCAGTATATAACACAGTACATAACCCCAGTATATAACACAGTACATAACCCCAGTATATAACACAGTACATAACCCCAGTATATAACACAGTACATACATAAACCCAGTATATAACACAGTACATAACCCCAGTATATAACACAATACATAACCCCATTATATAACACAGTACATACATAACCCCAGTATATAACACAGTACATAACCCCAGTATATAACAGTACATAACCCCAGTATATAACACAGTACATAACCCCAGTATATAACACAGTACATACATAAACCCAGTATATAACACAATACAAAACCCCATTATATAACACAGTACATACATAAACCCAGTATATAACACTACATAACCCCAGTATATAACACAGTACATAACCCCAGTATATAACACAGTACATAACCCGTAGTATATAACAGTACATAACCCCAGTATATAACACAATACATAACCCCAGTATATAACACAGTACATAACCCCAGTATATAACACAATACATAACCCCAGTATATAACACAGTACATAACCCCAGTATATAACACAGTACATAACCCCAGTATATAACACTGTACATAACCCCAGTATATAACACAGTACATAACCCCAGTATATAACACAGTACATAAACCCAGTATATAACAGTACATAACCCCAGTATATAACACAGTACATAACCCCAGTATATAACACAGTACATACATAAACCCAGTATATAACACAATACATAACCCCAGTATATAACACAGTACATAACCCCAGTATATAACACAGTACATAACCCCAGTATATAACACAGTACATAACCCCAGTATATAACACAGTACATAACCCCAGTATATAACACAGTACATAACCCCAGTATATAACACAGTACATAACTCCAGTATATAACACAGTACATAACCCCAGTATATAACACAGTACATAACCCCAGTATATAACACAGTACATAACCCCAGTATATAACACAGTACATAACCCCAGTATATAACACAGTACATAACCCCAGTATATAACACAGTATATACATAAACCCAGTATATAACAGTACATAACCCCAGTATATAACACAGTACATAACCCCAGTATATAAAACAGTACATAAACCCAGTATATAACAGTACATAACCCCAGTATATAACACAGTACATAACCGCAGTATATAACACAGTACATAACCCCAGTATATAACAGTACATAACCCCAGTATATAACAGTACATAACCCCAGTATATAACACAGTACATAAACCCAGTATAAAACACAGTACATACATAAACCCAGTATATAACACAATACATAACCCCATTATATAACACAGTACATACATAAACCCAGTATATAACAGTACATAACCCCAGTATATAACACAATACATAACCCCGGTATATAACACAGTACATAACCCCAGTATATAACACAGTACATAACCCCAGTATATAACACAGTACATACATAAACCCAGTATATAACACAGTACATAACCCCAGTATATAACACAGTACATACATAAACCCAGTATATAACAGTACATAACCCCAGTATATAACACAGTACATAACCCCAGTATATAAAGTAGTACATAAACCCAGTATATAACAGTACATAACCCCAGTATATAACACAGTACATAACCCCAGTATATAACACAGTACATACATAAACCCAGTATATAACACAATACATAACCCCAGTATATAACACAGTACATTACCCCAGTATATAACACAGTACATAACCCCAGTATATAACACAGTACATAACCCCAGTATATAACACAGTACATAACCCCAGTATATAACACAGTACATACATAAACCCAGTATATAACACAGTACATAACCCCAGTATATAACACAGAACATACATAAACCCAGTATATAACAGTACATAACCCCAGTATATAACACAGTACATAACCCCAGTATATAACACAGTACATAACCCCAGTATATAACACAGTACATAAACCCAGTATATAACACAGTACATAACCCCAGTATATAACACAGAACATACATAAACCCAGTATATAACACAGTACATACATAAACCCAGTATATAACACAATACATAACCCCAGTATATTACACAGTACATAACCCCAGTATATAAAACAGTACATAAACCCAGTATATAACAGTACATAACCCCAGTATATAACATAATACATAACCCCAGTATATAACACAGTACATAACCCCAGTATATAACACAGTACATAACCCCAGTGTATAACAGTACATAACCCCAATATATAACACATTACATACATAATACCATAATAATTACATACATACATTTTTGACTTTCAAGCCGCGGGTCGTGGGTTCGATTCCCACCCAGGACAAACATTTGTATGCATGAATATGTCTGTTTGTCCTGTGTCTGGATGTAAATATCTATATAAGTATGTATTTAAAAGTAGTATATGTAGTGTATCAGCTATCTGGTTACCGTACATACATAAACCCAGTATATAACACAGTACATACATAAACCCAGTATATACGACAGTACATAACCCCAGTATAAAACACAGTACATTCATAAACCCAGTATATAACACAATACATAACCCCAGTATATAACCGCAGTATATGAGGTAGGAACGCGCGATGGTTTAGTGACAACCGCGCGCGCCGCTTGCCGAGAGTAGACTGTGTGGAGTGAACGATATCACGGCACAAGTGAACAACGGGCGCGTCACCAACTCCATTATATTTTTTGCTTTTTAGTGATTTAAGTATGGGTAGGCTTATTATTTATTTAACAATCACAGAACACTATTAAACCTAAACGTTAATGAGATTAACCTTCAAGGTCAACCTAATAGCTTCAAGGAATACTATTCTCTATCCATATGTACGTATAATTTTGAAAGAATTTTCTCTAAACTCCTATCCTTTGAGGAGTTGTACCTTCCATCATCAGCTCATCCATAGGAAATCATGATCAAACGCAAATAATTGAACAAACTGTATGATATTGACTGAAACGTAACAGTTAGATGCTTATAATTTGAGTGTTCTTCTCGATTTCCTTGGGATCCCATCATCATATGCTGCTGACTAGATGACCAGGGTACCAACTTTAATATGTACCCTTACGAACAAAAAAAGAATTACGCAAATCGGATTAGAAATGTTAAAGTTATCGACATACTAATATACAAAGTATCGTCAAAATGACATCGTCCAAATAACAATAATGCTTATAAAATAAAAACTACTAAACCAAACTGAAAGAAATTTTCATGGGACCATCTGGCAGCTATTTCGCGTCGAACAAAAAAAAATCACGCGAATCGGTCCATTAACCGCGACGTAATCGATGTACATACATAGAAAAAAAAAAAAACCGGCTGAATTGAGAACCTCCTCCTTCTTTTTGGGAAGTCGGTTAAAAATAACTAGAAATATTAGAAAATCTATGTATAACATAATACTTATATCCCAACCAGTGAACTAAGGACCTTCAAGTCTCAAAGAGCAATTTATTTAAGGATTTTCAAAAGTAAGTTTAATGAATCTCTGGAGTTCAAAATACATTGGACGTTATATGTATAGCTGTGCCGGCTGGGTGGATTGGAGGGGATTACAAAGTTTCCTACAGCTTGAACTGCCCTTTGTACTTTTGTTGGTATTGGCTTTACATTTGGGGCTTAACGTGTTCGCTAAGTACTCCATCGATAAGCAACGAATGTAAGTAGGTAATTGAAGGTTGAGTGAGTAAGTTTGTTAATAAGTACCTATATTACTTAAATAAAGGAATCTTACCTTAATTATCATATCGATCGAATTGCTTGAGCATCATTCATGTATGACATACTTACAGAGTGGATATGTAGACTACCAATCCAGTAAAGTAAGTAAAGAGTTGAAATCAAAAGGACCCTAATTGGGTCGTCTAGAAAGTATGAAATATAGTCATGTAAGAGAAGTCTACGTAAGGGTGAGTGGTGCGTGTATGTACTCAAGTAGATAGTAGATTTAAGATCATTGATATACCTTCAGATTTGCACACACACAAAACAGGTCTGCCTGCTCTTTGCCATAAAGTCTAACTGGGCGATTGGATCGCATTCCGAAATAGCAACCATGTTAACTAATATTTGACGTAGAAACTTTTGTAGTAAGTAAAATCTTAAATGAAATCCAGTTCTCAAATTAATTATCATCATATTACAATTTCGAAAATCAATGACGTTGAACCAAAATGAAAAAGATGAGGATAAATGGTAAGTATCGATGTACCTATGCCTAGGTTTGGTATGAATTTAAACGAATCTTGACACTGACATTCTTTCCGCATTGGATACTTTTAAAAAATATTTGTAAAACGGATCTTATAAAACTACAAAATTAATTAAATGAAACGTTGATATTTTCGTAAGCCAATTTGATATTTAAATACCTATATCGTCCATCGAAATTTCATTCATGCCTCCATGGTTATTTTCTAAAGAATTATGAGTAAAGGGCTGACTAACCGGTCTAGTTTATTAGGTCACTGTTCGATAAACAACTCGATACTTGTACGTAGTCGAATATATTTGGATAATATTATAATAAATACGCTTTTTTATGTATTTTTAATACTGCTCAATATCCACAGTTACGAGGATTAGTTGAAGCGAAGTTAACGAACAAACATTTGGTGGGTATCAAAATTATTTTATTGCGTTTAACTAATAAAAGATATTTATCAATTCAAACTAATTGAGCAACCACCTAATAAATTTGTTTAGGTAATTGTCGCAGTATACCAATTTGGATTGATCTAAAACAAAAAATCGAGATAACTAAAATTAACATTAATTTAATGTAATGAAAATGAAAAGAAAGAATTAACATATTTCAAAACTTTGTATCTACTTGTTATCAAACACTGAAATGTTATGAAATAAAATTAAAGTTTATAACTTGAATAAATGGGTAATTAAACAACAAGCGAAATTATTTCTTGTTACCCACTTAAAGATAAATGTCTTTTGTATAATATAGAACATATCCCTGAGGTAAAGAGAGGTCGAGCGTAATCGAGAACGCAGGCCAATTTAGGGCTTAGGCATTAAGATTAAGTTATTACCTTTATTACCGCGTTTCTAATAAAACTTGGAGTTTATTACCGGTATGAGTAACTTTGTAGCTTGAAGTACTTAGTAGTAAACTACTAGATTAGATACCCACGATCATTCTTTAGAAGCAATGCTATTAAGGCAATTTAATAAAAGTTTCTTAAACATTAAGCACGAGAGTTTTTTTAACAGACGGAAAAAGCGTTCATACACAACAAATGCATTCCCAAGTACCATAACATGCTTTATTTCCAACGCCCAAAGTTGAAAATGCAACACCGCTCGATAAAAAAGCGTCGCGTTTTAAAAACGCTGTCGTGTGAACATATACCTACATGGGAATGCATTTGTTGTATTTGAACGTTTTATTACCATCCAGTAAAAAAACTCTTGTGCGAATGAGGGCTAAATGTAGCTTAATTAATATACCGGCTTGACATTGCTTTTTGACTATGTTGCTATCGAATACGGAACTATAATATCCGATAGCTCCAACAGGAAAATTTTCAATTTCCACAGAATATTGAGAACATGTCGTGTCAAAATTCGTGAGTTAGATAAGGTCTAATATAAGGTAAGTAAGTTTATATCCGTAGACGAAAAGTATGCAAGGAAGTAAATTGAAAAGCTGATATTTTTCCTTAAAGACGTGACAGAGTTACCTCTCAACGCCTGTTGAGTTATGATAGGTACTTGATTATATTTGGTAAGTATGTATCTGATAAGTAAAAATACCATTTCTACACACGAAGCTCTGTGCATTGATCTATGTAGTTTAAACGTAACTATTTATACATATATATTGATAACACGAAATATAGGTAAAGGTAGGTTATATAAGTACAGTATTATAGAATGTAAATAGAACATTAGTTTCCAACATTTCATACATTGTAAGTGACTACAAAGGAGTTGTTGCACCTAACGTCTAATTCCAAAATCAGCTTCCCATGAATAATGTATAATAATCGAGATCATAAAATCTAAAATCGATTGTGATTATCGTCGCTACTGGGTGGAGTGCAATGTGGTGGAAATATAAAGGATTTGAATTTAATTCAAATGGATCCAGTTATCTTCAATTCGCATAGTACTGAATTAGTAAATAGGGTTTAGTAACTCATTAGTACTCATTTTGGGAGAACTCACAACTTGGTAATTTAGGACAAACCTATCGGTATACAGACACATGGGTATTTGCATGTATTCGATATTATCGGGGTCGTGTATTGTCATGGAATAAAAATATAATATTCGTTTCTTAACTTATTTTAATTAAGTATGTATTTGGCTATTTTGTTAAAAGTCAAACTCTAATAAAATTAAATAATAATTGATTTAGTAAGTATTCGTATGTACTTGCAAAAGGTTAAGTTTTAATGCAATGTTTCAACACTTTCAACGCATTGATTAGAACAAAACAAATAAAGAAACCGATAGAATAAATAAATACGAGGTTCAAATATAGCCATTCTGAAGCAAAATTGGCATGGGACTACTTTAGTGTTGTGCCAGTTATCTGCAGCTCTCATTCCTCTGCAAGTGTTAGGATGGCAAACACGATAACATTAATGAATTTGGGTTCGGTTGGCTTTCATTTCCTAAGTCTGCCGGTGAGTTGTGTTGGCGAGGATTACGTCCAGGCTTTTATCTCCGTCCCACACAGAACAAATTTATTTCCCATCTCTTTTTTACGCACATTCTTAGATACTAAAGTTTCTTTCTACATGTATCGTATTTAGTCCTAGCATTTAACTGTAGGTTTATCTTCAGACATGTAGGTATGTACGTAATACCATACATCTACTACGGAAACAACAGAAATATTTGTAATTTATGTCCATGACCTATTATAAAAATTCTAAATTCATGATAGCGTACGTTCCTTTTCCATTGCGAATAAAAAAACAATCCATTTTTCTATGTAAATGAAATATTTGTTTGCGGCGGAGACCACGACAAAAATCTTATAATAAATGACCGTCGCTGTATGAAAAGCTTCAGCATTTTTGTACTGGGACCAAGACCTTTTTCAACGTTCCAGATGCGCTTTCACGAAACAAATAAATAACTATTTGTTCACGTAGCGGGACAGGTAATTACGAAGCAAATAAATTATTCGGGCTCCATCGAGCTATTCAACGCACACGTTGATACTCCACAAACCTATCTGCGAGTGAAACGAGACCCCTGAACATAATTGCCTTGGAAATAATAGATACTTGTGCCGAAGCTTATATACGCCTTCGGTGCCTTAGTGAAGATGCTCTCAACATAGTCGTTCAATATTCATCAACAGCTGCCAATATCAAATCTGGCTTTATAAAGTTGGGTTATTACCAGCGGATATTAAAATTAATCTTCTTATGGTATATTGCAACGATGAAGGGAAAATATTGGATCTACATGGCAGCTCTTACGTTTGCACATAGCTTTCGCGGTTAATTAATGCCTGGAATCATCAGTTTTCTGCTCAGAAAGGTTTAAATCAAATAAAGTAATGAATAAATGATCAGTTTCATACACAGAGTTTTAAAATAGGTATCTATTTTTTATTAAATGGTTTCATTTAATACAAAAATAAATAAATTAGAGTTCTCGTTAGTTTACCTGTGGTGAGTAAACGTTGAAGAATTTCTCAAATAGGTTATACTTTGAAACTTTTAATGAGGGAACTTCATTATTCAAACTCGCAGGTGGACGATATTTTTAAATAAAAGTAAGTTTCAAGTTTTGTAGTAGTCAAAGTTAAACTCGTAAATTTTTCAATAAGAAAACTGTGCTGGGACTTAGGAGAATGACAGAGCATTTTGCGTCATATAAGAAAATGTAAGGGGAATATAAATGTCAAAGTTTTGTGTTGGTTGTAGTCAAATAAACGTATACCTACTTACAACCGACTAAGTTGACACAAATATTTACATGACCAACAGATCACTAAAATAAAAATAAAATAATTTTGTGAAATGGTAAGCGTTTGTAAGCTAAATAAGATAAAAACAAGAAATTTGGATAAGACTGCAACGTCTTTTAGAATTCTTTCTTCTTATTCTTTCAATAATATATTATGTATGCAATTATATTAGGCATATTTCTTGGAGATCAAACTTGCCTCAGTAGGTAGTAACGTTTTATAATATCCAACAATAAGTAATAAAATAACTTAATAATACGAGATATATTCGATTCAGACAAGCATAAGCGCGTATTTCCCGTGGTGCGCTTATTGATGTTAATTATATACATAAACAATGCACTCTCTGACAAATGTAAGACAGATCGACGACAGCGTTGGAAAGCCAGATTTATGCTTATTAGATTATGATAGAATATAGAAATGTATTATTAATATAAACAACGTAAAATTACAATAGGATATCAAAACAAGTTGTTGAAGAATACGCAATTGGAACGTACAAATTTATAACGCGGCAGTTAAATCAACTGTAACTTGTAGCAAGCTATCGCTAAATCGAGATAAAGAACAATAAAGGCTTTCGATCGTACCTGTGAGTAGTGGGCGGTTGCCCTTTGTGCGCGGCTTTGAAGTGGCGCCGCTAACGAGGGTGCGGACTGAGGTACAAAGGGTCAACCTACTGATACTGCGATTGTCATTCAATGTAACGTATAGTATACTATGCAGATAAAAGCTTCAACAATAAATTAATCAATATGTATTGTTAACAATGATCATAGCCGTTCAAATAATATTAATTATCTCGTGTCAAAGGTTTGCAGGGGATGGTGTGTGGTGGAACATAGAGGATAGTTATTGTATGTATTTAAGTAACATGCATCTAACGGATATGTATTCACGGGGTACTCTCCATTTATCATAAAGACAGTGAAGGGAATACAGTTATCATGAAATTAAATACCTGTAAAAAATATATATACATATATTCATGCGGTTTTTATATATATACATATATATATATTTATATATATATATAAAATCCGCATGAATAGAGATAAATCATATAAGTATTTACGTCAACCGCTGATATTTCCTCGACTGTGGACTCGATTTTATGTCGGCTACATTTTACGACAAAAGTATGTTGATCTATCTATAACATCAAATACAAATAGCTAATTCTACGGGCTGGAGATCGGTACTGTTCCATCGCAAAAAAAGGAATTCGTTGACCCACTTGATGGTTTGTTTTCTATATGTACCTACCTATCTACCGGTCTATAAACTAAACTGTTAAATAAACTCTCCAGTATCTGTATAAGAAAACAGGTATTATTAAGAAAAGCTACATTATGTACACTATAACATGTTATATTCAGTGCTAGGCTATATTCATATCATTTTCCACCTTTACCTACCATAAGAACTCTTTACATTAAAACTGCTAAAGTCAACGAGATTGTATTTCAAAAATTCAAAATTTCTGAATAAAATAAGTCTTTTGTACCTACTGTTACTGAAACTCGTTAAGCTAAACCTTATGTCTTGCTTGCATGGAATGATTTTAGCAACACGCTCCTTCGAGAAATGTAGTCAGATTTTGAAACTCCAAATTCCCAAAAGAAACTTTGCCAATTATACTGTACGCCAATGTGCGCTTTAATTTGTACGCTTCCGAGGAAAAATTTGCGAGTGCATATAATTCAAGGAGGTCTGGCATAGTCGGTAAGCGTTTCTCGAGGAGCAGGCGAGGGGCAGTGAGGTCTCAAGTCGGAGTTGCGAGCCCTCGCGTCTTCCAGCTGTTATCTCACAGAATGTTCCAAACTACACTGTTCCAGAGAGAACGTGCTCGCCGGTCGAGTACTGCAACTATAACGGACAAATTCTTCAAACACTTTTAAGTACGGATATGTCCAACTTATCGTTCGTGGCCCCTATGATACACTTTGATTACTTGCTTTTATTTGCTGCATATTTTTGTGTGAGTGTGTGCATTTTTGTATTGGTAAATTTTGCGTAATTAATTTCATGCTATATAAATTGAAATTGCAATTTAAACGTTAAGTAACTGTTTATTTCTATTTATAGGTTTGTGTCTAAAACTCCTACCGTATCAACACCAACTCACTTCATTACTAAACTCCAGCATTAAGTCTCATGATCTACTTTTACTCTTAAAAGTTTCAGCATGCTAAGTTACACAAGTCCTAACTGCGCTGTTACGATTGCTCTCTTCACCTAAGACAACACTCGCTAAGGTGCATTTGTGGGAAAAGTTGTGAGCATCGGGCACAAGTTGCGAGGGCCCTTGTCGCCCGCGCAGTTGTTATCTCAAACACTTGGGGAACTGCGCTGCGCTTTCCCGCTTGGTGCAAACTGTTACGGCCTGACTCATAATGAAAACAACTAAAAACGCTATATTTTAAACGGTACACATTTTTGTTGTTGTTCCATTTATTTGTAACTAGAACCACATAATGCTACATATTTAAGTAACCACAATTGATCAGTTTAATTTATGATACCTTTGACACAGATACAAAATATTTTATTTATAAAACGTATAAACAGAAATGCTTATCTTGGCCAGAGTAAAACAGCGGAATCACATAGAAACATCGCTAGAGTTTGTAACTTGTACAAATAGCGAGTTACTGCAACGGCTGTCTCTACCTTACCTTTAACGTCGAACTGCCTCCAGTAGCTGTCACTACGGCTACTTACCTAACTTATACTCATAGTTTCGATAGCTATTGCTAACTACGACAATGGTTCCACTTGACTATATAACTCAATTAATGAAGTGTAATCAAATATTAAATGTTTAGCTTTTTTATGTGGGTGGTAAAATTGTCATTTTCATAAGATACTTATTGGAGAAGACAGTCCTTCTAATCATACCTTTGTATTAACCTATTTAAAGAACTCTTCTAGTGACTTCTTAAGAGTTTATAATATCAAATTTTTTTTGTAAATACTAACAGGATAGTACATATTATAATTTTTTCTACTGAATTGATATGTTAATACTACTCTTTATTATCTCATATATCTCAGTACATACCTACCTACCCAAAAAATATTGTCATTATACTGTTAAAGAAGGCCCCATAAACAATTTAAGAGGGCACTACTTACAAGTGCAGAAAGTTCCGTGTTCATGTCAATCTCCGGAAAGATTAGCGAATCATTAATTATAAAGTTTTGGGTAACATCGAAACCATTAACTTTTTACTTTCAGGTCACGGTCATTTTATAAGCGATGGCGTCTTGTATTTTTTATAAACAAAAGATTTTTTTGCACCAACGAATGAACATTGATTCAGTTTTTTTTTAATAAAATTACGGAAATTCAAAATTATGTTACTTATATACATATTGTGCGTTTACGGAATTTGTGTAAACTCTAATTAAATACCTACTTGTTCTGCTAAAATTGTTGTAGTATAGACAAAATACCACAGATAACTTTATATAATCTGTAAAGTGGTTGAAACACGACGATAAGTTCAGTGCAAATGATTTTCCTCGTCGTAACCGGACAAATTGTTAATTTTCACATAAACACTTCCGCTGTAACCTAACTTATAACCTGTTACGAAGTAGGTACTACTAAGTACGAAGTTTTGTATGTAAATGGTAAATGTGCCCTTCAGATATCTTTGTGTCTAGCTGCGGTGACGATAGTTCTTTTCTTTCGACAATAGCCTTTTTGCCACAAAGATCTTGGATATTGGTAAAAAGATATTGATATATTGATCAAAGATATTGGTATAATGATATAATCTTGTAGTTATGAACGATCGATTGAGTATTAAATCACTTTTATTTTAGTTTTGTTAATTAAAAATATAGCAAAATACTGAGAACTACTCGAAGCGTAAATCTATTTAAACAATATTTAAATTAAATGTTGGATGAAACAAAATGGGAGCGAAAATCCAACAATTTGTGCAAGAATATAATTATTATAGAAACCGCAACTCATGTTTTAATTTTATTGTTTTAACATGTTTGTATTAACCAATTAAATAACAATTGGCCATTGTTTGTTTATTTATTTATTTTCTGTTGTGAAGCGGGGTAAAAAGTGGAGTGGAGAATTTTTATCGTAAAATTCAATTATTTTAAACATGAAACGTACGAGTTCATAAGTAACAGACTATTCCCCACACCACTTTCTTATAAGGAGACTAGCAGTGGAGACGAGAGAGACTGACTATAATAACCAACGTTTGGGAAATTACACATCCAGAGAACTTTCACGACTCCTTTAGCTGGAATTACATAACAATGCATATTCCGTCGCTAGCTTTCGCAGTTCTAAAGCTTATCTTCTTGACTTCACAAAATTTTATTTCGTTAGAATACTAGGCATGTTCATTTAAATTCATGAAAACATATCATGTGAAAAGGAGAGGTGAAGATAACGAATGGGTTCGAATTTTAGTTTTTTTTGTATGTACAAATATGAATTATTATTATTGGCACTGTGAATAATTTGAACACGATCGCCGCCGTCGCTGTGCTCCGCGCCACAACGAGTCGTATCCACGATATGAATTTCATACAAACCGCGAATATTACGTACAATGGGCTCTGAGGCGGTACGATTGTCGGTAACATTTCTTATCTCTCCCTACGTATTGGCGCACTTACCACTGAATGTAAAACGTTATTGAGCCTTCACAACGCTGATATTGGACTTCAAACGTTGATATTCCATGTGGAGCGGAAGGTAACCGGGTTTACGTCAGTAATTTAATATTCATATCAAGATCGTAATATCGATGTTGTCGATAATGTTCGAATGAGATCCTCGTTCTTAGTAGGTAACTGTCTTGAGAACGTTCGTACGCATATTTGTATACTTTCGCAATAACACAATTTCAATTTCCATTTTAAAATGTAAATACGACGAAAGTCGAATGCTACTTAACTCAAAATTCAATTATCGTGAGCTATCTTGGAATTACAATATTTTCGCCATAACATTAAATCCACTCGACAAAATAAATAAAAGTGCCACGCATGGATACGCTCAGCGCGAAGGTTGTTTCGTAACCAGTAACATTTTCAAATTACATTTGAAGTCGTGTGAAAATCGCCGTAGTATACACGGACGAGTTTATCTAAACGAGGTGCCTCGCTCGTCGAGCCGCCGCCTCGCCGCCGCGCCGCCGCGCACCGTCTCGCCCGCCCTGAGCTAGCAGCCGAGCCGACCTACCCATACTAACTTAACCGGTATCCAAGCATCACACAAAACAAACACTTTTCTCAACATTATTTACATACAATTTTCCATACTAAATAAACATCTTTTAAGCTTTTAAAGAGCTTAAAGTATTAACACCGGTTCATAGATTTTATTACTTCATATTTTAATATGAATTACTAAGGGTTACTTTAATGTGCATTTTGTATGAGTAAATAATTTTAAAACCATAAATTTTACACATTATATGTGAGTATAGTACCTTCGTGAAGTCTTTTATTCAAAAATTCACTGCCTTCTAGATTTCAGTAAAATTTAACATTATGTGACATCGTTTTATTAGCTTTTGAACCTCGAGAGCCTTTGGGAGCTCAGAGGAAGTCATAAATATCTCGCGCGTCCCCGATTCCTACCAAAGTTTGCTTGCACTATACACTCTACAATTTCACTGTGCTTATATTTTTATTGTTATAAACTGAATACAATAGACTTAAAACACAAACACCTACTCGCCTCCAACAGAACGCAGTTTATTTATTTGTACTGTTTAGGGTCCGTGAAATGTGAAGAAAAAAGAACATGAATATATTTCATTGAAAGTCTAAAATTGAAATTATTCCCTGCAAAGGGAAGGAAGTTAGAACGACAATGAAGTCACTTAGAGTGGGGTGAGCGAAAGAATAATGAGTCCCGGCCCGCGAGCGCGACCTGTGTATTTACCTACCCTCGCGGAGATTATTTCAACTTATTTGTCTCCGAATGAACATTCTAAAAGCACATTAGGCTAAATTCAGAATTTTTATATTTTCCTCTCTCGAATTAATGTTGAAAATAAACGCTGTAAAATCCCTCAGGCATCTTTGTGGGATGACAGTCACACTTAGGAATATTTGTCAAAGCTTAAAAATATTATGTATATTAAGTATTGGGCTTAAATATATATTAATAAAAACGACACTGGCCGCATCAATTTTACGAGAATAAACAAAACAGTAGGTACCTACCTGATTTTAAATAGAAAACTATTTTAGTTGAAACTAATTTAATACAGCGTAGTAGAGTACGAGCACGAACGATGTAACCATGAAACTTGATGTGTAAGTTACAAAAAACGCGTTTGGCTTGCGAATAGCCGGTTACTTGTTATGTCGTGCACTTACGTGGAACATATTTTACCGCACCACAGCTATTAGTCACCGCACGCCCGACCCGGGCTCGAACCCCGACTGCTCGAGGACCTAAGTAACGACCGAACCTAATGCGCGCACATTCCTCTCGTATTTTTCAAGTCAAGCCACTGAGAGAAATAAGATGTTTCTACTGGCTTTGGACTGTTGAAATGGCACGATTATTTACTTTCACCACTAGGTAAGTAAACTTTAATGTATTCGAGAAAAGCGCAACTCTGAGCCAACGATAGTGTTTAGAATACCGGTAGCCGAAACTAACAGCACGAAATAACATACGTATTTGTAATCTAAATAAAATTCCTAGTTTGGTTATATTATAACATAAGCTTTAATATTAGATTTTACCTAAAGCTAAATTAATTAAACAATACAGTTTAAGTAATAGTGACATACTTGAGTGATTGATTGAACTTATATGCACTATTGAGTTATAAGGAGAATAATCAATTTTCGTAGCTACGTCCAAAGGAGCATTAGGAGGAAAAATGTTGCCGCAATACAGTAATTGAGGTGCATTTATCCGCCAATTGGCCGCGTCCCCTGCGTTTCCGTTCGTTAGCCCGCTCGGAAATGTTCCGGAAAATTGTTGCGATTCTCGCAGAGAGTTGCTCCGCGCTCGTCTATGTAAAACGTCCGAGAGACAAGGCGGACCTTCTATTGCTGTCTGCTTGCCTGGTACACTCGGGCTTTCATTACCGTTAAAATATTTACATTATTGAAATTACGCCAGCAATCTCGTATTAACAGCTTTAAATTGCAACACCATTAACGAACAGTGATTTAAAAGATTTTCATTCAAATTACAATTTATGCTTTTATTATACAAAATCTGTTTTATGTACCGCAGGAAACTTATTTAGCAGTCGGGTCATTCTATAAGTAATAAGGGAGAATACGATCAAAAGAAATATAATTATATAGCTATAAATATCAATAGATATAGCAAATAATACAGCGGATACTTATTGGTTTCCCAATATGTGTTTTTGTGTGTGCTCGTAACAATAATTGCCGTGTCAGTAACGAGCCACACAGATGTTGCTGTTTAATTAAAACTTTGAGCCATCGTTATCCAACCCTTCGACATTATTGGTCCTTCCCATGGCACTCGAGTCGTAAGCTGTCTATAAACTTTTCGAATTGTTCCAAATTTTCAAATAAAATTTGCCGTTTTCAATGATATTCATTGCAACCCACCTGAACGTTATTACGTTTAATTAACAAGTATCTGTGAAGATCGGCACATCCGCTTTTAGGTTTAAAGTTAAAATTCATTAGTGTTTGTCAGTGAATGCCTGTGTCACGAACAGACGTCAGGGAGACTGACCCGACAATTATGGATAACAATTACGGAAGGTTTCCGTAGACCCTTGTTACGACCCACCTGGAAACTACTGCGATTCTTCAGACAGTGCGGTCATATGGAATCCTTTAATTTAAATCGGTCCGTTAGCATAGTAACTACGAGTACCTATTCAACTGCCTAAAGTTGCTATAAACTAGTTAGTGAAACCTACGACTATTATTTTTATGTTTAGGTACTATATATATGTATGTGAAACTATTCCTTTATTTATATCTCACTGTTAAAAATTGCGAACGAAACGATTGAACGAACGATGAATGAAAATCTCACGAGAATTTCATACTGTAAGTAAACTATAGCGCTGCTGCGGGCTACGGCGCGCTACGACTCAGTGCTCTACGAAGCTACGAAGCTTGAGATTTCATTGATATGCACAATATTATTATACATGCATATTATTAAGGTGCTTCGTTTAGTTTTGTTGCAAAACTGCAAGCTCACAATTAGCTTTAGGTTTACTAAAATTAATATTTAATTGCTTAAAAAATATAACTTATATAACAGTATTTATAATTGTATACACAATTATGGATAATTTCAGCATAAGTTAAAATAAAAAAATTAGCAAGGATAAAATTATCTCATGTAGGTACTAGTATAAGTTTTCGTTATTTGTTCGCGTTTGAAATATAGGTATATCAAAAGTTTCAAAATAATATAAATAAGGCGTAGTGTACAAAGTTATTCCCAGAAATAATAATAATGTAAAGTGTTGATACTAGATAACTGTATTTTCCTTTGAAGTTTTAATTACTTTATTCATCATGATATTTAAGTTTTAAATTATAGTTAAACCAGTATATTCTCAGAACGGTGTTTTGAGTGGAGTGGGAGATCTAAGCTTCAGTGAGGTTAACTGAAACAGGGTTGCAGAAATTCACACAACAATGCACACGCCCGCAAGTGGAGGCTTTTGTAAATTCCAATATTTTGACAATTTGTTATTGTTTATGAAACTTTAATTCTGTAGGAATGCAACGGTAACCACATCTATCAAGGCAGAAGTAGCCGTACCCAGTGCCTATTATGTAAATTGCGGTATTCATCTGTTTCCCCAAATTAAGAGAAGCGGGATTATAAATTGAAGGATTTAGATGCCGAGGGCTCTCATTAAAAACTTTTATGAGTTTCATGGACTTTCTTGCGTATTGCGAACAGATTGACGTCCGTACTTTAATGACTTATTGCGAACCCCGGATTCTTGCCGATACGATCTGGATAAATTGAACTCCATTGTCCTCAGATCAATAGTCATGATATGAACTTGATCAAATTCTTAACACTCACTGCATATTCCAAGCATTTTATATAGATTTGGTATATAAATATACCTACTTATACATATTGTCTTGCTTTTTGTATTTACGTAAATACTTTATACACAAATACTTGTGCAATTTAGAAGTGGATATTTCATACTAGCTTCCGCCTCGCTCCAGAGGTATTTTCCCAAGTGATTGACTCAATAAAATCCTCACTTTTACTTATATTATGATATCGTTCAAACACACGTAAACACTATTATATATCAAAAACCATGTAGTTGACAAGTCAAGTACAGAATTCTGTACGTTGTTATTTGACCACAGAAAACAACAAAATCTGTCAGCCAGTTTAGAAGAACAATCAAACGCACCACACATTAGTAGGTATATAGTAGATATTTAGTGTGGTATTCTACATAATTTATTTACACCAATGTATATAATCTTAATGTAAGAGTATGCTCCTTATTTATCGATGCGCAAATATGTTAAATAAAAATAAATCTCAAACAATTCCGTAACAGACAAATTATGAATCTATAGCTTATCATTTGTTTGTTATTCATAACCCGTTGGCAGTGCGGTCAACACCGAACGCATTGGTATATTTTATAGGCAGCCCGGTAGCGAATTAAGAGCAATTCACATCGGCCGATTTTCTGTTGCCGTACTCGCTACGTGCCACGACAATCCAATTAATAAGCAAACCTTTCGCATTCACAGTGAATATCAAATGTTTGCACGACAGCCAATTGGTCGTTCAAATAAAATATTCATATTATAACATTGTGGGCATGATTGCGCCGCGTACGCACGCCACTTACTTTATAAAATGATTTTCGATCGCCACGAGCAATGTACGGTCATCGTAGCACAGCTGAAATGGAAAATCGAAAAAAATATACAACTGCATTAATACCATTATATATGAATCTATTTTTCAATAAAATAAATGCTATATAGAACAATTTTTTTATACGTACCTACTCGTACTCGAGTTTTATTATTTCACTCAGAACTTGAAAGTCAATTCTACAAAAACTGAAGGTATTATGTTTACCACTACCCGTAAGCTACCAGCTAGGTTACTAAACATTGATAAGACACAGATAACGTGGCGCGAGTCAGTAAAATAGTTAGGCATAATCTTGGACAAGACTTTGAATTGGAGCAAAAATACTGAATTAATTACCAACAAAGGTACTAAAGCCTTAAACTCATTAAAACCTATTTTGAATCGTAAATCTATTCTCAGTCCCTCCACTAAATTACTTATATATTCCACACTGGTGAGACCATGCTTAACTTACGCTGCACCTGTCTGGTCCAGTTTGGTCGAAACCAAATTCAACAAACTCCAAACTATCCAGAATAAAGCTCTAAAATTGTCCTATAACACACCATTTCGCACAAACCTCAAAAGATTACATATAAAAATAAAATATCCCCTATTAAAAGATTACATATTAAAAACATCACGAAAATTTTATTTGCATAAAAACCCTTCACATCGTAATCCTCTAATATCTACAATAGGTAAAAGTAGACTCCGCACGTTATCGTACGCTCGCACGTACAATCGATACAGACTGCCCCATCACTATTTCCTCCGTGAATCATGACGATAGCTCGCTCACTAGCCGATGCCGCTCGACCGGTTTGGTATTACTGCTGCCGCACCGAAATGTGAAACTACCCTGTTCTAATCACATTTTATAATAAAGTGTAAGTACTGTTTGTACGCAACGATTTGAATATATGTGGGTCGCACTAAGACTTGCACATAGTTATTATTATATATAATTAAATCACTTCAACTCAATTAACATAATATTTGTCAACCGATGTAATTAATGTTTGTAAAGGCGATTAGCCTGTGTAACAATTTAAAACCAATTACTTGTAAGCAAATAGAATAAGATCATTTGTAAACAGCACTGTAAATCTATTTATAAATAAAGACCTTGAAAAATCAATCAATCAATCACTCAGAACTGGTATTATTTTATTAAAGCTCTCATAGAACTTTCGACTAATGAACACTACTGATATTTAATCATAACAATAAGCCAACACATCTATAAAGTTTTTTTTACTATTACACGAACCAAAAGTTTGATATTTACCTAGCTAAGTTTTATATTCATATCTGACCATTTAGTACTGAGTCCTCATCTAGATCTACAGCTGTAATATATAGGGTACATCAATATTCTGTCCATATTTCAGAGGCCTCTTCGTTGATAAGATCTGTTAAAGATGACGAGGACTGAAGGGGTCTCTTTACAATGGTGTTGTCAGAGGAATAACAGATTGCTCAGTCGCGGTTGCCTTGATTTCCCACAAGATTAGGTACCTCAATGAGGGTAAGAAGTCAACCGCACCTCTATATCTATATTTCTACCTCGGTTGTTATGATTATAATTTTATATCTATACAGCCTTTTGTGTTATTTTAGAATAATCTAATTGCAAAATTTCTCACAACTTTATATTAAAATAAAACAAAATTAATTCTTAAGAATAACATAATATGTTAGGATACTTATGTACTTTACTTCATCTTTTTAGTTCTAGCCTAAACCCAACAGAAGATAGTGGATTTCCGTAGCTATTTTAAATTAAAGTATTTTCAGGCATAAACAATTGCCATAGTAAATAATTAGTATGAAGGGCTAGCAGATAAAAGTTACGGATGCCCATTACAACAAGCTGGAGCACACAGGTAAAACTAATAAATATAGTTAATTTAGTCAAGCACAAGCTATTAGTCTCACGTGCCTAGACGTAATTGTCAAGTGTTTTAGTCAAGGGTCTACAGAGAGCCTCGCTCGTTAATGTTTTACGACAAAACATTCCCTCATCGTGTCGTTACAATAATAAATTTGTCAGTTGAACATTGTGAAATGAAAACATCTCGATAACAAAGTTGAAATAACGTTTTTGTGTCACTCCTGGCCGCTAGCGTTTAATGTTATGTCAATTACATTGTTGATGGGAGTTGTTTATTATCGACTTGTTTGTATAGGTAATAGTTGGAAACAATTTATAACGTGATCCATGTTGGTACCTACTTGATAAAATCCAATTTGATATTACCTAAGTAACTCCCGATTAGGATTTTGATTGGTTGTTCGCGAAATTTACTAATTAACCAATGAACGTTCAAAATTTTGATGATATTTACCAAATGGTTTTTTATTATGTAGAAAATAGACAGTATAACAAAGACTAGGCAAGTAGTTTTTTTTTAAACTACACTTGCTAGGTACTTCTAGAAGAAGCTGGAATGGCGTCGTGAAGATGCGAATATGTCTTCATCTGTTATTCCGGGACAGAATGCTTACGCAATAAAAATTCCACGTCAGCGCGTCGTCCTACTAAATTACTTTTATTAACGTCAAGATGCTTTAATTTTGTACTGTTTTGATGTCGAAATAGGTCACTATTTACTAATGATGGCTTTTTATTAATAAAGAAATACCTTAGTTGCCTTGTTTCCGTTATTAAGAAAAGTAGATACGAGTATCTATATATTGTTGTCAGCGAATTCAATAATTGCTTATTAAAAATTAAAGTATTAAAATTACTTTAAGATTTCTGTCTTTTATCATATACCTGCATTACTTCACAGCATCTAGTGGTGTCTAGGATTATACCAAATTAATATAGTACCTAGTCAATAGTGCTATATATAATGCATTGTCTAAGTTATCTAGAACAAACTCTAATCACATACCTAGACTATTACAGTTAATTACTGGTATATCTATCTATCTGTTAGTTGACCCCATTAGGTACCTACTTACCACTGATTGTTAATTTTAATCAAATATTAATAGCCATAGATACACCTCATCTATGTCTACTATAATACTATAGCGTATTATTTCTAAGTCCCATTTGGATACGTAATAAATATAACAACTATGTAGACATATCTACTACTATCAGCTATAGCCCCTGTAATCTGGGGTGTAGGATGTACAGAACTATATTTATAACGCAGCAGGGTTAAATCGCCAAATACAGAGTCAGTGAACCAGCACTATTCGTACGTATGTAGGTAGATACAATACAAACCTGCACGCTTCTGGGCTTTGAAACACACACATAAACCGAGCACGTTCCATATAGCACGCAAATTGGATTCATCTTTACATCTTCGTACCAACCTATTTACCTTAATTACGGTAACAACACGAGCGATTAGTAAACCAACATTCGAATACCAATGGCCGTTAATAGCAGATAATCCCAAGCAAATGCCTACTGATGTATATACGACGAACCTGACCGCTTGTTTTAGAGAAGTATCTACTACCCACATCTTAAAAATATTTAAACATGATCTGTAATGTTTATGTTACTTTTATTACGCTCGCTTGTTATCAATAGCTTTAATACCTACATATTAAGTTTTTTTTAAGTTCTCATTAATTTAAGTGAATGTAAATTCTTTTTTTTTGAGAATAAAGATTCTTTAACCGTATCTACAATACAAGCATGATACCTACATAACAACCCAATGCATATAAAACTTAGATAATTTATAAAAATAGAAAAAAAAACGCTGAAACACTTGTGGATTTATTTTTATGACCACCTATCTCATTCGACTAGAAAATAACAGTTAAATCTTATACATTTCAAACTATTGTCACCAGAATGTAATTACGCGTTAGTTAAACAACAATTTCATTTAATATTTATTCTAACAATGGGACACGACTCGAAGACAAACAGGAGTTTCACGTGTAAATACATTAACGATGTGAGTAGATGAAAGTCACTTAAAGTCATGGTTAAACCAGTTTATATTAGCTATACCTGAACTTGTGTAGGGATAGGACCTCTAGGGATGGATGCACTTAACTTGTATGTTTGTGGCCTTACATTGAATTAAACAACAAGTGTGTCACGGTTAAAATTACACAAATACATTTTCTAGAAAATACCTACTGAAATTATAGGTAACTACGTCTTCTTTAGTTTGTTTTGAATGTATTCTAAAATTATTAAATGTATGTTTTAGTTTAAAAATGTACCTGAACGATAGGGGTAATTTATTTATAAAAACTTGATAAGTCTTCCTACTGGATTAGCGCCATCGCCGATAAATTTCCATCAATAAATCACACGGGTAGTTGTACTGAACAGCATTTCATTAATATTCAATCTGATAAAGTCTGAGGTTAAGAGTCATATCCGTGACTCATCCATTTTCCGTACATCCGCGTGGTTACCGCTCTTTTCCGCTCTCTGGTAACGGCACACATAAATTAACGGTTCCTCGATTAAGCGCCTTCAGATGCCGCAATGATATAAATTCACCCTTCTGCCATCCACTCTGGATGAAAATATTGATTTCGATCCTTTTACTCTTCGATTTATTTGTCTATATATTTTTCGTGTACGTGCCCACTAGCTTTTAGTAAAGTAGGTATACAGTTTTTTCCAATACTTGTATAAACTGTAAAAAGTATTGTAATAAGTTTATTCAGGCAACGATAAAAGGTAAACGCTTAAGCAACTACTTAAATATAGAAGCACTCATATATGTTATACGCAAGCCGTTTTTTTACTTTTTTACTTTGTGTATTAAGAAGTCCTTGGTAGCCTTTGATATTTTCTACATATAGGTACCTACACTTATTTAATCTAGAGTAGAGAGCCTGAGCAGAACCTACTAACCTAAAAAACCCAAATAAACTGCAGCAGGACACACGTACAAGAATGGTCAAAAATATGGTATATAATGATTACTGAATAGGAACTCAATCTTCACCCGAGAAGTACCAGCAAAGAACTAAACTACTAAGTTCACGATTTCCGAACAGGAGCTTAACGTTTGTAGAAGCGGTTCTATAAATATTTAAAAATCCCTTCTCGGTTGCGACTCGCGTAAGACGATTTGGCGTCGTCCCTATCTATGCCACCCGCTGCTTGAATGTTGCTCTTACTTTTATAACAAACTTTTATGGTATCAACTGCCGGAACGATTATAGCTCAGCATATGTAAGTAAATATCGACAAGTAGATACTCGTATATAAAACCTACCAAATACCCTGCGTAATCATCAGCCAGCTATGTAGGTTACTTGTAGGTACCATTGTATTGTTTGATAGTGGACTTGTATGTTCCAATGAGAACAAAGCTAATTTCCCGGTTTTTGTAGTAGGCTATATGTAAGCTCACAAAGATGATTCATATTTAACATTAGATCGAAAAGAGATTGGCGTAGGCTTTCGATATGAGCTCAACGCATGATATTTGTATGAATTAGACATTAGTTTCCAATAAATAGGGATGTATCAAAAGGTAATAATCGACGCTTTTCACTAAGAAAATAAGAGCACGAGTACATAGACAATTTGAACACAGCCTTTCAAGTTTAAGTGCGGGTATCCGTTTGCAAAGAGTGGATGGAATAACATTTTAATTAATTTATGTCGGTTGTAGTAACCACCGCTAATGTTACTCTAGGTAGAGTTGCACTTGCACTGAGTTACTGCGAGGACTCTTCAACGGTTGTCGCTACCCGTAGGTACCGACAAGTCCTGTAACTTTTTAATTGGCCGGCCTTACAGACTGAAAAAAAGTGAAGAGCCCTTTTGAACTTAATTAAATTTACTTTCGGCCCAACAAAATAAATCCCTTTTTCAATTGAGTGTTGCTTTTGTCTAAAATTCAATAAAGTATACCTACCAACAGCCTCATTTTCCTTATCTTGCTATAATAGTTAACACAAACTTATTCTACTTCCTGTCTTACGTTTTAATAATATCTGAAATAAGATCTTATACGTGGTTTATTATAGGTAATTTAGAATTGCAAAAATTATCACATATTTAAAACCATAATAGAAAATAATATGCCCAAATAATAAATATATGCATATCAGTTATAAGCAGAAGAAGATACATTTATTCGGCTTGAAATAAATATCGTTATTCCTGTTAAGACTGACGTTAATATAACGAATATCTATTTTAATTATTCATACCATAATAGTAAGGCTTCCTCTCAACCCTATACCAAGTAAAATTTAGTTAAATTAGATATTGCTATTTAATTCACCCCTCCCAGGGGTTCATAAAACGCGGAAATGAAAAGCTCATTTGAATTAAATCCTTTTGATACAAGCATCCGATTCAACAGTATAATGAACTTTGACGAGAATTGTGGCTCAAACAGATTACAAAATCTTATTGGTCGTTAAATCATAACGTCTTGTAATATTGATGGAAAGCGAAGATTATGTGTAATGGGATTCCAAATTGCTGATTCTAATCGTATTAACATTTATGTAAAAGCTTAAAATGCCAGTCTTGGAGTACTTCTTGGACCTAATATAATCGTATTTCTATTATCGTAAGTGTACCAGTCGTGGCCACGGTACAAGTAATGGCCAAAAATTAAAAGAAACATCTAGAATTCGGACATGAGCAAATGTTTTTACATTGGGATCACTGTGACATAGACTTTAGACATCGAACTATCTAAGTTTAACGTTTTATTCAATTCAGTCAGTTACATGTACAAATATGCGCGAATACAAAGTGTAAGGTGATTTGAAATTGACAACGACGGCTTTTTTTAAGGAAATCGTTCAGGCGGTGAGCGGAAAGTTTCACTTGTAAAATAGTATTGCTTAATTAAAATCAAAATTAGTTTTGTTTCATGTGTTAACCATAAAATAAAGATAAACTTAGACTAAGACTGGGGTATCCATTAATGAATTTTCCCTGTCCAAGACTGGGTCACGAAACTACAACTTTTATTTGTTAAATTAATTGAATACAGCTTTGCCGTATCTCACGCGCAACACATTACAAATATTAAATTAGGACTGGACTTTACAGTTTCACTATATTCAGTGCTGAAACTTTCACGATTTTGGTAATATTTCACAAAAACCTTTTTTTTTTTCTTAAACTGGCCACCATTGGGTCATTTACCATATATGAAAGAAATTATATGCATTATTTTTTATTGAAATCATTTATAATAAAATGTAAAAGCCTTTTATTTCTTGCAAATCAAAAAATTATAGGTACTTACTTAAAACTAATCTTAACAACTATAACCTATAGTTAAAATAGCCGTAAGGAAGGTATCTCTGATTCACAGAGAGACTATTTAAAAACAAAATAAAGAGTCAGGCTTATATCGACAATACTGTAGGGTTTACTAGCTATTCTTGTACCTATATCGAACTAGTTTCACAGGACAAAGTTACTGCTGCTGGCTGGAGCCGTAGCGAACACTTTGCTTTGGGAGCACTTTTGATTTCCTTGTAACTTCAGCTTTTATATTAGCGCTATAGTTTTCACAGAGTTTTATATAACGGGATGATAAGTCCATAAAAAATAAATCAATATGTAGGTTTTTTTTCATCATGAAATATGGAATTACTCAGAAATAATGGTCCGGAAATATACCAAACGTAAATCATTTAAGCTTATTTTGTACTTGTTAAGTTGATTATAAATATTTGTATTTTATATTGAAATTGGAATTAAAATAATATAATTTACGAAAGTCATGATAAGTTAAAAATATAACGATGGTCTTTTTTTGTACGTACCTATTTCATAGCGATACCTATGAATTTTTCTTCAGGTGTATAAAAGAGCCGGAGACACTCTCGCAACGAACAACCTAAGTGAAAGAATATGAAAATTATATTCTTTATGAATTATTTATTCAACGTGAGATAATATTAGAAGGGCATAACGGACAGATTTTATCCACTGTATATTTACCTTTACATTTCAGGCTTGGAGATACTAAAACTGAGAGTATTGGGTACGGTTTAATATTACAAACAAAATCCGGGATTATATTTCAGTGATAATGCAGCGTTATAAATGGCTTTTGCTATAATCGATACTTTAAAAAGTACCTCAGTATATTTTAATAACAAAAGATAGATTGCGGGAACTCGATATTCTGTATTAATTATTATGGAATGGTTTATGGTTTTATAGCGGCGGAGACGGCTAAGCCTCAATATCCGGTGGCCGTTGGGTGTTTTCATTCGGACATCTTCATTCGTAAAAGCTTTGTATAAGAAGATTGTATCCCAGACGCTCGATAAATTTCTCATCAAATCTAAGGTAAGTAACTACCTCATGAAGCACTCTCAGCGTGATAAATAGTTTCTCTCGTAATAAAGTAGCCGAATCACAAAATAATTTAAAAAAATAGGTATTAAATTTTATAAATATGTATCATCACAAAACCGGTAATATCTATGACAAATATAAATAAAGCCATGCCCTAAGGACAGCTCATAAACAGACCATTATAAAAGCCGCAGAATCTAAAATATTCGCCTCATAAGTTATGATGAAATGGCAAGTAACAAGTACACAATAGGGTGATTATACGATAGAAATGTACGTGCAGCGCTCGAGCGGTTGCATAAAATGTATTCCTCTTGCTACCAACAAAGACAACCCTTTTATTCTTTTCTGTCGTCAGCGGCGGCAGTTGTAATTCTCGTCTTTTAACAAATGGAAGACATTATCGCTATGTCTGGCTTTTGTATAAATTCATGTAGAATAAAAGTTAGTAAAAAAGTTAAAGCGCTTACGTGGATTTAGCATTTCAAACCTAACGGATATTTTTAAAACGGACAAAAACTTCACGCCTCCTTGCCGCCGCCCACCAGAGTGATATGTGCACAGAAACTTTTTATACTTACATGGAGTTTTTCAACATCTTTTCTCGCGATGGAGCCTCTAACTTAAAGTAGGTAGGTGTTCGCTTAATATTTGAAGTTATTTAACGTCGAGAATAAATTATATGATTTTAATCTTGATAAAACGAATAATCACTTATTAACACGCATTGAACATAAAGCTAGCTACATTGCCATGCACACAAAAACTCACGATTAACCAATAATATATTTTATAATAAATGAGGCAAGTAGACAACAAGAATAACCTACACCATATCTAGAAACCTACTTACTAAAGTATGATCTTACCTATCTATAATTGAAATGATAGTTATAAACTCACAGGTACCCAGGTTACCACAATTATTTAAAACGTCAATATGTCAGGTTCTGCGAATGATTTCTTAAGTTCTTGAATTTGCAGCGTGGTTTAAAGGGAAGGTAGTAAGGCTTCGGTTTCGAGTGTAGGCCTGATCTATCGACATCTCGGGGGCCGGCGCTCAATCACGACCCCTCCGGTAGTCATCGGCCCCACTTTAAGAACCCTTCGGAAACAGCTAATAGTTCCTTCGCTTCTCATTAAAATTACACCAGCTACTTGGATTACCGACTATTGTGTTAGCAAGTGTTAATGGATAGTTACATAGGATGTGGTTTGAGTTACAATATTAATGAATTTCCCCCTATAACAAGGTAAATTAATAGTATCTTATAAGTAATGCGTAGCACTGTGGTCATGTTCTTGTATTTCAGTTATAGTTGACTTAATACTACTCATTTAACCTGATCGTAAATAGTTTATTTGCATAAGAATTTTATGTTAATGTATAGTCAGACATGTAACTAAAATATAGTGTTATTAAACTTGTTTTACCTCTAGCGCCTTGAGCAAAATATCGCCTTTAAGGCCATGAGATATAAGGAGAGAAACAATAATAGAAAATAACTCTATCAGCAAAAGTTCCATCCAAGTTATTCCGCGGCCACCATCGGATAACACAACCTCGGTGCGTAGTTATCCGGCATAACGTTCAATTATAACAAAGCATAAAAGTTGCTCACAAAGAGAATGAGCCTGCAAGTTCTGACGGCCCTGAATACGGGCCTTATTTATAGCTTCCCGGGAGATTACCATACCTAACACATAAACAAGGACAGGTTAGGTACTTAAAATAACCTTTGAATGCATTAAATTTCACGCTTTAACTCGTATCGGGGAAAATATGTTGGTAGGTACAGAATGATGTCAGTTTGACGACTGATACCTATCTACACTAGACACAAAAAGTTAGGGATATAAATAAAATTCGAAAATTTTGGGTGATTTTCAACGAGCTGTAACTCCGAGGAAAATAATCCCACAGCAAAAAATAGAAAACCAAACTGTAGCTTCAAGTGTCTTGTTTTTGGATATGGTCATGATTTTTTTGTATCATGTCTGGATCTGGAGAAATTCTATGGAAACTACCAAGGAAAAAAAAATGCAAATTTTTTGTCGTCGAAAAAAAGGTCCATGGGCTTCAAAAATGTTTTTTTTATTGTTTTTGTTAAATGTTCTGTCAGAAAATTTAATGCCCTTTAATTTTTTGTACTTAAGAACCCAGTACAATGATTTATCACGGAGTTATTGTCAATCAACCGAAAAAAGAACTTTTTTACTTTGTCAATCAATAACTCTGAGAATAATGATCGTATAGGAAATCGAAGATGGGTTTTAAAAAGAACACAGTATTCTCTATAAGAAAACGTGAACGGCTTTTGTCGAAAACATTTTGATTCACTCAAAAACTTTGACTGAAAAAAAGGCGAAAATTTGCATAATTAAGGATATTTAGGTAACTTGGTATAACTTTGGATTAAATCAATGAATGAAGGATATCGTCGGTAATTTTTTAACCTTAAAGTGTCCCGGAAAATCCCTGAAAAACTCAAAGCGCTGCAATGCTTCTTACTTAGTGTCCCGAGGCTCTAAAATTATTGTTTTCGCTAAAAACACCATTATGAACGATGGTTCGATTTCAATCATTTTTTCAATGAAAACATTTTTTTTTCTCAATAATCTTTATTGCTTTGATGAAAATGATCGACTTTTTTTTCAAAATGTCGAATAGAAAAAAAAAACATTCGATGATCTGTCATCATGCGAGAGCGCTCACGAGCAGTGACCCAAAACAGAGGCAATACGCGGTACTGAATTGTGACCTGTATACGTGCAGACCCTTCAATAGCTACAGATGGACACACAGACAGAGGACAGACAAACAAACACACACACACAAAGTCAAGAAAAAAAAAGGAAATAAAAAAAAAAGTTTTTTTTTCTATCCAAATTTTTTTAATTAAACCGATCTTTTACAACAAAGCAATAAAGGTTATTGAGAAAAAAATAATGTTTTCTTTGAAAAAATGATTAAAATCCAACTATCGTTTATAATCATGATTTTAGCGAAAACAATAAATTTAAAGCCTCGGGTCACTAAGAAAGAAGAATTGCAGCGCTTTGAATTTTTCAGGGATTTTCCGGGATACTTTAAGGTTAAAAATTACCAACGATATCCTTCATTCATCCATTGTATCCCAAGCTATACCAAGTTATCTAAATATCCTTAATTATGCAAATTTTCGCCTTTTTTTCAGTCAAAGTTTTTGAGTGAATCAAAATGTTTTCGACAAAAGCCGTTCACGTTTTCTTATAGAAAATATTGTGTAGTTTTCAAAACCTTTCTTAGATTTCCTATACGATCATTATCTTTAGAGTTATCGATCGTCAAAGTTAAAAACTTCTTTTTTCGGTTGATTGACAATAACTCCGTGGTAAATCATTGTACAGGCTTCTTAATTACAACAAATTAAAATGCATTAAATATCCTAAAAGAGGATTTGACAAAAACCATAAAAAATCATTTTTGAAGCCCATAGGCCCTTTTTTAGACGACAGAAAATTTGTAATTTTTTTTTCTCGGTACTTTTCTTTGTATTTCTCCAGATCCAAACATAATACAAAAAATTCATGGTCATATCTGTAAACTAGACACTTGTAGCTACAATTTGGTTTTCTTTTTTTTGCTGTAAGATTATTTTCCGCGAAGTTACAACTCGTTGAAAATCACCCAAAAATTTCAATATTTTTTTATATCCTTAACTTTTTGTGTCTAGTGTATATAACTATGTCGATTTTGTAGATATAAAAACGGTAACGGTAACTCAATATTTAAATGGTCACAACATCCTTTTAAATAGCCGGTTTTATATGGTATGCAAACATTAGGTATAAGTTTAAACAAAATAAATTCAACGTCGCTGCAGAAATATATACAAACTCAGTGAAAATAAAGTCGAGTAAAAAGATATTGTACCCTTAATAGACAATGTATACCTAAATGGTCACGAGTTTATTTCAAATCACAAACTGAGATGTTTCTTAAATAACTACGTAGGTACTTAATATTAGAATATTTTTGATTAATAAATAGCTCAAATTAAGTTCGGTCAAGTAAATGTTCTACAAACTTTTATAGTTGTTTTTAATATCTTACAATACTGGTTCCGTCGTACGCATCTACAAAATTTACTTGAGGTGCTATTTATAAGTATAGTATTGCATAATATATTGATAGGTTATATGGGCAGCTATTGCGTTTGAGACTCAACAATGTTAATTAGTTACATGTTAGGTGGCAAGATAACACTAGACAATATATCTTAATAGCAAAATTTAATAATCAATGTTATTATGTAACGCTAAAAGGTTTCAGTGGAAACTAACCACTGAATGTGAAAAATTCTCCTCGTTCAAGCATTAAAACTATAAGCCCGGTTTTTTATCCAGTTTTACGAGCTTTTATTATCCATATCTATACTATAACACTTCCTTTGTAATGATTTTGCGAATTTAATAACCATCTACATAACTTTCAGCTTTGGTTTTTGATAAATAAAATTACATTCAAAGTTATCCTTACAGTTTATGAATCGATGGGACGTAATAAAATGTTTACAGCTAACAAATTTCAAAATCATAAAAACTGACATAGGTAGGTAGGTGCCTTTATATATTTTAGCCTACAGGGATGGAAAGTTTAAACATCAAAGGGAAGATACCATACAAATATGAGAATCCATTAAAACAAAGGCTACGTATTATTGTAAGGTGCCTGTCTTATTTTAGTAGGCTTATTCCATCTCAGTTAAATGAAGAGGAGAAATATTAGTTACGTATGTTCTTAAAGAAGTGTATTTTATAAGTGACTACCTGCCGCCCCGCGGTTTCACCCGCGTAGTTCCCGTTTCCCGTTCCCGTGATGACTTAGGGCTTTGAAAAATAGATGTTAGCCTATTCTCAGACCTACTGAATATGCATATAAAATTTCATAAAAATCGGTCAAGCCGTTTCGGAGGAGTATGGCAACGAAAACTGTGACACGAGAATTTTATATATTAGATGATCATTTGAATTAACCCGAGTTAATAATATGAACCAACCATCTAGGTAATTGAAAATAGTCGCAAAGGTGTTTTAATATTTAAAAAAACATTTATATAAATGTTAGTAATAAATTGTAGGTATGTTAACATTGCTATTTTGTTGCAGTTTATGTTTGCTGAAATGTATCACATTTGTCATGCTAGAGCGTGGTTGTGATTTAATCGTTGCGGTCTGATGTCGGCTATAAACATGTCCTCTGTAACAATGACTCTTTAAACTTTTAAACGATCCCTAACTTCCGTATTACGCACCAATTGTACCCCTTTTATTACGCACTATTATGTTACATTGTTGTAATTATATTTAATTAATTTTTTTAGTTTTTTTGTTATGTGTAATCGTGGCTTTTAAGTTTAACAGGATTTGTATGAGTCAATAATCTTATCATTGGTTTATATAACATTCCTAAATTTATATAACATTCCTAACTTATATAGGTAGGTACAGCGTTTATTTTCAAAACGAAAAACGTCAATATCTACATTTATTTCTGAGTAAGCAAATGCTAAGTAGGTATCTTTTGACTTGGCAGCACTAATGGTGCGGCATGCTCTTACGACTTTCAAACGATTTATTACAAGAAATTTTGTTTGTTCTGGAGAATTCTACTCATTAAGAGAAACAACTTTTGCCTAATGGCTTAGAAATAGCGAAAAATATAGAATAAAATAAGATAATACCATTTAGGAAAGGTTATGTAAGTACTTACTGGCTTTATATTTTAACTAGTGTAATAAAATTAGCTTAATATATATCTACCTACCTACTACTGAGCTTATCTGTTTGTCTGTCCTTGATGTCTTAATAGATTTACCATCTAAATTTATTCCTATAATGTTCTATTTCACGAAAGCAAAGCCAGGCAAACCTAAAACAAAAGCAGTTTAAATCCACTTCTTGTTATTTAATGACCTAATTTAGATTGCAGCTGTAGCCGAATTTTGTTGAAATGCCGCAATATTATTAAAATTATGTTACAAACAATTCTTTGCATACAATGTTGACGAATGTGAAACAATATTATTTCGTTACGGATGTGTTACGGCTTGTTTATGGCCCCTAAAACGCATCTTGAAGCTCCCCACAAACGCTTTGTCTTTCGCGCAAACTAAACTTGTTACGCTGCGGTACGGTGTCTACTCTGTGGTTAAACATCATCTTCGCGTACGGCGTACCACTTACTCCATTTGTAATTAACGTAATGATTTACACAAACAATGCTTTTAAGTTTTAACCCAAGTTGGAATGTATTAGAACGTGAGCAATATACCTACTTCTGTTTCTTATCTCTACTAAGCCGATCTTTAAGATTTCACAGTATTAGAGTATCCTTATCATAAACCTAATATGTCCGTCTGTAATGTTTCATTTTAATTAAGGATAGGAAGATATCAAAGGAAATTATAGACGCTCTTATCAACTGATCACAAAATGAAAATAACCGCATATAGATATGCGGTTATTTTCATTTTTTTTAATTATAATAAACTTTATTTGATCACTTTACATACACTCAAAAATAAGATGAAGTCTCTGACCCTTAAATTAGGCAAAGCCTGTGTGCTAAGGGTCAGCTCCTTCCCTAAATAAATTTGACAATGTTAATCGTGACTTCTTATTAATTATTCTTAAGACGTATGTGTAAAGTACCTACTTAGAAAGATGGAAAGTATCGCAAAAGCTACCCAAGAATCGTCTAACCAGACCAATGCCATTCTATCAAGATTCTGGAGTAAGCTTAGGTATTACATCGAAATTGTCACTGGATTATGTTACCATGCTACTTGTAAGGACTCGTTCATATTATGAAGAAAATCCTTGCTATTCTCGTCAGCTTAAGTTTCAGCCTACCTTCCTACTAAGTCCCTGACAATAACATTTTATTCATACACTTGTTTATTAATTTCTTTATTTATATTCTGTATCTGGGTATTATAATAATTTTCCCAAAGTTAAGCCGCAGGCGGCAAGGTAGTAAAAAAATAAAATTCTTATTATTGTGTTAGAAATCCTCTGCTGTTGACTTGTACCGCAATTTCTAGGCGTGTCGACAAAGGCTGTGTCAAAATAAACCCCGGGCGTAACGGATATTGATGAGGGAGGACCACCCGTTTCATATCTCTGACCACACTGTGTTGATGCGGATGTATACAAACATACATAAATAAAATTATATACAATTAATAAGGTACGTAATACATATAAATAAGTATCTCCTTTCGAAGAGTTAACTCATCGTCTGCCAGACCTGTTCACGTCAATCAATTGGGGTTAACCCAATTTGTGACTTCGTTCTTTGGTATTCAAAGCTTGACATATATATGTCTGTATTTTAACCGGCATCCTTACTTATATTTTACCAAAATCCAGTAATACCTATATATTTTCTTCGCAGTAGATAGATATAGTAGGTAATGGTGGAAGTAGCTATACTTTGACCAACAAAATTTTCTGTAATAGTAGGTACGGGGTACAATAGTGAGTTAATTTACCTAAAAATATCGTAAATAACATCCTTTCACGATATTGATAGATAACTTAATCGTCGGCTTTTAAGATAAAAGCATATCAAGGTGTAACTTAGACACTACTTTATTTAAGCATTTCCGCACTTGGGTAGGGACAGTGATCGATAGGTATAAAAGTAGGCCACTGTAGATTATTATAATAATAATAATAATAATAATAATAATAATGAACCACCTGCACATAATAGGATTTAATGTATGTCTGTGTCACTGAGGCGTGAATGAATGACACGGACTTTAAAGTGAAAATTACGATCACATTAATATTAAAATAATTGAATGTACCTACCCGAATATAATTAACGCTCTTTATTATTTTATTGTTTATTTTATGTTCATTTAATTAGTTATTACTATAGAAATTACTATAACCTCATGAGTAGGTATAAGTTACGTACTCAATCTATCTGGATTTGTGTGATGGTATCATTTACCATCTAGTAGCCCAATTTATTACCTGCTTGCTTTAAAAAAATGTATCATTTAATTAACTCCCCTACATTACAGTAGGTACGTCTCTTGCCTAACATTTCTTTCTTCCGAGTCTTTTAACGGTAGGACAACGTTAATTACTCCAACGCTTTCTGAGTGGGACGCCAACCCGCATTTTAACAATAACTACGCGAGCAACACCATTATTATATTTATAACAAAGACCTTCTTAAATTAATACTATTAATTACTTTCCTCAGAACTTACTATCGTAAGTGTACCAGTCGTGGCCACGGTACCAGTAATGGCCAAAAATTAAAAGAAACATCTAGAATTGGACATGAGCGAATGTTTTTACATTGGGATCACTGTGACATAGACTTTAGACATCGAACTATCTAAGTTGAACGTTTTATTGAATTCAGACAGTTACATGTATAAATATGCGCGAATACAAAGTGTAAGGTGATTTGAAATTGACAACGACGGCTTTTCTTAAGGAAATCGTTAATGCGGTGAGCAGAAAGTTTCACTTGTAAAATAGGATTGCTTAATTAAAATCAAAATTAGTTTTGTTTCATGTGTTAACCATAAAATAAAGATAAACTTAGACTAAGACTGGGGTATCCATTAATGAATTTTCCCTGTCCAAGACTGGGTCACAAAAGTACAACTTTCATTTGTTAAATTAATTGAATCCAGCTTTGCCGTATCTCACTAAAAATTAATAAATTTATCAACTAATATTTCACAAAAAACCTGTTTTTTTTCTTAAACTGGCCACCATTGAGTCATTTACCATACTTAATGTAAACTAAGTAAGATATTTATTCAAAAGTTTATATTTTTGTTGGAGATTGTTTATACTACGCGATAATATTGTTGTGAAAACTTAAAGGAGTTTCAGGACTGAATAAGCACCTAGTGCAGCTTGCATTTTTCATTTTGTCTCCACTATGCGTGAGACTTGAGACGCCAAAGCTTTTAGTGGCTGTCTCTTAATCCGCATGTGATAGCGAGTAGGTACGGAGCGATTGTAAATTTTAAATCCGCACTCTATGCTTAGTAAGGGATCACGATCGGATCACTCGTTTGTAGGAGCTAGCTGATGGCGTCATGTTCCCACTCGTTCCATGCATCTGTCGGAGTGACACGACAAATTGCCAGCCAGTAATTGGCGGCGGCCAGTCGCGATGTAAGCCCCGAATTGGGTTATAAAACTTTTATAGTGAAAAATCGTGTGCCATGTATACGCATAGAGTTTTTTAGAATATGACATGAGTTACAATATACTAGACAGGTGCTTTGTCACTTTTAATTTTACGTATGACTATAGATGCCTAAAAGATACCTACCTATATACCCGAGCCTGAGACTAAAGCAAAAAACTGCCACTAGTGATTAGTTATATATTATTTTAGACAGGGGAATTTTAACTGATTAAATGTACCTACCTTCAAACATTAACGAAATTACTCACTAGATATACGACATACCGGTTGGCTTTGTGGTTAGTGACTCTGACTATAAAGTTCCCGGTCGAGGATTCAAATCACAACCAGGACAAACATTTGTATGCATGAATGGCTGTTTCCCTGTATCTGGATGAAAGTATCTTTAAAAATAACTATTTATGAATGAACATAAATATGGAACTCGCCCTAAGTTACAATAAAACGTTCAACCTGCTTCTAATAAATAGGTATTATTTACCCTACAAAACTCGAAGAAAATGTGACGCTAAGAAATTGAAACCACATTGAAAATCTGCAGCGAGCATCTGCGCACCAAGTGTTTTGGCCATATTATGTAGAAGTGAGCGGAATAAGCCGTACTTTGTTACAAATCCGGGACTTGGGTTGGATTTGCCGGTGTCCGTTTTGTGCTTGTTATTCCAACGCTACCAGACCGGTGCAGCTTAAGTGTAGCTCACACGCCGAGATTGAAACCCTCTTACTAAATCAACTGAATCGAAATCCTAAAGAAATTAATTGGTCCTGTCAGTGACCCGCTTAAAAGACTTTTCTATTTTTATATTCGGTAACAATGTTACAAGAGAAGAATGAAATTATTACTTGGATAGTTACCTACACTAACCAGTAGGTAGGTACACTTCCTGTATAAAAAGTGGAAACATATAAGTTTATAGGTTTTTATTAAACAATACCTAAAATAGGTCCTTATATATGGCATATAACGAGACCAATTATCAGATTAATCAGTATCTTTAAATCTACTTAAAATAGAGCACATAAGGGTGTACTGTCTACTGTAACAACAGTGAATAATGCTTTTAACTGCATATAGATATAGGTACCTACCAGGTAAACATCTCGGTTGAAAGCATAGGTACCAATATTACCCGCGCTCGTTTCACCTAGGTATTGTTCGAGTAATCCAGCGTTTCTGTTTCGATGAATTCAACCGTCATTGAAGCCACATAGGACAATTACGTGCATACAATTGTCCAGCTTGTGTAAAATAATCAGCTCGTTAAATATAGATAATTATCATAATAGGTATTATAGTTATTATTCGCTTTACCGTACCTATTCAAAAGAATATAGTAAATTACAAGTAGGTTAGGGTACTGAGGTCAGTCTATCCATAAGTCGCTGGTCTGTCTTGGAAACAGTAATAATTATCTACTTATAGACTTGGATATTTTGTGACAAAAAAGTTGATTCAAAATCGAGTTAAGTATAGTCGTGGCCACGGTACCAGTAATGGCCAAAAATTAAAAGAAACATCTAGAATTCGGACATGAGCGAATGTTTTTACATTGGGATCACTGTGACATAGACTTTAGACATCGAACTATCTAAGTTTAACGTTTTATTGAATTCAGTCAGAAGTGTAAGGTGATTTGAAATTGACAACGACGGCTTTTCTTAAGGAAATCGTTAATGCGGTGAGCAGAAAGTTTCACTTGTAAAATAGGATTGCTTAGTTAAAATCAAAATTAGTTTTGTTTGATGTGTTAGCCATAAAATAAAGATAAACTAAAACTAAGACTGGGGTATCCATTAATGAATTTTCCCTGTCCAAGACTGGGTCACAAAACTACAACTTTTATTTGTTAAATTAATTGAATCCAGCTTTGCCGTATCTCACGCGCAACACATTACAAATATTAAATAAGGACTGGACTTTACAGTTTCACTATATTCAGTGCTGAAACTTTCACAATTTTGGTAATATTTCACAAAAACCAGTTTTTTTTTCTTAAACTGGCCACCATTGGGTAATTTACCATGATAAATTTAATTTTATTCTTGCTTTGTGGTAAGCGACCTTGACCGCCGGTCGTGAGTTCGATTCTCACTCGGGACAAAAATTTGTGTGCATGGACATTTTGTGTCTGAATGTATAGGTACATCTGCATACTTATATACGTATTTAAAAGTACTCTGATATCGTATATCAGCTATCTGATGAGGTACTTATGTAAAATCTCGGCGAAGCTTGGAATCAGATTGGCTATGTGTGAGAAAATGGGCTAGAATACAATTAAAATATTTCCGGGGAATATGGGGAGATACCATAACCGACTATCTACTTAACCACTAATTCATCTACTTAGAATTTTCCATCCAGAATCGGACTTTTCATTCGTTCAGTAAAAACGTAACAGCTGAAAAAGGAAACTCGCTGACTAAGTCACTCAAGGGAAAAAATAAAACGAGGAGCCAGCCTTAACGACCGTCAAGGGATGTCATTAGCTGATGTCCTGCTGCATGACTCGAATTAGATTCAACTTCCACGTTATTGGACACCGCACTTAATTGTGTTTGGGTACCTACCTAGGGTCCCTAAATATGTATATGATCGATGAACTAATGACCTTAGTGTTTAAAATTTCGAACAGGAATTCCAATTCTATTTATAATCCGGAGAAATACGATGTCTACGAATACATAGATACTAGAAGCGTGGGATTACATACTTTTATGTAATCTAAACTATTTTGTTGGCATTGCACTATGGAAGTAGAAAGTAGTGGATTCGTATCACGAACAGCAATTTATTATATTGGCATAATTCCAACATTGATGCCCTTGGAAACTTTTAATTAGCTACTCCGGCTATTTCTTATGGGTAGGAAAACATTTTTTTATCATCCGTCTGATAGAATCTGACCAATAAAAAAAATATAAGGTAGATAGTATCGTATATTCTCTTTTCTTAGATTAAGTACCTACGTACACACGCCATTATATTTCTGTCGTGCTACTGATTATACTGATAAATCCTAACTTTCAGAGTGACCAGTCAGGTAACAGTAGGATATTGGATCTATCATCAGACTGCGGGGTTCTCGGGAGATATAGGTAAACAACCTACCTGTAATGAACAACTATATAATAAACTTAAGTACCTAATCATATTTTTTACATTTTGCTCTATATTATTTGGAGGTAAAGTTTGTAAGCTTAACTATTTAGTGCAATGAAGATGATAGGACAAGAAGAGAAGTTCGGGCCAATTGAGAATCAAACGCCATCTGTCTATTGTTCACTAAGCAGCAGGTTGGTCAACTAAGCTGCTTTTGTCGTATCCTGCATATCTACAACCTAACAAGGCTGGCGTGTTTAGTTCCAGCTTTTATCGACAGATGGCGTTCAAAAGCTTCTCATAAGCACTATGAGCATTTTAAAATGTTAATTAATAGGTAAGTATCTACCGATAAAACTAGTTGACCTATATTTAAAGGCTTTCAGATGCGGTCAAAGTAATAATATTGTTAAATATCCAAATTAAATTGGGACGATTTGATATATAAAAGGGTGCGGTTGTTTATTTGCCGGCCTGACTACATTTAACGCCTATAACCTTCGTGAAAATTACGAGTATGTTACTTTGGTTATGCAACGCCTTCATTGTAGTATGACTTGATGACCTATTTATTATGTAAACCTGCTTATGCAACCATCATATAATGGATAATAATGTTCATTACATAACTAGAGTTTATCTAACTACCTAAGTATATGATACAGGGTACATGTATTGTGTAAGTATAGTTAAGGTGATGCAGTTGAAAATAAATAGTATGTTACAGAAGTATTCATAAGGAAATAAATAAAACAAGTACATTGTTACATTATGTGTATATTTAATAATTTAATGAAAAACATTAAAGATATAGACAAATTTTGGTGTAAGAGTTGTTCCAGGACTTTAGGCTGTAGCAGCCTAGAAATATGATTACAAATAGATTATAATGTAGAGAAAAATACAAGGTAAAAATTACTTTAGTGTATCATTTTGATCCTCAACCTGTGTAACCACATTACCCTTAAATTTCTTAGGCTGAGTTTCATCAGTATCATTTGTAGATTCTTCCTTACATAACTCATTTATATTATACTTTTTATATGTATAGTAATTGTCCACTACGCTTAAAAGACAAATGCCTTTGATTATTTCAACAACAATACATAGTCCAGGGTTCTTTAGATCAGCTTTATTATCACCATTCTTCAGAACAACCATCTCAGCAAGTTCTTTGATAACCAAATCTCTGGAAACGCTACTGTTAAAACGTTTATTAAAGACCACAGCAAACGTAGAAGACTCCTTTAAGAAGAATTTGTCAAAGAGTTTTCCAGCACATTCCATAATATCTGGCAAGTTTGCCTTGCAAGTTGCCATTATTGGGAGCAGACGTAGTACATGCCGCGTCTTCTGTAGTTTTGTTTCAATAAGATCTTTTATAATAGCAGCAGTGAGCTCTTCTGGACTAGGCAAATTAGTCTTGACGAAAATGCAGTTTGATGCACCTGTTTCAACCACTTGGAATCGTTTATGTCTGAGAGATTTTTGGGAATCTTTTTTCATAGATTCCACCTCACGTCTAAGCAAGTCTCCGATATCAGTCTCATCTTCAGATTCACTCTCTGACCTTTCATCAGGAACGGAAGCCTCTGCCGTGTTCGTGGCGGTAGCTGCAGGCTTTGACTCCTCTAGGTCGGGATACAGCTTCTGAGCATACTCATTAAGAAGATTATAAACTTCTTTTATACAATCTTTTTCTCTGAAGTTACACGTGCAGAAAAAGCCTCTAAAGCCGGGTTCCAAGAAATATTTGTTTCTTCGTTTGCGAAAGTAGAAGTTCTTCTTTTTCCTTGAGTCTCCCATAATATTAAGTTGTATTAACTCTTAAATTATAATATGCTATAAAAGGCTGACGCGATGATATAACAATAATTATGTGTTACGTATTGAAATGAATTATCAATTCAACAACACACAGCAACAACACCCGACGGTGAGGTTGACATTTGACATGTGTCATACAGACAGAATGAAGTTTAAATAGATAATGATGCCAGCATCTAAAATTTACTGCTGCAATTTAATTTTACCAACGGTTGTTTTTCACTGACTGCGCCAGAAGGAGGGTTATTGTAAATTTTATCCTAATAATAATTATAAACCACTTAGGTTGTGGAGCACTGAAATCGAAATTAAATTGATATGTAGACGCGACTTTTAACTTAACTTGCCTATTATGTGAGAAGTGCAAGCTTTTCAGGTTCTTATCAAATAATACCAAGCGTTAAACAAAACAAACTCTTTGGATATTAAAAACGTATATTTATTATTTAAAATAACGAATGTAAATAGTAACATACTTTATAGAATAATAGTTCTAAAACAAAATAAGAATGTATAAAGTCTAGCAAATTATCTAAGTAGACTATTATTACTTCGAAATATATGAAACGTTAATAAATTCCTATCAACATACATAGTTAATCTTTAGAAAAAGTACATCGACACTTAAAAGAATAAAAAATATAAGAATTAATTTAATACTAGAAGAATACTTTTTGTGACATCTTGCATTGACTTAAGAGCATGGTCCGAATAAAATAGATTAATTATACAGTAAGTTAAACTAGTTACTTCTTAAATCTACAGTATTTAGGTTTCATGATTGTTGGAAGGTTGGCGACGACTGGCTTATTATTCTTCGTACAGACAGTGATACTGAAACAATAAAAATTACGTGAGGCACTCGGGGACTGCCGCGGTAAAGCTATTGCATTGCATAGCATTTTGTATCAACTTATGCAATTATAATTTTATTTATTTATTTTAATAATAAATGCACTTTGTTCATTCATATTCAAAACACTTCATACACAAATTTTACAAGTACAGCTATTCACTGTTGTACATAAATACATATACACCTATATACTTTCTCATGCTTATGAGAAAGTATATAGGTATATAGCTTATGTATTCGTCCGATTTCGGAGCAGCTCGTCTCGATTCGTGCGAGTTTCGTAGAGTCGTACAATACGTCTAATCGCACACAACGCCGTCGAAGACTGCCGAACTGAAACGACGTTAGACGATGCACGGCCTTCAAGCCACACCTCCTTGCCCGTCGGAGTGGGGGGTGTTAGGTTTTTTTCGTTACGGAATTTCTTGATTCGGTCGCCGCGCTCAGAGCCCGCGATAAAAGCTATGCAATAGCTTAAAAATATATAAGTACTAGCTCATATAAATCTTAGAGAAAAGGTCTAATTTCATTGCCATGTTGGCCCAACGTACAAACATTTGTACCAATACGCCAACATCGCGTGCTTAGAAATGCAAATGGCCGCTACATGTACTAAATAAATGATACATTTGGATTTAAACAAAGGTTAGGTTAGAAAGGACGCCTTGTACATTGTAAAAATACTTGAGCATATATTTTTTTTAATAATATGCATTCTGATGTGCATACGTATTTGAATACTTAGGCTTTATGACGTGGTACCCTTGCCACGAAATAGAAACAAAATAATTACGCGCGAATACGGAAATTGAGTTTTGTTTTTTTTAAATGTCAAACGCCATTTTTTCAAAACGTCAAAGAGTTAAGAAGATAGCAAACAAACACCGTGCCGAAGTCTGCCGAACTGAAACGATGTTAGACGATGTGTTAGGTTTTTTTCGTTACGGAATTTCTTGATTCGGTCGCCGCGCTCAGAGCCCGCGATAAAAGCTATGCAATAGCTTAAAAAAATCAGTTTAATGTTTTATTAATTTACTATTCCTTACGTGGGTGAGTCTTTCCACACACTAAAGCCATCTTTTTCCCACTTCCACAGGTTTCATCTATGACTATAGACAAATATTACATTGAAAACTGTGAGGCTTAAATATTTTTTTGAAATTTACTACACACTGGCACGGCAGTCGCACTACATACGAGTCATAATCACCGCAGTCATGGAATTTGCTAATGTTCCCACTACTATATGCGTACGGCGTAAAAATCTACCGTCAAAAAACCTCAAGCGTATTTTTGCAAGCTGCCCTATAGAATTGATTTTGTAAACTTACTCAGTGTTGTATTCTATAGAGGATAGCTTCATGTATTCCACATAAATGCTGGGTGATTTCAGAAGTCGCCACGTCATGGGGTTAAATAAGTTGGCTTCATACTTCCATTCAACGATGACATACATAGGAGGAAGACCCGTGTCCTTAACTGCAACCATTTTGGTCTCTAAAAATCCTGGTTTGTAGAATTTTCTGTAATAACAAAATACAAATAAATATGTAGTTATGTGTAGCATACAATAGCTGAATAATAAACCTCGGTAAAAGGTCATAGGTCATCTACGTGAATAGCATATTTTGTAATCGACAATAATTCATATGTGAGCCGAAAATAACAATATCGCAAGCACTTACGCAACGTTTTAATCTTATATTCATATCATCATTATTATGACCTATATTTGATAGTAATTGTAATCTTTGTTTGCATAACAAAATATTATTTAAGTTTACGTAATCTGCAACATCACTGTTTTATTGTAACAATCTATCACAATGAAATAAAAACGTAATTACCTATAAAAATAATGCGTCAGTACAAAATAATATGAATACAGATAAGTGTTTCGGGTTTTTACAATTTTGATATCAGCTTTATCAACAATATTAATTTTGCAGTTATTACCTACTATTACACAAACAAACTATGGAATGTGTTAAATTGTGATTTCAAGGTTTGTCTATAAATTACTTTAAAATAGGAACTCAGTATACTTATTGAAGTTTTCATGAGTCAATGTAATTTTTACTTACAGTTCGTCATCCAAAAATTTATGATTGCTCTTGTTATTGTTCCTATCGACTAGGGTTATAGACAACTTTCCAGATTCAGGCCCGTGTGTTCTGCTCTCCGTCGAGTTTGCTACTTGCAGCATCACTTCATAATGCACTCCTGAAAATATCAATAATTATGTTTCCAATCATAATAACTTTAGAATAACAAACCCATATTTTAGACGTTTTAAAATGGAATAATTGTCGGTTACATACGGATTCCCATTTGTAACATTCTGTTTCATTATATATAATTTGAGCTTACGCGTAGTTCTCATTCCCGTAGGAATACGGGAATAAAATAAAGCCTATGTCACCCTGATAATGTACCTTTCCATTGGTGAAAGAATTTGTTTCAAAGCCTATCCGTTACAAACAAAAATCTAATCTTTCCTCTTTATATTAGGGTAGATATAGATTCAGAATATTAAAAAGCGATTGTTATGAAAACTTACTGCAGTAAGGTGTTGAGCTGCCAGTCATTGCATACAATGCAATATTGGAGTTTGTGTCAACGAGACCACCCATTTGAAGGCGTCTGTAGATGTTATACGAATGGTAGCCCATCGGAACACAGTAGTGCTTTTTATCACAGCTTGTACAGTTTCCCGCCTGGAACGCCTGCAAATTACAGATTGTTAAATAACAGTAAGTAATATTATTATGAGGAAATATCTAAATGACACAAAGAAAACTTATACAATATGAGTCCAAGGGACTCCCTACGAGATACATTCAAAAATATTAATATTTTGACTGTACCCTCACAATATATTTATGAAAATTTATTGTATGTACGTAAAAATTTACATCTTTTTCCAAAAAATAGCGACACTCATAGTATTAACACCAGAAATAAGCACAAACTCGCTATTCCTGTAACTAGACTTACTAAAGTCAAAAATTCATTTAAGGGGCAATGTATACGCTTCTTCAACAAACTACCCAAAGATATTCAGGATTTACCTATGTATAAATTTAAGCAGGTAGTGAAGAAAACTTTATATCAAAAGGGTTATAGTGTATCAGATTACTTGTTAGAAAAAGACCCTTGGCAGTGAAATGCTCGCTACAAGCTATTTCACATTTTGTAATAAACACTGTTGTATTAGATGTAAGTTGGTTTTTGAAAAGAGTAATTACTGAGTTTATTGCCGGCTCTTCTCAGTAAAAACTACTATCAGAACCGAGCTTTAATAGTGACTATTCATAAGTGCTTTATTGAGGCCTATTTGAATAAAAAAGATTTTGATTTTGATTTTTTGATTTTCTACATTATCTAAAATATCTGTGTGAGAATTAATTTTAATAAGCTTAGTCCACCCTGAGTGTTGAATAGATTTAACATATAACTTTTCTATAATACTTAATTGAATTACTATAAAACCTTATTCAATATATACTTTTTAATCAGATTAAAACATGTAGGTACTAGCTGAATTTCATTGACCCAACTTGCGAATAAGATATCGTTCAATTTGACCTTAAAAACCAACTGAATTAGATTTATTACAACACAAACCTCATAGGACTCGCACTGTACAGCAGTGAAAGGGCACATTGGGGCAATACTCTCGGTGAAGTACTCGTAACTCCTCTCGTGGTTGCAACCGACGTACTTGACGACTTGTTGGTACATGTCCGCGGTGACTATTTGTCTGGGAGAGTTGGTCTGCTTGCACCCCGGCTGGGTCGATCCCCCATTCGGAAAGAAGTCCACGTGCCCTATCGGTTCTGATATACCGAAACCTGGAATGATATTGTTTTGATATTATAGTTTACGTATTTGATTTAAGTAACAAATTATATTAGAAGAATAATCACATTCTTCTCGTTCTAAGCCCAACTAATATTATATCGAAAGTCACTCTGTCTGACCCGCTCTCACGCTATAACTACTGAACTGATTTAAATGCAATTTGGTACACAGATATTCTAGAGCCTGAAAAAGGACATAGTCTACTTTTTATCCTGGGAAAATTGAAGATTCCCCGGGAATGCGGGTGAAACCGCTAGTGAATCATATTTCATTTGATAATTATGGGTGTGATAGATTTCTTTTAAATTAATTGCCGTATTTGTGGGTTTCGACGTGTTTCCGTTTGGTAGATCCATTAGGAAAACGTATATTAGTAAAATATAACATCCTGGAAGTCTAATACTGTTAGATTGAATATTGTGAATTATAGAATAATGGTATATTGGATAAGTTGTTTGTTCTTTGACACTTTGAAATAGGTTATAATTTAGTGTTATCGATTATTTGAAGATAGTAAATGTTTTCAAAACGGTTATTAGTTAAATAGTTGTTTTATAAACCTATTTAGATTATAAACTTAAAATGTATTTAATGTGGGTATTTGTAAGAACGTTTAGTGAAAGCGCCGCGTACCGCCGCTTATAAAAGGACGTGCGGTCGGCCAGACGGCATTTCTTGGTTGGCTGTCGAGCTGTGCGGACATCGGTCGGTGAGTATAATAATTGAGTTGGAGAAATCTGTCGGACGACACAACAGAGTTAAGTAAAATATGTATAAATGTTAATGAATTGTTATGCAAGTTTAATATTGTTCTATTTTAGTTTCTGTTCCATTATTTAAATAATATAGTTATAACTATAACTATGTTGCTAAGTAGAGTCGATATATAGATTATGATTAATGACTAATTATACCAATTATGATGAAATTAGAATATAGTTTTGGTATTGACTTGCTGTTTTGCTAAGTGACCCAGACCTCTCCTTAACCCTTATAATTTACAACTATAAAATTTTAACGATCGAACTATTATATAAATAAATGTGAATGTACAGGTAGTACATGGGTCCTTGTATGTATATGTGTATCTAGGTGGTGTATGTATATGGTATATATTTATGGTATGTGTATATATATATGGTATATAAATAATATGTAAAAGTAATACCTAATAGCATATACCGGTAGTACATGGGTCCTTGTGTATACATGGTATATAGTAGATATATAAGGACTTAATAATTTCTGTTATTTTTAACTAATAAATAAACATGAATCTAACAGGTGCATGTAACAATAAAATAGTAAATACTATTAACTCCAGCTATTTAGTACCTGAGAAATATAACGGCATGGCATTGCTATGAATAATATCAACATATTTAGCATCGGATCTGTCCAGGCGAACTAAAGTCACAGTCTGACTGAAATACGGCGCTGCAGGGTCCAGTCCGGTTATTCTCCCTAGCTTCAAATTGAATTTCTGAAAAGTTATATTAAGTTTATTTATTATGGGAAATCAACAGCGTTTAACAAAATGTAAGTTAATTGAGGTAAATAACAAATACAAAGCCAATGACAGATTTCCACGGGTATTACATATTGTGTTGTAGTCTGTAATTAGAGAGAAGTGAAGTGAAGTTTATGAACTGTCATACATTTTTAAAACATTGAAGTTAATATTGAGTAATCGTTTTGTATTCAACGTACATTATGATACAAACCTTTTGCAAAGCATGACCGCAGTACCCTCCTAAATGTGCGCCTAAAGAATGTCCAATGAAATGAAAATTATCGAGACTCGATAGTCCTAGTACATTCTGAAAATAATATAGAAAATTAATACATACATATTACGTACTAAACAAATATTCACTCATAAAATAAAGAGATCTGAAAAGCAGCTAAGTGAAATTTTACTATAACGCAGTCGGGTAAAAATTACTTACATAAATATTATGTATAAGGTGCGCAGTCATGACGCCGATGAGTCTGATATTCGCCACAGCTTGTCCGTAGGGAGGCTGGGACCCACCTCGCCAGTCCACTACAAAAACTGTTGCTGCGTCGTTACCTTCCAAGTCCAATAGAGCATACGTCATTTTTTGAATCTGTAACAATATGACATCAACAATTAATCATCCCTAAAAAAACGAAAGTCAATAAATGAGAAGCCGCCTTGTCGATAGTAGGTACCTACAATAGAGTTCAAGTCGCAAGTATTTTGGACTTAATAACAATCGAGACCTATCATTATTGTTGATTAAATGTAATAAGAAGTTATTCTCGCTCCAATAAATTGCACATTTGTAGTATTGGAAAACCCAGACAAACAATCATTTCGAAGAATGAATCCTTCACCCTAGATCAGATGCGATATTACTTAGACTCAATAATAATTATGACTGTAGCCACTGTAGGTATCGATTCGAAAACAAAAACAAATACGTACCCAAGGTTTATGACCGCCTTCCAAGAATCCATGAGATATGAAATAAAATGGTCCATGCGAGTCGAAATTCGCATTCTGAATTTTCTCAGTGCTATCGGCGTGTAATAAAACCGGTGAATTCCGATTTCTTCTAGTAAACGCTGCATATCTGTAAAACATACAAAACTGTTACAACTCTTCAAGTAGTAGATAATGACTGAGACATTTCCAACTAACCACATAAGGTACTAAATGGTATATCAGGCACAGGCTATCAGACCTACATAAGCATTGATAGACAGATCCATAATTACCTTATCAATTCTATTTCGAAACCGTAGTAACAAAGCTAATCAATTATTCGACGATTCCCGAACAATCAAAGGTCAATTTACCCTAAATAAGTCTTCTCGTCTAGATAAATCGAACATTGCATTTAACTATATATAACCAGTTTGATTATCATAGACTTGATAGGGACGTCACTATGCAATTATGGGACGTAAACATTGTTTTGTCTCCGTTGATGATTGATTGATGTCACGGACGAGCCCCCGCGCGTTATCTTACTGAGACATGATATTATAATGTAAATAAAATAGGTACATACACGAAGCGGATCTTGTAATTAAGCCCTCGAGTACTTGTTGATAAAGCGAGACCTCTTAGAGGCCTTATTCATTTACAAACATGATACGTTAGATGAGTATACGCTACTTTATCTCATATAATCTAACGTAAGTATCATATGTACCTATCTATATACCATTGTAGCCTATATATAATTTATTTTTAATTAGTGCAGTTCAAGTTAAAGAGCAATTCTTTGATGTCATATTAGTCGCCAAACTTGCCACAGATGGTGGGTGGTTACAGTGGTTAGGTGGTTACCACTCTAGAGCGTAACAGACGTACCGCCTTGCAGAGTACATAAATAGTTATTTATGGTAAGGTATGGCCCAAATTTTTTTGAGTTATCATACCTCATTTTCATACACATATAAAATTAGGTAACTAGGTTTAACAAGAATTATACGGGAAATAAGTAACATAATTGTTGATCTTCCTTGTAAAAAAAAAAAAAAAAAAAATATTTTTTTAACGAATCTCGGCATTAATTACAAATTTTGTTCGCAAAACAAATAGATAGGACAACACGATGTTCATGAGAAATTGTCGATTCGCTACCTACCTAAGGGTAGGAGCACAAGTTTCATATTTATTTATTTATTTAAGGTCTGCTAGCAACAATACATAAATACAAGAGAAATATAAACTTACGCTAAATAAAAACTATATATATAAAAGCAAACATGTTTAAATTCTTAAGGCTAACATCTAACTATTAAAACAAAAACAAAATATTAATATTGTAATTAATTTTATATCTAAAACGGCGAAGTCGGTATACAACAAAAGATTTAAATGAAATTAGTTATTATTTATGAGGATCGTTTATATGAACTTTTAGAAAAAGCTCTATTTTTGCCATAACAAACAAACGGTTTAATCTATTTCTATAAATAATCTAATGACTGACTAGATAAGAAGTTTAGCTTTATTTTATTTAAGTAAAAATAGATCTTAAAGTATACAAAATAAAGCTTGCCAAAATAACACAAGCCCACTGTAAAAATTTTTTGGATTTAATGTACTGTACTACCCAAAGTATCGGAGTTCCTTTATGTTAAAATGGCTTAAGGGTGTTTCTGTGCTACTTGCCTACAGGTATTGCTTTGAACTTACTGATAAATTTCTAATCTGATTGAATCATGTCTGACGCCGACAAGTATAAATTATTGTGACTCACCTCACAGCCATTGCTTCTGGTGGTACGGGGAAATAGTTGTCGGGCCGATGTTCTGTCCATGGGTAGGCCTTCGAGAAGCATCCGTATACACCATAACAGCGCTCTAGCTCCACATCATCTAAAATGAAAAGCAACTTTACTTTAGTGTACATAAGGCTTAAAATTTCTTCACAAACCAATTTTAGGGAATAAATTATTACAATAACAATTAACATATCAGTGAAACATTAGAATTTCACATAGCGATTGTTGATGCCAGATGTAGGTAATTAATATTTATGTATCACAAATTTAGCAATAAAATTTGCTTACACTTAGGCAGAAAAAAAAACTGAAAAAATACTGACCACCAAAGCTTCCAGGGAAATTAGTAACGTCAGTAGAATTCTGCTTATCCATCAAAACCATAATAGTTTGTAGCATGAGTGTGGCACTTGTTTTATTGTACATGTTTGTTGTCTTTATATATTTTAGTTAAAACAAAAAAAATTATAAAGAGAAAAAGCTGTATTAACCGCAGCGCACGTGCATACGTCACTTCGTACGTTATCAATTCCGTTTCAACTTTCAGCGTAGTGTAATATGATCAGTGATTGACCCGAGTGCTCTATTATAAACAACGATGTTGTTGCTAAATGACCAGTTGACAGTGTAATGAAACGTGTAAACGTCGCCTGTCCTTTATATAGAGGGTTGTGGATGCACCGCACACAACCTACACAAGTACTCGTTATTACCTAACAGATCCTCATTGCTTGTAGTTCGCAGACGTTCCGGGATACGGCGATAACAGGGGTTACAACGTTATCGGCCTCGGCTATTTGTTAAAAACGATTGACGCACGAACAGTCTGCTCGATTGTGGATACATTGCCATTTGCAATAGGTAGCATACAGGATGGAAATTTGAAACGGTTCAGTAAGGGCAGTCACCTTGATTATTTTTAAATATTTGTTATATATGTATTAAGGGTTTCTATACCCTTGTAGGAGTGATAGATAACTTCTGAAATTTAACCACATAAAATTATTTTGAGGCTGAAAATCCAAAAAAATACCTAAGTACCTACATCAAAGATAAAGTGATAATAAATAACTAAATAACTATAGGTATATATAAAACAAAGTCCCTGCCGCCTCTGTCTGTCTGTCTGAACGCGATGAACACAAAAACTAGTGAACAGATTTTCATGCGGTTTTCACCAAATTACGGAGTATTTCATGGGGAAGGTTTTTATGTATAATACATCAATTTGGACCCGGTAGGTGGCGCTGGTGGGCAGAACGAATTCTGCCGGGTCCGCTAGTCCTATACAATCCATACTCTTACAAACGGCACGTGGTGATTTTATTTAAGTGAAGTTAAACTCCAATTTATTAATGTTACTGAGCAACATGTTAATGAGCATAACGCATTACTCCATCCTTCCTTATAATAATTTGCCAGATATCGATAGGACCACTAACTGCTCATTCCCAATTCGAGATTGCGATTTCCACATAGTGATTAGGTAGGATAAGTACACATTCTATAGTATCTTATTTTAAAACATTTATTGTACAATTGATTATTTCAGTCACATGCTTTTTTATGATATACATTGAACATTACCTACATTTGTCTATTTATAAACTAAGTCACGTCTACTGCTGAATATGGACAACTCAGGTGCCAGTTTCAGTTTTCCAAAATAAAAGTATAAAATTTGATAATTATATTAATTGGTATACCTACTGACTATATTCTAAAACATATTCAAAAAATAAGATAAAAATTTTATAATAAAAAATTCATTGTCAACAACAAAGCACGGACTTTGAATTTGAAATCATTGTACCGATAAAATACCTCTTTATCATCGAATTAAATTATTTTGTAAACATGAATGTTAATCTACGTTATAAAGTAGGAGATACATTAAAGATCCGGGAGTATGTATGTGCTAAAATTAACTAGATCTGCATATTATTTTAAACATTATAAGGCACACTTTATCTTAATAGATGTAGTTGCCTATTAATTAAAGAGGTCATAAAACAAATAGAATTGCAGTGTACTATGACTGAGTTATGATCAATTGTTTGTTCTTATACTATATTTGTTTATACATTGTTTCTAATATAATATATCATGTCAGTATCAAATGAGTGCGGACATTTTTGCAATACATCGCGACGAGGCGCATTTCTAATTTATACAAGTCATTACGCTGATATGCGAATCACTCCCCATAAGATATACTTGAAAATATGGGTACGGCAATATTTTCATTTAAGAAAAGAAGGAAATTATACTAGGGTTTACATGTATAAGTATTGGCAAATATCGTTTGACTCCTCAACAACACAACCGACACTGGTGAATTATGAACGTGGCATAGAGATCAAGACTTATTTTTAAAGTAACTATGTGTTTATGTACTATGCCAGCTATTTGGTTCCCATAATAAGAGCCGCTTGGTTTGGTGTCATATTATAAATTAATAAAACTCTTGCACGAGTACATAATAGCCTTGTATAAATTAGAGCTACGCGTCGCCGCGTCACTGGCAATATAGATGATTTTCCTTGCCATCGGAAGATTTCAAAGACTATACAAAACACCTTATAATTTTACATGCTAATTTTAATGAGTGGTCAATACCTGAGGCACACGTTAAGAGGACTGAGCATTATTAACCAAAGATATAGTTTATGGGCACATTTCAACATGGTTTAATAAAATTATCTAAAATAATTATAAATTATCGAAAGCAGTTTATAAAACTGTAGAAGAATAAAAATAGTCATAAAACCTACATCGCCGTACCACTGTAAACTATTTCGAGTTAAGGAGGGTATATTTTACGGGTCTTATTTTTTGAGGGGGTTGAAGAAAAGTTACAGTTAAAAGTCATGTCATCAGTAAAGATCTCGGACATTGACAATGGCTCATTTGTATTAGTAGCTTGTACAAGAAACTTGTCGAAATCCTCTGCTACTAAATTCTCTTTATTATTGTCCATCTTTGCCTCCAAAAAGTGGAAATTAGATATTTTCTTAACAGGATTCTGCGTTACAGGATAGAAATGCACACTTTCTGATGAGTTTTCATCTTTAAAGCCGCTATCGGTTCTCATCCAATTAACATTTGATATTTCCTTCAAAGCAGTCTTATTAATAGTATTAGATAAATTGGTAACTGTCAGTTCTGACGGTTTTATGGCACTCTCATAATAACTAGAAGCGTTCGCATAGAACGTATTTTCATTAAAACCGCTATCAAATCTCTTAAAACTAGTTGAAGTACTACCGCCCAGCTTTGTAGTCTTATTAGTATGTGCATAATCGAATTGAGATGAGTTTTCAGTCAAGAATTTGAGATCAACATTGTTAAAGTCTATTTTCTTATCCTCCAAGCTGAGCGGGTTATCTGAATTTTCTAAACTATTATCTAAAGACATGCGTACCGGACTTAAAAATACCGGTGCACGAATTTTACTAATCTCGTGAGACAAAATGTTACTTTTACACTTTCCTTTTATAGGAGTCACCTCTAGGATATTCACGCTGTGTATTTTAGTCGAAGATTGCATTTCACGAGATTTATTCTTGGTAAATTCTGCTTTCACCAAGCTTTGTAAACTAGCCTCTTCAACGATGGACCATGTCGCTTCACTGTCGTGTGGTGTGCTGGATTCTGAGTCTGCTAAAAAGAAAAATGGCACTTAAAAGTAGAATAAATAAATAGTGCATGCTTATTTAATATTGTTGAATATGAGTACATACCTTGAGAATGATCATGAAAAGATCCGTCGATGCTCATGTCCATACTAAAGTCTAGTTTTTGAACAGACTTACTTCGGTGTAAACTCGACATGCTAAGGCTTCGCTTCTCCGAAAAAGATAATGAGCCCTTCCTACTCCTCGGCGGAGATTCTTTTAATGATGCGCTTCTCTTGAGAAGAATCTTATTTGGAGTCACTTTACAGAAACATGGGCCTTTTTCCTTGTTCTCTGATTCTGGCATAAGACAATCTAGGCATTTAGCCATTGATCCGTCATCAGATTCAGGAGTCGCAAAATTGTTTTTCTGAAGTAATTTTTTTATAGTTACATATTAGGTATTCATCACAATTATAATTTTAAAACAGCATTTTAATTTTATTGACAGCCCGGTTGGCTTTGTAGTTAGTGACCCTGACTTTCAAGCCGCGGGTCGTGGGTTCGAATCCCACCCAGGACAAACATTTGTATGCATGAATATGTATGTTTGTGCTGTGCTGGATGTAAATATCTTTACACGTATGTATTTAAAAGTTGTATTTGTAGTATATCAGCTATCTGGTTACCATAACACAAGCTCACTTTGAAGCTTACTTTGGAATCATCAAGTTGATCCCGGAAAATACTGTAGATAGTGTAGATAATTACTAGAAAAAAGAATTTTCTACATATAATTTAAAAAATAATAAGAAACCCATTTGCCTACCTCTTCATCCGTAGACGGTGATGCTTTATGAACTGGTGATATGGATGCGAGTGATGATGAAGTAGCAGATTCCTGATCTTTGGACTTGGGAGTGCGGAACTCAATTGGGCTGAAACACTGTTCACCGAAATCCATGATATCTAATATTTTGTTGCGGTAACATGGCTTCGTACTGGGCATTTGTTCCTTTTTCAATGGTGTACCAAACGTACGCTTCATTCCTTTTGTCCCTAAGCCGCGACTCTACAAATGTTAAGGTATAAATTATAGTTTAATTAAAACCATAAATAAATTAATTCCCTAAGTATTTATTAATTGTATGAGTTGAAATATTGAAAGCGTTAATTGCCAACTTAAATTTAATATCATATAATTAATACAAGGGACTACAACAGTGTTATCTGAATGGTTAAAAAAATACTTAAGCAAACTATTTTGTAGTTCAAATATTTCATTACTATTGAAGTGCTTATGGAACCAAAAGTGGGAAGTATTTATTTACCAGGACTTCATCAGGGCTGAAAATTATAGGTGTATGAGCTTCGTAACTCGACGGTGGCCTCTGTTCAATATTTATTTCGTCGTCAGTCTGTTCCGAGTCATAATGCTCCATGTCACTGTGTTCCTCAAAGAATAATTTTCTTCTAAGGGACCCATTGGCCGTAATTTCATAATCGCCAGATATATTCTGGTCCTGAAAATTACAAACATTCTATTTTAGTAACCTTCTTCTGACAGGCTGCTTTGTGGGTTCGATTCCCATATATGAAAAACATTTGCGCATGATCACAATGTCTGCCTGTACTTTTCTTAGGATGTAAATATTTATTTTACACATATTACATTCAGAGATCATTCATACACTGTACCTATTGCATATCAAAACATAAAATGAGTAGGTAAGTAACTTGTTGTGTTACCCGTCCCTTATCATCAATCTGTTCTAAGAATTCAAGCTTAAAAACCCATAGAATTTATATAAGATAAAAAAAATCAACTAATAGTATCTTAAATATAAAATGTCCCTCACCTGTGTAAAAGTGCAAAAAGGTTGAAGTAGTTTTTCAATTTCAGGAGGCAACTCCGGAGGCAATGTGAGGACTGTTTGTACTGAAACTATTACAAACAATAAATTTTATATGGTTATAAATGCTATTGTAAACTACAATGTTTAAATAGCAGTTGTTGTTATGCCACACAAAGATAATATTTGAAATTTAAAAAATTATAAATATACCTACGACAAATATATAAAAAATTAATACACAAAAATACCTAGTTAAAGTTAATAACTTACCATCTTTTGTAACTATTATTTGTTCTTTAACAAAGGTATTTAATGTAATACTGGTATCAATAGATTTTTGTAATAATGGTTTTACTTTCTTGGACGTCTCTAACGGACTAGGCATTACCATTTCTTGAGAAAAAAATCTGAAATGATAAGGAATTATAGAAAAAGATATCACATATTAATACAACATTTATATGAACGAAGTGAACTATTTGCGAAAATATTTTTTTTGTTAGGCAACATCAGTTTATGTTTTGACATTAGGATCTGTCACATCACTGAATCGAATTATTTGCTAGTATATTTACTATATCGGTTATAACGAACGACATCGGATAAAACGATATATCGGTTAATACGACGAATTTTCCGCTTCGGCTTAATGCCCTTTAACCTTGAGCTACTATTTATAGCGAACATTGTGCTTCGATTTGGATCACGCTTATTTACATCATGGCACAGAAAAGGAGAAAGGTCTTCAATATTAAAGAAAAATTTGACATTATATCCCGATTAGAAAATGGTGAACTAAATGGGGATATTGCAAAGGCATGCGGGATTTCACACTCAACAATATCAATGATTTGGAAGAGTAAGGACAAAATCAAAGCTCATATTGAAAACAAATCTTTGAAAGTTAAGCGATTAAGGACATCCGAACACAGAGATATAGAAGAGGCTTTATTAGAGTGGTTTAAGCATCAAAGAGCTAACAAAATGCCAATAAGTGGTCCAATACTTCAGCAAAAAGCTAATGATTTTGCTCGTCATATAGGAAAAGAAAATTTTGCATGTTCATCATCTTGGGTACAACGTTTTCGTGCTCGTTATAACATTGGAACACAGAAAGAATGTAGTAATACTGTTGGCGTTACTGAAGATGTGACAGAAGAATGGCTATCTCTTAAGTGGCCTGCTTTAAGCGAAGGGTATAAGTCAGATGAAATATATTATGCGGATGAAACAGGACTTTTTTTTAATATAAACCCTGATATATCTCTTAAATTTAAAGGTGAGCCATGTAAAGATCGAAAAATGCCTGAAAGAAGAAATGCAGATGAAGCAATGAAATCACGCTGCATTAGTAACATTAGCTCAATACCTATTACATTAGAAAACAAGACTAAGACCTGTATGAAATCACATATTTTTGAAAAATGGCTACGAAACTGGGATGCAGATTTGAAATCAACAGGTAGTAAAATTATATTATTAGTTCACAGCTCTCCTGCTCACCCTGTAGTCCCTAATCTAAGCTGCATAAAACTTGTATTTTTACCCAATGGCACCACTGTATTACAACCTATGGACCAAGAAGTGATAAAAACGTTACAAGATGAAGATGAAAATATATCATTACCTCACTTAGCTACAGAATCAAGAGTTAAAATAGAAGATTTGGTCTGTACTGATGATAATATTATCAATCCTGTTACTGAAGAAAATATTTTATCAGAAGTTGAAAACAATCATGGGAATAGTGACATAGGCGAAATAAAGAGAGAGCAAAAAGAACAGTTTCGACCAACAACACTTGCTGAGGCTATTCATGCGGTAACAACTCTACAAAGTTTTCTGGCTAATAACAAAGAATTTACTTCCGATCATAATAACGATGTTTTGCAGGAAATGAAACATAAAATGCAAAATGCTTATGAGATGCGGAAACAGACCAAAATTACTGATTACTTTAATTTTAAATAAAACAAAATAAAGATGTGTATAATTTAAATTTATAATAACATCAAAAAAACATTTCTCTACCTGCTACTATAAACAAAAAGTATTTTTTTTTATTATAACTTACAAACCATGTGTAAAATAAACACAGTGGTGTTTACTAATTCACTCCTATTCAGTTTAATATACTCCAGATCCAAGTAAATATGATAGTATTTATGTGCATTCAATGTACCTAATTATTAATTTTAATGCACTTTACTGTGAAGGTATACAGTATTCTGATAAAAATTTAACAGACCAGAGTCGCTTAGAGGCCACACTTCAAACAATATTTATATGTTCTATAACCAAAAGAATTGACTTAAAAATTTAACCTCCTTATTTCTATATTACAACTGCTCTGAGTCAGAGCAAGTCACAAGTTATAATAATATAAGATATTAATGGATAGCTATCATTTAGATTTTTCCTGACTGTGAAGCCACAACAATAAGTCAATCTCGATAAAGGCATGACCTAGTTTAAATGTTAATTATATAGTACCTACATATTTATTTTTACTCTTGTTATATTGGTATAAATAAATATTAATGTAAGTATGTATTTAAAGTGAATATTGTGTACAAAAACTTTCAACATCATGCCTTCAGTAGGTACTTATTTTTTGGAGATTGTTTTAAACACCTATTTATTTACAGTAAACTTCAGGTTTATTTATGGTAAACACCTAGTGTCATCAACATAATTCGTAAACCGATAATGTATATAAATAAAAACTTACTTCTCAGTGGCTTCCTCAGCTATTCTTTCTAATGCAGGGTCAGGCGAGGGCTCAAACTGGCTGTTGCAAGCAACAATATCCGCAGGCACCAAAGTACATGCTTGGTCAATATCCCACCGAAATGAACCTTTGCTCTCCTTCTTATATATCTTACACATACCGGGACTGCAAAGCGTTAATCAAATAGGCATAGTAAATACTTTACGTGTTTTTTTTAATAATCCTCAATCATTTAAGGAAGAATTCTTACCTGCATATAGGATTATGTAGCTTGTCAATTAAGACTTTGTCGAAAGGATTTCGTACTTTTCTATTAGTGGATGGAGGCGTCGATTTATGTATAATATTGAGACAATCATTTTTGTCGTTCATTTCGAAAATAACGTTTTAAATCTTAACTTACTGGCCTTTCTTCTCTAGACAACTGACAGATTGATAAAACTGACTTGACATACCATAATTGATATCGTAGATTATACAGATGTAGTAGGCATAAGTAATGGGTCTTTTCGGATGTTTTACTTTTTGTAGTTCAGTTCACTAACGCAAACGCATGTAGAAATCCGAACTAATATTATAAATGCGAATGTAACTCTGTCTGTCCATCTATCTGTCTCGCTTTCGCGCTAAAACTACTGAACCGATTTAAATTAAATTTGGTACACACATAGTCTAGAGCCTGAGAAAGACATATGCTCCTTTTTATCCCGGGAAAATTGATTTTTAGTTTTTTATTTCAATAGTTATTTTTAGTTTAGTTATATATTTGAACTAAATTATACTAAATAATAATAAATGCCTAATAATAATATTGTATAGCAAAATCTTAAGATACGGTTAATATTTGAAAGTGCATTAATAATTTTACTCAAAGCGCCATGTAAACGTATTTATAACTAGCTGCCTCCCCGCGGTTTTACCCGCGTAGTTCCCGTTCCCGTGGGAATACAGGGATAAAATATAGCCTATGTTACTCGGGGAAAATGTAGCTTTCCAAAGGTGAAAGAATTTTTGAAATCGGTCCAGTAGTTTCGGAGCCTATTCATTACAAACAAACAAACAAACAAACAAACAAACAAACAAACAAATCTTTCCTCTTTATAATATTAGTATAGATATAGATATAGATCACACATTTTATTTTACAAGTAAATCGTTAAACGATAGATCATCGATCAATTGTTGAGGTTTGGTAAAAAGCTTTAAATCTGATATTTCTTTTTTTACACTCTTTATTAACAAGTCGCTGTAATTACTTTGTTTTAATGAATACATACAAAGTACTGACCCATTATTAATTTTACAATTTTAGTAGGGATTTTATAACCATATCTATAATCTATTCTGTAGTATATTTTTCATTATTCTACTATGTGATGATTTAAACTACTCTAAAATAAAAGTGACTACTCGGCAGCAATAATTAGGAAACCAATGCAACCTATCAGAACTTTTTTCCTTTTTAAAACATCAGGGTTTTAATATGTACCATCCTATACATATATAATTTTTATATCTATGGATGGATGGCTCACGCACGTAGACAGAGAAACTAATAGACTAAGGTACCCTGTAACCACGACTGAAACAGAGATAGTGTAAGCGTGTGTTGCCACAGTGCCCGACTTTCCCATTTTGGAAGGGAGTTCATATTTATTAAAAAAGAGAAAAAATATTTTTTAAAGTTGTCTTCAAAGAAATTAAAATATTAATAGTTAATAAATCCTTCCATCAGTGTATTGGTAAAAAACAGTAACTTAATATATGTTATTGCTAGAAAACACTGTGATAATTGGATTCCATGTTAATTCGCTTTCTTTTAATACACATTCTCAAGAGAATATTTTACAATAAAAATGGGAGATTTTTTACCGGATGCTGGCAGCACTTCCACAATAATGTTTTTATAGGTTATTTTGATTGAAACTCGATATTACGCTTTAATTTTCATAATTTAACGCAATATTTTGCTAATTTATACTATAAAATAAGTTATCAACCCTGAAAACACATATTTGTGGTCAATAAACTACAAAAACTGTCGTACTTACGCGTGAAAAGAGACACCGGCAATTTTCTGCTCACTATCGCTTCCACATGAAATTACACGACAACGCACCATTGTATAACCTTTGGCGTTATAATAGTATAAATTTCTCAGTCTTTTCACTATATTAGAATCGTTTTAACACACTAAAACATATAAAATTCGCAGATCCAACACAATGTAAACACGAACTGTCAGGTTTGTTTCGCAATTAAAGTTGCTGACCTTGAAAAAACTGGTTTCACACGATGAGACAGAAAATGTACTAGTTGCATCTTTGTCTTACGCATTCGTATTAAAATGTTCGCTCCCTTTCTTGTGTGAGTGAGAAAGAATCATCACTTAGTCTATTAGTTTCTCTGTCTACGCTCACGCACGTCTGCTCGCACGCACGCGCACGTTGCGCTCGTCGGTCTATTCCACTGTCTATTCAGTCAACAGTCAGTCAGTCAGTTAAGTTAACCCTACAATGCATGATTTTTTCTTTTCGCCTCAAAAAAATATATTTGGTTCCATTTAGGGCCTAGACAGATGAAATAACAATAAAAACCAGTAAAATCCATTAACTTCATAGATATTTATTTTTTTAGTTCTGTTCCATATGTGGTACTGTATGCAATTACACTAGTTTTTGTCTCTTAATTAGGAACAATCAACAAAATTTAATATTTCGTTTTCCATAAAAAAAATACGCTATTTACAGATGAAATTTGTAAAAACAATTATTGTCTTCATTAAAACATAACTAAACACGACACTTTCCGTAAGATACATATGGTTTTCCTTTACACTGAGGATAGGTACGATTGAAAGAACCTCTATTTTGGAGTGATGACCTCCTCGACCCTGAATCCTGGCTTGAGGATCAGTTGGTTCTTCATTATCATTTTCAGTGAGGATAGTAGCTGCATCAGTAGAAGAAGAAGGGGAATATCTGGCACGCGAAATATCATTTACAGACTTACTTACATCAACATACAGTTAGTAGTAGTTTCGTCTAATATACTGTGGTGGCTCAGTTGAACGCACCGAATCACGATCTTGAGGGTGTAGGTCCCAACCCCAGACCCATACCTTTGGAGTTTAAAACCTGCGTACGGATTCACATCACTGGCATTCGGTGACGGAAAATGACATATGAAACCTGTATGCCCGGGATGATACAATTAAAGGCTTGTGAAGTCCGCCAATCCCCACTAGGCTTGCGTGGTGGACTATGGCCTATTCCCCCTCATTATTAGGGAGGACTCATGCTCCTCGGTAAAGACGTATATGAGCTGATGATGAAGTTTCGCCATGTTCTTGCTATGTCATCATCTCTTTCCGCGTCCGAGACGTCTTGACCGTCTTCAGTCCCTGATGGTATATCTAAATACTGCTCGACCACCTTATCAGACAAGTTCTTCTTCGCCATAATCTGTAATAAAATCCAATCGAAACAAAATGTTCGATGTCAACTAATGCATGGTGTACCTTATCTGGAACACTGAAGAATAATGATATTTAGTGCATAAAACAGTATTATTATAGAAAAAATAACTTACCTTCATATAATATACACTATTTCCAATACAAATATATTTTTTTTCACTTCCAAATATTGAAAAATTTATTTTTTTTACATTTTCCAATTTACGTAATCAATGAGTTCGCGTCGATCGTTCAAATTCTGTACGATTCAAAGGATAAGTCGACAACATACACCGTCTGGTGACCCTTGCCATAACTAAACCGTTGCCAGGTATGTGAACAATCATCCGTGTCGCATCCAGCCGCACTAGGAGTCTTTAAACGGACGCTATACGTAATCTTTTTGGTTGTACCAGATATGGCACAAAATGCATTGTAGGGTTAAGTTACATCAGTATAAGTTTATCTGTTTATTTGTATCATGGTATGTCAGTTAGGAAAAGTTTGTTAAATTTCAAATGATATCCCGAGTTTGCGCCGATATTTAATGAAAATTTGCAAAAGGGATGCATCTAGTTTCCTCATAGCTTTAAATTACAACCGTCATAGATAGTCGCACTTAAGATTGAACAAGAAAAATCGTAGTGGGAGAGAAGTTTTTTAAAAGCTACATAACTCCTTCCTCCTGTACTATTTAAGGCAGAGTTAGAGATCACTTTTAAAGATGGAAAACCCTGAAAAAAGTTGTGAGCCCATGGACATAGATTTAAGTGCCAATTCCGTGCATGAAATGGATATTTCATTCAACGAATCAGTGAACGATAAATACTTGGTCGTGAAGCGAACTCCGATTATTTCAAGTACTCCTGTTTCTATGGCTAAAATACACAATGATAAAGAGTTTGGAGATGTGAGAGATGTCACACCAAGTGTAAAGTTTGAAAACATAAAGAAGTTTCATATTAAAAAAAATTATAAAGCTATAGATCGTCATGTACTAACCAAAAGAATACTATCTATTATATTTGTAATTTGTCTTTCTACTATAACATATCAAATATATGATTTTAAGTGTAGTAATTTGTGCTTTGAGTATTTGAGAGAAACACTTACAAAGAAAGTTTATGGCCAAACTGATGCAATACTTGCCATTACAGAGTTTTTGGAAGCCAGTGATCAAAGAAAGATTTTACTATTTACGGGTAGCACAGGTGTTGGTAAGACTTACACTGCCTCATTAATATTAGAGAATACTGGATACTTATCAAATGTATACCAATATACAATGCCTAGTTTTGTCAATACATTTTCAACAGAAATGATGCTTGGCTTGACATTTTGCAAGTCATCTCTAGTAGTTGTTGATGACCTAAACATTGAAGATATAGAAGCTAAATCACACATAGAAAATATTGTTTCAAAATCTAAACTATTAGAAATGAATGTCACCTTAATTTTAATCTACAATTGTGGGAATACTGTTGGCAACTCAATTAAGAAGTGTGATGATAAGTTTCACACACAACTTTTAAATAAATATAAAAATATTGAAGCTTTAATAAAACTCATACAATTTAAATCACTGACTGATGACTGTCTCATCAAATGTATTGAAAATGAGTTGGGAAATGGAGAAATGAATGAACGGGACAGAAAAAGATTATTGAAAAACTTCAATGTTTCTCTGGATGGATGTAAAGGAGTACACTCAAAAGTGAAGTTTCTGAACATTGTCTAGATTTTAGGTATGATATGAATAATTTTCTGAATAAATAGTTTCAATTATGTGTAGCATTTTACCATTGATTTAGATTATGATCTAGTCAGTAGAATTGTTTAAAAGTATTTAATTGGTATATTAGTTAGCAATATGCTTATTAGTAATTATTAGATTAAAGCTGAAAATGGAGATTATTAAAAGTTATCATAGATCAAAAGAACTTTATTTTAGAGAATTTTACATGATAATCGGCAATGCAGAGTTTCAAGAAATTATGTTGAATACAAATATACTGATAATTCTTTATTACACCTACACTTCCACATGTGGAATTAAATCTACAACAAACTTAGCCTTTGTCATAATAAAGAGCTCATCCTAAATAAAATTGTGGTGCATGTAGTACCAAATAATATTTTTTCATAGTAGTAATCTAACTACAAAGCATATAAATTAATTTCAAATACTTGTGTAGGCAAAGGTGCAATATTGATTGTAATCTTGACAAAACAAATACATATTATTCACATTCACATTGAATACTTTCATAACATGCACCCTTAAATTAAATATAAAGTTGAAACACTCAGTATATAATTAAGTATAACATAAATTATATATTTCACAAAGTTTCTAGAAATAAACTCGGCACAAATAATGCTATTAAACTCAATATTATTATTAAAGTTTAGAAAAAACCAAGATTTTTCCGAGACATTATACTGCTGCTAACATAATAATATTTACCATGGTGTCATCATAGAAAGATGTAAATTCATTCAAATGTTGTGTTACATTTATATTTTTATAGCAAAGGTACTTTTATATTTATCACCATGTAACCATTTGTAACAGTGTCTGTGCCACTGTAAGTCTATTGCAGTAGATTTTTACTAAAGACTCTAAAATATTTAAATTATTCAAACAGAAGTGTGTGCAAATAGCCACATCAAATAGTATAATAAGTAAGTACATCTTCAATTTAAAGTATTGTACCTATTATAGTAATATAATTCTTTGTTAATTGTTAAGATATTAGGTAATAAAAAAGCAGCCAATAGAAAAAGATGAAATATCATTTTAAACACTCCCCTAAATACAAAAGCCAGTGAGATAAATGCATATAAACAGGTAAATGTGCATTATTAACAATTTGCGGAGAGCTGCGCAATTTCAAAGTAGGTATTCAATATTCAATTATAATTTTATTAAGTAGGCATCGCTTTTAAATTGGCTTTACTTGGAACACTGGTGACATGAAGGAAGACGATACAAATAAAATAAGTACATGATATATTTCTGCCTTGGGAATCTTTTTAGATTTATGGAAGATTGATACATTTGTGCATCTTGCATAGGATTGCAGCCTATCTATTAACACAGTGATCTGGTAAAACATAATACTTAAATTTTAAAATTTCTGGTTGGGGGCAAGAATAACCTTCGACTAAATGAAATGGTGAATAGGGACTACATTACATCTTGGGGCCAAATTTAGGAAGTCGCAGTACTTGCGTTACAATAACTTGCGTTCACAATGAATAGGTAGGTACATTAATTTGTTTATTATAAATATACTATCATGATAAAATATATTTTGAGATTTGTATGTAATAGATAACTCTATCTTGATCTGATTTTCCAAGACTTTCCAAGTAGATAAAATATGTAAGTAGTTTAAAGTTAGTGAGATAACATTGATACTTCGAACTTTTTACCTAGGTAATATGTAACTTGGTATAGCACAACAAATTAACAACAAAATAAAGAAGGCGACTTTAGACTACACTTAAGAAAATTCCCTTTTAATCGAGTTTCGTGAATCATGAATATGAAACATGCATTTTATTTAAAGTCACCTATTTTACCTGCAAACCATTCGGTCAATGTGTTAGGTCAACAAGTTTTTTTAATGCTGAAGTGCAAGAATACTTGGTACAAAGATATTCATGTTGTACTGAAATATAGGTTTTATGATTTTGCTGTTATAATAGAAGGCTTGCCAGATAAGTGTACTAGCCCCCAAAATCTGACGATTCCGGTCAATTGGGTTAGTAGGTAGGTGAGGAGGAAATATATTTAAGTGGTCTGAAATAAATGTCAGTTTACGATGATTAGGTTTGTGCAATTACCTATAGGTAGGTATTCGAATTAGTTCTAAATGCCACTCGAAAAACCGGACTAAGTGCATAGTCACTAAAGATTGGGCACAAAAGTTCATCATTTTCAATTGAAGTGTTTAATTTATTTAAAATAACAAATTCACAGCACTTTGATGTCTTTTACCTACCTACGTGTCTGGGTGTTAAGCAGCTCTGATAGGTACCTGTTATTAAATCGGAAAGCTAAAGTATAATCAATGTAGGTACCTACCTAGGTTCTAGCTAGATAACAAACATCAATTGAAATTAAATTTAATACCTATGTATTAGCTAGGTAATGTTGAAGACCGACACTTGTAACATGCAATGTGCAAATCAATATCTATGCTATGTACACAATTTAATTTACTATTTATGTATATGTTCAAAATTAATTTAAAACGTTGATTAAATACTAAATATGCGTAACAATAAAGACTAGAATACATTGTTTTAGTTTTACAGTTATTGGCACTAAATTCAATGTCAATGGCACAACTATGTACTTTATAAATTGTGGAAATACTTCCAATAATAGGGACAATACGTAGGCAAATTTAGAATATTATTATGCATCTGCAGGTACTTTATTATAGTATGTACTTTACAATTACAATAGGTACCCGTGATGATTTCTAGGTAAATTAATATTTGCTAACTATGCTAAAATATGTTACAAAATTGTAAAAAACATGGTTAAATGTAATTTAAATCTAAATATTTCTAGGAAATACTGAATTTACTGTAGACTTACAGTTACAGATCCAATAGGTAGGACTTAAGCACTTTTCAAAAGTGAAACTGTGCAAAAAACACTTTACATTACATACATTAATATCACTGTTGACGAAGCTCATCTTTGTGAATTTTAACACCAACAACCAGACCATTCTCTTGCACAGTTAACACTTTAAAATTCTAAGCTATTCTCAATTAAGATAGAATTATTCGACAATCGTGTTGGTAACCTACAAAACTAAATTCGCAAATAAAATATAAAGTCAGTCTAAATCGCGGAGACATAATAAAATCTACAGTAAAATAATTTCGTTTTCGAAAGCAAAAAGCTGAGGTAACAACATTAAAATCTAAAATTGACAAAATTGATATAATTCACTTAAAATGTAAAAGTTATAATGAATGAATCCACTTCAGCAAATAGTTTGTCATAAGTAGCTCAACAGTTTAAACATTTATTAATAAACTACTAGTTTAGCTCACAAAAACATATCTCTAAATGCATAGTGCCAATAACTGCATAGTTAAAGTTTATTAGTTACTTAAATCTTACTTACTACGTATTTGATAACAAATAGAACACCATTTTTAAGCACGACAAAACATTCATAGTTTAAAATGTAGAGAGACTTACTGAGAAATGTGCTAATAATTCTAAACTTTTTTTTTGCTGATTTAGGTACTTATAATGTAGTTAGATTCATTTTGTATCAGATCTGATCAAGTTGAGATTTCTACAATTAAGTGGAACAGCAACAATTTGCCTCGATATTCGTTGACAAAATTCGATTGTGGCCTATATCGGAGAATTTTGTACATTCTATTTTAACTAGTACAAAGCATTGGATGTGTTTTAAACAAGATTATTCTCGCCACATTGTGATGCTTTCGCTAAGTAGTTATATTAGAGATCTTGAGTTAATTTAATTTATTTTGGGTTACTTTTGATTGGTGAAGATAACATTTATCTAAATATTTAATTAACTTATTTTTGGGATTACAAAGAATTCTAATAAAATTCGTGTAATTTTCAAATAGCAGAATTAAATTTTTTCAAGACGCCAAAGTTAACATTTAGTGGTCTGCGAGATAGTTAAATATTTCAAAATGTTAAAACTGTAGTTGTAACAGTATCACCATTGCAAATAATTTGCTCTGTCTGACCTTTGTCCTCTGGCGCCGGAAAGTGTTTTAGAAACGGGACTAGTTAGGAACGATGGAAATGTATTGCCGTCCACTTGTTGTGGCGTTTGTGCCATATACGAGTTTCTTGTGACTGATGTGTGGCCCGTCGGCCTTCGGCATCAACACTTTGTGTAACGCAAACATATGCTATGACGGCTACATCATCTCCAAGAAGATGCACTCGAGGGTTAAGAACCATCGTATTAGTTTTTACATGTGTTGGTGTGTTGTCAATAAAGAACTTATGGAACTCTACCCCTTCCACCAGATTGCCTAGTGCGTCAGGATCGAATGCAGTTACGTTGGGATCACAAAGTTTGGAATAAGTCTCGTAATCGCCATTGTTTATAGAATCAATAAGTACTTCCGTGACTTTAATAACTTCTGCACGGCGTAAAGAAGCATTGCTGTCGCCGCGAGCCTTACCAAATGAATCGGCTTTTGTTAGGGCTTCTTCGTCATGTTCTTTGGAGATAACAGTACACGCCCTATCAACGCCTTTCTTATCTTTATCTAGATCATCGTCTTCCAATGTCGTACTACTATCAGTCGATTCCTTTACTTGTGACCCATCGCCCTTTTTATTTACCATTGACTTTCCAGAAAAGTTTCGGGTAGCGAGCATAGTAGTTAAGATTGCGCCTTTCAATTTGCGGCGAGCATTGAATTTCTTCAAGCAATCCACTGTTTCTTGTCTATGCATAACAGATGCAACACGCTCTCGGTGGCAAATCCATGGGTGTTTTAAAGCCTCAGACGCAGTAATTCTCTTGCTTGGGTTAACAGTAAGCATCTGATTTATGAGGCTTTTTGCTTCAGGTGTCACAGTATCCCATTCAGGCGATGGATAGTCGTATGCGCCAGCTTTAATTTGCCCGTAAAGGCGATGCTGATCTTCATCCCAAAAGGGAGGATATCCTACGAGCAATATGTATAAAATCACTCCACATGCCCAAATGTCTACCGGCTTACCATAAGGTTCCTTTTTGAGGACTTCAGGTGACAAATATCCTGGAGTTCCAGCAAATCCAAACCATGCTTGTTGTTCGCCTTGTACTTCTATTGCCAAACCAAAATCAGCTAACTTGACAGCTGCTCCTTTAGCTTTACTAGCCAGTAAAAGATTCTCAGGTTTCAAGTCTCTATGAACAACTCCATTATGATGGCAGTGATGAACTGATTCCAAAATTTGTTGTATACAGTGGGAAGCATCAGCCTCGGAATAAAATTCTCGTGCTACAATATCTTCAAACAGTTCACCACCGGTAACCAAGTCGAACACTAAATAGTGAAAATGCTCTTCTTGGATGGAATCGTGCAGCCTGACAATGTTAGGATGTTGCAGTTTTCGACAAATCCGGGCCTCCCTCTCTAGTTTTTGAAAGTCTCTAGCAGAGAGTTTTTTCGTGTTGATAATTTTCGCTGCAAACTCATAACCGGTTGATTTTTGAACAGCTCGTCGCACAATGGAAAATGCCCCTTTACCCAATTCTTCTTTTAAATCATAATTATCAGAAAATCGAGTGCTTACACTTTCTCGATTTGGATTGGCCATTTTTACGAGGTACACTTACTTCAGTTGTTTCAAAAAGGTAACTTACTGAGTTAACTTTGAGCACGTATCGTTAATGTACAGGATGGTAACTGAAACAATAAGATATAACCTTATTAGAATTATTCTGACAGAATTACTAAAAATTTAAATTTTCTAGGCCTATTGCCAAATTAAATATTCGTTCCCTATCCAATATCTTGTATCTATCTTTAATATTTTATCAGAATATCATTGCTCGTAATGATCGAAAATCGACGTGAACTCGTTGATTATTATCTAAATCTATACTAATATTATAAAGAGGAAAGATTTGTTTGTTTGTTTTTTTGTTTGTTTGTAATGAATAGGCTCCGAAACTACTGGACCGATTTCAAAAATTCTTTCACCTTTGGAAAGCTACATTATCCCCGAGTAACATAGGCTATATTTTATCCCTGTATTCCCACGGGAACGGGAACTACGCGGGTAAAACCGCGGGGAGGCAGCTAGTCATAGATAAATTTAGTATATTAAAAATGATTTAAAGTTAAATTTAGGTGCAAAATTAACAAGGATGAAGGATGGAGAGCTAATGATAGAAGCCAGTGGAAGACCTTAGAGGAGGCCTATGCCAAAAGGCTCATTGTAATATATTCTGATAAACATAGCTTTCAATTGAAATGCAACATATAAAAATAGTATTTTTAGAAAAAAAAAGGCTTAATCATTAGGTATGAGAACTTATTCAAGTAAAAATCATTTGCGAAACTTGTGAAGAGCTCTACGGATTTATTGCGTTGGAATGAAAGATTTTTGTTGGTCTATCTATTTCGAAAAATATTTATACGAAAATAATTTAGTTTCAATTTCAATACAATTCAAAGAAAAAAAATATAACATGAATCGCTTGATAAAGAAACACTAAAATTACCCGCGCGACGACGGGGACGGGTCAAAATAAAAAAATCTACAGCAAAAATATATTTTTTATAACTGTAAAAGTTAATAATGTTTTTACCATGTCTCCAAAAATTTTTGTGTAAATTAAAAATATACCTTTAAAGATAGCGAATATATAGGAATGTTAAAGATAATTCCTTATATGATAGCAAATTTTTCTAACACTACGTATAAGTTATAGGAGAAAACGAACATCGCTTCTTTAAGGAGTTACTTTTTTATCGTATCTATCGTATTCTTAGGGCAAAATATCAATTGTAATTTTACTAATACTGTCTCAATTTCACAAAATGGATGATACAGTATTTAAGCAAAGAAAAGTTTTCGTTAAATTTATACCAAATAGATGATAGTAGCAGTCCTAATGTGTTGTCTAACTGCTTGAAAATTTTGGGTCACAAGAGCTATTAATATATTTTAAAATAACTGATTATTTCTACCCCACTCACAAAATAGTCAGAAAATAGATTTTGTCAAGTAGCCGACGAAATTTATCCGAATCAAAATCGTCGGCACTATTTTGGTCACTCATTCTAAATTGAATATCTGTCTGCTCAATATAAAACGCGTAGATGCCTAGACAATTGTAACCGTTGTCACTAACATAGACTTCTAATATTAACACTACGGCACCGGGATGACATTTAGTTAGCGCAAAATAATCGATACACCATTGTCTCAACACATTCACCAAAATTCCGAGGACATTATTTCAGTATGCAATAGATTAAAAATCTATAACTACCATGTACGTGCTTAATCTCAATAAATATTCACTATTGCAAAAATAACACTGATATTAATTGTATGCAATAAAATGATCGTTGTACGTGTTGCGATGATATTCTTAGCAATAAGCAGCTCATACCCACAGATGACCAGGGATGTATTTGAAAAGACATCAATTCATTTCACTACACCACCATATATACGTGAATCACTATAAATATTTAGTTAAAAAACGATGCTTTACCTATTATGTGCCCATTTTACACAATTTTCAATAGGATGATCAAAAACGAAGGGCCTGGCCCAACACCACACTCTCCTTCTGCTCCGGACACGAGCTTCGGGGTCAAATTCATAGACATTTATGTGTTGCCAGTAGGACATATACGCCTATAATAGCTTGATTTCAAAGTCTTGAAAAAGGCGTTTCTTCGCAGGAAGAAATTATAGCTGGTGCAAAAAGTCCTACCAAAAGTTGACGTTCTCACGAATTCAGAATTTTGTCATTAGTAAACGCGTACCATCAAATAATAACTTCGCTATTTTTACTTGTGTAAATACTGAATGGGCTTCGTAAAATCGATATACTAGCGCAGCGCTAAACCAAAGAGAATTGGAAACCGGCGCACTGCGCCATCTAGCGTGCCTAGCGGTACAAATTGCTGTCGTTCGGAAATGGACTTATAGTATTTAATGTTATAATTTTCTTATTAATATAATTCTTAATTTACCTACTTATATAATGATGATCAATAAATAGTAATAATTATATCAAATCTTCGATTTATATCTGTTAATTTGGGCACACATTTTATAGTGTTAAATGATATATTTTTATTTTATTATGGATACGCTAGCCTTTATAAGTGATAATTATATAGATTTTATTGTACAAGTTAGTTTTTGGTTGATTGTTAAATGTATATTCCAACTTAATTTATTTAACTGTAGCCCGGCTCAACTTGTCTATTCATATTTCTCATCCCTTTCATTTTTTTTTAAATAAAATGAGGTACCTATATATATGTTATTTTGATACTTAACAGAATCGGGTTCATTGCTCTTTCAGCTTTAAACTACCTACGTAGATAAGGATTATATCTTTATAATACGTTTGACACTTAAATTATGTTTGCCTTTATAGTAGGTCAAATCACCAAAAATAAATTATATTTAATGTTTTTTTTTACTTTTAACTATAGGAAAAGAAAGAGAGAGGGTAGTTTCCTGGGACATTTGGCTTTGATGTAGTTAAGGGGAAAACAAACTAACAATTTTGTACTTAGATACCCAATAATATTAGGAGTAGCGGCGCGGGGCCCCGTTGTCTTGGTGGTTGGCGGCATTGGTCAAGCTGTTATTGGATCCCACATAGGGCTAACAATTGAATGCATAAACACGTCTGTTTTTTTGTCTCAGTTTGTAATGTGTAGGTATCTCTATAAGAAGTACTTTTTATAACTACATAGTATGATTTACTGATTAAGGCCAGGTAAAAAGAATGGGTTAGGATATTATTTATTTAAAGTAAAATGTGATATCTTTGGCGATTAATGTTCACAGTACAGTACAAAAAAATAAACACATAATTTAGAATTTTGATTGAAAAAATATTTGTTTTTTTATATTGAAAATTAGGCAAAGGTGAAAATTTGCGTATAAAATATTGTATAGAGTTAATTTAATATGAATAGTAATTTTGTGACGCGTGCACTAATGCACATTTCAATTTATTTTTTCCTCATCTCGTGATAAATACAAAATCTGATATAGGTAATTATGTCTAATCTAATAGAACATGTTTTTTACAGGAAAAAATAATTATTATAAATTGCATACAATGTTCACGGGATTTGAACCCGCGATGCGCTAGTCCTAGTTGTAACTCCCGGTTTGGTTTATGTTGATATTTGAATTTATATAGGAACATGTACTTATAAATCAAAAATTTATTAACAGTGGAAAGTTGGAAAGAAAATGTTAACAAACAATTTTTCCATCCGAATCATGGCTTGCCTGATGAAATAGATATAAGGTACACGAGAAGTCTATGTAGGTAGGTATACTAAATTTTGAAATTTAATTATACTCTCAATCAAATTATCTTAAATTAATTATCTATTATGTGAGTGCGAGTGAATCAGCATCCGGTAGGATTTAATTTTATGGACTGATTTAGTTTTGGTTTTGTTGCTAGCTGCGAGACGTGACAATAGTTACCGGTCGTAACGGGCGCGGTGGCATGAGAGACCCCTTGTGAACGGGCCAACTCCACAGTTGATTCACAAAAATCAAAACTGGTTCGCATCTTGCGCAAGTGCAAGGGGGATCAAACAAGGGCTTTTAGAACGGGCCCTTCCAAAATTCGCCGGTGCACAATGCACCCTCCGTACCATCCCCACGCGAGCACTCTTATTATTACGCGACTCCGGTTCCTGTCCCCATATTGTTCATATTATTTTGGTATTCGCTTGACGCGTTGCAAAGTTTTCGTAGCTCTGTGCCGTTACTTTTAAAAAGTTTTGTTTAATAATATTAAATAGACATTGATATCCTAGTGAAATGTCGTATTGAGATCAGATTGAGGAAATTGAGTTGAGCGTGTTTATTGCAAATATTTGCAAATTATTCGCCCGATGGTATTCGATCGGCTAAGACTATAGTTCTGTCACCTTATATTTGCAGCGAAGGGAAGTATTAAGGTTTCGAACGCTGCGGTCGTCTCAAGTTGCTTTTCTCATGACTGAACGTGCGTGTAAAATAATAACTTGAGAATAATATGTGTGGTAGGAGCGTCGGATGCACGGCGTGCCGCGTGCAGCGCCCACTCGGCTTTGTAGTGAACGAGTAGTATCGATCGTGGACTATTACGCTATCCGTGAAATCCGTTTTGTGAATTCGGTGATCGCTTCAATTTGACGGGAGTAGAGCAGAACGAGAAGCGACGCTCAACTGTTTGAAGCGTTCGTGGTAAGTTATAAAACTTGTTGAGCTGAAGAGTGACTTTGTTTTTTTGAACCAAATTAAGTTTATGTTGTGTTTTTATTTTAATGAAGATTGAGATTTAAAGACAATTTTGACCAGTATAATATAACGTATTATCAACGTAAATTCTCAGAATATGTACTTACCTACCTTATACCTATATGCATATATATATATAGTGCGCGAATGTATTTTATGTGAAATTACTCATTGTAATACAACATTTTTCCTGTTTAAACGATGAATAAATGAAAAATTTCACGAATAGCCTACTTAGGTATGCTTTGAAGGGGACGCGGACGGCGTATTTTGTGAGGGTTACGCGGCTTCGAGCGATTTGCCCTGTATGGTCGTGGAGGATATTCTGTGGGGACTGGTTCTCTATAGAAAAATAGCGTGTTAAAGCTACATCTGGGTAGGATTAAGCATATAAACGCTTATAGATTTCCTGGAGCTAATTCTGACATTTCTACAACTAATAGATACCTTAGCACACCACTGATCAATAATTAATGAATGCCATGGTCATAGTTTGTAGGTCGGCTGTAGTATAGTAGTAGTCACACCGAAGTATTTTATTTAAATAGGTATGTACTATACATAATTGTATATAATACTCGATATAATTGTTAAATTATTTTTGCAGATGTAGTGTGTTAATACACAAGTTAATGTTTGACATCATTAGGTCTATTATTCAATTCAAAAACGGTTTTGCCAGCGATCGATTTATTTTTATAACATATGTAATATATTAATTAATTCATTTGATAGTAACTATGTGCATAGTAACATACATTCTTTCTCGTCAGGGTAGGGCATTTGCCCACCGCGCGTACGCCCATGGGAAGCAATGTTGAGGATTAACCGAATCACATAAGTATATCACTTTTATTAGAAAAGGGACATGAACGGAGGTGTATTGTATGAGTCCCTAAAGAGAAGGAGCCAAATAGTTACTATATCTATCAGATTAAGGCCATATATATAGCTAAGTAATATCATATTCTATTCTTCACATTTATTAACGTTGATCACAAAATATAGGTTGTGTGTAGGTAACAGTTATCTGCCTACACTGCGCGTTATTTTAAAACTAATATATTAAAACAAAATGTGCCTTATATTTATAATTTAATGAAATGCAGCAATATATTTTATTATTCAAATCATTTACATTATAATATTTAAGGGCTTAATATAGGTACGTCAGTTCCTACTATGTTTTCATCTATCCTCAATCATACAATAGCTAAGTACTGAGACAACAAAAAAATAAAGTTGCAGAAAACCCTTTAAGTGAATTGGTATGCGTTACCAACGGTGTAACTGTCCATCCATCATCCTAATATAATAACTTAGATGATTGAGTTAGCTCTATATGCCAAACAACCTGTGAGTTGGAAAATTAACATCTTTATTTTAGTGCATTATTGAATTTGTAGGCGTTTTACTGAAACCTCAAGGATTGCGTACCTAAAATCTGATCTCTGAAACCGCATGGAAACGGAAACATTGAGGTGATGTATACATACATACACAAAATATATGACTAGCGTGCGGAAGCCACGTGATCGAGGGTCGCATAGGCCGTGTCCGCGTGGCATGACGTCATATCCGCCGCTACGTTACCTTACATTTAAGGCTTTCTTCGACGAGTGTACGTACAATGGTAACTATTAGCTGCCTCCTACGATATCCATTTTGATGCTACCAAAAATATATATAGGTACTTGAACGCCCTATAGAATCTTCAAAAATAATAACATGGTGTATTATTAGTATTACATTATAGTGTCTGTCTTCCTAATGTTGCACTAATTGGTTGATAACAAGTTGTCTCGGTTTGTTGATGCTTGGATTTTGAAACTCAAATATTGTTCTACAACTAGAACATATTCTAGTCTTGTGAAAGATAGTTGATATGGGATGACACACGGTTGCAGGACGCGGCCGGTCTAATATAAATGCTAATTCTTCGATAAGATGGTCCCCGAGATTACGCATGTGCCTATGTATAAATGAATATGAGTAGGTTGTTGTTCTTCTGAGGTAATCTGGTTTATTCTGATGTTTTTAAAATTGGTTTCATTCAATTTCGTTAATTATGTATGCAATATTGGGAAATGTTAGTATGAAGGTACTTTCATCTAAGTATTTAGGTACCTACTCGTATAAATTTCCCTGGTCAGTTATTTGTAACGATGTTTTCCGATATCATATTTTTCTTGTGTCGTAGAAAATTCTGCATATGTTACTTGATATTGTGCAGTTAATGGCATTTGAAACACAACTCAGATGTATGCGTAGGGAGGCTGGTCGACATCGGACACCAATCTATCTCCGGTTACACACAATCCCTTGCTGATTATTGCGCTTTACGCAACAACTGATTCTATATATTTGATTAATTATTGAGATTGAGGTAGAGAATGTAGTTTATCAGTGGGCGGTCTCGTGGGAAATTTGTGAATTCTCGCTTTAGTCGGAAACTTTAGATCTGCGTCAGTGTCTGTCTCTGAGAAGCTAGTTACAATATTTCTGCTGTCTTAGGTTTCTGGCAATTCTAGCCAATATTTGTTGCATTATGTTATAGCTATGAATATAAAGTGACAACTTGATTATATAGATTGTCAATAAGTACATAAGTACCTAAATTTGATATAGGTATAGATATAAATCTACTTTCTATTCTATAGCATTCTACACATCGTTGAGCCGTAAGCAGATTTTATAATCGATCTTTTATAATAAATTAAGGATTATCGATGATACACAAAAGCTTTGAAAATAAGGCTTGGAATGAATTGAAAGTTTCCCTTTACGTGATCAAAATTCGAACATTTTATCGGATAAATAAGCGGCAAAAATGCCGGCGCGTATCCACGTTTCACCAAAGCTCCGGCGGACCGTAGGTACCAACAGATTTATATTTGAATTATTCATCCCTTGTTTCGATGCTACTATGCTTCAGAACCATATTTTTACTTTTTCGTGATCAATGTAAAATCCGTTATGAAATAATCTCTTCAACTTCAAATATCATTAATGATATCATCGTGTACGACTAAAATTAAATTATATAGTTTTTTTTATATTTGTAGGTATGAATAATTAATCTGTAACATATTATTATACTCTTGTCACATTTCTAACAATTACACAGTAAAAAAACAATTTCACTAATTCACGATATATGAATAGATAAATAATAACAGATATATTATAGGTATAAACGACGTATTAAAGTAACTTACTAGTAGGCATTAAGATTGTATTCACGTATAAAGCAATTTTACTTATATTCAGTAGAAAGAGTGGAAAAAAACCTTCAGGTTAGTTTTTTCACCAAACCTACGCTTAGGTATATACAATGCGAGAAAGTAGAACCTTTTTTTATTATTTGGGCATTTATTGTTCACGTTATTGTCCTATATATACAAATCGTTCAAGGCATTCGACCGGATCGTGTATTGTGTCAGTTTATGGTGCAATATTCCAATTGTTACAGTTCGAATCGTATAGGCATACGCTTTTGATGCCTTACAGTGGATGAAGGTTTTTGAAAAATCTTTGAAAATTCGTCGTACTAGAAAATATAGAGCATGAAATGAAATAACGGTCGTCTATGATAACTTTTAGCTTAGCTTGTGTAATTTTTTTTTGTGAAATAACCATTCGTCCGCAGTCTTGGCCGTTTAGAGATAAAGTCGGTACCACGGTACATAATAATAATTGTACGCATTTAGAGTATTAGTATATACTCATAACGTACTCTAATTACTTAATTGTATGTGTGGCATTATAAATTATTGAAGTAATTATATTTTTAAGACTTTGAAAGTGAGCATTAATTTATATAATGTTAGGTATACTTACTTAAATACATTTTGTTTGGTTTAAAGAACTCAATCCATAGGTATGAGACTAGAGTGTATTAATAATTAAGTTTCAAGTTAAAAGCTACAATGCGATACAAGCTTCTTATATGTCTGCCTTTAACGATCCCCTTTGATAATGTAGGTAGGTACTTAATCCATGTTCTATGAGAGTTTCCAGATACCCATCACATTAAAGTTGGTAAATCTTTTATGTAACGTAACAAAGATTGTTCTTTGATAAAAGCTTAACGATGTAACGGTGATATCTTAATATTAGTTGTCATATTTTATATGTAGGTACGTAGTTAAATTTGTAATCTGCTTAAACGTATGGCCGTTTGTGAGTAATAAATATCCTGGATATTTATTTATTTCTTAGTCGTATTTAATACGTGAACGATAAAAACAAAGTACCTAAATAGCAAAATGTCAGTGCTTCTCTAATCGAAAACCAAATTAATGCCAATCCCAGCTCAGTGACAAAGCCTAGTGAGAGTAGGTACCTAAATCCCTGCGACGTTGACAGACGTCAAACACGCAAGGAAAATGTGAGTAGAATTTTCATAAAATAATGTTATTCATATTAAGGACACTTTTATCGTCAGCGAGCAAGTTAATAAAAGTCCTATAGTGAAAACCCATAAACAGACAAATGTATTCCTTAGTTATATGTAGCTATATATATTGTACATATATACCTTTCAAGAAGAGTAACATAAATAAGCTTAGTGTTACTTTATACCTATGTTCAGAGGGCTTACTCCCGAAAATGATTCGAATTTGATTTTGTTTTGATTTCAATTTGAACTCTTATTGGTTAATCCTGAACCAAAAAATTTCATCTTGAACTCCTATTGGTTAATCCCGAACCAATACGAATAAAAAATCAAGATGGCCATGGCTAAGATTGACATTTATTCGATCGGTAACGGTGTTTGACGTTTCAGAATTATAAAATAAGTTGTGTGTGGTTAATTTCAACAGAAAAAAATAAATATTAATTTTTTTATTTTTTTCTAAAACGAAATCTTGTACATTAGATGTAATTTTTTAGATTAGATAAACTTATCCTAGATGAGATAACTCGATCCTGAAAAAGTACCTTTTTACTGATCGTGTATTTTGACGTTTAAAGTCGTTCCCGCCATTTTATTCACAAATGTCAAATAGTGCCAGGAGTACGGATTTTTCGATTCGGTTTCGATTGTAACGAAATTCTTGATCAAAGTTAGTTCCAAAAAGTGTCACCGCACGATCGTGCGCTAGAATCGCTATCAAAAATGTATGAAATGACATTTATTCGATTAGAACTCGTTTCTCGAAAGCGTCGGGAGTAAGCCCTCAGAATATAATTCAGTATTAAAATATAATTTAAAGCAAGTAAAAAATAAATTGCTTGCTTGGCGACGACAAATCCTAGTGCATTAGGTACTAAACGTGTACAGACGAAGGTTTTATGGATTAGTACTCAACAAAGTGTGGGATGAAATAAAACTGTCGACTGAGGTCGTCTATTGCTTTTGTAAAATGCTGAAGCGCGCCTCAGTGCCTCTGGTTGGTACGTGTCTTAACAACGCTTTTATTTTCCCTTAAAGTAAATAAAGACGCTAAACAGCGAGGGTCGTGATGAAATTCGCAGTGGCGGCCGTGCGTGCCTTATCTTGCAATGTGGAAGCTTTTACCTCCATGCTCCAGCACAGTCAACCCCTTCTGAATATCTACTTGATGTTTAGATGTGCATTATCGCATATAAGCCCTGAGATAAATTATATTTTTTTACCGTTTGTGTTGACCATTTGGTAACGTATATTAGCAGTAAATTATAATGCTAAATAGGAATTTAGGTACCTACACAATTTTTTTTATCAATGTCAATTATATTATTTACACCACTGCCAACGTTTTGCCAATTCGTAAGCTCTTTATATTCCACATCCTATGCAATTTTCATAATAAAGTTGTACCACACTTGCCCCTAGCTAATAAAAGAGTGACTCGATACCCAATTCCGCTTGTACATTCAGCCTTTGCCAAAAGACATTGTAACTATATATCTATTCGTCTTTATAATAAAATCCTTCTTATCGACAAAAAATTATCAATTACAATCGGACAGCGTTCAAGAAAACATTACTAGATTGGCTCTTAGGTTTTGATTATAATGCTACAGAAGAATTATTTGCCACAATAACATAGTAAAACAAAAAAAAAAAAAAATAATAAGATATCCATACTATGCTCACACAAAACTCTTAACATACATATATAAACACACACACTGACATACACACACACTCACACACAAACTCACACCTACACACTCACAGTCACATACACACACTCACACATCAACACGCCCACGTACGCACGCGCAAACACTCAAACACACACACACAAATACACTCAGTCACGCACTCATACAATCAAATTGTTTTAAATCTTTATTTTCTAATGATGTGAAGAGCGGGTTTCCTACAACACAGGGAGACCATTTTTTTTTTTTTTTTTAACCCAGAGAAATCTTTAGGTGAAAGATACCCAGCGGCCGGGGATAGACCGCTGTTCATGGTTATGTCGGTTATCTACAGTCCGACTAAAACCCTGGGGTGCTCTACGTGTCGCTACTATCCGCTGGGTATATGGGAGCGCCGAAGCATTCGTCCACGTACCCAGCAGCGACGGCCTGAAGGGCCTCCTCTCGGTCATCGGCAGCGGGGGCCGGGGTTCCGGTCCTAAGGACTGGACTCCCGGTCCCCGCCGCCACGCCTTGAGTTGCGTGCGAGAGCACACGCGCACAGTCTTGAGCCCGAAGACTTTGGTGTTGGGTGGCCGACTGTCCCAAATCGGCCACCCTCGGGCTCGTGGGTGGAAGGCGCCTAGAGGAGGCATCCCTCCGGCGCCCATATCTCCTGCGGCGGATGGAGTGGGTGGTGGTGACCTCCCGCTCGCGTTCCGCCGCCTCCTTTGCGTGCATAACGCGATCGCAAAAGGAGCGGAGAGCGCCCCACGACCTTTCGCTCTCGACCGCGGCACGAACCACGGTCGGCAACGAGAGGTCGTCTCCTACTTCGGCGCAGAGTTCAGCGCGCTCACTCGCCCAGGCCGGGCAAACCTCCAGCGTGTGCTGGGCTTCTTCCTCGGCGCACCCGTCACAGTGGTGGCACACGGGGGACGGCTCCCTCCCGGCTATTTTGTGCAGATACCTCCCGAAGCACCCGTGCCCCGAGAGGATCTGCGTCAGCCGGAAGGACAGCACTCCATGTCCTCGCCCGAGCCACTCCCTCAACACTGGACGGATGGCACCGATGGTCCGAAACCCAGCACTAGGCTGCTCCAGCCTGGCCTCCCACTCGTCTACGGCGAGCGCGCGCAGCTCAACTCTGCGCCCCTCCACCTCGCGCGGAGCGGGCCTGTCACCCCGGGCCAGCGCCTCCTTACGCCACGAAAACAGTGACGCAAGGGCCTTCGCCTCCAGGTCCCAGGGCAACGAGCCCGCCATCACGCACGCCGCCTCCCTGGAGATCGTGCGATACCCTCGGATCGCCCTGATCGCCACCACCCTCTGCGGTCTTTGCAGAGCGCAGATGGTGCGGCGATTCAAGGCACCCGCCCATACGGGGGCCCCGTACAGGGCCATGGATCGCACGACCCCCAGGAATAGCCTCCTACAGTGGACGCCCGGCTCGCCGACGTTGGGCAGCAGCCGCCCGAGGGCAGCAGCCGCCCGAGGGCAGACGCCGCCCCCATCAGCCGCGGGACCAGTCGCCCGAAGTGGGCCCCAAAGTCCCACCGCCTGTCCAGCGTGAGCCCCAGGTACTTCATGACCGGGCCCACGTCAATCCGGACACCCCCGACCACGATGTGGGCATCCTGGGGCGGCGCCTGTCGGGGCCCGAACACAGGGAGACCTAATGTGGGAGCCCAGCCCAAATATAACTGTACCATATTTAATGTTAAATAAAGATATTTTCATTTTCATTTTCATTATTAAACTAATTGCTTGGTTCGGGTTTAATAATCAAAATTCGAATTGAATGTGGTGTTTATAGTTAACAGTTAGCTATGTAAATTTATTTTAACAGCTAAGCTTTTCAATATTCGTGTACCTGTATTATCAAAGCGAGAGAGAAATTTCATAAAATTTTATAAACGGATTTCCCGTGTTTAGCGTAAAATGATTTTCAACGGTGCCGGTGTCTACGTAGATTATTTTTTGTTGTTCGGTATTTAATTTCCTTATCGCCCTCATTTTATCAAGTTGTTGATCATATTCAGGATAACATTAATTTAATTTTTAATTAAATCTGCGTTATGTAAAAAAACTTTCAGTTCCTATTTAAGATCTAATCAAATATGTTGTGTATGTATTGCCCATATTGTTATGAGCTCAGGAAACCTATTGATGATTGTGAAAACTTCAAACTTAAATATACCTACCTAGTCGAATAACAGTTAAAATCATCAAAGTTGAATTTATATGTGTATAATAAAAAGCAAAAAAAAAATATTGGAGGGAGATAATGAAGGCGGGATTATGATAGGAAACGTATATTTTTGTCTCTTCTTGCCACTTTATTTAAGTGTTTAAAGTACCCAAAAAGTATACCTAGGTCTGGAAGTACGAATGTACATATTATATGTAGGTACCTAACATATCTGAAATGTTACTAGGACTTGCACATATTATATTATGAGCTTCCGGATTGACGTGGCGCGTGCGACACGGTGGCGAAATCGTTTCGATATACTGTGCCTTGACACGCACTTTCAGTAACCTTTTGGAAATAAACCCACGTGCCGTGTGATAGGTACCTACCGTTGAAATCTGTCAACGACACAAATAACACTTTTATTTCCTGAATGTACCTAAAAAAATATCGATACGTGCGTGAGTGTCAACCACTTTATGTTTCGAAGTACCCGGGTACCTATCGGCCAAAAAATACATTCCGCTAAGTTTTTATGGGGCCAAAAGCAGGAAATTTTTTATATTGAACTGCCCTCCATTTGGGGATAAAAACCCGTCAAAGGGATTCTAAAAGGGACAAGGAATTGCGTTTTATACCGGAAATTCCGTCCTTTTTTGATTCCAGAAGAAATCAAAGATCATGGTTATTTTGTTTCAAGCTTTCATCTCTCATGACGTCCATTATTACCTATATAAGTAGTTTTTTCGGAACATATTGAAAAGATTTTATTTATTAAGTTAATTAATAAGTCAAATTATATAGTAGCGGAAGAATGTACCTATAAGAAGCTGTTTTTTTTTTACTTACGTCAGGTTTTTAGGAGAACTGAAGGATAGTCATATTACTTTGAACTGAAATATTTTATTTCTTACAGCGTTTCACTATTTTACCTACAATAATCCTTGTTTCACTCAATAATAGCGATAAACATAACTGAAAACATGAATATGTGTCGTAAATGCTAACGGACGCGTTGTGTGTATCTAATATTTTCTTCGATAAACGGGTGTGATCGAGGGTCACAGACCGCATGACGCCTGGCTGTCGTCCCCTTGTGCGACCCTGTCCGCATATTGACGACCGCTAAAACTAACGATATTGTTCAGAAGGACTCATGGAAATTAATCTTCAAGTAGTTTTTTTATGCGATGTTTTTCATTTGGTTACCAGCCAGCTCCCGACATCTTCTCTCTTTGAAATAATATGTGATACAGACTACTTTTACGAGATTTTCTTGAATTACTTTGCCAATATTAGATCAAGTGCGTAGATGTGCTCTATAATAAAATGAAATGAAATAAGCAGGATCTTTTCGCTGCAATTCATCAAAATTAGATTCATAAATATATTATTCGATATAAATATTGCGTTTACAGATCTATACTTTCTAGGCTTTCACTGAGAATACGGTTATGTAAATGTCTAAGAATACGCCCGTGTTTGTGCTCTAAGTACCTACGTCATACCTGCCTTTTCTGTAATCGAACTGAACCTCATAAATAAACTTACTATGAGATATTATGTTACAGATATACTAACTTTGGATTGTATTACGGGGCATATTTTTATAGTATTAAATAATTATAGAAAAGAGAAAATATGATTTACTCTATCCAATGAGGCAAAGCAATTATACTCTCTTATGCAACATACACAAGAATCGTTAAATATAATTTACAAAGATCAAGCTACTCTAAATATTGGGTACCCCGTCATTTTTCATGTCAGCTTAATTATCGTTACAGCGTTATTGTAATTATTTGTTAATATTATAGTCCAAAAATATATTTGGTTGTGTCTAGAGAAACGACATTTAAAAAGTCGTCGGATCAAAAGTCGTCTTTGTAATTAACAACCACCCTGTAATAAAAGAGTTCCTTCAATTAACTTGATTATACAACTTTGTAATTTAATTTTCAAGGCAACTGTATTTGTAAATGTGAACGTTTCATCTGTGAAAATTGCGTTTCTTTCATTGCTTCTTTTATTCAGAGACCGCTTGTATACTGGTAGCTCTTTTCTTGTAATAAGTTCCCCGGTCGGGGGTTGGTAGCGACGACGCAAAGCGGCGGGGCGTAGGTCGATAAAAGTTATTTAATAACAAGAAATACCAAGCCTTTGCGATGTTGTGATGTGATCAGTCTTGCTATAACCACCCCTATTCATTTGCATTAAGGGCCAGTTCAGTTGTCTTACGCCCGGTACAATAAATACCTACCTACGGGTTAAGTGTAGAAAATTGGTCAACGAAAAGGTGTAGGTAGGTACCTATATTAAACCTATTTAGATACAGGGTCTAAGGACTCATTCGCACGAGGGTTTTTTTAACAGACGTTGAAAAAGCGTTCAAATACAACCAATATTTCTCTATTTAATCTTTTTAATTATCAATAATTTAATTTAAACATGTGTAACATGTTTGTCATACGGATAACTGATTCTCATTATGTGAATATCATTAAATTTAAGTTTATGTTACCCTAATGTTGATATTAAAGATAGGTATTACATTTTGTGGCATTACTTTTTTCATTCAAATAAAGTTGACAATATTAATATGTCATGTGATTTTCTCAAATCACTATGATAATCCTACTAATATTATAAAGGCGAAAGTTTGTATGTATGGATGTATGGATGTTTGTTACTCTTTCACGTAAAAACTACTGAATGGATTTGAATGAAATTTGGAATAAAGATAGCTTATAACCTGGATTAACATATAGGCTACTTTTTATCCCGGGAAAATGGAAGACCTCCCGGGTACGCGGGTGAAACCGCGGGGAGCCACTAGTATTAATATACAGAACTTAAGTAGTTTTCTAACTACATAAGTCCTCAATCGAAAATGTATTTCCATGACATCGTATGTACTGAGTATGAAAGGTCACGTTTGCTGGTGTTTGTACTACCCACCTAGGGACTGATGTTTCCTATACCTATATATGATACTAGAATCCTTAGTGCGGTTTCACCCGCGTAGTTCTCGTTCCCGTAGGAATACGGGGATATAATAAAGCCTATGTTACTCCCTGATATTATGTAGCTTTCTATTGGTGAAAGAATTATTCAGATCGGTCCTTTCCTGCATATAATATTAATATAGATAACAGATTTTTGGGATGTCTATTGTATTATTACTGCTTAAGTATTTTATATTTAAGCTTATGCTAGTAGATACATGATATAATTTTATTAGTTCTATTGTTGTATTTCACGTTCTATTTATTGCCGTTGGATAAAATATATCTATATTCTTCCTGACAGTTTTTCTACCCACATTACCATTTTGCTAGTTTACTCAACAAATTCTGTGATCTAGAATTATATCTAATGTTAATATGAATTTCAATGTTAGTAGTAGGTACCTACATAAAAAAACTTGAACCTCATAACCCGATAAATCTCTCTGGGAATAGAAATGCTTTCAAAGAGGAGTTCAACCTCAATTGAACTCATTTTTTGGTATTGTGTGACCAGTTACCCACACAAAGAATATGTAAATATAAATTTTGGAATGAGGATTAAAATATTCTACTCTAGCTAGGTTTTTCGTAAGTGCCTAGTAAAATGCTAATGTTATTCAGTGCTGAAAATGAATCACTTAGTATAACTATGGCACGCCTTTGTTTCTAGGACAGAACTGTGCCTGATTTTATTTTGTGATAGTAGGTAAATGAAGTATATTGCTTTTAGGGCATCTTAATGAATTAATTAAGCACAAAAGCCTTATTTTTTCGTTAGATACTACCTAAGATTGCTAGTGGGTTACAACACCACTACGTTACATACCTACCTATCTACATATTATTTTATTTACTTTTTTTATCAATTAAATAAGACTTTTATAATAGCTCGTTGCTTGGAATGTATCTACGTTTTACACATAATAGTATATAGTAGTATATATTTTAAACAATTTGCACGTAGGAGATGAGTAAAAAGGTATTCCAAAGATTGTATATTAAACTCATAAATTTAATAACACCATCTAAATACATCTAATAACGACTAGTGACATAATAGCCTACTTACAATATTGCAAGTAAAGTAATGTTGCTTTAATTTATTTTTGCACGGAACCATACCCAGTTGCCTGGTTTTCATCTTATTTTCCTGTCCTTACAATTACTTATCTATAAATTATAAGTGACACAGAGCCATTAGTTTTTGAGAAAGTTACTTTGACACACTGAAGCTTCCAATGACAGGCGATTTTTACTTGCTTTGTCGGTGTCTATACATCTATTAATGTAATTTATAACTTCAGCTTGGTAAATAACCAATTCAAAATCTTATTAAATATTAACAATCTTAGTTTTAAAAAAAGGTTTATGTCATATACCTACTGTAGTATTTTTTTCGCTCACATTTATTAATTTACTTTGGCAGCTATCAACGAACCGACCGGTACCCTAATAAAGTAGGTACATTGTCACCGAAAGATGTCACAAAGGGATTTAGCCAAATCCCTATTGATTGGTCTAGATAACTGACAATTGCGTTTGTAAATTCGTTCGGTACAGCTAGATATCTATCTACCTATCTATATTGAAGCAAGCGTATATAGTTATCACATAAGGCGCGTTTCACTTTAATTAAAAGCGGTACGGTTAATTAACAATGCTTCTGTGTGTAGCAAAAAGTTAATACCAACTACTAAGTTGTGACGTCAAAACGAATGCTACATTATAGCATTCGTTTTGACGTCTGTGTAATAGGAGTACCTATATAAGAGTATGTTTTCAGCTGAAATATCATAAGTTTGTTCTTTACTTATAGTCTACTACAACGAAAATAACAGATTTGCGTTTGTATCTTTACTTTAGATCTAACGTTCAGTTATATCCATGGTTCAACGATCATAATAATTTCCAGACTTCAAACCCGCAGTTTCTGAAACTACAAAGTACAAAGTTTACAATATCTGTAGTTAATGAGATAAAGTGTTCGGTAAGCGGAATTGTGCAGCAGGCTCAATGCGGCGCGAGCGCGGACGCAGGCGTCGGGCGGCGTCGGGCGGCGGCGGGCGGTGGCGTGCGGCGTCGCGCCGGCTGGTACCGCGGTGTTTGCATTAAGCCATTTACCTTTATTAGTATTAATTTAGCAGAATAGAAGCGAGCTGCAGCTCGGCGCCCGTCTGCCCCACAGAACTAGGTCAATGACAGGCCCGCCGAGAATAGAAACGCCTCTTTAGGGGTGGATGAGCTCCATTGTTGCCCTTATATAACTAACTGGTGAGAAATGGTGATGGAGTTAATTTACTCACCCGCACTCTACATTTGACGATTCAATTAACCCTATAAAAGTGCTGATTGTTTTTTCCATCAGTAAAAGTAGTAGGTACACTTTTCCGTCGCTTAGCAAAGGGGTGTGCCGAAATGGAGGTAGTCAAATTAAAACTAGGCGTGAGGGTGCAGCGAACCTACATTCCTTTTTTGAACATAACCCACTTATAATTATTATCTTACGTTATTAAATGACGCGAAAGTCTTTTGTGGCTTTGTTTGTGGATAAGGAAATTAAATAACGAGGACAGAGAAAAACTGAAATTAAATGTTTACGCTCTTTGTGAATAAAGTCGCAGTGCAGCAAATAACGAATGTCCTATTTATCCGCTCTATGTGTAGGTTTGAAATTTGGATATAAAAATGTTTTGCGTAATGCAGGAATGAATATGTAGGATGGTAGATATTCGTTCGTCGTATAACTGGCTATAAAAGCTACTTATGTTTTGCGTAAAATAAATAATGTTATGCTTTATGTATATTACAGCCTTACACAGGAATAAAACAGACGAGGAACAGCCACCATTTGGTCTTATTATCCTCAATTCGCCCGTCCTTCTCATTTGTACCTAATTCCTAGTGGAATGTTTCCTCAAACAAACAAAAATGCTAGACTGTGGACTTTTCGTGTGTATTTGAATCAGACTTTTTCAATGCATATTTTACCTAAACGTCATGAAGTGTATTTATGAGATAATAATTTATTGTTATTATATGATATTTTCCAAATCATTCTGAACATACATTTTATTCATTAAAAGTGATCGTTATCTAACAACATTGACATTCAAAACAAAAGTGCTGCCTTGCCAATGTAATAACAAAGCTGCATTGTAACGTATTAAACAAAACACGCGCGTGACATGTAAATGAACACAGGTTATACAAACACTAAAGTTACAGTATATCTACCTAAGTACCTACTTATAATATACGTAAAACAGTAATTTCTCAATTTACGTGTAAAACAGCCCTTTGATGTAATATTATTTTATAAAGACGCTACAGTTTTGGTAGATAACTACTAGGTAATAATCATTGTTTAAAATTTGTATGTGATGGCCGTGTATCCACCGGCAGGTATTTAAGTACCTGAGGTGAGTTTAAACAAAATTAGCCAAAATTTACCAATAATGGCAAAAAAAAACAATGTGGTTAAATGTATGGTTACATTTAACCACATTTTTTTTTGTAATATTAGGTACCCAATGTGGTAATACTAAAAACGGATCAAACTAATTTATTTCGATTATATTTTTGGATATAAATGATATCTTCGATGGTATTACGTCGGCTTTACGAAACTCAAATCGAATAAGTATTCACAAAATAGATTATGTTTATCTGGTGAAATTGGATCCAAAGGGATGTTATTTCAACATATCTACTGTTTTAGTATACCTATGCTTAGGTTCCCTTTAATCGCCTCTCACGACACCCAAGAAATGAGTAGGGGTGGTAGTGTACGCCGCCTCGCTCTGCTATGTACCACACAGCATTGGAAGATATAGAAAATATAGAAATCGTTCTAATTATACTTATTGGTAATATCCAACAAATCTGCTAACAAATTTCAATATGCCTTTTTTATAACTAATTGTTGATCATATTTTGTGATTATTAATACTTTATAAGCATTTTCCTGTTTCATAATCATATCAAAAACCGTTCAATATGGTATGACATTTATTCTTCACACATAATTCAGTATTAGAAGTAAAAAAAGTTAGTTAATGCCTCTACCTTAGCATATATATGTTCTGTGCGAACGAAGGATAGGCTAAGAAGGTACAATATATACTTAGATACTTAGCATAAGTAATAACATGTAATAGTACATCGTTCATATCCATGTCTTTATTTACATCAGTAATGAAAGTGACCTAGTAATATTACCTACATATAAATTTGCGGTAAATGTCTGAAGCGGATTCATATTTGTAATATTGTATGTGGCTCCTACCTAGGTAGTAAATACAAAAACATCAACTAAAACTAATTAATATACGAATATCACCTACATTATGTACCCACATGCATGCGTGTCAATCAACATATCGCCGCAGGAAGTTTTGATATCATTTAAATTGTTGAAATAAATGTGGTAAGAGGTAAATAGTTATATTATTTCCAACACAAAACCCGCTCTAATGCAGCGTTATTAGCAGGCTTGTGGCGAGTCAATTTATTGTTAAGAAACCCTATTTTATGTGCTAGTTCCGGTTATGACTCTGCTTCCTCGGCTAATATTAGCTGAGTTCTAAATCTTAAATTCTCGCTTTTAACTTAATAATTTGTAGAATCAACCCTCTAGGGTTTGGGAGGGCGTTTGTTCAGTTTATGGTAACTCAATTTGTATCACAGCCTTTCATAATTGTGCAAAGTTACTATACGTATCTCATAATATTATTATTGTTTCGTCAAAGACCCAAAAGGGTTCGCTGATAGGAAGACTAGGTAGTTGAACGTCATGTGATAAGGATACATTCCTACTTTGTTTAGATTTTGGGTTTAGTTTATGAATTGGTAAGTACCTAACTACTACGAGTTAGATGTGGTCCTATTATAGATATTCAAAACACATTACTCTTATGTATAACTTATATGTATGATAATAATAATCGTTAACTACGTAGGTACGGTCTGAAAAATCTAGCGTCATTAGAGTGGTAGGTTTTTATATAGGTACCTAACTAACTGATATTGTTATATAAAATGCTTTAGGTGTATCAAGATAACAAATGGTTTTAGTGAATAAATACTCGATTTGCATGTCTTCCGATATTATCGTAGTCATTTACATTTGTCTGAGAATATGAAAAATACGCTTAGGTATTTTTCATAATGTCAAGTTTGTTATTTTTTGCTAGTCTAACTTTTGCTTGGGCCCATTGTTATTCGTCTTCTTTGAAGTTGAAATGTTTGAAGTAGGCCAAATTGCGAAGGAGGACACTAAGGAACGCGGTCGAGGTGTGAAAGTTTAACGACATTAAATATTTACAAATTTCCAGTGCGGGAGCGGGGCTTCAGGAGCGTGCCTCAGCTTCTCATTTGATTTATACTTTGCAATTCAAAATAATGTTACACCGTATACAAACAATTTGAGAGAAGGTACGCTTCATATCAATTATGTAAATGAGACAGTCACTTATCAATATTCGGTATAATAAATTATGCCTTATCCTGCTGGATTCAAAGCTAATAAATTCCATATGGCCAAGTAGGTATATGCCTTGTCATGTACTAACATATTTCCAGATATCTTAATAAGCAGATACCTACACAGACGAAATTATTAATTACGTCACGAGATTGAAAGGTAAGCAATTCAACACTTGATATCGTTCTTGAAGATGATATGTTTATTTACCTAGTGAGAGTAGAGTACGATCTAAAGTGTTAGTGAAGCGACCCTTATTAGAAATAGATATTATACGAGCACCCACATCTATCACATACTTTTGGGTATACCGAGTTTACTAAGGAAATCGACATCTCATTACACCAAATGACATCTCCAAATGGCACGGCCGTTCATTAACTAACGAGAAACTAATGATTGATTGATGGAAGAAAGTAAATACGTTTAAGAACCGCTTGGCCCGAAATGTTTTCTATTACTTTTATCGGAGAGCGCTGGGGTACAGAATAACCTATGGCTTACCCTATATAGACTAAGGCCACATTGAAATACCATGGATAGGTAGGTATAGTCGACATCAAAAATCAGCTGTTACATCTCCTTTCTATATTATTTTTGGGACTGTTGTTTTTTATCGAGTTATGTCTAATATTTTTATGTTGTTACTTAAACATATTGGATTCGTACGAAATGAATCCCATATTAAATTTTTAAAGGAACATTATAACGTTAAGCATTCGAAACAAAATCGTTTTAGCTTGTACTTGTTGAGATAAAAAAATCGATAGAACTGTGTAATATAAAGCTCGAAAGAACTAGACAGACTAGAAGTTGGTAAATAAACTGCTAGGTACTAAATTTCGTTTACCTGCTCTGGCAGGATAATGGTTGCTTAGTAAATAAGCAATATCATATATGTGTATTTTATTGAGCTATATACCTATAGTTTATTATGTTTATGCCTAACAGTGTTATAATCAAATATGTACAAACAAAATAGTTACATACTATTATTTTTAACATTACAATATTGACCAAATTACTGGTTATGAATATTTTTAATTGATTTACCTATTGGTAATTATTTGTTCAAACAGCTTCTAAAGTAGATTGAGTTTGAAGAGCCTACCTACTGGTGAGAAGGTCTTGGTCTTGGAAGTTTTGGTATTGGAAAAATAACTCAGAAAAATTTTTTTTTTATTGGAATCATAAAGTGATATGAAGTAGGCACGGTGAGGTAGGTATGTATCGAATATATATAGCCTATTATTATAAAGTTCTGGCCTTAGGTTTAGTTGCCTTCATTTAACGCCGAAACAATTTGTAAAGTAATTACTTCGGGGTCGGTTTCGAAGAGAATATTATTATCCGATGTATTTATCCTAGGAATTATGAAACTCTATACTACAAATGGGAGCTATCTAGTGGAATAATAGGAAAGTTGTACCTACATGTATAAGCGCAGACCACTTCGTCGAAATGAGTTGGGACGGTTTTATTCTCTGTCTTATCGTCTGTGCTAAGTTTTGTTAATTAAAAATATTCTGTAAGGGGTTGGCAAGTTAAGTGGTCCTTGAACTTTCAGGCGATATAAAGTTGAAGACGAACGATTCCACTTTAGCTAAACCCAATTTAAAAACAAAATCTTAATATTATGTTTTTATCGATTCACCTGAATATTCTTATATTAAGAATATTCTTATCTTATAGTAAATTATTACTGTTGATGATGAATTTTAAATTGTAAAGCAAGATGAAACTTTACCGTGTTTGAACTGAGCTACATATTTCACCGAAACATTAGTAGGTACGAGTAGGTAACTAGCTAGTTACTTACGTCATCGAACAAACAACTTTGTTGGGAGGAAGAGGAGCGTCGAGGTTGTAAGTGTACCTGCGTTTGTGGTCTGTCAAAGGTAAACTTCACGAGCCTTTGCGTAATTCAGACTACCAAGCCAGTGCTTCAAATCAAATCTAATAGGGTTTGTCAACGCAGAAGGGGTGCAAATATTTATCATTAAAGCTTAGTTAATACCTTCTTTCAAGTGCAATTTGCCAGTGCGACATCGTTGGCTCTTAGTCGTTAAATGATCTTGATAGACACAGACTACCCTGAACGTCGTAAAGGAACCAGTTAATACGACATACTCCCATGTTAAGTATCTATACCTAGATATAGTGCTTTGGATCATCACGGATTGATAGCTAACCATAAATTTCAGTGCATAAACTAATGTAACCCTTGCATTATTGGTAATAATATTAAGAGAAAAGCTTTAAAGATTTTTTAATAACATGTCATCGTCAGAAAATTGCAAAAGAAAATATGTGAGTGGCGGAAGAAATTACTACCTACATAGGTAATACCTAATTCTATGCTATTCATAAAAATATTAAATATATTGTAATCTAGTAATAAACAAAGCGATATCCCAGTATACCTTTAGAGTAGTGCCATAATGAAATAGGATAACCACAACTTCAGGCGGACGAGCGGACAGTCGGCATCGACACCTGCCATCGGAGCCTTAACGAAAGAGATAGCTTTATAAAGGAAGAGTGAGATGCAAAACTCGGTCATTGCTCATGGGTATAAGGGTGAGCGAAGATTGTCAGAGGTTTGATTGAAACATAAGTATGGTGGAATATCTATAAATAGTTCCGTTTCAGTTTTCTATTAACTTAAGCATAATTGGGTTGGGGGATTAATTGACTCTACCTTTGAGTTAATATTGAAATAATTTATCCAGTTGCTAACCAAACTTTACTAAGCAAGCTCCGAAGTAAGTAAATAAAGTTGAAGACGCTGTATCGGTAAAGTAAATAAGCTACGTGACAAATTTATTAAGAATGAAAAAAACATATTTTGCAATAAAAAAGATATTGAGTCTGGTTTATTTTATTCTCAGTGGTTATACTAGGTATAGGAATTACAAAGCATTCCTGATAAATTTAATAACCTTATACTTAGGTAGGTATGAACCTATGATATAATTTGATATTTTTGCGATCAGAAAGATATATCAATGTTTGTTCAAAGACTATCAACATAATGGTATGTAGAAATGCTATTAATATCTATACAGTACCGAAAGTGTCCCAAAATATAAAACAATTACGAAAGAGAGAACTAACGAAAAGAGATTCCAGATGTGACGAGACAATATAATATTTTCATAGCTTTAGAGATTTAAACTGAAACGACACGTTACTGTAATATTACCTCGGAATACCTAGTTACTCGAATAATGTAATGTTACTTACTGAATTTCCCCTTGAAATGTAGAAATAATTTACCATTTTCATAAGTATACGAGTATTTATACTCCGCCAACAGCGATTTACGACCCGCTGTGAACCACTACCGAGATCGATCCTAAATAAATAACGTTTCTACTGAATTCGGGACATTGCGCAGTGAACTGAACAAAACGTACCTAGGATACGGGGTCTGCTTCACTCTCAATTTTATCCACGACCAACAAATAATTTGATACATAAAAATAAATACAAAATACAAGACTTTGTCCAGCTTTTTGTTTTTTTGTTCTTCTTTCTACATAACCAATAGGTATATTAGCATGTGTATCTATATCCATATCTAAACAATATTATATAAATATACTAGCTGCCGCCCCGCGGTTTCACCCGCGTAGGTCCCGTTCCCGTGATATGAAGATGACTTAGGTGTATGAAAAATAGGTAGTAGCCGATTCTCAAACCTACTGAATACCTATGCATATTAAATTTCATAAAAATCGGTAAAGCCGTTTCGGAAGAGTATGGTACCTAACATTGTGACACGAGGATTTCATATAAAAGATATAAATATTTTGATGGCGAAAATATAAATATGGTTTTACAAAAGTTAGGTATTTAAAAATACGACTTACTAAGCATACTTAGGTTTCTTAAGCCCATAATTTAATTTAATAATTACAATATCAAATTGGCAATGAAAAAATTAATTATTTATTAGTTATTACCTACCTAAGACCTCAGAGCAATTAAGAATTCTGCGTCAAAAGATCAGAATACCAAAAAGCAAACAATATTTTTATTGTGAATTTCACGTTTAATTGGATTTTTGAATAAAATACGACATTATAATACGCTGACCTAGTTTTAAATGTCATTAAGTATATAAATGAAGTAATTTGTCAAATGTAGAATTTCGTGACACTAAAAACTGTATCGACATTTATTAAGTAATTAAATAAACCACGACACTATATATTTGTATTTTACCTTTTCAAGCAAACATTATGAATATTCATGACTCGTATAATTGGCCGCCGATCATGACACGCTTGTCAAAGGGTAATGAATATTGTATACTGAGTGAGCTATTGTTTAGATTAGACAATGATTATAAATTATTTGGGAAAGCACGAAGAGTTGGGTGTAGAGTTAATAGTGAGATTTTACCCTATATCTAGAATATGTTGCTATTCTGATTTTTGTAAATAACACCAATGCTGTAGATACATATTTTAACAATGACTGTTATGTATATTTATCTCATTAAATAAAATAAATAATGAAAGATTTAGAATATTCATTCATTAGTTTTTACCTAATCAGCTTGTTATATGACATAATATATACCACCACTAACAATTCTGTTTTGGGACATTTGATGTGTATAATCCATTCGATAAATAGGTAGATACCTACTTGTATTGGCAGAAAAAAGTTAAATTGCTACGAACGAGCTACGAAGAAAGATCGTAGCACATATTTTTCGCTAAAAAGTTTCAGCAGTCGTACCCTGTAGAGTTTGTTTGATTCAAATGTAACTTTGCTATATACCTATGCTCAAATTCGAAGTATTCAAGTATTGTGAAGCGTAATGGAACAAAATTAAATACTTAAAAGAAATTGAGTTGGTTCTTACTTGTTCTTATTGTGTTGTATGGACAACCATGTGATAATATCAAGATTTTTATATACATCATTCTTTATTAAACACATATTTTCCCTCTCCCCCCCACGGGGAGCCCCAATGTATTATCTTTTGTTTTATTATAACACTATTTCTCTAAAATATGAAAAAATAAGTGCTTTGATGCGACTCACCGCTTAAATTTAAATTACCTACCTATATGCTGCGTATGAAATGGTTGAATTAATTGTTCCTTTATGTATTTCAGTCGGTTTCTTTATTAGGTCACACACTGACCAGCGCCGCGGCGGTGGCGTGCGACACGAGTCGATAAGGGGGTAGGCGTACTTCACACGTCTGTGTCAGCCATTATACCACCCATGCTATGTTTATTTTGTTTATATTGTCCCATTAATCGAGCTTACGTCCCGTTGGCTGTTTTGAGTCTTCCGTGACAAAAATAGCTTTTAATGTTTAACGTTTGTGTGCATTTATATCGTTTAAGTTAATTTCTTTTTCAACGTTTGCTTCTATTTCATGCCTCTTCATAATTATTAACATTAGCCGTTCGTAGTCAGTCACGACATCAATTAGCCAGTCGAAGTGAAACGAATGAATTTGATAATAATGACAATTTAACTATTGTAATTGTCTCGACATTCCTACATTGTTTCATGCCGTCTACATTCAGCTCTTTCTGGATATCATTTGGAGGTCTTATCAGGCAGAAGCTTTCATCTACCAACTCTATCGCCACATACCTATATCCCTATCAGTAAATTCGTTAATTATGACGTCGACGTCTATACCTTATTCCTATATGGTTGTCAAGCCCCTGCTTGTCAAAAGTTCAAAACATACCTAAGTAATTTATTTCTAAGAATATGACCTCATTGCGGATTCATTCCTTCAATGTAACTCCGGGCGTAGCTCTTTCTAGATTTAGTTTATGGAGCAGTCTGTACGTCACTGTACACGTTTCCGCATCGCAGGTCACGACTTTAGGTTTAAGATGCAATATTAGCAACTTGAAAACTAGTAATTATATATAGGTAATGCTTCTGACCAAAAATACTTTCTTTTATCGTGTGGATTAACAAGTTGAAGATTTTATTTTCGTAGAAATATAGATACGGTACCAACAAAAGATTGTAATAAATTGAACTGCAAAAACATAAGCGAAATAAACGTAAGTAAGAGCCGAAGCCAAAGAAAATAATTCACAGACGTATAAGGTAGTAGGTAACTTAGCCATTGTGAGCACATAATCCTTAAGTAAGAAGAGGTCATCGTATGATTTAGGTTGATGGGTAAATACTTACGTCGAATATATTTTCTTTATATTTATAGATACATTAGACAGCTTATTATTTAAGGTAATTGCCTAACTTACACCATTAAGTAGGTATTAATAAAATTTAAAAAGAAAGATATAGAAACAGTCTTTTGTGACGTGCAATCGATAAACATCAAATAATTCGATATTCATTTAGGCACACGAGCGTCTATATTTTCAGCAATTCTGATTGAAAGCGTAATTAAAACATTAATTGGCCAAAGGGTTATTTAGAGTGAGTTGTTATGTAATAACCTAACTACACTTTGCTACCCTAATTTAATTATATTTCTTAATATATAGGTATTATTATTCCGTTACAGTTTGATTCGTTTTAAATTATATCGAGCCTAGACAAGGTGTAAAGTGGTTAGAACAGAACACGATATAAATAGACATGTGTGATCCCTCGAATTCAGAAACGTGTGAAAGTATGACTTACCGCTTTGTGTTTACAGGTCGGTAGTTTTGCTGTTTGCTACGTGGCCGGCAGCCACCAACCCTGACAACAGATTTAAGGTATATGGATGGGTAGGTACTTACATGTGTAAACAATTTACCTTTGTCAATATGGACATGTAATGTAAAATTGGACATCTTAACAACTACTTTACATAACTGTCATTTTTTTTGCCAAATAAACGTCGTAACTACTATTAACTAAATATATATTTACAACGCCGTTTGGCTCGCTTTTATAGTAGACATCCCAAAATGGGTTTTCCTCGAATTATGTAGGTCTAGTACGTAAAGGCTTAAATAGCATATGTTCATTAGACAAAGTTTGGGTTAAGCACGCTGTCCTTCCATTACGAAGTTGTTCGAGTAATTTGTGATCTTTGCAAGGGTAGGAAATTCTTGTGAAAGAACGCAATATTATTTTAGTTAGATGTTAGTTGTCGGTATATATTTTTTATACTTGAAATACATATATGTATTTGCAATGTCGCTTTTAAAAAAAACTGTTTATTAAGTCTATATAACGAGCGGCAAAGCCAGTAAACATTGTTAACAAGTTACCTACAGCAGAATGCGAGCGAGGATGCGGAAGCGCGATAGATAATAAAGGATATTTACGAAGGGTTCCATTGTTCCTGCTCATTGTGGGTACTCAAGATCTATTTATTCATCGAAATTTTACAAAGACTTCAGTGGAACTTATGTGGACTGACATCAGGCGGTTTCAACTTAACAAAGTATTGAATTTAAACAGAACCAAGAGAAATTGAAATAAGCAATAACAAAGCTTTATTGACAATTGTTTATCGAGTTTCAGTCTCGTCAATTCTCGGGAAGTTTATTTTATTGAGCTTCAGTGGAATATTCAGTAAATTAATACAAATACAAAACTTAGAAAGCTTTGTGTACCTATTGAGTGTGTTTTGTTTTAGAAACTACTTTGCGAACTAGGTATTATTATTTTTTGCACGTGGCTCCCTTTCGTTTGTGTTGATATTGTTTGCGTCTTTTGACACTTTTTTTCATCATATTCCCCTGGATTAGTAAGTACGCCTCACTTACTTTATAATTCTGTCTGTATCTAAACGAATCACTGAATGTCGAGACTGGACAATACCCAATTGGGTCAATCTAATTATTGATGAAATATCTAGGCCGACAAGATAAAAATCTGTTACGACTTATTTAAACCTCTCATATTTTTTATGTCTTTACCTACGAAACTATAATATTATTACCTCTATTTTATTTCTGTACAATATAGTTTTATTATGAACACCAACATTGGGAGACCCCTTGAGATACTTACTAGAATATTAAAGATAACAAAGGGAGAAAAATGGAGGAACAAATCGTTGTCTTACATAATAACCTACATGCCTAAATGACGCTACATGCCACGAGGTAAATGTACCTACTTAATCGCTTTAAATATTTTTTCATTTAATATAAAAATCTTAGCACGAAAAAAAAATCCAAGTAGGTATTGTATTATTAAAAAAAAACTAGACACTTAGATTTATTAGCTTAAATAGATAATTACATCCGGACACAGAACAAACAGATTTATTCATGCATACAAATGTTTGTCCTGGGTGGGATTCGAACCCTCGACCCGGGCGGCTTGAAAGTCAGGGTCACTAACCACAAAGCCAACCTAAGGATAAGTGTATAAAATAATACTTTCGAAAAATAGCGTGACGGTTTTCAGGATATTGAAATGCGAAGCAGTAAAGTCTGTTGAACTCTCATAAGACGCATAACGACTTTGCTATGGCCGCAGTCAATGAAACTGCGACCGTTTATGTCCCGTTCCGCGAAACTAACTTCGGTTCGGTAGGTACTTACTCGCAAACAGAACACCCACTTTTGCCGACTTGGGTGTATATACATACTATTTATTAAACACTGCTCTATTTACTGAAGCTTCAGATGGCTTCAGCGACCTACATACAGTGCGTATATAACGATATAAATTTAGATATTTCTTTATTTCCTCCAAAAATAAAGTCTCAGGTGACTTGGCATTATATTTCTTGCGATTCACGAGATAAAGTACCTACATATTTATTTAGGTATATCTGCTATTGGATCACGACACCTGTTTACTTGTTCCACTTTATTGTTTGCGACCACTTGTGTTATGTATACAGGTACCCTAACTAAACTACCTATTCGCTTTCTTGACGAGAACGATGTACACATTTATCTAAACGGAGGCATATAAAGATCATGAGACGAATGTTAATTGAATGAATGTATTTCAATTGTTTTTAAAATTTTCCTTTTGATATTGAAAACTGTGTATGTGTAGGTACCATTTTTTATAAAACCATTTAATTTAGCTTTTATCTTTTATTTTTGAATATTCAATGAAAATATTATCTATATTAGATATTAATGGCGCAATACCAATATAAGTTTAAGCGATCCTTCGCAACATAAAAAAGGATGCACACTTTAATATCAGTTTTATATTATGACAGCAACAGGCGGTTCTTCTAGATTTTTCCTTTCTTAACGGTATCTAGGGATTAGGTACGTACATCCGGTGCAACGAGATATCCAACATCAAATGACAAAGCCTGGCGTCTCTAGGCGCCATTCACAGTGGTATAGTAATTAAATGTCACATGAAACTCTTCTTTATTTAACTTTATACCTGCTATCTATGGACATACCTATTTTATCCTTCATCTTTTGGCTTATGTCTACATAATCATAACTTTTATAGATTTTCTAAATAAAGTACCTACAATATTTTGTATTTTATGTCAGATTGATGCCTTTAATGTGTATAGATATCCTCACATGATTACAGGAAAACGATCGATTCAAGCGTTATAAATTAATTCTGATGACCTTAGTAGTTATGTTAGGAGTAAAGCTATGAAAACCGCATCAACTGTGTTGATTGATAGCAAATAACTCACATTATTTTCTATTAGTTTTAGTATTTTATAGGATTTATGATATAACATGTAACAACCTATTATCACAATAAGCTTCAGTGGGAAAATCGATAACCTAATTATTAATATGATAGATCACCTTCTATAAGTGGCTTATTATTGGCACAATGTCTTCTGAACTGTAAATGACGCTTGTATTCGGTTAGTTTGGTTAAATCCTGGACTTACATAGTTCAGTTTTGTTGAAGTGGATATATGCTTATTGGCTTAAGTCGTTCAAGTGCTACGCTTCCGAAAGAGCTAATGATTTTCCAGAACGAAATATTGTCTAATATAGGATATCGGAATTATAGAGCAGTAAACAATTTAAATCTATAAAATATAAGTGCAGATGTAAATAAAAAAATATATGTTAGAATGTGCCTACTGTAGAAAGTGGCTCCATTCATAGTATCGTCGGACTAGAACGTCCCTAGAACCGAGAGAAACCTTTGTTAGAGGAAGTATCCCCTTACATGCTTTGTCTGCAGGCCGGCAGCTTAGACGGGATGCGCCCAGCTAATTGTCCTGGGCCCTTCGCGCGGAACAACTGTATGCTTTAAATATCTATCCCTCAGCTACCAGCATCAGTGCAACTAACGCAGTTGACATAGAAACCAACGGATTTCTATCCAGTCTACCGCGAGTGATATCTAACTTTAAACAACATACAAAAAAACAAAATTTTATAGTCTTAAAAAATACTTACCGAAAATGGCTGTAGCTCTGTATAATGCGATAGTAAAACGATTCCAATTAGTTTTGTAACGAAAATAGAGACAATTGCTAATATTGAGAAAACAACGTGTTTACCGTTGCGACGAAGGTCTTGTACAGTGTACGCGACACAAGCCGAGTACGAACGTGAAATTAAATACGTATAGGTACTAGTACTAGACTAGATATGTAGAAGGCTAGAATTTATCATTAAGACCGTGAGCATGTCAAGAATAAATACCTACGTCATACCCTATTGAAATTATTTTTATACGATTTAATATAAATATGTAAAAAGGGGTCGTATATACAAATGTAATGTAGATAAAATTCCCCCATTAGTATTTCGATAAAATACTTAATACGTTTCTTGATATCGGGTATTAGATAACATTTCGTAAGTGGTCTAGCTATCTTAGACCCGCCCGACCTAAGGTGTTCGGTACCTTAATACCTTCAAAGTTTTAAACATCTCATTTTCGTTGTTCTTGTACATTCAAAGTGTTCATGAATAATCAATTCTGTTCCGTTGTACATTAACATTACCTTCTTTAAAATTCAGGTCAGACAGCCTAAACTAATTACAATCATCGGAGTTGAGTAAATGAAACATTTTAACATTCGTACCTATTTATGAGCAAGTGATAAGGATACCAACAAAAATTGTGTGACATGAACATTTCATATAACTTATGTATTTATATGTTCATCCCAAAAGTTGTTACCTTTTACGATCTCATTGTTATTAATCCAATTTGTGTGGGATTTCGGGCGAGGTTTCAAATTGGAGGCTCCTCGCAAAAATATTCTATTCAAAATTGTAGGGTTTTTACCTGAATTGATATGTATCTATAAATTTGATCATTCCCAAACGAAATTTCCCGTGTTTAGCATAATATGTCAATTTATTTGCACAGAAAATTAATTAGCTGTACGTAACATGTCTCATCACCATACAAAGCAGACGTGAACCAATTATGTTCATATTTAGTGAGTTGCGAGGGAATCGTAGATGGCGGGGCGCGGCGGCCGGGCATGTTGGCGGCGCAAGATCGATACGGTGCCGGACAGGTAGACTAGACGTAAATAATGGAAGCGTTCAACGTGGCCCTCTGAGGATGGCTCGTGTCAAATGTCAATAGCAATCAGATGCGACGGCAGCGGTGGCACGTGGTCGACTACCCTCTTTTATATACGTAAGTTGACACAGGGATGTTTTTCAATGAAACGAATTTCATTACGTTGTCATTCTAATAAAACAGTTGCGACGGTGATTATATGAATTATAGTGAAATAAATCATTAAACCTTTTCAAAAAACTTTTATTGCCAATAAGTAGGTTCAGCAACGTATTGATTTTCCGAAATACTGTGAAATTAATGCCTTATGATATTCGTTAAAAACTTATAGATTATATGGTCGAAATAAAATTTGACAAATATTTGACAAATTTTATATTCAAACGCAAAACCAATTGAAATGGAATCTCTCCGTCCAGTATTTTGTACCTCCTCTCTTCATTGGGTGATTCGGGGCCGCTTCATACTTCGACGCTCCGTAGTTATTTCGCTATTCCCCTCTCAACTCATTTACCCCACCGGATATTAGTTTAGCGTCCGATTCTAAAATATATGTCCTACGTTAGTTATAAAAGTATATAGACTTGAAATTTAATTTATCTTCTAATGAAATGTATTTGCTATTCCAGGAAATTAAGATACAAGATGGCGAAGTAATTAGAAAGAAGCATTTCAAGGCTGGATAAGGTGTTTGTTGATAAAATCATCGAGATCCATGATTTGACAACTGCATTCGAGTGTGTGGATAGAGTGATTAATATCTCTAGCACCATTCGAATTCAGTGCTCGAATGTGGACGCTCAGCAAAGGAACCCATAAGTCGACGAGGAAGTTGGAGTGTTCCAGATACAGTAGCTGCTGACGGACTGTCTTGAAGTATTATAACATATATTGAACCCTAAATAAGAATTAATCGATATTTACTTTACCTGTAGTATCCTACCATACATGTAACACCCACGTTACATCCTGTACCTATGTAACAGATAGCTTGTTCAACTAATTCTTAAATCCAATTTGTTTCAGAATGCTAAAAATAGTAAACGATTTACTGTCTATAAATAAGTAAAATTTTGTATGATTCGTGTTTCGTTTCGATTAAAAAAAATATAAAAATAAATATGTGATTTGTTTTTTATGTTATTGAATTCCCATGTCAGACACGTGTTTAATTACTGTTAATTACCATATTTAGGAACTGGTTAATTCGTACCTATATAAGAATTTATGATTGATGGTATGAAAGTAGGGCGAATGCCGGTGCTAAAATTAAAATTCTAATTTATGTACATACTGTATAGGTACGGTGTATACCCAACGGTGATTTATGTATGTAATAATTATAACGAAGAACCCTAACTTTTACATCATCAAGTGGTTAAGTCAATAAATTATTTGCATACGACCATTAATTAGATGGTGGTCTGGTCACGCTAGAGTTTTAATTTGAATATTGAACTGTAAAAGTGCCTCGTTTTCTTATAAGTAATTATAACCCATATCCCAAAAAAAAAGATTAGAAACCAAATAAATTCCCCTGATAGGTAAAAGGCTAGAAAATGTTATGAATTTAAATTCCCGTTAATAAGGAAAAAATATTTAAACAAACCCTGCACAGTGCATACCTACTCCTTGTTCTCATTTCTCGTCCACGCTCAAAAGTTCTCACGTTACGCACGCCATCTAGTAGCAATAGTGGTGGCTAGAGTTTTAATGATTTTTGAATAATTCAACAAAAAAAATTGTTGATCTAAATATAATTCATAAATTAAATTGTAATTTATATTGATAACTATATACCGGATTTAATAATATCACAACAAATAAACATGAACTATAGGTACTTATTGGAACATAATTGTTGAAAATGACATAAAATCCGTTGCGTAGTTTAAAAGATCTACATTCTAAGGGGCAAGTAGCTACTTTATTGTATACTATGTAAATGTTAAAATGATGGTATCAGAGGTGCATTTACTCAGTTCACAGCCTAGTATTTTGCTATTTGCAACGACTTTGATATACAAAATAAGTCAAAGTCAGATCCACAACTCGGTTCTATATGCCATATATTATATGTGGTATAGTATACCACAACCCTTTTATTATGAGACATAATAGTCAAACTAATAATTTATGTAGTGTTAATTCTAATGCACTAGTCAAAATAATAAGAATTCATGAGTCTTTGGGGTTATGTTAGATATTTATATTATATGAGAAATATGTAGGTATCTAAATTTCTTCACGATAATTTTATTTATCATATTACTTAGTAATTAAGATATAAAAATTCAATTTCAATACATCGTTTTAATTTCTGCCCACGATTTCCCCTTACATACTTTTTCCTGTAACCATAAATCCAACAAAAATTTGGATGAATCTTGTCTGGGTTTTATGTGCGTTACCTCTTAAGCTATGATAACAAAGGTGTGTTTATACGTCTATTATTATTTATTGTTTGCCTGGATCAACTCAACACAAGCAAATAAGTTAAGATAATCAGGTGGAATATTAATTAATCGATTTTAAATATTTATCTAAATTTTATACCGGCAATTGGTAGGATACAAATCTAACCACGTCAGGAAACTAAAATGAAATAAAACGAATAATTTCGAAGGCTATGTGTATTTGCACGTCCTTATCGACATTTTCCTTAATTAATGTGCATAAATAGGAAATCGTTATTTACATAGAGAGAAACCGATATAATTTATACAATACATAGGAAATTAAGGAGACAGCCAGCTGCCCAGTGGATGTTACGATACTAAAACTGTAACAGATGAAATCTTTCCTATTTAGAAAAAAAAATACATAAGTATAGAACTGGTTTTCGAAATACTTAAATTTCATCAACAAAATTCAGATATTCAAAATATAAGCAGCACGACACCATTAGGTACATCAATATTTAACATCAATATCTCACATTTACTTAAACACAATTTGTAATCTTAAATTTCGATGGGTTTTTATCATTGTAGTATATTCGAAGTTTCAACACTTAACATTTACAAAAAAAATACATTCATTTAAAATACGAGGAACATTAGATATTGAAAATAAAATATAGTTATTCATACAAACACATCTCATAGAACTATCATCTCAAACTGTCCATGCATTCGTTACTAATCTTATTATTATTATATACAAACTTAAATCTACTAGTGAATTGTGCAAAAGCGCTCATATTGAGGTAATAACTTACAATGTGTAACTGGTGACTACTAATTGACTATATACCATTATTTAAATAATATCTCAAAATATATTACCCAAAACCTAACAAGGTAACGGAATTGTCATGGATTCTGATCGTCTCATAGCAAACGTTACAATACAACTGACACTCGCTTCGTACTACACATTAAAATAATAGCTCTTTTTATGTTAAACAAGTGGGAATTTATTGATACTATTAGTATCGTGAAAACGCCTCGTAAATTTTACAAGACCGTAAACCAAACCACCCGTAGGCTTAACAACCGTTATTATATTACAACTCCACTCCTTGAAATTATTTTCGTCGTTTGATCTTTAGTTTTATCATTATCTGCGTCTAAATTGATTTTGGATGATTGTATTTTCTTCCACGTATCACCTAAAGCTTTGCTGAAGTGGTCGTCGACGCCGCCTTTACTAGACGTCTGAACCTTGTCGTTGTCTTTTATCCGGGATGTTTGGATTTGCCTCCAAGTGTCTCCGAGGGCTTTTGCAAAGTGATCGTCTACTGATAAGCTGGCGTCATCCACTTCCATAGCGATGATCTTAGCAGGCTTGGGAGGTTCGTCGGTTTTAAACTGTATAGGACTGCTCGCTCTATCCTTGGTGTTTGGTTTGGGTCCAGGTTGAGCGTTTTCTGCATTTTTCTTGAATAGATTCATGTAGTCATCACCGAGGGATCGTCGGAAATGCTCGTCTATCACTGGGTCGCACATAGACATTGAACCTGTGAGAACAAAATATTTAGCATAAGACAACGTTACTTAGATTTGTCTTCCTTAATTAACCGTCGCAAAAATAATAATAACTCTTACGGAACAGCTATTATGTAATGTGTTTGTCCGAAGAAACGGAGTCGTCTATTTAGGTATAATTTTCAACCCAAACTGACATTAAGTACCTACCTAGTGTACATTTTACTTAAAGATCCTATTCCGTCATTTTTTTCCTTGTTGTGTGTAAAAAAATTATGTGTTCGTTTTAAAGTCTGAGTTCTTGTTGCAATATGCAAAACTACAATTGATCAAGCCTATTGTATGGTAACTGACCCAATGGTGGCCAGTTTAAGAAAAAAAAAACAGGTTTTTGTGAAATATTACCAAAATTGTGAAAGTTTCAGCACTGAATATAGTGAAACTGTAAAGTCCAGTCCTTATTTAATATTTGTAATGTGTTGCGCGTGAGATACGGCAAAGCTGGATTCAATTAATTTGACAAATAATAATTCATTAATGGATACCCCAGTCTTAGTCTAAGTTTATCTTTATTTTATGGTTAACACATGAAACAAAACTAATTTTGATTTTAATTAAGCAATACTATTTTACAAGTGAAACTTTCTGCTCACCGCCTTAACGATTTCCTTAAGAAAACCCGTCGTTGTCAATTTCAAATCACCTTACACTTTGTATTCGCGCATATTTGTACATGTAACTGACTGAATTCAATAAAACGTTAAACTTAGATAGTTCGATGTCAAAAATCTATGTCACAGTGATCCCAATGTAAAAACATTCGCTCATGTCCGAATTCTAGATGTTTCTTTTAATTTTTGGCCATTACTGGTACCGTGGCCACGACTGGTACACTTACGATAGTTGAATTGTTTGAATAGCTTTTTGATTTGTGATGTGTTAAGAAATTATGTATGAATTCAAATGTTGCGAGGAGATAATAATCTATACTAATATTATAAAGAGGAAAGATTTGTTTGTTTGTTTGTTTGTTTGTTTGTTTGTAATGAATAGGCTCCGAAACTACTGGACCGATTTCAAAAATTCTTTCACTTTTGGAAAGCTACATTATCCCCGAGTAACATAGGCTATATTTTATCCCTGTATTCCCACGGGAACGGAAACTACACGGGTAAAACCGCGGGGAGGCAGCTAGTCAAAAATAAATTGACCAAGTATGCCTATTTATTAACTACATTTTAGTTAGTAGAGAGTCCTTATAATTTGAGTGGTATGCGCACGCCTAGTGCATGAGTAAAAAGTAGAATAATACGTCCTTTCTCAGGCACTAGACTATCTGTGTACCAAATTTAAATCGGTTCAGTAGTTTCAGCGTGAAAGCAAGACAGACAGTTATTTTCGCATTAATAATATTAGTATAGATATATAACTATAGCATCATTCTATCGTACGATATCGATATGCGAATTACATATGTTGTAAAAAGGGACATTGCACGTTTTACGTGCTTGAGATTAATCCTTAGATGATTATAACAAAATAGTAGGTACACAGTAGAAATGATTAAGGGCTTACCTGGTGGTGTGTCATTGCTCTTAGTGATGACAGAAGGTCGGTTGTAGGGGGGCGGGGCGGGGCGCGACCGCAGCCTCATGTCGATCGGCGCTTCGTGCTTGCTGCCAGGGTAATCGGGAGGCGCTCCTACAACAAGATAAAGGTTAATATTATTTTATGTATCACACATAGGCTATAAGTAGGTAAGTACAATGGTACTGTATATCAGAGCGGGCGGTGTAGGCCAGAGCGGTGAGAAAGATCCGCGGGTGCAATGCCAATAGGTATCGTTATAAGAAATTATATAAATCGAAAAGAGAGTTTGAAAATTATACTTAGTTCTTGTTAATGTCTATACATCAAATCCCTATGGATAGATTGAAATAACGATAGGATAGGCCAATTTTTTTTATCACAAAATAGGTATGTATTCGACGTGAACGAAGCTTTATCTAACCGGTATTAACCATACCATAACCAGTAAATATATGATGTTAATAATGAGTTGAATCAATATAAATAATTCAACCCATTCAAAACATAATTTCTTTATTTACAAATGGTAAGTAGGTACCTAACTAATTTCAAATTAAAACAATTACAATATCAACGTTAAAATAAATTGTTTTAAATGCTCTTCAATCAGTGTTTGGAGAAAATACGAATATCAACAAAAATCAAATGAAATGCTTACTTTTTCCATTAAGGGCTAGATTAGTAGGCGAGTCGTCTGTTTCATCAGAAAGCTCGCCGTCACTGTGGGTCTGCGCACGCGCCACCGACGGCACGCTGCGTCTCTCGTTAAATGACTGCGATCGGAGCGCCATCTTGCCATTCTCTCTGGAAATTGATAATTCACACATTATTAGTATGATGATTTGAAATTAAAACTTCATTTGTACATATTAACTAGGTTTAGAAATTGTCGGCTGAGGAACATTTATTTTTTATGAGGAAGAAAGTGTCACTAGATTTCTACTAACGAAAGTGACAATATAGTGTCTCATACATATAATTATGACACTTTAGTAAAATAACAATTTGGAGTGGATTTGAAGAATGAGTTAAGTATTTGTATTTAATATTATTGAAATGTGGCCGCCAAATTATATTGTTATATCTATTAGTACCTACATTAATGAAGAAAATATTATAAGCTATGTCATACCTAGGTCTGTAATCAGGCAATCGCGTAGACCTCCGTTCCCGGCGCCACTTGCCAGTCATCTCCTTCGGTTGGGCCCGCGGTGCTTCAGGCGACAGGGTGCGGTCCCCTTCAGACTCCCCGCTAGACGCCGTGCTTGGGGTCTCTGTAATTAAAACAAAACATATGTATTTACATCATATTCTAACATAACTTTCAAAATTAATGTTAGATATTTTATTTCCAATATCAGTCTCTGGTAAAGTGCTCAGAAGAATGTTAGAATTTATCACTGGATAACAAGATTTGTTGTCAGAGTTACAAATAACACGCTACTCAATGAGATGCATCGTTTCGCAGTCCTATAAGTTGTTTGAAGTATTTATAAGGTTAAGTAACGATTTTAACATTAATTTGTGTTTTATGGCTTTCAAGTAGGTACTTAATTATTTCTCTATTTACAATCACAGGAAGGTAATTAGTTATTTTGTTTATATATTTTGTAATTTTTAGGTACATTATTCTATCTTGTCATAACCTATGGCTATAGTTTTTGAATAACCAGATATTATATTGATTACATTTCTCTATTTGTAAACGATCCAAAATTAACTTATCATTATTGTTCAATTGAAACGAAAACAAAATGATTTCATGTTGGTGCATTTTACCATAATGTGGCAAGCTAGTGTTTTATTTACCTAAATCAATAAACAGGTGTACTTAATTTTATTATTATTATTATATTGTTACTTGGAAATAGAATAGGGAAATTCGTAAAACCTATTATGGATCACTGTAATAATTCTAACAAATTCAAATTACTTACCAGAGTGATTAAATAAGTAGAGACCGATAACTATCACATAATTTACATATCTAATCGTCAAACAATCAAATAAGTAAACATCACAAAAATAATAATAAACAAATGAAAATTTTTCAAAAGCGGTTTACCTATTATCGTATATCTATTAAAATCTACATAGATCTTCTGAATACATCCTCGTTTTATACCTACGCATATGAAAACTAGGTGAAGATATAAATTTATCTTAAATCTACATAGAGAAATTTGTAATTTTAGACTGAATAAAAAAAATATACAAAGAATGGTAAAGGCAGGTAATTAATAATGTAGATACCTTTTTCTGGAGATGCAATCCATGGTTGCCATAATGGTAAATTGAATTTGGGTGATTGTGGAGGTTCCATCGAAAGTAGTTGCAGACTATTCAACGTAGTCCGAGCCAAGAGTAACAAGCAGTCAGGTAGTTCCATCATCACAGTACACACAAAATGCACGAGACACTTTACACAACAATATGCCTATATCACATTTCTAATCTTCGTTGGAAAATTGTTATTGATGATCACAAAATCACAGAAGAAGATTTAGCAAATGAATCAAAACGATCCTATAGACAAGGCATTGGCGTCCAGACACAGGTAATACTGAAGGCCGACTGAATAAAAAATGAACTGGAAGAGATTACATTGGAATAAATAAATGAGATGAACAAAAAACAACCCGAAAAGAAAAAAGAGCATTACGCTACATCCACGCGGCCGGACGTTGCGGCGCTTCCTTCGAACCTTTCATGCACAGGATGTTACTGGAACAACCAGTTTGACCACATAGCTACCTGCTATTCACATCGACGAATCCAATTACGAAATGCAATGCTAAAACAAAGCAAAAGGAAATCAATTCATATGTATGGAATTTAGGAATCACTATTGATACCGCGTCATTTACTCTTTGATGACACAAAGGTGAATGATAATGTAAATTCAGTCATCTCTGCCCTCCATGCATCTCCACGGAACAAAGGAACTGATGACATCACAATATTTCGAAGTCAGACTGCCCATATCAGACAATAACATTGTTTTGCAATTTTGATCGGTGACCTTATTATCTCAAGTTAGCGAGAAGTCTTAAACGAACGTATGATCAAGTACGTTTTTTGTCAAAAACTTTATCTACATAAATGTTTATCCATATTGGTTTGAATTAATATTTTTTTTTTCATAATTATTTTTAACCGTCTTGGTGGATTCTGTATAGTAGGTATAGGTACTAACCTATGATAACAATATTTTTTATAATAATACCTTGTCTACATTTATTTTATATGACATTCATAATAGCATCATGCTGTAGTAGGAACACATCAACCTGTTCGGTCCATTCATGAAAGTGCGTGCGCGCAGGGCGCGGGGATTAATGAACCCCCACCGCTCTTCTCCCTTCCTTCACCTCAACAAACTTCAAGTTACTAAAGACCATACTATATTGAGCTATGTTTTAATAACGTTAAGGATGTGATTTGCATGGGATTGGCTTAAATTGCCTGTTACGATAATGAAGTAGAAACTTGGGTGCTATGTTCAAGACGCTAAAGTTTAATTTTCATTGTGAAATAATATGAAATTGAAAATTAAAATTACGGTGGTTGTATCCTTGGAAGGTTGTGTTTTATTTTGGTACGAGCCGATAGAGTGAGGTGCGGGGGTGGGGAAGTCGAACTGTGAGAAGTTGCCGCATCTCTGTAGGGTCGAATAGGCATTAACTTTTTATTGTCTAATAGAACGGAGGCAAAGCCATACCGACAGGTAGAGTTTGGCGCCGTTGTTTTAATTAAGTCTGGCTGGCGGATTCGCTTAAAAAAGTATAAATAGGGAAATAATATGATATCAGCAATGCTATTTACAATTAATATTTTTTTATCGACAAAGTTTGTTTACATTTATCTATAATAACTGGAACTGATTATTAAAAAAAATATTGAGTTTAAATTTAGCTTTTTGAAAAAGCTGGCTGTAACTGTTTAGAAAGTTCTAGTAATTCAAGCACACTTCTCTAAGAAAATGTTTTATATAGCGTTCAGTAGAGTATAATTAAACAGGCGTTCGTTGCTTTTTCTTGGTTCTTTGATTTTATTTGTGTTCTGCGGCGGCTTCGTTCAACCGTTACGATACGCCACTAGTAGTGAAGGGACTGCGTATTATCCTACCGTCAGCTCTGACGGTTTTCTATTGTATACGATAATGAATCTAGGAGAAGGTAGGTGATTTAATAGGCAGGCACATCTACCTCGAGATTTATTAGTTTATTCAACAGTTGGAAACATTCATTAGATATACGTTCGTATGTACTATAGTACCAGCGATTAGAACTTTTTGGCAGGAATGTGAACATAAAACATAGGTATATTGATTTAGTCTAGATAATATGGAGCATCTACGAGGTATTCAAATTGTAAGTAGGTAGGTACTTATATAATAAGAAACCAAAACTAATTGTTATGATTCCTTCCGTTTATCAAAATGATTTAAATCTTAAACAGAAGTTAATATTTCATATTTTTTTTCTACTTCCTCTTTCATGCCATAATAATTTGAATAGATTATTTGGCGGAGAGGAAGGATGCGTGTAATTCGGGGAGCGCATGCGCATACGAAACGCCTCAGGCGGCCATTCAAGTTGGATGCCCTTGTTAGCTTAGGGGGCTGCTTATTTGCACGCATATCGATCGTTTTTATTCTAACACTAGCTGCCTCCCCGCGGTTTTACCCGCGTAGTTCCCGTTCCCGTGGGAATACAGGGATAAAAAATAGCCTATGTTACTCGGAGATAATGTAGCTTTCCAAAGGTGAAAGAATTTTTGAAATCGGTCCAGTAGTTTCGGAGCCTATTCATTACAAACAAACAAACAAACAAATCTTTCCTCTTTATAATATTAGTATAGATATCTACCTTCACCCCTCACTAGAACTGTTTATAACATACTAGTGGCTCCCCGCGGTTTCACCCGCGTATCCAGGACTTTATCCATTTTCCCGGGATAAAAAGTAGCCATGTCTTTTCTCAGGCTGAGTACCAAATTTCATTTTAATCGGTTAAGTACTTTTAGCTTGAAAGCGAGACAGACAGACATAGTCACTTTCACATTTATAATATTAGTAGATACATATATATTCAATTCAACACAATATAAATTTTAAATTAAAATTAATATATTATGAAGTGTTAAACAATGTATGAGTCTATTTAAAAATGCATAAACAGACATGACACGAAAACATGAGTTCCGTATATTAAACTGGTGCTTCCCTAAGACTATAAAACAGCCGTTTAACAATTCTGCATGCTTAAATATTATAATCTACGATAGTTCTAGTTCTTAGAACTCATTATATAACATTAACGCAGTGCAGAGGCTAATTAACATTAAAGGTACGACGATATACCATTGCAGTGTGTACGTGGGTATACTTCCTGAAAAATCAATATGTTGGTAGCTAGTTGTACATATCAAGTTTTGACTAAAAGCGTATAAATAAATTAAAAGACTTACATCCTATTATTTTTAAAATACAATAAAACTTCGTTAAAGTCTCTACTTATTTCTGTAATGAAAGAGTTCCCCTTAGCGTTGCTTATAATTTAAATTCGAAGGTTTAAAATAAATTACATAATTTATGTATATTTAAATTGGCCATTTGCGTGAAGCCAGTAGCCGCGTCCGTGTCTGGAGGCTGCACGAACGGCAAACGTACAAGTTGGTAGCGTGCATTCATTTTGTATACAAAGTTGCGATGAGGAGCGCACAATACCCTAAGGCACGGCACAACCGAACAAGAATTTGGTAGCCAGCCCAGTAGCCACCGTGCGCCGCCTATATTACTTATATTTACATAGTCAGTATATGTAATGGCTACAATTTGAATAACTACCTACTGAAAGCGTGCTAACACGAAATGTGCTGCTTATGATCGCATAGCGGCTATCGATTGATTTCTCCATATTCAGAACGTTTTGACATTCGAATGGGTATGATGAAATGTGACAATTGTAAACACTTTGGTGCCCACAATTAGGTAGGTACCTATAAGACTGGCTTTACAAATGGACGACTGTGTTAGTCAAAACAGTTTTGGGAGACGGAACCGTTGATTGTATTACAATAATGTTTGTATAACAACGTTATTGTCCCTTGAAATTAGCAATAAAGATGTGTCGAATGATCTGTTTACACAACAAACAAAGGTAGAGTAACGCCTGTTGCGGAAGGCGGATGTTTGCAGCGAAAGTGCGGGAAGCGCCACCTAAACATTCCGCATTCCATTTCATACGAGCATAGAATTAAGTGTTACATTATTGCTACTGAATGATTTTAAGTATCGTTGTTGTTATGAGTCCTAACTCCTACTCGCGGCTGTTTATATCTGGTTTTATTTACTGTAATGTCTATCGGTCTACTACACCTACATATAAAGTGATCAAAAATAATTTGTTCTATAATAAAATAATTACATAGAATACATTCGTTAAAATTTATAACTACTTTTTGATAATATAATCACCAATTTGGTACAGGTGGCGTCATCTAGTAGATACTTCGACGAGTGTACGAAACTCGTAAAGCGACATAAGCGCCATCTGCCGTTAGCTTTAAAAGTGAAGCAAGGAAGGAGTGGACTCCAGACTCCAGAGTGGGCGACAATAGTTTTAAAAACATTGTAAAGATGGAGACGTGATTACTTATACAGTTCGTTGTTATTTTACAGTAATTTATTTAGCGAACTTTTCGGTCCCAGTAGAGTCTCCTATGATAGGGACTATCATAGAATGAAGTCAGCAATTAGAGAAAAAAGTATAATATTATATTTAGATTTTGCTGAAATGCTGCTGTGTCAATGCAAAAAAATCATCATATCTTATCAATGTTTAACTCAATATTCAAATTCACTGGAAAACCCTTAGTGACGGTAGTTATATTATATCTCACATTTATCAAAGAAGCAACAGTAAACTGATACCTACATTTATTTACACACGTAACCCATTTACTAGTTACTTATCTTCAACCAAATCTTCGATGGCTATACATTTTTTCGATGATTAAAACTAAATCGAATAGGTAGTCAGGCTAAAGTAGTATAAAATTTGATCCCTGTACTCTTTATCATTTAAAATTTTATCCGTTGAACTTTAAATATTTAAATGTACGCAAGTAGCCAACTGTACCTACAGTGTCGGAACTAGGTAACTTAAATGCGGGTGTAATCACTGGAAAGGTAAGTATCTATTTGATAACACAAGAACACTGTGGAGCAAAAAGTAATTAAACAAGTTTTTACTCGATTTTCAACTCTATGTCTTGTTAATTAGGAACAAGTAGTAGGTAATTTACGCTCATACCCCATACTTAGTTGGGTTAGAGCATGACGGATGCGTACCACTGACTTCACCTGCATATCGTTTCGCCCATGACCTTCACTTCTCTAGTTAATTATTTTCCTAGATATTTTTTACGAACAGTTCTCTTAAAAGGCATTTTTAACATGATTAACAAACAAACAAGAATTTAAATTTAGACAAGAATTTGAACATATTCAACACATAATATTACAGATAACAACATTTGAAAATAAAATATACAGTAGCTAGGTAATTATTGTCATAGAGAATGTCTACTGATGTAAAATATGGTAATATTTTTCCGAGCATTTATAGGAAGCTTCAGCTACGTCATTGCACTCGGTAGTTACTAGCACAGAATTATATATACAATGTTCTCGTATGTGGTAATTTGTAGTAACGCGAGAGTTCCGGAGGAAGGCAGCCAAGTGAAAATTAGTTACGAGACGAAGGGCGGAGTTTCAATAGCTCTACCGTCACCTTAGAATAATAATCACCTATTCTAACACCGTCTCATGAAAATTAAATTATAATAAATTAAATTTGATCAAATCTATACTAATATTATAAAGAGGAAAGATTTGTTTGTTTGTTTGTTTGTTTGTTTGTAATGAATAGGCTCCGAAACTACTGGACCGATTTCAAAAATTCTTTCACCTTTGGAAAGCTACATTATCCCCGAGTAACATAGGCTATATTTTATCCCTGTATTCCCACGGGAACGGGAACTACGTGGGTAAAACCGCGGGGAGGCAGCTAGTTATTCATAAAATACGTCTGTATTGCTATGACTGCTCAATAAAATGATTTCACGAAATACAAAGATTTACGATTCTAATGTAAATAATAGTCAACGATTTCTTCTATGTACGAAGGTAGGTAATAATATGGCTCAGTTTTATAAAGTCATTGATTCTTTATATGTGCCTACTGCATCAATAAAATACTATAAATATATCGCAATTGCAGCCAGCGAAAGATCTCGTATGTTGAAGGCGACCTAACGTTAGGATTCATTAATTAGCAATGTCACCGTTCAAGGCGGTTAATAACAATTTTTATATGGCAATGTACTAAGGTACGGTAAGACATTATAAATCTTAACATTAAGTAGCACATATACTAATCGAAATTATTTGTTGAAAGATAAATTGTCTTTAACTGTATTACCTATCTATCAACCGAAAAAATGTAACAACTGATCAATCTCTAGTTACCGATAATAATTACTTAAAAGTAGTAGAACATTTTATACATTTATGTATACTATATACGATGGTTCTGAAAGGTCATGATGGATGTATTTGAATTTAGGAATTCGGTACATATGATAGACATTAAATACACTTTCAGATAAGAAACTGGACCTAAATATTTTTTCTTTGATTGCCTTATTTATAATTTCGTGATATTATGTAGTTAGCGAGGCGTAGGTTCTATATTTGCTATGAGCGATACATAGCCCGCTAAATATGCGGCGGTCTTTATTGTTACATAACATAAAATAACACCACGTACATTAGTATGTTTGTACGTGGTAGCCCTGACATGCTTCGTTGAATTGAATCGCGACTAAGCTATAAGGAGATCCCTTATGTGGAGTCAGTCAGCCCAATGTTTCATACATAGGTACATCGTCTACGACGCATGTAAATGGAATTTTAATATGAAGATTAATTTTATAACGATTAATGATAACTTGAATTCAGATATCAATGACAAGACAAGTATGGTATCTATATGATAGTTATATAGGTACATCTAGATAAATTTAAACTTTTTACGATTGTCGATGATGCCGTTAAATTCTTTGTTGTTAGATTTCCATCATAATATACAGTTTGCATCGATTTAAGCTTTGTTTACATATAGTTATATATTTATAGTACACACCTACTAAAGTTTATTGAGATTTTTATTATCTTCAATGCTAAGTACCGACATTCCGAACGTTCCCGATGGCGTAAACATTCAAGTATTCGAAGACACGATAACATGTCTGCATGTGAGGTCAAGTGAAAAATCAAACGCCTTTGAATGCTATTAACATTCCTTACTTATTAATAAGTGGCCGTTGTGGCGTGTCTGGCTGAAGTCATGTCCGAGGAATCGCGGAACGAATTGCGCGGTACTTACTTGAGACACAGCTCAGAAAAATGTAGGTATGCTAATTAAAAGGGAAGTTAAACTTGTTTGATGTACAAGGTGCTACGGTAGCGTTGTTAATGAATGCAAGATTTTTTTTATTTGTTTTATTCTGCATGAGTTCCTACCAACGAAAATGGTTTTGTGAGTCAATTGTTGTGGATTCTAGACTACTAGACTGGAATGTGACCACTCAATCGATGAGTTAATGATTTAGTTATTTGCATTCAAAGTCGTATACCTATTTAAAAGGTATTCTTAATAGCAGTAACCATTTAGTAATAAGTATTTACTTTATAATCCTACTAATATTATAAATGCGAAAGTTTGTATGTATGGATGTTTGTTACTTTTTCACGCTCCAACGGCTGAAGGGATCTGCTTGAAATTTGGCACAGAGCTAGAATATGTTCTGGAATAACACATAGGCTACTTTTTATCCCGGGAACGCGGGTGAAACCGCGGGGAGCCACTAGTATAACTATAAACCTCTTTGTCAATCAATTTACTGATGCAATGTAGGTTTCAAGTCTACTTATTATTTTTGTTCTTCCAAATTCTTACTTATTTTCCGAAAACTTTCAATTCACGAACGTTAGATACAATATATAATGCCACATATAATATGAATCATAAAGATTTTTACTCCAATTTTCTACAACAGAGTTTTTGATAAGGAATTATCACGACAAGTCATTTGAATACCTTGAATAGGTACCTACCTACGCACAATGTAGGTGTAGGTACATATTATTAAGTATTAATGTTTGATCCAACACTGCAAAGAATATAATCCTAAATATTGTACTAAACTATTGGGAACAGGGCAGGCAGAATTAATGATCATGATAGATACGAGAACCAGCTTATATCTACAATCCCGTACCCCAGATAAACAATGTCCGCTCTATAGCAAAAAAAATACTAAATTATAAGCTCATTATTATGTTACACATTAACAAGCTTATAGGTATTGATAGGAGAATGTAAGTAATTAGTCGGCAAAATATCGTTGGTAGTTAGCAAACTCTTATTAGATCATTGAAACAATACGCGAGACGGCCCGAATAGCTGGAATAGCTGCACTCTCGCTTCGCTGCCAACGAAATGGAATCCGTTGCCATTAGAAATTATACTCTACGTGATGACTTCATTGGTGTCGGGATTCCTTAGGCGCGTGCCATGTCTCGTGCTGTCCAACCATTCGGTGTCACTGTAACACGCACAACTAACATTTTTTCTCGCAATCACCTAACCGCTGGAATTTATTAACTGTTGAAGATAAGCTTTCATATTTTATGGCCCCGTCATATACTTACTCGCAGAGCGGTGCATTTATTTTGCACAAAACATATGTTCGTCACTTGGGACGCGAGTTGACGTGCGTAAACAATTGACCTAAATGTACAATTTACGATGCTGAAAATAATATGCGTATGTAGTAGTATGTACTGACAACAATAGTGATCATCGATTGCATACCGTCCTAAGAATGCTCATAACTGTAGTCCGCAACGCAACCTACATTCAGCATTCTTTTCGAAACCGTAACACGCCGCCTCTGCGTTCCGGATATTCACGCGCACGCCATATTCACCCCAATATCTTTCACAATAAAACCCATTTCGATTCGATACATACGATAGAACACCAAGTATTGCATTTCTAGAGAGCTGTAAAACGGTCTTATACACAAAGTAGCGTATGATTGATATGAGATTGATAACCTCACCATAAGAGACCAGATTTCCTTACGCTTTTCAGTTGATAAAAGAAAACACTAGGTTGTAAGAAAACACTACCGAATGGTCCATATATGTATTATGTTATTGTCGTAAAAAACCAAAACCAACAGTTAGCAATTTTAACTGCGTGCCAAAATATAGGAAGAACAAATCTAACGAATAAGCATAGCACTTGGTCGCAAAGTTGAAATGTCGTTGAAATACTAAAAATAGGTACTTCTAAGCCTGGCAAAATTACGAAACAATTATTGCTACAAAAAATTTAAAAACCAAGTTGGTAAACTCAGTAGGTGTAGCGAACATGGCTCGACCAAATTCCTGAACGCTTTCTCTGGTGCTGCGTCGGTGACGCGGTCGGCCCTCGGTTGTGACCGTCTCGGCGTACGAAGGAATCCCTACCATAGAGCATAGAGCCAAACCAAAGAGTTATAATATGCCGAAAAATGTTATGCGAGTTACAAATTAAAATTATGCACTAACAAATATTAATATACCAAGAAAATGTTAACGATTTTATGGCGATTTTTATAATTATATTTTCATATACGAAGTTCGAAATAACACCTAAGAGTGACAAGAAGACAAGAGTTTACACGTTCGTATACCTATAAAAAACGCCGTATTATAACTTAAAATTCAATTAAGCTTAGGTACATAAAATTTCAAAACTTATATTAGCTTAGAAATAGAGAAGTAAATATCTAGTTCAGTTCACCTAATGGCAAGTGGTCACCACCCCGCTTCTGCATCGACAATATTTTAAAGATTCTCTTCTCACAGTGATATGTAACTAACTCAGGACAGGACTAATTAAAATACTTATGTACGATTGTAAGACACTAGTAACTAAACTTCTATGCAAGCAATTTGAAATATTGACTCGAGTGATAAATAGCAAGTGTCGGATATGCCCGTAGCTTAGAGTCAAGCAAGTGAAATTTTGGGAAATACCAATGGAAATACCCTAATGGTTGAGTGAAGCTAGCGCATATGGCAAGCAAGCTGCGCTCACGCACGCATGGTCCTTCGTATTCTCCATCGGCCGCTACAGAGCGCACGCGCGGCAATGAAAGTGAGTGCCGCCTGATGCGGGCCCGAGCCCGTGCCGCCGCCACCGCTGTCATCAAGTTGCATAATTATCCGCGATCCAACCATTGTTTGTAAACACTCAATAAACAAGAACTCATCATTTAACGAATTGCGTGACCGTATTTTGATTAGGTACCTACTTAGGTACGCATAGCGAACACCAGCGATTGGCTTCGTTAGCTGGAATTTAATTATGTTGGAATTTTTGTTATTTAATGTTTTCATGTTGTTATATACATATGAATTTATTAAAAATAGGTATATAAATATTTATAACTAACGATTATACTTAGTACTTCGAATCATTTAAACTTTAATTTCCATAGTAGGTATAAATATGTTAGTATAAATTCAATAAATTCAATAAAATCCTCCAGTTTCTTTCTAAGTATCTAAAGATATAAACCACACTGGAAATGTTGAACATACTATTAATGACACGAGTCGACTATATTGGCATGCGGATATTTGTGTTGGAAGGATGTAAGCCGGACGGGCCGGATTTTGTGTCGGCGAAATTCGCGCGGGACGCGTTTCACGTCGCTCGTCTCGCCTAGGTAGGTAGGTAGGTATGTTCTCGCGGTTGCTCTCCGAAAGCTTTTGCTTTCCCGTCGCGATATAATTCCATTGTCAAGTTATTCTCTCAAGAGAAAGGCTTATAAATGTGTAATAATCTAACAACTCATTCGCTTAATTGCAATAGTCGCCGGTTCTAAGAGCGTTTGCGGAATCCATGTTCAACCCGGATGTAGCGGTCGAATGAGCGTTGGAACAAAAAGGTAAAAAAAATGTCAGTGTGACGATGGTCAATAGCGGCTGTCGTGCGAGGAAACTCGGTTTAATCGTCAATGAAGCCTTTTATCGCGAAACCAGTTCAAGTCGATAGACAATGGCATCCTTTGTCACACAATACAGCCCGAGCAGTTTTTTGTGAACATTCCTTCAAATATCTACTTTGCAAGTACCTATGTACTATTAGCAAAGAATAAGTGCGTAATAGTGAAAAAGTTCCAAACGTTATTCCAACTATATCTTTTTTTATATTCCTATCGTAGTTTTTATAACCAACTCGTAGTTAAAGTGATACATATGTTACACCAAGTTAGTTAGTATTTGGTAAGTAGATATAGTAGATAAGCAAACTAAATATGGATGGTAACACTATCAATAATACAGTATATCAACTGACAAATTCCACGATAATAAGTGAAATGTAAATATTGAACACTCATTTCTTTAGTGGATAAAGTATTGATAAAATATTTGCTAATATTTGTCTAAAATTTGAAAAACGTACAATTAGTAGGTACCTACCTACAGAACTCCTAAAAATGGGTTGATATGAGGTAATTAACTCAAATAATTCTAAGATTTATTCATCATGTAATTTCATATTATTATATCATAAGTACCTAAAATCACTATGAAAGTAATCTACATAAGCACAAGAATTATCTCAAGTCACAAACAGAGGAATAGAGGTACGTAAAATAAATATCATCCAGGAAATGCATTATGCTTATAATATATAGGTACCCTTTGAACTCATCGTGTCCTAGTATTCCACAATAATCCATATCCAGGGCCTCTAGTTAACTAATGCTCGAAGCAAACGCGTACCATTTGAGTTAAGTTTCGCACTTCGATAGATGGAAAGCTGGAGAAGGACCAATAAGAACGCCGGCATACCACTAAGGGTACTGGTTTGACAGCCAATAGTTCAGCACCAATTAATAAGAGTTAATTTAAGCATGCCTTCATCAATGGATTTCTAAAAATAGTCGTATACGCTATACCTTTTCTTATAAGAAACAAGCACGCGACATTCTCGTTGTGGATGTCTATTAAACAATGTCAGCTGGAATCTGGAATGCGACCCGCCCACAAGGCCACGGTACATCTCGCCCGTGTCTATACACTACGCCACACACTACACAGTCGATATTATTCGGTGGCAATGGCGACTTTATAACACACTATAGCCGATTGATCGACTTACCGGATGTAATATCGTCGGACATCTGCCTATATTATAAAGCTAGGTTAATATTTGGAATATAGCACGCGTTTGTTCTATTTAGTTATTCATTATATTCTGTTCTATTTAGTTTTGTCTATTTATAAAATGAAAACAAGGTGTTTGATCGGTCGATGGTAAGATTTTATTTTGTAATTGTTAAATGTCATATATGCATGATCCAATTCAATTCCATTGGTTTCCTAATGATTGGCACTAAATAAAAAAACTGCCATTTCAATATCGAAAATTTTAATACCTACACGATTTTGAAGTCTTTGATGGACAAATGCCTTGGTGTTTAGCCTCTGATGGCTGTTACACCTTTACGCGGGCAATCGGTGAGCGCTGAGGGCTCTCAACCGTAGACAAATGCCTTTAATAGGCTGTAATTTGGTATTACTTACTTATTGATAACTCTGCCAAAGCTTTACGCAGGACAAGTAATGAATACTGTACCTACTTACTATGAATTATTTGTGCTACTGTTTTGCGTCGAAATGTCATACGGAATTTCAAGTCAATAGCGGGACGGAAACTTATTCAAAATAACCATCGATGATCGTCATTAACGTTAATTTGGATACAATAATATTTGATGCATTAAAGAAAATCAATATTTACCGAAACTGTCTGAATCGCTGGCAGGGTACGCAGGACAAGGTTGTACCATTGTCGCCGCTCGTGACAGCACGTCTAAAGCACTCTCCACCTTCTCCATTATACACCTAAACAAAGGAAAAATAATAACTTAATTACAGATATACACAGTACCTACACACAGATAAAATAATACATTAAAATATGACACGAATAGGCATGTTAATGATTTATGATAAATTAGACATTAACTTAATTACTAAATATATTATATATGCCATGAAAATAGGTAGCTAAATTAAAGAAATCGAAGGCATTATTAAAAACGAAAATATGTCATTATTCATCATACGAAATTGGCAAGGCGACACTGAAGGAATCCATGTCTGGCCGCGTAAAAATATTTGGCATGGATAATAAATATCGCAGACTAAAATCATACAGGCATGCGAATACCAAAGTGGCGGAAATTCCTCACGGAACGTAAATGGCTAGACGGTGGACAGACGTGCGCCAAGTCGTACGAGCACCACGTAAATAAGAGAGAGGAATCAGATAATCAAACAAAGAGTTGTGAAACGTGGCGATCAGCCGCATACCGCAGCGCGCTGGCCGGGAACACAGCCAATGGACGACTGTATGACAGATCACACCACACCACACTACGCTACGCAATAGTACCTATGCGAAATTATTGCATTTGATTTGATTAAATGATATTGTACCCGTCCACTTGCTCGTATACGTCGCAATAATACGATATAGGAACAACATTGTTAGGCTTTGCTAATTCATTGGAACATCATGGGTGCGGCAATGACAGAGGTACTGGGTACAGAACACTAACCCAATGGTGGCGAACATATGAGAAAAATCCTCCCGCGTGACGCACTTGAAAAATAAGCTTGAGTGTAAATTTTATTGAACCCACGATCGAAGACGAATACCCATATCCAAAATTACTTCCACTAAGTTATTTACTACCTGAGATTTGCATTGATTTATTTTCGTGAAGGCACCTAAGTATGTTTTGTGTTAAAATATTAATGGCTTTAATGCACGTAAAGAGCTGTATTCTCGAAGCGTTATATTTTATTGCATACTGCCGACCAAAATATTGTGATAATAATAAACGAGATTCGCATAGTTAAATCTGCATACCAAGCAAAATATTTTTGTGAGGGCCACGCCAAGCAAAACAAATAGAGCAGATTGTCATTGCCCAATTAACTTATATCTTTGACGATAACAATAAAATAGCCATTTCTAAAGATACTATCATATTAATTAATGATACCAATGTAAATAACGATTAAGAACATTCCACGCGTAGTCAACATACATAAAGAACAAATTCCTTTGATGTTCCTAAATGAGAGTAATCGACGTGAAATTCCAGGAATGTGAAGAAGTATAATGACATTACATACTTTCAACCCAGACAAGATTTTTGTGTTATTCTCACAAAGGTACGGAGGTGTGTAAGAAGGGAAGGGTAAACAAAACAGCTCATGACGAGTGATGCGATGACGATGTTAATGATGAGGAATTTGGTACATTAACCACAATAGAATTTTTCTGGCCGGAGGCGGAGTCACGAGTACCGATGGACACGGTATGTCGGTCCTACATAGGTACCTACACATCCAATATAGTTTTACACTTAGTCAGATGGTCATAGAGCTTTTCAACGGAACATTGGAGTCGTAATGGAATTTGACACGTAAGGTCGATTACAAAACAAATGTGATGAAATGCTAGTGCATATTTAACTATTGGTCACTCACACAATGTGTCAAAATTCGGAAACTAACGTATTAAGAAACGATTCGTGTATTTAGGACAGGGTAAAGGAATATGAAGTAGGTATCGTATTCAAAATTCTAATGTATGCCCGCAATTTGGTATGCGCTCTGTTTTTGTGTAAAACAAACAATCAGAGAAAGTTATTTACGCTTTAAATGTCTGAAACCGACTTTGGACGCTAAGCAGTTCACTCGCATGGTAAATTAATCAGAATATTCATCGAAGTAATAAAGAAATATGTGACGATTGAATCTACAATAGCAGCTGCACGACATCTGCTTCACATAACAGCTACCACAATTTTTTCATACAAGATCATTCCGTTTAGGTTTAATAAAAAAATCCATAGGTATTGTTTGAAATTATGTAAATCTTGATGCTTTGCTCAATATCTGCGTACTTTGTCAGCAGATTTAAACCATCAGCTGTTTAATAGTATTTACGTAACGTAGAATACTTATACAATGTATCGCTTTAACTTTGGGTAGATAATTAAAATTATATTCTTATAATGTCACACAAAGTAAACTAAGTAGAGTTTGTCGTGATGTACGATTATTCTGTTCCGGCAACGGATAAAGCCTGTCCCTTCGCAAGGTCGGCAACGCATCAGCAATCAAGTCGAGGCTGTGCCTATGTCAACTGCAATTCATGGTCTTTATCACAAATAGAGTTTCTTGGTGTGATATACATTACCTATATACATTACCCATATAAAGGCAAGGGTTTGATTTACGGGCTTAACTTATGATATTGAAATACTAGATAATGATACATTTGCAAACGTACCTATTAATTAAAATCGAATAGATGATTTATTGTCTGTCTAGATAGACAATACCCGTGGAGACCTCCCATAAAATGTATATGTAATAATCTATTTTATAATGTAATACCTACAGCCTAAATAGTCATCACCTGCATGCTAGTCTCCAAACGAAAGCCACATGGTGGTCGAACCTTGACATTCCGAAAGTTAAAAATAATTCTCTATTTCAGTTACCTAAATCTATGCAAGTTTTGGAAAATAACTCTTAAATGTACAGTGTTAAGGTAATGATTAGTTTTGTCCGCAGTGAGCCCGCATTTGGGGTGCGGTGCCTGTGTATTATTTTACGACGACCGTTCGCGTTGCTGCGCTACCCCTGCTGTGCGGCTGCGCACGTGGCCCGCCCTGCCCTGCGAGGGGACCCGGGACCCGGCAGATGTTCGCTTCTACATTTGTAGGGTTGCCCAAATTCTATTCATTGTATGCATGTGTGTGTAGTTAACGGTAAAGTATTTGAACTCGTACGTCGTTCTGGATTTTAACAAACGCTACATGATATTAATAACAAATAGTAATAATCCAAATAGGTAAATGAGTTCTCATCTAAAACTGTATGTGCCCGTAGCGACTCTTTATGATATTTGTGTATGTACCTACCGAATAAAAAAACGTGAAATAGGTACTATAAAATTGCCTGAATATAACAAAGTGCACGGCAGTGCGCTATGTCAAGACATCCTGTAATGCATGATGATAAGAACTATTATTTCTTATATTACTGTTCAATTTAAATAGCATTGATAAGGGTAGACCTAGATAGAACCAGTTTCATCATGAACCTTCTGTCATAGCGTTCCTACTCAGTATTACTAATTGGCGGTGTCAATGTTTATTAGTCAGGTACCTACGAAGTTCTTAATCATCGTTTTAAAAAAAGAAAAAGAACAAGTGATAGATACCTACTTGTAAAAATAATATATTTACATGTTATTAGAAGCAATTTTTAGAGAATAACAAGAAAATAAAAACAATAATATGCTTATTTTGGCCAGAAGTACTCCTGTTTATTATTACAAAGGCACAAATTTGTATAGGGTCACCGTCAACATCGGCTAATCGGACGGTTTATCGAATTCTTATCACCGCACCGCATACAGGCGAACTCATGCGTCTGTGTGGGAATAAAACGTTCATACGTCGTCGCTTATGGTCGCATTCCACGCTATTATGTTCGCAAGATTCCGAGCCTTGTAGCTTCGCTGAATGCCTTGTTGTGCTGCCTTCGCTTCGGTTCGCGGCGAAATTTTTTGCGGGCCGCGTTCGTAAATCAAACCGGTAGGCAACTACTCATTACGTTATGTATAGTAACGTTAGTTATTTGATGTTGAAGTCATTCGCTTGCGATAATGTATAATGAACATGATCAAAACTACACAGTAGGTGGGGTATGCATGTGGGACTATTAATGATAACTTGAGTACCAAACAAAACAAGTTCGTCGTTTAAAGGTAACATAGATTATTATAGACTTAATTACTTAGATTAAATTATGTTTAAATTTATTGCATGTTTATATACATAACAAGTATCTATATTTACGCAATAATATTAAAACAAAAGAGATATAAAAACAAAATAAATTAGGTAAATACTCACGAAATTTGTATTTCTCACGACGTCTCACAATGTGACTCGAGGAAGTATTTTTTCTCACAGTGTTAATAAGTAGATGTTTAATAGCACGTTGAATCGATAAGTCAATGAAATATTATAACAGTCTATGTTACTGAAACCTTCATAACAACGTAACTAAACCGGCAAAGTACGAAAATCAATATGCAAGTATCAGAATCGCAATAACTCCGTCTACATTTGTCTGAATAACACGACACGGTACTTAGTTCTGCGACGCAAAAAATATACTGACTTCTACCGTTTATTATCCATTGTCCGTCAAACACACTGATGCAGTAAGTATTTGTTGTTATTTCATAAAATCCAACTATAGCGCCACGACTCTGTTGACGAAATAGTCGCGTTTGACATTTGAGCCGAGCCCACTGCGATTGGAATCCACGGAATGTCAAATATTTTCAGTGCTGCCATCTATGTACAAGAATCTCATACTTATTATAGGCGGCACACTGGAGCGATCAGCGATGCGATGGTTACTTTGCTTCGTTTCATTCTGGTAGCCGTGAATGCAAATTATATATAATAACCTTAAAAATACAGAATGAATGCGTATTTGCATGTAATTTAATCATTTAGTTAGCTTTCGATCCCGAGAACATGATGATAAAATATGAAAGTGTGAGCTCACGTTTGCGAATCCAATGGAATGCAGCTAAGTTAAGGCCGCCTCTGGGCGACGTCACTAGCGCAGGCGCGCGTGATATCAGGCCGCGTCTGCTGCAGGGTTATCGACACATGGCATGGAGGCGAGGAGTAGGGTCGCCACTGCGAGCTCCGTGGTTGCCACCCGGCATTGGCATCGGCATGCGCATGTAGCGTAGCATAACTGACTGTTTCGGTTCGATACTTTCGTTAGAATTTTTAATTTAATATGAAAAACTATACATTGTTCTTTTACATACACAATATTATCAAGATTCTAGCATTCCGACTTCATTAGACAAAGGATTTTCAGGATAAGTTTGATTCGTCAAATAATATAATAGTTACCTACTTGGTACTTATGAGATCCAATGTCATTACATTACCTACTGAAGGTTTAATGTTTTAATATGCTCACGAACCAATTAATATGACTAAGAAGAAAGCAATGCAGGTAGGCATGTAATAAAATTGTAAATATTTTTGTTTACTCAAAGTGGGTAAAATGTGGTAAACTAGTTATACCTAGCTCCATCTATGAGTGCATTTACACACTAGATAGCTATATAGAACAGTTTGAGTGTAAGTAGGTAGTTACTAGATGGCATTTATAACGTAAACTGTAGATGCTTAGATGGAAAAACGACCCCGATGCCTATCTTAAAGACTGGCCCACTAAGGCAAATAACACAGGCTTTAAATAAATAGTAATAGGGGTTTTCAATTCCAAACTCTGCTTGTGACACAATCTTTATTATACTCTAACACAACATTCTTCAATAAACTTCAGAAATAATTCAACGCATTGTCAACACAAATTAAGCAGAAGTTATACTAACTAAACGACCATTCTTATTTTTCTAAATACAAGTTTTCGTAGTAACTGCATCTCTTTGCTAAACCTAGGGGTCGGTGTAACTTACAACAATAGCTCATTGGATAATTCGTGTTCACAATCAACATTAAAGAATTGGCTTTATCCAAAAAGAGTATAACGATTTGTTCGGTGAAGGTATATTTCTAAATGATTATAAATTCTGATACAAATAACATAAAAGATTAAATGTTTTTCTTATACTTTACTATAGAGGAAATGGATTAACAGTAGGTAAAAATGATAAAAAAGAATACGATATGAATAAGATAGAATTTATGGTCAAACAAAAACAAAAAATTGGTTGCCTGTAAAGTCGGTATACGGGCGAAAGTTTTACGTGACAACGACTTTGAGTGGTAAAATAATTTTAATGTGAATATTCATTCGTATAGTAGGAAGAAGGATGAAATAATAGTAACAATTTAAAACATAACGTCACGTTACGTGAGCGGAGCGTAACGCAGTTTCTTGAAGTGTCACCCGGCAAACCAATTTATAAGACGTTGTCACGTCAAAACTTGATCAAATAAGATTGTGTGGATATTTTATACTTCACATAAAGGACATGGATTTTACGGTTCTGCGTTATACTCAGTTGGAAAAAGCCTCAAAACAGCTATAATAATTATATATTAATCTCATCACTCGTATATCACTAAAATAGGTATACAATATTTTATTTATTAATAGACATCTCATTGGGAATCGATTAGTAGGTATTCCTAGGGCCTGTTACACTAAAATTTGGTTCCATTTTTCGTAAGTGGTTTAACCTTAGTTAAAATATTCACTTTAGAAAGTGTACACTACATAATTAAGGTGTAAATTAAAAAAAAATATGTACAACTTGATAACTAACATAATGTGCTGTTAACCGAATAACTCAGTAATCACTACTAGTAGAATTCTATGATCATACTGTGTTTCTTAAGTCTACCATCTCATTTATTTTGTACCTAAACTACCTAGGTACTTATCTTCTACTAAACCAGTGCTTGGTACACATACAGAAAAAAGGAATATCAATCATCTCATTTGTTATTCGCCTTTAACATAGAATACGTTTAAAAATATTTTAAGTTGGGATTAATGCTTTGACTAACAAGCCTTATCATGTGGGTAACTTTTACATAGGGAATCAAATAAGTAACATCAACAATTTTTTCACACTCATACGCAAAATTACGTTGATAAATAAATACTAAAATCAAGTCTCTTCGTGGAAGATTGGAAATAATATGTCTAAAGATATTATTACAAAAGCATAAAAGTATCCATACCGGTATCTTTTTATGAGAATGTTAGGTAAAGTGTTACGTGTTAGGAAAATGGCAATTTAAAGCCAAGCCATTTTCTTATATTTTATTGCGGTTTACATAACTACGTTTTGCATACCTAATAAATGTTTAATTAAACTTATTTAAACAGGGTTGAAAGCGTTGAAAATGTTTAATATAGGTAGGTACTATCATGAATTTCAGCATATTCGCACTGTATCAATTTTGGAAACACAAAACGTTAGACACATTTACAGTTGAACTTATTACCTAGGAATAATAATAAGTTGTACCTAATATAATGCGAATATCAATTATAATTCACTTCAGAAGCTGTGTAGGTTTTAGAGACAATAATACAACTAATAAAGTATTTAAATATCTTTTGAACAACTCGCAGAATATACCGCGTTATCATTTTTTCAAGCTCTTCGTATAGTTCAAAATCTCCAGTAGGTTTTTATTATTTTTGATAGCGATATAGGGTATATTTCTTCGACAAAATTGATGACCACATCTACAGTAGGTACTTATTTTTTTATTGTGTTCTCTGTATTATATGTATCTTCTATATAAATAGTGTTGTATAATATTAATAATTGTATGTGTGAAAAATAAAGATGTCTGCCAACAGAGGCTATTTATTATGATGTTGTTAACTTTATAATTTTCCTACGTTATCTTTATAAACTATCTAAACATGTGTACCTTACGATTATTTGGTGGCTAGCTAGACCATACTTTCTTTATTCATAAATATTCTTAAAACTTCAGGGGACGGTTTAAAAAACGTGATAACGAAACCGGTATTTTCACATCAATAATTTATTAATCATCATTAATTTCTATGTATGAGAATAAGCTATTGATTTTTATAATTTTATATTGTTCTGATTTACCTATGTTTATTATATTCATAAAGATGTGTTCTTATATATAAAATAGTTCTACTGTGGTTGTGACAGGAATCCAATAGTATTATTTTTGTCATTAGGTACATAAAGAGTTATTTATTTATTCGTCATATAATATTGTACCTACATTATTATGGATTTTCTACGTCTATCAGAAATTTGTATTTTCACGTAACATTTTTTTTATTATTGAATATTGTGCTTTTTGTTCTGGAATGTTTGTTATTCGATACTAAAACAATGTATCTACCTAAGGTGTTACGAAGATATAAACGAAATATGTAAAATAATTATTTCAAAATTTTATGAATTGATGGAAAAAAATTTAAGTCCAAAGAGAATAGGAATATGGGACGAGTTTAGTCAAATATAATTTGGCTCATTGTAGAAACCTCGTTGATTTATTTGTTTGATTTTAATATTAGTATTTTTTTGTCTTTAAAGGCCAACAGGTGATGTCAGATTTAAATAAATGAAACATGTAGATATTAATGTGCTTTGTTGTAACTAACTAATTATATAAATATCTTATTAATTATATAATTTATAAATAAGTTTTATATATTCATAATATAGCAAAACCGCAACGTAAATTCTTTTTCTCTTAAAAAGTAATTAATTAATATATTTTTATAATATCACATTGAAATTAATTTAGGTAGTTATATAATATTCGAAAATGATATGTAGCCAAGTAATTCTTCATATTACGGACCTTATCATAAATTCTCAATGTAAATGCCGCACCAATATACATATAAAATTAATTTTGTAAATATGGAAGGAAGGTAAGTTGTTCGAAATTAATTTAATTAAATAGGCCGTCTCTTAATTGGATGGCTCAATTAATTTGTAAAAATAATTAAGCAATACTAGAGCTCGGACAAATTGCCCATAAATGAGTCAGTCCTGCACCGTCAATGGACAGTTCTATTGGGACAATCCTAAGCTCAAAAACTGCAATAATTCTATTGTACGTTACTATGTACACATTTTATGAATTTGTTTTTAAGGACTAAAAATAAATTTATTCAAAGTTGACACAAAAATCATTAATAGAAAATAGTGAGTTTCCACTATTTTGGACCTTGCAGGGAATTCACATAATATATAGATAATAATTAATTTTATGAAATTAAAAAGAGCGTTTCCGACGGAAGTAAAAGCATTTTATACTTTAACCACAAAATACCTGTATCAATACCTATACATACATTTAGGGTATGCAACGTTTTTTATTCTCTGATATTTACGCATCATCATATGCATGGTTCCGGCGTGCAGTTCATACATTGTTTATTTTTATTACAAAAACAATTGCCTGACAAAAAGCAGTGGTCGATCGCGTGACATTAAAGGGCGTCGATCGCCGACATCAGTATCGTCTTGCAACGGTGCCGCAGTGATCGGTGTCATTCGTAGAGGTCTCGTAGACGATGACTCGGCGCATCTCCCGCACGGAGTACGGCGCACGCCGAGGGGTCGCCGCCACCACCACACTCCCTCTACCGATGCCTCATAGCTAGCTTTATTATAACCCGAACTCCCCGAGGCTCCTACGTTGTCGTAGCCCATAGAACCGTCGTAGTTTGCTTTATTAAATCCCACAGCCCCTTTGTCGTAGCCTGTAGCTCCATCACCTTTGTCGTAACATGTTGCTGAAGATGTAGACGGTTCGTACATTGATTTAGCGTAACCCGTATCATAGTCTGTAAGTGCATCATCGGTTTTGTACCTTGTCAAGTCGTAAATACCACGGTCGTAGCTTGTTGATCCTTTGTAGCTAGTCTTTTCGTACATTGAAGAAACGTCGTAATCTTGTTTTGGCCATGCTCTGTCTGACCAAGTGGATGTTTCGCTGTCGCAGGGTGTAACGGGGGCGCTTCGAATAGTTTTTGGTGCGTAATACGTTATCGTGTCGTCGGTTGGTGATCCACGTTTCTGAAGAATGTGGAAAAATAAGATTTAATCAAAGTTGGACAAATAAATATTTATATCCTGGCACATTTTAATATATAATAATTAAGTCTAGTCAGCCAGTAGCGCACTTCTGTGATTCGTTTAGAAGGATTAGAGGACCGGTAAAATTAAAGACACATTTTACTTGAAATATTAAAGCCAATAAATACATAGGCAGCAGTGACCAATAAATTTGACTTTAAGATCATTTTCTCTCTGTTTATCGACTTTTAATATAAGTACCTACTAACCTTCATTATATTGAAGCTAGGTAGCTTGAAGCGTCACACTTCCTGCAAAAACTTTATCGGACAAACTCCTTGTCGGTTATCGCCGGAGCGAATCATCACCATGCCGTCAACTTCATCACCCACTTGAATCACGATCTGATCACGGAGTAGCATCAAGCCGTTGTCACCGTCAGATACCTGGAAGAAAAGAGAATAGGTAAACATCAGTAACTACCTTATGTAACCTACTTGATCAATTAGGTACATACTACGTAGTTAAATCCACCGCTGCCGCGCTCCTAGCATATTCGCATATAAATGTCCAACTTTATAGATTTACAAAAATAACACGTATGTTAAATATTTATTTACCTGAAGGTTATGAGTGACCTGCAGTGGTCTTTCACCAGCTTGTAACTTAGTGCAATACTTCGAAGGGAAGTATCCGATCTTGCCCAAGCATTTCCCCTTCCACCAATCAGGGTCTGATGTGTCAATCACTGTCACTTTATATCCCGCCTTCAGATCCAATTCGTCAGCGTGACGCGACTTGAAGTTGTATAAAATCACGTATAGATTTGTCGGCAACAGACGCTGATGTTTCTGAAAATTCGATTTAAAAACTGGAATGAAATTACTGAGCAAAATATTTGTACAACTGATTGCAAATTTTTTACCATAGCGCGACTTTGTAAACTTATTTAAATAAGTGCGTAAATAAAGCTTCCTCTAACTAGGTCAAGATTGTGCCTGAGAAAAGTTTGCGCTCCGTATTTAGTAGTACCTACTCAAGTAGTTTATTAATTCTTAGTATTAGCAATAGAAATATAATCATATCCACAGATTCATAGGTATTTGATTTAATATTTATTTAGTCTAAATAAAAGCTCAAAATACATTTAATAACAAGCGCACTTCGAATCAACACACGTCTCTGTAAGCATCTCATATTTATCTTGAAAGTATTTAGGTAATATATACTATGTACCTATCTGTAATGCCAATCTATTTTATTATGTTCCGATGTACGGATCCCTTATTATTTTTTGGGTTCCGTACCTCAAAAGGAAAAAACGGAACCCTTATAGGATCACTTTGTTGTCCGTCTGTCCGTCCGTCCGTCTGTCAAGACCCTTTTTCTCAGGAACGCGTGGAGGTATGAAGCTGAAATTTATATCAATTACTCAGGTCTACTGTTCCTTGAAGCTGTGAAAAAATCAAACTTCTAAGCCAACTCAATCAAAAGATACAGCCGTTTATGCCGCAAATTTTCGACACTTGCAAGGGAATCAAAACCTACAGGGTGCTTCCCGTGAACTCAGAATCTTGAAATTTGGTACGAAGCAACGTCTTATAGCATAGATAAAGGAAAAATTACGAAAACCATAAATTTTTAGTTACATCACATAATATATATTTTTTTAATAATTTTAAACTTACTACCCATTTCCTCATAAACGCGTAGAGGTATTAAATTGAAATTCATACCAAATACTCAGGTCTATAATACCTTTAAGCTGTAACAAAATCAAACTTCTATGTCAACGCAATCAAAAGAAACAGCAATTTAAGCTGCATATTTTGAAACTCGCAAGTACTCGCAAGGGAATCAAAACCTAAAGGGTACTTCCAGTCGACCTAAAATCTTGAAATTTGGCATGAAGCAATGTTTTATAGCACACGTATAGGAAAAATTCCGAAAACCTTAAATTTTTAGTTACATTACAAAATATATATTTTTTAATAAATATAAACTTATTACTTAACGTTATTAATTGTCGTAATGAACGAACTTTGTAAACCTTGCAGGTTTGTACGGAACCCTCGGTGCGCGAGTCCGACTCGCACTTGGCCGTTTTTTTTAAATTAAAAACTGTTATTTAGGTATTAACAGTGTGACAAAAGATGGCGCTACTGGACACGAGCATTTAAGAAGCTGAATATCTAGCGGAGCCATACTTACGTTAGTCTGCTTGACTGGCGAAGGGCATGGACTAGCGCTGTTGGAAGACAGGCTTTTATCTGGCTCATCCGGCAGTTCCACGCTGCTCATACGCCCACCTCTAGCACTAAGAAGTCTCCTGCTATGTACCGGCGATGATGGAGCTGCACAATGGATTTGTACGTTCTAATAAACAATCTATATTGAAGAATTCCTTTTTTGAGCATCGTTTTCAAATGATTTTACTGATGAGTAATTGAAATTAAAACTGCCTAATAGGTTTGATGTATATAGGTTACTATTTTATATGATACCGGCAAACTGTATAAATTGTATAATAAAGCATTCTACCTATTCAATACCTTCGAAAATATTAAAAAATCAACAAAATAATGTTTCTCACAAATTACCCTTCCGAGTGAAAAAAATCGCCTTCATATGCATTACCTAAAACCCGATGCGTGTTTAAGACATCGAAGCGTACAGACAGCGGGAAGCGACAAAGTTTTTTTTATTATGTAGAAAAGATACGATAGGTACAAGTAATACAATTTGCGTGTGGTGAAAAAAAATATATTAGATTGGCTAATAAAGAATATTTCTCCCAATAGAAAGATATAAATGCTTATTGCTTGTATTTCTATTTTTCGAAAATTGGATTTTATTCGTTTTACTCGCTGTTTGAAACGAATTTACCGAGTAGGTACTGCCTAATTTTGACGTTCAATGTCTGATATTTTTATTTAATAATATATAACAGTAAATCACCCGATATTTTATGAAATTTTATACAATTTGCCAGTAACTTATTGACCTTAATAAATAACACGCAAAATGTGTAGTTAGCTATTAGGCACACAATCGTATTTCGGACAGTTTCCGTTCCAGTTTCAAGTAACGATAAGCTTTCACAGTTGCGTGAGAAACCCATTCTATTGGAATCCTGAACTCCCTCGAATGTAAAGAGGTTGAAATATAATATAAGTGCGGTTTAAATAGGGGAATGTGGGTGAAACCGGGTAGTAAGTGAAACCAGATCGTTGCTATTTTGATTGTAAGTACTAGATTTATAATTCTTGGTTTACGAATAATTTAAAATATTTTGTTTATTGTTAGTGGGTCAAACTGTAGGTTTTCCGAATCTGAATTTACAGGATTAATATATAAATTATAATACATTGTATATATCTTGTAGTTATTTGGACCGTTTGATTAGTCACAAATATTTTCACGCCAATGTTTAAGTTATATTTAAACATATAAATACATAATGATTGTTTTATTGTGTCTTTTTCTTAACTAACCGGTATCCCCCCACATTCATAGTGCTGTATATAATAAATCACTCACTTGCATAGATTATAGATGATATTATGGCATATATTTATTATAATATAATCTATAGAATAATCAAACATCTAGGTACAAGTTATCTAATAAAATAATATAGCAGCAGAAATACTGTAGGTATCAGTAAATCGATAAAGCTCTAATGAATAATGTGGTCCTTGTAATGATTTGTGTTATCTGTAACATTTGAAAATAATAACACTGGTGTAGTTAATATTAAACTTAAATATTGTTTGATCATACCACTAATTAGGGTGCATACTTTAATAGTTACTATATTATTCATTAGATGCTTTATTAAAATCAAAAAATATTTAACGTACATGAATGTGTATAACTATGAATCGAGTAGTTATTTGTTCTATTAAAGCCATGCCTCATGCAAACTGCTCTGTAGTCTGAAAATTAAAAAATTATAATAAATGTAAGTACCGCAACTAAATATGAGCTACTGATAAAATCATAGCTGATGTAAAAGTAAATCCAATTCAAGAGAATTTCCACCAAGAAATATTAAATTGACGAAGACCAAATATTCAGGAAGCCAATTTTTTTCTGTTTTGTTTTCGAAGGAAGTAATTGAAAAACGACACCAAACGAAAGCAAAGAAATGATAACAAACACCAAAAAACGTTTAAACAGCTTCAGAAGACGACGACATCGCACCACACGAATAGATTTTCTAGATATCAATAAACAACGAGAACTCACCTAGTCATTCTATAACACACAAGCTAAGCCAAGAGAGTCATTGAAGTGAACATCGATTGTGCCCACAAAACACTGCTCGACATAAATTTACCAGAGTCCAAATAACGTTTAACCTTCATCAGTATTAGAAGTTTAGCGAAAGGCAAAAAGATTTTTAGGTAGAACGCTCGCCGTCCGCAGGAGCTTTAACATTTATTAAGTTATGTTCGGTCTCTGTTCAGTATTGAACAATGAGACAAAAAATATTGCTTTTACTTTGATTAATTCGGAACTTCCGTCATAAACTGAAGTACGAATCATATTGTTACAATTTTAAGCTCTAGCTAGAACTGGTTGGAAACGTTCTTGATTGTTTAAAAAGCTACAGAGGAAGCAACAGACAATTAAAAGCGTGTTGTTATTTGGACTGAGGCGTGGTTATTACTGCGATGCTCGTACATAATACTCGGCTGCCCTGCGAGGGCTGCTGATCGCGCGGCGGCCGCCTCCTCAGCTCGCCGCACTCCGGCGAGTCCAGTGACAGGCTCTTCATCCTAAGGTTCAACTTTTGACGTCTCGGCGAGTGCGGCGCTATAACATTGACGCAGTGTAAGCATTGGGCAATCACTTAACAATTTTATGTCGTTCGATGTAAGGTTCTGTTTCAATCATCGATTACTATTATTGCTTCTTACTTTATACGGAAACTATAGGTTGTCTGGTCAAACTTTAATGATTCTAATAGCACTAGAAATGTGTATGGGAAAACAAAACGATTGATCATCTAAGTGATGACTTAAAATTGTTTCTGTGAATTATAACACTAATATTACAGTCGATTTAATTTAGAAATCTTTCTCACTATATTAAAATGATCGATTCAAAGTTCGTATAAATATTACAGTATTGAGAAAGATAACTATATTTAAATTGTATTATATTAACATTCACCAAATACAAGCAACTAGTTAAATATAATTTCTACTACAAAAATAAATCTGTTGGTAAAGTTTGAAAACAAGTGCAAAGCTGTGCAAATAATATTAATAAGAAAGAAAATAGATAGATAAAGACTAGGTACCTACAATCCGTAAATAAATCCTAACAAACTACAAGTTCTAAGAGAGTAAAATAAGTATATATGAAAGACAGTACTGCGACGTTATTCAAGTGGCTATGGTACTGTATAAGTAAATTTGACTATCAGGTGCAGCTTGTCATCAGTAGCCCTGAATGGATAGTGGTACAGTGGGTAACATAAAAGTGGCATATGTTGCATGAATTTTAGTAACAAAATGCTCGTAGATGCAACCGATTTCTCAGTTGAAATGAAAGTTGTCTACGGGGCTTCGTTTTATGTACGATGTTAATTTTGGTACCAGGTAAGGGACTGGTGCGGTCTGCCTGTCTCAACATTTGCGCACTCTTGGAGTTCTTCATCGAACCTGTGTGGACAAGTAAACAGGAACGAGTCTATAATCATATCAAAACTGTTTTACTCAGCCCTATCACTACGGGAAATGCCCTGTAAATTAATGGAACGCCAACATAAAGGTGGGTGAGTCGTAAACAAAGCGAAAACAAACTAAAACGTTAGTCAATTTATAGGTACTTAATTACATTCTCGTATGTTACGTTAGTGATAAGGTTAAATTACTTTAGTGTTCTGTGACGTTACTTTGTTTAACATGAGTTACGGAATAGTGAAATTTATTAGTCGTGATGCGATAGAAGCAAGAGTTTTGAGTTATGAAGAATAAGTGCAAGTACATCGATTTTGTGTTAAATGTTGTACTGCTGTAAAAAACGCCATGCATTCGCCGACACGCCGTGATAAGCCATGCACCACTTACATTCGAACCCGATTGATCGTAGTAAAATATTTCCGAATTAAAATCAATACAGTGCTTGAGGATAATTAGAAAAAAATATTGCTTGGATTTGACTTTTATTGTAACAATAACAATATACATATCACAGTACGCGGGGCGCTTCAGGGTTATTATAAAAAAGACATCCGTGAAGCGGCTATCGGGGACAGGCCAAATTGCCGCGCTGAGTCAGTGCTCTTGCCTACGAGGCGATATGATTAAAGGTTTCATTCCCGTGGGGTTGAGTCGCTAATCATTTTTTCTTGCGGACGCTCGCCGTGGACTTGAGTATCGAAGGCGGGGGATCACCGTTCTCATTAATGAAACATAGAGGTTGGCCGAAAGGTCGCGTCGCTGTCTCCTCCGATTCTGCAAAGATAACGCGCGAACAAAACAAAATAAATAAAATAAAATTTGGTACATACATTGCATTGTCACGAGTAACACACAAACATATAAATAACAAAATAAAATAAATTATAAACAATAAAAGGAAATGTTTGGGTCTGGAATGTTATTTGACATTAAAGTCTATATTGCTTTTTTATGAAATGGTGAACCCTACGGTAGGACACGTTCAAGCATCTAAGGTGTTTGCCGAGCTTCGTCTAGTTTTAGTCCTATGTCTAAACTAACACTGCAATCGCGAAAAAAACATAAATGAACATAAAATACTGAACACACAACGAAAATGAGGCACCGTAACCCAATAAGAAGACGGGACAAATAAAGCTGTGTCTTAGAGAGCGATGCGCTACGGCAGCCGAGGGCGCGTACTTTCCGGCAGAGAAATGGACCGGTGCTGCGGCGAGCCGCGGCGGGAGCGCGAGCCCCACATGGACAAACTCTTGACGCCGGCGAACAGCCGCCGCCGCACGCCGCCGTCGGGCCGCGTCGCCCCGCCTACCGACAAGCACCGCTCAGTACCGACCGCACCCTGCCCCCGCCCTGCCCCCGCCCTGCGCCCGCGACTATACAATACGTGCAAAAAACAATCGACACTACTGAAAACGAGTGATCTGAGAGAAGCTGCCGGTCGGCCGTCGCGCGGTCGCCACGACGGCCGGCGGCCTACGCGTACGGCGCGACTCGACTCGAGCGGGAAGCGAGCGAGCTCGGGTGCGGCGCCAGACCTGAGCTGGAGGAGATGGGCTGCGGCGCCACGGCCAGCCCGGCGGAGGGCCGCGCCGGCGAGCGCGCGGGCGGCGTCTCGTCCGACGCCGGCGCCGGCGCCGACACGCGCACTACCGGCCCCCCCCCACCCGCACCCGCACCCGCACCGCCAGGCTTCGCTATTTCGTTGGCCCGCTTCAGAACTTGGTAGGTCTGATCCACTTCCTCCTCTGAGCATCGAGCGAAATGCGGTTAAAGACAACATCTTGATATCCAGAATGATAAGGGTCACATGGAACTCTGGGTTAGTATGTGCGCGAATCGGACGAATGGTGTTGGTAGGTATGGTATTTGCGTGTTAGTGAATACTTAGTCCCTGTACAGTCTGATCTGGAAGGGTCTGTCGAGAGGTGTTAGTACAACAGAACGCTCGGCATCGGGAGGGTGCAGAGGGGTCACTCCTGACTGACTAATACTGTACCCTCGTCATAGTAGCTATCGAAATCGTCATCGAACGCGACCGATCCCTTGAACGAGATCTTGGTTAGTCTCTGCCCTGGCAGCCAGCCGTCCTCCACCCCTGGACAACGTGAAGTTAGCTTCTGACTATGCGTAATAGCTGATGCGTGTTTATGAGTTATTGTGTATGTCTATTGCAAGCATAACAAAGGGTCTGTGTCTCTTATGTAAGTAAAATGTATAGGCTGACTTGCACAACAGATTTTGATTTCCAGATGAAACGTCATGCTATATCCATCTAATTGCTTACAAACGTATAGTGATTTTATTTAAGCAAGTCGCCGAGTTTATGTTTCAAAAGGCCTTTTCCGGTCTTGCCAAAGCAAACCGGGTGTTATCTTTTCCATGGATTGGGTATACCTACCTACTAGGTACATTATGTTGTATTGTCATATCAACTATCAGTTCATTTTATGTATACTTAAACAATAAAACTTACCACAACCTCTGGTGGCATGTTCTAATACGTGGGCAAAATAAAATTGCAGTAATATGTATAGATCTACGATTATGATTGACTATATTTATTTATATTGTTTATTATTTATTAAATTGCTAAGTTATATTTTAATAAAACTTACTTTCATCTTCGAAGGCAGTCTCTTGAACCCTATGAGACTCTATTTCCGAAGTGCTCTTCTGTCTACGCAAGAGTCGTGACTTGGTCTGGCACTTGCCAACCTGTGGTAAACAATCCATGTGGACGTTCATTTTGCACAATCGACATCGAAGTCCCTGACGAGTATGTCCTGTATAATGAAAAACCACATAACAGCTTCCTATTGCACTCAAAATCACCACAAGAACATTTATAAAATAGAGAATCAAATGAAAATTATTGCATAGTTAAATAAAAACAAACGGTGTAGATTAACTTGATTGATTTTTTTATCGTAAATTAGATTAATCTATACTTACGCCAATTAGGAAAACATGAATTTACTACGTTAAAGTTAAAAATGCTAATCGAAATTATTTACTTAAATATGAAGTGTAATAAAATAACATGTACCTACTATTATTCATGTAACCTAAATTGTACCTTTCTTTTTACTAAGAAAGAATTCGTTTTAGTTCCTAATCTAACGGCCTTGATTTGTGACAGGTGACACGGAACAATGAAGTGCTAATGCCACACTAATACCAACGCAGGTCATCTACCTCTTTGCCACCTCTACATTGATATCATAGTAAGTACTCGAGCAAAGTACTTATTTGTCTATCAAAATTGTGCAGGCAAAATTCGGCAGTTCAACGAACTCGAACAGCGCTATTCTCGGTAGATATATAAAGGTGAATAATTTCATGACCTTACACCAAGTTTAAGCAGGTAGCTATGTTGCCATTCAATTCGGCTAACAGTTCGTTTAGGTGCCAGGCACAGGCGGGAACAGACATCGTTATTGTGGTGGTTATTAGTTTATTCAAATTTATACACATCATTGTCTTGAAAATAATATAATTTGTAGCATTCGAATGTCAAAGAATATTAGAATGGCATTAACGGTATCAATATAATACAATCTATGTTGACTTATTGCTCTATACTTCACAATTATACTTTGTCTGTTTTATTTTTTCCCAATAGATGTAGATATTTATATAAATGTCTGAATGCTAACTCTTCGCTATGTACCTACGTGCCTACCTGCTGCTATAAGTTTTCAAGACTATTTAACTTTACTATTATGTATTTATAGTTTGATCGTAAATTCACACCGTATATGTAAATAATGTACTTACACGTGTGTTAAAAGAAATAAATTAACCGAACATACCTCTTAAGACTTGTGAGCAAACGTCGCAAGGGGTTATTTTCTTATACGTATATTCTTGAAAGTTATGAGCCTCAGAGTCACCGCCAGCGCGCATCGCCTCTCGAGCGGCTCCATTCCTCCTATGAATCGTACATATTTCTTAGAAATATTTTAGATGTATAAAAGTAGTTACATTAATATTTATATGGCCTAGCTCTAGACTCAAGGGAGCTGGTTTTCGAACTTCGTGTGCTTATCATCGAATCATAGAACATTTTATAATGTATGTATATGTGAATTAAATACAACTAAGTATATAACCTGTAGCATAAGCGTGTTGGAACTGTAAGCAACGGAGTGGTGTAGAATATAGAGGATCATTTATCACAATGACACCATGTTCTCTACAGACTATCATAGACAGTTGTTAATATATATCACGAATATCGATCGCTGTAGTTCAAGGTGAAGGGTACTGGCAGACAACAGGCGTATTTATCTATGAGGTGATCGGGAATCATTCCCGTGACTGCCGCCAGCGTTGTTACAACACCTAATGATCACTCCGTAATTACCTCAATTTCCTTGAACGTTGGCATTCATTGGTTTGTATCACGAACTGTCGTCTACAGAAACGAGGCTATAAAAGGATTATTTTACTATAAAAGTTGCAATAAAACAACGGGACTGAGTTATTTATATATTTACCGCGAACTAAATGGAAAGCTTCGAGCGAAACAATTAGAAGTAAATTAAGAAATCAAGCAAATATATTCGCAGAAGCGTGTGCTGTTGTAGTTAAACTAGTAAGCTGGTGAACAAGAAGGACTAAACTTGTAAGTACACACTCGGTTCTATAAACATGCTAAATGTTGGTATGGTCTACATGTGAGGGGATGAGCATTAAGTTCGAGTAGAAATAGTCAGGGGGTAATAGGAACACATTTATTAAGATAGGCTCACACCTACAGAGCTGTTACCTCATTGCCATAACCGTCGACACCGCGTGGTACATTTGATTTTTTCTTTATCGATGCAAAAAGAGAGAAACACCAAGATGAACATAACACACGAGATAAATGTGATTGCATAAAAATATTAAGATGATGTGCAGCAGTCTGTGATGCAGCAATGCATGGTATGTCAAAAAATATTCAAGTAACTTTAATGAACATAATTTTAGGAAATCTCCTATGAGTTGACTATGATGATAGACATTGATGCAATCACAGTACACAGTAACGTTGTAAGAGATCCAATTTGGTATGTAAACTAAATACATTTGGATGAATTACAACATACTTACAACTAATGCATTAGTATTGTTTAAGTTTATTGTAGATAGGTATATTAGTCACTTTTGTGAGTAACATATATAAAATATAGCAGGCAGGCATTATCGGGAATAACATGAAATTATTAAAGTGTTGTTCTTAGCTTTAATAAACTAACTTGAAGAGTTGAAGTTTTAACTACTTGAGACGAAATAAACAGAAAATTATATCTTTTGTATGAATTTCGTTATTTGAAGATTCATTATTTACACAAAGCTCTTCTTTACCAGCTAGGTACCTACCGCTCTTTTAAAGGCATTTGTACAGCAATAAAGTTTAGTGTTCTTACATATTTTCAAAATATATATATACACTTACTCGTTATTTAATGATTTTGGTTTACTAATTAAGAGGTTTTTTTTATTTAAATGAAGAGGTATTAACCTTGTTAAGCACGTTAAGGAAGCCTTATGAATTATGCGGACACTCATCCTCATAATCTTATTTGTGAATATAGTCATAATGCGCTTATAGGCATAATGTCTAATAAATTTTATTGTGATATGAGAATTTTCTAGTAGATTACTAAAACTATCTAGATTAGGTATAGGGAATATTTCAATTTAGATTCGACAGCCATTATGGACAGCTTAGATCATGTTAGCTCGATTAAAATGAATCTTGCTCGTTCAATTACGAGCTACACGACGTTGTTTCAGTGAAATATTGACAGCGCAATATATCCCGAGATACCTACCTACCCTGAACACAAATACATTAAATTGGGTCTGATGTAGTAAACTGGTAAACATTAGAGACATATAATCTATATGTATCTAATGAAATGAAATATTTATAAAATGAATCCCTTGCTTTTATTTATCCGTTTTATTGTTTGTTCATCGATTAGGTGATGTATTATCGGAGGATTCGCAGGATATGTTTCATTTGCGGGTTATAAAGGCATTGGTATTTCCTCTAAAGTAAAAAGATTAAAACCCTGACGGAATTTAATTGCATTATAAATATTACTTTCCGCCCAGACTAAAGGGAAGGTTACTTAACATAGCAATACCTAATACTTTTTTAACTTCACCCAACATGTTAGGTATATGAAAAATAAATTATTACTTCTTAGTGTAGGTACCTACCTGATATGATTGATTCAATATAGTAAATTTTATTTGCTAATAGATAGGTACTCGAGTTATTTGTAACATCGTAGGTATAGCTTTTAGAGCATGTTTTATATGAAGGATAAAAGGAATTTTTTTTTCATAGAAAATCAGCACTAACTTCGAATGAAACTAGTATTCGACCTCAGTAACAACTTGCTCTATAAATAAAAATTGTTATGAGCTAGAAATTACATAAACATGAACTGTACCTACTATAATATTAAGACTTTTCACTAAGTAGGTACACTGGTAGGTACACTTAAAAGCTTACGTACTAACTCAATAGTAACTATTACTAGCATAAACTATAAAGGTAAACAAAACACGTTTCCCGTATAATGCAAGCGAGTAAAACTTCCTAACCAAGATTTCATAAATGCATAAACAACGTTTCACTGCCCGAAGAGCGTTTCATAGACTAGTTTTCTGAGTTTTTATCGAGGAAATTTATTACATTTAAAATACATTTTGCGACTTCGTAATATGTTAAGATATTCACTCACGAAGTTTTAGGGGGGTAAGAAGATTCTCGGATAAGTAGTATTTAATGTAAAGTGTAAACATTGCATAAAACAAATTTAGTGTTGTGTTTAATGATTTGTATTTTACTTACTTGTCTGGTGGGGCGGCATGAGGTGGTGGTGCACTGGGCGGTTTCAGGCTACGGAAAGCTTTCAACCACTTGTTTTTCATACTCCCAGCTGATGAAGACGAAAGTTTGCGGTCTACCGCCGTAGCCCCACTTTCTGCTTTAGCCGCAAACAGCTCTCTCTGTGAAGAAATCATGGCGCGTTGAGGTAATCAAGAGACCGAATTGTATGCCTGAATGTTTAGTTTATAACGGCAAGGTATGATTATTTCGGAACTATCACACTTTCTATATAAACACTCATACCCTTGATGGAAAGCGGTAACCGTGCCGTAGGGCTGCTTGTTACATATTATATTATAGGTACGATATTTAATATTACCTTTACGGTTTAAAGAGATCGATAATTAAGTATTCTATTTAGTGTGGCTTTGTTGGCTTCACTCCAGCTTAGAGCATTTCATTTTGCTTCAACTCTAATCCAGTCAATAATAGACATTCCGGACATCGAGCTCTATTGTTAATAGCGTTATAAACCTTATTACCACAGCTTAAATGGATAGCTTGACTCTTTGCCAGAAATTATGCGATAAATATGAAAATGTTGGTGGCAACTATTCTCAGCTTGAATAGCGCTGACCTAAATTGTCAGTTCAGACAGTGATCAAACTAGTTTACCAAATCACGGCACTGTAATCAAGTTTTATCTATATTTTGGATAAGGTAAACTATCTAGACTCTAAAGAGAAAAACAATGCCTACTCTGTTATGTTTATAATGCCAGTTTATTTTGCTTTTTCAGAATCAGAATCAAAACCAGCTACGAAGATAACAACAAATATCATAGAATACACTCGTAAAGCCAATAAATACACATTATTTTCAATTATAATAGTAAAGCGTAGATACCAATAATTCTCTGAAATACTCAGAAAACTGACGATAAGGCTTCACGTTTCAAGCATCGAACAGTTAGGTATGTAGCTACCTACCTACGTGTAAGTCGGTAGGTAAACATGTTGGTTTGCGAAACCAGGTAGGTACAGTTCTTATAAAAAAATAAAATAAAAATATATCACTTTTCACTGTGTTGCTGATATCAAGGTAGGTAAGTAAAGTTTTTGAAGAAATCATGTTCGTTCAATAAAACTACATAGTGAGGCTGGTTATAAGTTTGATTTCGGAACCGTAAAAGACGAGTAGAATAATAATTTGGTCTTACGAGTTACGTTTGATGTTTCACAGACGTGAAAATATTGCTATTACGAGAAAAAAAATAAGAAGGCACGGATTATATTATTATTCTATGACGAAGCGTGTCGTTATGTGCCTATCACGAAACAAGTTATGGAAATAAATATAATGATTAGGTTCAATTTTAGTGGATCGATGAAACAATGAGAAAAAAATTCTCTTTTTAAATCTTTTTATTTAAGATTATTCTGTACCTACGTGTCCAAGGTAAATATCTGACCGTAGGCGAAGATAAAACAGAAAGTTTAGGGAAAATGATACTTTGCAGACATAGGTAGGTAATTAATTATCGATAATCACAAAAGTCATAAATATAAATAGGTAGGTAAACCTTAAACAATGAGTATCATGTTGACTGCTAAAATTTAGGGGAACATTTAAAGGTCAAAAGGGCGTCTACACGTAATTGATCACCCTTGAAAGCAAAAATATGATGTAGGTAGGTATATGTTCAAATAACAACGCTGCAAAGTCTATTTAAATAGCCGAGACTAAAACAAACTATTATTAACGTGATTAATGTGCAATAGAAAAGAAATGTCTAAAGCTTTATAAAAGGTTTTGATTAGGTACAATTTGATTGATACCATAGGTTCAAGGCAAGTTCAACGTGATTTTTTAACGTACCATTGAGGTAAACCTCGTGGAAAAATGATTTATCACCGGAGTTATGGATTTCTGCAGACGTACCTACTACGACCTATATCTTCTTCTACTTATCTCTGTTCTTCAGTACGGTATCTACCACTTATCAAGTGTATAAATTATCTAAGTATAGGTAACGTTTACGTTATACGTTTGATTGTAAAGTTTTAAATTTGCGTTTTTATATTCTATATAATTAAATGCAATTATTCCCAGTTATTCAGCAAAAAAATTGACATAATTTTATTAAACCTAGCGCTGCAACTAAACCACAAAGGTATCTCGGAGAGATTGCTCTTCTATACTAATATTATAAAGAGGAAAGATTTGTTTGTTTGTTTGTAATGAATAGGCTCCGAAACTACTGGACCGATTTCAAAAATTCTTTCACTTTTGGAAAGCTACATTATCTCCGAGTAACATAGGCTATATTTTATCCCTGTATTCCCACGGGAACGGGAACTACGCGGGTAAAACCGCGGGGAGGCAGCTAGTTGTACGATAAGTCAGTTTCCCTTACTTTGTACAGAAGGCCTAATTAAGATGTTTTTGATCACAAAAACTTAGAAGCATTGGATTTTACTAGTAAAATAATTGACAGGCGTGTTGCGTAGTAGGTATGTATGAAGTATACAATATAGATACCATATCAATATAACGTCTAGGTACATATATTTATAAAAGTTTCCAACAATATTTAGGTAGGTACCTACACTTTAGGTTTTGCTGTGAACTACGTCATGCAAATCAAGTAAGTAATTTACATACCTTTCAGACTAGCGGCTTTCAGGTTCGACAGAGTTTTTAGAACGTCCGCCACTGATATTTAATGTTTGTTTTTAGTAATTATCATATTGAAATTTTAAATAGGTAATAAAATTATTTTTGCGATGCTCTGAATGTTATGTGATTGATTTGTGGTAGGTTCGATCGGGATTATATCTACTATAAGCCATTAAAGCATAATTTTAGTCAAGTTTTAGTCTAGGTATGCGTTAGACAAAATAAGTCTAGTACATATTTAGATAAGTATTAAAGGCTTTTATTTTAACTTATGTTTTTATTTTGTCGTAAGCACTTTTAGGTTACATTTGTCACTCAATTACGAATTAAAATAAGATACTTACTATTACCTACTTGAAGGGGTATCTACTATACAATTTGTCGGTTGGTAGGAATCTATGTACCTACCTAATTCAAGTAGCCCGGTACCTAGGTACCTATTTATAAAATAAAATCTACAATGTGCTCATGACATCTGTCATTCTCTGCCTTTTACCAACTTATATAAAAACAGTAAACAGCCAGCGATTTCCATTAGCGATTTATCGATTAAAACAACCTTCACCTTAATAGCATGCGACTCAAGATCAAAGGCACTGTTAACGAACTTGCTACTCACATTGAAAACATGGTCGAGATATGAAAAGTAGATTAGTCCCTCTTCCATGAATAAAAAATACTATTTATTAAAAACATATGTAGTATATAATAGGTATATTATTTGTTCACACGTCATAAAGCTTAAGTAAAATGCATATTTATCCGGCTGCGCCAGGTAGAGGGTTAGATATATTTTTCAAGTGTACCTAGGTAGGTATGTATATTTTTTTGGCACGCTCTGTAGCCAGTAGCCTAAACAGTGTGATGGATTTTAGGTGTTGTTAGTTTAGGATGTATTTTACTGTATATATCTACAGTTTAACAATGGGTACGTACGTAACCAGCTGCTCTATATAACAGTGTAGCAGACAATATGTTGTATCAAGTTACATAATAAGATAGGTAATAGCTCTCCGAAGGTTTGTTGACTATTTATAAGTTAGGATTGTTCAACCAAATCTTACGTGAAATACTCGTGTTGTTCTTGGTGAGTGCCCAGAGCAAATAAATAAATCTATACCGTAACTATAATGGAACAAAATAATATACTTAGCACTTACTATTTAATGATACCTACCTACTAATACAAGATTCGATCATATTGAAGAATTTATTAGTCTCGATAAGAGAACGGCGTTATGTGATATAGATTCCAAGAAAAGGTATCAGGGGCGTTAGTTAATTCATTTTTCGTGATTGTAGACGTACCAAAGTATAGGTACCTACCTACAAAGTGTGAAGAAAGTTCAAGTAGCTAGGCGTGGCTTGAAAGCAATTGCGTGAGCTCCGAAGGAAATGTGATAAGGTTTTTACATAGTTAGATTTACAACTCAAATGCCTTCGAATACAGTGCAACAAGATATAAGGGCAGCGATTCGTGTCAAGCACAAATAAAAGCTGCGACCATAAAGCTGCTTATCTCAACGGATGGTAGGTAGACGACGACAAAATGGGTTATCTACCTATTATGTCTTTATTCATACTGTCTCAGGAACTATTCTTAAGCCTTGCGCGCTTTGTGATAAGCTTTGGGGGTCAGAAATAAAATGTTTTAATGCTTTACAAAATGCTGCGAGTAATGTTTACTCTACAAAGCTGGTCCAAGATTTTTAGTGATAAGTAAACCCGATACCTATAGGTACCTACAATAAAATCTGTATCTCGTGGATCAAATGGATTGGAGATGGAGATCAAATAGGTAAACTATTTACTTACGTCTTCATCCATACAAACGTAAAACAATGTATCCATACAAACCATGTCAGTCATGCATATAAATAATATCGTCTATTGTGGATTTCATGAACATTATCAGTCGTCATTAAAATAAAACACTTATGTACCTACCTACCTACCAACTGTGTAAAGAAAACACGATAATTTTGGTAGTGTTTGTAAATTGTTTTATACGTGTCTAATGTTTTCCATTAGTGGTAATTGTTATAGATCTAAGGGAATACCTCAAAAGGACACAAAACATGCCCTTATCTACTACTAGAAACAATTAATTTAAATGTACCTACCTACTTAGATTTATTGGATATTTCATAACAAAATAGATATTTACTAAAAGTTACTATTTCTGTACTACTCGTCGATATTTCTGTAGTTTTTAATTTCTATTATCTATCATAGAGGTAGTTTGGTACTAGGTCTAGGTACCTTTGTCACGATGAAGCTGACACTGTTAAGATATAGGTTATTTATTAATTAGCTTAAATTATGTGGATGAGCAGATAATACATTTGGTAAGAAAGAACATTACCATATTTAAATAAGTCTTTATAATAAATCACTTGCTCTTGTAAAATAGATTTTATTTCCCACTTACTTCAAGAAGTTAATTATTGTAGAGTAGGTAAAATGCGGTACACTGTGTACAATTCCTTTGTTAAACCGCATATCGAATATTTAATAGAAGTCTGGGGATCGACTACCAAAACCAGTCTAAATAAAATACAAATAGCCCAGAATAAAATTATTAAAGCTTTGTTTCAATATCATTACCTAGCACCTACAAATAAAATTTATCTCGACACAAAATTATTTAACATCGTCCAAATATATCACTATAACACATGCATATTGATTCACAAAATTCTATCTAAAAACATACACACACAAACTAGATTTACATTAAAACATGAAGTACAAACACGTTCTTCACGGCGTGCACACAACCTACAATTACACAAACCAAGAACCAATCACGGAAAAAAGAACATTAAATATGAGGGAGCACAATTATACAACTCATTACCAAAATGTATAAAAGAAGTAAAGAACCCCATTCAATTTAAAAAATTACTGAAGAAACACATCTTCAACGGCCTAACTTTAGATAAATAAAATAAATAAATTAAAGAAAAAGAAAAAAAATTACAAAAAAAAAAAAAAAAAATAATAACTCGGCAGTGCACACGGTGCCTTATACTAATAGCGATAAGAGTGCGAAGCGCTCGGAGACGCGCATGACACCAACGCCGGCCGATGAGTATTTTAAATATTTTTAACGTACCCGCATTATAGATTTATAAAAAAATAATATTTAATTTTAGTTGTACTTTTGTAACTCTGGACTGTTTACAGTTTTTATATTAAGTTTGTAACATTTGTTTCTCGTTTAAGTGATTTATGTAATCTTTGAGAAATAAATAAATTTTAAAACCGTAAATATATTCTGATATAATTTAGGACATATCTTATAAATAAAGTTTCACGGGCGTTCCCGTAAAACTGCTATATTAAATAGTGCTGTATTAGACAATGGTTAGTAGATACAACCACTACCTAATCCAAGTTTATCAAGATAGGCAGGTAAGCAATCAAATGCTCGGTCGCCCTGATATTTATAATTTAAATTATTCTAAAGGGAATAAACAAAGATCAATTTAAAATATAACTAATATTGCGCAAAACATGAATTTAGTACGTCAAGACTTAAGAAACACGAGTTCCCTATTCAGTTATTAAATAAATAACTCACGTCATTGAAATATGCTTGTTCCAGTCGCTGTCGAGTCTTGTTTGCTTTGCTGTAATCAGGAAGACTTGACTGTCGCCGCACACGCATTCTTTGTTCCCTTTCCATAGTCATCAGATCAGATTTCTGAGACAGCACTAAATAGTGCAGCCTATGAACTATATCCATATTTTAGTACGTTTAATTACTACATGTGTCAGCAAATAAAACCGTCATTAAAATTACATCACAGGATTTTAATTAGTTACTTAATAAAACTATAACATATTTTTTTAAGTTTCTCCGAATTGTTTAATACTCAAAAAATATTACACTGTAAATTTTCAAAGAATCCAATTAAGGTGGTCAGTCGGGAATTAAATTGAAGAAAATATAAAATGGAATGTTTGTGTAAGCGAGAAACTTTCATCCGCTAGAGAAGGCGGGCGCGGAGTGACTGGGCTACGGGCGGGCGGTGGGCGCGGGCGGGCGCCGGATGTAGCGTGGCGGCGCTCCGAGGTCTCCCGGCAACCGTTTGCAAACAACACTAATTTAATACGGTAAGATGCAGAATGTACTATATTGAAAAGCCCGCATTACTGGACAAGACTCAAGTATTTAGGTTGAATTTTGCGCAACTTTCGCGAAGATTCTTTAGTGCAATCTTATTTTTATTTTAACGCCCGCATCTGTAGACAATTTATTATGTGCCTAACATTACTTCTAGGTTTAAAAACGTTACGTACACGGGAATACAGGACATGCTCTACAAGAGCTTATCAGTAACGTTAAATTAAGAAAGTCATTAAACAATTTACTGGCCCAAAGTACGGTGGAGCTCATTAAGAAATAAATTTTCCATCCTTCAGTTAGATAACATCTATAGATTGCTCTATAACACTGTTTTCCGTAATTTTCTGCACGTTTATGTACCTAGCCTGCGGAGGATGTAGATAGCGGCCCATGGATTATCTACTTGCCAATTTAGTTTATTTATATAGAGCTATTAGTAATAGTCTCTGAATATAAAAGATACACGACGAAAATCTATAATGGTGTAGTCAACATGAAGGCATTTTAGCGTACCTACATGGATGCGCTCTGTCTGTCCAAACTGAATAGGTAGATAATAGGTACCTATATTTCAATTAATCTATTATATATTATGAATTGAATAGGGCACTTTTAGAGCAATAATAGAAACAGATATTGTTATTATTTTCGGTTTTATTAGTTAGATAGAAATATCTACCATTGTAAAAATCTCACAAATATTTCAATAAATCTGTGTCAACATTAATCAAAGATTATAAACATCACACCACAATCTTGAGCGGAGGACAACTATGTTTATAAATAGACTATATATCTTAAACACTTTCTCATCAGTTCATACATATTACTAATTTTGATTGTTAATTAGCTAATGTGGAACAGAAACACAAAACTGAAAACAAATGATAGCAAATATAGCAGTAGTATTTACAATAGAAATTAAAATAATAGGAGATATACAATAAACACATTAATCTATTAATGCATCAATGAATTAACATAATCTGCAATATAATTTAATATTTATTTTGAGTACCTACCCACACACTTGTTAAAATATCTTGAGAGTACCTACTCAAAGCAAATTTTTAACCATTTGGTTTAGAAAGCATATGTGAGTTACAGTATAATTATTTTTAAAATAGAATATACTTATAAAAATAGGTTATTCTTTAAAGTATTACATATTATCTTGCAACATAGAAAATTATGAAATACAATAGCATAATTATGTAGAATATTTATGCAAAACTCAAATATACAGTAATAACCATTGAGCCACATAATCTTTCTGAGGGTTAAATACATAAGATATTTATGTATTTGTAATATTCAAACAAAGATAAATATTTACAAATTTACCAGAAAGAACCAAATGTAAGCACAAAATAATTTTCAACACTTATAAATATAGCCCATGTTATACATTTATAATAAAATTGTGATTGTTTTAAATAAACTCCCATCTACTTCCTTCCCTGAACTTACTGTTGAAGAAAAATAACTGAAAAGTATCCCACTTAAAATATTAAGTGTGACACAAAAATTATAATCCTCATTAGTTTGAACATTAGCTGTAAGTAAGGTTTGTAAAACATTAGGGTTGATTCCACAATAATGGAATCCTCTGGATAATTATTATCAAGACTTAAAGATAAATTAATTTATTGGGGCACTCAAATTGTTTATTTCCACAAAATTATTGGAATTCATTTAACCAAGACATGTTATCTACAAAGTTTATTCTATTAGAACTTATTAACATTTATTTGATTGTACTAATAATAAACAACATTCTTATATCTATCTATTATTAATATTATTATGTTTATATTATGCATCACCAATTTTGGATTTACCATTCAATTTGCCAAGTTGACCGAACATTAGGACAGTGTTTATTAAATTTTCAGAATAAATGCGCTGGTTTGTCTCCATACGTCTCAATTTTTGAACGATATACTTTGAAAAGAATTCAAGCTCATTTTCATTGCTTTGTGCTCGAGGTTCACAATAATTCATGTTACTGTTTTTACGTTTAGAACTCTTTGGACTGGTCTGAATCACTGAACTCCTAGATTGTTTTTTCAATGTATCACTTGGTTTATGAACACTGCTGCTGTTGCTGTTGACAAATGCTTCATTGAGATCCTCACTTAAATCATTTGCTTCTTCTTCATTTAGTTGAATGGTCAAATCATCTGGCACTGTAACCATTGGTACATGATTATCAGAGAACAATGGAGTAGGTAAGAATGATACTCGTTTACGCACTTTCACCACATTACTTCTAGGTTTGATTGGTGAAGTAGTTGTGGTTGCCGCAACAGTGTGTCTGCGATTTATCTTTTCTTTATTTGAATCTGTATTCTGAAGTCTGCTCATTGGTTTGTTACTCCAGAAATTTACTTTAATTTTAGGTTTTGCTTTTGGTTTTTGTTCAGGCTTGGACTTAGTCAAAATAGTGGGAAATTTATAGCGTACACCATCATCTTCAGCCTTAATTTTCTTTTTGGTTGGTGATGCAGAAGCATTGACATACTTAGTGTTTATTTTGTACCTTACATTGTCATCATCAGATTGATAGCCATTTTTCTTTGAATTTGTCTTGGGCATTGAGTTAGGTTTCATTGTAAGTAGTAGTAATCAGTATTATACTTAACCAAATTTACCTTCATTTGCTATTTCTCACCTGGAAAATTAAACAAAGAGAAAACATTAACAGTTATATTCTAATTGATCTTTAAATAGTTGTTTACTTAATGTATTTAGAATTTATGACCTCTGACATGTATACAATATAATATGCTGTTTGTTTTTAACTGGAAATCCACTTTGAACCCTCAAAATATTTGCTCAGTGGTTCGATAAGTATTTCACATTTACAGGGTAAGTCTATCTAGACTATCTATATAACTAATTACCTGAGAGAGAAGAGAGAAGTAATAGGACATAGGTACCTACTTACTTCTGAGTACGAATCGCGGTATGAGCTGCGAATTATGATAACATATTTTCCCGCGTAAAACTGTATGCATACCATTTCAGGTTTTATTGATCTAGTTATTAGAACTAGAATCTCATAAGACCGGCTGAATATATTTTTAATGTTATTTCTTATGGTTTAAATGATTAGATAATGATTACCTACCCAAATACATCGCCATCAAAAAGATAAAATTATTTTGAGGTTAGATATGTCATCGTCTAATACACGTTGATAAATGCTTTTCTAACAGGGAACATCTAAATAATATTAATTCAAGCAATGCTTCTTAAATATATTATGATAATATATAATATAGTCAATCAATTAAATTGAAAATGTGTTCGTCATCATTTATCTTTACGCTTTGATTACTGTTACATAATGGTACAATTGGTATTAAAAAACTTACTTACCTTCATGTGCTCATTGCATAGGTATATTATTTAAATATTCACTCACTGCTGACGACTGGCTTTTATGTATTTTATAGTAATCCAAAATCACACGCACAACAAACCAACAAGTCCAACACAACAACAAATCAATCGCTTGACTGACTGACTGAGACTGTCTGATCTGACTGACTGAACTGAATGAGGAGCGAACAGTGTTGTGTTGCCAAGTCTACACCAATTCAATACTACAAATGATTAATGTCGAGTACCCAAAAAATTTTCCCTTGCTATTCTGGAGACACTGAACATATCCAACCAACTGCGCCAATTGGCCATTCAATCTAATAATAGTTCTTCGAATTACTAGAATAATATCTAATTCTAAAAACATTTAAAAATTAACTTTTTCTCATATATAGCATAAAAAAATCAGGAATAAGCAAAAGAAAATTACCTAGGTACCTACAATAAAACTGCTCATTTTTTTCGCTCTTTTAGTAAAAATGTATTCGAGATATAATGAGACTATTGCTCTAGCATATATAAACATAGGTATATATATTTTAATTCTTAGTAACGTAATATTTTGATGAAACTGGTGTTATTTGAAAAATATATAGGTACCTATATATTTTTGGTAAATCTAAGTATAAACATTTCAGTCAATTATCAAATGCTACTTACTAATAGAAGGCCATGAACAAATAAATCGTGATTCAAAATATGTTTCATTTCAGACATTAAATGGGTATCGTATATAAGTCACGAAAAATATTTTATTAAAAAATTATTATTTTATTAATGGGTAATACTAATGTAATTAAATGTTATTGTTTATATTATTTGAAATACCTACCTATTAAATAAGGTTGGGTATGCGTTTTAAATAAGTACAATACCTACTTAGACAAACTTACATTAATAATTGCAATCTACATGGGTAGATTGTTTTCCCTCTTATTTTTGTATGCATGTTATTATGTAAGCATTTTAGCATATTATGTCGGAGCTGAACATACCTCATAGTACATTGGTTAGACTTGCAAAAGAAAACGAACACTGAAAGCTTTTCATCTCCTTTCATTTTCAATGTGGCATGAATAGAATACCTAATGATTTGCAGTGAAGTATGGTGAAGCCAACGCTTTCATCTAGGTACAGAGAAAGATATGTTAAGCCCAGTGGTACCTAAATAAAAACTCTTCCAATGTCATAATAACTGCAGATACTCACTTTGAAGACGATGATGTTATTTAAAAAATAACATAATATCCATCAGTCAAAATAGCTCATGTTTACTGAAATTACCTACTTACCATATGATTTTTCATGGAAATCCAGCCCATTTTGGCACGATACTTGATTTTGCGTTTATTTTCCGTGATTACAGTTTATTTTTCACACACTATACGAAATTCTGGACGGAATGACACGAATTTAACAATTTTACCGAATATGTTGTTGTCGCAGTCGACACAGGTGACGCGTATCTGCAGGTTATGTCGGTTCGGTCCGCGAGATCTGCTCTCAGACTAAAGTGGGAGGCTGTGCGCAATGCGGTACCTACCTACCGTTCAATTCAGAATATCCCCCTTACACTAAACTGAATGAATCAAGCTGAGATGAGGAGTAGTGAAGCAATTGAAATTTGAGATATCCTACCTAGTCAAGTCGAATTTAGTAATAACTATTAGGTATACCTACATAACTAAGATGATATTAGAGCTACCGAAATTAAAATTTATTTCATAGATAAAAATGTAATTAAAGTTTATATGTAGGTACTTACCTATGATAACAAGGTTTCACAGATATTAAATTGTACGTTCTTACTTTAAGTGTGGGTAATAGAGCTCAATTTAAAAATGGCGGGAAATCTTGTAAATGAACTAGCTATTGATCGCGTCGCATCGCGGAGTTCATTCCGCATGTGCCATCCTAGCTAAACCTAGACACCGAACATGCGCATTCATAAGCAGACAAAACTAGCTATAGGTACCTCTATGCCCAAAAGTAAGTCGAAAAGTATCTCCATGATAATATTTTTGTAGTATTTTCAAACAACTTTACAAAAATATTGCGTATAACATAAATAACAATGAGTCTTGATAAATACTAGTAATTTGTCACTACGGATATAAAATAAAATAGATTTCCGTAAAAAAAACTTATGCGAGCAATAACAATGTGAACAATGTTCTTAGATGGCGCTGGGCTATGATATAGGCACGTCTAACAGGCACTTCTGCTTGTGTTTTATTTGTTTCCGAAAATAATAAAAACAAGAACGTATTGCCGGTAGCTAAAGCAAACATTATTCGAATTTTGAAAATAAGAGTAAGAACGACAGTAAGATTGCAGTTTGAGACAAAACTCATGTTAATATTGCCATAAAACTTGGAAGCCACTTTAAGTGGTGCACAAAATATTTATAAGTGTAAATTATATTTATATATTATTTACCATGATACCCACCATGGGTATTTAATAATATAACAAATCAATGACCTTTTTTGTGCTAATTAATATCTACAACACAGACAACAACTCTTGACGAGAAGTCATTATACCAGGTAGGTTTTACCTACCCACAAAGTAGTATTTACTTTTACTAGATATGGAGGTAGGTTCTCATTGCTGTGGTTGAATATATTTATAAATTACTTACTTGAGCTCTTACGGCAGCTAGATGTAACTGAGTCGCCCTGTAGTCGTATTTCTTCACGGAAATCTCTTCCTGTAGAAAATAACTCAATTATCTTAAAGAGTTTTTGAAGAAATAACTAACTTAAAATTATATTAGAACCATCTATCGAATTCTTTAAACTTCGGAAAGGTTTTAGTCCGCACAGAGTTCTAACTATAGATCATAGATGTCGCTAGTTATTTATATTAGTTCAATCTTTGTATACTGTCTTGGAGTCAATTAATTGTTATGTATTAATGCTTTTATTTAGTACAATAAAATTATTGTTTTTACTAAAGCCGAGTGTTTTTTTGGGTACAGCAATAGGCTCGAAATACGTATTTTGAGCATAAAATAGTGATGTTTTTAAGGTGGACACTTTTTATCACCTATACAAGAAAAAAGCAAGGTAATCTTACGAAAAAGGCAAATTAATTTCATTGTCACTACTTGATCAATTCACACTTTTATATAAAACAATTAAAATCAGAATTTAAGGCAACTATTACGAAGGAAGGCACACTTGGATACCGATTTCGCGCCGAATTTTTTTATCTAAAACTTTTTTTTCATTTGGGCCGCGCGTATTTTTATCCAGCCTGTTAGGTACTGAAGCAATTTTATTTGTAATTTTAATTAGGCTTAAGGTTATTTACCTGTAAAAATTTATAAAATTAAATAACTGGACTATTAAATAAATGCCTTACAAAATAACTAAAATAAGTATACTAAATGCTAGTCATGTTACTTGTTCATAACATTATAATATTCATGATTGATCTCTTTGGTTTGACTAACAATATCCATATTCGAAATTCAAATCACTTTAAATGAAATGCTAATCTAAAAGCTGTTTTGATATTTTTGATCTCTGTTTGCGTAGAACAAACTAGCTAAATTAACATCAGCACAGTTCGTTGTATTCTGATAAATAATAAAATAATTATAATTAAGGCAAGACCCGCGATTCCAACCACCTGCAACTTAGCCCAGTAACAGACTAACCCTATGTAACCTCGTTTCATATAGATAGATACCTTCTAAATATCAGCCATTTAGATAATTATAATTAATTAGCGCCTTCTGTTACAATCGCTTTTTTATATAGGCTCACCTGTTAATAGCGACTACTACAGACATTGGTAATATTGGTGCCTACCTAAGTCATCGAGATTTCCGAGTTTTTTAGGATGACTGAATTTAGGTCACCGACATTATTTGGGTTGGTAAGTTCCGTATAAAACTTTCGAGTGGTATGCTCTACAAAATATTTTTAGTACTTAGCGGTTGTTCAACGTTGGGTAAATTAAACAGATTGTATTGTGTTTTATTCTTGAATATCAGGCTGAGCGTGAATTTTTAATGATGTTGAACCCAGCAAGATTTTGTTTTCGTTATAAGTAATTGCTTAAAAAGCGTATTCAGCCTTATATTTGGGGTGAATTCTCTCGTACCGTGTGTGTATTTGACCCTTTTATATTGTTCTCTATGTTATATATATAAAACACAATAGATGGTAAGAGCTTGTAATCATTGGTACGTACGTACTCTATGTAAAGTATGTCTTGGCTGGGGTATCTTTATGATAGAATTTGGGAAAGTTTTAACCCAGCTAGATTTTCTAAAAGGGCATGTTTTTGACTCCATATTGACCAGGCAATAGTGTATGTTAAATGCTCGGTCAATTAAGTATAGTATCTTACCTGAATCTCGTTGACTTTACTGTAGAGATTACTTTCCAGACCCCGACTTTGATGGCGGGCTAACGACTCAAGTCCATCCTGTTAACACATAAATCATTAAAATGTCAATTCATTGAAAACTATGTATCGTAAGTGTACCAGTCGTGGCCACGGTACCAGTAATGGCCAAAAATTAAAAGAAACATCTAGATTTCGGACATGAGCGAATATTTTTACATTGGGATCACTGTGACATAGACTTTAGACATCGAACTATCTAAGTTTAACGTTTTATTGAATTCAGTCAGTTACATGTACAAATATGCGCGAATACAAAGTGTAAGGTGATTTGAAAATGACAACGACGGCTTTTCTTAGGGAAATCGTAAAGGCGGTGAGCAGAAAGTTTCATTTGTAAAATAGTATTGCTTAATTAAAATCAAAATTAGTTTTGTTTGATGTGTTAACCATAAAATAAAGATAAACTAAGACTAAGACTGGGGTATCCATTAATGAATTTTCCCTGTCCAAGACTGGGTCACAAAACTACAACTTTTATTTGTTAAATTAATTGAATCCAGCTTTGCCGTATCTCACGCGCAACACATGACAAATATTAAATAAGGACTGGACTTTACAGTTTCACTATATTCAGTGCTGAAACTTTCACAATTTTGAAAATATTTCACAAAAACCTGTTTTTTTTTTCTTAAACTGGCCACCATTGGGTCATGTCCGAATTCTAGATGTTTCTTTCAATTTTTGGCCATTACTGGTACCGTGGCCACCACTGGTACACTTACGATAGTAAAGACCATTATTCAAATCGTAAGAGAAAAGCATTTCTTTACGTAAGATAGATCAAAGTTCTATTATTATTTTGTGCCTGTGAACATCCCATCGGGAATAATTAACAGAGTGGTCTTCCGCATTTGATATTTAAATAAAAGTAAAAAGAAAACACTGACCAATTAAGACACAAGCCACGTCTCTTCAAATACAAAGCGGTCGGGAAAATGCAAAGTAGATAGATGGTATTTCACTCGAATTAAGCGATATACCAAAAATACTTTTCCATTTGCTGATAAAGTGGAAAACCAATATTTTCTTAGATGCTTTGCTATATCATGTTTTCTGAAGAACGGAGTAAGAAATAACTAGAATCTCCCTACCTACCTAGCATAATATAAACCTGCGACCACCGAAAAAAATGATTATCTACCTGATATCTACCAATTTTCTCTCACGATCTGTATAATTAGTAGCTATCTTTTGAGGCGGGAGATCAATAAGAAATTTAATTATATCGAGAATTTTTTGTCTATATTTTACAAACCTGCAGTTGCTTGATCTGTATTTCTAAGTCTTGTGAATCCTTCCGCAGCTGTTCGTAGCTGAGTCGTGCCTGACCGCCACCCATTCTGTCTAGCAGCATTTCACCTCGTAGTACTGGCGGCATACTCTCCTATAAAGGCAAATGGAAAAATCATCATTACTGTTTTCGCCCAGCGAAGTCTAATTTATAAACGAAATATTAATGTTTTCTTTAAATATTCAAGTTGCCACGAATCGTACACAAAATTATGCAAAATTCTTTTGTTTGTCTGTCCTAACGACGAAATATCTACTACCTACTTTTCATCATAATATGAATTGTCATGTTTCTATACTTGAATCTAATAATCTATCACTGAAAATAGATGAAAGGCATAGGCCCGAAGCTATTGTGTGTGACGTTTTGGAAATAGGTAACTAACAATAACCTCTACTTTGATAAAACATTCACGATCGTGTCCCCACATCAAAACTATTTGACAAATTGCTCTGAAACAATGTGGAATCGACAGATTGGGTTATGTAAGTTATTATGTAACTGAAGGTGTCAAACACAAAATACGTACCTAGGTAACAGGCAAACTTTTTTATAAATGATCATTAGGTACGTCACACAAAATATAAATATGAACATTAATACAAAACTCAGCTGTCGATCAAAATTGAAATAGTATTGTGTAGTGTACCTACATATGAGTTTTGGTACTTATAGACTTATTGTCAACTGGTACTTTATTATCAAAATAAGTATAACCACACCTCGATAGATACCTACATTAATACTAAGCCATTGAAGATATATTAGTACTCTTAAACTCACAGCACAAAACAAAGGATCAAGATCCATCTGTTAATGACATTCGATCAAATTGGGTAGTTAATGACTACCCAATTTGATCGAATGTCATTAACATTTTGCCTTCGCTAAAATTCAATAAATAAATATTGTCTTTCTCGGTTACTACAAAGGGAAAATTTTGCTATACTCTTGCACTAAGACGTTTTAGATAGTACTAATCTAAGACTTAGTTAATGGCAGATAGTATCAATACTTTAATTATTTGAAGGAATTAACTTAAGATTAACCAAATGGGAGGGTAATTCACATTGAGATCCTAAACACTGTTGCTGAATAATTAATTTGTTGTTGAATTGATTGTGCTTTGAACGTTCATTCTATCAACATTCAGAGATTAGTTTCTAATCTTCTAAGCTCAGAGCGTATTATCTAAGAAAATAAAATGTGAAGCTACATTAATATCTGTCTAGTATGAATTCGTGATTTATTTAACCAAATTAGGTATATGATTATGTTTGTTTCAATGATTTAAATCATTAGAATGTTATATATTGTAATTGCGGTACCGGTTGTTTATTACTATCTCGATGAAATAGAAAGAACGAATGGTGTTAATTCTCTATGTTAGTTAAGAATGATTTAATAAAAAATCCATATTTATAGCATTTTTTACAATTATTAAGCCCAATCATTGGTATAGGTAGTTTATCGAAGCATGTGAATTTTTATTCAGTTTGAAACTTCCAGGAAAAGCACAGGTGATCGTAAAGGTTAGGGCAAAATTGAAATTTGCGATGCGAATGATTGGATTCTATATTGAGTAAAAGGGATTACCTACATGTATTCGAAGTATCTGGGCCAGAGTAAAGAAGGTAATAATTATTTTATGTCAACGTTGTTTAGAATGTCTTATTTGAAGCGTTTCTTAAACGTTTAACAACAGACTACTTATGTGTGGGTAAAAATACTACATATATATTTATCACATAAGAACATTGGGACAGAAAACCTACAGGTAAGTAGGTAACATATTTTTAACAAAAACTCAACGTGGGATTAAATTACCTAAATGTACCTAAGTATTTTATCCACAGAACCTTTCTTTGCTTTTAAAAAAATATCTCAATCTGCCAAGATAAAGTGCCATCCTGTGTCACCCATAACTTTGGTAAAGTGTAGCGCAGAATCAAGATTATTCTTATCAAAATGATAAATTACCTATTGAAATAACCACGTAGGTATATTTACTTCTTCAAGAGTAAATATGAGACACATAGTATAATTACCGCTGGAACATCTAGATGTGGATCGTCTGGTTCCGGGGGGTACGGCGGCAGGAATGCTCTCTTCGGTGGTCGCATGGGAGGCTGCGCGGTGAGCAGCGCCCGCGCCAGGTGCGCCAGGTCCGCTGTACTGGACACAGCGCGCGCCTGTGCACACAGCGACTCGTAGCGACGTAGCTGGGTGTTGCTCTGATATGAAAAAATACACTTTAAATAGGTACTTCTCATGATCTTGAACGAGGTGGATTACTGTTGACCCACTGTTGAAATTATAGATATTATGTTGCTATTTGGCTCTCCTTAAAATAATAAAAAGAAAAAAGTCTGTTGAAACCATCGATATATATGTACAGCGATGGTTGAAACACTTCGCTTCGTTTATAAAACGCTTTTTAAATTACGGAAAAGAGAGAGTAATATATTTGAAACAGTTTAGTGAAAGAATCATTATTCGCACACGTAATAGCAGATATCATTTGAAAGATATAAAATTACCACAAGTGTCAGCTTCAGTTTACATTTAACTTAATTTATTAATAACTCATTGACTATTAATTTAATTTTGAGTATAGCAACATCGCTTGGATGTTGCTTTATGAGGGTACAATGTCAGCTTCAGTTTACATTTAACTTAATAACTCATAGACTATTAATTTAATTTTGAGGTTAGCAACATCGCTTGATGTTGCTTTCTGAGGGTATAAATACTGCTCCGTCACTTCGGTTGAGAGCCATCTGCGCTCACCGAAAAAGTCCGCGTAACGGTGTAAAAGCCATCTGAGGCTGTCACCTTCTAGTCCATTCAAAAAAAAAAAAAAAAGAGAAACGCTCAGTCCGTCGTCGGCTGTCTGAGCGGTAACAACTATATTTGTGGTGTACCCTCGTAAATATATTGCTAAGGAATATTATGTAAGTGCTGTTGAAATGTAAGTATGTAAAAAGTATTTAAATAAAACCTGTATAAATAAATAGATAGATCGGCGCCCCGGCAATTTTATTATTTTGTTATTATAATATATATTTGGCATAAAACCACGGCCTCCTAACACAAGATTGTGAGTGATTTTTTTTAAGGTTGAATATTTGGTGAGATACGAGCACCGAGTGCCTAAACTTCCAAGCGCGTAATAAAAAAGCAGTTAAATGCAAGCCTCCATACACGACAGGCAACGACAGCCAAAATTGTTTTGAACAAGTTGAACTAAAAAGCTTATGTCTCTACTAGTGGCTCCCCGCGGTTTCACCCGCGTTCCCGGGATAAAAAGTAGCCTATGTGTTATTCCAGAACATATTCTAGCTCTGTGCCAAATTTCAAGCAGATCCCTTCAGCCGTTGGAGCGTGAAAGAGTAACAAACATCCATACATACATCCATACTTACAAACTTTCGCCTTTATAATAGTAGTAGGATTTAGTAGGTGTTTGCTACAAAATTTTACAGTACTACAGGGAGCGTGGTTGATCACGCGCTACGCCAAATTTAGAATTTAAAGAACTCATACCTACCTACTGGATAAAACGACACTTATCAATACACGAAATAAAAGCATTCGGTTAGGATTACAAGCAAATTTTTGTTCTTTACTAGTGGCTCCCCGCGGTTTCACCCGCGTACCCGGGAGGTCTTCCATTTTCCCGGGATAAAAAGTAGCCTATATGTTAATCCAGGTTATAAGCTATCTTTATTCCAAATTTCATTCAAATCCATTCAGTAGTTTTTACGTGAAAGAGTAACAAACATCCATACATACATACAAACTTTCGCCTTTATAATATAAAAGTAGGATTTGTTGCGTGTGGGAATTAAATTGATCTAGTAGGTACCAAATATTGTGACCCTGCATATATATGTTTGATTTACTATTAAACTAAGTCTTAATTACAATATAAAAATATTTTAACAGCAACACCATGCATATGACAAGTTAATGCTCTCTCTTTACAATTTCACGTATAAAAGGAAAACCTGTGTTTCAATTTCTAATAAGCCATCAAACACAGACTCAACTTTATCATTAGAACTACCCGCCCCTATATGAAACTATTGGCAAGGTTTATAACTAAGACATCTCAAGATCGATGGCTCCTATCCAACCATCCGTGTATTGACAAGCTATCAGAATTTGTACACACCTAGCTATCTATAACATTATTATGGTTTGGCATTACTCGTCTTGATAATATATCTAACTATCTACCTAGCTACATCCGACTACCTACCTAAAATTAATGTAGGTACCTACTTTATTTGACATACCTGAGTTAAAACCTGTAAATATTATCATTTGTTTGAAAGAAACTGAGTTTGAATAAGAATATTATTTACAAACAACCAGTTGGTAACTAATTGCGATTGGCTAATTGGCAATTACGTAATTAAAATCACTCTTGCTTTGAGTTCTTGTCTAATAGAAATTAATTTCATTTATCGTCTTGGACCCGGCACCTTCCAAGCCATCATGATATTAAATAATGAAAATTTATAAAAATATATCAATTCATTCATTATGGGTGCTAATAACATCTTTATTTAATCAATTATTTTTATATATTTTGTTTTGTCTAGGATTTCTACTTTGAATAATCAAAGCTTCTTTAGTTTTAAAGAGAAATCTTAATCGAGTAGATACGATGCCATATCACACTACCAAGATAGAAATAAAAGTCGGGTGGAATTAAACACAAACACCTATCGAAGTTAATCCAAATACAAATATTCAAAATTATTATAAGTGTAAATAATTAGTATTTTTTACCTTGTCAGAAACAATTTCACCTTCCTGACAGATAGCATCGCTGACGGCTGACGTCACATCCGTCAATATTTCCTCCAATTCCTGAAAGAAAGAAAAACAGACACATAAATAAATTGAAAAATTCACTCATGTCATATCAATGTTAATTTATCTTCAATTAATTATAGAGAGGATAGCTCTGTAAGAATTTATTATTCTTACAATAAAGTCGGCTTCTGACGACTACAGCAACGCGAATGTTGGTTTAATTAAAACCGTAGTTAGAGAGTCTGCATTGAAAGCCAGCTACTTGAACTGTGGGATTCATTATAGGGCTGTCAAACGAAGCAACTGCCAGTACAGTATAGACAAGACACTATCGTAAAATATCCATCATACAATTCATACATCAAGATCAATCCACTAGGGAGACATTCGATGTCGTTCTGTTTTCCTTTTCCTTCACTTAGAGTAAGTATAACTTTTTACTATTATTAGTTTTCTTTGTATCTAGAAATATCAACCCTAACTATATTTCTGAAATATAATAGAGGCCCTGTCTATGTTAAAGTTAAGATGAGCACTGTGATCTGTAATATGAATCTCTATAAAATCATTCTTGTAATATTAGTTAAGCCAATTCTCAATTAATTGTTACTTTGAAGCAACCTTATAACAACTGAAAATAAAAGTATACTTTAGTAATAGCTATTATTAAATTGGTGCCAAAACGTCTGCCTAAAGAGCAATTGTAAAAGTGAGTTTCAATAGAAACAAAAGTTCATTTTCACAAAAATAGTCAGCCGAAAATATCATGCTTGGGAATAATGTTAATGTAGAAACTTTTCAGACATCTTTACTTATACAAATGGGTATGTCACATACCTCTTAATGGGTCGTGAGGATTAATGATTATGTATTCAAAATGTTATTATTATCAATTTCTGCTACTTATTTTAGTATAACGCGACGGATTTAGTGTAAAGTTATTAAATTATTATTATTAGTATAAAGAAATAATGTCAACAATATACCTGCAGAATCGTTGGTAGAGTATATTTATGGTACTGCTCTAGCATGGCATTGGTCGCGGTCAGCTGCTGAACATAAGTGTTATGTGAGTCGTAGTATGTCGCTAAAGCTGCTGGACTGGAGTTGTTGCAGTAGTTCAGAAATGCTGCCCTGTAGTCTTGCCGGCTCTGAAAGTAAACCCAAAAGTGTCCGGTTATATATTTTACATTGTTTATAGAACTCCATTCTGTAAAACCAACTCTGAAACTACCCACATACCTATGATAATTTATTGTAAGCAATGTAATCAGGACATATTTGATGACAATATATGATACGTAAACATTTTATTTGGACCCAATATATAATATATAATATATAATATATAAGGTCAAAAATACCTATAAATAAAATTACATTTATTTGCAAAGCAAAGAAAAACTAACCTTTGGTTTGATTTGACGCAGGTGAGGCAAACAAATGAGAAAGGTATTGGTTGTAAAGCTCTGCTGAATATTTTATTTCTACTGCTATCTTTTATCGGTTACAAATTGAAACCGTTATAGGGATGTTTCATGGTATGAATATTATATTTTTATAAAAATATTACCTTTAAGAGGATTGATAGAATCATTTTGAATTATTCGTATAAAATGTGATTGGAATATTGGTAGGTAACTTTTATAAACCAAAACCTTTGTGGACCAAAATACAAAATAATTAAGAGAAACCTAAATTATACCTACAGATTAATAACCCAGTGGGCTCGTTTTGAACTCATCGTCTTCGTCTTTGACGGTGACTTTGATGTGTAATTAAAAACACACACACAAATTACTTTGACTTATGCAAGCTATGCAGAATATATCAATTAATAGAAATTGAATAACGTGCTTAAGTGGAATGAGAAATACGGTAGCAACCTCGTGTTCGCTTTTAGTAAAATGCCAGTCAATATTACAGATATTAGAGAATCTATAGAGGAGCTTCCAACCGCACGGTTGATTGCCTGCCAGTGTGTTTCAAGCCAACCGTACAGCGATCACACAGGAGCCCAATTAAATCGTTGACGGTGATTTTTGCATCGCTGTTGAACTGAATTTATATTCCAGAGCTTATAGGATGAAAATAAACGCCTAAAACATTTCCAATCTAGTGTGTTTTAGAAGTACCTATATGCGAAATATGTCATTTAAGCGTCGAAACCAGATTAATGGTCCTTTATTGACTTTTAGATTATTATCAGCTTCAGTGACAATTATTGGCACGGCAATAAAATCAATACTCCACTACCTATAGACATAAATTTATGATAACCATATTCAATTATATAAACTACAAATATGAAACCAGAGCATCTCGAATTGGTCTTTGAGATATTATCGTTATGAATTATTTAACAGTTATCTGTATTGACATTACAGAGCACGGGCTACTTGTGAGTATTGACAATATAAATGTTTTTATTCAACGCAATTTTATTCAGACTCACAAATTACGTTTATACTAAAGTAGACAGTAACAACACTGTGACTTTCAGTAAGAGTAGGTACCTACTTATAAATATGAAATACAAGTAATGTTAAAAGTAGGGTAAAGTAGCCTATCATACTTTTTCATTTAGAACATGTTCTTTCATGAAAGTTAAAACAGGAAAGTATACAACAAACTCTTACAATTCTTTCTGTGTTTGAATGGACGTTTAAATCCAATTTTATTTAGCTATTTCCGGATGATATCCCAATACAATATCTAGTCTCTAGAGAGAAATGGCCGTTAAATTGGTTCGTCACAAAGCAATATCAATTTATCTATATTGATAAGTATAATATATAGTACTGAATGAAATATTCTGGGTTAAAGGCGAACTGATGTACTAACTACATTGACATTTGGATTGGTTTTATTAGTTTATGATAAGCTTTTACTAATCTTTTGAGCTATCTAGTGGTAGTATAACTAGGAATTTGTTGTCGATATCCCTGGCTTCTATTATCACTAAATTGTGTAATTTAAGAATCTGTAAATATGTACTAGAATAACCTATTTCTGATCTTATTGTTGTATTGAATAGTATAAAAAGAATTTGTTAAAAAATACCTTATTCAACTGATCATCAGCTTTTCCAAGGATAACTTCGCAGCCTTCACGATGTGCAAACAGTTTTCGCGCTTGAACCTTCATATGGAACGTTTTCTCTATGAGTGGTGTTGCCACCAATCGTTCCAGAGATGACGCTGCATTGCTGTACCCCACTACGTCTGCTTCCACCTCTTGAAGAAACGTCTCCCAGGTGTGGAAGAGAGATGATGGACACGATGCTCTGCAAATAAGCGAAGCATAATCAAATGATTGATTGATAAATTGTCTACGTATGGTATATATATATACTTCTGACATCGACATTGATTTTTTTGTTATGTGAGTCGATAAACAGATTTGCGGACACCACGTCTAGAGTTATTAGCGACATGAAGGGACGTTGACCTTGAATATATTACATACAAATCTAAGGTGCCTCTAATGTTATGTGTGAAGTAAACGCTATGTAGTATTTAATTTGCGTTTGACGTTCCAATAAGAGGTAAGCTGGAAAAGAAGAATCATGAAGGTACTAGTTGGCTTCATATATGAAGGATATCGTACGATAATACTAGGTTTCTATGCTCTATATTTAAGCCTTAATAAATTAAGTGCCATTTACTCGCTGCACTACGGCAGATAAAATTAAATGTCAATAAACTTAAAAGCTTTTACTTTAACAATCCAACCGGAACAACATAATACATAAAATGTTTATTTTATCACTATATATTCGTTGTGTATTGTTTACTACGGGAAACCACTAATATAAAAGCGAGTGGGTGTTTTTATCCATAGAGAACCGAAGGAGTTAAGTGTAGAAAATGTTAAATACCTATAGTCTTGCTCTGAGCCGTATTCAGCTGTGTCTAAATAAATACATGATAGGTAGGTAGGTAGTTACATTTCCTAAATAATGGTTCTCGTATGAAATTAGGTAATGGAATATTCAACGAACGTTTACCTAATTACACTTCAAACAATATACATATTACACGTTAATCAACGGTTATTCCTTTCCGACGGAATTTAAAATTTAATCATTTAAGGAGAACTGTACAAGGATAATAATAATAAATAAGTACCTACAAATTATTTCGTGTTGTATGAACCTAACTAATAAATTTTTAATGATATTCAAATTCAGTACGTACAACAAGGTACAACCAGCGTGTATGTATAACGAATTGATTTTCCAAACTTATATCGGAGTTTTATAGATGTAGGGCTAATACTGGGCGAAATAAGAATCCACTTTTCCCTCATAAAAAATAATAATTGACTAACAATAAGTTTTAATGAAATCTGAATGTTTCTTTGTTTTAATTTTATGTTTACGTTGGGACCAGGTTTAGTTTCAGTGACAGTCCTCACCATATAAATGGGTATGTATGTATGACTACTCCTCGGTTTTATTATATTGTATTAGGTATATTATTTATTTTTTAATGTAAAAACTAAGTACATAGGTATATCCATGTTTATTAAATAGAACACTTACCTACATGTTATAACTTGTAAGGTTTTCTATGGTTGAATTTATAATAGATGTTCAGTATACCACTGTTTCAAAGCGAAGTCTTACTACACAAAGTAAAAATAAAATATCGGAGCGAATATATTATTGTAAGGCGTACAGTCGACCGCATATTGGATTGACCTAAGTCGTTGGTGCGAATTATGGGTGACTATTCTCATGAGATCTCAGCTTATGTTGACAGTTTATCCTGTGAGGTGCGGTCAACCGTACGAAAATGTAAGTACATATGTATTGACATCAAAAGGAATAAATATTTTTTGATTTAACTCATTATAATATTTTCATTAAACATAAGCGCTAAATCATAGTAGGTACTCTCACCTGTATTACCAATAAGTTTTATGATATAAGTTTGCTTTGAGTTCATTTATTTCGCTACTATTGCAAGAGCGATGTCCACGGAGTACCGAAATGCGGGTGGGGGTATACCTATTATGATGCTTACAACCAGATAAAATGATGTACCGTCTTTGTTAGTTTCATTTTCACTTTGTAAATTTGATTTTATAAATAAAGAACGAACTACATTGAATGTGTTGCCATGCCAAGATTTTGGAAGCTTTTAAAGGGACGCAATATGGAGTTATATAAGAAAATTAAGTAAGTATTACAGGATTCCGCGCATTCAGAATTTTAAACCATCAAACTCAATTTGTCTCAATTACTTTTACAATTAGTCTTTAGTCAGTTCCGGCACAAAATATTAATTTTTGATTTCTATGAAAGAAGTCCTGTGGATATATAGTTTAGGTATTGTTATAGATGATAAAACTTAAGTAGTTTGAAATAATAAAATAAAAGTAATTTGAAATATAAATTTTTGCCAACCGGCAATAAGAATCTTAATAAGAAATAGATACAGTAGTGATATACCTATATTGACCCGCTGACATATTCCATTTATATCTTTCACTAGTGAGTTACACTCTGGTCTAAAGTGGAGAGGCACTACTGAGATTGCTACCGAGAAACGGGGTCACAAGCTTTTGATATCGCCAATTTAGGGCACATCCTCGATACTATAGCTACAATATCACAATTTTATCGAAATGCCGAGGGATTAATTTCAGATAGAGAGTGCTGTAGGCTCGTCAATTAGGGATGCTATGATGTAAACTTTTATGACAGGATTATTTAAATCAGTTAAGATTTTAAGCGCCTAAACGTATTCTGAGCACTTTGGGAATAGCCAAGCGACTAGTTATTAAAATTACAATAATTTGAATTTCAAATAAGCACAATTAAGGCCAAACTCTACTTTATCATAGGGAAAATTCTCTTTGCTTGTAATGACATTTAAAATTGCTGTAAAGTCTAATAAATTGTCTAGTTTATAACATTGTTCTTGGTAAATGAAATATGTGTTATTATTACCAACATTAAATATTTAACTCAAACTGCACACTACTTTGAATAAATACATGTACCTAAGTAAGACAAAGATTATTATCTACGCCTATTTGATATAAGGATATACATAGGTATTGTTTTCCCGGTCCAGTTACGGACCAGAATCAAACTTAAGCGTATTCAAATTTTAAACCTGAACAAAACCAATAAATGATATTGACAAAGGAAATATTTCCGATGTTCATTAAGCGTAGTGCTCGAAACTGACATGTGATTGTGCATTGTATAAACTAAAAATTTCTCCCTGTATTATTTTACATCTATAAACATTTTAATGGTTGGTATACATGACAGCAGATAACGAGACGATGGTAAGGGCTCTCGGTCCGCTGACAGACGTGCTAGAGTGGACATCAGCTTGTGGCGACCCGTCTCAAAGCAGACCACTTGGAATCATCTGCATGCTAGATGGTGAGTTTACATTTATTTCAAATGTCACTAACAAGCACGACTTAAAAGTTCGGATCTTTGTCACGGAATAATATTTATTTTATAGGTCGTTTTTTGATTTGATGTGATATGTGATAACATGAGTTTATATTGTTTCTTGTTTAATAACTGTTGAGATTATTATGCTTCATTTTACTATTTAAATGTCTTTATCTCATATAATTATCAATTTGTTTTCTTTCCCTACATTGTTAGCTTCAGGAGGTCAAACGTTATTTTTCCTTTTTCTTATGTTAGCACGCCATTTGTCTTCACAAGCCTCTTTTATTTTGACAGAGGTTTACTTTTTACGGTTGTGACTTTTTGATTGACAGTTTAATTTACAAGAACCAAATAGGTTCATTCTTTAGCAAAGAATGCAAATATTTATAATTCAGTACCTACGATGGAAAAATATTCTACAATTGATGTACGAAATTGAAAAAATATTTCTTCTAGTTACGATTAATAGTCTTCTTAAAATTCTTAATTCATTTAAAAACTCGATCCGTGGAAAAGTGCTCTGTTTACAAATATGTAAATTAGAAAATCATCCGTAACGTCCAGATATTGAGATGATTGTTATAATAAGATATTATTATATTTTGTTCGGGCCAAACCTTCACGGTGGGGAATGTCTATGTGTAAGTCATAGACACCCGCCCTGGCGGTCCTCATTAAGAATAAATCAATTGACACTTGTCACTTCACTTCAATAATATTTTGTGACAACCGCATATATTTTTAATCTCCGCAATATAACAACTTCCTAGTATAACAACTGTGCAATTGGTTCCCGCGCGGGAGAAGCCCCCTCTACCTTGGATCCCGGGGTAAGTTTGTGTATTTATACATAGGCATTATTTTCCGTGTGGGGTTGACCGAACCAGCAGCATCCGCATCGTGGAGGGTCACTCTTGGTCATGAAGCCCTAGGTGGCCGGTACACTTTCACTGGTCCTTCGAGCCGGATTCTTTTAGGTTTCCCTACTTTCTCAGCATTTTGCTGACTTCATTTATTTTACTTTCTTGGTGAGCCGATGGGCGAACCATCTAGTCCGTATATTACTTCCTAGAATCAAACCGATGGGATTGTACTTCACGAATGATATAGGACTAGATCGCATAAGTTAATTAGTCGATGGACTTTTAACGTCATTTTATCATTTTTGGTTTTGCACAGTTCAGTCATACGGGTACGTCGGAATAACCGCGACTATTGCCTGTGTTTTATTTATCTACATATCAACCGATTTATTAAATATTTACCGCCTCGGTTTGTATATTCTTTATTATATTCTATTTTATTTTTATTTTATAATGACAACTAGGGGAAGAAAAGCTCAAGGAACTGAGGATGAGTCGATGGTCCCTCATTCAATCCTCATGTTGCAAGCCAGACAAGCAGCTTATTTTGCACGAATTCAGACATTATATGATTTGACACTTAATGTCGAACCGACAGAATCTTTTCGTGCCGAATTTATGAATAGGACATCGAATATAGATATGATTCGATCTGAATTTAATGACATTGTCCAAGAATTAAATTTAGAGCAAATGAAACATGATAAAAATTATTGCCCGACTTTTAGCCAGTGGGAAGCGTTTGACGATATGTTTGCATGTATTCAGGGAACTTTACGTAGCTTTGATAAAGTAACTGCTACTAATAAAAGTCAAGACTCTCCATTGAAACCAAAATTAAAATTACCACCTATTAAATTACCACACTTTGATGGTAATCAATCCACGTGGAGCACTTTTATAGAATGCTACAATCGGTTAATTCACACTAATACCTCATTAATTAACTCAGAAAAGGTATTCTACTTATGTGGTCAGTTGACAGGCAAGGCTCTCACTACTGTCTCTGGCATTAATCCGTCTGGGGATAATTATGATCTTATTTACTCAACCTTGTTCGATAAATATGAAGATATACGTTCTTTAGGTACATTTTATTTAAACCAACTTTTCAATTCTAAATCTTTGACATCCGCTTCAGTAGATGGTTTAAGTAGTTTTATGGATAATTTTGCTAATTCCGTTTCAGCTTTTGAAAGGTTGAATATATCTGACAAGTTAGATTTTATGCTTTTATTCCTTGCATTACAAAAGCTAGACAACGAAACTATTCGTCTGTTCGAAAACACCTTTCGGTCTGAAAAGGTTCCTTCTTATTCACAACTTATAACCTTTTTGAAGGAACAGTGTAAAATTCTAGAACGCACTAATCCAATACCATCGAAGACGGTAATGTCACAGTACCCTAAAAGTCATGCCCCTAGCAACGTCACGTCATTTGTCACATCTACTAAAAATGTAAACAACTCTCCATATTGTATCATATGTCATGTAATTGATCATGATAAATTATTTTATTGTCCTAAATTTATAAAAATGACTCCTCGTGAACGTTACAACATTGTAAAGAAATATAATTGTTGTGCTAATTGTCTTAGCACAAAACATAAGACATCGAGTTGCAATTCTGTTAAGGGTTGTAAAATATGTCAATCCAAGTTTCATAATACACTTTTACATTTTCCTCGGTCTAATGAAAATAATTCCGCAGTTTTGTCTTCGACATCTCCAACGAAGTCGATCAAACCTACGACCGATGGGTCGAGGTGTGCATTTACCGCAACAGGGCCGCAACAAGCGACCAGCCCAAGTGCTTTACCCACGTGCACGCTTCCTCTCGCTGAGGCGTCTGATATACGTTTGGTCGCATCTTCTGACAACTCTTCTCAGCTACCTGTTACTCTATGTTCACTTGAAAATAATATAAATTCCATACCGCAATCTTCTACGGTTTTACTTGCAACCGCATTAGTTTCCATAGTCGACACTTTTGGTAATCCGCATATTGTACGCTGCCTTATTGATAATGGCTCTCAAAATCATTTTATTACTTCAGACTGCTGTAGACGTTTATCGTTACATTGTAATGCGTTGTCAGAACCATTCTCTGTAAACGGGTTTGGTGGTTCTACAATTGTAATTAAGGGAATAACCCAAGTTACTATATCTTCCCGTTTCGATAAAAACGATTCTTTTGCCATTAAACCGCTTGTGGTCGAAAATATCACAAATTATTTACCAACGTCAAGAGTCGATCTTTCAAGATTGGAATATCTTAATAATGTACCGCTAGCAGATAATACATTTTTTAAGCCCGGTAGGGTTGATATTTTGATTGGTGCGCAGCTCTTTCCGCTCTTGATAGAACAGGGGCGTATCTACGGTCCGCCTGGAACTCCTGTTGCTATTGATACTTCGCTCGGTTTCATATTAATGGGCGAAGCTCCTATTTTACCTACAGCATCTAATAATGTCATATCACTCTGTTGCTTTTCTGAAATTCCTTCAGATTTAGAACAGATGCGCTCTTGTGAATTCCAGGGTTCCCCGTCTCAAGGTGCAAATATACTGAGTAGTGAGGATGATCCAACTTATAATAATTATTCAGATCCCTCTATCGTTGAACTACCTTCTGAACAGGATCCCAAGGATTTTGAGTCGTCTGTAACCACTGTAGAAAATAGACTTTCATCTTCTGAGCGTAAACTGCAATCTTCAGTCTCATACACGATTGAGTTTGATAGGATTCTTAAAGAATACCTCAGTAAAAATTATATTTTTCGAGTATCTGATCCGACTGTCAATTTGGGTTACATCATTCCTCAATTATTTTCTATTGCATTTTACACAAATGTAAAGCCTATTATGTACTCGCAGAATAAGATATTTCATACTTTACATCACTTCTGGCAGTCAGAAGATTATTCATTCCTACTTAGAAATATCTCAAGCAGAGAGATATTAATTATCGCGTCTCTTTCACCTTCATTATGGGTGGCAGGCTTTGACTGGATTAAATTAGACTTTGACCAGTGGCCAAAAACTAATCGCACCAGATTGTTCTGGATATCTGTCAGCCATTGATAGATTTTTATAGAGGCACATTTCGCATATATTTTTATTCATGATTTTAATTTTCCTTATTTACCTATTTAATTTAACTTGCATTAATAATATTTTAAAGTCATGTCTTAAATATTTCATTGTATAAACCTATTTAATGTTCTACATTGTAGTGGAAAAGAGGATTCATATAAATATAATTGGCCTCTTATGTTTTAATACATATTTTAACCTATTTTTGTGTGCCTTGCTTAGATGCTTTGTCTTATGAAGAATTAAATATTTTAATTAGTTACAATTATGCCAAATATATTCTAGGCTTAATTAATTATTTTGAATGAGGTTTCATCTGAGTTTGTTCCTTTTACCTATTTTCATTTATTATCTTTTGCTGCACATAGCACTGCGACATAGCAGATATTTTATGTTATATTCTTATGACGCGTGAGAATTAAACACAGAGCAATATTGTTTTAAAGAGGTTATTTTTATTTTATTTACGGGAAATAATTCACCGCCTTACATTGGCTTTAAGTGTAATTATTGTGAATCTGTTACAAAAGCAAAGATGATACAATTGGCAAAGTCCTTTTTAAAATTGGAACGTACTTAATTCGTTTAAGTTCATTACCGCAACTTACTATCTTTGTTATTTATTCTTTATTAATTTTACCTGAAGCTAGGTACTATTTCATTTTACTTCATACTTCTTTCATTTACCCTTTTATTCTACCGCATTAAATTTTCAATTGTTTATTTATTTCTATGAGGTTATTCTCAAATTTCAAATTATTTCACCTTGTTTTCGGGTCATTCTCCTAGTTTGTTTCATGACATTTATCTGTAATTTTTCTTCGCAAACTAGGGCTTCTGTTGAAAGATGACCTTTCAAGGTGGGGACTGTGTTCGGGCCAAACCTTCACGGTGGGGAATGTCTATGTGTAAGTCATAGACACCCGCCCTGGCGGTCCTCATTAAGAATAAATCAATTGACACTTGTCACTTCACTTCAATAATATTTTGTGACAACCGCATATATTTTTAATCTCCGCAATATAACAACTTCCTAGTATAACAACTGTGCAATTGGTTCCCGCGCGGGAGAAGCCCCCTCTACCTTGGATCCCGGGGTAAGTTTGTGTATTTATACATAGGCATTATTTTCCGTGTGGGGTTGACCGAACCAGCAGCATCCGCATCGTGGAGGGTCACTCTTGGTCATGAAGCCCTAGGTGGCCGGTACATATTTAAAGGAAGGTCATGTTATACAATATCATTTTCTATGCAATTACGATAGCATTACTACACTTCGCACCACTAGAATATGTTGAAAAGATTGATTGCTATACATTTTCAAGAAGATAAAGTGTTTCCGGGTTTAATTTGCCAAATATTTGGATATTTGGCATACTGGTTGGATCTAATTGGAAAAAGGAAGTAAATATAACTGGGATTTCGAAGCATCAACTTCAACGCAGCTGAAAGTCGTCAATCAACTGTTGGCAGGTAGTTACAAGCTTGAGGGCGACATACCGATTAAGGGTCTGTGAAACTTATCACCGGCATCGTCCGTCTAAAGGGCAGGTCGGGTATTTAACCGAAGGAGCCAAATTACGTACTTGGGAAATTGCCGACCGCCCCGGTGGTGTGAAACTTCAAATTATGGAAGATTTTCCCGTAATAATTTTTTTTTAACAACGCTGCCTATTTAGACTTTGACATGATCTACATTGCTAATATTTGTCGATTTTGTGCTATCAGTATCACATTATCGTTGTTTTATCACTTACAACTTTATCGCCCTCAAAGTACACAAGTGCTTTACCTGCTTATACTCGTATGTTGATATGTACTTTTATGACCTGTTTCTATGTACATACCTATATACTTAATATCCATTACCGCTGTATGGGAAGCGAACTGTTGAGACTCCATTTGCTACGGGATTCCCGAGTGAGGAAGGGCAACACAGGGTTTTTAAATGATATCGAAATGACATGAAGCAAAATGTTATGTGAAGTCAGTATGTACAAATATTCGCGGATCGTTAATTTCTCGGTAAGTGCACTTGCTCTCGATCTAATGTTCCCAATTAAAAGATCACTGGAAAGTGGAACTTTCTTGAATTTATTTATATAAGCATTGTTCGAATGCAGGTTCAATAAAAGTAGTTTATAAATACAAAGAACTGTGTATAAAGTTAATCCCATAGATAATATTATTCATGCTAAATTTGTTAACGTTTATGGCCGCTTTAAATATGGTAGTTTTAAATAATAATTAATGGCAAATATTGATAATGCTCGGTAGCATCAATTTATGTTAGGTATATTGGGTACGTATCTTATAATGGAGTTTTACCACAACTGACAAAATGTCGCGGGACGTTGAAACTGTGATTTGGTTGCGGTTAGTGCGGTTTGAAACCAAATTTTATAGGTATATGTATTCTATATGTATTATACATAGAATCAGGATATTCTACTTAAGAGAAACTTTACTGCTTAACAGTTTGTAGTTGGGTAGACATGACACATGAGACATGAACTTCTCTTCCCACGCCGCGACTGTTGTCATAACAACGCTACGGTCCCCGGACTAAAATCTACCACTTCGACTTATTCGGATTTGTTGTGTTTGTCTTGTAGAGATTTGTTTCCATAAAATATTATAAAGACGTAACAAAAGAATTGAAGACGCGTGAACTAAAGCGGTTTTACATTTAAGGCGAGTAAAAGAAAGAAATAATATAAAGTGAATTGAAGGAATATTTTTTAAGATGAGCAATAAATAAATCTAACTCTTTCACAATCGATTTAATCACACCAATGTTTATATTTTATTATTGATGAATATTTTGTGTATTTGGGTAATGGTTACTGGGTCTTATTTCTATTTAATACTATTTTGTCTACTATTTTTTCAAATAAGATGCTACTTATCTACTAATTTCAAAAATGGTACCTACGATTAAATTAATTAGGTACCTACCTAGTAGATACCTACTTTTATTATAAACCACTTATTAAATTTTCTCTACGAAAGTACGCAGGTGCTATAAAAATCCCTTTGTAGAATTTGCATTTGGTCCTTAGTTTAAATTAAATTTGCCATATGTTACCTACTAATTGACCTAATTTACACAGTAACTAACTTCCTAATTTACTTACATGAAGTGGTTAACTGTGTCGTAGCTGATTGACGCGTACTGATGTTTGCAACGTAATAGGATTATGAGATTGCCTATAATGCCTACGTTTTGCTAAATATGTGCCTATTCATATAATTTATATAGAACATTTAGATACTGTCTTGAAATATTGGTCGGTAGAACGCGTTTACATAATCTGTTTTTGTTATCGTAAGCCTAAGACACAAAAATATACTTGTCGAGATAAGGGTAGATATCTAACGGCGTGATAGGAAATATGACTGCAAGAATAAATCTCGATGTGACCGGCGCAGACGCATTTCATAAGGTACCTACCTAAATTACTGAAGCTCAATTTTATTAATTTTCGACTTTTTCGATTATGTCCATTTTCTGAGATGCCGAAACGATTTATTAACATGACGAATTAGAATGAGCTTTCCGTATATATAGTTTACCTATAAACCTGCAAGATGGTATGTCTTGTATACCTAAGAAGCACACAATTTGTATTGAAGTTATAGGATAGACATGTTTATGATATCGAATTTCGAAGAAGCTTGGATTGTAGCTACTAGCTAGGCTTTCAATATGACGTAGGCGTGGTATTGGCATCGTAATAGCAAACATAAGGGCTGATCTCCAATATTATGAATGCAAAATACTCGTACATAGTCGGAAAATATGTTATTTGATGTATGGAATGGATGTATTGGATGTAAACTTCGATTGATTCCTTTTTCGTGATTCCAGAGGTCATCCCAAAGTAAAAGTTATTCAATGTATTGGTTAAGAAATCCGCTACACAATAGGGACTACTAGTGAATGAAAATAACTCTATAAGTTCGTATTTTATATACGGAGTTTTTTTTCCAACTCTTTTATGTGTATGTATGAGGGTGGATGTTATTGAATTATCTATTTATTTAATACATTTAAATAAAATCTGGTACACAGATAGTCTAGCTAGAGCCTTAGAAAGGACATAGGCTACTTTTTATCACGGGAAAGTGGAAGATCTCCCGGGTACGCGGGTGAAACCGCGGAGAGCCATTAGTTTACCAAAAACTCTTGCAAAAGTCTATTGATAAATAAATTCACCCATGTAAAGAATAAGGGGCGTTGAAAGAACAATAATTTAAAAGGTAACCTTGCAAGTTATTCTGCTGTTTCCAATTAACATGTAGTACCTAATGTAAAGTAATATTTTATTAAAAAAAAAATTATGTGTTCTTCACCCATAAGGTAAATATATAAATATATTGTTTGCACTTATTACGAGCATACAAATCTTATAAGATCTTGTGCGAAGTAAACAAGTTTAAATTCGCACTAAGTCGTTGCACTGCCGTCTTCTACAGACAAAGCTTGTACAGCCATGCAGGCAAGAATTGTAAAGTGAGTAAGCTTGCCGCATGTAATTATGCAGAAGATATAACTATGTAGTCGTAGTTTCACTTGATGGTGGTGCCAAGAGCCACCTCCTTGGCTTTAAACTACGTCGTTCCAGACATCACTTATGCACGAGTCATCCAATTAACCAAGCGGCGAAGTGTGCCTGCCTGGTGGTGACTTAGGTGGAATCCGCGTATAATTTATGCCTATGTATGAGTCTTAACTTAACTGACAAACTATTTAAATAAATAGTATTTATAAATATCCGTTCAGAAAAAGGAGGTATCAGGTACATTTTAAATAATAATAAAAACGTAAGTAAAGCTTATAGTAGGTTCACAAAAACATGAACAATCATTTGTAATGTATTTTCCTTTGGTAATTTTCTTTCACCATATATGAAATACGAGCATGTTGTTACAATTTACGTCGCATTGCGGTAAGTGTAGGTTAAATGGATTAAATGTGTTAACCGTACACCTACCTTTCTAATTTCTTTACCGAGGCTGCCTTTATGTGTGGAATTATCGAATTAAGACTCCAAGCTTAACATAAGCTGTGGCGAAAATGAATGTGCCGGTGTGAATTTAGCAAACCTAATTATTTTTTGAGTTACAGCTACTGAATGATGGACTTTTATCATATAGTAGAGTGTATTTATATATATATGTACTATTCATAAACTCATAATCCAATAGTGTAAGAACGAAGCAAAAAAACGAAGTGCCCCTTTGTCTTATCAGAAAACGTGGCAAGATAGAAAATTTGACAGGAGATGGCAGGAAACAGACAATCATGACATTCCAAACCAACCATATATCGGGACTAAACACAGCACTGTAAAATATTCATGTCAGCATGGAATCGGTTCAGGCATTCGTTATTGATCTTTTTGCTACCTATGGTCATATATTTGATAGTCCTTTGTGTTGATGGCATTCCATATTTTTTTCTGGCTTCCCTTTGCGACATATTACCACGAACAATTTAGAAAATTATCTAGGTTTTATCAATTTTTAAACATTTTGGACGTACTTCTAATTACGTAAGCTAGATTTCTATAATTTTCTTTTCAAATTTCATATTTGTGTCCAACTACATACCTACCTATGCATGTGATAGTTTGCTTTTAAATTAATTGCCGTTTTTGTGGGTTTTGACGTGTTTCCGTTTGGTAGATCCATTAGGAAAACGTACATTAGTAAAATATAACATCCTGGAAGTCTAATACTATTAGATTGAATATTGTGAATTATAATTAAGATATATAGAATAATGATATATTGATAAGTTGTTTGTTCTTTGACACTTTGAAATAGGTTATAATTTAGTGTTATCGAATTTGAAGATAGTAAATGTATTCAAAACGGTTATTAGTTAAATAGTTGTTTTATAAACCTATTTAGATTATAAACTTAAAATGTATTTTATGTAGGTATTTGTAAGAACGTTTAGTGAAAGCGCCGCGTACCGCCGCTTATAAAAGGACGTGCGGTCGGCCAGACGGCACTTCTTGGTTGGCTGTCGAGCTGTGCGGACATCGGTCGGTGAGTATAATAATTGAGTTGGAGAAATCTGTCGGACGACACAACAGAGTTAAGTAAAATATGTATAAATTTAATGAATTGTTATTTATGTTTAATATTGTTCTATTTTAGTTTCTGTTCTATTATTTAAATAATAATATAGTTATAACTACAACTATGTTGCTAAGTAGAGTCATATATATAGATTATGATTAATTATACCAATTATGATGAAAATAGAATATAGTTTTGGTGTTGACTTGCTATTTTGCTAAGTGACCCAGACCTCTCCTTAACCCTTATAATTTACAACTATAAAATTTGAACGATCAAACTATTATAAATATAAATGTGAATGTACATGTTTATATGTGGTATATAAATAATATGTAAAAGTAATACCTAATGGCATATACCGGTAGTACATGGGTCCTTATATATATATATGGTATATAGTAAATATATAACGACTTAATAATTTCTGTTATTTTTAACTAATAAATAAACATGAATCTAACACATGCATATTTACCACTTACCTAACCTATCCGTGAAGTCGTAATGAATTTATTCAATTATTTTTCTAATTAACCTTGTAGTTATTTTTCAAGCTTGAGTCAAATAAAACACCCTTTAGTGTTTGTATACCAACTAAAGGTCCATTAATCAACGGGAATTGGGGTAGCAAGTAATAAAGAGTCAAAGGTAGCTCTAGAAAATGAAGGGCCGTAGCACGTGTTGGGCTCAATAAATTGAGTTCAGCACCCATCTAAATATGGGTTGTTCCCAAAGTACTCCAAGTTTCCTTCCCAAACTACTCCATGATAAAAAACTACTTTATTAAATGTGTCCCATTTTACTCCAAGAGATTTGAACGTTGTTCTCAAAGTACTCCAAGGTTCTGATTTCAAAAAATAAATAGTAGGTACATTTATTTACAAACAACACCAAAAAGAATATTATTGATAAATTGTTTGTCCCATCCTACTCCAGTAGATGAGACGTACAGTCAGGTGCATAACTTCAAGTTATTTAATATTTTTAACTATGTCAATACAACTATAGATGTGGGTAATTACGGGCTAATTAGCTAGATGTTAATATGAGATAGAACTGAGATAATACACAGTTACTGATTTGTTTTTTTTTTAATCATTTAAAACAACAAAATAAGGATTAAAATCTAGAGAGGATTTTAACATTCACAATTTTTTTTTTTACAATATATTCTTATTAAATACGAATATACTAATTAAGCATGATCGCTAAAACAAAATCAACAATCAACAGTACAAACAAATATAGAAAAAAAAATCAGTCTTATTTCTTGTCTGAGCTGTCCACCTGATAAAAATACATGAATTCTGAAAAATTGGCGTAAGTAAGCGATCAAATCATGATTTTTATTCCATGCCACACTCACATAGGCCACAAATGAAACCGACATTAAAAAACTTGAGAAAACATTATTTTAAAATACATATAATTTTGCATATTGTGCCTGACTGTACCTTTTCAATATTTCATGGAGTAGAATGGTACTTAAATATGAAGATTGAATATATTTCGATGTTTTCAATGGAGCAGTTTGAGAATTGTCGACGAACAATGACTGGAGTAGTTTGGGAACAACGCCAGTTACATTTGGAGTAGAATGGAACTTAAATGCAATATTTTTAAATTAATATTTAATTCGTTGGAGTAGTTTGGGAACCCATGTATGAGATTCTTATCTTTTCAAATTCAAATTCAAATTCAAATTCATTTATTGCATAAACGTGGGTTATAAGAAGATGTCATAAAAATTACAGTTTTGGGTCCAACACATTACCGTTTCCGGCATGCAAAAGCTATACATTTTGTGAAAACATACAAAACATTAAAAACTATAATCCTTTTAAATAGGTGGAATGTCAAGACAAAATAAATTATGAAAATTATTATAAGACTACAAAATTATTAATTTACATTACACAAAACATAAAACATAAAACCTGCACACCACCTTATATATAAACTTTATTATTTAAATATTCCTGTATACAATAGAAACACTTTTGGATAAGCCATTTTTTGAGAGTTATTTTAAACCTTCTATGTGGTAATATTTTTATTAAATTTGGTAAATGATTGTAAATTTTTACTGCCATACAATAATAGTTTCTGCTGTACATTTCCGTATTAGACTTAGGAAATACGAGTTTGTCAGGATATCTGGTGTTAAATACACATATGTCTTTTTTATACAAAAACAGCTTTGGATTGGTTTGTACAAAAATACAGATCTCGTATACATAGAGTGATGGAACTGTCAGTAAATTCAGCTCAATGAATAGAGGTTTGCAGGTTGTCCACGAACTCACGTTGCATATTGCTCTTACGCATTGTTTCTGTGCTATGAATGCTCTATTAATGCTTACTGAATTACCCCACAACATAATGCCATATCTCAACTGAGAAGCTACATAACCATGATACGCTTTAAGAGCAGTTTGTTTGCTACTTAGTCTAGATAATCGCCATAGGGCATATGCGAATCTATTAATTTTGTTGCAAACTTTAACTAAATGTGGTTTCCATGTGCACTTATCATCTATTTCTAAGCCTAAGAAGGTAGTTTCATTTACCTCTGTTAGTGTTTCGCCGTTAAATGTTAAATTCAGATTCATCTTTTTTCCACCCTTATTTAAAAATTGAATAAATTTAGTTTTTGTTAGGTTTACCATTAGATTGTTAGCCTTCAGCCATTCAATAATGTTTTTAATGGTTGTGTTTAAGACCTCACTATAGTTTTCAACTTTATCATCAGGAACCACAATAGAAATATCATCAGCGTACATAGTACAATGATGCTTTGTGACCTGAGGAAGGTCATTGATATAGATTAAAAAAAGCAATGGTCCCAAAATACTGCCTTGGGGTACACCTACTCTATTGTGTTTCACGTTGGATTGAAAGGTTTCTTCCGCATTAGCACCTAAATGAGTTATTTCGACAAACTGCATTCTGTCGCTCAAATAGCTACTCAACCAATCATTTGTGCACCCACGAATACCGTATAATTCACACTTGCGCAAAAGACACTTGTGTGAAACAAAATCGAAGGCCTTGCTCATATCGAAGAAGATGGTTGTAGTCTTTACTTTATTATTAATGTTTTTTAATATCTCGTCAATCAGAGAGGTAGCTGCATGTATGGTTGATTTTCCCTTCTGAAATCCAAACTGTTGAGAATTTAAGATATTCCACTTTTCTAAAAAAGAGCATATTCTTTTATGCATCGCCTTTTCAAACACTTTGGAAATTACTGGTATCAATGCTATGGGTCTGTAATTATTGAGACATGCCCTATCGCCTTTTTTGTAGATAGGTTTTATGATAGTTTTTTTCAGATCATCTGGAAATACACCTTGGACAAAAGATAAATTTATTATATGGGCTAGTACTGAAGATATGTAATTTGCACACAATTTCAATATTTTTGTTGGTATTTTATCACATCCTACTGATTGTGTGTTGTTTAAAGATCTTATAATTTTATAAACTTCGTCACCATCCATAGGAACTAAATACATACAATTATTATTTGATTCAATGTATTTGTAATTATTATTATTATTAATTGAATTGGGTTTATTATTATTTGTCACATTTATATAATAATCATTGAATGTCTTGGCAATTTCATAAGGTTCGTCAATAATTGTATTAGAATATATTATTTTATTTATATGTTTTACTTGATTCCTAGGATTAATATCATTGTTAATTACTTTCCACGAAGCTTTGCATACATTGTCAGCTCTATTTATATATGTCTCATTATAAAGTCTTTGTGCTGTTAATATACATTTTTTAAATAATCTATTATAATTCTGATATTTAATTTTACTCTCAAAGGTTCCAATTTTATAATAATTGAATCGTAGTCTGCGCTTCTTTTCGGATGCAATTCTTATACCATTCGAAATCCATGCAGGTTTTTTATGTTTATTATATAGTTTTATTCTGTCAAGAGGAAAGCATAATTCAAAAAATAGCATTAAAGTTTCCTGAAATTCATTGAAAGCCAAATTTGTATCTATTTCAGAATAAACATTGTTCCAAGTCAGCACCTTCAAGCAGTTCATAAACTTTGCGGTGTTTTCAGCGCTGAAGTTTCTTTTATTCATAAAGACAAACCGAGGTGGTATGTGTTTATTTTCAATAGGTGTTGTCAAAAGCTGACCTGTCTCATGATCAGATAGACCAAGAGGGAGGACTTGACCCCTAGCCTCAGGAATGTTACTAATGATTTGGTCCAGACATGAGTTCAATCTAGTAGGTACCTTAATGTGTATATTGAAATTGTAGTTCTGAACTATTCTGGAGAATTCAATAGTTATATTGGAGCTTTTTAGTAGATCAATAGAACTTTTAGAACAAAAGAATGGAGTACTTTGGGAACAACCCCTAAATATTACATCGCATATTGATCTATAGGCTATTTATTATTTGAAGCCATTAACCACATTAATTTGGAAAAAAAAACATGAATATATACCTATATTCAAGTATTTCCAAATTTTTCTATTGGTAGGTACTTCCTACTTACACTGTACCTACTAAAAAGGTAAAAATTAATATTAAGTAGATAGGTATATTTTCTATTCACTCAGATTTGGCTTAAGGTAGATACTACGAAAAATATCTTCCAAGCTGTTGCTTGCAAGCCTCGCACGGCTGACCTCGCATCATTTCATACAAAGTATGTTACCGTTCTCCTTTGAGATTTAATTCATTGAGTATTTTTAATTTCTTTTATTTTTTGAACGTGTTCAGTGGTTTGAAGTGAATAAATAACTTTTGTAGCAAATATTTTATGTTTATATTGTGGAAAAAAATATATGATTGGTTGTAATGATTTTATACGATAAGAGTTAGATTTATTTAGGTACGAAAGTATGAAACCGACACAAGAGATATAGTACCTATTAAAAGTTACATTTTACTATCAGGGGAAATAGATTTAAAGTCGTCGAAACATTTTAAATATTTCCCTAAAACAATCTCGCAATGTTTTTGTATAAATTCAATAACATCTCCACTGAGAAATAAATATCACATCCAGAGCAGACACACGTTCATCATATTTACCTTCCTACTTACTTGATTCTTGCGACGCCGAAGTCAGATTGTTTGCTCTTTATTATTCACCCAGAACAATTTTCTAATGCATGGTTGTACCATTTTGAGAGCTTAGAGTTTTCCTCTATTGCAATGTCCCTACTTAGATTACTTTGTTTAGGTTTTCAATAATATTATTTTGCATTGCTTATTTCCGAAGTCCACGCGAAAACTAAAATGAACTGGTTGACTTTTCTTTGTTGAATACTTCTTTTTGTCAGATTTCCATTCATAACTATATACCTACACATTTAAGGACAGAGGAAAAATCAGCCAGTTTTTTAAGTAGGTACTTACCTTTTCGAGTGAGCACTTCTTAAATCTTTGATTTAATTTAGACTATTCTTACCGACCAAATGGGTATATATCTATACATGTACTCAAAGGTATAAACTTAATGATTTATCAGCAGTCAATAAAATATACGTACCTAAAGAAATGTTTGTATAAAGTAACTTGAAACTAATTTTAGCTACAGGTAATGTACCTACTATGGTAAGGCTAAGACGAGTTCGCTTGCAAGAAACACTTTATTCTTGCCCCATTATACATACAGAAACACAGACACAAAATACGAAGGCACATAACAATTACTTTCCAACAAATTAAAGTTAAAAGCCTAGTCATATCACATTCATTTTGAATAATGCTTTATGTTGGTAAAATTATTTTAGGACCGCTTGCCGGAAATTCATTAAGATCCCTGCTATTTCTCTAATTATTACGAGTAGGGTCAGCTAACCGTTATAATTAGGAGAGATTTGGCACAAGCTGTCTGATTCTGTTCACCCTCTGAACATGACAATCTTTTCATCATTAGTATATTTGGTACTTCTTTCTAGTCTCATTCATCTTCGTTTTTCATGGCTGTACTCTGATGGAGGATAACGAAGTAAGGCAAGTCAAAAAAGATGTTTATTTTTTAATTACTGGTACTGGTGTTGTGAGTGATGACTGTATTGGTTCTAAAAAGTGAGGATACCTAGTCTATTCTTTATTGATTAATTGGCCTTAATACTGATCGCCACATCACTAATTAAAATAGAAATAACTATGGTAAATGACCCAAGGGTGGCCAGTTTAGGAAAAAAAAACAGGTTTTTGTGAAATATTACCAAAATTGTGAAAGTTTTAGCACTGAATATAGTGAAACTGTAAAGTCCAGTCCTTATTTAATATTTGTACTGTGTTGCGCGTGAGATACGGCAAAGCTGGATTCAATTAATTTAACAAATAAAAGTTGTAGTCTTGTGACCCAGTCTTGGCCAGGAAAAAACCATTAATGGATACCCCAGTCTAAGTCTAAGTTTATCTTTATTTTATGGCTCACACATGAAACAACACTAATTTTGATTTTATTAAGCAATACTATTTTACAAGTGAAACTTTCTGCTCACCTCCTTAACGATTTCCTTAAGAAAAGCCGTCGTTGTCAATTTCAAATCACCTTACACTTTGTATTCACGCAAATTTGTACATGTAACTGACTGAATTCAATAAAACATTAAACTTAGATAGTTCGATGTCTAAAGTCTATATCACAGTGATCCCAATGTAAAAACATTCGCTTATATCCGAATTCTAGATGTTTCTTTGAATTTTTGGCCATTACTGGTACCGTGGCCACCACTGGTACACTTACGATAGTATAGAAATTTTAACTACTTATGTTCCTATAGTTACAAAAAAAATGTGAACAAACGATAGGTATTGTAAACAATTGTAATATTTTGCCTAGCCATTTTAATGAATCAAAGTAAAGGTAGATTTTACCTACACAAGTAATATCTGAATATATTTTAAAGATATTAGTTGAATGATCCGATTAACTAAATATCTGTGTAAATGTATATCGGACCACGTCTAATATCTTATAACAAACATGTTTAGTAAAAGAGATTTTTATGGTAACTCGATTCAGCTTGTTTCGTTAATGTTTTGTTCACTCTATAACCCTTTACAAAACTAGAAATATAAATATCTACTACTTTCGTTTTTACCTACCTAAGTACCTACTTATCGGTGTTTACTATTTTAGCGCAATTTAAAAATTCACCACAATACCTCCGAGGTCAAGGTAAGTGTTAACACTGAATGTTTTATGTCGCTACCAATTTACATTGCACAGATATTATGCGTCGGTCCGTCATATGGTCTCAATCTGGGCGTGTGCCAACCAGCTGGTCACCGTGATCGTAGTAGCGAAGCCAATCTCTGATTATAACCGTGTCACATGAGTAACGTAGACCTAGTGGCTACTAGACTGAGCATAAGGGCTTAAAGTCCTTGAATTACGCTTTTATTTGTATTACCATAAATGCTAATATCGATTGAAGAAAGGCACAGATGGTAAATTCTCTATCATATCTAGCCACGGAAACTTAGCTTTGTAAAATGAAAAGTAAATTTCTGTCCGAGCTAACTCAACTTTACGATGACCTATAAATTTTTCAACATGACATTCATGATATGGGAAGAAATATTAATTTTAATGAAGATATCGCTGCAATCAATCGCTGGCAACATTGTTCTACAAATTATATTTGAAAATTACTAAAATATAGTAGTACTGGAAATTGGGTAGTGAGGATAGTAAATGTTATGATGTTAACATTATGATGGTACTTCTAGTAGACTTTATATTACTTTAAAAATACAGTCTACTGTCAAGATCACGACCAAGCTCCACAGACAAGGTTAATTATGACAGGCGTGTGCTACCGGCACTGGCTCCCGGACGGCTGTAACGACTTCGCGTTTTTCTCACTAATCGCTTGGACCTGATTTATTACACCATCTCATTTTTTTCAGGGCTATATCTAAATGTGTCATATAGCTTCAAAGGTAACCTTATTTATAAATAAATACTCGTCAACTCACGTATTTAGCAAAAGTACGAGGTTCTTTACTGCGCTAATTTGCATTATATATTATGTTTACAGTAATAAAAAGTTCTGATGGACTGATTTATTCACTGACTCAGTAACACAAACAACATACCGATATAATGATAGAGAAAAGTTAAAGTAGAATAAAGATAAATCTAGATGGATATTTGATGAAGTATTTCTTGAAAACAAACCCCAAACGAAATAGGGTTGTAAAGTTTTCTTCTTGAAACTTTACAAAACTGCTCCTAGACACAATTAACTCAGCATTTGAAAATTTAATTCATTTTGGGGTTTACTGGCGGACCTGGCGGTATATCATTAATTTTACAAGAACTTTTTTTTACTTTACTTCTCTCTTTCAACATGAGTTGAGCTGTGAAAGGCTAACTGTTGTATTTATTATGCTAGACGCATGTAGAATAGATGTTTATTTTACCGTTAAAAATTCTGTCGTATCCAGATTGAAGTTTAGCGAACAAAAATATTTTCCTTGATACCATTGAACTTTTTGACAAACCTGAGTCTGAACATAGGCATCGTTCTAACACGAGCTTTAGTCCGCTCGGCCAGAAATGACCCGACGTCACTTTAATTTTAATTTATGGGTATACAACGTGTTTTATCAGAATTCTGTAACATAGTTCGGAAACTATGAACAAACTATTTCATGCTGTAAGTACGGTCCGCCATTTATCAATGTTAACATAAGATACTTTGCCAGTAGATAATTTAGTTTACCGTGGTCATTATTAACATTTTGTAAATACATGCTTTACTTGTAATATAATTATTTTGGTTTAATGGACTTTGTAGTCAGTTTGTATATAAAGTAATAACTGAATATTCTGTTCCGATTGAATTAATTTAAGTTTAAGTGATACTAAACCGTCGTTTTCGTTGAATATCAGAATACTACTTAATATTAAATCAAAAAATCTTACGGGTATCAGATTGTTAAAGCTCGTTCAACTTAACTGAAAAATAAAATAATAACTAGATATTTATATACTTATTTTACTTCAACTTATTTATAATTTTGACAGTAAATCAAAAATATATTACAAAGCTACAACGTTTTGCAAAGATTACCTAAACTACCGACCCTGAAAATGGTTACAGCCGATAATGAACACGCATTACAATGTTTGTTTGGAAATGTTTGGTTTTACAAACATCTGTGTCACATACACATCATTCACAGTAGAACTATTCTAAATTAAGTGTACTGTAATTAAATCGAATATAAATTATTATGGTAAGGATACATACCTACCAGAAAAAATATGGCTAAGTTGACTTAAATTTTCCTCATACTAGATTTAGAATTAATTGCAGATTGCGCTTTGCGTCACAATTTTCTTAAAAGTACCTAAGACAAGTTTATGCAATAAAGTATAAAAGTTAACATAACGTAAAAAACAAAGGCACGCCTAAATAAAAAATCCAAGAGCCGGCAGTCCCCTTGAGGGCTTTGTTGAAATGCTTTTAGTGTTTCACTGCCAGCTCTTCTGGCAACTGTCGCTTTGAAATGACTACGAGTACGATAACTAATCAACTTAATTGGATGGTTTGCAACATTATCATAATTAGCATATTGTATAAATTACTTTTTAATACGTTCATTAACTTGAAACCATTTATCGTATTCTGAAATGTTTTTTTTTGTATTTTCATTTATTTTTATAGCATATTAATAGTATAAAACTGTTACCTTTAAGTAATAAGTAATATCTGGGGTAATTTTATGAGTAGGCATATATCGTATATCAAATTGACTCCAAATGTTGTAGATGATGTTGTATTAAAATAGTAAATAAAGTATTAAGGTTTTTATTAAAATAGTATTATTTTAGTATTGATAGACGAGACGATTTCGCCGTAGAAAAACACGACAACATGTTTTATATGCACGCGCCTAATCATTGTTTCTCAGAGTAAACATACCCATGTAAATAACAATGATATAGGTAAACAAAGGATATTTTTCTTTCCGGAAGCGTTTTTAAAAAGCATATTGTATTTCCATTATAACAGTAATTAAAAACGGCTGCTGTTGTTTTTCCATTATCCGATTTACGACCATCCCTTATTATACCTCAATTATGTAATAAAGATAAGTAAAATAATAAACACCATCTATTACAAAATAAAATTGTGTTAAATGTTTTTTGTGTTCATTTGTTCGCCTACCCATCTATACATCCGCCTAACTTTGTATTACAGGATTTTACTACTTTGCCTTTTTTATGTTAAAGTGTTATTCGTTGCTTTAGAAATTGATTCCGCTATGTAATGTGTAACTAGGGTGCTTTATATTTACAGTTTCTTCGTAAAGTTGAAGTTGAAACTTAAAATTCTGAATTAAAGTACGACCTCGTACAGGAGTTGCAGGAATAGAGAAAGGTCGCAGTGCGACTATTCTCGAATATAGGCTCTGACCTCATCCATAATGCAAGGCGAGTCGGCGGCCCTACATATGTGTGAATACCCTTATGTTCAAAACGACAATAAGGAACCTATTCAGCTGTTACGTGCGATTTTTTGCATTAACTCACGAAACTGAAGCCTTTGAGAAAATGTAGGTTAACGTAACGAGGGAACTTGTTTATAATTCATCTATCCCTTCTACAGTACAATTGTTTAGGGAAATTGTCTGGATAAGCCTAAATAATTTATCTGTTTTGTCACGATTGGGGAGAATTTAATGGTAGGTATGTTAAATATAAAGTTACTCTGATAAATTGTATGATGAGATAATTTGCGTAAAAATTATAGAAGTAGAATTGAGAGATCTCAATAGCTAAGCTAAATTTATGGTTTATTCATTTCTATACTAGCTTTTGCACCTCTGTTACACCCGTACCTATTCCAAAAAAGTCTTTAGTCTTGCAAAGATAGATACAGAGTTACTATCCATTTAAAAAACATAACGTTCCTTACTTATCTAACCAAATCTTGTACAATGTAAGCCGGTGATAATGTATTTTCCAAGTATAATTTATGTGCATACTCATATTCGCCTTAGAAAAAAAACATTTCAGCAGCAACGTGAATGTTGGAGTAATCGCCAAGCTGGTCGCCCCGTCATTAACTGGCCGGTACGTAATGATATTAGTACGGACGAATACCTAGCACTGATAGTATATTTAATTACAAGAGTGATATGAAATAGGTCAGCTTTGAATAGAATACAATTCAAACACACTTCTGAAGTAGACGTGGGCTTCATTACTATTCAGTTGAGTGTTGTTTTACAGGGGGAAATAGTCCCCTAATACGGTGTATTTTATCTAGCGCACCTTCTGTGGACCGCTCAAGTACTTTTAAGGGTAAGAATTCAGAATTCTTTAGTAGTTTGCAGTGAAATAATTTTAAGCATATGCACAGAAAGTATTTTATTTTATTGTACTGCAATGTTTCCCTTTAAATGATTCCCATTATTTTGTTGTATGAATAATCATATTTAGGATAAATCACAATGTACTGAAAGCAGCAGAAATAAATAGGTGCACGGCCGAGTTCTTTTTGCCAAATTATAAATAAAATAAAATCTGTAATTACTGAGTATAGATTTTAAGAATGTTTCGTGAACTATATTGCATATTGCAGTGTATTAAGAAGTTTAAATATCCTTCGAATTACTGAAAAGGTTGGCAATCACTGCTAAGTAGGTACTTAAGTAATGCGTTGATAGGTAGTTGAGTACTTAGTACCAAGGCACCTATTTAACAAAGTCTACAAACATTTACGTTTTACAGAAGTTTATCCGAAGTTTAGTGTACTTAAACCAAATCTTAATTCAGTTCAGTCTTGAAGCCGCAATCTTAAATCTAGTGTCTACAAGAACTTTCAAGAAAATTTACCTCTCGTTTGTTTACAAAACCTACCGCGCGACCGTTTGATGGGTTAGTACGTTAGGTTAAGTTGGTGGTAAGATATCATTATTACACTTAACTCCCAGTATCAATCGCGATTCGGGGAAAGTAATATTTTTTATTACCTGTATCATATCCTACCTACTTACAAATATATTTTAAATACAAATGAAGTATTTACCGTCCTATTTTTCAAAAGTCATACCTTAGACACTAGAAAGTCAGAAAAAATACCCTCATTTTATTGAAATCAAATAAAAGTTTGTGTATAGAAGCACGCGTTTTCCATGCACCACTCATTCAGGTAAAAGCTTTCAAAATTGTACCTAACGTTTTGATAGTGGTATTTGATTGACAGAATCGTTTTCCGGAAATGATTCTTTCGGTTTATGAAATAGCGCTTAATCGCTACTAGTGTCATCTGCAGTGGAAGAGCCAGTAGCGTACAATTTTATTCCTATTCAATTTACAGGAACATGTTTCAATGAAACATGTAATTTGTAAATGACAGAGTGGAGTTTTACTGGTGCATACGTGATGAATGTTTTATGGAACAGTGAATAAAGAGTATTATAAATCCTGTACATTTATAAAATAGTATCGAAATGATAAGGATATAGATAAATGTTGGTATAATAGCACCAACCACAAACTACGTGACTGACCATACATATTGCATTGTGTTCAAATGGATAATGTATTTATACTAGAAATATACAATGTTTATATATTATAAATGGTTTTATTGTAATCTATTTCAGTACTTTGTAGCTTCGGCCCGACTCGACGGACACAAGCCACCTATAACAACAAGCAGAGGGCTTAAGGCCATAGCCCACTACGCAAACTGCTTTTCTCAATGCTTTCCTTTACAACTTACTAAGTGAATTTCAAAGGCAATGTTATGTAACTTTCATTTTTAAAATAATGTTGTGTTTACCGACCCAATATGGGTTTTATCGTTTATTTTAACAATGTTATCTCTACTAATATATAAAGCTAAAGAGTTTATTTGTTTGCCTGACCGCCCTAATCTCAGGTACCACTGATTTTATAAATTATTTCAGTGTTAGAAAACACATTTATCGAGGAAGGCGCAGAAGCTCGAAGGATAGGCTATATTTTATTAATGCGGGAAAGGGAACTACGCGGGTGAAATCGCGAGGCGGAAGCTAGTAATTAAATATAATGACACAAAACACAATAAAGTTTCGCTTTCAGTACAAATGGATATTATTAGCTACGTAGGTATTCGGTTTTAGGTAACCGAGAAATATACCCGCCAGCGAACCCAATAGTTATCGACGAAGTAAAATCTAGGTTAACAAGGGATATCGGATATAGATAATGGCCACACATTAAATTGATCAAACCTAATGTATTTACTTTAGTAAACTGGATACATTATATCGTTTTATTACTATAAATAATATGGCATTATCATTATGGTAGTACGTAGAAATAATGTACCTATAATATACTATATCTACAGTAATTTTTATGTATCTTTTGTATCTACGATCGAAACATTCTCATCATCATCAGCTCATATACGTCTCCACCGAGGAGCTCGAGCCTCCCCTAACATCAAGGGGTGTAGGCCATAGTCCACCACGCGGGCCTAGTGCGGATTGGCGGACTTCATATGCTTTTAATTGTGACACCTCGGGCATGCAGGTTTTCTCACGATGTTTTCCTTCACCGAAAACCAGTGGTGTGAATCCGTACGTATGTTTTTATAAACTCAGTGGTACGGGCCAGGGATTTGAACCTGCATCCTCATGATCGTGAGTCGGTGCGTTCCCAACTGAGCCACCACGGCTGTGTGACGAAACATTCTAATTGAAGTAAATTGGTTCGGGTAAATATTTTTATGAAATTAATTTGGAGCGTATGGTATAGGTATCGTCTATTTTTAAATACTCAGTTCGAATAAAGTGACAAGCTTTTTAATTATGCGTTTTTTTAATTTGAGTTTTGTCCTTTATTTTTTAGGGTTATTGTTAACTCGCCACAATGAAAATTTGCCACAAATAAAAATTATAGTAAACTCGCCACAGTCTTATCTGTCTCGCGAAAACTTGCCACTGCTTTAAAAGTACCGATAGCAAACGAAGTGGTAGTATTTAATACTAGTGTAGTAGTTGCACTCCTTTTTACCAGTTACATTGCATACACGAGGATGTAAATAGCAACAGTGACCACTAACATAGTACCAGTAATCTATGTTCTTATGCCTAATAAAGAAGAAAGGTCTTATTTACGTTTATTTTCATTAATAAAGCAGAATTTACCAAATTGGAAACCACAAACAATGGTTTCAGATTTTGAAATCGCCGTTAAAAATGCGATAAAGGCACTGGCAAAAAAAAGCATATGCCTTAAAACTGAACACTAGCGAAGTGAAAAAACATGTAACTATGTGTGCTGCATTCGCTCATGTAAGAAAGCAGGACATTGATGATGCCTGGTTACATATAATGGAAGAATCACCACCTAATGAACCTACCAATCAATTTAATGATTATTTTGTACGCAATGGCTAGAAAACATTAGTTTAGAAAATATTTGGAATATCCACGGTGTTCGCCACAGGACCATTAATTCTGCAGAAGCATGGCATAAACGCCTTAATAATAACATGAGAAAAAAGAAATTTACTAAATTTTCTTGACGTCCTAAAAAAATAAGCCGAGTATATGGACTGGAAATTAAAAAGAATAAGTTTGAAAATACCACATAATTTGAGAACGTGTCGGTTAAAATTGCATTTGATAATAAATTAAAAGTCATCGCTGAAAATTATGATAATATGCCTCTAGTAGAAGTAATAGCAAAAATAGCTGCATTGCAAAAATTTTATTAATATGCCAATTGATTATATAATATAATGGTGATGTACAAATTTTTCTTCTTCTTCTTATTGTAATAAGTTTATAGTGTAAGTTTGACTGTGATTTTTAGTTAAGTTAGATATTTTATACTTATATGTCCGTACCTGTTAAATTATTTAAGATAAATAAATACTTACTGTTTATTTTTTTTAAATATATAATGATTTTACCTTAAATTTTAACTGTGTTTAAAGGATTAACGTCTCTATATGTATTTTTATATTATTTACCAATTGTAATTGTAAGTTTGACAGTGATTTGTAATTAAGCCAAAGTTAGATGTTTTAAACTTATATATCAGACTTGAATTTTTATTTAATATATAATGATTTTACCTTATATTTTAACTGTATTTAAAGATAAACGTCTCTACATTTTATATTATGTACCTACGGATGTAGTTGTAAGTTTGATTGTGTAAAACAAAATGCTGTGGTTTGTAATGAAACCAAAGTTAGTTATTTAAGTTAGTAATTCCTATGGTAAAACATAGTTAAACAAACCTTTTAAAATCAATGATTTATCCAATTACAGTGATCTATCTATATATTCACGCCCTATACTTTGAATAAAACTGATTGTTACACAAAATCGTTTCTATCTTTTTCTTTATTCTGAAACTGCATTACTTTTACTAAACACCACTAATGTAGAACGAATATCGTTTTGCTGTCGGTACTTTTAAAACAAGTTTGACGTACATGTGACGAGTTTACAATACCTATTGAGAATTATTTTGTCACTGTGGCGAGTTTACTACAATTTTTACTTGTGGCAAATTTTCGTTGTGGCGAGTTAACAACAACCCATTTTTTACTCTATTAGTACCTACAGTACTAGAGATTTTGTAAACATAATGGAAAATCCTCGGTCTATGGTTAATACCAATTTAAAAAAGTACTCAATTTACATAAGAGTTTTCCAAAGCTAATCGTTTAGGTGTGTTACTAAAAAGGTTAGGAATACTTTTATGATATATAAAAGGCTCTGGCAAACTTACACCTTTAAGTTCGCCAAAGAAATAAAAAATGGAGACATAATTCTTTACTGTTGGGACGGGACTCGCGGGAGAGGAGCAAAGTAAATTTTATTGGGGACTTTTTGACAGACTAGCAAATATAATGTAGGTTATCTTTTGTTATTTTAGTAACAAAAGAATGTGAGATATGATATTTATTTTTAAAAATTTTTAATGCTCCATTTATTTATTTCGACAGCCCGGTTGGCTTTGTGGTTAGTGACCCTGACTCTCAAGCCGCGGGTCGTGGGTTCGAATCCCACCCAGGACAAACATTTGTATGCATGAATATGTCTGTTTGTCCTGTGTCTGGATGTAAATATCTATATAAGTATGTATTTAAAAGTAGTATATGTAGTATATCAGCTATCTGGTTACCATAACACAAGCTCATTTTGATGCTTAATTTGGAATCAGATTGGCCGTGTGTGAAAAATGTCCCAGGATATTTATTATTTATTTATTATTATTATTATTTATTTATTTATTTGTGACTCTCATAGGATTTTCAAAGACAAATTTATTTATATATTTATTAAATCAAAATTAGCGGCGTAATGTGTTTCTCTAAGCTCGAAATAAGCTAGACAGATTGGCGTTTTTTCGATTTTAAAGTTCGTAATAGTCTAAATAAATAGATAAACTAGTTTTAGTATATCTTCTGGGAAGCTAGGGTCAAAAAAGACTTAAATATTTATAATGATATATGTAGGTAGGTACTCAGTGTAATTTGGTGTACAAGGAAACTCAAAACGTATTCCGCGTTCCTAATTCAAACAATAAGTGGCAATCTCTAAAGGAATTAAGCTAAGAGCAGCAAAATTGAAAAACCATTTTATTTCAAATCCGGAGAAAAGGGGCACAAATTGAATGTTACAAAGCTAATTATACTTTCTCAGTCTACCGTAGCTGGATATTCCATAGATCGCCGAGGCTAACGCGTAATTAACCTCAACTGTCTTCAACCGCTCTCTGCCTCTCTCTAAGAGAACCGAGTCTCCGTTTTATTAGCCTGTAATGGTAAGGAAAAGTGTTTTGGATTTGATTTGTCGGAAATTGGATTACCTTGTTTCAATAAACGTTCCTTCTATCGAGTAGCCTTCGATAGATGACATTTAATTATTTAACTGGATTACGTGAAACTGGAATAGTCAGTCATGTCATGTTAATTGAATAGTAACTTTTCGCACAGGGACTCAATAGTAGGTAGCTAGCTAAGTTTTCTCAGACTTTGGGATAATGGAATAATTATGCCAAATGGAGGAAGTTATTTTACTCTATTTCACTACTATTTTAGTGTACCTTAATATTTATGTTAACAAATTAACTAATAATGCTTAATCCGTTTGTGTATTAAAGCATAAATATAATAGACGGGCGAGTTCTATGGAGCCTTAGAAGTTTTACAAAACAAAACTGATCTAGTATGATAACAAATAGAAGATAAGAAATACACTATGTTCTCATTTACTGTGTAAGTAGGTACATGTCTCATAAATGTGTTTAATTATTAACTAAGTACCGACTTACCTACCTCAGCTTTTAGCTTACGACTTTTAGGTAACTACAAAGTGTAAGAAGTAAATTTTCCTAGCCGTGGACTTAATGAAGCCGCACGTCTTTATGGCTATCTCGCCAACGTGTATTGCATGTTATTATTAAAATTTGCTGCTGCTGTTTTCTTGCATTTTGAGCTAGTAATTTAACTAAAAGTAATTTTTTTAGAATGACTTTCTTCCTGGCTTCTGTTTGCAGCTATTTAATAAATAGCTTTTTAGCTATATATTCCATTCCCAATTAGGAAACATTTATCAGCTGATAAAACGCTGGTAGTGGGTTTGACTACCAACTAGGATACATTTGTGCACAAATACTATTTTACACACGGCTAGGAAAATTTACTCATTTATAGTTACCTATTTATAAATCTGAATATAAACTAAGCTACCAAATATCTATACTATCCTAGGAAACAGTTATACTTTATGTAGTATATATCAGCCTTAGTGCTCTATAGTATCTCGTATATAAGCTAGCTCTGCTTAGTTTGGATACAACTGGAATTGTGTGTAAGATGTCCTAGAATGTTTATTTACATAAAAAATATATCAAATATTAAAACCACCGTAGCAGGTACAGCAAAAATTAAGCTACTCGTGTAGGTGGTATTCTTTCAAAATTACTTTTACTGAATTGAAAAACTCATAACGTGAGAGAAGAGAACCGTGACCTAACGAAAATGGCTTTTATACATTTACCTTTGTTTAGAACTAAATGAAAAGGTGGGTGCTGTATGTTGTGGTTTAATAATTTTGCTTCGCTATAGAAGAACTTAACTACGAATAATAAAGAGCTATATTGTTGAACAGAATTCTGCTCATAAGCACTGAAATGGAGCCATGTGTTACCAAAATTAAGTAACGAATGTCATGTAAAAAATATGGTTTATGGCTCCGAAGGTTGTTTAAACACAAACTACTATGTAGTATATAATTAAATTAAACCCCATTTATTAATCACTGATAATATTTTAATAAACATTAGATAACTACTGTTTATACTTTTACAATATAACATGATTGGCATAGCAATAATTCACATGTTTTCATTCACCCAGAAAAAACTAGCAAATATTTAGTGAAGCGAAGTGTTACGGAGGCAATCGGATCGCAGATGCGCTGACACGGCAAGGGATAAGCTTATTTCTACAACTTATTGAAGCGAAATGTATCTAGGATGAAATACCTACTTGCAAGCCTACAAGCCATTCATATAATAAATAAATTATTATGTAACGGGAAAGCAAAATAAATTGGTAGGTACATGTGACTCGTTGTGTTTAACTTAAATATATATTGTGTAGTCTGGTCTGGCGCACTTAGGTGCGCGATAGTTTTAAAATAATTATTGACCCAATACAAATATGCTCCAATATTCCTGATGTATAATTATATCCAATAATGTTTGATATATAAATGAACTTTATAACATCGGTTAACACATATTTAATAAAAAGTTGAAGAATATAATATCATAAACTGAAATCAGTGAATCAGAAAATTGCTTTCGTATAAATCAGCCAATAATAAAGCCTATTATAGGTACCTATTACAATAAAATGCGGACGAGAAACGATTTATAGGGTGTACTTAAATCACGTTCTTATTGTACATACCTACAACCGTAAAAATACCTACGTAACTATCTATTAAAGTAAAAATATGGGCAGTAAAAATTCGATTATTGCAAGTAGATCGAAATAAACTTAAGCCTTCGTAAGTTTTTCATAAGCCAAATAATTATGTAAACGACATAGCTCATCATATTGATATTGTCGACAGACATGCAAAGATTTGCTTTTATGCCGACAAATAAAAAATAAATGGAATAAGCTTTTTAGACATTTAAGTAGGTACAAAGTCTCCAGGTAAATACGAAATGATCAAAATGAATTTTTTGTTTACACATCGCTTTTATCCTCACACACATCATCACAATTTTCACACATCTTTAGGGAAGGGTGAAAATTAAATATTCGACGTTGCCGGTAATGCAAGCTTCGGCAAACTTTTCACATGCCTGCTTACATAAACGTACGTATAAAGAAGGAAATATTCCTCTTCTTTTTGAAGTTTTTAAATAAAAATCTTATCAATGTTTCAATCGTGTAAAACTCATTTCATTTTTGATTAAGTATAAGGGAACATTTCATATTATAACCTAGGTAGGTAACCTATAGCTACTGGGTTAGGTAGGTAGGTCGGTAGACCGTGGCTAGATATAACGTGACATAGGTATACATATTTATAGGTGATAGATACGCGGTTTATAGAACACGGATTGTTAAGTTAATGAAATGAAGCACCCACAGAAACGAATTAGACAAGTTCTGTAATGGAGACGGAGTGCTAGATTAAGTTCCTTTTTCCACATTTGGTAGGTAGGATAATATATATAGGAAACATATATAGGATAGGTATATGTTTCGCGGTTTTCATTATAATATACAGGATATAAATAAAGATAAACTATTTAGCCTCGTGTAGATAAAATTATTATTTTATTTCAATACTTAAAGGTGCATTACTGATAAGATTTCTAAAAAAAGAAATTATATTTGCTTAAAAATTACAATAAGTTGAACCCGTCTTGTCTCCCTTGAACATTAAGCTTTAAGACCTGTCATCGTGGTATTACCTACCTACCTTCAATGTGAGCACTTAAGTATCTTTCAACGAAGCTCCACCAGCGTTTGTTAAGCCATTTTGCTAATGAGATAATTGGGTTAAGCTTTAGTCCTCCTTCACTCTAGATTGTTATATAATAGAATGCTGACAAGCTGGCAGACGAATCTTATGGAATCGTTACTTTTGTCTTGAGACAATAAGTATTACCAGAAGAAGTGCCAATGTATAACCAAGTATCACACAGGAAAACGTATACAGTGTAATAGTTGGAATGCACAATATACGGATTTAGTGTGTGTAATGTGTATGTCTTATTGCAATTGTCAATTTCAACATTATACTTAACCCAAAAATAACAGTAGGTATCTATCTGTCAAATCTTATTTATATAAAATAAATATTATAGTCAAGATAGTTTCTCACAGTTACTAATATATATCATTACTAAGTATAATAGATACTTTTTTGTACCACGATGTCAGAAGTTTTTTATTACACAAGGCTCTATGAGCAAGCTATAGGTAGGTACTTTCCTTTTCTCGGAGTTTAAATAAGACCTCGTTGAGTAAGCCTTTCACTCTTTGAACAAAACCCCTATTTATAGGGCTATGATCATGAATTCAGTGACGATATTAATATATCGTGAACTCAAACAAACACCTAACATGGTACAAATCCTATGAGTGTTTGTTAAACGTATTTCTGGAGTTACCAGTTGAACATTTATGTAAATCTCTGTTTACGAATAAGTAGATAGGTACACAACTACTTACCTTTCTTTCCTAAGTTCACTGTTTCGCTTCCGAAAGTTGGCCACGAGGATCTGAAGCTCGGAGGAGTGTCGCTCGTACAACTGCGACAATTGCGTTGTGAAGTCGGACACTGGAACAATTTATTGTATTGTACTACTTCGGCATAGAACTGAAAACTTGGCAATATGGTAGTAACTGGTTGAAACTTGTTGCACGAATTTTTACTCGACTACGGCATAGCCAAATGAACGGCTGTGATTTATGCTTACCTATATTATATTTTTAATGTATGCGAAAAACCTATATCTAATCATGCATTTATGTTAAAAAATAGGGAATATGAAGACAGTCACATAACTTTATAGAATTGCTAAATTTATTTCTTATTTGATACTTTAAACACTAACTTGTATAAAAATAGGAAGTAAAAAAAATTATCTATATGGAATTTATACGTTTGGTTGGTAGAGATTTTATGAATGTTAGAATGACAATTTATTATACGATTTTGACGCCAAGCCCGTGATAAATCAATTTCCTTGAGTTTAACCATTCAGAACACAATTCGGAAGGATTTCTCTATTCAATTTATTTCTTATGGTGATTTATGCAATGTAAACCAATTTTACATCAGGAACTTTATTAAAGACCTCCAACCTACTTTCGATGAATAATTGAGATTGGTAAATGGTTCATAATAACAAAAGTACCTAGCAAATAATGGAACCCTTGTAAGTCCACCAGCTTAAAATTTAGTACGTAGGTATATTGTATGAACATAAATAAAACAATATATAAAATTACCCAATATGTGTAAATAAATGCAGTGGTGCCGTTACAAGAGTATTTTTAAATGATGATGGAGGTTTTCCAAAGCCATTTTTATTTAGATAATCAATTAGCAATATGATATTCTTGAGTTAGAGAGTCAGTTAATTAATAAACATTATATAACAATATGGGTAGATTGCCTAACATATTAAACATATTCAAACATTCCTTATATAACACGCAGATGATTGAAACTCAGCCATTTTCTTATCATTTCTTAGGAACTATATATAGAAGTTCATTAAGAGCCTGTGTTCGCAGGGGCTGATTAAATACACTTTTAACAACCCTTAGTACGCGCGAGCGACGTTAAACTTTCCACGTGAACATTTCTTTAATGTGTAACGTAGGCAACGGAAAGAACCTCTCATTATGAAACTTCACTTACACGGATACTTAGTCAACTAACTTACCTACATGGTAAGCAGGTATTAATTACGGTTAACGTTCCAGACATCAATATTGGATCGCTTACACTCGTAATAAAAGGTGAATGATGAATATAATTCAACATTTGCCTGTAAGCAATGTGAAAAAACACGTAAAGTCATTTAATTTTAGAGTTTATTGGACATCAACAAAATTGATACTAAAACAAGTACTTACCTATGTAGGTATTGTAGGTTATTAAAAGCGATTGTAAAATTTTATTGTCCTCGATACGCGTAATCAAATATGAACAAATATCAACATTAGGTACCTACATAAATAACATATTTTTATCTCATCGTTAGAATGAATCGAATATTCTTTAAACCTAATTTAATTAATTTTGTAATATGCTGTAACTGTCCAAATGATAGCTTGAATATCATCGTTTAGAAACAAATAACCTGTGAAAACTGAAACCACCAAACGCGCGGGCGGGCAAAGACAAGACATAAAAAAAAAAAAAAAAGTTGGAAGTTCTTGCGCTTTAAGTTTACAGGCGATAGTACGCCCGAAGTCTTCTGAATAGTTTATGAAGCTAAGACCGGTTATATTGCCTTCGAAAAAGTTTTACGAGAGGCGAATGGAAGGTCACGTAATTGCCATTTCTCTAACATTGTCCCTTTGGTGATGGTATGTCAAATGTGTAACGTATGTAGGTATGTCATTTTGACAGCGAAAAGGGAAGAACTACCTACTATCGATTTGGGTATACCCGAGAACCGCCAACTGCCCTCGCATGATTAGAACTAACCCTTATTCTTAAGTATATGATGAAGGGCTCAAAGATGTCTCGTTAGAAATTGGTTCGCTTATTAATATAATGATAAAATACGTATAGTGGCTAATATAGAACAATAAAGGTATTATTAATTAATGAAATTAAGTTCAAACCAAAAATATACCGGCACTACACTTTAATAGAATATTATGATTGCTTGGTTTATAAAGCTTATGAATTTAAAATATTCACAAAAGAACGAGTAATCTTCGAAATAATGTTAACCGCATAACAGATGGAGGTTGGACATGAATAATAGAGTTGTAAGTTGTTGTAGACAGCAGGTTCAATCACTCCACTCCACTCTACTCCGACTCCATCTTCGTCTCTACCCAACCCACAATCCACATGCTTGGTTTAAATTAATTTAGCCAAACATGATCTGAATGTATAATTACACAATTCAATTAAGATTATAAGCGTGATGTATGTTTTGTAAATTAAAAACTTGTGCTGTCTGAATCAGCGTAAAGTAATTTAAATGTAGATAATGATGTACAACGAAAAGTGGAAGGTACCTAACTACCTAACCAAATTATAATAACGTACGGTAGGGTTTATATAATTGGAGTTTCATTTAAATAGGATTTATTGATTAGTTTTCTGAATTTATTATAATTCAAATAGTGGCTCCCCGCGGTTTCACCCGCGTTCCCGGGATAAAAAGTAGCCTATGTGTTATTCCAGAACATATTCTAGCTCTGTGCCAAATTTCAAGCAGAACCCTTCAGCCGTTGGAGCGTGAAAGAGTAACAAACATCCATACTTACAAACTTTCGCATTTATAATATTAGTAGGATTGCTGTCGTCTAAGCTACGGGTTTATTTTTATTTAAATATAATATTATCTCAGATCGACCTTGTTGGGTTATTATAACAGCGAGTCGTGGGTTCAATTCCCTTTATAGACAGTCAAATATTTTTGTGTATCTATAGAAAGTATTATTTGTATACTGAGTAAGCATAGGTTTTTTAAAGTAGTTTTGAAATGAAATGGCCATCACAGACACATAATGAATAGTCAACTCTAATGCACGGTTCGGAAGAATAATTTTGTTCAGAAAGCTGGTAAGTAATAAACTCAGCAATTACTCTTTTCACAACCTATAACCTAATACCTTATTTATTTATAGCTTCTGCCCGCGACTCCGTCCGCGTGGAATAGTTACTTTGGGCTAACGCTAACTTTCAACCCCCTTCGTATACGTAGAAGGATGGTCTCGCAGAGCTAACTGATGACTGCACGCGCCGGCCCGGCACATAAAGGCGCGCGCAGTACAGTAGGTACTTGAACATTATTTTGGTGCAATGTTATTTTAAATTTGCGATATCTCCTAAGATATTCATTGAAATCGAATGATGCAAAGGGCAATTTTGTTTTAAATTAAATACTTGTGATGAATAACGTATTTATTTGGATAAGGATTAATATCATCTTCATAAAAACACCTTCACAAATAATGCTTAATTTTCGAACAAATTTGGTTAGTATAAAAATGGTCACAGTGAGCCAACCCTAACAGATAGACATATGCTATCGCGGACTTTTTTTTAGAACTTTTAAAGGGGAACAATTCTGTAATACATCATTTTAGCGTAACTTTAACCGTTTACGCAGCGTACGCAGCGGAAGCTCTCAACAGGAAAAGAAATCTCCCGATTTTGAAACATTCTTCATTGGTGCTCCGCTCCTATTAGTCATGGCGTGATGATAGCCTATAGCCTTCCTCGATAAATGGACTATCCAATGGCGAAAGAATTTTTCAAATCGGACCAGTAGTTTCTGAGATTAGCGCGTTCAACCAAACAAACAAACAAACAAACTCTACTCCTTTATAATATTAGTATAGATTAGTATAGATGGTAAAATATTTATATTCATATTAAAACATACTATATTATAAAAACACAACGTTACACAATAGAAAAGCCTGAACTATCATGACAGGTGATTACGGATCGGAAAATTAAGCTGATTGACTTAAAATAGTAATTCGGTGGTAAATAATATAAACTACAAAGTAGGAAATAGTTGGAATTAGAAGCGCCTTTATTGTACCTTACAAAATGCATTAACATTTTTAAGAGTACACTGATTATAATATTGAATAGTAGGGCGGAACTTCAAGAAGAGTTAATCGGTTTTGCCCCGTTGTTGTACCTGCGGAAAAGTTTTAATTTACGTGTAATCCTCGGGGAAAATCTCCGTTACCAAGGAAACCAATGTTGTGCAGACTTGTATTAGGTACGAGCCGTATTTTAGCGAACAAAGCCTACGGCAAAGTGATGTCTCACCGAGTTTACGGTGAACATCAAATTTGAAATCCATTAGATTACTAAAGTGTACCTACTTTAGAAATATTACTCAGAAACTGTCGGCTCGCAAAATGTCAATATTCGAACGGAACAATATTGAAGATTTTGTGATGGCTTAAAACTGTCTCATTATTTCGTAGTATTTCACTGTGGTGGCGCCAACTATTTATTTTTGTTACCGATTAAGTCGATTCATTGTCTCCGCCCTATTTCCCTGTCCCATCCCTATTGTGCACCGCTCGCCGCGTCAGTTGGAAGATGGCTGCGCACACGCGATAACATAGACACCTCAGTTTACGAAAAAGGAAGATAATTTAATAAGTGCCCATCCGAATACTCAAAATTTGAAGCTTTCGCACCCGCTAACGCAAGAAAAATATTCAAGAAATCGGGAGTCGGGACAATCACGAGGCCTCGTGGAAGCAGACCTGCCCCAGGAAATAACTGGTAGGAGCATGCACAATTTTCCCTTTTCCTTTTGTTTCTTGGAGACTTTTTCAATATCTTTTTAATTTGTCAACGCAATACAGTCCACTCGAATTTTATTTTATTCCAAAACGCGCCATAAAAATTTGGCGGACATTAGGCGCCGCCATTAATGGTCACTTCGTTCACGGATAGGCAATCATTTATTTAAATGTATTTAATCTAGGTTTGTACTTGTATGTTTATGTATCAAATTTATTCATAACGCATTAACACATTGTTGTATTTATTTATTCGCATACGCAGATACATAAAACATTAATAGGTGCACACATTTATTAAATTGCCTTTTCATTTGACGCCATTTTTAGGTGCTTTCGTTTACATCGTAAGCAAACGCGCCACGATATTATTTCGTGTGTCTATACCGCTTATAATTATTATACCATATCATACACAATAAGTGGCTTATACAATTATCGAAATTACGGTTATTTATTTCTTATTTTCATAAATAAGATTGTTGTTTCATAGTTTGTGTGTGAGTTATTTCATTTTAAATAATTACCTAAGTAGGTAAGTACAAATAGTTGCCGCGTCGCTCGCGAGTCGCGTCGATTGGCGCGCTTCGTTCGTTCGTGCGAGGTTGCCGTTCGGTTCGATTCGGTATTAACCGAAGCCGGCCGACACATAACTACCTACATTTGTATTTAGAAAATTTGTTTGCAAAATTGTTTAACTTTCTTTAGCTTAAATTCGTTTAAATTGGTTGATATACTTATATCACTATGGCAGATAAAGATAAAAAACTTAAGGAAACTGACGCTCAGTTGACAATTTTGTATGCAAAACGTAATGCTATTTATGAAACCTTACAAAATATTTATGATTTATCGCAGGACGCACACACAAGTGAAATAACAATGAATAACTTTCTCGGTGACAGTTTTAATATCGATACGCTTCGCACTGAATTTCAAGAAGTTTTAGATAATTATAACACGCGATTGTTGTCACTTAGCCCAACCGCGAAACCAGATTATAAACCTTTAGTTTCATTTGAACAATTATACAGTCGTATTAAACGCGTTGTAATTGATGTTTCTCCTGAAGTTCAGTCTAAAGTTGATACTGCGACTCCGATTAAAGCTAAGCCGAAGTTACCGCCTATGGAACTTGTATCCTTTAACGGAGACATACGCTCATGGCCGCTATTTTACGCGAGTTTTAAGTCTAACATTCATGACAATCCATCACTCACAGATGCTGAGAAGTTATACTATCTGTTAGGTAAAATCACAGGCAAGGCGCAGGCCGCCTGCGCTGGCATCACCCCCGATGCAGAAAATTACCAACTTTTATATCAAGCACTTGTTGATAGATATGAGGATAAACGTGTTCTTTCTTCCTCACTCATGAATCAGATACTTGATTTTAAACCATTAACTAACGCTTCAATTAATAATTATGATCTTTTCATGGATAAGTTTGTTATCGCCGTTCGTTCTTTAAAAAATATTAAGGTTGATAATTTAAGCGATTTAATGTTTTTACACATTGCTCTTAATAAATTAGACGAAGCTACTGTTCACACGTTTGAGACGAATTCTGCTACTTCAAAAATTCCCACGTTCGACGAACTAGTAACATTTATCACAAATCAATCTAAAATATTACAACGCAAGCCTGGTAGTACTGTTAGTAATTCGAAAGTAGTGGAGAAGTCAAATACACGTCACACGTCTAATAAGGCTAGTATACAGTCACCAAAATATCAATCTTATTTGAACACGGTCGATACAAATATTAAAAACGTTAAATGTTTGTGTAACAATATAACGCATCAACACTTATATAAGTGTCTTAATTTTAATAAAATGACTCCAGAGGAACGTTATAAGGTTGTTAAGGAGAATAATTCTTGCATAAACTGCTTAAGTATATATCATCGAGTATCGTCTTGTAATTCGAGTTCATGTTGTCGTGTTTGTCGTTACAAACATCATACGCTCCTCCATTTCAACCGAGAATCGAACCGCGACTTACCGAGCGTACCAGCAGTCGCGCCGTCACGGGATTCCATACCTACACGCGAGTCAGCTGGGTCCGCTACCGTCCCCACCATCTCGGCCGCCGCCGCGAGGCACCCGCCGCTGCCCGCGCCCGCGCCTTCCCCGTCGTCGCCGTCCGCGCCCGCGCCCGCGTCGCACCCGATCGGACGCCGATCTACTGACGTATCGTTGTGTACGACATCGAGTGCCGCTCCGCAAGCGTTATCACGCGTTTCGCGCGAGGATAGCAAGCAATGTATGCGCGCAACCACCGTTCTACTAGCTACCGCACAGGTAGCTATGTTTGATACGAATGGTTGTAAGCAACTCGTGCGCGTGTTGCTCGATTCCGCATCTCAGAGTAACTTCATTACTACTGAATGTTGTGATCGACTGGGGTTGCGGGGTCGAGTAATACAAAATACAATAATAAAGGGGTTTGGCGGATCGGAAAAGATTATTAAAGGTTCAGTTGAATTTGAATTTTTTTCCCGCTTTAATTCAAGTATTAAGTATGACGTTTCCGCCTTTATAGTCAATCAAATTACAGATAATTTACCAAACGCGAATATAGATATAACCGCACTTCCACATCTGGAAAATTTACTTTTAGCGGATGAGACATTCTCAATCCCTAATAAAATCGATGTACTAATTGGTGCATCGCTATTTCCGCATTTATTGCTGCCTGGCGTAGTACGTCACGACTCGTCAGCACCACCCGCTTTAGAAACGGTATTAGGCTACGTTGTTATGGGGTCAGTACCATTGTTTCCAAACCGCGTCTTGTCTTTGACTTGCTGTTGTGCTATAGTGCAGGAGCCTATAGACACAATTATTAGAAAATTTTGGGAGCTCGAGGAGCTTTCCGTTCCGCCCGTTCAACGTCAAGGTGACGTTGAATGTGAAGATTTTTACCGCACGACTACTGAGCGTGATCCCGCTAGTGGTCGATATATTGTCGCATTACCTTTCAGCGAAGACGTATTTTCACTTGGCGATTCATTAGAAATAGCTCGTAAGCGATTCTTTTGCCTTGAAAAGAAATTACAAGCATCGCCTGAAATTAAAACCGCTTATGATAAAATTATATTAGAGTATATCGACAAAGGTTTTCTCTCACCCGCACCTCCGGATGATTCTAGTTATAGTCCAATGTTTGTCATTCCGCATCACGCAGTCATTCGCGAGGATAAATTAACCACAAAACTTAGGATAGTTCTGGACGCTAGTTGTAGGACTAGCTCGGGACGTTCGCTTAACGATGTACTTCATAGTGGGCCTAATTTACAAGGCGACCTTTTTCAAATAATTTTAAATTTTAGACTTTACTCTGTAGCCATGACCGCGGATTGTTGTCAAATGTTCTTGCAAATTATTATGCGAGAGGTAGACCGTCGCTATCAAAGAATATTATATAGATTTAGTCCGCAGGATCCGCTTACACTTTATCAATTTAATAGAGTCTGTTTCGGATTGAAGTCTAGTCCCTACCATGCCCTGCGAACGGTGCAACAGTTAGTCACTGATGAGGGTTCCGGCCCTGAGTATCAGCGCGCTAAGGAGATCGTTTCTTCATGCCTTTATATGGATGACATAGCCTTTTCTGTAGAAACTGAATCAGACGCAGCTGCCGCATCCGCTGATATCATCAGTCTGTTCAAAAGAGGTCAGTGGGACATGGTTAAGTGGAACAGTAATTCTAAAACTGCTTTAAATAATTTACCCGCAACGCACAAACTTCCTGAAGAGGTTGAGTTTGATAAATCTGTGTCACACAAAATATTAGGATTGCATTGGTCTACGGAGACAGACAATTTTTATTTTAAAATTTCTTCTCCTTTAGAGGATGTGTGTACGAAACGTGTTATTTTGTCCACCATTGCTCGACTCTGGGATATAATGGGGTTCGCTGCTCCTACCATTCTTTACGCTAAATTATTAATAAAACAGCTGTGGCAATTAAAAATAGACTGGGATGAAGTCCCCCCACTCCACATAATTAAATCATGGAAACAGTTCTGTCAAGAACTGCCAGCTCTAAATGGCTTTACAATACCTCGTCATTTAGGTGTGGGTCGCGGTTGTATTATTTCTTTGGTAGGATTTTCTGATGCCAGTGAGCAAGCCTATGGAGGTGTAGTTTATCTTCATGTTAACTCCGCTAAAGGTATTTCTGTCCGTTTAATATGTGCTAAATCAAAGGTAGCTCCTACTGCACCCCATTCGATTGCTCGCTTGGAACTCTGCGGAGCTGTACTCTTATCAAAATTAATGCGTACAGTTTTGAATAATTATAGTCTTCGTTTTCCAGTCAACGTATACGCCTTTACAGATTCCAAAGTAACGCTTTATTGGATAAAGAGTTCGCCACATCGTTGGCAGACGTTTGTTGCCAATCGCGTGGTTAAGCTGACGGAAAACATTCCTGCTGACAACTTTCATCATGTCGCAGGAATTGAGAACCCCGCGGACTGCCTATCTCGTGGTATTACACCCAATAAACTATTAACGCATCCTTTGTGGCTTCATGGACCCGCATGGGTGTCATTAGAACCGTCACAGTGGCCTTTTAATAACGATATACTTTCCCCACCAACGGAGGTGCCCGAACAAAGGATTCTTGCACATACTGTTTTAAATTCCGCAACTGATTCAGTGCTTTATGAATTAGCTCAACGCATGTCTTCATGGAGTAAACTCCTTAGAATAATTGTTTACGTATATAGATTCGTTAAATTGTTACCGCTTCAGACTTCTAAGTCTATTACTGCCAGTGACTTAGAATATGCAGAAGGTAAATTGCTGCTTATTCTGCAAAATAAACACTTTCAACATGAACGCGAATGTTTAGAAAATGACAAGGCTTGTTCTCCTGCTTTTAATAAATTACGACCGTTTTTAGATAAGGGACTGATTCGCGTCGGCGGACGTCTCATTAACTCTGAACTCAATTACGCACACAAGCACCCCGTCATTTTACCCCGCGACGATCATGTGATCAATTTACTTATTGATCATTATCATCTTAAATATTTACACGCCGGACCAGAACATTTGATGTCCTTGCTTAGACAAAACTACTGGATCCTATCCGCTCGTCGTGTCGTACGACAAAGAGTTCATAAGTGCAACTCATGTTTTCGTCTGAAACCGCGACCTACTTTCCCTCTTATGGCTGACTTACCCGACTGTCGTACTAGACAAGTGGTAAAGGCCTTCACGCATACCGGCTGTGACTATGCAGGTCCCATCCAATATGTACCAGTGAGACGCAGAGGAGTTCATAGTCAAAAGGCTTATATTTGTGTTTTTACGTGCCTTACAACGCGCGCCGTTCATATCGAGTTAGCTACTGACCTTAGTACACCTACGTTTCTCGCAGCTCTAAAGCGCTTCCTCGCACGACGTGGTCCAGTACAGTACCTTCACTCTGATAACGGGACGAATTTTATAGGTGCTAATTCCTATTTACAGGAGCTTTATAAATTTTTGACTGTAGAATATCAGCCTCGTTTCGAAGAGGTCCTCACCGAAAATCGCATCGCTTGGAAATTTAATTGTCCAGCGTCCGGACATTTCGGGGGTTGTTGGGAGAGTATGGTTAAAAATATAAAAACCCATTTATTTAGAGTCATAGGACAACAGCTTCTGTCATATGAAGAATTGAATACTATTCTTGTCCAGATAGAATGTTTATTAAATTCGAGACCACTTACTGTTTTAAGCCCGGATCCGGCAGAGCCAACGGCACTGACTCCGAGTCATTTCTTACATACCGCTCCGTTGTACTCTTTGCCCGCTCCGGTAGTAGAATCTAATAAACTTAATATACTTCAACGGCACTCGTTGTTAGACAAGCTTGTTCAGTCATTCTGGGAGAGATGGAGAGTCGAATATTTGCATGGTCTGCAGACTAGAGAAAAGTGGAATACTCCTACTGTTCCTATTACCCCTGGAACGGTCGTAGTGGTAATAGTTGATAGCGCCCCGCCTTTAGCATGGCCATTAGCTATTGTCGATAAGGTTCATCCTTCCAAAGACGGTACAATTCGCGTAGCTACGGTTAGGACCGCTAAAGGAACTTACCTCCGACCTGTAGTTCGGCTTTGCCCTCTACCCAATCAATAATTTTATAAGCCGCTTATATTACACACACATATATATATATATATCTTTAAATTAGGTATTTATCACTCTATTTCGCTATATATATCACAATAATTTAGATTGTTTGTTACCGCTCTATATACATATACCGCATTTTATATATTAATAGTTTCTTAAAGGTGACCCTTTAAGGGTGGCTGGAAATGGTGGCGCCAACTATTTATTTTTGTTACCGATTAAGTCGATTCATTGTCTCCGCCCTATTTCCCTGTCCCATCCCTATTGTGCACCGCTCGCCGCGTCAGTTGGAAGATGGCTGCGCACACGCGATAACATAGACACCTCAGTTTACGAAAAAGGAAGATAATTTAATAAGTGCCCATCCGAATACTCAAAATTTGAAGCTTTCGCACCCGCTAACGCAAGAAAAATATTCAAGAAATCGGGAGTCGGGACAATCACGAGGCCTCGTGGAAGCAGACCTGCCCCAGGAAATAACTGGTAGGAGCATGCACAATTTTCCCTTTTCCTTTTGTTTCTTGGAGACTTTTTCAATATCTTTTTAATTTGTCAACGCAATACAGTCCACTCGAATTTTATTTTATTCCAAAACGCGCCATAAAAATTTGGCGGACATTAGGCGCCGCCACACTGTGTTTTGTTAATATGGCCAGGAACATTTATATATCGTGTAAATTATGTAATAATACCAACCAAATGAAACTGAAACAGCAAACTAGGATGAAAATAAATCTGTTAATAACCCACGGGTAGGGATTAAGGTAGGTCTGCACAGTTTGTATCCACGCAAACTGTGTATTACTGAAGCACGTGCAAACCTAATATTATTAAAGGCGTAAATGAACAAACGACATAATAACACAACATTGGAATAAAATGCCACAAATTAAAGGATACAGTTAATAAATTGTTGTATTATTTCCCCTTAAATTTAAAACAAGCCCTTATTTAATTAAACAACTTATTTCTAGTAGACCGGTTACTTACACATAATAATTTACTATCTATCATAATAGTTACTTAATAAATAGGCTATGAATACTGAATTTAATAATCTTAAAGATGAAAATGTAGACTGGTAGTTTTTCATCTATACTAATATTATAAAGAGGAAAGATTTGTTTGTTTGTTTGTTTGTTTGTTTGTTTGTAATGAATAGGCTCCGAAACTACTGGACCGATTTAAAAAATTCTTTCACCTTTGGAAAGCTACACTATCCCCGAGTAACATAGGCTATATTTTATCCCTGTATTCCTACGGGAACGGGAACTACGCGGGTTAAACCGCGGGGAGGCAGCTAGTTCTCAATATAAAACTCATAGTCAACATACGTATGTACCTATAGTCAGATTATTCATTGTAGGCAGAGATATGACATTTCCAGTGCTGCAGGTTTTTAGACCCAAATAAATAGTGTTGTGGTAGATTCGAATTTTTACAACTAAAAGTTAGCTAAGGACAAAGGAAACTCGACTAGAGTTTCCTTTTTTTTATTCAATGTCAGAATGCCTTTATATAAATAAAAATATGTAATTTATGGTAATAAAACAGAAGACATACACGGTAGGTAATTAAATATAACATAAAATACTCTTATGTATATTATTTGTTTTTGGCTATTGGAAGAACTATAGTCATCACTTGTCACGCTATAAACCCCATTTTGTTTTGGAAGTGACTATTTGTGCGGGTACTGGACAAATAAATTAAATTTATTCGTACATTTATTCATTTTTTTTAATTAAACATGAATTGGATGATTAGCCTACGTTAGGTTAATTGAATTAATAACATTTATTCGATTTTATTCATTTAATTTTGGATTCAATTAAATTCGAATTTAGTTTAAAAAAAATGAATTTTTGGGATTTTCGACTAGATTTATGTATCGGATACTGAAAGAACAAAACTGCCGAACATCACTATTGTAGCGGGTCACCCTTTTTTGTATCAGTGACAGTTGCACTTGTCATTTTTGTGACTCAAATTATTAATCCGACTATATACATTTTTCGTTCTCTTAGGGATGTGTCTAAAAATTCTGAATAATTTACGTTCTCATAGCTCCTATCAAGAAAAGCCGCTTTTAGAATCTTGTTTGCTTAGTTTGTGTGCAAGTGAATTTCCGCCGAATGGACTTAGTCAACAGAAGAGATGTGTTCGTTGGCAGCTGCGCCCGACATACAGCGAATTCAATTGTGAACGGGTCTTATTTAGATTTACTTGGGCAAATGTTGTTAAGTGTTCTTCTCTACTCAATACATAGTTTTTAAGGTTTTATTATATGTTTTCCCTAACATCTACAATTACTTTAAACACGTATATAAAATAATAAAAAATCAATACCCTGCCGAATACCACCTCTTAAAGCACAAATAGTAAACTACTTCGGCTATTGAAAGTAAAGATCCTCCAAAACATAAGCCGAAGCAGTTTCCCATAGCCACTACTAGATCCAGAGTAGTGCGCGCAACTTGTCTTGTTACGCGTTGATATGGTGTATTACCTAATATAAATAAAGCTGGCTTAGGCTTAACTGTTTTCTCAGGTTCAACAATTTTTTTAGCCACAACATCATAATCTGGTTCAATACACGATGGCAAACAATCGCAGTCTAATCCAGTTTCATTAGTACCCGGAACTCTGAGTTTCCTTAGAAGGTTAAAGTGCTTCGTTAAGCACATCAATCCGTTTAGGTCACAATATCGATCTTTGTACTGTATTGGTGATAAATGATGAGTACAGTTGCAAAGCTTCAGTTGGGCGTCGATGCGACATTGAATGATGCAGACGGAGTAGCTGTAGAACTTGAATGCAATGTAGTTCTCAGGCACTTCGTCAGGAAATCTACATTGACGGACTTCGGGTGTGGTCATAGAAACTTGTGGCTCGTTCACGACGTCCATGATCGAGAATATAACCGTTGATTGCGACCCATATCTGATTATAACTCTCCGATCGTACTCCATGTTCCAAAAGGGCACATCTTCAGCAGCATGGAGAAATGCTTCGTAGTCTTGAGATAAGGTAAGTTCGAGGGTTCCCAGCTGTCGTCTATTTTTTGTTGTGACGTAAAATATTTGCTTGCCCTCTGCGTGTTTATTATTTAGTGAGTAACACGTACCGTACTCGGTTTGAAGTGGCTTAAAATTCATGCAACAATTTATAGATTGGCCATTCCACTTGCAATTAATGAAAAGGTCATTGCATGATGTTCGAAACATAGACGTTATTACATTGTATTCTTCAGAGCACACTGGTTCATTTAAACATGTCGACAAACAGCTGTAGCATGTGCCGTCAAAGAATGCTATGTCTCCTATGAATCTATCGACTTTACCTTGGTTGCGTGTGTTAGTCATCCAAATTTTCTCGAAATTGGCGACTTCACACACAGTAATCGAAGCGAATGTAGTATTCCAATCCAGATAATCTGTGCGAGTGGTGAAACGTATTGTGTTTTCATGATAATGATTGAAATACTTGCGTATTGTAGCAATTGCTGCGATCCACACTTGTACGTAGATTACGAAGTAAATTAATCTATATATGATATGAACATCTTTTCGAACAAAGAAACTAGGTCCGTGAACTGTTAGATTGCGACAAGTATATTTAATCCTCCGCCAAAGTAAAAAGGCATGTTCTTTGATTTTTGAACAAAACGTCCTCATTTAATCGAGGCAAGCTTTTAATCTGTGTTAGAACGCTGATAACCACAGTAACAATGAACGAAAGGTAACCAAACCGCTATTTAAATAACGTATGGCTTTTAGGATCACACGAAATGGGTCAAATGGATCCATTTGATGTTTTAGTGTGGTTAAATAACACACAAGAATTAATGAATGTTTATGATAGCAGTAAAATAAGATTAAAAAGCTTGATAAAATGCTTTGTGTACGACACGCATAGCTTAGTATAAGTTTAATCTATTTGAGTTCATTTGAAAGCTTTCTTATCTAGCTTTGCTGTTTTTATTTGTGTTTTATAAAACGGACATTGACAAGTTAACAAATATAACTTAAACTTTAACATTTGTTTAGAAGCAGAATTTTGAAATTAAAATGTTATGCCTATCATTAAAAGGTTAAAAACCGATATAAAATTGGAAATTGGAGGATTTAAAAAAAAATTGGTTCTTTCAATGGAAAGCAAACTGGTTGTAAATCCGTTACATTAGCTTGCTAAAGCCGAAGACAGGTTCAGTTAAACTATGCCTGTTTTACTAAGAATGCAATTATTTATTGCTATATAATTTATTATACTATTTATACGGTATTTGTTTTGAATCCGAATTTATTAAATTAAGAGTACCACTACTACCTACTACTACCTACTATACCGAAGTTTCATCCACGCTCCCGGCGGAATCGCCTAGGAAAAATAATGTAGCTTTCAATTAGTGTAAGATATATCGAAATCAGATGAGAAGGTTCTTTCGCAGATTAGGAACCCAAAACATTCAGACTAACAAACTATTATATTAGTAGATACTAAAGGCTTAAAAGATTAGTTATCGGCTTTTACGAAAATGATAAAAGTAACAAGATATATTTACGTACCGTGCGGAACAATCTGCTTGATATAATTATATTACTTTATCCGGGCTTGGATGAGTTCAAATTCGATTAAATGATTCAATTACTTTGGGCTTAGCTTGGATTAGTGCTGGAAATTGGTATTAAAGCGAAAAATTAATAAAAGCACCTAGATGAACAAATGAGCAGGTGTATTTTTAGAATTCATCCACGACATTATCAATATTATTGTCACAGCTCTCAAATTGAAATTGACGCTCGCTAATATAATTTGTGTAGCAAAATCAAACCCGAATATTGGACATTTCACGACGTACCTACACATTTTTCGCCAGAGCTTATGTTTAATATTCAATTTATGTTAAAAAATTAACTGTTTTAATTTCTTTTATATTTGCTAAAAGCAATTTTAGATTTGTATATGACATATTGTGAGCTAAATATTGTATCTAGATATTATTATCATTATGCAACCTATATATTCAGTGAAGGGTAAAAGCTAGAGGTTGAAGTAAATACATCGACATGGTTTATTTTTAATATGTTTACTTGAACGAACCCCTGTGTGTATTAAATTCTTTCGACCATTCATATTTTGTATTATACGTGTACCGACCCTACTTTACCATCTCTTCGCAAACAGGAAATAAATCAGATACGTAGCGGGATGATCTCGAGTACCCGTTTATTCTATTCAATGTTCCTACCATACAATACAGAATACTAATTAGGTACCTTCAATGATATTTACAAAACATAGCCCACCTGGCGCAGTCGGAAAAAAAGTAAACATTTTTGGGAAAATATGAACCGGCGGTATTTTTTAAATATGAGTATAATTCGACCGATGAGCCATTTGGCGAAGCATTTGTACACATGAACGTTTCTGTTTGTTCTGTGTCTGGGTAAATATTAATACACATATTCATAAAAACTATATTTTTTGGTAGGTATTCCTAGTTTGTTATTCAGAAAATTTATGTTAAGGAACTAGCGGGAATATTACTTTAAGCTGCGCTCTCTTACCGTTCCTTCAATGAGCACTACTCACTCAAAATCACAACTAATAAAATGAAACTTTTTGTTCACGCTTTATTCCATAGCAATTCTCCATAGGTCCAATGGAGATTTTGCAAAGTACCTAAAAAAGTAACCACAAAATTTGTACGGTAATGACGCTTCCGAAAATCATTATGTTAAATATTTAAAATGACATAATGGAATGGGTCAAAGCGTTTTGCATTACTGATGCCTATGCTTAACTCGTTTATTTAAAGTTTACTTAAAAACAAATACGCAATGGGTGGAGAAGTAGCTGCTGAGATGAGGGTGTTAAGCCGTTAACCACAATTCGGTACTTAAGTAAAATGTTGGTTTCAAATTACATGAATAAATAAAGACCCATTTTGTTACAGCCTTCAAAGGTGTTGTTGTTATGTTACATCAGATTTAAATTGTTGGTACTTACTTACATATCAAATATAAGCAATTTAATTATTACATTCATCGGGCTATAAATCATAAATGTTTCATTTCATGTAAGATGCACAGAATATAAATACATTTCGCTAATGAAGCCGTTTGATTCCTTTGTAAGTTATGCATAAATTAAGAGAGAACTTAAGTTCGTCGAGCGGTGTATTATTAAGTGATATCCAAGTCCGTTTACCTTTGTCATTTACTACGGATTGGGTTTAGTTTCTATGTAGTTGTTTACATTTGGAGAACAATGATCTTATATTCAGCCGTATACAATTCCGAATCGATTTAATTTAAACGACGGTTGGTACAAGGTAATATAATACAACTATAGGTTGATGTTTGAAAAAGATATAATATAATTATTAATCAGTAGATAGTTAAATATAATTTTGACTACAAATTTCATATTCTAATCGTTTCGAAGTATATAATTATTAAATTTGTTAACTTCATAAGGCATATACATAGCTGTGTTTTTTTTTGGTTTTTAAACCTAAGTCTAAACGACTAACCAATGACAAATTTTTAGACAACGTAAAAAGAAAACGAGGTTTCGCTTGATTGTTAATATGATTCGCAAACAGTCGCCGGCGTTGAAATTTCGCGTTAAAGGAAAAACCGGTCTTATAATAAATACCCCTTTATGAATATTTAATACTTCGGAAGCGTAATTATAATTAAAATTAAATCTAGATAAGTAATTTTAACGTTAAAAAGTGATCATGCTTTGTGCAGGTTTCAACGAAATCAGTGAATTGATTTAAAGCTTGTTTTGATCAAAATATTTTATTCATACAAATTTAGATTTGATGTATTTTTTTATGAAGTTTGCTTGTCGTATTATTACCATACCTTTCATAATAGCTATTTTAATAACTCTAATTTTAATCTTATGTGTCTAGTGATATAGTACCAAATCTTTATTGGTAGCATAGCACTGAAGCATTTTAATTTACTAATATCGATTTATGACCACGTGAAAACGAGGATCGTACATTTAATTAGCTATATATTCATATGAATAGTGCCTTATAAGCATTTTGAATAGGTAAAACAATATATTTATACCAACTTCACTGCCAACAGCACAGCACAGCACTCAACTTTATTTCAACCTGTACTATAAAATAGGAAACACTCACCAAAATCCGTTGTAGAACAAAACGATTTGCTTTTTACACAAACGTGGGCATGTAGGTAATCCCATGCGAATGCCGCGTATTGCAGAGAGTCTCTAAATTGCATTGCAGAAATGAGATTTGACCCAAAATGAAGTTGTTTGCTTTTTAAAGCGTACTCTCGTTTAAAACACTCATTGTTTGGTTCTGTTTTAAATATAAATGTAATACAAATATTTACCTATCACAGTTTTCAGTACCTAGTACCTAAAAAATATTTCTTTTATCATAGTGTTTATGAATAGTTCTTTATATCTATTCCATATCTTTATTAAACTACTCGGTAGGTAGGTACTTACTATAATATTTAAAATATTTATAATAAATTTAGCTTACCTGTTTTTACTAATTTGAATGTAACTTGTTGTTGATTTTTGAGTTGATCGTTATGCGCCGGATGTGTAAGCTCGCGAAGGGCCATCTCAATAGACGGCTGCTGCATGGTGGTAGAGTGTTGAGGCTGGGCCTCTCTTGATCGGCTTAACTTCCGGAAGAAACTTACTTTTTTCGGTTTTGAATTTGAACCTGTTGAAATAAAAAACCAGGATGTTAAATACAGCTTAGTACTCTGAGCGACATCGGTAAGACAAACCAAATTATTAATTAAAACAAAACACCAAAATAAAAATAAATCCAAATTCCGTTTATATAAACCTCATGAGAATGACGTGATTGTTATAGGTTTTATTGTTATAATTAGGAAGTAGCATGCTGAATGAATGTGAATCGCGGTATCAGTTAATCGGTGATCAGGCGCACTCAATTCCAAAACCACATTCTCGTTGAAAACCTTCGAAAGATGAGCGTTGAGGCGTTGGCGTCGATGGCGTTGAGGTGCGGGCGGAGGTCGCAGGCGAAGGAGTAGGCTCCGAATAGGGCCTGGGTGGAAGCAGACTGAGCGAAGATGCCGTGGGGGAGGGGAAATGCGCTGCCGATACATCTGATCTGCGGTCTGGCTCTGGCGTAGTTACGCGTATGTTAGCTACAAATTGGGGTGTACTGGCCACCTCAAATAGTGCATCAAAGTCACGATCGAATATATTCTTTCGCGAAAACGCTGGAGTAGGAAGGGGAGCGGGAAGTTCAAATTCATCGGGAGCGGGGGTTCTAACAATTTTCCCGAATTCATTGTCCTCATGTCGGCCGAGCTTCTTAAGGAGTTTGGCTTTGGTGCGCTCGCGCAGCTTAGCCGGGCGCTCGAGCGACGGCGTCGGCGAGGCCGTCGCGCGCTCCGCGGGCTCTGGGGGCGCCGTTTTGAGAGGAGTGGAAGCGCCGAGTAGGGTGGGGGTTGGGGGTGGGGGTAGCGCGCTAGACGGCGCTGGCGGCAGCGGCCCAAAGAGGACGTCGAGCGTAGGCCGCTGCCGTGGCCGGGGCAGCGATTGCGATCTGTATGTCAGGGAAACTACTTCATCCGCAGGATATATTACGTACATCCCTGGCGAGACCGCATCGCGCAGGCCCCTCGCACCCTCCGAAGAGGATAACGCACGTCAATCGAGCTTACTTCTGCATCGGCTGACGATTATAGCACTTACAACTTATTTTTTTTTAAGAACGGTCTGACTATATAACAAGTTGGAAAGCTTAATTTGTGCTAAATAGTGGAATGTTATCGATAGTAACTTTGCCTTTTGCGTACTTAAATGTTGAAGAACGATTAAGGAATGTTTTATGGTAGGGACTTTGAGCCACGACTAGAAAATAGGGAGGAAGTTTCTTCGCACATTGTCAGCCGTAATTCCAAACAACGCATCTTCAACCTAAACAAAAAGAAAAATAAAATATAAATGATAAAATAAATACATAATTGCTGATTTATGCGTAGCAAACAAATAATAAAAGCAAACGGGCGTCACGCTCGTGAAACGATTCGAACACCTGAATAATATAGGTACATAATTATATGCAGGAACCAGTTTAGTTCAAATAAAAAATTTCTTCTTATTGATTTATTTCTGTTATTTAACCTAGCAGCTAAATATTAAAATATCTGTTAATTTTTCAATAAAGTTATTTTTCTTGCATAATTTAATGGTGCCATATAATCATTAGTATTTTTTACTGCTGTTATTATTAAATAGAATTCAGAACTATTTGTAAAATAATATTATATTTAATGGATAAAAGGTTTAATTTCCGGCACATTCATTCAGCAACTTATGTTTTTATACTTTTTGATTGGGAGCATTAATTACATTTTCATCAATTTTTGTCACGTATTTTAAGTTAACGGAAATTTTCAAGCTGTTAAAAGCAGCTATAGTGATTGGAACTCAAACAAAGGAACCAAACAAAATGTATGTAGATATAGGACTGGATGCAGAGTAAACTAGCGGCAACTGAGACAAGCGGGTCAAGTATCACCACAATAGCCGAGGGCAGGCCGAGCCTCCGTCAGGAGTAGCACTCGAAATTTTCACAACGTAGGGATTCTGGTCTAGAATCATTTAAATTTCACTTTACTTACGCTAATTAAAGTGGTGGTCCATAATGGACGCTCTAAACCTAATACAAAACGTGATAAAATGTTTTACAACACTGACAAATTTTGGTTTATGGTTTAATATAATATGTATATGACTATTACTACATAAAATAAACTTTTTCTCCCGTATAGTATTATTTTATTTTATTTGTTTTGTAGATGTGACTACAGTTCCAATATTTTAGTAATCGATTTGGGTGAGTACATTGATGAAAGTGAGTAAATTATAACTGCATCCGGTTTGGCGAATCGCCTACGAATCTATTGAAAAGTGACGAATAATGTTCCTTACGTATCTCATAACTCCCATAACATTCAAAATTACCGATTTCATTTTTAATATTTTAAGTGTTTACTACATCGTATATCTATTTATTATTTATAAGAATAGCATGCATGAATATGTTTGCTGTAATATATTATATAAACAAAAATCGACCATTTACGTATGTATGTACGTGTATGTAGACCTGTGGGTAAGTAAACATTATCGGGTTTCATTTAAAGCGAACGACAAAGCCAGTTTCAAATTTTCAATGTTTGAGTGCCGGTGACCATTTCACGGCTTTGGAACGAGATCCTACTGTTAGATACGGGACATTGTTGATACGGCATACCTAAGTTCTATGATTTAATAACCACTTAGATAAAAATATTGAAATTGATAGGTAATTTATTTATTCATGGACAGCCAGAAGTTATTACATCAATTAAAACTAGATGATAAAAAAATATAAGTAAATGTACAACCTTTTAAGGCGTCACAGCATATGCTTAATGGTAATCCAGGAACACTAAAAAATATTTCTCCATTGTTTTGTGATTATAACCATCGACCTAAACTCTAGCGATAGACGAGAACGTTCATGTAAAACATTTGTTTAAAAACTGGTAAGAGTTAGAACTAAAGTGCGCTGCAGCGCTGTATAAAGCTGTGTCAACTAACCAAACTATTTTAAAAGATACAGCGCTAGATTGCTTAGAGTATAGTTTTCTCGCGACCAAAACGTCGTAAGCGCCGCAAATTTGAGCGCACAAATTGAAATTGTGCGCTCATTTCAAATAGTCTCGCATCGCTTGCCTCACTGAACACTCCTTAAAAATGCCGAAGTGTTCATTACGAAATTGTAAAAATATTACGTCTAGAACTTAAGAAAAGGATGGGATATCGTATTTTCGGTAAGTAAAAGACTTTATCGATTTGTTTTTGTTGTTTTTATGACTTAATATAGAGAGGAATGTGGGAGTTTGATTTAATTTGTCTCAAAACTTCACTCAACGGTCCAAGTATAATACGGCAGATTTGAATGGCGGCTTTGTCAGCGTAAGAACGATACATTACATGCCCCTTTTATTTTAGTCGCATAATACAACCTAAGACCCTGTTCTTTTTTAATGGAGTCGATTTTTTTTATTGTGTTAAGTTTAAATTAATAAGCACACTTTTAAACTATTTTGCATTAAGATCTAAATAACAAATATTTATATGTATAAATTACGGAGATGAACCAGACGAGTTGTTTTAGTAGCATTTTTTTTTAAATATAATACATAATTAATTATGTGTTTTAATGTTATGATAATATGTTTTTTTTAGTAATAAGAGTGATCCGTAGATTCAATCTGTCACTTGAAAATTTGTGTTTAGAACACAATTCAAACTTATTAATCTCACTCAATGTCTTATGAACAAAAAGTTAATTGATAATATTCGTCTCCACTCCATGCCTTGTCCTACCGGCTAACTTCAGTCGTAAAATTTTATTACTTTTTGTACACTGCGTGCTAAAAACAACTTTTAAACATGCTAGTAAGGTTGAATTTCCAACAAAATATGTTTAAAGTATAACTATAACATCGTAGGTATCATTGGTGAGTGTTTGAGGACGGTTTCGAGTGTTACTTTTGTATGAGACTGTGCATGTGGGTTTTTTTATATCAATGACATAAAACAATTATTCAAAATATCAAACTATCACTACTAATTAAAAACTCATTAACAATAAATCAAATTAAAACACTTTCTAAAAAAAACATATCAAGTCTGTGTTCAGTTACATATTTTTACCTACAACCAGTTTTAAGGGAACATCTGTACGTTTTAGTATATGATTGTATAATGGCGTGGTATTTAAATAGATAAATCGTTTTTCTACTCTGGAATTACGAAATTATCACCTATTATTTCACTTAAACAGGAAGTAATTTTACTTAGTTGACTACTGACTAGTTATTTACGTCCAGGGTCCACTTTGATTCGGATTATCGTTGTTATTAACGCTGCTCCGTGCGCACCCGCACTGAATGAATGTCGAAACCACACTAAAGTCAGGTGTAAGGACTGCAGTTCAGTTGAGTTGAACAAAGCGAATGTTCGGAACGCGATATCTAGTACGTAGTACATTTAAATCGATGATTATAACTGATTAAATTGGGTGACTTCGCTGCACATACAGTTTGTAAATAACCACGTTTACCTGTTTTTATAACTTAATACAGAATTATTACAACCTTTCAAATATGAACGGAACGATTTAACTCATAATGTAGGTAGAGACAGAAATGCTTAAAGACACGATTCCATTTGTTTGTGTGATTGCCACTTGATGGTAGGTAGGTATATGGTGGTTGATAAGACATTTTCAATGCGTTAAGGTCCTATTTTATGACGTTGTTAAATCTCACGAATTATAAATAATATGGATGTATGTATATGGTATATTCTTTCCTAAATATTAATCATGAATGAATATCTGTTCTCTTTCGTGAGTCAATTGCTTGTGTCAAATATGTTTTTGACGGTTCATTTAGTAACTGATAATAAACATTTATTATACTAAAAGAGGAAAAATCTTGTGTAGATCAACAAAAGCGTATTTTCAAAGCGAAATATGAAGACCATTAGTGGTGAATTGGCAATTTTCGCATTGAAAGTAATATAAGATGATAATGCAAAGATATTGAACGTTTTTTACCATGCTTTTCACTTTGACCTAATAAACGATTTTAGATAACATGAAATAATTCTATGAATAATGATTTTAACATCCTAAGTAGGTACCTACCTATAATGATGAAGGTGGTAAAGAAAATAATGCCTAGAAGGATAAGGATCATAAACACTTACAGATTTTTCAATTGATGCGGGTCGCACAGGCATTTCAACCCTCCCCGGGTTCGGAAATGAATAAAAAGGTTCAGTACGACTTCACAATAGAAAGTCGTTGGACCACTTTTTCTCATTAAATGAAAAGTATTCTGGAGTAAAAAACAAGTCTAAAGTTTCTGAATAGTCTGTTATTTGTTGGTTATTGAATCCATTTTCTTTTAGTGTAATGCTAGATACATTGCTCGATCAAGATTATGTGCGAGTATAATTTAACTACCGCTTGTTACTTTAGAGTTTCCGTTTAGGCACCGTAGTAGGCAGCATAGTACCAAACGGGAAATTTTATGGCGATACTTTGCTTCCAACCTTTGTAGGTATTTAATATCCTATTTTGGTACGAATACCAAACTTTTGTATTTAAATTGTTACTTTATTAAATTACAGTTATATAAGTATTAAGCAAAAAAACACTCTGACAATAGTTTTAGCTTACAGAATGCACCTGCAGTATTCATTATATTTCTCCACAAGCTGAATAGTGAATGCCAGCACGAACTTAACGTCGAAGCATTTCGCTATTAGAACTTTTATCGTGAGAAAATCTTGGAACCTTCCTTCTTTTTGGATTCCAATGAACTAGCAGCGTTTGAAACTTTTCTGAAATTTATGATTGTAGTTAGAAAAGAAAACAACTAATATACCTAAATTAAATATGTAAAAAAAAACATAAAAAATTGATGTCATATTATCTAAATAATTATATTTGTAAGGGAAATCGGCAAATCAAGATATGTAGTCAAGTTGATTCAATATTAATAGTGAATATTGAGAACATCGACGCTTACAAAAGTTCGGTCTTCTCAGCTAATTACTAATATTTATAATTCCTTGTCTCGAATGCTCATGATCCGCAGCGGATGTTATCCATCGGAACTAAGCGAGGTCGTGACTTTGGCACATTCTTTCTACAATTCAGCGTTTTAAATATCATTTAAAAAAATTCATTAGTGTATTTTTTCAGTAAACATAATGTTTATATATCTAGAACTCCTTTTGTACAATTCGTGCATACGATTTATTAGAGCCTAACAAGCATGCATGAGAACCAAAGGACCACTTATAACGTCTTAGACAAATAAGGATGTCGATATTGTCGATCCCTAAGGTACAAGCGATTTCCCAAAGATGTAATCCAACTTTCATTTTCTTGAATATGGGAATTGGTACATATTTCGAAACGAAATAGTATTTACTTTAAATGATAATTTTGAAGCAAAATGTAGTTACATAAATGTACACATGATATAGGGAGTCTTATTTTAAATATAACCAAACTCGTAACGCATTTATAAATAGACATACGAGTTGTAGTTACATGAGATAATTTGTTATGCAATTTTATATTTACGTATGTATTTCAGATTCACTATACTTAGGTACTATTGTATTCAAGTTCTAATTATTGTAAGTGAAAATTCTAACGGTACATGAATTACCCCTAGAGTAGATATCTACCTATATTTGTTGTACTTTGGCTTAGTGGGCTATTTTTGATTTAATGGTTTATTTAGGTAGGTATATGTAAAGTACAAAGTCACGAAAAATAACGATTATCGCTCGTATCCTAGTATTTTGTAGGAATAAAGGCTTATTATTATCTTTTTGTTTCAATCTCAAAAATATCCAACGAAAATATTTTCAAAAATCGTCTTTGGAAAATGATCAACGTCACTTAAAAAAGAATATTGCGGACGTAATGGAAAATGCAGAGATGCTCGGAGTTTTCCGCATAAAATTAACCCAGAAACGCGTGAACATCGCATAGTAAACGAAGTAAGTGTCGACTGTCATTAGTAGAGGAAACAGGCTATTGCGGGGTGCAACTCATTTCCCTGGCGACATAGGTTTCCGATATGAGAGAGCGTTCGATTGCATTTGTAATGTGTTTACCAATTTGTGCACATACATTTTGCTGTATTTGTATCCCGTAACCACATTATGTAGTCTATACATCATTTCAATAATAGCGATTGCATGACTGTTATCATCAATTCCTTCAGTTGGACGAGGCATCGTTTCATGGACGTTCTCAGTGGGAGGAAATTTGAATGTTAGAATTTTCATCAGACATTGTAAAAACTTTTAATAGTTATTTTATTTTTTATTTTACCACACTAATAAAATTCTATCTGTGTTTAACACTAGAAGCGCCATCGTTCCATTTTTGACCCACTCGCAAGTTTCGTCGTCTGTAACTTTTTATTTTTTCTACTCAAGGCCGTGATACTTTTTGACTTTTAATAATTTATTGTATTTATTAAATTCAATATGTTTTCTATTGAATAAAAACAAATGTAAATAAAATAATTCGCTATTTACCTAGAACTGCCGCTGGGTCATTTTTGACCCGCCAAATTCGACGCAAGTTGCTAATTACGCGGGTGGAGGGGTGAATAAACAGTTGAGCATTGTTTCTATTCACTTCTTCGTCGCTATGTGTAAAAAGTGCAAGTATTTGTTTTACAAACGCATAACTCTTGTACTATTTTAGTTATGTCTAGTCAAAGTAGCAGAATATTGAAACCGCAAGAAATTGCATCCTGTTTGAATGATGTTCTAGAGGACAAATCAAATGGCAAGCCTTTGGGATATCCTGATGACGACTACGAGTTACAAAAGGGTTTCATTCAAAAGTTTCTATCTAAATGCCGTTGCCAATTTACCCAGTTCTTGAGCTCAAAGTCAGATAAGTATGGCCAAAAGTTTTGGATCGTTATTGACAAAATATATACCTAATAAATACGTCTCCTTACCTTGGGAAAGATGATCACAAACCTAATGCCATCATTAGGTTTGTGATCATCCTTCGTTTAGGGGACTAGGTGGTACAGAAAATAATGGAACTTTACACCAACAAAGGTAAGAATGTGCCTTGAGACAATTTTTTTAAATCTTTTATTAGCGGAATATTTGAAGTCTAAAAACACTAGTATCGTAGGCACTGTAAATGGAATTCGAAGAGAAATACCTATTGCCATAAAACTTCAAAAGAAGAATTATACAAGTCATGTCTCCTGAAAACTGGTGACACAACATTGACTGTTTCTCAGACTAAGCCAAATAAAAATGTTCTTATGCTTAGGATGCATCAAAATATTATGACAATAAGTTCTAGTTCAAAGAAAAAACCAGAAACAATACTATTCTACAACACCACGAAGCATGGAGTAGATGTTGTCGATTCGATCACCAGGAAATATACAGTACAGGCGGCTCCTAGACGTTGGCCAGTTCATACATTTTATGATCTGTCTGATTTGGCAGCTATAAACGCATGGGTATTATATCAATTTATCAACAATAGCAAAATAAAACGTAGAGACTTTTTACTGCAACTGGGAAGAAGAATTAGGTATATGCAGTATATGAATAATAGAAAACAGCCATTCCTACATAAATTTCAGAAAACCTATTAGAAGATGAGATTATGAAGAATGTAAGGTCAAGACCAAATATACAAGTCATCTGTGAAGTCTCAAATGTTTAAAAACTGTCTGTAATAAATGCAATGACAAGGAATATTATTTATATTATATTTGCTATTCTGTTAATAAACAGTTGAGAGATTTTTTGGTATTTATTACATTTAGAATTACAATCTTAGTTGTGATGACTATAATAAACTATTTGTTACGTAAAAAAAAAATTGTTACGTATTTGTTGTAAAAGTGTTAATTATTTGACTTAAATAAATAAATAAATATAATTTCAAATAACATATATATAGTTTTAATTATAATTCATGCTTTATGTTGATGAACGTTGTAAAAAATATAATGGGTCAAAATTGTCACAGCGGCGGTTCTAGGGGGGTCATGAGTTTCGGCACTTCTAGTGATAATGTGTGATAAAAATGCTTGTATATTTAATCGGCTGAATTTACTAATTAGATCTCTTATTTTTTACTATCGTATCCGTTTATTAAGGTTTTCCTTATTTTTGATACCTAGGTACTGTGTATATACCTAAAAGATAACTCTACCTATATCATGCTTTTACGAAAAATTAGCATTCAAGATGATTTTACTCCTAGGATAGGTAACCAAAAGTTGTTCTTCATACACGAAGTCTCACTTTTTCTATTCGTATGGAACCCTAACAACTGCATTCAGCGTCAAAGTAATTACGCTGATTGAACAATCGAACTGATGACGTTTCGAAATTGGAAATTTATTTAGTAGTGGTGTCAAATTGTTTCATTACCTATTGTTGGAAGAGTCGAAGCTTAAGCTTATTATCATTTCTACGAAAATAGGATAATATGATTTAATTTGTTTAGTCAGACTTCGTAGAAGCCTTACATGGCTTTGCTTAGTCATTAAATATAATGTATTGGTATTCTAACCAATAACCACATCCGTACAGGTTTAAGTATAACCTATTTTGTTACTATATTTTAGGTAGTGTAAGGTATTTTTTAGGATTTGATAAATAATTTTTAGTTAAAAAATCAGTATTTCCTTCGCTAACCCACGTTAGTGTAGGATCTTCAACATTCCTGGATTATAAAGACTATTTTGTTATTCTAAAAATGATGCTATCAGTGTGCCAAGTTTGAACTAAATCGCTTTTGTTGTAATCGTGTGATTGAGTTATAACATCCATCCAAAGAAACTTTGGTGTTTATTACTAATTTTAGACCTTTGACATGCAAAATTTAAAATATATGTTACGAGGTCTTACCTACCATGTAGTAATAAAGTAAGAAAAATAAGGCATGAAAAAGCAGTAAGACGTCAAAAATTGGCAATATTGTGAAGAGCAACGTACCTTACTCACGCGTCGCGGTTAAGTTTATGTGGGTTGTAAAACGTAAACGAACCATCACATACGCTAGTTTATTATCGTTGTAAATGACAGTGGAGTAACATGAATTCATATTTCGATACGCTAATACTTTTGATACATTACCACCTACACGTTTATCAGGTGGGTAGATACCCGATGCGTGATAATAATAATGTTTTATGAACAGGAACATGAAAATATTTTATTTCCTTATTGTATAAGTAATAAATTAAGTAGATAAATATAAATAAGTCATTCCAATATTTCCAACAATGAGCACGACCTATGTTCATTATTATGTTTTAGGTAGGTACATTTATCGTAAATCCCTATAAAGAAATCTAGTAGATAAATATTTTTTTTCTATTTTTCGATAAGCACCTGATATCGAGTTTTACATAGGGAGGGATGTTTGTTTCGTATAAAGGTGTAGTATTGTTTATCTGGCTAGATAAAAATTGTCTTTGATATATATTTTTGGCAAGTACATCATGTTTTTTTTTGATTTTACCCGATTTAATTAATAAACAAACAAACACCAAAAAACATTAATGATAAATAAAACATATCACTTTAAAAATTATATTTAAACACAAAAACGTAATAGCGTGAGCAAACGGTGTTTTTACCATTGACACAAATGCCTACTATAATCATTAGAGTTATGACAGTTTTATGATTGCATCGACAGAAACATATCATACCTATATCATAATTTATCGTAAACTTTTAACGCATTGCTAATAATAACACAACGGTTCCACCAATATTATTTCATCGATATAAATAAAACGTACTTTGACGTAAGCCCCTCAACCATTGGACATATGAACACTGGACATAGATGTAGTAGATTTTAAATGAAAACTGTTTAAGTAAAAGGTTAGTAGCTAACAGAAAAAATCATCATAAATACTGCTTCACGCCAGCCGTAATTTTATTTCTTGAAAGCTGTTATTATGAACTATTTTGCACGTAAAACAACGTAGTTATAGGTAGCTATACACGTAATAGCACCTCAGCATTCCGTTACTCAGACATTAACTGAGTTTATTACTGTCATAAAATACATGAAAAGTCAACCTTTCTTTACATTTTACGAAATCATTTACGTTTAAGTTATGTTATGATTTTTATGTTATTTTATTACTTCAAGGATATTATTGCCATAACAAAAGGGATTTGGTACTGGTAAGGATTTAATATTTTTAATATGTATTAAAGCCTAATTTTAATATTACGTTATAATCAAGTCCATCCTTCAAAAATATTGTCAAAGTAAAACTCTACCAATCTTGGTAAAAGTAAAATTGACATAAACAATATTTTAAGAGTATGATGATAAATAAAAATAGCCATCTCAAATTACTGAAATTTGAACTTTGGCCGAGACGTTTTTCTTCTTGTAAATGGCACTTGGATTTCGTTTTTATTAAACGAGCCTTTAAATGTTATGTTTGTCTTTAATTTTCAAGTCTTCGGGTCTCCGTTGAAAATTGCAATTAATGTTTACACGTTTTATGTTTTATTTTCCTTATTTCATTATCAAAAAAGAAAATTCAATGTGTAGGTATAGTATTTAATACGGGTAGGAAACTTGGTAAAACATGTGAAGTATATCTAAACCTTTCAAATATAGAACCTATAAAGAAATATAAATAACTATTTTGCTAAATATTACTGATATAATATTTACGTCAGTTTGATAAATAAATAGAGTCAGATCATAACTAATACCAACATTCTCTTTAGTAATTGGGTCGTCAATCATATCTAATTTAATGATTTACTTAGATCGCGAAAGTCATAATAAACAAGTTAGCGAACGGACATATAACGTCAAAGTTACCACCATTGGTCCCAAGGGATGCGCTTCTAAGTGTGGGAAAATATGCCCACGTAGCGTGTGTTTATTACGAACGAAAGAATTCCCAGCGAGCTCAACTAATGAAAATTTATATGACGGTCAGTAATGCCGGCGGGCTTGCCGTCTGGTGCGACCGCGCCGCGGCACCCTTCAAGGTAATGAAGGTTTAAGTCCATTCGACAAATTACAGTTATTTGTTAATGTCACCCGAAAAAAGTATTAGCATCCCGTGTCATCCTGGTATGATGATGAGTAATAAACCAAAAAAATAAACAGTTTTCCTTAACGCATACCAGCACCAGATTTAGTATGATTCAGTTTCGTTTCTTCTGTATTTTTATGGAAAATGAGTTCAGTAGGTATTAAAATGAAGTGTGCTGTCATATAAAGGGCTGTACAGTGTCGTTATAGCTGCCGCCAACTTCCAATAATAATGGTACATATCTATAAGCTTAAATAAAACGTACAATAAAGACTAACCAACTTACTAACTTGCATTGGTGTAAGGTACGGCACATGAAACGATATCAAGACATAAACAAACAAAAGCCAGACACGCTCGTAACTCCCCTCAATTCATTATTACCTGATTGCCAACAATTCATATGAACTGCGCTGCAATCAACAAGTGTTTATAGCGAAACGATTAAACAACATTTCAAACTTGACCGACATTTACCGCAGCACTTGGCCGTGTAACAAATCTGTGTCATACACAGCGATCCACCCGTCTATTTTGGCAACTCATTATCTATCTCTCCGTGCCAGAAGCTAGGAGACTGCGAACTATGTGCATATAAGTAGGTATGACTCTGATACAGAGATGATATCTGATTGCTTAGAATAATACTGGTTACTAAGACTATTTGAACATTATGAAATTATGAAATAAAAAATATAAATGTGTAAATTTAGAATATGTATGCATTAGATACATACACCAAATATATGTAGTTTGAATGATTCATTAAGTAACATTTTGTACCGGAAGAAGCGAATAATTTATTTTCTATATTTGGTTATGCTTTTTAGTATCACATTAGGTACATGTAAAATATATAATGATACATCGAGATGTAATAAAATGTATAATTATGCCATTAGATATACTAATCTCTGTAATAAGAATTTTCACATATCATCAATCACTACGATTGGAGTCATCTATCATCGCATAACGAGTAAACGTGGCGGCTCAATTTTTATTACCATCGATTTATTGATGGGTTTGTAGTAAGTAAAAGCGTCCCTTAAAATATGTTTACTCATGGTTGAGTTGAAGAACATATGCTTAATAAACTGAAATCAAAGCAATTGATCAGTACTATAGGTATTTCCCAGAAAATAATATTTTAGCAAAATATATTTTTGTGGATGAAATATTTTTTGATTAACAATAAAGTCATTGATTAAATTTAATTTTTTTTAATATCCTGGGACATTTTTCACACACGGCCAATCTGATTCCAAATTAAGCATCAAAGTGAGCTTGTGTTATGGTAACCAGATAGCTGATATACTACATATACTACTTTTAAATAGATACTTATATAGATATTTACATCCAGACACAGGACAAACATACATATTCATGCATACAAATGTTTGTCCTGGGTGGGATTCGAACCCACGACCCGCGGCTTGAGAGTCAGGGTCACTAACTACAAAGCCAACCGGGCTGTCATTGATATTTATTTATGAAGCATATCATGTCGGAATCTGTTGAGTCATGTTATATCTGACATTGTTTGCAGTTATAATTGGCTCAGAATTACCTTTTCAGGCTTTGTTATTTTATAAAGAAGATTTCAATTCAGAAGTGATGATTACATTAGGTACAGAAGAAAGCTGTCTTTCAAATGTAGTTGCCGGAACCCACCGAAAAGAACTTAGTAGCTTGTTTTCAACTCCCATCGGCATAGTTTTTTCAAGATGTTTGTCTACCAAAAGCTCTTAATCTCATTGTAGATTTCGAGCGCCACCCCTGATTTTTGTTCGAGCTATAAGAATATACTTAATATTTGAGTGTAGTTCTTAATGGCAATTAAATTAAACAATTACAATATTTTAAATTTCGTAATAAAATATATTATTGTTGATGTTAATTCAACTAATAAATAAATAAATATCCTGGGACATTTTTCACCCACGGCCAATCTGATTCCAAACTAAGCAGAGCTTGTAATATGGTAACCAGATAGCTGATATACTACATATACTACTTTTAAATACATACTTATATAGATATTTACATCCAGATAATAAATAATAATAATTAATAGCTAAGTAATAAAGCACAACAACAATACCCATAGTAGAATGACTTATTTGAACCTATCGAGAACTCTAGGGTTAGGTGGTATATTACACAACCTACTTCCGGAGAACTTAATTTATAAATACCTATTGTTTACATAACGTGTTTATATTAGTACAAACTTAATAGACGGTACACCACGTATATGGGAGAGTGGGATACCTAAATAAATAGTTTTCTAACTGGATTTTCGAGTTATTTAATTGAACATAATAAATTAATATAAAAGATGTAAAATAAGTGACGTAAACACATAATTAACATTAAATTGGGTGAATAAAAAAGTGCTATTCAACACGTCAAGGGCGAGTAATTCCGCCTAGGGTGCTAGGCGGGCGGGCGATGGCGGCCGTCCGCTGCGAATTAATAATTCCACACAACACGCATTCATTTCATTAATAAATTATTATCCGCAGTTGACTAGCTTGCCACGCCTTGTTTAGTTTTTGTTTTGGGGTTATGTTATGAAATTATAATTAAATTAAAGTTTACCTGCACTATGATTAATATTTATATCGCATGTACCATAGGGATATAGGTGGAAGTTGTTATAGTGACTGCTCCATCATTTTATTAACTATATAAATTTAAAGTAACAATTTTAAATGCATAATTGGGTTTAACTGAAATGCATTATTCTTTCGCAGTTTTAATTATCTAATTCGTAATGTAGTAATTTCAAGTTTGATTCAAGAAAAAATGTTTACATAAAGGTACTCGAACCCTCTAAAGATCCTGTAAATATATCTTGATTAGCTGAATAATTAGGTAGTAAAATAAAGTGAAAACAATACTTCAGAACCCCGAGTGTAAACAATATCAACTAAGCCGATGTTGACAGTTGACAGAGATCTCGTTACGTAGCAAAATTTATAGGCTCATATTTTAAGGTTAAAATGTGCGGTGTTTTTAATGCTTATTTTTTTTCAACTCATAAATATAAAATATATTATATCCCTAAAAATGTATTGTAATTAAACATTTTTTTCAACCTTTTTAATGTGTCATATAAATGTTAATGATTTGTTTGTTGATTTATTTAAAGTTAGGTAGTATCATAAAAAATACATAAAATTTTATATTGAATTTATAAAATCTTTTAATAGCAATTAAGCAGGTACTTCTATCCCTGGAAAACCCCTGATTATGTTTGTATAGAGCGACCACTTCAAGCTACGGCCCAGAGTTTTAAATGTTCCTTAAACTTTTTTCAATTTACTCAAGCATCGCGGTCCGTAAAGTTTAGTATAAATAATCATATTTTAAGTTAATTGTCTAGGTTTTATGACATTATTTCATTTTATATCTTAAAGAACTTTGCTTTGATGAATGAAATCGACATTAAAATTATATTCTATATAAATAGGAGGTAAAAAGAATGGAAAGTTATTATATATTGTTGTTGAACAGACCTCACATCCATTAGCTCTTTTTGATATCGTGCAGTGGACAATAAAGTATTTAACACTCATGATGTGCGCTGCCCACAGACGGCAGAGCATTTACCACAATGAATTAGTCAATTAAAAAAAGTATTTATTTACTGACTGATTAATATAAGTTTATTATTATAATAGTATCTAATTTATATCTCTCGTGAAGTAGTGACATCTCATAAAAAACAATCCCTGTTTCTTAGGAGATTTATTTTACACTAGCTTCTGCCAGCGACTTCGTTCGCGTGGAATAGTTTCTTTGGGCTAACTCTAACTTTAACCCGCGACTTCGTTCCTCGAACCTCCTTTTTTTAAGTCGTTTAAAAATAATCCTTATAGCATGATTTAGTATTCACGTTTGACGACGCGATGGCTTATTTCATCTATAATTTTGGTGTTTCTATACCGATTTCTATGGTTCTTTTTTATTGAATAGGTAATAATGTTAACTTATTTAAATTAGGGATGAGTGAGAGTATTATAAACGTAAGAGTAAATAAATATAATCAGAATGCTCCGAACTGCTAAGCTATCAAGAGTTACACGTGTTATTCTGAGTCAACTATAAAAGATAGATATATGCTGTTGCGGGATATTTTTTTAGACAATTTTATGTAGAATATTTCCGTCAGACATAATTTCTATGTAACTTTAACCATTAAGGCTGCACACGCGACGGAAGCTTAAAAATTGGAGTAACTTCTCCCGTTTTCCCAAAATTTCCCTTCACTACTCTCCACCTATTGATTGTAGCGTGATGAAAAGTATCCTATAACCTGCCCAGGAGTATGAAGAATAATTGTACCAAGTTTCGTTAAAATCTGTCCAGTAGTTTTTGTTTCTATAAGGAATATACAGACAGACAGACAGACAGACAGACAGACAAAAATTTTACTGATTGCATTTTTGGCATCAGTATCGATCACTAATCACCCCCTGATAGTTATTTTGAAAATATATTTCATGTACAGAATTGACCTCTCTACAGATTTATTATAAGTATAGGTGTGGCTTTGGCTTGACTGATGCATTGTTTCTTGTTTTGTTTCTTTGATTGCAGTGTTTCTTCACATGAAAAGCTCTACATATTTATGTATTTATTGTTACAGTTAAATTAACATCTCATCAAAGTGAAATGAGATCATCGCGATTTCTCACTTGTGTAAAAAGGATACCTCCAAATTAAATATATGCTGAAAACGAGGGCGAGCGAAGACTCAACGTTGTTACAATATTGTGAAGTGCCTACGTCATAAATATATGGTCGCAGCGAATTTATAATTTTTCTTAAAAGTGATATAGATTTAAGTGCGCATCAATTCTTAGACTTCAGTTTGTAACGTAAGCCACAGAAAAACAAAGTTGTGGATGAATCATTCTTAAATATTCATTAAGATATTTCATATACCTAGTTTTTTCAATTTAATACATCCTAGTTTATTTTTTATAATTTCATATTAAGCTGCCTATTTTTCAAAAGAGATATAATCAAATGTTTTGTCTCTTATTATCATCTCTTATTATCTTTGATGATTCTATTATAATTTATAATAATAGTTTGGCAATAGTTAAATTGTTGAAGCTTGGAAATTGAAAATGAGAGATACTAACAATATTTTAACGATTTTAATGTAATGAAAGGAAATAATTGTTGGTTTAAATTATCGAATAAAGCCGCCATAACTTACGAGGCATCCGAAATAACGTCCACATCTCGTTATTGTATCCCGCGAACTTAATTAAATGGCATTGTAACGCCGACACGTCCCGTTAACTATCATTCTGTTGTGATTGTTGTCGTTATTGAAAATAAATATCCTGGGACATAATTCACACATGGTCAATCTGATCCCAAACTAAGCAGAGCTTGGTATGGTATCTGGATAGCTGATAATAATACATTTAAATACAAATTTATATAGATAATTACATCTAGACACAGAGCAGACATATTCATGCATGCAAATGTTAGACTTGAGTGGAATTTGAACCCACGACCGGCGGTTTGAAAGTCAGGGTACTAACCGCAGTGCCAGCCGGCTTGTCATAAAATAATGTTTTTTTTTTTCACCATTTGAAACTAGAATAACACTACTTTTCGACTTGCAGGTATATTTGCAGTTTGTAACCCTCGCTCTGCCCCAAGCACAAGTTTATCAAAGGTGAAAAAGAGCATGGTATTACGAAATATATTTTGTATATAAAAATACCTATCCCGGTAGTTTAATAGTTATTTGTTATACAAGAGTGCAAAGTTGCTTTTTAACCGCGTGTTCAATTTTGATGACCGAGCAAGCGAAGGATTCTAAAATTGAATTACGAGCGCAGCGAGTGATTCAAAATTAGAATCCTGAGCGTTAGCGAGGGAATCAAAAGAGCACGAGGTGAAAAATCTTTGCACTCGAGTGCAACACGTAACTTTTCATTCCACCTCAGCGAGGAAATGACTAAATACTTCTCGCGTGATTGTTGAGGGACAAAGCTCATTCGCGCATTATTAACAGTTTCAGTCAATTCTGTTGGCGTCAAGCAAACTTCCTCGTCGCTAGAATCACTCATTTTAGTTTTTTCACTTGTTTTCAAGTTTCTTGTTTTTAATATAAGGTTTAACAATGACGTGAAAAAATGCCGCGTAAAGAACCGCGTACAAAGCAAATTGAAAAAAGAACACCAAGAAGGTGCCGAGTCTGAGTTTTTAACAAATTAAAAAAAAGTTGTATGATATATTCGGCACCATAGAGGTAGCAGTAAATAGGTTTAATGTTTTTTTTTAATTCACAAACTTAGTGCACACGATGTTCCAAATTCAATTTACTTTATCCTCTAGAGAATAAAAACGGCTTTTCCACTCAGATATTGAAGATTAAAAATACTCTTTCCGAGATGGTGGGATGAAAAAAACATAGTTACATTAAAATATGTCCATCACACTTGTTTTTGTACTTGAACTATTATTAATAACACCGGATGTTTGTCCTACACCTACTACACCTACACTGTATGCCAGTCAGCTTAAAATACAGTTTAAGAACGTCACTGAACAAATCAATCATGATGTTTCCAATATATTAAAAAAATAACTGTCATTATTCAGTAGTAAGTACCACGTCCGACCACAACTTGCACAAGTTATTTCCCACATCCTTTTTTAGATCATAAAAATTCAAGGGCTACTACGTAGTTTTTCCACGGAATAATTTATAGTAGCATAGCTTACTAAAAAGGTTTTTAAACGTTTCCGAGGCGTAATATATCATATGGATCAAGCCTGTCAAGATACGTACCAAAAGATAAGCACTTAATTAACTTTTGAATAATGAAACTTTGACAATATAACTTTCGAAGTTTTGCTCATAATTACAATTTCTAATTCACCACTTTGTAGATAAACCTTATTAGTAAACCAAGTGTATTTTCGAATATCCATTTAATATTGTAAATACGCCTATATTATTTCAAGTTGAGATGGCTCCTTCTATATTAATTTCCCAATTATAAGGGCTGTGTGATTTTTGATGCGTAGTAATCAGATTTACTAACCACACTTTAGGGTGTGAAAACATGCGGATCCATTTATTTAATATCACAACATATTTAATATGTTATATACCCTGTTTTTTAATCCCGTAGACTAAACTGACGTTATGATTGTTGTCAGTTTATCCCAATTTTTAAATAGGAGAACACAAACGAAACTTAACGTAAATAAAATCATATATCGTTTTTTTTATTATATGTAATAATGTGTAAAAAGAATATGGTAAATTTAGGGTTGCCGTATTCCAAATCTAATAATTTTAAAACTACCGTATTATCATAATTATAAAAAAAATGTAAGAGAAAAGGGATAAGATTGCCGTTTTCTGCACAACGGGTAACGGGACAATACTGATGGCGTCTATCTTTGCTTTTTTTGTTTATTTTTAAGGCATCAAAACATTTTCGGATTACGGATAGCGTTGCGTGGTCAGATTTCCTATTCGTTCCGTGTGTATATACGTGAATTTTTTACGATACTATTTGGAATGTAAATCTTTGAATGAAAATGAAATTCGTGTAATAAAGATAAAAAGATACGATTCAAGAAACCGGTATCGTTGGTACAACACTGCACAAATGAGCTGGCCACGTTATTTGTAAATTTGACATTTGCATGTGTCAATTTGGTCTACGAGATTAAAAAACAGGGTATAATTTAATTTATCTAATAGAGTTAATTGTTTACAGAATGTCTGTCAAATAAATTTATCACACTAATCAATCACACTATCAGTCTAACAAAATACATTTAATTTTATTTTACGATCATTGGTAACTTGTTTGTTTTAATTGTAAACGAGGACAGGGAACTGTAATTATCATCGAAGTATTGCTCGCTAAAATTGTGTAATGCTAATTTAGTGTTTGCTTCGTCGCGGATGGGCCAACAATTTAGAGTTGGGCCTTGGCGGGTGTTGGTGACAATGAACGGACTACGAGTCAAGAGCTAAATTTACATGAAGCGACCCACCTGCGGCCGGGACTCAGTGCTCAGCTGTTCATCTGACGTACTACCGGCTCGAACTATTTCCTCAAACCACGACCTTTTATTTTCTGTAGCGCCATGTCTGATTGACTCCTTTTTGGGCTGACATAGTTATCTTGTTATCGAAACGATGAGTCAATTAAGATAAAATGTTATATCATGAAAATAAATCTTATGTATATCGATAAAATCTAGTATCAAATATATTTCCTTAATTACATGTGTAATAAGAATGAATTTGTTTTAATGGAAGGCAAGATAGATACGTATGATCGGTAAATAGACTGAGATTTTAATATTGGTGACACGGGTTGATACGTGTGATATTCTAGGCAATGAACTGAATTGTAATTGGATTACTATTTAATCCACTACAAATGAAGTTCTACAGTAAGAGGTTTCTATCGTACGATGACATAGTACGTTCACAATGGACACGTTAGTATTCATGTATCGAAATGCAAATTGTAGATCTAAGCCCTGACGATTCGCACCGACGCGACGAGCTATCATTAATGTCGATGACGATAGCCGAATTGTACTACGTATGATTTCACTAGCTTCTTTCCGCGACTTCATCTGCGAAGAATAGTTACTTTGGGCTAACGCTAACTTTCAACCCGTGACTTTGTTTACGTAGAAGGATGGTCTCGTAGAGGTAACAGATGACTACCCGTCGCCGGCCCAGCACATAAAGGCGCGCGCTGTACTCGATCATTACATTATTATGCGGCGATATTATTTTAAATTTGCGATACCTCCTAAGATATTTATTAAAATTTAGTTATGTAAATGGCCATTTGTTTTTCATTAAATACTTGTGACGAATAACGTATTTATTTGGATAAGGATCAATATCATCTTTATAAATCACCTTCACAAATAATGCTTTATTTTAGAACAAATTTGGAACAATGGTTATAGTAACCCAATCTTAACAGATAGACATGCTGTCTCAGACATTTTTTAGAACTTTTAAAGGAAAACAATTCTGTCATACATTACAAACTTTAACCGTTTACGCAGCCTACGCAGCGGAAGCTCTCGAAAGGAAAAAATACTCCCGAATTTGAAACATTCTTCATTGCTGCTCCGCTCCTATTGGTCGTAGCGTGAAAATATATAGCCTATAGCCTTCCTTGACAAATGGACTATCTAACACTGAAATCATTTTTCAAATTATTGCGTTCAACCAAACAAACAAACTCTTCCGCTTTATAACACTAGTATAGATTTGATGATTTTCACCCTCATTGTCTGTCTATTCTGCTCATCACTACAGTACAATGTCTGTGCCCCTTTATATTAAGTAACTAATAACTAGTCATATCATTCTTCAACAACCTTCTCTCTATAATCTCGTCTTTCTCGTTCCGTGTTCTTCCATATTCATTCTCTTTTCTCATTCAGTCATTGCATTAATTACTTTCTTGTCCATGCGTTTCTCGTGATAAACGGTTTCCTAATCTCAGACATCATCAGCTTATTTACATTTTTGATTGATTTTATAAATTTCTGTCGCTCTACACGAAGGTATGTTAGCTTAATTACGGTCATATAAATGTCTCATTTTAGCTTGAATCGTATGTCATTAGATGATAATAATATAGAAAAAAAAATACGCGAAAGTGTCAATGTCCAATCAATGTGTAAGTAATAAAGGGTATATTAACGAAATTAACTTCATAAGTTTTGGTGATTCTATATCACAGTGGCTAGATATATATACCTTAAAATATTCACTTCGCTTGTCTAACTCACATAAAATTTCAAACTAATTATTTTTGTAAAAACAATCTGACTAAAGCAAAATTAACTAGATTATGTCGAAAAGGCCTTCGTCTGTCATTGCTTATTTTTGGTGTGAAAACAGGTATGTAGAAACTTTATTTAAGCTTAACATATTACATTAAACCCTTTGAAAGCAACTTGCGACATCCGATTTTGGTAATGAAGGTAAATCTCACGGGACTACAAACAAAACCTTTTTTGTTTCACATAAAATTTAAATTGAAATGAAAACAATGACTTCAAATAATAAGAATTACCTAAAGTTAAGAATTATATACCTATTTCGTACTAATTAATCCAATGACTACAGTCATCGTTACCTTAGTATCGATGGCTGAACATTGTAGAAAAGATTGTGACTTATAGCAGTGATCTTCGGAATGAACAGTGAAGAAGCGACTCAAGGAAGTGGATAGATTACTATAATGAGCGTCATCGATCCTTTATCTAGCCCAATAAAATTAGACTGAACTTTCCAGTGAATATAGGACACAGACTATCGTACCCAAATTTAAACTTTGCGCTGAATCCAACTACGGGATTAGTTCGAATATATCGATCGGGTCTTCGACAACTGGTGAGATTAGATATACCTGCGTATTATTGACAAATTCGTGGCAATTGCAATACGTCGACACATCAGTCCAATATGTATAACCTGAAACGCTCAAATACCTATAATAAATATTAAATACGCAAATATCTAGTGCAATCATTAAAATGGAACTACTTAGTGCGATTGAACCCATAGCGGAAATGATCGTTGTTTGTTTCCACCTAAACTAAATAATAGTAGGTACCTAAATAGGGTATTGTGTCTTAAAATGAATGGAAATTCTTTACATGTCAGTCATTAAGAAAGTCTTAAATAAATCTTAAATTTACCTATATTTCTTTAATGTGACTTCAGTTAAATAGTTTTATTGCGCAAAATAAAATTAATAAAAGAGAAAATAACAAACATTTTTATTTGAATGTGAAAGTAAAATGAAACAGTAATTTTCGCAGCAGAAAATATTGTAGGCCAGTGTATAAAATTAAATATTTCATCATCCAGAAAACGTTGTGGAGTGTGGCAGCAGTCATACAAATGATATGCCTTTGAGGCACAAAATAATGCATGAAGCGCTTCCAACAATGAAACTGCCAGAAACATGTTTTCAGAAAATGCTATAAAATTAAAATAGGAATTTACAATTTACTTAGGTAATTTGTTAAACAATATCTAATATATAACAAATATATTTCCATCTTTTTAGATTTCTAATATGAATATGGAAAATTGCTTATAACATTATAAGGTATTTAATTAAATACTGTAGTCATAAAGCGTAAACATATTTGGTATAAATATTTCAGGTTTATAAATTCCACTAATGATTAAAGTTTAGACGTGAAATGAATATCCGTTTATTAGTCTAGCAAAGAAGTTTTATTAATTTTATAATTACTTTGAGATTCAGTATTAAAAAGGTATTTCTTTACTTTATTACTTGTAGGTATGCTTCATTTAAATACGTGACAGCCCGGTTGGCTTTGTGGTTAGTGACCCTAACTCTCAAGCCGCGGGTCGTGGGTTCGAATCCCACCCAGGACAAACATTTGTATGCATGAATATGTCTGTTTGTCCTGTGTCTGGATGTAAATATCTATATAAGTATGTATTAAAAAGTAGTATATGTAGTATATCAGCTATCTGGTTACCATATCACAAGCTCTGCTTAGTTTGGAATCAGATTGGCCGTGTGTGAAAAAATGACCCAGAATATTTATTTTATTTTTATTTTAATTTTACATAAGTATGTCAATGAAGTGAAATGAAATATATCGATATTATAATATAATTATCATATGTAGGTAAACAATCCAAAGTGTTTAATTATATTACTTCAAATGAACAACTAAGGGAAAGGTTATCTTTGGCTATTATCCATACACTGGTGATTTAAGGACGCACCCGAGGGACACAATACCCAAATCACATTGTAAGGGTCATACAATTATACGTATTAACTTTATTAATAAAACACGGCAAAGGCTTTCTATTGATCTCGGCAACGAATGTAAGTTTTTTTTTATATAAATTTGCATATCAGATATCGCGAAAAGCAGAACAAATTTAAAAGAAGAATATTGACAGCAGAGTTTATGCTCATTGTATACTTAATTTCAGCTTGTTGGTAGTTCTTTCATTTTAACGAAATTATGTAAAAGGTGACACTAAGTAACTCATTATTAAAATTTATGTAAGTTCATTATGATAATCTTAATTGGAAAGCAGCTTATCACTAAGATTTACTTTGAGATTCATTAGGCTTAGAGTTCTCTGTTTTTTTTTTGTATAATAGTCATTAAATTAATTTGCATTATTAATGTTATAAATATTAAATTTTTTTATGAGTCCATCTTCCGATTTCACTGGATAGAGGAAAAACAAAATGTTGTCCCTATCCTAGAGAGCGTTTTTGGCATTATAAAAATATTTTATAAATACTCCACGATGTCATTGGACTTGGCACACAGCGGACAGATATTATGATACTTACGTATATAAATTACATTACATAGGTAGGCACTGCTACGTAAAGCTAACTACATAATAACAGAAAAATTATTTTAATGTGAAGTGCGAAAAAGTTTTCTCCATCACATATGAATAAATAGATCGCTGACTGGGTTTAGTTTTCAGCAAAAAAGTGTCCTCATTATTAGCTGAATTAAATGTAGAAAACTGGCACTCACTCGAAAACATGTTTATTTTAAGATACAATTGTAAAAGCTCTACTTCCGCAGATCTATTATGTAGTTCCTATTAATAAATATTACTGAAACGAATCTATAAAAAAAAAAAAATACTGGATTCACTACAACAATTTTCCTTTTCAGCTATTTTGTAGAAAAGAGTAAATACGTAAAAATATCTTACCAAATCAATGATTTCAATTAGAGAGTAATTATACGTTATTAATACTACACTAAAACACCCACTTATAGTTTGATAGATAACTGTTAATTATTATACTTTTTCACATTTAATTATTTTGTCCAACAAACACTTCAACTATACATAAGCACAATCTATTTTAAAACAACACACTGATATTTATATTATTTCAAATGTCTTTGGTCATTTGCTTAATGTTCTAGGGGTTGCTATATTTTAAGAAGGATAAAATAAGTCCAAAACTATGTAAACAGTGTAAACAGTTCATAAACCATGTCGTGTAAACTTTTAAAGATTGCAATCCGAATGTTTCAGTCGTTTCTTGTGTATAAATAGGTTTTGATAAAATTTAACTCTATGATGCATGATAAATTCAAAGAAAAAGTATACTGAAGCGGGTTACACTAAATTCTAGTGGGCTTTTTTAATCACTATGAGTCTTTGAAAGTCGACAAAAGTTTTGGTTTCCGAGTTTGAATGTCATTTTACGCTCGTTCGTTAATTTTGATCGAAGGATTCGTATAGTTTAGAGATTGATAGATGAGTGCAGTGTTGTTTTCGTTTGGTCGATCGCAGTCCATCGGGGTTGTATGGAGTATCGCGTGGTGTGACGCGGGCGGGCGCGGCGCGGCGGGCGGCGGGCGCGCTGGTCGACGTTGGACTGCCGTGATGCCGTGATGCCCTGATCCCTGCCCTGCCGTGCCGTGCCACCGAGCGACAACCCTCGCTGACATGCACTCTTTGCTCAACTCAAACGACATGCAAACTCTGTGTAATTTTGAAAGGCCGCGTAATTTTTGTGCACTATTCGATGTTATAATTTGGCTCACATTAACCTAGTATATATTTTTACTCGACGGCTAAGGAAGGGTTATTGCTTATCATCATTGAATTGCTTTATTATGTTATACTAGTGGCTCCCCGCGGTTTCACCCGCGTACCCGGGAGGTCTTCCATTTTCCCGGGATAAAAAGTAGCCTATATGTTAATCCAGGTTATAAGCTATCTTTATTCCAAATTTCATTCAAATCCATTCAGTAGTTTTTACCTGAAAGAGTAACAAACATCCATACATACATACAAACTTTCGCCTTTATAATATAAGTAGGATATAATGTTGTCTTTATCGATAACATACCTATGTAAGTAACATAGGCTTGCGATTTAAATAAAATGTTAACATATGTCAATTATACATTTTCTGGTACGCGTTGCCGCGAGTGCGATAGTACGAAAACGTATAATTAAAGAAAATTAAAGAAGAATAATAATCAATAAATATCCTGGGACATTTTTCACACACGGCCAATCTGATTACATAGTAAGCTTCAAAGAGAGCTTGTGTTATGTATCTATGTTAACCAGATAGCTGATAGATATACTATCTACACATAATACTTTTAAATACATACCTACATATTATAGATATTTACATCCTTTACTCGGGTTCGTTTTCCATAGAATAGGTAATCATGTAATGTAACAAAAGTTCCAAATAGTATAAGGTATATACACGTATACCTACTTACAAGCTGTCAAAACTGGATCAAGAAAATGATGAAAAAACTTTAAGCAAAATGCCTAGTTGGTAAGAGCGTTTTAGATTTACATACTCAAAATAAAATACCAGTGACCTAATTTAAACATCTCTTACAGCAAATTAAAAAGCTAATTATTATTTTCGGAAGGATGTCACTAAAGAATCTGTGCACGCGCAACGGTTGACGTGTCGCGTGTGACGTCACCCGCACGCCTGCCGACGACGTACCGGCTATTCTTGTCCGCGCGACATTTCCGCGGAACGCGTAGTCCGACGCGACCATCGATAGGCGCGACATACCGCCGAAAATATTTGACGACATTCAAAGGTCAATTGCACAAATTAACATTTTTTTTACAATCATTATAAAGCCGTTTTCTTATATGGTGAATGTAACACGCAATACAGTACAGTGTAAACTGTTGTACCTATGTAAGTTTTTGGCATTCACTTTGCACCCAAAACTGACACACACTGATATTAGCGCAACAAACACATGTCATTCTTTGATACCAAACAAAATTTTAAGACGTATTAAACATCCTAACTTACCTATTTAATAAATGCGAAAGTAACTCTGTTTGTCTCACTTTCACGCTAAAACTTCAGAAGCTTAAATGAAATTTGGTACTCAGATAATCTAGACTACTAGAGCCTGAGTAAGGACATAGGCCTCTAAATCCCGGGAAAATGGAAGATCTCCCGGGAATGCGGGTGAAACCGCGGGGAACCACTAGTAAGTATATAATATTTTTTTACAATAAATGTTATAATAATATGGATCGCATAATTTTTTAAGTGCGAAAGCGTATTTTTGCACCTTGACGGAAGCGTAATATTATCATGAGTAACCTCAATACTTATTATAATATTATGATAATAATTATTATCTGCACGTAAACTATTTATGACCGTTTGTTAGCTTATGTCTTTGAACAAGGAAAGAGTAGGAAAAGTTTTTTTTAAATACTTTCTGTAGGTAGGAACTATTAACGTATAGGTACCTACATTTCTTTTTTTTATTTTATTTTCCTCTTTTCTCAACCCCGATGGATACAAAATTGGAATTGAAAGGAATATAAACTGTCAAAGGGTTAGAGTGAATTAAAATCCAGGGATGAAAGCGTTGATACATCGATCTAGCTTTCCCTGGATGAGACATAGTAGTAACAATTAGCAAGTCCCAGATTGCAAAGGTTTCAGGATACAGCTAGTCCATCTTTTTTATTACAGCTAGATAGATATTTTTATAAAATTCTATACAATCAACAAAGCCGATTATAGTACATAAAAGGATTTTTTTTTGTAAATGTAGGATGACTAATAAATACCTTTATATGGCACTGATTTTCCGCCTCGCGGTTTTACCCAAGTCGTTCCCGTGCCTGTTGTAAATACGGAGATATTTGCTAATAGGTAATAAGATTGTTTTTTTTTGTTAGTATTAGATAGGCTCCGAAACTGCTGGACTGATCTCCATCTATATAATGCTTTCACAAATGGAAAACAACATTATCAGAGAGTTACGTTTCTACGGGTAAGGTGCGGTGCGGAAGCTAGTATTTCATACAATATAATATCAAATCATAAAAATATGATATCAATAGTGTAACAAATATCAGTTACTAAGTACATTATATTATATTATGAGCAATTGAATGAAACGACTATAGAACAACCGTTAGTTTCTGAGTTTTAATTTTTATTATCTATTTTAAATACAGTATTTTAATTGGTAAATTCTAAACGTTATCATATTTTACATAATGAATAAGAAATGCATTAATATATAAGGGGTATAAATATGTACAAAACTTATATGTAAAATATATATACATACTAAATTACTAAATTAAATAAAATATATTATCTAAATCGCTGCCCTGTGGTAGAGTGCCCAGGATGCTGGCTACATTACCTCGCTGGATGGCGAGGCTTATAAATACATGTTTGAACATATTTACGTTCTAAAAATATGTCTAAAAACCACCGTTGAATAAAATAATTATTGTAAAAATTATGCATATTTAGTGAGATCCGCATTAAACTCATCAAAATGTTTTTATTATAATAAAGTTTAACGCCATCTTTTTAAACACAATGGAACTAATTTCTTAGTGGATTATTCTCAAAACCCCCAGTTCGCGAACTGCTACGGACTGAGCTACGAATTTAGTTCACTCAACGAAACTTAGATGTCATGCAATAGGTTTAATATAAATTACTTAGTTGCAACATTGACTGCTTTTGTTAAACTATACAGGCAGGTTTAATTTTTATGCTGGTTTTTATATTTATATAAATTTTGATTAAAAAGGAGTATTATGTAGGTTATACAGTAGAGCTCTGCTCAGTTCGCAGCCATATTGGTTGTGTGTGAAGATGTCCTTGGATAAGATATTTATTATTATTAACATAAGAGATATCAACAAAACATAATGGAACATATTGCCAAAATATTGCAACATTAGCTCTATTTCTATTGAAAAGTTCAAATTTATGTAGGTATGTTTTAGTAATTATAGATTTATTACATTAATTTCCAAAAATATATATTTCGGTACATTTTCCAAATAACGATTTTATAAAAGTCAAAACAATATTTCCCAGGTTCAATAGATATAAATAACGTAATCACTTTAAATTACCTATACAGATTTATTGTTCTCTAGAGGAATTTCTGATATATAATTTGTGTGAGCGAGCTCGGCAGGCCGGGCAATAATTGGGTCAAATAAGGGTCAAGGCTTACATGAAAGATAACCCACAATGTGCGCTGCCCCGAGCCTTTAGAAAATACCTCTTCAGGAGTGAATACTTACAGTACATTTATTTTAATCAATTAATATCATAATTCCAAATATTTTTTGTTTAAATAACTTTAAGTAATAAAGAATATTTCTAACGTATTCTATAATGAAATTTCATGACGTAAGAAACTTTTTATTCCGCCATGATTCCACCCTCAAAGAGATAAGTGAGCGGATAAATCTAATAGCTGTCGAGTCTGAAGACGCCTGCGTCTAAATATAACCACTCGACCTCCTGTGGGTTTTATGTAAGCTTATGTAACTGGGTCTCTATGTTTTTATATAGCGATATAGGTGTGGAATGGGATGATATTTGGAACATAATGAACCAACGCCTTTTCAATCAACGATATGAAATTTTTTCCATAATAAATTGAGTTTTATATTTAACATGTTATAAAAAGTATAATGCAATGTTTTTAAGATAGTAAAGAATATTTTGTTTGAGTATAACTTTGACAAGCTGCGCGGTCATCGTGCGCGCGCACCTATCCGCCATCTTGGCTTTTCATCCCATTTCCATTTCAATAGAAGAGGGAGTTCGTAGGACGTAACAGCTGTGAGCGCGAAACATCCCTTATCGGGGGGTTATTTTTTTAAACAATTGAATATTACTTAATTCATACGCACACCATTGAGTTTTAGAAGATTTTGAACTCCCCGTGACAAACGTTTAGTTCACAAAGGTTCCAGAAGTGTAAATTGTGAGTTACGAAATAACATTACAGAATTATCGATTTTGTATGTTTCAAATCGAACATACTGGTGGCATTGTGCTTGACGTTTGTTAGCACTGGTACAGTAGAGATAATAAAAGTTGTGTAGGTGTTTTAAGGTCTGGCAAATAGCTGGAGGGAAATCGATAAACGACTGTAAGTTGCACCCGTTGTCGTTGTTGCGAATATAAAAGAGACAGCTAACGCGTCTAACAGTATTCAGGATTATAAAGCCAAATCATTATTTCGATAGAAAACAGTAGTGACACGTTCCCCTAGTGTCCATTTCACCAGTTGATACAAGAAGACTGATATAAGGTTCGTATTGACAACTGATTTAAAATCAGTGCACACTTTTAGTTCCAATATTTCATAACAGCTCTAGTCTTAGATACCTACATTGCATACCTTTGTACAGATAAAATAAAAAAAATATATGAATTAATTTGATTTACTTAGTCATTTTGATTAGTGATTAATTTGATTATCTGTCGTGATTAACAAATCGTAATATAATCTTATTTAATATGGTAAATATCAAATTTCAACGTGATGGCTAGGTTTGCGTATTATGGGGCTTAGCATATAAGTCAAGCATAATAATCTATCCTATTGCAAGGATTAAGTTTATTATATACCTGCCATGAACGAACCAAACTGCAGCAAGATTGTTTGGATATATTGTCGTGGCAATTAACAAAAAACTGTAACATCTAAGTATGAAATATAATTATGGATCATTTAAGATAAAACAGTAATTTTATTTATTCTCTAGGCACGTAAAAAAGAAGGTTGGTCTAGCTATCATCAGTATCTAAAAAAAGGTAGGTCCATACAGATTGTACGTCAATAGCAGAAATGTACACTTTGATAAGGGTAGCAGTTGTCGATAAAAATAAAGGGAGGGGAACGCATACAAGCAAACAATTCCAATCCTCTATTATTTCAATGTTAATTCTACACACAAAACCTTTTTAAATTATGAAAACCTCCCACTTTTATGCCGAATAGAACATAATCTTTTATATCGGAGCTGGGTAGTTCTCGTCTTTAAGCAAACAATTTAAGTCTACCAAATTAGTAAAACCTGGTCTAGGTATGTATCGAAACATGCGAAAATACCCATATTTTTATAGCGACATAATCGATTCTTAAACTATTAAAAAAAAATGATCTGACTTTATGTTGATTTTGTATAGCTGTCCTTGACTAATGAAATTTCTCACAAATAAAAATCTGTACTGCAGAAAACGGCTCTTACCTGCTAACGGCAACGGCTTAGTAAAAACAGTCCAATAAATTTGCTTCTGTTTACAGTATTAGATTTGACTCATTCAGTGCGTTTGGATAGCACGACCTACTCACATTATCTTGTTTGACCCCCATCAGGGAACTTATGTTGAACATTATAACGTATTAGCTTCATGACAATAAGGGTTACATTCACATGACGCTTTACGTCCAATTTTTAATTCTCATTGTAGGTATATGACTAGCCATTAAACCTAATATCTACTACACAAAACTATCACCATAAATACTAAATATCTAAGTATTTGTTAAAATACTTAAATAATAAGTAGAATAATTTTACCTTAGTTTTCATTTTTAACTCAAAAACTTTATCTCATAGGATGTGACGACATGTCACTATCAGTTTTTTTTTCATATCGGTTTACCGCACTTAATTTCTTCATGCTGTTTCAAAGTATACCTTAATGGTGGTGGATTAAATGCCATTATTGTATTGAGTCAATAGTATTTTTATGACTTTTCAGAAGACATGAATACTAGTCAATGTAGGGTACAATGAGTTAATACAATGCGGCATAAAGTCGAGTTTAACTAATCAATATTGGGGAAACGTGTATGTTTTACAAAGCGATATCCTAGCTCAGTACAAAACAACCATGAAGGAGTAGTGGTAGTAGAAATAGTGTAAAATAAATTTAAAGTTATTATGGAGTCAATAAATAATGGAATAGATAATGATATAAATGAAAATGAAGAGGTTATTGTACACACAATTATAAAGTGTCTATAAATTACTACATATTTTATCTTGGTATTAATTCCACAGATGACCGGTGACGCAAAATGGCAGAAGGATGCGGCCGATCAGAACTTCGATTACATGTTCAAACTCCTAATCATAGGAAACAGTTCAGTAGGAAAAACTAGGTAAGAACAGTTCACTAGCTTATTATATCGTTATTTGAAGACACGATACTATTAGACATATTTAATTTGCATGTTTCATTCAAATTATTGCTTAATAACAAGTTAATCATTTAAATGTTTTTATAATCATATAGGTACGTATTCATTGATACTGATATAGCAAACTAAAGATCTGAATTATGCAAATATTGATCCACATTTTAAACCTTGAATTTATAATTGTGTATCTTATCATTGGCTGGGCTCGGGAAGTCTAATGACAATGTTTCATGGTATCATATTTTTTTTAATAATGATATACAATATAGGTCATCATCATCGTCTTGCCCTTATCCCACCTTACGTGGGGTCGGCATGTCTTCTTCTTCCATTCTCCTCTGTCAGTCGTCATCTCACTCACTCCTTTCTTACTCATGTCATATTTCACACAGTCTATACATTATAGGTATCTGTTTTATATCTGGTTCCTTATTTATTGATTTCTTCTCACTGGGACAAAGCAACGTTGCATACCTAATAGCCAAAAATTACAAGCCACACATATTATGCATTAAATTTTACTGCATGTGTATTTTGCAACTAGTGTAGGTAAATGGTAAAATAACAAATAAGTGGACAAGTATGAAATATGTGTACCTAATGCAATGACCCAAATTCATGACCATAATGTGATTCTTAATGTCGCCGAGATCTAAGAAGGCTGTGAGAAGAGACTGTTTCCACTTATCGCATAAAGTTTCTCCCTATTTGACACATACATTTTTTTCATAACAAATGAATCGCTGGATGTGCTGTTAAACGCAAATCCCGAGAGCAGCTGAAACGATTTCACTAATTATTTTTTTTATTGAGTTTGTTATTGTCAAAAGAATGCTTTTGACATTAGTGTCAGTCGCTTTAATTCATAGTTAAGGATTACGGATCAACTAGTGATATAGGTATAATTTTAAACATTAATCACATATAAAAAGTCTGCAAGAAACGAGCTCCCTTTTAATACATATAACTTTATTTTTTAGCTTCCTGTTCCGTTACGCTGACGACTCTTTCACTTCAGCCTTTGTGTCAACCGTTGGTATAGACTTCAAGGTCAAGACAGTCTTCCGTCACGACAAGCGCGTTAAATTACAGATATGGGTGCGTATTTTCACTTCGTTAATATTCAAAGGTCAAAGTTATTCAGATTGCACATATCAACATTATTATTATATTTTTGGAGAATCTTGATTAATATACTTTTAAGAACTAAACAGGTTTATCAAATGCAGCTATAATGTAAAATAATATGTGTCTACGAATTTGAAATTAGAAAATATTTCTGGTAATATTGTCTTCATATACGAAAATACGCTTTTATATTTAAGTCTAGTCTAATAATTTTTCAGGATACTGCTGGTCAAGAGCGCTACCGCACCATCACGACGGCGTACTACAGAGGGGCTATGGGCTTTATTCTTATGTATGACATTACCAATGAAGAGAGTTTCAACAGCGTTCAAGATTGGTGTGTATAATAATATAGTATTTTAAAAAGTATATGCCGTAAACAATGAATAATTCAAAGTTTTATAAAATTTAATAGTGTATAGGTATAATGTGAATCATTTATTAGTACCTTTTATTTATGATACTATTTAAGTGTCGAACAAATATTTGAGATAACAAATTCTTGTTTAAAGTATAATTTAGAAAGCAGGTTGTTTTAAAAAATGGTAGATCATAAAACCCAAAACTCTTATTAATTTTTAGCAGCTTGTTTGTTAGTAATCGATTAAGGAAAAAAAAACATGGCTGTCATTTATTTAGTGGGTAATGATTATAATTTCCAGGGTGACACAAATAAAAACGTATTCATGGGACAATGCTCAAGTGATCCTTGTGGGAAACAAGTGTGATATGGAAGAGGAACGTGTGGTGAGCTCGGAGCGCGGCCGCCAGCTAGCCGAACAATTGGGAGTCGAGTTTTACGAAACTAGCGCTAAAGAAAACATCAATGTTAAGGTACCTACAATTATTCATTTTATTGTATGATACTAAAAGAAAGCATTGAGACTGAATACCAAAAAAAATTAATATTTCTAGCTTAAACATATTAGGAACAGTAAAATATTGAAGTCGTTCTATCTCCGCCTTAATCACTGAATGTAAAAGAGAACAGAAGATAAGCCCACATAATTTACGCAGCAAACGATACTTATGGAAATGTTCCAAGTATCGATTTTCATTTAAGCTTAGAACAGATTCTGCAATATAATATATTTTCTGGCTCAAAGGCTTGTTATTAAATAGTAATGAAGTCTGTCTATAAAACTGGGTCAAGAAAATTTTCAACGAGTGTTTTTTCTTACAAAAATTTGACATCGCCAAAACGAGCTTGCTTAATAATTTCTTATTTCCAAGGTTAAGAGTATAATTGTATAATAAACTTAAAACAAATATTTATTTAGAATGGTTGCGGATGTTTCATTAATCCACTTGACGATAGTGTAACACTTGGATATTTTAATATTTAGGTATTTACCAATCTATATCAACAACATCGTTTGAACCTCACAAAATGAAAAAAAACAACAACAGAAAACGAAATACTGCAACGTAAGATTTACAACTTCAACAATTGTAAGATTTGTATGGTTACCTATTTACCGGTCGCTATGAACCTGTTTCCACGTTTTTCGTTGCATACACTTAATATTTTTGTACATGTAGGCTGTTTTCGAGCGACTGGTGGACATTATCTGCGACAAGATGTCTGAAAGCTTGGATTCGGAGCCAGCCATGCTAGCGGGCGGCGCACGTGGTCAGCGTCTCACAGAACAACCACAGGGAAATAGCAGCCCAAATTGCAACTGTTAATAGAATTCACTCTACCCTTAAATACTGAGTTTCGTCTCCACTATAATTTCATCATCGTTGGATTCAGATGTAATTATAATATTATTTATCACAGTGGTGCTGTTTTCTACAGCCTAAATGCTAATAAACTTAATATTTTGTTATTTTAATTATCGAAAAATAAGCAAAGTCATCATGTATAATGACGGTTCTTATTTTTATAACTACTTACATTAATTGCGGTCAAGGCACCAATTTATCATGTTAAACCCCATCGATATCCTAATTTAAAAACTTGATAAAACATTATTTTCCGTATTATTTCATTATTTTATAACATACTTGATTGTTACGATTTCATGCATAAAGTATTTGTAAGAAATTAAAAAAAGTATAATTGTTAAAACCTGTGTAACAATAAAGTGACATTATGTATTAGTATTATTAATTCAATAGGTGTTAGGTAGCTACTATATGTGTATAATGTGAGCTGGAGTAGGGATCTGATTCTTCTAATAGTTGTTAATATTATTATCTAAAATGGATTTATGGTATACACAATTTTTATGTGAAAGATGTTTTTTTTTTGCTAAAGAAAATAACAATTATTGTATGTTTAGAAAATATTTGAAATTTACAACGAGAAGTGTATTACGTATTAATAAATCCAGGTTCTGGCAAATTGATATGCGCGTTAATATTCAATTTTAAACAAAATAACAAATAAATTCAAGCATTATGAATTGACATGACAAAAGTGTATTTTTTGTTCTTAATAAAAAATATCCCAATGTCATAGGAACAAATTGTTGTTTTATCAATATTTCCGTGACTATTTTGCTTATTCAGACTATAAAAGTATTTAGACATAATGTTATACGTACCTATGACTATAGTTAATTGCTTCATGATTTAGGGTAGATCATATTGATAAATGTTCCTTGTTATACTTTGGCGTGATATTATCAACGTTATATTAATGTTACAGTAAATATTAAAAGTTGCATTCGTACATTTGCTTCGAACTTCCTAGCCTGATAAAATTAAAATTATCTACGATTCAGATTACCTAAAGTGTTTGTAAATACGTTAACCAATGTATAAATAATTGTATAGTATTATATCTACCTACATATAAAATCTGTTTGTATTCTTGTTACCTATGCTACGTTAGTATATAATAAATAGGTGTTTATTTCATCCATCGACGTATAGCGATAGACAAGAACGTTCATGTAAAACATTTGTTTAAAAACTGGTAAGAGTTAGAACTAAAGTTCGCTGCAGCGCTGTATAAAGCTGTGTCAACTAACCAAACTATTTTAAAAGATACAGCGCTAGATTGCTTAGAGTATAGTTTTCTCGCGACCAAAACGTCGTAAGCGCCGCAAATTTCATGGCGCTTACGCGTTTCGTTCAGTTAACTACACTAAGATGTCGTCCCTATAGAGTTCACACCGCAGATGTGACACATCTTTTTTACCTTCTAAACTTCATTAGAATAAAACTCGATTTCAAAATGTATTATATTAATATTAGGGGGGCCTAGTGCGGATTGGCGGACTTCACATGGCTTAAATGAGTACTCAGAGGTACGGGCCAGGGCTTGAATTAACATAAAACAATTATTCAAAATATCAAACTATCACTACTAATTAAAAACTCATTAACAATTAATCAAATTAAAACCTTTCTAAAAAACATATCAAGTCTGTGTTCAGTTACATATTTTTACCTACAACCAGTTTTAAGGGAACATCTGCACGTTTTAGTATATGATTGTAGAATGGCGTGGTATTTAAATAGATAAATTGTTTTTCTACTCTGGAATTACGGAATTATCACCTATTAATTCACTTAAACAGGTAGTAATTTTACTTAGTTGACTACTGACTAGTTATTTTCGTCCAGGGTCTACTTTGATTCGGATTATCGTTGTTATTAACGCTGCTCCGTGCGCACCCGCACTGAATGAATGTCGAAGCCACACTAAAGTCGGGTGTGGGGACTGCAGTTCAGTTGAGTTGATAAAAGCGAGTGTTCGGAACGCCCTATCTAGTACGTAGTACATATATATCGATGATTTCATCGCTATCGTTAGAGTAAGTAAGTAAGATACAGATTTTTTTTGTGTAGTTTCAGAACAAGGTCTTGTCACACAAATTGCTTCTGGTTTCAATCCTCTTATATTATGTTCGATGAATTCTTTGGACAACAGGATTTACTCCTTCTCTCTCTATTTTGGTAACTAGTTTAATTTGAAACGACCGTTTTCTAACACATTTTTTTATGCTTGAGTGTACCTATACGAAACACTATGATACTACGCTTTGCTGTGACTAGACCTTTGAAATGTTACTTTCTAAAGTATTTGACGTGTATCAACTAAAATGAAAGATCACCGACTATTTTCTACACGACATAGACAATACAACTTATATCAAGTTCTGTTTAAACATGAGCACATTATTTTTTTAATATTATTATTAGGTAAATTAGCACAGTAGATGTATGAACAGTATAACGTCCTTGTACAAACAGCCAAATTGCTCTTCGGATTGCTTGAATTTTCGCTTTACCTCGGTTTACAATCGTTAATTTCTCTATGAATGGTAGGTGGCATGGGATTATTTGATGTCGTAATTTTAATATAGATATTGTTAGCCAACGTTACATATTAAGTATTGTCTAGCCGTATCGAAATTGAAGTAAACAATCAACAAGCTCAGTTGGAAAAAGTTAAGCAAAAATACAAAATTCATTTTTACTATTTCATTTAACATATTCCATTCGAACATTACTCCTCTATGTCCTTACCTAATTACCTACATAGATCAGTTTACAGGAAAACCATAGTATTAATAAATGTTACTTGTATCTGTGCCAATATTTTATTTAAAACAGTAAAATAACATCGATATCAATGATTAAAATATGTAACACAAGAACGACAGTCAGTGCCTTTGTCCTCCTACCGACCGGGTGGCGTATAGGTAGGTAATCTCAATATAATGGGCAGAGACGTTATACTGTCACTATTTCTTAAACTGTGAATTAGTTAAGTAAATGACGTGTCAGCATTTATTCGATGGGATATTTAAACATAATATCTAATACGTATATACACAATATGATCTAAGGAAATTGTAATAATCTATCATCTGTTCATTGATTTATATTTAAAAAAAACTTAACGAGATGAGTACTTACTTATTCATGTCGCCAAATTAAATGTTACAAATGCTAAAAAAAAAAGATGTTTGACCAAAATCATTAAAAATAAATATTGGCCTAGCTTCATGCTTTTTGCTTCGGAACAGATTGAGATTATTATGGATAATATGTACAAGTTTTGATGTATCCTAAGTACCCTATCCCAAGTCAATTCGAAAAAGAATCTTAAACATTATTTGGACAAGATATTACAGTTTGATTATTTTTTACGTCTATTAAGATTATATTTAAAATCTGTCAGAAATATTGTGAAGATATAACATTGTAGAATTGTATTTAGCGGTGTGAGTGGGTCTCATAGAGAGGCATGAAATGGCATATCGTAGTGACGGGCTTAGGTAGAATATGTTAGCAAATTTTAGTAGCTGTCACAGTCTTTAAATATATTTTACAATATTTTTTATGAGCACCGTGATGAAACTAAGTTTCATCGACAATATATTGATACCTATTGCACTGCATATTTTAATTTATTTGGGTTCGGAAACTTTGGTTTAAGAGTCGTCTGTTCATCGATCAATAAAATTATAATCATTAGCTATATTGGTATAATGTATGTTACGATATTTGTTGTGTGTTAATAAGGAATTATTTAAAATTACACCCATGTAAAAGATTCACGAATATAATATATAAATAAAATAATGTTTGTTTTGATTGATTTAATAGGCACTTTAATCCATTAGTGATTATGTGTACTTACTTAATTAAATTTAAAACAGTTAAATAACATACTATCCTAATACAGGCAGGCACCACCGGACGGACAATGTGATAATCCAATCCACTTTGTTTATTGAATACTAGCTGCCTCTGCGCGGTTTTACCCGCGTAGTTCCCGTTCCCGTGGGAATAAAGGGATAAAATATAGCCCATGTTACTCAGTGATAATGTAGCTTTCTAATGAAAAATAATTATTAAAATCGGTCCAGTACTTTTTGAGTTTATTCGTTACATACAAAAATACAAATCTTTCCTCTTTATAATATTAGAGTAGATAAGTCATTCAACTTTACATAATCTTATAATTCGTTCTGAGGTCATCGACGAGTGACCTTTATGTTTTATTTGGATGTTTTAATTCGACGGAGGAGCAGAAACATTTGTCAAAATGTATTGTGCAAGCAATGTTTTGTATAGCTAATAAATTTACTTTAAAAGGGACAAAAGTTTGAACCCGAAAAATCTGATGATTTTTTTTATGAGAACGAGAATAAAATATAGAATACAATAATTATAATTACGTACGAGATTCGGATATAAATGCCCATTGTCAATTTTATGTGGATGCTACCTTATGGAGATCGTGAGATAAACCTTTATTTGATAGATAAAATATACCTATACTATATTTTTCGATGGTTCCATGGTTCTTACACTAATAAAATATAAATACAAATTCAATGAAACACTGACACAACTTACACGTATTTTAATTCATATTTGTCTATCGCGTGTACACACTGTGGTGCTAGTACATCTCATAATTATTAAGTAAATAAATAGAAATAAATATTAAATAGTATTGTAAAAAAGATTATCCTTCTCATTAAGAGCTGAATCGTAGGTATTTGTAGAACCATCAAAGGCCTTTTGTCTTTGTTTCGTAAGTACCTAAATAGAGCACGTTATTCCAATTTCATAACTGTATAGAATTATAACTGTAATATTTTTTTCATTGAACTATGAGTTTCACCAAGATTGTTAAATTAATTTACTATTGCAAATAAAAATCTTAACTAGGAATCTAATTAGGCTCCACCTTGAATTCACAAAAATCATTGGTGGTATTTAAGAAAGGTTTAATTTTTTGCTCAAACTCTTGCCACGAACAAACATGTTCACTGCAAACAGGTAACGGCTCTTCGTTTAAATAAAAAACTACGTTGTAGTCTTCATTTTCCTGTGTAGAACATCTGCAAAAAAATGGTGCCGATATAAGTATTTACATAAAACTATCATGTAATAAATGTCTGAAAATAATTTTATGTTACTATTCAAGAAATGAACAAATATTAATAATAATAGGTCACTATAAAAAGTATTGTTGAAACCAACCTATTTAAAACTGCCATCAAATTGACTGAGAATATTGACAGTTTGCTTGTTCTCCATTTTCTGCTACGATCCCTGAATGCTCCAGTAAGTGGAGATTCGTCTTTAAAAAGCTTCAACGATGTTAAAGCCATGTTTAACATAGTTGCGTGAGTGAAGTACGCAGTTATCTTCCTTCCACTACCTTCTTTTACTTGTTGGAAGGTAGTTAGTAAATCGGCTAATGTAAGTTGTCCAAATTTTTCATTAATTCTCGTCCCATATCCATTTCGGTAGTAGTGCCTTAAATCTCCATAATATTCTAAGACTTTTAAATCCTCAGTAGTGAAAAGTGCACACCATGGGCTGAATTTATTTTCAATTCCTGACCACGAATACCTACACAACTCATATATTGATTCTATTTGTTTATAACTCAATGTGTCATTGAGCCCTAGTCGTCTACTGATTTTGTCTTTCATCTGAAATGAATCAAAAATATAATATTTATTTTTTAAATCGTATAAATATAGCCAGTTAAGAAAAAAGAAATAGTCGGCAACTTACAACTAGAACATCTTCATTTGTTAAATATTTATGTGCTTCATCATATGTTCTCTCATTTTTTAATACGTCCCTTCTAAACATTCCACAAGTTGCATAGGGCTGTAATTAAAAAGGTTTTTAAACACAACGTCAAACTCGTAATAATCGCATAAATAAGGCTTCAAAGTAAAGCTTACGCCCCTTGTTGTTGGAGGAGCAGCAATGTTAATTGTTATGGTTCGACCCCATTATATATTTGGTATCCTTGCGTGGTTGACGACAAAAGCCAAAAAGTGCTTCTCTACAACCATTACAGTTACCTCGTGGATAAAACCAACCATAATCATTTGAAATACATAATAATACTTACTGCAACAATATCATAATCGTTTCTTGATCGTTCAATAAGTAGTTTCGGATTTTCAAGTCCATTAACAAATCCTTTTGCACTTTTCTCCATTCTGTCTCCAAATGCTGGTCTAAATACATAACTACCTTCTTGAATATTATCCAGAAGCTTTGGGTATGCCTCTTTTAGCCTACTGCCAATTCCTACCATTTCTTCGTATCCTTCATTACTTAAACCATTTGGATTTTCAATCATATTAGCATCAATCACCCATTTCTTTAAATTTTGTATATCTTGAGCACATAGTGAGCTACGCCCGTTTATGTAACTTGTTATAATGTGATCTCTTGTTTTAATAGCATCATTATAACTGTTGATAAAATTTTCGGCTGGATATCTTTTTCCGTGTCTTACTAGCCCCCAAATGCTGACTGGCTCACATCCTGTCAATATGTAAGAAAATATTATTGGAAATATCGTATTTTTCCCTAATACAATTAAATACTTACCTTCAAATACAAAAATAAGTAGGTACATGGCGGAAAAAAAACATGAATTTATCGAAAGTAACAAATAAAAATAATATTTTTGGTATCTTGCTCTGTTTTAATACCAGCATTTTAAGAAAATTTACCGCAACAGTACAGACTAGATAATTATTTCTACGTACGTAAGTTACAGAAGGTAACGAAAATATCAGGACCATACACTGAAAAATGTTCAAATATACCTTACGTACCTAACTTACATTATGTAAGTGTATGTATTTAATATACTTGTATTATTTGACTAGGCTGATTTAAAAAAAAAATATTTCATACTAAAATCACTCTGTACGTTCCTTGAAATTATAGGTAAATTTATTAGTGCCTTCTTCATATTGATGTGTATACGTACTTACCTTTTATTTTTATTATGGAGTCTCTTATGTCACCTCTTAACGAATTATACGGAGTTTTACTAGAAAAATATTTATATGGGCATCCACTATTCCAATAGCAGAATAACGAATTCACGTATTCAACATAAAAACATATGATAAATGCAAAAATAATAGTTTTAGTCATTTTTACTAGATCTCACTCACTCAACATAGGCACGTAAGCTTTAGATCAAGCTCAAATCACGAATAATCTTATATTAAGTAATGAGCGTAGGTATATGTATTCGCAATAGAGCAGAAGAGAGAGATCAGAGGCACAAAAATAAATGGACGAATAATTAAATTAAAACAAAAACGCCACGGCGCCGCCCGCGCACCTGCGCGTGGCCGAGGATGAATTTTGTCACAGTAGTATTTAGTGCAGACTTTGAAAGAGCTAATGTATAACTACACTTTTCTACAATTTATATTTTTAACCCATGAGAATTTATAACCAGTCTGGCACATTGTAGCTATCCTTATTCTGACTGTTTACCTAGTACTTATTAACGACATATAAGACTGTATGAATATTTATTTTTAAAAGAATAAGTAGTATAATGTAGTGCAATAGATTTATATTACGTAGGTACCTATAGGTATATTCTGCAGGGTACACTCAGATGGATATAAATAGACACAAATGTATGAAGCGGATGATGTAACGAAGGTTGTTGTTGTGTTTGCACATGAAATCTAGTTTTAGGTCGTATTAAATGTAGCAACCACAAGCTGTTAAAATAAATATCATAGAGGTTAGAATTATATAAAAAGTATGCGAGAAATGTAAATTCAACGTGTACAATACAATATTACTATGGAAATGGACGTTTGTCAAAGTCTGAGTAGGTATACTAACGAAATTTAACTTTTACAGGACAGGATACATCTATGGCTAAATACTTTGCATCCGTGTTTCATCATGGCGTTCCTATAAAGATATTTTGGCAATGCAACAGGGTTACATATTATCCAATATAGTTCTAGGCGCCACATGGACTGCAGCCGGCAAAAGTGACCTTATCGCATACATTGTGTGCTATTAAAATAACAAATCAAGCTAAGAAACTATTTATTGTCATCCGCAAAAAATCCGTGGGATATACCTAAGTAGGTATTCTAGTGTACCTACACTAGGATATGTGTGAATTTTATGAGAGATAAAATAAGTTTTAATGTGTAATTTTTTGGTGACATTTTTATTCTTATTCTAGTAGTCCATGGTTACATAAAATAAACTATATGTATGGTACGGTTTTAAATTCACAGAAATCAGTTGTTGTATTTGAGAATGGTGTCAGTTTATCTTCAAATTCTTGCCAAGAGCACACTCCTTCTTTGCATATTGGTATCAATGGTTCTTCGTTTAAATAGAAAACAACATTGTATTCTTCATTACCATTCTTATTGCACCTGTAATAAAATATAAAAATTAGTACCTATCAGGGGATTCTTGCTTAGGATATGCTACCTACAGGGTGTAAATTTCAGAAGTGTGATGTGCCCCTTCTAGGGACATATGGTAAATGACCCAATGGTGGCCAGTTTAAGAAAAAAAAAACAGGTTTTTGTGAAATATTACCAAAATTGTGAAAGTTTCAGCGCTGAATATAGTGAAACTGTAAAGTCCAGTCCTTATTTAATATTTGTAATGTATTACTTGTGAGATACGGCAAAGCTGGATTCAATTAATTTAACAAATAAAAGTTGTAGTTTTGTGACCCAGTCTTGGCCAGGGAAAATTCATTAATGGATATCCCAGTCATAGTCTAAGTTTATCTTTATTTTATGGCTCACACATGAAACAACACTAATTTTGATTTTAATCAAGCAATACTATTTTACAAGTGAAACTTTCTGCTCACCGCCTGAACGATTTCCTTAAGAAAAGCCGTCGTTGTCAATTTCAAATCACCTTACATTTTGTATTCCCGCAAATTTGTACATGTAACTGACTGAATTCAATAAAACGTTAAACTTAGATAGTTCGATGTCTAAAGTCTATGTCACAGTGATCCCAATGTAAAAATATTCGCTCATGTCCGAATTCTAGATGTTTCTTTTAATTTTTGGCCATTACTGGTACCGTGGCCACGACTGGTACACTTACGATAGTTAAGTATTGATGTTACGCGAATGTTATTATAAAGGTAACTAACTGCTTTTCTTATTTTTTTAGTGATATAAATCAAGAAAGACATTCAGTCTGATAGGTTGAACATAATTAAACATTGCACCGCAAGTTGAAAAGTGTATTTTTGCACCAGCATACATAGTAAGAAGTTTAGGTCGTTCGATCCTTCCACAGTACAGAACAGTGACACAGTTGTCGCGAGAAGCAAATGCTTACTTTCCGGCCCTTTCGGTCCGATATCTCTGCTAATCGAAGCACCAAAAAAAATTTAATTGTTTGTTTAACTCACAACTTGCACTAGAGCCACTCAAAACATTCTGAAAGCACTTATATATTTACCTATATGTATTTTACCTAACACTTTAAAAATTTGATATATATATATATTTATTCTGAAGGTTAAAAATATTATACGGTTACATAAGGAATTTTAAAACTGTGTTAACTATTAAAATGTAGACACTAAATACATACTTGTTCAAAACAGCAATTAGATTTGCAGCGAACACTGAAAATTTGCTACTCCTCCATTTCCTCTCAGGGTTTCTTTGTGCACTAGTTAGAGGCGTATCGTCCTTAAAAAGATGTAACGCTGTGTAAACCATGTCCATCATAGTCGCGTGACTCAAGTATGCTGTTATTTTTTTTCCATTCCCATTCTTAAAATCTTGAAATCCTTGTAATAAGTTAGCCATTACGATCTCACCAAATTTTGCATTCATAGGTGTTCCGTAACCATTTCTATAATAATGTCTTAGATCGCCAACATATTCCATGACTTTTAGGTCCTCATTAGTAAAAAGGCAGCACCATGGGCTCAATTTATTTTCGATCCCCGACCAAGTATACCGACACAAGTCATAAAGAGCAGTTATATTTTCATCTGTAAGAGAGTAATTGATACCAAGACGTCTTTGCATTCTATCTTTAGCCTGTAATCATAAAAAATAAGTTCTTTTTTATCCTGCTTTCTCTTTTACCATTCATAATCATGTAGCATTGAAATGCGTTAATAAACGTATTTATGTGTATGCATTGGAACATTTCTGTAATGCCTTTGGTTGACACAATAGTCTTCCTGATTGAATCAGGCGAACAATAGGTAATATATTAAGGTATATATATAATAATATAGGTATAAGCAATCTGGTTATCACTGTACAAGCTTTTCTAATATTATCTTTCCACTCACATGATATTTCAAAACAGAGCATATTCCTAGGCGAGTAAGATAACCAAATTAGAAGTAAAAAGTATTTTTCAGTATCTACACACAAGAAGCTTAAGTTATTTTAAAAAATATATTAAGTATAGGTATTTTATAAAACTGGATAGTCGTATTAAGGCAGTCGTATTTTCTACGAATATTAGAAATCAAGCCTGAAATTTGGCATACTAAAATGGTGTGATAGCTAGCGAATGTTGGTGTTTTATATGTAATTCTGTTCAAACAATACGTTAAGCTGTTTTAACTTGTGACCTGTATAAATGATAAATAAGTTGAATTTACAAAAAAAATCATTGTATTTCTAATAGGTAGCATACTTACAGCAAGATACTCAGAGGATTCTTTATACTTCGTTGCTTCAGCGTAAATATTTGGATTTCTCTTAACGTCCCTTTGGTACTTTCCACATGTTGTGTAGGGCTGGAACATTAAATAAATGGAAACAATTAAAGAAAAATTTTAAAAGAGTCTGTAAATTAATTCACATTAGCTGAATTAAGAAACTTACATCCATAATATCATATTCTGTCCGTGGCTTTTCTATGACTAGATTAGTATTTTTCAGTCCTTCAACAAAACCTTTGGCACTATCTTCCATCCATTTACCAAAAGCCGGTCGAAATTGATAATCTCCTGGTTGGAGGTTGTCTAATAATGTAGGGAAAGCTTGTTTCAATCTGCTTGCGATTCCAACAGTTTCTTGATACCCTTCATCGGCAAGTTGATGAACTTTGTCAAACATTTCGTTTTCAACTTTCCAGTTTTTTAAATTTTCAACATCTTGGGCACAGAGTGAACTATTGCCATTTTCATAACTTGTTATGACATGGTTTCTAATAACAATGGCATTTTTCATTTTGTTTCCAAAATCAATTCCAGGATTTCTTTTGCCATGCCTGATCAATCCCCATATACTGACTGGTTTACAGCCTGTAATTTACCAAACATTACAAATTAATAAAAGATTCACATAGGTAGGTAGGTAGTCTTCTGAACAAATTTTAATGATTGATTTATGTTCAAACGGATACTTCAAAAGTGAAAGGAATATTTTATCTGTATTGCAGTGGTAGTAGTTATCAAAGAAAGCTTACATTTTTAAAACCTAACTAAACCGAAGACTATATTGTAAAATTAATTTATTGAAACTACCCGACTTCATTCAAAATACGTCGGAAGGTAGATTTTATATCAAGGTTGGGCATTATTAGTAATAAATTTCAATATATTTAACATATATTAAAATACTGTCGTCTCAAATGAAAAGTAGTTTTTACGAGCTAAAAATATAATTATAAAAGTGTTAATTTACCTGTTAATTTCACGACTGAGTCCCTTATGTCACCCCTTACTACATTGTATGGAGTTTTGCTTGAAAGATATTTATACGGACACCCAGTATTCCAATAACAATATAACGATGACACATAATTTATATAAATGCAAAAGAATAATACGAATGAAAGTTTCACGTTCATTTTGAAACGGCACGCGGGTATCTCACACAGTAGGTACGTGAATGTGTTCTACAATTTCAATGTCATGCAGACATTGGTCCACAGTCGCGGACAAAATACGACTAAGCTTCAATTTAACTTCAGAACAATACTTGCAATACCGGTTGCGACATTTATTATAATACTAGCTTCCGCCTCACGGCTTTGCCGGTGTATGACTGATTAAATATTCGATGTATTAAACCAAGGATATATATTCTATGTGGGTATTAGTTTGTTCGCAATCTGTTGCGCTGTTTTAGCATGAATCAGTGACAAACAAACATAGAGGACATCTTAACATTCACATTTTTTGTATTTAAACTTTGACATTTTATTATACCAGTATGATGCACCGTACAGTAGGTATAGGTATGTTTGTCTAATCGTTATTACGAGGATTTAAGATTCGACGTTGATAATTTTATTTACATTTAAATATGTCAAACCTTCAAATTGTAAATACTTATTCCTATTTTTTTAATTATAGTGATTATAATTTACTTTGCCACATAATGTTATACGTGAGCACAATGTTTGTACAATTATTAATCGCATCGATTTTGTTTTAAGACAATAGTTACACAAGTGTTCAGTTCAGTAACCGCGTCAATACATAATACCTATACTTAGTTTTGCTAAACAACTTGCATTGTTAAGATATCGGTTGTCCAATGTCCTAACAGACGGCCTACAGGATTGTTTACTGTGGATGTAGTTCTAGCCAAGTCTATCAGTAAACTATATCAAAGGTCTGGACAAGATTTTCGTTTTCAATATTTCAGGACATTTCTTGTAGGTATATAAATTAATTAAAACAAGTAAAATCGCACAAATATTTTATTTACTCAATTATTGAAAATATTTTCATTAATAGGACAAACAATTGAATTAAAATGCGTATATTCCTAAAATTCAAGAAAATTATTCCTCTTTTTTATTAAAACAGTATAACTTATTAAATAAAAATATTCAATTGCACCTATTTTAATATTAACTTTAAGACACAACAGAAAGTTTTATAAAAGACATAAAATATTTGGATGAATAAATTATATCCCTAATATTAAATTGCTTGTTTTCAAATTATTATTTGATATGTCCTATTAATGAAATCAACAGAATGTAAGTAGGTATATTTATATGCTACCAAGTCATTATTTTATTATATACATTAATATTTCAGATACAATCTTGAGACTTCCTAAATTTTTAGATAGGATTAAGGTCAATTCACTAATCTTAAAATTGGCGTCTCGTATATAATTACTAATTCCATAAAAACTTATCACCTATCTAATCCACTGAAAATATCTTATACTTACCTAAATTTATTGTTGATAGGAGACCTACTATTCTTTGACCAATTCCAAAGTTTTGATATAAATATTAAAACTATGGTTTTTTATGAACAAACATACTCATATGTGTACCAAGTTCATTGTTAAATCAAACCTACAGTGCTTAAGTACTCCTTGATAGACAATATTTCGATATTGACATTCAAAGAACAAAATAAATTTGTCCTAACTTTTATTATTTGACATTGTTAAGCAGAACACTAAAATATAAATAAGTAATACTGTCTGTTTTCAAAAAAATAAAGTGTATCGCTAAGCATTCGATACCTACCTATTGAATAAAAAAAATATTGTAATCTTTTTAAACTAATATATCGGTCACTGTAGGTTATTGTATTTTTATAAGGTACCTGCTTGAAGGTAAGGTTATTTCAAGTTTATTGGCCAAATTCAATAAAAATATCCAGAGAAATAAAATCACATTGTATGATGCCCCTGTATGAAGCCTAAATATCATTAAAAGTAATCATTTTAAAAGCAATTGACATTTCCAAACATTGTCATCTTCATGAAACAATGCGTATGTCAACGCGTAGTATACGGGAAACGCCAATTTGGGTATCGGCTTTCTGACTAACGTTAGCTATTGTTTTGTTAGGAAGTAGATACCTCCTAAATAAATGTGAATCTGTTCGACACAGAGTGTCATTTTATTACAGTTCTAATTACATTCTTCAAAATTAATATTTATATGTAAATTTTATTGTTAGACTACTTATACCTAAGGAATATATTTACTTTGCCATATTTATTAAGATATCTAGTAATACATATAAGAGAGAAATGCATAAGACTTTAAATATCACTAGATGACTCACATCCAATAGATTTATCGTGTATTTACGATTTTATTAACAAATAAATTTATATCATTTTGGTCCGAAATTGGAATAATTATAAAGAAACAAATAAAATAAACAAACATAAAATTATTGATTTATTGTTAAAAGTTAAGACCTAAGCAAATGCTTTATCATCCCATAGCCCATGTCATCTGATTTTATTTAGGCAGGCAGGTAGGTAGGTACTAATATTTTTATATTATTTTTACATAATAATATTAGAGAATATAAGGAAAAAATAAAATACCAATGGAATTTAAAATACCTATGCTCCCAAATTGTTTACATTTGGTATTTGGCGTTCACTTTGTTCGATTGATTAGGTAGGTATAGAAATTAGTGAACATATTACGTCTTGTAAAGTGTGCTAGTTAGTTAGCCCTTGATAAATTATTGTTACAATAAAAATCAATTGTGTGTACGATTACTTCATCAGAAAATATTTCTATTTCGTGGGAAATAAATATATTATGGGGTACTCCAGAGTTAGGTATTAAATTATTCTGCTTAGGTATATTAATATAAATAGTAGGAAAAATTATGCGTAGAATAGAGAAAACTCTAAACTAAATACTACAAGGGTGCAAATCTAGGAAGAAGTGCGTAAACTCTTAACTATCTACAACTTTACGCTTGGCAGGTTAGTGGGTATCTTATAATTTAATTAAAATTCATATCGTAAATTAGGGTAGGATTTCAAGTTCAAAAATAATAATATATACAGCTTTTGTAAATAGTGAGCTAATTTGAAACTCATAATCGTGTTTCGTAAAAGTTGGTTTTTAACCTACTTCATTGTGTTAATGTTCAATTGACAAAAGAGTTTAGGTACTTTATAGAATAAATATTTTCGAGTCAAGATTTTATTTTATAAATTTATAACAAAGACCAACATTAATAAAATTTGAAGTGTTTTTTATGCCAAATGAAATAAATTAATGATAAGGAAAATCATCCCTAATCTTAAAAGTGATATCTATAATACATAAATCAAGCGTCCAAGGCTAATTTAATTTGTTTTTAGTATGAACTCTAAAATACTGCAGCAGCTCCCAAAAATCTACATAAGATAAATCACAGCGCCTCAACCGAAGATGGTTATTTGTTTAACCGGTTTATAAATTGTTACTTGTTTGAGAGTTCGGGTAGTTTGTTATATATTCCTACAAACAAAAAAATATTGGTGTAGGTACCTTCAGATGCATATACGATGATATACGATAATCTTATATCATATTAAGATTATATTGAAATTGTTAACGTTTATGAAAAACTAAAATACTTAAAGATTTTGCTTGTAATATCAGTTTGGCAATGTAATCTAGATAGGTCCTTAATATCGTTGTCTTAGGTCTTTATATCTTGATACTCCTTTTAATGTTGAAATGAAATAGTTCGGGAGAAAGGTTGTTAATTGATTTTATGATATACATAACACCTACTGTATGGCGTCTTTACATGTATTAAACGTACCCAGTATAGAATAGAAGAACAGTAGATAGGTAATTTGTAGTTTTTCAATTAGTGACTTTTTAACTTTAAGGTCAAATTTGATGAATAGTTTAATGGGTTACAGAAATCCGTATCGCCCAATTACATACATCGACCTATATTACTGCTAGTATCTTTTACTTTTGACGACGTGTCATCATATTTAACATGTATATTTAATTTAAATTACAAATAACATTAAGTAAATTAAAATATTTTATTACAATGAGTTGGTAGGTAACTAGGCACTGTCTAGTCTACTAGTGAATTAATCAGGTTTTTGCAGGATTTTGCTATTGTTAGTTGTATTATACATTATTGACTAGGAGTCAAAGTGGTCGCCATGGCCGAAATCGGTCGGACCAATCATACATTATTACATTTAGTAACATAATTTTGGAAAATAAAGGCTCAATCATATAAAGATTTTTCTTTTAATAGATCTATTTTGTTATATTGCGTCATGTAATTAGTAGGTAGATAATGATATCTCGAACACCAAACCAATCAGTAAACACACCAACAAAGTACAGTAGGAGCAAATGAACGTATACACGTTTTACTTTTATAAGTTGAAATTAACTTATTATGATTTTAATTCGGCTGAATAAATACAGTTCTTCCTATATAAAAACTTATTTGAAAATTACAACATTAGACTTGTGAGAAATTCAACATACAATACAACCTACATCGTGCTAGTTCAACTCAATTGGAATTTGATGAAACAAATTCTCAAGGTTTAAGTGTGAAAGTCCAAAATAAGTTTGAGTAATCAAATGTACACGACTTTGCGGCCGTAAGTAATAGCTATTTGGTAACACTTTTCGCAAAGAACAATGAACTGACATACCTAATTTACTTTATACAGTTCTATTAGATACATACACTCAATCACTACACGTTCATTATATAGTATAGGCACATCTCATGAAAATAAGATTAAATAAATCAACTTTATCTTCAGCTTGACGAAATAACTAGTAACGAACTGAATAAATACCACTTGTATAATATGGATTATATTTTGAAATTGTTAGCACAAATCATTACAATAACGATAATTTCATTTAATGATTTGATTTTGATTTCGATGTGCAGCGAAAAATTTTGAAAAGTGGGAAGCAAAATTTTAATCCTGCCATCAAATGCCATCATTACCAACCGTCATAACTGACTACCTACTAGTTGAACAGGTATTTAAGCTTCGTTCTTTTTCATTTTATTAAATACAATCAAAAATATATATTATTATATATTGAACAAAATTCAGTTGTGCACATCACAATCCATATAGAAATGAGCGGTAGCGGTATACGGGTCTAATATTTAGAAGAATCTTTGTTAATAAAAAGCTTTCAGTCAAATAGAATATCAATTAGGGCATAGATAGATAAGTTGTTTGAAAATAGCAGTTTTAATAAAATTACATACCTACTTTTAGTGGTAGCACATATTTAATATTCAAGACTATATAATTGAATTTAGTCAATTGTATTTAAATTTTATTAGCTACATTTTCTAACAGTTAACAGTCTGAACGAACAAGAGCTGTTGTTTTTACTAAAATACTTATAATTGAATCTAATCTTGATCATTACATTCATTGCTAAAATGAAAATAATTATACATTAACAACTAGACTATTCAGGTTAAAGCACTTTAAATCTCATGGTCAAAGCTACATAATTCTCATGTACATACATTACATACTTATACATTCAATATTTCCAATTCTACTGTTTTACTTAAATACTCCTAATAAAAGCTTATATAGTTTAACTGGACGTAAACATCTCCAATTTCACTCACCATGTACCATTATTTAGATTGTTTGACGCAGATACAATATCAAAGACGCAATTAAATTTAAAGTAAGGCAGTCCTTCAAATATAATAATAATACCAAGACACTAAAATGAACACCGATTGACTATCCAACGTTTGTAGACATGTCCGCATCAAACAATGTAAAAAAGGCACTAACTCAACCACTACGGGTATGTACTTGTCATTCGAAACATCTTATCGCCATTGCACCATATGCGACGAAAGACGCAAAGTGAATCTCTACAGACCATTTTCTTCCCAGATATAAATAGCTACAAATCCTTCATCCCGGATCTTGTTTTGGATCCAAATTTGCCCGTCGCTCCTGCAGGGCTGCTAATAGCGATTCTCGAACTTCTCTTTCAGAACTTCGCCATAATCTTATGAGTTCATCTTCTGATAGTAGTGATAACTCTGATTTCGCTCCCATTGGAGAAACTCTAGGATAAGGTGGCGCCGGCGGTATGTCTTGATCTTCAGAAACTAATATCTCTACGCTGGCCCGTGAAGTTGGACAATCAGTACTTATATAATTTTCAGATCTCTCTGACACATCTTGATATGATCTAGTAGAAGAGCCTTCAGCTCGACGAATCATAGGTGATGGTGTTCGCAGGCGTGTGTTAATATCTGGCGGTGAACTGGTCAAACAACTCACATCGCGACTTAACCTCCGTCCTATATTATGACTAGTGCGCTCATAAATATTAGATACAGAGTCCGATTCAAGAACAGAGTCAGTACTGAATCGTCTTACGTTGAGCCCGGCAAGGCTGCATCGTTTTCTACGACCTCTCGGGGAACGGATATGTCGAGGTGAACGACCTTGCCGTGGTGAATGGCTAGAGGGATCTGGTGAAGGTGACAAAAATTTAGTCTCTGTCACTGCTTCGGACACTACTTCAGACGTTTCAACTACCTCCTGTTCTTTTATAGAACCCAACGAATGGTCACGTTGTTGTACCCTGATAAAGTAGAAAATATTTTGTTTACATAGTAATCTTATTAAAAATATTTTATTGACTATGGTTGTAAATACATCTTAAGCATTAAGGTTTAATGAATTAGTATTTATATATAGTTTCTATACAGGTTTATATATATCCTTTACCTTCTTATTGCTTGTATCATTTCATATAATTGAGCTTTGCTTTTTCGACGTCTACGCTGTTCGTGTTCCTTCTGAAACAAATGTTCTTTCCTATCATAACCTGAAGGTATATTTAGGATTTTAGATAAAGTTGACGTAAAAATAATTACCCTTTTGACACTCTTTTGAAAAAGTGAAGTGAAATGTCCTTGACGAATTGTGTTCACTAATTCTCTAGCCGCATGGTGAGGCGATACTAATTCCACACAATTGATAAATCTGTACAATTTCTGTAACAAATATATATTTTTAGTGAAACTCAGATCAACCAAAAACTTTGGCCATGAAAGTGTGAAGCGTACAAAACGGTTAGCAACAAATGGCAGAAACGCAATTCAAGAAGATTATACCATAAGGCAAGTACCCGTTTAGTGTTAAAAGCTGCTCCAAACTGTGGCTCGGTCGACATAATCCTACCAGGAGCCATCTTAGCTTCACGCTTGAGTAGGGCAAACAAAGTGCCCTCAAAGCGTAGGAGGACGCCGAAGGCAAAGTTACGGCGGGCGGGACGATAACCTTTGACTTCGGTAGACACGTACTCGTACGTAGAGGGCAAGTATTATAATTTAACTAAGCGGATTAAATTGTATTTGTATCATACTCAGAAGGACCATAATTCAATGTGAGGCTACAGCAGATTATATGTACCTACGAAATAATTTAAATAGATTCTGCTTGATTTAGAAATCTGACATTCGCTTTTAATATGAAGCAACTATATCAATTGACTTCATCGTCGTTATTACCCACCAGAGGCACTGCCTCGTAGAAATTTTAGTTAATAAACCATAAATTTAATATATTACAAACTGACCTGACTAAAAAACATGATGTTCCTACTCCTCCATATAGTCCCTTTTGGTTGGTGTCGTAGCACAGGCAGTGTGTATTTATAAAACAAATGTTCTAGAATCAGTATGAGACAGCCAACAATCATTCCGACACCGAGGAGTATAAATACGCCTGCCACCGCAGCAACACCTGAAATAAAATTTTTAGGACATTTAATTCGCAACAAAATTATACTGTACATTTTACAGAAGGTACCTAAATTGTTACTCTTTAGTAGATTTGTAAATAATTACACTTATATTGAAGAATCGACCTTTTGTCTAAAAACATTGTATTTTTATATAAAAGATACATATAATTAGTTTTTCATGCATGCATGGAATAAAAAAGGAACTCGTAAAGATTCGTCATGTCCGTCTGAACAAAAATATCAAGTACATTTCAATCTCAATAGTATTTGTAAACCGTTTAATTGAGATCGTGCTTCCACTAGGCAGTGCTGTCCCAGACTAATCGTAATTTTATAACTTTTATGCTAATAATTGTATGTGATCCCTATTGGTCTTTATGGTACCAAACCAAGTGTAAAGCAGGAAATGTACCAAGGTAAAGTGAATTAATACAGTAAAATTGTAGTTTAATAACATACATCGATTAGGTAATATAAAGAAAGATGGATAAAATTCAGCTTTGATAAATATAACACATTTTTTACAGATGTTCCAGACAACTAGGTAGAATTCGCACAGTTTTGGCTAGATGCACTGGCACGACTATATACTCGTATAATAACCCACCTCATCTTAATATATATAAATCTCGTATCACAATGTTTGTCCTCAATGGACTCCTAAACCACTTAACCGATTATAATAAAATTCGCACACCATGTGCAGTTCGATCCAACTTGAGAGATAGGATAGCTTACATATACTTGGACCCGGTAGGTGGCGCTGGTGGGCAGAACGAAGTCTGCCTGGTCCACTATATTATTATAAAATGCTTGATTCACGCATATTAAAATCAAATAATATCCTAATACCTCATAAAATATATGTGCACACAAATGGTATAAAACTCAATTATCTTTCCCTACTTAGGTTGCTTACAATTTATGGGTTCCATTAACCAATCTATCAGATTGGCAATTTGTAAATGTCCAGAAACGTTTGGTCCATTGATTGATAGTAGGTATACTAATGGAAAATACTAGTAACCGAGTTCAAATAAATAAATAGCTGGTTGATTAGTATTGAAATTACCTAATGTTTTATTTTAATTTTATGTACCTATGCATGCAATGACTATAAACTAACGTTTGGCCTTAAAATAGAAGCATGTTAAGATTTATGTAGTACCTAAAACGCTTTTTTTTGACAGGAAAATGCATTACGCATACCTCCACACCTTGAAGGGACAGTGCGGGTAGTTATGTGGAACTCTCCTCTCCTCAAAAAGGCATACCCACTAAAATCTGCAAGCTGCCCCTAGCTGCAAAAGCCGGGGCCTTCGCGCCAAGAAGGAGGGGACCAGGACCACTTACTTGGTCCCAGGTATTCAACGGATTAAAGTAAGATTATGGATTTATTGGCGGGTTTTTCCTAATTTTAATATAAAAGTTGTAACTATCAAAACTGTTTTTACAAAACAAATATTTCATGTAGTGTAAAAACTTTCCCAATATCCAATATAATAAAGAATAAAAAGTTGAACAAAGCGATACCTACGTTCTGAACACCGCAAAGTTTTATCACACTTTCTGTGATATCTTACAATTTGACCCATACAATAGGATTCGATGCTTACATTTTATAGCTATCGTCAAAAAAAGGAAAATCGCGTATCCGAGTTATATTAGCTATCGTCAATATTTTTCGAATACAAACGATGCATTGGAAATGAAGTACAGAAGTTAGTGACATCAATCAATACACATTTACTCAGCGACACAAAAATATAATGTGTTAAAAATAACATCTTATATGCAGAATAAGCCTATTAAACAGAATATTGCAACTAATAAGAAAATACTAATTATGTTTATATAGCAATTGGATGATCTCTATGAGATGAAAGTTAACCCATATCATCGTTCAAATTACAGCTAGATACTAGTGATATTTATTACTTTTACCATAGTAACTATAGTTTAGGTTATATATTAGACTATCAATGTCATTGTCAAAACTTTTTTTTCCTTAAATAAACTCAGGAACATTCATTACAACCGACCACACGTATACAAAGGTATAAAATAGCACCTCTCTAGTAGAAACGTGTCTAGCGTAGCAATACAACAAAACAATTCCCTATGTTTTCGTACACGCTGAATAACTTGTACGAATACAGAAAAACGTTTAAGCGGTTATTTATAATAAGGTACAAATATAGTGTCGGTGTCAGCTCATTTTTTCAAACGATAAATCCCATGTTTAATCTTTTAGGTCGACTGGTGGTAATACCTCTCCCTTCACGCGACTGTGGGGTCGGATTAATGTGAGGGTGGCGATAAATTCTAATGAAATTTCCGCCAGAGACGAGCCAGCTGACTACGTGGATGTAACGAATACCTATACATTAAAACGGTGATGTAGAACTGTGCTCTAATAAATAACTAATAAATGAATTTGGAATATTCACGTTTTAGGCAATAATAAAGTAAATTGAAATAACAAGTCATGTATGTATGTGATATTCAGAAACAGTGTTTCGTATCATGTAACTAGATGACTGATGATGCATGTGTTTTAAAGCACAGGTATTTCCACGTGGAAGTACGCACTTAAAAAAGATTGAAGGATATTTTGATAACTATCTGCCACAAGCTTCATAAATAAAGTAAAAACTCATAGTATATTTTCATTTTAAAGACGTACCTACTATCTAACGATACTACGGTTGTGTGAACAGTTTATCATTCGTCGTTATTTCACTTCTTTGTATACTAATTCATAGAAAACACATCTCTCCAGATTTCATCTACATAGTTTAATAAATTGGCATTAACAATTTATCATATTAAAGAACTTTTTATCACATATTTTTATATTTGAGTTATTTCTTTGCGAGATTAAGTCATAAACATCTAAACTTTCTTCTTTATGGACGTTAAATAGCAGGTTAAAACAATTATGTTTTAATAAAAACTGTAGTCGGTATTTACATGTATATTATTATTATCTAATAATATGCATGTAAATAGTATTATGTTATAGTTGACTGTACGTACTGCTTTTTAAAATAGAAATAACTACCTAGTAACTTATTTAAGATTCCCAGTTAATCAGTTAGTAAATCTCAGTTGGTATGTAATAGAAAAAATAATCTTATGAATTCTAGTTATGAAGCTTCTTACCTAAAGGTTTTGGCTGGATACCATAATCTGGACTGAGCTTGAAACAAGGCAGTCCCCCGTACCACTTTTCAGTTAAAATATCCATATACCCATTAGATGAATATTTTGCAATAACTGCTGATATACTATCCTGTAAAAATATTACATCATTGGTGTGTGTACGATACACATATATTATGATAAAGGTACGTAAATATATATAAAAAAACAAACGCCGCCGCGCCGGCTTGTTGCGCTACGTGGCAGGTATAAGAGGACACGTTTGTAAATGTCACCGCTTTGAACGATCACAAAAAAACAATAGCGTCACATGTGCGCCGATTTGTTCGTATTCAACAAAACTTTGTAGAAAAAATAACTGAAAGCATAGTGTCACGGTTCGAAACAAAAACTCTATTTCTGATCAGTTGATTTATGTCACTGATCTGCGCAAACCTCGGGGGTATATTGAACAACGTCAAGATAAAATGACGTATAATCGGCTGAGCTGGAGCTACATGACACTCGACTATCGATCACACCATTAGAAGGTTTGCGCGCCTCATCCATCAATCTTTCCGTGCAAAGATCCGGCGCCCCCAAATACTCAAGCCTCCTAAAAGTCCTCGTTCTCATGTAAATCTACGCAACATTTCTTAAGACGTTGCTTAGTCACAGCTTGCCTAATTTCAGAGATGTTATGTAACAATCCTAAGATCAATAAATTTACACTTGGAGGGCTGCTGAAAGAATTTTATTAGAATTCAGTAGTTATTAGCAATGGTTTCCATAAGCTTACTTATTTATTTAGAATATATTCAGTTCATGTTTTATCTCGTTTTTGTTCATAACATAAATAATAAGATTCATAAATTGCTAGCTTTGGAGTGATGATCGCACTTAAATTTTATTTAAACATCTCGATTCATAAATTCGTTTTTTTTTGCGAAATGCGGCTCAGAATATAATATTATGAGGGTATCTAATTAATTATATTTTAACCTTCAGCGGAAATCCTTTCGCCATGCCAATAGCATAAGTATCTTCGGCAAGTGCATGGTCTCCAACCCGCTGTAGCTTACATCCGTGATCAGTGGCACGGTAATAATCTAATATTGGAGTATCAGCTATCAATAGATCCAAAGTACCATTTCTGTAACAATAATATTTTCCTTTTAATAGGTATTACCTTTCAAAATAAAATTTATCTCAGGTGTATAAGACCGTTAAGTGTAAATATTTCGCGTTAAGTTTAATATAGATGAAATATTTATCATGTAAACAGATACGCACCCCATCTCGTAAACGAGAAGCGTTAACCCACGAACAGGCGGATACCTAAAGCCCGAAGTGGAATAATAAATATACTCTGTCACCACAATAAAAAGTACAATAAAAACAGTCACTTTCCAATGCATTATTAACCTAATCCCCTGAGGATAAGGTAGAAGTTTTACATCACGTTAATATGGCATGCAATCACCTTGCTCTTAGCAGTGAAGAGTCTTAGAAAACAACTGTTGTGGCTTTTTGACATCAGTTGAAACGTTATTATCGTTTCGTTGTTTTGGCTTTTGGTTTACAGCTTAATTGGTACGATATAAATGCTGGCTCTACATTCAAATCTCAAATGTAAAATATGTATACTGAAAGGTGTTAAAATGTAATGTGTTGTTAAATTTTATTAATGCACTAGCTGCCTCCTCGCGGTTTTACCCGCGTAGTTCCCGTTCCCGTGGGAATACAGGGATAAAATATAGCCTATGTTACTCGAGGATAATGTAGCTTTCCAAAGGTTAAAGAATTTTTGAAATCGGTCCAGTAGTTTCGGAGCCTATTCGTTACAAACAAACAAACAAACAAACAAATCTTTCCTCTTTATAATATTAGTATAGATAAAACCCCTGAGTCTTATTAACTACTATATCGACTTAATTGATAGTTTCACAAACTTACAAGGGTCTCCATCAGAAACAAGGGTTTCCATCAGTAATTTAAGAAATTTTCCTTTATTTTCGTTCTACCACCCAAAATCACACAGAAATGTATGCTAATTTTATGTATTAAAACTTAATCTAATGCAAAAAACTTGACAGAATATGTGACTCTCTACAATTACGTGATTGATATACATTAATGGGAAGTTTAAATATGCGGATAGTTTTAATAAAGCAATAACGACAATTACCTTTACCAGAACTGAAGCTAAGAAAATATATTGGATGTAAATTTAATGCCATTTTACCTCAGTCGTTGAATGCCTTCTTCTATATCTTGTAGGGCATAACGTTGCATTTGTTGGGCTAATTGAGGGTTATTTCGTTGAACATAATATTCAGAGACCGATGATCTAGCCGTCCCAACTCGCAGAGAAAGCCACTTAAACGAAAGTAATTAAATTAGTATAGCAATAAAAGTATTTACTGTGAAGCATATTAAGTTCCAGATAATTGTTGTACTAACATTGCTTCGCCCTTGATAATCATCCACAGCGTTATGAAAAAACAGTCCCGCTATAAGGGCGGCAATATTTGCAGTGTAACTTGCAACAAATATCACAGAAAAGCCACCCCAGACATTTATAAGGAATTTATTAGGCCAGCTTTTAGGTGCTTTAAAAGCAACCAAATGTCCACATAGCAGTCCCCACATAACCCACAAAGCACTAGATATGCTAAAGTTCTTTGAACGTTGACGACCCCAGGGATTCAATCCAAATGGTGATAACCATTCATATATTGCTACAGCGATGGCGGTCACATTTAGCGATGTAAATATAGCAATCCACAGCTCTGGTGAAAATGGCAATAAAAATGCTAGTAATGGTATATCAGGTCTTTGGTTAGGGGCAGCTAATATCGAAATTCCACTAAAAAAATAAGGTTGGCTGTAATCTATGACTTCTGCTCTAGCTGCTGATACACTAAGACCTGCAAAAGACATGTGTGCGGCTCCAGAAACGAGATCTCCTATTATACCATTCCATTTATGAAAATCATCTCCAGCATCATCTTTATTTGAGAATTGTTCACGACTTTCAGCTTCATCCAAAATATTGTACCCGTTTCGATATTGAGAGCGGTAGCTTTGTTGATCCGGCACAAAATCGCTCGCCATACTTTTGTATTCATGCATTCTGCGGAAGGGTTTGATAAGTTTCCGTGATCCATATAAACCATCTTCTACCAAATATAAATGAAAATCAAATTCTAGTTCTTGGGCTATGTTTTCTAACAGGTCCATCGCAAACCCAAAGCAACAATGTGTAGCCATTTTTGAATAAATGGGTTTAGGTGTAGGGAAGAAAAAATCTTCTGAATCTTGATCGTTATCTCTTTCGAGTTCATTGAATGCCAGTGTGAGGTTATCTCTGTCTGAAGTTTGTGGACGATGACACGGTAGGCCTCGAAGGCATTGGCCATCTTCGTCAAGTTCTCCTTCCATGACGAATGGTGGAGCTAGAGCAGTAACGATTCGAAATATGGTTCGAGCACCATCAGATTGTCCATGAGCAACAAGTCGACCCCCAGGCCAGACTATAGTGTGGAGTCTTACACTGCGACCGTTTATACGCCCCACCTGTCTCCATAAATTGTTACCATCAGCTGTTACTAAATTGAGAAGCGCAAATGAAGCCGTAAGTGCGTGTTCTGGTCGCTCTGAACTTCCAGCTAATGCGGCCGCAGCTGCCATCCTCGTTTCTCTGTAAATAAATAAAATTAAGCTACAGTTCACTATAAATACAGGTAACCATGAATTTTATTGTGATGCTATTTAGCGATTTCATACAAATTTATCGTGAACCAAAATTTTGCACACTCGGAAGGGGAAATGGGTGTGAACATGCAATATCCGTACCGGCCCGTCGAAACCATCGGCATCGGGTCTGTATAGCTCGTCCATTAAAATTGATAATACCTACAATATCATTGCATCGTATGGCTTCAATCTCCGCCGCGTTTATTGTTCGAATTGGATTGATAAAATATTTTTTTTATTAATAAGTTACTTAAACAAGTTTTCGTAGCAAGTATATTGTAGCAAATAGCTACAAATTATTGAATCTAGCTTCTGGTTGGTACTACAGAGCTGTAATTTGGTATGGTAGTAGAAATTAACAGCGTCGACAAAAAAACATAAAATCTTGAATACTTTCCGATTCAGGGTTCCGTTTACGAAATATTAAGCTTTTAAGCTGTAACCATTGTTTGTGGATATGTAAAAAAAAATCATGGTAGTAGTATATACGATGAATTTTAAAGAAAAACTATCACGGTTAAGTTGGCTTTACAAGTGAACGAGTTATGGTCGCCCAAGTAAAAATGATCCTAAAATCAACTTAATACAACTTTTTACCATTTCGCTGCCACCTCAATATTAAAAATATGTTTCATTAAATCGTATATGTATACGTAAAGTATTGAATTTTCTCAATCTAGCTACGGAACCCTATACAGCGCGAGTCCTAACACGCTCTTGGCTTTCAAGAATCCAATTAACCGCTAGGGTTTACCAAGCTAGAACAAATGGACATGCAGGTATTGATTGGTCGTAGAAGCGATGGGTAGTGCGTTCTGAAAAATGTCTATTGTGTAGTCGACATGATCATTTGCACATATCACATATTCATTCAACGGTTTAAAAGCTACATTGTAACTTATAGGTACATGAGTTACAGTACAGTTATTATATTTCACTATAAAGATTCTGCGTTAATCTATGGTAACCACTGCCCTGACCTATTTAACTGCCCTAATTTCTGCATAAGTAAAAAAGGAAACTATCTGCGTAGAGTCATGTCAATAGATAGTGATCATTTCGTTGAGTCAGCCCGCGCAGCCTGGCTGTCTGCCAATTTTGCTTCCAGTTCCGACCGATTTATGATAATGTGATCGAGTTGGATTTAACCCAATTTTATTAAATATTGTTTTGAAATCAATTTACTACTAATTAATTGATTTAATGTTATTATTAAGAAAATTTCATGAAATCATACCTTAGGTAACTATTTGTATACTTACCTACCCAAACACATAATTGTATTAAATTGTATTAAATGTTTATTATATTTTTACATCAAAACTATATCAAATATATAACATTGGCCTTCTTACTATCTTAATATCATTTTTGGTGGTACAAAAAAAAAGGAATAAGTAACATGTGATGGTTTTAAACGAAGCTAAAAATAACTAATAACGAAAATGTAGTACAGGTTCCTGGTTCTTATCCGATGTACCGAAGCGTTAGAGGAACACTTAAAACTCAGCCTCGGAAGGAATATAAAGGAGCACTTTAGCTATCGATAACAGACAAGTTGGAAGTTTAAAGTGATCTCCAACTAATTCAAGCTTCAGCATACCAGATAGCTACAATTAGTCACATGTCTTAGTGAGAGAGGGCCCAAGAATCCAGATCTAATTATTTGATAATTCGCTTTATTCTAGTACTTATGAGAAATTATATATATTGAATAGACTTTATTTGTAACTAAACGGCGTCACTTATTGTTCCCGTGTTGGATACAGGATATGAAAAGTAAGAACTTCATACTTTTAAGTCACGTTCATCTCATCGGTCTTATTTTTCTACCTTTTTCCCGGATAAAATTTGAAAATAATAAATAAAGAAATTAACCGTATTTTACGTTTGTGACCGTCAATTTTGACCATAACTGTCATTCATCATTTGAAAAGAATTTATGTGTCCATACCATGACAGTCTTTGGCTTCTCACTTTCTCAGTTACTGGCGCTACTTTCAAACTACCTCTTACATACTTATTTCTTATTTTATCCATTTGAGTCACACCACACATCCATCTCAACATACGCATCTCCGCTACATGCACTTTTCTTTCATCCGTCTCTTTCATGGCCCAACACTCTGATCCATATAAGACGACAGGTCTTATGATACTTTTATAAATTGCCCCTTAAGTTTAAGGGGCATTCGAGGGTCGCAAATTGTTCCCGTGACCTGTCGCCATTTCATCCATCCCGCATTTATTCTACTCCTAACATCCCTGTCTATCTCTCCATCACTTTGCACAAGTGAGCCGAGGTATCGAAAATCAGAGCAGACTGGCAAAGCAGCGCCATCCAGAACAATCGCGTCGAATTGGGAAGGACCACCAAAATTACAAAACAGATGTTCCGTTTTGGTCCTACTGATATTTAGCCCAACCTTTTCCAGTCTTTCTTGCCACTTCTCCAGTCTACTCTGAACCCCAAGTGCATCGTCTCCGACAAGTACAATGTCGTCGGCGAAGAGCATACACCAGGGTGCCTCTTCCTGTATGTCTGATGTTAAGGCATCCATCACCAGGAGAAACAAGTAAGGGCTAAGTGCCGATCCCTGGTGTAAGCCTACCTCAACGTTGAACTTCGCCGTTACCCCCGCCTCCGACCGCACTTGTGTACTGGCTCGACTGTACATAGCTCGTACAAGCTGCAGATACTTTCCTGGCACACTCTTCTTTTTCAAGGCCCACCACAAAACCTCTCGGGGTACTCTGTCGTATGCCTTCTCTAGGTCAACGAATACCATATGCAGGTTTTTATGCGCACGTCTATATTTTTCCGCCAGTTGGCGAAGGGCGAAAATGGCATCCGTTGTACCGCGTCCTGGCATAAACCCAAATTGGTTTTGGGTAATCTGCGTCTCATCTCTCATTCGTCTCGCAATCACTTTCTCCCATACTTTCATACTGTGTGACATGAGCTTTATCCCTCGGTTGTTGTTGCAACACTGGACATCCCCCTTATTTTTATAAATAGGTACCAATGAGCTATTACACCACTTTTCTGGGATCGCCTGTTCTTGCAACAACTTATTAAAGAATAAAGCCAGCCACTTCCATCCATCTATCTTCAAAAACTTCCAAACTTCTGCTGGTATTCCATCAGGTCCAACCGCTTTTCCATTCTTCATACCTTGCACAGCAGTTTTAACTTCATCCATACTGATCTCATTCACCACTGCCATATTTTCTGGTATAGGTTCACACACTCCACTCCATTCATTCTCTTCATTCATTAGTTTTTCAAAATATTCCTTCCAACGTAATGTTATATCGTTATCCCTTGTTAGTACTTTTTCTTCGTTGTTTTTAATACATTTTATATGCACTATATCCATGGCATTTCTTTCTCTCGCTTTTGCTATTTTGTAGATGTATTTTTGGCCATCCGGTGTTTCCAAGGACTGGTATAACTTGTCATGACCCCTGGCCCTAGCAATAGCAACTGCTTTTTTGGTTTTCCTTTTGCACTCTAAATAGATATCTCTTTTGCTCATTTTGGTATCGTTATCAGAGCTATCTACTTTTTGCCATTCCTTGAATGCATTTTTCTTTTCTTTCACCATATTTTGAACGTCTTTATTCGTATTTATTGAAAGGGCTGTATGTAAGGACAATATACAAAGGTACACTATAAAGTATTTAATCTATGAGCATGATAATATAGCAGGTAAAAAAGCTAATACATTAGGTAGGTACTGTAGTGAAAAGCATAAAATATTATTTACCTACACTATTTCTAGCTGTAGAAGTGTGCAGATAATGAAGAAAATACTACAGTCATGGGGTGTACTTCACTTTTAAAGTATTTATACGCATTTTTCTTGATAAATCACATCAACTTTTTTAGGGCTTCAGGTGTTGGTATGCCGATCACGTATTTTATTGAATAACGCTCCGTAGAACGTGTGCCTTCCAATACCACTTTTGAGAGAGGTCAAGAGCAATAGGTCCACGAATTATTCGCTCAGAGAAATAGAATAAAATTTTGGTGAGCTAGTTTAGTAGGTAGTTGATATAGGTTTATAAGCACATATTTTATAATATATTTCGAAATTGTTATAGCTACCCCAACAAGTATGCAAGTAAACATTGTAAGAACAGCAAACAGTTTATGGAAGCAAAAAGCAAACTTCTCATGCGTACGTGCGTATTGTTTTCTGATTACGTTTCAAACAACCACTAAGTTATAACATTTTCTGTTTGCGCGAATTTATGTCAAAGTAACTGTGTTGTTAGAGAAACAAGCGACCCTTTTGAATATTTAATTTTCCACGAAGTAATGGAACGTGCTTCAAATGTTTGGTAAGAGGGCTAAGCGAAAAGCCTACTCGGACACTACATGGAGAATGAATCACCGGGGACAAAGTAAACCGACTTAGAAAGATAAGGTCTAAAGTTGATAGAAAGCAAATTAAAAAGTTAGAAATGCTATGCATCCTATCTCCACTCTATACCCAATGTGAGACGCTGGTTTGTGGAGTTGTTAAAAGCCAAGCTTCGTTGTAGGTTTGATACTATATGTTTTCACCACCACGCGCCACACCTTACTTGCTTATCGATATAATTTATTGATCCGATGGAAAGTTTAACTTTCATGGTCTAGTAGATACTATGCTGTTGTACGTACCTACTCTGTTTGTCTCCTTTAAATCTAGACATATATATAATGCAGACGCAAAAATGCATTATTTAATATATTTTTATTGTTAAATAATAGTTTTTATTTATAATTGAATTTATAGTTACTATCGGTATTTATTAGTAGTAGGTAAATCCTACAAAAATACTTAATTTTAAACTTAGGTTAAAAGTCTTTACAAAACTTTAAATTGTAATGCATTCTGAAATATTCCGCCTGTTCCCAACACCGAGATATTAGCGTAGCTGCTTTTCACTATATTGGATTTTCGCTAGACGCCATATTGCTCTTCCATTTTTATAACCATTTTTTTTTCCGGGTTATGAGAGAATCGACAGGCTATAGATAGGAGCAAAAACATATGTGGCAATTTGTTATTCTTACATAAGGAAGAGATAATAATGTATGTCAAGGCAATAACTACTGTAACTTCTAACTATACTTTACTCTATTTTATCAAAAACATATTAGCTTCTTGGTAAAATTTATTTACCGATTAACTTTACATTACATTGTAATAACAATATAGCACATAGATTATAATTTACCAAAGTATCTCACTACCCATCCAGTCATGACCAAAGCCATCGCGAATCGCTGTAACATATCTCTTCGTAATTCGTTGGCCAAACCACCCTCGTCACTGTCGGGTCACGGTGCGATGCGACGGATCGCAGGCTAGGGCAATAAATAAACTAAAACCGCTCCACAATTAATTTTCATACATTTGTTTCGTGTTTTAGTGTTAAAATAACCATTCCACTTAGAATAATGGAAACAAATTAGGTATATTCTAAAGTTAAATAAACGCCAGCCTAAGCAAAGGATAGTTGAGTGTATTATACGAAAGACGTGTTTCTAATATAAAAAAGGCAAGTTTGGCTTGTATACCTCATTTGATCCATATAATAGGCATTCTATCCAAATTTATGACTTCAATTAAATACACTTTCTCAAAACATTTTCTATGAAACTGTCACTATCCCAGTATCTAATCTCAGTGTGGTTCTTGAACTAAACGAAGTCAGAAGAAGGTTGACCAACGATGTCTCTGAGATAAAGCGTAATGGAGGCTTCGATGTAAGCGCACCAAGCTTTGGCTTTTATATAGAGGGACATAAAAGTAATCTCGAGTCGTTCTCGGACCCGCTAGTCAATTTGCTTTTATGATGATGCTCCACGCTTGTTACCATTCTATTATTGTATCTAGTTTGAATGCTGTGGCACTTCAAAGATTGAAGTGTTTTACATAGGCAATTTATTTTATTTACTTCTTCTAGTACATACTATTTAACAGAATTTGAACGAAAGTCCAGTAGTTTTTTTTTTACCTTTAACCTAATGATACATGTCAATGAGCAAAGCTTAACATAGACCTATTTGTGAAACTTAAAAATCATTTAAAAGTATCATATACCTAATGCTTAAAGTTATAATTATTTCTTGCATGACTGTCCTTAAATTTAATATTTTAATAAGAAGCCGTTGCGATGAGAGAGGTCCATCATGGTGAAGGTCGCAATCACTCACGTCACCGTCCCACCCCAAATTTCCTACTAGGTTTTCTTCTTAACTCAAGGTCATTAGCCATTTTATCAAAAAGCGTAAAAAGTTTAGCAGTTGACAATGGAATTTCGCTGCGTAATTTGTACATCATAATTTTTCCAGGCTGTCGATATATCAATTTGCTTCACCGTTATATAATTTTAGTATCTATACATATTTATGTTATACTCAAACTGCTAAGTTTAAAATAAAGTTTTATTATTTAAGTAAAATATAAATCTTGCCCTTCAATAAATTAAGAGCGATACGAAAAGGTCATTTGGATTGTTTGTATAACTGTTAAAATTTTGTGTATAAAGCAAATATTTTTCCAAATGATAATAAACTAAATATTCGACAGTAACATACGCTGCGGTCCCATATTAAATGATAGATATAAGCAAAGCATATATTCGCTCAACTTGACAAAGTCGACGTGCTTTTTAAAGGGTTATTCAAACTATAATAACTCTTACCTCACAAATTCTGTCGAGAAATCTGCAGCTGCATCACTTGGTTCATCCCAGCAAGATGCAGTAGCGTCACTAAAGAACTGCGCCTGCGCTGACCATGCATCGCATGCTCGCAGCACGCGTCGAAGCGCTCCTATCGCCATGCGCACGGCTGCGCGCACAAACATGCGATCTACAAATATTAAGCGTATTATTAGAACTAATAGGTATACATAATAATATTGTATTACACACACAATATACTCACCAATTATCATCGGCTGCGGGTGTAAGGCCAATAGTCCTACAGGAAGACCCTTGAAGATTACAGTAACATTATCCATAAGATCATCTTTCTCCGATTTAATTATATTAATTGTGTCCTTCATGAAATGTTTATCGGTTCTCTTTTCCATCGTGTCTCTTATATAATCCAGTTCAGAATTTTGCACCGTGGGATTCATTACGAAATCACTAATATCACTTGATAATTTTACCCTATCATTTATATCTTTATTTTTATCACTAATTTCTTCTACAGCTTTTTCTAAAAATGGATTTGTTACAATACTTTCACTATCTACATTTATACTATTTACATATTTATTAAACGATTCATTTTTCATTTTCCTATAACTACGTCTACTATAATTTTTATTCATGAAGGTCATTATTTCCTCCCCAATTGAATTGTTTTCGATTTTAGAAGTTTCAACGCCTTTGTTATTTACATTTAAATTCCTTAAAATTTCCAAACTAATATTGCGACTACCATCATAAGTTTCACTAATTTTTTTATACAATAATTTATTGTTAAAACTGTGCGCATTTGTTTTATTTACATCACTACTAGTGTTTTTTAAGCTAGTATTAATTTTTCCAATATCTTTAACACCACCAAATATTTTTTTATGAACTCCGTCAATATTAGGAAACAGTGTACGATTGATTTTTAATTCATCTAATGGATTATTGTCTGCTTCATTACGCTTACTGCGTTCAAAGTGATCATTAATTAATGCTTCGTCTTTACTTCTCAAGCTTCCAAAGTCTGGGTCGTTATCTTCGGCAAATTGGGTTCTATTGCCAATGTTGTGAAATACATCAATATCTCTAGATGCGTCTATCCATAGCCAGAAAAAATGGCCATCGAGCATGTTAAGTCGCTTTGCCTCATCCATTACAAGCTTAACGTAATGGATGTCACATATCAGGACGACGACACCTCGGGTTAGCCTTGATACTTCAGCTAGTCGCCTGTAGTAAAAACAGCATGAAATTGCGTCACAATTACTAAAAACTAAATATTTTACATTTGTGATCAGGTTTACTGTATGTGTAATTGTTGGATTTATTTAGTTATAAATTATTTATAGACGTCGAAATTTATAATTAAATTTATTACTTACCTAAAAAGAGCATGTCGGGAGAATTTTTTTGGAAGCGATAGCCATTTTGGATTAAGCGGTTGTGTAGTAAGAATTGATGAGAGATCTTTCCTTAAGTATAACGTAGAATATATATCTTCTTCAGCAAGCAACGTAAAAGAATGCCAGTGAGTATGTAGTAAAGTAGCTCTGAAACAAAATGAAGCGTAAATACCTAGTAATTGCAATAGTTTTATCCTAAAACTGATAAAATATATTCTTGCTTTTATTTTTACAAACCTTAGAGCGTGTAATGTTTCTCTAGCTGTAATCTCAAGTCTAATTTCCAGTGGAAGCATTTCCTGGGGAAAAATTACATGATTAGATTTTTGAATTGTTTTACTTTTGACTGAATATTGTTGTCAAACAACGAATTTATAATAAAAAAAAAATAAAAAAGGTTTTTGTTACAGTTTCACGTAATAGTGATAATATATTAACTTCTGGATTCTTATTCGCATACCTACACAAATTCCACAAGATATGGTTACTTATAATCCGAGATAATTGTAGATCCACCGAGAACGGCTGAGTCTAGTATAAATAAGGATCATAATTTTTCTTCAATTGAAATGTCCCAATCATGTCGTGGTTTAAAGGACGTTATTAGTTCACGTCTCGCCCTAATCGACGCGAAAGTGGGTTATAAATGACCATCATTTTGTGCGACACCCAAGACCGCGTTCACATTTCTAGCGAAAAAAAAATTAAAGCGGTGCGTGAGATATCTCACCTAAAAACTTTTCTTACAAAACGCGCATAGAAACATCGTCGTGTCTAACATTAAGTAGGTACGTCATGAAACATGTTTTGCCTGACTTGAGGCTCAAGTCTCTTATTTTTGCAGTGTTGGCCTTTTAGGGAACCTACCTAGACTATTTCTATATTATGTTTATTATCACAAAAACATTAATGATATAGCGAAACAGTTTTCATAGCCAAAAGTATTGTGTATGATTATATAAATTAAGACAATATGCAGACTGAATGTGGATGTGACTGGTGATCGAATGACACGGAGGGAATATAAATCCGATCCCAAATAGAATAAGGCGAGAAAACTCATGATGAAGATAATCATATTGATGCTTTACATTCCAAGTATTAAGGTTAGAGTTTCAAGTATTTAACTAAAAACATATTTCGAAAACGTTATCCTTATTTATCGATTGGAAAACGTTTTTATTTTCAGTCAAAAAGGTTAAAAACCGGTAGACCGTCTACCTGATTATTGTAAGTAGTTATCGTTGACTTTGGAGATTTGATAAAGGTGGATGACAGGAGGATGTTTTATGACGTGTTCTCGACCTTGAGTTATTCTTTGTGTTTAGTTTAGTTTGCAACTAAACTATAACTAAATTTGCTGATAAGTACGGGGCTTTACCACCTAGACTTGTGCAGAAGACGCATCATTCCAACGTAAGACCATCGTTTTCATAAAGTAACAATAGATGATGTTGTCGTTAAATGAAATTATTATAGAAATAATTAACATAATAGAAGTCGATTAAATATGTACCTACTAACAATATTTATAAAATATTTCAAAAGTAACTAAGGATAATGTAACGATTGCAAACCTAGCACTTCTATTTTTGGCTTCAATATTTAGCAAAATACTTTTATAATTGTTTCTTTTGTTAAAGGTTTCTGAGAAACCGTATGTTTAACTGGGACAATTACCTAAACAATCTAAATTCTAAAATAGGTATAGGTACTCATGTAATTATATTATCTGCATCAGTCATAGTTATTCCTAAGATAAATAAATATTTAAAGATCTCGCGCCTGCAACATCATTTAGCAATGTTGTCACGAAGACACATTGTTTTACGGCCCGGTTAGCTATTCCAGACTTTATCATAGCAGACGATTAATAGCCCTACATGAATGGAATTGTAGGCAGCCCACTCGCCAACGACTCTGACGACAGTCAGCTTTTTGTTATACAGTGGTAGGATTTTCTGGCTTATATTATTATTGAAGCACGATATTCTTTTCGCTTTATGACCTACATCCTACTTACATACTCATTCATATTGATAATTTTATCGGAACCTTTTCTAAATATTATTCATGGATATTTAACGTGTTTATGCTTTATTTTTTTTTGGGTAAAATTGTAATCGTATCGTATATGAAATTCAATGTTTATATTTCTCTATTCACTTACGTTGGCAATGGTATGTGAGAGATGCAAGTGTGAAGGTGATGATCTTAATACAGGGACACCGGCTCGAGTAGCTGCTGTGACCACGGAGGCTGCAGCTGTCCCACCGCCGCAGACCAGCAGCGTTGCCACGCGACGACTGCTGAGCGCCGAGCAAGTTCTCTCCAAAACTCGGGCACTGAACCTGTTATAGGAAATTGTTAACTCAATTGTGGTAATTGCACCCTTTCTTCATATTGAAGTACATAACATGAGACTTATTAAAGCATTTAAATGTAACGTGTATGCGAAACCTGGTGCAGACCACAAGTTCATAGTTGGGGATTTGTACTGTATAGGTACCGGGTAGGTACTGAACGATCTGGGAAGTAATCTGTTTAAGAAATTCCTATAAATTTTTTTAAACGTAAAAATGCGTAAGTATACCTAGATGTATGGATATAATGTATGAATGTTTGTTACGAGATAACGCAATACGGCTAAAGGGATAAGAGGAAACTTTGCCCTGAATATGCTTGGGATTAACTCGGGAATTTTCCCGGAAAAATTAAAGACACCCCGGAAGCGGATGCGGAACTACTGGCTAATCCGTAGTAAAAGTGTATATTTTTAAAAGTTATTTACCTATTTTTGCTGCCTCAAAAATACTCAAAATAATAGATGCACCATGGTATAAACATATGTAGGTAATTAGCTGTTCACAATTTTCTATCTTCACCAAAGATTTACTTTGTAGGTTTAAGTAGATACCAGTGAGATATGATAATCCAAGTCGACGTTGAAAGTATAAGCACTTCAAAACCTTATGAGGTAGGTGCTACACTCCAAATTCGTAGCTAAGTATGTCGTTATTTTGATACCGTATTTTTATATGTCACTCGCCGAGTAAATAGGGACATAAAATATTCAGCATTACACACATTTTCCATATTTGTATAAATTGTCTCATGTAAATCTGTATATATCTCAATCATAACCACATATTAGATCTTTAAGTATCGTTTACTCGGATCAGAATGCGCCACATTGACCTATAATATTTGATATCAATAATATTACACAGTCGGCTCTAAGATGACAAGGAATGTCAGTTCGACGATTTAGCTTAGGTACCTCAAATATTTTAAACCAAACTAATAAGAAAATGCTACTAAGGTACCTAAAAGAATTACAAACCGAGATCATAGACAGTGGTTGCCAAATTGAATATATTAGGTAGCTAGGAAGTTCCATTTTGTTATAAAACAAAATATATTTTATATTTTGTTTCACACCTAACCATAATAACTGAGCTTATATTTTAAACGTATTTACGTTAAAAATACGGTACGGTATGGCGTATTTAAGACAATTTTCATAGAAAAATAAAATCACCCTGTCTCTATTCTTATTCTATCAACTCCAGTGCCAACTGACTACATTATAACGTAATATAGTAAAGTGCTAACCAAAAGGACCGCACTGTAAGTACACTTCAGTCTCGATTCAGTCTTCCAGTGCCTCAGAAGTTGTTTTAAATTTAAAGCCTTAAAAGCATCCACCGGTGCGACTTGTTCTACTCGTGATATAAAGCAATGTCTGCCAGGGAGTATCCTAAAGTGTGGAGTCGTTTTGAACGAATTGTTGAAGATGGCAGAATGTTGAAATTCGAAACAGAAGACATTCCAGAATCTATGTGGAGTACAGCAGTGGAGTTTATGTTAGGAAATTACATAAGAGAGGATGTTTGGTGGATTGCCGCTGGTTAGTTCAAAAACTTACAAATAGTATATTATTCTTTGTTATAGTACTACCTCGTTATAGTATCTAAACTGTGCTATGAGGTATTTTTGTTCCAAGTAACTCTTGGCATTAGTCATCTACGCCTAGCCCTTTGCTTATGAAATTCCCATTTAAGTTATTTTGTACTTACAATGAATTAATTCTATATGCAATTATGTAATCTTCGTACTATAAAATAGGTCATGATAAATATCACAAATGAAATGGACATAAGGAAATTCTTACGCCGTATAAAAACATTCATTTTATAATTAAAATGTAAACGAAATATACTGAAATGAAATAAGGCATCGACTCTCTACTGTCAATTAACCCTCCGTTAAATTTATCAATCAAGTGCTGACAATTCAAAGATTTTTGTCGCGTCTCTACTTAATTGGGATTGGAATTCTGATCATAACGATCCCCACATATTTAAACATTCATTGACCAAATGATAATATGTTTTTGGCATGTGCATTTTTTGCAATTAGTTCTTGCCTCACTTCGCGTCGACGACGGCGGCAGGCTCACACAAGAAAATATGTTAGTCATTAGCAGGACTGTGACCTGCCGCCCAATTATCTCGGGTGCCAGATAAAACACCTTAAATGTGGTCATTAGACACCCTTTTTATTTAGTCCACCCTCATCTGGCTCGATATTTAAAACTTGCTTGTAGGTAGGTATATTAACGCGGAAACGAGGAAACCTTTAATTAACCCAGTAATACTCGTACCCTATCTAAACTAAAACTAAAGTTACTGATCAGAATGGTTTCCTATTTTCATTAAATTTAATAATTATATAACAAACGAGCGATTATTTCTATAATTAAGTTATTAAACCACTCTGTATTTCAAACATTAATTTGGATGAACAGTTCTGAATTTATATCCATTTGTACTGAAACGAACTTCATAATGTCTTTTGTGATAATAGCAAAATAAAGCTGATTTGCCTAATTAGAAACAAAATTGTCTAATAAAGCCATTGACTTAGACGTATATCTGTAAATTTATTATAAAAAGTTTCAAACATAATTTGAAAATAAAATTTTGTATAATGTAGTAAACTCATGTACTTACGCTAAATTAATGATGGTTAATCCGTATTAATTAATCTCGTCGTATAATATATCGACAGGCACAGCGCAGAATTTGGAGGCTGTACAAGAGTACCGTGTGCTTCTGACATCGATCATTAGGCAGAAAATGAGCGTAGCGTGCTTCCTAGCCGAAGGAGACGGTTCCGGCCGTACACTCGTCGCAGTTAACATGTGTTTGCCGCAAGAAAAGGGACGCTTCGTGGAACACCGCCAAGTAAAAATTATTGTCTAACCTCCGACTTACCCAGTTATCTTATTTGCAATTCCGAATTCACTGTCGTGGCAACTACAGAATGTCAGCTTGTTATGTAAATTTTTAAGTCTTCGCGTTATTGCTGCTCGAAAACAATAGATGGCTTATTCGGTTTAAAGCATAGTCTGAGAACACAGTTAATTTCATCGTATAAAAAGCTATCAACCAATAATGGCTCTTTAGCCAATTGGGGAATTTTATGGTGTAAATCATTATTGATTATCATAAAACTGTATCGTAACCATTCATTTCTACCTTAAAGGCTCATGAAACTAAATCCTTATAACTGATTTATTAATTAGAAGATTGGTGCTAATATTTTTAGGGTGTTTAACATAACTAGAACTTTCCTACAAAAACATATCGCGTGTGCTTAAATAGAAGCCTTTACCTGTGAAATATTATTCAGTTTAGTTGCTTAATACTCTCATAGAATAAAGATAGCATAAGAGCTCCGTTCAATCTTTTTATTCTAGATTTCATTTCGCTGCCTTCGCCATTACTCTCTATCCATTCTCATTTATCCTCGCGATTTTACCTACGTATTCGAGTCGACCTAGTTTTCAGTCATTGGGCCATCACATTATTCCGCCTGTCTGATTTGCACTGTACTACCTAATAATCACATTTTGAACTAACAATTTAAAACTACCTAGAAATCTTATCTCTCATTTGTGTTACACTTAGTACTTATGTATCTAATCAAAAAGAAAATTACCTTTATTTTGGTATATAAGAATTGACATTGTATGAACTTTGTATTTATGTAAATAGTTTAAAATACTTCCTTCGTTCTATCGGGTTAGGCTTTACTATTTTAGAGTTCATTATAAAAATAGTATCTCAATCAATAAGAGTCAACGTAGCTACTGGAGATTTAATCCTATTTTGCAAATATGATTATACAACATTGAGGATTGAGGTACTCTGCCAAAAAATACGGGCAGAGGAAAATGTCTTATTTATTTCAATTTCCTCAACAGCCTAAAACAAAAGCCGGCCTGTTATCCCTACGCATGTTCGTTGAAGCTATGAAAGTGACAGCGATTTATGATAAATACAACGTGAACGAATACCTACTGGGGGCAGGCCTCTCTGTTACACCCGAATACAGGGGTTTGGGTATCGCCGTCGAGCTGCTGAAGGCAAGGTGCGAGCATTATTTTTGTTTTGATATATTCCAAGGTAACATATATATTACTACATACATTTTAGATTGTAGGTTGGATAAAATCAAGTGTAAACATCAATACAAGTATGAAATAAATACTCGTAATTACTATTTTTCTTTGGTACCTATTACAAAAAACATATGAGAATCCTTGCTGAGCATACCTACCTATAACTTGAGACTGCTAAACTATTCGTGTAGTCATATTTTAATTGTTCGTCCAGGTAAAAATTACAGAAATTTGAGGATTTTTTATGAGAAATACTGTCAGTTCAGCGAAATATTAATAAAGATGTTGAACAATAGCGTAAACGGTAGGGGCGTTAGGGAGATGTTAAATGTATACAATTCATCTCACTTACACATGGTCGTTACCATTTAGGTTATTCGTTTCTAAATAAATCCTGTGTAAATATTATTTATTGGTTGTGAAATAGATAAATAATGTAACTTTTATGTTTATAATCTCTCTTATTTTGTATATAGGTACCTAGAATCCCTTACGCTGGTTATAATATATTAATTAAATTTAGTAATTGTAGCATTTAATAATTTTATCTCTCATATTTAATATAATTTTACCACGAGGCCTTTGTATTATACAAATGTAGTACAGCAACGTTTGAGTAAAACATAACCTTACCTTCTTTATGTAGGTACCTATATTAGAATATCTCTTCAAAATACGAGGATCTTTGCCTCCCTAATTTTCCCATTACCAGATCTCCACATTTGCTACCTAACGTTTAGGTAGTTATATTGTACCATTTCAAGGTTATTTTGATAATTTAATGAAATAAATTAGTTATTACTATCATATTAAATATGTTTTAGACATAAAAAAGTACCTACCTACTAAATCAATTGTAGCGAATGAAGCTAAAATAAATAAGTTGGTACTTAATATTGCAACTACAAACAATAAAAAAACAAAACCTGATGATTCCGTATTTCTTTTTCAGAATAAACCTATCAAAAGCATTGGGTTATCGTGCAACAGGTGGAATATTTACCAGTAGATCAGCACAACAATCTGCATATAAAGTCGGTATGGAGTGTTTATATCAAGTACCCTACAAGAAGTTTGGCAAACAATGCAATATTAATTTTGCAACCGACACAGAGCACTTGAAAATATTCGGTACTCGCACACTCTGAATATGTGCTTTATGTCATTCATCGTTGGTTTTATTAAATGGGAGAAATTTAATATTGAACTTTGTTTAATTATTTTGTTATTCCTCCAGTAAATTGTGGATACTTTATTTGATAATAATGTGAATATGTAAGCTACTAGTAATCTGCAAATTCATGCGCTTTCCTTGAGAATCTTCGCATTTTCCGGGATGAAAAGTGGAAGGAATTCCAGAACATATTTTATCGATGTAATAAGTCTTCTTTTGTTTCCCTTTTGCCGTAATGCGTTCATTCATCCATTTAGTCGCATTTATAATATAAATGTGGGATAGGAAGTAGGATAACACATCGCACCTAAATAATATATAAAATCCGTAGGTACTCAGTCGGTAGATACAATGTGAGAAAATCTATATGCCTCTGTAGACATATATTCCGTTGTAATTATTTACAGTTTGTCGATACATGAATATAATATAACTTATGTATGTCTATCGATTAGCTGTATGTCCTCTTTGACTTCAACAATAAGTTTGGGTCTATAAATATTTTACACCTTGTCCTGCGTATAAGGATAGAAATAGACAATCATTCATGCTACCATTGCAAAACAAGAGTTAAAAATAAACATAATATAACATGCACAAATAGTAATGTTCATGTGTAATTTAATACGAATAATTATTAGATTCTTTTGAATAAATACCACCAACTTATTTACCTACTTACTGATTGTGTAAAATCATAGCGTTCAAATAACGCAGACTTAAACTGGTACTCTTGAACAATGAACTGAAAACGTTTGAAACCTCACAAAGACCTAAATTCAATGAAATGGCTATGTCATTAATTGCTTGGAGTGGCTTTTAAGCTTATTACTACCAACCCGAGGCTGGTGCGGTTATGATAAATTATGTAATATTGCCATAGTAATAATAAACAAATATATCCATTAGCTGAACATTAATAAGGTAATAATATAAAGTACTCTAGGTACTGATGACAAAAAGCCACATGCATTATTTTTATATAGTACGGTTAGCAAAGCTTTTAATGCACTTGAATTATTTGAGTTATGTTTAATGCTAACTTACAAACTTACACAACAATTATTTTTTCTCGATATCTAAAGAAAATAAAATATTTATGGTGAATAATTAGACCATAAACCAAGCGATGATTTTGAATCATTGTGACCTTTATTCCACTAAACTGCTTACGGTCAAGTTGCAGTTACATTAAAGCTATACGACATGATTGTCAGTATTCTTAATATTCCGCTAATTCAGTAAAACATCAATCGAACCTTTAACATTAAAACGTAACCTGACCTACGTTATAAGTGGAACGTTGCAATTAGTGGAATTGGCATCCCGAATTGCGTTCAAAGGCTCAAGGGTGACAAGCACTGACACAAATAATGGTTCCAGAACGCTCTGCGCCAGTAATCTTTTTATAACGAGTATGCTCAGCATACTGATTTAGCATCAATAAGTAAATGTCATCGGAAAGGGCCGTATCTTAAAAGTTAAATTTAATATTTGTATTTTTATTCGCGAATTAAATACATGATTTATAATATAACGTTACAATTCGCGCGTAGACTATTTCGATCAAGGTGCATTGATTGAGGACTGACGAAACCTCAAGGCTAGTCAAAATAATGAGATTATGAATATTTAGATAAAATAATAGTCAGCGCGCGAATCGTTGTGTTATATATTTTAATCCTAAGTTTACTATTTACAAATGTTACCAAAACGTTGAATGTAGTAAGTTTATTGACAATAAATCAATTTAATATAAACAACATAAAGAGGATCGCTTTTGGTTATGTTTTTTCTTCAGCAAGCGAATGATTTTTTGATAGTTTGACATAAAATACAACTTGATTTTATGTTTTGTATTATGAACCTCCCACGGTCATAGAAATAATACAGTGTAGGTGGTTCGTCTACAAAGGTCATTGGCCATCACCAATCGAATGTTATGATAGCTAAAATAGAGCTTCATTAATTAATGTACTTGTATCATGTGAATACTTCATCTATTAATTTTAAATAGATTAACATTTAAACAGTATTGCAGTTTATTTGAATTTTAAAGAATAATGCTTCCTGGTGATCTTCATTATTCCAAAAAGGTGGTAGACAACGACAATTTTATATCTATATATTTTTTAATATGCAGAATTTCCTTAGTCATGAAAGTAATTATTGTATTAAAGCTTTCAAGAATATATAAGATTTACGTAAACGTAAAAGCTCATAAAATTCCTTATTTTATTTAGGTCACTTTCACAATACGCATGTCACCTTGACTGAATGAAATCGGCGAAATAATTGCGATAGATACAAGTATAAGGCAATAAATTTAAAACAGAAGTGAAATGAAATGAAGTTAGCTACTCTCATAGATTAATTTTATGCATATTGGATGAACGAGTTCTCGGACGGACATCACATAGGAATAAACGGCGTGTGGGATGCATTACTAACATAAGGACTTACCTGGAATACATAGCTTGTTACGCGAACAATATACCACTTTGTAATATTGCAGTATCATGATGTAGGTACGATCGATGATATAAAAGAGAGAGCAATCACATAAATATATGAGCTCTTTATAAAAATCTTACGTAAAATACTTGGGAATCGTATCTTTTTTTTTTATTTATGCATTGCCAACTATAAATATAAAAATAGTTAACAAGGATTAGGTTTTGCATATTATACATATTACCAACCCAATAGTAGATAGTGATTTCAAATATAGAGATGAGATATTATGTATCTATCCATATTATATGTACCTATCTAATAATATAATGACACGAATATAATCCTATGTATAATAATTCCCCAAAAAACCGCTTCCTTCAATACATACATAATATGGGTAACGAATGTTTGTCTATTATAAACCAAAACTAGTAAATGGTTATTGTTCGATGGTTTATACGTACTGCTACAATAGCTACAAAGACAGATTGAACTCTATTTCTTGTACCCCGCTATTCCAATTTTATGTTTTATGGCTAGAAACGGATAGTAAAGTCGTAAATTGACGTTTATCTTTGTCGTTAAAACATTTCTCTCCACACTTTCTTCGTATTTTTTAAGTGTTTCGGGCTATAAGTCTGTCAGTTCTCAGTAGCATTTTATCAACGGATTAAACCCAGTACCTACGTATTTGTGTAATTCTATAAATATGTAATTAAAGACAATTTAGTCTCTAAATATTCTGTATAGTTAAAAAATCTCTTCATCAATCATTGATTAGTTATCTATGAACTACCTTTATAAAAATAACCAACAAAGACATAATATGATGTATCTAGATGTTTACCTTCCATCTTCCGGAAGCTCGATGTAAAGCGGTAGTAGCGTGATGTTGCGTAGATAAAGCGTGTTGTCGCCGGCGAGGTACGTTTGCGAGATCTCCTCGAGCGAGCGGTTGAACGCGCCCACTACGGCGGCGGCCGAGGGCGGTGCGGCGATGCCTATGTAGAAGGCAGCTCGGGCATCGGCCTGTAGTACGCGAAGCTCGCGACCTGCAGCCGCCGCGGTCACTGCGTACGCGCACAAAGCCGCGCACGCGTACCACGCCACGCACAGCGTCCACGTGCGTCCGCGCATCGCGGCCCTGCGCACCGGCCTCACCGCCGCCCGCGCCCCGCCCACCGCCCGCACCGCGCCGCCATCCCCAGCACCCAACCAACACCATCCACTCTCAACGTTTCACCCACACTAATAACATTTACCTATCCACAAAGATGTTATCAAAATGTACACTATATCTGGTTCACGTGTGGTAATTTCACTGAAGTCAATGGTCGTCAACGAAACTGAATTAATGGACAGTCAAAGTTATATATGAATCACGTCTCCTCATTTCGCATTGCCCGTATCTTCACCCACAGGCGTATCTGTAACAAAGAATGATTGCTCTGTAAAGTTTGGTACATGTAACGTTTATTCTCTACAGTAGGTACGTGCTTCAATTTTAATTTCGTTGATGTCATTTATAAATCATAATATTATATCATTTATTTACCATTTGGTACTTTATTATAATGTCCACTTAGTAGGTACAATATGACAATTTCTAAGTAATTTACTCAACACATATACGTCGTAATAAATCTTATTCACAAGAGAAATTCGTTAATTAATTTACGTTCAGCTTTATCGTATTTTTCTTCTTCCCATCTTCGTCGGTCGCACTCAATTTAGTGCCCGACCCAACAAAGCCTACGAGCACTTGTCGCGACATAACCTATTTATTTTCACGAAAAAGCGCGTTCATTCAGCACCGCTCATTAATTATGTTGGATATACTTATCCGTGCAAGTGAGACTTTCGAGATCCTTGAGCTCACAATTAGCATGGCGCCCGTATCCGCTTATCTTGAGGAGGCTTACTGTGACCATATCATAATTATAACATAAATACTATCAATATCACCTGCCTGGCCTATTGTCAACCATTAGCAAATGGAGATCTAAGTAAATGTTTGGCTTCTGACATTTGGTGTATTAAAGATTTTGTCGTGGTTATCTTTCACTAAGACTACGCGTGGTTTTTTCAGCAAGAATTAACATCTCTGTTCGTTCTATATAGGTATGTAGTACATATATCAGCTCTCTAGTTAGCATAGTATAAGCTCTACTTAGTTTGAAATGAGTTTGAATTGGCCGAGTGTGAAAATGTTCCAGGATTTTTATCTATTTGGCAGATTTTAAAAGTACCTAACTACCGCCATAAATAATGGCATGGCAAAGGAAATTATTAAGGGCAATATATATAATGCATTTCAATTTGCACAAAGCTTAAACTTAGATAACGTGCATTACATCAATAATTTTCCTACTTTCGACTTCGTTAGGTACAATTAACAAGTAGGAACCTACAAGTTATGCAATTGTATTAAGCTATAATCCAAACTTCCCCGTCAGCTAGGCCAATAACATACAAGTCAAATTCAGTCAGCATTACAAACTATTCACAATGTAGAAATTCAGAATCCAAAGGAAGTTTCAGGTAGGGTCATTGGCGGAGGAATAAATTTCACCCGTCATATATCAAGGTAGAACGGCCCAGCACAGACATAGGTTTTATCGCATAAAAACATTCACTTCAAAGAGGATCAGTTTCGGTTTGAATTTATTTGTAGGTATGGTTGTAACCCAAGTGTGCTAAGTTAAAATTATTTTAGGCTTACAACCCTTGTCACCGCGTGACACCGTGACGTCGCTAATTGAAACAGACTTAGGAATCCCATATACCTACTTTAGATATTTTTTAAATCTTTTCCTACATATCTGTTATTTTTCCATATTTAGGTATGGCATTTCTTATGTATCTATGAAAAAAAAGCAGTACAAAAATAGTTAATCCTAAAGCAGGTTACCAATAATAAGTCTAAATAAAAACTCGAATTTAATCTATTAAGTGGTGTGAATTCTAAACATCATTACGAATCCGTACACTTTATTCCGCAAGTGTGTCAGTAAATGGCTAATATCCTATGTTTACTTTTATTAAATGGACGGGAAAATACCAAAAAGCAAAACTACCATACTTGACATAATTTTATAGTTTTCAACAAACGAAGTATTCTTTTTGCGTAGTTTTTGCAAGTGTTGCAACGTTTGCACTGTTCAGCTGCTGGGTTTAATTTATTCATGGTAACATTTAAGTATCTAAACGAGGCTCTGCAATGTTCTTTTTTATACCATTAAGGTGGCAAACATGCATACGGTCCCATCTGAAGGGAAGCGGTTACCATACATAGCCTATGGTCGCTTGCAACACGTCACTCACGAGTTACCGACCCTTTAAACTAAAAAACAATTGTTATGTCTTACCTATCTGACACTTAAAGAGCTTTATTTCATTTCAATGAAGGATGATTTTAGACGGACAAAGAAAAAATAAAGTTTACCATTAAAAGGACAACAACCTCAATTGGGTAAGTTTGACAAAACAAAGCTATTAAATCAGCTAGAATGTCAAGCACCCCGTGCCACAAAATCTAGTGTGATAGCAAAATAACAGTTCTATTACTTAAGTGTATTTATTTTCACGAGTGTTTTCAATTTGTTTAAGTGTTAATCTGCTTGAATGGAATTACATTTTTGTTTCGACAAATCATGATGAAGCTGCTGTGATAAAAGCCTGTTTTAATAGGATTTAAAAATATTTTTTCAAATAGGATAGGAATCATAATTCACAGGATTACAATTCAGTTTCGCTTCTGTAAAAACAGCTGTTTTAATTTTTTTTCAGTTCGTTATATAAATATGACTGTAGCCGTTTGATGCTTTATTAATAATAGCGCATACCTACGTAATGAAAAACTACAGGTCAATGCTTATGAAAGAATAAAGTAAAAGCCTGACCCATTGTTATATTACGAGCCTTACCTTTTTACATCTTCTTTGTTTTGTTCATTAGTTTTCATTATGCATTTTGTAATTTTTCTGAGTCTACGACCACAATAGTGCCGCTAATTAGCAAAAATCTGTTCATATTTTTATAAAAAGCAATGAGTTGGATAAATATCTCTGTACTCACCGTATAATATAAATGAACTACCTCAGATATTTCTACCTATCACATCATTGTGGTAAAGAAAACATCGTTTGCTCGCTAAACATATTCAGACTCGCAAAGCATTTTAAAACTTCACACTAGAGATTTTCAATCTACATAGCCCAAACCCACTAGCAATATTCGCATTTTTGGATGCTCAATTTACTGGAAGTTTGTTTTAGTTATTTTTATCTATAAAAGGTTTAAACGCTCACTGTGCGGTATAAGAGCAGTAATTTCAAAACATAAGATATAATTCGTGGCTGCATACTATAATAATATAAAGATCAGAATCTTTACCATTATTTTTTTATTGTATGAAAGCTAAACCTTGATGAAAGTTCTGTTCTTCCTAAATTGAAAAATAACAACATTTAAAAAATATTACACCATAAGAAGTAGATTTCGAGTAAACACGATGTTAGTGTGGTGCTCTTAGTTTGCAGAAACTTAGGTAAATTATGAACGTTCTCGCTGCCTCTTAGCGTTGAAACTTTCGCTTTAAATTGCGTTAATTTACTTACAGATGAAGATAACGTTTAATATTCGCATATATTCCAGACCGTGCAACAAAACAATGTCGAATGTAAATTAAATAAGTACTTTCAATTCATTGTATGAGACCTATTTAAAACTGCCGTACTTAATTGGAAACGTAATTTTTACATTCGTAAACGCTACATTAATGAATGCCTATATTGCCTATCTACCTGTATATTCGTCTAAATGTTTTAAGATCTAGCTTTATATGTCTGCACGTATCAATAAATATTTTGATGACTTTCAACAGAAACAAAACTGTCAGTTCTCCTAACCTAGGTACACCTATAAAAGTAAAATTTTAGGTACATACATTGCTACTATACAGGCACCGTATTTGTCCTAAAACGTTTGCCTTATAAATTTGTTATTGATTTGATGGCATCAGATTGAAGCTGTTATATAACTCACCTTGTTTAACACATTCATGGTTATAGATATAGCAGTAATTATACATATATACCTAGTAGATACCTTCTTAATATTAGAACAAAAATACCTAATAAAGATTTAGCAAAAGTATTGAGGTTCCCGTTAATTTACTTACATTTAATAGCACAATTTGTTTGTAGGTATATTTTCCCTTTGAGACTTAGAACCTTTAAAAGTGGCACAAAGAAAAAGTAAATAAGCTAAAGTTGGTTAAACTAGGAAGCGGGGCGCGAAATCCGCTTGGTTCTCATCCTTGAAACTGGGGCACCTAGACTATCCACAAAAAATCTTTTCAACTGGCGCCAAACAAGCCATTTTCAGTACAAATAAAAAATATGTACGAAGTCAAATAAAAAACCCAAAATACCTACAAACAAGTTTCTTTCTAATTAGGTAAATCCTGGAATCTTGTCATAAATATCAGAAAAAATATTCCTCTGAACCTCTGACAATCTGAAATGACGATATAGGTAAGCCATAGATTGTGTTTTTATTTTTATTGTGGTGAATGTACCTACTTAAATTATTTTATAGAATAAAAATATATGTCTTGTTTTCTTCATAACTTTTCAATCAGGCAAGAAAATATCAATACATTATGATTGAAAAATAACAAGTCTTTCAAGCCACTGCCGCGGCGCCGGTCGTGGGTTTAAACCCCACCCAGGAAAAACATTTGTGTGCATGAACAAATATGTTTGCCCTGATTCTGGATGTTAATATCTAATATAAATATTTTAGTAATTTAAAAATAAAGGTTTAGACAGCGGCTATCTAGTTTATTTTTAGCATACCACAAGCTCTACTTAGATTGGGCGTGTGTAAAAAATGGCCCAGGTATTGTTCAAATCAAATCAAATCAAAATCTTTTTTATTCAAATAGGCCTCAATAAAGCACTTATGAATAGTCACTATTAAAGCTCGGTTCTGATAGTAGTTTTTACTGAGAAGAGCCGGCAATAAACTCAGTAATTACTCTTTTCAAAAACCAACTTACATCTAATACAACAGTGTTTATTACAAAATGTGAAATAGCTTGTAGCGAGCATTTCACTGCCAAGGGTCTTTTTCTAACAAGTAATCTGCTACGCTATAAAAACCCTTTTCATATAAAGTTTTCTTCACTACCTGCTTAAATTTATAGATAGGTAAATCCTGAATATCTTTAGGTAGTTTGTTGAAGAAGCGTATACATTGCCCCTTAAATGAATTTTTGACTTTAGTAAGTCAAGTTACAGGAATAGCGAGTTTGTGCTTATTTCTGGTGTTAATACTATGAGTGTCGCTATTTTTTGGAAAAAGATGTAAATTTTTACGTACATACAATAAATTTTCATAAATATATTGTGAGGGTACAGTCAAAATATTAATATTTTTGAATGTATCTCGTAGGGAGTCCCTTGGACTCATATTGTATATAGCACGAACAGCCCTCTTCTGCAGAATAAAAATAGTTTTAATGTCGGCACCACTGCCCCAAAGGAGAATGCCATAAGACATTAGACTATGAAAATAACTAAAATAAACTAATCTGGCGGTTTCTACGTCAGTGAGAGCACGTATTTTCTTTACTGCATATGCTGCAGAAGCGAGTCTGTTCGCCAACCGAGAAATATGAGGGCCCCACTGAAGCTTTACATCTAAAGTGATACCTAGAAATACTGTGGTTTCTACAAGATCTATATTTTCGTTCTTAATTCTAATGCATGTGTCTACTTGACGAACATTTGGTAGACTAAATTTGATACATTTGTTTTTTATTGAACACAAACAAAATGTTTAATAGTATTGTGGATACACCATTTGCTTCTGAACGATGACGACATCGACATCTCATGGGATTTTCTTCGAGAAAAATTTAAGAAGCGAGTTCGATTTCCTCGGAGACCTTCTGAGCTTCATTGCTCGTTTCAAATATAGTCTGTTAGCTAGCACATAGCAGAATAACATATCTACTGAAATAAATTACACTGTGTAGATAAAGCGAGATATTTACTAAAACATAGGTAATGTATTGGATCACAAACAAGGTGAAATAATGTAAGTTAAACCGCGCAAGGGTCGAGGTTCCTAAAATTATAAAATGTTAGATACAACAATATTAACATTTTATGAAATACTATTGATTGGCTCCAATTTAATTAGGATCACAACTTATAAATTAATAAAACAAACCTTCATCATAATTAAAAAGAAACGAAACTTAGCTTAAGTCCAATATTGAATAGTGTTCTAGTTTGAATTCCGAGAAAACTCTCTATAACATAGTTAGTTAAAATGAAACGGGTTCGTCTGTTTGAATGCGAGCCTCCGTCTCAATCTCAAGGGGCTTAGTAGCACTACAAAAACAGAGTACATCAAATAAATCGGAGTCGTTAGTGAGAAGTTCACTAACATAGAAGTACCAACATCGTTCTTGTCGACAAGCATCGCCGAGGGAAAATGGACGGGATAAACGCACGAGGGGCCTACATGATAACGACAGCTGTAATAAAAATGTGCTTTATATGCAAAATAGTATCTTTTTACCGCCTTTGATAGAAGAGATGTTAAATTGACTCAGTTGTCATCGTATTTCGTTTTGTTTTAAATACATTTTTGTGTATTCATCGGTCCATTTGTCCATATAGTGTAGTATTCTGACGATATAATGAGTACCGTATAAGGTATATTACGCATTTTCTTTTAAACCTGACAAAATCTTCATAAATGTTAATGTACCTTAATGTTTACACAACCAAATAACGCAATGTTAGTTTGTAATAACAGAGCTGAAAATTATTTTATTAACACAGCTCACATTTCACCTCCTGAATACTGGTATAGTTTTGACAGAAACCGAACATTTTATTTATTAATATTCAATATTTCAAATAGGTTTGTTGGTAGGTATCCTTGTCGCCGCAAGCCACGTGAGCTTCACAAAAACTGACAAGTGAATTAACTTTTTATGCCTGCGCTTGGTTTTTGTGGTGTTATTATTGTTATCGTTCAATTATACTGTAACGAAATCAATGTGACTGAATAATTTTTGGTCTGAAAAAGATAAATCCTTAAACATATATACGGGCATAAATATATTCCAACAATATATATTTAATATAAAACTGGCTGACTGATTGATCAACGCACAGCTTTAATTATGCAGTAATGGGAAATGGGATGGGAATGGAAACAAAGATATCACAATTCTGGTAAAGAGATGGTTTTATTCCTTTACTAATATTTTTGTCCTTACGTATGTATGTGAATCTTGTAGGTAAGTACTTATAGCTACTCGCGGTTGGGCCGAGTTATTTCAATGAACACATGGTTGTCACAACAAAGGGTGCTGTGCGCTCGACCTAATACCAATGCAAATACTGTTTAAAAGCAATGAATTCACCTCTGGGTTTAATTTACATCGCTAATCTCCGTTAGCTTCCGGTTAGATAGGTTTGTAAAACGTTTCAGTCGGTGTTAATTAATTGAAACCAAAAACGAGCACTGTCAGTAATAAGTGTAAACGTTAGAATTTAATTAGTTAACTTCGGATTAGGATATTCTGCTTGGATAATGTGTACTTTTTATTTGAATCTATGTAGGTACGATAACTATAACCAATATAATTATTTACTTCATAAAGGACATAATATAATTTATATCTAAATGTACCAAAATATCTCATATAACCAAATCAGCATCGATACTTCATTAGTGTAACATAATCCTTTCTCCTTGCATTCAGGTTCGCATCGGTCGATCTTCAATTAATTGGATATACTTATCAGTTGCTTTCAGACGCTCTCAAAACAAGAATTGATTGTGTGTTTTCATAAATATGAACTTTCAACAATATAAGGGTATAATTGGATACAATCGAATAATTACGTTATCATTTGTATTTATACGAAAATAAGAGATGATAAAAACAACTAAAAGAAAAATTCTAGGAGCGCCAGGGTGGCGCCAACGCGACTGAATCCCATTCAATACAAAGTAAACTTGGACGGCAGTAGATTGTGGAATATACTCGCAACATACCACTGGATAATATGATCCTATTTGAATTTTAAATCTCTTGAGCCTTCTTGAAACTATGTTATAGGTAAGATAAACTGTGAGGCGAAGTTATTCAAATGAAATTTTTACTTGACACCGCTTCTTAAATCTCTGTCTTATTAAATCTCTACTTAGCTTCTATTTCATATTTTTCTAGATATTACATAGGTACCTAATCTTTACAATTGTATATTCTTTATGGAAGTAAAAAAAACTAACTTGAACTAGCTATCAAGCTAGTGGATATATGGTGGTTTTCGTAGCTTACTAGCAATGCATACCTGTCTATGTTCATATACAATTATATCCAATTGACAGCCCAAATAGCATTTGCAAACATTATATAATACTTGACCTACCTACAAGAGGCTTAGACACGATTGAGTAAAAACATAGGAAGTCTGTGGCGGAACGTCAATTTACGACAACAGACTATCTCGTTTCGGGTGTCCGTTCCATTAAGACCCTCCCCTAATGGTTTGTGTAACTCGACAACCGTACCTACACGTTATATCCTGCTAAAGCTTTCTTTTAATAAAATGAAATAAAAAAGAATGATTAACACGAAATCGATTTCTTTCATAGATGTTCCCGAGACTCGTTTTTAATACATTTTTTGCAATCAGACAAAGCTGTCCCCCCATTGTCACTGGAAATCCGTCATTAAACTTTATGAGGCACTAGTAAAAGCGGTTAGATATTAAAGCTATCAAGCCATAACCATTTATTTGAGTAGGTGCTTCACTGTATCATTCTTATCTCCAGAGCTATGTCTTCAAAGATTACCGAGCATATTTGCCCTCAAACCGATAACGGGTAAGGTGAAGTAAGTACACTACTGTTCAAGACAATTCAATTAATATCACAATGACATACTCAGTACTTAAACTTAAACTTTATCATCTTGGATTCATTATTATGGTGCTGCCACACTGCAGTTAAAACAGTTTACAAACATAAGTAAACAGTTTGTAACAAACATTTGATCACAATGATAGAAAACGTTTTCGTGTCAAGTAATGTTAGTAAAAAATTAAAAAAAAATTGTAAGTTAACCAAATGCATCGCGCATTTAACGAAAATGCTAACAAATAAGTTAAACACTTGTTTTTAGCGTGCTCTGCGCTTTGCGGTGTAGTGGAATTGTCAGTTGTTCCTCAGTTGTCTCGCACGCGCAACGTGGTTAACCGATGAAAAAACAAGGTGGTTTAGATAGAAGTGTGTGTTTTGTTTTGAATCTGTAGTGGATGCGCATGAACAATTAATCTAGTTACAATTGAAGTAACGAACATGTTCACATCTAATACCTACCTATTTCCTAACATTTATTAGTAAATTAGTGTTTGAAAATCAGAAAATGAACCTATTCGTCGATTGGGTAACATTTTTACCATAAGTACATATCCAGATAAATCATGACAAACCAAATGGAAAGCCCGTGATTCTTTTTATCCGCATGTGCGTTTCAACTTTTATATGAAAGCTTTCTAAAAACACAATGCAGCAGATTTATCATAGAATGGTAACAGCTGCGGCTATGTTTTCACAAAAATATTCCAATTACGGCCATGTTGTATTTACGGCACACGGGGAGTCGGATATCGTACAAAACGAATCACGTGCCACATTCGACAAATAATATAGGTATTCAGTAAAATTTCATGGCACCTTTTACAAAATGTACCTTCCTACCATCAATCAATAGTCATTTATTTAAGCAATGAATTATACCTTATGGCCTTGTAAGTAGGTATATGGTCACTTCTACCATTTAAAGCTGCGACGGACAGCATTGTTAAAAAAAGAGACACTGTCACTTCATGAATAATATTAAATTAATGATAATTATTTTTGAAAAATATTTCAATAAAACAGATTGCATTTCATTGCTTTTGCTCGTAGATGGAATTAATTGACAAGTTTTATTGGAACCCGGTTTCCGCGATCGCATCTCAAAGGGATGTTCGATATCAGATAATAAATTAGAGGTCAAAAGGTTTACAAACGATCTAAAACATTTAACTCGTCGATAGTACAACAGAATAAATTTACGTCACTTTGTTTTTGGAATAAACTGTTTAGCAAGCTTTTTGCGTGGCTGAACCCTCGTAAATAAATAAGGTAGTCATTTACTTGCAGAACATATAAAACGTGTCAGCGAAACCGCTGTCAAAAGTTTAGTCAAACATAAAATTAAACCAATGGAAAATATTTATACATAGATAATATAGTGGAGTAAATGAAGCGAAAAATACGGTCTTACCTCCGAATTTTTTTACTGTGAACCGATTTGCATGAATTTTTTGGAATTAGGCTCATCTTACCCTTAACTTTAAAAGTGAAAATGATCTGAACTCCGCCTATTATTTTTAAGGGGTGTAAACCACCCCTTAATGGAAAAAATTACATTGAGCCATTTTATCGCTAGAAAACATGTCTAATAGCAAATGGTGAAATTGTAAAGTATTTTCTTACATAATTACCTCATATTAAAATCATTTTCAACCCCTTGAAGATCTTACAACCCTTGCAAATGTGTCATAGTATGGTATAAATATATACCATATAAATATATTATGGCGATAATATTTGTGTATTATCGCCATAATATATTATTAATATAGGTTAGGGTGCGGCGGGGGTGGCCCTTGGGCCACCCTTAAGCCTCGAACGTCTAAATGTTCTGAAATGAACACAAAAAAGGTGACAAAGACTTACTGTCCTAACATAACATTGATTACTACGCCCAAATATAGTTATTTTACACATTGCCGGTGGACCAGCAGGTATTCCATATAATTCCGAGGAAATTTATACATTTCCTAGGATATCTATGCATTAAATAGTTTTTCAAACAATATTGTACACAGTTCCTAAATAGTATCGGAACTGTACACATTTCCTAGGATTTGTATTCAATTCCTTGATTTCATACATTTCTAGTAGCATATATACACATTACAATAGTTGTGGGTCTCTATTATACTGCGTACTTTCACATTGCTCCAAATATTCGCACTCCGAAATTTTCAGTTATTAAGTAGATAAAAATATGTTAAGTTTTTGGACCATAACTCCTTCAATTTTCATGCTATCACAAGTTATAAAACACCATTGTAAAGGTAATTAAAAGAGCTACAACATCCTTTATTGCAATATATAGTAAAAAACCTTTTTCTGAAACGGTGAAGGGTTAAAGGGCTTAAGAGAGGCTGTGATTCCGCTGCCACGCGCTCTTTAAACAATCATAACTCCGTCAATTTTTGTTTCACAGAAAAACCAAAACATTGAAATTGTTTGTCAGAAAATTATCAATTTTTTTATTTCGACACTTTTATACGTATCTGTCGTCCTTTTTGAGATATTATGAAAAATAGGGTGGAATTTTATAAATATTTGAAAGTTTGTTTTTTATATAATCATGAATTTTTTGAAAAATACGTGTCCTGAAGCAGCCAAACTGATACTATCCATCAAACTCTTCATAATAAAGTTAATTCTAGGCGGAATACGATTAATTTTAATTGTGGTGGAAATGGCACTTATGAAACCCATTGATTTAAAAGAAAAAACATTAGATGCTCCCCTTATTTGCAATACAGCTCACTTATTTTACGTGCAAAAGACTTTAAATAGTGCTCATTTTAAAGCTTATTTTATGCGCTACAAAACCCTTTTTTATTAGAATGCATAAAATGCATCTGCTCGCCACTAGATGGCATTGACCACATCGATTAAATTTCAGATAAAATAAAACACGGCTTTGATCTTTAATATCTAGCTTAATATTGCACGTAGAATACTTTATAAAATACCAAATTGTTCATTGTTTTACCTGCTACAACTTTGTTCTTGATGAAATTTTCGATAAACGTATATTTTTGGAGATATTTGCAAAAAACCGATGAAAACCGTGAAAAAATTGCAAATTTTCAATAGCCAATAACTTGAAAAGTATTGGATTTTTTGAAAAGCTATATATATGATTTTTGCTTAAAATTAGGCCTTCTATTGATATCCGAAGCAATTTTGAAAAAAAAGAAATTCACCCCCGAGAAGGGGTGGCAACCACACCCAGGGTGGTTGCGGAGTTCAAATCATTTTCACTTTTGAAGTTAAGGGTAAGATGAACCTAATTCCAAAATTGTATGCAATTCGGTTCACAGTAAAAAAAAACGGACCCATAATGCTTCGTTTACTCCGCTAATAGTAAGTCGCACGAGCTCGGAGCCACGCACTATCCCTAAGATTAGGGGTATTAAGTAAGCAGATTATTTGTTGGGTAAGTAGAATGGAACAACCCAGCGTGATTATGGAAATCAGGAGTCGACGATTATCCGGCTCGATGAATACTGATGATTATTTCGAGTAAATATTTTATACGTAGCTTTGGGCACGGTTCATTTAAATTTATACCCAGAAAAGCTTTTGATGGTTGTAGGTATTATTTATTTAATCAGTGGTTATTTTTGGTTAGATTTATTAAACAGAGATAAAACCATTAGGTCGAGTTAAATCGGTGTAAGCGTAACTCTTCTAGAATTACGATCGAAGTGAGTTGATCAAGAAAGGTTAACCGTTACCGATAGTTGAAGAACCATAAGAGTATCTATACTCTATACTAATATTATAAAGGAGTAGAGTTTGTTTGTTTGTTTGTTTGTTTGTTTGTTTGTTTGTTTGTTTGGTTGAACGCGCTAATCTCAGAAACTACTGGTCCGATTTGAAAAAATCTTTCACCATTGGATAGTCCATTAATCGAGGAAGGCTATAGGCTATATATCATCACGCTATGACCAATAGGAGCGGAGCACCAATGAAGAATGTTTCAAAATCGGGAGATTTATTTTCCAGTGGAGAGCTTCCGCTGCGTACGCTGCGTAAACGGTTAAAGTTACGCTAAAATGATGTATGATAGAATTGTTCCCCTTCAAAAGTTCTAAAAAAAAGTCCGCGATAGCATATGTCTATCTGTTAAGGTTGGCTCACTGTGACCACTTTTATACTAACCAAATTTGTTCGAAAATTAAGCATTATTTGTGAAGGTGTTTTTATGAAGATAATATTAATCCTTATCCAAATAAATACGTTATTCATCGCAAGTATTTAATTTAAAACAAAATTGCCTTTACATCATTCGATTTCAACGAATATCTTAGGAGATATCGCAAATTTAAAATAACATTGCACCAAAATAATGATAAAGTACTGTACTGCGCGCGCCTTTATGTACCGGGCCGGCGCGTGCCGTCATCAGTTAGCTCTGCGGGACCATCCTTCTACGTAAACGAAGGGGGTTGAAAGTTAGCGTTAGCCCAAAGTAACTATTCCACGCGGACGGAGTCGCGGGCAGAAGCTAGTCAACTTATATGGGAGGGTTCCAAGGCAGGTTGGCGATTGCACTGTGAACTCGCACAAAATAAAGCGTAAACTTTGGGGATAACGGCTTCAGGGGCAACAAACGGCTCGTCGGAATTAAACTGACGTATTTACAAATTAAATGTTATATAGTTCTGTGAAAAATGTTTCGAATAAAAAAATAATAAACCAATTCTGACATGTTTATTTAAAAATAGATTGGGGGTTGCAATTCCAGACATTAATTATGTGCGTATTAGGTTTACCTACCTATTAGTATTAGATTGAAATAAAGAAACGATCAAAAAATAATATACCGGATATATTTAAGTACGTATGGTAAGTATAACAAATACTAAATACATGTAAAAGTTATGATTATTTCAGAGTAGATCATTCAAATGCGAAGGTGAATCTATTTATTTCTTGCATTTCTACTATAAAGATTATGAAAGGTATAACTAGATACATAAAATAATGCAAATTTGGCTGATTTGGACAATTTCATAAACTACATATCCGGTACCAAAAACTTATTCTATATTCCAGAGTTTTTCAATGCTTTAAAAACAGATACAATTGGTAGCAAATATTAAATACGGTAAACCTAGCTGTGAAAAACAAATGAAACTTTTCTCACAAGTTTTTACAACAGTAAAAGTTGTCTTGCAAATAAGATCACATTGTAAAGTATGTGTTTATTCTTGGATTGCGAGCTTTTAGTCTGGTCTTGTTTTATATTTTTTGCTCAAATATAATAGAAATACGAGCACAGCATTGTTCCTGAATGCCATGTCATGTCACAGTCACCAGAGATATTTTGTTACACAATGTGCATTTCTTTTTTTTTATTCAAACAAAAATTGTTGCTTCTTCATCGGAGAATATTATTTTTTAAAACAATTATAACTTTCCGAGATTTTTTTGTTTATCAGTGATCAGTTACAATTTCATCATGATACACTAATTGGGAGGCTGCTCAGTGCTCATCTATACTAATTTTATAAAGAGGTATCGTTTGTGAGTTTGTGGCGTAGTAAGGGAATCTATGGATTTACTGAACCGATATTCTAAATTATTTCACCAACAGAAATTTTATCCTTGTTTTCCCATGGGAACGGGAACTACGCGGCTGGAACCGCGCAGGGGCAGCTAGTGACATATGTTTTGCTTCAATAGTTAAAAAGAATTATTTCATATAGTTACGTAATTCACAATTGTAAATCGACTTATTATTTATCTTTTAATATAAGAAAGACTATCTCAAATACCCCAGTTGATGTCGGAAAGTACATGAGTATTTATAAGCAAATAAATAAATGGAAGCTTAACCTACTGCGGCCGCACGCCCTGAAATAGCCTCTCAACGAAAATTGCTTTGTCTCTGTGAGCACAAACCACCACACATTCCAACGTAAGTGGATATAGAGATGCTTACATAACAATAATATCACGAACAATAATATCACGAATTGAGTTTATGAATGAGTGCATTGAAAATTCCATCATATTATGTATGAAAAAAAATCCGCTAATCTTTATCACACTAAAAAAAGCACGTTAAGAGAATCAAGCCTTAGACCAAAGGAATATAAATCTAGCAAATGAATTATTTATTAAATGTTCTTGCGCATCATTACTCACAGGCAGAATGTGTAGCAAATATGCAGCTAGCAAAAGTTAGGAGTAAAGCTTTCCATTCAAGTAGATCTATATAGGCATCCGCCTTAGGCTCAAGCCTCGTCATGCATATTCAAAAGTGGCGGGCTCGAGCCAAGTGGCTCAATGTTACTTTGCGACGCTAAACTGCCGAGTCGAGGTCGCCAAACTAATGCTGGTGTGTATAAATGGCTCAATTTATTGGACGTTAATTACCAAATTGTAGGTACTTAAGCATGATATTTAATTGATCTGTATATCTACTTAGTGTAAACTTTATCCTTCAAATGTATTGTGATGTTTCGTCTTTCAAAGTTCGAATAAGTGTTTAAAACACACAGACTGATTGAACAATTTGTGATATTGAATTTATTTACGTCATTTGGTAAAGTGTAGTGCTGATTTTGCTGTTGCTATGAGAGTATAAAGTATCATTAGCTGCACGATAGCTAACAACAGAACAGTAACTATATATCAGTTTCCTAGGCAGGGAGTGCGTAATGCGTAATTCATTAACTATTAGTATTTGGTCTCGGACTAATGTCGAACATTCAAATACAGTTACTACAGTTAGTACTATTAAATTATGCATAGCCCTGTAATATAGGATTTTCCTTGTTGCACTGGTTTCGATGTCAAATTATTTTGTCAAAGTATCATGTAGATAATAATCGGTTGAAATATAAGGCAGGATCCATAACTCAATCGCTCATCGCAATAAAGGACATTTTTGGCATACGTGTTTCGCACATAAAGTGCAATATTATTCTTAGCAAGGTACACATTTTCCGTCAGTAAGAAAGATTTTTCATATTACAAACAAATTATGCCTTGAATTTAGTTATTAACCACAAATGTTATTTATTATTGTATCAATACGATTCTGTTATTAATAACAGTTTATTTTATAATATCTTTGGATTATTCTAATGCCTATGTACTTTTGTAGAATTTGACGGCTTTAACATCACGATATTTTTATTAGATTCTCTGTACGTATATCTATAGACATAGGTTACTTAAACTATAGCTAGAATATTTTACTAGACAAATATCGAATAACTTAGGCAATTACTTGTTTAATTACTGTTATAAATTATGCTACTATAGAGACTTGTAACATCATCATATAATTAATACCTACACATACGTTATCACGGAAGTTGCACAAAAGGGCCTAAACCTGAGACCAACATTTCACCGAAAATACTTTAAGTCCCAACTTGTGACAATGTGGTGAGCATTGCGCTGGGGTCTGGGGAATATTATCATTCCCGGGCTGAAGATAAAATATTCTAAATAATGAAACGATAATATTTTTTTAGGTATATCAAATTTCGAAAAATGTTAAAGTAATACCGGGTACGTACCTACACACTTCTTTCTTGATACGCAACATCAAAAGTGACAACGCCCTCTTTAATACTTACATATATTATTTAATAGGCATGTTACTTATTTATGTGTAACGCGATATGTGGATTTAATCAGTAATTCACATGAATTTTCCCTATGCTGCACTCTGAGTAATATCATAGTATGCGTAAAGTCGCTCGAGGCAAAGCCACAAATGGACGCATTTTAGCGATCCAATAAGGAAAATTTCCACAGCATTGTCTATAAAAACGCCCAGATGGGAGCTTCACATATTGGGTAACATTTGCCAATTTAGACCAATAAAAACTTTGCCTTAACTGAATTAGATAACACTGAAATATTTATAAGTACCTAGGCGCTTGTACCAAGAGAATCGGGAACCTGAACATTACAGAATCGAATTGAATATTGAAAATAATATAAAAGGTATATTTGACTAAGCACTCTACTGATTCAAGAGCCTAGTTAGTTACTTTGTGTTCCCCAAACCACCGTTATTTACATGAAAAGTTGGCGAACACGACTGTTTCGGACTCGCGAACCCTTAATCCTGAGTTATCGGTTAAAACTTTGAATCCTCCGTTACGACAGTTGGCAATATCATTATTAGAGTTAGGATCAAACTTTTCAGAAGTCAAATGTACTTACATGATACTATATCAACATCTAACATGTTATGTTTATATTTACTAATTTCATTTAGAGTTTATGCTCGCAATAGTAGACAAATCAAGACCAATTGCCTACATAAATGATTAAAGAAGCAAAATAGCTTATTTTCTCATTTATGATGGTACCTACGTAAAAAAAACAATCAATTACAATGTGAAATTTATCTTAAATGTGATTATATACCTAACGAAGAGTCTTTGTACCAACATAGAAAGGCACATCGAATATATCTAGGGTAGGTATTTGGAATATATACTTATAGGATTAAATAAATTAAATAATATATTAATTTTTGAGCATTGTAGATTTAGGTGAAAACAATCTACAATCTTCAGAGATTGGTGTAAAAAAATTTGTAACCTTTTCTCTTCATTCGGCTTACCACTCGATTTACCCAGTACCCACGTTTGAGGATAAGAATGCCCTTATATAATAATGTATCATACGGTAAAGTTATCTCTTTTAAAATATGAGGGCCATGACCTAAAAACTTGATATTATAAAAAAATATAACATTTTCCGCAGTTTATAAGTGCTACAGCAATGTTACATTATAACCCGCGCAGATAGAGAATTGATCTGTAAATGGCGGCCGCTCTCATGCGTTCTCGCTCACTCTCTATCGCTGTCTATACTCACACAGTGAAGTAAGCGCCGCAAAAAAATAATCAAACAAATCAGTCAGGATTCGCTTTCCAAGCTACTTTGACGCACTCCGAGTTATCGTTAATTTCGTTCCGTTAGGTCTGTTATTTTGTTGTTTTTGTTGATATTGTTGTTTTGTTGAGTTTGATTGTTATTTGTTTGCGTTACGTTTGATTGTTATTTATTTTCGTTAAGTTTTTGTTACGAACGTTGACATTTTGTTTGTGATTGATTGAACAATGGCTTCACGAAAACGTGGAAAGGTTCTTCACAGTGATGCACGTGAAATTGTTTACTGGCCAAACGCGTTTTCAGTTTGCCTTACCTTACCTTAGTGCTACCTGAAACTCTGCTCACCCCGTAAGGGATTAAGATGTGCCTTTATGTATGTATGTGAGGTGGTATTTTTGTAATTAATAAAGACAAATTTTAAAATCCAGTGTTTTAAGTACCCTTGCTCCTTATTTATTTAATTAATATTTTTTGACATAATTTTTACTATTATTATATAGTTAAAAATATTATAAAACAAGAATAATTTATAACAAAAAATGTCAATAAAAAAATATCAACGTTTGAGAAAGAATTGAAGTGATATTACGAATTCCCTCCGTTTGTGTTGTCCCAAGAAGCTAGAGTTCTTCGTAAACTATCGCTTTACTGAGGGCACGAGGAGCTGTCAGGACATGACGGGGATGACAAAACGACTTTGTGATAGGACTTACGACGACGAAAATAAATTTCTTCCCACATAAGACATGTGTTGTATGGGCACGGATCCCTTTACCTTTCCAAATGGAAGAACCAAACTTGTTTTGCCAACCGTACCATAAGTACCCGCCGCCATTTTCAGATCTATTCTTTATATGCGCGGCTTATACCTGCCTAGTCCTACCACCTTTTTCTTTCCAAATTAATTACCGTTTGTTATTAACCCATTACGACTTATAACATTCACATTGATAAATAATATCATTAAGACATATAACAAAACGTGAAAGTATGCATGTATTCATTTATAGAAGTAGGTTCATATGTCTGATCAATAAGATTGTTATGTTTTCTTTAGATGCTTACTAGACAAGCAATGACATAACTACAACAAGAATGCAACCATCCACGTGCTCTAGATTCATGAACTCTTTATGTAGATAAATATAGACCGAAGCAAGATCACAAGAGGCATTTAACAATGTCGTGTGGGACGATTTATTCGCTGCGAATTTACGAGGAAGCTCGTAGATACTTAATTTCGCTACAGCCGCCTTGTTTATAATGACTCTGATAATGACACGCCACAAATATTAATTATTACCTAATAAATTATACGAGTATCTTTTACGGTAAGCTAGTGAACACGCGGCCGTTTTTTGCATGAATTCTGTATAGTAAAACGTAGACATACTACGTACCTACCCACGAAATTGGTTTCAAATCAACCATAGTGAAACTGTCTTTTAGAATATGGTCATAAGCTTTTGCCCTCTATGGTTTTATATTAGTACGAACTTGACTATAAAATCGTCTCTTAAAAAGGTATGTCTCGTATGTATTGTCTCGTCACTACTTGCTTTAGTCACGCTTCTATGATCAATATACGAGACAATTTTTTTTATTTCGAAGCGCGTGATGTATTATATTTTTAATCAAATAAAAAAAGATGTTGCTCCGAGACTATCTTTATTGAAAGTACCTAACTATATTATTTTGTTACATATAATAATATCTACGGCTGTTAGTATAAAAATATGACACGCAATTCATTTGATGCAGACAAGCGAATTGCGCTGAAATTACAGTGGATTGTAAATTACGTACTAAACCAAGGTAAACCCAGTCTAATTTTAAATGTTATGTTAGCTCAACAGTAGGTACCTATTGTTACTGAGCTTTGAAATTGTAATGTGGTTTGAAACCCTTTCTGCTATGTAATTTATGTCAATGATATATCAGTTAACTATAAATCACTCAACATTAATAAACTTCAAACAATATTAGTTACAATTGTGTACCATAAAAAAAATTACTCTAGAAGAAATAGTGAAACAACATTTTGATAGGTATAAACATTGAACAAACACCGTTCCAAATCTGATTTGGCAAGCTCTGTCTCCCTACAGAATGTTAATTTAAAAAGATCACAATGAACAAATTGCAGTAGACAAAGCGAAATGATGGATTCAAATGAGGGAATCTAAATTCAGTGATTGTTCACATTTCGTGCCTGAAAATTTAAAACCAACTCCTGGGCATGTTCTATGGTAATTAGATGTCTATTTTATATGCGGGAAATGAAAAAATAATGCAAGGAAGTAACCCTTGACAATTTCATAATACTTACAATTTATATACTACTAGCGGACCCGGCAGACTTCGTTCTGCCCACCAGCGCCATCTACCGGGTCCAAATTGATGTATTATACATAAAAACCCTCTCCATGAAATACTCCATAATTTGGTGAAAACCGCATGAAAATCTGTTCAGTAGTTTTTGGGTTCATCACGTTCAGACAGACAGAGGCGGCGGGGACTTTGTTTTATATATATAGAAGATTATTATTATCCAATATTAAAAATTCAATTAGATATACCTATGTACCTACAAAGTATTTTGAACAATAATATACTTTAAGACTGCTTCATTTAAACAACATAAGCATGCAAGTTATTGTATTAAAGCTGGATTCCAAGAGTTTAGATAGCTTTCAACTGACACAAAAAAAGACCGCAATCTTTTACTGCCCCATAAAAATTACACCGCTGAATCGTTTGATTCGCTTGATAAGATTTTTATTGCGTATATATGGCGATTACTTTTCACGTAGAAAATAAAATATCTTTCATTCGTATGAGTATCAATAAACTTTGTAGATATAAACTCTGCTGACATTAAATGTTGAAGGAATACTAAAATCATTAGGTACTGCGCTATTTTGCATTTTATCTGCTCGGTAAGGATCACCTATTCAAGATCGTGACGCAGTAAGTTAAATGAGAACAAGCGGCGAGCTTCTGTTGGCCTTAGCTTTAAGAATGTTCGCGACCTATAAACTCTTTTAGCTACATTCAAGTATCGGCAGCTCTCGAACTTATCTTCATTAATCAAACAACTTCACCCGAGGCTTTTAACACAAACATATCTGATGAGAATTCTGTTGTTTACCTTTCATGTACTTTTATAGTATTTATTTCTACATTATTTATTATTAGGTAAACAATTTTTAGAAAGCTATACACATTGTCAATGAATTATTTTTTGTTTGGATCGGTACCCTTATTTGACTTGAAACTTTGTTACCCTATTCTTTGAAAGATATCAGCATTTCAAAAAAGTAATTCTGCAATGATTAATTTAAATTAATTCAATAAATATATTTTTATGTAAGTTAAAATAACTGCAGTTGTTTTAATTAAATTATCTAATCTTAAAAAGCTCATCTCATTGAAATCACTAAAAGACAACGACTGTAGTGATTTTGACATTCAACAACAGAAGATAACAAAAACTCGTTAACAGAATCTGTCTTTAACAACTTTGAGATAACGGTCGCTGATATTACAAGTCTACCCTATGCTCTGATAATCAGTTTTTGCCCTCTATAGAATCATCGGGTTCGCTCTGATATCGATTTTCTTCTGCCAAACTCTGCGTTGATTTATGATAGCATTTACTTTTCTTTCTGAACGTTAGGTACTCATTTCAAAGTCACGATAAAGTTAATAGTAGAAATATAACGTCGTCATAAATGATAGATAGTAATAAGATATGTGGCTGTAAAATTATGTTTAGGTACATTATACATTACATTATATTAGCTTTAGTAGAAAATTTTTAATAATAAAGAAATATTTTCATACAATTACGATTATAATGAGTTAGATCGAAGTATATATTAACAGTACATGTAATACTATTTTTGATCATTTTTTTTAATCTTTGGATATAAACACTGTAACAGAACTTATATATCATGGTTAATTTGCCACCCAAGCCTTTGATTCCTATCAAAAGCGAGACCAATTTGATTCAACGATGATATTAATAAATATATTCTGTAAAAGAATTAAATTAATTATACAAATAGATTAACAAAATGGTACGAGCATAAAAAGTATTAAAGCATACAAACGGCAGCATTTCGATGGATCTGTGCAAAATACCACCTCTCGCTACAATGGATTAAATTAAAGCCATATATCGGAAAATTAAAGCGCTGGGTTTCAAACAGTGAATATTACCGAGAATATCATATACGCAATCTCTTTTTTTTTTTTCACTGTAAACCTAATTAGTATTTCAATACAAGGTTCGGCGCTTGCGCTCATGCTAGTCGCACGTGTCATCTAATCACCACCTCCCACTTTTTTTTTTCGCGCCGTCCATAGTAATGGGGCTTGTCGATAAAAAGTTGTCGATAAAAAGTTGTCGATATGGATAGTTTTTTAAAGCGTTCCAATTCTCTCGGCAAACGCCCTCTCGAGGGCCCAGTCAACACCAGTGAATGGAAAATTCCCAAGAGAGCCGCTCGCCCAACCGAACAACACCCATCACAACCAATCAAGACTACTAACAGTTTTAATCCACTGCCTGGCACCCAATCATCTGAGGACTCCAGCATTAAGCTTCGTGATGCTGTCACCAAAAAGGTCAGTCGTATTCCCCCCATTGTCTTGGAGTTACAACCTACATGGACGCATGAGTACATCAGAACCACCATCATGTCTCACTCTAAAAGCTTCCACCTCCAGTACAGAAGGAACAATCGAGTGGCCATAGTCTGCTACACGCCAGAAAGCCATCAAGCCATCAAAGAAGGTCTACGCTCCAAGGACATGGCGTTTCACACCTACTCCCGTAAGGATGAGAAAATGTACAAAGCAGTAATTTTTGGTCTTCCTGATTACATCGAGGAAGCATTACCATCCGAAATCGCCGCGCTTGGATTCGAAAATGCGATTATTCGTAAAATGAAAGTACCTGCTGAAAAGTCCTCTTTCTGTCCCCCCTTTTTGATACAATTACCTCCTGGTGCTGATTTTGCTAAATTTCGACAAATCAAACTCCTATGTAATAGTGTAGTACAAATTCGCAAGTACCGGAGTAACAATCACTACGGAACTCAATGCTACAGATGTCAAGGATTTGGCCATTCGTCTAACAATTGCAACTTGCCTCCACGGTGCGTTAAATGTACCGAGTCCCATGCAACTGCAGAATGCCCCAAAAAGACCCGCTCCCAGCCAGCTAAGTGCTGCAACTGTGGCGGAAATCATCCTGCAAACTTTCGCCAATGCAACGAGCGTGAAAAATATTTGATGATGATGCGGGAACGACAGGAACAAATCAAAACCACCAGAAGCATCAAGCCCCCGCCGAAGATAAGCGTAGTAGACGACCGTCCTTGGAATGTGGTTGCTGCTGCTAATACACAAAATACCATTGTCAAGGAGGAACCTCAAGATCAGACGACCGCTGACATGCTAGCCATACTAATGACGATAAAAACCATCAAAAGTCAATTTCTAGGATGCGCCAGTATGATGGACAAAGTCATTCTCATTTTAACTCATCTTGGACAATATGTGTGACACTCAGAATTTACGTATTATTTACTGGAATGCTGATGGCATTCGTTCAAAAATCACGGAGCTGTTGGATCTGGTAAGCGAGCTATCTATTGATATTGTGGCCCTGTCGGAGACCAGGATTTCTCCCCACACCAAATTGCATACTCCTGGATTTGTCTGTTACCGGCAAGACAAAAAACCTGACGGACACGGTCAGGGAGTAGCTATTTCAGGCAAATCGAACATAGTGCACACCCCGTTAATCGCTCCCCAGACTCAAAATCTGGAATCTATTGGAATTAAAATAGGTCCACTAAAAAACGAAATTGCCCTAATCTCGGCCTACCAATCGCCTAACTTAGCTTTACTACCGACCGATCTGGATAAAATTCTAAATGTACACTCGCAATCACTAGTTATGGGTGATCTTAACACAAAACATCCATACTGGCACTGCTCTGGTTCCAATGCTCATGGCGAAACCCTTTTCGACCACATGATCAACAATGAATACGACATTCATGCACCCTCTCGCCCCACTCTAGTCCACTATCATAGTACACATACACCATCTACTCCTGACATTATCCTAGCTAACTGCGCTCGAAGCCTTTCGGAACCCCAGGTAATTACAAGCCTATCCTCCAACCACCTACCTGTTTTCTTTAGAGTCGATCTGGAAGTCAACAGAGAGGAGCGAATCATATTTAACTTTAGAAGCGCAAATTGGAAAGCCTATAGATCCTATTTAAATGAGTCCATAACTTTGAACCAAACCACTTTCAACTCATCAGAGGAAATAGACCTTGCCATAGAACACCTTACACACTCAATTATAAATGCACGTAACAAAGCAATCCCAACAGTAACTAGTGCTGGAAGTATTAAACTCCCCCGACGGATCAAAACACATATTAAAATTAAAAACGATCTTCGTAAATTAGCTTTGAATTATTCAAATCCTTATAGTAGACGTCAGCTTTTTTCACAAATCAACCACATGCAAAAACTTATTAAAACTAAAATACAAATCCTAAATGACAATGTCTGGAACGACAAACTCTCTAAAATTACCAACCCTACATCCGACTTATGGAGAGTGGTAAAATCAATCAACCACCAGACCATCTCAATACCTCCTCTCATGATGTCGAACAACCTAACGACTTCCACTGAAATAGAACAATGTGAGACACTATCGAATTCCTTCCTAGAAAACATGAATTTAACTAAGGATTGGGATAGCGACGCTGACACAGAAGAAACAGTTAGAGAATCTATTAGCCTGCTGGATTGCTGTCAGATCTATGATCACCCATCGCTTGTTAGGCCGAATGAGATCCTCAAACTAGTTAATAAACTTAAATCTCAAAAATCACCTGGTTTTGACGGCATAGGAAATGGCCTACTAAAAAACCTCCCTCGGAAAGCCTTTGTGTTCTTAACCAAAGTCTTCAATGGCTGCTTGCGTATTGCATATTTCCCTAAAGCCCTAAAACATGCCAAAATCATAGCTATTAAGAAACCTGGGAAAGATCCGTCTATTCCATCTAGCTATCGACCCATCAGTTTATTACCGAGCATAGGAAAACTCTTAGAATCTTTAATCCTCTCACGTCTCTCTAAAACAACCGCGCATAGATTGATACCCGAACAATTCGGATTTCGAAGTTCACACTCGACCACACAACAATTGGCCAGAGTTACAGAGAACATAGCACATGGCTTAAATTGCGGTTCGTCTACTGGTATGATATTACTGGATATTGAAAAAGCGTTTGATTCTGTCTGGCACGAAGGCCTTATACACAAACTAATAACAAATGAAGTACCTCTATGTCTAGTTAAACTCATTCAAAATTACCTACAAGAGCGCTCTTTCTCTGTCTTTATAGGCCAGAAACATTCAGCTCCAAAAACCATCCCAGCTGGTGTCCCCCAAGGATCTATACTAGGCCCCTACCTCTTCATTCTTTTCCTGAATGATATACCCAAACAGCCACGCACCCAGCTCGCTATCTACGCGGATGACACAGCTACCTATACGACAGACAAAGATATCGACATAGTTATTGGGCGGCTACAACTATCTTTGGACCTGCTCAGCCATTATTTTAAGACCTGGAAATTGAAAGTCAATTCTACAAAAACTGAAGGTATTATGTTTACCACTACCCGTAAGCTACCAGCTAGGTTACTAAACATTGATAAGACACAGATAACGTGGCGCGAGTCAGTAAAATATTTAGGCATAATCTTGGACAAGACTTTGAATTGGAGCAAAAATACTGAATTAATTACCAACAAAGGTACTAAAGCCTTAAACTCATTAAAACCTATTTTGAATCGTAAATCTATTCTCAGTCCCTCCACTAAATTACTTATATATTCCACACTGGTGAGACCATGCTTAACTTACGCTGCACCTGTCTGGTCCAGTTTGGTCGAAACCAAATTCAACAAACTCCAAACTATCCAGAATAAAGCTCTAAAATTGTCCTATCACACACCATTTCGCACAAACCTCAAAAGATTACATATAAAAATAAAATATCCCCTATTAAAAGATTACATATTAAAAACATCACGAAAATTTTATTTGCATAAAAACCCTTCACATCGTAATCCTCTAATATCTACAATAGGTAAAAGTAGACTCCGCACGTTATCGTACGCTCGCACGTACAATCGATACAGACTGCCCCATCACTATTTCCTCCGTGAATCTTGACGATAGCTCGCTCACTAGCCGATGCCGCTCGACCGGTTTGGTATTACTGCTGCCGCACCGAAATGTGAAACTACCCTGTTCTAATCACATTTTATAATAAAGTGTAAGTACTGTTTGTACGCAACGATTTGAATATATGTGGGTCGCACTAAGACTTGCACATAGTTATTATTATATATAATTAAATCACTTCAACTCAATTAACATAATATTTGTCAACCGATGTAATTAATGTTTGTAAAGGCGATTAGCCTGTGTAACAATTTAAAACCAATTACTTGTAAGCAAATAGAATAAGATCATTTGTAAACAGCACTGTAAATCTATTTATAAATAAAGACCTTGAAAAATCAAAATCAAATCAATACAATATGATACACATTCAATACGACCCTCACAAATTAAGGCAGATAATGTTTGATCATGTAATAATGTTATTGGGCTGCAAAATTAAGCTGTTGCAGTAACTAACTAAATAGGTAAATTTAATTACACATTATTCTTTCAAAATTTACTTGTCAACATTACAATATTCAATACATCCGTTATCGTTACTTTTACTCTCTACCAATAAATACTTTGCAAGATTTCAGAGCATTATTATTTCCTTATCCCAACCCTTCTTCAAGTTAATTATGCTAATACACCGCAAAGTAAAATTTAAAATTAATATTAACCTTAGGTCTTTGCTGGCTTCTCGCTTTACATTTCATTATTTTGAATAATTAACTTTAACATTTGTTGCTAAGGTAATAAAATGCACGAGCGTGATTTCATAAATCAAATATCTAAATTTCTAAACAATATGAAGGCATGATTTAATTAATTTAGTTGAAGAATAGGTTATGCGAAATATATAATATGTAGTACCTACTGGGTTCTGTAGTCAACCTTGAATATGTTTGAAAACAGTTCTGAGAAATTATCGGTCGCTTGTTTTATTCTATTTAATATTTAAACTACAAAACTACTTTCGACATCAAATCGTTTATATTTTCATTAACTTAGTTTGGAGCCGTTTGTATTATAATAGTAATATGTCTAATGCCTTTTTGTTTTGTTTCTATCGGTTGTTTGAAAGCTAGTTGCGTTTATCCAATTTATAGTCCCGCAAAGTAGAACAACTGGCAACATGCCTTAAACTGTTATTTTTTACTTTTTTTTACCCCTGGTTGGATCCTGCAAACCAAATAAAAGCCAGCCAATATCATCCTACACCATATACAAAGTTACTCTATGTCCTACACTGCGTTCAAACCACGCCAGAACAATAAATTAACAACAGGACTCAGCTAAAGAACTGCTTGACCAAATTGGCACAAAGCTAAAGGTTTAACAAACATAATTAAATATCCTTCTCTCGAATAAACTACCGGGATCAGCGTGTCGAAAAACCATCCTCTCAAATACATTGTTTAAAGCTTCTAATTTAATTAGGAAAAATAAAACACGTGTCTTATAATATTGATTAGGCGTATAAATACTTAAGCAAGGGACTTTTTAAATACACAACAGCTAAGAGCTTTAGTTTTGTTAGTTTTCAGAAAAAAATCTTTTTATTTTATAGTTTAAAGCAAATATAAATGAATGTTTAAGTATTCTCCTTTACAATTTGAACCCACACCATAGTATTTACGACAATTGCATCACTAAAAGTTTTCGTTGAAATTACATTTCATAAAAAGGCTTAGGTACTATGATTTAAGGGCCTCGCCGTTAGTGTAGTGAAGGCAAGAAGAGCTAGTTTAACGACTGCGAGGATTTATGTCGCCACATCGTCCTCGACCGACCTAATAACTACGAGTGTATGTATGAACTGTCAGGGTCTTAAGTCGGCCTTGGGGCGGGCGGCGGCGGCGCCACGCATTCGCTTACAGAACAAACGATGTTGAAACGATAGACATCAAAAGAAATGTAGGTACTTACATAATGAAAAATTTGAGATTAGAAATAAATTTACAGGAAATTAAGAGAGATTGAAAGTGTAAGACGACTAAATATTTAAAAGGTTTCAGTGTCTGAGCTTGTCTTGTGTTTTAAGGAAAATAATTTCATAAGCCATTAGAAGAAATTTTATAGATATATATCTGCTTTAAAGTCACTATTTTACTCATATAGGCTATGTAAGTGATTTTTTTCCGGCGTTACTTGGTAACAAATTAACACTACTTTTCCTTTGCAGGATTTCAATCTCATTATTGATAATTAAATATGCAAAAATTACGTCATTGAATTTCCTGAGAACCCAATAATTCCAACGAGGAATGTATCAAAGGTTATCTGCGTTTGAAACAGTGCGAGGTTTTCACCGCCCACAAATCTTCACGTTCAACTATTCTACGAAAACCGATTGGCCCAGGCGATGTAGGCGACTGAAACGTGGGCATGCGGACTAGCTGCTTTGGCTTATCTCAAATGCTACACATATTAGATTTACCCTTTCTTTGTAAGCCATTTTACCAGGTTCTTTTACGATACTGTAAGCTTTAGTCGCCTGTGTCGACTTTCCATCCATTTCAACGAAAATTGCTTAGAATAAAATTGGGATTTTTAAAAAAACCCCTTATTTTAGTATATAATTATATAAAAAATGTAACTGTCCATTGAATATTACTTTACTACTCACATTTTATTCACGAATAACTAACCTAACAATTTATTAATTTTGTCACAGCGTTGAAAGCTTGTGACACCTTGCTTTACAATGACAACAGAGAGTTGACATTTTACTAATTGAAGTTGTAGCCAGCCGGTTTAAAATTACTGTTTGAAAGTAAATAAATTATTAACTTCAATATTTCATATAATCCGAAATAAACTGACAATTGTATCATAGTTAGTTGTTTACCTATTCTAAATATCGATTAGTGCCTCAGGCATCAGCCGTTACATACCAACCACATTACCGCATTGATCCTCTATTGAACATTAACCGACAAGCGCATAGTAGAGCTGCCTATTCAATATCCATTATAATTTTAATATAATGTACCAAGGACGTTTGTTCCTACTCTAAACGTGGAGAACCCGCACTTAACGTTACAGTTTTTTATATCCAAAGCATTCAACCGTTTATTTCATCCACCCCATTGAAAAATGTAGTTGTAAAGCCTTTACTTGCTTCCACATCAAAGCAAATACAGTTTTGTTGAATACGCGCCAGTTTACTGAAATATGAAACGGTCAAGTAGATACACAGGCCCGGTACTTAAAAACATTCACCAATCTGCTTGCCGTTTCATACAAAACTCAGGCATTATGCCGCGTAGCTTTTTTGCGGTTTTTCATTGTTCGGATCATTGGCGTTTTGCGGTAGGGATAAATTTATAGAGTAGAAAATGGTCAGTTATCCAGGATAACAAAGTAGAATATCAGCATTTGCAAATGCCATACCTATGTAAGCCGAAAATATATTAAATTAAATGGGAAAACCTTCTTATTAGATACCTTTTACTGTATGGGCAAAGTATGCTTTCGAGGGATTCAAAAGGAAACGACGGCAGAGTATCCGGCGGCGCGGTGGTGTGAGCATTCGTAACAGTAGGTACCAAAGTGCATAATATAGATAAAACCTCAAAAATATTTTAATAAAAAGAGCAAGAATAATAACGATAAGTATTTTTATGTTCGAAATTGTTAATGAGCTAAAATACGTCTCCCTACAAAAGTGCCTACTCAATGTAATCCTCTTTCTTTCGATTTCTTTTCGAAATGTACTTATAAAAATTTCACAAGACTCTTTTCATCCACCGATTTCTTTTGATAGATTTTAACGTAAAACTGGTACCATTTAATCTACAACCGTAAATTTATTCTTAATCAAATATGCTTCACATTTTAACAAAATAGTAATTGCTGCTGAAAAACTCGAATTAGGTATACCTAGAAAATTTATACTTATTCCACCAATATACTACAGTGTAGGTTATTTTTAAGTTAATTTTAGTAACTGCGAACATTTTTTATCAGTAAGACTTTGCGAAGAGCTCGTACTATTGATACTAAATGTATGTATTATACATCAAGTAATTCATATATGGTATACCTCCATAGTAATTTAATTCCAGCTATATACTAAGAATGTACAATAAAAAGATGAAAATATATACGGAGCGTGATATAAGATACATTGCATAGCGTTAGTTTGTTACAAATTCGTTTGTTTCCAAGCGTTTAGTCTTAGCTTAACCGGTGTATAAATCGTGTCACGTTTCAACTGAAGCAATCTAGATTTTATCATGGTTGTGTACTCGCCATTTTATAGCCCCACGGGTGGCATCACGGGCATCACGGGCTCTGCTCTGTTTTTGGAGACACGTAATTGTTCGGTGTACTTATGTACCTACCCATTAAATAGATTAATTTACTTTTCTCAAGAAACTTGAAGCAATAAGATACATATCTGGATTGCGTCCGAATCATCGGCATTTATATTCAAATTAATACAAGATGGTCCGTTGAAAGGCTGAGGATGTATGCGGATCAACTGGAACATCCATCAAAATAAATCACTATTGTCAGAAAATTCTATCTATTCGACATCTCATTGAGGATTTCCACTCCACGCAGTACCCGAGGGACAAAGCTTACTAACACCAGTGAACTTCGGTACACACAACAACGGTTTATGTATGCCACTTTCACTTTATGGAAATTACGCCCGATCCCTCGGGTCTAGTATAAATTGAAATATCCTCTTAGAAAAAACATTGATTAAGTAAAATCGAAGCGAGTATAAATTGTGTAAATAGATTAAATAGCATGGATCTACCTAGATATGATTTCAGAAAAAAACTTGTTTTGTAATCACGCTAATTTTCATTGCCTATGTCAAAAATGGATGAAGAAGCACGGCACAAAAACTTATACTTAGAACAAAATTTGTTTGGAAGTAAAAGTTGATTTACTGGCCAAGTTTTATTGCTTTTGTTTTCAGAAATGTCCTTAATCTCGCTATTTATCAATGGGTCACTTTACTTGCAATGTAAAGTTTAAGAAGAATATCAAAAGGTATTTTTGGGAACGTCTTTGTTTGGTAATGGGCTTCTTCAATAAAATAAAATTGCTTAAGCTTTTAAAAAACTAATTGAAACAATATTATATTTGCATATTGCAAAAATATCACACTCACAACTTGTCACATTTAAATTATTTATAACTATATTGCTGCCTCTCTATCTACAAAGTGGGGACGAGTGAATTATATGGGTCAAAACCAGTTCTATCCCAGTTCCTTCCGTGACAGTACTTCCTACGCATTTCTAAACATTTTCATGATTTTCCCTTTTCATCGTTCGGAAGCTATGGCAGTAGGAACTGACCTCTATCCTTCTCAATTCTTTTTTGATTGTTAACCTCCTGCGTGGTTATTTATAGTTGTTGTGAACAGAAAATATACTATCTACCTTCTTCGTTGTGCTTCCTTTTTTGTTGTGCTGTAACTAAAAGAGCATACAACCATTTGTCACTGAAATATATAATAACAAAGGAAACGCAAAACGATTATGTTTGTAAAAACTGCGGTACTTACAATCAAAACATAAAAAGCTAATTAACTACAAAGTAAATATCAACCACAAATTAAGCATTTGAGTGTTCGCAACGTTTACCGGTAAGCCAAAATTAAATTTTACAAAATGAAAAGGTCTGTAGACACAAGCAATAGATAGGTAAACAAGGTTTCAGATGTTCGCGTCTGTTGGCTTCGTAAATATTTTGACGAATAGGTAGGTATTTCCTTTGGGGCACTCCTCAAAGTTTATTCGTCTCCAGCCAGCCGAGTTGACATAGTTCCGTAAAATAACACTTTTCTTTTTCGCGCAATTTTTCTTATAGCGGTAAGTGAAAGTCACTAAAAAAAGACAAAAAATATTTAGAATCAACTTTTTTATAGTTTCCTCACCGCCGTGACCTATTTTTATGTCAAGTTTTATGCCAAATATTTAATCATTCATGCGTAGGTAAGCGTCATGAATACTTTTATAATTTAGTGCATTGATTAAGTATAAGTTAAGAAATAAATGTGAACAAATAGGTATATTATTTAAGATCTCATATACCGTATCTCAGTAAGGAATTCCTAATGGAATGATCTTAACTGATGTTGCATTTTAATCAGTGCAGTCTACAATATTTAGAATTAAGATAACTTACATAATTTGAAACAGTAAGGTGTTGATTCGATTTCTAGTAATGTCATTACACTAAAGGAACAAAACGCTCATATATTATTACTAATTATGTCGAATGAACATAAAAATAAACAGCACTAGGGTAGACAAATACAGACTGAACATCCCATTCAAACATTTATTTATGTCAAGTGTGGCGCCTCTGCCATTAATGGTATTTTATTTGATGATATCACATAAATCATCTATTAAGCGCTGATAATAAATTTATAATGGATTTTCTTAACAGTTTACAATTATTATACATTACAATGATTATTGTATTCAGGATCAAACAAATCTAGATAGGTAGGTACAATACTTTTAATATTAACGACTCTTCTTATCAATTGAGTGTATTTCATTTTTATTCTATGTACATTTGGGATGTCTGAAAGTTCTATTTACGAATTAAAATTATTAGTCAACGTTAAGACGAGTAAATTGTCCAAGAGAAATATGTTGACACGGCTGTGCCAAAATGCTTCTATTCTAATTACGTTTGCCCCGCGTTATCTAAATTAACTTTGGGAACTGTTTCTCTAATTTTTCCTTGAATCATTTTAACATTGAACCCGTAAGTAATTACGCGTAAGTAATTAATATTAAATGAGTTCATCGCTCACGTTTCTCTCATGCTTGTTTATTAGAAAAAAAATACATTATGATAATTTATTTTAACAAAATAAAAATATTATTAGGTATGTTAAAAAATTAATTAATCACATTTAGTTATGTGAAGAACCTAATTAGTTTACAACAATGTAACATCAATATATATGTTTCTGTATTTGTAATTTGAACAAATCTAAACCTAACATTTTTCCTCATGTTAACAACAGCAAAAAGGTAACAATGGATTTTGTCGCGAAATTACTTTTCACTCAACGCAGCGCAGACTCTGAAGCGCCTAACACAAGCGGAGCCGACGTGTTGGAATTAATTCCATGTTTGTTTTTCTCACCGCGACTACGTAAACATTTTTCTCTCTAGTTGGTCTATGTACTGACAAACATACGTTGATTGTGACCATAAGCCAAATACAAGATTTTTCTTGTATAATTTAAAGAATTCAAGCTCTAGTTTACATCGTATTAAAAATACAAGTGCCACTCTCAAAGCTCTGGTTTTACTGTATCCTGATTATACTTAACATTTTTAATAGCAATAGGAGATGATGGTTTTAAGAGCAGATATTGCTAAACAACCAACTTATATTATTCTGCTTTAGTAAGAAAGATTATGAGAATTAATTATTGAAACCGCATAAGAAAAAAGTAGTATTGTACTGGAATTATCGTTCCGTTGATCGTCCAATTGATAAAAAATTGCCCTCATAAACTATATCCCTTAATTTACAGCATAATTAACTGGCTCTGGGCTATACATGTAAATAGTAGCGATGTGCCGAGTACGGTTTGACTCGAGTCAGACTCGATTCCTGCTTTGGACTCGCCTACTCGAATACCAATTTATTTTGATTCGAGTACGCCAGACTCGATTCCGGTACTCGAGTCAGGAAGAATCGTCTCGTACTTGCTAACTCGATTCTATTTATGCGAGTTCAATTGACTCGAGTCTAGTATACGAGTTTTGTTGAGTTGAGTTTTTTTTATTATCTTTCATTAAAAAGTAATTTAAACAACATTTACCGAACTTTAAAACACAAACGAATAACTGAAAAGTAATAACTTTGATACCTGATAAATATTAACTTATAAATATTTATAATCCTGAAGCATCTTCATAATCGGATATGAGCAAAATTTTTTCTTTTGAGGTCGATGCCAACCGCAACATTAGGAAAAAAGGAATCGGTAATGAGGGTTGATTCGAGTCTAGCCGGAATTCAAATACTGACTCGACAGCCGGACTCGAGTCAGTATTCGAATACCAAACATAGAATTCGAGTAGAGGGAATCGAGTCATGATTCGAATACCGTATAAACTGACTCGAGTCGACTCGATCCACCAAAACAGCGACTCGGCACATCACTAGTAAATAGCGTAGTGGATATGCCATTTTATAATATACTTCCTAAATTAAATATGTCAATGACCACTCCTATTATAGGAGATAGTATTATACTAAAACTTTGTGCTATATAGATAAAGAAGATCTAACGATGTTCTGGCTGCGAGTGTAAGCCCGTGGTTTCTCTACCCCTCCGGGATACAGGCGCCGGCAAAGTTTCAAAGTAATGTTTGTAGTCACTATTACGTAGTAGTTGCTCTATAATTCATATTATTTACATCAAAATAAATACTTTACTGGAATAAACTAATAAACAAGTAACATAAAATAAACACTGTGGGAAAATATTTTACATAGGACAAAAATCATATCGTAAATTAATGAAATCACTTTAGGGAGTAAAGAGAAAGCAAAACCATTTAGCGTTGTTTAAAGATCCCTTTATTAACCCAGCGTTGAACCCAACAAATTGAACCGAGAGCCTGCCTGAATGATATGAAGAAATCAATAACGTGGGGCGTGTAGCAAACTCTACAATAAAGGTTGGGTATCTTGCTAAGGCCAGATTACGCCGCCAAAGCAAACTCTCGCCTAGCAGATTTATTACTTTACCTTCCCCGATGTTTTGTAATACAATACAATATTATGACCTTATTTATCAATACTAATATTTCAAAAAGCAATTTGAATATAAAAAACAGTGAAGAATTCAATATAAAATTTGCGATATCCTACATTCTTCACAAAGAAAAAAAAGTGAAATTCAACATTATGTACTATTTATTTATAGCCAACGAAGTGTATGCAAAAATATAGCATGATAATAGTTTGAATCCCTTTCTGACTGATTTAGCAAACACTATTACTTATCTCAATACCGAACGTTTTAATTGTGTTTCAGGGGAACCAGAACTTAATTGGAAAGTTGGCAGTATAATTCTAACATTCACTTGCCAAATTGAACTAACAATGCATCGATCTAAAACACAAACCAGTATGGGAGATACTGGTGCCAATTTTCCTGTGCTTTAATAAATCTAACTATGAGATATAGGTTTGTAGTTCGAAACGATAAAGAAAATCTGAAACGTAATTGAACCAGTAACTCTTTGCCATTATAAAAACCAAAAGTCGAAATGGCCTTAACACTTAAAGATTAATTTGCTGATTAACGACATCAGTTAATCTCTTAAGCCAATTACAAGTATCTTTGAAACATACACATTTTTGTTACTTACCCATATTAGAATAACATTAATTAATTAAGAGCTGTTTTACAAATAACAACATTGTTAGAACTTGAAGATTAGTTGCAACGTGACCAGCATTACTAGTCCTTTTTGTTTCACAATGAATCTCCGACTTCTTCAATGGCTTTTACAGACATAAATCTTCTGTAAAGACACGGATTTGTTTTACAAATTGACTGTGGATTTATTTATGCCAGATAGAATGAAAATTAAACTTCTAGTAAAACATCATTAAGTTAATATTTTTACCTGATCAAATAGGTATGTTATGTCCTATTTGCTTTGTCTTGACCAAGCATAATCGCATTAGCATGGAAAGGTCATAATATGAGTGTATCCTATAAAACATCGGGTATCGCCCATTAACTAATTGAATATAGCTTCCGGATTCAGGTTATACTTAAAATCTGTGGTTATATAATTATATATAGGGTATTTTTTTACTTTAGGTACCCGTAAATTATGTTAATATTAGAACAATAAAAACGTTTTTTTTACGTTTACAAGTACCTATCATATTTATACCTACTATACCTAGTATTTGTAATGGCAGAATAATACCACATAGTAAACAAATTAATATCCCGCCACTTTGATCGGCATAAAATCTTAGATCCTTTGGCCACGCCACAAATTAAAAGCGGAGAAATATTAAGTACAGGTTGAAAGTAATCAGGTTACTATACACTTGTTAAATAAAACTAGTTTCAGTTTCAACTTAGTCGAAAAGTTTCAAACGTTGTTGAATCTGCGTAATCACAGAATCATTTATACAATTCATCTAGCCAATATACACATATTGAGACAACATATTTATATATGGCTTTTATTTTATCAATTAAATATCTTTTAACATATTGGTCCCCAATCATGACATACAGTAGGTACTGTTATGAAGGTACTTGTAAATCGTATCTTCACCGTGAGTGAAGTGCGGCCGGTAATATTATTATCTTTACATTTCCCTCAATTTTATAGGGCGGAGGGCATACTGCATGGGCCCGACATAATGGAAAGCTCTCGAAGCTTTAGTAAGGGAAATTGCGGTCTCTTCAAAGGAGACACCATTGAAGCAAATATTGAACGTTATTGTGAAATCTTTAGTCGAATTTGTGAACCTTTCTTATATTTTGTAATACATAGTTTGCAGGAACATCAAGTAGGTAATATAAGTTTTTTTATACACTTATTGTTAAAATGTCTTCTGTATTTTTTAAATCATAGATCATTTTAGTGTAAAACAACTAACTACATATTAGGGTTTAACTTAATAATTAATATACTATTACGTAGTTGTTAGCTTTCCCCAAAGCCTAATATAAAACTATAAATATCCAATATCAGTCTGACGTTTAACTATCTGCTACAAAAAAAAATATAAATGGTCTTCTCACTCCGAATTTTAAAGGATAAAAGGGAAAATAAATCGTGCAAACGGGGAAATTTATCGCTCTTCTAAGCCCTGTTGACATACACTTAACGCACCTCAATTTGATCAGAACAGAGTAAATGATCTACGTATGTTTATATAACACTTCCCTTCGTTAATTAACAGCAAATCCGACGGAGAGATTAAAAAAAAATACAAAAGGCGTTTTTATGTCATTCATAAATTTAAGCTAAACCCAGTTCCATTTAATAATTTTTATTTATTTCAATGATTTATTCGACATTTGATTGTAAGACTCAATTAGAGTTTATAGAGCACGTTAACATATTCAGAGATTTATTAATGAGCGAATACATTGTGTAACTATAATTTAAATATTGTCATTTACTTTGTGACTATATTAAAAGTTAAATAGTGCCTATTTTATCAACTAGTCACTCCCTAAAAATAAAACTGAGAAACGTCTTGTCATAATTTTAGAAGTTAAATTAAATGGATCTAATAAATGGACATGACAAAATTAGTAGGGTACCTAGATACCTACTATTTCTGTTGTGAAATTTACACATATTTTGTTTTACATACTAACAAAAAACAATTAACGTTGATATCTTCATATTGATGAATTGATTGATGTATGATTTTAACTAAGTATAGAATAAACACTAAAATGTTTGCTAACACAATGTCAAATTTCAATCTACTCGCAGACAATATTCCCTATTGTAGTTAGGTGAATTCTTACCGTCTTCGAGGCCCTTCGAGTACCAACTTACCTAGGTAGAACAATGTGAAAACTTGGTCTGAGCCATTTCAAATCGACCAATCAAATTCAGCTTACAGAACCCGCTGAATACGAGTAGCAATGGCTTAGCGCATACATTTGCATTTTATTCCTTAGATGGGTACCTACTAAAAAACTTTAGTGGACGAGAATACTCATTTAAAACACTATGTTAATAGACGATGCTAATAGATTCTATAATTCGATAAGCAATAAAGTGAAAAAGTACCTACATATAACACAATAACAGCTTCAGAAATGAGCTACAAAGGGAAATAAAATGCCAAAATTTTTTTAACATACCCACATAAAAATAAGAATTATCTACCCATGTTACCCTTAACAATGGCGTAAAATCCTTTCCAACTCAAGATCAAACGATAACTTTTTCCTCGGCGGCGAAAAAATCATAGCGTACAAACAAAGCAAGTAAAAAGTACCTAGATAAATATATATTTTCTTAGTCAAATATTTTCACGATAAGCCTTATTATCATTTTATTTAAATATACCTACGCTTGTATCTGCCAAGATATAATGGTTAGATTAATAAGGTTATTTTCATGTTGAATAGTATTAAAATATGTAGTTATAGACATAGAGGAATTACTGAAAGCGCTAAATCAATGGGATTTAAAATAGTTCGCTTATGATCGTAAGTCATTGCATTCGCAAATCACTGAACGACCGCGGCTATCCTATATACCTACATTAGATTTAAATTAGACGCCACTGGGGAACGATATAACTACATTGTTAGTAGGTATTTCAGGTAGCTACACAATAATATAATCATAAAATCAGATCAGTTTAACTTAAACCACATTGCCTGTGTGTGAGAAATACCCCGAGTTTTTCGATATAATCATAATATGTTTACACAGATATAGATGAAATTAATTATAAATAAAATGAACTTTAATTAAAAAATGAAAGATACTCCTATTAAATATCTCTCGCAATATTAATTTGCTCGGATACTGAAAGGAGCCCTAATGCGCCTTCCGTGAAAATTTATATCCGTAAATTGTTTCTATAATTTGTGTATCAAAATTGCGAGGTTGGTGTTTGGGAGCGAATTTTCGTTGACCTCAAATTGCGGTCAGAGGTATCTCAACCCAAGTTTTCCAGGACTTATTCACGGCCAACTTAATTTGTAACGAACCTTTAACAAGGTGATAAGTTGTTGTTCATTTAAATAATTAACAATTATGTTCCCGGGAAATGTAGGCTCAGCTCATATTTTAAACTAGCTGACCCGCAATTTCTTCTGCATCACACAGCTAATCATGACCGCCACCCTCGCAAAGCGTCCCGCATAATGACAATGCGCGCGCGATACCTACTTGTTATGTTTTCGTGAAAGTGTATTTTTTTAACTTAAAGCAGCCTTTGTTACTCCTTATCCTTGTACTTTCATATACATTTAGTGATAAGCTATTAATTTTAAATAATACACAAACATTAAAATTTTAGTTAACTATGGTACCTATCTATATTTAAAAACAATTTTTAAAGGACGCCGATCAGCTAGAAAATTATGAAATTGAAAATCAACATATACCACAGGCATTATTTTACTTGTGACCCCTTATTTTTCCGAATATCCTTTATATGACAATAATCACTTCAGGGATTTGTCTTCACGAGCAAGTTTTCCTTGTCGAACAAAGTTACTAAAAGATGAAACTTATAAATTTTGCTTGCCAACAAAAGTTGTTTTCAGTACCTACATAAGGTACGAATAGGTATGCGAACATAATATAACGTGCTGTTACATTGCCAGCGAAAATTTATTCGGGATATTATATCGTACCTACTGGCTGACCTGGCGTATCTAAGTACGTATTCTGACCTATGACGTCATATAAGAAAATATCCACGTTTTAGCAACTTTTTTCATTGATGCTCCGCTCCTTTTGATCATAGTCTGATGTTATAGCGCTTATAAAGTATATTTCACAATAAATGGGCTAAATTATAAACATATATAAACAGGCAAGATATTTGGGAAAAAATAGAACTTAAGTTCGAAAGATTTTTTCCATTTGATACCGCGAAAGCAACCTAAATAACTAAATGATTAATCCTTGACTTTTGTGATAACTTTTATTTATGTGTTTGCAGATTTTTTTAAAAAAATGCCTGCGTCAGCACTATATAATCTACCACTTCAGTCTGACATGGAGCCTGATTACAGAAAAAAGTGGATGTCCTCAATGGCGGTCGTTCTAGATTTTTTGTTGCCCTGCGTAATTAATCGCCTCACAGGGTTGGAGCCACGCTCAGAGCCGTGTACCTATGTGTGTATATAATTGCCACTTATTTTTTCCTACTCAAAAACATTTATCAATATTGTTTTTCCTCATTCCCGCGTTCTTAAAACATTATTTTCATATTCAACGCACGCGCGCAGTCTTTCAACTGGAGCAAAGCCAAACACAATTTGAGGCGTAAACTTACAGAATATTCCGTACATTATACGCCATTTAGACGCCTCTGCCTACGAAAGGGAGTCATTAGGATTGTGTTTATTTGAATGTAGCTTAATAAGCGGTAAACCTTCCACCAACGACGTCCCATGAGAAGACTAATCTCTGTGAGGTTACAGATAAGTACGGTCGTAAGTCAATGTCTAAAGATCGCTGTCTGGTCATTTAGCAATTAATACAATGTTATCTACATTGAATTTATTATACATACTAAATAACAGAGGTATTTTACTCAAAATTATTGCTAGTAACAGTATTTAGGCGTATAATGTTATATACAGTATACATACATCTTGTAGCTCAGTATAAAGTTTCCATAAGCAATTAGGCCATTTAGAGTTATGTGTTAAATTAGGAAACAGGGAATCCATTGTATGTAATAGCTGTCTGTGAAACATAACTTTTATAAATGTTATCTACTTGTGGCACAGTTAGAAACAGTATACGCATGTATTTTATTTAAAAAAATACTAATATAAATAGTTCGAAATGCGTTTGAAATACTGTATTAATTATCGCAAACATATCCGTCTATTTTTATTTATTTATTGCCAGGGACCCTAAATAACAATGAGAAAACATCGTCGTAGGACGACTAACTACCTATAGGTAATCTTCAAGGTAATCACGCAGCTGAACTTTCCTCATCATTAATCTTAGTGGGGTTTAACGTTTTTCTTTTATATTATCTTTTTCGTGATACAGCCCTATTTCAATTGTTATACTTATTACGCAATTCCTCTATAAACTCGAATATAAATTTATAGTTCAAATAAAACTGTAAATGTCATATGTATGTTTATAGATTAATTTGTTGGTACCTACTCATAGAGATTGTGATTAAACAAGCAATTTTATGTCGGTACTTCTAAATTAATCTGGATGTAAGGAGATGCATTATAAGTTTGAACAAACCAGGTTGATACAAATATAATCAATTTTGAAACATTGTTTTAATCTCTCGTGGTAAAACTCAAAAGTCACCGTATGGACGGAGACCGTGACGTAGCTAAGCAAGAATGGGGAGTGAAAATACGAAAAGTTTCTGAGGCCTTGTATCTAAGCGCCTGAAGCTTTTAACTTATATCGAGTAGCGTCACGACTGCTTTCAAGTGTTTGTTAACAATGTAGATTCTGTGGTTTGTTACAAAATTTAGCTCAAAATTCACCCAAACGTTATCTTATCGTATTTCTAGGCACCAATTTCACATTAACCAACAACATATTAAATTAATTGCGCAGTATTCTATATAATATATTCCTTAACGATTTTGTGAAATGGATTTAATCGACTACGAACACAAAGATGTAGGAGTTATAACCTTAAATAAATAAAACGAAGGCAATTAAAGCCGAGTACTCAGGCAGACTGAATTCAAAGGCTACCTACCTTTTAATTTCGAAGCATATTTGAGGCACACAGGTGCAAAATGTAAATGCAACGACGCAATGTGGATGTCTGTAGTTACAGCTAACTACCCTTCAGCCGCGTGAAAACTTAACAGAAGCTTGACAAGAGGTCTCGCTTTCACTGTTCCGGCTAAACGGCCTATTTGCACACAAAAGGGCTTAGACATGCTAACACATAAATTCTCATACTTTAGACTCGACCAATAAGCCTAGTAAGGTAAATATTCTGTGATCACTTACAAATTACATTTTATTGTTGTGTTTTCTAATACAACATATATAAAATACCATAAATAAATAGTAAATAAGTGGTTTTTAAAGCTAATAATTTGAATCACATAATGAAACTCACAATTGAAGTAAAATGTTCATCAACCTTTGATTCCTACTTATATGCGTATAAAAAAAGAGAAAAGGGTAAGTAAGTAATATACTTCATATAAGGTAGACGAGACGAATGGAATGAAGTTCCACACTTTTAACAATACTTATTATTTAATTCAGTGTTTCAGATAATTAGAGGATTGTTCATCTATACTAATATTATAAAGAGGAAAGATTTGTTTGTTTGTAATGAATAGGCTCCGAAACTACTGGACCGATTTCAAAAATTCTTTCACCTTTGGAAAGCTACATTATCCCCGAGTAATATAGGCTATATTTTATCCCTGTATTCCCACGGGAACGGGAACTACGCGGGTAAAACCGCGGGGAGGCAGCTAGTAGAGTATAAATGAAATGAGATAATGACCGCGAACAGGGGCGTTACAAACGACCCCTTCTGCGCCGGGTGTCACGGACTTTGACTAAATTATGACCCTGCGGGCACACTCGTCCAATAAATACCCATGTATAAGGACTCTAAAAATATAGCGCGGAAATAACTTCGTTTTTCACCGTACTAACGTATTCGCACCTTATGCTTATTTTACGCTCGCTATGTTAAAGTGAGTGTCAACTTACTTTCAAAACATACATTGAAATAGAATTAAACCAACCTCAGAATATGCCTTCAGTTGGAATGTTACAAAAAATTCAACAAAGAGAGACATTCTTTGAGATCGTTTTAAAATACACCTAAAACGAACATAAATACGTACAATCTAGTGAATTGAGGTCATGAAAATAAATAATAAACGTAACATGGACTTAGGAACAATTTTAGCTTTTATCCTGAAACATCTGCAGAGTTATGATAATAAGATACGAGTAAAATAAAGAAGGCGTTTCAGAAGTTGAAACATCAGATTAAATCAGGGAGCATTGTGGAAATAGCTCCTTCGTGGAAATTGCTTTGTTTCGACCTAGCTTGCCCGGGGACACACTAAAGGACAAGGCGACCGCTAAAATGTTGCTGGCATTTGAACCAAAGTTTTTAAAGCGAAGCAACACTGTGTCGCGACACAGTATGTACCAGACTATATTATTACTACATATTATTTTACTTGACTTAATAATGTATTTTCAATGTAAACGCGTTTTAAATTTTCGGGAGTAGTTTATTAATCGGAATTTACATAACACATTGCATGAACAGCATTGAACTAAGTAGGTTTTCGTGAAACAGTTTTCATTTGATTTTCTAGTAAAACGTGTGCTATTTCGCAGATAAAATAATATTGGTAGAACTGCTATAAATATTTAAATTGAATCTGCACCTCTTTCGGTTCAAAAATTTATATAGAATTGATGCGTATACGATTAAAAAATAATTTTATACTAAAAGGTATAAAAATGTGAAAATATATTCGAAATCGCATCAATAAAAAATATCATTTCTCGAATACCTTTATAGTAAATATTATTATAATGTGCTTTTATAATAAGTAATCGAACTTGTTTGTTAATGTGGATTTTATTATAATTTAATCGACTTAACACAAATAGGTACTTAATTAATTAGTACAACAAATGGAAGCTACCTGGGTCGGCGTAATCAGATCCATATAAGTACCTATTATTAACTTTAACCGTAGATACCTACAGTAGCGACTCCCGGCTTTGGAGTTTTATTTTGCTAATGTAACCCGAGTAATAATGCAAGCTTACATGTGGCTAACATCAGATTAGTAAGAAAATTTTACGAATTTGCCTTTGTTGGAATGTTTCGTCCGCTTTAAAGATAATCTTTTAAATGCGAATAATTTCTTTGTAACCGAATACTTATCTTATATCGAAATAATTTATTTTATATAATTTATTGTTTATAAAATAATGAATGTTTATTAAATTATTAGATTAACTTATAAGTCGTATAGGTACGTTATAATGTTTAAAAATATTCTTCAGTAATTCCTTACATGTCATTTATGTCAGTATTATTATAGAATATCGTTTTTTAACTATAGCAGAGAAAAATAATTAATAACTTTTATTTTGGTGCAAAAACAGGCTTACAATTCTTAAAACTTCATATTACTGGATCAACGACGCATTAGTACCTACCCGGTATTACAAACCATAGCTATCGGCTGAGGCCACTTCATCAAAATGGTAAATGGTCGAATAAAATTTCTATATATCTATTCTATCTAACTATCGATACTAATATATAAAGCTAAAGAGTTTGTTTGCTTGAACGGGCTAATCTCGGGAACTACTGGTCCGATTTGAAAGAATATTTCAGTGTTAGATAGCCCATTTATCGAAGCTATAGGCTATATCATCACACTACGACGAATAGAAGCAGATCATCAATCAAAAACGTTGCAAAAACGGCCAAGTGACATAAATGAAGTAGCGGGGGTCAACTAGTATTATATAAAAATGCATAAATTCTTCGTAAGTTTTGTTTCAATTTCAAATAAAGTGAATTTTCCTCGAAACAACACAAAAGTCCCTCAAGGCTCACGATATAACATAGGGGTATAATTCAACTCGTCTTTATTCTAATCCTATTAAAAGGAAAAGTACGAACGGGTATTTAACGGTAAATACTTGAATTATATTGAACTATTATATGAGTGAAACGTCCAGTATAAGAAGAATGCCAAATAAACTAAGAATCTTTGTCTAGAATTATAAAATAAATATAATTTTTACGGGTTAGAACTTATACGGAATGTATTTGGATAGTACATAATTTATGTAGGTATGACTAGGACGCTGCATATTTTCTCCAGTAAAAATTGCTTAATAATAAACCTAAAAAAAGGTGTTTTTGTGTCAGTAAATAATCGTTAGAAATAAAATTATAATTGATTAATGATTATTTGTAAAAAACACATTTTTTTTTCCTAACAAATTTTGTTTTTCATATTTTTCAATTTATCTATCATTCGAAGAAAAAATACTTATGTAATCTGTCTAACAGGCCTACTACTTTCAATAAAGGAACGGTAAAATAAGCTCTCGGTCATTTTGCTTGTAAATAATAATGAGTAGGTATAAAAGAATATCGGTAGGCAATGTCTATATCTTTGTAATAAAATTGTGGATCATTAGATAAGGTTTTCCTCACGCAATTAAGGGAACGAGCTAATAGGAACGTCATAAACATTCTGCTCTCGCCACGTTTGAAATTAGCAGTGCTATAAATTACCAACACGTTCATAAAGTAACGAGAGCTGCGGCAGCGGCGTGCCAACACTACGACCTTATAGAGATACCTACCTAACTAGGTATACCTACTAGGCACCCTGGAGGGTATCTTACGTAAGATAAGAAGGAATAATTTTATGAATTCAGGAAAGCTCGCGCTTATTTCTATCGCTAGATACTAGTAAGATCAGTCGCTCGGTGGCGCGGCGCGAGGTCGCGGATTTGATTTCAGCGCAGCCAGTTACGCAACCGAACCGCCGCCGTCGCACTCGATGCACTTGACACCAGACGACATTAAATCGCACAAATATTCTGTTTATAATATACGGAGTTATTGAATGAAACAGTTTTTGGACAATATTTATGAAGTAACTATTAAAACATAGCAATTTCATATTTCTAATCAGATTTTTGCTTATAATAAGAGCAATATACGAACAACAGATATAAAAAAAATGTAAAATAGCTATAATTTGTATTCACATAAAATTATTGCTAAATATTACATTTTACAATAAAAAAACATAATACATAAAGACGTCTAACTAAAACATTTATCTTACCTGACCATTAAACATCCGATTTTTTTAAATAACACCGACGGTATAACATATGTTAGTGTCACCGAAAATTATATTTAGTCCATGTTCATAGTAGTAGGAGTACCTACACGCACTGTTGTTCGAGAAAGTTTATTGCGTAGCGTCGGCGCGGGTAGGCAAAAGTTGTGGGCGGGCGGGCGAGCGTGTGGATGTATCGTAAGCTGCCCGAGAAGTGGCGGGCTTGGGTGTCGGCGGGAGGTGAGGGGTGCCGAGGGCATATCGAAGGACGCATGCGTGCTCGGACGTCCGCGCCCGGACGCTGACGTCACGCGGGAACGAGATCTGCCACAGTACCACCCGATTCGCAGAATCCACCCCCCGTACAACCTATTTTGCACACTCCTGTCTGCCTGAATTCTTACTCACAAACCTACTAACAAACTAAACAGGAGCCTATTCTGTATTAGGTATGAAGAAATACACTGATGAATTAGTGTATTTTTTTTTAATTCTTTAATATAATGAAACAGTAACAAATAAAAACTGGAAATATTATTTAAATACCTGTGCAGCATTTGATTAGTTAAAAATCTCATTGCCTGGCAAACTTTTTTATTACTTTCATTTTTCACTCAAGAATTGCGAAAGAACAAAGCAAAACAATTTGTGGTAGTAGATAGGTACTGAAATTAAATATGAATAATCTTAAGGCTTTATAACAAAAAAAAGCTGCGAATGGAACCCTTTCGGAAAGTTCACGTTTTTCTCTTTGATGTAAATATTTTCAGTGGGAGGGAACAAATTCAACTGATACAATTTACATCTCTAAAACAAAAAGATTCTTTGTTAACTCTTTGTTAGGTTTTTTGGTAGCAGTTTTATTTATGGTGCGATTTTTTGCTAAACCCTGTTAATTTGGAATCCAGACTATCATTTATCTCACTCAGAATAGATATTTTAGGCAGTTTCAATTTATTTTATTTCAATTAACTACTGTTTTTTAAACTATTCAAGTAGTACAAAGAGTTACTTTTGTTAACGTTTTGTAAGAGATAAAAAAGAAAATCAACATTGTAAAATACCGGTTAGATAAAATATGTATTTTGTATAACCCATATGTAGGACCTATAAAGCGTTCCACACAGACATATTCCGTTATAATTAAAAACGTTGCATTGTACCTACCTCATTCCACAAAAGTGTGTTATTATTAGGTAGATGTTTACATAAAATTTTACCTTTGGGGCTAATTTATCCCACGAAAGACGTTAATGGATTGGAAATGGCTACTTAGGAAAGCCTCATTATTGCATTTCTAATAAAGTCTTTCTTGTAAAGTAAAAAGTTTATTTCAGTTATTGACATAAAGAAAATTGACAAAGAATTACAGTTTGATATAAGAAAATTTTAAGCCACGCTTGCTTTTGAATTTTAAGAATAAACTTTGCGCTTTAACTTGGAGTCCAATTTTAAGTAACATCCGACAAAAACTTGAATTTACCTATTTGTTGGTAGATATAATCATATTACATGTAAGTAGAATTGTAGTAATATTTTAATTAAAACATTACCGTATCTACCATGCTTTCCCACATTTCTAAGGCCATACAATCGGGAGAATATTCATAGTTAAATAAACATTAATCTACATCAAATCTACTTGTTAATTTGTACTTGTACTTACTGACTGTACAAACGTTTTACAGTTTTGTTTGATTATGGGTGATGCACGCCTGTGCATGAATTAATTTACGTAGGGGATTGATTGACTGAAAGCGCCGACAATCCCCGTTAAGGCACTATTGAATGTAGGTATTCATCAGGTTTATCGGAACTATTGGTTCCGAAAATCATTCACAGAATTACAGAGCATAATATGTTAATTTGAATTGAATGAAGTGAATCAAATCAGCATATGAAATATCACACTCGAACGACTAAGAATGGTAACATTTTCTAAGAATAGCCTTAAACGAAATTATCATGTAATAACAAGTGTCATAAATTCCATTACTAAACAGCCTTAAATTATTCTTTGTTTTTTGTGAGAAAATATAATATTGCAGCAATTACCTAATGTATAATGGGCGGATGTCGTAGGCAGATGTCCTCGACTAAAAAAAATTCTATAACAACAGTATGATATTTAGTTAATAGTAATAAGAATCTAAATGTTCCTTTGAATATGTCTACAGTGAATTTGCTAAAATCTAATATTTAACAAAGCGTTCAATAAGTTCAAATCAAATATTCCACGTTACCTTTGTCGTTTAACGTAGCTTGGCTCCGGAATCTCTAATTAATTTCATTTATTCATTGCACTTGATCACGAAACACTCTCGTTGGAAATGAATATTTCTGTAAATAATTAAAGATACAAGTTCTTATGAGACACATATGACAAAGACAAATATTATACAAAAAATATGTACCTATATAATAACTAGATATATGTGTTTTGATTACTTTATAGGTGTTTGATGGTTTTCATTATAAAGCTTAGGTGCATTGTTATAAAATAATCACAGAATTGCCCATTTCTCATAGTTTCTTAAGATCTGACTTTAAAAAATCCTCGATTTTTCAACTCTTAAGTTTTATTGCGCTACACTGTTATAATATTGTAAAAGACCTGTCTATAATCTTTTTACCATATTGAATGTTAGTGTGTCACGAGTATATTACAAATTGGACAATAACTTCCTGTATTTGATTAACCGCATGAAGAAGAAAACGATATCCGGTGTACCTAACTCATCGCTCGGCGGGGCTCTTATTGAATTGTCAGAAAGTACTTGGACGCATTTTATGTATGGAGAGGGTTTCATATAGTTTTCCATTCCATTTAAGACATAAAACAAAAGAAAATCCGTTTACTCTGGTGAGTCAGAAAGTATATAAGTTTATTTTCATACCGGATCGGAAAGATTAAAAATTGGCCCTAATGGTAAATGGTTAATGCAGTTTTAGTACATGCTCGATGATACGTATGCTTCAATAGTAACAATTTCAAACACTAGGTACTTTTATTTTTTTTTTGATAAAAAATTAAATACATGCAAAGATGAACATTACTTTTATACCCACATTGTCCTCAAAGTTTGACTTTAACTACTGTCTCTTTCGTAGAAGGAACTGACTTCAAGTTTATAAAATACACATAATTCGTACCGTGTGTCTTGATTAAAATTTCATGAAATGGAGGGTATCCGTGGAATGAAATGAAATCCTCGACAATTTTGTTTCAAATAGGTACTTGTAGAGAGAGAGAGCGAAAGAAAATCATTTAGCACCTACTTACATTTATCTTTGTTAATATTACGTTGCTTAGGGCTGACACACAACATTATTAACAATTTTCAATATTTTTGTGTTTACTACTTATAGCGACAAATAAGTAGAATGTTTAACTTAGGTAGGTATAGAAATTATCTTGACAGACCTTTAGAACAAAGCAAAGCAGTAAACTTGGGGCATCATTTATTTTTTCGATGAATGAGAAGAATTCTTTGACAGTCGGAATACGTTTTGCACGACTTTAATATAGAATTCCCGCGTTGAACTCGATACCGATGATGATCGATCACGAACTTCCTCTCGCTTTATTCTGCACAAGATTCCGACTTACCGACCAAACTGGGTACCTACAGTAATAATGTTTCGGAACATATTGTATGTTGCCTGAACTTTACGTGTAGTGCGGTTTCACCTGACGCTGATTAAATAAATGATGTATTCTAACATGGCTAAGACGTGAACGAGCACCACGCGTGCCAAGCGATGTTGTTAATACAAATAGTTTTCACATAACTACGGGAACGAATACTAAACTAAATATTTCACCGGGTAACGTGAATCATGTGTAAGATATTTTTGACGTCTGTATTACTTTAAAGCGAAATAATATAACTGGTATAAAATAATAGCTCTTTCTGTAAATGCGTTCGGAACGATTATTTTGTACTTTTTAAATAGTCACTTCGGCGTTTGATAAATCTATTATGTCCCATTGAATTAAATTCTAAACCTTGAGTCCTTTTATTTATTGTCTCGATAAATTGGAAAATTGCAAAACCGAAATGAAGGGATAATTGATATTTTTGTGACCATTACCTAGAAAATAAGAAGGAACTATCTTCAATCGACTACATTAAATACTCTTAATACTTAATTAAATAAGGATTACCTGCTGGTTCGTAGCACTGAGACTCCGTTTATTGTCTACGAACAGCTACGGCTACGGTCTCATTCCATTACTGAATGTACCTACTCGTGTGTCATAATAGCTCGAACTATTCTATATTAAAAATACTAGGTAAAAGGTTAATAACATATGATTTTACAGGAAGATAGAGACTCGATTTTATGTGGAAAGCCAGCCATGACATAAAAAAAATCGTTCTTCGTATTCTATTAGGTATATCTTATTATATTAAATATTCTGTTATTTCTCGGAATTGAGGAAACATCAACATATGGTTTGGCATTTAATAATTTTTAGAACATGACTTTAGTTTTAAAGATATAAATATAAACACATTATTATCAAAAAACTACATCACAAAAATATCTACTACCTTTAAACTACTAAAGGTGTAGTCAAATAATGTTCGTAAAAATAAGCAATACAAAACAATAGGTATTCTGTTAGAATAACGAAAGATGCGTCCTCTGTATTATATACACAAAAGCCATTTGAAACGTGGGATTCTGACTTATCTCGTACCCAAGATTTTAAGTGAAACGAAAGTTATTTTCAAGCGTTTCGCAAGACATAGTAGAGATGGCGCTGTTAGTTCGTTGGTATTATTTTTTAATAACAGTTCTAGATCGAGAGTAACAAATTGATATTTTAGTGACCCCTGCTGAATTTTGACCTTGTGTTTACTTTCAGTTAGGAAGTTTAATTCATATGACTTACATTCTAAAATACTCATATAGCTTTTATTTCAATTAGAAGGAGAATTGAATGTTGATTAGGTATAAGGTTAAACAAAGAGAATCTAAATCTAAATAAATATATAGGTACCTACCTAGCTACGTTTGGTTTTATTAACTTACTCAAATGATGAGCTTAAATTGTACCTGCTAGGTATTTGACTGAACCTGTAGCGCAAGTAACAAAGTTATACCCGCTAGGTTGCTAGGTTGTACGAGAAGTGCAAATTCTATATCACTTGCATATTTTTCGTTAATTGGCATTCTTCAACACAATATTGCATATACAAAATTAATTTTATTAGTGCCTTTTAATTATTAAAAAGGAGCTTTCAAGCCTTGGTGACTGTCACGTCCACATACCAACCGCAGTGATAATAATACTTCAATACCAGTTTGACCCGAGTATATTATATCACTATACATAATGACTTATATATAAAATTGGAAAGAAACGTAAACCCCTGCGACCTTGACGTTCACTACATGTTACTAGGAGGTATTCGGCGGATCTCGTGTTCGATTCGACTCCGGTTACAGCCAAATGCCAATATCACACACACAATATATATTATTTATAACAATTAACAACGCTCCACGTACCAAAACAATGTCATGGTTAGGCACTGTGTAATAAATAATGAGATTGTAGAGTAGTAATCCACCCCAGCATTATCGGGCAGGTAGGTACCTACTTAAGATATACGTACCTGTTTCTCTTATGGTATTTCTATTATACTGATGAATCCGATGTACTCAACCTGTATGTATACTTAATAAGATGTAATAGGCATGTAGTCGAGATAATACGATAGACTTTTTACACATAGTGAACAGGTGATAGAGTAGGTGGATACTCTTCTATTTAAATTCAGCTTAGTTTATTACCGGTTTCCGTCTACCTGTATAGTGATTTGGATTGGAACATTATGCAGCAGCAGGCGTAGAATAATTATGTGGCGCCAAAGAATAACTTTTAGCAATATCTTATATCTTATATAAATAAAATTTCTATGTAATTTGATTGATTTCAAATAGGTACCAAGTAATATAAAAATTATGTAGCTACATTTCCGGTTATATTATTATAGGTAAACAATACCACAAAACTAGACAAAGGTACATTTACTGCCATAAACAAATACTTAATTTAACTATATATACAACATACCAGACTAGCGTTATACAGGTATGAGCAGCGAATTTAGTACAGTAAGCACCCACAGTGGGCTCCAAACACGAATTACTCGTATATCCTGTCATTTAACCATTTAATAAATGGATAACAAAATTAAGCGTGCATTAATAATTGCGGCTAATTACTAAATCTAATGATAGAACGATTGTCGTGCCACACACCACTACCGCTACCGACAGTATTCTATCGCCTATGTAAGTTGCTAACGTTATGCATAGTCAATTACGATTCTCGTCTCTCTGTTGCAATTTCGATATTAATAGTCCGAAATATGGCGGTAGACTCCTCATTTTGCCTTGCCAAAGGCAATATTTTGTAACAACACCGATAGACCACTCATTAATTTAATAAATCTCACATAAATCATTACGAGAATCTTCTTAATGGACATTATTCAATATAAAATTTGGATTATCAATATAATTTCATTATTAGTAGCGTCAATATTAACCATTTCCAGATATAGCCATCTCCTAAAGTTACCTAATAGATGATGTAATGTAAGATATTGATTCTTCTTCTTCATGTGAGCAGTACAACACACAAAAATCTATATAGGTGACCGAAAAATAATTTGTACCAGAGCAAACAAACTTCACTCTGGATCTCTTATAGCGACACCTTTGTCTGTCAGGTTATCTTTAGATTACTGACGGATACATACACAAATATTATTCTCAACTGAAAATCTAAACTATTTCCGTCACCGCCGTAAAACTTTCCCAGACTATATTTCACACATTTATTTTTATTCGATAAATATCGTTGTTGTTATCAGCCTTACTAGTCCACTGCTGGACGTTGGCCTTCCATCATTCCCGGGATAGGTGGATATTTTATTGAGAAATGCTGTAAGATTGCTAATAAAATAAAATAGCTCGCTAGTAAGATCCATGAATTGAAATTGGAAGCATTCATATTACAAACCTTTTCATTAATGTTGAATGTAAGAGGATGTGTTCATATTCTTAAAGTATAGAGTCAGTCATTACTAAATCTTTAATCAATTAATGTACATCACGAACAGCTCATTACAAAGGTGCGCTACCTTGGAATACTCCATATTGGAATTCGACATTCTGAAGAGGCGTGGTTGACATATCGGTGCTTCGCAAAATAACTGATTTAAATTCTTCGTCCAAAAATAACATTTCAACTTAGATATTTGGGTAACATTGTTACATGAAACTACATAACACAGGAAGCACTTGAAAATAAACAGTATAAAAAATAGTTTAAGTATCATTCTATGTTTAGGTCATTCAAGGTGTATGAACGGAGGTCAAAACACTAGTAGGTGCAGTTACTAATATTTATAAATAATTATAATACTAATTTTTAAAGTGCTTTATCTAATGTATAAAAACATCGGTTCACGGTGTAAATTTAAATAGAAATGGGGGCTAAATGTTTATATACCAAATTCAGTGTACCTTGGTATCTCGTAAGTATAATTTCCTAGTTGTTTTGTGTTTCAAGTCAGGTTATTAAATTAAATGGTAACTCCAATGTCACATTATTGTTCTAAAATTATGTACAACTTTTGATAATATCTGTATAACGATTTAAAATAATATAACTTAAATTTAAACTAACATGGCACTTTAATAAACTATTTTATATGAGGTAGCCCTGTTTGAAAAAGCCTGCGTCGCTTTCACCCTATAACCACTAAACCGATTTAAATCAAATTTGGTACAGATAGTCTAGTGCCTGAGATAGGACATAGGCTACTTTTAATCCCGGGACAATGGAAGATCTCCCTGGAATGCGGGTGAAACCGCGTGGAGCCACTGGTAATAAATAAAAAATATAGTTATAAGTCTATTTTAGCATTCTAATTTAACCAAACTGTTAGAGGCTAAATACAATCACTTATCTAGATTATGTTTGTTTGTTTTCTAGTACTAAATAATGAATAAATTAACAAACAAATTACCTTCCCAGCATATGTTAATGGATCCTAAATCGTATTCCGTGCAGCATATCTTTACCTAGTCATAATGGACAAACTGTTTAAGCTGATCTCACCTAAATGTCAGGAACGCTGAGTAATGTGCTGGTAATATGTCAAGTTAGGTGACGTAGACCAAAAGTTAAATCTTGAATTAATGAATTTCGAAACCAAGAGGTCGACATAGCGATTAATGCCAATGTTTTATTTTCGATACGGTGCCTATATTTCACTCAAACTCATAGAATGACTTATGAGACTCGTCGTTAGAAGCTATTAATTTCTTCATGTTTATTTCAGCTATGAAAGTTTTAGATAGACGGCTCTTTTCATTAGGTTTACCCCGGAAGATCATATAATTATCCATTTGTATTTCCGCATGTAGGTGCTCCGTGGTCATTGCCCATAGAAAGGTGCCGAAATATAGGAGGAAAGCTAAATAAAAACCTTCGACAAATATCACAAAAGTAAATGAAGACCAATAGTGTATACCTATCCGAAAAATGAGTTTAAATAGTAAGATTCATAGGTATATCACAATCATAGACCATCCTGTGAGGGTCACAATTTTCAGACATAGATACCTATCATCCTTTTGAGTTAGGCATCAAGATGGAATATATATTTGCCTGGTGTATTAATTAATAAAACAAAAAATCTTTATAATGATGAAACCTCGTTATTTAAGAATTCATGTTAGCTACGGTGACGACATAAGAAAGAATAAATATATTTTACAATATAACATAATTTAATTGGAACTCATTTGCCGAAACTAGGTCAAAATGCTGAAAAAAATGTATACAGTTTATTAATCCCTTTGACTTTGACAATATTCGAAGAATCTTAGAAGGATGTCAGGTATAACCTTTCAAATCGTTGGACCGATATATTTCTAAGAATTTACACAATGCGAAGTATTTTGTACTTGTGTTTTCCCAAGATTTCGGCACTGTTGCAAAATTAAAAGTATTTGTTACAGTGAAATAATCCCAATATAATGTCGATAAATTAGAAAATTATGTAGTAGGTATATCGTCTCTACAACAAACAACTCGCATCGAAACATGCAGAACATGAAATAAGATGTCTATAAAAAGAAAGGCATTTACATACTTATTCTTAAAATATTTTTTACAAAATATATTGCTAAATTATGATATAGTAACCAAGTACTCAGTTTAGAAATGTATTAAACATTAAACTTTAATAAGCCATTCAACATTATAAGGTAACTGTCATACAAATCACGTCTGCCTATAAAATGGGTATCCAAGTGAAATTTCAAATCGGATCATATATCTAATTTCCTAATCGAAGCGGGCGTATGAACTAAATCAAATTATTCGGTTGCGTACGAGGCCGCGGAAAGCACGACCGCGCCAGGCTTACCATTCCATCACCTTATAGACAATAAGATACCAAAACCAAACCCTTGAGCGCAGGTTTCAACATGAATTCTTCAGCCTTTTGGCGCCGAACTGCTTACCTATTAGCTAACTAACATTTTGATTACAATGTGTTGGTTCACGTTTTGCACTTTAATTCAAAACTTACCAACAAGATGTAAAAAGGTTGATTAAATGATAAATCGCTTGACTGCTTGACCTCAAAATTCAAACCCTTGGCGTTTGATCGATTTGGTAGATCATTATACATAAATATTACCTAATTATAATGTTGAAACCTATATTTTCGTTCCAATTATTATCATCTTCACCCTAGTCAAGAAGACACGTATCTTCTTTATTTACGATTTTCTACCAGTCTGAGATAACTATGTTACAACAACTTATGTTGTACTTAAAAATATTCTATTCATTCACATCTAACTTGCACCAGATGCATATCGTACAAGTGGTCGGTCAGTTGACTCCTAGCGCCTAGCCAATTTGTTGCAATTCATATAATATTATGCAATCCAATGCCACAAGTAAAACGTTAAAGACACATTCTGAGCGGATCGGTAACAGACACCTTTCAGATCAAGGTTTATTATACACTCCTTATTGATATTTTATCCATTATATGACATTGGTCACGTTATGCAAATGAGAACTAGTTGTTAGTATCGAAATAACATTTTAAGAGGTATTTTAAACTTTTTGATAACGAGCAAAATTCTTTTGATTATATTTAATGTGTTTTCGTAATTAAACAATAGATATATCATTAATCTGCTACAGATTATACATATCTTTGATTCACTACTAACTGTAAATATATTATAAATGCCTGGTTTTCCTTAATTTTCTGTTCCCTCAATTCGCCTCGTCACTCAAGGAAATATAGCAATAGGTACCAACTCACCTAAAATTTCAATGAACCGTGACCGATAATTTGCATAGCAATAATTTACCTTAATCTTGCACAAATATTCTGAGGTAGGTATTGTTTAGATATACTAGTAAAATTAATTTTCCAGCTCGCGTGCTATAGACGAAAAGGGAGACCTCTGTTTTTCTCTTTCGCAGACATGCTAGAATGGAGCAGCGGCGCGACGATGCAGCGATGGCAAGGTCTCCCGACCGAACTGCCTAGAGCCGCAGGCGCAAGCACGCCGCAAGTCTCACAAGTAAAAGTAACTTTTAACAATACCTTGGCGGCGCCTGTGCGCTGCGTACGTCAGTTTTGCCAACTCTAGCCGCGCGGCACTACGTATCGCTCTTTTCTTATTTCGGACATCGCAATCGTAATGAGTGACATTTTCCACGGAGTCAAAATTTTTTCCGCAACGTGAGACGCGTTCCAGACGGTCATTAATGTCAGTGATTAGTTTATGGGAACAATTGTGATTTGATAATAACATCGTGAATGATTTTATGACGTCGCTATAAAGTTCAATAACGTTAATGAGAATTTGAATATTCTGAAGTTATTTGTTGCCGGCAATATTGGATGTTACGCTCACTTAAACGTAAGTTTTTATTCATGCTTTAACCTTCTCATTGCATTCTACCAACATTTTTGCAATTTCGCTTCAACTACCTGCTTCAAAATACGCCGATGAATATATAAACATGATAATATAGTCGAGCGTTTAAAATTCATTGATTCATTTCTTTAACAGTTAGACTATGTACGGTACGTTACTTTATTAGTATATTAATGAGGTGATGAAAGTGGTAGTGTTTCCCGCCAGTAGTTGCTTATGTGGTCACCCGGCTAGTCGGTGAGCGAGTGATTAAATCAACTTGCAATTGGATCACTAGAACTGGTTTCAAAGTTATTGTGGACACGTGTTGCCTTGTTGAGATCGTAGACAAGGGACCTAGTACTAATATAACACAGAATATATACACCTGCATTTAAATAATGTAGGTACAGATATGTAGAGAAATTTTATATCGGTACCTGCTTGTATTACCATTTTTGTATCAGACGTATTAGCTTTTCCTCACTACTGGTTTTACTTTAAACTAGTTGTCCACGTTCTGTATTTGTATATCAGCATTATTTACATTTATGTTATTAATTCGTCATAAGATTTTATCGATATTTTAGACGTTGTTAGTCAAATATATGGCAAATGCCTAAACATTTTTTAAATTACCATACAAGGACATTACGATTCCATGCGTTGGTTACGGTACGGTATAATAAGCCTGCATGTAATCATCGTGCGCCCGACTCCATCCTTGGGGACTACGTGGTATCGAAAGTATAAAGTATAATCTACCACTGCATATTTCTCTCACGAATTACGTATACCTATTTGATTTTTGCTTTCCCCTACGTACACATTTTATATTGTTTAACAACTAATATTCAATAATTGGACTAGGGTCTATAACTTTATATAAATTATACCTTAAAAAATAGCCTTAATAAACTCGTGCAATAAAATTCTAAAATATTTGCGACCACATTTTACCCTAATATTTTAGTTTGGTATTTCCTTATCTGCATCACATATACGTACAAACAGGTAAAAGCGGCTGTCAACTTTACTTTTAATAATTAACGTTAAAGAGGAAAACTATATATAAGCTTTTATATTCTAAAATTCGACAACCTAGTCACGCAGTGATCTAAACATTTACATTTTATATGCAGTGCTACATTCCTGCTATTTGAATTTATTAAGATTATTTTCTCTGAATGAGAAATCGATATAGCTTTTACGTCACACATTCATATCCGGATATGCTAATGTTTATTATTTATGGACCCAAGTTGTGATGATCCTATTACCTACAATATAACATAACCACTTAGGCTCTTGATTAAATATTCAGAAGCAATTCTTAAACAATCAGGTTGACGATGACAAGATGTTTTTAAACCCTATTTTATTGTTAGGTACTCTCAGATTTCTTAAAATTTTATATAATAAAAATAGTATAGCTAAGTTTCAATTTTAAGTAATCAATCAATTCGCGTATCTACGACCTTTATAAGTGCTGGCGCAACAAGCAGCGCGCGCGCACCCGAGTCGCGCTCCACTGAACACTTTCCATCGACCCCACAGAGAGCAGAAAGCCTGAAAACTTATGCCAAAAAATACTCATTAGACAACCTTGATAAATCATAATTTTGATACAAGCTAGGCTGTTCGATATTATTGCGGGGATAACCTCAGGATTCAACGAGTTGTCTTTTGCTGCTTTACTAATCTGAGGGCTTACTCCCGAAAACGATTCGAATTTGATTTTGTTTTGATTTCAATTTGAACTCCTATTGGTTAATCCCGAACCAAAAAATTTCAATTTGAACTCCTATTGGTTAAAAAAAATTAAGATGGCCGCTAAGATTGACATGTATTCGATCGGTAACGGTATTTGACGTTTCAGAATTTTCTATTAAGTTGTGTGTGGTTCGTTTCTACAGAAATAAATAAATATTCAATTCCTTATTTTTTTCTAAAACGAAATCTTGTACATTAGATGTAATTTTTTAGATTAGATAAATTTATCCTAGATGTGATAACTCGATCCTGAAAAAGTACCTTTTTACTGATCGTGTATTTTGACGTTTAAAGTCGTTCCCGCCATTCGATTCACAAATGTCTTTTAATGGCAGGAGTACGGACTTTTCGATTCGGTTTCGATTGTAACGAAATTATTGATCGAAGTTAGTTCCAAAAAGTGTCACCGCACGATTGTGCGCTAGAATCGCTATCAAAAATGTATGAAATGACATTTATTCGATTCGAACTCGTTTCTCGAAAGCGTCGGGAGTAAGCCCTCAGGTCTTCATTATTGTCTACAAAACATTATATTCATATTATTCAAAGCCATGTTTAACATTCGATGGTAGTCACCTACACGCCTATTACTAATATGAATTCGTATCAGCATAACAAAAACTGATGTCCAGTAGTGCAATATGTGTTTTGTTGTCGGCAATATTGGATAACGAGGTGTTTCGACAGGTGTTTAGCATGCGGCCGACATGCTGCGGCCGGCCTCGGCCAGGCTCTCTAATATCTGATGACTTTGACTCATCCCGGCCTTCACTTTTTGTAATCATAAATTGATTTAGTGATCTTTAACTTTTCAGTGTTTTATATTACCTAATGATCGACATCTGTCAAAAAGCAGCATTCTATAAAATATATAAGTATATAGCCACATACGACTGTTCAACTTTGATCACATTAGTTCAGCATCGTTTATATTAGTTTAATAGCGCATAGACACAATTTTAATAAGTAGGTAAAACATTGTTAGATCTATGCATTGCAGTTATCAGAAATCCCCGGGTAAAATTTAAAATGCGCTGCAGTACAGGTTTACAGAAAAATATGAGGTGTTTAAACTTCCGCAATACTAGGTATTCATTATTCACACTCTTAACCTCTCGAAAACTCTAATTTCATCAAAACAGCGTCACCAATTCTTGGTACGTCTATTATTTGGTCGGGCCCACAATACATCCGTCTTATTTATTTATTTATTTATTTATTTATTTATTTATTAAGGGACAAAAAACAGCTACAACATATAATATAAATAATATGCTAATAGAAAAAAATACAATGTTGCAGCCCACTACATTATCCGCAAATTAATAAGGAGAAATACAAAAAGCCACTAGAGGCGTAACAATCTTTTTTTAAAAATATACTTAATAGCTAATAATTATAAGAATAAGATATACAATTTCTTAGGTAGTACAAGGTTTTCATAAAAATAATATTAGTTAAAATAACAACCTAAAAACTAGAAACATAAAAAATAAAAGGTAACAATAAAATATCAACAATTACAAAAAAAAGCTTAGCTAGATGACATCACACTCGCAACCTTGAACCAACGTAAATTGTAACCGATTAAGTACTTTGTGACAGCTGATAGCAAGTGCTAGTGTCACAAAAGTGTTGTTGGTTGCGTTGCGTCTAGCCGCGAAGGTCGGCGGGTCGCGTTCGCGCGGAAGACACCCCGCGATGCGCCCACACTCCGCGTGCAAACTGACGCAAGCGCAGCGCTGTGCTGTGAGGCAACGCTGCACAGTTACGTGCTAGTACGTGCCGCCGCTCAGCACGACGACCTATTTAAGTTGGCACAACTCGCTTTGAAACCCTCCACAATCACACTAATTTTGTATTGATCGGATATTAACAATACCAACGTCCATTCCGCTTTACTTCCAGCTGATTGCTCTCGAGATGATGTTACGTTGTGCCATGGCATAATTTTGTCGCAACTTTAGATTACCTACATTGTATTATTAAGCTTTAAATTTATAGTTCTGTCTGTTAGTCTCATGTAGGTGCCTTTAATTCCAAATTTCAATATACCGTTAAGGATTAGTTACTTTTGTCTATATGTCGCCCAGCATAAGATTCGAAAAAGCTAAATAATTCTAGGCCCTTTCATTAAACAACATCCTTTTGCAATCATATTATGAATAGGTACATAAATGTTTTTCCCCTAGGCACGTAAAAAAGTCACAAATATTAATTAAATGGTACTTCATAGGTAGGATACCGATACATATATTTTAATAAATAATCCATATACGGCTGGAACGTATACATATACCTACGATCTTACAATATAATGAAGTCGTTTAAAAAGGAACATTAACGTAATTATTTGAATATAGAACGTAAGACACGACTCAATTAGGTACTACACCAGGGACATGTATACATGATCAATTGCATTATATTATTATTGTCGGCTATTAATAAATGACGATAAGTAATCACGGCGGTTGCTCACAGAGATGCGCGGGTCGACGACCCACTCCATGTGTAAATACTTAACCAGTGATGCCGCATGCCACCTCCATGCACTTCATTGTAATTGAAAACGAATGCCTTCACAAATAAGTTCATTTTCACTTGATTCTCACTAAAAACATTGTTTTATTTGCGAACTCAGAATAAGGTGAAATCTCTTGAAAATGAAGTAAAAGAACTGAAAAATAAACCTTCCGCTTCCACAACCTCAATGGCACAATCGGATACCACCACCCTTTACTCCGAAGACCTTATTGCGGAACTACAAGAACGAACTGAACGTAGCAAAAATATAATACTAACAAAAATTCCTGAACCACACCTAGATGATATGGTTAAAAAGCGAGAAGCTGATGCAAATGAGGTTGATAAAGTAATTGCAACTATTTATCCACTGTGCCCAAAACCTGTGAAAATTATTCGGCTGGGAAAATACGATGAAAGGAAGACACGTCCGCTAAAAATTTGCTTTACAAATCCAGAAATTGCAAAAACGATACTTAGATCAAGATCTAAACTCAACGATAAGGAAATCAGAATCTATTCAGATCAAACACCTAGCCAACAAAAGGCTTTGAATAACCTTAGAGATGAACTGCGACAGCGTACTGCTGGAGGAGAAAAAGATCTTATCATCAAATATGTAAGAGGAATACCGCAAATTATTAAAGAACAACCAAAAAACTAAATGCTGGAGAAAATACAAAACATAAACAAGTACGCAATGACATTTGTAGTAATTATAATTATCTAAAAATTAATAAAAAGGCCTTACGTTTCTTATACATAAACATCCGTAGTATAGTCAAACTAGGAAAACTAGATGAGTTGACGTGCATAGTTGAATCCTTCCAGTCAACCATTCATGTCATTGTGCTCACTGAGACTTGGATAAAAAATGAACAGGAAGCACAAAGACAAAAGTTACCCAACTATAGCCATTATTATAGCTTTAGACAAGATTCAAGAGGTGGCGGAGTATCAATATTCGTACACAATAACTTGAAACATAGTGCTTCAGAAGACCAATATGAAAATGGAAACCACTTCCTATGGATACATCTTGGAACTCTATCCATTGACCTTGGAGTGATCTACAAACAACCCACCTCAAATACTGGTAAGTTCTTGGATGTATACAATGAACATATCTCAAAACGTAAACGAGTCCTAGTTTTTGGCGACCTAAACTTAAATTTGCTAAGTAATGACAACGCTGTCAAAGAATATAAACAGATTTTGCAAGAAAATAACCTTACCATTTTAAACAAAATTAGCAAAGAACATTGTACTCGGGAAACTACGACTACCAAGACTATTTTGGACCACGTATGCACTAACTTAAGTGATGTCACATTCAATATGACCGTAGTTGAATCCGATATGTCCGATCACAAACAAATTTACCTTGAAATTAACAGGCCTGTGTACGGAAAACCAAAAAAAGTTAAATACATGTCGATTGATTATAAGAAATTATCTGTTACTATTAAGGATGATATTGAGGGTTATATGGAGGATAGTTACGAAGGCTTTGAGACAAAACTAAAACAAACTATTGATAAAAACAAGAAAATGAAGACTAAGGTGGCAAATCAACCAAGAAATGAATGGATCAATAAAGAGTTAATCACTCTGATTAACGACAGGAATGATTTATGGCATAGATGGAAACAAACCCCTGACGATGAATTACTAAAGGAGGATCTCGTGCTAAAAAGAAACCTAGTTCAAACCAGTATTCAATCCGCAAAGAATCAATATTATCTTAAAACTTTCCAGTGTTGTCGGAATGATCCTCTTAAAATGTGGAAACTTATCAATAACCTAACAAATAACAAGGTAGATACCAGCTGTATATCACACAAACTTAATGCTTCGACTGGTCCCATCACAGATACACAAACAATCTGTGACTGTTTTAATTCATTCTTCTCTAGTATAGGAATGGAGCTGGCTAGTAAAATACCACAAAAATTCCACTCAAACACATCATCAAAGCAATCAGTTAGCAATAAAAACTTATCTATTTTAAGCCCAACCTCCCCTGTCGAAGTATTAGAAATAATAAACAACCTTGATAGTAATACTAGCGCTGGTATAGATGGTATCAACGTCAAAACGATAAAGTGTGTTAAAGATGTTATAGCAGTCTATCTATCAAATTATATCAACAAATGTTTAGAAGAAGGATATTTTCCTGATTCTCTAAAAATCGCCAAAGTAAGTCCCATATACAAGTCAGGTGATAAAGCAGAACCTAATAATTACCGACCCATATCGGTTTTACCTGTCCTATCAAAAATTTTTGAAAAAGTTATATATAAACGTCTAGACAAATACGTGACATCCATCGATTTTCTTTTTAAAAAACAATATGGTTTCCGACCGAAATCTAATACACTTTCTGCAACTGTTGATTTAGTAACAAACATACAAAATAACTTTGATAACAAAAAGGTTACACTGGGGGTATTCATAGACTTAAAAAAAGCTTTCGATACGGTATGTCATGAGATTCTATTAATGAAGCTATCTGACATTGGAATCATAGGCAAAGCATATCAACTATTCAGATCGTACCTTACAGACAGGCGTCAAATCGTTAAAATCAATGACCATAAAAGCAGTGAACGGATAGTTACGTGTGGCGTTCCCCAAGGATCAATTTTGGGACCCTTGTTGTTTCTCATTTATATAAATAACATACATGAGGTAGGCCTGAAAGGAGACATCACATTATACGCCGATGATACTAGTTTATTCTATTCTGGCCATTCCATAGGCTTGGTAGCAAAACAAGCACAAGCAGACCTAGATATCCTAAACATCTGGTTTCAGTCAAACTTACTTACAATCAACACTTCCAAAACTAATTACATCATATTCTCTCCCAAAAATAAGAAAGTTGACAACTTTGATCCCTTAACTATAGACGGAAAAATAATTAATTTAGTTAAAGAGGAAAAATATCTAGGCCTTATTCTTGATTCTCAACTTACCTGGAAACCACATATAGAAAAAGTGCGATCAAAATTGGTATCATTAAGGGGCGCACTTCGAGGAATAGTTAAAAGTCTACCGAAACATGTGCGAAATACCATATACAACTCTCTGGTTAAACCCAATTTAGATTACCTAATTGAAATCTGGGGATCCGCTGCCAAAACTAATTTACAAAAACTGCAAACAACACAAAATAGACTTATTAAAACACTATTTATTTATGATTACCTTACGCCGACTATTAAAATCTATAAGGAAACCAACCTGATGAACCTCCTACAAATATATAAATTTAACACCTGTTTGCTGATCAGAAAAATATTAAACAAAGATATCCATTCACAAATAACTTTTACAAAAAAAATACAACATCACAAACGCATAACTCGACAGGCGAATAATATTTGTCTAAAAATACCTAGAACTAACTATGGAAAAAGAAGCATTATGTTTGAAGGTGTGCAGCACTACAATAAATTACCTAAAATAATTAAAGAGGCAAAATCATTGATAACCTTCAAAAAACTATTGAGATACCATTTATTAAGGGATCATTCCATGTTAAAATAAAACGCGGGTTGCACTACTGTGACCGCTGCCTTATTACCGTTGCTTTGTAATTGTCACTATTTTTGTGGGTACTACGAGAACTTGTTCGTGCGCATCACATGTTACACTACCGACCGACCCACACGTAATTAACAATATTTTTTAACGTTTTACTTATACCTAGACATAATTTGTATTTTCTCTGTAAGTGATTGTTGTTAATCTTATGAGGAAATAAAGTTCTTTAACCGTATAACCGTAACTTGCCGCAGCTCTTACCAACTCTCATTATTATTTTATTGGAATTTTTCCACCTCTTGCACCTCGGTGTTAAATTCCTCGTGCCTTTAATATATTATTAACTGTTTATTTTCCGCTCGTCATTATGAACAGAGAAAGTGGACTCGGACGTTTTATTCATTTATATTTCTTCGTGACGTTTATTAACAAACACTGAATTCTTTTGCCAATAAAATCCAATTAAATTTAACTAGTATATCCAATACCAATCTAATTTAGGTTATAAATATTTTTTTATTATAAAACTTATTTTAATGCGAGGATAAATAAAAGTCTTTAGTACCATGATTTAAAGCAGTATTTTTAACGCATTACTGTTAGTAGCTATGAATAGGTAATAAAATAAAACATGAAAGGCAAACTATAGTAGAATTTTTGTTGGGCCTAATCTGATTGAGAGTTACGGTAGAGTCACGTGATTTTCCTCGGAAAAAGCTACAGCGTATGCATAGTAGATATATCCTCGGTACAGAAGCTAAGGCCTTAATACATAGATGCAAAGAGAATTAAAATACTTCTTACGAGTAGACATGCAGGTACTCTCGTAATAGTACACGTCACGGCCTATGGCTGCACACGAACCGTACAGTATACATTGCGCAGACGTATTAGACAGCTAATTGTACGAGCGTCCAAGTGATAAGTTATCGCCATAGTCGTCGGTCACGATCTCGCTCAGACAGTTCATTCGACCAATCCTTTACTTTCTACCATCAAACATTACGACTGTCGTGTGACATTTGCCAGCCAACACCATTATTTACTATCCTACTCGCGTCAAATGACCTTCTCGACTACAATATAAATAGTTCACGCTAACAATTCAGGCTAAAAATAACACTATAATTACAAAAATAAATGAAAACAAATTCAGATAAATAATATAATCTATTGTCCCGAGAAATATACGAGCAGGGAATCAACTCCAGTAATTGTTGTTTGCAAACCAGTGAGTAACGAAGTAGACGCTTAAAACGGATATCAAGCTTGACACAACTGCTGTCTACTGGTTGCACCTTTGACCTTGCACGTGCCACTTTCAAAATAGCACCGCATTCCATAGTGTAATACCGTGGTATTAACGCGAATCACTGCTGCGCTGCTCTATTGTTCCTACATTCAAACTTAACTCATTGGAATTCCTGACATATTTTTTCATTCGCCTTCCACACTCTGGGACTTACGCGGATATTCTGCAATTCTTTAAAATCATCTTGTTCTGAGTATATAACAAAATATCGATTAAAATTCCCTATACAGTACCTAACAGACCCTCAACATAAAACGCATAGAATATCTATACGTTTTTCACAGTTGTTAAACGAGAGACCCTTATTAATTAAATAATTGGCATCTTTATTCTCAGAGCAGTGCGTGGTACTCAAGCGGTACTTTATCAAATTTAATAAACCGATGAAAATTTCAATCAGCGTCCGCGTCCGTGATTGTCGAGTACAGGTAGGCGTATCTAAAATGTTATTCAACTTGACGCAATAATAGACTACCGGATTTAATAGCTGTATCGTGACAGCAGGCTTCCGCCAGGTGTCACAAAAAGTAAAAATTCAGTGGCAAACAGAAGTTAAAAGAAGTCGTGACTTGTAACCAGTGAAATTCGTAGCAAGCGCGCCAACGACTGCGAAACATACCTAAGGTTTATTTTTACATCTTGTTGTATTATCCTTCTTGCTCGTAATAAATATAATATTAACAAAATGTTACAACCGGGCTTTTTTTAAGCGCGACGAGGTTTGTTTGCAAACTAAGCAGAGCATATATTATCTTAATCAGAGAATAAATACAATGAGTAGAAATTGACCCTATAACCAGCTGCCCTGAGAATCATTGCAACTTATCGTCCTCGTAGCTACGTGTCCAACCAGTAAATATTTCCCATCACCAAAGCTGTGGGATTTAGAAAATTGTTGAGCTATGACCTATTACTAAATGCATGGTCAATTAAACATTATTATTTAACCTTTACATTAAAAGTTAATGAAGATACAAATTGGTTATGTATCGTAAACTATACCCATGGCAAAAGCAATGTCGCACGGGTCGGCTTGTTTCGCAAAACGTCTGAACCAGCCCAAACACAATTAACCTACTATTTCCACTTAAACCTGCTTACGAACACATACGACATAATGTTGAAATAACATTTATAATAACGAGGCAATATTAAAACTATAGCAGCTGTCATTTTGTGTCACCATTCCAGATATTTTGTAAATATCGATAATTTATTAGATCACTAGTGGCTCCCCGCGGTTTCACCCGCGTTCCCGGGATAAAAAGTAGCCTATGTGTTATTCCAGAACATATTCTAGCTCTGTGCCAAATTTCAAGCAGATCCCTTCAGCCGTTGGAGCGTGAAAGAGTAACAAACATCCATACATACATACATCCATACTTACAAACTTTCGCCTTTATAATAGTAGTAGGATTTAATTGCCTTGAAATATAAAACGCCTATAAGCCTTCTAACGCCTGTATTAAGAATATGCAGTTCTATTTAAATTAGTGCAATTTTGGTTTTCTGCAGAGATTTAACTTTTGGATATTTTATTTACCTAGTTATTATTCACCTAAACATAGTATATTTAACCATTTATAAAAAAGATATTAAATTACATACCTACTACACGATTTCTTTTCGTCAAACTACGACACGACGTTGTGGTATTTTGCAAATTGTGTTTGTTTATCGTGAGAAAAAATCCAAAATATCAACAATAACGAGGGATAGACGGGTAGCTAAATATTTTATAACAGTTCACGTGACATTATCCCATCAGTTTAAAGACTCTAAAACATTTATTTTTATGATATTAATTAATTTTAGTGTCGGTTACTACACAATATACCTACCAATTATTATTTTATAACTACCGAAGTAGCGACTAGTAGAAATAGTTGCGTGTCGCCGTAATTGCAACCGAACCTATTGATTTACTGATATTAAGTATACGTACCAAAATATAATATAAGCCAAAATATAAACCAATAAAATTGGAACACTTAATGTGAGATCGCTAGGATCAGAGGAAAGATATATAGAATTGATATATTCATTACAGAAAATCAAAATTGATATACTCGGCCTCGCAGAAGTAAGAAGAATGAACTGCAATATTGAAGAACATGATGATTATATTTTTTGCTACAAAGGAGAAACGCCAGGCTTACACGGAGTAGGTTTCTTAATTAAAAAAGAACACAAAGACAAGATACTAAACTTCTCAGGTCTATCAGAACGAGTCGCTTTACTGCAAATGAAATATGAAAACAAAATACTTTCAATAATTCAAGTATACGCCCCCACTGAGAAAGCAACAGAACAAATTATCAACTCTTTCTATGAAACCTTGGAAGCAGCACAAAATGAAGCGGGAGAAAATCTTCTTATTATCGGAGACTTCAATGCACAAGTAGGTCAAAAGAAAACAAAGGAAGACCTGGCTATGGGAAAATTTGGATATGGGAAAAGGAGTAATAGAGGAGAAAAGCTCATTCAATACGCCTTAGAAAATAAACTGTCCATTATGAATACCTACTTTAAAATGAGAAACAACCGTAAGTGGACATGGCTCTCCCCAGATGAAAAAACCAAAAATGAAGTAGATTTCGTCCTATCGAATGAACCCGAAAAGATAAAAAATATTGAAGTTCTTCATGGCTTAGGATTTAGATCAGACCACCGCCTTGTCAGAGCTACGTACTTGCTAGATAAACAAAAGAAAAGTAGAGCATCCTTTAAATCGCAACCTAAGTCATTAAAAACTACAGATGATATCAAATGTTTTTTAAAAGATCTAGAACAAAACTTACAAACACTAAATACGCAAGACGAAGACGACGATGTTCAAACACTCTACGATGCTCTAGAGAATACCATTAAAAAGAGTATGAAATCAAAGAGAAACGAAGTGAAAGCAAATCGTGTTGACAAAATTCTCACTAAAAACACACGGGATCTGATGACAAGACGGACAGAACTCATAAAAATAAATAATAAAACTAAGGAAATGAAAAAAGAACTGAGTACATTATATAAAACAACAAGCAAAGCAATCCGAAAAGACTATCAACATTATAGAAATAAAATAATAGAAAACAACCTACAGACACATAGAAGTACCAAAAGAGCATATAAACAACTATCAACACACAAAAATTGGATTCAAGACATAAAAACAAAAACTAAAGATCTCAAAACCAGAGAGGATATCGTAAATTGTGCTACAGAATTCTATAAACTACTCTATGAACAAAAATACAACACTACCACAACGAACTCGACTTATCCCTACTCTACTACAGCACATGAAAACATCTGGAACGGCGGCGATATACTACCAGTAACCACTAAGGAAGTCATCGAACACATTAGAAAGATTAAAAATAATAAAAGTCCCGGACCAGATGGTATACAAAATGAGGCTCTGAAGTTTGGTTCTCTTATGCTAGCTCGCCCACTTACCTACTTATTTAACAAAGTTTTAGACACAGGACAAGTGCCAGAACAGTGGAAGAGTTCCGATATTATCCTACTCTACAAAAAAGGAGACCCAAAAGATATAGGCAACTACAGACCTATTAGCCTTCTGCCTAGTGTGTACAAACTGTTTACGTCAATTATACAAAGCAGACTGAGTCCAAAAATCGACGAACACCAGCCGATTGAGCAAGCAGGTTTTCGCTCCAGCTTTTCTACAATGGACCACATACACGTAATACAACAAGTCATAGAAAAATATAAGGAGTTCAACAGACCACTTTACATAGCCTACATAGACTACGCTAAAGCGTTCGACACGATTTCACACAACTCCTTATGGGAAGCCCTGGAAAAATGCCACATTCACTCAAAGTACATAACGACACTGAAAAACATATACGATGGCAGTTCCAGCAGAGTCAAAATGGAGAAACGCGGTCCGAAAATACCAATCTGCCGAGGAGTGAGACAGGGTGACCCTCTGTCCCCCAAACTTTTTATAGCAGTACTGCAACTTATCTTCGACCATCTAAACTGGAAGTCAGACGGAATCACAGTAAATGGGAGGCAACTCACACACCTGAGATTCGCTGATGACATCGTCCTCTTCGCTGTAACAAGCAAGAAACTAGAAAAAATGATATGCTCACTAAGTGAAGAAAGTGAAAAAGTAGGTCTCAAAATGAACAAAGACAAGACCAAAGTAATGACAAACAGCAACACTAACACAATAAGCCTACATGGTAAGCCACTGGAATACGTGAACAACTACACATACCTAGGGAAACAAATAACATTTGGAGACAATAATGATGAAGAAGAGACGGAACGCAGAGTAAACATGAGCTGGAAAAAATTTTGGTCCCTAAAAGAAATTTTAAAAGGCGCCTTTCCTCTTCACCTCAAAAAGACCGTAATGGACACCTGCATTTTACCGACGCTTACATACGGCTGTCAAACCTGGACATACAACACCAAAATAAAAACCAAGCTCGTGACGTGCCAGAGAGCGATGGAAAGAAGTCTATTGAAAGTAAGGAGAATACACAGAATAAAAAGCGAATTTATAAGAAGTAAAACAAAGCTCATAGATGCTCTGCAATACGCTTTAACACTAAAGTGGCGATGGGCAGGACACATAGCAAGATACAGAGACAAAAGATGGACATTGGAATCAACGATATGGAAAGGACCAATTGGTAAAAGGAGCAGAGGACGTCCAAAGAACAGATGGATTAACGAAATAATCGCCACAGCAGGACAAGATTGGCAAACAAAAGCAAGGGACAGAGAGAGTTGGAGTAAACTGGAGGAGACCTATACCCAGTTTGGGGTTCTAACAGCAAATAACATAAATTAATAAAAAATACCTGAATTTAATCTAATTAGGTACATATATAACTATCTATATTTTAAAGTAAAATTGTATTATAATTTTTTTAAGGTTGTTGGAAATAAATGGGTTTATTATTATTATTAAGTATACGTACCTATAACTATACTCGACGGTCTAAAATAAAAAAAAAATTGTGCTCCATTTAATTGGTAATTATTATATTGATACTATAGGTAATTACTTATTGCGGACGGTTATTAGAAGAATATTTATTTTAAAGATTCCTCAGTAATACATACTCGTATATTAAACCTGTAATAAACCAATTTCTTAACATCGTCGACATACCATTAATAACACCAAAAGTATTCTACATGTTTAATATATATTTATTACGACTTGTATATCAGACGCATTCCATCAACGTCGCGCAAAAAGTGTCGCAAGCGGATTTACAACTGTTGTGCAGCAAGCATTACAAACTTCCACATAAATTGTGAACTTAAGCTATATTGGGTAACGCCGTAATAAAAAAAAACCTTTACTTTTTGAAACCTATCGGAAGATTGTCATTTGGGTTTTGGTTTCAAAACTCTGATGCAAATTTTAAAGGCCACTCTCACTTCACGCTTTATCATTGATATCGAAATACCTACAACATTTAGTTATATTGAAATTTGACAACAAAGCCTAAATATTTACTTTTTATTATTTTAAATAAGTAATGTCAGGAAAATGATGTTATACGGAAATGCAAAATAATTGAATGCGAACAAACAAAAAAAAATTACACAATAAAAACACGAAGACCCGGTAGACTACGATCTACTCATCAGCGCCACTTACCGGGTCCAATTGTGTTTTCAAACCATGCAGGAACCCATTGAAATATAAACACAAATTTTTATCCAAATCGGTCCGGCCATTTGTGAGGAGTTTTATTAGAAACACACGCACAGAAGATACCTACCGGTGGAGGACTTTTATAACATGTAATGTATGTATGAATTATAACGAAAATCACAATACAATACCTACTTAATAATAATTGTATTTTTATAATGAATGCTGCATATTTTTGATAAAATTTCACGATGGATTCTAAAACACATCGTCTGGCAAGTCATTTAAGTTACACAAAATACTTAACAGCGCATAATATTAACGCTATTTTAACAAGTTTTATAATGTGTCATTATTTTACTACAAGTTACGTAAATGACGATTGATCTGTCAACAATACAACTTGTTTCCAATATCATTGAGGATGCCCTTACAAGAGAGCTCCTCAAGTTGCACCTCGCTTACGTACGCACAGTTAGGTAACAGAAGACGCGACTGTCGCATCAATAAATGCCACCTCCTTTCCCACGGCTACCATTGTACCCATATTGTATGTCTAGTTCAATAATCAAGCCTCATATTTCATAAACATCCACGTATCATAGAACGCAAATAATTTTGACAACACTTTAAATTTCATTTCAAAATGTTTCCATAAGTAAAGTGAATAATTAATGTGTCAGTTATTGTGATTCGTGACATCGTGTAGGTCCTACAGGTATATATATAGTGTATTGTTCAATAAATTCACATTGGTTATTAAGCAACATGTGGAATGCATGCGAAGTGTCGCACTTTCGGTGTAAGATAATGTATAACCACTTCTGTAATCACTTGTACTAGTAAACATTTTGTGGTTCGCCAATATTAATACCACACGTGAATAAAAAAGCACCCACAGATTTGTTCTGAATATATTTTGTAACATAAGTGTCACGAATATAAAATCACTATTGTTCGATTTTGAAATGCGGAACTTCGATGATTTTAATGTACCTACCGAATTGAGCAAAGAACAGCCTTAATCTTGTTTCGTCAAGGTTTCAAGGCTGTACAAACAATGAGGATGAAACGAGCAAATAACATGAATTACAATTCGCTCCGCTAATGGAGTGCATATAAGCTATTTGCAAATACGCAAGTGTTCCACTTCAATCTCACACAATAATGCACTTAAAAAGCTATCATCACGTTACGAAGCAGGTAGAAACTGCTTAACAGTTGCAATTGATTTTGTTTTTCGATTGGCTTATTATCGCACAGTCAGTCGAATGTATTGAATTTCACCGAGTAAAAAAACCTCGCGTTACATAGTAACGTATTAAAAAAATACTTGTTTCGAAAGTGACGATTTATTAACGTTAAAAAACTATCGATTAGAAGCACGGTGGGTGAACGATTTATTCCATTGTGTGATTGGATATTATTTGGCAGGCGAGGTCGCTGCGGGCGTGAGGTGTGCGACCCCGCAGCATGCCTTGAAACTTGGACTTTTTGTATCGACGGACAATAGCAATAACCCAGTCGCGTCACCTAAAATACTAGACATGCTTTCATTTATCAATAAGGTAATTTAATTGACAACATAATCGAGCGACATAAATCGCTGACCTTCCATATAGACTCATAGACATTCCATCATAGACTTTGTTAACAAAAGAAATAGAAAACTTAATTGTAACTAATTTATTATTTTAATTCAGACATTTGTCCATATGGGTTAGTAACAAGACTTACATACTATGTTAGTAACATCAACAGTTTTATACCTAATTAAACCTATAACTAATTTAAAAATCTCTGTCCACCCTCTTGTGCACCCGACCCGCAGCAATGCATACGAGTCCAGTGCCATGAAAGTGGACAGTCAGGCTTCTCCCCAATTACCCTCAGGATGCTGTTGGCGCTCCCGCGTACGCGACGCATCAGGGATGCAGACCTTTTCCGCATTATAGCCTGAAAGCTGTCCGTACTAGCTTCTGCAAACATACCTGACGCGCTACAGAACCGCGGGAGCCCCATCAGCATCCTGAAAGCATTATTGTATTGAACTCGAAGAACGTTGTAGGCCCCCTGCGTATAGTTAACCCACAGACTGCACGTGTAGAAGGATTGGCAAAAAGCTTTAAAAAGAGTGATTTTAACTTCCTTCGTACATCGTGCAAATCTGCGGGCCAGCATGTTGCAGCGGACCGACAACGCTCTCCGCTCCCTTTCAATGTCACAGTCATCCTTTAAGTCTTCTGTAACTATGTGGCCGAGGTACTTAAAACGTGACACCCTATTCAAAGCACGCCCGTAAAGACACACCGGAGGAACCATTTCAGGCTTTTTCGAACCCACCTTGAACACCATGAGCTCACTTATTTTAACATTATACAGGAGCCCATGCGCATTGGCATATTTTTCACACACCCCCAACAGATGTCGTAATGCACTGATTGAGGGACTCAGCAGCACCATATCATCCGCGTAACTAATACTGTTAATAATGTTACAGTCAACAGAGCAACCGATCCTAGTGCTGCTGAGCTCCTCAATCAACTGATTGACGTATAGGTTAAAGAGCGCTGGGGAGGTCAGGCCTCCCTGTCTCACCCCACACTCCAACCCATACCCCTCCGAGAAGGACCCCGACCATCTGACCTGGTTAATCTGGTGACCATACCAATATTTAAAAATATCCACAAGCTCATCTGGGATACTTCTTTCGCGCAATTTTGACCATAGAATGTTATAATTAACCAGGTCAAATGCCTTAGACAGGTCCAAAAAAGCGGCGTACACTGGCGTATTCCTATCAGTGTAGTACCTGACCGTGTGCTTCAGCGCCAGAATAGCAGTCTCTGTTGACAACCCTGCTCTGAATCCGAACTGCGCGTTATGCAAGTTAAGTTGCCCAGTGATTCTTTGCTCAAGCACACCGTCAAGTACCTTAGCAGTGATTGTGGCCAAAGAAATCGGTCTATAGTTATCTTTATCAGAAACATCACCAGTTTTATTCTTAACTATAGGTACAACTATTGTCCTCATGAGATCTTTAGGTAGATATGAGTGCCGCACACAAAAATTGTACAACATAGATAGAACCCTTGGGAGATGCGGACCTGCATACTGAAAATGTTCTATACTGAGGCAGTCATAACCCGGTGACTTGCCTCTTGTCATCGATTTTATAATATTTTGCACCTCTTTTGATGTAATGTAAATCGGTTCACCGGTCAGAACTGCCCCAACATCATCCCCCCGGTTGTCAGACTGAAGCCGCGAAGCTACTTGAAAATGAGTCTTAAACATTTCCGCAATCTCCCCCGGTTCAGTCATGCCATTGACGCTCACTGGAACTACAGGTCTTGGGCTCATTTTCTGGGTTGACTTCCAGAATTTCTTAAACTGTTTCGTTTTACGAGACGTTGCTAAAATATCCATCTTAATTTGCTCCTCATTGTCTTGACAAGATTTTAATTTTTGCTTGAATACTTTTCTGGTATCCCTCATTTCCATGAAAATCCGGCCCTTTTGGGGTTTTCCTTGCCAACTCCAACTAAGAAAAGCCGCCCTGGCTTTCCCGTGAGCGTCCCTGACATGTTTGTTCCAACCAATAACTGTACGCCGCTTTTTCCCACCCTCTTTCAACGCGGAACTACCTTCAGCCGCTTCTCTAAGTGCCGTTACAATACTGGAGTACATAACATCAATAGTATATCTATGGTCTATGTTTGTGCAGAACTTATCACAACAAATACTAAGTTCTGAAGGAAAATCCACAGTTCTCAATTTTTCTGTACACAACTTATAGTAATGTTCTATTTGCGCTACGTTCCTATCGCCCCATATCGACTTATCAATCAAAGTATTACCCTGCTTTATTTTTACATCCATCGGCCTAACCATTCCCATGTTGACAAAAACGACAAGAGGAAAGTGATCTGACCAGTAAACATCATTGAAAACTTCGACTTTCTTTATTGTTTTCCATGCCGCTTCAGTCACAAGGCAATGGTCAAGCCAACGTCTACCTCCACTGACCTCACTGACAAAGGTGTACGTATCAGAGTTCAAGCCTAATTTAACGTAATCGGCACAGCGCCACATTTGCTCATCACAAAAACTTAACAATTCTCGACTAAATAATTCCTCCGGGTGTGCGTTAAAATCTCCTAGCATATATACATACTCTAAGTTGGAATTTTCAACAATAGCCGCGATCTCACTTAGACAACTACAAAACTCAGTTAAGTTTTCTGCAGAATTAGTCGGCATGTACACTAAACTAACTAACTAACACTAAACTAAGTAAGGGTTGGTTACCTAACCTAATAACATAGTTAGCAACCTAAACGATGCCATTAATTAATGCTGTTCTAAAACGAAAAACGAATTATATCTCGAATAGGTATGTCAAAACAGACCAGAATAAAATACGGTAAGGTATAGTCAATATAAAATAAATGTTTTTGTACTAATCATGTGATTTGATGAATAATAAAAAACAAAAGCCAGAGCATAGACGTTTTGTCAGCCACATAAAAAATATATACTTAGTAACAAATTATATCACCGGCTATGTGACCACGCGGGCGCGCGGGTGCGCGGGCGCAACCGACATTACCAACCGGTCTGTTGGCATTCGACCAGTTGTCAACTTTAACATTCTCAATCACTACAGTGAGATGACCCAACCTCTTTCGCCACAGCCCATTTAAATTATCTTGATTTTCGCAAATTATATTTATAGCCTTAGAAAGATTGTCAATTTGGCATTTCCTGCGCCATTGCCGAAAAGTCGGCTAAGCGTAACCTATTACGCAAAGTATGTGACCTTTTGAAGGATTTTAATGTGACTTCAAGCGTTTACTTGGTAAACTTAGTTAACTTAGTTTAACTTATTGTATCTAAAATGTTAAGGTAGGCTAGATTTTTCTACAGACATATAGATACTAATTCCTCTCCCAATTTATCATAGTTGTGTTTAATAATTTGTCGCATTACAATAGATCTAATATCAATACATAGTAATTAGATACAAGTACTCAAACATCAGAAATAAATTAATAATATACAAGTAAACTATAACGTTTGTTTAAATTTATAAAATAAATATTCTTTTTTAACATTAAACAAATTTTTTGCTATGATCTTTTTACTTACTTTCTTCCATATTAAAAAGATCCCTAGATAAAATGGATACATTCATTATTTTTACTCACACTTCCCTATTAAGTATATGAGTTTATAAGGGTTAAAAACGCAAGTATATATTTCCTTCTTCATGCTTTTGTGGCTTTCGTTGATGGCCTGGTGCAAGGTGTAAAGTACCTATTGTCCGTTGCCGTGCCATTGGTCACCAACACAAGTTGGTAAGCTCAGTATACGCGCAAGTTGTCTCGCATTTTTTTGTTCATAAAGCATGATTAAACATCAGACATTTTGGCAAATATTATAGTAATAGTTTTCACATATTTCCTAACGGTCGTCACAATGCAAGATGATTGAATAGATATTTTAAATAATCTTTTATGTAACAAATTCACGGATGATATCTACGTACTACTTTTCGGTCATCGATTTATGATTACGATTGTCAGTTGTCAGCACATATTGCTGGCATTATATCTAATGAACTATTATGTAAGTTTCTTAATGTCAGTCTTCAGCAATGAAATCTTGTACGGTTATTATGTCTCGATGATTGACCCCCAAAATTTACAATTACAGAATACGAGTACCTACATTACAAGCTTCACAGTACTATACCTTTTACACCATTTAATAACTGATTTACTATTCATTGCATAATATGTACCTATTCATTCAGGTAGAAGAGCTGTAACCAAAACTACCCTCTTATAAATCGTTAACTTTCAATAACTCTACGTAACTTTATAGATCGGACCACCTTTCACGTCATAACTTGGGGGATCCCCAGCTCCTCGAAGTGTAAGTTCTAATTTAAAAATAATATTAACACGCATTTATGCTCCTCTTGAAGCATCATAGGCTTGGATCAGCTTAAGCAATTGGCTCGCGACTGGCGAGTTATGCTCATAAAAACCAGTCTAGAAGACTCAATGAAATTTTCTTTCATCTGGGTGCTAAATGTTTTAGAAAGCAAAAATTAGGTACCAGAACTAACATTACAAGCAATTATTTGTCATTTTAGTTTGTGTCAAAATTATTCAAGCGGTTAAGTTTCGACAACCTATATTTGTCAATTTTAATCTAACAATCCGTTTATAAATGCATATTAATTTTGTATTATGTTACCAACAGCCATTTCTGCAGATCAATTAAGTATGAATTTAATAGTATTGCAACAAATTATTAGAAACTGTCATGTCAAGGGGATGGTAAATGTAAAATGTAAATTTGTTTATGTTTTAATTCAATTTCGTTGGTCGTAGACCGTAGTTAGGATCATGTTGTTGTAAATGCATTAGAACCGGAAATGTTGTTGTTTTTCTGAAGATATCCTGCCTGTTGACAATATTCATGGTACAAACAATTAGTTCTTACTTTTATTGTATTTTCTAACTAGATTACCACTCAACACGCCGACATATTTAATGCTTGGAGGATAAGAGATAAATCAAACGAAATAAGTAAACCATTTGAAACTTGAGATTGGAATATCATTTTCCACCACTTTTTTCCTCGGTAATTTTTTGCGCTACACTAAATGATCTTAATAAAACCTTTGTTCTAGGACATGAATCGTTGGGTACATCGGAGTTGGTTATTATGAGGTGAAGACGCCGAGAACACGATGCGGGCTAGCACGCGGGCCAACACCGCCTAGCAGACACGGCCTCATTGCGCTATTCCTTACGAGATTGAGGTAAGCTGACCCAAATACTTTAAACTTCAGACTTAAGTATCAGTATCGAATAGCATGTGCTAAAAGAAGATTAATATAATAACTTCTTAAACAAAAAGCATTCTCGCGTGCTGTACGTATCATGATAAGTATCAGCTTTTTGTTTATTTTTTTTCAAAGTTAATTAACTTGAAAAACGTAAAAAAGTATTAACAGTGAGGGTTTGCTCATTTTTTTACTATTGTTTAAATAAATAACATTCCATTGAATCCGTTAAAATATACCATTTTTTCTATAAATATTTACTGACCAATACAACACCTACATTACGCTATCAGTTGCAACCTGCAACTAGGATTTCCCGAAGCGAGTCATGCCTGTCATCTCAAGTTGTGAATACAAGCGCTTTGCCCCCATTTAACCGAGTGAAACTCTAATACGTTTGTGTGCCAAGGCCATTGGACAAATTGATATTACATCTAGTGAGAGTTTGCGGCACCGACCGACCTGCGCTTACAAATTCGCCGTTTGTCACGTTTTATGCGACTGTCAGAGCTCACCAATTATCAACTATTTGCTTACAAGTAGACGACTATCTTAGCTCTTCATTGTCCTTGCAAAATGATTTCCTAACAAATGGGGAAATTTTGATCCAAGTAAAATAAACCTTGATTATGCCGATACCTAACCACACCGCAATGAAATATTGCGAATTGATAGCGAAGAGTATTGCTAGTTGATAGGTCAACGAGCCTTCGTCTACAGTTAAAATTAGCTCCAGTTACAAATGTATTTTGATAAGAACTATTCCACTAAATGGTCAGTACTTATAGGTATAGGTAGTGAAGCGACGACCGTACCGAGTCATTGCACCGCGAAACTCGCGTGATCTATGTTACTTCTAACTCCAGTAAATGGTGCACCTACTCATAACAAGTAATGTCTTAATTACATTAAAAATAATACGATAATTTCAATGTAATTACCTATTTTTAACAAACTCTAACGCTAAAAATATTTAAATAATTTAACGTTATTATCTGTTTTATGTATGAAGTGTCATCATTAATCACAAGTTATAAAGAAAATACCAACAAAACAACCTTAATCGCATCGCCGTTTTTAATAAGATGTTATTTATAGTAAATATGCATATCTAAAAGTGAAGTGATGCTCTTAATGTAAGGTAAAAATGGGTGTACCAAATTTACTGGTCACAGACACTAGTAACACTGCAAGAGTAAAATAAGTCGCATGGAATTTCAGCTGAATCCCTGAATAATAAATTGGTCAATCGTCACAGATCTTTAACTAGGCTGAATATATTTAATATTTGTTAGAGTGCACAATGTACCTTCTTATCATGTTCCATGGCAACTGATTGCGATATTATTATGATCGATACTTATCTAAAGTCATCAATCATTTAGAAACCGTAATGTACGAATCTATACTAATGACTGATCAGTCATTTTTGACCAATTGCGATAACAAAACGTAACATTGTGACATTAGAGATTCTAAAACATATTGTTTGACCCACTTTACACTGGCAGAACAATATTTTGATTGTTAATTTGATTCGCTTCATAGACCATTTCCGACATTAAAATGAAATTGAAGAACATTTTCGTTGCAGTCAGTCAAATTTTGACATAATGGCGTGACATTTTGTTTAGACACGGTTAAAGCCATTTTTTATGCCATTGCTCTTTCTTATCTTACAATAAATAACATGTTTGCTCTATATCGTGCAATCGAGGTACTTTTACATATAAAATCTTATTTTTGTGCAAGGGTAAAAGCGATTTCCAAAACCTTTTAAGAATATAAATAATAAATAAAATTGTAACTTATTTAACGTAAAGTAAATATTAAGTAGATACTCGGTTTACTAATAAGCATAAAAACACCAATTTAGGTAGGTACTATTTATGCACATTAGTTTAAATTAGACGCTTGGTTATTACCTGCATTGCTAACGCTTTTTCATAAGTTTAATGCTACTTATAACAATCATTTGTATGCTTGAACATGTCCAAATGTTTTGCGCCTTAGTGTAAATGTCTCTATCGTAGTATCATAGAACCTACCAACAAGCTCTGCTAAACTTGGATTAAATGCTGAATGACAATGAATGCTAGAGATTTTAATTAATCAATTTTCGTTACTGAATATATTATCTATAGATTAAAAAAAAATTTGAACTTTTCCCCAACCTATTATATTTACTAGCAATTTTTTTAAGTTTAGTTATTTATTAACTAACTGAGTACTTATTAATTGTTTTACCTACCAAGGCCCAGCCAATTCATAGTATTTAGAGTTTTATTAATGGCTTCTTGCATTTTATATATATGTATAGTCGCGATAACAAGCAATGATTGACAGCTGACAAAACAGTAGGCGCGAGCGGCGACCTTGTGTACTCGATTGTACGCCGCTACCGGAACTCACACATGCTACCACTAAACAGCTGCCGACCTCACTTGCTATCCCATCTACTATCTAAGGGACTTAACACATTTTATTAAAATATAATTATCAATTTAATATTCCTGCCCAAAGTTAATACAATAAAATATTCCGCAACAATGTCAATAATAAATCAATTTAACGATTAATTGTTGCACATAGATATTTTTATAAATAAATGATCCAAAAATATTTCAATATATTATTTAAGCTTAATGAAACAAAAAAAAAACTACTAAATAGCTATAGGTACAACATAGGTATTTATCGACTACCCAGACTAGTCATAATAAATTAATAACGATATTTAAGGGACCTTTTTCAACGATTTTTAATTGATACAATTTTTATGAATATAACATATATTTCAAAGTGTTTATTTTTAGACAAGCATAGCAGGCCTCTCTGATGATATTACAAATACCTACAATAAATATCGTAAATATTTTCGCATAGAATACGAAGGCATTTAATAAAGGTCTGTTGAAAATATTCTGTGAGCGAAACGACCGGAGAAGTGTAACAAAATGTCAAGGGCGAAGACGCGTCAACAGCTTTGCTTACTATACACGCCTAATACCTATGTTAATTCTAAAGAAATGTTTCTTCTTTGATCAAATATAACAATTATCAAAATGCTCTTAATATTCGTCACTGGCAATATTTTTCTCCAATAGGATATTTTTTTAATTTTCCTAGATTTGATATCAGCAGTGTTTGTTATTCATCAGTTACATTCACCATAATAATAAATACGAGTCAAGGTGGCATGTGTAATACCGAAGTTTTGTAATCAAATTTGATTCTCTTTAGTTTTGTCTAATAGGCATAATGATTACTTGTGTTTTCGAGTGGTATAAAGTTCAACTGTAGAACGGAGATGTCGGGTCCGGTTGTGTCAGGCGAAGTATTTAATTTATTGACTATTAGGTTCATTTATTAATATCTATAGCTTTAAATAGGTAAATCTAATACTTCCTCTCTCTACGCACTAAGAGAAATTTAGACAACACCTACTAATAAAAAAAGGAAACAAGCCTTGACTAGACATTAATAATTTTGGATTAGATGTCATTAAAAACATTAGATGTTAACAGTTTTAGAATGATAACATCGCTATAAGTAGATCGTACCTCATTAATCCAATTTATGGTTATAAAAATATCGATGATTTGTTGCATCAAAGTTAAAAAAATTCTAACCAGCACAATGGTTCCGAGAAATTTTAGTTTTTGCTTCTATTTTCAAACGTTACGATGAAAGTAAAAGTTTGATTGCCTTGCATAAGTTCCGTTTACCCAGTCAATGTAGATTAACTAGCCCAACCCATGTTATACCATCTTGCAAAAAATTTGCCAATTGTAATAGTAGACTTTCGAGCCTAGCATAGCATATTAAAGTATCGCTTGATAAGGATAAATAGTCAGAATATACATTATATGTAAGGTTTTTTTTATTAAAAGACATGGGTATATTTATATAATTGATACTATATCAGACCTCGGTTATACAAAATTTATTTTATTCTCGGTAATAGAATGCGAATATTATTGTAATCACTAACGACGTTAAGTTTCCCAACAAAAATTACTTACATTTTCTTCCGATGCAATTAGTTACTACTTAATAGCAAGCGTGTACTGCTTTATATCGTGACTTGTGTACCAAATACGGTAACCGCTTATTAAATATCAATTACCAACTAATTTCAATAGCAAAATTGTTTGGTAACAATGCGATGTTACAAAGACATAGTAGTAGGCTCTACGTGAATACAATTTTTGATACAATTTTACGTAATTGACGCGTTCCATGTAAACGAGCCAGAGTAAAAGCGGGCTGTGTGCGTTCCGAGGTTGCGCAATCTACGAACAGCGCCCGCGCCGCCGCCGCGCCGCCGCGCCGAGCCGGTCGTACGGCCAGCTAGCCCCACTGCCCTCATATCACCATATATTCAAAATAGAACGTTGATTACTTAATTTGACAACTATTTATAGACATTTATACCTATTTTATAAGTAAGCATGAACTCTATCATTGCAATAAACAAAGTAAATAAATATTACCTATAAATCTATGTTTGTAATTAACAATAAGGAAACATGCCCTTGAAGATTAGAATAAGGCATGGAAATCATAGGTAATTGGTGCCCTTGGCTTACAGCAACAATGATTTGCAGTCGATGCGCACTACGCTACGCACTGACGCCACCCACAGCCATCACTCAACAGTTTTGCATCCAATGGGTGAATCATCTGAATTCCATTCAAAGAATACATGAAAGTGAATTTCATTGTTTGGTTTTACTGCTCATGGTTTCTATCGCGTTGCTTAGGGTTTGAAATCATGAGTGACAAGATTAGTAAATTTGCACCCTTACTTCCACATTTTTTTTCAAGGGATGTTGCCAATCAGTATTATACTTACAACATTAAGCCAGAGAGCTTATTTTAGAATCAGTCATCGCAATGATACGATTTATCATCTGTGTTGTCATTGAAATCAACGCTTGTTGATCGTGTTTTGTTTTCTTAAGACACAGATTTCGATTGATGCTTGCTTTCTCCATTGTTATGGACTACCATAAGAGCTGCCACTGTTGCTGTTATGAGCAACAGCACGCCCCAGATAGCATTCACATTGTGTTTTCTGACTTAAACAGAAATAACTATCACGGTGCATGATGATATTTACTGTGTATTTGCCGCATAAAATTATACATAATATTCAATCAACATAAATATTACTTATATCAAATCTTGCGTTACAGGGCTTTTTTTAGCCGAAACGGCGTAATTTTTTTTTTGTTTATTTGGTAGTTCTGAGAATAGGTAGTGCGATATATTTCTTAGCCTCCCAACCCCCAAAAATTAATTAATCGCGGTTTTAGTATTTTTGTAAAAACAATGTCTAAATACGTACACTAACGTGAAGTCATTTACATGATGTATTGCGCCACTTAGACATTTAGATAACATTCTTATGGCAGAACCACACTTACTAATAAATATGCCAGGTAAGGAATGATGGATGTACATTTAAATGGGAGTGGGGTGAACAATTGTTCCACAGTTTATATCATCCCTTGTCAATCGGCCAGGCAGACCCACTCTCACTTGAGTGCGGAAGTCAGGCAGCCTACTCTAGTAACATCACATCACATAGCGTGCACGCAATGTCTGTCCGTCCGTGAAGTTTCCTACTCACAAATTGAAGAGCGAAATTGTATTTTACTTCGTATATCTATGTATAATGATAACGTGGCAGAGAGAAATAGTCATATTTCGACCAACTCATTGGTAAATAGTAACAGTTATATCTGGATGGGTTAACCGTCCTGTATTCAAAAGGTCAAGATTCAATCATACATCATTTAAAAATATGGTATTTCGAATAAACCTGTTCTTAAAGTCAGATATAGGTACATACTTGTAAAGCAATGTTAACGTGCGATGCTAGCCGCCTCGTAAATAAGAAAACATTAGCTTACGGCCACCACATAAAAGGTCATGGGAACAACATCAGTAGAGAAGTTGTGATCATCACGTCGCAGATTGAATGACAAAATAACTTTTAATTGCTATGTTCAATGTACATTGTAATTATAAATCTTCTGCGTAAACGTGACTCGAGTCGGGATACAAAAACACATAGGAAATGGAACTATTACGCAAGTCTGTTACAGCTCGCAGTGCTGTCTTATTCTATCCTTATATCCTAAAATGTATTGAATAGAAATTTAACCCATGACGGGTATCGAACCGAACCGACCTGTATTTAGTTGTAATTCGCAGGGGCGCAATTCATTAATAAACATTAATAATGTAGTATTCTTTTATAATAAATAAATAAATAAATAAAAATAAACCCAATGAAAACCCGTATCAAAATCCGTTTGTTAGTAATTGGGTTCATCGCGTTCATGTTAACAGATAGACACGACGGAAGACTAAAAAATGATATGTACCTATATTGTAATAATATATTTTAGTAGCAATAGAAAGCTTGCACCTCATATGTAGTTAATGCAGGTGAACAAAACAAATAAATCCTGTGATAGTTAAAACACACATATATGCCTACGTGAGCCGAGTAGGAAATTAAAAGAAAACGATAGTTTCACCTAGTCTACCTCAATTATTATTGCGTACCACACGGTAAGAGATAAACACAGAAGTAGATTGATACGTCACGAACACGTCTAGAGCGTAGGATATTTTAACGTAGAAATTATTTTTTATTTTATTTTATGTATTAAGTATTATAAGAAGAAAAACGACGAAATTGCGAATTAATGAATGCTTTATGCTTTAATAGAATCTGAGTTTCTATGAAAAGAATTTCAAAGACAAGTTGTGGTATTTGAAACGTTCCTTTGAAAAGGAATCAGAGGAATACAAAATCTCGTAGAATTAATTGAAAAAGCCAGCGGGGCTAACATGTAAGCCTATTTCTCGTGGGGAATTTTCATTATCACAATTTGTAAACGTTCGATTCGGAAAATGAAAATTTTAAGCAATTATATTTTTTAATAAACGTATAGTTCTTCATGCGTGCACACTATATACTATATACAATTATACATACCTACAATACAAAGAAAAAAAAATCAAATGAAATAGTAATCTTAATCTTACGTAGACGAGAGGCAAAATAATTTCGACATTTAAGATATTGTATGGCTGAGATTATTTCGTGGTACATGTTAGCCCTACAAACTGGTTCTATTCAATAAATTACTAACTGAAAATTAGTGCCACTAAGAAGAATCTATATGAACAGACGATTCAGAGAAGAGAGTACTTAATATGATTCTTTTTATTTCAATTAACTTAAAAACACACATAAATTACAGGTTACAATACAACTGCAACTTACTACAGGTTGATCAATTGGTTGCATGTATTCAATTAATTATAACAGTTTTTAATACTTATTCCTGATCTAATTTGTTAAAATGTATATTCATTTTAGAAACCAATTGATAAACAAAACCTGAATTATATTACCTATAGTCATATTTTTGAGTTTGTATTGGTATATCCAACAAAGAAAACTTGGGTTGCTAATAATAATTGTTTAATTTTTTTTTACACATACTGACTGCTTTTAGAGTGCGCTAGAGACGCGATCACGTTATCATAAAATCATATGTTTATAGATATTAAATGGAACTAGTTGGTAGTGCTCAGGGAGGTCAAATGACTAGCGAGTGACGCGATCTTTTAAAATATTATATAACCATCGGCAAACGCTGCAAACGCATGGGAACATTTCTGACGAAACTGCTACCAGTATCTAAATGCCAAATGTTGGACTCGATGTATATGGACATACTAAGTATGTTAAATACACAATTGCTGCAAATTATTCGTAATGTTGATATGCAACAAAACGTTAGAATGAATTTCAGGATCTAGAGAAACAATGCGAGTCAAATTCGACAAGAATACTTACAAATTCAACTCCAATTATGTAATAAAATGATATAATCATAGACTAAAATGATATAAAAAGATATTAAAGTGTACTCTTGAAATAGAATCACACATTACATATACAATGTATTATATCCACAGCATGATAAGTGAAACCAACGATTGGATGAAGCACATCCGATAGCGTACGTAATAACGTGAATAAACTTTGTAATTATTCCATTAGAAGTTCATTCATCATTGTAAATTACCGAATAACAATAAAAAAAATTATGAATGACAGAGGAAGCGTCGCGGAATGCGACGCACGGGGGCGGAGTGTCTGTCTGATAAATATTGTAAGTGGCGACAAAGTTCTTAACCTTTGCACACTAAAGTGCTATTTAAATGATTTTAATTGTTTCTGCGTAAAAGCGTACCTCATATTCATATAACAAGACGATGATAGCTCTGTGGTAGTAAGGTTTTAGGTTTGGCATGGCGAAGGTTACGAGTTCGATAATACAATGAGATTGAACTTATAGTAAAGGAAAATATCGCAAGAAAATCAGTGGCAGTGGTAGGATACGTTATAGTAAGTACCTGCCTGGCTACATCAAGTCAAAAATACACTTTTAAATCATAGACTAAGTGGTTCCGGCAGCTCTATTGGACAGCTTCATGTAGGTACTTACCATATAGAAAAAAGTATAATACACTCGTATACGTAAAACTAATCCTGCTCACTGGTGCCTGCAAAACATGACTGTGATACTGTGTACTTGTTTTTATGTCGGTCAAGTAACGGGATACCTACTATTTTTTTGTTATCAGATTGCAATCTTTCGACATTCAGATCAATCGGGCTGATTACGTTTAATCAATTGAATCGATCTTTAATTCCAAGTAGCTAGATGTAATTCTCATTTTACTATAAGTTAATATGAGATAAGGATAATTATGACAATTTATGGCTCGCAAAATAAAAGCTTTCACTTCGTAAAATATGGAGTAATGAATATTTTTCATATACACGTTTAAATCTCATATAAAAATTGTATATTTTTTGCGAATATTGTTGACCGACGCGACGCTGCGAGCAAGTGTCAATTAGTGATAGTGACAAATTATCGAAAAAAAGCCCTCTAAGTAAGATTTTACTACAAAACTGTAAAGTTTAAGGTTGCATAGTTTGGCAAAGTTAAATACATTTACCTAATGTTTGTTGACTGCTTTCTACACATACCTATATATAACCTGTGGCTGGTCTAGTATGTAAAAGTAGGTATGTTTCAAAGAAAGGTAACCTACTATCGACTTTTTTACAATCAACAACTATTAACACTTGAAAACATTCAGTCTAGTGTCTTCCTACAGGATTCATTACACGTCGTGTCGTGTCTTATGTGTGTATCTATGACCTTCATCCCACATTCCGGAGTACATTCATCCAGGATACGCATTATTTGCTAAATAGGTAAGGGTCAATAACCTTATTATTAGCTAGACGGGCAGCAATAGGAGGTAATAGTGGGACCGGCATACTGTTAACATGGTAAATTCTATTGCAATTCAACTGCTTAAGACGTCTTGACAAGTGATGTTTAATTTGCCCATATAAACATTCCTAAAGTTTTCACCGTCTATTGTTATGTATATAGATAAAATACTTGTAAATTTTATTTTATTAGATGCGCAGAAACTATGCACTTCAACAAATAAAATCAATTCAATTATTTTCATCTACGTCGTAGCACAGCGGTGTTGCAAGTGAATCATTGTCAATCAGACTCTTCAAAGCTTGTTATATACGTATGTACTCATATATACAAACATGACACATGCTATAATATCACTCGTAACATAAATAATAGGGCAGACGCTCACGACCGCACTCACTCTACGAACGACCTAACGAGTTTCGGAGTTCTTCACAACGCATTGCGAAAATCGAGTAAACTTCACTAATCCGGTACGTTGAAGCCTTTTCAAGTACCTTTACATTTCGTAACATACAAACAGATGTGATTTAAGATGAGTTAACAAAGAATATATCTTACAACCATATACGTTAAACAATTTTATTGTGTGTAAGAGGCGGTGTAGGCGAGAGCCGCGTTATTGATAAGGGTAATCAAGTCGTGAATCAGTCTCGGCAAAAGTATAGCACCGGTAGTTAAACGATCCCAATATGGCATAGATTATATTCGCCACGTGTGTCGACATAGGTCACAATTATTAACTTAATTGTCCTAAGCGAGTAGGCGACCCATTGTTCGTGGTTTTGTTACGTACTTATATCGCATGTTCAATCTACGACCTGACTTATTCGCGTTTATTCCTTATTTATACAACTTATTTCGCAATAATACGAGACCCCAATTATAATCTAACTAGACCTAAAAACATTTTGACATTGCCAATGTGGTCAAAACATATCGTCGATCAAAGGCCATTATTATACAACAATTCTTTTCAACCGTCACGATTTTGTCTTCCTTGAAGATATGACTGTCTGCAACGGATCTGATGTATGACATTTGTTTAAAATATTATCGTAATGTAGGGTTCGAAATTGGTTTTGTGTCGTGAGTGTCAATCATTGTCCGTCCGGAGGAGACTTGATATCTTGTAGGTCGAAAAGCGGACGCAACTTCACGTCTCATGTCAGGAGGATTCAATTGATGTTCATTCTGTATTCATGACGCAACAATAATTGTGGCAGACCCCTCTATGTAAGTACACGATTTAAAGCGCTCATCTTTTGTTCAATTTCAGTAATTATAAATGTTACTGGTATCATGAGTACCTACCTATTTTGAGACGTAGAATGAAATAATCTTATGTAACATAGTAAATTAACCAGCGGCTATACATTCGTAACATTTGGGTATAATATTTGAACTTCTGATGAGGCTAAGATAAGTAATCCAAGCTAATAGAAAATAAATCTTTAAGAAACAATTTTATAACAGCTCTTTTAAAAAGTTTAACTAATTTGTTTTTTTTTTATTAGAGCTAAGTATATCAAAAAGTTCAGATTATTTTTATTACAAAAAAAACAATCAAAAGATCATTGGTAACTCAATAAATAACCTCTGTTCAAACGTTCGCACAACACCCGCCTGTGTCTTGAATATCTCGCAGCACATAGTGACATAACGGAGTATGGACGACGGCATCGGCTCTGCGATCGGCCAACAACATTCGGCCCGTTATACTGCACCGGTCATGCGCAGCATTTTGTTACAAATTACATACTCTTCTGCATTGTAGTGAAGACTCAATTACAGTTATCCAAATGGTCATTTTGCCAACTTATGTTTAAAGCATTAACCAGTAAGTAGTGAAATACAATTAACTGTGGTTCGATCTCAGTACTATTAATGATAACCTACCTATGTAGTTATAATGATTACCTACCTATCTATCCATTATATGTTAACATGAATATAAACTATTACAATTTATTTACTAACCAATCTCGCTCTGGATGTCTCGGTCTCCACGTTGCAACATACCGTTAGAAATATTGACGACAGAAACGAGATATGTGTAAATATTCGAGTTATATCGAAATCCAGTCTTCAATTCATTCATAAATCCAGTTAACAAGATAAAATTAAGAATGATTTAGAATGAATTACCCTCAGATCGGTATAACTTCAATTCAAATGATAAATACCTACAACACCACACATACCTACTATAAGTAGGTACCTATATACCATCCAAACCATACATATAATTTTAGGATTAAAAAATGAGATCATACATTGTCTTTTAACTGGTAAAACACTCTATGGTCCTATTGCGTTTAGTATTGGCCCCCTATAGCTTTATTATGTACCTAATACCTATTAGCTAATTAATTATTTGCCTACGCATTTTGTATGTGTGTATTATCGTAAAGTATATTTAGGTATCAGTGTTTGTGTTGGCGGTGCTCTGCTCTAGTTTCGTGCCGGTCTACTGGCCATTGGTCTTACATCAAGGAAACCACGCCCTAGGACAATCTGACACAACCACTCATTGCGACAGCTTTCACGATATCTGATACCATTCACTACTATTGTATATCATAGGCACTATAAACTTAAATAAATCATAACTAAGTAGATAGATTAAATAATAGACTAGGTTCGACTGGTCTCAATATTAATCTGAGATTGCAATTTTTTGCTCAGATTTTAAGCAACGATAAAATGGCTCAATATTTTTTATCCTGCAATCGTTTCGTTTGCGGATTTACCTGTCCGTTATTATAAAATTCCAAACAATTTGTTTTCATATTTCATAATCGATGGACGTAATGATAACGGATCAATAAAAGGCTTGAAAGAATGTATCGGCTATTGTAACTACCTATACTTTGCAATGAATAAATGTATCACAGTGTTACAATTTAATTGGATGTTACATCACAATAATGGACTTGTTAATGGTACTGCTAATGAAAAGGGATTAAATAAGTCGAAGATTCAACTTTCTAATAAAGATTTGACTTGCGCATTAATATGTGAATTATATAGCATTAGAAAGGGTACTTGTAGATTTTAACTAATGACCTGCCAAAATCACAGTGTGCTCTGTTTATTCATGTTTTTTGTTTAAACTATGTTATTATATAATTTATTTATAACCGCTATCTATTAAACTTGAAATAAATAACTACTTTCTGTAACGGATTCTGAATCCGTTGTTTGTAATTTAAAGGAATATAAAATTTCTGCAAATTGTTTCACAGCTTCGAGTTTTATATTGTATGCAAGGAATATAATAATTTAGTTTAGACAAAATTTAACCATTTAAAACCCTTAAGTCACTTTAATGGTAGTACTATAATGCACAAGGATTGACAAACAAACAGATGGACGATGGAGAGAAACGTTGCATTAAAAAATTATAAAGAAGAGATGAAACTGTAATATGTAAATAAATACTTAAGATTTCAATTAATCAAAGTAGGTGCCAGCCGCTGCGCTATCTGGGCATATAAATTTATTAAATAGTTAATAACTAATATGTTAGTAGTAACAATGAATCAAACAGTATATTCTTCTAGCCCAGTTCACCCATTTCATGAACCACTTCCTTAATTACTTACCATAAATAAAAGTGGAGCATTTTATACATTGAAATGTTTAATTGTCATATTATGTAATGAATGAGGCATATCGGAACCATCCATTCTAGATGTTTAATTGTAAATGTCGCAACACTATTGTTCCGTTGAGATGCGCATGAGAATAGTTCGACCTAGCGCTATTGTTGGTTTGTTTATTACTTTGGTTTAAATTGAATTTCAAGTAAACATTTTAAAGACCATTATTGTAGACTATTTTAGTATTCCTGTTAGTTAATAATGCCTTTACCGTATATTTCAGATGAGGCGGCAGGCTCGGATCTCGGGCGGCGGCGCGCTTGAAGTGCGCACCGCCTCTGCCTTGCAAGGTTAGTTTGTTTTTCGTAAACACTATTTAATATTCCCATTTTATATGCAATAAATATAACTAGTAGAATTAATATAATGAAATTAGTAAAATTCCATTTTAATATAAAATCATTTACTTCAGTGTTGTATTCACTATAGACTTAATTTTCTTCAAAAACCAATAGGTTATAACATTCTTAACACTTACCGATCGACAGAAAATGCATATCAATGTGTCTAAAAGCACACATGTTAGCTGAGACATTTAATATTAATCAAAAAGTGTGTTAATAAAATTTTACTCTTAGCTAATGCTATTTAAGTACCTAAGTTTATAATTTATAGATTTTTTACTTTCATTTCAGTATGGCTGTGGTTGCTGATTTTCATTTTCCAAAATGAATTTCGAATATCGAGGTCCATTCAACCTGGGGTAAGACTGAATTGTACATAATATTCTTGTCTTATGGTAAGTCATAGCTAATACCATAATTCTTAATTGAAAATATCTTTATTAAATTAAATATATATTTTAATTATGCATTTTGAAAATGCTTAATTCAAAGTAATAACTAAGTAGCTGGAGAACATTGTTAGCGTAGAATAACTATATCCTGCTCTATCTATTTATATTTCTAAATTCATTTGAACTATGTGTAGTTCAGACATATAGACAGGAAGAGTGACTTTCTCGTATGTTCATTAATGGATATAAAATAACTATCGCTCCCCAATGTTTCAGTATTTGGACTTCGACAACCTGCCCGACACGAACTTCACATGCGCGGGTAAGGTGATCGGCGGGTACTACGCCGACCTAGAGACCTCGTGTCAGATGTTCCACGTGTGCACCGTGGGCCAGCAGGATGAACCCATGGACATTAAGTTCCTGTGTCTCAACGGCACTGTCTTTGATCAGGTAATTAAGTAAAGTACCTACTATTAACACTACCTGAATAACAATGAGTATTTTACTACACATATTACATAACAAAGACTATGAGTATATCTTAAGCTTTAAATATCTTAAGCGTTGAAAAGTCTTAATTTAAAACTCTAACTATAGCTTCAAAATTGTAATATAAAAATATACTCTTATTTTTTTACAGGAGACGAGAGTGTGTGAAAGAGTAGACGAAGTAGATTGTACAAAGTCTGAAAAGTTTTACAGTTTAAATTTAGAATTATATGGTAGCAGCACTGCACCGCCCACAATACAACCAGACCAACAGAAACCTCAAGCTCAACCAACCGAACAGTCACAAAAACAAAATAAGCCAACTCTTAAACAAGAGTCGGACCCAGCTGTAGATGAATCTCCTTCTACGTCACAAGATAAAACTCAAGGACACTTGCCAGATGTTCCAGATTCTACTGAAGATCCCGTTCAAGATATTAAAAAAGATGAGCCCAAAAACCCACATGCAATTCCACCCACACATCCACCGTTAACATTCGCAGATAATGAGGAGCTTACTGAAGGTAATAAATAATAACAAACTAAAGCACTTTTATCACTGTTTATAATTATTTAGTATTTCATTTTTATGAAAATTGTGTAATGCACGGCCATATCTGAAATGTTTTAAAGTACCTATGCTAATGAGTGAATCTTAAGATATATAATATTATTTACAGAATATCAAGAAGATGATGATATTGATAACGAATATGAAGACTATCATCACCCCACAACAACTACAACTACGAAGGTGCCAATAACGACAACAAGAACAACAACAACAACTACGACAACTACTAAGCCACCACCAACAACTACAATTGTGCTACCAAGTTCATCACATTATGCGTCATCAATACCACACTATTCATCTCCGTCGCCAATATTATCTTCACTATCTCCACCGGTTCCCTCCGCGTTCGCACCATCTCCAACTGGTCCATCATCATCCCTTCCATCCGCACCTTCAGCACCAGGGTTACTGACTTTACATCCGTCGCTTCTTCCTCCACAAGAGTTTATTTATCAACCATATGGGCCAAGTACTGAACGTCAAAGTTATCGCCCGGCTGATGGTGTATATATTACCCATGCACCACCGCAGCAATTCGACCACTTTCAATATGAGTCCTCACGAACTGCTCCACGACCGGCAGTACCACGACCCGCGCCTTTTGTCCAACGACCTCAACCGACACCATTCCGAGTAACTACGACTGACCCACGTGATCAATTGTTGAGACCAGGTCCAACATCCCAGCCATCTGAAAGACACGAGACATCTGTTAAACACAGGACTCAAAATTATCCCACACCTTTGCAATTTAATCCATTCTATTTCGACCGCAAAAGAAGCGACGACTCTATCCCTGACACAGAATCATCACTTTCTGCAAGAAGTGTGGCACCGCCTACAGTAACCGAACGTCCGCCAGTTAAACTAAAAAGTCCACCTAGAGTTATCGTCACAGCTAGTGCTTCAGTCAGTGACAGTAACGGCAAGCGACTGAATTACACTGTTGGTAATGTCGTCAGCGCAGTAAAGCCAATCGTAGCGATAAATTACGATGATTATAAAGAATCTGATTTAATATTCGATCCATTCTTTCTCGATGTGCCAAAATTACAGAAACGACGAAAAACTAGATCGAATAGAAATAGACGAGTTTTCACCGTTCCTGCAACTGCAACAATAGCAACCAACTCGGTATCGGATAAAACTCAAGTCACTACATCTCCGGTGACGTCCAGGGCTACTACTGCAGAAAATACATTTAAAAGTTTACCCACAAAGGCAACAATCACCACAACGACGTCCATCTGGAACCCTAATGATTACGTTGACGATAATTATGAACCTCACGCTTACGTACACCCCGTCCCGCCTCTGGCGATTCTGGTACCACATAAATTAAATAAATATAATGAGGAAAGACAGTCGATAAACGATTTAAACGAACACCGAACTCATCGAGAGAATAAATTAAAAATGGTCACAGAGCAGTCGAAGCCGACGTCGTCGTCTGCAGTGCAGACAACCTCTAGTCAAAGCGTGGGTGCAGACACGGTGCCGCCCGCTGCTTCGCCGTCGCCACCGCCGCCGCCGCCCGCGCCGCCTTTCGAGGCGTCCGCATGCGCCAACTCGCGCTCCACTGACTGTCGGACTCGTGCCTAATAAATTAGCTCACTTTATGTTTAAATAAATAGATAGTTTCATATTTAGGTAGGTAGAGAAATTTAACAATTTTTCTGTGACATTTTAAACTTAACGAGATAAAAATTACTTTCGAAATTATGAAACATGTTAGTGTATTTTATTTGGATTCTGTCCCTATAGGGCAAAACGATTGGATAACGATAAGCTCCTTCAAAATAGGTGCAAAATAACGCTTCTATGCATAACTTCCTAACAGTTTAGTTCTAAATATTTTGTGGACCGTTACAATAATACATAATATTTGTAGTAATATAGATAAAATTATTTTTTATGTTTGAAAATCATATACAAAAATGTACTATTAAAGTAGCTAAACTTTTCTATTTGTAACGGCAGTTAAAATATTTGGACTTTATTTGTCGAATGTGTGTGGAAGTAAATTTTGGATTGCATTCGCATGCATTGTCTTGTATGGCTTGCTTGAACATTTTTTTTTATAAATCCAATAAGAGCACTACGCAGCCAAACAATGACCCCAGTTTATAAGGAGCTTTAGAATAATATTTATATACCTAATTTTCCCTATTATTATTATTACTATTGTAAATACGTATTGTTTCATTATTGCTACGATATTTTATGAATGCACATCCTTTTTGTATGTAAGCCTACCTTTAATGGAGGAAATCTTGTAAATATCTTAAAATATACCGATGTTTCTATGTTTGTACATTGTTATTTATTCAACCTGTCACCTTTTTGATTAAGAAAACAAATAGGCATAATGATTAGCATCTCGGTATCACTAACTTTATTGAAAATTAGCTTAATACGTATTCGAATGTATGAAGGACATAAGTACGTTTCGGTTTCAATGACTGACCGTACCGAGATCACTCTATAACCAACGCTGGAGATGGAAGTCATTATTACTTTTTCTGATTTGGGTCTCATCCCCAACGACGCATACATCTACTGCATTATGCCTTTTGCTAACAGCTCAGGCAGCGGCGAAGGCACGGTGGTGAGGCCGTGAGGCTGGTCGGTAGCAAAAAATAAAACAAGGAATAACGTGCCCGTAAAGCCAAAGATCATTGTGTTGTTTATTAATTCCTTATTTGTTCAGCCTCTTCAAACTTCAATAGAGAAAAAAGAAATATAACGCAAACATTAAATAAACTCTTTGAATTACTTTGACAAGCAATCAGCTGCCTAGATTTGCTACATTAATTATTATTTTCAATTTGATATTAAAATATTACTAACGGAATATTAAATTAAACAAAACATAATAATGACTACTTCCATTACAAATATTATGAGTATAAGAGAACTGATCGACAGCGCATTCGGCGATATGGACGTAAGTACACAGTTTGTATTACATACACATACTTATTGATTTAGCTCTATACCATTTTAATTCAATAAAAAATCCTAGGCCCTAAACCATTTAAATATCCTTAGGCATTCAAATTCTATTATATCTTTAACATTCAATAAATATTTCAGACTAATGTCGTAAATCACAAGCTTATACAAACAGTACTCTTCATCCTAGCAAGACAATTAAGACTTTTAGAAAGACGCGTGGAAATTGTACTTGGGCATAACCTCCCAATGACTTCTAGTTCTAAACTCAATGTTTCGGAAATAAAAATGCATACGATGCAGAAGAAGAAGAGAAAAAGCTTGAAAGATCCAGCAGGAAGAATAAGTGTGGTAGAAGAAGGAACTTTAGACAGAGTACCCAAAGTAAAAATACGTTCACAAAGAAGTTCAGTTGCCACACCTGAAATGTTAACATCTTCTTCATCAGATAAGAGATCAAGTGATAAATCATCAGATAAACAGTCTACTAGCAAGAGTAGCAAGTCATCTGCAAAATCTAGTGACAACAAGACGCTCGCGAGTAAAGATCAGTCAAAACAAAAGGTATGACAAATATCGATTTTATTTTACGCTTTTATGTACGTACATGCCAGAGACTATAATTAGTTTATATGTATTTAGTCACAGGATCCTAAAAACCTTCTGGACACCATCGAACAGCAAAGAGAAAAAGTACTTCGAGTAATTCATCAGGTGCAATACATTATGGTCATTTTAAGAAGATATTTTTCGTTGTATTTTTTTCAGTTTTTTGACATCGTGAATGTTGCAGTTTTTTTAGACTTTTTTAAATTAATTTCATTACCTACTGTTATTCGGTAAGTGTATTGTTCTTTATTAATAACTAGATGCCTCCATGTGGTTTTACCCGCGTAGTTCCCGTTCCCGTAGGAATACAGGGATAAAATATAGCCTATGTTACTCAGTGATAATGTAGCTTTCAAATGAAAAAAGAATTATTAAAATCGGTCCAGTACTTTTGAGTTTATTCGTTACATTCAAAAATACAAATCTTTCCTCTTTATAATATTAGTGTAGACTACGCAAAGGACTAGGTTCAAGTCAGTATGTAGGTACTCTATTACAAATCAGTGGAAATATTATATTAGCTTTAAATCTGAAAATAACAAGTGTCCAAAATGAACACGTATGTTATCGTAGTATGGTATGTTTTGATTTTTACCAATACCGTAAAAGCACAAGCTTTGTTAAAAGTGTTTAATTCCTATGTTGTGAATGAAATTAACACATAACCTCTCATGGTCATTCTAGAGAGCTGATTCTCGCGAAGAATACGATAAGACTCCCACACCAATGGCCTCTCTAGACTCTGTAGGTATGTATCAACTGCATCATAAATATTGTTGCATTATGTAATACACTGCACTTAAAACATTTTAATAAAAGTTTATCTATTACATTGTCCACAGAAGCTCAGTATGAAAAACTACTCGTTGGTGAGTATTAATCAAATGAATAAATAAATATTATATTAAATAACGTTAAATTATTTTTTATTGATGCTGGTCTGCTAATATTTTTTAACGTCTCCTAGTGGAAAGGGTGCCTGCAGCTGATGCCAAAGCCGTAACATGTATGTGTTTTTATTCTATTGAGAGATTACTAAATACTTTTACCTAATAATGTAACCCTGATTCACCAGCTGGCTCTGATGGTAAAAAAGATGGTCGTGGCACAAAAGACGGCCGTGGTACTCCAAGTGGAGCACGTGCAACTCGACTGTCAATTGTAACCTTGGATCAGTTTGAGGAGTTATCCGCAACTGTCCGAGAACTTCAAGCTCTTCATGCGCCAATAGCAACTCCAGGATTTCCAGATAATGCTCAACTTATGGCAGATCTTCGCAAAGGTGCATCCCTAACAGATGCAATGGCAGCGTTACAACTTTCAGCGAGGCTTGAAGCCGCTGAAAAAGCTCTTGCCAAAATGTTGTCACTTGTCACTGAACTTGCCCGTCAAACGCCGGGTATAAACCTAGAAGCACTTCTTGCAGAGGTTAATTCATAGTTTCAACAGTAAATACAATAACTAACCCTTTCTTGGCAGAAGTAAAAGTATGATTCAGCGTATGTAAAGTACTAGTACCTATTTTATCATTTCACAGGTAGATTATGATCCACAAATTCCTTCTGGATCCAAAACACCTGCAGCTACATCTGGAAAAGCTGAAAAAGAAAGAAAAAAATCATTAAAAGGTCCAGCACTGACATCAGAAGTCAAACCCCGCTTGCTTGACGAACAATCTTTAGAATCTATTGAAATAACTAAAATTGAAGATTTTTCTCCGGAAGTTTTCGATGAAGCCAGCTACAAAAATCGTATTACTAGATCTGATCTGGAGTGAGTTCCTATGGATCAAGCAGTGTCTTTTTAATCGTTTAATCATAGTGTAACATTCTAGTCTTTTTTAACAATATTTCAAATATTTTAGCGCTGCCTTAAAAGAATTGTATGATGAAATATTAAAACAAGTGACTATAATAACATCATCGAGTTCTACTAATGCCGATAACGCATATCAAAAAATCGGCAAGTTAGGTAAAATATCATAATAATAATTTAACTTTTTAATGTACTTAGTAACTAAACCTATTGTTTCTTAACCTTATAAATTTCTATATTACAGAGACGAAAGTAGAAGCATCCTTGGCGCTAGGTAATAAAATGAATAACTTAGAGGCTTTAGTATCCGACTACGCCGATCAAATAAATATACTAGACACTGGTTTGTCTTCACAGGTAAGGAAATATTTTATTTATTGACACACCAATATTTAAGGTACTATTTAAATTACATAATTATATTAACATGACAACTATGTTTAGTTCTGACAAGTAAAACTAGAAGAGGACTTAATGTTGTAGCTAGTATAATAAAACGTGGATTCCGGCGATTATATAGGTTAAGAGTTCGATCATCCAAGTTCATATCCTACAGTATTAATAAACATGAATCTGTTTTAAATTATACGATATTATTATCTAAGATTACCGTCAAAAGTTGCACAAATATAAATGAATAAAATATATATACGTGCAATATTCGATTTAAGATGACTAACTACCAAGAGCAATTAACACAAATGCAACATGATTTAGAAAGTGGAATAGAGGCTATGACTGAAGCACTTGCCAATAGTGGTGGAGATATAACAGGTAATAATTTGAAATGGAATAATTAGAAATTTACCAAAAAAGACTAGTTATTCTTATCGTTATCCAATTTATCTAAATACCATTTCAGCTATTGCAGAACTTAATGGACAATATAATAATCTCCAATTAGACATTGACCATACAATACTAAGACAAAAAGAACTAAAAGATGTGCAGAGTACTTTGGCGTTGGATCTCCAAGTATCTTAAATATTAAATTAATTTTTTGTTAAGTATTTTCCCAAAGAAGTTTTTTATTTTTGATTGGGTATTTTTAGGCATTATGGAAGCAAATAGAGCTACTAAGAGAATTAAAATCAGATCGAGATGAAGTTGCAGACGCTCTCCGTGACAAAGTGGGAATTGGCGAGCTTAACGGGTTTGTGTCATTACAACAATTCGATGCAGTACAAGGAGATTTTGAAAAGCGTATTTGTTCCGCATATGACAAGTTTAATAGCCAGGAGACAATTTGGCAAGTCAGTTAACAAAACAGTAAACAAAATATATTTGGGTTATATAGGTATATTATTTTCACACAATTCTTAAATTTCTAGAAAGCTATAGATGAACTTGTGCGAGATCTTAATGAGAAATGTGATTGGATTCAAGTGGTTTCCCTCAAAGATGAAATTGAAATGCAACTGAATAAACTTAAAAGTAGAATGCACGCGATGATGGAAATTGTTGGAGAGCCTCGAGCTGCTGCCTTAACGAGGCAAGTTCACCGCGACGCAGCTTGTCTATCTTGTTCTACGCCCGCAATAATGAATTTAGAAGAGCCAGGAATTATTCCTGCATTACCACAACTGAAAGCTTCTAGACCACCTGCAATAGGAGCTGAATCTCAATCGAAACCTAAAGAAGATGGAGATCATGGACTTTGTTACCCAGGTTTACAAATACCACAACGAAAGGATCAAAGGTGTATTTTCTTCTTTAACCTAATTCAAAAATAGTAAATTTTCAATTTACACATTATTAACGGTAGTTAATAATTTATTCAACAGAACACACGTTTGTAATAGATACTGTGGTGGCTCACATACACTTTTACCAACCACTATAAGTAGGGCTCCTCCTGGCATGATTATCACTCCAGCTGAACGACAAACCTCGACTGAGGTCGGGAGTGATGGAAAGGTAATAATCTTATGACAATAATGAATGGAGGCAAATCCATTGTTATAGGTACCATACCACACGATTCAACTTTTAACCTTTAATTTCAGGTGTACTTGACAGATAATTTAATATCAAGGAAACCGTGTTCACCATGCAATTATCCAAAAACCACAACTCCTGAGCCTTGGGAAGATTCAAAAGGTATTAAGATTAACTGCTTTTAAAGTTTTGTTTCACGGGTTCTGTTTATTAATAAGTACCTACTCTATTTGTTTCAGCACCAGCAGCTGCTATTGATTCTATTATGACGTCAATGGATTTCGTGCCCACCTCGAACCTTATGATAGAATCAAAGCGTAGTATGTCCGTGACGCCACCTCCAGCCTCCAGCCTTTGATGCAGATTGAATGAATCTGCGTAATTTGATTAAACCTTTTAAAAATACACTTCCTAATAAAAATATCAAGTAATAACAATGTCTCTACTTTATACGTAATTCTAAGTACCCAAGGGTGTCCAAACACGAATAGGTACCACTTAAACATGTCCGGAACTTAAAATGGAATTTGCAATCCCCTTTCCCAGTAGGTAATGTACGGTTACGTAGGTTTCCGAATAAATAAGATTAATTAATTTTCTGATAATCGAGAAATCACCCGGTGATTTTAAAAGGTGCAATACGGAGGAAAACTATATTAATAGAGCCAGCAAGGCTAAGTACGTGAGTCTGACTGAGTTGAACTTGTAAATGTTATGTTGATTGATCTTTAATAATTAATAGAAATATTTATATCCTTAGTCAGGCCATGAGGCAGTACTAAAACTGACTGACCAATAAAACAAATGTTAAATTGTTAATATTAAATAGTTACCTATTGTAATGTACTTACAATATTTATTTATTCAATATTAAAATTGATTTTAGAGACAAATAAACTCTACCTATTTAAACCTACCTACATACCTCTCTACTCTCTCTCTCTCTATTTTACCTTTGACTATTTATGAATTCTCTGAGCATTTTACATAACCGACATTACTTAAACGACACAAAACATTAAATTGAAGTTGCCGCCTAAACATTATATTTATGATATGGCGGTTCCATAGAGTAACACATGTACATAGCAAATGAATGTCTCTCAGTATGATTTCATTACTTTTCTATCAATCCAATCTCGAATCCCATTCGATTTTAACAACACTTTTAACCACAACAATGAATGACAGTAAAAAAAACAACTCAAGTAAATAAATATAATATGTCTGAATCTAGCAACCCAATTAATAGGTCTGTCTGTCTCAAATGTCATGTCAATCAATCAAAAACGACGAGAAGATAGATAGAACTAACTAAACTCTCTGTTTAATAACTAAACATTTTTCAATAAAATAGATTAAGAATTCACGAAACGCATTCTGTTATACTTTCACGATTTAATAGTGTGCATGAAACGTAGGTTAGATAACCTTTTTTAAATGTCACATACCTAAACTTGCTTTATTTCAAATTGAAATTATGTTGCAACCTGTTTTAGGTTAAAGTAATAAAAATGCACAAAATTCTGGAGTTCCAAGCTGTGCTCCTGGCAGCAGGTAGAGGTTCCCGGATGCCTGATGTTGGAGGTGCAGTGTCTAAATGCCTCCTGCCTGTAGGACCTTACCCTGTTCTTTGGTATTCGTTGAATATGCTCGAGAGACTGGGTTTTCAAGGTAATTATAATTGGCAATATATTATAACTTCTTCCTCTATGTATTAGGCCCTGTGCTTATAACACTTAAACCAACCATCCTATGAATGTGGTTCTTCTTTGAGAATAATTGACTAAGTAAGTAAAGCTCTTATTTCAGTTTGACTTTTGAAGTATATTTAACATACTCTTTGCTGGCAGAAAATAAGTTTCCATTTGAAATGTTATGGGTCAGTCAAAACTAACGGGCACTGAAGACCTTCATGTCTCAGGTTTATAAACAACACACCCATATCACCAAGAGATTCTTAAACGTATACAAACTACCACAAAACATACTTGATAATATGTATTTTATATATTTTTAGAAACCATGGTGATTGTCCTAGATGAAGATAAGTCAAACATCCTAAATGCCTTAGAAAAATGTCCTTTGAAAATTAAGTATGAATTGATAGTCATTCCGTCAGATGAAGATTGGGGCACTGCAAACTCTTTGAAACTTATAAGTAATAGAGTTACCACAGATCTGCTTGTAGTATCTGGTGATCTTATCACAAATATCAACCTAAATGATGTTCTCAACTTACATCGCAAACATGATGCGGCACTGACAACTTTATTCTTTAACAATGGCCCTGAGGAGTGGATAGAGCTTCCCGGACTCAAAACTAAAGCTAAACCTGACAGAGATTTAGTTTGCATCGACAAAGAAACACAAAGACTTGTGTTTTTAGCAAGTGCCAGTGATTTTGAAGAACAAATAACAGTACCAAGAGTTTTAATTAAGAAATTTGATTCAATAAGCATGTACAGCAGATTATTAGATGCACATGTTTATGTAATGAAACAATGGATTGTTGACTATCTTGTTGATTCTGATAGATTCACATCAATAAAAGGTGAACTTGTGCCACACATAGTCAAGAAGCAACTGTCCAAGCCTAAGAATCTGGCTGATAAAAAAGGCACTTCTGAAAAGAATGTGGATGTTAGGAAAGATATTTTTGATTTTGCTGTTGAAAATGGTTATGAAAGCAAAATAAGGGAAATGTCAACATACAATGACCATAAGCTCGGTAGTAAAGGAGTCTACTTTAATGATATCCTGAGATGCTATGCACATGTTCCTAGTAAAGACACATTTGGCATGCGGGTCAATACACTTTCAACATTATATTTATCAAATAGCAAGGTAATAGTTGAGAAATAATTGCTAACAACTTCAATTGGTTGAATTTTGCTATATTTAATTTCAATTGTTATTTCAGATATTGACAAAATGGGAAGACCTAACAGGTTGTCCTCTAACTGATAGGTTTCATCCTAATAGTGATGTCAAAACTAAACAAATAGACGAATGCTGTACTGTTGGAGAAAAAAGCATTATCAATGAGAAAACATCCATCAAAGGCTCTTTTATTGGAGCCAATTGTACTGTTGAAAACAAAGTTCGATTAACAAACTGTATACTGATGAATAATGTCACAATCAAAGAAGGGTAAGTTTTTCTTACTACGGACTTTTTTGGTTAACTACCCAGCCATTCATGCCTCGTTAAATATGCTTACATCCTCCAGGACACAATTTATATGCATAGACATTTTATATGATTGTTCTGTGTCTATGTATAGATCAACATGTATGAAAAAATATTTGTAGAAGATCTATCTGGAGATATCAGCTATCTGGGCATCAAAGTAAAAGCTATGCATACTATGGTGTGATATTTGCTAAAGAAGAGTAATAAATCCTAGGACTATAATTAAACAATAAAATGAAATGAATACATCAATTTCAAACAGAATTGTTATTAAGCATAATTAAGCATACTACATACGATAAATTGTTCAGTTAATGTAAAAAAACAGTAACATTCTTTTGACTATTATAATAAGGATGCATTTAAATTTATCAAGTAATTAACCATATTCATAAATAAAACAAATTATTTTAAATACATTGGCATATAAAAAATGCTTAAAAGCTTAAATTAGTGTTTTTGATAACCAGGTAACATTATTTATAATGCTATTGGTTACATAACTTAATTACTTACGAGTGTGTTATGAAAGTAAATAAATTGTGACACATCATTACACTATGATTATACTTATACAGAATTATTGTTTTTATGATAATTATATTATTAACAAACTGCAATATGTATATAATTAATGTTATAAATATAAACTGTTTATTGCTTTTAGCTGTAATTTTAATATATTACTAGTAGCCCCCTGTGGGTTTCCGGGGATCTTCAATTTCCCCGGGATTAAAAGTAGCCTATGTCCTTACTTAGGCTCTAGCTAGACTCCGTGGTCCAAATTTAATTAAAATCAGTTCAGTAGTTTTAGTGTCAAAGCGAGACAGACAGACCGAGTTACTTTCCCGTATATAATATTAGTAAAGATTATTATATTTATTTCTTAGCAAAATTAAATATCCACAGATCCGTACTTCAAGACTGCATTGTATATACGGGTGCAACAGTTGAGCCTGGTTGCTCCTTACAATTCTGCCTCGTCGGGCCCCATCATGTAGTGGCTGCATCCACGACCAGCAACCACCAGTTGCATGCTGAGACAACTGACAACATGATCACATTAGGCTGATCCACTTCTGCTCCAAGGTCAAATAAAAATATATTATTTATACTTACTGTGTTCATAATTTTTTTTTTCATTAGTAAATAATTTCCTGACATTCTCTAAATCACAGGCAACAGTGATATTTACTTGTCACATTGATTGGGGTCTGGACAAAAATGGATTTTTGTGAAATAGCGTTTTCATGAAAGGCACATACAAATGAACTTTATAGATCTGCCTTTATACAGGCCGATACACGAATTATCTATATACAAATATTGTTGTAAGGCTGACCGTCAGAACTGCGCCATCGCTACAGCCTGCAGCCCCATCCTTAGTTTTAGTACCTACCTCTAGTGTGTGAATCAGTAGTTTCGATTTAGAGTAATCCGTTTGCGGTGCTTATACCGGTACAATTATTGAATTTAATTTAGGTAAATAAAGTTTCCTTAAAAGTTAAAACCATGTCGTGGATTTCATAGTTCATCATGACATTAAAAACATCTGCATTTTTAAATACAACTTGTAGGTAAGGACTACTCAATAAAGCTATCAAATGGGCACTAATTAAATAACATGAATAGGTACCTAGATGCTAATAATGCAAACATTATAAGTCATAATTACGCAGTGAACATACCTACCCTAGTAAGATGGTAGGAAGTTACCAATCTACTCTCTAATACCATCTATTTAACAATATCTATATAATAACTTTCGACTTATCTAATTTGAATAATCTGTGCCTCTGTAACAAACTGGAATATTTCTGCCGCTACTTAGATCACACACGTTCGTTTCAATAAATATAAATCCATTTACTATTAGCTAAGATTGTGACTTGATAGACGCCAAAAAGAATACATACCTATATAGAAATACACGTGAAGTACCTAGCTATGTAGATTTGACGCAACAAGATAACCCAACCAAAATAGAACGTAGTATCGTAAGTGTACCAGTCGTGGCCACGGTACCAGTAATGGCCAAAAATTAAAAGAAACATCTAGAATTCGGACATGAGCGAATGTTTTTACATTGGGATCACTGTGACATAGACTTTAGACATCGAACTATCTAAGATTAACGTTTTATTGAATTCAGTTAGTTACATGTACAAATATGCGCGAATACAAAGTGTAAGGTGATTTGAAATTGACAACGACGGCTTTTCTTAAGGAAATCGTAAAGGCGGTGAGCAGAAAGTTTCACTTGTAAAATAGTATTGCTTAATTAAAATCAAAATTAGTTTTGTTTCATGTGTTAACCATAAAATAAAGATAAACTTAGACTAAGACTGGGGAATCCATTAATGAATTTTCCCTGTCCAAGACTGGGTCACAAAACTACAACTTTTATTTGTTAAATTAATTGAATCCAGCTTTACCGTATCTCACGCGCAACACATTACAAATATTAAATAAGGACTGGACTTTACAGTTTCACTATATTCAGTGCTGAAACTTTCACAATTTTGGTAATATTTCACAAAAACCTGTTTTTTTTTCTTAAACTGGCCACCATTGGGTCATTTACGGTACAATCGCGAACTTTGATACTCATTTATAGTAAAATTTGGTACAACAAATGTGTACCTACATTTAAATTCGGAGTACTGGTTAATGACAATGGGTTGTGGAATTACTAATATACAGGGCAACTGCTAATGGTTTCCGACTTTATTTCAAAGACTTCAGTGAACAAATTAGGAAGTCCCATATCACCTATTATTACCTATAGTTCGCGAGCGTACCTACCTTCGCTGTCAGAATTACTGCAACTCTATCTTTATAACGTTATATAAGTAAGTTCGCACTGCAATGCATCTGATAACTGTTGCAGTCATATAGGAAAGACCTGAATAACAGTAAATATATGCCTGCACCGTGACCTAATGTAACATTTGTTACTTTGCTCCACTGATACCTACTACTTATTAGGAATGACGTAACCATTAATGCCATATTATACAGTTTTATTATGTAGCTTTAAAAAAGGAGGTTCTATGTTCTAAGCAAATGAGGAATGTCTTATTCAGGTGTTCGATGGTTGTCTTAAAATGGCTAACCAATTTTTGTATCGGCCTATCGAGTAAGTTATACTACCTACCCACTTATAAGGTAGACCTACGTATATAAGTAGTTTCACTGTCAATATATTAATTTATGTGTTTTTATGTAAGTAAATTACCTACTTTGTATATTAAGGATTTGTTTATAATAAACATATCTACCTAATGTTTATTATATTCCCAGGTAAGTTTATGAAGATACATTTCTATTCGCCAGAATTACTATACGGCACCCCAGGCGAACTAAACTAGAATACTGAATTAAAGCTAGCTACTTACCTAGCTAGTTAGTTTGTACTAAAATCATTCGTACTTTTTTTAATACTTCATATTGCCTCAGTTAAGCAACACCTACTATCGTAAGCCATTTAGAAGAACACCGATTACTGTAACGTTGCAATAATAAATATCGTGATCTGAAAGGAGTAGTTTTCACAATCAAATTTAGTAATTTAGCGGTGTAGACAAGCGCCGCTATATGACTGTTGCAACAAATATCATTGGACATTGCGTGCAAGAGATCGGGCTAGCACATAGTTGATGTAACAAGTATTCGTATGTAGTTCCTATTATATAATATCTACTAATACTAGTTCTGAAATCATAGCTCTAACTAATAGTTGCCTGTAACGGAATCCTAATCATAGCATTTGACACGGCTTTTACTTATTTTGAATGCTTTTTCTCTTTGCTTATAATTTGAGTTATGTACCTACTTTTTTCATTAAAAAGTTACTAGCTGGTACCCGCAACGTCGTCTGTAATAATAGTTATTCGGAGAAGCCTGTCCTTCTCCTGCTTGATCTATAATTTACCAGAATTCATTGAAATTTGGTTAGTGAAAACTTTAAAACAGACAGTTAATTAAAACGTCATTACAGTTCTGTTGAAAATTCATCAAATAGGTGTCTATATATTTTAAAAGTAATTTTAAGTTTTCACTGATGATACGCGTAATATTAACATTAATTATAATATGATGGCTCAATGATAGTGAGCTCGAATACAGTGGGCACCGTAGCTAAGGTCAAACTCTAACGCTTAGGTAGGTACCTGTGCCCATGTCCACATCATCGCTCACCACGGTAGAGTTGTGGTCGAACACCTTATCCAATGTAAAATATTATGAAATGGATACCTTTACTCCAAACTAAACACCTAATGTAGTAAGTCATAGAACTTATGAGTTATGAGAAACCAGTGGCTCCCCGCGGTTTCACCCGCGTACCCAGGAGATCTTCCATTTTCCCGAGATAAAAAGTATATAATATACATATGTCCTTTCTCAGGCAGACTATCTGTGTACCATATTTCATTAAAATCGGTTCTGAAGTTTTAGCGTGAACGCGAGACAGACAGCTACATTCGCATTTATAATATTAGTTAAGATCAAATTTTTTGCGAAGTGGTAAATAAATAATTCACTAGAATCAAGCCTATAGAGATCATGTAGAATAGAAATAGTCTTCGTTTTTAAATCGTTTGTATTAGAAAGTCCCGAGCTGGACATTCTCCCACCATTCATGGGGAGCCGATATATGCACGAATCATTCAGAAATAGGTATCTACTATGCAAGAGACTCAGTCTGTTTGTAGTAGAATACTATAATATTGTTCAACCCTGAATCGAGAGTCTGATTATAGTAGGTATTTATGACATTTTATGTCAAAAAGCATAATAAACAGTACTGTAGGTTTGTGCTATTTAACATAATGTAAGTAGATAGATAATTACATATTTCGAGGGGCCATAAAATACATTTTCACAAGCTTTAAAACTATCAATTTAAATAAAGTTATAGATCAATTGATACTAGGTTTGGCCATTTAAACGTGACTTATAATTACTTAGTTAGCTTATTGTAATCATTTTATCCGATCAATTGATATAATCTTTAACTAAGTAAGAAGTCGTAGTTCTTAGCAACTATTACATTTAACCTACGAAAAAGCTTAGTGATGGGATATGGGATACTTGGTCATTCTCAGAGTAACTATGAACTATTTTCTAATATCGATCTTATCACATTTATTTTTTAAAGGGGTGCATGAAAGTGGTGCAACGGTTGTAGGCGACGCAAGCGCAACACCCAGAGCAAAGCAAGCCAGCTCAGCCAAGACAGTCCACGCAGTACTTTCCCGTACCGCGCACGCGCCATCCGCCAGTCTTACAACACTCGGAAACGTTCCGAAATTACGTGATTCCATTTAAAGCCATTCCTATTCAAAGTGCAACTACACATAGAGCCCTCGAATATATACAATATAAAAACTATTGTATAACGGGTTGATGTTCGGCAACATCCCGTGTTTGTGAGCTTCGTGTATTTTCACAGGAGTTTTTTCGTGTTTTTTACATATTTAAGAAAGCCAAAGATGGGAGAGATCAACTGAGAGCAATTAGATCTCAGGTTTTCAGGTAAGTTTATCTTATTAATTTTATTTTTAAAATAGGAACACCTTGAGTTCTTTGGACGCTCAATTTTGTTGATAAACAATTTATTTTCTGATTTACGTATAATTATTTTTTGCTTTACAAATAATAACCAATAACTCGAAAATATATCACAGCCCACTTCTCAATGTTATTTATTACGAACGAGTTTAAAACATGTTTTTGCATTAATAGGTCAAAACAAATTAAGTGATAAACGCTGGTTCTTACATAATACTGAACAGACTTTTTTAAGTGCTAGCCTTCGCCTCGTGGTTTCACCTACGTTCCAGGTGTAAACAAACACTTTTCCGGCTTGGAAACTGAATATCGCGGGGATACGTGTAGTACACTCCGCACCGAATTCAGTTCAAAACTAATCTTCAAATGGAACAATTTTAACATATGATCATTTAAATTAAGAAATATAATGTGTCAATAAGTAATTTTAATAAATTAACAACATTGTTAACTGTTTTGTTTTCGACTCATATCTATCATTAAAAAGATTCATTTCATTTAAATCCCGCTTGTAAATATCACCGATCGTCGTCATTTCGATTAATAATATCGCGTTTGTATTCACTTTATTATAAAAAAAAATACCTAATTATTACGAACAAAAAACATCTAACAGCGAAAGAACGAAATCGTAAGTAATATTATGTCATGATGGTAGGTAGTATGTCGAAAATGAATTGAGAGCACTAGTCCAATGTCAAGTCAATTGGTCATAAACAAAGACAAAAATTACGTCAAGTAAAATAGCGGTAATTTCGAGGAAATGCTTCCGAGCTCGTAACTAAGGCACGTCACGTAAAAACATCCACGCCTCAATGCGAACCGCGATCAATTTCCAAGTTAACGTAACCATTTAAAACTACCATTGCGTTAGTCTAACTAGGTATACTAACCGTTCTTCTACAATATATAGAAAAAATACATTCATTTTTTACATCACTTTTCTATTTAACATCTTAAATCAGTTTTGAAATTTAAAGGTCGTCTCGCAAACGATCGAACAGATTCTCGAATACATTGCGTAAACTAGCTCAGTCGAAGTAGTAGTCTCAATAGAATTTTTGGTAAAAGTAAATTAATAATATTTTACTAAAAATTTCTACTTTTATAAATATTTGACAGACCGGTTTTGTGGTTAGTGACCCTGCCTCTCAAGCCGCCGGTCGTGGGTTCGAATCCCACCAGGACAAGCATTTGTATGCATGAATATGTCTGTTTGCTCAGCGTCTGGATGTAAATATCTATAATACCTATGTATTAAAAAAGTGGGTATATGTAGTACCTATATCAGCTATCTGGTTACCATAACACAAGCTCACTTTGAAGCTTACTTTGAAATCCGATTGGCCGCGTGTGAAAAATGTCCCAGGATATTTATTATTAAAATATTATTTATAAATGTTTAATAAATACACTTCAAAATACGATTACATACCTTCGTTTCGAGACATTTTTTACATAAAATACCCAAGTACGATACGAAGAACAATAAATCACTTAGCTGCACAATGAAATAAATATATAATAATATAATTTGTGCCTTGACTTGAATCATTTTCTAGAGCATGCGTGATCTATATCAGAATAGATTCATTGATCTTTTCCGTATAGGTTCATCCAAAATATTTTTACCACATACCTACCTATTATATATTTATTTTATTTCATACGAGAGACTCGTTCTAAAACAGGTGGTCATAGTTATATATATATCATATATTATATCAATTCGTTTGTGTACCACAAATTTATCAAATGATATAATGAGAATTTATTTCAAATAAATACTTACATGAATTATCAGATTCTATACAAATCCTTAACGTACCTACAGTTAGACTACTTAGTTAATATATTGTAGCATTTCCTATGGTATAATATTCTAGTACCTACTAACCAGTGGAGCTTTTTTCGACAATTAAATAACATATTTTATCTCTATATGACCTTACAACGAGACTGTATTTAACTTACCTGGTGTCAATGATAGCTGTGGTTTTGAGTAGGTATTACATTTACATTCTAAAATTGCTTATGTAATTGTACATATTTCTTAACGGCATAAGCTAATTTACAGTGAACCTGAGGTACCTTCAGCAAAATTAATATAATATGTATAATGTATAGATATGTATTATTTTTCCGATATTTGTTGCTTGTAGTTAATATCTGTCATATATGAGATTCGCCACTCAACCAAAGGTTTATAAAGTTCAATATATTTTATTAAATGTACATTTTCTCATCCTACAACACTTATCTATTCATCGAGTAATAATAATAATGCACCACAAATATTATTAAAGAACCTATTTCTCTATCTATAATCATAAACCCTAACCAAAAAGAAGAGAATAATTGAAAGCCAAATCTGTTTATACCTAAATATTTTTGCGTTTACTGTACCGACATACCTACGTGAGATTTCCTTACAAGCTGCAACTCATTCTAGGTTATATTTCCTGGTACAAAAATTGGCTAATTTGTTGCGTAAATTGTTTAGTTAGAATCTGCATTATGGATTTTTACCTTAATCGATAAGACTGCGCCCAATGTTCAATATTTCTATGTTTATCACGAATAGACGAAAGCGTTACACAATATTAGTTGTGGAGCCTTGCCTTGGTGTCCACTATGAACGCGTAGCACGTGCGTGCATTAAGCAAGGCGCTACCCGAGCCGATGCCGGGCCCAAGTGACTTCGACACGCTTGCAAAACGCATCGCTTTCTAATTAATTAATAGAACCTACCGTTGGAAAATGTTATAATTAATTGACAATTTACTTAAGACATCACTAAGTAAGTAATCTGTAAATAAATCTATTTATGTATGTGCAAAGATATTGCGAACATCACTTGTTTGAAATGCGTTCCGAAAAAACGAAATCATTGTTGAAAACAAATAGTGTGAACGTGTGAAAAACTATTCTGTAGACAAGACAAATATAATATACTTCAAATCAAACACTCCTAGACTCTACGTACAAACTTTTTGTAAAACATGTTCTTCACACGCAGGTTTCTTTGTGATTACGTCAATCGAAATTGCTACATGAACGCCTAGAGCATTATTTACAGCATTTCTCATCGTCCATCACTTAATGATAGGAAGACTATATAATCATAGACCTATATTATTATGTTGCCTGTGATTAAACCATCAATTACTCCCTCAAAGAAGAGCAATAACAGAATTACTATCTGTATATAATCGCACAGGATTTTTTTACTCCTTTCAGACGTGTATACTTTACTTTCGAAACCAAGTATTTGGTTCAAATCATCATGGCCAACAACACCCGCATATTGGCTTGAATCTATTGCATAGCTAACAAAATATTTCCTCATTTAAAAATAAATGTTATAAATAACATGTTTATTTTACTCAATATTCTTATAAAAATAAAAATAACATAATATTTTATAACCATCCAATTATGCAATTGCCGTAACAAATTGTACTTATGCTATGGCGGTGCTATGAATGATCTCAATGTTACATAACACAGTCTAATGTCATTTTAATAACATCACATTACACTGGGCCGATAGACCTCCAGGAAGAGTCGGTGATGTGTAAAAGTTCATCGCAAATTACACAAGAGAATTATTTGATACGGCAGCTGTACTGTAGTGTAGTGCAGTGCAGTAGGTGAATATGTAAAACTGATTGCACAACTGTTGCAGAGCGTTACGTCCCTACGGTTTAATGCACTGTTTCTGTATTACAGCACATGCGATTAGTTGCGATACTTCAAAGAAACAATAAGAGCTACATACATGTTGTCATTCAAAATCATTAAAAAATACCACTTAATACGGCTGATAAACAAAACAGGGGTATCAAGATAACTGGCCTAAAAAACTTTGTAAAGCTGGACAATCTGGACATGTTATACTTATAGAAGCATCGCTGTAAGCAGGAGGCGTTATAGCTACAGAAAATATTTCTAAAACTAAAGGTTTCCTGTTCACACTCAACTGATTTCCGAGTCAGTAAGCAACCGTAGGTTTGCTTGTTATGCAGAATAGTGACGTGACAGGGATAACTATAAATCTTCCTATGACGAGATTATTTTCCAATGACGTAGAAACCTAGGTAGGTAAAGCTGGACAATCTGGACATGTTTTACTTATAGAAGCATCGCTGTAAGCAGAAGGCGTTATAGCTACAGAAAATATTTCTAAAACTAAAGGTTTCCTGTTCACACTCAACTGATTTCTGAGTTAGTAAGCAACTACGGTTGCTTGTTATGCAGAATAGTGACGTCACAGGGATAACTATAAATCTTCCTGTGACGAGATTATTTTCCAATGACGTAGAAACCTAAGTAGTCATTTTAAACATTTTATACGAGTACTTATACAGTTTGTGTTAAAAGCAGTTATATAGCTACTTATAGCAAATTAAATTCGATCTTGACCTTTTAAAAATACGAACGTTTACCTTCTTTTATTTAATTGTGTTATTGATTATGTATATTAATGGTTATAAAAAAACTTATTTTGATTAAAATATAGGTAGGTACACGACGCGAAGAAATCAATCGATTAAAATTAATTACATTTTATCTATGATGTTGAGTTTGATTCCACTTTCATTATTTTATGACTGTAGTGTCTATCCAAAATATCGAAGCATGAGTCATGAGGACGTTTTGTCATAGATAATCACTACCATTTAGTCAGGTGCGGTAATTGTTTATCACATAAGGGTTCCGTCATATACAAAAATAACGCTTGCGTACTTATTATTCATTAAATAACACAATTAAACCTTATTTTAACTCCCATGTACTCTATATCCACTGAGATCTACATACCTAATAGGTATTTTTACATTTTCAAGGTACCTTCCATATTACTAGTAAAATAGTTTGGAAATCAATGGTCTTGTAGGTCTTTGATGAATGTCCCAAAATTTATGCTCGTCTATATTCAACCTTTCTTGTCTATACTAATATTATAAAGAGGAAAGATTTGTTTGTTTGTTTGTTTGTTTGTTTGTTTGTAATGAATAGGCTCCGAAACTACTAGACCGATTTCAAAAATTCTTTCACCTTTGGAAAGCTACATTATCCCCGAGTAACATAATCTATATTTTATCCCTGTATTCCCACGGGAACGGGAACTACGCGGGTGAAACCGCGGGGAGGCAGCTAGTCGAAAATATATTTGTTATACGCCCTTGGTACATTTTAGTATTATGTAGATATGTGTGGCCTTTACCTCTCAATATTTGACCGTGATCTTAGGCCTGTTGTAGGAACATAATATATTGAATTTACTTCGCCATAATACATTTGCAATAATCGCAACACACAGCCACGAGTACAATAAGAACAATATCGCATTATATTTTACTACTGCTTTGAATGACACACTGTCTTCTGGTTATTTATAAATAATGTCACGGACCTTAGATGTCATAATTGACGATGACAATATAAATAGTACTTAATCAATTTACTTCCTAGTGAAAATGCTATACGATATCCGATATTTTTAACAATGGAAATGGTAGAGTTTAGCTAGGAATAAAACATTTCTTAAAATATACTAAAACACTATTAATTGTCTGATTATTTGCGTTAATACTTCTATAGAACGAATTGAAAATACAAAACTTACTTATTATATTGGTTAATATGAGAATATATCGATAAATGTCATTGAAATACACCTACACTTATAGTTAGTAGGACAAATATTGAACTTTGAGTCGTTAGTAACTCAGACCTTTAAAATTGCGGTCCTAATGACCAGCACATTACTAACTTCAATATTATCTATGACATAACAGTTACATTGTATGAGTTCTAGTTCGATGCTCCCAAACTATAGTCACTTATAAGTATGTATTGCAACTTCAATGCAATTCATGTTTCCACTATATTGGATAAAAATTAAAAACCTTTAAATTTAATTCATTTTATAATATAATGTTACTATTTCCTATATGTTTGTGGAGGTAGGTGCCCCCCTAAACATATTGAAATGCTAAATTGTGCCAATAAAACAATGTAAACCTAAAAATATGTTTAACTTATCTACTTTCGTACGTCTTCAAATAGGTACTAATCATAAATTGACGGAGTCTTTTATGACGTCACTTCAAAGCTATAAGATTGTACTCGACGCTATCGCTTGGTGCAAACCGCAGATGTTTCTTGCCAGGGTGATAAAGTATTATTTGGATTATCGGAGCGCGACGTGCATAGCAATGATCCGTGTTCGAACTCAAACGTTTTTCGCATCGCAATCATTCTACTACTCTGACTACTCAGTGCATATTAACACAATAGACTTTGTTCTTTAATATATAAATGTATTATACTTACTTCCGACTTACAAGTTTCAAACACAAGCAGGTATATAATGCTCAAATGAGTTAATGTAAACCTTAACTCGATAAAAATATCGATTGTAAGAAATTATATTCGGTGCACGCATCACGGACCGTTTAATTTCCTACTCTATTACGTTTGTAAGCAACAAATAAATTTAAAGCAATTTATTTTATGCAATAGATCCTCACCTCCAACCTGAAAGCAACAGGTAGGTAATCAATTTTCTAATAACTTTCTTCAAGCCTGTGGAAAAAGAAATTCTATACGGTCGGCGATGGAGAAGCCAAACCAGACCAACTCTCAAGAGAAAATAAATACTTTCGCTGACTGCTGACGACTGAACTGACCCAGTCCTGTGCACACTATCCAACTTGAATTTATTATTTACTAATCACTATCTAGGTATTAATACTTCGGTACGACTTAACTTCTATTCCTATTTCCCTCCCAGCAATATGATACATCTTTTTACTCAATCGCGTTTGGTACCAACTATTGCACTGCAATTTTGTTTTAAATAATTTCTGCTCTAATACACACCTCAGTACAAATATAATACACAGATATTTACTTACACAATATGCATGTAGTAGTTATTAGTATTTATCAAAATAAGCATATTATATGACTTTCAATTTAAAAAAAAAATTACATCTTTAGATCTCTCCTTTCATTGACACCTGAACATTTCTAAATATCGAACCTATTTGAAAAAGAAAATGAAAAATGTTTTTATTCAATTAGGCCATCACAGACACTTAAGAATAGTATTTCATGTACCTATCTGCGGGTAATAACATAAATTTATTCATACCTAGATTTTATACAAAAAAACTATACGGTACATACATACTGACATTTCAATCAAGTTATCGTTTCCATTTGGACTTTTTCTTATACTAAAACTAGGCTCACAGGCAACTACAAACTAGTTGTCACAAGTATGTAGTAACAACCACCAGCGAAATCGTCATCACTGAAACATGTTTTATTTATACTTTTCGTGCCAATATTTCAAAATGAACACCAATAATTAATATACAATGTATGTAGTGATATAGATAAGTGGGTACTTATTTTGAAGCAGCACTAAACACCGACTTAGCCGCATCCGTTTACCTACATCGTTACGCTTTATTGGATTGAATCTGTTTTCTTTTCCGTAAACATTGTAATGACCGACCCCGTGACTTACTGTGCTACTGTGGTCAATGGTCGATATGAGATGGCGGCCCGAGCCATCGGAATAAGGCAAGGACATTACACTGTTTGTTCACATTGCACTCTACCAGACAGCTCTTGCCACATTCCGTCTAAAATCCTATTTCGTCCACACTTAACGTTTGGATGAGTTTGTAAAACATTGTAACAAATGCTTTTTTTCCGTACATTGTAATTACAGTCGTAGACAATTCTGAAACAATATTTAAATACTAGTACGGCTTACCCGCGATAAAGTAGCCTATGTGTTATTCTAAAACATATTCTATGTCAAATTACACTGCGTTCCCTTCGGACGTTCTGGCGTGAAACAATAACAAACATACATACATTCTCACAAACTTTCGCATAAGTATATAATATTAGTAGGATTAATTTCTATAACTATAGGTATGTTGCTACTTTTGTTATTACTATAATTACTCCGGGACAAGTAGGTAGGTATAAAACAATTATAATCTTTACGGAATAAATTCAATTATTTCATCGCCCAATTATAGTCGGTGCAATTTATAGAAGATAATTATTGAATATACTTTCACAGACAACAACGCTTAAGCTCCTACCAACCTATCATCAGCACATAGCGCGTAACACAACAACTGTTTTATTGGAGCCGAGATTACTTTTATAGAAATCAACAATAGACTCTCGATACACATTACACACCTCCCACGAAGAGGAAGTAATCTAAAACGGTCGTACCACCATCGACATTTTTTATGTCATTGATATCCATTAAGTGTTCCTCTCATACTCAAATTATACTTTATTGTATAGTAACAAATCAAAATTGATGACATAGAAATGAGAGTTCAAATCTACTTATCTAATACAAAATAAAATGAACCGAAAATTCAGTTTCTTAGAGCTTCGTATTGCTGCTTTACATCGCTTGAATTCGCAATGCCGTATCTTATAACATCTATCATTTTGTTGCGTCATCATTCAACGCGGAACGACTAATATTTATCAGATGTTACCTACAGTGGAACGAAATCTCAAATCTAAATCTCTCTATACATTCCACAACTGAGAGGAGTTTTAGGTTTTTGTTTTAGTTACAACTATTATTACAAAGTGTCGTAACAGGCCAAAGTCTGGTTTTACTAAAAAAAATATAAATCACACTACTGACGCTTGACACTCAACGCTAAGCATGTGAAAACTGTCTCTCAAGAGCTTTTCTTTGCTGTGAGTAGGTTTGAGAGCAATAATATTATAACAACACTTTCTCTGATACACTCATACCATACCTACTATAAATCAACATTGATAAAGCAATTCAAATATTGAAACGCATTTCTGATTAGGTAATTAATAAAAACAATTGAACATAAATGTCATGTAATTTATACTTTCACGCACAGATATAAAACTATTTAGGTGAATTTCGACAACATAGTTCATACTTTCAAATGCTAATGTGTACCTAGTTAATATTCGATTCCAAAACATATGAAGTTACTAACTTCCAAACAATAGCCAAGAAATATAAAAATTTTGGGAATTTTATTCTACTAAACAACAATATTTAATGTATTTAATTTAATTTTTTACCTATTTGGGCTCTTATCCCGTATATACTGAAAAACAAATCATTATGTTGTATTCATTGTATTTGGTGTTGTATGTAGAGTCATAAAAGCTTGTAAAGGTCCATTTGAAAATAATTAAGAACTATTCGAATAATGGAATTTTAGTTTTGTACTTACGAGCTTTGTTATGTTATTTTCCTAAATAGCCTCAATTGCTAACCTAAAAAAAATCTGTAATATTGCTTATATATAAACCCTAAAACATAATATTTAAAGTTAGAAATCTAAGAAAGAGTCAGTACAATCACCTAAACTAAAACATTGTTCTAATCGATAAAATAGCGATTGCTAGGTAGCTAAGCTCCACGAAGTCAGTGCATTCTTGGTGCATGGAAACTTTCTCGTGCACCTGTGACCTCATTAATAACACGTCTCGATGAGCTGATACTTGTTTTTGCCCACGAGCCGCCATCAATACCCAAATTTCCCCTATGCACATTAATTTACATGGAAAAGCTGTTGTTCTCTCTTTCTACGTAATTTATTACCTCTTTTACAACATTTGTCAATCACATTAACTATGAGAAAGCAAGTAGATGTTAGAAACTGGTGACACTAAAATGTTAGTTTGCAATTCATGGTCAATTTTAAAGTACTGTTCTACGAATGTGTATGTTGTTTAGAGAAATAACTACAAATTTCTACCTTCATATTGAACAACGATAGGTATATAGAAAAGATAATGGAACAATTTTTGATCCTTTAGCATATAATAATCTATTAATGCAATGAGAGAATTACTACCATTACATCCATGCCTAAAGTAGCACCTGTTGCAAATTAATCGGTATAAATTATAATACGAATTGCTTTATTACATGAATTTCTAAGCAATAAATAATATTTATAACATATACATCTCATGATCTCCCAATAACTTGTGTGGTGTGTTCGTGCTTGTAAATTACATCACATCATTAAAAGTTTTTGCGGAACATATCTTTAATTACAGATATCATAGTTCTAGCTTAATAATAGGTAATAATTTAAACGAGATTGCCGAATCGTGCGGAGAAAGTAGTACCTCGTATATTTTTTTATCAGATTAATAGATAAGACATAATAAACGTATGTACAAACAATCTGATACTTTAGTTTTGGTGCTCATTAAATTTAACCCAAACCAAGACATTCTAACAACTTAATGTGTGTGTTTTATAAACAGATTAGGTATTATATAATATAAATATTATCTAATATTATGTCTGATAAACATGACATATTAATGCTTATGTTTTAGTTTCCTTATGATTTAGAGTATAAAAATATAGGTTTATTACAGACTTGTCAGTCCATAATTTAATTATCATTCATATTAATAATTAATATCTACGTTCTGAATTTAAGGGATATTTTTAATGACACTTTCATATAGTATTCGTTGTCTTTCACTAAATAGGTATCTTGTATTTTCATCGAACTGTTATTAAAATTCTCCTGATAATTTTAAGTAAAATAAAATTCAGTATATACCATTTGATTAAAAATAATCACACCTTTTGAATCTACCAAATATGTAATGGTATACTTTATTTACTCGAGTTAATACCTACCGGTGGGACGACCTCATTGCTGCATTGCTATAGCGTCACAGACAAGTATTTGCCACACGCAATATTTGCCTTTAAATCTGCATAATATTTAGAAGCGGAATACCCAAAAAAAAAACATTTCGAAATTTACTTAAATTCCCATTTATAGGACCTACTATTATTTTTGCTCCATTAAAGCTAATAACTGCAGCATGATTATATGAAAAAAAAATCTACCCGATATTTTCTTCCGAAGTGGCTTTCAACATCAAACATTAAAAATTATCTAGTTATCCTACATCCTAGATTTTTGTTTTTTACTTGTTTTGATTCGTTTATTCCAAAACGATAGACAAACAATATACACAGGTATATAACGTATTCATACTCATATATATCAGTTCGAGTCAACAGATGTAAAATAAAGACAATTTCATTCGTAAAACCGAAACAAGTTTCACGTGACACACGACAAAGCCTAGCTGGTCTCACGTCAGTCGTCGCGTCGCATTCGTCTCTCATCCTCACTAAAGAGACAGTGGCCGCCTTAACAAGTACAAAAGGAGAAAGTACCCGGAGTGCATGCAGCATGCGCTTGAGTTGCACCACTCCATCTCAATGATGTACACTCATTGCGGTAATTGTTTGTAAAGAAACAAAACAGAGCTGAGCTATCGCAATACAACTTAAACGGCTCAAGAATCATTATCCTAATGGTATGGTTAACGCGGTGATATAATTGAAATACGGCACTAGCGTTAATTAAAGTAGTTGTGTGTTTGTAAAGCTACAGAATATGTAAACCGAACTAAACTCTTAACATATATTTTAGTACATAATTTAAAAATCTCTAGCACATTTTATAAGTGAACTTATCTCTTTGATAATTAAACCTACAAATTATCCTACTAATATTATAAAGGCGAAAGTTTGTATGGATGTTTGTTACTCTTTCACGTAAAAACTACTGAATGGATTTGAATGAAATTTGGAATAAAGATAGCTTATAACCTGGATTAACATATAGGCTACTTTTTATCCCGGGAAAATGGAAGACCTCCCGGGTACGCGGGTGAAACCGCGGGGAGCCACTAGTAATATAATAAATGGTAAAAAAATATTGTTTATTTATTTACATTAATATTACTTAGCGAGTTAATATAGCTGGCATTTCTACATGCTGGTAAAGTTACATACAATGGGTGGCGTGTCAGCACGGCATGGACACGGTTTGTGGGTGTAGCGCGTTGAAGTCTTTTAATGGCAGATAGTATCGATCGGAAAATATAACTTCACTGATTTATTCGTTTCTAACTCAAATATAATTTCTTTAGAGTATAATTTTACTACTGATTCGCCCCTGCCTACTAAATTTTATATGTATATTAGACCCTTTCAATTACCTTAACACAGCCGATAAAAAAATCGTAGGTACCTACTGTAGTTTCTGAGCATAGCCCGAAAAACGCAGTAGACATTCGATTTATAGTAATATGGTAGTACAATTATTGAATTTAAATTTATTTGTATCAGTACAAAATGTGCAGACTTTTTAAATACTGTTGGTTTACCTTAAAATTGACGCACAATCGTGTCATTATTCCCAACACGACACATCGTTTCTATGCGTTTCTGGTACACTAAGAAAATACAGTTTAAATCACTGCTGGTCGATTTACTATTCACTGTACAGTATTTCCTTAATGCATGTAAACAACCTCAGTGACGTTAACGCGTAAAGTACCTTGCACAACGATATGTTTCAGAGACATATCTATATACCTGTATGTATAAGTATTTGCTTTTGTTAGTTTTTACCTACTAAATGCTTGATTCTAATTTATAATAATATGTAAGTACTATAAAAAAAATTATGAATTATCTACTAGACTTTTTATAGGTGAAAATTAAAAAAATAATTATCCTTTGCACCACTCAAGTTAAATTAATAGTACTATAATATTAATAAGCTGTTAGTGTACACGACGCTCACAGAAACAGCAATCCGCATAACTGTTGCTTCGCACGATATTTCTGCTTATTGATTATATTTACTGTCAACTAATGACGGTTTTAACCTTAGGTTATTACTTCTCGTTGCTAATAATCATTACATATTGCATTTAGCTATATAACTTATCTGCTACTATTCAATATTTGCAATGAAGAATTTCTAATCCATAATTTATTTTTATTTGAACGCACTTCAGTTCACTTATTTCATGAAACTCGCAAGTTTTACATTATAGGCAGTCAATAATATTCAAAAACATATCTTTAGTAGCTTTTATATGCAATGGAAAAGATGATGTATGAATGCTTATAAGTAGGTACCTACATCAAAATAAAATGATTTAGATAATCATTCAGTGGAGACAAATATAAAAACGTTGAAAAACATTTACAAAATATAAACCGTTTACGTATGACACGAAAATAATAGAATATTTATTTCATTTATTACTTAATTAATTTTGAACTGGGCATAATCGTTTTATTAATATTACGGTCGTTATCTTAAATCAATGCCTTCTAACAGAGTTTTGGCAATGCAATTCGAAATGCAAAATGTGACACGCAACAAGTGTCCTAAATAGTTAGTCGCTGGCGTAACTTGAGTTTTTACTTGGACAGGTCAACGTTAACAACATTTTCTTATGCCGCAGATGCCATTACCAAGACTTATAAGGCTCTACTAAATGCATACGTCCTAAATTATAAAGTGTCGTTTAACTGAATTATTATTTAAATGGTCAATTCTTTACTTAACGATTAACCTACTGCAATTTTATTAGTTAACTGTTTAAACCTCTATGACAATGATGGAGTGGATAAGAGGTTATATGGGCTTAAAAGGTATTTTAACGTGTTTTATCTATTTTACCATTTTTTGTTCAAATGATAAATAGAATTATTAAAAAAAAATATTAAAAGTACCTATTGCTATTGAATATTTTCATGCCTAGTTACGTTAACCACAATGACATCGACATTTTCAATGTGGGTCAACAAGATTTAGCCACCAAAAGAAGGTCACTGACCAATATACATACAATGTTGCTACCTACTGTCAATCACAAATGGTAAATATTAGATAATCACACAACATAAACATTATGTAAGTCAAAATGATCTTGAAGCTCTTAAAAGTTGAACATATCGAAAGTTCTTCCTTGCAGAAGTTCGCGTATATTTGAGAGATTCATATGTGTTAATAAAATAACTGGCTTCAAATTGACATTGAATAACACTTAACTAAGTATTTAAAAAAATCTATTGACGTTACTGATGATGACGAATTTATCAAATGGCTGAGCTGGCTGATAAGGTAATAAGAAATAATTTTACATTGAACATTTGCAGTAATTATCTACTACGCTTTTTCATAGATTCAATTTTGTAGTTCAATGTATACCAAACTAGGTCATCTTAACCACTTTATCTCTGAACATTCTCTCAATAATAAATGTGCAATGCTCCGTATCAATAAATATTAGCCTCAAAAGCAGCAGCCGAGTTCAAGGTGTTATGTTTATATGTTTGTTTACGCAATTTAGGCGATTAATTTTTAAAACTGGCAATGATGAGTACTTCTTTATGCATCCAAAAGTGGATCGCATTCAATCGTAAGGATTACGTAAAGGCCGTCCAAGCAAAGGTTGCAACATTGCTATTTTGGTACCTGTTTTGTGTATAGGTTATGCTTTATACCGATAATTGTCTGACATCGTGTAGTATGATAATGTAACATGGTAAAATGATTAACTTTTCATTACTGTTTGTTTCTCTTAATATAAATAGGTTCTACTATGGGGCCATAGCGCGGTGGCAGGACAGACACCTACCTTTAGGTTGAAAACTTGTCTCTAAATTAGTAATTGTAATGCAACTTAAACTTTCCCGGAATAAAGATATGTTCTATATATAGATCCAGGTAATAAACTATCTGTATACCAAGTTTTATCTAAACTATTCAACCGAGTCGTAGAGTGGTTGAGTAAAAAACATCTACACATCCAAATTCGTACTTATAATATTATTAGGATAGTAGGAGTCGACACAAACCCAAGAACATTCTGCTGGAAGAAATTTCTTAAGAAATAAGCAGTTCCTTTGTACTTGTGTTTCGTTTTTGTACTTTCTAAATTTTATCTCTATGTGTGTACATAAATAAATAAATAAATAAATAAATAAATAAACATTGAATATAATCTTCATAAATTAATTTAATTAGTCACTAAATTGAATAACTATGAATAATCATTTTAAATACAATACATTTTTTAACTAAAATCAATACAGATGAGTTAGAAAAAATATATTGCATCACATTGGTCCCACTTCCGCTACCGTTCACCAAATCGTGGAAGTGACTTTTTTTATTTATAATACTCCAGTTTTTGTTTCTATAAACCGGTTGATGAGTTCATTATAATCTTCCGGCTTTATCTAAGAGTATCTCACGATTGATCAATTCATATCTCGTTTGCTTTTTGACAAGTGAAAGTAAACCATCTCATGAAATCAAATCATTAATGTATGATTATGATCACGGTTGCATTGAATCCAATAAGAATATTAATAAATTAATTGGTAAATCAGAAATCTATCAACTGTAGGCAAATAACTGTTGTATTAATACATTCTTAAGAAAAGTCATACAAAAAATTAATCAATCATTATTTACTTGTACAAGGTACTAATGAATCTATCGGCCGGGCCACGCTGTTGCGAGTATTAGCGCGTGGCATGAATTTGTTATTACGACTACTTTCGTAATAGACCTTTAGTCCAAATAAGCCGAATGTCACCTTGGTTAGTTATCAAAAGAAGTACACTATTTCAACAGAAGTAAGTACATGCTAGAATACCTAATACAACACACCATATTTCTTATTTAAAAAGTTATGGGATCTACCAATCATACCTAAGGGTCAATGAACTTACTGTCATAAAGTAATTTCAATATAAAATCATCCCATTTAGGTCGTTAACGATAGTAGTCACGTAGCCAAAACATTTATTTCCTGAATATGCCTAGGTAGGTATACCTATACTTTTGTTTTTAGAAAGTATAGCTTAACAATAGGGTGTACGTATGCTGATTCTTACAAAAGCTAATATTTCACACAAAACCCATGACACGGTTACTAGACATATTTTAACTGAGAAATCTATTGAACAAAGGAAATGTAGGATCATAGTTAAACAATACATTGCTTGTAAATCAACTATTTCCAATACAATGTAATTTCTTTCTACACTACTTACCTACATGTGTAGGTAAAGGTACCTATTTATAGTTGACTCGGTATACGGTAACTTCAAGGTATCCATAACATATTAACCTTCGATTTTGTGATTGTTACCAATAAGTCCATACCAACCACACTCGCAAACTATTTCACAAATATTAAGTAGGTACCATTGAATATTGTCTACAATTATGCTTACATAAAGCCATAACCAATTTCAATCAACTTTTAATGGCAAGCATTTTGTATTTTGTAGATAAGTACCTATTTCAATGGTATTGATGTCAAAAATTGAATATTATCATTATCGTTTATTTGTGTCAGTGTTATGTATGGTGGCATAATGTCGTAAATGTATAATCAAAATACCTATCTAGCAGGAAATAACAACAAACAGCTCACCTAACTCACATTATAAAATACTTTTGTTGAACATTTTAATAGCCCTAGGAGCCTTTTAAGACCTTATTTAAGATACAGGATCTCAGGAACATGAAAAGCGTTTGATTTCATAAAAACAAAAAGTACAAAAATCTACGAAAAAATGGCCGATAGGCCGATATTAAATGCCCTTATAATGGTGGAAATAAACACATTATGGTTATAATCCAGTGTCTAAGCTCCGTGTTATATAAGAATTCTAAGTGGGGGTTCTTCCGTGTGCCACCACCACTGAAGCAAGGAAACGGCCCGCGAAGAAAGCAAATCGCAATGTTCTCGATCACGGCTCTGAAATTACGTTCATAAGACGTGTAAAATACGTCTACCATATGTAAGAAACAACAAATAAAATATTAAAAGTCAATAATAACAATATTCAGTCAATTAATCAAGCAAGACTGTGTATGTCCTTTGTTCATTAATTAATCTTGTGGCCGTGTGTATCACGTCATAGCCTTTAATGAAAGCACCTACCTATTTGAAGGAAAACCACATTTTGAAAGTCATTTAAATTTTATTCTGAATACCCGACACTTAAGTTAATTGAAATGATTTTATTTCCTACAAAATATAAGTGACATTTAAGTAAAAACTGGTGTTTCTTTTCAGATGTAAGTCATGAGGCGGCTTCATCTTACAGACAGACATCTTCGAGTCATGTTATGGTGTATACTATTGGGTCTCCAACCAGCTTTCGCTGGTATACTTGACCCTTTCAATTGGGCACGGTCGGACCGCAATGAGGTCAACATACCGTGGCTACCATGTACGTATTTACATTGTTAAAAGTTATATCACTGTACCCTGTAATGTAACTAATGGTATTATAATTTAAGGGAATATTTGTTTCAGTTGAAAACGAAACAAGGTGCTATGATGAACTGGGATGCCTTAATATCACAAGGAGCTGGTATCATCTAATACATCGACCCTTTAACGTTTTTCCTTTACCAAGGGTTGTTATCAATACGAGGTAAGATACACTTTTGACATTCCCAATGATAAAGTATTGCAGGCTGTTTAGTACAATATAATCATACATTTCAGGTTTATCTTATATACTAAGAAAAATCCCACCGATGGTCAATTATTAAACGTGAACTCAAACAAGACTATAATAAAGTCCAACTTTAGCGCACGGAAGCTTACGAAGATGATCATTCACGGCTTCATAGACACTCCTCTGTCCAATTGGGTTTGTAAATTCTCAATAACATTAGTATATTCCTAAGATAGTTAAAAACAGATACTATAGATTAGAGCTAGACATCATCTATACTAATATTATAAAGAGGAAAGATTTGTTTGTTTGTTTGTTTGTTTGTAATGAATAGGCTCCGAAACTACTGGACCGATTTCAAAAATTTTCACCTTTTAAAGCTACATTATCCCCGAGTAACATAGGCTATATTTTATCCCTGTATTCTCATGGGAACGGGAACTACGCGGGTAAAACCGCGCGGAGGCAGCTAGTATTCTATAAGTTGATGCTGATCAATGAAACTATAAATGCTTGCATGTTAACAGAAATCGCTTAATAAGTTACTCAAAAAGCTATGGTAAAATTAAATTTTAAGTAAATATCTAGAATTAGACTAACTTAACAAAGTTTATTACTGCTGATTCATTGACCGTAAACGTTCTACCAACATTCAGGTCAGTGAGATGAAAGACGAGCTGGTAAAAGGTGGTGACTTCAACGTGGTTATTGTGGACTGGGCTGGTGGCAGTCTGCCTCTGTACACGCAAGCCACGGCCAACACGCGACTAGTCGGACTTGAAGTGGCACATTTTATCAACACATTACAGGTAAAATTTTAGACAAATAAGAATTCTTCTTTTATGTTTTTTATTTATGCCCTTATAATGAAAAATATTTTTTTAACAGAAAGAACATGGTCTAAATCCCCTTGATGTCCATATCATAGGCCATTCATTAGGAGCTCACACTGCAGGTTACGCAGGAGAAAGAATTCAGGTAAGTGGTGTTCATAAAGTACAAAAATACATATCAAATTGCATCTTGTAACTTATTTAATCTACATAATTGTCTTTGATTTAGTTTTAAATTTTATAGGGATTAGGGAGAATTACAGGCCTCGATCCAGCTGAGCCGTATTTCCAAGGAATGCCGACGCAAGTAAGACTGGACCCTTCCGACGCACAGTTTGTCGATGTCATTCACACAGATGGAAAAAGCATTTTCCTTCTAGGTAATCCTAGATGCGTAACTAAATAATGATCGAAAAGTATTCATAATTGCACGATCGCTTTTTATAATCTATTCGCACCTCATTGTGAACAAACGTAACAAACTGACATCACGTTAACTTATATACAAGTGCTTTGTTGCTTCACCGTTAATTAATGAACTAACTCATATTATGTACAATGTATCTATCTATTTGTAAATATGTAATTATATGCTATTTTGCTGGTCAAATCAATCATTATTCATTGATATTGTACAGTATATTATATGTTTTATTATATTTATCGCCTCTTAACTAATTTATCGACGTGTTTATTTCACGCGTGCGACAGATTTTGTATTTATGGCAGGATATGGAATGTCGCAACCTGTGGGACACCTAGACTTTTACCCAAACAACGGGAAGGAACAACCCGGTTGCGACCTCACTGAAGGCCCACTTGTTCCCTTGACGCTCGTCAAACAGGGCTTGGAAGAAGCCTCGAGAGTTTTAGTGGCTTGCAATCACGTCAGAGCGATCAAGCTTTTCACAGAATCTATTAATGGGAAATGTCCGTATATCGGTAAGTTAATTCATTCTTATTGAACGTGAGAAAAAGGGGTCACCAAACAGGGCTACTAAGAATGATCATGCTCATTCTTAGTAGGTAAATAATGCATTCGCTTACTTTGTGATGAAATGTTTTAGGGCATCAATGTCCGTCGTATCAGCATTTCGTGGCCGGAAAGTGTTTCCATTGCGGTCATGGCTGTGCTGTAATGGGGTTTGTTATTTATACCTTTAACCTACTTCATTTATTTACTATTTAACTAACTAACGCATTATCTTTAACTCATAATTTATAATTTTAGATTCCATGCAGATAGTTCTCCAGGACTAATAACAAATAAAAATAATCAGACTGAGAATGAAGTTTATCCATCAGAGGAGCAAGACACTATTGGTGCTAAATATTTCCTCAGCACAGGGAAGGAACAGCCTTTCTGCCGTATGTATTTTTCTGATTAAGTATATTTTATAAACCTATGCTCTAACTAAAGCGACAATTTTCAAGTCGAATGTGTCAAACCACCAACCAATTCCTCATTTTTTTTTTAACCAAAACACATAAAATTAGGCATAAAAAAAAACAAAGAAACCATCATGAGCTTATTTATTCTACCTATATTATTATTTATTCAAACTTCTGCTTCAGTCTTCAGAATTTTAACATGATACTTTAAAAGTAGGTAATAAATTTTATAATCTCCGTTGTGTATATCTAATTATATAAAACTAGGTTCTTGAATAATTACGACGTCTTCGTTCTACTGTACTACATTACTTTTGTATAATTTAATTTTCAGAACGACATTATAAAGTCGCCATCCAATTAGCAAACCCGAAAGGCGCTGAGTCGTGGGTCCAGGTAGATACAGTTTTATTTTAATTGCATTTTGTTGGTTATATATTTCTTATATTAGTATGTATTTCATGAAATTTTTTGCAGGGATTTCTGAAAGTAACTTTATTATCGGATAGAGGGGTTATAAGAGGAATGGACCTTACACCCAGCAACTATGTGAAGTAAGGCGATTTTTTTATATTATCTATTAATAATAATTAATGAAAATTTCTAATCATGTTAAAGAGAAATTTTATTCTTGGAAGTTAGTCTAATATCATTTGTATCATCTCAAAAAATACACATAAGTACATCATAAATTAATGTTTCCTTTTTTATTCAGATTAGAACATGGCACCACGTACACTACTGTAGTTATAAATCCAATGGATTTAGGAGGAAAAGTAAGGAAGGTAAATATTATTAATCAGCTTATATCGGATAGTTATAGGTACCACTATTTAAAGTTTATCTATATAGATATAATTATTTTTATAAACTTTAAGGTGGAGTTATCGTGGGAGTACGACATGAATGTACTGGAACCTCGATCTCTATGCATCCTATGGTGTAACGACCGATTGTACGTGAAGTCCGTAGTAGTTGACCAGATGGAACTGCCTAGTAGAGGGTAAGTTATCAACTAATCAAATACATCTAGGTTAGGTATAGAACCAAAATAAGTAAGAACTGGAGCTTGAGAATGTTGAGGTAGTTAGAAACATTACCTTGTTTAAATACTTAATATTTATTGTATACTTCTGTTTAATTCATATCAATTAATTTAAAAACGATATAATATAATACAGGTACATAGTCCAGCTCCCAGTAATTTGTGATTGTGTTTCAGGAAACGAAATGTAGACTTCAGCAGTAAATTATGCACACCAAAGCGCGAGTTTGCTGAAATACCCAACAGAGGCTCTGCCAGTTTCTATGATAACTGTGGAAGATAGCGGTGCCATACCAACACGTAGGCATTATATTTTTTTATAGTCTATAGTCATAGACTCAAAGCTTTAATGACCAATGGATGCCCAGAAGTGATGCAACTACGACGTCAACGGTCTAAGTAGTGATTAACGTGCGTTAAATTGTGATGTACAAGTATACAGGGTGAAAAGTGTTCGTGTTTATATTATGTTGTTAACCTATGCTATTTTTTCATCTATTGTATTGTGCGATAAGATTTTTCATTGGGTCAATGTTTGAATAGAAAGTCTTGTCATTGTTACTACACTTTATATCTCGGTATCAATAACAAACAAAATCAGATTGTATATTTAAACCATATTTGTACATATAGTTATAAGCAATAAAATGGTTTAATACTTATTACTTAAAATTCAAATTACAGTTAACGTAGGTAAACTTATTTTAAAAACTGGCACCTATTTATGTAAAGGTCCCATTTCGTACAAATCTCGTACTCATACTTCTAAAATTAAATTAATCACTGAACTAATTGACTAGTTGTGACACTGTTCAAAACAGATGTAAATATAGTATAATATATTTAAGATCGTTACATCTATGTGTTTACTTATCTGCCTACTGTATTATTAGGTAGCTTTGTAATCACACAAAATAATAATTATTTATCTTAATTTAGGTACTTACCTACTTATTCTTATTGTTTTTTTCAATTAAATGAAAAAGTGTAATTAGATTGTAACTAGACAGGACTATTACATAATATTAATAAAATGTTTGTAAATAAATGAATTTATGACTGTACGGTTATTTTGCATTATCTGCTTCCTGTTTCACAAAAAAAATTAAATCAACCAAACGGCTAAGTATTATATTTGCTGTTCGCCGTTCGGAGAGTATAAGATAAAAAAAAACCGTGATAGGGAATGAGATTGATTGAATGGCCATTTGGATGAGATGTCTAGTATCTATATTATTATTTTGCTTTTTTAATTAAAAACTCTTGAAACCAACAACCGATTCGGAAGTCGGCCTTTAAACGGAAAAAACCGACAAGAAGGCGACGCATATATTATTCTCTCACTCTGAATTTAAATAACCTACAGCATAATTTATTATCTATATAATATAGATATATTTGAAGTTCTACCTGAATTATTTATTGCTATTCGATTCCTTGTCGCAATAATTTATTTAGAAGTGCCGCCGCGCCCCATTGTATCGAGCTGGCAGCACTGTTTCTTTGATGCTGTCAATGTCAAATTGACAGGTCATACGTACGGTACTCGTTCGTCCGAGTCGTCTGTCAGACGTCAGTACAATTTACTAAGCTAAGCTAAGTTTACTGTTTACATTCTGCAGAACCTTACCTATTATAATAAATTGGTACTGATGTCTAAGATGTTATGTAATTATTAAATAAACCATTTAAATGTCTTCGCGAACATCTAAACTTGTTCTTGGTTTATCTTGTGCTATTTCCGTTGGAATAGTATCGTATGTCCACGTGAAACAGCAAACAGATAGGTAATTATTTATGTAATCAACAAATTTTCATCTACCTTAACTGAATTACTTTATATCGGAATATATTAATATCATACAACTGAGAGATTGTGGGTTAATTGCCTTATTTTGGTAATTATTTATCATAATTCATTACTCAAGCTAAAAAACAACCTACTCAATTCATCAGTCCTAAAATGCAATGCAGATAATAACCAACATATTGCAGATGTTTTTTTAGAGCCAGTGCTCTAATTGGTTTACTTATTGTCATACAATATTTGTTTTTTGAATGCCTTTCCAAAATAAAAAGTACATAAATATAACATGTTTAACCCAAAATGAATTTGTTGTATGACTGCCAGACTCATAAGATAACACAACCTTTTATTTTATTTGATTTAAGATGGCAAAGGACTATACCATTTTATATCTGATTTACAGGGAAAAAATGCATGAAGGTGTAGTTAAGGATATAGAGCGACAGCAGAGGCGAAAAATAGAAAACTTATACTTACTACAACAACAAAATGAACTGACCAAACAACTAAAGAAAGAATTAGGAAATCCGTGATATAATAATAGAATGTAAATACTTATGTAGCTATTTATTTTCTACTAAACTATTGTAATTAAAGTATGCATCTAGTTTTTTTTATCCTTTAGCCAAACATCTAACATTACACCTTTAAGGTCTAAATGGATTCCAGTTGGCTTATTCTTATCACTTCCATCAGTAAAACCATCAATTTGTAGCTTTTCCTTTGCAACAGCGGCCAAACATTCAAATGTTTGAGGCTCCCAACAAGCCAAGTCAGAAAGTGATTTTTTGTCTAACATTATATTTGCTCTATCTAATCCCTCTTTCAAGCTAAAAAATGTCATATTGTGTTGTTCACATGCAGCTGTGATACGAGTAGTCCACAGATCTTTCATGTCTTGTTTCTTTAGTTTCCGAGCTTTGGTTGCATATACCAGTGCACGATGTACATTACGTATAGCGATAGAATAGCAGTTTCTACGGCGACCAATGTAGTGAGCGGCTAACCTAAATATCCTTCTTTTCCTCCAAAACTCGTCAGGACCACGACATCGCACCCAGTTGATAGCAGATAAAAATACCATACTTCCTGCAAATAAAAGGTACATCAAATATATTGAACATACATTAAATTTATTTCATAATATAATCATGAAAATAATGATTAACCTTATTTTACAAGCTTTTCAAAAATAAATATCTGACAGTGACACAAACAATCGGAAGCAAGAGTAACCAACCATAGATTAGTTAGAGTTATATTCTAAAGAGCCCATGGACGTAATATTAGTATATTACTGTCTACGGTATATTAGGTCCATGAAAGAGCCACTCCACAGATTGGTAAAAACATAGACTATCTGTATAAGTATGTATTTCAAAATACTATCTGATTACCATATCACAAGCTTAGTTTGGATATTTGGAAACGGATTGGCAGTGTGTGAAAAATTTCCCAGGATATTTTATTTATTTTTGATAGAACGAACCTTAAACAAACGAAGCGAACAGTGTTGCCAACTACTACCAATGGAATCACTACGACTACTCGATTACAACAAGCAACCTTCCACACCACACCACACCGAGCATTATAGTCGACGTTTCTTACGTATCTTACTTACGACGTGCCTGCCTATTTGAATGAATAAATAAATAAATAAAGTATATCAAGTCAAGTTTGGGGAACGCGGGAGGACGTTTTTAAAAAAGATACAAAAATGATTTTTATGTCCGATGCTTGTGACAAGAGTTTTATTACTAACTGGATTATAGTCTTAAACCTATGGTACAATATTCGTTATCAATGTATGCATCCGCCAGGCCACCCGTAACGCAGACGCCAGTCAGCGTTTTAGATACCTATGTCTGTATACTTATAATATCGTTACGTGTAGCGGGATGCATAACTTCTCCCTCCATAACTTCGAAATTATCTGGTAAATTATGATGATTTACCTGATCATTTCGATCATACAAATATTTTGTTATATAAAGTATTACAATTATTACTAAAATTATATATAAAATTAATGTTCCAATGCTCATGTTCCTTAGATTTATGGTTGTTTCAGGTTCACTATTTTTTGCACTAACACTTTCACTATTCATTAACACATAGGATAAGTGCTGAAGGTTTGTCAGATCTATTCCATTTAGATTTACAGGTTCAGTTTCCGGGGATGATGTCAGCGTCGGTATTTCAGGAAGATTTATAATCGGTAACGCAGGTAGAGCCATTTCCTCTAAGTTTCTTTGCTGTCTTTTTAATTTTAACCCGTTGATTTCAGCTTCACAATTATCATCTGTGGTCAATATATATGTTCCCTGTATGTGGTGATAAGTTATTTCATTATTACAGTGCTGGGTAATTATTACGGAGGATTTAGTATAAATCATCCATCTATTGGTTTGTATCTTCTCTACTTTCAAATCCTCTAGCTCTATTAGAATCGGTCGACACTGTGTTGTATCGGAAGCAAAGCTTATTAGATTAGCTACGCAGACATCTTTCATTAAAAAGGTTGTGTAATCCTCTTCACACAGGAATATGGATTCTTCTATCTCTCTGCAGGGGCGAAGGAGTGAAACTGTTTTCAAGCCTTTCGTCAGGAGGTAAGGGAATTTAGGTAATATGAGGGATGTTTGATTATGGGCATTTGTTATAGGTATGGGAAGAATTTTATAATATGTATAAGTATCAGTTTCGACTAAAGGTATGTCCATAATAAACGTTATTTGATTTTCCTTTGCATATACTTTTAACTCTATACATTTTTCCAATTTTAACATATTTTCTAATTCAACAGTAAACATTAACTTATTATGTTGTTCTATCATCTTTAACATCAATAGCAATTCATCAGTGTTAATCATGGCTTGGTGTAACATACCTAATTTACTAAACGATATGGTAGTTTCAATCTCATCCAATCTTGTATAAAGCGTTTGGAAATTATGTAAAAACAAATTATAAATGTTAGAAATTTGTAGAATATGTTGTGTATTATTAGTAATATTTAACTGCTTTCTTAGGTCCCAAATGGCTTTGTCTAATTGAATGAAATTGTACTTCGTGCTGTTGGTAATATTAACAAATGATTTCAACATTTCAGTGACCACTGTAATCTTTTTATCTACTAAATTCTGTCTGGACTTAACATCTTTTATCAACACATCGTATTTTATCGCGTCATCGTTGTCTAAGTTACCAGATATTAATTTAATTAGAGAACCGAGAGGGTTTAAAATGCCACGCTTACTTCTCTTTGCAGGCAATAATTGATGTAATTTTTCTATTGTTATGTTTTTTATATAGTCTGTTTGAGTTTTTAAGTCACTGATATCGGAACTAAATGATATTTTATTAAAATAATTTGCTATGTGCTGATTTAGGTTGGCATATCTATTTGTATTGAAATCCAAGTCCTCACGAATTAGACTTAAATCTAGGATCTTAACTATGGTCCACTTATCATTAGTAACAAGTGCTTGGCCTTCCTTTATTGGAAGAATTCCAGGATTATGTTCGATTTGTTGAAGTCGAAGGGCCTGGGTCGTAGTTGCTTGAACCAGGAACAGGGCAAACCTGTGAAGGACGTTTTAAATCCTTAATTGGAGCCTTAGTATTACGATCTTTAAGTTTAAGGGGCACTATATTTCTAATTATATCACCCGTCACTTCTGCTTTTTTATAACGCGGCTTATCCTTACTTCTTCTTTCATTCACACCTTTCATATACACCGTATCACCTTCTTTGATCTTAAAATGTTTTTCGCCACCATATTTTTCTTTGATATTTACTTTCTTTTCTATGGCCTTATTGGTTATATATTCGTATAGATATTTAGTACGATTTTTGTGATCTTGTATTAATTTTTGTGTATAATCTTTATTAAACTTTACGTTGAAAGTACTATTTGCGTCGGTATGACCAAACACGACTTCAAATGGGGTAAGACCTGTAGTAGAGTGTATTGTTTGGTTATAAGACATAATGGCATATGTCATAGCAGATTCTGTATCGGTAAATTTATGTTGGTACTTAGCAAGGCGGTAAATTTCTATTAACGTGGAATGTAATCTTTCAATAAGGCCCATTGAGTTTGGGTTATGTGGGGTACCAATGTGTAGATCTATTTGATAGAAATCTAAAGTTTCTTTTAGTAAAACGTTATTGAATTCCGTGCCCGAATCTGCACTTACTTTACGCGGAACTCCATACATAGAGAAGTATTTTATAAGAGCTCTAATAATTTCTGGGGTTGACTTATTATTTATTTCTAGCGCTTGCCCGAGTTTGCTAAATGCGTCTATGATAGTTAAATATGATTTTCCTTCCATGCTAAAAACATCTATAAAAATCTCATTAAATGGCTTTGTCTGTGTCTGGGTTAACTGTAGTTCTGGCTTTAGCGGTTTCCTATCGTACTTCATTACCTTACATCCTTCACATGAATTAATGACAGTTGCTACAGTAAGGTCCATATTATTCCAACAGTAAGTTCGTTTCAGGTGCATTAATGTTTCCTTTATACCCCGGTGACACGATTTCCCTATGTGATATTTCCTAACTATCTCTCTTTGCTCATTCTCGTCTTCCACATATACTACTCTTCGCTTACATTCAAATATCTTTACTGTATCTTTCTTAAAAAGTGCAATAGTTGCGTCGGCAAATTGTTTTTGATGTGTTTCGTCTTCAAAATAAATAAAATGTTTTATTTTTGGTGATATATGTGTTTTTAAAAATTGTTTGACTAAATCTGGGTTATTTAAGGGTAAATGGACTTCTAAAATTTTCTGTTTTGGCCTTGATACCTAAGTCTTTAACAGACAACTCGTCTCTATACCAAGAGTGCACTAGAATCTGGTTAGGTTTTGTATCTATGGCTTCATCTAAGATAGGTATTCCTGATGAATCTGTTTCATGTGCGGAATGCTTTGTGAATGTTGGAGTAGTTTCAGACGCTGTAATTGTACTACTCGTTGGCGATGGTATAACAAATGATTCTGGATCGTGGGATGGAATTGAAATTGTGTCATCAGATAAGTCTATAACGTCTCCTAACTCATTAGGACGTGGTTTAATACGCCCTTGCATCCATTCGATCTCTTTCATAACACTATTTATTTCGTCTTGTAAATGTTCGTCTTTGTCTACGTTTACTTTCATGGATTCGTCGTCATTTCCAATTGCATTAACTTTAATACGAGATAGAGCGTCAGCTACACAGTTTTGTTTACCATTTTTGTAAATTATGTCATAGTCAAATTCAGCGAGTCGTAGTTTCCATCTAGTCAGTTTACTGTTGTGTTCTTTAATGTTATTAAGCCAGGCGAGAGGTCTGTGGTCTGTGTATATAGTAAATCGTCTGCCATAGAGATATGGCCTAAAGTATTTGACCGCCCAGACTATGGCCAGTAATTCTTTCTCAATAGTGCTATACCGAGATTCCGTGTCGTTTAGTGTTCGGCTCGCGTACGCTATGGGTTTGTCGGAACCTATTGGGCCTTGTGAAAGTACCGCTCCTATGGCATAGTCGGAGGCGTCTGTCGTTAGTACAAATGGTTTTGTAAAATCTGGGAATTGTAAAATTGGTGCGTTTACCAGTAATTCTTTACACCTCTCAAAAGATGTTATGTAGTCATCGTTTATTTCGATTTTATTACGTTTCTTTAAACAATTTGTAAGGGGACGAGTAATTTTTGCAAAGTCTTTAATGAATTTACGGTAATAGCCAATTAGCCCTAAAAAACTTTTAATTTGGGTTGTAGTTTTTGGAACTGGAAAATTGATTATAGCCTGGATTTTATCATTGTTTGGTTTTAGTCCATCTTTAGTAATCATGTGACCTAGGTATAGGACTTCTTTTTGGAAAAATGCACATTTGTCTAGTGTTACTTTTAAATTAGTCGCCCGAAGCCGATCGAAAACCAAACGTAATTTTTCAATGTGCTGTTGCAAACTAGTTGAGTAGACTATAATGTCATCGAGATAAACGAGGCAATGTACGCCTTGTAGCCCTCGTAAGACATTGTCCATTGCGCGCTGAAAGGTAGCGGGCGCGGTTTTTAATCCAAACGGCATACGTGTAAACTCAAAATGTCCGGATTGTGTAGAAAACGCGGTTTTGAGCCTATCCTCTTCTCTAACTTCTATCTGGTGGTAACCACTAGCTAGGTCAATGGTACCAAAGTACATAGATTTACCTAATTGATCAAATAAGTCAGTAATAATTGGTAATGGGTATTTATCGTCAGTAGTGATTTCGTTCAAGCGTCTATAATCTATAACCATTCTGAATTTGGCTTCACCTGATGCATCCATCTTTTTTGGTACGAGGTGAACAGGGGCACTCCAAGGAGAGTGCGATTCTCTAATAACATCGTTATCAAGAAGTTTTTTAACTTGTCTTTTAATTTCTTCGTTATACACAGGTGGTTGTCTGTAAGGCCTAATGAATATGGGGTCTTCATTTTTAGTTCTAATTTCGTGTTTAACACGGTTAGTAAAGGTAAGTGGTATTTCATCACAATGAAATATGTCACGATATTCATAACAAAGATTTTGTATACATTCACGTTCTTCCTTATTTGTATGATCTAATCGTAGTTTGTCTAAATTTTGTTTTAGTATATCATCAACCTCACACTCATTCATCGTTACGTTCACAATACATTCATCTTTTTCATACCTTTTTACCTTTAAGGGCTTGGTAAACGTTATAGTGACCCAATCTTCAGACACATTTTGTAAAATAGTAAGTGCAAATGAACCTGCACATGTTACAATGGCACTTGGCATCCTAACACCTTTACCAAAATCAATATAATCGATAATAGCTTCACCGTCAGGTAAGTCGGTAGGAACTTTAACTCGCATCTCTGATCGTGGTTCTAATACTATTTCATATGGTGGATTATATATAATCGGTATAGATGTAGAAGGTGTTTGAAGTATTTGATTCTTCATATCTATCTTAGCTTCTAATTGTTTTAATAGGTCGGAACCAATTAAACCGTCGTAGCGACTATCTACGTCGTAAACGTAAAACTTATGGTGGCCTGTGGTTTTAAACGATTTTAGCAATGGTATGTAAATCGCTTCGTCGTGATGACTACGAGCGTGCGTACTTATAACCTCAAACGGTTCATAAACTTTATACTTGGCAAAGTATTCGTCAACCTTTGCGGGGCTTATGAACGACCGCGTACTTCCGGTATCTATCATGAAACGGCTTTTAATTTCAGGGATTTCGATATGTGGGAGTTTAAGCAAGGAATCACAATTAATTTGTATTATTTCGGTCGGACCCTGGAGGCCTGAGCATAAAAATTTTCAACTTTATTTGATGCATTATCCGGATTAACATAACCTTCACCTGTTTCGCATGTTTCAGGTTCCGGCATTTCTAGCGCGTAAGTATAATTTTCGTCATAGTTAATATCGTATTGATCATCGTATTGATCAGGGTAGGTGTCAACGAGCTCATGATTATAAAATAAGTTATCGTTATCATCCGATGAATTTAACATGTTTTGTCTCAATGGGCGCGCCGTGCGCATAGATACATCAGTATTCTCATATGGTTTCTGAACGGGTAAATTCTGATTAGGAATTCCGAATTTAAAATTATTTTGTGGTTGCCCTAAACCTGGTGGTGGTCTAGTGAAATAATTATTCATCGGAGGTCTATAACCTACGCCCTGTTGCGGGATACCAAATTTCAAATTAGGCTGTTGTCTATTAGGGATACCAAATTTAAAGTTTTGGGGGCCAGTATTTTGGTGAAATCTAAATCCACTAGTATTTGGTTGATTCTGTGGGCCAAATCTAAAACCTTGAGGCTGTTGTTGGGGAATGCCGAATTTATAATTCTGGTTAGGCATTTGTAATTTATTTTGTAGCCCAAACTGCGTGTTACCAAATTTGAAATTAGGAGAACTATTAGGGACTACAGTAGAGCTAGGTGCTAGCGTTGGTTTAAGATTTTGGGATACTGAAATCTGGCGTAATTTATTTTTAGCGTTAAACTGATTCAAGAAATTCACTTCTTCAACCACAATACTAAGAGCAGATTCTAAGTTAACACATCCTTTTAATCGAACAATACGAATAAGATCTTCAGTTAAATTATACAAAAATACATTTAATGCCGCATTATTATAGACTATCATCTTAGCAGCTTTTACACCCTCATCAGTAAGTAAATTAACTTTAGCAAATAGAGTACTACGCATGTGTTGAATTCTGTGACAGAAGTCTATGTACGACTCACCAGATTTAATTTTCATTTGATCTAGTTCAATGGAAATGCACTCCTCAGATCGAGGGTCACCAAAGTGTTGAATTAAGATAGATTTAAGTTCGTCCCACGCAACAATATCTTCGCGTTCACTTAAAAGATTTGCGGCTCTACCAGTAAGCCTACTAGTAATAGCATGAAATACATAAGTCGATTGTACAGGATTATTGATGTCAGCGAAGGCATTGTATATATACTGGGCCTTTTTAATGAATAAATTTAACAATCCTTCATCTCCTTCAAATTTAGGTATTATATATAATAAATCTTTTGGTACTAGCCTAATTTGTTCCATTATGAAAAATACAATAATGTCAACCGAAAGGTAATCCTAAAAATAACACAATATAAAATTATATAACGACAAAGTTGGTACGTTATATGTATATAGAAAAATCAAATAACGATTATTTGTTCTAACAAACGGAAATAGATGGGGACTGAGATGGATATGCGAAAAGGATTACTCACAGTACACTCGTGCCCATCCTTCTATTGTAGTTAGGCTCGTCCTTGAATGCTCCCACAAGAATATGACAAATTTATTTTAGGTTCACAGATTGCTGGTAGCCACGGTTGTCCAAATGTTCAGGAGATACGTGACAGCTTTTACTCACTCGCGGTATCACAGTTTTAATTTTAAACTGAATTTACGCGAACGATACCCAGCAATCCTACCGGCTGCGCCAGTCAAGTTTGGGGAACGCGGGAGGACGTTTTTAAAAAAGATACAAAAATGATTTTTATGTCCGATGCTTGTGACAAGAGTTTTATTACTAACTGGATTATAGTCTTAAACCTATGGTACAATATTCGTTATCAATGTATGCATCCGCCAGGCCACCCGTAACGCAGACGCCAGTCAGCGTTTTAGATACCTATGTCTGTATACTTATAATATCGTTACGTGTAGCGGGATGCATAACTATCAATGTAAATTGTAAATATCAATATTTTTATAATAATATTTTTTGTATTTGCACGCTGAAATTGTATGAGGTAGAAATGTCAGCCTCAGAGAGTGGTCTAAGTGGTCTTCTGCTGTTGTGTTAATGGAAGAGACAGACAACATGGCTGAAACATCCTCGAGCAATAATAGCGCACAGCAAATTTTAGATGACACCTTGTCGGTAGAGATTAGCTAATGTTAGCCAACTACATAGAGGTATTCATTTAAATTGAAATAGATTAAACCTCACTCGATAATATAAGTTTTATGATCTCTACATATTTTACTTATACCATTTATCCCGGGGAAAAATGATTTTACTTACTTAGGATTAGGAATAAACTTACCCATACAATTTATTTGAATAATTTCTTGTGCCTTTCTGAATACTCCTCATTTTCGTGAAGAAAATCAGCTGCCCTGCAGTTATAAGATAACTACTTAAGCATATTATGACATTATAAGGACTTAGGAAAAGTTAAAATCTAATGCAAATAAAGAAAACAAAACAATGCAGGTTCGCCAGTTTTAAGCAGATTAGAAGTGAGTATGAAGAAAATTGCTATCTTCACGGAGATGTACAACATTCCCGCATGTCGCCCTTCATCATGAAGGCTTCATGTGAGCGACAAACGCCAATATCGGTAAATAATTATGTAGGTAACTAGTTAGGATGCATTCTGTGGGTAGGTATTTTATTTTATTTGCCTGTAGGTATGATAGGTACTTATGTATAATTCAAATGTAAAGAGACATTACCTACCTACCCTTAAAATAGGTCTTACTTAAATATGTCTTTTTTGACGTTTTCAACCTGCAGATGCCTGGAGGAGTGGTCGTCGTCCTCACTTTCTTCAGGGTTGTACTGACAAGAGTTACTGGACGCATCGAAATTATCATTCACCGACATTATGTGTCTCACGTTGTATTTATTAGTTTTCAAATAATCATTCTCGTTGTTATTGACATCGTTACGAAGAATGAACTTGAGGACCAAAGCCTGTTTGATAGGATCTAATTTACTAATCAGGTTAATCAGAAATCAAATCGAAGATTTGATTAAATCATGAAAAATGATGGTATCAACTATTTTTTATTATCAAGCGTAACTTGATATAAAAAAACATATTTGGTGGTAGATAGGTACCATTGATAGGTACCCACCCGGGCTACATACCTAAACCTATCCTTTATTTTACTAGATGTCACTATGCAACTGTTTACAAAGATAGAGCTTACCTCTGTCACGATAATCATAAGAAATACGACTAAATGAGCACTCATTGAAATCATAACAAATCTGTGCAGTATCTGGCCACATCCATTGGTATTGATAGAATATGTACCCAGTTCCGATAGATAGTTAAATATGCAGGATCCACTTTTGCAGCAACTGGCAATTTAAAACACGTATATTGTATTAGACTTATTTCTTAAAAATAAGTATTAAATAGGTAGGTTCATCAATTATGGATTGCACAAAGATCTCCACTTGTTGATGTCATTCCAATCATTAATAGATAGGTACCTCAGAGGCACGCTATCCGTGACAGGGTTCTGTATCCCGGTAGAGATTTTATGGCTATTACGCTTATTTATGTTGGGATCCCATTCATAATCTCGTATTTTGTCATACCAATCGTGTTTAAACCAATCCTTGTATGAATTGAGCTGTAATTAAAGTTTGAAGGTATGTAAGTAGTAGATGGTACCTAATCTAGGTAACGCTTCAAATAAAATACTTTGTTTGATGTGTACACCACCTTTATTATCACAAATATAATAATAGGTTATTTACTCGCTTGCCAGCATCGATGACGTGGTCCTAATGTGAAGTAGGTACCTACCAACAATAGTGATAACCTCATGACACTACACTGTTTTGTTTAAAATTACTTTATCAAAATTTTAAATAAAACTAACCCCACAGCATTTCAGTGACCATTGCATATTGTCAATAAAGTGCTTATACCTTGGGACACTTCTATAGTGCTTCATACACCTTGATATATGATCAACGGTTGTTTCTCTACATGTGCGTATCCTTTGTATGCAGAGTACAGCGGCCACAGCGTTTATTATTATTATCCAGATAATGCATAACCAGAGAGGACAACATACTACCTTTGATTTGTAACTGCGAATCATAAATCTCAGAATATAAATCTTACTACTGTATGTAGATCATCCAATTAGGTTAATTCAATTACCTCCCTTCTGTTTACATAGATACTAATGTAATAAGTAGGTGCCTAAGTAATATAAGTGGGTCATTTCATAACGGAAAAGACGGGCATCTCAACCTTGTTTAAAATAACGTAATGTTGTCAATTTGTATTAATTAATACCTATTAGATACATAACTAACACTTACCACAGTTAGATACCACCGACCCAATAGGGATTTTATAGTTTAAAGTCTGTAATTTTTTTTCTATGGCGAGGTAGCTCTTAATTAAATGACGTTTTTTCTGTTTGTAAGCTGACGTGATCTAGCCTTTTAGATATAAAAAAAATCTGTTCAGACGTTAGACGAGATCATCAGCGCATTTCTAAACGGACAAATTTACCTAGGGTATTCCCAGACGTAGAAATGTACCTACATGTACACAACTGATTTTGTTGAGATAATATATTTATTTTATTTATAGATATAAGATTATTTAACATATCATATCATCATTAATGAAATAATAATATACTATCTAAAGGAACCACACGCGCTTAAGTGCACTGAATTATTGTTTTCACGAAGATAAGGCTCCGTACGTGACAGTTACTGCATTATAGTGGCGAAATTAGAAAGTTAAGTCTCTAAACGTCTACGGGGTAGGTAAATAGGCCTAATGTATATTTTTTTCCTACCTATATTGGATGCTACTATAACTGTTAAAAGTAGTAGGTATGTGCTAAAAGTCTAAAACATTAGGTATGCATTTGGGATTTCTATAGTGGTTAAAGTCTTACTCGATTTTCTTGTTGTTAGCTATGAAGTAAAGAATATGGATATTTGTAGGAAGCATAATAATCCCTGATAGTAAAACAAATGCAATTACAATATCTACTGCAGTCATCAGTAGCATATCACCGAGACCTGCGAAAAAATACATGGAATACTTAAGTAGATAAAGAAAAAATATTAAAAAAAAATCTAGAAACTCAATTGGTATTTCCTGAAAATCATGTAAATAGAATGCGATAATATATCAACTTAAATTGATGTTTCGAACAAAACAACAACATTCAATCAAATACTTCAACTCGCCTCGTTTATCACGCGAGTTATCAAAATTATTTATCTTAAATAACCTTGACAAATTGTATAATAATATCATCTTGAAATAGCACTCTCTAGGCATTTATGATATCTACATGTTACAATAGAATATATATATAACATAACACAATATAACATATAATATAACATATAATTTATCAGAATAGCTATCTTGTATTGGTGAAATTCTCTCTTTATTCCAACCTTATGCCCTTTGACTATTTATTACCCTATTACCTAGTATGTACCTACCTACTTTATTTATTTCATAAGTTATGTAGGTTTATTATTTATGTAACTATCTAATTTATTTTCTTTAGACGATTTAGGTACAGTTAGTATGATAGTACACATTTTGTTTTCGGAGACAATATTTATTTCCGAAGGTCCACGTTTATGCTACATCCTCTCCAATGAAATTAAGATCTAGAACATGTCAAAGCCTATATTCGACAGATATTTCTATGAATGTCCGAAAGGTTATGATCGAAGTGTTACAATAGATAAAATGGTACCTATATGGTAAAGTGTAACTAAAGTAAGAGATAAATGTTTATTTTTGTACTTACAGAAGAATAAAAGCAACGACCATGTTATAGCAAACATAGACACGATCCACAGAAAACATGACGCCCACACCACAAATGGATGATTCGGTCCTTTAATCATCGATAAAATAAAATGTATTTTAATAATAATTATGAAAATTTTTAATAAATCACTAAACGTTAACAAAATGAACACGTTCTCTGTCGTGGTACAACATTGACATAAAAATATATCTGACATTTATTTTGGAAATAACCATGAAGTAAGTACTTATTGCTAAAACATCCAATTGTATATTTTGACAAAATATATTTTTTCGTTAAACAAAACAAACAATAAATGCGATAGATTTCAATCAAGCTACAAATAATACAACAAATACAACAATACACAATACAACAAATAATAATCAATAACAAATTATCGTCACATACATTAGTTACATCATAATATACATTTATCGTCTTGAGTATTAAATAATTAATAAAGAATTGTAAAGTTAATAAAAGTACATATTATAAAAAATAGGCAAGTGCATGTAAGACTTGGGCACAGACTGATCCGTACGATAAAAAATATTATTTTTCCTTATATGTAGACTTATTACTGACTAGCTGCCTCCGCGCGGTTTTACCCGCGAAGTTCCCGTTCCCGTGGGAATACAGGGATAAAATATAGCCTATGTTACTCGGGGATAATGTAGCTTTCCAAAGGTGAAAGAATTTTTGAAATCGGTCCAGTAGTTTCGGACCCTATTCGTTACAAACAAACAAACAAATCTTTCCTCTTTATAATATTAGTATAGATAGAAAGAATGAGATAGAGGGAAATAATCCACCTAGGCTTTGTATACCACCGTCAATAATAAGTCACAATTATCACATTTACTTAGGTACATTATTCATTACATTACTAAAACGGGTAGACAGATTTTTGTATATGGGTAATCATAGGTTTACCTACCTGTTTACTTTTATTCATTTTGGATATTTTTTATTGATCACCTGCGAATTGACTAAGTAGTAAATATAATCAAGGTTTACAATCAAAATTTTAGCACCCACGTAGTTTTTTAAATTTTTACGCTAAATGTAACATTTTGTTGAAACCAACTTTAATTATGACAGTTACTTATACAGCATATATTGAGTTTTATGGTGTATAGGAATGGAGTTACTTTTACTTACCTACCAAGAAATTTCTCGACATAAATATTAATCAATTATTATATGGACCCAAATTAACCATTAAAAATATATATATCACCTTATTGGTTTTCAGTTTTCGGTAAGTTTGCCAGACTTTGTGACATCACCCATAACCTTGATCTTATCAGCGACGGTAAACTCGCAGCCAGTGCTCACAACAATATCTTCTATTTGCACGCCTTCTGCCAGTTCAGTTAAAATGAGGCCTTTTTCTTTGTCCACTTCAAATACACACTGAAACAAATATATACTTAAAGTATAGCCCTATAAATTAAATATGAAGAAAACAAATTGAGTAGATAGCTGAACTGATCGGATTATTTTATTTTTCGTACGTGACCCTAAAAACATATATTTTCTTGTTGCTACCCAAGTCCATATGATAACGTTTGCCGATGCGGGTATGTGATATAGCTTAATTATTTAGGTAATAGTCACTGAAATACCTTTTCGGTGATAATCATATCAACACAGTTTTTTCCTGTAAGCGGCAATGTGCACTCAGGCAGTATCTTGTGAGAACCATTTTTCGCTGTGTGTTCCATTGTGATCACAACCTTTGTTTTAGGGGCAGACACTAAATCCATAGCTCCCCCCATACCTTTCACCAATTTTCCCTGAAAATTTGTAATAAGAATTAGAACACATTTATCATTCTTAAGCTTTTATTAATCAAAACTTAAGTACCTAATTAGATTTGTTAGAGGCATTTAACTAGATGTAAGGTATTCTCCCATATATTATATCATTATTATCTCTGGGGCACCCCTACTATAAGACCCAATCTCTACGATTGGATGTCATCTCATAACCCTGTTAGGGCATAACGAAAACAATTGAATAAATAGCCTTAAATGCTCAGCCTGCACACAGACGTGATAGTGGTCTCTAGCACCTAGGTACTGTATAGTCACTAAACTTAATTAGGAACTAAGTAACAATGTATCTAATCTTTAACATACTTAAAATAATGGTGAGATAGACAATTCGTAATAAATAACTTACAGGAATCATCCAATTAGCCAAATCGCCATAACGTGAAACTTGCATCGCCCCAAGTATAGTCAAATCAATATGGCCACCTCGGATCATTGCGAAACTATCATCGGATGAAAAGAATGACGCACCTTTAATGTAAATAGAATACAGGTAAAATTTTTGGCCAAAATATTGGTTTAGCGAAGAAAGATTTTGTACCTATATGTATAAAACAAATCATGTTTTATTGAGTTGATACCAAAAAATGATAGAAACTACAAAATATAGTTGATGTATTAACCAGCTACATACTTATTTGTGCGTAAAATATAAAGCAAACACCAGAAAAGCAATCCCCACAAGTACCTAAAAACAGTTGTGCCTATACAATTACAAAGCATATAATATAGCAGCCTCCCATCAAAGCAATACCCTTTGCGCCAAGTTTGCGCCATATTCTAGCTAGAGAAATGACCAGTTACGATATCCAACATTGCCAATTACTGCACATAGCCATGAGTAATGATATAATAAAGACTATGTTTGTCGCCCATTTTATTAATTCTACATACCTGGTAACACTGTCACAGTTTCTTTACCAGCATTTATAAGATCAGCATCTACATTTGCTTCAGTTGGGAATGGTCCGAGACCTAAAATCCCATTTTCAGATTGCAATAACACCTTCACATCCTTAGGTATGTAGTTGCTGGCCAGCATTGGCATACCTGAAAGAAATTCAAGTGAAATGAATATCCTCTAATTATTCTTTTTGCAAGCATTACATATATCCTAAAGGGTTTCATATAAATATGGTACAAAAATGGAACCCATATCTCTGATATAATTCTAACTAAGATGGACAAATATGTTTTTAAAAGTTACATTAAACTTGTTAAATGTTAACCACATTAAATCAGTTATAAACTGACTTTGGCTGATGTAATAAATAACAATAGAGCATATATATATAAGACTTAATTCATACCAATTCCAAGATTAGCATGCATTCCATCTTTAAATTCCAGAGCTGCTCGTCTAATTATCTTCTCTCTAGTAGAATCAGAGGACTTTTCATTTTGGACTGGTTTACTTATTGTTTTCCTCTCAATCCTTTTCTCAAATTTGTCACACTTTATCACTCTGTGTACATAAATGGATGGAATGTGTACAAAATCTGGTTCAATTTCATCCACAATTTCTTCAACTTCTGCTATAGTGATCTGAGCTGCCCTGCACATTGCAGGATTGAAGTTACGGGCACTTTTTCTAAATAGTAGATTACCATGTTTGTCCGCTTTCCATGCTTTGATCAAAGCAAAGTCGCCAGTTATGGCTTCTTCCATGATATAATCTTTGCCATTAAATTGTTGCACATTGCGTGCCAAACTTGAAATATCAACCTTAAATAATTACATTACTTTCATCATTTGTGTAAAGCACAATAGCATTATACCTATAAGAAATTATAAATGACTTCTAAAATAAAATATTACTTTAAGCTATGATGGGTATGTATGTACTGGGTATTTTATTTGTTTAAACTTGAGAAATTTGCCCACAATATTTAATCATTTAGCATTTTTATTTTTTACCTTTCCATCTTTGGTGTACTTGATTGGAGATCCACCTTCCTGTATCAATGTTCCGAAGCCAGTTGGTGTAAAGAAAGCAGGTATGCCGGCACCACCAGCTCTGATTCTTTCTGCAAGTGTCCCTTGTGGAGTGAGCTCCACCTAAAATCAAGTTTTTAATAATATAACAACTAAGCCAACTACATATCACTTAAATTTATTGATTGCTAAATTAACGTGATTAATTATTAAACCCTGAATATTGTCTTATCGCTCTATTGGTACTGATTTACCCAATATATTCTTCCACTTACCTCTAATTCACCACTTAGAAATTGTCTCTCAAATTCAGCATTTTCACCAACATAAGATGCAATCATTCTCTTGATCTGTTTGTTCTTTAATAAAATGCCTAATCCAAAGCCATCAACACCTAAAGAAATAACTCAATGATAATAAAGTATTAAATTAGAAGCGGGAATAGTATTTAAAATTTAGGGGATAGGTACCTGCATTGTTGGAGACAACAGTAAGCCCAGAGACACCTTTGTTGTTAAGAGCCTGAATCAAATTTTCTGGTATTCCACATAGACCAAAACCACCCACCAACAGTTTCGATCCGTTCTGTATATCTTTAACTGCTTCATCTATGTTGTTGTATATTTTGCTCTTTGGCGATGCTGTGCTGTAGCTGGCACAAGATATTATCTGAAAACAAGATACCGTGCAAGTGCTAAATAAATTAAGTTTAAAATTTTTACAACCAACAGAAGTAAACTTTTAGAGGTTATTGACAATATAATATATTATGAAATATTTTCTTACCTTGACAATATTGTATTTATTTTGATTTGGGAGTACATGAAGATTGGATTTGAATAAAATCCCTATTCTTAACGCAGTTGTCATTTTAATCAATATACTTTTCACTTATTTTACTATCGATCGACAAAGTTTTGTTAGTTAAATAGACAATCGCTCGCGCTTTTTTTAAAATCAGCTGATTATCAGTTGTCAAACTTTCACCCACAGATAAAAAGTATTTGTCTTTCACCCACACGCGACGACAACCTTAAGCACTTGTTTAAAATCTCTTTCAACTTCAACTCAATACTAACAAACTGTGTCAGATTTTAAGTTTTATGCAAATAAACGCCAAAAGGCCTTTTCCTGACTGGCCGGCTATTATATTACCATAGAGCCCAAATTATTAAATGTTGCGGTTGCGGGCGATTATTTCACATTCGTTGTATTACTTAATATCGGGAATAAAAAATACTTATGTAGGAAAGATATCCCACGCAATTTTTATATTTTAATAATAAGTCAGGTGTGATATCGTTCGAGTTAGTTATTAAAACACTCATACAAATGTCACTGCAGTAAGTTTTATGTAATAGGTCAGGAACCTGTATAAGGTATATATAAAACCGTGGTTGTAAAAACGACAAGTAAGGAAAGCGCCTAAACAGAATGATAAATTTTATTGAATAAATAATAAGAAAACTGTGGCGCTACAATTTTATTATACCTACCTACCTATAATGTAAGTGGGGTTTGACTGAAGGTCAACTACTAAACTATCGGGCTGAGCATGATTTATCTTGAATCACTGGTCTCTGTCTAGTAACAATGCTGATTCCATTGCCTTTGATGATTTTCTGATACGTATCCAGTATCACCTTCGCCAATTACCTCGAGCAGTCTCTTCACAAAACTGTCTATTCGGAATTCCCGAAATCGCTGATGAGCAAATCTCGAGAGTCAACACTAAGGCCAGCTTCCTTGGCATATTTTTCTAACCCTCTCTAGTCTAAAAGCTCATAGAAAAGCATCACTAAATCTGATTAGCTATCTGCGACTGGGTTTGCACTATAAACTGATTCAAGGTGCGTCAGTCAATTAATATTTTTTTTTTATACCACAAGGGTGGCAAACAGGCAAGTTTAAGTGCGAGTAGATAACACATGTTTAATGATTTTAAACCGACGTCAAAAAAGGAAGAGCTTATCAATTCAGTAGTTTTGTTTGTTAAATGTCGTTAATCCACATTAAATATACCTAAGTATGTACCTATCTACCTATTTCAAACCTGGGTTTGAAATAGTAGGTAGGTACAACGGGAACAATCATTTTTTTTTCCTCCATTCCTGTAGTGTGGCATATCGTTGGATAGCTTTTTAAAAAATAGCAAAGGTTTGCTAAGAACGCTAGTATCTAGTATATACGATGAATTTTAAAGGAAAACTATCACGGTACAGTTGGCTTTACAGGTTAACGAGTTATAGTCGCCCAAGTAAAAAAGATCCTAAAATCAACCGAATACGACTTTTTACCATTTCGCTGCCACCTCAATATTAAAAATATGTTTAAGTAAATCGTAAGTATATGTATACGTAAAGTATTGAATTTTCTCAATCTAGCTACGGAAGTGGAACCCTATACAGCGCGTGTCCTAACACGCTCTTGGCTCTTGTCTTCCCTCTTTTTTGCCGTCAAAAACATACATTATCTTCTGCTTCTTAGGTTATGATGTTGTATTTATAAGGAGAAAGTAAACTGACAACTAGAGAAATAAATTATTTATGTATTTCATCATTAACTTGCTTACTAATAATATACATCTAAGTATGTAATCGGTTAATTATAATCATTAAGGCACCTTTGTCTATCACCGATTACTCGCGCTGGAATATACTTAGGTACTTAGTCAAAATGGGGCTCCCCTTTTGGGAAATGACTCAGGTCCTGTGCGGTCCATTCTAAGAACTAGTATGATTATTCTGGAATTTCATAAGAAAAAACAACCTGATGGCTTTTTAAGTAAAGATATACCTACCTAGGTATGACTGATGAGAAATTTGAATTTATTTTATAATGACAAGCTATGACATACTTCGAAGATGTAGGGTATTCATTAGATAAACCGATAGATACCTACTAATTACGACCTGATTATGGTCTTTTCATTTATTACTTTAATAATAACAATAAGATAATTTAATTAAATGCATTACAATTCTTTTACATTCTCCCATCTGCTATGACATGCCAGATTCGGACTAGTTTCATTCTAATTTCCTTACCACAATAACCTTTTTTATAAGTGGATGCTTTTTTGACAATAGCTATAATTAATATATTACCACTTGTGTATAAGTTGTTTGATGGCGTACCTACAATATCGTAGCAGGACCATGTGGTCGACTATAGAATAGAAACTACACAGTTAGTTCCAGATCTTAAGCCTATAATAAGTACGTTGTTATTTTTTATAGCAAAATTATGAACCTAGGGAAGCCCCATTACATAAATGTCTACCTACCTTGACAAATTTACATGTAATATCTCTATTTACAGTAGGTACTTACTTTTATTACATTAATGTATTTAACAGGCTAATGTATTATAAAATTTTATGAAACCTAACATGGATAGGTAAAAAGTAAGTACCTACAAAATTTTACATCAAAAAACATACTTTTACTGCTAAGTTACTATCTTCTAATTATAATTATAACTACTAACTTTTGATAAATGTAAATCATTAAATCATTACATAACACCATTACAACATATATCTAACTACCTATATATCGGAATAAGGTCGTCAGTCGAACAAACCAATTTACCTCTACTGTAGTAGAGTAGGAGTATTATCTATACCCATAACTTAAAAAAATGTTTTTGGCAGATTTCTTAATTTGAAACCATGTTCCTACAAGAAAAATAGATACGATAATGACCGTGGCGAGCGGTGATCTCTTATTTTCGCTTATACCGATCCGAAAATAATTTAGAAATTGTTTAAATTAATAAATATAAGTCCTAGTATAAAAAGTTTATAATGTAATCAATGATGAGCTTTTAAATAAACAGTTTCAGTAGTAGTTTTGACTAGTTTTAAACAAACGATTTTATAAATATAGGGGTTGACTGACTTTATACACCAATCAAAGGAATATTACGATTCTTTACTTCGTTTTCACTACCTAACCTATTCAAAGCATTGTGCGTACCTATTAGCTACTATTTTTGCATGTAGAAACGAATCCGACCACGATAGGTGCAAACAAGATTATTTTCGGTGTCTTCAAAACGATAGATTACATAATTACTTACTACCAAGGTCATACCTACTGGCGTGCCATCATTATTCATAGGTAGGTACATATCATTCCTATATTTCAGTATAGGTATACTATAGATATCTACTTATACCAAAATAAGTACGGAATCATACCTACTTTGGAGTCAGATTAATACATTGTCAAAAAATTATCAGTTTCAAATATTTATGGCAAAGTTGACGGCCTTATCCATTGTCGACAGAAATACTTTAAACACATACGCGCATTTTGTTTCATCCAGTAAAGGATTGAGTTAAAATACCTTAAACTAAGTATTGCATCTAAAATATCTAATATCATATCACAATCCATCTATTTGTACAAAATTTTACGACTTATACATGATCCATGTAATAATGATTTAGAATAAATATAATTAAAAAATAATAGTTTACTTAACAAAACATACTTTGGAAAAAATAACATTATGTTTTCTAGCTGAGTCTACCAGATCTAGCGTCGGTTATGACACCCCACAGTTCTATAATGAACTCATCTGTAAATCCAAACTCCTGTAGGTCGCTGTTGTCAATGGTATCCGCTAACTGCATAGAATTGGTCTTGCCTTCTGCGAGATCCCACATTTGTGATGCTAACTCAGAGTCGTTGATACCCATAAATGATTCTAGTAATCCGTTTATTTTTTCGATACCGGCTTTTGACTTCTCGTCGTGCTGAAAAAAAACATATGAAGGATAATTATCTTTCTAGCCTTAATGCAAAAACATTTATTTTAAAGTTTAGGTACTGCGCGATGCTAGTCTAGGAGTTACCTACTAATTTCAGAACAACGTGTCAAGCCGATAACTATAGGAAGTGCTAACACTTAGCACAAAACTATGTCAATTGCATATACCTACCTACGCACACTTGTTTGTTAATTTATTTATTTGTTGTAAAAATATAGGCCATATCAAAATAATAAGTAGACTCGAAGTCCATGATCTAAATTTGTATAAATTACATACCTCGTTCTCTATAGTCGCTTGGCCGTTCGATTTAAACCTAAGAGTTTCTTTTCCGGAACCGTATGCTTGTTTTTTGCCTGCTTTGGTACTACTTGATTTTGGACCAATACTTCCAAAACCACTTTTCAGTGGTTCTACAAGTCGAATGATGAATGTAGTTCCTTTAGGAATATCCTTCAATATCTTGGCCACTTCATAATGCCTTTTGCCGACCATGTTTTCTCCATCCAATTTCTCAATGTGATCTCCAACCTGCATTTAGAATACACAGCTTAACAACTTAACAGTTAATTTCCTGTTCTCTTAACAAGGCAAACCCACAACGGTTAAGCCCTACATGTACGTACCTACTTAAAGCATATATTACTTACAGTATATAGATCTAATGATGTTTCGATATACCTCTTAAAGTTATAAGTAAGTTGAAGTTTGTTTGTAGACAGATACCTAAATAATATAGGCATGTAATTGACAGGCAATCAAGAAAAAAATCCATTTTCGTTACTCACTGATCAATTTGTAGGTACTTTATTCTATTCTAATGAGAACCTAAATAAATACTGTATATTGTATACATGGTGCCTAAATAATTTTTATATATACTGAGCGCGCTCTATTTTAATTTTCGAGATAAGAAAACATGTGATAACACGACGTACCTACCTACCAATCTACTTATGGCACTGTGACATACTACAAACAAACGTCAATTTGAGATCGACCACTTAATAAAGTTAAGTTACAAATTTCCACTGGATAATATTTATTTGCGGAAGAACTATATATTAATTTATTATTATTAAGTAAGTAGGTATAGTTTTGTGATATTATCACGAGAATTATAGTTATTAACAATTTATATTATTATGGCAGAATTCGTTAAATCTGTCTTTGCTGATTTATTAATGATGTTTTAATAAAGAAAATATAAAGAAACATCGTTAATTACATATAAATCATCCATAGCACAATTAATAATATGTACCTACTAATGAATCATGGCCATATAAAATCAATCCGACAATGAGTTGGGTACGTACCTACTTAGGTAATCGAATCGAACTAACTTCTAGGAAATTATTACATTGAATCGTAACAATTTTATTATTAGTTGTTTGTATACTCATTAAATACATGATTACTCGTACATAGACAAGTACATATGTAGGCAGGGAAAAATTTTACCGAGCGTAGTACTAATAAGTAAGTACCTACGTTTAGAACAAAAGGAGTTTAACAAATATTACAAAACGCCATTACACAACCAACTGTACATAATATGAAAAGATAATGTAAACAGTATTGTATCTTTTAAAACCTTTTAGGTACCTACATGTCATGGTACAATGTCGATTTGTTAAGTTACTTGTGTTGCTGGCTGCTAACTAACTACGTAATGCTTGCTTACCTCTATATGTGGTATCCTGGCTACTATAGATCCTTCTTTTATCCTCTTAATAAAAGCATATCCAGCTCCATTATCAGTAATTGTTAATCCTAAGGCATCTTCAGTCTTCACAATTTCAATTTCCTTAGGGCGACCCTTTCTATGTGCAAATATGAAATCTTCTAATCCAATTTGTCCGCCAAGAAGTTTTTTCATATCCACTTTGTGGGTATTAAGTGTGCAAAAGAGAATCTGAAATCACACAAAATATTGATTTGATTATGGTGCCCTGATTTTTTTTAGGCTATTGTATATCCTATTCTGTTTCTAGTAAGTAATAAACTGAGCATCAGAAGCATTGATATATAGGTTTTTTTATATCAATGATCAGAAGTTAATATAATTAAAGCCACGCCTGACGTCTTGCGTGACAAAAGAATATTTAGTTTCATACTATCTAATAATGAAATTGAAACGAAAACCTAGTACCGGATTCGCGGTTCTTCATACTCAGAATACATGATTTATATAGCTATAAAAATATACAACCAAAGCAAGTTCATATGAATAGTGAACACTAAAACCAACATATCGTTTATTTTTCCTTTTATGATCATTCTTTATTTTTTTCAGGAGATCAACATAACTTCGACAGAGTTGAATACAAATTCAGCCGTGACATAGATAGATAACACTGTATTTTAGTAACACAACTGCGAGTGTTATATACGAATCCTATGCTGGTGATGACCTCTACAGGCCACCCAACAGGAGCTTATGAAATGAAATAATGAAATGAAATAAATCAACTAGGCCTTCACAGGCACTTATGAAACGTCGACTCTAATGCTCGGTTCGGAAGGCTTGCTTTTGCTGAGTAGAGCCGGCAATAAACTCAGCAAATACATAATTATATAAATGATCCTTAAAAAACGGTGTAGATGTGACGCAGACGAAGGTGTGACCCGCGGACGTGTTTAATAAAAATATTAAAGACTAGCTGCCTCCGCGCGGTTTTACCCGCGTAGTTCCCGTTCCCGTGGGAATACAGGGATAAAATATAGCCTATGTTACTCGGGGATAATGTAGCTTTCCAAAGGTGAAAGAATTTTTGAAATCGGTCCAGTAGTTTCGGAGCCTATTCATTACAAACAAACAAACAAACAAACAAATCTTTCCTCTTTATAATATTAGTATAGAAGTAAGTAGGTACCTATGCAATTTATGAAAAAATAATATAACATAAATAGATATTTCAGTTTTAAGCTTTGTACGAACAGGTACCTACTTAGTAGATACCTTCTCCTAAAACACGAGCATATAATTCGTGACTATACCTGTATAAATGCCTATTAATATAGAATATACAAGTGCGTCGTTACGTTATTGACATTACTTCGCATCGGCGTGTCCGGTCCTTGACCCATGGGTAGTAGGTCATCGCACAGGCATGTAGGCAGGCATACATACGGCGACGAACCGTAGCTGCAGTCACTTGTTACGTTCATTTAAAAAATCATACGAGAGAGACTGCGCCCCTGGGCCGATTCACTTCCTGGCTGCTCTGCCCTGCTGGCCGTGCATGAATCCGCACAGTGATATTTTAGACTTAGTTTAGTTATCACAAACAGTACGATGTGGTGACAGAAATTTCAAACAACAGTCCAATATGCCACTTGCTAACGTATTTTCAATATGCCATACGTATATGTAGTTCAGTAATATTATAAAATCTGGGATATTACTTATTTCTAAGCTAAGTAGAGGTACCTACTTACTACGCTAAAAAAGTTTGAAATTTGATCTTTTGTATAAAATAAAATTATACTTGCCAGGAGAACAAACAGACAAGTAATAGGTGTCGCAGGTAGGAATCGATCCCACGAATAGCACTTTGAAATTTTGAATGTCAGAGTAGCCTGCTAACCGACCTTTTATAATGGCTACCATAATCATACTCGCCTGGCAGGCAAAAGTGGCAAAACGAACTAGGTACTTACGCTGACGATACGTTTTGATAAAAAAATATCTAGGTATGTTCTCTCGGGTATGTGTTATTCCATTTGATATTGGTACCGTGATCTTTCTTTTTCTTCATAAAGGCCTTGACAACAAGCTAACCGAACCGTTTCAGAAGGCGTGAAATATCAGGAAATTATAGTGTCCGTGTCATTTTCGCCGGCGGTGACCTTTACGCCACGATTAGACGCCGGTGACGTGAACAGGGACTATGGCAGTCAAGGACAAACATCTATTGTCAGTGAAATCGTTGGATACTTTCTTAAGTACCAAAATTTATTGTTATTACACATCATTAGATAAGATATCCCTGCATCCCTACTAATAATATGAATGCGAAAGTAACTCTTCCACGGCCACTGGACAAATTTTATTGCAATTTGGAATAGATATAGAATAGGGCTTGGGGAAGGACATAGACTACCGTTTATTCCGGAATAGTTAAAGTTCCCTTTGAAATTCAGTTAAAACCACCTGGCAGGAGTAAGTCAAAAATATAGGAAGGCCTAAATTACTTTATTTCACCCATTGTGCCTGTTCCAGCACGCATTGGCTGGCTATAGGTATATATAAATAATTCTATAACCTTAGGTACTTAATTATGTATTTCATTATCTTTGATTACCGTTAAGTTGCCGCTTGATTTGCTTCTTATCAGTCGACTTTCCTTAATAAACACAACCGCATAGGTACATTCTTTGGCAATACCATGTTACCTACAGGTAAGTGTATATATATATTTTATATACAGGTAGGCAAATTCGGCCATTATTTGACATGGTATAAAATGAACTCCTTTATATCTTAGTTTATCGTTTCATCTACGCAACGGATTTTAATGCAGTCTTTAAAGTGTTTATCAATAGATACAATTATTTAATAGGAAGGTTTATACGGAGGTATGATATTTTAAATATTCGTAAGTAATAAATATCCTGGGACATTTTTCACACACGGCCAATCTGATTCCTAAGTAAGCTTCAAAGTGAGCTTGGGTTAGCTGATACTTTTAAATACATACATATTATAGATATTTACATCCAGACACAGGACACACAGACATATACATGCATACAAATGTTTGTCCTGGGTGGGATTCGAACCCACGAACCGCGGCTTGAAAGTCAGGGTCACTAACCACAAAGCCAACCGGGCTGTCAAAACCACTGTGGATGCAGCTTTTTCATTTTAAACCAAGTAGTAGTAAGCTTTCCTATTCCTCCCTCCATCAGCATAGGTACCTACCTACCTACCTACGGGTACGCAATATGCATCGGACGATTGACCTCATCAAAGTTTCACAATATTTTCTCTCCCATATTACCTACTGTGCTACATTTTAGTATTAAAAATGGCATTTAGGTATCATTTAATCAGGGTACAGCAATTAAGATATTGGCGATAAATATACTTGTGTCTGAAAGCTTAGTTTATTTACAGTAGAAAATCCCACACCCGCAAAATTTTGCCCGTGCAGGTAAAATTATTTTTACAAAATTTTTAGATATTATGTTTTACCAAAGGTATTTTAATTAGCTGGTGCGTGACCTCGTCATATGCGTCATGAAAACCACGAATGATCAGGCAAAATTTTGTGAACCTCATTTTAATATTTGCTAATTTAATCTACGTACCTATACCTAGTAGGTATTATACAATCGTTTGAACTGATTAGTGACTTCTGAAACCCTACTCTTTACACGTTACACCTTAACCTGTTCTTTAATGACGTCAGTATTATGTTGTTAATGGAAAATCGTACAACTTATTAATGTACCTACTTACTAACTACCTGGCGGTTCGGTCGGTCGAAATAGAACTTATTTTATAATACATATATTATTTTATGATAAGAAAATAATGTACTGTTCGACTTACATCTTCTGATGGAAAATCGTAACATTCTGCTATCTTTTGGTACAGCTCCTTAACATTTGAAAACCCGGAGATCAGACCGAGGGGACTGCCGTGTGCCTGCTGGCAATGGAATACCAACTGAGACTTCTGCGATCCATTGTTGTTGTCTACTCCGTTAGACTGTGGATGTGTTTCATCCATTGGTGCCGATGGTGGCACTGGCGGAGCTGTATATTTCGGCCCTTTCTTCTTAAATAACGACATGGTAAAAGAGCACTACGTAACGGTAATAAGTTTCCTTTAGCGAGAACGTCAGAGCGAACACATTCTCCACCGAGCACAGTAAATTTTAATCACTACACAGTCGCTTATCTTGGTAGAACTTTAAAATATATCGTCGCGTCATAGCACACGATAACTTATCACTCAATCGCGATATTGGTTAAGATTAGGCGAAGTTATTTGTATAAGGTATGCAAAGTGCCAGAATGGTAGCTATCAACTGTATAGAATACAGCGCGTATACAACGACGAACCAAGCGAACCGCCCGCCGCTCCCAGCAGTCGGCTGACTGACTGACTGGCTGGCTGAATTGTAAGAGACCGCACGACTGCGGAGTGCGGGCATGTTGGACACAAAACTATTCCGCGACCGAATGCGCGCCCGCGCCTGCCTTGCTCTACCTACACGTCATCAGACAATTGAATGCGGCACTGCATAGCGTCATTCTATTGCTCATTAAAATATATCCTATTAGGATAGGAACGCACTTAAGTTACGCAGATAAGATACGAGTAGGTCATCTAAGTAGGTAGGTACATAGTATGTAATGTTATTGGTGTTTGGCAATATTAAGGTAGCTGGTAGTACATTACTAGGATTTTTATAAAATCTGGGATGATCAATTTGGGCATTTACAAAGCGAAGTGTTATTGTTAGAATTTTTGTTAATTTAAGCACGAGGACTTTATAATCGTTTACACAAAGTAGGTAGATATCGCTTGTAATGCTGTAGGTACCTACATTCATAAATACTGACGCATGGCACACACACCGGCATGTAAACGAGTGTACTGTGTGGAAATCGAACTCAAGACCTGTATAGCGACATTGCATCGAAGACGTACCTATAGTCAGACTGACTACATAAAAAGATATTGCTGGTAAAAATAGGTCAACTCCACATTCTTGCCGTGGTGGTAAAAGGAACCCTTTTGTCCCGTTCTTATGATCTCCGATTTATTATTACTATATGGTTTTTTACTTTGATTTCAATCGGTATTATTTTAGTAGATTATAAAAAATATTGGGGCCAGCTGGTTAAATAACTGTACTAAATATTTTTGGCTGAAATAATAAAAATAAGCTGCTCAGCTAACAGACGAGTTCTAATCAGATCAGACGATTCCTAAGCATTAATTCTTCAAATCTCCATTATACCAGCTTGTCAGGATTTGTCAGTTTGTTGTAAGAGAAATTATTAAAACAGTTTGATTTAAAGAATTTTATTTTATTAAGATGTTTATGTCTACGATGAGGCTACAGCTTTTTTAGGTGTAGGTTTGCCTTCCTTGAATCCATTGCGGAAACGCCTTCTTACAATCTTCAGGTGACGCATGCGACCAGTTCCTGTGGTCTTCCTACGCTTAGCCTTCACTGACCAGTGGTCTGAAATAGATAAATACAATAGCATTAGGACATTTTTCAGAGTAACACTAATTCCTGAGCCGAACCAGAGTACATTCTGGTAACTTATGCTTCAGTAATATAGTAACATCAGTAAGATACAGAGTTTCGTGCTTAAATATGTTTGTCCTAGGTGAATGGAACCCACAATAAACAATTATCTACTACAGAATACCAATATCGTTATTTATTTCAGTAGATATTAAATATGATGTTTATATTTTAATCAAACAGTCTTGGCACAAAAGATCAAGCTGAGGTTCATTAACCATAGGATTATTAACTTCAACTTTTGACTAACTACCTATACAATTTTTATTGTAGACATATTATGCGTAAAAGATATTCCTAAATTACATTATGGCATTCCATGTTAAACCTAGGCAATTGTTCCACATAGATTACTACCACTTAAGTACCGTGGCTACTTGGTTTAGGCAGGCCATCATGTTGTTTCCCAGTTTTGGTTAACATGAATATGTGCATTTGTTCTGCCTATAATATAATCTACATAAGTTTTTATTAAGAAATTGTATATAGTACTGGCCTCTCATCTGCATCACTACCACCATCACCACCACTCTGCATCACATCATGCCATTTTTGAAAATTTTATAGCACTTTAATAGAATTATGTATATTTTTAAGTTTACCTAAACTTTTCTTAATTTTTTCATAAAAACCAACAATAACAAAACAAAGAAATTTGTAAAGGAAATCGGTTAAGCCATGTTCAAGTTATAGAGTTACCAGGACAACTATGGGTTATTTGTATATATCTTAGACAAAACAAGCTTTGCACAGTTTGGCTTTGCGTCATATCTCATTTCACATTTATGTTTAAAATTATCATGAGGCAAACAGTTAGGTCTAGTGGGTAAGGAAAAGAAATGAGACCTATAAATGTCCACTTCATAACATTAAATGAATTAAACTTTAGTTATTTTAATTTCAGTTCTAACCCGCAACTAGTTGTAAGTACTGAGAATTGGTGTTACAACATTTATGTCTAGTAACCTCTAGGTGGTTGTACTTAATATCATGGTCAATATTTGGTATTAGCAAGTATCCACAGTAACCAAGTATTGTTTGTACAAGTACTGCGGTGTAGTAACCTGACCAACAATAACCTAACAATGTAAATATGGCATGGACCACCTCATACAACAATCCCTTCACGGTCAGGAAAATCTCTCTTGACATGAGTTAACGTAGAATTCATCAACAGTACAATATGTTTATGTTTTTAATATTTCTCTTTAGGATAAGAATAAAACAGTGGTAAAATAATGATACAATGATTGTAGTCGGCACGGTGAGTAAATAGTATTGGCCGGTCACTTACATGATCGCAGTTTGGCAGCAGGGTATCCGCATTGAGCACATTTGGATTTTTGGATATGGTACGAAGATCTACCACATCTTCTGCATAATGTATGGGTCTTATTACGACGCTTACCAAAGCTCGACGTACCCTTCGTCTGAAATAAACATTGGAGGTTATCTCGACTATCAGTGTAAAATACTATAATAATCCTCACACTACATTTTCAGCGTAAAAATAATAGAATGTTGAGCGAAGATTTCACAAATACATAACTATAAAGTAAGATTTATTTGGATTTTAATATAATAGAAAAATACACTACCATCTTGTCACAATTTGACAATCCAAGAGAGGCAGTGTTGCCGGCAACGTGACGGTTTCTAATAGCAGAAAGCAGATCATATCAAACCCAAAAGTTGCCACATGAATAAACCACAAATATGCCGGTGTGGCGGTGTGTGAGAATCTCGGACTGTGAAGTGTCTTAAACTTATTTCGTATACTTATATAACCAAACAATTGTGTGTTTGGCTCTAATAGGGTTATGTAAAACTAAGACTGTAATCGTGTGAGAGAAATAATATATAATTTACATGTAGGATTTTTTTAATTGACTACTAATGGCAACTTACTAATCTTACTGTGATATCACAACTATCTAAGCTCGTTTAAAAACAATAAATGGATTTCCAAGTACCATAATATGCTCTATTTCTACGGCCCAAAGTTGAAAATGCAACACCGCTCGATAAAAAAGCGTCGCGTTTTAAAAACCCTGCCGTGTGAATATATATACTTAGGAATGCATTTTTTGTTTTTGATCGCTTTTTTTCGGTCAGTTAAATAAGCTCTCGTGCGAATGAGCGCTAATAAAAAGCTAAGTCCGGTTTCCATAACAATTATTACTTATATACTGTTTTAACGGCAGCATTGATGACCTTGATATTCATTCATACGTGGACATCTGGTAATCTGGTAGTCTGTCTGTCATTTGGTATGAAGCAAGCTTTAACTGCTCTAAGCTGTTAGTGGGAACATTCTATATGTATTTACTGGCAGCACTGATAAATTTAATATTGACGGACTGATTGATTCCTTTATGGATAGTTACTATACTCTTTGGATTTATTGTGAATGACTTACTAAAAGTTGTATGTATTGTATTAATATACATAAAAAACATATTTTAAATACTCCTATTAGTCGGATTAGTCCTTGCTGCACCTTTAAATTTGTACTTGTTTTCTACTCTACCTACCATACACGATAACGGAATACTATTGCTTCTAGCTTGGTTCCGTGGTTATATTTGAAATCTCCATATAAAGGTAATATAATCAAACAACCATTTTTAAACAAAAAAAATATAAACCGCATGCATGATTTCAGGGTATATATATCACAATAAAGTACTGTGGTGTCGTTATTCCGGCTTAAGTAAAACAAATAGATTAATTACTCAAGTCAAGAGTATTTATTCTACAACTACAAGTTCAATTTATTTAGTTCTAATAACATCTCCACATAATATTAATCACATTAAAATTATTATTAATTATATTATTATTAGTACCTACCTGTCGTTTTCTTTTGTCAGATTTTATTTTGTTTGCTTGTGTGTTGTAGTAGATACATGCCTTTCCATTCATAACTCTATTAGTTCCATCTAACAGTCAAATGGTTTGTAATACATTTGACTCTTGTTTAATTCATATAGTGTTGTTGGATATAAGTGCCTGATTTTTTAAATTTAAGGTTCAATATTTTTTATTCTAGTTTATTAAAACCAGGTTGTGTTAAATGCCCACAGTTCACAGGCTTATATTTTATTAAATTCTAATAAATTTGTATAACATTATCATTGCAGAAAATGGGAACTAAGTCTCTTTGCTAATATATAAGGGCCCTTGCTAAGATTCTTATTGCAATAAATAATTAAAGACCATAATTAAAGAAATAAAATTTTTTTAGCTATTGGTGAAGATGGAACTACTAGATGTAATGAAAAATTTGAGTATACAAAATCAGAGTGAAAGTGTACAGAAATTGTTTAAATCCATAGCTGCAGATATTGATGATACTCCAACAGAAATAGTTTTTGCTGAGTACTCTGATAAGACTTTACTGATAGTGTCGCAGTATCAGAAGATTGGGAGCATGTTGATGATACATAGGGATCAAGTACACAGTGCCCTAGGTTCAGGTGATATTTATACAACAAAAGTTATTTTTGGTGCTTCAGGGGAAGAGCAGCAGGTTGCAGCAAGGTACTTGGCAGAAGCAATTAAAATCACAAAACCATTGTGCATTTTCATAAATCTTACATCATATGATATTGAAACAGTCAAAGCTTGCAAAGATATAATTCTAGATTTACAACGAGAAGTGGAGAATAATTAAAATTTAAATGTCTTCAAAAAGTATGAAACAATTTCAACATGTGCACAAATTATTTGGTCAGTTAGTACTTGGTCCTCCAGGTGCAGGAAAGACAACATATTGCTTTCAAATGTCTGAACTCTTGAAGAAACTGAACAGGAATGTTAAAGTTGTCAATTTAGATCCAGCTAATGATTCAATGTGTTACACTCCTGATATAGATATAAGAAATTTAATATTACTTGAAGATGTAATGGATGAATGTAACCTTGGACCTAATGGAGCACTCCTGTACTGCATGGAATATTTAGAAAAAAATATGGACTGGCTCTTGAATCAATTAGACTTTGAAACATACACAAACATTATTTTCGATTTGCCTGGCCAAGTAGAACTTTATTCACATCATAACAGTTTGAGTAATATTTTTTCTCACATGTCCCTTAAAGCCAACATACAGTTGTGTGTAGTACACCTCGTTGATGCACACCATTGTTCAGATGCTGGGAAGTTTATTTCTGCTCTTATGTTATCACTTAATGCTATGTTAAAAATAGGCTTACCCCATATCAACTTGCTGACTAAAATAGATTTACTTAATAAACATATAGATAAATTAGAATTTGGAATAGATTTCTATACTGATGTTTTGGATTTGAATTATCTATTGGATTGCTTAGATTGTGACAACTTTACAAAGAAGTATAAAAAACTCAATGGTGCATTTGTTTCAATTATTGAAGATTACAGTTTAGTTTCATTTCAGCTAGTAAATATGTTGAAGGAACAGAGCCTCATGAATGTCAAAAACTTAGTAGATAAGGCAAATGGATTTGTATTCAAATCAGAGGAAGGCAGGCATATTGATACTATGTTAGCATGTGCTATGGGTGCCGGAGAACTGTTAAACAATGATTTTTAAATAAAATATAAAATTTTGTAATGATGATTTTAATTTATGGAATCCTGGTATTAGCCTTTACGCCTATTCTTCCCTAACTAACCAGCTCCAATCTAGCCAGCTCAGTTTTAAGATGTCTAAAAATTAGATTGCGATACACAACATCTAACATTCTTCTTGCTCCTTGGACTTGTGGGTGATTATTCCATAACCAACAACAAATTGATAAAAACAATATTAATTATCTGGTATTCGAAAACGACCTGAACTACCAATGGCCGACTTTATGTTCACGTTGGAGATTTTGACGACCTATATTTGATCGTTTTCAGATGTCGAAAAATAAGAGCCAGATATACAACCAGCTATTGGAAACCGAAGCATTCATTGATAAATTGTTAAATGAGAATAATAAGTATATCCAGGTACGGCTTCTTCACCAATACAACGACATCAAAGATGTAACGCAATTTGTTATTAATCACATAGCTAATATTGAAGATACCACTGTAACTGAAATACATAGGCGGTTAAATCTAAGTGAATGAAATAAAACAGGTAATAATAATGGAACGTTTTATTTGAAGACAAATACAACTCGTTACAATTTAAATTCATCCAATTTTTTTTGTGTTCATAAACTACAAAATTAATGAACAATTTTTAAATTTCATACTGCAGGTTTACTAAGATTCATAAGTTATAAGTGTTTTCAAAAAGCCACAGTTCCACATTTGCTACTTCAATTACGAAAAATGTTATGTATGTATTACATGACAAGTAGTCTAATATATTTCGATTATTATATGTTGATATTATTAAAAATTACTGTTGTCAGCAAACAAGTTTGAAAATGTAGTAAAGGTACAATATTGTTGAGTAATCTAAAACTATAGAGAATGGTTTTAAAATAGAGAAAAAAATAGTCTACTTCTTTTAAATATTTCTAGTGATAGATGACAAAGTTTATTGCGAAAATATGGTTAGATACTTAACCAAAAGCACTTATGTACATCAGAAGCAATTCCTCTATAAATCAGTGCTTTCAGTTATTAGTTATCCCAATATCTCATTTCATTTTTATTATCATCTTTCGCATGCTTTATGGTTATTACATAATTCTTATAACAAATCAAAATACATTGAAGTTAAAATTCTAAACGCTAACATTGTGTTTATTCATTAAGCAAGCAATAATATAAATGTTTAAATATATTTTAAAGTGCATGTCACGAGACGACAGCTAGCGAATACTTAGCAATTGAGCGTTCGCGAGTGATACGCTCGTGGTGCTAGGCGCGGCCGGTGAAGGCTACGCGCCGGCCACTGGCACCGCACAGTGTGCAGCGGCCACGTTACGAAGTCAGATGCAGTTTACTTTACTTTGCAATTAGTCACTTGGAACAGCGTTGTGGCTGCTGTATATTACGTGCGCATGGCACTAGAGTTCTGATCATGTTTGATTATAAAAATCAATTGTTATTTATTATAGCAACATAATTATTATGTTGTGTATGTTCCGGCCAGGGTACAAGCGTTCAAAATTGTAAAGTCTTCATTTAGTTCCATTCTCGACAGGCTTTACTATCCAATTATATTTTCAATTTTTGCAATCGAAATGGAATGTAACTATTATGTTGTTAATTGTGACAGTTCTACCACCTTATCATAGCAAGACTTTGTCTCAAATATCCTCGTTAGTCATTCCAGCTAAATTTAAGTATAACAATATAACAAATTTACAAAAATACATATAAAGTGAAGAACATTCGCAGAATTGAGTTTCCAAAAATGCATATAAATATATCACTAATAAATCTAAGATTTCCTATTGAAATAATACCCTATAGGATATGGTAAAATCAAAACGCGAATGTTCGTTCACTTTTATTAACCGTGTATCGTTAGACTTAAATCTATGAGTTTCAGACTCGTTTCAGGCAGTCCCACGATTTCAAAGCACCAACAATCATTCAATAAATGCAATATCTATACTAATATTATCATTCCACCTATCATTACAGTATCAGGTTTCGACTTAAGAGCTTACGAGAATATTTCAACAATATACATATCAGCCACAGTTAGTATCTTACCCACAACAAATAACCCGTTACTGACTAAACACCTCTGTATCCGTGCTTAGCACGCTGTCATTTTATGATACAAAGATGTTTATTAAATCTCCTAATATATTTAAATATAACATTCTCACACACGTTTCAATATTGCCTAAATTATATATTAAGAATTCCCAAAAACAAGTCTGAAAACAATGGGTTTAATCTATGCAATCAAGAGGAGATGCTAAATATAGCATATGGTTCATTAAAAATTTTAACAATCTGAGTGGCTAAATGTACATTTTCGAGTTTAGTCAAGAAACACGATAGGAACCAGTTCACTATGGCGATGGTTTTAAATAGGTACCTGACCCACTTACTAAAGCGCAATAATTGGAGTATATGTCCCAACATAGACATATTTGACGTTTTACTAACTCATTTGTAATCTCGACGTTTAAATCAAAAACATACATTCGAGCCACTAATCAATATATTTCGAGACCGATTCCATAGACCAAACCTGCTTAAAAATAAAAAAATAATGATTTGGTAAATTGTAAATATTCTATGTGTAAATAAATAATGTTGACTCAGTACTTCATATGTTTAGAAACAAAACATATTAAACATACTAAGTCATCTCACTTTTCAATTAAACATGACTTAACAATCAACAGGTCAATTTAGTAATACATATATTTATAATATCACTTGTCGAATAACGGGTGCTCTTGGGTTCTTACGTTTTTACTAGATAATAATAGCATGCGACCTCGCGTAATAGAACCTTTCATTGCTTTTTATTGGCTTGTTTGGCTACAATCAAACTATGGTATTGGTAAGAGATCATGTGGCTGAAGTGTTAAGCCCACACATATTTCTTTTGGTCACTTATTCATCTCAGTAGCACTTACAAAATAACCAGAGAGGCTTGTTTGTCTTATTAGGGATAATTGAGGCTTATAATTTACCTCAATACAATCGTCTCTTGTCTTCAATATTATAATTAATTGAACACCATTATGTGTCAATTAATGTAATATAAAATCAGTCTCAAAATTGGGAAGTCTTTTAGATCTTCAGGCACGTATACATTATTACAGGTGTTTGCTCACCTTTCTGGTATTAACTCAATCTTTAAATGAGATTTCGTTATTAGTCTGTGTAAACATTGAACACACAACCCTTAAATACGTGCTACTCGCATTTACATCCTACTTTTACATTGTAATTCCCAAAGATGTTAACACAATCTTGACAATATGAAAGCTTAAGTTACACAATAATTATCTTCCTTGTTGGTGTTATGAAAGCATCACTGTATCGTGTAACCACCAGCTGATTTTATACGTAAAAAGAGTGGCAAGCTTTCCTCATATAATAAAAATAAAGATACTGAAGTACATAGTATTAATATTTAAAAGCTAAGAAGAAAAGTTAAAATACTACATCAATCTAAATGAAAACAAAAAAAAAACAACAACAATGGTTAAATTACCTTGGGCATGAATAGTTTAGTTAGAAACTGGAGCATCACCTTGACCAATGTGTTCATTTTCGGAATTGTGGCATTGCTCCGCCACCTAAAATATACAAATTGAGTAAGTATAAATAAAATACTAACAGTCTTACTCATAAGCGCAATAAAATTATTTACTCAGTTATTTAAAAATACATTACAGATAATCTATAAACCCAATTTAACCTTATTCAACATGAATGTTGTCTAAAAGGTCCAAATTATTTATACATTGTTATTTTTAATAACACCTATTGACATAAATAGCCAGGCTCTCTGGGTTCATTATATAAGTTAAAAATATTTAATTTCACGTCCCATAAACTCATTTATTATAAGCTTTTATTATTATTATTAATTTTAGAGTTTAGTTTTTTCGAATAGTAAGTGTTGGTGTAAGTGAGGCTACATAGTTTTTATGATTCAAGAAATGTTAAAACATTGTATATAGATTTTAATAGTATGTATATAGATACTTTCTTATAAAGTTTTTAGGCGAATTCTATGAGTAAGACTGATAATTATAAATGAGGAAAGCTATAAGTGTGTATTATCCGGGTAATTTATTTGTCGTCTTAGGGCTGGCGTGGTCAGTATAATTCATTCGGCGGTCACCTTGGTCTTGTCGAGAGGCCCGTTCGATTCCAATGTCTGTGCAACGTCGGATTTCTGATTGGTACTTTTCTTCTTGCCTTTCCCAACATGCTTCTTGTTGTTCTTAACAGACTTTGATTTTTGCGATACAGGACCTGAAACACGTCAGTCATGATTTGAGGGTCAATGTACACAAAACTTATGATCTTGTATAAAACTAATTATATTTTGGAAAGGAAACAACGAAGGAGTAAGTATAACAATTTAGTCAAGTGAAATGTAATTTTTTGAACACTCACCATCGGCATCGGCATCAGGAGCAGAGTTGTCATCGAGCATTCCGTCTTCGGCTTGCTGGTTCAACTCATCCGGTCTCACGGTTTTCCTGTGACATTAAACACAGTAAGAATACACATAGTAACCGAATAACTGGCGTAGAATTTAGATTTATTTAATTTTATAAACATCAACTACTCGTTTAGGCAGACCATTTTGAATGATCGTATTATTTAGTTGGAACAAAAAAATATATATATTACACTAGCTGCCTCCGGGCGGTTTCACCCACGTAGTTTTTTTAATAATTAAATTAAATGAGCTTACATTTGGCTTCAGTCACGCTCTGACATGAGCGACGTCGTATATAGTTTTTATATCTTTATTCAAATTAAGTCATGCAATTTACATGTTTGACAAAAATCGCCAAACTGTAACTGTGGTGTTGTTGGCGACTGATAGTCGTGTGCTCACCCGTTGAGTGTGAGCGTGGCTGGTTTGGCCGGCTCGTCGTCGCGGCGCGCGCGGCGTGGAGCCCGGCCCCCGGCGACCGGCCCCGCGCCGCGCCCGCGCCCCCGCCCGCCGCGCCCGCCGCGAGCGCCGCGCCACCCGCGCCCGCCGTACGCGTTGCGCGCCGGCGGCGTGTACCCCACGTAGCTCACCTGCTGCACCGCCGTCAAGGTAACCACACAACCACACGGTTACGACATGTATTATATTGAACAGGTTGACGTATCATCTATTGAGTACTACCTGCTTTTAGATATGTTTTACTAATAAATCAAACTGTTAATGAAATAATCTATTGATATATAGCGAATCTGCATTTATACTCTATCAGTTGTTATTTAATTTTAATTAATTGACATCATATATAATCCAGGTTTATTTAAATACAAGTTTTAAACTACATAATTCATTCATTTATTAATATCAGCAAAAGCAACCTTCCGAACCGAGCATTAGAGTCGATGTTTCGTAAGTGCCTGTGAAGACCTATTTGAATTAATACTTATATTTCATCTCTGTTTAACTAAATCCATATCAAAAAGCACCTTTAGAAGTACAGTGGCTTCACTAAAAAACATGACTTTTATACATCAAACGACTTAAAAATATATTAATACGACATATATTGTTTATCAATTTAATACAATTTTAACAGACTCTTTTAACAGAGTCTAGAATAGCCCTATAATGGAAAAACTAAAAAATGCCCCATTTCTCAATAACAGTTTAGGCGTTTGTCAAAAAACAAGAATTTTGGATTGGGCTACTTAAATTCTAAAGTTGCGCTAATCTCATTATTATCCTACATTTTGAGACAGACAGGTTGTTGTGTGTACTCACGAGGGGGTACCTGGCGGGGCGTGCGGGGTAGCTGCCGCCGCCCCACTGGCCAACCACGACGCCGGCGATCTCGAGCCGCGCCCCGCGCCCGCGGCCGCGCGCCCACCCGCCCACGCCTCCCATCCCGCCCACCACGCCCGCGGCCAGCGGCAGCGGCGGCATCGCGAACTCCACCTCCAGACCCTCCAGTATAGCCTTGCGCATGCGCTCCACCTGCATACCGACACGTTACATTGACTAACACTCCATTGTTTATGTACCTTAGAGTAAAATATGCGATTTATTTACAGGAAAAAATAGAGGTATTATGGCGTAAATGGAGCCAAGAGTAATGAATTAATTTACAAAATCTTCATACATAGATGAGTATTTCGCACTTTCGATATATGTACATCCATATTAGGGTGTTCCAGCCTATAAGGGCGAATATTGAATTTGAAGTCTGGGTTACTAACCACAAAGCCAACCGGCTATCAAAATACACAATAACAAAGACATATATAGTGACAGCGTTTTCGACATTCTCTTTATATTTTCTGTGAAGCGTTACTATCAACAGATTTATCGAACCGAACCATAAACGAGACGTTACCTTGACAACAGTATCGAGATGGTTGTCGCATAGCTGCGCGAGATGCTTGCAGTGGTTGGCGCGGTGCAGGTTCCGCTGCAGCAGCTTGCCGTCGAAGTAGAGCCACGGCGCCGCCACCAGCCAGGGCACGGGCGCGCCGCACGCGTCGTTGGCCACCAGCGCCGCCTCCGCGCCCGCCATCACCAGCCCCGCCAGCTGCACGCCGCGGGAGTTTATCCCGTTCACCTGATACAACCCACGACTTTGTCATTGTTGGCGACGGATTTAATCGCCCCCTTGATATAGCGCTGCTTTGGAAGAATAATGTATTATTACCAGATACTACAAAATTAAGTTTTGAATGATCTGTTTTATTGACTCAGTAAATATCGTATTAAATTTATTTTTGTTCATTTCTAACGCACAGAAGCAACACTATAAGACGCAAGTTTCATAGCCCTGCTATTCTAATGAAGCCGCGTGTTATTAACCGGGATATACGACAGTGCATTGGTACGTCGATATGTAGATAATTACGATAGAATTGCTAACCAAGAACTATTTCATAACATAAAAAGGTTGTTCTTACAGTCATTTCTTGTAAATGCAGGGCATTCATGAGATCATTTGAAAAAGCTGTGGCTAAAAAGGCATCCAACTCCTGTCTCCTCAATATCTGGATTTGTGATGTCATTATGAATCTGCAAACATAAAATGATTACACTATACTGATAATGAATGCGAAAGTAACTCTGTCTGTCTGTTATGCTTTCACGGCAAAACCAGCTAACTGATTTGAATAAAATTTGATACATATATAGACTAGAGCTTAGGAAAGAATATGGGCTATTTAAGTAGATATATTGGCGCCACAGAATTGGGGTTATTAATATTACCACTTCGATATACTTACACATACTAAAAAAAATAACTAACTCTGAACTCACCTTAAAACGGTAGCCAATATAAGAAGATGTTGGGGCACATAACTTGTATTTAACATGAGTGGAGTATCAGAGCGCATGCATGAGAGGAACGCTCTCATTCGACGGCATTTATCATCTTGTGCAGTTCTGTAAATAAATAACAATAGGGTAACTAACCACAATCTCTAATATCAAAGGGTTCTGCCAAAAAAAATATATTTATTGAGAACTATATATATAGCATATAAGTAACAAGCTCACCCGAACCAAAGCCTTTGCACAGTCGGAACCGGCCAGTCGAGCACGACGCCGGGCACCATCTCAGGGCTTTTGCCGGGATTCACGCGGGAGTAGATCCATTCTGCCACTTGCACAGTGTAAACTCGATCGTTAATACTAGATGAACTAGTACCCTCCTCTGAAAAAACATTTAAATACGTATTGTGTAACGTTATTAAAACAAGAGTACCATTATGAGTTTTAAAATAAATATATCCTGAAAAATTGCAATATTCTTAATTTATACACATAAAAAAAATTACCTTTAGCTTTCTGTGCCATAAAGCGATGGTGATGCATGTTGTACAAAATGGCATAAACATTCTGCCTGATGGGTCTGAAAAAGTGATGTATAGATGGTATTTCGCGATGGTTGTCGTCCTCCATGAGCACCGGCAAGGTGAGCTGGCGGTGCGACAGGATGCTCAGCAGGTGCGGGTGCATGAGGCCGCGCGCGTGCCGCTCGGCGCACGTGCGCAGCACCTCGGCCGGCGCCGGCGGCGGCACCCACTTGTCTTCCTTCTCTGCGTGCCTCGCTATTTGACGACCCTATAACACGTCATCTCCGCTTTCAAACTCTAACCGCAACTCTAACATTGCACTTCCCGAATGTATAAAGTAATACACAAACGGTTGGAATCGTATTCACACCTCTTTGGTAGCCGGCTGTTTGTCGACAAAGTCGGTCGGATTGGCCGGCGGCTGCTTGGCGACGGCCGCGTCGCCGCCGACGGCGTCGAGCGACAACGCCGCTATAGCGCTGGACACGTCATGCGTTCGCTCTTCCATACTAAAGTCGGCATTCATTGATGCATTTGCCGTTGCCAATTTGTAATCTTCCAAGCCTTTTTGCTGTAATTTATTGAGTTTGCAGTTTTCAATTCCGAGTGCTTTGTGTAAACGATAGTTATAAATAAATAAATGAATTAATAAAATAAATAAGAAATGTCGAATCGAGGTAATATGTAAGGATAACTTAAGTTAAATAAATGGAGGTGAGAAAAGAATATGTACACTTGGCACTTAGGACACATTAAAATTTTGATATGATGTGACAATTAGTCATAGCCAATGGTGTTAATGGTAGTGTAAAAGGCGTGGATGACCATAGCAATAGTATTACTTTGTTCAAAAATAAAAACCTCATGCTCTGAAGACTCCGTTGCTAGCTTTGAAACATCAAGATCCGTATTAGTAGACTGTGGGCCGGTATCTGTTTTTTGGTTCTTTTTATTATTTTTGGGGCGACGTCCTAAAAGCAAATATAATATTTAACCCTCCAGAATATTCCCTTTTACTTGATATTGGAATAAAATATCTAACCAGATGCAGTTCTGTATTTCAGGAACCCATCTTTGGTACCATTCAAGTAATACTGTACAGCTTGTTTAAGTTTGGCAGCACGGAGATCATTGAGGTCACCAAAAACATCAATGCAAGCTGCATCAACGTCAGACGAGGGTAGCTCACGCACATATTGGCACACACTTTTTACTAATGTCTCAGGAGGAACTTGTTGCTGAAATATATACCTTATTTAAAAGAGATATAAATAGAAAGGGTATAATATGAATATAATCAGATAAGCTTAAAACAACTACTATAAAGCAATAAACAACATCAATTAATAGAGAAGTTGAAAATTTACTTGAAAAGAAAACTCAACCTTCTTCTGAGTGATTCCTAAGCGTTTATAGAAATCAGTGAGACTTTGTTCTGAGAGAATAGTACCACCAAGAAGTGCAGCCATGAGACAGAGACGATCTTGTGGTACATCCAACACATGAGGCAAATCATGCACCATATACTCTTTAGTTTCCAGTGAAGACTGTAAAGTGTAATAATTAAGGTACACATATAGTTATTGTTAATACAAAATAATACATAATACTTAGATAAAAAGTTACCCTGTAGGTAAGTTTTAACTGTGATGAGCTGAAATATCTTGGTGGCTGAAAAACTAAATACTCTCCAGAGCAACCTACAAGCCCAGCATAAGTCTTCTCTCTACACAAACCAACTACTTCTTGGCAATGATCATCTGAGGATACCATCTGAAAAATAGAAATACAACTTAAGAATATTTTTCAAAATGATATAAAATTGGACGTATATTTGAAAAAAAAAATACTAACAATTGGAATATTGAGGTATCTGAGAGCAGTTCTCAAGCAGGAATGTAGTCCCGTAGGTGGAACCCACCATACTTTCGGAGGTGGGGTACCTTTTGTACCAATGTGACGTAAAACCTGTATGACAATAATTTGAACATTTTAGTGCAAAAAAGTATGTAATCATCATAAACCAGCTTCAGGCTATCAGAAAAGACGAAACAAATAATATGTAATTAAAATATTCTAATATTATAATAAAGAAAGTTTGAGAGGATGTAAAATTGAAATTTTTTAAGAGTTAACTAAAATTCAGCCATATATTCCAGAATAGCAAATTCTTTGTGTCAAATTTTGGATTTGAAATTTTTTGTGCATTTATCCAGCTTTGGAATAGCTAAAAACACTTTTTTAAACACTTTTTTAGTTATGACTTCACAATAAGCTTTAATATAAAGCTTCTTATTAGGTGATTAATCATATTAATCGTCTATTCTGTACATGTGTGAATATCTTCATTGAATTAATTTATATTATACTAGCTGCCGCCCTGCGGTTTCACCCACATATTTCCCTTTCCCGTGATCACTTAGGGGTTTCAAAAATAGATAGTAGCCAATTCTCAGTCCTACTGAATATGCATAATATAAAATTTCATAAAAAATTGGTCAAGCCGTTTTGGAGGAGTAGGGTAACTAACATTGTGACACGAGAATTTTATATATAAGATAAGCATACTAACAGAATTAACTCTCTGCCTGTACATAGCTTGGGTTTGGATCCAATGTTGTGGTAATGCTGGTGGTGTGGGGTGGGCACCATTGAAGCAGACACACAGGGCTACTTGATGTTCAGCGAGAGCTTGTGCTAATGTTGTTAAAAATTGGACACATCTTGCCCACTGTCCTCCACAAGCCCAATCTGCAATATTATATTATACTGCCATGTATTCATTTAATTACTAAGGATTGCACACAGATTGCTTAATGGTCATCATGTTACAATGTTTAGCCTTACCTTTGCCAGGTGAAAGAATATATTATATTAAATATTATACCTATCTATAATATTAGTTTATCTACACTTCTGTTAAAATACTGTCAAAATCAGTCTAGCAGATGGTGGTTGAATAGATAAACAAAATTATAGAAATATATTTTTAGGTATTTGTGCTTTGATATGAATTTAGTGAAAAGATTTTCATTTGAAATTTAAGTTTTATTGGTGCTGTTTTATGATGTCTGTTTATGAGGGTGTGTTAATATGGTGATTGGTATGGTATAGCACTCTATATTAGCACTTGTTCAACCACAATAAAAGCCACTTGACCAAAACATTGAGGTTAGTAAAAAATATTTCTATAGAATTAACACATAGCCAATAAATTATCTCTAATAAACATTCCTTCCCTGTTTCAGACTTAATAAGAGCCTTAAATATATGTTCTCGCTTTTACTAAATCATATAGAACTAAGTTAATATTATAACAAGTATTAATTTCACCAGTTACTTAAAGTCCTATTAAATTAACGACTTGTACGTACCAGAAAAATAGCCTCCATACAGACGATCCAAGCATCCTTCTGCGTCCAAAACTAAGCGGAAACCGCCTGCATGGTTCCTGGCGATACGAAATAAATCAACTCCAACTCCTTCATTTTCTAAAAATGTTTGAAGATCTTGTATACCCATGATCTGGGAATATCCAATGGTTCGATATGAAATACGTTCGTCACGGCAAATTGATGGGCTGAAAATGATAAGAAAAAAATATCATCCTAAATCATTGGATTGTTGATAATAAATAGCAACAACTGAATATGACACCAAGTAAATCTATGATGACCAATTTTATGCATGGCACCCGTGTACCCAGTACGAAGAAAAATTACCGGCACGTTATTGAAGGAATACTGTATTACAAAAAACAACAGAATTTAGATGAATGGCATAAGTTGTTTTAAGACTAAATGAAATAACATTATTGACAAACCTTCTTTAACTATAAAACCATGCCAATGAAGAAACTAATACAGCCCGTAAAATTGAAAACGGAAGCCATTAGCAATTTGTATTTTTTTAAAGCTACATACATACAGAATAGAACAGATGAAAAATGGAACAGATAGGAAATATCGCAAACCATTGACAAACACTGTATGTAAACTAGTGGCTCCGTGCGGTTTTACCCGCGTACCCGGGAGACCTTCAATTTTCCCGGGATAAAAAGTAGCCTATGTCCTTTCTCAGGCTCTAGACTATCTGTGTACCAAATTTAATTTAAATCAGTTTTAGCGTGAAAGCGAGACAGACAGACAGAGTTACTTTTACATTTACAATATTAGTATAGATGATAAAGATTTAGCCCGTAAAGTCGTCCTAACATGCAAGAAAAGAATAAGTAATTAGTATATGCGTTCGCTAGAAAGAAAAACCCATTTTTATGTGAAGAAGTTCTAAGCATCCATTTCTACAAGAATTGTAAAAATAGTGCAAGCTTCACATTCCAATTGGAGAATACTAATATTTCCATTTAGAATTCTGTGACTTCGTTTAAAATTTCTTAATAAAAAATTCTTTTATAAAAATAGCTTATATATAGTTAATATTCATATTATACAGTATATACTCCAGTCTGAAAAAGGCTATAAACGTACGATTTTACAAGAAAACAAGATATATCCACTTCCTTCAGCTTAGACTTAGCAACACTGCTATTTAGTCCAACATATTTGCTCTCTTGCTTTGCTTGTCTATTGTCTTGTGTGTACTGTGTGCTTGTGTGTGTGACGGTTGGAAGGAAAGAGAATGGGGCGTTGTAAATAAAAAATACAGTGCAAAAATAAGTCGCAATGAAAGTAATAAAAGTTTTGTACTTCTACTCTCAACAAACAGCACTTCTCGATCAAAGTAGAATGCTCTAAAAGAGTTAACTACTCTATGCAACTGTACAACTTACATCTTGAATTGATTTACACGATAGATTTTTAAGGCACGAATAAGTGATGCCGGAGCAAAGTAATGATTATCGCGTTGTTGTTTTTGGTGCCGGTGGTGTTGGCAAAAGCTCTCTTGTTTTAAGATTTGTGAAAGGCACATTTAGAGAATCCTACATACCAACAATTGAGGATACCTACAGACAAGTAAGCATGCACTGACCTCTATCTAGATGTGATTTCCTCTGTTCGCCTTTTTATCAGGGTTTCGCTCAAAATTGGGGTCAAAGAAGAGTATCAGGGGAGGGTTATATGGTTGGTACTGAAAAGGAACCCGTATGTTAGAATTAACTGTTTGTCTGTATGTCACAGCTGTTTATCTTGACATCAAACAATGTTATCTACTTGAAATAAAAAAAAAATAATATCTCGCATGTCTACTATATAACATTGGGTTGGGATTGGATACAATATACATAAATAATAATTTGGGCCTGTGGTCTTGTGGGGCATCTGATAAAATACCATTATGAAAAATTCAATTATTGGAAACATTTTTTTATCTTATAACTTCTCCAACTTAAACTTACAGGTTTGATTATTATTTATATTGATATAGACTGAGAACCAACTGAATATACATAATAGTAGTATGTGTGATAGGTTCATATAAAAAAGATTTCTGCTTTAATTAAGCATATTATTTTATGAGGCTTTAGTAATATTACTGTTGATTATGTTACATATGGTTCTAAGTTAATTCGGGATGCTGGTAACCTCCTAGAGTTTGGTAAATGCAATATTGATAGCTTTCATATAACCAGGTTTCCAGTAACCTAACATCCTGCTTCTGATATGTTCATGAAATCTATAGGTAGGTAGCTTTAGTTTTATTCGAAGTAGTTTAGGTTTTTTCAGCAAACATAATCAATGGACAATTTTGATTTCATTGTATAAATATTACTTATTCCATACTATTCCATGATTTATCCTTGAATCCATTGAAATGTTGCCAAGGACTTTACTTGGCCTTTGGTTATGTGCCAAATCAATGGCATGTTTCCATTACTTATGTGCTTCTGTTAATCAATATAAACTTATAACTTTTTATTATGCTAGTTACAAACTTCATCTAAACTTTAAAGTGTTTCCCCTTTTATTTATTGTTTATTTCTTTGTAACTAATAGGCTCTGAAACTATTGGACCTATCTCAATAATTCTATCACCAATGGAAAGCTTCATTGCCAGGGAGTAACATAGCCCTTATTTTATCCCTATATTCCTACAGGTACAGGAATGTTGGTGAGACCTTGCAGTGCCTGCTCATATAAGTAAAGATTTAATATTATATTATAACACACTTTTTTCAATTCTAGGTAATAAGCAGCAACAAAACAATATGCACTCTCCAAATAACTGATACAACAGGATCCCATCAGTTCCCTGCTATGCAAAGATTATCGATCAGTAAGGTAAGCCATGTTGACTGTCTACTGCAAAAGTATACTCATGGTGTGAAGACTAACTAGTGGTGATACTTACTCAGATAGTGGATACTTCATAAACCTATAAACATACAAAACCAATTGTCATTTTTAATTCTAATTATTTATTATATTCTACCACAATTGTCATTATTACATATCTTTTCCAGTATGTGCACTGTTTTAATGAAAGTGTCACAACATTTTTCTCTATTGTATTATTTATAGTTTCCTAATAAATCATCAGTGGTAATGGATGGATGGATTTAACAAAAATTTTAGTTTTCCATATAGTAAATATTTTCCACTTTGTTAATCTAACAATAATTTTTTTTTTAATTCTCAGGGTCATGCTTTTATATTGGTGTATTCTGTAAGCAGTCGACAGTCCCTTGAAGAGCTAAAACCAATATGGCAAACAATAAAAGAAATAAAAGGTGCAGAACTCCCAAACATTCCAGTGATGCTGGCAGGTAACAAATGTGACGAAAGTCCAGAAATTCGAGAAGTGTCTGCTGCAGAGGGACAGTCCCAGGCACAAGCTTGGGGAGTTTCATTCATGGAAACATCTGCCAAAACTAACCACAATGTCACACAGCTATTCCAGGTCAGTGTTTATATTTTTTGGCTGAATATTGTAGTACATATTTGGATTCAAATAGTGTTCAGGTGTCTGAATAGGTATTTACATTAAATATGTTGTTGTGTATCTTTATAAAATATGTGATTCTTAAAATATACTATTACATATTACCCCTTCCCCTCTGGATGCGAACCGAGTCGTACATGTTTTTGGCTGTGTTAATTTTAAATTAAAATATAAATTAAAATATTTATTTGCGAAAAATAGTGACGTTATTTGAAGGCGAGTACCAGGCGCTCTGAGAAGCAAGGAGGTGAGCCCGTCATCAATCTATTGCTGTTGCATTCACACCCGCAAGTCTCACGCACGCAAGCCCCACCTCTCAACTCGTTGCGCACACACGCACAAAAAACATACCACTGTGTTGTGTTGACTTGCGTCCGCGCATTAAGTAATATGCCTAAAATACCTCGTTCACCACCGCCAAATGCGTCTCACTCGGAATCGGACTTACAACGATTACTGGAGGATGAAACTGAATCTACTGGAAATATTACGCAAAGAGCAAAAAGACGCTGTACATCTAACAGTGACACTACCACGGAACTGAATGACTTCAAGTCTGAAATCAAACAGATAATTGCCCAGTTTATGTCCTCCCAATCAACCCGTTTGGACAATCTACAAAAACATATTCTGGATATAAAAGATCAAAACACAAAAATAACTAATACTAATACGGAAATTGAAAAGTCGCTTAATTATGTTTCGGATCAAGTTGCTTCTATTGAAGCAAAAATTTGTTCTTTAGATAACGAGAGAATCTCTATGGCACAGAAACTTTCAACGCTCCAAGAGAGAATTGATCTGTTTGACCGTCATCTCATTAAAACATCAATTGAAATCCGAAATGTTCCCAAGAGAGCAAAAGAAACTAAGGAAAACTTATATAAAGTAGTCCAAGATCTCACCAATATCCTAGATATTAGTGTGCAAACGGGAGACATTCGTGACGTAACCCGCCTTCCGTCTAAAAAAGAAAGCAAGACATCCACAATCAGCATCGATCTGGCCAGCACCATCATCAAATCAAAAATTCTTCAGTCAACAAAGATGTACAACAAGAACAAATCCTCTGACAAATTGAATTCTCATCACTTGGGTTTTGTAGGAGAAAAATCCCCGATTTACATCGCCGAGCAACTAACACCAGCTGCAAAAAAACTGTTCTTCTTAGCACGCACTTTTGCCAAGGTACATAAATATGATTTCTGTTGGACCGCAAATGGTCAAATATTCTTAAGAAAAAACAGCGATAGCCCTCACTTATTGATAAATAATGAAGCTAAACTTCAGAATATTACAAAACCTTTAATCACAATATCAGGCTGACTATCCTATTTATCTACCATATTTGTTTGTAAAAAAACTGTAAGCCTGTTATTCTATAATTGTAAAAGCAAATTATTTCATCTCAACTCAATCAACATAATTAGTTTATATAAAAATTGTATACACTACACACAACAAATAACACAATCATATTTACCTCACACATCGTGTCAAACACAACTACTTCTCACAAACACTACGAAACATCTACACATTCAATATACAAACAGCCACATGATATATAATAGTACTATCAGATATAATACACGCCTTTATGTTAAGGATCTGATGCCGTTACCAATAACATACATACGCATATACGCGATAAATCTAAACTTTGATCACGTATTCACTTTTCCTCGAAATACGCAATCACCCCATGTAAGCCCCTACAAACTTAACCCTTACTTTCTACTCCGTATTAATGGCTTCTAATGACGTTAATACAATAATTAATCATCTGGATCAACATACTATTTCAAATGTCCTTTATTGTTCCCCGGAAAAGTGTAAAACTTTCTGCGCGCAAATGAACACGCAACTTAAAATCTTAACACTTAACATCAGATCAATAAACTGTAACTTTTTATGTTTCGAAACCCTAATAACTAGGATCGCTATACAATGTGACATACTAATTCTAACTGAATGTTGGCTCCCCTGTTCAACAAATATAAACCTCCCTACCTTAGAAAACTATACATGTTCCAAAACCACGTCGCATTTAAATCAAAGTGACGGTGTTGTCGTATACACAAAAAATTGCCTTACGCATTCGATTGAACAACTAGATTTGAGCGGATCGGCTACTGGACTGCTATTGAAACTAGATCCTGACACTGTTATTCTATGCATATACCGTTCACCTACCAACGAAAATATTGATTTGTTCCTAAATTGTCTAGATCGCATACTCCCCTCTCTCACCGCGTATAAGTCCACAATTTTAACAGGGGACTTTAATATCGATATAAAGCAGTCCTCTCTTAATAGCCGTTCGCATGACTACTTAAATCGCCTTGCCTTCCATGGTTTTCTACCGACTCATGATCTACCCACAAGAGGCAATAATTGCTTGGATCACATCTTCCTACGTTCACAATTCCCATCTCATACCCTAATAATAGAAACAGATATTACTGACCATTACCCAACTTTATTCATTTTAGACAATAAACCACACTATAAATCTACTACTAGGACTAAATCTAAGATAAACTATGATAATCTTGATAATGACATGAATATCGTTGACCTATCTCCTATCCTATGTATGACTGATCCACAGAGTGCCACTGACTTACTAATTAATACCCTATCGAAAGCGATCTTGAAGAATACTACTAACACTACTATATCTGGAAAAAATAGACTTCTAAAGCCCTGGATAACCCCGGGATTGCTTAGATGCATGCGCAATAGGGACCGTCTTCACAGGACCTCCAAAGCCGACCCAGATAATGTCACTCTTAAAACAACATTTATAAGATACAGAAATTTCTGCTCAAAAATACTTAAAAAAGTTAAAAGACAATTTGATACACTGGAGTTACAAAAGGCTAGCAGAAATATCAAACAATTATGGGACACGATAAAAAAAGTTACAAACTCAAGCAAGCCCAAACATTCACCCACGGAACTACTTTCTACTACTAACCCCCCGATACATTCATGTAACGATGTTAACAAGTTTTTTGTTAATATAGGCGAAGAGTTGGCTAATAATATCACACCCAACACCACAACGACTTCATCATCCCCCCAATTTACACCTTCTCCACCCACCTGCCCCTCAAGTTTTACTACACTATCCTCCCTAGTTTTACTCCAAACAGATCCTGATGAAATATCAACTATTATTCATTCCTTGAAATCCCATGCTGCGGCCGGCTGGGATGGAATCTCTACAGTTATCCTCAAAATGTACTCAAAGCCACTAGCTCCTATTCTTAGCCACATTTTCAATCTTTGTTTACAAAATGGTATCTTTCCCAATTCTTTCAAAAAGGCCATCATTCATCCTATCTTCAAGAGTGGTGATAGATCCTCCCCTACAAACTACCGCCCAATTGCGGTCCTAACCTCACTATCAAAGGTCTTGGAACGCATTATTAATAAAAGGCTCCTTAATTATTTAGAAATTAATAAAATTCTATCTCCCAAACAGTTCGGCTTTAGGACTAATTTGTCCACCACTGATGCTATTCTAAAACTTGTAAATAATACTGTTCATAATTTAAATTCTCACAAAAAGGTTCTCACAATTTTCTTAGATCTCGCAAAAGCGTTTGATACAGTACCTATCCCCACTCTTTTATGCAAACTTGATTCGATAGGAGTTAGAGGCAAACAACTTGACCTGTTCCGCTCTTACCTTACAGGACGTTCCCAAAGAGTTCAAATAGACTCTTATATGAGCGATGAACTTAATATCACCTACGGAGTACCACAAGGCAGTATTCTTGGTCCTACCCTCTTCTTAATATTTGTCAATGACCTTTGCAATCTAAATTTGACCAATGGGACTATTATATCATATGCGGATGACACGGCTATTACTTTTGCTGCTGATTCCTGGCCAGAACTTCAGACTTTTTCTCAAAATGGCCTCACTACAGTCCATCAGTGGTTGAAATTACACTCACTTACTTTAAATACCTCCAAGACAAAATATATACCCTTTTCTGTGTCTGTGGCATCTAGTCCCAAACAAGTTTTTAGTCTACGAGCTCACCAGTGCTTGGATCCACACCAATGTCACTGTCCATCCATCGACTCAACTGACACTATTAAGTATCTCGGCATTACTATCGACAAACACCTTACATTTAAACCCCATATTGATCAACTAACAACTAGAGTCCGTAAATTAATATATATTTTTAAAACGCTCCGGAACATTGCAAATCCATCTATAATCAAAAATACATACCTTGCACTTTGCCAATCAATTATTTCTTATTGCATTCCTTGTTGGGGTGGAGCTGCAAAAACAGTTTTGAAACCTCTCGAAATAGCACAGCGTGCTATCCTCAAAATAGCCACTAAACGTCCTATTCTTTTCCCTACCTTTGAGTTGTACCAGCTCTGTAATGTTTTAAATGTAAGGCAATTATTTATTCTAAAAACCATAGTCATCCAACACAAACTTACACCTTACATACCCCCTGTCAAACGACGCAAAGATAGAATCTGTACTATTCCCCCACCAAAAATCACATTCACAAAACGATTCAACCTCTACCTCGGTCCTTCTCTGTACAATAAATATAACTTAAAACAATACATATATCCCCTAACAATACATGAATGTATAAAGAAAGTCACTAAATTACTTAATAATCTTTCATATGACGACACTGAGAATTTTATTAAAGACATCTCCTAAAACTTATTCTTATATATCAAACACACTCTCACACATACACACACACACACACACACACGCACACACACACAGACACACAGACACACACACACACACACACACACACGCACACACACACGCACACACACACACACATACTCGATTTACAGCAGTATTATATAATTTTGTTTAGATTAAAATTAGTTAAAATTTTATAACCAGTTACTTTTTTGCATGATTTTTATTTCGTTAGCCCTGTTTATATTATATTGTAAATTCTTAAAAATCCAATGACCGACAGATCTAGAGGCAAGGGCCTGCTCTTCATTAATACAGGCTATTTAAGCCTAGCAATGAGAGCAGTTGCAACCTTTCTTTATTTCACAAAAACTAGTAGGTATATATTTACATAGCATAATATTATAATATAAGCAAAATGTTTTGTGTAATCACTTTTGGGAAAATAAAGATTATTATTATTATTATTATTACTTATTATAAACTAAAACCAATGTGTGAGCCCTATGTAAAATTCCAACTTAAAAAAACTCACCAAGCTGGCAATTCTCAATTTGACTCAATGTAATAAGGATATCTTCTATTCTTCGTTGGTACAGAATCATAAACAAAAATTAAATGTTGTTAATTTCTTTTTCAGGAGCTGCTAAACATGGAAAAGAACAGAAATGTTTCCCTACAAGTTGATGGAAAAGCAAAGAAAAAAAAAGACAAGGTCGTAAAAGATGGGGGAGAGGCATCTGCTAGTGGAAGAGAGAAGTGTCTTCTTATGTAAATATCCATTCAGTTTAGTTGTAAACTCCCCTATACTACAATAAATCATAGTAATTTTGATCCTAGTCATTAAATCCATTTCTTGGATGAGTTAAGCACCAGTTTAGTATAAGTATTATATCGCATTTAAAAGCAAAAAAGTAGTACATAGTATTTTATGCCTTTTTTTAAATTAATTTCTATTTTGATGGGGCTTAGAAGTTTCCAAATGCATTTTTGCTAAAAGTAAGTGCTAATAATTTTATAATGACTGATGAGACATTAAAGAGTTGAAAACAAACCATACTGTTAGTGTGAAAATACAACGAAATTAAGTCTCTAGGACTTACTGTTAATAAATTGAATGCTGTTTAGTTGAACAATAGTGATATATGAATATATACTTGAATAATAGTGTTAAATAACAATTTAGTTAAGAATATTCAGCAATCAAGCTTATATAATAATTATGTTACAGAGCCACACATGTGGATTAAAAGTTAGTTTGAATTGGCTTTTATAATAATTATAAAGGTCCATTTCTGCCTTATTTAAACATTAATTATAAGTTTCTAAACTACAACAAAATGATAATGTCATTGTGTGTAATCCTCGTCGATGGTTTAAACCGCGTTACTTTAAATTTTGATAACTTAATCTTGCGCCCAAACGCAAATGGCGTTTTATTCTTGAAAAGCATGTTTAGATAATATAATAATAATACTTAATAACTTAACTTTAATTTAAATAACGATACCAAGTCCCCATAGCTTTGGCGGTCATTACAAACGACCAATATGATTTCAAACTAAGAATTATATACCTTCAAAAATGTTTTTCATCGACTTGCCTGTAGTCTAGAATAGTCGTAGAGGATAGTCATGTAGGGAAAAGGGAGCGAACTTGCTTGTATTGTTCTTAATTAATTGTGTAAAATTACATAGGACACGTCGATTTTTGTGAGTAGGTAGGTGAGTTCACACGCCGTGTTTAGGGTTCCGGTACGTATCACGTCTCTAGGTAGTAGGCTTAAGATCATGGAATCATTGAATAATCAATCGATTAAATAGCAGTTTTATTCTAGCACCTATCGTAGTAGCGATATAGTTCAAGTATTATATTAATCATATTATCGGACGTATTGACACAATGACATTATTGGTTTTGGAATAACCTTTGAGCCGCATCTCCCCAGTTTCAAATGCCTGCAGTCATTGTTACTATGTACCCCAGTAAATAAAGCTGCCAACTGCGACTTGGAGTCAATTACGGTTTTATACACTAATAATTCTATGTAATTAACTATTGCAACTAACTTGCAATTTATATTTCTTTTTGTTATTTATTCAAATAAAATTGTAGATCTGTGTAAGCAGTTGTGGGCGCGGTGGGAACTGCCTTATGTTATGTCAGCTTGAACGAATACTTGATATTACTTTTTAACCGACTTCCCAAAAAGGAGGAGGAGGTTCTCAATTCGGCCGGTATTTTTTATTTATTTTTATATTCGATTGAATACATAATAAAATAACGGGATCTTCAGTGAATACCGTTACACATTTCCTTGAAAAAGAAATGCTGATATTTGCGATATAGATTACGATGCTGCAGGTTACAAGAACTGGAGTGATGGGCCAGGTTCTGGTTATAATCATTTAAATGTTTTGGGATTACGTTTCGAGACAAAATACTTGTGAAATAATTAAGTAATTCCAAATTTTAATGTTAAAATTGAACCTAGTCATTATACTTAATGTATAGCTATCGCTAGTTTGTAATGCACTTTATTTGATATCATTCACTTACATATCCAGTTAGATTTGTCCATAGTGTTAAATTTTATCTAGTCGATTACCACAGCTCTTATTCAATTTGTCTTTATGTACAAGCTAATAAAGTATGCATTCGTTTTTACAATCTCATATACTTAAGTTATTATTATGTAAAGTGGCAGGCATGCATGTTTAGCATACAACTAATATTAAATTGTTGGTTTTTTTCGTTGAATTACAATTTAATACATATCTTATATTATCAGCTTCTGGGTAAATTATGTTACACCTCCAGTTCGACACACAGTTTTTTGTGAAATAAAAAAATATTTTAGTGTAATTTCATGAGGTCAACACCATATTATTTGGTATTTATTCAATATAATGTAGACAAGATTAACAAAACACCTTTTTATTTTATCTATAATAGGTTCACGCAGAAGCTTTGTTAGAGTCTATTCAGGAACTTATTTCTTTCTGATGTGTTTTATAAAAACATAAAAAACAGTCGAATTTGAGTTATATAAATGTTTGTTTAACAAAATGATTTTTTACTGTCCTGTTTTTGAATTATGGCTATATATTGCATGTCAGTCGTTATATCTATTTAAGTAATGTTTGATTATCTTTTCAGTGCCCGAAAGTTGTCACATAATGTCATCGAGCATGTAACCAATAGAGAAGCAATAGTGAGCCATTTGTTTAGCAACGCATCAATGATTTGTCACGTATAACTGGTATAACTAACAAACCACGCTGGAATTAAAACAGTACCCGACCAATAAGAGACCTGTGTGTACGACTTGACCTTGAGTCGGCCAATCAGAACACAGGGGCCGGCGCAGCGTTTTGGCGTATTTTGTTTTCTAACAAAACTGTTAACAGTTCTACTCTATTGGTTACATGCTCGATGCATAATGTGTAGTTTATATTTGCATTGTTCATTATCGAGTACATATTTGTGCTTATTGGCAGATTTTTAAATTTTATCGTAGATATTGTATAGTGTGAGGTAAAATAATTGTTGAACACTGAATTGTTATAGCTGGACCAAGTTGTTTCCATGTTGGTTGATGTAATTTTACGGTATTATTATTTTATTTATATAATTTCCTATTCTTTTCATTTCTAACTGTATAACACATATTGAGCGCTCCGATTTCTTTGTAATTATTAATATTGTGTTATCAGGCTAAATTCCAGCTTATCAATCTATTATATGTATCTCAGAAGGTTCTCATTAAGAGTACACCAGTCGGTCACTTCTCTATAACAACATTTAAATGTGTTTTGTCTTTCGTGAGGGTATGGTAAACTTTTAACATAAATTGTAGTGTTACTTGCTTAGAAGCATAACTACTACTTATGTAATAATGAGTTTCAGTGACCGGCTAGTTTACTGGACCTTAATGAAGTTTATAATATTGCCACTAGTAGGACCCTAGTAGCTAACCAAAATTGTGTAGTTTATTTCATAATTAAAATTAATATGATTTCATTTATAGCAGATGGTCGCTAGCTTTAATATGGGCCCATTTCCTTATCAAAGTTAGTTTCTCTATATACTTCAACTACTATCTATATATACCTAACTTACCTATGACCTTAATGAACGGGTCCCAAATTAAAGTTTTGATCGTATGTATATCTACATCTTAATATTTGGCTTCGATTAAAAACTAGAATAAATCTTTCCTCCTCCGTAAGTTATACTATATTTACTTGGGATTTTAATTAAAATAGTGGGTTATTCCTTTTGGCTGCCACAAGTGCCCCACTGGGGCCGAACAGGAATTATTTTCCATTTGTCCCAGGTCGAAATATTACGCTTGGATAAATAAAACAGTTCCGTTTACTTCTCTCTGTGCCTTGGATTCAAATAGCAACTCCCTTTATATCATACACCATGGATTATTACCGGTAGATATTAAATAGAGAGTAATGATAACACAAAATAACCGTACTGTGATCTCATTGAATGTTTCATAATATATTTATATCTTCATATTAAATGTTAGTATCAAAACATTATAATATGTAATTTAACAGAATAATATTGAACCCTGGTATTTTGAGGGGGACAACAGCAAGATAATTCTCGATCGACCCCAGTGGGGACAGACCGTGGAGACAAAACTAATATCCCAAAATAGTTACCTACTTATTACTATCTAATAGTTCTTATTCTTCAAGCAAGATGTATGATGATGATGTATTACGTTTACAAATAATTCAATTATACATACTAATGAAGTTGTTACGTTTTAGTGTTTAACACTGCGAGAGCTATTATATCTCCAACATATGATTAAGTTTTGTTTTCTTATGGACGTTTTGACCATCACGAAATGCCCTTAATTTTTTTGAATAGTATTTTGTCGAGAATATAAACTGATTTAGATGTCAAACAAAACGAGGTTGTGGGATGTGGCAGGTTACAGGTAACTCATGAGTTTAAGGACCTACACGATTTATGTGAAAGGAAAAAATTATGAAAATATTCTCAAAAGTTATTATGGATTAGGTTAAAAAGTTATTAGGAGCATAGCCTAGATTTACCTTATTTGGTCGATTTTTCGGTTTGGTTCGGAATTTTACTTCTATTTTTAGTAATACCTACGACCATCTCGATTCCAACAGTCTGTATTACTCTGTATCCACTGTGGTTACCAGATATTCATTAAACCTAATACTTTTACACACGATCACTCAACATTACGTGTGCATGAACATAACACTCGCCATAGCACCAAGTTTTCATGCACACGTGTTTGTCCCGGGTAGGAATCAAACAGCGGCGTGAATCAACTAGCTGACTGGCCCGCCCTATGAGGTCACAAACAATTCAGAATATAAGAAATATTTGATGGTATTATTATCAAGCTAGACGTGCTAGATGATTAAAAAATAACGGGTACATAATTGCTATTTAAGGAATAAAAAAAAAATCAATGCTCTTTGAATATTTTTCTTTATTTTTATATCACAGACAAAAGTATCTCAAGTGCAACATCAAAATATCACAATTGCTTGTAAGCATCGGTAGCGTTTTGTACAATCAGCAACATTTTATGTAGTCAAAAAGATTTAAATTACTTATTTCGTCGAGTGTCTAAGCGTGCGGACGTGTGTTTACAATTCTTGAATAAAATCATTTTAAAATTATACAACGTACTTCAAGTATAAGTTCAATGCTGCAAGTTATAAAGTACTAAATCGAGGACTAATATCTATTAGGAAACATTTGTGCATCTGACTCTGTTTCCCAGGTTTTTCGTTGCATTTGAGTTTGTTATTAGTATAAAAAAAATCATCCAAGTAAGCGTGAAGTAAGTTGTGTAATAATTTTATTGCACTTTATTTAAAAGGTACCTACATTATTTCAAATCATAATTTAAGAATAAGAATATTATACTTTTTATACTGAGCTAGTTTAAAAAGTATAATTTTACTTGGTGATTGAGGCAATTACTACAAATCTAGTAAATGGGGCATTTCACGCCAAACGGGCAACCAAAAAAAAATCAGGTCATTAATTTTGTTTATACTTTGGTCAGTTATACTTCTAGTGGATGTGGATGTGTACATCCAATATTTTTTTCGTATGATGGTTTATCGCTGAGTTATGAGCTTTTAAAAATTTACTAAGAATGAAATCATGAATTTTTGGATGTATCACATCATGTACCTGTATCAAATTATTTATAAAAAAATCTAATAATAATTGTTTCAGATAGTAAAAAAGTTGAAGTTTTTAATTTTCTAAATTTAATTTTTTTTACGTATATACGTACTCTAAGTCTTAAACTTATGAATATCTTGTTTTTTTTTTTGTGAACAATTAGTATATTTAAAGCTTGAATTTATGTTTGAAAAGAATTAAAAAAGAAGTGTCGAAGTTACTTAAAAATCGATTTGAAATTTTCACTTCCGGTTTACTACACGTAAAATTTTCTAAATTTAGAATTCAACTAAAAAATTAAAAACATCAACTTTTTTAATATCAGAAACAGAAATTTTTAGTATTTTTCATAAATTAATTGATACAGATAATAAGCATCCAAAAATACATGATTTCATTCTCAGTAAATTTTTAAAAGCTCATAACTCAGCAATAAAGCATCATACGAAAAAAATGGATGTACATATACTAAAAGTATAACTGACCAGAGAGTATAAACAAAGTTAATGACCTTATTTTACCGTTTGGCGTGAAATGCCCCAAATATTATTTCAGTGAGCATCTCCACCGCCAGCTTGGGACCATGGGTCGTTCTTGATTTTAAGGAATGTTGAATTTGGCAACCTTCCAGTACTAGCGGATCTTCGAATTGTAGGGGCCTGAATGGTTCTAGATACCTTAGCTTTGTTGTTTTGTTGCATATTTAAAGCTTGTGAACAAACATCCAATAATTTATTGAATGTAGATTCAGAAATTCTATCATGGACTTCAGGTTTTGGTGTTTGCTCCTTATCTGTTGGATTTGAGGTAAAAATTGTCCTGCTACGCTGCAGTAAACTAACACTCAAACCGAACATGCTCAGTTGAAATGACGTGTTAAAAATTAAATTTGAAATTATACTTATAAGAAAGAAAATTAAATATATATTTATTAATACTACTAATATACTATAAACTATTTTATCTATTGGGAACCACATTCCATCTGAAACAAAAATAATAATTTTTAATTGCTATACTAGTTCCATATCGCGATTTTACGCGCGTCTCTGGGGACCTTTAGTTTTCACAGCATATAAATTAGTCTAGGTGTGTTTCAGAGAGCTAAGTTTCGTTAAATCCCTTCAGTCGTTACTCGAAAAATCAATATAAATATCCATACATTTATTTTCACAATCATTAGTCTAGAGCCTGAGAAAGGACATACCTAGGCTACTTATAATATCGGGAAAATGATAAAGAAGTAGTGGCTCATCGCAGTGGCGAGCGCACCTAAAAGGTAGACAGTTGAAGTTTTCACTAAGCATGTGTATTTCTGTGGCCGCTATAATAACAACATCTTATACACTCGGCGTCAAAAAAATCGCAACTTTCCTAAAATTCGTTTCAAGCGATTATTCCTCCTAAGATACTTAATGTACCCTGCCGATATTAGTATCATTTGAAAGCTAAATTAATCAACTTTTAAAAAAAGAAGCATTCGTTTAAATAAAAACAATAATCACAAAAATACAGCATTTTATTTAAAAAGTGCCGAAATCCGAGTTTGTATCCTCCCTAGTTGTGCCACCTTGGACGCGTATAAAAGAGGGGGTAACAGTCAATTATGGGTCATTTACAATCCAGACGTTACAGAGGTCACACCTGAAGAGCTCCTACAAGAAAAAAACTACTGAAAATGGATACCACGGCTGAAGAACCAGCTCAAGTTGTGGCCTTACTGCAAGCCGGGCTACGACAGGTTGAGGTTGCTCGGCAACTGAATATCAGCAAATTTCGGGTGCACCTTGTATTCCGACGGTTCCAGGAGACTGGTGGTTACATCAGGAGGCATGAATCCGGACGAAAACGCTGCACTACAGCCAGAGATGATCGATACATTGTATCGACCTCTCTGCGGAATCGATTCTCTAACGCTTTGGAGGTGCAGCAGCAGCTTTGAGTGTCTCGAGAAACAGCAGTCAGCGTCTCCACGATTAGAAGAAGGTTGCGTGAAAAGAATTTGCTGCCCCGAAGAGCTGCTACGGGCCCCCAGTTGACTACAGGTCACCGGACTTCCTGTAAGAGATTTTCCGAATCGCATGAGCCGTGGTCGTAAGACCAATGGAGGAATGTCCTCTTCTCCGACGAGACTAGAGTGTGCCTGTACAGCAATGACAGGCGTAGAAGAGTGTACAGGCGACAGGGAGAGCGTTTTACAGCAGTTTGCACCGTGGAAACCGTCCGTTACGGAGGGGGATCCGTGATGTTCTGGGGCGGCATTTCAATCGACGGAAAGACAGACTTCGTGTGCGTTTCCAGAGCTGAAGGTAGTCGCGGCCAGGGATCTCTGACTGCTTACCGCTATATAACGGAAATTTTGGAGCAGCATGTGGTCCCAAATGCTGGTTTTGTCGGCCCAAACTTCGAGTTCATGCAAGACAACGCCCGCTGCCGCACAGCCTTAATTGTCAAGAATTACCTGCGTCAAGTTGGAATCAAAGTTATGGACTGGCCAGCAAGACCTAAACCCCATTGAGCACCTCTGCGATGAGCTGAAACGGCGTGTGCTGCTCCTGCCACTCTCAGTGAGCTTCGAGATGCCGTCATTGATGAGTGGGACAACATTCCCCAAGAACACGTTGTGACGCTCATCAGGTCCATGACTGACCGCATGGAAGCTGTTCGGAGAGCAAGAGGAGGCAACACTAGGTTTTAAGTTAATTTTAAGCTTTATAATTGTTGATTTTTTTAATTGTTGTACGTTTCTTATTGTTGCAATTTTAAGTAAAATACACATTGTTCACATTTTCCAAGAATTTTCTTTTATTTGAGGCGGTGGTGGTCAATTTTCCGACATTTTTAGGTAAAGGGTTTTATTACCTATCAAATGATACTAATCTGGACAGGGTACAGATCGTAATAATTGCTTGAATCGAATTTTAGAAAAGTTGCGATTTTTTTGATGCCGAGTGTATAAAATTCTCGTGTCACAATGTTAGTTACCATACTCCTCCGAAACGGCTTAACCAGTTATTTGAAATTTTATATGCATATTTTTTTTTTTTTTTTTTTTTTTTTTTTTTATACCACAAGGGTGGCAAACAGGCATACGGTCCCACCTGATGGGAAGCGGTTACCGTAGCCTATGAACGCTTGCAACACCAGAGGCGTCACTCACGCGTTGCCGACCCTATAAAAAAGGGAGCAACTATAGAGGCAGTGAAAGGGACAAAGCGCAATGCACTTCTCGTCGAAGGGCCAAACAGGCATCACTCCTGCACACCCCTACGACGCTACTCCATCCCTGGTCCCCCCACTGCCGCTACAGCGTCTCCTCATGGAGCTCTGGCTACCTTACTCACCGCAGGAACACAACACTACATGTAGTGTTATTTGGCTGCGGTCTTCTGTAAGGTGGAGGTACTACCCCAGTCGGGCTGCTCCAATTTCGAACGGACGAATCCGTTGCGCCCTACCTCCTTAAAACATTAGCATATTCAGTAGGTCTGAGAATCGGCTACTATCTATATTTCATATTACCCTAAGTGATCACGGGAACTTGAACTACACGGGTGTAACCGCGGGCGGCAGCTAGTAAATAATAAAAATCAAACAACACACCTACATAAGATTATGAGATAACTTAATTGTTTTACCTGTAATACCACGGAGCATTTTATCAATTGTTGAACTCATAACAACCATGGGCTCCGATATTAATGATGAAAACATTCTTATGCCGATTTTCATTGGATTCATGTGTTTCATAAAAACAAGTGGGTCTGGTGAAGGTACATCACATGTTTTTGACCAGAAATACCACTTGCATTTATTCATAGCTGTGACGAAAGAGTCCAGTTCTTGTTGCTCTGCTTCCTGAAAAGATATCATCATCATCATCAGCTCATATACGACTCCACCGAAGAGCTCGAGCCTCCATCGAAGGGGTTTAGGCCATAGTCCACCACCTAGTGCGGATTGGCGGACTAAACATGCCTTTAATTGTGACATCTCGGGCATGCAGGTTTCCTCACGATGTTTTCCTTCACCGAAAGCCAGTGGTGTGAATCCGTTCGTAATTTTTTTATAAACTCAGAGGGACAGGTCAGTACTACAATCTATAGAAGGTTTGACAGCCCGGTTGGCTTTGTGGTTAGTGACACTGACTCTCAAGCGGGTTGTGCGTTCGAAACCCACCCAGGACAAACATTTGTATGCATGAATATATCTGTTTGTTCTGTGTCTGGATGTAAATATCTATAATATGTATGTATTTAAAAGTATTATATGTAGTATATCAGCTATCTGGTTCCCAAACCACAAGCCTCATTTGAAGCTTACTTTGGAATCAGATTGGCCGTGTGTGAAAAATGACCCAGGATATTTATTATAGAACAACTTCAGTCTGGTAGATAGAAATCCCAGTAATTCTTAGCATTTTTATAGTCAGTCTTGTGGGAACCAATATCATGGGAAAGTTGTTCCCCAGGAGAGTGGATGAAACCGGTGGGGAAATGCTAGTAAGATATATAATAAAATTTACTTACCTTGTAGGAAATAAGCACTTCATAGAGGTATAAAATCATGAAAATAAAAAATAAAAGTTGTTTGTGTGACATTCGACTCCAGAGCCAAATTAGAGTACACCCTCCTGCTGATATGCCCAATGTCCAAATAATGAGTGTCTGAAATAATGATAGTTGTATAATTTACTAGTGTTTTTTTTTTCATTTTAATATCAACTAGGTATTTTTGATAGAGTCTACAATTGATAGAGATATTGGTGAATATACGTAAAAAACATAGCTAAATAAATATCAAAAGATACAAACTACTCAGTATTAAACCCCTTCAACATGAATTTTATCCCAATTCAATTAACATTACACGAAGGATAAATATTTACTAATGAATAATTAATACATTTCCTGGTACTTGTTGTGGGGTACAACAGGAGATCCTGTGGAATTAATTACTACATATTTTTTCAATTACTGCTTTTGAAAAATGTGTTACATACTTACGGTACTTTATTACATACCTTATATTCGATCAGGTATATTTGAATATAGTCTTTCCATGCCATTACAATTTGGTCAATTACTGTTGGTTTGTAAATAGCATCTTCAACATATCCTAAAGAACGCCGCAGCATATCTTCAGAAAATGGAATTTCTGATTTTAAATAGTCCTCCAAAGTATTCCATTGTTTAGGACTGAATCTCATTTGTAATGCTACATCAGTACTACCATCATCATTTTTCTAAAATAGAACTTACATTCACTACTATATAACATAATTAATCTGTATTCTGAGTTAAATTACTCATGGTACTTACAACTTACCTTTAACTGTCCTCCTTTCAATATAATAGCCAGTGATCTTCTAAAAAACCATTCACCAACTACATCATTATTTTCAATTCTGGTGTGTTTCTTCAAAGGTTCTCTTAGATCAGGTGGTATATCAGATTCTTGTTTTATATCAGTAAATTCATTATAGTTATAATGCCAAGGGTCTGGGCCACTCCGCAATTCACACTCATTCGAGGATATAAAAAAAAATACTAAATATATGAACAGTTTTAAACTCATCATATCCCTTGTTTGTTAATACTAATTAAATTTATCAAAATCAAATTTAGATAGATGGTATGATCAGGGACTTTAATAAAATGGGCCACCATCACAGCTTTTATAGCTGCAGCTAGATAAATCCGTTAAGTCCAAATAAGATAAGATAACTTCAACGCAGTTCTGGAAATCTGGACAATCAATGGGGGACTTGCTTTGCTTGACTTGGGGACTTTTGTTGACAATTTTGACAAATGACAATGTTCAATGTACCAACCAACCACACCAACACGTTTTTTACTCAACATAGACAATTTATTTACACATGTTATTAAGCATTTACAATCGTTTATCGTTGTACATTATCGTTTTAGTTTTTTTTATAGGATAGCTATAGGAGTCAGGATCGAATGTTATTATTATCGACTAAACCTCTCGTAGAGAGTAATATGTACCATAGAGGTATTATACCTCTATGATATGTACCTTGAATTAACTACCCCATCCTTATTGTGAGCTGTCAATGTCAAAATTACACATCTTAGGGGGTTGTTTTTTTTTTTGTTTATCGGGTTTTTCTAATCTTACTTATACTCAGATTATTCATTGTAGGCAAAGAAATGACATTTCCAGTGTTGCAGGTTTTTAGTCCCAAATAAATAGTGTTGTGGTAGATTCGAATTTTTACAACTAAAAGTCGGCTAAGGACAAAGGAAACTCGACTAGTTTCCTTTTTTTTTATTCAATGTCAGAATGCCTTTATATAAATAAAAATATGTAATTTATGGTAATAAAACAGAAGACATACACGGTAGGTAATTAAATATTACATAAAATACTCTTATGTATATTATTTGTTTTTGGCTATTGGAAGAACTACAGTCATCACTTGTCACGCTATGGACCCCATTTTGTTTTGGAAGTGACTATTTGTACGGGTACTGGACAAATAAATTATATTTATTCGTACATTTATTCATTTTTTTTTAATTAAACATGAATTGGATGATTAGCCTATGTTAGGTTAATTACATTTATAACATTTATTCGATTTTATTTATTTAATTTTGGTTTCAATTAAATTCAAATTTAGTTTAAAAAAAATGAAATTTTGGGATTTTCGACTAGATATATGTATCGGATACTGAAAGAACAAAACTGCCGAACATCACTATTGTAGCGGGTCACCCTTTTTTGTATCAGTGACAGTTGCACTTGTCATTTTTGTGACTCCAATTATTAATCCGACTATAGGGTATCTCGTTCGTAGTTTCGTACTTACTGCTCGTGCCGGCCGAGCGAGGAAAGTCATACCTATCATAAGTTCGAATATTCATTTCTAAACTAACTAACTAAACCATCTCTCATTCTCTTGTTGTGAATTTGAATGTAATGTAGTTGTTCTACCCTGGCTTGGACGGAAACCGCTTAGAGATGTCGTCCATTGACTTTGATCCTTCCATAAAACTGTGTCTCAAGTATTTGCACTCGAGTTCGATAGACTCAACAGAACAATTACGGCTAACACTCGATGAGTATATCCGCCAAACCTATGGTAGTGCAAAAACTCTCGGGAATGTGTTGCCTAAGAAATATCTTGCGGAAGAGAAATTAGAGACCCAAAGAACTAAACATAAGAATGAGAGGGCGTCGAGTAGTAAAACGGTGCCTATTCCTCAACAAAGTCCACAGCAGATACAAATACCGGAGCGCGAGAATGACGATGGTTCCGTTATGGATGGAGAGCTGCCTTTTGATCTGCTAGAGGAGGATTTGACTTGTGCAGTGTGCCGACAGATAGCTGTGCAGGCTGGCAATCGCTTAGTAGAGTGTGATGCTTGTCATGCTTTGTATCATCAGGTATCTTATTTTTATTTGTATCTGTAGAAAATTGGTGCCTTTTACATAGCCAGTTGACATGGTGGTTATCTAGATTATCATCTCAATCGTTGTGGGTATGATTCCCAACCACAAAAATTATGTTGGTATCTGTCCATTTTGAAATATCTTAGAATTTGTATTGTAAAAGATTATATTGTTATTTCAAGAAACAAAATAGATAAAATGATTGATATTTTAACATTTCCAACAAATATATCTTAACTACAGTAATTTAATCTTATATTATTTGCAGGATTGCCATAAACCAGTTATCAGCGATAATGACATGAGTTCTGAATGGCAATGTGCCTCATGTCTTGCCTCTCAAGGATTTGTTACTGGTTTCTCAAGCAAAACGTCATCTTCATCTAAGTCACCAACAAATGTGTCAGGATCCACAACGCCAGTCAAGATGTCATCTAGTAGTTCTGCATCATCATCTCCATCAAAGGTTGTTACGCCTAATATTAATATAATATCTGCTGATAAGAGGTTGCAAATCATGAAAAAGAAGGCGGCAAAGCAACATGAGAAGAAAAAGGGATCCAAATAATTAGGTTGTATAGGGGTTTACTCCATTAGTATACAATAGGTACTACATAAGCTTTTATATACGCATACTTGCTAAAAAAATTTGAGCAGTGCAAGTCACTTAGGTTTTTTTTATGCATCTTTGCTCTTTAAATAGCAGATAGAGAAGGTAGTAAATACTGCTCCTTAAAGTCGTTAATAAAAATTTATATTTTCAAAGATTATATCTAAAAATATGTAGTTAATATTTGATATTCTTAGAATGAATGAAACAAGAGTATTTATATTAAAACAGAAGTTTACATGCTATTGGCATAATGCCTATTGCAAGTTTGGTTTCTCAATGGGTTTGTCTTTTACTGTGACCAGTAGAAGTATCTGATACTATTTCTACTACTATACTCAACTATCATCTGCTTAATTAGCAAACATATGTATATGATCTGCAAAATTTAATAAAAAAGGAATATAATGTGTTTATTTTTTTTATAACCCATATATTAATCTTAATATATATAAATCTCGTGTCACAATGTTTGTCCTCAATGGACTCATAAACCACTTAACCGATTATAATAAAATTCGCACACCATGTGCAGTTCGATCCAACTTGAGAGATAGGATAGCTTACATATACTTGGACCCGGTAGGTGGCGCTGGTGGGCAGAACGAAGTCTGCCTGGTCCACTAGTAATTTATAATAATCTTTTTTATTCAGAATGTTATGTAGTTCATTCATGGTAAATATGGACCATTGTCTTTGAAAACTTATGTTTATTTTTATTACCAGAGTGGACACATTGGTTTAGCATCACATCCTTGTTAAAAAAAATTAAAATAATGCGAAAGTTTTAGGCGACACATAATGGATGTTTGTGAGTTAGACTCCCTTCTGCGTTAGAATCACAAACTTTTTTTGTGGTAGACCACTTTCAAAATTTTCCTAGTTCCGGTAGACCTCCTTTTTTTTTGGCCATTCTCACATTTTACATATATATATATATAGGTAAAAAATAACAGTAACTTTACTATTACTAACAGTAACTTACAAAACTTAACTAAATGCATAAATGGCGGTCATATCGCTGAAAGCGATATTTTCCAGACAACCGTTGGATGGAAAGGATTTTAGTAAGGTGGTGCAGCAAATAAATACATAATATACTATATATGTGTGTCTATGAAAGTTTTTACAATCTGGCCAAATTAATACGAGTAGGTGAACTCAAGCCATCATTTTAGTTCTTCACTATCGAAACCAGATAAATGTTCGTGGACCCCCGCTTACGCATTCTGGACCCCCAATTTTTGGTCACGATAACGTGGACCCCCGGCAAGTTGTCTCCCCCTCTCGTTGACCCCTGGGGGTCCTGGACCACTTTGGGAATCACTGGTCTAACGTAACAACAGCAGAAGGGATTTAGACAAATCTCAGCAGAACAATAGATTCCAACGGCCATCGGTCCTACAACTGACGTGGCCAGCCCATAGCCACTTCAGTTTGCTGATTCTGCGAGCTATGTCAGTTACTTTAGTTCTCTTACGGATATCCTCATTTCTGATTTTATCTGCAAGAGAAACCCCTAACATGCTCGCTTTATAGCACGCTGAGCAATTTGTGGACCAGGCACAATCGTCAGTGTCCATGTTTTAATATTTAATCGACCAATATGATTGATACAAGGGGACTATATCTAGGTAATACCTACTCGTTAAAATCATTGTCTAGCTACTAACATACTCTAAGGGTAGGTACTAAAATAACCCTATTATTAAACTTCCGCTGTCGCTCCGACCGACTGTCCGTCTATCTATCTCTTATATTATATACCTACCCTGTATCAAATTGCAGGGTAAAGAACAAATCTGACACCATTTAATAATAGAACAATGACACCCAATAAATTTAACTTAGAAAATCACAAAAATATCATTTAGCAGAAAAAAAAACCTTAGATATAGGTATTATCGGATCGGATATCCCCTACTTATTACAGTTGAATCTTTCATAGACTACGTAGGTGTTTCTATAGCCGCAATAATAACTAATAAGTAGGTGTGTTAAAAAAGTAGAATTGATTTAGAACTACTTACTATGAAAACGTGTTTTTTTCGGTGTTATTTGCTGGACTATACAAACATGATTTTTATGATGAAAGCAAGAAATTAAAACTTAAGTACAAATTTAAGTAAGTACACCAAGTGTACCTACCCCCTCGATGTTAGGGGAGGCTCGAGCTCCTCGGTGGAGACGTTTATGAGCTGTTGATGATGATGAAGTGTACCTAGGTACCTGCCTACGGTACTTAACAAGTAAGTTTAACATAAAAATACTTAAGTAGAGAGTAGAGGCTAGTTATTTTCGATGTTTTCGATGAATTCCAGTAATTGATAATTTTTTCAAGATTAACGCTTTATATAGATTTGTTAGCGAAGCGTAGCCAGTGATATTTTTTAATAGAATAGAATGATGAAATAATCTTTATTGTATGACTTTGCATTGATAAACTATGCTAGGTAGATTTGCAACATTAGCAGTAACTGTCTATCCATAACGGGCATACAATACCTCTATGTTTATTTTAAAGATGATCTCTTTAATAGATTACAAAACTTAAAATTACATACCTACAATAATTATCCAGACAACAATAGACAGGTACATAACATAAATACTATTACAAATATTTAATTTACTAACGGATTCTTAGATTAATTAGATATATTCTTTTGCCTGTGAAGCAAACTAAAATAAATACTTCAACGTATTTTCAGGTAGGCTACATACAAGTACCTACCTCAGCGTTGCCAGATTTTTTTTTTGCCATGTCGGGATTTTGGAACATTTTGAGTGAAAAAAGCGGGATTCTTTTGTCGAAAGCGGGACATAGTAAAATATTGACGTCGTTTTTTTTTTTTTTTAGTCGTGTCTCTTTGGTGCCCTTGTAGACGTCACAAAAATATTGACGTCGTTTTTTTTACTTGAGTCTCTCAATTTGGTGCCCTTGTAGACGTCACAAAAATACTGACGTCGTTTTTTTTTTTTTTTTTTTACTCGAGTCACTTCAACGGACGTTAAAAGCCCTCAAACACAACAAATGCGCGCTTTCTCAGTACGCTGCACACACGGTCGAGTTATTCCCGAATAGCGGGACAGAGCCTGTCCCGCGCGGGACATTACAATTTGGTTTAAAAATCGGGACGGTCCCGCCAAAATCGGGACGTCTGGCAACGCTGACCTACTTAGTAGGTACCTAAGTAGATAGTATTGCATTAACAACTGAAGATGCTCAAATTAAAACTCATGTCAATATAAATTGTAGATCTAATTGGTTGTTGGTTCGCGTGTTTTATTAGGCATTCCTCTTCTATGTTTCGATAAAAATGATAAAAAATACCAAAAAATTAATATAGCAATGTAAATAAGGTTATAGGAATTTAATATTCGGTAGATACACGGTATCTACACCTACCTATCTACTACTTTGGAACGGGAGTATCGGCGCCTGCCGACGGCTGGCGCACCACAGCCTATCGGCTGTGATGGTAATGATATCTCATTACCTTAGAGTTTCGCGTACATTACTACTTACTTATCTATATTGTACTAGCTGCCTCCCCGCGGTTTTACCCGCGTAGTTCCCGTTCCCGTGGGAATACAGGGATAAAATATAGCCTATGTTACTCGGGGATAATGTAGCTTTCCAAAGGTGAAAGAATTTTTGAAATCGGTCCAGTAGTTTCGGAGCCTATTCATTACAAACAAACAAATCTTTCCTCTTTATAATATTAGTATGTATAGATATAGATAAGAAAATAGGGTGTAATGGGTAGGTACCTAGAACTTATAATAAGGTAAGTTAGATTTTCATAAAGTGATGTTTATGTACCAACCTACCTGAGGACATTTCCTCTTGTCGTATACCTATAAGCCCTGTAGGCCTACTGCTGTAGTGCTCTACATATAACACAGTTGACATAAATCGATGCAAGTAAGTATGCAAACGACATTAACTACCTCCATTTCAAATAAGGACCTACTTACCTACCTAATATTCTCTCTAATATTAAGTAGGTACCTACATAGTCTAACTAATATTATAAAGAGGAAAGATTTGTTTGTTTGAAACGAATAGGCTCCGACTTTCACCAATAGAAAGCTACGTTATTCATAAATAACATAGGCTATATTTCATCCCCGTATTGCTACGGGAACCGCGGGTAAAACCGCGCGACGGCAGCTAGATATACAATAAAACTCAAAGATGAAAATCTGAAAGTGAGGTTTCAAGCACTAGCTGAGATAATTTTAGTTTAATAATTAATGAACATTATTTGGAAAACGAAATAAAAAAATCAACGTTTTCGGGCTTAAGATGTCTAATACATATATGGTAAATGACCCAATGGTGGCCAGTTTAAGAAAAAAAAACAGGTTTTTGTGAAATATTACCAAAATTGTGAATGTTTCAGCACTGAATATAGTGAAACTGTAAAGTCCAGTCCTTATTTAATATTTGTAATGTGTTGCGCGTGAGATACGGCAAAGCTGGATTCAATAAATTTAACAAATAAAAGTTGTAGTTTTGTGACCCAGTCTTGGACAGGGAAAATTCATTAATGGATACCCCAGTCTTAGTCTAAGTTTATCTTTATTTTATGGTTAACACATGAAACAAAACTAATTTTGATTTTAATTAAGCAATACTATTTTACAAGTGAAACTTTCTGCTCACCGCCTTTACGATTTCCTTAAGAAAAGCCGTCGTTGTCAATTTCAAATCACCTTACACTTTGTATTCGCGCATATTTGTACATGTAACTGACTGAATTCAATAAAACGTTAAACTTAGATAGTTCGATGTCTAAAGTCTATGTCACAGTGATCCCAATGTAAAAACATCCGCTCATGTCCGAATTCTAGATGTTTCTTTTAATTTTTGGCCATTACTGGTACCGTGGCCACGACTGGTACACTTACGATACCTTTAGATTGTCATGTCAAACCATTATTTAGATAGGTACCTAACTTACTCTAGGCTCTTATTCTTGCAATTTGCTTTCAGGAAATTGCATCGAAATATAAAGCGTTGCTTATTTGGTTTGGCATTGGTTATGTATAAAGAAACATACTTATATTGTTGCTTGTATAAATGAAACACAAGCACAAAGGATCAAACTTCCCTTGTTTTCTCTCGCGTGTAACCAATCCTAAGAGCACGGCGCTCCTATTGGCCGATCGGTGAAGCTGGGCGGATAAACAGGAACGCTGTGCCACATTTCACTCGCTATGACCAACTTGAAATTTGTTTCTTAGATGATGGAGTTTAGGTTTGCGTGTTACACTCGGGATAAAGTATACGTTACGCCTACTTACTCGACTTATAGACCCATCTATATTTTTAACATTCTGCTTTCAAGACGATATTAGTTTCAGGGTAGAGTGTTCGGTGGGCGGCACAATCATTTGTGGTATCTAGTGTAATACTTAATTAAATCAGTTTAGAGTGAATGATAGTATCCAATTCGGATGTGTGATATTGTTATGAAGTATCGCAACAAGGCAAGGCATTGGAAACATCATCAAAAATTGTTTCTTTTAAAAGCTGTTTAAATTGGGTCAGTGGCAGTATTTAAGTGCTTGACATTTTTATAACCAAAAAGTATACGAAAATGAGTGCAATAACATTGTGTGAATAAAAAGCGATTGAATTAAAAACATTATAAGACAATAAAAACGTGAAAAAAGAAATAAGAATTACAAAAGACGAAGTAATATACTTACTCGTACTGAAGGGTTGATTTTGAAATAATGATGAACAACGGCCGAGCGCGAGTTCCAAAGTGTGCACGATGCCGTAACCACGGACTTATATCCAGCCTGAGAGGTCATAAAAAAGCTTGCACCTATAGGAACTGCCAGTGCCCCAAGTGTGGGCTCATAAAGGAAAGGCAAAGGATTATGGCAGCCCAGGTATGTTTATAAGTAGGGACACACGTGGTTAACGAAAGCTTCAAGTATCTATCTACCTAACTAGGTATCTAAATGCGTATTCCTTTTTCAAAAAGATGTATAATGCTATTAATGCTTTACATACAAACTCAATGGTGTAAACACAGATATAATTCAGTATACATTTCGGTAAGTATTCCAAATTTAAATTACATTCTCCCCTTAGAGGAGGAATGAAATTCAGTACAATTTTCTTTCCCTGTTTTTAACAGATTAAAAATGACTAAGTATTGTTATGTTCGCTTCTTGTGGCATAGAATGTCACTTTTTTGAGCAAGTGGTACGAAAAAGTGATTTACTAACCAGGTAGGTACCTATATGATGCGTTGAAGGGAGAGCTAGTTACGTTGTTTTAAGTATATTTTTATTTCATTTATTAGGTCAACCAATAATTTGTTTACACAATACATGCATAATTTCTGTAATAGATATATAAGTGTAACAATTACTTATAGGCTAATACCACATATGGGTACAGTTAAAACAGTTATCATAAAAAAAATTATAAACAGTTAGTATTTTTAAAAGTTCCATGAGCATAGTTGCCGTTTCCGTAAAAAATATAAAAGTGGAATAAAGTGTAAAGCCTATGTTACTCCTTAATAATAAGTATAGCTTCTCTATTCTTCCGATTTCTGAAATAATTATTCAGACGGTCCGGTAGTTTAGAAGCCCATTCAATACAAACACACATACAATCAAATCTTGGCAGCGACCTAAGCTCCATTTTTATTTATAAAATGGAGCTTAGGCAAATATGTAACGACTTAGGTATTTTTCTTTTTTCCTTTTCACTTTCACTAGAAAATGTTTTAATTATATAATGTTAATATAGTTTCTATGTATTCTCTTTTCTACATATATTAAATTTTAGTCATTACCGCATATTTCCTGAGGAAAAAACCTATCTATTGCTACCTTATCTAGTTTCTTTATAACCGTTTCTATGTCTGCAACCAATAGTTCATATAAATGTAAGTCAATTAGTTTATCAAATCTTTACTCTTTATTATATTAGTATCTTTCCTTTACTCTTTATGTTTTAGGTATTTAAATACACTAGACACAAAAAGTTAGGGATATAAAAAAATATTGAAATTTTTGGGTGATTTTCAACGAGTTGTAACTTCGCGGAAAATAATCTTACAGCAAAAAAAAGAAAACTAAATTGTAGCTACAAGTGTCTAGTTTACAGATATGACCATGAATTTTTTGTATTATGTTTGGATCTGGAGAAATACAAAGAAAAGTACCGAGGAAAGAAAATTACAAATTTTCTGTCGTCTAAAAAAGGGCCTATGGGCTTCAAAAATGATTATTTATGGTTTTTGTCAAATCCTCTTTTAGGATATTTAATGCCCTTTAATTTGTTGTAATTAAGAAGCCTGTACAATGATTTACCACGGAGTTATTGTCAATCAACCGAAAAAAGAAGTTTTTAACTTTGACGATCAATAACTCTAAGGATAATGATCGTATAGGAAATCTAAGAAAGGTTTTGAAAACTACACAATATTTTCTATAAGAAAACGTGAACGGCTTTTATCGAAAACATTTTGATTCACTCAAAAACTTTGACTGAAAAAAAGGCGAAAATATGCATAATTAAGGATATTTAGATAACTTGGTATAGCTTGGAATAAAATGGATGAATGAAGGATATCGTTGGTAATTTTTTAACCTTAAAGTATCCCGGAAAATCCCTGAAAAATTCAAAGCGCTGCAATTCTTCTTTCTTAGTGACCCGAGGCTTTAAATTTATTGTTTTCGCTAAAATCACGATTATAAACGATAGTTGGATTTTAATCATTTTTTCAAAGAAAACATTATTTTTTTCTCAATTACTTTTATTGCTTTGATGTAAAAGATCGGTTTAATTAAAAAAAGAAAAAAAAAAATTTTTTTTTATATTCTTTTTTTTTCTTGACTTTGTGTGTGTGTGTATGTTTGTCTGTCCGTCTGTCTGTGTGTCCATCAGTAGCTATTGAAGGGTTTGCACGTATACAGATCACAATTCAGTACCGCGTATTGCCTCTGTTTTGGGTCACTGCTCGTAAGCGCTCTCGCATGATGACAGATCATCGAATGTTTTTTTTTTCTATTCGACATTTTGAAAAAAAAGTCGATCATTTTCATCAATGCAATAAAGATTATTGAGAAAAAAAAATGTTTTCATTGAAAAAATGATTGAAATCGAACCATCGTTCATAATGGTGTTTTTAGCGAAAACAATAATTTTAGAGCCTCGGGACACTAAGTAAGAAGCATTGCAGCGCTTTGAGTTTTTCAGGGATTTTCCGGGACACTTTAAGGTTAAAAAATTACCGACGATATCCCTCATTCATTGATTGAATCCAAAGTTATACCAAGTTACCTAAATATCCTTAATTATGCAAATTTTCGCCTTTTTTTCAGTCAAAGTTTTTGAGTGAATCAAAATGTTTTCGACAAAAGCCGTTCACGTTTTCTTATAGAGAATACTGTGTTCTTTTCAAAACCCATCTTCGATTTCCTATACGATCATTATTCTCAGAGTTATTGATTGACAAAGTTAAAAAGTTCCTTTTTCGGTTGATTGACAATAACTCCGTGATAAATCATTGTACAGGGTTCTTAACTACAAAAAATTAAAGGGCATTAAATTTTCTGACAGAACATTTAACAAAAACAATAAAAAAATCATTTTTGAAGCCCATGGACCTTTTTTTCGATGACAAAAAATTAGCATTTTTTTTTCCTTGGTAGTTTCCATAGAATTTCTCCAGATCCAGACATGATACAAAATAATCATGACCATATCCAAAAACTAGACACTTGAAGCTACAGTTTGGTTTTCTATTTTTTGCTGTGGGATTATTTTCCTCGGAGTTACAGCTCGTTGAAAATCGCCCAAAATTTTCGAATTTTTTTTATATCCTTAACTTTTTGTGTCTAGTGTAGTAGAAAATGTAGGTATATCTTTTTTCCCCAGCAAACGTTTTTCAGCAATATGAATGAATGTCAAAGTAATGCGACACTTCATGTAGGTAAATGCCTTGACGTCAATGAAGGAAGGTGGACGGTTTAATTATTGGATACGTATTATTCATTCAAAGATCAAAAATATGAGGGATAGGGGTGAAAAATATTTCATGGCATAATCTTAGAACTTCTGAATACCTATACACATAGATACAATGAGGTATATATCTATGCGGAGGAGTTTCTTACAAATTTTATTTATTAGGTAGGATGATGTCATTCCATTAGTCGTGGTTTTGCATACGTTTAGATTACAATTTTCCATTTCAGGCTCCATTCGCTATATGTACCTATTTTTTCGAAGACGTATAAGTAACTAGGTACATATATCAAGTTACCTATATCTGTACGAAAGGACTTTGATTTGTATGAACCCCGCCATCAGCTGTAGAATGTTTGTTAATTTAATGTTAGGAGCCACAAAAAGATAAAGTACAAGTTTACTATGACCATATTAACACAAACACTTGAAAGCAAGTAAGTATATATATATAGGTAGGGTAGGTAGGTAGGCACCGTTATGCCTATTAACTACATGTCGAAAAATTCTCCAACCGATTCTTACCGTATCTACCTATTCGATGATGTTCTTCATTACTGACATCAAAAAGCACACGGACAAGGAAATCCATTTCAATTCCTTATTCAGTTCAGAAATAACACGCAATTTAGGCGTTAATGTGTTTTAATGTAGTGAAATCGAGAACAGCTAATGCAGCGTCTCAGTTTATTTAAACAAGTGGCACGTGTTTACCGTAGACGCCGGATGAAACATCGATCGGTTTACACAGTAATGCATCGCTGTCGATGTCCCATTCCCATCCAACACTTGCATCACTGGTTGGTTTACACCGATACTAGCTACTGCCCCAGGTTTTAACGAGTTAACGTTCCCGAGGGACCGCAATTATGTTTAATATTAACATCTTGATTTACATTAAGTAGGTTTTTGATGAAAATTAGCAATGAATAAGTAGGTACATTTGCAAAAAGACCTGATATGTCTGATGCCGAACAGAGTAGTTAGTAAATAAGTTACATACTTAATTAACTAAGTATGGTAAAATTATAATTGATCGAGAGAGCGTATAAAGTAAAATGAATCCATTTCTCTGAGGCGAAATAACACTGATATATATTCAATGCTAGTCCAGTTGTTATTTGTGTTAGGATCGAGTTTTATTTACGTTTCCAATGACGCCATGACCGAGCTGAGGGCTACACCGCCGCGTCCGCCCCGTCGGCTGTCCCTCGGGTAACCGCTTACCACAAACGCAAACATTGTCTGTTTATCATTGATTTTCTGCTAAATTAATTTGTCAGCATTAGCTTCTGTCTCTTCTTTGCGGGGGAATAAATAATATATTTTTGTCGTTCCAATTGGGGCTTTTCGTGCGATAAAATTAGCTATTTGGTGATGGTTGCTTTACCGAGCAATAACTGAGGCGTTGGACCTAATTACATATTTAATACCTTAATAAAATTATGATTTAATGTATAGGTGGCCTTAAAACGACAACAAGCGGCGGAAGATAAGATAGCGCTGCACCTTGCATCCGTTGAAAGTGGAACTGCTTTAGATGCACTTCCACCGGGGCGTATCTATGGAATGAGAGTAACCGGACCCTGTCCAAGTCCTGGACCCGAGCCCGACTCCGCAGCGGACGATCAAACTGTAAGTACCGATGGCTTATATACTTATAATACACATAATAATGCCTCTCAAATTTGAAATTATTAAATTAAATAAATTCTTTTGTAGCCGATACACATCGATAGCGAAACGAGTGATTCCCTCCCAGATTGCTGCAGCACATCTCCAGATTCCGCTGGGAATTCTTCTACTGTCCCACCGCTACGGTATGTTATGTTTTTGACGCACGTGTTATGACATGCTTATTTAGAAGCTAAAGAAGGTGGTCTATTTGGTCTATTTATTATGTTCATATCCTGAATGCTTAAACAAAATTATTTAAATCTGATATTCTTGCTGGTTCTTCTCAGTTAATCCGTCTTCCAAACTAGTATACCTACCTAAGCTTTCAAGTTAATATGTGCCGTTAATGACGTTTTAGGACCTAAACTGAATAAATGGATTTGAATTTGATGTAAAAGCACATTGTCACATTTGAATGACATTGCATATTTTAATGACATTGCATATTTTAATTTAAATATCGTTTTATACAGAGAGCACATAGCGGAAGGTGATGGAGGAGTGAGCACTGCCGGTTTGGAGATGTTAAGAAAGCTATTCCCGGGCAAGAAGCGTTCCGTTCTCGAACTCGTTTTACGTCGTTGTAACCACGACCTTCTTCGGGCAGTAGAACACTTCAATACTACTCATGTAAGCATATTAAATTGATGTTTAGTTTTATTTTAGATATTTTTAGACTACTTACATCCAAATATAAACAATTCTGATAATAATGCAAAATACAAATATTTTGGTTAGTTTCACGAAACACTATTTAAAGCAATCACAAAACTATAATCGTGTGACAATGACTTAGTTTATAATTTTTTATGCAAACAGGGTCAACGAGACAAAATACTGGGAGGCAACACCAGTAACATGAACTTTGATGTTTCTGTATCGAGTTCGGTGGAAGTCGAATCGAGGTGGTCAGCGTTCCGGCCCGTTGGGCCTCGTGCACCACTTTTGCCGGCGTTGGTTATGGGAAGGGTTTGCGGATCAGAATGGCTCGTGCCACTTCCAGCCCTACCAGCACTCTCTGGTCCTTTACTGCTGCCATTGCAACATCCACACGCCTCTTCAGCGCCATGTAACCCCTGCTCACCGGATTGTCGGCAGTGCATTAATCGCCATTAATAAAAATTTGATACTTTTATGAATGTTTTAGCCCTGATTGATGTTAAACGTGACTATTTAAAACTCAAAGGCATAGAAGCCATGATTAACCACCGCTATAAGTCGTTTACAGATATCTCTTACCATTTGCATTCGTGATTTTTCTTTTGAGCTTTTTTCTAGTACCTAGCTAAGTATATTGAATGCCAAATACCTAAATGTAATAAAATAATTTAAGTATATATTTTAAGGCTTTCCATTTTAGTGTACATTTTGTTATTATGCGATTATCTTATTTATTAAATTTGTAAGTTATAAATGTTGTCTATTATTTCACATAAATAATATACCTACTTAATATCTACCTCGCGCAATAAGATTTTGGTTGTTAGAAGATGATAAATAATGAAAACTTATGGACATACCTAAACGGTAATATTTATGTAAGGATTTATTGTCCTGGAATGGATTGAAGGCACGACTTACGTCTTTTTAGCCATGATCTTCATCACCATCCGACCTACGTACCTACACGTGGTTTTCAAGAACTAAGTCGTGGTTTCGATTTCTACCCAGAACAAAAAATTCAAATTATTCATATGTATCAATTATGTTTAAATTGAATAAAAATTATCTGCCAACAATGGTACATAAGTATATCTACTAAGTATACAAATGACAAAACCAAACAAGGGTGACCCCTCTGTGCCTAAAGCTATTAAGACTGACAGTAATAAATCCGTGACAATACTCCAAATGAAGATGGAGTCAGAAAACTTCACTTCGTTCATTATCAATTATTACTATTTATACTAGTCGTGGCTCCCGGCATACTCTGCATTACGTAGATATGGTAAATGACCCAATGGTGGCCAGTTTAAGAAAAAAAAAACTGGTTTTTGTGAAATATTGCCAAAATTGTGAAAGTTTCAGCACTGAATATAGTGAAACTGTAAAGTCCAGTCCTTATTTAATATTTGTAATGTGTTGCGCGTGAGATACAGCAAAGCTGGATTCAATTAATTTAACAAATAAAAGTTGTAGTTTTGTGACCCAGTCTTGGACAGGGAAAATTCATTCATGGATACCCCAGTCTTAGTCTTACTTTATCTTTATTTTATGGTTAACACATCAAACAAATCTAATTTTGATTTTAATTAAGCAATACTATTTTACAAGTGAAACTTTCTGCTCACCGCCTTAACGATTTCCTTAAGAAAAGCCGTCGTTGTCAATTTCAAATCACCTTACACTTTGTATTCGCGCATATTTGTACACTAGCTTCTGCCCGCGACTCCGTCCGCGTGGAATAGTTACTTCATTTACGTAGAAGGATGGCTGCCTGTGCACGCCGGCCCAGCGCTTAAAGGCGCGCTCAGTACCTACTTGATCATTATTTTGCGGCGATGTAATTTTAAATTTGCGATATCTCCCAAGATATTCATTGAAATGGAATGCTGTAAATGGCAATCTAGTTTTAAATTAAATACTTATTATGAATATCGTATTTATTTGGATAAGGATTAATATCATCTTTTTAAAAACACCTTCACAAATAATGCTTTATTTTAGAACAAATTTGGTTATGGAGCAAGAGCCGGTGAACGCCAGACCTTCGTTATTTTATAAAAGCTGAAAGTTCGTCTGCGCATGCTCCCAACACAGGTAAGAACGATGGCCTATTATGAAGTTTTGGTCATCGTGGCTTTGGCAGCTATACGGTACTAAAGGTGTGTATAATACCGATCTAGTTTCGTCAAATTATAAAGTGTGATTTTTTGGTATTATCTTCAGAATATTATTAAAAATCACGTTATTGATTGCCAGACACTTCACATCGTGGCAACCCCTTGCCAGACACCCCTAATGTTCATGAAATTATAATTCTACTTACGTCATAGTATAAAAGCTGATTTTTATATATTATACTTAGGTAGTAATAAGATGATGTTTCCTCATCAGCCAGACATTTTTGATAGTTCCAACCCCTTGCCAGACAATGATGTAGGGTCGCTGTAGGAGCGAGCGCGAGACAGTATATGTATGATAGATGGCGAGAAAGGTCTATCGCGATCTCTCACTGCACAGTTGTTATTTCTACTGCGCATGTATTAGTACATGTTTACATCAGCTAAAATAATCTTATATGCTTTCTTCAAGTATTATTAATTGAATAATTATTTTAATAATATATGTATACGCATATCTGCATTTCGTTGCTTCTATCCTACTGTAGGCGTTTAACAGAGGTTACGAACATTAAAACTTTTTTTTACTCACTTTGTCTTTAGCTAACCTAACGTACACTTTGTTTTGTACTATAACTTTTTGTTAAATATAGTTTAAACCAACTATTTAGAGTTTTATTAAAGCTCCATTATGTCTTCGTGAGACAATATATATTTTATGTTTTAGCCGTATTAAACATCAAAAATAGATGATCGACAGCAAGCTCAAATATGTGCGTGTTTTCTTGTTTTATATACCACTACGGTGGCAAACAGGCATACGGCCCTGATGGGAAGCAGTTACCGTAGTCTATGGACGCTGCAACACCAAGGGCGTCACTCACGCGTTGCCAACCCTGTAAAAATCTCTTCACTCCCTTCTGTGCTATACGTCCAAGACGTAAGAATAAAAGCTCAAAAAAAGCGTGCACTTTATGCAAGTAATTACTCTGCACCGAACATACCACATATATGTGTTTAGTATGTTTCGAAAGGCAAATTTCTCAAGATCTTATAGAATAGATTTTTTTTTTATTTTTTGTTATATATAATTTTTAATGGGATTTTTATGAAAACTGCCAAAAAATTTAGAATATAATTAAGTTGTTTTGTTATTTGGTCTAGAAGTTGAATTTATGTTTCATTGTTTTGATTAAAATACATATTTTCTTATTTATTAAACCTTGTTTTATTGATATATATCCATTATAAGCCAATTAGTAATACTACGAATTTTAATGTTCGTAACCTCTGTTAAACGCCTACAGTAGGATAGAAGCAACGAAATGCAGATATGCGTATACATATATTATTAAAATAATTATTCAATTAATAATACTTGAAGAAAGCATATAAGATTATTTTAGCTGATGTAAACATGTACTAATACATGCGCAGTAGAAATAACAACTGTGCAGTGAGAGATCGCGATAGACCTTTCTCGCCATCTATCATACATATACTGTCTCGCGCTCGCTCCTACAGCGACCCTACATCATTGTCTGGCAAGGGGTTGGAACTATCAAAAATGTCTGGCTGATGAGGAAACATCATCATATTACTACCTAAGTATTATATATAAAAATCAGCTTTTATACTATGACGTAAGTAGAATTATAATTTCATGAACATTAGGGGTGTCTGGCAAGGGGTTGCCACGATGTGAAGTGTCTGGCAATCAATAACGTGATTTTTAATAATATTCTGAAGATAATACCAAAAAATCACACTTTATAATTTGACGAAACTAGATCGGTATTATACACACCTTTAGTACCGTATAGCTGCCAAAGCCACGATGACCCAAACTTCATAATAGGCCATCGTTCTTACCTGTGTTGGGAGCATGCGCAGACGAACTTTCAGCTTTTATAAAATAACGAAGGTCTGGCGTCCACGGGCTCTTAGTCCATTAGTATAAAATGGTTATAGTGTGCCAACCTTAACAGATAGACATATGCTGTCGCGGACTTTATTTTAGAACTTTTGAAGAGGAACAATTCTGTAATATATCATTTTAGGGAAACTTTAACCGTTTACGCAGCGTACGCTCTCAAAAGAAAATAGAAACTCCCGATGTGGAAACATTATTCATTGGTGCTCCGCTCCTATTGGTCGTAGCGTGATAATATATAGCCTATAGCCTTCCTCGATAAATGGACTATCTAATACTGAAAGAATTTTTCAAATCCGACCAGTACTTTCTGAGATTAGCGCGTTCAAGCAAACAAACAAACAAACAAACTCTACTCCTTTATAATATTAGTATAGATGTAACTGACTGAATTCAATAAAACGTTAAACTTAGATAGTTCGATGTCTAAAGTCTATGTCACAGTGATCCCAATGTAAAAACATCCGCTCATGTCCGAATTCTAGATGTTTCTTTTAATTTTGGCCATTACTGGTACCGTGGCCACGACTGGTACACTTACGATACCTTCTATCTTGATTTTTTATTAGGAGTTAGAGGAAATTGGTGACGTTATTATGGTATTTTATAGGAGTAGGTGCAATATAATTATTTTTTATTAAAGCTTCAATAAAATGCTATTTATTAGGTAGATATTACTTAGATGTGACAGCTCACACAGTAAACGTCCGCTACGTTCCACGGTCACATTATTTTAATTAGTCTGATTGAACTACTGAATGTTTGAATCCATTATGTACTTACCATACAATTGAAAACCAAATGTGTGTTTGTGATTCGATTACTTACAGTGGATATTTTTGGAAGTACACCATCTAAAGTAAATCATGATATATATAATATACGTCTTATTGGTTTTCATTGCTGTAAATATATTTGTGGATTTTAATTACTTTGTTCGAACATTATTTACGGTGTTGAGTGGAAGATTGTGGGATACGAAGCGTGGTTTAAAGGAAACCACAACCATATACGGTGGGTACCTGAATATACTTACCTATTATTTAAATATGAATCGTACCTAAGTGTTAATTGTTTAAACGTGACTACGTATACAAACTGCAAATTAACTTTGTTACTTTACCTTCGACTTGTTCTTATTATATACTTATATTTCTTTAGGTATCTGCTTGTTCCAAAACTGCGATGTTTCATTCAGGAGTATACGTATTGCGAGATTGCTTCGAGATTTAGATTTTGCTCGCTTTCATTTTTATGACAGGACCAACATATTTGCCCGAAGCGTCAAGTACAATATCAAATCATTACAAGGATGTACTCTTACTGTAACCGATGAACCGGTGCCATTGTTTAAAACATATAGGATAGACACAAAGGTAAATTTCATACATTGCTTTAACGTAATTTTTTTAAGTAATTAAGTCTATAAATCTTTTACAGAAACCGATATAATACTTACTTTAAGACAAATAGACGTTCATTTTATTTTTTTCAGTTAGTGTATTGGGACGAACGCTCATTATTCTTTGAACATGAAGTCATAACGTTAAATGACGGCAAAGTACGTTCTCTCATAGTGTCTCGCCAATATGGGATTGGATCATATCCAGCACCAATCGATGTTCTGCTGAATGGTCTACCAGGCTCAGAGAATAGACCACCATGCCCAGAATACATTAAGATATGGTTAAAAAGCATGCAAGTGTCAAGTAAAAGGCTAAGACTTACCTAATTATCAAAGAAACGAAAAATTATAATGACTAATGTATAGTAAATTGGTTGCTTTTTTTAAGACGCCTTATAATATTTATTTTAATTCAGCTGACTGCTAGACATTATATCCAGATTATTCTAGCTCTTTTCTTTCCATATAGGTAGCTGGAAAATAGTGAATTTGACACCAGCCTGTAACATCAAAGTTTAGGTCGGTAATATAACTTTAAGTGGCATAACTTTTGCAACTAAAGACATGTCATTTCCCGCCATTTTGCCGCTAACTTCATTTCATTATAGTAAAAATATGTATCTGAGCACAGACTATAACACAGGTATAGTATGAAGTTTATGACCACATTCATATCATTCGATGTAGTATCTACAGGTACGACACAAAGCGTGGTATGGTACGGTACAAAGTCTTACGAACGTGTATGACTTTCTTATAAAGAGATATAGCTGTCTCTTTCATACGCATATAAGTTGCGTATTATAACGGTTAGGGCACTGTTCGTTCAGTCAAGTGGACAGTATAGATAGGTAGGTATTACCTGACATTAAAAGTTGTATTTTTACTTAGGGTGCACGTAAACATTGCTGTTATAATATTACAGTCGTATTGTAGGTGTTTTTAGTATAAAATAACGATGTATTGTATAATAGCAACAGTTATAGCCCTTGCTTATATTTTTTGGGATGTAAACTACTTTCTGCGGATAGCTTTCACTATTGGAATTGGAAGATTATTTCAAAAGAAGTGCGGTGTTAATGACACGACCACAATATACGGTAAGTTTTTACCAACCTAATTAAGTACGTAGTCAATTAAGAACGTAATTATTGAAATCATAAAGAAATAAAACATAGGCTTACCAATTTCATCAAACACAATGAAAATTTTCATTGTATAAAAATTTGTTAATGAAATCGTATTTATACGATCTTGAGTTATTCATTCAATTTAAAATACTTAGCAATTGTTTTTTTACAATAAATTAGTTCAAGAAAGAAGTTTTAACGTGTTTTCCCAGTAGGTAGTACCTATGTTGATAAGCGTTGGTGACACTTAAACATCACATTTTAACCTCAGGGTTCCTTGGATAGTTAATAAAAATAAATTAACCCTGGCGTAACCTCGTAGGTAGGAGTACCTCTGTAAAATGGTAATAATATAGGTAGGTATACTTCTAGTAGTAACCAATAGTAATTAAGTAATATTGTTAGTATCTAACTTTTGTAATCAAATATACCATGACATTTGACGTAATAGATTATGAGATTCAGATACAATACATTTGCAGAACTGTGTCGTTGAGGACGTTTTTCATGTTTCTAAATCAAACCTATTATTATTTGGAAAAAATTACGTTGTTCTCTTAAGGCATAAGGTTTTTTTTTGTAGAACACAAGCATTCCTATTTTCTGATGATTTCAGGTTTCTGTACGACGCAAGATGTTGACATTTTCTTAAGGCATATGAACAATGCTCGTTATGTGAGAGAGTTAGACTTTGCAAGATTTCACTTTTATGATCGGACGGGCATCTACGAGAATATCAAGGCAGTCGACGGGCATGCCTTGCAAGGCGCCTCAAGCATTCGTTACAGAAGAACAATTCCCATATTCACGCCCTATAAAGTTGAAACAAAGGTGAGATAAATTGATATTATATTACACATCTGAGTAATAGTTGACAGCGTTTATGTCTTAAGTATACTACCCAATTAGATAACAATAGTGGAGGTCTGAATCTATAATACAAAATCATAATGATTTTACAAATATTTGCAATAATTTGGATAATTGAAATAATTATTAAATAAATATCAGATAATAGGTAGGTATAGATCTTGGGATTATTATTAAAAAACTTGATAACGAATTTCCTGGCTTGGACGCAGTTTTGGAAGCTTTGAGTGAGCCTTGAAACAGCCACCGAACCCGAATAAAGATATTTGCCTTGAAAATAAATATTTTTAAAGAAAGTCTTGTGTTATTTTCGTTGCAGTTGTGTCATTTAGGTTGGTAATTGACTTATAATTTATTTATTTAAAAAAAAATTAACTTATTTTGTTTTCAGTTAGCCTACTGGGAAGACAAGACGTTGTTTATAGAGCAAAAATTTGTTACTCTCAATGATGGATTTGTTCGTGCGATCGTGTTGTCCCGCCAAAATCTTATTAATGTTGATAGCGAAACTCTATTCAAAGGAATCCCCGGTTCTGATAAGAAACCTGAGTGCCCAGAAGAAATCAAGCATTGGCTACAAGCCATCGAAATTTCTAGTGCTAGATTAAGGAAGAAGGACTGAAAGAGCTTAAACTTGTGTTTGGTATATTGGTATCTGTTAAAAAAAATATAGGAGGCGGTGTTTTGTTTAATTTGGTGATGTTTTTTATTTACTACAGACCTAAAAACGCTCGTCCAATACACGTGTTAAAAAGGCGCAGGCAAAATACGGATAATCGTATCGTATTACTCATCGGTACAGCACTCTGGCGCTTGTCACCGCTCCGTGTAATGTTACTGTTTACACAACCTGCACATTATGAAGATGAATTTAGGAATCACTGTTATTCCTGATTCGCTTGCAGACAACTCTGGTCTTTATGTACAACAACTTATGTCTCATTTTAATTTTTTATCGTTTGAAAGTGACCCCTCACATATAGTAGCGATGAATTTAGTTGATTCCTGAAAGAGCCGTATATGAGTCAACCCAACCAATGGAATTAAGCTCACACTACATTGTATTAAGGCATATTTTGCTAATCATTAGAATGACAGGTCTGGCTATGTACCTAACTCTCAACAAATATTTAGTTGGGCTAAATTAACTTTATCTGTAGTGTATCAAGTGTCGATAATTCAAATTTATCTTCATTATGGCAAATAAAAAAGCATCGTACCCTCTTAACCAAATTGTTTTCTTGTTATTAATTTGTATAAAATTAAGTTTTTCTGAATTCTAGATGTCTAGTCTATGTCGGTACTAGATTATGTAGGTAATTTAGGTACAATAAGTATATAATGTATTTTAATCAATTCAGTATGAATAATTAAAACAACAATTAAATATCATTAAAAGCAGAGTTGCATCTGTAACATAAATAGCTGTCTGCTACGTGTGAAGTAGCATTGGTTTTTTTGGGAGCTCCTTTATTAGCCGTTTGGTGTAAGGAAGCAGCCGACCACACACATGTCACATACCGTCATTAGATCGACTAAACATTCTTGGTCTTCAGCCATTGAACAACATAATATAACATTGATAATACAAAAATAATCAAAAAGGATTAAATGTATTAAAATTTACACAATGTCCACGCTCCAGAAAAAGCATTGTAAATGAAAGAAATCAAATTAATATTAGCTCGGTAAATACGAATATAAATAATAACTTAATAACACAATTATTTCGATTTCATTTATTTAAAAGATACAATTTTATCATTATTTTCTTTTGGGGTTTTGTGTAGGTACTAATACTACTAATAGACGCGAGAATAGAGTAGTTAATTAATTGTATAAAGTGTCAAGATGTAACGGGAGCTGTGCAATCCTCGGTGGCGCTAACCGCGTGTGTCTTGTCGCACAACAATAACAAAATATCCATTAGCTTTAGTGGTTTCCATTATGTACAGTGGAGTAGAGAAAACATCAAATATTCATTTTTAAACTGTATATTTATTATGATTGGTTCCATATTATTCACGGTATTTGCTCGTACACATTTAATTATACCACCGATGTTTATCAAAAAACTTGTTTGTTACGTCCACAATTACTAATCATAAATTTCCTTTGAAACGGTTCATTTAGGTAAACAATGGTGATGACTGTAAATAGCTATAATTTTAGAAATGCCCTTATGAATTCTTCATTGGTACTTTAAAGGATGGCCTATGTTAATATTAGGAAGGTAAATAGGTAGGTCTTTATTTTTATTAGCAATTTTATTGTAGTATTTAGTAGGTAGCGGTTCCGTGGGTACCTTCGTATAGTTTTACATTTTAACATATGGATTTATAAAATAGGTGACATGTTATTTCTAATCTCCTAAGTTTCCTTTGATACTACGTATTATAAATTTAATGAATAAATAAAAGACTTATTGTTCTTAGACAGACAATAACATTAACATGAACGTATGGATTTTTATCGAGAAACCCCAAGTATGGGTATATTGTATATAACAGAGTGAAAAGAATCCGGTGTATAAATACAGTGCTCTGAGCTAGTTTACATAAGCCTGAACAATGGTGTTACTTACAAATATTGTATCACCAATTGAAGTGTTATTACAAACTATCATTTCACAGTATTTGTCAAAATCATATTGTTTGGCCGTTGTGTCTGAAAAACCCTTTGATTTTAATTTCGCTTTAAGTTTTATTTCTATCATCCCCAACGACAACGAAACGTTTCTGTATCAATTACTGGGTGCATCTGATGGAGGCTGCTCGGATTACATTGTGCGAATGGCAGAACCTGAAATATTTATGAAAGCTCTTGAAAAAGTCACTCACATGGGTAATGTTCGCAGAAGTGACAAAAAGCTTTTGTTTTTGCCATTCAACGAAGACTACAAATCTGCAAACCAATTATTAGAAGTATTGTCAATGAAGGAGAGTAGCTTTTTAGCAAATATTTTGTTAATTGTTCCCAACTTTTCAAATGATATGGATTGCGTGGAATTTGATTTAGTTACCCATCGGTTTGTTGGACCGGATGCAAATGTTAATGAGCCATTATATTTAGATCGGTGGAGTAGTTGCACGGAAAAGTTTATTCAAGATGTCAACTTATTTCCCCACAATATGAATGATCTGTATGGTAAAACAGTTAAAGTAGCATGTTTCACATATAAACCATACGTTTTATTGGACCTTAACCCAGCCAATTCACTTCTCGGTCGAGATGGTACAGAAATGAGAATTGTTGATGAATTCTGCAGGTGAATAACTGTTTGGTGTAAAATAAGTATTTACCTAAATGTAATGAGATAATAATGAAAATTAATTTTAAGGTGGATCAATTGTACAGTAGAAATAGTAAGGGAAGATACCAATCAATGGGGTGAAATTTACGAAAATGATACGGGTATTGGTGTTATTGGAAGCGTATTTGAAGACCGCGCCGATCTTGGTATAAGTAAGTTTACTTAATATAATAATGTTATCAATGACGATAATGAAAATTCATGAGATCTATTCTCTGGACGTTTCAATAAGATGAATATGAAAAGCAAAATATAAGTTGAAGTTGACCTCACTTTTGTTGTTATACCTATCACTTAAAGCTATATTTTAATTTCTCCAATCATATCTATCTACTTATATTATCATCCAAATCCAAACATATCTTATTTTTGACGTCGTAAGAGGAATGGCGACTAAGGTAACTGAGGGATGGATGGCCGGTCGTTAAACCGGACTATGAGACATACAATCACTTAATGTAAATGACACGAACAAGTAAACATAGGGTACCAACTTTTAATTATTAGGTCTACACACACAGATGATAAATAATCCAAAATTTAAAATTTGCTCTATTTTTTCAGCGGCATTATACTCGTGGTATGAGGAATACAGAGTTCTAGACTTTTCAGTGGCATGCATTAGAACTGCAATAACTTGTGTCGCCCCAGCTCCCAGGTTCAGAAATAATTTTACTAATTTTGATTTTATACCTACCAAAAAAATGCAATATTTAAGAAAACCTATAGGTACAAGATAAGATAATATTAAAATATAATGCAGGCACCTAATCATTTATTTACATATACCTATAGTTAGGTACCAACTTAATATTTCCAAATTATCTTTGTAATTTTTTATTAGTTACGGTATTTTAATTTGTTTTATAGGTTACTACAGAGTTGGCAAATGCCACTACTGCCATTTAGCTGGTATATGTGGCTTGCAGTATTTGGAACATTCATAGTAGCTTCGATTGGACTAATAGCGGCCCATCGATTTTCTACTGACAAAGTGTTTCTAACTGTGTTTGGGATCATGATTTCTCAAGTAAGTTATTAGTCATAGTTTTTCGTAATAAATCAATATATTTTACAGAACTGATTATTTTTGTCAGACACACTATATTTAAATACAGTCTGTCCTAATGACCAAACAAACTCAATCGGTTGACAAGTACATAAAGAAATGCATGCAAAACAAGTCGATGAATGTTTACGCAGTTTTGTTTGAACGCTACTGTAAATCTTTTGCGATGGCATCGATAACATTACAAAATGGATTTTAAATTACACCACAGAAAAGATATTGTTTTAAATGGAGAGGGACATTTTCTTTACTTAGGTACCTATTTAAAATTGATTTATTTAATATGAATGTATAATTTTTATAAGTAATTTATAATACAAATGGCTTTTTACGGTTTCACCCGCGTTTCCGGGGGAGTTTAAAATATCCCGGGATATAAAGTAGCATGGCATGTATATGTGTTATTCTTATTCCAGAACATATTTTAACTTTGTGCCAAATTTCAAGGGATCTCCTTCAGCCGTTTTGCGTGAAAGAGTAACAAACATCAATCCATACTCACAATCCTTCGAATTTATAATACCTATTAGTTGCATTTTAATTTGTATAAATGTTGTTTTTATCCATGAGTTTTCCATAGTCTCTGGCAGATGCTGAGTTGTCCTGGCGTAGCCGGAGTATCACTGGGTGGCTGTTGACTGGAGGTTTGATTCTAGCCACAGCTTACGGTGGAGGTCTTGCGTCTACTTTCACTGTACCTAAATATGAACCTTCTATAGATACTGCTCAAGATGTCGTGGATAGAAAAATCGAATGGGGAGCCACACACGATGCCTGGATATTTTCTTTAACTCTTTCACAGGAGGTGAGGTAGAATGACTGGTTACTAAGGTAGAGGTAGGATAATTGTTGCTATAAATAACTGCTCAGGCTCATACTTAATGTATCTAATCGAGCATTTATATTAAGTGTCAAGACAAGAAACTTAAGTAAAAAGTAGATTCGAATGTCATGTGATGAACTGATGGGGTAGTTAAGGAGATAATGAACATAGTCGTATTTTATAAAATAAAAAAATACTAAGAAATATCATATTTTTTTTAATATGACATGTAAACTGAATTTAATCATAAGCAAAGCGCGTAAATCTATTTTTATACCTATCTATCTATTGAAATATTCCAATTATGTATTACCTAAGTTTGTGTATGCCTTGTGAGGAAATGAGGCTTTATTGAAATGAAATTAAATATGCAATAATGATTCAAATAGGCCTTCACAGGCACTTATGGTCTAATGCTCGGTTCGGGAGGCTCCATTAGCTGAGAAGATTATAATTTTTTTAACTAGCTACACCCACCGGTCACCAGCTTCGCACGAGTGCGTAAAAATAACGTCATAATAAATTATACACCTAAGCCTTCCTCAAGAATATCTAACTTTGTCTATTTGTGAATGTCAAAAGTACGTGAGTAGTTAAGTGTTTGCTTAATACTTAATACATATTTAATTATTTAATCATAAAAAATATAGTCTTTCTTTAATTCTAGCCATTAGTTAAACAGTTGGTTGGTCAATTTCGAACATATCCAGCTGAAAAGTTGAAAGAAGAGAGTTTCACGAGAAATATGGCGTTCAGCATAGAAAAGTTACCAGCAGGTAAAGATGTACATTGACAGTCAGATTTACCTATAACAGAATCAACAAGCCCTATAAACATCAAATTAATCTATCTTCACTATGTTACTTTGCTTCATGAGTATATAAAGAATATTAATGTCTAAGATAATTCATATGATTAATGCAAGCCTATGCTTTACTAGATAATACTTAATATACCTACCACAAAGGTGGCAAACAGGCTTACGGTCCGCCTGATGGGGAAGCGGTTACCGTAGCCTATGGACGCTTGCAATACTAGGGGCGTTATACATAAATATTGTTTCTATGGTGATAGTTCCTATACGGTCGTAAAGTTTACTTACATATTATAACAATTAATTAAGTTTAAGCCATCGCTTAGATAAGCTAGGTACGTTGATTAAAATTTTGGTATAACCATTTTTAGTAAATTAATTGCATTTTAAAATGCAAAGTTTGCATTTTAATTCATAACCTAAAATATGGATACTTTGCCTTACAGGTTATTTTGCAATTGGAGAATATTTAACCAAAGAAGCGCTGCTAGATATGACGTTAATGTTAGAGGATTTCTACTACGAACAATGCGTAGTGATGTTACGAAAAAACTCTGTATTTACAGAGAAGATTGGCGAATTTGTAGGGCGATTGCATCAATCTGGGCTAATAATGGCATGGGAGACACAGGTCTTTTTTTCATTATTTAAAATCGTGTAGCAATTTATACTATTTTTTTAACATATAGGTACCTACCTAACTATTTACTTATAATAATTACTACAGGTAACATTTTATTTTTAGGTTGTATTGAATCACATGAATTTTAAAGTTCAACTTGAAGTAAAATTGTCTCGTTCCCGAAGTGACGTAGGCAGCACACAGCCATTAAGCCCAGACATAGTACTGGTAAGCAATTGTACAATTTAAATTAATTCCAGAAAAAAATAGGATTTACTGTTTACTTTGAAACATTTCCTATTATATATTCCATTTTAAGTTTTCATTTGAACGTTTCAATTTCTTCCGAATTTAAGGATAAGTACTACTGTACCTAAGTACTTACCTACTTACCTACCAACATTATTTGTTCCCAGGGTATTTTCATTCTATATATCACAGGTGTTATACTATCTTTTTTCCTTTTCATTGGAGAGTTAATGACATATAGAATGACGATAAAACCACATCGCAAATTTATCACAGTGTGATGAAGTAAGATTGAGATCTGAGGCAACCTGAAATGATGTTTTAAGCTGGGTAACATTGTTGATACGAATATTCGTTAAAATAAAACTGTGAAGTGAACGAAAACGTCTAGAAGTTTGATTAAATTATTAAGATTTATTAATAGTGTCTTATTCATGTCCTAATATTAATTTAGTTTTTAATAAACAATAGGTAAGGTCTATTGAAATCAATGATTAAGTAGAACTACATACAAATAGGTAGAAAATACCACCCAACTCATAGTCTGAACCTACTCTATTATCTTACTCTGTATAAATACTATTATAGTGGGATTAATAATTCGAGTCACAAATATGACAAGTGCAACTGTCACTGATACAAAAAAGGGTGACCCGCTACAATAGTGATGACCGGCAGTTTTGTTCTTTCAGTATCCGATACATAAATCTAGTCGAAAATCCCAATATTTCATTTTTTTAAACTAAATTTGAATTTAATTGAAACCAAAATTAAATAAATAAAATCGAATAAATGTAATTAATTTAATTAACCTAACATAGGCTAATCATACAATTCCTGTTTAATTAAAAAAAAATGAATAAATGTACGAATAAATATAATTTATTTGTCCAGTACCCGTACAAATAGTCGCTTCCAAAACAAAATGGCATCCATAGCGTGACAAGTGATGACCATAGTTCTTCCAATAGCCAAAAACAAATAATATACATAAGAGTATTTTATGTAATATTTAATTACCTACCGTGTATGTTTTCTGTTTTATTACCATAAATTACATATTTTTATTTATGTAAAGGCAATGACATTGAATAAAAAAAAGGAAACTCTAGTCGAGTTTCCTTTATCCTTAGCCGACTTTTAGTTGTAAAAATTAGAATCTACCACAACACTATTTATTTGGGACTAAAAACCTGCAACACTTGAAATGTCATTTCTCTGCCTACAATGAATAATCGGAGTATAGGTTCCCTGAAACCTTATAAGTATTTATTAAAAAATCTTTTAAAATTCGAATAAGCAACATTGCCGCGAAAAACGGAACCTAAATGCTTTTAACACATTGCTTTCAACTGCAGGCAAGGTAAGGTAGAATTAGCTTTATAATAAAACTATAAAAAAATATGTTCCTAGCTAGTAAGTGGGTACATTATACTAACGACAATTATCTTTTAATACAATATTCAAAAATGTACACGCATTTGTATAGAATCAAAGTCAATCAGATTAAATAATTTATGCATATCTATCTAAACTTGACAGCATACTAAAATGGCGGGTTTTCATAATGCTGTCCGTGGACCATCGATATTTTTATCGATATACCAAAGTTCGAGAAATATATAATGTAAAATTTGTATGTAAATATAGTATTGTTTTAGATATCAATATTTTATTTAGGCTGACCCTATCCCTCGCAATAATGACTTACTAGCTTTACTCACAGTACTCCATATGTACCCCATGGACCTAATATACTAACAGGACTGATCACTCTGAAATTTGTATTTTTCGAAAATGAACCATATGTCAAATCGATAAAGTATATTTTCGATGGTGCTTTACACAAAGGCAAATTCGAGCCGAGAGAGATAGTCACAACGGAGGCCGTGTGTCTCGTACTTCCATCTTGCCACTCTAAAAAAATTATGTTGATCAAAAAGTTTGGCTAAAGAAAACTATGTTGAAACATTTGTATTTTAATGTATTTATAAACAATTTGAAGTCACAAAGTCAAGAATTGTAATTGCATGTATTTCGCTAGAAGTATTCTTATAACATTATTATTTAGCCTATTTTTTGTTTCTAGTGGTAACCCTTTAAAGCGTCATGTCAACTCATGTGATGACGTCAGTCTAACTAAATATTATCAATGGAAACAAGGGGTATTATTAACGTGACCATACGTCCCGCTTTGGGCGGGACAGTTCCGCTTTCAGACTGTCCCCGGTGTCCCCAGCAAGGCCAACGTTGGGAAACAGACCAAACGATAATTTAAAATATAATTTCCCGTTCGAAATGTGTAGAACGTACCAAATGTAAAGGAAATCGGTGTTCAAACAGATAACAGTATCAAATGTATGAGCCTTTTAGAAGATGTTTTAAAGAGAAAGATAAAAGTATTATCACAAAGACGCGAGGAAAGATTAAAAAACGTAAATTCGCTTTTACTGCAATTAAAAAAAAAGTGTTTATATTTTGACGAGGTGGAACAAAATATAAAAAATAATTTCCATTGCAAATTAAAAAATTCAATACCTTTGCTGCCCCCGCTGTTATAAGTACCTACAGTAACTTGTTTCCCTGGTGTGAGTTAGTACATTATTTAATTAAGACCAAAATCGCTTTTCAATTTAATGTTAGTATTTTAATACGAAGGTGAATTTATCTATGTACCTATACGACCTAGGTATAGAAAAATTCTAATAATAATCACTCCACTCTGAGACCACATTAGACTCTACATTGCACCCGTACAAAGGCGGAGGAGTTACTTACTAGTTTTAATAAACTATTTGTAGTTAAGAAGATCTCAAGATTTAATTTGTCTCACATAGCAAACAATTTATTGTCACCCTGTTAGAAAGGGACACACGGCCTCTGTACTAACTATCTCGCTCGGCTCGTTTTTCAGATCAGAGTGCTCGGTCCTGTTATTATATTACGTCCATGATGTACCCACGCACGGTCAGGCGTCATGTCAAATAAGTTGAGGTTGCCATTTGCAGGACTTATTCTGTGGAAGAACCAATTAAACTAGTGCCGTCATGTTTTATTTTTATCGAAAAAAGGACACAGACATATGTTTAACAGTTCAACAACAGAATACAAACGATTGTAGATACGGCGGATTACGGCGTGTCTATTCTCTATGGTTTACTAATTTTAATTCGGCACGTTCCCAATTTCGCTTGAAGTATTTTGTAATAGTTATAATTTCAATTTATAGATTTAAAAAACAAAACCGCCAAGTCGTTATTGAATGGTATAGTTTTTTTAATTATGTTATACAGCGAAATCTATGGCTTTAATTGAATACTCGACACTGGCAAAGTACTTTTTTTGCTTGACAGAATAAAATCATTTTTTTAAGCTTTAAAAATATGAAAGTGTTTTTGGCCTTGTGACGTTGAAATAAAGTCACAATTTTTTTAAAAAGAGAAAAATTACAAAACCGTTTCGTCATCCAATGTAAACTAGTACTTAGTGGCGTTTTTAAAGAGACAAACACTGTTTACTAAAACCTAACATTTGTGCAAACTATGAGATTTATTTTTGTTTGAATTGTAGGTATATATATATATTTTTTTAAATAGAAATTATAAATATTCTGGCACAAAAAACACCAGTAATAATTTAGTGTGTGTGTGTGTTTTGAGGCGCCATCTCGGATTGGTTTTGCGTATTATATCCGGAGAGTCAGATCAAAGTCAGATGTCTATCAATTTGCATTCTTTTCTCACATCTATCTGTCTCTCACTTACACACAGCTGCACTTAGGGTGCGTACATGCGTACGAATGTAGTATTCACTTCGCTGGCAGGGCGGGAAAATCGATCGATATTGTCGACAGTGGTGTGACGTCTGTTCATAGTTCTAATTTGTTAAATCGTACTAAAATGTTCATTTGATTTGTGATTTTTACGGGCAATATCGCGTTATATGAATTGTTAATGATGGCGTTATTTATGTTATTGGCTGCTGTTTTTCTTGTTTCAACGACGTCGGCCGAGTTCATTTGGAAACATCATAACAATGAGGAATTAATACTTATATTAGAGGAAGTTCATGAAAAATGTCCAAATATTTCGCGAGTGTACGCGTTAACTGAACCGTCGGTGAATGGTGTCCCGCTGTATGTTATTGAATTTTCTGATAGTCCTGGATTTCACCAACCATGTGAGTTTTTACTAACTAAATATTTTTGGTCTACCTACCCAAATCCGATAATGTAAAAATATAATTAAATTATACAGATAAGCCGGAAGTAAAGTATATTGGAAATATTCATGGAAACGAAGTCCTTGGCCGCGAACTGCTGCTGGGATTGGCAAATTATTTATGCGACCGATATTTAGCCCACGACCGTCACATCAAAAATTTGATCCACAGTACCAGAATCCACTTACTGCCAGCTATGAATCCAGATGGTTGGCAAATATCTACAGATACGGTAAGATAAAAGTGATAGCGCCATACACTATTCTTATTACTTTTGATTAAAATGTTAATGACAGTTAACTTTGACCTTTTAGGGTGGCCAAGATTATTTAATAGGTAGAACTAACAACCATAGTGTCGACTTGAACAGGAATTTTCCCGACTTGGATGCGATAACATTTGAGTTTGAGCGTCAAGGTATAAGTCATAATAATCACTTGTTGAGAGATTTGACGCGACTTGCTGCACCTGTAAGTATTTTTAAAAACAGCTCATTAGTAATGTTTTAAAAATTTTGGGTAGATAATATACTATAAGTAAGTATTTTGGAGCTCGAACTCGAGCTCCTCGGTGGAGACGTATATGAGCTGTTGATGATGATGATGAAGTATTTTGGGTATGATTTTAGTTGGAACCTGAAACACGGTCGGTAATGCGATGGATCATGTCGATCCCTTTCGTGTTAAGTGCCGCCATGCATGGAGGAGATCTTGTGGCTAATTACCCTTACGATGAAAGTAGGAGCGGTGCACCAGTATCAGAGTACTCCGCAAGTCCTGATGACGATACTTTTAGGTAATATATTTATGCTAATAAAATACCTATACGTTCGTTAAGCATTTATATTAGTACTAGTTGGTCCCCGCGGTTTCACCCGCGTACCAGGGGGATCTTCCATTTTCCCGGGATAAAAAGAAGCCTATGTCCTTTCTCAGGCTCTAGAATATCTGTGTACCAAATTTCATTCGTACACGTTATTTCCGTTTCTTTCGCATTTATAATATTAGTCGGGAGGTTCATAAGTAATTATATTTGTCACAGGGACCTAGCCATGGCATATGCGTCGTCTCATGCCGATATGGCTTCTGCTACTCGTAGGGGTTGCCACACAACTAGTTCCGATGACTCTGCCACATATAATTTTGGCAAGCAAGGTGGTGTTACCAATGGTGCTGCCTGGTACAGTTTGAAAGGAGGTATTGTGTTCATTATACCGTTTAAAATTTTATTATTTTTATGTGATATCGTTTTTAGGTATTGTTGTATTGTCATCATGTAACCCTAGACGTGCATGTAACGTTTGGATAAGTACTTGATTGGACACAGGACATTAAATGAGATTAAATAGCTATAGATGCTATGCTATAGTACGTAAGCGAACATAATCACTACGTAATTTCCTAGACCTTTTTATATAATCCCGGAACTCTAGTTGGTATTTAATTGGGTTGTTAACATTTCATTCTTATTTTATGACACTATAAATGTTTGTACTTTAGTAAACGACTTAAAAACATTTTTCAATATACATACAATGTACCTATATTTTTTATACTTGTTTAAGTAAGTAGGAAGACGAGAAGCAGGAAGCTCAGGCAATGGATCACTTTGCTTTACGCACTGGCATTTACATTTTAACTCAAAGTGACCATGAGACACGAACTGGTTTACAAATGCTAATACAAGTCGTATTGTCTGTCTCCTGTTTCTTTTATCACAATGGCGGTGTCGCGATAATCAACTACTTATGACTTAACGCTATGTAGTCACTAAGTTAGTGATTGTGTTGCAGGCATGCAAGACTTTAATTACTTGGCAACAAACGCGTTTGAAATCACGCTTGAATTGGGCTGCGAGAAATATCCCGCTGCCCGCAACTTGGAGAATGAATGGGAAAGAAATCGTGAAGCTCTGCTAGCGTATTTATGGAGGGCACACATCGGAATAAAGGGTATCGTCAGCGATGATTCCGGATTCATTCAAAATGCAATCATATCTGTTGTCAACATCACGGGACCAGTGCCGAGACCTATACGCCATGACGTCACTACTGGTAAAATACATTTTTACATATTACTAGTGGCTCCCCCCGGTTTCACCCGCGTACCCGGGAGATCTTCCCTTTTCCCGGGATAAAAAGTAGCCTATGTTTTATCTCAGGCTTTGTAGTTTTAGCGTGGAAGTGATAGACACAGACAGAGTTACTTTCGCGTTTATAATATTAGTTAGGGTATTGGTACACAGGTCCCTTTAGTTACTAAAGCTAAGTTAAATTCATAGCATAGTCCGCTTATAAATTAAGGTACCTACATGCATATAATCATGATATTAATTATTTCGGTACAATTTTAAATAACAAGGAAAATTAAGACACTGCATTAATTAACGTTTGCTTGAAAATATTCACGGGAAATAAGTAGGTATATATTGTATATATATATAATATAGGTATATTTCTGGTTAAACGAGAGATATCAATCCATAAATATAAACAGTCCACGTAATTTGCCTACTCTATTGAGATGATGCGACCGTTCACGTGCTTAGCTTGATTAAATACATACTAACCATCGAGCATGTATCTAATAGAGTAGCAATAGTGAGCCATTTGTTTAGCAACGCATCAATGATTTGTCACGTATAACTAACAAGCCACGCTCGAACTAAAACAGTACCTGACCAATAAGAGACCTTTGTGTACGTCTAGTGCAACACTTGACCTTGAGTCGGCCAATCAGAACGCAGGGGCCGGCGCAGCGTTTTGGCGTATTTTGTTTTCTAACAAAACTGTTAACAGTTCTACTCTATTGGTTACATGCTCGATGTTACTTACATACTTATTGCAACATTATCTTTGTAATGCACTTTGTTAAAGGCTTAGAAACAGTTGCAATATAGGTAGAGCGTCTTAAGAATAAGTAAAATTATTTGCAAGGTATAAGTAGCTAGATTATGCAATTCTAAGTATCGTAAAAGAGACAATTTTAATTTAGGCAAATTTAAAACGTGTACCTAAACGATTTTTTTTGCGTTTAAAAATATTTCTAAATCTTGGCTGGTCAGTTATATCTCACATGAAACTTAATTCATTATTATAACATTAGGTGTATTTATTTATTAATAATTTAATTTGACTTAAATTTTCGTGTACCTTAGAAATCGAGTTAAATAGGAAGAACAATAATGTAAATAAACAATAAGCTTGGTGACCTAATCGTCCGATGCATGAGAAATGTAGCAATTTGCATTCAGTTCAGGAAATTAAGAATGATGGACGTAACTATGTCCTTCCTTTCAGCCCCCATGTTGAGGCGTGCTTGTAATGTAATTGATACTACAATCATTAATTATGTTGTGTTAACTAAACTGGTAAATTTTATTACTCTAATTCATATCCTTGGTAAGTTTTAAGACTGCAACATTGAAGCATTCGTTTTCTCATACAAGCTACTGGGTAATTATAGTTTGTATTACTGGATAGATGGGCTGGACAAAACGGGAACATAGTACAAATGAATTATTGGAATTAGGTACTACTTACTATGAAATTGTTTCGTGGACTAGTCTAAACCACAAACTGGACCCTTTCTACGATCTTAATAACAAATTCAGAGTAGGTAATTCAATTGTTTACCAAAGAAGTTTGTCAGTCCGCAATGGGAATCGCTAGTATATAGGGTACTAGTGGCTCCCCGCGGTTTCACTTGCGTACCCGGGAGATCTTCTATTTCCCGGGATAAAAAGTAGCCTATGTCCTTTCTCAGGCTCTAAAAAAAGAAAGCTCAGAAAGCGATATAGACTGAGTTACTTTCGTATTTATAATATTAGATAAGTAATTTATTTTGTTTATAAGTTTAAGTTTAGCAATTTCATACAAACTTTATTTTAGGATTATATAATCCGGAAGGATGTAGATCATGTTCTGAATGTGCAGGCCGTAAAAGTAGGGCCCTGCTTAGGTGGGATAAGGGCAGGAAGAAGATGTGTGTGTATATGTAATCTTATATATAAAATTCTCGTGTCGCGGTGTTTGTGATTAAACTCCTCCGAAATGGCTTGACTGATTTTTATGAAATTTTATATGCATATTCAATAGGTCTGAGAATCGGCTAACATCTATTTTTCATCCCCCTAAGTGATCACGGGAACAGGGATTACGCGTGTGGAACCGCGGGGCGGCAGCTAGTAGTATATATAAAGGGGTATAGCTAGTAACTGTTCGTTTATAGGCAGTTACGGCGACTACTACCGGCTGCTGACGCCGGGGCAGTACGAGGTGACGGCGAGCCGCGCCGGCTACTTCCCCGCGTCGCGCGTCGCCACCGTGCCGCGCCACCAGGTCGCCGCGCACGTGCTCAACTTCAGGCTCGAGGTAACCACTCCTTAACTCACCTTTTTTTTTTTGATGTCCCAGGGGAGTCCTCATAGGATACCCGGCAGCTCCGGGGGCAGCCGCCGGGTTATGTGGTGACGCACAGAAGGTGCCGGTGCCTACCCACTAAACCCCTGGGTGTTCCAATGACGCCTCGGCGCCGTGTGGCTATACAAGCTCGAGCCCGTCTCCGGCGGGCGGGACTCTCAGTGCGAAAACACACGTGAGAGTCCCGCCCCCCTTCACTTCACCGGAGATGCCCATAGGCATGGGACTGTTGGCGTGGGCGGCGGATACTCCTTAACTCACCTACTACAACACACCACCATTATTATTATACCATTTTTCCTGACTCATATGTACACAGTGGCGTAGCGTGCAGAGACGGATTAAGACTTCCTGATGGCCTAAACAATCCACGCTTATAGGGTCTCTTATCCTTACGCCAACTAGAAGAGGTCTTTAAACCATTTTTGGTGACGTTAGAGTGAGACGTGATGCCCAAAGAATAGATTTTTTTGTGCTTCTTCTGCTGCCCCCCCAGACGTGATGCCCTAGGCAATTTCTTTTAAGGGTTAATCCGTCTCTGGTAGCGTGCCTTGGTGAGGCGTCGTATAAATTGGTTGGGGGACCCTATGAAGGGTAAAGATTTAGGTATCCGAGTGGCCCGGGAGCCCCGTATAATTGATACGCCAGATACGGCGGTAGCTACGCCTCAGCTTATATAATTTGGTTGCTTTCATTCAAGGCTAGAGTGAATAGCCATTTTCTGGGCAAGTCTGTAACATTTCAGGCTTCGACGTCGCTCATGTCAGAGCGTGTCTGAAGCCAAACGTAAGCTTATTAGATAAAAAAAAACATTATTAAATTATTGATCATTAGATCCTTATTGCGTTGCAATGTTGATGCAACGTTGATGCGTTTTGATAACAATAATATAAATGAGAAAAGTACACTCTTAGTTAGATTAATAAATATGTAACCATGCTGAGATTGATTCCATACCAATTATTCTTAGTAGAAGGCCGACTGTCGATTTACTGCATCATTATACTATTTTTTAATACATACATAGGTACATCCCGAACAAACAAACAATATGTTCGTTCACTCAATTTGTCCTGGGTAGAAATTGAACCCACGGCTGACGGACCGGCTTAAAAGTCAAGGTAGCTGCCCACCAAGCCAACCGGCTCTTAAAAATAAAATACTTTCACAATTTTAATCTAGTTTTATATTTATGGTAAAATCAAGATACCATATTGTTTAGTTTCAGCTTAGGCTAGAAGCCACATTGCTATGCATTTTATCTCAGTATTATAATTACCTATTTTAACGACATATTTTCATAATGCTCTCTATCTGTACTGTAGTGTAGGTACAGTCATAAGTTATCAAAATCACTTAATGCTCAATTATTTCGCAGAATTAGCAATAATTCAAACAACATTAAAATTATTTGATAAAGGTCGAAATTGATTTTGTTATAGTAGGTTTCAACTTGCTACACATAAGTGAAATCTGAAATAAGGTAGGTACGTTATACGTATATAATTCCGGTTCACATAATTATTTGATAAACTTGCAGTGCATTGCAGTTTATGTGCTCTGTTTTATATCAATTTAATTATTGTATACTGTCCTCAGAGTATCATCTGCAATGAAAGTACGTACCTACCTACGTTCTTTTATCCCGAAGGTTCCTACCGTGCCTATCTTTAGCACTAGTTGGTCCCCACGGTTTTAACCGCGTTCCTGCGGATCTTCAATTTTCCTGGGATAAAAAAGTAGCTTATGTCCAGTACGTTCATATTTGTTAGTAGGTTCACGATACATTCACAAAATTCGAATTTGTAATATTAGTACGATATTAAGACTCTGCTTTAAGACCTAAGAATTCAATAACAATTGAGTAGCAAAAATACATTTTTATCATCGAAAATCTAAGAATGTAGGTGTATAAATTATAAATCACTGCATTGGCATGTATTCACATGTGCAGCTTTACATTGAAACTCAATAGCAGAGGTAGGTAGATAGAGTACCGCCAACGCACGCATTGACGTTGTTAGTTGGATGTAGGCTAAAAGCTTTATTGACGTATTCGTTATATTTGTGTGGGTAATGAGTACAGGCACGTATAGGTGTGTTGCGTAAGCGTTAACTAATCAGTTTGAAAATCGATATAACACAGCATACGTTTCTGTTTTGTGTCAAACACATTTCTGATATTTTGAATAAGCTACACAATACCCACAATACCTTTCCGTCAATCAAATCAAATGAGCTGGCACATGAAACGCTGTCCATACTTTTTTCAAAACAATGAACGGTCTTAGAATAATTTTACCGTAACCTCCAGGTTTTTCTGCTAGTTATCTTAACAAAAGACAGCAGTGATGTTGAAAAAGCCGCCTGGGTTTTGAGGAAAATACGTGTTTATCATAACTAATTCTCACATTGTGCAAATTACTGATGGACAAGTTGTTAAAATGTTATTTTATGTATTGCAGCCTACGACGAGTTGGTTCGACGATGAAGCAACATTTGGCCTCTACCCGCACGGACTGCGCGACGGCCAGCCGCGCATCTACAAGCGCTCTCTATACGAACAAGTTGCCAACACTATGCTAGAAAGAAAAGATACCGCTAAACAATAGATAAATTTCATTCCCTCGATGTCCGCAACTAAACGGTATCAGTATTCAGTAAGTGTTTTTAAAAATATTTATCAAGAATTGAAAAATAAATATATATTTTAATTAAAATTAAATATTTATTAACTGTGATCAGGCATATACCTATTATGTAAGCACGTTTATTTTTTTAATTCGTGATTATTTTTTATTTTACGTACAGACAAACATTTTAATACATGATTTAATTATCTGAATTTTTTTTTTATTTTAGGTCCCTATAGAAATAGCCTTGTAAAAAGTTATTAATTTATTCTAATAAATGTCGGATGTAGTGTGTAAGTGCCATAGAAACAGACATATATTTGGATTTATAACCGTGAACTCTTATAATATCTGTGAACTCTCATAATCATTTCTTAAATCACATTGGTAGCAAAATTCTAGTTCAATATTTTTAGTAAATTTCATGTTATGTAATTTAGAACAAATAATAATATATTTTAGAATTACAATTAACACCTAGCGTTACCTAATTGTGTGCCACTGTAAGTAGCTTATAAAAATAAAGAATAATGTGCATGCATTTAAAAAGAATTTAAAAATCACAATGAGTGGTAAAATATCATATATTATCCTACATACCTACTTCTTTTTAAATGACATAAAAACTGGTTGTAATTTTTTTAAAACCAGTTTTTAGGCATTTGACTATGTACCTACCTTCTAAGAGATTTTAATGACTATAATTGTATCAAAATGAAGTAATTATATAGTTTGTGCGCATATCTGTGTTCTTATTAATTTCCCCAGTTCATAATAATAATTCTATGTTTACGTTTTACATATCTGGTAAGTATAGGTATTTGGGAACTGATAAATATCAAAATATTATTTTGACGAACTTCGACGATTCGATCGAATTCTTTCAAGAATAACTATCGGATAAGTATAGTTAGTTATGCCTTTGGACGTCGGCACATCGAATTTATAATTATTTTCTTTTTTTGTCCATTGTCCTTATAATGTCAAGTTAACGTTGGAAAGTCAAACACATTAAAAGAAAAACAATTAAAGGTAGGTTAAAATAGTTTTATTAATCACTCTTACATATTTCCAAAATATGAGATGTGACAGTAGGTAATCAATTAGCCTTAGGTACCTGCTGATATTAATTACACATAAAAGGTACCTACCTACTCACAGGCTGAGCAAAATTGCTAATTAATACTATATTATATACAAACATTCTTAAATTTTAATAAGTATACGTCAAGGGGGATAGTTTGGATTCTTATTAGAGTTATATAAAGGTGTTTAGAAAATACAGTGGTAGATTAAAATGTAGATTACTAGGTAAACTATATTAACAATAAATTCACAGTGTTGATGTGGTTATAATATCTATAAAAGTTACCTATTAATTAATGTTTTTATTAAAACAAAGCCATTAAACTTATCAAGTTACGTAACCATCACTACTGGTTTTTCCTTATTTAATTGAGACCTTTCGCTCGCCATTTATAATAATAAGTAATACTTATCATGATAACGAAATATTCTCAGTACCACAATCCCAAATAGCTTGGAGGGTTTCTCCTGTGTCTAAACTGTTCCTGTGAATTGGCCCAATATTTATACATTCTGTACATTTTAGTACATGACACATTACTTACTAAAAGCTGCAAAATTAGCAGCGCTAATGCGTGCTTAATAGTCATTTGCATAGTTCTTTTGTCCCCCTTCACAGAGGTCACCCTAGTGATAAGTTAGGGTCCCAGTATTTATTATTTTTGGTTTGCCGGGTGACACTTCAAGAAACTGCGTTACGCTCCGCTCACGTTACGTGACGTTATGTTTTAAATTGTTACTATTATTTCATCCTTCTTCCTACTATACGAATGAATATTCACATTAAAATTATTTTACCACTCAAAGTCGTTGTCACGTAAAACTTTCGCCCGTATACCGACTTTACAGGCAACCAATTTTTTTAACCTAATATGAAGCTGCGGTTATTTTTTAAGCTATAATATTATACCAATATTGAAATACATTCATGCATTCGCTTTTCATTTCCTTGAATCTTTAGTGGTATATAAAAATAGCTCTTTAAATGCGCGTAAAGTTAATATAAGCATCTGTACATTTTGAACATTTTCATAATTTCATTATCGAGACAAGATGTTTGTTTTTTATATCACTTTAATGCTTATAAATAAATGTCCTACGATTATTTAGATTTACTTATACAACCTATTTTATTATAATATCGCTAATTCAAATTCGTATTATATAGTTTGGTTGGACGGATTCGTTGCATCAATCAGGTAAATATTATTTGATACGTGTAAAAGATAGCAAAATATTATCTAACGGCTCGTATGGCCCATTAAGGTACATGCAATATTAAATGGCACAAGTTTATTAATTCGAAGATTCCAACGATTCAGGTATTCTTCCCGGGTAACATTATCCATGTCTGATTACAGCGTTCAGTTATTGACTCCACTGATACAAAGCACCTTGAAGATTCACATTTTAGTAAATCACAATATTTGTTGATTTGTTTACTTAACTAAACATTTCAATGTTACTTAAAATATACATAACCTTTCATTAGATTTTGGTAGTAGTCTAATAGCAAGAATTTACAACTACATTAAACGCCGTTTTCAGCTCCTTTTACGTACCACATTTCCACATATCTAGTTGCCTGTAAAAAAGATTAGTATTAGTTTTGATATTCAGATTACGTGGTGAGAACATGTTACTCATAATAATAAAATTATTATATATAATGTCTACCTATACGTAATACCTGCCTAATGTCTATTACGATGCATGCCGGAGTGTCGACTGCCCGGCCTTGACTGCACAATCGCGTAGTGGTCGCTGTTGTCCGATACTGACCTGATAATAAAACATTATTTGAGAAAAATATACTCGATAAACTAGTCATCATACTGTTTAATTATGAAAACAATTTGTTATATCTACTTATTGGTTTAGTGCCCATATTAATAGTTTAAAGAGGTTTTTTAATGTACTGAAACCGCTTCAGATGGCTTTTACACCCTTATATTACGTGAACTGTTTCGGTGGGCGCAGAGGGCTCGCAAAGCTTAGAGTAAGTTACTGTCTATTTACCTCGCAGAGTGAATGGTGGAAGATGGGTAACGGCTACCATATTGACTGCCATGCCAGCTCCTGTACGGATCGTAATCCTCCACTACAGATGGATCTTTTTCAATAACCTGAAAATAATACAGCACTTTAAAGTAACATAAATTTTAACAGGTATATGGAATTATTATAAAATACAGAGCCTTTATAAGTTTGTTAAATCATTGATCATCTATTAATTTTTATGGTGATAAACTCAATTTATTTAAACATTTCGGCTGTCTCTGGTAGTACAATTTGATGAACTCGAACCAACTATGTAGGTAAATAAAAATTAAAGTCTAAAAGTATTTTAAACACAAAACTCCAGAACAGCTCGACTGATTTGCCCTTTATTGGTGTTTAAATATTTGTAATAGGTAGTTCATAAAGGTTCTTATAAAAAAATAAGGAAAGATAAAGTTTAAGTAGCAAATGTGGGTCGGAAACTATTTGGCGGAATTTATTTAAAAAAAAAAATACATTTAACGTAATGACTAACCATCAATCTATATTATATTTGATAGGTACTTACGTCAGTTCTCGCGCAGGAACAGGTCATGGCGGTGCAGAGGAAGCAGTTGACCAGCAGCATCACAAGGAACATGACGCCCAGCGCTATGGCCAGGTACAGCAACCATAGAGGTCGAACTGTGCTCTCCGAACATGACATCGCCAGAACTGAAATTATAATAAGGACTATAAGAATCCACATCCATAATATGTTATATGAGTCGTTTATGAGTTATTAATGATGGGCTTGCATTTGGTCTCTGACCCGTCCATACAGGACGCTGCCGAAAACTAAGATGGAGCATGCTTGTTGTTTCTACTTCACGTTGCATAGGTAGATACCATAATTTCTTATTAAACAGCTTAGTTATTGAATTGTTGTACAACTTCACAAAATATGTAGTATATTTAATGTTCTCTAAAAACGTTTCCACGAATTTTTGATGTGAAACATCTATAGCCGCACGTAAAACCGATTTCTGGCGCGTGGTTTTACGGTGTGGCATATTACTTTTACAAAATAATGTCGATGTTTCACACATCTGCCAGGCGTCCCGTGACGGCTCACTTTTTTTTACCTTACAAAAAATCATTCAAGTTAAAATACGTAGTAGCTAAGAGCGAAAAACAATGAAACGTTTATAAAAAGAACAAAAGAAAACATGAAATATACTTTATTGTAAACATCCAATACATAAAAAAAGTTCAAAATTAAAGGAAGAGATTACGAATATGGGGTAAATTATTGGTTAAGTTACCGGTATTATCGTTAGGATCCAGCACGAATATGCCCGTTGACGCGGTGACGGTGCCCTCTTCGTCGGCCGTGTTTACATTGCCTTCTACACAGTCTAATACTGAACATGCTCCTGAAATAACATATCATGATATTAGCTCACATCACTATTATAAAATTTAAAACGTTTATGGTATCTATCAGCGTTGCCAGATTTATTTATTGCCAAGTCGGGATTTTGGAACTTTTTCAGTGACAAAAGCGGGATTCTTTTGTCGAAAGCGGGACATAAAATATTGACGTCGTTTTTTTTTTTTTTAGTCGTGTCTCTCAATTTGGTGCCCTTGTAGACGTCACAAAAATATTGACGTCGTTTTTTTTTTTTTTTTAGTCGTGTCTCTCAATTTGTTTTTTTGTCGTGTCTCTAAATTTGGTGCCCTTGTAGACGTCACAAAAATATTGACGTCGTTTTTTTTTTTTTTTTGTCGTGTCTCTCAATTTGGTGCCCTTGTAGACGTCACAAAAATATTGACGTAGTTTTTTTTTTTTTTCTCGCGTCAATGCACGCTTTTTCAGTACGCTGCACACACGGTCGAGTTATTCCCGAAAAGCGGGACAGAGCCTGTCCCGCGCGGGACATTACAATTTGGTATAAAAATCGGGACGGTCCCGCCAAAAGCGGGACGTCTGGCAACGCTGGTATCTATGCAGATATTGTTAGGAGTGAAATGCTTTATTGAACACGCTGTGTCCATGTCATTAGCAAAAAAATTGTTTATCTAAAGTATATTAATATAAAGTTCAATATATTAAGTTACATTGCAAAGAGTATAAAAATCATACCTCTACAAATGGCAATATCACACTGGAAATTAACTTGCGAGGAGTCCGGAAACCGGAACATGGACGCTATCGCAAGCTCCGCTACTCCCCTTTCAGACTTTACTACGATCCACTGTTCTTTCACTGGGCAACTGTAAATTAAACAAAGATATCCTAAAGGTACGTATGTGGTATTATAAAGACCTTTTAATAAAAGTTCCTTGAAAAGACACGAAGATATAATTAGATAAGTAAACTTGTTTGTGGTACATGGTACTTTTACATAATAAGTTAATTTAGAAACTTATTTCAATGTATTTCTTATCAAAGTATTGAAATATTATAAGTGTTCCCGAAAAAGGAAATCAAGTCATATTAAAAAAATTACAATATTATCATCAATTAAATTATTTTGAATATAAAATGGTTGAAGAATCAACATTACAGATACTCACCCTCGGCTGTCCAAAAGATTAACGGTGTAATTCCGCATGTTGAATGCAAAGCAATTTTTCAGCCTAATTCCATGTGTTCCTGAAAAGCAACGAAATATATATTAGTGAGAGTAATTTGTATTGATTCGATGTGATTATGGGGTTCTATATAAATTGACCATTTTATTTATTGATACTTTATTGTAGTAGTTAAACACAATAATTTAAATATTGTTAATTTTTAAGCTAACATGATTATAAAGATACAACATATTAAAGATATCAACTTACCATCAGGTTTGCTCATCTCAGCGCGAAGCGTGTAAGGTAAGCCGAATGCGGCATTCATAACTTTTCGTCCTTGGTCGTTTAACATTCTCAGGGACACGAGGGATGTTTCGTTTCTGAAATTTATATTATAAATTATTGAGGAGTATCTCGTTTCCCGATGACGTGCGAAGTAAATTATCGTGAGGAAATATTAGTGTTAGACCGTGACAGATTACATCCTCAGTTCTCAATTTTCATTTTTTGCAACCCTATAAGTAGGTTAGTTAGAAACTAGTGGAAATGTGATGGATAGAAAAATACATACTTGTATTACCGATAGGTATGTACAGTACAGTACAGTGATGAAATCATTGAAGTATTACAATTATGGGTCTGTTTCAGTAACTAAAATTTCTTTATTATTGATTTTAATTGTATGAGTTATTCCAACCTGTTCTTAAATTAACAGGTATTATTATGAGTAATGTTACTTACTTCGCATTTTTGAAGCCGGCTTTACCACACGTGATGACGTAGAATTTGTCGTCAGCCAATTCAAGGGTCCGGTGAACGCGGACCGCCAATGGCAGAGACCGCTCGTCAGTGCGCTAAAATAACGTAAAAGTATTTAAAAAAATATTTACCTACTAAATTTCTAACTCTTATTAATATTTTTATGTTGTTTTGTTTAAAGGGAAAGCCTATTTATTCTCTTATCTCCTATTTATCTTTAGTTATTTGATATATATGTAGGATGTAAATATCAAACGTTAATATGGGAGGTGATAGCAATGTTAGAATGGTCCAGGATATTCAGGTTATAAGTTGAAGATTGTCAGAACACAGTAGAAATTATACTAACGTTGTTCCAGAACACTCCACAGTAGTCCGGTGATCCTTGTGCGGCGTTTAGATTTATATCGAAGCTAAGGGCTTCACTGCCGTTACCCAGCGCCATGCAAGCTGGTGTTCTGTAAGAAAAAAGTACTTAAGTTAATATAAAGATATGTTACACACATAAACATTAACATATAAGTAGGTAAGGACCGGTTCATTTCTATATTCACCTTGGAATAATAATAAAATATCCCAGAAAATCATTTCAACCCTAGGAAAACCACGATGGTAATATCATCAATATGCGGGTCGAGTCATTGAATAAATATTCGAGCTGTGAGCTTGTGCAGGCTAGCCTATGATTACGACTTATTGGGTAGAATACAAACAGACAACTTGAACGAACAACCCGTTTTGAAACTCTCGATATTTATGGAAATAAGCACATACAAACTCAATTATGCCAAACCCGATTTGGCTCAATTATAAAAATAGTTGTGTGTAAGTAGGTAAATCATTTAATGATTGACAAGAATTTCATACCTAAAATCCCTCGCGTGTGTGACGCCATTAAAAGGTTGATTAATGTTTATCCTGATCGACATAATACCAGTCTTGCATGTCGCTGTCACCACCGGCGAGAATTCGCTACTTGCGTCTGTATTCTGAAATAGAAATTATAAGAATAAATACGGTGGAAGTGCAGTAATAATTGCATTTGTCACCTGCAATAGACTCTACAATTCTACATAAAGAACGAAATACAAGGACTTCCTGTAATCGCTGTTGCCGTCAGGCTTCCCTTATACGGCACAACTGAATGCGGTTGGCATGCTACTTCTACATTGTTCCTTTGAAAAATGGCCTGAGTTTATAATTGCAATGAGCGCAGACATAGCATATCTAGGTATCTATCCAAAATTGCTTTAAAAGTAGCACTTTGCGAGAAATTTTATAAATATGTAAGATACGATTTCCTTGCATGCTAAACATTTGTGTACATGAATGAACATAATATTTATTTTTGGCCAAAAATAAATATCTATTTAAGTGGATATATTTAATTTTTTTATAATTTTTTAGCTAACCATTGTACAAGTTCTGCTTATAGGAGTAGATACGTCGAGTTTAAATAATGTCCCAAGCTTTTATATAATTTATTTATCGTACCAAAGAAAACATATTAATTATATTGAATTTGGCATCAGAAACGATTAAGTGTTTTAGTTTGAAATGCATTCTTAATATATATTTATAAGCAAAACTAGGAATGATACTTATTGGAGTAGAATTAGCTCAGGGTACAAATTGTCTGACCTCAAAAGTACATTAGTGTCGCTATATAGTGGACAAACAAAGCGTTACGACATCGGCACCCACAATGTATAACTCTTAGACAACAAATCACTGTTCTTTGTATCGCGGACAGCTCACGGTGGTACGAGTTCAGGGCTGCCTCCCAAACTGATCTAGGGGATTTATCTGTTTTTGTACGGAAAACCTTTTAGTTGAATAACACTTTTCTAAAGAAAATGTTTAAAGAGCGTGTTTTAGATATTTTGACCAGCTATTTAGTTTGAATTTCTCATAGTCATAGATGCATTGAATCGAGGGTTGAAGTTATTTACAATCATATATTCTATGTTCATTAATGATGTTAAAGCCACGGTAGCCAACAAAAATATAGACTCGTAGGTACATAGTAATTTAACAATGCCGCAAAACAAAGTTGGTTTCAAACTGCAGCCGTTTAACGAAATTCGTAATACAACAGCAAAGAACACGTTCAAGTAGTTGGTAATTCAAAAAGTTCGGGTCTAAATAATATTATACTTCCATTTGATTGGCGATTCCATTTTTATGGCGCTTAAAACGATTCGTATTATATTAGGTACCTACGTGCAGTTTATCAAACATGATTTAGATACTGACATTGTTAGGTTAAAAATAAGTTCGGGCCTGAATATTTTGTTTTAGATGTTTAGTAAAATGCAGATAAGTCGTAATATGCTCCAGGGTGGAATTTGTATTATTATTGTAGTTGAGGAAAGGGCATAATTCTGGTCCGTGGCGCAGCGCAGGGTCGCGCCCTCGGGGCGACGCGCTCGCACGCTTCCCATCCACACGGTCATGTCTGTCTGATAGCTCCCCAGCTTAACTGTCCCATGCCAGTTGCATACCTAATATAAATTCTAAGAATATAAAAAAGTAGATACTTCGTGATTAACTTATTTGCTATCAATGTGTCATTTAAATTTCAGAACATATTATAAACATCTCCATAACATTTGAATAATTTTGTAATATTTATTTAGAAAATAGGATTGTCTGCTCGAAAATATATCAAAAGTATTTGGTGTGTTATTATTATTTTCGGGTAAAATTTTAAGGATATCTAAGTAGTTAAATTGTGTTACTATTATTATCTACTTTCTTATCCGTAACTTGTCTTAGCCGTATCGGACAAATAATGTGCTGAAGTAAACGTGAAGGCTAACAGCTCATTGATTTACATTTACATTAATTTACAGTCGTTTACTGATTTTGTGACTTTCGACGATAAGTCCATAGGTACGGTTTCTTAACAAGCGCTGGAAATGTATCCAATAGTGATTTTACCCGCGTTCCCTGGTCACCTTCAACTTTCCGGGAAAGCGTGTATCCCTGTACCCGCATTACCTTTGCATTTATAATATGAGTAGGCATTGATCTGGTCTAGTGCTTTGGAATCACCGAAAATAAGTAATAAGCTAATTGTCAATACAACAACAGTGTCAATGATGCATCTCACATATGTACATCTTGTTACTTCAAAATCCTGCAGGAATTTATATTTGAAGAATATTCATAGTATTAGTGAGTAACAAGCTATATTATATAAAAGCCAAATAAATTTACATTTCTAGTATGTAACCTGTATAAAGCTAACTGTAGCTTATAGCTACAAAAAATGCATCTAGCCGTAAAGGGGCGTCGGAAATGGGCAATGTGGATATTGCCCGAGCACTGGGCTGAGGTCAATGCACGAATGACCGCCGGGGCTCGGGTCATCTCACAACGCAGTATTCTCAAAAGATAGAACAATACTGAATTGTTTTACATATATAATTGTTATATTTTGTGTCGACAGTGACTGAGTTCTTTTGAAATTCTATAGCCATGTTGTCAATTGCAATATGAACAACAATATTTCTTTTATATTAATAATTATTTGGTGGTTCAGAGAATGAGAATATCGGTATTTATAATATATTTTAATATAGGTACATTGTCTTTTTTATTTAGCAACTCGTTACGCTCCAAACAATAATATATCGAAGGCTTGAAGGCCAACTTCTATTATCTGATTTGCAATCGTCAATAAATTGTACATGCATTTGCTTACAATATTTCACCACCCAATTATAACGAACTATAAAATAAAAAAGGGGAATATTTTTTGGATTATAGGTGGAAGAGTATATTTTTCCCCGGTCACCGGTTTTATTGGATTCAGATCAGATTCATAATTTAAAACGGTATCGCCGAACCGTTTGTTAATGGGTTTCGTCGATGGGTGTTGCATTATCGCATGACTAGATCACTTTTTACGATATGGTACTTTTGATAGTGAAGATGCCCGTTACCTCTCTCTCCATTCTAACCTATTTATATTAGGTTATTAGTTTAGTTTAGTTGTATTCAAGTGTTAAATAATCTTCAGCATTCCATAGTGTATCTAATAAAACGTAACGGGTATACATAGAACGAATAGACTAATGCAAAAAGAGACCAGTAGTGGCTTAACCCTACGGGATAATCAGAGCTTACTTGATTAGCGTTAAAAAATTAATTAATAAACAACAGCTCAAAAATACTGTACTATCTACCTACTGCTCACTTTTCACATGTTATCGTCTGCACCTAAGCACCAAATAAGTGGTTCTAAGGCTCAGGATTCGGTGTAGAGGTTGAAAAAGATAATCATCTCATTGTTAGCTGGTTGTTGAAAGGCTTTTCTGACAAATTATGCAAATTACGTCTGTGGTTGGTGGTTGGAATTTGGTCCGGAGCGTTCATTTCAAAGAATCCTGTCATACTACTTTTATATGCACAACAATATTTAGCAGGTCTACTATAGTTATATTCCTATTAACCGAATATATCCCACATTTTGACAAACAAGTCACACTGGAATTTAAAATACGACCCTACTTTACATATAATAATTAAATTTCGAAATCTTCACTTTGCTTAATCACTCATATTATTTCAATCAATGTAATCCGCAATAAATATGTAAATAGTTGTTTATTGTTACATGTCAAATTTTCTATTATAAGTACATATTTAAATTATTGCCTTCACAAAGTAGAGTATCCTTATTTAGATAACATCTACGTACAATTAGTACACATGTTATATAATATTGTTAGCTCATTGCCATATGTATCGCATTTGATGCAACCAGCGTGTCGACCGGTTTGCTCGGCCCCAATATTTCTGCTGGCGACTACGTCACCACTCCACATTGAAGGCGTGCTTAAATGTTTTAGGCACGTTAATTGCTATGTGGGTCTCGGTTCAAGTTTTGCAACTGGAGCGACCGATAAATCCATGAAATTTTATCTGAATTATCTCACTATATACCTAATGATAGTTAACTATTCAAATTGTCATTGGTCTTTAGTTTTACAAAAAGCATACTATTATAAGTGCTTCATACATATTCTTCAGAGATATTACTAAAAAGACTAAATACCAAATAAGAACATAGGTAATGTTATCAAATTTTCATCGTAATAACTTGATATGTTTTTGTTCACATTTAGTTGTCTCTACCTACATCAGATAAATACATTTACAGTGATTCTCGAAGTTGAAATCCCACTATAGATAGATATTTACCTAGTTTTGTAAATAAAAAGTAAGATTCGATTAATTTTCGACTTCCCACGGAAACAGTAATGTATTGTTGGCCTCAGTACCAGCTTGGAGAGAAGGAAGTCGTCAATGATGATTACAGGCTTGGCAGCGGATCAGCGTAAATAATGACAAGTCATTTGTATGTCTCAGTCCCTCCTATTTGCCGCCCAGGAATCAGCAAATTGCCCAAGAATGACTTTTGCAAGTGTGGTAAAAAGTATATGAAATACTCAGGTAAAATACCTTGGAAACTTAAACTATTTATTGCTTTATTCCAAATTTTATGACAGGCTGAGTGAATAAGACAGTTTCAGCCAAGAGTAGCATATTTGTTACTCTCGTATTGGAAGACTCAGTATTTCTTACAAGTGGTTATCTGTCTGAGCATATCAATAATCCAACAAGGCTTTTGTAACATATATATTTCCAAAGATGTTAAAATAAAACAATGTGTTACAGACACGCCTGTAAATCAGATAACTCATGTTGTCGCTCATAACAAATCGGTTAAGGAATGACGTAAGTGACCAATTGTGACTTAATGTAGTTAGTTACCTGTTATTTACAAATTAGCACGAAGTTGTTATGTTTCCTGTCAATACTGATAACAATACCTGTCGTAGATATACCAGATACTAGTAAGTATTTTCTAAAACAAAAGCAGGCCACGGCTGAAGTTAGGCAATGCGAATCGATGGAGTTAATAGTCGAGGGTCGTTACCTACACATATTATGAAATAGAATGATATCATTATTATGATAAATGAAAATGAAGGAACAACAATGTCCGTTGAAGTGCAATGGATACTTCCGCGAGCGTTTGTGTTGTTATCATACAGCGATCAGCCCGCGAGGCAATCAGAGCGTGCAATGCGCTGCGCATGCGTGGCGAATAGTTAGCACCATCACCAAAACTATTCTCAAGCTTTTAGTATTTCAAGTGTATCTAATATGATTAGCTATAGCCAATCCAGCTTTATGTATAGGATGAAGTAATTAACAGTTTTCATTAACATTCAAGTTTGTTATAAAACCAGACGTGCTTGAAATTTATTATGTAAGTTTCCTTTAAATCACTGTAGAGGTAAAAGTTTGTTATGTTTTGTTGTGTTTTGCAAGGTCTGACTTAGAAAAGAGGCAATTGAAATTCTTAGTGGAATGATTATAATTATAATAGGAGTTTGGTTATAAAGCTAATTAATTACAATCCAGTATAACAATGAAAACAAATAAAAAATTATCGGACCATAAATTACACAAGGTAATAGGGAGGAAGATGCGGCCTCGGCTTGCGTCTCGGAGGTCATTTACGCGGTTGAATCAAATTAGCTCATTATGAACCGCGTAAATGTAATGCGTTTTCAAGTGCTTCGAAATATGTCAATAGGTTTGATTATTACTTTCTTCTTCCTTCTTTTATTATTTCACACGGTCATCTCATGCGTTCAACAACTAAATTTGACCCGCACACGCTAATGGGCGACGACATTTACTGAGCTTCTTTCTGATCGATATAAAATTATACGTACATAAAAGGTACAATGTAGGTAATGTTCGAGGAATGGACATATTTACCAAAGTTTTACAGGAATATCACATCGCGTGTTATGAAATATGATATTCTTACATGAATACAGAGAATAAAAACTAAAATCCAACGTAGTTCAATGTCGAATTCACCTTGATATTCGCATGTTTATTCTATGCACGCTATGAATGATGTACTCCGGCATGTTTCATATTCTTTTTGTTTGTCACCGCGTAATGCAATGCGATGTCATGTCTAACTCTAACCATTGGGTTGGGTACTGGAAATTATATATCGCGTTATAATTATTTAATGTTAGAAAAACATTTCAATTAACCAGTCTATATAAATTGATTGATAATGCTTAGCACAAACAATTTAGAATTAGGTGCATTATATTCTATACTATAGCGTAAGTATAGATATAGGGCGGTGTTTGACCACAATATCATAACGATATGAAAAATATATGGCCCAAAAGTGGATCCCAAAAATCGCAATATTACGTATATAGTTAACGCTATCGTGTCTCGATGTTAGTTTCCATGTAAAACTAGAAAAAAAAATGCGATAACTTAATAAAAATAATACATCACTAGGCTACTATACTTCTTGCTCTGTTATTGTTTTTTATAAGGCCACATAATATAATCAGGGCGGACAATAAACAACCCGTGTTTGGTTTCCTATGGTTTAATTTTCTGTTTATGTAGTAAGTGTATACTTAAATAGTATATAACCTTGAATAAATAAATATTTATGCGTATAATGAATTAAAATATTCGACCACTTTTAGAATAAGATATGGCATAAGTAAGTATCACGTGATAAACATTTGTATAAACATGAAAATTATTTTTTATTCCTTTAAATGATTTTTTTATGTATACCTATATAGAAGTAGATACCTATATAGTAGGAAACATTGGTGGTGAGTGACTCAATGCCCGGTTTGAGTCATATCGCTGGGTTTCATGAATGAATGCACCATACTAGGTAATTTCTGTATTTGACATTACAACGCAGGTGATATGAATCTTAATAAGTATTGCTATGACGCCTACATATGGGCATGCTGGGTTACACATTCGTGTTTGAAATAAATAATTTCCTGGGTCATTTCTTTTTTCCCATCATGATATTTAAAGCTGAAGGAAATCAAAATGTTTGAATGAAGGAAGGACATCATTTGTTAATATTAAGCAAAGTTCGGGAAATGCTTGGTTGTGTGAAATTGTATACATATTTGATTACTGAGAATTAGCTAGTAGGTGGGATACGTGGGTGCAATATAGCCTCGCGTTCGGCATTGAAGCTTTGACGGCTCATGCAAGCCTAATATGGCGGAAATTGGGTGCAGAGATAACTTGAGCACGTATGTAACGACTACTAAGGCAAGCTGTATTTGTACGTTTATTCAGTTGCTATTAGTTTTACATACCCTGAAATGTTACCATTTTTTATTTGTTTGTGCTTGATCTCTATGCAGTTGCATAATTGATACAAAGTTGTGTAATATTCCTAACTTGTACTTTATAAATAAATAACCTATAAAGTTGATAGATACACAATTGAAAAAATAATATGAAACAATGGCTGTGGCGGAGCGGGGCGGGACTATAAATTGTATTCTTATTTATTCAGTAACGCAGCTGATCAACCTTCCTCTAACTCATTTACATAAGACACATACCTCGTACATTACTAACTATACAAATAATGTGTCATATTATTTGCCAGCGATATTGTCAATACAGCGTGTGATTAAACAGATGACTTCACACAGGCATAATAATTCTTTGATGCGTCCAAATGTGGGTTACGTACTAGACATAAGTACGTGTTGCGTTTACACTACATAACATCACGCGTTGGAGTGTTGAGACTTGTAATTTATAGATAACTGTATTGAAGTTAAAGGGTAGAAAACACAAAAATAATATTAAAATATCAACGTCATATCGACTGAAAGGAAATAATATTTTACTAAGATTTTTTTATACTATAGAAAGCTTTTCGTTGTCTACGTATTGTCATTGTTTTCGTTCGCAATTTTAAAATTCTAACATATTTTCTGTAGCAATATTTATTCATTTTTAAACTCTCTTGAAATTTCTCTATTGAGCTAACTAGGTACTAATGAATATTCAATTAACGAGAACTACATATACCTAAAGTAGTAGCCGTTAAAGAGTTTTAGGTACTTATTGATGACTCTCTTAATTTACTTTAATATAAGAATTGAAGGAAGAATGAAAGGAGAATTTGAAGGTCCACATTCATCTTCAAATTTGTACTATACCTATTAGGTATGTCATTGTAAGTACCCAAAATTATGAAAATCATATCAAATCAAATACCATCAGGTAAACGAAACAGTGTTTCTGTTTCGTTTACCGTCTATCGTCTAATTTACCTTAAAATAGTGTAGTAAACAAAGTCTGCACCAAAATGAATTAATTCTTCATTAACGAAACTGAATCTTGGTAAAAGAAGTAAAATTTTGAATATTGGTAAAATCTACAAAGTTTCTTGATTAACAGGTGAAACACATTTAATGTTTATCCTAATTTAAGCTCTCTTTTGCACGTGGGTGGGTGAAATAGCATACTTATTTGGTAATACAAATAATAATCGCCTGACAGTTTGGACTTTAGTTATGAATTTCGTTATAGAAACTGTACCGGAACATTTATAGAATCTGAATTGAGGCATAGGACGAAATAGCCCTTGGTATTTCGTTATTCATATTTATATTCGGCTCATTCATCATATGTTATGTTAATGTATTTTTAATTTGTTGTCTTGTGGAGCGTGCTTGAAGCTACATATAGGACTCAACTTAATGAAGGAAGAAACGATGATAGAATATTTAAAACATCTTTTAATGAAGGCTACACCGGTTAGTTTATATAATCACTTAATACTTGTACGCCTTTGTGATGACGAAATTTACCTACGACATCGACGAGGATAAATACGTTCGAGGTGACCGAATGATTCGACAAAAAGAAGCTTGTAGACATACAATTGTATAGCCTTGTTCAATATGTTGATAGTGATTAGATTACCTGTGCCCGCGCAGCCGCCAGGAAGGCGCTGGCAAGGAGACAAGTCCAAAGCTTCCACATGTTAGTCCTTCGGTCACGGTTGTCACAGAGTATCACACTTGCTTCTTTGACAGTTGTGTTGTGTTGTGTTGTGAAGAGCGCGGGCTGTCAGCGCGGCATCGGCATGGCGGCGGACCGGTCTGTGCGCGGCGCGGACCAACACTGCGCTGCACGAGAACACAAACTTTACTTTCTGTGAGCGGCTGTGTTCACACAACCGGCCGTTATGCTCGGTTAAGTATAGACACTAATATACCATATGAATATATACTAGGTATAGTATTGTTAAGGTTGAATATCATCCACGTATTTGTTAAGAAAATAAACGTCAACACCTTTATTTTCAATTGATGGTAAATGAAAAGTTTTTGATGGTCGAATACAATAACTCTTTTGAAATTGGAGCCGTTTCGGATAGCATAAAATTTTCGGGACCTCTTTGAAAATCGTTACGCATTTCATGTAACAAACACGTAAATATTGTTGACAAAATAATGTTTGTCCACAGAGCGGTATGTTATTTTAAAGCGTACCCGTTGATCCATATTGGATAGTCGTACAAAGGTAGATAATAACTATGCTTATAGTTTTAAAGTTTCTTCATTCTTAAGTCTTTCATTTGGGATATGTTTAACTTTAAATATTTAGGTATTCTTGGTTTTTATACATCTCTTGTGTACTTATTTGTAAATAAATAAAATATACAAGGCAATTATTGAATTAGCCATCAGGTAACCGCTTCCCATCAGGTGGGACCGTATGCCTGTTTGTCATCCTTGTGGTATAAAAAAATAAATAAATAAAAATATTGGTATTGTACAAACTATTCTCTCATTGTTGAACTCAAGTATGAGCAAAGCCGAATCGGCTACGCAACGTTGCGTCGTCGTCGGCGGCGGCGACGTTACGACACACGCCCACATGCGCACCGCTCACTTGCTGGCTCACACACACATAGGAACCTTATGCTGCCGATCAGGTAAGCCACCGTCTCGTCCCTAGATCACTCGATCATACTCCTCCCTTACCTTTTCGTTTTTATTACGTTTAAAAGAACTCATTGGCAACAAAACCTTCAAGTCCTTTTTTATGCCTCGTAAAAAGTTAAAACATTCGCAAACGACTACTACGTCTGCAGTTTTAATGGTTTGCGATGTTCTGTTTAGAATAACGTTGTGAAAATTACTACTCGAAGACTGCGAGGGTCTATAAAACTAAATGAACTAATAGTTTAGTCTATTCTACGAGGTAACGTAACACGTGTGTTAGAATTCAACGCGCCGCGCAAAGTAAATAAGTACTTAAGTTATTGTTGAAACGGGTCATAGATCGTGTGACCTATCAGCATAATTAAAACATAGGCAAAGAAAAACTTTTTTTTTTGTTTTTATACTAAAATATATAATTTGGGGACTGTCAATAGGTAACATTCTAAAATTGACTTTCGTAGCAAATGCTACGAAATACTAATGAAATGGATTTCCATTACTGTTATAATTATTATATAAATGGCACGCATTATATAGTATTATTACATAAATAGTTATATACTTAAATAAAGGCTGGTATGAATAAAAACAAAAATGGTTTCAGGTTAAAAAGTAACGTAAAACACAAGTAGCACAAATAAATCCGATAAGTATTGTGAGCCTCTCTTATATATGCTTATATTTATCATAATAAACCATACGGGACAATTCAATGTTAAACAATAAATCGACCCCAAAAATGGTTTTACTGTTAGAAACACAATGTTTTAGTTCTAGCTTTTAGTTAATTTCCGACTCGTTGTTATAGTGACAATGTGTATGTGCAGTGCTTTCATGATAATTTATGTATCTATGATCTGGTGACCACAATTGGCACAACGAACTACATAATCATATGCCCATATTTATATCATATCTCTACAAACTTGTACTCATATACATTTTAAGTATACAGTAATAAATCCATGTATCTTTATCATGTAACTGCATATCGTTTGTGATAATTCATAAGAGAGCATAAATTTATAAGATACAGTAGATCATATTACGTCAAATATATATAGTAATTGCGTACATTAAATTGGTGCTGTTCAAGGCCGTTGTTTTGTTTCCGGTTTTTAAACTTTTATTTTCAATGGCAAATGGTAACAGCGCCACCTATGGGTAACTTAAGTAGAACTTTGCATGGTTCATGTTAAGTGAGTTGTGTGTGTGAAGGTGTCGCCACAGGGGCGAGGGCACGTTGCCGCCCAAAATCAATATGACGGGCGGCGCGCGACGTGCGCCGTCCCGCTGATTTTCCCATCAGTGTTTCAGGAGGTACCCCCCTTACCGGCCATTTTCATATCCGTTACGCGCAATCAGTGCTTCACAAGCCAATACCACCCATAATCGGACTTATTCTACTTTTGTAAGTACATATTTAAATTATTTTAAACGAAAATATTTCGGTGCCTTAACTTAAACATTGTACGATATTATTTCATTGAGCGATAGAACGTTGTAGAATGACGTGAATTAAAGTATCACACCAGGGGTAAAGTTGGAGTAGGTATATAGGGCGGGGAATGACCTCTTTGGGTTGATTTGGGTGTTTGTTACGTGTATTGAGGATTTTTAGTGACTTATTTTTAATATTATACATATTTGTTCAATGATACTCAATCCAGAATATAAATTTTGTGACTTTAATAATTAAAGAAGAATTATATTAATTCTAATGTTTGGCCATCTACAAAAAAATATAAATATATCTATCTGGATACATACAGAGTAAATATGATAAAAATATATGAATTTCATTATCATTTTATATCGAACGAAATAATATAAAGTAGACGTTATTTTTCTCAGTTTTGTAAAAAGCTTTTATGTTACGATATAAGCTACAATTCAGTACTAATCATAAATTTTAAGTTCACATAGACTCCTATAAATCTTTCCAAAGTTAAACATGATTCACAAAATTACATAACTATTTAGGCACAGCATAATTCAAGACTCTTCTTTTCTTTATTATACTACGATATCCTAGATTTGAGAAAGAAAGGTCTTCGTCTTCATCTCATACGCGTCTAATGTTATATTACAAAAACGTAGGGCAAACCTACCGAAGCGAGAGTAATACCACAATAGCAGCCTCACTGTTTACTGTTTCTTTTTCAAGGGAAAAAAAAACAGTTTCATGTAATCCTGGAAAGGAATGAAAATAATGTTTGTCTTAAAATATACTACCCACTACCTAATGCATTATAGGTGTTTTTGTTGTGCGATAAATCACATAATAATGGAAATGGAAGAGTTATGTTTTTAATAACATGCCATCGTAGTTAAAGGAACAATTATATTTCCAATCGTCGATCAACACAGTTTTGTGAGTAATAACCCAATGTAAACTGGCTATAACGTTTTTATTCGTTTGATATCCCCGTGCGGTGGCCGCGGGGGACGCATGAACAATATTAATTGTCGCCCACTTTCTTTATGAGTTTAACAACTATCATGTTTCGTTAATTGTTCCAATAATACTAGGCCCCAAGAGACATATAACAATTGTTCGGAGTTCTATGTATAAAAAAATATGACTCAATTAGATGTAAGTAATTCTAAATGAGTGGTAGTGATTTGTAGGATACCCTATTATGCCGTGATGAATGACAGAAAATGACTCACGCAAACATTGGATTATTTCTATCTAAACGGTTACCTTGACACAAGTTTAATTAATATTAAAATTATTTCTGTTTTTAGGCACGATGAATGAAATATAACTTTTATATTAATATTCTTTTGTTAAATTTTTACTGTGTAGCAAATCTACGAACGGTTAATGTTTGTGAAAATTACAACATTTATTTTAAAAGTAATAAATTGTTGTACCGAACTGGTGGACAATATACGATTGGCTACCGGCCAGGACGTAGTTAACGAAATGTGTCCATGTCATAATCGGTAATGGTAGTATATTAGGCGAGGATAGCGATGGTAGCGCGGGTTACAATGAGTTTGAGGTTTCAGTGAAGGGATACGTACGTGTTGAGGAAATTATAGCACAGTCCAATCTGGCCTCATTTAAAAAAATCTTCTGTCGAGTACCTGTCTTTGTGTTCCGGCAGCTGCACTTGAGAGACATATCCCTTCATGTATTTACCATCTTCAGTCACATCATTATTTATCATGAATTATGACAAAATTATGAAGTAAAATAATCTATTGTAATTAAATTGTATATAAAGCTCTACGCAACTCTAAGCATTTTTAAAATTCACTCCGTAGATTTTAAATGAAGAAAGGTTCGTTAATTTTATATCTGACAACGGTCACAAGTACAAAAATAGAACCATGAGAACATATTCCGTTTGTTTTATATTGAGATGATTAAGGAGGGTTTTTGGTATTCCGTATACCCAATTAGACTAAGTTGACCCAAATCTAATTACAATTTTAACTGGCTCAGGTATTGTGTCTCCAAAAATTTTTTTTATTACTCGTAGATGTATTATGAACACTGAGCGATAGAATGATTCAATCAATGGTTTTTTGCTTGTTAGCTATCATTTGTAACTAAGTATAAGTAGAAAGCAACACCTAACTTCTTAATCGATTCTATTAAATTTTTTTTTTTCATATTTTTAATCATATCTACATGTCCTGTTTAGGCGGGATAAGGGCAGAAAGAAGAAGAAGATAGATGTATCTATTTCTTAACATAATTTTAATTATTATTGATATTTCACAACAAAATTAATAACGTTATTTTTCTTTTACAAATACTATTCTTATTCGAATTTGTAAGTGGATAAATAAAATGGGCTGAAAAGGAAAAACAAAATAAAGTTAGGGAAAACAAGGAACGTTCGCATAGAAGTCAATGGCCCAGTAATGGATTACAGCCCTAGAATGGTTACGTAACGGGCAGCGAAGTGTGGGCGTGTGGGATAACCGCTGGCGTGTGGCCAGGGCATCTTGTTTCTGAATCACTTCTCGAGGTCATACCTAGCACTCTATCCAACCTACTTAAGGTATGCTCAGTAGGTTATGTTTGTGAATAAAGCTATAACAAAATTACATTAGAACAGTTGCAAAAATCCCTTGGGGTTATCTTAAAAATGGTAAGGTACGGAATTACGTACTTGACTAATAGCCTGAGGGGCTTTCTATGACAACTTTGTATTACTTTATGTCATACCTTTGGAGAGGTTCAAAATGTCCCCTTTTTGGTACCCCAGGGTACCTCATATAGTAGGTATTCTGTACGATGATTTTCAGTAAAACAATGTAAATCTCTCTATATTAACATACTGAGGTAGATAAATAGAATACTTACATGATATTTAAGGATATTATTATGTATGCTTCATTCATAGTTTGTGAAAAATTACATGACTCATTCTTGCATAAATCGATGCATGAATTGGAAAATGTAATTATTTCTGTAATCCATCAAGTTTATGGTTGCCGGCCGTTAGTCATTTGACTGGGCGGGCAATTTTCCGGAAATGGTTCGTGTGACGTAAACTGAAAATGTAAAAGGAATTGGTCTTATCAATTACTAGTGGCTCCCCGCGGCTTCGCCCGCGTTCCCGGGGACCGTCAATTTTCCCGGGATAAAAAGTAGCCTATGTCCTTTCTCAGGCTCTGGATTATCTGTGTACCAAATTTCATTTAAATCGGTTCAGTAGTTTTAGCGTGAAAGCGTAACAGACAGACAGGGTTACTTTCGCATTTATAATATTAGTATGGATTGCCCATGTACGTGTGATTATTAGCTTCATGAATACATAAAACGATAAAAGATAAATATTCAGGTAAACTAAACACGCCAAAAGATAAACATAAAAATTGCAAATATGATTTTATATTTATGATAATAAATGATCCTAAGGAGTAAGCGGGTACGAATTTTTTCACCATATATCTTAATGAAATCCAACTTTTTGTGAACCTTTACACGAGGGTCACGTCGTTCCGTCGGCGGTTGGTTCCTGACTAAAATACAAATGTGTTGACCTAAAAATGAATACAGAATTCCATTTTCTGTTTTACGAATCGAATGAAATTTCCATAATACCTATTTATTTACTTAATGTTATAAGAATTTGTGTTATTATTGCTGTCTTAATTAATTTCTACATCTGTCTACTCGTTTTAATTAGAAGATTGAATTTCTATACTCAGATTATTCATTGTAGGCAGAGAAATGACATTTCCAGTGTTGCAGGTTTTTAGTCCCAAATAAATAGTGTTGTGGTTGCTTCTTTATAAACCCTCACGGGTTTATAAAGAAGCGCTATTAATTTTAAATTAATAATATAAAAAAATATATAAATATATTTGTACGGGTACTGGACAAATAAATTATATTTATTCGTACATTTATTCATGTTTTTTAAATAAACATGAATTGGATGATTAGCCTATGTTAGGTTAATAAAATTAATAACATTTATTTGATTACTTGTTAGAAAAAGACCCTTGGCAGTGAAATGCTCGCTACAGGCTATTTCACACATTTTGTAAAAATCACTATTGTATTAGATCTAAGCTGGTTTTTTTGAAAAGAGTAATTACTGAGTTTATTGCCGGCTCTTCTCAGTAAAAAACAACTTTCAGAACCGAGCATTAATAGTGACTATTCATAAGTGCTTTATTGAGGCCTATTTGAATAAAAAATATTTGATTTTGATTTTGATTTTGATTTTGATTTTGATTTTATTTATTTAATTTTGGTTTCAATTAAATTCAAATTTAGTTTTAAAAAATGAAATTTTGGGATTTTCGACTAGATTTATGTATCGGATACTGAAAGAACAAAACTGCCGAACATCACTATTGTAGCGGGTCACCCTTTTTTGTATCAGTGACAGTTGCACTTGTCATTTTTCTGACTCGAATTATTAATCCGACTATAGAACCTTTACATTATACTTTTGTATTATTTCACAGGTACTTCCTCGCCCCCTCTTCACACACGCTGATTCTCGCAAACGTTACCTCGTTACTATTGCTGTTATCTATTACACTTCTTTGAAGTTTCCTTGAGGTAAGTTAAACAGCCAACTGAACAAGTTTAAATGTAAGTTTTCAGGATGGTACCTACTGTTTAAGTTTGGCGCGATGGTTTCGCTCCACTAACTCTCAAGGAGGCCTCTTTTTCTTATGGCAGGTATTGTTTTATCATTAAACAGGTACAAATAGTAAGGTAATAATTTGATAGCGGTAGCCTTACTTATTCTTTGACTGAATTTCTAATCATTCAATTAACCAATCAACTATAATCTAATAAATCAACATCACTCATAGAGTCCAATTAATCGACCGAATTTATAGTCAGATGAGTTCATCAGAGAGTTTGTCGTCAAACCATATGAATGAATGGGAAAAATATTTAAGAAAATACGTTTTGATTGTCTCCTATTAAGGGGACGGCAAAATAGAGCGGTCAGGGTGTCCTGGGATCTGTGGCCCGCAGGCCGCGACCACATCAACCCTGTCTTTCTCAAGCTTCCGAAACTCTTTCACCACCAATGTCAATTACTTGAAAAGAAGGTATGTATACATGCAGCTATTTCTATATTTCCAACTTCAGTGAATGCAACATAATGCATGATTAATCTATCCTTCTTTATTTGACTCCTACTTTTATTTAATGTCATATAAATGTTAATAAAAAAATTCCCATATTTAGCTTTATTGTTATAGAGAACCTACTTGTTTTTTGTTAAACCTATTTTCCTATTGTAATAAATGTTTTACTAATCAAAATGGTATTTTAATATTTTCATACTTAGAACTCTTGTAGCTCTATAATTTAGTTTATAGCTCATACATACTTAAGTTTTATTTACGATTTTCAACATACGGATTAAAGCACAATTTTATAAATATTTTCGAGCTTCAAATAAAAATGTTATAAAGTTATGACACCGTAAAAAGCCGTAACCGCTTCACCGCGCTGCTTCCACCCCGTCCGCACTGATCCCCTCCCGCCTGCCCGCCTGCGCGGCTGCCCGCCCAGCCTGGCCCGCCTCCACTCCACATACCGTGTAGCACCACTCATCAGTAAAATTATATCTGATCACACGATCGTTGTTACTTTTTGACCGTAAGTTCAACAACTAACAACTATTATATTCCCCATAGTCAGTGCATGGCGCTTTATTCTCTCGATGTCATTGTCGTGATTCGATGTTGCAAAGCCATTTAATACTATGCTAAGGAGAGTATTTAATTTAAAAGATAGTATATAAATGTTAGGTATACATTTTACAATAAAAAAATTACGAGTACCTACCTATAAAATGTTGTGTGACTATAACTGTATACGACAGAATACTTAAAAAACATATACGAGTATACCTATAACAACGGCTCGTTAGAAGTTGCTGCAATATTCGTTGGACTATATAATTGACAAAATCGATGATAAGATCGGAGGTGAAGACATGATGAGTGGCTACTTTGTGTGTGTGTCGTTTTTGTCCTTCCCTGCGTGTCCCTGTATCCCGGGCGCGGCGCGGCTTGGCGGTGCCGGTGACGTGCGGCGAGTAGCTCAGTGGAGGCGTTGCGCAGATTCAGCTCGGGGGATCTTCAATCCGAGTGCGATGAAGGCGAAGTGGACCCATACACCGGGCAGCCAGCCACCACGAGTCAGCCAAAGCCGCAAAATCAGAGGCCGGCCTCCCAGGGTAAGAAGTTTATTCGATTCTTGTTTTCGCACCATATTTGATTCTATTTAATTTTCTTCAAAATCCACAGAAGTTCGATAGTTTATAATTGCAGTTTGACTAACATTAATGTCGATATATTTAATGAAATAGCGACCGGGGGCAGCTTGAGCGGCAGTTCAGGCCCTCCCCCGGCACCGAGCGCCGCGGCTGTCGCTGGAGGAGATCTATCGTTGAACCTGCGCGGCGGTTCTCGCGGGACTTCTGCCCCGAGCTCGCCTGCCAAGTCTCGCGAGTCCTTACTACAACGTGTGCAGTCTCTTACTGGCGCCGCCCGAGACCAAGGAGCCAATTTACTGGGTAACTTATTGATGTAGCAATTATAGAATTTTCATTCGTTCACAATTATCTCAGTTAGTAATGTAATTTTCAATGCTTTTTGATGTGAAAATGAAATACCTATATTAATTTACAGTAGTTCAACGATGCGGTCTCCGCAATTTTTGTAATTGATTCCATTGTACCCACAAATATTTACCTGAACCATCGAAAATTAAGGATTATTTTTAAATGGAGTACCTAATGGAACACTATTATCGATGTGCTATTAGAAAGATACCTCTGAATAATATAAAGACCAACTTCTATATTGCTCTATTAGGCAGCGTTACATCGGTAGCATCAGTTGGACGCGGGTACAACCGCGACCGTTGCGTGACGCTACTAGTGGTCGACGATCAGAATACGGACTGGTCCAAGTACTTCCGAGGACGCAGACTGCCTGGCGAGTGGGACATTCGTGTAGAACAAGCTGAATTCAGGGTCAGTATTAAATAATTTTGTTCAGTGAGACGATATATGTCACGATAAATATTTTCATGCGAGCCCCAACAGAGTATTTCTACTCGCGCTAAGTATATAACACGGACGGTATATTTTTGGTATTGGTAAAGGGTAGCTTTATCACAAAGTATTATTAAATTAACCATCGATGATGGTGTGCATTGACATGGATCGCTGATCTGCTCTTCCGTCACCTTATGGAATTATGTGCATAGGGTAAATATCAATCTTTTAAATAACTACTGAACTTACCTAACGCTAAATAAGGGACTTTCAATTTATAAAAATATATTTTTAGAGGGTGCGGGTGTCAAGTATCGACCTTGATGTAATTGTAGATGCGTGTTATACTTAGTAGTTACGAATTATGCATGTTGTATAACTAACCGCCCAACTAACATTTTGGTAATAAGAATAAGGGCTACATGAGCTGCTTAAGAGGATTTTTGTAACCCAAGGTTCTGTAAAGGCACTAACAACTTGGTGATTAAGCGTTCTGTAACTCTCTTATAACCCTGATTTGGGCCTGTTCGTACGAGAGCTTGAGGCTATTTAATGGTTATAGAGAGTGATAAATAAGTGTTTATTAAGAGTTAGAACAGTGCTACAGTAGCAGTGACTACCACTTCAAGTGTTTTATAAGCTATACACAGGGTATAACTGCAAGCTAAAGTAGTAAACAAGTTATGGAAACCACTTAAATGACTTTTTTGGTAGCAATAAATTTCACCGAAAGCGCTAAATATTTAAACTGTTTCGTAGAGTTTTACGTTCTTGTTAGAGTCAATAGTGATAGTATTTTATAGCACGCATTCATGTCATGGCGTTTTAATAAAATAATTAAGGTAAGTACCTAAAGTGTTTAAGATTACTGGGTGTTATAGGGATTTAATCACATGCGGCGGTAAGTTTACGGTAACAATATATACTAGTTCTCATCTCATTTTTGAAGCGCCCTAAAAATAAACTACTTTTGATAATTAAATGATGTAAAAAAATACTGCCAGAATTTTTTTTTTCTTTATTTATCTTATTTATCAATTCCTGGAGCCTCCTTAAGATATTTTAATTGAAAATTATGAACAATGTAAGTTAATAATTGGACTAGGAACATTGCAATAAGGTTTTTCTTTCACAATTTTATAGTAGGTATATCTTTATTAAATGGCGTCTTAGTTCTAATTACTTAAGCATCCTGATATCTCTGTTATTCCTCCCGTAGTGATTAAATACTGATACTAAGGTGGATTGCAGAATCTAGCTCTATAGGACTTATAATAAACACTTCTTAGATCCTTATAGCTTTCTTAGTAACTCTTAAGACTCGACAAAACTCGTTAGGTGATATAAAGTATTTGTCTAACTCTTTTTAAGAATACCAGTTGATAGTAAGTGTTAGTAGACACCTGAGTATCACTCAGAGTGTTTAATACTTCTTGAAGCTATTAGAGTAAGACTTCAGGTGTTACAAGACCTTTCACTACCCCAGTAGTCGAACATCACCCGTTAGTAAGTGTTAGTAGACACCTTACAATTGCTTTTATAGGTTTGTACAACTAAAAGCTATAAGAATAAGTTATACAATGGTTACGATAAACTCCATACTACCGCCTTGATTTATATTTTTTTTATTTATTACTCTTATTCCTCTGGAAGGTTTAATTATTCATAACTAACCCTACTGTAGAGTCGAAGGTTGCTATCGGAGTTCTTATATACCTTAAATAACAGTAAGAGCTCTAAAAAAGGCTGCCGCTAGCACTAAAATGTTTGTTGGGCGGGTGTTGTGTAAAGGGAACTACGTATTCTAATATTCACCCACACCTTGATGTTCGTTAATGTTCAGTGTTTACGTTGGTCCCCTCGGGTAATTAACAATTCATGCAGGTCATGAAATCTTTGTCAAATTGTGAAAATAAAACACTCCCTTCCCATTAATGTTGTTAGTTTAAAATCCTATTTTAAACATTAGCCTTAGTAGCATTAGCCTTAACCTTAATAGGTATGCCATGATTACCAGAGTGGTAATATAGAATCTCTATTAAATAAGTAAAACTGTTTTCTTTCTATTCGAATAGTAGATATAATATGATGTTACCGATATTATAAAATAGTTTGTAGAATATGCATTTATATTTAAATAAGCACTAAGGCAGCTAGAAAACTAACTAAAAAAAATATAGAGGTGGAAGATATACCTATACATATATTATATATCCATAATAACGTCTGTGAAAATGGCATGTTATGAATGTGACAGACAATTGAATTTTCATAATTTGTTTCGTAAAACGAACAATATTCTTCGCAGGAATTGACTGTGACGGCTAATTCAGATGGAGCTAATGTGTCTATGGCTGTCTACCGCAGTGGAACTAAAGTGACACGGTGCTTCAAGTGAGTAACCGTTTGTTTTATTTGCTCTACACATTGTTAGAAATATTAATGGAGGTTAAAATTTACAACACTCATGTAACATGTCGGCTACATCGTATGATGTGTTGCTATAATTCATAAAGTTCATTCACAGGTCTACAGTAATCGATTACTTATTATTAACGAATATTTGTAGAACGCGATGTATAAGTAATATTGCTTTGAGTCGATAGGGTTGACTATGGAATACTATCGATCCCAAATAAATATGCTTAATTAAGTCAAGTTGAAGAAAGAGAAGAATTGATTCCATGTTGTCACTCTCAGGCCGGACTTCGTGCTGGTTCGGCAGAATGTTCGCGATGCTGGAGCAGACTTCAGGTCGCTGCTTCTCGGCCTCAAGTTTGGAGGAGTTCCCTCTATCAATAGCCTCAACTCTATTTACCACTTCCAGGTAAGGAGGAAAACAACAAAGCCCTTTAGCGATAGCACACATTTTAATTATTCATGTGTTCGATTTAATTAAAGAGATTCACGAAACTCATGAAAGCCCTAAAATAATTTATACTTCGATATTCATGGTGTTCTTACATTGTTTACTAGCTTTCAAATTAAATAGGCTCTTCGTGTTGTGTACCTAAGATGTTCCTAGTGCAGTCATAAAAGTGGTTGATTAAAATTCCAGCGATTACTGACTATAAACTATTTCGATTCGATTGGTTACTATTATTGAATGCAAGCTAAGGTTTTATGTTATCTACGTTTTTTATATGAAAAATATTCTTTTCAAGGATCGACCATGGGTTTTCGGCCATCTTCTGCAACTACAGCGGCGTTTGGGCAGGGAGAACTTCCCTCTCATTGAGCAGACATACTATCACAATCACACTGACATGGTGAGTGCTTGTATATCTAGTATTCATTGAACAATATTTTAATATACTTAAGTAGGTACCTACACAATTAGTATAGTTGGAATTGAGTATCCTTGGATGTCACTATGAATGTAGTAACTTATAATGGCATATTATTACTGAACGTAGTAAGCATATAGGGATAACACATGAATTTAAAGAAATAAACTAAATTGATAGTCAACGCTGCGTGACTTGGTCGCGAGAAATATTGCTATTACCTATTCCGAAGGCATTGTGTTAAATTAAACTTTAAATTATTTACGTTTGTAATGGTTTATTTTTAATTAAACTATTTATCACTAAGATTTGTTAATTTACAATCTTTAACTTAAAAATAAATAATACAAAAATAACGTTAAAATTACTCTCGCCATTTAGACGAGACAACAATTTTGTGCGTCCAAAGAAAAAATTACAGAATGTAAGTAAATGTAACAATTAAATTCATCGTGTAACAATTCTATTATTTTAATTCATTATTTAAACTACTAACATGTCGACGAGAAACACCCCTTCAGCCAATTTTTTTATATTTTTGTCGTTTCAATGTTAAACTACATTAAGAATACAGTTAGAATTATGATTGGCTTTATAAAAAGGTGTGTTAGCTAGAATTAGTAATGAGTTTGCAATTTTTCATGAGGACGTAGCGACATAAATATACAAATGATAGGTACAAGTTAACATTTAAATACGTTCGCATCGAATCGGTGTTCGTAAATCAAGTCGTGGTGCTGTTGAAGTGTTGTGTTTGCAGGCACCTCGTAAGTGCTGGAGCTCTGTAACACAAACCATTGTCTTTGTTCATAACGCTCTCTAAATAAACAATACCATCAAAGAGATATTACATTTACAAAAGTATTTCTGCCAATTATAGGAAAATACATCTTTGACGTAGTATCTCTATTTATATTACTTATACGGTAGACTGAATAGAATATTGCTGCATATCTATATTATTTTACTATTTTATTATTTTTAATATTATATAGGAGTAGAGTTTGTTTGTTTGTTTGTTTGGTTGAACGCGCTAATCAAAGAAACTACTGGTCCGATTTGAAAAATTCTTTCGCCATTGGATAGTCCATTTATCGAGGAAGGCTATAGGCTATATATCATCACGCTATGACCAATAGGAGCGGAGCACCAATGAAGAATGTTTCAAAATCGGGAGATTTCTTTTCCAATTGAGAGCTTCCGCTGCGTACGCTGCGTAAACGGTTAAAGTTACGCTAAAATGATGTATGACAGAATTGTTCTCCTTTAAAAGTTCTAAAAAAAAGTTCGCGATAGCATATGTCTATCTGTTAAGGTTGGCTCACTGTGACCACTTTTATACTAACCAAATTTGTTCGAAAATTAAGCATTATTTGTGAAGGTGTTTTTATGAAGATGATATTAATCCTTATCCAAATAAATACGTTATTCATCACAAGTATTTAATTTAAAACAAAATTGCCATGTACATCATGCAATTTCAATGAATATCTTAGGAGATATTGCAAAATAACATTGCACCAAAATAATGATCAAGTACTGTACTGCGCGCGCCTTTATGTACCGGGCCGGCGCGTGCAGTCATCAGTTAGCTCTGCGGGACCATCCTTCTACGTAAACGAAGGGGGTTGAAAGTTAGCGTTAGGCCAAAGTAACTATTCCACGCGGACGGAGTCGCGGGCAGAAGCTAGTTTCATATATGCTTTGTTAAATATACCGTTATTGTAAAATATACCTGTTAGTTGAGAGATGTCTAATTACAACTTTATTTCCCAGTTGTATCAACTTTCATCCATTTATTTTGTAGAATTTAACAACCTCGGAACCCTGTTTGTAGTTTAGAGTATAAAGTATGGTAGGTACGCGCAATCTTTATTTAAATACTAGCTGCCGCCCGGCGGTTTCACCCGCGTAGTTCCCGTTCCCGTGATCACAGGGGGATGAAAAATAGATGTTGCCCGATTCTCAGACCTACCCAATATGCACACAAAATTTCATGAGAATCGGTAAAGCCGGAGGAGTTTAATCACAAACACCGCGACACGAGAATTTTATATATTAGATCAAATCTAACGTTTAAGTAATTGTACTCTATCTAACTGTTAACTGCTTATCAACTAGCTGGTAGTGGTAGATAGTTAAGTAAGAGGATTACCTAGTCCAGCGGCAGCGTCGTTCACGGTCGTGGAGGCAGATGCCATGTCGCTCGAAGCAATCGTCATAGTTCGTCACGCATGTGTTGGGCGACTTTGTTCGGCGTTGTGTTACGTGTACCTAAAAATCAATAACACAATTATTTTTATCATCTTGCAATTTCCCATAGTGACCACAAAAAATGCCTATTTGATCCTGTCTATTGTACACGTAATATGTACAGGTTTAATCCCTAAGGCCTTGGTTACAAGCAATGGACAAAAATAATCCACAAGCTCGGCTAACGAACCTGTGTGATCCCCAGTAATGAGAGTGTGGCTTGACACAGACGAGGGATTCATTACAGAATAAAGATAGAATCATTGAAATATAACAATAATGAATATTAATTTCCTACTGAAATATTCTCTAATGTCAGTAAATTCAATAAATCAACCTACTATGTACCTACTGCTATATAAATATTTTCGTGGTATATTTAAATTATAGTAGGTATTTAGTATAAAAAGCTGCAATTATATTGTAAGTTTAAACCAACCTTGCAAGTGCAACCTCGTTTATAAAGAAGTCTGAACCCTTTACGTTGTCGTGGAGTAACTTCACGCCACTTATTGACGTACCCGCAGAGATCTATATGAGCTTGAAGGTGCATCACACGACCTGGAAATGAAATGAGTTTGTTTGTATTACAATAGGACAGCCTTTCTCTTTAGCGTTTTCCAATTTTCACCTTACAAGTTAGTTACCATTCTGAATGATTTTCTCTGACCTAAAAGTATCTTTCAAGGCTTTGTTCTAGTGTTCGTTTGTGAACTTCACTGTGTTTTGGTAAATACATATTATATGTTATACATAATTAATTCTATATGCAGTAAAGAATAATATATTGATATATCAATAATTTTTTTTAGGATCTGGCCATGGATATTGAATAAGTAGGTGTTGTTATTAACAATTTCCTCAATTATGAACATGTAGTGTTTTATCAGCTTATATACGTCTCCACCGAGGACCTCGAGCCTCGCACCGAAAGGGTATTTAGGCCATAGTCCAACACGCGGGCCTAGTGCGGATTGGTGGACTTTATATGCCTTTAATTGTGACGTCTCGGCCATGCAGGTTTCCTCACGTTGTTTGTCTTTCACCGAAAGCCAGTGGTGTGATGATGACGTATTTAATTTATTATGTATTTTTAAAAGGGTTTTATTTTTGTGGTAAATGGATCAGCGAGTGGTGAAACATTTTACCTGTAATAACATAGGTCTCCCTTGGCTGCAGGCTGACTCCACACATCGACTCTTGGTTCGGCGTTAATAACCGACCAGATTTTAGTGCCAAAGCAGCTTTTGGTGATTGCTGTAATCCCAAAATAAAAAAGTTATATATATACCATACCACGAGCATTGTTTACCTACAATTAGATGGCTGTGTCAGCCTGTGTCAATACAAATAAAAAATATTTAAAAATAGCTTTTATAATTTATAATACGAATTGCCTCGATTTTCCAAAAACAATTAATAAACATTTGCGAGTTACGAATATTTTTAAATTTACTTCGTTTCGTTTATCCTAAAGTCGTTGTTTTTTGTTTTTATTCAATAGGTTTTGTTATTAATTGATTTGATCTCTGACAACTAAATAAATTCTTAAATGTCACTGTAATTCCAATGTGCTGTACTTACTTTGAATACGTTGCGTATTTTAACTTTGTAGGAGTCGTAGAATTCATTGGTTCCACGGAACGTTTTTTGTACTCTGCCAACGATTACTGAAAATAAATCGAATGCGTTAATGAGTTTGCTTTTTATCTCAGGGTAACGTTATTTTCATAGTTATCGAATAAAGTTATATATTATACTTATTTGCTAAATAAGAAGTGTTTATAATGACATTGATAAAATTATAATACATTACATTTATTTAGATGTTATTTCGTAGTATCATAGCTCAATTAAAATAAAGTAGCTAAGAAACCGTAGGTATTATTCTAGTTTAACTATCCGTAAATTGTAAATAGGTACTCACCAAAATCGCTGTTACAAAAATGTGTTTGTGGATGCTCAAATAAGCATGAGCAAGCAATGGCGGTGCGATAACTCGCCGCCACCACCGCTAACGCCAGCCACCTCGTCAGCATACTATATTAGGTTTTCTGTAACCAAAAACGAATAACATATTAAAAAACTATCTAATTTCCATTGTACAAGCTTTGATTAATTTATTCAATAGACCGCTTGAGATTTTGGAGAGTGTGCGCAGGATCTATTCGATCTTATTCCACCATCCCCTTTTTTACACCGAACCACAAGACGCCGGGATAATTTCCACCCATACGTTGTCGACATACCGAACATACGGACACATCGGTTCGCTTCCACATTTATAATGCGGACAGCGAGGGAGTGGAATTTGCTTCCGGCGTCTGTGTTTCCCGACGCCTACAATCTTGTAATTTTCAAGGCTAGGGTGAATAGGTTTCTTCTGGGCAAGCATGCTCCATCCTAGGTTTCGGCAGCGTCTTGTATGGACGGGTCAGAGACCAAATGCAAGCCCATCCTTAATAAAAAAAAAAAAGAGATAATAGCGCTCTTATGTTGGTATTACATCTATGAATTGATTTTAACCTAGATATAAACCAACTGTACCTATTATGTATTTGTAAAAATAAATAAACTGACTAACTGATTGAAAATACGTCATTTACTGTAATGTGTTGACGTTCTGAGCAGTCTCGTTTTACGCGTTTTCTAATTTTATATTATTTACGACGGTATCGGTATGCCACGTCAGAAATTTAAATGCGTTTTCATAGAACTCCATATATATATACAATAGGTACCTACTCCCTCGTACTATAGGTCTCTCTCGAGAATTCATAGTAATATGATAAATCGTGTAGTGTCATATCGCGCTTCAACATATGTATTTAGAAATGCTTTATGCTTGTTATACAATTGACTAACAAATGGCATTCGAATCAACAAAGACAATATTCAAACAGCTAGTAACTTATACCCACCCATTTCATTTAGCATTATAATCTCGGTGCATTTCGAGTATAAAAGCTTGTAAAAAGACAATGAGCAGAAAGGGCGCTCGTTGACCGTAAAGTTAAAAATGATCGTAACCCCATTAGCCCCGGAAATTAAATGATAAAGATCGCTGTATTGAATACGGTACAATGTGACTAAATATCACATGTTAAAATACCAGACGTCTGTTGTATGTCGTAATAGTTAACGATCCGTTTCAAATTCCACAAAGTTTGGTAGCATGTGTCCAGGCCCTGCGCTATCATCGGCATCGAACCATAAGTATGTACCTACCTACGTATGCGTTTATGGGTTACCAGATTCCAGATTGATGTCCATAATTAAAGACTCGAGCATAGATATAAGTTATTTCACTCATAGAAGTATAACCAATTGATGAAATCTATTTATGATTTTCGTGTGATTCCATCGTTTGTCAATATATTAGGAATGGCGTGTCGAAGAAACAAACACGTTCATCACTTTAATAGTTTGCCTAACAATTTTTATTTCATATGACCTCGTCTCTAAATTATGATTCAGTTCTAATAGGAAAGTTGTTTTATATCCACTTGTAACACCGAAAAGACAATCAATTATGAGAATGAACTTTAAATTGATTAAGTTTGGTAGTGGGTAAACCTATCAATTTCTATCCTCGACGCGGACGCCGTAAATCGGGTGAGTACCGCGGATAATTTATTAGCGTGGCCACCTCGTGGCTCCCGGCTACCACAAGATGATACTTGTGACCTACATAACAAGGTAACCATGTTTTAGTTCCTTTCATTCATATGTTGTTGTTGTTATAAATACACGCATTAACGATAAAAGTTGTCCATAACTTAATTTAAAATCGAAATCATATTCTTGGTCAATATGGTCTTGGTCTTGGCTTTAAAATAAAAATGTAGGTTAATATTTCATTTAATGTTGGGAACGATATAAAATTAGTGTTATATTATTATTCAGGAGGAATTTTAAAATCGTATATCCACAATCGAAATATTATAAAAATGCAAATGATGACTCACAAAAAGCTCGTATCTTGGTTCCAGCACATAACACACCGCTCTACAGCGCATCGCTCTCACGAGTACACAATATTTAACCAGTGCGCTTACCTTTTGTGTACCTTACCGAGACTATGGAACAATTCAGCGTTGATGCGTTTTCGGCTAAAAATTACAATGCGGAAAGTTTATGGGTGCATTCCCATAGTCGCGCCTGTGGTTCCGAACAAGCGCCTTGTTGCAACAATGCCTCATTTGTCAGGGTTCGTCGAGAAACCCAAGAACGTTGACATTTTCAGCTTAAACATAATTGTGACATTTATTCGGACATTAAAGTAAGCTATGCAATCATTCAGAAAAATGGATATATATCTATTGTTTAGGTTTTTGATGATTTATTTCTAAAATATGACTCATATGTTCATAATTGAGCAGCTAGTAGAATGCCACGAAGTAAATTTACTTCGATCACTATTTAATTTACATATTTATTACCATCTTTGACAATGAATTACTGTCAGATTAATGTATTTATCGCATTATGATCATAAAAAGACACCTTGTTCAGCATTTAATTTACATACTTAACAATATTATAATAAATACCTAATAATGTCATAATTCTCCATAAATTGTTTCTTACTTTATAAGGTGAAAAGTGAGTTTCTGATGTCCATTTATTATTAAAAATTCTCCATAAACTAGCAGAACCCACAATTCAGAAAAAGAAATGCCCGATCGCATTTTCTTAAAATTTGTATACCTAGCTATCGTTACTATTAGTTCATACTATACGAAATTTGAGGGCGATTTAATAACTTTGATTGAGGTAATTAGCTAGCTATATTTTATGCATAGCGTATTCTATTTATATATTAAACTTCTCAAACATAATTTATGAGACTAAAGTTAACTTTAGCGATTTATTTCCTTATGGAGGTAGGTTATATTGGTAATTGACAGGTACATTAGCTGTAAATAGCTTTTAGTGTTTTGTGGTCAAAAGCCAAGGCATAGTAGGTACCTACCTACTAATGTTTCATGCTCATGCATGCCAGTAGGTACATACCAACTGGTGAAAATCTATAGCAATAACCTAAATATTTAGATCTTCAACCAAACGCTATGACTTATTTTTTATATTGATTTTTATATATTTTTATATTAATGTACATTGATTAAAAACTATTTGACAATCACCGTCAACCGCTACTCATTATCGTTGTCTATCGACCATCTTTGACGATGTCAGAAAAACAGACGTATCTCATAAATCCATCGGTCCAACCTGTACATAACTCGTGATACTTCAATTATACTAGTAAACATGTCAATCAATCTCCTCGCTTTAATCCATTCGTCATCAAACTGGCTTTTGCAAAAAGCAATGATGTTTAATAGCTAGGTACATTAACTTATTGTTTTTATACCAAATGACAATGTAGGTATGTAGAATACCTTTGAATACATAGGTACTTAGGTAAGTCTATTAGTCTAGGAATCCTTCAAAATTAAAAAGTAACATTTGCGGTCGGAACTCGGAAGCGTAATTGATTAATATTATCACATTGCCACAATATTTATCGTTGTTATGTTAAATCTACAACAAAGATTAAGTGCAATAAATAAATACACACGATAAATAATACAATAAGTAAATAAATAAACGTGGACGTACCTACATTTTTGATGCCCTTCAATAATGTGTCTATAAAAAAATATGATTCATATGCTGCAGCAGAAATGAAGTATGTAATATCATATCATACATAAATACCAGAGATAAAAATATTTTACCGAATAATGCCAAGTAAATGTGCTGACATGCAGCCAGTCCAATTTATTTATTATATTATGCATATTTTTATGAATGACGAATGAAAATGTGCAATGAGTATAAAATGTTAATGGTCACTTTATGAGGTTTTGAAGAGGTTTCTCTTAAGTGATGGATTCAAGTTTTATCGAGTAGATGTACTACATTTTTTATTCTTTTGCATATATGTGTTAGGTACCTACTTCTTATTTTTATATTTGGTACGAAATTGTTCTTCTTGTGATTTGCGATTGGTATAGTGACCTCTCACATATCGTACTACATGAAATTTGGCTCAGAGTTATAATATGTTCTAGATCAACACACAGGCTATATCTGTCCTTATAAATCGAAATCGATAAAATTGAAAACCACTGGAAACTCGATTGAGACCGCGGGGGGGATTATCTAATGAAATAAGAAATATTTTTATATAATGTAGATAAATAGATTGTATCTTATAATTCAGTGAGGAGCGTTTCCTATTACATAATCTGCTTTCCTTATTCAGCAGAATCAACGACACTGTAAGTGGTAAAACAAACCTTATTTTCATTACTACCACAGTGAACGCTGAGTTAATAAAACTCATCATATTTCCGATTCAATTTACTGCTAACTGGGTCCAAAGCTCGTTTACATTCGAACGAACTGTTTGTTTACCTGTAAGTGGCTTATAATTGCTATGTAGGTGTATTTGAATACTATGCTTCCACCGATACATTCCTTGGTACCTATTATTTTTATGATCGGAAAGAATTTGAGTATCGAGAAGAACCGACCATAGGTGAGAGGCTTACAAATAATGGCAAATCATTTAAATCGATTATGTACCTTTAAAATCTATCCTTCCCTTATCTTGGTACCGGGTACCTGATAAGGGAAGGATAAATAATGCAAAATTTTGATTATACTCGTATATATATAGACAAATCGTGTGTTATTATATTATATGTTTACCTATGTTTTGCCATTCCATATATAGATAGTAATGGCAGAAATCAAACAAATCGTTTAAATAATCAATCAATACAGACAACAATCGTAAACATAATGTATTCAGCTTAAATATTGCTCAATTAGCCTCAACCACAATATTTTCTGAAAAAAATAATAATGCATATATGGATCCATTGTCACAGTGTACAAATATTGTTTTTGTAAAAAAATATGTTGTCGAGACTTGGTTTATTAGCAACGTAGCATGAATTTTAAAGTATGTAAAACCAAGATTTAAGTTTTTACATAAAGTGCAATGAATCGGCACGTAATGGAATATGAGTGTGTTTGGTATGTGGCCAACTCACGTAGTGCGGTGATGTGTCGTCAGATGCAGTCAGCGGCGCGCGGGGCGGTTGGGCTCAATTGCAGTAGGCGACGTAGATGCGATACACACTTATCTATTATTAGTTATTACTGATAAATCAGTTTCCACACGATAGTAAGAAATATATGCGTGTCACAGGATTCACAGTACACGAGTCTGTAGCTATTCACTCCTTGCTCCACTTTTACATTCAGTATGCAATATATCGCCTTAACCCGTATAATGAAAGTGTTAATCGTTTGCACGATTATAATAAATAATAGGAATTAAACCGCTCGCGCTCGATCTTCACAGCATAATGGTTAAACTTATTTTAAACCAATTAACTTTACCGTTTATTTTATATGCATAACACTTACTGTTTTTTATCGGGCATTAAACCACATAGCATTGAGCTTCACCAATTACTAAGAAATGTGTGCAAACAACGTGTCTTGTAAATAAATAATAACGAAATATGTTTCCGCATGAGTCAGTTGAGTGCGGAGCGCGTCTCTTCTATTCAGCATGCGGCGGCGTCAGTGAACCGCTGACCCCGCGACGATCTTAACATAGGATTACAAGCGAACTTGACCGCCCACGTGCACAAACACTTTCATACACCACCGGCACCGGGCTCCGCCACTCAGCCCTAGATGTAGACCTGCAGTCATTGGACGACAAATGAAAAGCTTACACAGGCATCTGTTTCTACAATCAATAGACGATTATGTCTGAAGCCATATGCTTACTATACGCATAATGCGCAGCTGTGCTGAATGTGCCCATCTATCAAAATCAATCATTGTCATTTCTTTTCACGAGGAACGTTGACTCAATTTAAAGTTTGTGTCGTAGTGCCTTGCCTACCAGCTTTCACAACCATTATCCGAGGTAGTTACATCGATAGCGGTTCTTCGACACCGATAGGACCCTATCGATTCTTGGATCGGACCATTACATCGATTTATGAGACGAGATCTCAGATTGGCGACACATTATAAATCTTTTTGCCAATTTTGTTGGATCACATTGCCGCCACGTTGAATCGACGTAAATATCTCAAATGTTTTCTCCTTCTGTCACTGCTATGTTGTAAGCGATATCCGATGGTATGTATCAAATGGAACTACTTTTTAGGGTTCCGTTTTTTTGCTATAGGGTATGAATGCCATAGTCTTTCATTCATTTATTTCATTCAGATGCTATAAATAGATGCCTCATTGAATAAGAGATACAGGACCGATATATAATTGTTATTTATTGATAAATCCCTTCAAAGAAAAAAATCGGTGGTGGTATTATCGTAGGTTATTGAAATATTTAATAAATAGGTAGGTACCTTCTACTGGAGTAATTATACAGATCGAAACAACGGTCTATGTCCGTATCCATCGATCTTTGCGAGCGTGACAAAGTATTTCGCGGTTAGAGGCTTCAATATATACTTATTATGGTCTTCTCGATTCATTGAATATGTTATTGTCCATGTAAAATATTTTCATGAAATAATTATTACAACAGAGAAATGATTAATACTTAGCAGTGTTCTAAAAATATTTATGACAATATTATGAGTCATGGTAAAATAATGCTCACGCTTATATTTTGTTGGTTGGGCGAGCATCGTTCGTACAACATGTACCTATATACTTATTATAATTATAACTATTTGCCGGAGAAAGCAGCCTGCGCAAGCGCACCGTTAATCTCGTGCTGCACCAAGCCTTCAAGGTTAACTTTCGCGACTAGTTGTCATACCATACCAGTGCAGTTGGTATTATCATTATTATTACGCATCGCAAAATCAAAGAATGATACTCACGTTATATTTGCATAATTATTTGATGTAGGTAGGTTATTAATGAGATCATGCTTTGGTGACCGGATAATTTATCTTGCTGTTATCTATTGATTGTTGTTATTATTGTTCTAGCATAGTATTACTAATATCAACCTTAAATATATTAAATGTATAAACAAAAATATCTTGATAGGTAGGTAGGTACTTTCTTTACGCGCCGCCAATCGGATTCCAAAGTATTCCTATGCTAAGCTTGTTCTATGGTAACCTGATCTGATCCACTATTTGCATATGCTAGTTTCAATTGCATAGGTAATTTTATACAAATTATAACATCAGGCACTGAACAAACGTATACGTCTATGCGTCTGCAATGTGTGTCTAGGGTCTAGGGATCCAAACCACGACTAGCAGCTTTAAGGTAAGGGTACAACTAAATACTAGCTAGACCAACTGCCAAGTCATATTATGTTAGAAACTCTGGAGTTTCTAGCACTGCTGCTGTGAACGTTGGAAACTAATTCCATTCACCAATATTGGCTATTGTCTATTTGCCAACATGGTAGGTTGAACATTATCCCGCGGTATTTCATTTGCTCGTCTTGCCTCTGACAGCTACATAATACTTGGACTCTACTTAAATAAGGGCATTCAACTTCTTCTTATTTTTTTTGTGTTATGGTGCAAAGTCTATAAAAGCGTATATTTTATCACTTACGTTTTTTTTAATGTAGGTAGTTAAGTGTGATCGTTATTTTTAACCACATTATTGAATTTTGTACATAAAGTTTGGCGATGCAAAGTTGTTGTCCTCAAGATATTTATTGCTTGAATAGGGTTTAATATTCTTAAAACAGAACATATCCAAGTCCGACAGTGTTGTACATATGACACAGCGATACACATTTTACTTACAATACCTAGGGTAAAAGTGGGATAGATGCCCTTGGAGGATAGACGCCGCACCTTAAAAAAAGAGAATTTAGAACCAAGTTCACGCTCTAGTACCATGTTCCTCAGACAGATCTGGCCCCGCACAGCTCAGTCCACGCACGCGCTTCGACAGGACTGCACGTATCGCCGCTTGAGTTAAAAAAATGTTGCAAAATTTTATCGCGCTTGCTTGATTCTTGTGACAGTGACATTTTGACGTGTTCAGAACATTCGTTTTCGAAGGTAAGTTATAAGTGTGTATTGTTATTTAAATAGTATGTATCATTTATATTTATGGTGTGTTTATAAAATTACGAAATTATTTAAGTATTTTTATTTATTTGCTGGGGCGTCTATCCCTACTAAAAAGGATAGAGGCCCCACTATTGACTGAGTATAGACGCCCTTAGAGGCATATATCCTCTATGACTTATTCACAGGTACTTAGGCTATAGGTAAGATTTTTTTAAATAACGTAACTATCTAGTTAATATGCAACTTAGTAGGAAAATTGACTTTCAAGTTTATTTATGAGCTGTTTATACGTTTACATGTCGTACTTCACTGTACTTGTAAAAAACTGTGAAAAACTTACTTTGGGTTAGTAATAGAGGAATTAATTGCCCTTATCAAATTCAATTTAGGCACTGTCTTCTTAGTTTGTTTTTTCATACTTGTCCTTTTTGAATCCTCAGTTTTTTTCTGTTCCTGTTAATTTCTTCTTTTTTAGGAAAACATCCCACACTGGACGACAACGAGAAACGTCTCGTAGCGCACATACAAAAATTAGAAAAGGCAGGATTTCCCACAACACGACAGGATGTAAGAAGACACAAGAAGGAAAAGAAAACCTTATAATATATTATTGCAACTAAGAAAGCAAATAAACATTTTATTTAATTTTCTACGATTTTTTTTATTATTACGGAGGCATCTATCCCATTGTAGGGCATCTATACTCATGTCAAAATTTTGCCAGGGGCAACTACCCCATACAGTAGGCGTCTATCCTCAAACAATAAGTCTTTTTTAGAGCCGAATATCTACAAATCTACGGTATGCATTGAATAATGATATGAGTAGATAGTAAGTATAAGGACTATAGTTGTTACAAATAGTTAACTCACTCGAATAGTGCTTTAAAAAAAAAAGTTATAGTCAGCTTTCAAAAAGTGGGGCATCTATCCCATGTTTACCCTAAGTGTCAGCTTATTCAAAAGTTGATTGAAGGCACGGCAGGCTTTTGTAGTGCATGTCTTGAATAGTAAAAAATAAAAAGAATTACATGACTCGACAAATGACTCTTGACTTTTAGATACGCTAAATAAAGGTTGATAAGAAAATCGTTTATAGTCAATTTGTAGGCACTTAAATATTTTTTTTCTTTATTATCTAAAACTGATGAGTCCTATAATATATATAATTGTTTTTATTGATATTATAATATGGAAACATGTTTGTTATACCAGTTTTAAGTAACCCGCTTCTGGGAACCATTATCAGTTCGTAGGTACGAGTATATTAAAAACCCATATTTTTTGTCAGTTACATGTTAAATACTTATGATAAGCTAGCTGATCCGCGAAATTTTGTCTGCGTCACATCTTTCCCGGTCATGCAATAATTTTCAATAATTCTCACCTCTTATTGTTATAGGCTTTATATTTTATTAAGCCGACAGTATTCTTCGATAAATGGGCTACCAGACACAAATATGTTTCTTTAATTAGAACTTGTACCTATCTACTATCTAGTTTCGGAGCCTATTCAGTATCTCCAATAAATTTTCTATACACTCTTTACAATACGTATTAGTTAAAATAAACCACCCCTAAATAAAAGTCAGAGAGAGTCAAGAAAAGTTTGAACGTTCATCGACCATTTCTATAATGGAAACGGCTACGACCAACCTCTTGAGGTTTATTCATTAATCTCATAAGTATTTAAGAAACTAAGTTAATGGTCATAAAAATATATCTACCTATTTTACAGTAGCTAATAAAATTCACCATAAAATATTTTTTTCGTCATAGTCGCCGTCTATCGCGGCGATAAGAAAGTTACGTCACTCAGCCGTACCGCAGCCACTGAATGGACCATGATTCATAGCATATTATTTTTAGCCTATTCCCGTAATCACTTAATTTACTACGAACCACGATGATTCTCATACCACTGATATTTTAATTGAGAAACAGCAACAATAATTACTAATGACTCGCCTAACATCGCGCTTGAGTTTTAATTGTTCTTAGTTACCTACTATTTATTACTAACTTCTTTACAGTGGTGGGCGTCGATGTATATTTATTTTTACTTGTCATTCAAATAATAATATACATATACATCTACTACGATGGTATCCTCAAGAATATTTATTTAATATTATTTAAATATCTTTTATTCTTATAGTAATTTACAGGTCCAAGGTATGTAAACTGTATAAATAGGTGATATTACCATAAGAAGATGGCTATAAATAAACTATATTTTTATTTATTTCTTATCGTCTGGGGAACAGTGGCTCACCCTGAAATGCCTCGGTTAAATAAAAATAAAGTGGCCTATCGCGTCTCCATACTTCGTATCCGTTGAACATATCGTTCGCTTTTTGCGCCCCTATGTATTATTCATGGCGAACTGCCTCACTTGTTCCTGCATTGTCTACGCGTCTGCAATCATGAAATTTATGCGTAAAGCCTTTAGGCAGATCACAGCATTAATGGAGGGCCTGAGTCACCATCATCGGTGTCGTGGAAATAATCGAGGTTGTCCACTTCTTGAGCCGCCCGATGCTGATTTATGAGACTACTATCGATATTGATCGATGTGTCTGCGATTATGATTATAAAAATTGCGAAAAACCCTAAAAAACAAAACTTTTTTTAACACCATAATATAACATTTGGATTGGTTCATAATTATATCCTACATGCTTCGCATTTAACTAGCGTCGAATCTTTCGGATTTCCCAGAAAATAAATTATTTTAGTTTAAAACAAACTATATCGTTACGAATTTGTAATAAGTTCTATGTTATAAATGTATTCACATTAAAATCATGTCGAGGATTCATTACCTATTTGATATCCTATCTATAGTACTTATTTATTCACTGAATCAGTGTTTGTAATCTATAGATAAGCTTGTAGTCTTTCAATACATAATACTATGGAAGGGTATCTATAAATGAACTTTGCTAAACAAACGTGTGGTGTGTTCCACCGTTTTAAGAGCAACTGCTATCAATCAAACAGAGATAAAACGACTTCTGTACTTATTCAAAGCTACCTTTGCCCTTTTCGGATAATATCTTGATACCTACATAATCCAATCGTTCTAACCTTTACCGGTGATGAATGATTTAATATGGTATTAAGTTTGACATGTTTGTCCATTCTCTTTTTTGTCTACAGTAAAGTTAGTACTTATTCGAGTAGGTTAAAGTAATCATTGTAGACAGGGCTAGGTGTACCTATACGTGAATAACATTGAAACATTATGAATGACGGTAATATTACACAATAAGGTAAACGCATTGATATTTTTAGATATTACACGTGGTTATTGCTTAGTCTTACTGAAAAGGTCGTAAAGATGCGAGTTTCGTGTTATTCCATTGTCTTGAACCATAAATCAAACATTTAACAGACTAACTCGCTGTCATACCAATAAACCACTACAAAGCGTGTGTGAGTTCGAGCAACTGTTACATATTACCACTGCGCTTTTATTGTTACGGGATTGTGGGTTACGAACTGTTTGGTCACTGATGTTATGGATACAATTGATGGGTCCGCCTTATTCGAAGGTATAATGAATAACAGAAATATTCTCAGAGACATAAACTTTGGTCAAAATTAGTTAAAAGAGACATGTCAATGTCATGTTATACCCATATAATATTATTATATTAAAATGTAAGTAGGTATGTACTTACAAAAACCTACGCTACTCTATGTATCTACCTAAATAAAGTTGTCTATATTTGTTAAAGTGACATCATTTTGTTTTTTTATGGTAGGTTCCAACTACGTTATGTTTTGTCAAATGGTTCAACAACCAATAGGTAAATGAAATAATAATGATGATATATTTTTATTAAAATAATAGAGACGAAAATATAAATCAAGTTATATCCGATCAATTTATATAAATTACAAAATGTGAGCGTCGAAGGGACATCGCCAAGATAAATTATCGCCGTTCCCCTTTGAACGTCATGTAATTAACACTCATATACAATCTTACAACATGTATTCAATCTAGAATTCTAGATCATAATATAATGGAATAAGTGCGACACGAACCGCTAAAACCGAGTAGCGACTTATTAACTAGGATAAATAAAATCCGAAAAATCTGTATAGGGAAAACCGTATAAAAATCCGTAACAGTATTTTCCGAGATTATAACTGAGTAGGTAGGTATATATAGCTGTCTGTCTGGTAAAAAAAAAATTTAAATGCTTTATGTAAGTAATTTTTTAAAATGAAATCGAAACTCTAAAACTAATCTGAGCAGTTTTTCTAACGTCTTAATAATATAATATTGTATGATATTAAATATCTACCATATCCAATTAAATAAATAAAAATTTAGGTAATATGTTAGTCTAAGCTTAGTGATTTCGATCAATTTTATTTCAGTCTAGAGATATTTTATTGTTACCTAATTAAATAGACAACAAAACAAAGACTTCAAATCTTGGTTACATAAAATGAAAAATAAACATTTTTGAAACGTCTGGCATAAACTAGGTTTACGATCTTTAAAACGAGCTCTAGGTTATGAAAGAATTCTCAAAACAATCTGAAATCCGTTTGCGCATAAAACCAGGTGGGCTTGGAAATAAAAACAGTGTTCGGCCTTCATTATATTATTTATGCTTGTGGCCGTTGTGAAGAAAAGTGAAGGCGTCTGGTCTGGGATTGACGCGACCTCACCTGTTCGCAAATGGCCAATTTCAAGATGTATTACCCTTTGTTCAGCAGGACCTCCATCGCCACCGCCGTGTGGCGGCTATTATTGCGATTTAACGATTGCATTTCCAGCGGTCATTTTGGATTAGTTTTTTTTAAATCAATTTAATTATATTTACTTTTGAAATTATAGAGTATGATCCTGATGTAGGTAGCTGATACGTTGTTCACAAATATTTGTTCGAACATTATTCTGGAAATGGAAATGTAACGATACTAGATACGAGAAATAGTCGTGTCTTCCTCCTTGTATCCATTTGTTTACGATCTGTAAAACATTAGCAGAGTTTCTCCAATTTGTGACGGTAAAGGTACCTACATAGAGGTGTTGTAAGACACACAGTTTGTATGTAGTTACGTGCTAAACAAACGAAGAGCGCCTTTCGACACGGGTGCAGTTATTAGCGGCCCTTCATATGGAGATGTCGATGTCTGTCGGTTCACTGACGACATTCTTCTTATTGCTACAAAATTCTTTAAATTCTTTTGTAATGTTTTAATAAATCCACTTACGCATACTTATGACCGAAATTTTTTTAATAACAAACACATGATTCGAGTGAAGGAATGACTAAGGAATATAATATATAAACATCAATAGGTGGATTGGATTACAAATCGGATCAAATCAATCATACCAATCTGTTATTTTTAGATTCATGTATATCCCTATTTCGCAAACTCGAAAAATTCTGAACAAGGAAGGCTCATAGTGGAATCCACAGTCATAGTCAGTCGTTGCCGACTAGGAGAATAGTTAGAAGAGATATATATAGGTAATAAATAGACGCAAAAAGAAAGTTACTCTTATTAAACTATGTACATGCGATTCAAAATCAAGTGACATAATTTACACTAGTGCTGCTGTTCGTCTAGGTCAGCTGGCCTCGACCTATTTCGGAGACGCATGACACCTAATTTAGTCATTGAGAACAATATTTCGAATAATAATTGAGGTAGCTATGAGTAAGGCAATGAATTAATTATTTTACTTGCACTCACCAACTAGAAGCCGTGATTCCTATTGAGTTCGCATATAAACAAACTGAGGGATATTTTTGAACTGTTTCAATGAAAAACATTCTACTTCTACTGGTTAGGGAATAGTCCGTTAAGTTTTGTACTTATTATGTACCTACCTAACTTTATTTTTGTTCTTCATTTCATGAAACCGTTTCCGCTGTACTACATTATACCAACTAGGTATAGGTATAATTACGTCTATTGCAATTAAATATTCTTATTCGTGATTCAGGCATAATTAAACGTTATTTTATATCAGTATGTAAATAAACTTATGTAAATAAATGACATTGAAACACTACTATAATTAAAGGAAATTAACTCCTTGTAAGAGATTGGGTGTACCTATAGAACTCGCGAGTTATTATATTGTCTGTAGTAGATTTTCCTGATCCTTCCAACTTTGCATAAACTTAACATAATTAAGGAAACGATTTCAAACGTGGTATAAAGTTTTATGAATTAATTATAATGTTTTTAATCTTAAATTTTAACATTAAATAATCTGTTCAAAAGTGTCAGTAGTCGCAAACAATAATTGAGTGATACTAAAGCCAAATGAACCGTTGTCTGTCTGTATGTCTGTTCGTAGCTTAGGTACTACACTTTATAGTTTGTAGTCAAGTAGTGTTCTAGTCAAATTGTTTCATCACTTTAATTCAGAAGTGATATTTAATTAATTTATGTTTTGTATGTAGCTATAAAAACGTTTGTTATATCAATTCCAGTTGTTTTTATTTCTTATGCCCACATAGCTGAAACATCGCATCGCTTCACATATGCTATGGTACACATCGTACTATTCATGCCAACAACATTATCTCAAAATAACGCAGCTAAATATTTACGTGAAAGCGACATTCAAAAAGGTTATTCATTAGGTATACTTAATGCAATGTAATTAATACAGCTTTATTTATAGACGGCTTGGTTTTCACTTATTTCTAATCCTTCATCTTTTACTTAACTACTTATATTAAATGTGACGAAGGTCGGAAATATTATTAGGGGAATCCCAACAATTGTACGACTAAGAATACTTCTATGATTTAATTTATGACTTGACTTATTAATATAATAGGTACGTAGATCCAGACGAATGATCCAATTCATTTAATGTTCACAATGCATAGGCCCCATCGCCTACGAATGGCGTATGATTACCGCATACAATAAAGTCGTTTGTTATACTGCGATTAATGATTTGATAATGCATTTCAATTTATGGCATCATTGAGTCCAGCGCCCTCGAATGATGACATCAATCTTCTTCTATCCTAGTTTCTATTGATCCTGCACTAAGTATATAAGCCCGATAGTGCATTATTTCTTATACATATCGTAAAAATATATAAACAGAACATAGCCTAAGGTAAATATTGGTAAAGGAAAATTAAATAAAAATGACAAAGGAGAAAAATGATAATAAAAAATTAACTACATTTAAACGAACTGCACTAATGTTTACGGAAATTATAATCATAGTTAATTTACTTTTGATAGCAGCGCGTATGTGTAGGTATTTACGTATTTAAGCCGATTAGTGTGTCACGATGTCGCTCTTATCTTGTTAATCTTATGCACTGGCGAGTCTGAGGCATAGAGTCACGAAGCGGCATGCCTTTCTTATCGGGTCTTGGACGCTAAACCAAGGTCGCTTGCTATCATTGCAACAAAACGTAATAACATAACTTGCTGATGGTACCAACGAACTAAAAGAAAGTTTATACACGAACGCATTTATGTCACTCTTATAATGACACTTGTACCGAATTGTACTGAATGCTAGGGACCAACGAGTATCAATAAAACACTTCGTAATTTACAATAACTTTACTGTCATCATCTTTCATTTTTATAACAATAAATAATTATTTGATCATAATATCTTTTGTCGACGAACCAGCCTAATACCATTATTAGGCTGGTTCGTCGACAAAAGATATTATGATATTATTATGATATTTGTAAAACAGTTTATCTCCCCATGGAGATAAACTGTTTTACAAACAAAAAATATTCACGTGAGAGTTCTTTTTGGCCCACACAACTCCTAATAAGGGTTATTTAAAAGAAAAATGAAGATTTTTTGTACTTTGGTTTGAAACGATCTCGGTGGCCCACTTTGTAATCACCACGATTAACTGCACCTGAACGCAGCAACATCGAGTAGAGTACTGCAGCATGTCTGACGTCATAGGGATAAACAATAGTACACTAATCTAAAAAACTGGATTAATACTACATTGCTACATTCCAGGGAAATAAATACGGAACTTCACATTATTAATTTATTCCTAAGTGCCAATACTAAGTTCATGTTATAATATCCTGGAACATGATATCAGAGTTATGTATAGCAAATTCCAATTCAACGAAATCCTATGCATATAGAAATCAAACCCGGAACCCTTGGCACGAAACAGAAACGCAACGAACGGCTGTGCCAAATCGTTCGTCAATGTCAGTAATTTATTCTGCTTTTCGTAATCTTTTCGAAAAAAATATGTACGCAAGTCATGCACTGCAAGTACTGCAACCCAAAATAAGTAGTGCACTTAACCAATGTAACCTTTCTTATGGTACAGCGTATATATGAAGAGTGAAGCAGTAGGTAATCAAAGACACAAAGCAAAATCTTTATAAGCATGGTATTTTTTCGTGTTAGATTCTGATCTGTATATAAGTACTTAGTTTTTTTGCTCGCCTTGGCGGGGGCACCTGCGTGCCCTCAGATTTGAATTATTAAAAATGTTTTATTAATAGTATTGTATTCTGAATATACAATTAATAAATATAAATCACTCGAAAAATAAACAAGGAATTCTTATTTCTCTCATTTTCTTAAATAAATGGTCGATAGTAGGGTTTCGCAGGTAGGTATCAGGTTTGGCGTCGAGGATGACTCTGTGTGACTGACGCTTAGTTATGCTGTTTTAATTCTGCTTTTCAAATATGGCATGGTAATATGCATATTGCTCAGAATAAATAGGCCAAGTATTGTGCATCAACGATGCGCATAAGCAATCTGACTCGCGGTCTAATTATAGCGAGCCAGGGCTTGTCACGATACCTGATGCTCGACAATATTATTCTTTGAACATCAAGTATTTCATTGACAAAAAATGTATCCTACTCTTATTTATAGCAGCAACACATCGGTAACCATCTATGGTAATCATTTTAAGGGTTCTTTACAATGCAAATTCCTCAAACTGCATGCTATGTTGTTATTTTTCAATATCTTATACAGCTCCACAAGAAGTTTGAATTAATGTGTTAAATAAAAAATATATTTTAATGAGTAAATAATCGTTTCTGTGTTTATTTTTATCTTGGAACATTCTTTTGTCACGGTATAGTGGACTACATATAAACTACTTTTAAATACAGTCATGTTTCATGTTTTACAAAACCGAGAACAAACACCTAACTTCATTCACCCAGAAGCTAAATTATTGTCCTAAGTGTTAATCGTTAACTTAAGACCAGCAGCTTGAAGACAGGGTTTAGTTAAGCACCAAGCCAGCCGGCTGGTCAAAAATATTAGCAATGGTATAAAATATAAGTACTAGGTATCTGCAGCTGTCAAGCAAATTATAGGTAGGCACTTTGTATACCACATTAGGTACCTAGATTCATTCATTAAATTATTTATAGTAATAACATAGTGAAGTGTTTATTATTATTCTTTCAATAACATCATCTATTAGTTTAACTCCATTAGAATTCACTGGATCTGTTTACGATCTCTTTGCAATATTCTGTCCAGTACCTATATGGAGTTGGTTGCTTAAGTACCTACGAGCATTTAGGTATGTATCTATATAATAAAACTGGGACAGTCACTAACTACTGTTGTATGCAGTTTTATTATTTAAGAGATTGTATTGCACGTCTCTTAATAATAAAGCAAATGTAACAAACAAGCTTTTTATAGTCGTTTATTGCAACTCTTCAACGCATCAAGTGACTGTTGGTCTTAATTGAAACATTGCAGCTAACCCGTTTTTAGAAAGTTTTGGCTGCGTGCCAACAGCTGTAGTGTATCAAGTACGTGCATCTACCAGTATTTGAAGTATAAACTAGAGGTCAAGGTTACAATTGATTTTTTATCGATGTAAATTAATGATCAGTAAAATTATTGTTCACTAACAGCGCCTTCCTGTCTCTTAATATATATGGAATGTATTTCATGAACGTTTTATAAGACCACTGTCTATTTCGTGGAGGATGCCGAATTTATTTATTTAGGAAATACCAATATGAGTCTGTAGTTAATTGTAAAATTATTAACTACTTAGGTACTTAATTCCTTGTAACTTTTAGCCGTCGCAACAATATAGGTAACTAGTTTCTGTGTGAGTGAATATTGTCGTGAATGGAATGGAATGAAATGATGAATAGTTTTCATCATTTTATTGTATGTTGCTATAATCCAAACTTACTCTTTCTTATAATGCGTACGTCGTAATCTCGAATGATTTAGAACGACGTACCTACGCTTTCGAACGATTCATCAATACATCTGTTTTATATGAACTCCACGGTAAATAAAAATTGTAATATGATTTTGCTTTCAATTTATGATTGTGATTCATTCACTGTAAATAATTTTGCACTTAGGAAACTAGGTGCATAGTAATCAAATCAGTCATCCTTAAAATTTTAGAAGATTTTGCATCGAGATAAACGCTATTTGTTGTCAACATGCACTGTACAGTACTGTACGTCGCTGAAAGAGGTAATGTAAATATTTTGGCATAGTCCATAAAGGAATTTTGAGTAACTGCATACATTCCAACCATGTAACAAGATTGATGTAATGTTTACTTTCCTCTTATCTGATTAATGCTTTGATTTAGGTGGACGTCAGTTGAGAGTAAACGGCTAGATAGGTATGCAGGTAAACATTGAACATTGCTAAATTACAACGCTCAACCTTGGCCGACTACAAAACATGGATTATGTTATTCACACTTCGTACCGACGTATACTCGGGATGTTTACATAGTTTTTTAGAGAAAACTTGAAAACGAGGTGATAGCTCCCTCATTTTATGATCTCATACATCTCGCTACAATAACATTCATGTATAAACCTATTACCTACACTTACCAAGAAATGCTCTGGAAATATTCCATCATTACCTAACGCGAAACGTAATACAAAACGGAAATTTATAGCAAGATAACATAAACATTAGTAAATAACAATCGCCCGACCTTGTTCATTAATGTTCATATTGAACTAGGTAAAAGAAAGGTATGGAAAAATGTTCTGTTAGAAATTTGATCACATTGGACACAATTGATGTCGAGTGGGGAATTGGTTGTCGCATTGCATATCTGCAAGCGGTTACGTCATGTCTGATCATCAATGTTAGAAGTATGCTCGGTATGAGTAGGTATAAGTATGAATACTCATGTTTTTCCGAGTACTTTTGTCTACATTCATAATCACGTTATTAAGATTATATTAGATCATTTTGTAATTTTGGAATTGATACATTTTTTTATTTGAAAGTTTTATTATAGAAGCTGAAAGTATTTGGTTGTATGCAGTTCTGCTTTGTCATTATTGCAACATAAATAAATTAAGCGTAAGACTCAACAGTCACTATTATAACAGTAACAATGTCCACCACTTAATCCGATTTCTGTTTATATTTATGCTGCACTTTTATTATCGTTTGGTTCAGGTATGACGCCTTTCACGAAATCGTCATTGGTCACGTTTATTTTGGGAGTTACAAACATTATTTTAGCCTTACCTACCATATGTACTCGCCCCGTGACTGGCGATTGTTGGCGTAGAAATGGACGTCAAAGAATAAATATAAACAAAAAACCGTTTCATTTATTGACTTGTCAGTCGGTACAACAGGTAGTTAGATACCCTGGCTGCCATATAAACTTGACAAGGCATTATGCATGTTTGATTTCTACCGAGGAAAAGGATTTTATCAGTATTTGGGATGAATGGATACATATATATTAACTGGTAACTTTCTTTATCAGATTGATGGCGTGTGTATATAATATAAGAATATGTCTGCTAGACGATTAATTACAGTAAGATTTATACTAAATAACGTTATGTAAGGGTTATTAATTTTGGAACGAGGCCAGAGTTAAAACTTTGCACTAATATATAATAATCGACGTATGAAGAGCAGTTGAATTTTAAACGTAAAGACAACTTTAACAAAGTGACATTCGTTGTTACGAACACTGAATAGGTACATTTTATTCATTCATCACATGTCATTTTAAATTGTAGCATAAAGCCACTTTCAGCAAGGAATTTGGTGTGGGCGTGCCCGTTCAATATAAATATTTATATTTTTTATGATGCCACTAATAATAATGATCAATGCCTAACATGAGGAAAGGTTTAATTTTTACACATACATTTTTGTAACTGAACAGATAATCAGACAAATTATTTAAAACCATAGCAAGAACTTAACTTAGAACTTATTTATTTCGATGGTTCAATATAGTACAAGTTTATTTAAAAGTGTAAACAGTTATTTTAAACTTCGTTATCAGTTACATTTCTTATTGAGTTTTTTCCTTGTCTTGATTTTTTTGTCATTACGACACTGAATCCGGCTTGTCTTTTCATGACATAAGCGATCTCGTTTATTTTCAAGCTATTCGATTTTACGTTCATCACAGATGGAAAGGTGTATGGACCATTTACTTATTATTACTTGAACAGAAAAGTAAGACAAATAAAGCGACCAGATAATCCAAATGTATTGAATATAATATTGCGGTATTGCTGCTTTAAATATTTACCGATTTCTTTACATGCACCCCGCCTAATGATAAGCGATAACCGTAGCATAAAGATGCTTGGTGATATAACATAGCTAATTCTCATGTGCCTGTTCATTCTCCCAAAAAAAGGGCCTTGGCGCTTATTACTATTATTAGGTATGTAGGTAATGCATGCAAATACTTTTTTTGCGAAAATCAAATTTGGGCATACCACTAGGTATGCCAGTCTTGAAAAACCCCTCACTCCTCTTCTACTATAAAAGTATCTGAATGATAAGGAACGTCTTAGAGGATATGCTGGCCTTTTTTTTTTTTTTTTTTTTTTTTTTTTTTTTTTTTTTTTTTTTTTTTTTTTTATCGCTGGGAAAAATGCGTTACGCATACCCTCCCCGTCGGGGGACAGGGAGGGTTATGTGGGACTCCCCGGTTGCTAGTCAACCGGTATACCCACTAAACGACCCAGCGGCACTCCTTCCTCGCCTTTGTGGGGGGGGGACTGGGAATCTGGCACAGCCCTTGCGTCCAGTCCCCCCCGGCGACCGCCCGCCCTCTCGGCGGGCCCTTCTCGTCCCCCTCCCGTGCTGGGAGGGGGATCTGGGAATGACCGCGAGTGCTCGGCCATTCCCTCCCGCTACGGTGGTGAACCGTGCAATGCGGGAGTGGGCGCCCCCGCGCCCTTTCTCCCGCTGGTCACCACCGCCTAGGGGGGGAGGTGACGGCGATCGTACTGTCGCCGCCTCCCCCCCCTCCTCCGCCGGCGGAGCTGTGACGCGAGGGGATCGTCCTCCCGCGCACGCTCCGCCGCCTCCTTCTGCGATATCACCTCTTCGCAGAAGGAGGCTACCGCCGCCCAGGCGCTCTCGCCTCCCAGCATGCCCCTAATCACGCTGGGAAGCGAGAGATCGGGCCCAACCACCGCCGTCAGACCGCGGCGCAGCTCCGACCAAGTCGGGCACACCTCCAGGGTGTGCTGCGCCGTGTCCTCTGCCGCGCCGCAGTCGTGGCACGCCGGGGACTCCTCCCTCCGAATCCGGTGCAGGTACGATCCGAAGCACCCATGCCCGGACAATACCTGCACCAGACGGAACGAGAGGAATCCGTGGGACCGCTCGAGCCACTCCCGCAGGACCGGCCCCAGCGCGTCCAGGGTCCGGCGGCCGAAGGCGGCGGTGGCGAGGTCCTCCGCCCAATGGTGGACGATGGCGTCCCCTGCCTCCCGCCGGACGGCCTCCCGCTCTTCCGCGGCGGGGCGCTCCTCAAGAGCTCTGCGCCGTGCCGTCCACTCATACACTCTGGCGAGCACCCACGCCTCGAGCTCCCAAGGAGGGGTGCCCGCCAGAGCGCACGCCGCAGAGAAGCCCACTGAGCGGTAGGCCCTCGCCACCCGCAGTGCAATGGCCCTTTGGGGCCTGCGGATGGCAGGATATGCTGGCCTGAAGTAAGCTTAAGCAAGGCATCTCGTATTACCGTTACCAATGCAACGAGGCGCCAACCTACAACCATATTACATACTACTTCAGTATGTATACGGTGATAACTAATACCTCAATAACCAAACAAATTATTTAAACATCTAGTTTACAAGATGTAAATTTTATTACACCTATAAATTGTGAAAATTGATTAAACGCTTTTTGATTATTGGGAATCATACATGAATAGATTGTCAGTCAGTGTAGGGTATTTGCTGGCGCCTCATGTCCAAGCCAGGATTACGTATAAATCGTCGGCTGGCTTACGTAGGCGGACACAATTGTCGGCTTCTACTGATAAACGTTAGAGATGACCCGGCCCTTAGGGGAAACGTTATCGTGAGAAAGTTGTACGAACAATATACCTACCTACACAAGTTTATTATAATTGTTCTTGTATAAAACAATGTTCATTCGACTTGTAAGGGAATTCCAACACTTTTCAATTCTTGAAAGTACCTACTAGACAAGTTACTAGTTTAAGTATAATAAAGCATCTACCTATTTGCATTCTAGGGAGACAAGAAATAAGAGAGCGTCCAAATAAATTTACTATAGCATAACACTACATTCCATGGCACAAAGCTTGCATAATATGATAAGCATATCGATTGTTATAAATATTTGTGTTGTTGGCGATATGGTGAAAAGCTGACCAACCGCTATTGTCACCTGCATCATGCATGGATACCTACTACACTCAATTGACTGATTGTTTTCATTCGAATGAGATGTAATATGAGCTTGATGGCACATACATTGCGGTCTCTACGTATAGGATCGGAGTCCGCTACATATCGTTGATATATTTATCTATTTTCATCCGTTAGTCTATCATGTGTTAACAAAAATTGGATGAATTTTATATTTTCAGTCTGACTTTTCCACCTTCATTAAATTTCTCATGATACTTTATGTTTATGGACTCGACTGATAAAGACCCACGGCTCGCAGCTTTTAAATTAAGATAACAGTTTTATTGATTTCTAATTCTATTCATTTCAATATGGAATGTTTTTCTTATCTTTTCCACTTAAATCTTTTCCAGCTCGAAAGTGGCTTTTACTTTAGTTGCAACACTGTATAGACAAGAATCTATGGTAGGTTCTCAATCACGAGTCGTACATGAACTTGGCCCATGACACTGGGTCAACGAGGTGGATGTTGGTAACTGCGCGGCAACAGTCCGCTATTATGTTCTGTGAAACAATTGATCTTATAAAAGTGCAGTGAGGTACTCATGTGACATTCGTGTAACTAAACTAGATATCTACATGCCGCTATACGGCTGTCTATTCTATAAGATCTAAAGATGACATTGTTTGTGTTCTTGGAATTTATATTTGTATAAATGCAGCTGTGCCAACAAACTCATTTTATTACAGATTGAAAGTAAGTATAAAAAATTTAATATGAGTATTTATGAATGTATTCATGGACAAAGAAGGTGACAAAAACGTTCTAATACAAAAAATAAGTATTTTTAACAGTTTTTCAGTATCCAGTGAAGATCAATAGTGATATGTGTCAAAGATATATTAAAACTGTTGTTATAGTTAATAGTCATAGAGCTAGGCCCTTATTATCGTGGGCTGGGGTTCGTGATTAACCTCTTCCGTGTTCAAAGAGGGTCAACAAACAAGGGGTCATGGTTTGACATCAACTTTATCACCAGAATTAACTTTCAAAGACTCTATTTTGATTACGTTTATAAACTTAGCCTCATTTCCATTTCATTGATTTATCATAGTAGCTATAAGACCTTATATATATCGAAAATGATTTCTTAGGTTCCAAGAAAGCAATGGACAAAAACAATCAATAGTAGCGTTCCATATTTCTATCTGTCCAGTGCGCTGGCTATTATGCAATAAAATCATTTGAATTAATCAATAGAGCACCAGTGGGTTCTGCCACCACTCCTCTGGCTAACGACACACTTCCTCCTGGTGGCAGTATGTATGCCTATAGGATCCTCGATTAGAAGCTCCGACCATTCTTACAGTTGAATTGTTGCAATCGAACGGCCTGCATCTATAAATAGACCATCTTATTCTTCTCACGATTATTTAATAGTTTCTGTCCGAGACGTTAAATTCTATCGTCCTCATTTCACTTTATTTTTTGTTTAATATACTAACATGTATAAAGGTTTCCAAACGTTTTTAAATGACATAGGTATAAGAAATGGAAGCGATGATAATACCTATACTTACCTACCCAAAGTAACGGAATGTAACAAAACTCATACTCACCTAAAAGTAAAACCATTTAATTTTGAGTGTACCTATTTCTAAACCTGAATGTAGTTAACCTGCTACAACCGCATAGAGGACGCTAACTAAGCGCTAACGATGTTTACAAAATGTATCACGTTTGCTTTACCAGCAATATTAAGTTACACTGTACCAATTTTCATACTATTGTTATGAACAATAAATACCTATACTGAAGATGTTGACATATCATTAATTTCATCAACCATATGCTATGTCAGCCTAATACAGAACCTGAGCCCGCTTATATTCAGCCTTGATATCGTAATGATGTCCGGCGTTACGAATATTTTGTACCTTTATATAATTTTTTCAAAGTTGTTTTTATCGTGACTGACAAAGAGAGTCAATACATCTTCAATTCAAATATATACATTCAATTGTATGCATGATTATTTGCAAACTGTTTTATAAGCATATTTCTATAAGTTACGTGAAATTTACTTTTCATGAGCCAGAGACGATATGAATACCCAGTTACCTTTTATACCAAACTCTGTCTATAACAAATACAATCGACAATACGCGTAGGAATTAGGATAACTTACGCTATATAATTCATGAACAAAATATTTGATAAAACACGTAGGTATTCCACGTAACTACATACCACCGAATTATACTTAACGTGTCGTTATTGTCGTCTCAAAAATATTGCGCGAAATATGCATGAATGATGAATGCAAAAACAAAAACAAAACAGTATTTGCACGTACGCACAAGCGAAAAGTTACAATGTAAACAATAGTACCTGTACTCGAAGATTTCACAGCTTTTTGGATAACTCATCCAAGGAGGAAGCACATTCACTACCAACGGTGCACTATTTTGTCTCTAATTTATTAATATCCAATAAATTGGTAGGTGTTGGTAAAATATTGTTTATAAAACGTATGTGCTCTCGCGCAATACCGGCTTCGTGTACCCAGCGACACGCGTTCCCCTTTGCGGACAATCAGTAACTGAACGTACTTTTAGTCGAGACGGACCAGTTATTATGCGCCCACTGATGCCATGCCATCAATAACTTCACCGACACGTGGGTCTGAGTCTCTCGGGCGCGAGCGGCTCGATGTGATATCACACATGCAGGATACCGCGCTTATCGGTGCATCGCTTGTAAAAGCTCATGATTCATCAGAATTAGGTTTCGCCCGTGACATCATCGAGCTACACCGCCAATGTAAACATAAGGTGCCAGTTGAGATGTTTGTGCTCAGCAGTTTAACAAACAAAGTATAAAGTACAGACGTAACGTCTATATCTACCTGTAGAAGGTACGAATGCTTCTAAATATTTATCTTTACAAAGCAACGTTCGTGGCAATGTTTGAAAATGATTAGGTACTTGGAATCGCAGAATTCCTGAGATACGAGAACTGCGAGGGGATTATAGTTGCGGTTTACGATGTGGTGGGATTACCGAGAAAGGCATTGCGTAAGCCCGACTTAAATTTCACCATACATATTTCTTCGTATGTATCATTATAGAGTTAAATTCCAAAACTATGAACCATTGAACGGGTAAAGTACATACTAAAAGAACTTACGTCTGTGTACTTCTAAATAATACATAAGGGTTATTCCCACAGTTCTAAAACGTTAGATATATTTAAATATAACTAACAAACAAGAATATGACATAGAATTCTAATATAGGTATCTAGTCAGGTTGTTGTTTATATCACATCTTCTGTTTGGTCCCGTTGACTTAGCTATGATAATGGTTTAATTTTTGTCCTTATCCGACTGAATATCATTAACGTGTCATCACATAAATCTGGGAGAAAATAATATTATAGTAATAAATCTGAAATGAACACAACCTGATAATAATAAATGCTGTTATTACCAATTACATGTTACGACCTTATAAAGTATAATGATGTTTATAATCCCCTCTTATCGAGAATGTCTGTAAAAAGAGAACAATTGAAAATATCTTATTAACCATGAAAAACGTTATATATATAAGATATTGTTTACCTTTGCCATAAAAGGCATCGTCGCTATATATAGTAAAAGGTTTAAAACACTAGATACGTGCTTTTTTTTCTTATTTAGCGAATAAATGAATTTCAATATTTAATCATCACGTTAAGTAAGTTTTCTTAAATAGACTGATATGTGTATCACTAATGTCCTACAACCACAATTACTAAGACATGTAAGTCTTTTATTGTATGTCTAGTTGACCCGTAAAACTCCTTTAACATCACTTGCCTGTTTTTGCAACATTTTTTATTGATGTTCCACTCCTATTTGTTGAAACGTGATAATATATATAGTTTATAGCCTTCCTCGTTAAATGTGCTAACTTACACTGAAATTATTTTTCAAGATTAGCGCGTTCAAGCAGTCAAACAAACTCTTCAACTTTATATATTAGTAAAATAGATGAGTATGAATTGTAGGTACCTATTTATAAATTTAAATGCAACACGTCATGACAGTGTGCAATTTATCAAAGGGCTCGGTTAATTTTCTCGACATGGTGCGTAGTTCGCTGTTTGTAGTCTCGAGTATCTCTTATCAATGTGGGTCGGGACGGGTTGCGTTGCGGCAATATTTCCTTACTTCATACATACCTTTTATACATCTTGCTTTGCTGAATAACTAAAACAACATAATTGAATTATAGTTTTTTTCAACAATATGGTAAGTAGACGAAAATCTTACTAAGGTTGGTCATATTTACAGCATCACAATGTCTAGGTAACAAAAAATATGCCCTTTCTCTACAGTACTTGTTACTTCATTTTGCTTTCTTTGGGCTAAACATAGACATTCGGAAACGACAGGATGTTTTCTTTAATCTCTAGCTACTAAAATAAATAAATCGATCTATTTATGGAGGTAGATCAGGGGTTTTTATCCATCATAAAAAATAGTAACTATGCCTAAAGTACATCATAAACTGACGTGGAGTAAAGTAGGTAGTTACTAGTTAGTCACAAGTCAAAGTAAAATAATTACTTCAACTGTCTTGTCTATTCGAATCATTTCAATGATCACGATTTAATCGCGTATTTATCGTAATTGTTGCATTGCATTATTATAATTTAATTAATAACGTTAAGTGCATTTAATATTTATTATCTCCCGAGTGGCTATTTAATCCATAATCCTATGTCCTTTCCCAAGCTCCCAGCTCTATTCTATCTATGTACCTACCAATTTTCAACAAAGTCGTGAATACGTGATGGATAGATAGACAGTAACTCTGTCGCATTTATAAGATTAGTAGGGACTAACTCCCGCCCCGCGGTTTCCCGTGTTTACTTTCCAGGGAAAAAAAATGTCTATGTTCAATCCCAAGCTCTCGTTTATACCTGTAGGCAACTTTCATCAATTTCGATTTGATAGTTTTGTTGGGATAAAAGCAGGGATTATACAAAGCATGAGGTGATGTTTAATAATTGCAGAACACTCAAAACATATATTTTAAAAATGAAACGACAGGATGTTTTCTTTAATCTCTAGCTACTAAAATAAATAAATCGATCTATTTATGGAGGTAGATCAGGGGTTTTTATCCATCATAAAAAATAGTAACTATGCCTAAAGTACATCATAAACTGACGTGGAGTAAAGTAGGTAGTTACTAGTTAGTCACAAGTCAAAGTAAAATAATTACTTCAACTGTCTTGTCTATTCGAATCATTTCAATGATCACGATTTAATCGCGTATTTATCGTAATTGTTGCATTGCATTATTATAATTTAATTAATAACGTTAAGTGCATTTAATATTTATTATCTCCCGAGTGGCTATTTAATCCATAATCCTATGTCCTTTCCCAAGCTCCCAGCTCTATTCTATCTATGTACCTACCAATTTTCAACAAAGTCGTGAATACGTGATGGATAGATAGACAGTAACTCTGTCGCATTTATAAGATTAGTAGGGACTAACTCCCGCCCCGCGGTTTCCCGTGTTTACTTTCCAGGGAAAAAAAATGTCTATGTTCAATCCCAAGCTCTCGTTTATACCTGTAGGCAACTTTCATCAATTTCGATTTGATAGTTTTGTTGGGATAAAAGCAGGGATTATACAAAGCATGAGGTGATGTTTAATAATTGCAGAACACTCAAAACATATATTTACTTTACCTTGATTTAATATTAATCTGCTGAAAAGCAGCCATAATTGAGATCTTGGATAAAAATACAATGATCTTTTAAAAATAGATCATTGCTTGGCGCCACATACTTGCCTCACGCCACATTTTTGCCTTATTAACGCCTGCTATATACCAGCCAACCTATATGCCTACAGAAAATATTTGCTGCAATAAAGTGCTAATTATTTAAGTAGTAATCTCGTCGATGAGCACATTTTTCACCTTGAGTGAGGTCAATAACAGTGGCAAACTTTGTGATGTTGTCTGTTATGCACAAATCTTATACTTAATTATGACAAGTTGACATACCTTTCCATACAATTTCAATAATAAAGACCAATAATACGGCATTGATTTATTGCTTTATTCATGTGATATTCTTATGCGGAAAGATAACATCAAACTTCAAAGGCGGCAATTACAGTGATAAATGACAATTGTCTTGTCCTCTGAGGACAATATAAAATACTCAACCAAGACTGGTGCGATATTGTTTCGCGCCTGTTTATGATCATTAAGAACTATTGTCAGCAACTATTCTGATATTTGAATTGAATGCTTCCATAGTCGCCGCAATCTTATCGTCCAGATCGATCAATAGATAAATTTATAGTTAAAGTGATGTGAGTTAACGATCACAGTCTTATAGGACGCATTTAATATAATATGTAGATTTATTATTATTACTCCACCATTTACTTGATAGTTTTAGAAGATTTCAGTCAAGGTTCCTGAAAATAACCTTTCTTCGTAGGAGAATCATTAAGCAATATTTGATACGTCACAAACCCAACAACAAACCATAAATAGCATTATACATGACTATATATTTCTCCCTTGAAATTGTAATGCGTCATTGATACAAAGAAGGAAATGTGGCTCGTTGAACCAACCAAGCACTTGATGCAGTGGCGCCGCCCACGACGTCGCCTCCGCCTCCGCTTGTGGCGTCTTCAGATTCGCTTTGACGTCGAACTGATTGACACTATATTGAGTTCGTCATCAGAGATATTGTGAATATGTATGTCAAAAGAAGAAACCCTATTTGTAAACTAGACTAAAATATTTATTGACTTTGCCGGAGGATTTCCATACGATTATTAAAATAAAGTTACATGAAAAAGGTATATCAGCTATCTCGTATCATAGTACAAGCGCTTAGGTCTATTAGACCATGCATAATACTGTAGCTGCGTAGGCAGCATCTAAATAGAACTATATTTTTACAAAACTAATAGTATTTTATGTAATAAGTTGTAATGTTGTGTGTTAGATTAGAGACATAATTATAGGTAGGTACTAAGGTAAATAAAGATGTAGCTTAAGGCAGGACACATGAAAAGCTTAAAAAAATCTAAAACATCTTATAGTATTATTGGTTCTCGAATTTCGCATATATATGCGGTAAGTCTCACATTTTCATGAATGTAGGCACATCAACTAATATTCCGAGTTGATTACTCATACATGAGTAAGGTATGTAGGATAATCTAATTCATTTTCCTCAGCACCTACATCATATTTTAGTCCTTTTGAGTAAGACCTAACTACTCAATCACTAATGACAAACTAATCAAACTATTGTATGTCTATTCTACTGCTTATGACAAAACTGGACATAATAGATTCGTAAACATAAACCATATAAATACCTATCAAAATGTGGTACTGAGAATAAATCTGTAATATTATTCATAGTAGTTTTGAAAAGGCTATTGTTTTAATTTAGGTATCTACGTACAACGTAACAATTATAGAGTTTCAAGAAATCCCTATGCGTAAGCTTCAGTCTCCATTCACTGATTGTTCAGACGATCCATTAAGCACGTAGCCCCAAATAATGTTACATATTGTTCAAACTGGAATGATACCTAGAATAGGATAATTAATGAAATTCTTCCTCATTCAAATATTTAGCATCTACAAAATATTAGTGGTGGTATGTATCTATCCTTGATACCGTTTAGCGGCTATCGCCAATGCTATTCGTAAATGATTTTGTCGACCACTCGGAGCATAGTGTGAACTCGAAACCTCTGAAATCAGTATGATAGTATTACCATAAAGCATTATATAATAAAAAATTGTAACGATTAATTATTACTTAATTATAGTGGAAGATAATAACAAAACGACTGGTTTCATTGTTGCAGGTAACAGCACCTAAGTTCCCTGTAGTGATCAAGATAGGCCACGCACACAGTGGCGTGGCCAAGGTGAAAGTGGACTCCTTGGCCGACTTCCAGGTAACGTACCGGTTCAACGATGCTCGCTTAAGATATAACCTAATATAATAGGGTAATGTGTACTGTGTATTAATCAGTTTCATGTTATTTAAATCTAGACCCTTTAGACAAATCACTAAGTACATCCCAATTTAGCACGGAAAATGTTTATTATCTAACCACGTATTTTGCATATTTTTACGATGTTCGTTTTACAATCTTGCATTTATGTGCTCCAGGACATAGCCGGTGTTGTTGCAATGTTGGGCACTTACTGCACAGTGGAGCCATACATTGACGCCAAATACGACATTCATATACAGAAAATCGGCACTAACTACAAAGCTTTTATGTGAGTATCATCTGTTTTTAATAGACCAGACTCTGGCGCCTGTTACGCTGTTAAAAGTGTGTCTGTGAGCTGATTACAAATAAAACAGCGCAGCGCAGGCGTTGAAAAACAAAAATAATAACTTCAAATCTCAGAATTATGACGTAGGATCAGGTATTTCTAACAAATGTTTATGTTTTCAGGCGTAAATCTATATCAGGTAACTGGAAGACTAACCAAGGATCTGCGATGTTGGAAGCTATCGGCATGAATGATAGATATAAGATGTGGATTGATGAGGTAATGTACATTAATAATTTCAATGGGACACATTATTATAATACATACATTACATACAAACCTATACTGAATTGAGGAAATATCAGTGTCAATTTATTTACAAGATTCTATATAATTTAATAGACGACTAGAGTTACTATATATATATAGGTAGTAGTATCTATTACCTACACCATCTTATCCATACTATTCGTGTATATTATAGGTAAGTGAAATCTTTGGTGGTTTGGAAGTGTGCGCTTTGGAACTAGTGGTTGGCAAAGACGGGCGTGAGCATATAATCGAGCTGAACGATTCTGCCACCTCTTTCATGGGAGACTCGCAAGAAGAAGATCGTCGCCATCTTGCCGAGCTTGTGTTGCAGCGTATGCAGGTAGATACTTTGTCTCATACATTCAATTTCTGTAAACCAGACCATTGAATCAGGTATTTCTCGATACTAGACCCACTATAAGTTTCATAGCAATGTTTAAGTCTCGAGTAACGTGTACATATTAAAATTGAAAGTGATAATAAAAAAGTATTTCTTTCCGGAAATAACTATTTATGTATACGAATCTGACAAAGTTACAACTTCAATATTCTTGAAAGGTAAAAGCACATAGGTGATCGTAGCAAAATCCTATCACAGTCATTCGTCTTATCATTTCAGTCTGTATGTCGACCGGGTGTAACGAAGACAACATCCCGGAGCTCTGTGTCGGGCAACTCGGTGGCGGGTTCGCCGGAGGAGCGCTCGGGCAGCATGGTGCCTGGGGCCGGAGCCGGGGCCGGGGCTGGGGCCGGCGGCGCGGGGGCCGGCCCTCCCAGCGTGCCCCCGCCGGCGCCGCTGGCCGCCGCCGCCAGCATCGACCGCCCGCTGCCGCCCATACCTGCCGAGCCGTCTCAGCCGCCACCCCCGCCGCTCACTCGCCGCGACTCGCAGGGTATATATTTCATTTAATTACCTTTACAATACCAATCTGTGACTAGAAAACCTAATCTGGGGATGTTGTATGAGAACACCTACAACGATTGTGCATGTAATATAAGTAACCGAAACGAAATACCTCGATTATTATTATGCAAAAATGGCTGGTTTCTTTGAAGATGATACCTATATGCTATATCATAGCTGTACAAAATGTCTGAAACATAACTTTAAGGATGAAAGTAAGAATCTTTATGAACAATTTCAACTAAAAGACATTCTGGAATGTTTCCAAGTACATTTCTATTATTTTTATAAAAATTATTGATTATATATGGTGTTATGCTTTTTAGCATCCCAGTCTTCAACTGTGTCATCAGTATCGGCAGCACCAAGCACCGCGAGCACCTCGGTCCCAGGAGCTGCCGAAGCAAAGTCGGGGTCTGCATCCGGACGCGGAGGGTTTGCTCGTCAAGGCTCTCTTAGTGCTGCCCTCACAGAAGACGCTGAAGATACTATGAAGAACTTACGAAAAACATTTGCTGGCATTTTCGGTGACATGTAAACCGTTAAACATGTTGTATGTGTATGACATTGGCATGCAATGTCTACAACCACAACAGTTGAAAAAATAATCTGAATCATGTACGGTGAAAAGATTCACAACGTTATATTTTCCCTAGGAGTTGAGCCAATTAAAACAGAATAACATCGAAGTACATATTTACTAATAAGTACATAATCAAGCTGAAAACCAAAGCCCCAGTACAACATCACAAAGAAATCCAGCTTGTTTTAAAGGTCATCCAAAGTAAATAGGTCAACCCAGTATACATTTTTAATTTTGATAGCAAAGATACGTTCATTTATACAGAAAAACTGGTTACATTTTGTTCAGTACTAAAGACTTGACGTGTCTTAAATAGTGCACAGTTTGCAGGGACCATCCCTCTATCCGTGCCTCTAAACGAGTAGAGTGCAACCATTTATGGAACAGAAACTTAAGCATAGTTTTAATGTAAAATAACTATAGATTTTTTACAATAAGTTAAATATTACTAAATATGAAAATACGAATCAACTGAGCTGCATTGTGATGGAACCCGTTCGGTGCACGCGGCGCGCGCCGCGTCGGCCACTCTAGTCTCTCCCTTCAACTCCTTCCTTCCTACAGTCGTGGCACCTGCTATTTGTAGGGAACGGTACAATATGACGGTCACTGGTTTCGATACACTATTCATTAATTACTCTTATTTCCTTTGAAGACAAATAATTGATGGCAATAACTAGAATCGAAATGTAAGATTGAGTATTAATTTGACTCAACCTTCCATATAATCGAGGGAGCATTTGGAATATGTATGGTATGTGGGACTTTCAGATGAGAATATATATTTTTCCTTGGTAAGGTCTACTCACTGAGAAACAGTCCGTTGTCCTTTTAGCTCTAAATTGTTGGAAATTGGGATGTGAGCAATGCTATTAAAGACAATATTGTTACATGCAAGAATTGATCCACATTTTATATAATATTGTACCTTATTACTAGTTGTATCTCATAGTTTTAAGAATCTTGTTACATGTACTCTCTTGTAGGTGTATTAAATGCTTAGGAACATATTTTAGCTTTGAAATTTTGTTTTATGAGTCACTTAACACAATTTGTTATCGTATTACCTTCGGGATTACGAGGGATGTAGATAATTTAGTTAATTTATTAAAATTTACTCTCACATTTGAGTAGACTTGGTTAGAAATATACCTTTGCTTACGACCTTTCCAAAAAATGTTAGGAATTATCCAATTACTTCATTCATAAAATATTCGTGGAAATGCGAAGAGCTTGTCATATCATGGAATGTTAAAGTCATCCATCTTGCTAGTGCGTTGTGCTTCGAATATTTAAATTAAGCTATATATAATGATATACATATTCTTTAGCTAAGGCGAGAAGTAGATACATTTTTATAAGTAGTTGATTAATTTAATCACGATGGTATTTTCTTAGAACATCGTCATTTGTTTTAAGTGTTTTTATATAACAACAGATACTATTAAAATTTATTCAATGCCCATTTGTTACCGTAGATTTTACAACGAAAATAGCTATACGTATACACATGTAAGTTACATAACTCATTAATTTAAGGGAGTCGAGTCCTACGCGAGAGGTAGGCAGTTTGTGGGTTAAGTTTGGTCAGAACAATAGGACTTTGTTTTGTTAATTTATATACTTGCTTGATTGTTACCATAACAATATATACCTCTGTAATAAGTATGGGATATTCTATTAAATAATTTTTAAATGCACTCTTAGCTAGAATTCGACACGATTCCGTAGTATTAACATCCACATCGTAGGTACGTGTATCTTATAAATACGTGTCTATAAAATTCGCAATTAGATTATTATCATTCTCATGTATCATAGCGTTTACCTTTATAACGTTATGTTCATTTGTTACTACCCAGTTAACCTTTACAATAAATAATTTCATTGTTTTATTATCAGCGTTAACTTCTAGTCTTAATTTACATCGGTTTTGTGATTCAACGTTTGTTAACTGTTAAGATATTTAATATATAAACACTGAAATTAATATAAAAGCTGTTGTTGTTGTTGCTAACAAGTTATATACAATATGTAATCAATATTGAAATGATGGATAATCTTTCTTATAAGATTTGTCACGGTAAAAAATATTTGTAACGTAGAGAGCTATGGTGTACTCAAAAATAAAGGGACATAAGATCCCCCGTGGAACTTTTTATCGTGGCTTAATCTTTTATTGGTAATTATAAAAGGCATGGTTTGTCACAAAATTGAAAATAGGTACCTAAAGTACATCATATGAATGTGACACCCATGTCTTTGTTCGGTTGGAATATGTTAATGGAATTTGAATGCATGTTAATCTATATAATATGAATAATAAATACCTCTTTTGGTAAGTCAATACCGACATCGCTGGTACTTTTATTTATTCTATATAGTTTTTAGTTTTAAGAAACTAATCTACCTATCTGAGTAAATTTTCGAAAATATAAAAAGTTCTTATCGGAACTTAATGCAACTCACAACTACATACCTACATTTTTGGAACTAAACTGTCGAGGGTGATGATTTTATCCTATATGGCACTCGAAAAAAAAACATTATTTCCATACAAATATTTATTTGAGTAAATTTAAAAAGATCCAAACACATTTTTAGTATAAAATTACATGTTTAAATAAGAAGGTAGGTAACTCGTACCAAGTGTTAGTGATGTGCAGATAAACGTATTACAATGGGGCAGAAAGGTCAACCACGAAACACCTACCTAGTTCTATTGTGTACCTATTAAACATGATTTAATATTTCATTTGATAATTTAATTTGAATAACCTATTTAACCGTTTTCATACTGATTCGTGACCTTAAGACATCCTGTGTATATAAGCCATTAGGCAAAAGAATATAAGAAAATAAAACATTAAGAGTAACCAACAGGATCCATTCCAGTATTGAGGCTATAGTTGCGATACATGCCAGCTGCGGCAAGGCGATTCGTGAACGTCTGACCCGCCGGGAAGAACACCGACGTTACAGTGTGGATACCTGAGGATTAGCATAAACACAGTAATAATACAACAACATTTACCACTAAGCATATAAGTTTTCTGCAACATATTTTTTGGGGGTTTCAAGACTTTCAAGCCATAGTTAAGTAACCAACTACATAATTCCTTGTCTACTAACAACTTTTCTTCTAATATTATAGAAATTAAGAGCTTTACCTAGTATGAAAATATCCCTGGGTATAGTATCAGTTTATTTTAAAACGAGTCTTTATTCATAGAATAGTGGTTATTTTTTTTTTCAACACAGATATCCAATCTGATAGGAAGCGGTTACCGTTGCCTATGGATGCTTGGAAAAATAGGGGCGTCACTACTACGAAACACCATAAAATAATGATAGAATATTTTTCATCATGTGAATCAAGCGCCTAAGAAAAAATAAAACAAAAAAACTTACTCAAAAAAAACTTTATTTAACATAAGCAATAAAAAATAGGCAAACGAAATGTTTCTTACAATAATTAATTGTTAAGAATACGCTTAACATAATATTTGGAGTAACTTAAAATATTATCATTGAGCTTACGAAAATTAACGTAAAATAATTATGTAAATAAAATTAAATATTTTTTCCTTACTTACGGGCTTAAGTCTCAAGCCTACTTTACTAAATAATCGACACCTTATTTATAAGGCTGAGGGTCTAGACCAGTGTTGAGCGAGTAGTTCCGGTACATCCCAGCTTCGGCTAATTGGTTTGAGAACCGTTGACTCTTCGGGTAATACACAGTCGGCACCGAATGCCAACCTAAAAGTATTTATTCTAAGTACTACACTATCATTTAATTTTGAGAAATAAAAAAATTGATAAAAGAAAGAATTTGTACCTAACTATTTCAATTATTATATTATCTGAGATTTGCATGTTTTAAAATTCGAATACCCGATAATTGTATTACTGATTAAGCGACTTAGGGTTGTAATGTATGAACACATTGATTACCTGGAGGATACCATCCGTATTCACTTGCAGAGGTTCTATAAAACGGATGCTGCTTGCTGACCTGGCTACCGTATCCATTGAACCAATCTGTAATTTAAGAATCCATATTAACCCTAGTGTTTGTGACGTCGAAAACTACTTTGCAAATACCAAGTCGTTTAGTCGTAAACTAATTAGTGGCATTATACCCAAACATGAGCCATCCAAAATATTTTCACCCGGCTGATAGACTTTAGAAATGATACTGAATATAGTAGACAATTCTTAGCGACAAAGTGCGTGTAAGCATGACATGATGACATTATGGCTTCTCATTAGATTCGTTCGATGTTTTACTTTACCAAAAGCTAAAAACTAATAGTATTCTATGACAAATCACTGTAATACAACTATCGGAACCGAATAGAGTTGCATTTTATTTCTATATTTTATTATTGTACAAAAGTGTGACCCGCATACTTTACTACATAACTAACAAACATCAATCAGCAGCAAGATCAATGACCTGCTATTTCGTGGATCGATATTTTATCTCTTTTGTAAATCTGTCATTTTAGTAGATACTTGTTAAGGACCTAGTTGAAGCTTTAGATACCTTCTGCGGACAATAACAAGCCCAACTAAAAAATATTAGCTAAATCGGTCATGCCGTTAAAGCGTGATGCCGTGACCAAGCGAGATATGGATTCATTTTTATATACCTAGTACTGTATTATTATAGCTATGTATATTTTAGAGACGGGTAAACGATAAACAAATTAAGTGGTGCAGATAGGTAGGTTTAAGTATAACTGATTCTCTTCAAACAATGTTAAACGACTTGAGGGTAAATAACCAACAAAATTATTACTCACGAGGATGTTCAAATCTTTTAGGAAGATTACATGTTACAAACATGTCTGATGTTTTAATTTCAGGCTTTTTGATCTCATGTTGAAGAGAAGTTTTGTCAACGCAAGTGGCAGAACAGAATCCTGGCTGTGGTTCCTGTTGCGGTGACTCTTGACTGTTCATAATCAAATTGGAATCCGCAAAATCAATAAAATTAAAAGGCAAATAATATTATTAAAAAACAGAACGATCAGCAAATAATGTATACAGTTGCACTCGCATTGATTCAAACGTGAAGTTATAACAACGACGTTGCTATGACACCATTTGACATACTTAGTTACGGAGTTTGAAACGAAACAAAGTATTTATTATCTTGAAGAATTTAAAAGAGATCGTCAAAGGCTCAAATTGTCATAAGTCAAACGTATGTAGCATGCATTCGTATAGGTATTCTACAAGCTGAAAAAGGGTACCTAACCTTATAATTAAAGTAGGTAGGTATGCTAAACGTGCTTTTGCTGGATTGCAAAAGTTGTTCAAGGAGTCTTTTGATAGGTAAAAAATACCAATAAAATGCAATATTTGGCTATGGTATCTACTAATTTTGCCCCCAATAAAATATTTCATCAGCTGTAGAAAAGGGATATAGTAAAATATAACGAGCTATTTCCAATAATATCTACTTCATAAAGCGAGTGGCTTTATTTTAACCCGATACGCTAAACATAAGGTACAGCGCACATTGTACATTTTTTGTAAGTACTTGCATAGTTATTTGCGTATTACTTTATTCAGACGTATACAAATACTACAGCTATTGAGACAAAATTTAAAACGCGTGTCGTGTTTGCTACCGATTACGTACTGTACTGCATATTATTCTTCGTTTTTGGAGATAATGTGAAAGTTTATTCCATTCAACCATCGAGATTTAAACATATTTTAAATCTAACTATTATGATCAGTAATTTTATTTTAAAACTACATAGGCTTTAGGGAACAGGGTACGGTGAACTTTAACTCATTGGGCATTCATTCATGTGAATATATTAGCTGTTATCAATGCTATCAGGACGACAACCGACAGTTAACGAGTGGGTGACTATCGCAACACCTCCTGCCCCCGTCGAACAGTTGACTGGAATCCTTTGACTAATCGCTACTGCTATTTTAAATTTAAAACTTTAATAAAACCTTTTTACATCAAATCAACAATGAGGTCCTATACCCTCATAAACACCAATGCCAAAATTCACGCGTAACAACAAATCAAAATGAAGTGAATACAATTTTGATACTCTTTATAGAACAATGCAAACCATAAGTGTACAGCAACCAATAAATTTAAAAGTGGTTAGGTTTGAATTAGATTTCACTGCTTTAACACCGGAAAAGCCGAGGTCTACCAAGAAAACTCAGAAGATATTAATACCTAACACGAAATATATCAGGCAGCTATCAGCTGTTCCACCGGCGCCTTTCATTGAAAACAGTTTACAGGTAATTATGTAGATACCTCTTTTTTTACGTATCATCATCATTTTATTATTATTATTGATACACGTTATTTGTGAGTGTCATAGACTTTATATTTTATCTCCATATTCATACGGGAATGTGAACTACGTGGTTGAAACCACGGGGCGGAAGGTAGTTCGTGTTGTAATGGTTATTCGTTAATTTTAAAGAAACGAGATGTAAAGGACCTCGTAGAGGATTTATTGAACGATCTGTATGCAGAACAGAGGGATTGGAGCAGCCACAGCGGAATCGATTGCAGCCATGGGTATGATACTACAGCCATTATAAGTTATAAACCGGAATAATCCAGTTTATATCATCCTATGAGATTATTCTCCATTGTAATGAAATACATGCCGTTTGAAAGCATCGCATCTTTAGCTATAACGGCCTTGTTCTAGTTATTAAAATTTATTAGATAACGCATTGCTATGTACTTATAAACTGAAAATGGTTTAATTACAGATGTTAAAAATACTATGATTCTAATTTTGTTCGACAGTATACAATGAATATAGATTTGAAATGAGTGTAATGATTTCGGATAAACTCGTTTTTCAGATCGATATCAGCAGCCTCCTTAGCATCAACGCAATCAAATTATGGCGAGCAAACAGAAGCCATCGAACGAAGTTACTTAGAAACATTAGGTAATTATTTTTGTATTACCCTTGCGACAATTTTATATGATAGTTATGCGCTTTTAACAATAATCTATGGATATGTTTATAAATTAAAACACATCTTTTTCAAATTTGGAAGATAAGGCAGATCTCAGACGACAAAGCACACATTGGGAGAATAGATTAAAAGAAATAGGGGAGAGATTGGCTCGATGTGTGCGCATAAGGGACAGACTTCGACGCCAGCAGAAAAAACTTTGTTCTGCCTTCTCAGTGCTTCTTCGACATATGAGTGAGTATTTTTAATTTTCTATATGTCGACGATACCAGTTCAAAACTGAATAGAGATTCATTATCGGGCAATACGACCTAAAAAATTGCGAATGCTATTACAGAAATCATCGCAGTAATTTTTTTCTTACTAAGGCACTCACAAAATCGGTTTTTGATTTTACGCTTCAATCAGCTCTGATTTCACGTTTGATACACAATTCTCTTTCGAGTGTCCTAAGTCATCAATTAAGTGATTGCACCAGTACGTACCTACAGGAAATGCCTAATAACGATCGTATGATGGGTTTGAACGTGCGATGAAATTGCATCGCACGTTCGTATTCCGTACGATCGTAGCCGTAATGAGACGGATTGTCCTACGTCAATACACGTGTATCTTTCTGTCTCATGTCAAAATGCAACCAACTATTTTAATTTTATCATCAATTATTTCAAACTTTGTGTAGTTGATGTAAAAAAACCAAGATATTTTTGACACTTAAAACGTGCAGTGTCAAAATAGTTTTAGATAATATGACGCGTTAGTCCAACCGTTGATTCAAACTAGTTCCGATTATAGTAGGAAGAAGGACGAGTTCATTCATAATGGCCTAAAATAGGTTTACGCAAATTGCGCATAACAAAGGTAACCGGGTACAGGGTGCTTTTCCCGTCGGCCTGTTTCCGACACTGACGTACACAGCCAGTTCCCAATCAATACGCCACACACACATACATTCATCCATGGGAGGTAATGCGCATGCTTATTCACTTCTACCACGAAACTTTTTACCGATACAACTTGACTATACCCTATTTCATTCGTTGGAGTGTCGTCGGCTCCCATCATGTAGGGGAATCGTGAAGCTATACAGTACGGTGGTAGAGGGCTAAATCCTTTCGACTCGTTTCGTTTCACGAGTTTCCCAGTAAACATCCCATCAGCTGGTCGACTACGCAGTTTCAAATGCTTTCGAGATATGGCACATAATTTTTCACATTTCCGCTTTGTTTCATTGATATTTTTGCGTTTTATGATTTGTCAAAAAATTATGGTTTCATTGTGCCCATAGCCAGACGATGTGTTTTTTTACTTCCTCCCGCATTGTCACTGCATCAAATTAACTTGTCGGGTCGTTAACTTAGTGTTCAGTGCAATTGTAAAGATATGCGATTATTGTCAAATGCGGACCGCTTGCAAGACAGATGAGTGCACTTCTAAACTCTCTCAGGAACTTAGCAGGGTCATCGAGGACCAGCTCAAGTAAGTTTTCTTAGAAATTCGTTTGTTCATCAAAATTAAATATGAAACACAAAAGCATTTTTGTCAACATTTCAAACCTTCATATACCTCTACTCACTAGTCGTCTATCTACTCACATTGACAGATTTTAGTTTATTCTGTGAGTAAATATAATGCTTTCATAGCCGTATCCTATATACTCCCCTCTAATTGAATTGTGCAAATTATTACGTAAGTGGAAATGTGATTATTTTTCAGCTGTATAATCATTTTCCAATAATGGCTAGGAACCTAGATACCTATTATTATCAAGGTGTGTATTTTTGGATGACAGAAAAATGTCATAATCACAAAGTAATTAATCAGTTTTATTATATTATGTCATTTGTACCTAGTGTTATGGATGGTGATATTAGAACCTTGCAGTATAGGTAGTATCTTATTTACGGCGATGAAATGATCGTGTGTTGCTATGATACTTAAGTAAACGTTTGTTTGGAAGAAAGTTTCAATGAAAATACTAACCATAATACGATATTCTTTGACAGAGCTTCTAAGATTTTAACATGAGTAATATGATTTCGTTATTAGAGTGGCTGAAACTTTATTAATTTCCAGGGTTTTTACCTCTTTCAGTGACGAAAATCGGTGTGGCGAGCATTTATCGATTGACACATATACATATATGAATCTTAAGGATAATTATATGATTTTTAGCGGGCGAGACAAACGCACGATTTGGCATAACGCCGGGTGGCGCCGGCGGCAGCGAAGGCCCCGGCGAGGGCGGTTACGCAGAGTGGCTGCATGCCATGCGGCTCGTAGCGCGCCTCCCCGCTGGTGTACCACAACACTTTCGGAAGAAGGTGAGTATCTATATATAATTTATCAATTAAGTACTGCAATATTTTTCACTACAGTCAATACTAATATCATCCAAGCGTGTACTAAATACTTATAAATTAGATAAAATATCTTTATTTATCATCCGTTACATTAACGTTCCTACGTTTTATAAGAAAAAGATTAATTTGATACCAGAATATTTCAGAAAAGTTTACTTGAAGTAATCCACATAAAATCAACAGATTAATTAATTTAACTATTATTTAGATCTATTTCTAGATCCCTTTTTGTTGTTACTTTAATAGATACATAGTATAGATGACAGGTACATTTAAAGAGATATGATACCTAACTATATTTAACTTAAACTTTATCAATATTGGCTTGTAACTTTATGATAATGTCTATTCAAATTTATTATGTATTATTTAGCTATGGTTGACCTTAGCCGAGCGGCACTTAACAGCAAAAGGCATCGACTGGCCTATAGCAGAGCGAGCATGCTTTCACGGCACCGCACTGCCTGACGACGAAGAGCTGGGAGCGCAGATCCTTAAAGTAAACCGATTTATATTAATCCAAATACTCTATATTAATCCTATACTCATGCAATGAAATTGGTACAATTATAGTATAATTCATCCCATGATATTAAATATTGATTCCTGTGTCGATAATAATCCTACATTTTTATTGAAATTATTTTGTCGTTTTAATCTAGCTGACTTGTTATTTTTATGGTCTTTACATAAACATTCAAAGTATTTCATAAATTAATTATATTTATAGGACTTACATCGGACCGGATGTTCCCTTTTCTGTGGGACGGAAGGTCGAGAAAATCAAGCGATGCTTCGTAGAGTATTGTTGGCATATGCCAGGTGAGAATTAAATAACCTCTTATTAGAAATATATATATATAATTTTAATATTATAGTTTTTATATTATTAGTACTTAAGTTGAATTATTGTTTTTTTTTTTTTCTTAGATGGAACAAAGACGTCGGGTATTGCCAAGGTTTTAATATGCTAGCAGCTATAATATTAGAGGTAATGGATAAATCTGAATCCGATTCATTGAAGGTAAAAAATTACAACTAGATATTTTATGTTTATCTCTTAACATTGTTATTGTGATTTACTGTTATTTTTTGTACAAGGTTATGATATACCTGGTAGAAGCGGTTTTACCCGAAGGGTACTTTGCTGATGACCTTCGCGGCTTGTCCGCCGACATGGCTGCGTTCAGAGATTTGTTGAGATTAAGATTGCCTCGTTTGGCAAATCACATGGACCATTTACAAAGGATATCCGATGGTACGTGTAACGTAACGTAATATATTCTGGTGTAAACAATTTCATATTTTTATTATTTCCTGTAGGTACATATAACAATTTATTTATGTGCTAGTATATAGGTAAATACTAGTAAGTAAGATAGGCAAGTAGGTATCTACCTCATGTGAAAAAAGAAAATTTTACTATATTATCAAAATTGAATTTGTATACAATGTTTTAACAAAATATATCTGACTACCAATTCCTAGGTGGCGGCGTAGAACCCCCATTGCCAGACGTGTTCACAATGCAATGGTTTCTCACGCTGTATGCTACATGGTTGCCTCGGGAGTCGTTGCTCAGGATTTGGGATCTTATTCTGCTTGATGGCAATGAGGTCTTACTACTCACAGCTTTAGCCATCTGGGATATGCTTCAAGAGTGAGTATCTATTTCCTAAATAATAAGTAATCAGAATGACATCCCACTGAGATTTCATAAGCGTCTATGATGGCATATTTAGATTAATAACAATATATTCTATAATTCTTTAGTTTGTGAGCGAGATATTATAAAGAGATCATACTTGTACCTCATGTTTGTATCTCAAATAGTACTTCGGTTGAACCCTCTGCGCTCACCGAAAAAGTCCGCGTAACGGTCTAAAAGCCATCTGAGGCTGTCACCTGCTAGTACATTTAAAAAAAATATATCAAATAGTATGTCTGTTTGAGTCAGAGTCAAATGGTGAGGAATAATGTGTATTGTATATATTTTCAGCCGCATCCTGTCAGCGCGGTCGGCGGATGAGTTCTACAGTTGCATGGGTGGTGGCGCAGGCGCAGTGTGGGAGGCCGGTGAGGCGCTCGTGGCGAGGGTGGTCGCATTCGGGTCTGCGCCCGAGCTGCCGCGGCTGCGCAGCCTTCATAGATACAGGGTGGCCCCACCAGCACCACCTACCGCCCCTCCCGCATTTCAACCGCCGCTGCATTCTGCGGTATGTTTTTTTATAAGTTTGTTATTAAAGGATACTATTCGAATTACGTTCACTTTCTTTGATCCTCGTCCTTTAATCTTATCAGCCTAACTTTTACACCAAATTTAAAAGGTAACAAATTCAAAAGATTTGTTACCTTTTGAATTTCTGGTTAAATACATATCTATCTAATACCTATGTATATGTAAATTATAGGATATAATAGAATAGTAAAATTGAGTAAAACCAACTAGGTATTTACCTGCTATTTTCGTTGAATTTTTAACAAATAGATTTTTTATTTGTCACCTCTTGCCCTAGGCAACTGTATCACATTCATTAATTTAAAATATATTTAAAATTCAGATGCAAACGATGACAAAACGTGGTCTACGGTTGTTCTATTCCGAAGATGAGGGTGATTCAAGTGACGATGGAAACAAAATGGCATTAGCTACAGTAAGTTAATCTCACTTATTCAGCCTTTGTTGCTGATTATGAATAAACAAGAAATACCTAATAAAATCGTTAAAAACATAAGGTACATACCTACATAACACTTTTTGAATAATAATACCTAATCTGCAGGTAATACCAAGGCGTGAAGACCGCATGGGTGCAGGCGATAGACTTTCGTTGGATATAGGAGCCCTTAAACGTCAATATGCCAGATTACGTGAACGACAAAGACAAGCACATGTCATATTAGCAGCTGCTTGCGCTAGACACGCTGCAGGTAAAGCATCAAAATTATTTACGAAACTGTTCAATATCAGACAATATGAAAAATATTAAAAAATTCCTAGTCAAGCGCAGTATAGTTAAGAGTGGCTTTAGCACTTAGTATTATTCTTAGTAGTATTATTTCGCCAGTTTTCACCTCAATGAGGAAGTACTTACTAGGTACTATGTTTGTGTACGATATGTACGTTTCGTATGTATGACATATAATTACCATATCATAAAGGTTTCCTAAAGTATATAATGTTCATGTTATTATAAAATGGTACGCATTTCTACTATACCTACCTCACTATTATTTTTGTTTGATTTCAGTTGGTGTCCCTACCTCACCGACTTCTCTCACAGTTAACAACCTCTTGTTAGGAAAAAGTGCAATTGTAAGTTCAAGGGGAAGAAGGCTCGGTCCCCCACCTGGAGCAGTTCCACCTTCTCGACAATCGTCAGCTCATGATAAATCGGACCTAAAAATACGAGGGCGTTCCAATGAAACTATTAGCTGGAATGAGGAGAAAAGCCGAAAATCTCTAAGCAGACGAAATTCAGTCAAATGGAAAGATATTAAGAAGAATAAAACTACAGAGAAAAAAAGAAAAGCCTCCATAGACTTAGATGAAGCTGGTGACGGTATTATAGTTTCCGAAGTCGAAGCCAATGAGATGATCGCTTCATTGAGGTCACGGAGCTCTAGTGAAACTTCATCTTATTCTTCGCATAGTGCATCAAGCACTGATACCAGCCTTTGTGATGAAAATGAACGGGCGAGCGATTCCGATCATGATTTACCTGATGACGATAAGCAAAAAAGTAGTACCAGTCAAATAAGCAATAAACATTGTGCTTCTTCCATCTATAAGGATACCAATGAAACACAGGGAATCGTTGTCATGGAAACTACAAACATCATATCTCCTGAAATTGAAGAAAAAAATAACTCTGTCGTGAATCCCATTAAAAATATTTCTGAATATTTGGATTCTGCTGCAGGGGAACCACTTCGAACGTATATTGATGGTTTTGAAACAAAATTAAAGGATAGCCTGATAGTCACTAGTAGTGACGTTGAAAGGTATAAAACAAATCTTATATCACCTTGTTCTCCTCGGATGACTACAGACAGAAATGAAGTTTTACAAAGATTAAATAGGCAAAAAAATTTAGAAAGTCCAAAGAAACAGGAGACAATACGACCTACAAAACTTTCAAAGTCATCAAAAAACTTTACTGATTTGAGTCCCATAGATCTATCTCCTTGCAATTATGGGGTGGGGCTTAATTCTCCATACGATTTTAACTTTCAATCAAACTTTATGCGTCCAACGCCAGAGACTTTAGCTTTAATACGACCACCAGATATTATTGACAGTTTTGCTATGTATCCGAACTTTGTGCCTGATATAGATTTATCTGAAAGAAATGAGTCTGACGTTGAAAGTCCTCCAAGAAGCCCTGGTGCTGAAAGTATTATTGTAAGTGAAGATGAACCCCCTATACCATTAAAAATTGATAAGTATTTTGAGCACAGTCCAGAGTTTTTTGGAGCAAGAGTAACAGATGCAAATAATTCCGATATTCCTAATAGACGGCCTACAAAACGGCTTTCACGGCAATCAAAAAAACCAGATTCACTTACATTACAAAGTAGTCATAACGAGAAGCTTATAAAAATCGAGTCAGAAAGAGCTTCTTCGCTGCCACAAAGCCATAGTTTTATAAAATCGATTATTTTAAGTGCAGATATAAAACATAATAATATAGCACAATCGAATGAAGTAATTTTAATAGAAGAAAATAATGATGTATTTAGTGATGTAAAGCAAAAGACACCTGATAAAAATAAATACTGCCAGGAAAAATGTTCTCCCAAAGATTATTTTATTCGCACAGGACGAAAAAATAGCGAACGGGCTTTGCAAATTATACAAGAGAATTCAAAAATATTAAGTAGAATTTTAACAAAACAAAGTATATCGGATACGAGCAATAATCCTTCGAAATATGAAATATGCAAGAGTTCTGAGAATGAACCACCGAAGAGTAACACTCCTGACTGCACTATTGAAAAAAAAGCCATGGAAAATAAATTAATCGATTCTCCATTACTAAAAGAATCAACTTCCGATTCCTTAATAGGTTATAGAAAGAGAAATATTAACACTGAAAACAGTGAAAACAAGGACTTCGTTAGAGTTAGACCAATTTCTATAGATGATCCATTTTCTTTGGAATTTCGAAATGTTACGAATAAGCCAAATGAATTTTCAATAAAAAGTATTAAAAGTCCAAGTAGTGAATGTCTAGTCAATAAAACTGATATTTACGGATGGGAAAATAAAGGCTTTTTGGCAAAATGCGAAGAAAACCACATAGATAGACCGACATACGATTATCAGCGAAGAACTTGTGATTTCTCTACCCAAGATGAGCTTTATAGAGATGAATTGGCAACTGTTACGATATCTGAAACACGACACTCTTTTTCGGGCGAATCAAAAATATCCGCAGAGGCAAAAGATACATCTACTTACGAACGCCGCTTAGTTTCAGACGACTATAATTATCAATTTTCAAGCAAATATAACGATTTCGTTTTATCTAAAGCTAGTGATATATGCAGTAAGACGGTCGACAAGGGGCCGAAAATTTGCGATAATTCTTTAAAGACTGAAAACAGCCAAGTTAGTGACTTCGCACATGTTGTAACTTCCTCAATTAGTTTTACATATGAACCTTCTGTGGAGGACGATTCACCTACAGGGGCAAAAAGTAACTCAAGTGATACATTGTGTCAAATTACGTCACTTGATCAGGTTTCCACACCAATATCGCCTAAGGTATTCCCAAATAGAGATACACCTACCTTTCCAAAGGAAAACATTGAAAGGGCTAAGTTGGAGTCAGATGATACTTGTAGTGCTATCACCTCACTTATCGAAACGGATACATTATCATCTATATCTTACCCTCGTAGTCCATCGACTGGTTCGTATCATCCGTTTCCGACTCGTCCTGTAATGCGCTTGCCAAAAGAGCTAGGTGTGAGATTAGGTATGTACCCAAAGGAAACTATCAATTCCCCTCCAAAATAATTGTGAAAATCTTTATGAATAAACAGTGTTTCTTTTAATGGTATATTTTGTTGCCTCTCTACAATTATTTTTGTTGTTGTTGATTTTAATGATATATTGTGCTTTGATAAAACATAGATAACTATTAATAAAAAACTTCATACATCTTCTTTTGTTATATTGCCATTTTATAATAAATCATTTGAATTACTGCTTATTTATTTAATATACGTGTATCTCATACACTTTCAACAGCCAAATAGTGTGCAATAGATTAATATACATTCTGCTTTTTGGTAAACAAAGTATCTATAAGCGGAACATTCAGAGCGATTTTATCATTAAGATATTATGAAAATATGAGTCCTTTCATAATACTTAGTAAATCTTGAACTAGAAACAAAACAAACATGTTGCCTTGAATCAATTTGAAATGTTATAATATTCCTTCGCGTTAATGTACCTAAAGTTTGTACAATAATAACGTAGTGTGATAGATTATTTGTAATATGAATTTATTTATTAGTTATTGCGGTTGATTGTTTGTACGGCTATAGAAAATAATATTTTATCTTGCGAAGTGATAAACCATTTTGTTGTTAAAACGAAATTTTATTCTACGACAATATTGATACTGATAAAATTACATACAACGTTATGCAACAGCTAAGAGTTGTTTCATTTCCACAATTTCTGTTTAAGGAATTTAGCTTATGATAGATAACTTTTAAAAACAATTTTTAAGCACAATTCACGGAATATTTTACAGGCATAGGTACATGCAATCTAGGTACTTTTCAGAATAAACTTGATTGAAGATTGAAATTCATTCAGGGAATATTAAACAAATAGTAGAGATAATAAGAAATAGAAATGTTTATTATATATAGATTTTTTTATAAATTGACACTGGTACAATAAATTGTCTCAGAAGTCGTCGAGTACTGGTGGGCAAGTGCAGACTAAGTGTTTGTCGCCATACATGTCATCAATGCGACCTACTGTGGGCCAGATCTTAGTCTCTCCCTTAACGAATGGCTGAAATGATAATTATTATTAGATTTGATATAGTATATTAAATTAACTAGGAAATAAGTTATAGAAGACAGATATATTTTTCACTTACCGCAGGAAAAGCAGCCTGTTCCCGGGTGTATGGGCGATTCCAGTCCTCTGAAATTACTTCTACTTGTGTGTGTGGCGCCATCTGAATATTAACTAACATTAGTAAGAATTCACGTAATATAATGTGACCGTATTCATAGAATACTTACCTTAAGGGGATTTAATCTTTTGTCAATAATTCCGTCTTCTATATCTTTAATTTCTTTCCTAATTGTAATAAGTGCCTCGCAGAAACGATCTAATTCTTGCAAATCTTCGGATTCTGTTGGTTCAATCATAAGAGTACCAGCTACTGGCCATGACATTGTAGGCGCATGGAAACCTGGAAGATTTAAAATAAATTAAAGTTACTACAATAAGGGTTGTTTACATTACTTACATTTTGAATTCTTATCAATTATAGGATACCTTTCTTTATGCTAACTTACCGAAGTCCATGAGCCGTTTTGCAATATCTCCTGGTTCGATATTAGCTGTTTTTTTTAGATCCCTCACATCTATTATGAACTCGTGGGCTACCAACCCTCTTTCACCTTTGTATAAAGTTTTGTAATGTCCTTCTAATCTTCGAGACATATAGTTAGCGTTAAGAATTGCTACTTGAGTTGCACGTTTCAGTCCTTTAGGGCCCATCATCTAAAAAATCAAAATATTTGTATTCAAGTAGTACAAGCAGTTATGAACAGACATTCTAATGCTCGGTTCGAAATGTTGCTTTTGCTACATCTAAAATTATCATCGATAGACATCGATCAATATTTAAAAATAACTCAATATAAGTATTTACAATTATTAAGGCAATAAATAATACCACACGGTTGTCTTTATTTAGAACTTTCAATCATAGCTCAATCAAAATTGATAATTATAAAATGTGAATTCTACTGTGGTAATACCGCTTTTTACACAGTAATACGCTAAAAGTTACCTTGATATATGCCCAAGAAATAGGCAGGATAGCAGAGGATCCAAAAGGTGCCGCACTTACTGACCCAAAACTATGAGCTGCATCTCCCAAGTCAGCTAACGGGTCTATGACAGGATGCGACGGTAGGAACGGGGCTAAGTGAGCTTTCCTAAAAAAATATATGCAATTTATATTATTTAGTAGTCTTCTAAATCTTCTTATTTTGGGCCCAGTAGAATACCTAAGTTTTGCGAACCTAAATATCAACCAAAATAAATACTCACACTCCAATCGGACCCATTCCAGGACCTCCACCACCATGGGGTATACAAAATGTTTTGTGTAAATTCAAATGTGATACGTCACTCCCATAATCACCAGGGCGGCACAGACCTACCTAAAAATGAGTAGGCAAATAAACACTTTATATTTTAAGCGAAATTTAAATCATTATACCCAGAATATTTTTAATGTTCAACCTGTGCGTTCATATTAGCGCCGTCCAAGTAGACTTGTCCACCGTGCGCATGCACTAATGCGCATACATCAGCTGCACGTTCTTCAAATACTCCAAAAGTGCTTGGATAGGTCAACATTAGACAAGCCACCTTCTCACTATGCTCTTCTACCTATTAAAGTGGAAATATTTTAGTTTGGTATCTACTCAAAGGTAAAAATAGTAGTAGATAGTGGTAATTGGTAAAGAACCTAATTTTTTAATCATACCTTGTAGTTGAAACATTTTATATTACAACAGGTAGACAAAACAGAAAGTTGACATGTTATAAGTTGGAGCATCGCTCCAGTTAACAGGATTGAATCTCGGCTTTCGTCTGACTTACTCTAGTACTTACAACAAGCCTGTGATCTCACCATATCTTTAAGGTGTTCCATGTCAATGTCGCCGGAAGGGGTGACGCGGATAGCGCACACCCGCATGCCCGCCATATGCGCGGACGCAGGGTTGGTGCCGTGCGCGCTTACGGGTATCAAACAGATATTCCGACCCGTGTCGCCTCTGAACTCGTGGTATCGTTTTATCGTTCTTAGACCAGCATATTCACCTTGTGCTCCACTAAATTAAGAAGAAACTGACTATTTATATAATTTCTACGATACTTTAGAACTATTAATAAAGTAGATATTTTAATAAAACTGCACTCGATCGACAGCATTTTAACTGAATACAAATATTTCCATTTACCTGTTTGGCTGAAATGAAACCCGATCATAGCCCGTTATTGCGCATAGATCATTAGCCAACTCTTCGAAAAGAGTGTGGTAGCCCTGGCATTGCTCTAGAGGTGCAAATGGATGGATGTCAGTGAAATGCTTGAACGAGCATGGCATCATTTCTGTTGTCGAGTTCAACTTCATTGTACATGAACCCTGAAAGCAAAATTATATATCACCTTAGTCTTTATTTGGAAGTCGGTATTTAATACTATTAAAACAATATAAAAGTATAAAGTATTTACTAAAGGTATCATAGAGTGGACGAGTGACACATCCTTGTTTTCAAGTCGCTTCATATATCGGACAATTCGGGTTTCAGAGTGATGCATATTGAATACAGGATGTGTTAGATACGGAGATGTTCTTCGGAAGGGGCCTTTCTGAATGCTGCGGGCTCTCACGTCACCGGATTGTGAAACCTTTAAAGCGTAAACAGAATGAGTAAGTATTTCAAACACATTGATAAATTAATGTCTATATATTTTCGGGATAGATCAATCAAGTTACAGTACCTCATCAACACTCTGGCAATCAAATATCCATAATAAATCATCTACATCCTTCATCGTTGTAGTTTCATCTAATGCTACTCCTACAGCACCATCGTCAAAATATCTCAAATTAATCTTTTTTTCTTGTGCTCGAGACTTTATAGCAGCCGCATCGTGCTCAGACACAGGAACTACGTGAAGTGTATCAAAGTAAACGTCGTTTGATTGCTTGTGGCCACGAAGTCGGATTCCTTTAAATAATTTACATTTATATAAGTAACTACATGTTGCTTGTAACTCTTTTAAATATATATATGGAAATTAAAATTCAAAAATGTATTAATATTGTTACCAACGATATGACTAAGTAATTTTATATTGTTTACTTTTATTTATTAACATACCATGATCAAGAACAAGTGTTGCATTGTGAACACGCGTTGCAATATCCCTCAAACCTTGCGGTCCATGATATACAGCAAACATGGCGGACATATTAGCAAGGAGTGCCTGCGCTGTGCAAATATTAGAAGTCGCTTTATCTCTCCTTATGTGTTGTTCTCTAGTCTGAAGTGCTAACCTATAATAATGGCACAATTAGAAATTTGATGATAAATTAATACATCTACAAGGTCCAAAAGTAAGTATAATACCTATATGCATCTCTCCCTGTCGCGTCTCTAGTAACACCGACCATACGACCAGGCATAAGACGAACTAAAGGATGCTCAGCTGCAAAAAATCCAGCATGAGGACCTCCATAGCCAAGCGGCACGCCCAACCTTTGAGATGTACCAACTGCTAAGGCTGCGCCACATTCTGCAGGAGGTCGCAGTAAGGCCATTGCTAGGAGATCTGTTGCCACCACTACTAGAGTCTAGTAATTAAATAAAATGATTAATAGTTTCAGATTCGGGCAAACTTACTACAATAAAACGTTGTTACCATTTTTCGATGGTTACTTACTCCATGTTCATGTGCAGCAGCTGCTAATCCTGAATAATCGTACACTAAGCCTCTCGTATCGGGGCACTGCAATAATACAGCCGATATATCTCTTTGAGCAAAGTCAGCCTGTCGCACATCTGACATTACATTTACTTCTAAGCCTAGGGCGTCCAACCTTGTTTGCACAACGGATAATGTTTGAGGATGGGTTCTTCCTGATACCACGAACTTTGTTCTTTTATTATGCCTGAAAATATTTTTGTATTAATACTTAAACTTTTACTAAATTACTTACATAAACCTAATTAACTATGTAAAAATAATCAGGTTACCTATGACAAAGAGATAAAGCTTCAGCAGCAGCAGTACCTTCATCGAGTAATGATGCATTGGCTACATCTAGACCAGTAAGATCGCTAACCATGGTCTGGTAATTTAGAAGACTTTCTAGTCTGCCTTGCGCTATCTCCGGTTGATACGGCGTATATTGTGTGGTCCTAAATTAACATAACGTATTAAAAATAAAGTTAATGTAATAGGTATTTGGTAATCAAATTTAAGTGAACCATGTTACCAGCCAGGGTTTTCAAATAGGTTGCGCATTATAGTATGAGGAACACAACAGTTATGGTATCCCATTCCAATATATGACCGCCATATTTGATTTGTTTCGGCAATTTTACGTGCTCTTATTATGAGGTCGTATTCACCTAAAATAATAAAAGGACGGTTTTAGTTATCTTCATCTTCATTACTGACAAAACTAAGTTTTAAAGTTTATTAAAATTCTAACTTTATTTAAACTTTAACTGAGGTTTAATGAATTAAAAAAATACGAGCATAGAGAACCTATCTATAATTTAAGTGGCAAAAATATAAACCGAGAGGTTATTATGTTTAAAGACGAAACCTAAGTATAAGTATTTGTTATGTGGCGGCACCACAATTACCAACACTCAGTACGCACATGCAGTTAAACTTCTTCTACTAAGTCGCCATAAATACGAATATAACCTATGGGCATTGGTATTGAAAAGGTAGGTTAATAATGACTTTTAAGAAATTGGGTTTATTTTAATACTTACTCATAGGGTCAGATATATCCATGAGACCTTGCAATTGGATCTTTTTTGGTACAGCATCGTTTGTTAGTTGATCTAAACTCTGAATTGAAAAGGGAGAAGAGTAAGTGCTATTTTGTAACATTTAAATATGTTTGCAAACAAATTAAACTTTTTAAATGTAAGTAATATTAATGTTTGAATCAAACGACAGGAATTTATTACATACCTTGTACCCCAGTAAGTCCAACATAGTAACGACATCTTGATCTCTAGGCCCTATGTGTCTGCTTGGAAAATCAACTCTTTCTGGAAATAAACTATCCGATCGCGAACTCCGAGTAGTAACACAACGACTAGCATATTTGAAAATAGCAATTTTCTCGCCTACGATATTATATTGAACACTAACTAATCCTTTTTTTGAAACGAAACCATTTATTAGTCTATACATTGTGATGAAATTTTACATATAATAATAAAAAACCATTTAACATTTTACGTATGCTCTTACAGAATCAACGACGGTGATACTACTGATAGGAGGGTCAAAGATGACAACGTACTAACATACGATAAATGAACAGAGGATGGCATGTTAAGTAAATAATAATTATTGATTGTTGTTAATGACCTATAATAATTAACAAAAAATATTTATTTAAGACAAAGTTAATGTTCGTGACACAAAAAAATTATTATCAAAATTTACGTAGTCGCTAGATATGTTATTGTTAAAAAAAGTCGTTTATAAGAGAGTAGTTCCTGAGATTAGCGCGTTCAACCAAACAAAAAAACTCTTCCGCTTTATAATATTTATAACAGATAATAACGAAAATTGTCGAGAGCTACATGATCTGTTTGACCCTATATTGTATAATCCACCTGGCAATAAGTAAGACATACCTATAAATGGGTCTCTTCGGTCTTGACATAAATATTTCAATTCAATAGGTACGTACCTAAAATTCTAGTGTAGGTACATATATAAATAACTCATATTTAGGTAACTACCTGGTTCTTCTATGCGTATGGGTGTACCACAGGGCTCAATTCTAGGTCCATTCTTATTTTTAATTTATATTAACGACCTCCCTTTTTATGTTAAAAATACCTGTGGAATTGTACTGTTTGCCGATGACACCTTACTGATTTTTAGTGTTGATAGACTTAAACCCAACTATGACGATGTAAACTGTGCATTGGCCCGGGTATTAGAATGGTTTACTGTAAATAATCTAGTTTTAAATGCGAAAATGCGTTAAATTTGCGTTACCTAATGTAAAAAAAGTAGGTTGTAATCTTATGCTAAATAATGAAGTTTTGAATCTTGTTGAATCAACAGTATTTTTAGGGATTACTCTTGACTCGAAACTTCAATGGGGCACCCAATTTTCTACACTTGCGGGAAAGCTCAGTTCGGCAGCTTACGCAGTTAGGAAAATTAGACAGCTTACAGATGTAGATACGGCTAGACTAGTATATTTTAGTTACTTTCATAGTGTTATGTCCTATGGTATTCTACTGTGGGGCAAAAGTGCGGATATAGAAACTATTTTTATTTTACAAAAGAGAGCGGTACGAGCTATTTACAATTTAGTACGTCCCTCAGAGATAAGTTTCATGAAATCGGCATACTCACAGTTGCATCACAGTATATATATGCAAACATATTGTTAAGTCCTGGGACTTGTTAAAATAAAAGAATAGTGGACTGTAATTATAGGGCTGATTTATTGCCGACTTATTAATGTGTGTGGTTTCTATGGGCCCGAAATCGTGAATGTGGCGGACGCGGCTGCTTCGCCGCACGTAGGCCGCCGCTGCCGCCCCGCTGCCGCCCCGCGCCTCCAACCGGTTTGCTGTTGCGATGTAGGATGTCGGTCGTGCCGCCGCCCGCGCGTCTCCTCCCGCGCGTAATGTGTTAATTCTTAACATGCTCCCCGGGTTGAAGTATGAGGTGGAAAGACTTCAAGACTCTGGAAGGGGACAGATATTATTAAATGCTCTCCGAATGGTGCCTCCCTTTGTCTTGAGTTCAGCAACCCTAGTGACACCGTCATTGCCAGGGTAAGTATTAATGACTCGTCCCAACGACCAAAGAAGGGGAGGGAGAGTTTTATCTTTGATGAGAACAAGAGACCCTAATTTTAGTTCCCTCTTCGAAACCTGCCATTTCAACTTCTGTTGTAGATACGTGATGTATTCTAACGAGAAGCGATTCCAGAAATGTTGCTTGATCAGTTCGATTCTCTTGAAGCGCTCCAGACGATTAATCTTGGTCTCTGTCATCTGTGGACGAGGTATAGACAAAAGTGATCGTCCAATTAGGAAGTGAGCGGGAGTAAGGGCGGAGAGGTCTAAAGGATCACAGGAAAGTTGCGTGAGGGGACGGGAGTTCAAGACAGCCTCTATCTGAGTGAGGCATGTAGCCATTTCCTCAAAAGTGAAATGAGTAGATTGTAATAATCTATTAAGGTGATATTTAGTGGACCGAACGGCCGCCTCTGCTAAGCCATTGAAATGAGGGGTGTAAGCCGGTACAAATTTAAAATCGATGCCTTCTTGTGCCATGTGAGTCTCAATATCTGATTGTACTAGGAATTTCGCTAGATCATTATGAGCGCCTACAAAATTTGTCCCGTTGTCGGAAGTGATGCTTTGGGGTTTCCCACGACGGGATACGAAACGATTTAACGCTGCTATATAAGCTTCACTAGATAGAGCCGTAACGAGCTCGAGATGACAGGCCTTTACAGAATTACAAATAAAAACTGCAATATAAGATTTTATGAGTTTGCAACCTCGGCCTTTTCGGTCAGCTATCATCACTGGCCCAGCGTAGTCAACACTGGAGTTTAAGAAGGGAAATTCTAGTTTAGTGCGGGATGTAGGTAGTTGCCCCATAACAGGTTGAACTGTCTCCGCTTTAAATCTGCAACACCGTACACATTTATTTACAATAGATTTGGACAAGTTTCTGCCACCTAAGGGCCAGTACTCTTGCCTTATGTTTGATAAAAGAAGTTGAGGTCCAGCATGTAAATATTTTAAGTGAAAATGGTTAAAAAGGATTTTTGTAAAATGATGCTTGCTGCAAAGTAAAATTGGGTGCTTGGTATTATAACTATAAGGAGAGTTTTCGAGTCTGCCACCAACACGAATAATGTTATAAGCGTCTAAGAATGGGGATAAGGAAATCAATTTATTCTTTTTTGGAAGAGTTCTTTTCTCATTAAGAATAGCATATTCGTCTGGAAACATTTCCAGCTGAGCTTTGTGTATTATCAAGTGTAATGAATTTTGAAGTTCAAGAACCGAAAGGTGACCCTTTAATTTACCGGTCTTATTTTGACAATTAAAAATAAATCTTTGTAAATATGCTATTGATTTTTGTAAGAAAGTTAAATTTGATGATTTGTTAATTAAATAACTAATGGGATCGGTATTAGTATCGCTACTAACCACCAAAGAACAGGCAACTAATTCTGGTAGATCATGCTTCACTATTTCATTAGGTTTTTCCGGCCAATCTATCTCATCTTTTAATAAAAAAGTGGGGCCTGACCACCACAAGGAAGAACTACTGATAAGATCAGCCTTCAGCCCACGCGAAACAAGATCCGCCGGATTCTGTTTCGACGGTACATAGCTCCACGTATGACCCTCTGTAATTTCTTGAATTTCATGGACACGGTTACGAACAAAATTTTTTAATTGATTTGGTGGTGTTGTGAGCCACCCTAATACAATGGTGGAATCACACCAAAATCTACATTTTGTAATATGAAGCGTTAACGCGGTCAATATCTTTGTACACAGCCTTGCTCCCAACAAAGCTCCGCAAAGCTCTAGACGTGGAATAGTCGTTGGCTTTATCGGCGCTACCCTACTTTTCGAGGTTAAGAGGTGTACCGTGACTGACCCTGACTTTTGTACTGAACGTATGTACACACATGCACCATACGCTCTTTCTGAAGAGTCTGAAAAGACGTGAATTTCGTGGGATTCGGCGTCATTGCCAAGAACCCAACGTGGAATATTTAATAGATTAAGATATGGCAAATTATTTGCAAATGTAAACCACAGTTCTTTAATTTCTGTGGAAACCTCTTCATCCCATGTGCATTTATCTATCCATAATCGTTGCATGATTATTTTAGCGTCGATAACGCATGGGCCTACGAGACCAAGAGGGTCAAAAATCTGACTAATAACAGAAAGTATGTGACGTTTCGTTACCTTTTTATGGAGTTCAATATTAATTGAAAAGGATAATGTATCTAAATTGCAAATCCAGTTCAAGCCTAAAGTTTTAGAAGAGACCTGTGTATTAAAGTCTGAAATGTCCAATATATTATCTGATGTTGTGAAAGAATTTGAAATTGTATTTAAAATTAATTGGCTATTTGAACGAAATTTACGTAAGTTAAATTGTGCTGACTTTAAGGTTGAAATAACTCCTTTACATATTTTAATAACGTCCTGTTCAGTGGACGCACCCCCTAAATAATCATCAACGTAGAAATCTCTCTCAATAGACTGCCTTACGTCGGGATCGAGAGCACTGGATGCCAAGCTTACTAAACACTTAGTTGCAAGGTATGGCGCGGATGCCGTGCCGTATGTCACCGTATTAAGTGTGTAAGTTTTTAAAGGCTCTTTAGGATTAAAGCGAAAAAGTATTTGTTGAAGAGAGCGTTGAGAAAAATGTAGTTCTATGGCTCTGTACATTTTTTCTATATCACCAGTGATAACAAACTTGTGTTGTCGAAAGCGTAATAAAATGGAATAAAGATCTTCTTGTACAGTTGGACCGATCATCTGTATGTCATTAAGAGATAGGCCAGTACTAGTGACGGCTGAAGCGTCGAAGACTGTACGAAGTTTTGTTGTAAGGCTCGACTCACGGATGACGCCGTGATGAGGTAAAAAATATTTTATTTGGTTACAGTTACTTGAAGACTCTCTGGTTTCAGTCATATGGCCAAGGCGTTCATATTCAGACATGAACTCCATATACCTGTCCTTGAAAGTAGGATCGCGTATAAATTTACGCTCTAGGGATAAAAAACGACACTTTGCCTTTTGAAAAGAATCACCTAGGACTGAAGGGTCTTTTTTCAAGGGCATAGTAACGACAAAGCGACCATCGTCCTTGCGACTTGTGTTTGTTAAAAAACTTTGTTCACAGGCACGTTCTTCGAGAGATAATGAGTGTTTAGATGAAACTGTATCAAGTTCCCAAAAACGGGATAAGTCTGGATTAGACTCCTCGCTGATAAAATGACAAACGAGGGAAGAGTGTGACTTACGACGGGCAACAAATCCAGACACTAGCCAACCCAGCTTTGTTTCATACAACTTAGGTTGATTTTTACCTAAATCGATAGAATTATTACATAAGACGGACCAAAATACGTCGGCCCCCACCAAGATATCTATATCTGATGGCACGTTAAACGATGGATCTGCTAGACTTATTCCCATAGGAAGAGGAATATCAGCAATGTTAATGAATGAAGCCGGTAAAGCTTTAGTGATTTGTGGCAAAATAAGACAGTCAACAGTATGTTTATAGTCGTTATGCATTGACATAATAGTAAGGCTGCAAGACTGTGTACTATAAGACGTATGATTATTGATGCCGGTCACCGTGGAGCTCGCACTACGTCGCGACAAACCCAGCTTACCGCAAAGTGATTGCGTAATGAAGTTCGCCGTGCTGCCGTTGTCGAGCAGCACGCGGGCAGAGTGCACGGCGCCCTCGCCGTCGACCACCTTCACGAGCGCTGTGGAAAGCAAAACATGTGGAGGGGTAGTGAACTGACGTACATGCGACGAACTTGCAAAGTTATTGATGTTCTGAATTGGTATAGAAGGCTCAGAGGGTGCTTCTGAAGAATGTAAGTGCAGAAGCGTGTTATGTTTTTTCTTGCAATATTTACAAGGGACAAGGTTGCAATTATTTGACATGTGCCCTGGTCGCAAACAATTAAGACAGACCGTTGCTTCCTTGGCCTTTTGAATGCGATTCTCAATGGATAAAGACCTGAATGTTTCACAGTTAAATAAGTAATGAGATTCATCACACATACAACATTTAAACGGTTTGGTGATAAAAGGTTTTTTCTGATTATTTTTATTTATATTGGTATTCCGGCTCGAAGGACCAATGTTAAGTCCTGGGACTTGTTAAAATAAAAGAATAGTGGACTGTAATTATAGGGCTGATTTATTGCCGACTTATTAATGTGTGTGGTTTCTATGGGCCCGAAATCGTGAATGTGGCGGACGCGGCTGCTTCGCCGCACGTAGGCCGCCGCTGCCGCCCCGCTGCCGCCCCGCGCCTCCAACCGGTTTGCTGTTGCGATGTAGGATGTCGGTCGTGCCGCCGCCCGCGCGTCTCCTCCCGCGCGTAATGTGTTAATTCTTAACACATATTATTAACATAAACATGGCGAAGAGGGCGATGGCTGCCACATGCGTCATGCTTATGAACAGGTGCTGCTTGTGGGGGCTGGTCTGCTCAAGTTTGTTTTTGTTTTTATGAATATTCACTTTATTTTATGTTTTTTTTTTCATTGTTTTTTCTTTTTATGTCATTCCCTGCCACGCAGATATTGTCAGTAAGACTAATTCCTTGAAATGTATTATAATCTAAGTTTATTTTAAAAAGAGTAATTGCTGAGTTTATTGCCGGCTCTTCTCAGCAAAACCAACCTTCCGAACCGAGCGTTAGAGTCTGACTATTCATAAGTGCTTTGCATATTGACCTATTTGAAAAAAAATATTTTTGATTTTGATTTTGATTTTACCTATCTACAAGTCAAAGAGCGAGCTACGCGTTGTTTTAGACACCTTAGGTAGGATCTGATATTATGTCACTTAACTACTTATGTAGGGTACATAGTCAGTGTTGACAAAACCCCTTTTAAAAAAATTAAGAATAAAAAAAAAATACTATGTAGGGTAGGTTTTGTTGTCGTTGTTCACACCAAGTGTTTGAGAAAGAAACTATACTATAAGGTATAAGGGTAAATGTACCTTCTCCATATAGGAGTAGTTAACATAGATTATTTAGTGGGGCCTAGAATGAAGTGATGGAGCATTGGCGCCTAATGGCCATCAACTAACTATTTAACAATACCATAATTGTATATATATAATAATAATAATATGTTTGTTTATAAATAAGGACAGTAGTTGCGACTGAATTCAAAAATGTTGCACAGTTTACACATTGTACCTAATCTTAATATCAACGCCATCTGTGCCATTATGGTAAGAAACTATTAATAAGTTTTTTAGTGTGAGTTTTGGTAAAACTGGTCAACCATAAGCCTAATACAAAGTTCAATATTGTTTAACATCATGGGTAACGAACAAAAGTAATCAATACTGTTTGAGGTGCCTATGTATTTTTATTTAAATAGTCACCGAAATTTAATTCTCTGCATAAGCTAAATTCAAATACATTACTCATAAGTGCCCTAAAACAAACATCTATTTGAAACAACAGCTGTTATTATAGCACACAATGGTTTATTGTAGGCGCATCTCCAAATCCAAACTATCGGTTTTGAAAAACAGGCCACACCATCTCAATATTTCGGGCTTAATTAACTACATAATATCAATATGGCGGCAATAATAGTTTAAAGGTTAATTTATATTCAAAGCCTGTTTAGTTAGTTTAAAACTTGTACCCTATATATATAGATATACTATGACCACAGACTAAGGTATAAGAATATTTGTTAATAAGATAGAGACAAAACAAGAGTATTGCAATACTTTCTCAATGGCTTATTTTATTTTCTTGTTCGGTAGACTTTCATTATTTTTAACTGATACTACTGAGAGCAGGAAGACGGAGTAGAACCTACAGCAACCTTCCGAACCGAGCATTAGAGTCGACGTTTCATAAGTGCCTGTGAAGGCCTATTTGAATTAATAAATTTATTTCATTTCATTTCATTATTTCAGTAATAATATGCTGTAGAATACATGCTATTGTTAATAAGTCAAACTGATATTATCTAAATGAGGCATTATTTACACTTCATCTGTAGACAGTAAGACTATATTGTTTCTATGTTTATGGTCATCGACTGTCGGTGAATTCCCTTCCCTTCCGTCCCTCCCTCGAGTCGAGAATAATAGTCAGTTTGCAATTTTGCATTAGTTGTGTAAAAGTGCTTTATAATAATGACGCGGTCTGAATATTCCTGTCTGAAACAAGAAATAGTTTGTAGTATTAATAATAGCGAGAGACATAATCATTTATTGAGCATATTGAAAGAAATATTCAGAGATGACATTAACTCTCCCAGAAGGTATGAACAAATTAACACTATGACTCAATTGATCAATGTTTTGGAACTACGCGATTTAATATCTGAACAAAATGTGGCACCTTTGAAGCTTATTGCTCAAAAGCTTCCAAAAAGTTCCGAATTAGTGGACAAGGTTTCAGAGTATGAAAAGTCACAAAATGCACCGAAGGAATTTGTTACTTATGGTGCTGGTAAGTAAAACAACAGATAAACCTACCAACAATTTTATTTTGAAAAACTTGCTTTGCCGTTAACAAATTACAGTTTACATTAACATTGCTACCAAGTTGCTTTTTATTGCTACATATTACCACAAATCAATGAATGCAATACTATTTTCCTAGTATTGTATAAGAATGTTGACTTGATAATTTTATCTCCATAGTGACAACAGTATCATGTATCATATTATTCACATGTATAGCCGCAGCTATAATAACATCCATCCTGCTTTTGATTAAGGCCTATGATAATCCATCAAAATTAAATTTGCCTGGTAGGTATTACCACATATAAATTTACTCAAATGTCTTACATGTTGAGAGATATATTCTGTATAGAATAGAGTTCACATTATTGTTTACATCGGAAGATAGATTGGAATATGAGAAATAATAAAAACGACATAGCAATATGGCAGCAAATTGAGTATCTAAAATCAATAACAAAATATATTTATGAGATACATCTTGTATACCAACCATGTTTTATTGTTACAAAACTTTGCACCGTTAAAAAGAAATACGTAGACATATTGTGACTTTTTCCTAAAATCTACAGAGTCATTCTTTACACAGTGAATTAGCTTAGGAGTTTGTAATGTACTTTTGATTACCTACTTATATTGGTGAATGTACTAATAATTAACATAATATAAATATTTTTCCTAGGCTATAGCCAGTAAATGTTTTGGATAATCATTGCTTTGTATGCATTACAAGAAAATTATAATATAGGGTTTCAATAATTTTTATTTGTTTGTTTTAGCTGCTGGCAACACAAGCAATAGAGATGTTCCTATTGAAAGCTTTCTAACCAGTAATCCAATAAGTGGAATCATGAGCAAAAAGAAAAAGCAAAGAGTATTCAAAACTGTAACTGATGAAATAGGCAGTTCTTGGCGAGACCTAGGAAGAAATTTAAACATCCGTGAATGTGTTATTGATGACATTAACGATTTAAACTGCTCTTTAAAGGCAAAAGCTGTTAAGCTATTAGAAGCATATGAAGATATTGCAGATCCCCAAAAGTGGTTTTTTGTCCTTTGTGATGCCTTAGAAAGAACACGGAGAAAAGAACTAGCAAAATCATTGCAGGAAATTATGGCAATGAACATTTAATGTACATCTGCTAAATTTAATTTTTATAAGCAATATTTTTACATTTAAGGACCAAGGGGATAAGTCCTACTACTTTGTTATATGTATTGGTAAAACCAACGTAGTAAATGTTGTCAGTCTTTCTGTCTGGAGGACTCATAAGTCTTAAATCTTTGACTTCCTGGAAGGGTATTTAAATAAAAATATATTTTGTACTCATTTATATTTATGTTATTGTAATCTGTGATACTTTGTTTAACATTCTATTTAACCCTTTTACATAAAGTATGTAAATATAAATTTACACATTTTAAGATTAATCTATTTTTGTTGCTGGTTTCTGTTCAGTTTTTACAATATAAGTTAATCAATATATGTTTGTACATTTTTTTATAAACATTTATTCCTCAATATATATTTCTTCTTAAGGTTACTTTTAAATGTATATGTTATCAGCATTGTATGTGGATTAAAAAAACAGTGACAACACTAGGCATTCACTATCTTATAGGTGTGTAGATGTTAATATCATATATAGCGTTTTATTGCACATTTCCATAATGGCATTACAGCCTTTAGAATTACAATTTTCATTGCAATTTATTTTTTCTAATTATTTTATAAATGTCCTAAATTGCAATGTCATTACAACATACGTCTCTGGTAACATATACATTGAAATAATATACTTACACAGTACTTTTTAAGTCTAATAAAAAAATATAATTAAATTCTTTCATGGAATGTTACATTTTTAATTATATTGGTATAAAATATTCTTGATATAAAAATATTCGAGACTTGAATAGAATCTTTCTTTTATTATTTTAAAGGCACATACATTACAATATCACTAGATAGCATAATAATCATGCAAGCAAAATAATCATTGATGTCATCAATGCTCTGCAGCCCAGACATAGGCATTTTGGAAGAGTCTTAGCCAGGGTGATGCTTGGCTAGTCGGGTTCATAAGTTGAGGCGTGTTAGATATAGGTACGGGACATTGCCAGCGAAGGATACACCGTTCAGGGTGTGGCATCATGGCTACGTGGCGCCCATCGCGTGACCTCATGCCTGCTAGACCACCTAAAAATACAACATAATAAAGAAAAAATATAAACTCATATTTACAAAGAGGTTAAAAATATGCAGCTTTACTTTGACATATGATGGATGTCTTGGAGATAACCATAAGAAATATAGATTATTGAGATATTAAAAAAAGTTGAGATGAGGATGTAAAAGGCAATTCGCTGGCTTCTGGTTGTGGTGGAATGGATTTTGGCAATTAATTGCTATCGATAAATTATCTTTGTCTGAACAACAGCTAAAATGACTGTAACAATGAATTTCTTTCTTTCTATAATCAAATTTACATAAGAGGATTTCAGGAACTTATTTATAATTATTAATATTAATTGTCTATTTAAAGATAAGTATGTAAAGATAAATAAGTTAACGTAACAATATTTCTTACCGGGACTACCATTAGGATTCATTGGATAAGACTCTGTGGGAACACCGTCGTCGTCCACATATTGCATGGCAATCTGGTTGTTCCTATCCAGCTTGCTGAGCACTTGAGAATCTGCGACCGAGAACCTTCCCTCACCGTGTGCGACCCACACCCCAAGTACGCTACCTCCCATTCCACTAAACCAAACGTCTTGCTTTTGCGTGTCTTCGTTGATCTTTACTGCACTCCAACGGCATTCGAATCTGACAAATTGAAATCAACATTTTAATGGATCATTGTTTACATTTATGAATCGACTAAAAAATCCTGAAAAGGTTTTTTTGGATACTAATAAAATAGTCAAGAAACACTCTATTAGATACTCCTGTGAACATAAACAGTAAGAAACAAGATTTTTGCTCTAAAAGCAAAACCAGATGCAAGTTTTGGTTGTGTTGAGATAGTTTTATAATAAGATATTAATAATTACCTTTCCGAAGCGTTATGATCGAGGAATATTTGAGTCCTATTCGTGTATTTAGCATTAGATTCAGGATCGATCCATCCCAATATAGCCATGAGTTGGCAACCGTTGCAAACGCCCAGCGAGAATGTATCAAGTCTGTCTTTGAAATGAGAGAACTGCGAACACAATGACTCGGAAAACAGGATACCAGCCGCCCAGCCCTTGGCGGAACCTAATGTATCTGTAATTTAACGTAAATTTTATAGATTAGAAAAATATATTAGTTATATGTGTAGGCTTTCACAAGATCTTTCTTGCAAGTTTTAAACATAATTTTTAAAGTTCACAATAAAGAATGTTACAAACAAAAATAATAGGTTTAATGACTTATGAAATTATCTCATTGTTTTAACGCACAGTGCAAATGTCAACCAAGTGTAAATGAAAGTAGATATTTAAAAGTTACCTGCATAACTGAATCCACCTGGAAACACAACTCCCCTAAAGGCGTCCAATGTTATCTTTTTGTTTTGCAAATCGCTCATTGTGACGTCATATACTTCGAAGTTTGCCATCATTAACGATGCGATCATCTCCCTATCGCCATTAGTACCTATAATAAACATATTCAATTAATTGTCTTTAAACTTGATCATAAAAGTAAAAAGTTGTAACTGGTTCGACACATAAATTATATTTTTGTTTTATGCTAGATATAGCCTTGTTTGACTTGTGTTAATGACCATTAAAATATAAATCGCTTTTCACACTCAACATTGAAGCTTGGAGGTTTTGTAAACCTTTGAAAATACATACCTTCTTCTCTTAGAACAGCAACCTTGACGGATTTCGTTTGTAAAATATCCACAGTTGGATCGTACGTTACATTATACGTTGCTCCTTTACGTTTTTCAAGCCCTATTTAATAATAAAAAAAATTATTACTTAATACTTTGACTCAAATAATAAATAACCTATTTAACCAAAAAATTCAAATACCTTTCCATTCTTGCTTCACACAATCAGTGTTTGCTTGCAAGCATTCCAATTGATAACTAGTTTCTTCCCACATCCTGAATACTTCAATTAATTGGGTGTCAAGAACATTTTCGCCATTTACCTTTACTGTAATCTAAGATTGAATATTGTGTTATAAATAACGTAATCTCCTTAATTAGTAGGATATTTCTAAAACATTTTAATTATTTACCTTAGAATTCATGCCATATTGGCCAGTAGTGCCGATAACTTTAGCACATACTCCATTATTCTTATATTCACTAAGCACGCCCGACAGATTACTCTGTGCAACTTCCACAATGATCCCGAGCTCTTCGTTGAATAGCGCTTCAATAGCAGATACACCGTTTTCGACTTGCAAGTCAATGTGTAGTCCACGAACGCCTCCAATACCCATTTCTAAGGCTGTTGTTATAAAACCACCTTCACTTATGTCATGGCCAGACAATAATTTGCCCTCTGAAACATTTGATAAACATATATTGTATTGAAATATAGTACTGATAATATAAATAGTAAATAAAAATTTATGGCTAATTGTTTTGCTAAGCTCAAAACCAGTTTATTCTACTGATACCTGAAAAATTTGGGTTTAAGTTTGAGTGTTTCGTATGTTCGAGTCTCGCCCAACTAGGATTTACTTATCTATAAAATGTTCATCTAAAATAGTTATAATCAAGCAAGTATTATACCAACCATCTTTCAAGTTGATAACAATTGTATATTTCTCACTAACCTTTCAATAACTTCTGTGTTATTTTGAATAAGGACTTAAGAACTGCTGGGTCATCAAGATCAGGTGAAATGTCACCGAGTTGTTTGAAACATTGCGCTAGTGACGATCCACCCAGCCTGAAAACATACGTTAGTTTATAAGTTAGCTCAGTACTATTAAAAACAAACGATATATAATAAGCATCTAAGTATATATTTTTTATATCTATAATATGCATGAATATACCTACTTGATGTCCTAGCATCAGGTCAACAAAAAATATTGAAATATATATCAACCACTATAATAAACATAGTAACAAATTTAGTAATAATTTTTTTATTACGTTACCTGTATTTGTTAGGTGAAACCGGCACGTGTACGAGAGCAGAACCTTCTTCTTTCAGAGCTGGGTCTATTTTAACTGTGATATCGGGACATGGAGCATATGTGGATACTACCAGTGTTCCGGGTGACTTGACTGTAACAGAAATAGTTTATTTTGTGAACATTATTTTGTCAGATATTTAATTTGTTAGAATTTTTTTTATTTACAATTTCAAACGTTAAATCGGCTCAAAAGATTGCCGTATGACTTAAAACACAAACCAATTACCTGTATATTTAGTTTTAATTACTCGAAATCGATTTACGATTAAAATAGGTAGGTTTATCGCCGGTTGGCTTTGTAGTTAGTGGCCCTGACTTTCAAGCCGCCGGTCGGGAGTTCCAATCCCAGCCGGGATAAAGATTTGTATGCACGAATATGTCTGTCTGTTCTGTGCCCGGATGTAATTATCTATATAAGGATGTATTTATCAGCAATCCGGTTACCATATCACAAGGTCTGGTTAGTTTGGAATCAGATTGGACGTGTGTGAAAAGTGTCCCATTTATTTAGTGGTAACCTATACGTAAAAGCCGTGGTGGCTCAGTTGGGAACGCACCGACTTACGATCATGAGGGTACCGGTTCAAATCCCTGGCCCGTACCTCTGAGTTTAAAAAAAAACTTACGTACGGACTCACACCACTGGCTTCCGGTGAAGGAAAACATCGTGAGGAAACCTGCATGCCCGAGATGTCACAATTAAAGGCATGTGTAGTCTGTGAATCCGCACTGGGCCCGTGTGGTGGACTATGGCCTAAATCCCCTCGTTGTTAGGCTCGGCTCGAGCTCCTCGGTGGAGACGTATATGAGCTGATGACGATGAACCTATACGTGAATGAGTGTATGCCATCGAGCATGTAACCAATAGAGTAGCAATAGTGAGCCATTTGTTTAGCAACGCATCAATGATTTGTCACGTATAACCGGTATAACTAACAAACCACGCTCGAACTAAAACAGTACCCGACCAATAAGAGACCTGTGTGTACGTCTAGTGCAACACTTGACCTTGAGTCGGCCAATCAGAACACAGGGGCCGGCGCAGCGTTTTGGCGTATTTTGTTTTGTAACAAAACTGTTAACAGTTCTACTCTATTGGTTACATGGTCGATGGTGTATGGTTACCGATCTCCCCGGCGAGCTGGGCGCACATGGAGAGCGAGTCCTTGCCGCCGTCGACGGCGACGCCGAGGCGCGCCAGGGCCGCCGCCAGCGCGCGGCACGCCGCCACCAGCGCGCCGCCCTCCGCGCCGGACTTGCCCGCCCACATCCAGTTGCCCGAACACTTCACGTCCTCCAATTGTGATATACCAGCGAATACCTGACCATGATCGATCGCTTATTAGAGAACTAAACATTAATGGTAGATTATTACTAATATTAAACATAGGTTATAAGCTATCTGTGTGCCAAAATACATACAAATTCAGTAGTTTTGCGTGAAAGAGGAACAAACATCCATCCATCCATACTTACAAACTATTGCATTTATGATATTAGTAGGATACTAATCTCAATGCCGTTTCGGGTGACGACGGCAGTCGTTTCTACGGAATTTTGAATGAAAGATCGGCAATGTTATTCACGTTTATTCAAAATTCAGACAGCATTGTATAGAAATAAGGACATCCGTCGAAAACTGCCGGTATTTATTTTATTTTCTACAAATTTTGTACATGCGAAAGTTTATGAGAATGTATGGATACGTTTGTTACTGTTTCACGCGATGAAATTTGGAGATATCACAGGCTTAGAATATTTCATGGAATAACACTGTTAATACCGGGAAAATAGAATTGACGAAACCGCGGGGAGCCACTAAAATTAATATCCTAATATCACAATTAGAAAAACAAAAGCATTTTTTAAATTCTATGGGATTGACAAAGAGTGTTACCAAGTTGGTGATGGCTTCACCGAGGGACAGACGAGCCCCGGCGGCGGGGTCCAGCAGGCCCTTGACGTTCTGCGTGCCGATGGAGGTGGCCGCGCCGACGAGCGCGTGGTGCGCCAGCGCCACCACGGCGCAGTCCGCCAGCGGCGAGTGCAGCGGGCCCACGCACTGCTGCTGCGCCACCAGACCCGTCACGCACCGGTCCACCTGCGGAGTGCGGATACACATCATATAATACTAAACCATCGACCATGTAACCAATAGAGCTGAACTGTTAACAGTTTTGTTACAAAACAAAATACGCCAAAACGCTGCGCCGGTCCCTGTGTTCTGATTGGCCGACTCAAGGTCAAGTGTTGCACTAGACGTACACACAGGTCTCTTATTGGTCAGGTACTGTTTAAGTTCGAGCGTGGCTTGTTAGTTATACGTGACAAATCATTGATGCGTTGCTAAACAAATGGCTCACTATTGCTACTCTATTGGTTACATGCTCGATGTACTAAACATAGCACACGCAAAAGACATATTTTTTCTACACCTATTTGCTGTTCTAATTACACTAAAAACCGGTTTATAGTAAGAGCTTGTAATAATTACAACCTTTCTTATACTCACATCGACATTTTTCATGAGAGGATGGGCGCCTCTGCACCCGTTTAAAGTCAGTGTGATGTTTCCTACTTCAGTTACCCCAAGCCAATTATTACTAAAATTGAGCCTACTGATTAAGTTTACATTACATTATATTTGTTAATAATAAAAAAATATTATTATAACATAAGATAATAAAATTTTATTACATTTCTTGTCCTTTGACACCTCTCAAGTTTTTATATAAGAACTAGCGGACCCGGCAGACTTCGTTCTGCTCACCAGCGCCACCTACCGGGTCCAAATTGATGTATTAAACATAAAAACCTTTTAAAAAATAATTATTCATATTGTAACTATCAGTTTATTAAATACGATTTATTTAATGTTACATTAACTACTTATTAATAAATGTACTTTATTCCCAAATAAATATTTATTGAATGTAAAAAAATATTTATTATTTTTCTTATTATTTTTTTTTTTGTTGTCTTCAAAGAAATTAAAATATGAATAGTTAATAAATCCTTCCATCAGTGTATTGGTAAAAAACAGTGACTTAATATATGTATTGATAAGATATGTATCTATTTTCAAAATATCTGTATTTAATTATTTTTATTATAACTGATCGATTGATCGTTGATCGGTTATCGACCGGTGAAGGCGGAAGATAAAATAAAAATCGCGATGGTAAAATAGGGGTTGATTGTAAAGGGTTGAAAATTCAGGGTTATATGTATTTACTAATGCTGTATCATAAAAAAATTCAAAAAAAAAAATTCAAAAATTGAAAAAAAAAAAATTTGGGGTGGCTTACTCTTAAAATTTAAGGGGATGAAAAATAGATAGATAGATTCCCAGACCTACCGAATATGGATACAAAATTTCATGAGAATCGGTCAAGCCGTTTCGGAGGAGTTTTACCACAAACTTCGCGACGCTAGAATTTTATATATTAGATTTAAAAGTAGTAGTTGTTGTATATCAGCTACCTATCTGGTTATCATATCACATTATCTGCTTAGTTTGAAATGAGATTGGCCATGGAATTCTCAAATAGTATTTTAAACTTTACCTACAATTTCTTTCACATTTTCACACATAATCACCTAGTGAAAATGTTATTTGCCTACTTAGAAAAATAAAATTCAAAATAATGTCATTGTTGATAATAAATGTTGGTTAAAAATAAATTACTCATACTTCGTATACATCTTTATATTTTGTTACTTACTTTATTGGTCAAGTATCTTTTGCTAGCCACATTAACTAGTCTCAAAACTCGGTCGAGTGCGCTCTTCACTGTAATATCCTGAGGAAGAGATAGTGGCAACTTTGTTCGCTTTTCCAGCTTCAAATCAAACGTCTTTCGTGGCATGTTACCTAGAAAGCCAAAGGGAATTTTGTAACAACATGTATGAGCTAGATTCCTAGGATTTCTTTACTGTTGAATTATAACAGTGATCGACTGACTAACTTTGGAGAGCAGATTTGCTTGTGTTAGGAGATCCCGCCCTTCTATGTATGTAAATGTAAGCCTGAAGGCTTATAGGTTTTAGTATTATTGGTTTATGCTTTTAACACACGGTCCATGCTTTGCTGTTACTCAAAGTACCTACCACTGCAGTTAAACGGTATTTATTAATAACTACTTAATACCTACTTATTTATAATTTTTTTTACATTATGTAATAAATATTATACAACTATACTTGCCTAATACCGCTTCCAGGTGTAAATCGTAAGGCAATTTTGACTTCATATCTGGTTTCAGTCTGTCATTTCGATTTAAATACTTGTCTGTGTATGGGCTTTCAATGAGACTCATGTAACCATCGCCGGTAACTTCACCAACAAATGATACAGGACATCTTTCACGTCGACAGATATCTGAAAGAAGAAGAAATAATCTTGTTTATTTCTCACCTTTCGGTTATTTCTAACAATAGTCAAAATACCTACTAATGAATAAATAAATATTCTGGGATATTTTTCACACATGGCCAATCTGCTTCCAAACTAAGCAGAGCTTGTGATGTGATGTGGTAACCGGATAGCTGATATACTACATATGTAATACTACTTTTAAATACATACTTATATAGATAGTTACATCCAGACACAGAACAAACAGTCATATACATGCATACAAATGTTTGTCATGAGTGGGATTCGAACTCACGACCAGTGGCTTGAAAGTCAGGGTCACTAACCGCAAAACCAACAGGTCTGTCCGTCAGTTATAGTTTTTTACCTCTATAGCTATTGAGGCAATGATTATGTAGATAAATATTTTACCTTCAAGAATTGTTCGGTTTGCCTTTGTACACAGCAGAGCATTGTTTTCCTGATATTCGGCTCCCCATAGCTCGAGAGTTGTTATCGTGGGATCACCTAGTTGGAATTCGTTTGTGAACACAACAGCGCCCTCTGGTTCCACCAGTTCCTTTAGCACGTTTCCGTTACCGCCTGCGCCTTGGTCATGGATCGCTAAATAAGAGATGTCCAACCTTATCACATTGACACATGATGAAGAATTTATATTTACAAAGATGCCAGATGGGCAGGTAATTCAAGGTCCCATTGAAAACGTAGGTTCGATTACTAATCACAATGAGCATATATAATTGAATTAAAACTCATTATTTGTTATAGTATACAATAAATACTGTGTTCTGAATAATGGTTATGTTTTGGTGTATGTATCAATTATCTGATTACAAGCTCCTAATTTGAGATCATAAAAATGAGGGATATCTCACTAGGTATTTATACGTCTAAAGTTCTTAAATCGATCTCTTTATAGATTAGAAATAGTTTCAGGAAGTAACTAGTACTCAAGACTGAATCAATAGGAAGATTAGGTAATGTCAATGTATTTTTTTATCCATTTATATAAACTTACATTCCACAGGATTAATGTCAGCTTCTAAGCATCCGCGAACAACACGGTTGAGACGATTACCCATTTCAGCATCACCTGTTCATTCAAAGACATATTAGTTCCTTTAATTTTTGGAATCATATAGTATAGTACCTATAGTTTAATCCTAAACTATCATGCATTTTAAGTCAATTATCAAGCATATAGGTACTTATATCAGAAACAATGACCGTAAAAAATACAGTTAAGGTCGTGATATCAGCGTAGCCATTGTTTATTCATATCTTGAAAGTTACTCAACTACATATAAATGTAGGTAATAATTTGCCTGATAATATTATGTAATTCACATAGTTAATAATTCTAAAAACTGGTCAACTTTATAGAAATACTTACGTTTTACACGAAATACCAACTACTTGCTTAAGGTTACAGTATAGAATAGCTGCTTCATCCTACTATACAAAAATTCTAGCTGCCTCCACGTAGTTTCCGTTCCCGTGAAAATACAGGGATAAAATATATCCTATGTTACTCCCGGATAATGTAGCTTCCGAATAGTGAAACAATTTTTGAAATCGGCATTAGTTTTTGAGTTCATTCACACACACACAAAAATACAAGTTTTTCCTCTTTATAATACTTGTGTAGACTATCCCTAAAAATGGTTATTGTAGATTATATATTGGAGTATACCTCTTTGCACTGCACCGAAGTCCAGCGCGTGGTCCCTTTGATCCCCGCCCTGGACTGCGACCGAGGAGGCCGCCCCGCCGCCCACACCAATACGGTATACAGGACCACCCACTTTCACAAGTAGCATACCTACAGGACATGAACTGTCTTATTACATGGACATATTATATTTAAACTTTCGAACATCATCATCATCATCAGCTCATAAACGTCTCCACCGAGGAGCTCGAGCCTCCCCTAACAATGAGGGGGTCTAGGTCAAAGTCCACCACGCGGGCCTAGTGCGGATTGGCAGACTTCACATGCCTTTTTTGATTGTGACATCTCGGGCATGCAGGTTTCCTCACGAAGTTTTCCTTCACCGAAAGCCAGTGGTGTGAATCCGTACGTAAGTTTTTTTTTTAACTCAGAGGTACGGGCCAGGGATTTGAACATGCACCCTCATGATCGTGAGTCGGTGCGTTCCCAACTGAGCCACCACGGCTTCACTTTCGAACTTTCGAACAGTTTCATGATATTAAAGTGTCCGATGTATTTCTAGGATTTAACCAATAGGTACTTATTGAAGCTAGGTCAAACATAATACATTATAGTAAGTATTACAATGGGCACTATTTCCCATTGTAACATTTTTTTACATACATATACAATTTTGTCACTTGTTTTATGTGACTACTAGAAGCTCCCCGCGGTTTCACCCGCGTACCCGGGAGGTCTTCCATTTTCCCGGGATAAAAAGTAGCCTATATGTTAATCCAGGTTATAAGCTATCTTTATTCCAAATTTCATTCAAATCCATTCAGTAGTTTTTACGTGAAAGAGTAACAAACATCCATACATCCATACTTACAAACTTTCGCCTTTATAATATTAGTAGGATACACAAACATACATACAATTATCTATTAATTAGCGTGGGAAATAAATGGAAAAAATACAGGTTCAATAAATTGAATTTAGGTAATTGCTAATAAGCATTAGACTTATCATAAGGCTATGAGGAATACTTTGAATACCCTTTAAAATTATTATAATACTTTTGGCATTGAAAACTAAGAAATCGCATTTAACACAGACGATTAGAATCCGATTAATGACATCATTTGATGTGGCTTTACATACAGTTACAATACCTACCCAATTAGGTATTATATAATATACCGATAAGAAAATAAACACTTACCTTTCTCAGGTTTGTTCTTTTTAATCATGCTATGGGGCATGTACCCTATGCCACCACTGAACATAATTGGTTTTATAAACTCCTCTCTTATATTATCTCCATTTTTCAGGCCATACGATTGAACAAATCCTATAAAAAAGTATTATGTATATTAGTCATATATCAAGTCATATATAACAATATTTTAGATCTTTGATTGAATAGTTTCTCTTACAAATATTTACCTGATATAAGTGGTTCACCAAACTTGTTGCCGTAGTCAGAAGCCCCGTTACTGGCGTCTATGATGATTTGCAACGGACTTGCAAAATTATTTGGGTACTGCCATCCCTTTTCTTCCCAAGGCAAATCATATCCTACATAAACAAGCATATTTTTATAATAATATGTAAAGTATAACTAAAGATTCTAACCATTTCCTCACACTTTTCACCTACAACATTCCATATTAAACTAGGAAATAAAAGTAAGGTCCATAAAAAGACAGCGTGAGAATTCATTACCAGAAGCAGAACTGCAGTATATTACTGGGCAGAAAAATACGTTTATTGACTACTTTAAATATAAACTCAACGAGTAGAATGAATATAGAATGGGTAACTGCCCTCTTCAATATCGGTTTAAAGAATTTATTTGTCAACAGAACATATGCCTAAGTCATCGAGCCTAAGTTAACCAACCTGGAATATGTAAATTTCCAACACTATAACCAGCTGTGCCAGCAATAGTGTGACCACCTCTGCCAACGCCTTGAACATCCCTTATACGGCCTCCAGTACCAGTAGTAGCCCCACTGAATGGAGCCACCGCTGTAGGCATGTTATGGGTTTCCGCAGTGAAAATGATATCTGACTCAGTCACTTCTTGAACTACCTGAGATGGTACTCTCCCATCCTTAGGCTTTATTTTTATGTGCTGAAATCCCTTGATTGCACTGTAAAGTACAACTTAATTATATTTAAAGTGTAATGAACATGTTTCCATGCAGGTGTAGTAGATTTTGTTGTTAAATATTCAGAGACATTTTTCACAACGGTCAACATGATTCCATACTAAACAGACCTTTTATTATTATAACCAGTTGATATACTTTATATAAATAGTCTAATAGATATTTACATCCAGACACAGCAGAATAAACAGACATCTTCGTTAGCACAAATGTTTTCCAGGGTGGAAATCGAACCTAAGACCAGCAACTTGTACATCACATCAGGGTAAATAACTGCCAAACCAACGGGCCCATCCTTAAATAATATTTCTTAAACACAAATACCAGGCTCTATTTTTGATACAAACTATAAAAATCATTTACTATAATTAATTTATGTTTGCTGAACAAATAAAAACAGGTCAAGTCAATCACCATACCTACTGTTGTCTCCAAACTTAATAACATTATTATTGTTTGACGTTTCTTGTGTTGATGCAACCATATCAATAAGTGATTCATTTATTTCCTCTCCATCTAATATCAATTTCCCCTGAAACAAGTAGCAATTTACAAAATTTTGCAATATACTTTTAATGAAAAACAACTAATAGAAATCAATTACCTTGAAGAACCAGTGACGAGAATGCTCGCTATTACTCTGAGCAAGGTCAAATAACTCAACACTTGTTGGGTCACGTTTTAGTTTATTGACAAATAAGTCTGTATAGAAATCCATGTCCCATGTGTCAAAAGCCAAACCTTAAAAGAGAAGTCTATGTTATGAGAAGAGTAGGTACATCAATGGAATTTATCAGGCACAATAAAATGTTTTTCATTTGACCTCCTTCATGGTATTTAACATTTTCGTAAATAATAGGCCAAAAGAGATTCTGGAAACTTTTGGTGCTGCAAATCACAAAACATATTCCAAATATATGGCTTACCCAGTTTTTGATTGACTCGCTCCATGGCAGGTTTGCCTTCTGTCTGCAACGGTACTACAAACCATGGCTCCAAGTCTTTTGGTAAACCTTCATTGAAACTCTTTCTTGGCAAGTTTTCTTTTGTATATATACACTGAGTCATTCTATCATGCAACAAGGCAGCTAAGTCATCAAACATTTTTGGTGATACATTCTTGATCTTTGTAAAGGTAACAAGATATCTCGTTGAAACTTCCAGACGAATTACATCACGCAAACCTACACTTTCACATATTTGTACTGAGTTACTAGAGTCAGCTGTTGAAAAATTAAATCTGAAATTAAGCATGCATATAAATGAAGGATTAATTTTGACTGTATGTAATAAAATTTGCCGCAATTGCTATTTTTGCGGGTTATTAAAGATTAAAAATAATGATAAGTAGAATATAAGGATATAGAATCCTACCTTGGACCAATCTCAATAAGAATTTGATTACTTTTAACTTCCTTGTAAACAGTTTCATTCCTCAATGCCTGAGGTTGTAGTGGTGAGCTCAGTAACCATTTTAGTATCTTTATCTGATTAATGTTCAGGTAGTCACAGCCCTCAGTCAACTCAACATGATAACAAAGTTCTGTTGATAACTGACAAACATCTAGATCGACAATCTTCAATTTCTGAAGTATTTCTTTAGTTTTATGAGCACTAAATGCTTCCGATGAAAAAAATCTTAATATACACATGTTGAACTGATTAATTATGTGAACAGTAGGAACAATATCTTAGGGCAGACTGTTCAATAAAACAAATGGTAGAGTATATAGTACAGTATGTTACATCAATGTCAAAGTTTATCAGTTGTGTGAGACGTCTGAAACAAATAAAGACAAACATGTTTTGCTTATGCAATATAAACATTCTGTAATAAAATGAAAAAATTTATAATTTTTTTATGCTATATGACCATCTTATTGAGATAGGGTTATCAATTATTTTTACTAGCTGCTCTACACAAATTGGCAGTCGAGTGGAATTAAACTTGACTCATGCATGGTGGTCCCGGGTTCAATTTCAAGGGTCACCAAGGTGCTTTAAATGTTTCTGTGTCAAGAAATGTTTATAATATTATGTAGTCTAGGATTATTGCTTTGCCTAGAGCAAATAGGGATAGGAGTAAAAAAAGGCATACAATTCTCGCAAAATTATGACATAAATATAATTGGGATTTAAGGATATTTTTTATAATCAATAAAAACAGTTATCTTAGATAAGAAATCACCAAAAAATGTCACATTGCTTAAGTTAAATTAAAATCCAAAATAAATTTGCAGACATAATTTTCTGCTTCAAATACATAATTTATGAGATAAGTAAGAGGGATATAGCTTATATTGCCTTATATAGTTTTACTATTATTTACTTGAAAATGAGTTTGTGTTAAGTGCTAATAAAGAAAATAATAAATATTTTTATAAGTTCTAAAAATTTTTTAAATCTTTAAAAATAACAAACAACTTAAGTGTACCAAGATAAATCAAAAAATTGTTGTATAAGTATAAAATTTGTAATTTTAAATTAACCATTTGTTAATTACAAATATCTTATTTTATAGCATCCATATGATATAATTATAAGACTGACTTATTTAATAGCTATCCAAGGTAAAAGCCATTCCCCTTAATGCAGCTTCATCTAATAGAGTGCCTATTAGATGAAGCTGCATTAAGGGCTATAAAGAGTAAATAAATGCTTTTTACTACAGAACAGAAAGGAGTTTTAAAAAAGTTTGTTGCTTGTCATGAACATAATATTTTGAGATTTTGTTTATTAAAAAAATTGATAAAATTATTATTAATATTATTATTTTACTTCCCATAAATTATTTATTTATTCTTTATTGTACACCACAAGTTACATAAAAATATGCAAAAACATAATAATAATAAATTAGTACTAAGTTAAGCTACATATTTTTATACTAAGGCTAGACTGGCGGGCAACTAGCGCCTAGTTAGCCTTAGAAACAATTCTTAGATAGTTACAGACTTAGTTTTCCCTTTTATTCATGTTTTTTTAATAAGCTACTTTAAAGTAGAAAATCAAAGAAGAGCTAATTTCTTATTATGAGTTGAAGACTACTTAACCTACCTTTTTCTGAGGCCAATGCCATGCCACTCCGTCTGTTCTGAAATTCTCTGAACCCTATTAACTTAACTAACACATGGCGTATATCATCATAACTGAAAATTATTTAAATAATAGCTTCGTTCGTTGTCACCTCTGTTCTCTCTTAACACTCGTTTATTTATGCGCACGATAAATGTTTTACAAATTTTAATTATTTTACAATACGGCGTAACCCCGCGTCTAACCCACCTTAAACTTTCCCAATTCCTAATTTCCTACCTACCTATTGTACGAATTTTATCATTGATTTGATAGTCTGTCACTCAAGTAGAGTTGCCCATCGATCGATAGTCTACTATCGACTATCGGCTATCCATCGAGAGTATATCGATATTATATTCTGTACATACAAAACAAAAATAATATCGAAGGTATCGTTGTAACCTTATTTCACAATATCTAATAAAGAGCGATATTATTGTCTTCGAATAATCCATTAAATTGCTAGTATATATCTCATAAAAATATTATGTTTAGAAGCGTGACACAATGTAACGTACATTGATTGAGAATTGTTTAAATCTACTTTCTACTTAAGCTGTTTGGGAAACGATACTATCGGCGATTCAAGAACCAAAAGTATTTTTAAATTTAAATTGATAAGAAGATTGTATTGTAACATAGATATTTTCGATTTTTTGCACCAACATTTGTTGCTTGAGGTCACCTATCGATATTTCGGCAACTGTACAAGTATTGTCCTGTCCTGTCAAATGGGTTGTCTGTCACAAAATTTTGATACTTATAGCTCAATTATGGAATTGTTAATATTTCGTAGTCATGTCATGTTGTTGGATCTTAAAGGGGCACAAATAGTTACTGTCAATTTAAACTTTTAAGTGCTTATTTATTTATAGGGTACATCAAAAGCAAGTGTATTAAACATTACATATTAAGTAATCCTACGTCTGATTTATCCGTCAAATATTTCCGTGCCCATTTCGCCAGAGTCGTATCTTTTCAACAAAATATCATTTAGTGACATACATATATATAAAATGCACAAATCACATTATACACGACTAAATATGGGACATGAACAGACAATGAAAATAAATCTATACTAATATAATATATATCTATACTAATATTATAAAGGAGTAGAGTTTGTTTGTTTGTTTGTTTGTTTGTTTGTTTGTTTGTTTGGTTGAACGCGCTAATCTCAGAAACTACTGGTCCGATTTGAAAAATTCTTTCGCCATTGGATAGTCCATTTATCGAGGAAGGCTATAAGCTATATATCATCACGCTATGACCAATAAGAGCGGAGCACCAATGAAGAATGTTTCAAAATCGGGAGATTTTTTTTCCTGTTGAGAGCTTCCGCTGCGTACGCTGCGTAAACGGTTAAAGTTACGCTAAAATGATGTATGACAGAATTGTTCCCTTTTAAAAGTTCTAAAAAAAAGTCCGCGATAGCATATGTCTATCTGTTAAGGTTGGCTCACAGTGACCATTTTTATACTAACCAAATTTGTTCGAAAATTAAGCATTATTTGTGAAGGTGTTTTTATGAAGATGATATTAATCCTTATCCAAATAAATACGTTATTCATCACAAGTATTTAATTTAAAACAAAATTGCCTTTTACATCATTCGATTTCAATGAATATCTTATAGTCCGGTCTATTTACACATTCAAGTTTACATAAATTCCCATAAAGCTGAATATTGGCATAGTTGTTCAAAACATCATTATAAAGAAAATCTCAAAAGTCCTCATCGTTCCGAGGTGTGCTAAAAATTTGGCACGGGGTCAAAGGTCAAAAAAATGAGTTTTTTGCGATTTTTAGCGAAACGGTGAGTTTTTTCGCAAAATTACCCCAGTACAAAATTGTAGATCACAAAATTCTCTACAAAAAATATATCAATAATTTTTTTCCTAAAAGCCACCATTTTGGAGATATAGATAAAATAGGTTAAAAGATAGGTTAAGATAAGCACATGTTTTCCCTACGCAGTGGCGCTCAAGACTAACGGTATGTATTTCATATATTGGGCATGCCAACATAAAGCAGGTATACGACCCTAGCCACGCGGACAATAGAATAAAAGACAGATGTTATCCCAAGGTTATACTGACGTACAAATTTAGGAACGGGGTTTCATTATACCTGAGATTCTCGTAGTTTAACTTATATTTTACATAAGCAAGTTACAATAAATAATAGCGAACTTATTTTAGTTCTATTTCGTCCAATTATGACGTACGCTAGTACGGTCTTCGCTCAGGCTTCTCCTACGCGTTTAAAGCCACTTCAAGTATTACAGAACCGGTTCATGCGTAAAATCACGGGTGCCCCGTGGTACGTTCGCAACGTCGACTTGCACGTCGACTTAAAATTGCCGACCATCAGGCAATTCATGAAACGGGCCTCTCGTCGCTATTTCGATTCCGCCGTTAACAGTCATAATCCGTTAATCGTGCAAGCTGCAAGCTACACGCTTTCCCGAATATCTAGCGTACGCAGACCAAGGATCGTCCTTGCCGAGTCTGACGACGAAACCACCAAAATTCAAGACCAGCTTGCAGCCGGTAACTCAGCTCGCGACACACAACCCCACACTAATACACAAATCCGATTCCGTCCTCGCCGGCGAGGACCGTCGCGACGTCCCACCCAGTCTCGTCTTGTTAGTGCGGCCCGTGCCGCAGCAACGACCCAGTCCGCTCCCTAAATAATCATGCCAAGTGAGTCCCCACTTCCCCCAGTGACGCCCTGAGCCGAGGCACGGTCCCGCAGGGGACACCCTCAGCGCTGTCGCTTAAATTTTCCTTCGGTTGAGAGCCATCTGCGCTCACCGAAAAAGTCCGCGTAACGGTGTAAAAGCCATCTGAGGCTGTCACCTTCTAGTCCATTCAAAAAAAAAAAAAAAAAAATTTAGTTCTATTACACCTTTAGTGACTTTCATATGTGGCGTACGTGTGCAAAATAGAGGGATTACGACTGATCCAACTTTTCGGAACGTTATATCTCCAAAATGGTGGCTTTTAGGAAAAAAATTATTAATATATTTTTTGTAGAGAATTTCGTGATCTACAATTTTGTACTGGGGTAATTTTGCGAAAAAACTCACCGTTTCGCTAAAAATCGCAAAAAACTCATTTTTTTGACCTTTGACCCCGTGCCAAATTTTTAGCACACCTCGGAACGATGAGGACTTTTGAGATTTTCTTTATAATGATGTTTTGAACAACTATGCCAATATTCAGCTTTATGGGAATTTATGTAACCTTCCTCCTGATTTTAGGCTTAAATAGACCGGACTATTAGGAGATATCGCAAATTTAAAATAACATTGCACCAAAATAATGTTCAAGTACTGTACTGCGCGCGTCTGTATGTGCCGGGCCAGCGCGTGCAGTCATCAGTTAGCTCTGCGAGACCATCCTTCTACGTATACGAAGGTGGTTGAAAGTTAGCGTTAGCCCAAAGTAACTATTCCACGCGGACGGAGTCGCGGGCAGAAGCTAGTATATATATAATATTATAAAGGAGTAGAGTTTGTTTGTTTGTTTGTTTGTTTGGTTGAACGCGCTAATCTCAGAAACTTCTGGTCCGATTTGAAAAATTCTTTCGCCATTAGACAGTTCAATTATCGAGGAAGGCTATAGGCTATATACCATCACGCTATGACCAATAGGAGCGGAGTATCAATGAAGAATGTTTCGAAATCGGGAGATTTCTTTTCCAGTGGAGAGCTTCCGCTGCGTACGCTGCGTAAACGGTTAAAGTTACGCTAAAATAATGTATGACAGAATTGTTTCCCTTTAAAAGTTCTAAAAAAAAGTCCGCGATAGCATATGTCTATCTGTTAAGGTTGGCTCACTATAACCACTTTTATACTAACCAAATTTGTTCGAAAATTAAGCATTATTTGTGAAGGTGTTTTTATAAAGATGATATTAATCCCTATCCAAATAAATACTTTATTCATCGCAAGTATTTAATTTAAAACAAAATTGCCATTTACATCATTCAATTTCAATGAATATCTTAGGAGATATCGCAAATTTAAAATAACATCGCACCAAAATAATTATCAAGTACTGCGCGCGCCTTTATGTGCTGGGCCGGCCGGCGTGCAGTCATCAGTTGCCTCTGCGAGGCCATCCTTCTACGTAAACGAAGGGGGTTGAAAGTTAGCGTCAGCCCAAAGTAACTATTCCACGCGGACGGAGTCGCGGGCAGAAGCTAGTATAAACTATAGGACAGCATAGACTAAACGGAGTTGAACTCCTTAATGATATTTGTGCATAATGATGATACCAACAGTGATTTCTCTTTGGTAGGCAATGATTTATTTAATAGAAATCAATCACTTACGCTAATACATTGTAAAATAAATCACATTAAATCTTTAAAAAGTTTTTTTTAGAATATTTAACAATTAATATTCTCTTTCATAATAATTGAGACATGTTTTTGATTTTTTCTGAATTAAGTTTGGCGAGATATAGGTGACATGGCACAAGCCGATGTGCGGCGTGGAGACTCAGCAATAAAATGGTGTCGTTGAGCACGTGTGAAGTTACTGGGTGCAAATATTTAGCATATTATTTATTGATTCATATTTTGATTCCGATTGTGACCAATGCATACCTTTACTTAAATTCTTTTTAAATGTAATTTTTTTAATTATAAAAATTCAAGTATCAAAACTATCAAACAAGTTTTCGGAGTATTATGTGAGTGTTGACACCTGTAAGATTAAAAAAACTGAGAAGGTAAAGAAGGTACAGCGCTGTTCCGTTAAACCAACATTATCATATTAGCGGTAACAGTATTATGCGAAGAGAGAGGCTTCCGTGTTAAAAATATTCATAATATGTACCTATTACCTAACATAAAGTTATATTACATTTAAAATGTAATTTATTCCATTTTTTAAGCTGGCTAGAATTACTATTTTGTTAGCTCATTTTTATTGCCAGGCTATTTCTAGGGCTGCCAGATCATAGAACTAACTACAAAAACTGTTACTACTTTTACTGATTGTACCCTCTTTGTGTGTAAATGTAATGCGTCATCCTTAGCCCTCATTCGCACGAGTGTTTTTTTAACGTACGTTAAAAAACCGTTCAAATACAACAAATGCATTCTCATGCATATGGTCGCACGACAGCTTTTTTAAAACGCGCCGCTTTTTTATCGAACGGTGTTACATTTTCATCTTTGGGCGTTGGAAATAGAGATCATGGTAGTGGGATATGCATTTGTGTTTGAACGTTTTTTAGGGTTCCGTACCTCAAAAGGAAAAAACGGAACCCTTATAGGATCACTTTGTTGTCCGTCTGTCCGTCTGTCCGTCCGTCCGTCTGTCAAGACCCTTTTTCTCAGGAACGCGTGGAGGTATGAAGCTGAAATTTATATCAATTACTCAGGTCTACTGTCCCTTGAAGCTGTGAAAAAATCAAACTTCTAAGCCAACGCAATCAAAAGATACAGCCATTTATGCCGCAAATTTTCGACACTTGCAAGGGAATCAAAACCTACAGGGTGCTTCCCGTGAACTCAGAATCTTGAAATTTGGTACGAAGCAACGTCTTATAGCATAGATAAAGGAAAAGTTACGAAAACCATAAATTTTTAGTTACATCACATAATATATTTTTTTTTAATAATTTTAAACTTACTACCCATTTCCTCATAAACGCGTAGAGGTATTAAATTGAAATTCATACCAAATACTCAGGTCTATAATACCTTTAAGCTGTAACAAAATCAAACTTCTATGTCAACGCAATCAAAAGAAACAGCAATTTAAGCTGCATATTTTGAAACTCGCAAGTACTCGCAAGGGAATCAAAACCTAAAGGGTACTTCCAGTCGACCTAAAATCTTGAAATTTGGCATGAAGCAATGTTTTATAGCACACATAAAGGAAAAATTCCGAAAACCTTAAATTTTTAGTTACATTACAAAATATTACGGAACCCTCGGTGCGCGAGTCCGACTCGCACTTGGCCGTTTTTTTTTAACGTCCGTTAAAAAAAACTCTTGTGCGAATGAGGGTATAGTTACGGTCGGTATATTTAGGTCTTCCACGTCATACAGAAAAGCTAAACTAGATAATAATATATATATATATTCGAGTTGGATAGGCCTTTCCATCTGGCTGAATTTGTACGGACGAGTTCTAAGCAAATCAAATATTGAAGCGCTACTTGAACATCAACATTTTTTAAGTACTTTTTTTGTTTCCTAACATTCCATGGCAGAAATTGCTCAAAAATTTGAAAATATCTGCTGGCAGCTCAGTCTATTTCAAATGACTGAACTAATCTAATCCAATCCAACCAATCCAAGTAATCCAACCAGCGTTGCCAGACGTCCCGATTTTGGCAGGACGTTCCAATTTTTAAATCAAATTTTAATATCCCGCGCGGGACAGGCTCAGTCCCACTTTTCGGGAATAACTCGACCGTGCGTGCAGCGTACTGAGAAAGCGCGGACGGGTGGCACAGACAAGTGTAGACTATTTATTGAAACGCCATATTTTTCTGATGAATAAAACTCTTTTGATTTTGATTTCTTTTTTTTTATTTAGAATTTTTCATTTTTACTTAACTATGTAACGATAGCGGAACTTTGATTAAAAAAAAACATATTTTTATTAAAATACAATTTCTATGGATATTTTTACTATCTATTGTCACATAAACGTAATTTAAATTCAAATAAAAAGTAAAATATTGAAAAACTTTTGATTATATACGTTTATTTCACTATGTCCTGCTTTCGACGAAAGAACCCCGCTTTTTTCCCTCAAAAAGTACCAAAATCCCGACTTGGCAAAAAATTTAACTGGCAACGCTGAATCCAACCAACTAACCAAAATGGCGCATGTTCATTGATCCATCCAGCACGTTTTGCGCGTGGGTTGGTTTTGAACCGAATTAAAATTGAGCATTATGTCGCAATTAATATGAAATGAGCAGTGAACAGTAATTTAACTGTAGTGCAGTGCAATTGATGTAACAGTTACTACTTATTTGGTAATAATTGTCGCCGTAGGTTGAACATCGGCGTCTTACGCCTTAGGGGCTTCATTGCTTCCTTTTCCGCGAACAAGTATTGATTTTTTCGAATTGTTAAGATGATGATGTATACGGTAAGTTGTTATACACGATTTGATAGCTTAGATTTTAAAACAGTGTCTATATATTTATTACCACTGCTTTATTGTACATTTTATTTTATTGTAATGAACCCAACCCACGCCTGCTATCGATAACGTCTCTTTTAACAAACAACACGAATACGCAAATTCTCCATAAGTACATTGAGCGGCTTTTTTTGGTTCAGGATAGTTTATAAATAATAGTCAATGTTTTCTATGTTCACAATTAAAATTTTGAGTAACCTAACCTTGATAATATCATATTAATATTTATATATAATACATAAAGCTATCAGAAAACCTTGATCCTTTAGATACTCATGATTTAATTATTTATTTATTTAGGGAACAAGTACTGAGCAGGATACTCGCTTCAGCGATAAGGAGAAAAAACTTATGAAACAAATGAAGTTTGGTGATTGCTTGACTCAACAGGTTTGTTTATCTTAAAGACTAAAATATGATATAAACTACTTGGGACAGACCGGTTGGCTTTGTAGTTAGTGACCCTGTCTTTCAAGCTGCAGGTTGTGGGTTTGAATCCCACCCATGACATGGGATGACAAACATTTGTATGTGTCTGAATGTATTTAAAATCTGGTATAACAGCTATCTGGTTACCATAACACAAGCTCAGTTTTTAGCTTACTTTGGAATCCGATTAGCCATCTGTGAAAAGTCCCAGGATATTTATTTCTTATTGAACTACACTATGTAAAATATACATACTATTTTTCTAAATGTTAGTTTTCAACCACAGTTTATGTCTCTAATGACTGTGTATTACTTAAATTGATTCATATATTGAAACAAAACAACCTTATGTATTAACAAATATTTTTGTCATATTTTTTTAATTCCCCATTAATTGAGGCCTTTTACATTCTCACTTTACTTATTTAATAATTTAACTTTTAAGTATTTAACATCTTCTTCATATGGGAATTTTTAGGTGGATATGTCTAAGGTGAAGCTTGACATCTTGAAACCATGGATCACTCAGAAAATCACAGAAATACTGAAGATGGAAGATGATGTGGTCATCGATTATGTCAACAATCAACTTGAGGAGAAGGTGATACACAACTTTATTTTTTTTAACTCAATTATCAATAAAAAAATGTAATCATTGCAGTTTCTTTACAGTCTGATATGCTTATAATGTCATAATTATTATTGATAAAAGTAGTTTGTCTAGCATTACTGTGTAAAAGAAACTGCAATAGAAGTCTGATGTCATATGTATATTGATTGCGTATGGATATTTCTATGGTCCCCACCGGTTAGCGCGCCGTCGCAGCCGCCGTCCTGCCGCCGCCAGCTAGCCGCCGCCGCCCGCCGGCTCCGCTCTTTCGGAGGCCCTTAGCATTCTCAATCGGTATTTACGGGGAAATTAAATACTTAAACAAAACGCTAACTCTATCATAAAGAATATGCGAAGTGAAGATCCCTAACTTGTGAAACAATAGAGAGAAGATATTGTATTCATTCGTAAAACAAAGTTTGTTAAAGTCGTCAAGAGAGGAATTTGACTCGAGGTAGGGAAGTTCCGTTTCATAGGCCATGCGTTCAGCATAATGTGGTTGTGTCGCAAAACCCTTCCAGATGCAAGATAGAAGAGTGAAGAATGCTGCGTCTTCGTACGTCGCGGAGCGTCGGCTCGGCGGTCGGCGGGCAGCTCGCGCAGCGCCGCGGCGGAGCAGGCGCCGGCGCCGCGACCGCGACTACTCGCCTACTCGCCTACTCGCCGAGCGCACTCGCCCGCTCTCACCATCAACACTAATCACACGATGTACAATGCATTTGTCGCGCTTCCCTACCCGAGTCACTTTTGTGCTGCCTATTTTTTTTGTTATCTAGGTTACACTATGCGGCGCTCTTGACGACTTTTCCATTATTTATTTTTTATTTTTTTCTTCGTAATCGTCGAACTTTAATGGTCATCCTTCTAAATTGGAAAAAAGTCTTCAAAGGAAATTCTTTTAATCGATAGGATGTGACGGATGCTTATGTGACGATATGAATAATAATGAGAGATTTTTTTCTTTCCCGATCCCGCATCCCCGACTCCTAGTTTCCGTGTCCCAAGAAAATGCAGATCAATCTTACTGGATTTTTAAACGGGAAGAATGCGCGATTGTTTATGGGTGAGCTGTGGGAACTGCTGCTCAGCGCGCAGGCGAGCGATAACGGCATACCGGAGTCATTCACTCAACAGAAGAAGGAGGAGATCAAGAAACGCATGGTACGTCTGGAGAAATGTCACCATTTAAGAGTCAGTTTAAATTTTAATGAAAGTGATATCTTTTTATTTCATATTCATACATAGAAACTATTGGTATTTACTTTAAATATAAAAACTCAATAGTAAAAACACAGTCACCTCTAATTTGGTTTACACAGTTACGTTAAAGAACTGCAATATAATGTTATATGACATGATCAGGAGGAGCAGCAGAAGGACAAGGACAAGGAGAAGGATCGCCGGCGGTCGCGGTCGCGATCCCGGTCCCGTTCCCGCCGCCGCTCGCGCGAGAGGCGCCGCTCGCGAGACCGCTCCGGGGACAGGAAGTGAGTCTACACACTATTTTAATGATTAGGTACATAAATTCGCTTCAAAACAATCTCCAAAGCTACGACTAATTTTCATCGACTCATAATATTTGTTAAGTAATTAATTAATGTATATTTTTTCAAGTTTGTTTACATTTTATTATACATATTTGTTGAACCGGTTCTCAGGGGACATAATAATGCTTTTGATTTGTATGCAAAACCTTACATCTCGATAATGTATGTAAATACAAATTAATTATTTAATATTTTAAGCCTATTCTGAACTTAACTAATTAGGTCCATACATTTTCTTTAGGCATCGGAATGGAGGCAGCCCGCGACGATCGAGAAGACGCAGCCGTGACAAAAGCAGCCAGACGAAGGCTTCCCATGTCGATGACATCAAGTTGCCTGAAGCAAAAGGTATACACCCTATCCTATCATTATTATTATTATATATGTGAAAGTTTTGGATGGATGGATGATTGTTACTAAATCATGGCAGAATGGTTTAAGGGATCTGGATGAAACTTGGTAAAATATGTTCTGGTACAGCAAATAGGCTACTTTTTTACCTGCGATAATAAAACATCTCGTTAATACGGCCGTAACAGCAGGACGAAAGATAGTATTTTTTATTTATGAATACATACACTTTAATAAAAATATGTATGAGTTAAACCCGAATTTCAAATAGAGAACATCCCGTCACAGTATTAATTAAAAAACCACCAAACGAAGCCTCTGTTTGATGGTTTTTAAATTTTAATTTTTTTAAATTAATATCCAATTTAGGCCACCTAGTTCCCATCTTAAATAAGACAATTATTTATAATTATGATCTTTATTGCTATTTTAAGAAAATGGAAAATCGCCCGAGAAGAAAGATGACGTTGAAATTGCTGAAGAAGTCAATCATGAACCTATAAATGAGTCTACTACTGAGGAAAAGGAAAATGTTTCCAAAGAAGAAAAAAAAGAGGATGGAGATGAGCAGAAATCTAGATCTGCATCCCCAGAGAAGTGAGTTTCATTTATTTACTATTTTATTTTTATAACTTTACATGATAAATTAATTATACAACTAATTTTCTTTATAGGTCTATTGTCGAAAAGGTTGAAGAAGATAAACCAGCTGCTAAACCTCGTCGTTCATCGAGTGAAAGGCGCTCGTCATCTGCTTCATCTCGTAAGCATTTGTGACTTGAAATTATATATTTTTATTGTTTATAGGGGGTTTTTAAACAAATGTTTTGGTACTGCCTATTTTATTTATTGGCTTTCAATCAATGAATGTCAATCTTATTTTAAACAAAATATTTAAATAATAAATATTTATTACATGTGCCATTTTTATTAGCCATCTGGTTAATAAATAAGTGCCAGCACTGCTTAGTTTGCTGTAGGATTTGTTAACTAATCTGCCATTCATAATATGTTACTTATGTAACTGTTTATTGCTATTTAAGGTGGCAGTGTCAAAAAGAGGTCATCACATAAGAAACGTCAATACCGTTCCAATCGCGATTCATCCACTAGTGTTAGTCCAAGACGCAGTTCTCGCAGGGAGAGGTAACTATTAGATTGTTTAATTATTCTTAATTTTATGAAGGGAAAATATAATATGTTTTGTTGGTTTGTACTGAATGAAACTACTGGTTGAAATTAAAAATATATTTTAGTTTTAGATACGTTATCTTAATATATATAAATCTCGTGTCACAATGTTTGTCCTCAATGGACTCATAAACCACTTAACCGATTATAATAAAATTCGCACACAATGTGCAGTTCGATCCAACTTAAGAGATAGGATAGCTTACATATACTTGGACCCGGTAGGTGGCGCTGGTGGGCAGAACGAAGTCTGCCTGGTCCACTAGTATATTATATAACATCATGCTAGGTCGAACAGGTGTGACACAGATAAAGTTGTGTGATACAGCTGTTATTTTAAATTTACTGCAATATTTAGACAATGTAGATATTTCATGAACATCCTACTAATATTATAAATGCGAAAGTTTGTGAGATGGATGGGTGGATGGATGGATGGATGTTTGTTACTTTTTCACTCTAAAACGGCTGAAGGGATCTGCTTGAAATTTGGCACAGAGTTAGAATATGTTCTGAATAACACATAGGCTACTTTTTATCCCGGGAAAATTTAAAGTCCCTCGGGAACGCGGGTGTAACCTCTGGTAGCCACTAGTAGACATCACATGTGTATAACATAATGTTTTTAACAGAAGTAAGTCGCGGCGTCGCAGTAGCCGCCGCCGCTCCGTGGAGCGCCGCGACCGCGACCGCGACCGCGAGAGGGAGCGAGAACGTGAGAGGGAGCGGGAGAGAGAACGACGCCGCCGCGAGAGAGAGAGAAGGGAAAGGTTACTGTCCGTTTTACTACTTCGCTCAGGAGCCAAATGATTTACTGCAGCTCAATCGGTTACGGGAAAAACTAAAAGCAAATGACTTCGATACAGGGCTTTAAATTAATTGTTATACCTGTGGTTAAATATTCACTGAAATTGCGACCTGTTATTTCAAAAATCTATAATCTTCCTGTATTTTATAGTCTGTGATAAATATATAAGTTATTATTGAACTGAGCGGTATGGTTCATCTTCCTACTCAGTTCAAAGCAAAATGTCCCAGTTGTGTACGAATTTCAAAGAACTCTAATATAAGATACGTTTCCATGATTTGCCTTTACTCTGCAAAACATTTCGGTATAAAACTTCCATTTTATTTTGTGGGTTTTTATGGGCCAAAATACCTTATTTCGTATCGTTATAGATTCATTTGTTATTTAAGACCATTAGTTTGCATTGGTTAAGTACATAAATAATTTCTATTGAAGGTCGCGCGAACGTCGCCGATCGCTTGAAAGACGCCCTGAGCGCAGACGATCGCGGTCACGCTCTCGACGACGTTCAAGGGACAGGTATTTTATTTATCACTTTATTTATGTTTGTACGTACGGCTTTATCTCATGGTTTTTTATTTGTAAATCCTACTTTTCATATGCTTTATGTATATTATTCATACTTCCGCTTAATTATTCACTCACCTCAATTGGTTTCTAATTTGTCACACGAATATATTATTTGTAATAGAAAATTTAAAATACACCCAAAGAGACATTTCTTCAATTGAAGTACCATTAAGTACCTAAATATCTCTTTTAGTTAAAATTGTTGTTGCTAAGTTATTGCTGCAGATATGCACAAACTTGTTCCTAAGTTATTGATGGATATTTATGATTTATAAATATCAAATGTCCATATATATCATACCGTACCATATATGGTACTTGCATCATCGCCAGGCATCAACTAATAAAACAATGGATATCTAATAATATAGGGCAAATTTGAGTAAATACATAAAATATATTTATTTCTTTAACTGCAGTTCAGTATTAAACATTAACTGTTTGTGCTTGTGTTACTCTAATACTGTGTGTTGTGGATTAGTTGTGCGAAATAATATATTTTTGTTGAATGTTTTTGTGAGGATACTGAAACTGAAATTTAAGATTTTTTTAAAATTTCTTTATAGCGAATACAGCAATACAAACACTATAAGCATTTCGAGCGTCAAGTTATTGCAATTTATTTGTCGATCTAGTAAAAGACAAAAATAAAACACGTATCTTAATTACTTTTGTTTGTTCACATGTACTTACTATGGTTATTTATGTTTATTCGATTGAATGTACAGGTCATCCCGGGATCGTCGTCGATCGCGCTCCCGCAAGCGGTCGATATCTCGGCGTCGTTCGGGGCGCAGGTCGCGCGATCGCCGCTCGAGGGACCGCCGCTCCAGGGACCGACGCTCCAGGGACAAATCCAGGTAATAAATTTATTCTCCTCGAATATATCATACAGGTTTCAATACTATCAATGTAAAGTATGAAACACTCATACCGAATAGTCATTGGTGTACATATCTCTCCGTGGTTCTTCACGCATTTTCCGATAAATATATAAAAATGCATGATTAATTCTGCCGTTTCTGAATAAACCTGAAGGCCTACGTGCGTTAAACCTCAAGCGTGCGCCGGCTCACATGTCTGTTTGAAAAAAGTTAAAAGAAACCAGCCAGTTTAACACCGCTCATACTATTATTCGTAACAAGACACGAGAGCATGTGCGAGGTTTAGCACAGGCCATTACTCTGTATAGTGATATATTTCTGTGTAGTCATTTTTTTATTTATTTCATATAGTATGTCATATATTGTAACCCAATGAAAATCATTTAGTCCACCGAAAATATAATCAAATGATAAATAAATAAAACAGAATTACCGCCACGCTAATTGTACCGTCTTTTTTATTACTCATACACATTGTGATTTAACAGGGACAAGAAGTCAAAAGAAAGAGTGGCGAAAGACACAAGATCTAGGGAAAGAAAATCCCGCGATAGAAGGTCGAGTGATCTCATCAAAGAACGTCTGGAAAAGTCGGTTTCCATACCACGGAAAGGTAAACAGAAATTAATTGTGATTAAGTTGTAATTTATGTTTGATATCATGTAGGTATGCTAAGTGGTTTAGTGAGCATTTTACGGAGTCTGAATTCATTCAGATACTAGGCCAGCCAGAACAGTTTTAAATATTGGTGATATTAATAGTAGTTTTCGGCATTATAAATTTTTGTTTCTTTATAAATTTTTTTCTCTGACTCAATTGACAGAAAACAAGGAGTTGGGGAAGAAGACTACTGACCGTGTGTCTGCTCCGCGTGAGCGCTCGAAGGAACGTGTTGTATCTAGCTCAAGCCGGGAGTCATCTGTGGTTAACGAAAAACCGGTTTCTCAAAAGGAAAATCAAGCCAAACCTGCTCATTCATCAGATGACGAGGAAAAGGAAGATATCATACCTATTCCCACTTTACGTGAATATTCTAAAAGTCTCTCTCGGACGCCATCACCGTTTTTAAGAAAACATGAGATTGAAAATAACAAAAAATCTGACAGGTCTGGGGATGATGCATCAGGCAAAGAACAAATCGAGGATGAAAGTAAGCTTAAAGACTCAAAGAAAGGTAAGCGTAAAGCCCATCAATCGGAATCTGAAAGTGAGAGCAGTGAAGAGGTGGCAAAATCCAAGAGTAAAACTAAAATTAAACGCAAAGATAAATCCAGTTCTAAGAGAGGAAAAAAACCTAAAAAAGAAAGTTCTTCTAGTGAGAGTGAGTCTGAAGACAGCTCTTCTAGTGATTCTGAAGAAGACAGAAAAAAGAAAAGCAAGAAAAATACCAAAAAAAAGTTGGCAAAGAAGTCTAAAAAGAAAAAGGCTCGGTCATCCAGTTCAGATTCTAGTTCCGAGGAAGAAGTCAAACATAAGAGTTCTAAATCTAAACAAAAAATAATTCCCGAGGAATCTGATATTGAGAAGAAATCTAAAAAACGTAAAGATGGTAGTGTGGAACGTTCACGGACTGAAAAAGTTGATATTAAAGTAACAAAATCAAAGAAAGTTGACCATTCTGACGACTCGCGCGATGACAGTTCGGAAAGTGACGACAAGGTGAATAAAAAGAAGGGACCAAAACGCGATTCGTCCAGTTCTGAAAAAGAGGTAAGACGTGGAAAGAAACTCGAACCAACAAAGGATAAAGTTGCTTCACCAGAATTTGGTAAGACTAAAAAAGTTGAAGAAAAATCCGTAAAAACAAAGCATTCAGATGAAACCAAGAAATCCCGCGATGATACTGAGAAAAAAGCAAAGAAACGTGAAAAAGAAGACACATCATCTGATAGTGACCAAGTGTCCAAGAAGAAAGCGAGAAAGAAGGTCTCTGAATCCGATTCCGATTCTGATAGTGATGAACCAAAAAAGTCAAAGAAAGCTAAGAAACATAAGAAACATTCTAAGAAGCATAAGAAACACAAGAAGCATAAGAAGGCCTCTAAGAAGAAGGATGATTCTTCGGATAGTGAAGAGGCGGAGGAGGAGGAAGAGGAGGGTAAAGTTAACAATGAGGACTTGGAAAAGAAATTGCGAGAGAGAGCTTTGAAGTCTATGAAAAAGCAAACTAGCGTTTCCGGCTCTGACTAGACCACCTACTTTTCGTCCACAGCACGTTTTAATGTAATGATGACTTTTCGTGTAATTTTAAAGGACTATTTTAGGTATAAAATGTCTTTATTTTATCGCATACTACTAAACAACTTTAAATATGAGTAGAATGTATCTATGGTTTTAGGGCGTTGGGCTTGCCCACTAAATTCTGATTATTTTGGGTTCTTTGCACATTGTAGCTTTATACTAGATAAAACACTTATACGATTTTAAATATTTATAGAAATAACAATTTATAGTTCTCATTGTCATATTATGTAAAACATTATAATTGTGCATTCGTTCTTTTCATTTCATATTATTCAAGATTACGCATGTTCAAAAGGATATTGAAAGCAAGTTCTATTGTCGAAAACCAAGAATAATTTGAATGTGGCGGATGATATGCCCAGCCCATAAGATAACGTGTATGTCACATTGTTAGTAATAAAAAATTCAAAATAAATATAACTGCTTTATTTATTGTATTTTTAGATAAACCAAACAATCTCGTGTTAGTGGTGTCATTCCTCTCAAACGGCTCCAAAATTTTTAATGGTTAATTTGGTAGAAAAAATGCATGAAGTGTAGTGTCACTTTGACATTTCATTTTAATAACAACGTTTGCCGGGTTAGCTAGATATAATAACAATATTTGGGTAATAGGTTGGTACACATTAAGTTAGTAAATTATTTAATAAATAACTTTGGAAATACTTTGGTTAAAAAATTGTCGATTTACATGCGAAATTGACAATTCTGTTACTTTTTAGAGTAGCCTCTGTATCCTGTGACTACATTGGGTGTAACACTGCTGCCGTAAATACTTCCAAAACCAGGTCTGTTGTAGTAGCCGTATCCCGTGTGGAATGCACCTTGATAATACGGGTTATTATAACCAGAATAGGAAGACAAGCCACCGTTGCCTCCATAACCTCCGTAACCTCCATTACCCCTAAAACCGCTGTTGCTCCCATAGCCATTGTTACTCCCGAACCCATTGTTGCTCCCGTAGCCGCTGTTTATCCCGTAGCCGATGTTACTCCCGTATCCGCTGTTACCCCCATAGCCACTGTTACCCCCATAGCCACTGTTACCCCCATAGCCACTGTTACCCCCATAGCCACTGTTACCCCCATAGCCACTGTTACCCCCATAGCCACTGTTACCCCCATAGCCACTATTACCCCCATAGCCGCCGTTACTCCCGTAGCCGCTGTTGGTCCCGTAGCTACTGTAGCCAGTATTACCGACATTAGCACCGTACAGATTCTGACCAGTAGGGTTACTGATATCATCGTATCCCCCGTAACCATTTAAATTTCCATATCCACCGGAAACTGCATTCAATCCACCTGGATAGCTACCTCCCCGTCCTGATAATACATCTGAAAGTAAGTAGGTAATTATAAATTAAGGTATGTATTTTATTAATGCTATAAGGTATGTATGGAACGACTTGAATGTATTTTTTGAAATTAAAGAATTATCCTAACTTAATACAGTAATACCCCGGACTTACGCGTTAGGTGGGTCCGAGCGATTACCGCGTAAGTCGAATTCGCGTAAGTCGGGGTTCAACTTTGCATATAAATACATATGAAGTATGTTTAATCGGGACCAGAGTTTAAAGAAAACAATAATTTTGAACAAAATGTTTAACAAAGTGCTTAATAATAAAACAATTTACATTGTTATGAATAAAGTAACCTATACCGAAGTAATTTTGATGTCGAAGGCTTCATATATTCTAACAATGTTGCCTGACGAGTTAAGTTTTTCTTCTTCTCACGCAAAAAAATTTCCACGTAGCATACCAGTAATTTTTTTATTCCCCATTTTGTAGTAGAAAAGCGTTTTTCATTAGAATAATTTTTTTCTATAATTTGTAATCCCTTTTCAACTGAATTGAGTCCTTCTGTTAAGTTTGCAATTGTCATTTGATTTACCGATTCATCTTGATTGTGTGTCAAAATGAAAAACCGCGTATCTCCGAATTCGCGTAAAACGGGGTAGCGTAAGTCGGGGTATTACTTACAAATAAGCACGTGAGTTTGTTTTTTATGTAGTATTTATCGGAAAAATACTTTCTTCGGAATGCTGGCGAGACCGCAGACCCGAATATAAGTGCCTATTTACTTCTTTAATTTACATTTACATATTTAATGGCCGTAAAAAAGTATCTAATAAAATACCTAAGTTGGATTATAACATAACGTGCTTGGAACTGTAACGGAGAATATACGATACGTGTTTTCAATGTACTTAATTGAGACTTGGAGGTGTCATTAATAAAATAAATATACCTACTGAGACATTTTTCACACTCGGTCAATCTGATTCCAAACTAATTAGAGCTTGTAATATGGTAACCAGGTCAGATACACTACATATACTACTTTTAAATACATACTTGTATAGATAACTAATTACAGACACAGTACAAACAGACATTTTCATGTACACTATTGTTTGTCCTGGTTGGGATTCGAACCCACGACCGGTGGCTTGAAAGACAGGGTCAATAACCACAAAGCCAACCGGCTGTCGAAGATTAATAGATAGTTGTTTGTTGAAACTACTTACAAGAATTTGCAGCAGGAATGAGATCGTCATCATTTTTTGTCTCAGCTACCTTTTCTCCTATTGGTACGCTCATTGCATAAGCACATCCCACAATGATGAACATCGAGACACGTAACGCCATCTGAAAAAAAAAACAGTTTTAATGAGTGATTTTTAAGTTGTGAATACTTGTGAATCTATTGTCATAGCAGAATGCTACTACTAAATAATTCCTTTTGTAAACGACAAACTTGGTTTGTCTCATTATTAAAGCATCATTAGAGGCTTCACGCGGTGTTATCGGCATTCCCGGGGATCTCCAATCTTCCCGGGATAATAAGTAGCCTATGTTTTATTCCAGTACATAGTCTAACTCTGTGCCAATTTTAATTGCGATCCCTTCAGTAGTAAATGTAGCTAATAAAATGTTCTATGTCATTAAATCAGACTAGCTTTTTGATAAAGAACCCTAAAAATTAACAATAAAATAAGTATACTCAAAACAAAACCTTATGAACCTACCAATATGACCCTCAAACTAATAATCGGCCGATGGTAAGTACTTACCTATTCGCACGGTAATGTGTTCATTGTTGCTTACGCTTAACAAATGCTCAAAGGTTCATTATCATAGTCGAAGAACAAGGCGGAGGTTAGTCATTTTTATGCTAATAACTAACAGTTTGCGGTGACTTTGCCCGCGTGGCTTGGATTGAATAGTTTCTAAGCTGACTGTATGTAGGTATAGAGGAGGATCTTCCATTTTCCCGGGATGAAAAGTAGCTTTTTTAAGCTCTAGCCTATCTGTTTACCAAATTTCATTTAAATCGGTTCAGTAGTTTTATAATGTGAGATCGACAGACAGATACAGTTACTTTCGCACTTATAATATTAGTTAGGATACCTACATATAACAAAATGTAACGGATCGCTTCTGTAGGTACATGGAAGATATATGAGATAAAATATATATTGGGGCCTTTATCAACGCAATTAACGAGAATAGTACCGAAAATAATATTGTTAGAATTTCTATCTGTTTTAAATACTATGGTGTACATAGTTAAAAAAAAGATAGATCCAGGCGCCTCGAGTATTACGCTTAGCGATACATTCCTTTCATATACTAACTAGAAAATGGACAAAAAAATGTTTAAAATACCTAAGCTAAGTCGAAATCTTTTCCCACATACGATATACCTACATTCTACAATGACCTACATAGATAATATAATTAATCAGTTTTATAGTATTGTCTATATTAAAAGAATCTCTCGCTTTGTATTTATTTATGTGTTTCTTGAAGTAATAGAAATGTAAGTATGTAAATGTGTCTTGTACCTATATTAGTTTTACTTTGATTGTTTAGGCTCTGTGTATCATAAATATAGGTAGGTAGGTACTGTCTCAAATCACCGGTACTACGGGACGAAATTCCTAAAGCGCACCTGTGTTTGATGGTAAAAGAGTTTAACAATAGGTATATGCAACAATTTTTCATTGACTATGGGACCAATTCGTCCCAGGTGTTGGGCAAATTGTTCTAATTAATCACGGTTTTTTTCTAACACTTGTCGAGAAATCAACTGCCACTTTGTTTGCATACGCTACCGATATGTCTCGGATTTAATTAATAAACGTTTTCATGTTTGATACAGAATTCCGTAATACAGAAGACTCGGTGGGCACCAAGTGGCATTTTGAAGCATAGGATACTAAGAATCGCATAATGTTGTAAACAGTTAAAGATATCTACTAGCGAAAGTGACTTTAATTTTATAATGAATATCCTTATGAAATAAGTTACGATCCAGTTAGACCTATTTGGACAACTACTATGGGCTAACAACAAAACAGCCACTAGTGACGAGTTTTAATTATTAAAATAAATAGATGTACTTACATTTCAGATTTTTTTATATTAATCACTTCACTAGTCAATATATAGGTAGGTAGTGTTTCGTTAACAGCAGGTATAGCACCGTCTCTGGTTGTTTGTTTTGTGTGGAGATGCTCTCTGAGTGTTTGTGCGTGCATTCAGACCTTTATAAACCGTGGGAGTTTTTGTCTCATAATTGACAATGGTCACTGGGGAGGTAATGAGTGCGTTTGTAGGCAGTGCGTCCTTCTGTCAAGACTTATGACTCATACCTACATTCGTAAACGTAATACAATCAGCCTTTATAATTATAATTGGTACTAACTATTCTCACAGGGGGCCTTACTTTGGTTTCAATATATCATACTAACTTCCTCGTAACATTCGTAGTAAAATTCACGATTGTAGAGCTCTAAAGACAGACTCAATAAAATATGTGGAGTTAAATAAAAAACCATTAGCATAGGTAGCTATTACATTATCATTTCTTAAATAATCTTCGATCTCGAGTAAATTCAGTTATCGTTTAATGATTTGATTGTCAGAATGAAAATCAAAATAGGGGGCTATAAGGATGTTGAGGCCCTGGGCACTTGCCCTGACTGAATAATTTAAATCTGTGTAGGAAAATAAACGTGGTAGTTAATAATAATATTTTCAATTGTTGGTGGCAAAATTGCCTTTTAGCTTGGATGCAAAATTTATCGTTTTCGTTATGTAACTATAATATAATATTCCAACTTGTTAATCAATTAAATAAAACCGCGTCGCAGTCCGATGCTGACTGGGCGCACTTGTGAATGTAGTTCGGCGTTGACGTCTATGCTGGTGGGAAGCAATTTTTGTACTTATCTATCTCTAATATTATATATATATTCGATATTAAATCGTGATTAGGTACTGTGTAAGTAAACCTTTTTCATTTACCATATCTCAGACCACCTTTTGTTTGATCCCCTACAGTTACCATTTTATATAGCAAGCAGACTAACAGAAATCTTTTCGTAATATAAATTTTTGATTAACTACTAAGTGCTAATTTTATAGGATTGGTATAAGTAACTACCTATCTAATATTTTATATAGTGCAATGGCAATGACACGTCGTTGTTGTACAATTCCACCTCACAGTGAGGTATTCCACCAAACGCCCCCAAACGAAGCGCACCCAGACGAAGCGCACCTAAAGTATTCCACGAAGCGCCCCCATAGGTGCGCTTCAAATGAAAAATTTAAAATAATTAATTTCCTATTCCACGAAGCGCACCTAAGAATATCACTCGCATAGTGTGGTGACAAGAAATAAAAATGTCGATAGAAAAAAAAAATTATTATTTAGAAGACTAACTTAATTTTCTATAATCGTTCAGTTTCATTATGTGACACAATATTTGTCATTTTTGTAATCTTAGGTACTATTTAAAATCAACATTGTAAATATAGTTTTCCTTAGAGATCTATGTTGAAGTTTTCTTATAGCTTAGCTACCTGTTTAGTAAATAATAAAAAATACTCTACTATAACATAAAAAATCACAGATTGTTTCATAATAACAATAAAAGCTTGGACAAATATCAAAAACATTTTAATGATAGTTTTCTATAGAGATCTAGGTTAGTTGATGTTGATGACCTCTAGTTTTATATAAAATCACAGACTGCTTAAAATAACAAAACACAATATTTAAGATTCTTAAATAATCTTGAAATAATGGGCAATATATGTAGTATATAAACTTATCAATTGAATAAATTATTGATAATCAAAATCTTAATTTCTCTAGACAATGTCCAACTGAAATTGACTGAAACAGCCCGTGACGTCGCAATAGTGTAATGAGAACTAAGCATGTAAACAAGCTCCGGAAATGCTCGGCTAAATTCGGGTTGGCTCGGGAATTCATTGCCGCGCGCATACGTTGACGGTTAGCCCGGTTAGACGGTTATGTATATGAACATTAAAAATTTAAAGAAAATTACAATTATTGTATCACATTATTACAATGAAATTGTTAGATGTTAGAAGTTTTAGTAAGTCTTTTAAATAATATATATTTTTTTCTATCGACATTTTTATTTCTTGTCTCCCCACTATGCGAGTGATATTCTAGGGTGCGCTTCGTGGAATAGGAAATTAATAACTAAAACTTCTAACATCTAACAATTTCATTGTAGTAATGTGATACAATAATTGTAATTTTCTTTAAATTTTTAATGTTCATATACATAACCGTCTAACCGGGCTAACCGTCAACGTATGCGCGCGGCAATGAATTCCCGAGCCAACCCGAATTTAGCCGAGCATTTCCGGAGCTTGTTTACATGCTTAGTTCTCATTACACTATTGCGACGTCACGGGCTGTTTCAGTCAATTTCAGTTGGACATTGTCTAGAGAAATTAAGATTTTGATTATCAATGATTTATTCAATTGATAAGTTTATATACTACATATATTGCCCATTATTTCAAGATTATTTAAGAATCTTAAATATTGTGTTTTGTTATTTTAAGCAGTCTGTGATTTTATATAAAACTAGAGGTCATCAACATCAACTAACCTAGATCTCTATAGAAAACTATCATTAAAATGTTTTTGATATTTGTCCAAGCTTTTATTGTTATTATGAAACAATCTGTGATTTTTTATGTTATAGTAGAGTATTTTTTATTATTTACTAAACAGGTAGCTAAGCTATAAGAAAACTTCAACATAGATCTTTAAGGAAAACTATATTTACAATGTTGATTTTAAATAGTACCTAAGATTACAAAAATGACAAATATTGTGTCACATAATGAAACTGAACGATTATAGAAAATTAAGTTAGTCTTCTAAATAATAATTTTTTTTTCTATCGACATTTTTGTTTCTTGTCACCACACTATGCGAGTGATATTCTTAGGTGCGCTTCGTGGAATAGGAAATTAATTATTTTAAATTTTTCATTTGAAGCGCACCTACGGGGGCGCTTCGTGGAATACTTTAGGTGCGCTTCGTCTGGGTGCGCTTCGTTTGGGGGCGCTTGGTGGAATACCTCCTCACAGTTATATTCCTGTCAATATACCTAATTGTGAGGTGGAATTGTACAACAACGACGTGTGACAAAACTAGTAAAATGATTGTAGGTACCTAATGACTTCTTTAGATATCCACATGTTACGCTCGGCTGGTTAAGTTGGAGGTCATCACACCAAGGTTAGGTACTGTCATCCTTGATTTCTCAGGTAGGCGGTTGTCTTGGGTAGTTACATTACACTATTGTAGGTAGGTCGTCATGAGAAAGTAGCTATTCGACTGTTTTCGAAAAAACATTTAAAAATTTACGTAAGTTTATTTTATTACTCTTACAATTTTTATCAAAAAAAGCTTTATTTAATAGAAAAAACCAATGTTATTTATCTATTATTTAAAATTGGCACAAAAACAGTCGGTCACGTGACATTTGCGATTGGTGACGTCATTTATCAATAAACAAAGGAACATGAATGGGACGCTCTTAAGTTCTTGACTCTTAAGCGCGTTTTTAGTGGAAAATTTACAGGTTTTTTATTTAAATTGTAAAAATGAGAAGCTACACGATGTGTGATGTGCCTTTGTGTTGAAGTACTACAATTAAATATCCTGGAAAATTGTTTATCCAGGTTATCAAAACAGGGGGTTCACGCAAAGAAATTTGCGACCATAAATGAATCGACTTTAGGTAGTTTTGTACTATCAGCTTTAGCATAGTCTGCCTCCATTTTCGAAACCTCTCACTAGCACAAACTGAAATATTTAAGTATTTATTTTCTTATTAGCTATTTGCAACCCATGAAACTCGAAATGACATAAATGACATTTTGTTTATAGATTAATGACGTCACACGATGCTCAATCATAGCCGCCCGCGTTTCTGTTCTTGAAATCCACAGATAAAAAAGTTAAAATTTATTTTGCGAAAATAAAATTAACTACCTACTTATTAATATTTTTAAGCTATTGCATAGCTTCTATCGCGGGCCTTGAGCGTGGAGACCGAATCCAGAAATTCCGTAACGAAAATAACCTAACACCCTCTCTACGAAGCTCGCACGAATCGAGACGAGCTGGTTAAATTGGTTTACCCTAATAACCCATTGAAAATATTGTCTAACCTATGATGTGAACCAACCCAACTTTTTGCGACTAGGTGTTTATATTTGTGTTGTTTAATGAATAAATGTACAATTAATAATAAATCGTGATTTATTTAACAATTCTGAACGTTTTCATTAAATCGACATCACAAATAATTTACAAAGCTTAAATAAATATCAATTTATATAAAACATCGAATCATCAATAATTTTGTTTGTAAATATTACATACAGTCGAGCATATTACAGAAGAAGGTTCTTATTTATAAATATACAATTAATTATTTTATACACTACGACGTTTTGACAACAAAAAATACGTCATCTATTAATCCTGAAACCGTCCAAGAATAGATTTTATCGGACAGTGTCAAAATTAAGGCTCTCGCACTCTCACTGAATCATTTAAGATTTTCTAATTCATTAATTACATTTAGGGGTTTATTCTTTTGATGTTTTCGTTTCGGTTAGATTTGTATTTTCTTTCGTCTTCTCATCAAGTATTCTTGGATGTGCCGCTATTTTACGGAGTTCTTTTTTCATTGGTTTAATTTGATTTTTCAATAAATTTTCTAGTTCTGATAGGGATTTTATTTCCTTTAGATCTTTAAAGTCGGCACTGCGTCCACCATTGATTCTACCAAAATATCGGTAAATGTCATTGTTTGCTTGACATTGAGCGCAATTGTAAGACACTGGTACAGCGTTGGGAAAGTTTTGTTGTGCAGTATTCATGGTGTTATGATTTCCGGGGCAGTTTGGTACAAATACTACAGGAACAAAGCCAATGATCCCATATGGTGGATAACCTTGATATTGATTGTTCGGCGGTGGCCGGGAAGGTTGAACTTGTGTTGTGGATTCGTTTTTGCTTGGATTTAATAAGTAGCAAGGACAGGATCCTGGGCTCGGTACGATAGGTAATGGGTACGGAATGACGTAAATGGGGAATGGCGGCATTTGATATGCTGGAACGTATGCAGGAGGCTGAACACCAGTTCCACTTGGAGCCCCGACTGAATCGCCACCTGTTAAAAAAAAAGAAGATATAAACGTGCAAAAACTACCAATACGTACGTACGTAGTTTGTGTAGTAAGACAAGTATAAATTTATTAGGAAATAGTATAATAACCTGGGTATGGCGGTTGAGACGGACCTCCCGGGTATTGTCCAGGATGTCCTGGGTAGCCTGGTTGTCCGGTTTGTCCTGGGTAGCCTGGTTGTCCGGTTTGTCCTGGGTAGCCTGGCTCTCCTGGTTTGCCTGGGTAGACTGGCTCTCCTGGTTTGCCTGGGTAGACTGGCTCTCCTGGTTTGCCTGGGTATCCCGGCTCTCCTGGTTTGCCTGGGTAGCCTGGTTGTCCGGTTTGTCCTGGGTATCCTGGTTCTCCTGGTTTGCCTGGGTATCCCGGCTCTCCTGGTTTGCCTGGGTATCCCGGCTGTCCTGGTTTGCCTGGGTAGCCCGGCTCTCCTGGTTTGCCTGGGTAGCCTGGCTCTCCTGGTTTGCCTGGGTAGCCTGGTTGTCCGGGTGGTCCTGGGTAGCCTGGTTGTCCGGTTTGTCCTGGGTATCCTGGTTCTCCTGGTTTGCCTGGGTATCCCGGCTCTCCTGGTTTGCTTGGGTATCCCGGCTCTCCTGGTTTGCCTGGGTATCCTGGCTCTCCTGGTTTGCCTGGGTATCCCGGCTCTCCTGGTTTGCCTGGGTAGCCCGGCTCTCCTGGTTTGCCTGGGTATCCTGGTTCTCCTGGTTTGCCTGGGTAGCCTGGCTCTCCTGGTTTGCCTGGGTAGCCTGGTTGTCCGGGTGGTCCTGGGTATCCTGGTTCACCTAAATAAAAAAAAAGTTATAAAGTCTATGCAGGGTGTTTTTAACAGTCTATCTATATTCTACGTACATCATTTTGATTTTAGGTTACATCTAAACAAACATACATCATTCGTTAATGTCTTTAATTATTTTGCTAAAAAAAAAAATTTAGGAAGCATGAACAGGTTGCCTGTAAAGTCGGTATACGGGCGAAAGTTTTACGTGACAACGACTTTGAGTGGTAAAATAATTTTAATGTGAATATTCATTCGTATAGTAGGAAGAAGGATGAAATAATAGTAACAATTTAAAACATAACGTCACGTAACGTGAGCGGAGCGTAACGCAGTTTCTTGAAGTTTCACTCGGCAAACCAATTTATAAGACGTTGTCACGTCAAAAATTAACAGTACCCAAAACTCCCTAACGCAAATCTTGGTAAACTAGTCATACACTAGTTATACCTCAAATGGTACCTTCATCAAATGTCATTTATATGACTGTGTGATGTTGGTCGGGTATAGAGAGAAATGATTCTCATCGATGCTCGATTAAGACTGACTGTTCTACTACACCATTACACTGTCTCAGTTATTACAGAAAAATCATTTTTAATGAACTTATATACTGATTTTAATTGTATTGTGATATTAAGAATTAGTTTAAAAAGTCAAAACTGTGTGTACCTGGTTTGCCTGGGTAGCCTGTTTCTCCTGGTTTGCCTGGGTAGCCTGGTTCTCCTGGTTTGCCTGGGTATCCTGGTTCTCCTGGTTTGCCTGGGTATCCCGGCTCTCCTGGTTTGCCTGGGTAGCCTGGTTCTCCTGGTTTGCCTGGGTATCCTGGTTCTCCTGGTTTGCCTGGGTATCCTGGTTCTCCTGGTTTGCCTGGGTAGCCTGGTTCTCCCGGTTTGCCTGGGTATCCTGGTTCTCCTGGTTTGCCTGGGTAGCCCGGCTCTCCCGGTTTGCCTGGGTAGCCCGGCTCTCCTGGTTTGCCTGGGTATCCTGGCTCTCCTGGTTTACCTGGGTATCCTGGTTCTCCTGGTTTGCCTGGGTATCCTGGTTCTCCTGGTTTGCCTGGGTAGCCTGGCTCTCCTGGTTTGCCTGGGTAGCCTGGTTCTCCTGGTTTGCCAGGGTATCCTGGTTCTCCTGGTTTGCCAGGGTAGCCTGGTTCTCCTGGTTTGCCAGGGTAGCCTGGTTCTCCTGGTTTGCCTGGGTATCCCGGTTCTCCTGGTTTGCCTGGGTAGCCTGGTTCTCCTGGTTTGCCTGGGTATCCTGGTTCTCCTGGTTTGCCTGGGTAGCCCGGCTCTCCTGGTTTGCCTGGGTATCCTGGTTCTCCTGGTTTGCCTGGGTAGCCTGGTTGTCCGGTTTGTCCTGGGTAGCCTGGCTCTCCTGGTTTGCCTGGGTATCCCGGCTCTCCTGGTTTGCCTGGGTAACCTGGTTCTCCTGGTTTGCCTGGGTATCCCGGCTCTCCTGGTTTGCCTGGGTATCCTGGTTCTCCTGGTTTGCCTGGGTAGCTTGGTTGTCCGGGTGGTCCTGGGTAGCCTGGTTGTCCGGTTTGTCCTGGATATCCTGGGTATCCCGGCTCTCCTGGTTTGCCTGGGTAGCCTGGTTCTCCTGGTTTGCCTGGGTAGCCTGGTTGTCCGGTTTGTCCTGGGTAGCCTGTTTCTCCTGGTTTGCCTGGGTAGCCTGGTTCTCCTGGTTTGCCTGGGTATCCTGGTTCTCCTGGTTTGCCTGGGTATCCCGGCTCTCCTGGTTTGCCTGGGTAGCCTGGTTCTCCTGGTTTGCCTGGGTATCCTGGTTCTCCTGGTTTGCCTGGGTATCCTGGTTCTCCTGGTTTGCCTGGGTAGCCTGGTTCTCCTGGTTTGCCTGGGTATCCTGGTTCTCCTGGTTTGCCTGGGTAGCCCGGCTCTCCCGGTTTGCCTGGGTATCCTGGCTCTCCTGGTTTACCTGGGTAGCCTGGTTCTCCTGGTTTGCCAGGGTATCCTGGTTCTCCTGGTTTGCCAGGGTAGCCTGGTTCTCCTGGTTTGCCTGGGTATCCTGGTTCTCCTGGTTTGCCTGGGTATCCCGGTTCTCCTGGTTTGCCTGGGTAGCCTGGTTCTCCTGGTTTGCCTGGGTATCCTGGTTCTCCTGGTTTGCCTGGGTAGCCCGGCTCTCCTGGTTTGCCTGGGTATCCTGGTTCTCCTGGTTTGCCTGGGTAGCCTGGTTGTCCGGTTTGTCCTGGGTAGCCTGGCTCTCCTGGTTTGCCTGGGTATCCCGGCTCTCCTGGTTTGCCTGGGTAACCTGGTTCTCCTGGTTTGCCTGGGTATCCCGGCTCTCCTGGTTTGCCTGGGTATCCTGGTTCTCCTGGTTTGCCTGGGTAGCTTGGTTGTCCGGGTGGTCCTGGGTAGCCTGGTTGTCCGGTTTGTCCTGGATATCCTGGGTATCCCGGCTCTCCTGGTTTGCCTGGGTAGCCTGGTTCTCCTGGTTTGCCTGGGTAGCCTGGTTCACCTAAATAATAAAAAAGTTATAAAGTCTATGCAGGGTGTTTTTAACAGTCTATCTATATTCTATATTGTAACTAGCTTCGCGCCACGGTAACACCCGCGGTATGTCATTTCCCAAGCTCTAGTTGATTACACAAAATTTGGTATATCTATTTGATTTTATGTTTCATCTAAACAAACATACAAAATTTCTTAATGCCTTAAACAAGTTTGCTAAAGAAATTAACAGTACCTAAAACTCCCTAACGCAAATCTTGGTAAACTAGTCATACACTAGTTATACCTCAAAGTATAGTGGTACCTTCATCAAATGTCATTTATATGACTGTGTGATGTTAGTCGGGTATAGAGAGAAATGATTCTCATCGATGCTCGATTAAGACTGACTGTTCTATTACACCATTACACTGTCTCAGTTATTACAGAAAAATCTTTTTTAATGAACTTATATACTGATTTTAATTGTGTTGTAATATTAAGAATTAACTTAAAAAGTCAAAATAGTGTGTACCTGGTTTGCCTGGGTATCCCGGCTCTCCTGGTTTGCCTGGGTATCCCGGCTCTCCCGGTTTGCCTGGGTATCCTGGTTCTCCTGGTTTGCCTGGGTAGCTTGGTTGTCCGGGTGGTCCTGGGTAGCCTGGTTGTCCGGTTTGTCCTGGATATCCTGGGTATCCTGGTTCTCCTGGTTTGCCTGGGTATCCTGGTTCTCCTGGTTTGCCTGGGTAGCCTGGTTCTCCTGGTTTGCCTGGGTATCCCGGCTCTCCTGGTTTGCCTGGGTATCCTGGTTCTCCTGGTTTGCCTGGGTAGCCTGGTTGTCCGGGTGGTCCTGGGTAGCCTGGTTGTCCGGTTTGTCCTGGATATCCTGGGTATCCTGGTTCTCCTGGTTTGCCTGGGTATCCTGGTTCTCCTGGTTTGCCTGGGTAGCCCGGCTCTCCTGGTTTGCCTGGGTAGCCTGGTTCTCCTGGTTTGCCTGGGTAGCCTGGCTCTCCTGGTTTGCCTGGGTATCCTGGTTCACCTAAATAAAATAAAAGTTATAAAGTCTATGCAGGGTGTTTTTAACACTCTATCTATATTCTATATTGTAACTAGCTTCGCGCCACGGTAACACCCGCGGTATGTCATTTCCCAAGCCCTAGTTGATTAGACAAAATTTGGTATATCTATTTGCTTTTATGTTTCATCTAAACAAACATACAAAATTTCTTAATGTCTTAAACAATTTTGCTAAAGAAATTAACAGTACCTAAAACTCCCTAACGCAAATCTTGGTAAACTAGTCATACACTAGTTATACCTCAAAGTATAGTGGTACCTTCATCAAATGTCATTTATATGACTGTGTGATGTTAGTCGGGTATAGAGAGAAATGATTCTCATCGATGCTCGATTAAGACTGACTGTTCTATTACACCATTACACTGTCTCAGTTATTACAGAAAAATCGTTTTTAATGAACTTATATACTGATTTTAATTGTATTGTAATATTAAGAATTAACTTAAAAAGTCAAAATAGTGTGTACCTGGTTTGCCTGGGTATCCCGGCTCTCCCGGTTTGCCTGGGTATCCTGGTTCTCCTGGTTTGCCTGGGTAACTTGGTTGTCCGGGTGGTCCTGGGTAGCCTGGTTGTCCGGTTTGTCCTGGATATCCTGGGTATCCTGGTTCTCCTGGTTTGCCTGGGTAGCCCGGCTCTCCTGGTTTGCCTGGGTAGCCCGGCTCTCCTGGTTTGCCTGGGTAGCCTGGTTCTCCTGGTTTGCCTGGGTAGCCTGGCTCTCCTGGTTTGCCTGGGTATCCTGGTTCACCTAAATAAAATAAAAGTTATAAAGTCTATGCAGGGTGTTTTTAACACTCTATCTATATTCTATATTGTAACTAGCTTCGCGCCACGGTAACACCCGCGGTATGTCATTTCCCAAGCTCTAGTTGATTAGACAAAATTTGGTACATCTATTTGATTTTATGTTACATCTAAACAAACATACAAAATTTCTTAATGTCTTAAACAATTTTGCTAAAGAAATTAACAGTACCTAAAACTCCCTAACGCAAATCTTGGTAAACTAGTCATACACTAGTTATACCTCAAAGTATAGTGGTACCTTCATCAAATGTCATTTATATGACTGTGTGATGTTAGTCGGGTATAGGGAGAAATGATTCTCATCGATGCTCGATTAAGACTGACTGTTCTATTACACCATTACACTGTCTCAGTTATTACAGAAAAATCGTTTTAATGAACTTATATACTGATTTTAATTGTATTGTAATATTAAGAATTAACTTAAAAAGTCAAAATAGTGTGTACCTGGTTTGCCTGGGTATCCCGGCTCTCCTGGTTTGCCTGGGTATCCCGGCTCTCCCGGTTTGCCTGGGTATCCTGGTTCTCCTGGTTTGCCTGGGTAGCTTGGTTGTCCGGGTGGTCCTGGGTAGCCTGGTTGTCCGGTTTGTCCTGGATATCCTGGGTATCCTGGTTCTCCTGGTTTGCCTGGGTAGCCCGGCTCTCCTGGTTTGCCCGGGTAGCCCGGTTCTCCTGGTTTGCCTGGGTAGCCTGGTTGTCCGGTTTGTCCGGGGTATCCTGGTTCTCCTGGTTTACCTGGGTAGCCTGGTTCTCCTGGTTTGCCTGGGTATCCCGGCTCTCCTGGTTTGCCTGGGTATCCTGGTTCTCCTGGTTTGCCTGGGTAGCTAGGTTGTCCGGGTGGTCCTGGGTAGCCTGGTTGTCCGGTTTGTCCTGGATATCCTGGGTATCCTGGTTCTCCTGGTTTGCCTGGGTATCCTGGTTCTCCTGGTTTGCCTGGGTATCCCGGCTCTCCTGGTTTGCCTGGATAACCCGGTTCTCCTGGTTTGCCTGGTTGTCCGGTTTGTCCGGGGTATCCTGGTTCTCCTGGTTTGCCTGGGTATCCTGGTTCTCCTGGTTTGCCTGGGTAGCCTGGTTCTCCTGGTTTGCCTGGGTATCCCGGCTCTCCTGGTTTGCCTGGGTATCCTGGTTCTCCTGGTTTGCCTGGGTAGCCCGGCCCTCCTGGTTTGCCTGGGTAGCCTGGTTCTCCTGGTTTGCCTGGGTAGCCTGGTTGTCCGGTTTGTCCGGGGTATCCTGGTTCTCCTGGTTTGCCTGGGTAGCCTGGTTCTCCTGGTTTGCCTGGGTATCCCGGCTCTCCTGGTTTGCCTGGGTATCCTGGTTCTCCCGGTTTGCCTGGGTAGCTTGGTTGTCCGGGTGGTCCTGGGTAGCCTGGTTGTCCGGTTTGTCCTGGATATCCTGGGTATCCTGGTTCTCCTGGTTTGCCTGGGTAGCCCGGCTCTCCTGGTTTGCCTGGGTAGCCTGGTTCTCCTGGTTTGCCTGGGTAGCCTGGTTGTCCGGTTTGTCCTGGGTATCCTGGTTCTCCTGGTTTGCCTGGGTATCCTGGTTCTCCTGGTTTGCCTGGGTATCCCGGCTCTCCTGGTTTGCCTGGGTATCCTGGTTTGCCTGGGTAGCTTGGTTGTCCGGGTGGTCCTGGGTAGCCTGGTTGTCCGGTTTGTCCTGGATATCCTGGGTATCCTGGTTCTCCTGGTTTGCCTGGGTATCCTGGTTCTCCTGGTTTGCCTGGGTAGCCCGGCTCTCCTGGTTTGCCTGGGTAGCCTGGTTGTCCGGTTTGTCCGGGGTATCCTGGTTCTCCTGGTTTGCCTGGGTAGCCTGGTTCTCCTGGTTTACCTGGGTATCCTGGTTCTCCTGGTTTGCCTGGGTAGCCCGGCTCTCCTGGTTTGCCTGGGTAACCTGGCTCTCCTGGTTTGCCTGGATAGCCTGGTTGTCCGGTTTGTCCAGGGTATCCTGGTTTGCCTGGGTAGCCCGGTTCTCCTGGTTTGCCTGGGTAACCTGGTTCTCCTGGTTTGCCTGGGTATCCCAGCTCTCCTGGTTTGCCTGGGTATCCTGGTTCTCCTGGTTTGCCTGGGTAGCCTGGTTGTTCGGGTGGTCCTGGGTAGCCTGGTTGTCCAGTTTGTCCTGGATATCCTGGGTATCCTGGTTCTCCTGGTTTGCCTGGGTAGCCTGGCTCTCCTGGTTTGCCTGGGTAGCCTGGCTCTCCTGGTTTGCCTGGGTATCCCGGCTCTCCTGGTTTGCCTGGGTAGCCTGGTTGTCCGGTTTGTCCAGGGTATCCTGGTTCTCCTGGTTTGCCTGGGTAGCCTGGTTGTCCGGTTTGTCCTGGATATCCTGGGTATCCTGGTTCTCCTGGTTTGCCTGGGTAGCCTGGCTCTCCTGGTTTGACTGGGTAGCCTGGTTGTCCGGTTTGTCCAGGGTATCCCGGTTCTCCTGGTTTGCCTGGGTAGCCGGGTTGTCCGGACTGTCCGGGGTAGCCCGGCTCTCCTGGTTTGCCTGGGTATCCTGGTTCTCCTGGTTTGCCTGGGTAGCCTGGTTGTCCGGATTGCCCGGGGTAGCCCGGCTGTCCTGGTTTGCTTGGGTAGTAAGTTTGTCCGGGTTGTCCATGTTGTCCAGGGTATTCTGGTTGTTGTGTTTGGCCGGGGTATCCAAATTGTCCAGGCTGTCCAGTGACACCTAATAATACACAATTGTTTGACTGAGTTAGTTGCCTCAAATTAATTTGGAAAAAGTCAAAGTACTTAATTTGGAAAAAGTCAAAGTAGTTTCTTATTGTTCTTGGGGGGTTCGAAGGAAGACAAAAGTATGCGATGCCTTAACTTTTGCAATGAAGGCTAAGTGGAAGTGGGCGGGCCACCTGGCCCGTTACAAGGATGATAGATGGACTCTACGGTCAATGAAGTGGTCTGGACCAAAAGGCACCCGATCAAGAGGTCGACCAAGGGCCAGATGGGCAGATGAAATTGTAGCGTGCGCGGGCGGAAGTTGGCTAGACAGAGCTAATGATAGAGAAGGGTGGCATTCCTTGGGGGAGGCTTTTACCCGAACGGGGTCCATGCATTTAAATAATTAGGTAGTTGATAATTAAAACAAATAATAAATTAAATTAACTGCATAAAATAAATTATAATTTAGAAATTCAATTAAGTAAAATAAATGTAATTAAATAGTATAGGTTAAATAAGGTAATCAATTGTAATTGTTATTGTTTTAAAACTGTATTATGTATGGAATTAACTGAATAAAGCTTTATTATTATTTATTATTATTATACTGCTCTAATTTGCTACAGATATGTATCCATTTAATAACCAACCATACCACTAGATATATGAATCTTTCATACTTTTAGACAATTTGCTATTTGTAAGCTATTTCTGCCCATAGTAATGGGCCTTCATCGTTACATTTATTTTACTATAAGTTTATACGTTTATATTAGGCCACGGTGGCTCAGTTACAGTAACATTGGCTATATTTTATCCCTGTGTTCCCAAGGAAACGGGAACTAGGTGGGTGAAACCTTGCGTAGGCTAGTATGCTATATTTATAAATAAATACTTTGTCTAAGGTGCATAGCAGTATTCGAAAACTCGGCTCGCATGCATACAAATAGTTGTGGAAATGTGGTAAAAAAATTAAGTAAGGGAAAGTGGCAGTGGAATGGCCATTAACCAATTAAATTATTTTAAAATTTAAATAACAGTAAACAATTATATACCTGGTCCTCCGGGTCCTCCTGGACCTCCGGGGCCTCCAGGGCCTCCAGGACCTCCGGGCCCGCCAGGTTCGCCAGGTCTTCCTGGTATGCCGGGTGTGACAGTCTGACCTGGGTAGTAACCGCCTGTAGACGGGCCAGTAGGACCATTGGGACCTCCGGGGTAAACTGGGCCACCTGATAATTAATAGTTAGGTATATAAACTATGATTACATAAAATGAAAATTTCAGACAATATTTAAAGATCTTATGATATTCCGAGATATGTGAGATATCCAAGTCAAATTATTTTTTACAAATGATTAATTAGGTACCTGGTCCAGCGGGACCTCCAGGCCCTCCAGGGCCTCCGGGTCCTCCAGGTCCTCCGGGTTCTCCGGGTCTTCCTGGTGGGCCACCGGACTGACTAGGGTAGTATCCACCTGATGAAGGCCCAGTAGGACCAGTTGTACCTCCAGGACGATTTGGACCCCCTGAAATAAGTAGTTTATATATAACAAAATGTGCGGCGAAAAGAAACAAATTCTTTGGACCTGAAATTTAAAACATAAATAAATAAACAACATCAAAATAAATATTGATGTTATATTATTTAGTATACTTTTAACTTTTCTGGTTGTTCTATCACTGTAGGCATGAACAATCTGGATCTATATACTTATTTGTTATGGTTGTAGTCGACTTATACTGCTGTATCATATAATATATTGTGATCAAACATGAATATTGTTTCATCTTCATAATTGATGTCCAAAAATGCACCTCAATAGCTTAACGAGTCGTTACATCATATTTAGTATAAACACCTTTACATTGTGTTCTAAGGCGCGGCTTAAAGTTTAAAGTTGTCCTCGTTAGTCGTACTTTATTAATAACTAGCTTCTGCCCGCGACTCCGTCCGCGTGGAATAGTTACTTTCGGCTAACACTGACTTTCAACCCGCGACTTCGTTTGCGTAAAAGGATTGTCTCACAGAGCCAACTGATGACTACACGCCGTCGTCCCAGCACATAAAGGCGCACGCAGTACTTGATAATTAATTTGCTGCGCTGTTATTTTAAATTTGCGATATCTCCTAAGATATTCATTGAAATCGAATGATGTAAATGGCAATTTTGTTTTAAATTAAATACTTGTGATGAATAACGTATTTATTTGGATAAGGATTAATATCATCTTTATAAAAACACCTTCACAAATAATGCTTAATTTTCGAACAAATTTGGTTAGTATAAAAATGGTCACAGCGAGCCAACCTTAACAGATAGACATATGCTATTGCGGACTTTTTTTTAGAACTTTTGAAGGAGAACAATTCTGTAATACATCATTTTAGCGTAACTTTAACCATTTACGCAGCGTACGCAGCGGAAGCTCTCAACAGGAAAAGAAATCTCCCGATTTTGAAACATTCTTCATTGGTGCTCCGCTCTTATATTTACATCCAGCCACAGGACAAACAGACATATTCATGCATACAAATGTTTGTCCTGGGTGGGATTCGAACCCACGACCCGCGGCTTGAAAGTCAGGGTCACTTACCGCAAAGCCAACCGGGCTGTATGTTAGGTTAATAGTTATGTTATCTTCTTCTTTCTTTTTTGTTATTTTGTTTTTCCTCTATTTTATACTAATCTGTTAATTATACTTATTGTTTAGTCTGTCTGTTCTGTCAGTGAGGTCAAATAAAGATATGTCTATTTGTCTATTCAATATGGTTGTTATCAAATTAACTAACTGTTCATAAAAACGTTTAGTACCTGAACTTGCAGGTCCTCCGGGTTCACCGGGTCTTCCTGGTGGGCCACCGGACTGACCAGGGTAGTAACCTCCATTTGGAGGGCCACTAGGACCTGCAGGTCCTCCTGAAATAAGTAGTTTATAAATAACAAAATGTGCGGAAAAAAGTAACTTAAATTCTGTAATTTGAATTATTAATAAACTACTCAAAATACTGATGTTATATTTAGTGTTTTTTACTTTTCTGGTTGTTATATAACTGTAGGCATTAACAATCTGGTTTCATTTTTAGTATCAGAATCTATATACATATATATATATATATTTGCTATGGTTGTACTCGACTTATACTCATATTGTCTGTATCATATAATGTTTTGTGATCAAATATGAATATTGTTTCTTCGTCATAATTTTTTTGATGTCCAAAAATGCACCTTAACATGTTATCAAAGTAACAAACTTTTAATTAAAAAGTTTAGTACCTGAACTTGCAGGTCCTCCGGGTCCTCCAGAGCCACCAGGACCTCCGGGGCCTCCTGGACCTCCGGGGCCTCCTGGTCCTCCGGGTCCTCCGGGTTCACCGGGTCTTCCTGGTGGGCCACCGAACTGGCCAGGGTAGTAACCTCCATTTGGAGGGCCACTTGGACCTGCAGGACCTAGTCCAGCTGAAATGAAATGAAAAATTATTGTGACTTTATTCTCCAATCGATTTAAAAAACACTGATACGAGTTCACTGTGGCAGATATTAGCATTTGCCTAGGGGAGCCGATTTGTCGTTTTTCCGAGAACTGCTAATAAGATAAAGTGGTACATACCAGGACTACCGGGGGGGCCTGGATATCCTGGTGAGCCAGGGCGACCAGGAGTGCCTGGAGGTCCTGGTGTGCCAGGAGTACCAGGATAATAGCCGCCGCCGGGGTTGGTTACACCACCAGGACCATAAGGTCCATTAGGTCCTCCTTAGAAAAGTTTTTGAGATAAATATATTGTCTACCATGTTGAACATCTAACGTAGGTAGGTATACATATAGTGTGCACAAAAAAACAAAATATATCGTATTATTTTTTCTCATTCGCAAGCTGTTGCGCTGGAGCCAATCGTTTTATAAAATATCTTGCTATCGTAATCTGTCTAGTATGTTATAAATTGTCTCTATGATTGTTTCTGTAAATATAATTAATTGTTGTATGTAGAATTAATCTATTCACTAAATCGGTCAAGCATTTTCTGAGATTTAGCGAAACCTATGAATACCTTCTAAAAGGATTGTAGATCTTAAAAGGAAGATTAGGATAAATTTCATTGTATTCATGTCTGTTTACCTTGTCCTGGATAAACTACGCCGGGTTTGGGGTTACTAGTTTGTCCGGAGCTGTCAGTTGGTGGTTTGGGCGGGCGTGGGGTTGGTTTCGGTAAGGGCTTAGCCGGCACACCACCAGGGGTGCGACCACATCCTTTGGGGAAGAACAGCTTACTCCATGGTACGATTTTCCCAGGTACTTTTTCAGTGACTTGATTCGCTGTGCTAAAATTAAATAAAAAATATAGTTATAGGTATGTCTTGGGATTTGGTTGTACAATCTTTTTCAGGTTTGTTATATATATTTAAATAGTACAAGTATTTTGTATATCTTATAGTAAATATCCTGGGACATTTTTCACACACGCCCAATCTGATTCCAAAGTAAGCTGCAAAGTGAGCTTGTGTTATGGTAACCAGAAAGCTCCTGTGGCGGGTAGAGAGCCCACGGAGATGTGCCACCACGGTGGTCTGATTGTCACGGACACGGCGCAACACACGCGTGAGGAGTGCCCTGCTTGGGTGATTCCTCGCGCCGCCCTGTCCGTGACGGTAGGTGGAGACCTCTCGCTGCCGGCCCTTCTCAGGGCCATGTTTGACAGCGAGGAGGCTTGGGAGGCGGCCGCAACCTTCATCGACTTTGTCATGTCGCGGAAGGAGGCGGTCGAGCGCGAGCGCGAAGCCGCTGTAGACGCGCCCCTAATGCGCCGTCGCCGCTACGGTCGTCGGCGCCGGGCCTTTGAGGCCCAGGTGCCGCCCTAAAGGCGACAAGGAATTCCCCCTTATCCAAGGGAATTCGCTCATTCGTGAATTCCCTCGGATAGGGGGGTCACGGGTTCCTTTCCCGAGAGTGGAGCGGAGAAGGTCCTCCCCCGCAGGGACGAGCCCCTAACTGTGGGCAACCGCCGTAGTGGTGGGGCCGCGGTTTAGCCGCAACAGTGGGGCCGCGGTTTAGCCGCAACGGTGGGGCTATGCGAGCCTCCTAGCCCCACCGTAGCGGCAGAGCAGGAATTAAAAAAAAAGAAATGGTACCCAGAAAGCTGATATACTACATATACTACGTTTTAAATATATACTTATATAGATAATAGATTACATCAAATGCATACAAATGTTTGTCCTGGGTAGGATTCGAACCCAAGGCCGGCGGCTTGAGAGTCAGGGTCACTAACCACAAAGCCAACCGGCTGTCAATATGTCAATAGTAAATACATCAAGCTTTTTTTTCATATTTTTTTTTGACGTGGCAACGTCTTATAATTCGATAGAGCCGGCTGCACGCACGAAAAAACATGACTCATGCGGCGTTACCTCGCTCTGAGGCGTTCCATGTAAGGCTTGAAGTGCAAGCGAGAGCGCGGAACGAGCGACAAAGAAGCACAATCGGCCTTTGCGTTCGGCAGCGTTCGACATCCGTCTCTCTCCTACTTGAGTGAGCGATGCAAGACGTTGTCACGTTCAACTTTCGTCAGTAAACCGACTTTACAGACAACCAATTTTTTTTTTTAGATCTAAGTCTTTGTGTTAAAAATTTTAAATGTCGTCATGGTTAAAATTATTTTCTTTTTTATTATTAAGCTGTGAATCTATCGGCATCCTATAAACACACAGCATTGGCAATCTTTCATATTTAAAAAAGGGTTTTGCTGAAAACCAGCGCTGAGTATTCCTTCATGTTTACTTAGCAAATGCTGATGCATAATAATTTTCCTTGCATGTAATTATTGTTAAGAAAACGTTTGTACTTAATATTATGTAGTGTAAGGAATAAATTAATTCTTATTCTTTATTTTAAAGAGCTATAAATTATAGCAGTTTTTCCGATACGGAAACAAGAGGCAAACATCGGAATTGGTTATTATATATATATATATATATAAAGGTATACTTAAAACAAAGTCTCCGCCGCCTCTGTCTGTCTGTCTGTCTGAACGCGATGAACACAAAAACTACGGAGCAGATATTCATGCGGTTTTTACGAAATTACGGAGTATTTCACGGGTAAGGTTTTTATGTATAATACGTCAATTTGAACCCGGTAGGTGGCACTGGTGGGCAGAACGAAGTCTGCTGGGTCCGCTAGTAACAGATAAATTAATAAGTTTGTTTAGGTAGGTACTCACTTTTCATCGTACTCGTATTTCTCGTCTGGGTAAACTTCCACTGGCTTTTCTGGCTCTACAACACGGTAGCCGTGACTGTCAGCAACATAGTGGGTGGCGCGGAGGAAACCATCAGGGTCCACGTAACCATAGCAACCGTAGGTGACACCGTCTGGTCCTCGGTTTTCGTGATGAAACTGGCCGTTTGGTCCTACGTCGTAACCAAAACCGTATGCATCTGAGAAAAAAAATACAAATATTGTCATTATAGTACGATGTACAAAATTGTTCAGAAAATGGCTTCGAGTACGTACGAGTACAATTCAATAACTTCTGCAATTGCATTTGAGAGTTTAACCGTTTCACTTTTTTACAGCCATAAATACACTTACTGTTATCATAATTAGTCTCGTAATACTGTTTCTTTTCATCATCTTCAATGTCCACTACCACTTCGTTGGTGCCTTCCCCGTAGGTGTTGAGTTGCCGGCCTTGTCGTGCGTCTAGCTCAACAGTCTCATTCTTTGGCTTTTCTTCACTAGCCTGTATTATTACTAGTGAAGCCTGCAACAAACACAAAATAATTTTAATGTAAAGTTCCAACAGACCTACCGAAACTTTTTATTATGGTACCTACAACTAAATCTGTTTCAGCTCGCTTTATTATAAAGCAACACAAGTAGCATCAAAAGCTTCAATAATTGGTTTGTGTACGTCGTAAAGTAGTTACCTACCTACGCCCTTAATATAGGAACAAGAAAACCCACAAAATTATCTGAGCAGTAAAAGTTTCACGTCCCAAAATAACAGTAACATTATATTTGTTAGCTTAGTTGGGGAAATTCGAGTAAGTAGGTACGTATGACTTTCGACCAACAACATTTTCTGAGTATGAAATTAATTAATATAAATGTATCAGTATTATGATTTAATATAGGTACTATTGGCATAATTTACATTACCCTGACAATAAAATTGAGAAATTCTAACGATAGTGCATTTGTTCGTTGTACTAAATTATTTTTGTGTAGGCACGCCTATATGATGTCATTTTAACGCTCAACTTTGTTATTTAAATCAGATATTTTATTTTATAAAGCGAATGTGATAAATAATCTCCTGATATTAATTATAGCTAGAAAAACGACATTGTGGTTGATATAAATATTAATTACCTAAAACAACTGTTTCTACTCACAGACATGTTTAATTACTTGTATTATTTTCTTTTTCATAAAATGTTTGAATGTAAGGGTTTCTTTACTGTGTATTAAAGAAAACTGTATATAAGTAACATACATCTATGTGTAGATAGTTTCATATTCATTTAAATATTTCGATTAAAATGGACAAAATTTTATGGCAATTACTTAGAACTCTTCCACTCGAAATTGATGATACAATAATAAATTGACTTCCTTTTTAGAAGTTATAAAATAAATTGTTGATGCCTACAGAAAATAGGAACGACAAGGAAAAGTTTTGGGAATAATTTAATCAATTGTGAAGGTCTGTACATTAAACAAGTGTATACGGATCGGAGAGACAACGAATCGTTTAATGGAATAAAAATGTTTAAGTGCATGTAGGTACCAGCTGTTCGCACTAAGATTAGAATTAGGGCGTTTCCTTAAAGCAATTATTTCAACTTTATTCAATTTTATGATGCCAAGTAAAGCAATCCTCTATAACTTACTAAACTTAACACTCTGTTTGCCAATAGGTTAGACATTAAACTATTACCTACCAAGGTGATAAAAACATACACTTATAGAAATACACTGTTTACTTCGTGCATAAACATGACGAGAGGCATATTTGTAACCTATTGCAAAACTGTCAAGGAGGCACTTAACTTTGTAAACCGTAAAGATCAAATGTTAAGTTGTAATCTAAAACATGAAATGCAGAAATATTGCAATATTGGGTATATATCTACCTACACATTGTTTAGGAATTTCTAGTTAACATCACATTATAAAATGTTTGTTTGAAAATGTGCCTATATCCTGGGAAATTAAATATTACTCCAAATAAGCAGAGCTCGTTCAATGTTGAACATATATCTACTAAATACATGATGTACTACATATTAACGGATACAAATGTTTGTTCTGGATGGGAATCGAACATACATCCAGTGGCGTAAAAGACGGTAACTATCATCAAACCGCATCTTGTTAGGCAGATTGGCTCATTCATGTGTAGAGGTGTTGGTAAACTTCGCAAAATTTCATTGAAAATTTAAGAAAGTTCGTAGTATGTATTTGTGGCAGTTCAAATAGAAGTCACGAAGAAAACAAAAGTAAACTTCCAACCTATAAGGAAACAAAACAAGTATAAGATTTCAAAGCTTCGAAGTTTTTTCAATAAAGAGATGGTATTGGTCGTGATTGTAATTCTACAATGAAAGTCGAGTTGATAGAATACCAATCTAGATAAGAATATATTTTTGATCGAATCGGTGTCAAAGATAAAGATCCACTCGGTCGAAGTAAATGTTGTCTTTCATTTCGTGCGAATTCATACTCTATTAAAATTCTGTCCATGCGCGTTCTAAACTTTGCTGCATTCGCCAAAGTCCGATGTCCGTGACCGTAACCCCACAAACTGTCCCCTTATGTTTCAATCTCACGTCCGACAGAGACAAGCATCAAAGTAAATTGTGTTTGATCTGGGCCATAAACGTGTATCCATTCGAAAACAGTCACGTCGTATTTTTTTAACAGTAAAATTTTGCAAAACAATGGTGTTGACCTAGAAACCTATAACTTGATCCCGCGACATTGATTTTCACTGGACAAAGCATAGAATTTGGACAATATTTTTACCTCAAAATTGTAATAATTTTCATCCTTAAATGTTCAAATGGATACTTTTATTATAATAAAAATTACTTGTATGTATTCTAAGATAGTTTTGTTTCTGTGTTCTAGATAGTTAAATCTTAAAATTGCAAAAGCTTAAGTAATTTCCTGCTATACTTTTTTATTTCTAAGGTATCAATTTAATGTTACAACACCTTCCTAAGGATTGAAGGTAAGCGATTGTAGGTATTAGTTATTAATAGTGATAAACACCTTACTAAACCCTAAATAATCTTATTTAACAGCGTCGACCGAGAATATGTAGGAAGCTTATTGTGCGCCCCACGTCTGAAAGAACTTGATGGGGATATATTTTGTAAATACAAGGGTTTCCTTTTAACATTGGTTACCAGATAGGTTTTCCTTAAAAGTGGAGCTTTAGAAACGTCGAAGTCTTTGAATTACCCACATAAACGAGTCCTTTGCTTGATTGCCTCTACATTTAATTCGGTTCTAAGATTTCTTTTCCCGTCAATCAAACCAGGTTTAATATTTTTTCATGTTAAATAATTTCTATAGGTATACTACGTAGACGGTAGTAATTTTTACTTGAAATTTAGGAACGGGGTACTTTTAAACAAATTTTAGTATTAGACAAGAACCCTAATAAAGCACTTCAAATTGATTGAATCAATGATGACTGAACGTTCTTTGCAGGATTCATAAAACGTGTAATAATAAATACGATGAAGATATCGCATAGTGCTTTGTATAATCTATTATGAGTTACTCATATGCACATATATGCGGATATTATACTCAAGCGGATCTTGATAGGCAAGCATGTCTTTACTGACTATTAAAATATATATTTAATTACAACTTGAACAATTCATAAATACAAATGCGATTATGAAGATCTTACTTCAATAGGTATGACATTATTGGTGAGGTCATTGAGTTTGAATATTTGTCGTTTGCTTTTTATTTTATTTTTATCATTTATGGGTTAAAAATAAACAAGTATACTTTTGGTGTGATGTAATTTATTTTTTCAGTTCCGTTTAGATTGAAATTATATTGTGTAGTTAATTTATACTCATGCAATAATTTGTGAACACCACATTGTGAGTCAAGATTATCGTATTACTTCAACATTGGTAAGAGGTAAGAAATTTAATATCAGATGAATCAGATACATTGAGACTTTAAAAGGCTGTTCCTTACACTCGAAATCACAACGATTCGGGTTTTGAATAAATAAAGTCACGATCCTTTTGGTGTGTAATTCAGACCGCATTTTAAGCTTAAAATATTTTTGCGGGTTTCGTATTTCTGCCTTGAATAAAGAGAATTTATTGTATTTTTTTATGGATAGTACCTACCATAGGCTCAGTCTTGGAACTCGGTATAGAATGTACATTTTTTATTGTTCTTAACCAAATTCTTCGTTGAGATATTACGACGTGAACGTAAAACAGCAGGAGTGTCTCATGATGAGACATTCAAATATAAAGATGTAAATATTATCCGCAAAAGTCGTAAAGTGGCCTCAAAGTAACATTCAGCAAGTTAAACACGTTTCAGCTCTACGTTGTGTATTTCCAGTAACAATGTAGACTTATGTATTGGTCTCATTCATTATTATCTATCATTCAAATAATTAAGTTACCCTTTATTGGGAGAAGTTTGAGGGTTTTAGCATGTACCTAAATATAAAACATGCAGATTATCTTATGGAATAGAGAAATAGGATTCTTTCTTTTTCATGGCTAATTAAACATCGATAACCAAAAGGACAAGATTCAAGATCAGTTCATAATTTCTTAAATAAATATCGTGTCCATAAGCAAACAATGAATAGATACCAATTACGTGTTCAATAACTACGAAAACTCATTAAACTATTTGAATAACGATGCTTAATCGTGATATTCATAACGGTACAGCCTTCATACATAAGAGGTCCTAAAACAAAGCCAGACCTTTTATATTTTTTATATTCATTTGCCAGCTACCGCATTTATTCACTTTAAACGAAGTGTGAATAACGCAGCTAATATTGGATTATAAATATTTGTTGGTTTATGTTTGATTTTGGTGCATTATAATTAGGAGGTTAGCATATATTATTATGTCAAGGTGCGATGGGTGACGCCAGCGGGGTTATGTCACACTCTCCGATGCTTCGGATGCTAATCTTAGCGTTAAGTAGCTTCGCAAACTGGCGAAGGTCGCGGGCATCCGGCAGGCGGCAACCGGCGCGCGGCGGAGACCCCAGTCGGTGGTCTGGGCACCGACTACAGTACTCTCAGTGAAAGTAATGCATGCCCATTGTATTTACTTAGAATTAGGTATATGGCTATCACGATACGTAAATTTATTCATTCTAATTCCGACTACACCCGTCTCAGTGAAAGTAATGCATGCCCATTGTATTTACTTAGAATTAGGTATATAGCTATCACGGGTTGTTCCCAAAGTACTCCAAGTTTCCTTCCCAAACTACTCCATGATAAAAAACTACTTTATTAAATGTGTCCCATTTTACTCCAAGAGATTTGAACGTTGTTCTCAAAGTACTCCAAGGTTCTGATTTCAAAAAATAAATAGTAGGTATATTTATTTACAAACAACACCAAAAAGAATATTATTGATAAATTGTTTGTCCCATCCTACTCCAGTAGATGAGACGTACAGTCAGGTGCGTAACTTCAAGTTATTTAATATTTTTAACTATGTCAATACAACTATAGATGTGGGTAATTACGGGCTAATTAGCTAGATGTTAATATGAGATAGAACTGAAATAATACACAGTTACTGATTTGTTTTTTTTTAATCATTTAAAACAACAAAATAAGGATTAAAATCTAGAGAGGATTTTAACATTCACAATTTTTTTTTTACAATATATTCTTATTAAATACGAATATACTAATTAAGCATGATGGCTAAAACAAAATCAACAATCAACAGTACAAACAAATATAGAAAAAAAAACAGTCTTATTTCTGGTCTGAGCTGTCCACCTGATAAAAATACGTAATGAATTCTGAAAAATTGGCGTAAGTAAGCGATCAAATCATGATTTTTATTCCATGCCACATGCCACATTCGCATAGGCCACAAATGAAACCGACATTAAAAAAACTTGAGAAAACATTATTTTAAAATACATATAATTTTGCATATTGTGCCTGACTGTACCTTTTCAATATTTCATGGAGTAGAATGGTACTTAAATATGAAGATTGAATATATTTCGATGTTGTCAATGGAGCAGTTTGAGAATTGTCGACGAACAATGACTGGAGTAGTTTGGGAACAACGCCAGTTACATTTGGAGTAGAATGGAACTTAAATGCAATATTTTTAAATTAATATTTAATTCGTTGGAGTAGTTTGGGAACCCATGTATGAGATTCTTATCTTTTTAGAACAAAAGAATGGAGTACTTTGGGAACAACCCGCTATCACGATACGTAAATTTATTTATTCTAATAATTGTAACGAGAACGAAATAAAGTTAAAAAAGTTTAAAGCTTAAGAGCTAGCATAAATTCTAATGTCAAGGTTATGAAATGTTTTTATACACACATTTCAGACATATCATTGAACTCCCGACCCATTATACTAAAGCCGAATGATATCATAGTGATCGCGAGCTTTATAATATCCTGTGTATTATAGAAAAAATAAAAAGAAATTTTGTATTTAAATCGTCACCTCCGTTTACATCATAGGTTAAATATCTCACGTAAAAACTTGAAATAAGGTGTCAACATTCCTCTATAGAAGAGGTCATCATTTCTTTTGTGCTAAAATCAGTTTGTATAAATACGTGGTGCAAGTGTTGATTCTGAACAAAATAAACTCTTGACATTTACCTGTGAATAAAGTTAAAATCTTTCCATTTGAAATAAGACGCCATTGCGTAAAGTGCCAAATGGCAAATATATTTGTTTTGATTTTTAGAATCATTTATAACATAGACAAACGTCAATATTGTTTTATATTGTAAAAAAAAACAACGATAAACTACCTATCTTAGTGAAGTCTTGTGAAGTAGCTTTTTAGGTACAAGACACCCTTGAAAACTTACAGAAACGGGCTTATGTAGGTAAGTAGGTACTTATTGGGAAAACAATTAGACTTACGTAATGATCAAACAAGCTTAGTTTCATCGTGAGAAATGTAGCGATTGCCTCAGCCAGGATCACGATAACAAACAAATCTGGCTTTGATCAGTCCAATTTTACCTAACATTGTTGTTCAAGTGTATAATGTTTTAAATGACCTAGTATTGAGTGAATGGGGCAAATAAAACGAAGATACCTACCTACGTCGGCCTGAATCGAATAAAACTGTTTGTTCGGACATCGCGTGAGAATAAGAACAAATTGGGTAACTTTACCCATTATCAATACTGCATTTTATAACATTTCTGTTAGTTTATAGGTAATACATGATATGCATTTTTTATTACATTTACCAAAGACTCACATGACCGCCAGATATTTTTAGGTTTTATACTCATATTTTTAGGTTTGAAAATACTCGTAAGTCTTTTTTTATTTAATGGACATATCGATATATTGATATCGCTTTGTGATATTAACGAAAGGCCACATCAATCGCATAAGCGTGGATACTTACGTCACCGAGACATGACCTGCCGCTTGGCCCGTGAGGTAAACTAACAAAAATCCTCAACCTTTAAACTATTCAAACAGACACCCGATGCCGATGTACGACATTACACAATTTATCTAAGTTCCACTTGTCTTGTCTTCGAAACAACCGGTATATATGTTTGTATCAGCTTTGTTTAAATCTGGAGATGACTCATATTACGCATTCTTAAAAAGGTAATTTAATGCCAATGTTAAGTTCTTGTTTTCTCATGGTACCGTGTGTTTATGACAGGGACAGTTTCGTGTTGTTGCTTTGTGTCCTTTTTGAGCGAAATATATTCTCGCATTATTTCTTGGGAACGTGTGAATTTGAAAGGTATAAATGTTGATAGTAATTAATTAATCTTGTATACTTAAAGGTCCAGAAAAACTTCCTTACTTCACTAAAGAAATAGAAAACTGTTCCCCAAAGGATATTTTAATGTAAAAGGATACTTTTATCAATTTCGATAAAAATACTAAACGAATTTATATCTTTCTTTATAAATATTAATGGATTTCTTTAAGCGTGTTCGACGTCGTAATAAATAAAACTGATGGAAGTTTTGTGGTAATATTATTATTTGTGACGGTCTATAGATACCATATATACCTATATTTATTTATAGGTCAGACCATAATATCAACAGTCCGATTTATAATTGAAAAATAATATTTCTTATCAATCAAAATAAGCATTTGATCAGATACTTCCTTGATTTGAGTAAATAGCGAACTAATAAAAAGTTCAATTTGTAAACTAAAACTAATAGATTGATTATGATTCAATTAAAATCAAGTTGATGAGTAGGTACCTACATAAGTGGATACAATATTAGTAAAACGTCACAAGGCCTACAGGTATCAGCTTCATTAAGTATTCGAGATCATTCATTGAATATAGGGTTGTCAACTAATGATTCGTCTTAAGACCAATTTTGACAAAATGATTGACAGAACAATGAGCTAAACAAATCCCCATCGTGTTTGTATCACGCCAGTTCGACAAGATTATAACAGAGTCAACGTCCTGTAATACTGCCTTTTGATGCCGTTAACCATTTATCCACACAGTCTAAATACTTATATTATTTTATAGCACCTGTACCAATTGAATAACCTTTACACCATTGGTCTGGTGTAATCTAACACGTTTCGTGTATGAAAAACAAGACATGCCTGTATAAAGCTGTATGTATAAAATATTGTATTCAATAGGCGATTTAACGAAACTATAGGAACTTATATTTCAATATCGTAACAGTAATTTTTTTTTAAAACAATTTTCTCCATGATATACCTACCACGCACGTATTTTTAAAAACGATATTTTGAACGAACCTACTGTATCACATTTAAATGGTCCAGTATTTAAACCTCTTTAAAAACTGTTCCGGTTGATCAAAACTAATATTAGATATTTATTATTCTGTCTTGTCGTCTATAAGCTAAGTACAAATAAATCCGTTACGAAAAGGAAAAAATACGTGAATTAAGGAAAAAGTATTCAAGTAAATAAATACTCAATATCCGGAAAACTTCGTCTTGTTTTTCATTTCAGAACTAACGACAATTTTCCGCCTTAGCGACAGGGTAAGTAAGTATACTCTGAATCACCGGACAATACGTCAGACTACACGTCTCAAGCGCCATTGATGTTAACGGAACGTCTTTGTCGCCCAGCAGCCGACGCTACGCTCCACTATCCAATCATTTGTTATGTAAACCAAACAATACGTTTGTAGCGTTTACGTTAATGGTGTCTGCCGTGTAGTTATACTCAATGGCACTATCACGTTTTGTTTGGGTTTTTGTCGTTTTAGTTCATTTCTCTTCTTGTTTATTTCAGCTATAATTTACGTTAATTGACATGCGGTGCGTGATTAGATTAAAATATTAATTAATTTTCTTAATCACAATCGCTGATTTATATTTAAAAATATTACGTATATAATACAATTACATATACAGTAAATATAATATACTATTAACATAAAGGACACATACACTTTTTCTAGCTTTAATTATAATAGATATTAATTAATTATGGTTAGTAGGCAGTAGTTAGATGCCTAGTAACCTTCATTTACTAATTTATAGACTGAGACAACTGCTCATCTACAAGATATGATCTATTCGTAACTTGAGCCAGTTGTCATAAATATAATCTAAATGTACCTAGGCAGGTTTCTATATAGTGGACTAGGTACCAGATTATGTTCATTCGCTATTTTTTTCTATTTATCAACTCGCGCAATAAAATGCTGCATGTGAAGTCCTCCTCTGCAGATTGATACTAAAGATACTATAATACTGTCCAAAAAACGTGTGTGGGAGTGTCCAACTATAGCACCCCTGATCCGTGCAGACAAATTTAGTCATCGTTGTCGAACTGCTTTGTAACAATAGAGGACATTAAACTTTAATCTGATTTTACAATAAAAATATGTTACTTATAATGATATAGTCATCTTGATTAATGATGTCAATACTATTGAAGCTTATATATCATGACAACCGTCCAGATTGGTGACACAGTTCAGTTTCCCGCACCCGTTATCAAGCTATCATTTTATACTTTTACTAGCTGCCGCCCCGCGGTTTCACCCGCGTAGTCCCCGTTCCCGTGATCATAGGGGTATCAAAAATAGATAGTAGCCGATTCTCAAACCTACTGAATATTCATATAAAATTTCATAAAAATCGGTCAATCCGTTTCGGAGGATGGTAACTAAACATTGTGACACGAGAATTTTATATATAAGATATCACAAGGGTTACCAAAGCTGGTATTTTATACCTACAATGGCTACAATCTAAGTATATTAATTTAACAAATCTGCTTTTACATCCTCAATTTTAGATTTCGTAAAGCAGATTTGCGGTATATTTGAAAATCCAATGTATCTGTTTGAAAGAGAGCATAAGTTTAATTAATCTCCCTTTGGATTCATTTTTCAGGTGAACGAGGAAAATGTTAATGACGTATTCGTTACATGATTTTTTGCAAGAAATATATACCTACCATCTCTATTTGCCTATACTGTCTTTATTTATTTTTAGTGTTTGAAATTCAATTTGGTTTGTATTTTTATTTAAAATCATACTGATTCCAAGTTCAACAGAGTTGTTCTTAAAATATTGGCTAAACTATTTAATATATGTATCTGTATTCTGCCTAGTAAAGTTAAATATATCTTTAATGTATTTGAATTTCCTTAGGCAAAGCTGACTTAATGGGAGCTTCTAATATTTTTTTACTAAGAAATGCAAATAAAACTACGGGCCGGAAGTAAGTAGTAATAAATAATGTATTGTTTGTTCGGAATAAAATTTATTTGCAATAGATGTCCTGATGCATTTAAAATTTAAATTGATTTTGGAACAAAGTTCAAGGATGAGAAATTGTGGTTATGACATAAAACATGTATTGCCGTTGATGTATAGATACATTTTGCGCTCTATCTCAAAACTGTACTCTCATGATCTCTGTAATTTTCATGATAACTACAAACTTTTACATATAATTAATTATATATACCTATACATTATTATGCTAAAATTATGTCATGCGATTTGATGCGATTATAGATATCAGCGCTATTATATACCGCTATAAATCACCGTATTATCGGATAACTACAAGAACCAATTCTGGTGAAGTCGCCCTTGGCAATCATAAGTCATTCGCAGGATATAAAGTTTACTTACAAAATGTTGAAGTTGATTTAGGTTCTACAAACTAAATTAACGGTTTCAAATATTTTTTTTATAATTTATACTTATTTTGTGATAGTAATACCTTCTTGGAGGAAAGCAACACTTCGTCTATCTACAATATTAACTTTATACCTAACATCTATTCGATCTCTAGTATCTCTATATGATTTGTAATTTTAAGGTTCAAGTAAGAATCAATAAGATGTTAATAGTATACATTTTTATTTTAAATTAGTAAACAGATTTATTGTAGGTACCTACATACCTAGGTATACCGAAATCTAAATGGCTTAACGAGTTTTCAAGCAAAACGGGTATTTTGAGTTTGAGTTCTATACGAAAAGTTTTAAGTAAAGCTTTTAAAACTTCACTCTCAAATAAATTATTTCACGAAAACATTATTAGATATGTATAACATTATTATGAGTTTATATACCTATATAGATATTTAATAGAGATATAAGTGAAGCACGTGTGTGTACGTGTAGTTATTTATTATTGATTTTGATATTTTTTTTTAATTAAGCACACTTAGTTAATGTTCGTTTTAAAAGACAACACATTTTGTGGTATGATGCACATGACGTAGTTATGAATAGTGTTTCTTACTGAAACTTGAAAAAGATATCCACCATAGTACAAAATCATTTTATGAAAAAAATATTCGATCTACTAAACCTTGAACTGGAGATATAGTGGAGTAAATGAAGCATTATGGCTCCGTTTTTTTTTACTGTGAACCGAATTTGTATGCAATTCGGTTCTGGAATTTTGGAATTAGGTTCATCTTACCCTTAACTTCAAAAGTGAAAATGATTTGAACGCCGCACCCACCCTGGGTGTGGTTGCCACCCCTTCTCGGGGGTGAATTTCAATTTTTTCAAAATTGCCTCGGATATCAATAAAAGGCCTAATTTTAAGCAAAAATCATCTATAAAGTTTTTCAAAAAATCCAATACTTTTCAAGTTATTGGCAATTGAAAATTCGCAATTTTTTCACGGTTTTCATCGGTATTTTGCAAATATCTCCAAAAATATACGTTTATCGAAAATTTTATCAAGAACAAAGTTGTAGCAGGTAAAACAATGAACAATTTGGTTTTTTTTATAAAATATTCTAAGTGCAATATTAAGCTAGATATTAAAGATCAAAGCCGTGTTTTATTTTGTCTGAAATTTAATCGATGTGGTCAATGCCATCTAGTGGCGAGCAGATGCATTTTAATACAAAGGGGTTTTGTAGTGCATAAAATAAGCTTTAAAATGAGCACTATTCAAAGTCTTTTGCACGTAAAATAAGTGAGCTGTATTGCAAATAAGGGGAGCATCTAATGTTTTTTCTTTTAAATCAATGGGTTTCATAAGTGCCATTTCCACCAAATAAAATTAATCGTATTCCGCCTAGAATTAACTTTATTATGAAGAGTTTGATGGATAGTATCAGTTTGGCTGCTTCAGGACACATATTTTTCAAAAAATTCATGATTATATAAAAAACAAACTTTCAAATATTTAAAAAACCCACCCTTTTTTTCATAATATCTCAAAAAGGACGACAGATACGTATAAAAGTGTGTATATATAAAAAAAAATGTTAATTTTCTGACAAACAATTTGAATTTTTTGTTTTTTCTGTGAAACAAAAATTGACGGAGATATGATTGTTTAAAGAGCGCGTGGCAGCGGAATCACAGCCTCTCTTAAGCCCTTTAACCCTTCACCGTTTCAGAAAAAGGTTTTTACTATATACTGCAATAAAGGATGTTGTAGCTCTTTTAATTACCTTTACAATGGTGTTTTATAACTTGTGATAGCATGAAAATTGAAGGAGTTATGGTCCAAAAACTTAACATATTTTTATCTACTTAGTAACTGAAAATTTCGGAGTGTGAATATTTGGAGCAATGTGAAAGTACGCAGTATAATAGAGACCCACAACTATTGTAATGTGTATATATGTTACCAGAAATGTATGAAATCAAGGAATTGAATACAAATCCTAGGAAATGTGTACAGTTCCGATACTATTTAGGAAATGTATAAAATATTGTTTGAAAAACTATTTAATGCATAGATATCCTAGGAAATGTATAAATTTCCTCGGAATTGTATGGAATACCTGCTGGTCCACCGGCGATGTGTAAAATAACTATTTTTGGGCGTAGTAATCAATGTTATGTAAGGACAGTAAGTCTTTGTCACCTTTTGAAATGAACATTTAGACGTTCGTGGCTTAAGGGTGGCCCAAGGGCCACCCCCGCCGCACCCTAACCTATATTAATAATATATTATGGCGATAATACACAAATATTATAGCCATAATAAGTATATTTATATGGTATATATTTACACCATACTATGACACATTTGCAAGCATTGTAAGATTTTCAAGGGGTTGAAAATGATTTTAATAAGAGGTAATTATGTAAGAAAATACTTTACAATTTCACCATTTGCTATTAGACATGTTTTCTAGCGATAAAATGGCTCAATGTAATTTTTTTTTTTAAAATAATAGGCGGAGTTCAGATCATTTTCACTTTTAAAGTTAAGGGTAAGATGAGCCTAATTCCAAAATTTCATCCAAATCGGTTCACAGTAAAAAAATTCGGAGGTAAGACCGTATTTTTCGCTTCACTAACTGTACTAATAGTACCTATATGCTTTCGCCTTATGTTAGGCATTATACAGAACAGTCTCCTGCCCTCAGTGCATGAAATTAAGCGCTTGACTAGTAAAAATTAAAATCCTTAGCTAATTTAACCAAAATCATTTAGTACATCATATTTGGAGCAAATGAGGAAATCGATGTCAGAGTTAAAATAATTGGGCCAGATAAATGGAATTTGAATGTATTAATATTTTTAAATGGTCTATTAAATGAGTAAAGAGCAATGTCATAGCTTATAAACGTTATATTAAGCCTAGGGCAATTAATTTCTAAAAGCGGATTCAGCCGTTTCTGTAAGGATTCCTAACAAATTCCGACACCAAAGGTTACTGCTAAGTAGAAGTGATTCCTCTGTGAGATTGAGTAAATTTTGTGGATGGGCCCAAGTTTAATTATGTAGGCAGGTATTACCATGGAAACTCCGCTATCCTTTCTGCTTATTTTGTTGTTTACTCTACAAAAAATTTAATATATAACTAACTATACTTTAATTAGGATTCCAAGTTTAGTACCTACTAGCATGGCTTAGTTATAAATTTTCCGTGGAACAAAATTTTGTATTAATGTAATAATAGTTTATAGATATTTAATAGAATGAGATATTTGTAACTATTATGATGGTTGATACCTGCTAAAAACTGGTTGCTTTCTTGGAACACATTAAACCTCAGACGATATTAATATCGTTTTGGATTTTTTCCCATGGACGTAAGACGTAATGTTGAATATATATTTATATTTTGTAGAGGACCTTTAGGAGCACTTTCCGTAACATAAAACATGCTATGGATTGGGATTTCATAGATATTTTTGTGGTTGGATTGTCCTACAGAATTTGACTATTTAACATTTTTAATAATGATAGTTGGAGATAAAATGGTTTTCTAGTGGTACACTTTTCTGGACGCTCATAGCTAACGCAAAAACGACCTAGGCATAAAGATTCACAATCTTCCGTCAAAAATAATATTTTAATACCTAAGGAATTCCAAAGATGAAAAAACACAGTTATATAAAATTATTACTAATGCATAGATGTGTCCATCTAACATATTGAGTAATATATTATGCTAATATCTAACTAAACCAATATAAGATTCATACATTCTGTTAAATTATTACGAAATTACCGTTTGTTATATATGACTTTGGAACAAATTTCTTAATCAGATAGAAATAAGAAATTTATTTCAAAACCAAGTAACAATAAATAAATTCATCTATTTTTACTGGACTAAGTAAAAGTATAGTTATTAAATTAATGAGACATAACATGAAAACAACACCTAATTCCAATTTTATCTATTGTGCCTCACTGATGTTTGATGATTACCCAATCCCGTACACTATTATTATAAGAAAACTATATATAAACTAAATAAAGAATTACGTATGGACTTACCAAAAAATAAAATAAAAGTCCCGGCCCCATGGCCCGGGATTCGGCCCTTTCGGCCCTTGAGATCACCTTGAACGCAGGTCGTTAGTTGCGAACCTCAGTCCCGGCGACACAAAGCTAAGCTATACGACGACTAAGCACAGGTTGTGCTAAAATTCGCTAACATGACCCGCTCTCCGGCGGCTGGCTTTTAAAACTAAATTGTGCAAACTCGAAGATGCGCCTCTTATATTAACTCTTACGTTAACGTCGGATACCGCAACGTATTTCGCATATATGTGTAGCTCCACATATGTGTGGGTGTATTTCGGCGGCAGAGCCTCAGATTATTTGTACGTGTGCGACATTGGTGACACAGACGATAACGACACGCCCTGTGTGCGCGCCCGGGAATTTGCCTCCTTTTACCATAATTTTAAAAGGAGCATACGCACGTAAATCTCTTATCATTCTAATTATTTTTTATTCGGACATCCTGAGCTTTTACTGTCCATTAGAATGTAAATAACGATGTAGGATAAATTAAACATTCGCTTTATAAAGCTTCCTTTGAGATCCCTCATATTATTATGTATCTATATTTATGCTTGATGTGTTTGGTTAGTTTAAATCAGCTACTTAATATTCCAGAAGCATAGAATATATCATGTGAGACATTGAGATATAAGAATTTACATGTTTGTATCCGTGTTATGGCATAGAAAGGAGTTAATTAGGGTTTTCATGGTTTTCCAGAGTAGGTATGTCTAGAAAACATTAAGGCTTATGGTCAACTTTTGGCGACGACACTATTATGTAAGCGCCTTAACTACTATTTTCTACTTTTTACTTTATTAACAGGATTCAAATTATATGAAAATAAACCAAATAATATGAAACAGTTTACCCGCAAAATAGGAAAATTTAAATAAGAACTATACAATTCTAGACTGGTTTTACTTTATATGACTAATGCTTTAATGTAATGGCAATGTAAGGCGTTCTCCTATGTCGCTTAGTACCGTTAGGTTTCCATTCTATAAAAGCCGTTTAATTATACGATGTTAGATGATAAAATATACCTATATTAAACTAAGATTTATGAGATGTTTTTATAAAGCTTTTTAAAATTAGAGTATAAACTATAGAATAGCATAGTTGTAGTTTCTGAGACGGATAGATAAGCGGTATAATTATAATTAATTGATTTATGTTAACATTTTAATTACAGTTTATGTAGATACAATTGTACCTTTGAAATGTGTGCTAGTTAAATTACATTGCTATCTATATATTTTTACGGAAATATTGTGACAAAAATCTTGTAATCGATAATGAAATATTTCCATCATGAACTTGGGGTTAAAATATAATATTAGTTTTTAGTACCTACGTATCAATTTTGTATATATATATTTGACATATTTATTGATTAGCAGATTTTATTGACTACTTACATGCAATAAAATTACTTACAGTTATGCCATAACCACACAATAACGAATTTATCCTTCGACTGCATTAAGAGTTTTAGCGTCACACGTCAACTCGATGTCCATTTTTCAAGATTCAATCGGACCACCCAAGTACATTAGAATGGCAATACGTAGGTACTCGGGACTAGAGTAAACACATACATTTTTTAGGTAATTCATATGAGCTACAATCTTTTCACGGATAGAAATAAAAATGTACACATAATGTTAACTGGATTTCGGTTTAATTTAAATACATAAAATATTACATACCTATGCAGGTACCTTTTATATTTTAAACATGCTGATTTTTTTTATAAAAAATCCGGTCAATAAATAACGAAACCCCAATCGGCATCCTGGTGAATCATAAACCAATACCTACACAGTATTTAAAATAAACTAATTAACAAATTGGGTTTGTTTTTTGTTTTACTTTCGAATGTATTTGATAAGATTATAGCTACAGTTCATAACATTGTTCATTATGTTTTGGAAATGTGTTTAATGGTGTCGTAGTGTCCTTCTCAATTCTACTGTGCATATTAGGATGTCAAGTTTAATGTGGTCATAATTTAATTGGCTCTTTCCCAAAATCCTTTCATCTGAAAGTCAGTAATTCAAGTGTTTTACGAGTGTTTGTCATGACTAACGCGGCCAATAAATAAATAAATATCCTGGGACATGTTCACTTTCGTGAACAGGACACTCATGGACCAATTGAATCGTTAGTTTTCCAAAAACAAACCAAAATAATTGATACCTATATTAAAAATTTACCTAAAGCAATGTTGTTTGAGACAAAGCAATGTTTGATTTGACACTTTAATTGAGATAGAAAACCGTGGATTCCATTCCCAGGCTGGACAACGTAGATACTTTTAACTAGAAATGTCTGCCTTCAAGTAATTGTAGCCTAGGATGGGTGGGCTAACCAGCCCTAGAGACTGCGACGATGGGCACGTATCACGTTTACGTTCATTGACATCTATACTAATATTATAAAGAGGAAAGATTTGTTTGTTTGTTTGTTTGTAATGAATAGGCTCTGAAACTACTGGACCGATTTCAAAAATTCTTTCACCTTTGGAAAGCTACATTATCCCCGAGTAACATAGGCTATATTTTATCCCTGTATTCCCACGGGAACGGGAACTACGCGGGTAAAACCGCGGGGAGGCAGCTAGTTTAAAATATAATCAGTTTTTCTGAATCTCAGTAGGTACACAGATATCTGCCAAAAAATATTTGATTCTTTTATATATAACTTGTTAGCCTTTTTAACCATAGAAGGTATGAAATACCTGATATTACGATACTCCTATTATACATATAGAAACAAAATACGTAATAACGAATCTTTGAAACTTTCGTGATAAAGGCTTATCAAAAAAGTTTGTACAAGTTTCCTCAAAATTCTTCGCACGTAATATACATTTTAATTAAAATTAAACATAATAATATAAGAACTCATAATAATATGGTAAATATAAACTCAAAATTATCTGTAATCTACTAACGTAATTATAAATATCGATGGTTTCTGCGAAAATCAGTTCAGAATGTAAAACTGTCGAGATATTAAATTTTAAAACTTTGACTGCAAATTCATTAGTAGCTACTGTTAAATTTAACTCACTTCAGTCAATTATAAGATAACCTGTATAAATTCCACAGGACTTTAATAATAAATTATTTACACACAACTAAAACCAAACTAAGCTGAGCCGGTCTTTATCATGGTAGCTAAATACCTAATAGGTATATGTACTACTTAAAATACATACTTTTCAATACATATGGATGCAAATTCTTTTTTGTCTTAGGTGAGAATCAAACCCAGGACTACCAGCTTAAACTTCATAATATAGTATAGTATCGTCCTACTAAATTAGAAATTTTACCCAATAAATGTAGGTACCTACATCCATATTTATAGCTTAAAATATTTTACCTTTGAATACCTATCCTATAATTGTATCCTTTGACTCTATCCCTATGAACAAAATAGGCAATAGAATCTGCCGTTAAATAAAAAAGTAGGTATATATAATACAGGCAGTAGGGTAAACATGGGATAGATGCCCCTGGAGGATAGACGCCGCACCTTAAAAAAAGAGAATTTAAAACCAAGTTCACGCTCTAGTACCATGTTCCTCAGACAGATCTGGCCGCGCACAGCTCAGTCCACGCACGCGCTTCGACAGGACTGCACGTATCGCCGCTTGAGTTAAAAAAATGTTGCAAAATTTTATCGCGCTTGCTTGATTCTTGTGACAGTGACATTTTGACGTGTTCAGAACTTTCGTTTTCGAAGGTAAGTTTTAAGTGTGTATTGTTATTTAGATAGTATGTATCATTTATATTTATGGTGTGTTTATAAAATTACGAAATTATTTAAGAATTTTTATTTATTTGCTGGGGCGTCTATCCCTACTAAAAAGGATAGAGGCCCCACTATTGACTGAGTATAGACGCCCTTAGAGGCATATATCCTCTATGACTTATTCACAGGTACTTAGGCTATAGGTAAGATTTTTTTAAATAACGTAACTATCTAGTTAATATGCAACTTAGTAGGAAAATTGACTTTCCAGTTTATTTATGAGCTGTTTATGCCTTTACATGTCGTACTTCACTGTACTTGTAAAAAACTTACTTTGGGTATGTAATAGAGGAATTAATTGCCCTAATCAAATTCAATTTAGGCACTGTCTTCTTAGTTTGTTTTTTCATACTTGTCCTTTTTGAATCCTCAGTTTTTTTTCTGTACCTATTAATTTCTTCTTTTTCAGGAAAACATCCCACACTGGACTTTGACAACGAGAAACGTCTCGTAGCGCACATACAAAAATTTGAAAAGGCAGGATTTCCCACAACACGACAGGATGTAAGAAGACACAAGAAGGATAAGAAAACCTTATAATATATTATTGCAACTAAGAAAGCAAATAAACATTTTATTTAATTTTCTACGAATTTTTTTATTATTACGGAGGCATCTATCCCATTGTAGGGCATCTATACTCATGTCAAAATTTTGCCAGGGGCAACTACCCCATGCAGTAGGCGTCTATCCTCAAACAACAAGTCTTTTTTAGAGCCGAATATCTACAAATCTACGGTATGCATTGAATAATGATATGAGTAGATAGTAAGTATAAGGACTATAGTTGTTACAAATAGTTAACTCACTCGAATAGTGCTTTAAAAAAAAAAGTTACAGTCAGTTTACAAAAAGTGGGGCATCTATCCCATGTTTACCCTATTATTAAATCAATAATAGTTTCCAGGTCAATTATGGGTAGGTAGTATTTAATTAAAATATATTTTCGATAAATATATTTACTTATTACGTTAATTATTTTTTGAGGCACCCATCAAGCACAGACACAGAAAGAAGAGACTACAAAAAAATCTAAGATGTAGGTGTTAAGTTTTGGTATTCAGTTCAAGACATACATGCCTCCTAAAATAATACTGTCCTTATTTAAACGGAGGTACATTATATAGCGTAACGTTTATTTTGGGACTGACACATTGAGGCAGCGGTACTTTTTACGAAAAACGCACAGTTTTAGGTCCTTTCATTATTCGAAGGCATGCGGTGGACAAGAATGGCAAGCCTCAATAAATGGATGTTTTTTTCCCTTTGATCATAGGGTTCGATGAACTCGCACCATCGTGCCCTCATCTCAGAACTTACACAATTTAAATGCAGTCATGCAACCAGAATGTAGCTTTAATAATAAAAACAAAAACAAAACTCACCATACTTCTCGTTTAACAATTTTCGGACTAAATTGCTACATAAGTGCATTTGCTCATTACTATTATCTTATGTTTGGTGAAAATTAGGAAGTGAAGATGAAGACAACCATATCTTTATGGACTTTCTTTGGATACAAAAATGCACAAACAGGTATTTTAACATAAAATTTTTTGAATGATCCGAATTCAGCGACGATGAGGTACTTAGGTAGGTACCAAGCTTAGTGATAAGACTTGTATGTATAGTGTTCTGATCTTGTCTCATGTTAGTACTTCTCCATTAAAAAGGTCAAACAATCTCAGATATTTCTAGTAAGAAAAGAACTGGGTGTCGCAATCATTCTCTGCCATTATTGTATATTGCCGAAATGCATTTTAACTATTCTATTTGTTTTAATAAGTAAATAGTTTCTTAATAATAAATTCTGTTAAAAGATTTTCTTTATTATGTATAAATGGGGGAAGATCTTCACTGAGTCATCGTAAGCATGAATTGTAGGTAGAAAGTAGGTATGTATGACAATTAAATGAAGAAAAAATAAATAAATCAAAGAAATGCAATTTCTTAACTACTGTTTGTAACATTGAAACTCAAACAACGTTTTAAGGACAACGGTTTTATCCGGAAAGTAGGCAGAGACAAACAAATAATGCATGTGTTTACAGATTCTGACATTTTAGGGTAAAGAAAGAGGTACATTTGAGCTAAAATTGCCGTTACCAACTCATATCACTGTATATTTATACTTTTTGTACATGTATCATATTAAACTCAATCGTGAGCATGATTGCGTAAAAAATATAGGTTTCATAGTTTTGTTTTATTAAATGGACGCGACAAAATTGTGGTTTTATTGTAGTGTGTCAATAAATTTTTCATAAAGATTCGAGTATCTATTGGTACCTAAATATATCTAAAATAGCAATCCAGATGCTTTATTTCATCAATAGTTTCTAACACGTTATATATGTTACCGGCCAAACCCGATTTAAGGACGAACTAGTTTTGCCTAGGCTCAACTAGTTCATCCTATACGCGATAGGATTAACCAGTATAGCCTAGTCCAAACTAATTTGTCCTAAGCCCTATAGGATAGACCAGTTTAGACTAGGCCAAACTAGTTTATCCTGATATAGATACAAACACTCTAGGATAAACTGGTACGGCCTAGTAACTAGTTCAGCCTAGGCAAAACTAGTTTGTCCTTAAATCGGGTTTGGCCGGTAACATATACATATTATAGAACGGGTATTCCTTTTGCTGCCATTCGATTATCAGACCATTCACCCTCTCTGGACGGTTGACGTTAGGATAATAGATCACTGTAAATTTAGAACCATCGATCACCGTGTAGGCCTGTCAACTTTTTATGTAAACCATGTACAATGATCGAATTTTGATTTCGCGCCGTGATACGATATACTTACTCACGGACAAGGATTCAGTTATTTTGTGTAAAGATATTAATTTCGAAATATAATATATTTGTGATTTAAATTATATTATTAATGAGTACCTATGTATTAGAAATAAATCAAATAATATGTAGCCTTCTTTTTTTGGCAATAGCAGTCCAATATTTATGTTACCTAGTATGGAAAGTGTATATTTCACTTTCCTCTTGATCTTGATGAACCTACCTTAAAATCTTTTTTAATTTACCTAATGGTACTTACCTACCTAAGTGTCATTATTATTTCTGATGAAGTTACATTAAATATTTAAATATACCCTCAATAGGTATAGGCTTTTTACCTCGGTCTACCCAATTTTGTACAGTTATTCTCCACTTTTTGTTCTGAGTCGAGGCCGATGTTTCGAAGAAATGACACTTGAATGTGACGCAGGGCAGCAGAGCTTGCGATCGTTTACCACCTTTAAATGACCCACTTTTACGTATTTATGTTTGTCCCTAAATAACGGTGACCCTTTTTGGAACTTAGAACGGAATTTGAAGGCTTAACGTGAATATATCCAGTAGGTATGTTTAATACATGGCTCTGTTAATGAAGCGGAAAGTTTATGTCCGGGAAACGACTAATACAAAACAAAATAACAAGTAAGCTCTAAATATATAAAAAGCATTATAATGTAGCTACCAACATAATTTTTTTTATTGTATGAGTGTAATAATCCTAATTCATTACCATGTTTTCCTATGTATAGAGTTTGGACATGGAAGCTTTCCTATCCTCCTTTTACAACAATTGAAACATCTTTAAACGTAACACCAATATATTTGTTTGTTTAAGGATTTTTTTATCGCTTTATCTGAACATAGCGGGATAAGGAAACATGTCAAAGCCGTTGAAAGTAAGAGAATTCATTTAATTTTTTAAAGTGTCATGTTCTTATCTGACTGCCATAAAATGCCATTACTATGATGTTAAGGTACATGATACAGTACAGTACGCAGTCAAACGGGTCATGATTATGATGCCTTTAAACTATAGGTAATGCGTAATAACGTACTTATTGTAATTACATCAGAGGGCTGCGTCGAGGTCTAGTAATTATATTGGTACCTATACAAACTGTCACTACCATTCATGCCTATCACTTTTATCAGCAATTCGGTACTCCTATAATCGTTGTATAAGCATTAATTAATTGCTGCGCAATAGGTTTAAAAATTCGACAGATTCGTTAACATGCCGATGGCCTGCGTCATCGTTGGGAATTGTGTACCTTCGAAATGTTCAAATTTATACCTACATTGCAAAATCACCCTGATAACTTTTCTTTTGTGACAATTTATAACTAAAAATGGCAGTCTCTGAAGATGAAAAGGGTCGAGGTGATCCCTTGATGGTCGAAAGGCAAAGAGGCGAGGCTGTGTTCTAACTTTTTATACATCAACATATTTTTGATCAAGGCAGAAGAAAAAATATTCCTGATTATGTTGTTTCGAGGGTTTTTCTTTATTTTGTAGGCTGAGCCTTGGTGCTTCATCATAATCATCATAATCAGCTCATATACGTCTCCACCGAGGAGCTCGAGCCTCCCCTAACAATGAGGGGGTGTAGGCCATAGTCCACCACGCGGGCCTAGTGCGGATTGGCGGACTTCACATGCCTTTGATTGTGACATCTCAGGCATGCAGGTTTCCTCACGATGTTTTCCTTCACCGAAAGCCAGTGGTGTGAATCCGTACGTAAGTTTTTAAACTCAGAGGTACGGGCCAGGGATTTGAACCTGCACCCTCGTGATTGTGAGTCGGTGCTTAATGATGCTTAATTAAGCTCACAGATGGACACCAATATCAATTGAAATAACATAATGAAGTTGAAAGTTATGAAGGTACCTTTCGCCCAGAGGCTGTTCCCTTGATGTAAAATCATTTCTTTAAATAGCCAGGATAAAAAAATGTGTAGGTGCAAAATAATTAGCATACATAACATAGGCTTTCGTATTTGTAAAGAATTAGCTTTCGTTCTGCGGTTTCACCTGCGTAGTTCCCGTATGAATATTCAGAAGTGCTTGTAAAGGCTAATTTGAATAAAAAACATTTTTCATTTTCAATTGTGAGAAAAAACATATCTAAGTTTATTATATTTTATGTTACTCCCTGGTAAAGTAGCTTCCCGTCGGTGAAATAATTATTCAGTTCGGTCTAGTAGTTTCAAAGCCTATTTAATACAAACAAAAAAATCTAACCTTACATTTATTATTTGTATAGAAGAATATATTTACAATAATAAATTTTCCCAGAATGATTCCAGAACACATACAATTTATACATAATTATCTAAGAATAATAAATAATTAGAATACATATGTGCATTTTTGGTATTTTTCTTAACGTTGAGTAGAAAATGCAAAAAGAAATGATATACCTACATAAAACACCTACCTATATCATTCCTAAAGGAAATTACTTAAGAGTGAAAATACTGCTCGTAAATAACTAAGAAAAGGATACCTATCTATTTAAACGAATTTGGTACCTCGTTAAAGCTGAGAGGTAGTAAACAACATGCGTGGGCAATTAAGTAGGCAAGTAGATCGCGATCCGAAAAGCATTAGAAATGAAGAACAATAATAATAACCTTTATCCAACTATTAACATTCCATGACGTCACAAGCTACAATTTATTTAAGGATAATGTATGCTAAAAGGGGCAATGGTGTATCAAAAAATGGCTAATACAAAAACATAAAGGGTCATCAACACCGTTTTAAATGAGGATCAGTAGCTGAGATGATGGATGTGGGGGGGGAAGGAATAGATAGTCGCATGTCCACATGAATAAGCGTGTTAACTCCTTAAATATTAGGTTAGCTCCTCTATTTTTGAAAAAAATATGTGTTTGAAAATTTTTATGTTACAGAAACAAGACATTTCTTTCATAAAATAAATTTTATTTATTCATACAACTGTTGATAATTATGGTTAATCTTTACTGAATCAAAAACATATTATTGGTAGTCTTTAACCTGAAACCCGATAAGAGAAGTTGGACCGTACCTAGGGTTGGATCGATTTCTTTGCTTAATTTATAGGTGAAAGCATATATAAATAGTTGTAACATGCGTACATACAGGAACATAGAAGGAAAATCAAAGATTTTTTGTTTGTACCATTTTAGTGCGGAACGCTAAAACTGACATCTATCGTTTCAGAACGCCTGAACGCCTGAATATGTTGGTTATATTTTTTTTTCATAGTAGTCAATGTGAGGTTTTAAAAAGAAAACCTGAAACTTACAAGCGTTACGTAAGTAGTATAATAATTTGAGACGGTATGCTCCACGGGCTGAAGTGAAAAATAAATCTTTATTCGTTTTAGTGTAGGTGTGTGATACGTTGGTCGCCAGATGTCTACCTACACCTATAAATGTAAACTGGTCTCTAAAGCATCCTGTCGATCGATTTAAAGTGATAGTATAAAAATGGACCATTAAAAAGTCAAACTACTCAACGGTTCTCTACGAGGTTGAACGACCCATAACGTTGACAAAGTAGGTATAACCACCTACATCGGCCATTTTGCATTTTAAATTCGGAATTTTGTTATGATTCCCTTATTTACAACCTCGTTGCCCGAATATTCGCGTAGATGTCCGTTTTAAATATTAATTGCTTATTTCAAGTTAATAGTTTCCATTATGAGAACGTAAATTTCATTTAAGGATTTAAAATGTTCGTTTAGTGAAATGGTAGGTAAACGAGCTTTGTATATGACATACTAACATCAATTCTTGAAAGATATTGTGGATTATATGAACCAGCATGACCATCCATTTTAGTGCCAAAACACGCATAATGTAGGTAATTCGTCTGGAACGAACATTACCCACATCTAAGGGATTCGTTTTTCGTGACTGCCATTTTAACCAATGATTTGAATACCACATAGGTACATTTCTTTTTAAGGTAGGTAGTGTATATTCCTTGAATCACAAGTCACAACTTAGAACAGTAGTATAAATTACGAAATTATATATGTCCATAAAAGTCTTTCTTGTTTAAATAATTTTTTGACTTAGTATCCGTGACTTAAAATCGTGAAAATGCCAAGGGGTTGCGTTGAGTTGAAATTTTTTCACGAAAGAGCAAAATAACCCAGCTCGTTTTAATAAGCATAGACGCTGAGTTCATAATAAACTAACTTTGACCCCACAGTTTCACCCGTTTTCTCGGGGAGCTTTAACTTTCCCGGTAGTAAAGGTAGCCTATGTCTGTAGGAAATTTCATCAAAATCAGTTCGGTGGTTCAGGCGTGAAAGCGTTACAGAATGAGCTACTTTCGCATTTGTTATATCAACAGGGATTAAAAAACCTAGTACCTAAGCGCGATATAAGTACCTATATGCTATCATATCCTACTTCTTACTAGTATTATGATGTTTTAATGTATTTATGTACTAACGAAACGCGAGAACACAGGATTTATAAAGGAATATAAATTACGTTACCATTTTCTAGCAAGAACTTTAACTGTTCTGACATAATTATTATGCGAATTGAACTAAGAATTTCGATGGATCACAAATTGTATTTATTAAAGATATTATATATAATTATTTGTATTTGGTTTGGCATATTTTCTGTTGAACATTGGACTTAGCGGAAATCGTGTCAGTGAACTTGGCAGAGCAAATGCCAGAAGATCAAGAAAAAATGAGAGTTCTGCCAGCATGCGGAATAGTTCTATAGTTCCTGATACTTTTTTTTAATAGTTCTGCCAGTTTTCCCCATTATTTAAAAAAAAAAAATGCTCTGCTAACTTCCCGTCGCAGATCATTTTCGAGCTAACTTCATTTTAAAACCGGTTTCCGACGTATTTACATTAGTCTAATAGTTCCTGATAAATCTTTTTGATAGTTCTGTCGAATTTACCTATAAAAAAGCGATTAGAAGTTACCATAAAATATTTTCATGAAAAAAACTAAAGGTCACTAAAATCGTCATTTATGTAACCATTGTATTGTCTAATGACCAAAACTCATTAAATTAGATAATAACAATAACACATCTATACTTTACACAAGAAATCTTGAAGAATACTTGAACACGCACTCAAGTGCCTGATGATCAAAATTGAAATGAATGAAGTATTTATTTATCTAGTGAAAAAAAAAGAACCTAATAAATATAAACATATCAAAGGCCGGAACTCCTCGGTTTATGTTAGACTGGTATATAAGCTATACATAAGAGCAAAAAGCAACACCAGAACTGTCTCTCAAGTATCAGCAGAGCATAGGTGAAGATTATGAGAAAATCCTCTAAGGGAAAATAATAGATATTTACTTTGACCATGATATGCTAAAAATACATATTTTCTAAATGGCCGGAACTCCTCGGTTTATGTTAGACTGGTATATAAGCTATACATAAGAGCAAAAGCCAACACCAGAACTGTCTCTCAAGTATCAGCAGAGCATAGGTGAAGATTATGAGAAAATCCTCAATAGGAAAAAATTACATATTTATATTGACCCCTTATGTACTAAATATACATATAGCCTAGGTCGGAACTTCTCGGTTTATGTTAGACTGGTATATAAGCTATACATAAGAGCAAAAACCAACACCAGAACTGTCTCTCAAGTATCAGCAGAGCATAGGTGAAGATTATGAGAAAATCCTCTATAGGAAAAAAATTGATATTTACTTTGACCATGATATGCTAAAAATACATGTTTTCTAAATGGCCGGAACTCCTCGGTTTATGTTAGACTGGTATATAAGCTATACATAAGAGTTAAATTCTAGACCAGAACTGTCTCTCAAGTATCAGCAGAGCATAGGTGAAGATTATGAGAAAATCCTCTAAGGGAAAATAATAGATATTTACTTTGACCATGATATGCTAAAAATAAATATTTTCTAAATGGCCGGAACTCCTCGGTTTATGTTAGACTGGTATATAAGCTATACATAAGAGTTAAATTCTAGACCAGAACTGTCTCTCAAGTATCAGCAGAGCATAGGTGAAGATTATGAGAAAATCCTCTAAGGGAAAAAACATATTTATATTGACCCCCTTATGTACTAAATATACATATAGCCCAGGCCGGAACTCCTCGGTTTATGTTAGACTGGTATATAAGCTATACATAAGAGCAAAAACCAACACCAGAACTGTCTCTCAAGTATCAGCAGAGCATAGGTGAAGATTATGAGAAAATCCTCTAAGGGAAAATAATAGATATTTACTTTGACCCCCTTATGTACTAAATATACATATAGCCCAGGCCGGAACTCCTCGGTTTATGTTAGACTGGTATATAAGCTATACATAAGAGCAAAAGCCAACACCAGAACTGTCTCTCAAGTATCAGCAGAGCATAGGTGAAGATTATGAGAAAATCCTCTATAGGAAAAAAATTGATATTTACTTTGACCATGATATGCTAAAAATACGTATTTTCTAAATGGCCGGAACTCCTCGGTTTATGTTAGACTGGTATATAAGCTATACATAAGAGCAAAAACCAACACCAGAACTGTCTCTCAAGTATCAGCAGAGCATAGGTGAAGATTATGAGAAAATCCTCTAAGGGAAAATAATAGATATTTACTTTGACCATGATATGTTAAAAATACATATTTTCTAAATGGCCGGAACTCCTCGGTTTATGTTAGACTGGTATATAAGCTATACATAAGAGCAAAAAGCAACACCAGAACTGTCTCTCAAGTATCAGCAGAGCATAGGTGAAGATTATGAGAAAATCCTCAATAGGAAAAAATTACATATTTATATTGACCCCTTATGTACTAAATATACATATAGCCTAGGTCGGAACTTCTCGGTTTATGTTAGACTGGTATATAAGCTATACATAAGAGCAAAAACCAACACCAGAACTGTCTCTCAAGTATCAGCAGAGCATAGGTGAAGATTATGAGAAAATCCTCTATAGGAAAAAAATTGATATTTACTTTGACCATGATATGCTAAAAATACATGTTTTCTAAATGGCCGGAACTCCTCGGTTTATGTTAGACTGGTATATAAGCTATACATAAGAGTAAAATTCTAGACCAGAACTGTCTCTCAAGTATCAGCAGAGCATAGGTGAAGATTATGAGAAAATCCTCTAAGGGAAAATAATAGATATTTACTTTGACCATGATATGCTAAAAATAAATATTTTCTAAATGGCCGGAACTCCTCGGTTTATGTTAGACTGGTATATAAGCTATACATAAGAGTTAAATTCTAGACCAGAACTGTCTCTCAAGTATCAGCAGAGCATAGGTGAAGATTATGAGAAAATCCTCTAAGGGAAAAAACATATTTATATTGACCCCCTTATGTACTAAATATACATATAGCCCAGGCCGAAACTCCTCGGTTTATGTTAGACTGGTATATAAGCTATACATAAGAGCAAAAAGCAACACCAGAACTGTCTCTCAAGTATCAGCAGAGCATAGGTGAAGATTATGAGAAAATCCTCTAAGGGAAAAAAATACATATTTATATTGACCCCCTTATGTACTAAAAATACATGTAGCCCAGGCCGGAACTCCTCGGTTTATGTTAGGACGGTATATAAGCTATACTCAAGAGCAAAAAGCCGTGAGATATGTATATTTAGTACATAAGGGGTCAAAGTAAATATCTATTATTTTCCCTTAGAGGATTTTCTCATAATCTTCACCTATGCTCTGCTGATACTCGAGAGACAGTTCTGGTGTTGATTTTTGCTCTTATGTATAGCTTATATACCAGTCTAACATAAACCGAGGAGTTCCGGCCATTTAGAAAACATGTATTTTTAGCATATCATGGTCAAAGTGAATATCTATTATTTTCCCTTAGAGGATTTTCTCATAACCTTCACCTATGCTCTGCTGATACTTGAGAGACAGTTCTGGTCTAGAATTTTACTCTTATGTATAGCTTATATACCAGTCTAACATAAACCGAGGAGTTCCGGCCATTTAGAAAATACGTATTTTTAGCATATCATGGTCAAAGTAAATATCAATTTTTTTCCTATAGAGGATTTTCTCATAATCTTCACCTATGCTCTGCTCATACTTGAGAGACAGTTCTGGTCTTGATTTTTGCTCTTATGTATAGCTTATATACCAGTCTAACATAAACCGAGGAGTTCCGGCCATTTAGAAAACATGTATTTTTAGCATATCATGGTCAAAGTGAATATCTATTATTTTCCCTTAGAGGATTTTCTCATAATCTTCACCTATGCTCTGCTGATACTTGAGAGACAGTTCTGGTGTTGGTTTTTGCTCTTATGTATAGCTTATATACCAGTCTAACATAAACCGAGGAGTTCCGGCCTGGGCTATATGTATATTTAGTACATAAGGGGGTCAATATAAATATGTTTTTTCCCTTAGAGGATTTTCTCATAATCTTCACCTATGCTCTGCTGATACTTGAGAGACAGTTCTGGTCTAGAATTTAACTCTTATGTATAGCTTATATACCAGTCTAACATAAACCGAGGAGTTCCGGCCATTTAGAAAACATGTATTTTTAGCATATCATGGTCAAAGTAAATATCAATTTTTTTCCTATAGAGGATTTTCTCATAATCTTCACCTATGCTCTGCTGATACTTGAGAGACAGTTCTGGTGTTGGTTTTTGCTCTTATGTATAGCTTATATACCAGTCTAACATAAACCGAGAAGTTCCGACCTAGGCTATATGTATATTTAGTACATAAGGGGTCAATATAAATATGTAATTTTTTCCTATTGAGGATTTTCTCATAATCTTCACCTATGCTCTGCTGATACTTGAGAGACAGTTCTGGTGTTGCTTTTTGCTCTTATGTATAGCTTATATACCAGTCTAACATAAACCGAGGAGTTCCGGCCATTTAGAAAATATTTATTTTTAACATATCATGGTCAAAGTAAATATCTATTATTTTCCCTTAGAGGATTTTCTCATAATCTTCACCTATGCTCTGCTGATACTTGAGAGACAGTTCTGGTGTTGGTTTTTGCTCTTATGTATAGCTTATATACCAGTCTAACATAAACCGAGGAGTTCCGGCCATTTAGAAAATACGTATTTTTAGCATATCATGGTCAAAGTAAATATCAATTTTTTTCCTATAGAGGATTTTCTCATAATCTTCACCTATGCTCTGCTGATACTTGAGAGACAGTTCTGGTGTTGGCTTTTGCTCTTATGTATAGCTTATATACCAGTCTAACATAAACCGAGGAGTTCCGGCCTGTGAGATATGTATATTTAGTACATAAGGGGGTCAATATAAATATGTATTTTTTTCCCTTAGAGGATTTTCTCATAATCTTCACCTATGCTCTGCTGATACTTGAGAGACAGTTCTGGTGTTGCTTTTTGATTTTGAGTATAGCTTATATACCGTCCTAACATAAACCGAGGAGTTCCGGCCTGGGCTATATGTATATTTAGTACATAAGGGGGTCAAAGTAAATATCTATTATTTTCCCTTAGAGGATTTTCTCATAATCTTCACCTATGCTCTGCTGATACTTGAGAGACAGTTCTGGTGTTGGTTTTTGCTCTTATGTATAGCTTATATACCAGTCTAACATAAACCGAGGAGTTCCGGCCTGGGCTATATGTATATTTAGTACATAAGGGGGTCAATATAAATATGTTTTTTCCCTTAGAGGATTTTCTCATAATCTTCACCTATGCTCTGCTGATACTTGAGAGACAGTTCTGGTCTAGAATTTAACTCTTATGTATAGCTTATATACCAGTCTAACATAAACCGAGGAGTTCCGGCCATTTAGAAAACATGTATTTTTAGCATATCATGGTCAAAGTAAATATCAATTTTTTTCCTATAGAGGATTTTCTCATAATCTTCACCTATGCTCTGCTGATACTTGAGAGACAGTTCTGGTGTTGGTTTTTGCTCTTATGTATAGCTTATATACCAGTCTAACATAAACCGAGAAGTTCCGACCTAGGCTATATGTATATTTAGTACATAAGGGGTCAATATAAATATGTAATTTTTTCCTATTGAGGATTTTCTCATAATCTTCACCTATGCTCTGCTGATACTTGAGAGACAGTTCTGGTGTTGCTTTTTGCTCTTATGTATAGCTTATATACCAGTCTAACATAAACCGAGGAGTTATTTTTAGCATATCATGGTCAAAGTAAATATCTATTATTTTCCTTTAGAGGATTTTCTCATAATCTTCACCTATGCTCTGCTGATACTTGAGAGACAGTTCTGGTGTTGGCTTTTGCTCTTATGTATAGCTTATATACCAGTCTAACATAAACCGAGGAGTTCCGGCCATTTAGAAAATATGTATTTTTAGCATATCATGGTCAAAGTAAATATCTATTATTTTCCCTTAGAGGATTTTCTCATAATCTTCACCTATGCTCTGCTGATACTTGAGAGACAGTTCTGGTGTTGCTTTTTGCTCTTATGTATAGCTTATATACCAGTCTAACATAAACCGAGGAGTTCCGGCCTTTGATATGTTTATATTTATTAGGTTCTTTTTTTTTCACTAGATAAATAAATACTTCATTCATTTCAATTTTGATCATCAGGCACTTGAGTGCGTGTTCAAGTATTCTTCAAGATTTCTTGTGTAAAGTATAGATGTGTTATTGTTATTATCTAATTTAATGAGTTTTGGTCATTAGACAATACAATGGTTACATAAATGACGATTTTAGTGACCTTTAGTTTTTTTCATGAAAATATTTTATGGTAACTTCTAATCGCTTTTTTATAGGTAAATTCGACAGAACTATCAAAAAGATTTATCAGGAACTATTAGACTAATGTAAATACGTCGGAAACCGGTTTTAAAATGAAGTTAGCTCGAAAATGATCTGCGACGGGAAGTTAGCAGAGCATTTTTTTTTTTTTAAATAATGGGGAAAACTGGCAGAACTATTAAAAAAAAGTATCAGGAACTATAGAACTATTCCGCATGCTGGCAGAACTCTAATTTTTTCCTGATCTTCTGGCATATGCTCTGCCAAGTTCACTGACATGCGGAAATCTCGCTAATTGGTTTTATTTGACATAGCTGCCTCCCCGCGGTTTTACCCGCGTAGTTCCCGTTCCCGTGGGAATACAGGGATAAAATATAGCCTATGTTACTCGGGGATAATGTAGCTTTTCAAAGGTGAAAGAATTTTTGAAATCGGTCCAGTAGTTTCGGAGCCTATTCATTACAAACAAACAAACAAACAAACAAATCTTTCCTCTTTATAATATTAGTATAGAAGACAAGTGTTTTCAGGAACTCTTAGGTTGACAACCAATTTTAATTTTATTAAAATGTTCACACAGCAACTAGTAAGAAAGTATTATATTTTGGTGTGCTACGTAAAAGATCAGTGACCTCACAAAGGTAGTCTACGACTAGATGTAGGCAAGACAATCTTCATAATAAACGTGAGCGGATGTTCAGGTTTTATCAACCGTTACATGCCGCAGATTTCCAGCCACAGATATTTTATTATTCTAATGATAATTTAAATCTATGTTATGTTTGTTAAAATATCAGCTTTGAATATAAAGCGAATAATATATATTATATTATAACTGTGCCTATTTTTTGTGGGGAACTATAGGAATGTATGAAAAAATCTGTATTTTGAAAGCAGCTTCGCTTGAATTACTTAGATATTTAACAAAAAAATTAATTGGTGCGTATACACACAGTTTGCGCATTTTTCATGGGTACTTATAGTGATATAAAAAAATAATATAATCTTTGCAGATCGAGTCATCGAGTATGTACCTAAGTATTACTACTTTATCAAATTTATGAAACTATATTTTAATAAACAGAACTACGCTAATCATACTAATTAATTGCTGTAGTTATGCATGTACCTAATAGGAAATATTATTTCAGCATACTAAATAATTAAGTAAACTAAATAACTCTAAGGGTACAAATATGGTAGTTCAATAGAATTTTGATAAAAACAAAACTATGTTTTTTCCAGACAGTGATAAAACGGAACTACATATAGGTAATACTTATTTATATTTTTATGTAACCTTGTATAAGATGTGGCAATTCAATTAACACATTTTCGTTACTTCTCCGGTAAAAATATGTTTGTAAAGCAGTTAGAGTTGCATCACAAGTAGGTAATGAATTTTTTATTTATTTGCTGATACATTTTCTATTGTTAGTCAGGCGGATCTGGAATTGTAAATAAATGTTTTAGATAGTTTGTTCTTTCTAAATTATCGGTAGGCAGGGCGAAAAGTAGAATAAGTAGTTAACCGCTGATAAGGTGACAAGAAAGGCTAAATGAATGCAATGACGTTCCTTTTTTACCCGACTGTGCCAGAAGCAGGATTATTTACTATTTCGTTGGCTAGACTGAACGCACTATATAACGAAAATTATTGTGATTTAATATATTGCGGCTACAGATTTGGCATAAATTATAAAATTGCATAGTCGTCGTCGTCGTTGTCAGCTTAAGTAGGTAGTTCACTACTGGACGAAAGGCTCTCCTAATAACATAGGTGTTAAAACAAATATAATACCTCTTAATCCAGCCTATCTCCACAATATGAAATTGAGTGTATTCTATTGATAGTTGAATTATATCTAAAATAAAAATCAAATATTTAGAGGTGCTATCGATAAAATTCATTCTAATAAAAAAAGTCGTTACACGAAGGGGTCCATTACTGTGGTGAATTTATTGCGGTAGGATGTAGAACCAGTATACATATAAGAACATTCATAGTTATAAAAATAAAGCAACTGCAAAAATATAGAAGGGACCTACTTCCTTTACGATCGTAACAAATCACTTTTTTTTTTAAGAAATTAACCTGCTATTGGTACCTAATTAAAAATATGTTACTTCCCGTGGTGTGACCCCCGATCCCGGCGAATTTAATGATTTATGGTCTAGAAACATAGTCTCGTTCACAATCATACTTTTACCAATTTTTTTTACACATAATAAAAATGGTAAAGATAGAACAAATTGTTATTATTATTTTTTTAACAAAAATGTATAAATACTTTGCGTTTAAATTACATAAATAATAATTTAATTTGTAATAACAAATCGGTCTATATAATTAAATTTAAACAGCTCACTAACCGCAGAGGGGTATTATTAATTGCAGTTAAGTAAGACGGTTCCAAGAAGTGTGAGTTTGAAGGGATAACATATTATTGCACTCACATGAGCCGAGACGCACTTGAGTCCCAATATATATATTAAGTGTACTGAGTTTGTTTTATGTTATTTAGATAAAAATAAGGAACATCTGACAGTTTAATCATGCCGGCTAATATACTCATTTATCAGGTTATATAATGATCATTTGGTAAGTAATTTTTCAATAAATATATAAACATAAAGGTTAAATTGAAATTCTAATATTATTTCATTTAAAACGCGCTACATGACGCATTATTTTATGAGTTTAATGTATTTTGTTCATATCAATAAAGGAGCGGTTAAATAAGGAATCCCTTTTACAGGTAGGTAATTACCACTACCCATGATATGATTGCCGGACACAATTTGCGAACTGCTAATGTGATTGCGTTTTCGCGCAAGTGTGTCAAAACTAAACAGAGATTTGTATAGTCGCGACTGAAAAACCCAGGCTGGGTTATATCGTGAAATGCATTCAGTGCCGGCATAACATCGTGTCTGTACCCACGGCACGTTTGTTAGTGTCTTTGTCTTATGTTGTATTGCCTCGTATCTTTTAGATACTGTCTCTGGTCGAGAGGTACTATTTTATGAGATGAGTAAGTGTTGAATCTCAAATGTGATAAAGAGATTACACTTTATGTTCAAATTATGTCCTATGCAAATTTCTTTTATATTTTACTGAACCAACTAGCTTTTATACGAGGCTAGTTCTAAGGTATAGAAAGGACATGCAAAATCTTTTTATTGATAGGATGAGTAAGAAGTCCTTTTATCCATAAAATAAAAGATTATGCCAAATTTTTTGTATACACGCATGTTACTTATCCTGTACCTACGGATAATTTGTTTTATTTATCCATATTTTAGAGAGCGCTCCTAAAATTAAGTATAATATATAATATAAATATTATAATTATCGATTGTATGGTTGAAGTCTTTATTTTCCTTTTTAGAATTATTGCATTTCTTCATCATTTGTCTATAGGGCTAGTTAACAGAACCGACAATGGAAAATAAATTAACCTTTGTGCTGTATTAAATGTGTATTAAATTTCACCTTGTGAATTCTCGTAAATGCGATGTGTTAATAAATATTCTAAGGCATTCCGCAAAATAGCTACAAGTACTTCTTTCAAGTAAATTCATATCTAAATTGATATTTCACTCGAGTCAGACAAATATTTACCCGAGGTCGAAACCTAACACATAACTAGCGGCTTAGAAGTTAGGGTAGCTAACCACAAAGCCAACCGGTCTGAACGTGAATGTTATATGTATATGAAATATATACATTTTAAGAAGCAGTAAATATTCTGAACATAACATTTTGTTGGTAGCGGTGGCCGGTTCAGAATTTAACAGGAAAACAGCATCAACGGGCAAAAATACCTGGAACTAAACTAATGTAGGTTTGTGAATGGAGTAAAAATTTATGTACTTAATTCCTTTATGTTATCTTCTTATTATTAGGTGTCTTAAAAGAGTGGACTTATGAATCTTGTGAATTGAATGGTCACCATGCCATAACAAACTGTTATCTATTTTACGACAACAAGTAATCTACGTGTAAGAAAACTGAAACTGATAAATCGTACAGAATTGGTTTACGCAAAAGTGTTTCTTAACATTTCTCTAGATCTTAAAAAATTAAGAGTCTGGCCGAGAATACAGATATCGCTACATTAGGCACGTAGTATGGAAGCATGTGGCACTTTCTTGTGTTATTAAAAGTGTTTTGTACTATGTCCCCAAAGAAAAGACTAGACCCAGACAAAAGACAGCATATAGGTATATTTAAAACTTGGATTCTGCTCTGTTGATGGAATTAAATTAAATACCATATCTATTTTTTAAATTTACTACCGTTTTAAAGCGATATGTACATCTACCTACTAAAGTTGAATAAATGCTGTGACGTACGGACGTGGAGAAATTATAATAGTTCCGTTTTGCCATTTTGGCTATGAAACCGTAAAAAATAAGATGACCACAGCGATGACGATTATATGTAGTCAGTGGTCATGTTCACATTTTCCTTCTTTTTTATTGTTAACACATGTCTCAGATTTCGTCCCCGATTTGCGTTTCTTGAATATTAAAATTCCATTGGTAAGTATGTCAAATATTTAAACTCTTGACTACGAAATAACTGTTAAATTATATTTATTATTATATACCTGCTAGATTAGTCTTAATATTGTTGTTATTATGGACGGGATTAGTCATTCAATCAGTATAAAGACTATCTATTTGTTTCTACTGTTTATAAAATTTGCACGGGACGAGCTTATAAAAGTAACATAATTTAATACGGATGTCTGATAGTATCTTAGGGTCGGCCATAAAGAACACAAAGAGCCGTGCCGTCCGAGAATGATTTAAGTAAGCTTTTTAATTGCAAACAAAAAATCTGGCCCATATCCGTTACCTAATGTATCTTAATTCCCACAATTAACATATGGTTTCATAGTCAGAGAGGTATCTATTTATATATTAAGGGAGGTATCAAGGCATTTCACGCACTTTATTCATAAATGGAAATCAAATCATTAGTGCAAAATATGTTTTTTTATATAAATATACAAACAGCACAGCCATATTATTTACAGTGAGTTATTGACGATTAAGCTCTTACAGCTTGAAGTTGAAAAATTACTATAATTTATAAACCTCATAGTCAGATTCTGGACTGACATCCTCTGGGTCATCGACATGAATAATTTTTTCGACATTTTCATTGAATGTTACCACAGACTTTCTTTTTGCTCTTTGTTTTTCCCCGAACTCATCATCAGATGAGGAATCGTCTACCCCATCTTTTAATTTATCAATTGATTGAATTACTATTGGAGTCCGAGAATCAATTGATGTCATATCCACTTTCGACTCAACCGGAGCATCAATTTTTGCAATTGTGGGCTCGATAACAACATCTCGAACTGGGGCATCTAACATTTCTTGCAATCTTCTTTCACTTCTCTTCAGCTCTTCTATATTGAGACGTGGTTTTGTACTGCTCTCCAGTTTTGTTGGTTCAGGGAGTGACTCACGTCGGGACGCTAAACTATTCTCGTCAGTAAATTCTTGGTAATTTTGTCGCCATATCCTTGAACATAAAAACAACAATGAGCGAAAAATATTTAAATTAAATACAATTGCTTACGGTGAGTAGAGAAAGAGTAATTTAAACAACGGTTAACATACCATTTACGGCTAAACCATAGAACTACGAGCACAATCAGTATGAAAAGCAGAATACTGAGTACTATTGTAGAGACCAACAAGCCTATATCATGTCCTCCGATGACGCATATCTTCTGACCTTCGAGATGATCTTCCAACGATAGGGCGCTTGCAATGTGAATCGTCGCTACTGCATTATTGTTAATGTCTCTAAAATGGAAAAGTGTGATATATATATAAAACAATAAATAACTATAGCATAACGACCAATAGGATAGTGACTGCAATGTTCTTACGTAATAAGCCTTTGTATTGCGACAGGTTCGCGTTCAATTAGTCCATAGACGTAAAGCTGTAGTGAAGCCCCAGCTAAATCAGTCGTTTCTCGTTTTCTTCTTGTATTCCCATCTTCGATATCACCGGAGATTACAGCAGAACTGAGAACTTTTACCTCGTATCCAACAGCTGTACTCAGATTTTCCAAAATTGTTTTTTCATCGTTCAGGAATGCATCTCTGATTGTGACCACTATAATGTTGTTGACATCTAACAATTTAATCTGCAAAAACAAAGTCCATCAAAATTACTGTATCTTATTAATTTAAGAAGTTATTTTTAAAATATTCTAATCGTAGCAGGTTAATGCTCCGGTGTCAACTTGTTATGAGAATGAAGGATTCTATTAAGTTACCGTTTATGGTGATTACCGGTAGATAAATAAAATTTGGATTTGAATAATAATTTTGTTTATTATCAATTTTTTTTAGTTTAGCTCATTTACCCAGCACTATTTTTATTGAAATCTATGTTTATTTATGTGCAGTTTGAGGATCACGTTAAAACCAACAGGATGTGGCCCATCCGGTAGGTACATTCAGATTTAAATAAAACAAGTTATGAGTTTCTTTTTGGTAAATAATTAACCATTCGATCGGGTTTTCATTGTAATTCTATGGGCATTCAATTGAAATGTAGTGGGAAATCAATTTTAATGTTCATTATTTTCATTAATTGAATCGATAGAATCGGTGTTCATAACAGTCACTAATAAAAATTATCGTCTTCAGGTAAAAATCAAATATGATTATAGTTTTGTTTCTATAAGGGCAGCCTACAAAATATAACTAAAATATTATTTCACATTTGCCTACAGAATGACATTTATGTGATTTTAGAGAAAAATAAATGAAATTAAGTATGAGAAATGTGTGTGTTTTTGTTATAATGACATGAGTTGGTCGTGATGTCAGAGAACTTGGTGGGTACCTACCTAACCAAACTACCAACTAACATGGTTATAATAAAATCCTCACTGCTAATAACGTTGTTCCGCTATAAAAATCTTTTTTTGGGTTTAAAACCTTGGCAGTAGGTACCTATGTGTCAACACTGACTCAAAGATGAATTAGCTTGTTTTGTCATGCTAATTTGTTTAATTCACTATTTAGTATTTATTTATTTACCTTCTTATTGAATTATTTAATTCTTATTATACATAATGTTTGTTTTGAATAAGTATCTAAGCGTGTCTGCTATACCATATAGCTGGATTACCGAATTAAAACCTATACTGTTTTAGTTAGGAATGCATGACTCATGCAGGTGTACTGTAGTTGAAGGCAAACCAGTTGAAAGGTCGTTAAGGTTATTAAAATGCCAGTCTGACTGACAAGCATTTTGATAATTACAATCAACTCTAAATGGATTACTCTGAAATGCGTAGATACATTTCACACATGAAAGACTTGCTAGAAATTATATCAATTTATTACGGCATATTATTTAAAATATTTCTAAACTAATATATAAAACTGAAGAGTATATTTGTTTGCTCCAACGCGCAAATTTCAGAAACTGGTCTGCTTTCAGTGTTAGATAGCCCATTTATGGAGGCAGGCTATAGGTTTGCTATATACCATCACGCTACGACGAATAGGAGCGGAGCATCAATAAAAGAAGTTGCGCGGTTCAACTATAAAATAAATATAAGTAAGTATAATCTAATCGTCAGTATTTTAAAAAACTCAAATCTAACACATCGGTTTAACCGGAATAGTGATCAGCGTGTCCTGTGACTAACGTAATTGCGCAGTACAGAATAATATGTAAGTAGGTAATTGTGCATTTTTAGAAACAATATAGGCACCTACTAACTCAAGAATGAAGACTTTTAACTGCTGTTAATTGAGGTTAACTTACCAGTAAGTATTTTATTCACCCTCACTGATATTTTTATTTCATGGTCTATCTATGTGATTTTTTATCTACATAGGGTATTTTTAACAAACAAATTCCTGCATATCATCACACTCGATCATTCTATAAACCTACATCACTGTCGCCATACCACCTTTTACTAAGAAAAAGGGAATTCTCTTAAGCGGGATATCTATAGGGTATTCTAAGTAAGGTTTATTATTATTCTCACCTTAAGTAAATACAGTATACCTGTGAAATCTATTGAACATCACCACATATGAACGTAAAAAACACAAATGCTAATTTCAGTGTCAATTAAGAATGCACATATTTTGCCTAAATACTGGAAGACAAACGTCGACGTACTTATATAGATATACCAACACTATCAAACTTTAGCTATGTTTGATTTTGATGGAAATATTATAACACTAATAAAAATTTAAAATTGATCTAGTGCTAGTATAAACATTTTAATAATTAGATACCCTTTTATCACCATTGTTATCTGTATCACTATCGACATGTTAAAAAAGGAACGTATGAAGAATAGTACAACTTGTGAAGGAGAAATACCTTTCGTCGTTTCTATAATGATTCATTGGATAATGTCAATTACACCTAGGGCTAAGTCTATATTAATTACACTATATACTTAATTATAATTCATTGATATAACATCAGGAGATCCAAATGTAGTGAATGATTAAAGAAAAGAAAAATAAATAGCTTTAGATTCACAAGTTGAGCTTTTTAGATTTATGAGTTTAAATGAATTTGCCATACGGACGGATCGGATGGACTGACAGCCGACCTACAATAAAACATTTGGATTTTAATGGATTCTTACTTGCAAGTCTATGGAGCCAGTATGTCCTTCTCCATTGAGGTCTGTCGCATTGACAGTGAGGCGGGAGTCGTGCTCCAGCCGCGCTCCGTCGCGCACGTGCACGAATCCGGTCAGCGGTGCCACGGCTAGTTCTGCCTCTGAACTCCAATACAATATGGCTGCATTTTCACCAATATCTGCGTCAGTTGCCTGTACAAATAATACCCATATGTAGTAATAAGGCCTCAAGTAGACGGATAAAAATATACGTAAAACCTAAATGGCGATAGGCTGGGATCATCGAGCATTTATCCTAAAAATTTTCTTTAAATAACCTTTCGGTCAAATGCTCGATGGCTAGAATAAACATGGTAGACATTAGGACATGAAGTTGTTGAGTCATTAGTGACTATAATTTCACTTTATTTTTCTGACCGAAACACAATTATAATACGAGATTCACAGTCCAGTAAACTATGCCATTTGGACTCTACGATATCGAATTTATACTACTATTACTACCTTACATTCTACAATCGTTTATTAAAAGTCACCAGCTATAGTGGTGTGGTAAATCGTTTTTAATCAATTTAATCATGGGTGTTGAGAACTGCCACAAAAATGGGTTTAGCGTAGGGGTTTGTTGGTATGTACGTAATTAAGGGTATCGAGTAGGTATACAGGTGTTGAGGTATTCGTATAACGTATACGTTTTTAAATTAAATTCAGATACTATTATTAAATCTAATATGTAAAATTCTCGTGTCGCGGTGTTTGTGATTAAACTCCTCCGAAACGGCTTGACCGATTCTCATGAAATTTTGTGTGCATATTCGGTAGGTCTGAGAATCGGCTACTATCTATTTTTGATACCCCTGTGAGCACGGGAAGGGGAACTACGCGGGTGAAACCGCGGGGCGGCAGCTAGTAAGCTATATAATCGTTGGCATATATAATTTAGAATATATGAATTAAATATACGTACGTATACGACATATAATTAAACAAAACAATCGAGTAATCCATAAGCCAGAAGGCTATATAACATCACGCTACGACCTATAGGAGCGGAGCATCAATTAATAATGTTGTAAAAACGGGGAATATAATGCTGCCGAAGATGCACAGGTGTAGGTAGTATGATTTATGATTTTTATATCTACCAAACCTCATTCTTATGATTCAATGAATGGCTTATTTAAACAAATAGTTAAGGATCGTTTTGACTACCGTGGCCACTGGCTGTTTTGGTGGGCCAAAAGCCTGGTACTATAAAACACAGCTTCCAAATAAATTAACAGATCAAACATTAATACCTACTCAAATAAAAGCAATAATATCTATCAGAGTTGTTTGTGTTTTGTAACTGAGTTCAATAGTTGTTTACGGTATTCAACTTTTGCTTTATCTTGTTTCACCAATATCAATTCAAAGCAAATATTAAGAAATTTGTACACAAATATTTTGGGATAATAAATACATATACCTATAGGCCACCATGGTTCTGGGTTATTGATTTATATTGCCGCGATTTATGCCGCGATATCGCTTCTATTTTAAACTATATTATTATATGAATAATAATTTTCACATGCCTGATTTTACAAGTATAGTTGACCCGCGCAACTCGTTTGACATTAGAAACCACAAAAATAACCGTATATCTCCAGTATTTAATGGATGTTATTATATACATATAAACCTTCCTCTTTAATCACTCTATTTATTAAAAAAAACTGCTTCAAAATCCGTTGCGTAGTTTTAAAGATTTAAGCATACATAGGTATATAAGTAGGAACACAGAAAGAGAATTTGTTTTATACTATGTAGTGATCTTTAATTTGTTACCTAACCTTTGAATCACGTTAAATACCCAGACAATTTGAGAGGCATTGTCTCGACTTAGTATTTCGTGATGACATGTCGTGATCTATTTTCAACCAACTTTTACTTTTGAGACTGTCTACAATGTACAAATTACATTCGAATTCGTACCAAAGAGAATTACTCATACTTAAGAGACTTACTTTTACATCTTTTAAGATTAACGTACCTTCAATTCTGCCAATGATCGTGGTAAAACTGTATCTTCGAGCTCAGGAACGGGATAGCCCACGACAATGGGTTCATTTTCTTTACCAATAAATATTGGAGCATTATCATTGATATCGTTTACGATAAGATTAACAAAACTACGCCTTGAGTTATATGGAATGGTGTCTGTGATAATCCAGTTCTTAGTGCCATAGTCATAAGGGCCAAGCGCCGTTTCCATCTTTGAGGCTGCAAGATCATCTGTAGAACGTTTCGTGCGAGTAGGTGGATCGCTATCGCAGTGCAAGATTAGTTCTACCTGAACTTGCGATAGAGCCATAAAGGCTATTGATTCGTGTTCCCTATCAATAGCTCTTGTATGTAAGCCAATATCGTCCACGTACAGCCATGTTTGATCAGCGGGCCAACGATTGATGAGGGTATATCGACATCCTTCAAATTGTATTCCATCTAGTACAACCAAGTTGTCATGAGTCTCTTCCTCGTCTCTATTTAGTATTATCAAAGGTGGAATAGTAGTATTATTTTCTTCGCCAGTACTGACTGTTTCTATTGACAGGTAAACCTGAAAAAATTCATGAGGAAATATTGTGTTTACCTACTTGTTGCCGGCCAATGTATAGTTCATGTTTTAACAAATTATTTTCTGAAGCTAGTATTATCAATGAAAACAAGTTATTATGGAAATAAGTCAAGTCAAGCATGTTGCTTTTCCACTAGGAATAAATATAAGTACTTACAAAGACTCACGCAACGTTATACTAAAATAACTATAAGAGTTACACAAATTAATTAAAATAAAAACAAATGCCTACAATGTAAAGGTGCGTGATGTCACGAATATAAAGGTTTGGGCAAACCTCATTCACTGATTTTTACTGGGAACCCATGGTCGGAAGTTAGTTATGTCGATTTATTGCAAGATTGGGCAGAAATTTGCATTGTGGGTTGAGCATGAATTGTTAAATGTTATTGTTAAAAGTCGTCTTTTTTTTCTTTTTTTTAAAACAATATATTTTTTTACAAAATATGAAAAATAATGTTCATTTAAAGGGAATAATTTTAAATTTTGTGTTGGTGTATACGTGTTGGCGAGAATAATGACAGACCTATTTGAACTAATAGAAATACATCTACAAATTGATTTCACTTCATAGGCTTCATCCATTATATATTTTCCGGTTTCATTAGAACTAAAATTTATTAAATCAATCATGATATCAGATGCTTTTCTTTAACTATCCGTTGTAATGTATATTTTTACTAGGACTTTATATACTGTTGATAAGATAATTATTAAAATTATGTCAATGTAGGTTTCACGTGTGACTTACCGTGGCTGAACCTGAAACTTGTGTTATGATGGTTGTTGCAACCACTTGAAGCGTGTAGGCACCGCTAGCAGCCGGCGCAGACAAATGTATCTCACCTTCATTGTTTATTGAAATACGGCTCTGAAGGTGATCTAAAAAATAATAAATATTCCAATTAAAAGTCCTTCCTAACTTAATACTTATAATTTGTCGATCAACGAGCAATAAGATACTCAGTACTTTTGCTATCAAAATAATACAGGCATGAATTATTTTTTATTAACGTGCTAATTTGAGTTTTGTTAAAATCACATAGCACCTGATTTAGACTAATATAATAAACTTTTAGATAAATGGTTTAAGTGACCTACTCCTTCACCATAAAACCAGGAAATATGGCTTCTATGTGCCTTGTTTGGATGAAATAATATTTTTGTATTACATAGCTACATAGAAACATTTAGCAGTAATGTATATTTTTGATGTATCATCATCATCATCATCATCTTCAGCCTACTCATTCCACTGCTGGACGTAGGCCTCCCCTAATGCGCGCCACTTATCCCGGTCCTCCGCTCTCCTCATCCAGCCCTTCCCGGCAACCATACGCAGGTCGTCGGACCACCGGGCTGGAGGGCGTCCTACACTACGTTTGCCGAGACGCGGTCTCCACTCTAGGACTCGTTTGCTCCAACGGCCATCGGTCCTACGACTGATGTGGCCGGCCCATTGCCACTTCAGCTTGCTGATCCTGCGAGCTATGTCAGTTACCTTAGTTCTCTTACGGATATCCTCATTTCTGATTTTATCCGTAAGAGATACGCCTAACATAGCTCGCTCCATAGCACGCTGAGCAACTTGGAATTTCTGGACCAGCCCCATCGTCAGTGTCCACGTCTCGGCTCCGTATGTCATTACGGGTAGGACGCACTGCTCGAAGACTTTTGTCTTCAGGCATTGCGGAATGGTCGACGTGAAGATTTGTCTGAGCTTGCCGAATGCCGCCCAGCCCAACTGGATCCTCCTATTAGCTTCTCCCTCGAAGTTGTGGCGGCCTACCCGTATCTTGTGACCAAGATACACATACTCGTCCACAACCCCGAGGGGAACGCCATTGACGGTCACTGGTCTTGGCATGACGTGCTCGTTGAACATAACTTTCGTCTTGTCCAAATTCATGCCAAGACCCACTCGTCGAGAGGAATCGAGAGGATTTGATGTATGAGATGTATAAATAAAAACTTCGTTGAAGGAGTCACATACTAATTCGTCTTGCTGCAGGTCCACGTTCATTAGTCCAAGTAAGGAACTTGTGGTTTATTTAACAAACTTTGCCTATAGTTTGGAATCTGATAATAAAGCTGTGCGTGTGTAAAGAATGTTTCAGCCAGGATAATAATAATTTTTTGCTGATAGCTGTTATAATAAGGTAAAACATCAAATCAAAATTAGGCAACAATGGTATACACGGTCGTTATTTTTAAGGCAGTTTTAATCTAAATATGTTAATAGAAAACAGTTTTAATTTATGTTTCGATAAACATTATATACGTTAACATCAAAAAAAGCAACAATACAATGAATAAAATATAATACAAATATTAATTTGAAAATAAAAATTAAAATCCTACATTGGTACCTAATGTGTCTTTTCACTTCTAATTTGTGTTATTTGATAAGTGTTTTATTAATCAATTCATACCATTGTCAAGTACTAGGGAGTATTTTAGTAATTCCATGTTGTCAGCAGTAGCTTCCACTCGGCCTATGATGCCGGTTTGATCATCTCCGACTTGAAGAACGTAAGATGGTGAACTGAAGGACACCGATGGAAGCACCGGATTTTCTGGAGATAAAATAATTCAATTAAATAAAATGCATTTATGAATCTGAATAACGGATGTTGCTATAGGACATAGTATAAAAAGAGTGAGTGACGCCCCTGGTGTTCAAGCATCCATAGGCACGGTAACCGCTTCCCATCAGGTGGGATCGTATACCTATCTGCAACCTTAGTGATAAAAAGAGAAAAAAAGTATGACTCCAATTTTAACCATACCGGTTTAAATAAAAAAGTAAGTAGGTTCTTAAACCAGTTATTTATTTATTGTTTACAATGAATTTATTTTCAAATAATACCTAAGTATATGTTACCTGATTCTATGACATTAAGTAGAAGCACTGCACTGGCGGTATCTGCATGCAATTCAAGCACCACCTGGGTGACGGTAGATGGCAACGTTACCGCTCCAGACCTTTGCACGGTAACGACCCCGTTTGATACGACAGCCTCAAACGCACTTGCATATTCTGAAAATTACATAAACCAATTACAATAAAACAATTAATATCTTAATCTTCATTTTCACACACGGTTTTGATTCCTAAGTAAGTAGAGCTTGTTTTATAGTAACCAGACAGCTGATATACAGCATATTCTATTGCTGCTAACACAATACTATTTTTAAAAACCAGTCCTATTTTACTGAGTTAACTCGAGGCACTTGACTTCCGCTTCCTATTATTAATATTCTACGTTAGGTGATATATTTAAGGGCATTTGGAATTAAGATAAGACGTAAGTGTATGAATAAAAATACATAGGTACTTTATTACGCTGTAAACTATTAATGTAATCCTATGGGGGTTTAAATATGTTATAATTAGCGGCTTGCTAATCTTAAAAAGTAGCCTATGTCCTTTCTCAGGGTCTAGACTATCTGTGTACCAAATTTCATTTGAATCGGTTTTAGCGAGACAGACAGACCGAGTTACTTTCGCATTTATAATATTAGTTGGAGTGAATAGAAAACATGTTCTGCATAAATTTGAACTGTCACCCTATGACTGTTGGTGAGATACATCCCTGTGACAGATGGACGGAAGGACGGACGGACATCTGAGGGTTTGGAATAGGCTTACATTGCATAAAAATATGATTATCATAAAGATATTTTGCATGAATCAACTACAAGTACCTAACCTACATGTACACTTACGATACAAGTTTATATTTAGATTAAAACACTTGAAACTATGATAAATACCTTAAGTGGGAAGTGATTAATGAAATTATGTTATGATTAATCGTTTTATGTGGGTACGTAGGTAAGTATGACAGAATTATATTTATCTGACCAATGATTTCAACCGCGAATCATAATTTTTTTCTAGAAAAAATTAACCTACCTAACGTAAATGATCTATTGAGGTACCTACTTATAAAGATTTGTTCAAATCCATTTCACCATTATTGGCCGAAAAAGTAACCTACATCAATCAATTCGAATAAAGAAAACTTTCGCATTTATGATATAACTACAGGTAATTACGTACCATTATTAGAATATAATATGCAGACTATTTTTAATTATTTTTAGTATTCATATTTTTTACCTCCAAGTAGCTGAACACTAGTTCCGGTAAATCCTGATAGTGTAATGGATTCATGTTGAACAACACCAAGCTGTAGTAAGCCCGTGTACAACACTTTTCCGAATGAAACCGCATTCTGTATATCTGCAAAAAATATATTTTTTTTAAAACCACATATGAAAAATTACGCTAACTTATAACTATTCTTAAACTAAACGGCCCTATCGAACGAAAACCACAGATGTTTGCTGAAAATTTAAATAGCTGAAAACAATATTATATAGGTAGGTACTAGGTGTTACAAGTTGGAAATGTAAATAACAGAAACAGAACTATTGTAACTTATAGCTTATAGATCATTTGTTTTATGTAGGTACATATCTAATCTTATAAGTGTCATGATAAAATGATAAATAAAACAAAAGCCCCTTTATCTTGAATCAATGAATCCTTCATTGATTCATTCGTATTCGTATGGTAATGCAAGACGATCTTTTAAATATAAGATGGCCCCTAGTGTTTAAAAATATCCCGCAATAAACGTAAAAACATATCTTGAATGTTCTTCATTATTATAGCAATTAAGATGTGAATGTTTCAGCTTTCATACTGTCAAAGAGCAAGGTATATAGGTACCTAGGCAAAATAGACCAAGGGTCACAATACAGAATAAAAAAAAATGAAATTTCAAAGCTTACCATCATCGAGTGATATGACAATTGTTGCTTTGGCCGTCGAACTTCCAGGTATTTGAGCTATTATAGAGAATATTAAATAGCTGTGATTCATTAACACATCGTCAGGAATAGGCGATGACACTGCCAAAGTAATTGAGTTGCCGTTCACCATTATTACAAAACATCGCGAGAGTTCTGAAAAACCATAAAATTCATTATATAAAGAACACCTATCCTTAAAACAATTTTAAAACTTACACATTAAACATATCTTAATAATTATGGACTGCATAATGCCCTTATATTACTTGAGAACAGACACTCTTTTGTTTTGTTAATGTAGGATAGCAGTTTTGATTACCAAAAAATAAATTTCGTTTTCAGATTGAATGTACTGTTGTTGTAAGCGGAAACTTATTGGAAAAATCTTTTCGGTCAATAAGATTTATGACAGAAGATAAAAAAAAGAGAATTCATTAAGAAGTTTCCTGCATGGTAACTATAGTATTAAGGGTTACTTTCACAACAATTTGCCTGTACGTTAAGGTCAGGATAAATGACAAGAAAGTATTGATAAAGCATGAAATATAAACAACTGATAGTAATAAAATCAACAGATTCGAACTAAAACTATTATCACAAACCTCCGTCGAGCATAAATACAACATTTTCTTCAAACCCTGACGCTAGAGAGACAGGGTTAGCGAACGTAAGACCGTGTTGTTCAGAATAGGTGCCTGTGTAGAAAGGCTCATCAAACACAAGTTCAACTGCTGCTGGAACATTCTCGCGGACAAACCCAAACACTATAGTAGCAAATGCGGTCATGGCTGGCGGTGCTGACGCTCTGATGTCAAGCCATATAAAGCCATTTTCAGGTATTGATTCCTCTGGGATCGGTGTTTGTAGAGCAATCGTAACCTCAGGACCCACGGATGAAATTGTGAAGTAGCTTGCCATTTCTGGAGTATAACAGATTACAAAAATTGACGTTTATGTGTCAAAATAGTACACAAATTGGCTAAACTATTGGGATATTTACCTCCGTGTATCGAAAACGTTACATCTTGTGTATAACCCTCGCTCAGTGTAATCGTTTGTATGTTTGCCGTGTTATTATCGATAGAACCGACGTAGGTGACACGGTCAAAACCAAGCACATTATTTTCGGTAAATTCTGAAAAAAAAAACCATGCCATTAATTGAAGAAAGTCTGTTATTATGTGTAACCGCTACTCAATTATGCGATCGTACCGTCTTGGAGTGAAATCACAATAGTGGCGCTTGCAGACACACTGCCCGCCCTCTCAGCTACGATGACAAATGTGAGATGTTGATTGTTGGCCAACACGGCGACAGGGATAGATGACACTATCGTCAGTGATACTGAGTTACCAAGTTGTACCAGTCCAAACCACTGAGAATATTCTGTTGAAAAATATATGAAATATTACCACTTTTAAGGAGACCACATTTATAGTATACAATTGAAGTGATAAGTAAATACGAACCTCCATCCAGTTTAAACGAAACACTTGCGTCGAAGCCTGACGCTAGTGAGACAGGGTTAGCGAACGTAAGACCGTCTTGTTCAGAATAGGTGCCTGTGTAGAACGGCTCATCAAACACAAGTTCAACTGCTGCTGGAACATTCTCGCGGACAAACCCAAACACTATAGTAGCAAATGCGGTCACGGCTGGCGGTGCTGACGCTCTGATGTCAAGCCATATAAAGCCATTTTCAGGTATTGATTCCTCTGGGATCGGTGTTTGTAGAGCAATCGTAACCTCAGGACCCACGGATGAAATTGTGAAGTAGCTTGCCATTTCTGGAGTATAACAGATTACAAAAATTGACGTTTATGTGTCAAAATAGTACACAAATTGGCTAAACTATTGGGATATTTACCTCCGTGTATCGAAAACGTTACATCTTGTGTATAACCCTCGCTCAGTGTAATCGTTTGTATGTTTGCCGTGTTATTATCGATAGAACCGACGTAGGTGACACGGTCAAAACCAAGCACATTATTTTCGGTGAATTCTGAAAAAAAAAACCATGCCATTAATTGAAGAAAGTCTATTATTATGTGTAACCGCTACTCAATTATGCGATCGTACCGTCTTGGAGTGAAATCACAATAGTGGCGCTTGCAGACACACTGCCCGCCCTCTCAGCTACGATGACAAATGTGAGATGTTGATTGTTGGCCAACACGGCGACAGGGATAGATGACACTATCGTCAGTGATACTGAGTTACCAAGTTGTACCAGTCCAAACCACTGAGAATATTCTGTTAAAAAATATATGAAATATTACCACTTTTAAGGAGACCACATTTATAGTATACAATTGAAGTGATAAGTAAATACGAACCTCCATCCAGTTTAAACGAAACACTTGCGTCGAAGCCTGACGCTAGTGAGACAGAGTTAGCGAACGTAAGACCGTCTTGTTCAGAATAGGTGCCTGTGTAGAACGGCTCATCAAACACAAGTTCAACTGCTGCTGGAACATTCTCGCGGACAAACCCAAACACTATAGTAGCAAATGCGGTCATGGCTGGCGGTGCTGACGCTCTGATGTCAAGCCATATAAAGCCATTTTCAGGTATTGATTCCTCTGGGATCGGTGTTTGTAGAGCAATCGTAACCTCAGGACCCACGGATGAAATTGTGAAGTAGCTTGCCATTTCTGGAGTATAACAGATTACAAAAATTGACGTTTATGTGTCAAAATAGTACACAAATTGGCTAAACTATTGGGATATTTACCTCCGTGTATCGAAAACGTTACATCTTGTGTATAACCCTCGCTCAGTGTAATCGTTTGTATGTTTGCCGTGTTATTATCGATAGAACCGACGTAGGTGACACGGTCAAAACCAAGCACATTATTTTCGGTGAATTCTGAAAAAAAAAACCATGCCATTAATTGAAGAAAGTCTATTATTATGTGTAACCGCTACTCAATTATGCGATCGTACCGTCTTGGAGTGAAATCACAATAGTGGCGCTTGCAGACACACTGCCCGCCCTCTCAGCTACGATGACAAATGTGAGATGTTGATTGTTGGCCAACACGGCGACAGGGATAGATGACACTATCGTCAGTGATACTGAGTTACCAAGTTGTACCAGTCCAAACCACTGAGAATATTCTGTTAAAAAATATATGAAATATTACCACTTTTAAGGAGACCACATTTATAGTATACAATTGAAGTGATAAGTAAATACGAACCTCCATCCAGTTTAAACGAAACACTTGCGTCGAAGCCTGACGCTAGTGAGACAGGGTTAGCGAACGTAAGACCGTCTTGTTCAGAATAGGTGCCTGTGTAGAACGGCTCATCAAACACAAGTTCAACTGCTGCTGGAACATTCTCGCGGACAAACCCAAACACTATAGTAGCAAATGCGGTCACGGCTGGCGGTGCTGACGCTCTGATGTCAAGCCATATAAAGCCATTTTCAGGTATTGATTCCTCTGGGATCGGTGTTTGTAGAGCAATCGTAACCTCAGGACCCACGGATGAAATTGTGAAGTAGCTTGCCATTTCTGGAGTATAACAGATTACAAAAATTGACGTTTATGTGTCAAAATAGTACACAAATTGGCTAAACTATTGGGATATTTACCTCCGTGTATCGAAAACGTTACATCTTGTGTATAACCCTCGCTCAGTGTAATCGTTTGTATGTTTGCCGTTTTATTATCGATAGAACCGACGTAGGTGACACGGTCAAAACCAAGCACATTATTTTCGGTAAATTCTGAAAAAAAAAACCATGCCATTAATTGAAGAAAGTCTGTTATTATGTGTAACCGCTACTCAATTATGCGATCGTACCGTCTTGGAGTGAAATCACAATAGTGGCGCTTGCAGACACACTGCCCGCCCTCTCAGCTACGATGACAAATGTGAGATGTTGATTGTTGGCCAACACGGCGACAGGGATAGATGACACTATCGTCAGTGATACTGAGTTACCAAGTTGTACCAGTCCAAACCACTGAGAATATTCTGTTAAAAAATATATGAAATATTACCACTTTTAAGGAGACCACATTTATAGTATACAATTGAAGTGATAAGTAAATACGAACCTCCATCCAGTTTAAACAAAACACTTGCGTCGAAGCCTGACGCTAGTGAGACAGGGTTAGCGAACGTAAGACCGTCTTGTTCAGAATAGGTGCCTGTGTAGAACGGCTCATCAAACACAAGTTCAACTGCTGCTGGAACATTCTCGCGGACAAACCCAAACACTATAGTAGCAAATGCGGTCATGGCTGGCGGTGCTGACGCTCTGATGTCAAGCCATATAAAGCCATTTTCAGGTATTGATTCCTCTGGGATCGGTGTTTGTAGAGCAATCGTAACCTCAGGACCCACGGATGAAATTGTGAAGTAGCTTGCCATTTCTGGAGTATAACAGATTACAAAAATTGACGTTTATGTGTCAAAATAGTACACAAATTGGCTAAACTATTGGGATATTTACCTCCGTGTATCGAAAACGTTACATCTTGTGTATAACCCTCGCTCAGTGTAATCGTTTGTATGTTTGCCGTGTTATTATCGATAGAACCGACGTAGGTGACACGGTCAAAACCAAGCACATTATTTTCGGTGAATTCTGAAAAAAAAAAACCATGCCATTAATTGAAGAAAGTCTATTATTATGTGTAACCGCTACTCAATTATGCGATCGTACCGTCTTGGAGTGAAATCACAATAGTGGCGCTTGCAGACACACTGCCCGCCCTCTCAGCTACGATGACAAATGTGAGATGTTGATTGTTGGCCAACACGGCGACAGGGATAGATGACACTATCGTCAGTGATACTGAGTTACCAAGTTGTACCAGTCCAAACCACTGAGAATATTCTGTTAAAAAATATATGAAATATTACCACTTTTAAGGAGACCACATTTATAGTATACAATTGAAGTGATAAGTAAATACGAACCTCCATCCAGTTTAAACGAAACACTTGCGTCGAAGCCTGACGCTAGTGAGACAGGGTTAGCGAACGTAAGACCGTCTTGTTCAGAATAGGTGCCTGTGTAGAACGGCTCATCAAACACAAGTTCAACTGCTGCTGGAACATTCTCGCGGACAAACCCAAACACTATAGTAGCAAATGCGGTCATGGCTGGCGGTGCTGACGCTCTGATGTCAAGCCATATAAAGCCATTTTCAGGTATTGATTCCTCTGGGATCGGTGTTTGTAGAGCAATCGTCCCCTCAGGACCCACGGATGAAATTGTGAAGTAGCTTGCCATTTCTGGAGTATAACAGATTACAAAAATTGACGTTTATGTGTCAAAATAGTACACAAATTGGCTAAACTATTGGGATATTTACCTCCGTGTATCGAAAACGTTACATCTTGTGTATAACCCTCGCTCAGTGTAATCGTTTGTATGTTTGCCGTGTTATTATCGATAGAACCGACGTAGGTGACACGGTCAAAACCAAGCACATTATTTTCGGTGAATTCTGAAAAAAAAAACCATGCCATTAATTGAAGAAAGTCTATTATTATGTGTAACCGCTACTCAATTATGCGATCGTACCGTCTTGGAGTGAAATCACAATAGTGGCGCTTGCAGACACACTGCCCGCCCTCTCAGCTACGATGACAAATGTGAGATGTTGATTGTTGGCCAACACGGCGACAGGGATAGATGACACTATCGTCAGTGATACTGAGTTACCAAGTTGTACCAGTCCAAACCACTGAGAATATTCTGTTAAAAAATATATGAAATATTACCACTTTTAAGGAGACCACATTTATAGTATACAATTGAAGTGATAAGTAAATACGAACCTCCATCCAGTTTAAACGAAACACTTGCGTCGAAGCCTGACGCTAGTGAGACAGGGTTAGCGAACGTAAGACCGTCTTGTTCAGAATAGGTGCCTGTGTAGAACGGCTCATCAAACACAAGTTCAACTGCTGCTGGAACATTCTCGCGGACAAACCCAAACACTATAGTAGCAAATGCGGTCATGGCTGGCGGTGCTGACGCTCTGATGTCAAGCCATATAAAGCCATTTTCAGGTATTGATTCCTCTGGGATCGGTGTTTGTAGAGCAATCGTAACCTCAGGACCCACGGATGAAATTGTGAAGTAGCTTGCCATTTCTGGAGTATAACAGATTACAAAAATTGACGTTTATGTGTCAAAATAGTACACAAATTGGCTAAACTATTGGGATATTTACCTCCGTGTATCGAAAACGTTACATCTTGTGTATAACCCTCGCTCAGTGTAATCGTTTGTATGTTTGCCGTGTTATTATCGATAGAACCGACGTAGGTGACACGGTCAAAACCAAGCACATTATTTTCGGTAAATTCTGAAAAAAAAAACCATGCCATTAATTGAAGAAAGTCTGTTATTATGTGTAACCGCTACTCAATTATGCGATCGTACCGTCTTGGAGTGAAATCACAATAGTGGCGCTTGCAGACACACTGCCCGCCCTCTCAGCTACGATGACAAATGTGAGATGTTGATTGTTGGCCAACACGGCGACAGGGATAGATGACACTATCGTCAGTGATACTGAGTTACCAAGTTGTACCAGTCCAAACCACTGAGAATATTCTGTTAAAAAATATATGAAATATTACCACTTTTAAGGAGACCACATTTATAGTATACAATTGAAGTGATAAGTAAATACGAACCTCCATCCAGTTTAAACGAAACACTTGCGTCGAAGCCTGACGCTAGTGAGACAGGGTTAGCGAACGTAAGACCGTCTTGTTCAGAATAGGTGCCTGTGTAGAACGGCTCATCAAACACAAGTTCAACTGCTGCTGGAACATTCTCGCGGACAAACCCAAACACTATAGTAGCAAATGCGGTCATGGCTGGCGGTGCTGACGCTCTGATGTCAAGCCATATAAAGCCATTTTCAGGTATTGATTCCTCTGGGATCGGTGTTTGTAGAGCAATCGTAACCTCAGGACCCACGGATGAAATTGTGAAGTAGCTTGCCATTTCTGGAGTATAACAGATTACAAAAATTGACGTTTATGTGTCAAAATAGTACACAAATTGGCTAAACTATTGGGATATTTACCTCCGTGTATCGAAAACGTTACATCTTGTGTATAACCCTCGCTCAGTGTAATCGTTTGTATGTTTGCCGTGTTATTATCGATAGAACCGACGTAGGTGACACGGTCAAAACCAAGCACATTATTTTCGGTGAATTCTGAAAAAAAAAACCATGCCATTAATTGAAGAAAGTCTATTATTATGTGTAACCGCTACTCAATTATGCGATCGTACCGTCTTGGAGTGAAATCACAATAGTGGCGCTTGCAGACACACTGCCCGCCCTCTCAGCTACGATGACAAATGTGAGATGTTGATTGTTGGCCAACACGGCGACAGGGATAGATGACACTATCGTCAGTGATACTGAGTTACCAAGTTGTACCAGTCCAAACCACTGAGAATATTCTGTTAAAAAATATATGAAATATTACCACTTTTAAGGAGACCACATTTATAGTATACAATTGAAGTGATAAGTAAATACGAACCTCCATCCAGTTTAAACGAAACACTTGCGTCGAAGCCTGACGCTAGTGAGACAGGGTTAGCGAACGTAAGACCGTCTTGTTCAGAATAGGTGCCTGTGTAGAACGGCTCATCAAACACAAGTTCAACTGCTGCTGGAACATTCTCGCGGACAAACCCAAACACTATAGTAGCAAATGCGGTCATGGCTGGCGGTGCTGACGCTCTGATGTCAAGCCATATAAAGCCATTTTCAGGTATTGATTCCTCTGGGATCGGTGTTTGTAGAGCAATCGTAACCTCAGGACCCACGGATGAAATTGTGAAGTAGCTTGCCATTTCTGGAGTATAACAGATTACAAAAATTGACGTTTATGTGTCAAAATAGTACACAAATTGGCTAAACTATTGGGATATTTACCTCCGTGTATCGAAAACGTTACATCTTGTGTATAACCCTCGCTCAGTGTAATCGTTTGTATGTTTGCCGTGTTATTATCGATAGAACCGACGTAGGTGACACGGTCAAAACCAAGCACATTATTTTCGGTAAATTCTGAAAAAAAAAACCATGCCATTAATTGAAGAAAGTCTGTTATTATGTGTAACCGCTACTCAATTATGCGATCGTACCGTCTTGGAGTGAAATCACAATAGTGGCGCTTGCAGACACACTGCCCGCCCTCTCAGCTACGATGACAAATGTGAGATGTTGATTGTTGGCCAACACGGCGACAGGGATAGATGACACTATCGTCAGTGATACTGAGTTACCAAGTTGTACCAGTCCAAACCACTGAGAATATTCTGTTAAAAAATATATGAAATATTACCACTTTTAAGGAGACCACATTTATAGTATACAATTGAAGTGATAAGTAAATACGAACCTCCATCCAGTTTAAACGAAACACTTGCGTCGAAGCCTGACGCTAGTGAGACAGGGTTAGCGAACGTAAGACCGTTTTGTTCAGAATAGGTGCCTGTGTAGAAAGGCTCATCAAACACAAGTTCAACTGCTGCTGGAACATTCTCGCGGATAAACTCAAATACTATCGTAGTATATGCGGTCGTGGCAGAAGGTGCTGTTGCAATTACATCAAGCAATGTAAAGCCATTTTCGGGAATCGATTGTTCTGGAATCACTGTTTGGAGATCGATTGCTATATTAGGCCCAACGTTTGAAATCTTGAAGTAATCTGCCATTTCTAAAACAAGAAAGAGAAAAATTGTTTAAAGCAAATTATATTATGTTTCATCATTTAAAATGCGTTGAACTTATATTTAAGTTTAGTGCAAAGTTATACTCTTTAAAATGGGTATGCCAAATATAAAACGTATGTAAATTGTTATGTTTTTTCCTATTATATAAAACTGGCCAATTACGACGCGGACTCACTCACGAAGGGTTCCGTATCAAAAAAAAGAACATAATTGCCGCGAATAAAAATAACTACTGTCGATAGAAATTTATTTCGTTTATTAATTACGGTCACTCTTTAAATAATAATTTCAAGAAATAGAAGAATTTGTTCGACATTTATTGTTATTTATTTATTAATAATAGAAAACATAAATGAGTGCTCATATTTTAAAAATATTTTACGGTTTCGAGTAAGTATGCAAGGTATTTATTAATTCTTGTTTACCGTAGATTTGTGAATTTGTTGTCTTTATATTTAACTACTGTTTAGGACTAATATGCTTCTGGCAAGCATTGACAGTTGGCAAAAAACATTTTGTTACTTTACTTACCACCATGTAATGTAAACACAACATTTTCTGTATATCCATTCGCTAGAATTATTTGTTGCAATGAAGCTGTATCATTTTGAATATAACCAACGTAATTAATCCTTTCAAAGCCCAGGATAGTTGTTTGCGGGATATCTAAAAAAGAGCATATTATTTTTTATCACAATACAAACAAATTTGTATTTTGGATATTCAAGAGTGCTTACCGTTTATTAGTGATAAGACAATTGTTGCTGTAGCGATGCGTCCAGAACTTCGGGCTTCAATAGTTAAAATTAGCTGATGGTAGATGTCGAATAAATTTGTTGGAAAAGGACTAGTCAACATGATTGACATATAATTTTCCATGTAAACTATTTCAAATAGTTCATTATAACCTTAAAAAAAGGATTGTTTTATAATAGCTCATTTAACTTTCACAAAATGGTCACTATTCTCTTGTTATAAGTATAAGATCCATCGATAATGCATCGACATTGGTACGAGTATAAATATCTCTGTACTACTTAAACATGACATAGGTATATTTTTGACCTAAATTAAAGTGTGTGTAAGTAGATTTTAGCATGATACAATTACTCCCCTTTATTTTTTAGTCTGTTAGCAATTCCAGGCACAATATACCTATCTATGTAAAAATATAGAAATATCTAGTACCTCCCAAAAGTGACAACTGAACTGTTTCATTGCTTTCATCTTGTAATCTTATCTGTTCATTGAAAATAAATCCACTGGTTTCCGAATAGGAGCCAACGTAATAATTCTCTTCGAAAGCAAATGTGGCCTCAGAATCAGTCGACGTAATAAGTTCCAGAACAATCGTAGCGTGAGCTCGGGTATTTTCATTTTGAACTTCTAACGTAAATACCAATATATTATTTGCTTCCAATACTTCAACCGGCAGCACTTCTATTAGCTGAATCGTGAATATTCCACCGATATCCGTTATCTGGAAATATTTTGCGTAATCTAAAAAGGACTAGAAAATCCTTACAACAGTATTCAACAATAAAGTACACGCCTCATTTAATATTAGACCATACCTCCGAGTAGCGAATGAGTTACATATTCCGAATATCCTTCTTCAAGCCTTATTGCATCCAAAGTTAAATCACTATTTTCAATTGATCCCGTATAAAAGTCTCTTATAAATCTCAGTGATGTAACTAGGGCTATGTCTAAAATAATGTATTGTTAAAATGTGGTTCAGTTTATATTTAAGTAATATTTTTTCCAAATATGTTATATAGGTACTGAGTATAAGCCAAATCACACAATTAACTTAGTATTTTAAGTACATGTGAAATAGATAAAATACTAAAAGAAAAATGACTGCTGTGTAAGTCATTTACATTTGTACTAGTTTTTGTAATTATCATTAATTGAATATTACTGTATAAAATAGGTTAATCAGGACTTAAGAGTTTTCATGACATACACTATACATGTAGTTGTCACACAGATTAATTACAATATTGCGCATACTAAGTTTATTTAGTAACCTTGTCATAGCGATATAGTTTATATATACGATTATTAAGAGTTAAGTAAATTGGAATAACCTGTTATAGAAATCACAACAGCAGTATGCCCAGATAAACTTCCAGGATTTTCAGCAACGATTGAGAATATAAAATGGGTTTTATCCGATATTTGTGGTACACTATCTGGTTTAACTGCTAAAGTAAAACTATTTTCAACATTTTGTTCTACAATTATAAACCATTGTGAATCATCTGCAAATAAATTTTCAACGATAAAATGAGTGCCATTATTTTTATTACCTACAGATTTAATATTATTAAACTTACCACCCGATAGTGAAAATGTTACAGATTCATTAAATCCTTGTATTAATTTTATGGTATCATCGAATATTAAGCCATTTTCTTCGGAATATTTCCCAGTATAGTAAGGTCGTTCAAACAATGGTGTAAATATTTGTGGCTCAGTATCCTTTAAAATATTTATTACCAGAGTCGTAAAACCTGTTACTGTTTCGGGATATGAAGCTTTAAAATCCAATATGATAAATTTATTCTCATTTAATACTTCATCTGGGATTTCTGTTGTTTCTATATTCACTATGTTATTAACAATTGATAGTGTAAAATATGATGAGTAGTCTGTAATTAATTTGTAAATTGTATTTGTAATAAATAAAACAATTGAATATTTATTTTAATTCATAGTAAGTACTTTTAGCAAAATACCTCCACTCATTTCCACAAGAATAGCTTCAGAATGTTCTTCAGTAAGTCTTATTGCTGGGATTTGCAGTTCGCCGTTATGGAATGTACCAACATAACTGGTTTGCTCAAATCGTAGCACAATTTGCTCCGGTACATCTGGAATGAAGCAAAATATTAATATTTATTCTATTTAAAATCGTTTTGCTTTTCGTTTGTTGAGATTTTTTTGCAGAAATTAACGAAACCACTATGGGTATGCCTATTTTAGTTATTTGAAGAGTTCCCTCGATTCCTCTTGGATCCTATTTTCACAAAAACATATAGATTACAATGTGACCAAATAAATAATAAACGAAAAAGTTCTGATACTATAAAAATAATATGGCTAAGGAACAGTTAAAAGCATTGTTTTTAATTACATATAATGAAATACCTTTAGGTAAGTCGATAAATATAGCCGATTGCCCACTTTCAGCGTTAGGTTTCGTTGCAATAATACTTAATAAGAATTGATTATTATTTTGCAGAATCGTTTCTGGGATTGGAGTATCGGCTCTTAATGTTAGGGAATTTTCGATTTGTACTAAATTAAATAGCACTGCTGATTCTGTAAGAGTGAACACAATATATAGTATAATGTTTAATGACCCATAATAGAACAAACTTTATTTTTAAGTATTACCTCCATCTAAAGTAAACGTGACAGTTTCGTCATAACCAGATGCTAAAGATATCTCATCTAGGAACTGTAACCCCATCTCCTCAGTGTAAACACCTGAGTAATACGCCTTACTAAAGACTGGTGGTATAATATCTTTCGTAATGATATCAATTATTATACTAGCAAATGTAGAAATAGCTCTTTCTCTTCGGGCTTCTATCTCCAATACAATAAAACTATTATTTTGAACAATTACATCTGGCAGTGGATTTTCTAATGTAACTGATACCGTATTACTGATACCAGATATTGAGAAATACGATATTAAATCTGCAAAAATAAGAGCAGTGTAAAAATAAAACGTATTTACTACATTGACGCCAAATAGAATATAAAACTTTTACCTCCACTAAGTAAAAATTCAGTGTCTGTCGTAAAACCTGTATCAAGTACTATATTTTGTAACGACAGTGTATCATCCTCTATAGAACCAATATAGTTCGTTTGCCCAAATCTCATCACAGTGTATTCTGTTAATTCTGAAAATTATATTAGTGCATTTAAATGATCAACTCAATTTTTTTAAAGTCTAGTAGGTAAGTAATCTGTAATCCCATTTTTTTATAAAACAATAACTTTGACTCCAGCTTTGTACAATAATGATAAGTACTAAATTCTAAGTTATAATAGTACAAAGTGCTTACATACCTAATGGGAACCTTATGAAGATGGCAGCATTAGCGCCGACAGTTAAATCCTTTTCAGCTCGGATAATAAAAGACAAAACTTTTTCATTAAATATGACTTCCTCTGGAATGGCTGATTGTAATGAAAGAATAACGCTGTTCCCAGTATTAGTTATTGTAAAATAATGAGCGTGCTCTGAAATTAGTTAATGTGATATCTGTAACTTTTACTTTTAAATAAATTAATTGTAATACTTAGTCGAATCTATAGATACATTATTTTTTATTAAAATGTACATACTCAGCAACATTATAATTTAAGCAGAATCAATTTAATATACTTTTTATTGCCGAAAATTTCTAACCTCCTTCGATTCTGAATGTAACAGTCGCGTCATAGCCTTGAACTAAATTAATATTTTCGATTTCTATATCTGAAGTTCCAGAATATGTTCCATAATAAAGATTTTGGTTAAATATTGGTGTAGTTAAATCATCTTTTATAATTTCTAAAAGTATCATAGCGCTGTTTGGAATTGCATTTAGGCCGGAAGCAGTCAGGGTTAAAATTATATTATTATTTGCAGTTATATAATCATCAGGGAGTTCTCTTGTTAATTGTATGGATACTTGATGCTCTACTAGTGTTATTTCGAAATAGTTCGCCAGGTCTGAAAATTGATAAAATAATTATATGCTAGCACAGTTCATGGGGGATTGGGGGAGTTTTAATTAATATACTTTTATGTAGCATTAATAGGAATAAGTACTTTTTTTGTAAATATGTAATACAGTTCAACTGGACTCACGTACTAAAGTCCCAAGATTTCAAAATTACGATAATTTATTACCATCACTGCGATTTATTTTTAAAAGGATATGTTACTGTAAAAGCGTAGAAATAAAAACAATATTATTATCATTTAGGAAAATTAAACATACCACCAGTGAGAACGAAATTCACATTTTCTTCGTGCCGAACGCTCAGGGTTATCGTCTCAAGTATTAATACATTATCCCGTACGCTTCCTTTATAAGTTTGTGCTTCAAAATGCAATTCTCTAGCTGTAATAGGAAATGTTAAGGAGATAATAATATTATAGATTTTTCAGTAAACCGTCTTAATTGCTGTTACATACTTACGTATAATTTTTTTATTAAAGGCTGCAAATTATTTCTGCAAACAACAGCAGTAAAACCAAGAAAACCGTAAAAATAATAATGAAATATAATTTGGTAGCTATTGTAGAGTTTTCAAGTACGTACCAATGATAGAAAGATACATCACAAACATACATATAAAACTTACCATTATTATACCTTATACATACCCAACTAAATAACGCACCAGCCCATCCTTACAATATTATAAACTGTGGTTTTCGTTCCAAATATTACTTATTAATAATATCGTTAATAATAATCATCGAAAATAGTAATATTAGCATCCATACTTACCCAATAAAACTTATTGGCTAACATTTTCAGATACATATTTATATTTTAGCTTTCTACACCCCATTAGCTTATTGAAGTCTAGAAAGCTTTAATATATAGATAAATCATATTTCAATTTTTCTTCATAGAATAACATCTCTCAAAACCCTTGGCTTTGATCTTAATTTTTAAATACTTACATGTCTTTAATGAGATTGAGATTTTATGATTATCTAATGTAAATAATGTTTTTACTTCACCTTCAGGTAGAGTAATGATGACTGCCGCATTAGCACCGACAGTTCTTGGCTTAGTTGCTCTGACGGAAAGCACGATACGTTGTTCACTGAACAACTCTGGGGGGATGTCAGACGACGTCAACGTTATGGCTGATCCAGTTTGAGCTAATTGAAAATAGCTAGCGTGTTCTGAAAAAATAAATAATGAAAAGTACTTCCAATTGTAAGTCGATTTGTGCAAATTAACTATTTAGTTAAGTCACGCCTAGATAAATTAGATATCGATGAGACAATCTGATAGCATGCTCAGTTTTGTACCTACGATATTTGAAATCAGAGCAATGAATCGTGATTACATATGAATAAAGAAATATGTTTAGTCGTATGGTGTTATATGAAAATTATATTTCTTTTTATGGCAATTAAACAACAGACAAGATTTTATATAATAATATTATACAAATAGCATACATGTCCGTTTTTAAAACTGGTCCAGTCATTCTACCAATTAAGTAACCAAATGTTACATTCGATAAAATTAATGCTTATTTACCTCCATCTAAGTTCACGGATACAGTTTCATCGTAGCCCTGGACAATTGTGATTTGCTCAATGCTCAATCCTGTTGCAGAATCGTATGTGCCAGTGAATATAGGTTGGTTGAATACCGGTGTGACGTTGTCGTCTTTGATTATCTCTAGTGTTATTATAGCTGAAGCAGAACTACGGTCAGTAGTGGCCACAATTTGTAAATAAACAAAGTTATTATTGTTGATAATATCCTCCGCTAGGGGAGACATTGTAACTGTTATTTGATTTCCTTGAAGATTAACGCTGAAGTATGATGAATGTTCTGAAAAAATGTGTCACAAATTATTACAATACATATTCATAAATAACAACGAGTGAAATTATAATCTACATTATTCAAATGATTATTGTATTAAAAAATTATTATTTTTAGGAATATAAAAAATAGTGCATGAATGTATATAAGTATATTTACATACCACTTATTACGTCGATGGAGAGGGAGCTGGTGTCATATCCCTGGCTAAGGGTCAACTGGGAGAGTTTTAGAGCATTGTTCACGATGCTTCCTTCATAATGCGCCCGTTCGAATTTCACACTCACCTCTGAAAACATTTATTTTACGTAAACTATGTGAATTTCATTAAAAGTTTAATCAACATCTATTTTATAGGTACATTTGATTTGATTGTTTTAATGATAGGTTTGGGTACTTTACATTTAGGTATTGCTATTGCACGACAACCGCCATTTTGTAATTTTTGTAAACACATATCTAAAGACGCTTCCTTTTAGCTGTTTAAAAAATCCGAGCTAATATTATATAAATATATTATATAAACATATAAGCATACAAGATACAGGCGAAAGGTATATCTCTTCCTTGGTAGTTGACTTTTAAATATACAAATTAGAATATAGAAACAGCAAAACGTTACTAATACCTGCGGTAGTTGTATACGTACAGTATTTATATCTCAATACTGTACGTATACAACTCAAATCTATACATATCAGTCTCGCAACCCTTAGTTTTGTACCTTAATTCTTAGGTACTCACTTACGTGTCTTTGAAAATATAGAGATTATATGATCTATAATGTAAATAATGTTTATACTTCACCTTCAGGTAGAGTAATGATGACTGCCGCATTAGCACCGACAGTTCTTGGCTTAGTTGCTCTGACGGAAAGCAAGATACGTTGTTCACTGAACAGTTCTGGGGGGATGACAGACGACGTCAACGTGATGGCTGATCCAGTTTGAGCTAATTGAAAATAGCTAGCGTGTTCTGAAAAAATAAATAATGAAAAGTACTTCCAATTGTAAGTCGATTTGTGCAAATTAACTATTTAGTTAAGTATTTACCTCCATCTAAGTTCACGGATACAGTTTCATCGTAGCCCTGGACAATTATGATTTGCTCAATGCTCAATCCAGTGGCAGAATCGTATGTGCCAGTGAATATAGGTTGGTTGAATACCGGTGTGACGGTGTCGTCTTTGATTATCTCTAGTGTTATTATAGCTGAAGCAGAACTACGGTCAGTAGTGGCCAAAATTTGTAAATAAACAAAGTTATTATTGTTGATAATATCCTCCGCTAGGGGAGACATTGTAACTGTTATTTGATTTCCTTGAAGATTAACACTGAAGTATGATGAATATTCTGAAAACAAACGATTACATTACATTACAGAGTCAAAAATAACTACGGGTGAAATCATAATCTATTTTTATTTTCAGATTTTAAGACCAAACTCAGGGTTTTAGTTTTTAATTTGCTACCTACTAGACAGACAAACAAACCATTAATCTTTATTAAAACTGTTTTGAGTTTTACAAAATATATAAACATTATTAAGTAAATGCACATTGTTTATAAGGGTACCTACTTACCACTTATTACGTCGACGGAGAGGGAACTGGTGTCATATCCCTGGGTAAGGGTCAACTGGGAGAGTTGTAGAGCATTGTTCACGATGCTTCCTTCATAATGCGCCCGTTCGAATTCCAAACTCGCCTCTGAAAACATTTATTTTGGTTAAACTTTTCGAATATCATTTAAAGTTTAATCAACTTCCATTTTATCTACAATTTTAGGGATTTAATAAAAATAATTAAAAAATGGTCTACTGCTATAGTCCTACATAAAAATAAATTAATGGCCAACAAAAATAAATCATTGACAGAAATGCTTTTTAACTATTATGTATTATATCATTTAATATATATAAAAGTAATCCAATAAAAAAACCACACTGCAAAAAAACTTTTAAAACCAATTATTTATTATTTATATTCTCTTTGAAAGATCCGTCGCAATGAAGAAATTAACAAACATATACATACAAGATAAGCGCATAACCCTTATTTGGCAGTTGGCTAAAAAAATACACAAATTAGATTTTTTTCACTCATACCTTCAGGTAGCTGTACTATTACTGGTGCAGTATCGCCAGTAGTATATTCTCTATTGGCACGTACTACCAGGATAACTTGAGATTCCGTTATATCTTCCAAGGGTAAATGCGTCACAACAGAAAGAGATATTTGATTATCATTAGCAGCTAGTCCAAAATTACTAGAGCGTTCTGAAAAATAAACACAAATGAAAATTATGCTATATTACTTCAGAATATTGTTTTAAACAAATTAAATTTATTATTTTGTCACGATTTTGCCATAATTAGTACGATATTATAGTACTGAAAATATATACAGTGATGATTAAAATTAGCGTACACTGAAAAAATTCGCTTACCTCCTTCCAAGCTAAATGAAACTTGATTATCGAAGCCCTGTTGAAGAGCTATTGCATCATGTACTACAAGTTGATGATCTTTCGTGTAATTTGCCGTATAAAAGGGTTGTGAAAATACCGGTTCCTCGGGAAATTCAAATTCAGAATCACCAATTATCGTTACTGTTGCAGTTGTTGACCGAGCTGGATCACCAGTAAGGTCAACATCCTATCAAAGAGAAAAAAAAAACCGTAAAAAAAATTGATGTATATATATATATAAATAAATATGTAGGTATATATAAATTAATTAAACTTTTAGTTTGAAATTACTTACCGTTGCCGTGATCCTTAAAGTAATCGGTTCCGGTATCGATCTTATAAATGAAGTAGTTTTAAGCGTAGCTTTGAACTCCTTTGCTACAGTAGAAGACGATGCATCGTATTCAATCGAGAAGTATTGGTTTTCTTCTATTTCATAAACTATTCTTTGTGTAGTAAGATCGATATCTCTAACGGTAATATCATTGAAACATCCAGTTACCAAGAATCCAGGCGGTATGGGAGGTGCAATAGTGAACTCGTAATTACTAGTAGGCATAAATTGTGGTGCGTTGTTATTTGTGTCTACTACATTCAGTAGAAATACCTGTAAGCAATAAATGTTGTCTTTCCACATTATGAATCACCTACGATAATATTCATCGAAATTGTGTGATACGTTAATCCAGTTCTTTGGGGAATACCCTTTATTGCGAGCACTTAGTAGTCTGTTGCCATTTTAGCGTAGCAGAATATCGCAGAATATATACCGGTACTAACGTTCTTTCGTTACATATAGTTCCTGAGGGAAAAAGTTGGTAGGTATTATTAGTTACCAGTGTGCTAGTTCCTCCTCCTGTGCATCTGAATATGATTGTAAAAGAAAATGACTGAGCCGTTTCCTTTTCCTCATAGTCAGCATAGGCAGCATTAGTTACTATGTTAAATTGTGAATCCGTAAAAGAAACGTCTAAGTAAGGCCCACCATTAAGCCCCTCGAAAAAATTAACACTATTTATTCCTGAAAGAAGAAAATTACAATAAGTCGGTTGACTTGATGTTGCAATAACAACTTATTTTTATGAATTATTTCACAATTTTATTATTTGCTTTCATATTTATGCACTATCTTTTGTTATCGATAATGTTCCGGATGCATTTACAAATGATTTCCAACCAATCTAAGGTAGCAATCTAGCATTATGTTTTTTATACATTCTCTTTCAACTCCATTATTATAACAGGGAATTAGCTTATCTAATTATTAGGTCGTGGGTTAGATTCCTACTTAGAAACCACAGGCCTGGCCATGAATTCGCTTGTATATAAATATAAGCATGCGGTCTTTACAAGTCGTACACAATAACGTGACAGAATTGTACAATTGACTGTTAATTGTGTCCATAGTTTAACCTTTGCCATGTGTCCTGGGATTTTGCATTCGAGCATTTGGCACGTTTAGGAAAATCGTTGGTCTATTATTACCACTAATACCAACCTTCAATGTTTGATGTGCTTCTGCTAAAAACAGTGCCCCTAAATGTGTCAACAATACTTTCGGACACTGGTATAAGCCAATTAGTAACACCATCAATTTGACATCCTGTAAAAGATCTATTGCTATTAAAAATCCTATCAGTTATCACTTCTTACAATAAAGTAAGTGATAGAATGAACACTGCCCAGAATATGTATTTCAAAGCCCAATATCATTTGGATTTATTGAGTGGACTTAGGCCCAGCCCGACTTACGGCACGAAAAACCAATTTGATATTAGATAAGAGTTTTTGTTCAATGTTAAATTATTTCTAAGACTAAATTAAATTACATTCCTCAGAACTTCATTCAACAGAAACAATACATCGAAATTACATTAGATTGTACTTAAACAATATAATAATTCACTACTATATTCCTTACCATTGCTGAGGTAAAATGTTGCAAATATAATTCCAAATAACAGATGTGTTCTGCGACCCATGTTTTTCATGTGTTACGGCACTACCTTTGTAAAGGGTGACATTCCTGAAATATGGCGCAAGCAACAAATCATCACATTTTGTCATACGGGTATGATTGAGATGTAAATAATTTTACGACCAGAGTATAGACAGCTAAGAATTATATTACCGGAATGTATTCTGGAATAAATTTTACATATTTAAATATTTTAAACATTTTCAAAATACCAAAAATAACTTACCGATATATTTTATTTTGTATCCAAATTATGTATTGCTTGAGAACTTTAGAATGTATGAAAAATACACGAACCTTTTGAATTAAATAGCCACGGCTCACTCTTAGAACTTAAAACATGAACAAAACAACGTCTTAACACTATAGTCACACTGTAATGATATCAACAAGTACGTCAAAATGACTGAAAAATAGACTTCCAACTGGATATTGATGACTATCGCGAAATTGATGATGATTACAATATCTATCGATTTATATCATGGCGAGGAAATGTACCGATAATACCATTATCGTGGTGCGATAAGACGAAAATGAATAAAACAATAATAATTACTGTAATAATAAGATACCGTTCCTATTATATTTTGAGAATAGTCATCACATGCACGCACGGTGGTAAGGTACTTTGTGGTAACCGGTACCTAACTAAGGTACCTGGTTGGCTGACTACCACACTCAAATTGAAATCTGCAGCCAAACACCTATTGGTGTGTTCCACCAGCTGCACTTGGGGGCTAGTATCCATTCATGGTTTTGTATTCAAGATTGGTTTACATCAGCAATCCCCTGGTATTAGCCCATAGAAGGGGTGACCACTTAACATCAGGTGCACCGTCTACCTGTATGTCAACCTACTGACATTAACAGTTATTATTTTTACCATTAATATTTAACATAGACACACGCACATATCAATATCTAAATAGCATAAGAGAATAAAGGAAAATATTACAGAACATAAAATAAATAATTAAATAAAAATAACGAATATTGTCTCCTTACTTAGACTAAAAGCTTACCGTAAAAAAAAGGCAGAAGTGCGTTTACTTGTTAATTTGATAAAGACAAAATCTGTAATCAGTTTAATTAAACTTCCTATCCCGGGTGGCAAACAATCCGAACCGAAAGTAATGTGGCTTTGAGCAGGGCTTATACAATGTTAGGGTCAGCTGTGGCTTTGTAACATGCGAAACCCTGATTAGAGAGCTGTTAGCTTATTGTTTTACTATTAGCTTACCCAGACTATGTATTGGTTTTCTTAGATTAAGTTTATATCTAGGCGATCATCAGAGAAAACTTTACGGGGCATAGTGCGCCGTGGTGCACAAAAAATATAACTAATTGAATGGATATAACCGATACGCTCCACATTACATTGAGCTGCAATTTGTTAAATCATAACGAAAATTGAATTTGATGACAAGCCGCTTATCTATAGATGAAGATGAACCCTTCAGTTGACCGTTCGCCTTTGATTTTGCGGGATGTACCGCCATCGTACTGTCTAGACTATACGTCATACTCTAGGGGTGTTCAATTATATTCTTATAAGAATTACCTATATATTTTTTGTTTAGATATATCTAGGTATATTCTAGTTTATTAAAAAACTGTAAAATCTGGTAAACTACTTACTACGAAGATCCCATAATAACTGTATAGACCAATCATCTTTCTGAACATGATTACGTCTGTAAGCCAATCATATACACATCTAACCAGGGAAAGACATATCGAGGTTTATAAAATAAATATAAAATAGTGTCAAAATAAAATTTAACACTATGATTAAGAGCTTCATTGCCGATGTAGAAATTGTTTTGAGTGTGGTAATATTATGCTTAAGTGATTTAAGTTAAATATAAATTAGACGTACGTTTTTCATATTGTAACAAAATTTGTCTAACACGTGTTAAAGATTATTATACCTTACATGTTATTGAATGGAGTGTTCGTTGTGTGACGTTCGTTTAGGTTGGGATGAGGAGGGCACACGTTTGGAAACTTCTATACTCTATAGTCATTCCTAGTTTCCAAGGTCATATATTACAAAGGAATACTTAATACATAGTAAACCTTTGTAATACTTAGTTCTACCCACCAATTCCGCATTACTAAGTAAAGCGGATACCTATTTAAAACTTCGGGTACTTTTTTGATTTATTACCATATTTTTTATCTTAGTACAGCTACTATATTTCTTTTTGGTACATGCTATCTTTATAACGATTAATTAGTTTATCAAACACGTAATCGTGTCGGCATTTCCAATAGAAGTAGGTAAGTAAGCAATCTTGGTGCTTGCAGGATAAACAAGACTAACAAATCAATGTAAATCTATATTGCTATGAACACTAAACGCATTAGTAGGTACCTAACTTTTTTTTCTTCAGAATCGGTAGAGTATTTCCTGAGAAATACCGTAATAAAACATTATTTCATTTCTCATATCAACTTTTACGATTTTTATTGTAAGCACGTATACAACAGACCACAAGGCTCAAACTGTATGTTGTTCATCACACTTAAAAATAAATACCGTGGCGTCATAATTTAAATAGGTAATTGAATTATGAACAGTGTTCAAACAAAAGACTTCTGTATGAAATTGTTAATATCGAGGTAAGGAATTTGTGATTTATCCAAGATAATATTTATCTACCGATAATATAAAATGATTGTTTAAAAATAAACACCGCTTCTGGCAATTGATGGCGATAGTACTTATTGCACATTAAATACACTTTACCTAAGAAGGTATATAATAAACATCAAAATTATTCTTGTTATCACTGATGAAATGAATTGCTAATATTTTAATATGTATTTTCCCAGCATAGTTATTGTTTTTTCCAACTACATACTTGAAACTTACTCCAAATAAAAAACCCATTTACCTTCCTATTTAACTAGACGCTATAAATTTTGAGGTGATGATTAATCGGATGGAAAAAACGGTCTGTTTAGGCACAGTCCCAGGCAAAGACTTGGTCATGTGTACATAAATTTGTCGAGATCTAAGAGTTCGTTTTAATAAAAGGGACTCACTTTTTGTCGAACATTTTTCTCTCTGTGAGGAATTAGGTATATAAATAAATATTCATTTCAAATTACGAAACCTCTAGTACATCAACAGCCACCATTGATAGTCTAAAACTATAAACCTCAACGATGCAATACCAACAACTCATAAACTTATTATCGCTTAAAATATTTAATACAATTATAGTACTTATCTCTACTACCTAATAATATTTGATTTATTAATTGTTATGCTACATTAATAGCCTATATTCATAGGCTATATTTTATCTCCTTATTCCGACGGAAACGGAAACTACGCGGGTGAAACCGTGGGGCGAAAACCAGTTATTATATAAAATTGCTTGTACAATCGAACTATTGGAGCAATGAAATCGGAAAAAACGTTTATTCAAAATGGTGCATGCATGACAATGTGACCCTGTGTCACGTCGGTAAATTCCCCAACCCAGTAGCCCGTGCATCATTAAATACAGTTAACATGCCATTAGTGGTTATATTACAACTTGAAATTTCGTAGCGTGGTAAAGGGCGATGGAGATAAAGTGTCATTATCTGTGAGATTCAGTTCATTGACTGATTATGTAGGTGTAGGTATAAGTTGTCTTTGTAAGTTATATGGCAATTTTTTACATACTTAGAGACATCGTAACACTGTACTGATATAAGTGATCAATCGTAAAATCAGTGTTTAGTATACATTTAATATTTATACCTATATGTAGATATTTTTTTATTAGATACTATAATATTAATATCGGTTGTCATATTTTGTAAAAAATTTCAAATCGTTATATATAATAAAAATACGTACACTGGATTTGGGTAAAATAAATTTTTAGGTGTAAATGACGAATGTAAAATTCCTCATTTTCTATTCTATTACATATTATCGTCACGCCCACGCCTGCCGTCTGTCTCGGGCTTCACTGACACCCGATACCTCTTTTACTTCCTCTAAAATTAAATGAAATATGGCAGTATTTTGATATCTAAGATAAAACATAATAAATATAATACTAATGCCATGTGTCTATAGTTGTGACATCATGATTTTGTTCCATGCTGTCCTGTGGTTTCCTGTTCACTGACACGTTGAGGGCTAAAAGTTGTTGAATGGGAAGACGAGGTGAAAGATTAACCATACTGGCCCATTGTCCCGCACATAACTCAGGAAACTTGAGTTTCTTTAGAAAGTGACCTTCCAGGTACCAGGGCGACACGCAAGTTGGAGAGTAGTCCCAAATCTTCATTTCGTTGAGGCGTGCCCATCTGGAATGTAAACTTTTACTGGTCAGATCTGGCAAAAAAAAAATACGATATAGGTATACGAGTTTGATTACGAGGAGTTATAAAGTGTTTATAATTATTCGTATGTTCTTATCTTTTCACTTTAATCATATAAATACTGAAAATAAGCTCAAATAATTCAATTTTATGTGCATCTTTGAATTTCACTTAGGGAAAAATATTTCCAACCCTTATCACCGAATGTGACTTATACCAAACTATGCGGTATTTTAAGTTGCAATAAATTTAGAATAACTTGAATGTAAGCGATATGCTGGCAATTGCAGCACGGAGGAAATAGGTTTAGCTGGGATATAGATTCGATAAACGCAAGCCAATGGATATAACGACTGATGTACGAGGAAATGCGCTTTAGCAGGCTGGAAGAAAGATACGAGTTACTTACGCTGATATATAGAGGGCGTGACAATCACAATGCCACGGGTTGCCTGATAACTTCACTATTGCCAATTTGGGCATGTAATCCAATGTACGAGATGGCATTGATGGAAACATGTTGCCGTCCAAATATCTGTAAAATGTTTATTTATCGTTATTTACTATGTAAACAATATAGTAAAAAAAAATCAAGTAAGTTATACAAGGGATACAATGGTCTTCTATCTCTTAAGCATGGATAGTTTACATAACATTTCTTAACGTTTCCCAGGCAAGAAGAAATTAAGGGCCACCTGGTAACTAAAGGACTACTCCCTAGCTCCGTTATTTATTCAGGTTTAGGTATGAACCATTACTTACAGAGTGGTAAGATTCTTCAACGTCGAAAATGTTTTAAAGTGCACCTCGTAAAGCTTATTTTCTGATAGCAAAAGAGACGTTAAGTTTTCCAAGCCAATAAATGAAGTAATATTGAGAAAACGCAATTTATTTTTGGATAAATCCAATTTTTCTAATGACGAGCAGTTTGAAAATGAATAATCGGGCAGCTCAGTTAAAGCGTTTTCTTTCAAATCCAAAGTACGTAGTAATTTGAGATTTTCAAACTCGACACCAGTTATCTGAAAAAACAAAATATGTACCTATTCATAGAACCAGTCAAACCTCAATCATAAACCGACAGACAAAATAATTAATTTACTTACGCTCATAATGTGGTTATGGGACAAGTCCAAAAATGTTAGACAATTAAGGTTATGAAATAAGCGGTTTGGAATATTCTTTAATTTATTTCTTTCCAACAATAAGGTTTCAAGAGACACTAAACTCTCAAAAGCATTATTGCTTATATTGCATATTTTATTGTCTGACAGTTTTAGTATTTGAAGCGTTTTCAATACAAATGTACCATTTTCTATTCTCTGAATTTTGTTTTTGGATAAATCCAATATTAGCAAAGATTCAAGTCCCACGAAGCTGTCTGACGGCACATACATCACGTGATTATTTGAAAAGTCAATTGTTTCCAAAAGAGAATTATTAGAAAACAATCTCTCGGGTAAAGTGTAAAGAAAATTGTTAGACAAGTCTATATGGAATAGTTTCTTTGTTGATCTAAATGCATCACTTTCTATTTCTTCCAGGTAATTTCTTTGTAGCCGCCTGAAAATATATTTCTAGATTCAAGACACTATTTTGCAATTAACATAAAAAGTCCCGCGTAGTTGTCGACTTTATTATTTTTTTGTCATATGAACGTGTCCCGTGGGGAGGTTTTAAGTATAAATGCTTTTATGAAGATAAAAATATCCAACAACTTTGCAGGCACATTGGCTATATTTAATCCCCACTAACCTAGGGGAACGGGACCTACGCACTAACCTAGGGGAAACAGCTGGTCGGAAGTCAGTTGTTTAACATAGATTTTTAGTTGTTATAAACCTGTATTTGATAAACCGTTTCTTTATATATGTGGCAAAACAGTAATTTTTTCAAAATATTTTCTAATTATAATAGAAAACGTCAATACCGATGCTAAAACATATAAAGCTGAATCATCTTAAATTTAACAAGTGACTAACTAGGTAATGCTTTATTTGACATTTAAATAATTCTCCAGCTGGAAGACGACGACCGGCCCCTTCATTAAGCGAGTAGTACAAGTGTTGGTAATACGTACTTAAACTAATTTATACTTACAGTATCCTTAGGCTAACGAGGGAGTCAAAAATTCCAGCGGGTAAATATTCAACGTGATTGTCAAACATGTCCAATTCTGCAAGTGAACGCATTCCCTTGAATGTTGTCTTGTGGAGTGTCCGTAGTTTATTTGTACCTAAGTCGCTAAAAATAAGAGTGATTTCTAAATGAACTTTTGTAAAAAAATTAAGATTTTGATTTATATGTCCTCAACCAAAAATAATAAAATGAATAAGCACTACGAATACTGAGGCGACACTCCTAAAGCGACAAATGTGCTCCTACATGGATAAATGCAGTTATTTATTCAACATTTCCACTTATGTACAGATTATTATTTTAGTATTTTTATATTCAAAATATTTGGTTTTGTTGTAGATCCATGCTAAATTCCACTAATAGCTGTAAAGACTAAGCATAAGATTCCCTTGAAAAAATTAATACTAATGTTTTCCTCGCGAATAAAATTGGCAATTAATGCTAATAGGCGTTTAGAAAATACTATTTGGTTATCTCTGTAAAATTGTGTCAATACCTAGAATCACATTTTGCTTCGTAGGAAAATAATTGTAGTTCAATACAATTTTCAATAAACTACAACTAAACATCTGACGTTGACATCATCGTTAATTAATACTCAATTTCATCATTTCGACTTGAATTTTAATAATTAAAACTTTTCTAAAAGAATTCAATGTGTACCTACCAAAATTTAGTGACATTAAATAGGTCTGTATCAAAGATTAGGTATATGTTATCAATTATTGTTTACGGGAACATTTCAAAAGGTATCGATAAAATAAATAAGCGAACGTACATATTGACAAGGTCAGCGGGCACAACCAGGTCAGCTTTAAGTGTGGTCAGCCCAGCCCTCCAACAATTAAGCGATCGCCGGGCAGCGTCACACCGGCAGGCAGATTTCGAGCATTGTCGCCAACGAGATTGGGCTAAGCTTATAGTCCATGCTTAAGAGGAATATTGCTGGGATTAACATTAAATACTCTTTATAATTACACTAAGAATTATATATTAGTTATAACATACAAGTACATTATTGTTAATAAATAAAATAATGAACTTACTAGGTTGTTCGATGGCACGCAATCTACGGTCTATTTGACGCCAATGTAAATCAGCGGCGCAGGCGCCTGGAACTGGTGGCGTATCGAGTTTACCCGCCTTTGTTATCATGTCAAATACGTCACATGCACTCAAGCTACATTGTACCTCAGCTGCCTGAAACACTAATAAAGGGATAACAAATCTTATTAACGAAAAGAGGCCTTATTACGTGACGACCCGAATATAAAAGATAATTCAACCAAGAGATTACTTCTATAGAAATTTATCTTCCATGTACAGTTTGTCTTCTACAACAAAGTTAATAAGAAAAAGTAGGACTGAAGAGGAAGTTTATATATTATATCAGATGACAATTCAGAAAGTGATATGATTTATTAGAATGTCACAAATTAATGTAGTTAATTAAACAAAAATAGATAAGTAAAAATAGCAACTGCAAAAAGCAAAAAAAAAACTGCAAGTATTCTATTGTCTAAAAAGTAAAACCTATTCGTCGCGTAATTCTACTCGTCAGTCTAACATCTTGGGGCAATAAAATAAAGAGTTATTTGACAGCAACAACCTACCTACCTTAATTTGTTAGAACTTTAGGTAATGATTTAAAAAAATATATTAGCTGATAAATATAATTAATAAAGCATTAAAAGTAGCTTATACACTATGTTACTTACATAACAGTTTCACACTAGTTGTCATCGAAATTTAAATTATGCATTAGGTCACATATTCGCCCTAAATATTTTATTAAAAAATCTCACCGGAATCCTTCAAGCTTCAAGCATTTGTTTGGATTAATATTAATTTGTAAACATTCAGTTTACTACCCTGTGCGCTAAATAGGTAAAGTAGTTTTTTTACTCATATTTGTCGCATCATATTTCTTATCCCAATTTCCTTATATTCATAAGTCTCATCATTGTCCACGTTTTTGAATTAAGTAAACATTATATATAGGTATAGATATAGCACCCCTTAGGGTTATCTAGCCCTCATCTGATGATAAGATGGTTTCCTTTATGCTTGAACTTATCATATTGCTAATGAAGGTTGTCTTGTTCATGCGATAACTAACTAACCGCCCTTTAGTTCTATCGCATTAACGAGGTAACCTTAGGACTTAAGGCTGTCCTTTCATATTAATACCAACATGTTATTCGTTAAGTCCAAGTATCAATTTCAAGTTTGTTGGGTTATGGGAAATATTTAGGCATATGAAACGTCAACCTTTATGAGAATCAATCATATTTTATGCAACCCTTCAAATGTTTGTTTTTTTTTAATGATAAAATATGACTGTAAAACATAGGCATGCCTGCTGGCGCAACGAGAGAGAAATGATCGAAATAAGCCACCCGTCAAATAGTATTGAAACGATTTGTTGCTACCGTCGGCTCTGTCCAAATTGTAATATAGGTACATTCTGCAAAGGTTAGCAAACATTGACTAGGGCTATTAAGACTTTTCTTTACGGCACATGTCTAAAGGTAGGTATATTTGTTTGGGCTCTCGCCCAAATGTAGGTAGCAGGTCGATCATACTTTGAAATCCTGTCGCGTAGCTTTGTGAAATTTATTTGAATATTGGCTAAATTATTTATCAGATAGATAATATACTTAAAGATGCTTGAGCTTTTAATTGTAGATTTATTATAACATGTTACAGAAAGCAAATTGTTTCGATCCAGTACGAACGCGATGCTACAAAGCTACGACTCAAGTAGGTATGTGAAGTACAAGTTTCCGAGTACCTATCTACCTACTTTGGCTAGCTACTTTCCTCAAGAAGAAAATGTGTCACCAAGTACCCACAGTTGAGTTCTGGGTTCAAACCGAGAGCCAATTTTGCTCTGAGCGTTTTGCACACAAACAACTATGGCCACATCGCCACTTAACACGGTGGGATTGTGGTTAAAACTTGCAAAGCAAATCGAAAATCTCTTAAGAGACAAAAAACTGACTTACAGTAACTAAATTTTATAAACCAAATTTTTGACTTGAAATTATATAACTGCCTTTTTCATGCTAAAAAGTTGGCAAACAGGCATGGCATACAGTCCCACCTTATGGGAAGCGGTTACCGTAAATATAATTAACATAATATTTTCATGTTCCCTTTGATATTCAGTTATTAATAAAGTTCAAATGTGTCAAAAGACGAACTTTAGTGTGCTATTTAATACCCTTCTGTAGTCCTTAGTATTTAATAAATACGTGATCAAACAATTTTCTAAACGGAGTATTTTTTTTTTAAATCTTGTTTGATTAAATTCATAAATTACACTTTATTGAATATCAATAAAACTGTTTGTTGAAGGAAAGTGTATATATAAATCGTTAACAAAATACAACTTTGTAGATAGTTTAAAGATCCAAATATCAACATCAATTTAGCAAATAAGAATCATCTTTAGTTTTATTTTTTTATATAAAATGGTTTTAATGAGCAGGTTACAGTCGGGGCGACTGAATATGACTTGAGAATATGGTGTACCAATGCTGATAATAGTAATACACCTAACTGGGGCATACAATTCTGATCAGTTATTCTTTGACAAAATTAAAGCAATGAGAAATGAAAAAAAGCGGCCGAGTGCGAGTCGGACTCGCCCATGTAGAGTTCCGTAGCAGCAAGTTCTATAAAAGTTTTATTTTTTTATTTTTATATGTGAGTTGATTGAATGAAAGATAATTATTGCGGTTTACGATTTATGACGTATTAAAAAAAACTACTTACTTGATCACATTTAAACCAATTTTCGTTGGTAGATTACATGGTAATGTACATCATATTTTTTTTTTGTTTTATAATCCTCTTATTTTAGAAGTTAGAGGGAGGACATACATTTTACCACTTTGGAAGTGTCTCGCGCGCTATTCAGTTTAGGAAAAAAATATGTTGGGAACCTTAATATCATTTTTGAAGACCTATACATAGATAACCCACACGTATGGGTTTGATGAAAAATAATTTTTTCTTTCAGTTCTATGTATACACCCAAAATTTTAAGTTTTTTTCTATTTTTGTGTTAAAAACTTAATGCGGTTCATATAATAGGCTACTTACCAAGTTTCAACAGTATAGCTCTTAAAGTTTCGGAAAAAAGTGGCTGTGACATACGGACGGACGGACGGACGGACGGACGGACGGACGGACGGACGGACGGACGGACGGACGGACAGACAGACAGACAGACAGACATAACGAATCTAAGGGTTCCGTTTTTTGCCATTTGGCTACGGAACCCTAAAAATATGGTAGGCTTATTTATACTTACCGAAATAAAATAATTTAAGTGACTGAACATTTGCAACATCCAGATAAAGCATTTTAACCTACTAATCGTTAATAAATAGGTACATAGTGCGTAAATATAAAAATTATAGGTATTTCAATTGCTTTCTACAATAAAAACGTAAAATAATACCTTTAACGTCCACAAGCAATATAACAATAATTAATGTTAGAATTAAATTCATATTCACACTTTTGATTCAAGCAGTTAAGTTGACTTTCATTGATTGAATGAGATATACCTACTGCTTTTGTTTCTTCTGTTGCCTAACACACAGATAGTGTGTTATGCAATATAGTTCAGTTATATAATAAAAAATGTGAAGCAACATAATAATAATGTAGGAGTTATTTTAACAATGCATGCAAAAGGCAAATGGGGTGTTGAATGAAAAACCATTTTTATCAAATTCCATAAAGAATATCATGAAAATTTTGGTAAAACGACCGTTCCCTGTTCATTATGTCTAAAGGCCTATAATGTCTCTAAATACGAGAAATGCTTTATTTTAATTACCTGATAGATTTATATATTATGTTATTATATAAACCGCGAGATTCTTGGTGCACAAGTTCTACCCGCACTTACCAGTTTTGATACTACCACAAGAATCGCTTTATTGTAATCAAGGGTTCTCTTTGCTATCTTCCTTCGGTAGAATCTGTAATATTGGTCACGGTTTGGTGAGTTTCAAATACTTTAATATTATAATTTTAGTAATTTCTAGTCCATATTGTATTCAAAGTCTGGCTTGTGGTCAGTTTTCAATTCACATACTCTAAAATACGAAGTTACATGGGACCATGTAAAAATTATTAGAAAGCCATACAATATATAACTTTAAATGGATGCATTTCTTTGCTTTCATATGGTGCACAGCGTTCGATTGATTTATTATCAGAAATATGTACAAGACTCCAACAATTGTCTTAACTTATTTTGATTCGGGGAATAGGGCTTTAAGTAGGCCATCCTTTTTTATTGTATTTCATTAAGTTTGTTTATTTGTGGTAGGTGTGATAGCGGTAAGGGTTATGTAAAAGTTGGTGTGTTTTAATTTTGAAAGACCATTATGATGAAGAATAATTTAGCAAATAGATATAAAATGTATTTAATTTATATAATAAAATAACTTGAATCCCTATTTTGGCGACATTTGGAATACTGCCGTCCCTAATTCACTACTGATAGTTACGCAAATTAACCTGTTAACTGAATTGATTACATCCGTTGTCCAAGCGAAGGTACTTACTAATAATTCATTATATTTTGTATACCTATGGGTACAAATATATTTTTTATGCTGGGCAGATGCCTAACCTATATAAACCCAAATTCTAATCATTTATAGAAGCTTATTTATTAGTAAGATGACTTGTGCTATGAGCATCTTTTGAAGAATTCTATAATATAATCAATAAAATATCCTAACTCAATATTATTTATCGTTAAGGAACCAGGGAAAAAACCCCTGGATTATACAACAAAGTTATTTTTTCCAGATTACTGACTCATTTCTATTTCCTTTTATAGCTTCTCGATTTAAAATAAGCATTCAGGCATTCATCTTTCCTGTTACTTACATTATTTTAGCAAAAGATAATAACCGTTTAATATTCTAATTTCATTTGCTCAGACTGAATATGTTACTCGTATCGCATCTAATTACTCTTCAAAATATTTAATTTTAGACTTATAACAATAGTCAAAGTAATAAGTATACCAAATACCGTCTGCCAAAATGTATTTTTTTACATTAGGTACTTAACTTAATTACAGCTTTACTTAATTAACAACTAAATATTCTAAGTTCACTATTTAAGGTTGACATGCAAGCGTGGTAGAAAATATGGGGTCTAACTAACAAAGTCATAAATAGTGCGATATGAGATAGGTCTCAAATAGCTCTTTGCAAACTAGGTTGCTGAGAGCAACATCATGTAACATGGTATTAATTTGAAAATATTGTGCTGGTACTTTGTTTTCATTCTTGTGCATTGCTTTTTGAATATAAATGACTTATTTTATATTTACTTTTTGTCACTTGTGTTGCTCTTTGTACTTAGTAAATGAATGTCGAGAGATTAAAAACTCTATGTTATCGCTGAATAATAATAATATGTTCATAAATATATGTGATAAGTGTAAATTTCAAGATTTGTAGAAAAAAATTAATGTAAAATGTCACGTATTTTTGTGACGGAAAAAAATACTCCATCAGGAAAAATGAAAAGACGATACGTATTTTTTTTTATTTGAATTAACCCAATGTTATACCTGAAGAAAATGTTTACAATTAGTTTCACAATACAAATAGAAAAATAACAATATAATCAAAAAAATATCGTTTATTACTGAAGTAGGAAAAGACCGTTATATGTCAGTGCCTCTCACACCTATACATTAAATAAATTCCTGAAATACTTGTGAGCAATCAACATCATCAGTGATTAACCGAGAAAGATTTAGGTGGTATCTAGACCGAATATTAGCCAAAAAAAGTATTGCTATGCTATGGCTTTGTGGTTCCGTACCAAAATGATACAAAAAATGTACCCTCATTAAGTGACATTTGTAACTGTCGCAGCAGTTAAGTCTCAGCATTTATTGACTTGTGATAGAAGGATTTTTCCTAATGACTTGATCTTTTAAATTGATTAAGAATTTATAAAAACATAATAAAAATAGTCTTTATAATAGAAGTCAACTTCGGTGCCCCATGCCAGTCCAACCCACACTCTCGGATTTATTTAATTTTAAATCCATTGAAGGATTCTGGATTTGTAATCATCACGAAAACGAAGTAACCAAGTCATAAATTACGGTAACTATACTTATTATTCACATAAAAACACAAAGAAACTCAAAGAAATATTATATAAGGGCCCACTGAGAATGTTGGGAAAATCATTGCCTGCTTATATTATGTAAATAATATCAAAGCCAGGGTGTTTGCTCTTCCTGCTCAAACAGACTCGCTCAAGTTAAATCCGGCTCTTTCAATCTAGAATAATTATTAGTTTCATGCTTCTCCAAATATTATTGGGGTAGCAGTATTCAAATATAGGTACCTACAATATAAACTCATGGGTGTTTTGCTGTCTGGCCTTAAAGATAAAACAATTCTTAATGCAATCGGAGACGAAGGCTGATATAATAAAAATATGTCTGTCTAACTACTTAATACCAAAAGATCCTAAAATTGCTGGTAATTTTAGTACGATACCAATATATAAATATCGAAGTATTTCTATCAATGTAGGTATCAAATTAGTGACTTAATACTACTTTCACCCATTACATACCTTCCTATATAAAATAGGTAAGTACCTATAAACAGGATGGTTAAGTTAAATTCGAGTATATTTTAGTTGAATCACAAATTTTTATATGACGCTATGCACTTTGACAAGTTTTATTCGTCATAGTTATTAGATACTGTAATTCATATTTTTATTACTTCTATGGCTTTCTTCAGTAAGATATATAGATTCAGTCATCAAAACACTGAGCGTCATTAACCAAAAATAAAATACTGTGATGCTTTTGGCATCCTCTCCAATGGAGAAACAATAAAATCATACAGCATGAAATTTAACAGTAAAAACGATACGGTTTGACTTATAAAATGACTGTCGTAAAAAAAGATAATATAACAGACCACATGTACACACCTATATTGGATTTTCGAATAACATTCATATTCTTCCTTAATATTTCCTGTAATCATCCTAATAAAATATTATATTATTCATCAAAAGAAACCTCACGACTGAATTTACACAAGCAATCAAAACGCTATGGACATTGTAAATATTATAAATACGTACAATTAATATCTATTCTAACTTATATTATACTAGCGGACTCGGCAGGCTTCGTTCTGCCCACAAGCGCCACCTACCGGGTCCAAATTGATGTATTATACATAAAAACCTTCCCCATGAAATGCTCCGTAATTTGGTGAAAACCGCATGAAATTCTGTTCAGTAGTTTTTGTGTTCATCGCGTTCAGACAGACAGACAGAGGCGGCGAGGACTTTGTTTTATATATACGTATAGAAGATGTGCGAAAGTGACTTTGTTTGTCAAAACTGGGGCCGTGGCACAAAAAGCGATATAATAAAGATTATATTAAACTATCTATCAATAACTCAGGTACATAACATAATTATCAACTATTCATTAGACATTTCTGGATATAATAGAGTATTGCAACATGGGCACAGGTCATTATGACTGAACATTGACAGTGCTATTCTAGTGTACCAACATGAGCTAATTATTAAGTCTACACGGCCTAGTCGACAAATAATGTTTTCATGAACAGTGTTCGTTCAGGGGTAGGTGTGCGCCGGGCGGATCGGCTCGGCTTCGGCTACAGTAGCCATTTGCCTTCGACGTCGCGACGCGGAGCACCGTTTCCGCCGCTTGCTAACGCCTGAAACTTTCACTCGCGATTTCATGCACAGCGAACAAATTGCGAACGGCGATACACTAAGCAAAATTCAGAATTTATTCCAGTGTTTACGGAAAAATAAATTGATGCAGTTTTTAAATGATTGACTAAATTAAATAAACTACTTAATTATTAGATTTATTGGACTTTTATGTTCTATAATATAATTATAATAATATTGCGACAGTAGTTTATCAAAGTGATAATTTGACGACAGTAAATCGCAAACAGTGTTCGTGTGATGTGATTTATCTAAATAAAGATACGCCCAAATAAATACGGGTCATTGTTGATATTTTCATGAGTATAATCATGTCATTCAAAGTGAAGTGATTTACAAAAATATCATTTGAAGTTTACAAAAGTAATTTCTATGTGAAGGTTAAAAAATCAGTAAGCGCGCAATGTCAACTTTGGGAGCGGGGACAGGTGTGCTAATCATTTTGCAAACAAGCTGGAAGGCAACGGCGTCGAGCTACTTGCGTGTTGTGTGTTAGCTCACTGAACTGAGAAGACGAAGAGTACTGAAATAACAAAGAACTAAACAAACTGTTATCTTCCAGCTCCACACTGCTCCAAATCGCATTCCTCACTTTTCTCGCAATGGATACGAGGTACGTCTCTATTCCATGTTATATTTTAATAACAAAAAAAATGTATATCTCTTATTGAACAATAAATTTCAAAATACTCTATTAACGGATTACCACACTTATTTCGAGGTCTAGGTAACCTTTGAATACCTTCATAAAATCTTAATATTCACTCAAGCTTCTTAAACAGAAGTGGGATCAGATTCGCACGTGACAAATATTTGTGTTCATGAACACGTTTATTTGTCTACAGTATGTGTGTTTTATTAGTACATAGGTACGTAGTAGGTACAAAGAGTTTTTCTAATTTAATAACATAGTTTGAATGTCGAATTAGGTCCGTGATGTTCTATATAAATCTTTGTGTAGTTAGGTTTATATTTTATGAAACAGTAGCTGATGCAGATATCATAATTTCTCGGAGTAGTGACTAATTAATATACCTTTTTTAATCCTTCCTAAAAGTAAAATTATTTTGAGAGTTAATTTTAACCCTTTGACGGAATAATTTAAGCGTCCGAACAAAGCATTTAATACATTTTGTATTCACTATACGGAGTTCCGACAGAAAAGTTATTGTGTCGCGATGTTAGTTGCTATTTGTATTTTTTGGCATGAAACCTGTCAATATATTTTTTCTAATTTAATAACATATAAAGGCAGCATCAATTAATGGTACACAAACGAAATAGGAACGTAATCCTCGTGTTCCACATTCAACATGCATGTTCGACTGTTCGTACTTCTGAATAAAATATGTTCAATAAATGAACGTAGGTAATCTTGTTTCAAACATATCGGAAGCCTTTTTAAAAAAAAATCCAATCACACTGAGTCAAACAATGACGATGAACCAGTAGCAAATATATAGGTAAATTGGTAAAAATAAAGATTTAACAACATTATGCTTTAGTATGGTTATCGAGGCGAATTTAATTATTGGATTTACAAGATTCTGTTATAAAAGCAAATATCTAGACTTTTCGCACCGGCTTGTTTACTTGTATATACTGAAAAGAGTAAACTGAACCCTCTTCCCAGAGCCGTAATACAGATACTTTGAATTTATTCGTGCGAACCTCTATGTCATTTACATAGGTAAGTACGTTATTGTAATATACCTAAAAAATATATTGTTTAATTACCCGGATAAGATATTTAAAAAATACATAAGGTTCTAATAATACATTAGTATATTTGATATTCGAATGACAAAAATAAGTTTGGTGCAGAAAATGTCATGTAAACAGTAAATTATTTTATTAATTTAAACTGAAATGAAATTCAATTCATATTTTAATATACTTCATTTATTGAGAAGCCTTGGCAGGCTTATCTATTAAATTCGAGATCTCGGGAAGTCATTGAGAGTTTGCAGCTATCTCATTATTAAAGGTTCATAAGTTATTAAGTGTCGAACTAGATTATCTTTCGAATACGATGGTATAACTTCGTCCTAAACTAAACCACGTTTATGATGGAGCTGTACTGAGGGATTGTATATAATATACCACATCTGACAAAACTATAGTTTTGCAATTCATATTAATATTTAGATTTTTCTGGGATTCTTATAAGTAATGTTGTTAAATAAAGAGATATTGGTAAAGCCTTTATTTATTTATCACAATCTTTGAATTGTTCAATATATACAAAAATAAATTGCTATAATTATAATAGCCATATAATAAAATAAATATGTGTGCTGAGTTATTTACTGGTTCTTTTCAGTTTAAGGCTGACAAGCGCGGTCGTAGTAGCTTTCGCAAGTCCTATACCAGATAGGTGGTTTAATTTTGATTGATCTTTGGAAAAACAACGTAACCCCTACGATTAATTCCCCTTAATAGTGTGTTCAGTGGTTAAGTGGTATTTAAAAACTAAGATATACACTCACTTCTGTATTAATAATACTGTTAGCAATTCTAGTTCACAAAGCGAATAACAATAAAACCATCCCAGAAAATAAAATCATTTCGCTGCTCAAAGCAATCCAATCGAAAAAAAACTAGGTTGGGACTGCGAAGAATGCCCATCTCAGCCGTCGTCAGGGAATCTGTGTGTTCTAACAGTTTTAGTTAAATCTAATTCTATTCTGGATAACCAGAAAGTAAAACAAGATTTCTTTTACTTTTCAACTTTCCAAACAGTAGTTTGGTATTTACAGGTCTGTACGTAGATACCTGACATGCGGCTTACTGTCACAGTTGTTTGTTTACAATCAATACAGTAGGTCTTTTAAAAAAAAAAATACGTGAGTCTAATTTGTGGCCTCGTAGTTATCTATCATATTTATTTACTTTATTTAAATTGCATGACAATATTTTAGCAAAAAACGCATGCAACGTTGTGTGGTGGTGTGAGAGTGCCTATAGATTCCAGCGATAGGAAAAAAAAGGGGGCCTATGCGAGGGGTAGAGATGATGCCATAACTGGCAGAAAGGATAAGTGCACTGATTTTTATTTGTTTTTTTAGCTGGTTGAAGTTCATTAGTATTTTTATCTATTTTAGTGAAATAAGTGATATATTTGGGTAATTCACATTCGCTACTGCGTAAAGTATGTAGATACCTAACAGACATATGTAGATCATCTATTGAAATTTGCACTTTGGTACATATATTAGGTACATTATTATGCGAGTGATATTTCAATTATCTTGCCCAACTTCGCTTTGTATGATATAGGTATGTATGATACTTCGTCTCCATATAAAATTTATTTCACTGATAGCCTACATTACAATAGTACATTAATTAATATTTATATATTTTACCTATCTAGGGAAACATTTAATCAAGGAAATACGGATTTAATCCTTCCATTTTTCTCTTTTTTATGAAAGTCAAAATAAATACTGAAAGCTGCCAAAACACGGGCTTTTTGGTTGATGATTACTTCTACGCAAAAGCTTATTATTTTTTATTTAAGTAGATGAACTAATAATGGAAAACATGCGGTTTTTTTTTATACCACGACGGTGGCAAACAGGCATGCGGCCTGAGTTATGAGTTAAGCTTAAAATTAGGGAAAAAAATAAGGAAACAGTAAGAAGTATTCAAAAAGAAAATATGGTGAAAATTTGTTGCCAACCGTCATATCATTTTCGACAGAGTAGAAGTTATTTACTTATTTTTAAGCATATCATACATATTAAGATATGATGGTTAAAAAATTGTTAAAGGTAGATGTGTAGATTTTGCCAGTATATGAATTAATGAGTTCATTCGTTTTGTAGATTGGTGTCTGAAATCAAGCGAAAATGTTAATTGTATTTTGCGTGGCAAGGCTGACAGTTCCATTACAATTCTGTTAAATAATATTTGTGTACGTTCTCAACGTAGGTATTTATAATAAAGCGAGGCCAGACATAATGAATTATTAAACATACAAATTTTATATTAATCGCAGCAGAACTCACCAGTTTATTTTTTTTATGTTACCAAAAATTCGATAAAGCCATAGGTATCTCAAATTCTTAATTGTTTTGATCAAATCTAGGTTTAGCTTGATTACTACCGTATATTCATTTGTGCGCGAAGAATAAATGGAATCATTAATAACATCCTCGAGCGTGCTTTCGTTAGGACTATTCATGCTCTTGCAATGCAATGATAGAAAACTTATTTGAAAAAAGATATAAAAATGCACTCTTCTCAAATAGTATCCGATTAAGTAGTGATTATACCTACTCACTTTTGTATGCATAGAAAAAGTAGCCGTTGGCTGTTACTTTAAGCCTCGGTATTTTTGTGGAATGTACCTAAATGGATACACAGTATTTTTTTATAGTTTCTACGTTATATTTCATGGGTGTGGTTTTATTGCATTTTGTACGCTTATAGGTGACCGTTGCTCGCCCAGGGGCAAGGTTAGTTCTGATAGACTCGAAAGTGGTTCTCAAGTATTAAATGTCTTGGGAATTGTTTGTCTTTCAAGAATCTGTATTTGATACAGTAACCAACCCTTTTGGGGTGGAAAGCACGCTCGTACGTACAAACAATGGAAACTATAATGGGGAGGTAAATAGGCGCGACCAACATTGTTTTAATCTTTAAAGATTGTGCACATTTCCACCAAATGTATGCTTGTAGGTACATTATTAATAACCGCATATGAACACGGCTTTGAAATATAAAAAAAAAACTTATTACAGTAACATAAGTACATTAAGTACATAACAATATTTTCCCAAGAAATTTATATAATAAAACAAATTTGTAAATTTTAGGTAATTTCAATAGACAAATCAATACATTAGAAAATTCCATATCAATTGTAACTACCCACAATGGTCTATGTTTGTGTGTAGAATAATAAGTTTACCAGGTATGGTTTCTTATGGCGCTTGTAAGCCAATAAACTTAAAACAACGCAGTAATATTGGTGAAATACTAACTCAAATAATTTAATTACTAGGTATTTGATTTACCCCCAACTGATTTGAATTTTGTTTTAGTTTGAGTGTTAACGACCTGTCTCTAGTAATGTACATTGTTTGTGTGAAATATTAATCATAGTATAAATTGTAACAAATCTAAAAGGCATTGTGTAGAAAGCATTCATTAATAAATTTTTAATTAATATTGTATTAGCCCAGACCTTTATCTAAGCAAGTAGAAACGACAGAAACAAGCACACTTGGATATTATGGATTGGATTTTGTCCAACTTATATATTATAGCCACTTATATATAATTATAATGAAAATTAGACCTAAATAATTCACAACAAGAATTAAATACGATTCTGGTACTTACTATGGCGGCACAGCAATGCTTCGGAAGGCGAACCTCTCACGAGATTGCATAGTTCACGAATAAGTCAGTACACAGAGAAAGGCCGCTCTGATATATCGCCAAGCTATTGGTACTTTCCTTATAAAATCACACCTCTGCTCCGGCACCAATCATCATAGCAATCATTTCTTTGACTGTTTGGTTTCCTGCCTACGAATCTTTCTGCGACTTATCATACTTATTCGTCTTATACTTATTCGTGTCGGAGGTAACAGATAAAAGTAGTAGAAGAGAAAGAGAAAATATTTAAAAGTCTGCCTAAGCCAAAGTGTTTCAATAGTTTTTGATTGCCAAACGCAAAATTCCTATTTTGCTTGGTCACCATAACTTGAGAACGACGTTATTGGTCTAAAAATGTTCGTAAAAGTCGAAATGAGGTTCGTATAAAAAATACATTAGTTTTAGTAGATCCACCGGTAACGCGAATGAAATCGCGGGGTGATAGATAGTAATAATATATTAGAGCTAGATTCTCTTATTAATTTCTTCCGCTTATTTATTTAACCATTTGAGGTCGGCGCAATAGTAGATACTTGTATGCTTTGGCCCTTTGCCATTACGTGCATTACAAAAAAACAAAGAGATCAGATTTTACGACTACCGCCTGCCTGACAATAACCTTCTGTAGATATTTTTGGCTACCACTCCGTACAAGGTGTGAAGTGCACGAAATTATTGATACGCTTTTAAATAACCTACTACAAGACATCTCCGAAAGATTTAAGGAATAAAGTATTCCTTTCCGCTACGAAACAACAATGGTAGGTACTTTATTTACCTAATGTTATTTAATGAATTTAGGTATCTTTTGATCCTTGTATATCTCGTTAAAAACATCATTAAAAATAAATTAATCATGAAATTCAGTCATAAAAATAAGGTCTGATTGTTACAATTGGAACAAAGGAAGTTTATAAACTTTATTGCATGGCATAAAAATTTGCGAAATGTCGGTTTCTAGGTCATCTTAATTCTTTTGTATTGTAAAGAAATACAGAAATTTTGGTATGACAAAGGTGTCAAGTCAATACAAGATCATTAACGATACTAACTATATACTTTTTTGCTGACGCTACTTGTCAGCTATAGGTAGGACGTTACCAACAAAACAAATGTTACGAACATAGGCTTTCTATAGGTGAAACTTCGAGATTTCAAGAGAATTTTATTTCATTACAACAACAGTTTTGCCTACGTTTTGGTTAATGGAGAGAAATAGTTTGTTCATTCAAATATATTGGATGAGATTGACTATAGGTACTACTGTTATTTCAAAATCGAAGAACAAAATTAAATTACGGTTTAAAACACGCACACTGCGTGAGTAGTTCGAGGATTTTCCGCTGATGAAATTCGAAAGTTTCTAATTTATTTGCTTTCAGAAGTTTTGTGTGAAAAGCCTTGGTCTCACTCTGACTCTGACCTACACAATCACATAGATTGGTCGATCGATAAAATTATTGATGGGACTGGATGCCATTAACGCTCTACTCAATCAATATCTACCTACATTAGTGTATTATATAAGAAACATCTTTCATTATCGATGTTATATTGAATATTCTCGTTTTATAGAATATTGTCGTATCCAAAGAAATGTTCACTACGTTATAGGATTGTAGCGGAGCCTCTATGTCGAGCAGAGCAATTACTAGGATCAACGTACGTAACATACCTACACGCTTTATTTTTTAGGGTTACTCACCAAAATGTCATCTAAAGGAAACATTATGTTGAAGCTTCCAGTGTCTTTCTGAAAACTTGAGTTACTTACCTTGATCTATAATTGGGCAAACAATTTATAGAATTTAGTTGCCCGCATTTCACTTGGAAATAGCAAAATAAAGAAGTAAATAGTTAACATGACGTTATTCCACATAATTGCAAGAAATAGACAAAAATAATAATAATTATTAATACTTTACAACACAGCTACAAATACGATAGAACAAAATATGAAAACTGCGAGAAATGGCGCGCGAGTTTTTTTTTTTCCAAGCGCCACTTTCAAGGTCAGTAAAGATACAGCCTACTTAAAAAATCTTTTTAACAAATTATGAAGATTTTATTAATAGATATTTGTCTGAATTAATGATACTACTTTTAATTACACACTCGATATTTTACTAACTTCAACGATCTCTTCATACCAAAGTCACAAAGTATCAACTAATAGATATATTTTTCGTAGGGTGTTGCCATGCTAATGAAGGTTTAATATTGTATTTTTTTATCTTTGTATTTTTTTTAAATGTAACTTAATTGAAATTCTAGCTTGTTGTTTGTTAAATAAGTACTCTCCATTTAAGGTACCTTATACTTTAAAGATTGAGATACCTTATAATACGGCTAAACTATTCATTCATATCTAATTTAGGTACCTACACTAAATTGATATAAAACTGAATATATTCTAGAGAGCCTGAGCATTGTTGTTTAAATTAAGTACCTAAATGCCATTTTTTATTGAAAACACAAAACTCGCGCTCGGATTTGCCATTGGCTTTCAGATGGCTTTCAGGGATTGCATGCATGGTTGAATTGTAACACTAAAGGCCACCTGGAGTCCGCCAGTCCATATGAGTGTGGTAATCTATGGCCTTATTCTCCTCGTTGTAAGAAAATACTCTTGCCAATACAATAGAACGTAAGTACAGTATATGAACTGAAAAAGAAACGCCTGTAGGGGAACAAAATTTTTCCAACTGATTTTAATAAAAAAAATACTAACTCAAAGTAAACATTTGGAAGCTTACTTGAGATAACTTCTTCACAAAAAGAAATCATTTTTTTTTTCAGATCAAAGTTTTGATGAACCCGTTATAATTTTATTATTATGTAATTAGGCTGGAACGTACTTCCTTCCTTCCGAACGAGCCCATAACGAATACCTCTATTAATACGGCCATAATCTTGTTGACTAATGATACTTTCTGTTTGTATAAATAACGACCTACCTTATATTATATTTTCTGAAAATGTAATTATATTATTAAACAAATAAACGTTTAATTCGGAATAAAAATATTTGTTTCATTAGATACCAGTGTTCCATTGATAAAATCTAGTGGCTCACCGCGGTTTCACCCGCGTTCCCAGGATATTTAATAGAATTTTCCTGGGATTAAAAGTACTCTATGTATTATTTCAGAATATATTCTATCTCTGTGCCAAATTTCACTGCGATCCCTTCAGCCGTTCTGCCTTTAAAGAGTAGCAAACATCCACCCAAACATTCATATCTACTTATTCACACAATTTTGCATAATACACACATAATATTAGTAAGATGATAGAGATTTATTGTGTTATAAAGAGATTTAGGTTTCTTACTATAATATAATTATAGTCAGGAAATAATTTTGAATTCATTGGAAGGGGCTTTATTGCAAATTGAAAATTGCTTAGGTACCTACACTATCGTAAGTGTACCAGTGGTGACCACGGTACCAGTAATGGCCAAAAAGAAACATCTAGAATTCGGACATGAGCGAATGTTTTTACATTGGGATCACTGTGACATAGACTTTAGACATCGAACTATCTAAGTTTAACGTTTTATTGAATTCAGTCAGTTACATGTACAAATTTGCGCGAATACAAAGTGCAAGGTGATTTGAAATTGACAACGACGGCTTTTCTTACGGAAATCGTTAAGGCGGTGAGCAGAAAGTTTCACTTGTAAAATAGAATTAATAATTAAAATCAAAATTTGTTTTGTTTGATGTGTTAGCCATATAATAAAGATAAACTAAGACTAAGACTGGGGTATCCATTAATGGATTTTCCCTGGCCAAGACTGGGTCACAAAACTACTACTTTTATTTGTTAAATTAATTTAATCCAGCTTTGCCGTATCTCACGCGTAACACATTACAAATATTAAATAAGGACTGGACTTTACAGTTTCACTATATTCAGTGCTGAAACTTTCACAATTTTGGTAATATTTCACAAAAACCAGTTTTTTTTTTGTTAAACTGGCCACCATTGGGTCATTTACCATACTATACGATATAGGTTAGTGGCACGAATGAACGCCTACGCTCTCTTTTGGTATTGGATTAAACTTCACTAAACTACCTCGTGAGAATATTTTCGATGTCAGTAAAACATTTGGTACAGTCACCAACATAAGTTAGCTTAATTAATACGTGGGGTATTAATTTATCATTAAGCCCAACCATTTAGGACGAAAAAATGCTATTATTTACGGATCGCCAATATAATATCGACCCGTATGCCTGTAAGTTCTCCGATCCTCACAACCGAAACACAAATACAAATGAACAACCGGTTCACGGCAAAAAGAGTAATAGAATGCTTGTACCTACTTCTTAAGAAAACTTTGCACTATGAGGGTTACTAGTCATAGGTACAATACAACGGTGCTCTACTTGTGCTCTATGATTTATTTATTACACAATTTATATGAGAGAAAATCAAATTTGTAGGTAGGTACATGTAAAAGGTGTAGTGACATGACGGCTAGATGTTGAAGCTTGACTCAGTGACAGTTCTAAGTATATCGTGACGAATGTCGTGATCTCAAATCCTCATCTTCAGCATAAGCTTTTGATATAGGATTATTATAGTTGGAAGGGTAGGTATACAGATAATTCCCTCTCTCATCTCATAAATTTAGTAGGTAATTCAAATTGACTAATCTATAAGCTGAACACATTTTGAACATACTCTATTACAATATGCTTCATGTTCAACTTATTCCATTGAAAACATTTTATAGATAACTACAATAAATGCTGTCGCTCAACTTTTATGCTTAATAGGTATAACAGGTTTCAATGCTATTAGAAGGATGGTTTCTAAAATATATCGAATCAGTATTTTTTTCATCTACGACAAAATTGCCAATATTTAATAGAAGGAGTTTCATGTGAATTGAAGCTAAGCATTAGTTGTCTAGGCAAGATTTATACTATACAAATACGGAGGCATAGAGCTTCTTAAAGTAGACCAATTCAATTTATTTATTTATCATTCGTATTAAGAAGGATTAAGTTTTTATTTTACATGTAATTTTCCCAAATATTTGAATTTATGTTTATGATATCCCATTTGTACCTACTGTTATTGAAATAAAAGAAGTAATCTATATTTCATCGGCTCACTGCATAAATCAATATCAATAAGTATTCAAAAAGGCGACATGACGCTTCGTGTCGTATAGAACCCCTTTATTCGTAATCTGATAAACGAGTGTATCGAATGGAATGTATGTTAATAAACAGTATGTATTTTATACAAATTTTAATACGATATAGTATAAAGTTCTAATAGTTATTAGGGATGTATATAGATACTGTAAATAAATTTAAAAACACTTAGTTATTAGGTATATAATATATTTGTTCTTACCAAAAGATCAAAGGTTATGTTATATTCAATTCATAATATGCTCATCATAAAGTGCTATTACGTAACAAAATAAAGTGCTAAGTATATTTAGATAAGTTGGGAGACCCCAGTTCGTCATCCATCACTCACTCTTAGCGGAGGCGAACAACAGATCATATTCATTATCTTTGTGATAAAGCCATTGATTTCTTGACCTGCTCTGGTAACTATTGTTTGCTTCATTGATATATTTAATAAAAGTTGGGGTATCGTATTCTGCTATAAATCTCACGTAATACCGGGTTATGATAGGAAATAAATCATATTCTACAGATAATCTCGATCTATTTCTCAATTTTGTATTTGAAATTAATGAGGCTGAATGTTACAAATTTTAACTAAAAGTAGTACACAACATGAATTGAAATTCCAATGGATAAAAAGGTTTGTTATTGCAGTGGAACAAATTCAACTCAAGACGATGACGCGGATTGGTCAAGAAATAAAACGATGGATGAATACATTGTACAAAATGGCACAGAAGACACATATGGTATGGGTATGATAATTTACATTTATTAGCATCTTTACATTTTTAAAATACAACGCACGATGTTGTGTTACTATTTAGCTTCAATTGTAATAATTCAAGTTATAAGTTGTGTATATGAAACGACACCAAAGCAAATAACCTCAGTAAACAATTTATTAATTACTTATCTAAAATCTACTGTCTCATCTACAAAGGGGGAAATATTTGTCCGGAAATTTAATTCGCCCACTAACAAGGATATAATGGCACTAACAAACTAAATAGCACTGTTGAACCCTCACTTTTGTCCATTTCGTAACAATCTAACTCGATAACTATAAAAGTGTTAATTCTAACGTGGCATATTGCATCCCCGAATGAAAATAGAATATGGTCAAATGCGACTAGCGCATGAAGGGTTCTGTACCATTATTAATAATTAAACACACGTTACTAGTTATATTTTCATTGTTATATCGGCAACAGAAATACACATTCTATGAAAATTTCAGTTGTCTATACATTACGGGCCATGAAATACACCCTGGTGGGTGATACCCAGCAGGACGGTCAGGCTCCCTTACTAGAAACGGATTTTTAAAACTAGCTAGGCTTTTATTAAAACAATCTCGTTCAGGTGCACGTTATTACTAAAACAATCGCAAATTTTTGTGCTTCTTCGTCTATTTAATGAAAAAAATTATAATATTATAATGATATGAAATAAGTATTTTATGGTTACTACTTAGTCGAAGAAAGTGTAGGCGTAGTCACAAATAATAGTTATCTATACTAATATTATAAAGAGGAAAGATTTGTTTGTTTGTTTGTTTGTTTGTTTGTTTGTTTGTTTGTAATGAATAGGCTCCGAAACTACTGGACCGATTTCAAAAATTCTTTCACCTTTGGAAAGCTACATTATCCCCGAGTAACATAGGCTATATTTTATCCCTGTATTCCCACGGGAACGGGAATTACGCGGGTAAAACCGCGGGGAGGCAGCTAGTTTGTTATACAAGAGTGCAAAGTTGCTTTTTAACCGCGTGTTCAATTTTGATGACCGAGCAAGCGAAGGATTCTAAAATTAGAATCCTGAGCGTTAGCGAGGGAATCAAAAGAGCACGAGGTGAAAAATCTTTGCACTCGAGTGCAACACGTAACTTTTCATTCCACCTCAGCGAGGAAATGACTAAATGCAAAAAAAAAAAGTTGTATAATATATTCGGCACCATAGAGGTAGCAGTAAATAGGTTTAATGTTTTTTTTTTAATTCACAAACTTAGTGCACACGATGTTCCAAATTCAATTTACTTTATCCTCTAGAGAATAAAAACGGCTTTTCCACTCAGATATTGAAGATTAAAAATACTCTTTCCGAGATGGTGGGATGAAAAGAAGTTTATTAGTCTAAGTTGAGTAAGTACGATTACTATTAGATTATACGATTTATGACAGAAAAATAATGCTCCAATCCAGTCCTTCAACATTATGTTAGTTCGATCGTAGGAAGGTAGGTAAATTTACAACGTGCATAATGTTTTGTATAAGTAGTGTTTATGGTCTGTCTGTTACAATACCGAAACAGTTAAGCAGAGAAAGATTGATTATATCTTTTGTTTCAGACTCTTTATACGATGTGCCGACCGGTATGATAGTACTTCTATCATTTTTATACGGTTCGATATCAGTGTTAGCAGTCGTTGGAAATTTTCTAGTGATGTGGATTGTTGCCACATCGAGAAGAATGCAGAGCGTTACTAACTGCTACATAGCTAATCTAGCTTTAGCTGACATAGTTATAGGATTATTCGCTGTACCATTCCAGGTGAGTATCTACCTACATCAATGTACACACTACAAACTATACCTACGCTATCGGTAAATGCACTGCGTCGGAATTTAATCGTGTCAATCGTATATCTACCTAAATTAGCTATAACTAAATTCGTTTACCTTTAAACCTAACGATATAAACATAAAGATAATTTTATTAATTCAAAGTTGCTTTGGCTTTTGGTTGGTCGAAGATTACCCGGGCCGGAACCGGATGTTTATTATTATTTGACAGTAATATTACCTACCTATATTCATTAAGGTACGATTCAGTCTTATACACCACTTAGAAACATAATACATAAGTTCATAAGCGCCACAAGCGAATCCTCTATACTTTCATTAAGTGTTTCCTAAAAGCATTAATTTAATTTTATAGCTAACCAACATAGGTAGCTGACATACAAAGTACACACCGGTGCGTATTCTGGTAAAACATTGCACTGGAATAAAGCCTAGAGCTTAATACTTGGCCGCTGAATCCTATTTATGCCAAGCGAGTCATCAATAATGATCCTTATCTAGGTACTCACACTATTTGCGGTAAATTTTATTCGGGTAGTAATTTCCAGAATGGTTTTATGGTTCATTTGTTATTTTGTCAACATCAGCTTTACAGTTCACAGTACAAGCAATTATTTTTGTAGAAAGTCAAACTGCTTACAACTTATAATTAATTTATTGTGGTGTTGATAAGTTTATATATTATCAAAGTATATTTAATGTAGTGTTGCTACACTAAAAAAATACACAAGAACAAATATTGTCTTTTTTCTGTGTTGAGTTCAGGCTCAATCACATAAAAAAAGAATCTTAGTCATGAACGGCAATTTTTTTCGCCTACAGTTCCAAGCTGCGTTGCTGCAGAGGTGGCTACTGCCTCACTTCATGTGCCCTTTTTGTCCGTTCGTTCAGGCGCTCAGCGTCAACGTGAGTGTGTTTACACTCACTGCCATTGCTGTTGACAGACATCGTGCCATTATCACTCCACTCAGGTAAGTAAGTAGTAAACCCATTGTAATTATTTTATAACACCATTTAAAAATATAATCTCACCATCACACATACTTTGCGTGACCATGTGTTTTATTTAAGCTCACAGAGTTCATAAACAGCAATAAAATCGTTTAGAAATATTTGATTGATGCGATCAAATATTTACACATTAGCAAATGTTTTAAGGATTAATCTAAATGCAGTCTCTTCTTATATCCGAGACCTTGCTAATGAGTTCATGATTTAATCATTTATCCTTAACGAAGGTATGGGCACATTTTAATTGAAAAAGCAACCATACGGTATCATGGGTAGAAAGTTTAAGCTAAAATCGAAGCCTGTCCACGGTAAAAAAGCAAAATTTTACAGTTTTATAACTGCCTCCAGCATCGGATAGAAAACACTCTCACCATAAAAAACATAAAAAACCAATATTCCGCTATCGATATAGCCCAATCCAATTTTCCACAAGAGAGAATATTGTCTGGTCCTGATTAAAACTCTATCATTTTTTAACACGAAATGTTAAGAATGCCTATTACTATGATAAAAGTACCCGGAAGTTATGATTATTTATGATGATTGAAATAAGGTAGGATATACATACTTTTACTATATTTGGTATGTTTGTTAGGGACTAGCAGTCTGCCTGTGCGAAATTCACAAAATAACCTCTTAAATTTTGTACTAAAGGTTTTTCTTTTGATCAAAAGTTTAAATTAATACCTATTCTGAATAATGTTTACAAAATGTTTCATAAAATAAGTGCTGTAAATACCTACTTATTAAAAAGTATTTATTATATACATGACCATTACATGTATATAATAAATACTTTTTAATAAGTATTCCCAGCACTTATTTTAATTTTATATATAAATTTATATATTTTTTATTAATATAACATTAAAATCACATTACCTACCTACTCTCCATAAGATAGACGGGCTAAAATATTAAAATATACATATTGTAGTTTATTTTATTTTAATTTTACGTCAATCGGTACGTATCTTGTTACATTTTCTTGTTGCCTGCCTTCTTGTTTTAATGTTCAAATTTCTAAACAAATAAAGAAATATACAAAAATTTACCAATGAGCATCACATAACAACGTTTGAACATTTTGGTACTATCTACTTATATTTATACATTCCCACAAATTGATTGTATAAACCATTTCTTCCAATAGCGGCTGCTAATTAATAACTACAAATAATAGGCATGCCTACATACAGCTTTAGATTTTCCCCTATAAGGGCACAATCTCATTTCAAATGTGAAGGGCACAGTATATGCCTATGTACCTACCTAATAACAAGGAAGAATTAATATTACAGAATCTTTCCATGATATGTCTTGATTACGATTAATTATATTACCACTACTACTGTCTAATGTTTACATTATAAAAAAAACTACTTCCAAAAATAAAGGGCATTTCCTTTTGAGTATTTAATGTTAAAAAAAAACATCGTCACTAGAATAAAAACTTGTTTGGTAGCTATCTAACCTTATACTTTTTTTTTACTCTATAGCTATTACCTACTAATAGCACTTAGGTCAAGCTTTTGATAAACATTTTAAAAGTTATGTTTGTTATTGAACCTCACTAAAAGGGTTTACAATAAATCTATTTTTAAAATTGTATATTTAATAGGTAGGTACCTAGTCTACCTGCCTAGATAAGTAGAATAAAAATGAAAGGTTTATTGGCCTAAGACAATTCAAATTACTTTTTAAAACAAATAGCTTTAGCACATATTTCATGTTCGTATGAATATTAAGCTTGAACTTAGTTATTATTTTTGTATTTACTCATTTTGCTTGTGTGTGTACATAAAGAAATATAATATGTGTGTTGAAGCACATATTATATTTTAAGTATGGCTGTAAATATATTAGTATACTATGTATAGGCTATCTTTTGAGTTATCTTTATTTTGTTTGAAATCAGGTTGGTCATGTACAGAATTTCCTAGGGAAAATATAAAAAAAAACAGTATTTTTATTGTTCAGAATTTTTATTGTGTTATTTTTGCATAGAAAAATAAAAGTCAATGAAACTATTATTATATTTAAATAATGTTTTCTATAAGAGCCTGGCTTCTTAATTGGATAAAAGACGATTCAGATGCAACCAAGATGAGAAAGCTTAGATTGATAGGTGGAGTGACACAAATAAATAGGATTAGGAATCAGTACCTACCTACATAAAGACAGGCGACGATGACTGAGAAGGAGGAAAGAAACCGTTTTTCTTGATAGGACAAAGTGATAAGGCGACATTAAATTAAAAAGAATTTATCTCATTATAACTACTACTTTATATATACTTTATATATACTATATTATATAGAAGTTATAAACAATTTAAAGTCCATTCCCTGTTATAACCCTGACACCATAAAATCAGAAGAAAGTTTAAAGGGACACATCTTCTACACTCTGCGTGCTTGTACTTACTCTGTAAATAACATTTTATTTCCTTCACATTGGTATAAGCATTAACAAAGCCTAACTTGCGTTAATTGCTACCACAAATGGTTGGTTAAAGTTAAACAAGGATCCGGAACAAACAAAGTTGCTTGCTTTATTTAATCTCAGCCCAGTTAAAATCTGATAACAGTACATAGAAGGGTCAGAGTAGAACGTAATATACCATCATCAGCGTATAATGAACCTAAAAGTATATTTTTCGTAATCACTAGGTCCAGTATTTTTAATAAACCCTTTTAAGTCGTTCTACATAATCCCTCAGTGTAAAAGGTACTAATTACAGCCTTTGACACAGTAGAAGTTTGTTTCTACTGTGCTTGCTTTTGCTTTAATAGATAAAAATATAAATTAGAGCTTATTTCCAAACATGCTTCCAATTAATTATGTTAAAATTTACGTATTTTTTATCATGTCATTAGGTAGGTATATTGACTGTGATAAGGAAATACATATTATTTTTCATCCATTCTTTTTACTTGCCCTCATTAAGATGTAAAACACATATACACAACATAAATATAAGCTTTAGTGAGTTTAAAATGTTACCTGTTCTTTATCTTACTTTTATTTTTTGCTTGAGGAAACTGATGATGAAATTCAGTAGAAGAAAAAATGGTTGAGTTGAAATCTCCTAATAGTAATAGATTATAAAGATACCTATTAAATATTTGAATTTTTCATACTATAATATATTTTATAAGTATATGTACTTTTGTTATTATAAGGATTTGGTGAAGTTTCGTGATAAATTAATGTCTAAAGCATACGGTGCTTCGTTTGACCCAGCACAGCAGCCAGTCTAGGCGAATAGTTACAAAGAACAATTTATTTGAGGCAGCTGTATTCTCAGATTAATCGAACAACTTTTGAAATAATTTAGCGTGATTTTCGTCGCGTAAAAATTAATCTCAATTCGAGTGGTTAACACATTTCTGCAGATTATTTTTAACAATTCAAAGCTACCAAACTAATATAATATTACTAAGTTCTTATGTATGTAACGCACATTAAATATAGTTGGTTAGAACGGAATAAATAAATTACAGTGTTCTCCAATTGCAATGCAACCAAAAAATACACAAAAGATCTCTAACAAAATAATTACTTTAAGAGAGTTAAAAAAGGTTTATTGAATCGGTCGAAGCGCGACTAAACGTGATTAGGATTTCAAGTGTTAAAGTTTAATGCTTTATGTAAATTGGTTTTACCCTCGCTTGTAAAACCGGCGAAATGTAGGATCTAAGAAACCATTTAACGCTTTCTATTTATTTGGAGGGTTGGGCGGCTTGGTGGTTAGATATCCTATAATTTCACTGCTAGTGGATTCGATTCCCAGTTAGGACAAATATTTGGGTCACACCCGAACAAATCAACTCTTATTTTTTTCTAGACGATAATCATGCTTAATTATTTTTAAAGTGATGGAATACAATTCAATGACAACCAACCGGCATGAACCGTTAGTTGTGTTTTCGGGTGTGGAGCTACACAAACTAACTAAGTATATTTGGTTGTAATAATGAGTACATAGTAAATACCTATAATTACCTATATGTAGCGGTAGTTATGTGGTTACCACATAAAAGCTTTTAGTTAAGATTGGGTGTGTAAAAGTAGATCTAGAATACCTATTTATTTATACCTGATGACAGATCAATCTCTAAATAAGTGCTTTGAAACATTACTTACCACAAAGTAAATTTACATCAAGTGTTCTTCTGACTTTGATACTCAACGAAAAATAAGACGCAACTTTACAGACAACGAAAGAGATTTAAACTTCATTGTTGCCTATTTTAGTAAGTTAGTTCAAACTGTTTTTATAAGGGTCGTGGTAATGTTTTATGTATATTGATATCATTTTCATTTTATCAATCGTTTTATCTTAGAATTTCTTATTCACCTACTTGTATTTTAAGTCTTTACTATTATGTAGGTAAGTAAGTACTACCACTAGTACTACGTACCAACTATGAAGATTATGATGCTTTACTATAAGCAGATTGCTGGTACCTACAAATAAAGTATATAATTTACATACTGTATGTAAATACACGACAGACAAACTAAACATTGTATCCTTTCCTACATCACATCAGTCAGAAAGAATATCTTACTAATTATCTTTAACTACCAGTTAAAAAAGTTTTTTTTTATGTTTCAACTCAATTACGTATATACGGCTGAAAGAATAAAGAAAGATAATAAAGATCCCTTGAGGACGCAGGTAAACCGCGACGGTAGCTATATGAAATGTTTCGACTTTTACCCACGAACTTTCACACTTCATTTTGTAGGACATTTCGGGTAGAAATGGGTTTCCAAAATAATTTAAAAACTGAAAACCATGCTAAATTAGGTCAAACGCTGATAGCATTTGTCTGAATAGGTACCTACCTACTAACCTGATGTAAAATGTCCCAAAAATGTTATACAAACAGGTCATCTATATTTTTTATTGTTACAGTGCTCACACTTCAAAGCGCATTGCTAAAGTAATAATAGTATTTATATGGTTACTTGCACTATCTTTGGCGGCGCCCATGGCTATGTCATGGATAGTCATAATGGTGGATGAACAGGATCCAGGTTTGTTTACAAAACTTACCCTCAAATTACATAATTTTATTTTCAGATTTTACAGGAATTATTTACAGATTCAATATTGAAAGAATGTGTAGGAGCAATGAAATTCAAAGTTTTAGACTACCTTCAACAGGCGCTCATAATAATAAAATTAACGTAAATATTAGGGAAGGAAAAAGTTCCACATTAATTGAAAATATACCTATTTCTTTTTACCTGGAAAACAATGAAACTTGCTTAAGTGTATACTTATTAAGGTACTTTTATAGTAATAAAATTACTCTTTTTTTCAGTTACAAAACTTTTCTACAAGAAACCATTTTGTGCTCCAAGTGAATTCGGATCATATTCTTTGGCTATTTACAGGCTGTTGCTTTACATATTTCAGGTGAGTCTAATAATAATAATGTATTACAAAACATTCATCACCTCTCCCATTATCACCGGGGGCATAAGCAGAAGCCTAAAAAAACTGTTTATTTTTACTTATATCTATATTTTTACTGCACTGTGGTGAAACAAACTATCCATGGTAAGCCGTAGAACTACCCACTAACTATCAAGTGCATTAACTTATTAACATAAAATGCCTTGTAGCCTAGCTTGTACCTAAATACTACAGCGGAAACTTATCACCGTTTCTCAGTTGAGAGCCCTCTGCGCTCATCGAAACAGTCCGTATAAGGGTGTAAGAGCCATCTGAGGCTAACACCTTCTATACCAATAGAAAAAATGACACCGTTTCCAAAAAAAATCTGTAGTGCTTGAGTTAGCGACCCCAGAACTTGCATAATTAGTCCTATAAAATAACACAAATGTGAATTTATTTACTACCCTATTAGATTTGCTGAAGATTTATTATGGCAAAACATGGATGAGTATTTAATATGGTGTTATACATTCCCAGCATGGAATTCTGAGAATCGCTGTTTATTGGAATACAGCCATATAACATATTGTAGTGTAACATAAAAACATGATTTGTCAACTTATTTCAGAGCTTTAATAAATAATAAATATCCTGGGATATTTTTCACACATAGCCAATCTGATTCCAAACTAAGCAGAGCATGTGCGTATAAAAGTAGGTACGGTGCGGCGAAGATATCTTGAAAGAATAAAGATAAAACTTTAGAAATAAACTAGCTTCTGCCAGCGACTTCGTTCGCGTGGAATAGTTTCTTTGGGCTAACTCTAACTTTAACCCGCGACTTCGTTCCTCGAACCTCCTCCTTTTTTTTAAGTCGTTTAAAAATAATCCTTATAGCATGATTTAGTATTCACGCGTGACGACGCTGGCTTATTTCATCTATAATTTTGGTGTTTCTATACCGATTGCTATGGTTCTTTTTTATTAAATAGGTAATAATGTTAACTTTTTTAAATAAGGGGTGAGTGAGAGTATTATAAACGTAAGAGTAAACAAATATAATCAGAATGCTCCGAACTGCTAAGCTATCAGGAGTTACACGTGTTATTCTGAGTCAACTATAAAAGATAAACATATGCTGTCGCGCGATATTTTTTAGAAAATTTTATGTAGAATATTTCCGTCATACATAATTTCTATGTAACTTTAACCATTAAGGCTGCACACGCGACGGAAGCTTAAAAAATGAAGTAACTTCTCCCGTTTTCCCAAAATTTCCCTTCACTACTCTGCTCCTATTGATTGTAGCGTGATGAAAAGTATCCTATAACCTGCCCAAGAGTATGAAGAATAATTGTACCAAGTTTCGTTAAAATCCGTCCAGTAGTTTTTGTTTCTATAAGGAACATACAGACCGACAGACAGACAGACAGACAAAATTTTTACTGATTGCATTTTTGGCATCAGTATCGATCACTAATCACCCCCTGATAGTTATTTTGAAAATATATTTCATGTACAGAATTGACCTCTCTACAGATTTATTATAAGTATAGATATCTTGGGACAAATGTAAAATAGAAAATTAAGTAACCGAAGTTTATATTATTCTGTGAAAATTTCCAGAACAAAGAAAATCGGCTAAGTACTTATCCCTAGAGCTTTAGGTAATTGTTTAATTACTTGCGTAAATTAAAGGAGTGGTTTTAACTACACTAATTAGAAAAAGTTAAGAAAATTTCAGATACCTCATAAATATTCTAATTGAAGCGTTGAATTATTTTTTAAGCACTTCCGTCCATTAAATATTCCCAAAATCATTTTTTTTTACCATTTCTAAAATTGATACCATCATATAATTATATCATATTTCAATATAATTATTAATTATCAATTACTTTGATCAGACTGTAAACCAAACAAGGTAAATATTGAAAATTTTAAACCCAATATAAAACCTATAGCTTATAGGTATCCGTCTCTCAATTATTTTGTAGTGTTGTTTTGCTCCCATGATTTATCTTTGCAATCCAAAAATAAAATAATATTATAACATCATATTTTATTGTCTACACAAAAGATCAATTATTGACAAGTCAGAAATATTAATCAAATTTAAGTTAAGGTGCTAAGTACAAATTATATGTAAGAAAACACTAAATCAAACACTTACACAGAAATATATAAATCGAGACTGTATAAAACTACTGTGAATAAATCCGTCGCCGCCCGTCCACAAGCTTCACAACATTTATTCTGTTATTTTTTGGCACATCGTAGATCCGTGTATGTATATACTTACTGTCTGGATGTCATGAGCCCAAAAACATTTGGGAACCCAATTCATGAAATTCCCGGACTGTATTTACTAGCCTAGAGAAATGACATGTCTATATTTTTACGTTTGTGACGTCCATGTGGGTTGTAAAAAAAGCTATATATGACTGTATCTTTCTATTTCACAGTATATAATTCCGCTGTGTGTTATAACATTCGCATACGTTCATATGGCCATGAAACTATGGGGTGCCCGTGCTCCGGGTAATGCGCAAGAAACACGGGATGCTAACCACATGAGGAATAAGAAAAAGGTACGTAAGTTATTGTTAGTAAAAACTGCATTTCTATATTTTCTTTTATCTACAATATATGGTTGGATAGGTTTCATTTGTAACAGTACGTACTTACAAGTAACAAAAGAAACATTTAAGTTTCGGTTTATTTTCATACGAAACAGTTACAATGTAATAAAGAAAGGGAATAAATGCATTGTTCTGTGTTCATTCTACAATAGTAGCGGTCGTGATATTTGTGCTACCGAATTTACATTTTCACAATACTGGTGGAATCAAATTAGACATTATGGGCACAGAATAAGTAATAGTACCTACTTGTTATGGTAGCAATCTGCACACAGAATAACAATGCGAATTCATCTCCAGTAAAATCTTTAATTTATTAAATTAGTAATCTACAATGATCCTTTCCCTTTGTTAATTAAACGTTTAACACTAATTGCTATTCTGCGTTAAAAATAAGTACTACAACTAAAATAGTCAATAGCGGAACACAATTAAAAGTAGGTAGTTTATTGAATTCGTATACAAGACCTACAGAAAACCTATTTCCGTTTACGCTATGTTTCTAAAACTGTTGCTATCAATGCTCGTTACAACTACGTATATGATAGTTACCTACTACCATAAAGTAAATAAGAAGTACTTAGAGTAAGAGTTATGCTCTTTTATGGTTGCTGATTTTCGAAAGAAACTGTGAACTGTGATTTTCACTGAATAACTCGAAAAAAATACATGAACATTCAGCAACTGTTTCAATCATTTACGCTCATATTTCACTGTACATAATTATTATGGCTTGCTACCTTTATTTTAAATGGCGCGTCGCGTTGGTGTAAATTCTTGCAAACACAGGAGAGTGACATGCCGGAAGGCAGTTGTGTTCCTCAAGTTTCGCGTGATACGAGTCTGTTTGCCAATGATATAAGTTGTGTACCTATTATAAAACGTTATTTATTACGCTTGACACTTTTTCACGATGTTTGCCTTTGATTTAATTTAAAATAAAACCTGTAAATGCAAAATGGACTAAGTCCTCACAAAAATAGTAGACAACTTAATTTTCTTAGGTACTTTTAAGAAATTGTCATAATCTGTATTTTTTACCTACCTACCTATAAGAACTATATCATCTTAAATATGATAAATGTAACTTTTCTATAATACCTATACAAAATTGTATAGATCATCAAATCTATGTCTACAGCGTATTGCTTTATAAATTCACACACAATAGAAGATCATCAATCTCTAGGAATTTAGATTGAGTTAGAACGTTACGTAAACTAAACGTCACATAGATAACGCAAAGTCATGTCCTATTAATTCTACTGTAGCTTTAAGTAAACAATCGTTATTTACATCACTGATTTACTCATAGTTTATAATATAAACTAAAACCAGTTACAACTTGTTAGTTTAAACTTTTGTATTTAGGATTACTGGTTACAATTTTATCTCTTTTATGCAGCAGATCCAGACATTCTATATCTTTTATTTACACCACATTTGATCGCAGTAGTCTTTTGTTATCTGTGTACTACTGGTCTAGATAATGTTAAGAGTGGATAAATATAGTGGCAACTGCATATTTGCCTCAGACCTTATCTTTCACCATTTATCTTAGAAAGAAATCAGGCGGACAATGTATTCATTGTGGTTTTGTTTTTGATACTCAACACAGCAAATAACAGTTACCCGAAACTCCTAATTCGTACCCCACATGTAGCTAGTAAATACCTACATATTACTGCTTCACAATCTGGTTATAATTATTGCAATACGTAATCGCAAGATTTTTATTTACCTTTGCAATCTGATCAAAATTATAAGTGCGGTATTCTAGATGTAGTGTTTGCTGGTATCTTGATTATAGTATAGAAATGTAACCATAATCATTGTTAGACTAATATTATTTTGTTTGTACCGAAAATAGTATCTATAAATACCTATTTCATAGACTTATTTCTTAAAGCTAAAAGGAATCGATCTTTCCAGCAAAATATATTTTTATCATTTCTTTTAGTGCTTGAAAGTGTTTTTATCATAAAACGTCAACTAGTGACTTAAGTGTGGGACGATTTAATATAATATTCATTACTATAAAAGCTCTCTTTAGAACTCTCTTGATGCTTTTTAACTAATAGCATTTGTTTATTTGATACCAGCGGGGCATTAATTAATCTACACTATAATATTATAAAGAGGAAAGATTTGTATTTTTGTATGTAACGAATAAACTCAAAAAATATGGACCGATTTTAATAATTCTTTTTTCATTAGAAAGCTACATAATCACTGAGTAACATAGGCTATATTTTATCCCTGCATTCCCACGGGAACGGGAACTACGCGGGTAAAACCGCGCGGAGGCAGCTAGTCAAATATATATTTAATGCGTAATCAAGACTAACCAACAAAAATTTGAAGGCCCGGGAACAAAACCTTCATCGAGGTTTATTTAAAGAGATACTGTTACAGAATACAAGATACCCAGTTTACTGTAACAAGATACCTACCTTGTAGTGATAAAATTCTAAAATATAAAAGGTATCTTTAACCTTGCTTAGATACAGAGCCCTTGAGTATGTAGTAAACAAGGGTTTTCTATAAATATCTATGTATAAAATGATAATAAATTTATTTTATCACAATAAATGTTTTCAGGTAATAAAAATGCTCGTATTAGTGGTCGCCCTGTTTGCGCTTTGCTGGCTTCCCCTTCAAAGTTATTTACTGCTACAATCATTCTTTCCGAGTATAAACGAGTAAGTATATTTAACAATGCTCTAAATGTCTAATATAGTATACAGAGCTTTTTATATAACATTAAATATAACCTTTTTGTCCTTTCTTTTCTCGTATCATATTATTAACTTAAGCTTATCAACATAATCCCTAATCGATCATCGTTATGACATCATATTTTCTAAAAATAGTTATCGAATTTGGTATGTGGTATAATTTTCACAACAATCAATCATAAATAATGAATGACCACTTTAATAATACATTTTATTAGATACTTACTTTACATGCTTATATATAAATAATAAAATTAAGCCTATAACCTAATGATAATTTAATGTTAGTTTAATGTATCCCTCGCAATCCCAAAGATTTAGACCCATCCATAAAGCTGGTGAATAAATAAATGTTTCCAAATGTTACCAAGACGTAGTTTTTAAGCATTAGTGACTGTATTTTACTTTTTGTGTTAAATATACATTATTTGTAGTAGTTTTGTATGTATCAGTAGTAAGTAGCGTAGTTTGTGTAGCTGGAGATGTTTTGATCTTTGAAATGGGGGTTGAACCGCTGGATGACTGACGGTCAAACAGACATGATCATTTACGGAAATATAAGTGCTTAAATTATAATACAGATTACATATAAACTTATGAAAGTACAGTTAAAGTAGATAAGGCCCTTATGTTTTACGCATTTTATTTCGAACAACAAACAATCATATTAATTACCACCGCCGTGTTTAACGGAATATAGTGTAAACTGTAAGTGAATGATAATGAACTTCATTGATCCTCAATGTCATCATAATACCCTTGTCGCGGCCTTTAGCAATTTCATTTCAATTTCATCCGAGACTAAGCAAACTTTTTTTGTTTCAGATATAGGTATATAAACGTGATTTTCTTTTGCTTCGACTGGTTAGCTATGAGCAACTCGTGTTACAACCCCTTCATCTACGCCATATACAACGTAAGTCTTATCTATATCTATACTAATATTATAAAGAGGAAAGATTTGTTTGTTTGTTTGTTTGTTTGTAATGAATAGGCTCCGAAACTACTGGACCGATTTCAAAAATTCTTTCACCTTTGGAAAGCTACATTATCCCCGAGTAACATAGGCTATATTTTATCCCTGTATTCCCACGGGAACGGGAATTACGCGGGTAAAACCCCGCGGAGGCAGCTAGTAAATTTATGAATGGGTTATAAATTAGTACCCACACATATTTTAACTATAGATTCAAACAATAGATATTTAGCTAAAGGAAGGTTGTTAAGGCTTTTTATATATAGTTCATTCTATTTAGCAGCATTAAACAAAATGAGCATAATACATCCATAATATTTTTTTTAATTTATATTATTGATTCATTTGTTACAGGAAAAGTTTAAGAAGGAGTTCAAACAACGCTTTACATTTGGCCAAAAACCTAACAGATTTACGAATGATAGCTATGATGTAAGTAAAAAAAAAAATTTTTTTTGATAGTGGTAAACATAAATCTTTAAGCGAATGCCCTCTAGTGCATCTCAACTTAGAACCAAGATTTAACAGTGCAGAAAAAAAAAGGGGAGAAAGAAAAACTGTGCATAAAATTTGTGTGTACTGATTAAAAAGCTATAGGTAGTGGACTTATTTATTACTAATTTAGTGTTTTCACCCATATTCGTCTCACTACAGGGCAAAGGCCTCTATTTCCTTTCTTTGGCATTCCTTTCTCTACTTCTTCCTAATTGAATTGATCATAATTTCGTTATTTGAATTTGGAATTGATTTTCAAACAAAAATGTTTCTTGCAGGATGGTCAATCATATCGCACACGCATTTTATCATTCCGGTCCACAAACGATCGAAGTGTATATTCAGCAAGAAAATCAATAAATATAACACCTGTTGATACCTTAAAAACATCTACGAGAAACTCTTGTCAGTGTTTGGGAAATCAAAACAGAGAAAATGACTTCCAGTTTATGAGACCTAATGAAATGAATACTCATAACGGCAAAAAGTACATGCACGTTAGAATGAATAATATAGAAACGGGTAAAAGAAAAATGGAACCAAAAAGGCTGTCGCGCGAAGATGATATGCCTATCGGCGACGAGAGAGTAAGTGAGTTGTACATATTCCCCAACAGTGACATTGTTGAATTTACAGACGTGACATATGATGACAAAGTGTAAATACGTTGAATTTTCCATTAAATTATAAATTTTAACATAGCTAATTATAACTCAAACTTTATGTGATAGAGATTAAACGATTGTATAGTAGACATATAAATAAGTATAAATAAATTTATGAACAACTTCTGGGATTTTATTTCAACACCATGATAGTAAAATTTAATGTTTAAGAAAAGAGTGATGACTCAAATGATGATTGAACTGCAAGAAAAACACATTGTGCTGATCCTTCTTAGGTAATAATAGATAAAGGGAGAAACAGGAAGAAGTAGTAAAATAAATCATGAACTATGTTATGTAAAGGTACCAATCGCCTTATCAACGATTTAACAAAGCGAGTACATCAAATTCGAGACCTTGATCAAATATTTTAAGAATTCATTTTTGCTAGATTTGCATGTAAACAAATTATTATACCGGATCATTCGAATTATATTTGACTTCAGGGATATGCTAAAAATAACATATATATTGATTTTATAAGCAAACTACCGTTCGAAACAATAAAAAGCATTTACCAAGGCAATGGCCAATCGCAACAACATGTTTTGCAACATTTTACTTGTGTGAAATATTGTATTTTCATTATTAAATAGCTGTATCTTGTAACTTAAACATCCCAAATACATTTAGGATTGTGTATTCTGTGGTGTTTCTCTATGGCAAATTAATTTAGTAGACCTACGATGAGATGTAATCGTATACCAACAATTTAATTTAAGAGTTTCGGGAGAAGTAATCGAATCTCTTGCACGTAATGAAATCACTGAACCGGGTAGGCAGATAAGAGACAGTCAATATGTCGCCAATCTATGTCCCTAGTACCTACTTGAATATAATACAAAACGACTTGGTTGTATTTGGTGTTTTATCAAGTAAAAAAGAGAGGTTTTTAATTAAATAGGCCGTCACACTTTATTAACATCTAAGAATAATAGTTAAAATAACTCATGATTTACTCCATAATCTCCCTCACATATTTCGATATGTTACGATTATCCAGTAAATTCTCGGCACATTATTTCTTGTTTTTGTCTTGTAACAAATGTCTATATTATAGCCCATTCACACCATTCCAAATTAAACGGAACACACACTGCACATTACAAACGCTTTATCCTCGTCGGCCTCTTAGAATTAGATGTAATTGGTTCCCAAACTCTCATGTTTTATGGATCATATTATTATTACTATCTTAGGTACTTATCTACTGTTTTCCACGTTACTTTTTTTAATTCGTTTGAAGTTTCAAACATGTGTGATGATGACTGGCGGCATTTTATGACATTATATTTTTTTTTATAACTTAACAGGTTTAGTTTATTTTCAGCGTCATTCTACTGGGAACCCGCCATAATCTTTTTATAGCAAGACTAAAAAACTTTTAAAAATTTTGTATTACTCACGTGGTGTAGCATATTAATCCGCCTGAGAACAGCAAAACTTATGGAAGCCAATATAATTAGACGGTGTCGGTCAAGCGTGGAGTTCAAGTCATCTCAACCTTGTAACTTTGTTACTTTATTCAATCCGAGAGACTACACCCTATCATATAATAAGTTTGAATAATAATGCCACAATATATTTTCATGCATAGCTTTAATTTTGATAATGAAAATAAAGCCACGAATCATTCACAAATCTATTTCGAAATATAAACAAACCTCGCGTAGGATTTACTCGTCAAAGATACATGTCCGCAGGAGGATTGATATAACCCGATAAGGGTCGGCGTTGGCAGCCGGTCGGCGGTCCTCTAGGTAACCACGCTTGTCTTCCGACACTTGGCGCGGTATTCTGACGCAGCAACTTCGGTTCGCCACACCTGATAATACAACAGTCATTTGTCAAAATTTGTCTCGACCGACAGGGAACACTGTGCCAAGCATTCTAGTTAATGAACATAATGAAAATGAGCGTTTGACTCTCAGCTGACGCCATTTTCCCGACGACAGCAATGATAAATCTATACAGTAAATTATTAGAATCAACAGTTTATTTGAATGCACGTGTACGAGTTAGTTAATTGTTCTTTATTCATAAACGCGAAAGCATTCAGTTACCTACTATAGAAAAGATACATGTTTTAAATCTATGCTTAATATGACTTAGTCTATTTCTCTAACAGTTTTTAAACGTCGACAGTAAATAAACCAAATGGAAAGTATTCACCATTTACAAAGCGACTCGAGATACTACAAACCTAGTATCGTACATCTGGAGCTCGCCAACCCACGTACAATGCTTACCTTATATACGTACCTACAACTATCTAGCGGGCGACATCGTGCTTTCATAGAAATGTTCTGAGTAAGTATGCAGGCGTTTAAATACAAAATGTCAATTAAAAACAACGACATGATTTTTCTAACTACACGATAGTTAACGTAAGATTGCTTAGTCATAGGACATGCAAAAGCGCTCGATATTTAAAAAAGCTCAGCCGAATAGTCCGTCGATTGTAATGGTGAATGAGCAATTTCATAAAAAACACATTCATTATTCTTTCAAAGTAAAGAAGTCAGACAAATTAAAAAAATGCAAAGTAAGGATACGTCCGGACAAATCGGGATGGATGGTAACCTTATTCCCGGTCGACCGCTGAGTACGGTTGACGTATCACTCGACGTTGTGCTGGCACGAACCGGCGGTGTGACACCAAAGAGATCATGATCAGATTGGTTTGATAACTTTCCGTATATAAACTTGATACATAAATAAATAAATATCCCTATTCCTAGAGATACCTATTCCTTACACAAGACTAAATAGGTCAAAACTAAGGAGAGCCTATATTACAAAGGTACCTGTACTTAATTATAAGTAACTACTGAAGTAAATAACTATCTATATATTTAAAAGTTTACTTTGTTGGGATCTAGTCTCTTTAGGACAATATCAGCTTTATTTGGAATCTGATTGGCCGTGTATCGTATCTACTAATATTATAGTTTGTGAGAATGTATATATATAGATGTATGAATGTATGTAGGTATGGATATGTTACTCTTTCACGCCCGAACAGCTGAAGGGAACCCGATGAAATTAGGCAGAGAGTTATTTTCTGGAATAACACATCGGGGACTTTTTATCCTGGAAAAATTGAAGATCTTGGGGGAATGCGGGTGAAGCCGCGGCGAGTTACTAGTAATGGATATACGGATATGTACCTAAATGTTTCCGACGAATGGGAATAGAACCTACGGCCATCAGCGTAAAAGTCAAGGTTGCTAACCACTAAAATAGGCTGTCTGAGTACCTATTAGCTCTATTAATATAGAAGTAGAATTTACTTTCTCAATCGAACGAAAAACAACCTATATTAATACGAACAAGTACGTCATGTGACTATTTTTAAATCCACGTGGTTACTATACGACACCTCTTTTTGTAGAATATGTAGTTTTATACCGTTCTGTTTCTGCGTTATATAAAGGTTTTAATTAAAGGAGTTTACTTTATTAAAGGGGGCATGACATTAGCAGTCGCAGGGAATTAGCTAGATATTTATTTCCTATGACTCAAACTAGAATCTGTCAGTCACAAGTCTTTCTAATTATAATGATGAATCAGATTGAGTCAAAGTTATTTTGGTAAATAACTAGTCAAACTACCGAGCTTTGTATAGATTTGCAGTGTATAAAAAATTTACCCAGTTTTATTTCATTTATAAAATAATATTTAACCAACAGTAGGTATATTGTGGTAAGGTTAACTCTTAGACTAAATGATGTATATTATACGCATTATTACATAAACTTCAGTACAGATTACAGCTACATTAGGGTACATCCTGCACTTTGAAATGGAAGAGATAAGAGTGAGCATCAAAGGGGCAACATACCATACACACATTATTATACTAATACCTAACGAAGAAGACAAGATTTAGGCGCTTTGTGATAAAATATAATGACATACATGATGGTACCTATTAAATATGCTTACAACAGAAATAAGATGAAATACTGAACATGGTTTGGTTAGCGAAAAAAATCTGAGAATTTAAGTTGCCAATTTTTTATAGCATTGTATTGAGTGATTTCATAAAAATAATTTCATTTTTTATTACGAACCTAACTACTAAGTACCTGGGTACTTAACAGATTTTTATACGTCGACATTTTCCTTATACGCCTTTTTATCACAAATAAAGAAAATAGACAGACCGGTGAGAGCACCCAGTCATAAATTTAATAAAACTCGTAGATATAAGTCGGAATTTATTAATACGACAAGATTCTAATAGACACATAATCCCAAGGGTGATACTTCATGGCTGCGTAGCTAACAGTAAAAAATTTACACAATGAAATATTGTTCACGACATAATTAATACTAGTAGGGTGGCTAGATAGTTATACTTCCTAGCCACAGCTGCCACATAAACACAGTGTGATATACGATGATAGCATTGTAGTAGGTACCTACTATATAGCGTGATTTTATTCCCACAAAAGTCGTTAGTGTAGATAATAGAAAACTGTCTTATGAGCGCCTCAGCGCCTAGTACATAGGTACCTACCCATAAACATAGTGCAGTTCAAGAACCGTACGTACTGTAGATACCGTGCATACCTCTACGCCTCGCCCAGTGCTCACGCCAATGGTATTTGAGAATTAGCATCGATCATCGTAATGCATTCGTTATAAACGTTTATATGAAGGATCAGACGGAATAACAAACGGAAACGTATCATTCAGCAGGTGGAATATTTAAGCTGATAAATTCATTTTCTGTAGGTACTGCTCCTAAATACTCTTAGGTACTGCGAATATCTGATTTTTTAGCACGAAAGTTTCATAGCCAGGTACCTAATGTAAATTCAGGTTTTACTTTTAAATTCCGATACACAAGCGATAAACATAAAATATCAAGTACGCTCTGGGCTGTTTCTAAAAGGCAAGCCTAAATCTACAAGCGTTTATGCTTTTAATAAAAAAAAAAAAAAAAAAAAATGCTTACTGCAACGAGTCTTAAAGAGTGACGTAGTATAATTTCGCTTCATGTTTAGGCATTTTGCCAACAGAAATGATCTCCTTAAATGGCCCAGTTACGCAGAAAACAACTTTATACTAAACAACATTATTTTTTATCAGGAACATAATGCACTAATAAAAAAAGACAATTTAAAAATGTTGAAGCTTAAATAAAGACAATAAAATACGTAATTGGGTTTTAGGGGCCAACTTACCCGAAGCTTTTTCACAAACGTACAAAAGTGAGTTTGTTATTGTTTGTTAAGCTATAAATTTTCATGAATATAAAAAGTCACAGATGTCACGAAGTACACCTAAATCTAAACTCTGTATGTACTCTTTGAACACGAAAAATTAAACCAGATCCATGTATAAAACTGAATACTTAGCACAAATATTCGAGTGAGCATCACTTGTATTCTAATAAAAATACGTAATTTATATGTGTAGGCACTTTCCCAATCCTCGTTCAGAAATAAGTCAAGGTTACTAGACGGCTACTGAATCACCTATTGAACCCGTTAATATTCCGCGAAATAAGCCGGGCTGGCGCGGCGCAACCAACTGGCAACAAACCAGTAAATCCAGGCTTTAACCAATGGATTGACCATTAGGTCCAGGTCTGAGTGTATAGCCCTTAAGATAAACTTGTCTAGTTGGGATTTGTGGCCAGTTAACATAGCTTACATATTTTTATTTATAAGAATCTCTATAGACCAATTCAGTCAACACTTTAGGACGTGATTTGAGCTTTCAGCGGAGAAAAACATTTCAAAGAAATAATAACATTGAGTAACTACTTATAACCTACTTTTTTGTAGTAGTGTAAATAGTTAACATAGTTAGTTAACACAAAGCACCTTATTTAACAAATAAATTTTGAAGTTCTTTTCGCACCTACGAGATAAAAGTTGGGTCAAATGACAAGATTTGATAATACACTTTACATCTGATTCAGATGATCTGATGGGATTATAATCCAAAATCAATGACGTTTAATAATGGTACTCTGAGTCTTTGAAACGTTGAACTTATCCATCACTTTTACGCTCACTACCTAATAGTAAAAAAATATTGTTTTTGTTATCACAAAACAAATACTACCCCTTTGGGAGTATGTTTTTGGGGTGCCATTAAACTAACTGCGAGTCATTGTCGACCAGAATAATCAAGAGATATTTGATTTGGTAGGCGTCACGTTGTCTGAATCGATAAAAAACCCGCCAATTTATTTAAAAAGTGGTGTACTTATCTCATAGTATTATATTGTTGCAGCGTAGGTATGATAAAATAACAAACGCAAAAAAATAACAACCGTCTATTGTGGTATTTGCTAATGGATATATATCTATTTTATACAGATGAAAATGACATAAAAACCGACTAAAATATTGTTGTATAAGTATATTAACCAACTACAAAAATAATTTATTAACCACATTACCTGCCGTAAAATCTCTTATATGAGGCATCCCGCTTTTGCCTGTGAGCCGCCGCGCGTTGTCGGCGCCATTGTTAGCATCATACTCATTGATGTGAGCTCCATGCCGACGGGCAAGCTTATCTATCGCTCGTTCAATCACTCTGAGGAGTCAATAAAGGGGCCATTTGCTGTATTAAGTACTTACCTAGAATCTAACTATGTAGGCAGGCACTATAAGCACGCTAATGCCTTTTCACATGGCATTTTGTCACGCTAAATGAGAATTGCTACCTTTGCCACGTTATACTCTTAATAATAATGTTTTTTTATTATGTAGAGAAAACCACTGACTGGATTTAACTACTGGAAATCTCAAGAAATTCCAACAATAACTAAAATTACTTAAACATCTCAGTTTGCACCCACTGAAAGCAATTAAATTAGGCACAAACTTTAACAATTTAACTCGGTTGAAAAGTGTTGCTGTGTGGGCTAGGCTCTAGGTTGTTTTACGAAACTTATCGAACAAGCTAGTTGGTAAACCGGATCAGCTTATTTAGGCTATATTTGATTAAAATCTACACTTAGTTATCTTTAATTAAAAGACGTCCACCCGCAACCCCAAAGACGTTATTAATTATAGGTATTAATATTCTCTTACAATTTTGCAAATTTTTAAGCAACGTTACTAATGTACGAATATTTCAGGGACAAAGAAACATTACGGGAAATTAAGCAAAGTAGATACTGAATATTTCAGTTGAGACTATACAGTGACATTTTAATCGGTTGGCATACAAAAAATAGTCAGATTATAAAATATATACACTAGACACAAAAAGTTAGGGATATAAATAAAATTCGAAAATTTTGGGCGATTTTCAACGAGCTGTAACTCCGAGGAAAATAATCCCACAGCAAAAAATAGAAAACCAAACTGTAGCTTCAAGTGTCTTGTTTTTGGATATGGTCATGATTTCTTTGTATCATGTCTGGATCTGGAGAAATTCTATGGAAACTACCAAGGAAAAAAAAATGCAAATTTTTTGTCATCGAAAAAAAGGTCCATGGGCTTCAAAAATGATTTTTTTATTGTTTTTGTTAAATGTTCTGTCGGAAAATTTAATGCCCTTGAATTTTTTGTAGTTAAGAACCCTGTACAATGATTTATCACGGAGTTATTGTCAATCAACCGAAAAAAGAACTTTTTAACTTTGTCAATCAATAACTCTGAGAATAATGATCGTTAAGAAAATCTAAGAAAGGTTTTGAAAAGTACACAATATTCTCTATAAGAAAACGTGAACGGCTTTTGTCGAAAACATTTTCATTCACTCAAAAACTTTGACTGAAAAAAAGGCGAAAATTTGCATAATTAAGGATATTTAGATAACTTGCTATAACTTTGGATTAAATGGTTGAATGAAGGATATCGTCGGTAATTTTTTAACCTTAAAGTATCCCGGAAAATCCCTGAAAAACTCAAAGCGCTGCAATGTTTCTTACTTAGTGTCCCGAGGCTCTAAATTTATTATTTTCGCTAAAAACACCATTATGAACGATGGTTCGATTTCAATCATTTTTTCAATGAAAACATTTTTTTTTCTCAATAATCTTTATTGCTTTGATGAAAATGATCGACTTTTTTTTCAAAATGTCGAATAGAAAAAAAAAACATTCGATGATCTGTCATCATGCGAGAGCGCTTACGAGCAGTGACCCAAAACAGAGGCAATACGCGGTACTGAATTGTGACCTGTATACGTGCAGACCCTTCAATAGCTACAGATGGACACACAGACAGACGGACAGACAAACATACACACACACACAAAGTCAAGAAAAAAAAAGAAAATAAAAAAAAAAGTATTTTTCTATCCAATTTTTTTTAATTAAACCGATCTTTTACATCAAAGCAATAAAGGTTATTGAGAAAAAAATAATGTTTTCTTTGAAAAAATGATTAAAATCCAACTATCGTTTATAATCGTGATTTTAGCGAAAACAATAAATTTAAAGCCTCGGGTCACTAAGAAAGAAGAATTGCAGCGCTTTGAATTTTTCAGGGATTTTCCGGGATACTTTAAGGTCAAAAAATTACCAACGATATCCTTCATTCATCCATTTTATCCCAAGCTATACCAAGTTATCTAAATATCCTTAATTATGCAAATTTTCGCCTTTTTTTCAGTCAAAGTTTTTGAGTGAATCAAAATGTTTTCGACAACAGCCGTTCACGTTTTCTTATAGAAAATATTGTGTAGTTTTCAAAACCTTTCTTAGATTTCTTATACGATCATTATCCTTAGAGTTATTGATCGTCAAAGTTAAAAACTTCTTTTTTCGGTTGATTGACAATAACTCCGTGGTAAATCATTGTACAGGCTTCTTAATTACAACAAATTAAAGGGCATTAAATATCCTAAAAGAGGATTTGACAAACACCATAAAAAATCATTTTTGAAGCCCATAGGCCCTTTTTTAGACGACAGAAAATTTGTAATTTTTTTTCCTCGGTACTTTTCTTTGTATTTCTCCAGATCCAAACATAATACAAAAAATTCATGGTCATATCTGTAAACTAGACACTTGTAGCTACAATTTGGTTTTCTTTTTTTTGCTGTAAGATTATTTTCCGCGAAGTTACACATCGTTGAAAATCACCCAAAAATTTCAAATTTTTTTTATATCCCTAACTTTTTGTGTCTAGTGTATATATCGAAATAACGCCTTCGACTTCCGAATCAGTAGTAGCTTTAGCAACTTTGGAATTTTATATATTTTTTCAAAATATAGATAATCTACTTAATAAGATAATAACAAAAGTTGTGATTTCACGGTTTTGACTGTTGGATGGTTGGATAAAACTAAAGTTTTAGGTATTCTAGGACTTTAACAAATTAACAGAAATGTTTTATATGAAAGCAAAGTTACAGATATGACTACAGAAAAATAAATTTGTGCTTGTGAAATAAAGAGTCTAAAAGTTATTTTCTAGGATTCATTACATCAAAGAACTTACGTTTCTTTACATAATAAGTTAAAAATGTTTTTGCAGTAGGTAAGTACTTATCTTATTTTCGTGTAAAGATGTGAACTGAAGAGATTTAACCAGACATAGAGATGTGTGAATAGGATAGGATATGTGATCAATTCCGATTTATAAAAGTAGTTACTTATTTTTCAGATATAAGCCAATGTACCTACTATAAAATAACTTAATATGTGGTTTTGGGTTAAACCTTCTCATGAACTTGACGAACTATGGCCACTGTTTTTTCCACGCACTACCCATGGCTCAAGGTACAAAATCATGAAATACAACGCGTCGACCAATAGTAAAGAATCCTAAAAAAATATCTTCCAAAATCCTTAAGATAACTGATACATAGGTAGATATACAAAATGTAGGTAGGTACTGCTTGTACTTACAGTATACCATCATCTTCTCTCATGTCTTTAGAAGAAAAGTATACAAAAGTCCCGTTGCCAGGCCAATCAGGTATAGGTTGTGGTTCGAAAGACGCCACGGTCCCATACTCCTCTGCCAAACGAGCCAAAATAAAGCGTGCCATCCATAGATCGTCCCCTGACCTGATTCCAGGACTGGGCCCCACCTAAAATATTTATTTTAAAGGAAATCAACAAAAGTACCTACTATGTTTTATATTAAAAGCAGATGCTCAAAGGCCAGTGTCAGCTTTCCTTATATTAAAAATTTTGCGTACATATTTTAAGAACAGAAAAACTTAAGTCTATATATAACAACCAGATATTTTTTGTCTTTTCCTATAATACCTTATTTTTTTAATCCTAAAAAATATTGAAGAATTGTTAAGATATAATAGTTAGGTACTGAATTCTAAGCATTATCCAGGTATTGATTAAAAATCATGTTCACTAGTAATTCGCTTTATAGGTTAATTCGGATAAAGGTATTTTGCCTAATTAATTGGACCGGTTTAATTCGCGTGAAATTAACTGATAATTAACTAAACCACCAAATATTATTGGCCCCGATTCTCTAATATACGTATTTACTCAACTATTCGCTCAATATTACACAACGTAGAAATGAAATATATGTATTCATTCGAATAGGCCTTCACAGGCACTTATAAAACGTCGACTTTAATCCTCTTAATCATGTAGATATAAGTACTACTATTAGGACAGATAGTACTTTTATTCATTCTTTGGAACTGGTAGCTAGGCAACGGACACCGCAAGTGAAATTTCTGAACTATGTGATAGGAAGCTTTATAAACAACTGCTTCTACGAACATGCCGTCCTTTTGCAACTTTGAAGTCACTTAAAACCTCATTATGCAAGAAGTTCCTAATGCTTTAAATTACCATGAAATATTTCTAATGATGTGTTTAGGTTATGTAGTGGTTTGGGCATTAGAAGTAACGTTCACAATAATAATTTGCTAAAGAGATTCTTTATGTTTGTGGGCACCGTCATCTATGAACATTAACCATATGATATGCTGATGTATGATGATTGATGAGTACTTCTAAACTCCACTATCCTCTTCTAGGTACTCGATCTACCGGTAGTTTGATGGAGATAGGTAGGTATGTATGTACTAGTATATGCAAAATACATGTATGAAGAAATATTTAAAATTGTTTACTTGGAAATTCCATTGTGAAGGGGTAGTTCCTGGGTTAATTCCATTTACTTGTACACCAGCGTAAAGGCAACACCTGCGATAATAAATTAATTGACAACTATCTCAACAGTTTGCGTAAATCAAATACTGCCGGGCTGGAGAGCCCTACAACTTTCAGTAGACAAAATAGCAAATACAGGCAATAAAAAAATATCCATTTTAAATAAAAACACAGCGCAAGATTACAGTAGAAAGTACATCATAATTTTACCTGTAGAAAGCCTCCATAAGATCCCTGGCAACAATTTTATTCGCACCGGTTGCGCAATAGTAAGGTCCCGGCGGGGCGGGGAAGCCGCCAGGTGGCCAGCCGAGTGGGCGGCCATCGGTCGTCGTCAAAAAGAACTCCTGGTTGAAGCCAAACCACGGCTCTTCTACCTCACCCTTTTCACATAAGATTAAGCAATTCTTGCGATAATTTGATTCTGTTGAGCAAGTATAAATTTTATACGTATTCTGTACCTTTAAACATCGATAAGAGAAAAATATTGAGCTAATTAAAATCGTTTCCTTGGATATTAATAAAAACTAGAAGAATAGGATTATATTGTTATTTAGCTATATAGAATATCACTTATTTTAGTACCGAATTCTCCAAACGAAGATTATTTTAATCGTATCCCAGTCAAATATAAGAGGCATAACTTTGTAATAAAACGGAATCCTTAATTAAGTTCTATGTTTAATATTTAACGAACATTTTGTGAAAGAGCTTGATACAATAGGCCACATTGATAATAGCCTATTTATATGCAAACAGACAATGCAGCTGGGTTCCAGAGCGCCGCTACCGTAAATAAGCGAAGTTAACAGAAGGCAGATGGGCGGTTTTTATTTCATCATACTATTATATATCTAGAGATCTCTCTAATCGACTATTAGAAAATAAAAATGAATTTACCTACTTATATTATTAACTTTAAGATATTCTAGAATAAAAGCTTCACCACAGCTGCACCGCAGTATAAAATAATACGTTAAATTAAGGATATTTTTTTGAAAATTGCAGTTCGAGAAATCATACCAATAAACATACAGTTTTATAAATACATTGTATCTAACTACATATATATAAAAAAACTGTAATTATGCAAGAAATTTTTATTGCACAAAAGTCTGTGCAAGGATAATATTCCTTCGGTAGGTAAGGTATTTGATACATAATTTTGCGATGGTTTCAATTAGGATATTTGACGCAAAGATATCGCCCCCCGGGAACAAAATATAAGGTAACTGACATGTATTTTATTAAGCTTCCTTAGGGTTCTTCTGAAATTTCTTAGTTAATTTCGTCACGGAGCCAAAACAATGTGTGAAAATAAATTTTAATATATGTATCTCGTTGTACTCATAAATATTGGTAGGTACCTATGAAGTAAGAAATTGTAAGATAAAGTAAGAAGTCCAAGGGAACAAAGTTCAAAGTTGACTGAGAGTTGGTAATATTTTAATAATATTAAAATATATTATAAAATTGTACAAGTACCTAAATAGGTACCGCAATGTTTTGTTTACCTGTAGGTTGGTAGTTGTACTGGTAGGTGTCTGCCAACACTAGTATATGGTTGCCTCGTCTGAACGGATCATGATAAATCACTTGAGGGAAGATAAACGTGTCCGAGTTATCGGGATTAGCCTGCGCTGTGTTGCTACCATCAAAGTACCAAATTGGCAAGTCTGGAACAATGTGTGCAGTTAAACCGTAGATATAACATGTAATTAATGTCATTTGCAGTGAATTTACCGTACACACATTAAAGCCAGTTCATTGATGACCTGAACATAGATATAGATAGATCTGGATGTACCAGTGAAGGTTTGTCATAAAATTTTACGCAATTGCAGTCAGTATCCATCCACGCTTGAAAACCGAGAATGAATTGAAGAAAATTAAGTCTAACTAGTAAAACTGTTTCTTCTTGTTTATCTATACGTTATGTAAAATCTCTTCCAGGCAACCTTTGGATGAGGTTCCATAAATTTGATTCATTCAGAGGCACTTACATGTTTTCATTTAAAAGTTAGTCTTTTTAGGTTGTACAAAGTGTCATCTTGTATTAATAATCTATAAAAACTATAAAAACAGGCACGTGTTAAGAATAAGAAAAGAATGTACAAAACCATTTTGAAAACAAACGTATTTTGCAAGAACAATACTAATTTGGCATGTTTTTGTTACATACAAAGCGGGAAACATGTCAAACCGTGTACCCTTAATTATCTGAGGAACATAGACATTTTAACGCGTGAAGGCTCCTTCGCTACACTTCAGAGCACAGAAACGGTTTCCGGGCTCTATTTTATTCAATTCCTTTATATAATTAAATACGTTTCTCTCAAGAGTTGTCAAAGAATCGAATTCAATTTTGCCTAAACATAAAGGATGAATGGGAAACACATTTAAAATGAGGAAATCGTTGCGCTTTGATTTAATACCGGAATTTCTATTAAGCTTGAATTATTAAAATTAAATAGAAGGTACTTAGTACCTACTACTTACCTAATATTCTGTAGTCAATATATTATTGCTATCTATATACAGTAGATATAACACCGTAAAATATAACGATTATAAAGTAGATACCTATTCAGTAAAATATAATCGGTTTAAGCAATAGTTAATAAATTGTTTCAGTTTACACGTAATTCCTTGTACTTAAGCCTTATATTAAGTTATACTGAATTATTTATATTACAAAGCGTATGTTGGATCGTAAATATAATGACTTTTTATTCATATTTGAACTGAGAGGTTTGTAGATTAATTAATCAATCTCTCAGGGTCTCCGGAAAAATATAATCACCCGGGTAAAGCTCAGCTTCGTTATGGAGTATTTATTCATATAAAAGGAAACTTCATTTTAATGAACCTCCATAAAATACTGCTACATAATAAATAAAAGGCGGCAAGTGCGAGTTGAACTTGCGCACCGAAGTTCCATACAGAAACAATAAAATACTCTGTTTTATATTTCTATTTCATTCCTGAAAACAACGTCAAATGGTGTTTTCGAATGTGGCCTGTTCTTTCATGTAATTTCTCATTAGCTGTTACATCCCATATTTTATTTTAATCTCCATGTGCAATTTGTTTATATGGCCCGATTTCAACTACCCGTGGGTTGGTAAAGGCTATATGAAACTAGAACTATCATTACTTTTATGATATGTTAGTACCCTCCGTAAAGTCCCAACCTATCTCAATAATGATATTATTTGTTATATCTCTGAACTTTCAGGGAGTCGCTTACACGAATGTGAAAGTGACATTTACCCTTACCTTTTCTATCAAAAAAGATACCTATCTGGATTCTAGTCAAGTAAAGATGATTTGATTTCATGATATGAAACACCATGTGAACAGTTTTTCTTCAATCAAAACAAACTGTAAAGCTACTGTTGATATTAGCAATATATGCAATTGATACCAGTAAATGGTATAGCTCAGTACTATATCTTTGTAATATTTTTACTGCATGTCTATGTAGAGCAATATTTTAGTGTTATATAAATTGATCCATGGTACCTACTCAATTCAAGCTTTAAATGAAATTCTTATAGGGAAAAAAAATGCTTTATCATTAATCCACGTCATTAATTTAACCAACTTGTTTTTACTAGATGACGAGAAAGAGCGCAATCATTGACCAAAGTCCCATTTTTCTTTTGGAAATATTTCTTTCCAATGGAATAGTTATTTAATTTCTCTTGGGTCTTCGTAATATTAAGGCATACGACAGAAATCGTTTGTGAAGAACTAAATTGAAGCCTATTTGTCGAAGTTACCTTTGTTAGTCTTGGGCACGAAATCAAACGTTCTGTCCTTTGAGCGAAGGTTTATCCCGGATCCATCTACCCATACATAACCGGCGAGAATCGAGTCGCAAGGCACCTCGAGATCATCATACTTTCGCATGGCAGCCTTGTTAAGAGCGACTGGTACCAAATTCATTGTTATACCTGAAATATTACTTATGCTTTGATTTTCGGTTGATAGAATTAAGATTTAGATATTCATAGGCATTCTATTTCAGACCTTGTCCTTAAGTTAGGCTAAAGACCGATTAAACTAAAGGTTATGTCGAATTTAAGTACCTAAGCTGTTGGAAATTATATCTTTAGTAGGTACTTACATAAATTGTGGGACGTCGAAATTCATAAGTGATAGTAAAATTAAGGCTGAATTTGATGTAATATTAATGCGTAAAATGAATATATTGGACTTGGAAATAATATTGAACTCTATTGCTTTACCAATATGTATAATATGTTGTGAGACAACAACAAAACATAGTTTATGGGAGTGTCTTTATTTTGTTCATCTTATCTAAGAAAGTCCCTATATTAATAAAGGAGTCAAGTAAAATATACATATCATTTACCTACAGCTAGCTCTTATATGCCTTGCCTACCTTACCTTACGTTATGAGTAAGTACTAAGTACCGTAAGTAATTAGCAAGTAACGTAAGATATACCTACCGTAGGTATACGTAATTATTATATCTAAACCATATAGTTTTACCTTGTGGACTATATAAAGGAAGTTCGGTCATAATCAGTTTAACAGAATGATGAATCTGAAAACAAAATAAACGACTGAAACACCTGTGTTTACCCGTAAAACATTTCAAACTGTGGTTGTTAAATTGAAGGAGCGCGCATCCGTTACAAAATGGTTACAAATGTATCCTCGTAACATTGGAGAATCAGTGTAGTTCTGCTTACCGAGTTGTAAGGGTAAAACTAAAAGGGATTGTTTTTGTAATGCCTGTGTGAATTGTTATTATTTTTCTGAACAAAATGTACTGTTTAGATTACATTTTAGGTATGTTGTATGTAGCTGAAATTAAGAACTTATTGAACTACTGAATGTACGGTAAAACTATAGGTACGTATATATATTTTAAGGCGTATTTATTGTTTCTTCTATTTACCTATATTCTCAAATTAATATACATATGTAAACTGTTAATTGTAATACTGTCTGAAATAGCTATTATTATTGATTGTTTTTTAAATTTTTCCAAAAAGGAAACGAGGGGAACGAAACATATAATAAATTTATGCGCTTATGTTTACTGCCTGAAGTTCTAGATCAAATGTAGGAACTATCTTCAATGCAAGCAGGTAATTTAATGATTTGTATGTTCGGGATAGTTTTCAGCTAATTTATGAGAACTACAGCCCAATTTGGTATCTATAAGCTCGATTATAGAGCTATCAAGGATCATCCAAAAATAAACAATAAATTTCGTCTGACAGTTGTCATAGCTTTTAGGGTTTTACTTACATATTCGTTTCCAATACAATATTTACTTAATAATTTAAAATAAATCAGAATTATCTATAAATTTGGGGACTAAATGGTCGAATTCATAATAAATTTAATGCAGACGGTCGAAATATGTATAGGTACGCGTTTTGTGTCACAAAAGTGAAGTTTCGAGGTTTGAATGTAATACGTTGTTTTCCATATCCAGTGCTCTATGGTTCATAATAAACCTACACAAAAAAGTTATTATGCAAACTTCTTAAATTTCACCTACTTAGTTAAAACTGACTATACAACATATTTCAAAACTTACTTAACTACCTATATACCCACCAAATTTCCATTTAGCCATAACAGCGAGTAAGAAATCTCCCTGACGTATCTACTTAGTTACGAGCGGGACGATCAACAATACGTTTGCATTGCTTCTGATTATGCTCTGCTGGAAATAATACTACCGACACTCACCTTCCGATGCACAATTTTCATGGCTCCTACTGTTGAACATCATCATGAATATATTTTGCAGTGTAAGTTGTATATATAAATAGGTGTAGAGTACTTTTTAGGCAAAATCTGACTACAATCTATCTTATATAGAATGTGATAAACATTATGATATTTTAAAAAGTAAATCAAAAAATAAATAGATAGGTAAGTAACATTTAATATAATTCAGTTTTAGTCTTTCGAATAAATTTTTAATAAAAAGCATAAATTTTTATTTAATACTCAGTATTAAATTACAATAGGTAATTAAGACGACGAGTTAATTTGGAATTTAATATATCATCAATGTGACAAACTCTATTGTGACAATATATCACAAGTGCTTTACGCTCCCCATACATTCGGCTATTAAATACTTGGACCGGAGAGCGGGCCGCCCGCCCGCGATTCATTAATTAAACTAGACCCTTAGGGCCAATACGGAATTTCCCCATTTTCCATGCATATTGGTTTGCTGGTTTTTGCAAGCTTCAGTACTTCCAGGAATGAGCTCGCGTATGAAAGCATGTTTCTGCGAAGCAGTTCCCATTAATAATATCGATAATACTACCTACACGGTACACCTGAATTAAATAATTCGAAATGTGCATGTGGTAATGACGCACGTTTATCAGAGTGAAAACAAGCATGTATGCATATACGCCGAATCTACGAAAACTTTAGGTACTTATAGCAGTAGCTACCTATATAAAAAGCTGCGTCATAAAATTGACTCAGAATGTAAAACACACTAAAACGTGTTTTCGTAATGACAATTTCAGTCATTTGTGATGCCATACCTTTTTAATTCCATAATTACGGTTTGAATGGTAAAATGTCTTAGTAAAAATATTGAAGTCATTTTAAAACTATATATTTTTTTTTATTATCGATATTTATTTCCGATTTGATTGTTTTTAGTAGACACTTATACATTCACCTTTAACACACGTTCATAAATTGGTTACAACATTACGTCAATACACTTAACTCATGCAAAAATAGCTCTCATGAAAATATTAAAAGTACATCCTTTATACGCAAGTTTATTTATATTTTTTAATGCATCCACACAAAAAAAGCCGTCACGATGACAATTTGATGAAGTGCGTATGATCACTTCATCTACAAAATTATGAAGAGTATATTATTATGTTTTCATGTTTTTATTCTATTTATTTTTTTAAATTATAGTGCCAGTAAAGATCTTAGAAGAAATGAAAGAAACAAACAAGATCATTATTCCTATGTAATGCACTCAGTGACATCAACAAAGAAGAAAAGGGTTACTTCAAATATAAACTTTACTACTTTATCAATAAATAAACGTAATAATACCACTGCCAGTTCCACAGAGCAAGTAAAAAAGTGGCAAGTTGGAAGGGTCAGTAGAAAACACTATGAAGTTATCAATATGCTTTGGCGAAAAACGAAAATATTTGTCAACGTTGAGGATACCACAACAGGGTATAGACATTTTAACAGAAATACAACCATAACGATGAAAAAAACAGTATTTCCTATGTACACTATTCCTAATCCTATTTTACAAACATCAACTCCGAGTTACATAGAATTTTATTATTTGGACGAAATAGATGATCGCCTTAAACAGAAAGATTTTGCCAATCCCAAAACTCTAAAGCTTGATGACAACTTAAGATATAATAGAGGGTTGAGGAGTAATAAATTTGGAAATTTAAGGTTTGTCTTACCTAGTGGCCCAATGTTTGCATTTCATGTTAATGATCCATACTACAAGCGGGCACCTGTGACCCAATCGACTAACAAGGGACGTAAAAGGTTTCATATACGCAGATACCCTTTGTTAGACCTCAAAGATTATGTTAACTTTGATGTAACACCATTACCAGATAAAAAAATTGATACAACTAATACTAAACATGCTTACAGAATCCATATGATAAACACCAGAAAATATGTATCATCAAATACATCCAATGATAGTGAATTTCTTTTAAAAAACAATATTCAATTATTAGCATTCAATAATATAAATGACAATGAGTCTAAAACTGAAATTTATTATAGCACTACAGCTAATGACAAAATTAAGTTCTTTGAATTGTATGACTGGCATACCCGTATCGCATACAATGTGAATAAAAGTAAAGGATATGCATCAGAAGACTTATATGATGAAAAATATGACAATGAAGCATTGAATACTGATGGAAAAATTCTTTTAGGTCACGTAGATCAAAGTGGTCATGACAATAATCATACAATGAAATACGTAAAAAAGCATATTGTTGAACAATTTGCAGATAAAGCCAATCATACAAATGATCATAAAGTTATTCCCAAAAATTTACTATCACTTTCTGCTTTATTTAATAAAACAATAAAAGATAATATTACCGCAGCTAGAAATGCTTTTATTAACATTAATAAGGCACCAATAAAACCACTTCAAAAGTATGAGAATGAGAGTAAAACAGTGCTGTGGTCAGATTTCCCTTTTGCAGCAGTATATATTCATGAGTCGGCTCAGGTAACAAACAGTTTTTTTACATAATTTCTATATCTTACTTAAATTATAAATGTGATTGTTTGGATGGAGATGATTGTTACTCAATTGTGCCAAAACTGTTAAATCAAACTAGATGAAATTTGGTACACAGTTTGAATACCTAAAATCAAGAATAGCACACATGCTACATTTTATTTAGGTAAAATTTAGGAACCCCCAAAAATGTGGGTGAAACAGCGGGGCTATTTTACTTAGAGACTATTTTAGATATTCTTGGAGTTTCAAGATTAATGTTTCTCTGTTCATGAACGTTATTGTTGAGTCGATTCATGTTCTAAAATTGCTACAGCCACGTATAAAAGTACCTAATATTTTAATAAATTGTAGTCGATAATAACTGCTCCGTAATTCCCAGAAACTGATTTCCTAACAAAAACACCCTCCACGCAACTGTAGAAGTTTTGATTGTTTTTGAATTAAACGTGCTAAGCTACACAGAAAAGTTATAATAATTAAACATAATAATTTTATTGTTAGTAGTCGAGGAACGTATCCATAAAATAAGTTTATTCATGTTATTGCTTTGTATTGTTTCATTAAATAGTTTTATACCAGGTACATTGCGACGCAGCCGGTATTAGTCCACATTGGTTAGTGGCAGCTGGGTCATGCTTGTCACGTTACCAGAAAAGCCCTGCAGGTCAAGGTCGTTCAGCCTTTGTCGCTTATTGCGGCGACAGCTGGTGGCAACCGGAACGAGTGGCTTACGTCAAATACAGTCTCGTTCATCCTCGCTTCCATCCGCGCGATAGGACTCGACGACATCTTTATAATATCGGTAAGCATTTATTTTTGATTTGGCCAATTAATTAAAATGTGGTTTCACTTCTGGTGCTTTCATTATTTCATATTGAAAACTGGCTGACTTGATTTATATCCTGAAACTTTACTAAGTTTATTGTTGCGAATTATTAGGTATTACATTATTAATATTTTTAAGATTTCATTATCTAGGGCGACTAAAGCCAATAACTAAATAGTCTTTTTAATTTATGTCTCTATTTCGACGCACATTATTATCGATTTTTTTTATTATATGATTTATTTACGTCCCTTAAAAAATATCTCTGAACTTTATATAAGTAATAACGGGCCAACGGAACATGACATATAATCTACATTCGTATTTCATGTGTAGTACCTAATTGACTTAAAACTCAAACTTTGGTCTAGACATATAAGAAACTTTATAAAATTAACTTAAAATAATTTGAAAGCCCGAGGTGCTTTTTAAATAGGCGGTAGCCCACTGCACCACGATGCAGGGTAAAATATAAGTAGTATGCAATTAAGATTAAACGACTTCCTTTCATAGAATACTTAGCTACCGACTCAGTTACGCATTTACGATGATCCGGCTGGCTTGGTAGTTAAACACCCTCAATGCTATTATTCCGGTAATATTAAGGAATATTACTAGGCAGTATTTTTGATACTCAACATAACATTTGTATTATTAAATCATGTTTTTTGATCTGTCCTACTATAAATTTATCGTAGCATTGAAACTTTAATTTTATCACAGAAAATAAATAACGATGTTTTCACCAGTCTAGTTCAAATTATTTTAATGGACAAATTTTTTGACGAACGAACTATGTTTTAGTACCAATCTATATGCTAATTTATTTCCTTTCACGTCACAGGATTAATACAAGTTGTGAGCTCGATGGCTTCTGCTTGTACGGGCTGGGCGCCTATTACTCTAATGTCACATCAATTTGCAGCAGAAAAAGATGGTTCAACAGCCTATGCATTAGGTTGGGGCTTAGATAGGTATGTAAGTCTCATTAAAATATTCTGCTTATATTAATACACCATTTAGATAATTGTCTTATTAATAGTATTAGAGTTAAAACAACAATAATTCCATTATATTTTTCTTGAACTTCGTGGCGACCAAAATTGTAATTTGCAATACTATTTCATTGTCTTTTGATGCAATTGCAACAAAATGATCCAAGATGTTAAATCTTTCTGAATACTTATCATATAGATATTAAGGTAACTGTGTATTCCTACTTTTTCAGATTCGATGTACGATTCTCCTCACCTGAGTTGCCGAAAGAGTCACTGAAGTTATACAAAGGAATAATATTCTCCGATTCATGTCCTGGGTATACAGAAAACAGGTAAGATTGCCATTACTATTAAAGAGCGCATCCGGAGACGTACCTACTATCTTACATATTTTCTCTATGATGTACTATATACTATAAATATATTAGGTACCTACCTACTGTTTCGTTTAGAAGGGTTCATGTCTCAAAACGTCACTACATAGACCATTCTTATGGTATAGACCATTAATAAAAAGATATTTTGCCTTTTTGTTCATTCATGTTATACAAAATTAAAGTACATACATCAAATATATTTACACCATTTGATTTGGTTTTAGAAACTTTGATTTTTGCTTTAAAATATTGTGAATAGGAACGCGACGCCTTGGTCTGAAATTTAATTCCGCTCTGTTTGTTCAAACAGATAGCATCGTTATAGTATAAAGCGTTTCCTTTATGTAATATGGCGATCATTATTTTCATCCAACTTCGAATCTCGACAGATTTTAACAAATAGTAATGAACAAAATTGAATATTTCGATATTGGGCTGGCAATTTTTATATTAATTAAGTTGTTTTAACTTTTAGTAAAGCCAGACATAACGAAAGAGGTCGCTTCAAAAATGTTTTCTGTCTGGGTTTACCACCATATCAGGGAGAAGAAAATGACCCTGTGCACGGAAGCATACTTTTAGTCGGAGAAAAATTGATAGCTCTCTATTTACAGGTACGTATTTCTTTCGACTTTAGATCAAATATATTCGTCGTACCACCTTGAGCCACATTATCCCTACTTACTACAGTGAGATTTAGGATCCATATATATTTTAATCCGTATTATCGCGTCACACCACGTGTAGAAACTACCGTACCATGTCTTATGTAGCTACCTACTTTAGCAAAGTATTGTTTTCAAAGCAATTTAACCTTAATAATTTTGCATAACATACATTCAACAGGATGAATTTTAATAAGCATATAAATGCGAATGTTTGTGAGGGTGGGTATTTTTTTCGCGGAAAAATTTATGAAAATTGCCTATTACAGAGAATGCACTTTTAAGCGGGCCGTTGTATCTAATTGGTATAAGTAGGCGGAGGCGGTTTACTGTGTGCTTATTTGTCGGGCAATGTCTCATAAAAATGGCGGGTAAAACCGCGGCGCTAAAGCTAGTAATAAATAATCCTAGTGTTTGCAGGAGGAGCGGCGTCCACGGGGAGAGCAAGCCGCACAATACACCGGCACTTGGCGCCTCACTCCGTGGGTGCTCGACGTGGCTAGGGAGCCAGACGAAGGGGAATCATTTATGGTTGAAGTTTAATTTCATAACCCGCAGTTTTTTTTTTTACTTTGTTTTGCAACGTCAGTGCATGTATTTTTAAAATGTTATATTTTTAACCATGTTTCTCTTATTATATTATGATCCATGTTTACATTTGAGTTTGAATAAAATGTATAATTTAGGAGGATGCGATAACCTGATGCTAGGGTACTCGGATGATCCTGTCTGACACTATCAAGTTGAAAATGCACCAAGCATGTTCTGGTGTGTTTAGGCTACACGTGAACCGATTCCAGCCAAGATTTTCCAACATTGGGCCCCTAATCGTTTTCCAAGATTTATTTATCTAGCACAATCTTAACACAAATAATGCCAAAACATTAGTCTCTAAGCAGGCAGCAGATACACTTTTTTAATACAAAGTGTTATTTATATGGAACTAAATTAAATACTATTAAAAAAGAAATGAATGAACTTTGCCAAAGAAAAATCTTTTAGTCACCATTTTCCACGACTTATCTTTATTACGGTCGTCTTTGTCATTGTCATGTCATCCCCTTTAGTTTTCCCGATTCACTTTCATTGATCCTGCGACCTCGGTCCAAATGAATAGCCTAAGATCATTATTTTATGGAGAGCTCAGAAACGTTTCCATTTAGTCCTATGAAAATGTATGTAGGCATATCGACCCAAGCACATTTTTTATTACTTTTTATACTACCCATACCATTTTTAAGCTCTCCTAACATTTTATCATTTTCATTTAGGTATCTATATTTTTTATTTTCATATCATGCGGGATAATCGGTGTACCACCCAATTTATTGATAGAAATAATGAGAAGTAGTAACTAGGTAACTTGGTTTATATTAAGGAAATGTAAATTAAGTACCTAAAAGGATTCACGACACCAGCGAGACTACTATCATATTTATAAACCATAAAGTTAAGCAGAGGCCGAAGTTCATCATCACGATATCAATAAATTAAGTGTCCTTCGTCAATCTTAAATCGGTATAAGAATATCTATTTAACTGAAGTAGAATTTATTACTACTTCACATTTTAGGTCGATTGGAGCATGTAACGAGAATTATTTTTCCCTAGTCAAAATAAAAATAAACCTTACCGATTACAACGCGCGTTGCTTGGATGACAAGTTCGTGAGTTCATACAAAAATCACACACAAAATAGTATTTTATTTTCCCGAATTTTCCTAAAAGCCAATTCGAACTAGTTCAGATAAAATGTTCGTGACATTGCCAATTCGGTCCAACCGGTCTCAAGTGATACAGACTTGGAAACAGAATTTAATATAACATACCTATTTACATGGATAGTTCAGTATTTCAGTCATTATATTGCCGACCAAATAAGCTACTGCTACAAAAAGCAAAGGCATTTGGACGCCGAATTACATTAGGCCTTAGTTACCCTTTAGAATTGTTTTAATGGATAATCCATAGTAAAAATAAGTTAGGACAGTTAAAATAAAAATAAAATTCTCGAAATGTGCGAAAAATTTACTAAATAATATCTTAAAGGTAGTAGTCAAATATTTCATTAATCAATAGAGAGGCATTTCTTGCTTAAAGAATCCTAATATATTATAATAAATCGTTATAATACTAAGTAACATATTCTAATATAGTTCACATTCTTAAGTGTAATTTGTTACACATCTTTGACGAAGCATTCATCAACGTACTTACAAAACTTAATCATAGTTAACTATGCAATAACAAAGTTAGTTCTCACACATTAGCATGTGCTCATCATAAAATAAATACTATATCAATGGGTATTTTTACCACTACAGGTCCTACGGAGTCTTATAGTCTGAAAAACGTAACAGATACTTAAATATAATAGTTGAATTCAATAGAACATGGTACTCATAAGTAGGTACTAATGAAAGCAGTTGAACGCATTCATTTCGAAATGTAATTACATTTGGGGGATCCAATTATTATTTACCGTCGAAGGCAATCCCGGTACAGATGTTTGTTATACTTGTCTTTACTAAATTAACCGCCATGTTACTGGTAAGTAATTGTTTCCCAGATTATTACTGTCACTGTAACAATAGGTATTCTATGAATTGGTACAATTCGTTATCGTGACAGCCCGGTTGGCTTTGTGGTTAGTGACCCTGACTCTCAAGCCGCGGGTCGTGGGTTCGATTCCCACCCAGGACAAACATTTGTATGCATTAATATGTCTGTTTGTCCTGTGTCTGGATGTAAATATCTATATAAGTATGTATTTAAAAGTAGTATATCAGCTATCTGGTTACCATATCACAAGCTCTGCTTAGTTTGGAATCAGATTGGCCGTGTGTGAAAAATGTCCTAGGATATTATAGGATATCTGTGATACAATTTAACCTTACTGAAATCAAAAGTTATAATGTACAAGTTATAGGAGTTTCAATTACACTTAAATACCATCAAACATATAGTGATTAGTGTTTATAGTGATTAGTGATTATCGTTTAAACGTTTCTGATTTGTTGGTATTATAGATATTGTGACTGCAAACCTTAAAATTGCAAAGTGCTAAAAACGTTTTCTCTGGTCGGACATTACCTATTTACCTGCTGAAATATATATTGAATTTCTCCATTCAGATAAAATTTTCTTAATATCATGAAACTATGATGGACTTGTAAATACTTGCTATTGAAGTATACAAAATATATAGAAAATACAGGCAAATGTGTTCATGCACACTAAAGTTTGTGCTGGCCGAAATTGAAACGTGACAGTAAGGGTGGCTAACCATCAAGTCAACATGGAAGTCATAACATTTCTAAATTATTTAGAACTACATATTAGTTCGATCGAAGGCATCAATCGAAATACTTATGGTTCATGACATCGTGGATCCACACCACGTACCCGGCGGTGCGAGTGTAAATGCCGTACTTGCCGCGTTTGCCGCACCCATCGCCGAAGCTCGTGATTCCCTGCGAATATCAATTCTCCTCTATAACTTGGAATACTTACGTGACTATCATAGAAATCAGAGGAATCTGTTGTCTCTAGTAATCTTTTATCGCGACACAAATAAAAGGAATTGTTACAAAAACAATGTAGGTACATCGAGAAGAAGGAAGTTGTAAATCAATGTTAATTTTTATTTATACAAATGGAGGAACTTTCGTAACCTAAAAGGTTAACGCAAACATTTTGCTTAAATAAACGTTGTGGAATAGGCCTTAACCAATCGTAGTATATATGCGTTAATTTATGCTTAGCGACAAATTAGGTAATTCTGTATGTTGGGGTGTGTTACAAGAAAATTTACTACACATTATCACACAGTGTGTAGTGAATTTCCACATTGAATGGTCACATTATATTATAGTCTATAGACTATCGACTTGAAATATAGCCCAGGCTAAACCCCACAAATATGAACAATATGGTTAAATTAAATCGGAATGCATGTGATAATGAATGAATGAGATTTGCTATGTTTAAAATTAAAGCCTATATTTTTTTTATGTTACCGCACATTTATTGCATTATATTGGAAGTGTAAAAAATATCATGCATTAACAGTTATGGGTATCAAATAAACAAAATATAAATGTGAGTAAAACCTTTTCAAATGTTGCGTTGATGGATTTAAGATACTTGAGACATTCGCGACTCCTTTTCTTTACGAGAACGTAAAGATGCTTTTTCTGACGATGACCTAGTTTCAATAATTCCTTCCTATTTACAAGAATGCATGTTGACTGATTGTCCATTTGGTGTTAATTGAAAAATTATATGCCAACATATATTCGTAATACTGGAATTATTGCCTAGTCCGTTACCAATGTAAAAAGCTGACTATATATAGCTAAATGATATATCCGACTAGATAGATAGGTACTAAAAAATAAAACTACGTATCGAAATCCTAAAACACGCGAATTTTGTTGGCACACCATTATTTCTATAAAACTTTCGTCCCTCGGAAGGGTAAGCAATTCATGACGTACTTCATCTTGATGGTTCCACCGTTCGTTGGTCACGCGGTGCAACTTGACAGTTTTTATGGACCAGAGCTGACACTCGACGGTAAATTACGTTTTCCAGAGAGGCCATCTTCGACAAATTTCGAGTATAAGTAGACACTCTCGTCTGTTTATAGCCTCTATATTCGAAACCTATCCAATGACAGGGTTTCCAAATTAGATATCTGACACTACAAGAGTTTACGGAAGTGGAACGAGGACGAGACTCGAAATTCTGTACTGCCATTTTACTATGGAAATAGAATAGATGTTTTGGGCCGATTTTTAAAAGCAATATGAGAATAAAAATAAGAAACCAGCCTGTATATGATTAGTGGGGGGAGTCACAAACGAAATTTTGGACGGGTCTATTAATTAGTTTATGTCTGTGTATTACCTGTAAATAATAGCGCGTATTCTTATCTCGGCACAGCAGTGGGCCTCCAGAGTCGCCTGCGCAAGAGTCCCGGCGGCCTCGACCAGCACACACCATGTTCTCGGTAATCGCGTACTGCCAGTATGAGCGGCGACACACGCCTTGTTGGATTGTTGACACCTAATTGTAAGTATTGCCGTCCAAAATTAAATGTCTTGTTGTAATTAAAATTAACATAAATAAGAACTATATACTATATTACTATAAGAACTATATTACTAATTTACTAAAAATTATATTTAGTCGCATATTCACAGTATATTAAGTTGAAAGATAGTCCTATTATTAATCAACCTTAAAATAAAAATTAGAAGCAATTTATTGACGTGGAGTAGACCACACCACTTAAATAAAATAATTCCCAGGGTGATAGAGGTACTTCCATAAACCAACCTATTACAAATTACATCACATCGTTGCCGAGTGTTCATCAAGTTAATAAATTGAAATACTCAATTACCTACCATCAATAAAATTATAACGATGTGGGTGGGAATAATTATTAGATTGTATCTACTCAAGACTAGAACACCACAGTAATCTCAAGTTACGGACTAATATATTCTTTGTTTACACGTATAAATAAAAACATTCCTATTTTTGATTTTATTGTCCCACCACGGCTTAATTTTATATGATATTTAAGTCGTGTCGTCGGTATCACGTTTTCTTTTTTTACTTCACTGTCGATATATAGCCTGAGGCTTTTATTCAGAGCAGCAACAAAACAAAGAAATATTGTTACTTACTTTGTATTGAAATTAAATTACCCTACATCTGGGGTAGTCAGGTAAAAAATGCCATGTACACAGAGTAAACTGTACTTTTTTACCCAGAAATTGCGTAAGCAATTATTTTTATGCCTTTACAGAAGTCTCCAATTTTATAGACTTTTGTTTTGTTGCGAAAAAATACAATTACCTTCCTACTTTCTTCCTTGTAATATTTTATAAATACCGGAATTGTTTTTTATTTGTGGGCTCAAAATCCAAGCTTATTAATATTGCTCTTTCAAATCACTATCATGGAAACGACAACTATCTATTCTTATACATACACGAGTTCTAATTTAAAAATGGGTTGTTAACCCATAAATTGAGTTACATGGATGATGATAGGAGTATAACCAGTTGAAAGACCATAACACATAAGTGAATAAATGGTTCATTAGTTACTATTGAAATAGGTACCTACTATATAATAAGTTGAGATCAAATTTCCTATTCATATTTAAACAATATCACAAGCACGGAATGTTTATTAATTTTTAACTTTTTAACTTTAGAAAATTAAATGCTAGTTACACTAGCTTTCTGACTGAGGCTTCTCTCGAATGGACATAATTAAAACTTACAATGACCAATTATGTTTGCATCTAGAGATTTGTATTACTTTGGCGTAATTATTCATCAATATTTTGAGAAACAATAGTTACCTAAACATAAATCCATGTCAATTGAATGCTAGTAAAATGTGAATGATACCTGAGCTTCATGTAACAACCGAGTACCATGTACGTCTGTAGGCCGCTTCTTTCCCCACCCTAGGATGACACATGATGTGTGGGGAGGTAACGGCTGTTGCGCTTGGGGGAGACAAGCCACACCATGACCCAGATCTGGCCGTGCTGATGATGGTAACCTGAAAATATGAAAAATACACTTGTTTATTTATTTATTTATCCATATTCAAATATAACAGAAACTACTTCGCCAAACTACAATGCAGTTTGAAGGCGTCGCACTCCTGTTCCTTAATTTATGTTACGGTATCTCTAACATAATAGTTAACATTTCACTATAATCCATTTTAATCAGTTACAGTTTGCTTTAACATTAAGGCACTACAGTCTATCATTACAGCACAGATAGTATCCCGGTAGTAGATAAATTATAATCACTTAGAATGGCGTTATATTCTATGCCCCTACCACATGAATTTCTACAATAATAAACACTTCACTTTCTTCTCGCTAGTGACAGTTTATACATTATATGATCATTCGTGGAATACCGTTAGCGAGCTGTAAAGATTTCTTCGAAACACTTTTTTTTTATTACAGTCACTAGTAAATATCTAGTAAATGCAAACTCGTGGTAGAGGATGTTGTCTTAAGTAGGTGCCTCTCTTGATTAAGCTAGTAATCCTAGATCACGTTCATTGCATAAATGAGGAAGCTCTCTGTATATAGCTATATAAATATGTACCTATTATCATAAAATACTATTGAGTAAATTGAATAGTGGTTAAAATTTATTTTAAATTCATCTTTATTCACTGTAATAGTATAATAAGCAAAACCTTATACCCTGTCCATTCGTTTATTCTTTTTGACAGCTCATGCGTATGAATTACCGTTTTTAGTTTCATAAAATGTTCTATAAAATGTCGTACTTTATTGACAGGTAACGCCCACTTAGTGAAGTGCCCTGTACATAACAAATAACCACGACTATAAAACAGGTCTTGGAATAAGATAAATCAATAATATACAAAAATAAATCGACATTAAGTTTTGTTTCTGTAAATTTAGCTTAAAGATAAAAAAAGTATCTATGTCTTTATGGTTAATTATTTGCAAGGAATTGTTATTAAGTCGAAATTTTGGAAACAAACTAGCTAGATAATTGGGTATACAAATTAAACAAGTAAAAGTTTTAATATTATTAATTACTGTGACTCATCAGACTTATACTTTATTTATATTTGTATGAATATTAGATATAATTTTAATTAATATTTATACTAAAAATATTTATGTGTAAATCGATTAAAAGTTGTTCTTCAATATAATTGATAATTAATTCGAATCGGTAACGTGTGAGGACGTCACTAGTATAATTCAAATTTCTCAATGTGTCAAAAAGATAATAAACGAATGGACAGAGTATAGACCAATCATACTCATGTCTTTGAGTAGGTACCTATCCAATAATATGAAATTGTTAGTTGTGTGTGTTTACCTATATATTAATACACTAGCTGCCTCCCCGCGGTTTTACCCGCGTAGTTCCCGTTCCCGTGGGAATACAGGGATAAAATATAGCCTATGTTACTCGGGGATAATGTAGCTTTCCAAAGGTGAAAGAATTTTTGAAATCGGTCCAGTAGTTTCGGAGCCTATTCATTACAAACAAACAAACAAACAAACAAACAAATCTTTCCTCTTTATAATATTAGTATAGATTTAGCATTTCTCGGACGCTTTCTCCTCTCCGTCTGTTACGCGTAAGTTTCTGTACCTCCTTATATAAAGTGACGTACACTTTGGCCATCACTTTGTCTGTTTAGTTTATCCATTGTCTCTCCTTCGTCATACTTTTTGTAGGTTTAACTTTCATCCAACTCAAGGTCCTATTTAATACTAGGCTGACATATGCAGGGTATAATGAGGTATTCGTATTCAACAAAATTATGGCTTTCATAAACTTTTGTGTTTTAGCACTTTAATTCATAAATATATCTACTGAGGGTTAGGAAAGACTGATTAGCAATTTTTCCATCGTCGTTGGTTTTTATTTAATGGATATTACATTCGTTCTGAATCAAGCTCATAGTCGAGTAACTAATATACTATAGGTATATTTTAGGACACTGTATCTAAAAGTTACAATTCAAAAGTAAAAACGATCCGTTACATTGTTGCTTTAATGCGTGCTGGGCATACCTATACCACTAACTTCATATTCACTGAAGTGGCAAAAGCCGTCAGCTTGAAAGTTATTGACTTTGCATAGTTGTGGAATAATCACCAGTACCTGTCATAACTATGTATATGTTATATTACTTTGATATGTGATATATTGTCACAAAAGCCAGGCAATAACTAATAGGTACAACATGAAGCAAAATCTTTCATAGATCAATTTTATAGCTTCGATATTAAAGGTAAACAAACAAAACATAGGCATTACCAAAGGTGGGTCTTTTTTAATAATACCCAAATAAAGTTTACGGACTACGCGAACTACCTCCAGCTGAGATTAGATTACCTACTCGTTAGTCATAAAAAAATAATTTTATTACGCTTTTAGTGAATTAGTTCCATACAACAACAATATGATGACGTATCGGAGCGTGTGTCGTAAAGTCATAAACTAACCTCAGCATGGCGACATCATTGACGACCGTGTCAGGGTCGTATCTAGGATGAACGACTGCCTCGGTGACCTTCATCTCCACCTCCCCGTGGTTCCGGAGGAGCAGGTCGTGCTCGCCCAAGCGCACGTAAAGTCGCTTCCTCACGCAGTGGGCGGCTGTCACAACCCACCGAAGTGAGACGAGGGTTCCGCCGCAAAACGCCTCCTGTTCAATCACATGTCTATTAAAACGTAAGATTTAAAAATATTTTGTAATTTATTTTAAAATTTTAATGATATCTAACAACTATTCAATGATATAATTGCTTGATTAATATTTGACCCTTTCTATAGTGTTAAAGTAGGTAGGTAGTACGTTAAAATATAGTAGTACTTTGTACTAAAGTTATAGGTAGGTATTGGTAGCGTATAGAACGGAGAGCGGACTCGACACGGAATTGCAAAGTTGTCAAGAGATACAACCACATCTGCGGCACGAGGACTTCATTTCAGCTGATAGAAACATGTATATGGAATTTGCCGGTAACCACCTTATATCTATTCAACACGGCGACTTGCCACGGCCACTTCCCAGGCGGTGCAGGTCTCCCGCCAATAATCCGTACCATGTCCCGCATGCGGAACCGCAGCCGTGCAGCCGCTGCACCGCGATATCGTCCCAACCTCCCGCACGGGAGTTGGCCGGGAGGCAATGCGCGGGAATCTTCTTTATGTATCGCCGGAGCCGGCGTTGGCATCGACTCAACTAACGTGTACTCTGAAAATGTTTTATTTACACTATAGATTTACTTAAGTATAACTACATAAAAATTTCCTATGCCCGAATTTCTATAGGCTTTATTTATCCATTCAAATTGGGGTCCGGAATTTATATTCGAAATGCCCAGCCATTGTGAGCGAGCACACATACCTACCTCCTCACGAATGGTTGTATAAATTAATATCCATGCAAATGTGTGTAACCAGTGGTAGTACGGATTAAAATTATACTCTTAAAATTCATGCGTGATATAAAATCATATATCATGTGTACAGTGTAAATTAAACTGGCCACAAAAGTAATCTCATTTAATTTAGATTTGTTGAAAGTAATTTTTCTAACCTATTACTGTTTTTCAGTATTTTGTAATATGTCACTTTCTACCCTACGATGCATCAGTCCAAATTCCATCGAGCGTGATTCAGGTACACGATAAAATTGTTGTTAAATAAACATCCCCTATAAACTCGTTATAGAAATATTTAATTATAAATGATCCATAAGAAGATACCCCACACGCAATGTTGATACTTTTTACATTCCTCAATGAGGATTACCAACCCATATTTTCTTTTCATAAATTTTACTTTTACTTTACACCATTTGCTTAATATTATATCCCAGAACAAAACTTCAAGATGTGATCTTTAAAGTGTTAAATACTGGCCGGCTGTGGCAAACGGACAGGATAAAGTAATAAGCCATTATGTTTTGCCATTTGGCTACAGATCCCTAAAAATCTGGGACAATAAATAATATTGGTTGAGACATACCTACTTACAACAATATACAATTTTTTTTCATACCTATATTTTAAAGATAAAAACAATAATCTAAGGAGTTTATTATAAAAAATATGTTAAAATAGATATAATAATTAGATAAATGTTGTTAGCTAGGTACCTATGTGCAAGTTCACCTGTGTCCTTTCGCCTTTGCATTCTTGTACGGATCCAAAGGTGGCAATAACTCCCTTCCAAATAGCAGTAGGCAGATTGTCTTATAACCTGTCGACCACATAGTGCTCGTTTGTAGCAGTACCTATAAGGATTGTTGTTTTGGTTAGAAGATATTAAATTATATCAATAGTTCTAATCTCGATAACACGTATTTCGATGACAAAGCAGTCAAAATAATGGATTCTACAAATTCAGTAATCACAACATAGCAGAAATAATAAGGTAGGTACGGTAGAAATAGGTATAAACAAATAATAGGTACCTTCGTCTGGTTGTAGTACATTTTCGAGAGCATGAACTCCACGGTCCCCACGATGAAAAGCCACGAAACTTTTTCTGTATTTCTTCAGTGTCGAACTGACGTTTTTGGGGCTGTTGATAATAATATGTTTTAGTCAAAATAAATCACGTTTCTGCAAATAAACATTACCTACATTTTCTGTATAGGTATACCTACTTAGGATAGATATTTAGTTGTCAAGATCCAATACTTTACAAGCAGCCTACTCAATCCCATTTTCACATGTTAATCTCTCCAGACGTTCAATTCTGTTTATTTACTTCGACCTTGTATAAACACGTTTTGTGATTTCTGAATTGAATTGCCGTGAATTTAGTCTAGTGTTAAATATTTTACATTATTTAGATTTCACTACCTACACAAATATGAAATGAAATTAGTTTTTGAATAAATCAATTCCCTGTTACTACCTATAGCTACTTTATTATGTACTAACCAATACTATTTTTTCTTGCTTAGCATTCACCATTCGACGACTACTATGATTTTTCTTGCAACTGGAAACAAAGATTTTACATTATTTCAAACTTTTCTCATTTAGTTCTTATTTTCAGAGTAAGATAGCTTAAACATTAAAGTTTAATAAGATTTGTAGTCGTGTTCGAAAAGATTGACTTATGTAGAAATAAAATTACCTTACATACAGATAGATACAACTACATAATTACGAGTACGTGTATTCATAGATAGGCATGAAATCTACCTACCAACACCAACCCTGTCTTTGCTGTCGCGCAGTCGGGTGAAACAGTAATGTAAAAAGAAATTGGGGGAAGTTCACTCACCCAACGAGATGAACAAAGCGTCGGGAGGAACACATGTGCATAGGTAGGTACACATACAAAATACTGTGCTATTCTTTTGACAAAAACTTACTACGCTTCAATTGCTGTAGGTATATGTATATTGTAGTTGGATAAATCAATCGGACTTTTAAATATATAAAGAAAAAGAAAATAGGAATACCGATTTGTGGATTATATTTAACATCCTAATGTCCATAATTAAACCTGTAATAAATCTACCTATAATTTATACGTATAAACGATTTTGATATTAAACCAAATATTTATAAACAAAGCGGAATATCCTAGCCACTTGGAATTTGTGTCATTGAATGAGTCATACGCAATTTCCACTAACGGGAAGCAACCATTCGCGAATTTTCAGGCTTACCTACTCTAAAACAATAATCATTTCATGTTATAAATCAGTTTTATTGAACTCAGCATAATATAGAAACAAATGAAAAATGGTGAAAATTTTATGAAATAACTAGAGTAAAATCGTGTCAACATATTAATGTTAGTCTACCAATTCATTAAAATTCTAAGTGATCGAGGCCAACAGATGGATACGTACTTCTAAGACTACTATACTAAGCCACAAATTCATTGCACTACCACTGAAATATCATCGCCATAAAATAAGATATTCAAAGATGCTACCTTGCAACCTCTATCCGGAGCGAGTCCCCGCATATCCGCCGATCTAAGCAATGTCGTCGCCTAGTCTTGCGGCCGGCTTGGCACGCGCTCCACCGGCCCCACGTTGAATATGATGACTTATTTAAATGTGCACCTTTAAATAACCACCAAAATACATAAACATTTACTGTTACATTATTTTATAACCAAACGAGTGGGATTTTCCTGCAGTAGATAGGTATATTATAAAAAAAATACTATGAAAGTAGGTATTCTACTACAAAACAAAAATATGAAGCAATATATATCATAGCATGAAAGGTCACTCATGTCAACTGTTATTTCACAGCCAAGAAATAAAAGCCGAAATTCCAACAGTTCCGGGGAAAAACAACATCTATATTTTTATCACAAATTTTCATATTCGCCCCTTCGTTTGTCTTCCGTCTCACACTCTCAAATGTAAACAGGGTTTTAGATCCAATTCCTTATAATCATTGTCAAATAATCAATAGCATTTTATAAGCTAAGTAATCAGATGTTTTACGTGCCAATTAGTAAATCCTAAACCTAGGCTAATTTATTATGAAATCCCACATTCCAGGGTCCATTTCTCACATGACATGAGAAAAGAACAAGTGCGTTTAATATTGATATATGTATATTGAAAATTTTATGGTGTAACCTTCAACATTTTCATTGTTAAAACTAGTTGGGTTATTTTTTTGTAATGACATATACTAAGATAATAATAACTTACATTATGATTACAAAAACATTGAACATACGTGATGCAAACTCATCAATATTATTTCATGTTTCACAAAGTAAACATAGTTAAATTCATATGATTTATGAATAAATGCTAGGTTTAAAATCTAATTATTACCGACTAAACACTAAGTGTTGATATAACCACAGTTCGTACCTACCTCTTTTAAACACAACGATATTTCCAAAATTTTCTTCAAGTTTAAAATCGTTTATTTCACTTGCATTCGCATACAGTGGCGTCGATTCGATCTCGTTCTGAAATTACCATAACAAACGCTCACACCGACACCAGCTATTTATACTACGCTAACTCGAAATTTGGCAAATACGTTTTTTTGTACCAAGCTTCTTAGAATTAGGTTTTTATATGTTAAAAAAAAAATTGTGAAGAAATATACAAAAATAACGAAGTTACAAATTTTATAAAACGCTAAGTGCAGGTACTTTTTGAAATCACTCGATTTAAACCACGCCAACTAGTGTTAGCGGAGTGTCCACGGGGAGGGGGCGCATAGATTATATTATGTATTACAAATTATTTAAATATATATTATAGTAATACGCTACGTATTTCTTAAATTTAAGCGCTTTTATAAAAGTCCGTGTATACTACGCAAACACTAGTTAGCGTAGTTTAGAACGATCAGGTATTATTGTTCATTTGTAGAATGCGCTACTTAGCGACTTTTATTAGCTAAATACTTATGTCAAAATACAATTATATTTATTCGTTTTCGACGGTAATTTCACCATCATATTTTTAATGTATCGGCATGTTCTTATGATAATAAAAAAACATAATTTAATACAATATTTTACCCTTTTTTGTAGAATCGTAGCCAAATAAATTACCAGCTGAAGTTAATAATCCTGAGTTCGGGATTTTTTATGAGCACGTTATGTCTGATGAGATAATTTTAAAATAATAATTATTATATACCTATCCAGTTCAGTCAATTATGAAAATTATGTGCAGACCTACAAGATACAAACTCAAACAACTTGGGGGCTCTTTATACTCCACTTAATATTTATTTACCAAAGGTATTGACTTCGATCCAAAAGCCTTCTCCGTTGATATTAAGTCCAACAAGCATCGACATTTTGTCGTATCTGATGATCCTTCTGACAGCACAGCTAATATAGTTCCTTATCTTCAAACGGTGTAGCCGAGTTCTTACCAAAAAACCGAAAATACAACAATCCTACATCAAATCGGTACGTCTGCCCAGGAAAGTCTTTCAGGTTTGGACATGAATGACAGCCCCTGTAGTAATACAGATTTAGTAACGGCAATATCCACCCCCAGTAATTTTAAAACTTTCGCCTGTTTTCAATGATAGTTTCTATTCTGCGGTATCAAACTAGTAAATGCCATCGTTTTAAAAAGGCTGATGTCGGTCTCTAACATCTTAAACTCGAAGATGAGTATATAAGCCCCCGCTTATATACTGTGATTACCGAACGGCTAAAAAGGCTGCTTGTTTGCTATGCTGCCAGTTGCTTAAACAATATATTGGACAAATTAACATCTTAGGGATTTCACAAAGTCAACCTATAATCAGATAACTGCGTGAGGGATGAAACAGTAACCATATCGTTTACTATATTATGAAGATACTTATTATCCGCTCATTTCTTTCAAATGAAGATAGAGAAGATGAAGAAGCAACCATTTTATGGAAAAAAGACATATGGCTTTAATAGAAAAGACTGCAAGAGACAGAGAAGTGTATTCTCCAGTTGAATGGTATACACCAGTGCGATAGGGAATGGAACTCCTTTATTTTGATTCTTGAAACAATATTAGCTTAATTTTTATTAACGACAAAATTATCTAGAACAAAGTTAATTAAAATAGTTTATAGTGGTAACTACGGCTTGTTGGAAAATAAGTATCGTTTATCTTTTGATTGATAACGTAAGCAAACATGTAGTATATTTAAAAAATACTAGATTATCCCACTTTTAGAGCTTATTCCCAAAAAAAGACACGAAACTTGGTTAAATCAATCCAGCAAAATACAAAAACCTTAAATATTATTGTAATAACAATATTATTCCGGAAATGTATTATCGTTATTGTTATCTATTTTATTTAAGGCCTGGGTCTATGGGTATCCCACTGCAGGGCAAATGCCTCCCATCTTGCTTTCCTCATAAATATTATTATTTTATTAACTGAACATAATGAGGAGTGTTCATTTTCTTTTAAGAATAACAATATTAAGTACTTTATTGATTTAAATAATTATAAGGTACAAAATCGAACTGTGATTGATCTGATCTTCAATTAATGATAAGTAAGCACTTAATTGATATTTAATTAACTGTTGATTTCTTACTAGTTTTTTACGTTATCAGTTTAAATTATGTATCAAAATTACAGAATATAATAGTATCTGCTCTGTTCTATCTAGAATCTATAAAAAATAATATAATTTTTAGCTCCAGGGAAAGATAAATGAGGCGTTAACTTGTGGCACAGGTCGATGTATAGTACGCTATGTTTCATTTGGCGGCTTTTAACACGATATCCGCCAGAGACGTATATACGGGTTAACAAAAAGCTAACTTTAATAACTAGTTATTTAGCCAGTGAATTTATAATAATATATTTTACGGATATATATAACCCTAATGGTTTACAAATAATGGACGATTTATTTAAAAAATATCATCGCAACACAACAAAAATAACACATCTTTATCACTATGACATCCCGTAATACACAACGTTAACGTAAGATAGACGTGTGTAACTTGTAAAATTAATTTGAAGAATTACGTCTATATTCGGCTAACTAGCGCTAAATCGAAAAATTGAAATAATTATGGAAAAATAAATATGAGATATTATAATGAAAAAAATAACCATGAAGGGTTCCAAATTTCAAATAAATATCTTAATTAATGTAAAAGTTATCACGTTTTTTCCTTTATAAGCCTCTCCTGTAAAGTACACATTTCGGACTTAGCGTAGTATAAATAGCTGGTGTCGACACAATATATCAATATTGTAACGATACAATAATAGTGGCCACAGCAATCTGTTACCCATTTGGATAACTAGGTCAATCCTTTTAAAACCTATAGTTTCCATACAATAGTTGCAGTCAGTTGATCAAGCAAGACATATTTTAATTTGGCTGAGGGCCAGACTTTTTTGTGCTTGAAATGCATTGTGGGCTGCAATCCATGAATGGTCTAGACTAGAACTCTAAATTTGCAATTTTTGTTCTCCAATATCAAATCTAGTGCATTGCCTTATCAATTTCATTCGATTCAATAGACCGGTATTGGAATTTAATTGACAAATAGACGGTAGTCACAATCACGTCAATAAATACATTATATTCATACTTACATGATGCTGCTGAGTCGATTCAATAATTATAATATTAAAAACAATAAGATGACATAGCCAATTCATATTCTTCAACCGTTACCAAAACTCCCTCTGATCTCGGCATCTAGGGAAAAAACATAACTATTGATGATCAAATATTAAAATAACTTCCTACCTATTTATATTATTGACTATTTCGTCCGCTATATAGGATTGGCAGATAATTATAACTATTATCTATCACTTATTTTACAAGTAACGAAAGTGGCTTCAGAAACTTAGCCTTTATAAAAGACATTCAGAGCTATTAAATTGTTAAACTTGTTACAAACTTAATAATTTTAGGATTCTGAAACATTTTTTTATTAAACGGTTAATTTGTTATATTTTTTTTTAATGGACAATTAGTTAAAAGCGGATTGTTTTTCTCAGTAAGATTTTCAAAAGAAACTGACAAGTTTTTAAAAATTTCACAGCTATTAGGTACGCATTCACGCTTGGGTACGTAAATCAACGGTCGGATTTTCATTTGTGCCATCCATTTAAAATATGCTTCGTCTTGCCGGTACAACGTGAAATACAACAATATTATTGGTGAAGTGTATTAATGTACATACAAACCTAGTTCACATCATCTTGATTAAAACAAATCCCGTAACCAAACAAGAGTTTTCTATTCTAAACATATAACCTACTTTTGATATTCTATGATGCCTTACATGTGTCATATACCTATGGACCGTCTGCATACACAATACTTCAAGAACAATGCAATTATTACCCAAGTGCGACATGTCTAACACCTTCAATCTAAGTAATCCTTATACAGAGCTAGATGCAGTTTGATGTAGACATCGTTTTTTAACCACATTCTCCATTACTAAAATGGTCAACAGACACGACAATAAGTCAGATTGAGGTGTACCGTTAATGGAACTCGCAATTGTTTCATCGACTTCAAAAAAGGGGTTGGTTCTACATTCGTCATTTCAAAGTTACATTGCTATAACTAGGCTTATATGGATTTCAGAAGAGATCTTTATAAATGCTAGGTCATATTGTACCCAGATTTTGGTAAAATATGCCAAAATCAAATCATAATGTAGCGCAGAGTAACTTACTATGTATTATGATTAGACACAATGATAGAAAGCTACAACAAACACTTTGTCTCTTAGGTAGCCATTTATTCATTATATTTGATTCTAATAGCGATGATTCAACTGCATATAAAAACTATACACTGTAATTGCTTCAAAAGCTATCTGTCATCTACGGATTGTAGACTACACGACAAATTAGAACAACAATAATTAATCATTCTTAAGCTAAGGATTACTTTTGAGTGTGGGAATTTAAAAGGTAGGTATATTAACAACATATTAATAAATAGTAATATAAACACACAGGTTTTATGAAGGCTGCAACAAAATTGGCAAATTTGGCTCAACGCCATTAACCAAGATATAATTTATCAAGAATCGAGTGCCATCAAAGTTTATCAGGCAATCCATTTAATGGTTTGGAATATTATATTCTAGCCTCAGTGACCGAATGGCTTAAAGCTCCGCCGGAATCCAAAAGTCCGAGGTTCGAGTCCCAAATCGTTTATTTGTAAATATATATTTCCCCGATAATTTATCAACATATCGTAAGTGTACCAGTGGTGGCCACGGTACCAGTAATGGCCAAAAATTGAAAGAAACATCTAGAATTCGGACATGAGCGAATTTTTTTACATTGGGATCACTGTGACATAGACTTTAGACATCGAACTATCTAAGTTTAACGTTTTATTCAATTCACTCAGTTATATGTACAAATTTGCGAGAATACAAAGTGTAAAGTGATTTGAAATTGACAACGACGGCTTTTCTTAAGGAAATCATTAAGGCGGTGAGCAGAAAGTTTCACTTGTAAAATAGTATTGCTTAATTAAAATCAAAATTGGTTTTGTTTGATGTGTTAGCCATAAAATAAAGATAAACTAAGACTAAGACTGGGGTATCCATTAATGGATTTTCCCTGGCCAAGACTGGGGCACAAAACTACAACTTTTATTTGTTAAATTAATTGAATCCAGCTTTGCCGTATCTCACGCGTAACACATTACAAATATTAAATAAGGACTGGACTTTACAGTTTCACTATATTCAGTGCTGAAACTTTCACAATTTTGGTAATATTTCACAAAAACCAGTTTTTTTTTCTTAAACTGGCCACCATTGGGTCATTTACCATAGGTCTCTAGATTTGTAACCATATATATTGATAACTGTATAGGTTTTCACGTAGATATATGTATAGATAAACCTACTAAATATTTATTTAGTAGAATCAGGATTTCAGTTCTCAGCAGTCCTAGTTTTTCAATATACATAATAAATCAGTACACCTATCATGTTCCTATTTTTCTTACATTTTCCTCTTTTAGCATTTAAAACAACTTATACAAATACTTTGTGGAAGCTTCGCCTTAAATCTCAGCTTGAGTTCACCAACCTTACGATTTATTTTCGTTGTATCAAAACAGCTGTTTCTCTTCGTTATAATTTTTTTGTAAAAGTATTTAACTCACATCATTACACTTTTTTTTCTAATGGTAGGTAATTGGTGATTGTATGCATATACCGTTACCTACTACCTACCACTTCGTCATTATTCACGTTTCTATTGAATTCAAACGCAACACGCGTTTGAATTCAAACGCGTGTTGTATCAAAAAATATTGCTACAATGAATAATATCGTTTGCTGTTTATTTTTTCACGAGATCCTGAGTATCACACAAAGGGTTGCTTTATGTATCTGAGCGTATGAGATTACCGACTATGCTGCCAACTACAATTGAAAATTATTTATTAGCTTTAGCGTATATATACATACTTATACGACGACTTATAGACGAAATTATGATTTGAGTATTAAACTAATATAACAATAGGTTTAGAAACAGTGAGTGCTTAACAAAAAAATAGAGCAGTAAAAGCACCTGCTTCATCATCTACAAAACTAATATGAAAATAGGTTTACAGATATATGATATAAATAGGTTTATGGACACATAACTGAAGCATTATAAAAAATCGAATCGAAAATCAATCGGGTTGCATACAAAATTATGTTGCTTTTATATTTGAACCCTTTACGAGGGCACTAGCCCTAGCTCTTACCAGTTTTTACGTTGAAGTAGATGTGATTGACCTCAATACCATAATGGTAAGATTGTTTTTAAACACTTGCCAAAAATAAACACCGTTGAATCCTATACTACGTCGTCGTACCCACAAGCGATCAGTCGCGGATGATAGAGCACGCACGAACTTACGCATCACTGACCTTAAAATGAAGTAATACGTATAAAAAAAAACTATTTTATGAATAGTGGAATATACTTGTAAAAATGACAGTACACTGGAAACTCCCATCAGGCTACATACTAACGTGTCTACTAAGGGTAGATAATAATAGTAAAAGTACAAGGGCTAAAATTTGTATGTACCTATTTATTAATCGAGTATATAGGATATATTCTATGAATTTTTTATTTTTTTAATGGTACACAAAATAATTTCATGGTTTTCTGTTCTCATATGCGCAAAGCAGACACGTGACCTTTATTGTAAAATACTTTGGTGGTGCCCAAACCCATGGACCTTGAAGCTCAATATGCCATCGTCTCTTGCATACATTAACCATAAATTAATTGGTTCCAATGGTAACTACACATAACAAGCTACAAATTAATTTATGCTCCATAAAATCTATCGTACACTCTTAGTTGGATCACAATTTGTGAATATTGAACATAAAAACAACCTATATCTTCCATAAGAATTATTTAAGTAGGTAATTGAGTTATTTATGCCATTACTTAGAATACTAGACTGGTCAGTAAGTATTATCAGGACTTTCAACATTCTAATAAAATAGCCTTCATATTATATGTAAATGGAATTGGGACATGTCAAGAAAAATATCTATTTAAATAAAAATCTAAGTTAGCACTCTTATATCAGCTTTATTCGGACAGATTGAACAAATCACATCTTCAGAAAAGATTATAAAGTCTATTCTGGAAATCGGTTCAGATTTGGTGGAGATAAGTAAGAGCTTATATAAGTCGAAACGTGAACTTTTATCAAATTTAAATCAGTTAAAAATAAGCCTTATTTTATTATCACGACTGAGACGGTTGGTAACTTTTTTATATTATATATTTGTTTCGGATATTCCTTTGAATCGAATAATATTATTTTCATCCCACCATCTCGGAAAGAGTATTTTTAATCTTCAATATCTGAGTGGAAAAGCCGTTTTTATTCTCTAGAGGATAAAGTAAATTGAATTTGGAACATCGTGTGCACTAAGTTTGTGAATTAAAAAAAAACATTAAACCTATTTACTGCTACCTCTATGGTGCCGAATATATCATACAACTTTTTTTTAATTTGTTAAAAACTCAGACTCGGCACCTTCTTGGTGTTCTTTTTTCAATTTGCTTTGTACGCGGTTCTTTACGCGGCATTTTTTCACGTCATTGTTAAACCTTATATTAAAAACAAGAAACTTGAAAACAAGTGAAAAAACTAAAATGAGTGATTCTAGCGACGAGGAAGTTTGCTTGACGCCAACAGAATTGACTGAAACTGTTAATAATGCGCAAATGAGCTTTCTCCCTCAACAATCACGCGAGAAGTATTTAGTCATTTCCTCGCTGAGGTGGAATGAAAAGTTATGTGTTGCACTCGAGTGCAAAGATTTTTCACCTCGTGCTCTTTTGATTCCCTCGCTAACGCTCAGGATTCTAATTTTGAATCACTCGCTGCGCTCGTGATTCAATTTAAGAATCCTTCGCTTGCTCGGTCATCAAAATTGAACACGCGGTTAAAAAGCAACTTTGCACTCTTGTATAACAAATAACTATTTCAGCAATATTCTTCAAGTGTAAATAATTGGTGTTAAAAAATAAAATCCAACGAGGAAGTCACCAACTTTCTTAAACTTGTGAACGACTTTTGACTTATTGATAACTTCAAGTCTTCAACAATAGGTAGGTTAGTACCTAGTAAAAAACCTAATTTAGGTAGGTACCGACTATATAATGCGTAAAACCTAAATACTGTTGGAATAGTTAACATTTGTTACAGAATGTTATGGAAACCATTTACATGTCTTGCAATAATTTTCATTGATGATAGGTATTCTATTGTTTATTACGTGATATTATACCTATAACTTATACCCTTCCTCGATACAGGGGTATCCATCACTCCAAATTATAACTATCCATATAATATCCGAACCAGTACTTCTCGAGATTTGCGCGTTCAACCAAAAAATACTTATAAATATCAGTATAGGTTGATGGTACCTAATATTGTATCTGTTAGGTTCTTATGAAAAGTCAACTTTCGATTCATACGGGACGAGAGTAATTGACGTGCTGAAAGTGCTATATAGGCATATTATATGGTAAATGACCCAATGGTGGCCAGTTTAAGAAAAAAAAAACTGGTTTTTGTGAAATATTACCAAAATTGTGAAAGTTTCAGCACTGAATATAGTGAAACTGTAAAGTCCAGTCCTTATTTAATATTTGTAATGTATTACGCGTGAGATACGTCAAAGCTGGATTCAATTAATTTAACAAATAAAAGTTGTAGTTTTGTGACCTAGTCTTGGCCAGGGAAAATCAATTAATGGACACCCCAGTCTTAGTCTTAGTTTATCTTTATTTCATGGCTAACACATCAAACAAAACCAATTTTGATTTTAATTAAGCAATACTATTTTACAAATGAAACTTTCTGCTCACCGCCTTAACGATTTCCTTAAGAAAAGCCGTCGTTGTCAATTTCAAATTACTTTACAGTTTGCATTCGCGCAATTTGTACATGTAACTGACTGAATTCAATAAAACGTTAAACTTAGATAGTTCGATGTCTAAAGTCTATGTCATAGTGATCCCAATGTAAAAATATTAGCTCATGTCCGAATTCTAGATGTTTCTCTCAATTTTTGGCCATTACTGGTACCGTGGCTACCACTGGTACACTTACGATACCTACAGTTGCCAGAATTGAATTTGCTATTACAAACATTCTGGTATATAAACGTTTTTGTTTATGTAATTTTGCAGAAATTGTTTCAGAGATGAGCGTTACTTTTTGTTTTATTTTTGAAGTAATTGCCACAGAAATTTTACCCAGTGGGTGAATTTGAAGACATTAGGTTACATAAGATCATGAGTTATCACTGGCATCTTTTATAACAATAGAATGGGTTAGAATTGATTAACTCAAGTAATTCAATTTACGTTAGAATCTATTGAAATACCTAAAATTATGTAGAATAATATTCTAGCCTAGTGCTGAATTTGAAGGGAGTTTATCATGTATTCATAACCACAACTATTACTATTCATGATCTAATTTAAAACGAAGATAATTAGTATTTTTACATACGAATTAATAGCGGTTCTACCTATGATTGGCTAAAATTCCTGTAATGATAATTCTGAATGCCGAGGTTTTATCTAGGTAGGTACCTAAATTTTAGAACCTACCTACCTCGTATAAAGAGCGTGGAAAATAATTAATTTATCAGCTTTTATGTATGTTCCTTAAATTCTTTGCTTCAAGGTGAGGTTCAAAGAAGTGTTTAATGGCTATCAAACAATTATCCACAATTTGTGTTCTCGCTTAGGTAAGAGTTGACGTCAGTAAAAACAGTAAAATTGGCTGTAAAGTAAAAGATCTGAATTTAAATTACAAAAAAGAATAAGTCCAGTACCTACAATAATAAAATGAAGACAAACTTATCAATCGCATTTTCACATAAATCCATAGACATCCCGTATGTTGTATGATTTTTTTGCGAAAACGATATTATCTATATCTAATTAATATTATAAATGCGAAAGTAACTCTGTCTGTCTGTCTCGCTTTCACGCTGAAACTACTGAACCGATTTAAATGAAACTTGGTGCACAGATAGTCCAGAGCCTGAGAAAGGACATAGGCTATTTTTTATTCCGGGAAAATAGAAGATCTCTCGTGTACGCGGGTGAAACCGCAGGGAGCCACTAGTTATTTATAATTATTTTTGCCCTCAATATGTCAAGATAAAGAAATATTGCCACTTGAACATTAAATCTAGAACCGTTTTTTGCGAGACCTTGGCTCTGATAAAGTGACAAGTAAGTTATCAAATACCTACCGGAGAAAAATGAATTAGATTCTTTTTACAAAATTAATTAAGTCTGAGAAAAGTGAGAAACATTCCTCTTTTAAATAGTATTTGAAAGCTGGCATATTTGGAAATCGACTTTCAAATTAAAAATAAAACTTTATTATCATAAGAAAAGGAAATAGGTATATATTGTAACATTTAACGAGCCTAACAAAAAAAATAAAAATAACTGTGTTTGAACACTTACCTCACAGATTAATTTCTTGTGCAATGAATATACATACACGATAACTTTTTTCCCGTTACGCGAATTTTACATTAAGATAGATTGCAGAGATCGGAGGCAACACGCTCGCGACTAGACTTGTACTGGATCAATGCGCCAGCGCCGCCGCGCACCGTCCTACCGTTGTTTAGTTTTGAATGCGGTTAAACTCTGCTCCATAAAACACGATGAGATCGTTGTCAGACTTAATTCTAACATTGTTACTTGAGACTGAGGTCAGTGATATGGTTACTGTCAATTCATGTCCTTACAATGGTAAATAATTGCCCCAATAAAAATCCATATGCAGATATAGGTAGGTACCGAACCAGCCCAATTTGTAAATAGATTTTTTTTTTTTCCAGAACTATTGGTTATGATATAATTATCTACCTTTATTGAATAGATCACACGTAGGAAGAATGCAAATAAGAACAAATAATTATAGACAAGTAGTGCGTTAACGTTGAAGCGATAACCTGTCGATTGATAAGGTTTTATTAACCAACTTCCTAAAAAGGAGGAGGTTCGACAGTTTTTTTTATTTAAATGAATGACATACGGGTTTTTTTTTATATAATAGTATGGTTGACGAATGGCCTATCATGAACTATTTTCCTGCTTGCCGGCTCTTTGACGTATAAGTACTAAGCCGACAGAAGTAGTGGAAGACTGAAGACTCTTATAGGTACTTCATTATAATTATGTCGACGGTAATCAACATACTCATTAAAATCTAGACTTTAGTTGCGACTCTGAATAGTATCTACAAGTTAACTACGTAACATTTTTCATTTTCTCGAAAAAGAAAACTCACATTAATTAATCGAATGCAGTGTAGTTAAGTTAATTCTTAGTAGTATTTCAATACGGGAAATGATAATGGCGAGCTCAATGACCGCGTGTAATCAAATATTTGAACAGCTTCTACGAGATGTAGGCGACACGATAATTGTTCTTTTTTTAATTACATAGCTCCTAATGTCGTTAGAGCTCAATTGCAATGAGTAAAAAAATACTTATTAAAAATAGTATGATGTAGGTCGGTAAACTATTTCTTTAGTAGATATGTTTTTACATTATTTAATATCTATCTTTTTGTAGAAACGAGATTATGAAAAATAGGTTCGTTTACTTTAGCTACTTTTATTGATAACCTATAAGTATATTAAACATATAAATTTCAAAATACCATCTTACGACGTCGTTGTTGTAAGATACTTACCTGTCTTGTGCGATGGTTGGTCATTAGGTATACAATTTTACCACCAACAAGACATGTTGTACCTTGCCCAGTAGCTTAATCAAGATAACTTTGCTTATTTGCAAGTTGTGCAATATTCGGGTATACTAATTGCTAGCTGCAATGTTCAGATAATTAGTTTCTGCTTCATGGTGCTGAAGTAGTAATCGCTCCTATACTTACTTACCCAGAAGTTTTACTGGCAAGTTGCCTGATTCGTTAGCAATTTATTATATATCTTATGACGGTTTACGCGTAGAAATAATATTAACATTAACATCCCATATTTCGAGGTCGGTACCAGAACTTGGAGAGACAGGGGTGATTTAATCGTATTCCACCATGGGCTTGGTGCCAGGTGGATATTTCTCTTAACCTGCTCTACGCTAAAGCTGAATTTTAACTTGTGTCAGAAGCATTATTCGTTCGCCACGGTTGGTGTGTAGCTGATATAGTGGATGTAATAAACTGAGCGTACTGAGCACGTCATAGACCGTGAATGCGGAGCACAGTAAACTGTCACTCGAATTACGGTACGAGAGATAGCGATATGTCCAAAATGCCGATACCGATCCCGATACCAGCACCATAAAATTAAATGAACGCAGTAAACAGTGAAATGTAAACAATGCATATTATGTTCTATATGTGCATGAACCTTCCCTTCATATCTTGCCGATGTAAAGATTAAGAAATTTTATTCCAGGAATTGTTACCTAATTACGTAGTAATAAAGTAATATTTTAGATAGATAGATAGACAATACTTTATTGTACACATATAAAACATAAAAGACAAGAGTGTTAAACTTATAGTGATCTTTTCCAGGCAAGCTTAGGATGGAGAGGATCTATAAAAAATTTAGTTGGTCTTTTAAATAATAATATACCTACAATCCTAAAATGATACAAGTTTTCAAGGTGCAATAGATTGCAATAGTGGTCATACGTTAAGAGACGCGACTCAACCGAGTTCGAGCGAAGAAAATTTTGTTTGTTTCAAATTGTTCTACAGGCCGAGATGATTAATGTACCTACTTAAAAAAAATATCCACGATGTTATGTGGGTCTCAGTATTGAGAGCTCTGCCTACCTGATCCTCAATAAGCTTGAAGGTATTAATTCTGTTTAATTGGATTAGCTAGGCAATACGGCTTCACATTAATATCTAGGTAAATGAAAAAAATATCATAGGTACAGGTAATAGTATTATAGAATAAATTGATTTTTAACCAAGCTAACCTAAATGACATATCCTATCGAATCACCTATAACATGTTAAAATTATTCAGCCTTTGAGTCCAAATATAACTCGTAGGTACCTAAATACATAATAACGTAATGATAGTAAATATAAACAACTTATTTACCTATAAATTCAAAGGTTGGTTCAGATACATAAATATGTAGGATTATAAGTAATATGATTTAGACAGCATCAAATCAAACATTATCTACGGCAACTACAGTGGCGGATTTACCATTTTGCCGCCAGTAGGCTATTCAATTTTTGCCGCCCCTACTGACCTTTGAAATTCAATACGCTAGTTTTGTTCACAATCATATGAATTAGACCAGAGTCGATAATTTTGGAAACAAAAAAAATAGTAGTAGGATGAAACCCGCCGCAAAAGGACGAGAATATAACAAGAATTAAAGGAAAAATTAATTACGGGCGATCTGAGCTCGGGAAGAGGGGGAGGGGGGCAACTATGATAAACTGTTAAAGACGTACCTACTAATGAACCTGCAACTAACAAATATTTGCTTATTGAAGGTTGAAATACCTATATGGTAGATACTATGCCAAGTTCAATATAACATTTTTTAAGGCATATAATATCGTTATTAGGAAGATTCAGACAGGATCTTCATTAAATTCCTAAACCTTCAAACATATCGCATTTCGAATCTTCTCAAAGTCTCGGGACGGGACTTGTTTGCGATAAGCAATTTCGCTTGTACGTAATGAAGTCTGTGTATTATTATAAATAATATTCATTTGAATGCCATAAATCTATTTGACTAATTGCCTTCCCAACCGCTGTAGGCCCACAGGAGTAGGTAGGTAATTTCGCGCTGAAACGTGATAAGTCAGGATACTAACATTCATCAATGTCAGATATTGTTGGTCCTCATCACGATAACATTTGATTACCACCTATCTTTCATATGCGTTTATAAAAAGTCATTAAACCACCACCTTAATTTCAGTCACGTATGATTGAAAGTCCTACGAATACTTACCTAGGTGGGATTTATTAAAATTTGACTCTTACTGAATACGATTAATTGATGACTTTAAATAAAATTCAATGGAATCTTAATTCAACTCTTGATTGACTTTATATGGAAATAATAACCATATGGTAGGAGGTTAATAATGGGGTTCAAAGGTACAAGCTAGAAATTTGGGAAGACATACCTACCTCTTGACATGTTTCGATCGAAGAAAATCCCACTTCTAAACCCATTATTGTTTTTATATTTCAATTCATAATATACAATTGTATACCCTCGTCAAACTCTCCCGAATGAGGAATGGTTTGATAATCTAGGTCCAGGTTATTTATTTATTTAAATAAATTAAAACAATTTTAGTCTCTAAACGGAATATTTAAGTGCTATAATGGTATCTCCGGCCGGACTTTATGTACAATCTGTTGTCTTTTGTAGATAGCAAAAGTTTGTAACTAAGAAAGTTTTCTATTCTATATAATTACTTATATCATAAAAAGTCCGAATTATTTTATCCACTAAGCGTTAATCAGTTTGACATTGAAAGAGACACAAACATCTATAGGTATCTCTCAAACATACGAATTCATAACATTAGTACGAAAAAAGGATAGAATTATCGAATTTGGAAAAGAGCGCTATGTGGTTTCAAACCTACTTCCTACCACACCTACCTACCACAGACGCTCATGTTGTGGAACGAGCTCCCCGCTATGGTATTCCCACAGGAGTACAGCTTGGGGTTATTCAAGAAGGAAGAACAAAAAAAGCATCGTTTATTCATTATTTGTTGGTTAATCATTATGAATGAACTTATTAGTGATCGAAGTGAGTAGGTAAATAAGGGAGATAGGTTCTGCGAGAATGATGCGCCAATACAACTTTTTTACTCTCCCTCTTTATAATTTCCCATCTTTGTTCGCATCAGTTCAGTTCACGGCAAAGATTTATTGGCCTGATACTTAGACATAAAAAGCTCTTTATAAAAGGGTCCAGGTGGATACGAGATTTATTGATATTACAAAGTTTACATTTCTGTTAGTAACGACTCTGTATACCTACATATTTAACTCGCCTACCCACGATGTCGTATTCGAACGTATTTATTTTACTTAGTTAAAATATCATGATATTTTTTTTAAACGATGTTGTTAAAGAATAAAGTTAAAGATGTGTATCAAAAATGATGAGTAAAACTGTTGGTTGACACGATCGGAAATAGAATGAATTTTTCCCTGAAACGTTTTGCTTCTACCAAACTTTGGTCGGCTACGACCACGTAAATAGTCTTCCGTCCACAGAAACTTTGTAACGACTCAGTTAGTTCTGCCCGTAACGTTAAAGCTTTTACCTGTTAAATGTAATTTGTTGCATGTAATCTTTTAAGAGGATTGGACTGCGAAATTTCTACTACAAATTCTTAGAAAAAAATTCTTAGAATTTTTTTTACGAGTTTTGACTGCAGCCAAAGTAAATTATAGAACAATTAATAATTCTCCAACCGCGTGGGAATTGCAAGTACCTAATACTAACATGGCGATACTTCACGTTCTCGATCATGTCTCACTTCATTATGTCATTCCATTAGTGTATACGAGTTACAAAGAAAGGCTGGAACTCTTTAAAATATTTCCTCTTTGCAAACGAAGGGATTTGTTAGATTTAGTTTTTCTTTTTAAAATTTTGCGAAGTAATATTGATAGTCCCCAGATTTTGGAACGTATCAATTTTAGGGTTCCTGCACGCTATCCGCGCCAACACATCACACCGCTCGTACCACCTTTCAGAAGAACGGTGTTAGGGACCAATTCGCCGATACCTAGACTATGCAGGCTTTACAACAGTGTCAGTTCAACTGTGGACGTACACAACGATTCTCTCACAAGATATCGCAGGAACATCAACATAGCTCTAGATTTAAATTCTACTAAGTAGGTACTTTTACATTTATTGTTCTGTAGATTGTTATTACTTCTAGGTTGTCTTCTATAGTTTTTTAATTTAAATTCACTTTTTTTATTGTATAGAATAGTCTTATATATTTGCATGTTATGCTTACTTATAATTAGTTGTACATAATAGATTAAGATTTTTTAAAGTAATTGTAATTTGTGTATGTAACTTGTGTAACAACTGTTAGTTTGCTAATAAATAAAATAAAAATAAAATAGTACGCCGAAGTAACGCCCGCTAAAAAAAAACTCTGGTAAATTGTACTTTGTACCCAATACTAAAGCGTAGTATTTGTGCTCAAATGCTACACGGTATTTATAGGGAAACATATTACTAAGATTACAACTCTGAAGACTTGAAAGTACGTCAACCGATACTAATTGTACTTATCACTGGTTTTCTACTAGTCCTAAGTATGTTTCGACATTCATTTCGGCGTTCACAATTCATGGTTTGCACATTTCCATAGGCTGCATTTACCACAAAAAGTGTCATGTAAGTACACATAAGTCAACTCTCGTTCCGCCTTAATTTACTCATCTAAATAAGTGCGTAATTTAATGTTTGTGTCCCTGTTGCAACCATAAAAGTACACTTGATTTAATCTTCAGTCTAAGCACGTACCTACGTACCTAGGTGCTTACAGTTGTTGGTCGTAATCATTTTATTGAGTTATGTGCAATTTCCGCACAAACAGAAGCATTGCAACTAACTGATTTTAAGACAAGAGATTCTAAGAGTCTAAGGTCCTACAGTCGGCTTATTTATTCTTATACATTTATTGGTTTTACTATCTACTACTTTTATCTTTATGAATACTATATATTATTAATCTCATTACTTTTACTATGCTATTACATTCGGGTAGATATTTATCAAGAGAAAGCAGTCCTTTCCAAAAGAAACTTTTGATTGGAAACAAGGCATATCAAGAATTATAAAGACAGTTAGATTAAATCATATATTAGTACATATTAATGTTATTGTGCAATATAAAAATCTTAGTCGATAACTATACAATAATAGAAATAACATTGTCATATTGATAACATAACAGAATATCGAATATTAATATAAAATTAATTAACATTAACCTCACTCAGATTTGTTCATGTATAATAAAGTAAGTATTGTCGTTATAATTTCACATACTTTAACAATCAGCCTTCGTCTTTACTACTCAAAATTTATCCAAAATGTCTTGGGTATTCCCGGTTGTCTGAAGCACTCGCTCCAACTGTCGGCGTATGGTGATTTCTCGTCAATCGTTGCTTTCCCAAGTATCTCCTTCTTGGCCATCTTTGTTTTACATCCAAGTGATATATAAATGCTGACTTTATTCAAACTAGCTTTGAATACTGTCAGTCTCACTGTGGCCGATTTTGGGTCCCATCTGGCGGATATGGCGGGAACGAATCTATCACTCTTCCAATAACATTCAGCCTTATTTGCCTCTAATATTGTCGCCTTCAAATACAGCGGCGCTGAAAACACCAAATATATAATTTTAAAACAAACCAATATCAATAATACCTAAGTACCTCCATATAAAAGGAAAATATTTTATAAAAAATGTAACGTTGTTAAACATAATATTAAAATTTATTATATTTTTAATAACCTACTTAAATAATAAATTAATTGGTGCAAGTATAAAGCGATCGTAACTTTTATCTTTTCCTGAACAATGTTTTATTAAATCGTGAAAAATTTCGGTATAAGTATCCTTTATTACCTACTCTGCTTGTAAATCACTCGCACCGTGCAGATAAATAGGAAAAGAGAATAGCTCTTTCATTGTTAAATTATGCGTAGGCATGAATAGGTGTAGGGAGTAAATTCCAAAACAAAATACTTGTTTAATCGGTATGTAAACACAATAGAAACCTTTTCATTATCCCTATAAGCTAACTAATGATTACATAAAATTATACCTAATATAAAACTGACATCGTATTAGAAAAACCTTTTGAAGTCAAAACCGTGTGGTTTCGATATCGACAGTCGATATGGAGTAGGTAGGTAGGTACCTAACTAAAATTAAATTTACTAATTACGTATGTTTACAATGTGCGAAAGAAAATCGTCAAGTTGTTATTATAGTAAATTAAAATCTTATACTAGATGTTTTGCTATGTCTAAACATAAGTATTTGTTGTGATTCATTGCACCTTCGACGTTTCATTTCGTCGACAACTCTCTCCTATTTAATAAGCAGAGAGCATTGCGCGTATCGAAAGTCTATATCTACTTTACCATTTATGTTTGAAGATATCAATTGTTACATAATTCGTATGTAATGTTATGTTTTAAAATAGTCTAAATTATTAATTAAAAATATACACATATTAAAATACAATAGAGAATACAGTTGCGTAGTACAATGAGTTAGCTACTTTTTTAGGTGGGTGGTATAAGTCCTACCTAAACACCGCCTACACAAATAATAACAAAGCTTCTGTGCTAAATGACAACATAAAGAATAGTTCCGTACTACCGTTACTTAGGGAACAAGAAAAAAAACATAAGCAGGTAACGTCATAGTCTTCAAATATGATCATTCTTAGTGTCTCAAAAATTCAGGATTTTCCATAAAGCTCAATTTTACTGAAGCAAGTGTAATGAAGAATTCTTATTAAATGTGAAAATAATTAGTCTACAACTTTTTACACATCAGCTGAGATACAAATTAATGAGTAGGTTTCATCAGCATCCTTAAATCTGTCTTACATATTTCTACTAAACTTTACCTAAGTAATTATCCAGTCTAGGCACAAAAATTAGTAACGCACTAATTCTTTACTCGAATCAGTTAGTAAATACATAGATTTATACCTACAATATTTCTATCGATGTATAGGTACTTACATAGGAATATATTAATTATTTCTAATCTCATTACATCACATTCAATTGAACCAAAAATAATCCCTAATCAAAGTAAGAATTAATTATTATGTATTACGTGTTCATTTTAATAATTCATTGGCAATTTTATTTATAATTATTATTTCGTTCGTTTTTGTATGAAAGATATTTTTTATTTCTTGGCTTTTATATTTCTTCTCTTATTTGCTTAGTTATGTTACTAAATAGTATTTTATCATATAGGTATTGTATTTACTATATGATTAAAAAATATCTACCTACTAAACTCAATAGAAATACCGATGTTCTACGTAGGTAGGTACACTATAAGATTAAGTTATTCCATGTTTGCTAAAGAGAAAGGACTTCATAAAGCGACTTACACACTCCAAGTTAGCGAGTAACCCAGCGATTAACTTAATTTTAAACGTGTTGACAACTTTCAAGTTGCAAGTGGCTGGGGATGATTTTGAGACTTACCTACCTAAATATTTGTGTTGGGTTTATCCCCAGCTGGGAAAGTTTAATAATCCGAATGTCGATATTATTTATAGTAAACTAATAAAAGTATAAGTTGATATCTACCTTTGAACTGTTCCTGTTCTTGCATAGTCTGCACACTACACCGCAATCGGTTGATAGTAAGTTGAACGACGTCATTGAGGCCGTCCTCGCTCGCTGTATAAAGAAGAGTCACCTCCAATTGTCCCTTCTTGTTTTCTCTCTGTTGACACACATTACAAACACTTGAATTACTTTTGCTTTTCCTACAGTTTTCCGTGGTTAATTTACGGACAGCTGACAGTCTATAATTGTCCGCTGTGATAAATATCCTAGTGTGTGCGCTATAGGTACCTACATTTCCTACGGACGAACTTCTCTGCAGATAGTAAGAAAAATACTAAAAAAAATCCATGACATAGGACAGAGACAGATCCATTGTTTCATCTTTATTATATTAGTATAATTTTAGTACGCGTGTTTTAATACTCTCATGCATTTTTTCCTGCAAAGTGGCGGAATACAGCAGTGTAGCATAGGGTCTTAGAGATAAAAAGATAATGCTGTCTAAAGAAATACATAATCAGAGATATGAAGATACCTACTATTTTATATCTCAGTGTCAATACGGTTTGATAATACCCAATCATTATAATCCAATGGCATTGTAAAAGACAATGCCCGTAGGTGACCACTTACCATCACGTAGACCATGAGCAATTTTGAAATAAAAACCAAGTTACCAGTGACTTGGTCGCTTAATGGTTAATGTAATAAAAAAAGCTAACGTTCATAAGTTGTTTTTTTATTGATTAACACTAAAGCTTCTCAATAACTATTATCGAAATTAGAATCCAATTACAGACAGAAGAAAAAATTGCGATATTGGTGCCTTATTTAAATAAAAATACCACAGGCAGAAATATTTAAAAAAATCCAATTAAATCCAGTAGGTACCTATCTCATTTATATTCGACACGAGATGCGAAAATAATTAATTGGAAAAAATAATTAATGCTTCTTTCTTACAAACCAATTTTTCCTACGTGGATGGATTTAACGAATCCCATGATCGATTAATATCCTATTTGATATAATTTATCTATCTAACTGCATCACAAAATCCATTTTAGTTTTATTGTAGGCAATCAAGTCAAAGCAACGTTGAAAATATAAATAACACTAACTGCCTCCCCGCGGTTTTACCCGCGTAGTTCCCGTTCCCGTGGGAATACAGGGATAAAATATAGCCTATGTTACTCGGGGATAATGTAGCTTTCCAAAGGTGAAAGAATTTTTGAAATCGGTCCAGTAGTTTCGGAGCCTATTCATTACAAACAAACAAACAAATCTTTTATTAGTATAGATTAATAAACGCACAATAGGAAGATTACGTCAACATTATACACTGCACCTAGACAAAATCATATTAGACAAACACTGTAGGCAGGATTGGTCGAGGTCAAAACCATTCTATTGTCAGAGTTACATCTCAAAAACCAAGATTTTATTCACACATTAGTTGCGTTCATCGCATTCTGATTATTACTTCGGACTGAGTCACGCGATAATTACACTTTTTTTATTTACAAATACAAATATGAGGATATGGAGAAATCCTGATAAGATGTCGTGAAATGTACATATCGTCTTTGGCTGTAGTTGTAAATATCCATTAACAAAGTTATCATACCTTCAGAAAATACAACTTGGTACGGCCTTTAGTATGTAAATACCAACTATCTAATAACTACTAGTAGCGTGTACCAATTACCTGTTGTTCATATTAATCGTATTAATTAAATATTTGAATAAATACTGGATTAAATACATTATCTAAGTAGTGGAACTGAAAGCTGTGAAAACTGCTCGAATAACTCATACTTGTTACGTAGTTATGATATATTCAGTATCGACCTATACATCATCAAGCTTCTATTTATTCCTCGTAGTTTGGTAGAAATTTTAAGAGCTTTAGTGAGTAATTAATTTTACGGGAATTTTTAAGCCCTGCGGGTTATATTGTAACCCTCTGTTTAGCTATAAGTATTCCAGCATCGACAAGGGAAGGTGATAGAGCCAATTTGCGGTCGCGATGGGATTAAAGTGTTTACCAACTCACAAGTATGTAGTTTGGTATGTAAGGGCTCATTTTAATATCTGAAATACCTGCACGTTACTGAACATAACATGTATGTACCCACAAAACTTCTATGCTTTAATCTGTATGACTTTTTACTGTCACGAACATGCCGACATAAAAACTTATGAACAAAAACAATAATGTCAGGTAAATACCTACCTATATAAAATATAATGTGCTGGGACTGACTTCCAACATTGTAGCTATTGCTATTACACAAAAATTAAAAAGTAAGTAGGTACACATTTACGTACCCGTGAATCAGCTGCTGAGAGTCCGCTCGTTATTGCATTGATGGGCCTCCAAATATCCGGAGTACCAATTAAGCCATTTTTGAGATCGTTCTGAAATAATTTCGTATCAAAATTCCACGTTGCCGCACCGACTGTTCTTCGTTTCTCCAAAATAGATTTTTGTACTATTGCTTCAGCTTTCGTTGACTTAAAACTGCTAAAAGTTTTTTCTAAAAATCCAGTTTTTCCTTTAGACTCCTCTTGGTCCGTAACTTTTGACGACAATTTTGAGTCTAGTGTTTTACTACTTTTCCGTTTGTCTGACTCTGTCTTCGGCGGTTCTAATATCGCGTAAATTGTGAGTGATAAAAAATGACCAGCGAGCATACTTTGAAGGTCGACTTTATCTGACGACTTCTTAGCATCTTTTTGTTTTAGTTGGAATTTAAAATCCTCATTCCAAACAGGCCATGAGCTTTCCTGCAGCTGGGTTTCAAATTTGCTATCACCGGGAAAAACTTTGACCTGAAATTTTAAGGATAAACAATAAAAAAATATAGGTACACAAGTTTTTATTTTGATTCCTATTTGAAGAGTAAATTTTATTGAGCAGAACTAATAGGTATTTCCTCAGATGGCTTTTACACCCTTACGCGGGCTGTACTTAGGTACGGAGCTTTTCATTCTCATTTTAAGTAGGTATGCTTCGTATTCTGTTTATATTTTCAAATTTGATGAACAATACGGTTCGTTCGTCAAAGTATTCCTTGCTTGGATAGGTGTAGAACTGTAGACGAACTTGATATTTCCCTAATCATATTTAAAGTGCTAGTCGCATATAAGGTAGATAATTGCCTACCTCAAACGTACAAACACTTCTTAATATGGAATCCACGTCTGTAAATTGTTACTCATTCGTTCCATGAACCATCTGACCTCGACCACAAGAAACGATGAATTTAATTTTAAGCGTTCTTGACTAGGTACCTAGGTACGGAAGTATAGAATATTGTCCTGAGTTGATTCTTTTACCTTGATCATCTTTTAAGATAGAATGAACACTGAAAAGACTAGACTAGATGGACTGGAATAGAAAGTGTGATAGGGTGACTTTTAAGTTTAACGACCCTTAAATCGGCGAACAATTCTCATCCAAAAGTCATACCATCGCATTCGCATCGCATTTCCTTTATTTTTCTTTATCACTGAGGCACCCCCGTGGGACTTGGTGCCTGGAGCACCGCTCAGTTTGCCCTATAGTAAGGTCGACCTTGTATAGGTAGTAAGGTCGACCTATATTTTCTATCAATAAAACGATCTTGTGAACTAGTTGTTACATAGTGGAAAAACTATGAAGCATAATTTTTTTCTGTTTAATTTAATTTGTCTCATAGATTTACTTTTATCAATTAATATTCAAATTCGCTTTCGCAAATTCCTTTCGAACAAAAATATTTTACCTAAGTACTAACTGTCATAACAAATACCTATCATGAATATTTATTAGATACCTACGAGTTATAATATTTTTTCAATTCGTTCCATTTCTATGGTCGCTATTTTACGGTCAAATATCTAGGTACCTACCGAGCGAATACCTTTGCTTTATCTGGACAAGGTCAGAAAATTGTTTTATTGAAATAACTTACGGTGACAGCTCGTAATGAAATAATCATACGCGGGTATAAATCACAAAAGCATTCCTGTTTAAAAAAAATATTATCCTCCTGCTGAGGCACTATGGTAAAAAAACATAATAACTCGCATGGATCGGATTAAATAACATAATGATATAATATTGAAGCGTAAAGAGAATGATTAAACTTTCTTTCATCAACTTATGCTTATCTAAAGATAAATATGAACTACCTATCTAATCGTCTTATCACTAGTGACGTAACTTAGTAGGTCATTCAATTTTTAATAAAATATAAATGCAGTAAAAATACCTACCTACTTTTATTTGTTCTTAGGTATAGGTACCTAATAGTACCTAGGTAGGTATATGCCTAAAGGGAGTTCTTCCTCCTATCTAAGTAAGGTAAAAAAAATAGATAGGTACCTATACCTAGCTGTAATGGATGTTTTAGTCCAAGCAAATACTTAATATACCTACCTAATTGTATATTATGATGATTGATACTAACCTGACTAGCAATGGTCGGTCATGGAGCTACCTATAGAATCCCATTGATCTACAATTCTTTTGTAGTCCTACCAAAGTTACATTTGGAAACAAATTCAACCTTGACAATAGGTACTCCAATGTTAAGGTGATTCGATAAAGTTAAACCAGACCAACAAATACAGACAGTTTGAATTCGAACATTAAGTTCAGTAGTGCATTAGTTTAAACTATAGGTAGAAAAAAAGTATGAAATTTACGTTCTTATCGATTTAATTTCACGATCGTGATTACAAAAATATCTACAGATTAGATAGGTGTAACGTATAACATATATAAATAAACTATGACCCAGTCAGGCATACCGAAACATTGATCAAACAACGTCTGATGCGTGTTAAAAATATCTACAACATTGCGTTGCTAAACTATTTATTTACCTACACATTAAACGATAACACGCGATTAAACTCATTAATATAGGTAGGTACCTACGCAATATACAAAAGCGCTGCGACTTTCCTGTGGAACAGGGAACAAAACTGAAACATTCTAATTTTCCTTTAGTATTTCAGCACATATTTTGGTACAATTTTATTACGTCGGTTCGAGATAAACGAAACACCGGAGTTGTAGTTAGCGCCGGCCTCAATTAGGAAAACAATTAGACGGATGTTAAAAGGTATGCAATGCAGTACGAGTAGCTCCGCGGGTGTTAATTGAAAATTTAAGGCAAATGCGTGTTTTGCCTTTCAAAGTTATCAAATTATCAATAAAACTTGAATATTGTCGTTTCATTATTTCAACGATTGAAATATATTTAAAATGTATGTACCTACCTATACACAGCAGACAGGTAGGTCAACCTTTCTGAATGACATCTACAACATAGTCTCATTAAACAACACTTAAGGAGTAATGAAACATGGTTAAACACCATTTCTTCGTTGTATGATCACTTACAAAGTTACAAGTGATGAAGTGAATAGGTACCTAGTTCGAATGAAATAATAATAAGTAGATAGGTATATCTACATTAGTTAGGTAGTCGCGAAATAGGTAGGTACGTACTAAATCTAATGTTACGAATATTCACTGAGGTAAGTAGGTACCTACTTAGGTATGTAATTAGAAAATAAATTATTTCTAATAAACAGTGCGATTTTCATTTATTAAAGTCTTTAGACAGGAGAACTTAGGTACATTGGATTTTTTATAAAGATAAAAATGAATCTATCCGCCTTTTAGCTTTTAAATAAAACAAATAAATAACTATGTATTTTATAATGAAATGTGCGTGTATTTATTTAACAACACAGTTCTACCTTTACTTTCAGTTGCAATTTACTCCTATGTTCTCATTCTCAGGTCAATAACAGTTTTCTTTGTTATGAAATGGGTAATAAAATGGAAAAAACAATATGTGGAAGTTACCTTAACGAGGTATCCATGGGCGCGACTCAACCCAAACAGGGACGGAAGGTGTCGGGCCCCGATAGCAGTCACGTACAAATTTTTACTTATCGGGTGCAAGGCCAACTTGAACCCAATTTCCGGTTCCAGGCTACCGCTCCCGGCCAACTGGCTATCCCTATTCGTATTCAAAATATTCTTCAATTTATTCAGTGAAAATGCCATTGTATACAAACTTCGTATTCGCCGAAGCACTTGTCACGAATCTTAACTCGCACTTAAAACCGGTTTTTTGAATAATTAATCACGCAATGCGAATTAGCCTCACGAATTTAACGATTAAGTGCTTATAACAAGGCATTGTCCACATTTTCAGTTTGTATCATATAGAACTAACCGAGCACAACACTAAAAGTTTGTAATAACATTGTGCGACCGTGTAATTGATCTGGCTACATAACTTGTTCAATTGACACTCATGACTCGCGAGGCGCGATCGCGATGATCGCAGTCAATTGTCAGAACCACAATCAGTTCATACACGAATAAAAAACAAATTCACATACATGACATGAAATTTATCGAACCTCTCGTTCTTTCTTGTGACAATATATCGCAAGACACGTGCTGTCAAAAATGTATGCCTTACCGTTTCAATTCAGCAGCATTAGACATTATCTTTACGAACATAGCTGCCATCTACCGGTATTTTTCTTCTCCTCTCATGAACGACGCTAGGTGGCACTGCTAAACCAATATTTTGACGATACGGTAATTAAGGTAGGATGCCTGTTAAGTTCGATGTTAATGTCTGTGGACTTTAGTTCACTTAAATACGCTCAAAAAATAAACAAGGGGCTTAAAATAGTCATTTAATAAAATGATTAATTTGTCATTTTATTATGATTATAACTACAGACATAAAATATATTCGTTTAAATTAGACAGACAAACATTGTATTCCATAGAAGATAAATATTATTATATCATTAACAGTGATAGCAAAATAAAACCAATTAGGGTTGTGTCTAGATAACCTAAATAATCACAACATTAAGTCTTTTTATACATTGAGAAGTTCAAGATATCTACTTAGCCACAACTTTCCTTAGAATTTCTACAATTACGTCGTAATAATGAATTATGATAGACACGATGAGTACAAGCATAGCGAAAAAAATACCGGTAATGTACATGAATTGACTGGCTTCTTGTGGTGTAGCCAGTAACTCTTCACTACTTGCGTCTCTGTCCAGTGCGTCAAATTCCGACGTATCTGTGATATATAAAAAGTTTCGTTCAGTAAACAATGTAAAGTGGTTTTATAGTATCCACTTTCGTGAACCTGACAATTGAAATCAAGAAAATTATTAGATTCTTCCGCAATTTATTGTTGATACTATTTTATACGATCGACTGACCAACTGGCAATGCACACAAATGTTTGTGCGCATAAACATACCTGTTTTTTCTGTGTCTGTATTTAAAAGTACTATACATGTAGTATATCAGCTATCTGGTTACTATAGCACAAGTTCCGATTAGTTAGGAATCAGATTAGTCATGTGTGGGGAAAATGCCCCATAGTTATTACACCTATGTACATATTAATATTATTTTTATGACCAGTAAAACTAAAGTCTAAGTGTAACTACCTGCAGGTGTCTCAACATCACAGACGACATCTGCCTCAGTGATCTTTATGTCTAATAATTCTCGAACAGATAACAATGCTTCAGCTGGCGCTTCTCCAGGGAATAGATAGTCACAGAGGTACATAGAGCCAATAGGGACCAGAACTCGACGGGGAGGTTCATTGAAGCATACTTTCTCTGGAACAAAAAAAAATTATGTTAATTTAATTAAAAATAATTATAGATCTAGAATTATAAATCACAGGAAAAGTTGATGACGTAATGTAAATATTGTTTAAAAGCTCATTTGATATGATCATCTTAATATGTCATTGTAACTCGAAAGAATTATCTCACATACGTAAAATATAATAGCAAATAAAATCAATAATTCCCTACCTTCTGGAAGCAAATTGTCATCAATCAATGCATCACAGTGCATTGTGAAACGTGATGCCAGTGATCGTATTATGTCTTGTTTTACAGCAGCTATGGACTCGGACACTGCAGCCTTTGGATACATGAAGACACTGGAAGAAACTACGCCACTGAAATGTATGCTGCCATCACATTCCAGATATTCAACAGTCGCAGGTAGAGAGTTTTCCTGTAAATAAAAAGGTTATAACCATTATCTACTGCCTGTCAAGTCTCAGAGCATTTTGATTTAGCCAATAATGTATGCTTTCCATCGATTTCTTATCTATATTTAACATTACAAAAGAATTGGTGGATTTATTCAAGCCTGTGTGATGGTTGACACCTAAATAACATTTTAATTCACTTAATATGACTTAATTTTATTCACGCAATATAGGAACCCGCACTAGCTTCGCACAGTTGGCACTGCATCATTGTCAAATTTTAATAAAGTTGCATTAAACAATATTCTATGCATATAAACCTTGAATTACTCTTATCTAGTGATGAAAGTTATGATAAAATTCATTGAAAAGTTTAAAATATCTAATCATACAGAGGGTGGGAAGCAACTCCGCTTTATATAGTATGTAATATGTAAAGATAACATATGTGTTCTAGGTTATTGATGTAAACACAAACATACTTACATATGGCACAAACAATGATACATGCATAGGCTTCAGTACTTCATTTTGCAGTGACTTTGAAGTATTTTTTTGTTTTTTCTTCATATTCAACTGTTCCAAGATTTCTGTACCATCTTTTAATTCCCCATCTATGAATATAACACTGGACTCTACTGTTTTATGAGCTGACTCTAGTATTTGCTGAAATGTAATATATATGAAATACCTATTAATCTATTTAAAATAATTATAGATATCTCCTAAACCAATATAAATAACAATGGGCTTCCTAGAATGAAATAATTGTTGAATTCATTCTATTCATTCAATCATTGAACCAAAGTACTGCTGGATTATAAATCAATTATATATGATAATTAAATTATAATTAATTGAATAATTGATAATTAATTAAGTAAAATAATATGATCTTAGTTTTATTATTGTAGTTTAGTAAAATACTAACCTGAAACTGATGTTTAACAGATATACCACTATTCTTAACGACAACAGGATAAACATCATCAAACTCATAATAGCAGTCCAACCTCTGCCACTGCTGGAATTTTGGCAGAAACTTCCATTCAACAGGCTTCATTACAGTGCTTTTGCCTACACCCACTTCAATACTTTTACATGTCAAACATTTTGTATTTGTAGACATATGAAGTACTAATCTCTCACTTGAAGGACAATTTCCATACATATACCGATTGATACTCAACACTTTGTGTATATTATTTATAATTGATTTGACTTTACTGAAATGATTGGGATCTTCAAAAATGTCTTCTGAACTTATCACAAAAATTCCTGCAATAAATATAAATAGTAAAGGTAAAATCTTGTATATCTACTTCTCACATATTATGTGTAATTTTGGGGATCAAAGTAGATTTAATCTAGAAGCTGATAAGGGATCAAGTTGATATTAAGATTGTCATAGAAGGACAATCAAACAAAATCACTTTTATATATAAGTAAGGTTAATTTTTAATACAGAATAGAATATAATATTAGTTTATCTACTAGACATTTATCTACCCTTAAAGGAAACCAACCATGGGCTAGGCAGTATGGTTTTAAAATATTTTAATACAGTGAACATAAAATCACATGTAAATTTTGTGCTTATTAGTAGTTGAATATAATTTTATTATAAGAAATTATAAATGATTCAACCAAGGATACTTACCCTGCACAAACATTCCTCCAGGCAACATTCTAGTGACATGTTTTGCATGGTCCGCGATCCACGCGTCAGATACACCCAACAGAGTCCTCACAGCTTCCTGCTTATCCAAGACATAGCTCGATTCAGACACGTTGTCGGAACCTTTCTCTTCGGGTGTACGAGCCAGATGAATAACATTATCTCTAGCTGTTGTACTCTATAATAAAATTATATTATGTATCTATGTTTTCTTAACAATCGTACATTATGTTCATAGGAAGATAACATACCTGACCGAGAATTAAGCCAATGACAAAAATCTCCTTCGAAGCATATTGTTCCAAGTATTGTAAGCAATATTCAGGAGAATAAACTGTTCGAACCATATTGTTCCCTTTTATATAGTGGAGCACATATAGTAACAATATTTCATAAAAATTATGATGTTCACCGAGCAATTTAATTCGAAAATTATTGACTTAATTAGTCTGCCGTGTTCATTCAGGTCCACCTTAGGTCCTTTTTTGTAGACTGATTTGACAGTTGACAAGATATTTATTGTTGTTGACAGACAACATAACGTCCATCAAGCTCAGACTAAATAAGTATGGTTGGTATAACCACAAAAATAACGTGCCTACGTAAACTTACGTAGGAATACTTAAATGGCGGAGTTAAATGTATGAGGGCTACAGGGACACAGCAACTCTCATTTGTGTCTGAGGTCCTTTCCACCAACGACTGAGTTAACGATGGCTTTGAGGTGACTTATTTTCTAAACTTTTATTTCACTAACACTTGCAACATTTATGTTTATAGGTCAAAACATGCAACTGAATTTTTACCCAGATAGATATCATATGAGAATGTATCTCTAAATATAAAAGAAAGTCGTTTTAGTTTTAGTCGTGGCGGAGTTGAATGTATGACTGTTCCTAACGAAGTGCTTGTAATATTTATAGTACCTACTTATATCCATTTTGTAAATCAATCTATCATCAAACAAATGTATCGTCTAAAAACAAATAATTACACGGTTTTTTTTTTTTTTTTTTTTTTTTAAAAACCGTGTAATAAGAAGCAGAACAAAGGCTATTGACATAACGTTTAAAATCAGAAGGCTTAAATGGCGATGGGCAGGGCATATGATACGAGGAAAAGACAAATGGAGTAAGGTTGTGACACGATGGTACCCCAGGGAAGGTAAACGGAAGAGAGGCAGGCCACAGAAAAGATGGGATGACGACATAAGACGAGTTGCAGACGTTACCTGGAATAGAGTGGCTCAAGACAGACATGAATGGAAAAGGTTGGAGGAGGCCTTTGCCGACTGGCAAACAGATCTCCAGAAAATAAGCAAAATACAAATAATAGAATAATCTAAATTTAAGTTTTATATGTTTAGTTTTAGTTATTGATCAATTTAATTTTAGTTTTTTCATGTAATCGTAATATGGATCTGAATAAAGGCTTTATTATTATTATAAAAACAAATAATAATATGAACCTGCTTGTCAAAACACGAGTGGCGCGAAATTTAAATACATGCGCTACTTGCGAGCGTCATACTGGACCACCTCAATAAACAAAAAAGATATATTATGGTACTACGGCACATCTATATATGTATATAAAACAAAGTCCCCGCCGCCTCTGTCTGTCTGTCTGTCTGAACGCGATGAACACAAAAACTACTGATTTTAATGCGGTTTTCACCAAATTACGAAGTATTTCATGGGAAGGTTCTTATGTATAATATATCAATTTGGACCTGGTAGGTGTCGCTGGTGGGCAGAACAAAGTCTGCCGGGTCCGAAAGTTTTTTTTTTTTCAAATATTTATGAATGCCTTGTACCGACCGAATTGTATTTATTTCTTCCCGACTTGTTTTGGGGCCATGAAAGGAAACAGTTTTTAACAGCATTTTTATTTTTACCTTTTTACTTGAATAATACCGAACGAAATCGGAATCTTTTTTAAATGCATTTGGTTAAGGAAGAAATAAAGTTTATATATTTACTAGCTGCTGCCCCGCGGTTTCACCCGCGTAGTTCCCGTTCCCATGATCACAGGGGTATCAAATGAGATAGTAGCGGAGTCTCAGACTTACTGAATATGCATATAAAATTTCATAAAAATCGGTCAAGCCGTTTCGGAGGAGTAAATGGTAACTAACATTGTGACACGAGAATTTTATATATAAGAGATTTTTTAACAATTACTTACCAAGATTTCCCCTCGCGGTTTCACTCGCGTTCCCATCAACTTTCCCGGGATAAAAGGTAGTAGGTACATGTCCTTTCCCAAGCTCTAGTCACTATATCTGTACCAAACTTAATCCAAATCGGTTCAGTGGTTAGGCATGAAACCGTAACAGAGATATTTTCGCATTTATAATATTAATAGTAATTTACGTTCAATAAGCTAAAAGATAATAGGTGTAAGTATATAAATCTACTTCATAGTAAGTATTTATAAACTCCATCCATAAGTTCAGCTAATGAGTGTTAAATGCTTATGCTTCTTTTTATGTCATTCCCTACCACACAGATATTGTCAGTGAGACTAATTCCTTGAAATGTATTAAAATCTAAGTTTATTTTAAAAAGAGTAATTGCTGAGTTTATTGCCGGCTCTTCTCAGCAAAACCAACCTTCCGAACCGAGCGTTAGAGTCTGACTATTCATAAGTGCTTTGCATATTGGCCTATTTGAATAAAAATATTTTTGATTTTTTTTTTATTGATTTTTTATGAAAGACTAGTGGCTCCCCGCGGTTTCACCCGCGTTCCCGGGATAAAAAGTAGCCTATGTGTTATTCCAGAACATATTCTAGCTCTGTGCCAAATTTCAAGCAGATCCCTTCAGCCGTTGGAGCGTGAAAGAGTAACAAACATCCATACATACAAACTTTCGCATTTATAATATTAGTAGGAAGGATTAATGTTGCAGTTATTTTAAAAACTCTAAAAGAAAATGTATGATGTTCATGTTCTGTTTAAGGCATTTGTAGACCTCCACAATTCATTATACTAAGTCAATAAACTGTTTGCACATTATCCTTTATTGTTTCAATCATGCATTCATTAGATGGTAAGATACATAAAAATTAAAAGTGCAGTTTGTGTAGATATTAATTATGAAATCTCACACAATTATCCAAATAAACAGCAAATTAAAATATTTTACCATGAATGCACATCAAACATAATACCTATGTTAATTTTAATTGAACTTGCACTTAGAGAAATCCATTTCAGGATGTTGTTCCATAAACCTGTGAATACAAAAAAAATAATTTAATTATTTCTTCTTAGAGTTACAAATTTGGAAGTTGTAATGTTATTATGATACGACAAGCATTTCGTGTGCGATTTTTCGTTATGACTATTCAATTAAATACGAGGAAACCGAAACCTGTATTTTTATAATGGGATTTTTGTACGACTCTAACTCACGATGGGAAGGCAGAAGATCGAGAAACCGTGTAACTCAAGTATAAGTCATCATCAGCAGCTCATATAAGTCTCCGCCGAGGAGGAGGAGGAGGTTTAGGCCATAGCCCATTGTCAAGTATAAGTAAGTAATTATAAATCAATACAAATGTGCAAGCAGAGAACAGAGTAAAACTCACTTTTTAAGCACATCTTGTTTCTTTTGCTCGTCACTGGTAGGCAAGCCCATTTCTTTCTGCCTTTGATCATACATCATCTTCTCAACTAATCCTCGAGTTTCACCGTCCAAATCCGATAGTTTTGATGGCTCTGAAGCATAAATGAAAATAAATCAGTAGGAAATAATTTAACTTATTTACATTTACGTGCAAGTCCGAGGATATAAAGCTCGTATTACACTTTTGCTCCCTATGTATTTTATTTTATATATGAACAAGTAGGTAACTGGCCTATAATGTAAGTGGTATAACTGAAAGTATTTTTGGGTACATACCTGGGTTGATTTTCCTCGTTGATATTTCTGGATCTGTGGTGACTAGTCTACCCCACCAATTCATTTTGTTCACCTACCAAACAAAATAAACATGACTATTACTTAAGCTAATGATTACTTAAAATGAGTATGCACAAAAAATATTCATTTCATGTTATAATGAAGTTACATTAAAAATAATTGCAGTTTACAATTTTTAGAAGTGTTACAAGGTTTATGTACATGTCATTTTACAACAAAATAATTATGATGGCTATTTGTACAGATTTTCGCTTATAATAAAGTAGTTTCGTTTATGCGAAATGAAATAACGTTTGAAAGATGTTAGTTTAGTAAATTAATTTAATTATACATCCAACAAATATTACGATTATATATTTTATATATCTCGGACTAATGAGAAATAGCTATCGAAATGTATTGTGTTGTTATTATTGGGTTGGCAAATTTCCCAATAATAGATTACATTGTCAGTGGAGGATTTTATAAATCCCTGATCAAAATTTTGTTACCTTTTCTAAGTTGACAAGTAAATTGCGTCCATCTTGCAACACCCACGTGGACTCCTCGATCTTGACGTCTGCATCGAGCTCACCGTCAATGATGAGGGGCTGGCCTTTGATGCCAACCTTCAGGTGTCGCTTTGTGATCACCACAGTCAGATCACGAGGTCGCAGGGTCTGTCGTAGTGGTACTCGCAACTATCAATACAAGAAACATTTTATTTAAATTTCTGTTATAGATAATTTACGCGGAAAATATCTGCCCAGTGCAGAATGTCATGTAATTATGCACCTACAACGAGCCATTTACATCATAAATTGGATATTTGCGTAGACGGATACGATATTATGGAACGAACAAGAACTGTATAAAGGTAAAGGGAAAAGTATAAAAGGTTAAAGGTAAATAAAATCAACAAAATTTTATTACAACTTGGTTGAGTCATATTACGTCACAATTCTATAATATTTTATTTCCTTAAAATAATTAAAATACACTGACTATAATTACTGTTTGACTCTGACATTCAGAATAATAAAATCTTGAAAGGTATTTTTTTATGATGAGATAAAATGACCGTCATTACGAATAACGCTACTATGGTCATTACTAAACTAACATCACTCAACTTAATCAATTAAACGGGATTATAAAGATAAAACCTTATTCTCTTGAAAAAGCTTCAACAATTGTTATGAATCTTTTAGAAGAAATAAAGAGAGAGGTGGATACCTAATATAAGTAATAATACTTAGATACTTATTTCCAGATATTTCCAAAAAAAATATCTTGTTTCTATAACTCTTTCAATGAATATGTAATAACAATAGAATAACCTAGGTAAGTATTTATATAACAATATATAAATAGAGTATTGGCTTTGCTAATCATAAATCGAGAACTAGACAAGGTGCGGGTCGGTACTGACATCATAATGACATGCATAGAATACGGAATGAACGATACTTAAACAACAATAATTATGTTTCACAAGAGGACCGCTACCAAGAACGCGTTCTTCGATCGAAGGCGTGATAACCTCGCATTCCTGGCAAGGACGATAAGCATGAACATACCCGAATCTTTATATAAACGTAAGAATACAAATATTTGAGTCATCAATAAGAACCCAGTAGTCCAGTTATTGACTTAAATAATCACAGATTGATTACAGGGAAACAGGAAAAGAATATCCTGAAATTTAAGAACATCTAATATTGAGGGCTATATTAACATTTTATAAGAAGTACAGGATCACCTTTTAGAAAACTCGTATGGATAATTTTTGAATATATGTACATATGATCATATATCAACAGATACAGGTCTTTTAAATATAACCGACATATTTTATCCAATGTGACAATACAGATTGGTTATAGCGACCGTCCCCTTAGGTGGGTATGTTTATTATTGAATAGTAAGTTACTTACCTTGCCCTTGATTATAACGATACAAATTCAATAATATAAACTCAGTTGATAAATAATAATTAGTGATATGGACTGTTAATATTACCAAAATAAACAACGTAATCATTGGGTGACCATGATCATTATTCAGGTATGCAAAGACGATGCATAATAAAATGATTAAGCGCCATTAAAAAATAAGTCGATATTTACAGTTGATACAGAAATGAAATAGGCAAAAAAGAGTTACATCAAAACATCGACATGTAGCAAATGGTAAAACGGAAACCCGAATCATCTGAGAGAGAGATCTCTCTCTCTCGAACAGGAGTAGGTAAGCCACGTGCGTGCAAGCACATCAGGGAAAAAATAATTAGGAAAATTGAGTTTGTAGGAACCTTATTAAAAAAGCTCAACATGATCGTTACATTCGGTCTCGAATAGACGAATCCTAAAATTAAGCTGACGCCACAGTTCCGCATAATTTCAAATATGTATAGGTACATCTATGTTTAAAACAAATAAAGCTTTATTTATACTTATCTATTGAGTATTAATTTTAAAAAGGGTGTGTTTTCTATGTCTGAACGTCGTGTGTAACCAAAAAATGGGTGGCGGCAATTTTAGAGTGACTGATAATTGGGTAATGATATGGCAAAGTTGATGATATAATTGCATTCCAATTAGCTAGAATCGTGCGTGCGACTGAGAAATTAAGCAAGCCTTCAATCTTTTGTTACTTCAACGAATAACTTCTTATAAGAACCTTGTGGTAACTGCGCTCAATAGCGTAGTGTTATAATACCTTCACACGATTATACGCCGATTACGGACACGTTCTAATGGAACCTGAAGTCCTCAGTTTTATGATATTTAAAGACATAGAAGATGTCAAATTGTGATGATTCCAAAATATTTATACTTGTGACTTGACAAATTAAATAAATTGTTTGCTTGTCATTTACACTGACTGACATGAATTTAGACAGGGTTAACATTTCACTAGAGGTTTCTTGATTTCGGCATAGTGGCATTTTCGGCTGGTTATTACCAGCATTATATTTGATGTACCTACTTACCCACTTATGTACCTACTTACTTACGTACTTACTAACTTATGTACTTACTGTTTGTAATATTTTACAAACTAGCTTCTGTCCCACGGTTTCACCGTCGTTTCCGGGTGGGCAAAATTTTCCCGTAATAAAAAGTCAACGTGCTATTCTAAAACATATTCTAACTCTGTCCCGAATTTCATCCAGATTCCTACAGCTGTTGTTCCGTGAAAGGGAAACAAATATAAACATAACATATTCTCACAAACTTTCGCATTTACAATATTAGTAGGAAGATAGTAGGATGCGAAAGTATGTATGGATTTTTGTTACTCTTTTACGTTATAATGGCTGAAGGGTTCACGAGCAACCCTATTTTAACCGATTTTGACATTTCCCTTGCTATGAATGCGGTTAAGAAAATTTACCATCAGTATCACACACAATCAAGACAATTTTCTTGAAAACGTGATCAAAATTTCCCATTAGTTAAAACAATATCCGGTGCATAGTCGTAGTTAATTCCAAGTTACAAGGTAGCGTACATCCCGTAATGTAATTCCGAGTGCGGACAGCGCGTCCTCGCTTGTGGTTGTGCAATATCTGGTGACTGCAAAGGGAGACACGTCATAAGGACCCGTAGCTCAATATGCAACGTGCTACAGCGTCTGTATTGCTTCTTTATCATTTTCCTGTGCACAAGAACTTGTGCGTACAGTCTTGTATGTGGCCCCACACCAATCGTGTTAGTCCATTGTTGTTGTACAATTTTCTTGGTTTAATTTACCTAGGTTTAAAATTATTTATTTACAAATATTTTAGTTTAATATGGGAAATATTTTGAAGTGCAGGAACACTATTTGCGATCATACTTAGTTTAATAAATAATCCTTTAAGGCCTACTACTATTGGGTTCACTGCAGTTATGGAAGGAACAGGACGTCGATAGCATACAAGTAGAGATTAGTCAAGTACCAACAAATCAATTTCAGACAGGCTTCCTCCCTACTGAAATTATTACAATATTTATATTAAAAATCTTTCACTATTTTGACTGCTAAAAATAAAGGTCAAAACAACGGTAAATAAAGAACAATAGTAATGTACTATTGTTCTTTCAATATCGGAAAGCTAAATAAAAAATTGTATTATTGACATAAGAAAAATTGCAAATTTTGTTAAAACAAAAAACGTCAGCGTGCAACCTCATATATAAACCTTGGCGATTGTTGCGACACACTCAGTACGACTCTAGTCGCTTTGCCGCTTGGAGCAGGCGCGTCCCACGACGCCGGCCACACGGAGAGGGCGAGAGAGACTCAACTCGACACCGCTGAAGAACCGAACAACTCTGACAGACATGTGGACCGTGTGAATGCAGTGTTCAGTGACGTAATTTTAGTGTGCAGCTTATTAGACGACTACAATAAAACGTGGAGGTGGCATAACGTAAATAATGGATTCCAAAAGCTCGGTAAGCGATGCATGCAATTGAAAGATATTTGCAGTGCCTATTTATTAAAAATAATTCTCAACAATAAATCAGTTAAAGTTGTAGTTTACAAAAACATTATTTACTGAAAATGGTTTGATGGAAATCTATTGTTCAATTAAAGTCCCATAGTTTAGTAATTAATTGTAGAGCTATGAAGATCACGCTTTCCATAAATTTTCTTATGTTACCGACAGGTTTGACAGTTTCATTGCAATATCATGGGTATAAAAATCAATATAGTCTTAGTATTCTGAATCATGAAAGTGTATTCATTATTGCGGAATCTTATGTGCTTTTTAGATACTTTATTCAGTACATATGTATTATGTAAATTGTAAGTTTAAAAATAGCATTAATACAAGTGTTTCACTTAGGTTATAACACAGAATATGTTAAAACTCATTGATAGTATTTCAGAGTTGTAATACAGTCATAAATATATGGAAATATGAAAACAAAACAATTTAAAGCCGGCGCCGCCGCATTCTTGATCAAGATCCGCATTAAGTTTAGTGATGCGATGTTCAAACAACCTCGAGACTATCTATATTTTTTATTTTTATTTAATGGCCTATTTCGCATTCTTGAAGATTATTAAGTACTAGCTTTCGACTCGAGGTTTCACCCGCGTAGTCCCCGTTCCCGTAGGAAAATATAGCCTATGACACTTACAAATAACATTGCTTTGTATTGATGAAAGAGTTATTCAGTTAGCTCCAGTAGTTTTGGAACAAACCAACCCAACCAAAAATAAAATCTTTCTTCTGTATAATAGTACCTATAGTTTATGTTCTATTTCACATCCTTGAAAATTATATAATAAATATATATATATGTATAATATATTACAAGGCAAGGCATGGTCAGCATAAGGGTAGTCAGATAGCTGATATAACTTGGGATTTTTATTGAAACCTTAATAAACATTTACGAATCGAAATATGCATAGGAGCAATTTAAAAGTCCAATAATAAAAAATCTACGAACATTTATTATTTGATTATCACAATCAATTTTAAATTACCAAATTATTCCCAAATAACATTACACGTCAAAAGTACCTATGTAGGCAGTTTTTTTGGTTGTATCTTTTGCATATAATATTTTTGTCAATGAACAGTTACTTTAAGAAATGTTTTAATTGCTTATTTATTTTTGGTTATATTAAGCATTTATATTTATGGTCACAAATATTAGGTCCCATTTGAGCAATTAGTTTACGAGGCTACGAGTACAAATAAATTTTATCAGCAATAATAAGGTGTCAAAATCGCTACATAAACTATGCGGCAGAAAGCAAATAATCTCTTGAGAGGCTATTAACCTGATAGATATTTATTGAATTTTGTTTATTCTTATTATGTAATTAGGAACAAGGCCTGACATATTGATTGGCCGACTTAAGTAATAAACATAAACTAGCGCGGAAAGAAAGCCACATAGGCAATCCTTGAACAAAAGGTGCGTTTTGACACCAAATGTTTGTACGCTAGGTACATGTTCTTACTTAATATTTGGTGGGTATTTAGGTACTCAAATCATAGATAGATCTCTGTTATCTAACGACTAGGTTAAGTTACTGTCATCAAGAGCTTTTCAATTGAAACGTAAACATAAAAAAATTGGATAATCATATTTGTATTACGAATACAAGCCGCGTAACTCTTGAATAACTCTGAGATAGTATGCCAATATCAGAAGGTTAAATACACGGAAGGGTAGTCATAGGCATCCTTTCCGTATGAATTGATAATAATTTATATAAGTTTAAAATAACAATATTTTAGACTTTAAAAGAAAAATATAAATTTACATTAACGATTCAAACTAACAGCGACGCATTATTTAAAGCTATAGCTGTAGCATTCGTAATGATAATGTAAAATCTACTGAAATAATGATAGACGTCCGATTAACAAATGTAAAAACCTGATGACGATGATTAACCTTCTGTATTATGGAGTTGTTAAAAAAACAGCTTAGTTCGATAGCAGTTGAGGCTACGTGAGTCGGGGCGAGTGCTATTAGTCCGAGGTAAATGGCACAGGGACTGACAACTAAAATTGCCCTCGACGCACGGCCTTCACATTTCACAACACCCGGACTTAGCGAGCATCCAGCCGGTCCGGACGACTGTGGTGCATTCATTGAAATAAAACTGATAATAATAGGAGGTCCGTAAAAAACTGATGTTCCCGAAAAGGAGGTATACATTTCTTGATGAAGATAGCTAAAAGCGTCTTAATTGACCTACGCTGTTGTTTTATTACAAACCGAGGCAGATAGCGTTTCAGGGTAACGCGTACTTTGAATGCATAACGAAACCCTATTCTATTATTTTTGAACGTTTTAGACAATATACAGGAATGATATTACTTAAAAAAATGTGATGCGGAAATTTCCGATATGATAATTCACTAACGAATATCAGTGTCAATCGGAAACGAATGAAAATTTTGTATTTAAGCAGCAAACCAGTTCACGGCCAAATTGTTTGCAAAACAACTCATAAATTACTTCTTTTGACAATATTCACTGAGTTGTAAATTATATTCACCTTCCTATAGTTTGTACAATATATGAATATTCTGTATAATATAATTTAAAATATTAAACTCCAACAACTACAATTGTCCGATTATAGAAAAGGATAATCGGTAAATTGTATAATGATGTAGTGGTAATAAAGTGTGATAACGGATACATACATATCATAGTTTAATTTATTTAAAGGTCAGGTCAATATGCAGTGACAATTAAAATATACAAATAAACAACCCATAGGTAATTTTATATAAATAAAGTAACTACCGTGACTTTGTGACCGACACTGAACTCTTTATGTACAAATAATGACCGCTCTGATTGACTGCCTTCAAATTGTGCTATACGAAAGGTTTTACCAATTTTTTGTAAGTTCAAATAGATTTAGAAGTTGGCAGTAGGTAGTAAATTTACTGATACTGCGAGTCAACTTACAGTTGCTCGGTTTTTATTCAACTGATTGCAAATATTTTCATGTCAATGACACGGAATTCAATATGTAGGTAGGTATACCTAATAATATTCATCAAATAACATCCTAGTAGCAAAATACCCATTTATAAGTCTGTCATCTTGGATTTTCCACAGACAAACGGAACTAAAGAACAAAAGTTATGGATGCTGTAAGTATTCATTAACAGTCTTATCCCCAAAATTTATATATTAATTATTTATTGTTATCTTATTACTTCCCAAATCTGACATTATGAATATGAACCAAACTAATCATCTGATCTCGTGACTGATACGCAGGTACCAAAAATAAATAGTAATAAAAATAAATACGCTGTAGGTATACCTTATCGGGCCTATTTTAATAAGATGTTATTTTAAAAAAACGTTTTAAACTAATGCCAAAAACACGAAATTAAATTGGGAAACATACCTACCTACTTATATATTTTTTTCTTTTTACCATCATAGACATTTATTATTTCTTAATAAAACAGTGATGACACCGTAACCAAACATGTTTCATATTACAAAATAAGGTGTAAACATTTTTTTTCGCGCCACAAAATGATCTTCATCTGACCAACAGATCAAGTAAAGGTCGTTCGGTTTACCTCATTCTACAAGAGCGTGACATATTTAATGAACAATTTTCCCTGAATCATCCACTGCAAACATCATTGATAAAATTGTACGCTAAGATATTATATTAACGAAATCCCGTCAGGTTGCGAATCAAAACGAAATCGGCTGGTTCATTAACAGACCGGTCTTATGATTTTGACAGACGGAAAAAATCTCATAGACAATAAAATTTCGCTAGTAGGTAACGTTATAGACACCGTTTTTGACCAGCTAAAGTCAGTCTACGGTTTTCCCACATTCATAAATTGGATGAAAGTATATTTAACCTCTTAATCTACATTTTTCTTATAGAAGAGGAGGCGTCGTTACATTTTAAGCGAATGGGAAAGCTAAAGTCCAACATAGTTGGTTAACATTATTTTAAGCAGTAGCGACCTTAATCTCAATTGACACAAGTAACAGTGGAAGATCTTATATTTGTCGTTCAGTTAACATGATCGCCAGGAAGCGTTTGTTGCGTGCTATTATTCAAAGACCACAAGCCTTCAAGGTAATGAATCATTGAATAAAATCCGGTAACTAAACTGAACACGAGTCTTTTATAAGAATTCAGCTTGGGATTTACCAACCAAACTAAAATGATGTTTAGAACACCCCAGATTTTATTGTAAAATAAAAAGTGTAGGATATAATTGGAAGTACGAAAATTTCGCATAATTGTAAAATACCTAGTTCAATTGATCTTTCATTTTTTGATTGTTTTTAATGAGTTTGTTTTAGCACAAAATGAGTATGTTTAAAATCCTTGGACACCACAAGTGATTCAGAGCAAACTAATTTCTGTAATAATAAACTAAGAACTCTAACTCATTGTTGTTTCATGCTACAAAAAAATACTCATTCATACACGATTGCATTCACGTAATACTGTATAACAGCAAATTTTAGACGTCAGCAAATGATGTCATCACGAAACGTGAACAGGAGAAGAATCCGGCTATGTAACCTATTTCATGGTCACTTTTTCTACCGTAACATCCCACTCGCATGGGCATCAACAATCACTAACAAATGCAATACGATGATCGAATCGTACAGGGAAGAAGCCTACAACCATTAATTATATAATCACCATAAATAGATTCCGGAACGTCTTCAGTTTTAATGTTGTACAAAGTTCAATCTAAAATCTATAAATATCTTCACGGTTTACCTACCGTATAATATTTTCCGGTCGTTTTTTATTTCCGATGATTTCATAATAAACAATTATAATTATGTCATTTAATTTTCAAATAAGTTTTTATAATATGTAAATATTCATTAATAACATTTTTAGAATAATGCCGATAAACATATTTTCTGCAAAGTTAGACTAGTTTTTTAAAGCATTGATATCTAACCAAACTAAGTACGTGCTATTTACTGGGACTACATACCTATCGTATCTCACCATGTCTATCCAGGGTATACTTTTCTAGACGCAAAGGAACTGGTAGGTACTTGTATTTATTTTAATTAAATAAAACATTTTTATAATAGATATAAAAACAAGTACGTACTTTAGATTTATCTCGTTAAAATATGAGAGTGTACGTCAGGCAGCCTCGTATTGTCAGTCAGTAGTCAAACAGCTTCCATAGCCATTTGCATTGACACGATTCCCGTTAGGTTCATAAATACAGCCAATTGAGTTCAAGGACGTCCATAAGCATCATGTCAATGTTTGTGACCAGAGTGAACAATGAGTTATATTGCGGCGCGTCCTCATGCAATCGCGTATAAAATATGATAATTGGACGCTCAATAGCACGTCTCACTGTTGTCACTCTAGCCCAACCAAAACTGTGCTTATTGACAAGCACACATTTTAAAACATTCTGACCGCGAGAAATATACATGCTCTCCAGCACAATGATTTTTCCCGCTTGTTTTTTAATGAAACCCAAAAGCCCACTTTCGTAACTAAAAAAATGATTGACATTATCAGTAAACAGACATCGTGTGACGACTCAAGATTACGTCAAAATACTATGAATATTTTACCGCTTTGAATAAAACTTGAACTCAGTCAGTAGGGACCATCGAAATGCTCAAGATTTTGTTATGAGGTAATGAGAACTTAGTATAAGATTCAGGCATGAAATTAACAATATCGAATTGTCGCCCGAAGTACCTACCAATAAGTCCGTTAGCCATTGTGACATTTGCAACACCTAAAGTATTCCGAGAACTGCCATGCAACAGGAATGTACGCTTTCTCTTCTTAAGGAGAACAGTCTAGTTTGTCGTTAACTGATTATCATAGTAAATGTAGCATCCATTGTTTGAGATGATGAAAGTTGTAAAGACAAAGTTAGAACTTTAACGCGTTAAAAATTTTGCATGCAAATCTTCGGACAATGTAGCATGTCGTGCTGGAAAATAACATTAACGCACAAAATAAATAATCACGTGGTACAAGCTATGCGGAGTAATGGGAACAAATTTAAATTGCTTTGTAAAGTACTTAGTTTTAGTTATATTAGGAGAAATAAGATGAGCTACACATTTGGTTGCCTTACACCATTACCGCAATGGTACTTACTGCCATGGTTTTTGATTTCCGTGATTAAAATGAAACCGTTATAGGCACGCAACACTTCCATTGACTGTTGATTCATAAAGATTACCGCCGTTGCATAACTAAGCCGCCTTGTTAAACCGAACATGTTTCACAACCACACCACCTGTTATTAAGTATATCGTTAACTAGTTCGTCACACTTAGGTTCACTTAAATCATCTAACGTGTTTTAGTTGATATACCTATGTACCTATAACGTTACATTAGGCGTTTATATTATCAAGTTTGGTGTGTCTATCTTCATCTACTTTTGTACGTTAAATAAATAATAAATAGTTGAATAATAGGTACACGGGGCAGTGGCGGATTAACCACGTAGCAGGAGTAGTAAATGCTATGGGCTCCGCGAATCCAAATCTGCCCACCTCTACCCAAGATTAACTTAGCAGATCAAGAGTCCCTCGATAGTATTTGCTACGGGTCCAGCGCTTGCTCAATCCCGCACTGACACGGGGATAGGGTTTAACACTAGAAGTGCCGAAACTCATGACCCCCCCCCCTAGAAGCGCCGCTGTGACAATTTTGACCCATTATATTTTTTACAACGTTAATTAACATAAAGCATGAATTATAATTAAAACAATATGTATGTTTTTAAAATTATATTTATTTATTTATTTATGTCAAATAATTAACGCTTTTACAACAAATTCGTAACAATTTTTTTTACGTATTTGTTGTACGAAGTATAAAAATAACGATAAGAGATTAATAAGTCATTGATTATATTTTTTCTTATTTTTTTTCCTGTACCTTACAATTATTCGAATTTAGTGTTATTTTTTTTTAACTTGCAAATAGTCAATTAAATGACTCTGACGATTCATCAGGTCTTGACAAATCTACTATTCTAAGTACGAAACCATAAATAACCACAGTAGGTACTGCAAGCGGCATATTGTCAACAACATTTTACCTCGAATGTAATGTCCATGCGTTTAATTATATCTATTTATTGTCTCGGTGCTATGCCGCAAATTATTTTAATAAAGGTCAAACACGGAATCAGAATGTGTAATAGGCAATATCGCTGATTAAAATAATAGCAACATTGCAATTCACTCATGTATCGAATTTTGACCGCGGTTCTGCCCGCTTGTGAGAGCAAATCATTTTATGATTATTTATTTTACTTTAAACAATTATAAGAACCAAATAGGCTCACAACGGCCAGATCAAAGAAACCACGTGATGAGAAGTGAACAATAAGGTTTTACTTAACTTTTATTTCAGACTTTATTAACGTTAACTCATGTCAAAACGGATGGTTGCCTGCCACCTAAAGAATAAGTAGATCTTCAATGTGTCATGTATATGTACATTATATTTTTTAATAAAATTCATTACATACATTGGTTGCACGTGGTAAAAATGTGATCTACTATCATAATGACGATGATCTTGTAGCAAATGCATCAACACGCGCTTACGCACACGTGAACGCCCGGCCCATGCACGCACATTACATATAATTCTAATTATAAAGCTGTGGGTATTAAGCACTAGCCCTCACTGGGTCCTCAAACGTGTTCCAACCACGTGCTGATAGCAATTAAACTCTGAATCATGTGGGCACATATCCGTAAACGCGCACGTGCCTCCACTAATACATAATGAATACAAAATGCATTATATTCAAAGAATTGCAGCAATATGATAAACAATGTAAATAAATTGGACTGCCATTGAACACCTTCAAGCCAGATAAATTGGTGTGTTAATGAAAAGTATAATAATATATTAGATATCGCATAGTAGAAAAATGTAGCATTGGCTAATAATACGGCAGCTGCGGCAATATTGTTATAACCCATTTCTACATTGTCACAAACTCACAAACAAAGAGACATTAATAAATCGGCTAATTTCACAGTTGTCATTATCAGTGTTCTAGTTAAAGTTAGTTTAATTTTGTAGAATAAAGTAGATTTCTACACAAAGAGCGAAAGTGCCAGTGCATGTTCTCAAGATTCAATTTATAGCTCGATCTGCTTTCGTGTAACAGCAATGATACAAAATGAAACCCCGGAACCGGTTCTGTGCATTTGGCGAAACATTTTGCAATTTGCCCACCGCGCCTTTATCTATAGCGAACTCAACCATGGATCGCGAAAGTATAATTTACATGATCTTAATATTGTTCATAGTCATCGGTTGTCTTTTTGATAGACAATATTCGCGTAAAATGATTTCGGACACTAAGGGCTGATTATACCAAAAACACTTCATTTTAGCTATAGATAAATAGATAAATAGATTTAATCATTTATTTGAGGGTATTGATGAAATCAGCCCAAAGTTATTTGAAAAGTTGTTTCTAAACTCATGTAACAAAGTATTGTTCTAAATAAAATGTTAAATGCTGTTCAGCCTTGCCATATAGCTATAAAAGAAATGCATTATAATTATTAGTGCCTTAAATGCTTATCCATCATGTTATCACAGTAACAAAGAGGACCATGAAGCCGAAAGCAAAGCTAAGATTTATTGCATCAGAGGCCGACGAAACGAGACCGCAAATAAAGAGAACACGGACCTTGAACACCGTATCTGACAAAATCAATCGGACTCCGAGCAAAACTTGACCTAAAAATGTAATTGATGAAACTACAGTCTGTGGTCCCAGTATTTTTTTAAGTACTTAAGGAACAATATAACATTATTACATTTTGAAGCTTGAAAAAAAAAAGCTATTTCATATCTCGCTTTATGTGGTAGAGATAATATCAGACTCACGTTAATATAAGAAAAACATTGTTACGTAAATAAGAAATTATGGAATTGAAAAGATGATGATAGGTAACACAAAACTAATCTAACGAAGACGCGACAAGGAAATATTCTGCAATGATTTCCGTACGCATTCGGTAACACCCACACACTCATATTGCACAACGCTACATACGTACCTTTTAGTTTTTATGTTGACACTTTTGTTTGAACATCAAAGCAAAAAGTCTTTCAACAACAAAATCAGGCGTGGAGTAATTTTGCAAGACTCCCAAACTACAAATACTTAGCTAAGGTATTTGTAACTTTAAGTTTTTCTGTAACAGAAACCACCAAACATATCTAGAGCCAATATTTACGATATGTTACCGTTGCATGTAATTTGATTAATTACTGAAGACACAACATGGAAGGTCAAAAGCCTCAAGAGAAGATATACCTACATAAACCGACCATTTGACGTGTATGCAGCGTGCTGATCGACCAACGTGTACTTCAGTATTCGGCACGTCTAAATACAAATGTAGAGATAAAAATAAACCCAGCGAAATAACCATTAAAACAATGTTTTTTATATTATTATCATTGCCATTCAACATACGTGATTCGAGTGCTTGACGAGGAGAGAAGAACACACATCCGAAAAACACAACCATAAATTAATTAGGCAGGTGCAACAAAATTTAGAAGATAAAATTAATGATTAGAGTAGCATTACCCAAACATAAGCCAGGCGTTTAGATATACGTACTCATACATATACCTACTTACGGTAGATACCCATACGTACAGTAGTAACATCTTATTTATATACGTGTAAGCAAGTACCTCGAAGCTATTAAAATAAATGGGTGTATTCTAATAGGATTTATAGACGAAAGTAAAATAATTGACACGATTCACAGAATTGTACGAGTACCATCAAACTTTCATTTTTCTATTTTAATAAGTATGAATCACAATCATAGAACAATTGAATTTATATAAATCGCCTCGCCGCGCCTCGTCTCATTCGAATCGATAAATTCGATATAGGTATTGAAAACTTATTATTCAAAAAATTCTAAAAGAAAATCTACTCAGTCGTTCTATATGTCTTAAGAATATAAATATGTAGCTTCGATTCGAACATTTTAGCCAGACTTCATTTTCTCAGAAAGAGGATCTCGATCTCAATGGTTCCATCAGATGGTTAGATTGTCAAGGGGACTATTTTGAAAGAAATTAATGTTTTAATCGAAACATCATAAAAAAAATATTCTTATAATTTTCAGTGACAGAAACACTTCCGTGCGCGGGTGCAACTACCACTCAGCGGCTTTATTTGCCATTTATTTAATAGAAGAAATATACAAGCTATTTTTGGAGATAAAATTTTAAAGAACTGCTTATTGTTATAGCAGATCTCATCGCACGAGTGGCACATACCGCGGCCATCACTGTCCGGCAGCAGCACGGCGGGCAGTATAAGTGATTCTCGATCTCGTGGCGGCTCCGCCTCCAGTCAAGGCTCTTCTAGCAACCATAGCACACACGTAAGTCGACCTCCAAAGTATATCGTGCGTCACAATTACTATCTTTTCCGCATCAGTTCTTAATCATCCTCAGTAACTATGCTATTAGTGTTTCGATTCCCAGTATCATTATGATTATAAAAACGTTCTAATCATCTGTAAACGGAGGTCTTAAAACAAAATGAATATCATAAAAAATAACCCATCTACACCTCGATCGACTTTGGCATACAACGACCTCTTGTAGACCACAAAAACTCAACATTTTTTGTGCTAGTCAATTTGTTGTTTTTGTTCCATAATTAGGTAATTTTTACAAGTTTATGAGATTTGCGGGGTTAACAAACTGGTTGATATTGCCGTGTCCGGTACGGGATCTATACAAAATACTTGCATGTTCTCACACAACATTCCCATACTGCAGATTGCTTTATTTGGGTCTGACGGCTGTTGCAACTCCACGAACTGATGGCCATTTAAGTAATGATCAATTGACCAGATGAATTTTCATTGAATTCAATTAGACTCATCTTAGTTTAATTTAAATACCTATATACATCCAAACCTAGAGTGTCAAGAAAAGTAAAAGGTAGTTCTAAAAAAAATTACGTGCTGTATTTATGGGTCAACTGATTCAGGCAACTTTATCTAGACAAAAATATTTAATCTGACATGATTTAGGTACACGGGGGAGAATCTAATTCTAAATAACCCTTGTAGATACACCCAAATGTCTGTTCTATGTGGAATTTATTAGTATTTACTTGTTTTACAGAGTGTTACATCGGGATCATTATTGCTAAGCGCCGCACACTTGGCGCGAATGAATGGGAGAAATACAGAAAACGAGGAAGGTTACTATCCAAGCAAATTAGACAGTTATGGACGTAAAACTGCTCTGTCACAGTCCGTTGTAGCTATTCCAGAGGAGACACATGAATCGGCAGATTCTATTTGGAATGGAGTCAAGCGCGCTTCAGCAAACGGGCAAGACGCGGCGTCTGTAGCGAGCTCGACCCATTTCACAGTTGTCAATGGGTATACGAAGCACCGCCACGGCAAGGAACCCAAGTCCTGCTGCTGTGACCATTCACATCAGATCACTGTCCTTGTCATATCGATGACGATCCTGTTCTCAGCCTGTATACTGGCCGCCATTTGCTTCGTTGAGAGTGAGTCCCATTTATTATTTATAAGAATGGCTTTATTAGCAAGGCTATGTTTTTAAATTCAATGTCAATTATATTTTACGAATTATAAAAACTAACCAATATGATTTTTTTGTTTGCAGTGCGAATGCGCAGAGAGAACGGAATATACAAATATTCTTAAAAGGCTAACAGCGAAGTTAAATATCGTTTGAAAAGTATTAAATAGTTAAATAATCTAGCTAAAAACTTACAACTTCATATACTTTTAAAAACCTATGTATGAAATGTATATAGGAAATGCTACAGTAGTGAATAAGATTATATAAATAGATGAGTGATAGTTAATTGTAAAGAAAATAAGGCAATGACCTGTATTAGCTTTAGTGTATTTTAAATTAATTTAGTACAATATGTGTACTTAACTCACCCAGTATCCTACCTAGTAATCATTTGTAGAATAGTTTGATATTTTATTTATTTGCAATAACCCTTAAAATAAGTTTAGAAATTTGTTTGTTATTTTGTTTAGAACATTGTATTAAAACGTCACAGAACACATTCTGTTGTATTTACTAAGTTTTAGTAAATAGGTTATACATTAATATAATTACCTAAGTTAGCCATAAACTTGATTTATTTTAGAGATCAATATATAGTAGGTTAGGTAATAACATAATGGTTCTTTAATGAATAATAAATGAAAAAAGATGCCAATTTTCGTAGATCACATGAAAATTGGCATCTTTGGCGAATTTATTGCCAATGATATGTTTAAACATGTATGGAAATAAAACTATATAATAAATAAATCCACGGTGAAATATAGATTTACCTATTTAAATAAATTTTAAGTATAATTAAACATGTTATGGATGATCTGTGATAAATTTTATGCATAATACAATAATTATACATTTGTAATTTATTTTCCTGTTCCCTACCCTTTCTCAAGACCCAATTGCGTGTATCAAGTAACTACACAGCAACAAACTGTCTAGGTATTTATTTTAGGTAACCGACTTTCGGCGACATCTATATTCCAGGATATTTATTTATATTCAAAATTTATTTTTTATTTATTTACGATAATATTATAAAGCAGAAGAGTTTGTTTAAACGTGCTAATCTCAGAAACTACTGGTTAGAATTGAAAACATATCTTAGTGGTAGATAGCGGAATGCTATAGACTATGTAACATCACTCAACAACCAATAGGAGCAGTGTATCAATAATAACAAATGTTGCAAAAAAGTGGAAATTTTATTATTACTTATGTGACGCAGACGAAGTGGTGGGGTCAGCTAGTGTATCATAGAATATGTCTGTTTGTAATTATATACATGTGAATGTTGACGAAAAAATAGTAGTATGTGGTGTATTCCGCAGAGATGTTACAGCGTGTTACATTTAACGTTCCTAAGCGTCGTACCAGGCACACGAATTTGTTTCAAGTTCCATCTCATTCCACTAACTATGGGCAAAATGCTGTCTTTACTAGATTGTTAAATACGTATAATACACGGTTCAACGATATTGATATCTTTAATATAAATAAACAATCGTTTAAAAAGAGGGTCAAATCCAAATTAATCCTGAACATTTAAATTTAAATCCAATATTTGTACTGGACTTTATTTACTAGTATTATTATTAACTTTTATAAAAAAATGTTATGTTACTTTCACACACCACATCACTTACACACATCCACACCACCTACTCACCTTCACACTCACTTCCACACATACACTATAAATTGTAACTATGTAGTTTAAATATGTATTACCTACTAATAAGCTGCTCGCTGTCTGGGCGAGTGTCACGATATTCTTGTAGTTCATTATTCTAGTTTGTGGATAACTATAACTGGCCTCTTAATTATAAGTATAAATTATGTCATGTACCTCATTAGCTTAAGGCTGTTGTTATCCCTAATAAAGAAAAATAAAAAAAAAACATAAAAAAAAAAAAGTATGAGGTTAATTAAGTTAGGAACTCACCTCAACTTCTTCTAGTGTTTGGGTCCACCTGTAGTGTTCAAGGTCACATCCATTGCCAGAGTTGGGTTTAATTTTGGCTTTTTCCTTTGGGTCATCATCTTCGTCTACTGGTTCAGTTACATCTTTCTCGCCATCGCCACTTCCAATTTCGTCCGAAGACTCTGAGAAAAGCAAATCAAGATACATATATGGACCTTTATACAAAATAAAGCTATTAACAGAGTTAAATGAATGATTAAATTGTGTGAATACCTACTTCATTTAATTTAGTCTGAGAACAATATAAAATTTTCTATACCTAGCAAAGGTACATCTGTGGTACCTGAATGATTTATCACAAACAGTACTTTTTTGTACCATTTATCATCAGTAACTTACTAACATTATATGAGAGTACATTAAAATGAATAATTAATACTCTCTCGATAAAGGAATCCATGTTGGAGTAGTAATTTAATAGAATTCCTTTGAGACAAAATGTTACATGGAATCACAAACACTCACTATGGTCACATGATTTTTTTTTGTTAGAACATATTTTGTGAGTGAAAAAATTTTCTAAGTTGGTTCAACTTCAATGGTTCAATTCAACTTATATTACTTACTTATATTCACAAACAAAAAAATAACAAAGAATTTAAAGTCAATAATTAATAATAAGATATAGCTAAATAAAACTGGTTTATAATAGAGGACTTTGAAATGGAATGTTGTATGTGCTTACTGCCAGGAGCATCTTTCTCCTTATCAATAACTGCCTGTAGCTTATCAGCTTCCTGATCTGTGAGTTCAGTAACAGATGCTGGTTCAAAGTCCTGCTCAATTCTTTCTTTTTCTTTCCTTTGTCGGATTTCCTTTAATCTCCTTTCTGCTTCTTCCTTTTCTTTCTTTACTTTGTCAGCTTCATCACGCGCTTTCTTAGCTTGAGCGTAAAATGTATCTTTCATTACCTGAAATGTAAATATAATTAAATGTAAGAAAAGCAGTGAATAAATAATATACTAAAATCAAATCGAAATAAATGAGGATTAAAATAATTTTCTTAAGCATGGATGAAGTTATAAAACTGTTAAAGCTAAAAATGCCACATAAATTAATGAGAAAAAAGTATAATGACGTTTTTGGGCTCAAAAAACAAAACTGTAAAAATTTGCTATTCTATTACTGCAGGTACAACAAGCAGGTAAGTATTATATAATTAAAGTGCTATCCTTTTTTAGTTTAAATCAGTTCCACTTTTATTTATAGTGTAGTAATGAAGTATAAAAACCAACTTACTTGTTCCCATTCTCCCTCTTTGCCTCCTGTGAAAAAGTCAGTTTTTCTTGAAAGAAAACTGACTATTGTTGCTAGTAGCTGTTGGTAAAATTAAACATTTAAATAAAAACACAAAGTAGGTAATTTTGGTGGGTACAAACTTACAGGATGCATACTTTATTAGATAATACATACTTTGTTAATTGTTCAAATGAACAAAATAACTACGAATTAATACTTTGCGGGAAAATAATGGGGAGAGAGCCCATTATGTCCTTGTAACTTTAAATAAATAGTATAAGCATACACAAGAGCAAAGAAATAAAATCAAAAAACTATTATAATTTGATCATAAGGCGTGTACTTTTGTACTGATAGCAGCATGGTATAGCTCCAGTGGTAATGCTATATGTTGAAACATACAATTTGTAGGTACTTTAAAGACTAAAATTGTTACACTTAGTAAAAATAGGTATTCATAACATATTACTATAAGCTCTTGGTACAGAGTAGACATTAGTGTATTATTGTCATTATACACCACACCATCAAAAGCACTAGTGCACTAGTCTCATAGTTTGTTTTAGATTTGTGATGCCTCTGGAGGTCACCATATCCAGCATTGTGACAAATGTTTGGCTGTTTTTCAACACTTTGGAATAATAAATTCTAACTCAAAACTCTTTAGTAAACCAATCTTACAAGATAAAGGAATAAATTGCATGAACCCACAAAGGAACAAAAAGCATTGTCTCATGTCTGTTTCTCAATCCAGTAAAATATATAAACAAAGAGAAAATGGATTCTCAATAGCTTTTTGTATCTTGCTTAGCATACATAATCAATCTTAAAGAAGTCCAAGACTTAAATAATCTTACGTTCTTTATATTAAATGTGGGATGTATTTAAAAAACTTAATAATTTGAAATAGAATAACCTCAATGATTTTTATGTTAGACTTAAATGTGTACACATGTTGCGTTATAATCAATATAGCCGATCATTGCATGTGCAGAACCGAGATCATTATATACCAAAATATACACTACATAAATAACGCGGTTTAATCAATACCATCGATAGTTCTGGAAATCTATATCGCGACCTATGAGTTACTCACCTCTTTTACACCACCTTCGTGTTGTTGTGCCATTGCTAGAAGCATTGAATCAAATCTCTCAGGATCGTTCGCCATGGTGTTCACTCTTAGATTTGATTAGGTTACGTTTATTTACTAGATTATTTAAGAAAATAAAGAAAGAATGACCATGTATGTTTGAGCACCGAATTGCCGACAAATTCAAAAAACAAAGCAATACTCCGTTTTGTCTCGCTTGCTTGTGCCTGACCTGACAGCTTGCCAATGTTGCCAAATTTTATTTCAGTAATTATTTGATAAATAATGCTTTCGACATAATGCAGGCAATAACAATAATGTTTTGATAAGTTGTATTTTTTTATTCTTTTATTTCATGGCAATCTGTCGTCTCTGCCGATGCAGCCAATGGCTTCTGCAACTTCTGCCAATGTCTCTAGGATTCGTTGCCATCGCCGTGTCGTAAGTAGATAGACATTTTTGAAATCTCTACCGGTAAGAAGTATGCCTCGAAAGTAATAATGTGATACATGAGCAAAAGCCATCTATAGGTATAATTCTTACTTATTTACTCTTAAAGCTAATATTATTTTTGTTTATGTGTATGTATTATTTTGTTTAATGTGGGCGCTATAGTAGTACTTTATTTTAAGTCACTAGACGGAACAAAAACGCAGGTTCAAATAATATTCATTACATCTGAGCCCTCATTCGCACGAGAGTTTTTCTAGCGAACGAAAAAAACGTTAATACACAAAATGAACTTACTTTATTTCCAAGTACCTACCAATAATAATATGCTCTATTTTCAACACCCAAAGTTGAAAATGCAACACCGCTCGATAAAAAAGCGTCGCTGTCATGTGAACATTTACATATACATGGAAATGCATTTGTTGTATTTGAACGTTTTTTTACCGTCCGGTAAAAAACTCTCATGCGAATAAGGGCTTAGTCCTGGCTTTTCACAAGGTGACTTTGGTCGCAGCAACCGGCATTGGTTGGTCACTATATTTTTAACAAGTATATATGTATATTTATTATCTGTGCTAAAAGAAAGTGAAAGATGGTCGGTTGGTTGACAGCAGGCAAAGCAATGTCAAGTCAATCGAGGTCATTTCGTGCCGTTGTTTTATTGCATTTTTTGTGCATTTTAGATTAGATTTTGATTCAGGTATCAGTATAATTTGATATTATAAAGACTAATGTATACAAATTTTGTGATGTCGACTTTTGAAAAGGTAATTGTATGAGTAATATTATTTACTTGTGGAATGGTCTAGTTTACAGTAAGCTGCTTGCTAAAAAATCTTATGTCAGCAAAGATAACTTTTATATTGCAGACTTTTCAACGAAAACTGTAGCTATGGCAGATCAATTTTGCTTACGGTGGAACAACTTCCAGTCAAACATAGTCAGTGCATTGGATTCATTGAAGTGCTCGGAAGATTTAGTCGATGTAACGCTCACATGCGAAGGTAGAAACATCAAGGCCCATAAAGTCATACTGTCAGCGTGCAGCCCGTACTTCAGGAATGTGTTCAAGGTGAATGACTTAGGACATTTATTACCTTCATATTTATACAAACAAACACATGCTATTAAAAAAAGTAATGCTGCAAAGAGATTGCCTTTTTTCATAGGTTGATGTATTATTGTTTGTATCGAAAATAAGTTGCTAAAATACTCAGAGAAATAATTGATATGGGTAGTTAATGTGACTATAGTAATGAAAAATCATCACAACCTTCCAACACTTTGTACCATATAACAGCTTTATACTACACTACTAACCCATACAAATTATATTCACACTCATAAATATTTATAATTTGTCACCTGACTATGATGAGATTATGGGATAAATATGGTTCTTTAATATTTTATCTTCTTTCTATCTCTTTTAATATATACAAATCTAAAAACATAAAAATTTGTGCAGTCATTCTTGAGTTTTAAATGGTGTACGAACATCACTTTAATGACAATGATGAATATACTTTTTTGGTTAACAGGATTTTCATTTGCTGTGTGTAATATCCACTCATTTTGTTTTTGAAGTCTGCTATATTTTTATTCACTATTGTTAAAAATAAACATGCACTTATCTATCTATAACAAAATTATTTTACCTTTTCAGGAAAATCCATGTCAGCACCCTGTGATAATTCTGAAAGATGTCTCAGCCGAAGACATTGTCAACTTGTTGTCATATATGTATCAAGGCGAAGTGTTCATAGAAGAGAGCAAATTGACTTCATTCCTGCATACTGCAGCATTGTTACAAGTCAAAGGGTTGACTGGTGTAACACAACAGGTAATTCCTTAATATATACACATTAAGTGTATATTTATACAGCTTACAGCCTCAAACAAGTAGCTATACCTGCAGCTCTATTTTTAAGCATAATTAAACTTAAAAAAAAATGAATTGCTGTGCATGCTAACTGACAAATGTGAAAAATATTCTCATGTGAATAGGTGATAGAAATTTGTGTTTTCACTATGATCACTTTGGGTTAGGGACCAGTTGGGGAGTAGGCATGTAGGATTATTTTTTATATTGAAATTAAAACTTGTATTAATTAATAGAAATTCATATCTTTTTGAATTCATTCTGCCAATAGGTGGCAGTGTGCAGTGCACAAGTGGCTTATACTGTGAATATGTCTGTTTGTCCTGTGTCTGGATGTAAATATCTTTATAAGTATGTATTTAAAACATAGTATATGTAGTATATCATATCTGGTTACCATAACACAAGCTCACTTTGAAGCTTACTTTGGAATCAGATTGGCATGTGTGAAAAATTTCATCAGATACCACCATTTCAACAATATAAGATAAAAGAAAGTTGAACTTTGAACCGCCTTTGTTTCGTTAGAAGGTGATTGAAAAGTATATTCTATCATCATTTTCTACCTCAATCAAATCTAATGCCTTTATACATGTCATATAAATAAATATATTTGATTTATAATTTTTGTGAATCTATGACATGTATCAATCCTACTCTCATTATTACTTATTAGTTTATTGTGATAATAGAATTATGTAACAGCTGATATAATAAAATAATAGTTCTATATGTCATATAATAATATAAATCAATACTTTTCACAGAGGGAAAATTTATCAAATGTCAATACTAACAAACTTTACACTCATTTGACAATATCAACAAAGCCACATGTAACTGGAACTCAGGCCAAGTTACCCGGATTGAAGAAACGAAGGAGCAGCACTTCAGACAAACCCAGTGATGTGACTATTGGAGATGGACATAAAAAGAGTAAAATAATAGAAACATGTGATATTTATAATAGACATAATAATTCTAATTCAACTAAAGTTGACAACCAACTTTTCACATCTGAAAATAATGTAGAAAAGAAGTGTGAGAAAAATGACTCACATGTAACAGCCAATGGTAAAAGTTCAACTTCCCAGGTAAATGCACAAACATTAATGAATTTTAAGACCACAGTATAAAAAGGAAGTTAATTTCAATTTCTACTTAATATATTTCAGCTACATGTCCAAGGAGACAACATTCCGATTATTGTAAAAACAGAAAGGATTGATGAAAATGACTCCCCTACACTTGCTGCAAATTCAGAAAATGATGATAGTCCTCCTGATTATGTGAATAGTATGCTTGCCAGATCTCTACTCTCAGGTATAGTAAGCTTACACCTTTTCTCCAATTCACTATGCTTACTATGACAGGATTGTGACCATCCAGTATGTTATAAACAACATATAATTGACTATTTACACACTGCTGATGTCTGACCATGCTAATATTATATTACTAATCAAAGAAGTTTGGAAAACAAAAACAATTTATTTATTAATTTTACGACTTATTGTTTTAGGAATAAACCCATCAAAAAGTGATATCAGTGCCAACACATCTATCAAGAGAGTATCTAATATACAAGATATTCATTGCACTACACGGCCAATGGAAACAAGCACTGACACAGTTACATTTACTCATGCTGTTGCTAAAAGTCCTCTCAAGGTTTCATCAGAAGAAATATTAGTGAAACCTGAAAAACTATCACCAAAACATGATATTGAGTTTGAACCAGAAATAGTACTAACAGAGAATCAAGACGATTCTGATGAAAATACATATCAAGAAAAATCTCAAACACAGACTATAATAATGATGGGTCCAGTTATGGGGTCAGGGGCTTCAACGTCACAAGGAATTTCGCATCAACAGCAATCAAATCATGCTGCAATTTGTGGGGATTGCCCACATTGTGGAATGAAGTATTCTAACCAATCAGCACTCAAGTATCATGTAAGATTAATGCACTCTGACTTGACTAACAGATTGTGCTGTTACCTGTGTCCAAGGTCATTTACTATGCGTGAGACTTTTAAAGAGCATATGTGGACCAGTCATGGACAAAGAAATTGATATTATTGTTTTTTACTAAGAATATTGTGCCTTAACTCGGTTCCTTGTCAATTGACAAAAAATTATAAAAAGAGTGGTGGCTATTTAGTGTGAACTTTTATGCTCGATAATATATATACATATAACATTTCGAACAGTTAAAGAGACTGAGTTTGTTGTAACTAAAATATTGTAAATGATTAGAAAAAATTGCCATTGAAACTGATATTGATTTAGTTATTGGAGAATGTAAAATTTTTTGAGAATGTACAAATTATTTAAACGGTATGTTGAAAATTTCGAATTATATGTCGCCTCAGTTTTATCCAAAACTAAACAGTGATCTTATATATGTCACATTTCATGGTGATACATTGATTTTACTTGGATATGAAGTGGAAAATAGTTTTGAATTATAAGTTCACTTTCTACTATTGGTGCTAAATAAAATAGGTATAATCACAAATCTACAAAATTTATGTAAATGTCAAAATTAATGAAGCTCCAAATTATATTAGGAAATGAAGGCGTTAGGAAATAGTAAATTTATCTTTCGACGTCACCAACGCCAGTTGCGGGAATTTTGTGACAAAGTTGCTCACGAATTCTTGGAAACACACGTTGCACATAGCCAATCTCAATGTAGGTTTATATGTAATAAACATATTGGCAGTATAGATTGATTTAAAACATTCTTGTTTATGATTTGGTTTGAATGTATGATCTTAGGGCCTTAGATATAAGTGATAACAGTTAATACCTGAGAGCTATGTGTTTGTTAGTATGCATCAATATGTTAACCGAGCTTAGATCATCAGTAAATGATTTGGTTGTATATGATATATTGTTATTTTATTAGATATTAGAAGTACAGTCCTACACGCGCGATTTGAGCATATGATGAAATAATGAAGTTATCCAGAAAGTGATATAGGTATGTGATCAAATTTTCGATTGTAGTGTGCCCCACTAGACTATAGTAAATCTGGTTGCATACATCCTACTAATATTATAAAGGCGAAAGTTTGTAAGTATGGATGTATGGATGTTTGTTACTCTTTCACGTAAAAACTACTGAATGGATTTGAATGAAATTTGGAATAAAGATAGCTTATAACCTGGATTAACATATAGGCTACTTTTTATCCCGGGAAAATGGAAGACCTCCCGGGTACGCGGGTGAAACCGCGGGGAGCCACTAGTTTGTAATGATTTATTGCTGTACTTTAGTAATTAATTTATTATCTATCTTTATTATACATAGATTTATTATTGATGTTTTATCAATAGGTAATTTAAATGTGTCAAATGGCAGTTGCATCTCAGTATGTTAGTTACTATACCTAGTTTTAAATTTTTAAACATACTTTTTTTTTCGGGAATATGAATAATGTTCAAAGCCTTCTCCAATTACACATTGGTTTGAATACATGTACCGTAAAAATATTGAACATACCATTGTATAAAAACACATTATTGGTCTAGTGACATATTACATATAAACGGTAACTGAATTGTGGTTGTATTCAATACACTACTAATATAAATTCTGTATGCAGGGACATATTAAAAATTTAAAGTAAAAGATTCGCAGAAATACTCGATATAAAATTACAATAACCAAAGCATATAAGCGATCATACGGTATACAAGGAATTAGTATATAGTGTTTATTAATTATTTTTGAATATCAAAAAACTATTATCAAGATGAAGATGAAAGTTAAAGAATGAAACCTAACATGTGTTGTATTCAATTTCGGAGCTTTTAACTTATAAGTCTATTTATTTAAAGGCAGCCTAGTAAAAAATGTCAATTTGCAAGTGGGCGAATTTTTATAATTGGTGGATTTTTCTTTTTTGCTAATATTTAAAGTATTTTTATGGTATTTCATCAACAATTTTGTAGGTCTATATTATCGATTAATGTATAAAACAGTATTTTCGAATGACGTGTATTTTATTAGATATTTTTTGAAATTGTATTTACATATTTCACATGTTTATATTATGTAGTGCCAAGAGTAAAAATCTTAAATCCCATTTCTTCATCAAACTCGACTTATGTATGACCCCACTGTGTTTTTACAATTGTTAAAAAATATTACCCTCTGTTTGCTGTGACAGCCGGTTTATAACAAAATACTTTTTTTTTATATTTCTGTGGCGTCTCGAGAGTGCGGCCTCAATTATAAAATATTATTATCTGTGAATTCATTTCTCAGTCTAAAATGATTAGACACTACCTACGCTAAGTTTGAGTTACGAATAATTTTTACCTTATTTTTGTTATCTCAAATATTTTATTAAGTAATATTTTTATTGAAAGGAATTGTTAATTATATTAAATAAAGCCATTAGTGAAAGAAATAAAGTTGTAGTTTGTAAAAGATTAGATTAATTAAATAAAGATATATTGCTACGGTTATTTTAATTATAGTTATCTCTAATATTGAAATATTTACCCATGTTAGTGTAATATTGTTGAATATTTTATTCAGAAATTTACAAGATTTACATTTTAAATGATGTTACGAATAAAAGTTTATGCTTCAATTTATTTTTCTTTTATTGAATCTGTTGTATTTAGTCATAATGCCTCAGGATTTTATTATTATTTATTTGTTTGCGCGCATGCGCGTTAAAATGTATAACTTGAGTTTCTCTCCCGGTCTTACCCGCGTTCTACCGCGTTCCGGTAGATCTTATTTTTCAGTGTTATTCCAGAACATACTTATTCTATCTGTAGTTAATGTAGTCAGTCAATATTGCTGTCATAGGATGTAGTCAAAATAGTTAATACGTGTACATACCTACATAAAAGATAATTAATGAAAACCTTCTAATTCTCGTGTAAGGTACCAACGATTATAATTTTTCGATACTGCAGGAAACATTATTTCAGTCCACTAATCGTCGTCATTGCTGGATGTCATCAATACCGGATAGATACCAGTTTAAGAAAAAATCTCTGTATTTACGACTGTTGTTTATGATGATTTTATTTTCAGATGAATCTTGTTAAAGTATAAAACTAATATAGGTACGATGTTTTTTAAAGCTGCACTCCTTTCAATTACCTAATTCCAGAGGTAGGTATTTAATAAATAAGATAGATCGAAATAAAGTTACAGACTCGTTCCGTGAGTATTGACACCCACGTTAAAATATTGTCTACAAATACAATACTTATAATTTCAACCTCTCTGTATTATCTATGCATGTCGTCTATGCATCTTGTATTATAATATGACACGGTCTACCATTGCGGCGACATCGAGTACCTATCACAGACAGACAGATTTAGGGTAGTAGGTGTACGTAATTTTTTTTGTATCTACCTAAGTACTTATGTAAAAACAAAATGCGTTCATTATTTCCACCAGCCAGTATCATTATGTGGCTATTAGGTATATTAAGTAACAATTATCAATATACTAAAAGTAAACAAATATCTGCCCATTTCCTATATTTTTTTTTAAACAATTCAAAGTTTCTAGTCAAAGAAGGATTTCCATAGTGTAGGTTGTATTAAAGCATTCTAGTTACTTGCAGTGCAACGTAGAGTTACGTAGTTACCGTCGTAGCATAGGTAGGTTGTGGGTAGGTGTAAGGGCGTTCGAGGAAGCCCCTTAATGCGGAGACAGCTCCGCTGGGACGCTATTGATCGTCATCCGCCGTCAGTGGCCGAGGCACCCCTATTGATTCGCCGCAATCTGCATGATAACCCGCGCCTGGCTTCTCTACCCACTACCCAACATACATTAGAAAATAGTCACTGAGATAGCTATAATAGCACCTTTTCTACTACATATACAAAACAACGTGTATGATTTTTTTTGATAATGTTTCAAACTTTTCCCTTATTTTTCCAGACGTAACATTATATGTGGAGACGTCAACTTACTTAAAGTATTTTACCTACAGTAAATTAAGAACAACTATTTGAATAAATTTTTCGTGAGTATCGAATGGGAAAGATAAGTCTTACCTATTCTCGCCTCAGCGTAAAACATTATACAGGTTGAAAGAGAGTATATGGAAAGTTTTAGTTTACGGTGAACATAAAAAAAAACTGTAATTATAAAAAGTTAAGTAATAATCAGGTTATATGAGTTGTAATATGCATACTACCTAACGCATGCTATCTATAAGTAATAGGTAGATATTCTTGGACATTTTGCGACATGCAGTAGGTACACACATCCATCAATTTGTTTGTAGACTGCTTCAGCACTGTATATTGTACCTACATTAAAACTACTCTTATATACGTAGTACAATTATACGCAAAAACAGAATAAACAGATATGTACGTTGAACAGATGTGTGGGGATCGAACCCACGATCAGGGTAAGTACAAAAGCCTCCCCATACCAACAAATTAAACAATTTTATATTTAATAAATATTGTATTAGTGTAATAGATAAGTATTGAAGTTTTCTTGTTTTGTGACGTGATACTGATCGCAAAACAGGCTAGTTATGGGATCGTCGCAACAGATCGCTAACGCACTATCCATCCTTACACGTAACGTGAAGGCATGAAGTCACATGTGCCTAGGTATATTTAATTACAACTGAAGCAATAAAAAAGAACACAAATACATTATTGGTAGAACGGAAATACATTCCCAAATTACCTAAGGTCTAAATAAATTTTGGGACATTTCTTCATACACGGTTATTTCATCTCAAGCAAAACAATGTTTGAAATATGGCAACTATGTACCTAGATAACTGAATACAACATAGGTACCTGCATATTAATACAGAAACCGTACAAACAGACTATACCTATTTCTGCACACAATTATGTGTCTTGTGTGGGAATCGAACCTACGTAGGTATTGCGGGTTAAAACGAAGGGTAGTTATTGAACACGCCATTTGGTCCGTAGATATGCATGTCTTGCATGACCTTAGTGATCAAGTGGGAAACAGGACACAGATGCTGTGTTTTATTCCGTCAATTAGGCGCCTAGAGGCTTCAGAATATTTTAATTTATCTTCCAAATTAATTTGCGATAAAATACATGTAAAGAAAACCTCTTTAATCATTGTACTTTTTGTTTTCTTCATAATTATGGTAAAAATATCTGTCACTAATGACAGATTTCTTTCAGGACACTTTATAATATGAATTGCTTATTAATTATATAATACGAAATATAAGCTTTTAATGTAGTTTCTTTATTTTACAGGTGAGTTAAGTTTATTGGTTTTGTTATTTGTTATTGTAAATATTATTTTGTAAATAAAACTTTATTTTACAGAAACGCAATAAAAGTTGATTATTTCATAAAGAACATTATTATAAAACTACATTTTCTGCTTGAATTTTATGGAAAATGGACAAACTAAGATTTGATTTTGCTGTAAAACCAGCAGCCGATATGAAGTCCAACACGATATGCATAACTTCAATAGCCACACCTGAAGGCAAAGTTTATGAAGTACCGGCAGAATGTCAACCCATAAGCTTACATGAGAAAATTTCAAATACTTCGAACTATGCCAAGGTAAAAAAAACATTAAATAAAAGACATCAAACTAGGAAAATATGGATTTCTTTAACTGATGACATATCGAAAATATATTTAGATGAGGAAAATAATCTGCAGTTTAATGATTTTTATCTTGAAGAAATTTCAGAAGAAGCAAATTGTGCTGAAATTATATCAAGTAGTTCAAACAAAACGCTAGAAAAACTGTTAGAGAAATTACTTGAAGAAAAAAAAACGAAATCCGAGACTCAAAATTTGGGAAAAATTGCAAAAGATTTTGTGATAGAAAAATTTAGTGGAAGAAACTCAAATGCTCATCAGTGGATCAAAGATTTTAATAAAGAATGTGAACGTTTCCAAATAAAAGAAGATAAAAAGAAAATTGAGATTCTAAAAATTTTTATGGAATATGCTAGTGTGGATTGGTATAGCTGCATGATAATGAAATTTACAGTGGAATCAGAATGGAATGAATGGGAAAAAATATTTTGTGAGACATTTGCAAATAAAGGATGGTCACCAATTAGATATGCTTTATCTTTTAAATATCAAAGAGGTTCATTACTTGATTATGCCTTAAAAAAAGAAAAAATATTACTAGAAGTAAGGAAAACCATAGACATTGGAACACTCATAGACCTTATAGCATTTGGCCTGCCTAATTATATAGCGGATAAGATTGACAGAGAAAATTTACAGGGAACAGAGGATCTGTATAATGAACTTGGAAAATTAGAGCATCTTGTTGATAAGAATAAATCTGTAGGAAAAAGTCCTATATATTCTAACACACGACCAAAAAAAGATGAAGAAAGAAAGCCATGCTCAGTCTGTATAAAAGAAAATAAAGGAAAACGTTTCCATCCTGAGAATGATTGTTGGTTTAAAGGCAAAAATCAGACAGTCGTAAAAACGGTTAATAACTCAGAGTTAGAAATAGAATTAAACGAAGAAAATCCAAAAAACTAGAGGTGCCACCATTAATAAAAGTAGAGTTATTATTAAATGATACTTTGAAGGTTTCTGGAATTTATGATTCAGGTTCGAATGTGTCATTGATTAATGGAAAATTACTGAAAATAAAGGAAAAAGAAAGTAAAAAAGATATTCAAATAATAAACTTGAAGACTATTAATGGTGAGAAAAAAACAAATGGTATGGTAAAATTAAAAATAAAAATATTTAACATTGAAAAAGTTACGGATGTTTTTATAGTCGATAATGAAAATTTCAATTACGATTTTCTGATTGGTTTAGATTGCATCAAAAATTTCAAATTAATCCAAACTGAGGATTTAAAGATTATACAATGTAAAGAGCCAAGAAGAGAAAATGGTACCTTAATTAATGAAGATTCAATAAACAAAGATTGTCAAAATAATAATACTTTGAAATTAAATGTCAAAATTCCTGATGTACTAGGTGACATAATTGAAGATAGTTTACAGCCTGAGGGTATTAAACAAGAAAATAAATGTGAAATAAATTTTAATGAACATTTTAAATCAGAAGAATTTAAAATATTTGTAAATCACCTTGATGGATACCAACAATCACAGGTTGATATATTGATAGAAAAATACAAACAGGTTTTCGCTAAAGATAAATATGACATCGGCACTGTACGAAACTATGAAGCTCATATTGACTTGATGGTAGATAAATACTGTTGCAAACGTCCATACAGATGCACATCTGAAGATAGAAAAGAAATTGAAAGCCAAATTTCAAAATTATTGGAAAAAAAATTAATTGAGGAATCTTATAGTCCATTTGCTGCTCCGGTAACTCTGGCATTTAAAAAAGAAGATGGAAGGAAAACAAGGTTATGCATAGACTTTAGAGATTTAAATAAAATTGTTATACCCCAATCTCAACCTTTTCCGTTGATCGAAGATTTAATGATAAAAACTGTGAATTGCAAATATTTTTCTACATTTGACATAAACTCAGCATTTTGGTCTATACCTTTAAAGATACAAGATAGATACAAAACGGCTTTTGTTACACAAGAAGGCCACGGACGTGTCTCCCGTTCGGTTTAAAGACTGCCCCGGCTATTTTCCAGCGAATATTGGGAAACATCATAAGAAAACACGAACTATCTAGTTTTGCGATTAACTTTATAGATGATATTTTGATTTACTCAAAAACGTTCGATGAACATATAATACACATATCAAAACTGCTCGAAGCAATCCAAACGGAAGGTTTTAGATTGAAGTTTTCAAAATGTAATTTTGCGAACAGGTATGCAAAATATTTAGGTCACATAATAGAAAACAATTCAGTGAGACCCCTGAAAGATTATTTATCAGCTGTCAAAAACTTTCCAGTTCCAGAAACAAGAAAAAATGTGCGCCAATTCCTTGGAAAAGTAAATTTTCATCATAAATTCATACCAAACATCGCAATTATATTGGATCCGTTACATAATTTATTACGGAAAGATGTACAATTCAAATGGACAGCCGATTGTCAGGAATCGTTTGATAAAATTAAGATATTGCTATGTTCAAAACCGATTCTCAATATCTTTGACCCTGAATTACCAATAAATATCTACACGGATGCTAGCATCAAGGGAGTGGGAGCGGTATTGAAACAAGAAGATAAAAACGGAAATTATAGACCAGTTGCTTATTTTTCAAAGAAATTAAATGAAACTCAGAAACGAAAAAAGGCAATATATCTAGAATGTCTGGCAATAAAAGAAGCTATTAAATATTGGCAACACTGGCTTATGGGAAGAGAGTTCACGGTACACTCAGATCATAAACCATTAGAAAATTTAAACATCAGATCTAGGACAGATGAGGAACTAGGGGATTTAATGTATTATTTATCACAATATAATTTCAAAATAAAATATAACCCAGGAAAATCAAATCAGGAAGCAGACTGTTTGAGCAGACATCCAGTTCTTGAAGCATATGAAAATACTGATGATTGTTTAAAAGTAGTAAATTTGATAAGCCTACAAGATATTAAAATTGACCAGAATATAAATAAAGACTTGCCTGAAGGAAAATCTATTTTAGAGAATAAAATTTATTACAAAATGAATAAAAGAGGAAAAAAAATAATACTATCAGAAGACCTTAGCAAAAAACTTATAAAAGATGTGCATGATTCTTATTGTCATATTGGAAGAACTCAGATGATTAATAAAATAACACCATTTTACACAGCAAAGAACATCATCACGAACATCATACGAATTTGTGATGAATGTGAGACTTGTATAAAAAACAAATCTAGATCAAAATCTAAATATGGTTTAATGTCACATCTTGGTCCTGCAACACAACCATTTGAGATTATATCTATTGATACCATTGGTGGATTTGGAGGATCACGGTCTACAAAAAAATATTTACATCTTTTAGTCGATCATTTCACAAGATATGCTTACATGTCAACATCCAAAAATCAAAACTCTAGTGATTTTATTCGATTAATAGAAAATGTGACGCAGAACTATAAAATAGATATGGTATTAACTGACCAATACCCTGGCATAAATTCTAAAGAATTTAAAGAATTTCTGAAGAAAGAAAATATAACATTAATTTTTACAGCTGTGAATACACCATTTTCAAATGGACTTAATGAAAGACTAAACCAAACTTTAGTTAATAAGATAAGATGTAAATTAAATGAAAGTGATAAGAAAACAGCATGGAGTACAATTGCGCAGAAATGTATAGAAAAATATAATGAAACTGAACACACTGTCACGAAGTTTGCCCCGAAATACCTTTTAGAAGGCGAAAATGTAAATATTTTACCAATCGAACTGAAATCACGATATACAAAAGAAGATTTGGCAAAAGATAGAAAAGTAGCTTTGGAAAACACAATAAAATCTCACAATTATAATAAGAAGATATTCGACCTACATAGAAAGGATTGTAAATTGGAGGAGGGAGACATAGTCTACGTAGAAAATGGAAATCGATTAAATAGGAAAAAAATGGATGAATTAAGGATAGGACCATACAAAATTTTGAAAAAGATGTCTAATTCAATCTATGAAGTTGATGCCGGCCACAAGAAAACGGAATCAAATTACTATCACATAACGAAGCTTCTACCTGTGTTTAACATAAAAAAAATTACACATAATTGTTTTCTCTTTGGGGGGGAGATGTAAAGAAAACCTCTTTAATCATTGTACTTTTTAAACGACTTGTTTTCTTCATAATTATGATATGTAAAAATATCTGTCACTAATGACAGATTTCTTTCAGGACACTTTATAATATGAATTGCTTATTAATTATATAATACGAAATATAAGCTTTTAATGTAGTTTCTTTATTTTACAGGTGAGTTAAGTTTATTGGTTTTGTTATTTGTTATTGTAAATATTATTTTGTAAATAAAACTTTATTTTACAGAAACGCAATAAAAGTTGATTATTTCATAAAGAACATTATTATATACATAACTGTAAACAGTCAATTTGAGTTATAAATTTCCGCCACTGTTACTGTAAGTAGTAAGGTTGCTTATAAGTAAGGTATGATACCATGCCTGCCTTACTTTTTAAATCCATATATTGTATTGTAAGTAATTAGATAACCAATTTATAAAGTTTTGGTTGTTTGACAGTAATATTCTATATAGGTTTCTGAATCTTCAATTGCAATAAAATACACGTAAACTTGACACCGAAACGAAGTAGGTACATAATCATAGCAAACTAAACGTATACTTACATTATTTTCAAGAATATAAGGCAATATAATCATTCAAAAGACACGTTAACATAACTAAATTAATTTGCTACTGAATATGAGAAGGTAGGTAATGTGGCAAACTAACTACCCTCTAATTAATCAATAATGTTGAACTCACCAGTGTCGACTAGCAATAAGTTAAGTTCAAGTTAAGCTTCTGTATTATAATGAAATGAATCTACGTGCGGGTGAATGAATGAATACATTATTACAAACTCATTCTATTGCAGTTGATAAATAAAAGTTTACGGAGGTCTAGCCGTAGCCGACCGAAGGACGAAGGGCGCGGGTGATGCGCCACCGCCACACGACTATCCTCGATGTGGGTCACTGCCGCCTACGCGCAATTCGATAAAACTTTGCAAGTATCAACTACCTGGAAACAGAGCACGAATATTTAATACTTCATCATAACAATTAAAAACAAACTTATTTTTTTTAAATAAATTACAGAATATTAAAAACTAAACGCGACTCTCTTCTGAAAAGTTGCTTCATAGTAAAATAATGATATGAAAGCTCGTTTAGTCAAATTTAATAAAAGTTGACATTGAAAGTAATTTAAAGTGATACTTGTAGTTTGTTTGTTTCTTCAGTATTATGTACTATATCATTATCGTTTACTGAGTGAATGTGTTTAATGAAGAACTAATTAATAGTGAAAAGTATCGATCAATGGTTTCACCATGGTTCTAAATATAAAATTCCGTCGGGGAAGACAAAGTTCGCGCGCAATACGGGCGCAGGCAGGTAGTGCGGGCGGCGGGCGGGCGGCGGCAGGCGTCGGGCGAGGTGGTGGCGGCGGCGGCGGCGGCGGCGGCGGCGAGGGCACGCGGCGGGCGGCGGCGGCGGCGGCGTATCGATTCCGCGGCGCCTTCAGTCGGCGTCCGTCGAGCGCCGCGCTGCGCCGAGCCGCCGGCGAGCGGGCGTCGCCCCTCCCTCGCGGCCCGCGCCCCGCCTCCGCCCTCGTTCATCGAATCTCTCGTTGTCGCCGGCAAACTCGAACGACCTCCTTTCGCTAACTAACGTCGCACCCGCGTCTGATTCCCGCCGCGAAACTGCTCTCGATCTCGATGCGACTCCTCGATACTTTCTGAATTTGTAGAGAAATATTTCAGGAGAACTCGCCAGTAACATTAAGGAGACTTATAAACTTTCTGGCCCGCAGTATTTCCGTGTAATGTAAATCGAGGAAACTGGGATGTTCACAAATTTTTGGGTGATGCGTTAGGGTTTTTGGATAGATAATAGCGGCAGACGAGAGTGCGGTGATGTGGCGGTGGGGTGTTCGTCGAGGATGGCAGGCGCTGCGGGCAGCGGGCAGGCGGCCGGGAGTGTAGGGAGCTGGAGCCATGGACTGCTGCAACTACGGGGAGTACCGCGGGCCGACGCACGGCCAGTACGCGGCCGCGGGCTGGGACGGCTACGGCTACGCGCCCCTGCCCTACAGCCCGTACGCGCACGGCTACTACGCGCCGCACGCGCACGACCCCTACTCGCGCTATTACCGCTACGACTACCCGCATCATGTGCACCACAATGATCATGCTATGTCGATGGGTTGGTACTGCATTGCATGTTACAATAAATAAAACTAAATATTTTTATTGTACCTATTAATATATTAATATTGTGGTAGATGACAATATTATTTAAATTATGTTTTTAGAGCTTAGAAATATTTCGGTATATCACTAATGCGCGATCTAGAATAAAAATTACAGATGTGTATAGGTAGGTATATATATTCTACGTTTTCGATAACTAGATAATGTGTGGTATGTTGTATACTTTCTTATTAGTTAAAAATTTGATTAATTTTAGCAATAGTTAAGTTGAAGTCTAATACTTGAATTTTCGGGTTTAAAATTGTTTAGAAACTTAAATATTTGATTATTAACATTACTCGTGTAAATTTTGAAATAATATAATAATTTTATCTAGAAGCGAGTGGGTATATTTAATATCATCAAAATGCCTCTATAAATTGTGTATGAATAATTATTATAATGCTTTCAAAGTAGCATACCTACTCAAATCAATTATTAACTTACTAGCTCAATCTGTCTAAGATAGTGGTAACAACGTTATTGTAGTAGCTACGGAAATCTATAAAACAATACTACACTTTTCTACAGTCGCCTTAATTCCTGGAACGTAATTGAATTACAGACAGCGAACCACATTCATACTACATAACAGTCGAGTTAGTAATCATAATAGCATACCTGCAGACTGCACAGTGTGCGTCGGCATGTAATTTGTTTACCAATACGAGAGAGATCGGAATCCGCGCGCGTGGCGCGAAGCGACATTCTGAACAATGAAGAATGAAGTAAGAATTAATGTTTACGTTTGGGCGGATTTCTCGGCGTCTACGTCACGTGTCGATGTCAGAGGCCGCGGCGTGGGCCGGGGTGCGGGCGGGGCGCGCTACAGGTGGTCGCCAGCACCCCACCGCCTCCCCCCTCCACCCCCCACCCCCCCCCCCCCCCCCCTCTCGGCCGCCACTCACCCCGCCCCGCCGCCCTGCACCGCGACTTCGCGCCGCAACGCGATTGATCGCCTCCACGGCACAGCCACTCTACATATTGACCGGGTACTAACGCTCGCGTCGCAATTCACTGCAAACTTTGTATACATGCTACATGGAACATGTAACGTCCTTGTCACGTTCTCAAGTTTACAACAAATTCACAAAGAACTATGCTACATCGCACTAGCCGGAAAATATTACAGGATGTTGGGATCGACGTTAAAATTAGGGAGAAATCATTTGTTTACATTTGCAGCCTTGTATTCTATGCCTCACTCTCCGGTCAGAGATTAATGAATATGCAGATGGAGTTCTTCACGCAATTAAGTGCGACATCAGACAATTTATATTTTAATTTTGAAAATGTTTGCCTTGTAAATTGCCGGTTTATGTTTGAATTATAACTTGTTTTATTTGTCTGTATTCGCTTATAATAGTTTTCTTTATCTAAAGATATTTGAAGGAATAATTGCAATTCATTAGAATTTTTTATTTTGCAGGAGGCAGTAGTTTCTGGCAATGTTTATGATATTGATAATAGAATACATAAGAAGTTTACTATTTAGTCTCATAAAATATAATTCAAGCAAAAACCGGCTTATTTCAGAAATTTGTATAATCGTTTACACAATACAACTACATTACATAGTATAAATACTTATATCTACATAAAATGAATTTAAATTGTTGATATAAATTTAAGTTAATATTTTGAAACTGTTGAGAGACCTTCTCAGTTGATGGTATAGAGAACTTGCTATGGGTGATAGTATTAGTAGCTTTGATCGTTACAGCTGTGAGTGAGAAGTCTGTTTCTGCGAGGCCGTACTAAATTTTTAACAATATTTTCTTTATCAGACTACGGCGTGTACGCGACAAAAGAGGCGCGTGTGCGACGGACGCTGTCGCGGCGGGACCAGCGCGCGCACACTCCCGCACAACACTTACCACTGCCGCCCACGGTAAGACACATAAAGCTACCTGTATTGATAGACAGGTACCTATATTATATACGTCATATCATATACGTCCCTACCCTATGTACCTACTGCAGGACCAAGAATTTAGCGTAACAATGACGGGGATTAAGACCAGTCCTAGTTCACATAACTATTCAAAATTTAAGTATTTTAGTCATGCACGTTTCCTTTTTAGGCGAATCCAAAAGCATGTTTTTTAATGCAGATGTACGGCTCAAGGATTTGAGCCTGGACCGAGGGTTTGGTGAGTTGGTGCGTTAACCCCTGCGCCACGGCTATATGTACATTGCGCCTTTATCTTATAGCATATGAGCAATTTATATTTAAACCTTAACAACTAAATAGGATTCCCTGATAAAATAGGCGGTACTTGTATGGATATAAAACGCATATGAAAGAGTAGAGTCTCACAGTTATAATAATATCTATTGATCTGTTATTATAGTACTTGCACAACATCACAATAATATTACGTAAATACGTTATTTTATGTAGGTAAATGTCTAAATCGAGATTTATCCTATATAGGTAATAATTAGTGAAAATAACTTTGGTATTTACATTTTAATTAACAGACCATAGTTCAGTAGGTACACATACAGTCTAAATTAAACTCTGGGTTTATCATTAATACTCTGCAAGGTTCATACGTTTTCTAAAGGAAACGTTTGATTGAACCTTGCAATCAATACATTTTTAGACATTTTTAGTGTTGTTTAAAAAAATCGTACGTAATTACTACTTCCCCATCAATTGTCACCATAATTCTGTCAAAATTAGTAATAAAAAATAATAAACTTATTATTTTGTTCAAAAGTTCCAATAGTTTCAAGGCTTGTAAAGCCCAATTCCTGACGGACAAATGTTCGACGCATAAAGGCGCGGTAACGAATAATCGTGCCGAAAGTGGTATCATTACGGCATCATATTACGAGACAAGTGAGCGTCACAAAGGCGCTAATGAGGGCGGGAACGGCCCTGCGATGCGGAGGGAGTTAGAGGTGGAGGTGGCCTATGAAAGCTGTCAGCGGTTGATTTTTCCGAGTGTCGTGGGCGCCGCGCTGATCGATAAGTCACGTTGTTCGCGCCGCGCGCTCGCCGCTCACCGCTCAGCGCTCACCGCTCGATAGTTAGTTAGCCTCCGCGAATCTCCCGTCACTAGTTTACTTCCCCCACGCCACGCAAGCCTTCAACCGTTCACATATTTGTTGATACTTGAACACGGCACACCATGAATAAAGTTGAACTACACAGTATAATCACTTCGTATAAAACATAATATTAATTTTAAAGTAATCTTACACAAACATGTTCATCAATTTACAACAATAGTAACTTATTTTTACTGTTACCAATTACACTTTGAAGTTCTATATATTGTTTGTAATTAATTATAACAGATTATAGTTGCTAAGTTTATCACTACGAATCGTATAAAAGACTGCCCAATTACATGTATCACATTATTCTAAGATTTTACATTTTCTTAGTAGTAACACTGCGTAGCAACGTAGCGGCGCGGCGGCGTAGCACAGCGGTAGCACTCGTAGCGCCTTAGTAACAAGTCTGTAGCGGCACCCGCCAAACTTTAAAACTTTGTAGAGACACGTGACACAAAATGAAATGAATTTATATTTACTTCGAGTGAAGTGGTTACACGTTTAAATATATTTTATCTTACAAATTGTTTAATAAAATACTATTTGTATGCATGGTTGAATAGCATGGAGGGATTGTGCTAAGCAATAAAAACACCTCGGATAATTAATTAATTGCTTGATTTTGTATTCTTATCTAAGCTAAGCTTGGCTAAGCTTTTTCTTTTATGATTGGAAATAAATCATAATCGCAACATATTATACATTAAAGTAACTCAGCCACCCAAGTTTGTCATTGTTGGTAGTAATATTTAAAAATATAATTCGGATTTCATACGGCTTTTACCAACAGAAAGAGATATTATTTAGAAAGGTATGTACTAAAACTAGAACTGCCCGTGTAAAACTGATACGGCTAGAACAATATAAAAAACTTTTATTTTCTTCTTGCTACCTTTATTTAGGTAGTTGCTCGCAATCATGACGTATGAAAGAGTGACGATTGCAATTGGTGCAACGAGGCACAGGGAGTGACGGACATCGATCGGGTGGGCGCCCCATTCTGCCCTCGCACCCACCACGCTTAACATTATCTCGTATATAGATTGCACGCTCATATTACAACTTTTTTAGACCTTCAATTAAGGTGAATTTATTATCTATAGTTAAGGAATTTGTTAATGTAATGAGATGGTAGATACGCTTAATGTCAAAGTTCAGCGCACCTAATCAGGTCTATACATAAACACCAAAATTAAGGAATTTCCGAATAGTGGTAGGTATATTATTGCGGATTTAGGTAATGAAAATAGGCCAGTAACACCGTTAAACAGATAATTAAACCACTTGGCTTGGGTTGTCTATTGATCATTATTTCTGGTCATGTGTGTTATTCTACCTTTAAATAACTGTAAACTTTGACTAATTAAACTGTTACAACAATTTTGTAATATCATAAACAATTTGATTTGATGATCTACTCCTCAATATACTCCTTCTACTGGCTTAAAAATATGGCTATGAAAAAGGCATATTATGGGTAAAAATTATATCTGATTTATTTGTTACTCTTTGGGGACTGAAAATTTCAATAAAATTTTGGTTGCTCGAAGCCTATTCAGGGCCAAATTTCTATTCTGAATCAGTGAGACAAAATCTAGGTACTATTTATAAATCAAATGATACAAATACTTTACGAAATGGATACTTCCATTCATAACAGTGCGCCATTTGTTGCCTATGTCGACCCTACGTAGAAGCTTTCAAATCAATACGTGTGAAGTCAGACGATTTCTTACATAGATTACATATTTCCGAACTGACTTTTCACTTATTACAGTTCCACTTCAAATTTTATATAGGTACCGGGTATCAGCTAGCTACCATTTTATTTTTATACATTTGATTAATATGGGGTGAAAAAAAAACGTAATTTGAATAAGCAAAAGTTTTCTTTTAAAAAATATTATTGATCTACATATATATAGGTATTGACTGTGACATTATATATATATACTAGCTTCTGCCCGCGACTCCGTCCGCGTGGAATAGTTTCTTTGGGCTAACGCTAACTTTCAACTCCCTTCGTTTACGTAGAAGGATGGTCTCGCAGAGCTAACTGATGACTGCACGCGCCGGCCCAGGACATAAGGCGCGCGCAGTAGGTACTTAATATAATTATTTTGCTGCAATGTTATTCTAAATTTGCGATATCTCCTAAGATATTCATTGAAATCGAATGATGTGAAAGACAATTTTGTTTTAAATTAAATACTTGTGATGAATAAGGTATTTATTTGGATAAGGATTAATATCATCTTTATAAAAACACCTTCACAAATAATGCTTAATTTTTGAACAAATTTGGTTAGTATAAAAATGGTAACAGTGAGCCAACCTTAACAGATAGACATATGCTATCGCGGACTTTATTTTAGAACTTTTAAAGGGGAACAATTTTGTAATACATCATTTTATCGAAACTTTAACCGTTTACGCAGCGTACGCAGCGGAAGCTCTCAAAAGGCCATAGAAACTCCCGATTTTGAAACATTCTTCATTAGTGCTCCGCTCCTATTAGTTGTAGCGTGATGATATATAGCCTATAGCCTTCCTAGATAAATGGACTATCTAATGGCGAAAGAATTTTTCAAATCGGACCAGTACTTTCTGAGATTAGCGCGTTCAAGCAAACAAACAAACAAACAAACAAACAAACAAACAAACAAACAAACAAACTCTACTCCTTTATAATATTAGTATAGATTAAAATATATCGGTGTTTTGTCTGCCGAAAACACAATCTTCACGCTTTTATGTCCTAACTAGCTGCCTCCGCGCGGTGTCACCTGCGTAGTTCCCTTTCCCGTAGGAATACGGGGATAAAATATAGCCTATGTTACTTGTGGATAATGTAGCTTGCGAATATGAAAGAATTTTTAAAAACGGTCCAGTAGTTTTTGAGCCTATTCATTACAAACAAACAAAGTTTTCCTCTTTATAATATTAGTGTAAATAATTATTTTATAATAATAAAGTTATTGTTGATTAAAACTTGGCGACTAAAATAATTGTAAAGATTTTAAGTGTTATGATGTGAATGAATGTTATGATTTATTATTAAAAACTTTGAAAATTAAATGGATATCCATAGAAACTCTTGAAATTAAATTTATTCAAGCTGATTATTTTCCCTATTTTGGTACTGTTGGGTACATTCTTGTGGCTTTAGAAGCGTTTAACATGTTAACAGTTCATTTTACTTTGTTGTAGTACCTAGATACATGTAATAGTGAGAAGAAGATTTTTTATTTATCGATAAATTTTATTTATTTTCAGAACCCTTCAGAATGTGGTATGAACGGCCGAGGATCTACTTACGGCGAACCGCAAATGTGGCCACATTATCAGGTATTATTTACGATTTATTAAATTTATCAGAAACACCCTTATGCTCTGACAAAATGAATGATTAAAGTTTTGTTTGTTTTTTAATATTATGATTTGTAAATATTTGTCGCGTTGGTTTTAGTATTTGTTCTAAATTATATTTTTTTTGTATACATATGTTTTAAGTTGCAATTCAGATCTGTATGTTTTATTTTCTATTATTTTTTGTTTTTAATTAGTTGTAATTTGTTGTATGTATCTTAATAAATAAATAAATAGATAGATATATTTTTCAATTTATCTAACGTTAAACATAGGTTTACCAAAACTTACTATGTATTATTATTTTGTTCGACACTAGTAAAATTGTAACATTTGCAATTGCTTGTGAATCTGCTGAATGTGTATCTAAAAATTAAAATATCTTTCAGATGGGTGTCGTGGGCGGTGGTGGTTGGAGCGGAGGCAGTGCGGTCAACAGCGGATGGGCTTCAAGGAGCTCATGCTCCCGTGAACATAATAATATGCGCTTTACCCCTGATTGTCGCCCTATGAAGGTAAAACATATCGTCAACGCAATGAAGATGACTCTTACTTAGCTAATGTTTATATATATGTGTATAGGTACTCACTATATGGTGGACTAGAAGGATTTTGCATACTTAGGTCTCAACCGGAAAAGCAACATAGTCTTGCAACTCATTTTAAAAATAACCATAAAAATCATGAACTTTTGTCCTAACGGATATCCATCATTCCACCAACTTGTACCAATTTATATGTTTTTTATTCTGGGCTACAAATACAAAACAATCATTTTATTTGCTCTTATAGAGTTCACACATGCCTGTTCAAAATCCAGCTTGCCAGCAGGATGGAAGATCTACACCATATCCTGTATACGAAGATTCTCATTTCAATGCGGATACCGGCACAAGACAGGGAAATATACCAGAGTTTTCAGCTGGGGTACAACCTGAAAACAATCGCAAGGCCCGCGAAAGGTTCTATCCTGAACCACCACGCTCTCCTATTGAAGAGAAACGGCCTCCAGTTGTACCATTGCCCGCGTTCCAGCAAGCGTTTGGCTCCACTGAAATAGGAAAGTTTGCTGAAGCGTTCAGTCGCACTGAAGTCGCGCTCGATGACACCTCAGGCGATAACTTCTTATTCGAGTCATTCCCTGAATGGGATGGTACGTCTGATATACAGTGGTCTTCGCAACCCGCCCCGCGGGAAATAAAATGTGAGGACAACTACTGAACCGCCTGTTAGTCACGGTTCTCTCTAGCGCTAATTTTGGGCAAGTCCGCCTTTTAGTTAATTAGACAAATTTAAGTTCCACCACCATGTTGCCAAATGAATAGCAAAGAAGCATTCCATGCCATAGATTTTCTAGGATGTGATGACAAAATTACTAAAGTGTACCAAAAATTATGCGACCCAATTAATAGTGGTGTGACATTTAATACATATTTTAAGTAGAATAATAATTAGTTATTCCCTTTAACTAGTTTTAGGCCGACCTTAATGAAAAAAGAAAATGGTTAAATTCGAGATGTGGGAATGTTAAGTACTGCATATAGGATAAAAAAATCAATCATTACTCAATGTGCCTTTATTCGGAGAGCCCGGCCGCTACTCGCGCGGCGTCACCCGCCCCGCTCTGCGTCGCTATGTATAACATAAAGTTACAATAGCAATTATAGGGACCAAACTTTAGACAAATATACACGACCCTGTCGCGAGCACGATCGATGCGCAATAAGCTCAACGAAACATTTTGATGTTCTAAATTGCGAAAAATTATAATAACCGTTCAGGTTAATAGAAAAAATACAAATATATAGTAGTTCACAATTAGCAACATTTGTGACTGTTTATTGTATTATAAAACTAAATTTAAAAAATTAAAATTATTTAAAACAAAATAATATAGGTAGAATAAATAATTAAGAAACCTTCTAAAGTTTTCCATTCAACACGTGAACTTCATTCACACCTTTACCTAATGCATTTTCAGAATTAATTTCCCCACAAACAATGACAAACTTGTTTCACTCAATTTTGACAAACTCCACTTGTTTCTTTCAATAAAAAATATCATGGGGCTTGCACGACGCCGCGCGGATTAATATAAACATTTGAATTTTTCAGAAAGTAATAACACAAGCCATGAATGTAGGTTTATTTAGGTAGTTAAATTTGATAAAAATTTTAAAGAGATTACTTATGAATAAAAATGGCTTTTTAATTCAATATTTAGGGGTCCAACAACGTTGATGTAAAAGGTTTGTTATGATTTAATTTTTCTTTTTGTGTCAAAAATACTTGCAGAACTGTACATGATAGATAACAAGTAGTCTTATGATAATATTATTCCTCTATATCTAGTGGTACTGTATTGGTGAAATACAAGCGTATTGAAATCTGTGGCAAGTCGACATCTGTCCGTCTCAATCTTCCGTACCCGAACATCACCATGACAGAGACTTTAGCTATTCTAGGCTGTAATTAATTTCCTACCTGTATTTCTAAATTTGTGGAACCCATATATATTTCACGTAAACATAAATTATGTTGGTTATTGTTTGATTTCGGAATTTGTTTTAATGGTTAAGGGTTTTTAGTTATTTTAGTATTAATTGTCTGTGATAAAATTGTTTGTTATGAATAATCTACCTGCCTGTTTTAAAAGTTGCATCAAAGCTATGAATAACTTCGTTACCTGATGGTGAGGAAAATAATATGTATGTTGATTGGATAGGCCACTAAAAGATCAATAATTATGAAAATCTTATGTTGATTGCTTTGATAATAAAATTAATTATTTGTATTTATGATTCATGATAAAATAATAAATGATTCAAGATCATTAAAAGTGTTGGTCAAACATAGGTTTTATTCTTATTATATTCATTGTTTTTTATTTGACTATCAAATTGTAATTATTTATATGAGTTCTACAAAAATCTAGCAATTAATAATGTCCACTGACAAACATTTATTTTGAGCTTATAAAATTATTGTCTTATAATATGTGGTGCATGAATAACATAAACTTCCAACGGTCTTCATTTTTATAGAGGAAACCTGTGTGTCAGTATTTTCGATCTCTTTCGATAAAAAAAAAACAGCAAAAATTAATGGAGTGCCTTACGTATTTAATATGATATGATATGAAATTAGGATGGATGAATTTTATTCTAGCATAATTTGATGAAACACCATAATATAATAGTATAATAACTTTTCTTTTTAACCAGTTATTTCAATAATTTAAGATAAAACTTAATACAAAGTTATTTAACAATATTTATGTATATTACATGTAATTAAAATGGTACATATTTATTATTATAGGTACCTAAATGAATAACGAAGAATAATAATGTTATCGCAAAACGGTTATGCTAACGTTTATGCTACCGATATAACATGAAGTATGTTTCAGTTCGTGGATATATGTATAGGTACTTATGTAGCGTATGTGTGCTAATTTAATCTTATTTTTATGAAATTCGATTATAATGGGGAGTGGCCAAGAATTTTTATTAAACCGATTTTTAAAATTACCATAATTTAATTTAATATTTAATGCTAAGAATTCTTAATTATACCTGTATTATAATTGTTTTTAACTAACAATATTTTACATTAAATATTTTTCTAGTGTCAAAAGTAAAAGGTATAATTTACCCTAATTTTATTGGCTTATATGGGTGATATCACCTGTTATAAATAATATATTAATTAGTAAATGTAGACAGTGCCACATTATTATTATGTATGTTTGATATACCATTCCTTAGATAGTTCTATTGTTATTTGTTAAAATAATAAGAATGATCATATTTTTACTATAGACAATTGTAAAGACCTTAATGTAATTATTAGGTATCATAGGTGTTCAAGAATAGAGCTTCCCGAATCCATAATTTGTCTACCATCAAAGTGTGTAATGTCTATGTACAAGGGCGCAAAAAGTTGGGTCATAAATTCATGAATGTCTAGAAAAAATTGTTCTTTATGCAAGGCAACTATATTTAATATTCCAGTAGGACACAACTATTTGGGCTATATGTATTTCATAAGTAATTAAAATTTACGTGAGAAGATCAAGATCTTCCACCCCGAGTTTTCAGCCGAATTCTACCTAACATTACCATATTTTTTGATAAGAACCTCATTTGAACTATTACGAACACTTGAAAACCAAAAATAGCCAAATCGATCCAGCCGTTCTCGAGTGTTATTTATGCCTGTGGAACACATTTAGCCATTTTTTATTTATATCGATTATTCTAACTAAGGTAAGTTCATCGGCGAAGCCTCCAAAATTTAATCCTATCTTATTATTATCATTATAGGTTTATTTTTTTCTTGCAGCCATACATTAATTGTTGGGATAAATAGATGGATATATTTTAAATTTATAAGCGTACCTAAATATACAATAAATTGTCTGCTATAAATTCTTAGAATTTTATTAAAGTAATCGTAAACAAGATGTCATGGTTTAAAATCAAAACAAATTAAATTCCATTCATTGTAAGAGTAAGTCTTTCTTTAGATAACATAGATTTTAGGCCTCCATTTATATATATATATATATATATATATATAATAAAATAAATTGTTCAAATTTAAAGTGTGAGTGAATTGTTTCCGAAATTAAATATTTTGTCTTATATATCAATATAATTTAATTGTTTGTTAAGATTTGTTACAAACTATTAGGCCAACAAACATAGATAAGATTATGTAAATTTGTTGAGGCAGTAAAACATTTAATGAAAATTTATTACCTACCTATCTAGTTATAATTATGAATAACCCTGTAAATACGTATTTAATTATATTTTGAATGTTTCACTCATATCAATATAGTAAAAAAATGTTTTATTAGCAAATTGTAAGGTTTTGAATCCGAAACACTGGAATGTTTAATTTATGGACGTCGATGTACGATTCAAATAAACTCTCGGTACTGAAATGGCTTTTCAATGTCAATTTAGGTTCCAAATCATAATTCGATTATTTATTTAGCCAACCACTGCAACCATCAGACTTATATCTACCAGACTTGCCGAACTTAAATAACCCAAGTCATCCGGAGTTCCTCCTACGGATATGAAGAGGGCAAATACTAACAAATTAAATTAAACCTTTTCTGTTTTAAATTTTAGTGCAGATGATTGACTCATTGGTTTCACTTGTCATGTAAATATAATAGAGGATAAATGACTTCATGCACCTACGGGAAGTACCTACTGCTTATTAAGATTGGGTGTAGTTTTTTTGTGTGGAAGCTCTTTGCCTATGTCAATGAATATCACGAAATCTAGAAGAGGAGGTTCAATAGTGGAGCTACCTACTGGAATAATATGTCGTTAAATATGGTAGAATAATACACAACACAAATTTCTTTAATATTTATTCATAAGCAATAAAAAGTAATATCCGTATGTGTGACAAATTTTAACATAATCGAACCATACTTAACTACACCAATGGAAACAATAAAATACGTACAACAATAAAAATTAAATTATTCTAATCGGATTGGAAGCCTCTAAAGGACCCTAGTATCTGTGTTTTCCGTTTAGTAGGCATTGACTGACTATTTCTACGATCCATGCGCAATGTTAGTGATTTATGAAAACGTCTCATTAAAATGCACATTACGTGAAATATGTGAAGGCACTTAATTTAGGCATTTTAATAAAAAGGAAAGCCATTTATCAATTAAAGAATGGGTTGAACTATGGGTTATGGTTATGGGGTTATTGAATTATGGGTTGAACGTAATGAATAAATAATATAGGTATCGTTGAAAAGTACAAATAAGGTTGAGTATAGGTAGGACTTATTACCACCGTAAAATTTATAGTTCCTGTGAAATTCAGTGTCTTCCTCTTAAATATGCCATTTTGTAACAGTCAAATAGTGCATGAAAATGTTTCATAAATTTCTAACGATTCAAACATTTTATCGTACGAAATAATTGGCCAACGTTAATACCTAAACATTTTTACAAGACACGTTTTATTCTTTTAAATACATTGAGTACAAAATCATATTCTTCAAATGAAATCAATTTGCAAACCTAAACAATTCTAAATTATAAAAGATCAATACTTATTATAACATTAGTTACCTCCGTATATTAATTCAATAAGTCTTTCTAAATATTCATTCATTTCCCTACATTACTTTTCAAATGTCATTGAAGTATGAAATACAATCGCAATTAATGAGCTGCTTAGTACTCATTCTTAATTTTTTCACTCATATTTGTTTATTTACTTTATTAATTATATTTTCTTAGTATATTAATATCTATAAATTGATTGTATAAGTTCGTAATTATTAAATTCGAATATTTTAACATATGTATATTAATAAACAGGTTTTATTTCGATAAATTATAAATTTAAATTATAATTGAAGTAGAACATAGTTTGTGGTCACAATTATTATATATAAGTACATAGCATAATCTAAATATGGTAGGAAATATAATATAAATAACATAATATAAATATTTGAGGTAACTGTAAAATATTTATTTAAACTAAGAATAGAGATCACGAGGAAATCATAGAGCTGAACGATAAAGCTCCGCCGGTGATATGTCCCGAGGGGGTTGTGTATTTTAGATATATATAACTAATTGTCGAGCTACCTCAGCATTTGAATTAATATTGAGTATTTTTACTCTCAAAATAATATATGAACACTAAATATTATAAATTTATAAGTCATGATGATATTATCACAAGTAGTTGTACAATTGTGAGTATAGTTCAAGGATGGCTTATTTTTTTTCAATTTACGAGCAAAATTTGCTCTGAGTGTCAAGATTTGTTAAAAGATCTTTGTGGTTTCTGAGTTTATTAACAACAATTTAACTGTATTAATTCGCTACCTGAAACACTCACATCAACATGACAATGTAAGTATTTTTATCACTTATCCCAAAATCGTTCAGCTACAGTTTTCCTAGAGTGCGAGTAAAACATTTACAATATATTAACATCAAAGAAACAACCATATACGTACAATTTTTTATTCAGTAAATTATAAAAACTTAATCGTGTATGATACATGTCATATCGTTCACCTAGCCTATGATAGAACTTTCGAATTTGATCACGAAGAGAAATTGTTATCAAAACTACCTAGTGTACTTTCCATTGGGTGTGTGCATTTGAACTATAGTGAGTATTGCATTGCCAATTTGAAGTAAATGAAACGCAAGTACATTACAGCTAACTACTCATATATTTATTCAGTTATTATATTAATGATGAGAATTAAACAAAGTTAAGGGTACCTATTTTGGCACAAGAGTTAAAGTTACTTATGATGAGCTTCGAAATGCTTCAACAAAAGTGAAAATTTATGATTAGATGAAGAGAAAAGTCGTTTCAGTTTAGGTGTAAACGAAGAGGTGCAGTGTCAAGTAAACCACTTTACGCGTTTTTGACATTATAAATACTTAAAGTCAAATAAGTTCCCTAATAGTATGTGTAGCATGGATAAATTAACCACAAATCTCGATTTTATGGTATTTTGTTTCCGATTGTCTAGATCAGAAAGCAATTTTATAAACGTAATATTATAATTATGTACAATTAAAAAAAATACTGAAACGACTATAATAGACAAATTTCTATCATGCCCTCGTTTTTTCATTGATATTGTCATTAATTTGTTATTACAAAACAGATGTACTTAAGTTAAAGTTTTACATAAGTCTAATATAAGTTAACTTAAATAACTTTCTATTTTATGCGGAATAAGGTCAAATAATAGTATTTAAAACATAAAAATGCTATGAATTTTATGTAAATATTGTAAATAAGGTGCAATTTCGCACTGTGGCACAATTTGATTAAGTTTTATAAGCCAACGGGCTATTCATTACATAACCTATGCGTTGTAAATGAACTTGTGCGTTCACTTCGGGAAAAGAGAAGATAAAAGGATCATTAAAAATATGAACAGAATTATAAATATCATATGCGTCACACCATATAATTTTACTTAACTCATCGCGAGCTAAGCAAAGTGCAGGGTCATAATAAACAAGATATTATTAAAATTACATTATGTAGGTACCTCACAAGAACCGCACAGTCTTATATGTTGGTTGATGTATGTTATAGTGTAACGAAATCATTCAATTGTATTTAGCTTAATGATGAATTTAAACAAATTGGTTATTTCTACTAAATTAAAACTAACTTTTATAATACTTGAGCTTTTAAAAATAAAATTTGGATTATTACATGGAATCAACATAAGACTGAAATATTCAACAGGTATACATAATATACACCCAATGTTATAAGCAGCTATTACATTGTTAGTGTAAATATTGTAGGTACGTTCGTTACAAAACGTCATTCCTGTCCCTGTTAGAATAAAGTACCTAATGATTCGTTACGCATTCGTCGTCAAATACAGGTTCTTACGCGGTATCCTTAAATAACAACAAGCTAAATAGGATAACTTGGAATCCTTTATAATTTAACAGGGATTAAGAATTAGATTGAAGCAAGGTAATCGCGGACCGGACGTAACTTAAGATAAATACACTTTTCTGCAATCCACTTTAAAGGATTTATTACAGCCGGAGTAGAACACAACCAGTTATTTATAAATAGGCATATATTATCCCATATATTACTATATGTTAATTTTATCGATTGTGTAATTTTCGAGCCACAGTTATAATTATGATAACAAAGAAAGTAGATTGCTGATTGAATAACGAAAGGTTCTCAGGTAGGTGGGAGCGAAATACCCACAATGAGGTGGGAATAGGATAAGGTTCAAGACTCGGACTCGCAATTTTCTCTAGTTAAGGTGGGAAGTAGGAAAACAGGTCCGGCTGAGCCTGGTTGCGGCTAGTGGCGGCTAGTGGCGGCTAGTGGCGGCTAGTGGCGCTAGTGGCGCTAGTGGCGATGGTCCGGCGCGAGTGACTTGCGGCTGGCGGAGAGGTGGTGCGCGCGAGGCGCCGGCCGCTGCGAGCGCGGCAGCGTGGTGGGCGCGGGCGCCGACGCGCCGCCCGCGCCGCCGCCCGCTGTCGCGCTCGCCTCGCTCAACATGTCGCGCGGTTTCCACACGGGTGATCCTACAACACACCAAACACCGAACTCTTTATAAATCACTTCTCGTTTGTTTGCGCTTGCGACGACAAAATTTAGACAGGTATCTTTGCACCGATCGCCAGGACATCGCGGGCTCGCGAGCAAAGAGTTGAATGTTTGATGAATGTTGTCGTAGGTTTGACGTCCCCTGTAGAAAGCGTACGAGTTGCGAGCTACCATCCTCAGTAAAAGATACGACAATAATTAAAAAATAAAAGGAATCTTAAACGTGTGTCGGTTAAGGGATGTCTACGCCTGTCAACATTATCATCGAACATTCAAGCGATAAGAGCATTATTTACGTTTTTGAAATAAGATTATTAGTGCCTATTTTAATACATTTCGAAATAGCCTAAATACAGATTATTCTAAAGTCTATTGTGCATCTGGTGATAACCAATGGTATTAATCGTGGAGTTATATCCATAACATATTGCATTTGAGTTAGATTGTGCAGCATCTAAGAGAATTGAAGTGCATGGCTACCTAGTTAGGAAAAGCTCTACATGAACAAATACTTTTAACTACGATTTATTACCAGCTATTAAGTCAGAAGTATATTATGAATTGTTAGCCTAATATTATAATGGTTAAGCCTGATTTTCTAAAACTAGATAGATTTATATGTGATAGTAGGTACTTGCTTGAAGTATAGGTATGTTTATTACGCGGATTATATAGTCATGAGCTGATTAACACAATATGTATTTTTTATCAGATTACCCTAAGTAGTCCTAAACACTTGTTTATGTTTAAAGAGTAATAAAATTCAACGTACATTCAAAACAAAATCTGTATTATTTAAGATGAAACAGCTACTTATAATTAGGTACTGCATTTTGAGTTTAAGTTGAAGCAGCGGTAAAGCTGTAACTGAGAACAACTGACCGTGAAATGGGGTTTGATTAACTTTAATATATTTACGCAATTAATTTTTTTTATAATTTTATATGTTAAATCAACACAAATATGTTCATCGAAATACAGCCCGTTTCAGCCAGCTTAATTTTCTACTATTATTAGGTACCTACATTATTATCTAAGAATAAAGATGAATTGAAAGGTTGTCAAATATTACCTATTTCTCATAAAGAGTACATAATTATGCAATATTATATCAATTTATTTATGAAGCTTTTTTATCTATAAAATACATTTGCAATAATTGTGTTTAGAAGTCAAATGACAAACTTAATCCTAGATTGAGCAGGTACAGGAGAAATGCGAGATATAAGTAAATTAATATGATTACTTAAAGGTACTTCGAAATGGAAGACTTAATTAATGGTACAAATCCATGGCCATCTACGTAATAATAATTATTAATCTATAGGGATGTATATAATAAGTCTAAATGAAATTAAAATTAAGATGAAGAGAAGACACTATTCTGAGAGTGATTACGGGATTAACATCAGTACGATACCACAGCCATTATTATGTAACACTTTAGCACTTGGATTATCTTTAATATGATTAATTATAATTTGCTATATGGTTGTTATTATATTCTTCATCTACGTATTAATATTACTCTACACTAAGATTTGTGGATATATTAAATTTACCCTTATTTGGAATTATACTGGAATAGTTTAATAATATTTTTAAAATTAGTATGTAAATAATAATGTAAAATAATTTTTGCGTATACATATAATTTGAACGTTAGTGGATTTACTCATATTTCAAAATTGTTCTAAAACAAATAAATCGTGTTTTGCATAGTCAAAATTATGACTCATATATTATGTTTTAATTTTACTTAATCCCATTTCTAATCAATTCCATTATTGTGTTACGGCCATAAACCATATTTTTATTATTATGTCATTGCGAATAATAAAAGAAAAAGATAATAAGTAATAACACCAATTCAAACATGAATTTGATCGAATTCATTACTTTCTTGGTGATGAGTCGGGATACAGTAGACTCGCTCGTTTGAAATGTCATCCAAGGTCTCAATACTGCTGCGATCAGAGGATACCTGGATTGATTGAGACACGAGCAATTTTCGACGAGATTTGGGGGACTTGCCCTTCCCCTTATGCTAGGAAGTTTTACTTTGCTTTTTCCCAGAAAGGTAACATTGAACACAGGTTGGGTGTTCTAATGCTTTGGCGATTGATTCTGTTGATTTTGACACAACTATACCCATTTTTATTGCCTTATCTTCTGCTTTTGCGAGTTGAGAATAGTGAGTCATTCGGTCGAGTGAGTTTGTTCCAAGTCTAGCCAGTTTCTCACCACCTGATTTAGAGGACCTACGACTTACATTTGGTGATTTACAGGGAGACCTATCGAAGCTTGCTTGGGGTGTTCGCATTATTCCCTTTTTCGGAGCAGGTTTTGGTGACCTTGATCTATCCATGCTACTTTCTCGAGACTTCATTATACTCCCACGAGGAGATCTGGAGCCATCAAAGCTTTGCTGAGGTGAACGAGATTTATCAATGGAACCGCGTGGAGACTTAGTTTGGTCGAAGCTTCCACGTGGAGATCGATGTAAAGCTTTATTTTGTTTAAGACTCGATTTGTTAGGTGACTTGCAGACTATAACTTTTGTGACGCGATCACGATCGGGAGATGTATGGTCTATGGATCTATTGGGTGATCTATCTCTATTGATGCTACTGCCACTGCACGAGCGGATGACTCTAATCTTCTTTTCTGGAACTGACGTAGTCTTCCTCTCCGGGGAAGATTTAAGCGATTGCGACTCCTGCTTACCTAGTTCCTTAACCATAGTTGGCTGGTATTGAGTGGGCTGGTGTGAAGATTGGATAAGCCTTGCCTGGCTGCCCGTACTCCCAGCGCTCAAAGTCGAAGTTGTGCTGAAAAAATAAAAAAATATATTTGCGTTTTTGAATACTACATATGTTGCGGATTTTTGTGGTGACATATGTATGAGTAAAAACAAGCAAACCTACGTATCTTTATATTAAATCATTAAAATAGTAAGTGCCAGATGGTGAAGGGTCTGGTGCTAATTTTGAATCGTGTAGGTACAGTGTGTTCATCATTAGCGATGCTAACCCATACATATGTTGATACCTTAGTGTGAGGTGGTTGGGAGTTCTGCCTAACCCTCTCTTGGCAGGTGGCTGAGGCTGTTCATCCTCGCCCTCAGACTTGGAGCCTGGATCCACTTTAACCATGTCCGGCGGAGGCGGCGGCGGGGCTCGCTTCACACTACTCTCTGTTAGCGGAGGAATAGCAAAAGCTTGTTAAATTCATGCCATGCAGGTATTTTAACATCAAGCCGGTTTAGACTTTTGTTAGTAAGTCATGCTGTTAAATTGAATTGAGAAGTCATTGTTATACAATTAAGCTCTTTATGTATTGGTTTGGTACCTCTTCTCACGAATAGTTGGAAACCTATAAAATATATTTTGTATGTTAAGAGCCTTTTTATGGGTCAACATTGAAGCGATATATCATTTTATTTTAAACCAACCTGCAGTGTCACCGAGAGTCTTACTCCTGTGCCTGAAAGCTGGTTCATCGTCAATGGCCTCCTGTGGGGGCTCTTCAGCATCTTGGGAGTTTTCACGAGATAAAGCACCAACCTGTAATAAAAAAATTGGGAGATATTTATTTATTTATTATTTATATATTTAATATTCTAATTAGTTGAAGTTAATTGTATGCAATGTGCATTCATTTTATTTTGATATAAATATAAAATAAAAATCCCTTACCTCGATATTACCCGCTGATAACCGCTGTCCTGTAGTCTTAGGTTTCTTAGTTTTGCCTAGAGTTTGTGACCCTTGCATAACATGCACCTGTATTGTAAAAAATCTATGTAGTGTTTTTTTCTATCAACCAACAAATTCTTCAAATTTTTCGGGGAATTTAAAGTTTCTGGGATATCATGGTTTAAATCTACTAATAAAGTCAAATGAGTTTTAATAAGTGTATTTTCAGTAGGTACCTGGTGCTTAGATCGGTCGCGGTCGCGGTCGCGGTCGAGCGTGTGCGGCGCGTGCGGCGCGTGCAGCGAGTGCGGCGCTCGCGGCGGCGCGGGCGCGGGCCGCGAGGTCGGCAGAGACATATTACGCACAGACTCGCGGATTATCTGCCGGATCGTTTTCAGGAATGCGTTGCGGAAATCTGCGGTGCTGTAATTCCAAATATGTTTACCGGTCATAGCAATTAACAAACATTTACTTAATGTTTAAACAAAAGCAATTACAACGGAACAGTTACTGCTTTATTTAATTTCTCGGGTTACGCTTCTATGCATAAACTTTCTTAAAATATAAATTTTATGGGAAGTTACGCAGTCTCGAGCTTTAGCATTAAAGGGTTAAATGATAAAACACTGAACAATTAGTAAACTTAGCTCATAATTTACATTTAAAACACATTACAAACTTTAATAATTGCGCAGATTTCTTAATAAGATATTTTGATAATAGATTTTTTTATCGTTAGCGGGTTTTGATATATTATTGTATAGGTACATACCTATTTGATAGAACGTAAACTTTTTCAGAGCGCCTTTGTAACTGACTACGCAAGTGAATGAGCTCCCATAAAAAGTGACTCTCCATATCCTTAGCGGAAGAAGCGCGAACCTGTACTTCTGTCACAGGTATTAAAACTTGATATCTGATAATTTCTACTTCATTAGAATTATTTTTCGATGATACTCCCTGTAAAGGCGATAATAAATTAGTAGTTTCGATTATAGTATCTACAGTTAAAATGTTAATTGAATTAAGGTTACCACTATCTTACCATTAGCTTTTTCTTCTGTCTAAGTCTTTCTTTACAGAGGAAGACAACAGCTGATTTAAATACAAAACACATAGCATGCAATTCCAGCCCTTTCTTAATTTTTCCTAAAAAGTCTGAAATATTTAACCACTCTACTCCACCGTAATATAACAAATCACCTGAAATAAATAGAAATAATGTAATTGGATACCTACAATAAGCAGTTTCTAACAATTTATTCCGATATATTACTCACATCGAGTATGGATACTGATAATGGGTAGGTATATACTCACCAGGACTTAGATCTATAGGTTGTTTGCAAGACTTTTGGTGTTGTCTAAACAAGTGATCAAATATAGCACCATATTCTTCATGTATTCGTTGCATTTCATTGATGTGTTCAGCAACTTTTTCCATTCCCTTTAGAGCCTCTGCAATTTAGTTAATTAATTTAATTCTATAGTTTCATTCTTTTGGTAACGATAATTGATCATTCGGAGCTTCGAATATAGCACAGTAAGCGATAAAAAAAAAAACGAGAAACTGCCTCAACATACCCACTAAATGGAGATGCTCCTCAGAATTAACATCAGTCAAATTTCTCAATTGTTGAAGTAATAATGGATATTTTAATATCCGTTGAATCGGTTTAATTAAATACGACTCCAAAGTTGAAGAGTGTTGTTGTTTCGGATTCCTCGCAGCCAGAAACTCTTGCAAAGCTTGATTACCTTCATCTGCTCGAGAAGAAGCATTGACTTATGATTTAAAATGACTAATGAGATTTTATTAATAATCACAGGTGATAAAACACTAGCAACTTACTTGGATGTAGAACCTTCTGAGCCTTACTGTGACTCGCGCAGAAGGAGCTATATAGCTTGAAATGATTCACATAATAAAGAAAAGCGTTACCAACTGCGAAGAGTACGTTCTGAAAAAATGACTTGACGGTTAATTTTTGAACTTATGGATGTATTCTATGAACTAATAATGATATGAAATGTGATTAGTTTGTTATTATCTAAGTTAATGATTAAATGATAATCATTATAAGTACATCAACGGAATTATTGAGACAATTACAAGAAGGAATTTAGAAATGTACGTACCTTAAATTGGTTTGAAATTTCAAAGTGATGAAAGTTGGGTTCTGCCTCAAGCGCTTCTGTTAAGTTTTGAAGGAACTGCCTTTGGAAAGTCACTATCTCCTGAATGTTTCCGAACAAAGCATTGATCTCGGCGTTCGATAAGAAAGTTTCTTTCTTCAGTGGCTCCAGGTAGTTTTCTAGTAAATTGTTCAGGTGCTGCAAGTTATCAAGTTATTGATCAAGTACCTATGTATATGGTGCATCATAATCATGCTCAAAGTATTTATTGTCTTAATTTCTCGTCTGGATACTGTTATTGTACTGTCGTATAATGTTACTTTTACCGTTTGGGTACATCTTAAATATAATTTCTAATATACAATTTAAATAAACAAAATGAATAGATATAAAGTATGTATAGGTGTATGCAGGTATTTAGTTTTAGTCTATTAATGATCTTCACAGGTGTACCCAGTAATTTTTTTTTAATACCTTTATAATTTGCAACGACGACAATGGAGGAGAGTCTGAAAAAAAGCTCTTAAACAAAACTATTTCGTGATTTTGACTCTAAGTTCGAGAGTAAAGTTATTTATTTATTTATTGGTTATTAGGAAGATTTACAGCTAATAGCTATAATATAAGAAACTAAATGGATAAAAATTATGCCAACAACAAATCTCCACCGATGTTTATCTATACAATACTTTGCATTGCCTTAAAATTAATTGAGCTATTTTTTTTATGCGGTAATAAATGCGGATATAAATTGTTCTGTAGTTTTAATATGATTTAAGTAGACTTAAAAACATGGTCTACTTATACTGAGTCCAAAGGCTGTGTGCGAAGAAATGTCACGTTAAATAAGAGTGCGTGTTACCTTCACGTAAGCACGTTCCGTATCGACAAGCTCCATGACGACCTTTCTGAGTTTGTCGGCATCGGAGAGATGCCTGGAGGGCGTGCCGGCGGCGGCGCTGGCCACGCTGCCCGTGGGGCTGCCGCGCCGCGTCTCGGCCGGCGACCGGCACCACCCCGTCACTTGCTCAGCGCTCTGCCGCACACGCACACGCCCACACTTCTATTTAATTCCCACCCGATTAAAACTCTGCTGGTAAGGTGTTGGTTATGCCACAAGACGACATCCATTACCATGAGCATGCTCGGCGCCCTCGTGTCTAGCCCACAATTTACGTTCTTTTTATTTGTGCATATAATAAAAAATATATATATTAACGAATAACAATTTCAAAACACTTTTTATTATGACCGACTTCGAAAAACAAAAGAAGTAGATCGTTTTCAAATTGTAATCGCAATTAAAAAATACAAACCGTTTCCTTAAAGCACGTGAATTGGGTAAGACACAAAGAGTAGGGTAGATAAAAGTAGATACACAATGAACGTGCCCATCAATTCCTTACACCGAAGTTCTACTACACCTAAACACAAAAGCAGTTTGAGAAGACAGTTAATACAATTTATAGCGGTAGATTATTATAATAGGAGGATTTGGTTGATTCTCTGGAGACGATTATTATTTTCCACTGAGACATTATCATGCGGGCACCGTAACGAAATAAAACAGGGAATATTCTCGGAGAAATAGATAATTGAATCGAGGATTAGCTCGCAGAAGCGTGCTTCATACGGGTGGTGATGCAATTTTTATTGTTAATATACCTTGAGTAGATTTTCAATCTCGAAAGAGTTTGTTCTAGAGCTGACTTTAGGTGGTCCAGTGTTTACAGCATCACCTCCATGTGCGTCGGTTTCCGGGCTATACAATTCTTTACCTGTTAAAATGATACAATGAAATTAAATACCTAAAAAACCATAACCTATAAATAGGTACATTCAAGAGCAGATCATTACATTAAAAATTATTGAAATATTTCTAATTAATCAAATTATATAATTCTTGAGTTTTTATGTTGCTTTCAAAAAGATTTTGTGTCAGTAAACTGTATTAATTATGTCGTTTGTTAAATAATTTATCATAAATAAGGATAAAGTCCACTATGAAATTGCAAAAGTTTATAGAAGTCCATCATTCAAACAAATGAATAATAAGCTACAAAGGATTATTGCTTTGATATGATAAATACGTAAAACAGGGGCAAGTTTACAAGGGATAGCTTCGTCTCAATATTTTAAGAGATATCTACTTGACAGTCTTAATAATAGATTGATCAAATTCTTTAAATCATATTTTATTCAAATTTATAATCCTAAATCCAAACATAACGTTGCAATTGAAATCGATAACAATGTTGGAAAAATAAACAATAAAACCGCTGCTAAAACCAACGGAGACTTTTCAATGACTTAAGAAGAAATTAGAATGATATAACTTCTATATGGAACCGTTTTATGACAAGAAGTCACACAATGAGTTTTTGGTCGGTGGAAAGTCAACACCGGGCACAAGCAAACAGCCCCGGGTAGGGTCACGGCCTTTATTTGGAGAACGGCTATTTTTGTTTTCAAATCAGCACAACCACTACTAGCTAGCTACTACAAATGGGCCGTTTCGCGACGTGATTAGATTAATAGGTACGTCCATCTATATACCAAATTAATATATTTTTTATTGAAATTGAATTAATGCATAATTATATAACTTATCGTTAAACGTATAAAGGACACTTTAGAGTTTATTTTTTAAGAGTTTTATTGCTATCCATAATAAGTGTTTTATTAGAATCACCTAATTGCAGATCAAACCTAAGGAAATTCTACAAAAAAAAACTACTCCGCTCAAAATGGTTTTGATGTTTAATTCATTACACATGTGAAAATAAAAATAATAAAGGTTTCATTAGGAGAGAACATAATCATTAATAATGTGTTTTTGGTAGGGTGAGGTTGCTATTGTTTCACTTCCACCACTCGCGTTGCGAAGTAGGGGCGCATCAAGCCGCGTTCCAATATTGCTATAACTGTCATAGAACAAACAACAACTACATGTCGAGTCAATATGTCGTTATAATTGCCTCTCGTATTGCTGATATACGAGAACTAGAAAAAATTCAAGTGTTTCAAGCAGCGCAATTATGACGGTGCTTTAAATAAAAAGTTGCACAATAATTGTAAAAAAATATAGAACTCTTCGAACGAGGTAAGAATATAAACAAACGTTAGATATTATACAAAATTAACTGAAAGCTTTAATTTGAACAGCATTTTCGGAAATTAATTAATAAATACATTTTTATTTGACAATTCACATTGTCGTCTACAAACAAATTAAAAGGAGGCCTGTTTATTTGACAAAGTCAAACAATTCGATGTAACTTACAATGTGTAACGGCTTATCACACGATTCGCTGAGCTCGAGTTAGCAAAATGTTCAATATAGGAGTTCAAGTATTCACATTCCACTTTCCGTTCAATTTTAGTTGTGTACCTACCAGCTATATCATACACATTCTAATTCCGACTACAAGTAACGTAATATCTACTACTATACCTACTATTTCAATTGTAACAGGATTATTGCAACGAGAATATTTTATTACGCAATGGGTCCGAAATAAAACAAGTGTCTACAAAACATGTATATTCTGAAGTTACTAAAAAAGATCGAAAGCAGCGTAGGGTAAAAAATGAATGTAGTTATGCACAAAATATTACTGGCTGACAGCCACGTTCGAAAATGAGAATTCGGGGTAGTTTGGAAACGATGCCAAGTATTACGTAAATGTGAAGATTGAAGAGTTGCTTGTTAAGCTAAATGCAAATGAATGATGACATCAAGATACAATGGGTACAATAATTCATAGGATATAGGTATTGTTCTTGATATTTTTGGTTAACATTTTTTGCTATAATGCACTTTAGTTATTAATATCCATTGGATTACACAAATACCTACAGTGGAAAAGCCACGAATATCGTTACGTAATCGTAATGATGCAAAATTGCTCAAAGCGTACCGGTAAATAAAATCTGTCAATTCATCATATAGGATGTGGAGCGTGCGAAGCGAGGGATGAAAACGAAAATATCAAAGCCATTCTATAAATATATGTTTAGGTATTTTTATTTCATATAACGGATCCGATTATCATAAGATATAAACTGCTACTAAGTATACATAAAATAAGGACTATAATGTGATCGTAAGTTAAAGGGACTTCCGACTTACTAAACTCGTGATAGTCATAATAGTTACCTAGATTGTATCGTATGTATGTATTTTTACCGATTATATCTTTTTGCATAATTATTTGTTTTACAAAAAGAGGGGTTATGAGTATATTTTGAACTTGTTATAGGTACCTCTATTTAAACGGAAATAAAAGTAACCATACTTTTTCAAGTACGAAAGTGTTTGGAATAGGCAGGTCAAATAACTGACTAGTGAAACAAGATCATAATATTTGATTTTTTTTTTTTTTTTTTTTTGAAGGGACTTGAAGGTGTTAGCCTCTGATGGCTTTTACACCTTTACGCGGGCAATCGGTGAGCGCTGAGGGCTCTCAACCGTAAATAATATTTGATGTATTACATACTGTTAGGATCCCACAATTACAGGAAAATAGGTAGGCATATGTAAGAGTACTTACTCCATGCGGGTGCAGGCACGATGAGGCCGGATATCATGTCGTCGGAGATGACTGGTGGGTCGCTGGGTGGCGGCGGGCACACGAGTGAATCGATTATATCGTCTGTGGCCGCGCGCATCACGCCCGTCAGCTCCGGCGGCTCCGTGCGGGACGACCTGCACACATAGCACCAATATATCCATGACCACTAATAATATAGTCAGGATAAAAAATAAAGTCCCAAGATACAATTGATTTTCATCCCAGTGTTTTTTTTTTAATAGGAACGCTGCTACTTCACTTCCATAAAAAGTAATGTCACGGCGTAGGGTGATTATGATTACATAACTTTCAGCTTTTCAATTTTACTAGATGAATATAAATATTTTCCTGTAGGTATATGAAGTAATAAAACATATATTTTGGTAGATACATACATAATTTATTGGCAGAATAATGAAATAAGTAACATTCTGAAAACATAATTTTCGCTACACGGAATATGATTATGTACAATATATATTACTATATTTATCTCCTTGGCATTGTTGTTATAAGTACAAACTTAAGACAATAATACTGAGCGACCGTATACAAAAGGGAAAAATAGAGATAATATTAGCTACGCAATGTCTTAATTATTCCCGTAAACTTCATCACGATTTACAAGACAATAAAAGCGACCGCCTAGCCGGAACAGCTTTATACGAACGGCGAAATGAAACAACTCACAACAATAATAATAACGTGCCGCGAGTGCTCGTTTCGAGATGACATTTGTTGGGAAACATTATTTGACACGGCAACGGCGGCGGCGACGGCGGTGCGACGCTGCGGCGGCGGTGCGGCGTGGTGACGTGAACGTGGAGAGGCTCAATTGCGGTCGTTCACAATGCGGTGCCGGAGGCAGGTGGAGGCCGGCGCAGGGCTGCAGGGCGAGGGAGTATGTAGGTCGCACCGAGCGCTTCAGTAAACTTGTCGCGGTCGCGAAAGGTCAGGTGTATGAGGGCGGGAAATGCCGATGAGCAGCCTTTCCACCCTGCCCCGGCACAACGCGCATTTTAACTTCCGTTTTATTAGGCGCTAGGTGCCCAGCTTCCTGTTTCGTCAGTGGTACTTAAAGGCGACGTGGAATAGGAAAACAGAAAACTTTTACGGTGAAATATTTTCTCTTCGGATGCAACGATTTATTCTAATTCGATGTAAACGAATGCGCCTCGCCGGGTCTTTGATTAATGAACAGCTGTTAACTGCGGTGACGGTTGGTGGAATTCATTAAGTTGGCTCAAATTGTAACAGTTATAAAATCATTTTATTAGTCCGTTTGTAATTATTACTTCAGTTCGCGGATACAATATTATTTTCCGTTTATTTTTAACCAAATCTTAATACCTATTTAAGTTATAAACGTTGTCTTGGAAATACCTAAAAACAAATAAAAGTAATATTTATAAATACCTCATCATCATTACGAGGGCGAGTTCCTCTTGCAATACACTTTCCAAGTACATCATATCTAGGTCAGATACGATCGCCCCGTTGATCACCATTATCTCGTCGCCTTTGATTATACCTGACACAGAAACAACACTGTACCTGGATTGATTGTTTTTATTGTTTTTTTTCAGGGCACGCTTTTAACAGAAGGGCAACCGAGATTTAAATTCCACTCCTGTTCTAAGGTATATTGATTGCCACGTTTCAAGGAGATGAGAAAATAAAATTGTTATGAAACAAAATAAATCATTGAAAGCTACAATTTGTTTGGATCTTAGGAAATGCTACACTTTATAACAAAATTTTCTCATTTTGCGATGAATATTTTTTGTTAAATTATTCTTGACTGTTCATGTCTTAATAAAGCTAACCATAATCAATTTAATTGCAATATATACCAAAGCAATAGTTTGGCAATAAGCAGGTATATAATCAAATACTGTTCATTATGCATTTACCATTCTGCATGGCGACACTTTTGTCTTCAACCCTGCTGACGTAGCAGCAGAGCTCATCCTGTCTTTCCGCGTTCTCTATTAATTCGGCTTCAACACTAAAGCCCCACATTTGCTCAAGTGTATTGCGTTGTAACTCTACTTGGTACAGGATCTTTGCACAGACCTCCACGACCTCATGTGTATGCAACTATGGACAAATACCTTTATGTTAAGCTGCGGAAATGTCTTACATCATTAATTTATCATTAGGTACCTATGTCAAGCATAAAAAATAAAAAGTGAAAAAACATTTCAAAGATATTTTTTTTTAAAGTAGTATTTTTCTAATGCAGCCTTAAATTACCAATAAATTAACGTGTGCACCATGTAGTTTATACAAAACCATTTACTTTGAAGTAGTCAAATAAATTGTGGACTATAATAATCTTTGTTGAAATTAGTAAATACTTTCCAGAATTGTTATTTAAATTAGATAAACAAAGGCTTTTCGTGATATCATGCCCATCTTTCTTGAAAAAGACAAAGTAATTGAAACAAATTAAGTCTTTCCCTCGACTTATATTTCATTTTAAGGAACAACACCGGATTTTTGTTATTAATTGCTATTAATACCCTTTTGGGTAAATTTTTATGCTGCGTTTACGGTTTGCCTTGTAACTTAATTAATTGGGTATTTAAGGTTGTATATTTAAGATTGAAATTAACGAAATACTTTATTTCTCATTTCACGGTTTAAGTAATATTAATCTGAACATTGGCAGGGCAAAACACTAGTTGGTTATACTGTCCGATTGTATGATTAAAACAACGATAAAAAAATATTATTTCATTAATTCAGAGTTACATAACTATTGCGTAAAGAATACTGACGTCATAAGCACCGACGAATACGTAATAAATTTCCAATAGCAATTTCGTCATGAAAACAAGACAAAGAGCAGGATTAAACTTCCTTACGGATTATTCACATTCGTAGATTCTAAAGTGAGTGTAATATAACTTTTTGATTACCTACCCCGCGTGTGTCGTCATGCAAAATCTGCGACGTAACAGGCAGTCGCTGTCAGACCCTACTCACGTCAATCTTGGTCACAAAATATTTACATTTTTATTATATTCACTTAGCTCTGTAAGCACACGTAGCGGACTAGAGAAATATGTAATTAAAAATATGATTTCGTTTAATTGACGTTGAAGTGGCTCACATTCTTTTGTATCAAAATTTCTATATAAGATCGCGCGACATACTGGTTTAATTTTTTTATCTTAAGCATGGGTAAAATACCTCCCCTCTCCCCATTCATCATAACAGTACAAATTGTAAAACCGTTTAGAACTTTTGCATATGATATGTTATCATAACTTGTTTCTTGTTGTTATAAAGGTATGTGCAACATAACATATCTAAATAATGTTTACAAGATAAAAAATAATCCCTTATAAAAAAGAAACAAAGTGTCAATTTGTATACTTACGTATGTCTCAATAAGATCGCTGCGGTGAGGCACGAAGTAATTGTGGTCTTCCATGTCTCGGCGTTTCTTTACCCTGACGAAATGTTCAAGTGCGTTGAGCGAACGTCTGGCGCAAGCTCCGGCCAGGAATTCCTCTACAGACATGCCTTCACGCACGCCGACTGTTGCGGTTGTGCCCTCTGGGAGTGACACACGTACCGCAGCCTCACCCTCGTCGCGGGACATCTTTTAAGGGATGATAAGTCGTTGGAGGATGACTTAGTTAAAAATCACACAATTTTTGTTTTTGTCTGACTTAGTTATTTAACTGCTTTTATTACAAGTGTGATATTTATCACACAATGCTAAACAGGCTGAGCTACAGATGTCAGGCGGCTTTGTATAATCATAAGTAGTATAGTGAAATCGACATACCATTTTGTTTACCTTAATGGTGTTATCTGATTAACTATTAATTACAACTAAACGAATGCATTGTGATGAAAAAATCAATAAGATTTTAACTATGGCTGAACTTTCGTGTTTTTCCATTATAGAAAACATCTTTACAAGATTTGTTACATGTAAAATACTTTTCATTTGGGACATTTTATGCTTAGTTAGTTAGCAGTAAAGTCCGAATCAATTTTCGACTAAGTAAACCTGGAGCTTCAGTCTGTACTCAGGTTTATAGAATTAATCGCCACATAGGATATAAGCGGATCGATAAAGGAATTACTCTAATGAATCCGCTGCAAGCTGATGGATAAATTCAATGACTCAATGGCCTAATAGGATATTCGGAATTGCTAAGCTTAGAGCAGATTTTACCTACTATGACAATAGATACTACCAGTAAGGTCACTCAATCTACTTATAATGATTTAAACTGCAATTTGCTTAGGAAACAATAGCGGTTAATGAGAGGCAGTCAGAGGCAACTAACGGTGAGTAATAGGCCCTTTTCATGTCGACCCGAATTACGAATCAAGGTGCACGCTACTCTGGCGTCACCAAATTGAACGCTATGTGAATTATTAGAACATTATTTTCAGATCTTTCCAACAAAAGAAATTCAACGTCTAATTAGGTAACTTCAATTACAACACAAATGTTGGTAACCGGTTTTGGAATATTGAGTACTAACAAATGTCAATGTTTTTCTTATCACTGTTATACCTATCGTTTTATCTTTGTTCTATTTAGACACGCAAACGGTGACCTCCGTCTCCGGCTCTAACTAAAGTTAACTGATTAATTAATCAGTGAGTTGATCTACTCTCTTTTTCGGACATAAATTGAAGTAGTTTATTTTTCATGTGACTCGTGAGTTACGATATAGGTAGGAAGAATATATAAATAAAAACTCTTAGTATCCACTTAGTAACCTTCATCAATTACTTACCTGCATTGAACGTCTACTAGAGCCAGAGTTAGAGCGCGAAAGGTTCGGTGCCCTGCGCTTTGTAGCGCCCCGGCCAGCCAGCAGGTTGTTCAGCAGAGATGGTGAGCGAGCGCAGATAAATGCGTGGAAAGAGGACACCGTAAACACGCCCAGCTTGTTCAATGTGCTTTTAGTGCCACGAGATACGTGTGTCAGTAATGACTGTAACAAATGGTTTCACTTAGGACCTGACGCAGCAACATTAAGCTCACACACAAACGTTACTATGTAGCTTTTATTACAAATGTGAATTTTCAAGTCAAACTGAATGTAATGTACATAGACATTTTATAGGGTTTATTAGATTCATAAATCAATATCTCGCAAAAAATGTAACCGAATTTCTTATTGTTATACGTGCGGAAAATCATTATGACGTATCGTGATATGGGTTGTGGCGTAACAGATTCTAACCCGGCGCTCCCGGTCAACGGCCCTGTCAATTTGATAGAGGGGAAACACCAAATTTCCTATCTCTGTCACCTCGATGAAATCACTTGACAATTTTCTTACACTTCGACTCCTGTCCTATAACCGGATGATACCTATATAATATTAAATAAAGATTATATTCATAAAAGTGTTTTAAAAAAAAATAAGAATAGAAAATAAATAACATTTTTGGGTATCTAATATAGATTATTTCTAATTAAGGTTTTGCCACATACCTTAGGATTGGGTAACTCGCCACTTTGAAGACTGGCCATGTAACAGCGCAGTCGAAACTGTTCACAATGTAGACGTTCAAGGTTTTCTTCCCATTGCAGCATTTGTACAGCGAGTTGAGCTCGAGTTTCAGGATCAGATACCACCGATTGCTGAAGATCTGCCATTTGTTTCAGTTTGTGGTCCTACACGAAAAAAAAAACATTTGCCTTCATTCATCATCAGCTCATAAAATGCGATTAATCTTTTGAGTTTGTATTATATTACTAGATATTGGCAAAAACGAGGATTTCATAGACCTTGACCATTCAGTAAGGAAAAACATTGCAATAGAAGCCTTAGTCATAGCAATCTTCTATTGCTACGACCCTCATATTGGAATTCAGTCGCTGAATTGTTGTGTTTCGGCAAGACCTTTTGCTTCAGGAATTAGGAGATTTAACGCCTTCAGCCTAATTAGTTCTATAAGTATGCATTTTAATGATTGAAATTTCTATGCTACCCCCACAACAACTACCTACGTGTGTTGTAATGTTTTGAATTGTGCGGACCGTCCTATATCCGGGCCCGAGTATGATGTGTCCTATGAATATTAATAAGCGTGTGCTGCCACCTGCCTACGATAAAATACCTACACTGTTTCAAACCCGTTCATAATTAAGATATTTTGAATATTCGCATAAAATGTATTGTTAGATAGATTTTCAATAATACCAATACAATTTTATTTATATTGAGCTAATATTGCTACCCTCTTCGTTATATGTACCGAACTGAATAGTCCTTGTTAATAACATAACTAATAATACTTGTTTTAAATTGCTGTCAAAATAATTTATCTTATAAATGTTCGTACAACAGCTCAATCGTATAAGTAATAGTTACATAAGTAAACTATTAATAATGGTCTAATGAACTTTTATAAGAGAACTAGCAGCCGCCCCGCAGCTTCACCTGGGTAGTTCCCGTTCCCGTGATCACAGGAGTATCAAGAATAGATAGTAGCTGATTCTCAGACCTACTGAATATGCATATAAAATTTTATAAAAATCGGTTAAGCAGTTTCGGAAGAGTATGGTAACATTGTGACACGAGAATTTTACATATAAGATTAAGCGATTTTAAACCGTGTTTTAAATTAAATTTTTCACATATTTACCTAACCATAATTTTATTTTCACTGTGGCCTCATTATATTTATTTTATAACCCGAAATGGAGATTCAATATAAATCGGTTGCTTCGTACAGTTAGTAGGAATCGTATTGGGTATAGCGCATATACCTATATGCGTGTATATATGCGGTAAACATATATACAGTAGTAGTGTGAGGCCGCCACAAAGGCTTTGATGCGTACTGCGGTCACCCTGTACGGGTCAGAAATTGGCGCGATTTACACGAGGAATGCTTCGAACCGCACGCCCGCCGCCGCTGTCCGACACCGCCCTGTTCCTACATATATATCTACTACTCACATATTACATTTGCTTGCTTGTAGATTCTACCTAACTAGGCAAAATGTAGCTTGCGAGAGATTGGCTGTCATTTGCAAGTTCCTTCTTACAACTGTTACATAAATTTATGTCAATGTTTTCCAGGATGTAAGTAGGTATGCATAAGAGTGTGTTTACCACGTGATGAGTTATATCAAAGTAGGAATAGTATGTTGAACTAGCTACCGTCCTACAGATTTGACTTGTATCCTATGGAATTTAGAACAAGTTAGTCACTTGCGATTTGTGTAGTTTTCTAATATGTACTGAATGTTTATTTTAAATTGGGTAATAAGTTAAAGAGATAAGGTTACCAATCCCTATCAAAATTTGCGAATATACTTACCTACTTATCTAAGTGTAAGTTATATTCTTTACTTTAATTTGAATACATATTCAAGTACCACAGTGACATGTAGTTAAAATTAGCTCGTACACCAAGCCGAGCAAAGCTAAAGTAGAAAACGTTAACAAAAAAAGGAGACTTAAACGTGGAAGTCGAACAATGCCTCTGTTGGTTCAAGCAAATGTGACGCGCAGCTTGTGCCGAACGGCGCATATTATTTCAGAAAGCCTACTTTAAGTTTCAGCACTTTTCATTCTTTATAAAAACAATGTTTTCTACCTTTAACATAAAAAGTCAAGTAATTATTATGAAACCTTACATATTGGTAAGTCTGTCTTTCTCCCTAAAATTTATATTTATTGCAGTAGATTAACTTTCTATGTAAATTTAATACACTGCATTTTACTTGTAAGATTTATTTATATTCGCAATGCTACGTATATGGAGATGCCTGTTTAACTTTCGTTTTTATATCTACGAATAAAAATTTAAAAATTTACGAGTAAACGCTACTTTACAAAAATATTACTTACAGATTCAATAGCCTTTTCAAGTCGGTAAATCTCTTCTTGTAATAAATGAAGTGTCCCGGTCTTGCCTCGATGACGTGCGAAAGCTGCAGCACATGCACTGTGAATGCTGTTCACCCAATTTTCGAGCTCAATCTACAACAAAAAAAATTAATGTACTCACCCGTGTACAATAAATTAATTAAGCGCAATCATAATTCATAAATAATAATCGATGGACTTGAACCACTCGGGTTGGTATCATATACAGTACAGAGGATTGCATCGTTCAGATGGTAAGCAAATTTAATGTCATAGTCATGTAGTCATATTAAACTTACTTGACAGGGTGCTTGGAATAAATAGGCGTCTCCGAAGGCGGTGCTCAAACAGAATATGTAATCGCGCTTGGGATGCTCAGGTATAGGTTGCATGATGGCACCGTCGACTATTATGAGATGTTTAGGTGCAGCTTCCACAGATCGACCTTCACGTGAGTCGCAAGGATAGAACAGTAAGGTGGTTCCCTTCAAACAAACCCAATATCCCTTCCAACCACGCTTGCGTGCCAATTCAATTTGATGCTTCTTACGAAGTAGCCACTTCTTCACACTCAGAAATCTGTTAACAATAATTATGTCGTATTAATAATCTACAATTTATTAACAACATGGAGAACTTGTTTGTTTATTTAATGTTAATAGATTATTTTTACCTTAGATAGTGAAATAAACATTTATTTAAAAAGTAATTTCAATGAAAGAAATAAATAACAAAAATATATATTTATTGTTGACTGTGTTGTTGTGATACCGAATACAATTACGCAACTAAGAAATGTTTTTGTAGATAAGATCGAACCATTACCGGTTACATAAAATCTACAGCTCCAAAGTAAATAAATAAACCTATAATTTTATATTGTCTGAGCTACAACAAAGTTTTCAAAATGTTAGGATTTGCTATTTTCAAGTAAAATAAATTATTAGTTTTTTCAAGAATGCCAAAGTAAACGGCAAATAAAACGGTCATGTCAATTTTTTTATCGACGTCTCTTTTTCTGCAGGGGAGTACGAAATGCTTCTTTATTAGAGTTCTTATTTTTTGAATTGGTACTCCGTGTGTTCGTTTGCCGAGGATTTCCATCGCCCAAATAATAACGTTGACTGGAGTAGGCTGCCGTTTTTGCCCACGTTCTTTGGCTACTTTAAAGTCTGATCTAACGCGGAAAACTGTTGAAATTGAAGAACCACTTTTCGACATGGTATAAAATAGAACATGAATTACTCATTCTGTTTTCCAGAACTCTGTGGACACATAGTAGTGTCACATTTCTTCATTATATACTTTTATATTTAATTATCCTATAATACTACTCGTATAATATTTTCACGATAATATATCTATTATTTTATAGAATTCTGCCATGGATAAAACAGACTCGCCTTCGTCTTTGTTCATGTGTCACGTTTAAATGACAGTGAGCTGTTAGTTTGATGACATGTTAGTTTTTTACGAAATCAACATATTTTATTATAAGTTTCTAATATGTACGTAATAATCTATTAGACCAATATTGCATACTTATGAGTAGTTTTGCTGTTGCTTTTCATGTTTATGTTTATTGTTAGATGAATGTTTATGCCGATGTTTAATATTCTTTAAAATGTCATTAACTACTTAGTAAGCAAAGATTTAATTCATTTATGATAAATCTATCGTATGAATAACAAAACTATGGTCGAAAAATAACTCAGTGCAAAACAGAATAGAACATTTACTATCTATTTATCTTTTATTCGTAGAAATTATAATTTATATTTTATTAACATACAATGTACACTTAAATATATGTAGTAAGAAACATCAAACATATTGCAAAGTAAATCATAATATTATTCCTGTTAACGTTAATATTAAAAATTCCACAAAACTCATTTCATTCGAACGTTATTTACGCGACGGTTCATGCAGCTGCTTTTAAATCAAGTAGTAATAGGAAAGATTTATAAGAAATCTCATCGAAGCGACGGAGTTCTATCTCGTCTGCGTACACCATACGGTTTTACAACGCCGTTGAATGGGTCACGGCTAAGATTTCCCTCCGGTCATTTGAGATTCATGGAAGAGGAATTGTAGCCTCAAGGAACATAAAGGACGCCGTAGGCTTTTCCTAACTGAAACTTGAGAGGAGTATACGACAGCGCCTTTTTATCCAAAGAGTCTTGTTTTACTTACATTTATTAAAGTTTCAATAGAATGATGCGAGAGTAGTGAAAGGTAAGCATGATACCTGGACTCTTTGTTTCTTCTCTCTATTAATTTTAAACTTCATAGAACCGTTTTAGGTGGGTTCTATTTATTTTAGTATATAGGTAACATAAATATCCCTGGAGATGAAATTATTATTTCTAACAGGGTGGGTACTAGTTCTGATAACTTGAACTCATAAATATGCAATATTATTCTAAGTTTAAATATATCTATGAAAATATTTTATCTAATATCGAGTATTAGCATAATAAGGGCAAAACTAATTAAAATAATTTATGTATCGGATCAATAGGTGTTTTTCAAAAGAAGAGTGTTTGTTTGGGTTTAAAATAGACTAAGATACGAGTGCGTTTAATCATGACTAGTTTTACCTCGCGTTTCTTGTTACCGACATGATAACATATTTTTATTCTAAAAATAGTAAATAATTTAATTGATTCATCAAATATAATAAAGTGATTTTCTTTTTTGTATCGTAAGCAGGTTACGCTTATTATTTAAATGAATATTTTTAAATGTTTCACTCGTTAAGTTTTATAATAATCCTTTCAGCTGAGATTATACGCTTAGATAGATATTGCTTACCGATGTACCTATAGCAGTAATATTTCATATGAAACAGGTGCGTATTTCTGTCAATCTTCAAGCTACGGCTCATCGTGAGATGCAAATAGCGGGGCTTAAAGTATTTAAGGATTATTGACTACGGAAATAGATGTCCCCTACATAAGGATAGAAATATGAAAACATTTTACCCAGCCTTTCGGACGGCCCCAGTGCAGTTGAAGGAAGCCGCCGCGGCACCAGTCTGCTTGCCCTTGTAAGGCGAATTCATTGCGCTCTCGCCTGGATCCTCTTCATCCGATACAGCCGTCGTCAATGACATGCGATCATCGTCAGAAATCTGGACAATTAATACATGTATTAAAAAATGCAATAATTGCAAAAGTGCCTGAAAGAAAAATAACCAAACAGATTAGATAGAAAGGCAGGTACATAGAAAACAATTTGTACATATTTCCTCATCGGGTCGGGAGCCAACTGTTTTTCATACCTCATTTATCTTACAATTTGCTGCTTCCTATATATTCGAGAACGGCAAAATGTACAGCAAGGTAAGTTTTTGTTTAGATATTCTTACAACGTTTCCAGTATAATACAGTTTTCCCCCTAGACCACCCTCATTTTCGCCTCGGAAAATTGTTACCTCTCCTCTTGGGCACCTGTAAAGCTAGGTGCGCGCAAAGCACAAGAACGAGTGCTAAACGAGACGAGACTATTTCATTACTTTATGCGGAATTATTTCTTTTGAGGCGAATTCTGTTTAAATAAGTAATTAGAATCCTTCAAAGCTGTGTCTTCAACTTGTGGAATTAATTAAGTTTCGGAAGTTTTGATAATCTACCTCTGCAAGAAGACCAACACTCAGACTGTTAATAAATATAATCTTATTATAATCTGCAGGTTAGCCCGTAGGGCAGTGTATATTTTCTTTTAATGGTAAACAAATCATTAAAATTATATTGATAAATTATTTAAAAAATACGACATACTTATTTAGACTTATGAATTTGAAATTACCAAGTACTTTTATCAGACGTTGACTTCTATAAAAAAAATCAAACAGTAGATATGTATATTTTATAAGTTATCATACGAACTCACTAGCTGCAATGAATCTTAACAATATAGAAAACTACAGTCCGGTTATATATTTCCTCTTTTCATGAATTCTATGTGGTATTTAGTAGGCATATTTCTATATAGTGAATTAAAAATAATAGAATAATGGCGTTTCTTGTGCTTTTGAATGTACGACCCACTGTAACATGGAAAGAGTTGCTTTGAGGCGCATGCGGCCCGAGGTAGTGCGCTCTTGCCTCGATGGCCCTTGACGCCGCTGCACCCTCGCCTTCTCTTTTCACGAGGAAAAAGAATATGCGACACGACATCTTTATGAAATTTAGAATAATAATTGCATATAAGAACCCTATGTTGATATTAAATTTATTTACAGAAATCGACAGTCAATTAAAGGTTAAATAAAACACGTATCTACCTAATACATATACAAAAGGGGAACGTGCCTTTTAACTTATTGCCAAAATAGTAAATGAATTCAGAAACTATTTGTAAAACATCCACTGTTACAGTAGGAACGTAATACAAAATTTTGTAGATATTCGTATATTTTGATTTAAAAGTATGTATTCTTTATCAAATGTTAAGTATACATTAGTTTATGTTCCACGTGAATTCAAGAACCTAAGGTTAGGCTTCAAAATATTTTGTACACTGGGTGTGTACCTTTAAGAAAACAGTGGGTAGGTACTGTCGGGTAATCCTGAGATTATTTACCTATATGGTCTAGATTCCAATAGTTATATATTAAATGATGAATTCAAAATTATATTATAATGACATTAGAAAATGTATGTTAGTTACGATGAAATAATAATCCCTAATTTTTATTTGAATTTTATTCTATTAAAATATAACTATATAATAATAATATCCTGGGACATTTTTCACACACGGCCAATCTGATTCCAAAGTAAGCTTTTAAGTCAGCTTGTGTTATGGTAACCAGATAGCTTATATACTACATATACTACTTTTAAATACATACATATTATAGATATTTACATCCAGGCACAGAACAAACAGACATATTCATGTATACAAATATCTTGGCACATTTTTCACACTGCCAATCTAGCCAATGTCGTTATAAGTATGTACCTACCATTAGTATAAGTCACTATCGGCGAGATGAATAAATATTGTAATCAATATGACTTCCATTTACGCTCAACCAATTACTACAAAGTTGAACTGCATATTCGCATATAATATTTAATTTGACTTCAATAATTTGGCAGGAAATACATAGTTCAGAAACAAACTAGTGTTTCGTAGAATTTAGAGTTGTACCCAGGTTTAGCTTTAGTTGGAAACATTAAAATTGTTCATAACTGCTTTTAGTTTATCAATATTATAGGTACCAACTTATATTTATGCAATTTCAGCAAATCTACGGACGAAATGTTTAACTTAGGTACTTATTTTTATTCATATGAATATCTATCTCATAACTAGAACAACAAAACCCAGGCTAAACAATTTTAATTATATCCATTTTATTGAAAAATAGAACGGGAAAATGTGAACCTGTATCCATTTGGATAGTGAAATGAAAATAAAAGATCTCATTAGCAGAAAGGAAATTGCAGAATCCCCTTGGAGGAAACTAAAATAAGGTCAAAATGTTAGCTGTCTAGACTGTTTATCTCAGAATTTACTTAATTATTAAAATTTCAGATGTGTATGTATTTTACAGTTCTTAATAAACATTATTCTGCCCTATAGATAAAATTAGTGATAATTACGAAGAAGAGAACTAACTATTCATGCATGTACATTTGGTTAATAATTTAGAAAATTATAGGTAATAGGGTAATAGGAATAACAACGTTTAATATCCGAAGATTAGCTTCCCAGTGAAAGTTATTTATGGTAGCGATATTTATTATATTTGCTCCTATAAAATAAGTTGTATTATAAAATGTGAATCAATGATCTTACCTTTCTCAGGAATGCCTCATTGCAAGTTTGTGCAGTTCCTTTCCAGTGATAGTGACGGTATCTAGTATTCCCGAGTAACTTAGCCCCGTGTAGTAAAGAAACCTCATACACAATGCGACGAATATTTAGGACATCCGTGCGTTTCTTGTACTTATGCAGTTTGCGTCTTCGGACGATACGTTCGTCCGGTTCAGAGTACTCTCCAGTACTCGTAAGTCCTTCCTCAGCTGCCCATGCACTCAGAACACTCTCAATAAAACTGAATAATTGTTGGACGTTTGGTTCTAATTTGCTTGGTATATAGAGATAAGGCGAAACTGTTTTTTTCGGCACGATAGCTTTTTCATCAGGTTCGTCCGCAAGTGGCGGCGCAACGTCATGGTAGGGACAATTATGAGTTTTATGATGGTGATGGTGGTGGTGGTGGTGATGGTGCTTGGTTTTTTGTTTTGGTTCCGTTGATAAAATGCCACCGCCGCCCTCACCTTTATCTCCAGCTTCTCCACCACTGGAATGCGAATCAGCACTACGTTCCCTGAGCGGTTTTGGGCGTCCGTTCGAAGTTAAAGCTACAAGAGCACCGGCTGCGAGACAGCAGTGATGAGCCACACAGCAGAAACGAGGATCTCCTTTGCGAAGCCCTGTATGAGCTTTGTGGCAAAATGAAACATCGGGCACTCGTGCTCCTAGCGCTGCTAAGTGCGCTCTATCGGCGCATACTTGCATCAACAGATTCTCTCCAAAGTGCACAGTCTTGTGTCGGCGTCGGCGGAGGTGCATTACATTGCCACTGCCGGCAAGTGAAGGTGGTGCAGATTGCGATGTAGGCTTGGTGCGATGCTCGGGCGCGCGCACACATCTGGGCGGCGGCGGGCGTTGCGTTTCCACCATCATTGGCGAGGAGCGGCGACAGCGGCCGTTGCGCGTGCGTCACCTCATCACGCACCTACCTGTCTCAGCTAGATTCTGCTTCGCCCCAGATACCCTCCTACGGTGCAGTAATATCACTACATCTAATATTCTTTTATAAATGTTATATAGGGCATTTTTAAATTTTAATATGTATTAATTTTATTTAAAATTTTAACTTGCACTTTGTTCAGTTTTTCACTTCATAGTTAATCGTCACTGATATTTAATAAATAATTTTAGATTAATAAAGCACCTCTAAACTTTGCAACTAAGAAAAACTGATGTAAAATATTAGTAGGCAAAGGTGATTGTTTGAACGACTAACTCGACGATTTTATATGGAAACTTATTTTTTTTTTGTACCACTGGACCTTAACATATAGTTTGTTTGTAATGAGTATGTTTTTGGTATTTAAAAATGAATAAATAAAGAACAAACTTTCTAATTGTTTATATATTAAAAACTATTTTCTAGTGAATAGCTTACGAAATATATAGAAGATTATTTATTGATGCGTTTCGTAAATATCTGATGTAAAAGGTCAGCGTTTGAAGCGCCTTGGTTTCCTTACCAAGCTGTCAGATGGGGTTAAAGAAAAGTAATTGCTTAAGGATCATATTTCCACAATTCAATTCTATTGATAAAATTAATATAATTATTCGATATTGCATTATTATTCCTCTATGAATAAACAGATTTAATCATGTTTGTAAATATACGGTACGGTAGAGTTACTTATACAATGATGATCTATTTATTATATATTCGGTTTGTTCAAAAATTTTCACTCTTCATTTTCACCTAACGTGAAATATTTTCTATGGAGCAGAAAAAAAAAACAATTGGAGAGTCAAATAAAGTATATGAAACAAATAACTTCTTTGCAAAATATCTTTATGATAGTTAACGATAACAAATGATCTGTTAGTTGGGTGTTGTCATAGTTTGTGAATGAAGTATCTTTTGTAGTTTCGTCGTGTTTTAATTACGCTAATAGCTGGCGCGAACTTTTCCAAGTGAAGTAGGGCGTGACGCACCGCACCATAGCGCCATCACATTTGAACTAAATCTAGTTGCTATGATATTTTAATACGAGCATAAACAAATACTGAATATATTTTCTTCAAGAAGGTAAAATGGTGAAAAAGAACGTAACAAAATATGCAATGACATTTAGGTAATGAAACCTTACAATACCGTTCAATGAAAAGCAATATAGTTTTGGAAATTCATAAACATAAATCACTGTACTTAATGATGACAATGATTTCAAGGTTAGATTTTTGACAATATTTAAATGCTTTTGATTAAATAACGTATTAAATACGTTAATTATTTACTATCTACTATTACATTTACTAAGTACCTAACTCAAACATTCTTTATAAGCCACCCTCAAATTATTTTACTTTGAATTTGATCCCAAATCCCTATTTTATCCGACGTTATTTTAAATTGGTTTTGACGATCACCTAAAGCCCAGATGTATAAAAAAGCATATCATGAAGTCATGGGTAGGCACCTTGGATTAATTTATACATTACATCCCAGGATAAAATTTTACTTTATTTTAATTGGTTCTGACGATTACATAGACAAAAAAGATAAATGAATTAGGTATGTAAATTAACTAATTTAAAACGGCGAATATTGGTGAGGCGCCGGAAAGGAAACATCAGCCGAAGCTGAGATAGGTCACTTGGTAAATAGGTAGGATAATATTTGTTTAAATTATGTTACATATTAACTTTACCTTCATTTTGACTGAAATAAAACAAGGTATAGATAAGTAATTTAATAAAGTAGGTAACTAAAGACCTAAGGGATTGTCATAAAACTTACCTACCTAAATTGCTACCGTTCCGATCCGGGAAGGGTATTGACTGTGAGGGAAAATTGATAATTTACCAAATACCCTTATCACCCTACTGTATACCTACTTACGAACAATACCAATATTTAGTTTAACATTTAATAATACTATGATATTGATAGCTACCGTATCGTTTCTTCTGGAAATAGCGACAAGAGCTTATCTTCTTTTTCTTTTTTAAAACTATCTATTAAAAGCAATACAAATCGCCTTTGCTTCGATTGAAAACTATGCGGTTAAAATGGTTACATTAAAAAAATATAATTAATGCTATTTAGGGTCCTGCAGGCCATTTATGAAGGTGAAACCTTGTCAAAATACTTGATACAGGTTTGGAAGATGGCCTTTATTGAGAAGAACTAAACGAAGAAACTTTTTTTTTATATCTGATTAAGGCTTTTCCTTTTTTTTTGAATTCACTGTATGTGCATAATTGTACATATTAAAAAAAATTTATAAATATAAAATAATAAGTTATGCGCTAAACAATGTACCTCCGTAAATAAAATCCATGTATGTAACTATAGATATATGATCCTTCCTACCTGATGATACCTACCTACCTATCATCTATAAACTGGGATTACGAATATTTTTAATTGGATAATCTATTGTCATAAGTAATCATTTAATTTAGGTACAATTAGTATAATAGTAGTTACAACCTTCAGTAAATAGCCGATTTATACAAAATTATAATAGTCGGGCAATTTTTAATTACATCTTCTGGACGCAAAACAATTACAACTGAACAATGAAAAGTACCTACTTAAATAAAAGGCGAAAACTTTACGGATTTTAATTTCAAACTGAACCTGATTAATTGCCCCTTGTTAAATCGTAACCGCCCGATTTATTCTTTTATAGTGCAATTAAATTGAAAATGGTGATTATTAACTAAAATGTTTTAAGTTAGGTACATTGTATTACTTGCAAATTTCAATGAACCGAATATTGGAACCAATCGCATAAAAATACTGAAGGTGTATTGTATACATCATCCAATTATTGTTTAGAGCAAAAAAAATTGATTTCGTTTACATGTTTATTAGATATAATTTGGAATTTTAAAATCTCTAGTTAGTTATGGATTAAAAATGAGTCACACCGCAATTGCGTGGACGTTTTCATAGCGGCCTGCATTGCACCAAATTCTCATTTGTTTGATTTTATTTATCCCTTTAGTTGGAACAACAGCAGTGAAATGCGATTTGCGTCATCAATGTTTTCTACAGGGCCTTTTTAATCATTCTATAGCGTAAACAAATGAAAGATATGATGATCTTTAATTGTGTTATATATTTGCTTTAATCGTTCAAACAATCATTGTACATATGCAAAATGCACTGACTTGCGCCCAATAAATATCGATACTATAATATTTTCCGAATTTGACGAGAAACCGACCAGGGGTTTGTTTTCACGATCAAATTATATAAACGTAATGATAAACCTGTTCTGACGTTGATCACAGCAAATATAGGCGTACACATCACTATTGCACATAATACAATAATTGGTAGCCTACATTTATCAAATATAGCCTATCCATTGATTTCAATAGTCTTTTAACACATTCACAATCGGGTCGCAAGTTAATTTGTTTCTGTAAATATATAAATAAGTTTTTTGAGTTACATAACCAAGCACTGGACACACACAGAGCCGCTCCAACGCCCTGGCGGCCCTCGCTGCGACTGGATCCAGCACGCGTCGTTGGAGGGTGGTCGCGATCGTCGAACTTCGTTACGATTCGGAGCGAAACGATCGTAAGTCCTCGGGCGTTTTCGGAGCAAGCGCGCCTGCGGGCGGGCGGCGCCCGTGTGCCCCGCTCACCCGCCTACTACATACTATAACTACACGGCCTTTAAATTTGTTCCTGGTCAAATCTAAATTTTGTATTCCATTATACGAAATGATATTATTACGAAAATAAAACACATTCAGACTTTAGCAAATTGAATACGTTTTCATCGTAATTTCGCAGGCAATAGATTTGAAGAAAGAATGAAATATTTAGTTATAATGCGATTATAATACCTAGGTGTATTTCTGATTGTAAACTATGTTTGTTGAATGTTAAGACTTTACCATTACCTGATTATTATAATAAAATGTCTCTCATTTATAACAAATAAAATATAAGAAGCCTGATGCAAGTTTTACTTAATGCAGGCTTAATCTAATTAGACTACAACAAAGCACAACGTTATCGCGCGCCTGTCACGCTTCGCTACAGAGTTTTCCCACGCGGAAAATATTCTTACCATCGTCTTAGTGTTTTAAACAAGGAGTAAACTGTCACAACATATTATTCATACAACACAACTAGAATACAAGTAGTAAGTTATACTTACATCTTTGCGAATTTGCACGGCTCGCTGTGAGTCCGTATTGATTGCAATTATTTTTCCGATTACAGATAGTCTAAGTAAACCGCTAGTGACAACTGTGGCTTAACTTTTTAATATTCGAAGTAACACTAGGGGTACATTTTTATTTTAACTTACAGATGGCGTGTATCCAAGCAAATAATAACGTGTCTGGGAAGGTAGTCTCGAGGGGGTTGGTGGGATGTCTCAAAGTTCGGCGCCTCCTTCCTAATTTACTACTTTTAGCATTTATTCATGTTCCTCAGAAAATGTTTTCGAATACATTTGCAGAAAATGTAAGAATGAACAGACTTCTTTATCTAAATAATGCTTAACTGTATAACCTATATAAAGCGTAGGTACCTGCTTCATTTGTAATTGAAAATATACAAGACAATGAAAACTTTGCTATATTCTTCTAGCATCGAAAATAATATCAATAAAATACGATTTCTACATTTGTATGCCCAGCTAGGGTTACCTGATATCAAATTTTTGGTATGAACCTCGAATTGGATATGAAAGTTTTTACATATATTCAGTACTAGCTGCCTCCCCGCGGTTTTACCCGCGTAGTTCCCGTTCCCGTGGGAATACAGGGATAAAATATAGCCTATGTTACTCGGGGATAATGTAGCTTTCCAAAGGTGAAAGAATTTTTGAAATTGGTCCAGTAGTTTCGGAGCCTATTCATTACAAACAAACAAACAAACAAATCTTTCCTCTTTATAATATTTATTCAGTATTATCAGGCGAGGTTGGGTAAGAAGGGGTTAAAAAAAGGTTTTATAATAACTGTTTATGACGTATACTGACCCCGATAGGTGTTAAAGTAATAATAATAATAATTAAGTTGAATTTTAATATCAAAATGTCATTTAAAAGTTTACCAATTAATATCATTAATGGTATTGTGGCTGCTAAGTAAAGGTTGAAACTGATAAGGTACTTACAATTTGCGGTAACAAGCTGTTTTAATAGTGCATTGATGATTGATGGAATGATGAGAATAATATAATATCTTAATAATCTTTAAAATGTTAAGGCGTATTTATAAGTAAGAGCAATAAAATGCCGTTTTACAGAAAAGGATAGATACACCTGATAGTATTCAATGAAGATTTTTATTACAGTAAGACTTTTCTGGACATCACTGTTAAATCTACATAGTTGTAAGAATATCAGACCTAATCCTGTTATCTAGTTAGCTTTGTATTTATATAATCGCTGAAGTGAGATTGTCCGGTTAACTGAGCTGAAATAACTTCAAATGCTACTCGGGAGAATTCTTACAATAGCCTGAATACTTAATAATACTTTGTGACAAATGATTATCAAGGAAACAAGTGGCGTTACGTAGGAAACTGGTAAATACCTGAAAGTCTACTTATTTTCTTACTTGGACTTGAGCTATTATTATTATAATGAAATGTGTATTTTATAGCAGAGTTTAAAAAAAATGATCGACGATGGCCATTTATGATGCTCTTCAACCGGTGATCAATCAATTGGTGAACAAAATGTCATTAGCTCGCCACCCTCCGCCGGACTACTCACCCCATGACCTACTCCTCATGTAGCAACCAGCTTCACACTATTAACAATATACGATATTACCTACGCCCTACGGTGTTAAAGAATCTAATAAACTCATAATCCCTTATTATACATTATAATAACGAGTTAGATAGCCCCAACCTTAATTTATGCGTTTAGCTTGGTGGTTAATAGACTAGCCAAAAGTGTGTAGTAAGCAAGCAGTGTTAATGAATCACAAATTATTAACGCTTCCCTGGCTAAACATTGGGAACAATTTAATTGTGTGCGTCTTCTAAATTTCCCCTAATATTAAATATCAAAGACACTAAGTTAATGAGCTCGCTTTTATTATTCCCTAATTATTATTAAGCTTTAATAAGTCATTATTACCGACAAAAAAGTGAGTGATATCTAAGCAGTTAATCCATACCTATTAACTAAATATGAGAGAGGTAATAATAAATATATGTTCTCCCGAAATATATTATAAATAGGTACTTGTAATTTCGTTGTAGCTTCCATAAGTCGAAGATAATTGACCGAGCAAACGAACCGAAAGTACGTTACCAGAGAATAATATGGCGAATAAGTATTTACTGCGCAGGCGTAAGGCTTTACGTGTCCCCCCGACAGAGCTCCCGTCCCGCACTCCGCTACTGCCCGACGCCATTGCATATATCAAATAGAGAAGCGCTAGATGCGTCATCGATGCGAGCAACAGTGGCCGGCAACATTTCCCTGCAATCACTGCTAATATGGGACGAGTGGATTCAACAGAGCGCTGCGTGGGTCAAAGGACATTCGCAGAATCCTATTATAGGAGCGTTGGGCTATGAACGTGGTAAAATGGTAAAATAAGGCTTCCATTGGATTGAAGGGTTGAGCTTATAATAAAAAAATATCATTTATCTAATAAGAAAATAAAAAACCATAAATTTAATAGAAGGAATAGACCAGTTGACGACTGCATTTACTTTTGGACTTTGCAATATAGGATTGAATAATCCTAAAATAAAACACGGTGCAGAACTAACAATCATTTTAAGGAAATCACCTTATCTTTATTTGAAGTCATGTTATATAATACCTTCACGGCTTAAATTACCAGAGAAGTAGACAGGAGTTATCAATCTTTCTATTGAATTTTTCCGTTTATTGTAAAACGAATGTTACAGATAAGTTAGAATACTCATTTTCCTGTAGGAAATATCACGCATGTTGTTACTAATGAGGTAGACAGAATGTATCATAGATACATAATATCGATATTGCACAGCATGGTAAACTACCACGTTATATCATATAGCTAGATGTTTACTTATCGTTACATATGCCCATGTACTTAAGTGTATGTCCATTAATCAACTGAAATATAGCACGGTAAGAAAACCAAGTAAGATCATTCTGCAAATATGCACAAGAAAGCGTGTTTAATAATTGTGATAACTTATGCGTTTAGTAACTAATTACATTTACCTACCTATATTACCTAGAATAAGTCCAAGTATGTAACGTTTTATCTATCAAGGGACAGAATAGGTTTCTTAGATAATACTCGTTTACAATAAATAATCACAGCCTGAGGTCGAAGAAATATATAGGTAAGTAGATGAAACTGTGTTAAATCAAGTGTAGTCCGGCAATCTGTTAGCTCTAATATACCTAAGATACTTTTTTAATCTATGGATTATGTCTAGGTCTTATGGCCGTAAAGTTATTTTATTTATTTAAGCTGCTCTGTTCCTTAGTAGTTTAGGTACCTATACGATAACTCAGATGTTAGAAAACGCTACTGTTAACACTTTTTTAAAACATGAAATCTTTTTTTTCCTGCGACAAAATATTTCCAATTGAATTTCGAATCACACGTTTATGATGTGTTTAAAGCGATATGGCAGATATGGTGAAAAGCCTAATTCATAGATCTGATAAATGGCACTAAATTCAGCTTTGTTAGTAAATTTTAAGTATTACAAAGATTGTCGACAGATAATAATAATCTCGATTATAATCATTTTATTACGAAAACGATATTTTTTGTGATCGAACTTTATTATTGGGTATAAAATAATATGAATATTCATGAGGAAATAATTATTAAGAACATTCTTCATGAGAAACAATTTTAGATATGAGGCAGCCTCTTTTAATAATAAACCGACCAATATTATTAACTACGATATTTGTAGACCACTGCTATTACAAAACACGCAAAAAAGTCTCGTTTACGTTTACTAAGGAAAAAGTCCACCTTTTTATACTGCCTTAATGCCACTAGAGAGAAATAAGTTCATTTCCAACGTCCTTCAGTTAAACTATTAGCTTTGATAGATTACCAAACTTTCATGAAAGTATTGTATTTTTTCCACGACAAACTATGTATATCAACAAACATCGTCGATTCTATACATTTATTTTCGGAGAAGCATATCCTGAATAGTGTAAGCTGTTAATACAGTTATACATAGTGTATTAAAATAGTACTTACCCCACCATTCACCCGAGATTAGAATTCTATCTAAACTACACCTAAAAAAAAATTTTAAGACTTACCCCGTATCTCATATTGATAAACTTACCTGCAACAAAAAAGTGTATTTTTAATAACAACAAAAAATGTACTCATGTTTCATCTTATTTATAATTAATAAATAAAAGTAAACGTAATACCTACATTATTGCTTTTGGATACATAATAACCTTAGTTTCATTTCACTTATCATAAATAATGGCTAATAATGAACAAAAAGCTACAATAAAGTAGGTACTATAGTTAATTGGCTCTAAAGAAAACCATGACCCCATATTTGGATAAAGAAAAAATACTGTTAGTTTATAGCCTTCTCTAAAAGCTTTCGCAGCGAATAGCGTTTACATTACCAACAATATATAACCTGTCTTCAAGGTATTACATGTTTCCGGCGGAAATACATCATGTTGAGCCGTTTTCATAGCCATTTATTCAGCCACCGGTGAAAAATGTTTTGTATTTGTCTTGGGTATAGTTTTTTGGGTTCCGTATCAAAACTAAAATTTAACCTTATGGGGAATCCCGGTGTGTGTTTAGCAGTTTGAAGTCAGTATTTACAAATGGTATGAACTTTAAATTATATAAGATTAAACCTAAAGTAAAGGGACATCAGAAAATTGCATTATTGGGGTTTAAGGGGCGTATATCGAAATGGCTTCGCTAACATATCTAAAAATATTTTTGATGTTATATTACTTGACAAATTCTTAAATTGATGAGTCAATATACCTATTACTATAATTCAATTTTATCGAAAGCGTGGGATGAATTATCCTACTTCCTACTAATATTATAAAGGCGAATGTTTGTAAGTATGGATGTATGGATGTTTGTTACTCTTTCACGTAAAAACTACTGAATGGATTTGAATGAAATTTGGAATAAAGATAGCTTATAACCTGGATAAACATATAGGCTACTTTTTATCCCGGGAAAATGGAAGACCTCCCGGGTACGCGGGTGAAACCGCGGGGAGCCACTAGTAGTATATACTTAGGTACCTAATAAGTTACAAACATCATTAAATTTATTTACGTTAAAAAATAAGAGAACTCTAACATTATAAACAGTAATTTGACATTGTATCTAACGAAGGGATAGTTTAAGTGCGCATTAATTTAAGTTAGCATTAGCAAAATAGAAAACACACGGGACGGGTCGGCTCTCGGTGGAAAAGAAGCGAGATCAATAGAAACTCGACCCTGACACAATTTGCAGTGGCCGTGCCGTGCCTTCCCAGCCGTGGTTCGCGGCCGCATTCAAGTATAAACATTAGGCCTTCAGTATCCTATTACGGAAAATAGAATGGGGAGTGACGCACAAACAAGACCATATTTGCATTTCATGATGGCAATAGGATGCAAGGAATGTTTACAGTTAATACTTTTATGAATTACGAGCAAGTAATGTAAACCACTTTATTTATTAAACCTATGATGGAAAAACGCTTACGAGAGAATTAAGTAGATATGTTTAATATGATTTTATCACTCACATTATAGTGATGCAAAAATAATGATGTAAAACATGAGTTATTCAACTTTATATATCGAATTATCAAATTCCATATTTTATTGATTGTCGTATTTGTTATCTACAACATTACATGTTATTTATATACTTCATGATCTTGTAATTAAATTTAGAAAAGTCCTGAATACACTTCAGTTTTAGTATAACTAATAGCTGCAGTTGAAAATGTATATTTTGGTAGGTACCTTCTCTATTACCTACTGTCAATTGAAGATAAACATATAGATTTTCGATAGGTTTTAGACAGATACACAGTACTTAATTGTTATTTTGCAATATTATGTAAAAGTGTATATGGTAGCTTTCTAACTCAAAATTAAATCAAAGTTTAGTTGAACGTTCTATTGCTATATTTATTTAATTAAAACCGTACCTTTAGGAATACAGCATTCTTTGATTTGATGGCCCCCATGCAGTTATCATACGTACATTTTAAAGCTTTAATATTTTTTAATTTAGAAGAAACTACTAAGTTACAGAATTCTACATACAACCATAGTATATACTTAACCTTAGAAAGTTTATTTTAATAACAATAATTATATATTATTTGGCAATAATATAAATTCCTATCAGCATATTATTTAACACTCTAAGAGTTGCAACAAATTATTTAACATTGGCAGCTTTAGAAGACACACAAAGGATATAACAATTATCAACAAGGTTAATATCACAGGTGGATCAAGCGATATACAGGCAGGAGTTCTACTAAAATAGTAACATTTAATATCACTAACGAATTTAACGTTTATGTTATTGTAAATCGAAAAACTATGTCAACAATTCACTCGTACATAGGCCTAAAATTGACTTCACTTTGCCACGCAGGATATGTTTTTATATTACTTGTAACTTCACAACAGTTTCAGCCGATATCATATGAGTTCAAATTGTAACAACCATAGAAGATATTCAATAATGGAGCGAAACGAAGCAAGTATCAATCTTCTTTGTCCGTGCACTTGATAGTAAAAGCTTTGTATTTACACAAACAAAACGTCTCAGTTTTCGGTTCAGAGTTCGTTTCCGCGACATTCGACACGTCTATTTAAGGACGAGTCTAAACATTTCGATCCCACGATTTGTTTCGATTCATTGTATTGTAAGTGACTGAGAGAAGGTAACCTCAAAACATAATTTTTAATGGTTCGTTCAGTGTAGGATTGGAGGAGCTCAGAGGGCGCAGCGACGCGCGTTGCTTTGCGTTCCGCGCAGACTCCAACGATCGCCTCCGATGGTGACCGAACTATCCCAGAACACACTTCTTGGTCTGCATTCTACATCCATATATTATTATATATGTATATTGAATTATTTGGTTCCTTCAGTTGAAGTATCTAACTTCCAAAATTATCATGCAGTGCAAAATTAACATAATATTTGACTTTTACCTTTTAACTTGGATATAGTTGTCTTTATAATCATGTCCCAGGATAATTTAATTTTTTTACATGCCATAGGAAATTTTCATGAATTCATTCATATTAATTATACTAAGATAAATTAATAATAATAAATTCGTCCCAATTTATACTTATACTAGCGGACCCGGCAGACTTCGTTCTGCCCACCAGCGCTACCTACCGGGTCCAAATTGATGTAGTATAAATAAAAGCCTTCCCCATGAAATACTCCTTAATTTATTTTATTTGCCTTTGTCTTCAAAGAAATTAAAATATGAATAGTTAATAAATCCTTCCATCAGTGTATTGGTAAAAAACAGTGACTTAATATATGTATTGATAAGATATGTATCTATTTTCAAAATATCTGTATTTTTTTATTTTTATTGAACTAAATAATATTTAATTATTTTTATTATAACTGATCGATTGATCGTTGATCGGTTATCGGCCGGTGAAGGCGGAAGATAAAATTAAAAATCGCGGTGGTAAAATAGGGGTTGATTGTAAAGGGTTGAAAATTCAGGGTTATATGTATTTACTAATGCTGTATCATAAAAAAATTAAAAAAAAAAAAATTTCAAAAATTGAAAAAAAAAAAATTGGGGTGGCTTACCCTTAACATTTAAGGGGATGAAAAATAGATGTTGTCCGATTCTCAGACCTACCAAATATGGATACAAAATTTCATGAAAATCGGTCAAGCCGTTTCGGAGGAGTTTTACCACAAACTTCGCGACGCTAGAATTATATATATTAGATTATAATTGCGAAAGTAACTTTGTCTGTCTGTCTGGCTTTCGCGCTAAAACTACTGAACCGATTTAAATAAAATTTGGTACACGATGATAGTCTAGAGCTTGAGAAAGGACAAAAGATACATTTTATTCTGGGAAAATGGACGATCTCCGTAGTACGTGGATGAAATCGCGAGTCCTAGTCGTAGAATATAAACTTTTATTTTACTTTCCGTTCCTCATTTTCATTAAAGGGTAGGTAATTATACTAACCATTTTAGCTCATTAGTTTTAATCAGAAGTACGTTGTAGTATATGTAATGTTAATGTAGATATATTGGATGGATTATAGATAATAATATTGAGCGCTTAGAGGTGCTTTGATGTAATTTTCCTCGAATAGAAGCTGAATTGAGGAGACTTGTATTATCGAGAACAGCTTACAGGTTCTCAATTAGAAATCCAGGAATAGATCGATACTCCGATACGGCACAACGAACTGTTGACGCTCCAGTGCACTTCTACGAACTGTACATACATATTTGAACTATTCGAAATTTACTCTTTCTAGTCTTGTTACTATGCACAAACAAACAATAACTGTATACAGTTTAGAAATAATTAAAAGTTGGAAACAATTTAGATACTATTCGTATAAATTCATATGTAAATTATGTAAAATTCATAACAGATACTTATTTAGTACCCTACTTTTTGCTATGTTTGTAGTTTTGTGGTATGATTAGTATCGAGGAGTTGAACCCAACATTAGTTAGCATCGTAAACATTAAAAAATAGTGTATGACATGACGATATAATTACGGACACTGATAAAATATTAAGGTTTAGGTACATGAATAAATAATATGTCTATTTCAAGTAACCGGGCTATTGTAAGAAACCACAAAACATATACCGATATGATTACCATAATACAAGCTCAGCTTGATTTGGGATCTGATAGCCATGTGTTAAGTATGAACCTAGGATTTATATTATTATGCTTCGCTGAAACGACACACAGCCCTAGTGATGTATGAACACGGGTTCGACTACAATACTGTAAGCTAAACAATAGCTGACCGGGGCGTTGCGTACGTGTTGCCTGCTCAGATGCGTGACAGTATGATATGGGTTCAGATATATCAAAATCTGCTGTAGGGATATCCGGGCGTTAAAGGAACTTAGTTTTTGTAAATCAAATCAATATCTTTTTCATTCAAAAATAGGCCTCAATCAAGCACCTATGAATAGACACTATTAATACTCGTTTCTGAAAGTTGTTTTTTTTCTGAGAAGAGCCGGCAATAAACTATTCTATGTATAACTATTTCATTCAACATTGTCCTAAATATATACACTAAACATAAAAGTTACATTTATCTAAAGTACCTATTATAAAGAGTCCGGCAAACCTGGGGACTGCAAAGCTCTATATAAATTACAAAAGCTTAGTATGCTTAGGAATATTATTTGACAAGATGGTTTTATAATAAACATACCTATAGATATTTGTGTGCTAAAAATATTAATGTTCAATTATCTTACCTCACTTGAAGTCAGGTAACAGATTCTGGAGTCGGTGCTGTCAATCGAAGCTTGCTGCACGATGCCATATCGAGTTGATTCTCGATCGCTTGTGTACTCCGAGCGAACGCTATCTTGCCGATCGAACACACCTCTGAAACAAAATCATAGTCGTGAATTTTCTGTCGTACATATCATTATCATGCAGGTAGCATGTAGGTATTAATTAATATGATAGTCGTATTGATTCAAAAATTGTAAGAATTTCATATATTTGTAAATCAAACAATACCGTCGATAACTTTACTTAACCATGCAGGTAGTAGAATGTAGGTCTTCTAAGTGTAACTCCGTTTTATTTCCTAAGATAACCTACGCCCTTTAGGATTAAAAAAAATTCTTGTCGTGTAACATCTAATCTTGTTTGTCATCTCCTATGTTCCCGAAACCAGGCTTCAGAGCGTTTTCTCTTTTTGAATTTATACGTTTTCAACCTTTGACTATGTAGTGGAAATGAAAAAAAAATACGTTTCAAACGAAACGCGGATTTATTAAAACTCGATCTGTCAATGGACATCAAAACATGTTCGTTCAATTTCGCGTCACTTTTGTTTCTGAAAGGTAGACAGCCAGTAATAGGAACTTCATTCGGTTTCGGATTTCAATGCGCTCCGCTTCGATACAATCCAATGATATGAAACGCAAATGAACATTGAAGTGTACTCTCGGTTATTGAATATTTTGAAATGGAATTTCCAATATTGTGCATCTTTGTATTTGCCCTCACACAGTTTGTACATATGTTAATAGGAATCTGATTCTACCTCCAAATTATTGCAACGGGATACTTATGTACTATCCCATAATAAATATGATAAGTAAGCATACCATAGTGGAAAATTAATAATAAGTATATGTAGTTTGATAGTCTAGGCTGCAGAATATACCTAGGTACATAACTTAATTATTTTTTGTTTGGATTTAGTTTGATGATTGGATTTGGATAATAGTAGGTGGGTAACGATATTTGAAACGCAATGACTCACCGCTGTTCGAAACTGTCAGCTCTGTTGCTCCGGTAGCCGGAATCGTTAAGGCTTCCCTCGTGTCGAAGGCTAGGCAGGGAGTCCCAGGGCGAGCGGCGAGGCCCGGGCGGCGGGGCGCCGCGCCACCCGTCCGAGTGACGGTACCACGCCGCCCGGGCGGATTCACCGATGCATGAAGCGCAACGGGATGCACTCACAAAACTGTTAAGCATGCGCCTTTGTTACATACCTATTTATATTTTGTAGAATGAAAGGATATTTGCTTTGCTTCATCATTTGGAGATAGGTAGGTATATCAGTTTTGCACCGACCATAAGCTTCATTTAGTTACCTTCTAGTGACGTATTGCCGTGATTTTATGATTTTAGTATTTCCTTGTAGTTTAGCAGGCCTTAACGGTAAGTAACTGAGATGATGAAAATAATGTTGGCGTTGATCCATTTGACATTAATAATCACCAAATTCAGACAGATTTACAATTCCCACGGTTCCTTCATATACCTAGGTATAGTTTTTACCGACATCTACTTCTATTCCTATTTATTTAATTAGTCGTATATTGACTTTACTACATCGTACCGTCAAAATCCTACTTTTAGTTTGTCTCTTGTTTGCAATGCGGATTGAAAATAACCTAACATTTACATATAGCCCTAACAATCACCTGTACCTGTAGCATACCTGCAGAATATAATCCACTTTTGTCAAACACTTCATCAATAAATCTAGCTATTTATCTTCGCAATATTTTGGTTATTACGTTAACATAACGCAACATATGCAGACAGTCCATCAAATAAATAACAAGTTTAACTGTAAACTAGTTTAAAATGAGCGTTCTCGACTTTCCCAGTGGAAAACTGCTGTTCCGTATGTGTCAGATTTCCAGAAACAACTTTATTTATTACGTGCTTCAGTAACTTATAATGTACTCGTGTGGGTATTTTGTTTTCATACATCAATATAACTATACAATAAAAGAAAGTATAAATTACGGTACATTAAATGTAATTTACATATCGACGAATTTGTTTTCAGTAATATTTTATATAATTACTGCTTTCGCTAGCGAATCTATAAACGAATTAATCAATCTTTTTCAATCAATCTGACATAGCTCGAAAGATTTGATGTTCACAAAAAAACAGTATTATATTAATATTTAAAAGGTATCGACCATCCTCGCATTGCTGTTGTCATTTGATATTCTGTCCCTGTATACACACGGGAATAAACGTCGAAATGGAAAAGATATTACCCACGGAAATAACTGATCGATCGATATGTAATTCTGCTTACACCTACAATGCCTTCAACGAAAATAGATTTCCTTGAACCACAATAGACTCATAGTACTCACGCAAGAATTGAAATTCTTGGGATTCCGCAGTCAACTTGGTAACATTTACTGTAGGTATCTACATATTTGCCTCTACATAAATCTAGGTGTATTGTTTATCATTATTTTTATGGATGTATATTTGTTACTCTTTGATGCCAAAACGGGTAAAGGGATCGCGATGAAATTTGGCACAGACACAGAACATATTCTAGAATAACACATAGGTTACTTTTTATCCCGGTAAAATTGAAGGTCTCCTGTAAACGCGGGTAAAGCCGCGGGGAGCCACTGGTACAACAATGTCCAAACAAACACTAGATCTACCCGACGAATTTCTATGCGCATGGAAACCTGCGAGAAAAGCAAGAAGGTAAAAAATCGTTGCATTCGGTGCATTTTTTCACTTCGTATTACGGAGATTTTTTATCAAATAAAACTCTCTTAACTAGATATTGGATTTATCAATCCAATTTTAATGGAGGTAAACATAAAAACTATTAATGAAGCTGTTATTCGAACGTTTCCGTTATTTACCTACTGCAAAACGTTGAGCTCATCAAAATCAACAGAGGTATTGGAATTGTCTATGTTATTAGGTAGGTACTTTGGTAGGGCGTGTAACCGCGACATTAATGTCCATTTTTAGAGTTTCAGTCAAGCAAGAAGAATAAATCAATCATTGAACGAATAACGAGTACAGTACAGCAAGTAGGTATTTTGATCACAGCAATAGTAAGTTCTATTTCAAATCGCATTAAATGATTCCGAATAATGATTAATCAAACAAAAAATCAAGCCAAAAGATTATTTAGTTCATCAATCATTTCATTTTGAACAGTTGTCTATTTTATATTTCGGTCTTATTTCAAACTATTAAAATATATATTACGAGCCAACAATAGAATCATTAGGTAGATAATAATGAAACAAAAATTAAATAATAATAATGGTTTATAGCTTTGTCTTGATAAACATACCTAAATGTAACCTTATTACACATTTTATTTACATTGGACTGTTGGTACACAGGAATGTGTTTGATTACGTTTAATTAAAACCTAAACAAACAATAAAATGGATTACGTCGGAATACAAATATACCTGCACTGAATAAAATTGTCTGTTGAATTGAACATAAACTAAACAAATAATAACAAATTTTACTTCTATCTTGATAATAATATAATCGAATTAGTTAAATTTTTTATTCGATAATACATAAGGTAAAAATGACCCAATGGTGGCCAGTTTAAGAAAAAAAAACTGGTTTTTGTGAAATATTACCAAAATTGTGAAAGTTTCAGCACTGAATATAGTGAAACTGTAAAGTCCAGTCCTTATTTAATATTTGTAATGTGTTGCGCGTGAGATACGGCAAAGCTGGATTCAATTAATTTAATAAATAAAAGTTGTAGTTTTGTGACCCAGTCTTGGACAGGGAAAATTCATTAATGGATACCCCAGTCTTAGTCTTAGTTTATCTTTATTTTATGGTTAACACATCAAACAAAACTAATTTTGATTTTAATTAAGCAATACTATTTTACAAGTGAAACTTTCTGCTCACCGCCTTAACGATTTCCTTAAGAAAAGCCGTCGTTGTCAATTTCAAATCACCTTACACTTTGTATTCGCGCATATTTGTACATGTAATTGACTGAATTCAATTAAACGTTAAACTTAGATAGTTGGATGTCTAAAGTCTATGTCGCAGTGATCCCAATGAAAAACATTCGCTCATGTCCGAATTCTAGATATTTCTTCTAATTTTTGGCCATTACTGGTACCGTGTCCACGACTGTTACCTACACTTACGATATTTATAGATTGTAGTTTGATATTTTACTTCAGTAATAAATATTGATTTAGTTACTTGTAGATATGCTGTAGGTATTAGTGTTCCGTAGTTTATGATTTTGAGTTACGTTTCAATTTCCGTACCTTCTTCAGACCTTATGTCAGAATCGGATCTCACTCGTTCGTAAGCATTGTAGTTTGTACCACAAAACATCTATGTAGCATTATTAGGTACTGGCATTACAAACTTATACTTATAAATTCATAAAACTAACCTGGACTGATGATCACTCAGGTAACCTTGATCACGATCTCTGGTGCGATCCCTGTTAGAACACATATAATTTTAAGAAAAATCGAATGGTGTCGCGAGACACCGGATAGGACCGAAGTTCCTTATTAAAAAAATATTAATTTTAAGTTCTATTCGAGGTATAAAGATAATAATTATTAGGGTATGCATTCCACACCAACCGACCAGATAAATAGTATTGAAATAATTTGAATTAAGAACGAAGAAAAAAGAGCCAAAAAATTCAAATGACGTTCCAATTTCAAACCGATAGATGTTACACCCATGATACAATAATAATCTTACGTTACGGAAGTTTTTTCCTGGGACGATCCTAAGGATAATTAGGAACTTCGGTCCTAAAAGGATATAAAAATATTACTTATACATATACCTACTATTTATAATATTTTATATTTCAGCTAAAACGAAATCACCATAGTCTTCATAAAGTCATGACATAGGTTGAATTGTATCAAACCGTAGTTTTGGTGACTTGTGATTTTAGGAAATTAATATTTGGTTAGGTTCTCTACCCAATAACCTTTTATAATTAACTTTTTTAAAAGAAATGTACGCGCTGTAGATTTTTAGTATAAACAAAAAACTGTTCGTTGAGAATGGTTTCTTTAGCTTCTATAAAATAAAACCATCTGTAGGTATTTTAAGTGCAAGGAAAGTAGGTACAATACCAATTTTATAACATTTATTACGAAAGTAATTAGGGTAGTACTTACTTAGGTTTTCATATAATACACTAACTTAAATTTTCTTGTCAAATTAGAATTACATATTCGGATTGTCGGCATTCTGACTAACCAGTTTGCAATTTCTGATTGTTTTTATAAACTTTTAGCCATAATTCATCATCAATCATCATCAACAGCTCATATACGTCTCCACCGAGGAGCTCGAGCCTCCCCTAGCATCGAGGGGGTTTAGGCCATAGTCCACCACGCGAGCCTAGTGCGGATTGGCGGACTTCACATGCCTTTAATTGTGACATCTCAGGCATGCAGGTTTCCTCACGATGTTTTCCTCCACCGAAAGCCAGTGGTGTGAATCCGTACGTAAGTTTTTTACAAACTCAGAGGTACGGGCCAGGGATTTGAACCGGCACCCTCATTATCGTGAGTCGGTGCGTTCCCAACTGAGCCACCACGGCTTGTTAGCCATAATTATTCATAAGAAATTAATATTTGTTCCGTGGAAATATTTTTGAAAAATGCAAATATTATAAATGCGATTGTAAGTTTTTTACGCTTTCATGCTTAAACCGAAAATAAAAATTATTTCACCAACGGATACCTACCTATATTGTCAGGGAGCCAATATTTGGTCCTCGTGTCTCTACGGGAACGGGAACTACGCGGGTGAAACCGCGGGGTAGAAGCTTGTATCTTTCAATAAATAGGCAGACTACTCTTATTCTGCAAATACATACTTAAATAAATGATTAATTTCTAAAATACATATCCACAAACCTGGAATTGTGGTCACTGAGGTAACCCCTCTCTCTTTCCCGTTCACGTTCTCTTTCTCTTTCTCGCATCAACTCGTTACGGTCACTATGAAAAATAAATTACATTAAGGTTAAACATCAGTAACACTTTTCGCCCTCAAGAGATGGCGCTAAAAGCGGGTCGAAAAACATTGTTTCTGTATTTATGATATAAATCTTTATTATCAAAGCAAAATAAGGACATTTTGGCAGTCATTTTATAGATTTTTTAATTCGTGGTTCCAATTGTTCGTAGAAACACACAGCATTTAGTCACATAGATCTAGAGGCTATATATTAGATTAATGGAGCGAAACACTTGTTTTTATTACAAATTACTTGTTTCAACATATTTATCTTCTATTTATATAAAACTGAATTGCTGTTCGTTAGTCTCGCTAAAACTGGAAAAACGAACTCATTGATGAAGACATTCTTACATGTTGTAAGTAATATGGCAATAATTTCTTCATAATAAACAAATCTGTATATTCGTATAGAACATAGGTAATTCTAATTCAACCAAAATTCAACTATCATTTAGCATAACGTACGAAACAGTTATAACAGACACATTAATTCACGGTCTACCTTGGTTAATACAAGTTACGCATTTATAGTTAGTTGGGCAGGATATTAAAAGATTACAAGGCTTGAATTCTATTGAATTTTAAAAGTGCAGCGATAACCGATTGTCTTGATATGTCATAATACCTATTGTTTACTTTCTGGCATTCGTACAGAAAATAAAATATTTTACGCGTGCCTGATTGCGCCGGCGACATGTAATTGAACCTCCTCCAACAAAAGTTTTTTATTAATGCGTTGATTTATGTACGTATTATATTGTACTGTAACTAAAATGTACCTGTAATACCCATCTCGATCAGATCTTGCGCTATGTTGGCGCTCAACCCCAAGGCGGTGGGGCAGCGGCAACGTCGAGGATCGGCTGCCTCCTCCGGAGCATTGAGACGACGGCCCTATTGCAATAAGGGAAATTTTATTTACATAATCAATAAAAAACTAAGGACATGCAATTAAGTTTAATTCAGTTCCTCCAACTTAATGTTTACCATTAATTAGACTTATAAGAGTTATGTTTCTTGACATTGTTTTAATGTCCTATTCAAAGTCTACCTAACCAAATTCCATATCTTGCTTATCTCATATTCTCAACAGCTCATGCTTCTCGTCATCTGCCTATTGATAAGCGAAACACCTACAAAGTTAGGGCCTCAACTCTACTACCCTATATTAACATGCAAACGCATTAATTATAGAATAACTCAGATCAAATCCATACAGATTTAATTTACCTACTTCACTTTGTTCTCAAATTGAAAAAGTAATATCACTTATCCCTTGATTTTCATTACAGTACCTAATTAAGGTAAAGAAACTGCACAGTCATGATATAATGACCTAATTTGAATAATCGCTAATTGCAATAACTAATACAATTATTAATGTAGAGATCACCTTAAAAATAGCACTACCTACTTAAGGTATACGATGTAATTTAGATACTGTTCATGAATATTTATGGTATTTTATGACAGAAAGTTTATAGTTGTAAAGTAGATGTCTGTGATGAGTAAGAGTAGATTTATTGATTCGTATTCAGCGTAAAAATATCTTGATTATTTTGTTACAATTTTTTATAGCGTTCACGAATTACATTTGAATTGTGGAATAGGTTAATAATCAAATTACAGGTTATTTTTCCATCTTTGAGATTTCGTTCGTCGAAGTTGCATCGATGGGTTACACGGACACTGGAAAAACGGGTATCGAGTTAAGCATTACACTACACTAGTTTTGTAAAATATCTCTCACGGGACATTGTATTAATGGTTTGACACAAAATACGCAACGGCAAGAAACTAATCTCCAATTTTTATGAATATCTCGAATAAGTTGAATATGAATTTAATGACATTAAAAATGAAATTAATTGAACTATGTATTAGCTTGACGATTATAGGCTGCTGGGTCTACGTATCAATAAATCGACTCTGATATAAACGAAAGAATATTTCATGAATGCATTCCAAAACGGTAACAGTATTTTTATTGTAATTACTCTGTGATATAGTAGAGGATTAAAGGTGACCATTATTTGATATTAGGAAATACATGTGTTTTTTTTTTAAACTCAACATGAATGGGATGTTAAGTTATTAATTATGTCACCGTTAAGGATATATTAAAATAGGCTTAAATAAATTAATAGGTAGACAGACCAATTGAATGTTTTCAAGTTTCAAATGCTTGTTGTGTACTCAAGCAAAGCATTTCTGATAAACATTGACTCAACACTGATGATACAAAATTAATAGGCCAATCAATAATACATAAGGAAAATGAATATAGTAATGCATTCAGTTTGACAATGCAAATGGTACCTATTAAATAATAAAAAATAGATGTGTTCACCTCTATCCCTTAATGCAGCCTCCTTGAGGTGTCTCAAAGACTGAAGGATGGATTCTTGGGTCGGTCCTCAAGAAAAACAAAAATAGGGTTCAAATTAAATTTGAATTAGGTTATTTTTTAATGTGCGTATTATTTGTGCGTTCTTTGTGACATAGCAAAGACAAGTGTTACAATAATGCAGTTGCATGTGTGTAGATATATGTGCTATATTGTAAGATAAAATCGATTTCTTGAATCAATTAAGATATAAACACTTACGTCGTCGTGGCGGGTAAGGGCTACGCTGGTTTGACGGCGGCATGTTGTCGTTGTACTCTACACAATGTTAATAACGATTAAATATTTTCAGTCGTTAGTTCAAAAGTTGTAAATGTTAAACATTTCCGTAATTATTTCACATTATTTATCGTGAGTTGCCTAACAATATTACCTTTTAATTTTAGCTTTTTTAACTATATTTATTTGTATAAATTCTGTTTACTTGATTAATTGACTAATTTTACTAATGAGGATGTGTTAAAAATATTTTTAAGGAAAGAAAATCCTAAGGACAGAAGTTATGCTTTTGTTTAAAATTTAATAATACAAAAATATATATATATATATAAAAGAGAATACAGCATGAAAACTTCTTTTACAACTCTACGTTCTGTCAAAATGAAAATAATAAGATGCAAGAACTAACAAGGAGCAGGGAAATGTGTTTAACCTTGTTAAATGTATTTAAATACCACAGGCGATAATTTAAAAAAAGATCCCCTACTTAATATCTACTAATTAAGAGTTTTCCAAACCAAGATTCAAAAATGTGCAACATGACCAAAATTCCTCGCTTCCCCTCGTAGTTCCCAAATATATATATGGAAGTTCAATCTCTCATCTAAATATAGATGAAGATTAAATTAACTTCGTATGAAGAAAACTTTAAAGTAAACTTTCTACTAATAACGTTGAGTAGATAACACTTTTGAAAGTAAAATTATTTTCTATAAATATTATCAGTGTGATAATAAAGTAATAGAAACATCTAATTTAGTATGTAACAATGGCATCTTTACCTGTGATAGGTGAATTTACCTAACAATATCGATATCGGATAAAATAAACATTAAAGGGTTGTCAGAGCATAGATTTCATGAAATCGTCAAATTTAAGGTATTTTCTTTTAAATAATTGAATTAAAATATTATATAATCTACTTTTAACCTTATGCTAGGAAGTATGTATTTTTGTTATTATAGCTTATTTATTTATCTTACCAATACAAAAAACAATTACTTTAAAGGTGATATTTAACTAAATATTTTATAATTTTTTTAGATCTAATTTATACTAACAAATATACACCCTTACCTAAGTCCTCCATGCTCTGACTTAAGAGAGCCTCAAAAGTATGGAGACTGTAGCTTTCAGCATCCATACCCTTGGCGAGAGTGTTCCGGAGGTGCATTTCGTACTCCAGCAGAAGTCGGGAAGTCGGAGAGCCTGGCGCCGGCGTAGCGCTCGACTGAGACGCTTGGCGACTCAGGCAAGGCTTCTGCTGTATTATATAAACATACAGGATGTTATCATGTGCATAGTGAGTTTTCAATTACGCCAAATATAAATTTACTGATGTAAATGTAAGGCGATGATAGCTCATTTAGTGACGTCGGATACCGTGACGAAAGTCACGAGTTCGAATCCTACAATGTGCTTGAGCTGTCGGTGAAGGAAAATATTGTATGGAAACTATAGCATGGTGGTATCTTAAAGGTACAACATCATCCACCAAACACCTCTCGTGTAGCAGCACTTGAGTGCCCTATTTTGTATTTAAGGTTGGTTTCACATCGGCATTCCCACCAAAATCACCACTTACCATGAGGTGGACTGGTGTCTGCCTGTATGCATACTGTCATAAAAAATAATATAAATACTAACCGAATGATGATGCTGCCTTGGATCACGCCGCTGACATGGCTCCTGGTCTGAGTTCCCGTTGGAAGATGACGGGGTAGTAGCGTAGCACTGGTTGTCAAACATCACATTGTCAGACGGAGGGGAGAGGTCGCGCTCTCCACCTCCTAGTTCCAAGTATAGACCACGACCCGGATATCCACTAGGAGCTGCTCCCACACCAACACCACGTCTATAATAATATAACAAAAATTTTAGGTTTTAAACACACGTGTTATTCTCTTGGAATATTTTTAGAAATGGTATTGATTTTGTTGCAATAGCATATGGTATTGGAATGTTTTAATATTCTATCATGATCTATAAATGCTCTTCATAGAAAATAATGCAACAAGTGTCGTAACAACTCTCAAAATAAATCCTTAAAAAAATCAAATGTTTATGTTATTTTCAACATTATTTTATATACCTAGATAGCTACCTACTCAATAGTATACATTGAATCTGATCTTTCCAATCACTATGAAAGGAAATTGTTATTCTTCTTAGCATAATTTAAACCTATCATGAAAAAATCTATTTAGGAAGCAATTACCGCTGCGAGCTTTGCCGACTGTTGTTATTGACAACATGTGAGTAGTGGCCGTGGTGTGCGTGCTGCTGTGGCCGATGGCCATGAGTTCCGCAAGATGGCGGACATGGGCCTGCTCCTCCATAGCGACGGCGACCCATCTCTGGTGACGTCACAGGACTCTCAGTTGATGGCATCGGCTTGAGCATACGTTTGAGAGTGCTCGAATCTGTAACAATATTTATAAACAATAGTGTAGATTCTAGGCATTTTCCAGCGGTTTTTTAGAGATGATGGACGTCACAAGTACCTGGAATAACGTTTTGCTCTAAAACTGCTACTACAACTTAGTACTTAATTCAATCATATGTAGTTAAAAATCTTAATTTTGACAAAACAGCAATAAGCCAATGGACAGCTCAAAGAGATTTTATTTTGGAACCGCCTATCTACACAAGAAAGCAAACACAGTTAATACATTAAATTAAGCTGCATATTTGATTAGATAACAAGAAATACATCGACAATTTGAAAACCAATTGCTTATTCGTTAGCAAAGATATTTCATGTATTATATGAATGGTGTAATCCAAATTAGAATAAATAACAACTATTTTCTTGTGAAATGTATAGGTAGGTACTATAAATATTTATAGATCTTTACACGTTACTCACCCATATTCATATCTTCAGTACTTTTGGATTTAGTTCGACGTGATCCAGATGTGTTGTTATTGATAACATTATGATGATGCGCAGCGTGCCTGTCTGATTCACGCGACTGGAATATCATACGTTTTTATTAGTTTGTTTTCAAAATAATTTTACTATATTTTTTAAAGCTTCCGCAAATTAAAGTCATGTTTTATTTCGAGTTTATGCCGATGATCATTCAGATGATTACCAGAGTTGGCAGAGTAATTTAGAAGAATGGGTATGCTATTTTATGCGAGTATGATATTTTTCTACCCGTAATTGATTTTGTAAGTTATAACAGTTAGGTACGGTACATAGGGCTCATGATATAAAACTAGATTTTCATAATTTATAAGCGTGCGCTGGACTCCAGTCCGCATAAATGTGTAAAAGCTGAGACTGACGCCAATAATTTTATTGTTTGAACATTATGGATAAACAGCAAATTATCAATATAATTTGTATTGTAACATCTGTTGGTTTATATTGTAGGTATGTAAGTAGGTATCTGATTGTAACTTACTGAGTCGTTTCCGTCTCCATAGTCAATACTCTTGGGCATGTGTTGGAGATGCTCCTTGCCAGATCTAGTAGAAGTGGCTGAAGACTTGGAAGATGTTAAAGTGCCACCCGCTTGAACACCTTCCGATTTTAAGTCTTGACTATGCTGATTCGATGTAGCGCTGCCAGCGTTTTGTGGCTCTTCATTGGTCTGAAATACGAAAATCCATATACCAATTAGTTTAAAATTATAAACAACCTGTGATCAGGGGCATGTTTTCGCTTATATATGAGAGCATATACTTATATATCTTTATGGTGTTATAGGTATATTAGAAAATTGGCTCATTTATGCAATTAGATCTGTAAACCGCTTAACTTACGTAATTTTACTGTAATTTCATACTTTGAACTAGAATAAAAGGGTTAAAAATTCTTACAAAATCCTTAATTGATATATCGTTGTCTTGATTGAGTTATCTTTTATTTAAATTAACCGTTATTAGGTATATTTAATATACCCCTTACAATAATTAAAAAATAATAATATCTTACATTAGTTCCATGAGTCCCAACAGAAGCTGTAACAGTTTTCGGAGCAGTTGAAGTATTAGTTGTCATGGTCGATGTCTCCTGTGACTTTGGAGGTCTTGTTGGCGGCTGAGATTCAGTTTGGCGAGCAGCCGCTAGAATCAAATAGGTACACTTAAGTTAGATATATATTAGACTTATTAAATTGTTTTCATTAGTTATTGTGCTTCTAGTGTTATTAAAAATTATAAAAGTACATGAACACTACATTCAATAAGACAATAACAATTGACAGCCCGGTTGGCTTTGTGGTTAGTGACCCTGACTCTCAAGCCGCGGGTCGTGGGTTCGAATCCCACCCAGGACAAACATTTGTATGCATGAATATGTCTGTTTGTTCTGTGTCTGGATATCAATATCTATTTAAGTATGTATTTAAAAGTAGTATATGTAGTATATCAGCTATCTGGTTACCATATCACAAGCTCTGCTTAGTTTGGAATCAGATTGGCCGTGTGTGAAAAATGTCCCAGGAGGATATTTATTTATAAATGTATATACCTATGATAGAATTATTTTGATCTGTATCTATTAAATATATTGATGTGAATTAATGGTTTTGATTAATTTTTTTAGTAGTCAACTGAATGTAGCTTTTATCAGAGTATTACTACGACAAAGAAAATAGCATATTCTATCCAACAGTTAGCGTGCCACTAGTTATTATGGAATATTTTGAAAATGCCTGAGAGAAAAGATCAATAATAATAATAAATTAATAAATATCCCGGGACATTTTTCACACACGGCCAATCCGATTCCAAACCAAGCAGAGCCTGTGATATGGTAACCAGATAGCTGATATACTTCATATAGCTACTTTTTTTAAAATCCTACTTACATAGATATTTACATCAATTACTAGTTAGAATTAATTTAGCACTTAGAACTTACGCTTAGGCGGCGGCTGATGAGCGGGCTGTGAGTTGGTGACGTTGTCGTAGAGCGAAGTGGAGGACGTTGCCGCGGCGACCTTGTCCGAGCGGGCGGCGGCTCCAGCCGCACCTGCCTCGGTCTCTATCGCACGGGTTGTGGTGCGAGGTAGAGTTGAAGAACCTATATGAGGCTTTTATTGTATAACGTAAAGACAACTAAAGCTGATTTACAATATTTATTTCTTCTCTATATTTTCGACTGAACCTTGTATGAAGTTACTGTTTACAATGATGTTAGACTACTGGATCTATGGCACCATTGTAATAATGAGCGTATATTTTTTTTTTTCTGTTGATATTATTATAATTATCTAGATTTTGTCGTTTGACACATGAAGATAATCTATTATGTAATTACTACTGTGATGAACTGTCATTATATCATCGACTAACTATTAAAGAGATTACTTATTACTATATATAAATAACAGATGAATTCATCAGACTTACGGTATCGTGGATCTTGAGCTCTCAGACGTGCGTATTGCTCTTGTGTCATGCATGTGCATTGTGGTTCTCGGCCATAGGTTAGACTTAAAACAGAGATATCAAACAGTAGAATCAACAAATGTACAAAATTATAGTAAATTTTAAAGCATATAGCTTATTAAAGCAGGAGCTTTTCAGCAATCAAAAGTATATAAGCACCACATCAATTCTAGAATTATATAGAAATATCATTCTTACCTAGATCGATTGGGGCTGGCAGGCGTGGATAGTGGTTTTCTCTTTGCCTTGAATTTCTGCTTGTTACCTGGCGGCTCCAACTTCAAGCTGTAGCTCGATGAAGCCTTACGTGAGAATTTGAATGACGGTGACTAAAATAATAAAATAATTTGGTGAAAACCCATATTTTATTACTTTATTTTATAATTTTAACAAAATGTTTATATTTTAACTAAAAAGTATGAATGTGGTTAAAACAGCTGATCATGATTTAACTGTGATGGTATGAAATGAATGTTTCAATTTGGTATGTTATTATTTAGAACTACAAGTAGCTACTTAAATGATTTCAACAAACACATGTGTAATCATGTTATTACGTCGACTCTCTTATTTATCAAATGTTAATAAAATAGAAAATGTGCGTTCGTTAAAATAAACTGTTAGGTCGATTGTCAATAAATAGTATAACCTCATTGCCAGAGTAGTAACTCAATGAAGCCAAATTTTATCCAGATTTTTTATTCAATGGTAATTTTAGCAACAATTTTCCATTCAATAGTAAAGTTTTCAATGTTTATCCAAAGTCTAAGGAAAAAATCTTTAAATATATACCTACTGGGGAGGGGAATAATATTGTTATCGTTAGGCAACTTACACAACATTCTCTAAATTGTTTAGCATCGATGGGCGATGTGAAGTTTAAGCCCCAGGTGTCATTAGTCATTGGATCCTTCCAGTAAACGAAGCATTCAGATGCTTGCCCGATGCGTGTGCCTGAAATTTAAAACACATTTAATTGTTAAAGGCACTAGGTAACTAACAATAATAAATTTAAATACATCAAGAATTTCTTAGAAAGTCCTATTTCAATTTCGAAAAATTTACCAGGTTGAATTTGATAAAAAACCATAAGTATAATAAATATATGTTTGAATGTGAATGCAAGTTTGTGTTGTTGTATGTAGTTAATTCATTTACTAAATTTGAATGTTATAAATTTCACTTTCAAGTTGTGTATTACAATTTTATAACAGATGTATGCTGAAATTTCGGACGATTACTTCCGTAACAATCTAGTGTATATTTAAAACTAGGTTACAGCGGCTGCCGGGATATTTTTCCAATTGCGCTCTTAAAACCAAAATATCTATACCTCGAACGCTAACTAAACTAAAAATAAACTACTATATACCTAGAAAATTTTAATGTGTGTAATACCTATGTAACCAGTATCATCGTTGGTTTTGGTTATGATGTAGATAACATTCAAAACAACATTTTGGTAGGTACATCATTCTAAATAAGAATTAGATTGCCCACGAAATTAAGTAAAATTCTATTACCTACTATTAAAATGATAAATAATATGTCGATCAAAATCTTAGCGGATAAATCTAGAACATCTAGATTGAATCGATCGGCCTTTACTAAATAATTCAAACGTACCTGGTTGGAGTAGTCTCACGTCAAGTATCTTGTCGACTTGGGAGTTATATGCAGTGATGTGAAAGACACATTCAGGGGAGTCCTGGATGCAGGTGATGTTAACGGGTACCAGATCTTCAGATACTTGCTGCCATTTGACAGTGCCGGCGCCGCTTGCCGACACATGGAACACCTCTGCCCATAGTCTGAAAATTAAACAACGCTTAGAAATTGTTCGATATTACCACGATAATAAAAAAATATGTTTAAATTTGTACACGCATACCTACTTGGAGGGAAAAAACAACATAAATCTTATGGACAAATAGGTCATTTTATTAACACCCACCATGGGTGTGTCTGGTCTGGCTGTCTTTTGTCGTACTACTTCAATTAATTATGAAAGAAATAATTTTCCAGATACAATCCTTACTCTCGATAGCTAAATATGCAGTGCCTGCATTACAGTAACCTTATAAGTGGATAGTAGTGTAATGAAATGAAATAAATTCATTCAAATAGGCCTTCACAGGCAGTAATAAATTCCCACAAATATTTATAGGAAATACATACAATAGTTACATAATGAAACATATAACAACATACTTTGTTTATCGACGCATGAATATTTGTTCTGAGTGGGAATTGAAGCCAAAACAATCTGGGTAAAGTCTTCTAACTTGTAGTCATGTGGCCCATACTATTTTAAATATAAACTTAAACTAAGAATTTGCAAAATAATATGTACGGTAGTGGTTGAACTGGATTCCATTAAACTTTGGTGCAATTCATCTTGTTTAGAACGATAGGTTAGAGGTACCATAGGTAATGAAAGTGCAACCAAGTCGGAAAAACTTTTAATAGCTAAACATTTAGTGGGTAGGTACTAATTGGGTTAAATTATAAGATAACTAGTGAACCTTACCATTGTTTTCTTAAAATTTTAAATATACATAAAACTAGTGACCCCCCCACGGTTTTACCCATGTACCCGGGAGATCTTCCATTTTCCCGGGATTAAAAGTAGCCTATGTCCTTTCACAGGGTCTGGACTATCTATGTACCAAATTTCATTTGAATCGGTTCACTAGTTATAGCGTGAAAGCGAGACAGACAGACCGACAGACAGAGTTACTTTCGCATTTATAATATTAGTAGGATGTGTTTAGGTGTAGTTAATGTTGAAAAAACTGAGTTTGTCAGAAATAGCTTGGCCAGAAAACTGTTACATATTTCATGATTTGCACATAAAACATTCCTGTATCACCCACAGCAGAAAAATAAACTAATAAAACTGCTTTACGAAATACAACTGCTGAAATACAGTAATGTATTTTTTTTTAATCATTAATTGTCATTTGAACACACAATATTATGGATGTGAGATATCCTATTAAAGATACTAAAGCTGTGTGATATATTACAAAACCGATGGAAGGTGAGCATATTTTTTTTTGTTATAATCTGCGTCAGAAACTCTCGGTTCCTTAATGTACAGGTTCTAGTACTAGAACATGTCTTCGTATACTTTTATTAAACTTCCATATTGATGGCCATACAATATGATATAACATAGTTTACCTTAGTAAATGTCCGTCACGTCTGCGCGAGTTCTGCCACGGGCTGTCTTCATAGCGGTACGCCTTGCGCAATATGGGCGCGCAAGAGCACGATGACAGCTTATTGCCCATCGTGCGAGTGCCGCACTCGGCGCACTGCACTATGCTGCCTGTAATGTCACACGCGCATCAATATTTTACTGACAGATCCTTGAGAATAGTGTGTTACCTAATTGGCTATTATTTACTCACCGAATCGTAAATAGTATGGCAATGCAACGTTCGATTACGTAGTTTATTTGTTTATTGGTAAAATCATTTGCATTGAATATAACTTACGGAATATCCTACCTGCCTAGCCGTATCTGATACAAGAAAAATATTCAGGCTCATGCACAAACATTTTTGTCCAGAGGGTCGAACCCACAGCTAGTGTTGTAAAAGTCTGAGTAGCTAATCACTAAGCCCGTCAATAAACATTAGTCATAACGTGAGTTACATTTCAATACTAAAATGAAAACTGTGTGTGTGAACAAACCTACTGGATTACCATATACATATACTAGTGGACCAGGCAGACTTCGTTCTGCCCACCAGCGCCACCTACCGGGTCCAAGTATATGTCTAGCTATCCTATCTCTCAAGTTGGATCGAACTGCACATGGTGTGCGAATTTTATTATAATCGGTTAAGTGGTTTAGGAGTCCATTGAGGACAAACATTGTGACACGAGATTTATATATATTAAGATAAAGTAAGTGACGTAAGTGGTAATGAAGGAGAAGATGCATACCCGCGGTCCCGTGATGTCACCAGGTGCCATCGGTGCGCGAGAGCGAGTGTCCGCGGTTGAGACTCTGCGAGCGCTGGGTGCCGTGCCTGTACGGATGTTTCACAACCCCATGCTGCAAAACATAAGCAAACATATCTTGCATTTCACACACAATTACAAACCTTGGCATCAAAACTATTATTAGAATTGGGATCATCATACCTTACGGATCAACAATTCACAGTTGTATTACACACTATGATTTGCTCTAACATTTAAATTTGTAGTCTCCTTTCGAAGATGTTTAATATAACTTAAACTAACGAATCGTATATATAGTAAATAAACTTATGAGTTATAATGGGATGGAATATGTGTATTATTCTAAGGATAGCATGCTTATGAAACCCATCCAGGAATATTTAATCATATTGCAAGTAAAAAACCGTGTGGTGTCGTGGGACACCGGATAGGAACGAAGGTCCATATTTTAAAAATATAAATTTTAAGTTCTATTCGCGATATAAGAAAAAATATAATTCGGGTATACTTTCCTCACCAACCGACCAAACTATTTAAATACTATTTAAATAATTTGAATTAAGAACGAAGAAAAAAAGCCAAAAAATTCAATTGACGTTCCAATTTCAAACCGACACAATAATAATCTCACGTCACGGAACTTCGTTCTAAAATTAGTCATTTAATAATTTAATTATTAAAATTGTGTGTCTGTTATTTAATATTCATGGTTGTTATTGTGTTTTATTATATTTTTTTTTTATTGAAAGCTTATAATAAACAAGTACGTAAAGTGATACAAACATGCTTGAAAGATTAAGGTATGCATTAACAAAAAGACAAGCTGCAAAAAATTTCTTTATGTTTATTCTTTAGTAGATTTATTAACGTGGCCTGTAAAAAAAAAATCTTAACATTGTGTGAGTTAAATTAAGTGTTACATTACCTACAGTACATAACTACAAAAATACGCATCGAGAACTTCTATGACAAAGTCAAATACGCGCATGTCGATCCGTGAAAGATATCTACTTAAAGAACAAATATATATACGAAATTGCTCAAATAATTTATTTTTGTTTTCTTCTGTAATAACTAGAACTCCTATATCAACTACCTATAATTTTCTAATTAACATTGAATTGCAAAACTAGCACAGATTCCATTAATATTTCCATCTGAATTTCATAACTTCTATGGAATTGGTTGAATGGATGAACCAAACTTATTTGCGCTGACACGGAAAATTCTCCGAATTCGTCCTATATTCTTCAATAGCTTATGTTCTAAATATGTATAGGATATCGTAAACTCATAACAAAAACCATTTAAGAGGTAATAACTAGGAGGTTGGAAGAATACTCATAAATAAATATAAAGTTGGCAGGTAGGATAATTTAATAATTTATCACGTTATTTGATAATCATAATCAAACATATTGGAGGTAGATAATTTCATTATCGTGTACCTTATATCATCACCAATGTAAATCAATAAGTAACCAACGTTTATTTTTGAAGGTAAGTATCTACAGACATATTTTGTAACTTATACTCTATCTAAAGAAAACAAATGGTAAAATTCCTAAAAAGTAACTGACTCGTACCTTAAAAATGTATTTAAAAAGAAATATCGAAGACCTATATTTCTAGAATGTTTGAACTATTGAAGCCTCAGTCTGAGTCTATCGTATAAAATAGTAATTAAAATTCTAGCGCCGCATTTCGATCTCGACGGTTGGCGGTGCCTTCAATCATAGTAGATTAGTCTAACTGAATGTGGGTCAACTCAGTTTGGCTTCATATTTAAAACTGCCTCACTATGTATGGTTCCTATATCCATTTGAAGTATGTAGGTGTGTTCATTAGAAAATGATGGGAGTTTCTACCTTATTTTTTCTATGAAGAAAAACCTTCGTTGCTTATTAGCTTTGTAAATGTAATATTTCAGCAGATTCTTGTTTAGTTGCAGTTAATTCTTTATAAACGGTAATCGATAATATAATTATAGGAGTATGATATTGTTATCTCATTAGTTATATGATTACTTATTCATTGTATTATATAGTGTATGCATATACTGCGGTAACACGATACTTACGCCCATGTACCTACTTACTTAGACTTGCCTGACTTAATGTTAATCATTATAATAATCGTATTCTATGATTTACTAGTTAATGCTGCTTATAACATTTCTAGATACTTAGCAGATACTGCATACAACTTTTATTTATATAACACAAAATTATTTAGCGATAGTTTAATAGACATATAATAGCGTTAAGACATATAGTACATATAATAATATGAATATTTATTTATTATGTATTAGGTGTTTTATACAAATTTATATCGTTTTGTTTAAAATAGAACGAGTGAACATGCATTAAACTGATTGCTGAACACGAAATTACTGTGCATGAATTTTTAATTATGATTTCACATAACGTTAAGTCATATTTCTATTTATTGGCTTAAAGGCCTCATGGTAAAGACATTCACGAGGGAGGTAGGGGATACAAACACTCCATGTGCAAATTATTTAACTGTATTACGAACCTCGAAATTGTTCCAATTTTGCGCAGAAAATTTTGCAGCCTCCACGCTCTCTTTAGCACCCATATTTACGAACTTGTGAAATCACTCTGAATGAACTATGACAATTCGATTTCGATGCGTTTGCTCTGAGCTCGTGACACTAATGTGCACTACGACCGATCTCTCTATGGAAATACGGTTTTGATAAGCATTAAAATACCTCTAACGTTGGCTGTTCGCAAAGTTAAAAATTCACTGCGTTGAATAGTAAATGAAGGGTGCTGTATGTTGCAGCGATCTAGCGCACGGGCGGCACGGATGCAGGCGCGGCGTGTAAACACCGCCAGCTGCTGGCGCGGCACCGATCCGCAGCTCCGGGCTGCTCGCCTGCTCGCGCCGCACGCCCGCACCGCTACTGGGATACGAGACCCCTCGTCCACCAACACTATATGTGCTTATATAGATTAGCCAAATCTAGTCAGGGCTAGACAAACACTATAGATGATGATATAAAATCTCAAAGTGCGCAGATTGTAAAGTGTGATGATGTTACAGTTTGGCGAGCGGTGCGGCAGGGTGACACCGGCGACTCGGTTAAACGTCAGAGCAGACTGGGTCGCGATCTAAGCGTGCGTGGCGGCGCTGTGTGCGCACAGTCGCACCGGCCGCCACCGCGCACCAGCCGCCCGCCGAAAGCCGAGACGCAGCGACGCCCAAACCTAGCGACTACGGCGGCCAGCGCCCTCCTTCGCTAACATACACCGGCAATATATTATAATATTGTAATAATAACCACGTAAATTAATAGTGAATTAGATAATTGATTTCAACACCAGTAGAACATATGCTACTAATAGTATTAATAATTTTTCTATCGAGATTATGAAGATCATCAATGGACATTCGTAGCGGTGCGGCGTGGGGCGGGAGCTGCGCGCGCATACAAGCCGAGGCAACATTCGATTTTGGTCCATGACTCTTGGATGCTTACCTACTGTAGCCCAACGAAAGCTTTAAATAGTTCATTTTAGATGAAGATGAGTCCACGACCACTGGACAAGACTAAGTCTAGTTTTATTATATATAGCAAACACTCCTTAACCCCTATGAGTAGGTACTATCAATATAATAAGTAACCTATAACAAAAATCTGTTTCTACGCTTATTATCGAATAATAGCTCAGACTTGTTACACTGACCATAAATATATTAATTCCGCACACAGTAGGTAGGACGCTTCTACAAATTAAAATAATGACATAAGTAATAATAATAAATCTAAAACACAATCTTAAACCACAAATATCAAACCTATTCCTATAACATATAAAGATAGGTAGGACCTACCTAACAAATTTAGGTTAGGATACGAAACCAAATATATAAATCATTGTATCATTAGTAAATTGGATTGGTAAAATTTGGGAAAAATATAAATGTATTGAAATGGTTAATCTAGAATGTAGTGGGGGAAGTCATAAAGCTGCTCAAAATAATTGGTGTTGCTGGTGATATAAAAATTACATTCTCTTACTAACCGTACAATACATCAAAATATTTTGTCCGTGACTCATTCTGTTTACGGGTCTCCTAGCCGTGACATACGGACGGATGGATTAATAACAGCTGTTTTACCAACTGCACATTATCTGACCTTTTAAAATAAAATATTAAAGAGGAAGTAGGTACCCAAGAACAAGAAGCCAGCCCATGTGTAATGTGTGTTTCATGTTTTTTAGCGTATCATTTTCAACTAACTTCTGCCTCTCGGTTTCACCCACGCAGATCACGTTCCCGTAGGGAATACGAGAACTAACTAAAATCTAAGACACTCATCAATAACGTGGCTATTGGTACAATAATTTTTAAAATCGGTCCACCAAAAACGACCCCCTACAACCTTTACCTATTGTATAATATTAGTAGGTAAATATTATATAATAATGAGTAAAGTCATTGGCTATAACTAAAAATGTTCATAATTTAGTTATTAAATGCTATTTTAAATTAATAAATAAAAATGTTCATAATTTAGTTATTAAATGCTATTTTAAATTAATAAATAAATTTCCATTTGGTTAGTTGTCGTTTACATCTCATCAAAATCTGTGGTGTTATTACTATACTTTTAACAAATCGAAAATTGAACAAATAATTTATACCTAAGGAATGAGTTAATTTATTACTTGAATATGTCAAATTTAAATTATTTTTAACAGTAGCGGACCCGGCAGACTTCGTTTAGCCCATCAGCACCACCAACCGGGTCAAAATTGATGTATTTATACATAAAAACCTTCGTAATTGGTAACAACCGCATTAAATCTGTTCAGTAATTTTTGTGTCCATCGCGTTTAGACAGACAGACAGAGGCGGCGGGGACTTTGCTTTATATATATAGATAATATTATTTTATTACCCAAATTGATTGAATAGGTATATTTATGTTACGTATTGTCCTAATAGGTCGGTACAGAAAATAGGTTAAGAGGGTGAGTAAGCGCAGTGTGTATGTTCAGTTTCGTATCATGCCAAAGTATATTAATAACAAAAATCTCATTATTGACCATAATTCAGTATAGGTAGGTTTACAATCGTCTATTTTTATCAAAATTGTTATTTTGTTCTTCAATTGAGTTCTTCAAACTATATGTGATATGAACATATTATAGATGCATTTCAGACAATATTTCAGGAATTTAATGTAATTAATAACGTTAAATTTTAACTTATATAATGAGAATGGTAAGTTTAGTTAAGTATAGCTGCACGAACTTATTATTATTTACATTGCGCAATTAATACATTAGATATAAACTAAAATAGGCACCCACTCATATTGCTTACTAAAACAATTAATAATATTCGAGCGTTGGTAAGGTCTACTGCGTATCAGAGAGAGTCGCGAGACGTTTTATATATATAATTTATCTCTGCATTAGATGCACAGCATCAAAGTTACACTTTTGTTCGTAACGTGGTGTTGGCTGCCTACTCTGTTTACTCCGTTCCCTGTAAACTAAACCATTCACTCAGTGATGAGTAGGTCAAACATAAAGTATAACTAGAAGGGTAACTTCTAATCAGTTTTCACATGCAGTGTCTTTCGTCTTAGTTTTATTATGGAAATTATGAATATTCCATGTTTTAAGATTGTTTGGTATCTACTGTACTTATTGGTTGGTACTGTGGTATCTGGTTAATCTAATAATTAGTTAACAAAAATAAACCTTACGAAATGAACCTAAGTATTGAGGAAGGCTATATATCATCTCGCTAAGATTAATAGGAGCGGCGCATCGAAACTACTTCACTGATCTGAATAATACTTACCAATAGAAAGCCACATTATATGCGAGTGTCATAGGCTATATTTTATCCCTGTATTCCTACGGAAACGCGATGTACGAAGGTATGTGTGTGTATGTGCATGTTCATTTAGATATCGACAGCCAATGAGAATAAATATAAAAAGCATAAACTTATACTTATTGTAGTATTTTTTCCATCATCTTAAATTAAGTATAACAAAGTGATAAAAATATTTAATGTTACCATTTTTTAAAGATCAAGATGCCTACGTAATCTCTCGACCGAGTATCACTTGAGAACGGCTTGGTTCTTTTTTGTCAGGGCATGGTTTAAATGAAACAAATCATCGTAGGGCAATCTCAATAACAAAAAAAAATGACGTTTGGCTGTCAATTGAGAAGAATTCAAGAAAAACGCTAGCTACGTTTGGTTTTTGCAGCAACCTACTTTGATCCGATCGTTTTTTTTATACAATTAAATCAAAAACTTGAAAATTTCTTTAAATCCTTTGATTCAATTATATTTTATTTTTGTATATCTATCTAATAAAAAGTGTCTATTCGTGATCTAACTCCTAAATAGGTCATTAGATCACATTGCGAAGTATAACAACTCCCGGAGTAAAAAGGCTATACAGTGTCTGGCTATTTTGATTCCCTTGCGGCACAGATATGCCAAAAATACTCTGCGGTATCTACACAGCAGCGTGCGATTTTCCCTAGTTCTGCCTTCTCCAATACAAGCAGTGCAATGCAGCTAGAGAGTGGTATCCCACAAGACACGTTGACTTTGTTAATCCTTACTAATATTATAAATGGAAAGTAACTTTGTCTGTCTCTCTTTTACGCTAAAACTACAGAACCGATTAAAATTAAATTTGGTACACAGATAGCCTAGAGCCTGATAAAGGATATAGACTACCTACTTTTTATCTCGGGAAAATGGAAGATCTTCCGGGTACGCGGGTAAAACCGCGGGAAGCGGCTAGTTATGTTATAAGGATGTGCACTGAAACATTAATATAACCTACACAATAAAACACAGGCTATAATTACTACTGACTTTGTAGAGAAACAAGATGCAGCAAGATATATATAAATATATTTTTTTACAATGTTGTTATTACATTGCCATAAAAGCTACGTTTAACAGATAAGTATATATATTTTTGTGCTGTATTCATAACATTAAAGTAATAAATAAATATTATGTGTTGTATAAATACGTTATGACCAAGCAGAAGGCTATATTTTACGAGCCTTTCAAATTTTGTTCCATATAGGGATAGATATAAATGTGTGAGCTGCAGGTTTGGCTACTAGTATCGATTTCCGCAAGGCTAAGCCCAAATGTCTTATCATCTTATCCGTGAAGTTTTCGTTAAAATATTAGTTACAGTTTCTATGGTTTTTTATACAATTAACATGCAGTATTTATACCTTACGAGCTGTGATGAACTATAAATATTTTATCAAGATTGACTCCCATATTGTTTTCTTGTTTAATATATACAATGATGATGAACCACAAGAGTAAAATTTTTACGTTAAAAGCAATTAATTAGCATATATACAATATGTACCGAAATCTGCAGACTTCTAAAAACGCCTTTAATCAGAGATAATTAAATAAAAAACCAGCCTAGTACGATTTAAAATAGCGGAAATTTGCTGTTTAGGATTACGTACAAAATATGACTGGGTGATTAGTGACTCTAGGTTTCTAGCACACTAATGTTTGGTGTGTATGAATATATCTGTATCCTCTGTGTCTGGACGTAAATATTTATATACCTATGTAATTAGAAATAAGAAAGAACTAAATGCAGTTATGTAGTTTATCAGTAATCTGGTTATACAAGTAGTTTGTTATCAGATATGCTGTGTGTGAAAAATCTCCCTAAAACATAGATGATATATACCTATCTCAAGCTTTTTATCCCAGCATAGCAGAATATGAGACACTGCTATTTTACAATATATATAAATAAATAAATAAAATTTATTTATTTTTTATATAATATTTTTATTTATTTATTTATTTATCTGCATAATTACTTTGTTTTTACTTTATATAAAAGTTATAACTATTTATGTTATCAATTTTAGAATGGGTAAGTACTTATATTAGTTTCTGGTTACAGATAAAATATGTTTTCATGTAACCGTTTTGGTAAATGAGAATTTTAGGGGAAAATACCATATTATGATGGGGCATATGGCAGGCGTGTTAGCTATTCTGACTTGTTACTTAATTTACACTTAGTTTACTTACTTACAAACGATTTTGTAAGTAAGTAAACTAAGGGTCTGATAAATCTATATGTATAAAAAAATCTCTATTTCCCTTGGTCACGGCATCACGCGTGAACGGCTGAACGGATTCGGCTAATTATTTTTGTTGTGTTTGTTATTGTCTGAAGAAGGTTCTTATTAAAGACAAAAATAACAAAGTCGTATAGAAATTTTAAGTTAATTGAATTACCATAGTTATTAACTTTCTAACGTAACGCGCTTTTGACTGAATTGAATTGAATATCGACAGCCCGATTGGCTATGTCGTTAGTAACTTTGACTCTCAAGCCGCGGGTCGTGGGTTCGAATCCCACCTAGGACAAACATTTGTATGCATAAATATGTCTGTTTGTCCTGTGTCTGGATGTAATAAATATCTATATAAGTATGTATTTAAAAGTAGTTTATATAGTATATCAGCTATCTGGTTACCATATCACAAGATCTGCTTAGTTTGGAATCAGATTGGCCGTGTGTGAAAAATGTCCCAGGATATTTATTATTTATTTAATATAACCTTTTTTGATGGAGACTTTGTTTAACGGAGACGATAAGATGCAGACGAAGTTGCGCAGGTTAACTAGTATTTGATTATTGACAACAAACTTTTTGCACTTCAATTTAAATATTATGCAGTCAAAATTAAACTTGTCTCTACAACTATGACATAATTTATGTAGGTAATATTTATTATCTTTAATCATTTCAGCTGAATTAAAAAAATATAAAAGCAAGCGGTTCTCAAATAATACTTTGTCGTTCGTAAGTGCAATGCTTGTATATATATACTAGCTTCCGTACTGCGGTCTTACCCGCATTCCCGGAGGATCTTCAGAATATGTTTAATAGAATATAAATAAATATTCTGTGTTTTCAAATAGATAATATTAAAAAATCCTCATAAACACATGCAACCCTTTTTACGGGTACCTAGTTTAGAAAAAAATGGAACAACGTTTTTTGTTACTTGTATATTAATGAAAAGTATTTACTGTGGCTTTGAAAACGCTACTACGAAAAATTACGAAGATTCATATAAATTTCCAACCGATTTGGTACCCTTAGGGGTGGAATATTTTTAAACCTTTCTTAGTGCACACCTACGCCACCTAAGGAACTTTAGTGCAAACTTTTATGCTTTCATGTTAGACCCAGTGGTTGCAGCTGTGCATTGATCGATCAGTCGGACAGTTTCTTCTTTTATATATAGAGATATGAAGAACTCGGTGAAGAGAGGATTAAACGAAAAACTTAAAATATAAATAACAATTCCCTGATGAACTGTTACATTATGGCTTTTGCTAATTAGTTTGCTAGTAGCAGTAGTCAAATGTTTATGTTCATAACATTAGGTGTCTAGATTTTGTTTTAGAAATAACTTTATAAATAATTCTACGCCCATACTGTCAGTACTTTTTTCTAATAGTGATTTCATAACGTAAGTAAGGTATTACGTTGCAAGTAATTAACCAACTAATATTAATTTAACGTCTATGTAGGTATATGTACTTACGTATCTTTGGATTTTTTTCCTAACTAGTTCCCGTGCCTTGGTATAAAGTCAGTGCAACAAGTCAAGGCTATATTTTTTTAACTTAAAGAGTAAACTTTCTACTCTTGAGAACAACTACCTCATTTTAAAAATGATAGTACGTATATTATAAATACCTCTTATCAATACCTAGATGACTTTCTGCGGCATTACTTTTCATCAAACTAAGAAATACATTCATCTAATTTCAAGGCCATTTAAAATACACTGTCGGAATAAATAAAACTACAATGAAAATGGATGATAGTATGCACGAGTCAATCACCAGATTATATGGTCTGGGAAGCTCGAAGTAGATACATAAGATGCAGTATGATGCTTCTAATGACTAAAAGCTTTAATGTTATCTATACTATACTATTGTCTGTATCGATCACATCTAACTTACCATAAGATCATATCAACGTGAATTATTATCCAAGTTATTTATTTGTTAGGAACTGACAACTGGATTATTTATTTAGTACACATTTTTAACGACCACAAAACTATACCTATTTACTATTATAATAACGCATTTCCCTGAATCATAATATAAATTTTCGTATTTAATTTATAAATAACGGTTTGCTACCTATTTAACAATATCTGTGCCTTATAACCTACCCCGTTTCGTAAACTGAAGGTCTACCTTTGGTTTACATAATTAAAACAAAATCGCTTATTTTAGAGCCATGTTTACTACTTCATTATTTTAAGATAATGTAGCAATAAAATACTTATATTGAGAAATGTTGCAAATAATAAACATTTATCAGCAGTATTTGGTATAAAATATCGGTATATAACTATCTTCTGTATTAAAACAGTTTCTCTTAGAAACCTAAAATCAATTATACCAGGTAATTTGTACATACTAAAGGAAAATAACTAAGCCTTTGAGCAAAAAAATTTGCAACGTGACAAGTCATTTGAAAATGACACCGATGCATCTGGCCTTTAGGGGCGGTGTCGACTTATTTACGGAAAATCCAGGTTGGGAAATATGATTACGAACATACAGGAGCTTATGCACAACCTCGATATACACCTCATTCACTAATATAGCTCAGAATTAGAGCGAAAAAATAGGAAACGTCAAATGATTTGCACTGGAGCCGTGCAGGGCGCGGCGTGCGTGATGGCCCGTACGGAGCGCGACGCGGCACACACTAGGGCGGGCGGCGGACACGGCGGCGTTACGTCAGCGAGGGGCCAGGGGCGAGGGGAGGGCCTGCTCGAAGGGAGCCCCGCACTACTGCATCCTCCGAGCGCCCATCTTCGCCCGGCTCCGCTGAAAAACGTGACATCTCCGCTCCGCGCGGCGCGTCCCTCGCCCCTCCGCCCGCGTGAGCCGCATCGCATGCCACCCCATCTCTATCCAAGGACTGTGCTGTCACTTCTCATGGTAATTTTCTGCAGGAGCTTATTAACCTTGATAATATTATATTGATACAACTTTGGCACATTGAAATTGGAAACTGTACCTTCATTTTGGAATATCTAAATCACCCTGCCCTTGTCGTATATTTTTTTAAGATAGTAAATATTGAGTGTGTGCCTATATGTATACAGAATATTATGATAAGATTAGGTAGTTTTAAAAAGTTCTAGTTATTTTTGTTATAGTTTCAAGCTTCTCAATGATAATAGTGTTCAGTGCTTTGGGGATTGGAAAAGGTAATGTGTAGCGATCAATTCTTATATTGATTATGTTCTAATAGATTTAAAATTTATCTACAATATCTTATTATTAGATGATATATCAATAAACAACAACTTTTTTATTTATTATTTAATTTTCTTTGAATAATAATAAAAAACAAAATTTAAACTCTAAACATAAGAAATCCTTAAGAAAGCATTCAGCAATTATATAACGGGAATATAATTGCTAGAATGTATAAATGTTAATTAACTTACGAATAAACTCTATTCAACGAATTAAATTATGAGGTAGATGTTTTCAAAAAGTCTTTCTTTTAACCTTAAAAATAATGACATAATAACTAGAGATATAAATGTAAAGTAAGTAACCCGTAATGTCTACACCTATATTGAAATCCTTAAATAAATATATATTTCAGAAGTACTTTATATCAACCAAAATTGAAGAAATACATAATACGAAAAATATTATTAACATTGTGCCAGAACTACTAGAAACTTGATATTTATAAACTTATCAATTGCTTCATAATAAAAAAATTTTATAAAAGTCCATAACACAAATGTTTGTATCAACGATGGTATTTAATTTATCTACCTGCAGATTTGAAGATTACATGTTAAATAAAAATTCTTAAAGTAGGTAACAATTCGTCTGTTTTCTGTTATGATTATTACATTTTTGTTAAATATTGGACCTATATTTGCCAATTTCAGACAGATTTGAATTGAATTTGAAATTATCATCTTTATCGATAAAATCGTAAGTAGGTAATACATATAATGCACATGTACTAAGTTTATACAACATTGCTCCTCGTACAAGTCAATAAATTGATTGATGAATAATACAATCACAAATTTAACTATTATTCAGTTTATAAATGATATATTGCATTTAAAATATTATTATGAACAATGATAAAAAAATTTCACATCCATACATTAGACGGTAATTTGGTCTAACACTTGTCTTCTACTCTCTTCTTCATAAGTAAATATAAGTATTAATTTATAGATTAGTAATATGCATTTATGTGTGTATATTTGTAATGAACAAACTTCAAAACTGCACAGTAGTTTTGAAGTTTGTTCATTACAAATTGGATTTGGATTTCAAAAATTCTTTAGTTATTGGAAATCTACATTTCAAGGAGTAACATTAGCTATATTTTATCCCTGTATTCCCACGGGAACGGGAACTGTGTGGGTAAAACCGTGCGGAGGCAGCTGTCATAAAAAAATATAATAAGAGACTATTGAGACTAATATGTCAGGAAACAGAACTTATAATACATAAAAACAATAATATTATGAAAAAGAGGGTCAACTAATTACCGCATAATTACAAGTAATATATAAATAAAAATGTGAACACAATTGTTTGAGGTAAGATAATACATTACTTTAAGGGCCTTACTCTTAAAACTAAATATATTCAATATATCTTGAGGTAGTTTAACACTAATATTTCCTTATTACGCGATACATTATTTGCACTACTACATTTATGATAATATTTATTAGTCTAAAAAAATATAGGCAAAATTAATTCAACACATCGATGGGTTTCTTTGTAGAAAATATTCAATAAATGATATGATACCTTAGTAATTGACCGTACAGAGATGCTTTTAGGACTGAAGTCAATATTATTATAGAATTTGAATTTATGATTACACTGGTTAACAAAAAATATTTTTTTTTGTTCTCAAAATAAACGCATTTTTAAATACGGCAACATTTATTTTTAACAGCTTCTATTTTTGAGTTATAGCTAACTACCCTCAATTACCTACTATTTTTATCTTTAAATTTCGAACAATCGAAGAACGTTATTGGGGTTGCAACTTGATCTACCAAAAGTCGTTCATTTAAGGGAATCTTATGAAAGATCATTAGAGATGTATTAAAATATATATAAAATTTTTGTCAAGACAATCAAACGGTATTTATCACAAAGTAGAGCTGTTAGAAATCTCTCAGTATTTTTTAAAGTGCAAAGAAATACCTACACACAAACGGAAAAAAATAAAGAAAACAAAAATTCTGTTGACCAGTGTTATGAGTGTTATTCCTTCGGCTTTGTAATTTCGGTACGTTTCAATGATTTTAAAATGTCATTTAAAAATGACTTCTTCAGAATTGGACACACAATATTGCACGTTTTAAAAAAAACAGCCATGGGTCAGACGCGCTACGATTGGTTTATGCATTCCGCTGTCAGTTCAAATGTACATTTCATTAATAATTCGTTAAATAAAAATAATTCGGAGTAATTTTCCGTACTACAATTTTATCAGAAAATAGTATTTTGTGACCTAAGGTGGACAACACCTGTTATTGAAAAATTTCCATGTTTACTTTTGAAATAGGTACTACTACCACATGGTTGTTATAATCTTTGGAGAATATGTCGTAATGCAATCTCTATACAGATACAATTATTAGTATTATTATTCCTATATAAACTAGCAGTAACGTTTTGTGAAGAATAATATAATCGATTGGAGGGTCATTTAAGTATCTTCCCACATTTAAATCAAGACTTTTACTTATGATTAGGCTTTTGAGCAAACGTAAATCGCAAATGTTATATGTACTTGGCATAATTATCTGCTTGTATAATGCTATCAACTTTTTACTCCACTGAGGCGACAATAAATTAAGCCATTATCATTTACTTTCCTACTGAATATTTTCTACATTATCAGAAGATAAGTTTCTTTCATAATTATTAACTGAAAAAAAATAAACATAGTTCTGAACAAATAGTTTCTGTTTTGGATCGCGTTTACAAATAGGTACATATAGTATATTTCCCTTAATATTAATTAACGCTTCTATGGTAAAAATGTTTGCTAAACAGGCATGGCTCAATTTATTTTCTCCAGTGTGAATGATGATTTTATATTATGAACTATATTTTTGTATCAAACAGGGCAAGTCTTCAATTTGTCTCACTGTAAATCCTTAATTATATATCTTTACAATTATTGCAACAATATTAATTTGACTTTGGCACATTAACTTTAACATTCATAATGTAAGTAGGGGTAGGATACATGAATACCTACTGAAATAGAAATATAATAATATCTTATATGATTCTTTGTTGATAAAGGTTTTTTTCACCTTACGATTTGTACTTTTCATTCAATATAATATCTACTCCTTGCCATAAACACTTTTCAAACTGCATTATAGTTGTATGTTGCATTCCAAAACTAAAATACACATAATATGGGCGGCAGTTCTAATGCAAACTATTGACGGAGGTTCCCAAGGTAAGCCTTCAATAAAATTTGCGCCTTTTCATTTTGTTCATAGCCAGTCACTATACAACTATCTTAAAAGGTACACTTTTTAAAAACTAATATATTAACATAAAGTTTGTCATAATAGAATATAGCAACAAAAATTAATAATAATGTTGTAAACACACACTTAACTTTGGGTAAATACCAATATGCGTAAAATAATTAAGATATTGACACTCGAACACATACATTTTGTACTTACGTTACATTTGAAAACATAGGTCATAAAAAATACTATCAATAAAAATTATGTATAATTGTAAAGTTTTGTACTATAAAATGGGTTTGTACTGATCAGTCTTGTACTTACTTTCTGTTATATAGTTTAACTGTAACTTAATTGAGGTAGGTAGTTGCATATCTAAAATAAACGGAATTAGATTTTAGTATGTTAAATGATGATTTTCGATTTCATTTGATTATTACTTTGCTTTGTAAATTGCTTAGTCATCGCTATGAGCATCGCCGGGAGATAATTTTTATGACATAACATACCTTAGATCAAAAACATTGATAATATTTTATCAGCTGTTGACCTAGGTTTATCAGAACTAAATAGTCAAACCTCAAAAATATTTTTTTTACCTTTCAAACGGATCAAACATTAAAATTTGATAAGTTTAATAGTAAATCCAATAGTAGTTTGTGAAAAAAAAAACTAATTCGACACTCAATTACGTGTCTAAAAAATATCTACATAATTTATGATTTTTTATCCTGTAAAATAAAATGTGGAACAAAATTAATTCAACAATTGAAGATGAGAAATAATTTGATTATCAAAATACCTTAGGTATCAATGTTTCTATTGGATCTACTATAAACTATTGAAGTTAAAATTACCCCCAGACAATTTTATAGAAAACAAAGCTTCAATCAGCGTATGACGATTGAACATTTGTCAATGTAATTAAAGAATTAGTGGGATTTCATCAATGAAGAATTGCTGGTATTCAGACGGCACATTAATATGCCAGTAGTTTGAATGATCCAATTATGACTGATGTGGGCTGCTTGACTGACTCCCTTGGGAGCTGCTTGAACTCTTCGACTGCGGGTCATCTCTTTTCTTTTCAACCTTGAAACAAATGTGAATAGCTTTATTATAGGTACAATATTATAGGTATATAAGAAACTATGTGCTGCATATATTATTTTTTGCGAGAGGAATTTAATAGATAAATTTACGAATGACGTGCAGTAATTTGACGATTCTGCTGGTAGGTACTTGATCGAAAATTTTTGCTTAAGATTTGATAACTGGATGGTACAAGGTACATTTAACATTTTTTACTTACAAATAATAAGCTGTACCTACCCTTAGTAAGGCAAACATATAGATACATCACGAGATTATCTCGGCCTTAGCGTAGACGCAACTTTTACCTCAACTTTTGATTTATTTTATCGAGTTCTAAGTTACGGACCGTAGAAAAATGGAAAATTGATGAGAAAACAAATCAAGATAATATTTTCATGGTATATTTATAAATGTTTGTGATTCTGAATTGTTGAGGTACCCGATAATGACCACACACCATATTGGCACGGAGAATTGTGTGTTAATAGTCCTAACACTTTTCATTGAAGGTAGAAGCTTCAGCAGCTTTTTAAGTGAAATAATAATGCATAATGAAATATTCAAAAACTGAATATAGTTTTACCTTGATAGGGCAATCAGCGATCAGATGGTCCTCACTCTTGCAATTGTGACATCTCTTTGGTTGCGGCCCAATGCTGCACTTAGCCGCTATGTGGTTAGCAAACTCGCCGCAGTTATAGCAGCTGAAACAACACAAAGAAAATCTTCACGACGACTCAATAAATAAAATTACAAAACTAACACTTCTCTTATGTTTTATTACTTTTGTATGATATAACTTTGATGTCCAATTAAATAATACATATTTATTGTCATTCTAGTTAAAATTTACCTAGTAAAAATAATTATTTATATTAGTCGTATGCGAAGTTTGTGAGTGTGGATGTGTGGATGGATGGATGTTTGTTACTCTTTCACGCAAAAACTACTTGACAGATTTGGATGGAATTTGGAACACAGAGTGTTTATAATATGGATTAGCACATAGGCCACTTTTTATCACGGAAATATTGCAGCTCCCCCGGAACGCGGGTGAAACCGCGGGGAGCTACTAGCTAGTCATATACCTACTAACTTTGGGTTTTTGTGTGTCCATCTAACGTCAATAGAACATGGATAAATAATTTCAAATAATTGTAGGAAGCTGATAACAAATAGTTAAGTATCGCGTCATTCTCCTGAAATTTATTTTCCGGAATTATTATTGCGATAACCCCTTGACTATTGTATCATGCCTGCTAACTATGAAGCTAAATATAATTTATACGAATTGGAAATAATGTGTTAGATAATAGACTACATAGTTAATGTCAACAATGTACTTAATTAATAGGTACCTACAACAATCATGTAATACAGGTTTAAAACACTGATTCGAAACATTAGAATGGAAACAAATTGTTACTGCTTTTTAAGGCTGTATACCAAACTACTGAAAACCATTGTGACTGATACCAATCCGGAAAACAAAACATTTATGTTGTGTATTGATTCTTGAAAATTATTGACCATCAATAACATTCGTTAACATAGAAATTTCCGGACTCTCAAAAATATGTATCCTTAAGTTGGATGTATGTAACGGCATCCCAAACGACCGAAGAGCGTATCGACTAAAGGCCAGCGAAAAATCAATGTGTCACGATCGGAAATAATCAATTTAGTTAGTCACTTGACAATAGCTATTTTTATAGCAGTTTACCGTATCTTCCTGAATCGTTTTTTTGACAGAGGGCGACGATGGGATCCCTGGCAGTCAACAGCAGAAGGCCCCGAGACACGTGTCGCCTCCAAACCTTTATCTGATTCCTGACACTCAAATTCCACTTCCTCTTCATCGCCAAGTGAACGGAACCCTGGCATTTGTATGACGCTCTGTAAAATAAAAAGTATGTAAGTAAGATGTTTTGTGGTCATGTTCGTTAATACATACTAGGATTAATCGTATATATTTTTGATTAGAGTAAGTTTATGGTGAGAAACACAATAAATGGTGTCATGGTGTCGCAACATGATATGAACTATGCGATAATGTAGGTATTTATAATATTAGTTATTTGCAAACTATTACGATGTTAGTGCCAATAGATATCTGTCAGTAGATATAAATAAGTAATCTCAGACAATATTAAACACAAGAATAAACATTTTCAGCTATTATTACAACCTCCAAATTCCATGAAGTGGAACTAAGTTTTACTTATCACTTATGAGAATAAAATCAACGTTATTATCGGTATCCAGTAACATAGTCTTGACCTAATATAAGTTTTACCGCTAGCGTCGCTGCAACCGAACGAAGTACAAGTTTGGTGGCGCAAATGTATAGAAAAAACATCCGGCCTTGATAAGCCGAACAAACAAATAAGCGCACTATCGGGTCAACCGCTAGATACGCCGGAATATTTTATAAAAGATTTATTTCCCTTCGTTCACATCAGATCAAGTTATACATTTATATAAAAACGGTTCGTTTTGTCGATGATTAAAGTGTGTATTAAAGTACCACAAAAAGCCGTTGAATTATCAAAAAACCCATGGTCATATTATGAGGAAAGTAGCAAAATGTGTCAGAAAACATGTTGTTACAAAACAATACAACAATTTACTTCAAACTGATGGAAGCATTAAAATAATTATACTTTAGTATACAGATACATCTTGAATAGTTCACTTCAGTTATTTTTATAGTCTGATGACTTATGTCATTCTCTACCCTTCTCCTTGAGAGCAGTGGTGCCGGCAATACCAACATACTTACTTTTTTTTCGTCTTAATTTATTTAATTTATTAATTTGGCATAATTACGTATTTAACACTATATAACACTGATAAGTTAAAATTATTAAGCACTCGAATGGTCAGGCTGTAGGTAAAGTTCTCCTATATTTAATAGATCATGCAAAGAAATCAACAGAAATCTACAGCTACTCTATTTTTAAACGACTTTATTATTTTTCTTTTTCTCAAATTTCAGGGCTGCGTACAAAAATGGGATCATTTGCAAATGATTTCAAAAAAAGATCTTAGTCACCTGGTGTACGAAAACATCTTGGCCACCATCGTCAGGGGTAATGAACCCCCAGCCCTTCGCCACATTGAACCACTTGCAGCGCCCGCGCCGCGTCACCCCTGTCACGCCGCTGCCGCTCGCGCTCGCACCTGCAACCAATATTACCCTTGTTAACATTTATAATAATTTAAATATATTCAAATTTAATATTCAAACGATGAACAGACATAAGTGACCACAGTTGGATCGTATTAATATCAACTGTACTTGTGGTCTATAACATTAATCTAAACACTGTCTTCAGGCTTCAGTTCACTGTTGACTGAAATGGTCCTCCAGTTTTATTGGGTATTAATTCTTCAAACTTCATTATAGATATTGAAATAGATTCAATATTTATACACTGTAAATATCCAACATAGCAAAAACAACATAATCGTCTTAAAAATATATATAGGCATATCACCTTTTTTTGTAAATAATAAACACAAAATCGAAGTCATATAAAAAACTCTACATATGTTGGTCTGTCTGTCTGTTTATTTTATCTGTGAACAAGTCCAAGTGTGTGGAAGTACCTACCACCGTAATTCCGAAATACCTTAACTAAAGAATTTGCAAATATCTAATAAGTAATAAATAGGTTACGACAATCAAAATTTAAAGGAGCAACAATCGCGATTCATGGATACAAGGTAGACAACAATCAACCAAACAAGAAACTTACAGTTAGAGGAAGGACACACGCCGAAACACAACCACTAATGCAAGTGTAATATGAAAGTTCAGTACCCCGGCCGAACCTTTCTCAAGAACTTGGATGTAATACCAGACAGAAAGAAAACTGGCACCAAATGCCATGTCAGCATGCACCAACGCTCATCCCTATCTACGATACCCTATTTTCCTATTTTCTTCCTATTGTCTTCCTACTCGTATTTTCCTATATTGGCTAAAGGCTGACAAGCCCGTCAATTGTGGCCAGCCGGATGCGGCTAGCTGGTCGTCTTTTCCCATCCTAGAGCGTGTCACTCCTATTTACCACGCGCTCCCTGGTTTATCCATGGCTGCTCTTATATAACTAATTAGGTACCAGTGTCTCTGTTCAGTCACCAAGCAAGACTGAGCATAGAGACTGTTACTTGGATGGCTGTATAGGACTGGGTCAGTCGTTGCACTGGCTGGGTGAAGTGCTCAATCATCACCATCATCATCAAGTATGTTGTTATGCTTATAATAAAAACCTACGTTAAAATAGAGATCCTGTGTTCTAAAAAAATTGCATAAAATTGTTTGTACTGTGGTCCCTTCATTTAAAATGCATGCATAGACGTTTTAACGTTCGGAAGTCTATTAGCAATAAATAAGGACCCACGATCGTTTACACGACTAAGAAAGGGTATACTATTCCCCTTATCGCATGCTCTATACAAAAAATAACGTGGGAACGGAATGAAAAAATAAAAAGACATCACGTTTCTTTTTATTAACAACGTAGACATTTACTTAAAATAAATTATAATATGTTCATTTACCTATACTATATCTGTATTATTTTAAACAAAATGAGTTACATGTAGTAATTATATGACACAAAATAAGGCGTTAAGTATGTAGAAACCTTTTATTTATGGTCAAGTGAGCAGAGGAAAATGATTATGTTTAAACTTGCTTGCTTTCAAGAAGTCGGTAATTTCAGATAAGAGTACGCTGGTACGTTGGATAAGTTAAAATTTAAGTCAATGGAATGTGAATGAAAATAGAAAATTTTAATTGTCATGTCACGATTACTATGGGCTATACCGGGTCTAGTCATGTGGGTATATTTGTAAAAAAAAGCTTTCATGCCAAGAGTTGTTTCAACACGAGTTAGTTAAAAGTTAACTAAACTAATAATTTAAACATATATATTATTTATAATTTGTATTATTACTGACCGTAGGTACTAAGACGGGTGGGTGCTAAATATAACAATCATTTATATAGTGGCAGATTCATTATTTAAATTGATGACTAATAAAATAATAAATATCACTTCTGAAAATTTTGTGACTAACCGATATAGGTACCTACCTACTACCAGCATAAACTGAATATGACGATATTAGATTAAATTAGTGACGTGACATGACTAATGATGATACATGTAGGAGTAACCAATTTTCGGAACAAGATACTTGTTGATTGTTTTCGCTTTCATTTGATCATCATAATTTTCTGCCCATATATAGCAATCGTATTTACAGCATAATTACGTCCTACGCATTGTGCATTCATTACAACACCTATACTCCAATCACCATTATAAAATGATTGCAACAGGCTTTATTAATTTTAGTAATTGTATCAACAAGAATGTAACATCTATTCCCACCAATCTAAGTCAAAAAGAATGCGGTCTTATATCATAGGCCGTAATATGAAAGTTTATCGGTGGGTTTGCTAATTCGATATACATTTCCATGTGTTGGTTGGTATGTAAGCTAAGCAAGCATATTATTTCTGGCGGCGGCAGCGGTAAAAGCGAGCTAGCAAGCACACGTGGCGACGACGGGGACTGGAAGAATGTTTGGTATTTAGGTTGCGTTTCTGGTACCTTTTCATTCATTGCCGTAACACTGCATCTATAGCCGGCCTCGGCCGCCGCCCGCGCCGCCGCCGCCGCCGCCGCCGCCGCAGCGCAACCTCACCTTGCGGCGGATACTCAATATTTATTATTCCCTATGCCATATTAATGAGAAAGCGACAAGACTCGTTTCCAATTTACGGGAGGTCTATTTTAACGTGTTTTTCTAAAACCCCAATATGGTAGTACCAAACAGAAAAACTTATTTTTATTAATTAACATATAGGTACTTAATGAATAATATACTTAAATGTTATATTTATAATTTCAGGCTATAGGTTTTTCCTTAGGCCCTCACTTAATTGAAAGTCATTAGGTTTATTTGTAGAAGCTCTGTGTGCCTGTTTATTTCGTGATAGTAAAGGCATGAATGAAGTGACGTTCAAACATTACGCTTTGTTATCAAAAAAGCTAGTGCTGACGTAATAAACGCAGAGAAACATTGTTTATTTGGTGCATTCCAAATTACATCTACCTACCTATATGTGTTTAATAATCTGCTTTTGTTACTACCATTTTAGATATATTAGAAGATATAGTTAAGTACTTTAGCGGATTTAAGTTGGTACTTATGGTAAACACAGGTATTAATAAGAACGTCTACCTGGTACTACTGTAGGTACCTACAAAATGTATATCAAACAAAACTGAAGTTTTCATGAAGCTAGAGCAGCAATGCCACACCCACCTCTAAAATATATAACTTTATATCGTAAGAAATTCCTGTGAAACATCATTTGGATAAAACGTAGGTTTAGTAGAGTGTTACTTAAAGAGGGCGGCGCAGCACCCTCCTAAGCACATTATTTATATTGGTATGAGGCAGGAGTAGGTCCAGCACACCACTTGCGGCGCATCCGAGTCGTGTATGTGCCTGTTTTGTAGTTTTGTTTACTCAGCATGCGCGTGAGCCGCCGCCGCCCGCCCGCCGCCCGGCAGGCACCGCGGCCGCACCGCCCGCGCCCGCCACTACGCACATTCCACGCTACACCTCAACATACACTTAGGAATTTCAATGCAACTGACACACTATTCGACATGCTGATTATTTTTATATTCCATGTTTTCTTTTTGGTTTCATTCTGCGACATGCAACGTTTTTGAAGTATTATAAATTTTGTGACTTTCTAATCGCTATATTGAATATTATGTTAGCCAAAGCATAGTGTTGATATTTGAAAATAACTTGCCTTAAATGCTTATAAAAATCTACAAAGTATTTTTATCCCCATCCCTAGTAAACATTACCATTCCATTTCGAGATACAAATTTTGACATTTCTAGTTTATCGTTAGTTCCTGAAGCGATTAGCCATGCTATTTTAAGGTGGTGTTTAAATTTAACCTTGTTATTTTAAAAACAGGAAGGGGAAATTCTACGCATATTTAAGTCGAACATTCACTGCATGCTTCCAGCACCCCAAAGTCGTTTAACAACGTGGTATAGTGATTATAAAGCATTGTTTGGAGAACTGAAGTAGGTAAGTAGCTACTTTCTTTTACAGCAGTATAGGTATTATACCAACAGTTGATAATAAATTAAAATTTTCTGAAATATAACTAATATTTATCCGCTATGATATTATTCGTTTATACTAGATACCAATACTCCAAATATCATTTAGGCATACGGTTTATAAAAATTATATATGCGTTTGATGATAACTTGCTCAGAAATATATAAACTGGAGAATAAAAAGAAACGAGAGTATTTGCGTCATTTCAATTTGGATATCTGTAGGGCTAGTAAGTACTCGCTACCTAATTGTAATTTTATACTTATTATTTTTACCATTTATCTGGTACAGATTGATTCATATAACAATTTAACTATCCCATATAGTAAAGAGTTCTTTTTACACTATTAATCAATATACTATCACTTACTTATGTTTATTTCCATCCAATAATATCTACGGACTCGTGTCACATTACCACCTAGTCCCTACCAATGATATTGGTATCTATTTTAAAACAGAATCTTAAAAATGTTACTGTTACGAATGAACCAACCAGTCCGCCCTTTCTTTACATATCATTCTAAAATTGTTTCGATGCGTCATTATCATTATCATCAGTGAGTTACACCTGCCACCTTACCCAGTTTGTGTCAGTATTCGAGTCTTTGTAGCAATGTCATCGACCCTTTTAACTACCGAACAAGCGCCTTATTTACCCTTTCTATAAGAACTATCACAGGTTTCAATTCTACAAACAAATATATAGCTGATAATGTTTTGCTATAAGAATTACAGCACAGTATTTGGTAGGTTAAGTGTATGTTTTTTGCAATATTAGGCCCTAACCAAATAAAGTGATTAATATCATAATATAATATCATACTAATAATATTTATATTTCCATGAATTCGATTGTATTTCCTTATTATGCTATTTATTGCTACATATAGAAATGAGTTAAGTATTTTTATGAGATATACATTCAAATATAAAATCCGTAACATAAATCAGGACACCAAACAGACTGCGATGCGAATATCATAATGAAACTGTTACACACATCTAACAAACAAAACGCATACCGATTGTAGCATGATTGTAGGACGCATGCCCAGCAAACAAATTAAATGACCTAAAACATTCTGCCATTCACTACTTTTTGCTGTTATCAATCGTAGGTATGGAATTTAAACGTGAATCATCGTCAAGTGGCGCTTGTGCTTTGGGATCTTGAACTAGGAGTGAGCGAGACAGCCTACCACACTACCACTCAGATTTAATTGACTGGTTACGAACTCGGACCCTGCAGTAGGGACGTCACGTTACTTAACATCGACTTTCTAAAAAATTCCGAATAGTTCTTCATTCAATAACTCTCCATGATAATTCTTTTTTTAAATAACATTCCCATGATCAATGTTTGTATTCATTTACAGGTTTCATATTATTGTATCATTTATTAAGGTGGATTTTAAGTAACTTATTACGCACAATATTCAAATGTGAGATCAGAGTTAAAAATAAATTAAAGTAAAAAAATACAGTATTAATAAAATATCGAAAATTCAGTTCGTTCCCTATAGGTATCTACGACGAAAACATGTAGTAACGATACAAGTAAGTGGGGAGTGAAATTAAGGTCCTTACAAAATGCAGTTGGCTTACCTAAACACACACAAGCATAGGTCACAACACAAATAAAACATGCGCTTTCTTGTACTATAAACCTTAAGACGGAGAGTTTAGGGTGGTAAATGACGCAGCAATAAAAGTACTGCACGGAGGCAGCACGCATTCGAGCGTCTAAAACCATCCTAAACGATATCGTAGGAACAGTAAACAACTAACTGCTCGATGATAGCCCTTGTTTAATATATTCACGTCACATGGTTTTAATTCAAGATGTATTAGTATCCCAACTCAATCATTTAATCATTATATACACTAATTTTAAGACTTATATATCAATAATAACATAACTTAATATATCATAACATACTTATATATTTTGTTGTTGAATACTTAGGTACATCAAAAATTCTTAAAAATGTTGCGTCATATCAGACAAACATTTTCTAATTAAGTACAAAGAACGTACCTACATATTTATAATTAGTATAATATCTTGTTGTTGATCAACGTTAAACGACGTAAACATGGCACGCATATGTGCGACATCAGAGAAACGAGACTCTATTAACCTCAATTTGAACTATTTCAATGATGTTATAAACAACTGTTTGTGATTGCCTTCCCGGGCACTGCGTACAACACATCCGTTCGATAAGGGCCATGTATAGTTCCAATACATGAAACAACTTCAGACGATGGTTGATTATACCACCCACCACCCTTGCTAGTAAACTGATAAAACAAATTTTATCATGTCCTGATAAAATTAAATATACAGTCTTAAAATAAAAACAATTATCGTTACTTACTCGAAGAAGGAACTGCATTTCCGCCTTCCCTCCCGCTCATGGTAAATATTACTTAAAAACTGGCACCACAAATATCACCTCTTCTTTAAATACATCCTTTGTATATAAAAGGCACTTAATTTACGTTGAGTTCATTTACCGTGTATTATCTTACGTTTGAAACTTATGAACTATCAAAATTTGTAGGGTGCATGAGAGCGAACGCGCGTGCGCGCGAAGCGACCAACGACGCGTACGCAGGTCGACTGCATCGAAATTGAGTGACAGTGGTGTGGCGTAGAGTCGACGCCGCGCCGCCGCGGTGATGCGGTCGGTCCCTTCCCGGATATCGTCAAGCAAGTAGTTTTTAAAATAGAGAAGCTAACGGAACGTGTGCACCGCCCGAAAGCGCCGGCCGCTTTACCCTATCCCAAAATATGTCACTTGTTGGTGTAGCACAACGTGGTGAACGTTCCTTGCCGCTTCCTACGGGCACGCTACGGACAGGGTGAACGGCACCAACCGACTACCTACCACACACTGCCTACAAATATCCTACATTATCTGAGCTTCACAAAAAATACTCTCAATAGAAGCCGCGTATAACCGACCGCACCATATACGATAGTGAAAAAATTACTTACTTTTTAAATAGTTTTTGAAGTATTTAGGTAGATATATGTTTTGTTAAATTAGAAATGGATTATTTTATATAGCTAAGAAAATAATAATGATGAAAATCATAACTAGCTATTCAAGTAACTTGAAAATATAAAAAAGTGGTATTTTTATTACTACCAAAATAATTTAAGCCAAAAAGACGTACCTACTGCTTGACTATGTACTTTATAAATCAATGTGGGCGAATATGATTATGATTTATTTGATAGAGACTCATAATGGTTGACGAAGGAGCATTTTAATGGTGAGAAATTGAGTAAAATATTACAATATCGATTAAGGGAATTGTTCGAACTATTACACCGCGTTATATTTGTCAAATGTCAACATAAACAAATTTGGTGAGTATTTAAGTAAAGTTAAAGTTGGAAACAGCAATAGTTACGGCAATTTTAATAATTAGAACCATACATTTAAGAATCACAAGTAATCCTTTGTAAAATACTATATAACACAAAGGTACCTACTTGCGTAATCATGAAGCTTTACCTGTTCATAATATTCAAGTAGAAAATTCCATCCAGCAGCTGCGACAGCCGACAGGTAGTTTAAGATACTTTAGATATACTAGGTTATCACCAAGGCGATGCCAAAAGTAACATGTGAAATGAAGTCTCTGGTCCTTTCTTATCCAACACAACTAAACGTATTCAAGGGCTGATGACGGTTTTTCCGGCGTTCATACCTCACCCTGAAAAACGCTGTAGTATCTTTTGAAATATTATATACTTAAATAGTAGCACCCGCGTTCCCGGGAGATCTTCCATTTACCTAGGATAAAAAGTAGCCTATGTGTAGGTAAATCATGGTTATGAACTATCTGAATTTCAAATTTCATCCAAATCCGTTTAGTAATTTTTGCTTTAAAGACAAACATCCATACGTACAAAATTTCGCGTTTGTTATATTAGTAGTATGATAAAATTATATTAAAGGTGCAACTACAACAAATATTGAAAATAAAATAAGACCATTCAATAAACTTTTGTTTTCGAGATGATAAGTAAAACTTATCCATTATTAACCTAAATCCTAATAAATTAATCTAGTAAGATGGTACGGACCCTTCGTGTTTGAGTAGAGCTCACACATTATTTGTGTCTTAAAACTCACACTTACTCGGTTTTTTTGTTTTATATCTAGTCATAATTTGCTTTGATTTATCTACTCAGTGTAAAGTGTATGTAGTAAGTATACAATTTTAAATCTTCAAGTCTGAAATTTTCCTATGTCAAAAATTATCGTTACGACTACAATTTTTTATCGGTGTATAGTTATTAATAAAGTCTTAGTTTTGATTTTGGTTTATGACAGTCCGCGTAAGGGTGTAAAAGCCATCGGAGGCTTAATACCTTCTAGTCACACCGTTTTAGAGTAAAATTTCCTTTCCTTTAAAAATTGAATAGGTATGTGTTGAATAAATAGACACCTTACAAAAAGACAAGATTACGTATGGTATTTGAATAAACATAAATAAGTGTTCGAACCCCTCGTATGCTAGTTATAAATCTATTGTGATTAATTTCACGTTAATTTTCCATGTTTTAGACATTGCTAACCTGATAATGCGAATTTTTGATGTTCATGTCCGTCCACCCCAAGGGAAGTCCCCTTCGGAGAAATGTCACTTTCTGACGAGAAGGCCAGCAGGACCCATTGTTACCGTTCTAATCCACGAACGATTATGCGCCAACCTTGTACAACAATAGCCTTCTCACAAGAAATACAAGTTTACAAAATAATAAAACTCAACCGATTATAGAGTTCACTTTCTCTGATAAACGTCTCCCCATATAACTAACTACTGGTTATCAAATTAATTTTTCTATGACGCATTAATGTAAATTAGACAACTTCTTATTAAATCGATTGTTACGCATCCCTTCGAGGAAGTGTGAGTAATCTGCCGTAAAAAAATATAAAGCTTTATACTAAAGAATTAAGGTTATTGTATCTAAACGTATTCAGCAAAAATGTATCTACGTATGGGTTTTGTATAAGTTCTTGTGCAGGAATCCAATAACCTACTTCTTCATAACATTGTAGACGTCTCATATATCTCATACCTCGATATATTTTCTACTTACCAGTTAATTACATATTTTATAAATGTTGATTTGTTAGAGTTCGTTGTAAGTATTAACTTTTGTAAATACATCTAAGTGACACCTAACGTAGAACTCCAACATTATTTATAATGTGTGAAAAAGCTGTTCATTCGCTTTACACCAAATTCTTGAATGTAAGTACAGATGGCGACAGTGTAGAAACAAACACCGCCATCTATATAATTTTCATGAACCTTCAAAGTTCACGGTATAAAGCTCCGACTCAAAACGGCGGTCTATGTATTGTTGTATTCCAATAGAGGCGGTTCCTGTGAAGGGGTGGTGCTTGTAGCAACCCCAAATATCACAGTAGGTATTTTAAGTATGGTCTCTACTCGTATCATGCATAACACCCTGATTTTATATGATAAAATATATAGACTACGTGATATCTGGCGATTTCTAAGCTATAAGACATCTAAAATATATTTTTAAAACATGTATTGTGGTCGAACATGTCAAATTGAAGATTTCAAACATTCTAGTGAGAAAATAAAATAACTATAGCTTTTAACTATTAGTTATTTAATTTATACCTATCAAACGAGATAAAACAATTCTAACTAGAATGTACTTATCATTGGATATAGTTATATTGGAATCTGCTAATAAAATATAGTACCTAATAGTAAAGAATCCAAATTCCAATAAGAACATGTCAATTTTGGATCGTGATAAATGAAATAGAAATAAGATAATCAATTGTTACCGTAGCTACATAACAATTATAACAAATCATTTCAATCTCACAAACACATCACACAAAGTTTATTGAAATATTCTTCTCCCTTTAAACGTTTATACCTTAAGTAGTTATGTCATTTTTTTTTTCTCAAAAGTATTTAACACGTATCTATTTATAGGACTAGAAGCTAGATGGTTTAGTGTTACAAACCTTTTTAATACCCATAAGTACCTAAAACTACCCTAGAACATTTTCAATAGAGGAACATTGTACATTTTGTGCTTTTTTCAATCATTCTGTTATTTGTAATAAGGGCTTGATGTTCTATATATTCAATTCGATTTTTTTCTATAGTTAAGTCAATTAATATTTATTCTATTGTTTTAATTATGTAAAACGAAGGAAACCGAAATACCTAAAGGAAATCACAGTGTAAAACTTCACATTCCATAAAGTAATTACTTACAGTTTCCATTATATTTAGGAGTTCCATTGACAGTGCCATTGGTAATAACAGGCGCAATGGGCACTGGAACGGGTGACTTAATAGCGTCTGGACCATGGCTGGCTGCCCACGACGCCGCAGCTGCTGCAGCGGCTGCTGCGGCTGCGCATACACTACAATCTGTTAAAAAAATATAGCTTTACCAAATCGGATAAAGTATAACGATTCTCTTATACTTAGATACATAACATACCAATGTATATTGGTATAAAAATCTATTTAGATAGGAATGTGCGCATAATATCTTTATATTATTTTTTATTTTAATATATAAGAATTACTTATCTATTAATAAATAATCTTTTTACCCAACAATTGTCGCACGTCGTGTAAAACAAATGAAGATAATAAATGTACCTACATTTAAAAACATTCATAACTTAATTTATCCATCACATCTTTTAAAATTGGCTCAATGTTAATAACACAACCCTACATATTAATTATTAAACCATAACAAACTGATATAAAATATACTTATAAAGTCATAAAATATACATATAAAGTCATTCCTGCTCCAGTTATTTTATTGTTAAAAGCATTATGATTTACTGCTTTTATAAATTTTAGCTGTATTGTTCCTTGTTTTCATTGAAAGCATAAATGTTGGTAAAAATAAATATAATAAAGGTAACATAAAATATCTCAAATAAATGTGTAGAACATATACAATTAACAAGCTTAAGGAATACAAAGATATTTATCAAGATGTTACATACTTGAATATTCCTTACTTACCTACTTATATTACAATCTTACACCGAGATAAAAACTTCCAATAAGAGTATTAATGTTATGTGCACACGCTTTTTACATTGAAGTTTGTTTACTCATAATATTTATTTAATTTTAAAACGAATTTTAAGTTGATAAAGTAAGAATATAAAATGGATTTATCATTAAAGCTATTTCAGATCTCTGAAATGAACTAAGGTTAAAATACAATGAATTGAGGGATTTTGATTAACTGAAATGGTAAGTAATTGGAACATTTTGCTGTTTTTGGTGCATGTTAAATATTTGACAACATATTAACAATAAGCATTTTAGCGAAACACTATAAGGATGCGGATGATAAAAAAAAATATTTATGCAAATTAAACATAAGGAATCTGTGTTTTCATAATATTTTAAACACTTAAATGATAGAGTTATTTTAACAGTTCATGAATACAAGTATCTCACCCTTCATGTATGCCGCGAACCGCCCCTCTTCAGAAAAACCTACCTAGATGTACTATCACATACATACCGCTATTCAAAAACATTTATACATTGTCCTTTTTATAAAACGATACATCATTCTAATAAAAAAGTATACAATAACACGGCACTTGACACAATGACACGTAACACGTTAATAAAAAACTTTAAACCTGCGCAAATGTTTCTTAGACCCTAATAATTGATTGAATCGAATATTTATCAGCTTTTTATGGTGCAAAAAATAGAAATAAAAATATTTGTGTATGATCGAGAAGTGGTGCGTGTGGCGATTTGCGAAAGACTGCGTGGTGCGTTTTGCGTGAAGCTGGGGTGACGCGCATGGTTGGGGGACGCTACCCATTTACTATAAGTAAATACAATAGTAAAGGTTTTTATGTACTTCTTATACTGATTCTATAATGTGGATTGTAATATTGTTCCCATGATTGTTCAATTAATATCCATATAAATAATATCATTATTTCAGCAAAATATTCCGACCGTGAAACGAGCCGCTATGGAAGAAAGATGAACAAATATTCCAAAACAACATGCGGTCTGAATCTAATTTATTTCATATATCTATCTAAAATTTGTCAACCTAATTGTAGAAATACCTACTTTCCACCAATGAAAATCCAATGATTTGCGGTTTTACCCGGGCTTCGACTTCTAGCTTTTTCTCACTCTGTTAGCAATATAACATAAAAAATAATTACCTAATATTATTGCCAAATATGGAAACACTTTCGCAATTAGTAGGTATACCAATACCAAAACAGTAAATGAAAATTAATCGATTTCATAACAGTAAAACATACTTACGCCTTTAAACGTCTTCTGGCCACTATTATTTTAATGTTTCTTTGGTCTACGGCTTCAGTATGTAATCATGCATGTAATCAGACAAAGTACTTATTTATCGTATGAAATATACATTGACTTTAATAAGATTGTATGAAAAAAAATTTGGTTACTATTTAATTAAGCTGGTGATGTTCAACAGTTCCATTATAGATATATAACTTCTAAAATATTTCATTCAAAATGTTTCCTTGTTTCATCCATCACAATAGGTACTTATCTCAATCATTTTTACGAAATCAAATTACCTAATAACCATACCTACCTAATAGCAGAAACTACGAAAGACGCGATTTATTTTCAACCACATCTTACTGTGAGAGGTGGAGTTGTGTTGTATATGTTAGCTTTTTTTATGTATTTCAATATACCTACTGCATTTAAATCGGCAATCTATTTACATTTACTCTGCGTGGTTAGGAAACGAGGTGTTCGTGTGTAGTTAGTTTCTATGATAAAAGATACATTTTTTACATACCTACTGCAAGCAACAATTATATTCTTAAAATAGTAAACGCGAATCCTAAAAATAATGTATAAAAAATATTCAGTGTCAACGTGTTACACATTATTTCGGTGCACTAAGTTTTGTCTGATTCTCTTTAGCCTCTGATGCAGGTATGCCTACCTAACATATCACTCAAACATCCATCCTTACAAAGTTTTACATTGTATCAATCATCAAGTCATATTAAGTATTGGGATTGTTCCAACTTTTTTTTTGTAATACTTGCCAGTAACGTTAAGCTGTATGCTTTATTCGATAGATTATGCTTCTCGGGACTAGGAGTGAGAGTGAAGTTTTGCAGAAGAAATGTTTAACCTCCCTTAAACTTTCAAATACAAATTAATTTTTTTCGTGTTAGTATTCTGTTGTATAAATGTATATATTCTTAATTAAGGTGCTATAAAAATGAGAGACTTTCTTGTCAATTGAAAATTTTGGTGAAATACCTGGTCTTATACCTCTTATAATTTAAAAATCCCAGAATAGAAATAAACAAAATTATGAGTATACTTGGTAATTAAATCTGCTTGACTTTAAATGTCGGCCATATTTGTGTGGGGCGCGCATGCGCACTGTGACGAGCGAGTACAAACAGCCGCATCGGTCGCACATCTGCTGGTCAGCTCGTGGACACAATGCCCTGTAGTGTCAGTATACATTTACATAGAAACGAGACAAATTCCAATATTTCATAGAACATATAAAACTCACACACAACATCCCGTTTTTAAGTTGTTTTTTCTTTCATTTATAATTTTTTGAATATGATTTGGGAGCATAATATTAAAACTAGTTTTCTCACAGGACTGATTTAGTAATATTACTAATATCAATTTTCTTTCAGTAAATTGTGACGACGCAGATATGAAATGAAATATATTTATTAATATAGGGGAAGAGTGCTTAAGATGGCATAGTCAGATAAGATGACACATCTTTATATTTCGTTTAATATTCGGCCCAAAGGTGAATACGTGACGTTTTACAGAGTACCTATTGGTAGCGCTAGTGGTGAAGTGCAATTTGGCGGAGACTGACAGCGCGTTGCAAAATAGTTAACGTTTTTGTGATTATGTAGTGAGAAAAAAATATCCAAAGCTTTCGATTATGGTGAAAATTCATATAAGATGTGAATATTTTCGTTTGAACTAATATTAATTATAAACAGTGATTAATGCATGGCCCAAATACTAATAATAACGTGTTCTAACCTAAAAGATTTTGTGACGATGTTTGCATGAAACTTTTGTTTACTATTTGGTAAGATGACATACTAGACATCGGTATAAGATGACATATATGTCATCTTGCCTTTATTAGGCGGTTGTATGCCTATCTTTTTTTATTCGGCACTAACAAGATTTTCATCCAATTTCATCTACTGGCTAAGTGTGACATCATTGTATAATCTCTGTTTTTGCACTGCTGAGTGGGACCCGAAAAGAAAAAAATATTGTTGGATAAGACGACATACCACATAAAGTCTGAGATGACATAGTGTGTCATCTTTCCCTAGTCTTGTGTCATCTTACACACGTGGACCTAAGTGCATTTAATGATGTTTTTTTTTAATTTATATTCAGTCGATTGCTCCAAAACTATAATACTTTTGTTAATAAGTGATTACTTGAATATATCGTAAGGTTTTGATCTCACTATGACTTTATTTATTTTGAATATTTGGTTTGAAACAAAAAGTATGTCATCTTAAGCACAATTCCCCTAGGCCTTCACAGGCACTTATGAAACGTCGATTCTAATGCTCGGTTCGGAAGGTTGCTTATACTTAATAAACTATTCTTCTGAGGTTTTGTTCGCCTATCGACGAAATAGAGTTGTAAATATTCAAAGCTATGGTCACTCTAGCATTACCTGACCCACCCAGCAAGCACCCCACGGCTCGCACAAAATCACACTCAGATGGTAATACTCCGCTTTTTTTTATATTAGTAGTCACAGGATTTAAGTGTACCTTAACTCTCAATTTAAGTTTTTATCAAATAGATTTGTTTATACATTAAACCACTGTATAAAATGTAAATTTACACGTAATTATTTTTACGTATTTAATCAATATAACGCACCTTATAGTACCTACATACCTACATCCTACTAATATTATAAATGCGAAAGTTTGTATGGATGTTTGTTACTCTTTCACGCTCCAACGGCTGAAGGGATCTGCTTGAAATTTGGCACAGAGCTAGAATATGTTCTGGAATAACACATAGGCTACTTTTTATCCCGGGAACGCGGGTGAAACCGCGGGGAGCCACTAGTTTCCAATAAAATAATGGAATAACACATAGGCAAAATTTAAGTTTTGTAATTAGGTAGATACTTTATGGGTAGATATCTACCTACTGAATGCTAATAACCGGCATAAAATATGATCTAAATAGGCAATTTAAATTATTTACATTTAATATGCGTTTGGTTCAAAGGTCCCTGTTATTTTGTAAATAGGGGAAGGTTTTTTACAAACGCGCAAAAAATGAATAGAAGCAAAACTTATAGATTAGTCGCGTGCAGCAGATTTTTTTTGACAATATGAGATATCAATCCAAATTAATAAAGGCTGGTTGTGATGACACTGAAGATATATTGTGAATACTCTAGTCTTTATTTAGATATTTTTTTATATCGTTTCGTTCATTAAATACACTCTAGGTATATACGTTTCTTGTAATATAATATTCATACATTATTGTTGAATTTAAACCTATTTAGTCCTTTCAAGCTAGAGAATAACGAGTACGTTTACTTTATAGTTTTGCAGCTTATGATATACCCTAAAGCATTTTAGTAAACAAAACTCAAAAATATATGAAAAATAACTTCTTTCATTTCGTAATAATACCTACCATTATTATTATTATTTGATAAAAACGCAGATGTTAATTCGCAAGTGACCGTTGCCTGTCAATCAATCACAACGAGGGGCAAATCAAAAAAACTGACCCTTCGTTGACCAAGTAAAAAAACAAGTAAAAAAACGCACAAAAGAACCAAAAAACCAATATGAGAATTGGACATAAAAAAGCGAATCAATGAAAGTACTTATTCATCAGGATTTGAGTCACGTGCCTCCCCTTATAATTATTATTTATGATTACTTTAAAATCCATAAAAAAATTTCGGAACGTTTGGATTTAATAAAATGTATCATCTTTTAATACGAAGGAGATTAAGATAAACTTATATTTTACTAGCGGACCAGGCAGACTTCGTTCTGACCACCAGCGCCACCCACCGAGTCAAAATTGATGTATTATAGGTACATAAAAACTTTCACCATGAAATTACTCCATAATTTGGTGAAAACCGCATGAAAATCTGTTCAGTAGTTTTTGTGTTCATCGCGTTCAGACAGACAGAGGCAGCGGGGACTTTATATATAATATATAGATACTAATAATCTTCTTTCCTCAGTAGTACATAATAACATCAATATAAATATTTCTGACAGGCAGTACGTCAACGATTATATCGCACTCGTAACAAAAATCTAAACTCGGTACCACATCGCCTCCTTATTCTCAACAATACGAATAGTAGTAGCACGGTGTCCGTTTCAACCGCGCGGCCACCTCGTACAATTTGATGAAACTTTGCCAGGAATTAGTACTAATTTGTTACTTTACACACTTCTTTTCCTGAATTTGTTACAAAAAAAACTTAGGCGCTATGACGAATAATAGTTGGCCGCTAGAACCGCCACTCGCCGTAGTCATCGCCCGTGATTACACAGTAACTATACAATGCAGATAGACAAATGATGTATCAATAGAAAGGTCTTAATTTGTTCAATTTGTTACAAAAATAAAAAACGGGAAAACATAAATAAACAAAAAGTTAATGCAATATTTAGTTTTCAGGTTATCAGCAGGTAGTTAAGTCACCATAAACATCAAATTAATTGAGGCTAATATTTATGAACAATTAGTACCTAATTTGTTACAGCGAATAAACAGATAAAAATACTAGAAAGTAGGTTCAATAGTTTGTTAGAGTCGATTTAAGTTGGCCGCTAGGTCGGCAATATGCCTACAACACAATGGCGTTTAGCTCGTTGTCAAAAGTAGGTGTAAGCTTAGTTCGAGTACTAATCGACGGGTAATGCAATCTAGTTTGGGTGAATATGGCGAATGTAACTGCAGCATTCATATTTTAGGAGATATTTACAAAAAACAGTAGTATGAAACCGTATGAGAGTAGGGTGACCATTATCACATTGGTCCAAAGGTAAAGTAAGTTAGTGCTGGTAAAGGTCGTGGCCCCTGTGTGAGTATTCCAAAACACCTGTTTTGGTCGTAGAAAATCTTCGCAGATGTAGATATATTCTTTTTTCATATTATATGTAGAAATTGTTTTTGCATCTTCTTAATAATATTTTAATTCGATTTAATTCAGTCAGTTCATTCTTATGTATTACATTGAACACTTAATAGCATATCACGAATAATGATCAGAGTTCCGATAGATATTCTTTTGTATTACTTATATGACCCTGGGTACCTATTATAGTTATCTTTAAAACATAAATAAAATAAATATCTGTCAACTAGCTGACCCGCGCAACTTCGTTAGCGTCATTTCGCAGTTTTCATTGATTCTCCGCTCCTATTGCCCGTAGCGTAATACATATAGCCTTCCTCGATAAATGGACGATCTAGCACTGATTTTTTTTTTCAAATCTGACCAGTTCCTGAGATTAGCGCGTTCAAGTAAACAAAGAAAACAAACTCTTCAGCTTTATATATTAGTATAGAAGTATAGATGTACCTAATCGTGACTATTGCAAAAACATTGGGCACATCTCCATTTTGGTACATATTATGAAAATCTGTCATGTCATCAAATATGGAGTGACGTTATTCTCAGCCACGAAGTGCTTTAAACCCAGATGCATCGAGGGGGCGGTTGCACCCCACACAAAAGTGTATATTTTTTTCCCCAGTTTTGGAACAAGCTCAATCATTCACGTCAACCGTTTACATACGCGCAAAATAAGCGCTCTCTTGTTGAATACGCGAATTAGAATTTGACAAACTCCTGACATGTTTAAGTCACGATGAGTTTGTTTATTGGCAGAATCAGTTTGTTTATTTGATTAACAAACTTAGGGCGTTTCACAGCGACATATTCTATTGTAAAATGTATGTTAAGTTACTTTGGCTATCCGTGCTATTCAAGTGTTTATGATCGATTTTAAAATACGTCACATTAGGGAAAGTCACCAATTTTAATTATGTGGACACTTTTGTATTACCCATAATAATACCTATATAAAAATGTATTGCATCTATATCTATAGGTACTAATATTGTAAATTCGAAAGTAACTCTGTCTGTCTCGCTTTCACGTTAAAAGTACTGGACCGATTTAAATGAAATTTGGTACACAGATAGTTTAGAGCCTGAGAAAGGACATTTTTATCCTACTTTTTATCCCGGGAAAATAGAACTCGGGTGAAACCTCGGGGAGCCATTATATCTTCTAATTCTCATTTGGGTATGAACTAGTTTAGGCTGACAACGACGCCGACGATGATATCTACCAGCACTATTAAAGGCACATAAATATTTTAATTTATTAAGTAATGATTATGCAAGCGACACTCCGCTTGCATTTCTTTAGAACCCTGATAACCTTACTAACCTATAACTTAAATCATGTATATTTTATATATAAAATTTTATTTTCACGAAATCTAATTAATCAAGAAATACAATATGTACCTACCTATTTGCCTATTTATTTTTAATTTCGCAACTGGGATAGCTGTAAAAAATGTGCAATGAATAACAAATTTATAGCTATCTGATAAATGTTGTAGTTATGAAAAATACGAATTGGCATTTTATATCAGTTACGTTAAAATTTCGCTACGAGCATATTTTATTATTAGTGCGTGAACAGGGTGAGGACCCTCGTAAGGTTCACGCGTTGCCATTGGTTGGACGGCGAAGGGACGCTGCGCGCTACGCTGAGGGTCGACCGCGGAATCGCGCAGCCAATCAATTCGCTCATTTTTTAAATAAAGAACAAAAATAATAAAAAACGATCTCATTTTTTGCGTTCCACTCATAGCACATTAGCCCCTATATACGTACACCCATATGGCAGTTGGTAATGTATAATGAATCCAGTGATGATCGTATAGTAATTTTCGTTATCATGGAAATAATTTTTTAAGAGTTTTAAACAAATTATAATGTTTCTGTTATAGGACTTGACGAGTTAGCCATATCAGCTACCTGTTGGTTTTGTGGAGGTGTTGTGTAATTTCATTTAAAAGTGTTAAACAATATTTTCTTTGACCATTATTTAAAATACGTAGGTATACTTACATGTGAAATACCTAAGCAAGTTCAGGGTACATAGTACGTTTGCTTCATAAAAATCCCGGAAAAACCGGGCATACTCAGGAATTCAGGAATAACCTGTGTGTTCTCTTTTTAATAAACCTACAAGATATAATATAACTATCGAGATTTATGAAAATTCAATTTATCGGGGTACTTTCCGAATGTTTCACTATATACAAGGAAATACCTAAAGTATTACAAAGTTAGTAATAGACACGTATGAGATATGTATTAAATTTTCATTAGCCCACCAACAATTTGATAACATAATTTTGAGTTTGAAAGACTTTTCGCATGAGCGTAAAATTTATAATAAAGGTAATTTCAGTTTATTATTCTTGAGAGGTACTTACTTAACAGTTAACTTGAGTGAGAGATTATTAGCCAAAGCAGTTTATGCAATGCAGCAAGTCTCAGAGCCACATCATCAGGCCGCAATTCAGGTGAGAATCGTTCTTGAACCACATCGTTGCAACACTGTAGGTAGGCACAGAAGTAACCTGAGTGCTGCTAAGTCTCGTTGAGCCAGTTCACCAGCAGACGATGGCATGAACACCACGCGGAACAGGCGTCGCGTTTTATGAGAGCCCAGTCGAGCTGCAATCTGAAAACAATCAAATAGAGTGTCATTGAATCGGCGCATCTCGGATCTCTGACTTTTATCATGAGCGTTGAGAATAAGAAAGTTAGTTACAGTATAGGAATACTATTTGGTTTCTATTTTAGTATCCTTTTTTTTTTTTTGAGCCACCACGGCTATTTTTTTTAAATATTCAGTTGTGTACGCACCGAATCATGATAAATCCGATTCCGTCCTCGCCGGCGAGGACCGTCGCGACGTCCCACCCAGTCTCGTCTTGTTAGTGCGGCCCGTGCCGCAGCAACGACCCAGTCCGCTCCCTAAATAATCATGTCAAGTGAGTCCCCACTTCCCCCAGTGACGCCCTGAGCCGAGGCACGGTCCCGCAGGGGACACCCTCAGCGCTGTCGCTTAAATTTTCCTTCGGTTGAGAGCCATCTGCGCTCACCGAAAAAGTCCGCGTAACGGTGTAAAAGCCATCTGAGGCTGTCACCTTCTAGTCCCTTCAAAAAAAAAAAAAAAAAAAAAAAAAAAAAAAAAGCACCGAATCATGATCATGAGGGTACCTCTGAGTTTATAAAAACTTACGTACGAATTCACACCACTGGCTTTCAGTGAAGGAAAACATCGTGAGGTAACTTGCATGCCTGAGATGTCACAATTAAAGGCATGTGAAGTCCGCCAATCCGCACTAAGCCCGCGTGGTGGACTATGGCCTACAACCCCGTCGATGTTAGGGGAGGCTCGATCTCCTCGGTGGAGACGTATATGAGCTGATGATGGTGATAGTATCCTAAGATTTATTTATTTATAATGTTTTACATCTGTAGGTATCAGGTATATATTTGTAGAGCTAAAATTAATGGTCAACCTTAAAAAAATAGGTTTAAATAATAGTATTTTATCATACGAATACTGAACAAGTCCCGACTGAAGGTCAGGACAGGTCCAGAGTGAAGAAATAAGGTTTATTTTATAAAGATTGTATTAGTCCCGATTTAATCACAATAAACAGATATTCCGGCGCACCATAGTACCATAGCGCTCGCTATCTACTTACGCCCGGTGTTAATAATCTACCTCCTATCCGAGAGTAACACCAACGAGTTGTCAAAATGGACGGATAGCTTATTGGCAAGCAAAAACTATCATTTTCGAACAGATTCGATCGATCGTAGATCGAAGATAGATTGATTTTAAAGCTTCACCCAGAAAATGGATTGATATATCAATATTAGATAGCAAAAAATGGATCAGGATTGATTATTGACATCGGGCGTTAGTCTACAGCACCATCTAGCGACACACAAAAAACATGCAATCAAATAAGCGTACATTGCTAGAGGTTAAAACATGAACAAATAAGCACAGTTCACGAGTTTCCTACGATTTATTTCAACGGATTTGCGACGAATAAAAAACGATATAGCCAAAATATTAAAATTATGAAAAATGACGCGTATGGAAAATTTCTTTTATTCACGCGTCTAACGTATAATTTATACATTATCGACAGCCCGGTTGGCTTTGCGGTTAGTTACCCTGACTTTCAAACCGCGGGTCGTGGGTTCAAAACCCATACAGGACAAACATTTGTATGCATGAATATGTCTGTTTGTTCTGTGTCTGGATGTAAATATCTATAATACTCGTATGAATGTATTTAATAGTATTATAATATGTAGTATATCAGCTATCTGGTTACCATAACACAAGCTTCATTTGAAGCTTACTTTGGAATCAGATTGGCCGTGTGTGAAAAATGTCCCAGGATATATATATATATATATATATATATATATATATATATTTTTTATATAAGTAGATATATAAGTGATAAAATGGAAAAATTTATAATAAACTAGCGGACCCGGCAAACTTTATACCGCCGCAGAATTAATAAATAACAAAGCTGCATAATAATTGCATGTAGATAAACTAACTATACAGTAACCTTAGTAAAATCATCATTGCGGTTCGGACGTGAGGTATCTCTTGAAATGACTGGTATTGAAAATTGTAAATAATCAAAGTAAGGAAGGTTCTCACGCACTTAAGGGTAAATATCACTATCATAAAGTATCAACAAAGTGAAGTTGTCTGATTTACTATAATTTAAGAGCAATCTGAACTTAGGACAGTACCTACTCCCGCTTTAATTATTTATTTGCTGCACACAAATACACCGATTTACTGGACGATACACATCATAATACATAAAAAGAATATTTTACCGACACAAGACAACGCAATCTTTACGCTCAGATTCCCGCCATAGTTCAAAAATATTTTAATTGGTTGTCAATGTCAAATGTCAAAAACCAATAAAAAAAAACAAAAGTATTCTATAAAATATTATTTGATTTCAGAACGACGGGACGTAACGATTATCCATTAGAAACCAAAAAAAGTAAACTTTTTAATTTGATTTATTTATTTATTTTGATAGATTATTGAGAATTATAAATAGGTATCGATAACTTGATTAAATAAATGTTTCTATGACTTAATTAAGAACGTACACATTAATTAGTACATTTTTTATTTTTACGGGTTTTTTTTGTAACAATAAAGAGGTTTTATGCCAATGAACACTCATATAGTCTGGATCTGGAGTCTGCTTCTAGTAGTCGTAGAAAAAAGTTGTGCGTAGCCAGTAAGTATAGTAGTCTTTGGTTGTGCGCAATTGTTAGCAAAATATTAATTCTACCATAATGTTACTAAAAAAAGCGTTGTTAGAGGAACCCCCAAACGTTAATGTTTTTTTTTTCTAATTTTACCTATGTGAAAATCTGAATGTGGTTTACAAAATAGAATAATTAATAAAATAATGTTTTTGCCACTTGGCTACGGAACCCTACCATTGGCACTACGTTTTGTTTAGATATTTATTGTATAATTAGATTATTTAGTCAAACACTTTAACAGCACTTACCTGATATTGATTTAATTTTAAATAAGTTAAACGCCATCTAACGGATATGAACAAAATCATGCTGTGAACTTAGTTACGTTATCTATGGTTCTCCATTCTTCTTATCGCTCGCAATAGTTTAATGAAAATATACTAGATGGCGTTACTATAGCGTTCATAAATAATACCACTTCCTCCATGTTTTGAACCCATGATTCAATTTAAAATCAAATTATAATTAAGTTGTAATGTGTGTTATTTTAATGTGTGTTATAAAAAATACAATTCAATTAAATACAATTAAAAATGCAATTAATTATAATTTGATTCACTTTAAAATGGGTTAAAAAAATGGAGGAAGTGGTATTATTTATGCATTTTCGGCTTAATTTTTTTTTAAATGTTAATAAGTTGGTACCCATTAGTATTTTATCAAAACATACGAAAATTATATAGGAAGTAACAAAAAATTAATAATGATATAACCTGTACACCATTAACGTTTTAATGATTAAATATAATTGGTTATTTTCTTCAATTCTGATATCCTAGGCAACTAAAATTTGTATATCATCTTTAGTAAACAGTTACTGTAAATAACTTCTCCTAGTGCAGCATAGCGGGAATTATCCACAAAGCACTTATAGTATAATGATGCGGGTAACGGGCCCGGGTCGGTTGTGATTTACCAAGATTATCCCGGCAGGCTCTGAGGGCGAGGGCCGGCTAACGGTACCGCGTGTTTCGATTTCGTAGAGCATTTCTCCGCGCGGTCCCGTTACTCGGCCGAAAGTACTTTTGTTGCTTGCGCGCACCGCACTCGCTCCGACGGCGACGCGGCGACGGCAACGGCGCGGGCGACTCGACGACCGATCACTCGAGTTCACTGTATTGAGAACATCGTGCTTGTTTAGTTGCCATTATGACTTCTCCAAAAACAAAAGCAAGCCTTTTAAAATAAAAATGGCGTTACGTAGATAATGTATTCAGTTATTCACTTACAGTTATGTCTTTGAAAATGATCTCCAACATATTAAGAGTCTAAGTTGAGGTTCCATAAAATGTTGATGTCATATTGGAAAGGGATTAACTACTTAAAAATGTTACAAAAACAAATACTTCTGTAAAAAGTCGATAAAATTTTGTGGCGAGTTGTGTAAGCGAGTGGCCTTGCGGGCGGTGTGGGTCGATGACTGCAGCGTTGACTGCGGATGATGTTTACTTTATCGACAGAGTGAGCGTAACCGAAACGAAAGTTTGGACACAAAACTTTATGGTCAAAAGTATTGAGAGCGCAACTTTTTATCCACTGCAATAGACTGGCTACGACGTAGCACATTATTCTTCGTGCTACGACGTTAGTCAATAAAACAATACCTTCATATTATTACTACTAAGTAAATACCGTCATAACATTATTGCTACATAAGTTTTCCTCCGAGTAGATGATTCAAGTTATATCTAAATAATATTTAACACCAACATCAAAATAGAGTTCTTGGTATTATTAGATAAAAAATTTCACCAGAAAGTTGAAGGCCGCCACTATTGAATGGTTCCCTTTAATAAAAACTGACGATTTTTTATCGGAGCTATGGTAGGAATATTCCATAGATAGATAGTCAGTTGACACTTAGTGTTCGTGGCAGAGCGTTGGCGCGGCGCGGTGGCGCGGCGGTGCGGTGGTGCGGTGGCGCGGTGGCGCGGTGATGGCGGATGGCGGATGGCGGATGGCGGGGAGGTTGCGCGGGTGACGTAATCCATGCGGTTCGATACTCTCGAAAGGCTGCGGGGTCGACGCCCGCTAGACGCGGAACCGCAGCCTACACGACTGCTCAATTAAACATTCCACATTTACATTTTACATACAATATATAGCATTATACTGTTTATATGCTCATGAAAATAGTATTCGAGAACCATTAGGTACATAGTAGTTGAGTGACTTTTACTTATTTTCCAATACATAGGTATACGTATTAATGCAGTATTCACATGACATAAAAGTTGACATTAAACTTTGCTATTTTCTATATTAATTTATAATCATCCATCCTCAAAATATTATTTAAAATATTTACTCGTCTTCATTAGTTACCTTTACTACACAGTGCCTAAAATTCACACTAAATTTGAAGTATATTTAGACTTCAAACTAAAAGCATAATGACAACTCGCAAACAAAAAGCGAACGGCGACAAAATTTGGCACACAGAGGTTATAGGCCTATAATACGACATGAAGTTCCTCTTAGGAAACATAATATACAATAGAGTTACGGTCGGAAACAGTTAAACATGTGCTCTAGATCAAAGACAAAAGATTCAGCAGAATGTATAGCGTTATACAAATCGACACGTTCGTCATAAGTTTAGATTAAGTGTAGCAGCGTTCGTGAAAAGTAAATAAGGTGAGTGCAATAATGAGTCCAAGTGAGAGGCGATCGGGAAGGGCCGCCGAGAGCGAGTTACACAAGAAGGGTTACAAAACTATGGCAATGAACCCGAGTGAACCTGAACCTTGCGAACCGCTAGCCGCCGCTGGCGACAGACGTCGTCAACCTGCACTTATTTGCAGGCGAATAAATATTGCAACATTTTTCATGCATGTAGAGTTCGGTTTTGCGCAAAATATAAATGTTGTATTATATGCTTTGGCTATGTTGTGATGTATGAAAATATTATCCTGAACCTTAACATTCATCACAAACAGCAACTAGCAATTCATGAGAAACAGAATGAATCATTGAACTTGTAAAGCAAAGTTTACTGATCGAAATCATTTCCTTCTCTAACAGTTGTTTTTGTTTTGTTTACGGAAATGGTTTGAATTTCAAAAGAGTATAGGAGCATTACTTACAGTATTATAAAGCGCAACTTTAAGGTTCATAATGGGTTGGTAACTATGTTTAAAAATACTCGTTAATATTCTAAAACTTCACAGGAATCAACGTACTAAAAATTTGTGTCTTTTTCAAGTTTTTCGTTTAGTATTTTTTTTATCCATACAGACATGAAACTGTTAACAAAAAATTGTTTAAACGACATCGTTTAAACGTTTAAAAGATGTTTAAACATGCGTTCAAAATTTCTGCATAATCAGTTGAATCGACTAAAGTAAGTAGTCAATCAAAAAGCAATTGTAATATTTAACTGGCACATACTCGATGAGATGATACAAATATTGCAATGATGAATTGGACTCCCTCCCTAGTACTGATACCAGTCTCTCACATAATATATACAGAACTGTCCTAACAAAACTTGCTGATTATATTATCGAAAATTGTGTGATGAGAGAAATAATAACAAATTCCCTGAGACATTTTTCACACACGGCCAATCTGATTGTAAACTAAGCAGTGCGTGTGATATGGTAACCAGATAGCTGATACACTGCATATACTACTTAAAAATACATACATATATAGATATTTACGTCCAGACAGAAAAAACAGACATATTCATGCATACAAATGTTTGTCCTGGGTGGGATTCGCTTCCCGACCCGCGGCTTGAAAGTCAGGGTCACTAACCACAAAGCCAACCGGGCAATAATCTAAAGAGAATAAAAAAAATAATCTAAAGAGCTTTTAAAAACAGCTCTTTATATGATTGAAGAGCTTCCTTCCGCGGGCACTCAGGTTGTAGAATGAGCTCCCCGCCATAGAATGTCCAATGGAGTACAGCATGGAGTCTTCAAGAAGGGAGTGAAGAGATTTTTATAGGGTCTGCAACGCGTGTGACGCCCCTGGTGTTGCAAGCGTCTATAGGCTACGGTAACAGATTCCCATCAGGCGAGCCGTATGCCTGTTTGCCACCTTAGAATTGATTATCCACGAATAAATTTACTTAATTATTAAAATTAGTACCTATATCGTTGTTAAAAAAATTAATTAATCGATTTTTAATAGAAAATCAAATAATGGAATTAATTCCAACAATTTTACTTTATTAATATATTTATATTGAAAAAGATATTGGTAATAAAAAAAATTATTTAAATATAGTTGAGTACTTCTGACACTCGTGTTGCAGGCTGAGCGGCGGACATGTTACCTGCCGCTGCAGCGCGGCAGCGTCTCGCCCGCGCGATCACTGAGCGGTGCAATGCGGAAACTAAACTTTTTGCTCACTACTTACTATATCTACACATGCAGGGTTATCATACGGAATCAATACATATAACTTACTTTCTTTCTTCACTTCTACTTAAATTAGCTTTAGATTTAAATTGTAACAGTCGTAGAGATAATAATTGTAAAGGCATAAAGATATCTTTATATAAGGAAATAATATGTGATAACCCTATCCAGACCATATACACGGTATGACGTTACTAAATAATTACACCTACGAGTTATAAGCTCATATGCTACATATGAAAAAGTGATTACCTGACTGAAATAATTATTATGATGAAGTTGATAAAAGTATGAAAATAAACTAAAGATATCAACAGCGTGAACTTAAAATTAGACAATAATATGTTAGTGTTGTAAGCTGAAAATGTCCTTTATTATACGTCTTCCATCTGAAAAAATATGTAACACATGCATACATCTCCATAATATTGTGTGTCTATTGTGGTATAGAAAACCTAATATTTGTCTAATAAGTTTTCCTAGTGTTTTTTTTATATTCAAGGAATTACAATCACTTTACCTTTGTGTTTTTTTCACCTATAGTCACTTTATACATTATATTTTACTAACCCATAACTACAAAAAAATATTAAAGACATTATTGTTTCATTACTCTTTACTGAAAATATCAAACATAAAAATATAAATATACTAAAAAAGTATTAATTTTTAAAATAAAACGCATTGATTATAAGCGCGACAATACAAACGACATCAACGAGCTCGTAGCATCAACACCCTGCGCTTGATTGTGATTGTCGTAACATACAGTTTTTTTTTAATAATTAATTGCTTTTATATAAAAAAATAATAAAAAATATTACGAGAATGTATCTCTAATTGTTGTTCTCTAATTGTTAGATAGGATACAAATCAAATCAGGCTAGCTTAATAAAAAAATTAGGTAGGTTTGTATGACTCTTCTGCCTATAAAATATGACCACGAACTAAATATAGGATCGATTTTCTGTTAATTAATGTTAGTAAACTTAAGACAGTAAACTGTTAATATTACTACTACTATTTACATAATACAAATATTTGAAAAAAATTACATAATACGCGCCGCATAATGCTTAAAAATAAAATAATACCTATTTTATTTATTTTTTATTATTATTAGAAGCAATTTATTCAAAAGATCAAAACAGACACCTTTATGGTTAATACATTTATATATACATATGTAGTATGATAGGTTAGTCTTTTTAATTCTACGTAAATATTTTTACTTATCAAAATAATTATTACATAGTTTTTGATGCATATTTACTTTTTCAGGCGTGTGAAAAATACAATTACAAATTAAATTATGCTTAAACTGGAAATTTTTTATGGTCCGTATTTACATTCAGCGCCTTGAGCTACTATCTTAGCATGCAATTGATTAAGAACCTTTCAACCTTTTTGTATGAACTCTGTTCATTGATATTGATATTATAAAAAGTAATTGTAGGTTTCTATATGATTGGCATTTATTAGTTACCTTTTTATTTTTTATAGTTTTTTTTTCTATCATAAAAACCTGCACTGTTCCTGAATGTTATTGATTATGTTTTTATCTCACTTAAACGTAGATGAAACTGGTAGATAGCAGCTCGTCTACCATAATATAAACATTATTATGCCCTTTAGTAAAACTTTATGTGTATTCACAAATATGATGATATCGTTTGTACACGTTTTTTATTCGCAAATATTTCGACAATTCTCATATCGAAGATATATACCTTTGATATCTTTATCATATACTGATAAAGGTATGACTTGATTTGGTAGAGGTTAAATTAAACAATCATCTTCTAGGCGTTCTGTGTCTGTGTTTACCAGTTTTTGCCACATCATCATTTACCTAGCCACATAAGTAACTGCCTACTGCCTACATTTTCTAAGAAAAATATTATTGTTTTCTGAGTTTTGAATAAATGTTTTAAATAGAGTTAAATTGTTTACTAATGTTTATTCTGGTAGGATTTAGTCATACACAAGCACCTTTTTCTAAAATAATTATACGTACTTGAATGATATTTTTTTTACTCCCGCTATTGCAAACATTAATATGAGAGCAGAAAGATAACATTACTGTTAAATGGTAGATATAAAACATATAAATTTGAATCACAATGTGTCCACTAGCTTAGATATATAGTGTTCTTATCTACCTTAATATATATTTCACAACCATGTATTAGTATTGGTTATGTATTTAAACAACGATGCAAATCATTATTGCACAAAAATATAAAGACACGAAATACATAATAAATAAAGAGTTTTTGTACGATGTTTTAATAATAAATGCTCTTTCTCTCCACACAAAAAGGATATTAAATAAGGAGGCAATGTAACATAAATGGCTATAATTGTGTGTCACGTGGCATTACAGAGATTGCACGTTCGCAAACTGGTGGATTCCCGCCAAATGCGGACGTCTCGGGGTCATTGAACCCAACTCGACACTCACATGCTCGATAAAAGTAAAAACTCATGCTCTCTGCGTTACCACTTTTATTACAAAATATTCACATCGCATTCAATACATTTGAACAGGTGATGGCCGTTCCTTGAATCAATGACCAGATAATTAAATAAGGCATTTCTGAATATTTAAATACTAATTATTACGTATAGAAAAATATTAAAATATTGCTCAGAATATAATTAAAATTTATATAAATAATAAGTCTGAATATTTGGATGTATATGACTCATTTACGCAGAATCGAAAGAAATACTGAGATTAAACGTAGCACGTATGTATTTTAGTTATCACAGAGAGTACTTTTTATTCTCAGAATAAATGAATCATAATATTTAAACGTCTTTATCACGCGGTACTTGTACATGAAATCCTCTTTAGGCTCTAAATTATATTTCATATTGGCCAAAAAAGTGGAATGGAGTGCATTTCACATACGAAATTGAACAATTTCAGCCAATCAGCTCCATTTATAATTTTCTGAAATGTTTTCTTATTTTTCCAATGGGTAGTATAACGACTTAACGTGTCGACTTATTACAATATGCCTCAGCCTTAAAAACTCACCGTACACTTAAATTATTTATATCTCTACGTAGGTATCTACTTTACTAATGATAGTAAGAAATGTAGGTGGTTACTGTTACTTTTGTAATGTAAAACAATTAAAATCTTAGATTGTTTTTTGTAATTTTGTGTTATATAAGAACAAGGAAATTTAATACGAAAAAGTGAGTTTTCATTTCATTTCATTACTAAAAATAAAAAAGTTTACAATGACCATTACAGAGTGAGCGTAGATGAAAAGTGAATCAACCTGACGTTTGGTTGCGCGGCCACTTGCGTTCGTTGACCTCACAAATTTTCGTTTCGTTGGTTGCGTCCATGTGTGCGTGAGTCCCCACCTCCCCTCCACCCCTCCCCCACTCCCACCATTGCCCCCCATTCCGCCAACTTAGATCACGACTAGGTACTCAGCACGCCATTGTTCAAACATATCGACAAAAAGCTTATATTGTCCAAACAATTCAGAATATACCAAAGGATTGTTTACGGATGATTGACGCATCCTTACATTTATTTTATGAAGAAATCAAATTATTAAAAAAGGCATATTTATTATGACGTTACAATAATGAAATCCCTTTCATTGTTATAAAGTACAGCGAAAACATAATTCCACTTCCATCGGATGTGGAAGTGCAAAAACATGAAAACGTACCTTAGTCTCTAAAAAATACTTTTTACGGGTTATCATATTACATTTTTTATTCAAATAAAAACTATAAATTTATTTTCTCACTAACTTCAGCTAAGAAGCTTTGTTGGTTCGAACAAAATGATGTTGTCGCAACTAGGCCTTGTCAATGACCTCTATTTCGCCACTGAGCGTTACAAAATGCGAGAGGCCGATTCGCGTCACGAATGCTCCGCTCTTTAAATCGCCCACTCACACAAAATGGAGCTCAGTCAAAAATGTAATCATTACCAACTAATGAGCTAATAGTTTGAATAAATCAATTTATTTACATTTTTATACTACAGTATACCATACCAACTCCCCAAATGCAAAAATAATACTTTTTAATAATATCATAATAATTCACAAAATTAATGTGTATTAAGAAAAAATAAATAGAGAACATTTTTCTCAACTTGATAGTCTTACCAGAGAGTACAAAAACCCTAGAAAATAACTGTTTTACATTACACAATTGCAGCTGCCGGAACACATCGTTCCGGCAGCTGCAGTTGAAAAACAATATTGTTATTGTGACAGATTTTCATCTAAACTTCAACTATTAAAAAAATAATCTCTTCAATCTCGTTACTCATGTTTTACTTTAACTCACCGTCTTTATTGCGTCATACGCAACGTCACCTTGCTCCTCATATAGATACAAAATTTGCTTGTCTGTCCTTCTTTCACAGCACCAGATCAACTTTTGCTTATATACTTTTAGATGAAACCGCTTTTTAGAAGTGACAACATAGGGGCCGTTCAAGTATTACGTAAGCACTATGAGGGGGAGGGGGGGTCTTTGCATTGCTTATTTTGAATGACATGGGGGGTAGGGGGGTCTGGATGATGATTACGTCATTGGTACTTATTTACTTTTTTACACATATGGCAACCCACACATTGTCTTTGCTTAAAAACAAATCGCATTTTCGGGGATTCACTAGGCAGCTAGGCAGGCTAGGAGGCACTAGCTTAGAACAGTAATTGAAAATATTTACGTAAGCATGGGGGGAGGGGGTAAGAGCTTTGCTTACTTTTGCTGACAAGGGGGATGGGGGGTAAATAATTGTACTAAATCTGCTTACGTAATACTTGAACGGCCCCATACGAGTTTATACATATAATAATATGTGTTGTGTTATCCCTATCAACATATTTTTCTTAAAATTGTATCTACACATGCATAACCATACTACCTTAGAAAATGTTTGTTCTAATTTATATTAGAGGTTAATTAAGTCCTTAAAACATAAAAAGTGAATTTAAATCTTATAACATAGCAAATGATGATGACACAAATGAAAATGTTCTACACAATCACATGAAATCTTCGTGTAAATCTTAATTATTTCATCATCAAGTAATCTATTGTTAGCCGTGGCAGGCGTGGTCATGTTGCGATCACGCAGATTGATCGATCAGTAAAGCTGTGACTGCAGCTGATACATTATTTAATATTGACAGTTATGAGAGATGGTTGATACGTATGAAAGTCCTGTAGGCAGTTTAATAATAATATAAGACACCTATTTAAGACTATTTTGAATATCAGTATTAAATAAAATTAAAAGGTTGTTATTATTTTCTACATATTTATTCTACCACTTGTATAGTATATATTATTAGTAATAATAAGTAGGTACCTATGTAAATCATTTTTTTTTCAACAGACTTCTAAAAGTATAGGTAGCACTTTTATCGTTACTGTTTTATTATCTCATTGATCATCGATGTTAATCGTGTTAATCCTATTGAAGGAGAAAGACAATATTTCATATTAGATTGAAAGGTTATTTAGTTTCTTCAAGACAACATACGTAATTTAAATTTAAAAAGTAACGATTTCTTGGACGGGATGACTATTATACCACCTTGCAGAGAGCGAATTATTAAATACTCAAATTAATATATTAATAAATTAATTAATTTAACCTTCAACTTGCTCGTACTCCGATTAAGACTTCTTGACCCGTTTAGTGTGGCTACTTACAGGAGAATACCCCATTGCAGTGTAATTTGATGCTTTTATACGGTTTGAAATGACAAATGGCTTGAACGCATGAACTTAGGAACGAACCCAGTGTTACCAACCGATACAAAAACATAGATTATGCTACTACACTAAATTCACCTTACAGCTCGGCCATCCTGCTTGGAGCAAGTCTCATTGCTCAATAAAAGTAAAAAATAAATTACAGTACAACATAATTTACGCACTTTAAGTTACAACTAGTATTTACAAAATAAATAGGTATAACTAGTCAATAAAGAACTTCAAGTCATATATGAAATCTTCCCTTTTTTTAAACATATTTTTTTAAGCACAGATTTACGTATCTAACTCTGACGCTATCAGAATTGACCTATGCTGATATTGTTTTAATAATGCCTAAATTTTGAAAATGACTCTTAGACGAGAACTTCACTTAGTAGTTCTCTTATTATTTAGTGTATCAAAATTTGAACACTCGAATGTTTTAATAATAATGGCATATTTCTTCATTAAACTTAAACGTGTGATAAGGTACATTAATATACACTTATTTACAACTTTATTATTTTATTTATTTCATTATTTAGATGAGTTAATATTTGATCAATGGCATTTATGATTTATTTTTATTGTTTCATATATGACTGCAATTTTTTTTTGTTTATGTGCATTTTGCCATGCCTAACATAATGTATAACAAACATGGGTATTAATAAATACCCATGAAGCTAACAAGGAAATTAGATTTATACCAAAACGGAATAGAAGAAGAGTAATTGGGGTAAAAAAAGACAAGATAGGGTAAGATTAGAAAATATTAAAAATATAACTACAAAATGGCAATGGACAGGAGATACGTTACCAAGAGAGTTATTGTTTGAGTGGAAATCTTTATAGCAGGCCTACGTCGCAGGGCAAGCTGGGGAAAAAGTTAGGTAAATTAATTAAGTCTTTAAATTAGTTAATCCTTTAAATTAGTTAAGTCTTTTAAGCCATTCAATTAGTCGAGTCTTTTAATCCATTCAGTAAGCCAAGTCTTTTAAGCCATTCAATTAGTCAAGTCATTAAATTAGTCAAGTCATTAAATTAGTCAAGTCATTAAATTAGACAAGTCATTAAATTAATCAAGTCATTAAATTAGCCAAGTCATTAAATTAGTCAAGTCATTAATTAGTCAAGTCATCAAATTAGTCAAGTCATCAAATTAGTCAAGTCGTTAAACTAGTGAAGTCACTAAATCAGTGAAGTCACTACATCAGTGAAGTCATTAAATCAGTGAAGTCATTAAATCAGTGAAGTCACTACATCAGTGAAGTCATTAAATTAGTGAAGTCATTAAATTAGTTAATATTTTAACATATTTTTATTTTATTTTCTTTTCTTTTCACATTTTATTTTATCATATTTTTTTTTCTTTTCTTTTCATATTTCTCTTTATCATATTTTTTTCTAATTTATTTTATGTATCATATCTTATTTTATTTTATCATACTTTATTCTATCATAATTTTTTTGTTTTTTTTTTCTTTAAATTTTTTTTTATCATATATTTTTTTTTATTTGTCATATCTTTTTTTATTTTATTTTATAAGATCTTTTTTTATCTTATCTTATACAGGAATAAAATACAGTTTATATTTAAGGTGGTATGCAGGTTTTTTGTAATAAAAATTATAATAATGTAAATTAATAACGTTTTTTTTTAATATATATTTTTTTAGTCTTACTGTAAAATGTATGACATCTTCGAATAACCCATATTTATGCAATAAATGAATTTGAATTATGGTAACGTTAACTTTAATTTCAAACAATACAAGATGAAGAAGCTTAGTACAGAAAGAACATTATTTAGAGTTTTGTTACAATTGAAACGTTTGTGACCTTCTAGAATTATCTTATATATTCTTGTTAAGAGTTATTAATCGGTCGAACATGTACATCTGAACGACCATGGTTATTAGGTTGGATTATTAAATAATTAATGCCGCGAAATCTCTCCGCTTAGGCATATTAAATTATGTATGCGCTTGTGGATTTGCCTGTACTGTAGACAGACTCCCATCCACTCCCTCGCAAGTTAATCGATGATCATTACATTATGCTCCTTGCTGCTTGCTGCTTCTAGGTTTGGCTTGGAATTAACAGCGTTAGTGTTTAAATTTCTACAGTTAGAATATTTATAATAAGGGGAAAGTCTATAATCAGGTAGTGCCAGATTTAACCGAATTAATTATTAAGTATTTGAGAATTGTGAAATTATTAATGTGCAGATCATATTTGGTAGAAATTTACTCTGACCAAACATGCCAAAGGATAGCTAATAAATCCAGAGAGTTGCCCTGGCAAGTTATGAGCTCCCACCGCCCAAAGATAAAATCACATCACTAGTTTAAAGGTTAGGTAAGGTTAGGTTTTACAACTATTTGTGGTTTGTAATAAAAAAATTGTCTGTTCATGTACAAACATATCCCCAGAGGGTAGCTCTGGCTCGATATGTCCATCAAAAGATAATCTATACATCCAGGGAGTAGCCCTGGCAAATGTATAAGTATCCCTCGCCCTTGAACAGACTAACCACACTTCAAAAACATATATAAAATAACATTTTAGTTAAATTTAGCACTGTTAGCGTAATAATTTATGAACTAAACATATCCTCAGAGAGTTGCTCTGCCATGATATGTCTTCCAAAAGATAACCTATACACCCAGGGAGTAGCCCTGGCAAATGTATAAGTATCCCTTGCCCAAATTATTATTCGTTCTCGTCACATCCGTCTTTATGTTTCAACGGATATTATACACATAAACAAATAATTTTATATTTGAAACACTGAAGTTTTTCTGTAAATTGATAAATCACATAATAAAAAAAAATTAAAGTCAATTAGTAATGAAAGTGAGAAAAAAAATTGGTTGCCTGTAAAGTCGGTATACGGGCGAAAGTTTTACGTGACAACGACTTTGAGTGGTAAAATAATTTTAATGTGAATATTCATTCGTATAGTAGGAAGAAGGATGAAATAATAGTAACAATTTAAAACATAACGTCACGTTACGTGAGCGGAGCGTAACGCAGTTTCTTGAAGTGTCACCCGGCAAACCAATTTATAAGACGTTGTCACGTCAAAATAAAAAGAGTGGACGGGTGTAACGGATATTTAAAATATCCGCTGATCCCAATTCTGAATTGAAGGAGAAAGACAATATTTCATATTAGATTGAAAGGTTATTTAGTTTCTTCAAGACAACATACGTAATTTAAATTTAAAAAGTAACGATTTCTTGGACGGGATGACTATTATACCACCTTGCAGAGAGCGAATTATTAAATACTCAAATTAATATATTAATAAATTAATTAATTTAACCTTCAACTTGCTCGTACTCCGATTAAGACTTCTTGACCCGTTTAGTGTGGCTACTTACAGGAGAATACCCCATTGCAGTGTAATTTGATGCTTTTATACGGTTTGAAATGACAAATGGCTTGAACGCATGAACTTAGGAACGAACCCAGTGTTACCAACCGATACAAAAACATAGATTATGCTACTACACTAAATTCACCTTACACTATCCTGAGTTATTTATTCCGCAGTTTGCTCTGTTACTGGCAACTTAAAGACATTTATCAAAACATCAGTTAAACATTTACCGTCATACAAATGTTTGAGTATGATAAAAATAACCTGTTACAATATCACTGAGATAACTTTTAGTGTTCCGTATGTGATATCACCCAATACAAAACGTTACCTAGCTATTATTATGCCTCTATTTGTGTGACTCACATTTGGGCAAACAATATCTCGCTGCTATTAATTGTTAATATCGAACAACGGTATGACGACGATATATTTAAACGTTGCGATTATAGGCAGCCGTCAGATGGTGAAGATAATGTCATGGTGACGGATTGATAGAATGACAATTTGGTGAGTAGGCCAGGTATCGCAGAAGACACTGGTCGCGGTTCACCATGGTTCAACGTGACACTTTCCGACGTCATAAACAACTTTCCTACAAGCAATGCGCGCTGCGGCCGACGACAGCGCCGCCCGTCGCGCGCGGCCGCCACGGAAATTATTGTGCGCCACTTTTCTAGAAAAATAATTAATTTATACAACGTCTATAACTTTTCTTTATGATGTAGCGCAAACTGAACGCTAGTTACTCTCTGATTTTTTTTACATAAGTAATTAATAATTACATAATTGAATAAATAAATAAAGGTGAACGCCGCTTGATAAAATGTAAATAGTGGGTATCTCATTTGTTTTTAATACTCAGGAAATGCCTGCGTAAGTAAACACAATTTTAACTATTCTCTAAATCAATTAAAGGTCCGCCACTAGTGACTTGTTTCAGCACATATATTACCCCTTACGTAATAAGAACTTGCCTTTTTATTACCGGACCTACGTTCTAATACATTTAATGATATGAAACTCAACTGAACTGATAACTTAACCAAAAATTCGTAGAATATTTTTATATCATTGTGGTCAATCATAAGAGTACCTAATATTTAAATCTCTGAACAGCATCCCTGATTTTTTTAACTTACGTAGGTGGGTCTATATTTATGGAATAGGTTTGCTATCAGGGTAACCAGCATGTCTGAGATGTCACATCCAAAGGTCTTTTAATTCGCACTGGCCCATGACATGGTGGACCTTTGTTGCAAGAAGAGAAGAGCTCGTATCCCGGCAATGGAGTGAGAGAACATTATAGTTTGATTTCAGGATAAAAGAGTAAGTATATTTATTCTAAACATATACATTATTGTAGAAACAAATAGAAAATAGTCATATCTATGGAATAGCTTAAACTCTCTTATATTTTTGTTTATAAGAATCGAACCCGTGAATAGCGGCTTGAATGTAAGGGATGCTTACATTCCTCGAAGCCAACCTCGAAGCCAACCGGCCAGCCAGATACAGTGATGCAACAGGAAGGTGAATTTTTATAAATTAACAGAATTATGATGGTGTTTTATTGCACTCGTGAAAGGTCGGTGATTCGTCTGGCTGTTGTATATTGTGTTTTGCTAGGTGGGAAATGAAATGAGAGAAATAGGTCCGGATTTATTATACTAATGATGTGTACCTACTAGATGACCCAGCAAACGTTGTTGTGCTATAATAATGAAATGTCGAAGTGACGCAATACTTCATGTAAATAACTTCACGTCAATTGAACGACAGATCAAATGTTTTGATATCTTTCATCTTAATATACTAAAATAGCATTCAAAACATAAGGGATGAAAAATACTTTACGACCTATTCGCAAACCTACTGAAAATCCACACGATTATGTAATTTTGAGATTTGATATAAACACTGTGAATCGATAATTTTATATAGGGTTTCACTATTATACAATGTTTGTGAAATAGTGAATTTTTTCAGAAAGAATATAAATTGAATCCCGACAGTACAGCCCTCGAAGTATAAGTCCAGTTTGTACAGGAAGCGAGTGCGTTATGTAATACTACATAAAGAGGTCATCGGCTCGCCCTCGCTCGGTTCCAACTTACGGGGAGAATGATAGTGGAATGCTACATCCCCGATGATTAACTCGATTGTTAAATAAACTTCAAGTTAATCGAAAAATAAATTTGAACGTTAAACAAGCCTTAAGAAAATGTAAAAAGGTTTTAGGTTGATATTAGTATATGACATTAGTGTTAATAAGTACTAGGAGCGTTATGTAATGTGGAGGGGTTTTTTTTTATTTCACTAAAATACCTCATATTTACTCGGTTATTAGACTTATAGTAGGTAAGCAAAACTTCTTATTTATGTTGTTAATCGGTTCTAGATAACCTTTTTTATTATTCAAAAAGCTATTGCACAAATAAAGACATAGCTTAGTTCAAGAGCATTACTTCCTAAAATGTTTTATTGTGTTCTTATCATTAACATTTTAACATTTTCAACAAAACATTTAACTTTGTGTACATAAACATGATACAGTAAAATAATTCATATCGATAAAACCTAACCTTCATGAGCCGGTTGGCTTGGTGATAGATGACAATTAATTTCAAACCGCTGGTCGTGGGTTCGATCCCCATCTGGGACAAACATGGTGGTTCGGTTTTTTTGATTGAGTCAGCTATCTGGTTAGCAATAATTGATTATCTGGTTAGTGAAAAGCTCTGCTCAATTTAAAATAAGATTGGCTAGGCGCGTAAACATATCCTAATATAGTGCATTACTATAATAATATATCATGACTACCTACCAACGGTCCAATCCTTCCAGTAAAAGTCACAGTGATATCAACATATCTACATAGTTTAGTGTTTCTTTTACATAGGTACAGAAATGTTTACACGTTTCACTAGAAAAATGCATAACCTACGTCAACATACGTATAGGAAACATCAATAACAAATCAAAGCAGCTACAGTAGGTACTTATTCTATATAACAAACTATTAGTTCCTACTAGCATTACCTCCTCGCCCCGTGGGACGTCGGGATTGTAACGGGACTTGACCATTCTTTTTACTTTTTTACTGCTAGGGACGACCGAGGCATGCGTTCACTTTTTGACGCACAACTTTTTTGGAATAACCTTTTTTGGGCGTCCATTAAAAGGACATTTTAGTTTTATATTTTTTGTTTACCATTAGTTGTTACGAAGCACATCACTTACTCAATTCCTAGAAAGTAAGTTCTGGTGATTTCATGTCCTAAAATATGCAAGCTTGAGGAACAGGTTTCATTAAAATAATCCCAAACATAATACTTACGACAATATGATATTGGTCAAGTGGAACTAGTAGAAACATCACAAAAACTGGGTAGGTATAGTACAGTATCTGTACTGTACATGTAAATTGAGAATAGTATTTTCTATTATATTTTTGCTCGATTGGTTACAAAAGCCTTAGATTTAACATTATAGATATTTAAATTGCGAATTTAATTAATAATAATAATAATAAATTTATTTATTTCTTCAATCACAAAGGTAACATAACTTAATAACTAGTTGTGTATGCCTGTTTGCCACCCTTGTGGTATAAAAAAAAAAGTTAGAACATAAATCATACAGTTTTTAGGTTTGTAGGAGTGTAATTTGATCTTCCTATTAGAATGAACTATCAGTGTGACTCTCTATAAGGTATAGGTATAATCAATGATTATTTTTGAAGCATAATATTATATGCTTATATGTAGGTATTGTGAGCAGTCACTGATTGATTTATGGTTCCATGTTCGAAACAATATAAAGTGAACAGCTACTTTGTGGTCAAACTGAAGGTCTTTTGTTAATGTATCCTTTGTACGAATAACGGAGCTCAGCCTGCGACGTCGTATGACAAGGCTTTTGTGACGTCACGACAGAACTGCACTTTTTCACAAAATGCACTTTTGCTGAGTATGATGCGGGTCCCGCTACAATGTAACAGTTCCTGTTGTAAACCGGGATCTATAGTAATGGCCATTTCTAAGAACAAACGGGCCTCTAAAGAACAATAGATCAACAAAATATATGACCGTTCATTTTTCATGGGACTGTGACCAATTTGAGGTTTAAATACAATATTATCGGAAGAAGCGTCCACATTTTGTATACACTATTATTCAGGTAGCTTTTGTGGTCAACAAAATAGACGAATTTGTTTAATTAGCTTTATTTATTAACTTTTTTTATAAAAATGACTGTTAGGAATATCCCTACAACATTCTTCTTGATGAAACAAGATGTTTTATAAGAGTTATTAAATTGTGCAATCTTTTAGAGATTTGAAAAGCTAGTTTACTTAATGCTCAATTTTATTATTACCTGTCTTACTTATGAAAGAATATTAATGCGAAATAAATGATTGTATAACACAAATCAAATTACCTTAATATTCCAAAATTAAAATATGTAATTTCAGTTTGATGTGAAAAAAGTGGCTTTAGGAATAGTGCTCTACAACTGTGATCGCATCAGTAGTAAGCGATTTAATTAACATACCGCCCATGCGTGCAAATGTCGATGTTTTTTTATAGGTAAAATTTACTGTTACTAGACTAACAAAAGAAAGGGGTTTAATGGAGAGGATGCAAAAAAAGCCTGTGATTACTTAACCCATATCCGGTATTTGGGCCACCTTTAACATATGGTCCCGTAACCCTTTGGCCCCGTTATACCGTTTGTTTAGCAACAGTTGCATTATGAATATAAAAGATAAACTTTTTATATGCTGAATAAATTGGTCCATAGACCGCCAGATGATATGTTTTTTTATGGAAGGTATAAGAATAAATTTATCATTATAGGTTTCATATTTTTTAACAAACTCAGCTTTAGGTACCTATTTATATTTTCACTTTTCACTTAAGCCATTGAATCGCAAGAGAGCGTCGGGTGAAGACTACGCGACCGGCCGCTATTTCCTGGAATCGTACGCTTTCCACGGTCGCGAGTGAACTGCATCTTCCCGAGGAAATGCACGCGGGTTCGTTGCACTTACAAACTCATAACCCCCTTTCTAAAGCGCCGATCCAATTATGTGCACTTTCGCAAGCCGCTACTGTCACTCGCCTAGATACGGATAGGAAACTCGGCGCGATGCGCTAGCGTACCCACCTGTCGATATGATCCTCTACAGTCTACACCATGACTGCAACATACGTACCTATATGCAATACAATTACATGAGTATTATACCTATATATATTAAAAAACCAATGATTTTCATCACAATATGTAATCCAATTAGTCTAATCTGCATTGGAAGCACATTACATCTATGCTTGGTTTCAAATCGATTTAATCCTAATTTTTTTGTAGCTAGGATAGTTTGGCAAATTGTTTTGTGCACGTGTGCGGTGTAACATGAAAGTTTTTCAGTCGTAATCAATGTCCGTAGCGCACGCAAATGAAAACGAGACAGGGTAACGAACCTGTTCATGCTATATCTTAATTGATACAGAACTTTTTTTAAATAGTTTACAATACAGCATTCATTTCTAAAACTATAGGCGCAAAGATGACCATTCAGTAAGATAACATTAACTTAATATAGGAATAACTCATTAGTAGGTACCTACTTGCTTACATATTTCGAATATATATTTATTTCGATGGCTGCTATTATTTGTATTTGTGTTGGCTGTTTTCATTCCTTTATCAAACCTTTCTATTTTCTCGGTTAAAGCCTGCCTGACTTTGCAATGACTGCAAAGTTTTTTATTATGTAGGTTTGTGCCACATAGGGCTTATACTACGACTAGACGAGTTGAACTTGTCATGAGTGATTGCAGAGAGAAGGGTGGAGGGGATTAGAGTGCATTGACACACTTACCTAGTGCACACTGCATCGGCGAAATGCAGCGCCGTCGTCACTTACCTCTGCGGATATACTTCCATGCACCAAAGTCATTAGAACCGCCCTGCCCTCTTCCGACGTCTACAACTATGACAAAGCAAACCAAAGTCATAGGAGATACGGAGTTCCAACTATACTGGTCACGTTATGAAGTACTGACGCCTCGGAAAAGTGGAATGACGTCCGCGCGGCCATGCGGTTTTCACTCACAAACACGAACTTAGAGAGAAATGGAAAAACTTGTTAATTTTACTTTGACGAAATAAGGCCAACTACTCAGTGTATAAAAAAAAATATTTTGTAGCCATTGAATGTACTATAGATCGGATATTACGTGTATTATGTAATTACTATCTACATCATTAAATGTTTGAGAATAACATACTACTAAGAGCGAAATAGAAAATCTAACTTCTAAGACCTTATTTTGTGTTTCGACCTAAATTATTTAAGGTCAGCTTATAATATCTGATAGAACTTCCGCCTAGCAAAGTAGTTCGCGGTTTTCTTTCACTACTCAAAGAAAGTTTTTGTTTCTAAATGATTGCATACTTTATTACATACCCATTGATTACTTGATATACTTCCCCTATTGCAAGTGTTACTTATATTGAGGTTTTAAACTTAACTGTTTACAAAACTTACATACTGAAATAGTATTTTATAGTGATAATCACTATCTATATATATCGATCCTTACCTTTTTATAGTAACAACAAAATTGTTTCTGGCGGTTAAAATTTAGCGATAGTTTATAACTGAAATATGGTTTAATCACCTTCTTAAGAGACATTTTTTTTTGTTTTTAACAGATTAACACACAACAAATCTTTAAGTAGGTACGAGATGATTAATTGAGTGATCTGAATACCTCGAACAGAATATAAATCTGGTAATCCCTAAGAGGTAGCAGCAGGTGGATGTTAGTGCTTAGATTATCTGATAAGCGGATCATTCAAGCTCGCGTCGATAGCCAACTCGATAACATTTAATATTGAGATAAGAAAAATATATAATAAACCAGGAATATAATTAAAATATTTTCAATTTTAAAATTTTATATAAAAATGTGTCTATTATCAATCAACCTTTTTTGACATAAAAAAATGTTGATATGTGTATTTAAATGAAACTCACTTTATTTATAATATTTATTTATTAATAAAACAATACAATATGAGGAATACAGTATGGAGTTTTAAAAAAAAAGAGTCAATAGAGTTTTCAACGAACCTTTGATTTTCCTGGTGATGCCGGTGTCCATAGGCTGCGGTAACCGATTTCCATCAGATGGTCCGTAAGCCTGTTTAAAAAAGAAAATATGTAAGACACAACAGTGTACATATTAGACATATCAATATGACTCAACAACATACACGATTTATCAAAAAATATTTAAGAGAAACAGAAAGTAAAGCAAAATAAATATCCAATCTTATTTAAAAACCAACAATAAAATAATAATTTGATTAGGTTGAATTTTACTAAACAAGTATGTATCAATACCAGATTCATCAATGTTATTAAGTTAGCACATATCCTAATAATTGAATGAATGATTTGGACCCACCGACAGACTGACTGACAGAGATTAGTTGAAATGGAAATATAAATTTTTACTATGGAAAACATCTTAATTTGTGAATTATTGAAGATAAACTTAACGCCAAGGATATAATATTACACACACTAATATTATAAAGGCAAAAGTTTGTTACGTCTTCACGTCTAAACGGCTGGGCACATTTAATAAAATTTGGTATAGAGTTTGCTGACACATATCCCGGGAAAATTTATGATCCCCCGGTAACGGGGATGAAACCGCGGGGTAGAAGCTAGTTGATGATAAATAGATATCATATTGCAATGCAATGTCAATGCGAGTTGCATTGCACTTGACACGACTCGGGCGCGGGGTCAATGGCAGCGTCATCGTAGCAAGCCGTAGCAACAGTTGCGCCATTGTTACCTCTTACTTTGCTCTACCCGAATTTTACAATTGTATACCGTAGCTGACCTCTTGTGTTAGATTTTCTTAGACGATATAAACACAAGTAATTGATACTGTCATGTAATGCAGATAATATACTAGTCTTTCATAGTACCTACATCCTATTTAGGAAGGTAGTTACTATACTTTATATCAACAAGATTTTTTCAAAGATAGGTTTTATATTGATTTTTGTCATATAATAGGTGGATTTCCTGATAAAATACAATTTATTTTATGGAAACATAATGATATAATTTTTTTTGCAACTTTTTCGCAATTGTACATGTAGCAAGACGTTTGACACACGACTTTGACTTTAATTAATTGTTTTTAAAGCCGGTTCCAACTAGATTTTGTATAGAATAACACTAGTACTCGACTGCGTATTGTGAGGTGACAATGAAAGTACGCGTCGCGTTTCTCGCTTGCGATAGTTTGGAATAAGGCCAGCTGCGTTCATCGGCCCCGATCGCGCCGTTACAGCGCGGCTGCCGCAGCCGCAGCCGCCGCCGCCACCGCCGCCGCCACCGCGCGAGATGCTGTCGACGCCAACGCTCACTAATCAAACACCTATTACCATATCTAGACATGTTATTATAAAATATCAACAAGTTATACAAAATACCTGTATTTCTGAGTTTAAACTCGAATCACAAAGACGAAAGCAAAATTATTTTTATAAAAACAAAAGAACGATTAGTTGAAATTATACAAAATCTTTTATACCATACCTAAAAAAAAGTCACAACTACAGTCATGTGATTGATGTAGCATTGGCAAAATGTCCTCAAAAGTTAAAAAAATATACTAACTAACAAATAAGATTAACTTACTATTCTGTAACAAAAATAACAGTAAGGATGCGAGCTAGGAGATTGACTTTAGACTAAGAATAAGTTGAGGCAAACCACCGGCCTCATAGAGCAATGACATTGCTAATACCTCTGGGATGAATAGGAAGAGAAAGGCTAATGGCTAAACATTAAAAGAACTGGCGTACAATAGCTAAGACATTTGTCTCGTAATGAACATTGCAGATGAAATAGTGTCAACTTCAGATATTTAACGCGGACCTAAGACACCTACGCGATCTTTAATTAGCGTTAAATTTTTTTGTATTATATTTTAACCAACTTTTTTCCGTTATTGTCTGAATAGACAGAGTGACGTCATAGAGTTCTAACTTAGAGAATAATATTATTTCAAAGTACAGCATGCAATGAGTGAGTAAATCTAAGGAGGAATATAGAGCTGAGAATTGGTAAAACCTTTAGCTTCGTAGAAAGTAATAACGGTGTAGGTAAATACGCATGGCGAACGAGCGCATGATTCACAAAACTGGCCGATGATGCTGACGGCCGCTCGGTGACATAATAAACTAAATTAACATAATTCTGCTGCGAGTTTCGGTTAAAACCCCTTTCCTTTTACTCTTACTCACTTTGCTTACCGTCGAGTCATCGTTGAATCAAATAACTTTGAGGAAACTGCAGTGTTTTAGTATCTACTGCAATTGCAAAATTATTTGCCTTATCTTTCTATAATAAGTAGTAAAATTTTAAATATGAAATTTAAGCTTACTAATTTTTCGTATTACAAACTACCACTATTTGAACCAATCTGCAATTATTAAAATGCAAACATATTTAAGCTATTCTCATAGGTATCTATTTTAATCAAATATTTATGGTTTATTTTTGTATAAAATATGTTGTAATCCGTAACTATTAAAATATTAATAATAGAGGATTACCTTGGAGGAATGAAATAGAACGAGTGACGCTGAAACCCTTATGTGTGAAGGGTGCAGTCGATGGCGCTGGCATGTAGGTGATTGCAACTGTTTTCCGGTAATGTAACAGTCGCGTATGCTTGCAAGAATTCTGCTGGAAGTTCATTGAACTTTCATAAGTGCAGAACGCAACAGGGTGGGGGAGCCACACTAGGTCATAGCAGGCCGTCGGCACACTTACCTTGACTCGACGCACTCGCCGCCGCCGCCGCAGTCGTCGCCGCTGCTGTCGCACAGCACAACCCGCGCCCGCCGCCGCCTCCGCCGCCGCCACCGCCACAGCCACCGCACCTTTCAATAAATAAACATCCATTGCCATTACAACACCTCAATTGAAATTTTATAACCATTATTTCACTGATTACCTGTTTGTAATTCGAATACTTGTATAAGATTTGTAAGTTCTTATGGCCAGATATTGAAAATGTAGTCCCTTTTCCCCAAGAAAAGCTAATGTCGATTTAATTTTGATATTTTTTATTACAATAATGAAATGCTTTGGTTATATCACATACATATTTCATATTTTCAATCAAAATTTTAAAATAGATATTACATCACTTAATGGTTTCATTTACTATAAGTTGATTGGTTTCTATATCTCTATAATAAACAACGGTTCGTCTGAAGGTGCTAAAAATATAAAATTTAAATCTATTTAAGTGTAATCAATAGGAAGCAATCAAGATGAGAACTACAAGCTCTTCGGAGACAGAAGATCTGTCTTAACACAACATTTTCAATGATATTTCAAACTCATTGTAAAATTTGAATCCGTGTTACATAGCGTCTCAATCTCATAATTTTATATGTAGGTAAACGAACTTTACTGATTACTAATTTTGTCTGAAAAGCCGGAAACATCAAATCTTCCTAAAAACCTCGGTAGGTGCGTCAGTAAAAGCTAACCTATTAATTATCAGCTTATTAATACACACGTCATAACCCACTATAATAGATTTTTGATAATGATTATGAATTAAATCGAAACCATTTAAATCGATGACATCAAAACACCGACAGTCGCGTTTATGTTAAGAAGTTATTGCTTTTATGGAACTCGTTCGATTCAGAAATAACCAAACCCTATACATACATAGTTGTAACTATGTTTTTTTAATATTGATATTAAAAATCTTTATCACATAATATTGTAACGGTATAAGCGTAAGATTGGAAAAAACTGGATGCGTTGTATGACATCACAATTTTATTATGCTTGCTTTAAACGCGTTACATCTAAATAAATAAAAATCCTGGGAAAATTTTCACACACGGCCAATCTGATTCCAAAGTAAACTTCAAAGTGAGCTTGTGTTATGGTAACCAGATAGCTGATATACTTCATATCATACTTTTAAATACATACTAACACTTAACAGTTAAATAAGAGACTTAAATTCCACTTCAACCAGCTAGTTATTTATACTTTAATAAGACACAGTAAACAAACAATTCATGCCCCATTGGTTGAAAATCGAACACACGATCAGCGGCATAAAATTCAGGTTCAGTTAACACACAAAATCAGCGCCAGAGTTGAAAAAAAACAGTGACTCGGAGTGTAGTTTTGGCCGTACCACCGAACTCCCGTCGTTATTGTGTGACTGTATGAATATCATTTAAAATCCTCAAGTTAACCTCAGGATATCATACAATTTTGATGCATATCAGTACCAATACTTATGAACTTTACATTTAAATTTGAAATAAATAATTTAAAATATGAACTTCTTTGTGTGGAAATAAATAAAATGTTTTCAGCACTTGTGCAAATACATTTTTGTTATTCTAATTGATATTATTTACGGTCTCTGTTGCAGGTGTCAAAAACCTTTACATATGCGGGTTACACACTCGTTATCTATAAACAATACATAACTGATTACGGATGTCATGGAAACGTTAGCATTGCCAGCCAATCTGGGGTCAACACAACGTGGCAATACACAAAACGTTCTATGAAAAATCATCAACCACAGTCGGGTATTGTAGACATGTGAATAAGTATATGAATAGCTAATAGTACATAAATGTAAAGGCAATTCAAACGTCGTTAGTCCGTCATATAAATTGGCTAATAGCAGACATTGACTCTGTTCGGCACTCAAAAGAGTTCAACGCTCGTAGACTTGAGCTAGCTAGTCTCACGACTCTCCACACAATGGCTTTTTTGTGCATTCTTGATTTTGGTTATGACATCATCCCGACCCAACTGGCATCTCGAACTAACTCGGCTTGGATGTTACGAATATATAGGTGCTATTAAAAGATATAATCATACACATAACCGCCACCTACACCTAAACATGTAAGCTGGTGTTTGTTTGTAGATACCATTTCAACTACATACAATTCACATTAGCTGATATATATATATTTTTTATTTGCCTGTGTATGTGCTTTCTTAGTTAAATGTAATTATAATTATTAAAAGAACGTTGTTATAATAAACTCATTTTAAATCAATGTTTATTATTATATATTTTTACTCGGACATAACAAATATTACAGGATGATAACTAACACATTGACGGTGCCTACTGTTAGTATTCATATCCGTTGTCCAATATTGGAGGACCGTCCGCTTTATTGTCAGCATGACGAAAAAATATGACGGTTTAAATTTATTAATCGAAATCTAGTTTTATCAAAATATAGGTAAGTACAAAACGAGTGAGTGTGCTTAAATTAAGTGTTAAGTATAAGTTCATTGACATAAAAGCTGAGAAAATAAATTATGTAGAAAAATCAATCTGTTGAAACTACTCGTAGAACTCGATCACTGGAAGTGATTTCACAAACTATGCATTTTTTATCAATACTGAAATCGCCACGTAAATATAAAATCTCAATGGTGAAGATGGTTTGTTTTCAATAACTTAATCTAGAATTCTTGCCTGTAATTAATTTAGCATCATGGGTTCATTTGAAAACTCAAAAATATTTCAGTAAGCATATAATAATACTTTGTAAAGCTTTCTATGAAATTGTATGGGATATATACATTATCCCCATTATAATGATATAAAAGAAATACAGTCTTTCACATTATTTAAGAAACAATTAAAATTTCACATACTTAAAATCAATTAAAAAGAAAAAAAAAATGATTATAATAATAAAATAATAAAAAAATTGCTATATTGATAGAAACTGCCTTACAACATGTAATAAGGCCGTACAATGTTATGCGGCTTGCACTATAATATTTTTCTATTACCTACACTGTTTAAAAAAATGTTTTACTTTTAATTTTTACTAACATAATTATAATTTTAAACGCTGTGTTTATAACTTTCGTCGTTCCGTTCGATCCATGAATGATCAATTAAATTTTTAACTTGTATTTCTCATAATAAGTGAATTGTATTCTGTTTTTGGGAAATAAATGTCTTAAACCATAATAAAAGTGTAGAAGCGTATGCACTATGTCTATGTCAATATTATTTGGGCTTAATTTTGCGTCACATGGAACATCATGCATGTTATGGTTTGTTATAAAACGAGCCAACCATACACCAAAACTAGTCAACCACATATTTGATAGTAAGACATTACTTAGGTGCTTGGCTAATTTTGAACCGACTTCGAAAAAGGAGGAGGTTCTATATTCCGTTATATATATTTTTATGTCCGATTGTTCTAATCAGCTAATACCATGATTAGTGTAAATTTACGGATGTTAATATCAGTTAATGATTGTGTGTGAAACAATCACTTTTAAACAGGTAGAAATTGATTTACATTAACCTATGGTTTATATTGCAGAAATCATCAAGCTGCTAGATCCTCGGGCACTTGAATAAACGTGGACTCTAGTATATTAGCATAACAACAATCAAAAGTGAACCTATTATAATTATGTGAAATCATGTTGTTATAAAAAGCTGTCAGCACACATTTCTATCTATTATACGTCATCGTTCTTATAATCAAGATCTACATGCACTTGACATTACAAATCATAATGTCATGCAAACAATGGAATACACACGAGATGTTATATCACATTTTATATAAATTACCTAATAACTTGAACTAAAAGCAGACAGTTGGGATTGCCACGAAGTCCTACTAAACATGTTTTTTTTTAATAAAAACCTAATGATGGAAAATAAGTCTGCGCTATCCTCCACGTTAAAGGTAAAATATTTTTAGCTAATGTCGGTGTAATCTGGCGAGGCGTGCAAAAACTCTAGGAATAATTCGGTGGAGGCTTCGTGCCCTCGGACGGCGGCGGTTACGTAAGTTCATCTAGCTTCAAGGTCGAGGACATTGCTCCCAAATCGCTGATCGCGTCCTGCCAGTGGAATGGAGGGGCGACTCCAACTAGCCAGTTTGGGCGTCCACTTATTTTTTTACACATACAACCGAAAATTCTTCGCTTCTATTTTATATTTGCCTTTATATACTTTTGTTTTTGGTATGGTGTTATGATGATTTCAATATACCTACTTAGAAATTACTTTCTGATAAGCAGCTCGAAAGTTCTACCTTTAAAGACTTTAGTAATTTTTAAGGGTTTAGTATTTTTTATGCCATCACCAAATTAATTAGTCATTTTCATACTGATATTAAGATTCATAATTTATAACTACCTGTTTTATTTGGTGGTTCCTTTACCGCGTGCTGATTGCGGAGATTGTCAACCAGGACGAACATTTGTGTGCATGAACATACAGTAAAAGCTCCTTATTCGCGCTTCCTTTATTCGCGTTTTCACTATTCGCGGATTAAAAAAATGCGACCCAATTTCTATATTCGCGACAAAAAAATTTTTTATTCGCGGATCTAATAAGTACATACCTACATAATAATAAAAAAATTCCAATGGGTATCCAACCCTATATCTATGTCAAATGGACTAATAAAAAAGTAAAATAGATCTTATTACAAGTGTGCTAAATAATGTTGTTAAATGATATCGCCGAGGCCTTTGACACAAGCCGCCTTCGCCGCGATCGGTGTTTTTGAGAATGTAAACAAACAGAATGAAAGCAACCTTATACTGCTGTGTATCAGTCTAAATTGAAGGAGCTTTTGAAAACTGCCAAGCAAGAAAATATAACAAAATTCTTCAAACCATTGCCTAAGCCTTAAAGTAATTAATTAAAATGTCCAAAAAATTTAATTAAATTACTTTTATATATTTGTTTTTTTTTTTTTCACCTAGGAACGTATCCCCTATAATCCTATATAAAATACCATTCCGTATTCACGGTTTCTGTATTCGCGGCATATTTATGGAACATATACCCCGCGAATAAGGAGCTTTTACTGTATCTGATATATCATTTACAGCTATTATGTAAATAATTGTTATATAATAGTCTGTTGTTATTGGTGAGGACCTATTAATGGCTCACACATCTTCTGTTCTTTTATCTATATTATTAAGTAAGCTAAGTAAGTAAAGCTGTTGGTCTTCCTTACAAAATAAAATAAATAAATTATCTATATAACTATGCATTTTGAATTAGTTTATGTTTCATATCACCTATCTAATTACCATACTGCATGCATTTCTTATTTTGGGGATTTCAGTGTAAAGAATCGTCTTAGGATATGGCAAAAAATTGCCAAAAAATATTTAAATGTAAGAGGAAAGTTACGAAACAACAATAAGCAAAGACAAATACTTAACAATGAATCGTGACTAACAATACAATTGTACCCTTATTATTGAAATACTGCTACCGTTGACGTCATAAATCAGGAAGAAAGTTTTCTAACAATAAAATAAACTCTCCATCCCTCGGGGTGGTCATGCAATAAACAATGTGAATAGTCCTAAACCCTTTCTTTTACAGTATCGGCTACTGCATAATAAAACTCTTTCTTTTTCATTGTAAAAATGCATGCAGTAAATGAAGAAACCATGCGGGTTGACATATATTTTTTTACTTTGGAAAAATAAATAAAATAATTAATTAAAATTTCATGATAAGTATAATGCAATTGAAAATGAAGCAATCACTACTTTTTCTAAATATTTCCTTTTTTAGTTGTACTCAAAGTAACAAGATTCTATCAAATCTTTTTGTCAAGGACAAAGCATGTTTTGTTCACAGGAAACGCAAAACATAGTTTTGATGTTATTGTGCACTGCGACTACGTAGTCGCAATGTGCATTTTGGGTGGATGGAGTACCGTTAGATGTTTTTTATATGCATTATAACGGCCACCCTTTAAAGGAAAAAATCATCGGGGCTCAGCAGGTAGAGCAAATCTTTTGATCTAGGACTACGATTATGGTCGCGATTGATCTTGCATGATGTTCTCTTTGTTGTTATTTCAATGTTCTGTGTTATTGTAAGAGTCTTGGTTAACAGTAAAATCCTTAAATGCACGAGTTTGTTTATAGATTGAATAGATTATGGAATGATCATATGTAGTTAATGTTACTGTATCCCTATGTTACCGGCATTGGATTACCAAATTTATTATATAATGTATTATTAAAAAAGACAAAACACATTCCACACGTTTTTTAAGTATTTATAATAGTGTTTTTTATTTCAACTAAAATATTTTTGTTTATTCACTGTAACTATCGTATACTAGCTCTCAACTTTGTCAGCGTCTAACCTCACCCGTTTTTGAAGCATTCTTAATTGGTGCTTCGCTGCTATTGGTCTTAGCGTGATGATATATAGCATATAGCCTCTCTGAATAAATAGGGTATCTAACACTGAAATATTTTTTTTAATCGGACCAGTAATTCCTGACCTCCTGAGTAGCACGTGAACGTGAACTAACAAACAAATAAACTCTTCAGCTTTATAATATTAGAATAGATTTAGTTCGCTTTGAGCTTCTACATAATAGAGTTAAGTGACTAGTTCTAGTGAAACTATATGTGAATTAAATAAAAAGTATTTACGTCACCCTGGACTAGTCATATATTACCTATAGCAATCAGTTATTTAAAAAACATCGTTACCTTTTTAAAAAACCCATAAGTTTAAATTGATTGCAAGAATTAACCTGTTTTAGGGCACATTAAAAAAGTTATTAATGTCCGAATTCTTCACATCCTTAGTGATATAAAACCTTAATGTTATTTTATAAGAAAACTTCTTGATTATGATATTTGAAAAGTAAAAGTAACTCTTAATTATTCACTACCCAACACTATAATTTTACCCAAAGCAAGTTACCTAATTACCATAAATATATCTATAATTAATAATATCCCGTCGTACCTATGTTTTTTTATTTCAGAAATAAGCTTGTATACATTCAAGGATTTTAAAACGCAATAAGGAATCCTGGGACCTATTGTGGTAAGCAAATTACTTCATTAACAGTTATTTTTCAGTAAAGAGATTTTAACGTCCATCCTTGATATTATATGCAACTTTTATCATTAGCTATAATTAAAATATACTTAAAAAATAATCTCATTTCAAATTTTAATAATATAAATTTTTCTGTGATTGGCATTGACCAGAAATTACTTAATAACAAAAAAATCATTAGGTGTTAAACTTTTTATTTCATTTAATAATATATATTGCCAAACTTCGCTATCAAGTTAGTGATAGCGGCGGCGTTGTACTGTTTACGTGACAGCACAGATTTAATTTAAGCGTAGTGTATTTGCAAAACATATTCTGACACTTGTTCTAGATTGCCTTGCCGAGATAGAAGTAAGACTCACTGTCAGCTCAGCTTCGACCATGGCATTGGTGCGGGCAGTGCGGGTGGGACCATGGATGTTTTGTCTCGCTCACTCGCAGCAGTTCATTCACCCGCGGTGGCGATGGCGGCGAGTACGGAAGAGCAGGCGCAGGTACCGAGCGACGCAGGCGGACGCTGTACACGGGTAGCCGTGCAGGAAGGACGTCTCCGACCATGAACCGAGCTATACTTTATCAGTTATCCGGAGGTATCGGTGCGCCATGCCATGTCGCTCTCCGCTCTACCGATACGACCCTCTAATGACGATACTCAAGTGACGTTTTCGCATTGCATTTAAATAGACTGAAAGCAACATAGATCTCAAGATAAGACTTATTTTATATTTTGATTATTTTTAAGTGACAGTTTTAGTGAGGTGTGGATTTATTTATTAAGTGACAGTGAACAACATAAACAAAACATTTCTCATTAGGATTATTCAATTTGGATTATACATCAATCATCAGCAGTGGATAATTATGCAGCTCATGGTTTGTATTTTTATTTAACTGTTCTAATATATGTAACCATTGTTTCTGCATGTTTTAACATCTTACGATCAAAAGACTTCAACGCGCGTCTTATTATTGGTATCTTGAACTTATTTTAGCTTTATTTTTGAATTAGAAATACATGTATAACAATTTAGACGATTTAAATGTAGTTAATTATACTAACATTATTTTTTATTTACGAATCACTATGAGATTATAACATAGTTTTTATTAAACCATTATGAGTTATTACTTAGTAGTAAGTATTAATTTAGGGATATTTTGATTACTACTAATACATATATATCATTGTTTGAAATATATACTTTATCAAACACAGCTTACATATAATATAATTAGCTAGTCGCAATATCTGCTTTTTAAAAATAAAATGCCTTAAACTGCAGGTTATGAAATATTTATTTACTTTTAGATGTATTGCAATGATATTTAACAATATGATAATATGTACCTATTCGTAACAATAGAGTCGTAATTTGATGATGGCATAATAGTGTAATAATAGTTAATAAGCCCAAACGTAACAATAATAAATGGTATATGGTTTCGTTCAAAATTTTTTCGCGGTACAATTATATCAATCAAAAATTTTAGTCCACATCACACACAGAGCACACACACACACACACACACACACACACACGCAACTGTTGTTGTTGAGTCGCTTTGGCGATGTGCAAAAACAGAACCTTGAACTTTCCGAGTTCAATTTCAAGGCGAAGTTCAATACCAACTGGAAGCTTACGTAATGCACCTTAACTCGCATTCATGTAATTATGCATACCTACCTATGTTCATTATTTCCTGAATAATTTTTTTTTTCAAATTTCTACTATATGCTAGGAAAATCATTCATAATTGATTACATAGAGATACTGTTAAGGCATTACCATATGTTATATCTACAGAATTTTAATGTACCTATAAAAACTTCCTGTACGAAGATGCTAATGAATTACCAAAATTGTATAACCCGGTAACAACACTTATCAGATGAAAACATAAAATTGTATAATACCTTCAAATCAAATAATGAATGCTAACATTATATACAAATGAGAAGACACGAATTATCGTGTGGGCAAGTACCTAATTACAGGACAGCAAATTATACAGATATATAGATGGAACAAAAGTTTTACATATACCTAACTCTACCGGCAAAAGTAAACCTAGTGCCGAGCACAAAAGTTACAAATTAGCATGCGCGCTACCGCCCGCGGTTTCGGCAATGACAATGACAACGACCGATGATATAACAGAAGGCTGTCAAACCCGTGAAAACTCGGTCATTGAACCGCACGCAGCGCGCTCGCGACTCAGTCCCACTTCGCATCGCTTTCGCTTAACTATGCAATTCTTGTATTTATGGTACAGAACATAAAGTTCAAAGTTAATTTGATACTGTAATTTTAAATTTAAAACAGTAAAAATTTAAGACTCGACGATTCGTGACGCAAGTATGTGACAATATTCTCTCATATAGCTTTAAGAATGCCTAATTACATAAACAAGGAGTTTGTTTCAAAATTCTATGTATTCCATTTGGTGTGTCACTCGCATTCGAACACGAACCCGTCGAGTTAATAATTCAATGAATTTTCTCGACAAAATCATTACCATACCTACTGTTTACCCTATTTGGATATTTTGATTTGTGTCCTGATTAGGCGAATTGTGTATTTACAATATAACTATAGCAAAATTTTGGTACTTTTCGAGAATTTCGATTAAAATTACTAAAATGTTCTTTAAAACAAACTTCATGCATAATAAACACGTAAATGAAATTTTATTAAGCAATTTAAGAAAATCTCATACGAATAGATAAGAGAGGAAAATACTGGCCCAATACTGTATTGTTTTGTGTCATTATTATAAATCTGACCAGTAACGTGGGTGTGCCAGGAAGGTCCTTGATGGGTAGAAAGTAAATGTTGAGTGCACACACACGCGTGGCGGTGGCCAGGGCAGGCGCTGCAGGGGTGTGGGGAGGCGCGGAACCTGTTCGAGCAACGGTACCTCAGTGTCGTGCCCAAGGCGCACACGCACCCATTATGTAATAAACCTTTTTCTCGCTTGAGTAACTTCTCACTTATGTCACAATATGACCTTTGCTTGCGTAGACCATTGGACTTTTATTGGAAATATTCTTTGTGGGCATATACAACACTGTTTTCAATTGATAAATAGTATCGACGGTTTTGACGCATAACGAGGTCGAGTCTTAGACATGTTTTAATATAAACAAATATATACTCTACAAATTACGCTGTTAGTCGAAGGTCTGTGAAAATAAAGACTATTATTGAAAATACTCTTGTACCATAATTATTATTATATACTTTCGAATCAATCAATGATAAAACCTATTCGTATACAACAAGGATAACCCAATAAAATTTAACATAGTTGCAATGCCAAAGCTATTTATTATTCCCAATCCATTATGAAAGTAAAGTTGCAGGAAATGCACCAAGTCTAGCACGTGTTTATAAAAATATCGATGACATTGTGGACTGTCCCACATGCATATTATATGAGTAGTTCTAATATGTATGCCGCGAGCCTTCCGGTGGTCGCACTTGTGAACGGTTACCGCACCATATCTAATATACACCATAAAACATAACATTAGTAGGCATGTATAGAACAGTTCATTCATTGTGTGTCACCCTACTAGTAATGCATGCACAATTTATTACACCTCACTATAAAAGTAACAGCTCCCAATCGGAACCAAATACCTTTCGAATCTGTGAACAACGAACGACGGTCTAAATATTTTTATTAATTTCTATTTTCATGGCAAAATACTTTGTTACGTCGATGGTGCATCCCACCGGGTTCTGATTTCACCCTCCCATTTGTTATTTTTTATCAACACAACCTAACGGTAGTCGGACCTCATGAATACCGTATGCGATACAACGTAGGGTTCGTAATAACATGATGTATGCGTATTCCACCTGTCCACCTTCAGACTGAAACTCTACATAGTTAACTTTTAGTAGGATTCAATGTAATCAACGTTACCTAAATAGCTGTCATCTCTACATTCTGCTATCATATCTTTTGATATCAAAATGATTTGGTTCAAATTTAATTGGAAAATAATTGATGATAAAGCTTTAAGAGAACTGAGCATTTAGCTTGTCATTGTGGCAAGACAGTTAAACCCAATTTACTTCCCATACGTAAATATTGGTAATATTCTTACATATACTCATCGTCACGTAGAGAAACTAGCATATAAGAGTTGATTAATATTCCTGACTAAAATTGAACACGAGAGCTACCTAAGTATAGCTATATATAATGCTAGAGCTAGACTTTCCTTATCTTAGGTAGCACATTTTACAGAGGTGAGTCACACACACATGGAATGGAACGTTTTCACGGATTTCATTTTATATTCCTCTTATGTTTACCAAATATTATGAAATCAAGATATCAATTGATAATATCAATTATACTGTAAATAATTTTGATTTCCAAAATATATGAAAAAACCCATTAACCATCCACCGTGATCATATTTCTAACTCCACTGATTGTCGTCTCAAATGGATCTAACGGTACATCCTTTTACAAAGGCCCCGTTGTTCCGAACATAAAATATTTTTTTCGGTTTTCGGCCTCTACCTGCGATTAACTAAACACTTGCTGTTCCTTTTCATGTTTTTTTGGTTGGAAACCGTAGATAATTATTTTATTGCCGTGGATGGCAATTTTGTGTTCATTGCAGTTTATAGTGCTGAATTATTTTATCGAAATAAATACCAATGTATTCATACAATAGTTCGAAATCAACAATTAAGAGCCATTAGAATTGTGAGCCGGGTAAGTAATATCCTGTTTGATTACATAACTCCATACAAGTTTATTTACGACGAACAAAATTGAAGCGAAGTCAAAATCAGTTAACATCATAGTTAACATTTATAGCATCATAGTAGGATAAATGCAATAAGATCAAGTAGTTTGAAAATACCTTCTTTCTACAGAACCAAAAACTAACAAAGGAAAGTAAACCGCTGATGTGGTTTGTTCGATCGATGAAAGTAAAGGCCTGTGTAGACGGGCGAGCGGTCCCGTTAGCCGGCCGGAGCTCGGCCTCACGGAATACTAAACGCTGACATACTGCGCGGCTTTTGACCCTAACACATTCTAGACTAGTACTTCACACCACCTCGGCTATACAGACTTTGAGCTCGATTTTTGCCTCAAACTACTTTAGACCAAACAAAAAACCTGGCCACGGTTCCATATTAAAATAAAAAAAAAGTTGCAATAAAAAACAATTCTAACTGTAGAGATTATTGTTCTTATGCATTTATTTCGTCCTTCCAAGACTTTTGCACTTTTTAAACGTTACTAAAGCAAAGCTGTCATTGAAAACTTTTTTGAAAAAAAAAGAAACCTATTCAATTTGTTACAGCAAGAAATGCAATTTGTGCAAATGACATTTTAGCGCATTTTGTTTAAAGCACATTGGTCATAAAACCCAAAGGTTTATTGTTTCTAAAACATTATTTTTTGTGAGCTTGCTCTGAACCTTTCCTATTAAAGAACTATATACATGCGCCGACAAAAGACATTGCAAATTTTGCACAAAAAGCTAAATGGATTGTTAAAACATTAGTAACTCTTCGCATCATTGTCAGTATAAACAATTGTGATCCAAACCAGCAAAGCAAAACTTTTGATTATGGTTAACATCGATGTACATTTTATGATAACATAGCTATACTACCCATGGGTATAGATGTATGGAAGGACAACGACCCTACGCAAAATTCGCTGCATTGGGCTAGGTCTAGTGCATGCGCGTATGTAGCGGTATCAACACGGAAGCGTTACGAGAGGGAGCGCTATATGCGCCTGCACCCTGCCAGAGCGGGAAAAAGGCATGAATGAGTATTGAAGCCTACCCCAAGAAGGGGGAAATCGAGTTTGCACTGCGGGCACCAGTACTTCCACAGATATAGACGGGCCCTGTGCCTACACTACACACCATACTAAATAGGATCAATAGGACTCGTTTTATCAAACTTACACAGATACAAGGGAAACGTTCACTGCAGCTGCAATGAAACTCTAAAATTAATTCCAAAAAGTCCATCTGCTTTTCAATATCAAATGAAAGTACTAAGTCATAGATTTTAAAAATCAATCTCAAATAACTAGATTCCTGTAGTCTTCCTTTATTTTGAGGGAGAGTCAGATAAATTAACAGGCACATGTAATCCAAATCCAGGAAGATTACAAATAAGTAAGCAAAATGTTAATAAACCATTCAAATTTTTAAGTACGGTTATAACACTTATAGCATAATACAAATGCTGTAAGCGAGCAAAGAACATAATACGGTGCCTGGAAGTGTGTCACAAACAATACGTTTTTATTTGGAGCTTTAAAAGGATGAATAATATATTTCGCAGTTCAAGTTTCTAATATAAGCCCAAAGAAAATTGGATGTCAACGACCCTGTGCCCAATACTCGCACAGTAAACGCATTTCCCGGCGCACACGAGTGCAAAGTAACAGCGTGCGATTTATTCGCGCGAGTAGCGGCGTGCGGGCGGCGTGCGGGCGGCGGCGGCCGGCGGCGCGAGCGAGACGCCGAGCGGCGCCGGGCGGCGGGGGCTAGCGTAGTGGAACGAGGCGGCTGCGGACGTTCACCCCGGAAGATTCAGTGTTTTGATATCGCTCAAGCCTCCGCCGCCACTGGAAAACTGCATTTTCTTTGAAGCGCTTCGCTTTTCATGCTCTAATTGATCGCCAATCGAATAATTTCGTTTTTAAACATCAGCTTCTATAACTACCCTAAACGGTCTAGTTTTTTGTCTAAAACTTCATAAAGCCAATATGAATCTAGTCATAAATATACGTGCGCATAAATTTCATTATTTCAAGATTACTAAACTGGCTCAGAACTTAACAATAATTCTATAACAATATTTCACACGGAAATTCGGACCAGTAGGTACCACAGTTCGCAGGTTCGATTTCCACCTAGTACAAACATTTTTATCAGAGTCCATATACCTAAATACATACCTAAATGGTTTGGGTATGTATGATCTGTTTATGATATAAAATAAATTAGACAAAATGGAATACACTTTATATATTATTACTAGTGGCTCCCCGCGGTTTCACCCGCGTACCCGGGAGGTCTTCCATTTTCCCGGGATAAAAAGTAGCCTATATGTTAATCCAGGTTATAAGCTATCTTTATTCCAAATTTCATTCAAATCCATTCAGTAGTTTTTACGTGAAAGAGTAACAAACATCCATACATCCATACATCCATACATCCATACTTACAAACTTTCGCCTTTATAATATTAGTAGGATGATACTAATATAAATTAGTTATAGTATTATAAAAACTCTGTTTTGTTTGGCAATAGGATTATATTGACGTTATGTTAAAAAATATTCCTGTTTTAATTAATTTTCTGTCGTGGTCGTTGAAAAAACAAGGGCATCAGCAATGTGTTTTAGGAAATTGCAATCCGTAAAAATCCATATCACCTCTGTAGGCTATGACGGGCGCAATACTAGTTAGAGAAGTCTGAAACCGTCTCGCCCTGAGCGCCATGGGAAAGCGGAAAATTGTCTGGTGTTGGGGTAGGTTAGGTACTTCCTATCAGTAGGGATGTTGGTTATTCTATAACATCTGAAACCCGTTTAAATATACGAATAATATTCATAAAGTATCCAACTTCTACAATAATTCAATGTCGGTACCGGAAATCGGTCATTGACCCGTGTAGCTTACTTAGATACTTACTGGGTATGGTAAAAAAATATATTTTCTTTAATCAACAATTTAACTTATTTTACCTAGATTTTTTTATTTTATTGATAAAGTGTTCTGACAGTAAATTTAATATTAAAATATTTATCACATACGGCCGAACTGATTCCAAGGTATGGTATGCTATGGTGTGCTATGGTTACCAGATACCACATACAAATAATACTAATTTAAATTATTTTGATACAGACCCTCTATAGTATTTCTACCTAAGTATTAGTACTTAAATTGTACCCATGGCTACCCCGCCGCCAAGCCAAACGGGTCCTTATATCCGGCTGAAGCAGTTTGCAGCTGTTAACAGATTACAGGCTGTAAATAGTGAAATCAATATTGGATAATGGTAGTCGGCAGGGTGCGGCGTGGCGTGCCGAGGAGACTAGAATCGAGACCCATACCACGGAACACCACGGACTACGGATCTATCTATTACCCAATTTATACGAAAGTGCTAAAGAACCCACTTCTCTCTCAATTCACGAACGTAAAACAGTATTCCAGATCACATAAATTGAGTTTTCGAGAATCCAGGGTACGGCTGCGTACAGGCTGTGTCGTCGACCCGCGAGAGTGAAAGCGTGTTCCGGGGAGGCGAGCAGGCGCCCGCCCGCCCGCCCTGGCATGGCTTTCGCTGCCGTTCTCACGCCACTCGCTCGCACGTTGTTTTCAACTTGTTTTAATTAGCGCTTTATAATGCCATAACTTCATATAAATGGTTTATATAAATTCAAGATACCTTAATCTTATTCCATTAAAAAAGGATTCGCGCCTTTTACAAATTCAACACATTTGAATGTGCATATATCAGGATTTCCTAAATATTTCTGTAAACTATGTTTTTGTCGAGAGGTTCATAAATACATACATTATTTTATAGTGATAGGGCAGTACTTCCGCGGTGTGTACACGATCATCATCAATAGAGTGCGAGCGCCGCCGCGCCGCCGCGCCGCACGGATCGAGAGCACGGTCACGGCGCGCGCCGCGGTCGCTCGCCACACTACGGAAGTAATGAACTTGAATGCAACCCGCGGCCGCACTGCGCTGCGCCGCCGTCCCGCTCTCCTCTATTATGAGAATAGTAGGCGCGAACGTGACGTACTCACTGCATTTGCTGTCAAATTCGTCCGCATTCTCCGTCACCGGCCGCTTTCGTCGTCGATGCGTTTATCGGAACGAGACGCGAATATGTGTGTCGATTGCATTCTCAGCGTCGTAAAAGTGCATCTAGGTCGGTGGGCATAGCGGCGCGATGTCGTCGGGTTAGTGCTCGTCGGCTAGACGTAGGGCAGGTCGGCAGCACCGTGGCCTCCGCGTTGCATAATGTGCATCGCGCTCCGACGGCGAACAGTGCGCGGGCGAGTGCATCCGTCGGCGGCGACCGCGCTCGCCAGCCGCTGACTGTGTGCCCGGAGCCAGTGGTGCGCCGTGAGCTCGAGACCGACATGAGAGCGGCGCGCAGGCTGCGGCCCCTGGTCCCCTTACTGGCGCTCCGTATACTCCTCGAGTACCTCAAGTCGCTCGACGTCGCGCTCTCCTAGGCTGATCCCTATTGAGTTCGTTATCACGTAAAGACGTTAATACTCCTTGTTTATTTTAACTATAATAAACATTAATCGCGTAACCTATTCAAGTATCTCAAGAATGCCTTGAACAATAATTATTACCCATTGTTGTAAGTATAACGTGTTACTTCCTATATAAACTACGTACTTATTAATTTTAATATAATAGTATTTTCTTTTTCCATCTAATATCAAAGGTCAACAATGTGTCAATATTATTCCTAATTAAATAATCAACTACTACTACCACCGTATTAATACGACCCCGACAATAAATAAACTTAATAAGATCGAGATACTTATTAATTTGATGGATGATGAACTTTAAAATCTTTTTTAATATCAATATTCTGGTGATATAACTATTTATTAAAGGTGTAAAATTAACTGAACACAGAAATGGACAACCTTAACATTTAACTCCGCATTTGCAATAATATAATCTTTATCTAGCCAGTAGTTGCGCTATTTGTAGTGGAAATATCTACGTATTAAATTTATTATTAGACTGCAAGGTTAGTGTTCCCGTTGCACTCTAACATGGGCTATTTAGTACATGTATGCATATCATGGAATTACATGATACCAAATGGAATTGATTAAAAAAAGTATAACTAATCAATTATTTTACTTAAGTATTGACAAACAATAACAAAAATTGTCATTTCCATTCATATGTGTATAAGCAATTATCTACATTAATGATAGAAAATATGATTATTCGTCTCCATCGCTATATTTTGCTTTATAATTAAATAGGGTGTCAATAGCTAGGTATTGACATATTGTATGGAAAGTTGGAAACTGAAAGTGATGAAACTCAAACCTTTTGCTAAAAATTAACGCAAAGTCACAAAAGTAGACGAAATCCAAAAAAAAGTTTAGATCAATTGCGTGAAAGCGAAAGAGTGTCAAAGCGCTGAAGATTTAAGAATGTCGCTGGATCTTTATATTAGTTATATAGGTTGTCACTTAAGTTAGGTGAGACTCTAGGAAGAATACAATCTATTAATGACTGTTATAGGTATCAAAACGATCGCTCGTATACATAAATATGTAATATTAAAATAAGTACGGATGTATTGCAATACTACATCGTTATGAATAACCTTGAAGGAGGTGCTTCAAATGAAATCAAACAATAAAATAATCGCGTAACTAATATTATCATATCAGTGAACGTGAATGTAATGAGCTCGATCGCACTGAGTACACAACGTGTTAGAGGCGCAGCGCAGCGCAGCGCAGGCGGCTAGAGCAAAAGGGCAAGTTCAAGTGCAAGCGCATCATGCGCCAAGGTTGCTTCCTGGTGCGCGCGCGCCGATGCGCAGCCGGGCCGTGCCGTGCGCTACTGTGCGCGCTATACAACGTATTCCTATAGTATCTAATTAATTATATATTTTTATTGTCCGCTAAAATGTAACTATGATTATGTAACGAAATATACGTTATAGTCGAGCATACTGATTTCTCTTCACAAACAACTCAATAAGTATATAAACAGACTACAATTTTATTTATATTATCAGCATTACGGCCCTAGATATTTCATCATAAATATTTTAATATACAGTTAATTTATTCGTGCAACATAAATGTATACTTATACTTGTATTTTACTTATGGATCGGGATTCCGCCCTCTCCTTAAATTGATTTAGTTGTTTAGGCGTTTGTTAAGTAGGGATAAAGCTAAAAAGTTTGTTAGTTTGCTTGGACGTGTTAATCTCAAGAACTAATCATTCAAATAAAAATAAATTGACTTGGCTAACCCATCGACGAAGGTTATAGGCTATATACACGCTAAGACAAATCGGAGCGGAGCATTAATTCAAATGTTGCAAAAACGGGAATGTAATGCTGACGAAATTACACGGGTCAGCTAGTATGATATAAGAATTATAAATATGAACTGAACAGTTAGGATTTAAAGAAAGTTCTATATAATTTGCAGATACAATTGCGATTATGTTAGGTATTTATTCAATGGTAAAGAATAACAGTAATTAAAAAAGTTAAATTTATAAGCCTCTTAATGTTTCATTGAAACTCCTCAATTAAAAACAAGTTAAATGGTTGTTTCTAAGTCGCGTGTGCGTGTGCTAAGTATATGACATTGGGCGGACGCATTGCACAACCAATACTCATGGTCACGTGTAACATTGCATCGCGTCGTCGCCGTCGCGCGGGGCGCTGCCCCCTTGGTATTGTACCACACTCTTCTCTCTGCACCATCACACACACCATAACGCTGCATGTAAATTAATGCAATGCATGACTTGAGCTTCCACACTAACTGTTAACATAACATTGGATTGTTCTTTTTATTTGATCTTTAACAACATTAGGTATATCATTTTATAATCTCACTTATCGTTAATTTTTGCATGCAAAGATATTTGTAACTTTCTCAATCAAACCAGATTGAAGAGATCTCGGAAAAATTAAAGACTCATGCGGGTGGAACCGTGTTGTGGAACGTTAGTACCTACATATATTAAACACATTTATTTTTCGTTCGGTATTCCAAATATTTTGTATCTTTGTTTCTTTTACCTTGACATATCGTTTGGGTAAAAAGAGTAGGTATAAATAATGAATCCATAAACGGATAAGATGCGTCTTTCGTGGTTACTAAACTCATACATAAAACCTCACAAATGCACTGCATAATGTATACAATAAAACACTCAAGCCAGCGCTTGCGCAACTTTTGAATATCAAATGGGCTAACACCGCCGGCTTGGAAAACAGTTTTTCGGTTTAAACGAAAGGAGTCGTCGGCCGGACCACAAGCAGTAGCTTGCGTAGCGACCGCGTTGCTTCCGCAATTATGCAATCCAATGTTGAACTTGTATTGCATCACTGCATCTTTGTGGGAATACAATATTTTTGTACCGAGCAGCCAGAATTTTAGTTAGATCAATTATACCATTTTAGGTAATTTTATAGTCCTAAAATATAAATAAAGAGTTGTTGAAATTAGTTGACCAATTCCCAGTTCCGTATTTAACCTATATAACTGCCAAGTTGGCAAATATTCAATGTGCTGTCAACAAAGTAAAACAATAAATCGATCTTTGAAATACAATAAAATTAAATAGGTACTATATTCATAAATAAATATATTTCTCAAGGTTTATGGTAAAAAAAATAGTCTCAATGCGGCCATCTGAACATAATGAATTGTATCTAACTAAGTGGACACTATCCGAATAATAAGAGTTTATTAAACTTACCTAACCACTTTATGTTTCGAATGAAATTTAATTTAATCATCGTTTCTAAAAATATGCATATATTTCGATGAAATATTACAGTGCAAAATATTAAAGTATATGTTTCTTTTTTCAGGTACAAGCTTTTTTAAAACGTAGGACATAATTATGGAAATACTGTTTTAAGGATCAAAAAATATCATCATGAGACTGGTAAGTATTTATAATTAATTTTTTCACAGGTACTTGTATTGGTACAGGTATTGTAATGCAATTGATATTTGTCAGCCCGGTTGGCTTTGTGGTTAGTGACCGTGACTCTGAAGCCGCGGGTCGTGGGTTCGAATCCCACCCAAGACAAACATTTGTATGCATGAATATGTCTGTTTGTCCTGTGTCTGGATGTAAATATCTATATAAGAATGTATTTAAAAGTAGTATATGTAGTATATCAGCTATCTGGTTACCATATCACAAGCTCTGCTTAGTTTGGAATCAGATTGGCCGTGTGTGAAAAATGTCCCAGGATATTTATTTGTCCCAAGATATTTAAATTCTCTAAGGGCAAAATTAACATTTTCAAGGTAGGTATGATTTTTAAACTGAAACATAAATTAAAAAATCATTTACTAATATAGTTTCTAGCTTTTAATATTTTTACTATATTTAATGGAGTTTGCTTAAAATATAACTGGGTAAAAGGAAGTGGCGATGCGCAGTGGAAAGTGCGCACTTATCACAAAACTGGGTCAGTAGTAGCACCGCCCCTTTATCGAACGGCGCTATCCACATCTCTCTTAACAAAAATAAACTCTTTCTGTAAGAATATAAATCACAAAGTCACAAAACACTGCTAAAGATGCATTCGGACTGAACAGTACGGAAATGCATTGTTTGCATGTTTTTTAAATTCAATGTTGCAAACAGAGTGCATTAAAGCCTTGGAATAATATTGCTATCTAAACCGTTACCATCCGATATTGATAAACAAGATCGGCATTTGAAAATATGTTACTAAAGTCTTAGTTCATCCCTGGTATATTGTAACCTTTATTAAAACGTGAATAATTCGACAGTCAACAAGTGAAGAATTGCCGAGCACGACAGTGGTGGGTCGGACAAGTAGCCCTGGTAATGCTGGACCAGTAAACGCAGTGTCAAGTGCAAGCGCATACGATGTTACGCGCATGCGCGAGGACGAATTTGAAAGACTCACCGTGTACATAGTGCCCGATGTGCCATGCGACCGCGGCACGCTCAACAGAGCTGAGAGAACACTCCCGCGCAGCTTGGCTTTAAGACCATCAGCAGTATTATCGACTCCTAACACACCGGTTAGTTTCTATTGATAAATTAAAAATTGTTCAACAAATATTTAAGTGTCAAATAATCACGCAATAATTCGAAATATAGGAAGTCAAATATCAATTATTGCATATTTCAGACTGAAGGTGTATGGAGCACAGGAGTGATCCCTCGAGGAACTCGTTTTGGACCCTTTGAGGGAACCAGAACTCCTAACAAACCTAATGATAAAGTCTCTTGGAGATATTACTGGAGGGTAAGTGTTTATAATTGATATAACCAATCACTGATCACACAAATCCTTAATTAACTAATGCAATCCCTGTACTTGCTTCATAACTACAATTTGGTTAAGGCTTACCTACGTTTTTATACCCACAATAGCATAAATTATATAATTATCGTTCTTAACATTTTGTTAGATGTTGTAACTACCGTTTACTATGTCATTAAAAACATGTAAGCATTTAACTAATACAGTAGTGTACATGTCTAGAGCAGACTGTTGTTTTCTTTAACTAACCATTTCCTCTCTATTTTGGGCCAGGTACAGGAAACTGTCAGACATCATACTTATGGGAATATTAAGGTGAGATTGGGCTTTCATTTCTTTTTCCTTGGCTATGGTATTTTTTGATCGATTAATCTAAAGCAGGTACCTTATACTGCTACTGAACATTAAAAAATATATATATCTATATTTACTTTAAAGCTACCAGATATGGTATTATTGATTTTGGTTTTAAACTTTGATGATGATATATATATTTTATTGCCAACCTACTTGGTTTCGGTAATGCCAAAATTCGGTTAAATCTTATCTCTTCTTTTCTATAATGCTGCAATTTTTGGCATAAAGCTCAACCCTGGATTAACATTAAAGCGAATCAACACTAGATAATTACTTAATCATAATTCAAATAATTGTTATCGTCTAGGTACGTCCTATATTAGATAGTAGGTAACATTGCATCTCGTCCTTGACTCCCCACTACACTTCTGCAAGCTAGTTTCTTGCTATCAGTTGCACGCGCACCGCAAATATCCTGCACGTGTCACGTGTTGAACATAACATGTGTTAGGTAATATTAAGTAACACTATTTAAAAACTACAATGATGTTATCTCCTAATAACATAAGCATCTATGTATAACAGACTTTACAAGCACTGAATTTATAATCAATTTACGAAATACCATTTTATTATTGATATGTTTACGGTGATAATGTTATTTTCATATTCATTACAGATATTCAAAGACAGTGACTATTATTACCTGGATGGTTCGGACACTAGTGTTGCAAACTGGATGCGATACGTCGCGTCTGCTTACTCGCTTTCCGTGATGAACCTGGTCGCTTGTCAGCATCAGGAACACATATACTTCTACACAATCAGGTATTGTCACACTGCACATCACTTTTCAACACAATATACCGAATTTTATGCATTGATTATAACACATTTGTACTTTCTAATTGTAGAGATATCATGCCGAATGAAGAACTAATGGTATGGTACTGCAAAGACTTCGCGACAAGGTTGGGTTATGATATTGATCCCGAAAGAGCCACTTATTCAATTTGTAAGTAAATAGTTTCCTATTCCTCAATAGAGATTGCATATTTGTAAAGAAACGATTTTAATGTGAATTATCAATTTCAGGTAAAGAAGAAACAATCAAAAAAGCATATGGCTTGCCACCAGCACCGGTTCATCCTGAAATAGCGTTTAACCATATGAAATATGTTCTGGGATTAACAAATGCGAAGGAACTACTTGAAGCTGAAATACCAAACCGACGGCGTAAGCGTGAAGCAAATGATAAACCATTTCATGAAAATCCTACTTTTCTTTCGCGCGAAGATCCTCAGAATCATAAAAATGATAGAATTATGGGCAGGACTGATATTGCCACAAATATGATGCACAATAAAGCAGATAACTCAGTCCTTAATGAACATGCACCTCTATCGCCGAATAGCCTAATGCCGTCTCCTTTGCCTGTAAAAATACCCCACAGAGATCACCCTACTCTGATAATTCATCAACATAAAGAAAGTACATCTCACTTAGTCATACATCAACTAGATAATCCAAGGATACATAGCAACAGATCACCGGCACAAAATCACCACTTAAGAGATATGCGCGGACCTTCGCCCATGGCTCAAAATCATCATGATAAATTGGGAAGTAAATCTCCTAGCCTAAGTCAATGTGGTGGACAACATTACGAGCATCAATTGACTCCTAACGATGGGTCAGTGAGATCAGATGAAGGTTATCATAGCAATGGCTATCACGACGAATTTACTCCACCTGAAGATTCAAGTGATTCAGATGTAGAAAATTATGTTTTAGATTGTTCCAATAAAACGAATGAACCCAAAGAGACAGTTATAGTCCAAAAAATTGACCAAGACATGCTCAGAAATGAATACAGGAAAGTAAAAATCAAAATGCCTCGAGCGTATCAATATCAAAACCATAAAGATATGGATTGTGAAAGCGAAAAAGAGCTAATGATAGCTGAAGAAATGTCTGATATTGGTCCACAAAACTTGTCACCTCCTAGGCGAGATCCTGCAACGTCTACGGTGATTGTACTAGAAGCATCTCAAAATACTGTTTTACCAATGAATAAGCCCTACTATGAAGATGGTACGATTTCACCTTCACCACAACCAGCATTTATGAGATATTCTCCACCCGACACTCGAATTTTAGAAACAATCTTAACAGGAAATAGAATAGATACGAATAATAATGACTCAAATCGTCGTCAACCAAATGCCACGCCTCCACCGTCATCTCCAACAGAAATGGCTTATTCTTACAAAAAGAGCCAAAGGTACGGCAATGCTTGTAGTCCCGATTCAAGTTCTAACTTGACGCCTCTACCATCCCTACTACCGTTACCGCAACAACTACCAGCTCCAGCGGTTGCCTCAGTTTACTCGTCTTCACCTCCGCATTCTATTCCGCACACAACTGAAATTCGTGAAATCAGAGAAATAAGAGAGATAAGAGAAACGCGATATGAAAGTCATTACCCGAATTATTCATACAATTTATATTCACCACCAAATTCTACCATAATCACACAACTTGGATCTCCACCTAGCACTTATTCACCGACTGTGACATCGACACATCAGTACGAGAGGTCTCAAAATGGATCGAGTAACCACCACTACCCATCGTCGACTAGCGTCATCACACTGAAAAACTGTTCACAGTTAAGTTTAATTCAAAACTCGAATGTCAACAACCAGTTAGTACCGCATCACGGGAGTGTAAGCCCCGATGGTACGTGTAGCCTGATGATGGCTCCAATGAGTCCAAACTCACAATCTTCACGGGGATATCGGAGTTTACCATATCCCCTTAAAAAGAAAGATGGAAAAATGCACTATGAATGCAATGTATGCTGCAAAACGTTCGGCCAGCTATCTAATTTGAAAGTCCACTTAAGAACACATTCAGGCGAACGTCCCTTCAAGTGTAATGTGTGCAATAAATCTTTCACGCAATTGGCTCACCTTCAAAAACACCATCTAGTCCATACTGGAGAAAAACCACATCAATGCGACATCTGCAAAAAACGATTTTCATCTACATCGAATTTAAAAACACATCTACGCTTGCATTCCGGTCAAAAACCATACGCATGCGACTTGTGCATGCAGAAATTTACACAATTTGTACATTTGAAACTTCACAAACGGCTTCATACCAATGATAGGCCATACGTATGCCAGGGTTGCGACAAGAAGTATATAAGCGCTTCAGGGCTGCGCACTCACTGGAAAACTACTAGTTGTAAGCCGAACAATATTGAAGAAGTTTTAGCTATTACCAACGCAGCGAACACTGAATGCATCGGTAAGCACATTATTTAACTTGAACCCTTTTCAAAAAGTTTTGAAGTATTTTTTATTCTCAACGGTTATTATAAAATATCCGAATATTCACTTTGATACACAATTTAAATAATAAAAGAGATTAGTCGTGATCGCAGTCGCGAGAGTGACTGCAGCGCGTTGCACTTTCTCTTCGTAGGTGAACCGCAACTTTCACTTGCGCTCTCGCTTAACGCGGCCGATTTCATTTTCGCGTGCACTTTGCAGGTAACGTCGACAAAGACTGCCACGAAAGAGAGGGGCACGAGGCATACGAGGTCCACTCTCCTTCACAAGGAGGGCTGGTGGGAGCCGGTGGGGCGCGACTTGCGATGTCGCACGAGGTGCTACTGGGAGGGCATGCGCACACCACCACGCCGCACCTTGTGACGAGTCACGGGCAAATGTCTCCGCAGTACCGACCACTGTTGCCGCCACCTCCTCCTGAGCATGAGCCCCAGCAGCACTACGGACCCCCCGGGGCAGAACCGCGCCCCAGTGTGATAGAGTCCAACCAACCTCTAATTATTGAATGCACCTGAACGGGACGTGCTGCGCCACCGCCGCATGCAATCGTCGGACGCGTGTTCCCCGCCGCATCATGTGATTCCAGTCTAGTGATCAAGCGAAAGTATTGTGTATAAACAGTCGGATGAGTCAGTGACTCGTCCTATCCAGTGGCTATGAGATTACGATACGAACTGTAAGTTGTAAATTTGTATAAATAATAAGTTATATTTAATAATATACGTGTGCGATGCGAAATTATTAAGTACTAAGTACTTGAATATAGTTAGTTCCCTTTGGGAATGATGTATTATATTATAACTAAGCATTTTATTATTATACCCAAGGTTATGGCAGCCTTTGTTTATACTAATGCTCAATTTTATACATACAATTATAATTCTATTGTAAATAGGATTTTATGACATCGACTTAATTTAAATATTTTCTGTCTATGTATGTAGGTATTTCATGTACCGTATTTGGGTGTACCAGACAAAGTTAGGCATACAATTATTATTGAACAATAAATATACTTCCACACACATTTTTATTACCGATTCTCGTGGATAAATCTAACCTACTGCAAAATAATACAGTACAGTTTATAATTTACTTTTCACCAAAGAACGTCTCAACGAGTCCAAGTAACATTTTAAGGGATTCGTCATAGTTGGTACCTACGTAATACCGATATTTGCAGTGTTTAAAATCAATCATATTAGGTACACAGATAACTCATGGAGTGTATATCAACTGATTAGTGGTAAGTGCCAAAAGCACGTTTATTTTATAAGTTATCATAAAAAATGTTCGTATAGTATTTTTCAAATTGTTGTTCCTAATGATTAATCGGAGTGTAAGCACATTATATGTGCAACAGCTTAATTCTAATGTTAATTAGATTAAAATCGACGAATTGTGTACATTATCCCTACGCTAGAACAAATGGTGCTTCACATCGTAGAGTAGTAGTCGCTTTCGTCGCTCTCGCGAGCTGATGGACTATTTACTACATCGTATCTAATGTTAATTCACCGAGTCTACTAGTTACTATTTTATATTCCCCAGTAATTACGGTTCTCCTATTCGAAAAGGCTGAGATAAATAAATAAATGTAATAAAGTTTGGCGAATATTAACCTTAAGAATTGGTTTACATGATGTGTAAGTGAGTGTAGAATGGAAGAGTAATGATTATATAATTTACCTACGTCATATATGGCTTATACCTACGTGATGTAAAACCAAACGATAGCTTTTTGTATATTTCTAATGACATACTAGTAAGATTTTTACAGATGATCCAATGTAGATTTATTATGAACCTAAATTTTATACCTAATATATACAGGAGTACGTTTTATAATATCACAGAGGTAAATTCCGTGATTCCCATAGCAGAACAAAAATGTGCGCTGATTTCGATGTATTGTATCAAAGTGACTTTTACTTTATCGTAAATAAACTTACGATTTTATACGCAGAAGTATTGTGCCAGTAATTTGTTTAAATGTCACGTGGTCTTCTTAGAAACTACTCACACATGTAAATTATAATGAGATACCTTTTCGAGCAAAGTCAAGATCTTCCTATCTAATTATATTAATGAGAGTACCTGTCCGCCGTAGCGCCCTAAGTTTCACCCGTACACGTTGCATCAGTACGATATGCAATGTAGGTACCTATTTTTTCGAAGTTATTGTATAATTGATAATAAATTATTTTATTGTACTGAATAAAATTTATATATTTTTAAATGTAAAATGTACACAGGGTTTTCATGAATATGTAGATATTGAATGCCATTACATTCGACATGTTTGGAAGATGGACTGGTGATAAAACCTATTATTGTTTGCTTATAGTATTTCTGTAAAGTGGATATAAAATCAATTAGATATCAATAATTAAAAAATGACTTAAGTACATGTGTATGACATATTTCAAACTTTACAATGTACCTACTTCCAGGCGTCGAAATAAATCAACACTAAATATAAGTATTAGAGTGTCATCATCTTATCATTATCTAAATTATATCGATTCATGTTTTACATTCAGTAATACATATAAAACATTATAAATCGCGTTAAACTTCTCGCCATTCCTTATATTAAAAAGTTATGTATTTTTGTTAGATTTTATAAATAATGATACAATGCAACAACTGTTTTGTAAACTCACTAATTTATTACTAGAGAAGGGCAATTAGGTATAATCAAAAATATAATGATGAAATGAATAAACTTACAAATATGTTTTCTGTGAATCTATTCTATAGTCAATGTCGTTATTATATTTTTTTATAAATTGTCTGACTCAAAACATTAATTTCATGGTGTAATACACATTTATGATCTACAAAAGCGCAATTTATCTGTAAATATTTCAGGAAGAGGGTAAGCGACACATTTTAAATTGTTTATTAAAAATAAAATATCGATTGTCAGTTCATGTACACAGTCTTAAAATTATGTATCAATTAATATGTATAAATTTATTAACCATACATACAATATGGAAGATAGTTGACTTCGTACATAATATGCATAGGTACCTACTACTAATAAGTACAATACATTACTCTTGGTACAGAAAAGTAAGCAATATTATCAATATATGTATCGATATTCTCTGCTACAGTTTGTAATTATAATGGACTCACGATAGCATACACGATAAATTTATATCTCGTAACAAGTGTAGGCAATAATGTTACAATTCAATGCGCCAGAATCTTACCTACTTATTGTAAAGCCTGTAATTTTATACACCTTGATCGATAATTATTTTACAACACCAAATCCATTAAAACAGGAGTAAAAATTAAATTGTTGTTTTATTTCCTCATTCCAGCAATATTTGTTCAATATGAAATTATACGTAGGTACCTAACTAAGGACATGGTACTAAAATGGGTACATAAATTATAAAAAAAATATGTAAGCTTGTAAATAGATTTCCTGAAATAAATAGTAGGTAAAATAAAACTAACAACGACTATAATAATATTTTATTTCATCGTATTTTTTAATCAAAATAACATAATAATAATAATTTCTTTATTTTTCTCTCACAACAAGTTACAAAAAATATCAATCTTTCAAAAGCATCAAAATTTTACAAAAACACTTAAATTGCGAGAGACTGGAGCCTAAACTAGGCATAGCCTACATAACATACATAGATACTTCGAGATATATTTGTAAAAAATAAATTAATAACATTATGCATTCATATCAAGGCATCCGGTAGAATACACAGTCCCAGGAAGCAAAGTGAATAAATCAAATATGTAATCGTCTCAAATTTATTAATGTGTTTGACAACAATGAGGCCAAAATAGCGATGATGTTAAAATTCACTTTTAACATTATCGTTATTATTAGTAATAAGTAGGTACAAACTAATTATATAGAGAGTATAGTAATTGTATAAAGAGAGTTCCATTTATTTCACGTTATCAAAGTTAGTTTTTCTTTTTTTTATATCCTGGGACATTGCCGGCTCTTCTCAGCAAAAGCAACCTTCGGAACCGAGCATTCGAGTCGACGTTTCATAAGTACCTGTGAAGGCTTATTTGAATTAATAAATATTTTTCATATTTCATTTCATTTCATTTTTCACACACGGCCAATCAGATTCCAAACAAAGCAGAGCTTGTAATATGCTAACCAGATAGCTGATACTACGTTTTTATACTCTTATATACATACTTATACTTTTAGATAATTACATTCAGTTTGTTTGTATACAGTAGGTTATTAATAAAAACTTTAAACAATTTTGAAATGGGTACCTAAATAATTAATCTGATCATATATCACGAAAATTGCTATAATTCATATCGTATATAATTTATAGCGCCTATATTAAAAAACTAGAACTACAGGCTAGCTACTTCGCGGTTTCAGAACCGGGTATTTTAGGCGCAGGTGCAGTACACTTCTTCATATGAGTCCTCATGTTAGAGGATTGGGTGAAGGCGAGCTGGCACCGAGGGCAGGAGTACGGCTTCGATCCCGTGTGGAAGTTCAAGTGCGACTTGAGGTGGTGTTTCTTCGTAAACGATTTGGGGCACAGTGAACACGAAAATGGTTTTACACCTGGAAACAGACAGTATGTATATTGAAATGCGTTGACCGATTTGATAGTTTTTTTTTTATTACCAGGTCAAGATTTTTATCAGTTAAATACACAGGATAAAAACAATGGCGATAATATGCATACTTTGATGACCTAATAAAAAAAATTACTGTTACTGTACTTTTTAAGTTTAGCATACAGGGTTATTTTTAGGGTTCTGGAACCCTAAAAATAGAAGAGCTTCAAAAAGAAAAAGTGGACCCTTATGGGTTCACTTTCCTGTCCGTCTGTCTGTCTGTCACGACCATTTGTTTTGGGAACGCGTGACGGTATCGAGTTGCCCACTACAGTTCCATGTTTTAATTTATTTCAATCTTTGATCGTTGTCATCGATGTAATGTATAGTTATAGATTTATATGTACATGCTGTATTTTCTTTTTATTCCGAGGTGATAAAAAGTAGCCTATGTGTTTTTCAGAACAAATTCTAACTCTGTGCCAAATTTTCTACCGAACCCTTCAGCCGTGAAAGAGTAACAATCATACGTCCACATCCATAAACATTCTTACGACTTTCGCATTTATAATATGAGTAGGAAGTAGGATACAGTAAGCACGAACCTGTATGAAGTCTCAGGTGTAAGGTCATGTTGGATCGGTCGGCAAAGCGTTTGTCACAGTGCTGGCACGCGTACGGCCGCTCGCCGGAGTGCGTGCGCTGGTGCTGCTTCAACAACATCTTACGCGAGAACGCCTTGCCGCACTCTTCGCACACGTGGGGCTTTACGCCTACAAATATAATTGGATGCTGATAAGCAATAATTTGTTAATTAAATCCGATTCCGTCCTCGCCGGCGAGGACCGTCGCGACGTCCCACCCAGTCTCGTCTTGTTAGTGCGACCCGTGCCGCAGCAACAACCCAGTCCGTTCCCTAAATAATCATGTCAAGAGAGTCCCCACTTCCCCCAGTGACGCCCTGAGCCGAGGCACGGTCCCGCAGGGAACACCCTCAGCGCTGTCGCTTAAATTCTCCTTGAGTTGAGAGCCCTCTGCGCTCACCGAAAAAGTCCGCGTAACGGTGTAAAAGCCATCTGAGGCTAACACCTGCTAGTCCATTTAAAAAAAAAAAATGTGTTAACCCTCATAAACTTCATTTTAAGAAAATGACCTTTAAATATGTATTATATTGTCTATGTGATTTATGACTTTTTGTATGGTATAAATCCATTTTATATATACTTTTATTTTTTAGATGTCTTGAAAAACTTTTGTAGAATGTATTTAATACGTGATGCATTATAAAAATATATCAAAATCTTTGTTTTCTACTATTTGTGGGTTGACACATTATTGCTTATCAGCATCCTATGATAATACATATGGTATAATGACTGTAGGTACCCTAAATATCGAACTTAGTGCACCTTCTCTTATAAGTTATCTAGCTTCTGCTCCCGGGATGAAAAGTACCATATAATATATGTTAATCCAAAGTGTCAGCTATCTCCATACCAAATTTTATTAAAATCGCTCCAGTCGTTTAGACGCGAAGAAATAACAACGATACACACTCACAAACGTTCGCCTTTATATTATAGTAGATATTATTGTGATGTGATATATTAAATTTAATCCGAAGCCTATGCCAAATACCTAGAATACATCTCCATTCCAGACCATAAATACATAGGTAGTTACATAATACTAAATTGTTAATTTATGTTTTATGTAAACATCACCGCGTGGAAGGATTTCAAAAATAGCTTCGTTTAGCTCAAAAAACCGCAAGATTAAGCCACCGGCATCACAGCGCCATCTATTTTGTAATAAATTTTTCTAGTTTACGTGAAAAAAGTACTCGAGTTCAATTTACACACTGCAGTTACCTTCAATATACCATTATTTTACCTGTATGAATCCTCACGTGCATGTTAAAGGCTACGCGCTGATTGAACGATTTAGGACACATTGTACACTTGTATTCCTTACGATTTCTGAAACAATCGTAATAAATATGATGAGAATATAAAACTACCCGTAAAATGGTTTAAATATTTATGATTTCTCTAAGTATCGTCATGTCCTATGTTATCACCCGGGTGATAATAAATCATAATTTTTTCATCAGTTTCATCCACACCTACAAATGAACCACTTTGGACTGTTTAAAAATACGAAAGTTGCATCTAGACTTGAGTATATACCTAATACGGAACCAGTTTTTTTACATAAGCTGTATTCTTAGACCCGCACTTGCTATTAGGACAGATATTACAACTACTGCTAAATTGTATCAAATATTTGTTATTATAGGTAGGTACAATATATTCAAAAACTCAGTTGACAAGATGTATTTCTAAATTAAGTTGAATGACCCAATGTTGCAGTATTCAGCCCATCATGTTTGTAATGGTAATTAGCATGATACTGGCAAGAAAGAAACAAATGCCAAATCATCACGATGAGCAAAAAGGAATACCAACATTTGACTTTCACTAAAATTTTGACAGTTAACTTACCTATGTATTTTCATATGACTACTGAGATAACCTCTATCGTTAAAGTACTTCCCGCAAACAGTGCAAGTGGCAGCAAACTCTTTGGTGCCTCGATGTACCGACATATGGTACTTGAAGTTTCTCAGCTGGGAGAAGGTCTTTCCGCACTCACCACACGTGTAGCGAGCGCTTGTTGAATGGCATCGGGTGTGGTCTGCGAGGGAGTCACTGCTTGTGAATATCTGAAGTTATATAGTTACAGTATTAAAACTTACAAATACTTATATAAACATCAGAAATTACCGATCTAAAGTGATTTCCTAATATTTTCATACATATTTCGGTTCCTTCGTTGGGTATTTATTTTAATTAAAACAACAAAGTAGAAGAGCCATAGAGAAATAGGTAAAATTATCATCTATAGCTATAGGGCAAACAAATAAAAGCAACTCTCACCAGAAATTAATAAATAATATCTATGAAGTTAAATTCTCTACCGGTTTGAAAAATATACATAGGTAACACAACGCGAATCCCTCTTCACCGGATTTTCCACTTAACAACTCAGATAACTTAACACACATAAAGATTCTAATGAATGACCGATTTTTTCTATGATAATTCATTCAATTAGGTATATATGCATACAAGACTGTGAACTTCAATGTCCTTATTCTTAACATAACAGAAATAAACCTAAATAATGCCTAAGTGCAATCTCAGAACGAATGTAAACGACTTTATGAATATAAATACATTTAACGTAAAGTATTTCCACTTAACGTGGTGAAAGCTAACATTGTTTCTGAATAAACGCACAAAAATATTTCTTCATATAAATTGGTGTTCTCCGTGAGCTTTAGATGAATAATTCATGTAACTTAATATATCCTGGTTACAAAACCAATCACTATCATTCTTCATCTACGAGTATAAGTTACATGAAAAATAACTACCAACTTAAAATTGTTATTATTACAATTGCCAACATTAATTAAACTTTCAAATCGATTCATTTTTATTTTCCGCTACATTGTCAGAAGTAAGTAATCCTCATATAACTTTTCAAAGAGAAGTTTCTTATAAGATGCCTAGCAATCATGCATAAGGTTTATAATACAAATGTTAACAATGTGGACATACCTGATTACATATAGAGCATTTAAAATCAACTTTGGTGCTATCAGATGATGCTGATGTCTCGATGAAATCATTAGATTCGTTTTTATTTACATCTATATTCAATGGTACGGCTTTAGAAATGTTGTTATTACTGTCATTAACTAACTCCAACCTGTTCTCACAGCTCTGAAAAATAAGTTTATTCACTTAAATAAATAATATCTAATAAAAAATTTAAAAGTGAATAGTCAATATTCGATTATTATAATCATACTTTGCGTTGTAAATGCGTATTATTCTGCACTTTTCTTCTGAATGGCTTGCAATTAACGGGTATCCGAGGACACCACGGGTTATCTAATACTTGATTAAAAATAGCAACTTTGGTAGGGTTTAAACACATTGTTTCTACCAAATTAGATTTTTCTTTAGTTTTTTCACTAAGCGTCAAAGGTCTGCTATTGCTTATCGATTCATGTGATGTTGATTGTACGCTACTCAGATCAAGAGACATAATCCTTGTTCTTGTTAATAACTGTCCTTGCGATACAATTGGTATCAATGATATCGCCGGTTTAGGTGCATGATTTATTTGTGCCAGCATTTTATCACTTTTTGCTTCACTTCCCGAGAATACATTATTCGCTATTAACTGTAAAGAATTCTTCGGGTATGAATTATTATTTGCGTAAGTTTGAATGCGATTCTTGTAATCGGTTAGTTCACGTAATTGTTCTTTAGGTAGGAGAGATTGTGAAGTGAAATGAGAGATTTGATCAGTAATATTTTTGTACGGTTTCGAGAGTGCGTCGTCGTTGCTGAGATGTTTGCCATTTGCATTCGCCAAGAGCACAGATGCCGGAGCACGATAGCATTCATTTGATATTGCTAGCACGTTTGCCGTCAGACCGTTAACATTACCGTTTCGAGGATATGTCTCGATAAATAAATCACGTAGGAAAGAGTTCCTTTGTCGGTCTCCATAACGCGATTTCAGATTTCCCAAACAAGTCCTGTGCTGTTCAATCCAATTGTGACATCGCTTATCATTGATATCAGAGTGAGTTAGAGGACATTGCAAGTGCATGTCTTGAATATCTTCACCTTTTTTAATATTTACGTATTTCGAATCATTGCAGTTTCCAAACTCTAAAGTAAAATTATTCCTTTTTGTCATACATATTTCAGAATCCTTCTGAAAATCTTCGGTATTACAAAATGTTGGTAAACACTGATGGTCTATAAATATTTTTAATGCCTTTATTATTTCTAAAAACATATCCAGTTTGTGTTTTTGTACAATAACTTCTCCATTGTAAATATAATATAGTACGGAAGACATAGCTTCTAGGTCGAAGTCAGGTAAGACGATTAAAGTTGGCCAGACATCCGTAGGACATGAGAGAAGTGTTTGCTGCAAGAAAGTATATTCATAGTTATTATTAATATTGACTTAGGCACTGAATACCGAAAGGAGGGATATACATTGTAAATCATTTATAACATTGAATTATAACCGAATTTACATACTCTGAGAAAAGTGCTAACGCTGGCGAGCACGGCCCGATGCGCGCTGAATGCGCGCCCACCGCACAGAAGCTGCACATCGCACCATTCTCCATGTGAAAGCCATTCGCACATCTGTCGAAAATTTCAGTTAGTTTTAGGTAGTAGATCTTAAATTTCCTAGGTCATTTCGCACACACTCAATTTACCTACCTACGAGGTTCCTCCTGCTATAGGTACAGGACAATTCATTCCACTGCACAACATAACTAATAAATACAACTCCTAAATAAAATAGTTACAGATTTAAGTAGAGGTAGGTATTTTGTTTTAAATTAATCACTTAGCCTGCTCATGGTAAAAGACACCTTTTAATTATTTTATGTTGAGTGGCAGAAATAGCCCTTGTATCAGAATAAAGTTTTTAGTTTAGTTTTAATGGAACTGTTGTTTTAAAAAGAGTCTATTCAATAAAAAAAAAATGTTTTGCAAAAGCTATCATAGTGTAAATATACCTTACCTATAATAGCCTGTGAACGGACACCGTTACGAAATGAATTACAAACATAAAGTATTTTTTTAGCTTCCTTCACGCAATTTTCGGATAATTTGGAGCTAACCCAAGTACGGTAGGTTAGAGATTTTGAACGTTTATAAACACGCTATGTTAGTGGCACACTTTTAATTCTTGGCGATCGTGCAAATAGATGATGCCTCCGCTGTAGCAGTCTCATGCTCGAAGTCAGCCGATGTCTCAGTCTACACGCAGTTTAAAGGCAAAATTAACCAAACATAAGACCAGGTCAACGTTTTTAAAGTAGCACCACTCGTGAAAGTGTAGAGCAAATAGGTTTGATCAAACACGAGAAAAATTAGAAGCTTCTTTCACAGTTCCATCCACTTCCTACTTTATTTGCTTACGGAAATACTTAACCTATACAACCCAAATATAAAGTTAGGTTGTTAATTTATTAACAATATCATATTCGCTTTAGTCATTTAATTAATAAAATCAATAATAAAACTATATAATTTGAAACGTAATTATGGGTGTGGAATTATAATTACAATAATAACAATTAAATATATGCTACGACGACACCTACGAATGTGCTACGGGCGCTCGGGCCTGCTAATCCTTTGGAGTCAAACGTTTAAGAGACAAACCATATTAACCTACGAGTACCTACTAGTCCAGCTATTTTACTTCCTACTAATATAACAAGTCCCAAGGTTTGTGAGAATGGATTTATGGAAGTTTATTTGTTGGTTTCTTAATCACGTCTGAGCAGAAGAACAGATTTCATTGAAATCAGGCTATAAGCTTATTACTTGAATACTTTTACTACAGGACAATGTTAATTCTCGGGAACGCGGCAGTGAATCCACAGGGCAGAATGAAGTTTAAGTTCTACATTAAAAATGATTTTAGGTATATCTATATTATATTTTATACGATAAAATGAATGAATTTTACTAAGAGGCTTTTTTTTCAAATATCTCCAATATTCTATAATATTTAAATATCAAATTACTGAATCCGCCTCAATATTCGTTAGATAGGTACAAACTACAATAAAAGATATTGACTCATTCATGTAGATACCAATAAATACGAATGGTCTGCGAATATCGTTATATCGTTTGCGATGTTAAATTTAAATTATCGTTGCGAATTTTGCTTCAATTATCTACTTGCACGTAGTTACACCATGTTTCTACACATACATATTTACAATAGAAAGCTAGGGTCACTAAAGGTATCTACATTAACAATTATTTCCAGTATAGCAAATTTTAACCAATACTAATACCTGTAAATCTGTCGTATCGAAAGCAAATTGGCAAAGTGGCATAACACTTGAAGTTACACGGTTCATAGAATAATTCCTAGATATAAGTGCCTACATAAGTAGATATATACCTATGTTTTTTTACTTAGAAAACATAGTATCAGGCTGAACAATAATTAGAACATAGTTTTCTTTAATAATTGGAACTTGGAACATTTTCGCGTGAAAATATGCGAAAAGTACAATTTATTTTTATCGAAAAAACATTTTTATTTCCAATGAATCTAATGAAATTTTCAGAGGTAGATACCTACCTTGATTCAACTTTCATTATGATATTTAAGTAGGTACTTATCTACTTATTATACAAATGCGATTATTTAATAGGATGGATAGCTATAACGGATATATGTATATATATCCGTATAGCTGGGTAAATGAGTCTTTGTAACTCTTTCAAGTTATAATGACTAATGGGATTTTGATAATCCGATAAAAAAATATTTTAAGTTTATTTTGTACTTCATAATTGTCGCCAACAGCAAAACTCAAATTAATGCTCCTACTGAATGATGTGCATCCAGACCATTTATGTTTTAATTAGGTATATAGCTACCTAACCTACCTACCTATAAATATTATACGTTTCGTACCTATAAGTCACTTTTTTACTACAAGTGCTCAAGATGTTCGACTATAAGGCATATTAGTTACTATAGCAAGAAAGTAGGACTACACAAATATAATTTACTTGCTGCCTCCCCGCGGTTTTACCCGCGTAGTTCCCGTTCCCGTGGGAATACAGAGATAAAATATAGCCTATGTTACTCGGGGATAATGTAGCTTTCCAAAGGTGAAAGAATTTTTGAAATCGGTCCAGTAGTTTCGGAGCCTATTCATTACAAACAAACAAACAAACAAATCTTTCCTCTTTATAATATTAAATCAAAAAAATCCATGTGCTGTATGCATAGGTACTATGTAGGTACAATCAACGCCATTCTCGCGCGAAGCGGGGTCGGGTCGCGAGTCAAATTATATATCACTCGTGGCTCCCCGCGGTTTCACCCGCGTTCCCGGGGGTGAAATCTTCGGGTCTTCATCTTTAATTTTCCCGGGATAAAAAGTAGCCTATGTGTTAATCCAAATCTGTTCAGTAGTTTTTGCGTGAAAGAGTAACAAACATCCATCCATACATTCTCACAAACTTTTGCATATATATAGGTATATAGTATAGGTAATATTAGTAGGATTAAAGGTGGTGCCTTTAACTTGTTAAGACACTTGCTTCCGCCGCGCGGTTTTAACCGTGATCACCGCAATCTATCATACTTATAATCATCCTGGGAAAAAATTTGCCTATTCCAGAATATATTTTATTTGGCCGACGAAATAAAAAGATTTGAACGTGCCCTTTTTAGCTAATTATGTTAGGTACGCCGAAAGAGAATATATAAATTACAACGTCATGTAAATAGGTCCTACCTATACCAAAAAAAACACGTTAAATGCCTTCTAAATAATTGTTATACCTAATGGCTAGGTACATTAAAAGGTGAAGGGTAAGTATATAATAATAAACAAGCAAATATCTAATTTCAACATACCTTTCAGAAACGTTATTTCACTTAATTCACTATTCAATTAAAAAAAAAACAATTAAAAAGCGCGGAAAGGCATCGCGCGATCCCCGAGAGGGCGTACCACAGTCTGCGCGCGAGTCCTCTGACTGACAGGCATCACCAACACGCATGCGCGTAGGTGACATAGATGTTGACCATCAGTCTCACAACTACTTGACCTATGGGGGCTATGGGCCAAAAGCTTATATTTTTCACAAATTCAGATAGCACGCTACATTGTGTTGTCTTATACATGCATATAGGTACATTTATCTGATACGAAAGGTAGGTAAATAAGTAGGTAGGCTTTATACAAACTAAATATTGGTTAGCTAATCTAAATACTTATTAATCTACGTGGAGTTCACGAGAAGTGCTTCGGGTTCTGTTTCATGGTTTTTTAATTAATTTAGTAGGTCAGGTCATCATGCAAAATGTAGCGATCCAGGCTTTGGCACCAAAATATGTTCAGACCAATCTTCGTTGACATCGTTGTTCGTTTTGGAATAAATACCAAATTTTTCTTTAAGAATGTTTCCCTATTAGGTTACTTACATAGTCCGCAAATTAAAAAAAAATGTGTGATGCAGTTACTTTTTCCATCGTATTTTTTGGTGTAATTAAAAATACATTTTTTTTCTAGATTGTATTAATGTTTTCATTCTTCACCTACCTATTTTAGTTTCGGTTTTTGTCGGACAGGCTACCGAACCCTAAATAAATATCCTGGGATTTTTATCACGGTTACTCAAATCCAAATTAAGCAGAGCTTGAGTTATGGTAGTCAGATAGCTGATATACTGCGTATGCTACTTTTAAATATGTATGTACATACATACAGATATTTAGTACATCTAGATGATCCAGAACAAACAGACATATTGTCCCGCCACACAAATATTTGTCCCGGGTGGGACTGTAATCCACGACAGGCGTCTAAAGTCGGGATCATGAACCACAAAGCCAACCGGCGGCCGGTCCAATAGGTACGTACTTGGCTAAACAATAAATTGGGTTCCCGTTTGTTAGGTAACTAGGCATCATTTCGCACACTTCGCTGAATCTTAAGTACCTAGTTACCTACCTAACTGGTGGTCTACCTAAACTCGTCTATCATATTATTTCCATTCCCACACATGCTGAAGTAAAGTATTAAATGTCGCAGAGCAATTAATATACCCTAATAGGTAATTTAAACGTTAACAACGTAAACTTAATTTGAACACTGCAATTAAGTTCAGCTTCAGAGAATATTCTCAGAACACATAATATACTAAAAAGTCAACAGATAACATCTTTATTAGTCACTAGGTAACTAACGGAACAACATCCAACACATTAAACTCAATTCCCGGTTAAACCTGCATTCACAAGGCTCTGTTTCTCCCGATGTGTGTCCTATGAATTAGTCAATAAATTTTATTATCAGTCTATCAAAAAACATCTTAATCCATTTAGTCCAAAAAAATTACTTTTGCTATATTTGGCTATACTTTTGTTATATTAGTGCAACGAATCGAGTCCTATTATGTACGTAGGTACGCGTACATTAGATATGATGTCTCGGCTCGGCTGTCCAACATTCGTAATATGTAGAAAACATACATTTCATATCAAACTGCGTCAGGTGAATATTTTCGCTTTTCCTTTAACTTAACAAATACATTCCTTTTAACGTACATTTTTAAATACATATAAAACCTACTATTTATAAGTTACCGTTTTGATACACGCATCATCGGTACATTGGTGCTTGCGTGAACTGAAATAGTATAGGTATCCAAAATGCGAGCAAGGAAATGCACTAGTGTGTACCTATCGTTTTATTACGGCACTAGATGGCGCGCCCGATACTCAATACCATTTTTTTTTTGAAGGGACTTAACCCATATATGCCCAAGAGCACGAAAACGACCCAATAGTACGCGTTCGGATCTAAGGCTCCGTAAATTAAAATGGTCAATGATTGTTTAAGTTTAACAACACCTACATGTTTTCGGAAGAACTACGTAAGTTTCTCACTGGTTGCATTATGCCACACTAAAACAAAACAGTTGACATTTAGCATACAAGTTAGGACGCGATTTTTTTCGAATAAAATTGTGAACCTCTGGTGAAAAAATGTAAGTATTTACTTATTTATTTGTAATTTCGCAAGTATGGTTGTTATAATGGTAAAATGAATATATGTAGCATGTAGATAACTTATGAAATCTATTCAGAACTATTCATTATTACTGATATGTAATGAAATATTTGTTGGGGTCGAAATCGACCCTTTGGGCAAATGTGATACATAGTTTACTTCTTTTACTCAGGTCACGACGCGTGCTCTCAACTTATGAAATCGTTGATGTGTTGGAGAATTTGTCCGGTGATGATGGTTTTTGTGGCGTAGACATCAATTTAGACCCTCCTTGTGGAGGTATGATATCGGATGGTGACTCAGGCGACGAAGATTGCAATGATATTGCAAGCTTCAACAGGCATCAACTTCTTGCCCCAGCTGACATGAGGTAATGAAGAATCCGATATCAACATTACAGAAAATATTCCATTCGTTCAGCAACCTGAGACTGAGGTACATATGCAGGTACGGATGCTGATCTAGTCACTCCCTCTACTAGTCGTAGTCTCATATCGAGGCGACAACGCCGCCGCTGAACCTCGTCCAAGAAAATGGATCAAACGTACCTGAGTCAGACATTGAGTAGTCAGTACCACCACCACGATCAGTAACAACACTAGCTCGGCGGAAAGTGAACCTATTGAGTTCTTTGAGCTTTTATTCGATCTGGGGTAATTATACACATTGTGAGGCATTCCGTAATGTATGCCTTCAGCAAAGACCCAAACACTACCTTCTCTCTATCAGCCGATGAGATATAGGTACTGCTTTATGGGTATACTCATCCTCTCTGGCTACGCTCCTCTGCCAAAGATCTTTAGGAGCCAATGTCGATACGCTGGAGTTTAGACGCTCAATTGCGAGAACATTGCTATTGAAGTACCGGAAAGCATGAGTTCATCATGGAGTCTCTCCGAAAATGGTATCGAAAGTGCCTACATCCGTACAAAACATGCTGCTGATCATATGATCATGTAATTCATATATATTTTTAATTTTAATCCACAATTATTTTGTTTTATTTCACATATATATTTTTCACATTTCTGAAGCACATAAGCCCAAGGGGTCGGTAGCGACCCGCTGAAAAAAAGGTACTTCCAATTATTGTAACTGAAAATTACAAATTTTCAGTTCAATTACTACTATTAGAGACAACAATATCCAAAATTCAAAAAAATTGGCGATCAAAATCTTTCTGGGCATATATGGGTTAAAGGTGTTAGTTAGCCTCTGATGGCTGTTACACCTATAAGTGGGCAATCGGTGAGCGCTGAGGACTCTCAACCGTAGTAGATTTAAGCAACTGCGCTGAGGGTGTCCCCTGCGGGACCGTGACTCGGCTCAGGGCGTTGCTGTGGGTGAGGGACTCACTGGTTTGATCATTTGGGGAATTTTATATCGGACGTTTGGGGCGGCTCGGGCCACATGCTACTGGGGACGAGACTGGGTGGGACGTCGCGACGATATATGGGATATCGGTTTTGTCTAGTGTTCGGTGTGCCGTGAGCGGTGTCGACTGCAACCTGCGCGAGCGTGGTTTCGTCGTCGGGGATGTCGAGTACTAATCTAGGCACTCAATACCAAATACATACGGTTTGCTTCAGTTCTGGAACTTATCAACCCTAAATGCATAAGGGTAATCATTCAAACTATAATTATATAACTATATTATAGGTATATATAATATATTTTTTTCTCATCAATTGCCATCAAATGTCTTCATCAAAGGCCTATTGTCGGACTTCACATGCCTTTTATGGAATCCTATAAATTATATACTTAGGTAAAATTTTTCGAAATCTCACATTTATTTTATAAATTACAATAAGTACTAAACACATATATTACAACAGCTCATTGAATATATTACAATCCATAAAATCAAGGGCATCCATATCTTTGACATGTGATGAAAAATAGCTTCCATTAGTAGCATCACAATCATATTTACTACACATACAGTAGTGTGTGCTTCTATTACAACCTCTACATTTACTGGAATGTTTTAATATTATTTCATCAGAAAACTGGCAGGATACAAATTCATCCAAGTTAAAAGGAAAATTTGTATTATTCTCAAATGCATATAACAGATTTTCATTTAAGTACTTATCAACACTTTCAAATGATCCAAGATGGTTAAATACTTGTTTCTGCTCTCTTGTCAAAACTTTCTCAAGCATGAAGACCAAATGATGATGGTAGCACTGAAATGTTATTTTATTGGAGTCCTTATCTTTCAATTCTTTCCAAAGCTTAACACAACTTAATGGAGTATTATACGAGCCACTGAACAATGTCGGGTTAGTTAACAGTCCACTTGCAGCCATAACACCATTGCATTTGACCTCATCATGCAATAGATCTGCATCCTCCAATGTTTTCACACCTCCATTAGCAACTACTGGAATTTTAACTGTTTCACAAACATGTTTCAGAGCTAATGTGTCAATTTTATCTCCACTTTTTTGTGTTGGTGTGCGTCCATGTACTGTTAAAAAACTGACACCACATTTTTCTAGTTGTTGACATAAATTAAGAGTATCTTTCAGTTCCTTCAAAATTCTTATTTTTACTGATACACTAAAATTATTTGGCATGCAATTTCTTATACCTTTAACTAATTCATGTATAACCTCTGGCTTTGACAACAATGCACATCCATAACCATCTTTCATAGCCCATCTCTGAGGGCAACCACAGTTTAAATCCACTCCATCCGCATAAGCGAACACTAGCTTTGTAGCATCAACAAAATCATTGCAATTATTGGCAGCAAACTGGACAATTAGTGGAGTGTCACTGATTGTTGTTGAAAATTCACTGGATCTAGCTTTAGAATTCTGACAAAATGAATCTGCTAGAATCATTGGAGTAAAACACAGGTTCACCCCATAACTAAAACAAATGCAAATGAAATAATTACTTTAGTAATTTAAAATATTTTTTCATACAAGAGTACTTATAAGAAATAAAACTAACTTTTTTACCAGTGTTCTAAATTGCACTTTACTGTATCTAACCATTGGCGCACATACTTTGACATATGTTTGGTTTGATTTGGCATTAGAAAACATCTCAAGAATATTAGTCTTGTCTTTCATAATGTTGATTCCTTTCAAATATTCACTTTAATAAATTAATGAATGGATGGGTAGTTGTACTATATAAACATAAAGTTTGAGATTTAGATTTTAAAGGTTAGGTTAGGTCACAGAATAAAAATTACTCACGAGCGGTTAGGTAGGTTACTTATTAAATTCTTTATCACTCTATATTCTCGATTGTGATAATAATTAATCTATGGTCTATAGGTATATCAATACTAATATAGTACCATTATGGATAGTTACTATACTCTTTGTATAGTACTAGGTACTTATTATAGTACTTGGGAATGCATTTCTTGTGTATGAACGCTTTATTACCGTACGTTAAAAAAAGCTCTCGTGCGAATGAGGGCTCAGGATAGTTCGTTTAAGAGCATTCCATTCCACATTATAGTAGGAGAGCCGAAGAAAGAGTTTCGGGATTTACTCGATAACGTAGGAATAAAGGCTATGATTATCATAATATTATGAAGTTCTTGTTTTTTTTTTTTGCAATACAAAAATACTATTTTACAATGTATAGTACTGCTAAGTGCCATAATATTGTAGTCTTTGAAACTTTGTCAATTTATAAGTTATATTAGATTTACAAAGGTAAATCCCAGAAACGCAGGTGAATCTTGGTCACACTCAAGTCTATTGTATAAGCTAGAATTAGGGGTGTCGGAAATGCAATAAAATATCGATATATATTGTATCGATATTTTTTGAATATATCAATATCGATATTGATATTTTTATTTAAAAATATCGATATATCGGTATAATACGGATAACAGACTAGACGGATAGGTGAACGACAGACACTGACACTGAAATGACATTGACTGATTGACAGACAGAGTTGCCAACTTAAAAGCCAACTTAAGTACCAAATTAAAAAGCTGCAAATCGAGTCGGCCAAAGACAAAAAAAATGTAATTTGTTAAAAAATGTTAGTATAAAACGTATTATTTTTTAGGATTTTAAAATCATAAAAAATATCGATTTTTATACCTTTTAATTACTTGTAATTTTATATCGATACCTCGATATATCGAAACATTAAATATCGCTCAAAAATATCGATACATTTAAAAAATAATATCGATGTATCGATATTTTTTCGACAAGCCTAGCTAGAATAGCTAGCTGTAATTTATATTCTGTGAGTAACTAGACTATAGTCGTATTTTTAATTAGACGAAGCTACCTGACAGTAGCTAATGTCACTTTGTAAAATAATGTGGCCATATTTAAAGTAATAGTGATGCGTTCAGTTCTCGTTCAATCAAATGAATGAACAATGAGTGAATCATTTCAAACTATAAAAGAATATTATTTATTTTTTTACATAAAATTGTATAAAAGTGCTCTGATATAAGTTGCTAGTAGTATGTAACTACAGTTTTTAGTTTTATTACGGCTTATAAAGTGCGGCGCGCGCGTCGGTCGCCATTTGGTTTGTTATTCGGCTTCTAACCTCTGGTCTGATAGCACGTATGTTTTTTCTGCGCTCAAGCTGTTTAATTATTGTTTTTGTTAAGTTTTTCGTTACGTTGTGTTTGTGCAGTGGTTCAGGGGTGTCTTGCCAAACCTGAAACCAAATTCGGTAGTAGTGATGGATAATGCCCACTACCACTCCAGGAAACAAGAATCGCTACCTACAACGTCTTGGACTAAATCTAGAATACAAGAGTGGCTAACAAGCAAAAATATTTCATTTGAAGCGACAATGGTTAAAGCTACTCTTAAAGACATTGTACGGCAGCACATAAGGAACATTGCGATAAGTATGTTGTGGACGAGATGGCAGCGCAGCACGGGATAATTGTTTTACGTCTGCCCCCATACCACTGTGAGCTCAATCCCATTGAGTTGGTTTGGGCGCAGCTAAAGGATATGTTGCAAGAAATAATAAAACCTTCAAAATGACAGAAGTAAAAAAACTTTTCGATGAAGGACTTCAACATATCACACCCGAAAAAATGGAGTAGCTGCGTGTCTCATATAATTAAAGAAGAAGACAAAATGTATGGTGTCGACCACATGATCGACAATGTTTCCGACAGATTTATAATAAATGTCACCGATAGTGATAGTGATGATTTTTTAATCGATAATGAATAAAAAATATGTAATAAACGATGTTTTTTATTTTCATTACCTACCTATAATTGACATATTTTATACATCTAAAGTTTCAACTATGTACATTGTACATGATGTATTGAAAATAGGAGAGTCTTACCTCGCAATGTTTTCCCTAATGTCTAAAACACTCGGTATTCAGTGTAGGTAGATACTAAATAGGAACATAGTCGCCTAAAACTCGTTGGTGTACAAAGTACGACTAAAAATCGAACCCCGTACCTGATATCAGCTTTTCGGCACACTAACTATTCACTAGACAATTGAGGCAATTTCGTTCATTCAGGAATTTTTTCATTCATTCACTTTGTCACAACACTATTTTTATTTCATCAAAAACTGACAACACAGTAAACGTCAGATGGCTCCGTTTAATTAAAAATACGACTATAGTATTCAGTCAGTCAGTCTTTCTTGTCTATGAGCGGGTGATAAAAACAAACGTGAAGTGGATGAAAAATAAATGTTATGTATGTTACGAATTCTATTTCCGAGTTTCCTGTAGTACAGGTGTATTTAATAATTAAATAAACCAAACTAAGAGTTATATTGGTGTAACTCAGTAGCTGTAATAATAACCTTCTGACTATGGATTTAGAAGGACACGATCGACTGCAGCGTATCAAAGTTATGTAGTAGGTTCTTGTAAAATACAATAATTATTTAACCTACCTCCTCTATCTAATGACTAATTTTGTATTCCTTCTACAGCTGGTGCTTTTCTAGCATCGGTAGCTGGGATTTCTGCTTTCGTGGGATTTGGTGCTACACTGGCCACTGCTAAGAAAAGTGATCCTAAATATTTTAACAAAGGTAATCCACTTAATACCAACTTATTTGAAAGCAGTACCACCTCGCCTGAGCAATTGTAGTAGCATCGAGCATGTAACCAATAGAGTAGAACTGTTAACAGTTTTGTTAGGAAACAAAATACGCCAAAACGCTGCGCCGGCCCGTGTTCTGATTGGCCGATTGACTCAAGGTCAAGTGTTGCACTAGACGTACACACAGGTCTCTTATTGGTCGGGTACTGTTTTAGTTCGTGCGTGGTTTGTTAGTTATACCGGTTATACGTGACAAATCATTGATGCGTTGCTAAACAAATGGCTCACTATTGCTACTCTATTGGTTACATGCTCGATGTGTAGTAGGTACATACTTAAACAATATCTTCTAACAAATTACACAACTGCAAACCTACCTACCTCAGTAAACTGAGTGTTATTTTAATATTGCAGGAATTCACGGTAGCGCTGAATTAGCTGATGCTGGTGCCATACTTGCATTACGTGCACTTGGTTGGGGCACAATCTATGCAATAACTGGAACTACATGTTTGTTTTATGGCATATGGAAACTATCTGGTGCCAAAAATGTAAGTTTTCATTTAATTATATATTACGGAAAACACAGCTAACAATGTCACTAATGAACTTTCGCCCTGCAATCCCAGGTCTCTTTGACATTCCCACAGTAAAAAGTGGCCTTTGTCCTTTCTCAAGCTGCATTCATCAAAATCTGTTCTTTGATTTTTAACAGACTTGTTCTGTCTTAGTTAATTTCGCATTTATAATAGTAGGGGTGTATGTATCTTGTATTGGTGGATAAAAGGAATAATGATCCACGGATAAAAGGAATGACATACAACACTGACAGTCATTGGTCACTTCAACATTGTACTCCCTCTTGCAATAATATAATAATAATTTTACATATGCAGAGCCCAATTAATGTTTTGTTGGATTTTACAGCTTAAAGAATTCAGAGTAAAAATGGGAAATATTTTGCCACACCTGCCAAAGAATAATCCGCCTCAATCTCGAACTGAGTTCAATGGACTAAATGACCTGCTCACATATTTATCTGAAGACTATGGAAAGAAACCAGCAAATGAAAAATAGAATAAAACCAAGTTGTTATATATTTGATAGAACTAGCTTGCTAAGTCTTGTTTAATAATAAATTCTTCCTTATACACAGGCCCTTCACTGCAACTTGATTTACATGTATAAACTACCAATACACCCCAATCAACACTGTTTAATTCTATACCAACATCTATAAAGTTTAGAAGCTGAGGCATTACCTGAAAACAAAGATTACAATAAATATTTAGGAAAATCTTTGTATTTTTTCTTTTGAGATTCATCAGATTTTAGATTAAGAGCTAGTTGTATATAAGCATCATCATCACTGGTATTTGGTATTGTTCTGCGATAAAAAAACAGCCTCTTTGGGCGCATTCATATTAGGCACATAGCGGATGACTATCCGCTGACTGACAGCGGCGCGGCGTATTGCTGCCGATTCCGATGGCGTATCAATGACGAATTATCGAGTGTGCGGTTGGCGCATCGTCGCCAAGCAAATGCCATGAATGAAGGCTAGTGCTAAACCCACCCATGTACAAAGAAAACCAGGTAATTCCGGTAATCTTTGATTGATCATATACCATTGATATTAACCTAGTCAGGACCAATAGCTGCCATCAGTAATTAATTGTAAACTCAAAAATGGTTTCTGGATTTTGTATGAGACTTTTACTAATTAATTAAATAATTACTGTCTATAATCTACAAAATGAGCATTATTGTTAATTTCAAAAAATCATACTTACTTGGAATTCAAACTGCCTCTCACCATTACAATACTGACAATTTGGTACATCTATAATGCTTTTATTATTATTGCCTGTTATCCATAATGGAGTACCTCCTCTATCATATCTCAACACTTGATCTGGGTGTCTTGCTATTCTTTTGCTGAATTTATCAAACACTTTGTCTTCTGGCATTGAGTTAGTGTACTGCTCCAATTCAGTTTCACTAACATTACTCAAAGTACCAGCATTTCTCTCTTGCATCATTTTTTTCAATTTCTCCATTTCCTGATTAACATCTGAATTTGTGATATTTTCCTGCAAAATTTTAAAATACATGATTGCAGTCACAGTACCTATTAATAAGAATTTACCACATGTAATTATTTTGCTAGTATCATGATCAAACTGGTCTATTTTATATCTGTTTTGTTGTTTGATGTACAATAAAATGTTATTGATCTATCACATTATTTAAGTCCATGTGATACAGAGTAGTCTGTTAATTTTAAAAGTTTTGCCATCAATCCCACAAGCACCAGCTTGAAAATCAAGATAACTAACTCCACCAAGCTATATAGTAGCTATAGGTCAATATATTCTGTCTATCTGATCATATGATTTACAAAACAGCTAGAGGTAAAAATATTGAATAAATTAAATCAATATTAATAACTACCTCATCTTCTTCATCAATGGAAAGTTCCCATTCCTTGAAGAGAAGTGTTTTTCCAGCATGTGTCACCGTAAAATTATTCAATTGTATTGTATCCAATGCCTGAAATGTAATGAGTAGATTATCTACAATTAAAACAACATCTGTCTAATAGGGTATGTCAGTAAATAAATTTATCTTTAGGCTAGCTGCAGTATGTATTAATTAATATTATCAGCTTTTGATACAAGGGTAGGGTAAATTATATAATTTATTGATACACAGGTTTGAAATAAATCTATTCGAGTCTGAAAATTACAAGAGTGGTCTCATTACATTCTCTGACTATCAAGCTTATTAATATTATAGAATCAAACAAAATATAGGATTAATGCAACACTTTTAAAGTGCAAGCTATTGTTTATCTAAACTTTGGCTAGTCTTCGCAAATTTATATTACATAAGTACTTATTTTATAATTATTCATGCTCATATTGATACATTAATGTTTATAAGGCCTTTTGTATTTTAAACTGTGATCAAGCTAAACTATTCACTGACCTGTATCGTTGGACAGCTTTCTTTATGTTCTTGTTGCCAGTCCATGATCTGATGTTTCCGACTGCAGTAATATACCTTTTTGCACTTGGAACAGTGTGAAGGTGCCTTAATACCACATAGGTTACACAACTTCATCCATTTATCCATGGGAAATACCTGTCAGATATTATAAAACAAACTCCACTCATCAAAATGATTCCTGCTCAGCAAATGCACATAAGTGTTAGGGACTTATTATGTACTAATATATCAAATGTGAGTACATATCATAAGAGCATTATGAAATGAGTTACAAACACACAGAAGAGTTGCTTTATGTGGAGGTGACCCAATAATATTGATCTACATAGGTACCTACTAGTTCCTGGATGCCAGATTCTAAATAAGAATAAGTATTAAATTCTGTAAAATCTCAAAAGAATATTATATCTTTATTTTTCTTTACCATAGCTTTATCTTATTTTCTCGTTGACTACAACTTTTCAAAAACTAAATGGTGAAAGTAATAATTCGGTCTACTGTTACTTAACTTCCTTAAATTTTCAATCTATATTATTGATAACTAACCTCATTCTCATTTTCTTCATATGGTTTAAATGAGTAAAAATCATTCTTGCGAGGTAGCTGACATCGAAACACCATTATGTTTTGTGCAGAGTTAGGTTGACAGCATGATCCATTTTTACAAATGAAAATAAATATTGTCCTATGAAAGCATTCATTAGATTCTTCATATGGTGCATATATCTGCAAAAACAGAAATAATTAAGCCTCTACAGTGCTCTACACGAAGGAGATCACATTCCCCAATCAAAAATCCAATCTTTTGCTTCTCATTATCTTCATCTGTTTAGATTTATTGTACCCTTGTTTTTTGTGCCTTTAAAACCTATAATTACATTTAACAAATTGTTTCATACAAATATTAAATACCTACATAAAACTTACTTGACATAAGAATATGACGGGTTCATTGCACTTTTTACAAGTTAATTCCTGCGGACTTGGTACATTCTGCAAATCCAACCATGCTGGTTTACCGCCTACTTTACTGGGAAAAAATCGGGGATGTAATAACCAATTAGATTTTTTTTCTAGAACACCTATATCAACAAGATTAGCACTCATTTTCTTCGTATACGCGCAATGCGTACGTAGACAGACACTTCGAGCAAGATAGATTTAATTAAAAGACGTAGGTAATAAATAATGTGACCATTCGGACGGATTCCGTCATTTCGGTCCGTTTAGTCAAAGAGTATAGTAACTATCCATAAAGGAAAAGAGAGCCATCTCGCGTGATAAAATCGGTCGTATAGAGCTCAGTGGTGCCTCCAAGCGTATGATGGGCCAAGCTGCATGCGCTCTATATATATATACACATACATATGCATAGTTATATGTAGGTAATTCATAGATTTGATTATTGGATATGGGTAAGGAAATAGGAGCGTACCACCATGCTTATTAAGCAAATAATATTTCTATTTTTAGGTTATCATTATTTATTGATTTCACAGGTTCAACATAACAATAAAACAATTATTACATAGAAGCATTATTTAAAAAACCACAAAGGTTTGTGTCAACACTACACATACTGAGTCTACATTGACAAAAACACACAACACACTGTTAACAAAACATTACATGTAGATCTAAAAATTGAGCTTTAAAAAGTAATAGATAAACTATAAAGAACAATTCTGATTACAATAATAAAATATATATATACTGTTTACAATATCAACAATCTGTCATATTTAAATATTATTTACTTGCTAACCGAATTGGTACCTCGAAAAAAAGATTTTTTTTAGGTTCCCATTTATAATTCACTGCATCCAAATACGCAATACACTTTTCTCTTTGAGAACATTATAACAAACAATAACCATTTATAATTCACTGCATCCAAATACGCAATACACTTTTCTCTTTGAGAACATTATAACAAACAATAACGGTTTATCAACAAAAACGGAATAATAACAACAGTGAAAAACAACAAAAGTATCAACAAATAAGTGAGATATACTAGAATTTGCCTTGCATGAAAATATTCCAAACAAAGTTCGTGTTCATTTAAAGTTTTTGCAGGCAGACATGTCAGTTGAACAACGTTTCATTCCATGAAGTTTTATTAATTTATCTAAAATCTTTTTATTTAAAATCAGCCAGATTTTTTAAAATATGTGCAACTTTATAAATAAATTGATAGGGAAAACGTATAAAAGTATTTTTTTATAAATAATAAAATTATTAAATGGGATAATTTTTTGGATATTTTTATCCACTTAAATGTAATTATGCGTAGAACAAAACGCTTGTACCACTAAAGCAGGGGTTACTACTGCCATCTAGTTGTTTCTTTACGAACTTTTATGTCACAACAAAGTTTAAGCCAAACAGCCGCCAGAGGAGCTACCTTACATGCAAAATTAAGTCGAATGCAGGTTAAGTACTAACTTTCCATCCCCTGCGTTTAGTAACATTGAACTTTTTTTTAATTAGGGTTACCAGTTACCACTTTTAAAGAAAAACTAAAAATAAACGTTAAAATAACAACTTTATGTGTTGATTTATCGCAGTACAACGCGATTTTATTACGTTGGCGCCGACAGTGGAATTTTTAGAAGGGATTTAAGATCATAACACATATTTACGATAAATTCGTATACAAACTCTTGCTTGTGTTTGTAAAAAATATGCAATACCACATAAATCCATTTTTTTAAACGTATAGTCCTTCTTGAATTTCAAATTTATTAAATTATCAAATCAAAATAGGCCTTTACAAGCACTTTTGAATAGTCACTAAAAGTTGTTTTTACTAAGAAGAGCCGGCTATGAACTCAGTAATTATGTTATTAGCGGCACGCCATCGCTTCTTCCTAGGAGACTATTAAGTACCCAACTTGGTCTCCTTGCGTTGGTTTGAAGATTAATATTTAACGAACATTTAAGAATCGGAAATAACGACAACATAGACTAGGACCTAATAAACTCGATACGAAACATGCGAGATGGAAGCTTTACAAGTTTCGCAAGCTTCCGTCCCATGCCGTGAACCTCAATCTTCAACTTTCACGGGACGGGATTAAAGGTAGCCCATGTCCTTTCCCATGCTCAAGGGGATGGACGGACAGCTACATCCGCATTTATATTAGTAAGCATGATCGGGATGTAATTCCTATTTTTTTAAATTGCAGTTGCGAGTGTAGTAGTAGAGTTGACCCGCAACAAGGTAAATAACAGGCAGTCAGAAATGTAATTACTTCTTTTATTTCCTTGTCTAAGAACTTATCTTATAATAACTTCATTAAATAAAAATGTCACAAACAGAAAGATATATAGTCACATATATAAACTTTCAGTTTTGTATTTATGGAAGCTAATATGATACACATAAGTAAAATATCAAATCTTTACAGTTATTTTTTATAAAATACGTACATTAAATACAAGTTAATAGCAATAACCTCTAATATTTACAAGTCCGTAAACGATTACCTATACATTTCATTAAACTAGTAATAACTTAATAGACTTGGTACATGGACAGGCAACCATTTTCAACATTCATTTCTCTTGATTTTTTTACTGGGTTCATTCATCACGTCATCTAGTTTGTTTACCCGTCTCGACTTTACGAATGAGTTACTTTCACTTTCACCCATACTTTGTCTAATACAGTTTAAATTTGTTACATTTTGATTATGTACACCATGTTTTTTATCACCCAATGTCTTATTATTCTTATTAACTATTAAAGTATTTTGAATGTCTTTAACCAATTCACCAGTGTGCACCTTAATTGGAATCAAAATTTGATTTTCACTATCGCCTTTCTTAATAAATTCTTGTTTTATTTGAACCATCGACCTATTTTCAGCATCACTTGATAGCCTGATAGTTTTTCTTAAATGTATGGTGTCAGATGTTGAGTCGGCGAAATTGCGTTTAACTAATATATCACCAGTAGGCATTTGTTTGACAAATGTTAGAGTCGGTATTTCGGATTCTTTTCCTTCTTTTTGCTTACTTGAGTTACCTTTGTCACCTTCCAATCCATCATCATGTTGGTCTTCGTTTTCAATTAGTTTACCTAGAAAATTTTTCAAGAGTTATAAATACAATCAGTATGTTTGTCTTTGTAGGTCTATTAATTACACAAATATTTATTTTAATAAAGGTTCCCACTAAAGCTCTTTTACTTTCTTTTAGGTATGAGACCTTATAATATGCGACATCTTAATTAATCAAATGTCTGAATGTTTAGAATAAAAATTTTCAATAATTTAAAAATACTTTACCATTCAATGTAGGGAATGTTATATCAGGCAATGCCAAATGCGAATCTGGATTATATTTGTGCATCAACGACTTTAATAAATTTGAGATCTCTTCTCGTTTGCGTGTGACAACTATCTCATCAAACCAATTTGCTAGTTGTTTTATAGGAAGGGAATAATCAAATATTGGATCCTGAAACAAAAAAAGGACAATATTTGAATCATAAATTTATTGACGAGAATGTGGTTGTAGATGGAATATTCAGAGTGGCTACTTACTTTAAAAAACTGTTCAACATACTGTAACAAATATAATCCACAATCTGTGAAATTATTTTGTTGTGGAATTTTGGGGCAACTTCCTTTAATGTTATCTTTATTGAAAATTTTATTAGGCGAAATCTGAAACGAATAATGTTAAGTGTTAATAAGAATAATGTTAAGTGGAATCACATTTTTTACTATTAAATAGATAAAGAAGTTAAAACTGTTCTTACTTTTGCTTGGTATTCACAAGTGAGATAGTCTCGTAAGGTAGCAACTACACGCGACCGAGAAGCTCCAGCTAACGAGTCAAATATGAGTATACAAGGCCTGGAAAGAAATGTTTGTACTTGCATTAATTTATAGTCAGTTACTGGATAGATTAATAAAAGTAAGTATTCACATTGACATGTATATTAATTCCTAGTAACAGCAACAAAATTTATATCACAGTAATCCCCCTATAACACGGTAGATTAGTTCCGCGTTATATGAAAACACGCTGTAGCAGTATTCCCTAGTAGGTAGTATAAACTGATTTTAAACACTAACATACATCTAGACATAGACCAAACAGACATGTTCATGCACACAAATGTTAGCCCTGGGTGGGATTCAAACCTACAACTGGCGACAGGATCGAAAGTCAGGATCACTTACAACATAGCCAATCTGTTTGGATTACATTTTAAAAAGTATAATTCTTGGATAATTCTAAATGAAACTAGGTATAATAACTAAACCAGGTTGAATAGTAATTAATTAAGGATATAAATCTTTTCTATCATCTATTAACCTTTTACACGTAATAGGAATTATCGAGGATTATGCAGACGTAAACAGGAACATTGAACAACATTTTAAATAACTCACTGTTTGATTGGATCATCTTTTCTGTCTATAGGTAATTCAACTTTTTTTTCAACTGGACTTTTTTCAATATCCTCGTCGTCAGAATCACATTGCATATCTAGGTCACTTTCCTGAAAAAAAAGGGTGGGGCTTGTGACGTCATACATTTCAAGTAATTTTTTTGCATTTATTTTTTGCTTACGTAATAAATACTTATCCAATATTTGCTACTTTTCAATATATATACAGATTAAAAAATACTTATATTGTATGCACTTGACAATGAATACCAAATGAATTATGCAAAATACCTCTGCTTCAGCTTCATCACGTTCACTAAGATTATCGGAGTCACAACTTAATGTAAGTTGTTCCTGCTTTGTGAGAGCTGTAATAGTTGTATTGCCTATTTGCATGGATGATCTTCTTTCTATAACAAAAAAAAAATAGGTTTATATTAATTTATTCTATCAAACTATGATATAGTTTATAAATAGAAGTACATAGTTTGTGAGCTCGTTACTGACATTTTTTAAGAAACAAAATACATTGAACAAGGAAATGAGATTTCATCATTATTTTGAGTTTTATCTGTGACCTAGATTAATTAAATAAGCAATTTGGAGTTGACCTACAACAACAGGACAAAGTTGGAGCTGACCTACATCACATTCACTTTGAGCTGTTGAGCTTTGGAAATAACACAGGTAGGTAGTACGTATACGCAATTATAAAGGTGCAACAATAGGAGGTAAGGTAAAATAGTAAAAAAGCCAGAAGAACTTGTGTACAATGAATACTATATGACAATAAAATTAAGTTGCTTTAGGTATGGTTTATTAGTACTAGCCAATACCATCATATAATTGCATTATGCTTATTATTAGGCACAATTCAATATCATAACAGGTGAATCTCCCTTAACTTACTTTAGTCATAGTCCCACAATTCACAATCAAGTTAAAAGAAATATTGTTATGTATATAGCAATTGTGCAGCAAATTACATTTTTAAAACAATTTTGTTATGCTCCAGGTCCAGTCAAGACAAGAATAATATAGAAAGAAAGAAAGAAAGAAAGAAAGAAAGAAAAAACATTTAGCACAGATCATACTAAAATAAATGAGAGCTTGAACAACTTACCTCTTTTCTTTATCTGCTGTGGAGTGACAGTCCGGTTATCTATCATACTTCGGCACCCATCTAAACTTGGGTGACAAATAATAGCCACAAACCAATGACAATTTTCATTAATAGGAACTACAATATAATCTTTCTCAAATATGTTTACATTTTTTGTCCATGTTTTCACTCTAGTATGGCGTTTTTGAGCTGGAGTCAAACTATTATCCCATTCAAGTGGATTTGATCCTTTGTTTAGTTTACTTGGTTTGGTAGTCAATCTTTTGTAGAAGAAAGTGCTAAAAATATGAGTCTTTTCTCTCTGACTGTGTGTCAAAACATCATGAACCAAGTATTTTAAATAAAAGTCTATTATAACATCATTCAAAAATTGATCTTGAGCTAGACACATATAATCTTCAGTATTCATTGGTATTCCACCTTTGCCAGGGGGATAAATTAATATTTGCCTTATTTCAGCAGAATTAGAACTGAAACATAAAATTTAAATATAAATATACTTGGGTCCTTGGAAGCCAGATCCACATTGGCTCTTTCAAGCTTTAGAAACATATTATTGACCTGTCTAGAGGGCTGGCTCTAATCTTGGTCAAAGGATAAGCCTCACTGTACAGGGAGGGAAAGCCAGCCTTCCATGCACTTTTCCTCAATGTATATATTTTCAATCATATTTTCGATACAATATATATATTTTCAATCAGATTTTTACTTTAGTTACAATATTATTATGATATTTTAGACTAGTACCTTTTTATTCCAGGTGTCATGGAATTATTCAATGACCTGGTTGTCATTTTTGTGACATTATTACTTTCCTTAGGACATGTCCTTACTAGGATATCATTAGCTTCCCGGGCATTCAATTCATCCATAACTTTACCAAATAATGCTTTTAATGCAACCTTTGCATCATCAGAAATGGTTTCAGGTAAAAGCGTTATCCTTTTGTATGGGTCTTTTTTTGACATAGGATCATAATAAAACCCTGTAATATTTTATATAGCACCATGAGAAATTTGATTTATTTATAGCTTATACAGTCATGTTGAATATAGATCACTAGCTGCCTAGGCGCGGTTCCACCCGCATAGTTCCCCTTCCCGCGGGGATACAGCGATTAAATATAGCCTATGACACTCCACAATAACATAGTTTTCTGTTGGTGAAATAATTTTGAAAATCGGTTAAGTACATCCAGAGATTACCCCTTAAAACATCACTTACAGCCTCACAAAGTCCTCTTTATAATAGATTAGGTACTTAGCCAGATTAATGTGCTTATTGTATTAATACAGAAGTATTTATGAATTAAAATAATTTATTGATGACTGTATGTAGAATGATAATGATATGACTATAAGGTTACCTGTATCTTCCACCATATCAAGAGATTTCCTTATGTAGATACCACATTTACTCATTGTATACAAAAAAATCACTGGTAATCCTTTACCAAAATGCACTAATATTCGTACCACTTCTTTTAACTGAATTTGTAAAGCAACTTCCCTAATCTCATTTTTTAAAGAGGGAGCTACAATCTTTATACCTTTTGACGATATGTACACCTGTAATGAAAATTACAATTATGAAGTATATGAATGAAACATTAATACTCATGTAGTTTAAACTTCTAGGTACTTGAAATAAAAATACTTTAGAGGAATTGACACCTGACCCGACTTTGTGTCTTAATAAGTACGAGTCTTACGATACCCATATACACGGTGATAAATGTAAAAGTAATACAAATAAGTATGAAGGAGCTGGAGGATGCCTTGTCGAAAGACAAGAGACATCACCATCAACAATTAGGTAACATCAATAAAAGTGCTTATTACCTTTTCTTTTGGTGTATATCTGTATGATCCAATTCTGATTGTCCGGCAATTTAATGATGTAACAATTCCTTGTAAAGAACTCTGAGTGATTTCATCTCTACTGCCATCTGATGAAAATACAAACAATGTAAATGTATGATATTTTTATGATAAGGTGTTATGATATAGTTAATATTAACTTCCTAACAAGATTTTTGCCAATAAAAGTGTATCACAATCAGTCTATTTTATAACTGTTCTCATTTCAACTGCCATATCTATGGCTTAGTTGAAAACAACATATTTGCAGAAACTATGCTTGTTGCTATTTGCACCAAAAAATCTTGTTTGCTGCACTTAGGACAGGAAAACAACTAACCTTAACGAAAATAATGTGCAGTTAAAAGCGTGATTATAACTGTCGTATATATGGCTGATAATTTATATTTAGCTAATTCACTTTAACATCATAAATTTTCAGAAGATTATAAACCCGAATTAACAGAAACCAATATGCAATGCAAGTATATGCAAGTAAGGGCCTTACAGTCGATAATAATACGTTAAAACAATTAAAAGGTATAAACTAGTAAGTAACATAATAAATGATTTAGAAACTTAACGTAGTTTTTATGTAGCAACAGAATTTTATGGCAAACGGTGGACGGAGAAACATGCGGGATCGATGCAAAGTTATTGTAAATAGTTTCCAAGGAATTACTTCACAATTACCTTTCAATCTTCTGAACTTATCTTTAAACATTTTTTATTTAAACCAATAATCTTTAAATAAGAGAATTTAAAACAAATATATTATCACAATTACAACTAAGCGCATCGCGACGATTTACACGATCGTACAGATTATAAAATTAATTGGTTGAACTGAACTGCGACTTGCAAGTTATGTTGCCAGGGCTAGTACATCAAAAGTTACCAATTTTATTAGTTGATGCCATAGTTAACCCAATATCCACTATTTCAACATTTGGGGACAATTTTTTAAAAATCTCTTATAGGCATTATGGACTTTCGTACATATCAGCTATAAAATTATTTATTTCATAATAATTATTTGAATCGCTACATGTTTAGAGTGGTATACCGGGAAACGGTACTATAATTTTGATAAGCCTGTAACACAGGTCAGTGTTACCGGCTCTTATGCTAGTGCCCTTTAAAAACCGTGATTAAATAAGAGCTTTTATTTTTCAACTCGTCAGTTGTTTCCTTTAAATTTGTCATTATCCGTCAAAACTCATCGGTCACACATGGAACCAACAAAAAATTGGGAATATTTTGCTTTTATATACCGCTAAGGTAGGAATTAGGTCCCATCTGATGGGAAGCGGTTACCGCAGACTATGGACGCTTGCAACACCAGGGGCGCTACTCACGCGTTGCCACCTAGCTATGTGCCAAATAATATAAAAAGAATTTTAGAATCAACGCAGGTCGTATTTTCAGGTCTTTCTCTTCTTTTTGATGAAAATGGTGACTGTAACATAATTCCGGTTGTGTCACGTAATAAAATAAATAGGTATTCAATATGTAAACTATTAACCAACAAAGAAAAGATGTATGGTTTCATAGTACGAAAAAGTAATTTAAATTTGGCGGGCTCATTTGAGCAGTTACAATCCCCACACCCCAACCCAACATGGGAAAATAAAAATAAAGCATTATTCAGACATTAATATTTAGGCATAAATAGCCATTAAATGAATTCATGGATAGTAGAATATGTTAGGGATGAAAAAGAAATTACTCTACGTTCTAAGGGCGCTGAACCCTAATTAAGTTTAAATTACTGTATGTTACTGTAAAAGGCCGAATATTGGTAAATCTTAGGTTTTACCAACACGAATCAGTATAGGTAAGAATATGTAAAAAAGAAACGATTTTATCGGGCTTTTACCATTAGGATTTTGTACATGCTAGGTTTTACCAGTGACGGTTGGTAAATGTTGGTTTTGGAAATAAAACAATTAGTGGTAAGAAAAAAACTATTAGTGGGGATGAAAGATGTATGATGCAGTTTTTTTGTAAACTCTACGCAAGCAAAGCTGACAACTATTCTGTTTTATAATTTTGGCTCCTTGACTTATTTGTAACTGGTGGTATTGTATACCACCATACCATGTTTTTAGATTCCACTCTTCGGTTTTACCTTAATTCATGGTAGGTATATAAAGTTAACATCAATCTTGAACACATTTTAACTATCTAATATAATTTTTACCACCTTGAAAAGTTAAAGGGACACATCAACTTACCATCCATATGATCAAAGCCAATACCACTATCAGGTGTTCCACCTTCTATTTCACTAAGTGATGGCTCTTTCATACTAATTGATTGTTCATGCTGAAATAAAAAGTGATTACATAAGAAAAAAACTATTAGGTATAGTTTTTTTTATTATTATATTTAATTATTTATATTAAATATAACATAAATAACATACCTGATTACTCATCATAGAACTATTTGAGTCTTCTTCATCTGAGCTTAGAGTCAAAATAACTGGTTCAGGATCAGGTTGTTTCCCTCGTGGTTTTCTTACTCTCGCTGGTTTTTTGTCTTGTACAGGCTTTAGGCAGATAAAATAATACTCATCAATCAAAACAGTTATTGATACAAATCATATTGAACACTTAAATTGTACTTACAGTTTTATTATTAAGTAACTTTACGTTGCTGGATTTTAAAAGATTTAGTTTTATGCCTTCCCCGCAGATGCTAAAACAAAAAAACAGATTATAAAGAATATGCATATACCATGGCAGAGTTTCTTGCTGGTTTTTCTCGGTTAAAGGCTGACCTTCTAACCGGTAGTAGCTTCTACAGTTGTGAGCTGCCATATTAGAACATTTTTCAATATGCATAAATGTTTTTTTTTTCATATAAAATAATGATATTTAGATCAATGAATGTATTCTTTATCAACAATACATAAACACATGAATACTACAAAAATATTGAATGTTAAATAAAGAGAAACGTAGAAGCAAAGCAACTTACTTCTGTTTTTCAATTGTAATTTTTTCGGGTTCCTTCTTTTTGAGTTCTACTTTCTTACTTGCGATTGGTACACTTTTGGGTTCTTCGGTAAAAACACGTTTACACCTTAGAGGAAACAAAATATTCATATTAATATAACAAATAGTTTGAATAGGACTGAAGAAAATTAATATACAAACTGAATTTACCTTTCACAACGACTAAAGTTATAACCTGTGTAGCCACAAGATTTACAGACCGCCAGCATACCATCGACATGCCGAGGTGGCGGCGACCGGTGCCCTGGAGAATCTGGACTATTGCTCACTAAAATAATATGGTATTTTAATTTCTTTGCCATTATCACGTTAACAATTTAGCAAACCGGAACTCACCAGTATCTGGACACTGAGATTTCTCTGGTGTAGACATATCACTACTTTGGGGTTGAGATATATTGGGAGAACTTCGACTGTTTATGTCACCTATTAACATCTGTAATTATGTAAAAATTATTAGGTTATTACATTCATATAGTATTCAGTTTATTATGAACATTCAATAAACCATTACAGACCGGGTGGTTTTCCAGCATATCTTCAATCCTCGTCGTCGACCCGACCGAAACAAAATAATCAATATCACTACTTGTGTTTTGCATACATTGTATGTGTGTATCCTCCGAAAATGGAACATGTACCTATAAAAAGAAAATCATTAAGAAGATGTTTAAATGGCCAAAACTACAAGTGGATAATAAATAAACTGACCTGTTCAAGAACTTCTTGTAAAGTACAACTTTCTTTTGGTAAAGTAAATGTTATAAGTCTCTGTTCTCCGTTTTGTAGGAATATTAACATTTTAGCAGATTGCTGTTCCGAAGTTTGCTCCGAAGGACCACTGGGTGTTTCATTGTTTTCTAAAAATATATTATTCTCAAATGAATACTATTAAATAAGCTACTTCACTTGATTGTTTTTATCCAGGTCCGAGGACCCGTGGTCCCGTCCGATTTTTATAAAATTGATCTGGTAAGTACATTCATTGAAATCTTGCTACTATTAATGCGAAAGTTGAAGATGGTTATCGTTACTCAATCACACCAGAAGGGATCTGAATGAAATTTGGTATTGAGTTAGGATATGTTAATACTAAGGGGTACTTTTAAAATTAAAGATTCCCAATAAGCCGGGTTAAGCCACTTGGGGCACGGTTTTTTTTAATTTATATCCAAATTGTATAGAAAATACGAACCAATTTGAGGAACTTGTTGTTGAGTTTGCATCGGCGGCACTCGCTGTACAGGCCTCTGTTGCTCTTTACTTCTCACTAAAGTCTGTCTCCCACTTTCCCTGTAAAAGCAAATTATTTAAACCATTATATACAAGCATGTTGATATCAAGTTTATTATGTTTAATGAATAGAAAAAATACCTACCTAGCTTGTTGTAGTTGCACTGCCGTACGAGGTGATTGTTGCATTCTTTTATACTCTGCTAGAGTTATTCTTTGACCATTGGTGAATGTTAAAACTTGTCGTTCCTCTTCCAAGGAATCAGGCTCCATTAACAATTGATTGAGAGTTTGCGGGTGCTGCTGTATATGGGGTTGCTCGTAAGGGATTTGTTGTTGTTGGAAGCCATGTTGAGAATTAAAATTTAATTGTTGGTGTGGAGTAATCGAGCCACTGGCGTGGTTCTGCCGTAAAGCCGGGGGAGGTGTGTGGAATTGTTGAGGCGGCACATTCATATTTTCGGTCACTGAATGTTTGGTAAGTATAGCTGCTGTTATGCTCTCTTCTAGATCATCCATATCGCTGGCGTTATTAGGTTGGACGGCGACTTTTTTAACTTGCTGAACCTGCTGAACTTGTTGGAGGTGAGGTGAAGATCTTTGCGGAATGGTATTGAGTGTGCTCTGCGTAAGGAGAGGTCCATTGTTTTGATTCGTTTGCACAACCGAGTGTTGAGGTATTTGGGATTGTAAATTTTGTGTTACTATTGTTCCTTGAGGTGTGATTATTCGGGTCGATTGGTGATTTTGATTTTGTTGATTTAGAATCTAGGAAAATAAATATACATCATTAGTATAATACAAACAAAACGGACACTTCCATTAATCACTAGCACTACCAGAAACTAGCAGAAACAATTATGTTTCGGTTTTAATGTGCTCTAACAATACCCTAAATAGTTATGTCAACTAGGAATTTTTTTACATGTTGCAGTCAATGCCATCTCTAAATAAATAAAAAATATATCCATAGTTTTTACTGTAACTAGGTATTATTTAGTAGTCCATACAATACACCTGATTTAAAAATTTTGTGTTGAGTATTTTTTTATATGTTTTATTCATGTGACAGGTTAGTTTAGTTTTAAAAAATTAACATAAATATAACATTTTAAAAGGATAGTGTTCACTCTACACATCCAGTAAATTAAAATAAAGTATCAATCAGTATGGGAAAGAGCTTAAATCGTGAGGTACAGAGACAATATGGTTTTGTATAATGTATTGGAATGTTCGTCAATAGGTACAGTACATACCTGGTGAGTGGAGAGTTTTAGTTGATTGAGTTGTTGTTGGTGAACTTGCTGACCGATCGCATGCTGACTCAATTGAAGTTGCGGATGCTGCGGTGTGTGTTGTTGCTGAAATGTGTAGCAAATGGTTTTCATATCAATGCTTATTTAAATCGAATTTCTGTTTAAACAAATATCTATTCAGAGGTTTATCACTACATAGTATAAAACAAAGTCGCTATCCGCCGTCTGTCTGTCCTTATGTATGCTTAGATCTTTAAAACTACGCAACGGATTTTGATGCGGTTTTTTTAAATAGATAGAGTGATTCTTAAGAAAGGTTTTTATGTATAAATCATTACGCTATGACGAAAAGAAGCGGAGCATCAATCAAAACTGTTGCAAAAACGAGCAAGTGACGCTAACAAAGTTGCGCGGGTCAAGTAGTAAATAATAATTTCTTAATAAATTGGGCACAATTTAATTTATTACAATTCAAGCATATGTTCTGAAATAAAATAATAAATGAAAAAAGGAACCCTTAATGGTGACTATTTGGTGTCTGTAATCGACACTATTATCTGTCTATCGTGTTATTTACGCCATTTATAACTCAAGAACGGCTGTACCAATTTTTATGGTTTTTGTATTTTAGGATTTGTCTTGGTCCGGAATAGGATAAGTATTACAACAATGGAAAATTTACTAAAAAGTACAATATGTGTTATATGTGTGTATGTAGCAGTAACTAATTCTATTGACTTAAAATTATATGTAGCTGTAGGTAGTATGTTATGCCCAACTCTAGCCACATAATATTTTAGGTAGGTTATGGATACACATACAGTTTTTAAAACTAATCATCGTATTTCATCTTTCCAGAATGTAAGTATTAAAAAAAATGGAAATATAATTCTAAATTGGCCCGATTTTGAAACTCAAATTCTATGAAAATACATGGATAGGGCATATAAAAGTTTATATTAATACAGTTTCACCCGCGTAGTTCCCGTGATCACAGGGGTATCAAAAATAGATAGTACCCGATTCTCAGACCTACTGAATATGCATATAAAAATCGGTCAAGCCGTTTCGGGGGAGTATGGTAACTAACATTGTGTGTGACACGAGAATTTTATGTATTATGCCTCATTTACATTCAGCCCCTATCGCTGCTCCTCGCGCTGCCGGCAATAATTCCCTAAATACTGCTGTGGCAGGATCGAGGGAAATGTGTATTTACATACTGCCCTTCCTCTCACTTCGCTTTCAAGTTCCGGCAATGGCAGACGTTGAAATTTTTGCAGCGTCCGCGCTGTGTCTTTTAGCGATACATAATTATGTGCGTCAGTTAAAAATAAATCAAATGAAAAAAAAGAAAAGACGTCGTAGAAGATGGTGGATGATATCTATTCATCGTAATAGAACTTTGTAAGTACCTACCAACCTGCTTAAGATAATATTTTATAATGCAGAAGAATTGAGCAGAATGTAAACACGCCCTACCGCTCGCGCTGCCGGTCCTTTGAAGTCCGCACAAAAACCGCTCTTTTGGGGAGCGCTGGGCAGCGCGAGTGGCATTAAGCAGTGGCATGAGAAGTATACGTTTACATACTCGTCCTGCCCACTTCCCTGCCCACTTCCCTGCTCACTACAGCTGAATGTAAATGAGGCATAAGATTGGTTACCTGGAGCTGCGGTGTCCGTGGACGCGGCGGGCGGTGCTGCGCGTGGGAGGCCTGCGGGTTCAGCACCCGCGGCGCGCGCACCCCCGCCGGCCCCGCGCCGACCCCGACCCCCATCCCCAGCCCCGCACCCGTACCGATGCCCGGGCTCGCGCTCGCGCTCGTCGGACACAGTGATGCTCGGTTACGAACCGTCAGTGCACCCTGGAACGCAAACATAACATCATTTAATTATAATAACTAATGATCCTCCTCTCTCCTGTATGTTACTTATATATTGTTACTTTTATCTATTTTGCTGCTCCCGGCAGGGTCCACAATGTCAATTTAATTACCTTAAATTTTAATATTAATAATGTGGAATGCAAATAAATAATATGAATAATGATCCTGGTAGATCGCACCTTTTAAATCTAGACAGCTTTAGTAACACATATTATTACACAAACTAGGCTCAAACATGTGTGGCCATTTCACCTTTGATATAATATGTACTAGTGCCGGATTATCCACGTAGCAGGAGTTGCAATTGCTACTGGCCCCGCGCACCAGAGCATAACTTTTGAGTTCCTTTTTAGCACAAGATCATCAGGCCCCTCGATAGTATTTGCTACGGGCCCCGCGATTACTTAATCCGGCACTGATGTATACGAGTGGTATAGTGTATCTACCTCTGCGTTGAGCAGGACGGCTCTAATAGAGTTGACCGGCTGATGCGGGTTAAGCAGCCTCGCCGGCGGGGAGTGCGTGGCGTGCGGCGTGTGTGGAGCGTGCGGCGCGTGCGGCTGGGCGCGCGCAGCGGGCCGGCGGGGCCGCATGGTGCGCACCGGCGTCCGCACCAGGGTCACGCCCGCCCCGCCCACCCCGCCCGGGTTCAACGCCTGGTTCAGCAACCGCGGTGGAGCTTGCCGAGTCGGTGTACCCTGATGGTGTACAAACGTGCCACAACCGTTACTACTTGCATCCATTCAAACGTAAAAAAGTTTGTGAAAATGAAGAGAAGCTGACGTTGCCGTTATATTTTTGGCCGGGTTTAGATTTGTGTTTATGTTCGTGAACTCAATCGAGTCTAGCAAATGATTAAAATAACTCACTGCTTGGTTTATATACGCCGCATGCATCACCACTTGTTGGTGCTGTATTTGTTGTGGCTGTATTTGTTGAGGCTGCATATGTTGCTGTTGTTGCTGCTGCTGATGCTGCTGTTGTTGTTGTAGTTGATGTAATTGTTGTTGCTGTAATTGCTGCTGGATTTGGAACTGTTGCTGTTGCAAATGTTGTATGAGTTGAGGTGATGCTCGCGGTAACTGTTGCTGCTGCTGTGGCTGCTTTATAATAAAATAGTATTAAGTGAAATTCAAACTGGCGTATCTTTACGTTTGAAGGTTTATTTGTCGGCATATAAGTCAATGTAAAGGTTGTGTATAATATAAATAACAACTGTATACCGTTGGCTGTGGAGCATGTTGCGTTGGGGGTGGAGGAGGCGGGGGCTGAGGCGGCGGCTGTTGAGCGGGATGAATCACCGTCGGTTGTGACAGAACGTGTGCCGGGCTCACTAACTGCTAAAAAACAATATAAAATCAGTATTTGTGTCGGTTTCTTACTCGCCTCGTGGTTTGATGATTTTGTTGACAGTGAAATATTTAATCATCTTTGTATGAAAATGAAATCATTTTATGTGATGTTTTTTTTTATTGTATGAAAATACAATAAAAAAAAACATCACATAAAATGATCTCTTATAAGCCATGTAGGTGATCTTACACACAGTATGTAAGATTACCAACCTGATCCACACCTTTAATTTAATTTACCATTTATATAAATTAAAGTTAAAAGAGCAAAGAGACCTATATTGAAAACGCTTAAATAAATATCAATGGTTTTGGTCAAACTAACAGAATTAAAACTCTATCTAACTCTTATTAACATTTAGAAAAGAAACAGAAAATATATAAGTTTCTTTTAAAACTAGGTTTGATCCAAATTTGTCGTAGGTATCGATGATCAGTGTTAAAACTAAACTCGCTCAGTTCGCTGTAGTAGTTGGACTTTCATTAAATCTATAGTTCCAACTAATTGGATATTACACTTTTGGATATAACTTTATTATATGGAGGCAAGTGACGACAAGAAACAAAAAGCAAAGCATTCCGATTACTTTTTTTAGTCTAAGATCCGAATTAGAATTTTGAATTATTTGTTCATAAAATACAATAGACACTAATAAATTATTCCGAATTAGTCCCCGTTAAATGTAATGTAAAAGCGCTCATTTGTTTACGGAGGAAATAATTCGGATCCTCTACTATACGAATATATTGGTTATTTACAAGCACTATGAAATTAAATTAAACTACATCCACAGGAAATAAAAACACCCATCACTATGATACAAAAATAACTTATCTATGACTATAGCTCATAATTGTATTTTCTCTATTCATTGTGCTATTACTATTTTATATAATTCAACTCCAATTTATCGGCTATTTGTTTGAATGAAGTTTTGTGAAAGTTAAATTTTACCATCCAAACTTCAAATTCTTTCGAGTTATTCGCACTTTATATCACATTACAGGTTGATGAGATATTTTTATTATTATTTATTGTACATATATAGCGGGAATGAAAAAATCTACCTATTGCGGTTCGTGAAATACAACAGCCCATTGTCAGGCGACACAGGCGAACAGATCACTTCGGCCCCCTTTTGGGATGTACGTAAACAAGAAAGGACAATAAAGGTTTGACTCCTCAAAGCAAATGTGTAATTAAAATAAACACCAAACCCATATTTAAATTGATATCTCTTTATAGGTAGTTGATTCTCTGTGTTATAAATACATCCTCTCCAAAAGCATGATTGTTAAAACAGCTTACACCTTAGACGATCGATGGACATTCCTCCCCATTATTATTAAGCCTGGTACATAACTAATATTTTATATTTGGATTTTTTAGTAATCTAGTGAATATAGATGCAACAGATATTTATGGTAACAATTTGCCGATTTATAAATGAAAAGTAAGATACATAATTCATATGAAAAAGTGGTATCATGCCAAGCATATGGAAGGTTCTACAGTTTATTCTATTGTTGCCTATAGTGCATAAATGTAATACACAATGACTTGGTCATAAGACATACATGTTGGGGACGTTGCGGAGATGACTGTTGCATCAGAGATGCATCAATGATCTGCTGAGCCTGTTGCAACACAACCTGAGCATCCACAGGTAAATCGGATGTGTAGTAAACCTACAAATAAATATTGCATAAATACTTAATACCTACTACATTGTTCTAAAAACTAAGATTTTACATAATGCAATATTGTTTGTTGATATTCCTTAGATTTCTCCTTTTGATTACAAATAAAGCTGTAATATAACAAGAATAAAAAGTTTTTGACCTAAAATTCCATGTGTTATTAAAATATAGAATAAATACTGATTTAAATAATTACTCAAACAAAACATACTTGGTGTCTATGAAGTGCCTGTTGCTGCTGCTGCTGTTGTTGTTGCTGTTGTTGCTGCTGCTGTTGTTGTTGTTGTTGAAAGTCAGCACGGGGAGGTGGAGGAGGTTCATGGCGAATAATATATTGGGGCTGATATTGAGTCAAGCCATCACTGACAACAAGTTGTTGTTGGACATTGTCACTGACTATGATATCATTTGGCTGATCAGCTTGTTGAACAACAACCTTTGGAGAAAATAAACATTAGTTCCCATATGCCTACTTATATTATAAATGCAAAATGCTATGTATCTATGGCTGTCTGTTACTGATTTTAATGAAATGTAGTAAACATATACTTTGACTAGAACTTGGGAAAGGCCTTAGGTTACTTTTCAGGCCAGTAAAAAAATTACTTTCTGTTTGGACTAAGTATTTTAAGATTAAAATATCCAAATTGTCTCAATAATAATATATAATATAGCAACACATTCAGACATTTATATGAGTTACCTTAAAAATAAAGTGTAGTGTGGTGTACCTCAATAATAACATAAAATAGCCATATAAGCCGAAATAATATATTAAAATGTTGGAAGTTTTACCTGTTGTTGTGCATATTGTTGGTCCTCTTGATTATTAACTGCTATTATCCCGTCTAAGCATAAATTAGGACAATACCTTTGTAGATCCTCTAGAGTTAATGAATGTCCTTGTCCAACTATTTGGTAGTATTGGGCCATTGCAAAACCACCTTATCCTAAAAAACATAACAAGTGACATAAAGAGATGCATTTAAAAATAAAATACTAAAAGTTGAAAAAAATGGGAAATTCAATAGGAACTCTAGGTGGGTATATTGTTGAATTTTAATTTGATTTGCTTTGATAATATGCCAATTGAATGATTTCATTAATATCACAGAAGTTATAGAATACAGAATACCTGCATATGGAAACAATTAAAAGCCATCAGCTTTCATGGTTTAGGCATGTTATGAGGAGACAAGATATCCATATTATGTTAAGCCAGTAAAAGGGGGAGGCCAAAGAAAGAATTATTGCTTCAAAGATGATATAAGAAAATGTGGATTTGACCTAATGAAATTGAAGGGATATGTATACACATAAATTCAATTCTATTAGGAAAAGGCAAGGAAGATGATCACAGAAGTGATTTTAGATTGATACTAAAGGAAAGATGAGCTTCACACAGCCATGTATCTTTAACTGTCTTTGGGTATATTGCCAAATTTGATTTTTGCCCTATTGGGTCAGAAACCTAGTAAATAGACAGAGGGATGGAATAGGCCTCTACTCAGTATGTTGATATAGTCAGAAAATAACAAAATAGATGTTATACCTAAAGCTTGATTCAACATGATAATGACATAATAATATGAGGCAGATGCAAAAAATTAGATATTAATAATATAAAAGTATGCCATAAAAACTTTACTCCAAGCCTTATAGCCCATATTATTAAGCCCAATAAAATACATTACATGGGGAGAAGGTAAGCACTAGCATTGCAATTTGAGCATTGAATGTGTACCAATGTGTCTACAGTATAATTACGGTGCACCTAAATTGTGATCATATAATATTTACAGGAATGTTAGATTACACCTTCTATGTAAAGCTATAAACTTATATCAATGTAAGTTCATAGAATTATTTAGCATTTAACAGATAAGAGTTTAACTGCAATAAAATGTGTTGTAATATTGTGGATGAAATAGGACAGTGCCCATATTCTATGAATTGAAACAGGTGTCCTTTGAAAATTAGTGGCTGTTAAGGAAGTTGGGTGCCCCCATCCACACAGTTACAACTATGGTTCGGAATAATGTTATGGAAAACAATTATAAGGTTTACTATTAGATCTGATAAATTTTCAATATAAGGTGATATTTAATTAAAGACTGTACTTTTGTTAGGTGGAAAAGGTAAATCTGTTGGACTTTTACAAGATATAAATACAGGCCTATACATGAGCACTTATATGCAGCATTATATGCACTTGGCACTTAATTAACTAATTATAAGATTTGTTTTCTTTATCTTATGTAGCACTGAGGTAAAATGCCAAGACTGAGAATAAATGGTAGGCATTACCTTTTAATTCAAATATATATTCATTTGTTTTCTTCACTACGATTATTACGACAATTGTAAATAAACGTATAATTTTGTTTTAAGTTTTTATTTTAAACTGACAAAATATTAAGACTAAGTCACCTGTGGAAGTTATTTTCGAGTATCTTCTTAAGGTAAAACCGATTTGTTTACAATGTAAAAAATACTTGCCTGAAGATTATTGATATGATGTGACTATTTCATAACTACTACTAAACACAAGTATTTACGAAAATATCGAAAGAAGGTATAGTGCAATTCTTAACAAGTAGCGAGCACTCAGCTTCCAGTGTAGATTTGTATGCTATACACCCTGGACTCTACACAAGATGCAGTAACATTAACTTCTATCATACGTATACTACACTACAACTATGGCGACGACACGACCACCGCCTTTCGGATTCAAGCACATATTTTTAAGAACTTCAATCACATTAACTTTTACCACAGCAAGCACTAGGAAATACACTCCCTCAGTACCGTTTACTTGAAAAGAGCGAAATGGCTTCGATGCATTTGATCCAACCTAAATACTTTTCAAGGAGACATTTTCACGGGGATATTACAAGACTATTGATTAATTTATATCTTACCAATATTTTCTAAGGACATTTTAAATGCCATATGTTTAAGTATTAATAAATTTAATTTTTAACATCAAAATGTAATTTTTTTAACTCAAACGCCAAATCTAGAAGCAATTTACATTATGGCGTGTGTGTCACTTTTCTTTTCTGTTTTTTTTTCATTGTGTTCACAGACTTGCTTGATTGTGTTGCTACTAGCTAGACAGACAAACCAAACGAAGCCGCGAAGACAGATTTAATTGGCACCCATAGACAATCATTACTTTTATACTGAAATACTTATTTTTGCCCGTACCTTATCATACTCCAAAATATTTACTGTTAGCCAAATTTTTGTTCCAAAAGATGTATTCCACGAAAATAATATGTCTTATTTATAAATAAAATAACATAATGCTCATATAAAATAACTCTCAACTCTTCAGAAACGGAATTTTCTTTCTTTCAAGGTTTAATAGTAGATTTCAAATAAATGTACATTTAGTTAAAAGCGATTGTTTTATTTTCGTTGGATTTTGGGGCATAACTATTTATTAACACATGTTTGTATGACTGAATATTATATGGTACTAGTATGTGATATAAAACATTTAATTAATGAACATTCCGCGATATATGAGGTACATACATATATTAATCACGCCAAAACGGTTGCGAGTTAGAATATGTTCTAGAATTACACATAAGATACTTTTTATTCCGGGAAAATTGAAGATTCCCCGGCCTATGTAGTCAAATTCCGCTTTTTCATAATTAGAAATCCCAATGTTAAAACCCGCGACGGATAGTTCATAGTAGTATTTAAACTATAAAATATTGTCACTTGTAATCTCTGCAGGGCTGCCAGGCCAGATACTACATAGGATCTATTATTTGTCAAATACTGGTCGTTCGGTATATTAATTAATAACCTATGGTACTAAGTTAGCTTTACTGGCAACGCTAATATTCTTTGGCAACATCATCGACATAAAATACCTATTTACCTAATTTTCGTAGTTTTGAACTAGGTACTTGCCTATTTTTGATTTTATTGCATTTAACTTTTATTCTACTTAGTTCTATACGCGAGTTCATAATATGACAACTTAATTAAATTCATAGAAGAGAAAATTTACAAGAACTTTGTTATATGACATTTTGTTGCTGTCCTCAAATCTCGTGTGAGCAAAGCAAATGGATGATTCCGTGATTTCGCCAGGTATAGATTCAGCTTTCTGCAGACAAATGATTGGATCCATAAACATTATCTCTGCTTACATTATTACTGGAATATTTGTAGGTAATAAGATGGGGGATTCGGCATCTGAAAGTGATTCCGGGTCTTTGGATGGCGGAGCTATGTTGCCTCCCACCACGGTTTCTCGTGATCAGCTTCAAAAAAGAATTGAATCTCTGCAGCAACAGAATAGGTAATATTTACAGATTAGATCAGATATATTTTAATGACAAATAATGAGAAGTTAAAATCATCTAACCTACAAAGCAGTTATGAAAGGCATTTCCAATAGGAAGATTATATTATACCTACTTAGATCAATAAATTGCATAGCTTTTTATTGTTTCTGGAGTGTACTTTAATGTTTAAATATTTTATTTCCTAGAATCCTTTGACATAAAACTAACCTTATAGGTATTTTAAATTAAATAAGTGTAAAATAGTAAGGGGAGTTTGTAAAACCTTTGAGCATTCACACAAAATAATTTTAACTTTAAATTTATTACCATGAAATTGTTAGTAAAAAAAGTTATTTGTACCAATGTAATGCAGCTTTTTAAAATGATTATGACCCTTGACAGTAATATGCTTAAAAGCTTTGTATAACTTTGTACTTTGTACAATCTTTGATTGTAATATAATTTGAAATTATTATAACCTTCGTAAACTATAATATTATAACTATCAGTTTATCTATAGTGTCTCCAAGTATTTAATTGTCTTGAATGCCTTTAGAGTTCTAAAAGTGGAGTTGGATACATACAAGCTGCGTGTCAAGGCTCTTCAAGAGGAAAATCGTGCTTTGAGACAGGCATCTGTGTCTATTGTAAGTATATTAATATATATATCTATTAGGTTTAGGTGACAGCTAATTCCATACCAAATTTTATTAAAATCACTTTAGCCATTTAGACATGAAGAAGTAACAAACATGATGATGATGTTATTATGACAAAATTTAATCCTAAAGTCCAATAGTTGGATACAAAACAAATACAACATTTTAATTCAAAATATATTTATAGTTAAGGTCTTAATAGGACACTTATGGAGGTCAAAGTTACAGACCCTACTACCATCATCATAAGTCAGCCTTCAACTGTGAAGAATCTATAAGATACTGAACAATGTTACAATTCTACTCTTTTTTAGTTTTTTTGTAAATGTTTACCAATTCAGATATTTTTTTTTTTCAAGATAGGTAACCATAAAGTTTGTCTTATAGGCAATAATAATGATGATATCCTAAAAATATTTACATACCATCTAAAATATAAAACGGTTACATGAACCCAAAGTAAAGTGTTTACTTTAGATAACTGGCTTTCTACCACTTAATATTATTTTTAATATGCACATAGTCAAAATGACGATCCTATTATCAATATAAATATTTATTTTTTCACTTGCATTTCTTATGCCCTTTGTTTTTAACCTAAACATAAATGATTTTTGTTTTAATTTACAGCAAGCCAAAGCTGAACAGGAAGAAGAATACATTTCTAATACTCTTTTAAAAAAAATTCAAGCCCTGAAGAAGGAGAAGGAGACTTTGGCTCACCATTATGAGCGGGAAGAAGAATGTCTTACTAATGATCTGTCTAGGAAACTTAATCAGGTATGTGTGTCTAACACAAAGTGTAAAATAATGTTGTTGTAATTGCAATGAGCATCAGAATTAAAAAACTATTTGAAAGGCTGCTTAATTTATGAAATAGTTTCTTAAAAAAATTGCTGTTGCTATTCTTACTATTTAAATCAGTAACTATTCTTTTAGTTGCGTCAAGAAAAATGCCGCTTGGAACAAACCTTGGAGCAAGAGCAAGAATGTCTGGTTAACAAATTGATGCGTAAAATAGAAAAACTTGAAGCTGAAACCCTTGCTAAGCAAACAAATTTGGAAAGGCTTCGCAGAGAAAAGGTAAATTTATGTATAAGTAAATTTATATTATTGTTATTCTATGTAAGATGAATCTGATTTTGGTCAATGTGGTCACATCCACACCCAGTCTATAGTAGAGATTATATGTATAAGATTTGCAGTACTATGAAGATCTTTAATTATTTGACAATGAAAGCTTACTTTGTTTAAAATTTCTCAGATTGCATGTATTATTTGTATTTTTCTGGTTTTATTTAGGTGGAACTGGAGAATACACTAGAGCAAGAGCAGGAAGCATTAGTCAATAGGCTGTGGAAACGAATGGACAAGCTTGAAGCTGAAAAACGATCACTGCAAATAAGACTAGACCAGCCAGTGTCTGACCCTGCTAGTCCTAGGTGAAATTTTTGAATAAATATCTTATATAATGTGCTTTCCTTATGTTAATATTAACTATGTTTTATAAATTGTTAAATAAACTTAATATTTTATTTAAATATTATATATATTTTTTTTGATACTAATAGTCAAACTAAATTTTACTACGTTTAATATGACTATGTTACAACTACAATATATACACACAGTCACAACATAACTTTCGTTAGGAGAACATTTTCTGACTAAGTTCTTGATTGTTATTTTTTTTAGTATTTACCTAGTATTATGTGGACTCAGTTAAATGATTTATTCTTGCTAGGGACATTAGTAATGGTGACACCGCATCCAATCTAAGCAATCATATCCAGACATTGCGATCGGAAGTCGTTAAATTAAGGTATGTAATTATTTTATTTAATTTATTTTCAAAATTGTGAAATATTCAGACAACTATGAATGTTGTGTATGCAGCAACACATTTGAGATGCACAGCTATTGTTGATAGGCTGCAATACCAAATTTACCTTTGGGTGGATCGCCTGTTAGTTGGGGTCACCAGCATTAAATTTATCTACATATCCCAGATTTATAGGCAGACCGTTTGGGCTTGAGATTAGTGACCTTGACTCAGCCGCCAGTCGTGAGTTCGAATCCAACCGAGGACAAACATTTGTATGCATTTGAATGCCTGGTTCTAAATATTTATATCGAATATATATATTAAAGTACCTACTATATATTATATATCTATTATCTGGTTATCATAGCACAAGTTATACTTAGTTTGGAATCAGATTGGCCGCGTGAGAAAAATGTCTCAGGATTTAATTTATTCAAACAAACTGTGCAACCAAAATAAAATATATGCGAATTATACGATAATATGAGTAATTGTTTTATAATATTTAATGGAAGATATTAAAGTTAAATATTACTGAGATTTATCCTTCAAATACCCCCCGGCTTATCAAATAGATGTTTGACATGTGATGTTACAAAACTACCTTACGTACCATATGTTTGGTTGTTTATACAAGAATCCACATATTGTATCAGGTCGAGGAGAGCGAGTTGTCAGACAAAAATTCATAAATCATGATTTTTTTTCAGGAACCAATTGACGGTTTCTCAGAACGAAAATAAAGAGAAAATGCATCGTTTTGCCTTAGAAGAGAAACATATAAGGGAAGAGAATATGCGTTTACATCGGAAATTACAGCAGGAAGTTGAGCGTCGCGAAGCTTTGTGCCGACATCTCTCTGAGAGTGAATCTTCTCTAGAAATGGAAGAAGAAAGGCAGTTTAATGAAGCACTGAGTGTAAGGATGTTTTATAGAATATCAAATAGTCTTATCAAACAGTGTTATCGTCGTGTTGTTGTTCATGTTGATAAGCTACTATCAATAATGCTTGTTTGTTCTCTTATCAGTTGCTAAATCGCATTCGTCGATTTTCGTTAATTATGATTTTACAAGACAATAATTGAGTAAGTAATTCTGCCGAATCTCTTCTGTCGAGTCCAATAGAAGAAGAATTAATACTTTAGTTAGGAAGCACCTTTATTATATGTGTGCTTAAATAAATACTAGGTACTATGATTAGGAAGAGTTAATTTATTAATGTAACCGATTAATTCAGTAAACTTTTAATTTAATTCAGTAAACTTTTTTTTGTTATCAATTAAATGGGTTTTGGGTATATTCGGTTTATAAGACCTTATAGCTTTCGTCCCGGGCTATTAGCACTCCCATTGAGTTATTGTTTTAACTTAAATCCCACAGAATGACAGTTTTCATATTATTTTGAGCAAATTTTCGTTGTCTAAGGCCTATTAATTAAGATTTTAAAGGAAAAATGCCAAATTGAAGCAGTAGTTTGTATCATCATTAGCGTTGCTTACCAGCGAACGAAAAGCATTTAATTTTTATTTATTAATGTTAAATATATCTATTTATTATAAGCTGTTTGTGCCTGGAGTCGCCAGGAAGCATCACATAAAAAAAGCCATTAAGAAATTCTGATCTATAAAGGTTGTTGTTGTGCACAAAGTTAATACAAACTATTGTGAAACTGTCCAATCGAATGTCACAATTTTTTCATCCCACCATCTCGGAAAGAGTATTTTTAATCTTCAATATCTGAGTGGAAAAGCCGTTTTTATTCTCTAGAGGATAAAGTAAATTGAATTTGGAACATCGTGTGCACTAAGTTTGTGAATTAAAAAAAAACATTAAACCTATTTAATGCTACCTCTATGGTGCCGAATATATCATACAACTTTTTTTTTATTTGTTAAAAACTCAGACTCGGCACCTTCTTGGTGTTCTTTTTTCAATTTGCTTTGTACGCGGTTCTTTACGCGGCATTTTTTCACGTCATTGTTAAACCTTATATTAAAAACAAGAAACTTGAAAACAAGTGAAAAAACTAAAATGAGTGATTCTAGCGACGAGGAAGTTTGCTTGACGCCAACAGAATTGACTGAAACTGTTAATAATGCGCAAACGTTTTTTTTTTTTTGCATTTAGTCATTTCCTCGCTGAGGTGGAATGAAAAGTTACGTGTTGCACTCGAGTGCAAAGATTTTTCACCTCGTGCTCTTTTGATTCCCTCGCTAACGCTCAGGATTCTAATTTTGAATCACTCGCTGCGCTCGTGATTCAATTTTAGAATCCTTCGCTTGCTCGGTCATCAAAATTGAACACGCGGTTAAAAAGCAACTTTGCACTCTTGTATAACAAATAACTATTGTTATTGAGATTGCCATACCAAAATTAACTATTATTATATTTTTAAAATATCAGCTTAATATGTAAGTTTTTTAACATGTTGGTATGTAATGAACAGGCGCGGTCACGCAGCGTGTCCTCCCCGGGCGGGTCGCGGCCGCTGTCGCCGTACGCGCCGCCGCTGCCGGCCGGGCCGCTGTCTCGTCCTGCTTTACATCTCAACTCACAGGTACGGGTAATACGCTAAAGTATATATACATACTAAAGTATACTAAAGTATGTATATAACTACATACTAGACTAATCTCAACGTAACAATAAACGTGAAAAATGTTTTTGAAAATCTGAGTTTAGTCTAGATTTCATAACTAATACTATAAAGAAGCATGGTTAGATGTTTTGTTTGTTTGTTGTCTGAAACTACTGACCGATCTGAATAATTGTTTCACCGATCGACAACTGCATTATCAGGGAGAAACAGGGTATATTTTATCACAGAATTCCCAAAAAGTGAATTAATAAAATAATGTTTGTTTTCAGTCGCGGCGAACGAGCGACAGGTTCGTGAAGCCGGCGCTACCGCTGGGAGCGGTGGGAGCGGTGGGCGCGGGGCTGGGCTCGGGGCTGGGCTCGGGGCTGGGGGCCGGGCTGGGCGCGGGGCTGGCGGGGCGCGCGTCGCTGGAGCCGGCCGCGCCCCTCGCGCCCCTCGCGCCGCTCGCCCCGCCGCTCGCGCCGCTGTCGCCCGCGCCTCCCAACCTGCAGCCCGCCAGCCCCATGGACACCTCCTCCAAGGATTAGACCGCTCCCGGACGCCCGACCGTCACATTGGCGTTCCCTCGACGACCGTTTGTCTTTCGTAACTCCGAGGTCCGCCGACCGCTTCCATTGTACGGCTTCGATGCGCCCGATTGAAAATGTTAAAGATAAATATAACGGTTACGTGACGCTTCGTAACGGGTACCCGTGCGCTCGTATCTCCGAGACGATGTAAAGGAATAGGGGTCGCGCATGGAGAATATGCAATTTACCCGCGCTATTATCACACTAATTATTATGTATCCGATCCAGAAATGTTATTATTTAATCTTATAAATATGTATGCCATGCACTCGACTCACTGCCACGTTGATCGATGAGCTCCTCGAGAGTGCTCCGTGAGGTTTTATCATCGATAAAATACTGATAAAATTGGTACTTGTCGGAAAACTGCGTTGTCTTTGCCGAAGTCTTGCAAGGAAGAAGAAGCGATATTATAACGATGATTAGGATAGTGATAACTAGTTGATTAAAAATCACTGATATATAAACTGGGCTTTAAATATGTGGCAGTGGGATTTATTTTATTATATAAGGCTGTGTATAAAATTCACATGTGAGTAATTTAAGTGGGCAAAGGAAATGATGATTGTAAACTATTTGATATATCGCACTTGGGAGGTCGGGCTAGCTACTCCTATGTGGTGTTTTAGTGTAGGATTGTATGATTTGTTACGAATGTTGTTTTGAGCTCTCAAGAGTTATTTGTTATGTTCGATTTTTATTATGTACACTGGTAGGAGTAGTAGCGATCGACCTTCGACTCAATTCAATTATGCAAATTGTCACATAAAGGTTTGTGTTTTTGATGTTAAAATAAAACAGAATATATGCATTAATATTATCTAACATATTTCTTTCATTTTTACATACCCCCTCGGAAACTTATCATCTGTCTGAGCACCAAAATATATAGCGCCGTATATAGAACTACACATCTTTGTGGTACATGGTTGGAGTGTGTTGTAAAACAGCACATAGGCAACTTTTTACTATGGGAATGTTGAAGATCCCCCGGGAAAGCACTTTTTACCTCGGGGCGAAAGGTAGTAAGGGCGCGTAAATAATATGGGATAATAAGGATTTCGTTGTGGGTTACATTAAAAATACGGTTTAATTTTGCATTATAAATATTACCTTATTTTTTAATTATTTATAATATTTACCCAAAAAAGGTAAAGGGAATATCCTATCAGAGCAACATTACGCTGGCGCGTAGAGGCTGGTGTTTCGTCGAGACGGATTCGTGTTTGGAACTTTGCGATGCATTAGACGGCACAAAATCACGGATTGGACTTTCTAGGTGTTTATTATTCGAAGAGGTACAAATGACACAAACTCGTAACCTACCGTACAGTACATAAAGCAATGGATCAAATGATATGATAGTATAAGTATGAGCGTCTGATTATAAGGTACCTAAGCTTATTTAAATTAACAATGGGTTTATTAATAGGTAGGTATCAGAAATCATGTAAAAGTCGAAGCTGCAATAGATTGTCAGCAAGTAACTTTACCAGTCGAAAAAGCAGAAATGATATCTACTACAGGTATGTTAAATTGGTAATTGCAATAATATAGGTATCTTGATGAAAATCTCCTGGTCTTATTCTGATGATAAGAACTTTGATTATTTACTTATCTGCACTCTAACTATCTATATTATAAACGATTAGATTTTTTGTTTGTTTACACGCTCTGAAACTACTGAAAATTTAAAAATAATTATTTCTCCAAAGGAAAGCTGCATAGTCTTAGAACAAATCAAGAGCTTAAGACCTGGAAATTTTCGTACTCGTATCCGTGAAATTCAAAAACGTCTTGGAGCATTTAGACTAAATGATTTAGTTAACCCTGTTTCTTATAGAGTCTACCTTTAGATATATTAAGCCACAGTGTAAGTAGTCAGATAGGTACCAATGTTGTAAAACAGAAGAGTGTTTCGGCTTTGGATGTTTACCTGAAATAGGAGATAAAACGATCAATTACGATCTTCTTGCTGGCTGTTAACTTTGTTTCTTAAACCGCCGGTTGTGGGTTCGACCACAGGTCAATTTGCGTGCATGACCATCCGGTGTCTGGTTGTAAACTGTTATCTATACCCACCCATTGATTTAAAATAGTAGAGACATACTTGAGCTACCTGTCTGGTTACAATGCCATACTATAGTGGAAGCTATGTCTAAATAGATTGTAATCAGTTTAGCCGTGTGAATAAAGTACCTACCTACCTACTGGTTTATTTATTAATCCAGTGATGCCAAGTTGAAGTAAGTTTTGCATCATGTCGCTAGAGAAATCGCAGATGTTCATAACAATAAGCTTAGTATACCTAGTCGGCTTGGCTTTTGTCGATTAGTGCTGTCGCCATTCGGCATCATCAATGGCTAAGAAATAATCGACAAACGCAATGCCGACTAGTAATAATCGCACTTTACACACGCATCATAAACCTAAGCAAACTTCTATAGGATAAGGCATACTTCTATTTGCCTTGGACGCTGCTAGGGTTACAGGTAAAATAATTTGCATAATACCTCCCACGGAGATTTTTTTAGACTCCCTAAAATATTTTTACTATCGATGAAAGCACCAGACATGGTACAATTTTAACTTTTGTCAAATTATAGGTATGTGATCAAGAATAAAATTAATAGGATATAGGAATACGTAGGTACCTTAAAAGGTTGTAAGTCAACGATTTTTGGTAGTGATCTGGATTCAGCTGAATAATCTATACTTCTATACTAATATTATAAAGAGGAAAGATTTGTTTGTTTGTAATGAATAGGCTCCGAAACTACTGGACCGATTTCAAAAATTCTTACACCTTTGGAAAGCTACATTATCCCCGAGTAACATAGGCTATATTTTATCCCTGTATTCCCACGGGAACGGGAACTACGCGGGTAAAACCGCGCGGAGGCAGCTAGTATAATATAATAATAGTTATTATTGGAGTGGCACCCAACAGTTCGCTAGTTAGGTATTCCTATGGGGTTTTCCTTGCAAATTCTCATCCCCTATTTAGTACTACAGGTTTTTGCAACAATAGGAATAGGTACCTACTACATCCTTCCCCAGTACAATTAATCTTTGTACCAAAATCGCACACATACCTTACCTTACAATCAAATCCCATATTTAATTTGGTTGTGGGGATAACCCCACGCACATAGTAAGTGTGCAACGCACCAAGTGGACCAATCGCTTTCGCGTTAATTAACTGTAATATCAGATTGGATTTTAATCTTACGTAGTAGGTAGGTAATATTATAAATTCCTACATAGGTTTACCTACATTTTCAGATATCCCTTTTGAATAACTAAGCATATTAAGGTTTACCTACTATAGAATAAAACAGTATCTAGGTTCCACTACTTTGAGATTATTCCCGAAAACTAATTTTATTAGGTGTAGACTGTAACGCAAAAGTGGCGTCCGGAGACATCTACGCATGATGGATGTTTTGGTAAAGTAAAATCTTTGTAGATTGTTTATATTCTCTGATAGAATGTGCTATATTTTCTAAACTATATTTAAACCATTTGGTCAAGGCTTTAAAAATATTATCTATGTTAAAATAAATTTTGAAATTAACATTCAAATAGAAACCTAGAGCGCAGCCCGACGCGAACGGGCGACGGTCATAAAACATGTTTACAGAGAGACAAATAACTGGCGTAGAGTTATTGATCCTTCCAATAATTATCGAACACGTTTCATGTCACCATGTATAAGCACATGTTTAAACACAAAAGTGGACGAGTTGGCGGATAGGTACACGGCGCGACTCTTGTTTGTAAGTTTACGTACGGAATCGTAAAGTGGAGGCAGGCAGTAGGTAGAGCTAACAGAAAACCAGAGACAGTGAGAGCAACGTTTAGTTTGCTTTAGCATGATATTAAATACATGTCTAAGGGTTCCGTATGGATATTAGAATGATAAAAGTAAAGCAAGTAATACTGAAATTTGAATTACCAATTCAGTATTTTTTTTAGCCGAAGGTAATGTGTCGCGGAGCTGCGATTTATAATAAATACACAAAGGGTATTTTTGATAACGTTTTTAAAATTAGTGTATCAAAAACAGGAACGATAAATACAGATGTGACCTAATTGATCTTTATAGCTTGATATGGTAAAAAGGCAACACAAGATTATATCAGTTTTCTTAAATTCTTTGTGAACCCTAATATTGTTGTACCTACATACACATCTGGGAAGTAAGAATTCAAAATGGAGGTATGTAAATGTTGATTTTCTATCATGTCAATTCGAAACTGCTATGTTTAGCGTTTTGTTAACGTTTTAAATATTATTAAAATATTTAGTGCAACAAGTTTTAAAAGTGCAAACATAAAATAGTTACCTACGTGTAGAAACGTCTCAACGTTAGGTACCTACTACCTACTTGACTTACTTTAATTTTGTCATTCGGGTTGATACTAATAATTTCTCATAATTTACTATCTAATACATTGATAAATCCTACAGTAGCTTTGTAAACGGTTGTTTTATCATTTAGCGCGCACTTGAGAATGAAATCGTAAATCTATCTATGTAAATGTTAAACATGATTTAGCAATAATCTCATACTTAGGTATAAATCGGAAAAAAATAGCGAGAATGTATAGAAAATGGATGAAGATATGTTTTGTTTTCCTTCATGTTTACAAGTGTTCGTACGTATGCGTAGTAAATAAAATGCCACTTTCGAGTCAACATTATCTCGTGAACAATAAATGACACGGTCATTCAACAATCCACAGAAGGCACATAATATGGCACGAGAGACGAGACTAAATAGTATTTACGCCCAGGTGTTAATTTCAGGAGGTTAGAGTAGCGTGAATTTTATTTATATGAAAAGTTAATTCATGCCCTCCTAGCACGTAGTGTTTAAACGGTGGAGTTAGCACGGGGATCCGAACAAACATCGCCGGAGTTTACGTGCAAGCTTAAGAAGCGTAATGTTCTCGTAGCGCGTCACAGCACGCGTGTCGCCCTGATATCAACAGTCAACCAGTCCACCGCTACAAAGATTACTATGCCAATAATAAGTTAACATTACACGAAACATTTAAACAGCGGACTGATGTTGGCTGAGGCGTTTTCTGTTTGCGATAACCCGTGACATTCGACTTTCATCCGTCACTGTCCTGTCACTAAATGTAATGTCGACCAAGGGGCCCATTTGATTTTCTATACAAACAACGATGAACAGAATTTCGGGCAGTAGTTTCTGGGAAACGACAGGGTAAATTTAATAAACCAACACAAATAAGTATCCTGGATTGGTAGGTAAACTCTTCAATGCAGATGTTTCAAGGAAAACTTTGGCATATTAGGTATGCATGTATAGGTAGACCTACCTATGCGAGTATACGTAATCTACCCTTACAACTTGATTATACTCGTACCATAATTAGTCATGTAACATCCCGTGGACGGAAATTTGAAATAGCTAGGCTATTAATTCAAGCGTTAGTGGTAACAGAGTTAAAAAAATAGTCATGGTTTATCTAATGCTTCAACAATGTAGGTAGGTACTTGTAACATTTAGTGAAGGGTGGATTTTTAGATGAAGAACGCAATACAAATTGCTTTAACGACTTAGTACCATGTTACTTTTGCGATTTTACTATTGGTATTTTCAAGTCTTTCGTACTATGCATGTATAATTGTGTATCGCCTATATGATATTTGAATGAAGAGTCTGTTACTTTTTTTTTTTTTTTTTTTATACTACAAGGGTGGCAAACAGGCATACGGTCCCACCTGATGGGAAGCGGTTACCGTAGCCTATGGACGCTTGCAACACCAGAGGCGTCACTCACGCGTTGCCGACCCTATAAAATAGGGAGCAACTGTATAGGCAGTGAAAGGGACATCCCTGGTCCCCCCCACTGCCGCTACAGCGTCTCCTCATGGAGCTCTGGCTACCTTACTTACCGCAGGAACACAACACTACATGTAGTGTTATTTGGCTGCGGTCTTCTGTAAGGTAGAGGTACTAAAATATTGTCTGTCTACTCAAAAATTTGTTTGGCATCAACATCCACTAACCTGCCTTACTCAAAAAGAATACTTACCACATTGTTTGATGGACTAGGAAGCGCATTAGGTAACTATTTTACAAAAAATAATATACTTTGGCTATAACCTAGTTCTAGAATATGTGAAGTTTGGTAAGAACTGCAAAGTGTTAACGTGTATCTGTTATAACGGTCTCGAAGATGTTTAAAAATGAAACATTTCTGTAGAGAGCATTGAGCTTGGTTGTTGTTTGAGGTTTCCTTTTCCAATTAGCACTTGGTCGGCCGGCAGACCGTAACTGGGTGAGGCGAGCTCGATGCATTGGAATGCTGACTAGGTGTCTACAGCAGCTCTTCGTAGGTACGTTCACATACAAGCCGAATAAAAGTGCGATGATTCTACGTAAAGGCTACCTGCTGTTCCAACTGTCCCGTACAATAAAATTTTGGATATCTACCTATTTGACTACATGCTGACAATATGACATGAATTGTCTATAGGTATGTCTATTATGAAGATCCCAATTACGCTGATCAAATTATTATAAGAAGAGTAGGTTCCTATGCTTTCTGATAAAAAAAGATGATCCAGCTATTTCAAGAAATTATCATAAAATAAATTTTATATTAATTACTCTCTATCCGTGAAATTTAAAGCTAACAGAGGTTTATTACATTAGGTATTTATGGTTACATATTATTGAGTCAAAAATTAATATGAAAAACTTAGAGTTTATATTAAAAATTCCACCCAGAGTTAAGGTTATTATTATTTATGATGATATATTTGATCAGTGAAAATCCAACTGCCAGACCAGGACCAGACCAGAGTTTTGAATGTATAGGTGAAAGACCGCGTTGATGTCTTTTCTATCTCGCTCGGGGGTTCTATCTTACCTCTTTAAATGCAAGTTAAATCGTAATAATCTCGGTCTCCTACTTTTTAGCTAAATAATTAGTGTAAAATTTAATGTTATATAGATAAGAATTATTCCTAATAAAATGGTTACACAGACAAAGATTGTGGTTCACATATTTTGGAATGCAATATAATAGCCTTACAATAAAATTCAGCATTGGATGCTTTAACAAAATAACCAGCTTTAAAATGTGATAAATTTATACAACGTTGAACATCATTGCATCTAGAGGTATTTGGTACTAACATAAAATGCGAAATCAATAAAGTAATTCACTACTAGGATAAAAAAAGCTTTTCAGAGAAAAAGAAATATTAATCATGAAACGAGTTTCAGTAGCTCTTTCTATGCTTGGTAATGCCATAGAGAGATAAAAAATAGTGGCATTTTGGTATTTATGTTGGTAGCATACCTATTTGCATTCCCTTAGGCATATCTTTTTGGGGCGAATTATTTGTGTCTCATTGAAAAAAAAAAACACCGTTATGCGTAAATAGGTAAGTACCTACTAAGTACTTATCTACTACCTTTGGTCACGTCACGACTTATCTAATCATGGTGAGACAGTAGGTATCTCATATACCTACCTTGAAATAGAGAACTTGTTACATAGTAAAAAGAATAGCAGTGTTTTTAATCAATTTTAAATAGATATATTCTTATTCTCTTATGAGATCTTAAGCAATTAGTATCAATATACCGTATTGATACGGTACCAAATTATTGATAGTGTCAGTTTTCTTTTCCTTTTTATACGAGTATAGGTACCTACCTAGTATACTGTTATTGCACCAAAACTAAATTGTAATTTTACTAACTTACTATGTTACATAATTTGAGATAAAATTTATGGAAATCTGAATACGCCTCAATGTTGCGCAGGATTGTCTCAACTGTGGGTCAGGCTTGCCACCAATCGGTTTGTTTGTCAATCTACTGTAGGCGGAGCCTCCGTCAGTTTGCTTATGACGCGATCTATAGCAATATTTTACTCTCTTGCAGCAAACATAAGATACATTATTGCATGTAGGAATGTTAGTAAGGCTTTAATTTTTTACTGAAATGTAAGTTCTACCCGTATGGTATATGAATGATAATCGGATGGTCTCGTCTAAAGGTAGTGGGAATGATATTTTGTATACATGCTAATGAAGTGTAGTGCGGTCAGGTTTGCGGTAGTTGCTCATGCAGTTGGCACGCCACCACTGATTTGTGATATGTGACAATTAGAGAAATTAATATCTGCCATTACTCTTCTTATAGCTTAATTTTCACATAATCATGTGTTTTTAGTGATTTTTGTTATTTTTTCATGTGTAAATATAGTGTTGTGGACTAGAATATTTGTTTTTGTTTAAATATTACATATGTTTATTTGAACCAGCGCAATTGAGGATAAAATAACGAGTAAAGAAAGGTAAGTTTTATTGTATTAATAATATTAACTAATGCGATTAGTATCGGTTTGTACTGATCACTATTTTGTTGAAGACTGGCTTTCGGTGAAGGAAAACATCATGAGGAAACCTACATGATCGAGATGTCACAATTTAAGGGATGCCAAGTCCGCCCATCCGCATTCGTTCGCATCGCATCCGTTGTGCATCCTCGGTGGAGACGTATATGAGCTGATGATGAAACATAATGAATAGTTTTTGGGTTTTGTTCCGAATTGTTGTATGTAGTTTTTATGTTTATATAAGTGTTAATATATTACTGCAAAATATGAAATCGATTCAGTATAATTTTTATATACCTAGAGCCAATGTATTTAAACTGTTGCTGAATCACCTGTGTGTACTTATACTGGCACGGTAAACTTAAATGTTTATTATGCTATCTTATAAACTCCGAAGGGAAATACAAATACAAATACAAATACAAATGGTTTATTTCCAGAAAAAAAAAGTAAAATTAACATTGAACGCATTTTTACATGAAATCCTTAAAACTACATAAAAATAAATGAGAATCTAATGAAATGAAATGAAATGAAATGAAATGAAATGAAATGAAATGAAATAGATTTATTCATTCAAATAGGCCTTCACAGGCACTTATGAAACGTCGACTCTAATGCTCGGTTCGGAAGGTTGCTTTTGCTGAGAAGAGCCGGCAATAAACTCAGCAATTACTCTTTTCAAAACAAGTTTTAACAATTTCTTTAACAATAATAATATTAGTCCTGATAGAACGAGCGCTATACCCATGCCTCGCCATCGTTAATATAATCGTTTATACTATAATAAGCCTTCTGTACCAAAGCTGACTTAACTCGTTCCTTAAATTTATTCATAGGCAAATCTAAAATATTTGTGGGGATTTTGTTATAAAACCGTGCACCAAGTCCTAAAAATGATCCTTGCACTTTCTGTAGTCTATATGCAGATGTTACAAGTTTATGCTTATTTCTAGTATTAATGGAGTGCAAATCACAATTTTTCGTGAAAAGACTAATGTTTTGACGGACGAATATTATGTTTGCATAAATGTACTGTGATGCAACTGTGAGAATGTTAATTTCCTTAAATTTATCTCTGAGGGAAGCTCGCGAGCTTAAATTATAAATAGCACGGACTGCTCTTTTTTGCAAAATAAAAATTGTATCTATATCAGCTGCTCTGCCCCAAAGCAAGATACCATAGGACATAACACTATGAAAATAACTGAAATAGACTAATCTAGCTGTTTCTACATCCGTAAGTAGTCTGATTTTTCTAACCGCGTAAGCTGCTGAGCTGAGCTTCCCCGCAAGACATGATATTTGGGTGCCCCATTGAAGTTTTGAATCTAACGTAATACCCAAAAACACGGTAGACTCAACAAGACTGAGGGCTTCATTATTTAACATTAAATTAGAGGCCATCTTTTTTACATTGGGTAATGCAAATTTTATACATTTAGTTTTTCTTGCATTTAAAACTAGATTATTAACAGTAAACCAATTTAATACCTCAGATAATGCACCGTTTACATCGTCATATTTGAATTTCTGTCTATCAACACCAAAAATCAGTGAGGTATCGTCAGCAAACAGTACAATTCCACAGGTATTCTTAACATAGAACGGAAGATCATTTATATAAATTAAAAATAGAAAAGGTCCCAAAATTGAGCCCTGGGGCACCCCCATATGCACAGGAGAACCAGACGATTTAACTCCGTTGACATCTACAATTTGAGTTCTCTCACTAAGGTACGATCGCATCAAATCAAGTGCTGTACCTTTAACTCCATAATACTCTAGTTTACGTATAAGTGTTTGGTGGTCAACACAATCAAAAGCCTTAGATAAATCACAAAACACCCCAATGACGTTCTGTGAATCCTCCCAACAGTTAAAAATATTTTTCAAAAGTGCTACACCCGCATCAATGGTAGAACGACCTTTTGTGAAACCGTATTGTTCACCATGCAAAAGTTTATTAAAATTAAAATGAGAAAGCAGCTGCTTTAAAATAATCTTTTCGAATATCTTACTCAGAACTGGTAAGATAGACACCGGCCGATAATTAGTTGGATCAGAAGGATCTCCGGCTTTAAACAAAGGAATAACTTTACTATATTTCATCAAGTCTGGAAATTTACCGCAATCTACGCATTTATTGAAAATTAAAGCTAGATGAGGAGCTATGTCTACAATGATATTTTGTAAAACAGTTACAGATAAATCCCATAAGTCCCCAGTACGTTTAACTTTTAAGCTTTTAAAAGTTTTGATTATGTCAAGAGGTGTAATGTGCCTAAACTTAAGTACTTCTACACATTTCGTTACGTTGGTTTGCAGTATTAATTCAGCATTTCGAGGTGAGGAATCTAAGGAGCTAGTTGTAGAGACAGGTATGTCAGTAAAAAAATTATTGAAAGTATGAGCAATTTGATCATTATCGCTAACACTGTTACCGTTAATATTAAGTTCAATGCTTTTATTGGTGGTTTTATTATTACCTCGTTCTGCGTTTATAATGTTCCAAGTAGTTTTTACTTTATTGCTCGATTTGCTAATTTTATTCCTAAGATGAATAGCCTTGGCTAAAGCACAAGTTTTTTTAAAAACTTTTGAATATTTTTTCACATACTCTAGAAAATCGATATTTTTATTAAATTTTTTCATACCATATAGCTCGTACAACTTAGCTCTACTTTTATAAATACCGGCAGTTGCCCAATCATTAAATTTGGCTTTACTGCTTTTATTAAAGGACTTAAGATTAAACGTTTTATCAAATTCAAATTTTATAAAATCAAAAAGTTCTTTATATAGGCTATCTGGTTCATCCTGTGTCATATTAATTAAATTAATATTTTTACTAATATTATATTTGAATCTGGCCATACGATTTACAGTTATAGGCCTACATGTAACTTTTTGCGGTTTATCTACTGTTTCATTTAAAAACACTACTTTCTGACCACAATGATCTGAAGTTAAATCAGTTATTATGGATTTTTCAAGTGCATCACAGTTACAAAACACGTTATCCAGACAGGTGGCAGAAGTTGCAGTAATTCTGGTCGGCTCTAGAAATAAATTGCCCAAATTAAACGATTTGAATAAGTTAATAAGCCTAGTTGTTGAGGGTGACTCAATCAATAAGTTAACATTAAAATCGCCACATACTATTAGATCCTTATTACAAGTTTGAGCTTTCTTCAAAGCATCCTCTATAACTAATTCAAATACACTATAATCACCTAACGGAGGACGGTACACGCAGATTATAACATAGCGCTCGAGCTCTACACAGGACAATTCAACAGTGCGCTCGATAGATAAATCTACAATGTCTTTGCGTTCTTTACACTTAATATTAACTGAAACTAAAACTACTTCCTAAAATAGGGTAAAACCCTGTAGCTTAGGATAAGCAGTGCTCCTCCCTCAGAATTGACAGTAAGAAAACATTTGAATATAATATTTTTATAAATCAATGTTAGGCTTAAATTTTAAAATGTGAACGCAAAATCTAGTACATGTGTGTAACTTATGGATAGATTATGTAAATGTTGTGTGGTGTATACGTGTAAATGTATGTATTTGAGTGTGCGGTTGTGTGTGTTAGTGTAGTTATACTTTAAGGGTGTGTGTGCGTATGAATGTGCGTGTGTGTGAGTATCTTTGTGTGTATGTGTGTGTGTGTAGTGGCAATTAAGATTATTTATATCAGATAAACGAGCCTTTATAAAAAAAAAAATAAATAAAAAATATTTGAAATCTAACGGTCATTGTAAAGTATTTAGAAAATCTTCTATCTCATCATAGTTTTTGATTTGCAGCCAATCAGTTAAGGTTTTTTTACACATTTTTTTATTGAGTGAATATATTTTTAGAATTTTATTTAGCTTATTATACAGATATGGTCCCAAAAAAACAAAAAATCTTTGCATAAAAGTAGTACAGATTTTCTGTACTGGTTGACAGACTGCATGCTTTCTTCGTTTTGATAAACTAAGGTTCAGTGGTGTGTACTCAATAGAATGATGTTGCTTTAATACTATTAATAATATAAAAAGTTGTCTCACAGTGAGAACTTGACAAAAGGTATACAGCTGATTTGTTGGGAACAGGAAAGGTTTAAAGGTGCACACTTTGAGAACATACCTCTGGGCAACCTCCAATTTGTTTAGCGTTGTTTTTGGTACTCCACCCCAACACGTAATACAGTACGTTAAGAGAGGTTCACACAGAGCGCGGTATACTTGGCGGAGTAAGTGGGGCTCAATAAGGTGACGTAGATTTTTAAAAATATAAATTAACTTTCTAATTCTGCCACAAAGTATTTGTATATGATGTTTAAAATTTAAATTATTGTCAATAAATATCCCCAGATACTTTATAAAACATGTTCTTTCCAGAGTAGGACAAGTGCAATTATAATTTCTTATTTCTGAACAGGAACAAGATAAAAGAGAAAACGTATTTGGTGGTTGTGTACAACATCGAATGGAAAATGTTAGATATTTTGTTTTTTCTGCATTTAGAGTCAAAACATTTTTATGGAGCCAGTCTGACACTCTATCGAAACCTTTTTGTGCTATATTAAAAACATCATTCCAGTCACGACCAGCAAACAGCAGAACTGTATCATCTGCATATGACACAATTTGACCCCCATGAACCCTCAGATTACATAACTGATTTATAAAAATTAGAAAAAGGGTGGGACCTAAGATGCTTCCCTGTGGTACGCCATAAACAATTGGTAGGAAGCTACTGTAATTATTTAAAATCTTGACACATTGCTGTCTATGAGATAAATAGCTAGATAGAAGTTTCAGTTGAGTTCCCCTAATACCCAGACGTTCTAGTTTGTTTATAAGGATTGGGACAGAGACCGTGTCAAAGGCTTTTGCCAGATCGAGAAATATTGCCAAGCACTTTTTTTTATTGTCCAAACTACTTGTTATGAAATTAGTGAGGCAGTGTACTGCATCTTCCGTTGATTTGTTACATCTAAAGCCGTATTGATTTGATGATAATATATTATTTTTCTCAAGAAATTTAACAAGCCTTGAATTTATTAATCTCTCCAAAATTTTTGACAGAGCTGGCAAAATTGAGATTGGCCTATAGTTAGTTACACGGTCTCTATCCCCTCCCTTATGAATTGGCATAACTACTGATTTTTTTAGCGCATCAGGGAAGATTCCTTGTTCCAAACACATATTGAATATATACGTCAACGGTGGAACTAATAAATTTTTAAAGGTTTTTAGCATTCTATTACTTATTCTGTCCCAACCAGGTGAGCATTCATTTTTAAGTCCTAATATTATTTTTCCTACCTCTTCTTCATCTGTATTCATGCAAACAAAAGAGTTAATTATATTTGGTCCAAATAAATGCTCTTGTTCTGTTACTGGTAAATTGTAAGTCCGTCTGTTCCTTTCAGTTTCTGCCAAAGTTTGTCCTATATTAACAAAATAATGGTTAACTTCTTCGACTGATTTAATATGTGTAGACGAAATTGTAAGTAATTCTATTGGTGATTTTTTATCTTTTTTCATGTCCGTTATAGTTTTAATTGCCTCCCACATCTTTTTGTTGTTACTGCCAGCACTTTTAAGTATTTCACGATCATATGCTCTTTTCAACTTTTTAATTAGATTATTACAAAATTGTTTGTACCTAGTGTAAATTGTCTTTATATTCGAATCATTAGGAAATCTTTTGGTTTTCTTAAAGAGATTATCTCTGTTTTTCAAACACCTCAAAAGTCCAGGCGTCATCCAGGATTTAATTATTTTCTTGCGAGATGGAACTTTACAAGTTACGGTACTATGTTCTATTGCACTTTGCAGTGAGTTAATTATATAATTAATGGCTATGTTAGGCTCGTTAAATTGGTATATACTATTGAAATCTATTTTATTTACGCATCTGGCTAATTTATCACTATCAATTTTAGTAATATGTGGCAAAGACGAATATGGAGGTTGATTTAGGGCAAGACACACGAGGACTGCACTATGGTCTGTTATAAGAGACTGTATAACAATGGTGCTGATTAAATTTCTAGTCTTTATTAAAACATGATCAAGGCATGAATTACTTGCTTCACGTGTTACTAAATTGTGTCCTGAAAGTAGTCCATGAAAGGCAGCAAAATTGAGATATTTATCTGATGTAGAGTTTAGATTTGTAGGAAAGATGTCAATATTAATATCTCCCATAACCACAATATTTTTAAAGTTGTTTAAGTTATTCAGAGTATCACTAAGTGATTGTAAGAAGACGTCAATGTTGTTGTATGAGGGTGAGCGGTAAATAGCAACTATGGCAGTATTCGTACCCAATTTGATGGTAATGCAATTTCCTTCATGAAATATTGGTTCTAGCATAATTGCGTTTAGTTGCGATTTCACATACACAATTACTCCCTCATTTTGATTGTTATAAATTTTATTTGCAAAGGGTACGAAACCATCAATAGAAGGCAATACAGTCACACGGGATAGCCAGCACTCCGTTAGAATCAGAACATCAATGTCCAGATTCAGGCGTCCAAGGAAAACCAATAAACTTGCCAAGTTACAGCCAATACTTCTAATATTTTGTGTTAGTACCTTTAAGCATAATGGGAAACTAGAAACAATCCTCTGACATTCATCGATGTCCGCAGTTGCTGAATGAGGTACAGAGACTTTATCTAAATCAGATAAAACATCACTGATAATATTATCGAACTTTAAAATAATTTGCAAGAACTGAAGTCCAAATCAACGTACGGGAAGATATTTTATCTTGAACTGTCTTAGAGGTACTGAAATTATTTTTACTTACTAAAAGGGCACGAGTGTGTGGTGCGCGAGAAAACAATAAAGTATGCATTTTTGGTTGGTATATTAATGTAGGTGTGGTGAGTAAAAAAGTGTCATTGTCTGTATAGTATTGAGTCTTATAGTTGGATATATGTATTTGTGTATGTGGATAGAAATGTACTATTTGCGTGGTTGATATAAACAAAACATGGCGGAATCGTTTGAATGAACAGAGTTTAAACAATCTGTTTGTTTGTAATATAATAAGATATAGCTTTAAGCTTTTAAACCTATTCAATTTAAGATCTAATATGTAAATTACTAAAAAATAAAAGAAATAATATAGGGATACATTACGTGCAAAAAATATCGTGCAAAACTCAGATAGTCATTCTATCTTTTTAAGTTTGTTAAGATCACATTCATTTAGAATACGTATAAACGGTTCTTTATCGGTTTTCCGCAGATAAATAACTCCTCGAGATGTCCAGCAAAATGTAAAGCCATACTCCTTCGCAAACTCTCGGGATGCAAAGTACAGATTTTGCATCTTTGGAGTGAGTAACTCCGACACGAATATAGGTTTATTTGGCCCCATAATCTTAAGATGCTCGGAATTTAGCTTTGATCCTTTGAGCTTTGATTTGTTAAAATGTTTTATAGCCGCCAATATGGTGTCCTTTTTCAGAACACTGTTGAATTCCACAATTATTTTTCTTGGGCTATCCTTGCTTGTGCCATTCTTATACACATCTCTTATGTCGTTATCCTGGATCTCCACTTCAATGGCTTTACCCATATGTTTAACCATTTCTCTCAAATCGAACTTACTCTCTGTTTTTGCATCTTTTTTGGAGCATACCGGTACATTACGAATTTCTATCCCAGTCGCTCGTGATTTCTTATCAAACATCTCGATTTTATCCTCTAGGTTTCTTATGTATTTCTTGTCCTCCATTATGCCGTGTTCCAGTTTTTGGATCTTTGAAATGGATTCATCATATTTTTCCGAGATGAAGGACATACTTTTAGAAAGCTCCTCATTTTGTTGCCTCATCTCTGTAACAGAATCCTTGATAATTTTGTGTATTGATTCTAGACGATTTTCAATTTCCATTGAGAAAGATGAGAACATCCTTCGAATTCCTGCCATAAAAATCTGAAATACATACTTCATAAAGGAATTTGTATCTCTATGATAGACATTCGAAATCATTCAATGCAATTTCAATAAAGAATTATAATGAAGTTTATTACAATGATCTCAAAAACCTCTAGGCTTATAAATGAATTGAACAAGGGCATTGTAGATATGTACTTACAACGGAGCATAACTTAGGTATCGTTAGGCAGCGATTTAGGTGTTTTTTTTACGTTGGATTTAGGTGTTTTTAATTACGAACCTGGCCAATATTGTTTCCATTAGCCAAAAAAATTAATATCAGAAATACCCCTTTTAAAAATGAATTCAGTGTTCCCGTAGTTCAGTTTCGTAGTTCTTAATGTAATTACCTACCTACTTGCGTTACAAAAATACTATCTGCAAATTCAAGAATAAAAAAAAATGTTGATGGTATCTTTGTATGAGTTTGAGTATCCCAATAAAAAAAAATAGGTAAATAAGTCCTTTAGTAATTCTCCTGGCCGACGCCGGGCACGAAGAGAGAGTAGGGGAGACCGGGGTTGGTTGGCGATAGGGGTAGGTAGACTAATTATCAAAAACTCGTTCGACGCAATAGCCTTGAACCAACCAGTGAGGCATTAGAGTTCGTCAGCTCCTCCCGCTCAGCCATCGGCAGCGCGGCGTACCACACGCACGTCGTTTGAGAGAAGGAGCGTAATATTGAAAAATAACACACGTAAGTAAATATTTTTGTTGTCATGTTAATTATAATAATGCCTATTTATTCATGGTTATTGGTTGTCAAAGTATTTATAACGAATGTTTGATTCATGTTCTTTCTTTTATACATTATTCTACTTGATTTCCTCGCAGTTTTAAGGTTATGGAACGTAGTATAAATTATAAGGTAACTCGGGGCTGGTAGACTAATATATAACGGGGCTGGTTGACTAGCTGGTCAACCAGCCACATAATATTATGGATGCTTTATATGTAAAATGAAGTCGGTATTTTTGAAATTTTATCCATAAATTGTTGTTTCAGGACCATGCGAACATACAAAAGAAAGACTAATAGAGGGAATACATCAAGAAAACAACGAAGCCAAAGATCTACAAGAGAACAGATCAACAATACCTACATAATACAATAATACACATATAATAATTTAACTATATAAATTTTAAATATTTACATCAAGACTGTTACCAAATAATAAAAATGATTATAATATTTAGATAGCATTATTTGTTACCAAATGAGTAAAGTTTATAAAAAGTGCCTAATGCTTAAACATTGGATTGTATATTCTTATTTGATTTTCATTGTGTTTAATTGAAGTATGTAAATAAAATGTAATACTCCGGTGTTTTGTGCCTTTTATCCTATTTCCTAGCAGTTTTTTGCCGTTACAACTTCATAGGTCAACTTACCCCAGACGAATAGTCAACCTACCCCAGGAATGGGGTAAGTTGACCAATTTTTCCTATTTTACAAAAACTGACCTAAACTCAATATAATAATGAATAACACGCTTTTTACCACTTTTTTTCAAAGCTTAATAGTAAAGCTATTAATTGAACCCGTTTTTAAATTAATATACTCTAAAGAAATAAAAATAAAAATATTTAAGCTGAAAATGAGTCAACCAACCCCGGTCTCCCCTACCTAGGAAAAGCCGCTATTATTTATATCATAAAAATTAAATATTCACTATATGATTAAAATAGATCTCCAAGAATATTCTAAAGTCACCAGATCTAGTGACAAAATCGCTAAGGCAAGGTGGCAACACTATGATCCTGAATTGTTAAATTTAGAGTGTAATCGATAGCTTCCTCCTTCCTTGACTGATTTCCTTCAAATCAGGTTGTATGTAATAGCCGTTTTAACAAGAAAGCATACGGTAGCAAGCGGTAAATGGGTATAAAGGTAATTATAGAATTCAAATTCAATTTAAAATATTTTTATGAGCAAACTGAGCACATAATGAGCACATCAGCTTATCGCACTGCGCTTTTAACAAGAATATTTTAGTTTTTTTCCTTTTTATTATTTAAAAAAGGTTCTTAGTCTAATAAGGCAGCTTTTATCATAAGACTTACCTACTCGAAGACCAAATAAATAAGGGTGAAAACTATGACCTTATCGTCGTTTTGTTCAATCGCAGCTTCATGTTTTTGGGTCAACAATGTCTTAAGTCTTAAGTTATAGGTAGTAGAAAACACTTGCATATATAAATTCACATAGGACTTTTGACATAAACAAAGTTATGTGGCTGTTATATGTTCCAATTCTATACATAGCTCCACACCTAGGTACATGACAGAAATATGACGTCGATATACCAAGGAACCTTAAAAGTAATAAAGTTAACTAACTAATAAAAATTACGGTAACTGTGGGACATCATTACCACTTGATAATAAATAGCTACAAAAACCAGTCCTATTGAATATCCGGAATTTATTTACTTGTCGCATGTATTTGTAAATGAGTATTATTTTATTTTCTGTGTTGAATGAAGAACTGTGCACTATGCAATTGTAGAGATATTTAATTGAAAGCGCGCGCGCAGCCTTTTATGGTGAAATGGGCGCTAGGTGACTCGGTAGGAGCGCGGCACAAAGAGCGGGCGAGCGGCAGGCGCACGGCCGGCGGCGGGCGCAGGCGCAGCGCAGGTTCCGTCATCGGCTGCGAAGGCCTATCGGCGCGTCCGGCTCGCCACAAAGCCCTACAATAAACTTTTACAACTCACATAAAACCCTGACTTTTTAACCCGAGTTATTTGAATTAATATCAATTCGGAGTTCCTCAATGGGCTTTACTCGTCAAACTTTAAAATTTTATGGCAACCACAGAATTGAGGAATAAAATTTAATTGAAATGTAGCCCAAAAAAAGTTTGATTGCGGTTATCAGCTTCCGAATTTGAATATTTAAAGTGATATTAAAGGGAAACGTAATATGACTATTGGATGGACTTATAATTACATCTTCAAACAATGATATTCATCAGCTAATAATTGATAAACGAAATGACATAAGCAAATATCCTGTGCCATTAAAAATAGGCATTTGTAATACGGCTTAGGTTATTTGTCATATTTATTGAAGCACAAAAAATGTGAACTTACCTACGTTTGGACCAGAAATTACACCCCGTCCCTAATTAATCAATCCTGCAAATATAGAATCCGAAATTTTTTTGGAATAATATAATGCGGTAAAGTGGATTCTATATAGAGGTCTAAAGTGTTCTAGAGGTACTTGTGCACATATCTCAAATAAAACAAGAGTTCTATATTATTCCTATGTGGAAGTTTGGATGTGTACCTACGAGTTAGCTGAAACTTAACACATATAGGTAATATGCACAATAATGAATAACTTATGTATTTCCACTATAAGATTCCTATGTTTTATATGTTACCAGCTGCTTCCCACGGTTTCACCCGCGTACCCGGGAGATCTACCATTTTCCCGGGATAAAAAGTAGCCTATGACCTTTCTTTTTAGGCTCTAGACTATATTTGTAACAAATTTCATTTAAATCGGTTCTGTAGTTTTAGCGTGAAAGCGAGACCGACAGAGTTATCTTTGCATTTATAATATTATTATATATTTAACTAACTCATGAGCTTTAGTGACTTGAAATCGATTTACTATTCATTAGTACCTCTGCGTACCTACTCCTTAACCAGCTGGATGAATTTGGTATTTTTTAAATTGACTGCAATATTTATTACAGAGTTAAAGTTTATGAACTTTTCAAGATACAATAGTTATAACAAGTTCTGAAATTCATTAGAGTTCCATATATATGTAGCTACGTTGAGGTGTAAATAAGGTGATGGTAGGTAGTTATGTATTCTTACTGAAAATAATTGAATATTGTGCCATCAAATGAACGAATATATGTATATTTTATTTGTACCTAAAGGTCGAGTCTTATTGATCATGTCTTGTGGTTATTTGATTTTAGTCTATTGTTTGATTAACATATCAAGGCTGATGGTTGTATACATGCCAAGTGATAATGAAAATTCAAGTTTGAAACAACGATGACGCAAGACCATTAAAATACAGAGTTTTCGGCATCATTCCATTTGCATAGCCTTCTCGGCCTTCATTACGCAGCTATTCCGCAAACTTTAAAATTGGAAAAGACAACACGGTTTGTATTGTTTCAATGGTTTCAGTATCGGTTTGGGAGCTCTTGCATTTGATAATTAACACCTCTCGCTTCGCATCGGCCGATGGAAAGGCGACGACGACGCGGCCGCGGCGGTTCAATTGCCACGCACGATACCACCGCACACACCTCGCTTACACTTATCGAAGCGAATGCCATAAACTTCCAATCACTGTACCAAGTCACCATTCGAAACAGCCTTCAGAGCCACTCGTTGTTATCTTTGATATTTTATAGGGATCAGTAAAATGCCGGCACTGCAAAGCCACATTCCACATGTCGGTCCAGTGATCGCGGCGATACAGCGCCCCGTCTCGTCCGGGAGGTTGGAAGTGGATATGTACAACCATAGATAACAAATATTATTATATTACCCTTAATTAAGAAGTGTTACAGTCGGTCACGCTTCCAATATCAATATGTACAATACAGCTAATATTGGTTATATAGTCTCAAAACTTGGTCTTAGTATATATAGTCTTTAATCCAAAACCAGGGCCAATACTCGCATCGCACATCATATTTTTAACCTCGCCATTAAAAAGAAAATGTTCGCAATTCATCTATACGACTTAAGTTTAATATTTATACCTCATGGAGTCGTAAAACGATGAATAATGACGCTGCAGACGAGTGGGCTAGCGCAGTAATTACTTCGCCTTTATACATACACGTTGGGTGCTTTCTTGTTGTCTAAACTTAAATGTTGTACGAGTACGATATGAACCTTCATAGTTATACTTTGAGGTGGACGTAAAACCAAATTATGAGTGCCAGCGCTATGGTGAGGTCTCTGTGGCAAATAAATAACAGTATTCAATAAAGTGTCGGCGTTTAGTCTGGCTGTACCCTTCAAACGAAACAATGAACACCTCATTCTAAGCAACAAAATAATCCCAAAAGATACGCACTCGCACTTCGAACATTCTGTAGATATTTTATTTATTTATGAATTATAAACAAGATTGTATGTTTGGTAGGTATGTCCGTATATTTTAAATCTTTTCAACGGGATGGATATGTTAACTGTCATAATAAAACGAAAAAGTTTAATGTTCTATTATATACGTGCGCTTGGCATTGTATTTTAGTCGTCATAATATGTCTTGGAGTGGATTAGACAAAATATTATGACTTTGGTCTTACTTTCATATTAACCTACTGTTTTCAACGTTTAAGAAAATTAAGGTGATATGTTGTAATAGAATGTCTCTTTTCAGTAGTTCCATTCTTTGATATCCTTTATGCAGTTTTGTCAATGCAATCAATCGGATACACTTGGTATTTCGTATTTATTGAACAGAACTCGAGCTCGCGCTGTCACTACTTGTATCTAGTGTTTTACAAAATATTGTAAGTGGACATTTAATGTCTTTTAAGTCAAATGCTTTAAAACGTTAAACAAAAAAAAATAAGATATAATAAGTATACGATTCTTGAATTTAATGGGTCATATTTATCACTTCTGCCTCGCGTTCTTGGTGGTTCTACATTTTCACTACAAATAAGTCAGGATACAGGCAGCCCCGGATCTTCAATTTTTTTCAGGCGGGGCAAAAACTGCAAAATGCCGCCCCCCCCATGCCCACTTTATCATCTTTGTAATTTCAGATGTCCACTAATGTTACAGATATACACCTATGAACGTGTGGACATATGTCTTTATACTAATACACACAAGACACAAAAAGTTGAGAATATACATAAATTTCGAAATTTTTGGGGGAAAATAATCGTACAGCAGAAAAAAAGAGAACCAAATTGTAGCTTCAAGTGTCTAGTCTTTAGATACGACCATGACGTTTTTGTATCATTTTTTGGGTCTTGAAAAATTCTAAGGAAACTACCTAGGAAAAAAAATGCAACATTTTTGTCGTCTAAAAAAATATCCAATCAAAAGGCTTTTAAATATTTTTCTTAATTAAGAAGCCTGTACGATGATTTTCCACGGAGTTATTGTCCGTCAAACCAAAAAAGTACTTTTTAACTTTGACAATAAATAACTCTGGGAATAAAGATCGTATATGAAATTGGAGAAGGGGTTTGAAAACTACACAACATTCTCTATAAAAAAACATTTATGGCTCTTGTCGAAAACATCTTTTTTGAATTGAAAACTTTGTCTGACAGATAAACATACACACACAAAGCCGAGAAAAAAAAGGAAAATTTAATAAAATTATTTTTTATCTCTTTCATCAAAGCAAAAATATTAATTATATTACAAAAAAAAGAGTTTTCAATGAAAAACTTTTTAAAATCGAACCATCGTTCATAATGGTGACTTAAGCGAAAACAATTTTAAAGCCTCGGGGTACTAAGTAAAAAGCATTGCAGCGCTTTGAATTTTTCAGGGATTTTTCAACCAACCAAGTAACCAAGTGGTTAAAAAAATACCGGCGATATCCTTTTTATCCAAAGTTATACCAAGTTATATAAATTTATATCCTTAATTATGAAAATTTTTGCCTTTTTTCCAATTCAATTCAAAGTTTTCAATTCCATACAAATATTTTCGACAAGAACCATTCATGTTTTCTTATAGAGAATATTGTGTAGTTTTAAAAAAAAATCTTCTGTTTTCTATACGATCATTATTCCCAGAGTTATTCATTGTCAATGTTAAAATGTATTTTTTTAGTTTGACTGGCAATAACTCCGTGGCAAATCATCGTATAGGTTTATTTATTACAAAAAATTAAAGGGCATTAAATTCTATATCTAAAAGAGTATTTGACAAAAACAATAGAAAAATATTTTTTGAAGCCGTACGGGCTTTTATTTTATTTAGATGACAAAAAATTTGCATTTTTTTCCTTGGTAGTTTCCTTAGAGTTTCTCCAGACCCAAAGATGATACAAAAAATTCATGATCGTATCTGAAAACTAAACACTTGAAGCAATTTGGTTTTCTCTTTTTACTGTACGATTATTTTCCTCGGAGTCATAGCTCGTTGAAAATCACCCAAAAATTTCGAAATTTGTTTATATCCCAAATTTTTTGTGCTTAGTGTATAATGCTGAAGAGTTTGTTTGTTTGCTTGAACGAGTTAATCTCAGGAACTATATATATCCTGGGACATTTCCTACTATATAACTAGATAGTCCATTTATCAAGAAAGGCTATAGGCTATACATATATCATCACGCTACGACGAGTAGGAGCGGAGCATAAACCAAAAATGTTGAAAAAACGGGCAAATGATGCTAACGAACTTGCGCGGGTCAACTATGTATGTTTTATACACAGACAGGATAGGATTTAAAATATGAGAAATATATTAAGTACCTATTGCATTTTTGTATTGAAATTACATTTTTGAACGGGAGAGAACTGGGAGTATATTAGTGCGCTAGACTGTCGTCGAGGCATTCGGACTTTTCATCACTCTCAAACGCGGGAGGTTTAAACCATGCCTACATGCCTCGCGAATTATAAAATGTTCGTATAGCAAGTCTCACTTGTCGCTCTCGCCGCCCCAGTCACATGGTCTGTGTGCTGTACCCTTGGGTATCGGTCGAGTTGATATGGCCACAGCAAAATGAGAATGAATTTCAGTACTTGTACTATTCTATGGTTAAAGTTGTCCATTCGTCTGTCAAGTGTGAATTTGCCGCCCCCCTGAACGTGCCGCCCGGGGCGTGGGCCCCGGCTCGCCCCCCCCTAGATCCGGCCCTGGATACAGGTGGCGTTGCATATAAGATACAAAACAGAAAACAAAATTTCTTCATATTTTCATAACTTATTCTGCTGTTCTATTCGGGGCCAAGACAAATCCAATAAATTAATAGACAACCAATTCTGTAAAGCGGTTCTTGAGTTCCAAATGGTGTAACAAACAAAATTGTAATATAAGTTAGGAATTGGAACCGACATAATTATTATTATTATTATTATTATTATACATAACGAAAACTATAAAAAGTTGTAGGTACCAAAAATCGAGATGTACCTACCTATCAATACTTTTTAAGCTATTGCATAGCTTTTATCGCGGGCTCTGAGCGCGGCGACCGAATCAAGAAATTCCGTAACGAAAATAAACCTAACACCCCCCACTCCGACCGGCACAGCGTTGAAAGCCGTGCATCGTCTAACGTCGTTTCAGTTCGGCAGTCTTCGACACGGCGTTGTGTGCGATTAGACGTATTGTACGACTCTATGAAACTCGCACGAATCGAGACGAGCTGCTCCGAAATCGGACGAATACATAAGCAGCTGTTTATGAGAAAGTATATAGGTGTATATGTATTTATGTACAACAGTGAATAGCTGTACTTGTAAAATTTGTGTATGAAGTGTTTTGAATATGAATGAACAAAGTGCATTTATTATTAAAATAAATAAATAAAATTATAATTGCATAAGTCATCGACGTATAGCGATAGACAAGAACGTTCATGTAAAACATTTGTTTAAAAACTGGTAAGAGTTAGAACTAAAGTTCGCTGCAGCGCTGTATAAAGCTGTGTCAACTAACCAAACTATTTTAAAAGATACAGCGCTAGATTGCTTAGAGTATAGTTTTCTCGCGACCAAAACGTCGTAAGCGCCGCAAATTTCATGGCGCTTACGCGTTTCGTTCAGTTAACTACACTAAGATGTCGTCCCTATAGAGTTCACACCGCAGATGTGACACATCTTTTTTACCTTCTAAACTTCATTAGAATAAAACTCGATTTCAAAATGTATTATATTAATATTAGGGGGGCCTAGTGCGGATTGGCGGACTTCACATGGCTTAAATGAGTACTCAGAGGTACGGGCCAGGGCTTGAATTAACATAAAACAATTATTCAAAATATCAAATTATCACTACTAATTAAAAACTCATTAACAATTAATCAAATTAAAACCTTTCTAAAAAAACATATCAAGTCTGTGTTCAGTTACATATTTTTACCTACAACCAGTTTTAAGGGAACATCTGCACGTTTTAGTATATGATTGTAGAATGGCGTGGTATTTAAATAGATAAATTGTTTTTCTACTCTGGAATTACGGAATTATCACCTATTAATTCACTTAAACAGGTAGTAATTTTACTTAGTTGACTACTGACTAGTTATTTTCGTCCAGGGTCTACTTTGATTCGGATTATCGTTGTTATTAACGCTGATCCGTGCGCACCCGCACTGAATGAATGTCGAAGCCACACTAAAGTCGGGTGTGGGGACTGCAGTTCAGTTGAGTTGATAAAAGCGAGTGTTCGGAACGCCCTATCTAGTACGTAGTACATATATATCGATGGCATAAGTTGATACAAAATGCTATGCAATGCAATAGCTTTACCGCGGCAGTCCCCGAGTGCCTCACGTAATTTTTTTCTAGAGGGTTCATAGAAACCATTTTTTTTTCAAAGATCTCTGTAAAATATTTCCTTTCCGTTCCTTTGTTTCGGCAGTTTTCTTAATTATGAGTCACAGATTTATTTCAAGAAAGTTGCATTAATAGAGACGCGGTTGCTTAGATACATTTACAACTTAAATGCATTACGAAATACACATCACTATACAAACGTGGAACATCACGAAATTCGACGGCAATGGCAAATAAGCCGGATATTTTATTATAAGTTTGGCTCGAGCACGATCTTCACATCCAATGTTTATTGTACCTATTATCACTTACTACGTCGGTTCAACGTCCCACCACTCCTCCCGGCTTCGTAATTTTGTCAATTTTTAAGGTAAGGCCATGTAATTACCTTAACTTAATATATTTTAGGTATACGTTGAGATAACGTTTGTTAGTAATTGTTTGACCTGAGAAAAATTGCCATCAATTTCCGTTAGGTGATGAATACAGATAAGACTTTGAACAAATTTTCTTTAAGATATTTTTAGCGTAGGTCCTACCTATACAAAATTTAATTGATAGAATATTATGGTAAAGGACCTTTGATAAGCAGTAAATGATAATGGTCTATGGATGCGACGGAGATTATGCATGGCAGTCATTGACTAGAATTATTATCACGACTAATGTATTTTACGCATAAAATATGTGGACACAGATGACTCTCTATATCATCCATGTCGCGTCTCCGTCTGTTCCGAACTCCTATTTCATAGCAATATAAGTTGATAGCACATAGCCAGGTTTTTTTCCTGATCGACTTCGTAGAACATGATTACTCTGTTAGTTTTAGCCATCTTATATAGGGTTGCCATTTCTAAAATTTGGAAACCAGGACAAGACGCGGAAAACCCCGGATTTTAGAGTCGATCACCCGGACAATAAAACATGGATTTTTTTGATTTTCTATCATAAGTTGAGCTTTTTTTTTTGTATTGGCTCTCAACGTAAGAAAAGCCGTCTTTTTTTAAACCCGGACTACGAATGAAGGCCTCCCTGGACGCCCTCTAAACTAGGACAAATCCGGGGAAACCCGGAAGGATGGCAACCCTAATCTTATATAAGTACCTTTAATAAATAAAATAAGTATTTTATGTCTTGCTATTGAAGTCAATTGATATTTATTTATATTTTTTTATAGATTTTAGTTTTTTCTTTATTTTAACACTGTAATTTTTAAGTAGGTACACTATGCCTTAACTGTTGTTGAAATTTGAACATATACAACCAAGTTTGATGATATAAGCTATGCCATTTCCCCTACTTTAACAAAAAACTATGATCGCCATTAATAGTCCCTCTACTATCGTTGAATATTTTTACTTAAAAATTATTTAATAATGTCATTATTATATATATATATATATATATATAACTTAAAACTTGAATAGGAATACGATAATAATTTAAATATATAGTAAATACTTATGTCCCAAATCGCTTCCCTGCGGAAGCGTGTCAAGAATGCTGGCAGCATTACCACGCTGAATTCCTATTGCAATTATTTGTGCGAAGTATGTGCCAGCCCTCTTGTCACGCGATGCCTTCACGAGACGATGTGAGACCTCTTTAAAAATCCGATGAGCCTCCGGTCCCCATGGCCCTAAAGTTTCAACCCCAAAACGCCGAAACTACGTTTGTCCTACTAAGGCTAACATATTTACGGCTCTTAAGGCATTCCTGTTGTGCAGCAGCAGCACCGGGGCTAATTTTAATTATTTGTGCAGGATGGCGGCGTCGCACATCCTGAGCGCGGTGGAGCCCACGGTAGGCGGTGGTGGCGGGACCCGAGGAGGCCGCGAGCGAGAAGTCAACGTAGCCCTCGACGATCGGGAACTGTGGGTGCGCTTCCAGACCCTCACAAATGAAATGATCGTTACCAAAAACGGACGGTGAGTATCCTATGGCGGAATATGAAATCTCCCTATTTGTTCATACACAAGTACTGATTTTTTGTTTTAAATCGGTTGTTCCTGAGATTAACGCATTCAAGCAAACATACAAACAAACTCTTAAGCTTTATAATATTAGTATAGATGATTTTCTGTTTGAAATGTCTTCTAATCAACTACCTATCACTTTTCAAATGTAAACCACCATAGGTAAATAGGTGAATTCTCTAGGCAACCCAAATATTTCGCACCGCGAGAATATCAATTTAATACCCATGTAATTTTATAAGTATTTGTCTATCCTGTCGTAGAGAATTTAAAGCGGATATAAAATGTATAAAAAATATTATTATTACTTGTAGTTGTATATAAACGCTTTTGGATAACTATTATATAGTTTTTAGAGCACCATATTGTATAAGTTAATAAATTATAATGTTGTTTGGTATTTTACGTTTACATGTTTTGCCGTAAGATAGGTATCTACCTATAGTATGAATAAAATGAAACGAGGCAATTTTGTAACGTAAGTACCTAACTTAAGATGATCGTTAATGAGGCCTTTGTTGTCCCAAGCTAAAAAATAATTATCTATGCAGTCAACATTGAAGTAAATGAGAGGAATAAAATAGAACAATACACCTTGCAATATTGTAAGCTATATGTGGCGTCCACAGATTACTTATTTCTGTGGTCGCATCACCATCTCTTATGGGTAGTCGTAAATGTTTTGCTAATACACGATGGCCTCATCAAGCCGCTTTGTATTAGGTAAACCTTCAGTTGGAGAAGTGCACAATTACTATACTATTTGCATATTATATCAATATTATTAAGCTCAGATACCTGAGTGTTCCTTACAGTTCATTATGGCAGTTGTGGATAGAGTCGGCAGTCTACTTAGTAGTAAATAAAAAGAACCAAAAAACTGACTGCCATATCAGTTGGAATGGAATACTCCTTTAAATTCAATTCATTTCTATGGTAAATTAATATTATTTTGTATTTAATTAGATATAAACCAATCAGATTACACTTTATAATACCTCTCTCGAGCAACTTATAAATAAGCTCTATTTTTGTAGGGTTACTTTTGCAGACAAACAAAAAGATTCCGACGCATGGAGAACCTTTTTCCGTTTTTTGAAGTTGGTTAAAAATAAATAACCGGCCTGTGAGTGACTGACCGAGAGATCACGCAGAATACATGGGGTTATCATGAATTTCATTTCATTAGATAGATAGATCGATTAGAATAGAATTTAGGTAGGTATGGGGCGTATCCACGGCGCAGCGTCACCGCCCGCAGTCGGTTTATAGGCAGCACGAACTGATATAAGTATTCGGTATATTTAAATTATTATTTAATTTAAAATATTATCCTAAAATTTATTAAAATCAGTTATATTAAGGCTTTCATTATAATTACTATTTAAAATGTAAACTGTCTTCCCGTAAAGTTCCCGGCAGTAACTCATTGCCACTATTTAAAAAAAATATATAGGTATATCAAGTAAGTTATATCTTTTCTTATTGAAGGATTTTTACTAAAAGCTTGCCTCATAATAACACTACAAAACATTTCATTTGTTATTAGTTATATTAATTATATTTTAATAACATTGATTTAGTACATGAAATTGTACTTACTTAACGGTTTGTTTTTCAAGTTTTTCCTAATAAATGTCTTTCATGCCTAAACCCAGCTTCCATAAAGAAAACTCATTAAAATGTTTAGGTATTTAGTTCTACGAATAAAATTAAACTAAAAAAGTATATAAATAATATAATATACTTCGTGTACTGATTAAACAAACGATTAACAGTTAAGTTTGTTATCAGTGAGTACCTACATGTATATACTTAGTTGGACATATTCGCTAGTGCTAACCGCTTACTGACCGGCGGCTAGTTTTCAACTATTAACACGGTAGGCCTTACTCATTAACGCAGGGCGGCTAAATGATACCGCCCGATGTTCGATGAGCCATGACGAAGCCCCTACCCTTGAGACAACGCGCTACGATGACGTTGATGTAAATATGTCACTGTGGTAAACACTTTCCACACTGTATCTTACAATATATGTATATCTACATTAATTAGTAAATGATTACATTTATAATATAGGGGAACCTGTTGTACCTTGGTCACTTTTACGTTCAACGATAAAAAAAAAACAGTTATCTCTAGTGCGATTTAACAACTTTTACCTGGGAGACGAACTAATGTGGTTGATAATATAAATTATACAAAAGCATAGATCATCCTTTTTATAGGATTTACATAGATTAAAAAAAGCTTGGAATGTTGATCAAGGTACAACAGTGGTGATGTACCTAGATCCACCTATGTTGTACCTTGGTCATAGTTTGAACTTATCAAATAAAACCAATATTTCTCGACAAATAGCAAATATTTTTATTATTTCCAGCTTCAACACGTCTATAAATATCTTTATAAGCATATCTAATATCTATGGCATATCAATTAACAGTATTTATATGAATAAAATCAATATTTTTCGTAACACCTAAATTAAACATTTTAATCAGATGCACAGAAAGTGCTGTTTTAGCAATAGGAGTACGTTTGATCTTGTTTTTGCTACGAGGCATTTTACCTGTATAAAAAACAACAAAATAATAAGTATGTGCGTTCCTATACAAAATTAACAAGAATATATTTGAATGTATGTACCTGGACCATATGACCAAGGTACAACTGTTTTACTATGGTCAAGGTACAACACCCCTACTCTTAAATGTTTAGTCGCAAATGTAAATATGGAGATTATGATTAACTCTAATAAGTATACTACATTCAAAACTTGGCTAAAGTACATGTTTAAATCAAATGGTTTTAAACATTTATGTAGTAAATAACAGAAGTAATGAAAGAAATGAAAATTATTAAATATCTAACTTTTTTGCAGCAAAAACGTTAGAGTGATCTCCCATGCAAACTCGATGCAATGGCCGCCTGCAACTAACTTCATGTTGATTAGCCTTGTCAAAGTTCACTATTCCTTAGTCAAAAAAACGGAGAAAAGGCGCGAACATTTCAAAAAAATAAGTGGCTCTAGGTACAAAGGGTGTCAAGGTACAACAGGTTGCCCTATACCTTACAAAATTCTCTATAGATAGGTAGATATAAGATAGGCCACGATTATATACGAAACGTCGAAATTAGTCAGAATATATTTTGATATTAATCTACGCGCGATTCGTCCTGATATATCTTAGGTATAATGCATGAATCCAAAAATTCCAGAATTATATCCATTCCTATCTATTGAAGTAAAAATATAAATACTAATTATAATGTATGGACGACTACACGACTTCCTAAACGGTTGGACTCCCTGGCAGATATTATAAAACGTATGTAACCAGGTAACTACCTAGTTATATATTTATATTATAGGTATAGAAAATCGCGAACACAGCTAGATTCCTAAAAAACATTGTGAATTTTTTGTTGGAACTTAGATCGATCGATACGACATATTATACTTAGTTAGGTACCTAGTCTTGAAAGTATATTTATTTATTTATAAATAAAAAAGAAAATTGTTTCACTCATCCCAACAATAATTTGGCAAGTTATAAATTATTACTTTTCCTTTCAGGCGAATGTTCCCTGTAGTAAAAGTAACAGCCAGTGGATTAGATCCGACGGCAATGTATACTGTCCTCCTCGAATTTGTACAAGTTGACTCACATCGCTGGAAATATGTAAATGGTGAATGGGTACGTAGTTGAATTATTTATGTATACTGAATCTCTATATATGTTACTAGTGGCTCCCCGCGGTTTCACCCGCGTTCCCGGGATAAAAAGTAGCCTATGTGTTATTCCAGAACATATTCTAGCTCTGTGCCAAATTTCAAGCAGATCCCTTCAGCCGTTGGAGCGTGAAAGAGTAACAAACATCCATACATACATCCATACTTACAAACTTTCGCCTTTATAATATTATTAGGATTAGGATTAGGATTAGGATTTATGTTTATTAAAATTTTCTTTGAAAGGTACCTGGAGGGAAAGCAGAAGTTCCACCATCGAATGCAATCTACATTCATCCCGAAAGTCCAAATTTCGGCGCGCATTGGATGAAAGAACCAATATCTTTTGCTAAAGTGAAACTAACAAACAAAACCAATGGAAATGGCCAAGTATGATTTTGTAGCTATTTATCTAATTTGGGTAACGATTTATTCATAATGTATTGACGTAAAGCTCGACATGAATATTTACAGATATTGCTGTGAGAGCATAATTAGTTCGTTGAATTGCTAGAGTATTGGTATAGTTTAGAATAATCTCGATGCAAGGTGTCATAGTGCTACAGTTTCGATGCTACCGCTACTTCATGGAAGCCAGTTCTCACGCTTGAATGTGGTGCGAATGAATATGAAAGCAAACATCTGATACATCCAGATCCATATGTTGACGTCTCGGTGTGAAATCTGTAGCTTACCAACTGTTTAGCGGGTGTCCGTACGCACTATCATTTGTAATAATTATTGTCTCTGCGCTATGTTTACATTACACATATTTTATAAGTTAGATACCCCCTGATCAGCGCTAATATTAACACTATTTAATCGTAATTTTAACTATTTTTTCAAAATGTTAATCCAAATACGGCTTAATAGTCTTAATTGTTCTTTTTTGTAGATTATGTTGAACTCCTTGCACAAATATGAACCCCGAGTACATCTTGTGAAGGTGGGCACGGATCTTCGTCGCATAATGACATACCCATTTCCGGAGACCCAATTCATAGCCGTCACTGCGTACCAAAACGAAGAAGTAACGTCACTTAAAATAAAATACAACCCATTTGCAAAAGCTTTCTTAGATGCAAAAGAACGGCCCGAGGGTTACTACCAGAGAGATTTCGTTGGGACTCACTACCCTCAACAAAGCTCTACGCCTCATCAATATCCACAATGTAAGTTATATACCTTATAGCTTTAACAATAATTTAATTGCAGTTCTAGTTAAGTGTCTTAGATTGTACCCGACTATAATTTAAATACAACATATATGTTTCACAGTTGGTGGATGGTTTGTAGCGTCTCAATCTCTATATGGAAGCAGCAACGCAGCGTCACGGAGGCCCGCGCCCTACCCTACTAGACCTCCTTCGCGACCACGCACTTTATCGCCTCCATGTTAGTATACTTTATTAATACATTTTACATGCTATTCTGCTATAAATATTTCCAATAATAGGCTTTAATATTTCATTCACCGCCATTTTAAACAAATAACAAATTTTATGTTCGAAAATATTTTATAATGGATGTGATCATTGGGGCTATTAGTAACCTTGATAATCGGAAATAACCTAATTTTTATGACCCCGACCTTACGACGCAGATAGAAAACATTATAAGACTTTTGAGACAACTTCTAGGGAACACTAAAATGATGTAGGTACCTAAAGGTATACCTACTAGTTTCCAGTAGGTATATTTTCTCTTATTCCGTGTTTGACCCCTTTTTATTGGTCGTTATTTATAAAACGACTAGATACTCATACCAGCAATATTTTTATTATTAATTTTTAATGATTCAATTGCCACAGATACATTAAGTTAAAATACCTACCTATCAGTAACAATCTTTTTGTTAACTAAGCTGGTAAAGATTTGTAATTTTTGAGTTGCTTTTGTTCTGGAATTCCTACTTGAATGTGGAGAGTCCCACGAGAAATGGAGAATTTTCTTAATTAATTTATTATTAAATTTTTAACCAAGACATTTCTTCCACAGCATCATATAATAATTCAGAACGAACAACCGTAGCGCCAAACGGCAGTGGTAGTTATACGTGGGCAAGCAGTAGTGGATATTGGAGTGCAACTCAAGGCAGCAGTTCCCCGCAACCAAACACTTCGCCTGCTCCGTACCGCACGCCCCCGCACGCGTATCCCGCTCCCTTGGAGTACGCGCCTCCACCTCCACCCACGAGCACCTCCGCGCCGTCTTCTGCGCCAGCACCCTTATACCCGCTACAGTACGATACTTCAGCACAACATCACTCGCCGTACTACCAACATGCATACGCGCCTTATGCTCATCACGCGATAGAGGATATTTCTTATTGGCCTAACAGGTACGCAATAAATAATGTCCTTGTAACAATTTATCTACTAACTGAATCTCTTTACCTATGATTTCTAAAGAGGGTTCTATTTCTAATGATGCAAATGTTTTCATGATTGAAATAGATAGGTATGTACTTAGTACCTACATAACAGGAAAGTTTTAATGATGTTTTATTTCACATTTGTTAAGTCTATTACAACTTATTTTATTTTTTTAGTTTAAACAGCTACGGTTACCAGCCATCAGAGTATGTGGGCACGGGCGAAGTTGCATATGGAACAGAAAGCCTACCTTTCGGACCAACCGGCCCAACACTAGAAGCAGCTGCGGCTGGTGGCGATGACCGAGGCACGCCATCGGGCGAGCATCCTCCTCAAGATAGGGAATATAAATTCAGTACAGAAGAAGACCGCCAATCACCGTGCGAAGAAACCGCGCTACCAACGCGCTCGTCACCGCCGGCTCAGTGACATTCAAGTTCTTACCGTAGACTTTAAAATGGTCAAGATATGGACTCGCATACAATGGAATTTAAAAAAGACCATAGGTATAATTGTTTGTTGAGAAACATAATAAATAGGCTCTGCTATGACAAAACCGATTTCCATACTTGAGGAGTTGGGGGCTTATTAGAATAGTAGGTAATATACCAACACTGATAATTTACATTCGTTTATCAAATAACTCAATTATAGACATACCTATCGATTGCCATTGGAAAGCTCTTGGATTCGGTGGTAGGTAGAAATTCTTTGCAGTAAAGTAGTAGAGTACCTACCTTCTAGCACCTACCCGTGCAAAGACTACCTCATACTGAAACATGATAAGTGGTTTGGTTATAATTCGAATATTTTAGGTTCTTAGACAATAAATGAGAAACTTCATTAACAAAATGATTTTAAAAATACTGTATAACTTGTCAATTTTGAACACAAGAAAAAATTATATATTTGTACTAAAAAATTATAATATTTGTACTAGACGATATTGATTTGATGTTCATAATTTATTTGATAATTTTGTTATTCCATATAATCATAAGTACGTATTATGAATTTAATAACCTTCTAAAATACTGGTAAATTTGCAATCAATCGTTTTATACCTATCATCAGAATTTTATATTTAAAATAATTATTCACTAAGATCTATTGCTATTGTAATATTTAAATAAATGAATAAAATGTAAATTACCAAGGTAGCTACGTAATTAGAATTATGTATAAGGCAGATTATGAGATAAATCGTATTTATATCACAGGCTATATCATTAGGTACTCAGTATTTCTAAATAACTAATGTTTGATAATGATGAACTTGCTAGATTTTACCCCCTAAAGTTGTCTTAATTTTATGCCTCGAGAGATATGCCGGCCCAAATGATATGGTTTCCAGCCAGGCAGATAGATAATGATAATTAAAACATATAAGTAGGTAATAAAACTGTAGAAAGGTTGTGTTTGTACATAAAAGTTATTTTGAAAAAACAATGGATGGTTTTGTGTGGTCATAACACGGAAAAATGCCTCTCATATTTATTATATCCCAATGTTTTTACATATTGACATATCTACGTATTATTATATTACTTGAGCTATATATATACACATCATAAGTAGGTATATAAACGTGAAAATAAGAAAGAACAGGTTCTTTCTTTAGAACATAACAAAGATTTTAAACATAATAGGTACCCCCAGAATGAATATTCCCAATAGTTTGTCGTTTGAATGTTGTATATTTTGAAAAGCACATTTTAAATAACTAGGGGCTTGTGGTATCACTGCAGCTTCAGCATTAAAACATTGATTACCTATACTTTCGACTAAAATACCTTTGGTCGAGTATTTTTATTCTTAGTTTGATTTTTGAGTTAAAGCTTATTAGCTAGCTTACTATCAGTAGCATCTATCAAATAAAGTAAAGCTCTTCTCTTAGTAGTACAGAATTTATTTTTAACATTGTGAAATCAAATGATGAAAAAATACTGTTGCAATAGAATAGCAATGATAACTGAACTCACAGTTCACTTAAAGTGTATATTAAATTGTAAACCTACCTAGCTAAACCTATTGTGGCAAGTTGTGTTTTAAACTTTTCAATAAATAATTTGCAACCAAGGATATAAGTTGTAGTTTACTGTATGTAACAATAAGTAGGGTAGCGAAACTTTTAAATACTGCCTGCATTAAGGGTTAGATAACTCTGGTCCAGCCCCGGATCTTCAATTTTTTTTAGGCGGGGCAAAAACTGCAAAATGCCGCCCCCCCCATGCCCACTTTATCATCTTTGTAATTTCAGATGTCCACTAATGTTACAGATATACACCTATGAACGTGTGGACATATGTCTTTATACTAATACACACAAGACACAAAAAGTTGAGAATATACATAAATTTCGAAATTTTTGGGGGAAAATAATCGTACAGCAGAAAAAAAGAGAACCAAATTGTAGCTTCAAGTGTCTAGTCTTTAGATACGACCATGACGTTTTTGTATCATTTTTTGGGTCTTGAAAAATTCTAAGGAAACTACCTAGGAAAAAAAATGCAACATTTTTGTCGTCTAAAAAAATATCCAATCAAAAGGCTTTTAAATATTTTTCTTAATTAAGAAGCCTGTACGATGATTTTCCACGGAGTTATTGTCCGTCAAACCAAAAAAGTACTTTTTAACTTTGACAATAAATAACTCTGGGAATAAAGATCGTATATGAAATTGGAGAAGGGGTTTGAAAACTACACAACATTCTCTATAAAAAAACATTTATGGCTCTTGTCGAAAACATCTTTTTTGAATTGAAAACTTTGTCTGACAGATAAACATACACACACAAAGCCGAGAAAAAAAAGGAAAATTTAATAAAATTATTTTTTATCTCTTTCATCAAAGCAAAAATATTAATTATATTACAAAAAAAAGAGTTTTCAATGAAAAACTTTTTAAAATCGAACCATCGTTCATAATGGTGACTTAAGCGAAAACAATTTTAAAGCCTCGGGGTACTAAGTAAAAAGCATTGCAGCGCTTTGAATTTTTCAGGGATTTTTCAACCAACCAAGTAACCAAGTGGTTAAAAAAATACCGGCGATATCCTTTTTATCCAAAGTTATACCAAGTTATATAAATTTATATCCTTAATTATGAAAATTTTTGCCTTTTTTCCAATTCAATTCAAAGTTTTCAATTCCATACAAATATTTTCGACAAGAACCATTCATGTTTTCTTATAGAGAATATTGTGTAGTTTTAAAAAAAAATCTTCTGTTTTCTATACGATCATTATTCCCAGAGTTATTCATTGTCAATGTTAAAATGTATTTTTTTAGTTTGACTGGCAATAACTCCGTGGCAAATCATCGTATAGGTTTATTTATTACAAAAAATTAAAGGGCATTAAATTCTATATCTAAAAGAGTATTTGACAAAAACAATAGAAAAATATTTTTTGAAGCCGTACGGGCTTTTATTTTATTTAGATGACAAAAAATTTGCATTTTTTTCCTTGGTAGTTTCCTTAGAGTTTCTCCAGACCCAAAGATGATACAAAAAATTCATGATCGTATCTGAAAACTAAACACTTGAAGCAATTTGGTTTTCTCTTTTTACTGTACGATTATTTTCCTCGGAGTCATAGCTCGTTGAAAATCACCCAAAAATTTCGAAATTTGTTTATATCCCAAATTTTTTGTGCTTAGTGTATAATGCTGAAGAGTTTGTTTGTTTGCTTGAACGAGTTAATCTCAGGAACTATATATATCCTGGGACATTTCCTACTATATAACTAGATAGTCCATTTATCAAGAAAGGCTATAGGCTATACATATATCATCACGCTACGACGAGTAGGAGCGGAGCATAAACCAAAAATGTTGAAAAAACGGGCAAATGATGCTAACGAACTTGCGCGGGTCAACTATGTATGTTTTATACACAGACAGGATAGGATTTAAAATATGAGAAATATATTAAGTACCTATTGCATTTTTGTATTGAAATTACATTTTTGAACGGGAGAGAACTGGGAGTATATTAGTGCGCTAGACTGTCGTCGAGGCATTCGGACTTTTCATCACTCTCAAACGCGGGAGGTTTAAACCATGCCTACATGCCTCGCGAATTATAAAATGTTCGTATAGCAAGTCTCACTTGTCGCTCTCGCCGCCCCAGTCACATGGTCTGTGTGCTGTACCCTTGGGTATCGGTCGAGTTGATATGGCCACAGCAAAATGAGAATGAATTTCAGTACTTGTACTATTCTATGGTTAAAGTTGTCCATTCGTCTGTCAAGTGTGAATTTGCCGCCCCCCTGAACGTGCCGCCCGGGGCGTGGGCCCCGGCTCGCCCCCCCCTAGATCCGGCCCTGCTCTGGTCAACAAAATTTTGTAATAAGAAAGGTGCTTACTAATATTGAATTACCTACCTGCCCTCATATCACCATTATCACCATATTTATTTTGATTTCAATAGGTCTAATTTTCGTGTTACAGCTACTAGCAAAAAAAATTTTACGTTACCGATGTTGTTCCACTTTCAAGTGCAGATAGTTGATTTTTTAGGAGCATACTGTTTATTTTCAGTTTTTTTGAGTCCAGTTATTTTGAAATAATGTCTAGAAAGTGTAAAAATGATCCAGACAAGTTTAGTTACATTTGTGATTTGACACCGTTAATATAAGTTAAACGAACAATATTTTGGATTTGGCATTGGACAACAAGATAAAGTGTGGGTTCCAAATATTTGTTGTATTACATGTGTAACATGTGTGTATTTCCTGAAAATTTGGGCGCCGTCCGCGATGAACACGGTGAAAGATTCTACCATAGAAAAACGATATCAGGGCAAGTGAAGTCCACGGATGCTAGCGGATTACCTACTGTTGGACATTACAACGGGATGTTCCTGAAGCTAAATATAAAAGAAAATAATTTTAATAGTATTGGAAAATAGCAGAATAACTTTGTTTTTGTTGAAGGAAGCATAAAATATTAAAATTCAATAAATTCAATTTACAAAAAAACTATTCGTAGGTATATGAACAATTCTAATTTGATGCATATAATCTTTATCCTTACCCTTACATAATTAGACAAAAAAAAATTTTGTCTAATTATGTAAGTATGTACAAAAACCTACTTTGATACTTGGTAATTCATTATTAAAAATATCTTAAATATAGTTTTTCAATAAGGACGCTCGAACTTTAGCAGCGCATAGGGGCCAATTCGGTAATGCGATTGCTACCAAATTTGGCATGAATATATATTTTGTCGTGACATTTCACCATGGAACGCTACACGCTTCAACAACGCGTAGAAATTGTGTAAAATTTATTATCAAAACCAGTTGTCTATTCGCCTACGTTCTGTGCGTTGTGTTCAAGTTATGGCGTTCATCGTGTGACTTAACACCGCTCGATTACTTTCTGTGGGGTTACATGAAATCTTTAGTGTACGCACATAAACCACAGTCAATTGTTGCCCTAAAGGCCAACATAACTCGCGTTCTTCGTGAAATTGACCATTTATGCGAAGACGTCCTCCAAGATTAGTCCACCAGAATACGCCATCTACAGCGGAGTCGCAGTGGCCATTTGGCTGATATTATTTTCCACACATAATGTCATTGAATATTCTTTAAAATGTTATAAAAATTGTAGTAATATCACTTAAACAGGTTGTTTTATTTCATTTCAAAGTTCGAGCACTCTTGATGAAAAACCCTATATATAGGTAGACAGTATAAGAACATAGTTCTTACTATTTCATCAACTCCTTCGACATCTTGCAGATTCTCTGTTAAAGAAAGTTAATCGTTTTAAAATTACTATTGTATGTATTTTAATTGTTTTTTTTCCTCTGTTATATATCGTTTTGTATGTACAATAAAGCATATAATAAATAATAAATTACCAACAAAAATACAGCAAAAATTAATTATGAGTAGGTATATACGTAAAACATAGGTGATGTTATTAAAATGAATACGTTGACTGATGCGATGTACGAATGAAAATAATTAGTTTTATTCAATATGAAGAAGCGTAAGTAACTTGTTTGTTTTTTGTGATACGTAAATTATAAATCAAAATTTTATTAAGACGACTGGATAGGTAGGTGTTCAAAGTATCAAAATAATATTGTCTACTCAAATTGACGTTGACGTTCATACAGAGTTGCTATATAAAAAGTTCGCAAATAATTCCAAGGCCTACTTTCGTTAGCCAGACTCTAAGTAAGTATTTATAATTACAACAATTAAATAAAATTTTACAATATTCCTAATCAAACACATTTTATTATTGTTCCTTGTCAGCAATCGTCACTTAAGCGAATTCTAGCCTAGGTTTAAAATAAAACATACCTATATTATATAGCAACTTGTAATATCCTGGTAAAATTTTACAACATTATCCATCGACGTATACCTACTCTAGCGATAGACAAGAACGTTCATGTAAAACATTTGTTCAAAAACTGGTAAGAGTTAGAACTAAAGTTCGCTGCAGCGCTGTATAAAGCTGTGTCAACTAACCAAACTATTTTAAAAGATACAGCGCTAAATTGCTTAGAGTATAGTTTTCTCGCGACCAAAACGTCGTAAGCGCCGCAAATTTCATGGCGCTTACGCGTTTCGTTCAGTTAACCAGTCCATAGTCCACCACGCGGGCCCAGTGCGGATTGGCGGACTTCACATGCCTTTAATTGTGACATCTCAGGCATGCAGGTTTCCTCACGATGTTTTCCGTCACCGAAAGCCAGTGGTGTGAATCCGTACGTAAGTTTTTATAAACTCAGAGGTACGGGCCAGGGATTTGAACCGGCACCCTCATGATCGTGAGTCGGTGCGTTCCCAACTGAGCCACCACGGCTTCTTAGTACAATAAGGGTGCGTTTCCACCAGAGATGTGCGAGGATGCGTTGCGAGGAATGTGTTTTTAAGAACCAATAGAATCGCTTCATTGAGCTATACTAAGCGAGGCTTGGTCAATGAAGCGATTCTATTGGTTCTTAAAAACACATTCCTCGCAACGCATCCTCGCACATCTCTGGTGGAAACGCACCCTAAGTGTAGTGTAACAAACTCTACACTACACTTATTGTACTAGGAATCCAATCTGCCATTTCGAAATTAAGTGTAGAGTTAGTTATTTAATTTTGCTACAACAAAGACATAATGCGGTTTATGATTTAGTAATACATATTTTTTTAATAATCGTGGTAATTGGGTAAAACGGAACTACATGCGCACGTGCCAGACGGATTCGCCATTTTGTGACATAAAAAATAATTTCACCATTATGATTTCCATCGTTAAACAGTAACAAATCCTACAAATAATGATATTGCTTAAATTATGGTGATAATTTTAATCACACCACACTGAAAGCCTGCGTGAGTGAAGATTGGTCAAATATATTATGCTTCGGATGGAACCGAAACTTGTTGTAGAATCGGTGATGGCGGGCGATGGTCCTCGCCACTGAAATCACCTCTAGACTGGTCTTCAGACATAATAAAGCAAAACTTCAAGATTACGTAAAAAATGATTTATTGAATCAAACTTGTTAATTAATTATGAAATTATTTTAAAGATAAAAACAATGTAATTTAAATAAAGTTAACGCAGTAAATCAGGCGTGATCCGCGTCACAATTGTAAGATGTGGACGGAACGAGTGCCTTGACAATTCTGCCCCGAGCCGCACCGAGCGCGCCGCTTTATACCCGCTGTCCGTACCCCCACCTCTCCTGACTCACTGAGTGGCGCGATGATGTCATATTTCACGTGCGCGCGTTTGAATAACAACATTTTAATAATAAATTGTAAGCTTGTAGTGACATCTATAATTGTTTTGTACAGATTATTTTCTGGTCCAAAAATGAGATGGCACCACGGTCTTTTATAAACGTCACTTTAAGGCAAGTGTCCCACCGCTGGTTATTATATCATTCTGTGACTGTTTGTGGCCTCTGTGCTCATCATCAATCAAAGTGTGCGTGCGCCGTGCCGTGCTCAAATTACAGTAAACCATGGACCTAATATACTAACAGGACTGATAACTCTGAAATTTGTATTTTTGGAAAATGAACCATATGTCAAATCGATAAAGTATATTTTCTATGATGATTTACACAGACGCAAATCCGAGCCGAGAGAGATAGTCACAACGGAGGCCGTGTGTCTCGTTCTTCCATCTTGCCACTCTAAAAAAATTATGTTGATCAAAAAGTTTGGCTAAACAAAACTATGTTGAAACATTTGAATTATAATGTATTTTTATACAATTTGAAGTCACAAAGTCAAGAATTGTAATTGCATGTATTTCGCTTGAAGTATTCTTATAAAAAAATATATAATAACATTTTTATTTAGCCTATTTTTTGTTTCTAATGGTAACCCTTCAAAGCGTCATGTGATGACGTCAGTTTAACTAAATATTATCAATGAAACAAGGAGTATTATTAACGTGACCATACGTCCCGCTTTGGGCGGGACAGTTCCGCTTTCAGACTGTCCCGGTGTCCTCAGCAAGGCCAATGTTGTCCCGCTTTTGAAAACAGACCAAACGATAATTTAAAATATACTTTTCCCCTTCGAAATGTGTGGAACGTACCAAATGTAAAGGAAATCTTATCGAAGATGTTTTAAAGAGAAAGATAAAAGTATTATCACAAAGGCTAAATAGACGCGAGGAAAGATTAAAAAACGTAAATTCGCTTTTACTGCTATTTATTTGTATAAATTTTACTCTATTGAACACAGATAAAACCAAGAAAGGTGTAAGATATTCTGTTGAAGTAAAAAAAAATTGCTAAGGGTCTTTGTCTTAAAATTGTAAGAGGCAGAAAGTAAAAAAAAAATATTTAGTCTTTAATTTGTCTCACATAGCAAACAATTTATTGTCACCCTGTTAGAAAGGGACACACGGCCTCTGTACTAACTATCTCGCTCGGCTCGTTTTTCAGATCAGAGTGCTCGGTCCTGTTAATATATTACGTCCATGCAGTAAACAGTTCATCTGACTGACTGACGGTTTTAATTGAACTAACTGATAAACTTGGTAGTTATAAACAAATTTTAACCGGTACATATTAGCTTTGATACTACAAGAATTTGTCAGCGGTGTATTACTACAATATTATAATAATTCCAATGGATTCTACTGTATCGGTATCTAAGGTGTGTGGTTTTATTAACAGTGTGACAGTATGGAATACCAGAAAAGATTGAGTTATTTAACTAATATCTTTGTATTATACATCAACCTACTTTTAATGTAGTAAGAAAATAAAATCGTAGGAAGGTATATCATGGGTTTATTTTCTTACAGGGTGTATTTTTCTTCCCAAATGGTTACAAGAAAACAAAAAAAAATAAGAAACAAACCAGCTCTACTCTCTTTGAAAAAATGATTCTGAAAGAGCTGTGGTATACAAGTTACAAAAGAAATTGGAATAACTTAGAAAATGAAATGAAGGTGTATGAATTGAATTTTATTGGTTAATAAGTCATCTGGCTAACTAAAGTTGTTAATAATCTATTGTGCGAACTGTATTTTCTGTAGGTTCTGTATAAAATATTTTATTTTGGACAGATTATGAAAAATATGATCTTCTATAAGCTATAATTTCAAGAAGTTTCAAGGCATTAAATTAAGCACAATAAGGCTACTTATTAGCTTATAGCATTACCATTATTATTAGTGTAAGCGTATCATATTTAGATATTTCACAGCAAGAACTTGTGGGAAATTAGTTTTTTCATCATCATCAGCTCATATGCATATCCACCGAGGAGCTTGAGTCTATCATTGAGGGGATTTAGGCCATGGTCCACCAATCGGGCCTAGTGCGGATTGGTGAACTTCACATGTCTTTAATTGTGACATCTTGGGCATGCAGGTTTCCTCACTATGTTTTCCTTCACCGAAAAATTGTTTAGTAGTTAGTTTAATTAGTTTTTAGCATGTTAAAATTTTTTACTTCATTAAATGGGATTGTGTTTTCTTGGAGAAGTATCATGCACATTACTTTGATTTCATTGTAATGAAGTGAACTTCATGAAGTTAAATCATAAATGTATTAATAGTTTTTCTAACTACTTGCCTCCCATTGTTATCTAATTAGAAAATGCACTATTACAACTAAATAAAGCTGTCATATTTTTATTTAGTTTAAATTATATGGTCAGTATCATTATTTATATTATGTAGATCTTTGGGGCAAAATGAATGAAAATTTCATTTTATTTTTAGGGAACAAAATTAGTGAAATTTAATATATATATATATATATTTTTTTTTTATACCACAAGGGTGGCAAACAGGCATACGGTCCCACCTGATTGGAAGCGGTTACCGTAGCCTATGGACGCTTGCAACACCAGAGGCGTCACTCACGCGTTGCCGACCCTATAAAAAAGGGAGCAACTATAGAGGCAGTGAAAGGGACAAAGCGCAATGCACTTCTCGTCGAAGGGCCAAACAGGCATCACTCCTGCACACCGCTACGACGCTACTCCATCCCTGGTCCCCCCACTGCCGCTACAGGGTCTCCTCATGGAGCTCTGGCTACCTTACTCACCGCAGGAACACAACAGTACATGTAGTGTTATTTGGCTGCGGTCTTCTGTAAGGTGGAGGTACTACCCCAGTCGGGCTGCTCCAATTTCGAACGGACGAATCCGTTGCGCCCTACCTCCTTAAATATTATTAAGCCTGTATATAAAAAATTTATAATAAAAGAATAAATATATTTAATTTCATGTAAAATGCAATTAGCTTTATCATTATTGTAAGATGCCAGTGTCCATAATGTCAAATTAATTGTAACCAAGATAGTTAAAATCAATTTATATTATTTTATGTTTAGGAACTACATCAAAGGTCCTACAGTTTACTACTGCAAGATGTTGTGAATTATATCAAGTTATTCTATGAGAGTAATGAGCTTATATCACTTGAAGGAGTAATACCAAGTGTAACATTGCTCACTGGAGTCAGTCAACCGGATCATGTGTCACAGTTTATGACACTTATTAATTTGACCAGGTAAATATACTTACACTGCATCATTGTAATCTTATCTTTAAATGATAAATAATAAAAAAAATACATGAGAGTTTTACTAGATTTGGGATAGAAGCATTGCTATGAAAGAATACTCTCTACCTAATGATTAAAAATATATCCACTAATACTAATGCAATAGTAAGTTTGTCTGTTTCTCTTTTGCATCTAAACAACTGCCCTGATTTTAATATAAATGGTACATAGGCTTTTATCCTGGGTAAGTCCACGGGTACAGCTGGTGAAACTGCGGAGCAGAAGCTTGTAATTCCATAATTCATTCTAGAAAACTGTGTATTCCCATAAATATTTTACTTAGGTACTAGATCTTTCAATAGCTATATTTCGTTTGTGGCAAATGAGAATCAATTAAATTTCAGAGAAGAAGTAACACCACATGTGGCTTTAGTCAACTCTCAGGATGCCCCCACTGTCAAAAATTTGGTAGAGAATGCAGTCTGGCAGCTTATCTATGGTTGCAAAACATTGGTAAGTATTGATTGCAAATCACTGGATTACAAATTAATTTGACTGACATTTGGCTTGGTGGCCAGAGACCCTGACATTCGAGTGTTTGCTCTTTACTTTATTATATAGTATAGTTGTGTAAATGTTGGTCTGTTTTGTGTCTGGATGTATCTATGTATTGAAATGAAATGAAATAAATTTATTAATTCAAATAGGCCTTCACAGGCACTTATGAAACGTCGACTCTAATGCTCGGTTCGGAAGGTTGCTTTTGCTGAGAAGAGCCGGCAATAAACTCGGCAATTACTCTTTTCATAACAAGTTTTAACAATCTCTTTAACAATAATAATATTAGTCCTGATAGAACGAGCGCTATCCCCATATTAAAATAGTATATCCACTATCTGGATGCCATAGTACCTACCTACCTACATGTTCTGCTCAGTTTAGATTCTGGCATTGTGTGACAAATGTTTCAGGATACAAATAAAAAGATTAATAAATAGTTGTGAGATCCTAAGGGGTAGAAACTTTGACCCAAGGTCTCTACGAATCGTAGCACTCACGGTAACTTGTCTTAACAAAAACACTCCACATATCCCGAAACTAAATAAAGGTCTAGTAGGCTTGTTTATTAACAGCCAAAGTTATTCTGAATACTATTACATATTACAAAAAGGCCCTACTGCCAAGGAAGGTAGAGGAAATGAAGACAAAACATACCCTGTGGTCAACTCACATTCTCATTTATAATATTAGTTAGGATTAGTGGGATTACTTTACCACTACAGTTTGTACTAAACAATTCTTATACATTTGGTTTTGGCTATATTATCTCTCTGAACGGCCTTTAGTTACTGGTCACATGCTTTTGAAATTATGATTTATATATTTTCAGGAAACTGAAGACATTGACTCTGAAGATGTCATCATGCAGTCTCATAAAAAAATTAAGAAGAATCAATGCACAATGAAAGCCTTAAAAAAATGGCATAGCTCTAAGTACCTTACTAACTCACCAAAGAAGAAAATGCGTATGAAGGCAGCTAGATCACTAGTTATAATAATACCTGATTTTGAAAGCTTCAACTGTAATGTGTTGCAGGATTTCGTAATGATAATAAGGTATGATATGTATAATTTTCATAAATATTATGCTGTTGCTGAAAACAGGTACCAATACAGAACGAAATTACGAGGGTTCTGTTTTTCTCTATGTTTGCTTCAGTACCTTATAGTCTTATAGAAAATGAGAGTTAAATACAGATCTAATTTCTATAGTTGAACTGATTTAGAAGGCATTATTTTATTGAATGATGTAAGTTTATTTAAGGAATTATGTTTATGTTTACCATGTAGAAAGGCCTCTATTGGATTCAGAGTATGTTTTTCTGTTTTGTTTTCAGTTCGTATATGTCGTCATTGCCGATAGTGTTGGTGTTTGGAGTAGCTACATCAGTATCAGCATTACACAAATCATTTCCATATCATGTATCATCAAAACTGTTAATTAAAGTATTTCATTCACACTCGTCACCTGTTTACATGAACCAAGTAAGTTGAGTTACAATATTATAGCATCACTTCATCAGCGTGCATAATCTATACTAATACTAGCAGCCGCCCCGCGGTTTCACTCGCGTAGTTCCCGATCTGGTGATCACAGGGGTAGACGTAGAGTAGCCGATCCTCAGACCTACTGAATATGTATATAACATTTCATAAAAATCGGTCAAGCCGTTTTGGAGGAGTATACTAACGAACATTGTGACACGAGAATTTTATATTATAGTATTATAATGCTGAAGAGTTAGGTTGAACGCGCTAATCTCAGAAACTACTGGCCCGATTTGAAAAAATATTTCAGTGTTAGATATCGAGGAAAGCTGTAGGCTCCATTTTATTCTTGTGTTCCAAATAGAAAGGGAACTACGCGAGTGAAATCGCGAGGCGGAAGCTAGTTCTATATATTACATTCTATATATTGTTTATAATACAATAATGCTTAACAATAATTCATTACAGTTTTTATATTTCATCAAAATAATTGAGTTGATATTTTACATAGATTTATAAAACAGATTAAAATATTAGCTCTTATTTGTACCCATCTACCCACTGACATTGTGGGCGCAAATCTTATGTATATAAAATTCTCGTGTCACAATGTTAGTTACCATACTCCCCCGAAACGGCTTGACCGATTTTATGCATATTCAGTAGGTCTGAGAATCGGCTACTATATATTTTTCATACCTCTAAGTGATCACGGGAACGGGAACTACGCGGGAGAAACCGCAGGGCGGCAGCTAGTTGTTTTATATAAATCAACCGGTATATGAAAATAAATAATGTTAATAAATTCTGGTGTATATTTTTTTCAGGTTTTAGAAGATATATTTTTAACTCACACAAGCCCTTTCCACTTGTCGGGGAAAGCATTCGAGTTGTTAACTGACGTCTTTCTTTTCTACGACTTCTCTGTAACGGGATTAATCCAAAGTATAAAGGTTAGTAATCAAAATAAATCACCTTGCTATACTCAATGACTAGAGCATCTGCACTAGACAATTGCTAAAGAGTTATTGTAAGGCGCATGTTTTTTAAAGAGTCGTTTATTATTTACTAGTGGCTCCTCGTGGTGTTACCCGCGTATCCGGGAGATCTTCATCTTTCCCGGGATAAAAAGTAGCCTCTGTCCTTTCTCAGGCTATAGACTATCTGTGTACTAAATTTCTTTTAAATCGGTTCAGTAGTTTTTTTGCGTGAAAGCGAGGCAGACAGAGTTACTTTCGCATTTATAATATTAATATAGATTTTTGTATTTTCAGTACTGTATGATGGATCATTACTATGGTGACAATATAAAAGCCTTGTGTTGTGACCGAGAGACGATAAGTGAGGTCATTATGAACTTAAGTGCAGAAGATCTCGATAATATTAGAAGATTAATGTCATTCAGATCATACTTAGAATCACAGGATTGCAAAACCAAGATAAGCCTATTTGAAGATGATAATTTCTTTGCAAATGCATTATACAAAGGGATGCTTAAGTTACATGATTATTTATACACCTTTTATTTGTGCGTTCGATTGTTATGTGCACTGTTGAAAGAAATGCCCAAAAATATGCTGGGAAAGACGGTAAGTAGTCACTTTACTAAATCAATTTATCATTTACAATGAGTTGTTCTCGTGTTTTATAAAATATGTAATAACAATTTTCATGGACATGTCCCGTATTTGATTTTATACATATATTACAAATTTTTAGGTGCGAGAAATCTACACAAAATGTGCTACAGAGTGTATAACTTCTACAGCAGCTTTTAAAGAATCCATGCAATTAGTGAATTTCCAGTCACAAGTGAAACTAATTGAAACTTTGAAAATTATACTGAAAATAGTTAACACGTATTTACAACATGTATCGCCAGTGAACCCATTGCGTTCCGATCCGACAAAAAGCAACGTCAATAATGATTTCCATAACAATGAACTTGGTCAAAACTTTGTTAAAGCAATCAGAGTTCATTTACTTATATTTTTAAGGCAAATTGAAAATGCTAATACTGATGCGTGTCTTACAACAAAACCACAGAAAGATGCTGAAACTGATACAGAAAATATGCCTGAAAGCAGATATAAGTTAAAAGAGGTTTGATTATTTGATTTGAGTACACTTTACTTTATTACTTTGAAGTAGGATTCGTGCTCTCTCTGGAATGCATTCGAAAATAGTAAGAAAGCTAGTTTATTTTAAGTATTAGTAGGATATCAGCTATCTGGTTACCATTGCAGAAGTTCTGCTTTAGTTTGGAATCGGACTGGTCGTATGTATAAAATGATGAAGGATATTAGCTTGTTTCTTGTTATGGCAGTCATAGTTATAATATCCCAATGGCATATACTATACCTGGCATTTGTTTCAGAAACTTTTGAAAGCTACAAGAGAAGATAAGATACAATCAGAATATGAAATGGTTCGTGCCAGATTCGTGAATTACTTAGAAGAAATGTTTACAAAAGGGTTGCAACCCCCTTATACACAAACCTTTTACGAAATATTATTCTTTAGCGAATTTTTAAATGTGAAGAAGCATATAATTGGGTCGCCCCGAGGAGCACTTCATATGGCTCTCAGTAATCCTATTCATTATTTGCAGGTTGGTTTTTTGTAAGTTATTTAATACCCGCGGTATCACCCGCGTTCCCGGGGGGATCTTCAATTTTCCCGGGATAAAAAGTCTATGTCCTTTCTCAGGCTCTAGACTATCTGTGTTCCATATTTTATTTAAATCGGTTCAGTAGTTTTAGCGTGAAAACGAGACAGACAGACAGAGTTACTTTCGCATTTATAATATTAGTATAGACGTAAAGATATGTTTTACTGGGCGAATATTCAATTGGGCCAGCTACCTCAGTTTGTCTTTCATTTTGAGTGGCATTTATTTCGATAAATATATATTTTTTTAAATATAAATTTCGAGATTTTTCCTAAATGTACCTTTCCTATTTCAGTGTTCGTGCTGTGTCTTACCAACATCAGAGAGTATAGTAGACTCCCTGCCCGACGTGAGTCTCGCGTACAAGTTGCACCGCGAATGCGGCAAGCACATCAACCTCTACGACTGGCTGCAGGCGTTCGCAGCTGTACTACGCCCTGAAGAAGATGATGAACAGCGCCACCAGGATACTACCATACAGTAAGAATATTTTATGTATAATATGATTTTTTTATTAGTATTTGTTTAAGTTTGTTAAAAAATGTCGTGTCGGTTTCGTCTTTTAATAAATCAGGTAATTTATTATAAATTTTATACACACAATAACACTTTTTAGCTGTAGTATAAATATATATAAATATCCTGGGACATTTTTCACACACGGCAAATCTGATTCCAAACTAAGCAGAGCTTGTGATATGGTAACCAGATAGCTGATATACTACTATACTACTTTAAATTACATACTTATATATATATTTACATCCAGACACAGGACAAACAGACATATTCATGCATACAAATGTTTGTCCTGGGTGGGATTCGAACCCACGACCCGCGGCTTGAGAGTCAGGGTCACTATTCACTAACCACAAAGCCAACCGGGCTGTCAGGTTTAATAGGTATGAACTCCGCGTGAAAAAATAGTTCGACTTAGACAAAAACGTATTATCCAACCTAATATATGTTCGAGAATTTTATTAAATATGCAAATTAAATATATGTACAATAACAGATTATATTTTAATTGTTCCTATAGGGACTTGTTCAATGAATGAAAAAGAAAAGTTTTTATTAAAATAGGATTCCTGTTGTGCACTGATATTTTTGAATACATACTATTTGTGTCACTATATACTTCAGATAAATATCTGATATTCACAGACGTTCTGAAATAAAAGTAGCCTTATGCAGAAACCATAAATGAATAAGTAGTACATACCTATGTAAATTTTTTTTCTGTACTGATCTAGTGATACTTTTTCAGGTTACGATTTACACGTGCCGTTGCAGAACTCCAATTTCTTGGATTCATTAAATCATCTAAGAGGAAGACTGATCATGTCATGCGCTTAACATGGTAATTTTACTGCTAATTTATGTTTTTCTGTTTTATTTATTAAATCTTTTCAAAGTAAAGGTTGTTTGATTATTTTGCTTTATTTAATAGAACCCTTATTAGGTAGTTATTGCTGCAGGATATATTATGAATTTAATTTAATATATGTATACAATTCTCGTGTCATAGTAGATACTTAATACCTCTTATACTCCGAAGCGGCTCGAGAGATTTTGATGATATTTTCTGTGTATGTTCGTTAAGTCTGAGAATAGTTGTTATCTATTTGTCATACGTACCTAAGTTCAAGTGGTCCACCCCTAAGATTATTTTTTTTTGTACAAAAATACCACCTAAAGTCACGGTTGAGGTATTAATGTGCGACAGTAGGTATAGTCAAATCAAAGTAAAATATTTTTTATTCAAATATGCCTTTATAAGAACAAACTATCACTCGAACGTTCGGTTTGGAAAGTTGCTTGTTGCTAGATACCTAATAACACGAATTAGCTATCTATATTATAACAAAATCTATCTATACTAAAATCGTAAAGAGGTAACGTTTTTGAGTTTGTGACGTTGGAAGGTGTAATTCGTTTACCATTTGAGTAAATCTATTCTAATATATAAAGATGAAGAGTGTGTGTGTGTTTATCGGCTTGCACGCGAATCTTGGGCACTACGGTTTGAAAAATTTTTTGAGGTTAGGTAGCTTATTTATCGAGGAAGGCTATAGCCAATATATCATCACACTACGACCAACAGAAGCGGACCACCAATAAATAATGTTCCAAAAATGTATTTTTTCCTCTTGAGAGCTTCTGTAAACGAAGTCGCAAGTTAAAGTTAGCGTTAGCTCTGAGTACCTAACTATTCCACGCGGACGAAGTCGTGGGCAGAAGCTAGTAAAATTATAAATGAAATGAATACCACAAGGATACATAAATTACATCTACAAAATATTTAAAAATATCTATTGCCACCTTTCTACTTTGTTACTTTTTTGTGTACACACCAAAGTGACCTTCAATTCTAGTTCCTTGATATACCTACCTACCTGGTCAGACCATTGGAAAGGTTAAGAGCGCATCACTTTATTTGTGTCTTGCAAGTTGCATTCCGTTGCGGGCCAAGTTTTTGCCTGTTTTTTTAGTAGGTATAGATAAACGCTTGATGATTTGAATACCTACCTACATCTTTTACCTACTGTCTGTTTATTATTATTCTAGAAGCTTAGAATACTTGATCTGCAACACAATTTTATGGCAATATCTACGCAAATGTTAAAAAGAGGAAAGATTATATTTTTTGTTTATTGGTTTGTAATTAATAGGCTCCGAAACTACTAGACCTATCTGAAGAATTCTTTCACCGATAGAAAACTATATTATCAGGGTGTAACATAGGCTATATTTTATCACCGTATTCCTACGGAATCAAGAACTACGCGGGTATAACCGCGCGGCGGTTTTAATTTTATCATAAATTTATGATATAATTACCTAATTTGCTACAACTTATCATAAACGAAGACCGGAAAGCTGAAAGGTGATATTGACTGAGACTTGTCCTTCTAATTTTATTTTTTAGGTGAACAAATGAGTATATTGCAAAGTAAGATAAATCCTAGTGATAGCTAATAAACTATAAAGTTGTTATAATTCAACAAATAAACTCGAAAATTTAATAAACATTACGTATAGGTTAACGTTAACCATCTTTATTCACTCATTCATTGATAAGTACCTAGGTAGGTAATTAATTAAGGCATTAAAGTCCGTTGCGTACCTTCTTAGTTTAAAAGCTCTAAGCGAGACGATGATGAGCGACTTACCTATGTATATGAAATATAGTCTTATAACTACATATGTATAATTTTATATTGATATCTACTAACTGCCGCCCCGCGGTTTCACCCGCGTAGTTCCCGTTCCCGTGATCACTTAGAGGTATGAAAAATAGATAGTAGCCGATTCTCAGACCTACTGAATCGGTCAAGCTGTTTCGGAGGAGTATGAATTTTATACTTAGATTAGCTATCGCCCCGCGGTTTCACCCGCGTAGTTCCCGTTCCGATGACCGCAGGGGTATCAAAAATAGATAGTAGCCGATTCTCAGAACTACCCAATATGCATACAAAATTTCATGAGAATCGGTCAAGCCGTTTCGGAGGAGTTTATTCACAAACACCGCGACACGATAATTTTATATATTAGATTGAAAATGTACATAAGGTAAAAAAATTTATATTTCTAGCATTTCTAAAATTGAGCGAACTTATAGAACAATATGGTTCAGTTATTTATTTTGCGGTAAGTGACATTGGTCAGGCAGGTTTAAGTTGAACTTTATCGTGTTCAGCAATTTCTGTTGCAGAAGGCATAGTACCTACCTACGTATGGCCAAAAATGAAGCGCCTGTGGTCATTGATGTACGATTTCGGAATGACGTCATCACATGTTTGCATCGTACCTAAAGCATTACGCTAGATCGCCATGAACATGCATGTCTAAGTATATAAGACTTTGTCACGAGTAGCTGGACATCATTCGCTCATTGGTAGCTATTGAAACTAAACCTCCAAAAATGAAATTGGTGTGTTAATTTATCAATATTATGATGATTATACAAAATTGTCAATAATAGATACTTTTATATTTCTTATACTTTTAATTGAATTAATTAATTAAATTGGAAACCTTGCAGATCATCGCTGTTGCTTTCGCCGTAGTGGCCGTTGCTGTGGCTGCTCCTCCAACCTTTAAGGATGTAGAAACTCTTCGCAGTTCCTACGATTTAGACCCCGAAGGTTCATACAAATTCGGGTATGTATATCCAATTTCAATATTTACTTACAGTCTGATTTACCTATTATACTTACCTGTAAAGATTGATTAAAAGAGTGCGATTAATATATAAAAATAAAAGCATATTACACTTAACAACCCGGCGGGAGAAATAATAAATAATTATTACCTACTTCATACAAACAAAATGCCAAAATAATTTACAATCCATAAATTTTCCACTAAATTATGCTCTTTATAAGTAGACGGTACTTATCTAGGTTTCTACATAGTTTTCTTCCTTACTACTTACCAAACATTAACTATATTTAAAGTTTTGTACAATATTATCATATAAGTGATGCCTAAAATTGAAAAGCCCAAAACGTTTTTTTTAAAGTAAATCAGTAACCCAACAACATAACATGCAATGCAATTTTTATCACGATTAGGTACCCTTTCCTTCCGTGGTTTTAATGATCATCATTTAAATCGGTTCGATACTGAGTTTTGGAGAATAGTATGTACCTAGGTACTTACATACTGACACGTGATTTTTATATATTAAGATAAATATAAAAAACACCTACTGATAACCATGATGTGGTTTATATTTTGTCACCTACATACATTTATTTCTTTATTACATAAATAAAAGATAATTAATATTATTTTGTTTTGCCTCACACAGTTACGAGAACAGTGATGGCAGCGTCCGATCGGAGACAGGTGAATTGAAGCAAGTTGTTGATGCAGAAAATAAGCCCCAAACAGTAGTCGTCATTCGCGGCTCATACTCTTACATCGATGAAACTGGCAAGCCAGTTACCGTTGAATACTACGCCGATGAGAATGGTTTCCATGCTGAAGGTGACGTGATCCCCAAATCAAGGAAATAGACAAAGACTACCGTTGAATTATCGATTTTTCTAAGGATGTGTAATTGATTTCGAATCCGTTATTGTTGACTCGCAGGACTTACAGGAATTGTCATAGTGCGACGCGGCATCGGTTGCACTCTTTTTGTTACTTAATATAGTTCGATGCTCACTGCCATAATTTGTACGTTTTTATATTATTTGTTGTGTTTTTGTAATTAGCTTCGTATAGAAATCAAATAAATATCATTTGCAATATAGATCTTATATATTTTTTTCCATAGTTAAGCCCCCAGGTTCAGTCATTATTTAAACTCGGTGAACATACCTATAGGTAGTAATAAGTATATACATACCTACTTACTTTCCATGTAGAAAAATATCTTTAGTGCAAAAGGTATTATAGCTTGAGAACAAAAAAAATTAGATAAGTACAATCGTGATAATAGTTATAATCTCTCCAAGACAGGAGAGGCGGCCTCAATGGATTTATGGTCTACCATTTTTGGACCGCGAGCGCACGTAACTGAGCTCTGTGCCCTTCCGCCTCGCGTTGGGGTAGTTCTTCTCAGAAGAAAACCGACCCGTGAGTTTTTGCCTCTAAGTGTCTGGGCAATGAGCTGGTTAGAACAGAATATAGGTCACAGGTCACCTCAGAGGAGACCGTGCGATATCTCCGCTGAGGTATGGTCCTCATTGCGACCACCATGTGTGGTTTTCGCAGGACGGCTATGTTGCTGTTACGGTTAACCCGAAAAGTAAAGCCCGTTAAGAGACGCACCGAGGGGTGACATCTCTTTCGCGCAAAGTAGTAGCCACTAGCGCATCTCATGCCATCTCCTGACATTGATTTTGACCATTTCTCCACAATATGACCACGCAAGTGTTCTCGCAATTGGGAAAAAAATTAGGTGTTGTAGTCAACAACAGACTTATTTTTTACTCCAATCCCCTAACGGTCTCGGAGATTCTGCACAAAATCTAGAAAAAAATCTAAACTTTAAATATACTAGATATGTTATAAATTGAAACTTGAAAATGAATATGCAATATATGAAATGAAATTATATATTAAAATGAATATGACTATTTAAAGTGTATTGAGAATAGCTAGTTTTTTTAATGTTGTCGTTAATCGATTTAACTAGAGGGCGCTTACCGGCGTACCGTAATGTCGGTTGGGTGAAAGCGCTCAAGGGTCGTAGGAATATTTCCATGATTATAGTGTTTATCGATTCGAATTTTTTTTCATTATCTATTAACATAAATGAGATTAATTTTCAAATTAAAGATAATAGACATTGACTTTACAAAGAAGGATTGATTATGGCTAAAGTTGAATAATAATGTTGCAGTCCAATACTTGCATAACAAACACCGGCCAAGTGCGAGTCTGACTCGCGTATAAAGGGTTCCGCACCATCGTGCATCGTTTTATATATCCTAACTATCGTAAGTGTACCAGTGGTGGCCACGGTACCAGTAATGGCCAAAAATAGAAAGAAACATCTAGAATTCGGACATGAGCGAATGTTTTTACATTTGGATCACTGTGACATAGACTTTAGACATCGAACTATCTAAGTTTGACGTTTTATTGAATTCAGTCAGTTATATGTACAAATTTGCGCGAATACAAAGTGTAAGGTTATTTGAAATTGACAACGACGGCTTTTCTTAAGGAAATCGTTAAGGCGGTGAGCAGAAAGTTTCACTTGTAAAATAGTATTGCTTAATTAAAATCAAAATTAGTGTTGTTTCATGTGTGAGCCATAAAATAAAGATAAACTAAGACTAAGACTGGGATATCCATTAATGGATTTTCCCTGGCCAAGACTGGGTCACAAAACTACAACTTTTATTTGTTAAATTAATTGAATCCAGCTTTGCCGTATCTCACGCGTAACACATTATAAATATTAAATAAGGACTGGACTTTACAGTTTCACTATATTCAGTGCTGAAACTTTCACAATTTTGGTAATATTTCACAAAAACCAGTTTTTTTTTTCTTAAACTGGCCACCATTGGGTCATTTACCATAATATTATAAATGCGAAAGTAACTCTGTCTGTCTATCGCATTCACGTTAAAACTACTGAACTGATTTAAATGAAATTTGGTACCCAGATAGTCTAGAGTCTGAGAAAGAAAATAGGCTACTTTTTATCCCGGGAAAATGGTAGATCACCCGGCTACGCGGGTGAAAGCGCGGAAAACTACTTGTGATTATATAAACCCTAAAAACAAAAAGCACGTTTCCAGTAGCACCGGCCCCATTACATTTATTTTGATTTATTTGTCGTTATAGCAGTAAGAGACATACACACTTCGACGGTACATACTCGGCGATAAATACATAATATTACAGATTATGAGATACAGGTGACAGACGGACGGATGAACAGAGGCTTAGTAGTAGGATCCCGTTGGTTACCCTTCGGGTACGGAACCCTAGAAAGTAGATAATTTCTGCCCTAGTAACATTTAACATAGTTTTGGGTTGAAATTGCTAAATAAGTTTGCGCTCACATGATCGTGTCTTACAATAATTGGAGAGTAGGTACTGCAGCTACAATGTGTAATAACAGTTGGTGAGTAAAGAGCCGTGTGTAGGGCTCACGTTTGAGGGATAGTACAACAAAAAATATCACAAAGGACTACCTATAAAATAGGATATTTGAATCCCTCAGACTAACAGTAGCATTTCGAGTACAGCGTGCGCAGGTGGTTTTCATTTATTAAGGTACACAGTTAGTTTATTAATTACTTTTATGTGTAGATAATTTACTTTTAAAATTGTGCTTGCACTGCGTTTGCATGCTTACTAACTTGTGCTGTCTTTGTAAAATCTTTTTGTGTATGTAGATAATAATTGCCATAATTTCAGAGTGGAATTTTAAAACGGATCAATTAGAATATAATAAGTAGGTATTACTATAAAGGTTGAAGTTACGCGACTATGGTATTAAGTGACTGTCTTGTACTTTGGAGTATTAATAACTAACTATCGGTGTTATCATATCGGAAAATAAAATAAAACAGTTTTTATTCAACAACGCGACTGTGGTGGAGTTGTTGTCGGGTGTTGCAACGAAGGTCATGGTTCCGAATCCTACAATGCGCTTAAGCTCTCTGTGAAGAAAAACATCGCGAGTAAACATAGCACGATGGCTAGGTACCTACTTTGTGCTGGCTACCACCTAAGTATAGTTTGTAAAACTACCGCCAAACCCCTCTTGGTGTGTTCCGGCATCTCCGCTTGAGAGCCAGAGGCTTTGTATTCTAGGCAATCCCCTTTATATTGATGCCAATAGGCGGCGGCGACGAATTACCCATGAGGTCGACTGTTTGTCTGTATGTCAACCCCACTGACATAAAAAAACGCTTTGAACTGGCCAATGGGGATGGAACATAGGTTATATATATTAATCAATTATTACAAAATACCTACTGTACTAAAATAAGATAGGTTCCTTTTCAGGATGATTCACCACGTGTTCCATTCTGATTCCTGTTGGATTCTCTACAGCATATTACTGGCGAACCAGCTACTTGTAAAAACTGAAAGTGCGGTGGTTCCTGCAGAAGGATCTATAGTTTCAAACTTATTCCCATTAATTTCCGCAAACAATCCCCTTGTATCTGGCTACACCAATCCCTATTATAACCAGTATAAGGGTGTGGCTATACCAATAATTTCATACTCCAGCGAACATAACGGAAATGGAACTTATTCTTTCAGGTAGGTACGAAAACTAATTTCTAGCATGGAGTACCTATTCATAAATTTAGTGCATGTAAGGTATTTCTTGAAGCCAGAGGCATGAATTATACCTATGTTTGACATGACGTTTAGTCAGCTACAGTTCATGTGCTGTATTAAATTAGTTTTGAGTTTTAGAAACAGATTGCGTGTATAACCTAGATTTTTTTTTAGTTTCTCCACTGCTGATGGCAAACAAGCTCAGGAAAATGGGTATATTAAAGACACTTATATAGACAACGCTGGCGAGCCTCAAGCCACACAGGTGAAGTATTTGTATAATTATTAGTCGTAATAATAGGTCTAGCAACCACTCTGTGGATTGCACTTAGGATCCGTTTTTTGGAACAAATTCTATAGCTATGCTAAGTTTTGTCTGTCTCTTCACCCGTTGTTGCGTGAAAGAGAAATAGATATTTATGTATTTGCACTGTGTAATTTCAAACGACAATAGAGTCTGCTTCCATATTAATTAGTAGCTTCCTTGCATAATGCGCACTCGGGAATCTTCATGATTACCGGGAAAGAATATTTATCAAAACAGAATCAATGAGTCAAATTATATTCAGATACCTTCAGCCGTTCTAGCATGATTGTGTAACAAACACCAACATACATATATGTACCTACTAATATAAATATTTATCACTTTTTCTTTTTATTTTAGGTTGTACAAGGAAGTTATGCTTATATTTCCCCAGAGGGTGTACCCATCCAAGTTAGTTATGTAGCTGATGAGAATGGTAAATTATATTTGATCTATATAAATCTATCGATAGGTAATTGGTAAAATCACGATAAGGTCCAAAAATTACAATAAATACTTAAAAAAGTTTAACATTTACAAACTGAGGCGGGAGGTGTAGCTTCATATGGATTATTTTCAACTAGAATCCTCTCGGACGTCCGCGAAAAACTCTACTAAGGTTTCATTACAATCTGATCAATGATTTGTGGACAATTAGAAGACGAATATAAAAATATTATTTTTTATTTATACTTACTGTTTTATATTTTTTATATGCTTCATAAATGTATTGCGTTATATGGTGTCTTGTAAGATAATAATTTGGTTTAAATTTTTTAGGATTTAGGCCATCAACAGTTTATATTAGATCCGATGAGAAAACAGTCATACCGCAATTTGGACATATCAAAGATAAGCAAATATTCCTCCCATTGAACCGTAATAATCGATACAATTATCGCAACCGTTTTTTTGGACAATACAACAATAGATTATACGACCCCAGGTACCCCTACGACCCCACGAAGTAGATCTGAACCTAAAAAGGTCTTAAAAGAAGAAACAAGAAAAGGCATATTTTAACGCTATTCTTTGTTTAATGTAAACCATTTTTTACAACAAATATATTGTTTTGAACAAATAAAATCCTTGATATTCAATTACCCCATGCATTTTTTTTACATAAATACCTACCTACCCATACAAAACTTAATAAATGAAAAATGCAATTATATTTAAATTGATCCCGCTGCTTATTTAAGTATTCCCATAAGGGTTCCGATTTTCTTTTTAAGGCACCCACGGAACACTACAAAACTTTTTTTTTTACTAACTACTTTTAGACTAAACTTTTCTACGAACTTGTACATATTTGCGGATTTGTCACATAAAACAGTCAATAACTTATTAAAGTATAAGAGAAACAAGCTTTACATTTAGTACAATGTGAAACATAAGCGCTATGCAAATTCAGTAATATTTTTAAGAGGTGTCACGTTTTCGAAAAATATCTTATTGATGTAGGTCACAGACAAGTATGCCTGCTTGTAACTTGTTTTGATGATCCGTTAAGTTAACAGGGCTTAAATATCATGTTACATAATTTGTTATAGGTATATTATACAAGTAAAGGGACAATGTCGTTGATAGTTCTAAAGCAAGAGCTTTGAGTAAAATTTCTGTTTCCGCTAATTGTATTTTGTTAATACATTTCATTTTTCAAATTATGAAATACTTATCCATTGGGGGTAGGGCTACAAGCCGTAGGAGCTGAGGTGGTAAGGAGCTTTTTGATATTCTCTGTAAACCATATGGCGTAGCTTTCCATACGAATAACTCAAAATTATGTACTCGCTTAGTATATTGGCATAAAGTATTTAACCGCCTTGAATGACTATTGGCAGAAAGGCCTGTTTGAATTGTATTTTCCATACCTACGTAAATGCTCGTAGACTGATTTTTAAAGCATGATGATACACAGTCAATACGTAACAGTTGAATAAGGGCTTGCAAACTTCGTCAACATAATCGTAAAACGTAAGTATAATGGAATATGCAGCGATGCGCAATTGCAACCAAACTCATATAAATACCAAGGTAGGTGGTTCCAAAATGCATCATTCCACAGCTGGCCAGTGTATTGTAAATACTTACAATATGAAGATTATCGTAAGTTTTATATCAGATTTTATTTATGTGGTAATCATTGATTCCTGTTTATAATTGTAAAATATTTTTAGGCAGTTTTGGTTTGCATTCTCGGCGCTGCACAAGGGGACGTTATTAACATTCAACCAGCATACGCTCTTCAGCAGCAACAACAATACACTACGGACCCTATTCCTATCATAAGTCAGGAACAGATTGTTAACCCCGATGGATCATATAAATGGAGGTATTTTTTCTATAATTGATTTATTTCAACAATTGAGTCAATGTCTTTTTGAAATAAAATATGTTAGGTACTAATAAAGAGTAATATTATATTGTAGTTACGAGTCAGGAAACGGAATAGCGGCTGAGGAGCTAGGTTATGTAAAGAACTTGGGTGTGCCTGAGCACGAGGTGCAGACGGCCCAGGGACAGTATCGATATACGGCACCCGATGGACAGGTATATATAAAAAAAAATTCCCACTTATTCAGACAGTTTAAATCTATCAAAGCTTTGTAATAATGCACCTTTCCAGCTGTAAAAAATAAATCACTCATCAGTCACATCAGTCGTGGTGTCACATTAAATAGCTATGTTTGCACATTTATTTTATTTTTGTATCATCTATGTTATGTCGTATTTTAAAGTAGGCCATAATCCCCAGAGCGTAGTTTTTATATTCCTAAATTAATGTAATGTGTTTATGTGATATCATTTTAATTGCACAAATATAAGTTAAAATTTAAGTCTATGATTAGTTGACTCTAGCAGATATAAAGTATATAAATTGATATTTATTTTTATTAGGTCATTCAAGTGCAGTACTTAGCTGATGAGAACGGGTTCCAGCCCCAAGGTGCTCATATTCCAACGCCACCACCGATACCACAAGAAATCCAAAAGACACTGGATTTTCTCGGAATCCCAACTCGAGAGCGTTAGTCTATAAAAAATATCGAATTCCTTGTGACGAGTGCTAACTTTTTAAGTAAGTAGGTAAGCAAACATACTTTCGCGTTACTATTTATCACAACTGAAAGTTGTATAAAATGGTAAGTAGGCCTTTTTACCAAATAGAACGAGCTAGCCACATATACCTACATTGTTACTATACTATAAACATTGATGGCATATAACATACCTAGTTAATAATATTTATTTCATTCCGAGATCAAGGCGCTATAATTACTACATGTATGTGCTGATTATACAAAATCATTGTAAACTTGAAAAATAGTACTTTTATAATATTTTTTTTTATTAGTTATAAAACGAGAAGGCAGAGTTACTATCGCATACATAATACTAGCGTCCGTCACGCGGTTTCACCCGCGTTTTCTGGGTGACCTATATCCTTTCTCAAGCTCAAGGCAGTATAGGTATCTCTGCACGGCAGTTTATTTCATAAAAATCGCATTAGTGGGAAAAATCGTGACAGAAGCTTCTTTCGCATTTATAATATTAGTAGGGATTAAAAGATTAATCGATGCAGACTAGTATCTATTAGTCCATATATTTAAGTAAGATATTATGTTGTTTAATATATTATTATTATTATTTTATTACTTTTATTATTATCTTACTAACATTGTAAATGGAAGAGTTTGGATCGATATAATAAACTTAGTTGCTCTATTACCCTAGAATACCTGAATGGATCTGGAAAAATAAAAAGATTATAGACTAGAATATTATTCTTACATAAAAAGCAATGAGTGAGTAACATGACGACGAATGTTTTACAATTTTAATTAATGTTATTTAAATTGAAATTGTAATGTATTGTATGCTTATTGAAAATATACTTATAAAGATTTTTTGTTATTCTTATTATTTTTATTTCCCTACCCAAAGTTTTGTGGGGCCTACTTTGCCCACTTAGCTGTCTAGAGTGAGTGGGGGTTTTAGTACAGTGAAAAATAATATTAAAATAATCACGCGACCACGTAAGCGATAGATAAATCACCGACCTCGTGGTTTCAGAAATACCTTCTTGTATGGAGCCATTAATTACTGAGCGATTAAGAGACGATAATGCTAATCACCGTTCGATTGAAGACAAATCTGAAAGGCTCAAAGAGTCTCATCCAAACAGATGAAATATGGCACCCGACCCCGGTTGCTCAACAACCGGTCAGTTCACTTTCCCCGCAACCCGTGTCAAGGTCGAGCAACCGTCGCATCACATCGCCATAAACTTATGAACACGATAAATATAAAAAAGTTAAATGTACTTACTCCTTAAAATATCTCAATGATAAATAGGTAGGTAGGTACATGCACCGTGGTATGAAGGTAGTAAAGGCAAATAAAAAGGTATATATCCTCGGATAATTTTAATTATTTTGCCTAAGAAAAAACTTTGATAAAACAAAGTATTATAATTATACCTATGTAAATACTTGAGCGAAGGTCATCATCATTCATTCAGTCATCATTAACAGATTTAAATTAATAGGTATATTTTTTTGGTCATGGGCGTTAAAATATTGCCAAAGCAATAATTTGACAGTGTTCAAGCAAGATCAACAAACTCGCAGGTTTAAAATGTCATATGACTTCATCACATTATCATAGCCATACATCAGTCATCCACATGCCACTCCCAACAAATAGATGTTAATGCAGCAATAGATAGCAGAATTTGCCTGAAGACATTCTATTGACTAAATGTGCCTACAACGTGATTTACATAATCGATATGAGTGAAATCCTTTGTTGTCTGAATATCTTTTCACATAGGATGACTATTAAAGATGCGTATTAGATAATACTAGGTACTTATACGTAATCGACAATAATTATTATTTTAGTAAAATAATGAACATTTAAGTAAGTACAAGAAATTATATTACCTGTTTATCATTATAAGATATGCAGAGTGACCATTATAAAAAAATCCGGTCAAGAGCGTGTTAGGACACGCGCAGTGTAGGGTTCCGTAGTTCAATACTTTAAGAATACATATACGATTTACCTACTTAATCATTTTGCTCAATATTGAGGTGGCAACGAAATGGTTAAAAGTCGTATTCGGTTGATTTTAGAACCTTTTTTACTTGGCCGACTATAACTCGTTACACCAAGTTAAAACTGATTCTTCGAATGAGAAAACAAGCTCAACAAAATGTTGACTTTATATCTTAGGGGCTGATAGCAGGCGACAAGAAATTGCATCAAATTTTAGACAGAGTTTCGCTTGTCCTAAAAAAATACATAATACATACATAAAAACGTTTGGTCGGCCACCGTTAATATTATTCGGGTTAGGTAGCTGTTTCATTTCAAGTTTATTTCAGAAATTAAATACCTATGGACAAAAGAGCATGAAAGTTAACTATAAAGTATAAAATTTTGTATATATAAGCGATCTATTGATTAGTCGAGTAAATCTATACTAATATTATAAAGAGGAAAGATTTGTTTGTTTGTTTGTTTGTTTGTTTGTTTGTAATGAATAGGCTCCGAAACTACTGGACCGATTTCAAAAATTCTTTCACCTTTGGAAAGCTACATTATCCCCGAGTAACATAGGCTATATTTTATCCCTGTGTTCCCACGGGAACGAGAACTACGCGGGTAAAACCGCGGGGAGGCAGCTAGTAGTTAAATATAACAATAAAGTAGTGCTTGCGTTAAGGCCAATACTGAACAAATGGAAAATCCGTTAGGTTTGTTGACAACCATTACGTCGCCCCCGCCAAGTTGTCATACATGAGTCGAGGTAATGCATCTACTGTTTACTTATTTCATTGAATTAGCGACATCGCAATGAATTGTGAAATTAGGACTGCAGGGAGGTGGTCAAATGGATCTAACTATAAATACTGAAAATATCAGGATCTAAAGCATCAGTCAAGATACAGTAACATCTGTTGTTTGATCAACTATCAACAAGTCATTCACAATGAAGTCTATTGTAAGTGTTTATTTAAGACAACGATTAATATTCGTGAATTACATATAAACAGTTCGTCAGTGAGATTTAAAGTTTAGCGATATTTATTATAAATCACGGCCTCGTGAAGAGCCTTTATGTCCTACGTAAAATATTTACTTGAAAACATTATTATCTATTATATATTTAAATAGATGCACCTACTGATTAGATGTGTTACTTAATTAAAAACGAGTTATTTCATTTGCATTATTGTTTCAGGTTATGATATCTATGCTGTTCGCGGTGGCATTTGCCGCCCCACAAGCCCCCACTGAGCCTATTCCGATCCTTCGCGACGACAGCCAGATTAACGGTGATGGATCCTATCAATACGCATACGAGACCGGCAATGGTATCAGCGCTGATCAGAAAGGAGAACTCAAAAAGGTGGGAGATGTTGAAGCTTTGGAAGTTCAAGGCCAGTTTCAGTACCCGGGAGAAAACGGAAACATTCAGTTGACATACACGGCTGATGAAAATGGATTCCAGCCCCAAGGCGCTCATTTGCCCACCGCTCCACCAGTACCTGAAGCCATCCAGCGCGCTCTCGCCTACCTCGCCACCGCCCCGCCCCAGCCTGAAGCTGCTGCACCTCAAGCCAGTCGACAATAGTTCTTCATTGTTACAGACAAAAATACTCATAGTCACTAAGTTGTGATCTGTATTTTTTTTATTTTTTTACTTTACCGATAAATGTTTGAATAATAATCGTCATATTTATTTCTACCTCTAATAAATATTTTGCAAAGTTCCAAACAAGACTTTACTGAACAAAGACATGACAGTATTAAAAGTGTATAGACAACTAAGTAACCTATGATCAGATGAGTGTATATGTACCTACTTACATTGGTTTAAAGTTATTTGACTAGTTTATAGTTAAATGAGTTTAGCCAATGAATTTCAGTACGAATGAAGGGCGTACGCCACGAAGTTGTGGGCAGACAGCTTTTATAATAAAATACCAGAATATCAGTAAAATTTTTAACAAAATCAACAATTCAAATCAAATTATAGACTTGAATAGTAATCTTATGTAACTGTTTATTCAGTTCTCACTGGTTTTGTCACTAAATATATAACAAATTTACATAAAAATCTACTATACAGTTATTAGGAGTATTTTTAAATTTTGCGGTATATATCTAACTAGTGGCTCCCCGCGGTTTCACCCGCGTTTCCGGGATAAAAAGTAGCCTATGTGTTATTCCAGAACATATTCTAGCTCTGTGCCAAATTTCAATCAGATCCCTTCAGCCGTTGGAGCGTGAAAGAGTAACAAACATCCATACATACATCCATACTTACAAACTTTCGCCTTTATAATAGTAGTAGGATTTATGGTAATAGTTACTTATTTATTTTACAACAGAAGTCAATTCAGACCTAATCAAAGCAAGTTTGTATTGTACTTATGTATGCGGGGCGATATTCAACGAGTTGTATTAGCTCATAACTTCTTCGAAATGGATATTTGTATTATTTAAATTCAAATTTTTACATTAAAGTATGGAATTTTAATTTAATGCAATGACTTGGAGAGGATATTATGACAAAATATAACAAACCGGTTGCCATTGTGGTTAGTGACCCCGACTTTAAAGCCGCGGGTCGTGGGTTCGAATCCCACCCAGGGCAAATTTAGATGCATGAATATGTTAATTTATTTTTTGTTGGAGGTAACCGACAGAGGGCTTACAAAATTGTAAACAGACTTTTAACTTAAAAAATAGATGAATGTCATATTATGGTCCTCACTGAAAGATACATAATAAAAATAAAATAAAACAGAAAAATATAATAACGATATTAATTATTAGGATTAATGGAAAAATTGCTGACTAGGCCGATGCCTCAGTTTTGGGGTGCTAATATTGAATACTAGTGGCTCCCCGCGGTTTCACCCGCGTTCCCGGGATAAAAAGTAGCCTATGTGTTATTCCAGAACATATTCTAGCTCTGTGCCAAATTTCAAGCAGATCCCTTCAGCCGTTGGAGCGTGAAAGAGTAACAAACATCCATACATACATCCATACTTACAAACTTTCGCCTTTATAATAGTAGTAGGATTAGACAGTCTGTTTGTTCTGTCTGGATGTAAATATCTATATGAGTACCTATGTATTTTGAAAGTAGTATATCTGGTTATTATATCACATATCAGCTCTGGCTTTGGAATCAGATTGACCATGTGTGAAAAATGTCCCAGGATATCTATTATTTTTAATTAGTTATTTGTAATTGTAAATATGTATTTACAAGACTAACGTGTACTAAATTGAATCAATTGTCATTGTTTACTTCATTTATTGAAATGACGTTGTATTATATTTCTGAGACTACATTATATTGATTACTAGTGGCTCCCCGCGGTTTCACCCGCGTACCCGGGAGGTCTTCCATTTTCCCGGGATAAAAAGTAGCCTATATGTTAATCCAGGTTATAAGCTATCTTTATTCCAAATTTCATTCAAATCCATTCAGTAGTTTTTACGTGAAAGAGTAACAAACATCCATACATACAAACTTTCGCCTTTATAATATTAGTAGGATATATTGAATGTATAAAGAGTTTAAAAACTCCACGTAAAATGATCATCGTTACATTATTATATTATTGTTAGAAATAATAATAATTTTTTTTTCATATGTCCATAGTAGGGATATATATACCTTAAAACTTAGAAAACATATTCAAAATAAAAACATGTTTTCATTAAATTAGTGAGATGTAATAAAAATAATACCTATAGTCGGATTAATAGTTCGAGTCAGAAAATTTACAAGTGCAACTGTCACTGATACAAAAAAGGGTGACCCGCTACAATAGTGATGTTCGGCAGTTTTGTTCTTTCAGTATCCGATACATAAATGTAGTCGAAAATCCCAAAATTTAATTTTTTTTAAACTAAATTTGAATTTAATTGAAACCAAAATTAAATAAATATAATCGAATAAATGTTATTAATTTAATTAACCTAACATAGGCTAATCATCCAATTCATGCTTAATTTAAAAAAAAATGAATAAATGTACTATTGTCCAGTACCCGTACAAATAGTCACTTCCAAAACAAAATGGGGTCCATAGCGTGACGAGTGATGACTATAGTTCTTCCAATAGCCCAAAACAAATAATATACATAAGAGTATTTTATGTAATATTTAATTACCTACCGTGTATGTCTTCTGTTTTATTACCATAAATTACATATTTTTATTTATATAAAGGCAATTTGACATTGAATAAAAAAAAGGAAACTCTAGTCGAGTTTCCTTTGTCCTTAGCCGACTTTTAGTTGTAAAAATTCGAATCTACCACAACACTATTTATTTGGGACTAAAAAAGTGCAACACTGGAAATGTCATTTCTCTGCCTACAATGAATAATCTGATTATAGCTAACTTTTGAGACATCCTGCAACTTATATGAAAGTCAACAATAGCATTGAGGAAAAAGTACTAGAAACTCCTTAGTTACATGGAAGAGAAAGTTTAACTGTATTGATACTAGAGATGATAAAAACGATAGTAAAGTTATTAAACATATTAGAAATGAAGATTTCTGCTACTCAGAGCCAATTAACATAAGTTTTTGGTGTGTACGTAATTAAAATTGTAAATATTTTACTTAATGCTTAGGTGGAATCTACTACTATTATACCTCATATCAACACCACGATATATTGCATCAGTCAGTAGTAGTCGATGTAAGTACATAGTACTGAGTTTATTGCCAGCTCTTCTCTGAGCTTATTGCCGACTCTTCTCAGCAAAACCAACCTACCGAACCGAGCGTTAGAGTCTGACTATTCATAAGTGCTTGTGAAGTCCTATTTGAATAAAGAACATTTTTCATTTTCATAATAATACATATTTCGTAGTTTGATGAGTGAGAACACTGTCCAGTGTCATTTCAGTAATTTATTGCAATTTTATTCTCGAAATGTCACCTACTTGGCAGCCATATAAAACTTGTTGTATTGGAAAAATAGGTACCTATATATTAAAATATCTTGAAAGGTTACTTACTGAAAAATCTGATTTAGGTGACATGTAGCAGGACAAAATCAATGGTAATAAATAATGCATTAAAAGATAATAACTATTGAATAAAATTATATTATTATGTATGGAACACTCGGAGCGCGACTCTATACAGAACTTACCGGGATTATTTGTTGTGTAAATGCTTCCTCTTTTACGATGGATTTAATCGGTAGGTAGGTACTGTTTAAAATTCTCGCTGTTAGACAGACCGGTTGGCTTTATGATTAGTGACCCTGACTTGCCGGCCGGCGGTCGTGGGTTCGAATACCACCCAGAACAAACATTTGTAGGCATGAATATGTCTGTTTGTTCTGTGTGTGGATGTAAATATCTATATAAGTATTTTTTTTTCTGACCCTTTGGATATCGATGTGCACCGCCCCCGCGGCGGTCACACGTTGCCATATTTGTGGCGATACTTTGGCCACAATGTGTGTGGTGAGCGGGTTTCTAGCTTTCCGCCGGAATCGAACTTCGATGCGGTCGTCCTCCTCGCTCAGTCCACTAAACAGATGTTTGTTTTGTGCCCTCATCGCTTTTACCACTTCCTCGTTTGTGTTACATTGCAGGACTCCATACAGGACAATGAGTGGGTCTTTGTTCTTAACCTCCTCTACGTTCAGCTCCGCTTCCTTTATCCGGGCTCTAACCTTCCTAATCTCCTCCGGGTCCCTACATCCGATTATAACTTTCTTGTATTTAGCTTTCCTTATCCTGTCTATTCTTACTCCTTCCTCTATATAAGTATTTGAAGTCAGTAGGTATATTTAGTATAAATCAGCTATTTGGTTACCATATCATAAGCTCTGCTTACTTTGGAACCAGATTGGCCGTGTGTGAAAAATGTCCCAGGATATTTATTTATTCTCGGGATTCTAATTTTGAGAGAGTATGAGTCCACAGAGAAAATTCAAGAGATGTTGTAAATGAATAAATAAATAAGACCGACTTTAGACAAAATTCATCTATCATATATGAAATTGAGTATAGCTTGGTAATAAAAATCTGTTTGTTTTATTTTACCTATCGGAATTTACATAAAAATCATGTGAGGTAACCTCGTCAAACCGGTTTCTCGTCAAACTGGAATCCTATTGTGCCCTACCTATCGAGATATGTTTATTAAATTTGTATTACAAATATATAACATATACCTAATAGTAACAGATGTTTAAAATAGCATATAAATCAATCTACAAAATATTACTAGGGCTGTGGGCCATACGTACTTATGGTAACTCGTAGTCATATTATTCTGTTAAAATTTTGAATTACATATGTAATAATTGCTTTGACAAAAAATGTTTTACAGATATGCAGAAATTAATTGCCATACCATTGGTAAAGAGCATGCTGTTGTCGAGTTAACGCAAGCGTATGACTGTGTACGCACATATATTGTCGAATTTATTCTGACGTGTCAAATGGTGCAATACCATCCAGAGGTGGTAGGCCGCATAGTGACCCGCTCGTATATATACCGATATAACACAGTTAGAAGAACATTGTCTAGTACCTTCACCGACATTCATAAACATACACAAATACAAATATGAAGACCATCGTAAGTGCCAGTGATAGTATTTAAATAATCATAAAATATAGTTTTCATAAGGACAAGTGTCGCGGTTCCTTGCAGTGTTTATCTTAAGTCATCGGATTAGAAGTTTCATCAATGATACTTATTAACAACGATAAATCGTAGAACCTTTTTAAATTTGAAAATCGTACCGTACTCACATTACATGAAATTATCAACTGCTAATCTACCAAATTATTTCAGATATTTTTCGGACTATTGGCAGTTGCCGTAGCTGCTCCTCAGGCTCCAACGGAACCTATTCCAATTTTAAAACAAGAAAGTGACATTAACCCCGATGGCTCATACCAGTACTCATACGAAACCGGCAATGGTATATCTGCTGATGAAAGAGGAGCCCTCAAGAACATCGGTGCCGAAGAGCCAGCATTAGAAGTTCAGGGTCAATTCCAATACCCCAGCGATGACGGTACTAACATTCAGCTGACCTACATCGCCAACGAGAACGGTTTCCAGCCCCAGGGCGCGCATATCCCCACTCCTCCCCCGGTACCTGAAGCCATTCAGCGAGCGCTCGCCTACCTCGCGACCGCCCCGCCCCAGCCTGAGAAGAGACGCTAAGTTCCATTCTGAACAATCATAGGTTAATGCCAGCAATGTTCACCATATGGACTGATGCCGCAGTAAAAACTTAATAAGTGCCATTGTTGTATGTTAATGTTTTACACTGCTGACATTTATTTTTATGAGAATGTATATAAAACTGAATAATAACTATTTTTATAATTTTAATGTATATAAATAATATTTTTTTTACAAAGATTTATATTATTTTTTACTATTATTCATCTAGTTTAAATAACTTCACTGAAATGATCACCTGTACAAAAATGATAAGGTCGACCAATAAGACTAACTTGCTTATCTACCTTAGCTGTCAATAAAACTTATCACTGATTCTAGAAGGTAGACAAGGCAAAAACTTTAATGTAAAATGGTACAAATCCTATTACTTTGCCATAATATATATCTCCTTGGTATCTTAATTCATTTTAAATTACAATAATGAACAAGCTTTTGTCCAGTACCAAATTTAAAAATACATAGGTATATATATGCAGCTGTACGTAGAAATTCCTCCTTTTTAAAGTTGTTTAATAAATAAGCACGATGGCGCACTGCTCAATTAGTACTGTAACTAAACAACATCTTCACAAAAGAATATTAAGTACATACGAAAATAAAACTAAATGAGTAATTGTAGTCATTGCATAAAGTATGGTTGCATACGAAAATTTCACCTAAGCATATTTATTTGACACTAATTGACTAAACAGCATATTTAGTGTCTTTATGATGCAAAATTTTAGAGTTAGAGATATTTAGGTTTTAAGTAGTTAAGAGTTAAGCAATTACCTACAATTAGCGAAGCTCTGAATATCTATCAAATATGTTGTCATACCATTAAATAGACATATACCAGACAAAATGATTTTAGTCAGGTAAGCCAAATAAACCTACAACCTTACGACACGCATTATTCATTCGTGTTTTTATTCAAAATTACAGGAAAATTAGGTAAGTATAAGTAGATGCTAGTTGCACGAAAATATAAAGTTAATACATATAGGTACCTAATTGTGATTAGTTACAACTTAAAAGTATTAATACCTATTATATGAATTTAAACGAATGTACCTAGACCTAGATATATTTCTAACTAAAATCTGCCGTGGTGGCTCAGTTGGGAACGCACCGACTCACGATCACGAGGGTGCAGGTTGAAATCCCTGGCCCGTACCTCTGAGTTTATAAAAACTTACGTACGGATTCACACCACTGGCTTTCGGTGATGGAAAACATCGTGAGGAAATCTGTATGCCCGAGATGTCACAATTAAAAGGCATGTGAAGACCGCACTAGGCCCGCGTGGTGGACTATGGCCTAAACCCCCTCGATTTTAGGGGAGGCTCGAGCTCCTGTGTGGAGAGGTATATGAGCTGATGATTAATGACATTTCTAATATTATTTGAATACTAAGGTCATTGTATAATCATAAAACTACTTAATTGCAATTATATTTTAACGTGTTACGTTAGAAATATTTAAGTATTTATTTATTTCTAATATCCCTGAAGAGGTAGACAGAGGTCCTTTTGCTGAGATACATTCGATTTCCAATGTATGTCGTATATCTCTTCAGTCAATTCGTAAAATATTTTTTGATTGAATAAAATTAATAAAAAATAAGATTTGTATCTAAAGACATCCTTTAAATGAAATGTATATTTAGTAGCCGCCGTTGCCCCACACAATAATATACCTAACTATGTAGGAACAACCTATTAAAATAATTAATTCTAAAAAAGTTTCATCTAAATAACTCTATTGATAGTAGGTACAGTTGAAGAATTACCACCATATTATTAGTTAAGCGTTACTCTGGTTATCTGGTACCTACTAAGTAAACAAGTAAGTCAAGGTTAAATTTTACACACAATTAAAACATTCATGTTTGCCTATCCGTCCCAAAGCGGATCTTCTAATATTACCCAATAAATTACCGAAATATTTGTTTAACCGCCAATTGATAAAGGTCTCTCTTGGTAAAGGTAATTACTGAATAGGTACCGTATATTATTCGAGGTTGTTGTAATTGATTTCAATAAATAATATAAATTTGGATTACTTGATTGCTGGTTACAGTTTAATACAAGGGCAATAAAATGAGATGAACAATCGCCAATCTAGATCCAGACTAAAATTTAACAAAGCTTAAGTACCTATATTATAAAACTACATTCTGGAATAATATATAGGTGTTTGGAAACAAGTAAGCTCATAACGTTATAATACATAAGTACTTATGCACATATACCCGCATTACCTATAGTTTTGACGTGTCTGAGTTAAACCACATAAATGTTTGTCCCGGGATGGATAAGAACCCGCAACCAGCGGCTCGAACATGGATAGCTTATAAAAAATATCATCTCTACATCTAGCGGCAATACTTTGAATTTCTTAAATTTTTGGTACCGTATAGCAACCAATAATATCAACGTATTGATTCAATCCGAGGTATTTCAAGGTAGATATAAGAGATGGCGTTTTAAAGCAGATACCTAACTGATAAGGTGCATTAAGGATCCATAGCTCCGACGCTGCGTTGCTCTCGTGCTCTGATACTTTTCCTTACTAATAGATATAAAAAAAATATTTTTAAATATGGTAGGTATGTAGAATATAGTCCATGCAGGTATGACCCGATATACAATATTAATCCATTAAAAATATTACTCAAAAGGTGTTAATGGTAATACGATTGCATATAATAAAAGTATTGCGTGCTTTATGACTACACGTTCTATTGAGCGTGACCCTGACGACCTGCTGAGGTGGTGGTAATAATAGTCGTTGACATTTAGACAAGTTTTGTCGAGGCCCGTCTTCAATATTTACGATATTAAGTCAGTTTGATTACTTGTTTTATAGGTTCATACGAGACTGGTAAACGTCCAAGGTCAACTAGGATTATCTAGGATACCATCGGTGAATATTTAATTGGTAGGTATTATAAATATCGGAATAAACTCTGTCTGTCTATTTGTTACGTTTTATATCTAAACCGTTTATTTGAATTTTGGTCCCTATAGCGATAAATTGGATTTTGGGTATAAAGTCTGTATTGAGAACTAATTTTTTCCTAAAAAATATATTTAGCAAACAGTTGTAAACCATGATAAAGTTATGTTATAACATAACCTTAAGAAACGTTACGAAATTTTCGCTTTCTTATTACCTCCGGGATAATGGCGGGAGAAATTTATAAGTTAGTGACGCGCCCTGACTATGCGCTGAGTGGGTTGTATTACGTATGATACCTAGGTACACTGATAATACCGATTCGCTGCCACGGTTTTAGGCGACCGGATTGCGTTCCCGTTACATAGTTTTTTATGACACCTGGTTGACCAGGTTGACGTACAAATATTAATACCACGGTGCTTAATCTACGCAGGTGAAGTGGCGGGCACCAAGTAGTGCAAAATTAAATTATTCATATTATATAAGAAACCTGAGATTCTATAGGTATAAATGTAAAATTTTGTATCTTATCTTAATAGTAGATACTATGAGGTTCTGAAAAGTAACATTTAGACGATGGCCGTTTCATGTTGTAGGTAATCATATTATAAGAGTGTGTATTAGGTATATATAGATGTTATAAATTTATCTTTCTTTTCTTGTAGCTTGAGTAGTGTTCATAAAACACTCGTCGTGTGCAACGATCTATATCTGTTTTTTTTTATTGTTTATAATTGTATATAAATGAATCTGCGTATTGTAGATATGTACGCGCATTACTTTTGTATTCGTTATAGCCAGGGCAAGGTTTGTATGAAAAATACAATCAATTTTAGAAAATATGGCGGAACAAAGTTCGCTGGGTCAGCTGATAGTTAATAAAAATGGGTTTCTTGCTAACAAAATTAAGCTGGTCAGCCCGATGATAGTCAGCGGCCCGCCCCAGTACAGAGAATACCTGTTTAAGCAAGCTAGAGCTCAACGACAAGGGCAAAAATAAAGTCGTTCACAAATTAAGTTTTGCGGTATAACTTTTCCCTGTAAATTTGATTAACTATTTGCATATTAGGGATATGGCGGCATAACGTGATCACTTCATGTTCTGGAGCACAGAACCTTCGTCAGTGTGCCATAAAGGTTAAAAAATACCTACTTGTATAATAGCTATTAATGTACCTACAATATATGACATGTAATAGATTCCTATTACATAATAACAAAAATTTTGTATTGTAACTGTTCAATAATAGGTAGGTAGATTGTTATGCTAAGCACTAGCATATGAATTAAAATAGGTACCTATATCATTTCAGCTATCCTATTTTCACACATGAATTGTCAGCTGCTTCACAACATAAACAAATAACATTTCGATATTTACTTAATTTTGCTACCAGATCTAAACTTACATATTCCTACAAGGATAGTTAAAGGTAGATATTACCTAATTTTGCTGGGCGATTACTTGATTGACTTTCTCGTAAGCGACCCTAACTTTTAAGCCGGAATGGGTCAGTTACCACCACGTATGGGTGCATAAAATGAAATGAACAATTCTGTTGTGGATATGAATATCAAACTGTAGGCAGCGACCTAAGCTCCATTTTTTATTATAAAACGGAGCTTAGGAAAATGTGTAACCACTTAGGTATTTTTCTTTTTTCCTTTTATTAATTTTTTCCGGGGAATAGTTTTGTTAGACTACTAGTTAATTCTATTTAAAATATACTATTTAATATATTCCGAACTAAGCAGAACTTGTTCAAAGGTGACCATAGTTGAAATTGTAATCAGATTCGCTTTATGCAAAAAAGCTCCAAATAAAATATAAAACATTTACTAATTCCACTTTGGTGTGAAATTTTGCTATGATATAAATCGCAGGTATAATAATTTATTTACGCAATTTTATGTCAGTAAAACGTATTTTTACCGTCGCGTCGTTGAATATGTGTATAGATAGATCAAAATCAAAAAATGAAGCCGGTTAAAATATATAATATACCAACGGGACCCTATTACAAAGCCTCTGTTGTCTGTCTATCCGTGTGTCTGACTTCACCATACTGTATCTCACGGTTCGTAATAGGCAGACAATGAAATTTTTTTGTGTAGGCTGGTGCCGCTAAAAAAATTATATTTGAAAATTGTTTATGCGCATACGTACAATTTAGTATCGAACCCTCGCGCATTGGCGCACGTGTCACTTGTCCGTTATTATCTTTATTAATGAGCATATGCTTGCTCATGCCTAATTAAGTTCGCTACGGCTTGACAGGTAAATATTAGCAATATCCAAAAGCATAATGCGGCGATCATCACTTGCCAAGAATCGTGTTTTATTTCATTTAATTTTCAAGGAGGAAACAAGTGCCACAAAGTGATTAAAAATAATTAAATTTATCTCCTTAGTTAAATGAAACTTAAATATTTTTGAGAATAATTTTACAAGTAAACAATACTAGCTTCTGCCCGCTACTTCGCTCCCATAGAAGAATTTGAGATAACCTATATAAATTTATATATCATTATTCATATGCCTATTATTCAAACCCAAATCATGTCGATTAAATGAATAATAAAAACATCAAATAAAGTCACTTCAGTACTTTTAATATTAGGTAGTCGGGATATTAGCTGACTAAATATTGTGTGGTTTAAGCTTCTTAGGATGCCATTAAAAACGTTATATATTTTAAAAATAGATCTCTCTCAACTTTTTTTTACTACACTTGAAATATATGATATAATGCTACGACTCTTAATTAATGCCCAATATCTATGGTAAACAAGTTGTCGCTATTATGGTTATATATATTGACGTGAAATTGTAAAAGATTTCGCCAAGGTCAATCTCTAATGTCATTGCCCTATGGCTGGGCGTATTTTTTGTATCTTCTATTCCAATATAAAAAGGATCACACCCATAGAAATGGTACCTGTTGTTTTTGGGAATCACGCAGAGCAGATCGCAGCAAAATGAAATTCCTGGTAAGTACAAAATATTTATTTACAAGCTATTTTCTTCGTTTATAGTAATAATGATCAATTAATAAAATAAAAAAAAATAAATAAATATTGTTTTCTCTAAGGTTTTAGCCCTGTGTGTGTTCGCTGCGAATGCAGCTGTACCAGCCTACCGTAGCAACACGCCTTGGCAGTTTTCTAAGGCTGTAGCCCAAGCCATATTACCTGTGAGGGAAAATGTAGTCCAGATTCCGGTGTCAACTGTTGCGGCTACCAAGAACCTTGTCAAAAACACCGAAGAAACAGCTGGTATCCTTGCCTCAAGTTCTGAAATCTCCCCTGAAGGTTTCAAGTACCAGTGAGTACAAAAAAAAATTGGAATTTCCTTTTAAGTGTGATAATTTTATATATCTATGGAGAAAGACTTCTGCGGTGGATAAGATGACCATAAAATACATAAAGATATTTGATTTCATTTTATCCTGTAGGTACCAGGATATTTATTTTAGGTATTGAAAAATTGCATCATATCTTATTACGATATCTTACAGGTACGAGACTGAAAATGGAATATCTGCATCGTCCGTTGGATCCCTGAAGAAAGTTGGTGATGATCAAGTTTTGGTAAGTAAATTTCAAATACACTCATAACTTTATCTTCAGTCAATAAAAGACAGTGACAGTGGCCTCTCGACTGCCCACATAGAATCGCGGAAACCGATGCTACGTCTAATCGGAGTCATTAACGATATCAGCGACAACGACATAGAGAAAGCCTTGGTTAACCAGAACACAGGTCTCGCCGCTGGTGCGAAGAGCGGGAAGGACATAAAAGTCATCCGTCGCACCAAAGGCAGGACGCGAGAGATCTGCAATGTAGTGCTAGAAGTCAGCCCAAAGATCTGGGAAGCGATGAAGGACAAACGCGTCAAAGTCGGTTATCAGATGGTAACGGCCATCGATCAATCCCCAATCGTACAGTGTTACCGCTGCATGGGATTCGGTCATAGAGCTAAAGAATGCGAGAAACAGGCATCCTGCGGCCATTGCAAGGGCGGCCACGAGAGCAGGGACTGCAGCGCCAGAGACAGTGCACCCCAGTGTGTTAACTGTGCTGGAAACACCTCGGGCGGGGACGACCACGCCGCGTACAGCCACCTTTGCCCGGTATGGCAAAGATTCGACCGAATGGCCAGAGCACGGGTCAACTACTTCTGTTGATACGGGCGCCACGGGCAACAACAACAGCAACAACGTTATACAGGTCATCCAATGCAACCTCGGACGCGGCAGCACAGCCACAAAGGAATTGACCCAATACATGCTCACAAATAACACACAACTCGTCTGCATTAACGAACCATACACGGGAAAAACTAAGAAACTCGCCAAAATTAATGGATATGAAATTTATCAATTCCCAGGTGAACAGACCACCAAAGCATGTATTGTGGTCCAATCCGGGCTAGCGGCCACCCTTGGCATGAGCAAATACTCGACACCAAACTTAAGCATAGTCCAATTCACCTTAAAAACAGGTAAGTTATATGTCTGCTGCGTCTATATAGAGCCAGATGCTGACGACCACAACACCTTTGACCATCTGGAATTGTTCCTCAAAGACACGCCTAACTCCAGTCATCTGATATGCGGCGACTTCAACGGTTGGCATCAGATGTGGGGCTCTCGCCAAACGAACCAGAGAGGGAAAGAGATCATGGATCTGGTTACAACCAACGATCTACACATATGCAACATCGGGGAGGAACCCACCTTCGAAACGGTAGCACAAGGCACCATCAGAACCTCCATCATCGACATCACTCTCACCACCAACAACTTTAACATGCATATCAAAGACTGGAAAGTCAATCACGATCCCATTCCTACATCGGACCATCATGCCATCACCTTCAATATCAACCACAATAAAAATACATTTAACAAGAAAAATAGCACTACAACCTTCCGATACAATACACATAATGCCAACTGGGACGAATTTGCAGAAACCCTTAAACAAGAAACGACTAAACAATCACTCACATCTCAAAATATAGAGGAACTCAATGCCAACCAAATAGACGTATTCATAGACCAAATCACAACATGCATAACCAACGCATGCGACAAAACCCTGAGAAAGAAAAGCTTTGCGTACAAACCTCCATGGTGGAGCTCTGACCTGGAAAACAAGAAGCTAAACGTAATACGCCTCCATCATCGACTTCGCGACCTCAAAAGATCAGGAAAAGACATTACCAACATCCTTAAAGAAAAGCAGGAAGCTCGCGAAGAATACGCTACAGCCATCAGAAAAGCGTCAACTGAAAATTTCCGAGAATTCTGCAACAAACAGGGCAAAGAAGATGTCTGGGCTGTCACAAATAGACTCCTCAAAAATACTCCACAACCCGAACCCCCTACCACTCTACTAATGGGAAATAACCGGTACACCAAAGACAGCACTGAGTCAGCGCAGGCATTGGTAGACCGGTTCTTCCCCGATGACACACAAGACGACGAACAACAAGAAAGCACAAGAACATTTACTGCAACGGTACCCGCCTCCGAAAATGACCTGGACTTCACAGAAAGGGAAGTTATCGAGGCTATAAAATACATGAACCCAAGAAAAGCACCCGGGATGGACCACCTCACTTCCGACATCTGCAGCATCTTTGTAGAACTGCACCCAAAGCTAACCACAAGTCTTCTAAACAGATGCCTTAAAACTTCGCACTTTCCCACTAAATGGAAGACCGCATTCATAAAAACAATACCGAAACCGGATAAAAAGAATTACAAGGATATCGGCTCATATCGGCCCATCGGACTCATAAACGTTTTTGGTAAGCTCCTGGAAAGACTGATTACTAAGCGATTAACATACTTCATGCATACCAACAATAAAGTAAACCACCTACAATTTAGCTTCAAACAGCAAACCTCTACGATAGACGCATTAGCTACAGCCATAGACACAATGAAAAGCGCCAAACGAAATAAAAAACTAGTAATAGCAACATCACTCGATATTAAAGGCGCATTTGATCACGCATGGTGGCCAGCCATCCTCAAAAGACTCAAACTCATGAATTGCCCAGGAAACATTTACAAAATCATCCAAAATTACATGACAGACAGATCCGTGACCTTAAACTATTCCGATGCATCTATTACCAAGAATCTCACCCGCGGCTGCGTTCAGGGGTCGGTTCTAGGACCGATCTTCTGGAATATTATCATGGACGAGCTACTGGACACATCTTTCTCCGAACACTGCCATATCCAAGCGTATGCCGACGACATCCTTTTGATCACCACAGGCAATAACTTGCAACAGCTGGAAGTAGTCACCAACACTGCACTCAACACCATTGCAGAGTGGGGCAAGAACAATAAATTAACATTCAGTCCGGAAAAAACCCACATGATTACCATCTCACGCAAAGCCCAACCAGCCAAAATTCACTTCAATAACGTACCCATTAACTTTAGCCACCATTTCAAAATACTAGGAATCATCATCGATAGAAATCTCAGTTTTACCAACCATGCCAAGTACATCACCGAGAAGACTCAAAGGATTTACCACAAGCTCTGCTTTTTCGTGCGCCCCACTTGGGGACTGCGAGCTGAAAATGTAGCCATAATATATGAGCATGTGATAGAGCCGATAGTCACTTACGCTGCGGAAATATGGGGCGGGGCGACAAAGTATAAAACGGTTCAACAACAGCTGAGAAGTCTGCAGAGAGGCTTCGCCATCAAGATGATCAGAGGCTTCCGCACCATCTCCGCCACAGCAGCAATAGCCCTTGCAGACCTCACACCGCTGGACATAAAAGTGAATGAAGTGGCGGACATTCAACGCACCAAACGCCTAGGAACGTCTCCGTACCTGCGGGACGATATAACGCTAGAAGGTCCAGTACACCACTCTAAATTGGCCCACCCAAGCCGGAGATCAGCTATCCAACTGGTACTGGAACCTTCTGAAGAAGAATTGGCTCTATTAATAAATACACCGGGTATCACCAAAATCTACACAGACGGCAGCAAGCATGACGGTCGGGTTGGAGCAGCAGCCATAATTTACCATCTCGATGGCAAAAAGTCCACCCTCCGCTACAAACTGCACAACTGCTGCACTGTCTTCCAGGCCGAGTCCCAAGCCATACTAAAAGCTCTTTCTTACTGCTCCCTCAAAAATATTCATAACGCCACCATATTCTCCGACTCTAAATCAGCTCTTCTTGAACTCAACAACTGCAATAGTTTAAATCCCACAATTCACCAAATACAAACCATAATCAGAGACATAGAGACAAGCAAACAAGGGCAAATAAGGGTCGTATGGGTCAAGGCACATTGCGGGCTAGACGGCAATGAAGAGGCGGACGCTGCAGCCAAGACAGCCGCAGACCTCCACAGAAAGCCGGAATATGCAAAGTTCCCACTGAGCCACCACAAACATCACCGAAGAATACAAACACAGTTGGAAAGTAACGAAGTTTACTTGACCTCAAATACTGGAGAACACACCAGAAAATGGCTCCCCAACACCGATGCCATTAAAGCGCTGAGAGGCGCCATGGGTATCAGCTTTCAGTTGACTCAAGTGCTCACCGGGCACGGATACCACAAGAAGTACCTGCACAAACTTAAAATCACAGCAGATGACCTGTGCCCGTGTGACCACTTGAGTCAACAAACGATTGAGCACCTCCTCAAGGAATGCCCAAGATTCGGCGTACAGAGACATGACCACGAGTCCGTGTGCAGCAGCCTCCAGCTAAACCCCTATAATCTGGAAGAAATAATAAGGAAAGAGTCATCAGCCCAATCATTTAAAAAATTAACAATAGCAATAGTAAATAACTTGAAAGAATTTAACAAAACATAACAAAATATAACTTACATTTAAATTTTACAGTAAATAATAATAACTCACATTTAAATTTGACAGTAAATAATAATATAATAAATGTCTATCAGCCGCCCGTATCCCAAGCGGGGACTGATAGTCTAAAGCCGGGAAAAAAAAAAAAAAAAAAAAAAAAAAAAAAAAAAACCTACTATTGTATGTAGGTACATTTACGAAAACTCTCAATATCCTATTCTAAAACTCAAAAACCGGCCAAGAGCGTGTTAGGACACGCGCAGTGTAGGGTTCCGTAGCTAGATTGACAAAATTCAATACTTTAAGTATACATATACGATTTATTTAAGCATATTTTTAATATTGAGGTGGCAGCGAAATGGTAAAAAGTCGTATTCGGTTGATTTTAGGATCTTTTTTACTTGGGCCACTATAACTCGTTAACCTGTAAAGCCAACTTAATCGTGATAGTTTTCCTTTTATATCCATCATATATGCTACTAGTATAATTTTTTTACAACTCTACAAACAATGGTTTAGTTTTTAGGGGGACACATGACTCTAACTAAAATTATAGATTAAAAATTAAATATTTCGTAAACGGAACCCTGAATGGGAAAGCGTTCTTAGCAAACCTTTGCTATTTTAATAAGATATCCAACGATATGCCACACTATAGGAATGAAGAAAAAAAATTCTCCTTTACCATATTTCTTCCCGTTTTACGTGTATGGGAGGGTACCCTAAAAAAAATATTTTTCAAGATTTTATGTTTTATTTTTGGCGACGTTGTTAATACCTACTACCATACCAAATTACAGCTCTGTAGTACCAACCGTCTCTGAGATTACCCGCGGACGGACGGACGGACGGACGAACGGACATGGCGAAACTATAAGGGTTCGTAGTTGACTACGGAACCCTAAAAAACATGCAATACATCCGTAATTAAAATTCACGTTGCAGTAAATCTATTTTATATGATTTTGTGATCAATTGTTACAATGTTTTTTAATGAACTAGTAAATATGTTCCTACTGAATACAAGAAAGTGTTAGCATCAGATGGCTATTTACACGCACTGTTTCGCTGTGCGCAGAGGGCTTTCAACCGAAGTAACTCCTTACAATAGCTTGTGCGGAGGTAAAGTGGTCTTTGGTAGGATAAACTTGGAATGTTGTAGATGTGATCGTCAGGTTATTTTATACCTATTAAAATGATTAACATTAATATTGATATACTTATTTTGTGTCACAGGTATTCGAGGGTGGATATCGCTACATTGCACCCGATGGCACCCCTATCGAGGTCAGATACATCGCTGATGAGAATGGCTTCCAACCTGCGGTATGATACAATATTCCTAATTTATTCAGTTGATTATCCTATCTATAATATTGTACATGCGAAAGTAACTCGGTCTGTCTCGCTTTCACGTTAAAACTACAGAACCGATTTAGATGAAGTTCTAATTTGGTACACAGATAGTTTAGAACCTGAGAAAGGACAAGCTACTTTTTATCCCAGGAAAATAGAAGATCGTCCGGGTATGCGGGTGAAACCGCGGGGAGCAACTAGTTTGTAATAAGTTCAAAGCACATTTTATAAAGTTTCAGTGAGACCTAATGTTAGACTATTTCCGGATTTCCAATAATGTTGAATTTGTAATGTGTTAATTAAATCTAAGGTTTATACTTTATAGTATGTAATATTTTATAGAGACTAAACCATATTGCCTTAATATAATGAATTTGCCTACTATAACAAAATCTATGGGACGAAGTCCAAAACACAAGTTGGAAATAGAAGAGAAAATTTGTGCTGTAACATGCCAAATATTATTGAATATCTAACTAAAGAATAAGAATGTATTAATCTTTCTTTATTCATATTATCAGTAAAACGTCGAATAAACTTAATATACTTGAATAGTAGGTAACTTTTTGGAGACATCTTCATCAAATTCTGTCGTTTATATAGATACACTCTAACAACCTTTTTGAACCTATCATAATATGGTGAAATAGTTTCATATCATTATGTGAAGTAACACAAAGAATTTAACGATTTAATTAAATTTCAGAGCAATGTCCTGCCCGTGGGCCCTCCCGTGCCTGAAGCTATCCTTCGCGCCCAGAAGTACATACTGGAGCACCCACAACCCATTGTGCTTTAAGTGCCACAATCCTTACAATGCGATGCGACGATCAGACGAGTAGATAAAAATCAGGAATCTGTAATGAAAATCACTGAAAATTAAAAAAATAATAAAATTATGATTGTACTATTTTTTTTTTTTTTTTTTTTATTTCTTTATTTGAGGGCTTTGTCACTAATGTGATTATGTCGCCCTTAAATCCCAATACAACTTAAAAAAAATTACAATTCAAATTCTTAACCTATTTAGGGCAATTTTATATAAAACTTTGGCCTCCTCCGAACAGGGGTTTGACAAAATAATATTACATCCACCAGAGTATAGTTGCCAGCTTCTACGCATATTATTTGCTACCGATTCGTTTCGGACACACTCACATAATACGTGATAAACATCATCTACAACTTCACAATCTGGGCAATCAGGAGAATCGGTTTTTTTCATTAAATGGGCAAATTTGTTGCATGGAATGTGTCCAGAACGAAGTCTTAACGCCATTATCATTTCACGCCTTTTTAAAGAACAATTATCTATCCAAGGTGATTGCATTAGTGTTGGTTGGATTGTTCGATACCATATTCCCTTATCCTTTGACCTCCGGTCAAAGTATTCGTGCCACAACGCAAAACAGTCTTTTTTAATTAACCGGGTACAGTCCGAAAAATATGGAATTATATTAAAGCACTCTCCATCAGTTGCAGCCTGTCTCGCTAAACAGTCAGCCCTATCATTACCATAGATGTCTATGTGGGACGGCACCCATTGTAAAATAACCCTCTTTTTGGTATTTAATTTCAAAATACTATTTAAAATAGTGTAGGCTATCGGTGATCCTCGAAAGCTCGAGGTGCACCGAGCCAAATGTTGAAGTGAGCTTTTTGAGTCACTGAAGATTACAAATTTATCAAAATCTACCGAGTTAATGTACGATAGTGCCTCTAAAATAGCAACAAGTTCTGCAAACATAATGGAGATATTAGCATCTATTTTAAATTTCATAAAGCTGTCTGCCTGTAAGTCAATAAAAGCTGCCCCAATATTTTGATCAGTTTTTGAGCCATCTGTAAATATTTTTCGATATCCAAAATATTCCTTCTCTATAAATTCCTCGCAAATCTTCTTTAACATTATATTACTGTAGTGGCGTTTTGGTTTGGAAACAACATCCATGTTTATTTTTATTGAGTTTGTACTTATATTGCTCATCCAGGTGTCCAACGAAAACATCTCTAATTGTTTACTCGAATGAATTTGTATATTATTAAAAGTATTGCGGATGGAAATTAGCAATGGTATTTTTTTATTATTCCAGTATCGTGATTGAGTTAAGGAAGCCAAGTTATCTAAGATAAAAATATTAAAGTGATTTTGTATTGATTTGTATTTGAGCCATAACTTACCAGCTAAATATCTACGTCTTAAAAGTAGAGGGACGAGACAAAGTTCATTTTCCATAACGTGTATGGGAGTACTTTTAATGAATCCGCCTATAATTCTCATAGCTTGGTTTTGTATTTTGTCTAACTTAAATAGCTGCGTTTTACTGCTAGTGTCATATACAAAGCTAGCATAATCCATCCGACTCCGAATAATACTAATATATAAACGTCGTAAATGTTTTGGATGCACGCCCCATCCAGGGCCTGTTAGAATTTTGAGAATATTTAGATATTTAAGGCATTTTTGTGTCACTTCACCAATATGTTTACCCCATCTCAGTGATCTGTCTAACCATAAACCTAAATACTTAACATTGGAAACTAATTGTAACGTAGTGTTACCTATATTTATATTTATAGATTGATTATTTCTACCTTTTTTAAATAAACAAACTTTGCTTTTTGATGTAGACAATTCTAATCCTAAACTATTTAACAACTTTTGAAAAATATCTATGGCATTTTGTAATTCCAAACTAGCGTCCTTAATGGTTTTACAAGTAATATATAAAGCATAATCGTCCGCGTATTGAGATATAAAAACATTGTGAATATCCTTGCTAATAATCATAGTTGCAACGTTAAATAATAAAGGTGACAAAGGGTCTCCTTGAGCCAAGCCACGCCCACAAGTCCTTATAATGCTATAGTTATCGCCTTCTATTGTAAGAAATCTTTCTCTGAGAAAAGCCCAGAGGTAATTACAAATTACAGACCCAACTCCGAGATCATCCAAAGTAGACAGCATCTTAACGGTATCTATACAATTATATGCACTATCGATGTCTAAAAAACATCCTAATGTTATTAAATCCTGAGAAAATCCTATTTGAATTCGGGAAACTAAAGCGCACAGGTTGTCCAGACATGATCGAGTTTTCCTAAAACCAACAGTTTCTTCCGCAAAATAATTTCCTTTTTCTATATACCATTCAAGTCTTTTATTGATAATACTGTGAAAGATTTTACACATACAGGATATGAGGGAAATCGGACGTAAAGAGGACATGGACGTTTGATCTCGTCCTGGTTTTGGAATCGGAACAATGCGAATGTGGCGCCACTGAATAGGAACAAACCCTAAAAATAAAAATGTATTAAATAATGAAAGTAATATTTTTTTACCAGTAAGGGGAAGATTTTTAATCATTGAAAATGATATGTCGTCGCATCCGGGGGCTGTATCCTTGGGTTTAATACAATTTTCTAACTCTTGTTCAGATATTGAGTGTTCTAATATGGGGTTGTGTGATTGAAAAGAAGGCGTGCAAGGGGAAACATAATCAGGACATAAGTTATACAATAATTGTTTTGCTTTATCAACGTTAACGAAGGGTTTATTATGTCTTTGGCCTTTTAACCACCTCATCCGATTCCACATATGACTAGCTGATGTAGTCTCATCTAAAGATGAACAAAAATTATACCATGCATTACTTTTAGCATTTCTTATAAGTTTCTGTGTAATTCGAATTTTTGTTTGTAAATGTTCTAGGTTAGAGGGTGTAGGGTTATTCCTAAATAGTTTTAAAGCAAGTCTTCGTTCTGCTACGGCTTTCGATAAACTTGGGGACCAAAACGGTTTTGGGGAAAAGTTACTTACAACATTTTGTGAAAATTTATAGAAAGGAATATGTTTGTCAGCAGCCTGATTAATAATATTAACGAATGTGGTATACAGTTTTTGGGGATCGTCGCTCAAATTGAAATTCAAAAGATTTTCGTCGATTTCTTGGCAGTATAACGGCCAATTTGCTTTTTTAAAGTTTCTTTTTTTGACAATTTTTGTTATCGATTGTATGTGTGTAGATAATTTAATACTTAAGTGGTCGCTACCTAATGATTCGTTTGTAACTTTCCAATAAAATTTTAAAGCGATGTCCGTTGACACTAAAGAAATATCTGGGGAAGATTCCTGCAGCACTCCATTAACTAATCTTACTCGGGTCGCAGATCCATCGTTAAGCACAATAAAGTTATTATCTAAAATTGAATCGAAAATTTGTTTTCCTCTTGTGTCAGTCTTATAGGACCAATTAGAGTGATGGCCATTAAAGTCACCAAGAATAATGGTTTTTTCTGATGTAAGTGAAAAAATTAAATCCCAATCGTTTTGCGTTGTGTTCACGGAAGAAGGACAGTATACGGAAATAATATTTTCTAAAAAATCGCAGTTTAAAATCTTGACATGTAGAATTTCTATGCCATTGTGATTGTTTTGATGTGTACATACCTGAGATAGAATGCTGTTATGTATCAATATAGCTACTCCACCGTATGAGTCCGCCCTATCGCGACGAAAAATATTATATCCATTTACACGTAGACAGGTATCGGCATCCAACCAAGTTTCACTTAAAGCTGCTACTTGTATATTTTCTTGGTTTAATAATTGTTCGAATGAAATAAGTTTTGGTTTAATACTCTGCGCATTCCACTGGAGGATGTTCAATTTAATATTTTTATTAGCCATTGAAATATTTTAAGAATGATGATAATTCAGAAAAGTGGTCTACTATTATTGATACAAGACAATCAAAGAATAATTTTACCATATACTTAATTTTGGTACTAGAGGATTCATTTTCAGACATGAATATGGTTTTTAATTTTATCAGTAGTCTTTTGAAAGAGTGCATATAGTTCTTCGTCTCAGACTTACTATTATGATTATTATTAGGAGTATCATTGTTTGTTTCCGGGTTTGATTCAGGTTCAGATACATCCTCCCAGTCTGAATTTTCTTCTCTTGTAATGTCTGTCTTGTTCTTCTTGTTTTTTGTTTGATGTGTTTGTGTTCTAGTCACGTTAACCGAATTTTTACTCCGATCCTGAATAACCTTCCGCGTGACTTCCGCGAACGAAGGTGATTTTTGCGTCATAGGTTCACTTACTGTAGAAGAAGATGCTGGTTCGGTCAAATTAACTTCTTTATTGGTTAACTGTTCATTGTTTTGTTGTTGAGGAAAAGAAGGGGGGACATATAGCAAGATGGCTTTTCTGTAGGAACAGTTAAACTCGCCCATTAGTTCTCTTATTCTTTTTTCTTTAAGGTGCACCGGACAACTTTTATCTAAGTAAATTTGTTGGTTTCACAGTTATTATGATTATTTCCGCATTTAGGACAGAAGATTTTTTTATTTGGGCATACTTTTGCAAGATGTCCATACCTCCAACACTTCGAGCATTGTGTGACAGGGAAGATATAAGATTCCACTTTTACTCTCATGTCATATATAAAGACATATGCTGGTAATGATGAACCTTTAAAACCTAAACGTATCGTCTCACTATCAACCCATCCTTCCCCTTCTTTATTTCTCCTTTTGAGCCTTTTCACTGCTATTAATTTATTGGCCTCCATAGTTGTTATCGCTTTTTGCATTTCTTCTTCGGACAGATCTAAGTCAATGTCCTTTATGACACCATACGATATGTTAATTTCTAATGGTTTTTGAACGCGCCAGCCAAGTTCAGCCCACTTACTACATTGTATCAATTTGTCAGCACTAGACTCAGTATCCAAATGGATTATGACCTTATACGGGTTTATATATTTGACCTTTGTAATATTTTTGATTGAATGTGATTGAAATAACTTAGCTAGTGCAAATTGTTTGGGTAACTTTTCTTCACCAAAAATACAGACTTCATTATTTCTCTGGGTTAATCTTTTGTTGCTTCTCGTGACCGAGGTCCATTCCCCCTGTTCCTCTATTTCTCTTCCTCTTTTACTAGGTCTATTATTACTTTCACTCTCCATGTTTATTTCTAGTTGTGTTACGTCTTCTTGTGATTCTTGTTCTACTTCATCCATATTATTTAATTCATCTTGTATACTACTCACACCGTCACTTCCATAATCGTTAATTAAATTTTCCTCCATACACAATAAGGTTCATTATCCAACGGCCGGCCGTTCCAGGTAGAAACCTTTCTACGGACGGCCGACTCCGAGCAGGTAAAAAAAACACTAATGGGGCTCAGCGCACGTATTAATTTCTAAAGACGACCTTACTTTACGGAGTGTAATCGACGAATGGATTGTACTATTATTGCGTATAGATTTTGAAAACCATTTTTTAGTAACAATATAGAAAATATTGTTAATTTTTTATTTATTTAGACGCCTTAAAGACAAGCGTAAAAACATTGGTTCATAGAACCTCCTCCATTTTTGGAGTTGATTAAAATTCTACTTATATAATATATCTTATAAAATATGGGACAGTAGCTCTATCTGTCTGTTAAGCCTTTAGACCAAAACAGTAACCGTAATAGAAACTGATTAAAAACTTCTAGTGGCACCTTACACTTACTAAAAACTACTTTCACGTTAGATTATTTTAATGCATAAATTATTTTAAACAATCTTTAAAATTTAAGGCCCAAAAACATTACCTACCTATGTGTAATAGAATTTGAAGAAATTTAAAACGAATTAAATACCTATAAAAGATGATTATCCTTACTTAATATTATCAACGCGACAGTAACTCTGTTTGTATGTCTGTTACGCGTTTACATCTATTCCAATTTGAATGAAATTTCTCTATTGAAACTATCTAAATTATATTTTTTGAATAAGCGCCTTCATGCTATCTAACATCTTTGTGCATGAATCAACAACAATGCTCATAACATAGTGAGTTTATTGCTAAGCTAAATATGAAATACCTAAAAACTGAAATCACAATCATAATTTAAGCACATTTGATTATGTTCACGGTTTTATGTATACATACTACATACTTGAACATATGTTTCTTGGTACTGAAGTGATGTCAAAAAACTCCGAAAGCATGAAAGAGAAATACTTATTAGGGATTTTTTATCTTTTCATTGTCCTGGTCGCCTGTTGACCGATCAATGTCAGAGACATTGATCTCATATTGGCGGGAAAATATAATTCTTAAATAACATATTACAATAACTTATTGTTGTTAAAACATACGTTATTTAACATATATTTACCTATCCGAAAAAAATAATAGTTGTTCTATTTTGGAACGCTTATTCGGGTCACGTATATTCGGGTCTTATTATTTTTTGGTTTCTCTTTAAAGTTTATGAAACGAGGTCATAAAGTACTAGTATAGGTAAGTCTATTGCATAAAGTAACAAGGCCTCTGCATAATTTTCCATACTAGACAGAAACGATAATTGTATTTATAGTGAGTATGAATAGTGCAGAGTTTTCGCGAGAAGTCTCGGCAAGATTAAAAATAAACTTTATGAAAATAAAAAAGGAAGTTTTAGTTGAAATCACGAACGATGGTACGAGTGATGCTATTTCCGGTGGCATGATTCCAGTCAAACGCCAGTTAAAATGTATTAAGAAGCTTAAAATAGATGGACTATTTTGATGGACATGAAATAACATAGGATACTGTAACACCGAAATAACATATTATAAAATACGACATAAAATGTCTTCTTCATGCTAATGTCTGAATCAATCCACATAATTAAGTTCTATTTATAATATGAATATTTTCCTAAATATTTGGTATTTGTATAAATAAAGACCATTGAGAATATATAACAGTAACCTTTTTTGTAGACAATTCCTAGGAAGGGACAGTGTAATATACTTAGGCAAAATACCTTAAACATCGTTAAAAGAAACTGGACTATAGATATTGGTTAAAAATACAAAATAAATTACGAGAACTTAGAAAATATCCTTGTTTATCTGTATAAATCGTGTGCTGATTGACCACCAGTTATTTCAGTATTCTCTTTATTACGATCGATGCAACTCTATGGTTAGTTAAAATAATATTTGGGGCTTTTGATATTTTGTATTGTTACTTAAAAATTTACCAATACCTATTCATCTTCAGCATTCTACCTTTATCCATATCTGGCTTACGATTTTTTCACAAAAATAGTATCCTTCTTCTCAATGATAACATATTAGCGAGGAATTATAAAGTATTGGTATTTATGAAATCTAGAAGCAATGCATGTGAGGCTAATGTGATAGTTGGCATATAATTAATACTAGGATCCTGCACCATTCGAGGATGCCAATACTATTAGCAATAAACACAACTTATTAACTTGTTTTCAAATGAAAATTTGCATGTAACTTGTTGATGTTGTAATAATAAAATTGGTACTTTATTTTCAATTAATAATTTAGTCATACAGATGACAGGACCTTAATAATGCACAGCATTATGACCTAAGATGTGTAATTGTACGTACTGCGCAACGGTGTGTCATTGCTTGCTTTAGTTGGAACACTGGACAAGAAATTATTCTAATTACCTACATAAAGCTATTTTACTTGCAAAATGATGTCAAAAATTTCTCAGGATATAATTTCGGTTATCCTTACTAATCTATACTAATATTATAAAGGAGTAGAGTTTGTTTGTTTGTTTGTTTGCTTGAACCGCTGCTTGGTCCGATTTGAAAAATTCTTTCAGTATTAGATAGTCCATTTATCGAGGAAGGCTATATAACATCACGTTACGACCAATAGGAGCGGAGCACCAATGAAGAATGTTTCAAAATCGGGAGCTTCTATTTCCTTTTGAGAGCTTCCGCTGCGTACGCTGCGTAAACGGTTAAAGTTTCCCTAAAATTATGTATAACAGAATTGTTCCTCTTTAAAAGTTCTAAAAATAAAAAATTCGTGACAGCATATGTCTATCTGTTAAGGTTGGCTCACTATAACCATTTTTATACTAACCAAATTTGTTCTAAAATAAAGCATTATTTGTGAAGGTGTTTTATAGAGATGATATTAATCCTTATCCAAATAAATACATTATTCATAACAAATATTTAATTTAAAACAAAATTGCCATTTACATCATTCGATTTCAATGAATATCTGAGGAGATATCGCAAATTTAAAATTACATCGCCGCAAAATAATGATCAAGTACTGTGCGCGCCTTTAAGCGCTGGGCCGGCGTGCACGGGCAGTCATCAGTTGGCTCTGCGAGTCATCCTTCTACGTAAATGAAGTCGCGTGTTGAAATTTAGCGTTAGCACAAAGTAACTATTCCACGCGAACGGAGTCGCAGGCAGAAGCTAGTATTAGATATAAATGCAAATGTAACTTTGTCTGTCTGTCTGTTACGGTTTCACGCTAAAACTACTGAACCGATTTAAATAAAATTTGGTACACAGATAATCCAGAGCCTGAGAAAGGACATAGGCTACTTTTTATCCCGGGAAAATTGAAGATCCCCCGGGAACCCGGGCGAAGCCGCGGGGAGCCACTAGTCTCCTATTTATAATAGGTACTATTACTTTCGCATTTATAATATTAGTATGGATGTCTATGTATAAAACAGATTTTTTGGCAGCACTGTTACTTATTTTTTTTTGGAGATAATTTTGAATTTTATAGTACCTTCACACCTCAAACGGATTTAAATTCAGCAATCGTCTGGCACCGTGACATTTATAATAAACCAAGATGATATATTATGACTATATATGTAGTTGTGTCATTGTAGCCGATAATAATTTTAAATTGTTAAGGGCTTAAATTACATTCTTAAGGTTGAATAAAATATTTTTATGCTGGTTTTCATTCGAATGGTTGTCATATTTTGGATCAGTGGCTATAATTTTTGGGAAGTATATAATTTGAAATCCGTCTTTGAAGGAAATTCATCAAATCTAGCATTTGATTTGTATTATTGATTGTTAATCAATTTTAATTGACCTTGGTGACAGAAACCAAATATTCTTTAAGTATACCTACGTATCTATGTTCATTATATAATACAATTTAGAATCTCCGTCTGGTCATGACGTTGATAAAATTAATTAGTAAACTAATATGATTCTCAAACTACAGAGATGAATGAATTTAATTTTATTTTATTCTATTTTCATCGAATACCTATATACATCTAAATATATTTTTAATCCCACAGAGGTAGCAAACCTACCTACTGCTGATAGGGAGCGGTTACCCAAGCCTATGGACGCTTGAAACACGTCGCTCACGCTTTGTCGACCCTGTTAAAATCTCTTCACTCCTTTCTTAACAACCCCATGCTGCACTTACTCCATTGGGAATACCATGTTTGTGTGTGAAATTAAAGAACGTCTATCGTTGACTGTGCTACTACGTATACATAAATTCTTCCGGCACGTCTCTTGAAACGAGGGCTCAATAGAACGTTTGGTGGTTCAAGGTCAGGTGGAAGGGAAGAGGTCCAGAGGGCGATCACCTACCCGATGGACTGATCTCATAAAGTCAGTGACCCATATCTCTATGGTTACATGTTCCCGCAACGCCTTACATCGTGCCAGGTGGAGAAGCATCGCAAAAGAGTTGGTGAACAAAAAAATGACACGCAGCCACACAATTACACAACCACGACCACTCTGTCAAGGTTCCAGAGTGTGTGGATGAATTCCCTGTCGATGACTAGAAGCTAGCTGTATCTGTTAACTGTATATTTGTAACTACAAGAGATACTGTACAAACATCAAGTACTCGATGATGATGAACAATAAAATTTCGGTCAGGTCGGGTCAGGTCGTTAAAACTTTTCAAGGGATTTTGAGGACCATGTTGAACCTAAATTACTGTTAGAGCTCTCATTGTTCTGCTATTTTTATAATAAAAAACTGATTGTACTGTCTAAAATTTATTTATTTACGATGCTGATTTATCGTACATTTATTATTATCCAGAGATATATCGAAAAATAAAAATAATGTTTCTTTTATCTAACAAATTTGACAACTGGCTGATTTGTACCTGTGGATGTCAACAATTCTTCTCATTCTTAATTATTCTATAATTAGGTATATATATATTTTTTTATACCACGAGTGTGGCATACAGGCCTGATGGGAAGCGGTAACCGTAGCCTATGGACGCTTGCAACACCAGAGGCGTCACTCACGCGTTGCCGACCCTGTAAAAAGGGGAACAACTGTATCAGGCAGTGAAAGGGTTAAAGCGTAATGTATTTTCGTCGCAGGGGTTGACAGTAAGTATATATAAAAAGGTTGTGTTTATCTTATGACAGACAATGTTAATGGGTTGTGCACATCAGAATAATATTTCCGCTTTGCAAATTTTTTTGCCAATGTGATGGATGAGTAAAATCATGAAGAATGATAACCGAGCATTGATTTGAAATTGACAAAGTTTACATTACTATAGAAGAATAAAGTTGTATAAAAGACATTGTCTCTTAAAATATCTTTATTTTTCTGAGTTATGTCAATGTAAATTCTCATTTCTAAGAAATAGATGCCTGATTACTGTAACATATATTAAGTAGGTATCTTGATAAATAAAAATGTCTGTCAGCTAATTTTATTGAAAATGGAAGCTATTGCAACCCAGTTCACCACAAAATTTGCTTAGAAATGGTTATGAGTATATACAATTTAATAGTAAATAAGGTGCGTAAGTTGAACAGCAACAATGTAACGTCACGACATTCCTGCCAAGGATGAATCACTCTTCTTGTTGCGAAGAAATTAATCAATATGTTGTGTTAAAATATTGAGAAACACTGTGAAACGTCAAATACAACATTATAAATGAGACGAACTGGCCAGGAGAATATTATAAAATAAGATAAAAAGGTATAAATAGGCTTTGATTCATAGAAGAGCACATTCAAGCTGTTATTTTTGCTTGTTGACAACGGAAATGCGTGTCCTTTTGGTGAGTGACATATCGACTTGCAGTTTAGTTACATAATTTAGTATAAAATCAGCATTTTGTTAGATAATATTGTACAATTGAAAAATTTATACACGATAAAAGTTTGTGATTTCATTGTTGCATTTTATTAAACTAATTACCAAAAATAATAAAAAATATTAAATGTTTTTTTTGTTACTTTTAGGCTATATGTTTTACCCTTGCGGCCGCGTTGGCGGCTGAAAATGGAAGGTACGTAATAATAATGTTCATATATTTTCTAGGTTATTAGTCGCTTATATTGGTATATTGGTATTAATATGATATCCCGGTATGCAGAGTGAATTTATATGGTAATTAATGGTATGGTACTAAATACAGTCATGTGTATTATAGTCTATATGTATAAAAATGAATCTGTGAAATTTATGTACGCGCATAACAGCAGAACGGCTGGACCGATTTCGTTATAACTAGGGCAATGTTTGTATAATTTTTTTTCCATAAAATTGAATTTAGAAAATATGGCGGAACAAAATTCGCCGGGTCAGCTAGTTTATTAAAACTATTTACAGAATACACATGATCAAATCATTATAATAATATCTTGACGTATAAATGAAATTCGGTTATTATTTCAAATTTCAGGTACAATCCCTTCCAGTTTACTACACGGCGTCCTGTGACTTACGACCCTTATCGTTACAACCCTAGCCGTTACGACCCAAGTCGCTACGACCCCAGCCGTTACGATCCCAGCCGATACAACCCTGGCAAGGCTGACAACTCTGGCCGCTATGTTCCCGACGGCTCAGGATCATACAAGTAAGGACATTCATTGTAGGGTCAATATTTCAAGGCCAGAAAAGTTAGTAATTGTTGCTTTGTGCTTACGCCCCGCGGTTTCAGCTGCGTTCCCAGGCAACCATCAACTTTTTCGAGGTAAAAAGAAGCCTATGTCCTTTCCAAAGCCCTAGTTTATTTTTCTGTAAATTTCATTCAAATTGGAGCAGTGGTTTAGACGTGAAAGAGTAATTAATAGTATAGTATATTAAGTAGGCTTTAGGTATGCTTATCAGCATTGTTAATGATTTATTTCGTTTCCCTGAAAATTGAATTTTGTTAATTTTATCTATACCTAATCGGTATTTTACTGATTTCTTAAAATAGTTACTCTATAAATACATTCCCTATAATAATCTCACGTTAAATAAACGGTGCATAGTCGTTTCCAAAAAGTGTTAGGTACTTACCCGAAGCTTTTAATCGGTTACTATTATCTATAGTCATTTTCGATGCATAAATATGCAAGTAATAAAAAATATATATTATTATCGCAGTCTCAGTTTTTTTTAAATATGTATTTGTAAAGATTTGATTTTTTAATAGAATAAAAGAAATAATAATTATATTTTTCATGAAAACAGCATAATAGTCACAATACTATAAAACAATATTAATATAAGCTTTCGTATTCTGATCTTTACCGTTTCTGATCGTAGGTATTCATTATGAATGACTAAAATTCTATGCTAATGGATTTGTTGTTTGCCCTGCTTCCTTATTGTGTTTTTATTGAATTAGAGTGAGATTAATATTCTGTGAATTTTAATAAGCTTATCAGTAAATAAATCTTTGAATTAGTTGACGTGGCGTCGTTTAATATTGAGAGTTACCTTGAATATATTTCTAGTGGTGACCGCGGTGACCGCGGCGGCGCTGGTGGCTTCTACACTGGCTCCGGATCAGCTGGTGGCCCCGGAGGAGCATACACTGGTAATTGTTACAGTCAATACCTAAATATTAATAAACCTTAATACATCGTTATATGTTACATCGTATAAGTAGGACAATGTTTTAAACTATGTGAAACCAAGTCGCATTCTCCACCCTAAATAGGTCTTGTATTGGTATTGGAAGGCAGATTATATTTTCAGATCCATTCTATGAAACAACATTTTTTTCGTGAAGGCTGTTGATTATTTACTACTAGATTTCGCCCCGCGGTTTTACCTCCGTTCCCGGGAGTGGCTAAGTCCTTTGTCAAGCTCTAGCCTCTCTACCTACCTACCAAATTACATAGAAATCAGTTTTTTTAAGGGACTAGAAAAGGTGTTAGCCTCTGATGGTTGTTACACCTTTACGCGGGCAATAAATAGAAATCAGTCCAGTGGTTTAGGCGCATTTGCATTCACCGTAACAAACAGAGTTGCTTCCTTATATATAACATTAGTCGGGATTGATATAATAAATTATGTTTACATAACCTTTTTGGTAGGTACTCCTTAGGTAGCTTAAGTAGCTTCGTTTAGGTTGTTAATTAAATAAATCGTAACCTGTTTACAGGAAGTGGAAGCGCCGGTGGACCCGGAGGTGCCTACAAAGGAGACGCTGATGATGCTGGCAGATACAAGCCCGATGGCGCTGGCACTTACAAGTATTTAATATTTTTTCCACATTATTCTACTCTTTCACAACACTAGCTTCAACGGGATTTCCCTGCATTGTGGGAGGATCCTATTTCTTTTAAGGAATAAAAGTTAGGAGATTACTTAGATGAAAGTCTAAAAACCAGAGTACCAAATTTCTATTGATTCCCAGGAGTTGTTGAAAGAAAGAGTAATCCATACACATTCATCTTCATAAACTTTCGCGTTCATTTATTAATGTAGATTCATTGATGTTCCTGAAAATTATATCTTTAGTATTGCCATGCATCGTTTGGCTCAAAACACGTTTAATCATTTAGTTACGGGACGTAAGTTTGATTACAAAGTAAAGTGAAGAAAAATAATATTTAGATACGCTACACAAAATTGAAGTTGAACCATTACAATGAATGACACATACAAATTTATGAAATAATTAACGGTATCCATTGTTGTTTAACAGCGGTGACCGTGGTGACCGCGGCGGCCCCGGTGGTGCTTACACTGGTGATGCGGACAAAGGTTTCGGTGGAAGCGGAGTCGCTGTTACTGCTACTGCTGGAGTTCCTGTCACCACTGGTTTCCCCGCTACCTTCAACCCTACAACATACGCTCCCATTACTGTTACCTCTTCAAAGGTTTCCAGCGTTTACAACCCTGTGCCAGTCAGTGTAACCAATAGAGGCAGCTCAGGAACCGGTGCATACGACTATAAATATGGTATCATCCGCCAGGAAGGCGAAATCCTCCCCGATGGCTACCACTATTTATATGAAACAGAGAACAAGATTCTTGCCGAGGAAGCTGGCAAGATTGAGAAAATCGATAATGAAAATGATGGTATGAAAGTAAAGGGATTCTTCGAATATGTTGGTCCCGATGGTGTCACCTACAGAGTAGACTACACCGCCGATGAGAACGGCTTCGTCCCCAGCGGTGTTCACTTGCCTCAATAAATCTTAACTAGTTTTATTTAAAAGTTGTATAAGTTGATTTTTTTAAGAAATAATACCTATTTGTTACTTTGAGATGTTAAAAAAATGTTTTCACTGTTTTTCTAGTCTATAGTAATTTCCTATATATATAAATGTATAGGTATATCTATTTAGGCGTTACATCCTATTAGAAATAAATGTGCAATAAGAAATGTTTTTTTTTATTATGGTTAAATTATCTAATGAGATATTTGAAACCAATATTTATTAAAAATGCTTGTTTTCTGAAACTTGGTTATCTATGAAGTGCAGTTATCTTAAGGACATATAAATCGCCTATGTAAACCATTGACTAGTGTCAATCATTAATAACTAATTATATGAAAAGTAAAGTTGCTCATCAAATTTAAAAATATTACACTGATAAACGATAATATAAATCATATATATATTTATTTATATAAGTAGATCAAAAGGTGTAAAATAACCTTATTTTTCGGGTATTCTTTACACGGGCAATCTGATCACAAATTAAGAAAAAACTTGACTAAAGTTAACGGTTTGCTAAAATATAGGTACCTACCTACTATTTAAAACCGTTAATATTTATTTAAAATATAATAAACAGAGATGTTCAATTAATGTTCATGAACACAAATATTAGTTCTGAGTGGGAATCGGAATGAAATTACGGTTACTATAGAAACCAGCATATATAAAAGTAGGTATGTGAACTTAAAGAAGTGGTCGAACAGGGATCTGATATAATCTAGGATTATAATGGACTCGTAAGAAATATACAAATGATAATATTTGTACAAATTGGTATTTAGGAATATTTCGACTATTTTGAAAATAATATATATATAATTTTTTTTTTATTTTTCACACACGGCCAATCGGATTCCAAAGTAAGCTTCAAAGTGAGCTTGTGTTATGGTAACCAGATTGCTGATATACTAGATACATATACTATTTTTAAATACATACTAATATAGATATTTACATCCAGACACAGGACAAACAGACATATTATTCATGCATACAAATGTTTGTCCTGGGTGGGATTCGAGCCCACGACCCGCGGCTTGAGAGTCAGGGTCACTAATTACAAAGCCAACCGGGCTGTCGAATTTAAATTTTTATAAAAAATAAATCTAATTAGTACTAATAAAATTTTAAGTTATTTCGTAACGACTACAAAACATCCCGCACCTTAAAATAGACTTGTCTTATATTCAGTGAAGGTGAAGAACATGAATCACTGGCTCATATTTAAATGTTAGGTATGTGTCATAAGTTTTCTGAAATATAAACTAAATAGCCAAAAGATTTTATGATGTTTCAGAAATAATAATACCTACCTAGTTTTGAACTTCGTAATTTAAAAGTGCCCTATTAGTAGTTTATTTATTAATTAGAGGCAAATTAGATAACTTAAAATAACATGCATATTATAAAATTACTTCATAATCTATATAAAAATATATATCCTTGGATATTTTTCACACACAGACATATTCATTCATGCATACAAATGTTTGTCCTGGGTGGGATTCGAACCTACGATCGCTGACTTGAGAGTGAGGGTCAATAACCACAAAGCCAACCGGTCTGTCAAAAAAGCAGAGACGTATGCTTAAATAGGAGTTTTATAAAGCAACACCGAGAGAATGTTGCTCATACATATTATTTAGTGTATTTCAGTTACAGCGTTTTATCCGTACGAACATAATGGACAATTGCTATAGCCCATGAAAATGATGAACAGTAATTACTTACAGATTTTAAGTATTAAACCTGTTAGCGTATATTTTTTTGGAAATTTCATGAGTTTCTATTAAGGTTTGTTTACATTAAATCACTTAAATACCTTATTATATAACATTTTAAAACCAAAACTTCATATATCACAAACCGTATAAGCTTAACCAAACCTAGAACTTAACATAAAGTGAAATATCTCTTCAAAGATTTTTTTTGTAATTTGCTTAACGGCTTAGGTGCAATCTAAATGCTATCTGCAATGTAGTGTTTTTTTAAATGGACTAGAATGTGTTACAAATAGATAGGTTGTAGGTACATCCTTACTGGGACTGTTTCAGTGAGCGCAGAGGGCTCTCAACCGAACGCACAGGGCTCTCAACTGAAATTTAAGTGTCTTCAAGGCTACAGTGAATAGGCTATTAAAAAACTAGTGCGCCTTACCAACAAAGATCGCATCACTGCTTTCCATCAGGTGGGATCGCGGTCAAGCTCCACACACATACCATAAAAAATCCACTCCATACACATACCATAACTTTAATTATCTCCTTAAAATATCTCATTCTTATAAGCAGAGCATATATATGGTACGTTGATATGAACCTGGGAACTGATGAATTATGGAATTATAATATGTATATTTGATTCCTGGGATATGAGAAATATAGATGTCCATCACTACATATGTTTCACACAATGTTGTAAGTAGGTAGGTACTTAAAAAGTATATATTATGTACATATTTTTGTTGTACTTACATAAGAAATATGAGTTACATCGATTTATTAATACTTTCAACATTGACGAATTAATTTAAGCGATGCACACACCGTGATCCACATATATTCATTGCAGGTATGATCTTTAATACTGAAGACTTGATTTTTATATGTCTCATCGGACGTCAGAAATCACATGCAAATGGAACAGTAGGCATTATACTGCTCTATTATACTTTTAAATGAACTATACAAACATCCTGAACATATGAAGTTCAATATGATAATCTAACCTTAATATAATTCATATATCACAATTTGACCTTTTTGTTAGATAATAATATAGACTAGTGCCAGTTATGCTCAAAAGTTCTTGTGCTATTATTATTCTACTTCGTCTTCGTATAGATTTTTTATGAAAACTATGCGATGCTTTGAGAGTCTTAATTCAATTTATGCCCATTTCGACGCCCACAGCTTAGATCTGTTTCTTTATTGATATGGTTCTATGAGATAATCATAGTCCTAATATAGAATTGCATAAAACAAATGTATACCGTTCTTATTTTAAATAGGTATCCCATTAAGCGATATATTTATATGTTTTGTGCTGTATTTCAACTGACGACAAAACGACCTAATTTTGGTTTAAACGAATTATGTCATACTATGATTTCGTTTAAATCAAACAAGTAGATTTACTTTTAAGGTGAGCAGTGAATACCAAAACCTTTGTATCTTATATGTATTTGATCCCAAGCGAATATACGTCTTTAGCTATTTGCGCTTATTTCTCTAAAAATAATTAACTGGAATGGAATATTAACAATAGATATTAACTGTATACATGATTGGTTATAAGAATTCAATCTCATTTGATGGGAAAACAGTCGGTGAAAATATCTTTGTAGTTTTACTTAATAAAGTTTGAGAAACTTTGTCGTTGCATAAAAGTCAAACTGCATAATATCATAAGCAAACTAAATCCCGCGGCTTGAGTTAACATTAAGCTATTTACTAAATAATATTATTGTCATAGTCTTGACCAAGTATGTTTTGTTTATATTAAAATTGTATCATAATAAATTTAAAGTAGATATTTAATGTCACATAGACCGTTAATTTAATGATTGAGGTGAGTTTTCAAGGAAGTAACAGATAAACTTTTCAATTTTGTTACATTTATTGGTTTATATTAGATAAATGGGATGGGTCACTGATATACATTTAAATTAGAAGATATAAATGAGGATCGACTTTGTAAGCCCGCATTCAAGTAGTTAAGTTTGTTTGAAGACAACGGAAATGCGGGGCTTCTTGGTAAGTACCTCGACGTATACAAGACATGCACTACTTTTCATATTTTTTTATGTACCACCTGCTATTTTAAATATTTTTTATTTCGTATTTGTTTTGTATGATTTAAAAACACAGTAGCCTATAAAAATCAATATGACGAATATTAGATAATCATAAAATTAACATTTTCAGTAGTCATATATATTTTTATGATTAATAAATTAATGTTTTATCACCTACAAGTCCGTAACAACCAATTAAAGTTTCCAACAATTACAATGTTGGTTGCAAATGAGATTGTTTCATATCGAGACTATTTAGACCAGATCAGAATTAGTTGAATACAGATACTCTTCATGAAGTGTTGTGTTACTGTTACAGTGTAACATTTTATAATACTACTGATACAATGATTTTTCAGGTCATCTGTTTGACCGTGTCGGTCGCTTTAGCGGCTGAAACTGGAAGGTAAGAATTATTATTAGATACCTATCCTCTTTTAATAAATATATGTACAACTTAAAATCCAAATCTAGATAAAAATAATATTATTTACTAATCGTTGTAATAGTTTTTTTTTTATCAAACAATGTTAATTGAATCGCAATATTTTTTTTGGTATTGCTGGTAGTAGAATGTGGATGTACTAAAATCGATTACCAATTTTCAGGTACACACCTTTCCAGTTCTTTTCGACTACAACCCAGCGTCCTTACTATCCGCGTTACACCACACCTCGCTACACACTACCTCGCGAGGTAGCCGGACGCTACGAGCCTGGCCGCTACGACCCCGGTCGCTACGATCCCGGACGCTACGACCCTGATAAGTACAACCAAGGAAAATATGTTCCTGATGGCTCTGGAATTTACAAGTAAGACTTTTGTTTCAGTACCTATTTCACTTTTTTGGTTTGAATTTCATAAAACATTGTTTATGTTTCAAATTATACAGGGACTACATAAGAAATAGCGGGATTCTATCGATCTACATTTTAGAGCTATATTCATAGTCTCACAAAACAAAATACGTATTTTGACACCATAGTAGATAGATACTTTATCAAATATCGAATATGTAGTACATTATTTTCATGTATTAATAAAGTTGATGTTTATTTTAAAATTTTAGCGGTGACCGTGGTGACCGTGGTGGTGCTGGTGGCTTCTACACTGGTTCCGGAACGAGTGGAGGCCCCGGTGGTTTCTACTCTGGATCAGGAACGAGTGGAGGCCCTGGAGGTTTCTACACGGGCTCTGGAACTGCAGGTAGACCTGGAGGCCCTGGTGGACCCGGAGATGCCTACTCCGGCTCTGGAGACAAATACAAACCTGACAAGAGGTATTCCATTAAAATTAAATAAACATCCTCGGTCGTATTTCATACACGGCCAATCTGATTCCAAAATAAACAGAACTTGTTGTAAGGTAAGCAGATAGCTGATATACTACATATGAATACAAAATAAATAGACACATTCGGCACATAGATGTTGTACCTGGTGTGTATTAGCACCAACAACCGGCGGTTTGACACTAAGCACAGAGCCAGCCGGCTTGATAATTGTAATTTGTAAGAGACGTTCCCGATGCAGATTAACAGTTTATATCCAAACTAGTAATTACTACTGCATTCAACAGAAAATTTTGTTTAACTAAATCATTTGGTATCTAATATTACAAGAGGTACAAAACTGCCAGAAATCACACATTTTTCCCGTGTTTCCGGGTGATTTATTAGAACATATTTGGATTATATTAAAAAAAAATCACCGTGGCAATTCTTAGGCGGCTTACAAACGTAACTTTTAGTGTGTCACTTTTCAATCTAAATTTTTGTATATGTTAACCAACAGCATCGGGAGTGGCAATAAAGGCGCAGGGGGTGGTGCGACTAGTGGACAAGGCCCCGCGAGCGGGGGCGCCAGCACCGGTAGTGCTTTCCTCGGTGGCGTAAGCCCGACCCCAATTTCAAAACCAGTCAAAACGACATCATACACTCCCCCCGTTTTATCTGGCGGTTACGTAGGTCAAACAAAATCAGAAAACGGTTACTATGAATACAAATTTGGAATCATCCGCCAGGAAGATGACAAACTTGACGACGGTTACCATTACCTTTATGAAACTGAAAATAAGATTCTCGCCGAAGAATCTGGTAAGGTAGAAGGAGATGACAATCTCAAGGTGAGAGGATTCTTCGAGTTTGTTGCTCCCGATGGTGTTACCTACAGGGTTGATTACACCGCAGATGAAAACGGTTTCGTACCGTCAGGCGCTCATTTACCTTAATATATCTAGTCTTTTTGTCTTAGAATTCTCATTAAGTTAGCCAAGTAAGCTAAATGTATATAACTGCTGAGCTTTGAATACCTGTTTTATAAAAAGGCTTTGTCATTTTATGTTTTTGTTTTATATCCCCGATGTGTTATAATCCCTAAAAGCGTTAATGTACATAAGTCATGGCAGCATTATTAATAAAGGTTAGTAAGAGATACAATGTTCAGGATCAATAATAGCGCGAATTCAAAAATGTTAACTGTCTTCTAAAATGAAATCACTTAAACTACAATTACTTACTTAATGTCTGATATTTAATTATGTACCTTGATATTTTTTCATATAAAAATAACTTTGTAGAAACCATCGACTTATATGTCATAGAAATATGTCATAGTTATGCCTGTTTTAGTTATGTTTATGGGCTAGTGTTTTTGAAAATTTGTATCGAGTCCATAATTGTGGCATTAACATCTATGACATAAATCTACTTATGTATCTATAGATATCAACGCCACTAAATTGTTTATTATCTTTATAATTACACAAAATCATTAATAAAATAAATAAATAAATGCTCGTACAATAAAATATATATTATTTATACCTTTGCCATTATCTATATGACATCTATTTGACAGCCCGGTTGGCTTTGTGGTTAGTGACCCAGACTTTCAAGCCGCGGGTCGTGGGTTCGATTCCCACCCAGGACAAACATTCGTATGCATGAATATGTCTGTTTGTCCTGTGTCTGGATGTAAATATCTATATAAGTATGTATTTAAAAGTAGTATATGTAGTATATCAGCTATCTGGTTACCATAACACAAGCTCACATTGATGCTTAATTTGGAATCAGATTGGCCGTGTGTGAAAAATGTCCCAGGATATTTATTATATATCTATACTAATATTATAAAGAGGAAAGATTTGTCTGTTTGTTTGTAATGAATAGGCTCCGAAACTACTGGACCGATTTCAAAAATTCTTTCACCTTTGAAAAGCTACATTATCCCCAAGTAACATAGGCTATATTTTATCCCTGTATTCCCACGGGAACGGGAACTACGCGGGTAAAACCGCGCGGAGGCAGCTAGTATAAAAGAAAGTGGTGTTAGTTACACTACTTATAACTCAAGAACGGCTGAACTGATTTGGCTGAAAATTGGTGGGGAGGTAGCTTAGAACCAGGAGACGGACATAGGATACCGGGATAAAAAGTAGCCCTTGTCCTTTCCCAGGCTCTAGACTATCTGTGTACCAAATTTCATTTAAATCGGTTAAGTAGTTTTAGCGTGAAAGCGAGACAGACAGACAGAGTTACTTTCGCATTTATAATATTAGTTAGAATATTACCTGCAAAATATTCACAATAACGGATGCCTTTCTAGTCCAAGTCCGGTCCAGTGCAGCGCGTCCTTGATCATAGTTAGCGTTATTATCTTTTCATATTGAATTTCCACAGAGTTTCCCTCACATTTTAACTTTCTGACAATGTGTCTCGTTCGAGAATATTATATGTAACATTACGTGTTAACAGATTTTCACCGTAGATAGGCAAGCGTTTGAGATAATTATAGTCTTGAAACAGTAACAAACATTTGTACATCCATACATTTTTACAAAACTTCGCTATTTTATATTAAAAAATAAAATAGTAGGATATATCTAAAGATTATTAGTAAGTGATAAGAGGTCTATGTACCAACATGTTTTTAAGAAATTCAATTGTAATAAGACTGAAATGAATCATTAAGATATTTCTTGTCAAATAGCATTCTAGTATGGAATCCTCATGCACTCTCTGAAATTATTATTTTTAGGTAGGCAAGTGGCTTATACACCGCAAACTTAATCGACGCGGGTCAACTTAATTAGTTATATTAAGACATGACACATAAAATGTGGGTCTAAACTTACCTACTTAATTGTGACGATAATAAAATATTTCAAAAATTTGCAGTTTCGTTACAGTGAAAAGATGTATGTATGCACACACATAATATACATACATAATTTCACGCATAGATAGGCACATGAGACTTGACAACTTCGTGTCTCAGGGTCAACAACGTATTGGTGATTTCTCTGGTATTTCTAATGGTGGATCGTCCGCCTCTTCGTCACCCTACTTTACATAAATACCTAAGTATCTAGAAAAAAAGCTTATTTTACGATTTTACAATAGTAGGTATTGTAAAAGCGTGAAAATTTAATTATTTTAAAATATTTATGTACCTATGCGATTAACGCTCTATTTGACCTAGTTTGCTGATAAAAGGAACCTAACAATTTTAGCAAGTCACAAAAATGGGTTGTTTTCATGAATTACATATTTTCACACCCAATATTTTAACCAATATAGTAAAAAAAAAACAACTTTATTGTAAAATAATTAATTAGATATGAGTTTTGAAAAGCCATTAATAAAATCTTAATTAAGTTACGTCAGTTTTATCTATGTTAGCGGCTTAAATATAAGTCAATAAAATTCTCGATGATACTGTTGTTTGCTGCATATTTAGTAGATACTAGACGTCTTTGATCCTTGTATTAATATCGAATAGGTACTTGTATTAATACCTATAACGTTGACACATACCCATAAACAGAGGACTGAATTTTGTATGTCAACTAAGTCAACAATCTTGATATAAATGGAATAAGGTCCACATAACGCGGCGGGCATTATATTGTTGCATTTTAATCATTTTTGTTTTATACATATCGTTGTGTGAAGTGAATACTGCGACATTCCATATGAGAATAACGACTCTCTTGCAAGTCGGTCGTCTCGGAACTACTTGCATACTGCAGTCGGCCTGGCTTTAAATAAATTAAAAATATTAACATTACAGTGCCAAAGTGAGTGATTAATATCAAAGTCGCAGCGGAACTATTACAACTTTATAAGCTATGCTAATTCATCTGCCTGACCTCGTCGCACCTTGATTTAAGGATTCTGTTCTACTTTTGGTATGTTTTAAATAAAATTTATTAATAATTTAAATGCAAATTAAATGTCAATGAAGAATAAGGTGATTTTTTGACAGACTTAATATGTTTCTTGAAACTGCTTTTAACCTATGATACATTATTTGATCTAGTTTCAGATCCGAAGCATAATTTGTAGTGATAACAGGCTTCCAGCTAGCTGAGGTGCCAGTATCATTATTATTAATATTTAAAGTTTCAAGATATTTTAATTAATTACCGAAATAAGCGCAATGCGTGTTCTTCAATACGTAAGTATTTAATTAATTATTTTAATTAACTTACGATGTGTTGTATTCTAACACAATCTAAAAAAAAAACTTTTTAAACGTTCTAATCATTTGAAATATTTTAGTTTTTGAATAATTTATGTTTGTAGATCTCCTAACCTTAAATAAAAACTATTAGAATTTAGATATATTGTTTATCTTGATGAAAAATTATAAAATAAATCAATGCATAAGATTTTTGCTATTCAAATCTGGGATTAAACGTAACTTTTAGATTAAGGTTACAATAACATTCTCAAAATAATGGTGCCACGTTGTATTTAAACTTGTACTAAGTTTGCTGCTAAGTTGTAAACCTACTCTTATATTATTTTTAAGTTGATTATTTAATAGTTACATAATCGTTTGTTATTTTGGTGGGTTAGTGTGGTGGCTAGATACCCAACCTACCTTGCAACCTCTACCTATATATTTATCACCCATCTTTTCACTATAGGGCACGGTCACTTAGTTGTCCGTGTGTCAAATACTATATTACATAAAATATTTATAATTTTCCTTTAATTCTTTCAGATTTTACTGTTTTCTCTATGGACGGCAATTAATTGTTCTCCCTACGACGATGGAAAATACAATCCCAGAAAATACAGAGTGTACGATGACGGAAGATATTATCGACCATTAGAAGAGGGCAAATATGTACCAGGAGACGAAGGAAGATACACGTATATTTATCAACAGGGACTGTACCCCGAGGATGAGAGGGACTATAGATATGTTCATCAGACTGGACCTGACGGTGGATTTGGTGGATATGGTGGTAATGGGGGTTATGGTGGTAATGGGGGTTATGGAGGATACGGTGGAAACGGTAAAGATGGCCCAGACGGTCCAGGGGGCCCAGGGGGTCCAGGCGGTCCAGACGGTCCAGGTGGACCAAATGGACCTGATGGTCCTGACGGTCCTACTATAGGACCATTTAAAAAAATTGACTACATTGGCAGCAGGGTTTACGCAAGCAGATATCCCTACATACATAAAGTAATCAAGGCTCTTATTGACAAATATGTATCATCTGAATTCTTTGGTGACGAATCACAGGAATCATCAACTCACTACCGAAAGGTGTATGCAGATAAAGAAATTGCCGTTAAATGTCAATATATGAAACCTAAGACAATTAATAACACGGAGTTTGCTACACAGTATGTAACTGAACAATTTTTTTTTTATGTATTTGTTTTTGAACAATCGTAACTCATAAATATTTTCTTGTTCACAGATATCCTCCGACTGTACAGGTTCCAGTAGGAGAAAATTTCGGATCTTATTACAGTTTTAGAGGGACGAAGATTCTTAATACCGTTGAAAACGCTCTGACAAACAAGCTAAAACTAGAATACGAAGTATTTGTAAGGGTCGTAGATATAGTTTCTTGATTTACCAACAGTTAAACAATTAAAATGTACTTACCTATTTAAATTATATGAAATGGCATTGTATTTTATTTTATTTCAATAGATGCATAAGTTTTATTGAATTTTGTAGTTTTATTATAAATCATAAGAATTTGGTAAATGCCCATCCTGACCCTTGGCGGTCAGATAAGTTTGAACGTGTCATTGACTTTTATTTCAACTTATAAAAATATAAGAACCCAATTGTTGACTGTTGTTAAAAAACATGACATACCTACCTTAGGGGACATTCACCTAACACTTGTCTCTTATATATTTATTTATTGTCATCATTCGGTTTTTTGATATAATAAATATATTAAACTGTAGTTTAAATTTATTTTTTTAAATATAAGCTTGAAGCTGTTTTTCTTGGCAAAAGTACCTACCCCTGTTTTTGTTTATTTTAATTCAATTATATACGGAACAATCAATTAAAATTGGTTCGAAGCCTGTATTGACTTGTTTTTGTACTTACTTTTTAGTACTTATTACTCGATACAGTCTTACCTCACACCTCAAAAATATTTTTATAGCGGTCTCTCTCGTTAGGAGGAACTTAGATCCGGGTCTTATTTTAATTTTAAAGATTTAGGCACAAAGGAATTTATTGATAAATCAGTATTACTCATGACTTATAGGTACCACGAATCGAAATAGCTAAAACCGAGTCTTTAACTGCACCATGTTTCATATTTTTATTTTTGTTGGATACTTTACATATTACAAGTTCTTTTAGAGGATAAGAGTATAAATTTGTTATAGGTATAGATAGATTGATGATAGGTACTTATTATTATCCTTGATATTTTTTATTGAAGTAAACACACTAAAAGAGCTAGTAGGTTGATGTTAAGCAAAGCAATCACACATGGCATTGGGTGGGCCACTTGTCTAATATATTACAGAAGCGCTCCAAATGTGCCGCCTTAACACATAAAATTTACATTTGGTTCAATTTGGACCTATGTATTGTTGCAATAAATACCCCATTTTTTAACTGATGGTAGTATATAAAGAAACGATAGGCGTTTATTTCCATCATTTCATTGTATTGGTCACGAAGGTTTCGGTTAACAATGAGGAAGATATTGGTAAGTAACTTGTAGAACTAGATCAAACGCATTTTCCATTAGATTAAATACTGGAAATTTATAAATATTGGGTTTGTTCACAGTCATACTATAATGACTCTCATTAGCCATAAATTTAATTTTATAAATGCAGGGTGGAAATTTGAGATGGGTCAGCAAGGGCATTTACCTTAGGGTTGAAGACACGTGAATATGGCCGCTCTTAAGTGACAGTCTTATTACAAGTAAAGTATAAATTTTCCAAATCGAAATGTTTATATTAATGATAAAAAATTTACAAAAAAAACTTTGGTTTGCTTAAACTAAATCAAAACTTATAAAAAATAACTAAAGTTTTAAATGTAAAAACTTGTCTCTTATATTCTCTTTGAATGTTAAAACTTTTGCGGTGGTATTTTAGTGAACGATAAAAATAAACAATCTCTTCAACAACAGTCTTTGTCTTTTCTTAATATTTTAAAGGTTTAGTTTTTTTACAATTGCTCACCTAAGTAAAATGTAGGCTGATACAATAAATATCGATGTGACAAATTTTAATGCAATTTCAGTGCATATTTCTCCTAAATGTACCATTACATTCGCAACCTTACAGAGTAATAATTGAAATGTAAATATTTAAACGGATTACATTTTGTCAAACCTTTCTTGTAGTTTGCTGTCCTGGCTGTAGCTTTCATAAATATCAGTATCGCTGATGATGATAGTCGCTACCACCCAGAGGTGCATGTTGCAAATAACGGGAGACAATACATCCACCAAGGAGACTACTACAGAAGCCAGAACGGCAAATACAGGACCCTAGTCGATAACCTCGGCAAATACAACTCTGTATTAAATGGTTACCAGCCGTTCAACCAGGCGCAGCAGTTGAATCGCCAACTTTTAGCTCCTTATAGCAATTATGACAATAGGTAAATATGTATTTTATTTTTGAATATATGTTCAGGTAGATAAGTCATAGTATTTTAAGGTTAATGTAATTATTACAAAATATGTAATTTAAGTAAATTTGTAGGCTTTAGTTCGTGTCTGTAGATGGGAAGAGAAAGATATTTTTGGAAATAATTATACCGGTCCTGAATCGCATACAATGGGTATCTTATAAAATGAATATTATTACTAAATATCCTTATAAAATCCTAGAGTTATTGTTATAGCAATGAGTATTTAATGCAACAGATAAGGCAAAATTTGTGTACAGTAAATTAAACAAAATAAATATTACAAACAATCTATTTTACCATTACTAAACCCAGCTAAAAATATCCGTCCGCAATTTATTGTGTTATTGGATTTGATTGATTTTATTATCCTGTTTAATGTATTTTACTATAGATAGACCTGCATTTGAAAGTTATTGATAACATTCACAGTTTAATACTAAAAACATAAAGTAACTGCATCTTAAAACATTATAATTACAACACAGCTTTAGATGCTAAGGGGCATATTTTATTGAGAAATATTTATTTTTACAGGTTTAACCAAAACTATTATAAATCCTCATACCCTACTGCCATACCTGCCGTGACCACAATACGTCCCATAGTTTACTCAACTACTTTTACACCAGTGCCACAACCTACCAAGCTGCCTGTTTACTCTAGAACTCAGTATATTTCTGACAAGTCTGCCCATATCATAGAACAAGATAGTGACTCTGATGGAAATAATTATCGCTACTCATATCAAACGGATAATGGAATTGCTGCCGGTGAATCTGGGAGTGTAGACACATCATCTAACGGTGGTGGTACCAGAGTTCGAGGATTCTACGAATACATAGGCGATGATGGTCTCAAATATAGAGTAGATTACACTGCTGATGAGAATGGGTTCCGGCCTTCCGGGGCGCATTTGGTCCAACCTTAGATTACTAATACGAATATGTTGAAAAAATTACGTCATGTATTTTAAAATGATCGACAATGATTTATGAAATTTGAAAACGAATATAAATAATTTGATACAAAGGATATGGTTTTTCCAATATTTTACCCTGAACTCTAAAATTGTTTACAATCTTACGGCGCTTCAATACTTTTTTTTCCTACCAACTCATGCCTTCGGCATTTTTAATTTTATATCCTTACCTGAGATATTTATGATGTCGTGCGTGGGGGAAGAGGGGAGTCATGTGGGGTCAATTTCATGAACCCACATAATGAATTTTAGAGTGCCTGAGAGGTAATATAAATATAGGTATAATATCATTGAACTATATAAATATCAACAGAATTGCTTAGTTTATTTTTCATTATATTTCATTATATATTCTAATATTCATTTATAAAAAAAAATCATATTAAGTTTCTGTATTTTACGTAAACTCTCAGTATATCGAAAACTATTAAACAATTAGTACTTTCTTTTTTATGAATAAATTACCTATACTTACTTTAATTAAGCGACTGTGATGACATTTAATTTATTGTTTTAATATTTTCGTTACATTTGAAAATTAAAGATTTCTTCTATTTCATTATCGTTATATTACTACATCAAGCTTTTATAAATCGAAATCTCTATGTAGATGTATTCAGTTTAATTTATATAAAGGTTTAAATTGAAATTCTTGCAGAAGGCTATTTATTGGTAGGTAGTAATAAAAACGCATTTATAGGGGCCAATGTACTCAAGCGCAAAAATGCGATGACGAAATTTTATAAGAATTGAAATAACAAGATATTTAATATTAAGGACTAAATAAACATGCTTACAGGGTGATTATTCAACATTTTCATTTCTCTACGAGACATATTAAAATGTCACATTATATCTGCATTCGTATGTAATTAATATACAACAAGCAGATATATTATGACAAAATCAATGTCATATTGCGCAAAATTAATCGGTGGAATAGTATAAAAGTAAAAAAATATTCTTCGAACAACATCAGTTACCAAACAGATCTTCTCTCATAACAATGAAGTTTGCAGTGAGTTAATTAATCAACGTTTTTAATGAAACGATCCATAGCAATAAAATCAATAATTTCAACCATTTTTTTTTTTAGATTGTCTTCTTTGCCGTGTTGGCAGTATCTTCAGCTCAATTTGATCTATTCGCTCAAAGAGCTCCGCAATATCGTCCTTTCGTGACCACCCCGCGTCCAGCAGCGCCAGTCGTGAACGTGAATCGCGTCGCCAGCAATGATCAGAACGCCAACACTATTCGTTTTGAAAATAACGCCAACCCCGATGGTAGCTACTCTTATGCGTAAGTACCTACCAATTATGAAATAAATAATTACTGATAGTTAAGTTAATAATTGCTATCACTTAAAAACAGTTCTTATTACAAAGCGCAAAAAGGCAATAATATAAATATGAAACAGCAGAGAAAATTTTCTGTAGATGTATGAGAAACTATATATCATATATCATTTTTATGATGGCAAACGAAACGTTATGGTGGGGCAACACAAGATTTTGCATGTCGAAAATATATAAATTGACTAATCAGTGCATCCGCCACGAAGTCGTTCATAAAATTTAAGGTCACAAGGTTATTGTTTTTAAAACGCACCTTTTAAGGATCCGCAAATTTTTAATTGTTATTATAGTTTGTGGTCAATTAGTTTATTACTTTGCAATAACTTTTTCTTATGTTATATATTTGATTGCGACTTTTTTTCTTAATTATAGTTATGAAACAGACAACGGTATTGGAGTTCAAGAGCAGGGAGATGTGCGTGATTTCGGTGGTAACCCTCCCGCGCGCCCTGTTGTAGCTCAGGGATCATACGTTTATACTTCCCCCGAAGGCATAGTGGTCCGCATTACATACACTGCTGATGAAAATGGTTTCCAACCTCAGGTATAATAAAGTTTATTTATGTATCAACGAGTAGAGTGTGAGAATATTTGTAATTTAATTTTATAGCCCAGTTAGTTATTACTTTGATGGTTTGGGTTTGGTTCTAATCTGACCACGTTGGATGATGTGTGGTGATGTGAAAAACATACTAAAAAAAAGCTGGAAACTGCCCTATAAGTATAGCTGAATATGCCGGCAGGCAATTTTAACCTTGGAGTGTAGGCTAAGTACCCACATCGGGCATGTTGCAAATTTATTCAACAACAACTCGCTGATGATATTTTCTAGTTGGTGAACATGTTGAAGACTTGGTAAATGTACTAAATAAATAATAAAATAATTATGATATCTTTCAGGGCGACGCCATCCCCACCCCACCTGCCATACCCGAAGCCATCCTCAGGTCTTTGGAATACAACGAAAAGAACCCTTCTCAGAAGAAGTAAATAGTTTACCACCAATCTGATTTGTAAATAGCCGTTTTGCTAATTTTGTCATCATGTAAATAATATAATATTTATTAAATATTTATTATTAACCAAATGTATCTTTGTCTTACTTTAGGATCTAATAAACGGACAAATTGTGATTTTTAATGTGATATTGTCGATAGCTCAAAATTACGTACCGAATGTAAAGACATTCAGAATGACTTCCCTTAATAAAATGATAATGGTTTACTACACTTTTGTTTTTCATTTCAAAATTTACTCCGTATTACTAGGGCTTATTTGATTTATAATCAAGGCCAACACAACGATAGGTATGTTAGAATATTTCATGATCTCTTAGAACATGATTCAATATCATTTAATATATTAAACCATTTAATCAAAGCAGCAAAAACGACGAAGATAATATACGTTTTAAACACCCGCAACAGTATTTATTCATTTATATATTTTTATAAAACGATTTTTATCGACAATGTATTTTTTCATTAAATCTTTCATCAAGTCATGATGATGTTTTATTCATGAATATTTTAAAAACGCATAATATTTGTCTTGAATTCCCCTCTCTCTTGCCTATACTTTGTATATCGTTCTATCAAAATTTGTTTTTGCAACTGCAGTTTCAACATTGATGTCGAATTTATAATCTGAATCATCTCTTGAATAGCTATCAAGTAGTTCAAGAAGTATGTTTGTGTAGGTACTGAGGGCTTACTCCCGACGCTTTCGAGAAACGAGTGTTAATCGAATAAATGTCATTTCATACATTTTTGATAGCGATTCTAGCGCACGATCGTGCGGTGACACTTTTTGGAACTAACTTTGATCAAGAATTTCGTTACAATCGAAACCGAATCGAAAAATCCGTACTACTGGCATTATTTGACATTTGTGAATAAAATGGCGGGAACGACTTTAAACGTCAAAATACACGATCAGGAAAAAGGTACTTTTTCAGGATCGAGTTATCTCATCTAGAATAAATTTATCTAATCAAAATAATTACATCTAATTTACAAGATTTCGTTTTAGAAAAAAATAAAAAATTGAATATTTATTTTTTTCTGTAGAAATTAACCACACACAACTTATTTTATAATTCTGAAACGTCCAACACCGTTACCGATCGAATAAATGTCAATCTTAGCCATGGCCATCTTGATTTTTTATTCGTATTGGTTCGGGATTAACCAATAGGAGTTCAAGATGAAATTTTTTGGTTCAGGATTTACCAATAGGAGTTCAAATTGAAATCAAAACAAAATCAAATTCGAATGGTTTTCGGGAGTAAGCCCTCTGTTCTTGTTCTTGGGTAAATTTCCTAGTTTGAATGAAACCTCTCTGTAAATATAGGTTTATTGTAAATCTATCATTTTCAAATAAGTAAGTGAAGTATTCAGGTTAGAAACCAGTGATTGGGTTATTAAACTGAATACAATAATTATAATAATAAAAGTCGAAGCTGCTAAATATACTAGATCGATGTAGCATTTAACTAAGAAGAACCTGCAAAATTAAGTGTGTGCTAGGTTATGTTATTATTGTAATAAATATCCTAGGACAATTTTCACACACAGCCAATTTGATTACAAAGTAAGCTTTAAAGTGAGCCTGTGTTATAGTAACTAGATAGCTGATATACCTACTGCTTGTAAATACAATTATATTATAGATGTTTACATACGGACTCAAATCAAACAGACATATTCAGTAACAGTTAAAAATAAACAAAAAAAAATGTTATTATAGAAGAATGTGTGTACGAATATATCATAAATGTGTAGGTACCTATATATTTAATTGATTTCCTATTTGAAAATAACAATACCAATCAGTGCAATTACTCAACTTATGTATTTGCTTTTAAAATCAATACAATGAAAATCTTAATGAATTTCTTACTTAGATTTTGATTTGATTACCTAGCTAGATGAAGAGCGAGCACAGAAAATGTGAATTAAATAGGGTTCCGTAGCTAGATTGAGGAAGTTCAATACTTTACTTATACATATACGATTTACTTACACATATTTTTAATATTGAGGTGGCAGCGAAATGGTAAAAAGTTGTATTCGGTTGATTTTAGGATCTTTTTACTTGGGCGACTATAGCTCGTTAACCTGTAAAGCCAACTTAACCGTGATAGTTTTCCATTAAAATTCATCGTATATCGTACTAGCACGAATTTTTTTACATATCTAAAAACAATGGTTTAGTTTTTAGAGAGGGACACGTGACTCTAACTAAAATTACAGCTTAAAAGCTTAATATTTCGTAAACGGAACCCTGAATCGGAAAGCGTTCTTAGCAAACCTTTACTTTTTTTTAATAAGCTATCCAACGATATGCCACACTATAGGAATGGAGGAAAAAAAAATGTTTGTTCCTGTTGTACGTGTATGGGAGGTATGGTAAATGACCCAATGGTGACCAGTTTAAGAAAAATAAAACTGGTTTTTGTGAAATATTACCAAAATTGTGAAAGTTTCAGCACTGAATATAGTGAAACTGTAAAGTCCAGTCCTTATTTAACATTTGTAATGTGTTGCGCGTGAGATACGGCAAAGCTGGATTTAATTAATTTAACAAATAAAAGTTGTAGTTTTGTGACCCAGTCTTGGCCAGGGAAAATCCATTAATGGATACCCCCGTCTTAGTCTTAGTTTATCTTTATTTTATGGCTAACACATCAAACAAAACAAATTTTGATTTTAATCAAGTAAGAAAAGCCGTCGTTGTCAATTTCAAATCACCTTACACTTTGTATTCGCGCAAATTTGTACATGTAACTGACTGAATTCAATAAAACGTTAAACTTAGATAATTCGATGTCTAAAGTCTATGTCACTGTGATCCCAATGTAAAAACATTCGCTCATGTCCGAATTCTAGTTGTTTCTTTTAATTTTTGGCCATTACTGGTACCGTGGCCACCACTGGTACACTTACGATACCAAAAAAAAATTTATATTTTTCTAGATTTTATGTGTTTTTTTTTTGTCGACGCTGTTAATATCTACTACCATACCAAATTACAGCTCTGTAGTGCTAACCGTCTCTGAGATTACCCGTGGACGGACAGACGGACGGACATGGCGAAACTATAAGGGTTCGTAGTTGACTACGAAACCCTAAAAAAGCGCATGTAGCAAAATTCGCCTTACCTATCATAGAATAGGGCTCTAAATATACCTATATCTTAGATAGTTCAGACAATATTAGAATATACTTTTATAATAGTATTGTTTCAATAATGGAGCTTTAGTCGCTCAGAGAATGCACGGTTTAAAACCTAATCCAAGTCTGGCCTCACAGTTTTAAACTCATGTAAGCAGTTACCACTCGCTTCCTAAAGTAAAACATGCATGCCTGATATTCAAAACTCAATCTCTCTCACATCATCAACTCTCTTCACATTCAAAAATCAATGACATGTAAAGTCCACTAGTTCAGCGTGGTAGCCTAAAACTACTCATTTTTAGGGGAGACTCGTGGATCTGTAGGTATATGACATAAACGGAATGATGATGATGATTGGATAAATAAGTACATATGGGAATGTTTAATTCCCAATTTGACCGTACACTACTATTAGTGTACGGTCAATATACCTATATACCTATATACCTATGTATAATCATAAATTTAAAGATATACCTATTTACGCAATAAACCAAAAAATGGTATCACATGTGCCTGTAAACAGTAGCAATACAATATAGGTACCTAGAGACAGAACGAATACACATGAAAAAGGAAAACCGTGAAGACAGTTTTAGTATTTTTAAGTTTTCGAAATTTTACAACCAAATTATTTAATTCGTAAATGTTTGGTTCTCTTAAGGTATAACGATGTTCTATAGGTTGTCCAATAATCTTAATTAAGTAGCGCAAGTAATAACCTCCAAAAAAATGATGACCAAATGAAACTTTATGTCTTCTATGGATAGATAGCTCAAGTGTTATTTTAAAACAATTCTAGTCTCGCGTCAAATTATTTAAATGTTATTGCAGTTCGACGTCTAAAGTGGGTGGTTCCTTGAGTGATATATAAGCCTCCGCGGATTTTTTGACCCGCATTCTAACTAGTTCAACCAAGCTAGGCAATCTTAGAATAAAAAATGAATTTCGCAGTAAGTAAAAATCAAAAATAATAGAACTGTGTGTAATGTGATAAAAATATGTTTGTGATGAAATTAATATTTTTTTGTGGATGCAGGTTGTGGTATTGGCGTGCCTGGTAGCAGCTGCTCACGGGCAGTTCAATCGTCCTGGGCAGTACTCACCCTTCGGCAATCAGTACAATAAGTACGATCCCTTTAACCGCAATCCTTATTACAACCGTTACTCCACAGTTTCCCCATTCAGGCCATTCTCAACTGTAGCTCCTACCACTTTCTCCCCGATTGCTGTGACCACACCAGCTCCAGTATTTGCTCCTGTCAAAGTTATCCCCAAGTACTCAAATGACGCTCCCTCTGCTTCCATCCTGAAGTTCGGTAACGAGATTAACCCGGACGGCAACTTCAACTACTAGTAAGTACCATAGACTATTTCTGCTATTGGAGTTTGACTAATCAAATAACAAAATTCTAATTAATATTTTTTTCTTCTAGCTACGAAACAGACAATGGTATCGCAGCCCAAGCAGTAGGTACTCCCCGTGACCTAGGTGGAAACCCGCCAGTAGCTCCTGTTGTAGTTCAGGGTTCTTACTCATGGACCTCACCGGAGGGTGAGCCTATCGCAATAAGTTACACCGCCGATGAAAACGGATACCAACCACAGGTGAGCTTAAAGAAAATATTAAGTTAAGTCTAAGGTGAAGAAAAACATGATTTAGTTATTGAGACTTTAGGAACATATATCACCTTATCATTATTTTGTATAAAAACTGTAAATAAATAATTTCGTACCTTTATTAAGTTCTAACTGGAATTTAACATTTTTCAGGGTAATGCTCTCCCCACACCCCCTCCGATCCCCGACGCAATCCTTCGTTCCTTGGAATTCATCGCCAGGAATGCCCCTAAGAAGTAAAGATTTCAAAAAAACAGCCGTGACACGATAAATTTCACGCAACGATTTAGTAAATAGTCTTATAAAAGTTGTGATATGTCTTACAATATGTATATTTGCTACTGAATTGAGTGATATTTATGTGAAAGTGTAAATAAAATATTTTTTAAACCATTTCATGCTATTTAATGTGTTTCGTTTTCTTAAAATATCCCCACCACGTCACAGTCAGTAACATCATCAATATTTGAGATAAATTATACGATCTTTATTAAATTATGTATTTAGATTAATTTAAACTTTAATAGCCTATTTATGAGCCATAAAAAAGAAAATGGTAACATTAAAAGATAGAGATAATTTTTTATGATAATGACTAATAAAATGGTTAAGTATATATTATGTTTTTATCGTCTTAGACGCCCGCTGCGCTGCCGTTCGCTACTGTAAGATAAGCCGGAAAAATTAATCATACCTGTGATATCGTTACAACACCTTAAAGCGACAAGCTTACAAACTAAACGTTAAATGGATCGTTGAATAGATTTATTTAATGATTTGGAATTCCGTGAGTATACTAAGGAAAAAAAAAATACTAAATCCCCATTACTTTATGTTGGGGCCAGTCTTCAATAAAAATAAAATACACTTGCCATATTATAGGAATTGCCATAACGTTATTTGCCCTAAACATGAAGTCACCATATCTTATATGGCTGTAAATTGTTTGCCCTTCAAACCGAAACACAGCAATATAAATGCTTTAGTCACTGATTCAGTTGGGAAGAGAGTCAAAATGTACCGGACAAACTCTTTACTAAGAGGTCCAGTACTAAACTATGATCTATTTAGTTACAACATGACTTAGATAGAAATAAATATGTATAGGTACAAATATAAATTATCACTTATGCGTTTATCATATTTCTATAATAAAAACATGATATCATTCAAACTACTCGTATTTAAGTGTGTGTATCTAGATGTGAATATCGATTATAAATTGATAAAAAAATTAATAACATTTTGTCATAATTAGGTAACAGCTAGAGCTATATCATGTCGAATGCTAATTCTGACATTTTTATGATAGTTATTATTTCTTACGAAGTGACGGTTACGACCACACCATCGCACCTCCTAGGGTCTGCAGCCATACCCCGAGTTTATGACGCACCCCTTCTGGGAAAATAGTAGTAAGTAGGTTCAATTGCCACTTTATGTGTGTGTGTACATGTAACAAACATGGTTACTTTTACATTTATAGTAATAATTTAGATGGGTTACTGAAATAAGAACTAGCACAAACATACAATAAAAGTTTATTCATCCTTATGGGCATTTTATGTTATATTGAAAACTTAATTTTTAAAGTAAATTATCATCACAAAGCTATATATTAACGTGATGTCAATATTGTTGACTAAAACATAAAAATATAATATTGTTCCCAATTATGCTTAAATTTGCGTAAAATAACTATTTAATAATAACTATTATATTTTTTTGCTTTAATTAAGTTCACTTCCTATTGATGTAGATTTAAATTTAAATGGGTTTCAATTGGTCATTTATCTGTTAATAGGATAATAAATCGAAGAAAGATGAAATATATCGGTTCCTGTATTCTCAGATACAAATTCATCGGCAAGCCGTCGCTAAAGGTCCTAAAAGAGCGAGCCTCTCATGTGATATGAAGTTAATAAAAGAGACAGAAAATCTTTATGCTAGTGTTTCTACCACACAGAATCACACTCCAGCTTTGATGGTAAAGCGTCCTTGGTTTTTATAGGTGTCACATTAGTTCACGATGGGAGGCGTCTTAACCCACGCGATTGCGCTGTGCTCATCCATCTAAATATTACGCAAGCACAACAATTTAACATATAACAGGTTTTGGAACATTAATCTTTGTTGCGACCTTAGACGATTCTTTAATCAGATATTTATAAGCTCTTTTTAAAGTTTGCTCTTATTTATTGACACATCTCATCTCATCGGTGAACATTATAATGCGATCGTTTACATTCTGCTAACAAACATTTATTTTATATTTATACGAGTATCGGGTAACATTATGATTTTGATCCCATAGAAGATGGATGTTGGTTATTTATCGTAAAATAAATTATAACTAGTATTAATCAACCCGTGGCATTGCACATTTTTGATATTCCCACGGTTACAATCGTATATTTATTATTTAAAAAATTGTATAGCTTAAAGCTTAATAAAAACCGGTTATATTTCCTTTAAAATATATCATAGTAAAGAATCTTTAGAAAAAGGAACAGGTTTATATTTATTGGACTAAATAATATTTAAATTAACCCAAACACGTAGATCCATGTTAAATGCATGAAAACAAATTTAGTGTTTCAAAGTTAAATAAAAAATTCAAGTTTGTTATTCTATATAGTTTTATGATTTTCGGATCTAAACATTTGTGAGTCGGAAGATAAAAAAAAGACAAACACTGTATAAACCACTAGCGACCCGCCTGGTTTCATACGGTTAGATAAACATCATTGACGTATTTCAAAAAATTTACACAAAGCAATATGAAACTAAACGTACAAACCATCCACTTCAATCCCTCAAATGATTAAAATCCCATTAAATTCCGTGGCGTAGTATATGAAGTATGGAAGAGACTTTATATTATGAAAAGAACATAATATATAACATAAGAAAAATATGGTATGATGTTTTGTTTAATATTATAGGGGATAATGTCTGCAAAGGAGTGTGTTGGTAAGGTTTAAAATACCTACCACAGACAATATCCAAATCAATTTGACCCGCTTATCGGGCTCGGATACTTATTTTTAATAGTTTAGGTACAGTAGTAGTAATAGACAATGTTCATTGAAGTAATATGGAATTTACAAAAACATACACCAAGTTAGAAAGTGATAAGGTAAATTAATATTTTTATAATTAAGAAATTAAATAAGCGATAGAGTAGTGATAAACACTGGAGTATATTCTACACACTTTGTCCACGTGAGAGGTATAAACAAGACAATTATAACATTAAAGTTCAAGGACCTCGTAATAGGATGTTCTGTAATATAATAATACAAAATATTTTTTTGTACAAATACCTACAATCTTACTTGATAATAAAATATTTGGTACTAATAAAATATTGATTTTAAAAAGGTAAAGGTACTTTTGCGAGACAAAGGGGATTGAATGATAGGTGTGATCTTCACCTCTCGAAGAGGAGCCATCGTGATGCTATGCGGTCCGTTGAGGCTGACCTTAGCATTTGCAAAGATGCGCCTAGTTAGTACATGGGTATATTATGTTCTATAGTGCACAGTCGCTCTATGATTAATAGGTAGGTACTTTTCTGACCCGACCTACCTTCCGACACATATATAGGTACCTTTTAAATCGTAACTCTCTCTAAATTCATAAAATTCCTAGTTTCCATTAAAATACATACAAAATTCAAATTATTCTACATATTATTCGATACCGTTGTTCACCTTCTATGTTAATCATCAGGTCCGCGCTACTTCAATTACTTACGTTTCGTAAACTTTTCATTGCTGCTCCGCCCTTTTTAGTCGTAACGTGATTTTAATGGCGTTTATCCACAAATGGGTTAAAAGTTCAAAGTAGTAATTTCGATGCCCATCCAATACAAATAAACAAAATACAACCTAATTGTACCTACAACCCAATGTAACCTAATTTTTTTCCTCTTTATATCTACCTATAGTAATGACGACTTTACTTGTTTATACAAAAACTTGTAACACTTTAAAAAACGATAATTATTATCTAAATATTATAACACAATATAACTTAATCCCGGGAAATTCAGAAAATTCTGAAAGATGGGATATTAAAGCCGCAATATAAACAAAAACAGTACAAGCATAAAAGTACAAGTAGGTATTTGAATTTTAGAGGAATAATATTAGCTTTTAGACCTGAGAAAACGAAATAGGTAGGTAGGTAGGTAACTTTAAGGAAGATAAAAATATTTTAAATTGTGATTGGTAGGTTAGATTTTTTCATGAAATAAAATACTTAGACGGTGTAAATTAAGTCTCTCAGTTTTAAATGTATGGTATATCATTAATCTAAATGTAATTGTGAATGGAACTCTTTATAGAAATCACGTGAAAATATAATACTCAAATACTTAGTTGGTAGAGTTGCCAATTCAATAAATTCAAATTGTTGCATAATTACTTCTTGTCATATAAAATTGTAAAATTATGTACGTAGACTGTAATATGATCAGGTTTAAACATTTAAAGTCAAAGTTCAAAGTGGATCCGCAAGTGTTGATGACTGACAGTCTAAAAATACATTTACTTCTACACATCTTTTAGATGTATCAGATGTAAGTATCTAAATAAAACTCGAGGCATATTCGTTCAAAGGAATTTTGATCAGATAGATAATAGTTATTTTTTATACAAGAGTGCAAAGTTGCTTTTTAACCGCGTGTTCAATTTTGATGACCGAGCAAGCGAAGGATTCTAAAATTGAATCACGAGCGCAGCGAGTGATTCAAAATTAGAATCCTGAGCGTTAGCGAGGGAATCAAAAGAGCACGAGGTGAAAAATCTTTGCACTCGAGTGCAACACGTAACTTTTCATTCCACCTCAGCGAGGAAATGACTAAATACTTCTCGCGTGATTGTTGAGGGAGAAAGCTCATTTGCGCATTATTAACAGTTTCAGTCAATTCTGTTGGCGTCAAGCAAACTTCCTCGTCGCTAGAATCACTCATTTTAGTTTTTTCACTTGTTTTCAAGTTTCTTGTTTTTAATATAAGGTTTAACAATGACGTGAAAAAATGCCGCGTAAAGAACCGCGTACAAAGCAAATTGAAAAAAGAACACCAAGAAGGTGCCGAGTCTGAGTTTTTAACAAATTAAAAAAAAGTTGTATGATATATTCGGCACCATAGAGGTAGCAGTAAATAGGTTTAATGTTTTTTTTTAATTCACAAACTTAGTGCACACGATGTTCCAAATTCAATTTACTTTATCCTCTAGAGAATAAAAACGGCTTTTCCACTCAGATATTGAAGATTAAAAATACTCTTTCCGAGATGGTGGGATGAAATACCAATTTTTCATTCATCTAAATCCAAAAATCTATTTTGTTTTTTTTTTTGTTTCGGTATTATTACTTGTCTTCCGTAAATGTTTATATTTGAAAAACAATGTCACGTAAGTTTATATGGAGGCCGTAGGACGTTTATTTTAAGAAACCGGGTTCAGCGCTGTCATTCGGTAAAGGAAAACATCGTGAAGAAACCTGTATGACGTGTCCGGGAAACCGCATTGTGACTGTCGCCTAAATAACTCTCACTGTCAAGGGAGACTCGTGCCCCTGTGTAAAATACAATTGATATGTAGGTAAATTACGACTCATAGTAAGGAGAAAAAAATTGACACTGAAAACGAGCGATGTATTAATAGTGGGTATATCATTAATACTACATAATTAAAAATAACCATAACTTACATTAAATTCAAACTAACTAAGTTAACTACCAAGCAAATGTTAATGATATGGAAGCGGTCATCCTTCTTATCATGTAGTACAGTAATCATTTGCATATACGTACTAAATAGGAAAATTCAGTGTTTAACCTTTAGGTGTTGTAACATCACCGAAGACAGAAATCATTATTCCGATTAAAGATGTACATCGTTAAAGAACTGGTTCCAAAGAGTCCTTTGATATTGCTCATACTCCGATACATTTAAAACCCTCTTATGAGTAAGTACCTACTGGTAGGTATAAATAATATATTTTTCATAAAATATCTATGGGTGATTAATATAAATTAGTATAATTTTCATTTGTCAGACAGCATTTATCAAAAAAAATAAACGCAAAAAAAATTGCAAGCTCTCGTATCAAGAGAACGTTTTAATATTCCCAGAGTTTATTAGCTTTGTAATTGAGATCAGTAATATTAAATTTAGAGAGCAGTATGACAATATTTAAAATATATATATTATTTATGGCACATTAGTTTTTATATTTATAATGCTTAATGTATTATAGGTATGTATATTCTTGATAACATGATACTAAATTCAGCTATATAATGAGCAATAATTATTATGGAACCCGTACAAGACGATGTCGGTGCTGTTGCATCCTTTGCGGCGCCATGCGATTCGACTAGCATTATACGAGTGCCTTCCTATGACTGTAAGAGTCAAAGTTCATAGTTCAGTTTTATTCAAAATTCTCATACTAATGTTCACTTCATGTAATTTGTAACTGTCTCCCAATAAAAATATAAATAAAACTCTTGAAGATAGTATGTACCATATAACAATCAAAAATTATTATTTTTTTTGGCATTTTTAGGCTTACGGTTGAGAGCCCTCAGCGCTCACCGATTGCTCGCGTAAAGTTGTAACAGCCATCAGAGGCTAACACCTTCTAGTCCCTTCCAAAAAAAAAGGCATTTTTAGAGGCTGCGCACTCGACACCCTAATATTTGCCATAAGAGCATCTCTTTGAACCCCTATTTAAAATATGTAATTCCTACCAATTGTTAAAAAATAAGGACAGTTAAATTTAATATCATTGCTCAGTAATCAACTATAGGCAATCATCAATATCTCAAAGTGAACATTATGTTTCCTCTTTCTATCGCCTTCGTGGAGTACCTACCGACCAAAGCAACCTGTGGAAGATTTCACGAGTATTAATTAGTTATTTATTTACCTTTTACGTAATACTAATGTAATTATTTATATTGTTATTCACTTTAGTATAGGACCCCTTATATAATTAGATTTTTTGTGAATAGAGGTACTCGCCTACATGATATATAATAAAAAAACATTGTGTAAAATCAAACAAAATAAATATCCATACAATATTGTACGCCAATTTTCTAAACAACAAGTATACCTAATTGCAAGTTATTGGTAATCAATTTGACAGGTTGACACTGATTAAGATATGTTCACTCATGGAGAAATTGCCATTTTTACTCTGAGACTTGTATTGTTATCTTTTTTATCATAGGTACATTAACAAATCTAAACAGTGTGAAACACTTTGTTATTTACTTCTTTCTAGATTTAAAATGATGTAATTTCTTATGTTTTGATTCTGTGAATATAAATTAAGATTTAAAAGCACTTAAAATTGGGTCGCATTCTTTAATAATTTATAGACAACCATTCCTCTCTCACACCCACGCAGTGAAGCAACTTACGTTAGATAAAGTGATTCATATAAATATTACTATACTCAAAATTTGACTTTTATATTTCTTAATACATAAAAAAACAAGTTTAAAGTAGAAGTTATTTGCAAAAATATTGATAAATAGGCAGTAATATGTAGATCGTAAATACTTAATGTATTGAAAAGGTATAATTACTACCGTAATTAGGTATTTAGCTTTAAATAGTCATCAAAGGAGGGAGTTTGAGGTCACATAAATAACATAAGGTGTGTGAAATAGTTTTACACAAAAGATCCTTCTAATCACCGATCTGCTAATGAGATTTGCCTCTGTGGAGGAATTCGCATAGTCGCTTACTATAATTGGCTTTTGTGCATAATACAATACGATAATAGTTTTATTGTTTAAGATTTGGTTCAATGACCTATTTAAATAATAGGGTTACTTTGTGGCCGAACCGAACGAAGCATCCCTACTCCCCCCTCCCATTGATTAGTATTTACACTAAATTAAATGATTTGGTTGAACCCTGATAGTCGACTATGAGAGTTTTGCTATTTATAAGTGCTTGAAAAGAACTCATAAATAAAAATTCTTTTAATTAATTCCTTTCACAAGTATTTTATTATGATCTAATTAAAATCTAATAAGAACAATTGAAACTACACGGACAATTAAATACACCATTATAGCGGATTTTTTTATTATTGGTCATAAATATTATCCCTTAGAGACTTATAATGGTGGATTTTTTAAATTACTGAATCGACTCAGGATATAAGTAAAATTTAGAACCAATATAATATAAAATACCATACAACACCTCAACCAATATAAAACTAAATTAAATAAGAAAATTAATATACCTACTGTGGTTTCCTCGCAGTTTGCAATGCATTTGACATAAAGCGTGCGTACCATTTAAGTGTTGGGTTGACTCGGCGTTTTACGAGACTCTTGGTAGTTATTCTATTGTACCTACTATGAACAAGATAATGTTCTTAAAAAGGGCCGCATTGCAATTATATTAACATTTTATTTTATTCTAAAATAAATATTAAGCTGCAAGCAATCTGAAAATGGGTAGAAATGTATAATGTGTTTAATTACAATTATAGCGCTTATTATTATTTGTAGACAAAAATTAAAACTTTGTCACATAAGACGATAACATTTTTTTTAGCGTCCTTAAAATCTAGTCGTATCTAGATGTTTCTTTGATACACAGGCAGTAAGTAGTATTTATAGCATTGGTAATGGTAGTTTATTGTTCAATGTAGTACAAATCCCTAAATACTAAGTGTTTCCTCAGTAGTGAGTCAAAAGAACTAGGTGGACCAGTTGATTGGTCACAGCCGCATACGAAAATTTTCGATAATAAAAACATCTTCAGAGCGTTTGGGTTCAGAGGTTTTGCGATTTGGGAAACGTGATGTCCTATCCTAAATGAAAAGTTATGGAAATAGTGTTACTGGGAATAATTACTTATAATAATTTAACTTTTTATTCTTAACAAACACTAAAATATTTAGTAAATTTAATTAATTAAAATTGCATGCCTAACTACGTCCCTGTGGTACAGAGTCGTTGCAGGCTCCCCCTGCTGTATGCAATTGCTAGACAAACCCGCGTCTCTATAAAAGGGACAGGTGATTAGACGACTAAGTACAAACCGGCGCACACGCCGCCGATCGCCACCACATGGGATATTATCATTGTTGCGCATCCTGAAGTTCTTACGTTTTCCCTAAGCAATGAAGATGGTAAGTTTTCAGTCTTTCCGATAACAATTTATAAGTTAATTTTTGTTGTAGAATAATTCTTTGAATATGTTAAAATTATGTACACACAAATAACGTCGGTGTACAAATAAATAATTGGGTAACTATAGTCATTAAGTAGTTGTGCATATATATTGTAGTCACTTGCTCGGTAAGAAAAAAAAAAACTTAATTTAATTTCATTATAATATCAAATCTTGTCTTTTAATTATGCTGGTTTTTCTTTCTACTTCCATTAACATAAACAACTAGTTACAATAACGTTAAGCCTAGGTATATTTCATTATAATTTATAAAAAATGTCACAAAAACAGATAATTTCAGCTTCAGAAAACAGACAAACGGTTTTTTATGCTGTCAAATGTAGTTAAAACAGCTCCAACAACACAAAACTTTCAATTCGAACTAATCATCGCTTATTTCCCAAAAAAACTGATAAATGCCACAAAACAATTAAATAATATACAAAAAATTTACATTTCATAAGTCATAGGTCTTAGGTTCGTACTCAGGCGCTTAAAACATTGATAAATAAATAGGTTACTTTATTTAAATCGCTGATAATGAACCGACAATGTATTAGCCCGATTCGCATTATTCCGGTTTTCTATGATTACTTGCCCGTTTTTTTTAACAAATATGAAATAACCACATCATGATAGTTACTTAAAAGAACAATTATAGATATGGTAAAAAATACAATGATTAATATTGTATCTCAGTTACGAAAGAATATAATAATTGAATTGGCCTTAAAAAGTTAGCATAGTTACAGTAAATATTAATCATTATAACATAGATACAATATATATATATATATATATATATATATATATATATAGATAAAGGTTCTTACAATATAACTGAAAGATGTTTGAAAATAATGTAAATATAATCTTGTATATTATATTTTCACACCGTAGTTGTGAACACAGTAGTTGAGTAAGGTTGGATATTGAATCCATATTGAAACATCTGCTTTTATAAACATTATCTTGTTTTTAAGGACGTGACCAAAGTTAGCTGATAGGGCAAGGGTTCGATGCGGGTCTCATCTTATGCAATGCCTCGTGCATTTATTGCATCTAAAATACCTAACCTTTACTATGTTTACCTCAGTGACAAGCATGCCTTTGCTTCAGCATAATGCCATCCTAGTTAACATGGCATAAATGAGATTGAAATATTATATGTACCTATTTGAATCTTGACCTTTATTAATAGATATCTTAGCATATTTTTCGCAATGAGTTTTGTTGTCTAAAAATAATAATAAATTTATTGACTAATAAAATAAATAGCAAATCGTTACAAATGCATAACATTAATTGAATTGGGTATAAAGATAAACTACTAACAGCCAAAAATCAAGTCTAAATTATTATTAGGTATCATCAGTCAATTAACAGAAGATAAAGTAGGTACATACAATATTAAAAATATGTCTACTTATTGCCAATTTTTTTGAATTATTTACGGCTATAATATTAATATATTCGACAAGAAAATTACTGGCTCAAACTTATGAGCTATTCGTATAACTATAAATTATTAAACTATTCGGAGTCCGTCCCTGATGACACGTGAGGCGTGCGAGCACTTAATTATGGGCACACCTTTTGTTTTTGTACAACATTGTGTTTTGAAGCAATTCTTGAATTCTATGACATATTCCCACAACTCAATATAGTTGCAAAATACAGTGTATTCCGTCATCTGCCATCTTACACCACAGTCTGACCGAATTCGAACACTGCAACCTTAAGTGGCTATTATAAAACCCATATATATAGAAAAAAAAACATGATGTTGAACTATAGTTATTTATTGCCATTTAAGCCATGGGTTTAAATCTTTATTTCTACCAGTTATATTACGAGTAGTATACCAGCATATAGGTAGTTACAAAACTTTGTAAATTCTTACTATATCTTTATGATTCAACCACTCACTATATTACAAAGAAATTAATACTGAAAAAAAATCTAAATTTAAGAAACATTAATGAATGGATAGCAATAGTTGGATTTGGCCTTTATCATTAGTTGTATTATTTTTAATTGTCATAACTGACTAGATAACTTAATGATCTGTAAAGCGTGACAACCTTCGTAACATAACTCCGCGTGTGTAATTTATATATCATAACGCCAACAGTCATCCATATCACAAGTTAGTCGGTATGCAAACATCTTTGGTGCAAATAGTATTCGTCCCTTAACAACAGTAAAGTTCGAACGATTCCAAATTACTAACAGATAGGAACAGACATAACAAACATGTTAATTCATATAAAATACTAGTGGACCAGGCAGACTTCGTTCTGCCCACCAGCGCCACCTACCGGGTCCAAGAATATGTAAGCTATCCTATCTCTCAAGTTGGATCGAACTGCACATGGTGTGCGAATTTTATTATAATCGGTTAAGTGTTTTAGGAGTCCATTGAGGACAAACATTGTGACACGAGATTTATATATATTAAGATGTATGTTAAATGCAGAAATTAACAAATTGTTTTTCAGTAAATTTTAGTAGTGTTGTAAATAAATAAACTTCTGAAATTTGTTCTCAGTTTGGTAATAACTAAGTAGTTTGAACTAATCATTCTCTACTCAGACTAGAAATTGAAAAATTTCAATCGAAAATTTCTTCTGTTGCTAGTTCCCGTAAAGTCACTATCAGATTATATATGTTAAGAGTCCTAAGCTATAGTAATCCTTTCAACAACGTATTACATTTCAAATTAATATCTGAGTTGACGACAACATGGCGTCATAAACCTTATTTGACCCTCCAACTTTTTTTGGAATTTGAAAAAAAAAAAAAAAGGTTCCCGGATACGGCGCGGCTTTCATTAGTAATGTTGCCGTAAATCAAGCTGTTTATTTTGTGGAATCGATTATATCGATCTCACCGGACAAAGGATTAGGCGCATGAAACTTGCCGAATGAAACAGGTTTTTACGAGACTAAAACTTATCATATTATATTTTGCGAAATAGGAAAATCGATGATGACACCAAATTATTAGTAGGTATTGCTTCCTATTTATACCAATGCTGAATTGATTTATTATATATTTTAGTGTAATTTAAATATCAAAGTGCAATCTATTAAAATGCTAATTCCGAATTGTATTATTTGTTTAAGGAGAGTATTGGGTACGAGGTAAGTACAATTAAATACAGTTTCATTTCACGGTTTTTGTTCCCCTCGCTTATTTTATTACCTGTTAGTTATCGACTTAAAAACAAAATTGTATTTAATTGTTGAAATAGGTACACAAATTTATCATAACATTGAATACAAATACCATACTAGGTTTACATATAGGTATATTCGTATAATCTGATTATTATCTACTTATAATAAGCATTTAATAAATTTAAAATGTTCGTGACACTTTAACGAAATCTAAAGAAACATATTTCATGAAAGCTTCGATAGTCATACTAAATGAAGTTTTTAGGATACCAATTTGGTCCCAGTAACGTATTGTAGACGCTCCTGCATTTCGCGTTCTGCGACTCACCTCACTGACGCGCCAGTTTGGCCGCAGCTTAACTTGCGTGATCAGCAATCTTCAATTGGAACAACGTCGGCATACAAGCGTATGAAGATTGGAACTCACACCCGTCGGTGCGTACAATATAAAAGAGACAAAAATCAGCGATTTCACTGTTACGTCGAGCTCGTATCATTTACTTTACAGAATCACACATTGACACGCGAAGGCCGCGTGCTACAGACGACTGCCGGCCTATGCGACTAATTGTATTTGTTTTGTCTTGTCTTGTGGATACAATTAGCAAGTGGACATTAGTTGTTTGTTTACGTGCAGTCGAAACACTGACCTAAATAAAACTTCAGTGGGTGACTAAATCATTATTCTTATTAGACAATAGACAGGTACATTTTAATTAATTTTACCTACTTTGTCACATTTTCATTAATATCGTAGCTACTCTGACAGTTTGTTTGGGAATGAATTCCCAATAGTTGTAGACTTGACAACTGAATATCTAACTACCTTATGTTTTTTTTTATTAAGTATCTATAGTAAGTTCCCTTATAGTAGGTAGGTTGGTTAGCTTTCTTATAAGAAAATGAATATGCAGGTATCATTTAAACGAAACCTAACCAAATCTAAATACCTATTATTTTATAACATTATAACATACAAATATTGTTCAAATTAAGCAGTTTAATGTCATGGGTATCAAAGAGCAAAATATTTACCAACTGATGCCTACTTTTGAGTCCATAGTTTATTCAATGTAAGATACTATTTGCCTTTCCAACAAGGCAGGCGCAATTTACGCATTATTAAGTTTTAATTTATTATGTCGATTTCAAATAAAATTTGAGTTATGACGCAATTAAAAATAATATGTAAGAATTTGTTCATGCTTCCTTTGCATAAATATTATAATTAATTTGAATAGTTTGTTGAGTTCAATATATATTATAACTAGCGGACCCGGCGCACTTCGTACCGCCTAACAGCTATATACCGCACTGTTTCGGTTATATTGCATTTTAGGAAATATTTTTCTTTCATGTATTATGTTGTTAATTTTCCATTAAAAATACTTTATTCCTATCCCATCCCGGGTGGAGATAAAAAAAAACTAAAATCATAAAAATCCTCAACGACCCTTGTAGGTTTAGATTAAAATGTTATTATCGTCTCGGTAACTTATTTCTCTAACCAAATACCTACTAAAGGTTTCTCTTCAGACAATGTTTAAAATAAAAATATCGTAACCTATTTTAACTAAAATAATGAATTTTTCCTACTAATTATAAGGTTAAATATTTTTCAACATCACGATAAAGAAAATTAAACTTTAAAAATACGTACGTAGATTAAAATCTCTTTATTGGCACCACTTGTTGAAATATGCTGATTTAGCCTGAGTAAACTTTTGCCGCAAGGACGCCCGTCTGTGAGTTTGTGCAATTTGCATTGTAGGAAATCAAACAGTAATCTCATTATCACAGGACAATGTTTTATTTACAATTGATCATATTGGTTTACTCACACTTGCTTACAAATCCGCTGAGTGTACTTACATAGTTAATGTGATACCTAATAGTTTTATAGTTCACAGATTTGCTTGTAAATGATTATAATAGTGTTAGATGATTGAGGTTAATGAGTAAATACCATATTTTACAACTGTAAAACAAACAAATACAATTAAACGCATGTGAAGTCCGCCAATCCGCACTAGACTCGCGTGGTGGACTATGGCCTAAAAACCCCCTCGATGTTAGGGGAGGCTCGAGCTCCTCGGTGGAGACGTATATGGGACGTATTCGTATATGATGATCATGACCATTTATTGTTCTTAAAATACTATGTTAAGGTATTAGAATATCACAATTGGCACATTACAAATTAACAACGTCACAGCTCGGTGCGTAAGGGCAAGTCGTGTTATATCACTCTTCCGGTGGCAGTGTTGCCAACCGGTACCAATAAAAAAGGGCGACCATAGACACCACAAACATTCGCATTTATAATACTAGTAGTATTTATCAACTTCATGTTTGTTTTTTTCAGAGGGTCCTGTTTTTCATGGGTGTTCTAGCGGTTGTCTCATCGGCTCCACAGAAACCAGATGCGGAAGTAGCGATCGTCAATCAAGACTTTGACCAGCAAGTTGACGGATCATATAGATATAGGTAACGTTTTCCATTAGATTTACTATTTGTCTTTGTGAGTTTTAATATGTATAACAATAAGAAGATTTCATTTAAAATTTTTTCGTTAAATATCGTTTAGGTAAATACATCTTCAGGTGCATATATTGCGCAGTCCATATAGTGCATAATATCGTATCACTTTCGATCCATCGTACGACTTTGTCAATTATGACGTGTCGCCGCGCGGTTTCCCCCGCGTAGTTCCCGTTACCGGATGGAGGATAAAATATAGGTAGCCTATGCTACTAACAAATAAATAAACAAAAGATCTAATCTTTCCTCTTTGTAATATTAGTGTAATTAATAATTGAGTTGAAATTGAATACCTAAATGTTATATATCTAATATAGTTCAAAATGATTAGAAAACTGAGCCTATGAAATACCGGCTTTGTGGTAAGTGACCCTGACTTTCAAACCGCCAGTCGTGGTCGAATCCCGTTCAGGATATACATTTATGTACATGAATAGGTATGTCTGTTTGTTCTGTGTCTGTATTTAGTATTGATTTAAATAGGTAGTATATGTAGTATATCATCTATCTGGTTACCATAGTATAGCACAAGTTTTGCTAAGTCAGGAATTAGATTAACCGTGCGTAAAAAATTACCCGGGAAATTTATTTATTAGTATCTAACTCGACTGAATCAATTTGAATAAATATATAACTACGGTATGTTGTTAGGTATGTACGGTCATCCATATAAACCATACATAGGCCAACAAGCCCCAGAAGTCACGACCGGTTTAATGGATTTGGAATTGTAGGTCCTTTTTTGTGAACCTGATTAACTTGGGTACTTAGAGGAAGAACACGTTAACTTTTCGTTTCGTTTCGTGTTTGACTAAGATTATTAAGGATATTGTAACTTAGTCCGTAATTAAAGATTGATTTATCAGAATTTGGTTGCCGATTTAAAAAACATACAATATTGAAACATACAATAATACTTCAAGGGGTATATCTAAAATACAACAAAATAAATACACTGTTAATTCAAAACAATTGTCAAAAATTTCAGCTATGAAACTGAAAACGGCATCAAAGCGGAAGAAACTGGTACCCTGAAAAAAGCCAGCGGCCCTGAAGGCGGTGACGTAATTGTGGCTCAGGGAGGCTTCAGCTACACGGCACCAGATGGCACTGTCATCAATTTGAGCTACACAGCTGATGACGAAAATGGCTTTAAGCCCGAGGTACGCACGCACATATTACTTATCCTTTATCTAACTACAATTAATACATTCATTCAATCACTGTGGGAGTTAATATGATAGTTATGATATGTCAAAGGCAATAAGCACATAAGCCATATTATAACGCAAGTCTCTGATTATGTTTAGTGAGAGCACATTGGATTAATTTGATACTAGCAGTTTCACCCGCGTACCCGGCAGATCTTCAATTTTTCCGGGATAATATAAAGTAACCTATGTCCTTTCTCAGACTCAAGACTATTTGTGTACCAAATTTCATTTAAATCGGTTCAGTAGTTTTAGTGTAAGGGGGGTAGACAGACAGAGTTTCATTCATATTTACAATATTAGTATAGAAAATGAGGATTCTTAACTGTTCACGGTATGCCATTATTACAATAGTTAAGTTCAGAGCACTAATTTGAGGTCTGACCTTTGAATAAGTATTGGCACTTATTTGAATAAGGGTATTATTAAAAGATTTCACATTAAAATATTAGACCTTAAACAAATCATATAAGATCACATGTTATATCACTTAAAACACAAGCCATGTTAATTACAAAAACACAAATGTTTATTTTATAAAATACGTTCAGAGATCATAGTACCATCACAAGGTACCAATTTTTTTTCCTTGAAGACGGCTTGGCTATATACAACCATTATGAGTACGGCCCATTTCTAGATGTTAATTTTAGTAAGAATTATGTCGCATATTAATTTTATACATACAAACTCTCGTCCTTGATGTTTACAGCAGGATATACATAAACGTTTATTACGTAAGAATTAACATATATTGTATTTATAGTCGTCATCGTCCCAAAAATAGCGACCAAAACTAATGATGTAAGAAAATAAAGAAAAAAAAATATATAAACTTGGATAAATTACCACGCTAGATAATTATTTAACATAAAGCTCTATTTTTATTTCAGGGAGATCATCTACCGACTCCACCCCCGATACCACCAGCAATTCAAAAAGCTTTAGATTACCTCGCGACTCTTCCACCACCAGCGCCTTCCAGAAATTGAGCATACTTATACCATTCAAAGATATCGACGACTGACAACTTGACCATCCCTCGAGATACGCTTGATGACTGCCCCTCAATACTCCTATATAGGTACCGTTTTGAAAATAGATGTTTTATACTAACCACTTCATTTTAAATAAGAAATTTACTTTACTATGAAGATTCTATACAAAGAGTTGTATACTACATCTTATTTACAAAACCGTAAATATTTACTAACAAATGTATATAAGTACTAAGCAATAAAAAATCTATATAAAAATTATGTACAATGACTGAACTGTGATAATGATAAAAGATGATTGAATTTATATAAAATGTTTGTACCATAATATAATTTATGAAATAAAAGCATAATCAGTGCCAAAGATGCATTGCAAAATGAAAACTTGTTTGTTTCCTGGAATTATTTGTTGTTCTTCAGTTTATGTAGGTATATGTTGGGAAAATGACGCGTGTCCATAGAATTTGATTAGCAATCAATTTAACTATTCAAACTGTCATATAAGTGTTAAAATGTTGATGTCATATTCTATAAATCTTATCAATGATTCAAATGGTAGGTACTATCATAACTACGATGAGATGACACGGTGTATAGGACTAATACAAATAACAAGCCAAATAATTAATTAATATGCAGTCCTTGACACTTAATGATGTACAAACATCTATTGTTTCCAAGAATTGTACAGCTTGTGGGTTTATGTAGATAAATCGAGGAACTATGCACAGCTTTAGGCGTTAGGTGAGGTCATAAGGAGATGTCTAAAAATATTTTTTTTTATTTAACGCTCATATAAGTAGTTAGAATAGTACTCATTGGATTTCTTCATGTATCCCTAACCCGATGTCTATGAAAATCTATTAAAACAAATGATTCAATAAATTAAATTAAAATGAAGTAAGAAGAGACCCAATAACTTATTATGAAGTTGTAGTAGATATTATTATAAATAATATTATCTAATAACTCTTTCTGCACGTCCAACAGAAACATTTTATAATAGAGATAGATGGTCTGGGCGTTATAACTCATATGACCAATTAGTTATTCAACATTGACTGTCTAATATTATTTTCCATGAAAATAGTTGAGAAAGAAAGCAAGACTCATCATAGGGGTTCTTCCGAGTGTCTAGACATTCCTCTGACGACCTGTTTTGAAGTGAGCGTTCTCTAGAAGGTCACTGTGAGTAACTGCTGAACAATGCATATAATCTATTCTAAGGATCAGGAAGCATAGGTACCAAAATATATTTTCAATAATAGTATTTTCATGTAACTTAGGTAAATAAGATTTTCCTAGAAAAATTTTGGTGATGGGTGGATGGATGGAGGTAGATTGTTTAAGCTCTAAGTAAAGAAACTCGACAGAATAATGAACTAAAATATTATTTGCATTGTTACGCACACACACAAACAGCGACACTGTGATTAAATAACAATAGATCAATTAATTGGTATTACGAAATGATATTTGGGTGGCGAATTTAACGCTTACTCAATCTATTGTGTAGTTAAACGGCTTACTTTACTGTTTCAAATCAGTAAGTAACACTTATCTTAAGCCATTTGAATTTTACGTACATAAACATAATGGGATATTTGTTAAAGCTTATTGTGTTTGTTTTTATACAAAAAAATGTAGGTTTTATAAAGGTTGTATTTAACTACATATAATCAGGCCACATTCGTTATTACTATAAGCGAAGATTTATAAATAAAATACTAAACATTTATTTTTCATTATGGTATAACAGACATGTTTCGTTTTTTTAAGAGATCACCAATACGACTTTGTAACAGGTTCACTGTCGAGGTCTGGTTTCTTGGTAGCTAGATGTTTGAGTGCACGTGCTATCGCTGGCGGTATCGGCGGCGGGGTCGGGAGGTGGGCGCCCACTGGCTTGTAGCCGTTCTCATCCGCTGTGTATGATAAGCTGAAGTCGTTTCCGTCTTTATCCTTAAATCAGTTCAAAATTCTAATTTAGATCGCAGGATATAAAAAAATATATGACAAATTGATAGACCGGTTTACTTTCAAGCTGCCGGTCGTGGGTTCGAATCCCACCCGGGACAAAGATTTATGGAGATGTCTGTTTGTTCTGTGTCATGGTTCTTGTGGTTGGTGGTTGTTCTGTGTGGGATGTAAATATTTATTTAAAAGTAGTATAGGTAGTACATCAGCTATCTGGTTACCATAACACAACCTCACTTTGATGCTTACATTGGAATCCGGAATGTGTGAAAATGTCTCAGGATATTTTACAAAGAAAGTGTTCATTTTTGATTAATTGATAATTACAACAACTCACTGTATAAGAATAGCTTCCAACAACAGCTGCACCTTTAGAGTCATCGTCAAATGTCTTCAGTTTTCCTCTCTCGAAAGCTTTTGTTCCGTCACCGCCTTCGTAGCTGAAACATTCATTAACGAGTTGTAAGACTATATCCTTAAAACTTAATGTGGATAGCTATGAATAATATTGATCAGTTTACGACGAAATACATCGTATGCACTTTTAAGACGAAGAATAAATTACCTATAATGAAAATTTCCATTATGCGCAAACACGTAACTCTCGGATTCTAATATTGGAACGATAGGCTCAGGTCCCTCCAATCTCTTTGGAAACTTAGTTGTGTTTTCAACTCCTTCCATAAATTGCTTAATATTTTCATTTTGAGTTTTTATATGGGGTTCTAATGTTTTCGTGACTGTATTATTATTTTCATCAGAAACAGTTTCCTCTTTTTTTCTATTACTTGTAACTCTTTGTGGTCCTTGGCGTCTGCTCTTAGGTTTTAAAGTAACAGGAACTTCTTCATTACTTCGTAACCGGTGAGTTTCTGTTTCGTACACGACAGCGACAGGTATTTGATAATCATGAAACGTTCGACTTTTAGGCTTTAGCTCTCCCTTGGAATGTTTTACATTAGGTGTACTTATTTCCGTTACAATTTCAGTATCAGTGCTTACTGTAGAGCTTACTTCTACATCTTCAACTGTTGTTGTGACTTTATCTTCGGGATTATTATCGCCTAATATATTTTCTTTTTCATCAACAATTTTTTTTAATGTTTTACCTTCAGATGTATTCGTTTCATCATACACTACTGCAACTGGTATAGGTTCGTAATGATATGAAGGTGGATGATTAAAATTGTATACACCTCTTTTAATTCTTCTCACATTTTTTAAATATTTACTATTGTCATCACCGCACGTGACACCGCATATGAATATTAAAACAATTAGGAATGCGGATCGAGTAATTATCATTCTGATTTGTCAAAATAAATAAACTACAACACACCACTAACACGTTTCAAATCGTAATGAACATGACTCAACAGTCTATCATGAGTAAAAATTTATATTCATAGTCAACTAGTAGTTTGACCAGAAATTGGATACATATAAATTATTTTATAAAATATAAATGATAGGGGTATATATCTAACTCAGACGTATGACCTCTGTTGCAGTTGTTTTTTTTTTAATAACGATAGCAGAGCAGACTTAGAATTACGATGCTGTGCGTGAATATAATGTACGATTAGTACCGGGAGTTTACAAATTAATGTTGGTTGATTTGACCAAAAAAACAACTGACGAAAAATTTGCCTAGATTTATTTATAGCACTGCTTCAATAAAGTCGACACGACCAATATTTATCCATACAAACTTCAGTTTTCAATGCTATTTAAGCTTAATATAAACATTTGTTCATCTTCATGATAATCAATGATAAAGTGGTCTTACTTAATAATATTATGATTGCATGTAATTAACGATAATATATTTCATAAAGTACTTATCGATAGAACACAAGTATAAATATTTATATTATACGTACCAATGTTTTTTTCTTGGTTCTTAACACAAGGCAAATCAGATTCTAGACTATATAGAACTTGTACTGCAGATACCAAATAATTATACATACTACCTTTAAATAAATAAATAAATACTATGTGTTGGATGGGAATCGAATCTACGACTCACGTTTTAAAAGTCAGCTCAATATCACCCAGGTGGTCTGATTAGGATATTTAAAACATCAGCAGTACTATCCTATATGTATCCTTTATAGCAAATAAATAATTTCGATAGATTTCTAGAACCGTCATAAACAAAAAGAATTTATATTTCAAAATATGATTTTTAACTATTAGATAAATATCTGCAAGATACATATTAAATATATACTTTACCAAGGCACAACCTACATGTAACAAACATTTATGATAGCACGCGTTACTGAAAATCTAAGCATCAAATATTTCAGCTAGCTAACAAACCTTGTTAGGAGTGGACAGCCTTTTTAATCGCGTCGGATCGTCACCGATCATGTCTCATTGTTGACACCTCAACGATTGTGCAATTTTCCGAAGAACACATCAGTCAAGCGCTAAGGTTGAAGTATTTAGCGACCGCTAAGGCTCGCTCCACCGGAAGGCGGGGGGAGGATAGTGCAAATAGATGAGCCTTACATATAAGTAGTCAAGAAGTCTGGAGTATCACTCATCAGTTCTTTTCTGGAGAGAATACAGTAACGATGTTTTGTAAAATAGTTCTGTTTTTTGTGGCAGCAGCCTACGTGTTCGCAGCACCCACGGATGTAGTCCCTTTAGAAAAACAACAGCCTACAGTGATCCCCATAGTTTCACAATCTGAAGAATTGGAACCTAATGGAACATACAAATTTAGGTATTTAATATTTTTGTTAACATGAAAATTTTAACTACCCCAAAAAAATTATTAAAACAAATATTATTTGATCAGTGATGTGTAAAGTATATAATATATTTTTGAAGTATTTATTTAATAGCTTTTTCATAAATTTACTATATCTTTAAACGTACTTAGTTGTTTTGATGTAATGTTATCAACATTTATTTTTCAGTTACGAAACTGGCAATGGTATCAAACGTGAAGAAATTTCATTTGACAAAGTAATTCCCAAATCGAGGGGCAAATCCGCCGGCAGTGAAGAAGGAGGTGAAGACAGTAGTGACAGTGATGAAATCCACGTCCAGCAGGGTTCATACTCCTATACAGCCCCTGACGGCACACTTATTACCTTAAGGTGCGTAGTATAAATTAGTATTAGTAAATAAGTAAGTAATATAAATTATGTTATTATTAGCTTTGATTCCTCTTCGATTGGGCAATAAAATTTAAGGACTTTTTTATATAAAAAAATACAATCCCTTTATTTTACTAATTACAAACTTGAAACTGTTTCTAACGAAAAACTAAAATAAAATATTGTTATTCTAATATGTGTCTTTTTTTATAGGTACATTGCCGATGAGAATGGTTTCCAACCAATAGGTGATCATATACCTAAGGCTCCAGCACCAGTATCTGTTAGTTCAACTTCCAGTGAAAAATCAGGACGCGCATTAAATGCAGACAGCGTAGAAGGTGGTTCAGTGCAATCTGCAGTCATAGCCCAACCACAACCTGCTGCACCCACACCAGCAAAAAGTGCTGCTCTAGAGAGTGATACTTCGGCTAAAGCAGCTTCAGAACCAGCATTGGCAGAACCCTCTACAAGTGCTGCTCCTCAACTCATTCAAGCTGAAGTAGCATCAACGGCAGCCCTTCCTGAATCATCATCAGCACCAGAAGCTACAACCACTGACTCTTCATCAACGACTGCTCTTACCGACACCACAACATTATTGAATGCTCCATCCACAACTGGATCTGCTGAGGTAACTACACCTGAAGTAGTATCAACGACATCTGGTGAAACTCCTTCTATTTCTCCTGAAGAAGCCACATCAGTAGCTGTTTCTGATGCCTCTACCTCTTCGGAATCAGCAGCAACAGTTGCTCCTGAATCGACTAATTCTGATGCTGATGTTTCTACAACAGAAGCAGTAAAGGCCACATAAATATTATTATTTTATTAAGTATTTAACGATTGCAATTAATTATTAGGTTTAAAATGCCTAAGAAGCGATTGTTAAAATTTATATAACTGACGACTACAATATGATAGTTACTGATATTTTATAAATATGATTAGCTGATGAAAATGGAACAAGAATTTTACGATAGATACTGTTGCTTTATTGAAAAGGGTGGATATACTTTTATAAACATTATAATACTATGTAAAAAATGTGATATCATCTGTTTAAACGAGACAGCGATGTTTTATAATAATATAATATATTCGTATGTATGACTTTACATTATTAAAGTTTTCATACATACCTATTTGTTTGAATGCTATTGAAGGTTTTTTTATTTATATATGGAATGTGAATTAATATTGAAGTAGTACTCATACAATCAGTACAGACATGTTAACTTTCGGACAATTATACAAGTATTTGTGCGTAAGTTAGATTGATAAAACAAAAATTTGAATACGTTTTTAAAGGTCCTGGTTAAAAACAAGATTTTGTTGTAGATATCATTGTAAACTTAATTTTCAAGTCAGGCATTTTGATAACGATTATTCAGATTTATGATAATTAAATATTTGTCTTAGCAAAAATAGCTAGCAATAGGATTTTTATTCTCGATAATTACGGTATTGAATGGGTCTATTGTAAAAAATAAAGATTATATTAAAAATAAAAACAGTGACTCCCCGCGGTTTCGTTACCGGATCTCCAATTATCCCGAGATAAAAAGAAACCTATGTATTATTCCAGAACATATTCTAACTCTGTGCCAAATTTCACAGCAATACCTTAAGCGATCATACTGCCGGACATTCTCGAAAACTTTCGCATTTATAATATTAGTAGGCTAGTAGGATTAAGCTCTACTGCATGAATCTATATGATATTGTTAGACGTGATATTGGTCAGTATTACTAGACATATAAATAAATCTTTGCCCATGGTTAATAACTACATGTCTAATGTGAGATATGAACCCTATATATCTTACTAGAATAATAGATAAATAAATATCCTGGGACATTTTTCGCACACAGCCAATCTGATTCCAACGTAAGCAGAGCTTGTGATATGGTTACCAGATAGATGATATACTACGTTTAAAAATATACATATCATATAGATATTTTCATCCCACCATCTCGGAAAGAGTATTTTTAATCTTCAATATCTGAGTGGAAAAGCCGTTTTTATTCTCTAGAGGATAAAGTAAATTGAATTTGGAACATCGTGTGCACTAAGTTTGTGAATTAAAAAAAAACATTAAACCTATTTACTGCTACCTCTATGGTGCCGAATATATCATACAACTTTTTTTTAATTTGTTAAAAACTCAGACTCGGCACCTTCTTGGTGTTCTTTTTTCAATTTGCTTTGTACGCGGTTCTTTACGCGGCATTTTTTCACGTCATTGTTAAACCTTTATTAACACCTTAATTTAAATAACTGTAGCAACGTTACTTTAAAATTTTCTTAATTATACCTTAGTATTATTTTGTTATAATTTAAAGATTATTCTGTAATACTTACCTGTCATAATGTAGTAATAATAAACGTTTTTTTTTTGCATTTAGTCATTTCCTCGCTGAGGTGGAATGAAAAGTTACGTGTTGCACTCGAGTGCAAAGATTTTTCACCTCGTGCTCTTTTGATTCCCTCGCTAACGCTCAGGATTCTAATTTTGAATCACTCGCTGCGCTCGTGATTCAATTTTAGAATCCTTCGCTTGCTCGGTCATCAAAATTGAACACGCGGTTAAAAAGCAACTTTGCACTCTTGTATAACAAATAACTATTACCTACATACACAGACACAGAACAAACAGTCATCTTTTTTTTTGTCCTTATTCTGGGACCACAAGTAATGATCCCAGCTAATATTACAATCTAGCCTTAGTATTAGGCTAATGAGTAATTTAAATTTGTCTTAAGCTTCTAATCTATACTAATATTATAAAGAGGAAAGATTTGTTTGTTTGTTTGTTTGTAATGAATAGGCTCCGAAACTACTAGACCGATTTCAAAAATTATTTCACCTTTGGAAAGCTACATTATCCCGGAGTAACATAGGCTATATTTTATCCCTGTATTCCTACGGGAACGGGAACTACGCGGGTAAAACCGCGCGGAGGCAGGTAGTTCACTATAAAGTAAGAATGTGTCCATCAACACTTTTCTTATTATCTCTATTAAGGGGAAAATATTAATGCATATTAATTTTTTTGTCCTGGGTGATATTTGAACCCACGACCGGCGGCTGGAGAGTCAGGGTCACTAACCACAAAGCTTGCTGACCTGTCGAAATAAAAATAAGCCTATGTATTATTCCGGGGTGTCAGCTAATTCCGTAGTCCTCACCAAATTATATTAAAATCGCTCGAGCCGTTTAGATGAGAAGAAGTAACAGACACACACTCACAAACTTTCGCCTTTATAATATTATGGCAATGTGCCTATAGTAAATGTTAATTATTTGATAGTTACAGATTTAGGTTTATCATATGGTGGTGGTGGCCACCCTTGTGGTATAAAAAAAAAAATATTGTTAGAATATATTTTAGCAGCCTTGAAGGTATTTGTATTAAGAACTTATTATAATTACAATACATTCATACGTTGAAATGTGTAAGAATTCATAACCTTCAAAGGAAAGCATTTGTGCATTCCTGAATGCTAAAGTATGTACGAGTATATTGGAATATCAGTGCAGATCAAATGTCAAGATCAGTTCACGTCTTGTACCACAGCAAAGTATAAAGAAGCGTTCATTCCTCCTCTCACTTCCATTATGAAATCACTGACGTGCAACTTAGCTATGACATTTTATACTTCAAATATTCTTATAATGTTCTAGTTAAAAGAATAATTAAATCATCTAATCTAATATATAAAAATCTAGCGTCGCGAAGTTTGTGGTAAAACTCCTCCGAAACGGCTTGACCGATTCTCATGAAATTTTGTATCCATATTCGGTAGGTCCGGGAATCGGACAACATCTATTTTTCATCCCCTTAAATGTTAAGGGTAAGCCACCCCAAATTTTTTTTTTTTCAATTTTTGAATTTTTTTTTTTAATTTTTTTATGATACAGCATTATTAAATACATATAACCCTGAATTTTCAACCCTTTACAATCAACTCCTATTTTACCATCGCGATTTTTATTTTTAATAATTTCTTCCTTTCTAATAAACTGATAGTTACAGTAAGAATAATTATTTTTGAAATTTAGATAACTAGCAAGAATTGTAATTTAAAATTTATTCTCTTCATTAATAAACATTAATTTATTACCCTACATAAAGCATTATTTTATTGTTTATAACGGTTTCGATTATAAATACATCCCCTAACACTTATAGTAGAAAATTATTTTTATTGAACTAAAAAAATATTTCCTAGAAATAAAATACATTATGTAAAACATAGTCCGTTTTGTCTGTCTGAACGCGATGAACACAAAAACTACTAAACAGATTTCCATCCGTTTTTCACCAAGTTAAGGAGTATTTCATGGGGAAGGTTTTTATGTATAATACATCAATTTGGACCCGGTAGGTGGCGCTGGTGGGCAGAACGAAGTCTGCCGGGTCCGCTAGTATGTATATAAAATTCTCGTGTCACAGTTTTCGTTGCCATAGGTACTCCTCCGAAACGGCTTGACCGTTTTTTATGAAATTTTATATGCATATTCGGTAGGTCTGAGAATCGGCTAACATCTATTTTTGATACCCCTGTGATCACGGGAACGGGAACTACGCGGGTGAAACCGCGGGGCGGCAGCTAGTTATATTATAAAAGTAAGTAATCAATGAGAATACAAGTAGATACAAGTAAGGTGGTTATGTAGTACATCAGACATTTTTAAAATGGCCAATAACAAGTAAATAGGTACCTTTACACTATAGTTTATTTATTTATTTATTTTATTTATTTTTATTTATTGGTTATTAGGAAGATTTACAGCTAATAGCTATAATATAAGAAACTAAATGTATAAAAATTATGCTAACAACAAATCTCCACCGATGTTTATCTATACAATACTTTGCATTGCCTTAAAATTAATTGAACTACTTTAGAGATACAAGAAAAAACAAGAACATAATTTAACCAAATTAACCAACCTTAATTAACCGAATTTAATTGCTACGCTCAGGAGGGTCAGCAAAATAGGAGTTAGCCAATATGTGCTTAACTCTTGATGGCTTTGTACAAAATAAATCTAAATCTAATTCTATCGATAATTTGTTAAATTCTTTGACACTACGTATAATAAATGTATTCTGTCTAAAGTTGGTATGAGCAGATGGTACATGCAGTATCGGACGTTGCCTTAATCCTAACTGGTCGGTCCGTATGTTAATTGATGCCAATAAATCTGGACTATCCACTATTCCATGAACTATATTCATCAAATAACAAATGTCACTTATATTACGCCGCATTGATAATGGAAGAAAGTGATATCGCTTGCACCGATGACTATAATTCGACGATATTTGCTGTGCTTTATAGTTTGAAACTTTTTGTCTACATAATTACATGTATAGGATGTCGAATACCAAATATCAACAAACAATTAAAAAATCAGAGTTGTCACCAATTTTATAAATTGACCAAGAATGAAAAATCCTATTATACCTAGCTATTGAAATAGCCAAATATAGATACATATTTAGATAATAACACGTTAAACATATTACATTGAATATTCTTACAATGTGTGTAAGATAAATGATAATATATTTATAAATTGTCACCCCTATTATTTGTAACCAATATAATCAATCAACACTCTGAATAAATATACCTAATATGAACACTTGTACAAGTTTAATTGTAGTAAGTCATCGTTTAATAATATAAAAACTGTACAATTTTATGATCAACAGAAAATATCGATAAAAGATCTAAGGAGATCTAGAGCGTGAAGTAATTTTACGTGACCGTATAACGCCCCTCTATTAGCTAGATCATTTAGTTTGATCTTGAACTTAACATTTCACCCACCCGATTATTTTAGTTACTCCGTGTTTATGGCGCTTATGTCAAACAGCTCCTACAATGTCCTACATAGTACCTATACTTTCGTAGTGTTAACGTTACACTGAGAAGCTTTAAGAGTAAATATTCTACGTTAGGTGTCAATAACCTTGCAAAGGTTCGCTTAAGTTATGTAAGGTTTTAAATTTTTTCCTTAGCAGGATGAAAAAAACATAAAATAACAAAATTGTAGTGAGAGTAGTTTTTCATTCTCTCACAGCTTTCAATTTAATATACGACCCTATGGGTCCGCTGAAATGCATGGTCGACGCGAATATGACATCATAGACATGTAGATTGACAATGATACTTATGTATTGTTGTACTGTAGGGCACTTAGAGAATTTTTAGGATAGTCTTATTTGAGTACCAGTGGTAGATACTGACCAGGAATTGGAACCTTGAAACATGATATATCACCACTGCGCCACTAGCATAAGCAAGTCTATGTAGAAATATGTGAAATAAAAAAGTTAATTTCATGGTAATGTCACTGTCGTTGGGAAGGAAACTTGGAGTACTTTGGGAACAACCCGAATATCACGGCTTTTTTGCAAATAGATACGTAAACATACAAAAAATCTTAATGTTTACATGCAACAGTTGATGTGATAAACGTTTCACTTTTTCAGCCCGGAATCGGTATTATAAAGCGATTAATCATTCCAACCGTGAACATCCAGCAATAACAGTTACTACTAGGTACCACAAGTAAAAATGATCGGAAGTGAAGCGCAACGTTGGGCGCGCCTGCGCCTGCGCACGCACCCTCTTGAGCCTATTACGCAAGTTGCCTTGATAAGTGATACTAATACATTGCTACACTGACAACAGAAAACAACGCCAGTTTATGTAATAACAACTGGACTCGGTGAATGATATGGAGTTTCTGATAAAGTAGTAGGTACCTATTTCTTTGCAGACAGCTATTTATGCATAACTATCACATGCATGTACCTAAACCTTATGTACCTTTACTGTACATTTTCGTTTTTTAACTTTAACAATGATTGGATGTCATTCAATAGTATTTTACTATTTATTAAAATATACTGCTTATTGCATATGAATTTTACGTTATTGGATGCTTTCTTTTAATGTTATATAATTATGTAGTTATTACCAGGCGTTCTTTACTTTTCTGTGGGTGAAGGTCATGATGGATGAATCGTTTAGTGTTTTACTGATTATAAATTAATTAAATTCTAAGGCCATAAACATGGTATGGCGCAATTTATTCAAATTACCATTATAATATCCACATTAATTTAAAATACCTATACCTATATTTCAAGAATTTTATTTTCGTAAATTGGCTCTGCGATTAATATTTTGTTATGTTTTGATCTCCATCATATTTCCTACACTCCTACACAAAAAAAGCACGAAGACAAAATAACAGTTAATTACAGTGATTGTTGTTTTATTTCGAAATGTCATATGTTTGTTCACAAACTACTGCATAAACACGCATATAAAGAAAATCGAGAATGTATTTTGTAGATTCATCGTCCAAATTAAATTTATTTAAAACCCAAAAACATCTTCCTAGTATTTGGTATAAACTATATTATTTTGGTTTAGATTATTATGTAAACGGTGCTTAACTGCCAGTTAGGATATTTTCCATCGTTTGACAAAGAACTGTCTCCAGTTACAATTTTGGATTTTTTTTGTTAGAATATGTTTTAAGCTGATTAAAAATGCACTTCTGCTAGTATACTAAATGCTATACTAATCCGATGTAAAATAACTGATTTGGTTTGTCTGCTTAAACTAGCAAATAACAATAATAATTATTTGTTACTCGGACATAATTTCAAACACCGCCTAAGTGATATTCTATGGTAACCATATTGTACCTTAATACTCTTGAACTTACCTGAAATAATAAATACCTACATGTTCAAGTGTATGCACTGAGGTGGGAATTGAACTCTACACCATGTAAGTCAGGGCAACTAGACACATTGACAACATATTTTTGTTGATTCAGAAACCTCTTTAGGATGATATAAGGCTTGATCACTGATTAAGTAATTGTACTTTAGAGTAACTAGAATGAATAGTTCCTGTATATGCTTGTGTTTGATTACAAGCTCACTACGTTAGTGATGATGGCGAAGTCCAGAAAATGACTGACTCTCATATGCCGCTGTCGGCTGGTAGGTGCTTGTTGGTAGGCTATGCTGATTTCAGAATAAAAATTCTACATAATCATCATCGCCTTAATATTCTTTTAATATAATGTGATGAATAGCTAAGATAGTATTTGTTATATTAATTATCTTCATTGCTGTTCATTTAATATATTCCTTGCTTAGCTAAACTTCATCCGAAAGTTATCTTTTCATGATCAAATAACTATGTCAAATCATTTTTAATATCAGAATTTAAATCAACAATGTCGAATCATCGGTCGGTGGTGTAGCGTATTGCAGCGGCAAGTTGGGCATGAAAGTGAGATGGCTCAGAGCAGAGCGCGAGTAAGTGGCAGGGGTGAAGTATAAAAGTGAGCGCACTACTACCACTCTGACATAGTTCACGACTCTCCCCGTGCCACATCGCTGCTGCACGACACATCACACTCAACAACAATGAAGCTACTGGTAAGTCAAGAAAGCATCTTCCATTACCCTCCCATTTCTCCTATCTTCATTACATCAATTAAGTTTCATGAAAAATGCAAACTGTAATACATAATATTAATGTGATTAACATAAATTAAAGTGTTGCATTAATATTAAAGGATCCCGCAATCCGATGCCGCAATAGGGTCGATCGTTGGACGTGTTGGTTGAACTATGACATTTAAATGCCATCTTCAATGAATAGCTAGTACCTACATTTAGCCGTGGTATTTTTGGTTTTAGTTTTCAATATGGGTAATGTCAATATCGCATATTATTCAACTTTTTAAAATATTAACACATTTATTACAGTTACTAACTTAAAGTTCCTGTACCATATTTGATCAAGTTTTTTGGTTGACACTGAAGATAATTGCATATTATGTTATAAAAATGTGCTAACGATATATTGTAAAAATTACGTTATGGTTACTATTATGTGATAAATTCTTATATCCGTATTACGTATCACGAAAGTGCATTCATTGAAGAAATTGCGCCATAAGTGCACAAGAAACAAGCAAACGTCCATTATGTGTATGTATGAGCTAAATTAGGTACATTAGCGTAAAATGTTAACTGTATGTAAATAAATACGAGTATTTTTGAGTTCCTTTTATGCTCCGTACCTAAAATTCAAGCTCGTAACCTCATTTTTTGCTGGACTTTCCGGTACGTACAGACTGTCTCGTTCATGTCTATGTATTGCATAACATTTTCTGGGTCATACTTAACCAAATTGGGCTCAGAGGTGTTAGGTTAACTTACGTCTGCTTCACTTGTTACTATTATGTAGTAATGTGAAATCATATAAACATTTGACAGTCATAGTTACGTATTACAGCGCATGCTTTTAAATGTAGCGATTCCAACGACAACTTTCAACAACGGGAGGTATTAATTATTTAAAAAAACATTAGTAGGTAATCATAGCACTTATCCCATTTTAAATAAATATAAATAGAACAAAAAATTACCTGAAAAACTTATTTCATTAATTGTCAGTAGATCAATTGAATTAATACTCACGTGTACTTTTTTGTTTGTATTAATGAATTGAAGTAATAAATAAAACTGATCAGACGTAACAACTAGAAACTTGCGCAATGATTATTTGATTAAATGTTAAGTTATTCCGAGTTAACTCACCGTAGCTCGGTTAGTTAATATTTTAAAATTATACTCTAATCTAACACAGGGAATGATAAGCAAATTATAACATAATCATTCCTGGGCGCTTATATAGCTCTTTTTTAAACAAATCCTAGAATTAGTAAATTCATTTTACATAACAAAATGATAAGCCAAGAAGATTTAAAAAAAACAATAGGTACTATAGTTATGGTCATGCAAGTGCCAATACATATTACCCATGTCAGAGCCCACTTTCGCCCAACCTGCGTGTCGAACGAGCCGGTTTCACAAGATGCTGCCTATTGTATCCGCTCCATCTTATCTTGCGACATAACGAATATGATTAAGCTCCTCAGTCTGACATCATACCATTATTAAATGCGTAACACGTGTTTACACAGTTTTGTTAAGTAGAGTTCAGATTTATTAATTACATTGTTTATTGTGCATTTCAGGTTGTAGTATCCGCGGTATTGTCTCTTACGGCTGCTCTCCCGCAGCGGAGAGTTTCGCTGAAACCTGAAGAGAATGAAGACCAGCAGCTAGCTGAACAGAACTACAATAACTACCAGCCCCAGCAACAGCAGGAATTCAGACAGGCTAAACCAATTGATGACTTCAGACCTAAGGTGCAGCTGGAAACCACCACATTCATTCCCATCATCCGCTACGACAAAGAGCAGGACAAAGATGGCAGCTATAAGACATCGTAAGTTATCTCAATTTACATAACAATAATTGTGTACCTGCATAACTGTTCATTACATTTTGTTATTACGATCCGTGTTACCTAACATTTTTCATTATTTTATAATTATATTGACAAGTAACATAACGTAAAGTTCTAAAAATTAACAACTAAAAGCAAAAATTAACTTTAGTATTTATACCTATATCAAAATTACAAATGTTGAGACTATAGTTTTATTTAATAGTTAATTTACAGCCCGCTTGGCTTTGTGGTTAGTGACCCTGACTCTCAAGCCGCGGGTCGTGGGTTCCAATCCCACCCAGGACAAACATTTGTATGCATGAATATGTCTGTTTGTTCTGTGTCTGGATGTAAATATCAATATTAGTATATATTTACAAGTAGTATATGTAGTATATCAGCTGTCTTGTTACCATAACACAAGCTCACTTTGATGCTTAATTTGGTATCAGATTGGCCGTGTGTGAAAAATGTCCCAGGATATTTATTTATTTATTTATTTATACCATTTCAGGTACGAAACCGGCAATAACATTCAGGCTGAAGAGCAGGGATACCTGAAATCTGTGGGTGAAGATCAGAATGCTCTCGTACAAACCGGTTCTTACAGCTACACTGCTCCTGATGGTCAGATCATCACTGTTGAGTACATTGCTGACGAGCTTGGCTTCAGGGTTACGGGCGACCATATTCCTACTCCACCACCAGTATCTCCCGAAATCCAGAAAGGACTTGACCTAATCTACGCTGGTATCAAGTCGAACCAGGTAATGATTCCTCAATTTATATTTGTTGCTTCTACCTCGATTACTTGAACGTATAAGCTAATCACCTTTTCAGATACTTACGTAAGTTTTAACATCCAAAATGTTAGAAATTTCCATGAAGTGATGAAATTCGTTCACGTGAAGCAACTTTTATATTCACCTCTACCACATAATGTATTTAGATATAATTTGAGAGTACATAATATTAGGACTCCGCATTCTAAGAGGAAAAAGTCATTATAATTGCTAACCTATGGTTCCTACCGGCTTGTTATTCTTTGAGATATAAGAAGAATAAAAGTTTAATTTATTATTAACTAGCTAGATTGAATTCCATACCATTATATCCTGTTCTCAAAATAATCAGTGTGGATATAAAAGTGAATGTTACTATCAAGGTCATTAGAATAGGACAATTAAAAACTATAAAAAATAAAATCTTGTTCTCGATAAGTAAATAATAATTTCATAAAGGCACCTTGAGAAACGAGAAGGTCCACGGTTAATGTCAAGTAAATCGATAGTGAAAATATATACTGCAAAAATGTGTGCTTTTTATCAATTCATCTCATTCATTTTAATTATGAAGATGATTTTCCTAATTTGTAAAAAAATATTGTTTGTTTTATTTTTTTTAATTAATCTTGCTCTTAAAGTACCTATTGCATCGAAGTATATTATTCAAAATCAATTTACTTTTTCATAAAGAGTGAATAATACATTTTTGTTGCCCGTTACACCTAGTATATTATACATGAAGTAAAAAAAGTGGCACACACTTTGAATACTTATTATTTAATTTACATATTATTTAATCTTCAAACATAATTCAGCACAATCTGATCAACTGTATAGAAACGAACAGAGGACAAGCATACAATTACGACTATCTAGTCGGTAAATGGGCGAATCTAGTAGCATCGACATTATGAAGTAATGTCAGAACATTGCTTATAATGCTGACGCATATTTGGATAAAAATATAAAGAATACTTTATTGAGCTTCTAATAATACCAACATTATTATGGTGCTTATTAGGTACAGGGTGATAAAGTTTAATATTAACAAAACAAATGTGTTTATTTCCAGGAACGTGCTGAGTTAGAGGCTAAGAACAATCCCGAGGCCGCTAAACAGCAAGAATCGAGGGCTGCTCTTGACTACAAGGGTCAATACTATCAGCAATAGACTATACATGCAACAACTGCCAGTGACAAAATCTATCTCCCGTGATGTAATCACAATATAAAGTCTTAATTAATGTCTCTATTGGCGAGATATCTGATGCCATAATAATGTTGAACGACAATTTCTTTAAAATTTTGTTAATAGTAGACATACCTCTGTAATACTTAGTTAAGAATGAACAGACCGGCCTCTCTATGGTAACCTGACCTTTCCTAAGACATTTACTGCAAAATGAATGTTGAATTACTGAAGCTTATACTGAGTGATAAACATCGTTTACCTCAATCACATTTTTAAAACGTCGGTAATATGTTTTTATGAGACTTTACTATAATATGAGATAAAAGTGTGTTGTGGTAAACGACAACATTAAGACCTGACCCATAGAATACAGTATTCATAAGTTGTGTAACTATAGGCTTTAATAATATTATGGTAGAGTTATGTGAAACATGCAAATAAAAGTTTGCAAAGATGTAAAATACTCATCAAATGTCACAACTAAGTTGAACATTCTACAACAACTCAAGTAACAAACAGACAAACAAAATCAGTTTTTTATAAACTTTATCGCAAATCTAAACTGTTTGTTTAGTACAATATTAATTTCATGTACAAAATTGGGTACTGAACCACAATAATTGCGAGTGTTCAATTTATGTAATAAAAATACTTATATTATTTTTATACTTTTGTAAATACCTTTCTAACTTATCATAATTTTTGGTTAATAAATAAAATGTTATGTTCTTATAAGAAGATTGTTTTAATGCATTAACTACTTATAAAACGTCACTCTCGCCTGCTCAGGTAGGTACTCTCTTAATTACTTCGTCCCTTGTTTCCTTGAAATAATATGTGGTGTAAATATAATAAATACAATACAATGTAATATTTCGCTTAATATAAACTTTTTATCGCTTTTGTGATTCTTGAATTGAATTGAAAGAGTTGCAACTGAAAAAATTGGCAAAAATAGAGTTGAGATGTATCTATGTCAACCCATACCCGATTTACAATAATTTCCATAAATATCTACCAAATAACGGTTTTTATTTAACGAAAAACTATGAATTTTTGTACTACATAGTTTGTTGAAGACTGAAGTTACTTTATACGTCGCAGTAGGTACGAGTAACTACTATCTATACGACATCATAAACACCTTCATAATCTTTAATTCAGCATTGAACTTACCATCAAAATTCCTATGCCGAAAAAATATGAAAACAGCCCAGGAAAATAGCTAAATGAAACAGATAATAACGCTGAACACAAAGACGAACGGGGTGAAATTTAAAAGTTCGTTTAACTTTGTCAGGCTTTAATTCGGCGGAGGAATTTAAAATTAATATCTTCCTTAACTAATTATACCTACAAGACAGGCCAATACTTCATCGATATGCTAAATTTAGGTCATATATATTTAATAGTGCCTTTCTTTAATTCAAAATCAGTGTCATAAACATATTTTTGTTAAATTGATAGCATTATATATCGTAATTCTAATAAGCTTTATAACTTAAAACATATGCAATACTCTTTTTGAAAATCTTTCTTATAAATTTATGAGGAAAATGAATCAGTAAAACCACGTTTCTATTTACTAAATTTATGAAGTCCGTATAAAATCGTGTCTGTACTAAATCGCAAAGTGAGTTAATAAAAAATATTAAGGTATTTACTGAGTTAAAAAAATATTAAATTCACAACTAAAATTGCAATAACATATTTTTAAATAATTGGTAACTTTAAGAATTCATGTTTCAAACATTTTCCGGAAGATGGCATCGCGTCCATCGCGCTTAATCACGGTGGTTTGGTTCTTCGTAACCAAATCTTTTGTTGATAATTCAAAAAAATATTTTTCACGATAACCCATTTATATCGTGCACACTGAATTCAAACACATTGGCCGAATATTAGAATACTTACTAACATCCTAAAAATGGTCAGATTCAGATATGCCTCAGTAGCTTGCCTTTTTACTTGCATTCCTTTGCAAATACACGTATAGATACCGTACCTTGTTAACTTAGTAAGACGTCAGGTGTAGAATTTAGCAAGCGTTGACAAACCAAAGTAAATAAAATAAAACTATACATTTCACACAACCATTCAAGTTGTTACAAAAGGTCAAATCAATCAAAATTTCGATGCTTAATTTGTACTTAACAATAATAGATTAAGCACATGGAAGCTTAAGAAACTTTTAGTGGTATATTAAAGCTTTTGTAAATTTTATTAGTATTATCAAATGTTAAGCGTAGAACAGGATTCACAAGGGTCAATCGTGTGTGGCGAAGCCGTTGACGCATTTCACAACCTAACCCCACTCTTAATCGGACATCGTAGTCTAATGGGTGACAGCTTTATGCAATTTTAGTAAAGTTCTAATGTTTGTAGGACACTTGATCAACTTATGAAAATATTTAATATGAGCTTTCATTAAAGTTTTACCTAGCGCGATGTTCATTATATTACCTATTTATAATAGCCATACAACCCTTACTTATTTTAAACAAACTTTAAACAATTCTAGACTTAGGTGTTTATATTGAATATGAAATTATGGATTACTAGTGGCTCCCCGCGGTTTCACCCGCGTTCCCGGGATAAAAAGTAGCCTATGTGTTATTCCAGAACATATTCTAGCTCTGTGCCAAATTTCAAGCAGATCCCTTCAGCCGTTGGAGCGTGAAAGAGTAACAAACATCCATACATACAAACTTTCGCATTTATAATATTAGTAGGATAATCATAAGCATTATGCTAGAGATGCTTATAAAATGTTCAACAGAAATACATGATTGTAATTAAACAATATACCTATATGTTCGATAAGAATGCAAATTTCAGCTGTAAAGAAATGCGTTCACTAAGCACTATAGTTATTTGTTATACAAGAGTGCAAAGTTGCTTTTTAACCGCGTGTTCAATTTTGATGACCGAGCAAGCGAAGGATTCTAAAATTGAATCACGAGCGCAGCGAGTGATTCAAAATTAGAATCCTGAGCGTTAGCGAGGGAATCAAAAGAGCACGAGGTGAAAAATCTTTGCACTCGAGTGCAACACGTAACTTTTCATTCCACCTCAGCGAGGAAATGACTAAATGCAAAAAAAAAAGTTGTATAATATATTCGGCACCATAGAGGTAGCAGTAAATAGGTTTAATGTTTTTTTTTAATTCACAAACTTAGTGCACACGATGTTCCAAATTCAATTTACTTTATCCTCTAGAGAATAAAAACGGCTTTTCCACTCAGATATTGAAGATTAAAAATACTCTTTCCGAGATGGTGGGATGAAAAAAAAATTGTTATCTAGTAGGTACGTACTAGAAATTAATTGCCATTAATATTTATCTGCGAATGATTAACAGAGAAAATGAGATGCTATAATAAAGGCGAGTGATTTGATGACAAACAAACTTACGTTGACTTTTATTGATAAGACCAGCTTTAGTATACCAGATTCACACGCAATACCTAGGAAATGAGTATCTATTTTTGAAACCGAATGAGATTTTCGATGTAACCTATTACATATAGGTACGTATTTATATAATTAAAGATAATTTAATTATTATGATATTAATTCCTATTAACAAACATTAAGATACATCTAATCTGGCTGCAATTAGGTGCTTTAAAGAAATATATTGATAATTATCTTGAAAATCTTAAAACTATTTAGTTAAAAGATTTAGCTATGTAAGATCCATACAAAAACCTTTATCTACATGTTTATTCCAGATCATGTAGGTCTCCACAGCAGGGTCTCGAGCCTGCCCAAACAACGAGAAACTTGTGGTTATACAAAAGCCGATCTCGATACCCTAGTGCTGATTGCCAGACTTCATATGGTATTAAATGTGACATCTCGGACATGCAGTTTTCCTGACGATGTTTTCTTCACCACCGGCATTTGATACTTATTAAGTTGTTTTGAATTGAGTACGGACCACGGATTTGATCCATTGATTATATTTCCAGTTTCCTCATGACTGTATGTCAACACTGAGCCTATTAATAGCTTATAAATTAGCTGTAACTTTACACAATGTCCTTATTACCTATGTATAAGTATCTCATAAGTTTGGTTGTTCTATCTAATATTGCGAAGAGATTTATTAATTTTAAGTAAATGATAAAATTATTTAATAGATTGAGAAGAAAGGAATTAATGGAAAAAGTAAAAATATTTTAGGTACACCAAGTCTGAGCTACCAAGGCAGAGGCTTATATGGAAATGAAAATTCCAGGGAATTGATGATGATTTAAACTCAATATAGTCTATAAATCTTAATTTTTAAATTTTTGAGTATTGAAATCACGATATGCAATGGTAAACTTATTACCATAAATTTAATACCTAGTTATTGGTAAACGACATTAAATATAATATTTTAATTTAAGTACATTCCAGTCATATGAATTGTCAGGATTGTGTATATTTCCATTTAAAACATGAGTGTTTACAATTCGCATGTGTACCATGTGTACAAGCATACTACGTAAGTGTGCGTCTGAGTAGAGATGAATCGGGATGCGCTTGCGCCGGGTCGCACGAAGTTCATAGGTAAACAAGCCGGTATATAAACCCCAGGCAGTGTCACCGAGCACACATTTGTGCTGCTTGTGATTGTATCCAGAACCTAAGTGACGGTCTCTGCCCTACATATTGACATAATGGTAAGACATCATGTTTATGCACCTATTTATAACGTCAGTCTGAAAGGTTTCTGTTAAAATAAAAGATAAAAAAAATCTACAGCTTGAAGGTTTTAACATGCTATATATAAAACAAAGTCCCCGCCGCCTCTGTCTGTCTGTCTGCATGCGATGAACACAAAAACTACTGAACAGATTTTCATGCGGTTTTCACCAAATTACGGAATATTTCATGGGCATGGTTTTTATGTATAATACATCAATTTGGACCCAGTAGGTAGCGCTGGTGGGCAGAACGAAGTCTGCCGGGTCCGCTAGTGAGACAAAGGAAAACAACTAGAGTTGATACTGAAAATAGCTACCCAATATTGTTGATCTACTACCCTCTTCAAAATCATTCTCCATTGTTATTTTTATGTTGTGAATATTTAAAATAACTTTTAAACAACTTTTTATTAGAGGAGTATTGGTAACCAAAATAATAACAGTTGAAAATAAACTATCCTCTCAACTCCGTTTGGGAAAATGTCCTCTTCGGGAAAAATCCTCCAAATTGATGTCATTAATTTTCCATGGTACAAAAACACAATTCGTAAAAACAGTCAAGATACTCCACCGGGGTTCTTTCTTTGTTATTTAAAGTATGTAGGTACAAGTAATATTAACAACCAAAATTGAGTATATTTGTTTTTCTCCTCTCAGCAAATATTTGAAAATATTAAGATTATTAACATAGCCCTACGTTTTCGTTTCATTTACATTGCGGGTCGAAAGTCACAGCGTGTTTCATGCGCAGTAGTTTACGACGCTCGTCTCGAAGATCTTTGTCAGGTCACGGAATCTTTTCTTTCCTTGTTATAAACAATTTCTACTTGCATATATCACGTTTCCGCTGGAGCAAGTAAATTTATGCATTTACGGTTTTCGTTTGCACAATTGCCGTTCATATAACTTAGCGTATTCTCTTTACAACAAAGAGCTATAGAAACTTGCAACATACCGCGGTGCATGCGTGACACATGGGTGAAGTAAAGCTTTCAGTATTGCAGCAATATGGCTAAAAAGGAGAGAAACGCAAGTCACTGATTATTACTATTCAGTATAATCACATAAATAACTAACTAAATAATATATAACCATATAGCTATAGGGTTGTCAACTTGTTTATGAGTATTTATATGGTTCATAGTTAGCAAGTATTGAACCGAAACTCTGATGAAACCTCAAAACTGGTAAGCATCCAATTCCCAATACATATTTCAATGAGATCACAATGAAATATTTAATAATGAGAGAATATTGTCAAAAGCGTGAAATTTAAATAAAGTATACTTTTATTTAAAAAATAACATGTCTATAATAATATCAATTCAAATTTTTCACCATATGGTGGATAAAGTCAGCCTATTATTATGACCTAAGTGTGGTTAGCGGTTGCAACTCGAACTCCCTATAAACTAATTTCATTGTTCACGAAGACAAAACTTTCATCCACCTGTCTTCCGGCACTAGTTTGCATTTCCGTATGTTGTACTCACATGTTAGAATAGAAACAATATGATTTATTATTGTGATCTCGTTATCGATTACTAGGCCGATCACTCGTACTTGTCAATATTAATTCGAGCTGACATTATAATAAATAGCAACGTAACACACTGGTCACAGCATAACGTCGAATTATATGTGGGAGGTGTTATGAAATAACTTGTCATTAATTTTGAGATCAATTGAGAATTCGAATCTTTTTATTCAGATTAGCTCTTAATACTGCACTTATGATGGTCAGTTACTGAACCTACTATCGATGCAGAAGTCAGTTTAGTATGAAAAATGGTAGCACAAAATAGATGGAGTGAATAAAATATAGTATTAACTAGTGTAGTTTTATGCGATCTATTTAGACTACTACCTACTAGTCCTGTAAAGAATGTAGCTATGTTTAACAAACGCCAGAAGGTAGCATCATCTTCGAAACACTGTAGGTAATAAAATGTTTTTACTCCGTAGATGGTACTATAAGGTAGATAGTACTTAATCTGTACTTGTTCAGATAATTCTGGGGTAGGTACCTAATAACAAACCCTCGTTTCCTATAAGATCGATACAACGTTAATATTAATTTGTTTGTTTTCTTAAACATATCTGAAGTTTATTCAATTTTTTTTACATAAAATATTAAAGCGCCTACCACTTAATAATCCACAAATGTTTTATGCTACAAATTACCTACGATTAAAAGCGAAGGCGTTTGTAAACGCATATTGAGTGCTGTAGTGATAAACACCGGTAAACTTAATGTAGAATATCTGGTTGAAGCATAGGTACATATTTACTATTACATTAGTCTCCACTGAATGTTAAAATTTTAATTATGGACGTGAGAAAGAAGTAAAAAATGCTTACTTCACCTATCTTATGTCGAAGTTTATGTAATTTTGAAGTTTCACGTACATTTGTACTAGTCTCCGGTTTGTCCGGCATTTTATGTTATAACAAGCTGTGAACAATTTCTTGCAGATTTCTTACATTTTCTTATTGCTGGTGGCAGCGATCTTAGTCGCAGATGCAGCGCCGCAGGCTCAAAAGCCAAATGATCAAATACCTATAATTCGATTTGAAACTGATGGGCCTAATGTCGATGGCACATACAAGTGGCTGTAAGTATTTTTTGGTTTTATTAATTTACTTGTTATACCTAGTAACATTGTAGGTGTACTCAAATGTAATGTAATTCCCACAAGAAAACAAATATATTTTTAGTTGCGCTCACCGTGGTGTTCTGATTGGTTTGCTCTTACTTCCCCACTAATCGAAACGCTAAACACAAGACGAATACTATGCTCACATTTTCTTAAACTAAAACATAAGCGAAAACCTTCAAAGGATAAATTTATTCAGACAGTAAAATGTTTATTTCGTGGATGTACCTTCTTATTTAAGGTAATGTGAGTGACAGTACGTCATCGTCAGATTTAATCGCGTTGACATTTTGAAGAATTTGTGCGTTAAGGCAGACAATGATTCTTGGTCGGAACTTAAAGCAGTTTTTTGTTATCAATATTTTTTTGTGTATTCTGTGTAAAGTTCTTACCTTAAATGTAATAGTAGATACCTACTTCTCATTATTATTAACCTTTATTGCTGATGCTAAACAATGATTTTACACACAGTAGCAAATAGTGTTAACTTAAATCTATTACATCAACTTGTTTTAACTTAAATCTAATACATCGGTTTTCCCGGGTCAGTGGTCAGCGTATCCAGTGACACATAGGCATCTTCCAGCTGCTTCCTACTTCTCATACTAAAATTAAATTATCATCATCACTTTGTAGTACCTCCTACATTGATTCGTTTTCTCTAGCTTGACATTAGTTGATTAGATGACCTACCTGCAGGCTTCAGATTTTATGTACCTATTATTTGGCTTATAATATTTTCGAATGATATTTTCAGATATGAAACTGGAAATGAGATCAACGCCGAAGAATCAGGCTATGTGAAAAACTTTGGTAAAGGGGAAGGCGAAGAGGTACAGGTCGCAGAAGGGAAATTCAGTTACAAAGCACCCGACGGTACTCCCATTGCTCTTTCATATATCGCCGATGAAAATGGATTTCAGCCTCAGGTTTGATATTTCTGTCTAATCTAATATTAAATTGTCATCTATCAAAGTACATATTTCAGTTAAAGAAATAGATTTCTATTGAGTGAACCATTTTATGTTGTAGGTAAATTATGTTAACTTAGTAAAAAAATTACATATTTACATGTACAACAATAAAAACATTTAAACTAATCAGTAAATGAATGTTTTGAAACAATTTTTTGAAAAATAAATAGTGGCAAAAAAAAAATGAAATTCAACAATCGACTTCGAATCGAAAATCATCAGCTAATTTAAATTATTTGCCTGCAATTTGATACCTACTCCGGATAGCACCGAGTTCACCTTGACATATTTCTATTGGGAATCCCGATATGATGTTCGATCCGTGGATGCTTCGCAGAATTCATAAGCAAGCATTCTCGAGCAATACTGCATCTTTTATATTACGATACTATTTGTTTGTTTAATATTTTATATTCAAAGTATTTGTACCCAACTGACGAATAAAACGCTTAAACGAATATTGTAATCTTGGTTAAGTATAATGATCTTTTTGATAATGGTCCATTATATGGCCTACTTACATTATTCGAAAAAGCGATAAAAGCTAAACTCCCTAGTCACAATGATGTCACAGGAATTGATCAACAAACCATAGACATAGTATGTAACAACTAATAGCTACCTTTATGCAATTTGATGGAATGGAAATGTCAGGTTAACTGATTACTCAAGGTCTTCGAAGACATTTGTTTTGACCGCGATACAATGTTGGATCGTTAATCCAGAAGATCATGTTCCATTACTTTATTCCGTTTCGGATTTATGTTTGACGTTTTTATTACATGTCATTTAACTACTAGCGGAAAATTAAAAAAAAATGTTGTTCGCAGTCATAACAATTCTTGCGCAACATTTACATTTTTGTCCACTTAAACGCGAGATAAAGTGGCCGATGGGGAGTGGTTCCGGCAAATCTAGGTATCATCGGTTACTCAGAAAGCATCTAGAGTCAAGCTTGAATCATCAAAATTGCGTAAAATTTAAGGAAGATTTCTGAACTGCGCCGACGCGTATGTGGGTCTTGGTTAGCTAACGTACCGTGTGTGCAAATATCGCTGCAAAATATCAAACGTCGACCTGTGACCCGGTCTTAGGTAACGGGAAGCCTAATGGGTATTGCTAGTGGAGAACCTGATAAATATATAAAGAACAAAATTGCCCATCCACTAACAGTATAAGGGATATTTTCTATGATATATGATTATTTTAAGGCTATGTAGGCACTACTGCGAGCGGCAACGGAGTAACTGTGAGAAGGCACGGAGTAACACACCTCATCATGAAAAATGGTTCAAGCCGTGAAAGTCTAAATGTGTCTGTTAAAAAATGAATCTATCTAAATATTAGCAGTTGTATATTTTTTTTAATATTGTGAGCCAATCTCAATTGCAAATCATTCCTGTCAATTACGTAAAAATTAAGCCTTATTTAAATAGTGGACATAAAAATTAAACTCCTTTCATTTATTGGTAAAACTTATAAATGTCGATAATGATCAAATAAAGGCATCTTGCATCAAACAATCTAATGATGAATGAATATATTTAAAACGAATGTGTCCATCGGAAATATAACAACTCTAAATACATATTAATAAAGCGCATGGCATCTAAATCTATTCAACGTAACTATTTCCATAGATATAATATGAAAAGTGTAATTTCTTAATTCTTTATGAAATAATGTTGTAACTGGAGACATTTTGGTCAACCTACGGAGTATAATATGGTGAAATAAATTAGAACGACGAAATTTCAAAGGTTCATTTTATGTTTTGCGTTTTTGAAACCACAATTGTATTATACAGTGGTGATTAAAGGTTTTTTTCCAATAAACCAAAACCATAAATTATGTATTTTATAAAACACGTAATATACAGGAACGTAATTGCTTTTGTTTCAGGGTGATCACCTTCCTACACCACCCCCAATTCCACCTGCAATCCAAAAGGCTCTTGACTACTTGAAGACTTTACCCCCATCTGCTGAAGGTGCATCATCGAACATACAGCCACAGTTTCAAGCATCTCCATTCCAGAAAAGGGGAAGATTTTAATACAAATAAGATACGAGGGCTGTACTAATGTTGTAAATTATTATTCATACTAATATCATCATCATACAATAATATTATTACTTTTAACTAAAACATAATACCTATCCAATAATTTTATAAATAATTCAAAATTATTGTAAATATAGGAATAAATATGTTGATACCATATGACTTAGTCAGTATACCTAATTTTGTTTAGATATATTGTCTCATATTGGTATTTCGTAGATAGATAGAATAAAATATAACATAATGTTTATTGCATGCATAGGATCTCTATTTTGAAATAATTGCATATTATATTGCATTTTTTGATGTTCTCATACGATTATTCAATATAATAAAGCAGGCCACACCATTTATTAATTATTATAATATATAGCTCTAATAAATCATTATAATAAACGGACTATTTCTTTTTATTTCATTTTCATAAGAATATTATAAGTTCATATAACTACTGTAAAAATAGGCGAATTTATTCAAAATAGGTAGATAATCTATGAAAAAAAAAATACGAAAAACTCGCCTAAATCCCTACCTATAAGTGAATGCTTTTTAAAATAAAGAAATGGATTATTGACTTAATTTACAAAATAGTCACGATACATGTCGAAATAAAATTAACTATTATAGTTTTCTAAGGAATAGGTGAATAAATACTGATAATGTAGCTTTTCTTTAGTGAAAGGTTTCCGTAGTGTCGAAGCCTATTCGAATCAAATAAACATAAATCGAATTCCTTTTCATAATATTACTTTAGATATTTTAGTTGTTCGATTAATTTTATAAACAGGTTAGAAATTATTGTTTAAAGTTTGAGAATCAATCTTATTGACACATCTGCCCGAATAGCTGACCTTGGTATAGTTTCACAACTCATCGAAATATAATAATAATCATTTATAAAAAAAATATTTTGATAAATCTGTATTCATAGTAACCTGAATGATTATAATTTCAGATACCTATAAAGAATAAATACTACCAGAAGTACCAGACCATACTAAAAAGGTTCGGACGAGTGACCATCCCCTCTATACTTTCATTTACTAGTGTAGTGACCTGGAAATTATTCATAAATATTGTATTTCGGTTAAAAATATATAAAATCATTAGTCTGTAAAATATTGAGAGCTTTGCACACACATTGACATTTTAGTAGAATGATGTGTTAGTGTACATAGATGCAATTGGTTGTAATTGTATGATTTTATGATAATTTTTTTGTGCAGTACACGCGGAGAAAAACTGGACGTCTATAAATTTTATAAGATTACAACATTTTACGCGAGTACATACCTACCTAACATCTTCCAGTTTCAAGTATTTCTAAACCGCACCGCACAAGTTAGTTAATCGTCTGTAAAGAGAAATTAGTAAACCCACATAACAATATTAAAATATTATCTACTTACATTGTTTTATTCATTATGGCGTATGCACTATAGAATATTATGTACCAACTACCAAGACTAAGTAGGTACCTATTTAAACGATGAGCTGAGATTGTATCATAAGCAATTAATTTTATCTAACAGACAATTGGTATGTAGTTTTGAACATTATTGTTTTATATTTTTTGAGTGTAGATGTAGATAAATATTTAAATTTAAATTCCTCGCCTCTGGAGGACATAGGCGTATATGACATAGGCGTAATGAGATATCCTAAATATATTAAACTAGCTAAACCACGCAACTTTGTCTATGTCATATCTTCCGTGTAATATTTTTTCAATGATGCTTCACCCCTATTGGACGAGCAAATAAGACACTTAATGTTCGTGTACTATATTTAACGATGTCTTAACAAAATATTCATCTAAGAAAACATGCGGATGTAAAAAATGTTTTCCTACAAAATAATAAGTGCAGCAGTTAATCATAGCTGTTGGTTTTGACAGTAGCGTTATTAAATGTAAGTATTTACATGGTTTGTCTTCAAATAAGTTTCACAGAACAAATCCCAAAGTTGAAAGTCCCTGGGAACGTTGGGGAAACTGCGGTGGGAAGCTAGTCGTGTAAGTATAATTATTTAATTTATAAATAAAACTGGCAATGTCAGAGTCTAACTTGCACATTGAGGTTTATCATATTGGTTTGAGGTTTGGAATTTACTTTATTTGTATCTGGTTACATGCTACGATATAGTTATCTGATCGTAGACAACAAAAGTGCTACATAGCTATAATTATTTAAATATATAGATACCCAGAAATAGTACCCAAACGGTATTATTTTTTTAATCACGAAACCTTAAAATATAAAAAAAATGTTTACGTATCTAATCATTATGAACAATTTAGAATTTATTTGCATGATTATTAAGACACGGACACGAAATCTCCTATAGACAATAGTTTGTATGCCCGTAATAAAAAATAACAAGCTAAACTGGCAAATAGTATTGTAATTGGAAGGCATTATATGAGACTGGTTCTAACGAAAGATTCTAAACTGCAAATGGATTCTAAACTATGAATCAGTGAATTAACCGCTGCCTGCGGGCATGTAGGTACCAAAGCTTACAGATGATTGGCAATTTAATGCTTATGGTTAATGTGCCCTATACTACACAGTACACACATAGTATTTATGAGTTTACGAAATTTACTGTTCTTGTGTTTTATTGTTCTGATGTGCTTCTTTTATTTTATGTAATAAACGATCAGTTATTTTGAAACAGTATAACTCAAATTACATAGGTGTTACAAATAAAGCAACCAGGGCACAAGTATTAAAATTAACATGTGAGTTGATTGTATGTAGAATAAATGGATGGATAGGTAAAAATAAACCTAACCAGAGTACCAGACAGTATGTGGTAGCTTAGCAAAAACAATTATTTTCCATTACGTCAAAAGAACTCTTTTTAAGTTTAGTATAGGGATTCAATAAATAAGCTTATTTCTCAGTAAGCTTTACACATTATTATTAATCCTCTTTTGTTATTCTGTACTTACATTAATATTTTCTAAGTTAAATAAATCCAACAAACTTATCACATAAACTATATTTATGCGTGAAAAAAAAAATACACAAGCAAAATTTTACATAAAAAATTATGTATTTATTTTACCGAAGAATCGTTTTGTTATTTAACCAAGATGAGGTAAAAGTTAAATCTAATAATGATTGAAATATCTTAAAAGCTGAGTGACTATGAAAACTATCAGGGAGTGGTCACATAAATAAGGCATTTTATCTTTTTCACCTTCAAGTCTCCTATTAATTTACTTTTAGCTTTATCCAAATGTGATGAGTTGCTGGATTTGAATAAATCCAAGGTGCTTTGAAAATTGAATACGCATCTTGTTATGGGAAAAAAGTTTTTGACAGTTGTTTTGTCAATGCAAATTTTTCTTAACGTTCTTGTAGCGGAACTGAAAGATAGGATAATAAATAATTTAACCTATTAGATACCTAACAATTAATTTAATTACCTATAATTTGAAGTATATGGTACAGATCCCCTATCCCTAAAAACAAAATATGATAAGTATTAAATGAATTGCAGTATCTTAATTAGCGTAGGCAGATTCTTCCAGGTTTTGTTATCCTGATATTAATTTTATTGTGAATAACCTAATTTCTTTCTACGGGACAAGTTAACAGCATATCCATTAGTTGAATTATAGTATGTAGTTTCCGCATAGAATATTTAATACTTAATTTGGATACATAATGATTGCCTGATGATCATGATACTATTTATTGATTGGCAATCCGACATATTATTTTATATATTTAGTTACCTACGGATTGCAATAAGTTTTAACTTTACTTAACCTGAATTTTATATCCTTTTCTGCGTGCACATAGTGACGTCCAGTGCCCGGATGACCTCTATTGTATATTAATGAGTTAAATAAGTGTCGTTTACAGGTTCTTAACAATAAAAAATATAAGTAAAACATGTCAATGTGGAGAAAATTATTGTATTGTAAAAGAGAACATTAATTTGTTTAATGTCAAAATGTATGAACACTGAACAGCGATGGACGGGCGGGCGGGCGGTGACGGCCGCTTTGATGTGCCCGCCGCGTTGAGCCTGCGCCGTACTCCAATTTCACGATGTGCGCTGACGCCGCACCGTATAAAAGCCACTGCGGTCGATCTGAAAAATCATTCCCGCATCACACATCTACCGCAGATCATCAGACAATCTTGTTCTGCTCTATTATAATTTTAATTTAAATACAAACATGAAGTCGGTGAGTAGACCACTAAATATTAAGTGTAACAAATGAAACTAATTCAGAACAATTTTATCAAAGTGCAAAAAAAAACCATTTATAGTGCGTGTATAAATTTACTGTATATTTTTCTAGTCTGTCTAAAAATATTCATAACATATAATCAGGTTATGTGGTATTTGGTTGGTCAAGATGGGGCATTGTATCTATCGTTACAATATACTTATTATTTCTCGCTATGTTTTAGTCAGTCATCTCATAAACAATGTCTGCTTACACGGCAAGGCTCCTGTAATTAATCTGATAGACAAATGTATCTTGATTAACTTTTCTCATACTCATTGAAACCTACTTTTGAAAAGTAACAAAGTAGCACGATTAATATTAACTACTTCCCACGATATTAACTAAAAATATAATTTAATTAAACCAATGATTGAACAATCAATTACTATCATAGTAATTATTGTCATATTTACCTCTATTAGTACCTGTATTTTCTATTAAAATCGTCAATAGGGTAGCGGTTAAACACCAGGGTACCTATTAAAAGAAATGACCTAATAAATACTCATTTCGCTAGGTAAAGTCCCTGTGGTCTATTCCTGCTCAGAAAAATATCATCTAATAGATGGGAACACTTTTGTTAAGACTTTTAGAGCATTTTCTACAACTTTAGATTCCACAAGTTTGAACGACTGCGTGTTAGTCATCCATAGTGACAAAATACTGCTGTCCCCAAAATTAATTTTCTTAATCGTATACTATTGGCAGATAGATGCTAATAAAATTGATGGTCAGTTTTAAATCTCGCCGGTCATTACGAAAGGCGGACACATATACTCGTAGATCACTGTTTCTTACAACAACACCAACATGTGTGGGCATAAAAATGTAAATGTATTTTGAAATTTACAATCTTCGGATGATACATTTTGCAAGCGCGGTCAGTTTCACAAATGAATTCCTTATTAAAAGTCCAAACTTAACTTAATTTTGACGTAGCCTAGATTATAAAACACGTTTTTGAATACCTAAATTTAATTAAGAACCTCCATTTTTGATGTTACAAGATATTTCGTTGTCCTCAGTTCGTGGTATTGTCCGCCCTCGTGGCTATGGCCTACGCCGCTCCCCAGTTCAACCAGTACGCACAGCAGACACAATATCAAGGACAAGAGATCCCGATTATCAAACAATCGCAAGAAATCAATGCTGATGGCAGTTATCAATACAGGTATAAATACTAATTAAGCCCATTTAAAGAAATGTGTTTATCTGATTTCCGTAGAATGGCTAATTTCATTATTCAGTGTAGAACTGACGAGACTCTTACCAAAAATAACAAAAACATAAAAATCCAACGTAAATATTTATAGTGTACTTTAATAAAATGGTAATATTTTTTAACGTCCTATTATACTTTATAGCCGAGTTTACCTTCACCTATAGTTCAATTACATGAATAAAACAATAACTATTCAAGAATTACCATCAACATCAATCAAATGTATATTTTGAAATAAAGACGCAAGAATGACATCAAAAATAAATGTGCATTCTTTCAGTGTCAAGCGCATTAAACGCCAAAGTAGGAGTCATCGCAGTCATGTAAGTGCTCGCAGCCAAGCCCTTATTGCGCAAGCAACTGGCTCAGGGCACTTAGTGATTCAATTTAATCTAAATATTAATAAAGCCGCGATCAAAATATTCTCATGAATTTATTCCTTTTCTATGTCACATTTTGCAGAAAAGTCATTGCATTTCAACTCTTAATTATAATAAAATTGTAACGGCAGGTATAGATGTGTTATAAGTATTGCTGTTAATATCACAACAGATAACAAAATCTCTTATAAGCCGGTACTAGGTAGTATAGTAACCAAGATTCTTTTGAGCAATATATTGACAATACATCATGATTGCACGACCTGAAAACGGTTTGGTGAAACCTCTCATTAGATTTGATCTTTGCAGGCGTGTGGCGGCATGCATTTGGCTATACTAGAACTCTACCTAGTTGTAAACAGCGTAATAGTATGTTACTTAATGAAACCTTTTGTTCATAATAAGTGTAATCTTATCTTGCATAATTGACACAGAAATAACTCAATGTTCTTTTATTACTTAGTAAAATAAAACTTCCATACCTACCTACATTATTATTGACCTGACAGAGGAAGATTGTTATATTGTACGCTCGGTTTCTTGCATGTTGTCTGACGACCTTTATAGAATGTTTAGTGACATCAATCATATTACTAAATTGGATTTTACACAAGATTTTGACATTTGAGTATAGTTTATAATACTGCCGAAGAATCTCGGTCGCATCTTATCAACAGCCGTAGCCCGTATGAAACATAAAGGTGCATTCGAATGCAGATTTACATCACATGTCGTATTTTATTTTTTAGTTACGAGACGGGCAATGGTATCGCTGCTCAAGAACAGGGCTACCTGAAAAACGCTGGTAATAAAGATGCTGAGGCCCAGGTTGCTCAGGGATCTTTTGCCTACACCTCTCCTGAGGGTATCCCTATTTCTCTCAGTTACGTCGCTGACGAGAACGGTAAGAAAAAAATACAAAACTTATAGTTAAAAGAAATTTATAAGATGTACTCAGAAGTTACTTCAGTTATTTTGACTCTAGTTATTTAATAATAAAATTTGTCATTTTAAGGTTTCCGTCCTGAAGGTGCTCATCTGCCAACTCCTCCACCAATCCCCGATGCCATAGTCCGTGCCCTTCAGTACATCGCAGCTAACCCCCAACAGAACGAGCAACAAGTCTACCAGAACCAGGCCTTCCAAAGCCAAGCCTTCCGCGGTTAAGTTCACCACCACTGTGCCCTATTGAAGGATGTTCACATCTACACATGTACCTTTAACTTTACATCAGATGATATGAATAGTTTAAGTATACTGATAGCGACTGTTACCTGTGATTTATTACTATAATTAATAAAAAATAACTATGAGATTATAAATATTTTCGTTTTCTTTTCATTACCTTAGATACCTGTTAGCTGTAGTATTTTTATTTTAATGAGATAATTACCAATCAAAATCAGAACAAGGCTTGACAAAAAATAAAGAGGTTCCTAATGTTTAGTATACCAAGGTAGCTGCGTTTAATAAAGATACCATGGACTAAACATCAAGTTTATATATTTCGTTTTAGGGTCAAATAAATTATAAAGTTCTTAATTAAGTGATTTATTCATCCTTTTACAGTATAGGCTAAACTAGAACTACCGCTTATGTATTGAACTAAACGACTCAACATATGAAGAACAAAAATACCATTACATTTTATTCCAGAAGAAAAATAACGTAGGTTCCTTTCATAGACCCAAAGATATTTAAGGTTATGAGGCTACATGGACATATGGAAGAAAATAAGTAGAGCTAATATAGGTTTTATTCCAATTGAAACCTAAATATAGGTAGTCAAGGGACTATTTCAATGATTTTGTACGGTACAATAATGCCAAACCAATCGACTTACCCCGCCGTTAGTGGTAGGTATGTTGTTAAATGAGTGTTAGCTTAACATATGCCGTTGAAGGTTTATGTATAGTTTTATTGGACATAACACTTATTAACATATTTCTAACATAATCCCTGTGGTGTATGGGTATATTGGTAGTGATATGAATTGTCTGTTGATGTAGGCTCTTAAACGTGTATATAAAATTTGTAAACTGCCATCTACACAAAGTTTACGAAAGTTTCGAAAAGCAGTAAATTTATCGAAATTGATTTGTTTTGAAACTATTTCGTACCGCATCAGTTATTCTTAAGCTTCAAGATGCAGCCACTAGATGTAGTTATAATAGAAGTTTTTCATATCAATACCTACTAACAGTTCAACAAAAAATACAAAGCATAATAAACAATAATATGAGTAGTGATAGTATATAGATTAATTACATTGATAACTAACTTACTTTTCTACTTCCGTGAATTAAAAGTGCGTACAGCGTACCTAAATGATAGATTTAAATTTGTGTTTGTGTGTGTGTATGTTTGTAATAAAGATACTCAAAAATTACTGTGCTGATTTCAAAAACTCTTTCACCATTGGAAAGCTACATTAGCTGGAAGTAATATAGGCTATATTTTATCCCTGTATTCTCATGGAGACGGGAACTACATGGGTGAAACTGCGCGGAGGCAGCTAGTTATTATTAATATTTTAAATCAAAATGGAATATTAGGTATGCGTCATGTAGGTCTAATTTATTTCCTATAGTACCTTTACTTTTTAAAACATAGACATACTACATGAAATTGAGCCCTTTGAAATAGTATATGGTATTTCTAAAGAAGTAAGGCAATCGGTCACTGTGCAACCTTAAGATCAACCAGTCCAATCATTAACTGTGTGTTCACAAACACCTCGGTGGGCTAGTTACCTCTGCTCCGCTGTGTCATCCGTCACCTTACATAACTATTGAAATCCATACTTAACCAACAGCCTTAGCTCGACAATACACAGACAAGAATTTCATCACGATCATATGACACACCATAAATCAAGCGCTGGACAGCAATTGGTTCTTCGCTACAAACAATTTCTTCGTGAACTTTATTACCTATTCTTATGTAATTGAAAATGTCATGGAATAAACTATTATTTTATACAGTATTTAACATAACTCATCATTACGTACGCCTCTGAAAACTTAAGGAAGTGTTAGTTAAGTTGTTGTAAGTGACAATGTCATTTTCCCTAAAGTAATTTATAAAGAAAGTTATTTAAAACATGAACTGAAAACTCCACGTCTATAATTTTTAGTTTTATTTTGATGCTACAAGCTTTTTAAGTCTAGAAAAGCATTACCGGATCGAGCAAAGGTACAAAAAAAACCCGGCCAAGAGCGTGTTAAGACACGCGCAGTGTAGGGTTCCATAGTTAGATTGTAAAAATGCAATACTTAAAGTATTTATATACGATTTACTTGAAACATTTTTTCAATATTCAGGTGGCAACGAAATGGTTTAAAGTTGTATTCTGTTGATTTCAGGATCTGTTTTACTTGGTCGACTATAACTTGTTAACCTCTAAAGCCAACGTAGCCGTGATAGTTCCCCTTTTAAATTCATCATATATGCTACTACTTAGCATGATTTTTTTTTCAACTCTACAATTAATGGTTTAGTTTTTAGACAGAGGGGGGACACATGGCTCTAACTAAAATTACAGCTTAAAAGCTTAATATTTCGTAAACGCGAAACCCTGAATCGGAAAATGTTCTTAGCAAACCTTTGCTATTTTTTATTAAGTTATCCAATGATATGCCACACTATAGGATTGGAGAAAAAAAAATTCTTCCCGTTTTACGTGTATATTCCGATTTCAACTTTGTCGATGCTGTTAATATTGTTAGAGATCAACGGAATAAAAACGACCAAGCTGTTCACAATCTTTTATTTTCACTTTTCAACTTCACTCTTCAATTCTCAAACTCAAACTGTCACAATCACAAGCCCTCGTGCCGCGTCCCGCCAAACAACTTCTACCGGATGTTAGCCATCGGTAATAATGGAATGGAAGTGGCACGTGCGCTTTTTAATTAAAAGTATTCCTTACTAATAATAATTTTAAAATCTTAATAATAATCATTTATTTTATAGGTGATTTTAACTATAAAATAAATGTCAAAATAAAATTAAACACACGAAAGTTAAAGTCGGAATTCCGGAAATAGATTACATGTTTACAATTTAATCATAATAAAAACTGTTAATACAATACATATTTAAGTACGTTTCTTACAATATCTACTACCATACCAAATTATCAAGAGTGTCTGAGATTACCCGCGGACGGACGGACGGACATGACGAAACTATAAGGGTTCGTAGTTTACTACTGAACCCTAACCCGGAACCCTAAAAACATATTTTCTCGACCAAATTATAACCTGTATGATCTTTAGACTAAACCAGTTTAAAAAAATACATGTAGTAAAAACACAATCTTGTAAGATACCTTCCAACTTAAAACACCACAATACTCAAAACATTCAACCAAATAAGCCGCCTAGGTATTACTTGAAAGATTTGCCTATTTGCAACTATTAAGGAAATCGTGTTATTATTCAAGGGTTAAAGGTATTTGATAAATATATCTAATTTTAAAATCGGTCATCCACGATGTACCGAACTGTACGAACCTTCATCATTATCTGTGGTATTATTGCTACTACTGGAGCTGCTTCCATTTTAAAAAATAACCAAGCTACAACTTTAGAAAACAAAAATGAAAATGACGGAAAAGGAAACTACAGGTTCAGGTATGTTAAAAATAACATTTATAACTAATTATATTTATCATCGTCACTTGAGATTCGCTGGACAGAGATTTGGCTATTGTTTTCGTAAGAGCTTTGTATAGAAATAACTAGTGTTGAGTTTGACAGTTTTACTACAATTCCCGATTGATTCTTGCTGCTTTTGTCGGATTTTGTTTTATTATTCAGGGTTTTATATTTATTCGCAATATAAAAGCAATGTTGAAATAGTACTTATTGGATAAATTATGATTTCAGTTTTGTAACATCAAATGGAATTACTCGCACAGAATATGGTCAGCTAACAAATATTGGGGAACCTGATGAGCATATCGTTGTCGAAGGAACTTATTCTTATATAGACCCCAATGGAGAAAAGATTATCGTTCATTACATTGCTGATGAAAATGGCTACCAAATAAGTGAACCAGAAGTCGTAAGTATATCATGTGTGAAGCTTTTTGGACACAGATTACATTAGGCATTTTGTGATCGCCATCACCATGGTGAGCACAATATGATCCTGGTCTGAACCTCAATGTAAAATATGAATACTGGCTTTCGATAAAAGAATACATCATAAGGAGGTAGTAGGCTGCAGCCTTTGAATGTGAAGTCCGCCAATCTGCACTAGGCTCGCGTGGTGGACCTGGGTTAAACCCACTTGTTGTTAGGAGTTATAATTAATATATATGATATAATTATATAATTTAATAAATTCATATTTCAGACATATATTGAATCAAACGTACTAGCGTCATTGCTTGGAAAATGAAGCTTCGTTATTATATATTAGGTAAAATGTAACATTGTTGACGTCCTACCCGACTCATCTGTCTCTTTCTGTACCAATAAGGTAGGTATTTAACATCATTCCGAAGATTCCCGATTCAGACTTTTTTTAATGAATATAAGAATACCTGAATATTATTTTATTATTTATTTATATCCTATCCGTTTGTTCCCTATCTATTCAACTATGAGACCTACTATCTTTTTATAGCATTCAACATCGCAATGCTTGGTGGTAATACATAGGTAGTTACTTACCTAGCAGAATAATGAGAAGCCTGATCTAAATAATTATAACAAATAGCCTGGGACAATGTTTTCTTACGGTCAATCTGATTACAAACTAAGCAAAACTTGTACTATAGTAACCAAATAGCTGATATACTACATGTAAGAATAGAATAGAAAAGCATTTTTTATAAAAAAATGTACGTACACTAGCGAAAATTAAACAAAGACAAAGAAAAACATATGAAATAAAATAAATCTAGGAGATAAAAAATATAAGTTAGTTAATAAAATTGTACGCCGCATTCCCTATAAACGAGGCTGGCAACTCAGCGTTACGCTGTGTCGATAAGCAAATTCGACGAGGTATTCCACCAAGCGCACCCAAACGAAGCGCACCCAGACGAAGCGCACCTAAAGTATTCCACGAAGCGCCCCCGTAGGTGCGCTTCAAATGAAAAATTTAAAATAATTAATTTCCTATTCCACGAAGCGCACCTTAGAATATCACTTGCATAGTGTGGAGACAAGAAATAAAAATGTCGATAGAAAAAAATATATATTATTTAAAAGACTTACTAAAACTTCTAACATCTAACAATTTGATTGTAATAATGTGATACAATAATTGTAATTTTCTTTAAATTTTTAATGTTCATATACATAACCGTCTAACCGGGCTAACCGTCAACGTCAATGCGCGCGGCTCTGAATTCCCGAGCCAACCCGAATTTAGCCGAGCATTTCCGGAGCTTGTTTACATGCTTAGTTCTCATTACACTATTGCGACGTCACGGGCTGTTTCAGTCAATTTCAGTTGGACATTGTCTAGAGAAATTAAGATTTTGATTTTTAATTTATTCAATTGATAAGTTTATATACTACATATATTGCCCATTTTTTCAAGATTATTTAAGAATCTTAAATATTGTGTTTTGTTATTTTAAGCAGTCTGTGATTTTATATAAAACTAGAGGTCATCAACATCAACTAACCTAGATCTCTATAGAAAACTATAATTAAAATGTTTTTGATATTTGTCCAAGTTTTATTGTAATTATGAAACAATCTGTGATTTTTTATGTTATAGTAGAGTATTTTTTATTATTTACTAAACAGGTAGCTAAGCTATAAGAAAACTTCAACATAGATCTCTAAGGAAAACTATATTTACAATATTTTTGATACTTGTCGTTTCATTGCATAATTATGAAACAATCTGTGATTTTAAATAGTACCTTAAATTACAAAAATGACTAATATTGTGTCACATAATGAAACTGAACGATTATAGAAAATTAAGTTAGTCTTCTAAATAATAAATATTTTTTTCTATCGACATTTTTATTTCTTGTCACCACACTATGCGAGTAATATTCTTAGGTGCGCTTCGTGGAATAGGAAATTAATTATTTTAAATTTTTCATTTGAAGCGCACCTACGGGGGCGCTTCGTGGAATACTTTAGGTGCGCTTCGTCTGGGTGCGCTTCGTTTGGGTGCGCTTGGTGGAATACCTCAATTCGACACAGCACTGATTTGTACGACTTTTAAATACATACATATATGAATATTTACTTAAAGGCAGAGTTTAAGTAGACATGTTTGTTTATGCACACAATGCGCGGTAAACCGCAGGATGATAGCTAGTAACATATAAAAAAATGCAGATAGTCCTATCCGTTTGTTCCTGATACCACAAACTATCTAAGAAAACAAAATAAGTATTTATATTTTTTACTTAAACTGTTTAGTGCGTTAGTTTTAAGCACCTAATTGAAAGCAATATCCTATGAAATGATATTGCTACTAAAAGTCTAAAGGCTCTGCGACTACGTATCTTTTTATTATTTAATGCTCTAGCATCGATGACAAGGTTCCTAACTGACACCTTCCGCATTCTTGTGATACAAAATATTTCTAACATCTCCAAAAAAAGGAATATGGGTTGTTGTTGCAAAAAATTGGAATTCTGATTTGTAACTACGTAATAATTTATATAGGGGTCATATGTATTAAAAACCAACACGTTTATACATAAGGACTCAAAATTGAGTATAAAAAATTTTTCATAACACCTAGAGGAGGCAGCTAGTATTTGTTGATCGTCCTGACTGTAAATGGTCCTTCACCTAGGTAGTTGAGAGGCAGCTCTAAAAAATAAATGAGTAAATACGCATCTAAGTTTATATATAAAATATACGGGTAGGTATCAAAATAAAAAATTATATATTACTCAGTGCTCAAGATTTTGTTTTACTTTCGTTTATTGGTCCTTAATTAGGATTCCGTACCAAAATGTGGTAAGTTGTGACCGAAAAACCCAAATATTTATGAAACCCTATTTTTTTCCAAAATAAAATTTAGCCTATGTTACTCGTGGATAATGTAGCTTTCGAATGGTAAAATAATTTTTACAAATGGTCCAGTAGTTTTTGAGCCTATTCATTACAAACAAACAAAGTTTTCCTCTTTATAATATTAGTGTAGATTTGTAAACTGCCATCTACACAAAGTTGACGTAAGTTTCGAAACGCAGTAAGTTTATCGAAATTGATTTATGTAGCAATGTCATTGATTGTAACAATGCCATTTTCCCTAAAGTAATTTATAAAGAAAGTTATAACATGAACCGAACACTCCACGTCTATCATTTTTAGTTTTATTTTCATGTGTACATACAAGCTTGTTTAGTCGGTCTAGTAAAACATTACCGGATCGAACAAGGGCACTAAAAACATATTTTCTCAACCAAATTATAACCTGTATTATCTTTAGAATAAACCAGTTTAAAAAAATACATGTAATAAAAACGCAATCTTGTAAGATACCTTCTAACTTAAAATACCAGAATACTCAAAACATTCAAGCAAATAAGTCGCCTAGGTATTACTTGAAAGAATTGCCTATTTACAACTACATATTAAGGAAATCCTGTTATTTTTCAACATATTTTATAAATATATCTAATTTTAAAATCAGCCATTCACGATGTCCCGAACGTTCATTATTATCTGTGGTTTAATTGCTACTACTGCAGCAGCTTCCATTTTAGAAAATATCCAAGCTAAAACTTTGGAAAACCAAAATGAAAATGACGGAAAAGGAAACTACATGTTCAGGTATGTTAAAAATAACATTTATAACTAATTATATTTATCATCGTCACTTGAGATAAGCTGGACAGAGATTTGGCTATAGTTTTCGTAATTACTTTGTATAGAAATAACTAGTGTCGTTGAGTTTGACAGTTCTACTACAATTCCCGTTGATTCTTGCTACTTTTGTCGGATTTTGTTTTGTTATTCAGGGTTTTATATTATTATATTATAAAAACTTATTATTTTTGGGATATTATATTATTCGGAATAACGTTAAAGTAGTTTTTATTGTACAAATTATGATTTCAGTTTTGAAACATCAAATGGAATTACTCGCACAGAATATGGTCGAAGAACAAAAATTGGGGAACCTGATGAGCATATCGTTGTTAAAGGAACTTACTCATATACAGATCCTAATGGAGAAAAGATTATCGTCCATTACACTGCTGATGAAAACGGCTACCAAATAAGTGAACCACCAAAAGTCGTAAGTACCTATATCATGACTGTGTAAAGCTTTTTTGACACAGATTACGTTAGGCATTTTTGGTTGCCATAACCATGATGAGCACAATATGATTGTCTGGTCTGAACCTAAATTTAAAATGTGAATACTGGCTTTCGATAAAAGAATACATCATAAGGAGGTTACTACCTCCTACTGCCTACTGGCTGCAGCCTTTGAACGTGAAGTCCGCCAATCTGCACTAGGCTCGCGTGGTGGACCTGAGTTTCCTCTCGTTGTTGGGAGAGTGTTTACAGTGGGGATATAAATAAACTGATGATGATGATGACAGTATGAGCGGCAATACAATTAATTAAATTCATATTTCAGGCATATGGAGTTACACCGGGTGTACTTGCGTCATTGCTCGGAAAATGAAGCTTCGTTATTACATATTGGGTAAAGTACATGTTGTACTTTACTTACTTTTGTTGAAGTACCTATCTAACTTATCTACTAATAAGGTATTTAAAATCATTTCGAACCTTTCAACAATGTTGACAATATTTGATATGAGTGTCTAATGTTTATGTTTTATAAAGATGCAGATTGTTTTTTTTTTTAATAAATACACTTTAAAAATGAATATTATTTTTAATTTTTTTTATCTTTTCAACTATGAGACATATAACCGACCATCTTCTTTATAACGTTCAACATCCCAAAGCTTTCAATCATTCAAGATAAATAATTAATAATAAATATTTTGGGACAATTTTCACGCATTGTCAATCTGATTTCGAACTAAGCAAAGCTTGTACTATGGTAACCAAATAGGTCATACATCTATGACTCTTAAATACATACTTATATGGATATTTAGTTAGAGACATATGAGAAACAGACATGTTTATGCACACGACGTAGACCGGTGGTAAACCGCGGGGTGATAGTAACTAATAAAAAATGCAGAAATTCCTATCCGTTTGTTCCTGATACCACTCCTACAAGGCAGTTTTCTTCTGGTTATTATTTGCTTGACACTGAAGGCAATGTCACTTAAAAACTTTGTGAGGAAGCGCAATAAATCTTTATATTTTATTCTTAAACTGTTTGGTGCGTAAAGTTTAGGTACCTAATCGAAAGCAATATTCTATGAAATGATATTATAAGTATTATATAAGCCTAAAGGCTCTACGACTACGTATCTTTTTATTTAACTGATACCTTCCACATTCTTGTAATACAAAAAAACTCAAAAAAAAAAAGGAATATTGGTTGTTGTTGCACAAAATTTGAATTCAGATATTGAACTATGTATGTAAATTGTAATAATTCATATAACCCCTACTAAAAACCTGCAAAAACAACACTGTTTATACATATGGAAGCAAAAATTAAGTATATATATTTTTCATAACACCTAGAGGAGGTGGCTAGAATCTGTTGATCGTCCTGATTGTAAAAGGTCATTTACCCAGGTAGTTGAGAGACAGCTCCAAAAAATAAATGAGTAAATACGCATCTACGTTTATTTATAAAATATGCAATTAAATACGGGTACCTATCACAATAAAAATACAATATTTCTCAGTGCTCGAGATTTTGTTTTACTTTTGTGTAGCGGTCTTTAATTGGGATTCCGTACCAAAATGTGGTAAGTAGTAAGTGGAAAAGTTTGACTACATTTTGGTACAGAATGAAACTATCTGCTCGAGACGGATGCTATTCTTGCATTTGGTACATTTGTTGGACTTCTTTGTGTATGCATAAACTATTGGAAATAGAAGTCTAACCAAGTTATTAATGCATAACCTTGGTTTATTTATAACTCTTAAAATATAACTTACTAGCTGACCCGGCAGACTTCGTACTGCCCCAATCTATACTTCAATACTAATATCATAAAGGGGTAGAGTTTCTTTGTTTGCTTGAACGCGCTAATCTCAGAAACTACTTTCCCGGCAATTATTCCATTTTTCTCACCATTTAAACCTTCCCTGGACCCCCACGAACATTTCAAAACCAAGGAAAGATAATCAGTTCAACCGTTCTCGACTTTTTGTGAGACTAACGAACAGCAATTCATTTTTATATATATAGAAGATAAATGGAATGATCATGGAATTAAAATAATATGTTAATTTGAAATATCTCAATGGATGCAAAAGTAACGCAAATAAATATTTAAGGATCCCTAAAACGGGTTAAAATTACAAAACTAAAATTACCTACTCGTGAACAGCATAAAGCATCATCGCACTTAGACATTTCACGTCCCTGCTTCAACCTCTTTGTACGCAAGCCATTATAAATCAATGTGCTTTACATTTTAAATAAAGTATAAAGTATTAAAGAAAATACTTACATTTTGGAGCTGTATAAAGCCAGTCAATAAGTATAATACTAGGTTAAAACAGTCCTTGCTTAAAACTCTCGTACAACAAGAATATTAAACACGTGGTTTAACTTGTGAGTTGTGACATTTAAACTATAAAAAGGAGAGTTCGCAAAAAATGTAAGTCAAACTGTCTTGCAATATTATTACTTACAGGTTTCAAGTAAATGTAGTATATAATAACCAGCAAGTAACATTTTACATTATTTTTCAGAAGCGTAAGTTTAGTGAACAATGAATACAATTTTCATTATTTTCATAGTAGTAACATCCTACGAGCATACTTGTGCTGATACTCCAGTGCCAAGTGAAAGTACGTATGTATTCAACAATGATAAGATCGCTGAGGGAGACTACAGCTTTAGGTATGATAGTTTAATAGAGTTCATAATACTAATTTCCGTTATCCCCACTTGCTAATAGACGTTACTACTATATGACAGTATACGCTTTAAACATTTTTTTCTGGAATACCTACTTACTTAACTGTATCTTTTTATTACGTACCTACCTATTTATGAATATCTTGTGATATCTGATATGTTTCCATATTTGAATTTTAACTTTCAAATCAAACCCAGATTTGCAACGCCGGATAATCAAATAATAAGACGAGAAAGTGGTTATTTTATGGATGAAGAAGGTAAAGACTACATAGTCACAGGTCTTTATTCATACATTGACCCAGAAGGCAAAACGCATCTAATAACTTACTATGCAGACAAGACCGGTTATCATCCTACTATTGTTGTAAGTATCTCTGTGTAAGCTGATTAACTTAACTCCTAGGGATGTAATAATTCTGTTTATTCCATGTAATTGCAGATTTATTTTATTGATGGCATGATTCTAAAAATAAATATATCATAAATCACTTACATACAGAATGCTAAACTTATAAAGTGATATTAAAAATATTTTACCTTTTATTGTTAATTTATTTACCTTGTTCATTTTTAAAAAAGTAGGTAGCCTTGTGTGTTTAAAGGACAAAGTTCTAGAGTTTCATAGACTTCTAGATATTATAGTCTTACCAGTTTTTAATTACAGCCGGGATATCAAGGGCCTTGATGGCTATATTTGCCTTAGGAGTAAAATCAATTTGACAATACAAAAATATAGTCTTAGTACCAATACGATTACGTCGTTTATAATAAACCTATTGATGTTTTTAAGGTATAATTAACTCAAAATTATCAATTTTTATTAATGGTATCTATCAAAGACTAGGGTGCTTAAAATTACTTGATCTTTTCAGAAAGAAACAGATGCTCCAAAACCAGACGCAGATAAAAGTGTGCAGGTATACTATTATTTTATGATGTTTTTGTCCATTTGACAGATTGTGTAGAAAGGAATATGCCGAAATTTTTGACCAGTTAATCTGATTTTCACGTCATAGATTGTTACTTCGATCCTCACTTGGAGCAAACACTGTGTGTGTATGAAGGATCTATATTCTAGTGTCTGCTTTATTGGTTTTTATTTATTTTGGATAACTAAAATTGTTATCTCTTTAAATGACAAAAGCTATGCTTATAGTTTAAAATCAACATAACTTTGTGTGTGAAAAAAGGTCCGAGAAAATAAATTGTGAATGTTTGTTTTTCAGAGTATTTCGGAAACCTCATTTGCGATTCCTCCAGCAATAGTGGGTTCACTTCTTGGCTAAAAATATTTGACAGCAGTTCGAATGAATATAATGAAGAATTTTGAGATGTTCCTGTTTGCATTATTATGGCAATTACTCGTACTATTACTATTCATACGTATTCATTAAGTTCCAATTTTGGGTACAATTTTTTTATAGGTATGTCAGTATTTTTTTGCTGTTTTAGCATTACTATTGGAAAATCTAACTGGTATAGTTACATTTTCCTATCTTTTGCTCAGGTAGAGGCTTATATCTAGGATATTTTGTGGTTTTATCGCACACAACTTTGTTTTAGGACTTATCCATTGTAATAATATTAACTGCATTGCAATTTTGGTGTTGCGAGGCCGTATTCAAGTGGTAGGTTATTGTCACGTAGCCTTGACCAGCCAAGATGACGGCGCGATGCAATAAAGAGACTGGTCCCGATTCTGATATGCAATTAACTAAACATAACTAAAACTTACAGATTCTTATTTTTTTCTAAACATTGGAAAAAGTGTAGATTTTCAGCCTTGTCCGTTATTAATCAAACCACAGATTCACCGCAAAACGTCACGACATCAACCACTAAAGCGATTTTTTTACAGGACTTAGGTACCTACTAGCTAAAATAATCATCTATCTTATTAATTGAGTTTTTAACACAAAATATCATACCTACTGATTATATTATGATGATTGAGAATTGTATCTAATGTACTCGTCATTGTAATTGTGAATTAAAATCGCAACATAAAATTAGCATTTTATTTTCCTACCAAGCTCTTACCTAATTAGGTTCGTATCAACCTTTTACACAACAAATATGTTGAGTACTTGATATTAATGGTTTAATTTTCTGCAATTAAAAGCATGGATTTGAAATGTTTCATTATTAAAACATCACCTATTTAATTTATGCAATAATAACAATTTAATTCGGTATTAAATAAAAAACCTACTTTTAATATCCTCCCACGCTTTCGTAACGTTATGTGTTATGAATGAGGTCAACGACATGGTTTAGTCCTTGACGAGCATTATGGGCTAAGGAATGAAGTCCAGACCTGACATTCTTGAGGAACTGGATATATAGTATGGGCAGTAGTATATAGTGTGGGCAGTTGTCCACAAGTCGCAGTCCACTAATACATCGAGACTCTTTGATGAGCATTGGCGATAATGGTGAGTTGACTAACCCGTTTATAACTGACGTTTATTTAAATATTAAAAACTTATAATATATCGAATATCAATTTTATAGAAGCTACGGTCTTCCCACGTAGTAACTCATCTGGCATCAAAAATCTAATTAAATCGATTTCATACATATTTATTTTTGTGTAACCGTTACCAAAGATAATTATATCTTCTATTAGAATGTAATAATACTATTATGTAAATACCAGTAGCAATTATAAAGTAAGTATTGTGGTAACCGAGATACAGCTGAACCACTACCGATTAGCTCCCACCCCGCACGTTTCACGTCCGCTCCAGGAGGATCTTAAATTTATTGGATATAAAATCTCATTAGCTCTGTTATAAATTCCATAATGAAGAATTTGGCCTTATTGAAGAACAACTATTTATGCAAACTTTCGCATTAATAATATTAGAAGAAAAAAAACTTTATTAATAAACATAATGTTTAGTTCTTGTTATTCCGCGGAACGTGAACTATTATATTTTCCGCTTATGTAGCCTTGACATTAGATTACGTGTTATACAGGTAAAAGGAGCTCATCTTTACATCTTCATATCTATGGTTTTTATGGACATAGTGGCTTTTATGCACGGCCATGAAACACAAATCAAAAAGTATACATTTAACAGAAACGAATTTGGAACGTATAGTTTTGAGTAAGTATTATTTATTACTTTTCGGACTCTTAAATTATGGGCTTTGTCTGTCTATTAAGACTATAAAGAGACCGGTTGATGGCGGGATAAAATATAATTGAATGTTCGCAATCAATAAAATCAATTGAGAGAACTCACTATATTACATGTCATGCAAGGGTTATGCATCGAAAGTCTAATTTGTTAATAATGCATGACCTACAGAGAACACCTATAGCCTGGTAATATGTTTTCTTGATTTATTCAGATACGAAACATCAGACGGAACCTACAGACGAGAGGATGGTGGTATCATCTCAAAACCTGAAGGTGATGCTTTAGTTGTCCGAGGAGAATACGGTTATGTAGATTCCAAAGGAGATAGATATTCTATAAGATATGTAGCCGATGTCAACGGCTACCAACCGCAGTTGAATGATGACGATACAAGATACAACGACAGAAGGATAATATAGCAAAATAAAATGTCATAATTTTAATAAAATGTGTTTTTATAGATCTGGATTTTTTTACTTTTTGTTTAGGTCAGTGGTATTTAGAAACGCTCGGGAGATAATAATATTTAAGAAAGGTAGGTATTTGGTACAAGCCATATAAACATAGAAAAGGATAATCGCAGTTATGAGGGCTCTAGACCTTGTATAGTTATTTATTTTAGCGGTAAATAACTATTTTCATTCTTTGGTCTCCGGTTTGTATAAATAAATATGAATAAAGTTGCTTGCATTTATGAGATGATATTCGTCTTATGGATATTACGGGACAATTCTCTTAAAAATATTATATTGTTTATTTGTATTTCTATGGATGATTTTGATATTCAAATTGTGCTTAAAAAAGTAGGCATCTGCAGTTACTTCTGTTTATTTCAAAAATGTTTTACTTCCGTCATAAAACGGTACGGTATAATGACAAAGTAGTTTACATTTCCTTATTGCACCAGCCACCTAAGTTAAAATACTATAAGAATTGTAGATTATGAAAGCAGTTAGAATCCTTGAAAGTTATTATGCTAATAAAAAAGAAGTTGAGCATACCTGCTAACGCATGATACATTATACTCGTATATACCTAGTTATGCCTCTATAGTAAACTTACGTTTTTTCTAGAGGAAGTAAATAATTTAGTTTTTTTTACCATACGTTATCCGTGCGCTCACCTGACTAGTCACCTGCATTTTAATTTGATTTTACTTAATTTGCGTATTAAAATTAATTTAACGCGTAAATATATAGGTATTAGAAATATATCTACTACCCGTCTACAGTCGAAAACATCCAAAACTGCAAATCCACTAAATTCTAAAACATAAAAACTAAGTTATAAAATATTTATTGTATCAATAAACAATTTAAAACTTTTATTGAAATGACTTTTCGCTAGAACCACGTTTTATACTGAGTTATCAACATTTGCCAATTCATGGTATAATCCATAAATTTTGGCACACGTTATGTCTAAAATTAAAGTTTTAGTTTATGTTACCATCGTAAGTAAAATTAAATGAGCTGTAGTTTAAACTATACCTAATTAACAATATTTGTACCTAATAAAGCCGTATTTTAGGTGCTACATCTTATCGACTCATGTGCTGCAGTGGTCTATTCATAGTGAGTATCGACATAACCTTTGGTCTATGATAATATACTGCTTAGGTTTATTCCTAGTTATGGATTAATTTGTAAATATTTACCTGACTAGAATGAGATAAACTTTAATAATAACCTTGACGTTTTTAATGTTTGTTTGGTGCTTTTCCAAAATATTAAGCATATTCTTGATTTCAGTGAAGATATAGAATTAAGACGACTATTTCCCAGTGAATTTCCACAAGACACTATACGAAGAAGTGGATCAATGGATCCTGAAGTACGACTTTGTCAATAAATTTGTTTTACATTTTATATAAAAGTATTGTAGCAAAATATTTATAATAGATTTGTTACTTTATAGCATTTAGGTCGTTATGCTGAGCTCAAGAGTTATTATAAATATCCGAAATCAAATTTGAATAGCCATTTCGAGGAATTGCTATGTTATAGTCATGGTAAAAGTAAAGTGAGTATAAAATAAGTACATGTCTTTTTCAAAACCACTTAAAGGTAGAAATTCATAAATCGAAATAAACTACTGAACCCGTTATGGAAACTGGGGTATGGAAAGGGTAAATATTTATTTCATTGGTAGAAATTCATTTGAATCTAAGTCTAAACCTACTTAGTATTTTTAAGTGCCTGACAACGAATAAAATTGTTAAACTAATGTCGCATATGAAATACAGATTTGCAAGGTAGACTTCGAGCGTTACTCTCCAGAGGAAGACGGTTTCTACATGTCTCCGGAGCACGAGAGTCACGTTGATCGGCGCCGAGTCTTCTGCCTCATGCTGCTATGTTTTACAGAGGACGAGCTTGACAGGGTGGTTGCGTCGTTTTGACTGTTCACTGACTAATTATTGAAAAAATATCATCGTTATTTTAATTTACCTGTATCGTGCAATTTTAGTAACAAGTATTTTGACCACTTTGATTTTTACTTTCTATGAATTCATAGATTCCGAGATGATTCTTTGTGCAACAGAAACATTATTTACATCAGTATCGTAACCGTGCTAGATTTTAAATCTTTAGGTTCAAAAGATCAGCGCAAAATACTACATTTGTGTTGTAGTACCAATAAAAAAAATACTCAGTATTTTGTTTGAATCAAATGCCTATGAAGTAAGACTTCTTGAGTAATAAAATTATCGAAAGTAAAAACTTCAAAGTTAATGCTTTTATTTTAGACTCTAGTCCGACAAGCCACTTATAAAATTATTATTGGATTTTTTAATTTTTTATCGATTTAGATAAATAGTTATTTTACAATCAACGTAACAATGTAAATGGCTATTTAATTTTATCAAACCATTACAAATATAAATAATTAGGATATTATTATGTACATAGATGAATACTCATTGCAGCTTAGCAGCTTTTATTATTATGAGTGGACACGAGTAGGTTACCGCCTGTTACAAGCATTTTGTTGGGAGTGATTGTTTCTGTAACACTCCCATCAATGTGTATTGAATGGTATCGAACATAATATGATGTTTATCATTCACGCCTAGATTGTTACACAAATACAATGAAAGTTACATAATACAAACAGGTAGGTAGTCACGTTACGGTATACCCCAGTGCTTTGATTTCACCCGGATGCTTTTGTAAGAATGTTTTATTTATAAGCTAACATAAAGCGAAACTATAATCTCATTATTTCTAAAATTACCTCAAATCTGGAAGCCCTAACCATAGGGTATACGACATGTATTTCATGAGCTGGCGTCAAAATTATAATTATAATATTGCTAGCAAGAAGGATAGATATAAACATAAATCAACTAAACAGTCATAACTTGATTGCTTATCTGGAATACTTACTCGTAAAAAGCTAATATTATTCAATAAAAATCGACATATTTATTTAGTTTCAGATCTAAAGGAGTAAATATGAGATAAAATCTACTTTCTATTTTGCGCATCAATGAATCGGTTCCATCGTTCCCATGACCAATAAGGCTTAGCTCATTGTCGTGCCCGCCCACAAGTCACGTACTGGTTTAGTAAGCAAAATGACAGACGTACACATAAAGACAGCCAAAACTCGCCATTTATGAGCAAATCGATATCTGAATATTGCTTAAATACTTTTTTGTATTGCCTCATCAAGTCGTTCAGTCCACGTTTAGTCCGATGTAACAGGGACTTTTTAAAATTGAACTAGACTTTTATATAGATCCGTATACGTTACATGATTTAAGGTCAAATCAAGACTGATTCATTGCTTTACGGAGCAGGCAATTCCTAATTGAAAGGTTTATTGCGAATCTGATTGTAAAGGGGGCATAAGGAAATTTATATATTTCTGAGAACTATGTTATTATGTATGTTATAGGAACAAGAAATTCCGTCTCAAGGGTGAAGTGGACAAATGTTTTAAGTAACATAGGTCACTAAAATCTAGTATTTTTGTTCCATATAATTGAACAACTTTTATCATAAAATAAGTTAAAGCTAAATAGTCAAGACTTCAAGGTTGGCGACAAATAAACATGATGAAAACAAAAAATGCTTCTCATAACGCACATTGACCCACTCAATGGAATGTAATTATTGATTTTATTATGTAACGTAATTATACGATGTCATCGTGATTCGAAGAAATGTTATGTCAGATAACCTTGTACTGAATGATGTATTTACATAGACGACGATTAAAATTGTTAATGATGAATAAGTTGGGGTGCTTATGAAAATTTCTCGAGATGCTTCTATAGATTGACCCAAAAATAGAGGCGTTATTTCTTGAAAGCGACTGGTGTCGGAGGTCAACGTTGCGGTGTCGTCGGTTCAACAACACTATGTGACGTAAGCCACGCCACGCCACCGCGCACGACCGGCTGGCCTGACGCGATGGCATGGCGCGGCGCAGCGCGGCGCGGCGCGGCACGGAGCGGTCGGATAACCAACCAACCTTTACTTCAATCGACCTTTATACCCATTAATTTAGTAACAATTTTATCAAATTACTCAATAATCGGTATTCATATATTATCATCCCAAAAGTAAAAATTTAATAAAATGTGGACTGTGCATGTGTTAGCATAAAATTGAATACATCTCAGGCCTTAATTATGTTATTTTCCATATTATCTCACATGGATTAAAAAATTGTGATTTTTCTCGTTTCGTTTTTCTAATGTTCCTTATATTTTACGCTTCATTTTAAATGAAAAACCATTATATATAAATGCACCATTTTTACAAACTCTTATACCTGAAAAGAGTTGGTATTCTTCAATTATTATTAGATCAAATCATATCAAGAAACTCATTTCAACTATCAAATATAATTATTTATAATACGACATTCTTTTAAATGTCAACATAGTTTTGAAAGTCATTATTACCTGCCTGGAAATAATAAAAAACCATAATTATTATAATGTCACTAACGCTCAATTTTATAATTAAAGTCTGTCTATAACTGCGTAAAGGGTAAAGTTAAGAGGATTTCTATTGTTAACAATTATGAAACCTTTAACGATTATATCATGCGGCTATTACTGCTATTAGGTAGGTGTGTGTTTGCAAGACTCTCAGCTAGTCTCATCAGAAACCAATTGGACACAAATTATTCATCGCAAAATGTAAAACCTTGGCCTTTTCTACTTGATTGTCGACTTTAGTGTTGTGGTGTGTACATTTATTATAATACACATCAGACGCTACTTAAACTGTAGACTTTATGTCTATGTAAATAAATACGATATTACATTATTGATATCCACCTAATGCTTCTAATGAAATGCATCATCTTCGAAAACATCGGCCAATTGAAAATGTTAAAGGCCGAGTTGTTTACTTGAACTGATTGACATTCCCATAACCTTAAGTCTACCACATAAATAATTTTAAAGTTCCTTGATTTGATTATAAAAACACTAAGGTTGATTATGTAAAACCGCGTTATATAGAATTGTCGAATGATGCTAGCCCAGCCTGGTTTAACACTATTGCTAATTGTATAAAATTATATTATATTTACAAAATTTTTTTCATTACCATAATAACCAATATAGGTCAAGTGTATCTAAATAATCATCAACTCTGCAGGAAGGGATGAAGCAAATAGATAAATAGTCACGTCAGGTATCAAGAGGTTATCAATGTTTATTTTAATGAAATTTTAAGGAATAAGGATATACACAAATATAGGGCAATCAGTACTCAAACTAAAAGAGTCTCAAGACTACGCAATTACATAACCATAAATTTGTCATCATACATGTCCACCCAAATGATGTCTAGTCCACTTTCATTGTAAAGAAAGCACACATTACATTTGTCTAGTATGTAATACCCGGGTAAACACACTTATACAATGGTAATACCTACATATGACTATTATTTAAATATGAGGACATTTACTAATTCAATAATATTATTACGACAAAAGATAAAATATTGCTAAAAATGTTTTAACAACCGTTTATATGTACTTATACGTGTAACCGTATTTGGGTCGGTACTTAGCCCTTTAAATATCGTCTCGTTGGCCTCAGTCCTATGTACCTACATCATAAAAGTTGGTACATCTGCATAGATTATAGGCTTACCCGTTTAGCCTGGCAATGCTACCGGCCTTTTTGCCACGTTTCCGCGGAAAAGTGATTTAGGGCAGTTTCTTTTATTAACTATTACTTTTTTATATTTAGAACAGTGTTTAGGTAAGTAAATAAAGAAAATAGTATTCATGTTTATATAGGTTAATATAATCCTGATTACATAGGAACGGAACCAATAATAATATTATGAAATAAAAGTACCCAAAATTCTTATGATAATAATCAAGGTAAAATAAAGTTACCATCTTTTGAACAACTATGTTAATTAATGTAATTATCTGTGTTATAGTAAAATTACATCTGAGGTACGGTTCTGTAGCTACTCCAATTACACAATTTCATTCATAAATCAGCAGGTTCATAAATTAAATCTCCGCTTCATTGTATTACAAAATCTTAATTGCATAATAATAAAAAAAAACAAGTTTTATTGCAGTAACTCCTGGGTTTCTCTAGTGTTTGTATTATTTGAGTTTCAAATATATTTACTCACACTCAAATTGGGTAAGCAGTAATTGATTATTAACGATGGATGAGCTTAACAGAAATACATTTTTTAATTTATTTTAAATTATACAAAAAATATTGTCCAGATAGATTCATTGCAAAGTTCAACTAAATATTTTCAAACACAAAAGCAAACTTTATGGATTATGCGTGTATGTGTAGATACGTTCTCTAGAGTGGACCGCGGGGAAGCTGCATCTTGTACCTTCCTACTATAATAAGAAGCCCCTCGCCTGCCCAGCCGTTATGTTGCAACCGAGTATTAGAAGAAATACATACGTATATAAGAGCATCGTTTGAACACATGAATATCCCACACACCAAGTGTTCTTTGCAGAAGACGGCCACTGAAACCATAAACAAAACAAAAATGAAATTGGTCAGTTAACAATTAAATTACAGTAACAAAAACAGTGTAGTGAAAAGTGACTTGAGAACAAAAGATGGAATAGATGGTATAGGCTTAATGGATGTTGTAAAATTACGGTTACTTTTCAGTTCGTGGTACTTGCCTTGATCGCCGCCGCGTCCGCTGCTCCGCAACAAAACCCACAGGATGTTCAAGTGCTTCGTTATGACGTTGACAATGGTGGACTCGGTTCTTATAATTTCGCGTGAGTCATTCAACTAATTGTGTTTATTTATATTTAATTTTACAGTTATTTATAATAATATTTATAATTTTAGATGGGAGCTATCAGATGGTAGCAAGCATGAAGAGCAAGGACAATTGAAAAACCAGGGAGCTGAAAACGAAGGTATTGCGGTTCAGGGTCAATACGCTTGGATTGGTCCAGATGGTGTAACTTACACCGTCACCTACGTCGCTGATGAAAATGGTTTCCAGCCTCAAATTCAACAAGGTCCTGGAGGAGCAGTGCCTTCAGCAGTGGTCGCTTCACTCTTAGGATAATGAGTTTTAGTAGTAAAACATAGCTATGTTAGTGAAATGTAAATAGCGCAATACTCACCATCTGTATATAATATTTATATACTGATTACCATTAAAAAGTCAACTATTTTAAGTTTGAAATAAAAAAAAAAAATATAGAAAATAATGACTTTAATTTAGAACTGCCAATGCAACCTTTTTAATATGAGAAATAGGTACCTACATTAATTATTGTAATAAATAAATTATGCATATAAAAAGTAAACTGACTAGAGTTTCAAAAACAAGTATTCTACCATAGACGACGACGTGTATTTGATTCTGAGTAGTTAAATATAAGACGCAAGTTTAACAAAACAAGTACTATGCAATATTTAAAATACTTAGTAGCCGAGTCAATGAAGACATAAAACAGGCAATATTCGGAAGTCCTCAAGAACAGCTCCGATTTCGATGTTTTTTTTTGTTAGCTTTGTTTTTTATATTTTTTAAAATCAGAAACCTTTTGGAGCGGGGAAAAAAAAATTGTTTAAACTATAGGTATCTCGTATATATATATGAAACCATTTGCCCGTTTTGCAACATTTTTAATTGACGCTCCGCTCCTATTCGTCGTAGCGTAATGACACATAGCCTGTAGCCTTCCTCAATAAATGGGCTATTTAACAATTGAAATAATTTTTGAAAAATGACATTAAGCTTCTACATTTCGATGTCAAGTGGTTGACCTTATACAATAACTGGTCTGACTTAATATGTAAAGAAATATATTAAAAGTGATAGGGAAGATATAAAGAACGAAATAGAGCTCAGTTCGTCATTTTCAGTCTAATACCATATATTAATCATCATCTCAACACAATGAAATTGGTTCGTTCTATTTATTATTAAATATTATTTTATATAATAATAGCATCAAGTGTATAGTGCAAACTACTAATCATAGATAAGTGAATATAAAACAAAGATAAAGTTTTCATATTTAGATAATTTATTAAAAATATATTATACTAATATGTTTGAAATATAGAAAAGTACATAAAAAAAATTATAAAAATAGGTTTTTAGTTAATTATAAGGCTTTTTTTTACAGTTTGCAGTAGTATTGTGCTTAGTCGCGGTGGTGGCGGCAGCGCCTCCATATGGACGGTATGAAGACGTTGCCCTCCTGTCTTCTTATGATAATAATGGAGTTACCAATTACAGCTATGGGTAAGTAACTAAGATTTTTTTTCCTTATTTTACTTGATTTAGTTTGACATTAAAGACAAATTAATACTAACTAGGGAATGCTATCCCGCATCAAAATTAACAATCCGGGATCCCGCGGGACTGTGGGGTCTCAGTCCCGCGGGATCCCGGTATTTGCGGGATCCCGCATGTCTCGCATTAAGAAAAGAGATGAATCCTGCATCATTTATGCATCTAGAACTAATAAAACCGGCCAAGAGCGTGTTAGGACACGCGCAGTGTAGGGTTCCGTAGATAGACTGACAAAATTCAATACTTTAAGTATTCATATACGATTTACAAACACTTTTTCAATATTGAGGTGGCAACGAAATGGTTGAATGTCGCATTCTGTTGATTTTAGGATCTTTTTTACTCGGCTGACTATTGCTCGTTAACCTGTAAAGCCAACTTAGCCGTGATAGTTTTCCTTTTAAATTCATCATATATACTACTAGAACATATTTTTCACATATCTACAAATAATGGTTGAGTATTTAGAGGGACTTTTACGCACGACTTTAAATAAAATTAATGCTTAGAAGCCTATTATATTTAGTAAACGGAACCTTGAATTGGGAAGCGTTCGTAGCAAACCTTTACTATTTTTTAATAAGCTGTCTAACGATATGCCACATTGTAAAAAAAGGTACACAAAAAAAATTATGATGATTTATTGATGTTCTTGTCTGCCATACGACTCCTGACTTTACATGCCAGATAGCCAGCAGCAGAACACGCTCGTTCTGCTTCCACGTTTGTGGGCACAACTGTCATTAAAGCGTTGGAGGCGAACTGGATATATTTGCCTTTTAATCCAACTCAAACCAATTAATTTCATTCGTAATTAAAACTTCGACAGAATGAACTCCAGAATGAGTTCCACAAGCAGTTTTAAAACTTGATAGAGTTTGTTCAAGTTCATCTCGAAGAGACATCGGTTCTGGCTCCATAGTATCAGCTTCCATCATTGCGGCCACTGTAGCAAGAGCCAAATCACAGTCCCGCAAATCCCGCGGCATCCCGCGCTATTTTTTGCGGGACCAGTCCCGCACAAAAATCGAGGTATTTCGGGATCCCAGTATCCCGGTATTCCGTTCTCTAATACTAACTTATTCTATCATACCTGTGCCACACGGGTGGCGCGATGCTGACACATGGAATGCTCAAAGTGCATGAACGCAACTATGCGTTGATAGCTTCTGCCCGCGACTCCGTCTTCTTCATTTACGTAGAAGGATGGACTCGCAGTCCTCGCAGAGCCAACTGATGACTGCCCGTGCACGCCGGCCCAGCGCTTAAAGGCGCGCACAGTACCTACCTACTTGATCATTATTTTACGGCGATGTAATTTTAAATTTGCGATATCTCCTAAGATATTCATTGAAATCGAATGATGTAAATGGCAATTTTGTTTTAATTTAAATACTTGTTATGAATAACGTATTTATTTGGATAAGGATTCATATCATCTTTATAAAAACACCTTCACAAATAATGCTTCATTTTCGAACAAATTTGGTTAGTATAAAAATGATTATAGTGAGCCAACCTTAACAGATAGACATATGCTGTCACGGACTTTTTTTTAGAACTTTTGAAGGGAAACAATTCTGTAATACATTATTTTTCTGAAACTTTAACCGTTTACGCAGCGTACGCAGCGGAAGCACCCGACGTCTTAGTACTGGCTGCATAACGACCTATTGCTAGTATTTATTTTTAGGTTATAATGTCTAATACCTTCTATACAGAGGTGGTAATCTCATATACTGACGCTTTTTTTTTAGTTTCGAGCAATCCGATGGCACCAAGAGCAAACACGAAGGCGAACTTAAAAACGAAGGTCTCGAGAACGAGGCGCTGGTTAGTAGAGGTAGCTTCTCCTGGGTGGCACCAGATGGTGTCACTTATACGGTGACCTACGTGGCAGACGAAAACGGTTACCAGCCGGAGGTTGAACAGGGCCCCGGTGCCGGCATACCCCCCAATGTTAGAGCCTCACTCCTCGGTGGATAAACGACTGATATTAAATAAATAATTTCCTAGCATTACTGTCGTTTTCATAATGTCCTTTACTATACCTACCTCTTAGTATTTCCTCTTTGTATACCTATACTTCATCGTATTAAAGTTAAGCTTTCGGTGACCGAAATCATCGCAAGGTAGAAATTTCTTTTATGTAACCATTGTAGCTAAGCCCATAGAAAAGTACGACCTAACCACATTTTTTAGGGTTCCGTAGTCTACTACGAACCCTTATAGTTTCGCCATGTCCGTCCGTCCGTCAGGTAACAGAGACGGTTGATACTACAGAGCTGTAATTTGGTATGGTAGTAGATATTAACAGCGTCGACAAAGTTGAAACATAAAATCTTGATAAATATTTTTTAGGTTACCTCTCAATCTCATACATGTAAAAGGGGAAGAAAAATATGTTTGTTTTTTCGTATATGGTATATCGTTGGAGAGCTTATTAAAAAGTTGTCAAGGTTTGCTAACTTTGCTTTCCGGTTCAGGGTTCCGTTTACGAAATATTAAGCATTAAAACTGTAATTTTGTTAGTCATGTGTCCTCCTCTCTAAAAACTAAACCATCGTTTGTAGAGTTACAAAAAAAATTCATACTAGTAGCATATATGATGAATTTAAAAGAAAAACTATCACGGGTAAATTGGCTTTACAGGTTAACGAGTTATAGTCGACCAAGTAAAAAAGATCCTAAAATACCGAATATGACTTTTTACCATTTCGTTGCCACCTCAATATTAAAAATATGTTTATGTAAATCGTATAAGTATACGCAAAGTACTAAATTTTATCAATCTAGCTACGGAACCCTACACTACGCGTGTCCTTACACGCTCTTGGCCAGTTTTTTTTATATCGTTGCTTCAAAACAAAAGGGACACATATTGAAATCATGCTTTTTTACAGGGAAGTTTAGGAATTATATGGCAAACACGAAAATGCAAATGGTACTTATATTTTTTTTGTATGTTAAAATGGGAAAATAATGGAAGCTTTATTGAAATACGAAAATATAAAGTAGCATTGCATTTTTTGATTAAAAACGATTTTGATATTTCTTTATTTGTTACCCTTTTGTATAGAAGCAATGATACGATGTCTTATTTTAGTGGTTAATTTTAAACAAAATTTAAAAAATATTAAAGAAGACATAGTAGTTACTATTAATACTTTATGATATGATTCAATTAATTAACGTGACGTCGTTGAAAATATGTAGATACATTATCACATCTTTACTAATATTATAAAGAGGAAATCTTTGTTTGTTTGGTTGTAATGAATAGGCTCAAAAACTATTAGACCGTTTCTAAAAATTATTTCACGATTCGAAAGCTACATGATCCACGAGTAACATAGGCTAAATTTTATTATAGAAAAAAATAGGGCGGAGATTAAGTAGTCCCAGGTGTCAGGACCCCTACAACCTGCGGGCGGCCAGCGGACAGCCGTTTCACTGGGTCTCCCTAACCGCCGCACCCACACGCTACTCCTGCACAGCCCTACGACGCTGCTCCATCACTGGTCCCCCCTACCGCCTCTACAGCGTCTCCTCATAGAGCTCTGGCTACCTAACTCACCGCAGGAACACAACACTACAAGGTAGTGTTATTTGGCTGCGGTCTTCTGTAAGGTGGAGGTACTACCCCAGTCGGGCTACTCCAAATTCGGAACGGACAAGTCCGTTGCGCCCTACCTCTTATAAATAAAGTATAGTAAAGCTTTGTGCAACTACAAAATGAAAAATTATTTAAATTTTTGATTGATTTATAATGTTTTAGGCATATTGATGTTTGTTTTATATTTATATTGTGATGAGTTAAATTGAGCACTTCATTTATATGAATCAAATTATAATGTTCGCCGTCTGGTTTTAACAATAAGGCAAAATCTTTGAAAAGTGAGTGCACGCTACATCTTAGTTTCGTCACTTTCCAGCTCATAAAATGCCCATTGTCTTTCTCCATCTTTTATGTTGTGCCTGTCACAAACAACTTTGACAATTTATTAATTGTACTATCTGTCACGGTTATTGTTACTCATGGTGAGCAAAACAAACGTAACTATATCCTGTTGAAAAAAAGATAATTCGAGTATGTTTCCTAATTGCACAAAATACCTACTAATAAATTCTTACGAAGTTTTGAAACATTACTCAAAGGGACACGCACCAAAATGACATTAAGTTTCTACATTTCGATGTCAAGCGGTTGACCTTATACAATAACTGGTCTGACTTAATATGCAAAGAAATATATTAAAAGTGATAGGGTAGATATAAAGAACGAAATAGAGCTCAGTTCGTCATTTTCAGTCTAATACCATACATTAATCATCATCTCAACATAATGAAATTGGTTCGTTCTATTTATTATTAAATGTTATTTTTATATTATAATAGCATCAAGTGTATAGTGCAAACTACTGGTTGTACATAAGTGAATATTATGTTGGTTTTTCGTTAATTGTAAGGTTTTTTTTTACAGTTAGCAGTAGTATTATGCTTAGTGGCGGTGGTGGCGGCAGCGCCTCCCTCTGGACGGTATGAAGGCGTTGACCTCCTGTCTTTTTATGATAATAATGAAATTACCAAATACAACTATGGGTAAGTCACAAAGACATTTTTTTAACCTATTTTAAAGTATAGAATCAGATCATATTTAGTTTGACATTAAATTTACTAATTGACCTATTCAACCGCAGAATACCAGAATAGATGTTACTTAGGAAATGTGTAGCGTTCTATCACAATAATATTATATATACGTTACATTCCTATAAATGTATCAATATAAACTAATGGACAAACATATTCTCACTTGTGTTTAACTTGCGGTGCGTGTAACATTTAAACCTCATATGATGGATTAAAGTCAAGGCTTCTATATCGAAATTAAATGCTTAATAAATAACATAAAGTTAGGCTAACGAGTCATTATTATGTTGTGATGTTTTGATAAAGTGAAAAATTAACCCATGTACCTATAGCTAGCATTTATTGTTAGGTTATAATGCCTAATACATTCCATACAGAGGTGGTAATCTCATATACTGACGCTTTTTTTTTAGTTTCGAGCAAACCGATGGTACCAAGGGCAGACATGAAGGTGAACTTAAAAACGAAGGTCTCGAGAACGAGGCACTGGTTAGTAGAGGTAGCTTCTCCTGGGTGGGGCCTGATGGTGTCACTTATACGGTGAACTACGTGGCAGACGAAAACGGTTACCAGCCGGAGATTGAACAGGGCCCCGGTGGCGGCGTACCCCCCGCTGTTGTAGCCTCACTCCTCGGATAAACGACTGACTTATTAAATAAATAATTTACTAGCATTACTGCCATTTTCATAATGTCTTTTACTATACTTACCCCGTAGTGTTCCTTCTTTAACTATTATACTTTATCGTATTAAAGTTAAGCTTTCGATGACCGAAATCATCGCAAGGTGGAAATTTCTTTTACGTAACCATTGTAGCTGAGACCATAGAAAATAATAAACTAATCACATTTTTTGTATATTATTATACGATGTCTTATTTTAGTGTTTAAACTTAAACAAATTTTAAAATTATTAAAGAAGACATTAGTGATACTTTATGACATGCCTCAATTAATTAATATTGATGAGATCCATCCAATTTTTCACAGTCGACGATGCTATGTCGCTGCCCAATAGGTACATTATCTCATAATGTATATTATTAACTAAGAAAATGTTAACGATGGACTAAGTAACTACAGCTTTTTGTGAGAGAATGCCTATTTTTTTTCTATTGTATTTGATTAATTTATTATTCGTTGATTCAAAAACATTTTTTTAAAACTGGATTATTGTCAGTTTACCAACCGTAATGAAAAGCCTTATCCTTAGTAATTCATAATAAGTAAGCTCATTCAAATTTAATATCACCTAATATTTAAACATAGTTAGTCAAAATAATATTGCCATAAATATTATAAAGCTACCTATATAAGATAGACAAAACATAATTATATAGGTGGAGTATACCAGCAAGGTATACATGGTTAATTGGTTATATATTTTTCACAGGTTTTGAACTTAACACAATAAATTTAATGAAGAATAAGGGTAATAAAGACGACTCTTAGGTATGTGCATTGCATGGATGGCGGATATAATGTGACCTGTGATGCTGAAGAAAACGGGTATCAGTCAGAGTTTTAAGAAGGAGCCACCAGAGTCTTAGGAAAATAACCAACAACCCCAATAGTAAACTTGATACTAAACACTGTCATTTAGACTTACAGTTTAAGCATGGTCACATTTAACTTTATGTACTTAATGTTATAAGACGATTGTTTTTATTGTATCCGTCCGATCTCACATTTGTTAAAATATAATTAATAGGAAAATGGATAGTTTTGTTGTAAACTAAAACTAATGACTAAAACTCACTCGCTAAATGTGTAAGATACTTAGCTTTTGGAATATAATATTTTAGAACAAACCAAACATAATTGCTCACTTTATTACATTGTTTTCACGGTGCACAGTTTTAATAAATAACATTATTGATCATTGGGTAAAATTTTAATATGAAATCGACAAATAGTACGTTCCACACCGTATATTCTGAGTCAGAAATATTTTGTATGTGACATTGTACTCCATAATTGCCATCAATCAGACGCAACAATTGTTAACAAATACTGATGGCATTATAATTAAAATTTAAAGTATTTCGAAAGGTTTCTATCGCGGATGTCCTCAGAAGATTCGCGGCTTACCTTCGCCGTGACGTAGGAGTGGTTAAATACAAAAAACATTGTAACGTGACGGGTACGTCGACTAATAACAGTGTTGTAATACAATATTTCGGAAAGTATAAAACATGGGTTTAGTTTATTCGCACAAACACATTTGAAGTTAAGTCGATACAGTGAACCGTTTAACAAAAATCATCATGAAGTTGGTCGGTATTTTATAAGTATTTAATATATGTGATGTTTGTTAAAAAGTGAATGTGGTTTATAAGTGCAGTGATATTGATGGTGTGTTTTGGTTTCAGCTGGTTGTATTGGCTGTAGTGGGTATGGTGGCTGCGGCTCCTCAGGTTCCTCGTCAGGATTACCAGGATGTGCAACTTCTGCGATATGATTCGGATAATATTGGACTTGGATCTTATTCATTTGCGTAAGTTAATCATATTTTCATGCATTGCAAAGATATAAAATAGGTATTTACTTTCTTACAATTTTTTTTTATTACCAAGTTCTAAATTCTTAATATACCTACAATTGACTCTCATATGATAAGTTTTAACTTCAAACTTTGTTTAAAAATTGTTAAGTTTATTACATTATATACACTTGAGTATATGTATAATAAATAATAGAGAATGTAACTGAATGAACTTAGGTTTTATTTAATACATTGCAACAATGCTAATTATGAAATTGTTCTAAGAGATACTTCAAGCTATAAATACATTGGTTGCTTAGCAACTATAGAGGAAGTAATATTTGTTAGCAGCCAGTATGCTATGTATACTTCACAAAAATGTTGCTTACTAATTTTGTTTCGTATTTTCAGTTATGAACAAAGCGACGGCAATAGGCGTGAAGAGCAGGGAGAACTAAAGAATGCTGGAACTGATGATGAGTTCGTCGCAGTCAGGGGTTCATATTCGTGGGTCGGACCTGATGGCGTCACTTACATCGTCAGCTACATCGCTGATGAGAACGGTTTCCAGCCCACCATTGAGCAAGGGCCAGGTGGTGGAGTACCCTCAGCGGTAGTTGCTTCACTTCTTGGTTGAAAACCTTAGTTTTTAATTAGCTCAATAAAAATATGCCATACCAATTTCAGGTTTGTTTTACTATGTCTAAGGCCTCAATTCATAAGTTAAAATTAAAAACAAGAACAACCCATATTATACTGATGACGAGAGGTGGCATCAAAAGTTACATTGATGACAAACACATACCATCAAAACATAAACCTATGAATAAATTTGAAATAAAATCTAGTAAACAAAGTAGGTACTACTATGGCTACTTTGGTAATTGATGATTCTGCATTTAAAAAAACAATTAGAATAGGAGTCTCGTTTACTTACAAAAAACATTGCTCATTAGGACTTTTCAATAAGATTAATATATTTTAATGTACCAAAAAACCCTTTAAATTTATACCTACGCTTTAAATCAAGATCGATTAAGGAAAGGTTTTAATTGAAATCATAACTCTTTGGTCTCGAGAGTAGAACCATAGTTACACAAAGTCTCAGACTTTTGACAATGACTCGAGACATCTAGGTATCGATGTTTCTATTTGACAGAATTTATGGAAGGACAATGTCAATACTCTCGTATAGTTACTCAGGTTAACATTATAATTTTATGCTAAACTAAATGCTACAAAATTTTCGAAATTGTATGTTGATATCAATATAAATATACTGTGAGTAGTTTTCAATTCGTTGAAAACCACAGTCTTTGACGAAATTTTATTTTGTGATGATTTATGAACATAAAAAAATAATATGTATCTGGTTGAAGAGTAACTTTATCTGGTGCATTTTATCATTTTAACCTAGGTTAACTGTATATCTAAATGGTTTCTGTGACCTACGGTTGAGAAAGAAACTTAAAAGCTTCGAGATAGTTAACGGTATGTCATATAGGCATAAAAGGTATATACAATATTGTAGTAATTATTTATTATAAGTAAACCATGCCTTTATTAGGCTTGCACATTTATCAGCTATAAGGGTCTCGCACTGGCTTGGCAACACTATGTCCTTGTTCCTAAAAAATACCTTTTCTAGTTGTCGTCGGTTAGGAGCCATAGCAGATAATTGTAGCCCTAGATTTCAAGGGATTGATTTCTAAATAAAGCTTACTAAATGTAACATATTTTAGATGGGAAGAACTACTACTTCTAATTTAAATACGGGTGAGATTGTATTATCAGCGATAAAAAAGTTAATGAGGAACACAGGATGGACAGCACGAACAATTATCAAGTTCATCAAATTGGAATACAAAGTATCAGACCCTAAAATGAGCAGGAAAGTGTCAAGGTAACTGTCGACTTAGTTCACTCCTTCACATTTATTTCCTCTTTACGAAACTAGCTTATGAATTCTGATCACTGGTAAATGCCCACAATATATGTAGGTACGTGGGGTTTTCTCCGATATTTTCCCATGATAAAAGTGGTAATTTTAGCGATAGTAGGAAAATGCATTCACTTCTGAGGAGTAAAATATATTATATTTTGTGATAAAATTATGCAGCAAAAGTATTGTTTATGCATCCTTTTATCCAAGCTAAACCATTACTGTTATATAATATCTAGTCTCAGTTTTAGAATAATTTAATTGTTGATTTCATCAGAGCACTAAAACGCGGTGTTAGATTGGGGTTGCTGCAAATGGAAAGTGGACGATATAGGCTAAATGATATGTCACGCCTAGTGCGACCTGTCAGCGCACGTCAAATACGCCTGTGTCAGCAGCGCTTGCGGCAACGCGAGCGCCCTTTGCGTGTCCGCAGCCGCACGCCTTCACTGCCCTCCAAAAAGGAAAATAAAAATAAAGTATCACTTGATCGGGCGGACATAAATTGAAATAAAACTCAATAAAAACTTTTTTCGATAAAATGTTAATTAGTTATCTAACCTTTTTTTTTAATCCGTAGTAAAATTATGTGATTCAGGCAATCATTTGAAAATTAACCCTGGACTCCCTACCTATTATTCCTATATACCTATAGTGTGAATTGTGGATAGCTTCTGTTACTGATTTCTCATCCGTTTATAGAACTATCGCAGTAAAAGTTAAATCTTCTATAGTAATGTATGGACCATACAGTATGGTACATTATTTATGTTTTCGTAATTCTTACCCAATAATAGTTTTAGGTTTTTTTTGTGTATGGGAGTAGAAATGCAAAGCAGCCAAAATACTTCAAAATTTCAAATAAATATATGATTATTATAGTAATATTAGTATCTACAATAAATACAGAATTGAAGTCACTAAAACGCCTTGTAGATAACTACAAGCTTCGTAACTTTAGAAGTGTTCTAGAGAACAATTTTTGTCAGGCGTTGGTATTTTTGAAAGATGGAGTTATAGATTTCAGACTTTATTTATTACCACTATTCCTTAAATTATACTTTAAATTACGCCTAACGTGACTACAGGGAAAAGGGTTTGAAATTGCTATCACGTATCAACTTACTCATTGGGGAAATCCTTAGGAGGCATGTAAAGCTATGTTAAAAGTTTCTCTAAGCTGAATAATAATGATGCTGCTACTGTATTATATATTTTTCTTTCGAGATGACATATATTGTATGTACTTAGATAACAACAAATATACTTTAAATGCTTTGCGTAGAAGTTTCAGAGTACTACCGACGATATGGTACGCTCTCCTGTTTCTTAAATTTAAATATAAGAAAGCCAAGAGAAAAATGGTCTTTTATCAAAACCGAAATCTATATCTACTAATACTATAAATGCGAAAGTAACTCAGTATGTCTGTCTCGCTTTCACGCTAAAACTACTGAACCGATTTAAATGAAATTTGGCACACAGATATTCTAGAACCTGAGAAAGGACATAGGCTAATTCTTATTCCGGGCAAATTGAACATCCCCCGGGAACGCGGATGAAACCGCGGGGAGCCACTAGTTGAATTATATTTTAATAACTTTTAACGATATAACTATATTGTAATAATATTACAAATGTTCCATCGTTTTTTGATTTTTAACTGTGTAAGTAAGTAGGTAACTAATTCTTTGCATATAATCTATTACAATTTTCTGGCTAAGAGTATTCTTAATACACTCTTTACCTAATAGTACACTTAATATCTTCTAAGCTGAGAGAATTATAAGGACAAACCAAAGAAGCCAAAACTCTATGAGGTTTTACGTTGTATCTTTGCAAAGCTAACTGTGGCCATCTTACATTATCATCAAGCTCTAGGTATCATTCAAGACCAGAGTACCAACTTCTACTTGACAAGCAAATCAACCAGAACTCTAAAGGATGCATTATTTTGCTCGCCAGACCAGTTTTATGATACCTGTGTTCTGATTTAGATGTTTGGGTTGCGTTATTTCAGCCCATTCGAACACTACAAAATAGAGACATATAGATACCTATTTGTCTGCCACAAGTATCTATAAAAGTCGTATCAGAAATACAAAATATAAAGGAGAAGATAATAGCGGAAGAAAGTACGATGTTGTCGCATCTGTTTGGGTAGTCCAGCACTTCATGTCTATGATTGTTATGACTCAAATATAAAACCTGGGTGACATACCAAAACCATACTTTTTAGTGAAAACCACAAGGAAACATTAAACAACTACGAAATATAAACAAATTGTATCTCAAGGATAATCTGAATGGGAAATAATTTATTTAGTGGAAAGTACAACACGAAAATAAATGACGTCATCAAAGAAATCGCCGTCGTCGGTAAGGTTCTTTTCTGAGGAAGGGAATTCTGGCAAAATATTGAACCCAAATCGTAATGAAAATGACCTTGATCTTAGTATGGCTCGGACCTGATATTGGACTAGTGTGGAAAATTACATAAAAAAATGCCCCGTATGGTTTTTTTGGCGGTCCTTCCCAATTGATGGCTGACCATCAAACCGATGGTAACCTTGTAGCTTTGACCTTCATAAGTGCCCTCTATGGGCCTAAATTGAGTAGTAGCTATAGTTTTAAGTTTTTGTTTTGGCACTGTTTGCATCAAGATCCGGTTTATCGGTAAGTATATTATTTATGTTTTATAAATGTAAAACACTAAAATGAATTTGCATAATAAATGCTCATTAATATCTAAATCTCTGTATAAATCACATAAAGCTACTATTTTATGTAAAAAGTTAATTGCACTTAATTCGTATCTATACGGAGCATGCAAGAACGAAAATAGACAACGGTTTCCTTATGCAAGTAAACATAAATAAGATATTATTATAGTGGCCGTATCAGTACAAGGTTCTGCGCAATTGAAATGGTCGCCCATTCAGTTGCCCTGTGAAAAATAGATTTTCAAGTGCACGTAACGGTTCATCGGAATTCTGTTCGTTTTATTTAAGTTGAACATAGGTATTGACAAAATCAACGTTCAAATTTTACTGAAGAGGAATCCTGAGTTAAGGAGGTTTGAAGTTTTAAATTATTATCAGAAATCTAGTATGTTGCGATATTTTAAAGGCTGTTTATAACTTGAGACAAAGTATTTATACTTGATATGTACAGAATTATATTATTTTGTAGGTAGATACCTATTGAGCTTGAAGAGACTTTGAAGGCCTTTTAAACATTAGTTATAGTTTAATGTCAATGAAATATTAAATTAAATAAGCCTGTCAGTCATGTTTCTTGTGCAATGTGTTGGTACTGTATATCATTCACTCCGCGGGGTCAAACGTGTAAGTTTTTGACTGTCAGAAAGTGGTTCACGGAAGTTTTTGTGTCTTTATAAACCATGTGATATAGATGCTCGATAAAGTAGGTTTAGTCATTACGAATTACAAAAAACGTTGGTGATAAATAATAATGTATTCTCAGAACGGTACCAAACAGGAACTGTTAAGTTCGGCACTCATTCATAGTTTGAGATACCAGTGAGGAGTGACCACGTTATCAAGGAAGTAAACATAATATAGATATTTGCATTGATAAAATAAGTGATTATATTAAAATAATAGTGTTTTTTTTTCTATATTTTAGAATACGACTACAAACAATCAATATAAATATGTTGCGGCGTCTCCTGTTAAATGTAAGTTTAGAATTAAATATGTATTTCTATGATTAACCTTTAACAGTTACTTACTAACAATTTATTATATTAAATGGTATTTATTTTCAGTTTGCAGTGTCATTGATATTGACTATTGTTGTCAGTATCACATCATGTACACCTCAAAACGACATGAAATTTAATCAACCAATTAAAGTGGGATTCTTCAACAACAACAACAAATTTTCATTTTTAGGAATAAGATTACAGACTTATACGTAAGTAGTCTCTTAATACTGTATTTCGTTAAATGTTTTTTTTATTTTTTATTAATCATGTCGTTACCTATTACAGATCATTTCCAGAACCAAGGATATTTAATTTTGTTGATTCACAAATCAATAGCATACCAATATCTGAAAAACCCCTAACTCCATATCCAATCGTAAAACAAAGAATAAAATACGTTGGTAAAGATAATAAAGTTGATGTTTTACAAACCGATCACGCAGGAGAATTAAATTTTAACGCAAAAAATACAGAAAATGATGAAAAAAAAAATCATATTTTTACAAAAGATGCTAGAACTGATACAGAAGGTAATTCGCATAAAACAACCACAGAGTCTAGATTCGTCTTTCCTTTAGAGACTACAACAGACGTTCCATCAGAAAGTACTATAAATACAACTGAGACTGATGAATATGCATCGGTAAGTTACAAATATCACGAATATATTTAAATATGTATTATTATGCATATTGTTTATTTCGATAAATTGAGAAGAAGATATTTTCTATATTATTAATTGATAAATAAACATATTATTTCAGACAACCGTTGGAGATGAAGATCCATTAAATAGAATGGCTGTTCCATCTCAAGTCGTAGCCTCACTCCTGGGATGATTGATAAACTAAGTTATACCTCACATTTAACGTGACAAACTACAGCATCAAGATAGATTTGGAAAAACTGTGTAACATCGTCAAGGTTACGCATCATAAATTCATTAATCTTTTTACCATCTTCATTAAACTCCTGATAAAGGAGGCTTTCTGTTTTCTTGTTCTTTGATACACTTATCTGTTGAGATCGTAATATGTTTTCTTCATTTATCGTGATTACTGCTCTTCGTCCTAACGGTAAAACAAAGCGCTGTTTGTTCGGTTTATGATTTAGTATGACGTCAATGCTACTGCAAAAAATTAAGGGCATCTCAATTACATTTAGGCAAATCAGACCTTACTCCAATATTTTTTAAAAACATTTACTTTACCATCTGTTTAATATTAATTTAGTTTTATTATTAATCTAATATTTGAATAAAAACTATTAATTTTATGAACAAACGTTTAGTTTTGTGTATATCCACGAGTAAAATCTCAGATACTAATAATATACCTATACCAAAGTCAGTGCTAGAATATCTACCTGTTTAATTTTTTATCTGCATTTCTTAGGTCACAATGTACTGAAATAATGACACAGCATCCAATCTGCAAAAAACACACAATATAATTTTTTTCATAGCAAAACGTGTTTTAAATGTCGTAAACATTTACTTACAACAATACTACGCAAAGGAAACATATTTAATGACTTTTTGATTAACAAAACATTTTGTTGCCAGTGTAATTTTAGATATGTTCCGCAAATTTATTTTCTTAATGGTGCGAAACACGTACCTAATTATTTAAATTTTTCATACCTGTATCATTCTACTTGCTTTTCATTTCATTTATTTATGTAGGTATAAGTACTAGGCACCAATATCACACTAATATAATATAGATACCTAATAAAGAGTTTAAGTTTGTATGTAAAGGGTAGGTACTGGGACGGTAGTAGTGTTGCAGTTTCGCAAATAAAATTTGTAGGTAAAAAAAGTAGATAATGACTGTCATGTGTCGAGGCAAGCGACATTATAAACTTTGTATCTATAGCCTTTATTTTTTCCCTTCACTACCGTGATACAGATAGAAATAATTGTATTTTATAGGGATATGCTGAAAAGCTTGGCAATAAGCATTAGGGTGATACAAATTTAAATTAAATATTATATATATATTATATTAACTATTTAAGTGAAAAGTTTTGGTTAACATTATTTAATTGCGCCTCGCGTTTTCACCCCCGTTCCGATGATCTTCAAATTTCCTTGGAACAAAGGTGTTCTTTCCTATGCTCTAGTCAACATCTGTAATAAGTTGGATAAAAAAAATGTGGTTAAGATGTAAAAGCGTAACAGACAGACAGCCAGAGTTTATTTCCTATTTATAAAATTAGTAGATATGGCAATGGATTTTTTACATGTACCTATCTAAGCGATCCGTTTGACTGTAACCAAATGTAGATACTTTGGATCTAAAGGTTTTCTCGCGTTGTTTACCTGCTCATTTGCGAAGCAATATGAATGCAAATATTTGTCAAGCATATTTTGCTTACAAATTATGAAAGGCGTTTCTTTTTAATTTAAAGTTATTTAGAGTAGGTAAGCATGCATTCCATAACCAAACCATCAAACACCATTTTGCACAACTATCTCCTAATTTTATAAATATAAATTTTACCAAAACAACAATACACAGCTTTTTTATTTCTTCTTCTTTGTCTTGTATATTTTGTTAGGCTTTTAACTGGCAATCATGGTTACCATAAGTTTATATACCAGTAGTCCCCATAGCTGAAAATTTTATATTGATATATGTCTAACAATTATGAAAATAGTGATCCTTCCTATTTATTATAAAAATTTTTGGGTGAGTATTAGGTATGTTTCCAACCTTAAAATATAGATACTTTGTAGATACATGGTTGTAGTTGGCAACTTTACCAAGACTAATCTTTTTACTATGTGGAAAATTAAGGGCGAGAAATAATTATTGAATTTATTGTACCTAATGTTTTATTTTTATTAAAACTTACCGCACTTGAACCGTACATTCATTCTATCAAGATATGATATCATAATAATTATTATGTCTTAGCGACGTAGTTAATTATTTACTAGTTATATACACAAGAAAATTCAATCATCCCACGTGCAATTATTTTTAATAACTCATACCATCCTTGGGTTTTTCGTAATATAATGGCGTCATTTGTGAAAATGTATACCTTTTTTGTGCTAATTATATTAATGTAAGAAGCATTTATCGTATATTGAGTTTGTCCGTCTTATGTCAAATCAAAATTATCAACCCAAACTACACACAATTTGGTAAATTGTAACTTTAAAGTCCAACTATATACACCATTTAATTAAATGTTAATTTATATCGATATAGTCGATACATATTCAATAGGCTTGCGAAATGCCTTATTTTATATCATAATATTTTCTCAATGAAAACACAATAAATAGCCATAACTGCTTTAAATGTCAAATAGATATTGGTAATGTCAGTAGGTTACCTTGCGCACTGGTTAAAATATTTAATTAAATTTAAAAACTGTTGACCCGTCTGTCTTTATCTGACAAACTAACAGACAATATGTTTAGGCACACATCCATCATATTTATAAACACATACCTATAGCACGGTTGTGCGTAGGGGGTTCCCTAGGATTCATTGAGAAGTCCTTTGGAAGCCAAGTATCTAACGTATCAGATTTGTATTGAATTTGTCTGAGTTAGTAAGCTGCCATGTTAAGGATTCCAAACAAAGTGGATTTAGCTCTATTATATACCGTTTGCAGTATACGTATGTTCTATTATTGATATGAAGAAACTGTTATTTGAACCCTCCGTGATGAATGAAAAATCTGAAGTAATAAATAACAAATTTAACGGAGTTTCATACAATAAAGCAATTTTTTTGCAAGCACTGTTTTAGCAAAAATATTTACCAAATCTAACTAAACTTGTTTCAAAAAGACATATTACTCGGTTAGTCCTTGTTCGTAATATAAAACATTCACACATAATATTATATTTGATTGTAAGTAGCTACAGTATGATTAACGAATGTAAAAATGTATTTATAAGGTCGATGACCTGGTATCGTAGCACAGATTTCCCTTTAATACGAAGTTACTGTGAAAATAATGAGACACGATGTCTTACTTAAAATGATGAGATGTTGGTTGAGGCTGAGAAACATTTCATTAAGGTACCTACTCAATTAGGGATTCACACAAATAAGTAAGAAAATATTTTAATGTTAACGCGAAAGTTTACTTTTATCCATAGAAACCTTTTTTATTTGTATTTTAATAGAATAGATAATTATCTATCATCAAAGTGTTTCAAACATCCTTTATTTTTAAAGTAGCAGTTTTCAAAGACAACAAATTGGATACAATAATCTCTTTAAGCTTTAAACAACCTAACAGTTCAATTTGCGGAACCAATTACGAGACCATTGTTTTGTTAGTTTACAAGTGGAGCATGTTAGGATGTCATACTGTTACGTAGTGGTCCGTGACGTAGAGTGTTAGTAAATCCAATGTCCATTCATTATTATGTCTCTTTGTTAATGGACAGCTAGAATTGGCTCAGTTTCAGCTCAAGCGGAGCTCAGCGCACGCTTGTACGCGGCTATAAGGCACACACTCGGACCACACTTTATATATAAAGAGATCTTGCGAAACCGTTAGCGCATTCAGACTTCAACTTGTCCAGGAAGTCACCTGTTTTGTTAGTCATCTATAAACCAACAAAAATGCTGATAACATTGGTAATTATTTACAATTTATTAAACAAGTGTTAAAAGTTCAGTGCAGTGCTTACCGGTTAAGGGTCTAACAGTGTTAAAATTTGCACGAGTGATTATACTAAGTGTTGATGATTATATATTGTTGGCCTTCACGTGATTACCCACATGTGCCTTAAAGTGTTGATGTCGCAAAAAATAGCTAACGTATAGTCCATGAATGTTTAGTTTAACCGCTAATGTCGTTAGTTCAACATTTGACCTTTACTTCATCCACACTTCTAATGCCGGCATTTGCTGAATTGAATACATTGCATGAACGCTAAAGATATACTTACATAGGTAGTTACTCATAGTATACCTATATTATTACGAAAATTTTCTATTATTCTTGTTAATTTGATAACAAATGTCCTTAAAAATAATAGTTGGAAGAGCATTAGGTTCAATGGGTTTTGTAAGGAACCACATTCATCATATTGTAAGACCAAATAGCCCCTGATATAGGACCTTTGCCCTCTTTCCTGGTTATCTCTAAGATGTAGATACTCTCTCTATGAATCCTATGGCACTCCCATATAATTCATACCTAACTCAAAATGCGAAGTCCAGATCGAAATGACAATAAAAAAAATTTTTTTGTTATTATACAACTCGGATTTACAGAAAAGAAATAATATTTTACATATTGATATTATGCAGAAAACTTTTGCTTGCTTTTACTTTTATGGGATCTTTTATCAAAAAATTCGGTTAACACCACTTGTTCGAGATCCACGAGATAACAATATACCTCCAAAATAAGGAGTATACAGTTACCGACCCAAACATTCTTTTTGACAAAAATGGCATGATCATATTCCTTTTGATAAAATTCCAGATCATTGGTGTGTTGCTGCTGGAAAGAAGCGTTGCGGGGATTCCAAATTACGACAGTCAGGCTAACTCGCATACTTTGAAAATAGATGCGAACAATTTGCCCAACTCCTATCAATTTTAGTAAGTATTATTTGATGAACATTGATGGAATCAAAAATTATTCCTAGTTCAAAATGGAATATTTAAAAGTACTAATATCTTAATAATATAAGAATAAAATGAATGAAACACAAATAAACTATGTGACGGGTCAGTGGGCGTTTGGTTAGATACCTTGTATATACTTATACACGTTATGAGTTCGATTTCCACTCGGGACAAAAAAATGTAATACGTGCAGTGTTTGATTACGAATTACTTTACCGTTTTGTATTAAAATAACCTCTACCTGTAATTTATAATACAATAACAATTAAATAATGGGCAGAAAACAAGATTATTCATAGAAATTAAAATAGAGAAAATTTTCGAACAGGCCATCAAAATGACATGTAATTTATCAATAATTTAAATTTATAAGCCTTTCCATATTTATCAAACTACATATAAGTGGTATAACAAATTGGTAGGTGTCAGTACGATAATAGGAAATTCTATTTGAATAGGTAGATATTATTTCAAAATACTGGTTATTCTGGACTCCGTATTTAACCAGTGTTGGCGTGGCTCAATAGTTTCGATGTGTAGATATGTTATATATATTTTGAATACTACAAAATCCTTCTATAAAAATGGATAAAAATCCATTGCTCGTGTTTCATTCCGTTAGAAATAATTGCGTTTACTTCGCAACAAGGCTTATCTGAGGAACTCTGTACTGAGATATTTGTCTTCATTATGAGCATGAATAACTAAATCCTAATTTTAAATCCTTTGCCGTAATAGGACAATAAGTGTGTATCCATAAACAGCCTCAGATTCAGACATAATCTTATCACAATCAATAAGCGATCATAGAACCTAAATAAAAACTAGGTATCAAGTTAAATATACTTACACATAGCTAACGGTATTTTTGCAAGAATTAAGTGCAACCGTAAAAATATGTAAAAGATCCTATCGATAAATAATGCCTATTTGCTAAATGTTTGATCTTACCGATTCTTTCACTGATAAGGATTTAATTTCTCGATACCCATCACGATTTTACCCATCAACATCCTACTCACATTTACTAGTTTTTTTTTATAATAGCAATCATTAATTTTACTAGGTTTAAGCTCACATCATGTTTGTAAAACGGTATCTAATAACGTCAATTATTCCTATCCGGTTTATTAGCTGACAAGAAAATATTATTTTACTAATCAATTATTGTGAATGTAAAGGTGTTACGTTCTATAGTAACGGTTAAAATTTATTTTCAAAAGCTAACTTTACTGGATCATGGAGGTATTTTTATTGTTTCAATGGCTCGTGCCCCTGCAGTGGAGACGAGCTGAGAATTAATGGATGTTGGTTTCAAAAAGGCGTTATTATTGCCTTTCATTGCCTTCAAATTCTAAATAAAAGATTAGATAGATGTGTTCAACAACAATTTGAACATCGTTACAATTTTGTTGACTATGTTTAGAAGTGTAATTTAATTCAATCTTTTATTAGGTTTATAGTACACACTATATCGTTTAATGCCGTAGGTCCATGGAAATATATTTAATATGTAGGAATATGGTGGGACTTGTGCAATGTAATCCGAACATGAATGTCAATGAAATGATTCTAAGAAATTTTAAAATATATAAAATAATAATGAAAAAATCGTGATGTCGAGAAAAAGGTTGCAGTAATAATTTACACTGCAGAATTATACATGCACGCTATAAAGTATAATACATAATTTAACCTTGATGTAAAGATGACATTTTGATGGAGCTTGGTCCGTTTAAATATATGCTATAGATACGTATTATAAACTTATGTGTGTGTTCTTCTCATGTAATTTAAGTGTTATAAACTGTCATAAATATATATAGAAATATCCTGGAACATTCTTTACACATGCCCTCTCTGATTCCATAGTAAGGTTTTAATATAATCAAACGGCACACAGTTGCTTAAGTATCTATATAAGTACGTTTGCAACGAGATTCCCCTTGATCAATTTTATGTTATGTTCAAAACCTTAGCCAAATTTATTGGTAGGTAGTCAATAAAAATGTTACTTGCTCGTGCATCTGCATACTAAGCAGATTTTGTAGACATTTTCTCTATTACGTAACCGTTGCTCTCATTAACCTAGGGAAGTTTTGTATCATCACGTTTTAACGACAAGAGATGCATTTGAAATGTCTTTTTATAGTCATTTAAAAACATTTGTATTAGCTGATCGCTGGTAGTGTCTTACAAGCCCACTTAAAACAGAATTACTCAACTCAATAAAGCACTAGGTATCTGCTGTAGACTCAAAAAATATTTGCAGTCATTAAATCATACTAGACTATCATATTTGACGAGTCATTGACTCACTTACTTATATACCTGATTTTAGCTGCGTTTCCTACATATTTTAATTTATTCATAACACACAGAGTAACTATCTATCTCGTATCTACGTGCCTAATTTTATACAAATCTGTGAAGGTTTATTTAAAATATAGCCAATAGTAAATACAATGAACACCATTGGTTCTGTTTACCTAATTTTAAAGTTAAACTTGGGATGTCTCGATTCAAAGACAAGGTGAGAAGTCCAAGTACAATAACAAATCCATTTAGAATACTAAACGAAAAGGAAAGCAGCCTGTCGATGAATCACTCACATGTAGAATAGATTTTCGACAAAAATATTTACAGCACAAACACGGCGGAACGTCATGTTTATGTAAATTGGCCTTTATATTGTCCTTACGTGTATGTTTGTAACCCGATTATCCGGATACGAGATTCTTAGTTTTAATGGGCACTATAAGGAAAGCATTTTTCTCAAAATCTATCTTTCTACTGATATCACACAAATTTTAAATCGATAAATATCAAAAGAAATAAATATGCTCACAATGTGCTAAACTATTTATTTCTTTGTTTCTTCTTATTTAAGGTCACGTTGATCAAATCAATATAATAGAAATTAAGTCATTGCATCTAAAATGTGCATAGATTTTTATTTTTTTTGACGTAAATCGCTATAAAGTAAATTTATTATAGTTTAAAGGTGACATTGTAATAGATATCACAAATTTTGAATTAGTACCTACTCATCAAAGCTGCAGGTAGTTATTAAAACATATATGTATAGGTATGCTATTAAATGTGTTTATAACATATTTACGAGGATTTATAGATAAGAATAATAAAAACGGTTTGGTTTTATATCACATCCTGATATGTAAGCCGCCTGTCAGAAACTAATCGCATCAGGAATCAATATGATGCTACAATGGATCTACAAAAAGTAGATTGGTGACAATGTCAATGGAGTTCGGAACAAAAACAAGGTATTTGGTACGCCTTCCTTAAGTTGAACGGCCGTCCGTTACCCTTACAGAGCCGTTACTTGGGTAGATAGGTAGAAGCATGACCTCAATTATGGTGCACATACATTTATATCCATTTATGTTCCGATAAACAGATTGCGCTTACTTTTTTGTAATCTCGTATTTACTTTCGTCTTCGCATCAATATCTGCAGTCACCTCTCGAGCTGTTTGGTTTTTACGGACCATTGTCAATTCAAGGTCATTATTTTAGGGTCTCGATGACAAAAGTCTAATCTATCACCGTACCATATAAACAAAAAGACTTACTTTTAATAACATCAGGCTACTACCAAAAATCTATTTTAGGTTTATGACATACCAAACTCTTTAATCCTTTGTAAAACAATTGAGGTTTTAATAAGGACTATTGACATTAATTTGTTCTAAGTAAGAGAGTTACAGATTTAGTTCAAAGTGTTTAATGGACAATTCAAAACTAAGTATAGTTGGACATTCTCAAACGCAGACGTGTGTTGAGACAAAAAGCCTAAATTGTTCATATGGTTTTGACTGTGACTTTACATTATGGGTACAACTATATTCATGAAATGAAGCAATTTAATTTTAACCAACAAACATTTGCACGAACTATGAAATTAGGTATAACTCACTTTATAAACAATCAATATTTATTTTATATCTGCATTGATCGCGGATGTAACCATCAAATAAATGACGTCATGTAATGTCATAGAATTGCAGAAACTACTTCTACGACATTATAAAGTTTATGTTGATAATATATATAAAAAATGCAATAAACTCATAAAACGCCTTTCTGTATTTTAATTGATTATGCTTAAAAATCTAGTTCTTTATGAGTTTATCACGTAGGTACCTGTCGAATATATAGACGCCTAAACCATAAATGTCATTCCTATCAATATAATTAAAATCTGTTTCCCTCATCTACAATGATTTTTATTAAATGTGCGTTGTTATTTGTTTTAATAATTGTCTTATTTGTTTTTCGACAATTTAGGTTGACATGACTAAACTCTATTTGTATGTTTCTTCGTGCATGAAACATATTGCAAATTGACAACAAACACATTAATACCTGATGTAAAATGCCAAATGTCACTCTTGGAATTATTATTACTAACACATCGATTTTAAAGCTATTCTACTCGTCGAAATCTTTTGTTCTTGCATTGAAAATTTTATTCACAATTTTGCTGACAATAGTTTGCAAAATTATTTAATGTTCAAGTAATAAAACTTACTTAAACATTCTCTAATTACATAATGGGATATTGGGATATCTCGATACTATACTAGGGACAAGATAATAGGTCACTTTTGACATTTCATCAAAATTCAACAACGTAACCTTGTAACGGCGGGCATAAAATAAGAACTGCACAATTGCTTAACTTTTTTCAATTACGTTTACATATTTATTGTAATAATGACCGATACGAGTAATTTTACGATTTGCTTTCACTAATAAACCATTCTAAACATAATAAACAATTTCTGATCTAAATAACTGAACGTCGTTACAATGTTGCGTCAGTCAACCCTTTTTCTTTTTAAACACTAGGGATGTTACTCTAAAAATCGAAAGCTGATAGGATTGTAAGTTGAATCGAATGCAATGATTACTTGTGAAGAAAAATCACCATAAATTTATAACCACGTTGTGATTATAATAAAACCTAATTATACATATTTATTATTCTTTTAACTATTCCGATAGTTCCGATAGTTCAAGTGAATAAAAGCAATTTTTTTGTTAAATTACGTAGGTACTTGTCTTATTTTGCTCCTTTAATTTATGAAAGAAAAAATAATAATGGGACAGGGATTCGCATGATCATTTTTAAAATTCACATATGTTTCAAGTCTGTGTCGATTCATTCGATTCATTCATTTAATCGATGTTTTTAAGCAGGTCACCTCACTATGAATATAAAACTGACATCTGTCAAAAGTGACCTATTATCTTGTCCCTATTTTATTATGGTAAAGAGAGTATATTTAATTAATCGAAGTCCTCTGTAATATTAGATATATAAACCTTATTAGCTACTTAACTTTACATTGTTATAAAATTCTAGCTTCAGACGCATTCCACTTCGATTCCATATATCTTGTTCGGTGTGCTAAGTTCTTCAAAATCTCTTCAATCATTATTAAGTGAAATAATAACAAACACACTTACGTACTTTATACATAATTTTATTACCTAATATTATCGTATATCATATTAGGAGTAGTGTAGCTAACTACCCACAGTTAAGGCATGTCATTTTCATCTTAAGTCATAAAGTCTTATATTATAATATCACCAAATCTATTTGATTCATTCTTACGAGTACATACTATTTTTACGTTCTAAGTGTGCAATATGTTTCCTTATTTCAGTTACGATACGAACGATGGCTCATCGCGAACTGAGCACGGTGCTATCTTAAATCCTGGAACAAAAGATGCTGCCCTCGATGTGCAGGGTGCGGTTCGCTGGTACGATGACAAGGGACATCTCTACCAAATGACATATAAAGCAGGGAAAAGAGGCTACCGAACTATTATAAAGAAACTATCATAAAAAGCATTAAAAAGAGTAACAACGTAAAATCATAACTAGTATGAAAGAATGCTTGTATCTATTGAAGAAAGACTGGATAAAAATATTTATTAATTAATTTATTTGTACATTTTATAAATTATTTAAAATTAATATTACGTTACTTACGTCAATCAACATTCATATTGCTAATTGTGGATTTTCAATCGTTTTACTGCTCCCATATAAAAACATGTTAGCTTCTTATTTTATATATAAGATGGCATATCTCAATAATAAAGTGACACCTAAACATTGATTGAATTATATAATACATAATTCATTGACAGAAAATTACAAGTAAACTCTTCTGTGCGACTTTTTGTATTTATGAATAAAATAACTAATTTTAACTTTTATTTATTGAATTATAAGAATAGTGCATAGTTCTAAATAAAATTTGTAGGATGAACAGTAGCTTAATTTATTTATGATGTTCCTAGTTCAATAAATAATTAAATATCCTGCGACATTTTGTCCACAAGGCCCTTATAATTCCAAAATGAATAGAGTTTATATTTATCTCAACATGAGATTATTCAAAATAAGTTAAGCATACACTTTATCATATTCCCATATAGGTACTTGGCCTATCACCTATTTGTTTATTTTGGCCAAATCTAAAGTATCAAATATGCACGAAATAATTATGATTGACGAGTACCTAAGTAGTTATAATTATTATTAGCTATAGCATCGCTTTGCTTTGATTTCTTTTATAAAGCACTGTTAAAAAACTTTTTAGATTTCGTCCGCATTTTGCAAATGTGTAAATTTGTGCGTTTGTCGTCATATTTCACCACTTGATTTGAGTTATCACCTCGGTTACATACAGTTTTGGCATGCTCATATTTTGTCAATTGCTGTAACATCTACAAACAATGACAGTATTTAAGATGAAGTCGTATCTTTTTTCTTCACTATCTTCCACCTACCGAAGACATCTGTATCTATTCATCATGTTCGCTCTGGTAAGTACCTACAGCTTATCTACCGTTTTCTTATTCTCATATTTCAAAAAGTGTCTTATGAAAACGGAATAAGTATTTGAAAATGTATTATATATTAGTATATTATATGAAGACCTATCATAAGATTCAAATTTGTTAGAGCTTTGAACTCATAACTCACCCATTTGTTTTCAGAAATTATTCGTTTTCGGCTTGGCTGTTGGAGCTTTGGCTGCCCAAGATTCAACACAAAAACCGGTTGCTGAAATTTTAACGGAAAGTACCCTCGTAAAAGAAGATGGATACGATTTTTCGTAAGTTTTTTTTATGTTTCATCCAGTGGTAAAATAAAAATACTTACCTCCACTTTACTTAAACGATGAATTAAAAAAAATACAGGATTTTTATAATCTGATTCATTCAAAGTCTCTCCAAAATCCATCAAAACTAAAAAAAACTATCATACACTAAAAAAAACTATTAAAAAGTGTGTGTAATTAATTAAACAGTAAATGTACAGAAGATTGCAAGAGTCTAAGGTTACAACTATTTATATTTTATTTTTTAGGTTTAAAACCAGTGATGGTGTATCACGGCAAGAACAAGGGCAGCTGATCACCGTCGGGGACCACCAAGGCATCGGCATTAAGGGATCCTACTCCTACACCGCCCCTGATGGCCAAGAGTATGAAGTCACGTTTACCGCTGACGACAAGGGCTACAAACCGACAATCAGAATTGTCAATGGAAGCCAATAGTTGACCAAAAGACTATTTATATTTTTCTATTATATTTTTACTACTACATACATAACAAAGTTTTTTATTTTACAAGACACACGAATCTTTCTATCATATTAAAGAGATTAAGATGATGTTGAATAATGGAGAAAAAATGTTATAAGAATAACCGACCCAGTGTGTGACTTTATACACAAGGTTTCGTGTGGTTCTGTCAACTCTAAGTAAATGCTAATACATAATAAGTTAACATCCCTCAAGGATGTTAAATCTTAAAATATAATTATTATTCATGGTACAGCGGCTTCTAGTTGCAACTTAAGATAATTAATATCTCAAAACTTATGACTATCTAGCTGCCTCCGCGCAGTTTCACCTGCATAGTTCCCGTTCCCATGGGAATATATTGATAAAATATAGCCTATGATTCTTCTTCTCAGTCGTACACTCCTGGCGGAGTGGTCGTGGTTATGGAAAGTCTGCTGTCGGTTGTGGCTTTTGCGAGGCTTCTCCATCTCTCTCTATTCCTGGCAGTGCGTGTGCATTCGATGAGGGAACACTTTGCTGACGATTTTATCAGGTCTGTCCATCTTGTGGGTGATCGGCCGCGAGAACGTTTACCTTCTACTCTTCCTTGTACCACTAATCGTTCCAAAGAGCTTTCATTGCGCATGATATGTCCAAACATCGTGAGGATTCGCACTTGAACAATCGACGAAAGTCTTTGTTTGATGCGCAGCTCTTTCAGGATGGAAACGTTAGTGCGGTGAGCAGTCCATTTCATTCTTAGCAAACGTCTCCAACACCACATCTCAAGGGCGTCAATCTTTTTGCGAAGTTTTTGGTGGACCGTCCATGTTTCAGCTCCATACAGGAAGATAGGAAATATTAGGCATCTCATTAAGCGAACCTTGGTGTTTTTGGTTATGCGGCGATCTTTCCATATCTTCGTGAGCTTTTCCACGGCTGATCGGGTCATGGCATAGCCTATGATAGTCCCTGATAATGTAGCTTTCCAATGGTGAATTGTAGTTTTTGAGTTTATTCATTACAAACATACACACATACAAAATCAACCCTTCAACAGTGACAAACAGTGGTGTACATTTTGAATACCCATTTAATTTTGATACTCCGTACCTTCGGCAGAGTATTAATCATCATCATCATCATCAGAGTTGACGTTTCGTAAGTGCCTGTGAAAGCCTATTTAAATTAATAAATTGTTTCATTACAAAGATAGAAAACCGAACATAACAAAATTATAAATGGATCGGTATATAGGATTTCATCTTGCGTTGGCTGTACAACTCTTAATAGAATACCAAAATGGTATAAGAAAACCCCTCACGTGAATCTGTAACCAAATCATTGCATTTGCATAATACTAGATTGCTTAATTAATAAACAAATTGAAAAACAAATTATTGACTCAAATGATCCATAAATAAAATAACAAAGCATTTTAATGTAATTCATTTCATTGTAGATACTAAGAAAAAACGTGAGCCTATACTTTGTCGATTCGTGACGCTATCTATTAACATGCACTTTATTTATTTGTGTTACTGGTATGAGTGTAGGTACAGAAATGGTATTTTAAGACGATCGACGAATCTTGATTCAGTTTTCAAAGGTACACTGCAAAGTCAAGTTCATGAAATTGGTGAGTTCACTAAAAATCCCTTTTATTCTTATAACGATACTTTTTTGTTCGAAGTGTAAGCACGCATATTAAAATTATTTCTGCTATAGTAGAAGTAGTTACTTCAATACTAAATTATCGAATTTATTTGTAGCTTTTAACAAATTTCTTTTGATCTTTAATTTATAATAGTTATAAAATGATTATTAATGAACAATCCAATACTGATATTCTTAATATTTATTGAGGAAACTTCCTTAAATATGATAAACAATGACATAGTAGATGATCCAAATACACAGATAAAAAACATTAATTTGAAACACTTATTTTCAGGAATAACGTTCACGATTTCAGTCGTCAATCGGTGTATGAAGAAATTAACGTTAGTTGTGAGAAGTAAGTTAGTGGTTATGAATAAAAAAATCTTTATCTATAGATTAATTAAATATTCTAAATATTCTGGGACTTTATTTCACTCACGGCCAATCTGATTCCAAATTAAGCAGAACTTGTGATATGGTATCTAGATAGCTGTAAACCTACATATAAATATGTACGTAAGCCACGTTACCAAAAAGGCACTGCACCTTAGACCAGAAGGCAGGCGTAAAAGGGGAAGGCCAAAGAAAGAATGGTATGATTGTGTAAAAGATGATATGAGAGAATGTGGAGTGAATGTGGATTTGACTGGAGATCGAATGAAATGGAGGGACATGACGCACAAAGCCGACCCTATATAGGACAAGGCAAGGAAGATGATGTTGATGTAGATATACTAAAGAAATATAATATATGATCTAATCTTATTGTTAATTAAAGCTTGTAATATAGTAAGTAACTAAATCGTACCGCATATTTTGACGGACACATGTTTGTCCTGTATGATAACTGAACCCACAAAGAGTCAAAGTAATCACCACCAAACCAAACTATTCTAAATATTACCATACTTTTAATTCATAGATAAATTTATACATTGTTATGAATAGAATTTGATAATTTGAACTATTCTATTAAAAATATTCAGTAGGTATATGTTTATAAATACTGTTCGGGATATAGTTAAAGACAATCTCTTTTTTGAAACAATTTTATTTTGGCAGTGTTATTCAGCATCCGTTGTAAGACTAGTCATTATAATCTAGCTTAACAATAACATATTATTTGGTTTAACAGCAATTTTGACGTGGTATTACAAATTTTAAGATTGAGCGGGCTTGGGCTGTTCGTCAGCGTTCTGTTCTGTAGGCTGGTAGCCGTTCTTGTCGGCGACGAAGGAGACGGAGATCTGCTGGCCATCGGGAGCAACGTACTTGTAGCTGCCTCTTACCAAGAGACCTTGTTGATCGGTATCGTTCTTGTACTCGCCCTGCTCCTGTCGTGAAGTACCGTCGCTGGTTTCAAAACTGAAAAAAAATGTACGTTAGCAAATTGTTCTGAGGTTAGCAATGCAATAAACGGATAAACAGACGATCCCATCAATTCCGAAAGAAAAAAACATGGAAAACTGATCTTAGAAGTCAATATTGCCATAGTCACAATTATGACAATAGTCATAATGATGTTTCATCTTTTTAAACGACTTCAATCAAATGATGTTTAGCATCCACAATTGGGTGACAAATAGTTGCGTTATAAAATCAATACTATGCTGTATAATGAAATAGGAGATAAAAACGTTAACTCTACATGAATTAAGCCACGTTACATAAATCATGAATTAACCATAAGTTGGGTATAATAAAACGTATCTACCCACTCGCTACTCACAATTGATCGTAAATAATATAACTAGCGATGTGCCGAGTACGGTTTGACTCGAGTCAGACTCGATTCCTGCTTTGGACTCGCCTACTCGAATACCAATTTATTTTGATTCGAGTACGCCAGACTCGATTCCGGTACTCGAGTCAGGAAAAATCGATTCGTATTTGCTAACTCGATTCTATTTATGCGAGTTCAATTGACTCGAGTCTAGTATACGAGTTTTGTTACGCTCTATGTTTTTAATTATCTTTCATTAAAAAGTAATTAAAACAACATTTACCGGACTTTAAAACACAAACGAATAACTGAAAAGTAATAACTTTGATACCTGATAATAACTTAGATACATAAATATTTAAAATCATGAAGCGTCTTCATAATCGGATATGAGCAATATTTCTTTTGAGGTCGATGCCAACCGCAACATTAGGAAAAAAGGAATCGGTAATGAGGGTTGATTCGAGTCTAGCCGGAATTCAAATACTGACTCGAGTCCACCCGGACTCGAGTCCACCCGGACTCGAGTCAGTATTCGAATACCAAACATAGAATTCGAGTAGAGGGAATCGAGTCATGATTCGAATACCGTATAAACTGACTCGAGTCGACTCGATCCACCAAAACAGCGACTCGGCACATCACTAAATATAACATTAAGACAACGACCAAGCACAAAACCATAACAATGAGTTAATAAATTCCGTTTATACTTTGCTAATAAGCTTTTTAAGTTAATTTATCTTTATAGGTACTAAGGTATTTAACGATAGTCCAATGTAAGAAAAGTAATAACGAAAGATTGATTTTTGTTGCTTACCTAACTCCTGTTAGATATCAAAGAGCAATGTTATTGCTAGTGTCTGATTTCGAAGATGGAAACAGTAAACAAAAGGGTTAACTAACAAATGAACGCGAATTATGCCTATTTTATACCTAATTGTTAATATAAATAAGTAAAGTTGAAATTTCTGTTTGTACTTGTATTTCACATATTTTGGATTTTGGATTTATAGATCAAAATGAAAATTTGCTGACTAAAGCTGAACCTTTAAAATTTCAAATAGGTACGCATTGAATAAGTAAGAATTGGAAAGGAAATGTCAACAAAAACAAATATAGTCTTATCTGGCAGTGAAATCTAAACGGCCTCAGAGAGATTCACAAAACTTTCAGTTTTCAATTTAGGTATCATGCTGGTTACATAAAGTAGAAATTCTACTGCGTTTAAATTGTTTTTATATAAGTATTTTAGGCATGTTATAAATAATACCTGTACTATACTATTTATCATAACATTTACTGTCCTGTGATTTTCAAGAAAAGAAAATCACTATCTACAATGATATTTCTTAGTAATTTATAAGGCACTTTTAATAGTTTAAATAAAAAAATATTTGTAACATATGGATCGTAATGTAGGTACCTGCACATCAATAGATTTAAGATTTTGTTAACTTACTCGAACTTATATCCATTAACATCAACTTCGGAGTCTTGCTTGACGATTTCTACTGGCGGCTTGGCATCATTTGCTGGTTCTTGGGGCAAGGCGCAGACAAGGGCCAGCGCCGCCAAAGAGAAAATGGTCTGAAAACAATTCGTAAAGGAAATTTAAAACTGTCCTAATACCATTTGAGAAAAATAAAAGCTGTAAGTAAACGTTAGGATTTATATGCTAAGGCCCTCTTCACATGGGATCAATATCCCAAATCAAATTATGGAAAGCTTGTACAGCGGTAACTAGATAACATTATATCATATAACAAACAGTCCATGAAGACAAATAAATTTATTCTTAGTTGAAACCGAACTCACGACCTATGGTGTCACTGTTAGAACATTATTTTAGAGCCACCATGTAAAACTGTTTGTTAAACGGTTAACTAGTAACCACTTCACTTCATAACTTTTAAGTACAATAAAATATTTAAAAGTATCATAAAGTGAAGTCTCGGTTGTAATTGATCATTAGAAATTGATTTTTTTTTTTTCTTTATTTTTCATTAACACAAAATGAAATTCACTTACGATCTTCATCATTTTTATATGATTTGTGAAAAAACACGGGTTGAAAGGATGTGTTGGTCGTTGGACGAGTCCTGAACGTCTATGCTCTGAAGTGGCAACATGGGCTATAAATATCGTTTCAATGTATTGACAATGCGATGTTTCGAAGTTTCATTGGGAGGCAAGGTGTTAATCACAATCATGCAAACAGTTTATTTAAGGTGATCCACGAAAATGTTACGGGGATTTGTCAATTGTGTAAATTGTTTGCCTGCCGTCGCCGATCGGGCCGTGCGTGTGTCACTTAACCTACATCTCCCTCGATGGCCACTCATATTAAATCCTTATGGAAAAAAAACATTGATATGAGGTAAGAAAAATATTTATATATATTAGGATAACAGGCATAACAGTTAACAAAATTACCGTTTGAAAAAAAATATTCCCCGCACTCACTAAGCAATAATGTAGTTTTGTTGAGTAAAGGTTAAATAATAATATGAATAAATTTGTATTTTTCAGTGACATTACATGAAATTGAAGATTTTGATCAAGAAGTGCAATATTTTATAATATATTGCAAATAAACGGCGCAACCTTCAATCATTATGTAGCTACTAGAGGTCGTTTCAGTAAATGCGCAGTACCTAGGTATATAGGTAAGTTACTTACTACTTGCACGTCTAATTAATAATTTCAATCTGATGAACTAATAATATTTTTTTTATTTGTAAATGAAAATAATAATAACATAATTTGAGGCGACAATAGTCTATCGTGAAATAGCAAAAAAATATTTAAAACATGAAACAAAAATGTATTGTCGGTTGTAGGTTATGGCAATTTTTCTTTTTTAGACATTTATATAACTTGCAATGTTTGTGAGTATTATGTAGGTATGTTTGGGTCAAATTGCAATTGAATTTTGAAGCAGTTATCCTCAACCGATTATGCTGAAATTTTGCATAACGTGTATGCAAAGTTTAAGTATAATCACAATAATGGTTTGGATAACAATAAATAAGTAGATAAAGGTCATTTATTGTTTTTAAAGTTCCTGATATTCCAAGACTAGAATAGTAGAAAACTAATGTTAAATAAACCTTTTTTTTTGTTATAAAATAACTTATCTTGAAGAACCGAAAGTTGCTATTAAATAAAATCCTAGTTATTAAAAAATAACGATGTGCTTTATCCTTACGTTATATAAAACTCAGCGTGCGGTAACCGACGCCGCTTGGGCATGCAGTTAAGGTTTTCTATCGTTGTAACAGTATTTTCAATAATAATACAACTTGCATACTACGTCATCATACATAAATGACCTTCTAACCTAAGTAGGTAAATCCATAATAAGTAGTTACGTGATTAAGGGCTCTGCCACATTGGCGTTGTCTTCGCCTAGACGAGTGGGCAGCGTCATGTCGAGGCGCGGCGGGTTTATATTTGTGGTATGGGATCTTTATCAATGGAATGTTCATCGGATATACAGAAGTAGGAATTTATCTATAACAAGACATAAACTAAACCAATGACTCCCCGCGGTTTCACCCACGTACCCGGGAGTTCTTCCATTTTCCCTGGATAAAAAGAACCCTATTTCCTTTCTCAGGCTCTGTGTACCAAATTTCATTCAGCTCAGTAGTTTTAGCATGAAAGCGATACAGACAGACAGACAGAGTTACTTTCGCTAAAAACACATAAAATTAAAAAAAACCGTCGTTTAATATTTAGATATTCACTTAATAGTATGCCCCCACGAGTGTGAAGTAAATACGTATTTAAAATTGAGCTGTGTGACGAGTTTACTCGTGTTTAAATGTATTGACAGTTACCAAGGCCCAATCACGATAAAACGAGACTCGCTGCTAGTATGTAAGGCTGAAATACAAAAATAAATGTAATGAAGAATTTCCTTTTCTACATATTATTATTCTACATGTTAGTTAAACATGTTTTATTGTATCTAGATAATAATATTATCCATGTATTTTATATATGTTGCGTCAATTCTACTTCACTACTTACTGGGAAGGAACTGATTCCCAATATACAGCTAACGCTAGTTTGGGATTCAGGGCTTGCATAATATTTGTAAACACATTTTTGTTCCAATAAAGATTTATTATTATTATTATTATTATTATTATATAAATAAAGCTTATTTCTGTTATTGAGGTAACTCTAAACACATTATTTTACTGAATGATTAATACCTACTTTTGACCTCATCATGTTGATAGAGACTTTGCCTATATACACGTAAGACTATAATTTATATAAATGTGTCTCCAACCATAATAAGTATATATTACAGAAGAAGTTTCATAATAAAATTTATAGTATATGGTTACCATAATTTAATCTTTGTGATCAGCGGGACATTAATGTGTGGAAATATAATTAATTGAATTAGTAACAAAATTGAAGTAAACATGAAATAAGGTAATTCCTTGAATTTATCTACCATTTCCATAGATACGTTTTAGCACATACTTTTAAAACCTGTTTGTTGTTAAAATAGTTAAATTGTTAACATTATCACAGCATGTGGCTTATTATACAACAATCTATGCAAACTAATTATTTTATAAAAATCATTAAATACACTAGCAAATTTAAATATTTAATCTATATGATATTTAATTAGTCACCATCTACCATAAAACGAGAAAAGCTATAGGTACACACATATTACCGATTGTTTTTATTGCTGAGACACAAAGAATATTATTTTTACCTCCCATTTGCTTTTCCACTTCAAACACCAGAGGTTACTATACATATATATATATACTATAACTATATATATATATATATATATATAGTTATATAGTAGACTATAGGCTATAGATATTACACTTATTATAACCACTAAGGGTTGAAGTAGCTGAATAGTTTAAATTCTTAAATAAAGTCACTTGTTGGGGTTAAAGAATTTTAACCATAAAGGATGCCACCCAAGCTTTTATATAATAGGCAGGAACAGGAACAAGTGATGTTGAAGGCTTTATTACACTAGCCATTTAATTAATCCCCGAAAATTCATACATACACTGCTGACATTTAACAAGTGACGTATAATAAGTACATGATGCTGTCAAATACTGGCAGACCTCAGACGATGTCTGTGGTTTATGTTTGTTAGATTCACGGTACCACGATAACTGGAAAAATACATGTAAATTATGTAATGCTATCGATACTTAAGAATATGACATACTGAGTAGCGTCTTTAGCAGACATTTTGTAAAATCAAGTGAAAATATTTTTATTCAAATAGCCCTTTACAAGCACTTATGCAGTCACTCTTAATCGAGCATTAAGAGTGAATTTTCGGTTCTGGAGGAATAAATAAGTTGTATCAATTTTTAAACAATAAATTTTGTATCCAAAAGTTTGTACTCTCGATGAGTAAACATTGCTAGATAAATAATAGAAACAGTTAATTAAATAATAATATGATCGATAATAATAATAAATTGACAGGTGGAAATGAAAAAATAATATTTTATTTACCTTTTGGCCCTAGCTGTTTAATGAATTTGGCATTAACATCGAGTTACATTATCGACTAAGGCATAGGCATATAAGTATATCTGTTTATTCATTATTTAAAATATCGAAGTTTTACCTTGGCATTATGATTGTACCTAACTGCTCATTAGAATGAGAATGCATGTTTAGATTTTTTTTCACAAAATATTTTCTTAATTGTTTGTGAACTTTATTATTTGAATACAATCATATATTTATAACCTTGGCTTAATATCATGATGTAGAAAATAGAACCCAATTAAATTAAAAAACTAGTCTGAAAACTACACAATAATGTTAATGAGGACAGATTCTTACAAAATAGGTAACTCTTTTCTGACAATCTGCTTACTATTTTTTTGTTATATTAAACTATTTACTGCACATAATAAAAAAGGTTTCCAAAAATAAATATTTTGAAACCCATACATGAATTAAAATGTCAAAATAATACGCATAAAATATATTGCTTTTAAAAATGTGAAAATGTAGACAAACGTGTGTGTGAGAGTGTTGTCATAATTACAAAACTATAAAATGTTTTCATGGTGTTGCCGACTAGAAAACAGAATTATATTATGTATGTTTTTGGGTCGATAGTTTATTGACATGGCAAATGACCATAGACGATGGTTACTAGTTACAATCAGGTGGACCCTGTGCCTGTTTGTCGGTGTACTAATCAAACTATAAAATTTTAATATGGTAAAATAATTTAATTTATTATTAATGTTTTATTGAGAACCTGGCGCTTTATACTCAGTATTTCTCTTTACTCAATGTTTTTAACGATTGATTTCATTGATTCATTGTTGCGATTCTTACAAAAAAACTGAAGCAAAAACAAAACGATAAATTAAACAAAGAGGATTAAATAATTCCTTGCACGTAGATGCTGTAAAAAATCAGTTCTTAGATGTTTTATGAATATTAAAACCATTAAAATCAGATAAAGGCGTTCCAAATCAGATTACCTGCAATCTATATTGTTTATAGATATATAAATTGGTATTCAAGAATACAATTACACAATTTTCTTTAATATATTTATTTCCATTAATGTTTGAATTTGTGCTTAATTAAACTCTTCTAAAACTTGAGGTTTTTATACATCAATATTCCAGAGCGACTTTAACGCAAAATCAAGAAGACTTCTCTATTTCTTATAACTTTGTACTAACCTTAGATTACATTAACATCTACAATAAATATAAAGTAAGATATGTGTTTTTAATGGCAATTTTTTCTAAACAATTATTCTAGTATAGTCCATTATATATTCATTTGCTTTGATGATTTATCTATGTAACTTACTCATTATTGCAGCAGGATTATACGCAAATGTTATGTAACTCTACAATAGACCGTGGTAGAACAATATTCATCTTTTATTTGTATAAATTAAATACAAATCCTTTAAAGATAGATATTACGACCTACGACGAATTTTTAACAATGTTATTGGTTAGGTACCCATACGAATTTATTACCCGGGCCTTTAAGGATATTCCTCAACCATGAAACTAGAACCATCAAATGGGACAATTAGAAACTATTATTAGATTATTTAATGACTTTTATTTGGGGTAAATTAAAGCGTTTGAGATATTTCATTCGTTAAATATAATGATTGATTTTTGTATTCAATTTTATAGTTATTTTTGAACATATAATAAAGTAATTTGCATTATATTCTTGTCTTTTTCTTTTTATCTCAAAAAGTCTCGCAGAGCTTTTGCAAACGTATGACACCGTAACAATAATGTTATAAGATGCTTTCAAATGAACCCATTGTGTTTTCACTCACGTGTTATTACTTAATCGGTCTATCAAGGTATTAACGTTTATGTAATAAAATTATTAAAAAACAAGCATATTACTTATGTAAGATTACAATATGTATATTATTTATTAAAATTGATATATCTAAATAAACATTTTGCTCTGTAATAAACTAGTTTATAAAGGTATAATTCCATTATTAATATAGTCTATTCTATACATCGAAGTATCTTATACAATCTAAAACATTGATTAAAACTTTTGGTGTATTAAATTCATACTGTGAATATAAATAAGGGCACTAGCATATATACAAATAAACTTCCATGGTGTGTTATAACAACACTTGACGTTATTATGTAACAATAAACATTAATATTATTTATTGTTAGAATTGTTTTGTGGCCATGTCAAAGTGTTGACAAAAAATGCTAAGGTCTCTTGAACTTAGAGTGGATTGAGGAACGCGTCACCGCGACCCATCCTCACATGATGTCAGCCTACTGTTCTGCAAGTGCTGCACCACGGAATATATAAAATGAACGATCTTACACTAGTTACTCATTCGTTAGTTTGAACTCAACAAGAATACTAAGCACCATGCTCAAATACGTGAGTCGCTAATATTTAATTTCAATTATTGTTAAATACAATTAATATAAGGACTGAAGTCTAAACTGCAATATTTTTGTATTTTAAATACTTCTTAAGTAAAGCATTAAAAGCGTAAGACTTAAGTAATGTTAACTTGTTATGAAAATTTTCAATGTGCAATAATGCGAAAACAATGGGCTATATGTACTATTATACGAAAAAAATGCTGTTTAAAAAAACAATATATATCTACATTTTTTTTGTCGATATAAACTTCTTCTAATTTGTAGGATAATAAACGTTCACTAATTTGTACAAAACTTAAAAAATAAATTCAATCAAACTACTTAGTATACTACATATCTACTAAATATCTACTGTAAATCATCCACTCGTACCGAACATCGTGTGCGTTTCGAATGCACTTTAATGTCACCCATGCAATTACCTTTTATTACTTAGTTTAGTGTTTATGTTCAAGTGAGTGTTCCTAATAATCCATGTATGTATGTCGTCAGGTAACCGTCCTTTGCGTGGTCGTGGCGGTATGTGCGGGCGCACCTCAACAGAATCCGCAAGATGTGCAGATCCTGCGCTTCGATAGCAACGTGGAGCCCGATGGTTACAGCTTTGCGTAAGATATTCTATTGTTTCCTTATGCAATATACTTAATTTTATGGATATACACAACAATTTAAAAATTAGATAAGAAACCTTTGATGGTTGTAAATAGTCTTTTTTGATATAAGTTACACTGCTCAAATTATAAAACGCCTGTTCTTTTACTAGTCTACACATACACATCTCTTAATTTACAGAAAAAGTCCTTTTTAATCTTCATTCAGCTTAAGTTACTAAGCATCTTCAAATATAACAAATATTATAAGATGTTAAACACCGTACATTTTCTCCTCTATTCAGTTTGTTATTTACTGATATTGTTGATAAAACTGAATAGAACATCCGCATTCATCAACATTAAAAGGAATTTTAATTAGTCTCTATATATACTAAGTAACAAACTTTACAATTACGGTTAGATTTTATATTCAATTTGTACATTCAGGTACGAGACCAGCGACGGTACATCCCGACAAGAGGAAGGCAAGCTTGACAACCCTCAGTCTGAAAACGCCGCTTTGACCGTGACTGGACAGTATGCGTACGTCGCTCCCGACGGCAAACACTACACCGTCACCTTCACCGCTGGACCCAACGGTTTCCAACCCAAGACCTCCTTAGGACAGAAGTAGATACCCTACTGGACCATGTACATAGTTAATACTCGCACAACCAAGGTCAGCGTAACCCGTAGACCGTCTCAAGTATTTAAGAAGATCAGAAATTTGCTTGTTACACCAGTGAACTCGATCTCAATTATATTTTTATGCCAACATTGAGCATACAAAAGGGGTATCACATAACTACATTCATGTGCCATAAGGATTCTTTTTGTACTTTTCTATTTTTTATATAAATCATTTATGCATGAAAGTACAATGTTTCTTATAAATAAATGGTATTTTCATATCCTATTATAATATAATTATTTCTTCTGCACCACTAAATCGTGATTTGAAATATATTTGTTCAAGCTTAATTCAATTATCTATAATTTCTATAGAATGAAATATGATTCAAAATGTTTATCTAATAACTATTTCAGTAAATTTCAATACTCTTAGAATCAAAGAAATATATATTTCAATCAAAGAGGCTGATGGTCCACTAAATGGTGAGATGTTTGCAAATACGTTGTCGACCCTGGGACATGAAGTTGTTACCACTCGTGTGCCTTTAATTTTACCGGCCCCAAGATTTTAGTACCGCCATTTGCTATAATTAGGCACGGTTAAATAAATAATTATTATCTAATATCACCAACCAACAAATTACAATTACATGTATTGAAAATCTTTAAAATGTATCATGATAATGCAACTAAATAATAGAAATGAAAACTGTCTAAGCATTCTACAAGTATTTATGATTCAAACTTTTGTTTATTTAAAAATGGCAATGACAAAAGAAAAAATATTTTTAAAATCAATTATCTCATGGTACATTCAGTTTTCATCCGTCACAACGTTTATTAAAATGGCATTTATAATCCTAAATCGGCGATCCATAAAGCAGTGTGAGGTTACTGATATAGGTAGGTACAATATTCTGAAAAAATCAAACATATTATGCGTTACAGAAAATGTTACCAACTTTAATTGTAATCATTGTACCTACATAAAGTAAACAATAGAATCATCTGCAAAATTCGTTCTATGTAAGGTTTAGAAATTTCACGCTGCAAGTGTTTAAATGTTCGATGCATGTTTCGTAAATCTAGCTAAATGCCAGTGCACACATATCGCGAAGGCTCCTCAATTTTGTCGGTGCGTGAATATAGTCATATAGATAAATGTGTTTATCACCAAATTGCTTTCGAAGTGCTATTTTTAAATATTAATAAATTTAACATTGTCAAACATTGTTAGAGTCGATGATTCATGCCTAAGAAGGCCTATTTGAATAAATAAGAATATTTAGTTTATTTCATCCTTATCTTAGTTTATTAAGCTAATATTGAAAACGTGAAAGTCAGTTTGTTCGTCGTTATTTATGGTCACATAATCATTTAACTTTGTAAAGGGATTGTATGGAATACTTCACAATTTTTTTTGGAATAAAAGCATTTTGGAATATATTTAAAAAACATCATTCCGAACCAGCATGCTTTAAAAGTACTCATACTGAACATACTTTTCCCTTCACACTTAATACAGTTATAAATAATATCTTCTATCAAACTCGAGATTAATTAAATGCCAGTTTTTATAAGCATATACTATAAAAGATACACATAATAATTATAAATAAGAAGTATAAAAAAAAAATGGACCTGTATTTATGTTGACGCAACAAAGGAGTATTGTCAACGAGCTACAAGCCACAATGCAATGCGCGCAACTCTTTGCAAGTGTTTGTGAACCTTCGTTATGTCAGTTTTATTTAAAATGGTTACAAAATCTCTGACGAAACATGTAACCTTTTGTACATCTAACGTCGAGAGGGTCAACTAATGTTTAGCAAGCTTTATGGCCAATTTTAGTTTATGATCTTTTTGTGAATTGATATCGAAGAGGGGAGACAAAATAAATGAAACGACTACCTTCGAAGTATAAAACATTTGTTAGACTATTTATATGGTCGGTATATGTGTTACAAGATGTGTTTTCCTTATTGTCTTCTGAATGAAGAAGACTTCATCACCATCATTATGAGTGACTATTTATATATTCGTATTTCCAACAACAAAACATTTTATCTCATTAATTATCTCAGATTTTTAGGGGAGCTATGAATTACAACCTGCCTTTCTACAACCTTATTGCATTCATATTTGAAAAATATTTAAACATGATGTTCCATTAGTTAAGGTACCTACTGTTATACTAATAAAACAAGTACTACAATCTGATTGGAATAAAGAATATACTTTTAAATTATATAATACTAGTGCCTCCTTGCTGTTACTCTCGCGTACCCGGGAGATTTTCCATTTTCCTGGGATAATAGTTATCTATGTCCTTTCTCAGGCTCTAGACTATCTGTGTACCAAATTTAATTTAAATCGGTTATGTTTTTTTAGCGGGAAAGAGAGACAGACAGACAGAGTTACTTTCGCATTTATGATATTAGTATAGATCCCATAAATTTTGCTTTTGCTGTGTTTTAATCTCATTAAAAATATTCGAAGGAAAATTGTATAGAAAACTTTTAATTGATTATGTTATGTGTATATCCAGCAACATCAAACTCTTTAATAGCTGTTTAAAATTATGGCTTAAAAATACTTTATGGTTACAATGACACTCACGGCGTACTGTGATATTTTGCGATGAATTATCTACCAGGCGCTTGTCTGTTTCTACCAATCCAAAAGAGTTCAACGCGTTCTAATTCAATTGGTCTCCATTCAATGTTACAATAAATTTTTACTGCCGCTGCAAATAAAGTAATTAATATGGTAAATACTTTCAAAATATCAATTATAAGTTTCAAATAACCATCGTTTCAGACAAGCTGGCATTAAACTTAAATCCATCATTTAATATTAAGATTATTCAACTAGATATTTTGATCTTGGTATATATAGTTAGGTACATCGTAGGAATGCAATGGTCCTAAAACTTTTAAAAATAGAAACCTCGACACTTATATAATCTAATTATTTGTCATTAAAAATATTTTATCATATTAAATGATGCATAAAAAATTGCACAAAAAATTACAACAAAATCACTTGCAATTAATATCCAGATAATGCAGTCTATGATATTTGAATACAATAGGTCTTCTATCATTAGAAGATTAAGGTCTGTGCACTAAATTATCCGCAAACGTGAACGATGTCATCAATCGTGACCGAGTTGAGTTCCTGAACTACGGCGATCTCAGCAGCGCGAGTGCATTACATAGGTCATTAGGCTTTATACCTTCATCTATAAATAAATGTATCAAATAAGTAATTTTGTATGTCACGTCCTAAGAGAAAAGACATATCTGATAGATAGTGGTCAAGAGATCACTATCTATCAGATATATCTTGATGAGTATGTACTCATGCTATCAATTCTAGTTTCGTCTAAGTGTAGTTAATAACATCAAAAATAATAACAAAAACGGCTGTATCAACTACATTGTGCTAACAATGTTGAAGCAGGGACAGAACCTAAAATACCAGTAATTCAAAACTAAATGTTAGATAAAATCAGAGGATCAAATACATCACGAAAATCTTTTCCTTCTCTGTCAAGAGCCATACATGAAAACTCAAAAGGAATTTATTCGTATTTTGCTTATGTTTCGTAGATTTCTGCTTAGAAAGTGATGGCTTTTCTTTCCCATTGTCTGGCGGTCGGCGAGTTGTTACCGGCGTGTCTACATCCTAATAATTTAAGTGGATGGAACTTTAAAATAGGAATTATGCGAGTGAACCCACGCGGCGGGCGTAAGTTATCTTATAAATATATAGGTAAACGTTAACCTTTAATGTATGCATTTAACTTATGTTCACTAACTTTGATATATTGTTATTTAATCCAAGGATGTAAGAACACGCTCAACGTATTTTATTACACTGAGTTTTGTTCCCTGGGACACAAGGAAATTAAAAACTCCCTTTCACTCAATAAACTTAACTTATAAATAAATAAATATCCTAGGACATTTTTCCCACAATCAATCTGATTCCAATTTATAAGTATTAGTTTTTTTGTGGTTTAACATGTCGAAAGTACATTATTTGACTAAAACAAAAGTCTTTTTAAATAAAAACGTGTTTAAAGTTTATTTCTATATATCATATGGCTCAATAATTAGTTCCAAATTTGACTATCTGATAACATAAGTAACAACAAGTGACGCAATTAATCTTAGTTTTATTTAAAAAAATATTCGATGCCTGCCAAATTAGCAAGTTTATTTATAGCTAACGTGTTTTTTTACTGCACTTAAATTGACACATAAGTTAAATAGGTATGACTTAAAATGTTAACAAATATGTATCTATTTGATTAGTAACAAACAGAATATTTCCGGGTGCAGAAATAAAATGAACAGTGAAACGACTAAAATTATCTATAAAAATAACATATCACACTGTTTAAACCAAAGAAATTATATATTTGCTCGCTATATACTACCTATCTATTTACCTATCTTACTCTATAAATAACAAATGTGTTCTATGGAAAAAACACGTTTTAATAAGTAAATCTTAAAACTGGTTGTCGCCCTATCGGAGGTAGTTAATGTGTTAGTTACCGTTTTGTACATCTGCAAGGAACTAAGGTGCGGGGGGCGAGCTCACGGAACATCAAAACATCGAAACACTTCACCTTGATTACAGTGGTAATTGTAAGATAAACACTTTACACTTAGTCCTGACCTTTGTCAATTAGTTAGAGTATACTATTTGGTCGTCAAGTTCGTCTGAACGATTCAGAAAGTAGGTCTGCCCACTTCAAAAATACAAGATCGTAATCCGTTTCATATTAATTATATAAAAAGCTTTTTTCAGTCAAAAATAACAGAAGTACCTACCTACTTACACTCAAAATACAATGGATGCGGCTTAGGAGTAGCAACAAATATACAGACGCGATAAGTGAGGTGCGTTATATTCCATTCTGGCAATAAAACTTAATAAATGAATACGAACTGACGTACCTACTCTATTTAACTTGTAATGTAAATTACAGGTATATGTTGCCCTTTTTACTTTAGTTTTTCAAAAGGAATGGAGACTTTGATATTTAGTCTTGTGGTCGCTTCCCCATTTTCACCCACGTTTCCGAGGCACCTTCAACTGTCCCGGGATACCTAAAGGGTAGCGTATGTCCTTTCACAAAACTAGATTGACTAGCTATGTCTGTACGAAATTTCATCATAATCGAGGTGGTTTAGCCATGAAAGCCGGAAAGACATAATTAGTTTCGCATTTATAGAATTAATAGAGATTTAAATTTGTAAGCTAACCCGTGCCATACACCATAGATAACAAATAAGTATGCGCCACAAGTCCTTTCAATAAGATCTGTCATTTCGCCCATTTTATTACCATCATTACCTAACCTTCTAATCATAAAAGAAATAAAATAAATAATACATTGTATAATTGCACTTTTCACTCCAAACATGAAAATATATCTAAATATTATGATTGATTTAAATACTGGATTTTATCTTCAGCTAGTTTAAATCCAAGACACGGCAGTAACTACTAACTCTGAATAAATTCAGAGCATTATCTATGCAAGGATTTGCTCGAGACAAAACAAACACGCATCAAACGGAAGAGTAACTAAGTATTAAATAAATGAACAGAACTGTCAGGTTTATGTACTTATCTATATGATTACGATTTTCTCAAATTGAGCAAGTCTGAGATGATAATAAGTTCATATTTCATTCCACATCTTTACAAATAATAAAATAAAAAAAAAATAAAAAAAAAACATTTTTTTTTTTCGTAATTCAATAGTTTTTTCTATCTAAATGTTGTAACGATTTATATAATTCTACTTGAGCAAAGCTGCTATCATAACTAATCATTCATTGAAAACTATGTACAACCAAAGAATGATTACAAACATAGTTTATGTTAAAAATATAAGTTACAACCAATGTCGGTTCTCTTTTTGAAGAATGATTTAATGAAAAATAAAATGAAATTGATTAACAAACACAGGTATAGATTTTACGTAACAAGAAATACTTACAGTCTACTTATTCGTCTCAGAAATAATCATTGTCCATTTTTATTATTCATTAATTACGATGAAGAAGAAACAATATAATTTATGATCATGTTTAACAAAGTTACGAGATGTATCCACCCCGGAAATGTAGAGTACTTGTCACGCTTTATGTACATACACTCAGCATACGTATAGGTAAAATAGTACGATAAAATACGCTTAATATGGCTAGCTGATCTATGAACAAGTATTAATAAATTACGTGGTCCAAAGAATCGGCACAGTCTTGTGCGAACTCTTGTGTAACAGGCCGTGAGCCATCCGTTTCTGACCACGCCCTATATACGCTGGATAGGTATGAAAGGTAAGACCTGGATAAACTATATTTTTTCAATAATTTTATTTTTATTTAGAAAGTCCTATAAAATTTTGTAAATAATTCCTAACAATTTTTTTATTTATTTCGGCAATATATTATTTTAGGTCTTCATAAACAAAACATTTTTATCGAATACTCCAGACTTTTTTTAAACATTGTAACTCACCTGAGGTCAACAAATATATTTAATTCAGACCTACTCTAATAATCAATATAATAAATAAATTTTGTTCCTTAAATTTATTTAAATTATAAAACAAAACATTTCTACTATTATATATCCTAACATATAAAGGCGAAAATTAATTGTTTGCAGTAATCTGTAAAGTGCAAACCAACTCTTCTGCATTAATATATTTGGTATAAGTAAACAATGTTAAACACTGTGTATTCATATAATGTTTAACTGCCTCCTTCAAACGGTGTACAATAAGCTATAACTTTAAAACATTTGGTAAGTCTAGAGTCGAAGAAAACACCTGTTATGAATTAAACAAAAATTAGAAGTAGGTATATGAAATGATTAAGAAAGATTTACTATCATATTTCAAAAATGATAACACATAAATAGTAGCTGCCACCCCGCGGTTTCACCCGCGTAGTTCCCGTTCCCGTGATCACATAGGGGTGTGAAAAATAGATAGTAGAGTAGCCCATTCTCAGACTACTAAATATGCATATAATATTCCTTAAAAATCGGTCAAGCCGTTTCGGAGGAGAATGATAAGTAACATTGTGACACGAATTTTTTTATGTAAGATATACATACCTACTAATTTAAGCTTTTTTTTGGTATGTGGTTCAGTGGCAAAGGATTTACCCCAAACAAAGACGTACAAAAGGATATTTGTGTTTCATAAAATATATTTTGTGCTATTTGAACAGATTTTGGATTTTTTCCACATAATAGTATAGTCAAATGCAAACAGTTGTGAACAACAGATATACAAATTTTCAAAATAGTAGGTATATCAATACACATAAACAAAATCAGAAAACATAAAGTATGTTATTAACTACAAAGATTGACTAAACAAAATAGCTTCATGAAACGAGCAGAGATAAAATCACATCGTATTAATGTATGTTTGTATTCTTAGGATTATATGTCGAAACAACTTATTTAACGCGAATTTATTTTATGGGAAATTATTCAACGTTATTTATGTATAGATTTTATAGAAAATGATAATTATCATATCACTTAAAAATATTACATATTAAGAATCCATGCACCTACTGTATTGTTTTTGTAATGTTAGAAAGGGAAAACTGATTATAAAAGTATTACTTCTTCAGTCTAGACAGTAAGGTCACTGTTAAATGAGAAAAATATCAATGCACTAACGAATCAAGGAATAAAGGTCACCAAGGTGTATTTAAATTTTCTAGGAAACTACGGTCAAATCAAACAATTACGAATTGAAATATGTTTAAATATGGCTATGAATATATTTGCGTTAATTTTACATCATGATATTATCTTTATGTTTATTATATTTAGAATGTAATTAACTATTTATTTATACGAAGCCTTTTTTTTCTTTTCATTTATATAAAATTCTAAAGCCTATTTTAAAATTGTTATATTTAGTTATGTTTATAATAACTAAATTTTAAATTTAATTCTGGGTTTCAACAACACAATTATTACCCACTCATCAACACTTTCACGTGTCATGGCAGAAAAAATAAATTGAAAACCGGTATGACAGGTGTTATGCTACCACAACTTTAATCAGTATAATATTGGCATAAATCATTTGAAATCTAAATATGGATTTATCACTATAATTGACAATATTGCTAGAACATAATGTCAGCGTATTTTAAATAATTTCAGCACCCACAAATTTATATTTATATGTATTCTATCTAATTACTCTGTTCTTACTCATGGTATATATTATAAAACTAAAATTAAATAATTAATATTATCACTCACGTGACCTAATTGTGTAACCTATTAGTGATTATATTTTATTAAATTATAAATTCATATAAATATTCAGTTATGAATTAGATCATATAACTTAACAAATATCTTTATTCATATCAAATTTGTGATTTTAATATCTACAAACATCAGCGGGGATTCTTATCAAATTAGTATAATGAAATATGTATTTCATTTTCGTAATAAACACTTATTATAGCATCGTAAACGTTAACAGAAGTAGATAAAAACATTAAAATGTAAATAAACTACTATTCTTATTTAGGCTTAAAAATGATTTATTTATACGAGTAATAAAAACTTTATTAGTCGTAAAATTTCGTCTCATAATCAAAATATAATCAAGGTTCCAACATGACTTCATGACCAACCTTTTATTTAAAACGACAGCAGTCGATAAATATGTGATTAGGTAAATATTTGATAAAATAATTATGTGTAAATTCGTATTATTGGCCCTAGTCAAGATTGACGCTTATCTACCAATAAAAATGCCCAACATCGTCTGTTCTTAAAACATGTAAATTTGCATGTACCTTTTTATCAAAATAATATCTTTGAATAGATTAATATTAGATTAAGAAAATTAAGAAAAAAAAAAAAAAAAAAAAAAAAAAAAGATTTCAGGCGTGTAGTTAAGCATTGTAAGAAAATCATAACCATTAATTATTTTCCAATTTTTTTTTTTTTTTTTATCCAGTTAATTTATTTATTTAACAAGACTTATCAATAGATAAAATTGGTAGGTATGTTCATATATTATATACCTATTGTCATCATCCGAATTTGCCACCGCAGTTTTACATAAACACGGTATTTTTAACACCTTATTGTTTTGTTAACCTTAGACAGTCATTATCGATTATGCTATAAAATATTTAGATTTGTTGTATAGGCATCATTAGATATCCCCTATTTATATTATTTAGGTCATGAACTATAGATGTTTATGCTTATTTAATATTTGTCTGAAAGGTGTGTGGTTGGTACGCTTATATTTATAAAATTGTAATTTAATACTCAATCACGTAAGCTTAATAATAAACTGGGTGATAATAGAACGTGACTTGAGTTGACTGAGAATAGCGCGAATTTGAGGTTATACAAAGCTTAGCGCAATATTATTATTGATTGGGTACAATACCGCATCGTATTCTACAATCACATTGCCAAAAATAGCTATGTTATTACGTTCGCGTAAAAATTATGTGCTCTCAAATGAGGTGAAGCTTTTAAATAAACAAAATATCGACAAATAGACATAACGCGCTACTTAGCATCTTTATTATTTGACTTTAAATTCAAAAGCGTAATACTAATGGCACGTCTAGTTACATCCGTCTGGTTATTATTAATCAATTTACGTTCCCTAACATACAAATATTGTCACTGAGACCAAATATTTGAAATGTAATAAGTTACTGTTTGGTTGAAAAGAGTAATTGCGAAGTTTACTGCATTATAACGGTGAAACAAAACAATTAAAACTATATATACAAATTAGAACTATATATATATTAGGTATAAATAAATTACCTCCAAAACACTAATAAGTAATTATGCCTACTTATTGTTCATACTTGCATCTATAATATGTAGTTTTAAAAGTAAAATAAAATCAATCAATAAATCAGACTTCAGAGCGATAATCGAAATTATTTTTTATTCGCATGGAAAGGTTCATTTAAAGAGTGTGGTTTTCAAACTCACTATACTGATTGTGGCTGTTGAAGTACTTTTTACGTAATTATGAATTGTATTGTTTCTACTTATTTCAGATGTTTCAATTAAAGAGGATATTATTAATAGCGAGCATATTGATATGCGCACTAAATAATACGCATGGTGCTGACAAATACAGCCATGAGAATCGCCCTTATGAATTTGGATTTACAATCGATGGAGAGCAGCATAGACATGAAAAAAAAGGTAATATTCAGCCGAGTTTATTGCAGGCTCTTCTTAGCAAAAGCAACCTTCCAAACTGAGCATTAGATTCGACGCCCGCCGCGACGTTTCATAAATGCCTGTGAAAGCTTATTTGAATGAATAATTTTTTTTTCATATTAGTAGAAATAGTCAGTAGATGAAAAGCTGTTATCAAGTTATAGATGGCTACAGCACATAATAAATATACTATATATGTATTTTATAATAGGTTTCCTTGTCTACTACTGCTAATAAAAGTTATAAATATCATACACGTACCCCATCTATTTGAAGTCCTTGAAAGCCAATCGTTTGCATAAGTAGTCATCTCAGCCTAAAGACCAAAAAGTCAGCTGCCAAAACAATAATTTATGCAGTAGTTTTTTTTTCATAATTTTAGCTTACATTTGTAATTTTGTGTATGTTACATACTAACATCCAACATTAAATCGTAGATCTACTTAAATATTGAATGGTTTCAAAATATGGAGTTAATTTCAGTTTATTTTTCAGTCGTACCAAGTGTACAGGTTCACTGGTCGCTTGTGATTGTCAATTTATAATGTACCTGAACTCTACCTATCAACTAGTGGCTCCCCGCGGTTCCACCCGGGTTCCCAGGGGGATCTTTAATTTTCCCGGGATAAATAGTAACGTATTTGTTAATCCAGGTTATAAACTATCTGTGACCCAAATCTGTATAGTAGTTTTTGCGTGAAAAAGAAACACACATCCATCCATCCATACCTACTCACAAACTTTCGCATTTATAATATGAGTAGGATCAGTTAAACGCTACAACACTAACCACTTACTCGTTGAATTGGCTATTAAGCTCCTAATGAATTTAAAGAATTTCCATAATCAGCAGTTTATTATAAATTTACAATAAAAAACCGTCATCATATCGAAATTTGATAAGTTACATATAATAAACTTTAAATATATTATTCTAACGCATAAAGATGCCACTTACAAAATGAATTTGTAATATTAAATATATACAAGAACATTATTTAATAGCAATTCATCTCCAAACTTCGATGACATCATAAAATAAATAATGAAAATTCACTAGTCATTAGACTTTTGAGTATCAACAGATTGCTGAATTAGCAATTAATGGACATTCATTAAATTGATTAGTGAATTGATCATTCATTTCCTTATAAATAAGTTTTGTGTTAACAATTTAATAAAATCTGTATTGACCACTTACCTATTTCTACTACATTAATTGTAATTGAACACACTAAGTACTTTCATATAGAAAAAAAAATAAGGAACAAAATAACTAAAGAATAAAATATGCATCAAAAATAATGGAGCTTCTTCTTCTTTGTATAACACATACCTATATGTTATCATAGTGGCCCACTATGTAGTAATTTTCTTACAGATTTTGTAACATTGTTTATTTTTAGATGAAAAAGGCATCATTATGGGTGAATATGGATTTATCACCGCCGATGGGGTATATCACGTTACAGTATATGCAACAGACGAGTTTGGACATTTTAAAATACTTTCGATGAAAAATATACGTGTCAAACCATGTGAGTATACCATTAGCTGTATTTTTACAGATATTCTTTTACCAATAAATAACCCATTTAAAAATACAAAAAAATTATGAATAAACACTAATCTAATCTCTCTAGTCCTATAAAACTAGTTGAATCGATTTGGATAATATTTAGCAACATATTTTATTTACAATAAATTTATGTAGGATAATTATTATTACAAATTTTATAATATAATTATTATTACAAAATATTTTAGCATTACATCGTTACATTGTGATGGATTTTACGTACCTACAATCTACATACATATATATTAAAACAAATACCGTATTTTACAGATCCCACAGCTCCTTCGAGGCAAGGGCATTCTATCTCATTCCCATTGTCAGAACATGGACCTGCGGCTCCAGCTCAGTCCCCATCACTGGCATTATCACCGCCTCACACACAGTCTCCATCTGTAGCTGTTGTCCCGGATCAGGCTCCACCTATCCGAGAGGCTCATAAGTTTGAACCAGTAAAGAATGAGGTGCCATCTAAGTCATGCTCACATTGCAGCCTTCCTACTACTACTACTACTCGAGCACCACCCCTTGCACTACCTGCTTCATTACCAGTATCTGCGCCACAATATTATAATAAACCTAGTGCTACAATTAACGCTCCCGGAGCAGGTAATCCTCAATATACTCAAGAAGCACTAGGACCTCAAACTGATTATCCAAACGAACAAAGTAAATCTCAGCAAAACAGCATCGGGAGTCAACAAAATAATAGAGGCAATACACAACAAGAGTTCGAACAAAGGGTTAATCTACCTCAAAGACTACCTAGTCAACAAAACAATTTACAGAATAGCAATATCCAGAACAACCCCCAACAGGATTTACCGAAACGTCTTGGTTCATCTTCGAGTTACCCAGATCAAGAAAGATATAACCAAGTTAACAATATTTCTGACCTAGGAAATCACGCTCAACAAGGAATCGTACAAAATCTTGAAAGAAAACAAGTTGATCAAAAATCAAATAGCAATATAAACAGTGCAAATGGACCAGAGCAACTAAACGAACCTTTACTAAAATACCCTGCCCAACAAGAAGTATCACAAAATAGTCCCGTCGACTTAAATAGATCACTCAGCGGACAACAATTATCTCAGCACGTTAACGGACAAAACACTGCGCAACAAATTGGTCTGCAACAAGAAGTATCACAAAACAATCCAATTGACCAAAATAAGCCAGACAGCGGACAACAATTATCTCAGCAAAACGTTAACGCACAAAAGAATATTGCTTCGCAACCACGTGCAGGCGCTACCTCTTCCATTGGAGGACTAAGTGATACAGCAAAACAAAATGACCGATCCGAACTAAATCCCGTTTCGGGATCACGAACAGCAAAGCAATATGAACCTCTTGAAGAAACATCAGCTTTCAAGCCAGTAGGAAAATCACTCAACTCTGAATCGCCACAAGTAGGTCTGTCTAAGAAGCCCATGTTAATTGCGGCTCAAATGCAAATTGTGGATAGAAATACTGATATACATCATAAGCGACCTGGTGAACAAGATGGACTACCTAAAGGTTTAACCGAAGATGATATGACGCATCTTTTATATACTTTTAATTATACTTTAGGGTTTCAAGGGCATTTTGAAGAAGGCTATACCAATGGTGCTAAACAGGGCTACTATTTTGTGACTGGCAGAAATGGAGTTAGAACGAGAGTTGATTATGTAGCAGACAGTAAAGGATTTAGGCCCAAAATTTCACAGGAGGTGCTCGATTTGCTATCCGATGATGTTCCTAAGCCGGAAACTGAGAAAGATGAAAAATATGGACTTAAAGGCTACGAATTTAAATGGTTGTATTACCCAATAGAATCAAAAGTGTGATAAAAATTTACATAGTATAAATACCAAAATTGACTATACGTTTCGTGTTTTAAAATATAGTTTATAATGTGTATGGTGTAATAACGTGTGATGCAACTCAATGAGAAAAAGGGTTACAAAATATAGTATTAAAATAGAGTTATAATAAATACTGCCACCTAAAATAATTTCATTTAGTTGATATTATAATGTAGACATATTATTATTTTAACATAAATAAAAATTAAAGACATAAAGTATTGTTTAAAAATATAAATCCTAAAAATAAATCGTATTTGTATGCTTTGTCAAACAAACCAAAAAAATATAAAATCTTTCCTCTTTATATGCACACAAGAAACACATAAGAAACTTTCCCCGTTTTTGCCACATCATTAATTGGTGCTCCGCTCCTATTCGTCGTAGCGTGATGATATATCGCCTTCCAAGGGCTATCTAACACTGAAAGACTGAGATTATCGCGTTCAAGCAAACAAACAAACTCTTCAGCGTTATATATTGGGCAGCATTATCAAATAGTGTAGGCTAACATTAACTAAGATGACGTCAGAAGCCGAGCGACAGTAATGCCATCTTGTTTCATTTTGCTGAACTACCAAGATATTGATCAAAAATGTTATCTTAACAAATAGTAGGTTTGTTTCGAAGGCATTTTATAATCTGGTGATTTCTACAATAGATAAGAGATGTCCCTTTGTGACATAGGATTATCCCAAGGAACTAAGTCACTTATCGAAGATTTCCCGTATAAGAAACGTTAAATGTTTGGTTTTTAATAAGAGGTAGAATTTACTCACCATGTTTTGTACATTTTATTTACGGAACTCGCACTAGCTGTCACTAAGTATATTTATGTAGTTAGTTATATGTAGATTATCATAATGTTCAAATTTACGTTTCTATGAGAAAGGTGTAAATATTGGTTTTATTTTGATTTTTAACATAACAACTTAGAAGCATTCTTTTTGATCGTATGTACTAATGTGAACATTTATCAGTGATATATATATCGCTTTAACTGTTTACTTACAACAACTTGCTAATTCATTATTTCATGTATCCGACAAAAAAAATATGTTTTAGGCAATGAAATGCATCTGTAACAATTACCATACTGCCCACTTAATATCAGAGATAAATATTAAATATATAATTTTATCAAAACTCTGAGGTTTCTTCAAAAGAAAACGGTTTTTTATAATAACACCCAATAAAAACTAGATTTAATATATTATTAATTACATTAATTTATGCTTTGAATATTAAGTATTAAAAAAGTATTACTATTTTTGAAAACTATTATGCACTGAAATAATAATTATTATGAGAGTTAGTTTTTTGGTGTTCATTGTCACGGTAATAAGTACCTATTTACAATAACTGAGTGTTTAACTGAGGTAATGTCGTGACCCAGCCGCAATAATTCAATTGTACTTATAACAATCACAATAAGGGGAAAATTGCATAATATTCGCATTAATGAATGAATCTCTGTAGCTACCTGCTGTCGATACTATCTCTGCGGGCTTTTGGCGGGAAACTACGAGCAGTCTTACCAAAGCCGGCGCGTGCGCAACACGCGTTCATTATTTAAATTCTAACTCAATGCGATCGCGAACTCGACGTCTTGTCTCCTATTCTTTGTTTTAATAAATTGTCTAAATGGAAGTATTGAGGACACACCTCATTTTCTATTGTAGCTATTCTCTTTAACATGGTGTGACTATGCTTTGTTATCTTATAAAAGAAGTGTTAGTTCTACTTTCTTAAATCTCAAACAAAACAAGCCCATGTGGATGTCAATTTAAATCATCACTTAAATTGAAATTGGACGATCTCAGATCAAAGAAAAGCTTCATTACATCAATGTAAGTCAGCTTTAAAGTTATAAAATTGATACTAAAACGTTTCAAACATATGATATAGTATTATTATCTGCACTTGCAATGATCTAATCAAATAACTGGTCTGCAGAAAAAACAGGAGTGCCGCTTTATTACTTATTAACAATAAATAAAAAAGTAAAAGGTGTTTTGCTTCACCCAATAAACGCAAATTAACATTTAAACATTTACCTGGAATTAAACACTCTAACAAAGATACAATACAGTGTTAATAAAAGACCAAATGGTTATGATTACAATAAAATTATCTTGTACTTAATCATATTATATGATGATCAAGATCGTATTGAACCAAATGATCTCTCTGTTTGAATTATTTTTTGATAACATCTTGAGGAAAATCAGTTGTATGGAAATAAAATATACAAATTTCTTATGATTCACAAAAACTCTTTTAGGATTCTTTGAAATAGTCGCAGAAACGAGAACTCATTAATGGCAACCGTGCTAGTTGTTCAAATAACTAATTACATGGAATAAAAAAGGATACAATTTTTCACTCCAAAGTCATTCATCATTCTCTCTGAAATGAAAGCTAAAAAAGTTTGTTATGTCTGACCTTTTATATTAAAATTCCATTATTACTAATATTTTACTGTGTCGTTCTGTAGGTTTTAAATAACAAGGCACAAAACAATTTATCTTCAAGAAATTGTGTGTGTGATCGCTATGAAGCCGTGGTCAAGTTACTTTTTAGTAAGAATATTCGTTACCGCACTAACCGCGTAACTTCGTTTTCCTAACGTATGGTCGGAAGTAAAGTTTTTCATAACTGAATTTATGTTCCTGTTTCATATGTGGTAACTACTTTCACACTTATATTTCATTTGAAAGATCATTTATTCTACACTGACAACTCTAGTATTACTTACATATTATTTTTACACCTACTGATTGTTTTGTTTCATGATTTGTAATGTATAAACCTACATCCTAACCAATAAGTTTTATAAACACCGAAGTGAGCATATTTGCTATTATGATTTCACGCCTAAACAATAAAAAATATCTAATGAAAAGGTACATAATCATGAATAAACTACATATATTTCCCCGTATTCGTACCGATACGGTAGGTACTACTAGGAGTAAAACCGCGGGGCGGAAGCTATTCCTTATTACTTTTTAGGAAATACAAATAGGTATACCTATATGTTTTTAAAATTACCACAGCACTATCACTCGTTTAGAGTGACATAAAATCCTAGAATACATAGGACAACTTCCAAAACGTCTAAGCGCCTGGTATCAGCATTTATATTATTACATATCTGATGACACGTGAACGGTTATATTTATTTGATATAATAAAATAATTTGTAAAGACGTGTTCACCTAAAAAAGAACAATGCTGAGGTAAACTTGAACGACAAGTTTTTCTTAATATAAGGGATACCTGATACCAATCGGCCAGATTAGGATACTAAGTTATGTAGGTTTCTTTTAATAAAACTGGGTATATTATGAAGCGTCTTATTTTCCCCAAACTTTTTTTCCGTTCCTTAACATGGGTGGAGTTTATAAAATGCATACTTATATTATATCTAGTAATTAAATCCAGATACAGTCCTAGTGGGAACTATGTATTTTACCGGAAAATTACAGTCTGGAAATTCTTTATATAAGTACCTACTCAACCAATTACGACATTACCCACGTTAAAAAAATCCCACTTTGTTGCAATCAAGACTGCGTGCGTGTACGCAGTCACACAAAAAATATTCTAAAACCTCACCAGGCTTTATAAGCATACACACACATTTTCATATACCCGGGTATGTTTTAAGCAAAAACAGAACATTATATTAAACTTCGTGATAGCTTAATTATCTTTGCCATTCGCAACACGCTTGAAATAAAAAAATCCATGAATGCATCACGAAAAGTGACTAATATATAAAAACGATTTTTGGTATTCATACTATTTAACTCAATACTAAATTTCAAATTACAGTAAGTAGTTAGGTAAAAAAATATTGATCGTAATTCATTAAAAAAGAAAATTTTTGGTCAAATTATTATAATTCGAAGAGTAGCGCTTTTAAAATGTAATAGATCTTGTTATTGAGAAGAAACCACACCAAGCTCTTGAGCTCCCTATAGCGACTGCACTTCCGTTGTCTTTACCACAATATAACTATATCTACACAGCCTGCTTTACAATAGCTTAGCTATCAAATTACATATCATAGTTTCTACGATGTGATTAAATATACCTATATATCTTCATACACACGAAAATATCACATTCCTAGCTGTATCTACATATCTAATATCTTAGTATCTGAAGGGTTAATGATTCGAGAAGGTTTTGTACTTAAATAATATTATTTATAAATAAACAATGAAAGCTATTATGCAACTATTCAGCATAACATGTGATAACCAGTCCAAATAAGGAGTGTTTTAATCAGCTGTCAATTGTTCCTATTTCTTTTAGAACGTATAACATTTTCTTATGGATTCGCATCGACCGTTGTCTATCATACCGAAAGCCAATACAAAATAACTGTTTATTATGCAAGGTGCATATAAATTTTCACTATCGTTCAATGTCCCATTGTACTGACACTTTCTATAGTAAAGATCGCCTTAATATTTATTGTATTCATAACAATTACGTATTTGCTTTGTTTACGCGAGTGGAATTCGATGTCACGAATATTGGTTGGTTGTGATCATGTCTTTAACATTTTTATAAATTAGGTTTTCATTATACCATCACTATAAGCCAGATCGATTAATTACTCATAGCTAAGTAACCCCGATAACTTTTTTTAAAATTTTTCAATAAGAATAATATAATCTAACCAAAACTTTTAGTGCTATATGGTCTTTAACCGGTATGAACAAAAATACGAATAATTTGATAAATAAATATAAAATATTTTTAATTAATTACATAACGATTGTTTCAGTAGAATACACAAAACCACAACAAAAATTTCCGTACCTATTTGGCCAATAAATAATTAAATATCCTGGGATATCCTGGGACATTTTTCATACACGGCCAATCTGATTCCAAATTGACTATTAATAATATTGAAAACGCCAATGTTTTATTGTAGAGCTGATTACCCGGCAAACAATGGGTATCGCTGAGCATTCATTAAATTTGCATAGGCATTAGAGCGTCAAATTTTATATGTGGCATCTCAATGTCACAAACCTGTGTGACGATGACGATAGTAATCAGCGCAGGCGCAAGCGCATGTACCCATTGATGGACGCCAACGCTTAACCTTGTCACAAAACTAGAGCACGTGAACTCGTAGGTACGCTGTAGACAGTACAATATTTATCTTTTTAACCGACTTCAAAAAAAGGAGGAGGTTCTTTTATTCTACTGAGGAGGTTGTAAAGCTGAACCTTACACGTAACATTGAAAAATACAATTATGTAACCTATATCGTAATTTTATTATATCAAGTAACTGTAACCAATAATTTTATTGATTGATACCACATGCAAATGTTATTTTTGGAATACAGGCATATTGAACAAACGGTTTCAATATGGATTTAAAACATCTGTAATTCATACTTGTAGTTCATACCTACTATGGTAAATGACAGTTTAAGAAAAAAAAACTGGTTTTCGTGAAATATTACCAAAATTGTGAAAGTTTCAGCAATGAATATAGTGAAACTATAAAGTCCAGTCCTTATTTAATATTTGTAATGTGTTGCGCGTGAGATACGGCCAAGCTGGATTCAATTAATTTAACAAATAAAAGTTGTAGTTTTGTGACCCAGTCTTGGACAGGGAAAATCCATTAATGGATATCCCAGTCTTAGTCTAAGTTTATCTTTATTTTATGGCTAACACATCAAAAAAAACTAATTTTGATTTTAATTAAGCAATACTATTTTACAAGTGAAACTTCCTGCTCACCGCCTTAACGATTTCCTTAAGAAAAGCCGTCGTTGTCAATTTCAAATAACCTTACACTTTGTATTCGCGCAAATTTGTACATATACCTGAATGTATTGAATAAAACTTTAAAACTTAGATAGTTCGATGTCTAAAGTCTATGTTACAGTGATCCCAATGTAAAAACATTCGCTCATGTCCGAATTCTAGATGTTTCTTTTAATTTTTGGCCATTACTGGTACCGTGGCCACGACTGGTACACTTACGATACTAATGTATTTTTTTGGTTTCAGAATCATCAAAGCAGTTGTGGGATGAAAAATGTTTAGCCGAAATCTTCTTCTTTTGGTAAGCAACATTCCCTTAGTATATATTTTCATTAATTATAAAAACAATATTATTTACAGCTACTTAAGTATGTACATAGAAATCTCAACTTAATAAATTTAGAAAAGTTTCTATCCGATCAACACAGATTCAGGATTCAATAAGGTAGCCCAATATCTACATATTTCCCAAGAATTATTACCGTTGACCAAAATGACCATATTTTTTTATATTAATTGAGTTTCAAAATACCTATGTTTAAATTTAGATGAATAGGTAATAATATTTAATGTCAAAGTTATTATGATTTGAGTACTTAGGTACTCAACTTTAATATATAAAATAAAAAAAATATTTTTAATAAATTACATCGAATAAATATTCAAAAAAGTCTAATAATAACAATTAAATATAATTGTGAACTAGGTAATAATAATTATTACGAGTAGTATTACAATATCAATTTTCTTCTTTTAATGATTTAATTATCTTTATGTAAGGACATACCTGGGTAGTTTTAGCGATTGATATCAACGAAGTTAAGTGTTTTCAATTTATTTGCCCATTAATGTGCAATGAACCGAAAAACAGTTAACATTTTATTGCACATTGACTTCCTCGTTTCCTATTTGCAGATTCTTTACTTGTGTGATGTAATATCATAGACATGAATTTCACTTTCTTATGTTTAGTCATCAGTCAGTACCTTTTATGTGGAGCCTATGCGGTAAGATTTATTGAACAATACTGTTTGTTCTACAAGTGTTCAAATTAGAGAAACAAGATCTGATTATAATACAATATACGATTGTAACACGTTGTGTATGTAATATTTTTACAAATCTCAAATTTACCAATACGTGCAGTTAGCAAATCCGCGAACCAGTTTTTGAATGTAATATTGGCTTAGAAATCCAATCTGGTTTCGAACATTTTCTTTTTATTTTAAACATGAGCATGATATAGAATCATAAATCGGTTTTCCATTTATCGCATTAATATTTCACTTAATCTGTAATTATTTGCAGGTTTATACTAAGGATGTAACTTGTATAAAAGATTATAAGGTACGAGTATGAGTGAACCCACTTAAATTAATATTTCGAAATATTTTATATATTTTAATTAAAGTAAACATGATTTTGAATAGTAGAATAATGTACTTATCTTAAATTGATCCCCCTTTTCCGTACCTATACTTTATTCAAATGAGTGTGTATAAACATACAGATGATATAAATGATGATTTCAGAGTCAAAGTTATGTCTGTAAAGCATCAAGGTCGGCTCGTCGAAGTGCCAATAGCATTAATAATAATATACCTACACATGACCCCTACATACCGAGGTCAAATGCCGTAATTTATCAGTGTTCTTCCCTAGAATGCAAATCAGTGGCACTGGAATCCATGACTCAGGTCACATCCCCGAAAATAGTTTTAAAGTCTTGTTTCCTTCAGACTTCTGAAAAATACGCGTGCGAAACAATAAGATACAACTATTTTAAAAACATCGACAAGCTATTGTTCTTATCGAGCAATGTACGTAACAAAACATTTTACTTAGTCGATTGTTTAGTTTACTCAGATGGTGGGCGAATATGCCACAAAAAGGACGATGTTGACTCATATACAAAATTGGTTGACACTGGAACTCTGGTGAGGCCAAATGAGACTAACGTGCTTTCACAGGAAGAATTCATATGTGAACAAGGTTCAGATAGAACAATAAACTGTGACCTCAATCCTTATGTACCTTTCAACGATGGTCTTAAACGGAAGAATACGAATAAAAATGACGGCGACATTCTTTTAAAAACTGGTACATATTTAGCAACACTAAGTAAGAATTGCATCGACTCGTGGTGCGGATACAGTGGTCGAATATTGTCAACTCGAAGAAGTAGTGCAAGATATGAAACCCCAGGTGGCAAAGTGTACCGTTGTTACTATGCCAAAAAACAGCAAATTTGTAAAGAACTATATAATAAACAAAAACTACTGTATAATGCTCGAGGTTGGCTAAGTGCTAGATAATAAAATTACCTAATCGATTGTTTTTTTATTATATTGTAATAATCAACAAGTGACATCATTTTTATCGTTCAATTATTCTATTAACTGTAGTCATGTACTCAACGAGCGATTGATGAAGATGATGAGTAAGTACATCAATTATTCACGTTAAATTCTCATCATGTAGTGGTATTGTAGCGAATACAATTGAATTAATCATGTTTATTGTTTTGTAATCTAATTAGAATTGATTTTTGTTCATGACTTTATAAATAATTTTCAAAGAATGTGATGAGTGATGGCGTAACTTAAGCCATAATTTTGCTGACTTTTTGACTTAAACAGAAAATCTGTTTAAGTAAGAATAGGGAAATGAACATTAAATCATAAGCCAAGGTTATTTGTTTATTAAATATAATAAGCCTAATTTTTTAGACACGATCAATCTGATTCCGAACGAGCTTGTACTATAATATCTATGGTAAACTACTACTAAGTAATAGATTTATAGGTATTTAGATACAGAGCTAATGTTGATAGAAATGTTTGACCTGGTTTTGGAGGATCGATAGAACTTTAAGTTTGTACATACCTACATTTCGTTTGAATTTTGACGAAGGGTTGATTGCGACTGTAAATCTATGAGCAACTTAATAGAAATTCAATCCATAATTATTTTTTTATGTAACTTTTGGTACTCGTTAGTGTGGAGCTTTATTTATTGTTACGAGGGCTATACGGGCTCCGATGACGCTCAGAGAGTGAAAGTAAACGGACATCCAGTTCCAACAGTTACAATATTCTACACGCAATCACACACAGGACAAGATCCAATTTTACTTGATAAAACCTGATTTTATTACAGTTACATAAAATGTTATATAATACGTATATTTTTCTGGTTTGCCTTTCCGAGAGACCCTAGTAACCTTATTATTGTGGAATTGCTAACGTAAGTTACAAATAATGATTTGGTCTTTTAATATGTTAATTTAATAAATTTTGAAGCAACAAACTGATATTAATTACAACAATATCAAATTATTTCTACGTTATATATTTTTATTGCCCAGATGAAACGGGTTCTAAAATCACAAGTGTATGAAGAAAAACAACAATTAACAATTACGTAGTTCCAACATAAATTTTTAGAGTCTCACAATGTCAAGAATTGGAATTAAAGTGGTAGGTGTTTACATCATATGTACTTTTATTTGGCTTTCTACTTTTGTTTGAGTTTTGAGAACAAATAATTGCACTCACGCGCATAAATAAAAGCAGTAGGTACCTACGTAATTTTGCAGGGTTTTGTTTTGTATCGTATCTTTAACGAGAATGAATTTAATAGTAATTTAGGAATACCTCTCGAGGTACATATCCTCATACCAGCAATATATCTAAGGAGTCATAATATGATGGAAATAACATTATTTTATTACAAGTACAAGTGATTTATAATATAACTAAAACAGGGTTAAGGTAGAGCATGTCATTAGTGACATACTTAGTGAAATTAAGTGGCGCAGTGAGACGTCCACAGCATCTTGTTGCAATATCTTCGGAGTTACATAACACAGTAGTAAGCTATTTATTAAAGAAATGTTATAAATAATGAGCGCTTTTGTAAGGTAGCATAGGTCGGTATGTAATCATTAACTTGAATCTAACAAGCAATATGTACTAAGTAGTATTACGGAACTAATCTTGCTTTGACCATGTTTTATTTTTATTTTTTAACTGTTGGTTTAAAATAAATTGCTTGATATAGGTACTTATTTTGATGTAATTTCCACCTTTTCGTCAAACGTCAGATTTTATAATTATGAGGTACGTAACTAACAATCATTAATATAATTGTCAATGAATACGAATAAGACAATATGCTATACTAATTACCATTTTGACAAGACAGCGTGCTTAAATCTCAGACAATAGGCTGACAAGAACATTTCGCACTGCTTTGCTCTCGACCATGATCGGAAGTCAGTGGACAAAATGCAGTTAGATTGCCACAATACGCATTCTTAGCAGATTGTTAACACTGGGAGCTAAGCGCGCAACACGCTGATATGGTCGCTAGATAAAACATTCTAATGCCGACTATAACCAGTGATGACGCGTGTAACGAAGCGTTAAACGTTTTGTACTTAACCGATACAGATCGATCAAGAGTTATAATACTTCTTGGGTAGTTAGTTTAGTTTTACTGCAATCTGTAAGAATCATATAATGGAAATATCAAAACACTGAATCAAGAAGAACGAAATAAACCAAAAAAAAATTCTGATCCACTACTTTAAGGTGTGTAATTATTGTGAAAACAGAAAGAGAGTAGGAAGTTAACCAATCACAACTTCTAACGTTGTTCGAATAGTCTTCGATTGTTTCTCGCAAAAAAATACACTAGAAGCACAAATATGAAACCGCCTACATTACAGAAAACACCCAACTGACAGACCAAATCGAGCTTAACTTATGATTACGTATTAAAAAGTTAGGTATGTAACCATTTAAACATTAACTTCCGCATGTATTGCAAAATACAATAGGTGTATCATGAATATTTATTTATTTACTAACACATACGATTGTGACGATGTTAGTTCTAGATGACAGCGGGTTGACTGAAACCATTATTAGCGACGTGCACGCATTAGCTTCACTATAGAATGTTGTCACGGTTTCAAAATTGGTATCTTCTCATAACTGCTAATTTTATGGTAGGTATATATCATTACCTGGTTAACAAAAATCTCTACCCGTATAAATAGAATTAGACAACCTTAAAGCACAGAATCTTTCGAATTATAAAGAAAAAAGTGAATCATGGATTACCTATAACAGGGTTATATGGCTTAGGGGGATAATTACTAAATGGATATTTGTGTGACCTGTGCAGTCACTTTAAATTTCAATGCGTTTTTCCTTCTATTAGCGGAATATATTACAAGCGTATGATACGCAATTTATCTCAGAAGTGAAAGTGTTTTTGTTTTTAGTTTACTTATTGCATTAAGATTTGTGTTAATAAATAGGCCAACTGTAAGACCGGTGACCACCAGTTCACTACCGCAAATGGCTTGCAGTAAGACAAAGAACGAATGTGGAGCAAGTTATCGAGCTAGTAACAGATGCTTGTGTAATACACGACTGTTTCGAATAGGGCTGTAATTTTATCTATATCTAACTAAACGTTTCAACTGATAGCGGTGCGGATATTGTACAGTTGGACCGTTATAAATGCAAATACTTTCTTTACATTTATTTATTTATTTATTTATTTATTTATTTATAGGACAACCAACAAAACATACATACATACATTTAAGAAATAAACTATTTATCCTACTAATGTATGTATGGTATGAGTATGGATGGATGGATGTTTGTTATTCTTTTACGCAAATACTACTAAACGGATTTGGATGAAATTTGGAACGAATGTAGTTTATATCCTGAATTAACACATAGACTTTTATCCCGGGAAAATTGAAGATCCCCGGTTATGCAGATGAAACCCCGAAGAGTCACTATTTAAAATAAATAATATAATTAAGTAAATCGATGTAGATACAGCCCTACAGTGAGCGAGTGTTCTGGCAAGTGGCGACCCCACCCGCCAGTTCTCTGCCACTCTCACGGTGACCATTAGGATACACCCACTAATTTTACATAAAACACGTAGGTATCTATGGGTATATATAACATTGACCCAGTTGCAAAACCTCAGTCTTGTTGAAATTGAAACTATCACGAATGGATTTTCATAAGCTCTCATTAACATACTTCCAATGAATGATTCAATGCGATTGCGGAAATATGAATAGGTACTACTAATTGACATTGCTTTAATTTAAACAACGTGTAGCTAATGCATTTAAATATATTATAATGTAGGTGCAATAATTGTAAACAACTTGTACTTAGGTATGTATTCTATATTTTGGCCTTGGCCAAGCTCTAGTACATGTCTAATGGTTTTACCATTGAAACAAAATGTTAATCTTGATTATATTTATACTAATATTTTCATTGATATATTAATTTCTCCTTAAATAGAGCATGATCTCAAACTATAAACTCACCACAGTGCTTTTTATAGAAAACAACACTATCGCCTCTCCAAAAAATAATTACCAAGTGCAATGAATAACTTTTCCGTGACATTACATCATTATCTTAACATATTCATCCACGTTCCTCACGCACTTTCATTTCCTCTAAATGAGACGCTTATCAAACAGCTGTCACCACTATATTATTATTCATGGTATGAAACCTCGGAACAAAAACAAGCTACTTACTCGAGAGAAACGTTAGTTGCAATGAAACAGGCAAATTTTCTCATGGCCGCTGTTTTTTCTCGAGAAATCCACAATAATGGGTGATTAGGTTGTTAATGTTATCATCAGTTTCATCGCCTCAAACATGAATATAAATGTAATAAGAAAGATACATAACTTCAATTAAAACAACATGATTGCAATAAAATTAAGTTTTTCTTATTACAACGTTGTGTAGTCATCACATTACTTTCTATAAGCATTTGCTCGGTTTCCCGGATGAGTAATAAAATAAACCTAATTCATATTCTAAACAGGCAATACCATACCATTGGTTGTCACAACACCTATTATGTGCGAGCTTTTTACACGCTTTTATTTCCTAACTTTCTCCTGTTTGTTTAAACCTTGTAAAATAGATTTCACACACAATATTTTCAATATACGTGTAGCTGGTTTTTGTGTGTATCTTAAATTAAATTATTATATAAATTTTATAATTATAATATCGCTACTTATTTTAGTATCTTGTAATGAAACCTCATGATTGCGTTCACATTACATTTTGGTCCATAACATTAACAATCCTTGTTCACGAATTTTGACTTTCAGCTTCATACCATTATCCAATCAGCTTCTGCATGATTTGAATATACCAAATTGGCCAGTCACGCTTCCATTTTTTCGTCTCACCGCCCTTTTCAATAGCTGCTATGTTCCGTAGGTACACTCGTCCGCCAACAGTATATCGAGCATTGTATCAAATAGCTAACACATTTAAAGAGCCCGAAATTAAAATAGGTGCTATTTCAAGATTTTTTAGAAGAATTAGGTTCTATCGTTTTCCTTACATTAAAATATAATTCAAAAGCAACGTCAATTATTTAATTTGAAGTTCGATTAATTTATTCAATGTCATAACTATAAGCCTTGTATTATGTAATTATGTAACATGATGCATCATAGTGTTTAGAAATCTTGAATCTATTCCGTATTTGTACCAAGGCATACATTTTTGTTTACCACATCAAGTTATTTGCCAGTTAGCGTCAGCTACACTGACTTTTAATTATCTTACTATCGTGGGCTAGATTTCACCTAGATGTTATTATTATTCTATTAAAATAAATAGAATAAGGGAGAAAGTATATTATTTACAGTACTTCTTAATAAAGGCAAGGTCACCTTAATATGTCGCATGTTTTAGCCTTTGGACACACTAAATGGCACATGATATCGTGTACCCGTCTCGGTATAAATTGAAAGCGATGACCGTCGCATGTCGGTCTAGGTCGCCTAATAATAACCGATTTAAAACAGAAGCGCTAGCGATTTTTTGTTTATAGCTAGAATAATATTACTTAATGACTGTTTAATTGTATTATAGTAAAGGTTCATTTTCTAATTATAATCCAAGTCGAGGTCAGCAGCATTGCAAGACAAACTTTGAGAACATGTCTGATGTCATCCTGATTAAAAAACGTATACTATTCCAATTATTACGGTGCTTTATCGAATAAAGAAACGAAACCGGTGAAATAACCGTTTTATCCTTAATTGGCATAAACTTTCTCCATTTAATATGAATAGTTATGATAGTTCCTTACAAAAACGTAATTCACGTTTGCATGAACATGCCCGTGTTCTGTGTCAGGATGTAATTGTATTTAAAAGTAAGAAATGTGGTAATCAGTATGTACATAGTCTACAACCAGATTTGGCGTGTGTAAAAGCTACACAATACCAAGATTAATTAAATCGTCCTAAGATAAATATTTGATATTAAAATAAAATTATTTGTTAAAATGTTACTGTCATAACTAACTTTTCCTCTATGTGGATATTGCACTAACTTAAAACCTCAAAATTAGCATTTTGTTTCCTTTTTTAATTGAGATTAAAACCTTAAAAATATAAGCATGGGTTAACCATATTTAAAAATAAATTATTAGGTATCTATTTAAAATGTCAAGATTCGACAAAAAAGGACCGTGCAATTAATATGATTGAAAATATTTTTTTGTCATAGACGATAGAGTCAAGGTTTACTTGCGCAGCCAGTGAGACGTCGCATGCGCATCACGAGTGCGTGACGATTTACACGCAATATACCTAAGTGCTAAATTTACTAGTAACTAATTAGCCCAATTTACTTGACATCTTAAAACTTAATTCCTCTCTCTTTCGCAGCCAAGTAAATGCTATATCTAAACGACATTTTGATAAGAGAAATTTCTGTCTGGTAACACGAAGACTTCAGAATGTACCTGTAAAATCAAGAACACGAAGATAATAAGCAAATTAATACACAACTCAGTATTGTACCTTGGATCGTAATATCCATTTGAGCGCAAACGCCTCACCAAGGATCATACACAATAGATTATTTATACAAGGTCTTCGCCAAAAGCCCACGTTCAATCAGACCTAACGTGTAACATGACAAATGCAATTTATTTTGCTCCCACAAATGTACAAACAAATGGATAATAAATATTTCTTAGGATTAACATTGACTCCAGATTACTCTACCCTAAGTAGGCGTAGGGAAAAGCTAGGTTATCGTAATCACATTTGTAAAATTATCGCCGGTTTCAATACATATTAATTTTATTTTGGTCTTGAATTACATCATTATCTGTCCAAGGTATTGTATACGCCCACAAAAAACTAATTATCGCTATTGTCCAGACTCAGTAATACGATACTCGAACCGTGTCAGGTTGGCTTAGCAGTTTTTTTGTATCAGTGAAGTGATACATGATTAATTCTATGTAAAATGGATGAGTAATGTGATTTTCAGTCGTCAACATCAAGCAGAGCGTGCAATTTAAAAAAAAACAGAGTGTTTGTATATAAAAAAAAAACAATGCTATCAGTGAAGCGACAATACTGTAGGTGACTAACAACAATACAATACAATGCGAAAGCCTTGTTCAGAAAATTCACCCATATACCATTCAAGGCTTCATTCACAAGTGTGAACGTCGGATTCAATGTCACATAGACGAAACTAATGATTATCGCATACATCTTTATGTGTCAGCCCCAATCACATGCCTAAATCAAGGGTATTTTAATTGCTTCCCAATTAAAGAAACCAATAAAAACGTAGGTAATACAATGTTTTTTTCTAAGAAATATGAATTCAGAGGAAACTTATTAAAAGTGGCGTTTCCTCCAACGTATTAGCTGCCCAAAGCAGTTTATATACTAAGCCACTTTTATAATGTTAAAAGTGTCATCAAAATTTGACAATATTGTTTTTATCATAGAAATTTACATTCTAAAAAAATTGCATATTATATGGTTACATATTTTCACATACTTTTTTTGTAATTTCATAAAATGTATTTCTACATCGTTCAACTATTTACTACCGATATAATACTGCAAGATCATGGTCATATTACCAAACATATACCTACTACTTGTACCTACTAGTACATTTGTAACTAGGAACTCAAAGCATATATCGCTAGAAAATAATGTGTGTAATACTCGCAGCGTGACTAAAACTTATTAAAATCCAAATGTTTATACGAAAGTAGTCATTATTTTATTGCCTTCCTATATTTGTATGTGGCTGGCACTATATGTCCGGCTACACTATCGCAATCAGTTAAGAATATAGTTTAACAATTAAAAGAGGTACTAAAGCATAACGTCTGTACTAATATTATAAAGTTGATGAGTTTATTTAGTTGAACGACCTCATCTCACTTGAAATTTGATTTTAGTATTGGATCGTCCATTTATCAAGATATGCTATAAACCAAAGTTGTAGCGAGATGTTATACCGCTCCTATTGAACCGAAGCATCATTGAAACATGTCGCAAAAATGGGGAACGTGACACTGACGTAGTTGCGCGGGTCAGCTAGTTATTTATCAAAAATAAATTTATTTGAGATGATTAACGCCCGATGTTAATAATCTATCTCCAATCCGTAATTAAAACCAACGAGTTGTCAAAATGGACGGATAGCTTATTGGCAAGCAAAAACTATCATTTTCGAACAGATTCGATCGATCGTAGATCGAAGATAGATTGATTTTAAAGCTTCACCCAGAAAATGGATTGATATATCAATCTTAGATAGCAAAAAATGGATCAGGATTGATTATTGACATCGGGCGTAAGAAGTATCAGATTATGATAAATTAGTCATATATCTATCAGTTTTAATATTTTGAAATACCTACTATGCTTAGCATGGATGATAAAACACGAGATGTGTGCTTTATGTAAGTACTTTACATTAAAGGAGGTACCTACGGTGAGTTATTTCCGTCGTGTGGGTGAAAGCGGTCACTAGCATCCTTCGTAATTTACCCTTTCTTTTTTACCTTATACGGTAACTTGACTAACAAATAAAACCCATAGATTGAAAATTGAATGAGTAGGTACATTTTATGGATTTAAAAATTCATCTATCTTCCTTGTACCTATATCGATAAAAATAGATATATATTTATTTGCCTTACTTGGCTTCCTAAACCATTGATCGGATGGTGATGAAACTTTAATAGGGTCTAAATTGATGACGCCCGCGAGTGTTTCTAGCTCAAAAATCATCTTATAAAGGTATGCAAACATACAACGCATAAACTTGTTTTAACTCACATGGCGCTACGTGCCTATGTATGGGATTCCAATGCGTAAGCATTTTCCTGGATTTCTGACTTCTGAGTGTACCTTTATAGTCAATGGCGTATAGATTTAATGTACCAAGGACCAACCTTCAAAATATTACATATATACATTTAAAAGCACGTTAATCAAATATAACCAAATTTACTACCTACTTTGAATATTATTACAGAAATTCCCACGTTTTTTAAAACAGGATTTGGACACACATAGTTTAATTGATATCATTATAAATGCTCGTTAGTCGAAGTTACCTTGATTATAAAAGGAAGCACTAAGACATGTCGACATAAAATAATAAATTTAGATCTAGATCAATTGACTATAAAAATAATTATGTGTAGATGCTGACTAATGAACTTTAAATTTGATACAATAACTCGTTCATGTGGTAATTTCAATTAGAAAGCCTGCGCATGTGTTTTCGGTACATGCCAAAGTGTCTCAGTAGGTTGTGCAACAGGTTGATTGTATAACACCAATGCAATACATGCTAATGTATTGGACTTCCGAACGGACATGTCAATTTAGTTAGCGACATGCACACGCGCTTATTGTTATACAGCAACACTTTATTTTGAAATAGCATTAAACTAAAATATATTTTTAAAGCAAACGTAAAATAATATCATTATTGTGGAACTAGAAATTTGCAAATGGGAACAAAATAGAGTGTAGGTACAAAAACGTTTCCATGTAGACATATTAATAAGCATAGTAAGGGCCGGACCCAGCAGTATAAGTAGCCAGTTGACCTAAAAACGCCAAAAGTTGGTATTGCCACAGCCACACTTCACAAGGACACAGGTAGCCTTACAGTTCTCTTATTATACTTACTTGCGTAACTATAACTATACCACACAAACTATAGGATTAATATCACATATATTTGAAGGGGCTCCATTCCCTACAGATTCGAGATTTCATTTACGTTTACGGGAAAGAAGTGCCCTTTTGTAGGATACTCGCGAGTAGGATTCAATTTTAATAAACAGTCACGACGGTTGAAATCAATGAAAATCATCATTAGCTACAACAACTAATTACCTAACAAAATCTACCTCCTTCATATAAATAATACGGTCGTCAAATATATCGACTATATACCTATACTAACGGTAGGTACCTGGTTATTATCTATGTTAATTACTGTGAGATTTTTACGTCATTAAATTTTCTCATGAAATTCAAATACAGTCATTCAATTACAGTCATAAAAACTACAATATAATATAATTACATTTTAAATTGTATCTTAATTGTTTAAGTTTTTGGTCGGAACAAAGGAATTTTTATGGCAATTATAGCTTTTTATCTAAGCAAAATAATTGTTGTATATGTATGTTATTCTAAGGCTTATCTTAGGTGCATAAATAAATGAAAAATCAACCAAATTAATTGATATAATTTTTAAAAATTATCAATACATATAGATTGCTCTATTAAAACCAGACGGATAAATTAACTTTTGAGCGTATAAACACACCTTGCAGACTTGTTAAACGTAAATTAAAAAAGCCTCAAGCTTGAGGTAATGAAAAACATAGGTTCTATGCGTCACATACTTCGGTATTTTTCGTCTTAAACGATTTGTCTTGTTATAGAATGGATTTTCCGAAACAAAGTTATTTGCGGGATATACCCACCCCGCGTCACTACAAGCCGTGTACTAAACAGACACCACATACGGTTACGTCATGCAGCTATAGTCGCGTGAGAACCTTCGTGCATTGTAGTCCGCCCCGCGCGCATCACTTTCATTGCGCGGAACTCGGCGCACGCACCGCGTATCAAAATAACCGAAAGACGACTTCACATTTAAATACTGGAGCAATTTTTATACCTTATAAATTAGATTAATTCATATACATATGTATGATTGTTTTTATCAATTTAAAGAAATTCTCTCTATAATTTTTCTATAAACAGCGTTAGTAGCTGTCCTTATTCTCATTTGAATTAGGTAGGGGAAAGGAAGGCAGAACGGACCACTTAAGGAAAAAAGCATTTAGAAAAAAAAATGTAATCTTTATTAAAACCTTTTATCAGTACAACTAATCAACACAATAATCTTTATCTTATTTATTAATCACACTTTATTCGAGTCCCACGTCATAAAGAAGTATCCAGTATTGCCGTCTTTTTGTTTAGTAGAAAAAAATGTTTTAGTATTGAGAGTGGCAAAAATATGTACATTTACTTAAAATAAATACCTTTAATTATTTCCCTAACTTTACGTTGAAACGGACATGTACGAAGTATCCATACATATATGTAATCTAAGAAACATCCTTGTGAAGTGCAACAACGCTGCCAATGCAGTGAATGCAGTTACAGTTATAATAACGACACACATCGACGTATAGCGATAGACAAGAACGTTCATGTAAAACATTTGTTTAAAAACTGGTAAGAGTTAGAACTAAAGTTCGCTGCAGCGCTGTATAAAGCTGTGTCAACTAACCAAACTATTTTAAAAGATACAGCGCTAGATTGCTTAGAGTATAGTTTTCTCGCGACCAAAACGTCGTAAGCGCCGCAAATTTCATGGCGCTTACGCGTTTCGTTCAGTTAACTACACTAAGATGTCGTCCCTATAGAGTTCACACCGCAGATGTGACACATCTTTTTTACCTTCTAAACTTCATTAGAATTAAACTCGATTTCAAAATGTATTATATTAATATTAGGGGGGCCTAGTGCGGATTGGCGGACTTCACATGGCTTAAATGAGTACTCAGAGGTACGGGCCAGGGCTTGAATTAACATAAAACAATTATTCAAAATATCAAACTATCACTACTAATTAAAAACTCATTAACAATTAATCAAATTAAAACCTTTCTAAAAAAACATATCAAGTCTGTGTTCAGTTACATATTTTTACCTACAACCAGTTTTAAGGGAACATCTGCACGTTTTAGTATATGATTGTAGAATGGCGTGGTATTTAAATAGATAAATTGTTTTTCTACTCTGGAATTACGGAATTATCACCTATTAATTCACTTAAACAGGTAGTAATTTTACTTAGTTGACTACTGACTAGTTATTTTCGTCCAGGGTCTACTTTGATTCGGATTATCGTTGTTATTAACGCTGCTCCGTGCGCACCCGCACTGAATGAATGTCGAAGCCACACTAAAGTCGGGTGTGGGGACTGCAGTTCAGTTGAGTTGATAAAAGCGAGTGTTCGGAACGCCCTATCTAGTACGTAGTACATATATATCGATGACGACACACGAGATCTACATTTATAAACGGTGAGGAATGCCAGTGCGACGCGACGACTACCATCTGATGGGTACTGCGACGCGACAATACTGTCCGCGCAAGCCTTTATTGGACAAACGAGTATAATGAGCCGTTTACTGTTACTCTATTTGAAAACACTTGATACAAACAACTAAAAATCATTTTTGCCTCTTTGTTGTTCCAGCAAAACAAAAAAATTGTTTCTTTAGTGCCGACAAAAGATAATCTTTTTAAAATCGCTGTCAAAGAAAAATACTGCAGGCAATGACGTTAAGTTTTTTATTTTATTTCAAATATTACTTCACTTAATGAGTAAACATATAAGTAGACAAACAAAACACTTACCAATTTTTACCATTTCGGCACTGAACCTCTTAAAGTTATAATTAATCTAATCAATCCATAATTATCCTGTAAAAATATATTTTACGCTTATTAATTTACTTAACTGTGAGTCAATAGTCCATATAAGGAACGAGAATTACCCATGACAAATAAGGTCACAATTCTTATTATTCTACTCAATGCGGATTTGTGCGCCCTTAGAACCCACACGCCTGTAGGCGGTAGCCTCCCACGATCAACCATAGTCATTGATACTCAGGCCAGTCGAACTAGAGCTCTATTTACTATCTGTGATATGAACACCTTCTCATTTAGTTAAATTTCAACTAACTGGTATATAGATAAATAACGAATCGCCCACGTAATAAAATTAGACTCGTGCTGATCTCATATCTCAACATTCCTGTCATAATAGTGATTATTCTGTAGTTTGATATTTTAATTGCAAATGATTAACCATGAATAAAGTCCCCGGCATACAAAAACTATAGGTAAAAAACACGGAAATTATACAGTTGATACGTTTGTTGTTTTTCATTTACTTACTGCCCAATCAAAATCCCACGGAAAAGATTAAAGTTTTTTAAAACTTCTGAAATCATTTTACTTACTCAGAATGATGAATCAGTGACAATCGATTAACAGACTTGTGGATGCTATTCAAAGCTACCTTTTTATGAATGATGTGTTAAGCCGTGATTTCATTCAAATCCGCACATTTATTTAAAGGTTTCGATCAAAAGCTCATGTCAAATTCCTTGCCTAATACTATCAACCCACATACATTGAAGGATGACTGTTAGGTATAGCGACCCTAATGACACCTTAGTCAAACGCTGGGCTATAATATCGACATGGTGGGTGTGAAGCCCGGCGCCAGTTGCATTGAGACAAGCCGCATGCGTGTTTTAGTATAAATTCTAAAGCTGTATATGACTAATGTTATGCTTAGTGAGTCATAATGACATGAGTATAACTAAATTACACACGGGAATTTTTTTTATGATGGATGGAAAATTAAAAAGTAATGTTATTAAGGAAATAAATTTATTGGAGTGCAGCAGGTTGTGGAACGGAGACTGGGAGATGAGTTCCCTTCACTTGGTTGCCATCTAAGCCGGCGGAGTATTTGGTGATGTATGTCTTGCCGTCGTCGCCAATGTAAGAGGTCTCACCCTCAACAATCAACACATGGTCACGTCCATCAGGGGTTGGTACAAGCCGACCACGCTCGGAGACTATGGTTCCCTCGGCGGTCACGTACCGAACCGCATACTGGCCGTGCTCATCCTGTATGGCGTCATGCTGTATACCTAGCTGGACGCGCTCGCCGAGCAGACGTTTGAGCGCTGTTGTTAGGAGCAGCTGCTGCAACGGCGATCAAGCAAAGGGCTACCACAAACTGCAACAACAATATTCCTTAGTTAAAACCTCGTAACAAATAAACAAATCTTAAAAATTTAATTGCACAGGCCCATCACTGAAGATATCAAACAATAAATAATAATGACACAGACCTCTAAAAAGGTGTAAAATTTGAACACATGTTATTTAAAACTTACCAGGTTCATCTTGAATGTTTGATGCAACTCGTAGCTTTGGTGTTAAATTCAAACTGATACCAATAATTAACAAACCCACTTATTTTATAGGAATATCATGGAATTTAGAAACGTGACAATTTAGCTAATGGTTAATTAATATTATTGCCCCAGACAGGTATTAATTAGATAAATTACTAATTCGGACAACAGGCTTAAATATTATACAATAATTAAATTCTTAATTAACACCATTATTTAAGTCCATTTATCCAGGTTATTAAAATATAGGTACAATTTGTATTATTACCATTTTTTTGATCAGTTGAACTTTATGTACCTAAATAAGTAATACAACCTTTACTATAAGTAATATAATTGAACCTAAGAGGTGAATTTGCCTACTTCTTACTAATGTGAATATTGTTTTTATTTATTTACTAGTGGCTCCCCGGAGTTTCAAACGCGTTTCTGGGGATCTACTTTTATCTCGGGATGAAAAGTAGCTTAAGCGTCATTTCAAAACATATTCTAACTCTGTACCAAATTCCGTCGCAGTCTCTTCAGCCGCTCTGGCGTGAAAGAGTAACAAACATCCATACATACATTCTCATAAACTGTCACAGTTATTATGTTAGTATTATGTCCTATTACAGCTACTTTTACAGGCTAATGCAGTAGTGTCGCGAGTTTCATAATCTATAGTAAACATTTTTAGTAACTATGAATATGAATTTAATCAGAACACTGTGAATATATATCAGTATTCATTGCTATGAGGTGGAGAGTGCGAAGCGCGTCAGCTCGTCTGATTTCGCCAACCTTGCATGACCATGATTTCAAAGAAAGATTTCTAAAATAATCTGATACTATAAGTTAAAACATGTGCATACATACCTACATAATTTTATCTCCATTTTTTTTAATAGTGAGTTAGATAAACACAAATAATAGTAATTATTTCTTAAATATAGTTAACTGTATTGAGCGAAGCTAAACTATAGGCCAAGCAAAAATATTTCGATTCGTTTCCTCAACAGGAGTTGTTGGCCCAGATTCTAATAAACACTACTTAACGTCATCTAATCTTGAAACCTCTAATATAATATATAAACTTTAAATCATGTTTAATCCTTTCATATACATTTTGCCCAAGTGTCTTAAGCCATGTCGTTTGTCACGGTTTTACCAAAAAACAGTGAATTTAATCAAACTTATATAGTTATGTTATACTGACTCTTTTCATCGTTTAAAAAAGTATGTAGTATTTTACAATGTTAATAGATTTTCGATATTCCTTCAATATATTCTTTTTTTCGAAGTTGGTTAAAAAGCAAATGACGTAAACGATTCTCACACGCATGGCATTTCGTGATGTACCCACGCTTCAACCATAACAAAATAGTTCATTTGTCATTTAATCAGGAACATATAAGTTGGCTCCGGGCAAGAATGCCAAAAAAAAAATACAAGATCTGAAATATTTAGGAATCCACATAGATGAAAACTTAAGCTTCAAGTTTCAGGTTGAGGCTTTATCTACTAGAATCAGGAAATTTATAAATGTTATGCAAAATCTGCGTCATGTTGCAAGCTTCATATGCTGGGGCAGTGGCGGCAAAACAATTAAATATAATTATTTTAGCAGGCAGAGAGAGTGTTCAGTACTTAAGGTTATGCTTCGTAAATCGTCTAGGTATCCTATTACTAGCTTATATAGAGATGCTGGAGTGCTAAGTGTGCGTCAACTTTTTATAATTTTTAAATTTCATTGTTAGTGCATAAAACACTACACCTCGTCTGGGTACAAGTCAGAAGCAAACCGCAGAGTTTGCAGACTAAATTTTCCATATGTCAATACTAAGTTTGCGCTACGTTTTGGTGACTTTGTAAAAATTTATGTCTATAACAAAGTCGCCAAATTTTGTGACATGAGAAATAAAACCATTACACAAACAAAAACTATAATAGGTACATAAATAAATTGCTAACCTACCATTGACATATGAAGAAACTGAGGACTTATTAAGAATTATGTAAATGCCACTAAATGCTAGAATTGTTTTTGTATAATATTTTATTTATTTACTTTTTATCTATAGTACGTTTACTTATACAGTGTAATATTATATTTAAATACTAGCTTGTGCCCGCGTCTTCGTCCGCGTGGAATAGTTACTTTGGGCTAACGCTAACTTTCAATCCGCGACTTCGTTTACGTAGAAGGATGGTCTCGCAGAGCCAACTGATGTTTGGTAGAACGCGCTAATCTCAGGAACTACTCCGTCCGGTCCAATTTGAAAAATTCTCGATTGCACTATCTCAGAGGATTTAGTTTACTATTTTACTTCACTACGAACCTTACTTAGGTAAGGTATGAACTTACGTAAGGGTGTAAAAAAAATTTTTAAAGTTACTATTAAGTATTTATAATTATAATTAAGACTTAAATCTGTCAGGTATTTAATAGTAACTTAATATTATTTTTCTTTATTTAGCATGCATTATTTGTTTGTTACATAAAGTTATAAGCATCAGCTATCTAGTTTTAAAATAGTTAGTTTTCCATTTTGAACTGATATGGATAATCTTATGGATAACTACTGCGATTTCACCCGCGTTCCCGGGGATCTTCAACTTCTCCATAGTATATAAAATTGTAATTGCATTCAAATCCGTTGAGTAGTTTTGCGTGATAAAGTAACAATCATCCATCCATACTCACAAACTTTTGCATTTAAAATATTAGTAGGAAGTAGGATAAATTAATATAGTAGACAACGAATCTCAAATTATTTAAGTTTTATTTGTAAGTCGTACGTTTCTTCTTCAGAACATTGGGATAAGTTCATTCGCAAGTGTGTTTCTTATGGGGACATGGCCTTCTCTGTGCAGCAGGAATTGACGGTGCGACCTCTCTACACGGATTTTTCTTTTGGACATGAATTGAGGGTACAACCTCTACACACGGATCTTTCTTCGGAGCAGGAGTTGAAGGCGCAACCTCAACGCATGGTTCTTTCTTTGGAGCAGGAATCGAAGGCTCAACCTTTACACAAGGATCTCTCTTATGTACAGGGATTGATGGGACAACCTCTACACAGGGATCTCTCTTATGCACAGGGACGGATGGGACAACCTCTACACAGGGATCTCTCTTATGTACAGGGACGGATGGGACAACCTCTACACATGGATCTCTTTTAGCGACAGGAATCGAAGGCTCCTTTGCACATGGGTTTTTCCTTGAGCCAGGATTTGATGGATCGATGTGAACTTCAGGGCGTCTAGCACCCTCACCAGCAGATACGTCAGGAACGGGTACAGAAACCGGAAGATGAGCTCCCTCGACGTGGTTTCCATCGAGACCGGCGGTGTACTTGGTGGTGTAGGTCTTGCCATCGTCTCCGATGTAGGATGTTTCACCTTCAATGACGAGTACTTCGCCGCATCCATCCAGGCTCGGAACTAAATGACCTCGTTGAGAGACAATAGTTCCCTCAGCAGTCACGTACCGAAAAGCGTATTGTCCAAATTCATCGCGTGTCTCTTCATGCTGTAGAGCTGGCTGCCTTCGGAGCGCAGTTATTTTGGGATCCTCACATGGAGCAGTCGGTGCAGCTGCAGCAGCAGCAATCAAGCACAGGGCAACAACAAACTGAAATACAAATGTGTTTGCTATAGTTTACATCGATATCAGATCAAAGATATGGTATAACTAATTCTAGAATCACATCAAATGTATGATATCATAAACATTTCAATACATGTTAGCAGTTAAACGTAGATATATACTAATAAAAGAGCTTTAACGTGACAAATAAACTTACCATTTTCATATTGAGGATTTTTTTTTATTATGATTAGTGTGGTGTTTACTCTTCTTCAATGCACACTGATACCAATTTAAAGTAAAGATGATCTTTTATAGGAAAAATAATGGAATTTAAAAGGTAATTACATTAATTTAGGTAATTAATCAAATTTATTAATATTGCACAAGTATTAAGGGCTCATTAGCGAATTGATATCTTTAGAAATAATTAAAATACAAAAGCAAATGATATAATTTTTTAACGATTATTTTCTTGGATTAGCACATAGTCATAAATTTTTCTCGGGTAAAGATTACAGATTGTATGTGTGTGAGCATTTAACATTATAAATCGAAAACATCGTAACCAATTTCGTTGCAGTTTTTTTTGCATTTCCTAAGCTCCTTTTTAGGGTTCCGTCCGTAGTCAACTACGAACCCTTATAGTTTGGCCATGACCGTCCGTCCGTCCGCGGGTAATCTCAGAGACGGTTGATACTACAGAGCTGTAATTTGGGTATGGTAGTAGATATTAACTGCGTCGACAAAAAAAAAACACATAAAATCTTGAAAAATATATTTTTTAAGGTTAAAAAAATTGTTCAATTTTTCTGAACATTGTCTTATTTCCTCCATTCCTAAAGTTGGCATATCGTTGGATAGCTTACTAAAGCAAAGGTTTGCTAAGAACGCTTTCCGATTCAGGGTTCCGTTTTCGAAATACTTATTAAGCTTTTAAGCTGTAATTTAAGTTTGGAGTCATGATCTGAAATCAGTAAATTCCAGCAAGTAATCGTGATTTTAAATAATTTTAATATGTTTCGGTTTCGGCCGAAACAGGGAGCAAGGCTGAACAAAGGTTCTGTTAGGGTTTCGGTTTCGGCTGAAAAACCAGTTTCGGTCGGACACTATTTTTTAACGTACCCAATTGTTGACTTACTTCAGATTATCCAGAATGTTTTACTTTTGAGCCCGTAATTTACAAACGAATGACGTTAAGAAAAATACGATTAAAACGCCAATAAAAAAATTAAGTTATGCCTGTGTACCAGTTTTCAATGAATCTCCTCTATCCTAGTGAATCATTTTATGTACACCGAGAAATAATATTGTAACATAGGGATGGTCAAAACGAAATTAAAAGGGGTTCAATTCCGCCACAATTCTATTTTTTTTTGTGCCACCACGATAGCAAACATGTGGGATGTAACCACCTGATGGGAAGCGGTTACCGTAGTCTATGGACGCTTGCAACACCCGGGGGCGTCACTCACGCGTCACCGACCCTGTAAAAATCTCTGCAAGTTCCCTTCCTGAAGAATCCATATAAATAGGACAATGGGTTCACTACACAAAGACTAATTTATCATATATTATTTTTACAGTATTTGGTTTTTACCAAAAAGTATTGAATTTTTATATCTTCTCTTAAAGAACAATGATTTTGCTCAATTTAACTGTAAGATGCTCCTTCAATCACAAGAGTGAGTGTTAGGAATATGTACCAATTTATTCATAGGGGAGTGGTGAATATACGAAGGAGAATATAAATCAACCCTTTATATCTACATCGAGGATCAGATAGTCTACAGAACCAAAAATATCCGATATTTTCACGCAAGATCTATTAATGTATAGGGAATTTGTCTGACGTCTACTTAATACAATACTCTGTTCATTCGTACTGTACTGTACTGTATTGACGGGTAACGCCCGCTTAATGAATTGCCCTGTACATAACAAACAACCACAGACTATATCTAAAACAGGTCTTGGAATAAGATTAATCGATCATATACAAAAATAAATCGATTTTAAGTTTTGTTTCTGTAAATTTAGCTTAAAGATAAAAATAGTGTCTATGACTTTATGGTTAATTATTTGCAAAGAATTAAGTCGAATTCTTGCTAAAATGAGTAAAATGTTTATAATGCGCTTATACTTTTTTTATATTTATAAATATGACAATTTTATTATTTATTTATTTCATGTATAATTTTAATTAATATTTATACTAAACATAATGTATGTGTAAGTCGATTAAAAGTAGTTCATAAATAAAATTGATAATCAATTCAAATCGAATCGGTAATGTTTGAGGACGTCACTAGGTACTACGTCACTAATTCAAACTTTCTCAATGTGTCAAAAAGAAAATAAACGAATAGACAGAGTATAAAAGGCTCCTATAAGATAGCAATGTTGCTAGTATGTTGAAAATATCACCTAGGATAATGATGACGCGAAGGGGCTTAAACGGTCATCTGTATCTCCATAGGTGTTAATTAACTAGCGGGGATAGATCGAACCCTATATGAAGAAAAGCTGCACAACCACTTACCTCGACATGGAGCCAACCTGGCGCGTGAGCTGCTTCCTCGTACGAGGGTCGTCTTTGCGGTCCTTCGATTTAGTAGACGGAGCTGTGCAAGCGGTGCACCAGCTCCAGAACAAGCGGTGACGTGGAAGACTCCTAGGGGTTACGGAGTAACACGCGACCGGACGCAACCGTTGGTGGTCCAGTACTGGTTGTGCGGTCGTGCAGCGAAAAAGATACTAATTAATGTTTTAAGAGTACCTACATTTAAATTTATAATTTATACTAAAAAATATAAGAAGCGCTGAGGGTAGTTGGCGCGAACATTTGCCCCCGGCCTTAAAACCTTCGGTTTTAAAGAAAGAGAGAAAAATAACTAGCCGGGAGCAAGGAGAGACGCTATTGCGTGGGCAAGGGACAAAGACGAACGGCAGGTCTCTTATAGATTCCTGTCGCTGTCTTAATTAAAGCGACTCTACTGATCCCATCTTTACCGGGATAGGTGTCAACAATAATGCCAAGCGGCCAAGAGAGTGGGGCAACGTTATCAGTAACGATGACCACGACATTACCTATCTTAATAGGGACTGAGTGTGTGTTCCATTTGCCTCTGGATTGCAGGAGATGTAAATATTCGCGTTTCCATCGATTTGCAAACGATTGCACCATCTGGTCCAACAAAGCATAGCGACGCAATAAATTTTTATTATCACCGGTAACGTCATAAGCGGGTAGGCCTCTTAGCGGTGTTGACATCAAAAAATGAGATGGAGTCAATGCGGTCAATTCTGACGGATCCTCACTAAGCGGTGTCAGCGGTCGCGAATTCAGAACGCATTCGATCTGTGTTAGAACAGTCAACATCTCCTCGTATGTCAACAACTGACTACCAATGGCTCTATACAAATGCGTTTTAAAACCCTTTACGAATATTTCGTAATGTCCGCCAAAGTGCGGAGCGCGCGGCGGGTTTATTTTCCACGTTATTTTATGTTCAGCTAACTCATTACTGAATGCAGTTTTATACTCAACCGAATGAATTAAATCAACAATGTGATTTCTACGTGGTAATAACAAAGGATGCCGCTGATCGTAGGTTAAATCTGCGTTACGAAGGCGTCCTCCGACCCTTAATAAATCGTCATCGTCGATAAAAGGTGAAAGTCTTTTTAACGTAGAACGGCAGCATTTATTTACTTTTAAACGAGCTATCTCATCTGCGAAATGATATTGCTGAAGAGCACGAATCAGCATTTTCTCAGCATAAACAAAGTCAGAAGCAGTAAAAAACTTAGATCTCGGTAGCTTACCTATGAATTTATAAACGTATATAACAGAGCGAAGCAATACACTCCATTTAGAAATACGCTTTGACAGCGTAAGTAGCGGATGCGGCAAATCTGAATTATTGTCAAGCCTATCGATTGAAATGGACATAGAACCGGAAGAGACCGGAAGCGAAACAACCTTTGTCTCTGGCAATTTTTCAGAAATAGCGGTGACGTCAACAGACGTAATAGGCCACGTAGCCTCGTCTTGGCAAAGCCAGGAAGGGCCAGTGAACCATAGCGGGTGTGATACTAACTGGCTAGGCGACAGGCCACGCGATAGGCAGTCGCTAGGATTGTCAGAACCAGGAACGTGGTAAAAATGTTGAGCGGGAAGATTATCTAAAACTTTTGTAACCCGCGTGGCAACAAAAGTTTTTAAAGTCTGCGGTTCAGAGTGAACCCAATATAAGGCTACCATTGAGTCAGTGAAACAATAAATATTTTTAATTTCATGACGTAATTTATAAGTGTTTATAACACGACGTACGAGCCTAGACATGAGTAAAATCGCGCATAACTCGAGTCGGGCAACCGAGATAGTCTTAAGAGGAGCGACCTTGGACTTGGCACACACCAGATTAACCACTGTATGAGTGCCGTCGTCGTCCTGAACCTTGACGTATACAGCGGCGCCGTACGCTTTTTCACTGGCATCAGAAAATGCAATGATAGACATAGCGGAATTCTCGAACACGTCCAGATGACGTTTGATACGAATTTCTTGTAAGATCGGTAATTCGCGTAAATAATTTTCCCAAATACATATAATATTCTGAGGCGGCTTATCATCCCAATTAATTTTTAAAACGAAAAGTTTTTGTAATATTAATTTTGCATATAAAATGGTCGGTGCAATCAAACCTAAAACATCGAATTGGCGGGCAATAACGGACAAAATGTTTCGCTTGGTACATGGACGGTTATTAGCGATAGAAACAGAAAACGAAAATTCATCCGAAGCGGGTGACCATTCGAGGCCAAGAACCTTTAAGCTGTGATTACCTTCATCGAAGTTAACTTTAGAGTTATAACGATGGTCGTCAGGAAGTGAATGTAATAACTCTTGCGAGTTACTACACCACTTGACGAGCCTAAAGCCCCCGGCCGTGAACATCCCTAGCAGCTCATCTCTGAGCCGTAAGGAGTCCCGGACAGTAGGAACGGAGTAACAAATGTCGTCCATGTAACAATTACGCGTTACAATATCTGCCGCGCGCGAATAAGATGTACGTTCGTCAATACAAAGTTGTCTCAAAACTCGCATGGCGAGAAAGGGGCTGCTTCGCAAACCAAAGCATACGCGGCTAAAACAATAAGTATCAAGCGGTGAAGATTCGTTAAAACGGAACAAAAACTTTTGAAACTGCCTGTGGTTTGCATTAACTATTATTTGTAAAAACATTTGATTTATATCACTCGTAAAAGCTACAGGGTATAAGCGGAAATCGAGTAAAATTAAGAACAAATCATTCTGAAGATTCTCGCCCGGGTGAAGTAGGTCATTTAATGACTTTCCTGAATCGGTCTTAGAGCTAGCGTCCATAACCATCCGAACCTTTGTAGTGACCTTGTCACTCCTACAAACCGCGTGATGAGGTATATAATAGCCAGACGGTGGCGAGTCGTCCTGAAGTAGTGAGATGTAACCTTTTGACAAGTAATCCCTAATAATGCTGTTATATTCCAAACGCAGTTGCGGGGCAGCGCTTAGCTTACGCTCGAGATACATATAACGACGTTTGGCTGACTTATATGAGTCACCGAGCTCCGTAGGGTCGGTAGAAAAAGGTAAGCCTACACAATAGCGGCCGGTTACATCGCGAGATACGCTGTTCTTAAAAATCTCTTCGCATTCCTTAGCGGCAGAGCTAACCGGACGGTCTAGTAGTACCTCCTCAATTTGCCAAAATCGTTCCAACAAAGTATCGAGTTGAGGCTCATGCGAAGCAAACGCACACAAAGAAATAGTGTCGGAAGAAAAATTACTAACGGGAGTGTTCCCGATGATAATATAACCGAAAATTGTTTCGAAAGCGGTAGGTAGTCCAGGTGGACCTTTAATGCGACCCGAAAGCAAAATATCAGAAAATTGCGGTGCGCCTATAAGAATACTTATTTCTCCCGGCGAATGAAAATGTTCATCAGCTAAATGAACACTGTTCAAATAACATAACGAAGATCTATCGACCTGCACGGACGGCAATTGATCTGTGATCTGATCAATTACGTATAGGTCAAGAGAAAGTAAAATGTTTTTGTCTTTATGTAAATTAACATTTGCGGTACCCAGAATGGGATTCGGTGATGAACCAATTCCTTTAACTACAGCGCGAGATATTTTATTGTAATTAATATTAAGTTTAGATAAGAAAGTCGAAGTAATAAAATTGTTTTGTGATCCGGGATCTACAAGCGCACGGGCACTGTGTAATACACCGACGGAGTCCGAAACTAAAACTTGAACCGTACCCAAGAGGCAGGTGCTATCGTGTTGACGGGAATTATTATAATTACATAACGAAACATTCGAAGCGGGCGCGGTATTATTTAGTATTGGCACTAGCGGATCAGCTGACGAGACAGGCTGAGCCGTGCGGGCCTCGGCGGCGGCGGCAGCGGCGGCGCGCGCGGGGCGGAGCGGAGGCGGCGCGGAGGGCGCGAGACGCGACAACGAGCATACACGAGCGGGAGCGGGAGAGGGAGCGCGAGCGCGAGCGCCGGTGTCGGGTTGTTTTCTACACAATAACGAGTGATGCTTACAATTGCAGTAACGACAATGATGTACAGACATACAAGCGGAATTATTATGCGACAAACTAAGACAGTTTGTGCAACCATTATTTTTATTTATATAATTAATTCGTTCACTGATTGGAAGCTTATGAAACTTAAAACATTTGTATAAATTAAAATGATTTGAAAGTTGGCAAAACGAACACGGTTTATTATGACTCATTTGTACCTGAGGCGCAGCGCTTACCAATGAGTGCACTGACTTAGAACTTGAGACCCTTTTATTCGCAACGTTCGAAGTACGATCTAATATTTTAGTTTGATCACGGAGGAACCCTATTAAATTATCGTATGTAGGTAATTCAACTCCTCGGTAAAACATTTCGAAAGCGCGGGCGGTTTCGGAGTCTATTTTCTTCAAAGAAAGATGAAGAAGAAAATAGTCCGCTAAATCATCTAAATTCAAAGTTTTTAAACTCGACACGGCAGAAGCAAAATGTTCTAAAAATGAGTCTAAATTTTTAGAGTTAGCGACTGAAAACGGTTTGAAATCAAATATTTGATTTAAATATGCGGAGGCTAAATAACGTTTGTCTTCGAACTTTGTTACTAACGTATTCCAAATCATGTCGTAGTTCGCAGCGTTCGCGGTGATACCCGACACAGCGGAAAGTGCCCGGCCAGATAACTTACCCATCAAATATTGTATACGTTCGTTGTTAGTAAGGTCGGAGTTTTCATGTATAGTGGTTTTAAATGTTTCGTAAAACGTAGGCCAGCTATTAGGTGAACCCGAAAAACTAACAAGCTCTAATTTAGGTAATTTGACGTGACATGTTTTAGTGCGATCACTAACAACGTGAGAAGAATTATCAGGCATCTTAATATTTAATTTATTTGCCGTAAATTTACAAACGCAATAGATTTCTTCAAATGAAGACCAACTTTGATAATCAGGTTCGCATTCTGCATTCAATAATAAGTTAACAGAATTAATTTCATCTAGAATTTTTTCAAAATCGTTACGCAAAGAATCAATGGTAATCATGGCAGCGAGAAACCTGTCAGAATTAGTCTCATTATTAAGATTTAATTTAGACAAATCGTAAATTGTCTGTAAGCGAGCAAAAACTACATCTCGTTTCCTAACTAACCGTCTAAGGTTCCGTTCGGAATCAGACGTCTGCCCACTACTCTTACTCATGATGCGAAATTATAAAACAATAAACGCGAGCAAAATAATATTGTATTAAAAAACGTAATCAATACAATAAATGCTTGACCCGGACGGCGGCTCAGCTCAGGCGCGGTGACGACACGCGTCGTGTACGTGGCTATGCTTTGCGAACAAAGTTCTGCACTCACCCGCAAAAATAAGAAATATAAAAATATGTACGTAATTATGTGGTATTACAATGAATAACGTAAACTCCTTTGGGAAATGGAACACAAACGAATAAACTATGTATTTATTATGGATTTTAGTTGGGAACATAAATTAGAACATAAGTTTATAACGGGGGGTGTATGTAGGTACCCACCCTAGCGGAAATTATATAGCGGTAAAAAGTATATTAAAGCGGTTTAATTAAAGAAAAATACTATACAGCATATAGCGAACGTCTTGGGGACTAGAAAATGCTGTATGGTATAGGAAATACGGCTCAGTGGCCAGAAATGTATATATGGCACAGATAATCCGGTACCTATGACGTATCAGAAAAATGGCACAGGGAATCCGGCTCGAAGGACCAGAAAAATGATGACGCGAAGGGGCTTAAACGGTCATCTGTATCTCCATAGGTGTTAATTAACTAGCGGGGATAGATCGAACCCTATATGAAGAAAAGCTGCACAACCACTTACCTCGACATGGAGCCAACCTGGCGCGTGAGCTGCTTCCTCGTACGAGGGTCGTCTTTGCGGTCCTTCGATTTAGTAGACGGAGCTGTGCAAGCGGTGCACCAGCTCCAGAACAAGCGGTGACGTGGAAGACTCCTAGGGGTTACGGAGTAACACGCGACCGGACGCAACCGTTGGTGGTCCAGTACTGGTTGTGCGGTCGTGCAGCGAAAAAGATACTAACTAATGTTTTAAGAGTACCTACATTTAAATTTATAATTTATACTAAAAAATATAAGAAGCGCTGAGGGTAGTTGGCGCGAACAGATAACATAATATAATAGCTTAAGCATACAAAAAACACCACTCTTATTCCCTCATCCCAAGATTTGCTAGAGTACCTAAAATATGTTGAATATGTGTGTCAAGTATATTTGTATATGTCATATATGTATGTCATTTAATAAATTTGTATTGTTACAAACTAGGTAGGTACTAAAAAGATTTTTGTGAAAGAAATTACTGTTTGTGCATGATTGAGTCACAACTTCGTGAGCATCCAAACTTCCACTTTCTTAAAGGATAGATGAAAAGCGACTATATACCTCTGTTCCTTGTATATTTTACAATATTTCAGTAAATCTATTGTAGGGTTGTTAAAATAACAGCTATTTTATAATTATCCCGTTCCCATTTGAATAGATAGATGGAACGAAACGTTAGGTACCTGAATATCTAAGTGCTCATTTGTACGAGAGTTTTTTTAACGTACGGTAAAAAAGCGTTCATACACAAAAAAATGCATTCCCAAGTACCATAATATGCTCTATTTCCAACGCCCAAAGTTGAAAATGCAACACCGCTCGATAAAAAAGCGTCGCGTTTTAAAAACGCTGTCGTGTGAACATATACATGGGAATGCATTTGTTGTATTTGAACGTCTCTCGTCTCATTCGAACTCTCGTGCGAAAGAGGGCTAATAGGTGAAATAACTGATGCTCGTCTATATGATTGTTACGCTATATTATAGCATAACTCATTAAATGTTCAGTAAAAACTGTTTTTAAATTACCATAAATCAAATAGTTTTATTAATGGTTTAGGGGTCTCCTCTCAAAACAAGTCGAACAAGTTCACCAGAGACAACGAATATCAAATTATTTAAGTTTTATTTGTAAGTAAGGCGTCTCCTCTTCAGAACATTGGGATAAGTTCATTCACAAGTGTGTTTCTTATGGGGACATGGCCTTCTCTGTACAGCAGGAATTGAAGGTGCGACCTCTCTACACGGATTTTTCTTTTGGACATGAATTGAGGGTACAACCTCTACACACGGATCTTTCTTCGGAGCAGGAGTTGAAGGCGCAACCTCTACGCATGGTTCTTTCTTTGGAGCAGGAATCGAAGGCTCAACCTTTACACAAGGATCTCTCTTATGTACAGGGATTGATGGGACAACCTCTACACAGGGATCTCTCTTATGTACAGGGACGGACGGGACAACCTCTACACAGGGATCTCTCTTATGTACAGGGACGGATGGGACAACCTCTACACAGGGATCTCTTTTAGCGACAGGAATCGAAGGCTCCTTTGCACATGGGTTTTTCCTTGAGCCAGGATTTGATGGATCGATGTGAACTTCAGGGCGTCTAGCACCCTCGCCAGCAGGTACGTCAGGAACGGGTACAGAAACCGGAAGATGAGCTCCCTCGACGTGGTTTCCATCGAGACCGGCGGTGTACTTGGTGGTGTAGGTCTTGCCATCGTCTCCGATGTAGGATGTTTCACCTTCAATGACGAGTACTTCGCCGCATCCATCCGGGTTCGGAACTAAATGACCTCGTTGAGAGACAATAGTCCCCTCAGCAGTCACGTACCGAAAAGCGTATTGTCCAAATTCATCGCGTGTCTCTTCATGCTGAAGAGCTGGCTGCCTCCGAAGTGCCGTTGTTTTGGGATCCTCACATGGAGCAGCTGGTGCAGCTGTTGCAGCGGCAATCAAGCACAGGGCTATAACAAGCTGAAAAATAAATATTTTTGCAATAGTACTCATCGACATCAGATTAAAGATCGTTACTTTAGTCAATATATTAGAATTTTGCTATACAAATTTGCATTCTGAACTTACCATTTTCATATTGATAATTTTATATTTTTCTTGTCGATGAATGTTGAGTTTACTTTCGTTCAATGTAAACTGATACCTATTTGAACTAAAATTATCTTTTATAGTAGAATAATGGAATTTGAAACGTAATTACATTAATGAATATAATTTACTATTATTGCATTACTAGGTAATTAGTGCTTACTAGTATTTATTGCAATTTGACTAATTGACGATAATTGATAAAATTTAATAAATTTGGTACCTAGGACATGTTTTTAGAGGTGGTCGTTAACGTGCACAATCATTGTTCTACCACAGAAGCTGTACCTAATCTTAATATATATAAATCTCGTGTCACAATGTTTGTCCTCAATGGACTCCTAAACCACTTAACCGATTATAATAAAATTCGCACACCATGTGCAATTCGATCCAACTTGAGAGATAGGATAGCTTACATATACTTGGACCCGGTAGGTGGCGCTGGTGGGCAGAACGAAGTCTGCCTGGTCCACTAGTACCTATATAAATTCTTAATACCTTCTTCACAATGTCCAGACTATGTTACGCTTAAAGTAAATGCTGGGTTATTTTTTGCCACAGCTTGTATGTAGCTTAGCATGTTTTAATTTATTTGTTCTCTTTCGTCTATAAATACAAATAAAAAAAAAACAATATATAAGTCTTTGATTTTACAGTATTAATAATTCTACATTGTATTGTAGCTTGTAGGTAATGACATCATATGCCAAGATAAAACATAGGTTCTCATCTTGGTCTCTGATGTTAAGAATTAGATGTATATAAATTACACTGCTTCCTTAGTTACCAGCAACATTCGTTCACCCTGAACCGAGTTGAACGAAGTATTTCACCATAGTTGTGCCCACATAACAATAGTTTCCTTATAAATGTCTACTGCCATTTAATATATAAATATAATACATATATCTATAATAATATATCTATTTTAAATATATATATGAAACCCATGGTTATCGATTATCCGTAACATGGCTAACTGTCATGATTGCAATGATCATCAGTCTAATAGAACGACCGAACAGAGAGAGCTAAAGAGGTAAGGTTGTGGTTTACCACAAGCACATCCTTGATAAAAACAAAAAAAAACATCTAAATCCTGTTTTATCGTCAAGACTGGTTAGATATCCTGTCACTATTATTTTGAATCAACAAAAAATGTCCAATTAGTGTTAATAAATTAACTGTTCTAAATTGTATCAGTTAAATGAAATGAAATGAAATGAAATGAAATAAATTTATTCATTCAAATAGGCCTTCACAGGCACTTATGAAACGTCGACTCTAATGCTCGGTTCGGAAGGTTGCTTTTGCTGAGAAGAGCCGGCAATAAACTCAGCAATTACTCTTTTCAAAACAAGCTTTAACAATTTCTTTAACAATAATAATATTAGTCCTGATAGAACGAGCGCTATACCCATGCCTCGCCATCGTTAATATAATCGTTTATACAATAATAAGCCTTCTGTACCAAAGCTGACTTAACTCGTTCCTTAAATTTATTCATAGGCAAATCTAAAATATTTGTGGGGATTTTGTTATAAAACCGTGCACCAAGTCCTAAAAATGATCCTTGCACTTTCTGTAGTCTATAAGCAGATGTTACAAGTTTATGCTTATTTCTAGTATTAATGGAGTGCAAATCACAATTTTTCGTGAAAAGACCAATGTTGTGACGGACGAATATTATGTTTGCATAAATGTACTGTGATGCAACTGTGAGAATGTTAATTTCCTTAAATTTATCTCTGAGGGAAGCTCGCGAGCTTAAATTATAAATAGCACGGACTGCTCTTTTTTGCAAAATAAAAATTGTATCTATATCAGCTGCTCTGCCCCAAAGCAAGATACCATAGGATGTTAGATATGGAAATCAAGACAAAGTATGTAGTTAAATCAAATTGGTTACACATAAAACAAAATGGATGATAATAATCATTTATCAATGCATATTAGAACTTTTAAGCAGGGATGTGTGTGTGTGTGTAGTGTTTACCTACTACCTCAATAATATCGTCATTTAAAATGGATGTAAGCCGGCGAAATTACGTTCAAAATATATATACTAGGATAACATTAAAATTACGACTGGTGTATACTGGGTTCTGGTTATACAAACACGAAGACTAAAAATTCGTATAAGTAATTTGATTCCGATATCGAAAATATTACTGGAGACTTTTAAGCTAAGTATATGAAAACTTTTTTACGTTTAAACCAAAGTAAGCCAATCAAACTAAGTAAGTACATAAGTTTGTAAACAATCCTTAAAATAAAATCTGATTTTATAAGTAAAAATAAATTTTCAAAGGGAGGACGAAGCATCACTTGACCGCAACAACATGACATTTGGTTTTGTAATGTTAATAAAATTGACAGGACAAATAAATGAAAGTATTTTTTTAAATATTATCGGAAACATATATCGGTTTCATATCAATTATTGTTGGCATCGGAACGAAATGTCAAAATATTTCATAGATTATGTTTTTGCTTACAGTTCTATCTTATCTACCATGCACGATAGCGTTTCCGCGTAGGTTCTTAGTTATCAACCCACGTTCCTATGTACCGAGGTTGCGCGTCACCATCCTCGTTATAAATAAAAACATGCACAGATACATAAGACACATTACTATTCAATGAAACTTGCTTTAAACAAAGATCGAATAGTTTGCTTTACTTCGTTATTCTAGGACATTTCCTCAAAACAAACATGGCTCCAAACGAGAATATATATGATATTTTATCTAACTTTGTTAAAAAGCTGTATTGAATATGTCAACATTGTGTAATTGAAATAGCGCGACATACTACAACAGCAAAACTTCCATAGCATTATTTTCATATTAATGGAAGGTCCATATGTTTTGTTGCCACATTTTGGCCTTCGGGGCTCAGTTAACATCTATTGTTTAACAAATTACTGATTCCGTCTCTAATTTGTGGCAAAGCTATTGTTTCAAGTGCCCGATTTTACGGGTAGTGCACATCGCAAGAAGACGCGCATACCGACAAAATATTATTGTACTAACATACCTTATAATCGATTCATAATAAACATTTATGTTGTAATTAATAATAAAACTTAGTTACCGAGTGCATCTACAATGTCAAAATTTGGCACTCTCTTTGTAATGCGTTGAAAAATATAAATTGGGCTGTATGCGTTAAGTCACCTTACAGCATTGCTAAAGTTAAACCAACAAGAGTTAAATAATATAGTATAGCTATTTTTATTATTGAAATAATTTACAGGTAAATAACGAGTAAATATTTTGTCTATTTCATTTATCATGGCACTCTTTACAGTTTTGTTGTAGGTATACAATATACATACATACATAGTCCTTGAAATTGCAAATTCTAAATTATTGTACCAAACAATCTAGACTCCCACGCCTAACCTGTGATTTATGACCCTTATTCTGCCATAATATAACTATATATGTACTTATAAGTAATTACGGGCAATCAAAGACCTTGCTTAGCCCAATGTTCAATTAACTTATCTTCAGTGCTGATTTTTGCGACTTTATGTGCATATTAGTACACATAGCATTGTGTATATTAAACAAGCCCTGGAGATCCAAAACTTTATTGCAAATATTAAATGTTTATTTTTTGTTTAATAGGTATGTGCGTGCAGTGCACTAGCTGCCCTCGACGGATACAGTCCTCAACAAGATCCTGACCAATTTCATATTCAAACTGATGAGGATGACGAACGCTACTTTTTATATCAAACTCACAACGGCCAGTACCGAAAAGAGAGGAGGCTAAAAGATGGTTCAGTAGTTGGTAAGTTAATATTAAAATTTCTATCACGAGTTCTGCAAGACCAATTTAATAAACTTCCCTGGTATTCATTTCAGGTACTACTGGATGGGTGGGTGCGGACGGATACTTACGCCTCCAAGACTACATTGCAGACGACCAAGGCTATAGAATCTACAAGTCGAAAACTGTTTACGTGGGACAAAACCGACCGATTGGAGTATGCCATAATATAATATATTGCAAATTCATAATTTGTTAGAAACTATGACTGTTTTATTTAATGCGTTATTAATTTCAGGAGTCACTGAATATTGCTAAAACAGCCCCCACTGATTCTGGTTATGGGATTACGCCTGCACCGGCTACAAACCGCGCTCGAGGGCCACCTCGTGGCAGTGTCAGCAGTTCCACAGTTGCACCGTCCCCATCGTCTACTTTAGCACCACCACACTCTTATGGCTCAGAAGTATCAGTAACGCCGCCTCCTCTAACCTACCCGAGTCCAACACCAACACCACAAGTTTTCGTATCACCAAACTCAATCGATGCCTCTACCTACAATTTTAGACCTACCGTCCAGTCGATTACTGCTAATGAAGCTGCATCGACTCCCAATTCTTACGACTATGACGCATCTAACACGAATACTCTGGATGATGGCTATTTCGCTAGTGATAGTACTCCTTACAGACGAGTTGATGTATATAATCCAAACTCTTATAGGCATGCGGACGCATGGTTGCAACGTCAGCGCCAAGGAATACGTTTCGGTGATGGGTATACACCTCAATTCCCGACTTATGATGGTGTAGCCTTTAGAAGAAATGGCTTTAGGTATTATCTGCCAAAACAGTATCATGAAGAAGAGACAGGACAATCGAGTGAGAGAACTGGTAGTTTTGGTTACGTAGATCCGTTCGGTATTCGTCGTGTGATATACTACAATACAGCGCCTGGTGAAGGATTCCAAATACGAAAAAACAATAGATATGTCGGCCACGACGCTACTCCTTACGATCCAAGACCGGTGGATTGATGATTTTATAGATAAGTTATTTTATTAATGTGAGAAATGAAAGTTACCTAATTATTTATTCACCAGTATTGTTAATTCTAGTGCACTGGAATATCCCTTAATTATTTTGAGGAGACAAAACGAATACTTTCATCGAACGAAGCGAATGTCTTAGCCATGAATATGATGTACATTTTATTAAATAATATATATTTCTGTCATAATAGTATCATAGGTTTATAAGCTAATAGTTTTATTCAGAAAGTCATAAACTGATATAGCTAATAAAATTTGTAAATAATTGAGAAAACCTCACTCGGAAATTCAGTCAGTAAACTTTTAGTTTTCGTGCCATTGTACTAGGTAGGTGTGTGTATTAAAGCTGTCACCTCTTTCTATTCATGAACTGTGTTGTTTACAACTCAAGTTCTGTTCTTATAAAACTCGTTATAGGTCGTTTTATATATATTGGAAATACTACACATTCCTCGCAAAATACCAGAGTATAAGATAGAATTTTTTTAATAGTAGGTATTACTTTTAGGATTCTGTACATACCAAAATGGAAAAAAACGTTGAGTCTTAATGCCTAGGTGCACATGTTTAACAGTAAGTATAATCATAAGTCATATAAGTGTATAGGGTGGTCATCTTCAGGGGATCATCTTGGCGTCTTTTTGGGGGCATTTTTTATGGCCATCTACGACGAAAATACTTATTAAAGATCTGACTAGGTTTCTAAATAAATCAAATTTTAATAAACACATTTATTATTTCTTATCGGATTCTCCTGCGCGCACAGGAGCAAATACCGTTATATATAAAAATACAAAAATGGTGTCCATCCATAATACATACATTTTTAAACCCACAAAGGTTATTGCTCTTTTAACGACTTGTCTTTAAACAACGCAAATGGATACGTGTAGGCGCTACTCTCCTAAGTTTGCCATAAGTGGTAAAGTAACATAATGGTATCAAGATTAAAACCATAATTTGTTGTCTTTTATAACGTAACGATATTGTATAAACAAGTAGTTTATTCAACAGCTTGTATTCAAAATCTACAGTAGGGGTATTTTCTTAACAGCATGTGTTTGTTAGCAACGTTCTTTGTAATAGCTATATTTCAGACAGGATGAATATGAAATTTAACCAGTAACACATCAACGACATCTATAGTACTGGAGCAAACTTACAATGTACCTTTATATCCTCATATTCATCGAAATATTTAAAGATGTTTTAATTACTGTGAAAAACAAGAGGAGGGTTCTATTACAATTTGGTTACGGAACTCGAAACTAAAACATAAATCTTTCTAATTACATTTAGATAGACAGAGAATATGTTTGGATTTTGTGCTAAGGATAATGTTTATTTTTACAAATGTTATAATTAAATTACTTCTTTTTATCATTACTGGATTTGCTGGTTTTCTACGGTCACTGCGAATAATTTGCCATTATATGAACGTCATATTTAGAATATTGGATGCAGAACTAATGACAACTTGTTGCAGTGACTCACACAGTGGGCAATAATTTTAACGGACACGTTTTTACTAATAGATAGTTTTAATTATTTTATTACGCAAAATCTTAACCAACATTAGATAATTGTTTTATGTATTTATTGCACCGAATATATTTAAGCTAAAATGTGTTTTAATTGAATGAAATAAATTAATTTGTTAACAATTCTTTACTTTTTATTTTATTCATATATACCTACATAAGTGCATATTTAAACTCAAGCTTTATTGGCACCTAGCTCCACGATATTTAGTTTTTAATAGTACCTACCTATTAGAACTAGTTTAGTTAGTACTAGCAAGTATTAGTTATGAGGTAGGTACATTATTATCGTAGATATTTGTATTTTCTCTCACATAGGTAGGATGACATTCATATTATTAGTTAAATTTATTTCTGTTTTCCAGAAAAAACATTTTATTATGTTTTAAAAGCTATAATATATATATATATATATATATATTATTGATACTCTTTATTATGCACAAACGTTAACAATAAGATTAATGGACATGTAGTTTTATGCGGATGACGAGGATTTATGTTTTCATAAAAATATATTACATATAGATATTCAGTTTCGCCTCCATCACAGTGGATCGCTAAGGCTCTGTCGAGAAAACATAAACTAAGAAATTGATTATTGTTACTGATAGACCTACTGCAGGAATGACAATACATAAATATCCTTATAGGTATACTAGCTGCCGACCCGCGGTTTCACCCGCGTAGTTCCCGTTCCCGTAATCACAGGGGTATCAAAAATAGATAGTAGCTGATTTTTTATTTATTTTTTATACCAAAAGGGTGGCAAACAGGCATACGGTCTCACCTGATGGGAAGCGGTTACCGTAGCCTATGGACGCTTGTAACGCCAGGGGCGTCACTCACGCGTTGCTGACCCTGTCAAAAAGGAGCAACTGTATAGGCAGTGAAAGGACAATGCGTAATGTATTTTCGTCGAAGGGCTAGACAGGTATCACCCCTGCATAGCCCCACGACGCTACTTCATCACCGGTCCCCCCACTGCCGCTTCAGCATCTCCGCATGGAGCTCTGGCTACCTAACCCACCGCAGGAACACAACACTACAAGTAGTGTTATTTGGCTGCGGTCTTCTGTAAGGTGGAGGTGCTCCAAATTCGGAATGGACGAGTCCGTTGTGCCCTACCTCCTGATTCTCAGACCTACTAAATATGCATATAAAATTACATAAAAAACGATCGAGTATGGTAACTAACATTATGACACGAGAATCTTATAATTAGAAATATTTAAATAACCAAGAAAACCATAAGAATATGTTTCGAAGAGTTTTAAATAAAAGTTTTAAATAAAGTATGCAAAAATTTTCTTCACTTCGTTTAATAGAGACCATTCAATGAAATATGTTCATTCGACTAATAATGGATGTTATCGCAGGGAGGGTTAGGAATTCTATTGGCCTTATTCGAAGAATTAGCTTTTCTACAAACTATGTTTGGCATTACACGTTCAACAACTATATCACGAACACAATCCTTAGGCAATGGAACAGCAACTACGGATTCCTCTTTTGGAAGTACAATATCAAGAGGTAGTTTAGGAAGGGCAATAGTTGGAAGTTCTGGAGGTGGTGGAATAGATTTTAGAGGTTTAAATTCTTCATCTTGATCACATCCTTCTTCCTCTTTAAATGAAGAAGTAATTTCTTCTTCAACTTCAACCGATTCTTCTTGAACACATGGGGCAGTTTCTTCTAATAATTCAAATGAACGTGATGGTACTTCGACTGGTGCAGGAGCAGAAGGAATCGACTCTTCTAGAACATTATCGCAGTTTTCTTCCTCTCCATATGAAACTAGTGGAGGCAATTCAGGTGGAGTTGGCAAATTAGGAAGAATTATGGTTTCTTTTACGTCTTCATGAGATTCTTCACATGGGGTACTTTCTTCTTGAATGTCAAATGATTGTGAAGGTAATTCGGGTGCTTCAGCGCGATATGGAGCAGAGGAAATTGATTCATCTAAATTATTTTCGCAGTCCTCCTCCTTGACGTACGAAACTAATGGAGGCAATTCCGGAGCAGTTGGCAAATTCGGAAGAACCACTGTTTCTTTAATATCTTCGATTACTTCCTCCTGTGAACATGGAACATCTTCTTCGCCATAAGATCGAGAAGGAATTTCATGTACATGTTCCTGAGCGGGTGAAATGGACTCTTCTATTATATTATCGCAGTCGTTTTCCACATTGAATGAAACTACTGGCGGCAATTCCGGTGGGGTCGGTAAATTCGGAAGAATTATAGTTTCTTTAACATCTTCACTTGATTCTTCATATGGGCATGGAGCAGTTTCTTCTCTAATGTCATTCACCCGAGATATTTCAGATACTGTAGGATTGGAGTCCTTGCAATCTTCTTCTACATTGAATGAAACTAGTGGAGGCAATTCAGGTGGAGTTGGCAAATTTTTAATAATAACAGTTTCTTCTTCAACCTCAGCAGATGTCTCAGATGGGCACGGAACGACCGCTTCTTCAATATCATTTCGTGAATTAATCCCAGACTGACAATCATCAGAATCATCCGTAGAATCTAGCACAACGATAGGTGACTTAGAGAGCTCTATGGTAGGCAGAGAAGGTGCAGATGGAATTTCTGCTAATACAAAATGGGGTTCTTCGTAATCTGTTTGCTTATGAGAACAAGGTACATCTTCAACGGGAATTCTTAGTTTATGATTTTCACAAGGATGCAATGACCTTTCATTTCTAATGACTGCAGTATATGAATAAGGTAAGTATGTTCCAATCAGGAACAACAGGAGCCCCGTGTAGACCTGAAATAATTATTAGTTTTAAACATAGCATAGTTGAAATGACACCAGTAGGATAAAGATGACATACATACATAAAAACGTTTTATTATTTTTTGCAATAAAGAGAAGACTAAGCTACAGACTTAAAACTGTAATATAGTATTGTCATTTAGACTATTTATAACTGTTTATTTTATAAAAATAAATTCGAGAAAATCATTATATTCATTGATTATTTCTACCGCACTTGTGATACTAGTAGGTAAGTAGAAACTGCAAGAAAATAATAATATGATCTAAACTTAACTCTGAATTCTATTGGAATATCTTTTTGGATTTATTATTTTTGTTTTTCAAATTTTATTAGACATATAGATATAAAGCAATTTACTTACCATGGTACTTTTGTTTTGTTGTCTGGTCACGGAATGATTTAGAATTTCATTGTTATCGCCAATTTATAGTATCTGAATCAAAATACTCACAACTTGTTTGGTAATTGATGAACTTGTTAACCACCAAACATTTTGCAATGAATACTAGTAAACCTGTTAATTAGTCACTATGAGAAATATTTTAATATCTCTCATTAGTGTCATATTAATTATTATAACGCATCAAAATTTATTATATTTTCATTATGAGAAATAATAAGTTTTCTGCAATGGAATAGACCTATTTGTTTATTTTTGTGTTAGTGATTCGTTTTTAGAAACTACACTACACATTTCAATTTATTCTTCAAGATTATATTTTTAAATAAAGGAAGTTTACCCGGAAAATAAACATCATTAAAAAATATATATATGCCAAATTAAAACTAGGTGAGACGTAGATGGAAGGAGATAAACAAAGTTAAACTTCGTTTAAATAAAGTATTTTTCAATAACTTTTATAAAACTAATTTGAATTCCTGATTCAATAATCAAATCACTGACGTACTTGTAAGGTTGATATATAAATAGTGTAAAGAAAAATTTAAAGCTTTGTACATACTGGATGAATGAAATAATTAGATAGGAACCTACCAATTTTGATCATGATCCTTTCACAGCCCGTTTGGCAGACGAGTCTAAGTTTATAAAATTATAAAACGCATATTGTGTAAGATATTGTGCGGATTTGTATGATAGGCACTGCACTAATAGGTACAGAAAAGCTGCTTATGACAATAACCGCCGAGTGCACACAGTATAGTTTGGTTACTAGATACTTTGATGGGAATGAGCAATATTGGTGTCGACAGCTAAGAATTTTGAGAATATTTCAGCGGAGTCTAGTTTCTTATATTCGTATGAACATCAATCCGGAAAAATCTATTCAGTAATCATGCTTAAATAAACTTTTCAGACCTATAAACCATAAAATAAAAAAAGTTTATAATACTTTAAAGAAGGTACCTATCCCCAGGTATTCAAACTGTTTTCGAGCCATTTAACAACATACGGACAGCTGGTACGGACTATATATTATAGTAGGCAATCCAAAGTCAGTACCTACCATTTCCTAATTTCAACGGCGATACGTTTGCTCGTTTGTCGTCCAACACATAAAAAAAAAAGGTGTAGTAGTCGTCACGTGACCTTAAATAGTTGTTTAGCAAATATAATCATGTTCTTTATATTATATTGATTTTGAATTACATTCTACTAATGATTTGAATGGGGGATGTAAATAACACATCTACTAAAAGCTTATAAGGTCGTACAAGCTTATATAATCTCACGAAACATTACTAACTAGGATAAAAATAGCTAAAATGATACCGCAGTCACATATGTTTTGGATACCTACTACGTATACTGTCATACATCTATGTAATAGTAACAATGCTTTGATAGTAATCATATTATATTTATTTCAGATAGTATTACATTAGTATAGTTATAGTATTAGATAGTATTAAATTATAAAGGACATAGGCGGCCACTAACTATCAAATACCGCCATACTGTACATAACTGATTGCCGGTAATAAACTAAAGTACTCGTCACTAATTTAACATCATAATTAAACAACGTATTATATATTTTTTAATATAGTTAAGAAATAAACCAAATAAAAAAATACATTGTCAATTTATGGCTATAAAAATTAAGGTACCTACATATAAATATCAAATAGGTCATGGGAGCGTTCAAGTATTACGTAACGCAATTTGGTGGGGTGGGGGGGTCTCGTAAAACGTTACGATGCGTTACAGGGGCGGGAGGGGGTCCTTCTTACAACACGTTACGCTATATTATTTGTTATTTTATAAAATAAATTAGGGAATTAAAACTCCCAAATTGGCAACCGTTTACGTTTTACGGGGAATCCCTCGAAATACGCAGGTGTTGCGAATTAAAAATCTCTTGTTTTATTATAAGGCAATTAAAACTATATACCAAGGATAAAAACTATAACATAACTTTTTGCGACTTCAGCGAATTGCGTTACGTAATACTTGAACGCTCCCCATACGGGTACCATAATAATAAATTAAATCAATTTTATAAGATTTAGGGGGGTGGGTGTGATGAAAGAAGTCTGCCCGACTAACATTCAGTTAAATATAACTTTAATGAACCTTTTTAGCATACTTTTACAATACTCTAGAGCGTTTATATAAATTTAAACTGCGCCGAACATAAACCTCACTGGCGCGCACGGCTCGCTCGATCTCTCTCTCCGAGTGTTGCCAACGGCGCGCGCTATGAGTAGCGCTGAGGGAGCTTACCCCTAGTGTTGCGAGTGGAACGGCCACACGCTATAAAGACAAATGAAATCAGTTTAAAACCCAAATACTGAGCGTGCCATACGCCCTCGTTGTAACGTGTTGTAGGCTGTAGCCTAGGTTGCACCTTAACACTATTTATTTATAGCTCTAGTGTTGCCTTTTGAATCCAAAACGAAATAAAATGTTTATGTTATGCACTTTGATTGGTATCATGCACTTCCCCTATTAAGTTTATTAAGTTTTAAGTCATACTTAAATCAATTATTGGCCCAAGTAAATATATTTAGGTGCCAACTATGCTTTATATAAATATGATTGGTAAATGGATAAAGGGATTAAAATATACAAGTAAAATTTTCGTATATATGTCAGTTTAATTAGGCAGCAACTGGAAGATGAGTTCCCTCTACGTGAGTTCCATCTAAACCAGCGGAGTACTTAGTAATATAGGTCTTGCCGTCGTCGCCGATGTACGAAGTTTCACCTTCGACGACCAATACATAAGCGCGTCCATCAGGGGTTGGTACAAGCCGACCACGCTCGGACACTATGGTTCCCTCGGCGGTCACGTACCGAACCGCATACTGGCCGTGCTCATCATGTATGGCGTCATGCTGTATTGCTGGACGCGCTCGCCGAGCAGCCGTTTGAGCACTGTTGTTGGGAGCAGCTGCAGCAACGGCGATCAAGCACAGGGCTACCACAAACTGTAACATAATGGATTTCAAAGGGTAAGACCAATATAAACCTTTGTTCAATTATACATTTTTGAGTATCAACACGATAGTTTAATAGGAGGAAGAATAAATAAATTATTTGGTAAACGAAATAGTAAGTACAGATAAATTGTATAGGATATAAGCTTAGGAATTAATAACGTCAGAATTTTATGTTTTTTTATAAAATAATGAACTTACCATCTTCATTTTGATAATTTTTTTTACGATACGGTTTGGGAGAAGTTAAGAGAACTTGCGATTAATGCAAACTGATACCAAATTGGTACAAAATGTTTTAATTTATAGCAAAAGTAATGGAATTTAGAAAGGTCAACAATTAAGGTAATGTACCTCATTACCTGTACCTGATGACAGATTAGTTATTTTTAAACGAGGATTTATTTATCGACACATTTAGGAACATTTCTAAATATAAACCGAACTCTTGCATAATAATAATAGTTTAAATAGATCTGTTAGTTTCTGAAACAATACAAACAAACAAAAATTCAAACCTTTCCTCTTTAATATCAGTGTAGATATAAATAGTATAATAGATATATATTTGGTACTGGTATTATTTATTAAAAGGAACTCAATCATATTCATATTTAATTTAATATACATTATAATACAATTTTGTTTGCATTTTCAAAAGGTTTGTATGATCGTTTAATTAAATTTACCTAATGTGGTAAATATCATTAAGAATCTTGTATTCACATAAAATTGCCCTTCAACTACCTTATATATATACAAATACCACTTCAGACTTTAGGTCATAACAAACTGACACGTTAAGGTAATAACAATTTTTATAACAGAAGAAATACATAATATTCACATATTCCACCAGTAGGTGAAAATTGAAATTATTTTGTGTTATTTCAGAAAATGCGTAGACTCGCGATTTGCTTCTTTTTGGGTTTGGCCCTGGGAGCTGAATTCAACTACAACAGGGATGTTGATCGTCATATAGCTTCCAGCACGTTAAGATCGCTGCCAATTGACTATAATGACGATATGTACAACAGAAATTTTAGAAACCGACCAAATTCGAAATTAATATTCAATTTCGAACAGTTCAGAAAAGACCAGGCACCCCAAATTGAACACAGAGAAGAAAATTTGGGATTGTACATGCATAGACGGCAAACTTCAACGGTAACTACGCCAGAGCCAACCACTCAAACACTTTTAGAATATACAGATCATGATGATAGGATTGCAGTACTACCACGCAATCGGTTTGCCATACACTCATCAGAACACCCGAAGAATCCCATTTGGAACCCTAAGTTATCAAACCCAACGATACCACCGACAGAATCATCAACTCCGAGCTGGATGGAATCAGGTAGCTTCAATAGTCACTCACAACAACAATACCCATCAAACAGCTTGAAAGTAATTCCAAAGTACAAACACAATTATCCTGTACAAAATTACCCATCGTCATATGATCCAATTAGTCTTACTTCACCAACCCCTCAATTGTCCACACCTCTGATTTCAAACATCAGAAAACAGCCAATCGTCCAGCATTTTATGCCTCGTGTCCCAAATAAGTCTCAAAAGATTCAACATTCATCAAATAGAGGAAGCTACAAATTTGAACGGAACGACACAACAATGAACCCTGAAGATGTTCTTATTAGTAGTACACCACCTAGTATACCACAAAACCGTCGAAACCCGCCTCCCCCAGTTCCAACATTGACTCCTTGGTATGGGGACAATTTCGGTAAATAAAAAAAAATTACTGAGATTATTATTTTCATATTACATTACAATACCTAGTAGGTACTACATAATTATATGTATCATTATTACTTACGATTCTTTCTTCTTTTTTTTTATATTCGTTAGGATGTGAAATAAGCATAACTTTATGGTGTATGTCTTGTAACAAACTTTATTGACAAACAGAAATGTTCAGTCCAACGCATATTTTGCAAACTCCGTTCTAAGGAGAAACACTTATGTCATGATAATCTCGACATGGACAATGAATTAAATACTTAATGAATAAAATAAAAGGTTTATTGTTTAAAATTTTGTTTAATTTATAATTATGATAAACTTCAAAACATTTAACGTCGTACATGATCTAAAGTTATTGAAATACCGAGTAGAAGACATAATTGGAAATCCGGAGCATTAGGTACTAACCATAGGAAGTATGACTGTTTAAGCACTTGTATCTCACTTAAAGTTATATTCAACACTCAAACCCTTATTTATATTCCTGAGGTGACAAAGTTTCGCGTACAAGGTAACGCCCTTAGTTTAGCATTTAACTTACTATATGCCATGTAAGTCGGTAAAATATTGAGCAAATACTTAGTAGGTATATTTACTTAAGTTGCATAAGTATATGTGTGTATATTAATATGAATACATTTTAAAATATCGGAGAATCAATAAAAAAAATACTTCATTACTTGTTAAAGGAATTCACTTGTGTTAGTGTAAAAACAAATACATTTATTTCAATTGATTCAATACCAAGGGTACCATGTTTCTGGTTCCTCGTACCCCCCATTAACAACGTAGGGGTAGTCGGAATAACGATAACTTCGCTCAGAATAACGATTATAAGGATACCTCCTATAAGGACGATTGAACATCAAAGGCAATGGAATTGGAATATTCATTTCTGGTAAAGGTGGAAGAGGGATTGGAAATCTAGGGCCAATGGGAAGGTCTAGATGTAGAATAACAATATCTTCAAATTCAACAGGCGTACTTAGTTCGTCGAATTTCTCATTAGGTTCGTCCTTTTTCTCTTGTTCAGGTTCTTCAGGGTTGTCCTCATTATTCTTGGGTTCTTCGGTATCTGGTGATTTATTAGACTCGTCGGGCCTATAGTCATTTTGTATCTCTATGTTTTTCTCTTGTTCAGGTTCTACAGGGTTGTCCCCATTATTCTTGGGTTCTTCGGTATCTGGTGATTTATCAGACTCGTCGGGCCTATAGTCATTTTGTATCTCTATGTTTTTTGAATAATCTAAAGGCACTGGAGGAATCGTTGATACTATAACATCACTATTATTATCTTCAGAGTTTAAAACATTGTCCTCGTTGGCATATGAATCATCTATTATATTTCTAACAGGTGGTGACAAATACTCCGGCAGCGCTGCCGCAAACGAAACCAAACAAAGGAGACCGATTAAAAACATCTGAAAGTAAAGATTTACGTTATAAATACAAACGGATATTTTTTTAACCATTTCGCAACCCTAATATTAACTAACATAATGATAAAATCATCAATTTGATAAAACTAAAGTACGACACATTATATTAGTAGTCGTAGTCAGTGACATGACAACATGAAGTTCAAAGTAATTTAGGTTTGCCTTATAAACAATCTCACCGGATTGTCGATCATGTGGCTTGAAAATATGAAACTATAACTATAAAATTTGAAAGAAGATTACAAATAGTAACACAATTGACCCTGAACACAATAAATATTATACCGATATTGTAATATTTATATCATATAATTAATAGAGTATTTTGTAAAAAGAAATAGATGCCGGTCTGTGACCAACAACGTTGCATAAACTACATATCAATGTTAAATTAAAAGGTTACTAAAAGCGCTAACTGTTATAATAAAATAAATCTTACCTTAAATTGATGTGTGCCCGGACGACAGCATCTAATCGAATATTATTTCAAATGTCTTTTTATATGAGAGTAACGAATGATATCACAACACAAATTGAAAAGTCAATTGAAAATATATTAATTTTCCATTATTTATTGCTATACTATCAAGATTCGGTCATTGTTCATTTTATAAAATTTAAAACTACTATTAACACAAACAATAAGATACGATAAGATAGAAAGTTAAGTTAAAAATTATAAAAGCTTTTAAAATGTAGTAAATAGGTAGTAGTCACGGAAACTGAATGAAATGAAGCTCATTTTTGGATTTCTATTTGTGTTATCTCCGTAATAGATCTGTGAGCTATTGAGTAAAACATTGATAAAGTTTGTTGTTAATTCTATATTCTTGAAGTAAAAGATAATGCCACGGGCTGATCTGGCTTGTTTATGAGAAGTGTTTGTACACCAAGTTTTCCACCCATCCACTTAATTTTGAATTCTCGTAGAAGCTGCAATAGATACGTAACAAATAATATTACGGAATAAATAGGTAAGGGCTAGTATAAGTTATAATTGTTGTTTTTAGGTGCCTTATCTTATTAATCTTTCTAAGTACGAATCGAACACCTCATGTCTCAAATATTGATACATGTAAATAGATTAATGGAATAGAAAATAAAAATTCAGACAAACATATAATCGTCTTTTGACAATTTAAGAAAACTGAATCAAATGACGTCCTTACCCTTATCAAAACGATGGTCATATTTTGTTCAGCCAATCGCCTTGCAATACACGATCTAGGTCCAAACCCAAATGGTAGACTAAGGAATGGATGAATATTTTCATAATGCTGTGATCCACGGAGCCAACGCTCGGGCTTGAAACTCAGGGGATCTTGCACATACTGTGGTAGCCGAGAAGCAATCATGTTCTGAGTTACTATTACTGTCTGAAAATATATATGGAGATTAATATTGCTACATAATGCGATCAAAATAAAGGTAAGTACATACTAAACGTAAATAAAATACAATAGTCATCCCATAGACCCTTGGGACAGACAAAAAAATATAACTGCTTTATAAAACAGATGTATCTACTCACTCCTTTTGGAATCAGGTATCCTCTTAGAATTATGTCTTTTTGCAACAATCGACCTACTCCAATGGAGACGGGATTTAGTCTTAAACTTTCTTTAATACAGCTCCGCACATAAACAGCCTTGGTCAAGACATCAGGGGTTATCTTGGAATCTTTAGTTGGAAGCAATGTGGCTACTTCTTCATATATTTTTTCTTGATTTTTTGGATTGCTGCCCAAATGGTAAAGAGCAAAACTTGTTGAGTAAGCCGTCTAAAAATACAACATTAAAATCACCTTTATTTCATTACATTAAAACCAATTAATTTATTGATTATAGGTAGATATATCTAACAAATCTACTGATCGTAAAATTTAAAAAAGTTCTATAGAAAGTGCGGATATAAAAGGAACCTACTTACAAACATCCTAGCAATAAACCTACTGAAATAATTAAAATTATTCTATGGTAGACAATATATTACTGGTAAAAGCCCACTATTTTCGTATCCCACACCATTGTCGGATAAAAAAGAAGCACAAAGGTATCAAAATTATCTATTTACCGTATCTATAGCTGCCATCAATATGTCGACCATCATTCCGATAATGTCCTTAAAGTCCAAATTCGGTTGTTGCAAAAATGATCCCAGAAGTGATGTATCCAACATGTTACTTTTACTTTCAAAGAAATTAGCTCTTTTAATTAATATTTCCGTCGATACTCTAGAGCAATAAACAGAAATAGTTTTAATAAACATAGTTTTATCATAGTTTATATATAAAAAAAGTATTTGATATATAAAAATACTTTTCTAAATATTCCTGGGAGTCTGCCAGTTTCTTGTACAGAGGAGTTTTAAATATTTTCCAAAGAAAACCTTTATCTAGTTTCATGATACCGCTGTTGGATCCAAAAGCTGAAGCTATAATTTTACTGCTACGTGAATCCGGTTCCTGTTCGTCCGGATTGAAACTGTCAAAACGCTCATTAAAGGCTACAGCACCAATAACTAAAAAAAATTTTTTTTTTATTAGGATGAGAGTAAAATAGGCCTACATAAAATGCAAAATTCACACATGCGGTTGCTAAAAAAGCAGCTTGAAAGTCAGAAAAACAAAGTCGTACCATAAGGACATAATTTATAATAATGGAGAGCAGTATGCCTATTTCTAAATCGATATAATTTTTTAATAAGTTAATTAATTTTTAAATAAGTTTTTATAAGTAAAAATGCCCATTGCTTGATTCGTACCTGCTTATATTTTGTGAATATAATAATCTCACGAAACCAAAACAAAGACATTCGCATTATTTTAATATAGAGTTTATTTATTATTACCAGATCAAAATAACAATAATAATTAACCACAGAAACAAATCACTATGTAACAACTCAAAACTACAAAAAGTCAAAAACTGAGATAAATAAATCAAATATACTTTACCATACCTTCTAAATTCAATCTATTTAAATAGCTTAAGAAATCTTCACCATGAGAAGTTTCTCTTACTCTCATCCATTGAACGAATTGTCTAACGATAATGTCGGTTATTTCAATATGCTCTTTGACACTCTGAGGGCTGGTGAACTTTTTCTGAAATGTACTCCTTAGTTTCCACCATTCCGGCCCATTGCTAAATTAGAAGTCACAAAAAAAGTTATTTTAATACGTTGTGAAACATTTCCTATGAATAGTAATAAACAAATATTATTAAAATAGGTTTGTGAAAACAATTTGTTAATGCTTTAAGGTTCGAGGATTTCTATCATTTAATATACAATTTAAGATACGTAAGTATTTACTAAAGGTATGTGAAACTTCTCGTTTTGATAAAATGTATTACTTATAATAACATGTCCAAGAATTTTTTGCATGGTATTAGGTATAGGTATGTATCGATGCTATCGATATTAAGAATATTGTTACTTCCCAATCTCAGCGAGATAATCGGTAATAAAAAAACAGGCCAATAGCGTGTTAGGACATGCGCTGTATAGGGTAGCTAGATTGAGAAAATTCAATACTTTACGTATACATATACGATTTACTTAAACATATTTTTAATATTGAGGTGGCAGCGAAATGGTAAAAAGTCGTATTAGGTTGATTTTAGGATCTTTTTTACTTGGGCGACTATAACTCGTTAACCTGTAAAGCCAACTTAACCGTGATAGTTTTCCTTTAAAATTCATTGTAAGTAGGTACTTATATACTAACATGAAAAAAAAAAATTTTTTTTTCAAGATTTTATGTGTTTTTTTTTGTCGACGCTGTTAATCTCTACTACGTACTACCATACCAAATTACAGCTCTGTGGTACCAACCGTCTCTGAGATTACCCGAGGACGGACGGACATGGCGATACTATAAGGGTTCGTAGTTGACAACGGAACCCTAAAAAACACAACCCCGGGTAGAGAACAGGCAATTAAGGTGTCGGATAAAATTATGTCGGATAGATTTAGGGCTGACACATATTATGTAGCATTCTGAACGCAAAAATAATATTTGCCTTTTATTGGTACATTTGGGTGTAAAGTTACTTTACGATTATAGAGGATACTTTACGTGGATAGTAGCCCTCCCGTGTTGTAGACATGTTTTTTGTTCTTTCTGTAATGAAACATGGCGACGTGACTTCTCCTAGCTGGATATCGATCATCTTGGCGGAACACAGACTCGATGTCGTCAGGGTCAAAAACATGAAGTAGGTTTACTCCCGGGTTCTCTCTTACCAGGGATCCATAACGACGCCAGTTGAGCCATGCGTTCATATCCAGAGCTTCTGCGTCATAATCTCCTGAAAAAACATTCCGGTTCAGAATTATACCTACTTAGCTAGAATGTAGGTATCTAACATTGTGTTAGTTTATTGCAGACAAAGTGAGTCAGAAAATGAGTTGTAAAAGTGTTTGAATTGTGTGCTATTGTTAGGTATTTCACCTGTGGGGTTAAACGCCTAAACTGAAATGGATTCCGATTTCCGAATCTAAGCTTAACTAAAACTATTATCAAGGCTCATCGTTTGAAGTCGATATCGTACGTTTCTACCCAAGGACTTTGAATTTAAACCACTGTACCAAAAACCATCACAATCTAAAATGTCCATGAACGATGAATTGAATAGTTACAAACTCAGTGTCAAAAGGATTCAAATAGCAAAAGGCGCGGCGATGCGGCGGCATACAAGAAATTGCCAAAACATAACCACGATCGCCCCTTCAAGAGCATATAGAGCTACCTAGTGTGTAGCTAGGAATAGCTATAGGAAATGGTAATGTTACCACTGGTGTGGTAGTAGTGTAAGTTATGGAACTACGAATTAACAAATAACTTGATTTAAATGAGGAATTAACGGTTGACCTTTGGCTTAGCAGTCAGGATATCTCACCTTACCCCAACAGTCCCGTCAGTACCTACCTAAAGGAATTGTTAAAGTAATAATTATATTGTAAAGTATAAAATAACACTTTGGATCAATTGATACCCAGAATACTTAGTCGTTATCAATATTGAAATGTGATGCCTTCTCCCTCACAATACATACAATGTTTTCTTATCATACAATAACATTTGTCAATGTAAGTAGGTATATAAAACTGGTTTCTGTTACGAACATACTCACTTACCGAGATATGGAATATATTTGTATAGAGTCCCAATAATTGGATAACTTTTGGGTCCAGGGATGTCATCAAAATGCATTACGTGATTATTGTGATTGACTTCATTCTGCACTTGATTATTATTATTCATAGCACTTAACTTGCGAAATGAGCAGTTACTTAATTTTAAATTAAACTTTCTTTTACAGTGAAGCATAAGCATCGTAGAGAAATTATTACCAAAACAGCAAGCAGTGCGAGCGAGTCGTATCGCATCACTGAGCATCGCATTACAAGATCCTACAGTCCCCTCGTAATCAAATGCACATATAATACCATAAAAGTTGAAAAAAAACTGTTGGGTCAACTCAAACCAGACGCCTAACTACCTGAATCGTGATAGATTTAAATATATATACATTATACATATACCTACTTACTTCAGTATAATTGTATTTTACAATACCCATATCTGCTACTTAGTTACCAACTTCGAGGCCATTTACTTTAAGGATAAACTGGAGAATTTAAAGTAAAAAATAATAAATACCTACTGGGAAGCATATGTGGGGACAGTCTTATTTATTGGAAGCGTAGTAATTAGCAACTACTCAGTGATTTAGATAGCTTTTGCACATCGATATATATGTACTATCGTAAGTGTACCAGTCGTGGCCACGGTACCAGTAATGGCCAAAAATTAAAAGAAACATCTAGAATTCGGACATGAGCGAATGTTTTTACATTGGGATCACTGTGACATAGACTTGAGACATCAAACTATCTAAGTTTAACGTTTTATTGAATTCAGTCAGTTACATGTACAAATATGCGCGAATACAAAGTGTAAGGTGATTTGAAATTGACAACGACGGCTTTTCTTAAGGAAATCGTTAAGGCGGTGAGCAGAAAGTTTCACTTGTAAAATAGTAATGTTTAATTAAAATCAAAATTAGGTTTGTTTGATGAGTTAACCATAAAATAAAGATAAGCTAAGACTAAGACTGGGGTATCCATTAATGAATTTTCCCTGTCCAAGACTGGGTCACAAAACTACAACTTTTATTTGTTAAATTAATTGAATCCAGCTTTGCCGTATCTCACGCGCAACACATTACAAATATTAAATCGATGGTCCCTATTAACAATGTCGGTACTACAATAATACAACTTTTCAGTAGAGCAGTTTAAAGTCTATTTTGACGATAAAAATATTATTAAAGATCACAGCCTCTTCAAATTTGGACTGATTGTTTTTTATTAAGTATGTTACAATCTGAGATAGAAAAATCTGAGAATTAATGAATAGTTTGGGAAATAAGGTACTATCGCCACTTTTATTTGGACTATTTTTTGGGTAAATTGTCAGTTGTGGCACTTACTACAATTTTATTCGGACTCTTAATAATAATTTAAGTAGGATATGGCATTTGCGACATTTTCAAATGTGGGTTTAAAAATACTTTTGTCGTATGTGTTTGTTTTACTAGGGTAAATTGAAAAAATATACTGCATATTTGTTTCAATCATTAAAGTCTTTATTAATCAAAATGTTTAGAATTGTTATACCAATTTGTTTACATAACATTTCTATGTACTTAATTATCATTAGATATCACTCAGTCTTAATCACAGTTTATAGAGCCTTTATTCTTAATAATCAGCATCTATACTTTAGCTACCTGACTTCGAAAGTTTAATAAAAAAAAATATAAAAAAGACTAAAAAAGAGAATTATTCCACAAAATTAAAATTCTACAAATAACTAATCAACATACCATTATAAAAATAGAACCTGGTCTGCTTATAGAATCAAAGCACCTTTGAAAGGCAGGCCTTACAGGCAGATCTTAAAGTTTAAAGTAAAGTACCTACTTATAATAAATTCAGTTTCAAGTTCAGTCTGTTCTATCTGCGTAGAAGCATGTGCTATAAGACCCGATGAAGTGTATTGCAATTTACCAACACCTTCAACTCTGACAGCTACGTCTTCTAACGTAACACCGACTACTAATAAACCGGGCAGAAAGAAAACTTACAAGACGGATATAGGAAAGAAGAGACTTTTACACAAAGAGCGGTGGGGTGTTATTCAAAGAAAACAAAATAAGAACGAAGGAAAGGCATACAGAACTAAAAAAGGGAAACAAGTAGCAGAAAAAGCATGGGGACAGCCGTGTGAAAGCAAATGTCGTTACAAGTGCACTGAAAACTTCGATCTAAACCTTGTTTTCTTTGAATAACACCCCACCGCTCTTTGTGTAAAAGTCTCTTCTTTCCTATATCCGTCTTGTAAGTTTTCTTTCTGCCCGGTTTATTAGTAGTCGGTGTTACGTTAGTAGACGTAGCTGTCAGAGTTGAAGGTGTTGGTAAATTGCAATACACTTCATCGGGTCTTATAGCACATGCTTCTACGCAGATAGAACAGAACTCATCATTACATGGGTCCTCATGAACTGGAACTGGTGAAGGTATTGGTGTTATATAATTTACTAGTGGCTCCCCGCGGTTTCACCCGCGTACCCGGGAGGTCTTCCATTTTCCCGGGATAAAAAGTAGCCTATATGTTAATCCAGGTTATAAGCTATCTTTATTCCAAATTTCATTCAAATCCATTCAGTAGTTTTTACGTGAAAGAGTAACAAACATCCATACATACATCCATACTTACAAACTTTCGCCTTTATAATAGTAGTAGGATTGTTATTATTTACTCAGTTTCTCTAACCTCGGCCTCTTTAGGACTGTGTGAAATTTCTTGATCAAATCAATCAAATCAAAATCTTTTTTATTCAAATAGGCCTCAATAAAGCACTTATGAATAGTCACTATTAAAGCTCGGTTCTGATAGTAGTTTTTACTGAGAAGAGCCGGCAATAAACTCAGTAATTACTCTTTTCAAAAACCAACTTACATCTAATACAATAGTGATTTTTACAAAATGTGAAATAGCTTGTAGCGAGCATTTCGCTGCCAAGGGTCTTTTTCTAACAAGTAATCTGATACACTATAAAAGCCCTTTCGATATAAAGTTTTCTTCACTACCTGCTTAAATTTATAGATTGGTAAATCCTGAATATCTTTAGGTAGTTTGTTGAAGAAGCGTATACATTGCCCCTTAAATGAATTTTTGACTTTAGTAAGTCTAGTTACAGGAATAGCGAGTTTGTGCTTATTTCTGGTGTTAATACTATGAGTGTCGCTATTTTTTGGAAAAAGATGTAAATTTTTACGTACCTACATACAATAAATTTTCATAAATATATTGTGAGGGTACAGTCAAAATATTAATATTTTTGAATGTATCTCGTAGGGAGTCCCTTGGACTCATATTGTATATAGCACGAACAGCCCTCTTCTGCAGAATAAAAATAGTGTTAATGTCGGCACCACTGCCCCAAAGGAGAATGCCATAAGACATTATACTATGAAAATAACTAAAATAAACTAATCTCGCGGTATCTACGTCAGTAAGTGCACGTATTTTCTTTACTGCATATGCTGCAGAAGCAAGTCTGTTCGCCAACCGAGAAATATGAGGGCCCTACTGAAGCTTTACATCTAAAGTGATACCTAGAAATTCTGTGGTTTCTACAAGATCTATATTTTCGTTCTTAATTCTAATACATGTGTCTACTTGACGAACATTTGGTAGACTAAATTTAATACATTTGGTTTTCTTCTCATTTAGAAGCAGATTATTTACAGTAAACCAATTTACCACATCCGAGAGAGCATTGTTCACCTCGTCATAATTCATTGAATAATATACTTGAATCATTAATTAAACCTTGTAGACAATCTGCCATTTCGTCATCGTACGATGCAGGTACTGGTGAAGATTCTCGATCTGTAAAAAAAGTACATTCTTAGAATAAAAGCGTGTCTGGGTATAGTTTGTGTTTGTTACTTGCATGACTGTAAAAGTTCCCCGCGGCATAAGACTTGATCTTCCTGCGGGAGTTACTTTTAGAAAGAGAGAGTTACTTTAAATGCGGGAGCTTCTAATTAGCAATTTATGTTTTAATGTTTAATTATGTTACTATTAGGGTATTAGTCTGTAAGCTTCCTTTAAAACAATGAAAAAAAAATACTACGCAACCAAATTACCCAACCAAAGCTTTGTGTTAGTTAAGCCTACAGAAAAACGTAGGTTTTAGTACAAAAATTAACACATCCGACAGACTCATTAGTGTATTTACATGCAATAATGTCATAAATTACACTTCCGACGAAATATCCATTCATTAGTTTCATATAACACTGTCGATAGTGACATATACGACATAATAATGTGTTAGTATGTACAAGTAATAATGTTGGAAGTAACACATTCGACATAACGATCAGCTGTTTTGGCATAAAATAATGTCGATAGTGGTAGATCCAACAAAAATATTTGGTTGAAGTCCATTGAAAAAAGTCGTATCTACCGGATACAACTTTATTAAAGGGAATATACCTGTATTATAATAAAATAATGAAAGTGGGGTCTTATAAAAGTAATAAGTATTAAATTAGAAAAAATATTGTTTGTTGTACGTACTAATTACACAAATATTAACATAAAAGGTACTTACCATGCGCTAAAGTTGTAGGAAGATTTTCACAGTCACCTGTTGACTTAGGCTGATAAATAAAATCTTGTTTTTTTGAATTTACTAAGTCTAGGATTCGTTTCGAGCGTTTCGACATTATTGAATATTAATAATAACAACTTATTGTCAACGAAATAAAAATAATAACGAAAAAAAAAACGCGCGAGCGCTCCGCCCGGTGACAAAGTGCGTAGTGGCAGATACGTACGACGCTTCGCTACCCGCGCCCCGCTAACAACGCTCGTTCCGTCACTACCTACATTATTGCTGGGACGCAGCTATTACTACCTACAATGTTAATCTAGAAACTGCCTTAATAACAAGATTTTCAATAAATTAAATTAATAGGTATTAAAGAACTCTTTATTGTGATTACATTTACGTAAAAAAGTAATGTTTGGTAAAAATGTACATCCGACAATGTTAATAGGGACCATCGAAATAAGGACTGGACTTTACAGTTTCACTATATTCAGTGCTAAAACTTTCACAATTTTAGTAAAATTTACAAAAACCTGTTTTTTTTTTTTTTAACTGGCCACCATTGGGTCATTTACCTTACGTACTAGATATCGCGATCCGAACACTCGCTTTGTTCAACTGAACTGTACTGCAGGCCGTACACCGTACACCTGACTTTAGTGTGGCTTCGACATTCATTCAGTGCGGGTGCGCACGGAGCAGCGTTAATAACAACGATAATCCGAATCAAAGTGGACCCTGGACGTAAATAACTAGTCAGTAGTCATCTAAGTAAAATTACTTCCTGTTTAAGTAAATCAATAGGTGATAATTTCGTAATTCCAGAGTAGAAAACAATTTATCTATTTAAATACCACGCCATTCTACAATCATATACTAAAACGTGCAGATGTTCCCTTAAAACTGGTTGTAGGTAAAAATATGTAACTTAACACAGACTTGATATGTCTTTTTAGAAAGTGATTTAATTTGATTAATTGTTAATGAGTTTTTAATTAGTAGTGATAGTTTGATATTTTTGAATACCTAATTGTTTTATGTTAATTTTTCAGCTTTCAGGTTCAAGCCCTGGCCCGTACCTCTGAGTACACAATTTAAGCCATGTGAAGTCCGCCAATCGGTACTAGGCCCCCCTAATATTAATATGTATAATACATTTTGAAATCGAGTTTTATTCTAATGAAGTTTAGTAGGTAAAAAAGATGTGTCACATCTGCGGTGTGAACTCTATAGGGACGACATCTTAGTGTAGTTAACTGAACGAAACGCGTAAGCGCCATGAAATTTGCGGCGCTTACGACGTTTTGGTCGCGAGAAAACTATACTCTAAGCAATCTAGCGCTGTATCTTTTAAAATAGTTTGGTTAGTTGACACAACTTTATACAGCGCTGCAGCGAACTTTAGTTCTATCTCTCACCAGTTTTTAAACAAATGTTTTACATGAACGTTCTCGTCTACCGCTAGAATATATGTCGATGCTTTTGCAGTTCTGCTTGCTTGTGTGATGGGCTGGCGAGACATGAATGATACACAACTAATGATTAGGTATATAAAAAAATAAAGGAAGCCTTTCGGCTATATTGATGCGTGCAGAATAAATATGTGGGAGCAAAATATATTAAAAATTTAAGTAACATATGAATGATTTAAATTATCTATCTGTTTTTTCGGTTCAAAGTTTTACATACGCACGTACTCAGGTTTTATTAACCAAATTAAATGACAATATAACAATAGGTATAACAATTTTGGTACCAATATTGTAGGTATTATGTAGACAAAATTCATTTGCCGTTTATGTAAATTTCCAGCCTTATTCAAAAAGCAGTTGGCATGGCATCGATTGTACTGAGAGAGATCCACTATCATTATCAATCGATACTTTCAACGATCCATCGATTCAAACCAAAATTTTGCAATGCATGAAATAAAAAAAACAACATTTATATTAAGAACCTAACAACCATGAAATGTTTGTAGTGAATCTGAGTTGGCCCTCTGTCAAACCCATCATCGGGTAAATCCGGTTAAAATAGCTTAAAAATGAAAATTTACAATCGATTTGATTTTTTTTAACAAATACGTTGTAAATTTGGAATGAAAGGAAAACTTATTTGAAAAAAGAAACGTCAAAAATCCACTCGATTATTTGGCCAACTCGACCTGTCTATACCATTCTTGGCAACACTATTTGAGTCGTCGCACCAAATGTCAAATCAGTCCGACAAGTAATTTCTTACTCCTAGAACTGCTTGCTAGATAGGTTATCCCCAAAATATTTTTCACTCTATCTTTGGTTTGATGAGGTTTATGTGTGTTATAATAGTCAAATTGATTAATAGTTAGTGCTGTGATCATTCGACAATAAATTCCATAACATCGTAAGTACTAAACTTCAAGAACAGATAGCTTACGTCTTCACGTTTTATTTTATGGCTAACTTCTGGGTTATGGCGTGACAATGAAACTGTCTAGGCAAAAATATCCTGAAGTAGGTATTCATTTGCCACTTCATTTGTAAATTGTGCTACTAAATTCCCATAACAAACTACACACCTGATGTTTGTAATATCGTAGCTACCATGTATATACCAACTGGATAATTTATCACTATTTAAATTTACGTATAATTTAGATATTTTATTTACTTTAATTCTAATGTACATATAGATGCCAGTAGCCGACGAAATACAGTCATCCTGGGCAGATGAAGTTGAGATTGATTCAGGGGCACTACCACCACCTTCAGAGGTTGTTGAAAATGGATTAAAAGTGGTCACAGAATACAAGTATGACAATGATAACAAGAAAGTTAAAATTGTCAGAACATATAAAATAGAAAAGCGAGTTGTTTCAACGGTACTGTATTGCTTATTCTATGTCAATAACATTACCTTTACAAAATTGAGGTATTTTCAAATATTTACTGTTGATTGCATATATATATATATATGTATTATTGCGCCAAAACTGCTTCACATATTTAATAATATTTGTATTCTTTTTGTTGGTTATGAGAAGTCATGTGAACGGAAGTCCATGTATTGAAGTAATATTTTTAAATCTGATTATAGATACACTTGAATGCACAAACATGTTTTACTCTCATACATGAGATCTAGAGACACATACATAGTCTTAAAAATTTGAATCATTCAATTATTGTGAATTTTTTGTACATTCTGAAAGCTTATCATTTACACTATATAAAAAGTTCATTAAGTAACAAATGCCATGAATAAGTTATTTTACTAATTGTAGCAACTATTTTTAGAGTATTGCAAAGCGGAAGACATGGGCCAAATTTGGTGACTCTGCAAGTGACAAGCCTGGACCTAACCCAGCCACAACTATGGTCTCTGAAGATGTATTCATGCAGTTTATAACAAGCAAGGAAGAGAGCCAGCGCCCTGATGATGGAGAGCTAGATGGTCTTAAAGTGAGTAACCAATAACTTTTTAACAGTTTATATTATCTGTTTCTAATAACAAGAGTTATATGTGATCACCAAACTATATCACCATTCTCTAGACACCTATACAACATATCTGTATATGGTGCAAACATTTTCAAGTTTGAAATATCAATACCCAAACAATTCCAATAATAATGAAGCACTTTCAATAGATTTTCATCAAAAAATTCACACAGCCATATATCCATAAACACCCTTCTAATATAATATCAACCCTTATTTTTTAAAATTGATCATAGTAATTTTAAAAAATAAGGGCAAAAAAATTTGAACTCTGGTCAATAACTGATCAATGATCACTTGATTAGTAGCAGCATGGAGTAGGGATGAGATTACTCTCACACAACTTTCGGCCATTATTGTTATTGTTTGTGCATCAATCATAATAGTTACATTGAATACATTTTGCAGCCACCGAGCAGCAGCGTCATTTTCAAGTGCCGTACTTGTCAAGGTGATCACTGGACCCTTAGTTGTCCTTTCAAGCACACTCAGCTTGCTCAGTCGAAGGCAAGTGATGCTGCAAAAGCTTCAGGTATGGTATATCGTAAATAAATATTTTTGAAACATACTTTACACATGCAAAATCTGGCTGCAAACAAAACAGAGTTTATACAATGGTAACCAAATATCAACTAAGCATATATGAAAAAAAACTTTTTTTTATACAAAGTTACCCTTTTTTAATTGTGCACACACCATGAGCAGTTATCACACGACATGACCAATACCAGCCAAAGACTCATGAGGTTTTTATTTTAGATCCCAAAACAACTACAACCAACAAGTATGTAGCTCCGAACCTCCGTGAAGGCGGCGCTGGCCGTGGGACGGGCCGCGAGCCCCCAGGCGCCAGACGCGATGACGTCGCTGCGATTCGTATCTCGAATCTTAGCAACTTCGCTGTTGAGGCTGATCTCGAGGATCTCGTCAAAGGCTTTGGACCAGTACAGAAATTATATCTTGCTAAGGAAAAGGTATTACATATTTTATTGAATGAAAGAAAATCCCTACTAATATTTGTCTATCTGTCTGAGAGGTACAACAAAACAAAACAATGGGAAAGGACATAAGCTACGTTAAATCTCGGGATAGTTAAAGGTGCAACCTTAATTAACAAACAATAGAATTCAACTTTAGGCTTGTACCTATAATTGGCGTAATAGAATAGTTTGTTGGTATGAGAGCAGCACCATAAATAAAATAAAAATCAAAAGTTACTCTTAGGACATGTCTCGTAAGTAATACTAACCTACAATAATTAAGAGCTATCGTCTAATAGAATACCCTGATTATACGCAGCAATCACTCATAATAACTAATTTTTAATTGCCCACAACATGTATAATGCAGTCACAAATGTAATCAAAGTATTTAAGTATTCATCAAGGGGTTAGGTTATCGTACTGACAGAATTGAGGTACAAAAACAGAGGATTATGTCCATTAATTTGATTGTCCCAATTCTATGGTTTATAGTATTTGCTATAGAGAGGAAATGTGCATGAGAATGTTTTATTTTGTTTCAGAGCACTGGTCACTGCAAAGGATTTGCTTATGTACATTTCAAGTTCCGCGCTGATGCAGCAAAGGCTATTCAAACATTGAATGGTCATGGTTATGATCACTTGATTTTGAATGTGGAGTGGTCCAAGCCCCCTCAGAATAACTAATGAACATTTCCATTATGATTTGTAAAACAACATTTTTTTCAATAAAGATATTGGATATTCACATTTGCATATTTTATCACAAATATACAATCATAACTTACACTTTTGTTAAGATGATAATGACTCAGGTTTGTATTCCCTTAGAGCTGTTAAAAAATAGTATATTTTTTTTCGAGACTTGATTCCTGTGAATTCCATCCACATACAACATACATGCGATGCGAGTCCAACTTGCATAATATGGCATTTAACAGAGTTGCCCCCAAAAAAGGATACATTTGGATTATTTTGTCAAAGCATTTATTTTGTGAAGACTAGAAATAGATTTAAGTAAGTACATAATATCTACAAAAACACAACACCAACATAACAAATATACATCATAAAATAAACTTGCATTGGATTGCAATTTGCAACATTATTACAAAACAATAAATAGTAATAACTTATATTTCATATAATATAATGCTACACCTGATACACTGGTACTTAATTATATTTCTATGTGTAATAACTTAATAATTCTAAATATCAATATCATATTTTTCATCATCACTATTTGGGCTACAAGTGTCCTCTGGGAGATGTACTTCACCACAAAACATAAGTTCTACATAATGGAAATAATCTATTGCAATATTTGTAAGCATTGCCCCTGTAGTTACACCTAGTATCGTGCCAATGACAGGTCGCTTTCCAACTGAACTCCTTAGAATTGCCCAAAGGAATATAGAACCCAGTGGCCATAGGCAGCCACCAAGGAATGCCCATGAGAAACGTCGAGCTGGTGCAGCTGCTGCCATGTGTGGCCTTGCCCACAGCCATAATCCTGCTCCACCACCAGCAGAAAGAAATAAAACATCTGTTATGTCCTGCTGTGGAAATAACCTGAAAGAAGAAACACATAAATAAATCATATTAGTATTTAAATCAGATTTTGATTATAAATCGATAATTTAGATTTCCAAAACTACGGACTTTACTCTTCTCTGGACCCTGATATATTATTTCATAAGTGAATCAAAACAAATGCTTTTCTAACCAATAGTTCTACTCATTTTGTTTACTAAGTTATTCACTGATAACTAAAAGCTTGGGGGAGAACCGGATATACTTTCAAACGAATATAAGGTCCTCATTTAATTTTGGTAGTTCAGCTGTGAATTGATAGAGATTTGTTATGATTCCAAGTGAGAAATTTTACTAGTTCATTGGTGAGTCATCTAATTATCGTTTTTTTTTTAACAGTTGTTAAAACGCCGTACATACCTGACCATTATGTGAGGGTTCATTACACTGACCGATAAAGTTGTGTAACTAACCAGACTTTGCATAGGTAAATAATAATATAGCACATTGTCTTTAGTGAATGGCGGTAATCTTACATTATTAACAGATTTATTTATGTTTTCAATAGTTTTCGGCACTGAAACCCGAAAGGCTGATAGATGACGTTTGGCATTGCCATAAATCTTTTCTAAAATCTCCATTTTTGTCGCGCACTTTAATCACTGCACTCAAAGTACACTGCACTGAAGTGCACTCCACTCTAGGATTAGATATTAGTAAGAGCTAGCTAGCTAGTAATATATAGCAGCTTCGCTTTAGTAATAATAGGACATGTTGCCAAGCCAACGTCTTCGTTGATGCACGCTGCACGCACGCGCACTATTTGGAAATATTTGGCAAGTCGCAGTAGTCGCACGCGAAACTCGCAAATCTAGGATGTCACATCACAGGCAGGGCTGGTCAGTGCTGCCACACTGTAAAAATTTTCACAGCCAACAAGATAATCTGAATGAGCCCTCATTCGCACGAGAGATTTTTTAACGGACGTTAAAAAAGCGTTCAAACACAACAAATGCGTTCCCCTGCAGTCCCCCCTGCACCAGTGCAAATGACGCAAGATATCGTACCAATGAAAACTACTCAGATATATGAGGATTTAATATTACTCCTTATCTGTTTCTTCAATTCTGAAACTATCATCAAATTCTGCAGACTCATCATTTTCTTCATTAATCGCTGTTACTGACTTTGACTTTCACAGGCGTTTGGTGTCCAACATATCCAACAAGTTTTAATTGACTATCCAAAAACCAACCGTAATTTTCAGGCTTTTACACAATCAATCTCAGTTGCATTAAGCCACATGGAATTGACATAAATACGCAGAATTTTTTGTTGCAATGACATCCAACATGGTGGTATAGAATTCGAGTCAAAGCTTTTAATTTTTTTCAAAAATTGTTCGCTATCTTCTTGGAAAACTTCTGCAAATAAATACGATATCTTGCGTCATTTGCAATGGTGTGGTGCAGTGTTTAATTCCGTATACAGCTAAAGTAAATTCTTGACTTCATCAGGTAATGAAGCAAAAACTGTTTGGTACACCTCATTTTTAGAGAATGGATAGACTGTCCTTCTCGCACATTTTCATACGCTTTAATTCATAAATTTAAAAGCCTTGCAACCATGACGCTTGAATGGTTTTTCGTAGGCAACCGTATACCATTGCTTCGCAAAAAGTATAAGCTTTATTTTGATGCATAGTTGAATAGGATACTCGATCGGTGAAGATATCATTTCCGATAAACCTATTTAAGCCTGGCAACCGTCAAGTCTGTAACGAAAAACGTAAGCAACCGTATGCTTGCATATTCTATAGGCTTTATACTTTCGATATAAGTGCTAGAGTCTGGCTAACGAAAGTTGGCCCCAGAATATTGGCGGCAAATTTAAAAAATACATGCATGACAACACTGAAATTATACTATGAAAATTGGAATAACCTACTTTGATACTTGGTAATTCATTATTAAAAATATCATATATATAGTTTTTCAATAAGGACGCTCGAACTTTAGCAGCGCATAGCGGCCATTTCGGTAATGCGATTGCTACCAAATTTGGCATGAATATATATTTTGTCGTGACATTTCACCATGGAACGCTACACGCTTCAACAACGCGTAGAAATTGTGTAAAATTTATTATCAAAACCAGTTGTCTATTCGCCTACGTTCTGTGCGTTGTGTTCAATTTATGGCGTTCATCGTGTGACTTAACACCGCTCGATTACTTTCTGTGGGGTTACATGAAATCTTTAGTGTACGCAGATAAACCACAGTCAATTGTTGCCCTAAAGACTAACATAACTCGCGTTCTTCGTGAAATTGACCATTTATGCGAAGACGTCCTCCAAGATTAGTCCACCAGAATACGCCATCTACAGCGGAGTCGCAGTGGCCATTTGGCTGATATTATTTTCCACACATAATGTCATTGAATATTCTTTAAAATGTTGTAAAAAATGTAGTAATATCACTTAAACAGGTTGTTTTATTTCATTTCAAAGTTCGAGCGCTCTTAATGAAAAACCCTATATATAGACAGTATAAGAACATAGTTCTTACTATTTCATCAACTCCTTCGACATCTTGCAGATTCTCTGTTAAAGAAAGTTAATCGTTTTAAAATTACCATTGTATGTATTTTAATTGTTTTTTTTCCTCTGTTATATATCGTTTTGTATGTACAATAAAGCATATAATAAATAATAAATTACCAACAAAAATACAGCAAAAATTAATTATGAGTATATACGTAAAACATAGGTGATGTTATTAAAATGAATACGTTGACTGATGCGATGTACGAATGAATATAATTCGTTTTATTCAATACGAAGAAGCGTAAGTAACTTATTTGTAAGGATACGTAAATTATAAATCAAAATTTTATCAAGACGACTGGATAGGTAGGTGTTCAAAGTATCAAAATAATATTGTCTACTGAAATTGACGTTGACGTTCATACAGAGTTGCTTTATAAAAAGTTCGCAAATAATTCCAAGGCCTACTTTTCTTTGCCAGACTCTAGGTATATTCATTCGGTTACATCCTAGTATACAGTAATGATCTATGGTTACAGCATCGGTGAAGGTATGACAAAAAATTTTTTTTTCAATTTTTAATTAAACATAACCTTGATTTTTTTAGGCAACCCATTAACGTTACTTTTGTCAACATATTTTATTTAATAAAAAAAAACCATATCATTCGGTTACTTAATCGGTGTACGTCAATCAATAACGTATCCCGTACTATTATTTTATTTTCGTCAGATGATATAGTAAAGTGTTACTTATTTTACATCACTAGTCATGCATGACTAATTGACAGTTTGACAAGCATGACAGGCAGGCATCAGAATTCAGATGATCATCAGATAAGACAGACAGAATTAGGGATGGCGATTCTTTACGAAAAAGATCGATTTTTAAATCGATTCGAATCGTAGTCTAATGAATCGATTCACGAAAAAATCGAGGCCTACAAAATCGATTCTTAATAAATCGATCTTTTTTTCAAGTTTGCGTTTACAATGTAAAATTGTATCAATTTTACTAAAAGCAAGATTAATATTGCAAATAACGATATCTTATCAATAAAATCAGGGAATTCAAAAATAACAATTATTTTTATTACCGTATCAAACTATAAGATCAACTATAAAAAAAAAATAAGTACCTATGTAAATTTGATGCTTTGAGGTTAAATAGATAATTGGACATAAAGTAATCGTGAATGAAGTATGAACACTTCCATCAATAAGAATTCCACATATTACTTATTAGTTATTTCAATGCTGATTATTCCTGTGTAAAAGTAAATTTAAATGATAATCACAACTAACAGAACAAACTGAAAATAATAGCGTCAAAGTAAAAAATAAGAAGCGCTTTACTTATTTACTTACCTACTCTCAATTAGTTATTATTTCGCAACAAACACTACATGAAAATCTCATGAAAATCAATAATGAAAATACTTATATTACGCTAATAACAGTATTCATTATACGACAACAACAAATGAATAATGCAATATCAATCGTCACAGATCATAGATACATAAAGTCAAAGACAACAAACGTAACGTTTTTATTAAAGAGAGGCGAGTAAAGGATACTAAACATACAGCCATCTCGCGAGTTTATGAGTAGTTAACTCTTTAACCCGCAGCACTCTTATAATTCAGGCACATTCAACTAAATGCAAATAATTGTATGGTTTATACCAAAACAGAAAAAATCGAATGTCGATTTTCAAGGGCGATATATCGATTCAGTGAATCGACACAGTACTTCATATCGATTTAAAAAATCGATATTTTCTGCTCGAAAAATCGATTCTTCGATTAATCGATCTCAGATCGCCATCCCTAGACAGAATCGCAATTATTTTTCGTTGACCGCTCTTATATATATGTATAATCTACGTACTTCGTTATTTTCAGAATACAATTCACAAATTTGGCCCTAATAAATGGATTGGATTTAGATGCGTTTCTCATGTGACGTTATTTTCTTGCTTTCACCACACGATTTTAGCCAACAGGATAATTTTCCATGATGATAAACAGAACTCGATTACACTTTACGAATATTGTTGGTAACTACACCAGTAAACCGATATTTACGCATACGAGTTCAAAAAGCTGTAACCGTCTACAGTCTTCAACTAACAATAATATTTTAGGGATAGAAACTTCCTGTGATGATACCGGGTGTGCAATAATAAATGGCAGAGGCGAAGTGCTATCAGAGACACTACATTCTCAAAACCTAGTGCATCTTCGTAATGGAGGAATCATACCAGATGTTGCGCAAGATCTTCATCGCAATTACATTAAACCAACTGTTGATAAAGCACTACAAAGTGCTGAACTTACTATGGAAAATATTACAGCCCTAGCTGTTACACTTAAACCAGGGCTACCCCTAAGTCTTGTAGTTGGAATGAAATATGCAAAACATTTGGCTCGACTTCATAATAAACCTATAATACCTATTCACCATATGCAGGCACATGCACTAGTAGCTAGAATCCAGAATGACATATCCTTTCCATATTTGACCTTATTAATATCAGGTGGTCATTGTCTGCTTGCTGTAGTACAAGGAGTAAATAATTTTCAGCTACTTGGTGAAAGTATTGATTGTGCTCCTGGAGAAATTTTTGATAAAGTTGCTAGAAGAATGAAGCTGAAAAATATATCAGAATATGCTACTTTATGTGGAGGACAGGCAGTGGAACTTGCTGCATCTAAAGCAACTAACCCTCACATGTTTAAACTACCTCTTCCATTAAGCGACTACAAAGATTGTAATTTTAGCTTCAATGGCTTGAAGACTTCAGTGCTCCTTCAACTTTACAGAAAAGAAGCTCAACATAAGATTATTGCTGATAAATTAATTCCAGAAGTGAATGATTTATGTTCTGCTTTATTGATGGCTACAACAAGACACCTAGTTCATAGAACACAGAGAGCAATGGAATTTTGTTCACAAAATAATCTGATTCCTGATCATAATAAACAATTAGTCGTATCTGGTGGAGTTGCATGCAACAATTACATTTATAAAGCTTTGGCAGTTTTATGTAGTGAAAATAACTATCAAATATATAGACCATTACCTAAACTTTGTACAGATAATGGTGTGATGATAGCATGGAATGGCTTAGAAAAATGGAGAAAAGGAATTGACATTACAACAGATTTTGACTCATTAGACATTGAACCATCTAGTCCCATAGGAAATAATTTAATTAGTCAAGTGATGAAAGCAAGAATACCCACAAAACTAATAAAACTTAAACTGACATAACATCATTATCTGGTCACCAAAACTCAAATACAGTTTAGTTTGGAATATGATGAGCAGTGTTTAAAGCAATATCTAAAGAATTATATATGTATATTTTATGTAGTAAAATCAAACAATAAACAAAACTAGCCATTGTTTAAGTGTGTGATGGAATATACCTGTTGTGTAATTTTGTTAGATGTAACTTCAAGTCAAGATATCAGCTTAGATTATAGATTCGAAATTTATAACTGCGATTGTTAATATTCGATAGTTAGTAGTGGCGGGAAATTTAAAACAATGACTGGTTTAAATTTCCCGCCATGATCTTCAACCAATACTGTTTATGTAACAAATGTAAAAACCGGTTGGCAGATATTGTCGATATTGATAGATTGTGAACTGCAGATTCGTGATGTGATAGGTTAGGGTTTTCTTTACAATTTTTTTATTTAATTTCCAATAAGTATGACACAATTAAGATGTTATAGTATGGTGCAATTGCTTACTTTCGAAAATTTACTATCTCGCACTATAGATTAGGTACATGTATATTTACATTTTGTTTCAACTATGCTCTTACTGGGGATATGTGTGGTAAATATCGATTTTATTTGCTCGTCCCCACTGTGGAATATCATATTTTACAATGAATAGAATTTGACATAATGAGATCATGGACATTTCATTACAATACACTGATGCCACTGATGGTAGTTGAATTGAATAAACTGAATATATATATGGGGCATTTCACGCCAAACGGGCAACCAAAAAAAAATGAGGTCAATAATTTTGTTTATACTCTGGTCAGTTATACCTACTTCTATAATATATTCATAAAAAAAAACTAAAAATAATTGTTTCTTAGTATAAAAGTTGAAGTTTTTAACTTCTTTGTCGAATTCTAAATTTAATTTTTTTTACGTATAGTAAACCGGAAGTGAAAATTTCAAATCGATTTTTAAGTATCTTCGACATTTTTTTTTTTTTATTTTCTAATCGTAAATTGAAGCTTTAAGTGTACTTATTCTCCACAAAAGTAATAAAACATGATATTCATAAATTTAAGACATAGAGTACGTAATAGCGGTGTATTTCAGCATGTTAAGCGCCTAAACCCGATTGCTAAGAAGGTGCTCGTAGCTATCTGCATGTACTCTATGTGCTCTAAGTCTTAAACTTATGAATATCATGTTTTAATACTTTTTGTGAAGTATAAGTACACTGAAGCTTCAATTCATGTTAAGAAAAAAAAAATAAAAAATTGCGAAGTTACTTAAAAATCGATTTGAAATTATCACTTCCGGTTTACTATACGTAAAAAAATTGGTTGCCTGTAAAGTCGGTATACGGGCGAAAGTTTTACGTGACAACGACTTTGAGTGGTAAAATAATTTTAATGTGAATATTCATTCGTATAGTAGGAAGAAGGATGAAATAATAGTAACAATTTAAAACATAACGTCACGTAACGTGAGCGGAGCGTAACGCAGTTTCTTGAAGTGTCACCCGGCAAACCAATTTATAAGACGTTGTCACGTCAAAAAAAAATTAGAATTCGACAAATGCATGATTTCATTCTCCGTGAACCATGCACATCCTGGTTTGCTGTGCTGCGTAGACAGAGAAACTAATAGACTAAGGTACCCTGTAACCACGACTGAAACAGAGATAGTGTAAGCGTGTGTTGCCACAGTGCCCGACTTTCCCATTTTGGAAGGGAGTTCCTTATCCCGCGTTGCGAAAGGGAAACATTAAATTAAAATTTAATCTCTAACATGTGTCCTACTTCAGTTACCACAAGCTAATTATTACTAAAATTAAGCCTACTGATTAAGTTAATAGTACATTATATTTCTTTATAATAAAAAAAAAATTTAAATTTAAAATTTAAATTACAATTCTTGCTAATTATCTTCAGTTGTAACTATCACTTTATTAAATACGATTTATTTAATGTTACATCAACTATTAATAAATGTACTTCATTCCAAAATAAATATAAATTGAATGTAAAAAAAAAAATATTTATAATACCTAGTTGTCTTCAAAGAAATTAAAATATCCATCAGTGTATTGGTAAAAAACAGTGATTTAATATATGTATGATAAAATATGTATCTATTTTCAAAATATCTGTATTTTTTAATTTTTATTGAACTAAATAATATTTAATTATTTTTATTATAACTGATCGGTTGATCGTTGATCGGTTATCGACCGGTGAAGGCGGAAGATAAAATAAAAATCGCGATGGTAAAATAGGGGTTGATTGTAAAGGGTTGAAAATTCAGGGTTATATGTATTTACTGTTGCTGTATCATAAAAAAATTAAAACATTTTTTTTTTTCTAAAATTGAAAAAAAAAATTGGGGTGGATTACCCTTAACATTTAAGGGGATGAAAAATAGATGTTGTCCGATTCTCAGACCTACCCAATATGCACACAAAATTTCATGAGAATCGGTCAAGCTGTTTCGGAGGAGTTTAACCACAAACACCGCGACGCAAGAATTTTATATATTAGATAAAAATATCGGGGCTATTGCTAGAAAACACTGTGATAATTGGATTCCATGTTAATTTGCTTTCTTTTAATACACATTCTCAAGAGAATATTTTACAATAAAAATGGGAGATTTTTTACCGGACGCTGGCAACACTTCCACAATAATGTTTATAGGTTATTTTGATTGAAACTCGATATTACGCTTTAATTTTCATAATTTAACGCAATATTTAGCTAATTAATACTATCAAATAAGTTATCAACCCTGAAAACACATATTTGTGGTCAATAAACCACAAAAACTGTCGTACTTACGCGTGAAAAGAGACACCGGCAATTTCCTGCTCACTATCGCTTCCACATGAAATTACACGACAACGCACCATTGTATAACCTTTGGCGTTATAATAGTATAAATTTCTCAGTCTTTTCACTATATTAGAATCGTTTTAACACACTAAAACATAAAAAATTCGCAGATCCAACACAATGTAAACACGAACTGTCAGGTTTGTTTCGCAATTAAAGTTGCGAAACACTTGAAAAAACTGGTTTCACACGATGAGACAGAAAATGTACTAGTTGCATCTTTGTCTTACGCATTCGTATTAAAATGTTCGCTCCCTTTCTTGTGTGAGTGAGAAAGAATCGTCACTTAGTCTATTAGTTTCTCTGTCTACGCTGTGCTGTCTATCCTTTGTCTATGGTTCTGTTCTGTTTATGGATTAGTTGGTGGCATATTCAATGACTATAGAATGTAACTACACTACAATCTGTCTGTTCTATTTCGGTCGGGATAAGGGGAGGGAAGGGATTTGGGGGAGTTTCTTTGAGAGGTGTTTAGAACAGTAAATGTACAAAAAACAGTGAGTTGGAAGTTAAAAAGTTAAGGAATATACTGACTTAATGGAACAGGAACGGAGGAAAAACGAATAGTCTTACCTACGAAGAAGGACAACGAAAGAGTGAATCGATTTTAATTTCTGAAAATAACAACAGTGATAAAGTTATTCTGTAAATTACTGGGTGCTGGAGGTCGAAGATTAAAGTGAGTAAACATAAATATTACTGTAGTAGGACTTACTAAAGTTCTAAAATGTAGTTATTCCAATGCGAGTGGTCGAGTTGTACTCTGGTACCTACTTAATTTAGGAAGTATAGAATATGTAGTATGATTTTAATGAATTATATTTTATAACTGTTTGCCACCCTTGTGGTATAAAAAGAAAAAATATTACTGTCAGAATGATATTTTATTTAGCATGCGTACTTAATTAGGGCTCGCCGAAGAATATTAGAAGACGTTGTTTCGACTTTAGACGCAGTTCCATGACAATTACTATCTATTTATTAACTTTGCCAGAACTGTGAATGTGGTCAGATATCAGGTGTAATAAAGTTCTCTGTGGAGAGTAAAGTTTTACAAAACACATCTTTGCCAAAAGCTTGTCCAAATGTCATGTCAAGAACAGCTGTCATGCTAACAGAACTAGTTTTAAATAAATAAATAACCTGGGACATTTTTCACACACAGCCAATCTGATTCCAAATTAAGCTTCAAAGTGAGCTTGTGTTATGGTAACCAGATAGCTGATATACTATGTATAATACTTTTAAATACATACATACTATAGATATTTACATCCAGCCACAGAACAAACAGACATAGTCATGCATACAAATGTTTGTCCTGGGTGGGATTCAAACCCACAACCCGCGGCTTGGAAGTCAGGGTCACTTACCACAAAGCCAACCGGGCTGTCATTTTTAAGATTTTAGATAACTAGCTATCCACCGCCAGTACTTAATACCCATGGGTATTAAACTCTAGTATTGGTAGATAATTCTCCTTCCTAAAGGTGAAATCAGTATAAATACATACAAATATTTCTGGATTGTGACTATTAGTGTGCGAGTTTGACTTGCGCTTAAGTTGCATTGACACCTTCATCAGCATGTCAAATCAATGTTTATATTATTTCAGGTATCAATTCACATAAGAAATAAATATGTTGCGGTTCTTGAGCAGAAGAGGCCGATCATCAAGCCAGAATCGTAACAAACAGGGACTAAAAACCTCAAGCAATAAAAATCTAATACAATGTAAGGTAATGTTACTTGATGAAACAGATTTATCTATCAATCTTTCTAAAAAAGCTAGTGCTGGAGACCTATATGAACAAGTTTTTTATTCACTTGATCTCATAGAAAAAGATTACTTTGGCTTGCAATTCACTGACACCAATAATGTTAAACATTGGTTAGATCCCACTAAAACTATAAAGAAACAAGTTAAAATAGGGCCACCATATACTCTAAGACTTAAAGTAAAATTTTATTCATCTGAGCCAAATAATCTCAGAGAAGAATTGACAAGATATCAGTTCTTTCTACAATTAAAAAGAGACATATTGGAAAGTAAATTAGAATGTCCACATTCAACTGCTGTAGAGCTAGCAGCTCTGGCACTCCAGTCAGAGTTGGGAGATTTTGATGAAGGTATACACACACCTGCTACTGTATCTGAATTTAGATTTGTACCTAATCAAACTGAAGAAATGGAAATAGAAATATTGGAGGAATTTAAAAAATGTAAGGGACTTACACCTGCACAAGCTGAAGTTAACTATTTGAATAAAGCTAAGTGGCTTGAAATGTATGGTGTTGACATGCACATTGTGTTGGGTAAAGATGGGTGTGAATATCATTTGGGATTGACCCCTACAGGCATATTGGTCTTTGAAGGTCCTCAAAAGATTGGCCTTTTTTTCTGGCCTAAGATAAGTAAATTAGATTTCAAGAAAAAGAAACTAACTCTAGTTGTTGTTGAGGATGACGATCAAGGGCGTGAACAAGAACATACATTTGTGTTTAGATTGCACAATGAGAAAGCCTGCAAACATCTTTGGAAATGTGCTGTTGAACACCACACTTTCTTCCGCTTGAGGGCACCAGTCAAAGGTCCTTCAGCTCGGCAAAACTTCTTCAGGATGGGATCTCGATTCCAATATTCTGGTAAAACTGAATACCAAACCACACAGCAAAATCGTGCTCGTCGTACAGTTCAGTTTGAGCGGCGTCCAAGTCAACGTTTTGCGCGAAGACAAAGCCATGTCTTGAGAGAACGTGAAAAGCAAATTAATCCATCAAAATCCGAGGTCAATTCAACTTCAGAGGTAAATCATGATGTACCTAGCACATCTTCCGATGCTATACTTCTTCCGGATATTGATACTTTGTCTAGGAAAAGTAGTGCAAAGTCACAAAAATCACTAATTGACTGTAACCTTAAAACGAATAATATGGGTGAAGCATCAACAAAGAACTTGTTAAATGAAGAGCCTCTTGAAGAAGTGCTGCCATCAAAGGATGATGCTATAAGCAATAAAGTTCTGTTCAAAGTTGACAACCCTGTTATTGAAGAAAAGAAAAATAATTTAGCACAACTTGTTATTAATAAGCCACCTTGTAATTGTTCACCGGTTTCTGAATCAAATCCGTTGAATGATCTACTTATGAGTTTAGTAAAGGAAAAACTAAACAATGATGATTCTAAGAATGAAGTCAAGCGAGAACAGCGAGATGCTAATGTTGAAAAAGAAGTTCCTAATAATCAAACTAAATGCTATTTACCATCTATGAAAGCTCTTCCCCCAGGACAATTGAAATGCAATAATATACTAAAAGCCCGTGAAAATGAGGTCAAGATAATCAATGAGTCCACAAATATTAATCTGTCCATCCCATCAACACCATCTCCGAAGATATTGAATGAGCCACATAGTTCAAGTTCACATAATTCTCAATATGTTTCTATTGTCGTGGTCGAACCACCACATACACAGGCAAAATTGGCCTCTCCGAAACAACAAGATAAGAAAGACGATACAGTTCCGAAACCTCAACCAATATCTTCATTATCTCCATGGCTTGTCACTTCTGAACCAAGTTCTCCATCAGGCATTGGAGAGAAAGAAATTACAATCATTCATAGAAAATCAGTTATAACCACGCAGTTATAAAAGCTTTCATGCTATAATTATATGTACTTAGGTAATATAATCTAATTATAATTAGATGAAATTTGCTTGATTAATTTTATTTGAAGACACTCATTGGAGATTATGAATAGATATTTAAATCAATTGAATTAATTAACATTAAGTATTGGCCGTAGGATTGAGTATGCCTTAAGATAGTCGAAGTGTAAAACTACATCTGTACCTACTACGCCTATTGCTGGTTTCTGTTTCTCTACAAGTTAAAAAAATTATCAACGTTATTTGGTCATCTGGATAGAATAAATATATTTGTATATCTATTAGATATATAATATATACAATATACATTGATTAGTTTTATAAGAGCTTTCATGATATATTGATAGGTTAGTCCCTAATACAATATGAACTTAGTGCCTTTTTTCTGCTCACATTACAAAAGTAGTAAGTAAGTTTAATATCAAAGCCGGGTATAGATAAAATGTGCAGAACAATATGCAGTGCATGTACAAACATTTTTCCATTTATATGTGTTTGCGAACACGTGTTGTGTTTATCTGTACGCTACTTGTATAAAACAGACGCGTCGTGTATAAAGTATTACATTTCACGTTTAACAGGATCTTGTTTCGCAGACTATTATTAAAAAAAGAATAAAGAATATTATTTGCATTTGCAACTATTAATATTAAAAAATCTACATCTATGGGTTTAAAATTAACATAATATTATGTTTATTTATTGTTGGTACTAAGTCCTTTTCGGTCTCCCCTAAATAATATTTAACTTTTTTCGCTTTCAAAGTTTCGATGGAAACCTAAAGCGACAAGAAGCCGTGCTTACTCGAATACTTACGATCTTATTTATAACACTGCGGTACAAGATGTCCCTCCATTTTAAGGATCTACAAGATCCTCTTTAAATGCTGCTATAATATTGCAGTTAATTAGGGAGGGAGATCTAAGGAGCCATTGATCACTGTTTTCAGATAATTTAGATGGGTAAAATTTAGGTAGGTGTGTGAAGTAATCGTTAAAAAATCATAATTCAACACTACATGTATTGTTATAAATTCGGGCGTATAATTTATCATGTATAGACGCGACTCTTCGCCTCGATGTAGTAAACCTTCCTGTCCTAATCGAGCCGTTGATATTTTGTTTTTTCGGTCTTTTTAGACGACGAATGTTCAATAATGATTCGAAAATGATCCTTCGGTGGGTCTACTACTCAAGTTCAATCTTATTTAGAAGATTTCAGCAAATATTACTTAATTTTGGTGCTTATTTAGCTTATGTAATTGTCATAGAATCGAATGCGGTGGCGGCAATAAGCGTCATTTAGAAGTTTGAAAAATATTAGAAATCGAGTTGATATGTCAAGAAACAATTTGTATATTGATTCGGTTGTCATAATTAAATATTAAATTATTGGGATTCATGACACTACGATTTTAAAAAAAAAGGATTTACAACGCCTAGGCGGAATAGAAAATTATTTTAATTTTGGTGTAGGAATAAAAAATATGTTAAAAAATGTAATGTATTATTAATATTATTATCAGGTGACATAATTAAACATCATAAAATACGAGATATATGAGTCAAGTACAGAATATGTTTAGTACTTATCGAAGTGTGGGCATGCCAATATGTAGATAAGTACTTGAAAATAAATAAAGTAAGTAAGTAGGTGAACCTAACTTACCTACATTGTGATATCGGAAAACGAGCTGTCCAACAATATGCATTTCCATTATTGATATTTTAAGAAGTTATCTAGTTAAAGTACAACATTTATTCAGTATTATGTATAACAAAATATTTGAAACATTGATGGAGTTATGTTATTATTGTATGCAATTTTACATTTAGTACCTATAATAATATATGAAATCAAATAATTATAAAAAATATTATGAAATTTATATTTAAATGGAAGTAAAATATTTACGTATAAGGCTCAATATTTGCTTTTCTTGTCATTCAATCGAATCGGCCCTAATGTGATTGTGACGACTTGCGCTACAAAATGGTTTTCATACGTAAGGCAATATTTAAATTTGGATCGATCTTGCAGAATATATAGCTATAGACTTTTTATTATATTTCGAAGAGTACTTATTGTATTTCTAATACTAATCATTCTAAATTAGAGGCCTTGCTAGATTTATGTTTTTTATTGATATTACCTACGTATTTGTATGTATGTTCAAGTGATGTTTTAACAAATATTTACCGTGCCAATTATTTTTTAAATTAAGATTTAAAAATAATGAACTAAAATAAAATGGTGCTTGGGATTGGGAGCAATTTATTCGTGTACTTATAAATATTAAAATTGTCTATATGAAAAATTAACTAGATTTTTATGAATTAAGTAAGTACTTAATTATGTTTATTAACATTTTAAACTAATTACAACAGATCGGACCAATTATAATTAAGGTAAGAACTATTTAGGGACCAATATATTATGTCGATATAGTAGGTAGTACTTATAGAGTATTTTGTTTTTACTTATTACATAATCATTAATTAAATAAATTGAATCTGTCCACTTTTAAATAATATATTAAAGTTTTATCATGTAGTCACTCTCTATTTACGTCATATTAAATAAGTCTAATATCATGACAATTAAAAATCCATGTTTGATTTAAGTTGTTTTTATTAGTTACTAATGTCATAAAAATACCTTCTGGATTATTCCAGGGAATACCGGGAATACTTAATAACCGCGGTGTACAAGCTAGTATAATAAATAAGCATTTTTGATTCATCAATGTGTCACATTCAATATTATGTTGATATATGTTTATTTTATTATACACATGAATTTTAAACTTAATTTTGTGTATGCCATAATTATATAAATATAATAAAAATATTGTTTACACTTATCATCTCGTTTAATTTAATAATACTATTTGTTATATGTTTAGATAGGGACATCGAGCATTTACAACATAGGGATATCCCTCTCCATCAGGTTAGGTTATGTCAGTTGCCACTTGCCATGTTTCACATACTCATGGCCATATTTTTTTTAAATGTACCCTGTTCTTTCAGAAGATGAACCATATACAATACACATATAAATAAGTAAAAATATGTATGTATATAAAACTCATAGTTCCCTTGGTCACGCCATCAGTTGAGTACGGCTTTGATCGTTATCCCAACTACATCGTACTTACTAATATTTATTATAAATGCGAAAGTTGAAAATGTATGGATGTATGTTCGTTACTCTGTCACGTCGGATCGCAATTCTTGCAATATCCTAATCCGGTCAATGACCTCATAAAAATGTGTTTTAACACACAGTACCTATCTAAAGGAAAACATCGCGAGGAAACCATAGCACGGTTGTAGGGCACTTTGTATTGACCGCCTGACTGAGTGCCACACCGTCTACTTAGTTAAAATACTACGCTATGCACGTAGGTACCTACCTACTGATGTTACATCGGTAGTTATTATTATTATCGTCCTTAGGCTTCGGAAACCGCTTCCCATCAGGTGGGAACGTATGACCGTATGCCTGCCTGATGGTAACATATGATACCATAGTGATATAAAAAAAGTTATACCGAGATGTACCTATACCTAGGTATACACCTTGCTTAATGTCAAATACTGTTTGAACAAGACCTACTTACTATACCTTTATCTATTGTACCTGACAAGAGGTGATCAAAAGGCTTGTGTCATAATAAAGGTATATTACGTCAAGTTTGTGTGTGTGACATAATCCAAGAAACGATCAAATATATTATTATTTTAAATAGGTATCAAAAAACGATCATGAAGAAATCTAATGAAACTTCTTCTGGAAAATCATCCACGGAATTCCAGAGTTTATTTTCATTCAAACGTTACTTTATTAACAACCTAGACTCGTATCACGGAGAGTTTATTTTAAAAGAAGTGTCCAAGGTACTAGAGAAAAATGTGGCAACAACCAGAGAGACTTCGCAAACAATGGTGGCCGAAGATATGGAGGTGCCGCCACCTCCGGTACCAGAACAGCGTTACGAAATTATTGGTAAGTTCTTTCGCGACTCTCCGAAAGAAATCTTTTGATAAATGGTAAACATCCATGTAAATAAATGAACTGAAATTAATGAGATTATGATAGTGGATGTTTCTTTCTTTCATGTCTTAAGTACGTACAGTTAGTTATTCCTGTTATAGGAACTGTAAGCGATCCAAAGATCAAGAGTCTGGATAACGTTGCACGAATCATACCAAAATCTGAATCCTTGCCCCAAATGTTGACATGTGGGACCATCATAATCGATATAGGTTGCGATAAGGAAGAATTGAAAAATACTATGGACTTTATGAAAAGTTAGTAGATTCCTACTTGTTACTTTACATAAAATATTGGTAAGTAGGTATATTGGTATACATTAATAGGTAATAAAACTTCGTAACGTTCGGCAAATTAGGGTATCTAACCAAATGTGACAATTGGTATGTATCTATTAAAAGATTAATTGGTTATCGGCAGTATTGAAGGAATTGTTGGATAAACACACACCATCCACTCAATTAGCGGCATCAGACACGGATGTTGGAGGCGGTGGTGAATCAAAGAAACGGTACTTGATACTGATATCCACCGTCATGACATGGGCTGTCACCAAGCCTTTGGATCCAGTAAGTTGTTTATGTTGCACCTGTAGGGAGACCTTATTCCGTTTTTAGGACGCATCTATAGGACTTACGCCAGGTAGGTAGATAGGTACCTACTTGTGCATTGTGTGTGTGTTAGGTACCTATTAATTACAAAAGTATAAAATAGCATAAGAGAGGAATAATAAATTTAAACCAATAGATATTATGGAATTTAATAGATACTTATCTACTACGTATGTACCTACCATCGAAGTATTTTTCCTTTATTAGTTTGTTATTATTGTAATATCTATTACACAAGTTTATTTTCTTCATAGGATACTCCAGAGTTGCCTTTTATAGAGACGGATTTTCGCAAAAGGAAGCCTCATCCAAATTATAAAATGCATTATGATATTGAAAATGAAGTTGTGGGAATAGCCAGGAAACATAGGTCTCAAATTGGGTAATGTAACTTTAGAAATTATCCTATAAACCAGTCACCAATCTGCCAAGCTTATAGAGATAGGTACCTATCTACCGTAAAATCATAAAGTAGGTACCAACTATTAGATATGTTAGTGGATAGGTTAGTGTTTTCATTTTTGGTTATAATTTAACGAAAAATAATTCGTTAAATTGTAGGTAAACAGTACCTAGTATACCAAACCATACCTGGTTCACAGTTAATCGACGATTCACAATTTTAAAAGGTTATAATCTGACGGTGTTTAAAATTTTACGTTGGCTTATGTACCTACCTACCTACCTATTAAGTCATTCATATCATACGGCATTGTGACCATATTATTTCAGAAATAGACATTAGGTATGCATTTGCTTACTTACGTATCTTGTTTATATTATTTCTTATGTTTTAGAGCTATAGTGGTAGCCCCTGGTGTGACGTATGGTGGTCGCGAGGACGTGCTGTTCTATTGGTTCCAGAAGGCTTGGGAATGTGAACGCGTGTTGCCTTTACTCGGCCGCGGCGGAAATATAGTGCCGCTTATCAACGTTCTTGACTTAGCCCAGTCAGTACTTTATACTTAGTTTACTAATTGATTTCATAGTTAGAAAACAATATTAGGCAGGTGTGTTGTTCACACAAAATAAGTACTATAGTTTGTAATAAAACAACAAGTTTTATTTATTATTGGGAACGTACAATAAACAACGTCTACCACACCAACGTTGTCTCATCGCAATGTTGCCATGGTGGACACCCTTTACCGGCGAACCTATACTTTATTAGTTCGGCAACACCACATCATTTCCTTTTTATTAATTGATAATTTAACGTACAATGAACAAATAACAAAACAGTGACACAGTTTTCAACTACTCAAAACATATATAAGCTAGATAATTACGAATGAGATCAAATATTCATTTAAGTAATTTTATGATGTAAGTAACTTCTGATAATAATAAATTACACCAATTCAAATAGACAAAACATGACTGGTTTTTCTAAATCATTCGTAAATCATTAAAGATCTAAAATCTATTTACAAATAAAATTATTTATGCTAATCATCAGTATATCATCAATTATCGGTATCGCGTTTTGCTATACCTACTGATATATGATTATTTATATTATACATAGTTAGGTAGGTATCTAACATTGGGACCTCACTGGAGAAGAGTAGCAACTGACAGAGTCCAAGGGCGTCAGTTGGAGGAGGCCTTTGCCAAAAGGCACACGGAAATTAGATACATTCTATTACATACATTTATTACATTTATTATTGATCATCAGTTTTTCCGTATTATTAATAAAGGCTATTTTATTATATTTATTATTATTTTATATATAGTTATATTTATAAATATTTATTTATTTTTGCACATCATCGCCCACTTAATCTTCTTTCAATTTTATTTCATTTTTTTTTATATTTAATGTATAGATGGTATTTCTCCCGAATTATTATTGATGTTTTTCTCGTTTATTATAACTTATTCCTTGATTATTTATCCCTCGTTTCAGTATTTCCATCATTTCTTCTATTCCTACAAACGATGGTAAACTCTTCTTAAAAATTCTTCGAAATTTAGTTTTGTAGATGTCCCATTGTAGCTGCTTTTTTATAAGCATCTGCTAAAATAATCAGCATTAGGTATGTATGTCCGTGAAACTATAGGTATATTCCAAAATTATATCGAAAATATTCAAAGAAATAGCTTGTCTGTCCCATAACAGATTTGTAAGCAAGGTTTAATTACGTAAAATCTCGCCAATTTAGTTTCTGATCCTATAGCAATGCTCACACAGATAAAGTCAACGTACTGGTAATGAAATGAAATTAATTTATTTATTTATTCAAGTAGGCCTTCAGAAGCTCTTATGAAACGTCGATTCTTATGCTCGGTTCGGAAAGATGTTTTCTTTTTTATTTTTTTTTTTAGAAGAGCTGGAAAAACTCAGCAATTTATCTGTTCAAGACTAGTTTTAATCATTTATTTTGCAATAATAATGTCATTTATTCTAGTTCTGGCAGCGCTATATCCAAGCGTTTTCATTAATATAATCAGTCATATTGTAATAATGTGCAAATATTGATTGTTTACATCATAGTTTTTTCTGAAAAATGTTTCTAGGTAAGATTTTTTTTCCTTCAGATAGATATGAATGAATTTCATTATTTAAGATTCTATGTTGTTTGATGTATAGGTTGTCGTTTACTTCCAGATTCAATAGAAACCATCAATACTTTCTCCACCGATCAAGATCGTTAGCGCAGCATCATCATCCATGTTAAAAAATGTAATCAATTTCATTAGGTCTATATTATTTACCCATTATTTCTATAGCTTCGTTCTCCCTTTTCCTTTTTACTGACATTTAATTTTCCTTATATTTTATTTTTATGCTTACTAGCTCTTGTCCTGAACTGTGATTTAAAGTCAAATCAAATCAAAATATTTTTTTATTCAAATAGGCCTCAATAAAGCACTTATGAATAGTCACTATTAATGCTCGGTTCTGATAGTAGTTTTTACTGAGAAGAGCCGGCAATAAACACAGTAATTACTCTTTTCAATAAAACCACATTTTTTATTTCTCGCAGGGCATGAAGAACTATCGGAATTATGTTTCCGATTCCCGCATCTGGAGCATTCAGGATTCGATACTTGAGTGTTTGTTTTGTTTATAAACGTGTTAGATTTCTGTTCATATTTATTTAACTGTCTTTCAACAACCTCAAAAGCGTATACTTTTGTTAGTGTAACACCGTCACCTAATGTACCTAAGTATTTTCTTCCGTAGTTCAGACGATAGACATTTTTCTTAATTTGATCGATAATATTTCGTCTTCTGAAGCAAATTTACATTTTAGGCTTTGATGACGAAGTCGGAGTAAAAAGTTTTAAAATGTTCCATGCTTTTCTTGTTTAATTAATCTAAATAAAAGTCTTTCATAAATGACGGTTTTGTTTTGGAATAAAATATTCGTCTAACTTCAGTACAGCGAAAGTGTAAGGGTAGGTAGTAGGTACATCATTAGTTTTAGTTGAATCAACCGTTGTACCGAGAATATTGTAAAATATTCCTTGTAGTGCTAATCCACCAACATGTCATTAAATTGCTCGCTTTTTCTCAGGAGTGTTAATGTTTGATACCAATATATATTTTTAAGCTGCGCTTCCATTTTTCCCAACGTAAACCGACGGGTCTGATCTTCACAATCAAATGGTTCTAAAGGCATCAAATGTGGTGATATTTAAATAGAATATATAGAATGATCTGAAAATCAAAATGTATTTGTCTTCAATTATTAATATATATTTTTTTAAATTTATTTAACTAAAGCAATAAAAAGAAATAAACATAAAATATCATTCCGTCAAACCGCAATACGGTTTGTCGACAGAAAACCTCTCTTATTTAACTATAGGTATTTAACTAGCACTTAATTAATTTACAATTTAAACTTATTTATTTATCTAATCATAAATAAATAATAATATAATATAATTAAATACAATACAATAATATGTATTTTTTTCTTAATTTATTATATATTTATCTATGTATTTATTTGAATAGAATAATCTTTATTGTGTAACTTCACATTGGTAAACTATGCTAGGTGGATTTGCAACATTAAGAGTAACAGTCTACCCATAACGGGCATACAATATATTAATTTATACATGATATTATACATTAAAAACTTAAAATTACATACAATAATCATCCAGACAACAATAGACAGATAACATTAAGACTATTACAAATATTTAATTTACAATGTCAAAAAATTCATTGAAGTCATAAAATACCTTACTAATTAACTATTTCTTTAAATAATTTTTAAATTTTTCATTAGGTAGCCCTGTTATAGTGTTAGGCAGACATGAACGATTTAACATATATTTTTATGACAAAACTGATAACGTTGTACCACCTTAAATTCATCATACTTTATATTATATGTAATCACATTTATATGTTTTAACATAACAGTGAATTTATTCTTAATGGTGGATGATTCTTCATCACCATACTTCTATTAATTTGCTAGTACCACCACTCTGGCTACTGCTAATTAGATAAGTATATAATATATGTATAATATAAGTGGCTACTGCTAATTAGATAAGTATATAATATATGTATATGTATAATATAAGTAATATCTTTCTAGTGGCTGATGACTTCTCATCACCACTCATATTTTGTTTTGTTTGAGATCATGAACCATTTAGAACATATCTCTCTTTCTTGTGCCCGATGATTTCTCATCACCACAAATATTTTGTTTTGTTTGAGATCATGAACCATTTAGAACATATCTCTCTTTCTAGTGCCCGATGATTTCTCATCACCACAAATATTTTGTTTTGTTTGAGATCATGAACCATTTAGAACATATCTCTCTTTCTAGTGCCCGATGATTTCTCATCACCACTAATATTTTGTTTTGTTTGAGATCATGAACCATTTAGAACATATCTCTCTTTCTAGTGCCCGATGATTTCTCATCACCACTAATATTTTGTTTTGTTTGAGATCATGAACCATTTAGAACATATCTCTCTTTCTAGTGCCCGATGATTTCTCATCACCACTAATATTTTGTTTTGTTTGAGACGATATTATCATCATTTATTTTACAATGCTTTTCAAAACAACCAATATTTTTAATATTTAAATATTTTTTATTTATATTAGTAGTTATTAAATAAATGTCTGTCCTAAGACTCACATTAAATAGGAAAAAAAAAGAATTTAAAAAATATATTAACACCAATAAAGAAATAATTAAATCAATAATCCTCATTAAAAGATAATTCAATAAATAAAAAACAAATTACGTTTTTTTTTATTTTTTTATTTAGTTTAAGCTATAAAGGTATATATCTTATATTTGTTATTAAGATTTTTTTCTTCCTTTTTACATGTCAAATATATTTTTTTCATAGGATGTGAATAATGAATTATGTCTAAATAGTCGATTTAGCGAGTGACTACTACAGACCAAGTCAATCGATTTTTAGTACGACAGTGTGACATCACTATTTCATTCCCGCCATAATTTACAAAAAAAAAATATGTAACAAATAAATTACGAAATGGTTGTTTCAAAAATCACTGAATTCGTTCCATTCAATGGATATTATATTGTACTTACATAAATCTCGTCGCCACTTGTGTTGTTCACACAAAATAAGTACTATAGTTTGTAATAAAACAACAAGTTTTATTTATTATTGGGAACGTACAATAAACAACGTCTACCACACCAACGTTGTCTCATCGCAATGTTGCCATGGTGGACACCCTTTACCGGCGAACCTATACTTTATTAGTTCGGCAACACCACAGCAGGTATTTATTAAGTTCGAAAATATTCATGAATATGTAGGTACCTAAGTTATAAGGAAACACAAGTTACACAAGTTCTTCTACAATATATCCTCCTACAATATAGGTATAGGTATTTAGGTATATGGCTGGCGATTGTACCCTGCCACGAATTACCAATCAAAATAAACACTCATAATCCTATATTCGTATCGTATCCTACCCTCATGATGACACCATGAATTAGGAACCGACTTATTTAAGTTATAATTTTTTTCCAGAATTATTTTCAATCTAATTGCAGACTTCCCGAAGAAACTTTATATATTGGCTGTTGAACAAAACCCTACGAAACAAAGAGAGGTAATATTTGAGGTTTCACCCGCGTAGTTCCAGATTCCAGTAGGTATTCCACCTACGGGGATATAATATGTAGGTCTATGATAGAAAACTCCCTTATAATATAACTTTCCATTGGTGAAATATAAAAAAAAATGTTTTGTGATTTAGGTTTGAAAGTGTAACAAACGAACTCACATTCACATAATATTATTCCTAGTTAGAATTCTTATCGTTCTCACTGTATAGATAATCTGAAATATTCTAATGTTACAGATAGTGAAACCTCTTGGCAGATTAGTCGGCTCAGGAATGTTTAAGTGTATCCCACCGGAAGATGCTTTTTTGATACCAGAGATTGATGTTAGTTTGGGGCTTTAAAGAAATAAGTTGTATAACATCGTTTTAAATTACTATTTGCATTTAATTGTATTACATTTTAGCAAAGAACTTACGACTTAGTAAACTTGAATTTAAACATGGAGCCGACTTTTATTGTCGAAACAATGGGACTGCAGTGGACTTCAGATATGACTTTTGCAGAAAATGTTCCAAGTCTTATGAAGCAGTTTAAGAAAGAAAGAGGATTAAAACCATTTAAGGTACAAAAAATATCTGGTAATTGTCAAACGTGAGTAATATCTCATGAGTTGACATTCCAATTTCATCAAATATTTATGTTATAGGTAGTAGTTTATGGGCCACCAATCGTGGGAAAGACGACTTTATCTAAGCTGATTTGCGAGGCTTATGGGCTTGTGTATATTTCCCCAGAGACCGTTGCTCAGGATATATTAGACGATTTGGTTAGTATCTTTCAATGAATTCTTGAAAAAATTCTTCTATGAAGTACCTTAGGTACCTGATAAAATAACATGTCCTATTTTATAAGGTAGCCAGAGGTAACAATATTGAGTAGATTTCTATTATATTATTATTTGAATTGTTCTTTAGTCGTGGCGTGTGAACCACTGGGAGGTTGGTGAGAAAGCTGCCCTTGCATATCCAACTGGTGAAGAAGTGGCAGGTACAGCTGACAGTGATGATGAAGTAGGTGAAGAGGAAGGCGTTCAGGACACTGTTCGCCAAACTCTCAACATTCTACGTTCTGGTCGACCTCTTACTGAGGATGATGTCATGGGGTAAATTCCTTTATAAGGATTGATAACTTTAAAAATATTTATGAGAAAAGAATCGATAACATCAGTTAAATTACCTAATAATTTTCAGTAGTTACCTACATATCTTCCTACATAAAAATACACACCGTATTAAGAATCTTTTTTTGAAGTCTGTTAAAAAAGATGCTACATTCATGTATCTATTAACTTATGATGCTAGAAGAAAGATGTTAGAAAGGTCTTTGTAAATAAATCTTCTAAACTTTTATATCTTTTTCGGACAGGTATTTACGCCAAAGGCTTTTATGTCGTGAAGCGTCTAATAGAGGATGGGTGCTAGATGGTTTTCCTTTATCACTGGCTCAATGTGCTGCATGTAAGACTACATTTGTCTGAATAGATCTCCTTGGAACAATTTAGTCAAAACAACACATATTGTCTTATAACTTACTAGTGGCTCCCCGCGGTTTCACCCGCGTTCCCGGGATAAAAAGTAGCCTATGTGTTATTCCAGAACATATTCTAGCTCTGTGCCAAATTTCAAGCAGATCCCTTCAGCCGTTGGAGCGTGAAAGAGTAACAAACATCCATACATACAAACTTTCGCATTTATAATATTAGTAGGATTTGTTTTTGTAGTATTTGAAAAAGGAGATGAACAGGACTCAGAAATAGAGGATGGGAATGAGGAGGAAAACTTTGATGATGACGTAGATTTATACAGTAATGTGTTGAAAAAAATTTTGCCAGGTAAGAGCATACCTATGTCACCAATGGTACCTTCTTAAGATTACTGTATAAAACTATGCATCACTAGGAAAATGATGAAATTATATTGCAGACATTGTAGTATCTTTAGATGCATCAGATGACTTTATCTGTGAGAAGGCGATGCGCCAGCCTGAAGGCGACTCACGCCTTGATGAAGAGACAGTTCTCAAACGTTTGAGTGAGTTTCGTGCTGGAGACGCTCGTGAAATCACTCCACTTAACTTCTTTGACGAGATTGATATACATCCACTGGTAGTAGCAGTGAAGGAACATTCTGATTATGGAATGAAAGGACCGTATTCTGCTGTAGCGCTTAGAATGGGACGACCTTGTCGTTATGGGAAACTTCTCGGTAAGTAATTTTGTGTTTAAAAATGTATAGAGACGCACCTGAATTAAGACCTTTAAGTTGTTAGTGTTCTGCTTTATTTTCTCATAGCACTTATCGAAGCTGCTGAAAAAAAAGAGAAGGAAGAACTTGAAACCCTGCGGGCTCAAGAGGCGAAGGCCATGAAGGAACTTGAAAAAAAATTGAAAGAGGAACGTGAAGAGAAAATGGAATACTGGGTTATACAATTTACCACATTATTTAAATAAGTTATTTTATATATTTACTTAACTTGGTTCATTATTACAGTCGGAGTTGTATTCGCTACTACGTGAAGAAGAGGAAGCAGCACTAGCAGCGGCTGGCGAGCCGATGCGCAACTATCTTGTGCATCATATTTTCCCCACGTTGACGCCTGCACTACTAGAAGTTGCCAAGATGAGACCCGATGATCCCATAGATTTTCTTGTAAGTACTTACCTACTAATCATTCTGTTAGGAGACTGATTAGACATAGCTAACATACCTATTTGTTTCTTTATCATATAAATACTTACTTACATGAAAGAGTCTTGTCGGATTGACACATGTCTTCGGTATGCGATAATAATGAAAATTGTATTTAGTCATTTTTAACCGACTTCCCAAAAAGAAGGAGGAGGTTCTCAATTCAGCCGGTTTTTTTTTTTTTTTCTATGTATGTACATCGATTACGTCGCGGTTAATGGACCGATTCGCGTGATTCTTTTTTTGTTCGACGCGAAATAGCTGCCAGATGGTCCCATGAAAATTTCTTTCAGTTTGGTTTAGTAGTTTTTATTTTTTAAGCATTATTGTTATTTGGACGATGTCATTTTGACGATACTTTGTATATTAGTATGTCGATAACTTTAACATTTCTAATCCGATTTGCGTAATTCTTTTTTTGTTCGTTATGGTACATATTAAAGTTGGTACCCTGGTCATCTAGTCAGCATATGATGATGGGATCCCAAGGAAATCGAGAAGAACACTCAAATTATAAGCATCTAACTGTTACGTTTCAGTCAATATCATACAGTTTGTTCAATTATTTGCGTTTGATCATGATTTCCTATGGATGAGCTGATGATGGAAGGTACAACTCCTCAAAGGATAGGAGTTTAGAGAAAATTCTTTCAAAATTATACGAACATATGGATAGAGAATAGTATTCCTTGAAGCTATTAGGTTGACCTTGAAGGTTAATCTCATTAACGTTTAGGTTTAATAGTGTTCTGTGATTGTTAAATAAATAATAAGCCTACCCATACTTAAATCACTAAAAAGCAAAAAATATAATGGAGTTGGTGACGCGCCCGTGGTTCACTTGTGCCGTGATATCGTTCAATCCACACAGTCTACTCTCGGCAAGCGGCGCGCGCGGTTGTCACTAAACCATCGCGCGTTCCTACCTCATATACTGCGGTTATATACTGGGGTTATGTATTGTGTTATATACTGGGTTTATGAATGTACTGTGTTTTATACTGGGGTTATGTACGGTCGTATATACTGGGTTTATGTATGTACTGTGTTATATACTGGGTTTATGTATGTACGGTAACCAGATAGCTGATATACTACATATACTACTTTTAAATACATACTTATATAGATATTTACATCCAGACACAGGACAAACAGACATATTCATGCATACAAATGTTTGTCCTGGGTGGGAATCGAACCCACGACCCGCGGCTTGAAAGTCAAAAATGTATGTATGTAATTATTATGGTATTATGTATGTAATGTGTTATATATTGGGGTTATGTACTGTTATATACTGGGGTTATGTACTGTTTTATATACTGGGGTTATGTACTGTGTTATATACTGGGGTTATGTATTGTGTTATATACTGGGGTTATGTACTGTTATATACTGGGTTTATGTACTGTGTTATATACTGGGGTTATGTACTGTGTTATATACTGGGGTTATGTACTGTTATATACTGGGTTATGTACTGTGTTATATACTGGGGTTATGTATTGTGTTATATACTGGGGTTATGTACTGTTATATACTGGGGTTATGTACTGTGTTATATACTGGGGTTATGTATAGTGTTATATACTGGGGTTATGTACTGTGTTATATACTGGGGTTATGTATTGTGTTATATACTGGGGTTATGTACTGTTATATACTGGGTTTATGTACTGTGTTATATACTGGGGTTATGTACTGTTATATACTGGGGTTATGTACTGTGTTATATACTGGGGTTATGTACTGTTATATACTGGGGTTATGTACTGTGTTATATACTGGGGTAATGTACTGTTATATACTGGGTTTATGTATATACTGTGTTATATACTGGGGTTATGTACTGTGTTATATACTGGGGTTATGTATTGTGTTATATACTGGGGTTATGTCACCTTTTTCCAAGCAAGAGTTTAATGAAATACCGTTTCTATCCTTGGCTGAAGCATCAAAAACTGGGCGTATCTTGGTAGTCAAACTAGACTCCTTAATAAGTACTGTTATATACTGGGTTTATGTATGTACTGTGTTATATACTGGGGTTATGTACTGTGTTATATACTGGGGTTATGTACTGTTATATACTGGGTTTATGTATGTACTGTGTTATATACTGGGGTTATGTATTGTGTTATATACTGGGTTTATGTATGTACTGTGTTATATACTGGGGTTATGTACTGTGTTATATACTGGGGTTATGTACTGTGTTATATACTGGGGTTATGTACTGTGTTATATACTGGGGTTATGTCCTGTGTTATATACTGGGGTTATGTACTGTGTTATATACTGGGGTTATGTACTGTGTTATATACTGGGGTTATGTACTGTGTTATATACTGGGGTTATGTATTGTGTTATATACTGGGGTTATGTACTGTTATATACTGGGGTTATGTATTGTGTTATATACTGGGGTTATGTACTGTTATATACTGGGTTTATGTATGTACTGTGTTATATACTGGGGTTATGTATTGTGTTATATACTGGGGTTATGTACTGTGTTATATACTGGGGTTATGTACTGTGTTATATACTGGGGTTATGTACTGTGTTATATACTGGTGTTGCGGCGCGTGTCTAGTCTGGGACGCCAGGGATTTGGGTTCCCTTGGTGGGCGGGTAGATGGGCGCGGTGAGGGTAGGAGGCGGCGAGATACTCAGCCAAGGCGCTTCTACCTACTCCCGCTCTGGTTCGCCACCCGCCTCGTTAACTCTGCCGCTGGAGATCACTTGCGACCGGGGTTTGAATCCCGTTGCGGAAGGAGGGGAAAAGAGGGGTGAGGGTGAGGGGTATGCGGTGAGGGGGAGAGGGGTACTGGGCGAGGGGTATGCGGTGAAGGGGAGAGGGGTACTGGGCGAGGGGTATGCGGTGAAGGGGGAGAGGGGTACTGGTCACTGAAAACACTTTAACTTGTACTTGCACTTGCTTCCTTTAATCTTCGTATAGAGCTGGACTACAAATCCTTACAGCGGCCCTCTCCAGGCATACGTTCTAAGGCATTACCGTAGAGAGAGCCGCGTTTCTAAGTAAATTTTTGGTCGTTTTTCATTTACATTTTCATTATCATAATCATGTTTTTTCCTTAATAACTAATGTTCTATTTGATCTATGTTGACTTATTATATAGCGTTTTATAGCTTACAATATTCTCTATCTATATATAATTGGTATATTATTGTGTGTTGTAACCTGTACACGTAAATCTGTATTTAGTGACAAAATTTCGTAGGAATGTCGCGTACCCGGGCTCTTTCTCTCTATAATATTTATCTATTTACTTTTATTTCTATGTATTCATGTATTTCCCTACACCTAATAATGTCTTTATTTATTTTAATATATATACAATAACTTAATTTAATATAATCAGTCTTATAATTCTATGTATTGCCGACATTTATCTTATATTTCTATCTATCTTATATTTCTATGTATCGCCGACATTCTCCCCCTCGTGCGAAGCACCACCTCCAGACTCGGCGACTCCCGGCACCAACAGGATCACCTTGGACGTCGGTCTTCTCAGCACTCCGCCCGTGGTCTCGATGTCGATGATGCGTGTTCTTTCGTCGGGACCCGGATATGTTTCTATTATCTTGCCTCGGGGCCATGTGCAGCGGGGTAGGGTATGATCTACCACCAGCACTATGTCCCCTGGTTGCAGCGGTCGCGGGGCCCCTCCTCCGTCGATTCGTCTCGGCAGCAGTGTCGGCAGGTACTCTTTCACCCAGCGGCTCCAAAAGTGGTCCGCCAGGCGTTGAGCAGTCTTCCACGTCGGTCGTCCTATCAGCTCGTGATCGGTGAATACCCCGATCCTCGGTGAGCCGCACGAGCGCCCAATTAGAAAATGATTGGGTGTGAGTCCTTCTTCTTCGTTGTCTGTGTCGATCAGGGGTCTTGAATTTATAATGTGCTCCGCCTCCAGCAGGAGCGTGTGCAAGACCTCTTCTTTGGGTTTCAGCTCCTTCAGGGTCATCTTCAGTGCCGTCTTTACCGACCTCACCAGTCGCTCCCAGGCGCCTCCCATGTTCGGTGCGCCCGGCGGGATGAATTTCCATCGAACCCCAGCCTTGCTGGCTTCTGCGGTGATATCCGCCATATTCATCTCCTGAAGTGCCTCCTTCAGCTCCCGGTTCGCGCCAACGAAGTTTGTCCCGTTGTCACTGAAGATGTTCTTGGGCATTCCCCTTCTAGCTGCCATTCTTCGCATCGCCAATATCATCGAGTCGGAGGACATCGACGCTGCGAGTTCTAGGTGCACTGCCCTGGTTGTAAGGCAGGTAAAAAGTGCACCCCATCTCTTCTCTGTTCGTCTTCCCACCAGCACGGTCATGGGCCCGAAGTAGTCGACGCCGGTGCATGTGAACGGAGGACTCCCGTGGCGCAGGCGTTCTTCTGGCAGGTTGCCGGCTGGAACTGGTTCTGGCTGGGCTCTTTTTACGCGGCACCATTGACATCTGTGCACTATTGCCCGAACCGTTGTTCGTAGTCCTATCATCCAGAATCGCTGTCGTACTTCGTTTATGACTGTGGCGTGGTTGCCATGGTTGAAGATTTCGTGGAAGTGCTCGATGATTAGCCTGGCGCTGTGTTCCTTGCCATCGAGGATCGCCGGCCGCGTGAAGTCTTGACCCATGCCGCGCACCGCGTCGATTCTTCCCTTCAACCTTAGTACTCCATTTATGATGATGACGTCAAGTCTTTTTATCTTGCTGTCACTTTTTAGCGGTTTTCCCGATCGTAGGCATCTCAGTTCTTCGCCAAAGCTCTCTTCCTGGCTTCTTCGGATGAGAAGCTCTTCCGCTCGATCCAAGTACTCCTTTTCGATATCCCTGTACTTTATTGTTGGCTTGTTTTCTCGCGGAGTCAATTTCGGATTCTTGTGTTGATGCTTTTCTCCTTTTCGGTTCGCTGTCTTTGCTATCCTCTTCGTCGCGTTTACTGGCGAAGGTTTCTTCAAAAGGTCAATGAATTGTATTACTCTGGCCGTTGACCGCAGCAGCCTCTGCCATTTTGAAAATCTTGTTGGTTCGGGGGTGCTGAAGTGGTTTTCTTTCTTTACAGTGGCCATCACCGGTTGCGGCTTTTCTTCGCCCGTTACTTCCTTCTTTATTTCCTTGGCTTTGGGCCATTTTTCCTCGTCCTCTTCCAGGAAGTCGGGGCCGGTGAACCATCGGTGATTCTCGTCGAACTCTTCGGGCACCTGTCTTGTGGCGTCGTCCGCAGGATTCAAAGCGGACGGCACCCAGCGCCATTCCTGAGGGGTCGTTGTTTCTTCTATCTCCGCCAGTCGGTGCGCGACGAATGGCTTGAAAGTCCTGGGGTCCGATTGCACCCAACACAGGACCGTTCTTGAATCCGTCCAGAAGACTCTTCGTGTTATGTTTAGGTCGAGTTCTTTCCGGACTGAGTTGGCCAACCGACTACCCAGCACCGCCGCTTGTAGCTCCAGCCGCGGTATCGATACGGGCTTCAGTGGTGTCACCCGTGCCTTGCCAGCTAGCAGTGTCAATCTTTTCTTGTTGCCGTCGCTGCTTCGCCAGTACACGGCTGCTGCGAAGGCGGTTTCGCTGGCGTCGGTGAACACGTGCAGCTCCCCCTCGTTTGTATCGGGAGCTATGCAGCGTGGTACCCGTAGACTGTTCAGGAGCTGCAGGCTGTTCTTGTACTTCTCCCAGGTTTGACGATCTCGCTCTGATACTTGTTCGTCCCACCCGATGCCGCTTCTCCAGATGTCTTGCAGCAGCTTCTTCCCATGGATCAGGACTGGTGATGCCAGACCCATGGGATCGAAGGTAGACATGACGGAGCTGGTGACTTCTCTTTTCGTTGGCGTTCGTTCCCCGTTGATGACGTCTTCTGGCGTGTTTCTCAAGCTTGATTGAAAGCCGAGGGCATCTTCTTCTATCAGCCATCGCAGTCCCAGAGTCTTCTCTTCTCTATTGCACAACGGTACTTCGTTGCTGGGTGTGGGCTCGTTCGACATTGCACGAGCCACATCTGGATCATTGGACGCCCAGCCTCTGAGGTGAAAGCCAGCGCGCTTGTGAATGGTGTTTACTTCGCCGGCGATCTTCTTTGCTTCTTTTTTGTTGTAGAAGCTGTGCAGATAATCGTCCATATAATGGTTTCGTTCGATCGCTCTTGCAGCTTCAGGGTATGTGTCAGCATGTTCCCGGGCGTTCTTGTTTTTTACGAAGATTGCGGTACTCGGGGACGATGCTGCACCGAAGATGACTGATGTCATTCTATATTCTTTTACATCTTCTCCTTCCCTCCACAGGAAGCGCAGGCAGTCGCGGTCTTCTTGACGCATCTTGATCTGCAAGAACATCTCCTTGATGTCCGCGACGACTGCTATAGGGCCCTGCCGGAACCGCAGCAGCACTCCAAATAGGGATTGGAGTAGATCAGGTCCCGCGAGCAGGGTGTCATTGAGGCTCCTGCCATTGTACTTGGCCGCTGCGTCGAAGACGATCCTTATTTTTTGTTTCAATGGATGTGTCACTGCGAAGTGAGGCAGGTACCACGTCTTGTTCAATGTCTTCAGGCGAGGAGCTTCTTCGGCGTAGTTGCTGTCGATCAGGTGTCGAATCTGCTTCTCGTATTCTATCTTCAATTTCTTATCTTTGTTCAATTTCTTCTCAATGTTTCTTAATCTGTTTCGCGCTGACTGGTAGTTGTCTAGCATCTTTGTTGATGGGTCTTTCCAAAGTAGACCAGTTTCGAAGCGCCCACACGGCAGTCTTCGGCTGGTCTCTTCCAGGATCTCAAGTGCCTTGGAATCCGCGTCGGTGCTCGGGAGTTTGGGTTGCACTCCCAATGACTCGATGGCGAAGTGCTCCTTCATTGTTTTGTCCATTTCTTCTTCCATTGTTGTCACGTGTGCGCAGCTCAGGAAATGGACTGGCTTTGCTTGTCCACCATCGCATCCATGCAGCACCCACCCGAGTTCTGTCAGTGAGGCGACAGGTTGATCGGGCTTCCCTTTCTTCACAGCTCGGGTCACTATCAGGTTCCAATTGTCCTGGCCGACGAGAAGACGAGGAGGCTCTTCATTATATGTCAACTTCTCTGCTATCTTGGAGAGATGAGACCATTCTTTAAATTTTCTTTGTTCCACATGTTGCGGTGAAAGCTGAATGTTGTCCATAGTTCTGACGCTGTTCAGCTTCCTCTTCTTGTTGCTGTGGATCCCTCTTATCTCAATGCATAATCTTTGTGAATCCCTCTTGACTATCTTCTTCCCCCCTACGGTTTCGATGGATAATACTTCTATTGGTCCCGTTGCGCCGATCTTGTTCGCTACGGCAGTGTCTAGAAGCGAGACTGTCGATCCCTCATCCAGCAATGCGAGTACTGTTTCGGATCCCCTAGGCCCGTAGAGCTTCACAGGAATCATCTTTAGGTAGGCTCTTGAATTCTTCACAGCATTGGTACTGGATACTGTCAGGTTGTTTGAGATCTCATTAGTCGTCGTTGCAGTTGTTGCTTCTTGATGTTTGCCTTCATTGTGCAGTAGCTGATGATGCCAGCGTTTGCAGATCTTGCACGGCGGTCTTCTGCAGGTTTCTTTTCTGTGTCTGCTGTACAGGCACTTGTAGCAGAGACGAGACTTCTTGGCGATTTCCCATCGTTCATCATTGGATGCTTGTATGAACTTCTGGCACTCGTAGAGTTTATGTTCACCGTCGCAGTGTGGGCATTCCATCTTCTCCATTGAGTTTGCTTCCATCTTGTTTCCTTCGTATGATAATGCATGAGTGGCTTGACATCGCTGAGTGTATCTTCTTGTTGTGTGTTGGTTCTCAGTCGGGGCAAATCTTCCACATCGGTCGGCTTCCCGGTCGAGGAACTTCGCCAGCAGTTGAAGGTCGTGGCTTTCTTCAGGTTTCTCAGCACTGTAGTCGAACCATCTGAACTTCAGTAGAGCAGGCATCTTGTCGATGATGATCCTCACGATCTCCGGAGAACACAGGAACTGAGGCCGCTTGAGTCCTTTGATGGTAGCTACACTGTTAGCTACTTGACTCGCGAACACGCAGACGTCCTTCAGGTTCTCGGTCAGCTTAGGTAGTGCTTTCAGTCTTTCCATTTCGTGAAGTACTAATGCTTCTGCTCGGCCAAATCTTCTTCGAAGGGCTTCCATAATTTCTTCAGGTGTGCATTCTGAATACAGCAAACTCTTGATGGCATCTCTTGCTGTCCCTTTCAGGCATTTTCTAAGTCTTGCCATGTTCTGCGTTGCTGTGAAAAGCGGTGCAGAATCTTCATAAACAGTCTTGAAGGCGATCCACTCGCTAATGTCTCCATCAAATGTTGGAATTTCGTTCAGGAATTTCGGCGGCAAATTTCCCCCATGTCTGGACACGGACGTGCTGACAGCCTTTGTAATAGCGTCTGCCAGCATCCGGATGTCGGTTGTGGATCCCGAGGACACGTGCTGGTTTGTTGTAGGCGCAGCTCGTACATCCATATTCTGCACGGTGACTGCTTCCTGGTTCTCGATCCACTCCTGCACGCGTGTCGTTCTGTCTTCAGGATCCTCTTCATCGGTGTCGACACCTTCCAGTTGGAGTAGCTCCATCTTCGCCTTGGCAAGTGCAGCAGTAGCTTGCACTCGCTCTAATTCCAGGCGCGCCAACTCCACTTGTGCCTCCATCTCCCGGCGGCGCGATGATGTCTTCGTTGATGTGGCGCGTCGGGGCACAAGCGTCATTGCTGCGCTCTTCTTTTTCCCTTCGGTAGTCTTCATTGCTTGCTCCTTTGTCGCGGCAGTTGAGGTTGTCGCGGTTGTTTGTGTATCTTGCGTTGAAGTTGTTCTTGTTTCTTGAGAGGTGGCGGTCTCTGTTGAGGTCGCGCCACTCGTTGTCGCTTCAGCGCTCGATTCCCTCACAGAATTTCCCTTCTGAGATCGCGTAGTGATTGGCATCTTGATCTCCAACGATGTGCAGATCCGGCTCGAAGGACCACCTGTTGCGGCGCGTGTCTAGTCTGGGACGCCAGGGATTTGGGTTCCCTTGGTGGGCGGGTAGATGGGCGCGGTGAGGGTAGGAGGCGGCGAGATACTCAGCCAAGGCGCTTCTACCTACTCCCGCTCTGGTTCGCCACCCGCCTCGTTAACTCTGCCGCTGGAGATCACTTGCGACCGGTGTTTGAATCCCGTTGCGGAAGGAGGGGAAAAGAGGGGTGAGGGTGAGGGGTATGCGGTGAGGGGGAGAGGGGTACTGGGCGAGGGGTATGCGGTGAAGGGGAGAGGGGTACTGGGCGAGGGGTATGCGGTGAAGGGGGAGAGGGGTACTGGTCACTGAAAACACTTTAACTTGTACTTGCACTTGCTTCCTTTAATCTTCGTATAGAGCTGGACTACAAATCCTTACAGCGGCCCTCTCCAGGCATACGTTCTAAGGCATTACCGTAGAGAGAGCCGCGTTTCTAAGTCAATTTTTGGTCGTTTTTCATTTACATTTTCATTATCATAATCATGTTTTTTCCTTAATAACTAATGTTCTATTTGATCTATGTTGACTTATTATATAGCGTTTTATAGCTTACAATATTCTCTATCTATATATAATTGGTATATTATTGTGTGTTGTAACCTGTACACGTAAATCTGTATTTAGTGACAAAATTTCGTAGGAATGTCGCGTACCCGGGCTCTTTCTCTCTATAATATTTATCTATTTACTTTTATTTCTATGTATTCATGTATTTCCCTACACCTAATAATGTCTTTATTTATTTTAATATATATACAATAACTTAATTTAATATAATCAGTCTTATAATTCTATGTATTGCCGACATTTATCTTATATTTCTATCTATCTTATATTTCTATGTATCGCCGACAACTGGGGTTATGTACTGTGTTATATACTGGGGTTATGTATTGTGTTATATACTGGGGTTATGTACTGTGTTATATACTGGGGTTATGTATTGTGTTATATACTGGGGTTATGTACTGTTATATACTCGGTTTATGTATGTACTGTGTTATATAATGGGGTTATGTATTGTGTTATATACTGGGTTTATGTATGTACTGTGTTATATACTGGGGTTATGTACTGTGTTATATACTGGGGTTATGTACTGTGTTATATACTGGGGTTATGTACTGTTATATACTGGGTTTATGTACTGTTTTATATACTGGGGTTATGTACTGTGTTATATACTGGGGTTATGTACTGTTATATACTGGGTTTATGTATGTACTGTGTTATATACTGGGGTTATGTATTGTGTTATATACTGGGTTTATGTATGTACTGTGTTATATACTGGGGTTATGTTCTGTGTTATATACTGGGGTTATGTACTGTGTTATATACTGGGGTTATGTACTGTGTTATATACTGGGGTTATGTATTGTGTTATATACTGGGGTTATGTACTGTTATATACTGGGTTTATGTATGTACTGTGTTATATACTGGGGTTATGTACTGTGTTATATACTGGGGTTATGTACTGTGTTATATACTGGGGTTATGTACTGTGTTATATACTGGGGTTATGTACTGTGTTATATACTGGGGTTATGTATTGTGTTATATACTGGGGTTATGTACTGTGTTATATACTGGGGTTATGTTTTGTGTTATATACTGGGGTTATGTACTGTTATATACTGGGGTTATGTACTGTGTTATATACTGGGGTTATGTACTGTGTTATATACTGGGGTTATGTATTGTGTTATATACTGGGTTTATGTATGTACTGTGTTATATACTGGGGTTATGTACTGTTATATACTGGGTTTATGTATGTACTGTGTTATATAATGGGGTTATGTATTGTGTTATATACTGGGTTTATGTATGTACTGTGTTATATACTGGGGTTATGTACTGTGTTATATACTGGGTTTATGTACTGTTTTATATACTGGGGTTATGTACTGTGTTATATACTGGGGTTATGTATTGTGTTATATACTGGGGTTATGTACTGTTATATACTCGGTTTATGTATGTACTGTGTTATATAATGGGGTTATGTACTGTGTTATATACTGGGGTTATGTACTGTGTTATATACTGGGGTTATGTACTGTGTTATATACTGGGGTTATGTATTGTGTTATATACTGGGTTTATGTATGTACTGTGTTATATACTGGGGTTATGTACTGTTATATACTGGGTTTATGTATGTACTGTGTTATATAATGGGGTTATGTATTGTGTTATATACTGGGTTTATGTATGTACCGTGTTATATACTGGGGTTATGTACCGTGTTATATACTGGGGTTATGTACTGTGTTATATACTGGGGTTATGTTCTGTTATATACTGGGGTTATGTACTGTTTTATATACTGGGGTTATGTACTGTGTTATATACTGGGGTTATGTACTGTTATATACTGGGTTTATGTATGTACTGTGTTATATACTGGGGTTATGTATTGTGTTATATACTGGGTTTATGTATGTACTGTGTTATATACTGGGGTTATGTACTGTGTTATATACTGGGGTTATGTACTGTGTTATATACTGGGGTTATGTACTGTTATATACTGGGTTTATGTATGTACTGTGTTATATAATGGGGTTATGTATTGTGTTATATACTGGGTTTATGTATGTACTGTGTTATATACTGGGGTTATGTACTGTTATATACTGGGTTTATGTACTGTTTTATATACTGGGGTTATGTATTGTGTTATATACTGGGTTTATGTATGTACTGTGTTATATACTGGGGTTATGTTCTGTGTTATATACTGGGGTTATGTACTGTGTTATATACTGGGGTTATGTACTGTGTTATATACTGGGGTTATGTATTGTGTTATATACTGGGTTTATGTATGTACTGTGTTATATACTGGGGTTATGTACTGTGTTATATACTGGGGTTATGTACTGTGTTATATACTGGGGTTATGTATTGTGTTATATACTGGGGTTATGTACTGTGTTATATACTGGGGTTATGTTTTGTGTTATATACTGGGGTTATGTACTGTGTTATATACTGGGGTTATGTACTGTGTTATATACTGGGGTTATGTACTGTGTTATATAATGGGGTTATGTATTGTGTTATATACTGGGTTTATGTATGTACTGTGTTATATACTGGGGTTATGTACTGTGTTATATACTGGGGTTATGTACTGTTATATACTGGGTTTATGTATGTACTGTGTTATATAATGGGGTTATGTATTGTGTTATATACTGGGTTTATGTATGTACTGTGTTATATACTGGGGTTATGTACTGTGTTATATACTGGGGTTATGTACTGTTATATACTGGGTTTATGTATGTACTGTGTTATATACTAGGGTTATGTATTGTGTTATATACTAGGTTTATGTATGTACTGTGTTATATACTGGGGTTATGTACTGTGTTATATACTGGGGTTATGTACTGTGTTATATACTGGGGTTATGTACTGTTTTATATACTGGGGTTATGTACTGTGTTATATACTGGGGTTATGTAATGTGTTATATACTGGGGTTATGTACTGTGTTATATACTGGGGTTATGTACTGTGTTATATACTGGGGTTATGTACTGTGTTATATACTGGGGTTATGTATTGTGTTATATACTGTGTTATATACGGGGGCTATGTACTGTGTTATATACTGTGTGTAGCTGAACAAATAATAATTTCATTTCAACAAGGCTGCAAATTGTTTCCTTGATCCGCATTACCCACACCAACTACGCCCACATAAGGAAAAAGAGGAGCAATGACGAAGCTCATGATGTTGAGCCACCATCCTCCACCTCCTCTAGAGCTGTAGCAAACCGTATGTATTCGTTACTAAGTAACGGGTACGCCATCTAGTACCGAGAAACGAAACGTTACTCACGAATACTTAATACTTTTCGTTACTCGCATGTTTCGTATCATGGTTACATACGCTGTTTCAATCACCCAATGTTACGCTGCGTTGATGCGTGTATTGAAACGTTTCTTACTGATCGTTTTGCGCATGCATGCGTATTTTCCGCGAATTAAAAAGGTAATGTAAACATAAGGACGTGAAGCAAAGTGAAAAATGCAGTTTGGCATGTAATGAATATGTATTATTTCTACAAATTGAAATTATGAATGCTGCATCTTATAATAAAAATATAGAAAGAACATGAAAAATATGTTCGCAAACTATTCGTAACGTGATTGGTTAAAAAAATGAAAATATATGTAATTTGTGCGGATATACTCCAAAAATATTTGAACCGATGTGCGCGCATTATGGTGTCAAAATTTCAAATATTCAAAACAAAGTTTTCTTTAACAGAGTATGCAGTCAAAAAAAAAGTATATACTTGTGAAAAAGTGTTTTCATAAAATTTTGCTACTAAAATTTCATAAATTTTATGTAATAGTATGAAATAAACGAAAGTAACGAGTAACGATACGATAGTAACGAGTACTGAATGTATAGTAACGAATAAATACGGGTACGTGATTTTTTCGTTACTTTTACACCTCTAACCTCCTCCATCCGACATGCTGTATTTTTAACCGACTTCCCAAAAAGAAGGAGGAGGTTCTCAATTCACCCGGTTTGTTTTTTTTTTTTCTATGTATGTACATCGATTACGTCGCGGTTAATGGACCGATTCGCGTGATTCTTTTTTTGTTCGACGCGAAATAGCTGCCAGATGGTCCCATGAAAATTTCTTTCAGTTTGGTTTAGTAGTTTTTATTTTTTAAGCATTATTGTTATTTGGACGATGTCATTTTGACGATACTTTGTATATTAGTATGTCGATAACTTTAACATTTCTAATCGATTAGCGTAATTCTTTTTTTGTTCGTTAGGGTACATATTAAAGTTGGTACCCTGGTCATCTAGTCAGCATATGATGATGGGATCCCAAGGAAATCGAGAAGAACACTCAAATTATAAGCATCTAACTGTTACGTTTCAGTCAATATCATACAGTTTGTTCAATTATTTGCGTTTGATCATGATTTCCTATGGATGAGCTGATGATGGAAGGTACAACTCCTCAAAGGATAGGAGTTTAGAGAAAATTCTTTCAAAATTATACGTACATATGGATAGAGAATAGTATTCCTTGAAGCTATTAGGTTGACCTTGAAGGTTAATCTCATTAACGTTTAGGTTTAATAGTGTTCTGTGATTGTTAAATAAATAATAAGCCTACCCATACTTAAATCACTAAAAAGCAAAAAATAAAAAAAAAACTACGTTAAAAAAACCGACTTCCAAAAATACTAAAAAGAAAAAAATAACTAACGCAATTTATAACACTTTCCTCTACTTACCTACTGACTACTTATTCTTTCCGCTTGCTGCTTGGTTTGAAGTCGGTGCCAAGCCATATATGAATAAAAAATAATACTTAAAGAAATAAAATGGTGTAACAAATAAATTTCTACACGATAACCTACTAACTACAAACTTCGTAAATAAATCAGAAATAACGATAAATGACAATGAGAAACAAATGAAAACGACGATGAAATACATAAATGTAATTTACATTCTACAACTATAGTGGTCCTGTAAAGGACCGTTTATTTCTAATATTAATAGCTCACAAACCAAGAGCATCCGTCTAAAATTTAGAATTTTAAATGCAAACCGTGCCAAAGTTTTTGTTGACCTTATTAAATTATAGAGAATCTTAACAAAGATCTTTTGTATATTGTTTACTGTAGGTTTGCTAATTATGCTGTGGCTTGGCACCAACTTCAAACTAAGCAGTAAGCGGAGAGAATAAGTAGTCAGTAGGTAAGTAGAGGAAAGTGTTATAAATTGCGTTAGTTATTTTTTGCTTTTTAGTATTTTTGGAAGTCGGTTTTTTTTAACGTAGTTTTTTTACATCTCACCTCGTAAACATTTAAAACGCTCTTCATGTTAAAGAGCGAGACATCCAATAAGCTCCGGGGAGACTAATAAATTTTATTTGTTTCGATAAAACCTTAGCACATTAGCAATGTCTTCCTTACCTTCACTTGGGTCATACATATTCTTCCTCACTTTTTTATGTAGGTATTAATAACTCTTTAAGTTTGACAAATTGACATAACAAAATAATGACCTTCTTTACATAATGTATATCTTCATTCAGTAGCCGTATTAACAAAAAATACTTTTTTTTAGGCAGAGCATTTGTTCAAATTGAACCCAAGTGGGAAAATGCTTGAACCTGGCTACAACATGGAAGCCGAAAGATTAATGGGCAAAATCAAGATTCTCGATAATGCACTAAAGGATCTTGACATCAAAATAGACCCATTAGTGCCGCCCGAGGCAGATATTGAAATGCCATCTACATCAAAAAAGAACATACATCAAATGAGCGGTTTGTAGCAAGGAAAATGGATACTAGAAGCTTAATAAGAACACAGGTTCATGGATGGGCAGATACCGCAGGCCTTAAAACATTAGATAATTACCTAGCACTTACTTAAAATTATATTATACTAAGTATTTTGGTTGAAATAAAGATATTTATTTTCAAACTCTTATTTATTTATATTGACTTATCACGACATGCAGAAGAGTCAGTCAGAGGTCCAGCCCGACCTCCCTTGAATCAGGTGATCAATTAAAATACGTACCTAGGTACCTACTGTTAGAAATGAAGTTTTAAATATATTTCAAAATCATTCATTATCAAAACGTACTCTGTTTGCTTATCCACCAGCACCCTAGGCTAAGGCAGTACCTACATAGGTACATGCAAAATATTGTTCTTTTTACATCATTATATATATAGATAATAATTAAAAGGTTATACGGCAATATGAATCTACCTACGCTATTCTTTCAACAAAAATATTAGATTAAAAAAAACATTTAATGACAATAATTATCTATTTATTAACTCTCTACCGAACAAATGATTTGTATTTTATCAAGATCAGCCATTATATGTATCGGAAAGCGTTCCACATTCTAATGCTATACTATTGTGCAATTGTTAGACATGAATGAAAATAAAGTAGATACCTATCATGGCTACCGTAGTCTTCGTTTGTATCATATACCTAATAAATAAGCATCTAGCCGAAAAGATTCGGCTGACGGTTTAACCAAGAAATTCACTTTAATCTTACTTATTAACTATATTTCTATTTTTTTATGATAGTTTATACAGTAGGTATAGCTTGTTACCTTTATCTATAGGTATAGACTAGATAGCTTACCGATAGTCAACACTATTATAGGTTGTACCTAAATCAAATATTCGAGCACGGGTATCTAAATTGTCAATGTTACACGCAAGGGTGGTCGATAATATAGATGATATCATTGTCGCGTGATATACCTACCCTTTCAGACCACAATCCTGTGTACACGAAAAGTTTATGTATTAAAAGGAAAAAATGTGAAATGATATGAAAGTTTATCCCGAATCCAACCCCAAAAATGCTTACAAACGGTCTGGTAGGAGCCAACCGACTTCTGTCGGGGGGTTCTCTTTGTTGGCTACCAGTCTTAGGCATCAAACAACAGAGTTTTTTAACAACTCAACATTGCACGGCGTACGATACATTGCAGAAAAAGAAAGACCGTTTTGTGAAAAGTGAGTAGATTTTGGACAGTAAGTAAATTAATGCATATTTGCTAGTGATCCCCATTGTCTTCTATATTACCTAGTATTGTTGAACGTATTTTGAATAAAAGGCAGTTTCGGTTTTTAACTATCAGATATGTATTTTCAGATTTATGTGGTTTAGTTTCACCGCTGTTGGTGCTGTGACAACATGCATTATCATCGTGAGTTTATGGGAAAAATTCCAGACAAATCCCACCATTACAGGTATGAAATATTTCTTCAAAACCTTGTTTATTTTTGTTCTGAATCAGTTTAAGCAGATAGATTAATTGAACCATACTTTAGAGTGTTGGTTTACCAAAATTTGGTACCTACGGTATACTTAAACCGACATCTTTCGACAAAAAAAAAGTATTAAAATCCCATGAAATTACAAGTTAAAGGATAAGTACTAACACTACTAACTTGCAAAAATAATAACCTATATAAAGTAGGTATGGGAATGTTGTGAGTGCAAAAATATTTATACCTATATTAGTACATTTGCAGGTTTGGATACTGATTTCCATAACTGGGACGTACCATTTCCTGCTGTCACGATATGTGATCTAAATCCTGTTGACGACGATATACTGCAGGAATATATTGAAAAGCAAGTATTTGACGTTTATTTTTGATAAAGTTGAGTCTCTGAATTAATATAATAATGAAGTCTTCTTAAATTGGACATTCATAACCTACCGACGATAAGGTACCCACCTAGTTAATTCAGTAAGTAACTACTTCCCAGTAACCTGCTCTACTTGCTTGCGCGTAAGTTAATTATGTCAGTCTGTCCACTCTCCTCGATTTAAAAGTAAATAGTATCCAAAAATATGTACCTACCATAAGTACTTTACCTAAGATATTATTTTAATATCAGGATATGGGGATCGGAACCTCCGGAGCGTGCAGCGGATATGATGCGTTGGCTCGCTACACTTACTTACCGATCTATCGCTGAGCGCGCTACGGAGTTCCTTTCTGATTCGGCACTGGTGGGACCAAGTGAGAATGAAGCACCTGAACCCGCTCAGAATACGAAGGAAGCTGTGTTTAGTGTACGTTTATTAAAAATTAATAGATTGTACCACTTTTACCTAGAATGGATCTCATTCACATAATCTCAAAGGGTGTACAAAATTTGATTGCAGGTCGTACGTCACTGTGAATCTTTGTTTTACGATTGTGAGTGGAAAGGAGATTCGGAGGAGTGTTGTGACCTGCTGATGCCTGTATTTACGGAGATGGGATTTTGTTATGCATTTAACTCGCGACATGCTGAAAAATCGTGGCCATGGTTGGAAATTAATACAATTCTTAGCGATTATTTCACTTAGTTGACATGATAGTAACGACTATAATTTTTGTTTTAGGCAGTCGCAAACCCAGACAGAGTTATTTACAGAAGCATTCATCCATGAAACTGATGCTAAGTGGTCTTTTTTATTTAACTCTGACCATAAAAATACTACTATTGACGTGAGTTCTAATGTTTAGTACTTATCTAAATAAAATGGTAAATTTGATTGTGTTCAAAGTAAAAAAATTAAAATAAATTACAGATTTACATACATTCCACTGAAGAAATGGCAGGTCTAGAACAAAGTGCTCAGCATTCATGGGACCATCGCGTTGAAAAAGTATCATTCTCCGTTAAACACACATATACGACCGAGGATGCCCGCCAGTTGTCAATCCGTCAACGACGATGCGTATTCGCAGATGAACAGCGCTTGGAAACTTCAAGTATTTACACTTACTCGGCTTGTATGCGCCAGTGCCGCATGCAAAGGAGTAAATCTTTTTGTAAATGTGTACCACATTTTTATCCGGCATTGAGTAAGTAAAACTATGGTGATTCATACATTTATCGGTTAAGTAGGTCCCTAACCAATTATGACGTGTAGGTACCTACGCCTTACTTAGGTAATTGATAAGTTCGTCACCATCGAAAACGACGTATTTCGTTCGCTATTTACTAATGAATTGTGACCATGGGCCGAATACTTTATGAATATTATGTTGAATACCGTTACAGAGGGCTATAGACAATGCACGCTACGAGAGCTAGCCTGTATTGCAAAATATGCGGCAACTATTACTGACGTCACGCGATGCTCTTGTGAACTCGGCTGTTCCCATACGGTGTATGAAGTCGAAAAATTGTCTGAAGTCGAGTAAGTTACTCCAAAATACAATTCCAATTTATCAAAATCGTCATTCTAGCCGCATGGCGTTCACTTCTGAACAAAGGCCACCGACAATCAATTGACCGGACATACCTACCTACCTACTCATAAAATGAAAATATATGGAAAACTTACAATCTTGATCTACCTACAAGGTAGGTTTATTTTCCTGCTGAATAATGTTTTCGGGTTTTTCAAAGTTAAAGTTATTGGGTATCAATGTTATTTTTAAAATGGTGTCAGATTTGAGTTTACCCTGCGATTTGATACTGGGAAGGTACCTTAATGTCACAAATATACCTACCTATAGGTACAAATTTATTATTTTAGTTGCAATACCGAGGCGGTAAGGGCAATGCAATGCAAGGTGCAGTATGTCGCAGCCGGTAACTTCAATTTCCAATAAGTAGTAATGCCGTCTCAAAATTGTAACATGGTAGTTCTTTATTTCAGCATTGCTAGAGGCTCAGGTTCAAGTTCCTTGGAAACTGAATTTGTTTCATGGCCTATGGTCCGATACAAGAGGGAGGTACTCTTTGGTTGGGTCGACTTGTTAGGTTAGTAAATTACTTAACGTCCATAACCTATGTTTGATTTTAACTTATTTTTTATATTTATTTAGATTATATTTGATACATTTCAGTATCATTCGGTGGCATAGCAGGCTTATTTCTCGGGTTCTCGCTGCTGTCCGGTGTGGAATTACTATATTATTTTACGTTACGAGCATGTTGCGCTATGGTTCGTGATAAGAACATGTTGCTTAAAGAACGCGCTGAAAGACTTGCCAGACCCAAACCACCGCACAATTTGAGCCTAGTTCCTTGGTAAATTTTGATTTTGTACTTACACGTTTTGTAATGGCAAAATATACGTTTATTTCATATATCCAATTATTAAATGTACATTTCTAGGTGGAAGCAACGCCCAACACAAAGCAATTCAGCGCCAATAAAAGTGCGTGTAAAAGATGTACAGCCACCGCAATATTCTCCGCCACCGGGCTACACAACATATTTGCCGTGAACATTACAAATAAATAAATAAATAACGGTTAAATAAAACAAGCATATATTCAGGTATAATTTTTACTCGATTATTTTGGTCACATTCAACTACGCTACATGTCACGTTTAGTAATCAATATCGAACTCCACTATCGTGACGAGTGACTCTGGAACAGTCATTAATTTACAAATATTTGAGAAATATAAAAAGACAGTAAAAAGTCATAAAATTATCACAATAATGTAGTTCAATAAATAACATTTTACAAAAACGTTTTCTAAAAACACATCCATATATATTAATCTATAGGTACATTTTAAACGTTGTTGCCCAATATACAGTCACAGGTAAAATAAATTATACTCAGCACCGAACTTGTAAGTACCTATTGCATTCCAACAAAAAATATAATCAAAAAAGCAAGTAACATAAGAGTAAAGTTGTTTAGGTATAAGTATGATGTTTTTAAATTACTTTCGTCCGTCATCCCACATTGACCAATAAACCATTTTTTGCTTTTGTATGGAATTGACAAATGTTATAATTAATGGGATCAAAATGCATGCCATGTAATTAATTAGCATACTGCTGCAGTACGCTTATTTACTTTAAGATTTAATTTAAGATTTGGCCTTTACTATAAGTTTTATTTTTATAACATTGCCATAGCCTCTAAGTTACCTGTGCCTACTATATAATTTAAAGTAGTAAAACTTATCATTACGTTAAGTACTACGCTATCTACTTTCGAAATAACTGTAGCATAATAATAAGCATAGATTTTGCATTTCAAACAAAAACCTTTGGCGCAATAATACCGTTTAAGCCGCGGTTCATCCAGACAGGCAGGACAAACATGTAGCCTCCGTGTCTCACTCAAGTTAACAACCAATTCTCCTGTCTTATTTTCGCTTTGAAGCAAGCCAGACAGAAGAACCGTGTAGACTACCCTGTAGAGGACGGAGCGCGGTAGCGACATTTTAAGTGTGAACCTACCTAATATATAGAAGAGACGAACGTACGTGACTCTTTCGCAAATAATTCAAAGAGGTTGTGTATGGTTTGCATCGCGAAAATACGCTTCTGTTCATTTTGAATATCACACGCGCCCAACGTACCAACTCGTTGTCTTCGCCTAACTCTTCTTCTGTGTGGCTTAACCATACATAATTTGAAAATTATTATCTATAACTGTAATATACTATGTCTTGCTCTTGCAAGACGTTGGTAACAAGAGAAAGGATTATCAGATAATCTTTTCTATCACTCTGCTTGCTTACAATTCTAATTAAAAAGGCGGAAATATCGGGAATATAAAGAACTGGGAATTTAAGTTCCTCGACCATGTGTGTAAGACCCATTGTAGTCATGGCGCATATGCGAAAATTTAAATTAAGTAAACGTAACTGTCTTTACATTGTCCGATGCTACTCTATCTATATTTAACGGTGTCGTAATTCACGAATGACATTCGAGTCTTGAACTTCGGATACTGACTTTCGCCCTCTAAGGTATAAATAACAATGAGACTTTTGCAAATGATTCATAAATCATTACAAAAATTCATTAGATTATTTTCACCTTCACAATCATTACAGAATTTACATAATATTTTTCATTTTATATTACCTAAACGTGAGTATTATCTTATTCAAAAAACATATAACGCTCAATTTAATTATTTTTTGGTTTAAAAATTTATAAGGTCGTGACCAAAAATATTTTGGATTCGAGAAATAGCTGGAGCAAATCGGATATCTGTATGCGAGTAAGCATAATAAAAGACTAAGGTCTTTGGCACAGGCACACAATAACCCTATCTGCACCTGACATTTTTGGGATATGAGATTCGTAGATTAACTTATAAACATCTACTGAAAAACCTGGCTCAAATGATTTTAAACCAAGTTCATAATCAAGAAAAAACATTACCGAAAGGTATGGTGCAATCCTCCAAGATTAAATATATATGCCAAAAAGATGGTGTGTATGTGCGTACAACATTTTTGTAGTAAGAATAATATCAACATGGTTTACGTAAAATTCTTTATTAGATAGAATTAAATAAAACAATCAGCACGTGTACCGTTTTTTGTATCAATACTGTCACATTTTGTACACATTTGTTTTTTTTTTAATAATTACTATGTAATAAATCAATGATAAATAGAAACAATTTTGTGTTTTATTAGTAACAAAACAATAGCCAAGTTTTCACCATGACTGTAGTCAGATATATTAAATCCATATTATAATATATCAGTATGTTCATACAAAAACATCTCAATATAATTGGGTTTTCACGAGCAAAGTGAGCATCACTCAATAAGTACATATAACTGGTAAAATGCAAAGGCTTGAAATAAAATTTTCTAGTTTAACCTTACGCATATCTATCTAGTGATTGATTTAATTCTATTTACAATAAAAATTAAGTAGGATTTTGCTTATAAATAGGAATAAGTATCGTTTCATTTAAAATTTAGGGCCATGTAAAATACTAATTAAGTAAATAATTTATAATAGAATATAATTATTTTGAAAATTAATGTAAGGGATATGAATCACCGATCAGTTTTAAGAAAGGAATATTTAAATAAGTACATTTTCAATATCAATACTACAGTTTACTATAATGCAACATCGAAATGCGTGTTAGATATGTTGTATACAGAAAAATAATTTGATTAGTCAGAGACCACTTAAAATATTGAGATTTTTATTTAAGTTTCATCATTAGCAGTAATAAATTTTCTGGTATAAATGACCTGAAAGGTGATAACTATATTCTCTTAAGATAGTGAACTGTAAACGGTATATGCAGTAGCTGCGTGGTTGCAGGAGGGGTAGATACCTACTAAATGATCGCCTCGTTCTCGCATCATGATCATGCAACTCCCAACACTATTTTGTGTGGAAAATTGTGTTTTATGATCAGCAAGTGAATACCAAAAGATGAAACCGCATGGTGGTAAATTATGAGTATGTAGGAACGTGAGCAATTTTAAAGAGTTGCAGCGCTGTCCTACGATGTCTCGCTCCACTCGAAAATATACGATTATAACAACTTGTGGTATTTATTCAGAAATGTTTTCATATTGCTTTTCGTAATCAAATATGTATCTGAAAAATCCTACTTATTGCTTCCGTCTGAAAAGTAAACGCGAAAGTTTGTGGAGTGGATATACGGATATTTGTTACTCATCTAAGCAACAGAAGTAGAAGGGATTAAGAAGAACCTTCGCATACCGATTTTTATATAAATGTTCGGGGTAGTTACACCCCTGAATGTATGTTTAACATATTCAATAATAATAAAATAAGCTTTTATCACAGATGTCTTTTTGGACCTAAATAATACTATCATGGGACCAAAGTAGCCACCCCTTCTAAAAAGTAAGAATTAAATTTTTATTATATTGGCTCGGAGGCAAACCATTGAACAGTTTGCTGTTAGAAGGTAAATGCATTGACCTAAATATGTTATTATAGCTGCGCCTAAAATATGTTAGCATTTACCACCGTGTTCATTAGAAAAATATGAAAGCCAGTTATCGTCTTAGGTTTTTGTAGATACTCCGCACCAGACAACTACCACATATACCGCTATTGTCCGCCATAATCATATTACCATTGTTTCAACGGTTTTATAATTTACTCATAATTTTAATTTGGCCTTAAATTATTTGTATCTTCTGTTAATTTTAAGGTAGGTTTGTAAAAAGACCCTGAGGACTGTATAAGGAGAAAAGGTTAGGTACTAAAATATTTACTACATTTAACAATGACAAATAACTAGTGTCCTATTCAGTTGAAACTACTTTTAAAACAAAATAGCACAGAAAATATGACAATTGTTTTATCCTTGAATCTTGTTAAAGAATAATTATTTTTAAGTTATTGTTTGCCACAAGTGTAAACAAATAAGTAATGACCTTGGAATAAAATTGCATTAATGTCACAGCCAGTAAGAATTGCTGACAATGGTGCAGATTCTGTTCTGGTCATATTGAATCTAGGTTCAATATATTCCATTCAAACTAATTACACATTGTATTAAAATAAATAAATAAATACAGACGGGACCATCATTTACTATACATAAGCCATTTGGGCACCGCTTATAGATAGATAAACTACTACTGGGGCGTCAACGCAGCCGACTTACCACAAAAAAATTCTATGGGTATTCGTCACCCCAAAATGGTGACTCGGAAGAGCCCCGTACGTACATATGTTCGACAGCTAGCGCAGAAACGACAAAATTATCATAATTTTATGTAAAATGTCGATTTCACGTTTGGCATCAATATTTATCATTGAAAAAACAACACTAGGCTATCGGTCTTTCGTTTGGATACATATTGAAAGCACGTTCGGATAGCCGAGTGAGGTTTTGTCATCGAGATGAAACGTATACGTGTGTGGGCGTGTCTGACCTGCGCGTGAGAGTTGGTGTGTGGCGTCAGCACGGGTGTGTGTGCGTGGTGGGCATGGTGGGCAGGGTGGGCATGGTGGGCATAGTGGGCATGATGGCACAGGTTGGCGAGGTGGGCGAAGTTGGCGACGTAGTGGTGGGCGTCCACAGCGGACAGGCCGCCTCGTTCATCACCTCCTCCTTGTGCGAGCAGCGCCGCCGGACCAGATTCAGCAGCCACGAGAACTTTTCAGCATCCGACAGAGTCGCCTGCACATATAATAATAATTTGAATAATTTCAGATCCAAAAAAATATATATATTGTCAGTAGGTACATGAAATTACTTTTAAACTAAGGATGTTAGTAGGTACACAGCAAAAACAATAATATGTCATTACAAATCTTGTTCATTTTAAAAATGTGAATACTTTTATTTTTAGATTTCGGAAAAAAATGCCAGTAACTTGTAACTATGGACTACACCAACAAAGTCATAGTAATGGGATATACCTCACTGCTTATTGAACTGTTCTTTATAAGTTAGATGAAATTAGGAATGATAATATTACTTACTTCAATCGTAATGGCCAAAAGTAAATGCAGAACCGGCAGCAACATCAAGTAGAAACGGAACATATTCTCGCTAGAGTTATCAAGATCCATGATTTTAATCTCCATAAAATCGGCAAGCCATTCCCACGGGCATAGCAAGAGTACCATCACAAACACGGATTGAGTCACCAATGTTATCACCATGGCATCTGTGAAATTAAAATAAAATATCAATATAAAAAACGACGTTCATATTTATATGAATTCATGGCGTTTTCAGAAAACCCTACTAATTTTTTTTACATTCAGAACAATGGTTTAACACATATAGGACAAACATTGATTTATATAAAGATAGATTGTACAGTGCATTTTATATATGACAAAAAAAATACACATCCTCAAAAGAAATAAACACCATTCAATAAAATTAACACGTAAACAAACTACACTTACAATTAGTACAAAACGGTTGTCGAAAAGGCCAGCCTTTAGCATACACGCACGCCATGATCAAATACTGGAATGATGAGATAATAAAGATGACAGTATTCTCCCAGCACAACACTTCTTCTGTGTTGGCATCACCCTCCATCGGTTTGTACCTGAAGTAAATAATAATAATAATGTTTATTTTAGAACAAAAGTTTAGTTATTTTAATTTTAGTTTAGTTTATTTTAAATACAAAAGTTAAAATTTTTGTTGTGTCACATACAATATTTTGCGTGACGGGGAATTAATAAACCTATACAAATTTATTAGTATCAAGCGAGCATCAATACCATTGAAATATTAATTAACATTGAGAGGTTTAGAGTGTAGGTGACGGCACATTGCACTTCGTGGCAGTGAGTCACATAAACCGGGGGCTCCCCCCGGAGTTGCCGGGAATCCACGAGGATTTCCTTGGGAGATAAAATGATACATGCAAGGAAGGTCCCCCGGGAAGGTGGGGGTGGGGGGTTTTTTTTTTTTTTTTTTTTTTAAAACCTGCGTTTAACTACCAGTCCCCGCTTGGGATACGGGCGGCTGGTAGTCATTTATTATGTTTATTGTTTACTATTAATTTGCTTTATGCACATACCAGGACTGTTCGTAGAGTAGATAGACGGCGAGCAGCTGCACCGCGATGACGAGCGTGACCTGCGCGAGCAGCGGCACCACGCTGGCCGCGGCCACCAGCGACACGGGCGGCGAGCGCCGCGTCAGCGTGCGCCCCGGCGCCGCGCGCCCCAGCGACATCGCCAGGAACGTCGTCAGCACCAGGTCGATGTACAGGAACTGGTTGTTGCCCAGGATTGAGAAGAACTGCAAACATTACCACCTTATGTTATAAGACAGCCCGGTTGGCTTTGTGGTTAGTGACCCTGACTCTCAAGCCGCGGGTCGTGGGTTCGAATCCCACCCAGGACAAACATTTGTATGCATGAATATGTCTGTTTGTCCTGTGTCTGGATGTAAATATCTATATATGTATGTATTTAAAAGTAGTATATGTAGTATATCAGCTATCTGGTTACCATATCACAAGCTCTGCTTAGTTTGGAATCAGATTGGCCGTGTGTGAAAAATGTCCCAGGATATTTATTATTATTATATGTTATTTGTTAGTTGGTAATTCTGTTTTATTAGTATAATAATGTAAGTCTTTCATTTTGATATTAAGCCCACTACTCTAATGCATGCAGTGGCAACCTCTAATAAAGGCAACACTCAAGTTTTGTTTCTAATTGTGTTAGAATTATTTCCATGTAGGTACTAGTGTATGTTTTGTTGGTTGTCCTATAAATAAATAAATAAATAAACATACCACTATTAGACTACATGACATTTTTAGCTTAGATTTTGAGGTATAAAATAATGTATGCGATGACGATTTATAAAAAATTGTGAAACAAAGAAGACCTTAAACTTTACTGGGATAAAATTGCGTGTATTCCAGAACATATTCTAACTCTGTTCCAAATTTCAAGCAGATCCCTTGAGCCGTTTTGGCGTGAATGAGTAACAAACATTCCCATCCATACTAACAAACTTTTGCATTTATTATGTTAGTAGAATTTAGGCCTACAAGCGGTCCTCACGGGTATTTGTGATATATTTATAAGATAACCAACACAATAGAGCCACAATGAATGCCTATAAAGTCATAGTCACACTTCATGTATATGCCTTATTTACCCGCGTAGTTCCCGTTCCCGTGGGAATACAAGGATAAAATATAGCCTATGTTACTCGGGGAATATGTAGCTTTCCAACGGTGAAAGAATTTTTGAAATCGGTCCAGTAGTTTCGGAGCCTATTCATTACATACAAACAAACAAACAAATCTTTCCTCTTTATAATATTAGTATAGATTAACACATTTTGTCTTATGGACCCAAAGTAACTTGAAAAAACTTATACACATATGACATTAATGGGTGATCGATTAAATACTTACATTGTAAAGAATAAGTATAGAAAAGAACTGTATCAGCGAGTACAGTGCCATGTACTTAAATATAGCGAATGAGGTGCTCAGTGCGCATCGACCTTCGAGGGCGAGAAGTTTCACGCATCTTATATTCTGCTCTTGTGACGTAAATGGAGCAGCGACTGTAACAGATGTTAGGATAATATAAGACAGGGTTAACCCATTATTTTAGCTTATAACCTATACCACTATGAATATAAACAAACAGTTGTTCCATTACTTATCACATATTTATGTTATTGGGCTATACTGAACGATATAAAAAAACTTCTTTGTGGTCGAATATTCATTTTGATTTTTTTAAATATAGATGATCCTTAGTTTACCTGAAGCATCAGCCTCTGATAGCGATATGCCAACGTGTGCCGCCTTCAGGGCGCCACAGTCGTTAGCACCATCGCCGCACATGCCTACAATCAGATCTTCGTCCTGTAATGCTGTTATCAGCTGGGTCTTTTGGTCTGGACCAAACCGTCCAAACACCATCCCTGAAAAAAGAAATAAAAAAAAAATTACCAGATAAACGCAACTCTTTATAGGCAAACTAGACATGTGACATGCTGAATAAAATGAAGGGGGTCTGTGTACTAGGACATACCCTTGGTAACAAAACTTGTTTCGCAGTTTTGATATGCTAGCTAGCATAAATGTTTTATGCTCTAATACTTGCCTTTCTCTAATACTTCGGGCATTATATCCTGATAGTGAGCGCGAATGACTGCCCAAGTTTTACCTTCCAGGGCCAGCACGTAACCATCTAGAGGAAGCTTTGGATATCCACATTGTGGTGCACTTTCGCCAACAACCTACAAATTAATTTTACATTAAAAAAGTACCACATGCAAGACTTAATTATTTCATGAGGTATACATTGCCTAGGTTTATAATTTTCAATTATATTCCTATACTTACTTCGGTATATATCTGAGGTCGGGAGTCGACAGTTTGCTGCGGTCCAATTGTAATTAGTAAAATTTTCTGATGAGGCAGCACCATGTTGCACCCACGCGCCACAGACATAGCAGTCATTATATTATCGCCTAAACATTTAAAACACGGGTATTATGCATTAAAAATATATTTTAGATAGCATTAAAACAATTTATTGTAAAATTTGGAATTACATATTGAAATAAAAATAAGAAATAGGTAAACATTATATAAGTGAACCTTACCTGTAACCATAATTTGTCTAATGTTAGCGTCGTGTAGTTCCTTTATAATTTGAGTGGTCTCTGGTTTAAGGCTATTTTGCATGACTAGAAAACCTAAGAAGACCATATCACACTCCAACGACTCTCTTTTGATTCTTTGGGCATCTACCCACTTCATTTTTCCCAAATTCTTTTGAGCTAGTCCGATTACTCGAAAACCATTTGACGTGTATTCATTTAATGTGGAACTGAAGTTATCTGGCAGTGTGTCTGGACTGCACATACCTGCAACCTTGGAATGTCATGATTTTGATGAGATGGGAGTTTTCAAGTGAACAATTTGGCAAGAAATAATTAAACAAATCATATTTTTATTAACAGAGATTTGAATTGGATTTTAGCATTTGTAATACATTAAATTAAAAATGTTGTTGTTAAATAGACATACTTAAGAATGTCTATTTAACAACCTTACCAGAATGTAAAACATTGAATGCAAGGGAAAGTATGTCATGTATTATATGAATAGCATGAATCCAATTACCTTCTCAGGTGCACCTTTGACAAAATAGATCATTTGAGGTTGACCAAGTACTCTAGCAATAACGCCCATTGACTGCTGAGATGACGAGAAATGAAACCGACGCAGTAACCCGATCTGAACACAAATATATTACATATTAAATACATTGTTAATAGGAATATTAGTAATTAGAACATAAACTAATTTTTTTGTAGTTAGAAGTAGAGCTTATTTATTTGTTAGGGATAGTACAATCATAGATAGTATTTCAAATGAAAACTATGAATGTATAGAAGAGCACAGATACATAAATTACATAAACAGGGCAATCTCCTATCGATACCTTAATTTGCAAACCGAATAACTTCACCTTTCTTTTTTATTTAATTTTGATACTGGATGATTCTAGATCTCATCTAGATTCTGCCGGTATATCGATATGTTTACCATATGAGATAATAATAAACTTTATTACGGAATTATTTAATTTGAATAACAATACAAATACTGTATATAGCTACCCTGTATGTACCTCATAAGGTATTTCCATAGTGTAAGGATCATAATTATCCAAGTTTTGCAGATCTTCGTCATGTGTAGACGGTGGTTTCACTATCGCGGGTGTGAGGTTATCATATCGCGTGTTTTCTGGTCCTGGCTCCTCGAGTACCTGTCAAGATAACGACAATGTAGCGAATTCATTCATAATTTACAAGTAAAGAGAGATAACTCAAGATCAATATAATCTGCACGAATGATTTTCTGATAGTATTAGAATTTTTTATCATATGTACCTATTGTTTGTCGACTACATAAACATAAGTACATACTCATTTCTGTGAATTTAAATTCTTAGGATTACTTGGAATTAGAGATGATTTCATATTTACATTTCGCAAACATCATTGAGTTTGTAGCACTCACAACAGTAATATGACATACTTAATAAAGATATAAAATGTTATCAATACCTACCCATTGAGTGAATTCAAACATCTTCAAGTCGAGTGGGTCGCCCTTGAGTATTCCTTGTATGCTCGTGAGGGAATGACAAGACGCCAGCGCTTGTACAAGAGGGCTTTTAGCAGGCAATCCGTTTACATCTACAACACATTCTCCAAATTTCTTTGATCCATTTGATGGTATGACCGCATAGAAATCTAACCCGTCTTCAGTTAAGGTGCCCGTCTAGAAAAAATATGTTTGTTATATTACAAGTCGAAGTACCTTTATAGAACTTTATCTCCTTAAGAAATGGGAAATGTAAAGCCTTTTTGTAAAGAAACCCTGTCTTGTTTGGAAATCCAAGTCTAAAAAATGTGGCAGAATAAAGTGTTTATCATAACTTTACTGATTATAAGTAAAAGCATACATATATAGAACAAATAAAATTCCAAATCGTTCGGCATGTTTACCTTGTCAAAACACATGACTTGTAATTTGCCGCATATAATTATCCTCAAAGGAGAAACGCAGAATATTTTGTTTTTGCGCAAGCGTCGCTGGCTGTTGAAGATGCCGGCCGTCATGGCGGCGGGCAGCGCGGGCGGCACCACTATTGTGATTATGTCCAACGTACGCAGCACTATTGTGCCCACAAGGCTCTGTAAATATTAACAATCAATATAAACTATCTAAAACAGTAGGTTCATTATGTTGGAAGCATGGAGCATATTCATATTGGAATAACAAATATAAATCTGAAAAAAAAAACATTAAAATGTCTGACCGGTAAAAAATTCATAAAGATTAGTCAGTAAGACTTATATCAAGGTCAAAGGCATTTAAGCTACAATTAAATTAGATCATTATTTAACTCAGAAGAATCGGCAGAATTTAGCACAATTGCATTCTCTATAATTTGACTGTTATTATACTAAAATGTTACTCACCCCTCTTAACACATACAGCCAGATCGAGTATGCCATTCCAACTGCAGCAATACAGAACATGAAAATGACGAATTTAACTGCATCTTTGTAGAATTGGAAGCCAAACTCTTTGGGGAATAGAATACTCTTTATGAGCTCTCCTTTAGCCGTATTAAAACCAGTCCGTACCACTTTGGCCAAAACCTGTAATTAGGGAACATTAAAAATAAGCCTATATTTGATAATACATTGAGTCAAGTTAATACAAATTGTTTGTACTACCTGATTGTTGCCATAGAATCTTGTCTGAATGACGTGAGTTCCAGCAAAAAGTGTATGCCTTTTGTGTCCGTCTGTAGAGTACACCTCGGGAGATAAACACGGCGGTCCTTTCATAACGGGTACGCTTTCACCTGTATAAAACAATTATTTATTAGTATAACACTAAAAATCTTTAAAACTAGATCAGAGCCTTGTTGTGTCAATGCAAGGCTGAACACCTCTCTCAATTTGAAAATCTGCCGTCAAGAACCGCCGGTGTTCTAACAGCTCTCTTCAACCTTCTGCCACCATCACCTTCACCATAACATGATCTCACTTTGATACTTACTTTGGAATCAGAGATTACTGATATACTACATACACTAAGTTTTAAATACATACTTAAATAGATATTTACATCCAGACACAGAAGAAACAGACATATTCATGCATACAAATGTTTGTCCTGGGTGGGATTCGAACCCACGACCGGCAGGTTGAGAGTCAGGGCCACTAAGCACAAAGCTAACCGGTCTGTTAAAATGTCCCAGGATATTTATAATGTAGGATATAGATGACCTGTGAGCATGCTCTCGTTGACAATACAAGTGCCGGTGAGCAGCATGGCGTCGCACGTCATGACGCAGCCGTCGGGCGGCAGCACCAGCACGTCGCCGGGCACCAGGCGGGCCGCGCTCACCACGCACTCCTCGCGGCACAGGCGGCTCGGCCGCAGCGCGGTCACGGTAAACGAGCTCGTCGAACCCGCCATTTTGTGCAAGTTTATACTCATCTGTCAATATTTAAGCGTATTTAATAATAATATCTCTTCGTGACGAGTGCTTGCATAGAACAATTTCTTTGTTGTGAAAACAAACTTAAAACTGAATAAAAAATGTTTTCTAATATATTTCGCTTTCGTGAAAATTGACATTTAAAAATACAATATTATATACATAGTAATAATACAATGTTGCAGTATGCAACTGTTTCAATAGCATTTTACCTATAATATGTATATCATCTACATTTAGCACGAAGGCTAAATTAATGATTTCTAGAAATAAAATTACCTAAACATATGACTAACCTGATTGAAATTAAGCAACGAATATAACTTATAATAGGTACCTACATTGGCTGAAAAAAGTTTTGTTAACATACCTGTTTAGTTTGATACAAAGCTAAGACACATGACGCTGTAGACAAAATGAATACGCATGTCGCATACTGATAATACTCATCCAGTGACCATAGAACAATTGAGAAGACTTGAAATAAATAGAAGGGATTGAATACTTCGTTAACGAATAGCGACCAATAGCTTTTTACTTCAACTTCCACAGAATTAGGTCCATACAGCTTTATCCTAAAACAAACATTATTTATATACACGTTTATTACGAAAAAAACCTTTCTTTGTTCAGTATGTTTTTGGTTACGATACTTACAATTCGTTTTGTTGTCGTTTATTAATGCCAAACATATTTTCCATCAGCAGATTAATGGTTAACTTTTCATTGAGCGCAAGAACACTGATGAAAGCTCCTTGATCGTGAAGCCAGATGAACCGGCTGTGTTGATAAATAAAGTAACGTAGTCGATTTTCCCTATGATTTGAAAGATTGAGATCAATTTCATGAATTAATTCTATTTTAAATAATCCTTCAGTGTCGGTAACTAAAACAAGACATGGAATTATAAGTATGTCATCCTGAAAGCATTAATACAAATATTATCTTATAGAGTCCACTTGATAAACAACTCTTAGAATTAAATTGAACAAATATGATGAATAACTAACCACAAATTTCTTCAGCCATTTTCAAACTGCATTTTATGTATTTGAATCTGTTGAGCGTAGGATAATAGGCCAATGCAAAATACGGCAGTCCACAAAATAATATGCAAACCCCATGAAATAAACCGGCTCGTAGCTTTGAGTATCTGAAGCCGCATATTCTGAGGTTTTTCTCCTCTCCGGTGTTCTCCAACATTTGCCATTGTGACTCGCCGATAACTTCGTATTCGTCTGCAACATAAAGCAAACGGTCTGCAAACCTTACCGGGGATAACTGCTGGCCATGAGGGATGCCACACTGTGTTTGCTTCTATCATCATCAGGTAGGTACATAATTCCTACATTTAATAGCAAAAGGGAAAATCCCACTGTGGTTTGGACATCTTATAAATATTAACAAGCAGTATGTACAATGAATAGTAATGTGTGGGGTGCACAAAAATATCTATTCTGTATTCTGTGATAATACATAGGTTTTACTGGCAAACATATCTTGACGCTAGTGGGTTTTTCATACCATATTTTACCCACGATATGTGTGTTGTATGCGGTTTGTCTGTTATGTAGCATTTCCCTAAAAATCGATCAAACCTATGAAAAATATTTAATGCAAATATTATCTTAGATTTTCAAGTTAATAAACGATTGTTTACATCAAGAACTGATATGGGGAACGTGGATAATAATGTCAGCAGTAATCAACGTAAATAGTTGAATCAATACTTTTATGGCTCATATTTTACACATAATTATGTATATCCTAACTTTATTGTAGTAGCTACAGTAAAAAGTTGGATTATAATTAACAGGTTAATTAAGAGGTAAGTAAATGTTCCAATTATGTTACAAGAATTATACTTCAATACTCAATACTTTATTGCATATATATATGTGTACATTAGATGTTACAATTAAATATTTAGATCACATATAACCCCTGATTGGGGATAGCAATACATTACATAAAAAATAATAATAATAATAATCAATAAAAAATAATAAATACATTCAATAAAATAAGGATGTAGGAGGGCCGTTTTATTTTATATTTTGTTATTTTGTTATCATGTAATTGTCTAATCTATTAATATTAATTAAGACTCATTAAAATATTCATTTAAATTATAATAACCTTTTGCAAGTAGATGGTCCTTTAAACGTTTGGTGAATACCGAGTCCCTTTCTTCTGATTTTATTGTATCTGGTAGTTTATTGTAAATTTTGACTGACATGGCGTTTGGGCCTGAACTGTGTATTTTTAAGTTTGAGTTGGGTGCTACTAATTTATATTTATGTCTAGTTGCAAATCGCCTGGGTTGATCAACTACTCTTGAAAAAAATTTAGGATATTTTCTAATGAATTTGCATGTTTCCATTAGTTGTTTCAGTGCATAACAATACCATAACTAGGCAAGTATAAGTAGCAGAGAAATACTTTAATAATATCCATAAAGTCTTATAAATTCTGAGTGCATGACTGAAAAGACTTGAGGTTTTCCCTAACCTACACCAAACACACATTACTCTATTCAAATTGATGAATCAATTTTCCTTGAAAGTGTTTATTTAAACTACATTACTTAAACAAACATACATTTTTAGTAAACCACATTTAAAAACACATTCCATACAAATTTATCACCCATTAAATACTGCAAAAAAACAGGTACAGGTAGGTATACTTAGTAAACAAGTGCAAATAGGAATTAGGACCAAAAATGACATGTATGGTGTTTTGTATAAAATTAGTCCGCTGCATAACACATAGCAGTACCTATCTCTCATGGTTGTTAAGATTTTGTTGGAAATGTAAGTTTGATAAGCAGACAGTCAACAGATGGAAGAAAAGATAAATAAATCACTGTGAGTGCCTAGTAAAAGCAATTGCCAAACCAAGCATTAGAGCGACTCTTCTTCAGTACTTGTAAAAGCCTTTTCAATAAACCAAGTGGTAGGTAGAATAACATAATATTTTTGTGGTATTACCATTGTATCAAGACCTCTAAACTAGAACTGTTAGGACACATTTTAAATACAGTGCAACCATGCTATACAGCAAAGCAATAAATTTATCAGTGTGAAAAATTATAACTTATATTCCAGAACAGAAATGTTTTTTAAGTACCTTGAAGTATTTTTCATGTACTATATCTACAATAATATAATAAAGACGCAAGTTATGATTTTTTGTTTGTATTGAACTAGCGGACCCGGCAGACTTTGTTATGCCCACCAACGCCACCTACCGGGTCCACATTGAGATTTGTATTATACATAAAAGCCTTCCCCATGAAATACTCCGTAATTTGGTGAAAACCGCAGGAAGATCTGTTCAGTAGTTTTGGTGTTCATCGTGTTCAGACAGACAGACAGAGGCGGCGGGACTTTGTTTTATAATATTTACCTGTATCTACCTGTGACCGATACCCTTTGACTGATCCAAATAATTGTGTCACCAATGGAAAGCTACATTATCTAGAAGTGCTATAGGGTATATTTAATTTGAATGCAAACTAGTTTCGTGAAACCACGCAGCACAGCTAGAATTTTCCTATTATAAAATGAACAGTTTTTTTTGTCATTTTACTGTCACCCATTCTGCAGTACTATTCATTTATGTGAACATACACATGACAAAACTACTAACCCATATACAAAATCCCAACCATAGCCCTTATTATTATAATAATAAGAATGTTAATTAATTAACCCACAGTCCATTACATAAAACAAACACTTAATTATGACATGGTGCAAACACAATGTGCCATCACAACACTTGATGCAAATAAAAACACATCATAATTTTAGTGACCTTATGAAGTATTGAATTGGAAAATTAAGTATGATGCATGTTTATTTCCAACCCAGCAGTATCCCCGGTCAAGCATTATAAATAAAATAAATACATATTTTCTGTGACAAATTAGATATTTACAAGTGGCAAATTGTTGGCAACTAAGACCCATTAACCAAATAGCTGATTTACTACATAAAATAAATATCCTGGGAGCAGAGCAGAAGAAATTAATGAAATTAGATTATATAATTTGCAGTTAGTTAATGTTAGTTAACAGCTGTGACACTAGAATATAATCTATGACAGTAAAGAAAATAATGAATTGAATGAAATAAATAGGAGAAAATTTAGTACATATTAACTTTTTTCATATAATGAAACAAACTAATGGAAATGACCCATATTACCATTAAGAACAACAATGAAGAACACTTGTGAAACACTTATTGCCAATCAATTTGAGTCATATTGTTAAATGGTATAGTAACAAGTGGTTTATTTTGAAGATATGTCATGATACCATTTAGTTCCAACACATTAAAAATATTTAGATGGATGCCATCTTGTTAGTTTAGTACACTGACAGTGGAACTGATGGTATCTTCAGTGAGTTTGACCTCCATAATTGCCCTCCAAGGGCATAAACTGAACAAATAGCTTTGTATTTATAATGTTATGAAATTCTTATTGATATGTATACCTACTTCTGAATGTATTTGCCACATGATAATGAAAATTATATATCATGACAGTAAAATATTTACTTAAGAATCCAATTTTTACAATACCACCGAGATAACAGTATACCTTTTAATGTACAATTTGTTATTATTATTCAGAAATATTCAGGAAATCATCTAATCCTAACCTGTCAAATATTTACGTGGTAAAAAAATTACTGAATAACCTGGTCTAATATTAATTACCAGGACTTTAGTACCAAATATTCGATATTTTAATAATATTAGTGTAAATTATGTTGAAATCCCCGAGCCGGTTCCACTATTTTAGTATGTTTTATCAATGGTGACCGAGATGGGGCTGATGATTGGGTTGACACAGCTTTCGAGTTTTAATTATTGAAAGGCTGTAATACGTCCTTTGTAAGCTCAATACTACCATCAATATCAGCATGGCACATACGGCAAATTATTTAATGAGTCACAAGATTTAATCAACTGTATCACACACTTACCATTGGCGACGGTAGAGTTGATAACGTTCGGCATTCCCGTGGAACTGATAATAATTTCTAACACAAAGAAGTTAAGGCATATTACTTAGATGTTATTTCCTAATTTGCAAGTGCTCGATGCTACCTCATTGCAAGGGATAAAGGGATTTAATTTATAAAAGTAGCTGCACTGCACTTTTCACAACTTACACCAATCTCACACCTCTATTGAATGATTAGATGAATGACTTCATTGACGGATTAAAATACTATCTACAGAGTATTAATACTCACCATGACTATCAGTGCTGCCAACTGTTCGCTAATATAATTTATCATTTTGGTCCAAATTTACAAGTCATACATTATAAAATCTTTAATAAATAAGTTGTGGGATTGAATTATGAAATTATTTTTATAGTGCTCACACAAATATGAATACAACATATTGGACGAGGCGTTTGACTAGATAGTTTGCTACATTGAATTTCAAGTCTGGTGTTCTATCTGGTGGGGTGGTTCTATCGGGTGTAACGTACGGTAATGGTTTGGTTTTCTATGATTAAAGGGCCTCGATTTTCGACTGCCACTAATTACATGTATAAGTAAATACATTCGATTAAAACTAAGTCCCACATTAAATGGGTGCGGAATGAAAAAAAAAAACAGTTTGTTAGTCAAGTCACAACACTATGGGAGCGCATTTCATTCGATCAGAAAAGCGGATGTTGTTATCGATTAATTTGGCGCGAAGTGAGTGAGGTTATGAAATAGTATATTTCGTTACAAGTGCGGAAAGGCTGTCATTGCAAAGAGTTCCGACGAATGTGTACCCGAGCCGCGGCGCAGCCGAAGGCGAGGGTTGGCAGTCGGAACAAGTTGCAATGACGGTTCCGCAAGTGTACTGAACGACTATTTTTAATACAGTTGCGAAAAAATAAAGCAATTTAAAAAAATAATAAAAACACAATAAACTAAACACGCAATGAAAATTTCTGGATAATGGCGCCTACGGTTGGCGCCATTTTATAAGCAGAGTTTTTTTTTCTTCGCCCATTTTGGTAGGCAAAGGGAACTATCTATACAGCTTAGTCTTCAGTAGGTATATTTTTTTTATTGATATGAAATGAAACCTAACCTAAATCATTAAATCTGATATTGAGATAAATTACAAGCTACTTTTTAAAAATATACGTATTTGTAGTAATCATAAAAACTCTTTAGTAAAACCTTCATGATTGGTTTTTCTTTTTAATAGACATTATTTTGACAGTTGGGAAAGATGCACGCACGAGTTCGGGAAAGGTAAAAAAAAAGCACTAGTGTGTAATAGCCCACTTTCCGAACGCTATACGTCCCTGCAATACACTACTTTTTGAGCAACTGTATTAAAAAATATATTAAAGACTTTGATTTGATATTGTATGTAGATTGTAGTATTTTTTTATCAAAAACTATGTCTCAAGCAGGATTATCTATAAAAAAACCTGATTACTTAGAAATTGGCGAATATAATTTTTCTTGGCCAGGAGAAAATGGTACATTTCAAGATTTTGGATCAGTGAATTACACAATGCCGTCAGGTAAGTAGACTAGTGACATTATATTTATAGTTTAGACACATCCTGCAGATATATTATATATATTTACCTTCATATCTTTTGTTCATCTCATATACATAATTTATTTTTTTGCAGGACCATGGTTCTGGCCTTGGTGTCCATTATGGAGAGTTTCACAACATCCATTATTTCAAGTATGTATCTAAGCTATAAATAAATAAAATAAATAGTTAATGTTTTATTATTATTTACTTTCTTTTTTATAATAAGCATATATTTACAGAAAGTCAAGAAAAACTAATGCTTTGTTAAGAGATACATAACAGAAATAATTTGATATCTATTATGTTTTATAATGGAGTAAAATATATTAGTGCTTTTATCTTTAGTGCGTTTAATGCTAAATACCGGCTGCTAAAAATGTGATAGGTACGACATAGTAAAATTATTAGAAGATTGTATCTAATTAGTAAAAATAAATGTAAACATTTTTAGGGACCTACGTAAACAATCACTATTATTAATGTTATTTTCAGCTTTCAAACTTGCTTTTTGTGGCATCGTACTGTGCTCCGAGCACAAAGAAGGGTCAACTATGGATGCACACCATATTAATATTCGGTAAATTAATTTTCACTTTTAGGTAAATAATTAGGAACCTAATTGACTGAGTACGTAGATTTACTTATAGGTTCTAGATTTAGATTAATTAATTTATATCGTAGAAATATACACACGATAAAATTGGCGACATGGAAGTCGTCGGCTTCTATCTTCAATGATCAATTTTTACATAGGGAGGGCAGAATTGCACGTAGGTATACCTCTATATCTTTACTAATCTATTTACTAGGTAGGTACATTATTTCTGTGTCAATATTGACTATAATAGGGTCTTAAATCAATTAATGTCATTATTACTGTTACATATATTTGTAATAGATTTGTATTATATTTGTACGTCAGCCTTCATGCTTTATTCGATATGGGCCTGGCACGTGATATGTTCACCGGATGCGTTCTCGTGGAACTTCGGCTTCGTGTTCCTGAACCTAGCGCAGGTCGTCTACTTAGTGTACGAGATGAGGCCGGTCAAGTTCGATCCAGAACTTGAGGAGGTCTATCACACCTTATTTGCACCGTTTAAAGTAAGTAAATACATAGGTAGCTTTATATATTGTTAAATATTTTTTTTTTGTAAGCCATCATAGAATTGACTAGGTTAAATACCTACCCATTTAAGGTACATCAGAAGTTACGACATGTTTATAGATTTAAATGTAGAGGTCTAGAACTAGAACTGTGTGTTTGTTTTAAAATCTCATTAGTGTAATTTTATTTATCTAGGGGTAGATACATAGAAAGGGCATCAGGTATATAGATACCTATATTAATTAAACACATAGATTAAAAGGTTTTCTAATTAGTGGTTGCCCATTATAGTATTCGTGTGCAAAAAGTAGAAAACAAATACATAATGTAACATTTAGGTATCAAGGCTGCAGTTCAAACGCATGGTATCCCCGGACTTCGCGCACGTGATGTCGCTACACGCTGGTGAAGCGTACGCCATGCAAAACCTGACCAAAACTGATAGGCTCGGTCTGCTTCTAGCAGGAAAGGTATGTATCAATGTAATTTCAAATTATTATTACTTAGTCATCAAAGAATAAAGTTATGTTGAAAAAAAATCAGTTGGCGTAGTATATAGGTAGGTATATTTAATTTATATATAAAGCACGTAATATATTTTTGCTTATGTACTGGCTGCAATACAAGTAGGTATTTCGAAAAAATGTGATACCTTAATTGAATCTGGCATTGATAAAGAGGTTTTGTTCGAAAGCAATTTAATTAGTGAGATTTTCGAATAAATAATATTTGGAATTGGCAAAGAGTAAGAAAACATTGTTCCAGTTTGCTAAATGACAAAAACTTTGTCTATAACTTGAAACTTAGTGGGTTGTCAATTTTAAGTTGCAAATATTTTTAGAGTGACTTTTTTAAGTTCGCGGAGTTAAAGAAAGATCCAAAGGCTGTATTTCTATAAAAATACCTAGTTTGGTTCAGGATAAAAAAAACAAGTCATACCTAAATCATTAAAATCATATATCATCATTTTAATCAATAAAACATGTCCCTCTCTTTTGATACAAAAGAGTTTTGTACTGTGTTTTCATCCTACTAATCAGAAATAATACCTCTCATGGAAACACTTTGCTTATCATTATACCTATTAAGTAAATCATCTATTATTTTAGCACGCATTTAATACCTATTTGTCTTATTATCTACAAAGTTCTCCTCGACGGGAAATACACTTTCCCTATAGCCTTAACGTGGCGGCCATATAATATGCAAAATTATGTTTATATTCTATGACTCAGCGGTACATTTTTGTTCGTATTCCTGCCAGTCCGGTACCGATGTGGGCTTTCCTAACGACAAAGACGTGCCTTTGTCTGCACAATACACTGTAGAAACTATTAAGGTAAATAATGGATATTTAGGTTTGATATCTGCCTAAACAAACAATTGAAGATTGCATAGGTACCTATAGCGTTATTTGTGTATCTAAACACTATATAATTCATGATTAGAACAAGGAAGACTATAGGTAACAATGAGGTAGGTACTAATAGAAATTGAGTTACATATTAAAGATTGTGCCCTCGGTACCATAGCATTAATTACCACAGCATACAATTAATTTTGTTTTAGGCAGGTAGAGGTTTAGAGTAGGAGTCTAGGTGACGTAGAGATTTCATTATACAGGTACACAATTTTAACAAACAATCTTGTTTAAAAAAAGGTGCTGAACTTAATACAAAGCCTCAAATCTTAGACTCAAAGATTTATCAATTATATTTAGCATTAGTTTATTTTACCATTAAAATTAGATTTTAATATTTATCAGGTAAACGTAATGAGTGGACATCAGTTTCTGCACCCGATCTTACCCTGCGAGTTTCTAGACTCCCCAGAATTCGAGTCCAGTCGGGCGACTATTGACGAAAAATTTAAGGTCAGTTGTGTATTCTTTCGTAATTTCTTTATATTATTTAATTCCAAAACTAGGTACCAATAGGTATTCATATCTCTTGGTTAGATCTAGGTATTGATATATATTGAGGAAGGATCTATTCTGGCGCATCTAAAACTGCACGCGCATATAATAGAGAAATATGGCATAGGGGTGCAATAAATAACATTTCGGATATAAGCTTAAGAGAATGCGGGTCATAAATAGGAAGTGAAATTCCATAAATCGTTTCTGGTGTACGTCGAACCCTTGGCGAGATACCTTGCCGAGTTGCCGGACGCACGGAATTCTGCCAACTCTGCTTCCATAGCGGTAACGGTTTTTGCATTCTAGATCATACCTATTATAAATTTCTGATCGATTTTCTTACTCGCTTATCAGGGTTCACTTTGGCATTAACTACCCTAATCTGTTGACCTAATTGTAGCCTGATACGGTTGTACAACAGCTAAAGTGGCTATAAATGAAAGAAACTGGGTTAAATATCGATGCCTTACGTAAACGCGGGAAACTCATTTGAAGATGCTGTTTATATTTACTTTTGTGAGACTCGTTAACTATTCGTTCATTTCATAAACACGCTTATAATAAATAGGTTTAAATATTTTAAAAAGTTCTGTAACAATATCAAATGCTAACATTTCACAAAAATATGTGCTAATAACTAAAAATTTTAATATTTTTTATTAGTCAAGAACGTTCTAATTTTGTAATGTGGTCTCACATATTATTATAACTTGAATCTAAATAATACGTTATATTATTAACTGTTAATCAGGTATCAATAGTAGCTGCATCTTCATGTCGCTACGTGTACTGGCAGCGCAGTTCCCTCGAATACCTTTTCGTCAAAGAGCCCTACCTCGCGTGCGTTGTTACCACGCTCATAGCCCGCGATATCACCACCAAGCTGTACGCGATGAACAATAAAATCGTCACTGAGCGAGGCTCGCACCTTGATATCAGATTGCCGAGCATATCCCACGCACTCGCGAGAAGTCCAAGAAAACTGCGCTCTGCCAACAAGCCTCCGCCTCCAACGACCGTGCAGCCCGTACCACCTGAAAAACGACCAAGTGAGAAACTTTATTATTTAATATATATATAGTTTTTTATCTATGTAGATAAAAGTTAAGGTATTTCGTTTTTTTTAGATGTTTGCATCTTTCCCGAAACATCTCCAATTGCTGAATTATTTCACGGAGCTAGTAAAATGTGGAAGTGTGACCTCGAGTTTATAGCGCCTCCCATCGGCTCTTAACCCATTTTCTTATTCCAGCATGGTCAAATAGAATATTTAGAACACCCGCCGGGCGTCAGGAGAACGTGACCTATGATTTTCCAGCGACCTGACTGCTTAAGAAACGAGATGTCCATGCATATTTAATATGACTACTTATTTAAGTGCCTATTACATACACCGATCCCTGATATATGTACTTACAATATAAATATAAAAATGACGAACTTAGGTAGCTACTAGTTACGATCATAAGGTACTTAATCAGCTCCTTTTCACAGATTGTTGGTTGAGGGAATCGGATTCGCTCACCAATGCGATGAAACGTAACTGTTTGGCGACATACAATGATGGAGATGAAGAGCTGATGCCCTTAGCTGCACACGAGGCTCCGGCCGCCTCGTCCGACGATCTCTCTGTGGCTGACAGCTGTCCCGACACGTCTTCCAAATACCACAGTTGTGAAGCCGTTGAAACTGATGACGAATTAAGGCATTAAATTGTAATAGATGATTATGAAAGCAAAAATAAATAATATGCTTATATAAATCTTTTCATTATTTACAGTTTCAAACATAAGTCATAAACGCACCCCTATCTGTTTTAATAGTTAAATAAAGTTGGTTTACCACAATCACACCGTGTTAGACAATAGAAGTGGTGAGCACAGAGCCCAGAAAGCCTAGAACCTAGGTACCATGTAATTTACACGATGTTTCAGTAAGTAATTATTTTAAAATGAACGACATGGTAACATAGGTACATAGTTACTTTCACGTTTTATTATAGGATTAATAAATAAAAATAAAATAAAAAGCCTTTATTGTTGATTTTTTTGTTTAAATTACAAATGTGTGTGTGCCTAAAACTTGATTATAAACTATTTAATAAACTATTATACATAGGTACTTATAATAATAATAATTAAACTGTTCGTAAACTTAACTATTAGTAAAAGCTGTTATAACATATTTGACTCTGCAAACGGTAATTATTCTTCAACTTGTCTTCCGACAAAGGCCTCCTCTAAAAGTCTCCATTCTGTCCTATTCTTTGCTGTTCGACTCCATGTTGGACCCGCTATTTTCCTGAAGTCATCCTCCCATCTCTTAGTCTGTTTACCTCTGCTTCTTTTGCCGTCTAGTGGGTACCATTCTGTTAATAATTATAGGATTAGGTAAGTTTAATTACCCACAATTAATCTAGCCCAATCGTTTTGTCAGTGGTAATTATCATGTTGCTTTCAAAAAAGTGCCAGTTTGACTCACCCATCTGGGGTTCTATCATACTGAGATGTAATTCTAAAAAAATATTTTAATATAAAAACAAATTAATGATTTACATATGTTTTCAAAGAGCATAACAGACAGATCGATTATGGCTATCAAAGTGACCCTATAAGGGATCCTTTTTAGCTTTTGAGGTACTTACGGAACTCTAAAAACTAGGTACAATTCTTGTGGATATGAGAAGATATTATTATTTCTGTCGTATCTTAGATATATAAACGAAGAAATGCATTATAAAAATACTATCGTTATATTAACCCTGGTTCGATCGTTATAAGTAGGTACCTACTAGGTAGTGTCTACGAACCTGTATAGGTACCTACCTACTATCTATGTACTTTATGTCCGACCCTATAATCTCTGATCGTAAAGTGTAATAAAGGTGTTACTCCGCTTCGTTATTAATGACAACAGCTGTAGGTATAGCAAGGGGCGGCGTGGTGGCAATAAAGCCACATTACGAGTGGACACTGTCTTGTTCGGCCGGCCGGTGACAACAGCCCCGGATAATCAATCAACCGGACCAATCCAGATATCTGTTATCATTGGAATATCCACCAGCCCGCCGTTGATACATTATACCTATGTACTATAAAGGGTAAATAGAGAAACACTTATCTATTTCTGGATTGGAAATTAATGTATTTTTTGTTTTCCAATCTATATCATAATAATTAACGTAAAACGTCAACATTTTAATTATTTAACATCCTTGTTTCCCTATATATATTTACAACACACATTTATTTATTTGTCTACAGTGTAAATAAAATAGTTACCTATTGTTACTGTATCGGTGTTGGTTTTCTTAATAAATAAATAATGTGATATCATAACAGACTGGCCTATGTCCAGCAGTGGACTGACTATAGTACAGGAAACGAAGCGAAAAATACGGTCTTACCTCCGATTTTTTTTACTGTGAACCGATTTGGATGAAATTTTGGAATTAGGCTCATCTTACCCTTAACTTTAAAAGTGAAAATGATCTGAACTCCGCCTATCATTTTTAAGGGGTGGTTTACACTCCCAAATGGAAAAAATTACATTGAGCCATTTTATCGCTAGAAAACATGTCTAATAGCAAATGGTGAAATTGTAAAGTATTTTCTTACATAATTACCTCATATTAAAATCATTTTCAACCCCTTGAAAATCTTACAACCCTTGCAAATGTGTCATAGTATGGTATAAATATATACCATATAAATATATTATGGCGATAATATTTGTGTATTATCGCCATAATATATTATTAATATAGGTTAGGGTGCGGCGGTGGTGGCCCTTGGGCCACCCTTAAGCCTCGAACGTTTAAATGTTCTGAAATGAACTCAAAACAGGTGACAAAGACTAACTGTCCTAACATAACATTGATTACTACGCCCAAATATAGTTATTTTACACATTGCCGGTGGACCAGCAGGTATTCCATATAATTCCAAGGAAATTTATACATTTCCTAGGATATCTATGCATTAAATAGTTTTTCAAACAATATTTTATACATTTCCTAAATAGTATCGGAACTGTACACATTTCCTAGGATTTGTATTCAATTCCTTGATTTCATACATTTCTGGTAACATATATACACATTACAGTAGTTGTGGGTCTCTATTATACTGCGTACTTTCATATTGCTCCAAATATTCACACTCCGAAATTTTCAGTTACTAAGTAGATAAAAATATGTTAAGTTTTTGGACCATAACTCCTTAAATTTTCATGCTATCACAAGTTATAAAACACCATTGTAAAGGTAATTAAAAGAGCTACAACATCCTTTATTGCAATATATAGTAAAAAACCTTTGAACGGTGAAGGGTTAAAGGGCTTAAGAGAGGCTGTGATTCCGCTGCCACGCGCTCTTTAAACAATCATAACTCCGTCAATTTTTGTTTCACAGAAAAACCAAAACATCCAAATTGTTTGTCAGAAAATTATCAATTTTTTTATTTCCACACTTTTATACGTATCTGTCGTCCTTTTTGAGATATTATGCAAAATAGGGTGGAATTTTATAAATATTTGAAAGTTTGTTTTTTATATAATCATGAATTTTTTGAAAAATATGTGTCCTGAAGCAGCCAAACTGATACTATCCATCAAACTCTTCATAATAAAGTTAATTCTAGGCGGAATACGATTAATTTTAATTATGGTGGAAATGGCACTTATGAAACCCATTGATTTAAAAGAAAAAACATTAGATGCTCCCCTTATTTGCAATACAGCTCACTTATTTTACGTGCAAAAGACTTTAAATAGTGCTCATTTTAAAGCTTATTTTATGCGCTACAAAACCCTTTTGTATTAGAATGCATAAAATGCATCTGCTCGCCACTAGATGGCATTGACCACATCGATTAAATTTCAGACAAAATAAAACACGGCTTTGATCTTTCATATCTAGCTTAATATTGCACTTAGAATACTTTATAAAATACCAAATTGTTCTTTGTTTTACCTGCTACAACTTTGTTCTTGATAAAATTTTCGATAAACGTATATTTTTGGAGATATTTGCAAAAAACCGATGAAAACCGTGAAAAAATTGCGAATTTTCAATTGCCAATAACTTGAAAAGTATTGGATTTTTTGAAAAACTTCATAGATAATTTTTGCTTAAAATTAGGCCTTCTATTGATATCCGAGGCAATTTTGAAAAAAAGAAATTCACCCCCGAGAAGGGGTGGCAACCACACCCAGGGTGGTTGCGGAGTTCAAATCATTTTCACTTTTAAAGTTAAGAGTAAGATGAACCTAATTCCAAAATTGTATGCAATTCGGTTCACAGTAAAAAAAAACGGACCCATAATGCTTCATTTACTCCACTACTAGGCTGACGACGACGATGATGATTACTACTATTACCTATATAAATTAATTATTGGCATAAATCGGAGTCACTAGACTATTAAATGTATACCTCCTTATTGTTTGACGCTAACCACCGTCTGTGCCCGCAGTAAAACAATTGAATATATGCGTAGCCATATGTTCAGCAATTCTCATGCAAACACCTCAAGGGTCGAGGGGACTATCAAACTCGAGAACGTATAAAGGCATCATATCGTTCTTTGTACAAGTAGGTATACGCCTATAACATCCTACTAATATTATAAATGCGAAAGTTTGTATGGATGTTTGTTACTCTTTCACGCTCCAACGGCTGAAGGGATCTGCTTGAAATTTGGCACAGAGCTAGAATATGTTCTGGAATAACACATAGGCTACTTTTTATCCCGGGAACGCGGGTGAAACCGCGGGGAGCCACTAGTGCTGTCATATATAAAAAGTATGGATGCTGCCAATCTCCTAATCCTGTACAATCAGCTGTGGGGAAATGTATCTAGAGTGGAACCGTTTGGCGAACACCCGGTGCCATATTGCCAGCAAAAGCAGCAGATATCTATCCCAACCTGCCAAACACTTTCAGCCGCAGATGCTACCCTTCAAGCCAAATTAACCTCATCTAGTTAAAGTGGAAGTATGTTGGCACCATGTTTTTGGCGGTACGACCTAAAGCTAGAATTGGCTTCCGTTTCAAACGATCAACTTTACAACATTTCGACATGATAACTTACCGAAAAAACACTTCTCTGCCAGCACTCATAGATAACGCTTTGATGGTAATGGCGGGAAAGCTTTTTACGGCTCGGCTGTGGCCTGTGGGTGATCTTTTTTACTGCATACCTACCTACCTAACTAGCATAAAACATTTTCTAATAAAAGTTCACGAGCGTAAGATAGTTAACTTGATCATTTACTCCATAATTAGGAACTGCTATTAGCCTTGAATGGATTAAATATGTACCTACTTATATATCTTTGGAACAGTGGTATGAAGCTGGCATAATCAAGTTGTGTATCAAATTTGCGATAGATATGTAGTATAGAGGTCAGAGGGTGATCATTAATAAAATCAGAATTTTTTTTATTACTAATTGATAAATCAATGGATATTGGAAAAACAACCACGATCAACTAACTAGGTAGACATTTTATTATTATATAATTTACAATTATAACGGGCATAAGAAATTAAGAAATCTAATTGATCCTACTCATATAAGAATAAAGATGATTGAACTGTGGCATGTAAGAGTAAATTTTGGCTAATGTTGGAATTTCCTTTTTGTGCATATTATTGTGGCCTCATTGTGCTAAAAGTAGATGGAACAGACTCATAAAGGTGTGCAAATGTAATTAAATTGATGCAATCGATTTTACGTTTTACTACCATGGCGGCCTAGATCAAAAGTTTGCCAATCATGTTAGACTATTTCGTGAGTTTCCGACATTGCTTAAATACTAAGTACCTACCTACCTACATGTCCTTTTTATGATGTATAGTATTAGGTATAGTATGTATATTAAATTATAGTTTGACAGCCGGTTGCTTTTGTGGTTAGTGACTTTCAAGCCACCGGTTGTGGGTTCGAATCCCACCCAGGATAATCATATATATGATGAATATGTCTATTTGTTCTGTGTCTGGATGTAATTAGTTATATAGTATGCTTTTAAAAGTAGTAACTATATGTTATATATACTATATCAGCTATCTGGTTATCATATCACAAGCTCTGCTGCTTAATTTGGAATAACATTGGCCGTGTGTGAAAAATATCTCAGGATATTTTATTATTATTTTAATGAAACAAACACACAATTAACAACTTTTTATTGTGTTTGTCGCAATTTGAAATGTAATAAGCATTTAATTTGTAAGTGCATGCTTTCGTGTGAACAAGTTGTTTACGTTCATTAACTGTACTTGCTCGTAAACACTAATTCATAAATTATAACACAAATACATTTGAGTTAGCCTCCACATTGCGTGATTAGTCATGTCATGTAGACAACAACACTAATTAAAGGTGTTTGTAGAGATAAATTTAAAGCACTTGCTCGTTAACTGACATTGTTTAGAATGTATGCTTATAATTAAACCTATATTATGTAATTTGATGAAGCCGTGGTGGCTCAGTGGGTAACGCACCGACTCACGACCATGAGGGTGCAGGTTCAAACCCTGGCCCGTACCTCTGAGTTTTCTAAAAACTTACGTACGGATTCACACCACTGGCTTTCGGTGAAGGAAAACATCGTGAGGAAACCTACATGCCCGAGATGTCACAATCAAAGGCATGTGAAGTCCGCCAATTCGCACTAGCCCCGCGTGGTGAACTATGGCCTACACCCCCTCATTGTTAGGGGAGGCTCGAGCTCCTCGGTGGACGTATATGAGCTGATGATGATGACATGTAATTTGATATGATAATGCAAATAACTGAATATTTATTTTGATGATACTACTAAAATACCTGATACAAATAAATACTGATAAATTTCCATTCACAAGATTTGCTCCGTAAAAGCAGCATGTCTAAACAAACATGATCTTTTTTAAAACTCCTAAATATTTACCTACTGTTTATATAACAAATATATTATATACAACTCAATAAATCAAAGTGAGAATTTTTAACCTTAAGAAATATAAATGCATGATAACTTCCTGCCGACAAAGGTGTAGGCGCGGTATCTTATACAACGCGTCTAGAGCTTAATTGCGTCACAACCGCCAGATCACAACGGAGGGTAAGAGGACGCGTGCCCAAGAAACACGCCGTTATTATATTCTATTAAGTTATTTCTGGACTATTATTTGTTATATTTTAACAATGTTTCTGGTAGCTTAACATTCTAGTCATATTTTTCTAAGGTGGCATAAATAAGTTATAGATTTTATCAGGTGTTTCGTAAACACATAAAATATTTTCTTTTGTATCAAAATCACTCTTAACAACAAGAGGTAAGGGGTTGGTGCCATAAAACTTGTTAATTGAGTGAGTATTTTGAATATCAAAAACTATTTATAAACTGTATAATTAAGTGACCTAATAGCTTATAGTATACACAAGGGTGACTCAGCAATGCGATAGGAAATGATAAGATCGCATCACCTGCCTTGCCGGCAGGCCAGGGTAGTCAAGGCTGACCTGACCTAAGGGTCTAAGAAGACCACTGAGGCGACATTGCAAACTAAGTTATACTTCTCTTCTTGAAAACACTGCACAATATGCCTACACAAAAAACATTGGCGTAGTTCATATAAAAGTCAGACAAGATAAATCAGATTATGATTCAATATTTAATTACTTTCAGCAATATTGCTGCTCAGGCCGTTTTATACCAAACGATGCCTTCTTATCCACAACCACTACATCGCACTATTCTTGAGCATTACGTGCGATTTACCACTTGAACCGTTATCAGATGGCCTATGGCGCTAACAAAAGACCTCTGAATAATGTTGAGGTAGATCGATACGCTCGACCGGCCAATTCCACGGGGAAATTACCAATTAAAAACTTTCAAATAGCGATTACCTGCTCGCAATTAGTAGGTATCTACCTGTGTTGTTTTTACCAATTTTTACAACTTCAATAGCTTACGTATAATATTTTAGCTTTTATAAAAGAAATAAGCTAAATAACTTGAAGCCAGATGCCTCTGCTGTCATATCTACATATTTCATCACATGATATGGGTGATATTGGAAAATACTTTATGAAATGACACACTCACACCCACCCTTTTTATGCCATGTAGACCGTCAATATGGCAAACGGTCCACCTGACAGTAAGTCTATCATCACCTACGGACATTCTGTACCTATTCATCGTAAATGCGTCCTCCACCCTGATTATTTATTTATTCAGATAGGTACATTAAACAAATTACAACCAAACAATATAAAAAATAATACAATATAAAATTCCCTCACACGTAGATGTTTTAAGCCACAAATCCACAATATGCATTGTCGCCAGTTCCCTAGATAGATTAAATAGCTAAAATCCTATAAGCATCCTTATAGCTTAAATCCTTTTTTAAATATATGTTTTCAAAATTTTAATAATATAGATTATTAATACAAAACAGTATTCTCTACCGCGTGTCTGCGACCAGCAGCTGCTAATATTAGGCAATTCCATTATTGGCTTTGTGATTGTTTTACTACCGTCGGCCGCATCATCACATACCATGGTGAGATCGTAGTCAAACACGTGCCAAGTACAAACCATATATAGATTAGTAACATACCTATAGTTCTCAGTATCTTATGGTCTGAATAAATAATAATACCTAGGTATGGCGTTCAGGGGTAGGTATATGATAAGATATATTGTGGCTGGGCTGGAGACGGAAACCTGAAACACTGCGCTGTCGTTACAACGAACGTTCCACGTTTTACTCTTGCTGGAGAGTTGCCAGCGGTTAATAGTCGCACAGTTACACATTCAATCTGAGGGGTTGGACTATGCTATTCATTAAATTAATTCACAAATAAATTTAAGAATTATGTAAAGTTAAACGGCAGAATGTCAAAGTTACCTATGATTATAATGCTTAACCTATGTTTTTTTTTTATATTTTTAAAGACAAATAATAGGTATTTATTATTGAACATTTGTAGTTATTATAACCATTATAAAAATTACATAATAATCTTTTTTATTTTAATAGAATTTATATTAATTCATGGATAGGTATTCGTTACTGATTCATAGTCTATATTCAGAAGTTAACTTTAATATATTCTATTGATTCAACACAAATCACTAGATTTCACGGTCGATAAATGAAACAATTGACAGGCTGCGGGTATCGGACGAGTTCATGTCGTACAATAATTTTATTGATAATATCTAAGTAGGTAGTAGCGAGATGGGAGTAAGGCTGAGCCGGGGTAGCCGGCGCGGAGGGAGCGGAGGGTGCGGCGGGAGCGGCGGGTGGGGTGCGCGCGTGCGTGCGGCGCCGCCGCGCCCGTCTCCGAGAGCAAGCGAGGCGAGGAGTCAGTAGTGCCGCGCGGCGCTGCGCTCCATCACCGGCACCGGCACCACCTGAGACGCGTCTCTACGCGCCGCGCCGCGCCGTGCCGCGCTATACTATGCGAGCCGCGTGCTGCGCTCACTCGTGTTGTGGTGTTTTATGATGGTACAGCATGAGAGTGCCAGACATGCGGACGTTCCGTGAACGACACGCTGCTGATCTCATCACCGCCACAAGTGGGCGGAGAGACGGGACGCGTCCTAAACTGCTCAGGTGAGCGGCCCTTTACATCACATCAGGTAAAAGACGGTCGAATGGTCGATAAGATACAGGTACCCGCTGATTGTATTTTACCGACGTATTTGTTTTACAAAACCGATTCTAGAGTTGCTACGAACTCTGTAGACAGCGCTACGAAAAATTATTCGACTATCAATTAGCTGTTTTTGCTTTTACTGGTAGCTGTTGAAAAAAGGGGATTTTTTTATAGACGCAGTTTATACATCAATCAGAAGTTTTATTTACTTTTCAACAATTACCATGAATTTGGTTCCTGGGTAGTATGTACAAATAAAAATATGTCAGGTGTAATCATGTTGAAACCTTTTATCGACACCAGCTATTTATACTACGCTAAGTCCGAAATGTGTACTTTACAGGAGAGGCTTATAAAGGAAAAAACGTGATAACTTTCACATTAATTAAGATATTTATTTGAAATTTGGAACCCTTCATGGTTATTTTTTTCATTATAATATCTCATATTTATTTTTCCATAATTATTTATATTTTTCGATTTAGCGCTAGTTAGCCGAATATAGACGTAATTCTTCAAATTAATTTTACAAGTTACACACGTCTATCTTACGTTAGCGTTGTGTATTACGGGATGTCATAGTGATAAAGATGTGTTATTTTTATTGTGTTGCGATGATAATTTTTAAATAAATCATGCATTATTTGTAACCTTAGGGTTATATATATATCCGAAAAATATATTATTATAAATTCACTGGCTAAATAACTAGTTATTAAAGTTAGCTTTTTGTTAACCCGTATATACGTCTCTGGCGGATATCGTGTTAAAAGCCGCCAAATTATACATAGCGTACTATACATCGACTTGTGCCACAAGTTAACGCCTCATTTATCTTTCCGTGGAGCTAAAAATGATATTATTTTTTATAGATTCTAGATAGAATAGAGCAGATAATATTATATCCTGTAATTTTGATACATAATTTAAACTAATAACGTATACAACTAGTAAGTAATCAACAGTTAATTAAATATCAATTAAGTGCTTACTTATGATTAATTAAAGATCAGATCAATCACAGTTCGATTTTGTACTTTATAATTAATTAAATCAATAAAGTACTTAATATTGTTATTCTTAAAAGAAAATGAACTCTCCTCATTATGTTCAGTTATTAAAATAATAATATTTATGTGGAAAGCAAGATGGGTGGCATTTGCCCTGCAGTGGGATACCCATAGACCCAGACCTTAAATAAAATAGATAACAATAACGATAATACATTTCTGGAATAATATTGTTATCACAATAATATTTAAGGTTTTTGTATTTTGCTGGATTGATTTAACAAAGTTTCGTGTCTTTTTCGGGAATAAGCTCTAAAAGTGGAATAATCTAGTATTTCTAAAATATACTACATGTTTGCTTACGTTATCAATCAAAAGATACTTCTTATTTTCCAACAAGCCGTGGTTACCAATATAAACTATTTTAATTAACTTTGTTCTAGATCATTTTGTCATTAATAAAAATTAAGCTAATATTGTTTCTAGAATCAAAATAAAGGAGTTCCATTCAACTGGAGAATACACTTCTCTGCCTCTTGCAGTCTTTTCTATTAAAGCCGTATGTCTTTTTTCCATAAAATGGTTGCTTCTTCATCTTCTCCATCTTCATTTGAAAGGAATGAGCGGATAATAAGTATCTTCATAATATAGTAAACGATATGGTTACTGTTTTATCACTCACGCAGTTATCTGTACTAGTTTGATACCGCAGAATAGAGACTATCATTGAAAACAGGCGAAAGTTTTAAAATTACTGGGGGTGGATATTGCCGTTACTATATCTGTATTGCTACTGGGGCTGTCATTCGTGTGCAAACCTGAAAGACTTTCCTGGGCAGACATACCGATTAGATGTGGGATTGTTGTATTTTCGGTTTTTTGGTAAGAAGTCGGCTACACCGTTTGAAGATAAGGGACTATATTAGCTGTGCTGTCAGAAGGATCATCAGATACGACAGAAAACAAAATGTCGATACTTGTTGGACTTAGTGTCAACGGAGAAGGCTTTTGGACCGAAGTCAATACCTTTGGTAAATAAATATTAATTGGAGTATAAAGAGCCCCCAAGTTGTTTAAGTTTGTATCTTGTAGGTCTGCACATAATTTTCATAATTGACTGAACTGGATAGGTATATAATAATTATTATTTTAAAATTATCTCATCAGACATAACGTGCTCATAAAAAATCCCGAACTCAGAATTATTAACTTCAGCTGGTAATTTATTTGGCTACGATTCTACAAAAAAGGGTAAAATATTGTATTAAAATTATGTTTTTTACTTTCATAAAAACATGCCGATACATTAAAAATATGAATGGTGAAGTTACCGTCGAAAACGAATAAATATAATTGTATTTTAACATAAGTATTTAGCTAGTAAAAGTCGCTAAGTAGCGCATTCTACAAATGAACAAATATACCTGATCGCTCTAAACTACGCTAACTAGTGTTTGCGTAGTATACACGGACTTTTATAAAAGCGTTTAAATTTAAGAAATACGTAGCGTATTACTATAATATATATTGAAATACTCTGTAATACATAATATAATCTATGCGCCCCTTCCCCGTGGACACTCCGCTAACACTAGTTGGCGTGGTTTAAATCGAGTGATTTCAAAAAGTACCTGCACTTAGCGTTTTATAAAATTTCTAACTTCGTTATTTTTGTATATTTCTTCACAATTTTTTTTTTACATATAAAAAACCTAATTCTAAGAAGCTTGGCATAAAAAAACGTTTTTGCCAAATTTCGAGTTAGCGTAGTATAAATAGCTGGTGTCGTTATAACCTTTCCCAAGAAAAAAATTACGAAGCAAATATCCATAGATATTTATTTATTGTTGTTAAACATACATCTGCACTCCGAGTCACGTACATGACTACTTAATAGCAACTAATCTATTTTTATTATTATTCGTAAACACGTTTTATCATTTCTTATAGTCGCGGAGTAGGTCAATATAATTTGAGAGTATATTCGTAAAAGGGCTATGAATCGTGACTTTGTGAGTCGTCACGCAATATTGGGAATACACCATCTTCGAGTCGGAAAGCAACCGTCATCAATCTTAGGCCTCGGAGCACGACAGCTCGTATGTAGGTACACTCTATGTTGCATTAAAGGACCACGCTATATTTTCCTTTCATCTGTAACATCTGTCAGTATTTTATTTTCACTTTATTGGGGAATGTAATTGAATTGAAATATCGGCTTATCTTTATTTATTTTTTGAAATGTAATGGCATCATGATTAGTGTTACTTGTGTTGTGAATATGAATTCCACAATGTCAACAAGGGCAAAAAGTTAAATTTCTACAATTTCATGTGTCTGCAAATAAAATATATGATACTAACTAAATTAAAAACTATTTGTAATGCTTTCATATTCGTAACATCGACATAGGTGCATATGGCTGCAGAATAAGAACTTACTTATGCATGAAGCATTTATTTATTGTGGTAGGTAGCTATTGATAAAGTAGGTTTTAATGTAATTTAAGCAATAACGTACAAAATTCTACTTTCCCATTATAAAGATATTGGTGGATTGAGGGCGAGCCAGTCGCGACTAAGCGTCGCCAAGTCAGAAGCCTGTGCCAGCCGGGCTGCATCATGTACACATTACGTACACAAATGTCTAACCCTCAAATAAAACACTGCTCTGACACAAATACGAAGCGTGAATAACAATATGGTTTTTGTACAATGTGAACGTTTAAATGTGTTATGTGTTTATTCCTTTAAGGTCAAAATTCAACGTAAATAATATAAAAAGTCAACTTCGAAAATTATGATCCCCGTCGTTTATCTTTAATTAACGTGACACTGGCGGAATTGTGCTACTGGCTACAGTCGCCAATTAAATAAAGAAGAAGAAGAAGACTATGACAAGCAATGCTCTGATAAGCAAGATACAAATACACATTATTATTAGTTATGTGAGAGAATCATGAGCTTTATTATAAAACTAGTTGACCCGGCAAACTTCGTACTGCCTCAGCATCAATTAATAAAAAAACTGAATGCTTTAAACCTTCCCTGTACTTACACAAATAATTCAAGACCAAAAATAGCCAAATCAGTCCATCCATTCTCGAGTTTTTATGAGACTAACGAACAGCAATTGATTTTTATATATATAGATAAGTATGATTAAAAAAAAGTATCAAAAAGAAAATATATCATATTATGTTTATCTTTGATTACAATAACTTGGCTCTAATACCGGCCAGTTGAAAGTGTTATTTTATGTAAGAAAAGAAAATTTACTTCATGATTAAGTACTCTCACAGTATTATTTTTGGTTGGCAGTATAAAATATAACGAACTAACTCCAACACGCAGCACCTGTTCATTGCATCATTCATATAAAAATGGTATTATTAACTTTTGAGCTTAGGTATATAAGTACATATAATTATTTTAAAGTGTCACAAATATTAATATGCATAAGCTGGGGATAAAGCTGTTAGGTAGAATTTAGCTATTTATAAAATTTATGATCACGTGTAGGGTGTGTACCTACATGACCGCATGGCTGCATAATATTTAACGATACTGCAATATTTAGTTAGACGATAAAATGCTTAGCTGTTATACATACCACATACAATACGTGGCAATAGTAGGTACCTACATACATACTTATATGAAAATATCAAGTAGTAGTTTTACCCTTTGTTTATTTCTACAATTAATATTAATATTCACTAAACAACGAAAAAGCTAATTAATGATGATAAAAATAATTCGATGTCCACCTAGTTCTTTTAATATTGTTTTATTATATCCTGGCGTATATTTAGTACCTTTACGAACCTATAGTACGTATACTATAATATGTTAAATCATACAATACCATCCGATCGCAACACGCCGCGATAACGCAGATGTGTGGATGCTATTTTTGTATCTATATTTATGTAGATAGTATTTTCTATTATTATATATAACCAATAATACTGATTTTATACGTATTTACATTGTATTATAATATGAAATTCAGCTTACAAGCTGCCAAAGATATAACTATTTAGTAAATACCTACGCTCCTGGTAACTTATAAACTCCAAATACATTGTTATTGTTATCATATAGACACACATATTTTTGTCACTTTATTTTTAATACTAATACTTTAAACATGTCATTTAAAAAATTCTACATTTCAATTAATTTTGACAGTATTGTGCGTGTAGTTTAAAAACTTCTTGTCAATCAAAGGTTTTTGATAAAACAATATGCCAAGTTAACGTTTTTCGGCCAACGGATATTTGGCCGAAAAACGTTATGTAAAAATGTTGTACATTAGTCACGCCGAAAATAATCGAATTGTTCATGTTCATAACAGCCTTATGTATGATGTGTTGACGTTTTTATGACCCACTACTTGTCCTATATAAATTCTTTTGATAGACGAACGGAATGGTTTCTCATATTCATAATTGAGCGCTAAACTGTTATGTATGGAGGCCTACTTCAATTTATTGTGTTATGGTATTGTTTTTATATCTTGATTCATTTATTTAGACGTAGGTAAACAAGGTAGTGCCATTTATTATTAAATGAAGTTACAGGTTGGTACAAATATCACATGACACATTCCATGGTAAATTCTGAATTAAATTATACTCATACAAAACCTCTTACTATCATATTATTATATCACAACCAGTAGGTACGTTTATATGACAAAATGTTAAATAAAACTTAATCGTCAATTGCTATATATTTATAATTTAAAGAGCCGTAACTGGACTGGGGGCAATGTAATTTAATGCAAATTCAGTGATGTGCTGATAACAAGCCACGCGAGTGCAGTGCTGCCTCCCTCGCCACCGCCCGCGCGCCCGCAAGGCCGCGGGTGCGGCGGCGGCGGCGGCGGCGGCGGCGGCGGCGGCGCCTCGATCACTTAGCGAAAATGTCGCGGGTTACTCCCACCGACCTTTTCCCATTATAACCCTTTACTTTGTTCCAATACCTTTTTAATTTAATAACAATTCATGACGGTGAAATACCTATCTATATATAACAAACAAATAAATATATGTGTCGTCATATCTTCGTAACGCAATCAGTTTGTAATTTTTTAAGTAGGTACCTAATACTTATAAGTAGAGTATGTTTATTAAAAAAACACTTTTGGTGGTTACCATTTGAATATTGTAAGTATTGTAACCAAATTGAAATACTTCAACCAAAAAATACATTGGTAAAGTTTAAGGTCGAAGAAAAAGTAATATCGAGTAGAGCGTGCGGCGCGTAGTAACTAGCTACGAGGGCTACGGGCTACGGACGGCTACGCCACAGCTACGTGAACGTAATATTTATGTTGGCATACATACATATATCGTACCATATTGTTGTTTTATGACCGAGATGCCAGATGCGTTTTGTCGTAGGTACATTCATAAAATAGTTTAAAGAAAACGAATAAGGTATATTATTTTGAATGAGAAGAAAATTTCTGTAGTGTCTCGCTAATAACGCTAAATATATACTGGATATGATCCTATTCCTACTAACCTAACCTATGAGTGACATAGGCTATATTTTATCCCTGTATCCTATGGGAACTCTATTCATTCTACTTTTACATTATTTTTCTGTATAAAAACATCATCACATAAAAAATTGAATATTTTGTGCAAGAACAAGTCTACTTACTAGCTATCTCTATTTTACACTGTTCTACAAACAACAAACTACAGAAAAAATAGGAAGTGAAGCTCGTAAAATAGAATGCCGGAAACCAAACTTTCATGCCCTTGCGGATGCCCCCAGTAACAATAATATAATTTTTGTAGAAGCAACAGTTACCACCGTAATGTCACGGTTTGCCTTCAGCTTTTTTCCTCGTTTATGTTAGCCATATTTTGTGTCAATGAAGCATAAATTGATGAATCAGGTATATTGCGTTAACTTTATCATTATCGAATTGATCAAACAGTTCCTAATCCTCATGTTTATTGTCACAGTCAGAGGTCGCATTAAGGTTTTTCTTATTTTTACCAATCAATATACTCAAGATGGGCTATGCTATGCTATGCATCAACCTAAGAATATTGAAATATTTCCAGGTAGGGCCGGCTCGGTACGCGGAGTGTGGTCGCAGGGTGTGGTGATGGAGTTGGTAATATTGAAAGCGAGAGCCCAACTAAATCGTCTCGTGTCGTCGTCATCGTCGTCGCCGCCGGCGTCGGGTGAGAAGCGCAGCTCGGGGCCGCGGGGAGCGCAGGGGGGGGCCGCCGGCGGCGGGGGCGCGCGGGCGGCGGGCCGCCAGCGTAGCGCCGCCATGGCGCCCGCCGCGCCCGCGCCGGCCTCCGCTGCGCCCTGGCTCAACGCCACCCTCGTCTACAACGCTACCCGCCTCAACGTAACCTTCGACACAGATTACGAGCTGCTCAATGCAAGCTCCACAGATGAACATAACAACCATTGGTTCTGCGCCAAGTGGACCAATGCACAGCAAGATCTATTTCAGGTAAATATGAAATAAGACAAGTATTCGTATAGTCAGCATATTAATATTAAAAGGTGCTTAGTGTGTGGAGGTATTTTCAGCGTACAAGATACACAGTATTATTAATATAGGGATTAGTTTAAATGGTTTTGTAGAAATAGCTTCAGCAGTCTACAGTTTGATTATATTTACAAAAACAGGCAGCAAACCTGTGCTTCGCGATCGCATTCTTAGCACCGAAAAGCTTCAAGCAGAGTATATTAATGCTGCGCGCCCTGGCGGCGGCCGGCGCGGTGCTCATGGGCATGTGGGCGGGCGCCGAGGTGTGCGCGCCAGATGTGCTCGCCTGGAGTCTGGCGCTCGTACTAGTCAACTCAATACATACTATCTTCTTAATTATAAGGTGAGACACTGAATAGTGTTTATTTCTCATCTTGACAAAGTGGTTTCATATCGCTTAAAATCCATATAATTCAATTAATTAATTCGAATTATTAAAATCAAACACGTGTCTGAATGCATCTTATGTAAAATCGGGGTGTAATGGTCTGGTGACCATAATTGCATTTAAAACAATTACATACCTACTTATGTAAGAAAATAAAAATAATTATATGAAAATAAAAATATTAATAAAAATAATAATTATTTGATTTTATTGATTTTGGTATTATTATCAAATATAGATTTCTTCCACCGGCGCTATCGCTGGAACTGACTGAACTGTACTTGAAGTTATTCAAGCCTTTGAAAGTCAATAAGAAGCACTTTCAAGAGCTGACGCGTGAGGCGAGGGTGGTGCGCCTCGAGCCGGGCGAGGCTTACGCGGTCGAAGAAGTAACGCCAGCCGACGAGAGATTATCTATACTACTAAAGGGAAAGTAAGTTTATAACTTTTCTCATCAACCTTTCTTTCTCCGATACAATCCGACTTTATTACAATAGAATGTTAAGATGCTGTTAGGGTTGTAAAAAGTTTATTAGGTATACAATGTTGTTTTAGGTATGCCAGTGACTTCGGTATTTTCATCAATATAGCAACCATTTTGGGTCCAAAAAATATTATTTGCTGATGTGATAGAAAGGTACTTTTCAGTACTTTTTATTGTAAAGTCAGATTTATATTATGTTAAAAGTGACTATGGTTGTCCTTTTAATGTTCAAAGTAAATAAAAATATTAAAAAGATAATCATATTATCGAAGAACTCAAACAACATTTTCTTTTTTCGTTTTGAATTTGGTATTTCCCAAAGGAACTGAACTGTCACAGTTAAATAAAACACACAGAATATTATCATTTGTTATTGTCTTGTTTACTATGAGCTGATGTCATGTCTGAAGTTTACTGATTAATCACTTGCTTTACATTCAAATACCTATTATATTATTTGTTTCTTGAGACTTATTTTAAAGTATGCTGGATTCCGTAGATCTTGACTTTTCGGTGCCATAACTTTATGACTTTTAACGGACTTACATTAGAATAGATTCGTGGAATAATTCAAATCTACTTCAGGCAATACTTAAATATAGGACATAGGTATGTACCTAATAGTAGATAGATACTTTCATTTAAATGATTCATTCCAATAAGTAAGTAGGTATATTTTATCAATTACTATTCATGATACTATTTGTCATATGTAAGTGTTTCATAGAAGAATCTAAGAAATAAAAAATATGCAAACAAATTCAATTATCATATGACATGAAATGTACCAGTAAAAAACATTGCTGTATTGTTCAGGATGCAAGTGAGCTGTGATGAAACCCATCTTCATTACATACAACCATTCCAGTTCGTAGACTCGCCGGAGTGGGAAGCAAATAGAGAACAGTCTGACGATGTTTTTCAGGTATGTACTTACACTATTACTTTTTTAATTAATTACCTTTAATTCAGAAAAAAATTAAGATTAACAATAGTTTTGCAACAGCTCTGCAAATATGCTATGCTACGAACGTAAGTAAGTTGTATGTATACCTACTGTTTTAACTAGTTATTTATTTCGATATAGGGGTTTGCATGCATACCTAGTGCCTAAGAAATAATAATTATTGTAATTGTTATTATTTCATACAGGTGACTGTAATTGCGGAGGAGGTAAGCACGTGCGTGTGCTGGCCGCGCATGCGTCTCGAGCGCGTGCTGCGTCATCGTCCAGCACTCAAGGTCGTACTTGACTGTCTCATAGGTCAGTACACCGTCATTTCTAAGGGATAATGATAAATTTGCCTTCACAATTATCTCACAGAGCGAGATGAAAAAAATATCTTCGGTTTTTACCATTGTTTACCGCTAAACAAAGGTAAAAACATGTAGGCGTCGTCTCAAATGTCCTTATTATTGATACCACCTATATATACCTATACCTATGTATATATTATATACAGATGACCTTCTACCTGTTTGTCAGCCTTTTGACATCCTACGAATATTATAAGTACTTAGAGGCGTAAAAAATTGTGACTGTGACAAAATATATGCTTTCACGTTTAAATTAAACGATGTTGCGGGCATCCACTAGTAAAAACAAACTTATGTTTTTTTAACATTAAGTAGATTTGTATGAGTTTGAAGGGTTTCCTAGCAGCTATTGTTTTCACAATGCACGTCGAGCACCCTGTTCAACAAAATAACAAATTAAGCGTTGAATGCATAGCAATTTACAAAGTGCTATTTTGGTGAAGGTTTTTTTTATCGCTAAATTGAGAATAATACCAATTCAAATAATTCAACGATACAATGGTGGCACTTATTCGGAAAATTGTTTTTTAGTGACGAGGCGTTTTTAGTGACCACGTCACTATATGGAATATTGCAATTTAGTGACGTAAGTCATTATATGGATCTGTGTGGAATTCGAGACGATAATAATGTAAAACATCAAAATTTTAGTTTTTTTGTATGTAGGTACTTATAACTTACACATTTAAAACTTTGACAGGCTTCGTTCTGTTTATACCTATTTCTTTTCAAAACGATAAGATGATTTGAAAACTATATTTCAGGCAAGGATATAACGCACAAGCTGTATTCAGTGAGCGAGGGATTAGGTGGAGGCGGCGGCGGGGAGCGCGACGGTGCGGCCGCGCACCTCACGCGCTCCGCCAGCGTCGACGCCGTGCACGAGGGCGCCCGCGGCCGCCTGCGGAGCAACGCGTGGCGGGCGCGGTCCACTACTTCACGAGGTAACTGTTATCTATCTATCCATCCCCAAGCAAAATATGTTTCCAAGTTACCGAGCTTAGTCTGCAGCTAAGTGTAACAATTTTATAAATGTATTGGTTAGCGACCGATTGTATCCGATACAAATATAATTATGAGACAATTACCAATCATTAGAAAAAATTACATTGAGACGTAGATTAATTGTCATTCTTAATATTTCAGGATCATCGTACTGGCAACCGGTGGTGGCTCGTCAGTTCCTTCGTCAGTCACCATTTGCGCGTGTGGCACAACCACCGCGACTTTTGACACAAGTTTCATCGGCGAGCTTGCAGCCGCCGGCGCCGGTCCGGCGACGAAGCCCGCCGGCGCCGCGGCGCACGACGTCGTTCCGCCGAGGGCGGGAGGTCAAGTTTGCAGAGGTGACGTCGCCGCCGGAGCCGGCCGTGTGACGCGGGCCGCGGCTCCAGCCCGAGCTGGTGCCGCTTGTTGCGCCGCGACCCTTCTCACCCACATCTTCCACCCCGCCGCCTCTTAGATCACCCTGACTGCAACTAGAGCGAACGATTATGCCTCACACGACTGACTTTTAGCTAAACGTGCATAGTGTAACGTCTCAATTCTTGAACATATTTTGGCCTTGAACTAATATTGAGCGTTATAAAACAATTATTTACATACGAGCTTCCCGAACAATATACCTAATAGGATATGTGTCGTTCGCTCGAAAATGCAGTGTGAAGTGAACAATGAACCAATATCTAGTGGTACTATACCAGTGATATAGTGTTTATTTTTTGTTATGTGAGTCATCGTAATAAATTATAATTATTGTGTACAAGAAATAGCTTAGTCTGGCGTTAAATGTGTTTGTAGTGTACGAGTAGTGCAATCAACGCTCAAATACCCCAAAGAATACTAAGCTGGAGTGCATTTTTTTTATAACTAATAACTGTAATAATATCTACGAACTGAACGCGTAATTTCAACCCATGACACGGATAGAATAATGGAATTGAGAGTTCTTATTATTTTTAAGCTATCGATAAATTATTACATGATTCAACTGTGGAATTCTAAAAGTATTTTAATGTTAATATAATTAATTGTTTATTAGTATTAAGACGTGTTACATTCGTGATAAAATATTAAAGTTACTGCGCGGATTTATTAAATTAATGTACTTATAATAATATTATGGTTTAGGAATAGTATATCTATTCTATATTATACAATACAATGCTCCTTATATTGTTCTATGGCACGCTGATAGAGACCGTTAAAGCTTTAAATGGACGTGAAAATGTTGGTATAAGGTATTTTAGATAAGCTAACACAAAGTCACAAGCTACATACATTGTAGATGTTTTGTTTATACTGATTGTTGTTCGGTACCTAATAAATTCAACAAATCTCATAATCACTGTATTATACACCGTGTATCAGCACTAACGTTGCCATTAGGTAAAAATTACTCCAAAAACAACCCAAGCTTAAATTCGAGCTTTCATAATATCTATCCGATTTCATTATCAATACATATTTAGATTAATTGTTGTTATTAAGTTGTTGAAAACGTTTCACATAATTAACGAAGATGAGATGCTATATTTATTTTCATTTTGAGGAGATATCATTTATATGTATAAAACAAAATTATTTTAGTAGAATACTTCGGGGCTTACCGATATTTATTGACTTATCAAATACCTACGAATTATTTTCTATTTATCTGTAGGTAATTAAATACTATGCTGGAATGACACTACTATATAGACGAAAGTATTTTAAACGCAGATAAATCGTTTGAGTTTTAGGCAATGTATAATGAAATGTTTAAAAATGTGCTCTTAATTATAAACTTATACAAGTGTAACTCACAAGCGTTATAGCTAGAAACATATTACTATACCTTCACCTCGATGTTTAGTTGGTGTTGTTGCTTACGCTAAACGTACACTGTTCCAAATTAGATCAGCAAGTAGTGCTTACACCTAATAATAATAATAGCCAAACTCGTTGAAATAGCGCACTTAATATACGAAATGCCGACTGCCTTCGATGAATTAAAAACCCTACTTTATTTTGAATATTATTGCAAAAACTCTAAATGTAGATATAAAAATGGTCCTAGTTAAAGCATAGTTGATGATCCATTACGACCACTATAACCCGGCAGGCAGTTTACTACCGCCAGTAAATGAAACGCATCTAGTTTTAATGATTTATTATATTTACCCAGTACTTAGTTTGGAGTTTCAGTTTCATGTCTGCTATAGAATCTTCCATAATAATTGTCTTCCCAAGCTGTAAGAGAGATATTTATTTATGTTCTTTATTTTTAGCGCGAACAGTAAAGCGAGCAAGGAAAATAAAACACTTGAATTTGTGTGTATCGTATAAGTCCAATTAATTAGTTAGTATACCTAAGTAGTCTAATAAATGGAGTAAAGTAAGGAGGTGCCTCATATTTATTTATTAAATTTATTTTATTTTAATTAATGTATCAATTAAAATCCCATTGATACTTGTGTTATAATTATGTGACTTACTAATGCTTAGTCTACCGGGAATCATACCTATAGGTATATAATATTGTATAAATAAATTACTCCTCATAAATACGAATCACATTCTGTTAAGAAAATCGATTGTTATTTTTATTCGCATATAGATATATGGCCGGGCAATAAAAATCCGGATATATCTACGTACTTTTTGCCACTCTTATTTCATGAGTATTTTCTATAGGTGTGTAAAGATCCTATCTCAATCTCAAGAATACATATCCTTCCAACTTGTTAGGTATCTTCCTCATTGTAAAATTTAAATGACCATAATGGTGTTCTCAATCAACAAAAAATTCATTTAGATGTATGTATTCCCAAAAATCATGGTCAAAATCATACGTCATCATTGCGAATTGTCTAAATCGTTTATTCAATGAAACGAGTGAACACCATACTACGGGTACATTTATCATTATATTAACAACAACATTATTTCTATTCCTTTCTTTAAAATAAGTACTTACTTACATCAGATATTCTAATCTGCACAGTTCTCTCTGATAAGCTTTTCATAATTCTTTGAAAATATTGGCCTTGCTCTAGTTGTTTACTTAATAAAATAACATAAAAGGCTAGTGAAATTTTGATAAATAAATAACTAACTAGACTTGAAGTAATAAAATGATAGGTAATAAATAATACAATATAAATTTACAGGAAGGTTCATCACACAAATGCTTGCTTTATTTTGCCGCCGCATAACATGATTTTGTATTAAAAATTACATGGTTATGTTTAACTTTACCGGAATTGAATCATTTTCATAATTCATACATAAACCAGTCGATTGTTTTTGTACTTCAATGATATCCAAAAAAGTATTTTCGTTGTCTTCCATTTTAGTAAACGCTGTTCTATTCCTGAAGCATTCCAATTCCCAATATAGGTTGTGATTATAACGTCAACTTCCAATTCACTTCCTCTAGAAACTATCTGTATTAATAGCGTTATTGTTTTGCATGGCCCTTGCATGTATCTTGAATTATATGATCGCGTATAATTTATATAATTTTTTTTATATAGAATTAAAATGTACAAAACCGGGGGCACCAGTTTCACAAAAATAAACCATTTCGTATGGCTTTAAAGTAATTAATGGTTGCATTCACCTAATTGAAACGATACATCGATGTGTGTCATTAGAGAAACTAGTGTTAAAATATGAATGTCTGTCGCGTGTGTACAATTATTACCGATATCTTACCTTTGTATTCATGCAAACTTTAACATAACTCATAACAAAGTATTTCTTAAATACAGCCGTTATAGCTCCAGTATAGGTATACAGATTATTATGGTAATAAATCATTCATTTTGAAGAGCAGAATGAGCAAAAGCTTTATGTTCATCACTAATTTTATGTTTAGATAAACCCATATGTAGATATGCAGTAAGCGAAGTGCTAACAATAACAAATACATCGTTCCAGATTTATCGAAGATGCAAATTAAGTTATTGTTTTATTTTATTATTATTCATACTTATTTCGATTCGTGATTTAAACATAATTCACAATGAATGAATAGCTGTCATGATGACCACGCTACCAACTCTGAACGATACCCGATAGACAGTAAGACAAATTGTTTGTAACGAAATGTATTCTCCTTAGTAAGTACATATATATGTATTGTACCGACCTACCTACTGCCATTGTGTTTTAGTGTAGGTAGGTGTGTGCGTCTGGTCTGTTGTCTGTTGTCTACTAACAATGGCCGGTAGCGGACACGGGCAGAGCGCCTCTGTGATACACATTAGCTATTTAGAATAGGAGTCGTCGGTTGGAATATCTGTATACTGTACTCGCGATCTGATGTTATTCTCATTATGGGTTGCCTCTTCAATCTCATCGTGCATGGCATTACAGTTACATATTGATTATTGTATTTATTCACTTTATTAACATGTTTATTATGTCTTTAATAAAAGAATTGCTTATTTACTAGTTTGATTTCATGAATTTTGTTGCTATCCGGTCTAGAACGGAACCCCGATAAAACGGGGAACACAAACCTAAAGAGATTGTTTCTGAACTTACCTACCATAACAATAACTAATAAGTACTTACTTCTAATTATATATCTATGGCAAAAACTAGATAGTAGTGATACCGGCATCGACCTAAATTGTACATATATATCGATGGATACCGGTAATATCGTGGTATGTTACGTTATTTAGTTGTGCGTGCGTTGACCTCCGTGGATGACGTACGGCTCGCGACACATTTGACTTAAATGTATAATTTACTTTAAAATGTTAATCAATGCCTTGGCCTACTGATAATGAAGCGATAACATGCAGTTGTGTTCGCGCTCGACAGCCGAGCTGCGCGGCTCGTGACATACTCATTATTAAAACCTAAAAGAATCGAAAACTAATGTCTTCAAACAAATCTTAACTAATTACGTTATAAATATGTCTTATTTTATGAGAAAATGTGTTGTGAACCTAAGAGTAATAAGTAAAAGCCGCAAATGGACGTTTTTGCAAAATGTAAGTATCTCTTCAAATATTTGCATACCTAATACTGTGGCATAATTTTTTGTATTATGTATGTATCATTAACAATTGATAAGGTAGCTGCTTTTTATAAGTGAAACGACTATGACATAACAATTTATATTTAATGGTTTGCCGGTTGTGTTGTGTAATGTTGACAATGACAATTTTAGTTATGTACAGTCAGATGTTTAAATAAACTTTGTTAACAAAATCTTCAAAATCTAATCAAAAAGATACAATTAGATTATAGTTTATTAATTTATAAATAATCTCAATCAAAAATAAATCTGTGTACGTGAATACATGTTATCATTCTTTCGTAGCAATTAGATAACTTAATATTATATTATTTTATCATTTTATAGGTCATTAGCGAATACACTAGGATGTAAAAAATGAGACAATATAAAAGTAGATGGTTAGGTCAAAACGATTTTTTCTACATGTGGGAGTTAAGATATCTTAGAAGCTATATAGTAGTCATTAAACTTTTAGAAAGAATATTTGTTTATTCTATTCAATAGTTTAATTTTGCCACGATACTTATTCGATACGTTTATCGTAATAAGCTCAAGAACAAATTTAAATAGAAATTGTGAAATCCGAATTATACGAATGGCACCACTGATCACAGTACTTCTAGTACCTATACAGTTGCAAACAATCCAAGGAGATATAATATCTATGAAGTTACTATTATTTCAATACTTTTCCACAGGAGAAAAATGGTTCCCGATTGACTGGCACTCATGTTTTAAAATGCTCAAATTCCGAAGGTTTATGTTTATGGAGACAATTTCATACCAGTCACGTGACAAATAAAATTGTTGCTTTTAAATTATCTGACATCGGCGAGGGTATACGTGAAGTGGTTATTAAAGAATGGTAAGAATTGATATGTTTTATCTACGTCTTGTCACCATGCACAGCGAGGCGCGCCCCCTAATTATCTCGAATGTTACATAAGCACCTAAATTATATCTTGACTATAATAAATCTGAAAGGTTTTAGCTCTAATGAGTTTGTACTATGTAAATATTATGAAAAGCAATTTATCGTGATACTGCTTGAGGTAATTTATTGCTCTAAAACTAGAAGTTAAATACTTTGTATTTAGGTAATCGAAAGTCATAATGATTCTTTACATAGTGTTTTTTAAATCAATAAATATTATAAATATCTATTATATTAGAACATAATCCTCCAAATAATTTCGTCACAAGTGACAGTAGATTTAATTAAAATTCAAAATAAACATGGCTTATTTTTAGGTTCGTAAAGGTGGGCGACAAGGTACAACAATTCGAAAATATTTGCGAAGTGCAGAGCGACAAAGCAGCTGTTACTATAACTAGTAGATACGACGGTGTCATCACGCGTCTCTACCATGAAGTAGATCAGACCGCGCTTGTTGGAAACCCACTCGTTGATATCGATGTCCAAGATAGTGGTGAAGGTAAATATTCTTTTTTGTTAAGCAATTATGTCGAATCCATTTTTTTTTTTGCGATTCGTTGTATACATGGCAATGCTTAAAGACCACATTCTCATTTAGAATCTAACATCGAACCCGAAGAAGTCACCACAAAAGAAGCTAAAGACACTTCTAAATCAGATAGTAACCAAAGAATCAAAGTATTGACGACTCCAGCTGTTAGAAGAATAGCTGCACAGTTCAAAGTGAGTCCACTTCAGAAGGTATCAACTTAATTGGTAGGTTACATTAAGAAGATTTAATACACATAACATATTAATTATTTAAGGTAGACTTGAGTGCAGTTAAAGCAACAGGCAGGAATGGAAGAATCCTCAAGGAAGATATGCTATCACACCTAAATATTGATGCTGAAAATTCAAATGAAATTCCAGACACAATATCTGTTAAAGCTATGCAAATACCAATAACGTCTGCACAAGCTAAAGTAGAAGTTTTGTTGGAAGATAGAATAGTTCCTGTTACAGGTTTTACCAAAGCTATGATTAAATCAATGACCGAAGCCATGGTAAGGTTCCTTACAAAAGTTACCCATTCAATATATTTAGGTAGCCAAGACAATGAGCATACTGTGTGTGAATTATAGTTACCTCGTCTAAAAATAATTGTTTTTAATTAATTAATTATTTTTAATATTAAACTTACTCTAAAATATTATAGCCCTTTTTGCATTATTTACAATGAATACGCCGTTAATGCACTTTAAACTTTAATATAAACCTCTGAACCTTCAACTTATTGTAATAGGGTTTATTTTTGCTTGTAGCGGATTATTGCAAGTAAAAGACGTGTTGCTAATTCTCTGGTTTATTATGAACTGACGATGCCTACAATTAACAACGACGTAATGATAAATAGGTACATACGTATAAACATACCGCCCACCAAAAAGGGTATGCTCTTTTTTAAGAATAGAAAAGTTATAGGAAAGGTATTTTTAATGAATATTAAGCACACTATTTTTATATGTACCTACCCATTTCACAATAATAAAGTAATTAAGCTTTAAATTGATAAACAACTTTGTATAAGTACATAAGTAAATTTGGCACATAACTAATCACTTATCTAATCAACATTTATTGGCAATGCACACAGTTTAGATATACATCTTCTAGTTATTGAATCACCACATTTAATACTATACACTCGCGTGATTCCGTCCGGTCCAGGATGCTTCGCAACGATCCGTCCGAGCAACCACTTGCCGGGTGGCAAATTGTCTTGTTTGATTAACACGATGTCATGGATGTTAAACTCTTCAACAGTTCTTAGCCATTTTGGTCTTTGCTGTAATCTTGTCAAGTATTCCTTTTGCCATCTATTCCAAAAATCATTTAATAATTTCTGCGTATACTTCCAACGGGTAAGATGATTCGTATTTATATTTTTCAAATCTGGAGCGGGAATTGTAACAGTAGATTCGCCAATCAAAAAATGTCCAGGAGTGAGTATGTTTATGTTTTCTACATCGGAGTCGTCTACTGGGCTTAAGGGACGTGAATTTAAGCATGATTCGATCTGGCATAACAATGTACTCATTTCTTCAAAAGTTAAATTGGTCGTCAAGATTCTTTTTAAATGGTATTTCGTGGATTTTACCCCGGCTTCCCACAGACCGCCGAAGTTGGGGCTATAAGGAGGTATAAAATGCCATTGGGTGCCTTCTTCACAGAGTGACTCAGTTATTTCACCTTGGAGTTCAAGCTTTGCCTCTTTCCAAGCATCTGCCAACTCTTTGTTTGCTCCAATGAAATTGCGGCCTTGGTCGCTCCATAGGTGTGCACAACGCCCTCTTCTAGCGACAAAGCGCTTAAAAGCTCCGATGAATGCTTCAGACGTCAAGTCACCGACCAACTCCAGGTGGATAGCCTTCGTACTCATACACACGAATATGGCTATGTATGATTTTGTAGTTCGTGCTCCTCTGCCCTTACATATCAAAGTCGTGTATGGACCTGCGAAATCCACTCCACTATGTAGAAATGGTCGTGATGGAGTCACTCTTACTTGCGGTAGGTCTCCCATGAATTGGGTTCTTGATTTCGCTGCAGCCTTAGCACATACTAAGCATTTGTGAATATAAGATTTTACAATGGTTTTTGCTCTTATGATCCAATACCTTGACCGTAAATAACATAACATCAGTTGCAGCCCGCCGTGCAATGTTCGGTTGTGAGCATCAGCAACAATTAGAGCTGTCAACTTATGTTTATGATCTAATATGATAGGGTGTTTACTCTCATTACTGATATTTGCATGTCGAAGTCTGCCACCCACTCGCAAAATATTGTCTTCATCAAGATATGGATTTAATGATTTTAAGCTACTATTTGATTTTACTCGTTTATGTTTTTGTATCGAATCGATTTCTTCCTGATAAACTTGACCTTGTGCTCTTTTTATACATAGCTTCAATGCATGTTCTAACTCCTGAATTTCTATAGGTTTAACTGTATCTCCGTTCTTTTTGTAATTTAAAAATCGTTTTATGTATGTTATTACTCTTTGCATTTCCTTTAAACTATTAAATTCATCAAAATTAAAAATATCTTTTGTAGGCTGTATTTGTGTGGTGTTAACTTGTATCGTTTTGCGTTTTTCTATTTCGGTGTTAGGTATAACTGGTCTTGTAAAATCAATTTGTTTATGTTGTAACATTGGAGGACCATACCACCAAAGCTTGTTGGTTTGCAACTCTGATATTGTCGTGCCTCGTGATGCTACGTCAGCAGGGTTGTTTTCAGATTGAATGTGGTTCCACTGAGTATTGCTGACGTTGTCCAGAATCTCCACCACACGGTTGGCCACAAACGGTTTCCACCTATTTGGTTCTCCAAATAACCAACTTAGAACGACGGACGAGTCGGTATATGCGTAAACTTGTGCAGGTGGTATTCTGATGGCTTTAGCTGCATGTGCAAGAAGTTTAGATAATAAAAGTGCCGCACAAAGCTCTAGGCGAGGCATAGAAATTGTTTTTACTGGGGCCACCTTAGTTCTGGCCGCCACTATACTCGTCTTGATTGTTCCATCTGGTTGAATGGCTCGACAGTACACTACTGCTGCCATTGCGCGCATAGATGCGTCACTAAAGCCGTAAAGAGATATCTTATCCTTAGCAGCGTTTAATGTATTCATCCATCGATTGATTTTTATTTCGGTGACCTTATTTAAACTACTACGCATTGTAATCCATTCTTCAGTTAAGGTTTTGTCAAGGTGTTCGTCCCAGCCAACACCTTCCAACCAAAGCCTTTGTATTAGTATTTTTGCAACTACGATTACAGGAGCAATCCACCCAAGGGGATCGAACAATCTTTGTATATCTGATAGAATGTTTCTCTTCGTGATATTTTCTGAAACGGGAGGTAATGTCAGAGTATAATGAAATTCATCTTCTCCCAAATTCCATGTAATTCCGAGAGCCTTTACGGTGCCGTTCATTTTAAGGTCCATGTTCGCTCGTGTTGATCTAGCATTTGGTTCAATTGACCTTAAAAACTCTGCATTATTAGAAGCCCATTTTTGTAATTTAAATTTTCCTAGACTCAAAATGTCTTGTAATTGTTTACTAAGTTCTATAGCTTCTAAGGTGGTATCCGCGCCTGAAATTCCATCATCGATATAAAAGTCTTCTTTGAGTATCTTTGCTGCATTCGGGTACCTTTCACCCTCATCCTCTGCTAGTTGCATTAATGTCTTAACAGCCAAGTATGGTGCCGATGCTGTACCAAATGTGACTGTTAATAATCGGAAGTGTTTTATATCGCCAATTTCGGAAGAAATAAATCGCCATACAATTCTTTGGAAGTTGGCGTCTTCTTTTTTAACCAAAATCATTCTGTACATTTTTTCCAAATCACTTGTAAAACAAATCTTATGAGTACGCCATCTCATGATTATACTTCTTAAGTCCTCTTGAAGTGTTGGGCCGTTCAATAACTCATCATTAAGAGACACACCATTTATACCCTTGCACGATGCGTCAAAGACTATTCTTGTTTTAGTTGTTTCCTTTTCTGAACGCACCACTGCATGGTGGGGTAAATAAACTGAACTTTGATCTATTTCCTCTTGTGGTATTTCTTCCATGTGTCCCAGTCTAATATATTCTTCCATTACTTCTTCATAAGCCATTTTTAATTCAGGACATCTATCAAGTTTTTTTTCCAACTGTTGTAATCTTTGAATTGCTATAATTTTTGTATTTCCTTCTGTGGACTGTATGTTTTGTGTTTTAAATGGTAAATTGACTACAAATCTGCCTTCCTCGTTTCTAGTATATGTTTCCTTGTATATTTGTTCGCACATCTCTTCTTCTTTCGTCATTTTTCTTGTTGCATTTGTATCAATTTCCCAAAACGCCTTTAACATGTCTTCGACTTCTATTTGGTGATGCATAACTATCACCGATTCATCTGCTTGTGAATGATCATCTACCTTACCAAATAAAATCCATCCTAATGTTGTTTTTTGTGCACAAGGTGAACCAGGCGGGCCTTTGATGATATCATTCTGTATTATTTGTGCATATTCGTTGACTCCTAGGAGTAGATCAATTGACCCTGGTGTATAATATCTTGAGTCTGCCAGAGTGAGTCCATTGATATGAGGCCAGTTGTGTGTTGCTAATGTTTGAGTAGGGATTTGAGTAGTCAGTTGTTTGGATATGACATAAGCTTTGATCTTGAGGCTGAAATTTTCACATCTTGATAAAACCTCGACCTGAACTACTGTATTAATCTTTGCCTTTATAGATCCCACTCCTACTATACTTCCTTTCATAGGATATCTTCTAGCCTTCAGTGTCTGTGCTGCTCGTTCCGATAAAAAACATCCTTGTGAACCTGGATCTATCAGCGCCCGTAAGACAGTAGTGTTTCCTTCTTCGGTTTTCAATGTGACTACTGCCGTAGCTAGTAACGCTATTCCTCGTTTGGACGCTGTGGTTTGTGACGTCATCACTGTGTTTACCTGCACGTCCTCCTTCAATTCGGAGCCACTGCTAGTTTGACCCCGGTTACTCTCAGAGGCCTTTGTATGGAGGAGAGAGTGGTGACGTTTATGACATATTCTGCACGATGTTGAATAACGACAATTTTTGACTGAATGTCCAGGAACTAAGCAATTGTAACATATATACTTTGACTTGACATATTCACATCTTTTAATTGGTTCCATTCTTCCAAATTCCTTGCAATGATACAACGCGTGGTTTTCCGTACACATCGGACAGATCCTCTCAGTAGAAGTAACATGATAAGAGCGCTCTCGTACAATAGGCTTTTCTTTAAATGATGTTGGTGACAAAAGCTCAAGCGTGCGAAATCTGTTTTCTAAAAACTTCATTAATGTCTTTAATTCGGGCAATCTGTCCTTTTCTTTATCGCTTACATGTTCTTCCCACTGCTTATGAGACTCTGAGTCCAACTTCTGGACTACCAGAAATATAATTATTGGATCCCAAGAGTCTGTATTTATACCGATATTCTTCAAACTATTGAGACACTCGGTTGTTAGGTCATGTAATGACTTTATATGATTAGCAGTTTGATTCTGTAATTTCTTTTGATTAAACAATCGCTTTAATAATGAAGTCACAATTAATCTTTTGTTGTTATAGCGATCAACTAATGTATCCCACGCTTGTATATAATTGTGTTCTGTGATTTGAATATTTTTCAGTAAAGATTCAGCTTCGCCAATGACGCTTGATTTTAGGTAATGTAATTTTTGTACATTACTGAGAGTGTTGTTTTGATGAACGATAGACTTGAATAAATCTTGGAACGTCGGCCATTCTTCATAATTGCCCGAAAATGTTGGCAATGCGATCCTTGGTAACTTAACGTGTGGAGTCTGCGTGACATGAAGATCTCTTGATTCGGTGCTCACTGTTGGATTCGAACTCGTACTTATAGCATCTTTCATGTCGGCCTTTGTCTGCGTGAATGTTTCTTCGCACAAACTATATTCATCATTCTGAAAGTACTCGTAATTCCGCCGTTTATCTCTTGGTACAGCTTTTAATAAATTTCGGTGTGCAGTCTTGAAAGAATTCCAGTACTCATCGATACACTGTATTTTCACGTCCAGGAAACCTTTAGTAATGCGAATCTTAGGGCTCTTCTTAAAGTTAGCCTGCGCTTTGTTGATAAGGTTACGTAAATCTTCTAGTTCACTCAATAAGTCCTCGGGATTCATTGTTTAACACCTTAAAGTACACTTCTATATGTCCAAAAGTAAGCCAAAATCGAACTGTAATAGTCACTTGTTTTCACCAATGTTCCAAAATCTAATTATAATCGTTCATTGTTTAACAGCATAACTTTTATTTCCACTTGAGTTATAAATCACTAATTAGGATGATCGAAGCACAAATTGTAGGTACTGTCCGGCGCACGGCGACTCGACCCGGCGCGTTGGAATGTTAATCCTTTTGTTCTCGCCTATTCATCGACGGCCGGCGATAATCCGACTCGATATGACCACTATGAACCTTCAACTTATTGTAATAGGGTTTATTTTTGCTTGTAGCGGATTATTGCAAGTAAAAGACGTGTTGCTAATTCTCTGGTTTATTATGAACTGACGATGCCTACAATTAACAACGACGTAATGATAAATAGGTACATACGTATAAACACCTCTAATAATCATATTTTTTTTAGAAAATACCACATTTTGTGTTTAGTGACGAGTACGATGTCACGAAATTAGTAGAGTCTCGAGATGTGCTGAAGACATTAGCGCAAGAACGGGGAGTAAAACTGACTTATATGCCAATAATCATCAAAGCTGCATCCATTAGCCTCAATTTTCTACCAATTCTTAACAGCAGTCTCGACAGTGCATGTGAAAATCTCATCTACAAAGCCAGCCATAACATAGGTGTTGCTATGGATACTCCTAATGGTTTAGTGGTTCCAGTTATCAAGGTAATTTTTCCGTACTTTTAAATTACTAATTAGATTCGTTATATGGAAGGCAAATAAATAACAAATAAAAAATAACTTTCGATTTATTTTCCAGAATGTCCAAAACAAATCCATATTAGACATAGCGCGAGAACTCAGTAGCCTTCAAGAAAAAGGAATGAAAGGGCAGCTTGGTCTGAGCGATGTATCCGGAGGAACATTTACAATTTCTAATATTGGAATTGTAAGTATAAAATAATTTGAAAATTTATCATTTTAGGAAAAGTTGGCCACGTTGCCAAGTTGAGCCACTGAAAAAAGGTAAAACCTAATTAACTATGTACCAAACAAATAATATTCATGTGGGAAAAACAGGTAAACCACACTGATTCGTAACAATTTACGTATATGGAATTATAGGAAAACTATGATAAATTAAGCATGTATCTTCTTAAAACGAGAAATTAGATGAAAATAAAATATAATTTATAAATTTTATTTAGTGACCTGGATGTTTGTTAAAATTTCAGGTTGGTGGAACTTACACTAAACCTGTGATTCTCCCACCACAAGTATCAATTGGAGCCTTAGGAAGGATACAGGTTGGTATTTTATGCAACTTTTCATTATTTACTGATTACTTGAATTTGGTTGATTCAGAGTACCTACCTATGTAAAAGCCAAGAATTTGGTTTAAAGATACAAAATGAAAGCACAAATACCTATGCAGTTTATTTTGTGCTACATAAATCATAATGAATGTTTCAGGTTTTACCACGGTTTGACCCTCAAGGCAACATAGTGAAGGCTCATATTCTAAATGTTAGCTGGTCGGCGGACCACAGGGTGGTCGATGGAGTAACCATGGCGCGTTTCTCAAATTACCTCAAAAGATATCTTGAAAACCCTACAACACTTCTTCTAGATTTATGAACAATATTTTTTTATAAATTTACATTTTTGTTAAATAAAACATTTATTGGTTAATTTAAGATAGTTTAATTTATTACTTTGTCACTTTGTCATACGTAAATTTAATAGAAAATCATGGACCTATGAAAATTTTATGTTCGAGATTTAGGTTCAGTAATAATAAAAATAATGCTTTTTACTTTACAATATTTTTGGTACATATTTTCTATGTAATAATTTATGAACCATTGGGATAGTTCAGCCTGATGTCGCTTTATCGCCTTAAAACTTCGAAACGAGTAACCTTGAAATAAGCAATCGTCCATTCCGGAATAGAGTTTGGAGTATACTCTCGGTGGAATCGTGCAAAAATTTCCGTAAAAACTAATGCTTCGATGCTATTTATTGGCGCCCACTTAAGGGCCAGAAAGGCCATATCCACATCGCAGTATTTTTTGTCTGTAAATAATAAGGATTAAGTATATTAAATTAATTTACAGAAGAAATCAAATCTAAATGCAGTTCACCAATTCTGCCAGGTATCAATAGGTAAATTTATTAATGCTAAGGTAGAGATGTAGGTGCTGGCACACATCACATAATGCAACTTTAACTTGAGATATCACTGGTTAATAATTTTGATATAGAGACAGCTCACCAGCTATTCGGATAAAATAGACCTTTCTCGGCGAAGATATCTGTATGTCTTCATGTTTTAGCGCCAGTAGGGTTCGCTGTTTATCACTCCAGTTACGATCCAAATCTCGCATCAAACTTAGTCGAGCTGGTTTCGTTAACAGGCCATTTAATTCTGAGTACTGTCCGTCGCTTATAACATTTGTCACTCGGGAAATTGCCTGTACAAACGGATCAATAAAATTCGAATAACAATATTTATTAGTTTTTAATAATGATTATAAAATAAATCTACGTAAGGCATTTCAATGTTAAATGTGTATAGCTGCTAATTAAGTGCATGTGAAATAGGTATTGTAGTATCAAGGCATATAAACAGTTCATTTAGTTTGGGACCGGATAACCATGTCTTTGGAATGTCCAAGGATATGTTAATATTTATTTTGGTAATTATGTCTTATCCCTATCACGATGTTTCTGGGTTATTACCTACCCAGGTATTGAATATTGCATTTTTCAAAGAAATTTAAGCAAAATTAAATTTTATTTTAAAAGGATCATACAGAGGAATTAACTATATATATAATTAACTATATAACTATGTATGATCAATATATTACGTACATAAATTATTACTACATTCAAGTCGCCATCGTGTGAAACTTTGCTTTGGCGAAGTTAGTTAAAAATATCAATTTACCTGCTTTGTGCCAAATTGAAAATCTTTTTCATGAAACGTTGGATCCCAAATATTTCTTAGAACACTGAAGTCAATCTTTATCATTAACCATTTAAAAGGATTTTGGACTAATATCAATTTTGGGACTCGTTTCTTATTTTCCTTTGGCTTATCATCTTTTCGTCGAAAAAAGAAAGATTTTGGGAAGCCCTTAAGAAAACTCAAAGATATTTTTGACTTTTGTAACAACTTAAGACCTTCATTTTGATTTCTTTCAGGTTCAAGTTGGCGGAATGGTACGGTATATTTATTTTGTATGCTCACAGCTGTTCGTGAAATATATTGGGGTGAAATAAGTGGAAGCTTGGTCAAAAGACATGCGTTGACACATGGCGCTGTTGCGAAACGTGTAACTATTGAGCAGACGCTTCTGTTCAATATAATATTAAATGCTGCTGCCATCTGAAGAGAGATCACTACTCTTAATGAATTGAGCATTAAAAAAGGACATCAGTTTTCAATACTATAGCTTTAACTATAGTAATAGCCACATCCCCATCCCATGGTAAATGGCAGTATTTATCTAAATAAACTGTTTTCCTTATTATATATCACTATAAAATTTTCCATGATTGCGAATTTATTTATTTTGTCCAAATTTAATTTTGATCCTAAATAAAGGCCTAATTTATTTACATGAATGACATTCGAGGAAGGCATTTTTTTATACATATGTCATGTAGATTGTTACATACCTATAGCAAAAAGTTTTTAAGTGGATCTGCACTTCATAATGAACGAGGATTTAGCCTGTGAAATTGTCAAGATTAATGTTAACTACATTAATCTGTAATTATCAGGGATTATTATGAGAACCTTAAACTGAGAAACTTAAATGAGACTGCATACTTAGGTATATGCACACCGCTGTTACCTTTAACAAAATATATATATTCTAAATAATCTACAATTAAGCCACCGTTTTGTGCATGTCGTATGTGTATTCGTATCAAACCACACTGATTTAGCTCAAAGTACCTACTTACCTACAATATGAAACATAAATTAATACAAAACAAAATAAGATTCAGTAACCCTATTTATGATTAACTAGTGGCTCCCCGCGGTTTCACCCGCGTTCCCGGGATAAAAAGTAGCCTATGTGTTATTCCAGAACATATTCTAGCTCTGTGCCAAATTTCAAGCAGATCCCTTCAGCCGTTGGAGCGTGAAAGAGTAACAAACATCCATACAAACTTTCGCATTTATAATATTAGTAGGATGACTTGCGTAGGTACATACCTAACAAAAAACCCAAGAAATTGTAGGAATAATCAAAACCTATTGGTAGGAAAACTCATCCGGTAAATACAATAAAGACCCCTGATATAAAAGCAAATTGATTTATTGTTCTCTGGATAGTCACTACTCGCCACTTGAATTAGGTACATGAGTGTGCATTTAGTCTCAGTTCCGGTCGGTTTAACTCATTGTTAGAACGTAATTAATTACGGTTTGACAGTATTTTATACAACATTACTTATCAAGTAAATACATTTATATTTTATGGATTGTTAGTTGATTTGGTGTGTACCTACATAGAAAAGCTTGGTAAGTATATGCGTTTTTCAATAACCTTACATAATCTATCTATATTAATATTATTAAGCCGAACAGTTTTTTTGTTTGCTTGAATGCGCTAACCTCAGGAACTACTGGCCCGAATATTTCAGTGTTAGATAGTCTATTTATCGAGAAAGGCTATTTATCATCACGCTTATACCAATCGGAGCGAGCAGAAACGAAAAATGTCGCAAAAAGGGGGAATGTTACCGTGTACCGCTAACGAAGTTGTGCGGGTCAGCTAGTTTCTTCATAATATTTTAAATCATATTTTCCTTATGTGGCGATTCAACCCCACGACTTTCACTATGGTTTTCATTAAATGAGGTATTTGCGTTGTGAAAGTACATAACTACGTACATAAATTGTATATGCCTACTCATACCTAATATTATAGCATTGATTGGTTTATCTGTTTACATTATATTTCACTTAGTAATACAAAATCTGATCGATAATAGGACTAATATGTGCACTGTGATAACATTGTAAAATCACGACCATGAATCTGATTGAAATCTTAAGCTTTGGTTTTATGGCTTGACAACTGATCAAGGTACTTAAGTGAGATAATTATTGTAAATATTTATTAATGATTACTTCATCTTCATGTTGACAAATTGCATAGATGGTAAATCGGGCTTCGATACATGATTAACCGTTTAATATCCTCGACCTTAGGATACAATCAGTCACTACCGCGAGATTATCTATTCACAAAATATATATAAGTTCAGAGTGATAATATTTTTTTTTAGTGTGAATCCAGTTTTGCCAACCAATAAGTCGGTAAGCACATTTCTAAAAGATGTACCTATTGTTTTTTTGTGTTCTATGAGGCCTTGTATTATGTATCAATATTTCTTCTAAAATGTTGATAGAATTAATATAAGTACAAAGTCAATATTAACGTAAGGTACGAGATGGACAAGCCAGCCTTGACTATCTAACTATCGATTGGCCATAAACTTTTAGTTAAGTTTAATTATAGACAAAATAAAGGTGGGATTTGATTATTGTATGTGTAACATATTTTCAGGAAGATGTGGTCGGCGTTGTTCGGCGTGGTGGCACTGGCCTCACTGAGTGCCGCGTGCACGCCCAGTGTAACTACTGTCAGTGGTACACATGCCCCAAGCACCGTGTGCTCTGGTGCACTCATATTTTCCGACGAATTTGATGAATTCGACCTTGAGAAATGGCAACATGAGAACACCTTAGCTGGAGGAGGCGTGAGTACCTACTTCTACATTTGTTGCAATGTTTTCAGGATTTTTCGCATAGGTACTCATAATTTGTTTTTTTTTAGAACTGGGAATTCCAGTACTACAACAACAACCGAACAAACTCTTTCACCCACAGTGGGAGACTATTCATTCGTCCTTCACTAATGGCTGATCAATTCGGACAACAGTTTTTGACTAGTGGTCACTTGAATGTGGAAGGCGGTGCACCAGCTGACAGGTATCATTTCATTCGGCAAATAGGTATATCTAAAGTTATTTGATTCATGTCACCATTCAAAAAATTACCTAAACAGCACATAACTGTGTTCATTTATAAGATTAAAGGAATAATAAAATAATATTAAAATAGAAAGAATCCAAAAAATCTGTCTACGCTTTTAATAGGTAGGAAACCAGTTTATATATTTTTTCATTTACTAGATGTACAAACCCGCAATGGTGGGGTTGCGAGCGCACTGGCACAGCCGCGAACATTCTCAACCCGATCAAGAGCGCACGTGTTCGCACCGTAGAGTCTTTCAGCTTCCGCTACGGCAAACTTGAAGTACGCGCTAAAATGCCCGCCGGAGATTGGTTGTGGCCAGGTACGAATATAATATTTCACGGTGCTTTAAATTGAAAGAAAAACATAATACCTTTCTTTTATTATTAAATGTTATTTGAAACGTTTACAGCAATCTGGCTTATGCCAGCTTACAATTCATACGGTACATGGCCTGCGTCAGGAGAGATCGATTTGGTGGAGTCCCGTGGCAATCGCAATATGCTTCTGAATGGTGTTAACATCGGTACACATGTAAGTTATTTCATGGATATTCTTAAAACAAGGTTAGGTGGAAGAAAATGTAGTTGAGGGAGGATCATTTTGGCTAACCTTGGCCTTTATTAGTTTAAAATTATTAATTGTGTAGAAATATCAAAACTTCTTGTTTTGATATTTCTATTGTTACAGCATTCCAAATTTAATTAATAACGAACATATTAATGAAACAAAGGCGTAACTAATATACATTTAACACCCTTTACAGGAAGCTGGATCTACCCTCCACTACGGACCTTACCCTGCACTAAACAGATGGGAGCGAGCTCATTGGATCAGAAGAAATAGTGCCGGTTACGACAGAGCATTCCATCGCTACCAACTTGAATGGACACCAAGTACATACATTTCACATTTACCTTTTCTTGAATTACTTCTTCTTATTCTTCTTTTGTTCTTCTCTATATACTTAGTACTTATATAGGTATGTAATAATTTTAAAATATGTCCATTTTACATACAGACTTCTTGAGGTTCAGCATTGACGACGTAGAGCTGGGTCGTGTGACTCCTAGCAACGGTGGTTTCTGGGAGTATGGTGGGTTCAACAGCAACCCAAGAATTGAAAACCCGTGGCGGTACGGTTCCAAAATGGCGCCATTCGACCAAAAGGTAATTTTATATGGGTACCTTAAATTTTTCTCTAAGCGTGGCTAGTTATGTAGATAAGTAGGTACTTAGGTATATATATTTATTTTCTGCATAGGTGTTTTTCTTTGGATGTTATGGTTTCATGAAATAAGTTTGATATTTGTTCTTAAAAATAATGACGTCTGATTTTAGTGTTAGGAATATTAGTTACCAACATACTTACTATATTGAGTACGCTAAATTAAATATGATATTAATATTTCAGTTCTACATCATAATGAACGTAGCTGTAGGTGGTACCAATGGGTTCTTCCCCGACGCCGTCACCAACCCTACACCTAAGCCTTGGCGGAACACTTCACCTACGGTTTGTTAATATACCTATTTTATTGTTTTAATTTCATCTTAATAGTAGATACCGAACGTATTCAGGTAACTACAACGTACTTAAATACTGAAAATGTAAAAACAAGTCATCTAGCTACTTAGTCTCAGCCGTCTTGTAGGTACCTACCTAGCGGCGTGTTCTGTCCGGCAGCGGTTCTAATACACCAGTCTGTTATCCTTAATATTATAAATGCGGAAGTAACTCGCTTTCACGCTAGAACTACTGAACCGATTTAAATGAAATTTTTTACACAGATAGTCTAGTCTCTAGAGCCTGAGAAATGACATATCCTTTGATCTCGGAAAATTTAAGATCTCCCGGGAACGCGTGAGAATTCGCGCGGAGCCACTAGTAGGCTATAAGTGCAATAATATACCATTAATATGATTGATCACAAACTAAAATATTGAAACTATTTTACCTACAGGCTCCTAGGGATTTCTGGAATGCACAAAACAACTGGCTGCCAACATGGAATCTTAACGTAAACGATGGTCAAGACGCATCAATGCAAGTGGACTATGTGCGTGTCTGGGCGCTATAAACCCACCATCATAAAATAACATACCTAATACATCTATTGTTACGAATTGAATGAAAACATTGAATTGTATATAGAAGAAAATTATACAGAATAATATTATAAGTAGGTATTAATGTATATTGAAATTTAATAAAAGAATTAATGGAAATTTATTCGTTTTACTAAAAGTTCCTACTCAATGGTCTCAATGTTAGGTATATGATAACTACGTCGTTATACGGAAAGTTTATTCTATAAGTAAATACCTGTTACAATACAAGTAAAATAACAGGGACCAGATTAGGAGGCCCACTTATGTATGCGCAGGAGTCGGAAGTCACAGGTGTATAAAAAAAATTGGTTGCCTGTAAAGTCGGTATACGGGCGAAAGTTTTACGTGACAACGACTTTGAGTGGTAAAATAATTTTAATGTGAATATTCATTCGTATAGTAGGAAGAAGGATGAAATAATAGTAACAATTTAAAACATAACGTCACGTAACGTGAGCGGAGCGTAACGCAGTTTCTTGAAGTGTCACCCGGCAAACCAATTTATAAGACGTTGTCACGTCAAAAGTAAAAAAAAAACCAATAACCTTTGAAGTATATTTATCAAACCAATCACATACCCAAAATAAACATAGGTAGAAATACACATTAAATTATATTCCATTCTCACTTTTACTTATTGAAATTGGAATGGTGGAGTATAAAAATATAATGCATATTCTAGGTACGCATAGATTATATATAACTCAATTTAATATACATATATATATATATATATATAAATCCGTGGTGGCTCAGTAGGGAACGCGCCGACTCACGATCGTGAGCCTGCAGGTTTAAACTCCAGCCTATCTGTACCTCTTGAGTGTGAAAAACCGTACGGATTCACACCACTGGCTTTCGGTGAAGAAAAACATCGTGAGGAAACCTGCATGCCAGAAATGTTACAATTAAACGCATGTGAAGTCCACCAATCCGCACTAGGCGTGGTGGACTATGGCCAAGACCTAGGCTCGTGTTCCATCGTGGAGAAGTATATAAATTATAAGCTGATGTTGATATGATTTATATATTTATATCAATCCATATGATAGAATCTAGGGCTCATATATTGTGTTGGCTTATTGTTTGATAACGGCGTCGACGTCGACATTATGTACGGAGGAATTCTTCTCTTGTCCGAGAATGGACTCACTCTCGAGTAATACCGCCGTTCGATCACCTAAAACACAAGGTTAGCATTTACTTTAAACTTCTGTTAACATTTATTTATTAGAAAGTGGTGTTGACGCTAGAGGATAAAAATTATAGAGTTGATGGGTGATCTTAACGTATCTATAAAGGGGTAGGTATTTCTTTAAACTTAATGCAATTTAAATATTTATTTAGTTTATCAAACACCATTGTGAATCTCAATTACGCGCAGGTAAAATGTCTTAGGTAAATGACATTCATGGGCTCGACGATATGTCAGTGTTATCCTCTATCCCTTTCGATATCTGATGGATTGAAATATTATATTATCAATCGCCTCATTACTTGATTGGTCTACTTTTATTGAAACTTGTCCAATTCATGGGCTGTTGTTGGTACTACGATCTTTCTTTTTCGATAACTAGGGGTCAAAATTGCACAAATGACTAGCAAACCTAGTCAGTGGAACGGAGTATTAAGGTTTGCCTCAACATAGGTATAACATTTAGGGGAAGCATACCTTATCAAAAAATCTTGTTAACTTTACAGTGTTACTTGTACCCGGAGCCAATGATCTGAAACATAAATAAAATAAGAAATAGACTCTATTAATCTCAACCACGAACCGAATTCCTAAAAAAATAAGTGGATAAAATTAATGAAAGCTACCTTGCTTGGTGGCAGTTGACAAATATTTCATCTGCCCCGCACTGCTCTGCTATACTACTAGCTAATCTTCTGTATTGATTTTTTCGTTGTTTTTCTTCCGCTAAATCAAATTTAGTTCCAATTACTAATATTGGAATCTGTAAGAAAAAAAAAATACTGATACTTATTTACTACTAAAATACTGCATAATTTAACAATTTGTCCCGAATCGTATAACCTAGTCTGGGGTGGGAGGTAATGTGTAGGTAGGTATACCTAAGTTTCTTTAGCCCATTTTTTGACAAAGCCTGTTAGAAAATTAGCCCACGTGCAGCTGTCGGAACACAACCACCTTGATCAAATGCGTGGTGAAGGTATGACTAGGCTGAGCTATCATAGCTTTAAAATTTCCTCAAAATACAAACATACTATAATCAAATCAGTAAATATAGGTACATATATTATACGCTAGAATAGTAATTCACCTGTGTTGAGCCTAAGAACTGTTCTGGATCCACCTCAACGTGTTGCAAAGTAGGACTATCCTGATTTAAAATTTCAGATAACCACTTTTGCAAATTTATCTGACTTTTTCTGTTAGTTAAATCGTGTACCAATATAATTCCTGAAAAATAAAGGAGTTGCGCAGTAAAGTTGATTTAATTTACTCAAAGACGTGATGAAATGTAGTTTATAGTTGTACTTGTAGTGTATGTACACCTACTAGTAGTAGTTTGTCGTTAGTTTCATGCTAGCTACCGAAATAATAGTTATTTTATAATAATTAAGAATCCTCGGAACTACAACAATCGCAATTACGCAGCATAATTTGAACAAGACTTTACACGCACCATGTGTAGGTTGATAAAATACATTTCTCGTATTCCTATGTCCATTTGATCCACCCACATCCCACAGCTCTACAAAAAATGTATTTTGTGCCTGTGTGCCTTCTTTGTACCTGTGCAACTTAACTTCCACTGAACAGCCGACTGTCCATCCCGGAGATAGCAGAGCCTTACTGTGGGCTATCAAATACGTAAGTGATGTTTTTCCTACACCTGAAATAAATAATAGTAGTGACAGTTATGCATTGAAATAACAATTAGGAAATCAAATTACGATATAAAATGGTGTACAATGTGCAATCGAATAAAATATGTTCGGAATATACCTACTGTAGGTACTAATGATTGAATACAAGGAATGAACCCAAACAATCGTGACTACCTAAATAATATAGGTACCTATAATAACTTAACGCAAACTTCCGAACCGAGCATTAGAGTCGACGTTTCTATGTGCCTGTGAAGGCCTAAGTATTTGAATTAATAAATATATTATTTCAAATATATAATCTCACAAAAAGTCGAGAACGGTTGAACTGATTATCTTTCCTTGGTTTTGAAATGTTCGTGTGGGTCCAGGGAAGGTTTAAAAGGTGAGAAAAATGGAATAATTGCCGGGAAAGTAGTTTCTGAGATTAGCGCGTTCAAGCAAACAAAGAAACTCTACCGCTTTATGATATTAGTATTGAAGTATAGATTGGGGCAGTACGAAGTCTGCCGGGTCACCTAGTTTCATATATAAATGGACTTTCGGAAGTAATACACTTTTCAACACTGTAGGTATCTTTATAATTTAAAAAAGAACTGTAGATACTTAAAATGTTTTGATACATAAATAGATTGGAATTTGGATGTTTTCGAATTTCGCGCCATTAAGCTGGTCTTCATTTGTTTTTTGTACGTATTTATACAAGGCCCTAAACACCAACACCATACCTGTCTCTAGGTCTGGCAACAGTACGTACGGTCAGGTCACAGACTGACAGTGGCAACACACGTTAACGTTCTGTCATGGCCGCGGTCATGTTGGCAAACTATGTTGTTAAGTGTTTTTAGTGCGATTTGTTTTGATACGGAACCATCCTATAGTTGGAGCTACAGTATAAAAGGATAATTTACCTGAATCCCCAAGAACGACAACTTTTACTTTCTCAATTGCAGCCATTCAGAAAATATTTGACTCGCTCGGTAAGTTTTTATTATTTTGTGACGGACTGAATATGCACAGAATATCACTTACGCCACAGACAAAGTATTCGAGTAAAAGATTGATTAGAATGAAAAACTTGTTTGCCAATCTACAAATATATTAATTCAACCAAAACCATAGACTGTTTTTTGTCTTAGGAAGGACTAGTATTCATTTAACTAGCAAAATAAATGTTGATGGATGAATAAATGTGAGTTCATTACTAGATGCTCCGTACCATCAATGTTGTCAGAATATCTTGTCACATTTCACGGTAGTTATAACCAAGCCTTAAACAAATTCATGAATAATCTATTCTGTTAAAAAAACAACAAACTTTCGTACTGCTTTTTAATAGTCTGTGATGGCAACAGTTCGAATGTTACCATGTTATTTTTTACCATATTATATACTTACTCTTCCTTCCACTCACTCATCCATCCAATCCATTCAGTTCAGCAGACGCCAGCAGTGCGCCTGCTGAATGAAGTTGTGAGTTTTGGAAAACGAAAGATAATCAATAATTCCTATGAGTGTCCGCCATAATCGAGTGTTGTTTAGAAAACAATAATAATACCTACATGGAATTCATCTTTACAGTAAAATGCAACAATATCATTTTAATTATTCCAAATCATTGATTTCCTTTCAAATTTCAAGACAATGAACACCTTTTACAAAGTATTTATCGTGCTTCTGCTTACAAAGTCTGTGCGTCTTTACTGCGGCCCGTACAATGGACAAATATGTAAGAGCTATTCGACGGGATATGTTTGGTACAACCATACGGGTGGCCTCGATAATGAAAACATTACTAGCGGACTTTGGAAGGAAATGATATCGACTCTTAGGGAGCCCTGCAGAAGCAAAGCCGAAAAGTTACTATGTGCCTATGCATTTCCAAAGTGCATTGATAGAGATGGAGTAGGCTATTTTGCATTACCACTTTGTTATGAAGACTGCATGGCTGTGAAAATGCAATATTGCTACAATGACTGGATTGTATTTGAAGAACAGAAACGTCGCGGAGTTTTTTTCCAGTCAAGAGGTCACTTTCGCTTTCCTGAATGTGAAAAACTGCCAAAATTCTCAGGAAAAGGAACACAGGTGACATGCAATTATGCAGGTACCATAGATGTAGACTATAGTCAAATAACTACAACATGTGTCAGAGGTAATGGACGGTATTACCAAGGTACAATGAATGTCACTGAAACTGGTTTAGCATGTCAAGCCTGGGAGTCACAGTTCCCACACCAACATACAAGACCTCCATTAGTATTTCCAGAAGTACAAAATGCTACTAATTTCTGTAGGAATGCAGGAGGTGAAGAGAGTAAACCTTGGTGTTACACTATGGATCCCGATGTGAGGTGGGAACTCTGTGACATTCCATACTGTGCCAATTCTAGTCAAGAACTTGTGAGTATTATTGGTCCAAATATTGTAATGGAAAACTATTTCACTCCTACATTTGTCTTATTACTCTCAATTGGTGGCCTTGCATGTGTTTTAGGTATAGCATCATTAGCTCTCTTATGCCACTACTTTGTAAAAAACCATTATTCAAAATCCAATATTAATAACCGCAGAAATGCTCAAAATGTTGACATTGATTTGGACAAGCTTCCAAGCAATTTAGCATATCATACAACTGGCGCACAACTTAATCCAAAGTTAGAGAAATTGGAATTTCCTAGAAATAATATCATTTATATTCGTGATTTAGGACAAGGTGCATTTGGGAGAGTATTTCAAGCAAAAGCTCCTGGACTAGTGCCTGAGGAAGAGTTCACTCTGGTTGCTGTTAAAATGCTTAAAGATGAAGCCTCACATGATTTACAATTGGATTTTGAAAGAGAAGCTTGTTTGCTTGCAGATTTTGACCATCCCAATATTGTTAAATTACTGGGTGTTTGTGCTATTGGACGTCCAATGTGTTTATTATTTGAGTTTATGGGAAAAGGAGATTTAAATGAATATTTAAGGGCCTGCAGCACAGCTACTAACTTTCCGCCAGGTGTTGAAAATAGAGAAGATCTTAAACTTTTGGCTACTCCTCTTAATCACATGGACTTACTTCATATTTCAAGGCAGATTGCCTCTGGGATGGTTTATTTATCAGATAGAAAGTTTGTACACCGGGACTTAGCCACAAGAAATTGCCTAATCAATGATGACATGGTAGTAAAAATTGCAGATTTTGGATTGTCTCATAAAATTTATTTACAAGACTACTATAAAGGTGATGAACATGATGCAATTCCTGTACGATGGATGCCTTTAGAAAGTATACTGTATAATAAATACACATTAGAATCTGATGTATGGGCATATGGAGTTTGCCTTTGGGAAATATTTTCATTTGCCTTACAACCATACTTTGGTATGACTCATGAAGAAGTAGTAAAGTTTCTTAAGGATGGAAATGTCCTTGCTTGCCCAGATAACACTCCTCGTTGTGTGTATGATCTAATGAAACAATGTTGGAACCACCATCCAAGTGACAGGCCAAATTTCAGAATAATTTATCAGACACTGGATAATATACAGCTGATTCTGGAAAGAACTCATTCAGAATAATTTGGTGTTTTTTTAGAATTTAAGATTATATATTGATAAATAAATATAAATATTGTCTTAAAATTTGTTATAAAATAAGGTTCACACTACAGGAGAAACAACTCCAAAAGGTCTTAAGTTTCGACCTCTGACTGAATCATGCTTAAATTCATTCATTGGTTTTCATGCCTTCCAATGAATCAATATCCTTTAAGTTGATACTTTAACTCCAGTCATTACGAAAGCAAATAAATATTTATAGCTTTAGAGGCAACATTATGATGGCTAACTAAAGACTTTAATGTCGTGTAACTCGTATCAATGCATTTAGATACTAATGATTTGCACACAATGTACACTCAGATCGCAATACATGAATCTGTATTTTCATTTTAACTATATATTTTGATTTTTGCTGACACGCGCTTTGAAATAATAGCAATTGAACACAGTGTGGGATTAACTGCATTCAGGACACGGAACATGGCCTAGTAAACGTATAATTTGCTTTAATACGAAATGCTAAACTTATAAACTAAAATCAATAATTAATCTATACTAATATTATAAAGCTTAAGAGTTTGTTTGTTTGTTTGCACACCTAATTATCAAGGAAGGGTTTATAACATCACGCTATGACAAATGAAAAAGTTGCGAGGGTCATCTACTCATAAATTCCAATTTCACATGACAAGCAATATTGTTAAACTTTATTGAATAATAAAATAAGTACCGCTGTTGATTTCTATAATAATAATAATAAAGCCCTTTATTCTGTACTACAAGTAAAATTATAATAATAAAAGTAAAATTAAAAGTGTATATCAAGTATGCGTAGGTTACTATATTACAAAATGTCCCGCAGTTCAGTGTGCCTGTTGGCATAAGCCTCCTCTAGCCTTTGCCATTGAGTTCTATCTCGTGCTACCCTCCTCCAGTGGTGTCCAGCTGTAAGTTTCAGGTCGTCTTCCCATCTCGTTTGTTGTCGTCCTTTATTCCGCTTTCCATCTCTGGGGTACCAGTCTGAGACATGTTGATCTCTATAGGTGGTTTCAAATTACTATGTTATCACTCTTTTCAGATTTGAGCTATATTCCGTGCTGCTGAATGTATAAGGTTATCAATAAGTGATTGTGTGTTTTATTTAAATTCGTATAATATAATATGTAAAAATTACGTCAGAAAATAGGTTTTAATATTTGGAAAACAAAGTATCTAATAATATTTATTTGCTCTCAGCGCATATGTAATGTAATATCTACTTCCAATTAAAAATATTATGGCATCTATTTAATTAAGTATCTACCAATCTTAGACCAGGGTTCAGCACGATGTTTGTAAAACTCGGGGTGTATTTTAGTCGCTGTCAAACGATACCTAAACTAAAGGAGGCGTAGACAGGATTTGTTTACTAGATCGTTTGATTAGATAATGCATTCAAATGAATCACAGCAACACGAATTTATTTTCAGAATAAAAAGCAACTGGATGAGTAATTGTGATAGTCATAGATGGCCGAAATTTGTAAGTTTACAAACATGACAATGATTAGTAAAATGGATTTTCTGTCTGGGACGCCTGGGTGTTATTATTAGCTTTCTGGTTCTGCCTGGGCCGGGTGAAAAACGTCCTCAGGCTAGGCAGCTACATATTTTTCGTATAATTATAATATGTACTATAAAGGTACCTATGTCAATTCATTAAAATTCTCAGGTAAATGGTACGATGTTTTTATTTAAGATTGAGATTCGTTTGTTATAATATTACTAACACGCCTGCGTCTTGTCCATCATTCATCGATTTTACTATGTACATTTTAAGACTGATTTTAGTTAGCTTTTAAGTTAAATTGTATACTTATTTGTTAATTATAAACATTGTATTGTAATTCGATACTTGTAAGTTATTTCTCTTGAACCTAATACTTGGTTGTACCTACTTTTGAAGCAGCTTAAGAATGTATAATTGCCAAAAATTCTTTTTTAATATCTTAACGAAATTATTTTTAAATTGTAAAATAAAATAAATATAAAATGGTAGTTTACGTAAAATTTGGTGGTTTAATTTAAACTATATAAAATAATCAAAGCAATACTAGTTAGTTTCTAAACAAACTAGATACCGGTATGATAACCTTTCTACAGTGACTTTATCAGTTAAGGTCAAAAATACATGTGCGTCACCGCAGAATTTTTATATGAGTAGTATTTATTTTTATTTTACCTATAAATATTTGACGATCTTAAAATGAATGTACCTATGCACAAGTTTGAAATTACATATACGACGATATACCTACACAAAGGTAAACAAAGTCAAGAAATTAATTTAGGTGCTTGCTCTAGTAAAAAGGTATGCAGAATTAGAAATTAACACATTAGACTCGTCAAGCTCATTTGGTCATTGTTTACGATGTAGTATAGGATATATATTTCTTTCGGTCGGCCTATGCATCGATACTTAACTAATACTTGAAAATTCTCAAAATCATAACTACCTAGGCAGTCGTGATATCATCTTATACCTATATAAAAATCTCGTGTCACAATGTTACTTACCATTCTCCGAAACGTTTTGCCGTTCTCACATTATACATAGATACCTACGGTTTTGGAGAGCCTTTTAGATCTGAGTCTCATGTAGGTACTTGTATCACCGCTAAGCTATTTGAACGTAGACAACCATCTGTTTGAAATCCAGCGGCTAAGTTAGGACATGATGACGGTGTAACATATAGGTACTAAGCTGTAGTCCTCGTAGAAAGTTCCCTAAACAATTATTTTGCGTAGTAGGTAGGTACCTTGTTTTCTATTACACCTTTCAGGAAAAATTGGTGATGCTGTTCTGACGATCGCCTTAAAATACTATCTTTGGTAAACAGGTTGACACTAAAAAGACTCGCTCTCTTTTCACCTTTTTTACGATGTAAGCCCTCATTCGCACGAGAGTTTTTTTACCGGACGTTAAAAACGCGTTCCAACACAACAAATTCATTTCCAAGTACCATAATATGCTCTATTTCCAACGCCCAAAGTTGAAAATGCAACAGCGCTCGATGAAAAAGTGTCACGTTTTAAAAACACTGTCGTGTGAACATATACACATGGGAATGCATTTGTTGTATTTGAACGCTTTTTTAACGTACGTTAAAAGTACTGGTGCGAATGAGGGGAGAAAATGTTTGACTACTTGTCAAACATTTTAGCATGTAGGTAGATATTTCTACCTAGGCACATCAGAATCGGGGTCAAATAACAATTTAAAATAATGCAGTTGTACAAAAATAGATTACCTACGTACCTTAAAATTGCGAGTCCTCACGTACTTAATAAGAATGTTATATCTAACCTATGGAGAAACAAGTCAAATATAAGTAGGTACCTATTCGAACCCAAAGTCTCATAACCTGAAAGTAGGGAAGTGCCTTTACTACCCATTAAGTTACTCCTCGCAATGAGAGAAGAGAGAGGTCCTGTGATGAATGAAAATATTGGTACCCTAGGTAACTACTCCTTTCAGTAACCAAAATGTTTACATGGATCTCTATTTCACAGCTGTCAGAGAAACCTACCTACCTACACTTAATGAAAACGATACCTATAGGTACCTAAGTATGATAATTATCGTTTCAGGGAGTTCCAGTAAACTGAATCTACATGTTTTTTGTACAGCTCTGGAACCATTTCGTACCTAGGTATGTAATAGGACGCACCTTAGTACCTACCTACTAGGTATACTATTTCAGTTGCTAGTTATCTATTAATTTTATTGTTTCATGTTCAAAGTTTAGTCTGGGCCTATGATACAGCCATTTGATCCGGGGATTTTTACCTAAATAATGATTCCAATCATATACCTATCTGCCCTAAACTAGAAACATACGACACGGAACTTGTTATTCTTGAACTCGGCGCTTGGCCGATTATACATAGAGTATATATATATACCTAAGTACCTACCCATGTGATGTTGACTATTATTTTTGTTCCACGTTCTTGCTTATAAGTTATAGGTCGATATAACACATATTTAGAAGCAGAACTTGCCGATATACTATTCAATTAACGTATTTCTTGCAGTACGTAATTATGACTGAGGAGCGTCTTGTAACGGAAGTTCCCAGCAGCTTGAAGCAGTTGGCGCGGCTTGTTGTAAGGGGTTTCTATACCATCGAAGATGCCCTTATCGTGGATATGCTGGTTAGAAATCCTTGTAAGCTCTACCTACTTGTATACAGTTCACAACAAAAAATGCATGTCTTCATGTTCATACCTAAAATATAGTTTTGTTTATAGGTATGAAAGAAGATGATATTTGTGAACTTTTGAAATTTGAAAGAAAAATGTTAAGAGCTAGGATAGCAACGCTCAAAAATGACAAATTTATCCAAGTGCGATTAAAAATGGAAACGGGTAAGCATTAAGTAGATATATAAATAAATTCCATAAGTTCTAGATACTTTAGGTATTTATACTTACCTACAACCAAGACTGTCGACAAGGAGGATCGCAACCCAAGGCAATTTTTTTTACATAGGTATTAATTTTAAAATGTTACGCGAGAAATTCGGCTTTTTAGACATGTAGTTCTTCTCATAACGGAGATACCTAATATTTACATATAAATAACATAATTCTACTATTTTCATTGTAATACAAATAAAAAAAAACATTTTTATTTGTAGGTCACATACCTAATCTATCATCAATTAATTGTAAAGTATTTTTATTTACAAGATTTTATTTTATTTTTCCAGGCCTCGATGGAAAGGCACAAAAAGTTAACTATTATTTTATAAACTACAAAACATTTGTTAACGTCGTGAAATACAAATTGGATCTGATGCGTAAACGGATGGAAACCGAGGAGCGCGACGCTACCAGCCGCGCCAGCTTCAAGTGCCCGTCTTGCGGGAAAACTTTTACTGACCTTGAAGTAAGTTTTTTTTTTTTTTATACCACAAAGGTGGCAAACAGGCAGGCATACGGTCCGCCTGATGGGAAGCGGTCACCGTAGCCTATGGACGCTTGCAACACTAGGGGCGTCACTCACGCGTTGCCGACCCTGTAAAAATCTCTTCACTCCCTTCTTGAAGAACCCCATACTGTACTCCATTGGGAATACCATGGCGGGGAGCTCATTCCACAACCTGAGGAAGTTCTTTTGGGTCGTTGAATTACATGCTCAGTGACAAAAGACTCTGTAGGTTGGTACCTACTTACATATCGCAGAGTGGCGTAGCGTAAGTTACTGTCACCCGGGGCGGAGTCATAATTTGCCGCCCTTGTGACGTCGTAAAAATAATGTTTTGTTTTTAACCACAATGATAGTTTTGGTGAAATCTAAAAGCTCCAGCGATTTTTCTTGGGGTTGTCTTGAGCTTTAGTATCAACCAAAGCAATGAAATTACGTAACCTCTCCCTCTCAATTTCATCAATTGTTTTGGGGGGAGGGTCATTTAATGTGCAACTGGGTAAAAGCTAACTTCTTGAAAAAAATATTGTCTGACTGACCGCCAGTGTTTTTTTTTTCAATTTTGCCGCTCTTCTAATGGTGGCGCCCGGCCTCCCCCTCGCTACGCCACTGCATCAGCTGCATAACTATGCAAATATAACTAGCTTAACCAGACTTAGTTATTAAGTTTTGGTTAGTTAAGACAAGTAACTTTATATATTTCTGATAATATATTATGTTCATATTGGCAGGCAGATCAGCTCTACGATATGATGACACAGGAATTTCGTTGTACGTTTTGTAACCAAGTGGTCGAAGAGGATCAATCGGCACTTCCAAAAAAGGATTCGAGATTGCTGCTAGCCAAATTCAATGAACAGTTGGAGACGCTTTATATACTTCTCCGAGAAGTAGAAGGCATTAAATTGTCACCAGAAATATTGGAACCAGAACCGGTGGACATTAATACCATTAGAGGGTAAGTCACATTTCACCATTAGGTATCTACTATTTAGGCGCGATTAAATGAGTGAAATATTAAATATTTTTGTTCAAATTGGACAAGCCTACACATACTTAGGTACACAAAGACAAAAAAAATGTTTGAAAAGGTACGATATATATCCTACTAATATAATATAAATGCGTTGTAATGCCATACTTACAACATCCACATTATTACCTATGTTTGTTACTCTTTCATTCACGTAAAAAATAATACATAGGCTACTTTTTATCACGGGAAAATTGACGATCCCTCGGGAACGCGGGTAAAACCGCAGGGAGCCACTAGTGTAGGTATAAGTAGGTAGATAGTTAGATAGTAGACGTGTAATACGTGGTGCGTCGTGTACAGATTGAACATGAAGCAGCCGGCGGCGCGGCTGGCGGGCGAGCAGTGGTCGGGCGAGGCGACGCGCAACCTCGGCATGCTGGTGGAGGAGACGCGCGTCGACGTCACCATCGGCGAGCCCGACGCCGCCGCCGACGCCGCCGCGCAGCGCAAGGAGCGCCCCGTCTGGATGGTCGAGAGCACCATCGCCGCTAACGAACAAGTAACCTACCTACCCTTCACATTACTTACTAGTTTCTTTGAAACAATGTTCCGGGACGATGCGGCGCATACGATACGGGCATCCGTAACCTTAGTTTAGTATTGTGTCGGTTTGAAATTGGAACGTCATTTGAATTTTTTGCCTTTTTTTTTCGTTCTTAATTTAAATTATTTAAATACTAGTTATTTGTCTGGTCGGTTGAAGTGGAATGTATCTATACCCGAATGTACCTATACTCTTTATACCTCGAATATAACTTAAAATTAATATTTTTATAATAAGGAACTTCGTTCCTATCCGGTCTACGCACGACACCACACGTTTATTTTTTATACCACAAACAGGCATACACTTGATGATAAGCGGTTACCGTAGCCTATGGACGGTTGCACCACGAGGGGCGTCACTCACGCGTTGCCGACCCTGTAAAAATCTCTTAACACTCCCTTCTTGATGAACCCCATATCTACTGTACTTACTCCATTGGGAATGCCATGCCATAGTTGACCCGCGCAACTTCGTTTGCGTCACTTACCCGTTTTTGCAACATTTTTCATTGATGCTCCGCTTCTATTCGTCGTAGTGGGATATCATATAGCCTCCTGGATAAATGGGCTATTAGTATAGATATTAAGTATAGATTGTGTGTGATACATATTTATGCCAATAGATAGGTACCTAGCGTTCATCTAAAATTTGATATGGATACGTTTTCACCAAATGCACGTAAATCCTAAACCTATCCACCTACTTAGTGTGTTTTATTTGCCATCCATATTTAATATTTTTATTTCAAACATTCACAGAGCGACAGCATGCATTCGACTGACGCGGCTCTTGAGAAAGCGGCCAGTAATGCAAGTAATGCTAAAACAGTTGGAAAAGAAAAGAATGACGATATCATGTCTGTCCTTCTTGCACATGAGAAACAAAACACAGGTATTTTTTTACCTTTATTTATTTCAATGATTACATCAGAGATTACACAGTACGATTGTCATCACACCATAATTATTTCAGGCTGTTAATCTATAGTATCTATACTAATATTATAGTCTGTCTCTCTTGCTTTCACGCTAAAACTACTGAACCGATTTAAATTAAATTTGGTACACAGATAGTCTAGAGCCTGAGAAAGGACATAGGCTACTTTTTATCCCGGGAAAATGGAAGATCTCCCAAGAACGCGGGTGAAACCGCGGGGAGGCACTAGTAATAATATATAGCCAAAATAGTTGACTACTTGCTTTCTTAAATCCCATATAGTTATGAGGATTTATTATTATTCTGATTTCGTTAAACCGCAATAATTTCAGGCAATTCAGCTTCTAATGCTTTGAAGGGCATAGAACCAGACAGTTCGGATTCCAGTGACAATGAATCAAAAGATCCCTACAAACTTAAGGACGAGCTGGCAGCTGTCGGTAAGTCTTTCGTAGTTAATGTACTTAGGTATTCTATAGTTTTTTTGTGTATCTGTAGACAACTTTACTTATTTTTATCTATGTAGTATGTGTATCTCTAAAAACAAAATCCCTGGTTTTAATAAAAAAAACAGGTTTTAGAATAAGAGATATATGTAGATTTTAGATATGTTTGTAGCACATTGAATTTGGGGGCAATAACTAAAAAAGATCTAAGACGCCATCCTAAGTTTTTGAATGGCAAGAATATCTCGATGGAGATTTCGAATTATCCTACATCCTACTCTTATACCGCATAGTTAGCACCTATCAAGCCAGAACGGATTTGGATGAATTAGAGCATATTGGCATGTTGTTATAAAACCACAAGGCGAAAAGTAGTTACATAGATTAAATTTGAAAGTGTACGTCCATCTTGAGATCTTACAATTGGTGAAACGCATTTTGTTCTTTTTTCAGCTGAAATGGAGAGTGATGCAGATTCAGATTCCGATGATAACGCCCCCACGGTGATGGTGAATGGCAAAGCAGTGGCTCTGACTAGTATCGACGATGACGTCATCGCACAAATGACACCATCCGAAAAGGAGACCTACATACAAGTCTACCAAGAATTCTACAGTCATATGTATGATTAGTTTACATATTGATCTAAAGTAGGTAGGTAGGTATAAGAATTAAGATAAATACAAATTGACCGAATAAAATCTGTTTTTTATTTACTGATTTGTGAGTATCGAATCTTTATATCGATTTTGTGGATTACATAATCTGTATAAAATTCAATAAGTTGCAAAAATTTTACAATATAAATTGATGGAAATAACAGTTACAAAAGATAGATTTATAGAGTTAGATTACAAGTCCAGCTTGCACAACGACCCTCTTAACTTCTTAAGGCGTACGCCGGACAAGCAAGTACTTAACTTACTATAGGCATCCGGTTTTGGGAATATAAATTTATTAATAGTACTACTATCAAGTTACTACTCAGTATAGTAGAACTGTAGTTGTAAAGTTCCGTTTAACACAATATAACAAATTAAAATCAAATTATTTCTGGCTCAATGCGCATTATAGATAGTTGTGCAAATTACCTCAAGTACCTACTTACCTAAATTTAATTTACAAACAATAAATTATTAACAAAATAAAAATATATCTGATTTTCACAGTGTATTAAATCCTATACCTGAACATAATATTGAGGTAAGAATGTTATCTAATACTGTTGAATTATTTATTATGTTAGTGAAATAATTTTATACCATCAATTTCTAGCTTCAAATATGTAACAGCACTAGAACCTTTGTAAATCTATGTCATAAAACTTCAACTAGGTATTATGTTAACTATATCTATGAACACATTTTCTAAAGTTTAGATGTGCTTTCCCCACTTTTCCCAATAATCATCTGTTTGCATCTCCATAATTCGGGATAAGCATCGATCACATGCAAACAACTCTTCTTCACCAGTGAAAATAGCAGCTCTTGCGTCATCCTAAAATAATATTTATTTATTAATTTTAGAAACCGCTTCATGGTGTCTACCAATTATGAGTATCAAACAAACAACTCTTATAAGTTCGTGTACTTGTAAGAATTCTAGTAGGTACTTACAGAATCTTTTGTAATTTTCAAGTCGTCCATAAGCGCTCTGTCGGCATCACCAACCTCAGTTTTTTCACCGAATGATAGGAGTTCTTTTGGATCACAATCTGCTGCTATGACAACCTAGACGTAATTTAAATATGTAAATATATTATACATTGACGAAAAGTGCAACGAAACAGTAAGTAATATTAATATTTTAATATGTAGGTATTTTGATAAAAAATTAATATATTTCTATCATTGTTATTCAAATTTGGCGAGGAGAAAAGGTGAGGGCAAAGGAGAACTAATCTTTAACTGACTAGTACACTTTTAACTTACTAACTCCTTGTGAGATAATCTAATCTAAATTATTTTTTGAGGTACATACCCTTACTCTGTTGTCATATAATGTGTCAATAAGAGTAATGAATCTCCTTAATTGTGATCTATGTTGTGTTACTAACAACTGCGGTAGATCCCTTATAAACACAGTATGAAAGGTTTTTGATATGATAAGATAATCACTGGCTCCTAAAGGCTGCAATATTCAAACAAATTAATGGTATTTCAGGATTGGAATATTTTCTAACATCATCTAGTGATAAAAATATCTTACTCGATCACACAATTCTTCAAAAGTTGAATCTAAAACTCTTCCACAAGATTTTGCAAATTTAACATTTCTACCCATGATGTTAATTACCCGTGGTCTCACTGTATCAGTTTCTTTTGATACAAGGAACTTGAATAAATTATCTACTGCATTATTCTGGGGTGTTAATTCGCTATTTCTGAAATAGAAAAAAAAACCTTTTACTGAGTTGAGTTCCAGTACCATCATGTGGGTAAGGTTACTAGATATTACATATTACGTTAGTATTTTCGAAAATATATTGCCCATGCCCAGAATTAGATATATAAATATTCTGACTACTGCCATGAGAGTATGACATACATATATAATATACTTACAAAAAATATTTGCTATATTTGCTACCAGATCCTCGTAGCCTATAATCAATTCCCGAGTCTAACTGGACAACTTCGCAGTGCTCCTTTAGTATGGGGATGAACGGCAAGAAGTTAGATCTCTGTAGACCGTTTTTATACAAATCGTCCGGCTTTCTATTACTTGTTGCTATAACAACACAGCCATTGTCAAAAAGTTGTGTGAATAAACGTTTTAAAATCATTGCATCACCAATATCAGTCACCTATAAAAAAATCAGTATATAAAGAATACAACAATACTATCAGTAGGTACCTAATCCATTCTGTCTTCCTTGATGACTATATATATAACAAGTTTAGTATCATTTTTAATCATAATATAATATTTGTTACATACTCATGATATTTAAGATCACACTGTTGAGGATAAAATAACCTCCATCAGTGATAAAGTCCATCTTTCCATAGATTCAGTGTCTAGGAGGAGTACATAAGGCACAGAAAAGAGAAACAATGCAGACTTGCAGACCTCTTCATGATACAGGAGTTACAGTTCCTATTAAATTTTGTTGTTAATGGCTCCATAATTTTAAATATGTTTTACAGAAATAAAATTGTAACTTATATTATTTGCTCCAAAATAACAGTATACAGGCTCTTAGTTTGCCAGAGGTTCTATAAGTTCATACAAAAATTTTTATTGTGAATTTATTTTAATCAAATCAGTAAGTGTTTAATTGAAAAAATAAGTAGGTTATTATTATTTTTGACCTATTTCTTGATACTAAATAGTTCTGGTAAAATGACTAACTACAGTCACATAAAAATTGTAAACATATTGAATATGTGGCCCATTGTGTCTCATCCTCGACAGTTATAATTAAAATCAAGAAGATCCTACTCCATATGAAATTCAATTGGTTACCTGAAATTCATCAAAACAGATGAGCCAAGATTCTTGTGTAATATCAGCAGCTACAGGTGGTATGGGGTCAAATGGCTTAGAACCCTCATCTCTGAATGAACTAGCACCTTTTCCAGATTTGATTTTCAGTTCATGTATTCTAGCATGAATATTCAACATGAATGAATTGAAATGGACTCTCAACTTTTCTTTTATCTAAAAAGAAATGCATGTTTTAATTTTCAGGGGCAACCAATAAATGACAATACTTAAATTTCTGAACAAATGTTATGAGGAATTCCTAATGAATATAATACACTTTAAACATACTAATATATAGATATTTACACCTTCACCGAGACAATAAATAATCTTGTCCCTTTTCCTGGAATCTTGTTTTTTTTTTACTAACAATACTTTTCATGCACATCAGGGTTCTATTCAATAAAATATACTTATAGGAAATTTATTAAAAACCTGACAATTAATAAAAATAGAATTGTGAACTAAATAACTTCTCTCTCAAGACAGTCTCATATTCTTTTTTTGTTTTAAATAAAATAATATTATGACACATAGATCTACAAAAAAATCATACAATGTAGGTTCTAAGAATAGCCTGTTTACTGACAAGAGTAAGTAGCCTTGAAATATAATTTCATGGCTTTGGATTTGAGCATACATACAATAAAAAGGTAAGGAAACCTTAACACTGTGATAAACATGTTTTAGTGAATACCTGTCTATGAGGTTAGTACCCTTAACCTACCTCTTTCTAGTTTACTTCCTTTATAAGCTCCAATAATGCTAACAAGTTGATTAAAAAATTCAATAGATCTGCTAATCATAACAGGTAATCTAATTGAAAATTGTATTATATAGATTTTAAGAGAAAATGTAGTTACCGGTACTGTGTCAAAAAATAAATCCATTAACATAGTTTTCCCTCCACCAACACTACCATAGATATAGAGACCTTTAGGTGCAATGATCTTTTGAGGCTGGGGTTTTCTAAACAAGTTGAAGAATGAACTGGTTGATTGATTACTTAATACAGGCCGGTCAAAGGAAACAACATCTTGATATAGGCTTTGTAAGTGTTTTACTACATTTTCCTGATGTGGGTCTTTGCTCAATGTCTCGTTTACCACTCTCTGTGAATACTCGTGCCAAGGTCCTTTTTGAGAGTCAGCCTGGTCGTGAGATTGCGTGGAAAATAATTTCATGCACTGATTGCATCGTTTCCAATGATACTTTACAAGTGAAGATACGTGAAAACAAGTATTCTTTGAAAACATTTTTTTTGAAGTTTTTTGACACCATCAGCGTTGTTCAATGCAAAAATAGTGTTATTACATAACTCCCAATATTTTTATCCTTGAAGACGTAAAATAGCTAATTCCACATTATTATTTATAAATATATATTAACACTTTAACAAGGTTTTTTATTCGTTTCATTCATTATTTATAATACGACGAGTGTTTTCAACAATGAGTTTAGAATTATGGCACAACATTAAATTACTATTACACAAAACTTTGAAAGCAAAGTAATATTTTTCGATTGATTGTCATTATTTGACATAAAATTATATAAACATTCGATCACAGAGTATATTAGTTTGAGCCACAGATCTCTATGGCTCAGTTAGTTTCTTGGTTTATACCAGCAAACGACGCGGACGCGACACCATATATTATGAAGGTAATTATTTTCGAGGCGAAATAAATTAGATTCGATTTTACCAGATTTATTATATCAATATTTACGTATGTACATGTCATGTCTTCCATTAAATGTACGAACCAATTAAAATAAACTAGGATAATTGAGTTATTTTATAATCTTATTTTCCGGTTATTTATTTATCGTATAAAGGCTGCCTGGCTCTTATTTTTAGCATAGGTATTTGTGCCCTAGATACACACCGCTAAGGTGATTTGAAATTGACAACGACGGCTTTTCTTAAGGAAATCGTTAAGGCGGTGAGCAGAAAGTTTCACTTGTAAAATAGTATTGCTTAATTAAAATCAAAATTAGTTTTGTTTCATGTTTTAACCATAAAATAAAGATAAACTAAGACTAAGACTGGGGTATCCATTAATGAATTTTCCCTGTCCAAGACTGGATCACAAAACTACAACTTTTATTTGTTAAATTTATTGAATCCAGCTTTGCCGTATCTCACGCGCAACACATTACAAATATTAAATAAGGACTGGACTTTACAGTTTCACTATATTCAGTGCTGAAACTTTCACAATTTTGGTAATATTTCACAAAAACCTGTTTTTTTTTTCTTAAACTGGCCACCATTGGGTCATTTACCTAGATACAATAAAATAACACCGTGTGCTTTATTTGACGAATCGCCGTCGAATCTTTAGTTTAGCAATACTAGATAGATATAGGTATATACTTAGGTCGTGCGACCTCAACAAAAGTTTGGAAATAACAGGGTCGATGATGATTGCTAAACATCCCAACAATAACAATATTTATCTCGAGAAAGCAGGATATGGTCAACTGGTCAAATTGAAATCGACGTCGACCCTGACTAAATTGATGCAAAGTGATGCATATTGCAATCTACAAACTCGCATTATCGTGTCATCCTCTTTTTTATTATTATTATTAGATAGGTGGTACCTTTTCAAAATATGGATGTCACAAATAAACAATATGTGAGATTTTTATGTAAATATCCGTTACCTATTGAGTAGCAAAAGTTTTAAAATTAATAATATATTCCAAGCAACAATGCAAATAGGTACCAAACTCAATAGTCTAGACTAGTCTAGTAGTGCAGTAGGGACCTAGAGCCCATACCAATGAATACATTTATATATAATCTACGCAAAAATACAATAATTTCAAATAGGAAGGTAGATAAAAAATTTAAATAGGCAGAAGATTAAGTAAGACCTAATATTACCTTTAGGAATAATCATCCTACTAATACCTTTACGTACTTACATTTACCAATTTTGACGATTTCTTTACCTATTTTTCAACGGGATTTATGATGAGAAATGAAACATTTTCAAAAATACTATTAAATTGAATTCAGAACCTTCTTGTTTTGAAGTCGGTTAAATATATAAACAACCATTTATATACCTACTGCAAGCCCTAGCCTAAAGAACCACGAGACGGCGAGCATGACGGCAAACACATCTCCCGTCCGCTCGCTTAATTTACTGGCTGTGTCTTTTTTTTCTGTCTGTCCCTGCTGTCTCCTGGAAATCGGTCGCGACGGATGCTGCACTCATGCTATTTTAAAATCAAAACGTCATGAAAGAAATTATACCTACCATAACCGACTATTGAGGTTTTTGCACTCGTAAACGGCTGAGTTTAAAACGCACGCGGTCGTTCTCAACATAATTTGAGTGATTTCTTTTCATCACCTAACTACAGAATGCTTGGCTTGTATTACAACCAATGGCAACAATTACCCTTGCAACTTTAAGACCGGGTTAAAAACCATTCTTCAAATAACTGATCGACCCTTTACATGCCCTTATCCAGCTAATATGACCTTTTAAAAAGCTCTATAATATTTTCTGCTATTTTTCTTTATGTTGACTTATTTCCTCAGGTCGAAATGCAGATTTCTTTATATTTTTGCTATTATTAATATTCATCAATTTATTAAATTCCTGAATTTTCAATAACTGCACAAAGTGGCCGTTATTTTAATTGTTAATAAAACAGTTTAAAATTATTTGAATCTAGGATTTGCCTACAGATGTTTGATGTAAGAACATTCACACAATTCTTTTTAACATACGTTCTTGTTTTCCCAGCCAGGTGCAACTAGGTATTCGTAGTCAATGTCAAGGTTACCTTCGGCGAACTGACCTACGGAACCTAAATTGCTCTTGAACTCGCTCACACACTGGCCTCAATTGTGCCCCATCTAATGCCGGTTAACAACCTCTAGTGTCAAGGTGCCTGTGTTGTTTGCATAGAGAAAGGAAGTCACAAAAGTACATTTTTCGTTATCCTTCGATGCAGAGATGCAGCAACTACTAAATATTAAATTTGCTACCATTTTCCAATATCAGTATTCGTCAATTTCTTATATCATTGCACTTTTTTAAACAACGCGGTGAAACCTTACCATAAAACCTACTTAGTGTTTAAAATTTCCGTAAAGTATCTAACTAGGTATATATGATATTTTCATTTCATATTCGTATCAAAAGAAACCCCGGTCCCGTATAATAGTGATGGAACTATTTGTCAGTCAACCCCCCGTTACCGTCCCCGTCCACGGCTCCGAGCCGATGCCAATGCGCAGTGACACCGATTTATTGTTGATTGATTACATATTGCGAAAGCTCGGGGGTGGTCGGTGAAACATGCGGGCTCAGCTGCACATAGTACTTACCGCATAATTATATTCGCATCGTTGATACCTATCTGTTTTAACTTGCGGATGCACTCTTAAGTTAAGCATCCGTTTCTTAATGTTAGAGTAATTTTGTCACTTTGTTTGGTGCTTATGCTTTAATGGTTACCCAAAAAATGTGTGATAAATCATGGTAGATTGTTATTAGATAAATACAACTGATTAATAATGATGGATTAAGAGAATAAGCGAGATCAATGGACGCGAATAACATTTCGAGGGCAGCTACTTACTTCATAAGCTACCTAAGTATAGCGTGTAGGTAGGCATAAAAATAATATATGGTAAATGACCCAACGGTGGCCAGTTTAAGAAAAAAAAAAATTACGTGAGGCACTCGGGGACTGCCGAGGTAAAGCTATTGCATTGCATAGCATTTTGTATCAACTTATGCAATTATAATTTTATTTATTTATTTTAATAATAAATGCACTTTGTTCATTCATATTCAAAACACTTCATACACAAATTTTACAAGTACAGCTATTCACTGTTGTACATAAATACATATACACCTATATACTTTCTCATAAGCAGCTTATGTATTCGTCCGATTTCGGAGCAGCTCGTCTCGATTCGTGCGAGTTTCGTAGAGTCGTACAATACGTCTAATCGCACACAACGCCGTGTCGAGTCGAAGACTGCCGAACTGAAACGACGTTAGACGATGCACGGCCTTCAAGCCACACCTCCTTGCCCGTCGGAGTGGGGGGTGTTAGGTTTTTTTCGTTACGGAATTTCTTGATTCGGTCGCCGCGCTCAGAGCCCGCGATAAAAGCTATGCAATAGCTTAAAAATATATAAGTACTAGCTCATATAAATCTTAGAGAAAAGGTCTAATTTCATTGCCATGTTGGCCCAACGTACAAACATTTGTACCAATACGCCAACATCGCGTGCTTAGAAATGCAAATGGCCGCTACATGTACTAAATAAATGATACATTTGGATTTAAACAAAGGTTAGGTTAGAAAGGACGCCTTGTACATTGTAAAAATACTTGAGCATATATTTTTTTTAATAATATGCATTCTGATGTGCATACGTATTTGAATACTTAGGCTTTATGACGTGGTACCCTTGCCACGAAATAGAAACAAAATAATTACGCGCGAATACGGAAATTGAGTTTTGTTTTTTTTAAATGTCAAACGCCATTTTTTCAAAACGTCAAAGTGTTAAGAAGATAGCAAAGAAACACCGTGCCGAAGTCTGCCGAACTGAAACGATGTTAGACAATGTGTTAGGTTTTTTTCGTTACGGAATTTCTTGATTCGGTCGCCGCGCTCAGAGCCCGCGATAAAAGCTATGCAATAGCTTAAAAACAGGTTTTTGTGAAATTTTACCAAAATTGTGAAAGTTTCAGCACTGAATATAGTGAAACTGTAAAGTCCAGTCCTTATTTAATATTTGTAATGTGTTACGCGTGAGATACGGCAAAGCTGGATTCAATTAATTTAACAAATAAAAGTTGTAGTTTTGTGACCCAGTCTTGGACAGGGAAAATTCATTAATGGATACCCCAGTCTTAGTCTAAGTTTATCTTTATTTTATGGTTAACACATGAAACAAAGTGAAACTTTCTGCTCACCGCCTGAACGATTTCCTTAAGAAAAGCCGTCGTTGTCAATTTCAAATCACCTTACACTTTGTATTCGCGCATATTTGTACATTTAACTGACTGAATTCAATAAAACGTTAAACTTAGATAGTTCGATGTCTAAAGTCTATGCCACAGTGATCCCAATATAAAAACATTCGCTCATGTCCGAATTCTAGATGTTTCTTTTAATTTTTGGCCATTACTGGTACCGTGGCCACGACTGGTACACTTACGATAGGTACCTATAAGAGTTGAAGGGAACAAAACAGCAACAAGTTTCAAATGTTTTAAAAACGGGTTGATCCTGGTAGATATGTCATCTCTTATTCTGAAGCTTTCTAATTGCGCCATACACTGACGGCTAAACCACATGTCTAATAAATACTAGCGCAGCATTTGGTAGGTACACCAAAATGTGATCCAGGAATTAGTTTCAATTTAGGTTTGGTTTTGGTGATCTGATTCCAAATTTCGAACTAAGTAAGCAGAGAGCAGTGGAAAGAATATTTACCTAGGTATATTATCCCTATTTTTTATAGTTTTCATCTAATAAGTTTAATATAAATGATATACAATTGATATAATTGATGTACTTACTTAAAAAGGTACTGATATGAATTTTTTTTGTGCTAATAGATAGATGTTAGTTATTTTTTCTCCAAGACATCGTAATGATAAATAATGTACTTTTTTTTATGTGCTGAGCGTCTGCGGCAGTCGCTCCGCCCGCTGCGGTTACTGGCGCGCCGGGTGGCACGATGGCGGAGCGAAGCTATCCCAGTATGAATTTTCATTCGCTCACCAGACAAAAAGATTTTTGATTTAGATATATTTGTACCTATTTTTATTAAGTGTTTCATTATTTTTATTAACTTTGTATAAAAATTAATCACCTAATATCCAACTGCGCATCATGCCATGCATGATCACAATCTGAACTTCTGTACTAATAGGTACCGAGCTAGTTTATTTGAATGCGCTACTCTCAGAAACTACTGTTGCTATGATAGCCCATTTATCGAGGAAGGCTAGGTTATATAATATCACGCTATGACCTACAGGAACGGAGCATCATGAAAAATATCGCAAAAAGGAAAGATATGTCGCAGACGAAGTTCCGCGTCGCAGCTAGTAGGACAGTAGAGGTTTATTGATCACAGTAAGGTTATAAGTAGTTATAACTAACTGTTGTTGTTTAGGCACTGTGATAAATACAAAACTTATTTTTCATCCCACCATCTCGGAAAGAGTATTTTTAATCTTCAATATCTGAGTGGAAAAGCCGTTTTTATTCTCTAGAGGATAAAGTAAATTGAATTTGGAACATCGTGTGCACTTAGTTTGTGAATTAAAAAAAAACATTAAACCTATTTACTGCTACCTCTATGGTGCCGAATATATCATACAACTTTTTTTTTATTTGTTAAAAACTCAGACTCGGCACCTTCTTGGTGTTCTTTTTTAAATTTGCTTTGTACGCGGTTCTTTACGCGGCATTTTTTCACGTCATTGTTAAACCTTATATTAAAAACAAGAAACTTGAAAACAAGTGAAAAAACTAAAATGAGTGATTCTAGCGACGAGGAAGTTTGCTTGACGCCAACAGAATTGACTGAAACTGTTAATAATGCGCAAACGTTTTTTTTTTGCATTTAGTCATTTCCTCGCTGAGGTGGAATGAAAAGTTACGTGTTGCACTCGAGTGCAAAGATTTTTCACCTCGTGCTCTTTTGATTCCCTCGCTAACGCTCAGGATTCTAATTTTAGAATCCTTCGCTTGCTCGGTCATCAAAATTGAACACGCGGTTAAAAAGCAACTTTGCACTCTTGTATAACAAATAACTATTATTTATCCCTTACCTAAAACGGTTGCATTTTGAATGTTCAAGTTTTGTGCTCCAGGTTTATTAAGTTTTCGCCCCTGCTAGGTAATCATATCCAGAATTATTTCTTAGTGCTGATTGAATCCAGCTATTTCAATTCATCTCTATGTTTAATTTAAATTAATATTTTTAAAAGGTACCTACCTATAGTAGGCATTGATATAGTTATAAATGGATAGTCAATAAAATAAAATATGTGTTTAAATTAATACAATGTGTACCTAAGTACTTACCTACAAACCTTATTGTATAAATTTTCCATACTAGAGTACCTACTCAAGATAGTCAAAACAGACCGGTCGGCTTTGGGGTTAGGGACCCTAAGTCTCAAGTTAGGCCCCATATGGAGTACTGCTCTCATCTTTGGGCGGGAGTACCAAGATACCAACTTGACCCTTTTGACTCGGTTCAAAGGGGATGTGAGGATTGTTGACGATCCCAATGTCACAAACGGTATAGAACCTTTAAGCCTTCGGAGAGATGTTGCCTCCTTATGCGTGTTCTACCGCTTGTATAACGGGGTGTGCTCTGTGGAATTGTTTGACATGATACCCACGGCCACATTCTATCATCGCACCGCTCGCCATCGGCAGGGTGTTCATCCTCACCTCACACATTGGAAACTACAGGGTCACGTACCGTTCGATTTCAGAGGAACTTCCTCCCACGGACACTGCGATTGTGAAATGAACTCCCTGCTGAGGTTTTCGCCGGGGAATACAGTATGGGGTTCTTCAAAAGAGGAGTCAATAGGTTTCTGAAGGGTCGGCAACGCACCCGTGATGCCTCTGGTGTTGCAGGTGTCCATAGGCCGCTTTCCATCAGGTGGTCCGCATGCCTGTTTGCCACCGTCGTGGTAGGTATAAAAAAAAAAACTTTCAAGTCACCGGTCATGGGTTTGAATCCCATCCAGGACAAGCATGTACATGAAAGCGTCTGTATGTTCTGTCGCTAGATGTAAATATTTACTTAAATAAGTATGAATTTAAAAAGTACTACAAGCACAAGCTCTACTTAGAATCAGAGGGCTTACTCCCGACGCTTTCGAGTTCTAAATCTAAACGGGCTTTAATCGAAAAAATGTTATTTCGTACATATTTCGTACTCCTGCCACTATGCGACATTTGTAAATCGAATGGCGGGAACGACTTTACACGACAAACTTCCTTACAACGTCAAAATACACGATCAGTAAAAAGGTACTTTTTCAGGATCGAGTTATCTCATCTAGGATAAATTTATCTAATCTAAAAAATTACATCTAATGTACAAGATTTCGTTTAAGAAAAAATAAAGAATTGAATATTTATTTATTTCTGTAGAAACTAACCGTACACACACAACTTAGTTTATAATTCTGAAACGTCAAACACCGTTACCGATCGAATAGGTACATGTCAATCTTAGCGGCCATCTTGATTTTTTATTCGTACTGGTTCGGGATTAACCAATAGGAGTTCAAATTGAATTTTTTTGAATTTTTTTTAAAAACATTCGCTCATGTCCGAATTCTAGATGTTTCTTTTAATTTTGGCCATTACTGGTACCGTGGCCAAGACTGGTACACTTACTTACGATAGGTACCTATAGAAAAACTCCTACTTACGAGCGTGACTGAAAATTGCAGAAGTTCGAATTTTTAACTAATATTAAAAGCACTTATAAAGTACTAGTAAATAATGTACTTAGTTTAGTAGTATCTACGTACCTTTATTGTATTACTTTATTTACATTTCTTCTTAATTACCTACCTATTAACAATGATAAGGACTATTTATCGCCCTTATATTGTATACCTACCTAGGTACATTCCTAGTCGACTAATCCGCCCAGCTATGTGTCGAAGTTTATGTGAGTTGTACTTATACATATCGATCGTAATCTTATTAAGTATCGTTTCCACAAATCTGTACACAGATTTCATGTCTGAATGGGCTGAACGCTGTAGCTAGACTAAGTGACGCGAGCGATATCTTCGAGAAAAAAGTTTGGTGCCAAAAGTTAATTTGCTATCGAATCGTAGGCATGCTACGAAATATAAAAGATATGGGTATCCACTACAGTATTATTCTTGTATTTACTACACCGTGTCGTCCAATTTTAACTCGCTTAATAAGATTAATGTTTAAAAATGTTATCTACGTTTTACTTTTCCAGTTTGTAATTGATTGATATAGGTAGTTAGTTAGTTAGTTAAATAAAAAAAATATTAATACATAATAAAGGACTAATAAATCAATATATTTTCGCTGAAGTTTTGTGAACTTTAAACTATCTTGTGCACTTATAAGCTAATTTTCAATTGTTATGTTTCCATAGCGCGATGCAGGTTTCTGCAATCTATGAATTTAAATTATGTAGAGCCATCTATCCGGGAGTCGAGTAACCTTTATGACGTTCACCAAAGGAGGTCGCTATTTTTTATCTTAATTGAAAAAAAAATCTTTAAACCTGCCGATCATAATACCTACTGGTTACTTTTAATATATCTTAGCTTAGTATCTTAGTACCTAACCTACTAGATACCTACGGTTTCAATCTATCTGAGATTAGCTTAGATCGTTTTTGGTTCCCAAGCTTCTGAGAAACCTAACTTACTTTCGATACCATTTGAAACATACCTACCTAGGTATTTGTAACACAAACTTAACTAAAATTCTATTTAAAATTTTATTTTGGTTTTTAATGATAAATAAAGAAAAAGAGAGACAGTTTGAAAATATTTGAAATGTATCAAATTTATAAACTTTGTTGAAAAAGAACAATAAAATTGCTGACTATGTTGCCGGGTCTTCTTCACTGTCTAAGCTTTACAATTTTTGCTTTAAAAAATTTACGTCTCTTAGAGTAATTACCTAGTACTTCCTTATAAATAAATGCGAACTCAAATGGTCTGAAAAGCCCTCAAAACATTCTCGCTATCAGAATTCATGAATTACATTTTTTACGTTTACTCAATAGGTATTATTAAATCTTTGTTAAATAGTGCTTAACAACACTAATTATACTTTTATGTAGGACTTTAATAATTTTAATATACCTACTTATTAAATAAGTGTGTCTGTCTACTACTGTTCATTCCATACAAAAGCGCTCGAATCATCTTGATTCATGGGCAATTAAGGTGACTGCCAGCAGCCAAAACAATCGATCGTTGCAAATGGCCGTCTCGTTGACACGCACTTGTCGGTCGTGCGCGCCTCACTGTCTTTTTATGTCTGGTAAGTAACATCGATAATAAAAATCATCGATATTTTAAAGACATTACATATTAAACATGAAACATCAAAGAATTCATTTATGTAAATGATTATTTTGCCTACTTAGTAAATAAATATCTGGGCCATGACATATCTGATCCCGAACAGAATGTGTAGTGTGTACCTATTTATCGAAACCACACTACTTAAAATGTTCTCATAACTTCATAAATACATAACTACCTATATAGTTATGAAGCATAGGACAATCTTTCTTGTTCTTGTAAGTACATAAAATAAGTACCTACATAAAGGTTAGTCCATAGTGGGAACCGAATCCACTATGACGTCAGGGTATCTTTAACTACTACGTCAGCTTGGTCTGTCCATCAAATTACATAGAGTCCATTTAATAATAATACATACCTACCTAGCTACATTGCGTTAGGTTATATAGGTTTGTCAAATTAACAAATTAATAGTAGCGAATATTCTTTCAAATCTGTAGTATAAATACGGTATTTATATCGTCTCTATCCCAGTACATCATTGGGAGATCGGGAGTCTAGGTGGAACCGAAGGACTCAACCCTTTCCTAGTCAGCAGCTGGTCGAGAATAAAAAAATACAATATTAATTTTTAATTTACTATATTTATATTAATTTTTCGTGAGGATGCACCTAGCTACTAGTTACCTATTTAGACATAGAGTCATTTAGACATCTTTGGAGTAATTCAAACTCATTTTAACAATATGGTAAAGTAGGAGTGAAATTAGTACGTACCTATCGTAAGTGTACCAGTCGTGGCCACGGTACCAGTAATGGCCAAAAATTAAAACAAACATCTAGAATTCGAACATGAGCGAATGTTTTTACATTGGGATTACTGTGACATAGACTTTAGACATCGAACTATCTAAGTTTAGCGTTTTATTGAATTCAGTCAGTTACATGTACAAATATGCGCGAATACAAAGTGTAAGGTGATTTGAAATTGACAACGACGGCTTTTCTTAAGGAAATCGTTAATGCGGTGAGCAGAACGTTTCACTTGTAAAATAGTATTGCTTAATTAAAATCAAAATTAGTTTTGTTTCATGTGTTAACCATAAAATAAAGATAAACTTAGACTAAGACTGGGGTATCCATTAATGAATTTTCCCTGTCCAAGACTGGGTCACAAAACTACAACTTTTATTTGTTAAATTAATTGAATCCAGCTTTGCCGTATCTCACGCGCAACACATTACAAATATTAAATAAGGACTGGACTTTACAGTTTCACTAGATTCAGTGCTGAAACTTTCATAATTTAGGTAATATTTCACAAAAACCTGTTTTTTTTTCTTAAACTGGCCACCATTGGGTCATTTACCATACCAACACAGTGAGTGACCATCTATTATTGTGCATATTAAGATAGTCACTTTTATAAATAGTAAAATTGGGAATTTCAATTAGGTATTGGAAACACTTATGATGCTTATTAATAAAATCGACTACGAGTAACCATTCTGATAATTGAGCAAAAATGCAGAAACTAAATGATGTAAATGCGCGCAACATTATCGCGTCCTCGCTCGAATGATAAGAAATGGTTATTTATAATAATGATGACAAGAATTTAGCAGTTACAAATAGGTATGTACAATCTACAATTACTAACTGAGTGAACTTGACTTAAGGTTACCTACCTAATTGTGTAAATGGCCATAAACTTGTAAGATTTTTTAAAATTAATAACTCTAGGATTAAGTTGGTCCTATTGTTTACTCAGAATATTGAAAGTGTTTTTAGTCAGTTAATGTTGGTATCACATTATCATGATTCAATTATTATTAATAATACAATGCACAATTATATTTGATAAATAGGTAGGTATACGTGTTATTCACTCGGCTATCCCACAATACTCATGCAAATTCGGTATTAAATATGTAACTGTATTGTTATGCTTATCTATGTTTTGTAGGTAGAGCCAAAAAACTCTTTTCTAAATCCACAGAATACCTATAGGTACCTACATTATTTGGTACGGTCAATAGAAAAGTTAAGGTCAGAATTACACAAATAATCTCCCTTATTAAATAAGATTATAAATGGTTCTCTTTCCACACCACCAAGAGGTAAGAACCAGTGGTGCGTTTTTTTTAAAGAGGTCTCCCCAATAGGCCTAATCCTCTTTCTTCAGTGCAGCGTGAATGCCTGCAAGACAAGGAAGAGAGAGATAAAAAATAATTGAGTTTTCGGTTCACCCAGAAGTTAGTGAATTAAATTGTCCCACCAATCAAAGTTCGGTAACAACTCCAAGGTCTGAAATCGTGGTAGCGTACGCCGCGATTAGGTAATGTGTCAGGACTCAGGAATTGTGTCATTCAGTTACACGGAGGCGGTGCGTTTGCACCTCGATTATAATGAGTCGAGGGCAGTGTTCCTCGTCGGATTCGGAATAGCAGACAAAGCGACGGCAAATGCCTACTCCTACACAAGTAAATCGGCTCACTCCACTCCACTCCACATACATTACTATAAAGCTACCTACGTAGGTAGGTATAGGTAACAATTACACCATTTACACCAGACTAGCGTAAGTTAGTATATTACAAACCTGATTCAATAGATAATAATGAGTATTAGATACTGATTCTCATGCAAAATAAAATATCAATAGGTACTTTTTTAACAATTTCTGGATCATTTAGGTAGGTGCATTACAGTGATTGTAATTAATCTTAGTCCATAAAAATCTGGCGTTGTAGGTATATTACTATAATTGTTTCTGGTTTCCACAAATAATAAAAAGGGTTTCATATTTTCATGGATTTTTAATGGTGCTCTACTGCAATCGCAACATATACCTACCTATTTTCAAAAATATCTTCATTGTTACCTACCCAAAAATTAAACCCAGTATTTTTAAATCACTTACTATTTACCCAATCACAATCCCATCAAAGTATAGCTCACTAATGCACTGAATACTCACACGCATCACCGACTAAGCAACGGTTCCTAAATGCACATGGATAAATTGACAATTTTATAACAATCGTGCGAAAAGTTTTGTGGTGGCGGCCACGCACTCTTCAGGCTTGATTGCTTAAATTGAAAATGTATTTCTCAAATAATTATGTGAGCTTAGTCCCCGTACTTATCCTAGTCTCAAATTCATCACGTATCAATCAACCAATACAAAACACACAATTTTTCCAACCTAGAACGGACACAATTTAACTAGCTGTTTTATCCACCTTCTCTGCGGATCAGTGAAATTTTCCGTAATACAAACAGTGACGGATTAAGTCTTCTTGATGCCCTAAGCAATCCACGTCCATGGGGCCCCCTATCCTTATGTCAACTAGAATCAGTCTTTAAACCATTTTTGGTGACGTGAGAGTGAGACGTGAATTGACGTGATGCCCTAAGGATGGCTTTTTTTGTGCTTCTTCTGGTGCCCCCCCAGAAGTGATGTCCTAGGCAATTGCTTAATTTATTTAAGGGTTAATCTGTCACTGAATACAAAGTATCCTATGTGGTCTAGCACGCACTATTAGGTAGGTTTCTAGGCTTCGGTGGTCAGAAATCAAGATACCGTGTACCCGTAGTGACTTTGCATTTCTGTCCGCCGCCTGTCCATATGTCACAGCCATATTATTTGTAGCAGAAATCATATATTATATATAGTATTGTATTACTTTCGTTTAGCAGTTATCAGCTACACAATAATGAGAAATTAAATAAAAACTTCGGATTTTAAAACATAGAGACATACTTACATGAAACGGAACCCTGTGCAAAACCCGTAACCTATGAAATGCGTATATTAACTACGAATAGATAGGTATAGATAGTTTTGACAAACAAATGAATAAGTGGAACATGCTGATATCTGAGTGCACCTTCTGATGCACGGTCAAGAGAACTAACTAGCGTAAGGGCCTTATCAACTTTGATAGTGTTATGCTAAAAATAACAAATCGACATGGTTCATCATATCACAATCGTGGGAATACTATAAAATTAATAATTATTATAATTGACAAATTATTGTGTAATGCCATTACTTAACATGCGCTACAACATGTCTCTCTTTTCTCTGAGTAGTTAAAACTTCGTGTATGTAGATACCTACCTCTTATTTAGGTTAGTATTTAGTCAGAGTGGCAGAACCCTTAGGTATATAAAAAATGTAAGTAACACAAATCAGATCTGTCCGTCTTATTTAGTACCTAAATTACGAGACAACATTTTCAAGTAGCGGCAAATAAGGATGGTGAGAAAGAAATACCTAAGTATATAGAAAAATGAATTAATGACGGTAAATAAATACGTGGTGCAGTAAGTAAATACAACAGAATAACCATAAGGTTACATTTATTAACAGAATATCAGTACTTATATTATGTGTAAGGAATACTCCTTGAAGTTTGAATTATAATTACTTATAATTATAATTATTATTGTCTACATAATAAATTACTCATTTCTATTTAGCAGGTCATCTGTGCCTAGGTACTTTTGTCATGATTCAATTGATTTATAAACAAAGATAGAGAGTCCACTCAGCCTTATAATCGCAAAAAACCTAGGGAAATATATTATAAGTATAATATTATATTAGACTGGTCATTAGGCTGTAGGTACCTTTGGTTTTCTTTGTTTTTGATAGATGTCTTGACAAAATTGCATGATTATAGAACGAATAGCATGATCGGCGAACTTCTGATTTGTAAAACATTAGGTAACTATAATGCTTAACTTAGCTAGAGATATAGAGTTACCATTATCGTTAGGTAGCGGTCGAAGCCCCCTTATTGTTGCTCATGCACCAGTACCGCGCACACGTTACAAAACAACGTTACCTAGCTACCTACCTATCTACCTATACGCCTGAACCTCAAGATAGCCTCATTTTTTTTGCATTGTCCAAATCTTAACAAAATTTACGCATGTTACGGTTTTTGCTTTTAATTCCAGCACACTATTAAACTACGATACCTATGTTATTTAATAAAAAATTAGGTATGTGCTTTGTAAATAATGTTTAAAGCAAGCTCCGTTATCTATAGGTAGGTAGGTACCTATATAGGTAAGATACAGGTATCAAAAGGTAATAAAATGTTATTAAAACAACAATATGGAAAAGTTGTATTGATTTAGTCATAACGACCAAAGCATTTATCTCACAATTCTTAATATGTAGATACCTGTATCTTACCTATATAGGTACTTACCTACCTATAGATAACGGAGCTTGCTTTAAACATTATTTACAAAGCACATTATTTTTTATTAGTTTAATAGTGTATTGAGATAAAATCGTTTTTATTTTACATGTCATATGTGCTCTAGAATTACCATTATCACAAAAGTCGTAAAAGTCGTGTCAATTGATTAAACAATATTAGTGTAAATTATAATTATCTCTTCGTTCACTCAACTTATAATCGTTGGAAATTGGAAGATGTTGAGATAAATAGTTGTGACGTTGTAGACAGACAATAAACACCGAAGTCTCACCATAAGAGTTATTTTACCAAATTATCAACCACTTTTCAACTTTGTATCTGTAAAACTTTATAATGTTGAATATGAAGTTTAGTCGAAATTTTTGTTAAGTTATTTTATTTCAACACGTTGATAAAATTTGACTTTGATAGATTCGTTATTTCAGTAAAATCCCGACTTTCCATAAGGTAATGGTAATTGATATGCCATTAATATAAATACCCATCCGGCTAAAGCTTGTAAGTATCAGAAAAGTTTAGACAGCGTTTAATTTTTAACGATTAAAAAAGTTCCGACTCTTTCCTAGATTCTATTGCATATTATATGCGTGTTTTTACCTGCAATATGTAGTACCTACATGTATATAGCACCTAACTATGTAGGTACTTATAAACTTTTTGAAAGAAAATCTCTAAAACTGAAAATCGCGTCAATATCTATTTATTTTGTTGGTAAGTTGAACTAAGCAAACAGACAGACGCATATATTCCTATTATATACCTACTATGTCGCGTTGTGTTATATACTTTATCAATTTGTTAGGCTCGGTATGTCTGCAAATCTATGTAGCCTATGTAGGTACAATTGTACAAAATGAGCATATTTTAACCGTTGCAGACTTATTATTCAAAGGCTGTCGGAGGCGATCGCGATAGCAATCTTGACATGTCGTGGTACTAAAGACAATGGTAGATATATATTATAAGCGTTGAAGTTGAAGCAATCATAGGTTACCTAATTAAAATTTGCTGTGCGTGACGCGACCGTGAAGTGCCTTACTCGCTTATAGCATTACTTATAGGCTGCACACGTGCCTGTCAATGAACTTCGTAGACCATGCCAATAGCCCGACTACGACTACGACTACGCATAGAGACAGCTAAGAATCTAGACGCACAGATCTAACGTCATTTTGCACGCATCATATTTTCCTTTTAGGTACATAAGAGGAACATATAGTAGGTATTTACCTAACATTATTGATATAATGGAGAAAATACTGTTTTATTAATATTAGATCTGACTAATAAGTAATTAAATGATAACTTCTGTTAGCGCGATGAAAGTATCTAGATCTACTAACTTCCAAAACATTAAAATGCACGGCTTTGATCATGGGTAGGATTTAGTATCATTAAGAGATTTTATTCGAAATAGTAATACTTACTCGCTTGGGTCCTTATAGAATCACATATCACTTTGAGATCCGCCACAATATGAGAGATATGAATTTGCATTATATCTAGACTAAGGGCATCGAACTTATTTAACTTTATCCTATAGATAGACACTTAACATACCTACATAATATAAAAACTTAATAGATATTCAATGATAAATTTACTAACGGGCAAAAATGAGAACATTATCGGTGCGAGCAAGAAAGTCATCCTGTTCGGTATGTGTGACGAAAGTACGCGAAGGAGCTGGTGAGTCTGCCTGAACGCCTGGTGGCGGTTTCCGACGCTCATACAACTCCATGAGGTCCGCTGGCACTTGTGGCAGTTCTCGACCGGTCATATTAGGAGCTTGCGCGAAACCAAGCTTTGCCAAGAGGATTTCACGAATCACTCGCAGGTTGTGCTCGCGCGGGTTCTCTAAGGAGCGACAGGAAGCACACGCAACTTGAGACGGTGGTGGTTCTTGCAGGCAGGAAATGTCGGCAGCGACGGCCGCCAGCCACGCGGCCAGCAGCAGCAGGCTCGCGGGCCTGGCCCGCGGCCCGCGCGACGCGCCCAGAGGACGCGTGGTGCGGCAAAGCGGGGAGGCGGCGGCGTAGCGCGATGAGCGATGTGCGGCCGCGGGCGGCGCGTGCTACACTGCACACGACTCACACACACTCCTCGCCACTCGCACGTCGCTCACCACACCACACCACGCGGCGCTCCCCGGGTAGCTGCAGCCGGCAGGCCGCGCCGCCCCGCGCCGCGCGCCGCGTCGGCCTCCACCGGTCCCCGCCCGCCAGCCGCGACCGTCGACCGTCGCCGTACTGACTCATCGCCTAACAGCTAGGCGATGGCGCCAGGGTATTTTTTTGATAAGCTGGAAAGCGTCCTCCCAGTCATTTTGCCAGCCACCTGCTTTATTATTATCAGTCTGGTCTGACCAAGGCCAATCATAAAGTCTACTTTAAGGTCTTAGAGATTGATAAAGTTTTTTTACGTCAAGAAAAGCTTTTAAATTGAAAACTTTATAAGTATTATGTATAATTATATACCTATCTTGGGATACCTACATCATCTAAATATATATAATTAAGTCCCCGCCGCCTCTGTCTGTCTGAACGCGATGAACACAAAAACTACTGAACAGATTTTCATGCGGTTTTCACCAAATTACGGAGTATTTCATGGGGAAGGTTTTTATGTATATCTAATGATTGCCTGATTGCCAATTTTCATAAGTTACCTACTTATACAAAAGGCTTAAAGAAAGTATTTTTCGTCAATTATATCATAATCACCATGCCTTTCATTTATTTAATATGCTAAAGAACTACCTTGCCTTGTTTTAGATACAGAAGTGATACTGAGTCAACTAAAACATGTTTTATTCATGATCTAGGTACCCGCTTACCTTACCTAAGTAATTGAAATAGGAATCCCAAAATATACCAAATACTTAAAAAAAAATACATAGCTTCAATTGTTTACTTGCATACGATCAATTTGTGCCAAGCATATGCATGCTAACATTTCTAGAACATAGATTCAGTGTTGGAGTTCCGTGTAGGCATTGGTACATACAGATTCGATTTCTTCTGACTATACAAGGTTCGAAATTACTTATCATGAACTTTTCTTTTTTTTAATCTGATGTAGAATATCTTGATATCTGGATCAATAAGTAATAAATAGCTACTTATCTATGAATCGCTCAATTTTTTTTATGAAATCACTTAATTTGCTAACCCGTGAGACGGTGCGGTGTTGAACTCATTAGCACAACTAAGCTTAGGTTCAGAGATCATTAAAAGTGTTTTAGCGGTCAGTTATTTTGTGATTTAGAAGTAGGTAATAATTGTCCAAAGTTAAACGTAAACGGTAAACGTTAATCTTAACGTGACCATAGTTGGTCAGCACAAAAAGCCTAAAAGTAGCCTAGTTATACCTAGGTTCTGAGTTCTGACAATAAAGTGCAGCTGCCAGTGCTACCTATTGGCTATTAATGTACCTAAGTACAGGATTACAAAACAAATCACTTGTAATATGTTAAGGAACCTCATACAGAGCATTCGTGCAAACAGCCGATTCGCACTTTGCCGAGATATTTTGTTTATTTGACTAAAACACACGTGGTACCTATAGTTAATTATCTGTTAGAGAAGGTAAATATTTAGACAGAAACCTTGTAAAAAGAAGAAAATATCGCACAAATAGAAGCATCATTATTAGGTGATGCATGTATTTATTTTATACTTATAAATATGTACGCAAGTACTAGTGACTTCTCGCAGTTTCTCCCGCTTTCTGGGGGATCTTCAATTTTCCTGGGATAAAAAGTAGCCTATGTGTTAATCCAGGGTGTCAGCTAACCCCATAGTCCATACCAACGACGTGAAGAAGTAAAAAATATACCCACTCTCAAATTTTCGCCTTTTTTAGGGTTCCGTAGTAACTACGAACCCTTATAGCTTCGCCATGTCCGTCCGTCCGTCCGCGGGTAATCTCAGAGACGGTTGGTACTATAGAGCTGTAATTTATTATTGGTAGTATATTAACCGACAAAAAAACACATAAAATCTTGAAAAATATTTTCGGTTCCTCCCATACACGTACAACGGGAACATTTTTTTTTTTTCCTCCATTCCTATAGTGTGGCATATCGTTGGATAGCTTATTAAAAAATAGCAAAGGTTTGCTAAGAACGCTTTCCGATTCAGGGTTCCGTTCACGAAATATTAAGCTTTTATGCTGTAATTTAAGTTAGAGTCATGTGTCCCCCCCTCTAAAAACTAAACCATTGTTTGTAGATATGTAAAAAAATTCATGCTAGTATGGTAAATGACCCAATGGTGGCCAGTTTAAGAAAAAAAACTGGTTTTTGTGAAATATTACGAAAATTGTGAAAGTTTCAGCACTGAATATAGTGAAACTGTAAAGTCCAGTCCTTATTTAATATTTATAATGTGTTACGCGTGAGATACGGCAAAGCTGGATTCAATTAATTTAACAAATAAAAGTTGTAGTTTTGTGACCCAGTCTTGGCCAGGGAAAATCCATTAATGGATACCCCAGTCTTAGTCTTAGTTTATCTTTATTTTATGGCTCACACATGAAACAACACTAATTTTGATTTTAATTAAGCAATACTATTTTACAAGTGAAACTTTCTGCTCACCGCCTTAACGATTTCCTTAAGAAAAGCCGTCGTTGTCAGTTTCATATAACCTTACACTTTGTATTCGCGCAAATTTGTACATGTAACTGACTGAATTCAATAAAACGTTAAACTTAGATAGTTCGATGTCTAAAGTCTATGTCACAGTGATCCAAATGTAAAAACATTCGCTCATATCCGAATTCTAGATGTTTCTTTCTATTTTTGGCCATTACTGGTACCGTGGCCACCACTGGTACACTTACGATAGTACCTATATACGATGAATTTTAAAGGAAAACTATCACGGTTAAGTTGGCTTTTCAGGTTAACGAGTTATAGTCGCCCAAGTAATAAAGATCCTAAAAACAACCGAATACGATTTTTTACCATTTCGCTGCCACCTCAATATTAAAAATACGCGTGTCCTAACACGCTCTTGGCCGGTTTTTTATTAGTAGGATTAGTAGTATGTATACATGTACAGCTTGGCAAATAAGAGTCTGATGCGGTGACAGTTGGAACTAAAAATCGATGATTGTGGCAACATGCTTCACTTGTCAACTGCAAGTACATTCTGTGTCAACAGTGCGTGTATTGTAGTTGTTTTTCGTAAATTTCCCTAAATTATCAGCTTACGTTGCATAATTTACTATTCAAAATGAATAAAAATATTCGCAGTAGTGGCAGAACAGTGATTTACCACGTCCTTACGCGGTGTTTGGCCGAATCTCAAGCGGGATAAGTTTTGTCCGATATCGACAATGTTTACCAAAGAACTGCTGATATGACAGGTATTTATGTACCTTAAATAAGTCATTGTACCTTAAAATAAGGTTTTATAAATGTTTTCCGTGCGTAGTTTTGTTGATACGCAGATTAAAGTAAGTTTTAGTGTTGTTTATAGAAATTTAAAGTTGAGGTTATGTTTTGTAGTTTAAAAAGTCTCGTATACTCTAACCTCCATTATTGATACTTGATAATAATGAGTCGGAAACTAATAATAAGAAACTTTATTTTTGTTTTAGGAACAACTGTCAACACAGTAAGAAAAATTGCTAAAGTAGGTGAAACAAATGTCATCTCAGTGATTTTTCAGAATATTCTATTGATTCTGAAGTGGCAGGAAGCTCGAGCCAAAATGTGGACTTTTCTGGGATCAAGTACTCAGATGAAAGTGTTTTTGAATAGTTTGCATTGTAATAAAATATTGCTTTTAAAAAATGTGTTTTTTTCTTAACCTCGTACCCAAATTATTATCATCAATTCCTAACAATCCCACAATTAGACTGCCCTCGGAGGCATGATTATTTGTCTGTCATGTCTGTGGGAGGTATCCAGCACCGCCCACTATTAACATTGTAAATACTGGACATTTAAGCCTTCCGAGGGACGGAACCACTCGGGCTTGGAATCATATCCCAAAAATAATAAGTATCAAAAAGTTTTCAGTCGTAGTATCCGGGGTTGCCACAGGTGCGACAGGAGCGACCTCATTTATTCCACACTCTTTTTTGCCAAGCTGTAGGTAGGTTTACAAGAGTGAAGACGTAAACTTTGAAATTACAATTTTTTATTCTATTAATCATTGATTTTTATATACCTACGTGCGTAAAGGGTACATGTATTAATTATGCCGATTGCCGATCATGGGATTCCCACTCTGATGGCTGAGACCCTGGGTGTAAAAAGGTATTTAGGTATGAATTTTATAATTAGTATTTCAACTATCTGGTTACCATAGTACAATGGTTACGCGGCTTATTATAAATTGGCCATACGTGTGAAAAATGTACCAGGACATTTATAAAATTAATAAATTTGAAGGTATTACATACTGTACAGTTTGGCAAAAAAGTCCTGAAACGGAACTAAAATATTTGATCATTGGCAACACTCGCTCTGTCTTGTCGAGTAAGGTACACATTCTGTCATTTATTTGTTTTTCGTGTTTATTATTATTTATTTGCGTTATTGTGGTGATACTGGTGACCCATTGTGTTCATAATGAACAGATCTGTTATTCCCAGCTCCGCAAGAAAGAAAAATTTTAAAGTGTACGCTGTGTACGTGAGAACTGAGATGTTTGGCGGAACTTGAGGCCGGACAAATTTCATCCGATTTCAACGATATGTATAAAAGAACCGCTGAAATGACAGGTAAAATTATATTTTATTCATGTAATCAGATGTAACGTGTGCATTTCAAGGTGCTATATCTAGTATAAACCTTTCATACAATTATTGAAATGTACATTCACGAATTTGAGGTTATGTTTACAAAACACATTCGGATTGCAGTGCGTTCGTATAATTTTGATACTTTTTATCAATATTGCATAAATCACTAAACAAAAATAACTCCTTAAAGTATTTTTAGGTAAATCCATCAGACAGATAGAAATACAAAGAAACAAAGGTGTTTTAAATTTACTGTGATATGTAATCGCAAATTTTTTGTTTTTTTATTTTATGTTATTGTTCCAGGCGCGTTGAACAAGCGTTTCAGTTCACGACTAGAAAAAATCATGTCAACATGTCATGAAAATAGAAGAAGGTTATCTTCGAAGGGGGCAAATTCTTTATAGTGATATTGAAAAAATTATCATAAACCTACAAGATGAAAGCAACAGTAGTGACACATCTGAAGATAGCCAGCAGAGTTTTGGTGAAAGCACACACCAAGACATGGATGAAGACTTTTCGGGCGTGGAATACTTAGCGGAAAACATTTTTGAGTCTGATTAAAATATCGATTCTGACTTTTTTTTTCTTAATGTTTGTTAAATTAATAACTACAAATGTTGTCGTTCTAGACACAAATCGTTTCAGAGGTTTTCATTTTTTCATTTAACCCACCAATATTCATATTAATTGTCAAAAAAAAACGAGTATCAAAACCGTTTTTGTCGTACTATATAGGGTTGCAACATGCACGATAGTGGCGCCACCATTAATTTCACGACTTTTTGGCCAAGCTGTATGTACTATCTGTTTGTATTGTCTACCGACAATCACTTTTAAGTTCATAACATGTTTTATAGATCTATTTTATTGTCTGTGGATAAATGTTGGCAATTGAGTAAAACCATCATCTGTGAGTGATGTGAGTGATCTGTCAGGACTGTCAGACAGTGATTAAACTGACTGGCAGACAAAGATAAATAAACAAAAAACAATCCATGAATTCCATGGTCTATCCGTGGGTCTATCTATCGATATTATTGCATTGATAATCAAAGCCAAATATCTAATTATTTACATAATGGAGAAATGTCGATTATGTTTATGTAATAGAAGAAATCTGCGTTCAATTCGTGTAACGGACGGAGATGTATCATTCGCAGACATGATTTTTGCAGTAGCAAATGTAAAGGTTTGTTTCTACTTAAATTGCCTATTATATATATAATACTATTATTAATAGTCCTTTTTGATAAAACAAATAATACATTGATATAGCTAAGTAACAACTGACAAAAACTGACTGTAACATTTATTTTCCCAAGATTATGAAAGAGGAAGAAACTGGCTATATATGTAAATTATGTGTAGAAAAACTCAAAGATGCCTATGATTTTAGAATATTAATTCAAAGGTGAGTTTTTTCTTTTTGTTAAAAGTTGTATATCTATATACCTATGCTGGTTGGTATTTAAAGTTACTGTGGCTATAAAACCTCTGAAGATGGGTTTGGTTTGGTATTTCCACATAATTTATGGTAAATATAGATGTGTCTGAACATGTTGTTTTGTATTGTCTTGAGCAAAAGTATAAATGTAAATAAGAAATTAGCAAAGTGGGATAAAGGAATACGACTAGTTATAGGTACTTAGATATTAATTTTGTATTTTAATCTTAATAAACTAGCACATCCTTCTCTCTAGCAATAGCTAATATAATTGTTTATATTGTAGTATAGGTATATTTACTGTTATGATACAACAAAGCTTTCATATAATTAATACTGTTTAAATGAAGTATTATTACAACATACAATTCCCATTTGCTATTCTAGGTCAGATATGGCCCTGCGTGAGAATGGTACAAAAAGGATTCAGTTCAATAACTTGAATGATATCAAAGTAGAGATTGAAATTATTAAGAATGAACCCCAGGACATAATAAGACCATCTAACAATATTGTTGAGACATGTTTTAAAGATGGTGTGACATCAGTTTGTTACAATGAAACAATTATTAAAAAAAAATATGATATATTGTCTACTGATGGCCCTGTTAATCAAAAGCAACCCGTTAGTGTTATGGAATTTCTTGAGAATTTCAATCCTGATGATGATGATAGCCATGGTTATGTAAGTATGCGATTTATTACCCCTATTGCTATCCTGCTTCAAAGTTAAGACTAGGTGAACAAAATTATTCACTTAAAAATTTTTTGACTTTATATACTATAACATACAGACATAAATACTACATAAGAAACTATTAACATGGAACTTGACTAAGGTAAGAGTTCCCTTTTCATTGCTATTCAAAATTCGGAAATATGTTCAAATCCCACCCAGGACAAACATTTGTATGCATGAATATGTCTGTTTGTCCTCTGTCTGGATGTAACTATCTATATAAGTATGTATTTAAAAGTAGTATATCAGCTATCTGGTTACCATATCACAAGCTCTGCTTAGTTTGGAATCAGATTGGCCGTGTGTGAAAAATGTCCCAGGATATTTATTTATTTTTTTATTCAGTTTCGGCCCTAAAGATTTACTTACACATCTTTTATACTATGTATTTCATTATTGATTTTATTAATATACAGGATTGTGCAGATGATGTACAAGAATACGTCCATGATGCATATGACGATTGTTTACTGTCGCAGCCACTAGGAACAAGGAAAAAAAATAAGTCTAAACATAATAATAATGGTATGCTTCAAAGCTTTAGTTATACAACATATGAGATAAAAACAATAACTGTCTAAAAATATATTGAATTATCCACAGTTCAAGAAGACGATGACTACACCCCATCCAAGCTACAGCAAAGGAAACAAAAACTTAAAAATACCAAGAAGGATATGTATAAAGGTATAGTATAGTTGGTACCTAATCCCAGATTGAAGTAGTAAGAAGAATGAAGTAATGCTAATGCCTAAATATCACACTAGCTGCCTCCGCGCGGTTTCACCCGCATAGGTGAAAACTTTTTAAATTGCCACAGTACTTTTTGAGTTTATTCATTACAAGCATAAACAAAAATACAATTTATTCCTCTTTATAATACATATTAGTGTAGATTTAAGGAATACCATCCAATGACAGAAAATTTTGATCATATGCTTGATAACGTCATCACTTGCTGTTTAATTTTCATCTATTGTATTTATCTAATAACAATAATTCATAAGATCAATTCAAAATAAGAAAACAAAAATATTACATAACTGCACTACCATGTTAATTCTAATTAATAATAATTGTTTTTTCTTAACAGCATCACAAAACAATAAATTATCAATATTTCTACCAATCAAGCCAGTATTTTTAGAAGATGTGAGAGTAAAAGCAACCCCAAGCACCCAAAATTGCACTTCAAGAAAGAGAAGAGTATCTAAAATACCAAGAAAATATTGTGATAGTGCTAAAAAGAAAATATGTCCGTACTGTGGAAAACTTATGACTTCTTTAAAATATCATATCTTACTACATACGGGTAAGTCGTAGTCGTAGGTATGATTTTTTACGATTATAACTATTGTAAATAAAATAAAAAATATAAATTTAACGATTATAAATTGTATTAAATCTTAAAAGATCCTTATAGAATTACGTTCCGCCTATGTTATTTATTCTTAATAAATTAATCTTATTTACAAATCTATAATCGGTAATCTTTGTCCACTTTAGCTGTCGAATATCTAAATACATATAACTATAAGTATAGAGCTAAAAATATAATATGCTTCACTGTGTTGCTCAAAAGTTATATACCTACGGTATACATACGATACGATACGGTGGACTTAATATTCTCCAAGTAACGTCCTCATTGCAAGTTTTTTAATTGAAAACCTTCTCTAAGGGTCTATATAGAACATTTGACATTTATATTATTTCAGCCAGTAACAGATATTTTAAGAAGCACACAAGCGTTATAACTTGGATTTTTATTAATTTGATGTTTTTTTTTATATTTTAGAACAGCGGAATTTTAAATGTGACAAATGTTCTAAAGCTTTTGTTACTGAAAAGGCTTTGGAAATACACAAGAGAATACATTCCCAGACCAAAGATTTTAAATGTGACCAATGCGTAGCTGCTTTTAATACTAAGAACGCATTGAAGAGGTATGTTCCACCTTAAATATTTAATCAACAAAACAAAAACTAAAATCCTATATGCACGGACATAAATAATGTCTTCATACACAACTAGAATAAAAAGTTTTCGAACTTTTAGAGGATTACTAATCTAATATTACCATTACAAAAAAGTGTTTACATACTTAGGTTAACCGGTTTCCGAGTTAAAGCGGGACTAACGGACCAATAATTTTTTGTATAAATATATAGAATAGACAAATAACTTTAGATGATAAGGTTTACCAGAATTATTTAACTGTCGCTCGCTATTTAACACTTGACGATATAATCATCTTAATTAATTAACTTGGACAATTTTATTTTCAGCCATATACTCATGCATATCGATGTTAAAAATTATATTTGCAATGTGTGCAATAAGGCCTTTAAACGGGTATGTATAATTGATTCTGAATACTCACTTAAAGTTGGAAATGGTATGAACTAATTGTATTTTAAACCTTTTGCCACGCGTATCTATAAGGAAATGACGCCAATTATTTTTTAGGCTTAGGTCTTGGGCCTGGGAAAGTGGGAAACAATTAGGAAATTTTTGAAATACATTGTGTTAGGAAATTAATATACAAGTTATCTCACGGAACTTAAACTATTGAAAGATTTAATACATTATGCAAAAAGTAAATGGGTATATGCCGTGGTTAAAGAAATCCAGCAACATAAATTTAGGTTCTTACCAATTAATAAAGAATCACTGGTCTTTCAACAGTGTCTTGTTAGTTCTTATACATCAAACTACAAAATTAAAGGCCGTTATTAGATTATTTATTCGTGGATGTATAGAATCGTATTTTTAGACATTCACGTACAGTATTTTCATATAATAAATACCTAAATTAAAATATGGTTTATGTTATCTTACTATTGTGGTATTAAGAAGATATAGATCACACTATAATGACCTCAAAGCTCATGTAAAATCGTAACCACAACTCTGTAAGGCATTGTCGATTTATATTTACCTTTCAGAAAACAGCACTAGCGCGGCACATTAGGATTCATAATTCTATCAACAAGACCTATTTCTGCGAGTTGTGTAATATGTCTTTCAATACGACCTGTGGATTAAAACATCACATGAGAGTACACACTGGCGAACGGCCTTTCAAGTGTGAGGTATTGTAGTCAAATAATTATTAAGACAATCAACTTCTGTTTGTGGATATTGAAATATATGTAATAAAAACAAACCTTTTTCAGATTTGCTCTCAACCCTATAGTTACAAGCACGACTTCAACCGACATTGTTTTAAAAAGCACGGTGTATTCATAAAAAGAAGATCAGTTTATGTTATGAATGAAGAAGTTTTAAAGACAGAGCGTGCCCTTATGAGAGACTTGATGCTGAAAATGAATGGTGTCATCAAGGATGATAAACCACTAAACCCTTTTACTGGTCCACAAGCGGCGATTGCTTTCGAGCAAACTATTAAAGCATTAGATGCAAGGCAGATTCCTATAGACTTGCAATTGTGAATATTTTTACAATGATGCACATTTTATACCACACGCCGCAAGTTTCATTAGCATTTGACACAATGATATAAAATATGCCGTGTGATGCGGTACAGAGTGGCAATATGCAAAATAATTTGAATTATATTATATCAGAAAAGTTTGTTAAATAGGTAGTCGACGGTAATTTTTTTTTACATAATAATGCTTAGATTCTAATAGCTGTCTCTCAAATTTAAATGTTTATTTATTTGATTTATATGGCAAATTGTTTGTAATAAATAACAGTTGTAATAATTATATATACTTATAAAAAGGAATGTTTTTATTTACTTATCCCGATGCTAATCATAGAAAAACCTGCATTTAAAGTTTTTACCCAAACCTAGGCTGAGTACCTATAAAGTTGTGCCGGTTAACTTGGTCGTAACCTACTACGTATATAAATATTTGGTTGGAATAATCGATGCTATGGGTAGCACCAAGCGAATAGACAATTAGAAATGCTACAAATACGTACTTACAGAAATGAATATAATATATAGGTACTATTATATACATATAACAAAAGTTAGAATAAAACCTTCAGCCATAGGTACATTCGCTGACATAAGTAGTAGAATATAAATATCTTGGGACATTTTTTCACACCAGGCCAATTTTATTCCAAATTAAGCAGCGCTTGAGGACAAGATAGCTGATATACCTACTATATGATCATATACTACTTTTAAATTCATATCTACTTATATAGATATTTACATCCAAACACAGTACAAAGAAACATATTTATCCATATAATGTTTGTTCTGGAGGAGATTCGAACCCACGACTACCGGCTAGAAAGTCAGCGTCACTGACCACAAAGCCAACCGGCCTGTTTGTTGTAAACAAAGTAAAGTTACTATGACTCGTACGTCAATTTATCTAAGCAGGTTTGCTTAGATAAATTGACAAATGTTTATAAATGCGGATGTTTGTTAGGAAGATTGTTACTCTTCACACCAGAACGGCTAAAGGAATCTAGATGACAATTCATGTTTAGCTAAAATAAGAGAGATTTTTTACCCCGGTAATATTGAAGATATGGACCGCGGGTAAAACCGCTGGAAACACTAGTTAGATAATAAATAACCTACATCATCTTTCGACTAGGCAGCGAATAGGTAGGTACCTACTTACTCTACGCGATCAATACATCAATCCTGCCTACCTTCTCTGGAAACTATTGTTACCATAACACCCGATACCTCACAAAGCCCTCATCACGATCCCATTTATAAATAACTCAATTAACACAAGATCTTGTTTCTAGTTAATGGATCTTTTCATGGAGCTTTCAATCATTTTCACTAAGGTGCCTATATAAGGAAATATAAATTCCGATAATGTCAGTATTTTATGGAAACTGTTCGCTGCAACATCACCATGGTAAGAATGTTTATTTTTTCTTGTGACCTAAGTACATATATACATTTCACACTTTAATTCTATTGTGCTTATATTATTTACAATACTTTAATGTAATAGGTGTCTTCTTATTTGATTTCACTTTTAATTCACAGACTTAACTGTTTTCAGATTACAAGAGTGATTGTGATTGGAATAGTATGTACTGGAACTTTGTTAAGCATGCAATCATTAATACCAAAAGCTCTGGCATATAAAAAGACCTCTGACATTGATGAATTCATGGTAGAAGATCAGAGAACCCATAAAAGGCAAAATTACGTAGTTCAGAGGGCAAGAAACAATGACATAATAAGAAATATTGAAAACACAGGTGTATCATTTAACACAGAGCCATTTGACCCAGATGCTACTCCTGAAGAACTGACTGCTTTCATCGTTGACTATACTAACTTGATGAAAAATGATGTAATTCTATTGGACAACTCGGTTGAAACAAGAACCAGAAAAAGAGGAAATTTAAAAGTCGAAAAATACAACGTAAGTGAAGCTAAAATCGTTATAATCCAAGTTAAAAATTGCTTGTTTTAAATTTATGATTAAATTAGTTATTAGTGTCTACCTTCATGTTATATAAAATAATGTAGGTACTATCTACAGTCAAAACATATTAACATTTTGAAAATATAAATACAAGGAAACATTTTAATACATATGGTACAGAAATATAAAAGTAAGTAAGAAACACAAAAAATAGTTCAGTCACTAGACTTTGTGACATGCATTCTAAAATATTATATACTAGCTGCCTCCCCGCGGTTTTACCCGCGTAGTTCCCGTTCCCGTGGGAACACAGGGATAAAATATAGCCTATATTACTCGGGGATAATGTAGCTTTCCAAAGGTGAAAGAATTTTTGAAATCGGTCCAGTAGTTTCGGAGCCTATTCATTACAAACAAACAAATCTTTCCTCTTTATAATATTAGTATAGATATCATTTGCAATAAATCCTTTCACAGCAAGCTATACCGGATCCTCCGTGTACCTGTAACTACAGTGTAAGTATAAATACTTAGAATTAATAATGATAGCCAGTCTAATAAAATTTGTATATCTACCAATGGAACTTTTGCAGGAGTGAGATACCTATTTACCACTTACAATATCTACCTACTTATCACTGTTTTGTTACACAATGTAAAGTAGACATCTTACTTTTATTATTTCTTGATTGACTTTTTAGGAAGAAACGATGTACTTCGGCGAATATAGCTTCCCACAGTATGTAAAAATTAGAAACTGCAGCATAGAACAACAGTTGTGCACTGAACCATACAAATGCAAGGAGATTTCATATGACGTGAGTTAATACCTATTTGATGCATTTCACAAAAGCTTATTAAAGTACCTATCCTGATCAAAAAGAATCAATTTGCATTATGTATTTCCGGCCTTCTGATATCGTATTACTATTTCAGCTGGCGATACTTAAGAAGTCCAAAGAAGTTTCTGATGTATTTGTACCTAAGGATCTCGAAAAAAGGTGGAGCGCCGTGAAGCTTTCAATCAGTGTCGGGTGTGTCTGCTCAAATCAATATACAACACACCCTTGATTATTTGTTCCACGTGCATATTGATAAAACAATTCGGCTATGATGTACTTACTGGTTAATGTAACCATTAATGTAATTCAATAAAATAATAAATATATTTTTTATTTTTACTCCTTGTTTTATTAAATGATTAAATCGTACTAACAAGTAACCGGTACGTTTTTCATACATTTAGAATCTGGCTATAAAGTAATATTCTCATGATACATTAGTGAGAGTTTTAGGAGTGTGTTCATGAAATAAAAGTATAATTACTTACTCATAAACTTATATTACTTTACTAAAATATGTTTACAATAAACTCTTTATAACCAGTATTAATATAAAACTCGAACTGAAACAATTATTACATGAACTAAATGTCATACAACATGACTTCATTTAATAACATATTGTTAATTAGTGATAAATCATATCACGTGATTAAAATGAGTTACCTAGAATTAGACAGTGTACTCAGTAGCGTGGTGTGGTACCGTCTCATGCGCGCCGGGTGTGGGGACGTCGCTCAGCTGAGGCATAATATGTGAAATAGCCACTCTAGTTTCATTCACCATACCCATTTCCCGGCGAAGAATGTCTTCCGTGACCGTGTGTATTGACTTAAACTTAAGGTTGACTCCGTGGACTTTATAAACGTGGTTGTTCAAATTTACTTTATAGCTGAACGCGACGTTGCAAACCTGTAAATTAAAGGTAAAGGTATTATAGCTAAAACATAAAAATATATCTTACAAACAATTTTAGTTGTTACATGAAATGTTAAAATAATAACATAAATATAAACGCATTAAAAACTTTTGAAGAATTCAAATTCATCATCTTTCTAAAAGTAACCTTAATAACTACCACAGCGCTTAAATATTGTTCAGCCTGAAGAAACTGAAGCATGTTTATAAACTTTCATTTCCAATTGGATAAAACCAAACTATGGGAGAATATACAAAAATAAATTGAGATTTTTAACTATGTCACATTATCAGCTGACAATATCGTCCAATTAGGTTTCATAAAAGAGGATTTATCAGTAGAATTCGACATAAATATATCCAATCCACTGACCTCGCAAGTGAAAGGCCTATCCCCAGTATGTGTACGCTCGTGATTCTGCAGATGGTGACTTTGCATAAAACTCTTACTGCAGATGTCACAGTTGAACCTTTTGTCACCGGCATGGATCTTCATATGTCGGCGTAGGCCGGTCATCTGTAACAGAATTAGTATATGGAGTGTGGACGCACCTGGCAGGTGTAGGGCCGTTCGCCGGTGTGCATTCGCTCGTGGTTTTGCAACTGATGTTTCGCGTTGAAGGACATGGTGCACGTGCCGCATTTGAACGGTTTGTAACCAGAGTGTATGCGCAGGTGCCGGTTCAGATCGCAACGCTGAAATAGGTACATCATTTGCTCTTTTGACAAAACTATCAAGTTTTATAGTCTAAGAAATAATGTATCAAATTAATACTTTACGATTCAGTATATGAAAATAATTATACGTGAACACAATAGTTATGTAGGTACATGAATTCTATAAAACAATATAAACATAATTTGTCGAATTGAAAAGTACAAGTTTCTGAAGTCGGTAATTAAAGGCCGTTAAGTGCGCGACTTATTAGACAAGGGCACAATAATATTATAAGAGATCTTTATTTTGTATGGTGTAATTACATACTAGCATATTTTGTTAATTATGTACGACAAAGTATTTTTTTACTGTCTATCAAAAATTCTGGACTTTAATCTTATTATTTTTGTAGTCAATTATGTAACATTACCTTCACACAATTTTGTGTTTTCATATATAAATTATCAGACTCTCAATCAATAAGTGATAGATTCATAAGAACAATAGCAACAATTTTTGAATAAAAGATTAAAAAAAAAAAACAAAAAACTCATTTTACAGGAATACACTACATCACACTAATTTTATATAATACACTTACTGCAATAAACTTCTTGGTACATAAATTGCAGGAAAACGGTCGTTCGCCTTTGTGGATTAAATTATGTCTGAAAAAGAATTAACGAGTTATCAGTTATATGTATTTCTGAAACAGTGAGACTCTTGACTTGTTTTTTTATAGATTTACTGTTGATGATTGAAATATAATCATATTTTTAAACCTTTATTTACCTGACTAAAGATTTTTGACTATAGAATCCAGCACCACAAATCTCACAAATATGGTCCTTTATCCCAGAGTGCTGTTTGGAATGCGCTAGGAGATTACTCTTCTGTGCAAATGTTCTGGGGCATTGACTGCATGTGTATCTTTTCTTCTCTGTTAGACAAAAGTGGAGTCATATTAAGAAAATGGCACTAAAATTGTAAACAAAATAGTAATCAGAAAGAAATTCAATTGATGCCATGCACTTGCACCATGCAAGACCAATATACCAGGCCACAATAAATGTAAGTTTTCAAAGAGGATGAATAAATGATAGTTTCATGCAACAATAGCCAGATTTTGGCTTTCATGGATTGCCGGAAAAACTGTGTGTGTACATATAAAGACAATATACCTTGATGGGTGGCAATATGATTGCCAAGTGTGAATGTCAGTATTCCACAAACAGGGCACACAAGTTTCTCCCGTTGTTTAGCACCGGCTGTCTTGACCATTCTCACAGGTTTCTCTCTACGTACTCTTGGTCCTTCAACAGCAAGAGGAGAACTTTTAACCCGGTTGGGGTAGCCAGTATGTACTTTTAATATAGTTGCATCTTTTGGTCTCTTCAATAGAATGGGTGAACCCCTATTTCCGTTTTTCAGTATTGGATCTGGAAATAAGTTACAAAACATTTTAATAGTTGTGTGCATAATGTGAGTTGTTTTCTCCTATTAAGAAAAATAATAACTTATAAACTTATGACCAAGTATGCTTTAAAAAATATTTACTTACAGCAAGTTATAGTAGTAGCCGCTTTGCGACTATCAGTTCTGATTCTATCCCCTTCATCCTTATACTTTTTGATCACTTTAATTTTTCTTAACACTGGTTTACCTTTAAAAACTTTAATATCTGCTAATTTAGGCTTTTTGAATTTAGTTTTTGGTTTTTCAGTCGGTGGAACATAATCATCGTCATCATCATCATGAAATAAATCATCATCCAAATATTCTTCCTGTTGGCAATAAGAAAACATGATGTTTATTACCACATAACAAATTTAACATAATAATTATCAGCGTACACGGAAAAAACAGTTACTTTGCTGTTTATTAATGGAATACAAAAAGCCAATAAGAACCCTCAAAGTGCTGGTGTAAGGTACATGAGTTGTCTATTATGGTAATAAATTTTGAGATTACAAAGCAATTTTCTAGAGTTATTAATGATAGGTAATAGGTTACAGGTACTCTAGTATTCAATATCTAGAAATAAACTTTTAATTATACCCACATTAAGTTCATCACTTTTAGGTGACAATTTAGTTGTCTTCCAAGTTATATCTACTTCTTGATTAAAAATGTCCTCTTTTGTTTCTTCAGCACCAGGGTCAACTTTTCTTATAACAGTATTTGCAATAACAATATCCTTTCCATCAATTGCATCAACAGGATTTGTAACAGTAGCCTCACTATCTTGCAAATCTATCTCCATCTCCCACATAGGTTCTGATTTAATCGTCAGAGGTCCAATCTCACTTTTAATATCAGTAAAAGAATCAAAAGCAATTTTCTTTGTTGGTATTTGACACTTTATCTTGTCCAACATTTTTCTCAGCTTTCTCTCGGACCTGTTGAGGAATAACTAACACTCAACAAGAATATATATCATGGGATATTCTTTAGCTGATCACAAACTTATATAAATACATAGAGAATAGAACTAATACAGTTAATTATTAACAGTTTTCATAAAATACAATAAGTAAATGAAACATACCTTTCAGCCACTGTCTTGAGAAGATATGCCTTTTCCAAAGTAATGCAACACTTATGGCATATCTTTTCTGGAAGGCCATCATTAGAGGAAACCTGCAAGTGTTTATGATATATACTTCATGCTATATGACTAGCAACAATGTGTAAATAATGAAAACACTAATTTTCAATATTTTTAAGCTTATTAGCTTATATTTTTATGCAACAATTTGTTTTGGTTTGTTAACCAGTTGTTTAGAAGATGTAGCATAAAAAGGTGCAAGCTGCAAAAGTGAGAGATTTTAAGAGAATAAAGATCCATCTATAGGAACTGTATTGTCTTGTCGAAAATCATTTTTGTTATAAATAACAAACCAAAAACCATTCAATAGTTCTAATATCAATAGTTGCTAGGGCGGTATCTTCTGCTACTTCACTACTGCAGCTTTTTATTTTATTATAGCCAACCAAACAGAACACGACTATTATATGCCGTCTTTCCTGCATAGTAAGATAATGTTATAAAACAATACATTAAAAGAATGAAATTCATTTAAACAGATTACCTTGACATCTGCTATTGCTGTAAGCATTTCAGCATAATTACCAGATAATTTATATCTGAAGAGAGGGCACAAAGGTTTTTTATTCGTCAAACATATACGACATGATTTCATGTCAATAGTATCATTGGATTCAAACATTTTTCAACTCCTAAGTGATGATACTAATCCGTGAATATCGAAGATTTATTCAAGTTGTCAATGAATATTCTCTGCCACTAAAACTACGAACCACCGCGTTGCGTTTTCACCTCACTACGACGCCATTGATAAAATGTTGCCAACGACAATAGTATTGTTCGTCGTTCGTTTGCATGGTTCTGAATTTCTGATAGTTTAAAAATAAACAGGCCTTGTGCGTAAGTCGGTCGTTACATATAATATCCTAAAAATATAAAAAAAAAATTTGTAGAAAACATTTCCGTTTCATGGGATAAGAGTACTATCTAACCTCGACAACCGAAACGCATCAATTTGCGCGGTGAGGAGACAAGGTGATGCCTACTTTAACGTTTTTAATGTCGGATCAAATCAAACGTCCTAGCAACTGTCAAGTTAAACCAAAAATCAAATAGCCGTTGAATGAATCAATGTAATTATCATTTATTGAAAAATTGCTAATTTTTTTTTACTTTTTATTAAGAACAACTACTTAATAATTTCGTTTAAATTATCAATTTCGATATAAAAGCGCCGCGTTTTAAAAACGCTGTCGTGTGAACATATATTTACAGCTTGGCAAAAAAGAGTGTGGAATAAATGAGGTCGCTACTATCGCACCTGTGGCAACCCCGGATAGTACGACTGAAAACTTTTTGATACTTGTTATTTTTGGGATATGATTCCAATCCCGAGTGGTTCAATCCCTCGGAAGGCTTAAATGTCCAGTATTTACAATGTTTATAGTGGGCGGTGGTGAATACCTCCCACAGACATGACAGACAAATAATCATGCCTCCGAGGGCAGTCTAATTGTGGGATTGTTAGGAATTGATGATAATAATTTGGGTACGAGGTTAAGAAAAAAACACTTTTTTTAAAAGCAATATTTTATTACCATGCAAACTATTCAAAAACACTTTCATCTAAGTATTTGATCCCAGAAAAGTCCACATTTTGGCTCGAGCTTTCTGCCACTTCAGAATCACTAGAATATTCTGAAAAATCACTGAGATGACATTTGTTTCACCTACTTTGACAATTTTTCTTACTGTGTTGACAGTTGTTCCTAAAACAAAAATAAAGTTTCTTATTATTAGTTTCCGACTCATTATTATCAAGTATCAATAATGGAGGTTAGAGTATACGAGACTTTTCAAACTACAAAACATAACCTCAACTTTAAATTTCTATAAACATCACTAAAACTTACTTAAATCTGCGTATCAACAAAACTACGCATGGAAAACATTTATAAAACCTTATTTTAAGGTTTTATAAATGTTTATGACTGATTTAAGGTACATAAATACCTGTCATATCAGCAGTTCTTTGGTAAACATTGTCGATATCGGACAAAACTTATCCCGCTTGAGATTCGGCCAAACACCGCGTAAGGACGTGGTAAATCACTGTTCTGCCACTACTGCGAATATTTTTATTCATTTTGAATAGTAAATTATGCAACGTAAGCTGATAATTTAGGGAAATTTACGAAAAACAACTACAATACACGCACTGTTGACACAGAATGTACTTGCAGTTGACAAGTGAAGCATGTTGCCACAATCATCGATTTTTAGTTCCAACTGTCACCGCGTCAGACTCTTATTTGCCAAGCTTGTACTTGGGAATGCTGAATGAATTTGTTGTATTTGAACGCTTTTTTAACGTCCGTTAAAAAACTCATGCGAATGAGGGCTTACTATAAACAAACCAAATAACTCGTCTGTTTTTGTATTTTTAATACATTATCATTCATTTATATGCGTATATAATGAATAAGACATTATTTTTTTTCTTTGTTGGACAGTAAAAAATAATGTTTATTTGCCTTATCATATCGAGTATTTTCGCCTTGCCTTAGAACCACCACTATCTCCATCTCAATACATGCATGGTTCATTTCATCTGTCAAAGTTCGTGTCAAACAAAAAATCAAAGTGTGGTGTTGGTGTTGAGGTGTTGTGTCGGGTGATGTGTGAGGAAAATAGGGTCAAATTATAGTATTCTGGATGGGGTATTCGTAATTCATTGCATTTTTTCAATCTTAAGATATTGTATTATTAATAAATCGTTCTCATAATACCATTAAGAACTGCGTAAAAATGCTATAATGGCTACCTTCGAAAATTGGTTGAATCGCAGAAAAGGTAGATCTATACTTTATTTCTTTAAGTTCTTGTAAATTTAACAAATATTTTTTAAAATTATAAGGTACCTCACTTTTGTTATGAATGCTTTTTTCTTTAGAAGTCCTAAAATTTCAGGTAAACATGGTGGAGACATGTTTAAGCTTGACACTAAGACTAAAACACCAGAAGAAAATATTATAGAGATCATAAAAGGCCTGTACGCTAAGCAAACATTCTATAATGATACCTCACCCACCAACAAGAATGTGCCCTCAGAGTTTAAGTTGGGGTTACGGAATATGCAAAAAAATGGCTCTGAAAGTCGCAGACTGTCCTATTTAAATGCCTTAGTCACACTTTTAAGTAAGGAAGATAGGAGTAATTTAGGTTTTACCGTAGATGAACTGATGACATGGTAAGTAATTTTTGGATATTATTGTTGAATGAGATAAACTGAATTATTTATTGAGTGTAAATGTTCTATTTAAAGTTAGTCACTATGTGCTGTTTTTTTTTAATAAAATTAACATATTTGGGAGTCTTATTTTATCTGATGTATATAAACCCATAGGGTGGAAACTGGTACTGTTTTTTTATGATTTATGATCTAAATAGTATTACTTATAAAGCAACAACATTCCGGTAGCTAATACTGTAATCAAGGTCATGGGTTTGGGTCTCATACTGTCCTTGAACTTTGTTGATGGAAAACATGGCTAGGTTATGTTAAAATAATAAAAATATTACTTCTAGTCTCCACACAAGTATCTTCATTAAATTATCCTGGTATAAAAAATAGCTTTTGTGCTATCACACAACATATTCCAAATGCCAAATTTCATGCAGATCCTTCAGGTGTTCTAGTGTGATTATGTAACAAACATCCAGGATGCATTTATAGTATTAAGTAGTTAGATAAAATAATGAGAATGTGATTTCCTGTATAAAGATATTACCTTTTAAATAATACTATCCTATGTGCAAAAGACTAACAGAGAGAATAACTAATATTTTAAGAATTTATTTTTTGTATATGTTTTTATTAAACTAATGATTTTTTCTTTTAGCATTAGAGTCAGCCTTGTAGATGAGTCTATGGTTATTAGAGCTGGAGCTTTAAGAGTTCTACGCTACTTAATTAAGACAGAAAGTGATGTTGCAATATTCAATAACCTTAAACTACCATATCTTGTTATAAGGTATGTACCTGTGATATTAGTTATGCTTCCAGTGATTCTTATATTTCTCTTTTTTTTTAAATAATGGAAAACTAAAGTTAAGTCAGATAAATATGATATACATCGGTGCTTGTATAGGACAAGCAATAAGCAAACATAAAAGAAGATTTCTTGTATGATTTAAATATGTGCGTCAGTCATTTAGGACATAAGAACATGTTTTGTTTGTCAATTTGTTATGAAATTATGTACAGTTTTATAAGTATAGTATAATTACTATAAAGTTTTTCCTGGAATGGTGGTGTAAAATTCATCTAATGATTACTTTGATATTTTTAGATCAATTGATTTGATGCTTCGAAACGAAGAGGAGCGTGCGCAAGCTCTCCGCGTGGTGCGTCGTGTAGTGGCGGTGGTAGGGGCAGGGCAGGGGCGGAGGCTCCGCGCCGCGTACGTAGAGCACGGCCTGCTGCGGTGTCTGGCCGCCGTCGCCCGTGCTGGAGTTGCTGGCGATGGCTCCGGCGATAGACTTTCGAGACCCGCCATTGCCACTTTAGCTGAGATCTGTATGTTATATTATGTTGCTAATTATTAAAATATATTATGCATGATATGGTATCATAATGCTTTCAAAGGCAGCAAAAGAAAAAACCTTAAAAAACCCAAACTGCAGATACTGGAACATACAAACAAATGTATGAGATAAGATTTTTATCTTGAGCATAGTAGCGGACAGGCAAGTACCTACCTACTGCAAAATTGTGTCAAATATGCTATTATATGTCAAGTCATACAAAACTTTTAGACTAATGATAATGCATTAGTTTTTATTTTATAGTAATATTCTTATAAATGAAATGGATCAAGTGATACTGAACACAGTATTGAACATGTTACTGTATATTTGCAATAATGGTTTCCTTCCCAATGTGTCTTACGCTTACGTCCATAGGCGTGGTGAACCCGGAGATGTTCATAACGTGCGGCGGCGTGGGCGCGGTGTCCCGGCAGCTGGCGGAGTGCGCCACGCCGCGCATGGCGGAGGCGCTGTGCGGGGTGCTGCTGCACGCGCTCAACCGGCCCGCCACGCGCCGGGCCGCACGCGTCGACCTCATGGCGCTGGCGTCGCCCTACTGCGACTTTCACTTCCGACCGGCCGGCACCGAGACTAGCCGGTAACTATAATATTATATACTAGTGGCTCCCCGCGGTTTTACCCGCGTAGTTCCCGTTCCCGTGGGAATACAGGGATAAAATATAGCCTATGTTACTCGGGGATAATGTAGCTTTCCAAAGGTGAAAGAATTTTTGAAATCGGTCCAGTAGTTTCGGAGCCTATTCATTACAAACAAACAAACAAATCTTTGCTCTTTATAATATTAGTATAGACTAGTGGCTCCCCGCGGTTTCACCCGCATGCCCGGGAGACGTTCGATTTTCCCGAGATAAAAAGTAGCCTATGTCCTTTCTCAGGCTCTAGACTATCTGTGTACCAAATTTAATTTTAATCAGTTCAGTAGTTTTAGCGTGAAAGCGAGACAGACAGAGTTACTTTCGCATTTATAATATTAGTTCAGATACTAGCTGCCTCCGCGCTGTTTCACCTGCGTAGTTCACGTTTACGTGGGAATACATGGATAAAATATAGCCTATGTTACTCACTAATAATGTAGCTTTCCAATGGAGATTTTTTTTTGTAATGTGCACAGTAGTTTTTCAGTTATTTCATTACACACAAAAGCACACAAAAATTAAAAAAATCTTCTTTATTATCATCTTCCGATAGAACTTTAAAGTATCAGTGTTAGCGATGTGTATGAGGCGTAAATCCTCAATCAAAAATTATTTCATTGACAGAAAGTTCTGCAAATTAGGCAACCTATGTTTCCATTCCAGCTTATTCAAATATTTTACCTTATTATTTACAAACGGTCAAAACAAGATGTTCATATTACAGCGATGAACGTGAAATGCGGTTCACGTGTAGTCGTTTAGCACTACTGTGTGTACTGCGGAGTTGGCCTGGATTGCTTCACTTCTGTCACCCCTGCAGCCCGGACGGACTGCGCGCGCTCGTGGCTGCATTACACCTACCGCGCTTAGAGGTTCGAGTGAGTATAAACCATCTATTTATTATAACTGTTCTCATTGTCATCCTATGTGCCATGTCATTGTTTTAAATATAATGGTTACGTAAACATTAAATATTGTTGTTATTCCAGAAAGCAATATTAGATCTTCTATACGAACTGGTTGGGTTACCACAACCCGAATGGACTGATGAAATATCTGTGGCTTTAGATGCTGTTGATCCTTCTGATTTTCAAGTAAGTATAAGCTTATTTATGTAGATATATAGATATGCAGATTAAGTATTTACAAATATATTTGTTTTTAGGACTCTTGGCGACTAAACGAAGGTTTCGTCGCTGCGGAAGGCACGGCCATTCTACCTCACCTCGGCGCCACCGGGCCCGATATAACTGAAATTCACCTCGCCCTCTTACTTCAGTGTTTCTTAGAGGTAAAGTTACGACTATGTATATTTGAATTTGAAGTTTTAAGCGTCAATTAGTCGCTTACTTCCTTGAACAGACGTCGATCATTAAAGTATATATATAAATATGCATGATATGATTTTTGCCTCTACTATATCGAATGACAGAAAGATGATAGTGCATATCAATATTGCAGGCGGGCTTGCTGGACGGTCTGGCGGAAGTGATAGTGACGAGCGACACGTTCATATCGGTGCGGGCGACCGTGCTGCTGGGCCAGCTGCTGCACCTGATCCACCTGTTCGTGCCGGCGCAGATATGCGGCGTGAGTCCGGCCCTGGTGTCGCTGATGGCGCAGGCGGCGGCGGGGCGGCCGGCGGCCCTGGCGGCGGTGGCCGCGCTGCGGCGCCTGCACTCGCTGCTGGCCGCGCGCCCCGCCACCGCCAGCCTGTTCCTCGACCACATCCTGCACTGCACGAGCGGCGCCTTCGACCGCCTCCGCGAGCCCGGCCCGAGCCCCGCCGCCGACGACCCTCCCCACGAGCTCGACCCCGAGCCCAAGCGGCGCCAGTTCAGCGTCGGCTCCCGGGCCGACCTCGCCGCCGGTAACGTGAGCGCCCTCGTCAAGAGCAAGAGTGTCAGCTCGCGCACCGGGGCGGCGGTCAGCAAGGTCGCCAAGTCGGCCAAGTTCTTCAACTTGTTCGAGCGTGACAGCGACAACTTGATACGGTGCACGCTCGTCATGCAGAACAAAGATGGCAATACTTGGAACTGGGAGATCATTCGAACGATTTTAAAGGTAGATGGTTGGTTTATGAGTCCTAAAAAATATTTATCTTATTAAAATTGTACTAAGGTTTTTTCGTATTTTAGGAAAATGATAGCACTCCTTTCCTGAATTTGAACGATAACGGCCACAAGACGTGGGCGGCTCGAATAATAAATTACTTGAAACCATCTTCGAACAAGTATTCTCATGCTGATTTATCGAGCACCTGCCATGGTCATTCTGCCACGCGGGCGGGATGCCAACTGATTAGACATTTATTGAAACATAACGATGTAAGTGTATAAGGCTATTAAAAACATACATTATTTATTATATACCTAGTATACAGGTAATCCCTAAATATATTTTTTACAGAGTGATTCGCAAAGGCTTTTAGAAGATCTATTCTCCGACGTGAGCCGTCAGATCGAAGCGATTGAGACGGGCCTTAAGGCTCACGAGTGCCTTTTCAGTCCTCAACACATGTGCAACACTATGTGTCAAATGTACTTCCTATTTATTGGACAACTTTGTCACTCGTACACTGGGCTGAAGTTGTTTAAGCAGACAGGACTTTATCAAAAGTAAGTAAAACATTCCAAACGGTAAATTCGTTTCATATATCGATTGTGTTTAACGATTTTCTATTTTGGTTTCAGCCTCCTTGAATTATCGACTAAAACCCATCACAGTTGCTATGTGAAGTTAGTTATATCGAGCTTAGACTATACATTGGATTCTCACCCACGCGACATTCTCGCTAAAACTCTGACGTGCAACATTCAAGCCTCGCGGTTGTACACTACACAGTTCCTAAACGTTTTACTTCGAGCTTCGCGTAAATCACGTGATTTGGTGCGAAGAAAGACTAAGCTGAAAAAAAATATCGCACAGGATAATTTAAAAACGCCACATAGAGATGTTAGCGATGATGTATGTATCGATATGGATACTTGGATATTACAAATGTTGGTTGGACAAGTAAAAGACGAGTCTAAAGCTGTCGTCAAAGTAGCTCTCACTATTTTAGAAGAAGCCTACAGTGTACCTGTAAGTGTTATTTGATATAATCAGTAGATACTTATTGATACTAGGTTATTTAACCGTTGAAATTTAACAAAATATTTATGTTACAGGTTTACGTGGAAAAATTGATGACAATGAAAGACACATTATGTCAGAATTGCCGGTTGGATAAGAATGCAGATCCGGCTTCGTTAGATTTCAGCGTGGTCGGCGACAGGGGCTACCTTTTATGGCTAAGTTTAGAAGTCGCAGCGGCCGCTCAATCTGCTGACGCGAAATCTATGGCTTTCCTCAAGAAACATTTGGAATTTTGGACGAAATCCTATAACCACAGGTGCCGGACAGTTTAATTACTTTTACTCAGTCGAAGTACTTATAATCAGATTATTCATTGTAGGCAGAGAAATGACATTTCCAGTGTTGCAGGTTTTTAGTCCCAAATAAATAGTGTTGTGGTAGATTCGAATTTTTACAACTAAAAGTCGGCTAAGGACAAAGGCAACTCGACTAGAGTTTCCTTTTTTTTTATTCAATGTCAGAATGCCTTTATATAAATAAAAATATTTAATTTATGGTAATAAAACAAAATACATACACGGTAGGTAATTAAATATTACATAAAATACTCTTATGTATATTATTTGTTTTTGGCTATTGGAAGAACTATAGTCATCACTTGTCACGCTATGGACCCCATTTTGTTTTGGAAGTGACTATTTGTACGGGTACTGGACAAATCTATATATATAAAAATCAATTGCTGTTCGTTAGTCTCATAAAAACTCGAGAATGGATGGACTGATTTGGCTATTTTTGGTCTTGAATTATTTGTGTAAGTACAGGGAAGGTTTAAAGCATTCAGTTTTTTTATTAATTGATGCTGAAGCAGTACGAAGTTTGCCGGGTCAACTAGTAAATTATATTTATTCGTCCATTTATTAATTTTTTTTTAATTAAACATGAATTGGATGATTAGCCTATGTTAGGTTAATTAAATTAATAATATTTATTCGATTTTATTTATTTAATTTTGGTTTCAAATAATTCAAATTTAGTTTAAAAAAAATGAAATTTTGGAATTTTCGACTAGATTTATGTATCGGATACTGAAAGAACTAAACTGCCGAACATCACTATTGTAGCGGGTCACCCTTTTTTGTATCAGTGACAGTTGCACTTGTCATTTTTGTGACTCGAATTATTAATCCGACTATAAGTTATCAAGTATTGTCCATATGAATAACTAAACAATAGTGTCCCACCGAAACTGGTTTTTCAGCCGAAACCGTAACAGAACCTTTGGCCTTGCTCCCTGTTTTGACCGAAACCGAAACTTATTAAAATTATTTAAAAATTACGATTATTTGCTGGATTTTACTGGTTTCATAACATTAATTTGTCTATATTCTAGACAGATGAAGTAAAATAAACAATGATTGAAGTCGTTTATATATAGTCGTATATCGATATATTTTATGTCATGAATATGGAAGACTTACTCTTTGAAGTAAACTTAAAAAAAAAACGGCCAAGAGCGTGTTAGGACTCGCGCAGTGTAGGGTTCCGTAGCTAGATTGTAATTTTTTTCAATACTGAGGAGGGGACAAAATAGTTGAAAGCCCTATTCAGTTGATTTTAGGATGTATTCTACTTGCCCGACTATTACTCGTTAAGCTGTAAAGCCAACGCAGCCGTGATAGTTTATTTTTTATATTCATTATATATACCAGGGGTGGCCAACTTTTGTGGAGAAGAGATCGACTTTTCATTTAAAACTGTGTCGCGATCGACCCATGTCTTAGATAGTGGGGGTGTTTATGTAATGTGCGTTTATACAAACAATGATTCTTGCAAGTTCTATGATTACTAGAAACGTAACTAGATACTAGAACGTACTAGAAACGTAAGGCAGTAAATGATTATTATGGAACTTGTAAGTGATCGACAAAAAGTGGTTCGCGATCGACCAAAATTAGTCTCGCGATCGACCGGTCGATCGCGATCGACTTGTTGGCCACCCCTGATATATACTACTAGAGAGATTTTTTTTACAAATCTACAAACAACGGTTTAGTTTTTAGAGGGGGACACACATGACTCTAACTAAAGTTACAGCTTTCAAGCTTAATTTTCGTAAACGGAACCTTGAATCGAAGAGCGTTCTGAACACACTTTTACAATTTTTTAATAAGCTATCTTACAACTTGCCACATCAGAGGAATGGCGATTAAAATAAATATGTCCAAGATTTACGTGTAAGTACCTACCCAAAATGTTTTTCAAGATTTTATGTTTTTACTATGTCGGCGCTGTTAATATGTACTACCATACTAAATTACAGCTCTGTAGTATCAAGCGTCTCTGAGATTACCCGCGGACGGACGGAGGGACGGACATGGCGAAACTATAAGGGTTCGTAGTGTTCTAGGGAACCCTAAAAACAACATTAAGTACATATACTACACCTAACTACAGACTCTCATTTGAATTTCTTTTTCTTATTGCACTTAAAATATTTTTAAGACTTACCTATTTATTTTGGTATAACCTATTACCTAGTTATAACAATAATCAGTCTAAGACGGTTTAGGTAAAATCTAATCCTTAAATATACAGTCTTAGCCTTAACAAAGATTGAGTACATTGTACGTACTGTAATTATGTACCTTACTTACTCTTCGTAAGTTATAATTAAGCATTATAGCAGCGGCACGAGCAGGCACGAATTACTCGCCATAATTACCGAATGACGCCCGAAAAATCACGAAGACTCGAGTTTCGGCGGGGCCGAAAGTTTCGGCTGTATTTTGGCCGAAACCGAAACTACAGCCGAAACTAGATTTTATGACCGAAACTGGCCGAAACCGAAACCGAAACATCGGTCGGTCACTAAACAAACCTACAGTGTAAAAATTTGTATCTAGATAATTTACTATCTCTCGAGAAAAAAAATCGAAAAATTATAATCTAACTGTGCAATTTATAAGATATATATTTCCATTAGCACAAATTATTTTTATTTATTTAAGTCAACATTTATCCATGAGGACAGGTTATTGGCATAATTAATCACTGTTATTTTGTTTTATTTTGCTGTTGGACTCAAATAGGATCCTGCTATTATTATAAATGCGAAAGTTTCTGAGAATGTTCCGATTTCCTTTTGAATGTAGTTTGCCACATATAATATGTCATGAACAACACATAGGCTACTTTATACCATCTTTAGATCGCTCACGAAACGCTGGGTTAAACTGGAAGTCTTTTTTTTTTTTTTTTTAAATGGACCAGCAGGTGACAGCCTCAGATGGCTTTTACACCGTTACGCGGACTTTTTCGGTGAGCGCAGAGGGCTCTCAACCGAAGGAAAAATTTAAGCGACAGCGCTGAGGGTGTCCCCTGCGGGACCGTGCCTCGGCTCAGAGCGTCACTGGGGGAAGTGGGGACTCACTTGACATGATTATTTAGGGAACGGACTGGGTCGTTACTGCGGCACGGGCCGCACTAACAAGACGAGACTGGGTGGGACGTCGCGACGGTCCTCGCCGGCGAGCACGGAATCGGATTTGTGTATTAGTGTGGGGTTGTGTATCGCGAGCTGAGTTACCGGATGCAAGCTGGTCTTGAATTTTGGTGGTTTCGTCATCAGACTCGGCAAGGACGGTCCTTGGTCTGCGTACGCTGGATATACGGGATAGCGTGTAGCTTGCAGCTTGCACGATTAACGGGTAACTGCTGTTAACGGCGGAATCGAAATAGCTACGAGAGGCCCGTTTCATGAATTGCCTGATGGAAACTGGAAGTCACTAGTAACGTAGTTAATATATGATGCAGGTACGTGCGTCTAGTGGAGAGCGGTGTGCACGAGGCGCTCGCGCTGGGGTGCAGCGGGGTGCGCGCGGGCGGGGCGCGGACGCGGCGCGCGGCGCGGCCCCCGCCGCACCTGCACGCCGCGCTCGCCGCCCTGCCGCCCGCCGCCCCGCCGCACGCCCCGTCCGCCCCGCACGCCGCGCCGCGCGCCCACCACCGCGCGAGGGCGTTGCTGCAGGCCGCGCTGCCGGAACACTACAAGGTACTTGTTGTTGAGTAGTACGTGCGTCTAGTGGAGTGGAGAGCGGTGTGCACGAGGCGCTCGCGCTGGGGTCCAGTGAATGTATCGTGTCCCCCCCCCCCCCCCGTAACTTCTAATATAAGAGAATGATAAAACTGCATGACTAACTAAAATTACAGCTTTAAAGCTTAATACACTATATACAAAAAGTTAGGGATATAAATAAATTTTGAAATTTTTGGGCGATTTTCAACGACCTGTAACTCCGAGGAAAATAATCGCACAGCAGAAAAAAGAAAACCAAATTGTAGCTTCAAGTGTCTAGTTTTCAGGTACGACTATGAATTTTTTGTATCGTGTTTGGGACTGGAGAAATTCTAAGGAAACTACCAAGGAAAAAAAAATAAAAAATTTACATCTTAAAAAATAGGTCTATGGGAAGAAATAAAGAGATATAATTCAACCATCCTTTATAATGGTGATTTTAGCGAAAACAATTAATTTAAAGCCTCGGGGCACTAAGTAAACGGCATTGCAGCGTTTGAATTTTCCGGAACATTTTGAGGTTAAAAAATAACCGACGACATCCGTCATCCATCCATTTTATCCTAAGTCATACCAGGTTATCTAAATATCCTTAATTATGCAAAGTTTTGCCTTTTTTTCAGTCAAAGTTTTCAATTCAATCAAATGTTTTCGACAAGAGCCATTTACGTTTTCTTATTGAAAACATTGTGTAATTTTCAAAACCTTTCTTCGATTTCCTATACAATAATTATTCCCAGAGTTATTGATTGTCAAAGTAAAAAAGTACTTTTTTGGTGTGACTGACAATAACTCTGTGGCAAATCATCGTACAGGCATTTTAATTATGACAAATCCAAGAACATTAAATTTTCTAAAAGAGGGTTTGACAAAAACAATGAAAATTTTTGAAGCCCATAGCCCACACCTTTTTTAAAATGTCAAATAATTTGCATTTTTATTCCTTGGTACTTTCCCTAGAATTTCTCCACAGCCAAACATGATAGAAAAAAATTCATGTCGTATTCAATCATCATCATATCTAAAAACAAGACACTTCAATCTACAATTTGGTTTTATTTTTTTGCTGTGTGATTATTTTCCTCGGAGTTACAGCACGTTGAAAATCGACCAAAAATTCGAATTTTATTTATATCCCTCACTTTTTGTGTCTAATGTATTTTGTAAACAGAACCCTGAATCGAAAAACATTCTGAGCACCCGTTTACTATTTTTTAATAAGCTATCTAACGATATGCCACACTATAGGAATTGCGTCAAAAAAATTGACCCCGTTTTACGTGTATGGTATGGTACCCTAAAAAAATGTTTCGGTTTCGGCCAAAATATAGCCGAAACTAGATTTTATGGCCGAAACTGGCCGAAACCGAAACCGAAACTTCGGTCGGTCACTTAAAAATAATAATAAACTAAAGCGAAGCATCACGGAACCTGTTCATAAGCATGACACGATACGTCATGAAATGATATTAGATTTAAATATATATTTACATAGATGCCTATGTCCATAGATTCTGCAACGCAAAAAATGTGAGACTGAGCAAGAAATCGCCGATTTGAAAGCTTCTCTATGGGCTCTCGGAAACACCGCCATTACGCCGCAGGGCTTGCAGTTACTGATGAATATGAGTAACGGTTATTTGGAAGACTCTGTACTAGTACATATTGTACGCTTGGCGAAGTTCAACCCTGTATACTCTGTACGTGCCACCGCTTTCTTTGTTCTCGGCCTTATTGGGAGTACTTACGAAGGTGCCAATCTGCTCGCTGATTTGGGTAAGAAAATTTTACAATTTAATTTAAGCATAATCTATGTTCTCTAAATAAGAGACATATTTTAATTTTGATGTTTAATAATCATCTTATTATTTCAGATTGGTTATGCGTCAGACATACGAGACATGATCAGTTTCCAGTGATACCAGACGAAGCTTTCCAAATGTACGATCATAGTGGAAATGTCAATAGCTTTGTCACCTCTCCTGAAAGTCGGTACCATAATTACGATACCGAAATGAGCGAGCATTCCGATCATACTGACCAGAGCATGGCCGAGAGTACGCACTCTGACACTAATAAGAATTTATCTAAGGTTGGTTCGATATTAGACCAATCTGACTGTAGAGATCAAGATGTTGTCGACCACGTCAAAGTGAATTATGGGAGAGAGCCAGATAAAAGAAAGTCACATACGTTGCCTTCTCAAGGCTGCTCCAGCTCTCACGACCGTCCGTCGCTGACTGAGTCGAGAACAGTGGATATTCTGAGAGACTGTCCGAACTATGAAAGGCCTGGTCCACATCGAATGCCTGGAGCTGAAAATAGGTTGCTAATAGCCAGAATGAACTCATTAGAACACGCTCATGAAGGTCGCGTGAGAAACACTAGTGAGTCCAGTACGAGTGGGGTTAGCAGTTGCGATTCATTTTTAGGGAAATACGCTATTCCGTAAGTAAATTTTCATTAATATTAGTTTTTGTTTCTCGATTGCTAAGCTCGGCTGAATAATTATTTATTTTAATAGTTTATTATATGGTAGATTCTTGATTTTTGATCTGTATTTTAGTGATAGAGTTTTGACTCTCAGCCCTATCCCGAGTTCGTCGAGCCTGTATGGAATGAAAAGCAGTAATACTTCACAACGACCAAAGATATCGGAGCTACAAAGGCGCACTTCAGCATCTAGTAAAAATATACTATACTGATTAATCATACAGACTGTCCATTGTAATTTTTGAGATTAATAAAATCAACTCTTTTATAGGTTTTGCGGGACACGAAGTTGCCAGTTCACCACCAACACAGATGGATATGTCTGGATATGCAACTTTGAAGTCAATAAACAGACGGTAACATTGCCATAAATATAAATTTTGCCAGAAGGTGCGAAAATTATCTATTTTGAAAACATACTATTTTATTTGTTCTTATCGCCAGGCCTCATTTATCCGAGAGTGCAGTTTCCGGGTCCAGTGAAATAGATGATTTGAGTTGGTTACTCACAGATACAAACAGAAGAACAAAGCCTTTTTCATCATTACGTGATCGGGGCAAATCTTCAAAAGAGCGTATGATGAAACTTAGGTAAATAATTTTATGTTATGTTTTTTTATGGTTCTCTGATCGATGATAGTAGTCAAATCAATTTTGATTAGACTATATGTTCTATCAACCTTTACTCATACTATGAGTGTCACTTCTACTAGTAGTGGTACTTAGTCTATTATTTTTTTCTGTATTCATTTTCACATACATATTATGATAAAACTGTGTATGAAATGTATAAAACTTCAGTAGACGAATGCAATCGAGATAACTTATCAAATGCATTTTAATCAATATAAAATTGTAGGTAAATATAATTATTTAATTTTATGTTCTCTCTAAAATAACTAACACGAAGTTTTGCAACTTTGTACACTGTAAAAAAAACCCAATCATACTCATTATTAGTAATCTGGTATGTTATTCCAGAGTGCTAGAGTACGACTGGCGACCATTGCCGGTGAGCGAGGGCGAGGGTGCGCGGGGCGGGGAGGGTGGCGGCGGCGGCGGCGGCGGGGGCGGGGCTGCCGAGGGCCGGGGCCGCGCCGCGCCGCGGGCAGCCCCGCCCTGTCCCGCGCCCGGCTACATCGGCATCTGCCTGCCCAAGCGGCTGATGGACCTCTTCCCTAGGTACGTGCACCGTACACGCTTTTCTTTTATGTCGTACTTATCTAGGTTTTTCGTAATGATTAATAGTCGCGTCAATGAATTGAATACATAAAACAGGCAATCTTCGGAAGTCCTCAAGAACAGCTCCGATTTCGATGTTTTTTTTTATGCGACTATAGTTATTTTATTGGCGTGAAACTGTTTTGATACAGCTTTATTTCCACATAACACTTTACATATATACATATTTACAATTTCATTATTTTCTTTCCATTTTTATGGCCCCCTATGGGTAATAGCCTCCTCCATTTCTTTCCACCTTCCTGTCATTGGCGATATGCATCAAACTTTTTCTAGCTAGGCATGAAGGTGTTCGTTTGGGAAAAAAAACTGTTATAATATGTTTAATTTAATTTCAAAGTTATTTTTCGCAGAGACGATGAAAGAAAAGAAGATGATACCGATAAGGGTCCCGATACTATCAAGCGTGGCAGAATTCCTTCTTTCCTTGTAGACTCCAGCAATGCGAGCACTGAGAACAAATCGCGCGCTACGCCAGACAGCCAAAAGTTACCAGTTTATAAAGGTAGTCTTTGCATTGTGATCATAAGAGTCTACTAGAACTATATTTGTCAGATAAATAAGTACAGTCATAGTGTGTATCTATATATTTAGTATGTATATTGAAATCTGATGTGTAATAATTTGTGTTTGTATTATTTCATAGATTCTACTATCCGTGGCACCTGTTCAGCAACAATGAATGCAATAGCCGCCGCTATAACGGGAACGAATCCTAGCATAAGTACCGCTGCTATTGCACCTACAAACATGGGCGAAGGAACACCAAAAGTTAAGACCTCGACAAACAACATGAACGTCAACGAAGATAAAGTGCCGAACAAATGTGATTCCAACATTGGAACGATCAAAACAGCTGTTGACCCTACTGTGATAGCAGATACAAATAGTGAAGTAGAAGGCAATATAGCCAAAAACGTATCCGTAAAAGAAGATCCACAATACTCTCAAGTGAATGAAATGGGTGATGCAAGCGTGCACGACTCGACTATAGTGTCTCAGCAGACACCGAGTACTAGTGTAGCTATAAGTGGTAGAAAGAAGTGCCGTCATGCTTCGGGAGACTGTTTAGCCTGCGTCCGTACGAGACCGCCGTCGTCACACGAGTTACGCGAGGCATTCTTCGCTGGTGAGAAAAACCTATACTAATATTATAAATAGGAAAGATTTGATTGTTTTTTTGATTTGTTTGTTTGCATTGAATAGGCTCCGAAACTACTTGAGCGATTTGAAAAATGATTTTACTGTTGGGAAGCTACACTATCTCCGGTGAACATAGGCTATATTTTATACCCGTATTCCCATGGGAACGCGAACTAAGCGCGTGAAACCGCGTGGAGGCAGCTAGTTCTAATAAATAAATCTACATATTACGAATCGGTCTTGAATGTAATTTTTACTCGACTTTGGTTAGTTAAATTATATGAAAATTTGCGTTTTTTTATTGCTATAAGCTAGAGCTTGACCGCGATTCCACCTGATAATAAGCAGTGATGCAATCGTTGATGGTGAGTCGCGCTAGCTTATTAAGAGCCTATTCGACTGACTGACTGGTGTGACTACTTTAATCAATTAAATATTATATTTCAGCTATGGACAGGTCGACAGACGCGCGCAGCTTGCCCGGCAGCCCCGAGGCGTCGGAGCGCTCCGCCAACCCGCCGCAGCAACCGCAGGCGGAGCTATTGTACCATGTACACTTCATGTCTAACCCGATACATTTGAGACAGGTGAGTGTTTATTTTATATATGTATTGATAAATCGACGGACAAACTATCTACTGTGGGATAGACGCCCGCTCATGAAATAAAATATATTTATTTAAAATGTCATTGAAGTCTTCATAGACATGCAGGTATCTATGGGATTAAAATATGTTGTCGGCTATGTCGAACCTTGCTTGAAGTTAGGTTTCCTGCACCTGACGCGTCATAGTCTTATCCTAATTCATGATTAAATTATAGACCCTTGGTCTCTCACACTTTATGGCTTGAACACAGATTAGTATCATGAATTTATATAGAAAAAAACTTATCATTACAAAAATATTGGTAATCAGGGAAATTTGTAAGACCTATACAATACATACACTATATAATTATATTGAGTTCCGCATCCTCATTGGATAGATTAAGGAAATTTGTGTTCCTAATCTTGTAGAATAAATACCATTAACCATATTTATTACAGAGTCGGTCAGTATTGCTGTCACTGAAGCAACGTCATCCAGATGTGTTTCGCAGTCCGTGCGTGTACTCCGACGTTTGTGCATTATTAGCCAGAGATACATACATGCTGTGCGCGCGACGTTTCATACAAGAATTGTTTCTAGATACATGTTTCGATTGTTTCGGCGTCGAACCTGCTGCTATTCTCTCGCGGCATACATCCACCTCTGTACCTTCGACCATCCCAAACGATGGTACAAGACAATAGTATTCAACTATATCATGTCGCATGAAAAACTCGTGGCAGTTACGATCGCTCACTTTCCCATCATTATAATTATAAGTTTTCATCCGTCATCGATCCATCTTTGTAATGTCGTAACTCGTAACATGCACTTTGTCGCCTTATTCGTATGTCGTCTTTAAATATTTAATGCTACTGTTTAAATATAAAACAAATATACAAGTTTATGCCTACAGTAATATGTCATATTGCTAATAGCTATGCAAGTGAGCGTTATTAGATCTAAGATGCAAACAAGTTATGTTTGAAATGAAATAAAAAGAATATAAAAACATAATTTAACTCACAATTCAGATTTTAATTTACATTTGAAGGCAAAACGCCTTGTAATTTTTCATTATTATTCACCGTTTCCTTATTAATTAATACTTTGTATTATGGCAGACCGTCGACTTTTTATGAGTTTGTAAATATGCTTTTGATATATTATTGCATGAATATTACGTAGCATTCACAACATGGAATATGGAAAATTGCTAACAATAATAATATACCTAGTGTTCTTGTGGTCTTAAATACAAACCCTTGGTAATATAAATAAATAGGGACTTGCTATACTGTATTTAATATTTTGTTTATAAATTGTGTGGTATATAGATTAATAGAAAACTGTTCCTTTCTAATGTAATTTATGTGTACCTCTCAGAATTTGTATGGCTTTCATATTACGGCAGCCCATATTCGCATTATATGCAATAGATATTTTTCTCTGACTGAACACCGAACGATTCCCACTGACTTCAATATAATAAATATAAGTTATCCTATTCAAGTATCCCACCTAAAACATCAATACGAAATGTGCTCTAGTTTTCACACGAATAATTTTGTTATGAAATAACATTGTGTTCAAGATTTTGCTAACGATCTACACTTTTTTTAAGTTTTGCGTTGATATAAGAATAAAATTAAATACTTACCAGTTTGTGTTATTTCTTACTTGATAATTATAAGTATTATTTAATTTCATTAAATAGAGCATGTCAGATGCCACATAATATTAATAATTGTTAAACTATCAAATTGTTAATATTGAAACTAATTAATGTAGGGTAAGTTAGTTCATTTGAATTTGTAATATTCTCAAAGATACAGTGCAGTATTTATATTAAGGAACAGTGTTTACACTCTTGTGTTTGTTCATTGTTATTTGTTCTCGATATTCTGCATTTATATTTTCCTACTATAATAATCGTAGTTTTTTTTATTGAATAGCTGAATGTTATCTCAACATACTATTTAAATAAAACACTAGTCTAATAAAACACCGCATTCTGGATGAAAGTACTATGTAAGTAATTATCTTTTAATGCAACACGTGTTATGATAATGTTGTAATGTTAAAATAATGCTTTTGCGCATTTGGCAGTTATTATATAACGAAACTCAAGCCTTATTAAGTATTCATTATAATTGTTCCTGGTTTCAAAATAATAATAGTGACATGAAAATTGTCATGCTACTGTAAAAACTAAACATGAAAAATAGTGCCATTATACAGGTTCCTCAAAGTTGTATTTACAGTGTTGCATTATTACTTAGTAAGTACGGAATATCAATTATGTTACTGAATTATAATAAATACATTATTTTATACCTTACCCTGTGTTTTTGTTACTATCTACCTATACTAATGTCATAAATATGTATATAGTATGGATTTTATCAGATTTTATATCGGTAACATAATAAATGGCGGGTGTGCGGGTTCGATCCCCGCCCAGGACACATGTGCGTAGAAGCAAGTCTGTTTGTTCTGTGTGGATGTAAAATTTATATCGGTACTAGCTGAACCGCAGCCCGGCGAACATTTATCTGTCATATAAGAAATACTCAAATCATGATAAAAACGGGAATTTTTTTTTTTTTTTTTTTTTTTTTTTTATTATTGCAATCTGTTTTCTTTTTAACATTCAGCAAACGGTTATAAATGTTTCTTGTCTTGGAGGGCAGTCAGTCCAATGACATATCCCTTTTATTATAGGTGTTTTTTTATAAAGTTTTTGTCTTATTCAAGAGTTACGAGGTCCTTTGGTGATTTCCTTTTTAGTCGTTTGAAAGTTGTATCAACGTTCATCAAGCTCGTGGCTAGTATATTCGGATGTTTGTCCAGTCTGGTCTTATAAGAACGCATTAGGTGTTTGGTTTCTTCTTGAACTGTTCTGATGCGAAGGTCGTGGTGCAATTGTTGGTTAGTAACGAACCAGGGAGAATTGGTGATTATCCTAAGCATTTTGGATTGGAAGCGCTGTAGGATTTCAATATTTGAGTTGGATGCGGTCCCCCAAAGTTGGATCCCATAAGTCCATACAGGTTTGAGTATACACTTGTATAGTAGTAACTTATTATCCAGAGACAGTTGTGATTTTCTGTTAAACAGCCAGTACATTTTCCTCAGCTGTATACCAAGGGCTTTTCGTTTTGTAAATATATGATTTCTCCAGGTAAGACGACGATCTAAATAGAGTCCAAGGTATCTGGCATCATTTGCTTGTGCTATTTGTACTCCATTAAGCGATACGGGAGGGCACGTTTCTCGTCTCATGGTGAAGGTTACCTGTACCGATTTTGTTTCGGTACAGGTAACCTTAAAAACGGGAAATGAGAGTGACAAATTATTTACGACCTATTCTCAAATCTACCACATAGACTTTTTTTCTTTAATTATTTATTTTATTTTTATATTATCTATTTCAAAGTCAACCTTTTATGCAACCTTTCACGTGTGAAAATATAATGCACCCATACTCATAACATTGGAGCAGAAATATTGATCACTTTAACGACCTCCATAGTAAAAATAGTTGGTATGTGTGAAGATTCTGATTTGATCGATCATGAATTGGGAGACGTTGGAGTGTTAGCCCTCATTCACACGAGAGTTTTTTACCAGACGTTAAAAAAGCGTTCAAACAAAACAAGTGCATTTCCAAGTACCATAATATGCTCTATTTCCAACGCCCAAAGTTGAAAATGCAACACCGCTCGATAAAAAAGCGTCGCGTTTTGAAAACGCTGTCGTGTGAACATATAGGTACATGGGAATGCATTTGTTGTATTTGATAGCTTTTTTTAACGTACGTTAAAAAAACTATCGTGCGAAGGAGGCTTTAGAATTTCATCACGGATATTTTGGTAGACAGACACTGACATTGACAATAGTGATGTTAGACGTACCAATTTGTTGGTATACATTCCATATTTCGAGGTCTTGTACCTAGTTGGTATATGGTACAAGACCTCGACCAACTAAAATACCAACTTTTTGACATCGACCAAGAATGATAATATTTTGTCGAAGTTTTAGGTAAAATATTACCTCTTATGCATTTTCCAAAACAAAATCCTGACGGTTGGTGGTAAAAACAAAATGTCGCTGAGAGCAAAAAAAAGGTCAAAGGTAAAAGGATTTGTTATTGGCGAATTTCTGGTGATTTTCTATATTATTTTATGAGTGTACCAACTTTTTATTAAACATCCAGGTTTTAGCGACATCTGTACCAACTTTATTGGGCAACTATCTAAATCACTGATTGTCGATTGACAATATTGACAGTCGAAATATTTGGTCTCACTCAGCACTATGCCATAGTAAAATAAAGTTCTATGCTGTGTATTTTTGGCTGATTTATACGAAACGAACGCGGATTGCGGAACGAACGAAACTTTAAACGAAGTTTCCTTCGTGTTTTCGTGTTCAGGGATAAACACGATGCAAGAAGCAGGAAAAAGTGAGACGTTATTAAAGGGCTGGTCGAAGGATGAAAAATTTTCTTTATTGCTATCCATTAAAGAATTTGGATCTCATGATATTGAACGAATTCACGACAATGTCACCACAAAAACCCCTAGAGAAATAACTGCAGCGATTAATTTCTATAAGAAACAAATTAAAAAACTAACACCTATTGTGCGGAAGAAGAGAGAACATCTAAGTAAGTCTCGTATACCACTGGCTAACTGGGCAAAGTTTTTAACTAGTGCCTTAAAATATAAAGAACTTTGCACTGAAACATCTACAGCACTGAAGTTAATAGCTGACTTAGAGCCAATACCTCCACCGGTATGTACAGATAATATTGATTTTAGGCTAGTCTATCACCAAATTGCTGATGCAATGGATGGTAAGGAAATAATAACTGATAACAGAGGAATTAACGTAGTACTAAATAAATGTATTGTCGAAACTGCACTTATAAGTAAGGCCTTCATGAGGAATACAACATTAAAGTTTATTATGAACTCTATCAATATATCCGATAAGGCTGTAAATGCATTTCCAAGGCCCACACATAACAATGAACTCACAACCCTTCGCCATTTGATTTCTCAAAGAAGTTATAATCCATTGAATATTGCAGAGGAATATCTTAAACCTTCACATTCACATTGAATGAAGCTAAATAATATTTTTATTTCATGCTGAATACTAGAAACTTGATCATTCATAATTTTAGCATTAACATAATTATATATTATAATTTTAAGAAATAAAGATTTGATAAAAAAGAAAAGCATTTTTATTTAGATATTGTTTTTACCATTATAAAAGGTCTGTACTTAATATAAAAATCCTATCAATATTGTAATTTTACATTCTTTGGTGTATTTATTTTTAATTGTGTTCCTTATACATTTAAAACATACTAAAATAGATATAGGATAAAATTATGAGTTCAACCACTCAACAAATCGACTGAATAACTTTAGTGCTACTTTCACAACTCTGTCCCAAAATCCAGGTTCTTCTTGGGAATCTTCACTTAAAGCTGTTGGATATTCATCGTTATCAAAGTTTTCCAATTGGCGTTTCTTCCGTGTAAGGTCCAATGAGCTGTCTACATGGTCAATAGCGTCTGAAACAAAAAAATACTGAGAGATATTCCCTACATATAAGTACTTATACACCTAAGTTAATACACACATGAGATAATATATAATTAAAATACAATGGATATGATATGCTTACCAATCTTTAATTAAGTACTACTAACATCATTCATCACTAGTATCACTACCAAAGAGAGTTCATAGAAATATCAGTTACCTGCCTACCTACATGATACACTTACTTGATAAACCGGCAGTATGACGTGCCACCTGAAACAAAAGTGAGATATCGTATAGACTATCTATATGGATGTAAATATGTATATAAGTATGTATTTAAAAATAGTATATGTAGTATATCAGCTATCTGGTTACCATATCACAAGCTCTGCTTAGTTTGGAATCAGATTGGCCGTGTGTGAAAAATGTCCCAGGATATTTATTTATTACTATGAAAAACAACCCTACATAATGCTGTAATACCTAATACGGAGGGATAGCAGCAGAAAAGAAAAATGAATAGGAAAACTATCTATTCCCTACACACTGTCTGAATGTGCCATTATCGAGAAAAAAATACTAACTTACTAATGCTCGACCAGGTAGTCGAACCCAAAATCTGTCACTCAACTGACTCACCGTTAAACCACAACGATCAAACGCCGCGATGTTTTTTAGTTAGTTTTGAGCGGAAATAATGAGTTATGATCATAATACTTACTTGTTTCCCATCGGTATAACATGAAAAAAGTGCTATTAAAATAAAGACACACAATATATGGAGATTAATTAGCCTCATGGCGTCGTATTCAGTTGCCGTATTGACTCCCCATGACTGTGAACTTGCCTTTTATACAAGGGCGTGGTAATGTACGATTCTAACGTTAAGTCATGATGATCACGGGTAAAATCAAGTTGTGACATGTCACAATGACTAAAAGAATAACTTTAACCCACGGATAAAAGTTAACAATAGGTTCTCGAATATATCTTTAATTATAAGATCATCAATTATTTTTTATTCTATGAGGTGGCAAACATACGAAGGTACTATGGTAGTAGACTGGCCGATCTGATTGGTATCGTGGTTAGTCACCCTGCCTTTCATACCTGGTTGTGGGTTCGATTCCAATACAGGAAAAACAGTTGTCTGCATGAACATATTTGTTCGTTCTGTCTGGCCAGGTATATAAATATCTCTCTCTTCTTCCTCTCGCCTGATAATCTATATAATCATATATTTAAAAGTATAGGTACCTACATTATATGTAATAGGTAGGTAGAAGGTTATCATATCAGCTATCTGGTATAGTAACTAGGAGGGCCAAGTGGACTTGGAATTAGATTGGTTGTGTGTAAAATAATGTCTCGTACGTAACCATGGTAAGTCAGAGGTTCGGGTCTCCTCTTTCCAGATATAAATTTAGCATAGAGGTAAGATAACTTATCTATATGTAGATTTGGAATAAGTATTTTTCTTCATGATTGTACATTACCTACCTACTGTTCGCACAGCAAAACCATGCCATTGCATGTATAATGTGGTTTGTAGCGTGATATTATGATAGGTATATACTTAGATGACCTTGTCGATTCAGTTGCATGTTACGCATGAAAGCTTGCATACAATAGGACAGTAGGCGGTGAATTTATAAGCACGGGCTTGCCGACTCATCTTGTAATGAGAATCGCGATTGTGTTTTGTCATAATATTCAACAAGGTAGGGCATACGAGAATATATAATACTAGTGGCTCCCCATAATTTCATCCAGATTCCCGGGTATCTTCAATTTTCCCATGATAAAAGTAGCATATTAGTTAGGTATTCCAGAACATATTTTAACTCTATGCCAAATTTCATCTAAATCCGTTGTATTCTCTTCTTGATGCAGTGGCGGCCGGGATATAAGTTTCTTACTTCCGTAATTGAACGAAAGTATTTTTTATATATTTCATCATAGCCATAGAAACTGTCGTTAAGTCATATAATTTGTCTGAATTTTATGTGTTCTACTCCAGTGTAGTATTATAAGTAGATTCCAATAAAGCTAATCCATCCCATGCTTGCAGTAGGGTGTAGACTATTTCTAAGCTATTTTGGGCAACTGCAGACTAGATAGTGTTTACTTTAACAAGTAAAGTATGCAAAAACTGTTTCTTTTCTATACATATTGTAGTTTAATAGCTTAAATGCCTTTTATACTAAATTTAAAATGAGTTGGAATTGAGTAGTTATGATTAATAGGCACTGACGGATTAAGACTAATTTATGCCTAAGCAATCCACACCTGTGGGCCCACCTATCCTTGTTTCAACTAGAATCAGTCCTTAAACCTAGTTCTATAAAAATATATAATGAGATCTAACATACCTTAGAAATGGAAGAGGTAGGGTAGGACATCAATAAATCATTATTTATAATTTTTTTGGTGCCCCCCCAGACATGATGACCTAGCTAGTGTAAAATTGTCAACATGTCACTTAGTAATTTTTGCCTTTGTTGTGGACTTGATATGGACTTTGTTATGTGATCAACTCTTTAATATGGTAGAGCTTTATAATTATTGTTCAAATAAATATAAAAAAAAATGTGAATTAATAAGGTAATTTATTAATAATTATCACTAAAATATAATAGTTTTCACTTTTTAGATGCTCCAAACCCAGAAAAGCCCATAATCTGTGCTAGTTCAGATTGTGCAGGAGATTCTTCTGCGTCATCATCCATAAGCTTGCGTTTTTTGTCTCTGCGTCTTTCACGTCTTAGTTCCTTCACTCTGGCTTCTTCTTCAGCAGCCTCTCTCAATCTTGTGTCAAGTTCATATTCATGTTTTTTGTCTTCCAATTTCCGTTTATTTTGAGCAAACCGAGCTTTGACCTGGAAAGAGAGTAGACAACATACAATGTGCAGTACAGATTTAACCATGTGACACAGTTTATTTGTGGATGATACAATTTCTATCATAAGTTTATTCAAACTGATATTTAAAGAATTCAGCTAAATGTTTATGTATACCAAATATACTGTATGATATTGTTTTTTTTTCTTAAAGTCAATATTGAATACAAACCTGGTCCAATGAGCTCCTTTCAATTTTCATTGACATGCCCAGATTCCTTTGATGTTTTTTTCCATTGATATGGTCCAGGAAGTTAATAGAATCTTTAACCACACAATCACATACATTGCAGTAATATCCACCAGATTGTGAGGTGGGTGTATTCTTGGTGATTACTACACTTTTCCCTAACTTGGAATCCAAGTCAACTTTGTAGTCCCGTTGCTTAAGAAGCTCCCTTTTGACAGGTGGGACTGAAAACAAAAAAATATTATGGTACAGTATCGGTAACTTTGAGCGTGGTATTAAATAGTAGGTACGTTATCGTAATGAAGTACTTTTCTTTTTTGATCGTTCTTCTTCTTCTAACTCTGCTTGCAACCGTTCTGCAGCGATTTTGGTGAATTCGTCTTTGTCCCATTTTCGGCGATGGTCATCTGGTCTCGTACTCATGTTTTATGCTTTTGAATAAATCACGCTTTTGTTTAGTGGTATATACACAGTAGTGATTTAATACATTAAAGAAATATACTATTAATCTGCAGAGATTAAGGAAGGCGTAGGTTTTTGAGTTTATATTTACACCTCAAATCCCATCTCTCTCAGTATCAAATCAATTCTACTACATCCATCAATATATCAAGCCGTCAAACAACCTGGGCTGCCAGTAAACAATCTTAAATTAATCCATATGAAATTGAATGTCAGGAAACAAATACAGCAAAATAAATTAAATAAATTCAAATATGTAATATTATAAACTCAAATATTGTAATTTACAATGAGGGTGTTATACCTACTGTTCTGTAATGTAAAATCATAATTGATATGCGATGTGGCAGCCCTGCATTTTCTTTTGTGTAGCCAGTATTTTTGTGTTACCTGTCACAAAAATACTGGACAACATTTTAAATTGTATCGATCTACAATGAGTTTCAGGCTCGATTTTTAATTGCCAAATGGAGATGACATTTTAAATGATTTCTTTTCTTTCTTATCTACGACACGTCATTCTTTAACGTTGTACTTAGGTAGGTATATCTAATCAAATTTATATTATTTTTACTAAAATATTTTTTATAGTACCTAATAGGTTACCTGCCGCCCCGCGGTTTAACCCGCGTAGTTCCCGTTCCCGTGATCACAGACAGGGGTATCAAAAATAGATACCTAGTAGCCGATTCTCAGACCTACCTACTGAATATCTATGCATATACATTTCAAAAAATCGGTCAAGCCGTTTCGGAGGAGTATGGTAACTAACATAGTGACACGAGAATTTTATATTTATGGTGTACCTAGATAATTTTATGTGTTACAAAAAGTAGCATTGTTTTGTTTTGTAAAATAACATAAGACGATTGTTCAAATATGTTTAGGTATTTATAGCTCTACCTCGCGGCTTCACTCGTGTTTCCGGGGGATTTTTAACTATTATGTGGTAAAAAGTAACAGTCAGTACAGTAGTAGCATTTATATTTTATAGATTAATTTGAGTCATTCCGGAGTTATTTTGTAACAATCCATCCAATAGAACCTTTGCGATTTCTGGATTTTTGAAAATTAGTGTGACGCGACACGCGACGGTGATACGCGATGTTATTTTATTTTTTACCCTACTATTAGGTACTTAATCACTTTCATGTGGTTATAATGCCAGAGAGATAATGTCATATTAATGCTTACAAAATAATCTATAACTGTATTTCCTCATGAGACCGTAAACCTGAAATCTTAAGGGTAGGTATTTAAGGAATATGTGTACTACTTATTTCCTCCGCATTGCAAAATGGCACCTACACTTTATTCAAAATGTTGCTAACATAGGTAGCTACTTGGGTACGGGTTGTTCCCAAAGTACTCCAAGTTTCCTTCCCAAACTACTCCATGATAAAAAACTACTTTATTAAATGTGTCCCATTTTACTCCAAGAGATTTGAACGTTGTTCTCAAAGTACTCCAAGGTTCTGATTTCAAAAAATAAATAGTAAGTACATTTATTTACAAACAACACCAAAAAGAATATTATTGATAAATTGTTTGTCCCATCCTACTCCAGTAGATGAGACGTACAGTCAGGTGCATAACTTCAAGTTATTTAATATTTTTAACTATGTCAATACAACTATAGATGTGGGTAATTACGGGCTAATTAGCTAGATGTTAATATGAGATAGAACTGAAATAATACACAGTTACTGATTTGTTTTTTTTTAATCATTTAAAACAACAAAATAAGGATTAAAATCTAGAGAGGATTTTAACATTCACAATTTTTTTTTTACAATATATTCTTATTAAATACGAATATACTAATTAAGCATGATGGCTAAAACAAAATCAACAATCAACAGTACAAACAAATGTAGAAAAAAAAATCAGTCTTATTTCTGGTCTGAGCTGTCCACCTGATAAAAATACATGAATTCTGAAAAATTGGCGTAAGTAAGCGATCAAATCATGATTTTTATTCCATGCCACATGCCACATTCACATAGGCCACAAATGAAACCGACATTAAAAAAACTTGAGAAAACATTATTTTAAAATACATATAATTTTGCATATTGTGCCTGACTGTACCTTTTCAATATTTCATGGAGTAGAATGGTACTTAAATATGAAGATTGAATATATTTCGATGTTTTCAATGGAGCAGTTTGAGAATTGTCGACGAACAATGACTGGAGTAGTTTGGGAACAACGCCAGTTACATTTGGAGTAGAATGGAACTTAAAAGCAATATTTTTAAATTAATATTTAATTCGTTGGAGTAGTTTGGGAACCCATGTATGAGATTCTTATCTTTTTAGAACAAAAGAATGGAGTACTTTGGGAACAACCCTTGGGTACCTACTATGTAATAATATTTTTTTTAAATATCCTTTCAGTAGGTAGATACCTAATTTATCATAAGAATATGTTACAATTCTCATAGACAAGCATGGGTTAATGGGACGCGATTTAGGACAAGAAGCTTGACGAAGTGGCGTCATGACGAAAACGAGCGCGGCAGCCCGACTGTGACACATGGCATGGCCATAACATTATTATGACGAGAAATTTCTTCATTTTGCCCTTTTTGCCGCCGGTATAGCAGCTATCTATCATATACGTTTTCTTTTATTTTCTAGACCTTGAAGAAGATGCTTGCATAGCATAAATTAAAGTCTTAGATTATTATTTTATTACCTAGTCATTTAAACACAAAACAGACAAGAATAATGTAACTTTACTGTAGTAAGTACATAAGAGATACCTTAGATACCTAAGAGTTTCCTTTCATAAACCTAAACTTTGGACAACTCTGCAATGTTATTGATGTTTATAGGTATACCTAATAATAATTACTTTGTTATTATATTATCTATCAATTAGTGCAAAGAGTGTTCTTAATGTTCTTATACAAATTCCATTGTAAATTTAAGCATGACAAGCATGCAAAGAATATTCTAGATTCTTTACATAAAGCGCGAGTTTTATTTTCAGTAGCGTTCAGTGTAAATTGCATCGGTCTCGTGAGGCGAACAAAGGCTGACAGGCATCGAAGGGCGGGCGCGGCGGCGGTTCGGAATCGCTAAGTAAATGAAGCATTCTTTTCATCACTTGTACCTTTCCACACCTTGAGCTTGGAGTTTACTACAACATAATGAGTCTCTACATAGAACCCATATAAACTGAGTCTCGACTCGACAGATATTGGTAGTTTAATTATTCAGATCGGTCCAGTAATTTCGGAGCCTATTCATTACAAAGAAACAAACAAAAATCTAATATTTACACTTAATATAATATTACTATAATACTTACTACAAATATATTTAGATAAAGCACAAACGTTTTCTTAAATATTGGATTCTTAAAAATTAGATGAACCAATAACATTTTACCGAAATAAGTGATAAACACTCAGTATCAAGTAGGTACTAGGGCTTGATGAAATTACGTTATATGAAGCGAATATACAGTGGGTAGATAATATGAGAAATTCCCTCCATCAAGTCGTATCTCACTATCACACACCGATAAAAGATATTGAAAACAATTTGAGAAAGAATTTTCTCGACATCCCGAGCTGGAATAGAGAAAATGCTCCTAAAACCATTCGTTCACGATATGATATAGATATATGAAGGTAATGTACTCGTACCTACACATATCGTATGAAATGTAGTGTAGAGACGTGAGATAATCTTACTGATGATCTCATTACTATGTAAGTGATTTCTTATCTCGCATAAGTAATCTATATAATAATAGTGCCTCTAGCCTTTAGAAAATACCTTTAGGTATCTATCTATTTCCTTTATTTTATGAAGATTTTATATTCCGTCGTTTGACCAAGTCGAAACTCATATGATGAGACTACTGTGTCCGTTTTTCCCGGCAGCTTATCTCAGTTGACACCCAACATCAATGATGTCAAAACATTACGATTCCATGACATCTTTTGTAATTTTGACCCATTACGATTAAATACCTAGTTACTGCAATGTGACAGACAGAGTGTTCGACTGATTCGCCGTTTTTAAACAAAAACAACGACGTAATGTTGATAACAAAATTCAAATCCAATAATAATAAAAATTAAATATAATAGCGATAAAAAAACAAATGAAATTGTTCGCAAAAACGTCAATTTTGCGATCCTCCAACCACCAGAGTAGGGTTTGTACAATTACGAGACGGACCAATTTGTATTTACGGACGTTAAAATTTTTATGTTTATATTTCGATGTTTTATGTTGGTTACGGAGAGGATACACAATTTTGTGAACTGAAATATATATATCGATAAACCACAAGCATTTATTAAATCACAAGAAACGATTTAAATCATTAAGCGACTCATTGCACGTAAAAGGGCTTCCAAACATAAGATTTGAATATATCGAAGATATAAGTAATTAGTTACCTTTATCCTACATAAGGGTAAGAATAGGATACACGTATCTTAGATACAATCAATCGTTGAGGGCTACTATTGTATAAATAGTAGGTATCTATTGAATTAGATTTAATTTATGCTTAATTTACATTATGCTTCTGTTTATGTAAAAATATTATAAATACAATGGTGCCTTATACATATCAAATTTATTATTGAACGGTAGTTTTGTTATCAGTGATAAATATAGTTATTTTGTAAAGAACCGATTTGTCCATAATTCACTTACTCTGAAAAAAACTGACAAATATCAATTTAGTTTGAAAAAGAGAAAAGTATCGGGCATTAACTACAAACAGGTATTACCAACGGCTGTAACTACTAAAGTTAATGAGGCTAATTTACCAACCATCCAAGTGATTAATGGTATAAAATTATACAAACTTTAATTTAAACGATTCACAAAATGCTGAATATTTTACATTAATGAATACTTATGTATTATTTACCTACTAGTTTCTACGGCGTGTTGGTGCTTACCAGTTTAGGATGTTCTTATGATAAATGTTACCTTTCCTATCTACAACCAGAAGGCAATCTCGGCGAAAAATTAAACTGATCCGTTACGACAAATACACGCAAAAATATGAGTAAGAAGTAAGGTCTACAAAACCTGCAGATTTTTGCAAGTCATTCCAGTTTAATCTTGTATTTTTCACATGAATAAAGTGAAGTGAGTAGGTACTATACCGTGGTAAGTTTAGAGAACGTAACGTAACTGAAAGCGACACCAGCGACATTATTTAGCTTATTTCCCAACGGCTTACGTTCATATTTCCGTGCACACTCCACACGTAAGAGCATTGTTTGCCTAAAATGATTCAATATACAGGTTTGTTACGGTTTGTGGTAAACAAAGCCATTTTGAATTGGTTGATATTTATAGATTTGAGTGAATTTAATGTTTTATTTATATTGTTGTGTATTTCCTCAATATAAAAGCAAGGCTTGGTGGAATATTATGCTTAATAAAGTTAGATTAGATATTGTGGTAGAGAAAACCATTAATAGGATATGAATAAGTAGTGGAGATACCTACTACATTTACCGGAGGAATGGTAATAACAATGAATTGGTAAGCCACAATTTTATTTGTATGGTGTTGTTTTTTGTACGCGTTGTAAATAGTAACAATGTAAATTTCCAAATCAGATCACTAATAGTCGCCGAAACAAATAGCCATGATAAACAGTGGAGTCATCGGCAACCGGACAAACGGCCGAAAAAAACTGGCAGTTCTAGGAACTCCTAGTCCCTAAAAAGTTTCATGACAGTGACAAATTAACAAATTCCATTTCTTAAAGTGTGTGCCTCATTCAATTGAACATTTCCATAAATTACTGTTAGACAGGCTTTATCGTATATAAGTCGTATATATACCTACCGTAGGTACGGAAGTTAATTGTGAGTAGATAAATGAAGTAAAACAAACATAATGAGAACATATATATAATCATCCTACAGTGAAAACAATTTTAATAACGAACTTACTTCCTGGGAACGAGTCCCCGAGTTATGTACGGAGCTTGCAGGAAAGAGGAAGGAACCACTAAGTTCCGTTTGTAAGGATTCCATTGTGTCAGATACGTAGGGAGATGAAGTGTGCACTTCAGACATAAAAAGTAGTGAGTCGAGACAGTAATTATAAACATGTAGGTATAAACAATGTAATGATGTACGTAATAAAAACAAATATCGTAAGTGTACCAGTGGTGGCCACGGTACCAGTAATGGCTAAAAATTAAAAGAAACATCTAGAATTCGGACATGAGCGAATGTTTTTACATTGGGATCACTGTGACATAGACTTTAGACATCGAACTATCTAAGTTCAACGTTTTATTGAATTCAGTCAGCTATATGTCAAATTTGCGCGAATACAAAGTGTAAGGTGATTTGAAATTGACAACGACGGCTTTTCTTAAGGAAATCGTTAAGGCGGTGAGCAGAAAGTTTCACTTGTAAAATATTATTGCTTAATTAAAATCAAAATTTGTTTTGTTTGATGTGTTAGCCATAAAATAAAGATAAACTAAGACTAAGACTGGGGCGGCCATTATTGGATTTTCCCTGGCCAAGACTGGGTCACAAAACTACAACTTTTATTTGTTAAATTAATTGAATCCAGCTTGGCCGTATCTCACGCGTAACACATTACAAATATTAAATAAGGACTGGACTTTACAGTTTCACTACATTCAGTGCTGAAACTTGCACAATTTTGGTAATATTTCACAAAAACCAGTTTTTTTTTTCTTAAACTGGCCACTATTGGGTCATTTACCTTATCTACATACCTATATTTTTGTGACATGATAATTGACATCTCTACATTTTGATAATTTTCTAAATCTGTATTTTATGGACTATTCTGACATGATTATGTTATGCTTTGTAATACCTCTATGATGTTATGCATGAGTGAGGATATCCCTGCTAAATATTTCTACACCAGCACTGGTCGAATATGCAGATCTAATTTATAAGCCCATCTTACTGTACCATATTCTTTGAAATAAATAAATTATATATATTATTACGAAAAATAAAATATATCTTACATTTATACTATACGCTCTTGCGACTGCTAGGTACATCCTAATTTTAATTTGTGAAACTAACTAAGTAGGTAAGTACCTAAGTATTAGATATTTTTTTTTATTCTAATAAGCCTTCACATGCATATACGAGTATCAATAGTCAGACTTAAACTTTCGATTCAGAAGGTTGATTTACACATAAATCCAGAGCAGTAATATAATATCCGTTCACTTTCGATGAGGTTTTACTTACACTGGGCAGAGGCCTCGCTGAATATTTTACGTAGCAAGTTGGCTGGGTCAGAGCCCGCTTGTTGTCTCACGCGCCACTGACGACGTGCCATGCAAAATAAACTTTTAATTTTGATTTCTATTAAAGCAACCCCGTATTCATAAAACTTATGAAGCTCTTATTTTTCAGTCGGAATGATGTCTTTTTAGCACGTCCACGATATTTAGCGTACGAAAGAAACAAAGATGCTTTAATAAAATATGTATGAATGCAATTAACTGAATTAACAAAGGAGTTCCTCGTCGAAATAAGAGTATTATCTTGAGTAATTCCGCCATAATTCCAGTTAAATCTGTTAGTTTGTGAGAGGTGTGATCTACAGTTATTGTTTGTCTATCGCCGCAGCAAGGGGCGGCGGCGCGGCGGCGGCGGTGGGACGGTCCGGAGCTCCGAGAGCCAGGCGCTGAACACCAAATAGGATTACGGTTTGTCCACGCCGAGCTTTCATTGTTCTGGAACACCGTCCATGGCTTAAGACTCGCTCAAGCATCTGTACTTACAGTTACGTGGAATGTTCATCGAATACTGATTAGAATTCAGTAGATATAATGGTAATTGTACCTACTATTGTAGACTATTCAACTGAAATTTATTTGTACATTCCGTTGACATTTCAGCGTCATAAAACTATCGTAGTTTGGCTACAGTTTATTTTAATTACATGGGTACCTATTTATGTGTATAACTTTGTCTATTCACAGGTACTGATGTAAATTAAATAAATCTAGAGCTTACCTCATCTTATTTTTTGCCAATGAAAAAGTTGAGAAGAAAACACTCTTTTGAAATGTTTCCCAAGCATATTTAGGCCGCGTCGCAACAAGATTTAATTTAATTTTTTCTCCGTCGCTATTTTATTTTATTACCGACTTACCTTTTTATATAATACTTAGGTTTTTTTATTTTGAGATATTTAATATAGCAGCAAGTTCAAATGACGGTTCTCTTGTTATAAATTCTTGAAATATAAATAGTATCTATCCTTGCATGCGATTGCAATATATAATTTTGCTGCTCCAGTCTAAATGAATTGTTGAAACACGGTAATAAATCGTGACTAGTTTGGTTATTTTGTTTGTTTATGTGTATTGAGCATGTGTGTGCCTGCGGAAAGGGTGGAAAGGAGTCGGGGATGCGGGGGACCCACGTCCATATATCGCGAGCTTTCTGTTATGGACCATTACCAGCACATTACTGAATTTATATGAAAATTATCCATACCTACCATATAATTTCATATATTTCTTTTATATTTTGGGTTTGGGCTGGAAGTCACGTTAAATTTCAGAACAAACAGACATTCCATAATACGTATTAGTAGTAGTTTTAGCTAAACATAATTCATAATTGTCTCGAGATAAATTTAGCAAAAAGGTGTTCCCGTAGCCTCGTAGATGTGAGTTCGTAGTACTCGTAGCATAGCTACGACTTTCGCTGTGAGTCGGACCCAAGACTTTATTCATTTTACTTTCGCCAGTCCTATGAAGTTTTATTCGTCATCTTTCTTCGAACGAAGTGGAAAACAAGGCAATCACAACTTTGTGACAGAACTGAGCGAACTTTCCGTTGGGATGGTACCAAATTGACTACATTGTATTACTGGCGCTGGCTGGTATGGATTCATGTCACTTTGAAATGAAAATATGACTAGGACGTGACGTAAACGAGGACGATTTGAGACATTTTACTGTTATATAAACTGTAGGTATACAATACATATATTTCTTGCTGAAACAATATTAATGTAAGTAGTTTATTTTAGTCAAAAAGGTAGATTTATTATTTGGAAAACCATAAAAATATGCACTATCGTCTTGTATTTATATGTTAGGATTCAGTCAGTATCATTTTTATTCAATCATCCGTCCACCAAAGGACTTTACATACATACATACACATATAAAGTGTCATGTCTTAAACCTGAACCTACTTAAAACATCATATTGAAGCTATCAGTCTGTATTTATTTTTCTTTAATCTATCACCATTTCTGCTGTTTTAATGATTTTTGTTACATATAACTAAGTATACCTATACCTACCTAAGTAGTTTTAATAAACAAAGAAAGTTATATACTCATTTATACTATTAAGAAAAACCGTTAGTTATTTCCTCAAAGATACCAAATGCGATATATGCAATTGCGGATCATAATTTGCATCGATGTTTCGGCACTTTTAGAGGGAGGAAAATTTATAGGTTTTGATAAGCGCCGAAGGTTACGGTGTAAATGGATCGGAGATGTAATTGCACGTATAAAATATCAATTTGGCGGGTACTCGTCACCTGCGACCCGCGGATTAAGGATTCTACACAATTTCTGTTAATATGTAAATGAAGCTTTTACCTTAGGAACCATCTCAAAGCTCGTTTGCTGTTAGAGTGAAAATTTTCCATGCCAAAATTAAAATACAAGTACTTAAGTAGTTAGTATATTACTTTAAAATATATGTCTCAGATAAAACGTACTTATAAATGAGCTTCATACATAACAGCTTAAGTGCAATTACGAAAGTCAGTCAGGTTAGTTAGTCGTTCTGAAATAAAATTGTTTCAAATGTGTAATCTTAAATTCCTTTATAATATCTTACTAGTTTACCATTTTTCCAAGCTGTGTTTCTTTTGAATTAAATTGTTTACCTTACATTTGCCTTGTTACTTATTCTGTGTGTATACGCTCCACTCCATAATAATAGCGAGCAACAAGAGAGTTCACAGTCTCTGTGTAAAGTACATTGTTTTAAGCAACACAATGAGAATATCATAGTGGTATTACGTTGTTTATTGGAAGCGCATGCCTCGCATTCCCTAAGATCCGTTCAGCCAATAGAAATCATGATTTACTTTTGCCTGTTCACTAGAGTACAACATGCATTAGGTACACAAAGACTTGCCTTGGGGCAATATTGGTGATAGTATTTGTGTAGGACATTGGTTTCCAAACTTTATTCACTATTGTCTAAGTTTCTGAAGCAGCTAAGTAATTCTGCAAATTTATTATTTAAATCTAATATATTTTCAGCAATAAACTTAATTAAGTCTAGTTAGGTAGTCTAACAGAATACTTTTCTTACACATATTAGATTTCTTACTAACTTTTGACCCGCACGGAAGATCATCAACATTTGTGGGAAAAAGTAGCTTGTATGTTGTTTTTCAATAATTCTAACTCTGCGAATTTTCATTTATCTTAGATACCTTCAGTCGATCTGCCATTTAAGTAACAAACATCCATACAAGGTTTTTTTTGTACATCGTAGTAAGAAGATGTTTGCTATTGTTTTATTTATACCGCCCTATATTGTTTCAGCGTTCCCACAGGGGACGATGTCACTAACGTTCGGTCACAACTGTCAAACAACATTTCCATCATGCAATTGCTGCTCTAGAAATGTTTTGTCTTTGAACCATTGGCATTCTCAAACGAATAAGGGCTGGTGCTTACGATGGACATTACTGAGGGACTGATCGCTAAACCGCTGGGTCCTGAAGTATGAAATTTTGCACAAATGTTCCTTTGGTGACGTACGTGTGTAAATTACACCCCTAGGGATATAATCTTTGAGAAATCTCCTAGTGTTCTATGAACCTATACACAAAGCGAAATATATTTCGAAGAATATTATTTAAGGGGTAACCTCTTTACAATTCCAGTTCACATACCTAACCATATTATGGGGTATCGTAAAGAAGGGTCGTATTTTAAAATCGCTTAACATGTGTATACCTTTATACACTTTTCGTGTAATGGTGACAAAGGTACTCGAGCCGTTTTATGTTATATAAATACCTTTTGTACCGTTTAATGCCAGCCCTAGCGTACCCAAACATTTCTTGCATAATTTATACGGTTTGATGCAAGTCTGTAGCCTCGCCATACTTTAGTTAGAGTACGATTAAGTGTTGCGTGCTTGTCAGTGTATTCCATTACATTTACAGGCTCTTCTCTCCAAATATTTGTGTTCTGTTGTGAACAATTACTGTAATAGATAGGGCTCATAGTCGACATACTTTCATAGATCTATACTAATATTATAAAGAGGAAAGATTTGTTTGTTTGTTTGTTTGTAATGAATAGGCTCCGAAACTACTGGACCGATTTCAAAAATTCTTTCACCTTTGGAAAGCTACATTATCCCCGAGTAACATAGGCTATATTTTATCCCTGTATTCCCACGAGAACGGGAACTACGCGGGTAAAACCGCGCGGGGGCAGCTAGTATTTTATAAGGCTGTTCACCAGTAAGTAACGTTACAAAATCACAGTGAAATGTTAATATGATTGGTATTTCGGTAGATAAATGATACTTATGCTTTGGAGCACAATTTCCTTTTGTACTTACCTACTCTTACTTCAAAGTCTGAACACACATGGTGTTTATTACATACAGATGTAGTTGCCTATCAAAATATGTATTTAGAGATAAAATTTTAGGTAATAATAAAAAAAAATTGGAAACGACGATTAAAATTTTATTATACTTAGGTTGTATACGCATTAAAATACAATACAACATTGGAGAGGACGTCCTAAGAAAATTATTGATAAAAGACTTCATAAGAGTAGATACCTACGTAGTACTGGGAAATGCGATTTCTCGCCCAGACAGAACATTTAACTAATACACAGCATTCTTTTGAAACCATCAACTAGTCGTGGGGTAAAACATGTTGTTTATTTATGTGAATGCTGTAGTTAATTTCTGCTTTCCTTCAGAATAAACCACTTTATTTTTGTTGTTGCTTCCATTTATTTTTTATCCTGAGATGCCATTAGTTGGTTTAGGGTTTTACGTGGATTAGACAAACTTGGTTTGTAAAAAAAGGAAAGTGGGTAGATTAGATACCTACTCGTAATTCAAATGTTTATTTTTTTACAGATACATAAGTAATTACTATAACGTTTTCAGATTGTCCAATATTTTTTGCGTATAAATAAAGTCAACAAAGATATGTTACATATTAAACAACTCTCTGTCTTTCATAGTATTACGGTATGGTCTTGACATAGGGATATATTTTATTGCTGGTAGGCGCTTTGGTGAGGTAGTTGTCATTAGGGCTCCTCTTCGGTGATGGTAATACAATTTGACATAGGTAGATATGGCGCTTGGTGTTCGATGCTCGGTGCTCGGTGCTGGGTGCGAGTCGCGAGGGGACGGCTGCGGCGGCGAGCGGTGCGGGCCGGCGCGGCGCGGCGCTTGCGTCTGGCGGGCGGGCGGCCTCGGCAGACCGGCCTCATTAATTCCTTCGACCAACACAACTCGCCAACGCTGTGTGAGAATGACAGCACTCGTTAGTTACCCACCCGTTTGTTATGTTGTTATGACTCTGACACTATCTATTAGAACCCACCCGATGATGATGAATTTACGATGCCATTTCACCTAGCTACGGAGCCGTGGATTACATTGGTAGAAAACAAGGTTAGTTCTTCGTAGACCGTGGGGTCGTAACGAAAACTGCAAAGCATAATAAAACTAAACATAAACTAAGTACAAACTGGGTGTTCACGAACACGTTAAAGCTTAACGATGCTATCAGTTGGAAGTGTTATTTGAATCGTCTAGTAGGAGATGTAAAGTGCAACGTCGAGGCACACTGACTCCAACCGTTAGTCTCTACGTAGATCGCGTCGTAGGCACCGAACCTTCCTATACCTAGCGGCTATAATACGAGTCAACTGTTCTAACTTGACGTTGTAGTTAGGATTTATTATGTTCTGTACTATATATTATTCCCACAATTAATCATTCGTACACCTAAATAGATACATACACTGAGAAATTATTTACATACTTCCAATCTGCCTATCCTTATGTAATGATATTTTTTAAAACAGGGTTTAACGTTAATAATATTTCGGTTTCATAAAAAATGTATAAAACTGAGGCGAAAAAACATTTCTCGTTAATATGGCAAGTATTTTTGTTTGGCATGGAAAGGAACAAGATAAGTAGGTACATTTATTTAAAATATTTAAATGATGATAAGTGTTCACATTCATACTGACTTTAATTTTTTATTGTATAAAATATTTCAGTCGTTCTCGACCTAAATACACAAACTTAAGTTTTGTGTCCGTAATTTCACCGCCTTCCTTTGTCTCCTTCGTGCAACCCTGTAATGCCTGTGATACACTACACCATCACGGCGAATATACATATGGAGGTAGGACTCAACACTCTGAAATATTTTTCAGATATCTATATACTTTTTCCAAAACTGGGGTTTATAAGTATACTACAACAAAATCCTAAACGATGTAGGTTCAACATAGGATTCAACATTTTCATAAATAGTTTAGGTAAATAGGATTTATGCGATTTATATATAAATCGTTTTAGTGTTCATGTCACCGAGGCACTAATACTAGTTTTAATAGATTACCGATAATGTAATGTGAATGTATCGAACATAATTTTCCAGCCGTAAAATTTCATAGATTTTATTCGGGATTATGTTGACTTACGTAGGTATTAAGCACTATTGTAAATATTCAGTACACAATAAATAAAAAGTTAAAGCTACATGAACAAAATCAAACTAAATGAACTCAAACTTCATTCAAGTTGTATAATCTGTATAAAATTACAACACGAAGATCGATTAAGTTACATGGTAGAAGATTTAAACGCCTCAAAATCTGTGATCTCCCTCAAATTGTCGTTATGACAATGGGAGTCTCTGACTGGTTAAGCTCAGTCACAGAGCGAAGTTAGACCGAGTATTAAACGAACGTTTAACACACCTACAAACTTTGGTAACCATTTTAGGTAGCTAAGAAGCGTCGTGTAGAATTTAATGTGTTTGGTTCGCGATCATTACGCAGCTATATGTTACTCTTTACCGTTAGATACTAGCATAAGTACCTACCGACTTTATGATGGTTATACATGCCTAAGTAGAGCATCTTCAGTTTGGGGATTCAAAGTGTACAAGCAATTACAAAGGTTCCCCCTACTCAGCCTCCAAAGGTTGTCCGGGATATTTCTTAGTTAATAATTAACGAACACCGCTTGAATTAGGACACGCTACATGCTGTTCTCTCATAGACCCTGTTCATTTTATGTTTATAGTGACAATATGGGCTAGCACGCTCTAAATTACGGATTACATAACTGCGTGTGAGCACTCACTTCGGAGGCTATGGATAGGACGAGCGGGAGTAATTTGGCCATTAGTTATTTATAACTGCTAACTGTGCCCGCCACGCGTTATAATGTCTCTTTTTCTTTCAGAGGGCCTAAAACAGTATCTTTTCAAGAATTATTCGTGTTGCCCTTTCACGTGATGTGAGGATTTTATCATTACCAAATTTCCTATATTTAGTAACGCGATCAAGACAAATTAAACAAACAAATATTCACATAAAATTATTTAAGATTTATGCAAATTGAAGGTTATTATTAGGAGGCAAACAAGGTGTTTTCTACTTTCCCAACATATTTATTTCCAAGGCAATTTCCCTAATAACCTCTGAGCTCTTAAAGAGGAAATTGGCGTCTGACGCTTGAGGACACTTTGAACCTCGAAGGAATGTTATTCTGTAGAAAATGTGTTAATAGTATATACATTACCTGCAAGTTAAACTAGCACTATTAAAACTCCCTCAATTAGATTTAATCGAATAGATAGTTGTGTTCAAGTACCTATTTATTTTAAATCTTGTTGCGAGAATAGCTGCTCTGTGTAGAGATTTAACTTTAGTATACCTATTACTTATTTCCTTACCACGCCACAATACCAGCTTTGCTTAGTATACATTCAGATTTTCCGAGTGATAAAAATCTGTAAGAATATCTCCTTAACGATAATTAAAAATGTAATTCCAATGATTTATTTGCGTTACCAACAATTATCTAATCAAATGCCGCTCATTATTATCCTTCTATAGGTGACTTGTGAATAATTCAACAATTGCTGCTTATCTGTGAAAGCAAGATTGTGTCAGCCGAGTGATGAATTCTATTCGTCTCGGGATAAATTACAGTCAAATTCCATATAGAAATGTAGAGAAATACAAATCTTCGACACAATAGAGTGGATCTTGAGTAATGTGTAATCAGCGTAGTAAAATCTAAAGCGGGTCTGTTCAAACAATGTCATCCTTTTGTTCTCGTAATAAACTGTCAGAGCACAAAAGAAATTCACCGACAGCGGATGTCGTCCTACTGAGATTTAGAGCTTTTCTCACACGCTAACGGGCATATCCGATTCAGTCAAAGGTGGTTCACGAAATGAGATCGCACCGCACTCACAGTCGTGCCAGAAGCAACGGGTCATCACCTTAAGCGTGGCTCTTACGAATAATTCACGTAACGAATTGTTAACATACATATATGTTAATGTTCACAGCGATATTTTTTATATAAATGAACAATTTATAATGCCAATGTATAAACACCTATAAATCAAAGGTACGCGCGTACCGCTAATTCGTTCATGTCAATTAAACAAAGCCGTTTAATGCGGAATTGACACAGACACCGAGTTCAGAACATTAAATAACAGATAGCTTTACATTTTACGCAATAAATGTATTCCTGGCACCATAACAAATATTAAAAAAGATAGTACTAAAATATACCTCTAATATGCGGGAAAGCTCGTAATTTAATTGATGTAAATTTAAAAGCATTTATTGATGACAAGATAAACTGCTGTGACATATACCAAATTCTCATAATGGCTTTTTATATTGTACCATTTCGAACACCTAAAACTGAATTAGAACTAACTATAAGCTTAATTTAGTATCAAAGTCAATTACATTATGTGTAAAGGTTGGTGGAAAATTCATCATACAAAAGTGTGATAATAAAAATGTTACCTACTAAAACAATATAAAATATTAAAAGAGGCATTGTTTACCCACAACAGCGCTAAACCGGAGGTGGCAAATCACTAGACGTTTCCGACGGGACCCCTTCTCAGGAAATTGAGAAAGTCTCTTGCGGCCCATGACGTCACATCACGATGAACAAAAGGTTACTGTGTGTTATCACACTGAGTAACAAATATTAGAGTAACAGCAACATCTGTATAAAGTAAAGATGACTAATAAAGTGTGCCTGAACTTAGTATCGATATAGTATTAAGGTTGCTGACTTTACAAGTTATAAGCACAATAGCCTAGCCAGTTTACATATTAGGTAGTATCCACATACAGCTACCTTCAGGAGTGTTTACTTGGGTACGTGTATCGTATGGCACGCATGTCAGTTCATACGAGAGCTCCACCCTACCTACCAAAGTATACAATATTCTGTTGTTGAGCAGATTCTAACATGTTTTATTATTAATGCCTTCGTCCATTGGTCCTTTGAATACGGCATAATGTTGGATGTGAGCAAACACCTTAAAATCATAAATCACTTTAAATGTCTGGTATAAAAAATTTAAAGGGTACTTTATCACATTGCTTAGATACGTACAAATAATACAATAATTTTAGACCGCAAGACCACAGTTCTGGTAAAAGTTATTTATTTAGCTTGAATTAGAATAATTTAAATTTACTTGGAATATTAACCCGGGTATTATAAATTATATATATAAATATCAGTTAAGATCGAAAAAATATATCTTGTCGTCGTCAAATATATCTTGGAGCAAAGATGATTTGCCTTTAGTGAAGATTACTTCAGATCAGGTATTTCCTAAGGAAATTCGGTGGTGACTAATGAGCGGCCAGAATGTCCACTGCTGCCCTTGGGGACGACAGTCTTTATGCTAATACCTGCACAATGTTAATACCTATACAACACTCACTGAACATCGATGATTTATCAACGAGTTATATTATCATAATTAACTGACTTCATGTAAAAAAATACTACAAAGATACTTAATGGTTTTTTTTATCAACGTAAACCGATATGCGCGGTCATAATCGATTCTATACCCTATACATTTGCAAGAATAGGATAAGGAAATGAAGTAGGAACCTACTTTGTAAACGGTTTCCAATATTCTTTAACGTCAATTGAGGGATATATTTATAACTAAGTAAGCATGTAAGAATTTTAAACCGTTCGCGTCAGTGACAATGATACACGATCATGGTTACACAATTTGGTATGGAAATGTGTGCGAAATACCTGCAACAATATTTATGGCAGACATTTTGCCAGTGTGTTCGATTGACAGTCGCCTAGAGAGCCGCTTGTTTATGGCGCAGACCTACGATTTATAACCACTTGGTTTGAGCTTGTAATAAACCAGATAACTCAATTTATGGCACTAAAACGGTAGCTATGTCGCCTTCCATGATTGTAAACCTACGTCAGTTTGAGTTACGATGACCACCGGGTGTGGTAGCATCCGTAACATTATTGATATCCTATTTAGGTACCTGTTTGTGACTATGATTAAAATATTATTAGTTTATAGGTAAGTAGCCAGTATACTTTAAACCTGATTATTTGACCCCTAATGAAGAAGATATCGTACCTACTTACTATGAAAACCAGATAAAATCTTACCTAGTACAGCAAATTTCATGAATAGGTAATATACGATAACTTCCGCTACACTACGATTTTTTTTCGTATAATATTTTCCAAACCTTATTTACCGCGTTGTTTTGATATATTATGTCCCTAATATGACGGTACGTTTTCGTCATGGACAATCACAGGTAGAAAACTTTTACGTAAGGGAGTGATTGATTTCGGGAAAGTATCTATGTATAAATAATTTTGGAATGGACTGAAGTCTTGTTTTGCTGGAATCAAATATTTCAATAGTGTCGGCTTTGTGGATTTCGTGACTATAACTTTATTTATTTCTTATTGGTTTGTAAGTAGGTAGGTAAGAGTTTTAAGATTTATTTGATTAAGAAATAATATCTTGATGTCGCAACTCACAAACACATATAATACCTTCCATTTACATATCATATCCTTATCTTATCGAGTCTTTGCTCATTATATTATGAATTCCTCTTCCTTTAATATATATACCTAATCCTCAATCTAAAATTCAATAAAAATATATTGTATGTAATCTAAGAGAGTTCAGTAGATAAATAGTCGATGATTGTTATCTTCAACTATTTATTTACTGACTTCTCATTCAATAAAGAGTTATTTCAAAGTATATTAGTTAAGTCTATTTAGGTGGACACTCGATTGCTTATATTATTTTAGTAAAATTAAAGGTTTATCATTAAAATGGTCTCAGCTTTTTAATATAATTAACAAAGGAGTAGTATTAATGTAAGTAATTATTGTAATTGGTTTTCAACAATGACATGAACATTTCGCTTACTAATCACATCTTGAGAATGATTAATTAAAATTAATTCTTGAAAATTATTATCTCCAAATAAAAGGGCAAACTTGTAAAACTGTTTAATAAACCTTTTGCTCTCTATAACTTAAGTTAGTCTCAGAAATTGGGGTGGTCTTAATTTACAGTTAAGTAAGAATTCTACAAACCATACTATTCCACTTAAAAGGCCTCATTTATTTTTGTTACTACACTATGCCGTTATTACCTGCAACTAATGCTGCATGCGAACCTAACATTAATTTATAAATATATTAATAAATTCATTTCTTTGAAAGCTTTAAATGGAACGGAAAATAGCCTTTACATTACTGTTACATACAAACAACCTTTAGGGGTTTATCCATTGAAATTAGGGTCATACCTTTTTTCACTCAATTACGGCATATGTCAGGAATTGGGCGATTTCCCCTAAACTCGGTTAGTTAGATCTTCGAGCCGTCTTTATATAATAAATGTATCGCGATTTTCCATAACTAAATTGCTCAATTCAGTTGTGGTGGAAGGAAACAATAGGAAGTGACGTAGAAATATCACCGGGCAATGGGCGCGAGCACACCCACTCCCCGGCCGTGGGGGCAGTCCGATAACAAATTGGAAATTGGATAAACGAGGTAATAGTAAATAAAATATGTCCGAACGAACCAATTTCATTATTGACAGTCCATAATAAATAATAAGTGCTTCAAACAGCATGTACGCGCGTACGGAATGTTTACATTATGAATTATTAACGCGCATTTAATAACAATCAATGATTTTAGTAGTTTAATTGAGGGTTGACATTATTGATTTACATTGTTTATTGTTGTATAAAGTGTACTAAAATATGTAAAATATATCTTTAGAATGTATCAAATAGGAATATGTGCGGTAGGTATTCTTTGTATTTATCCGTAACCTATAAAACATAAAAAAAACCTTTTCAAAAAATAAATAATATTTTTCAAACGTGAAATACTCAGGTGTGATATATACAGGGACACCCTTAATTCAACAATTTTTCAATCTAAATCTTATAATGTATAAAATTAATGCATACATACATGTGCCGTATAGTACGTATCACTTAAAATGTCAGATGCCTGCAATGTTCTTCGCGAATCATTCAATGAATATTTAAGTAGGATCAATATTCAATTTGAATTATTAAATCCAACGTTTCATATAATAAAGTCATGTTGACAGCGCGGTATTGTAATATTCTTTCCGCCATTCATTTCTAAATGAAATAATCTTCAAAAGGGTCTCTCTTTTGTATTGCTATGAATCTTAACGGGAATTACCGATTTGACGGAGAAAAAATTATATTTAATTTCTTAACAATCAAATTCTAAAAGCTCAGTTTATATTTAATATTAAGTATGAAGATTTTTTTTATTTAATAAGAAGCCTTATCACAATGAGGAGCATGAAAGATGAATTTTGAGAGGCGTAGTAGGCTCTATGGGTGTGCGTGGCGGGCGTGGGTGGGTAAGACATAAAAGGAATCGCAGGTAACGAGAGGACAGTAAGACGCGCCGGTTACGGCATGTTACGCTCCATTATTCCATCTCGCGCTGTCTCAGGAAGTTATTACGAGTAATGTAGTGGCGCGATGGCGGCGTCGTCGGCGGCGTGCATCGCTTTTTGTTGTCGGGACAAAAGGACCGAGCAACTAGATTGTTTCTTATCCACAAACAATAAGAACGTTTGCTTGCGTTGCCTCCTAGAGTGAGCTATAGGTCCTACTTGCTTAATATCGCCACCGGGATGCCTCTTTGTCCAGAAAATCCAAATCACCGGCCCAAATATTGAAGCTCATGTGACAATTTGTAAATACTTACTTTTTTATTGGTTACAACAATAACTATGGAAACTCCAAGAAGATGTTGAATATTGTTATTTGTTGTTATGTCTAATTGTATCTAATAAATAAAATAAAATAACTTTATTCATATTCTAATCAAATCATAATGTATTATTTATGATTTTCTTTTCAGAAAATATTGTATATCTTTTCGTCACCGCAGAAGAAATTAATGTAGAAATGTGAATGCGGTCTGTCTGTCTATTCATCACAAATAACCTTGTCGGTATATTTGCACGCGAGCTTTATATAATATGTACGTAAAAGAAAAAGTAATAGTAATATCTTTAATTTATATGATAAAGTAATTAATTTAATTGCATGTGTACCACATTGACCATATCTGTCTGGACTTTGTAAGGTGGTCCCTAAATTAGCTAATTGCTAAAGTCAAACAGGTTCGTTGTATGTAATAAATTAATAAAATAATTTAACACAAAAAAATAGTATTTACTATCGTACCAAGTCAACTGACCTTACACAATACTTCAGGTCATTGCGGTTCATTTATTTTAAGTTAAATGCACCAGGGTAGACGACATGGAATAAAGTTTGTACAGCTTTAAGAACTCTAAAGAAACTTAAATTGGTTTTGTATTTGCACTGAATTTAATTACTAGAAAAACGGTAGTTAATCCGATTACCTTTAGTTCGCTTTTAACATTTCTTGGTCTATTGGCAGGTGGGTGAAAGGCAAATTATATTAAATTAATAATCTTCAATATGTTTTATCCAAGTAGAGGTATTACGATACAAGCTTCTGCTTTGAGGATTTACCCATGTCCTCGGGGTTGTCAAAAATCCGGAGAAAATGCCATGTGTTTATTTAGAATTTAATATTAGGTATATCAGTGTGTAATGTTTCGTTTAAATCTTTTCAGCCGTTGTTACGTAAGCGGTAACACATTCATACATTAAGTATGAAGTAGGATCAATCAATAATATAGTCATAGCAAGATAAGACGGCACTTATTGTAGAATGTGAAATTATGTTCTACGTTGAATTAATACAGCACTTTTTCTCGTATGTTTCACTCATAACTAGTTGAGAGGATAAAGGCATAACTTAATGTCTGTAGTTCAACAACACATTGGCGATGCCCCTACTATCCCCAAAGTCCATATACATCGGTGAACACCTACCATGAGGTGGAGCGTTTGCCTGATTGTCGGAGGATACTGAATTAAATTAAATAAAACAATAACAACAATATTGCTGCATTTATGCCACTCCGTTCATATGACGTCACGAGTTTTCACATAAGCATCGGAAGAGAAAGTGGTTTGGACAAAATCCGTCGAGAATGTGTTCCAAGCAAGGTTAGAGTCTGAATAAATCAGGACAGAGGGGTCGCTAGGTGAGCGTTTGCCGGACCGCCGCCGGTCCGCGGTGAGCAATATCGCATTTATATGAGTTCGTTATGTGGCCGCTCCAAATACGCTATCCTGTTATCGAACTCTGGTCACCGGCGAAAGTGCGTAATTTGGATTTTGACGACTCTCTTTGACCTCTGATGGTAAAATATGATTCTGTTTTTGGGGTTAGTTTTTTTATTAAAGGTCTTTTGGGTAACTTTATTTACCATATCGAATTATCTACGCAGCTAAATCATAAAATATTACATTATATTTACTGTAAATTACATTGATTTAAGAAAGTTATAGGTTTATTATTTATAAGAGATATTAGGCCCATATAAAGACTACATATAAAGACAATAGGTTCCTACAATTTCGCTACTTGGTTGCTTTTCCTTTAATTTACTACTGTAAGTCGGTTCATACGCAGAGAAGACATTACAAAATCGTAAAATAAAAATGACTGCGTCTATATTACGGTATGCGATGAGATTTCGAATGGCAGCCATGAAATAAAGGAGCCAATGTAGCGTGACAGTCACCTGCGTCTCTGCGGTGATATATTGGGTTATTATGTGCACAGCGTTACTCCAAGACGAGACGTCTCATTAAAAGTTAACACCCTGAATTTTGTTCCTTCACGTCGCGGTCTTAGATTGTATTTTATCAACGAATTTAAGTCGTTCTTCTTTGTTTCCGCGCAGCGAAATTTTCAATTTACATACTTATGAAAGGTTTCATAACAAAAATCCGGGTGCGGAACCGTTCGCCCCGGAAAATCCCTTTTGTGTTTGCCAATGAACGAAACCGTTTTCCTCGGGTGCAAAGAAAAATTAAAGTTTACTTCTTTTTATTCTTTGTGGATTTTACGTACCTATATATAGCGTAGTGATATAAACGTGCTAATTTCTATGACAGAATAAACAACAAGGTTTTTAAGCGAGGTGATGGTTGATGATTTGGTAGGTAGATATATACCTACCAAAGCAATTTTTAAATGTGTTGATGTACGAAATTAATGTACGATCTAAAGATATAAATAGTTAAACGGTATTTACGTGTTCTCATTTATAGGGTTGGTTGAATAAGAAAGGATCAAAAATAATCGGATTAGTAACCAGGGTCAGCTGATGCTATTGTTAGCTATGTACATCGCCCACTTAATTTTCAGCCGCGACGGATATTCCAAAATTACGTAAGATTAATATTTGGCAAATTGTCATGGCTTGTACATATATATATTTGAACATTAAATGAATTGGTACACGTAAAAAAAAATTATTGAGATCATAATTCATTACCAGTTGCTTTTGGAAATTAGCTTCAGGTTTTCAGAAAAAGCCTATAGATATAAATGAATATTTATTTACACTACATACTTATCTACTTACCTAACCATCTTATCATATAACTATGTCGAACTAGCCTGTGACTAAAGTATCAATAATTTGACGGATTACGCCTGAATAGATTCTAGTAATAAGTATCTTTGTTTTTGCTGAATTAATTCAGCATTACAGCGTTTCGATTAAGTTACTTTTACCTATTTATTTGGGACAATAACTTTTCTCACATTTCATTTTTGAAATTTTCCAAAATTGTCATGTATTCGGTTCTAGATCTTCATAAGAGGTCTTTTGAAATGGATTTTTATCTGTACTATAAATTTAATAATGTAGATTCACTGATGTAAGAGAAAAACTGAACACTTTCTAAAATGATTTACTTACTTACTTTGTTTGTTTTTAATAAAACATGAAATAAAGTTGTAAATATATTAGAATAATCTAAAATATCCTTGTTTTGTGAGGTGATCTGTTTCGAACTTTTGACTTAACAAGACAAGTTTGTTAACTTTGTATTTTTCCATTCTACTTGAAGGGACGAGGCTACAAAGCTTTGGGGTCTTTGGGAGATGTTTATCTTCTATTTGTTATGTACCTATTAGAATGATAAGTTTTATGTGTATATAAATTAATTTAGTCTGTCCATAAGTCTGTTTGCTTATTTTAGATATATATTATTTGCCCATTACGAAAATCACGCCACTCGATATTGTTTGTGAAATTGAATGATGTATTCTCATTTAAAATATTGAATAATATCCTCCAACAATAGGTATATTACTATGTTCTGAAACATGAACAGCTCAAAGTTAAAATACATATTTTAATTATTTTCTAAACTGGGAAAAGATTCACAAAGGTGTCCTACGATGTTGTTACCTCAAATCCCTGTGGGTTCGATCTCACGGAACTCGGAAAGTTGGTGTTCACTCATTTTATTCTCGACTTTTCTGTTCCCAGGGATTCGGGAATACGGCAACTTTTCCCCAACTCGTTGTCTCGTTATGTTAATCTCCTGTGGGAAATTGGTCATTAATATCATTATAGCACAGTGACCGCAAAATTCCTGAGTGACATAGGCAAGCGAAACGTCATTATGTCAGCCTTCACAAAGTTTGTTTTAACCAAACAGAAGGTCGGCTATAGGAGGGAGCAATCATATGTAGGTATTTCATATCTTTTACAAGGACTAATGTAACATTTTCAATTTATCAGCTATTTTCCAATAGAATTTTTTTTATTATTGCCTGTCAAGGCCTTACCCTACTCTGTTAAACCATGACACTAAATATTCCGATTAGACAACATTTTATTTATTCAAGCCTCATCGAAGGTTTATTCGGCACAAAGATTACGTCCATAATGATGGAAAAATAACTGAAAAATGGATTGATTTATCACACAATCGGTTGCTTTTTCAATTTCCTACGTCATCATATCGCGAATATCAGAAACGTTTGTTATTGATTTACGCATTTGCGTGGGAGAATCTGTTTGTGGTTCTACTAAAATATAATAACAAAGGGCAACTGATGAAAGGAAAAGAGAACGGCTGCGGTATTAACGGTCAGTTAGGCAATCGGTTTGCGAATCCATCGGTTTTTATTGTGAATAACACTATATAAAGGCACCTTTATATATTGACGGTAAAACGAATTTAGTTTACTTGATTAGATACAACCTTTAAACGAGGGATAATATCGAATAGAAATGTTACAATCAAGTATAAACGACTATTTTTTAATATACTTAGTCCTAGAAAGACGGAAATATAATTTGAAAACATCAAAAAATATTTGTAAAACATGAAGAGGAATGCGTCAAAAACCTTATTAAGTTATAATATTTGTTTATTCTCGGGTCTAGGCAGAGGTGCGGAAAGGTCTTGACGATGTTTGACTGTGGCGATTTATTTAACGAGTAGCTTTATTTGTTTGCTACAGTGCCGGTCGTCGGAGTACCCTCCTAATGCTGTCCTATTAACTTCATGCCCCTTGTAAATTACACCACTTTCAACTTTATCATTTAGATGTTAAGATCCATGCAATAATAGCAACGTGTATGCTTTGTGGTTGTGTAATTAATGGCTTAATAGTGGTCACGTCATGTGTAGGTACGCACAGAGTGATGTATAGTGCTAACTCAAGACTGCCACATTAGCTTTCTGGGTGGAACAGAATGATCACTCATTGTCTTTTTATTTGGTTATAGATTGGAAAAACTTTGATAAACCTAATTATATAATTATAGATGTGTATTTGTTGTAGAGTTGAAAGAAGCGTAATCTTTGCATAATTTTGGAACAAGACCCTCGCGGTCGTAGCATTTACTGCTTACCCATAAAGATAAACACGCTCGGTAGCGCCTTTTCAACTTCCCACAGTACTTTAAACAGTGTTAAATAAAGTACGTGTTGACACATAACAACAGTTGTTGATACGGTGTCATAACTGTGTTATTTCAGAGATAGTGCAAATACGGGTGTTATAACAAAATAATGTAATGTAAACGTTATACCGGGCCGGCCTCGGACATTAGATTTCGTGTTTAGATTTCATCATGGCGGGTAAATCAAATGGGCATTTCCACTCCATCCAATTTCCACACATTTCGTTAAGCTTCGTCCACGTGGGTTCAAAATAAACATGGCCAATTATCAAAACAATTAGATGGAGCCATAAAAATGTTCTCTGTAGTAAGTAGGTAGGTACATAAAATACAATAAAAAAATCCCTATTTTATTTAAACTGTTTTAATGGTTACTTAATAATAGATATAACACATTATAATGCTGCTGTTGTCGGATATCTTTTAGTAAAATTCTTGACAACCTACAAATTGACGGCACCGAGAGCGTTCGAAACTCTTCAAATCTAATATCTCGGAGAGCGCTCCGACCGACGCTGAAACCGCGGAAGATTAGAAAGTTCGATAAGCGATTCTTGTAGGATGCATTACACATTAGATTAACGTCAACCTATTTTATTTCAATTTTCCGTGTTAAAACGCGATAAGCATAAACCAAAACATTTACGTAAGTAGGTACTTATTTTCTCGTTCGATATTCATTTAATAAATGGTCTCGTTGTAGAAGTAGGAAAGACAAAATATTTCATTATGTAATTAAAAAGCAATAACGTCATGGAATAGTAACTAAAAGTACCTATCGTCAAAATCGTTCTACGAATATCCATTGGCTTTATCTCAGTATGGTAAAATTCCAGTTTTGCACTAATTATAATTTTAAATGTGTACGTGTGAACAATGCAAACAATCTAAACAAAATGTATATTATAATCGTGTTAACAAAGACCAATTGAATAAAAATAGGTGTATGTTCGCAACTTGAAACAAACACAGCAATATTTAATGTGATTGGCTTTGATGGAAACGAAAGGGTACACGCTGTTGTTTATTTATTGTCTGGTGGCAGTTCACACTCGGAACTTGTTGTACACCTGCGCTTGAACGATGAGTACGGTACCGCCTTAATTCAATTATCCACCAGATGATATCGCAACCCCCTGCGGGAGAGATAACATGCCCTAAACATGAATTTTTCTCTCAATATCGTTCACTGCCACGCCAAGATACACCAGGAAAACGAACAATCACCTTATAAAACGCGACATGCTTCCGGCGTAAAAAAATATACGAACAAAATATATACCTGTTATTTATTTTGTAGCGTGTTTTTTTAATATGTTTCGTAGGCTTAATTTATCATATTATTCATATACTATAAGCATATAGTAGGGCTTTATATGTTAGCTGTTTATCCCTACAATTGAAACAGTAGTTGTGTATAGTGTTGCCCAAATGCAAGAACAAGACGAGACTTAGCCAGTCTTGGTCTTGGTCTTGCGCCAATACACCTGGTCTTGGTCTTGGTCTTGGTCTTGCGCTCCCAGTCTTGGTCTTGGTCTTGGTCTTGCAGCAAGAGTCTTGCAAGTCTTGCAATTAGGTAAGTACCTACGCTTTTTATATTATTTTATTAGTTTTGTAGATTTTTTTTATACGTTTCAAGTATATTTAAAAGTGCCTACAATATTTATCAAACGGGTGATATTTGAACACTTTTTTGCTATTTTTTCTTGTAAAAACTTAAGAAATATAATGACTAAATGTACAATAATAGTACCTAAGTAATTAGTTTAAAACCATATAATCAATATTATAATATATACTTACTAGAATAAATTATTATGACATCTACTACCTATCCTTAACATTTTTTCCTATCATAATACTACTTGCGTGATCAGTATAATGTATTCATTTTCATTCTAAGCACTCTGAAACTTATTCATTCTTTGGAACACCTGTAGGTACTCTTAAAATTCGAAATTATTTTGCATGAGTATACCTACGCCCTGTGGCGGCAATCAAATAGTGTCAAATGTTGTGATTTCGGCGCGGCGGCAACGATTGTTGTATATGATTTCAAAAGAAGCCGCCGGCGCGTGTATCATAACCATGTACTTCCGAAAAGCGGCAAATTTCTTTGAGAAGTAAGTACAAATCTTTGATGCCGCATTATCAAAGTGCCGATGGTTAAAACATAACTATGCATGCACTCAGTTTGATTTTAATGGATATTTTTTTATTCGCTATGTAGGTATGTTTATGGTATTAGTCGTAATGCGCATAGGTCCAGTTTTTCATATTCTTTGATACAGTTTTTTGCGTCTCATAGAATTCCTAAGCGTACCTATACACCGAACTGTTACACCTAACTACTCCGTGAAATAGCGCTTAGTCCTAGCTGCAAGACGCAAGAGTCTTGCAGGCTTAGTCTTGTTCTTGCTCAAGTCTTGCACGGTCAGTCTTGGTCTTGGTCTTGCTAAAAAAACGCGGTCTTGTTCTTGGTCTTGGTCTTGCAAAAACGCAAGAACAAGACCAAGACTGCAAGACCAAGACTGAATTTGGGCAACACTAGTTGTGTAAAGTCTGCAATACTCAAAGAGCCGCCAGAATAATGAGGGTAATAAAACCTCTATCACAGCTAAAGAGAGACTTTTAGTTCTCGAGTTAGAGACAGTGCTAGACGGCTAAATATCATGCAAACGCTACATTCTCTATATTCAGTTTCTATCATGTCACAGTCGTAAAACGAAGATATTACGATAGTCTAAATCCACAAAAACAATTGCGCTGTCTCTAGCGCGTTTTCTATTTTTATAGTTTTCTTTAGTCACCCTGTTGATTCATCACTTACCCTCATAATTCCTATGAGTTTATCCACTTTACTATTATTATATTATATTGCAATCGGAAAAACTGGTCTATTAGGGAAATCTCATTATCGTACGGCCCTCCCAAGCCCTTGTTTTCTTAGTTGGCTCGTTGATTTCGTCCTCCATGAGCCATTTATCTTTGGTTCTGTGGTCCATTACGTTAACGACCGCGCAAATAGTTCCAAAAGGAAATAACGTAAGGAGAAAATACCTACACCTTTTTGTGTAGAATTATGTCACATTAATAACTGTTAACTTTGGCATTTATCATTTTTTTTTTAAAACACCTTTAATATTGAAAAGGTTGGGGACTTAATTAAATATTCAAACCACTTGTTAGTTACCTTAGCAAAGGATCAATAACTATATTATATCGGTGGGTTTCAAAGATCTAAAAAACATATTCACCTTTGATCTTAGCTATAGTATCTAGTAGTTACTTAAGTACTTATAAATATAAAATTTGGTTGGTTAGGTGTGTGCCATATCAATATAACTTGACAAATTAACTTTCACAATTAATTATAGGTAAATAATTTTTAATAACATTAAAATTCGTTTATAAATTAACTATTGCGGAATTACCTATTTTTACAAACGATATGTTACCTACTCATCTCAATGTTACTATAGTTTCCCTCTCGGTCACTGAAAATGGCTCGGTAAATGAAATGAATAATTTGGTACTAAAACCTACAGATTTAGTTAAAATAGTTTACTGCATCAACAAAATTGTGTATCATTTTAATTATGATATCATGTTCCTTTTAGTAAATATTGCAAAGTACACTCAACATAACTATTTTAGTTCTTTATTAACCTTGGTGAAAGGGGAGGCTTATGTATGCTTTAGTGTAGCAAAGCCGACTATAATGACATTACACGACCAGCCGTTTCCTAAATTATTTAATACATTTAACAAATGGCCAACGTCCGGGATGTATAAATCCCTCAACTATACTGTGTAAGTACTTTAGTTATTTATTTATACGACATATTAACAACCGATCAAAATTTCTGGGAACAAATTGTCTTGATTTATGGCGGTCGTGCCACCCATCTCGCTACACAGAAATAGAATGCAATGTGGGGTCTCCAATTCCATATGCGTTTAAAATATTACTTAGTTTGGTATGCCATATTTTTAATACATATTAATGATCATCGAAATTATAATTATATTGTCGATTTCCGACCAAAATATTCTCTGACATCTGTTTGAATTTTTAAACTCTAGGACAATCTTATCACTCATTCGATAGTTTAATTGATCACATAATAATCTTTAAAAATATTTGTCCTATGTTTTGCAAGCAATCATTTTCTTTGGATATAGATTTATTAAAGTGTATTTAGGTACATAAAATTATTTACTTTCTGTATTTTTAAGGGCAGAGACACGTTAGTTTTATCTCATTATAAATGAAACCAGGTTGTCCTTTCGTTTTATACCTACCAAATGATGTTTATCATATAGGTATGTTTTATTGACAAACTACTTACTTAATCAAACAACAAAATTACTTAATCAATAATCTAGTTATCGTAGAAAACTATTTGTAATGATTGAAATATATTTTTTTAGAATGGACCATAGTAACTACCTGCTTGCTTATAATATCAGGTACTATGTTGTTGGCCATAATAAAATTGTGAAGTGTGTATATCAACTTTATTTATATACATATTTTCCTACTAACATTTATAACATAACATTATTCGATTGAATAGAAAAGACACCACAAGCTATTTTAATTAAGTCCTGTCAAACTCGTTTTTCCCTAGTCGTGGTTTTTGCCGGTATGGATGGAAAATCGGGTCAGCCCATCGACGTATACTCTAGCGATAGACAAGAACGTTCATGTAAAACATTTGTTCAAAAACTGGTAAGAGTTAGAACTAAAGTTCGCTGCAGCGCTGTATAAAGCTGTGTCAACTAACCAAACTATTTTAAAAGATACAGCACTAAATTGCTTAGAGTATAGTTTTCTCGCGACCAAAACGTCGTAAGCGCCGCAAATTTCATGGCGCTTACGCGTTTCGTTCAGTTAACTACACTAAGATGTCGTCTCTATAGAGTTCACACCGCAGATGTGACACATCTTTTTTACCTACTAAACTTCATTAGAATAAAACTCGATTTCAAAATGTATTATATTAATATTAGGGCCTAGTGCGGATTGGCGGACTTCACATGGCTTAAATTGAGTACTCAGAGGTACGGGCCAGGGCTTGAATTAACATAAAACAATTATTCAAAATATCAAACCATCACTACTAATTAAAAACTCATTAACAATTAATCAAATTAAAACACTTTCTAAAAAAACATATCAAGTCTGTGTTCAGTTACATATTTTTACCTACAACCAGTTTTAAGGGAACATCTGCACGTTTTAGTATATGATTGTAGAATGGCGTGGTATTTAAATAGACAAATTGTTTTTCTACTCTGGAATTACGAAATTATCACCTATTAATTCACTTAAACAGGAAGTAATTTTACTTAGTTGACTACTGACTAGTTATTTTCGTCCAGGGTCCACTTTGATTCGGATTATCGTTGTTATTAACGCTGCTCCGTGCGCACGGTGCGCACCCGCACTGAATGAATGTCGAAGCCACACTAAAGTCGGGTGTGGGGACTGCAGTTCAGTTGAGTTGACCAAAGCGAGTGTTCGGAACGCGCTATCTAGTACGTAGTACATATATATCGATGGGTCAGCCATTCAACAGAATGTCAAGTACTGTATCCTAAAATTTTTACTTTTAGATATAAATAGCACATTTTGGCTTCCGCCTTTAGTACTCTATAAAACATATCGGGTCTTTTATTATTTCGCCAAGTGTTCTTGTAGCTATTTGATTTAGGTGGACTTCATCTCAGTTATATTAGTAGTTTTAACTTCCCTCTCGAGATAGTGGATGTTTTGAACAAGTGCCATATTCTCGAGTTAAACGGATAAAATATGAGATGTGTATGGCAGCTATATATGAACAAGTACTTGTGCAATAACTTAGATAATAGCAAGGAGCTGTTAAGGGGATACATCAAATATTTAAAAGGATGAACGTCTCGTCCACCTGTGTCCTGTACTCAGATAAGGTTTCCAGTCCATAAGCGATGATGCTTTTTAGAGTAAAACGCTCTAATTTTAGTAATCCATTATATTATTCATGACAGAATCCGTTGTTGTTAAAACGAAGCAAAACTTGTTTGAATAGACACAATGTTTTCGTACATTTTATTACCAAACATATAAGAAGAACGGGTATATTTGCACATAACTATCAAAAAACGCGATCAAAGAACCGTTTATACTCTGCCACCATTACTACAAGAAAGGCTAACGTCAAAAGAAACTTCAGAGAAATCGTATTCATTATTTGTTTTCCCTACAAACATTGTCGTTAGCAATGGTAGCTTTTCATTTCTTTGGAATTAACTTTTTTATTTGTTTTGAGATTAAATTTCTCCTTTATCGGTATACGTTACACACAAAACCCTTTGGATTAGGGAGAAGCAAGGGCAATTTCAGGATCAATTGGCTTTACGAGCCATAAAACCTTTTTCCATATATACGAGTATGTGTGAAATTCAAACATGCGGAATATTTCCCTCGCATCTATATCATGTTGTTATCACATTATCCCTAAGTGTGCGAGCATTTTCCGAACAATTAACTTCATGATGCTCACATTTCGCCGACAAATTTGTGTACACTTAAAATAATTTATTAGCTAAGTTAATCTCATTTATAAAGATTGTCTTGAAGTTACGACATGCGTAACCAATAATACATACCTAAATATATCCCTGTAGTTATCTATATCTTCATCTAATAAAAATAATGTTACTGTAAAAGAATTTACTTGTGGAATAACTGTAGTGCCAACTCGTGTGTTCAATTAGTTTGGTTTTTTATAGTTATTTTGTACCTGTATCGTTTATGTAGGTATTATGCACCTACATAGACCTGATTTATATTGTCTAAGGTAAATTAAACTAATCTACACTAATATTATACAGAGGTAACGTTTGTGATGTTGTAATGGGTAAACTTTGGACCTACTGAACCGATTTACTAAATAATTACACCAATAGAAAGCTTTGATATTGTGGAGTGTCATAGGCTATATTTTATCCCCGTATACCCACGGGAACGGAAACTACGCGGGTGGAACCGCGCGGAGGCAGCTAGTATGATATATACCTATTGCTATTACTTGAAATCTAAATTTAACGATAACATAGTTATTTTTATGCCATCACAAAGTGCATCTTTTATGTTTTCTTTGCGTGAATTTTTTTATGTGAATTTAAAATAATTTTCAGTTTCCATTAATACTAAATGAGTTAATTAACCTTGCTTAAGGATTCGTTTTGTATTAACCTTGCTTAAGGATTCCTTTTGTATTCAGTTATACCAAAGAGATTAAATTTTTATATAAATGTAATGTCTTGTGCCCATACATAATCTTTGTATTACAATAATTTAATAATTTAATATCTATGGAATCATTTTTACAATTTAATTCACTTTAACATATACTTAGTGCATACGTAAATCAGTAGACAAACTGTTTATAATCACTAGATATCTAGTGTTATTTAAGTATGTCTATCTAAGTATCGTAGGGTATTTAGTTCACTAGCGGTTAATCTTATTTTATAACCTTAAAGCCTGTATTTTCCAACATAACAAGAGCTTAAGCCCCAGCGGCTTGCCTGTACCTTATATTGTTTAAGAAACTTACTATACCTAGCATAAATTGATTTCGTACATAAGTTTACTAAGTGTTCTTAGGTGCTTAGTAACCTTGTGACTAATAATTGTTTCTCAAGAAGAAATTACTTAGACCGGCAATATAATAAAAGTTATATTCTTATCAAACATTGATTTTCCTACATTAGTTGACTGTTCTAACTTAGTCACGTTCAGTACTTAGGTATATTGTTTCTCATGAAGAAATTAGTGTGATGAGTTGTGGGATTCTTTAAGGACGTCTTTATGTTTAGCTTCTCCAAATGTATTGTACGGTAATAGGGTATTTTGTAGTAGATACTCATATGTCTTGCTCTATACTTAAACCTAAACTTATTCTCTCAAACCTCACTGCAGCAGAGAGCAAATCCATCTATGTATATGTCAAAAAATATGTTAAATGTATAAAAAATATTAACATAAATGTAGGTTCGTTTGTGTGTAGATACTATTACCTACTGCTTAAAATTTTCATTAAAGAATTATGTACTTTATAAAACTACTTTAGTAGTCGTCGCTTGCCCATAAAAAGTGTTTCATGTCCTCACTTTTAGCATACACCTGAACACTGTTCAGTAAAAATTGTAATAGATAAAAAAATGTACAAAAAATTATTTTAATCAACAGTATTAGTGTTTCTATACAGTACAAACATAGAAGGAAGTACATTGCAATTTGGAATTGACCAAATTGACCGAACTCAATGCAAAAACAAATCAATAAGTAGGTAGGTTCAGTCCAATTGTAACATATTTTAAGTCAAAAGATCATATTTCCGAATATGTAGGTACTTATATCTAAATCTATATATATAAAAGAAAGACGGGTTTGTTACAACACTTATAACTCGAGATCTGCTGAATCAATTTTCATGGTTATTGATTCGTTGGATTTGTCTCCGCCCCGAATAGCAGAATACATCTTAAAAACTATGAAAACTCGATATGTGAAATTAATACTTTATCATTTCAATAAATGCTGATTTGTTTATTACATGTCAAACATTTGTTGTCTTATACTGTCAAATACTGTAACAACTATTCATGTGTGCGTTCAGAAATTTATTTTTTGTAAAATGTCTCGAAAGTTCAGGAACTGTTATATTTGTTCTTTTTAGACATTAATTTGTGTAAACTATTTATTACTTATTTAATTTTTAATTTCCGAAAATAATACCTGATTTTTTAATTCGGTCGGTTTTTAAATTGATCAATTTGAAGTTTTGTCACAATTTTAACTTTTGAACGCGATCATAATATTTGACATTAGATTTGACAACCAACTGTAATATGTCAATCCATCCTGTCGCACTTCAAAACACGGAAAAAAGTTATACGATATTGTGTTACCACATCTATGAGTGCATCCTTCTATCTATCTAATCAGCCCGCAATAACCCACTGCTGAGCATAGGCCTCCTTATTTTTATGCCACTTTATACGGTCCTTTGCCAATTACATCCACTGCCTACCCGCTGCTCCGACAATGTCGTCTACCCACCGAGCCAGTGGTCTACCCGGTTTCCTGTGTCTCTCTTGGCCACCACTCTGTAATAGCTTTAGCCCATCTTCCGTCATCCAGCCTTGCCAGATGTCCCGCCCAACCCCACTTTAATCCCGTGATCCGTTTACCCACATCCACGACTTGCGTTTTACATCGTATTTCGACGTTGGGTTTTCGGTCCACGAGGGAGATGCCCAACATGGTTCGCTCCATGGCTCTTTGGGCAACCAATATTTTATACATGTTGCCTTTTGTAAGCGACCATGTTTCAGCACCATAGGTGACGATAGGCAGAATGCACTGGTTAAATGCCTTGGTCTTGAGACACTGAGGATTAGAGCGGAAGATTCATCATCATTCATCAAGTTTCCCAAATGCAGCCCAAACTGGATCCGTCTAGCAATCTCCTTCACCTGAGACTCCCGGTCAAACGACAAACGACGTCCAAGATAGATGTAGTGGTCTACATGTTCTATTGGGGTGTTACCCACATTACTGGTAGCCGTTCCAATTGGATGACTAGCCTTGAGCTTGGTCTTGAACATGTTCATACGTAGACCCACTTTCAGGGATGCTTCGTGTAGTTCTGTAAGCATAGATTGAAGATCAGCAACGTTCTCAGATAGTAGAAGAAGGTTGTCAGACAATCGCAGGTGTGACATGCGTGTGCCATTTATATTTATTCCTCTCTCTTCCCAGTCTAGAGATTTAATTACAAACAAACAAACAAACTCTACCGCTTTATAATGTTAGTATAGATGTATAGATTGGGGCAGTACGAAGTCTGCCGGGTCAGCTAGTTATTTATATTATAAGATAAGTAGGTAAGTTAGTTTCTATTGATCTACTATTTTTAAAGAGCCTACGACGATTTACAGGACCGTTAGGAACTGAAGATAAACTGTTGTTTATTGTACGAAACAAATGTGTAACATACTACGCATAGAAATTAGCCATTACCGTTACCTATTTTATGTATTGTTTCAGCGTATTGTAAACATGTATTATACTCTCATAACCCTTTTCAGGGTGTCTGCCACTTTCTATTTATGTCAGTACGAGCTGGGTGGCGTGCCCTCCATAAATCAGAGCCGTTTTGTTCAGGCCCATTACGCCGTTTTACCGCCTTCCTACTGAGACAAAATTAGATCATACCGAAGGGAAAACCCAGTTTCTGCTCATACATAACTTTTGTTGTAAAACCTTTAATAGTTACATAGCAATACGTGTCGGTTTGTTTAGTGTCGACCCGCACCCGCACCCCGCCTAGAAATTTGTTTCCTACAACGTGGTCCCATTCCAAGTGGTTATCTATTTGTTACGAACAAGAAACAACAATAATCGAGATTTAATACAATCCCTAATGCTCTTGAATGTTGTTATATTGCATAGCAAGTTTCATCTACTGATCTGATATCATTAAAATAAAATTAGGTATAAGTTTTTTAGAAAATTAAACATATCTACTTGTTATGGTTATGATTATTAGTAAGGTTACGTAAGCTGTCAAACAGATAGAAATAGGCAAAAAAAAAAAAAAAAAAAGCATCGCCAATGTGTTATATATTGAATCTAAGTTACGAAGTTGTTATCATTATGTTCCGGTATATAAACTATGTTAAATTTATTCCAGTTTAAAATCGTTCATGCATTAAGATTATTTTGTCCTTCGAATGAAAAGAGAAACACAAAAGAGCATCTCTGATGTCAATTTCGGAGAACAATGGCTAATAACGCTTCCACTGTTAATTGATGCCTTTCAACAAAATTTATGTTCATTGAAAAATAATAATTTTATAGCACTGTTAACACACCCATTTATATAAATGTGAATAGTCAAAGTATTGTGGCTGTAAGCAAGTATGTGAAGCGTAATAGGTTTCCGGTTCCCAGGTCGATAAATCAGTTGACGGTCTTAACAGGCCATTTGTCCGGACGTTTGGTACACAAAGCCGGAAAATACAATTAATATCAAGTGTCAATTTAATATAATTAAACAAAACCATTTTCCTGTGGAATTTAGAACAGAAACTAATATTAATTATCGCAAAAGTAAACTATTTGTTTAGGTACGGACGGATATGAAGTGGCAAAATTATCGTAGGTTCGTTTGTGTAAGCGTTGTTGTTCGTTTTAATTATTTGAAGGTAGTAATGGTTATATTTTCTATTTTATAAAGTAAATTTAAGCAAAGAGTTACCACTAATGTCTTGAGCACATAACATAGTCATAGACACCTAAATGAATTTATAACAAAGAACAGTTCTCAGTTCTAATTCGAGATTTTAACTGAATTGGCTTTGACCAGTTCATGTTATGAATAGTAATTTAGGTAATTTTAAAGGCAATGATTCATTTAGACCAGCGATAATTTATTTAGGTTAGTGAAACGGAGGGTAGAGGGTGCACGATGACGGAGCGGGCGCGGGCGCGGGCGGAGCGGCGACGGAGCGGAAGCGGGAGAGGGCGCGTTTAATTGGGTTTGTTTCAAGATCGGTTTCATTTCGATGCCGCGCCGCTGTCCAACAATGGGGGGATCCCTCCCCCTTGTAATATTAATACGATCGGGGCAGATTGAGTAGCCCGAGAGGAGCAATCATAAATCCTTCCCTTTATGGCTAAATTATTGAGTAAAATATTTCATTATGTATCTACTATATAACCTACCTATCGTTGACACATTTTTTTTATTAAATATACTTAGTGTATTTAATAAAAACATGTACATTTAATGTAAACAATTCGATAAAATTCCACAGAACATTAATTACTCTATTTCAAATTTCGTCTATTCTGATGAAATATGATGTTAATTACGATGGAATGCTAGATATGAATCTGTCTTGTCGAGATTATTGCAATTAGGGCGTTATGGAAATGTTTAAATAGTTTTAAAACAAAAACATTTTGCATAATAAGTAAAATATCGTCGGCGATCAAAACATCAAAATAAATCAAATTCAAAAACAAGGAAAATTCTTTTAATTAATCGCTTCAAAGCCGATGCGAGATATCTCAGTTAAGGCTTGTCGAGCGATGGATGGTCAGTTAACGTGCACTCGAACGTCAAAGAAACAAAGGAATATATTTACATAGGAGCACGAATGAAACGGAAAGAAAAATCACTTTACTTGTACACAGAACCTTCAACAGTTTTTAAAATAAAAATGTGAACATACATATAGATGCTTCAAGTGTTTCCTCTGTAGTTGCGTGTCATAGGTAAGCCTTTGATGCCCTGAATTACAGTAGGAAGCATGTTAACCATTTATCGAACTATATCACGGAAAATCAAAGTGACATTTAGTAAATTGCGGCAATGTTACGTCATGTGTGCAGACGCCGCGCCGCACCGTGGCGTGTGACGTCATAGCACGTGTGCCGTGAACTCTTCCCGTCATCGATCACTTAACACGCACTGGTGACATTATTTAAAACGATTTCACGCCCGCCTGAAGCTAATTTTGTCAGCCATGGAAAAACGGTTGAGTTGTTACTTCCCGTTTTACCGATGTGGGCTGCGTTTATGTTACTTCTTATGGATTAGATGAGATTTTTGCACGGTGGTTGTCTGGTGGATAGCCTTTTTGTCTTTGTGTGCTTAACACTTTCAGGTTAATCATCGTTTACCACGGTGGAATTGTGTCAAACCCAGCTTGTAATATAATGAAAATTTGGTTCGTAATTTTTACTTTAGATACCTATGCTCCATTTAATATTTAAAAATATTTAATATACTTATGCAGGCTCCCGATGAATATATCAAAGTAAATAAATCTAGGTAGGCAAACGTTATAAATATTACGGTGGCCTTTAATGACGCCGCCGCCGGTGCCATTGCTACAATTTTATTGTATCAATCGAAATACTGCACTGGAAAGGCTGATATTTAAGTTTGTTTCCCAAAGACTTTCTTAAATCAAGTCAAAATATTAGATACTAATACCTACATAAATAGTTTTATGGTAAATAGTTTCGGAAATATCGAGTTAATAGTAATACTATTTAATTAGTAAGTAAACAAGGTTCGAAGATCCACAAAGCTCCAATAACTGTACTTAACAGTGGAGTAATTTCACATAGAATCAATTACATCCAATTAACATCACACAAACGTTTCCACGACTGTAGTTTTCCTTTGAACTACTCTGGCCCTTATCCACTAAGGGAGATACGGGAACTTACTCAGAAACAGAGCACATTGTTATAATAGCATGAACGTTTTTATTTTTACTTAATTTTTGTAAGTATTTGGTTACATCTGAAAATGTTTATATTCTCAATGAGAATAGAACAATCTATACAATTTGCTGTGGCGACGCGGTGTTCTGATTTCATTGCACTAAAATATCGCAAATAAATAACATGCGTGGATGTACCTAGGTATTTCAAAGTAATTCAGAGCAGCCTACGGCCTGCCCTGAGTGCAAGTCATAGCGAGAAGCTTCGCAGGTACCTATCGGTATTTAGTTTAGAACATATGCGATTTTCGATAAAATTAGAATGGTAAATAAAAAAATAAAATTAACATATCAGTCTAATCACAAGAGTAACATTAATGCAGATTTTATCTTTATACCTAATTCTTTTGACATTAATGGCAGACCAATTAACAGATTTCGAACATTTCCGTCCGATTTTATGTTGACTGTGATATTCCTAACAACAGCAGGTAAATACGAATTCCAATCCAATATCTGTGTATACGTTTGCTAACTGTTAGTCATGTCGCTGTCATCGGATGATGTATATTATGCTAGCCAGTCCTATCACATATTTTCTATTTCTGTCACGACGCGGGTGGCATCCATACCGTAAATCCAGCAATATTTTTTGTGAGGTATATTATCCGCATCTTTTTTCTTTAGGGGAATGTGACCACCGCCTGATAAATGTTCCCAATAAACTTAGATGCTATGTATGACGTGCTCGTTTAACACATTATTCTATATTAACTGTGATAGCTTTCACTTATTTTATTTGCCCCATTTTTTGAATTGAGTTAGTTCAATACACAAACTATAAAAGTTATATCATAATGGAGTGAGACATTAACAACGACAAGAAGGACATTACAAAAAGATTCCTTTAGGTTTTTATAAACGAACGAGTCATGTAAACTTGCTCTCTACAACAAAAGTAAATAACTGACTGCAAATTGATGCAGGATTTCCAGGCAAAACGGAATGCTGCAAAATCTTTTACCGCGCAAGTAAAATCAACATGATAAATATTTTAATTTGCTACGTGGTTTACTCTTAACAATGTTGACATTTACTTAACAAATCCCTGTGTAATTGAAAATTTATTTGTCAAAGCGCAATGCTGCGGAGACGTAGAAATGTAATTAAGAATTAGGGATCTGCTGCTCCGTCGGAGATTGCTACGTTGCAGTACTACACCGAGTTGAATGCAGGCAATTTCAATTAACACTTCCTGTCCCATTGTATCATATTCCCCACGGACACTCGTGTCGAGCTCTCTATTCAAGGACTGGCAGGTTGACTCACTTGGTTGTTGGTATTGAGTTTAAGTATTTTCTTAAATGCATACAGTTTTCTTATTCGGTAATGAAAATTATTATTCATATTATGTCTCGATCTTCAGTATAAACTAAAATCTAGGCGTTGTGTATATATTATAATGGATACATGTATCTAGTTTCTATATCCTTTTATCGAGGTTGGTTGTCGAGTATTGAGCCTATCCGGGACCATAATCATAAGCTCCTTCAACCCCTCACTCGTCAGAAAAAGAAAACGTTTGTACATTTTCTTTATAGTACTTCATTTCAATAAAACATGTACATGACTATTTTTTGGACAATTACAAGAATGAAACAACCGAAATCGGTGAAACGTTATATTCTCACTACCCCCCACGGATTTCGTAAATCCACCCACAGCTCACCGTTCGTAAACTGTATATTACGTATTAACATTAAAGTATATATATAGTAGATACAGATATAAAATATCATCGCAATTTTATCTCCGTTATTACCAACTCAACTGCCCGGGCAACAACAATAAATCGTTTCAAATATGAGAAATCGTGTATAATTAACATTACCATCGCTCAACGAAAATATACACTCAAAGGTGAAAGATAGGTGTAGGTAATATGATTTATAATAATAATTTTCAGCTCATCCGGAATTATATTAAATTCTCTTTTAGAAATTCTACTAAGCATAATAAATTAAATAAATAAATTACTACAGCTAGGTTAACTTGGTATTTCCCTTGGTGTATGCTAGACTAGGATTTGGTTGTAAATTTTAAAAGTAATTTGTTAAGCTGTTTAACGAGGTTTGAACCTGTTCCATCTTTAGAATTAATCAAAAGGTAAGTAATATAAGTTGAGTTTCATTTCATTACTTAATACTTTCTCGTAAAAATAGTTAAATTTTAAATTTTATATTAATAGTAGTTAGAGGAGTGTAGAATTAATAGTACCTACAGGAGTGTATGTGCTTAAATAGCTTTGATTTGATGTAGGATTGGCTGGATAAGTCTTCAAGACAGCAAAAGTAAGGGGGAACACTCTTGCGTATTTCAAAGGAAAAGTCAGGAGATTTGGCGGCGGGGCTTTGCTACGGGTTTTGTCGGATACAGAAGCGTAACTAACTGCACGACTGAAATGTGTTTCACCACACGACGTACCTCAGCCGAAGATTCACCAAATATTATAGATATTCTTTTATGACGGTTATATAACTGAAGAAACTGAATCTACCAAGATTCCTTTTTGTAAATGAAAACGTGCCAATAGTTATTTTGCTTTTATTCGCGGAAGCGCTCGTGGACGTTCTTTGTATATTTTAGTTAAGACCGCTTGCACTACATTGTACATTTCGCCACGTAGATTTCTTTTCTATTTGTGTTCTTTTGTCTGTATACGTATGCCCGCAAGGGAAATAATGAAATAATGTTTTATATAATAATGTAAGTTCCAGGCATGGAAGATAATTAATCTACTTGGTTATTATTTCTTTTGGCTAGTTAGAGTCAGTCTATGTTCGCTTGGAACCGTAAGCTGGAAGGACAGTAGGTATCACTTAAGTGAGATTTTTCAACAAGTTTCTCAATTTGGAGAGAGGCTTAGCAGTTTTACGACACCCGAGGGAAACCCGATCGCTTTGCCTACAAAGTATTATTTCATATGAATTCCCCAAGCCGGTAGGTATATTACATTAAGCCGAGGTATATTTTCCACTCTTTGCCGTATCGTCGGGTTGGACGACACGAAAAGGCCCATATTCTTATTTCAGTGGACGTTTACGGCTGCTGCCATAACAATTCTTACAAATTGGATTTGAACCGACGAAAAAAGGCGTTATAAATTTTCATGTAAAAGTATTATCACGTCGACATTGAAGTTTTGTTATGTGTGCTCTTGTAATGCGATTGTAAATGTTTCTAGTGACTATGCGCAAAGTCGTAGTTTCTATGATCTTAGTGCTAATGGCAATTCACGAGGGCTCACGACGAAACAAGATGTTCTTGCTTAGAAAAAATGGAATACTACATAGCCTGACAAGCTTTATACCTTCGTCTAACAAAGGCTGACGCTAATTAGGAATGTGAACACGAAGCGAAATTTTCTTTCAGATCATTATGTAGGTTACCTGTTATTTTCCCAACTTATACCAAGTTGTATCAAGAATACCTATTGGGCAAAAAATAATTAGTGACATTAATATATCTTATATTATATAAAATTCTCGTGTCACAATGATAGTTACCATACTCCTCCAAAACGGCTTTACCGATTATTATGAAATTTAATATGCATAAGTATTCAGTAGGTCTGAGAATCGGCTACTTTCTATTTTTCATTCCCCTAAGTGATTACGGGAACGAGAACTACGCGGATGAAACCGCAGGGCGGCAGTTAGTTGTCTTATAAAACCATTTTAATAATAACAACATGAAGCGACAAACATTAATACTTACCTACAGTTGCTTGTGGGTTGGAGATCATCCGGTTGTTGCTCAGAGCAACGGAATGTATAAGCATCCTTTTCATTTCAACGTATTTTGGCTATTTGTCATCATACGCAAATATAACCACCATTAACGCTATAAAAGATATATATGTAGGTAGATATAGTGTGAAATAACAGTATGTATAGGTACTTAAATTGAACGTAGAAAGCAATATAAGTCCTTATTTATACTACAACTAATCATTGGATTCAACGAAGTTGACACTTAATTTATACTTACACCCGAGATTGGGTAAAAGTGTCAGAGGGGCGCTGTCGTCATATTAACGTGGCGGACAGCTGGCAACCGCCGGATGTTCCCGAAATAAACAAGCCGCCCGCGTCCTCACCAGTCCTAGTGCAGTGCAGGTGCCACTTGGGACATGCATCATACTTGATATAATTAAGGCGTGAATGAACGCGGAATACACCAATCATAAACGATGCGGCCGCTAGTATGTTCTATTTAAAGATTCTCTAAACACCATGTTTCTTAGTTTAAGCTTCGAACTTTTTATAGGGTAACCGAAATAGTAAAATATAATAAAATGGAAATAAAATTGTACGTAACCTTCGTATTGTAGAGTGTGGCGGAATAGTAAACAATAAATACCATGTAATATTAAAGTATAAGGATAGCGTAACTTCCGTACCTACTCCAGCACTCTTGAATTCCAGCACGATTTAATACTAGCAAAACTACTTACTAGTAGGTATTGGCTACAATTGTTATTAAGCAGAAAAATATTTTCTACTATAAATAATATCCCAGCCAATGCGAAACAATGTTACATACCAATTAACCGTGAAATATGTGCGGCTGTCACGAATCTACGGATTAAATGAGCTACATGCACTATACAGTCAGTATACCCGGCTGTACGGAGCTGCGGAGCTTATAGCGATTCTTTATGCCAATGAACTATAGAAAAGCGCTAGACACGCGCACACTGGGGTACCTACTACATTATGAATTCACTTTGTTCAAAACTGTTACCTTTACCAGCTACCTTAAAGCTCGAGACGTATTTCTAAAAAGGTTTTGACGTGGTATACTATTATTATCAAGATTCAGTAAATTTCTTATGCAAAGGTGAAGCCAGAAAGGTAATCCTCGCACAAATGTTTCTGACACAAGTAGGGATTGCATGATTTAGGAAACGATGTTCCTTTTGGCTCAGCTCCTGCATTTTCTAATACAGACCACGTCGTAAAGGGGCCTTGGGGAGCAGAACTTTCACATCATTACGTAGGGATCGAGAGAGACATAAAACAAAAAGCCGCTGATTCATTGTCGAGCTATTGTATTTACCTTTCATAATCAGCGTCAGCTGACTGTTTTCACAGTTATAGTGGATGTCATGAGCTAAAATGAATCTTTGACTACAGCTTAATAATAGTGATACTTCACCTTGCTAGATTTTTCCTCAGTATAACTAAAAGAAAACCACTGTACATATATACTTTTATGTACTTGTTAAAAGGTTTCTTTGTGATATTTTTCACAATAGAGTAGACTTAAGGCATAAGTTGCAAGTGCATAAATGATCAGTATTTAAAAAAATACCAATTGGTATGTACCTAATAGTCTACGTAGCATATAAAATTTTTCATTCGAGTAAATTCTGCGGTATGATGCATGAAAATGTTAACGCTCGAAACGACGATTCAAGGGTAATGTAAAAGAAAATACCTTTATATGATCAGTCATGCATTAATTGCATGTTCACGAATTAAAATATGAAACATATCGAAGAAAGTAATATGTGTTAACTATCTAGACAATATTCTAAATATTATGTGAGATCATGAAAGTAAGCATGTTTAGTTATCATTTGTATCGACCTGCATTTTTAATGGTACCTACATAATTATTTTATTAATAATCTACTTTTTGTTCTAATTTTTTTAATCTTAACAAGAATATCTCTGTTTTATAAACTATAGATACCTGCATCCGATTTTTTATTGTAATCTATAGTACCTGCCTATCATTGTGCAGCAAATATTCGTAAAATGTTTTAGAATTATAAGTATACAATCATTACAAAGTTGATAGGTAAGTATGATGTGTCATGATGACTTTGATATTTATTAATTTATCATTTCGTTAAGGTGCAACGTAAGCATGACGGTTTTGGTAATTAAGATTATATCTTAGCATTATAATACAAAAGGTAAATATTGCGGAAATATAATGCTTGCCAAATATAAAGGATCGAGGTTACCTGACAACACCTTTTGTTACAGGGCAGGTACCTACCTATCTATTATCACTAGTTCAACTTTGCGTTGCGCAGTAGATTTGTCAGATTCCGTAATTGACTTGCCCATCATTACTGAAGATGTACCTACCTGATGACCTAAATGATCCGTTTTGGCAGTGGGTACTTAGATGTACCTACGACCCGTTACGCACTTATAGTCAAATTACGATATTATTTGTCATTAAAAATATCCTTATACGTAACAACCATGAGATAAAGGAGATAACGTACACGTAACAATAACAATAGCATAATGAAATGGATAAAAAATTTAAAACGCACACATGTTGTCAGGATGGTAGATCTTGGTAGTAAAGGTATCGAACTGGTGGTCATTGGTGACCTTGTTGTGTGGTCACCGACAGACGTACTTGTATATTATATCTTAACCCCATCGTATAGAGATCAGAAAAGGAAGCAAATAACAAGTGTGAAGTATGTCCGGGTGGCTTGTAAAAAAGGACAAGAACTGTAGGTACCTACATAAAAAGTCTAACGAGGATGTAGGACAGCTGGGTGCGTCAGACCGCTCTCGCACCATTAATCCCTGCTTTATTATAAACACAGGAGCCGACTAAATCATAAACATGTTTAATGTGGGACTATTTAGTGTGCCCTTTCGTTTGAATGCTTTAAATAAAGTGTTCATTGAACTATACTAAGCTTATCATTCTGGAACTACATGTTTATTTAAATGAAATTTTTCAATATAAAAATGATATCTTGAGAAAATTTTTTGCACGTGGTCATCTAATCTAAGGCCGAGCTTGTTCTAGGTTGGTATCTACTTTAATTTATGTAGCTGTATTTTTCTTGGCACGATGATAGGATATTTTATCTTTCTTGCCGCTTTATATTAGATTATTTTTTATTGCGGAAGTGTGTTTTTCAGTTTTTATGAAACATTTTGCGGATCCACCTACGGGGCTAAAGTGATATTTAAAATTGTTAAGGTGCTAACGATGGTACCTATTTATGAAAATACATATACCGATATCCGCATGTCTTCACTTAGGTACTTCGTCTTACGGCGCCGCGGCGTATGCAGCAGTGGTGAAATACCAAAAATTAATAAACCATCCAATACCCTTAATTATAATAAAATAGCTTTTTCATACCGTTAAAGCCTAAAACAGAGTAATTTAATATTCAAATAAGATTTTATAGGCAGATAAATGCTTTTGGTATTGCAAACAAACTGGATTGGTTTGTTTTTGCCATTTTTTCATTGGTTAGAAAATATCGGATTGGGACAACAATAAAACGTGTGTATTGAAAAATAAATCATTTTGTCACACGTGCTAACAATGGTCCACCGGGAGTTATTTTCCATGGCGTTACAAACGTTCATAATTAACTTTTCTTTATCTAATATGTTTTAAAATTGATTACCTACTTATTTCGATTTTTATGTACATTTTTGAACGAATTTAGAATATACAATTGTTTAAGTTGAAAGATACCGTAGCGTTTTACATAAAGTGCAGTAAAGTAAGTAAGTGTAATCATCAAAAATAAGGTTTTATCTTATCATTACAATGAAGCTATAACAAAATCATCCTTATCAACATCTCATTGTCATCTCGACTATTCCGTTCCGAACCGCAGAGTCACCGGGCCAATGCCACATTAGCGGACTAATCCACTGACGGCTCCCCGCAGTTTCATCCGCAATCCTGGGGAACTTAAATATTCCCGGAATAAAAACAGCATGTATTACTTCAGAACTAATCCGCAGTTTACAAATTACATCGCCTTCTACCCTTCAGCAACTACCCTTTAGCAATTTTGCATTAATAATATTAGTGGATTGAGTTTATACACTATTTTATGTTTATTTTCTTTAATTAATGTTTATTATCGGTGCTCCTCTTCTACATTATATTGAACTCCGTTAACCTCATACAGTTAGTATTACTGAGCCGTTGATAAGGTTTCTCTATGTCCTCAATTGTATTGAATGTATTTTATAACCTGCTACCTTAGATTATAAATTCTATAGATGCGCAGTTCAATGAAAAAGTTATCCTAGAAATGGCGCTAATTGTGCTTACATGACTCTGGTTGAAATAAATATACATTAATGAAAATTCAACGTTAAGTCAAACGCATAAAGTTGAATTTACAAATTATGGATGTATAAAAACGAGTTGAATGAACAAAAAGCAATAAGCGACACGCACTGGTAAACAATTTCAACCTTAAAACAAACTGACTAAAGTCAAAATTCTAAGATGCCAATAAAAACCAATAAAATTTTACGATCGAGGCGCATCGTTAGGACAAAGAATGAGTGGAGTCGAACGGTGCAATATTTTTTGTTTAAAGTGTTAAATAAAAGGTAAATTTTATCTGTGTTAACCTGGGGCATGGTAATATGTAATGAAAAAATGGTGTACATAATAAAGCATTTTTTATTTTTAATTATTAATATTATATATTTATACTCGTAATTAGGGACATATTTTAAATCACTTTACTGGCTTGTTTACTTCCATTACGTGCCTTGAAACAAATTTAATTTATTATATAACTGCCGTTTTGACTTGCCTTTTATTTCTGAAGATTTTAACTTGCCGGCATAATGTAGACGTATATCTATATATTTCTCCATTCCTCTCTTCGAATTTCATTTTGCGGAAAACTAAAATAAACAAAGCATTCTTATATAAATATCATTTTGATTATAAGTACCAACAAAAAAAAATTTAACGCAATGACTACTCCGATTTTTTCTACCGACTCTGTTCTATATCAACAGTTTCACTTCTCACTTACTCCCTGTGAGAAAGATAGAGATAGCTGCGAGCTTGGTAAATGAAGTAAAAGAACAAAAACATTGTAATATTGCACTAATATTATGCTAAATACAATTATTTAATGAAGGTAAATTAACCAAAACGCGGTACTTACTGAAAGTATGAAACTCCATCCCTCTTTTGCACTTTTAATGTGTTGTTTTTGCACTTTTTAACGGCACACTTAGGCATCGTTGCTTCACCGCAGTCACAGAGCGACTGAGAGCGAAACAAGGCAACTTTCTGTTTTAAGCCTTGTTTGGACGGTGCCATTTTTTGAAGCGCAATCGTCCATCTATAGAATTTATAATCTAAGCCTGCTACAAATAAAGTACCTACTCGTGTTGATCAATGCAGTGGACCAGTGTATTCCCCTCGCAGACTCAAAATATTGTGATAGCGAAATCAAAACAAGGTCAGCCATGAAGCAGTGATGTTTTTGTAATAATATTTATTTTAGTTTATCAACGAAAGGTTATGTTTTTACTTGATAAAATTAAAATAAATAATACAGATATATTTCTACTGTGTCGCATTGACACTACATAATTGCTTTCCTTTTCTTGACTGACCGTTAAGGTTGATAGTTTGCTATCATGACAGCTAAGGCGCAAGTCGTGGGTTCGACTGCCCACGACTGAAATAACAATATATTTTGTTCCGGGGCTGGTTGTAAGTATCTATATTATTTTGAGTAAATATTTACAAGTCGATTTTATAGAAGATAATAACTATTTTATAATTGCACCAGCTAATTTCTGTTTGGAATCAGATTCCGAAAATGTTTCAGGTTAGTTATTTTAAGGTAAAATATTCTGTATTTAAATATCACAACGTATAACTCTAATAATATGTAACCTAAATATCATTTATAATCTGTGTCACTTTATTCCACTTACAATATTGTTCCTGGAGATTCGGACGCCGGCCGCCACATTTACTGCCAAAACTTATTATTACAACGAAGCAAGGAGATATTACTTTGTATATACTTAAGTATTATTAATATCCAAACAAATATTACCTACATATTTTCCTGCTGTATACATTCCTAAATTGACGTAACATTATTATATCTAACAAAGGCCAAAATTCTAAAATAAATTAGATTGTTGTAAGGACTCTTGATGTGCCTAAATAAACAAATGAATAGGTATTATTTAACGGAAAGTTAAGTCCTTTCTCATAAATTCAATTCAATTTGATATTTATTTAAGGATAGAAGTAAGACGGAAGAAGGCATCGTTTTCGTACACGTTTACTCGAATTTTCTTTTCTTTATGATCAATGTACTTAGTACCAAATTTTTATGATTTGGAAGGTATTTCTTAACAATATTGAGTATGTAATGGTTTGGGATATGTCATATAAAATGTCCTACAAGCTTTTTTAATGTTTTTTACTTGTTTCCATTTCCTAATTACTTACATCTTTAACAGCTTTGAAGACTTAGCGCTTAATTGTCCTTCGGAGCCTTTGCGACAAAACCGTCCTTATTATATCACATGATTTGTAACTAAAGCCACCTTATTTAGGCATACTTATTAGTGCATAATAATTACTGTTACTTATAGTATATATGAGGGTGGATATTAGCAAATGAGGCGCAGTTATGCAGGAAATCAGCGGAATCTCGTAAAAGCATTCAGTAACAGGTATCTACCTATCTGTTTAAGCAAACAAATAATACTGCATATCAATATACCTAAAGAAGATTCTAGTGAATTTACAGTAATGTTTGAAGAGGAAAATTTTGTATTTGTATTAATAATAAAATTTTGAATTCAGGGTACTAGGCCCATAGCATATATACCTACCTTAAAACTAAGAATACTTACATATTAAAAAAATATGTTTTCCTTAAACTAGGGCACGTATTTTTCTGTGTGTGTATGTAAGTAATAAATAAACTGAAAAACTATTTAACCGATATGAATAATTCTTTCACCAATAGAAAGCTACATTATCAGGCAGTACATAGACTATATTTTATCCTTGTATTCCTACGGGAACAGGAAGTACGCGGGAGAAACCACGCGGAGGAAGCAAGTATTTTATAAGACCGCACTGGCGTTACCAAACAAAGTACCTTTACAATATCACCAAGTCCTTGAATTAAATTGCTGTTGATCAACCACAAAGTATTACTAGATTTTGATATAATCTTAATGGCGTCTACGGTTAGCGTTTACAATTAGCCCAGTGGGCATTGTTAATTTAATATTGCCGCCTCTACTCGGCCTACGTTTACGAAATTTGTTTTGATTTGGTTTGAATTTCAGTAAGTATTCATCAGTTGTTTCTACGTAATTAATCTTTGGTACTTTCCTTTTATGTGACTTTGAAGTAAATATTTTTGTTATGTTCTGAAATAATTGAATGGGATGACGGAACTAATAATTTACATAGAATTTGTGTGGAAATAAAAAAAATGAAGGTTATTTTATATACCTAAGTAAAAAAATTCTGTTTATGCTAAGAATACTAGTTATGAACTTATGAGTGATGATTGTGGTAGATGGCTTAAAAGGTTATATAAATAAAATATATATATTTTTATTAATTGTAAACATAAGTGCAGTTTAAAACTACTATAGGGTAATTGTTTTGTAACTCTACTGAATTGTTTAGTTGGTTTAAAACTTTAATTCTACTCCTGAGTCAATCCGGAGTCTATCAATTCGTTCTCACTCGCTCAGATCTTGCCAACTATTACCGTAACTGAAGCGATTCAGTAAATCTTGAGGCAAGTATATACTTTAACTACTTTAGTTAGTTATAAGATTTAGTTGGTTATAAGATTTCCTAGCGGCTAAGAATAACGAAGTTACTTATTGTGGTTTTGCTTTAGGTAATGAATTTAAAAATATAATAACACTACCCATAATACAACATTTGACCAAACTTTACACGGCTCCCTCGTGGCCTATAATCCTCGTCCAAACGACATAAATCTAAGTTAAAAGTTAATTTTGTCAATCCGGATAATTCCTCAAGGTTTAATCAGACTAAGTTGGGGGTAATTAATGTTCACTAAGGCCACACAATCTAGGAAAGCTTCGGCTTAGCTCGCTACGGAAATCGGAGTTTGTAATGTTCTGGGCGGGCGGGCGCGCGGCATGGCGCGGCGGCGGCGGACTCGGCGGACGCGCCGCACCGTCGGTCGGTCGACCACCGGCCGACCGTGCGCTGAGCGCGGAGCGAGAGTCGCGTCCCGAGTCCCGAGTCCCGAGCCGGTGGCGGGCGCCCGCTGCGCTGCGCTCGTGGTGCTGCGCCGCTCGGTGCGGACGGGATAGAGCGGGAAAGCGAGCCGCGCGGAGATCGCTTTTGCTATCCGTCGGCCCTCGCGCCATCGCCAGTGCCATGGGGGCGGCCGCCAGCTTGAAACGCTCCAAGTGCCAAACGCGCTTACTCAACCCTTATTAAAATTTACGTCACTCGCTTGTCAAAACTCAGCTAAATAAATATTCCAACGGATCTAATTAACAGAACGCGTCTCTGGACACGAATTTTAATATATTAATTTATAAACTCTGCGGACGTGGAAGTGATTTTGTTGACTGTTTTTTTGTGAAACTTTGAAGAATTGGAAAACTTTTCATTGGACACAACGGTAATATTAAAATAAGTGTTATTTTATATAGGTGAAAATGTTGTTTGTTTTGCTAGACATAAATCGGCTTTCATTTGAACCATATGTATTTAATGTTAAGTATTGACAGGTTTACTGCGGCATTAAATCATTCGAAAATGTAATCGACGTCGCAACGTTAATTTGCACGGATTTTTATGGTCAACATTCTTTTTTAGAAGGCTGGTTTCAATAAGGTTTCACAAATCCATGGGTATTTTTGTAAAAAATTATACATAGAATACATGATTTTTTTGAGAAAAGAAAAATAATAAACTGAAACAAGTAATTCTAAATCTTTCATAACTGGTTGACCTATTTAGTGCAAATTTTCAGTAACGTTTAGTTACTTAAGGTTAAGAACGTATGTAATTTCAGAGTTAGATCTCTAATAGTATATCTAGCCAAGTAAAGGTCCACAAGGAGCATGTTAAAGAAATCTGAACAATTTTTAACAGGAAATTCACACATTATAGATATTCTTCGCCTTCTACTTCAAGTATATATTCTCGATTGACTCGTGCGACACGTAGGAGGCAAATGTTTGAAATTTTCATACATATTCCTACTTTTACATGCTAAGATAAAACGTCGCATACCTATTCGCACTATAAACGCGACATTGTAATGAAATGTTTCTTATGAGTCATTGATTTCGTTCAGTGCGGTGCTAGTGTGCTAATTTTTAAAACAAAGCTGCTTACTATTACAAAATACTGCATTTAAGCATAATATATGTCAGGAATAGGTGATAGTTTATACAATTTATATTTTTATGTACAGTAATTATTGACATCTTAATTTGATATGCAATAAAGTAAAAGTAGGTTAATACATTATTTTTCAATTAATTCTATAAAAATCGTATTTCAAATAATTTCAATTCTTAACTTCTTAAAACGGACATCGTCAAGCAAATTAAAGTATAGTAAGTACCAAATTTAAATCTAGGATACTGAAATAAATAGCTGTAAATTATAACCATACAAAAATCACTCCATAACGGTTCTCTTGTTTTGGTACGGAACTCTAAAAAACAAAGCCCCTTTTTTCTGCTAAATAATTACACTGATTTAACAGCAAACTAAATCAAAGTAGATCCCTTATCTCTCACTTTTACACAGTAAGAGAAACTTGAGTAACGAATAACATAGTTGTATGTACCTACCTAATAATAGTTTGAGGAACATTCATTATCTAATTAGCCCCACTGGCTGATATAGTCAATTCAATGATGGATTAGCACTCAGTCTCACCATATTAGATTGATTGGAACCAGATAACTGAGTTCGTAAACCTATGCTAAGTTTGCATTTACTTCATCATAGTTTGGCTAGTAAAATGAAAGATGGAATAAAATAATAATACTTATCTTAAGTCATGCCTATAATTTAAAATTTTCCTCTCTGAGTTTGAAGCAACTTAATATTTACATGTTCAGGCTACCTGAGGCGATTTATGCTTTCAGATCAAAGCCAAAAAAACATCCGCCGTAAAAGAGTTAAAAACCCTATTTTAACCGTCTTAAAATACAGAGCTCACTGTATTTATTTAACAAATGATTATTTAATTAGAGAAACGATGGAGTATAAAGCTTTATTGTTTCACAAAGAAATCAGAAGAGATAGAAATTAAATTGAAATACAGTTTTGAGAGGGTAGATATAAGAAGAATTTTGAAACCTATTACTTAGTTATGTTTTTTTTTTTACTTTAGTCTTTACAAATAGGTTCCACGCTTAAACTCGTATCACTTGGACACTTTATTACAGGATATATCAATAATATATATTCAATTCATTCTTAACAAAAAAAAAAATTTTTTCTTACTACTGTAGACAGTAGTAGTAGTTAGATAGTAGCAAGAGGCTTCCGGCGACTGGGACCGCAATAAACACATTTATTAATGAGGTAGGTATTTAGTTTCTGTCGTCAATTTTATAGCCCATATTAGTGTAAATTCTGATTAGATCGCAGTCCTCGTTTTTATTCTATCATTTTCTTCACGTCCCACTATTTATATGCCTGACTTGCTTTCACAAAATAGATCTAGTTCGTGAGTTCTAGACTACCTACTTCCTATTCTCGTACGTCAGTGTGAAGAAATTCCTGGCTATCCTTTTCTATTACCTAGTGGATTTTTATATTTGATTATAATCATAAATATGTAATAAAAAAAATGAAACCCCTAAATTCAATCTAATTACATTAAAATAATAAGGAATTAATATTTAAATTATTAAAGATAAAGAAATCTTCTATATTATTACATTTAACGTAGTTTATTTATGGTACTTTGTCCTTCTTGTACCTACTATATGTATATTTACATACATAAATTCATATATTTTGGTTAGGTAACCATGGAGTTTTAACATCGGAATTACTTAGTTTCATAGATTTTAATGCAAGAATGTGCAGAAATTTTAGAATTATCATGGAAAGCTGTATACAGTCTTTAGCACCCATCTGTAAACAAATTATTGTATCAAAATCTCAGAAGGTAACCGAAATTAAAAACGACTGGATTTAATATTCATTGAGTCATAGGTATAGTTTGATTATTTGACTTCTAGTCAGACTATATTATTAGGTATAGTTAAGATACATTGCCAATCCTATGCTCCAGATAATATTAATTTTTAAAAAGCCATACCTATGTAGGTAGCTACATAGTACCTATACTATATATAGATTCATGCCTGAAATCTAGGAAATAGACCAAACTGACCCATTTAATCATGGAATGTGGTTCGTGTGCTGATTATTTAATGTAAAATTGTAGGGTTCTGTTCATTAAATAATTTATGTAGTTATATAATTTGCAAATTAATTTTTAATGTTTAGATACTATAAATAATGTGCGGTTATCTAAACCAGTAGCCACAGGAAAATTAATTTAATTAAATATTTTAATATCAAATAACAATAAACACCATTCCACAAATTGTAACCTTCATTGGGATGGAAAGCGATAAGGAAGTTTTAGGCTTGAAATCTAAATCATCTCTTTAATTCTTAACGTCAACGTTAAACCGTCTACAGTGAAGCACAATAATTGTGAAATATATGTTATATATAAATAGAACTTCATAAGTATTTTGCATAATGTCAGATACGAACTTTTAAACTAATATAAAAACTGAATAAAAGGAGTTCCACGCGTTAATTAACTGCATCAACAATGCGTTGTAGCGCTAGATCGAGCGCAAAAACTCCGTTTAAAAATAGGCAAGAGAATACAGAATTTTATTTATACTAGCGAAATGCATTGGTAGTGCAATTCATATGAAGCATGAAGAATAAATGCTGGCATATCATCTCGTTACAAAATATGGGACACGTTGCGACGCGCTCAGCAAAATGTGTTCCATTGCTCTTTGTGTCGTCTTCTTTTGTTCAATGATCTACCCGCATGCCGGGCAAGGTGTAGTGAATGTTTTTTTCAACATAATGTTACTACATGTTAGGTACATAGAATATATATATCTATGGAAGAAGTATTTTTAGATTAGCCTTTGTTAATTTACAATATTTTTTAATTTCACCAAAGTTGAAGCTAATAATTATGATAGATTAAGTTTAAAGGGCGTCCATGCAATATTTTTTAACAAAGCACTGTCAGTTAAAATTAATATTCCAAGAAAACTTCAATCGGCGGCGGTTTACTTTCTCATTATAATTAGCATTTCAATCCTAAGAGAAAATATAAGAAAACTTTCACTTTTTTATTTTCAAAGTCGAGAAAAAATATACCTATTCAGTTTGCTGTAATAACTTAAATTTCGGTTTACCCCTTCAAATATTTGATTTTGTTCGAGCTTAAAGATAAATAAATATACCTACATAAACCTAATAATGATAAAATGAGAATACTTACGTATCAGAATGCCCTAAGCCTATTTGCTAATGAGAGTAGGTACAACTGTTATTTTTCCGATATGTCAGGATTGACTCAGCCATGTTATGTATCAGCTTCTTGGATTTACCAAACTAAACAATCTATTTAGTAGATTCCCTAAATCATTGAAAAGCAAACAGTATGAGAGAAATTAGTTGGGGAAACAGTAAAGCTACCAATTAACAGGGGATTATTCCATTTCTTTGTGTTTTCTAGACTAATTTCGTTCAACACTCACGATATAGTATGTACCTACTCAGTAGATAACTATATTGTATCAATGTATCAACGTTCAAGCATTTATTTTGACCTAGAATTTTGTAGGTAAGTGACCAAGGGATTCACTTCACAAATATTTATAATACCTACATTGTTAAAATGACTAGTATCATAGGTAGGTAAGTTTCTAAAACAATAAGGTTGGGGTTTCTGAAACCTGTTTGTACATAATGTACCCATCCATTATTTCAGTGGAAGCTCTCGACCCAATAATGAATAGGTACCTTCTCCTAGTCAGGCGTTAATTACGATTGCCTACTATTGACATTTAAATAGAATGAGTTGACAGTTATTAGGAACCTTCAGAGTCTAAAACTATTTATCGTTTCATATATACCAAGACTCGATTAGTGAAACAGCAGTTCTCTTTCATAACTTCAAGCTTAATTCATAGAAATTCTTTGTGGCTTAAAGTATAAGCTTCGCTTAGTTTACGTTCAGATTTAATTAGCTTATAGGTACAACGAACATTAAAAGCTTTCATTATTCATGTATAATTACTTAAGCTTGGAAATCATATATTATATACAAGTATTTAATATCATTGATCAGTACATTGCAACTATTACTAGCTGAAATAATATTATGTAAAATTAAAATGCTATGATACACAAACAGCATTTTGCTGATGATTTAAAAAAAATATCGTACAGTGACAATTCATCGCGCTATTCAATATCTAAAGATATTGAAACTGCCAGGGTAAATTGAGGGATTAAACATTTTGTCTGTGTCAATATGATAAGAGCTGTGAAAGGCGTCGCCTGCCGAATAAATGTTAAATGGAAACAGGGCACAAAGAGCTTCGGCGAGATTGGTCAGATGTGATCAGTGACAGCTTACAGCTGTGATTCCAGTGACTCTTGTCTTTGTAGCTATTCCGCCACCTACAGCTGGCGCTACGAGCTCAAGAAACGAGTAGTCTTTTTAACTTAGGTACCTACCCAAGTCAAGTGTAAAATTTATTTTTAAAACATTATAATAAATACATAGAGTTTTTACATTCCTATGACATTTTCCTTAAAAAACAAAAAAAAACAAATCGCAACTTTTATTAGAAGAAGGACGCATTTTTTTCCGTAGCAGCATTACAGCAATACAGTTTGGCTGTTGCCATTTCATAATATCTCTCATTTAATCTTTTGAATGCCCAAATTTAATGCTCATTCTTTCAGCTCTTAATAACTCTGAATATCTTTGTTTCCAGGTACAGTGCAACGTGAAGAGTAGACTAAAATGTGTGTGTTTTTGTGGCGAACTAATCACAGTTACATTGTGAGCTAAGACATCGATCATATTACACGCAAGGTATTACGTGTGTACTGTGTAGACACGGCAGTGTATGTGCTATCATATATATGAAACGTGTCTCGGATACCGGATAACAAGTGGCATGGAGGTGATTCCGTCAACCGGAAGCCGCATTTTTGTGGCCTTCTTCGCTACAGTATTTTGGGGAATGGGTAAGTAAACTGTATTGGTTGGAAGAATATTCTACAAAATACATTGTATCTTATGACATCAAAAGTTTAGAAATTCTCAGAACAACTTCAAAAATAACAACCTTTTTGAATAAATCTCGATGAAATGGAGCACAAAATAAATAAAACATTCTATGGACAAAGGAATTCATTCATAATATGAGGCTTCCTATTATTATAATATTCAGTTATATACTACTTGTATAGATCGAAGCATCTTCTTGACGAGCGGAACCTGTTCATAATATCAATTACAATGTCTCCTTTGTGTTTGGAATCTTTTCAATCAAATATAACCTTGGAAACAACGCGATGCCTCGAAATTAAAAGAATTTCCTTTGAACTGTCGTGAAAGTGATGTCTTAATAACGTAGGGATTAGTTATATAGTCATTATAAAAGTACCATTTTGCTGCTATACCCGAACAGAAACTTTTCACACCATTTTGTAGTTTGAAGATTCAGATCTTTGGCATATTAAATAGAATGCGAAACCTGTAGATTGCGATATGAAATGTTAATATTAAAATAATACAGTACTGCGTGATTCCTCGTCAATTCCTTCCTATGCAGGTAAATAATGGAAGTTAACTTAAAAGTTCAAAAATAGGAAATCGAATAGTGTACGAATTTAAACGATTTTATTTACTCTGTTTGGGACTTTAAATTAGCTTAGCTTATAAATGCACAGTTGCGTTGAATTCTGTTACTTATGTTTTGTGAAATGTAAGTAGTAGTTTAGAAATTTTATATACAATTAGGTATCTACTATTAATTTTATTGAACAGTTTAAATATGAATACATATTTTTTTAGTTGTATTTTAACAAAAATATAAATTAGTAAATTACCTTTTCTATGACTAGTTTTAGTAAATAAAATTAATATTTGTTCAAATGAACGTTCTTCAGAATTTTCTCTCATGTATTTGAATAATAGGCAATCTATCAATAGACTGGTAAGTATTCATCTACATCAAAGGTCAAAGGTAAGAAATGCCTGTACGTACCTACAAGCTCTGATTTATTACTTTGTACGAACCGATCGGCCCAATATCAGCATTTTCCCTGAATTTTGCATAAAAGAACTAGAAATTTTTTGTGGCAACAAAAACGCCCCACCCGTTACATGACGGCATTTTCATTCTATTCAATTTACAAAAGAACAACACCTTGTGATAGGGGAAAGTGTGAAAAAATATATATTATTCATTGTATTGCTATTGTTAGAAAACATTATGGTGAGCCTATACTTGTAACTGGAGTAGTTATGAATAATAAAAATCCAGAATACAGAATCATACTTGTAGGGTATCGATAAAAAGGTGAATAGCGTGAAGACAAAAATGTATAATATTAATGAACGAATACATTTTTGTATTCCTATTTATTACTGCTGTTTACGGGCCGCATTATCATCGTACATATTACCTTTATAGAAGACAACGTATGTTAGGTCAATTCATGAAAATGAAAGTAAATTTAAAACAATATTCATTATACGTAGGTAAGTGAAAAGTTGAACTATCCATTACTAGAACAAAGCTAAATTATAATTTATGAACTTAGCTAGGATTTATTTAATGTCTGTAGAAATTAAGTAAATTAAAACACTTGAATGGTTTCTTAAATCGTTGATGTGAGAAATATAACAACTTCAAAGAGATTGGAGTCTAAATCAATTAAATTTCAACGAGGGCAAGCAATATCCTAAAAACAATTTTAAGGGTCCTGAAGAATAAAATTGTATGTAAATTGAAACCGTTAGTAACCGTTGCTGTGGTTGAGAATAGAATCCGAAAATTGTTAATTGAAACTTCAATAGCCCTGCGGCTATAAATCGGTACTTAGCAATCAGGGCTAATTCCCTATTGTATTGTTAGTGTATCTACACTATACCTACATACCGCTTCAAATCACTTAAAGATCTTCCGGTTACAGTACAAGGGTTGTACCCTTTTCGTCTTACAACTTTCCAAATTCCAAACTAGTTAGGTATTTCCATATAATTATTATATTTTACAATTAATATTCATTTATCGCAGTGTTTAAAGCTACATAAAATCATACTCGGAGGAAGTAGCACTCATATAGTCGACGCGTTGGCTTCAAATATGTTATCCCTTGTCGCACTAAGTGCCATTATAGCCACATTTGTATCACTCATAGGCAGGAAACTAACAATCAGTCTCAGACAGTGCCAATTGATACAAACACGTCTTTATTTCTTATACTAATGCCGGACTTGCGCCTAGATCTGCATCTTTAAGCGGATATTTTAAGAGTTAATTATTTATATTTTCTTATAACATGGCATTTTTTTAATAAAGTTTATAATGTTTTAGTTAGCATAGTATAGGTATATGAAATGAATCAAAAGAGTTTTGTTTTATCGACTTATGCAGATATATGAACTTTGACATTGTTCCCATATGGTAATTGTGTAGAAATAGTTATTTGTTATACAAGAGTGCAAAGTTGCTTTTTAACCGCGTGTTCAATTTTGATGACCGAGCAAGCGAAGGATTCTAAAATTGAATCACGAGCGCAGCGAGTGATTCAAAATTAGAATCCTGAGCGTTAGCGAGGGAATCAAAAGAGCACGAGGTGAAAAATCTTTGCACTCGAGTGCAACACGTAACTTTTCATTCCACCTCAGCGAGGAAATGACTAAATGCAAAAAAAAGCAAATTGAAAAAAGAACACCAAGAAGGTGCCGAATCTGAGTTTTTAACAAATTAAAAAAAAGTTGTATGATATATTCGGCACCATAGAGGTAGCAGTAAATAGGTTTAATGTTTTTTTTTAATTCACAAACTTAGTGCACACGATGTTCCAAATTCAATTTACTTTATCCTCTAGAGAATAAAAACGGCTTTTCCACTCAGATATTGAAGATTAAAAATACTCTTTCCGAGATGGTGGGATGAAAATGTTATTTTACAACTAGTATCCACTTTTCCAATATAATAAATAAACTACAATAGACTCGAATTGCAATAATGGTTTTCGTGGTTACACGTGATAAATATCGATGTAAAAATATCTAGGTTACATTCAATCTATCTACTCAGTTTCCAAAGCTTTACACAGAAACTCAATTTAGTGAAGCCAAAGAAAAAAAAGCATTTCAAGTATTGAAACGAAAAAGAAAACTTGTAAAATCGATATCGCCACTTTGTTACTGGGAGCTAAGAGTATTGGTGTTTGCTACTTGAAAATGAGACACTAATCGAATTACGATTTATTTTTCCAATTCAATACTTTATTTAGAAGAAACAAATATTTTGTGTTACTTTAAGTAGCGTTGAAAATTCGCCTAAATTACATAGTACCTACAGCATATCGTCTTTGTAGCTTTTCCCATATAACACAAAACACATAATTATCCAGAGAATCGCAATTCGCTTCATTAAGTATCTACAAAAGCTAATTCCTTAACAATGATTGATGGTTAAATATAATCTATAATTAGGTACTTGACGTACAAAAGTTATTTTTGTTTAGATTCTCATTATGTCTATAAGTAGGTATATTTTTCTATCTACCCACACACTTTATTCTAGAAGTTAAGAAACATTTAAATACCGAAACGTTTTTGCTTGTGATAGAAGGAATATTTAAATTCCAAAACAGCTTCACTCGAGGGTTTTAATTTAATCACTCACATCTTAAGCGCTGCTTTGCTTTGTAATGTTAGCAAATTATTTTGTGCATTTTATAATATTTCCTTTGGCATTCTAAATTAAGTTTTATTCAAGTAGGTATCTTGAAATACTCAAAGCCCTGTTTGGAATCTGTTAGCTTTAGCTTTGTAACAAGGACTTACAAAGTTTAGGTCTCCATCTTGATGTTGGCGACCTAAGTTTAAGTTTTCTTAAACAAAGGCTCGTTCCACACGGACTGACTCACTCTCGACTGTAACTTGATTTCATCAATCTTGTTCTATTCCCCTTCCTTCTACCAGTCCATACAAAGGGGTTTGCTGATTAATGGAAATAAAAAATACTTTGAAACACGGTAACCATTTTTATTTTGTATAAAAATGAAAAAAATATTGCGGAAATATGAAGAAAATGATTACGTAAATTTCATAATCTGACATTAATGTAAATATCACACTGAGATGTAGATAACATATATTTTAACGGTTCCTTGATTCCTTCGTTGTAAGTATTATAATTTCGTAATTCACAAAAATAAACCTATTTTAAATATACCTAGTTAAAACAAATTTCTTAGTGAGGGTCCTGTCAGCTACGTGATATTGGGTTAGTAACACGGGTCCGTAATGTAATTCAATGAAGCAAACATTGCGCGCCAATGTAAGTTACACAGCGCGCTTCGGCCCAAAGTCATTGATATCTCGGCAAAGTGTCCGCTTGATTGATCGATGGTAGCCCACTCCATTCAAGTTGCTTACGTCGCTATAAAGTGCAATATTTTTTTACAAATTTGGCTTTACGATAGTTTTTGTATTGTTTACAAAACTATGATATAATAGTAGTCATCGTGCTCGTCTCATTTCGTAATATTTCCCTTGCAAATAATATCAACGCAAGAATCTTATATGCGTCATATTTTCCGCTTTGATATTAGTTTTTTTAATAAGGTTTTCTGGTATTTTCATTTGGGAAGAGTGTGCAAACTAGTGGTAAGATATAATTTATGTAAAAAAGCACCAAAATTAACATTATCATAAAGTCCGAACACCGTCCGCACAAAAGTTAGGTTCTACTAAAGTGCCGCCCGTTCTACTTAAACTTACACTGGCTTTTTGAGACAGTTGCGCTTTGAGTAACCTTTACTTAGCTGTCTTATATAATTTTATAATATAATCTACTAAATATTAAAGTAAATAACACGATTTTGTCCTAACAGCACGATATACTATATTTGTATGTGGTATACGTTTCCGTGAATGTCCCACATATCACTTAATAATAAAATAAACAGACTTCTTTATCATTAAATTATAAAAGTAAAATCTTGTGTTCTCGTAATACCTGTTATGTAAAAGAGTTGTTACATTAGTCTCTAAACTGTAGTACATAATTAACGGTTCTAATTGATTGGATTTAATTGAAAAAGCAACAAGTATATTTCTGAACACATACGAAGCTCCTAATTTATATTCATTCTTGGAAAAAATACTTCCAACGTAGGGGAGGTAGGGGAGGGATGGGCACTTTTTCACTATTTATTGCAAAAAAAATCAGATTTTATAGATAATCAACTTTTATTGCCAATTCTTATTGCACCACACATTTGGCTAGATATAATTAAAGAGCTTTCTTAAAAATTACAATCAGTTTCAACATTACGAGATATTTTATAAACTAAGTCAAAAGTGCCCAATGCTCCCTATGGTAGGGAGGCTTGGACATACCCTGTGGGAGGCTTGGGCACGGCCTATAAATTACTTTATATCCATAATAGAATTCAATAATTAGTTAACAAATATACTATTATTAAACTATATCAATAATAGAAACCAGATATAAAAGTTAACAAATAAAAAACATCTTAAACAGTATCTTAACTTATCTGAGATTGGGTATAACCCATAAAGGACTATCGAATGTGTACTTAGAGCTACCACGTTTGGTTTTATTGCGATGCGATTGTTTTCTTGGTCCAATTATCGGGTATATTAGTTATCTTTCTGGCTACAGCATAGTCATAGGCCAATTTACGTGCCTGTATCTTTGTCAACCCATAATTATGTTTAGAACAAACTATCATGTAATTTGACAATTTTTGTTCTTCTTCGTCAGTGAAGATTTGTGAGGTTATAAATCTGTGCGAAGAATCCTTTATAGAATCTTGTTTTAGGTACCGTTGCAAACTTGATCTAGGGATTTCATATTTATCAGCTGTCGTTTTTATTTTTGATCCTTTTGATACCTCTTCTATGGCTCGTAATATTAAATCTTTAGGAATTTCCCGTCGCAAACCTTTCTTTTTGAATTTAAACGGCATCTTTCTGTAATTAACAATAAACCAATAGTTAAAATCCTCCTATACTGAACATAATAGGAGGGAGCGTTGGGCATGCCCAAACCACCCGCACGTCAAGATGCCCATTACTCCCTCTGTATACATTTTCGACATAGGTTACCCGTATTTTTTTGAATCTACGTATTTAGGCTTGGATTTCAGTTTAATTTATAGATTAGTGAATGTACAATAGATTAATAATAGAAAATACACATACCTTTCATTAGTTTTCTCTTTATAACGATCCGAAACCGCAACAAAATATTTACTTTTACGAGCGCATAACCTTCAAACGTGTTTGTGTTTGACAACTTACAGAAATGACAGATAGTCTATGGATGAACAGTGTTGCCAGTCGGTAAAGTAAACTACCAAACCAAAAAAAAAAAAAAACTATGATCAAATCAGAATAAAAGGGGGGTGCCCATGTCTCCCAACTGCCCATCCCTCCCCTACCTCCCCTATCACGCATGTCGTTACATAAAATATGTAATATTCTTTTTGTATGAGCATTTATGAGATGAAATAAGAAAAAGAATATCTCTATTTAACTACATAAGAGCACTGTTATAAGGCGTATTTGATATGGATTAAGCGAGTCAAGGAAAATGAAGTTTTGCGGAGGGTATTTGTTTGAGCTCTTTTACATGAAACTACCACATTTTCATCCCCGGGCCAACCAAGGCTCTTTGAGTTTGATCCCAGGATTTCTTTTATATACCAAATTTCACGTTATTAGATGTTTGGTGAGCATATATTATTCCCCAGTTTTTCTTGTTTAACAATTTTATCATACACATAGCATTTTAAAACATTGATTCAATTACGCTACTCCATCATATTGGTATAATGTTACTTATAATATATGCTTTTAGCGTTACTGACCTATATCTTGTTTATCATGGTCCTAAAAGAGCTTCATTATTATGTTCGTGGGTAAGCAGTGAGTTCTTTTAACTGTCACACCTACTTTCTTTGTTGTATGCCTAGTAGCTGATCCGCGCAACTTCGTATACGTCACATCTTCCCAATTTTTGCAATATTATATACTTATAACCTTTTTTTGAACCAAGAAATATTTCAGACCAGTAGTTTCGGAACCTATTTGATACAAAATCAAATCTTACCTCTTTCTTACTAAGCATGTTGACAAAAAGATATGACAGTATTTGTCCTAAAAACTATTATAAGCGGCATTTTTTTTAATCAGGTGTTCGAGGTCTTCACAATTTGGAAATAAACGTACCCAGCGCTGTCCTCGTAGGAGAAACTGTAACCCTGGAATGTACCTGGCAGCTTGAAGACGAAGAGGCATTATACAGTGTCAAGTGGTACCGAGGCAGGGAAGAGTTCTACAGATACATACCAAAAGAATTACCTCATACGAGAGTGTTTCCACTTCCCGGAATCGACGTCGATGTAAGTTGAAATCAACCTGTAACTTTTTATAATTTTGCGTAACACTCAAAACAACTTAGTCTATTATATAATTAGGAAATAAATTTATCAGAACTATATACCAGTATTAATCAACTCCATAAATATTATGTTGTTCTAATATATTTTGATAATCATTAGAGATTTTCAAACATCTGTTACAAACACGTATTTAAAAGAATCAGCTGCTTTGTAGTAATGATATAAATACCGATAGTTTTATTTAAATTTAATTTAACGGTTGATCAGGTAATTTTGATTTGATAAATAGTCAAGGCGTGCATTTAATTTTATATGACTCACACCTTAGGTTTATGTCCGGTTTATTAATTGCTTCAGTTAAAAATAATGAGATTATCATGACATTACGACGTCACGTCGGTCCACTATCAAGGATTAAACATTTAATAGTCAAAATAAAATTGATAATATCTGTATGTGATGATAGCGTTAAAGTGTATTAGTTACTTCCTGGTTTTAAAGTTTTATCAACATAATCATTTTAATATTTCAAATGGTTGATAGGTAATTTAAGTTTCTAGAAGTTGGTTATGAAATATGGTTGATGGCTTTAATTAAAAACTAGAGCAGGATAAGGCTTTCAATGTCTGAGAATTAATTTAGGTCCAAAATTTTATTATAAGGTAATTTCATATTAATATTAGATAGTAGAAATAATTTCTATAACCAGTCGGAGTGCTCAGATCATAATAATGCTTTTAATAAATTAATTGTATAGACCGCAGATTTTTTTAAGCTATGTCTAGGTTCCTTTTGTTGTTGATTAAAATAAATAAAAGAAATTTATTAAATCTATTTAGATAGGCACCTATATTTGATACTGATTTATGTGTGATGAAATAAATGTCTTTGTTATTATTTTATAGGAAACTGCGACATCAAATATTTTTTATTAGCGTACAGACATATTGACTGTCTACGATCCACCGTGTATTTTCTTTCAAAGATTTTTAAATACCTATCGTTGACAACTCTTTTAAATCATTTACCTATCTTATATATTTTTGAGTCGCAAAAAAATTGTATACGTCAATCTTGACATGTAGCGATTTGAGTGTAGATTGATCAAGTATAATAATGATAATAAATGTAAACAAAGCTGGAAAAACTCATATCCAAAACGGACTTATCATTGAATTTGCAATTACATGCGTCCATAACGAGATATAGATTTAGATTGGTATTTTGATTTTATTTCGTCCCAAAGATAGATATGATCATAATAGGTTGCAAAACTTAATGGGCAGTATCACGCTGTGATCACTATCGAAACAATGGAAAACAAAATGTTGTAGAAGAAAAATGTTGACGTATCTAGGCTTGCCATCCGATGAGCTGTATGTCTGATTGTCGGACTACTTTGATATTATTATTAGTTAATTACACAGATACTTTATCACTAAAATTATCAAACGTTGTCATAAATTAAGAAGAATACCTCAATAATAAAGAGGGAAATAAGTAAAAGGATTTAACCGATTATTTAGTTCTTTATTATAATTTTCCTCATAAAATAAATTGGTTGCCTGTAAAGTCGGTATACGGGCGAAAGTTTTACGTGACAACCATTAGGCGGGCTAACCATGCCCGAGTGGAAGGGACGCGTGCCTCTCACTCGCTCTCATTGTGAGCGCATAACGTGAGCGGAGCGTAACGCAGTTTCTTGAAGTGTCACCCGGCAAACCAATTTATAAGACGTTGTCACGTCAAAAAACTCACAGAATACAACTATGTACATAGGATGTTACGAGTAATTTTAATTGTAAATTATTAAATTGCGTCATAATTTGATTTTGATTTTAATCACTACAAATATAAGATCAACACTGTACGGTAGTTTCTGTGCAAGAAATCAATTACTTATTAATGTTACGATATTTTGAATTTCTGTTGCTATTGAAGTATGAACGTACAATGTTCTATTCTCCGCGTATTTCTTAGAGGTTTGTATTACCTACAAACGCGATCTTCGTACAACCCCATTAGTCATTACGCTTCAAAACACAAAGCAGTTCATCTTAATTGTGTTTTGTGTAGAGATAGCTGCACTTGCCAACTTTAAGTCGTAATATTTCACTGTTATTGCTACTAAGACTCCGAATTTGCACAATTGTTTTAATATTGTGGTTTTTGATAGATATCTCGGTCGGGGGCAAGGAGAGTGGTGTTACAACAGGCAACGCCAGCAATGGCTGGGCGTTTCCGATGCGAGGTCTCAGCCGATGCGCCGACATTCCATACAGAGATACGATCAGCACCTCTAGAAGTTGTTGGTAAGACCATTAATATATAATTTACCTTTTATTTCTCGTTCACTCTGCATTAAGCTTTTTGGTTAACCTCAGGAATCAATTAAATTTTGTGGTTGCACCTCAGTAATTGCTCGTCTAAATTAATTTTAATTTAAAGATCGTCAAGTAATTTCGAAATTCTAGACGGTTTGGTGCGAATTCTCGTTATCTGTTATTTTATTCGTCTACTATATTTTATGATAATCATTTGCATGATAGGAATAACTTTAACCAATAAATCAATAAATAAATTGTTGGTGAAACCTCCAATTTATCTTATTGTATATAAAGAACATGTCGTCGGGATATGATTTAAAATACTATAATCTAAGATTTACCTACTACATAAGATGTGCTTGAGACATTTTAATTCGGATAATATATTGTGGATGGTAAACCTCTACCTTACCTATGATCAAATTAAAACTACCAACTGTTATTTTAATCTTTATCAAATTTATCGATTTACTTCGTTATTTATTGTGATTTGTGATACTTTAAAGTCAGTATTGGATTCAGTTATAAAGTAGTTGTTAGTAAATTACTTGTGAAGTTCATTTGTAAAAAGAAAAGCAGGCGTATATTATTAAAATTATAAAATCGCATACATATTCACTCCTCGTTCCGGAGCTCAATCGCTAAATCGAAATCACTAGGTGCCTACATAAAAAAAAAATAACGTCCCAACCAGCATTCGCAAAAAGGTTTCCTGTTGAACAAATTTATTTTTTACAATCACGTTGCGGCCTTAAATGCTGGTTTCTGGTTATTAGCATTTACCACAGGGTAGGTAACATTGTGTTTGTGATTTATTTTTTTACTTTGTCCGGGCGATTCATAAAATGTAGCCGGAAACTGAATATTCTCATATATTTTATTTCAGCTTAAATTATTTAGATACTCGTTTGTATGTCACAAATGACATTTAAAATATATATATTTTTTTTACAATTGAGAGTTGAGTAGGTCGTGGTTACGAGAACTCTGGAATAACGGGTAGGTATTAATCAGCGTTTGTATGAGAACGAGTATTGTCTGCAATAACCCGCGATTTAGTTTGTAAATCGTAATTATTATTCTCTCCACAAATTGTATCAGCGTTATATAAAGCTTAAAATTAATATCGTCAAACATGAACGATTACAAATGTATAATAGACACCTAATTGTTTGAAAATTGTAAACATACTAATTCATAAATTAAGCTGATGGTCATGAATTTACTTGTTGAATGATTCATTTGGTAACTAAGCGTTTTATACAAAACATCTAACTAACTAAGAAAGATTATCCGACGATAGTCAATTATGACTCCTTTAATTTTCTTCAGTAGAGCTCAATTTCAAAATATTCTCTTCATAAATAAAAGATAAAAGCAAATATATAGGTATCAGTTATTTATTTTATGTAAGTCTAGCTCAAAGAAGGAGTAATAAAACTATATTAATAAATAGTAGGTATATTGCGTCATAGTTTTACTCCAGCTGTCGTCAATCCTTTTTGTTACGCACTTGTTTTCATATATTCAACTTTTTTTCCTGTTCTTTATCGCGATCATGATATTTCTCCCCTACAATACATTATGATAAACATGCTAGTAGGTCAAAGGAAATTCGCCGTTTTCCATTGATTTATTGATTTCATTAAAAAACCGTTTAACAATAGCAGTTATCGTTGGTGATCACGCAACTACAGTCCCGTAGCAACCGTATGTAGGAGTTTACCTACATACCTATGTACGGTTCCAACTATTTATTCAGATTTATTTATGAGGATAACAAGCACCCTGATGATTAGATATAAATTACCTTTGTTTTTCGCAGTCCTGAATTAGGTTTCGTAGCACTTTGGTAAGTAAGCGCTACGAAAATGTCCGAGCACTGAGCCTTTATTATGTCACGTTCATCGAGCATGTAACCAATAGAGTAGCAATAGTGGGCCATTTGTTTAGCAACGCATCAATGATTTGTCACGTATAACCGGTATAACTAACAAACCACGCTCGAACTAAAACAGTACCCGACCAATAAGAGACCTGTGTGTACGTCTAGTGCAACACTTGACCTTGAGTCGGCCAATCAGAACGCAGGGGCCGGCGCAGCGCTTTGGCGTATTTTGTTTTCTAACAAAACTGTTAACAGTTCTACTCTATTGGTTACATGCTCGATGGTCACGTTCTAACGCTAGCGAGCATTTGACAGTGACTTGATATATGATACACACCGACTCATTTGACTAAAACCGAAACAAATCGTAGGATCCTCTACGGTTTTTAATTAAAAACGAGATTTTCTAGTTTAAATTGTAATTTTATTGTTATCGATTCTATGTTCATAGTATTTTCAAGAGTATTTTTTTTTACATTAGTTACATTACATTGGATGGACCCAAAATGTTTTTAAGGTATATTGCCAGGTTGTCGCATAAATGTTACAAGCCGAGACGCCTTAATAGAAATAAAAGCAAATGTAACATTATAGGTGTAAACAATTGCTTATTCTCTCACAAACGAGCCCAAGTTTTCGGTTATGACTATTCTATATAAGAAGAACCGCACTTCGGAAATTCTACTTCGCTGGCAACCTATATTTATTGCGTAAAGAAGCGCCGTATCCTTAGTCATCTTTGGTAGATTAGTAATACTTTCTCCGTTCAGTATAGTAAATCCAGCTCCCACTATTAGGAGATTTGATTGTAAGTGCTATAATGTGATTATATTTTTTTCATTTTCCTTTTGGTTTACCGTTACGTTTTACCGTATGACTGACAAAGGAAAATAAACAAACGTGTCATAAACTGAGCCGATGGTATTAATGTGATGGCGGTGGTGCGGTGTACAAACTCCACCTGCAAATAAAAACGGGGATTGCTCGTAATTTTATCACGAAGTGTTTTATGGACTTTACTGTGACACCTGCTAACTGTACTTTATTATATTCATGCTGTCTATTTTTTAAATGATTTCATGATTAATCGATATTCAAATAAAGCCTCACATGTCAAATGTCATAGATACCTTCATACATAAAATGGTAGTAATAATACCAAGTAACTGATAAAATGATGACACAAGTTGTAATTTGCAGAGCCTCCCGAATGGGGTCCAAAGTTGGTGTCGGACCGATCCTGGTACGGCGTGGGGTCCAAGCTGCGCGCGACCTGCGCCTCGCCCCTCGCGCACCCGCCTGCCAACCTCACCTTCGCGCTAAATGGACGAGAGGTATATTACCACAAAACAATAAATATAAGACACGTGCCGAGCACGAACATGGGTAACTGTAAGCTGTGCAATGGTAACCAAAAATTAGCCCAACCCGAATCGGCAAAGCGCATTTAAGTTGAAATTAAGGCATGTTGAGTAGACATTATATACCTACCTATCTATATATCTTATGTAATATCGCTACATTATCAAGAACCCCATGGACTTTCTAAAAATAAATATACAGAGAATAGCCTACTTTTAGTCAAAGTCAAATCATTTACGAAACGTAAAAAAAATATGGTATGACTGATTACCTACTTAGGCAATGCATTGTCAGTGAGCTTTAAGATATTCAAAATGCTGTATTAAGCTCACAAATGCTCAATATTATAGTAATACTTACTTAAAATAATACGATAAGTATACCTTAGTATTTGTATTATTTAATTTAATTATACCATACTATATTCTTAACTCTGGTACAAAATCAATTTCCAGTCAACCTTAAAATTGTTTGGGTCTATATTATGGACGTATATAGTAACACACTTATTTTATAATGAGATTTACCTACTCGATTTGTACATCTGCATTAAGTGAAGCCATTTAAACGCGTTTCAGTGGATAGGCATCCGACAGAGGTCCACTGTGTGTCCATGAGAAAACAATAGAATGGAACCTACTTGTTTCACTTTGACGCGACCGTTGTTTTTGCTCGCTGCCACTACCCGCTGCGTGGGCGAGTTCATTAATCACAAAGCAGCTTCGAGCTAGATAAGCTAAGCGAACCTCCTTTATCATCTGGACTGTAATGTTTCCCGTGCACATTCACCCACTCCATCATCCGACAATCAAATTAATAAAAAATATTTTTTATCCCAGGTTGATATGGACTCCTTCGTTCAAGAGCTACCACAATGGTTTAAATGGGATCCGCCACCTAAATCGGAAACAACTACTACCGAGCTACCCGAGGACGAAGCTAACTTCAATATATTTCACGATGAGAGCAATATTCAGTATTTGGATGAATCTTACATAAACCTTCACAAAGAGGAAATAAGAAGGCCTCCTAAAGAAAATGGGAAACCTACATTCGAAAGGATAGGGCCTGATAACAGGCTGCCGTCAGTTGGCGAGGTGACATTCGTCGTCCGGAGCGAGGCGTTCGAGCGCGGCAGTCTGCGGCTGACCTGCATAGCGAGCATATACAACTTGTATGCCGCGCGCTCAGAACTCATTTTCGATATGGAGCAACCAGAAGTTGCCTCCGTACTGGGCGTCCGTAATGGTGCCGTAGGTGAGTGTAATCGATATTGGTTTTGTGGTTGGGCGGTAAATTCGCTAAATGGTCCATAATATCGTTTATTTGGCCATCCACCTAATGGATACCCTAATTAATAGTTATGTGGGATGTATGTAGGCAAGCAATACTAATAATTGTTTTTGAATTGATTTTTAGTTAGCACACAAGCTGAAATAGATAAACGAAATTCGTAACTATCTTTGTGCTTAAAGTTCGTTAATCTTTGTTCCAGATTCAGCTACTTGCAGCGTTTGCCGAGTAGTCACGTCTCTTGTGCCATTTCTTTACAGAATCCGGTAGTTTATTTACAAGTTAAAATTATTTTAAGTACATACCTACAAATAAAATTTAAGTATTGAATAACTGATACTTGCTATAATAATTTTGTACAAACCTATTAAACATATCCAACAGCGAACTCGTTTACCTTTCCATCATCGCGAATAACTGAAACCATCTGAATAATGTATATTGGAAATTGATAACTAATATATTCTGAAAGAACATATTTTTATTCCATACACATGATATGAATGTATATCTATTTAAATTAGGTATGAAACCAAAATGATGTTAGTCGTAGGTCAAGATGGCCAAATTTTTAATTAAATAACTTGTTTAGATTTACGTAGGTTAGTCAATTTGTAAATAAAATGTAATAGGAAAATGGCATTTAGATACCTAGAAACATACGTATCGATTCTTCGAAAGAATTATCTCTCTGGACCTACACAGATATTATAAAAAGAACATAAATGTATTTATTTATATTACATATTATGACATTTCAATAATGTAATTAAAAAGACCGTAATTGTGTGAAAGACTGATGAATATGAAAGTACATATTATATGGTATGAAAAGAATTATATATTTTTGCAAATGTTTTTCATTATGAGTATAATTTTACTGTACCTCACAAAAGAAAATTATTATTATGTTTGTTAGTGTTTGCATTATTTAAGGGTTTCTTTATAAATAAATAACTTTGCTGTGTCAATAAAATTAAATTGTTGTTAAATAATTGTAAATATTTAGTATATCAATTAACTTATATTATTATGACAATTTAGTATAATTAAAAACATGTTAATAAGTCTCAATTATTTTCATTATTCTTCTTATAAAAATCTTCTAGAATTACTTTAATCTTATATTACAACCAAACAAGAGGCAACAATTAGTACAATAATGATACATTTATCATACAGTTTACTATAATATTATGATGTATTATAATATCATCCTTTACATGGAATAAAAACTATATAAAACAAATAATAGCCCTCTCCAGCAATACCAATAGAGACACTCTCTAAATGTACTTACGAAAATAACGAAGTAATTTTCCCTTGGAAGAGTTCCACCTAAGCCTCAATCAATCATAGTATGATTGATTGAGTCCACAATAAACAGTAGAAAATCCAGCCATTATCCTTATGGAGAAAATCATTTATTGAGCAGTTATATTGTCAGGGAAAATGGATTATTCAACTCCGAATCAAGCATGACGTATTAGTTCTACCGACTTTGGCATCGAAATGTTATTGATGTAGGCACTTCCAAGGTGTACGAACACTCAGAAGATAATAATGTAAGTGAACTTTTTTTTTTCTTTAGTGATGTTCATAGATTTATTCGTATAAATCGTGTATACATGTTGTCGCGTACCTTATAATTTCATGTGGCATTGTGGGGTTAAAAATAGATATTAATCGTATGGGTGTAATGTAATAAGTATAGGTATTAATTATAACAAACGCATTCCCAGTGCAAAAAAACATCGGCGGATAATACGTATATAAAATAATACATTATGAGGCCACGGTCCTGCGGCTAAGTAAGCTTACAACAAAGCCAACAATTTATTTTTCAGTATGTTCCATTGTCGGCGACCGCTGTGGCATTGCAAAACCAATAACAATCTGTTACACGTTCTAAGGCCTTTGCCGACACTATTGGCGGCGTCGTTCGTTAGGCCGCTCTTTTCATTTACTAGTCACATTGATTGGACAAAATCCATCACGGTCCATAGAGTCCCTGTTCCAGCAGCCCATTGATTATTCCACGGCTTACTCCAGTTTCAAAATGAAAGTTTTATGAATTGAAGATGGAGCTTTTATGGCCCCTTTTAACTAACTTCGTCTCAATAGCGTCGAATAGAACGGCAGGATCGAATGAAAAATTCATAAATCATAATGTTAAAGTAATAACATTTCGCTCATAAATTAAATAAAGCACAGGTAAAGCCTGGCTTGTGTGCAAATTTTGGAGTTTATAAATAAAGGGATGTTCGTTTACAGAAAGTTTAAATAATTGTATCTAGGGGCAGTCTTAAAAGCAAAGTTGAAGTTTGTTTTGTGATTGCCGTAGCTCGGTCAGAAGCAATAGTGCGGTTTGTTACCTATATTTTATGTTATGCGTGTTGCCACTCGAATAATTTCAGAGAAATCCAAAATTTTATTTATTTGAATTATAAAGGTCTTGAATATTAAGTATATATTGATTCAATGGAGTTTGTCGTTTAAGATTATCAGGAATTTAGTAAACATTTGAAGTCAATTCAATAAAACTACCTTTTTAACACTTTCAAGTTTGACCTAGGTATTACTTTTTGTAAGGTACCTACTTACTTACTTAGTTTCATAGATATAAGGATGGACTAGAACTTATTCAACCAATCCTTTGATGAAACCAAACGGTTGATGTTGATGACTATTTATTTCCTCCTACTCCTATTCCTCCTACTCCTTTTTCTTGATTTTCCCGATGTAGGATAATAACGGAGATCCTATAAACTGAGTATGTTTTTTTAAATGAGTGATATACAGATATAGATTTACTTAGCGGGCTTAAAATCTCTATTGATAAGTTAAAAACTCCGTGTTGGTAAATACAATTTTATTCAGTGTTTTCAGACGATATAAATGGAGTGTAAATATATGAAGTGTAAAATACAGTTCTTTTATTTTGGTAGGCGTGTTTTCAACAGTTTAAATCTATTTGTTTGTGGTAAAAACGGCAATATTTTAGTTAAAATGTTTTAAATCGGTTGTTTTACATCTATAGTTTCACCACAACATTAATGACCATTGTGATGAAACACAAAGTAGAAACAATAAATAAATATTCCAGGACATTTTCACACATGGCCAATCGGATTCCAAACTTAATAGCTAATATATGTACTACTTTTGTATAGATATTTAAACCCAGACCGAAAAAACAGACATATTCATGCATACAAATGTTTTTCCTGGGTGGGATTCGAATGCACGACCGGCAGCCGGTAGGCCAAAATATAATCATATTTAGATCGGGTAAATTGCTTTAATTTTCTTTATTTATTCAGGACTTAAATGGTTGTTGAACTAATTAATAATTCCTAAGTATATAATTAAAGTTACGAACTTAAATGGATTAAAACTTTCCGAGTAGATAAAGGTGATATCCACAGAGATTATTATTTAAAATTAATATTGTATGTTGACGATTTAGCTTTTGAGTTTCTAAATTAAGTCTTGAGCACAAAAGCCACCCTTAGCCCACTGGTTGTCTATTCAAAGCAAATAGGTACCTACTTTTTACAAAAAGAAAATACTTCTGTGAAATATTAATCCATATTCTTATTATTTATTTATTTATTATTTATTTATATTCCGTGGAGAATTGTTCTTGGCGTTAAAACGGTTCGTATTTTTAGCCTTTGTTGGTTCACTCGTCTATAAGCATTTTTAGTTACTGTTTCAGCAACCGATTAAATATAATTTGGCTCTTGTAGATACATAGTAGGTACCTAATAGTAATAACATTCTTAGATAACTATAAATTAAATATAGCATTTTTCTATGAAGGAACTACCTACATATTTAAGTGGCCATTAAAATTGTCAATCAAAGACGTGATTATTGTCTTTTGAACCGCTTTGATGAAGTCCAAACTAATTGTAAAATACTGAAATAGCTTATATATTAAAATGATTTTAATGTTATTTAAACAATCTAATTTCATAATTATGTCTACTAAATACAAGATAACAAACAGCCGAAGTCTTTGTGGTCGACCCAGACCTTCGTACCTCTATCTGAGCTCTCCCCGGACAGGGGTAAAGGTAATCGTATTCAAAGATTACAAACGGAGATTACTCTATGTACTTATGTATATATGTACCTAATCCATGTTATCCTAGGTAAATAACCTTTTGTGTTTTTAGGACAGTAATACACTAACAGTTTGAATAAAACATAATTATCTACTAACGAAGGGACTAGGTACCTATATGTGCGATTGTGTTTCTGGGACATATTTAGTTTAATCCTAAAATAAAGTTTCTCGAATGTTTATTTACAACTAGACAATGGTATTCTAGTACAACGTATACTAATAATACTTATTTAACAATACATAGATTTTAAACTAACTGCTATTTATTTCCATGTTGGTACAATATTCCACTAAATTGCAACTTGAAAATTAATTGAATCCTCGACAAATACCGGCGTTATTACAATTCGCTCGATGTATATTTTCCATATAGACATTCTAACGTCCTTTGAAGTCTAACTAGCACAGAGCGTCTGTATGATGAAAACGCCGAAAATACAATTTAGCTGAAAGTATTTTTACAAGATTGGAGATGATAATAAAATAAATGTTAGATATGTTTTTTTTGCTGAATTTCTGACTTGTCGCACACCGCAATTACCTCAACAAACGTTAAAGAAATAATAAAATTATTCTTTTGGCGTAATAATAGTTATTGTGTAAAGTTTTTATGTAACCTACATTTCAATTCATGAAATTTTATGATAATTTCATTACAGCCTATAAACGTAATGACGGCCGTTGGAATCAAGGGTAATGAGCGTAGCTGACATGAAACATCGGCGGTTTTGTGGCAATCTTCATTGTTGTGTTCCTCGTGACGTGAAGCTTGTGTCGACGTCTGCGACAGGCACAGCCACAACCCACCAGCCACGCGACAATCGACAGCTTCACAGCTTTTTATCAACCTGGTAGATACTACTATTGTCATTTCCAGTATTAATATCTACAGAAATCAAATAAATTGACTATTAGGTATTACCCTAATTGTAATATTTAATAAATCGAGAACAACATAATATTTTCTATCCAATAAGAATAATGTACCTGTTAGTTTTAGTGTTAGTTTGTTTGGTTATTGTATGTCCTGTGTTTATAGCCAACGGTATGTATACCTTATCTGTAGTCACCTCTTATGACTCATTAGAAATGGGTCGGGGTGGAATGTATAGTAGGTATTCGTAGCTTTTACTACGCAGCTAGTGTTACTCGACGTCCGGCTCTTTATTTAATTAAAGTGATTATTGTGATGTCTTCTGATATTGGTAACGTCAAGTAGATAGATAAGATGGTAAAAACATTCTGATATTCATTATCAGCTGTCGAGTTTATTGACGTATGTTGCAGTATTTAACGTGTAACCTAAAAGATAAAGATAATAAATGAGTTTACCCATTCATCAAATGCGGATTGGGCATATTTGCTTTTGAGTATTTGTTTGTGATGGAAATAATAAATATTTATCTAAAGAATTCCGTGTACATTGCTTTCCTACTAAAGGGCCAGCCGTGTGGTATCTGAACGATACTTAAGGCCCTTATGAGTCAGTTACGAGTTCCCATCACTTTGTCCGGTCACGTACATGCAGTCCTTGTCGACTTTTCGTTTGCTCGACAAACTTCAATTTATTCTCTGGGGCTTTAATTGATAGCACAACTAATTGTAACTACCTACAAATAATGAGTGACAATAATTACATAATTTTATAGTCTTTAATTATTTCAATATTTGACGAGCAGACAATAAATTCACCAATACCTACCCACTTGTACCTATTCCTAAGTCAATTATCTTTTTTTTGGAGTCGATTAATAATAAATAAGATTGATTATTATATTTTGAAATAAGGTCAGTTCTCGCTGAAGGGGTCGAAGCAGCGTCCTTCCTTTCCCCAAAGCGCATCTTTATAAAACCTATATAATAATAATACATACTAATACAACAAACAATACTACTAGAGGCTTTTATCAAATTTGGTAAACAGTAGGTAGACGCACCATAGGTTATTGTCTGTAGTTTTATCGCAATCAAAAATTGCATTAAATAGAGATGATACATGTACTAAAATACCTAGTGATAATTTTTATCGATTCAAACTATCTACACGTGAATCTAAAAAGCTGGTTAGTGCGAGTTGTACACGCGTGCTAAGGTAAAGGTACCTACGTAAAATACGAACGCGAAATCATTAAGTTTTTTTTTTGTATTCAAAAATATGTAAGGGTTGTTGAAGAAATCATTGTGAGAAAATATCTAATTTATGAAATTGGAAAACCCCATTCATATAACACACGAATGGGGTTTTCCAGTTTACCGGTTTACCTGCAGCTAGCAATATACTATTTACAGGTAATATTTTTATCACAACAATCAACATAAATACATACATTATTATATTTAATATATACACCTAAAACTAAATAATAAAAAAAGAAAAATTAAACTTAAAAGGATCATAAATAGAAAATAATTTACATATTAGGTACATAGCTCATATTACAGGCTCCATTACAGGCACCTTAACTATTTTCATATATTTCTCATCTACGATAGATGTGAGCATGTAGTCCAATAACTATGCCAACTTTAAAGTCGGTACCCTTTATTAGTGTTGACATAAACAGCTATGGTATACGTACTTAGGTAATTATAGATACTAATATCTTGCCAAAAAGGGTAAATGATAATAATTATAACAATTTGGAACCTACGGTTTTATGTTTGGTTACGGAACCCCAAAAACTCTAGTGAGTCACCTAGTTATATCGGTACTTTAGGTTTTTAACATTGTACCCATTTATAATGAGATACAGAGTTATAAAATTGTTCAAAAATTATAAAATAAAATATCTAGTTCGCGAAAAATCCCGAGAATCCTTTCTTTAAGAAAATAATACAGAAGGCAGAAGGCGAACATCTCGTTAAAATGACGAAGTTAGTTTAGGGCAACAAACTAAGTTAGGCTAATAAATACAAGCACAAAATATAGCTGCCAGCTGCCACTGGCTTAAAAAGGATATAACAAACAGAAGTCGCTAATCTTGTTGAAATATGCAACGCTTTTATTAAAACTTTATGAACTTTCTGTTCCTTTATGTGGCCAATTATAAAAGGTAATAAAACAGTGGATCATTCCAGAGATGGATTATGTATGAATTTATTCTGATCCGGGGGAATAACAATATGAGTATTTTGTTTCCAGTTTTTCAGAATATGTCTCTAAAATGTCAACCCATGTCAGTCATTCGCCGTGCCACTACCAGGGCTGCGTGGCTTTAGCCCCAGGGTTGTGACCTGTAATGAAGTAAACAGGTAGGTAAATATAATCAAAAGGACTTTATTTCCTTTATATAAAATGGAAGTGGAGGCTTACAACATTTCCCGTAAAATTTTATTATAAGTTAAAATGTATATATCTATTACCTAGTTCCTATCTAGGTACTACTATTGCGAATTCATGCTACTTCCTACCTGATAAAAATTACGTCAAATTATATTCTATTAAAAACAAAAGTGATAAAGATAAGTAGGTATCAAAAAAACTTTATAGAATGCCCCACCGTTTTACTCGCTTTTATTAAGACATAGAAGGATGATATCATGTTTTTATTCCTGTGATTTGAGTTGCTACCGAGCATATTAGCGTAGGAATTCAATGAAATAAGTTTTTAAAATATTATGAAACAATGCAATTTAATTTTCATTAACAGAATTAATAAAAACGAAATCGAGTTTCAGCAATCATAAAATAGCATGGAAACGAATCACTTTTTGAGAACAAAGAACGTTTGAGTATTTTATTTCAAACTTTGACAAAAAAGGGATGGTCGAATCATGGTGTTTTTATCGCTATTTTATTTGCGTGATTTATAATATAAAGCCATTCTGTAAACTCATATAATATTTATGGAATTTTTGAGTCTTATGTTTGTTTATTAATGCTATGTTCCTGTTATCATGAAAATGGAATGTAGTTTCAACATTACATTGTGATTGCGTTGCTTGGTTTTTATTTTGACCACTATCGCATTAGATAGGTATTGTTAGTGCGGACATTATCTATACTAATATTATAAAGCGAAAGTAACTCTGCCTGTCCGTATGTCTCTTTCACGCAAAAACTACTGAACCGATTTAAATGAAATTTGGCTCACGGATAGTCTAGGGCCTGAGAAAGGATTAATGGCTACTTTTTATCACGGGAGACGCGCCACTAATAAGCAAATAAAGCTTATAAAAAAACTGGAACATACTTTTTTTCAAATAAATGAATCTATTTATTAGGTAGAATAATAATAATACCAATTCGTAAGTCTTCTTCGCCTCAGTTTAGTTTTGTATCTCTATTAAAATTCGTGTTTTAATGGCTAGGACTATCTGTCAATTTCTTTTTTGCCATTATCTTGAAGAAAAACATACCCGGATTATGTTAAGTCACGACAAAATATATAGTCCACTTAAACTTTAAGAAAACCCGAACTTTATTGCTATGCACAAATAAGCTGGTTCAAGTATTGTAGTTATTGGCTTAGGTAGGAATGTAATCTCATTTTAGGAAGAATATTGAAAGGTTACCGATGAGTGGTCAACAAAAGCCTTAAAATTTGTTTAATATATGTTGATAAAGGATTGTGAGCAGGGCACGCTAACTTGTACAACATATGGGGAAAGTACCCCCATAATTTGCAAATTATATTTAACTCTTGATGATAAACTTTATCAAAATGATAAGATTTAAAATCTATCTATGGTATCAAATATATTGTAATTCCCTTTAGAGACCTCTACTCTAAAATACCAAAATTTTGGTAATAGAATACAGTATCTACAAGAATGTTAAATAGATACAAATTTTTCACATCACTATCTCTCATTACATAATAACATCCGGGAAACACCTGCTTCATTTGAGTTGGTAGGTAATTAGTTGATAATATTCGTGATTTAATTACGGTAATATGGAAACAAGTCCGTTTATCGAATTTGGACGCATATCAATTTGACCTAAGTACCAATACACAATTCAGGTGTCGACCCATGTGACGTCAATCAACAGCTTATCAATTTATTTATTTTCGTTTCCATATTATAATACGATAGCGGAGTTGATAATTAAATGATAAGCAATAAGCATGCTTGCAGGGGTTAAGAATAATAATGATATTCAATTACCCGTCCCACGGACCTCCCTATCTAGCCGACAATATTACCGATACATTGTATATTATTTTTGTTTAAATGGTTGTTTATATGTTTGAGTTTTGTCTTTACTTTGATGGTAAACAGTTTTACCGTTCCGACATGCGTAGGTATGTCAAACAAAATATAATATTTTAACCTTGTCCCATTCGTAATGTCAATTTATGTTTTAAAAGTTGATCAAGTGGATTGAGAATGTAACCAAATGGTCTATTATTCCATTGTAAACAAAATAACTTTCTAAATATTTGTAAGCTGGTGAGGAAAACAATTATTTAATTATAACCGTAACTAGATTAAAAGAAATCACTAGATAGACTTATCAACAACACTAGGTACCGAGTATAATTCATCATTATATTTATTGATATAAAAACTGGTGTCAAAAAACGTTGTAGATACTTTTATTATTTATCAATTTTATCAAGTGATCAAAATTTTTTAGGTATTTTAGGTACCTAAATATATTACATTTAATAATCGAAAATACTTTCAATTTTACCGACCCAATTTACAAAGTGCTATATAAATTGTAAAATGTTTCATCCCACATTCATTATTTTTTCAAATGAACGCTATAAAAGTTTATCATCGCGCGGGTAAATAAGCTACGTCCATATTTACCCGGTCGGTATTGGCATTATCAATCTTTCACATTTACGGTGGGCTATTTATTATAAAGAAAAGTTTTCTTATGGGAGCACACAAACGCGAGCAGACACAATAACGGGGTACAAGTTGGTAAATTGGATTCTCGCCCCGGGGACGGGCACTGCCGACGACAGTGTGGCGAAGGGCGGGACGGGTCGGGGCGGCCGCGGCCCCGACTAATCACGTCATACCGTCCCGCGTGTGCACTGCTTCACTAAATCCTTCGCTGACCCCAACTATCTACTTAAAGTACCATTTAATAATTATGCTACCCCATGCCATCGCATAATTTATTAATTTAAAGCTTTAATAACCTTAACTATAAGCCCAATAGATAACAGAATGTGTTAAGAGTAATGATTTATATTTTATTACCGTACCTTATTAAAATTACTAAAAAATACATAGGTGATCTATTTTTTTGGTCGGTAATTAAAATCTTAATATTTCTACTAAGATTGTTTTCGGCAGTACCTATAATGTAGGTCAGTGCTTAAACCACATAATAAATAAGGTACATTTACCTTTAAGGTACAAATATTACCCTTATTAACCTAAGATTACGTATCAAGTATCTATAAAAACTTAAATTAAAAATTTAAAAATCCCCCGACTAAGTTTTATTAAAAACGGCTGAACCGATTTTAATAAAACTTAGCTACTGTAATGTACGAATCATTTCCTTTCATTTGATACCCCACTCGGGCATATTTGCAAACAATCGGTTTTTCATTCCCACTTTCATCCCCCATATCTTATAAACGGCTTAACCGATTTTAACAAAACATAGCTAAGAACACGCTCGATTAAATGACCTTTCAAACAAAAAAAACTAAATCAAAATCGGTCCACTCGTTCGGGAGTTATGGTGCCACAGACAGACACACACACAGACACACAGACCCACAGACCCACAGACCCACAGACAAACACGTCAAACTTATAACACCCCTCTTTTTGCGTCGGGGGTTAAAAAGGTAAGTCATACTAAGTTTGTTATTGTTAATAGTACTACTTACTACAAACTTTTGATCTCCTGTAAATTGAGACTAATCAAATTAATTTGGTATAGCATCAGCACGGTGGGTGCTGCGCCTTAATGCTACAACTAAATTGAAATCACACAAATGCTAGTTTTATATCTAAATTATCTAATGCTTGATCACACTGATAAATGCACAATCAAGTAACACAAACATTTTATAGTGTTAATAAAACAGGTAATTTCCTGTAGTCAAGCTTGAAATAACTTTGACGATATTGCTTCCAGTTTGCGCGACAATATCCAATAACTGTACTCATATATCATGAATTTACGTAGTACCTAAATATTTATTACATTTTGGCTCGCATCAGTGGCACGTATGTAAATATGCTTCACTTTGGCGCGAGCGAATTCCAATGTTTAAAGTCGAGTGTTTGTATATCAGTGATCGTAGAATCTACTCGGAAGGGCTCCTGCTTGATAGATGTCCGTGCTCAATCTCTGTCTACTCAGATTATTGACATTTTAAAACTTGATGCCTGCCTCGTAAAATATAGCACTGATGTTACGAGCGACGCTTAAATAAGTACATAGATCGTTACTTTCTATGGATTTTCTTTTGTAGCTTGATCATCAACATAAATTTTATAACAACTCAAGTTTTCTGCCCCGATTACACCCCCTTTCGGATGATTTGATACAAAATCCTTTAAAATCTTTGTATCATAGAATTTCAAATGCCATCTAACATTAATATCTACGCGATTATTAGGATGATCGAAACTTCTACATCTATAAGTATGGGTATATACCTAACGGATAGTTTTCTTACAAATTTATGTGCCCAGATTGATTGGGAAATTTGAGTAGGATGGCAAAACGTTTGCAGTACAGCTAAATGTTGAATGGTAAAACAATAATCGGCCAATCATTGCATTCCAGTAGAAGCACAATGAAAGTAATTGTACCTACATTCCCAATGCTTATTATTGTGCATAGTTTTCCAACTATGTACCTACCTATCGATATTTTTATATTGCAATTTAGGTTAATGGTTTATTGAATAGATTTATCATTTACTGACATATTAGTATTCTTAGAGAAGAAGAGCAAAGAACTGTGATGGAATTTATATTAGGTACGGGTTAATTATTCGTCGACACTTTTTCATCTGGATCTTGGAATTTTCTCGATGATTTTTGCATAAGGTATGCTATTTAGACTGTAGGATTGATTTATTAAGATTAAGTTATTAGGTACCTACCGGTACACAATGGGTTTTAACATAAAAAAAACTGAGTGACAGTTCAGTTTGAAAATAATTTTACATATCCGATTCTTAAATCATACAAGAGTTATAAATGTAATTTGTAAACATATTTGGTAGGAAAGCCACAAAGCACATTAGGCGCATCCAATCCATCACGAGATTCTGATAACAGTGATTGATATCCAAATACTTCCGTGCCGGCGAGGGGTCATCAAAAATAAAACAGATATAATCTACGGAAATAAAAAGTGAAAAGTAATTGCGTGTCTGACTTTTTGGCGAGAACTTAGAAAGCGATGTTTCGTTTTCATTTTATTATTACAAAGTGGTTTTTCTAATAACACTCGTGTATTGTGTGTTTTTTCAAGATGCCACAAAAAAAACAAATGATTGTTAAATTGAGTTTTACCGCAATTCTGTAAAACAATAGAAACTTTTATAAGTAGAGACTGTGATTTTACATAAATGTGAAAAAATATTGATATTAGTGAAATAAAAGTAGAAACAAACATGGTGTAAGCGGTAGCCGACATGTTATCATGAAGGACACTCAAGCCGAGCCAGAGGGAATGTCCGTGTCTACGCTTTGCTTTTTGCATGGAACGAGTTTCCTCAAAGTGCTCTTCGGCCAGCCAGTGTACCACCCCACTCGACATTAATGCATTCCATTACGAGTTATGCTATGTTCATTCAAATTAATTCAACATTCAAATTCTTCCTTGTCGCGCTCTCTGTGCTTCATACCGATATCTAATTTTGACGAATTTCACATATCATACTAGAATCGCACGTAACCAAATTTCGTAATTGAAAACAGAGTTTATTTGGTACAGCTTTTACAGTCAGAGCACGTACCTACCTAAATAAACGTACTAAGAATACAAAATAATTCCGTCACCAATGTGTACCATGCCGTCTTGTGTTCCATCTGTAAATATTTTCATATATTTTTTGTAAATTTTTCGCAGAACAATTTGGCTCACGTTTACAAAGAAAACTAGATAGGTACTGATTACGAACTTTTGGTACGAAAAATATGGTTGAAGGGAATAATATTATATTACATAACTTTCAACCTTAATTTGAGCCTGGTTCAGCGAATTTTTAGCACCAAACATTTTGTTCTTTGAATCGATCTCTGTCGTAATTTAGAGCGATAAAATCAAAACAAAGCCACAGTCAAAAACGTAACGTTTACATAAGTACATGGAAAACATTTCAACAGAAACGATTCAACTTTTATCTGGAAAATAAGTTAAAATGTTCGTTTTAGCGCGAATGTTCTTCCCGCTTGTGGTTTTGCTTTATTTATAAAATCCTCAAAATATAATACTGAAAGCTAGATATATTTTGATTAAAATATTGTGGTGACACGATAACTCGAAAAGCTAATAATAATGAAGTAGGTACATTACCTATAGTACAAAGTGGTGTAGTAGGTAGGAGGTTGAACCTGCGTCTCATTAATCAATGTCATCTACGTCTAGCACCATTTCTTTGCTTAGTATGCTGATTGATCAACACAGGTCTGACATCCAACTGATGGTTATATATATTAAATATAATAAAATACGATTAACGTAATGAAAGTGCCAAGATGTTCTATAAGAAGTTTTTAAATCTATTGTTAAAAATAAATCAATCTAAAATACTATTTATTTTGGGCTTACGATTGATTAGAGGGAAATTTAAAAACTAGCCTACTCGTAATGCAATTGTTGTATAATGTTTACGTATGTACCTATACCTACATTATAAAACGAAGTTCCGTGCCGCTTCTGTCTGGCGCGGTAAAATCAAAGACTAATGAACGGATTTTCATGCGGTTTACACCAATAGACAAAGTACCAAATTCATGATAAAGGTTTATGTGTATAATTTGTTAGGTATTGTGTAAATTGGTAACATTGCTTCGTACCTCTATAAAAAAAAACAATATTGTGTTTTCATTAACGTTAAAGTACTTACTTAGGTATATAATACCTAACTGCCTAGCTTATTAACCGACTTCCCAAAAAGAAGGAGGAGGTTCTCAATTCGGCCGGTATTTTTTTTTTTTTTTTTTTTCTATGTATGTACATCGATTACGTCGCGGTTAATGGACCGATTCGCGTGATTCTTGGTCCCATAAAAATTTCTTTCAGTTTGGTTTAGTAGTTTTTATTTTATAAGCATTATTGTTATTTGGACGATGTCATTTTGACGATACTTTGTATATTAGTATGTCGATAACTTTAACATTTCTAATCCGATTTGCGTAATTCTTTTTTTGTTCATTAGGGTACATATTCAAGTTGGTACCCTGGTCATCTAGTAAGCATATGATGATGGGATCCCAAGGAAATCGAGAAGAACACTCAAATTATAAGCATCTAACTGTTACGTTTCAGTCAATATCATACAGTTTGTTCAATTATTTGCGTTTGATGATGATTTCCTATGGATGAGCTGATGATGGAAGGTACAACTCCTCAAAGGATATGAGTTCAGAGAAAATTCTTTCAAAATTATACGTACATATGGATAGAGAATAGTATTCCTTGAGGCTATTAGGTTGACCTTGAAGGTTAAACTCATTAACGTTTAGGTTTAATAGTGTTCTGTGATTGTTAAATAAATAATAAGCCTACCCATACTTAAATCACTAAAAAGCAAAAAAAAAAAAAACTACGTTAAAAAAAAACCGACTTCCAAAAATACTAAAAAGCAAAAAATAACTAACGCAATTTATAACACTTTCCTCTACTTAACTACTGACTACTTATTCTTTCCGCTTGCTGCTTGGTTTGAAGTCGGTGCCAAGCCATATATGAATAAAAAAAAAACTTAAAGAAATAAAATGGTGTAACAAATAAATTTCTACACGATAACCTACTAACTACTAACCTACGTTAATAAATACAGAAATAACGATAAATGACAATGAGAAACAAATGAAAACGACGATGAAATAAATGTAACATACATTCTACAACTATAGTGGTCCTGTAAAGGACCGTTTATTTCTAATATTAATAACTCACAAACCAAGAGCATGCGTCTAAAATTTTGAATTTTAAATGCAAAGTTGGTGGTGGCCAAAGTTGTTGTTGACCTTATTAAATCATGGAGAATCTTAACAAAGATGTTTTGTATATAGTTTACTGTAGGTTTGATAATTATGCTGTGGCTTGGCACCAACTTCAAACCAAGCAGTAAGCGGAGAGAATAAGTAGTCAGTAGTTAAGTAGAGGAAAGTGTTATAAATTGCGTTAGTTATTTTTTGCTTTTTAGTATTTTTGGAAGTCGGTTTTTTTTAACGTAGTTTTTTTTTTTAATTGATATGTTAAAACTAAGGTAGGTAACAGATGTAATTTAGTAGCATTCCATTAGACATAATAATAGAAAAAGAACAGCTTTAAAAACATCATAGAGATTATTATTACAGCCATAAAAACAAAACGACTCGTAAGACGCTAGTAACATTTAAAACTCAGCAAATGCCCCCCTCATAATAAGGTACTGGGGCACGTGTACAAATAGTATCATACCTAATCCTTGTCTTTGCAATAACAATCCTTTGAAATTAAACAAAAACACATCCGCTGAAATTAGACACGCATTTGTGGGATATTAAAATAAATGCTTCCTCCCGGTTAGAAACGTGAGTCTTGCTCTAAAGAGGGTGATTAGAGCTCACGTACGGATGGAATTGTCGCAAGAATCCGCGTCACGCACCTCCGCGACTGACAACTGCGCCGCTTGAGTATACTCGAACAATTTATCTCTTGAACCGCTTGAAACCACCTCGATGACTTTTCTCTGACATAAGAGAGGAAATCAAAGTCTTTGCAGAAGCTCATTTATAAGCTTTGAATTTTCACTATCAACTAACTACTTAATAAATATAACTGTGTTCCGCGTGTTTTTGATGTATTAATATAAATGTTTTGAAAGCACTCTTACTAATACTTATATACTAAGTAGGTAGGTATAAAATAGTCTTTACTCCAAATTAAATCAGATATCCAGCTATGCGTTTACATTAATTAAGTACGCCTCGCTTACAATCTACGGACGGTAGAGTAGTCGTTTAACTAGAACAAATAGAATGCATGTCTTCGTTTCTTTTTAGTGCATAATTGCTGGAAAAAAAATAGGTTTTTAACAATTCCAATGTCCTGAATAACGGCGAGTAGCAAAAAGTTTTCACATAAAATGGTGCAATTCTATTGTCGTTGGAGAGGCAAATTTGAAATTGAAAATAGGAGTTGGAGCTGGCTGCAGCGTTTGGCCGCGACCATTTATTTAGGAGCAGCCTCCTCTTTGTTCTAATGTAGCCACGAGATGCAGGTAAAACTTTAATAATTTACTGTGTCACGTCTGACCTTTGGCTTTTATTTGTCCCATTTTACATAAGAACATTTAGAAATAGGGTATTTAATTGTGTTGTAGCTATTAAGATTCTAATTATTTAAATAATACTATCACCATAGATTGTTGATTTCCTACTGGATGATCCGTATTTTATGAGTAGGCAACGTACTACAAACCACTAATATTGAACTTTACTGTCTAACTATTCGATTTTACCTTTTTATAAAAGTATACAGTGTGTTAAGGTTACCAAATAAGCATGTTTTTTCTGACACAATAAATTGATAAATATGAAATAATCTTTGTGCATTTAATCGTTGTGAAAATGTGTAAAAACCTGTAAACATTTACATACGATCTAGCTATAGTTGTGTATTGTCTGTCAATCAACTAGTTATAGTTTGATCCGATATTGTGAAAATGTACATATATAAATAGACAAACTTAATGTTTAGACCGAGCAAGTTGCGTTTAATTTTTAACAAGTTTGAATGTTACATTGTAACCGCATGCTCACATTAGTCTCCATGTACCTTTTGTTTAAAGAGAGCTTTTGTATACGCATGGTGCACAACGGCATTGTGTGTTCAATGGATTACTAAGCATGGTTATATTTCACTATTATCTCAAAGCGCCTTTAGGTAATGTCGACAATACTCCCACCGACAAATAAACACAATCGTTAGGAGTAGTTATGCGGGGTCAATTCTTAGCAATCTAACATTAACTTTTATACACCCACTCGGAAAACACCCTTTAATATTCCCACGATTATGAGAACATGAAACGCGCGTTTTGTGTATTTGTTTAGCACCACTTAAATAAATCCCAATGCTGTGCCTTCAATGTTCTGAGGCGTCACATTGGTTTCAACTTCCAAAGCACTTCCATTGCATGATTTAGATGATACGTATGGGGAATTCCAAAAGAACCGCTTTCACTCAAATGAAAAGCGAACGGGATATAAACTGCAACATTTATCGTTGGTTACCTACGGTGGTTATAAAATATTTTTGATTGCGAATCGAATTTTTTCCTTTTATATATGTTGAACATAAAAATTCGTGGCGGAGTTTGTGAACAGTTACTGTAAGTGCCTCGTTAATATTCCCCGGGCAGAGCGCGATAGTATTCATGTAAGCGTGTAAACTTGGGGCCACAATACTCGAGGTCAAAGATTTATATACGGTTTGCGTTATCACCTTAAATACATTTGATTGGGTCCATTGAGTGCTACCCACGACGGTAGATGATGTATTATGTAACTTTACTGAGAAATAAAATATTATTTCTACATCAACAACCTTATTATATTTCAGGGTAAATATAATAGCAAAACATAACTCAATTGAATCTGAATAATAGAGAAAGGTAAAAGTGTGACGAAACTTTACTAAACAGTAAATAGATCTACCTTCAAATTAAGTAACGTGTGAATTATCGACGAAATCCAATAGAAAATCTCATAGGGTAATTGTTTTTATATGAAGTCAGCGCGTAATGTGAAGTAAATCTGATCAGACATCCAATTTCAGTTTATTCCTATAACGATTTCTTTCATGTACTTCAGTTGAAGATTAAAGAAATAGGTAGAGTTCATTAACATACATGAGATATACCGACTACTAAAGTAAACTGATATACTTATTTATATTTTTCCGCTTATTCTATGACTACAGCTTAAAGGGCGCTACTCAACGTCGACACGGTGCCTCGCCACCTCGCCGCGGTCACGCCTCGTAACCACAACTTGCTCATTTTAATAAGCTGAAATAAAAAAAATATATAAACAAATAATTGAATTGGGTCAGATAATGTATATTTTACTTTTACACCCTCATTCTGAATTTTTACCTTTTTGGTTCGGGTTAGGTGGCAAGACTTGAAGTGCCAAGTATTATTTCTTTACATAATTGGTACATCTATAAATCGTGCCTCCAACAACGTAACAATATCAAAAGCTGATATAATAACCCATCCACTTTGCTTGCTTTAAACTGACCGTTAATTAAAACTTAAACATAATTTAATATTGAGTTGTGTGCAAACTGTTCTATGTTCAATAAACAGAGCAACGTAAAACTTAGTTGAACCTTGCTTAAGATAACAAGAGGAGGCGAAACTCATTAAAGTTTTATGTTCGATCCTGGCCGCCCACCACGCGAACTGTTGATCTTATCAGGAGCTATTCGAACCTCATTATAGCTGGTACTTAAATTAGATAATAGCAACGACACTTCCATTCCATTAACTGTAATTAGCCTACTATTACCGAGAGACGTCTACTGTGCTACATAATGTACCTACCTACTACCAATACGATTCCAACTATACGGTCTCATATTAAGAATTTATTAATAAGTTTTTGTTTCTATATAAATTGCAAAAAAGAAATACAATAATTTTGTAAAACCAACAGAATGTAACTCTTATACTAGCCGTTATCTCTGATATCTAATATTTCAACGGAACTGCCTGTGGAGCTATCTGTTTTTATTGTGCATTAAAGGTATCATGCCATAAAAAAGAACTTCGGCGGTATTTCTTACACAGCTTACGCTTCGCAGTGGATTGGAATAGCTTATAATGATGCAGTGGCGTAAAGATAAGTCCGTGTATAAAATCGTGATAAAAAATCATCTACAAACTACTCATAAATGAGTGTAATACGTAGGTATACATATAATAGTTCGTCATATTATATCCAAACACTTTTTACAACCTTCAATCTGTCGCTAGCATTTCTTACTAACAATATAACTATTTAATATTTATTTAACTATAGCTAAAAATAAATCCATCACCAACGCTTGATCTTTCTTATACCTCGGTACATCAAGATTCATTATACGTAGGTATGTAGGTACTCGTTGCGTTTTATCATAACTAGTGACACCGCACATCTACGAACAAGCGGCCGCCAACAAAAATAAAAAAGTTTTTATAAAAGTTTACGTACGTACACACTGCGCATGAATGGCTAAAAGCACCCGGTGGTAGTCCTATGAGAATTCTAAGCTATTATTCTATAAGTTAGTTCTGAATTTTTTATCGCACTATATTTATGCAAACCTCCCGTGGCTGTGTATCTCATATTCTATTGTTAAACTGATTCTTATCAATTATTTATATTTAGGTTCCTATTCATATTTAACATGGCGGGTTGGTAGTTTTTTTACCAAAATAATATTTTTTTGATTTACCATCTTCCTTCGATGAAGGGTCAGTTTCATATTCATTTCACATTTCATTTTGATCTTTTGTGCTAGGTACATGTTGTTATTTTGTTATGTTTTTATCCAACTATTACCGAGACGGTAAAACATCCATAAAATGTTAATTGTATAATTTCATGAGTGAGATATGGTAGATAACAAAACAAACGCTGAATGGAAAGATAATTTACAAAATACATTAATTAATGAAAAGCATAAACAAAAGTCACGTTGCTTGGTTGGTACCGAGTATTTTACACCTACCTACATTAGGCAATTAGAAACAATAGCCCTTTCTATTCGAAGGGAGAGAGCGAGCCCGGTTCAAAGGCGTATCTAACTAAAGTTTAATTGTGCTATGTCATTGTTTCGTGCAAAAGTTTGTCGGAGTGATGGTGAGGGGAGTCACCAGCAGAAGTACGTTTGATATTAACTAGTAAGTATCTTGTTACTGTTTTTTTATATTCAACGATTCTATGTATCTATATAACGATATAAAACTTATTTCCCTTGGTCACAGCATCACGGACGGCTTTGCATTTTGCAAAAAATGTGTTTGTTATTGTCAGGAGAAGGTTCATACGAAAAAAACTATATTAAGGAACATACGGCGGAGAAACATATGTGTCGCAGACGAAGTTGCGCGGTTCAGCTAATCATTCATTAGGACGAAAACTTCATGGCGATAGAGGAAATATGCTCATTCGACTAGTTTAATAATATTTTACTTTAATCAACGTTATATACGGAAAGGAGATATTTTCGAAATCCCATGGGGCATCACAAAGCTCAACATGACAGACGGGCCACAAAAAAGACACGATCAAATCCCTCGTCACCGTTCTCGCTTTTGATTGCCTTTTTCAGGCTTTTGCTTTTATACTACCACTAGGTTCTCACAGCCCGAGGTTTATTAGAAAACCCATTCGTACGATACATTGCTGTGACGTAACGGGTAATGTTTGAAAGTTAGACGTTATATGACGATTGACTACAGACTTCATTTGCACTGATAAATTATACTAGAACTAGTGGACCAGGCAGACTTCGTTCTGCCCACCAGCGCCACCTACCGGGTCCAAGTATATGTAAGCTATCCTATCTCTCAAGTTGGATCGAACTGCACATGGTATGCGAATTTTATTATAATCGGTTAAGTGGTTTATGAGTCCATTGAGGACAAACATTGTGACACGAGATTTATATAGGTATATTAAGATATACTTACGATTTATAAAAGGAACATGAGACCCAAGTGATAGTACATAGACACTTATTTATTTTCCGTCCACAGCGATAATGTTAACTACGCACTTTTTTACGATTTTATGTTCTATCAACTCAAACCTAATTTTACGAACCAAAGGAAATTTTATACCAAAATTATATGGATCCAATCTCATTCTGATAAATAGATTAACGTACTTATCAAAATCAATGTACTAAATCAATTTCGTCATCAAATCACTGCAAAGATAATAAAAGTCGCTGAAGCCTATATAAATACACTGCTATCAGATTATCAAATTGTCATTAAGCTCCAGGTGACCGATACATTGATTTCGTGTTAATATTTTAATCCATAGTGGTATAATTAATTTAAAGATGTTGGAAAAGCTTTTTATCTCTCAGCATGTCGCTGCGCTGAAATTCAAAGCAACTGAAAGATGGAATATATCACTCCAAAAGTGTCACATAGGTCATATTGCATTCCAGGGCATGATTGAGGCGCCGACAGCTTATAATCAGGTAAGTTTTTTTGTTACTGTTTCTTACAATCCATTTTTGTAATTAGTTTTATGAATTTTACAAAAAAAAATGTTATTTATGAATTCGAGTTCATATCAATATCAAAAAAATGTATGTAACACGTTTAGTTTTGTTCATTGAGTTTAATTTATTTCAGAATTTCACTGCGAATTAATTGTAGTTAACGTAGTATTTAAACATATATCATGTCTAAAAATATTGCTCTGAAACAGAATCAAAAACTAATAGGCAAATTGTTGCTATGCAAGTTGTCGTAGATTTGGTCGAGGGGTAAGACTTTTGTCACAAAAATTGTTATGTATTTAAACTCCAGTGTTCTATGTTATTTTGTATTTATGTAATTGAAGAAGAGTGGTGCAAGCTCATTTTTATGCCATATGGACAGAAATTTAAATGAGATTAAAGTTTATTACAATGCCGTTTCACTACATGTAAAAAAAAACATTTTATAATTTTGAAGATGTAGACTTGAAATATTGTGTTACTGTCATGGCATAATGTTAGAAACATGGCGTGTTCTGGTAGATATAATTTAATCGTTTTGTTAATACCTTTTCGTAGCTCGTAGCGGCTCTTGTTTTCGTAGCAAGTTGCTACGCACATAGCAGCTACAGAGTTCCGTGTGTCCTTACCTATACTTTGTTTGCTTAATTTAACTCATTTTAAATATATGCTAGAAATTATTATATTGAAATTCACCTTACAAGTAAATGCTATTTTACTTGTAAGGTGAATTTGAATATCAATTTTCGGATAAAAAATATTCAAGACACAAAAAACATCTTTTAAAGTTTTTATGCAAATACAACTATCTACTACTATATTGTGATTTCTAAACGGGATCCTTAAAAAATATTGTATGAAACGTAATCATTTTACTATTTACACTAAAATTTAATGTAATTTAATTCTTTCTGCACGTATAGATCGATGCTGCAACCGGTGAAAAGGAAACAAACATATCTGTGGCCACCAGGTCAAGCAGATTGGCCAATGCTATGAGCAACCATGGCCTGAAACCTGGTGATGCTGTCGTTCTGATGGGGCACAACCATTTGGATTTAGCCATACCTTTCTTCGCATGCCACTTCAATGGATACCCGATATGTGCTATTGACACTAGTGCTGAACCAAGTACGTTACACGGCTTCTTAATTTTGTTGATCTACTAATATTTTAGCTATCATTGCAAAAATATTACACAATAAAGTGAATTATTTAATAATAACTGTTGCTACCTACTTAAATAGCCAATGAAATAAATCAAATGAATCTCAGATAAATAAATCGATTTCGGCCTTTTTTATGTCATCTAATACCAAATATGTTAGATTATGTTCTAAGGTGATTATATTTTAATCGAAACATTATTTGTCATTATACCTTGTTGATAGGTTATTATTTTGGCACTATCTATCTATCGTTCATTTAACTTTTTATCAAGACACGTTTAAGTACCTACAGATAAATATCTTTCACATGATAGATCGTTTTTGTACATACGATTGCATAAACAAATCTGTCTTTAAAATAAATATATTAAGCTACTCATCAATAAGGCGTCTCATCAGTAGTGAAGGACAGGAATTCAATTTAAAAGCAGAATATATATATTTATGAACTTGCTCTGTCAATTTTTTTTATTAAGTTTTGATTAAACAGATTAAAATTAATGCCCATAGTTATGATTTAGGTGTAGGCATCGTTCTAAGATTTAAAATATAATATTGTTTATGAAGACGCTAAAAGTAATTTTCAATTAGAAAATGTTTTCATGAATATTTAACTTTAAAAAGAACTAAACAATTTTTGTGGTACAATTCTTGACTTTCCGCCTTTGATGTGAAAATTTACTGCCGCTGACATCTCCTTGTTCTTTTTTCCAATATTTTTCCTCTGAGGCTAATCTTAAGATTTAATGAAGAGACCCTTCCTGCGAGTGACTGGAATAGGCTTCTTACCGTCTTAAAACGTCCGCAGTCAACTCATTATTATGATTAGCTCTTTCGAGAACCTTTTCCCAAAACGCTTATTAATATCCTGCTCGAGCTGAAAGTCGCAACCCATATTGATCCTATAAGTAAACAAACCTTCAATATTAAAGTCCGTCATTCCTTTGTTTCTTTACTTGATTTGTAGCGGTCATAATAAAGAAAGTAATGAGCTGAAGTAGAGAAAATAAAATGAAATTTTATTACTGTGTGGAGGACATATTTTGACTGCAAATCAACATACATTTTATTCTAATTTCAGGTGACCTACAAACCCTCTGGTCGTATATCAACCCTAAAATGGTGTTTTGCCAAAAGTCCTGTGAAGACAAGGTGAAACAAGCATTCAAATTAAATAACTTGGTGGGTGACATCGTTATTTTCGACGACAAAGATGCAGATTTAGAAGCTTTCGTTCAAAATAACAATGGGTCCGAAATCAATTTTAGGTAAGTTCGGTAAAGTTTTTTTACATAATATTTTATATAACAAAGGACAAGAAACACAATAGATTATTTTAGGTATAAAAGACTTGACCGTTTTAACTGCTTATAACTTGGCTGGGTAGGTAAGTACCTAGTCAAGTCAAGTGACTAGAATGTAAAAATCATTTAACACTGAAAAAATAGTTCCAAACCGTATTTAAGGTAGTTGTTCCCAATAGGATAGAAACCCACTTCGAATTATTTAACATTAATCACTATTCAAATAGAGTTGAAAATAATATGCATACTTTTTGCATTGTATTGCATAATATTTGCAACTCTGGTTTGCCGTTCTGTTTGAATGCACATTATTCAAACTAACACAATGAACTAACTCTTAACTTTAATGTTTTTCCGGGACCCAATGTCTCTTTTTTACAAATCTTAAGCATATAAGGTTAATGACCCAATGGTGGCCAGTTTAAGAAAAAAAATTAATTAAGCAATACTATTTTACAAGTGAAACTTTCTGCTCACCGCCTTAACGATTTCCTTAAGAAAAGCCGTCGTTGTCAATTTCAAATCACCTTACACTTTGTATTCGCGCATATTTGTACATGTAACTGTCTGAATTCAATAAAACGTTAAACTTAGATAGTTCGATGTCTAAAGTCTATGTCACAGTGATCCCAATGTAAAAACATTCGCTCATGTCCGAATTCTAGATGTTTCTTTTAATTTTTGGCCATTACTGGTACCGTGGCCACGACTGGTACACTTACGATACCTACAAGACCAAAAATTCAATATAATTTTGTTTTAAAGACGACTTTATGTTTCAAAACTAGAGAAACCGAATACTCAAATTGTACTATTGATTACATAGACATGGAGTATGTGATTAGGTACACGCAAATATTTGTCCTATTTGTAGATTATCAGAAAAAGTGTTAAAAAAAAGAATAAAAAATTGATATTATTATTGAGATTGAATGTTGGTAGTAGGAATTTGTAGATGTTAGTTACTATGCATTGAAACCTTGACTATTTCTGACTGGACATCATAAGTTATAAAATAAGTTATAAGTTTTAATTGTTATGTTACGAATAACAATTGGAAAAAAAATTGGTATATGACCTATTTTGTCAAAAAAATATATAATTATTATAATTACAGGCCAGCTGAGTTCGACCACTCAACGCCAGCATGGCTAATGTTAACCAGCGGAACCACAGGAATGCCAAAAGTGGCTATTATTCCCTTTAGCACCTTGCTCAATGGAGTCTGCCGCTGGTGGTAAGTTTAATAATATCAATTCTATGTAACTATAGTGATTATCCATTTATAAAATATATTAATCCGGAATCAAATGATTAAGTATCTTAAGTAAGACAGACAGGCAGACAGACCGACCGACATTGCCGGCCGAGTTCTAAATTTACATTCAGTGATATAGAAGAGATTATTAGATAATAATTAGTCATTTACGGATATTGATAAATAATAAAACGTGCAGTAAATCATTTAAAAATGAAAGCGACGATAATATAATCGTAATCTGCACGAAATTTCTACGTGCATTGATTGGAGTTTCTAACGCCAATGGGAGTGAACGTGGTGTTTTAACTAATAGAATTTTCAACGATTTGCCTACAATTTAAGACCGAATACACTGAACGGCTCGCCACATTACATTCAGCTAATTGCTGATTTGATAGCATCAGCGCGGTCAGTATGTCCGTGTCCCGATCATTAATGGGATACCGCATTGCTATCTCTTTAGGTAATGCATGGAATGTTCTAGCATCGGCATAGAACGCTATATTTATGTATTAGCATTTAACGTGAATATTTGTTTAAAGGACACCGTTTACTGATAAATTCGAAATGACATTGGCAATGGCGACACTACAATGGCTATCCTCTTTAATGTTCTACATATCCGGACCATTGAGAGGTTACACGAGAGTTCAATCGTCGGTGCCATTGACACCTCAGCTACTTGTGGGACTCATAAATAAATACAAGGTAATTCAAATAGATTAGGTACTTTTTAGAAATTTTCAGTACAAAATATTATCCCAGTTAAACAAAGTAATTTTTGAAATTTACAAAACGTAAGCTTCTATAATTTTACCCCGTCTACATGACCTATAAAAGAAGGCGGAAAAAGGACGGTAAAAAGTTATTACAAAGTAGGTAGCTTTATGTCTAATACCAACTAAAATTTAATAAAAAATAAACTACACTAAAGCGTTAATGGAACCTAATGGATTTTTTAATGTAGACTCGATTTATAAATAGACTTTGGTAGATAAAAATATATGCTAAGTGAGAATAACCGATAAGCAATTTTATAAATAATCTTAACAAATACCGATAAAACGACCCGTTTTCCTTGATTGATTATGTAATATTAATAGAGTTCATCGAAATATTTCAGCCAAATGTGACTGCCTGGACGCCGTATTTATTGGGTAAATTTCTTGTAGCAGCTGAAAACGTTTGTGACTTATCGTCCTTCAGATACATTGCTATTGGCGGCAGCTCCATCGAAAAGCCATTACTGGACAAATTTAGAGTAAGTATTATACGGTATGGCTACTTACAGTTTACAGGGTTCATTTATGGCATCATTTATAAAGAAAATAAACTGTTTAGATCAATAACTCATTACATACTATTTATTAATATTTATTCATGTAAAGTAGGTAAATAAAAATGTCACTCGTAATAATTCTAAAACAAAATTCAAACCTTTAATCTCATCTAAAAGCTGGAAAAATAAACAAACGTATAAAAGATCTTTAACAAATTTTGTTATCGCTTTGAAAGGTTGAACCTTACAATGAGTTTCAAAAAAACACAAGGCTATATAAAGCACCCCAAGTTGATCATAGAACCCTATTTTCTTACCTCGTATTTTTCTTTATTTTAGAAAATATGTGGGGCCTTTTTGTACTTAGTTTATGGGATGACGGAGCTCTTGGCGCCAATTTTCGACTTTGGTGAGAACACTCCGTTCGGATCGACCGGTACGCCTTATGAAGGTTACCAATTTAAGGTTAGTAATCCATGAATTAAACTTAATTGTCTTTGCCTAAGAGAATATTAACTAATAAATTATGTTGCAGATTATCGACGAGGACGGTCATGCTTTAGATAAGCCGTTTAAAACCGGCGAGCTTTGGGTTAAAGGCGACGCGTTCTTCAAGGTAAGCTTATAAAACAACATTAATATGTTTAAACTTGTAATTACCCTATGTACTTGTATTATATATGGATGAAATGGGGATATATAATTACAAGAATATACCTACCAGTATGCAGTAATCCATATCTCTGAATAGTTTGCAATGGGAATAGGTATAAAAAGTAATGAGCGATTGTGAATATTAAATTTGCATTTATCCTTTCCAATACTATAAAAGCAGAAATGAGTATTTTATTTCTGCAATAACAGCTGCTATACCAAACTGAAGTTTTATTCCGTTTATTAATTTAGATCCGAGGATATAAATGCTTTATTTTTTGCAGGCAATGTGAGTGAAATTTCAAAAAGTGTTACATATTCTATTCCTAATTAAAGTTTGAAAACACGTATCTTTAAAATACTCTAAAATAGTAATTAACATTCTAAGAATATATTGTCAATATATAAGCTAAGTTTAGATATGGCGCGCCGTTAATTCAGTTTAGGTCTTGGAATTTCAATACATACTTCAGTAATTTGCGAAATGCAAAGATTGGCATTTTTAGCTATGTTGGATATACCTACCTATAATAGAATTTGAAATGAAACATTTTTCTGTATGTGTTTTAAAGTACAGTAAAATGAATATAAAATGCATAAAAAATCTCTAGGTAAAATCGTAATAACATAAATGTTAAAACATACGACGTCTAAAAAGACAAACATATCTATATACTCGTATTTTATTTATTCTACCAGAGCATATAAAATATTAAACAACGCAATATATGTAATCCATCATAAAGCTAGGTAGATACCACACAAACGGAAAGGAAACGGTTTTCAGGAATCCAATCCCTAAAAAAGTAAATGGAAAGCCTCAGGGATGGGATGATAATTTTGTTTCCAGCAAAAATACTCGCTTAGCTCTTTGAATATATTATGTAGATGTTTAACTTGGTATTATCATAAAATGATTATTCTGTTTTTAATTAATAGCGCTATGAACTAGCATATTAAAACAGTTCTGCTCGTATTTCCCATTCAATGAATTTTCCGGATGTAGAATCTATAATATGTAGATCTATATACCAAGTTTCATGATAGAGTACATAATTTATTAGCCGGGCAGGTTGGGTAATATGGCTGCTGTATAATATTTTAATTCCAGGGCTATTTAAACAATCCGGAAGAAACGAGGACTATGTTAACAGAAGACGGTTGGATCAAAACGGGAGACATGTTCTACAGAGACGACCAAGACTATTACTACTTTGTGGAAAGGAAAAGGCTTTTAATTAAGCACTTCGGTTTCTTGGTAATAAAGACTTTTTTCATACAACCCACTTCAATTACAATCATTTTCTCATTAGGTCCCACTAATTAAAATATACGAGCGCTCCTCGGTGCCAATATTTTTTAATAGCATTCCTATAGTAGAATCACAAGATTCGATGAAAGGATTTTTTTGTATTTCTTAGACTGATATTAAGGTTATTTACTTGTATGTAAAGGATAACAAGGGTAAAAATAAAGGACTTAGCGCTATGTGATACTTATAATAGATATCAAGCTTGAAAAAGTTCAACAAATGCATTTAACCGTATAAGACTTAAAATCACTCGGCGTGAAGTTAGGTAGACTTATTTTTCTCACGCTCTGATTCATCCTACCGTTGCTGTCTTGTCTCTCGCTTGATGTGCGACGGAGAAAATAAAATCTTATTTCTCAAGCAAATACTCTAAGTAAATCCATATTGTTAGCCGACGCTTTGTGAAAAAAATAACTTCACATTAAATCATCCATACTTTGATACACAACCTTACGAACTTTAATTACAAAAGTTCCTCAATCTTGTCAATGGGGAATCAGATAGGTACCTATTAATGATTTATAATTAATAACCTCCTAATTCATACACTCGAATACCAAGGGCGTCGCCAGCCGATGGCGCAGGGGGGGGGCATATTGATTCTGATGTCCATATTGATTATGTGGTCACAGCAACTATTTAGATGTGATAATAGCGCACAAAACAAACGTAAAAGCGGGCAGTGGCAACGCTAACGCACGAATAAATGACAGACAGACGCTAAAACAAAGGCGGCTGTGCGGAGGGCGCGAGCGCCGCGCGGTTACATGTTGCTTGCCCACTCCCCCTCTCCCGCTTCAACGATAGAGTAGAGCAGAGCGTAGTTGAGCGTACGGAATATTAGGAGTGGAATTGGTGAATTCATTCGAGTTTCGACGTACGGGAATGATTGTTCAAGGCTTGAACTTCAAGCAAATTAACTCAAAGACTTAGGACTTTGGTTGCATTATATTTGGCAACTTTTTTAGAATCTCTAGGGGGGGGCAGCTGCCCCTCCCTGCCCCCCCTTGGCGACGCCCTTGTCGAATACTACTTACTTAATATATTTTTTTCTATTGTAATCTGGTTATTCCGGTCAATATACATAAAACATTGAAAGTATACGCACTACTTATCTGTATGTTAACTCTTATGTCCGTCCTTAGATTTCACCGCTACAAATGGAAGAGGTCATCAAACGCCATTCGGGTGTTTCTGAAGTGTGCGTGGTCTCACTCCCGGATCCTGAGTGCATGGAAGCGCCTATAGCAGCAATTCTGAGGAATAACGGAAGCAAACTTGATCCTCAGGAAATCTTTGCATTGATGAAAGGTACGAGTAATTCAAGTTCAAAATTAATAAACTCAATTCAAGGCTGTTTTCTATATTTGTAGAAGTATTGTAGTTCATAATGTGATATGTCTGGGCCAGGAACTGTAAAATGGTTTTGCATAGTAAACAGCAATAATAATCAGAAACATTAAATAAGACGATTTTCTGTTCCAGATGCATTACCTGATGGTAAACAACTACGTGGTGGTCTTTTCTACGTGGACTCCTTCCCCGTCACGCCGTCAGGCAAACTCCACCGAGCGAAAGTGAGAGAAATGGCTTACAGAGCAGAACGAATTTTACCCCATTAAATGAAGACATAATAATGTCTCGTAAGTGATAGAAAGAATACTCCGATTTATTCAATATTTTTGTAAGTAACAAAGTTAGGTAAATTCCAAATTTCTATTTTTGTCGCGTATTGATTCAGGATTTGTTACGAACAAATAGAAAAAGACAAGGAACATATTTGTTGGCAGTCTGATTTCCGTAATTTCTACCGGAATGATAATAATGTAGGCGTGTGTACGTACTCACAAAGAGTCCTCGTTATGGTAACATATACCTATAAAATTATGTTATTCCATAGAATTTAGGAATAAGTGATAAATCAGCCTATTTAATTAATTAACATTAGTATACTTACATTAATATATTTTTAGGATAGCTAGGTAAGATAAGAAATATTAAAGGGATTATTAATGACAAACTATTTATTATCCTCTCCTCTAACTCGTAAGTTTGTTTTCTAATAATGTTATGTAAAAGCAATGTATTAAACAAAGCAGGTAGATATAAATTATAACAAATAATATGTAATGTGTAATGAAGATGAATTGCTTTAATAACGTTTGTGGTTTAATTGTGCTAGAATTTTTGAGATAAATACTTATTGTAGATAATCTTGTTCGTGTATTTTCAAATTGTATATTGAATTTTAGGAAAAATGAGCAAAATAAAAATAACAATAAAAATATTTGTTTTATTTCGATCAGGTATTATAATTTACACTAGTCATATCATTGATTATTAAATTAAAACTCAGGTGGAATAAAAAAAATATTTTACATAAAGTATCTGTGTTTAGATTCTAGGTGATACCTAATGGAATATAGTATAACTACAAAATGTTAATTACCTGATAATGTTCAGTCAATTAGGTATATGATCCCGTCATATAGGTACCTACCTTGTTTATACCAACACTTATTTTTTCGATATCTAGTCAATTTAAACATTAATTGACATAGTTATTATCGTCATAACTTATTATCTATTGATTTTAACCAGATTGTATTATGAACACACGGCTCCCTGTTATTATTCATGAAGCATCCCTAAATGAATTTGGGATTCGATTGCAGCCAAAGTGCGTTATGCGGTATTACTATTCAAATTAAGCTTTGGTATTATCGACCTTTACGTGATTATTTGTCATAAGTTTACAACTGAAAAATTGCGCTGAGGATAGGAGCAACTTACTCGTAGATGTTGCGTCTAAGCGAAAAACTAATCCGCGTCTAATAAATTGTGAAATTGATAAATAGATATACCCTATTTTTGAAGAGTAGTAGGAGAGTGCCTAAGGCACGCGTCATGTCAAGTATCGTAAGTGTACCAGTCGTGGCCACGGTACCAGTAATGGCCAAAAATTAAAAGAAACATCTAGAATTCGGACATGAGCGAATGTTTTTACATTGGGATCACTGTGACATAGACTTTAGACATCGAACTATCTAAGTTTAACGTTTTATTGAATTCAGTCAGTTACATGTACAAATATGCGCGAATACAAAGTGTAAGGTGATTTGAAATTGACAACGACGGTTTTTCTTAAGGAAATCGTTAAGGCGGTGAGCAGAAAGTTTCACTTGTAAAATATATTGCTTTATTAAAATCAAAATTAGTTTTGTTTCATGTGTTAACCATAAAATAAAGATATACTTAGACTAAGACTGGGGTATCCATTCATGAATTTTCCCTGTCCAAGACTGGGTCATAAAACTACAACTTTTATTTGTTAAATTAATTGAATCCAGCTTTGCCGTATCTCACGCGCAACACATTACAAATATTAAATAAGGACTGGACTTTACAGTTTCACTATATTCAGTGCTGAAACTTTCACAATTTTTGTAATATTTTACAAAAACCTGTTTTTTTTTTTCTTAAACTGGCCACCATTGGGTCATTTACCATACTAAAGAGGTATGTTACCAAAATAAGTCACACAAATAAAAAGATAACCTAATGAAGCTAAATAGCTAAATAACGTTTGTAACAATTACATTGATATAGTACCTAATACTAACTCAAACAACCGGTTCGTTTAAAGTAGCACAGTGAGTGTACAAGATTTATAATATTACTGCCTTATTCATTTTCCAGATGCTTTTTATATTATACCCAGCTGCAAAAGCAATAAAGGCTTTTCACAAAGTTATAGAAAAGTTCATTATTATCTAATCTTGCAATTTCTATCTTTGTAGTATTACTTTAATTGTTTACATTGATACCCAATAATGTTATGAATATAACTACATAAAACTACCACCACTCAACAAAAATTTACTATAGAAACCAAAATAAAAATAGGTAACTTGTTTTTATTTCATTACTTACGTTCCAATCTTGTTAAACGTTAAAAATATGAAAGTACCTAAATATTTCTAAAACCATTACAAGCTATAAGATAATACATATCCAAATATCCATATAGTAAAACTATAAAAGAAAACGTTGTAATATGACGCTCTAGCTCTATAAACTAAAGTGGGTTGAATCTACCGTAAGAGGCACGACATCAAAGTTTCAAATTCCCGTTGATCGAACGAGTGGCTGACGGTCGTGACCCTCCTATTGATATGCTATCGTCCTGGGTATATACGAGATGGGAGATAGTGGAGGCAAATTCACTTTTCACTTCGCCGATAGCTACTAAGTTACCTCAGTCTGTAGTTAGTGTTTGTTCTACATATCACAGACTGGAGTGGTAACTTACGACCGTTGTAACGTAACCATATCGTATGTCTAAATAACTGACTATATATGAAAATTGATCGTTGTATGGTAACAGTAACATTGAAATAGTTTCGCTATTCAAATTTAAATAGTAAAAAACACAGACAAATTATATAGTTCGATTATTTGTTCACAAAGATAGGCTATTTTAATTAATGGCGACGCGATTTAATAAAATAAATCACTTTTGGTACCTGCCTTATAATATCTGAAACCTATAAAAATATTTATTGTAGGTTTATTAAAAAAACTTAAGAAAGAGAAATACTCATTGAGGCGTCTTTGGTTTATTTCGCTAAAAGGAAAATGTCCAATTTATTAAGTCAATATTCCTTTTCATTTCAAGGTAGACATTTTACAGCTTGGATAATCAAAAATTCTATGTAGTACCTATTGCGACAAAAAGTTTGAGATTTTCTGCTTCAACATTATTAAAAACTATAATGGTAATTTAAATTATCGTTGATCAATCGAATTATCGATTTATATATAGACAATATCAACCTTTTTAGGTTTCAATTTCATAACCCCATAAAAATACTTAATGTATTGTAATAAAACATAATTTACTATTACATAATCACAGGTTCCATATTTGCATGACGGAGAGGCACCTAAGACTTTATGAATCCCATTCTATCATTCCGGAACTGAACACACGCTGATCCCTAATACGTATTCATATTTTATGGGATCACGTAACATAGTTAATTTTCACGCCGTCCGTATGTTATATCATATTTTCCACGTTACATTACAACCCGTACCACGGTATATAGTAAAAATTCAATCAGTTCCGGGGAGCAAAAAGTAGAATCGAAGTCACCGGATGCGTCTAATTAATTACCCGGCCAGCAGTCGTCTAATCAATCCTCTAGCTAAAAGGATGAACCTGATGCTGTGTCACTACTCCAATTAATTTGTATCCTTGTTTTTATTTGAGTTTTTTCTTTTTTCTTGTTTATCTCGGATCAGTGTCTCTGAATAGGGATTTAATATTTAAGTATAGACACAAGCTTTGTATCACTTATTTAATTACCTGTGTTGACATTTATTAAGACAATGGCTTTTGTGTGTACTAATTTAATGCTTTTTCTTTTTACTTAAAGGAACATTTGTATTGCGTGACTGAAATAAAAACGTTGTTTTTGTATAACGTTGGTACTGTTTAATATTAATTGTTAAAAGCTTTTTTATAAGTAGGTACACGAATAGTTCATAATGGTTCTAAACGATTCTTGCGTATACTAATAGTATTTGCGCGAATCATCCCGCTATACCTATATAATAATCATCAATTTTATTTAGTTCGCGAAAGTTTGAAAAAAGAACACGAACGATTCATTGTAAACGTATAAACACGGAGCCGATTCTTAAGAAATCGGTTACCTATTCAACATATTTATTTCCTTTTGGTACAAAAGGGTTAAGGGTGCGTTTCCACCAGAGATGTGCGAGGATGCGTTGCGAGGAATGGGTTTTTAAGAACCAATAGAATCGCTTCATTGACCAAGCCTCGCTTAGTATAGCTCAATGAAGCGATTCTATTGGTTCTTAAAAACACATTCCTCGCAACGCATCTCTGGTGGAAACGCAGCCTAAAAGTCAGATCATAATAGCTCTTTTCGATTTGCTATTCAATTTGTATTTAAAATTGATGTCATGGAACGTGTGCTTTAGTGCAGTGAGCACAGATGTGCGCGACGTTACACGAGACGACTAAATAATGACGCGACACCGACGCCGGTTGTACCCGACAGTTGAGTGTTTAAATAAATATTATTGGAGAATAATTTTGGATACATATTTTGAGGCTTATACTTTCATATGAAACATTGACTTCAGCATATTGGTTTATTTTATTTTGAGTCATATAATACCAATTTTATCAGCGAATTAGAATTTAGAAATAAGGTTAGAAACTATTGAAGAGGAGAATGAGGTACCAATTTATGAGAATGGGGTTTAGCACATAGGTACATATAAAATTATTCTATTTTCATATGAATATTTTGACTGTTATACCGGTTTGAAAAGTTATGTGCTAAGGTTTTTTATTTATGTTTAGGAAATCATATTCCGATAACTAAGAATCGGTCCTTGGGGCCATAGAAATTGAGTTGACGCACCTTTACCAAATTCTGAAATATTCGTTGTAACTAGTGGCCTAGATTCGTGGTCCCGGATGCGTACTGCGGGGCTACAGAAATGTTCGCTCTGTGAACTGCGGGAAGAGTGACTCTGACGCTGCATTCTGACGTCAGAACAATTCCGCCCTAGAGCGCGACAAGGCAGACGGCCGACGCGGCGCCGAGCAACCTTCCGCTGCTACGTCGGCTCCGTATTTTCGTTACTCAGTCCCGCAAGTTACTTTTTCACAAGTGTATACTGTAACAGTCATGTGGATAATAAATGGAGTTATATAGTAGAAATAAAATTTTAACGTAAGTCATACAATTGTAGAACCTTTCGTCTGAAATATTTCGATTTTATTCTTTACTTTAAACCTAAATATTGGCCTGAACCTACTTACCAAATGAACTTACCGAGCTATTTAATATCATTACCTGAATATATGCGTATTAAATCAAATATCGATAAACTTTCATTTTGTTTTAAATAGTAGGTACCTACTGAAAATTTACAAAGGCTGAAAATTGTTTGAAACACTCGAACAATCTAAAATATTTTTGTATAGTTCTATATTGAAGTATTTTATTTTGATCGTTAGTTATGAACATATTGCATACATTTTTTAAATGTTGAAGTTATACTTTTGGTATAACTGAAATTTAGGCTGCAATACATAGGAGAGACTTTATTCACCAATTTGTTTTATTTTAGTTTTTATAGTGATATTTAAACTATGAATTGAACATAGATGTCCATAACATCAAGTCAATGTCAGCTATCAAATAAACCATTTGTACAAAGGCCGAACTCACTACATTACAACAAAGTGTAGTTTATCTAGCTAATGTCTTCATCCTTATTCATGTAGGTACTATCATAAATGTATGTAAGTATGTACGTATAAGATTAAATACGCTTTAGTTATAATTTGTTAAAGTAACTCCTTCATTTATTGACAACAAGGCCTGAAAAGCAACATTCTATCTGTAGAAAGAAACTTTAAGCCGTGAATAAAATATGACGATGACATACAAAATCTAAGATGTTGTAGTGTCTCCGTAACGTAGTAATTATAACTTTGGTAATAGAATCTTGTGAACTGACTAAAGGCTTGTGTATGGGCAGGTTATTCCTTGATTAATGTGAGTTTGAGGTTCCAAATAAGGTAATAAATACTAGCAAGATTTCGTAGGTACACCATGTGTGTTGTGTCAGATGTATTCACTTAAATAATGATTAGAATACATAGTCAAATTGTGTATTTAAACAAAAGTATATTAGCCAGACTGTTTGTTGGCCACTTTCTCTAAAAACGTTATGGTGTTAGATATAAATTCAATTCGCCTTTAATATTAGATGAAAGTATTAAACGGATGTCACAAAATTAAGGATAGGGCCTTACCCACATTTAAAACGTTTGTTGATATAGCCGAATAAGCTTTTCACTAAAGGGCTATCAACTATCTAAACATTTGCACAATGAAAGATCATGCGGGTAGAAGTTTACTTCTCGCCTTAAGCCTATAAGCCCTTTGGTATAATTGGATCAAATAATAGCCACATCAATTCGAACTAAATCTCCAAATCAAGAGGCGAGAATCGAGTAGAGTAATATATTAGCAGTCGCATTAGAAAAGGCTTTCGAATCGGAACTCCCCCAGATGTGTACGGCTAGTCCGTGTGGGTAATAAAGTTGCGAAGTATATTTAGTTTACAGTTTCCTATTGAGTTTGCACACATAAATACATTTTATATCAGTAATAGTGTAGTTCTATGTTACTTGGAGCAGATTTTCTAAGAAGAGGGACTACCTCTCTGCTTATTTCTGCGGTAAAGCGATAGTGCATTTGATATAATATTTTAACTTTACACGGATAGTCTGTCAAACAGACTGATAGACGGGGGTAGGTACATAAGGTCTAAATAGGTAGGGTATATAATTATACTGTAAACATTCCGCTTAATGACATTTGGCTATGGAACCCTAAATGTGTGCCATGAGGTGGCCCGTATACCTGACATAAAACCCTACACAACTCCTAAAAAGAATTTCAGTAGGTAAACTCCATACTAACGCAAATTAAATACAGAATTTAATATACCATAAGAATAAAATCGCCTCGAAAGAAATTGTCTACGTCTTCAGTTTAATATAAAATACATTACACTCGAATCAATTATCAAGTAACTTGAAAGAAATATACGAAACAATGTGCTCTAATAACAAACAATAGTAATGTAATAAGTCAAAGCGATACACGTACACTTTAATAGATAGACATTTTTATTCTAAAAAAACTCGTCAGAAATTCAAAGTGGATTTTCAATAATTGAACGAGAAAAGGCGAGTGAATACCTAAAATAATTTATAAAAACATGAGCTTGATTTTTATCTAGTTGTTGCATTTATATTTAATTTTACAAGTCAACATACATGCTGTACAAGTTTTTATTAATGTTTGTTTTAACATATTAAGTGACTTGAGCACAAAATAAACATATTCTCGCCATATCCTCTCCACCTCTCCATCCTAAGGTTGCCTGTAAGAGATCACTATAAGGTTTTTTTATGTTTTCTGTTAATTTTATGTGTTATATGTGGTGTAACAATAAAGCATTATCTAGCAATCTATTTATTTTGATATTACTATATTTATCCTGGGTTTATTTATATACATCGATATCAAAGCTGATCATATAGGTATGTTCATAAAACATATACCTATATTCGAACTATGTATGTACACAAAGCCACAGAGAACTATAAATATATTGGTAAACCGAATAACGAAGGAAACTACTTTGAGGAGGTACGAGTAGGTATGTATTTTGAGAATTCAACTTCCACGAGTGAGAGTTTCTAGAGATGTGTCTGCCTAGAATTACCATTTAGGTAGTACATAACTGCTGCTACGTTTATGTCAAAGGAAGTGAAACGGTTTGTCACGATCGCGTTCAATTGGCTACGAAATTGGCTCAGTTTAACTATGCTCACTGCCACCATACTGCGCATCAAATGTATCGATAGTATTTAATGGCAACCTTAGACATCGGTATATACAATCCATTAAAACATGTCCATAGTGTAGAATGTATGAGGTGCTAGTTTATAATGTAATAATGTTTTATAAATCGATTTAGCTATTGTGTTAGACTAGATAGAAGATAAGTATTCGGCTAGACTATGTAGTTCTGATAGTTATTTTCTGGTTGAAAATTTTACATAAATTGAGGTACCCACTTACTAAGTTGTTTCCAACATATCAACAAAACTTCAAAATTATAGTATCTACCTACCTAATCATTTGGCGAACAATGATTGACTAATCAATTATACCTAGTGTAATGTAGCGCCTATTATCACTGAAATCAATTATTTATTTTCTGATAAAGTATTCTTTAAACATACAAATCATTAATTTCACAAACCAGGCGTCTCTTGAAGACGTCCCTAAAAGCCAGTAAAGCTTTTGAGGTCTTAGTTTAACGAAATAATTTTACAGTTGCACTTTGAGAAAGTCAACTCATTTAAATAATTCAATTAACGAGGAATTTGAAGCTTAGGTACGCGATTCTCATTTGTTACTTCCTTGGTAAACTGTTCATTTAAACATGGAATGGTGCTTACCTACATAAATAATCAAGTGCATTTATAGCAATGATAGCTCAGTGTAGGTACGAGACATCTGACATAACAAAAAGGTTGTACGTTTTTATCCTACAGTAAACTTCAAATTTTATAAATTATGGCCATTTCTAGGTATGTGGAAAGGTAGAGATGGTATGACCGGAAAATTTGTCGTCAAGCACTAACCACAGTATTTTAGCAGGTAGGTGCCTTTGTGTGCTTGCTTCCTGTTATCACCTTAATTTGTAGGTATATTTTCTTTATTCGAGAAATCATATAAGTTTATTAGAAAATAAATCTTAAAGATATATCTATTAGGCAAATTGTGAATGAAAGGACCAATGAAATTAAATATTTTATTGAGACACACAGATTAAAATAGAACAATGATGACTGCTTACTCGTTATATTCAACCTTCATAATATCTATTAATTTGTCTGATGATGATGATTGATGATTGAGCACTACACCCAGCCAGTGCAACGACTGACCCATGTCCTATAAAACCATTCGGGCAACAGCCCCCATGCACAGTCTTGTTTGGTAACTGAACAGAGACACTGGTACCCGAATAGTTATATAAGAGTAGCCATGGATATACCAGGGAGCGCGTGGTTAATAGGAAGGACACGCTCTGGGATGGGAAAGGAAGACCAGCAAGCCGCAGCCTAGGATTGATGTAATTGTATCACTTACCATGTAGCACTATCTCTTTGTTCTTTTCTCTCTCTCTTTGCTTGGTTTTGTCATGTGTCCATTTACGCGTATGGTATTTGAGTCTCTTAGTGATAGCTTTTCCGTCTAAAATATCTGTCACTTTCGCTTCTGTGTTGAAGTTGCGGTCCAAGCATTTGACATACTATCAGTCACTTGTAACGACGTAGTTTTGATCCGTTTGCTTTAGTTAGTACCACCGCTTTTAGGCCGTAGCTCATTGCAGGTTTAATAGCCATCTTGTATAATAGCTGTGCCGCTTGCCATTCCATCTGATTATTTAGACTGTTGTAGCTAAAATACCTTAGATTCTAGTAGGTTTGTGAATGTGTGGCCTTGTTTCTTGTTAGATTCTTCTTTAATCTTGAAGGATTGATTTCATCCTATACTTGTTCGTGGTCAGATGTATTCATTATGTGTTTCCCTTAATTAAATAATTCAAATTATGGGCTTGCCATGGTAGATATCTAGTTGAGAAGATTTTGTTCCGGATATCCAGAATTTTTACAACTTTTCCGTCCGCAGGATGTATCTATGCGTGTGTTAGATTATATTGTAAGGCAATAAATTTTTTATTATTATTAATGAATATTTGAAGTGTAAATTGGAAGTGAAACAATGCAATTTGAGAATATTAAGAGTGGTATTTCAATTTGTGAGGGTATTAACTTGATTTTTGGTACATAACTCAACTTCATTAAAAGTATTTTTATTGAGTCAAAAATTCAAGATACTAGATTAAATAAACATGGATAAAATGTGTTTAGATTGTGATTGTACTTATTCCATAAATCATATTGTATTTTATGATGTATAAATAATCATGTTTAAGATTTGTTTCATGTCATTTCAATATTCTTATCGATCCCAAAACAGGAAGTAAGTGTACAACATTGTTAAAATATTTCGTTATCAATACCATAAATGATGATTTGATTTATAATGCCTATTTAACGCTATTTAAGATTTGTTTCTGTAATTTTTATAAAATGTGGCAAGTAATTTTTATAATATGCTGTGAGGGTATTTTGCTTCGCTATGATAAATGTTTGCCTATAAAAGGCAACTCTGTTTTGAGCTAGATACACTTTTTCATCAACTGTTGTACGGAGCAGACATCTCTCGCAGTGTCTCTTGGCCGTAAATATTAAGTTGAGAAAAAGTTAAATAGCGAAAGCTGTGCCATATTATGGATCAGTCAGTTAATCAGCTGTTATACGGTTCAGACATAGACCTGTGTCCCATGTCCGTAAAAATTAAGCTGAAGTAATCTTGGTATATAGCGGAAGCTATGCCAAATTACTGATTGATCGATATGCTCAGCTGTTATACGGGTCAGACGTATAACTGTGTCTCGTGACCGTAAAAATTAAGCTGAGTAGTTGGCAAATAGCTTATCATAGACGAAACTATGTTTGGTATCAATATATTGCTGTGCTAAAACTATGATGTTGTGTACTAAATAAAAGATAAGTATGATATTTCTTCCCATTTAACATGTGGCTGTGTAAAAGTGTATGTTATGCATGCATAATATATCTATGTTTAGGTTGGCGCTCTTGTTAGTATTGATGGCTTCGAGTCTGTGGTGATTCCTTACGATGCATGATGATCGCCCATTCCCGACACTTGTTACCTCCGCCCGTGAGGGACCATTTTGGATTTAAGGGCTGAAATGTGAGCATGTTTTGTAGTGCCTGGCCATGTTGCTTGTTGTGATGTTGACATAATATATGATGATTTGATTTATAATGCCTATTTAACGCTATTTAAGATTTGTTTCTGTAATTTTTATAAAATGTGGCAAGTAATTTTTATAATATGCCGTGAGGGTATTTTGCTTCGCTATGATAAATGTTTGCCTATAAAAGGCAACTCTGTTTTGAGCTAGATACACTTTTTCATCAACTGTTGTACGGAGCAGACATCTCTCGCAGTGTCTCTTGGCCGTAAATATTAAGTTGAGAAAAAGTTAAATAGCGAAAGCTGTGCCAAATTATGGATCAGTCAGTTATCAGCTGTTATACGGTTCAGACATAGACCTGTGTCCCATGTCCGTAAAAATTAAGCTGAAGTAATCTTGGTATATAGCGGAAGCTATGCCAAATTACTGATTGATCGATATGCTCAGCTGTTATACGGGTCAGACTTATAACTGTGTCTCGTGACCGTAAAAATTAAGCTGAGTAGTTGGCAAATAGCTTATCATAGACGAAACTATGTTTGGTATCAATATATTGCTGTGCTAAAACTATGATGTTGTGTACTAAATAAAAGATAAGTATGATATTTCTTCCCATTTAACATGTGGCTGTGTAAAAGTGTATGTTATGCACGCATAATATATCTATGTTTAGGTTGGCGCTCTTGTTAGTATTGATGGCTTCGAGTCTGTGGTGATTCCTTACGATGCATGATGATCGCCCATTCCCGACACTTGTTACCTCCGCCCGTGAAGGACCATTTGTAATGTTTTGACTCGTATGTTATCTAGTCCTCGTTCCCGTTTCTTGTCATCCGATGTGTAATTCTCCTACAGCTTCAGTTGGATCTAAGGGTTGAAATGTGAGCATGTTTTGTAGTGCCTGGCCATGTTGCTTGTTGTGATGTTGACATAATATATGATGATTTGATTTATAATGCCTATTTAAGATTTGTTTCTGTAATTTTTATAAAATGTGGCAAGTAATTTTTATAATATGCTGTGAGGGTATTTTGCTTCGCTATGATAAATGTTTGCCTATAAAAGGCAACTCTGTTTTGAGCTAGATACACTTTTTCATCAACTGTTGTACGGAGCAGACATCTCTCGCAGTGTCTCTTGGCCGTAAATATTAAGTTGAGAAAAAGTTAAATAGCGAAAGCTGTGCCAAATTATGGATCAGTCAGTTATCAGCTGTTATACGGTTCAGACATAGACCTGTGTCCCATGTCCGTAAAAATTAAGCTGAAGTAATCTTGGTAAATAGCGGAAGCTATGCCAAATTACTGATTGATCGATATGCTCAGCTGTTATACGGGTCAGACGTATAACTGTGTCTCGTGACCGTAAAAATTAAGCTGAGTAGTTGGCAAATAGCTTATCATAGACGAAACTATGTTTGGTATCAATATATTGCTGTGCTAAAACTATGATGTTGTGTACTAAATAAAAGATAAGTATGATATTTCTTCCCATTTAACATGTGGCTGTGTAAAAGTGTATGTTATGCATGCATAATATATCTATGTTTAGGTTGGCGCTCTTGTTAGTATTGATGGCTTCGAGTCTGTGGTGATTCCTTACGATGCATGATGATCGCCCATTCCCGACACTTGTTACCTCCGCCCGTGAGGGACCATTTTGGATTTAAGGGTTGAAATGTGAGCATGTTTTGTAGTGCCTGGCCATGTTGCTTGTTGTGATGTTGACATAATATATGATGATTTGATTTATAATGCCTATTTAACGCTATTTAAGATTTGTTTCTGTAATTTTTATAAAATGTGGCAAGTAATTTTTATAATATGCCGTGAGGGTATTTTGCTTCGCTATGATAAATGTTTGCCTATAAAAGGCAACTCTGTTTTGAGCTAGATACACTTTTTCATCAACTGTTGTACGGAGCAGACATCTCTCGCAGTGTCTCTTGGCCGTAAATATTAAGTTGAGAAAAAGTTAAATAGCGAAAGCTGTGCCAAATTATGGATCAGTCAGTTAATCAGCTGTTATACGGTTCAGACATAGACCTGTGTCCCATGTCCGTAAAAATTAAGCTGAAGTAATCTTGGTATATAGCGGAAGCTATGCCAAATTACTGATTGATCGATATGCTCAGCTGTTATACGGGTCAGACTTATAACTGTGTCTCGTGACCGTAAAAATTAAGCTGAGTAGTTGGCAAATAGCTTATCATAGACGAAACTATGTTTGGTATCAATATATTGCTGTGCTAAAACTATGATGTTGTGTACTAAATAAAAGATAAGTATGATATTTCTTCCCATTTAACATGTGGCTGTGTAAAAGTGTATGTTATGCACGCATAATATATCTATGTTTAGGTTGGCGCTCTTGTTAGTATTGATGGCTTCGAGTCTGTGGTGATTCCTTACGATGCATGATGATCGCCCATTCCCGACACTTGTTACCTCCGCCCGTGAGGGACCATTTTGGATTTAAGGGTTGAAATGTGAGCATGTTTTGTAGTGCCTGGCCATGTTGCTTGTTGTGATGTTGACATAATATATGATGATTTGATTTATAATGCCTATTTAACGCTATTTAAGATTTGTTTCTGTAATTTTTATAAAATGTGGCAAGTAATTTTTATAATATGCCGTGAGGGTATTTTGCTTCGCTATGATAAATGTTTGCCTATAAAAGGCAACTCTGTTTTGAGCTAGATACACTTTTTCATCAACTGTTGTACGGAGCAGACATCTCTCGCAGTATCTCTTGGCCGTAAATATTAAGTTGAGAAAAAGTTAAATAGCGAAAGCTGTGCCATATTATGGATCAGTCAGTTAATCAGCTGTTATACGGTTCAGACATAGACCTGTGTCCCATGTCCGTAAAAATTAAGCTGAAGTAATCTTGGTATATAGCGGAAGCTATGCCAAATTACTGATTGATCGATATGCTCAGCTGTTATACGGGTCAGACGTATAACTGTGTCTCGTGACCGTAAAAATTAAGCTGAGTAGTTGGCAAATAGCTTATCGTAGACGAAATTATGTTTGGTATCAATATATTGCTGTGCTAAAACTATGATGTTGTGTACTAAATAAAAGATAAGTATGATATTTCTTCCCATTTAACATGTGGCTGTGTAAAAGTGTATGTTATGCACGCATAATATATCTATGTTTAGGTTGGCGCTCTTGTTAGTATTGATGGCTTCGAGTCTGTGGTGATTCCTTACGATGCATGATGATCGCTAATTCCCGACACTTGTTACCTCCGCCCGTGAGGGACCATTTGTAATGTTTCGACTCGTATGTTATCTAGTCCTCGTTCCCGTTTCTTGTCATCCGATGTGTAATTCTCCTACAGCTTCAGTTGGATCTAAGGGTTGAAATGTGAGCATGTTTTGTAGTGCCTGGCCATGTTGCTTGTTGTGATGTTGTCATAATATATGATGATTTGATTTATAATGCCTATTTAACGCTATTTAAGATTTGTTTCTGTAATATTTATAAAATGTGGCAAGTAATTTTTATAATATGCTGTGAGGGTATTTTGCTTCGCTATGATAAATGTTTGCCTATAAAAGGCAACTCTGTTTTGAGCTAGATACACTTTTTCATCAACTGTTGTACGGAGCAGACATCTCTCGCAGTGTCTCTTGGCCGTAAATATTAAGTTGAGAAAAAGTTAAATAGCGAAAGCTGTGCCAAATTATGGATCAGTCAGTTAATCAGCTGTTATACGGTTCAGACATAGACCTGTGTCCCATGTCCGTAAAAATTAAGCTGAAGTAATCTTGGTATATAGCGGAAGCTATGCCAAATTACTGATTGATCGATATGCTCAGCTGTTATACGGGTCAGACGTATAACTGTGTCTCGTGACCGTAAAAATTAAGCTGAGTAGTTGGCAAATAGCTTATCATAGACGAAACTATGTTTGGTATCAATATATTGCTGTGCTAAAACTATGATGTTGTGTACTAAATAAAAGATAAGTATGATATTTCTTCCCATTTAACATGTGGCTGTGTAAATGTGTATGTTATGCACGCATAATATATCTATGTTTAGGTTGGCGCTCTTGTTAGTATTGATGGCTTCGAGTCTGTGGTGATTCCTTACGATGCATGATGATCGCTAATTCCCGACATTTGTTACCTCCGCCCGTGAGGGACCATTTGTAATGTTTTGACTCGTATGTTATCTAGTCCTCGTTCCAGTTTCTTGTCATCCGATGTGTAATTCTCCTACAGCTTCAGTTGGATCTAAGGGTTGAAATTTGAGCATGTTTTGTAGTGCCTGGCCATGTTGCTTGTTGTGATGTTGACATAATAAAAGTGTGATGCTGCTATCAAGGCCAAGGTGGAACAGAAAATCGTTTCGTATTGATTTTCATATCTTGGTCTATTGCAGAGGGATCCAGGTTGCATGTCGAATTAACTGATTGTGCTGGTGTTCTTCAATATACTTGTCAAGGTCCCGTCTTATTGCGTGGTGGTCGGATGTCCGGTAGAAGTTTCCATCCGTTTTCATTACTATGATATCCATATTGTTTGCTTTGCCCCTTCTTTAAAATACCGCCGTAACGCTTGGATGTATGACTTTGTTATGATGGCAGTAAGAAAAGGTTTACCTAAGGACGAGACTGCACTTTGTCGGGATTTCTATTGTTTGCCAAGGGCAATTAGTAAGGGGCTGGTCGGGCGCTTTTGAAAGCATTGCACTTGTCGATTTTTGAGAATTTTGCCGGAGATATTTAAATTACTTTACGATTGTTTTCCTTTATTTAATGAAGAGGCGTGCACATATGCAAGGTTTTTTAGTAAATGGGCCTGGTTATTTGTTTAAATAAGAAATTAATAGCCTGAGAACTCAAAGGGACTTTGCTGTCGTAAAATAGTTTTTGTAATACCAATTATTCTATGCCTTGCTATGTATTTTTCTTATTGAGGAGGATAATTTAAGAAAAGGATAGATCGGCAATACCATAAATGGCGAAAGGTCGTTTAATCTATTGATGTAGTGATTGGATCGCAGAACGAACTAGTTATATTGAAATAGATTTTATGATATTTGTTTGAATGTTAGTATGTATCATACTTATATACTCGGAAAGTGAAGCTTTTTGATTTCCGAAACTTAGATTGCTATACGTCTTGGTAAGGTGGAGAAGAAAATATGCGCTAAGAAACTGGATCACTGAATGTAATTTAACAAATTAACATGCAACAGATTAATGGATGAAAAGTATATGGCCGATTGCAGTAATTTGCATTCCCCAGATGTCTTGGGCGTATCTGATGAAAACCAACCTACAATTGATTGTAACTAGTGTTTAAATATTTTCGGTTCTCAATTGTTCCTGCTGTTTTGTATAATAATCGTAGCGGATTAGCCTATACAACCGTAATTGGCGATTAGGTCTTCTTTTTTATTTATCGTTTAAAACATTAACACAGTTTCTGAGGCAAGTAGCAAGCGTAGGTATAATTATAAGCTATACAATTAAGAATATTTGGAGTCAGGCAAATACATGACCTACTAACAGCTTAAATAATTATTATGTACTATTATGAACTAGTGTTTAAGCTTTGGCTTATTGTTTTTGTAGTGCTATAGCGTAAGTCCGTCCGTAGATTATTAATTAACCGAGGAAAAAACTCTTGAAAATAGCTGTTGAGATGATTGTTGTTGAATTTATCCGGATCTCATGTAGTGTTGCTTGTTTGCCTATTAAGGGTAGGTAATGGAATGATCTCACCGGGATAATTTCATCAGCTACGTAAGCTGGGTTGCTGGATTGAGACTGCCAGGGCCTAGATCTAGGCTACTCGCGGCACTATACACGATACACTATAACACCATCGACAAGTTACGGCACTGATAGAGTCTGGCTAACGAAAGTAGGCCTTGGAATTATTTGCGAACTTTTTATATAGAAACTCTGTATGAACGTCAACGTCAATTTGAGTAGACAATATTATTTTGATACTTTGAACACCTACCTATCCAGTCGTCTTAATAAAATTTTGATTTATAATTTACTTATCCTTACAAATAAGTTACTTACGCTTCTTCGTATTGAATAAAACTAATTATATTCATTCGTACATCGCATCAGTCAACGTATTCATTTTAATAACATCACCTATGTTTTACGTATATACTCGTAATTAATTTTTGCTGTATTTTTGTTGGTAATTTATTATTTATTATATGCTTTATTGTACATACAAAACGATATATAACAGAGGAAAAAAAAACAATTAAAATACATACAATGGTAATTTTAAAACGATTAACTTTCTATATCAGAGAATCTGCAAGATGTCGAAGGAGTTGATGAAATATGAAAATGAAGTAAGAACTATGTTCTTATACTGTCTATATATAGGGTTTTTCATTAAGAGCGCTCGAACTTTGAAATGAAATAAAACAACCTGTTTAAGTGATATTACTTCAATTTTTATAACATTTTAAAGAATATTCAATGACATTATGTGTGGAAAATAATATCAGCCAAATGGCCACTGCGACTCTGCTGTAGATGGCGTATTCTGGTGGATTAATCTTGGAGGACGTCTTCGCATAAATGGTCATTTTCGAGAACGCGAGTTATGTTGGCCTTTAGGGCAACAATTGACTGTGGTTTATCTGCGTACACTAAAGATTTCATGTAACCCCACAGAAAGTAATCGAGCGGTGTTAAGTCACACGATGAACGCCATAAATTGAACACAACGCACAGAACGTAGGCAAATAGACAACTGGTTTTGATAATAAATTTTACACAATTTCTACGCGTTGTTGAAGCGTGTAGCGTTCCATGGTGAAATGTCACGACAAAATATATATTCATGCCAAATTTGGTAGCAATCGCATTACCGAAATGGCCGCTATGCGCTGCTAAAGTTCGAGCGTGCTTATTGAAAAACTATATATATATATGATATTTTTAATAATGAATTACCAAGTATCAAAGTAGGTTATTCCAATTTTCATAGTATAATTTCAGTGTTGTCATGCATGTATTTTTTAAATTTGCCGCCAATATTCTGGGGCCAACTTTCGTTAGCCAGACTCTACACAAGTTACTGAACAAAAGCTACTGTGAAGCGCGTTATTGTTTTTCTCATAATATCTATTAATTTGTCTTTTATCTTATTCTCTAACGCCCGATGTTAATAATTTATCTCCAATCCGTAATTAAAACCAACGAGTTGTCAAAATGGACGGATAGGCTTGATATATCAATCTTAGATAGCAAAAAATGGATAAGGATTGATTATTGACATCGGGCGTAAGTCGAACCATTATATAAAAATAAAAGAAACTTCATGCTGCATATCAGTCGCTGGGGGTGGTGCTTTGGTCAGATACAAATCTAATAACAGAGCTACACGCCATGGCTGTTTTGGCCTATAAACGAAGTTAAGTCACAAATTTGGATGTAAAGTCTAACTTCCTCTCCGCAGGTCACAGGGTTGTGTGTATGAACTTAAGTTTCATGCAAAATTCACTTTCTATAATTTTCATCAAGAGAGTGGCCACGTACTTTTTGCTAAATTTTATACAAAAAATGTTCGCTAGTTTCAAATGCCTAAATTTCAAGCATCTGGAGCACCCTACATACATTACATCGACCTTGAGTCACTGAATGTGACTCGAAGCTATCCCCAAAATGAGACTTTCAAAATACCTACTAAGGTAAATGGACTTCAAATAGACTGCTTAGAGTGAATTCATCCAAGGTAAGTGAATCCAGCCATCTAAATATTCCAGTTTTAGTGTGGCTAGGCAGCAAAAGTTCCACAATCGTAAATCACTTGATTCTTGGAGATCGTAGTTAGGAAACCACAGGAGTGCCATAATGTAGCGCCTGCGCCCGAGGTTCAGCAACTGATAATAATAAATGGTCTACCAAATTTTCACTCCTGTTAAAATCACTAAACCATAAGAGTTTCAGTTCTATATGTAATTTTATGTTCTATTTTAACGTAGGCACACATACATATTAGGTAGGTTAGACCTTTTTTTGTTTCGCATCACAAATATATTAGATTTATTTTAATTCGATCATTATTTAAAATAACATATTTAAATAAAGCTACCAGTAGCAATTACAAATGTAAATCCAAATCTAAATCCATAGGAATGAGCTATTAAATATGAAGCAAATTGTTATTTGTACGTACACACATATGTTGGTTGGTAATATTGTGTCCTTGCTACTCAGTAAACGGGTCGCTATCTGTTTTTGATTGGGTCGTAGCTTGGTCGTTTACGAAATATTCAGCGATAAATACATGCGTCACGACATTTAGCGCCTAAATCGAATGCTTTACGAAAAAGGAAAAGACATTTTCAAGTAATGAGAGTTTTTATGTATTTTGGGTACCTACCGCTAGTTAAAATGTCTGAAATGAAATGAAATGAAATAAATAAAAGTCTGTTTTATTAATATTGTATTCAAAATAATTTTAATAACATATAACCTAGACATAAACTATGACATAGACAATAACGGGGAAAATACTTTTTATAATAACTTAAATAATTATTTACATAATAAATATAAAGAAAATAAAAATATGAAGTTGGGTGCTATTTTCTACCTGCAGAATTACAGGTATTAATATTTGTCGTATACTTAATGTGAAGACTAAACAATAATATTTTTAAGAACAAAAGAGAATTAATACATCTGGGTATTTTCAAATAATGTCACGAATTTTAGTGGAACATTTTAAGTATCTGTATGAACTACCAACCCCATGCTAATATTATTCCGTCTAGTGAGTGGAGCTTAGACATTCAGATTGTGAATATTGTTCCCATTTCAAGGAAACTACTAAATAAACAATACTCCCTTCCTACATCTCCTGGTTCGACAAAAATTGAAATTTTCATTATAGCCTGGTTAAATATTGAAGAAGCTTTATATAGTAATATAAAAATATAGATTTTGATGAGAAATATATTGTATATCCAATGTTGTTTACAGCTACATAATTTGGTTCAATAAGACTCGATTAGTCACTACAGACTATTCTGTAGGTAATCTGAAATTCTTTCGGGAAACAAACTGAATTGTTATAATAACAGGAAAACATAAACTTATGTTATTTCCTAAATCAAGAATCCTTGATATATGTAGTAATACTCGTTTTGAACGTTTCATACGCTACAACTTTTTATCTCATCAATACCCAGTTGGTAAACATGCCTCAAGCAAAATCGATTACAAATAGGTACTATCTATCTAAAAAGAGAGAGCCCGCATAGCTTTCTTTTTTGTTGTTTTTATACAGTTCAGCTTTATATATTTTCCCCAGTAATTTTGGGTCGCCGATTTTCCGATTCTAAAAGAACGTACCTACCATGTAAAATATTCTGTAAGTGATACCTACTTAAGAGAAGTAGGTACATATATAAATAGTTTGATAAGATAGAGTTAGATTTATTTTAGCTTTTACTTAAATATCTACAGATTATTTTGCAAGTACCTAATATAATTATTATTATAATCATAAATATCTAAAAATACTCAGCTACTAAATATAGATTGCTCGAGCTTCCGTCAAGGAAAATAATTACATTTTGTTCAAGCAATTCACATTTTCTGAGCAAAGTTGCATGAGCACAGCAGCGTGATTAAGTAGGTAACTTAGTAAATTCTTAATAAGATTTCAGCAATATTATGGATGATGTTTCGACGCAATCTCGACAACCTTTGTTTTCTCTTTCGTGGGATAATACGTGAAGTTATTATTATGAGCACAAATGCCTTGAAAAGAACCCCGGAGGAAATTCATTCCTCCCCTTCGGGGCGACAATATGGATCCCCTTTTCCACAACACAATAAAGTCCCCATTGTCCATAATCGGGAGATTATCGACGGGAAAGCATTTGTGAGTAGGAAACCATATCACGTCTTTTCTTCACTGTAAAGTAGCCAATATAAAATATAAAGGATACATATAATAGCTACGAGCTATGAGCTACGAGTATATTTTCTAAAAACCCATAAAGTTCTACACACCTGGCTTAAAGAGCTTTTTGTCTTAATTTATACATTAAATAAATTAAATCAATATGAATTACGTATCATCACTACGTCACCCAAAAGTAATTAAATATTGAGTTTTGACACAACTAAAATTTTAAATATATATTAAATAATCGTGTTCACAATACGATATTAAAAAACAGAAAATGTTTCTTTGTTATGAATTGATTAAAAGTTTGCTGACTTACAGCGAAAAATAATAATTTAGCCGAACTTTTGACTGAAAATGTCAAAACACGTTGTAAGTAATGAGAAGGAAAATACGTGGTACTCACAGATGCCGGTCTCGAGCTAAATCGAGAACTCATTAGCAAGTCGAACAACAACATGGCAAGTCATTGCATGGCGCAAGTCGGTAGAGTGGGGCCGAGGGGGTAATTCATCCACTATAGTTTTAAGTCAATGTCGCCTCATCCTCACCCTAGTGTGAGGGTAAGCTCATTAAGCCTCTTTGTGTCCATGTGCGTTGTGTGAATAGAATTTTCAGGCAAGCAACAGCACTTACCATTTACAACATTAATAACTTATATACTGCTACACAGTTTTTTCCGATGTTCGCGATATTTACAGTCACAGGTTCCCTTCCACGTACCTACCAGTTGAACTAAACTAAACGACATCAAATGAATACATAAGCTAATATGAATGATACGAGTATGGTCCACTTGAAATGATCCAAAAAAGTTCCAACAAAAATATATAGCGAACTTATTGTTAATAAATATTTTTAAAACGACGTTGTAACAGTCCTGCTTCTCTATCAGAGCTTGGAATCGATCGCCTTTGAGGACCATTGAACCATGAATATTGTTTAAACTGCCACTAGAATTTCTCTGAAAAGTCACTCTTCGTTTATATCTACATAGCCAATTTATTACAAATTTCAATATCGCACACCGGCGCCGGCCAATTTTAATAACTTCTGCCTTATACTGATACAATACATGAAATTAATACTTCGCCAGGAGGTACCTACCTAAAACATATTTGGTTTAATACATTTTACTTAGTATTAATATAATTATAATATTAACTTAATAATGCTGCGCTTATGTTACAAAAGCAACAAGAAAAATTGTTTTTTTTTTTGTAGGTACATATTTGCCTTATCCCTTTGCATTTTGCTTTTATTTGTTTTGGAAATATTTGAGAAAAGTAGCTAAGCGTTGAACAAGGTTATCCTTGGCTGCAAAAGTACTTTTGGGTATAAGGAGGTAGGGCGCAACGGATTCGTCCGTTCGAAATTGGAGCAGCCCGACTGGGGTAGTACCTCCACCTTACAGAAGACCGCAGCCAAATAACACTACATGTATGTTGTGTTCCTGCGGTGAGTAAGGTAGCCAGAGCTCCATGAGGAGACGCTGTAGCGGCAGTGGGGGGACCAGGGATGGAATAGCGTCGTAGGGGTGTGCAGGCGTGATGCCTGTTTGGCCCTTCGACGAGAAGTGCATTGCGCTTTGTCCCTTTCACTGCCTCTATAGTTGCTCCCTTTTTTATAGGGTCGGCAACGCGTGAGTGACGCCTCTGGTGTTGCAAGCGTCCATAGGCTACGGTAACCGCTTCCCATCAGGTGGGACCGTATGCCTGTTTGCCACCCTTGTGGTATAAAAAAAAAAAAAAAAAAAAAAATCAAACTATCTACCTAATTAGTTTTTATAGAGCAATTGATGATGGAAATTATTCGACAGATCTCTGTCAAACCATTATCTATTATGTATAATGGTATTCGTTATACACGATGGACAAATCATGAAAGTATTTACTGTTATATTTTTAGAGATAAAGTGGTAGTTTTCCTCGTCAGTTATGGTAGCGTGGTTGGCAGTGCAAAGCGCGACCACAGCCGCAGGTGCTGGCGCAGTGTGGCCTATCTATTTAACACTTGAACTTCGGAAACTTGCCGGCTAGTGAAAATGTTTGCTCGCACAGGCGCAAACACCGTTTTATGTGAAATCACGTTCCTGGCATCAGCTGCGTAGAAAATCTATTATTGAGATTGGTACTCAACAGTTTTTTTTTGTCAAAAAGAAATTCTGAACATAAATTACTTTAAATCATCTTTCACCCTCGTTCAAACATTGTCGTTCCATCTAAGATTTTTATTTCTATGTGCTGAAACAATATTAAATATGCCCCTCATGTTCCTCAGCTCGTTTACGGTCACAGATTATCCATCTAAAAACGTCTTATAACGTAATAAAAATGCCACAATGAATGAATCTACTGTGGCTGCCTCGGCGGGCTGCCTTTACTTTTATGTGAAGTGTTTTGAGAATTTTAATTTAAGAAATTCTTTACTGCTCGCATTTACAGGCCCAGTATAAATTAAGTACATATAGTAGGTACCAACTTGTTTTTTATTTTCTACATTTCTACAGCTTAGAAATAGAATATAAATTATAAAATTCCCTTATAACCAAACCATACGGGGTAGGTACACTTATTATTCATCCACTTTGATGACTGTTACAAAAGATAAAATATATCCATGTGGAATGCATATTTGATCGCGGATAAAGGTAAGTAGTTTTGTGAAACAAGTCCAAAAAGTTCGATTGTTTTGAATCAAACTTTATAAACACGATAGGAAGTTTGCACCAAACTTTGAGTTCCGAGTGCAAGAAGAAATATCATTACAGTCAGAGGCGAGCGAGAATTTAGCGTCTTTCCTCTTCATTTATAATATTAGCAAACTCTCACGGAAACTTCCTTAATTAGACCCGCGTTAACCGAAACTTAATGTAAAGTACAGTCGACTTCTGCTCTTTTAAAGTCACGTAGATTCAACTTCTATGACTTATAACTCTTTTTGAATCCGTTCGAGTGTGAAACTTGGATATCTCGATTACCCACTTATTTAATGGGTCGTTTGTAATTTTTGATTTCAGACAATAGATTTACATCGTTAAAATTAATTAAAATGTTAACAAACCATTCAAGCGTGTCTCATTCTCAGTGTGTCAGCAAATGTAAATGTTATAATGCACTATAATTTATGATGCGAATTGTGAATGAAACAGACTCTTATCTGAATGTAATCCTAGTACCTACCCACCTACCGAGGTGTGTTCCCCGCATGCAAAGAGACGATAAGAAAGTTGACTGAGTAGCCAGTGAAGTTAATTAATTAATTAACGTTAGGGTATCTACATAACTTTAAGTAAGAAGTTTATAGTTGTTTATTTGAATTTGTGTAATAGCTACCAACAACTACCCATGTCTTAAATACGGAAACGTAGTTATATAGGTATAGGTAAATGATTATGATGTTTAGTACCTACCTTAATTATTATAGTTAACCACTTTTTATACAATTCTAAACAGCCATTTATAACCGCAATGCGATGGTATCCTATAAACTACAGAAGTTTCAAATGACTATAAGATACACGTACGATATACCTATCATTTGTTAAAACCGTGCAAACCGTGCGGGTAATATGTTACCTATTATACTGATGTGCTAGTGAAATTTGAAATGATCACGGGAAACGACTATTTACATAAGCAGCTATTGAAACATTTTATATGTCTGAAAATGCATAGTTGTGTAACTTGTGTAAATAGTCACTCAAAATAAAAATCTTATTCGTTATTACGTAAGTAGGTATCCTTCGTCCACAACGTCCGTCACGTCGGTTGGCGAATTCCCAATTACATCGACACGGCTCGAAACTTCAAGTCTGAAGGGGATAAAAGTTGTACGTGTAAACAAGACCACAGTCTGGGTCGAGCAAACGATTTTAGTTTAAGACGATATAAGTTTAAAATTAGGACAGTTTTCTGTGCGAGTCTCAACTCATTTAAAATACGCTGAACGGGTTAATTAAGAGAACCAGCGGGGTGTGAAATTGTAAACGTATGTGAAAACATTCGGCGGTTTCTGGGAGACCGCCCCACACCACCTTTAATTACAATGGATTGGCTTTGCATCCTACTAATATTATAAATGCGAAAGTTTGTAAGTATGGATGTTTGTTACTCTTTCACGCTCCAACGGCTGAAGGGATCTGCTTGAAATTTGGCACAGAGCTAGAATATGTTCTGGAATAACACATAGGCTACTTTATCCCGGGAACGCGGGTGAAACCGCGGGGAGCCACTAGTAATAATATAATATGTTCAATGGAAAACTACAGCCTTAAAGTAAACTGTGCAAATTTATTTCGTTATAAAATGAGGGAACACTGTTATATTGATAGCAGGCTAAATAAACTCAATAGGATTTGTTTGCTCCTATTGGTTGTCTTGATCAGTATTTACTTTGTATGATACATGATAGTCTATGTAGGTACTTTTGTGGTTTGTATCTAGATGGTTACCATTTTGACAGGGGATTAAAAAAAACATTTAAGTAAATACTCATTTATTTAAGTATGATATGTATTCTTCATGACAATTTTTATTAATGATTGTTGGTTAATCTAGCAATGCATGATCGATATAATTTTCAGACGAAAATTGATAACCGAGGCCGCATGAAACATCGATAAAGCGACCAACAGTGTCAAACACACTCGGCCCCATTCTGGACCTTAATGGAGGTCGATAACTAAAGAAACCCCATTAGATATACACACAGATAGTATAACAATAACATTTCACGTTTCTATCGCAATTGTTACGATTACGGCTTAACGATAAAAGATGGACTACTAAAATGTTTTCTGTTACCTAATGTTGTAAATTCTCTTTAGAACGGATTCCCCAATTAGAAAAACGTCAAGTAGACATGTAAAAACAACCAAGAAATAGTGTAGTAATAGAAAAAAAACTGATTATACCTTGACATACAATTCACGTAGGTTCGTGACGTTATCGATAGAAGCCACAGCAGTGAGTATTACAACTTAAGATGGTACTAAAGAAGCCATTCTTATGGTATCACCTTTTAAAAAGATCCATAATCAACGTAACAATCGCGGGTCTGATTAAGTGTCAGAAACAAAACGTCTCCTAAAGCGCTTTAGAAAGAAAGTGGACAGTGAATTGTTGAAAAGTGAATGAATTCCATTAACGGAAGTGGAATTAAAGCCAGCCCCGCTTGCTTGATAATTTAGCTGTGAGTAAAGTAATTCCAACCAACTCGTTACATTGTTGAGTGATAATACCTTTGGATTTGACTAAAAAGGATCCTAAAATTGTACTCTAAAAAGAAGGTCTGCACGAAAGAACCAATATTCTTTTATGTAATCGTTTCTCGCGTTGCTTAAAAGGGTACCTATTGCAAAAAAATGATTTATTTTTTATTTGGTATGGCAAAATTAGTAACAGGAGTATCCGCATACTTTATACCTACTATTTAAATGTTCTGTAAAATTGTATTGTAGGCTTGATTTATAGAACGACGACACATTATGTATGGTAATGCCTGGTTTTAATATTCTCCAAACACTTTTTGTCTAATACTTACGGATATTTAGACATGATTTCATAAAAATATGAGAATATTCTAATTGTCCGCAGGCAAACCTAATCGTTATTGGCGGACGAATTTTTGCGATATTATTTATTTAAAGTCACGGTATATCTAACGGAACGAACACAGACCTATCACCAGTCACCATCATTATTCCATTACCATTCCTCAACCCTCATAATGAATGCTAACCAGCTCTTTCACAAACACGATATGGCCACTCAAAAGTGGTTACTTGGCGGATGTCATGAATATGGAATCTCACGGCCGTCAGTTCACTTGGACTTGGACCGCACATTGCAATGCGGCACCCGCGCCGGACCTCAATATGTGATGCGTTCAGACTATCATGTTATTCCATATTCATGAAATGCCAACGACCAAATGGTGAGGCCGTGGTAATTGTTTGCAGGAAACTGAATATGCCTCACGAAGCTATCATGCACTGTCTACCTGTAATTACATGGGCAACGACAAAGGCCACCCGTCCCATACTAATAATATTAGGCACATGTTTGGTAATAAATATCTATCTATAATGGAATTGGCTAATGGAAGTTACATAACGTCTGATCACGTGGCAAAGGTGGGTTATAATATTACCATGAACTGAAGCTTTGAAATGTAAAACATTTTGAGGTGATTAGGGGACACGTGTTTCAATCAAGTTGAAAATTGCTTTTATTATAACAAGATTTTGTAAAAGTCAATTTCCAGTAAGACTTTATACGACTATTAAATATTTTAACTATGTTCAAGGCTTGTATCTGACCACGAACTCACCATAGTATCTACCTATGTGTGATACCATCAGAGCTGGGCTGGATAATTTTGCTTTACCTAATACAAACTATAAAATACAATCTCACATCTATATAAACACAAAATAAATACCATATGTAATGATTTGGCCGACGGTAATGGTACACAAAACCTAGACAACGTTATAACTACCATGACCTATATTACTTATGATATACCTAAGGTATTTTTATGTAACATTTATTTGTATTTTGTATCATACGTAAATATTATTTTCAAATGCAATCATAAATAAATAATAGCGGGAATGCCGTGTAATAAAGAAGCTAGCATAAAGAAAGAATATAAATAAACGAAACCCACATTGTTCATCCTTGACAGAGAAAATAAGGAAACGTAACATGTTTATCAAGTTCTGGTTTGGGACTAGTTTAATTATTGCTTGCTATTTATCTTACTTTTTGTTCATTCAAGCACACAGACCCATAATAATATTATGTAGTTTATATTCTGTAGCATTTTGTAACATTTTTAATTAATAATTTCTTCTGGGTTACATATTAGACATTTATTTCCATTCAAGTAAATGTTTATTTTACTAGATGAAATGTACCTACGCATACGTGGTAATCGAGAATCGTTATTCTATCCTAAAGCTAAAGTTCATCGATATATATTTCGATATTTAGTTACTTACTATGATGTAGATTTCGATATTTAGGTAGGTATAATAGGATAAGTATCACCATGGTAATTGTAAGCCATAGCTACCTTTACGGATATATGGATCATCGCGGTTAATTAAACCACAGCTTTTAAATTTCATTTATTTCCTTTTTCCACAGACCACAATTTCCCGCGGTAAGTAATACCTTATGCAGCCAGTAGGAAAACTAAATTTCTGGATTCAAAACCATGACATCCACCGCGGCAGTTGTTCTAACTGCCACTAACCTAACTTCGCCCCAAAGCTTCCACGAATGGTAAAAGCTAACAGTTTTAGAACATAATGTGAAATATCCTACGAGTTTACCCGTTTTTTCTACTGAAAATATGATCGTAACTAATCACCTACCTACTGTCTATACATCATACATGTGATTGATCAAATATTATTTTGTAATCCGCTCTATCTAGGGGAGTATCAGGTTAAGGTATCTTTCGTAAAGAGATCCCCTAATAGAAATATAAATCTCCAACTCCGTAGGCTCACGATTTATTGAGCCACCCGACTTACCCTTTTTATTAGTCACGTTTGCAACATGAAAATTCTTCTTTCTTTTCAGTACTTTATCTCTGTGGAAATCAAATATGTACATTTACAGCTAGACAGCACATTATAACCGCATAAATAAACGATTTCGAACAAGGCAAATGTTATGGATAAATTACCGTAAGCCAATATATATAAAACAAGTAGGTATTAGTTGATTTAGCTTGAGTTGAGTTGGGATCAGCTGAATTAAATAATTCATGTTTAATTAACCCCCAGAGACACGCACACACTCTACGTACATTCCCGCTGTTGTCCTGCTTGTCACACGCATGAATTTATTGCCAATCAGCTTGTGACATATGTCCGGACAGATTAAAATAAGGTCAATATTTTTCATGTAAATGAGCCAACAAGAAAATATTTCCTCAATATATAGCAAATGTTCATACTTAGAATCACGGCGATAAGGGCTATTAGGTGTTTGGAACTATTCTATGAAGAAATAGGTACGAGCTAAATATTGTGTGCTGTTATACCTGGTTGTGTAAAAAGACACTGTAAGTAAAATAAAAAAGTAAGTTAGTAATCTAATAAAAGCTTACCGCATAAGCATTAACCAACTGAGTCTTCTGATAAGTACAGTATCTAGCAACTGTGACTTTGAGTCTTATTCAATCTATGTCACAAGTAAGAAACAAGGAAACAACAGTAATTCCTTTAAAAGTTTGAAAGTAAAAACTAAGACGCTATTTTCTCAGTGGAACTACAGTAATGGTTTGCTGAAATGTTTATAGCGCCCGCTTCGCGTTCTGCCAGTAAGAAACAAATCTCAGATCGCAATAAATCGTACCCAGTAGGTACTGAGATTTATTCTTTGATTAGCGTCTCTCTATTCACCAAATACGTACACAAACAAACACAACACAATAAATTGGTAAACACAAAAAGAAAAGCCAGAACAGCTTATACGTAGGTATACCTAATAGTAGTTAGTAATCGCGTACCAAATGAAACTCAGGATCTTATTTTTATTTAGTTACTTTTACGGATAAAATTGATCTCGCCACTATAGGGCAATATGAAAATTCCTATATGAGACTAAAATAATACTTAGATTTGAAGTCACATGTAAAAATAAATACGGTTTGATTATTATTCATTGGAATAATAATACCTATCTACCTACTTAATGAATATTAATAAAAAAACGTGGCACTTTTTTCATTTTATTAAATTATTGTTTTATGTTTCATATAGGTAGGTACAGGTAAATAAATATACGCTTTCCTCAATAGTAGGTACCTACCTACTTACAAAAATTAGAATAATTGAATACCTAGACTTTACAAGTAAATATATAGTTAGGTACCTACTGTAAAAATTATGTACAATTTTAGACGTATTTCTACATTTAATAATGAACTCCAAACCTTGACTTAAGACCTCTACATTGATAAAATGGAAACGAGATTATATTTATCAATCGCTTTATCAAACTCAAGCAAATGAAACATTTGGTACAGTTGGGTAACCATTAAATTAGAACCAAGTGACTGTGTAAGCTACCTTTTGAGTTTTTTTGTTATATAAGTAGGTACATAATGTAGCCCTTTTACCTGTATTATCTTTTTCCCTTCGTATGTTTACGTTTCATCAGCTCGTGGCCAGATCGTTTGATTTCGTCGTGTCCTTTTAACCTGTCTAAATAATTTTTGTTGTTGATTAATTTTATCAACAGAGAATAAGGTAAGTACCTACATAAGTAAAGTAAGTAATACCGGACTAATACGTACCTAACATGTTTTATGCTCTAGGCGCTCTAGCTCATCGCGTCTCAGAATTCGTTATTATAAAGTTCTCATTTCATGGTAGATTTCTCAAGTAACTTTTTCTAAGTAAGTGTAGGAGCATACCGTGATCTATTAATCTTTTACGCCTCTTACTTAATTGATTTCAACATCACTACCACTGAAGTGTAATATCTTTTATTTCTACAGAAATGTTTGTTTGCTGATATTGCGTTTACCAAAGAATTTATACGCCACCCTCGTTTCGAGATCAATTTCTTCATTCCAAATCAAAATTTAAATTCCGTATTAGATGTAGGTACCAAATGCAGTATTTTATTCGAGTAGCTCCAAAGAACCTCGATTATTTAGTTTCGTTTCATTATACCCAATTATTTCCATCGATAACGTATGAATGAAAACATAATCCTACAACCTTTTTTCACATATACGTATATAAACAAATATCTTATATTCTTGTGTTTAAAATGCAAGCTTTTGCTCCTATTTTGGACCTTATTCGATAAATATAAATCAGGATTTTGTGATTTTAGCCGAGCTGGCAACATTTTTATGAACAATGACAAATGACAATCTAACAGACATTGAAACTTCCTTCTGGAAAAAGCGCGGGAAACTTCGAACAACACGGGTGTCTTTTTTTCAAATTAATTTTTATTTAATGTTTTATAATTATAAGTGATCAGTGGAGGTGTTCATTGTATTTATTATTTGTATTTAGTTTATTTTCTGTAGTTTTCACATTAGTTTGCTGTATATAGGTGAGTTTTTACTTTATTTTGTATGATCGACGATAACGATCCCCCCGATCCCGGGGGTTCTAATACTTCTAATTTGAACAATAACGTAGCTCACTATGTAACAATATCAGAGCCTAATGATTCCGACTCATCAATATGCAAAAAGAAACCGCGAAAGCGGAATCATGACAAAAAAATATGCGGAAATTGCAACAGGAAAAAAAGAATGAACAAAATGGCAGGCGATAAAAATAAGGAATCTTGCAAATGCCCGGATAGCGATTGTATCGCAGACGACGTTCTACCTGTTTCTGGGTCTTTGGACGGAACTGACGGTACTTCATCCAAAGCCTCAGAACCTGTTTCCTCAGATACCCCATCCCCACATCCCATAAAAGTAGGACGTAGCTTATACTCCGCCATGGATTCTTCACCATATACCGTACATGTACAAAAAATTGAAACAACGGTCAATGATGGTACCTCTTTTCACCCAGTCGCATTCGGCAATTTTTTGAAAAAAAATAGTTTTAAAAGTATTATAAATGGAAGTATTAAAAAAATTGGTAGGAATAGAATTTCATTAGGATTTTCCAACTATACTGATGCCAACAACTTCATTAGTCATGATTCGATATCAAATCATAATTTAAAAGCATTCATCCCATCTTTTAATATTACTCGCATTGGCCTGGTTCGTGGGGTTCCTGCAGACTGGTCTATTGAAGAAATTAAAAATAATATATCTGTACCGTTTGGATGTGGAGAAGTTATAAAAATTAGGAGAATTAATTTTAAGGTCATGATTGAAGGTAGTCCCACTTGGAAGCCTTCGCAATCAGTCGTAGTCACTTTTGATGGTCAGGTGTTACCTAAGCATATATTTATGTGTTACAATGCTTTACCAGTAGAAACATACATTTTTCCTACCATCCAATGCTTTAATTGCTGTAGATATGGACATACAAAAGTTCAATGTAGGTCCAAACCAAGATGTTACAAGTGTGGACAAGAGCATACTGGGGTGTCTTGTAAGGTTGAGGATGATGTGGCATCTTGCTGCATGTGCTCGGGTTTGCATTTTGCTACCAGTAGGGTTTGCCCAGAGTTTGGAAGACAAAAGGACATCAAATCATCCATGGCAAATAAATCTATTTCATATGCAGAAGCCATTAAACTGCACCCTCCAGTCAACAATAAACTATATTCCGAGGCATTAATTCAATCTTTTAATTTTAATTCTCATAATGATAGTAGTCCAATAAATTTTTCAAGTATTAACAATAGTCAAAATAATCCTAGTGGCACTACATCTTACAAAAAAACAATTTTTAAATATCCAAAAAAAGTTTCATCCCCAGTCAAAGGTTATGATAGAAAGTCACATGACCTTTTGACTAAAGATTATAGTTTCTCTCCTTCCATTAATGGCTGTGCATTGAAATCAACCGATGCCAAGGATGAATCTTCTCAATTAGCTCTTTCTGACATCATTGTTGCATTGATAAATGCACTTTCTCAGTGTAATCTTATTCCACCGTCCAACGTTGCTTCTCTTATTAATAGTATACTAAGTTCTTCTATAATCAATGGCCAAGCTAACAAACATAATTCAGTGGAATTGTCGTAGTATAATTAGTAAGAAATCTGATTTAATATACATTATTAATAAATATCATCCTTCAGTACTATGTCTCTCTGAGACATGGTTAAAGCCTGGTTCTCATTTTAGGGTGCCAGGTTTTGTTTGTGTCAGAGAAGACAGGTCTGATGGGTATGGCGGTGTTGCCATCCTCATCAAACACTCTCTTTCATACTCTCCTTTATCTCTTCCACCTCATAGTAATGATTTTTCTATAATTGCTGTGAACATATGTAATATATACTTTGTCTCTATATATATACCCCACCCATCACAACATATATTTAGAGAATTAAATAATATTTTGAAATTTATTCCAAGACCATTCTTGCTGTTAGGGGATTTCAATGCACACCACCAAATGTGGGGAAGCTCAATAACTAACTCATATGGTGAAGATTTACTTGATATATTAGACACATTTAACCTATGTCTACTTAATACAGGCGCTCCCACTAGGAGAACCGGACCAAATGGGAATATTAGTGTTATTGATTTAACTCTGTGCACTCCTGATCTATCCTCCACCTTGTCATGGCAACCATTATGCTCTACCTATGGTAGTGATCATTTCCCATTATTAATATCATTTCCAAACCCTACTCCTGACCATTCTGTTGCACCACCTCGTCTGAAATATAAATTAAAAGATGTAGATTGGGAAAGTTATAAAGTTAAAGTAGATGAAAAAGTTTTATATTTGCCTTCCATTGAACATGGACAAGAACAGTTATGCTTAAATAAATTTTCTGACTCATTATTATCTGCCGCTGATGTAGTATTTCCAAAAAAAAAAAGAAATTCAGGTAATATACCATCACCACCATGGTGGGATGAAGAGTGTACTATTGCGGTAAAGAAGAGAAAGGAATCTGAATTAGTATATCGTGGTAATATGACATCTGAAAACTTTACTGTTCTTTCAGAGATAATGGAACAGACCAGAAAACTTCTAAAACAGAAGAAGTTTGACGGTTGGCGTAGATTTTGTTCTTCCATTTCCCCCGATACCCATTCATCAATAGTTTGGCAAAACATAAAGAGATTTAAATGTGGTTGGATTAACCCTCCTAAAACAACACTTCCATTATCTCTATCTGATTCATTCCTAGATCTTCTTGCTCCTCCCAGTGTAATGGAATGTAATGAATTGATATCACTCAATGTAGGTTCATCATATTTTGATGATCACCAAGATGAGATTAATGCATTTTTTACATTACCAGAATTACAAGGTATTCTTTCTGAAATTAAAGACACTGCACCGGGTATTGATGGCATACCATATTCTTTCCTGGCTAACCTTAATGATCCATCACTTTTATATTATCTTAACCTAATAAACTCTATTATGATTTCTGGTAATATACCAGACGCTTGGCGTAAACAAATAGTCATTCCTATACTTAAGCCGGAGAAACCGCCTTCAATCGCGTCATCATACCGTCCTGTAGCTCTGTCTTCGGTATTATTAAAAGTAGCTGAACATTTAGTTAAAAATCGTTTGGAATGGTTTGTTGAAAACAATAACAAATTATCAAAAAGCCAATACGGCTTTAGGAAGGGGAAAGGTACCATAGACAACCTAGCAATTTTCACCACAGATTGCAGGTTGGCATTCTCAGATAATAAATCGGTGCTTGCAGCATTTCTCGATATTCAATCTGCATATGATAATGTTGTAATATCTATATTAAAAATCAAACTCATTAAATTAAAAATCCCAAATTTTATTGTAAATTTTATTACTAACATATTATCGAATCGTTCTATTATTTTAAATATAGATGGTTCTGTAAGGTCTAGAGAATTATACAGAGGGCTTCCTCAAGGATCGGTCCTTAGTCCATTGCTATATAATATTTATGTAAATGATTTAGAACCTATTTGCTGTAATTTTGTAAAAGTTCTTCAGTATGCTGACGATTTACTTTTTTATGTTATCGACAGCTCAGTTAGTGATGCTTGTTCTAAATTAAACCGTTCCTTAGAAATATTAAAAATGTATTTAGATGTAAATGGCCTTGATATATCTCCTTCAAAAAGTGTAATAGTTTTGTTTTCCAGAATGCGCTTACCTCCTCCTGTTTCAATACATTTTAATAATTTTGTTATACCTGTTAAAAATCAAATAAAATTCTTAGGGTTATTATTGGACTCTAAGCTTTCTGGTTGTGCTCATTTTGATTATATTGTTGCAAAATGTGAAAAACTTATCAATATGTTACGTTGCCTTACTGGAGTTTGGTGGGGTGCACATCCATACTCTTTGAAATTAATTTATAATGCAATGATAAGAAGTATTATAGACTATGGTACTTTTCTCTTAGAGCCCGGTAATTTAGCTGGTTTTGTGAAATTAGATCGCGTACAGTCCAAGTGTCTTAGAATCATATCTGGAGCTATGAAATCCAGTCCAGTGAATGGTCTTCAAATAGAGTGTTGCGACCCCCCCTTTAAATTGCGCCGTCAGTATCTATCTGATCGGTTTTTATCTCGATGCTTACAATATTCAAATCATCCAATTATAACGAAATTAAAACAACTATCCGATCTCACTAGGTCTTCGCCGTACTGGGTTCATAAGACCCCTCCATGTTTGGTGAATAGTTGGAATAAGTATTCCTTTTTATCTGCACCTATTAACAATCTACCATTATTTCCTTTGTTTAAATATAATTTCAATTGTCTGCTCCTTTCTCCTTCCATAGATCTCGATCTAGGTGAAAGGTTGAAATCTGATTCAGAACTTAGCATATCCGAGAATATTGAACTTTCAAGTTGGCATCATATATTTACCGATGCATCGAAACCTGCTAATGGTTGCGTAGGTGTAGGTGTGTATCATTCACAGTTTACCATTACACAAAAAATTAAAATGCCTCAGGAATCGTCAGTGTTTTCTGGGGAATGTTTTGCAATTTTCAAAGCCTTAGATTACATAAATAGCTTTAACCTTTCTAATACCTTAATTTTTACCGATTCAAAAAGTGCATTACAGGCTATTCAAAAATTTCCCTTCCGGAATAACACTCATCATTCTACGGTATATGATATAAGAAATTTGTTGTATAAATGCTATCAAAAACAGTTAACCGTGAAATTCGTATGGGTTCCTGGGCACTGCGGCGTTGTTGGTAACGATAAGGCTGACAGTCTGGCGAAAGATGCTTGTCTTTCTGGTGACATTCATCCGTTTAAAATTCAACCTAATGACCTTCTATTACTACCGAAAGATTTCCTCTATGAAAGCTGGAATATGCTTTGGCAAGATTCCTCAAAAATTAAAGCCAAACATTTATTTCAAATACAACCGGTTGTTCCAAAGAAACCGTGGTTTTTCTTTTTTACCCTCTCCAAAACTTTCACTAGTGTTTTAATACGCATGCGGCTGGGTCACACTTCTTGTCCGGTTCATCTGGCACGGTTGGGAATGATGAATAGTCCACTCTGTGCTTGTGGTGAGGATGTGGGTGACTTAAACCATATAATATTTTCTTGTCGCAATTTCTGCCGTTTATCATTTATCAATACGTTAATATCATTAAATGTTCCTTTGCCTACTTCTATAAGCTGTCTACTTATATCCTTTAATATCGATATTTATCTTGCAATAGAATCGTATCTTTCATTTAATAATATAAAAGTATAATATTTTCATCCCTCTTTATGTAATTTTATGTAATCTATCATAATTCATTTCCGTATTATCCTACTCCCCTGATCCTTTTGCTTCCTTTTCCAAATTCCTCTCTATTTTTATGATTATTACATTAAAAGTTTCCTCGTTTTAAAAACTTGACATTGGCAAATACACAAGCCGTGTAATGCTACGCAAAAAAAAAAAAAAAAAACTTCCTTCTGTCATGTCTGTTATATTGATTCAAAATAAATACTTAGCACCACAAAGTTGTGACACTGATTTTTAATTTTTCACAGTTTATGCGGGTGTAATATAATAAAATTATATGTTTTAGGAATCATCAAGGAATCATAAAATAAATTAAATCATGGCTCGTGATTTACCAAAAGCTTTGGGTAAGTTGGTGCCTAATATTTCGATAGTTTTATGTAACATAATGTACCTAGATACAATGCAAGCTTAGCAAGTCCTAAATTATGTTTTAAGCATTTCAAGCACTGACTGTAAAATATAACAGTCCTTATTATAAAGAGAAAGTATTTGCTGAGTTTATGAGTTTCTTAGATGCTGAGTCCCGGTATTTGAGTCGGACAAACTATTCATAAATTATGTACCTACTTTTGAAGGTTGAAAATAATTTGTTTTACATTATTTTTTTTAGATAAAACCACCATAAATAATGTGAATATAAACAAAGCAAGTGTAGATGCACAAGTAAAGACAATACTCAATAACAATCCTGTGTGGAGTCCAGAAATATTTCAGGAGTGGTTGTTAAAAGCAATTACAGTAATTGATCTTACCACACTGGCTGGTGATGACACTAAATCTAATGTGAAAAAACTTTGTATCAAGGTTGGTATCTTTTCCAGACATCCACAAAACAAGTTATAAGATAAGATATCAACTTAATCACAAAGTTTATACCTCTACATCTTAGTAACACTTTCTTGTTTGAATTTACAGGCGGCAAATCCAATTCCACAAAACATTATAGTGAATTTACAATTAAAAGAAAATATAAGAACTGCTGCAGTCTGTGTTTACCCCAACCGAGTCTCTGATGCATTTGAAACTATCAATCGCATAGGACTTACTACAGAAATCAATATTGCATCTGGTAAGAACATAAATTGAATTGGTACTATTGGACTAGTTTAATAATACTAGTCATCATTGGGGTCAGTAGTTTCTTTATTTAATTTCTTAAAAATTTATAAATTAAAAGAAAAGGGCTAACACTGTTATATGTACACTGACAATATTGTGTGTGATTCATTTACTCACACTGTGTCAATGTTTCTTGATTTTGTTGGAATATATTTTTTTATACAGTTAGAATATAAGAGAACATAATCTTTGTGCTGAATTTTATAACTAAATCCTGTAAGAAATCTTAACATTTTATAAAGATTTAAATAATATGAATGCTATACCTTAAATTCAATAGTAAGTTGAAGAATTAAAATTAATACTTTTAACATAATTTACAGTTGCAACAGGGTTCCCTTCAGGACTCTACCCACTTCAATCAAGACTGCAAGAGATCAAATTTGCCGTTGCAAGTGGAGCATCAGAAATTGATGTTGTTTTGGACCGTAGCCTGGTGCTTACTGGAAAGTGGGAAACCATTTATGATGAGGTCCAGCAAATGAGGACAGCTTGTGGAGTTGCACATCTTAAAGTTATACTTGGAGTTGGTGAACTTGGATCATATGAAAATGTATGTAATCATCATCTTATGTGTATATAAAACAAAGTTGTGTCAGTTACACTCAGAAATGGCTGCCCTAAGTCTAACGATCTTTGGTTTGTTGTATTTATCTTGAATAAATAATTAAAAATATGTAAAATGAAGAATATTTGTAAAAAAAAAAAGTAAAATTAATGCAGATGACTCGATGGGGTGGAAGCTAGTTTACTATATATTTAGAGCAGGCCTAAATTGCCAGTGACGCCACTTAAGAACTTTTGAAATTTATTAATTGCTTTTTTTCCAGGTTTATAAAGCTTCAATGGTCTCAATGCTGGCTGGAGCAGATTTCATCAAAACCTCTACAGGAAAGGAAGCTGTTAATGCTACATTGCCTATTGGTTTAATCATGTGCAGAGCAATACGGAAATTTTATCAAATGACTGGAATCAAGGTATGGCTTCTTTATTCGTCATATATATTAGCTATCATTTTCATACAACATTATACTTAATATAATGCAGAATAATGGCAGTATCGTAAATTAAACTTTGTTTATATAACAGGTAGGACTAAAGCCGGCTGGTGGTATTAAAACTGCACAGGATGCTGTGAATTGGTTGGTTCTAGTTTTCTCAGAACTAGGTCCAGATTGGCTATCTCCAAAACTATTCCGAATTGGTGCATCTAGCCTGTTGGACGTTATAGTCAAATGTTTAGAAAAAAGTGCTTGATAAATAAACTCTGCAATAAAATGTCGAATGAAGTTAATAAACTCGCCCATTAGATAAATAATTTATGGCTGACTGATTGTCTTCTATATATGTCAGATGAAACATTCTTAAAACGTGTACTTTCCGCAATATTACTATGTATTAATATTCGGATTAAGTGGCTATTTCAAGTCTTTGCATAGCTTGTATCACTGCGACCATACTAGATCTACTGTGATCGCCACATTAACTAGATTTCAGAACATCAAAAGTACATAAGGCAACTAGTCAAAAAACCAAAGTTTCAGTCACAAAGTATTTGCCTAATGGGGCTGCAACCTAAAAAGTGAATAGACTCGCTACTTTTCTCTCTTTAGGCTGTATTAGATTGTGATGAAAATTGTATATGTTTTTGTTGGTTCTCATAAAATATTAGATAAGTAAATAGAAAATCAAAATCAAATATTTTTTATTCAAATAGGCCTCAATAAAGCACTTATGAATAGTCACTATTAATGCTCGGTTCTGAAAGTTGTTTTTTACTGAGAAGAGCCGGCAATAAACTCAGTAATTACTCTTTTCAAAAATCAGAATCAGAATATTTTGATATGTAGAGGTAATATAATGAAATCTATTTTTATATAACTGTTACAATTACCATATTTTAATCCTGAAAGTGTAGTATAAAAGCTGAAAGATTTATCATTGTTATGCTCATTAAATGTGGCCTTATAAGAGTAAATAAAATAATTGATGTAAAGTTGGAAATTATATTATATTTTTATACATAGTAACATTGTTTTATTTTTATTGATTTAATATTATAAATTACTAAGCTTACAAATCTATATGACACTTACGGTAACAGCACAAACTATACATAATTGCTGATTATTCAAAACACTCATGTGGAAGATTTTATTAAAATACTGCATTTAACATTTTTGAAAAACCTTTTAAACATGATGTGCCATTCTATCCTATCCATTATGTCTGTTTTCTTTATGGTAGTTGTAATTTTACAACGATAAACTTATTATTTACACAGATTATTAAATATTTACAAATATTGTTTATGAGAACTAAATGTTCTGTTTTGGTACACTTCACTCTTGGTCTACGGGCGCTTCGGCGCGGAAACCGTGTTCGGGATGTGCACTGTAGTTAACTACACGTAGTTTTCCGCTTTTGTCCATGTACCCGTAGTGCCCATGCACTAATCCCTCATTATCACGCTCTTCGTACCGGAACTGACGATTTTTCCTGGAACGTTAAAGTATGTTTTTTATTTAAATTCGCTTATAGCTTTTCCATTATTGTCCAATGATCGGCCATGTAACCAAATGAAAATAATATATAAAACTAGTGCCTCCTCGCGGTTTCACCCGCATTCCCGGGAAATTGACATTTATTTTTCACGGGATTTTAGCCTGTGCGTTTTATTCCAGAACATATTCTGTGTAACTCTGTGCCAAATTTCATCACGCACGATGCCTTTAGCCTTTCTAACGTGAAAGAGTAACAAACACACATTCTCATAAACTTTCGCGTTTGTTATATTAGTTATTTTTCTTATTTATAATGTATATATCTTCTCTATCAGCCAAGAGTGTTTTGCATAGGTACCATGATTTTATTTAGGTGAGTCTACTTATTTATTTATCGTTATATTGTCATGGCAGTGCAAAAAAGTTGATATGATTAAAATTACTGAACTTAAAAACAACTTATATTATTTACAAGTAGGTACATTACAAACTTACCCTTTTCCGGTGTCATACCCGAACTGATAGCTGTGTGGGCCCTTCATACCGTGCATGCGGAACTCTGTGCGCTCGTCCGGCGCCGGCGCAGAGTTGGCCTTTTGTGGGACCGAGGACGGAGCTTGTTTGAGTGGAGCTGGGTACACGTTTCCTGAAAACATGATCATTAGGTATGTCATATTTATTTAATGGTGACATTTAAATCCATCCAGATACTTACTGGATGGGTAAAATAATCTCATGATTTCAACCTTCATAAAAAAATAAATATGCTGAGACTCTTTGGATACTTAACGTTAACCTGATGTGGTATACTACGGTACCCAGATAGCTGATAATCCTAACTATTACCTACATAGGTACCTACTGTCTACCTACTTACAAAGATATTTTATTGTAGGATTGCGAGTGAAACCGCGAATCAGTTAATTTCAGACGGCTTATGAATATTGGTAAGATTAGATCAGTCATCTCAATCGGAACGAATTATCCATTCATTGCAGAACAGAAACACTACTTACAATGCGCAATATTACGCTTGGCAGAACTGGTGATTAAAGGTGATAGTAGTCAGCTGATTTCTGCTTATTACCTGCCTGGTATTTGCGTTGCGACACATGTGTGATGTACTTAGTTACTTTCATACATGAAGGAAAAGTTGGTAGATAGATTGTAGGTAGGTACTTACGTCCAGGATATCTGTAATTTGTTTCTGACGCTTGCTGCTCTGTAGGTTTAGGATCTACGTTTGTCTCCTCAACTGCAATCTCACCCAACTGTTGTTGCTGAAATCAACAATATGGGTTTTGTATGAAATATGTCATTTTGGCTTATTATAATGAGTGTTAGCGTTATTTCTTCTACGAATTAAGGATCTCACCTTGTTTTCGCCTTTTAATTTGCGTTTTTGTTCGGCATTTTGATATTGGTAAATCTTTTTCTCGTCAAGGGGTGATAAATATACATTTTCCGCGCTCGCATCAGGCTTGAAATGTTTGATCGGTTTGGCCCTAGGTGCCTCTAAAGAATCTTCACCGAACTGGGCTATAGGTATCGGTACGGGCTTAAATCCCCCTAATACCTTCTTCGGGTAGAGTTTTGTTGGATTCTTGTATTTAGAAAACACTGGCTTGGGAGGTGTCAGATGCACTGCTAGTAAAGGTTCCTCTGGTTTAAGCTGATAATTTATAGGCAAGTCGTGAGGGTAATTTTTATTTGCCTTTTTAGGTTCTCTGTAGGAATGATGATTTTTTATAGGAGGTGGTACTCTAAATGAATGATCAATTTCTTCTAATGGCAGCTGCAATTCTTCAGACGGTATTGATATTAAGTAGTCATTTGGAGCATCGACAAGAGGAGGCTCTAAGTGTGTCGAAGGCACCGGTAAAATTATTCGTTCTCCATCTATAACCTGTCCTCGTTTAGCCTGGTTATCATTTGATATATAAATAGGTAATTGTTCGAGTTGTTGGTTTTGAGGCTGTGCATTGTTTTGTGCTATAGGATACCATTCCGATTGTTCCCCTGGTTCCGTGGCAGAATAGTAATAATCAGTATGTTTTTCTGGCGATGGTGGTAGAAGATACGTCGCTGGAGTTACCAAGGCCCCGGCTAGTTCTTCGTCAGGCTTATGAGGATCAGGAGGTATGAGATAACTGTCTATATTAGTATCCTCGGGTATATAGTAAGGTTGGTCGTCTTGTGCAGTGTTTTCTGTTGCGCTTTCCGGTGCGATTTCTTCATTTTCGATTGGCACTTTTATTGCGGCTATTATTGGCAAAATCTGAAATATCAATTGAATAAGTAGATTAATATTGCGAGTCGCGATGACAGTAATCTCTTGAAATTGGTACCGGTATTGAAGTATTTTCGGTTTGTTTTGAGAGAAAGACAAACAAAATTGGCAATACCACGCATCGCGAGTGCATTATCGACAAAGAAACGAGAAAAGTAGGTAAATTAAGGATTTAGGGCACTTTTATATAAATATAGGATTAAAATATGGAATCTAACAACGATCGTAGCGTTGGAATAACTAAAAGCGTTATGAGAATAGATACCTATCTCGCTCTGCTTATTCACACGAGTAGGTATCTACCTATAAGCTACCCAAGTTCCTATGTACCTAACTCTATTATCATGCTTCTGAATTAATTATAAAACTAGGTTAAATTCTATAAAACGGGTGGCCCATATATAATTGTAATTAGTTTCACAACAACACACAAAAAGTGTCTGAACGAATTGCCAAACCGCTACCAAAAATAAAGAAATGGACAAAATAAAAATTCGGCCGTTTTTCTATTATGTCATGTCACGTAATCTTCAATTACCTTCCACTAAAACTGTGTCACAATAATAGAAAAAGTGTATGAGGTGATCGAACCAGGTGCACAAAAAATGTTAAGGCCTCAATAGACTATTTTAAACGTCTCACTTTAACAGTAACGTGAAGACTGCTTCATAATTATGTTTGGTGTGTTTAATCGAAAAGAAATATCTATGTATTCACTAAGTACCTCGGTAAGCAGGTACCTATCAACTAGTGAATATTTTATTTTGATATTAATTAAAAATGTACTTTAAGTTATATATATTTAATACAATATTCATGTATATAACTAAGTGTATTATTAAGCATTGCAGAAATAAATTGCGTTGCGGGTTGCTTTATTCTTTGAATTAGGTACCTATATGTTAGGTAATTTCAATTTGAATAACGAAACTTTATATCAACATCGTACGACGAAATTAAGTTGAAACCGTTTACACGCACCTTTATTAAACTACTTTTGCTAGATATTAAATGCAGGCTTTGAAGTCAATAGTTAGTAGACCGTAACGGACAACACAACATATCTACACTTTTTTATTGATCTTGTTGTAGGCACTACCTATGTATTAAGAATTTCAATTTAATCGCTAACATAGTACCTACCTACCTACCTACTAACACTTTTAATAGTGATCTATACGTGGTGTTCATCTATGTTTGACTCCATTTCCTATTTTTCTACTATCTACAGGCTTAACCTGCTTTACCTATGAAACATTCTTTAATACGACAGGAATAGACGGCACATGTCCATAAAGCGAAAAGGAAATCGAATGCCTTTCCCAACGCAGCACCATCTCAGGAAACAAATTAACCACCGAACGTGACGTAACAACATAAACAGGAATTGCAAAGAAAAAGTCAATCGTAATCCTCGTAATAATAAAGTGTAACATACTAAAGTTATGCAATATCAATGTAAGCAATGCTTATACTCATTTATTGTGAGCAGTCTTTGGAAAAAATAACGGTGGTGATAGCGATCGTGAAACAAATGAACCGTGCACGGAAGCGAATTTTTACTTTTTACTTTCGATCTTCAAAGAAGTTAAAAGAAAGTATCATGGAGGCTGCATTTGGCTTGTAAATAAACTTGACCGCCTTCTCTACTGTTTGGATGTTTGTATTGTTTATTGATACATTGACCTACAACTAACATTATTTTCAATATTAGTTATATACATAATAATAATATCCTTTATTTTCTCCCACATATAAAAAATACAACATTTATAAATTAACAGGTAGGTACATTTAGTTATGGAAGACAGGAGCCCAAACTAGGTTTCCCTGTGCTATGAGTCTCCTGGCTCCCTCTCTTGGTGTGATTGGGTTACAGTTTCATGAAGTATATATTTGTGAAAAAAAGAAACAAAACCGACTTAGTGACATTGTTGTCTTTTTTGTTATTTAACTAATAAAGTCGGTCAACAAAAGAATAAAAAAATAAAAATAGGTTACTTATTTTTTTTTTTTTTGCGCGTTCGCGCGCCAGTTGTGTATGTGTATGTGTATGTATGTATGTGTGTGTGTGTGTGTGTGTGTGTGTGTGTGTGTGTGTGTGTGTGTGTGTGTGTGTGTGTGTGTGTGTGTGTACGCCCGCATATTAATGATTTCAACTTTAAAAGCTTCATATAATAAGTATATATTTACTTAAAACTTTATATTTTCAATGCTCACTTAGGGGTTTGACGATATAATTAAGCCAAGTTTTTTAGGGATGATTTAGCCGGGCTAATAATTTTAATATTGGTGAAATTATCCCTAGCCATCAGAACCTCGGTGGTTTGATGATAGGTTCACAAACATACAAATCTTATGTAATTTTATTATTAAAACTAGCTGCCTCCCCGCGGTTTTACCCGCGTAGTTCCCGTTCCCGTGGGAATACAGGGATAAAATATAGCCTATGTTACTCGGGGATAATGTAGCTTTCCAAAGGTGAAAGAATTTTTGAAATCGGTCCAGTAGTTTCGGAGCCTATTCATTACAAACAAACAAACCTTTCCTCTTTATAATATTAGTATAGATATAGCCTTAGTTACAGAGGAATCTAAGTCTATCTTATTATTTTGTGGTCATGGTTGACAGCGCGAATATTTTATTACCTGGGTATAGGTAGACTTTCTAGGGCTAACATCGCATAGAAAGCCTAGCTTTCATTGTGAACAGTGATAACGTAAGTGATACCTCTGCGGTTTCTATCGATAGGGTGAATATCAGATAACAATTACCTACATATTTTATAATTAAGTCAAGGCTGCCGTAAGTAGGTACACATAAAAAGGTACCCAGGTACCAACATAATAGAATGTTTGATCGATCATAAGTATAAACTTTTGAAACTTTTTAGATACCTACCTAGGTTCAGTGGTTCACTCGTATGTTTCCGTCAAGGCGTAAGGTGGCTATCATATAAGATCTAACCTCACCATAAATCAAACATGACCAGGGATTCAGGCAAGCACTATAGGTACTAAGTATATGGTATGAGCATAATATTCATTAAAAAAAACTATGCAATGTAAGTTTGCTACATAGATATTCATAAGTCCGACAAATAAGCAGACGATGCACCTGATGGTAGATATGTGGTCACCGCTTCTATCGGCAACACAACAAAGACCACTGTTGGCATATATATATAGTAGGTACCTATAGTTCCTCATATTTGAAAGGCTCTTTTGGGATGTAAAACAAAGGCCATTATAGTTTCTACTAAGGTCATTATGTGACTACGGGACATATTTTACGGGCTATTATCGTTTTAATGAGCTCTCGCCTAAACCATCGCTTTTGATATTGGAATGAAAGTGAGACTAATAAGCTCTTGAACGGCGAACAAATTGTAAAGATTCTGATAAATTAGAAATGCCCCGACTTACTAAACTTACGTATAATTAAAACACAACTTTTAGTCTTAATTAAAATAGATATCTATTGGTTAGGTAGGTATAGTGTGGCTAATTAATTAAGTTACGTTATCAAATAAAGGTCTCAACTAGAAAACTGGTAGCCGTACAGGTATTATGGCAAAATCCATGAAATTAAAGTATTAATGTATTGACATTGACCAACAAACACTTGATATCATAGCAAGTGCTGTTTCATAAAAAGATGTACTTAGGGTACCTACCTACGATGCTTGCCTGTTTATTAATTAGCCCTACTTATTTCAAAAATACTATTAACATATTTGATTGAAAATAATATTAAAAATGATGTATCGATGGGCGAACCATGTCTTAACATAAGTACGTACTTATAATTAACTTATAAAGAACCTACACCATAATTATTTAAGTAATTAAACTTACATAAATCAATCGCCACCACATCTTGATGACTGCAATGTATACTTTACTTCACTATAACTTCAAACGCAATTTATTTTCTCTTCAAAGATTTAATGAAAATAAATCCACTGCACCTTTTATAAATATCTTATTGGTAACTTTTCGCTGCAAATTCCCACCAAACACTGCGCTCGCGGCTACCCTACCGGTCATAATAATGGACGCGGACGGCGGCCATGCTCGTATTTTATATAACTTCAACCGCTGCACAATATATAATTCAACTTAAATTCAATGTTGTTTTGTTTTATACGAGTTAGATAAGTCTAAATCGTGCCACCATCATAATTTAAAAATTATTCATGCGTGAAATTATCGATCTTTGTTGACGCTAAACCCACTAATTGACTGCCTCATTAAAGGTGCGTAAAAACTGCTAAATCTCAAGAGTATAATCCTGCCTTGTTTGTTACAAAATGTATTACTCTAAAAAACGCATATCGAATCACGAAAAGTAAGCCACAGACTTATTCCAATAGCTTAATGATTACGAGATTCGAATAATTGCACGGTCGTCGCAACACTCGCACTCGCAACTACGAAAAAAGTAGAGGGTAGGTAGCTATTGAAATTTTAAATACTTAACGAATAATTCGATAGTTCAATATTTTTAAACAAAACAATTAAAATAGAGAAACGGTGGGAGATGTGCCCCAAATACCTACTCAGGTAACTATACAGGCCATACTACCTACTATTTGACTTCAAAACTCCTGTTGCCAGGAATATTATACTTAGTCATCGCACACGTACCTACCTGGTTTTGTAGTTCATTTCCAAGTTCCTATAACTAAAGAATAGTATAAGAATGACACAAAAAATATTATGAATTGATTATGTACGTTCAAGGTGATCCAAATAAATCGGGTGTGCACGACACGACTATTATTGTATTATATTTTTATCGACTAACTGTTTCTCACCGAATAATAGATCCTTGGTCAACGCCCTCGTGTCAGTATTTAGTATTAAGGTATATAAATAGCCTGAGAACAATCTAAAATAGTACCTGTCATAGCGACGGGTTGGCTTGGTGGAAAGTATCCTTAATTTTCAAGCGGTCTTGGGTTCGATTCCCGCCCAGGAAAAACAATTATTTGTACATATATGTTTTGTTGATTATACTAGAACATTCTATGTTCATATTTAAAAGGAATATTAGGTATATTTCCACTGTCTTGTTACCATAGTAGGTACAAGTTCTGCTTAGTTTGGAATCATGTTAGCCACATGTAAAGAATGTTTCTGAAATTTGCATATGCAAATATAATTGAAATACTTGAGAAGTTTAAAAAATCTGTGCGCTTAGTATAAATGTAAAAACACTAGCTTATCGTTTAAACTGGTCTGCCCCCCCCTTGTACATCAATCGGAGCACCAAAGGATAAGTATCTAGATCGAAGGCACCTACGCATTTGCTTCCCGAAACAAATTGTCACTCCTTACTCTCCTTAGTGACAATTTGTTTCGGGAAGCAAATGCGTGCCCTTGCACAGAAGTCCTGTCAGTTTGTAGCCAGTTCTTTAATTGACATCGACAATAACTTTAACTTACACTGACACAAAGTTAAAGGATTAGGTAGTTATTTATGTATGAGCTGTAGATAGGTACATAATAAGGAAAAACCAACGTCTAATTAAGTAACGTCGTGACTGCGACTATTATTTTTGTTTTTTGCTACGATAAGGAATAATTATACCTTGATTATTGTCAATCACTGATTCCAATTATTACATGGCTAGCAGATACCACAGTATTACCAATGTTACAACCATGCCCTTCATTATAATTAAGATATTTCGGCACGATTCAATGAATCGCAATAATTGTCCAAACATTTGTAAGTAACTGTTTAGATTACAATAGTTTATACTTTTCACAATATCTTTTGTTGAGTATTTTTTTTTATTTATTACAAAAATGGATGCAAGGTCAATTCATCGGTCGGTACGGTATTACATCCCATCAAGTTTCCTCACTCTCGCAGTAAGGCTGCTGGGCAGGTGACAATCGTAATAAAATCATTACGAAATTCAATTAACGCGGAACCGAAAATGAAACTAAAAACTAATACTGTTTACTGATTTCTTTATTAGATATTGCCGGTACAGCACTATTTGACCAATTTAAAATGCAATGTTTATTTAATATTGTATCACTTCGAACAGTAATTCCGAACGCTATTTGTACACAGGACAACATGAAACGAATTAATAATAAAGAACATATTATTAAAATAATACATAGCAATATTTCTACTTTTTATCTGGTGTGAAAGGGTAGTTTTATACATTTGTGTATATGTATGTATAGGAGGATTACTTGCTCACACAAGCAGAAAGCATACATGTGAAAAGAACTATCCTAATTATTCACGACACAGACTTTTGTTGTAGGTCATTACAATAGTGGCCACATGAAATGCCATGAATTGAACACATACGAACGAATAGTCGCATCATCCATTTAAACCCTTGTTGACTATTCATTCTTATTCTACTGTATCTAATCTCTTATACATCATAAAACTAATACAAGGAAGAAATAATACTGCTACTTACAAGTAGTTATACTTACAACAAATTGTGACTCCAATATTAAGGCATTATTAAATACCTTGTAAGTAATTAAATAAATTTTCCAGTCAAAATGGTTAATTACATTTAGAGATAAGCGGCATATCAATACAAATACTTATTCGAAAGATTTTATGTAAAGTTAAGTATATTATTTATGTTTGTTGTGATCGGTTTGACTTTGTCCCTAATTTATAATTTTTACAAAGTTTAAATAATGCAAAAAAATCAAGAATTTAGCGAACTTAACTGAAAGCACACCAAATTAAAAATAGAAATTGACGATTAAAAGTAACACTTATAATCGACATTCACACTCAGATCATATCGTTTAAAACACGTAGGTATTAAAAATTAGATAAATAGTTCTCTATGCGTACTATAATATATGCATACATAACCACTATGTAAAAAGTTAACACATATCACGGACATGTTGGATATATGAGAAACTAAAATGTCTAAAGTACTATTATGGGCTCCTATCTATAATTACGATTGATAAATACTTCATAAGGGCTACATTCGACTTAGAAACTAGACAGCAACGTATCACATCCATTGAACAATCCATAGCCAGTAGTACAAACATACTGATATCGGATACATTAATTACTCTATAGGGATTGAGTAATACTATATAATGGAAGTGTGTCTCTGCATTCGCCGAGTATGGTTTTATTCGAATAATCGCATATTCCTCAACAATTTATTATTGTTATTGTTCAAATACCCAAAGATTTCATGCGTATACTTATAAGTGTCTTAATATACATGGATTTTATAAGTACACAAGAATCACCTAAAATTTTCATCGAAATATTTTAAATTGAATACATTTGATCTTTAAATTAATTGTATGTATAGAAATAACTACATTTACTATACAACACGTACATAAATAAGAAAATTCATAGTAAAATTAATATGGTTTAGAAAAAAAATCGCTTGGTTTTAGGCAGCCTATTTGATTGTCGATATTTGCAAAACTCTTAAAATTTATATTCCATTCAATGTTATTTAAATAATAGCTGATGTAGTTTTAGCAAGTATTACAAAATGAAATAAAAGTAGAACCGGCTGCAATCTTGCTCACTTAATGCCAACGGTATACTTCACAAATAAATCACAATAGTATCAAATTTAAAGCCACACTACTCGAACACGTATCGTCACTCGAGTTCACATTCAGATAAAAGAACATCTAAAATAAGTTCACTCGGAATCGAAAATATTCGTAAATCGCTGACACTCGTATATATACGCTTAAATTCATAAAGGCGGTTTAACAAGATCAGTGGTATCACCCTTGTCGCGTACACCGAACGTCACATTGCAGAGGGTGGTTTAGCTATATAATCGTGGGGGTCTACCACTGGGGGTTGGGGGGTAGGTAGCCGTCGGGGGCGTGTGCTGGTGGCGCCGCCGGCGGGAAGTGCGGCCCCGCCGGCGCGTGCGGCGCGTGCGGAGCGTGGGGAGCGTGCGGGGCGGGCGGCGCGGCCGGGTACGCCCCGTAGTACGCGCCGCCGTACCCGCCGTAGTACGCCGGGCTCGGGTACGCAGGCCCGCCGGGACCGTACCCCACACCGTACCCTGCAAACGCAACGAATGATTAAGGCGCTGTCTCCACGAGCGAGAGAATCGCGACGAGTCCGCCCTCATATCGTCGGAGAATCTCCACGAACGAGCGATAATTTCGCCGCGTATCGTCGCGAGTCGTAACGGAACCGCAGCGTTTCCGCGGCGACTCGTAACGGTATCGCCGCGTTTCCTTGAAAATGACGCTGAAATGATGCTGAAATGACAGTGCGCCCGCTGCGCGCTCGTCGCGAGAGCGCCACGAGCGCGCGGCGGGCCCGCTGCTAGTCGCGACGGGCTAGCGAGGATGTAACGACGTTTCGCGCGCTCGTTGCCACTCGTCGCATCGCAGCGATAATATCGCCGTGTGGAGACGGCTTCTAGAGAGTTGTATAGAAATACGTGGCACGACGATAATATCGCCGCGATTCTCTCGCTCGTGGAGACAGCGCCTAACAGTATTAACACCGATCATTATAAATCAAGTAATCAATATTTATGTGGGACCATTCCTCGATCATAATTTACGATATTACGAATAAAAAAGATATGTGCAAAAAGATTCACTTACCACGGATTTAGCAGTGGTAAACAATATCTATATAATACCTACATTTATTATTCTAAATATTTTTTGTTATACTAATACGAATTTATAGGCTTACTTACAGTTTTATGACAAAATGATAACTAACCTGGGTATTGACCGTACGGGCTGTCGGGCGGCGGGTTACCCGGGTATCCGAGTCCCGGGCTCGCCATTGGATTTGGAGGCATCCCACTTGGTGTATGCGAATGAGGCGGTCCTGCTGTCTTGCTCATGTCGATAGCGGGGGCTGATGGTGACCCGATGTTCATTATTCCTCCATGACTCATATTTACAGGCATAGAGGGCTGAACTTTACTAGCCGAGTGCATGGATGTGTGCCCCATCGTATGAGGCATCGCTCCCATCGGAACATCGTGAGGCATACCAGGCAAGACCGGGCGATTAAGTAACCTAGGATGAGGTACTAAATTTTCTATTGGCGCCACAGGTGCAGTATTTTGTGCAGAGGGTTCAATTTTCCTATTTTTTTGCTGATTATTTCCCTGACCCAACAGACTAGATACACTATGCGACATACTTGAGCTGCTCGCCGGTTGCCTTTCGCTACATTGAGATTCAGAACCACCTTCTGCTTTATTCGGCGACTTTTTCTTTTTTGATTTATTCCCAGGTTTCTCTTCATTGTTCGGGGAATACGACTGAGTAATATCATCAAGGTTTCTACGAAAATCTGGCATTCCTTCTTTGTTCAAAGCGATTGCAGTCTTTTCTAGCTGACTTAAACTCGATTCGGTCGGTGGTCGACTTCCTGGTCGTTGGTGTCTATAATTTTTCAACGGATTAATTTTCCTTTCGACGCGATCGTTTCGGGCTACATCCATATTTTCCAATGAAGGTCTTTCCCGAGGTTTGAAATGGTCTATTGAGTTTTGCTCAATAGTTTTAGTCTCTAAGGCTTCCTCAGAAGGTAGTTTTTCGTCTGTTGTCAAAACAATAGGTTCCTGCTCCTGTTTCGTTGGTTGCTCATGTTTTGTTTCTTTGTCAGAACTCACAGAAGCTCTGTCTGTCTCACTTGAAGGTTTGGAATCACCCGGGCTTTCATCGCTTTTGTTATTCTTCTCTTTGACTGTATTACAGGATGATGGTCTAGAATCACTCTGTTTACTTACTTCATCCTCATCACTGTCCAGCACTTGCGTATCTTCTTCGGAATCCAAGTCCATTTTACTTCCTGGATTTGAATCACTATTTTCATTGTCAGATTTCTTTATTTCTTTTGTAATTTTTGTTATACTTACAGATCCAGGTAAATTCGGTCTTATCAATCTACCCGGATGTATAGGAGACTTCCCTCGCATTGCATTGTATCCTCTCATTTCTCCTAAACGATTTCTAATATCGTTAATTTTTTGACCAGGTATCATCGGTCTTCCCATTTTGTTTTGACTCATCAATGAAGGCCTAATTACTCTATGAAGTCCTGGACGAGGCCCACCCTTCGATGTTATGGTTATAGCGGAATTATTCTTCAAGGATCCCGGTATGTTGCTGGATGTCGGGCGATTGCCTAATACTGAAAAAAATATATACATATTTAAAAATAGTTACGTAAATTAACTGAGGTAAACCAAGTATCCGACACACTTACTTTTCTTTCCAATGGGGCTATCTTTGTGTTCACCTCCCTTCTGTGCTAGCCCCTTGAACGATGTTTTAATTGCGATGATTTTCCCAGATTCAAGTTGCATGTATATTCCTTTCGGTGACTTCAGTACCATCACGCGTTGACCCGCTTTTAGTACAATGTTTGTCTTTTCGGCAGAATTTGTTGGTATCACGACATCTGTACATTTATTATAATGTTAATAATGGTATTACATAAATTTACACTAATTTACCTATAAAGGGGAAATATTTTTTTTTTGCTTTCATATTGAATACCTAGTCTATTATTAAAAATGTCCCGGGATATTTATTATTATTATTAATCCCTGAAACAACTGAACCGCTTTTAAAAATGTTTTCATCAAAAAACTTAACATATCCTTTGCTTATAGTAATAAGCTATAGTCGATCCCAGTCAGCGTTGCCAGATTTATTTTTTGCCAAGTCGGGATTTTGGAACTTTTAGAGTGACAAAAGCGGGATTCCTTTGTCGAAAGCGGGACATAGTAAAATATTGACGTCGTTTTTTTTTTAGTCGTGTCTCTCTTTTTGGTGCCCTTGTAGACGTCACAAAAATATTGACGTCGTTTTTTTTTTTTTGTTAGTCGTGTCTCTCTATTTGGTGCCCTTGTAGACGTCAAAAAAATATTGACGTCGTTTTTTTTTTTTTAGTCGTGTCTCTCTATTTGGTGCCCTTGTAGACGTCACAAAAATATTGACGTCGTTTTTTTTTTTTTTCTCGAGTCAATGCACGCTTTCTCAGGACGCTGCACACACGGTCGAGTTATTCCCGAAAAGCGGGACAGAGCCTGTCCCGCGCGGGACATTACAATTTGGTATAAAAATCGGGACGGTCCCGCCAAAAGCGGGACGTCTGGCAACGCTGATCCCAGTATACCTAGGGGAACATGAACTACGCGGGTGAAACCGCGAGGCGGGAGGTAGTTCAATATATTACCTAGAGGTAGCGTCATCTCCTGGGCCGTCATGCCCTGGCGGCGCCACACGTCGGCCGGGATCCAGCGCGCGCCGTGCTGCATGGGCCGCACCGAGGCCACGGGCCGCTGCACCAGGCTCCCGTCCGCGGTGCGCACCGTGCGATACGCGGTCGTAGGTTTAGTTCAATATATTACCTAGAGGTAGCGTCATCTCCTGGGCCGTCATGCCCTGGCGGCGCCACACGTCGGCCGGGATCCAGCGCGCGCCGTGCTGCATGGGCCGCACCGAGGCCACGGGCCGCTGCACCAGGCTCCCGTCCGCGGTGCGCACCGTGCGATACGCGGTCGTAGGTTTAGTTCAATATATTACCTAGAGGTAGCGTCATCTCCTGGGCCGTCATGCCCTGGCGGCGCCACACGTCGGCCGGGATCCAGCGCGCGCCGTGCTGCATGGGCCGCACCGAGGCCACGGGCCGCTGCACCAGGCTCCCGTCCGCGGTGCGCACCGTGCGATACGCGGTCGTAGGTTTAGTTCAATATATTACCTAGAGGTAGCGTCATCTCCTGGGCCGTCATGCCCTGGCGGCGCCACACGTCGGCCGGGATCCAGCGCGCGCCGTGCTGCATGGGCCGCACCGAGGCCACGGGCCGCTGCACCAGGCTCCCGTCCGCGGTGCGCACCGTGCGATACGCGGTCGTAGGTTTAGTTCAATATATTACCTAGAGGTAGCGTCATCTCCTGGGCCGTCATGCCCTGGCGGCGCCACACGTCGGCCGGGATCCAGCGCGCGCCGTGCTGCATGGGCCGCACCGAGGCCACGGGCCGCTGCACCAGGCTCCCGTCCGCGGTGCGCACCGTGCGATACGCGGTCGTAGGTTTAGTTCAATATATTACCTAGAGGTAGCGTCATCTCCTGGGCCGTCATGCCCTGGCGGCGCCACACGTCGGCCGGGATCCAGCGCGCGCCGTGCTGCATGGGCCGCACCGAGGCCACGGGCCGCTGCACCAGGCTCCCGTCCGCGGTGCGCACCGTGCGATACGCGGTCGTAGGTTTAGTTCAATATATTACCTAGAGGTAGCGTCATCTCCTGGGCCGTCATGCCCTGGCGGCGCCACACGTCGGCCGGGATCCAGCGCGCGCCGTGCTGCATGGGCCGCACCGAGGCCACGGGCCGCTGCACCAGGCTCCCGTCCGCGGTGCGCACCGTGCGATACGCGGTCGTAGGTTTAGTTCAATATATTACCTAGAGGTAGCGTCATCTCCTGGGCCGTCATGCCCTGGCGGCGCCACACGTCGGCCGGGATCCAGCGCGCGCCGTGCTGCATGGGCCGCACCGAGGCCACGGGCCGCTGCACCAGGCTCCCGTCCGCGGTGCGCACCGTGCGATACGCGGTCGTAGGTTTAGTTCAATATATTACCTAGAGGTAGCGTCATCTCCTGGGCCGTCATGCCCTGGCGGCGCCACACGTCGGCCGGGATCCAGCGCGCGCCGTGCTGCATGGGCCGCACCGAGGCCACGGGCCGCTGCACCAGGCTCCCGTCCGCGGTGCGCACCGTGCGATACGCGGTCGTAGGTTTAGTTCAATATATTACCTAGAGGTAGCGTCATCTCCTGGGCCGTCATGCCCTGGCGGCGCCACACGTCGGCCGGGATCCAGCGCGCGCCGTGCTGCATGGGCCGCACCGAGGCCACGGGCCGCTGCACCAGGCTCCCGTCCGCGGTGCGCACCGTGCGATACGCGGTCGTAGGTTTAGTTCAATATATTACCTAGAGGTAGCGTCATCTCCTGGGCCGTCATGCCCTGGCGGCGCCACACGTCGGCCGGGATCCAGCGCGCGCCGTGCTGCATGGGCCGCACCGAGGCCACGGGCCGCTGCACCAGGCTCCCGTCCGCGGTGCGCACCGTGCGATACGCGGTCGTAGGTTTAGTTCAATATATTACCTAGAGGTAGCGTCATCTCCTGGGCCGTCATGCCCTGGCGGCGCCACACGTCGGCCGGGATCCAGCGCGCGCCGTGCTGCATGGGCCGCACCGAGGCCACGGGCCGCTGCACCAGGCTCCCGTCCGCGGTGCGCACCGTGCGATACGCGGTCGTAGGTTTAGTTCAATATATTACCTAGAGGTAGCGTCATCTCCTGGGCCGTCATGCCCTGGCGGCGCCACACGTCGGCCGGGATCCAGCGCGCGCCGTGCTGCATGGGCCGCACCGAGGCCACGGGCCGCTGCACCAGGCTCCCGTCCGCGGTGCGCACCGTGCGATACGCGGTCGTAGGTTTAGTTCAATATATTACCTAGAGGTAGCGTCATCTCCTGGGCCGTCATGCCCTGGCGGCGCCACACGTCGGCCGGGATCCAGCGCGCGCCGTGCTGCATGGGCCGCACCGAGGCCACGGGCCGCTGCACCAGGCTCCCGTCCGCGGTGCGCACCGTGCGATACGCGGTCGTAGGTTTAGTTCAATATATTACCTAGAGGTAGCGTCATCTCCTGGGCCGTCATGCCCTGGCGGCGCCACACGTCGGCCGGGATCCAGCGCGCGCCGTGCTGCATGGGCCGCACCGAGGCCACGGGCCGCTGCACCAGGCTCCCGTCCGCGGTGCGCACCGTGCGATACGCGGTCGTAGGTTTAGTTCAATATATTACCTAGAGGTAGCGTCATCTCCTGGGCCGTCATGCCCTGGCGGCGCCACACGTCGGCCGGGATCCAGCGCGCGCCGTGCTGCATGGGCCGCACCGAGGCCACGGGCCGCTGCACCAGGCTCCCGTCCGCGGTGCGCACCGTGCGATACGCGGTCGTAGGTTTAGTTCAATATATTACCTAGAGGTAGCGTCATCTCCTGGGCCGTCATGCCCTGGCGGCGCCACACGTCGGCCGGGATCCAGCGCGCGCCGTGCTGCATGGGCCGCACCGAGGCCACGGGCCGCTGCACCAGGCTCCCGTCCGCGGTGCGCACCGTGCGATACGCGGTCGTAGGTTTAGTTCAATATATTACCTAGAGGTAGCGTCATCTCCTGGGCCGTCATGCCCTGGCGGCGCCACACGTCGGCCGGGATCCAGCGCGCGCCGTGCTGCATGGGCCGCACCGAGGCCACGGGCCGCTGCACCAGGCTCCCGTCCGCGGTGCGCACCGTGCGATACGCGGTCGTAGGTTTAGTTCAATATATTACCTAGAGGTAGCGTCATCTCCTGGGCCGTCATGCCCTGGCGGCGCCACACGTCGGCCGGGATCCAGCGCGCGCCGTGCTGCATGGGCCGCACCGAGGCCACGGGCCGCTGCACCAGGCTCCCGTCCGCGGTGCGCACCGTGCGATACGCGGTCGTAGGTTTAGTTCAATATATTACCTAGAGGTAGCGTCATCTCCTGGGCCGTCATGCCCTGGCGGCGCCACACGTCGGCCGGGATCCAGCGCGCGCCGTGCTGCATGGGCCGCACCGAGGCCACGGGCCGCTGCACCAGGCTCCCGTCCGCGGTGCGCACCGTGCGATACGCGGTCGTAGGTTTAGTTCAATATATTACCTAGAGGTAGCGTCATCTCCTGGGCCGTCATGCCCTGGCGGCGCCACACGTCGGCCGGGATCCAGCGCGCGCCGTGCTGCATGGGCCGCACCGAGGCCACGGGCCGCTGCACCAGGCTCCCGTCCGCGGTGCGCACCGTGCGATACGCGGTCGTAGGTTTAGTTCAATATATTACCTAGAGGTAGCGTCATCTCCTGGGCCGTCATGCCCTGGCGGCGCCACACGTCGGCCGGGATCCAGCGCGCGCCGTGCTGCATGGGCCGCACCGAGGCCACGGGCCGCTGCACCAGGCTCCCGTCCGCGGTGCGCACCGTGCGATACGCGGTCGTAGGTTTAGTTCAATATATTACCTAGAGGTAGCGTCATCTCCTGGGCCGTCATGCCCTGGCGGCGCCACACGTCGGCCGGGATCCAGCGCGCGCCGTGCTGCATGGGCCGCACCGAGGCCACGGGCCGCTGCACCAGGCTCCCGTCCGCGGTGCGCACCGTGCGATACGCGGTCGTAGGTTTAGTTCAATATATTACCTAGAGGTAGCGTCATCTCCTGGGCCGTCATGCCCTGGCGGCGCCACACGTCGGCCGGGATCCAGCGCGCGCCGTGCTGCATGGGCCGCACCGAGGCCACGGGCCGCTGCACCAGGCTCCCGTCCGCGGTGCGCACCGTGCGATACGCGGTCGTAGGTTTAGTTCAATATATTACCTAGAGGTAGCGTCATCTCCTGGGCCGTCATGCCCTGGCGGCGCCACACGTCGGCCGGGATCCAGCGCGCGCCGTGCTGCATGGGCCGCACCGAGGCCACGGGCCGCTGCACCAGGCTCCCGTCCGCGGTGCGCACCGTGCGATACGCGGTCGTAGGTTTAGGTGCTAACGCTGCTTTCTTCTCTAATTCATACCTGATACGAAATATAAAATTGTTATAATGCAAATCTAAGTTTGAAAAGAGTAATTGCTGAGTTTATTGCCGGCTCTTCTCAGCAAAACTAACCTTCCGAACCGAGCGTTAGAGTCTAACTATTCATAAGTGCATGTGAAGGCCTATTTGAATAAAATCATTTTTCAATTTCATTTGCATTGTTTTACTTTATGTCAAAAGGTTGACAAACAGACTGACGGTTCACCATCCGGTTACCATCAGTAAGTGATCACCGCCGGCTATGGATATTTGCAGTAGGTACTAATGAAGAGTTCACTTCACGCTCTTTTTGACGAACCCTATATTGCTCCTGATTAAACTCTATGCGCCGTGAAAATATTGTCGCTATATCACACACGATGGTGGGTATCATTTATTTAACCGGTTAGGTAGCAAATGTATGATTATATTATTGATGTTTTATTGAGCTTTAATAATTAATTACCATTACAAAAAGAAAATATACTCCATGGTTAAACATTATTTTCATCATTTCGCATTTTAATTGTGTCAGTGATTCTAATTGCACAATGCCTAGCCTAGTAATTGAACCTAGGATCAAGACATAGCAAGTCAAGCGGTACTTAAGGCCACGGATGCAATAGAGATATGGCCAGGCCAACTCTTAGCAATAGTTTAACACTACCAGAGATTAAATTTTCTGCAAGCCAGTTATGTAATTCAGTGCTTTTTATTGCGTTATCTGACTGTTGTCGTCGCGTAATTGTGTCTGGGAAAATTCGTGTTATTGAACACTAAAAGTTGCCTAAACGTTATTTCCAATCAGCCCTAAGAGCATCAGTATTCTGACTTCTAATTCATTCATGAACTCTGCAATAAGACTACCGTAGCCAAAAAAAATGTTGTAAAATTGATTAAAGAGTGTTTAACTAGTTTATGTACCTATACGTAGTAACATGTCAATGCTTATACATTTGTGTTTAAAAATCAGTGTCCAATACATCGTTAAGCGAATCACACGCATTTTTATTTAAAATCAAAGTCCCAAGCAAAAGTCGACCGTAGTACATCAACATATGGTCCTTCGGACGCTTCGGACGCCGGATCGCAACGATTACCTGAGTTATTACAGTCCGACCCGACGACCGGCCGACCCGCTCGAGAACAAAAGAAAGTTAACAAGTTATTAGACGTTTTAAATAAATTCATTTCATTACTTTGCTACGATTGGAAGTACTAAGTGTTTACAATGGATACTGAAGTTCAAAAGGCATTAAATGTGGTGGAACACATTGCACAAACATTAATAAAGACCAAAACAAACTTCAAAAAGTGTCCTAAGGTTAGATTAACACGTAATTACATAGAAACACGCCTTAAATGCGTTGAAGACTATTGGGACAAATACAAACAAGCTTATAGTGAAATTATACGCAACACGCCGAAGGATAAAGGGGATCAAATACCGTACATTAAGAATGATGAGTTTTATGATCATGAAGAAATATATATTAGTCTCCAAACTGAACTGAAGGATTTGTTATTGCCAGCAGATGAAGGTGCTTGTGCTTCTTCACCGATATTATCCAGTGAACCTCGACAGACTCGTGTGATGTTACCCAAAATACAACTACCTACCTACAGTGGACAATATGAAGAATGGATGTCCTTTCATGACCTATTTAACACGCTTGTGCACAACAATCGATCCCTAAATAATGTACAAAAATTGCATTATTTAAAAACAAGCCTAACGGGGGAAGCTGCGTCATTACTGAAACATATACAAGTGACAGATTCCAACTACACCGAGGCATGGGACATATTAACAAGAAGGTACGGTAATAAACGAATTGCTATTTATGCTATTATGAAGAGATTTTTTTCACAAAAGAAAATGACAATAAATAATTCAAGTCATATTAAGAACCTGTTAGATACAACATTTGAATGTTTACATCACCTTAATAATTTGGAGGTTCAGACAGAAAATTGGGATCCGTTGATAATATTTGTGATAGTCCAGAAATTAGACTCTGAAACGCATAAAGACTGGGAAGAATATGTGAGTAGTACTGAGAATGATTCCAATAGTCTCCCATCACTCGATATGTTTCGCAAGTTTCTTGAAAGCCGTTTCCGTACACTGGAGCTAGTAGAACCATCAAAACAGAAGTCAAGTTATCCTCCGCTGCGTGAAAAATCATTTCATATAGCTACTAATGTGGAAAATAACAAGAAATGTGAAATATGCAATGAAGAGCACACACTCAGCCATTGTAAAACGTTCGGGAAATATACGCCGTCTCAGCGAAGTGAGTACATCAAAACAAACAATCGTTGCTTCAACTGCCTTGCACCTGGACACTCTGTAAGGCACTGTCGCATTCCAACATGCTGTAGAATATGTAAGAAGCGCCACCATTCGCTTCTTCACGAATACAAAGATATTGTAAGTACAATAAGCGCAACGGGCACTTCGGGCAATATAGAAACCAAACAACCTGAAGTGACACTGCATACCAACGTGGAGAAGATTGAACATGAAGAAGAGGACATTACAATGGTGACGTCACATGTGTCAACTAAACACAGCACATCATTGTTAGCAACAGCAATCGTACAAGTAAGAAGTGAAGATAATTACATGATTACATTGCGAGCTTTAATCGACCAAGGGTCACAAGCAAGCTTCATAAGTGAACGAGCGGCACAACTTCTCAAGGTCAAGCGGCGTCCAATAAAGGGAACTGTCATCGGTGTGGGATCTACGAGAGAAGAAATCAAACAGGTAGTTCAGATCAAAGTGGAGTCTAGATATGAACCTTTCAACATAGACGTTAGAACATACGTTATGTCAAAGCAACTGACTACCAAGATACCCTCCCATACAATCAATTCAAACAATTGGCCTCACCTTAATGGTCTTGTCCTAGCTGATCCAAATTACTACAAGCCAGGCAGCATTGATTTACTATTAGGTGTAGACGTGTACGCATTAATCATACAAAACGAACTCATCAAAGGTCCACCGGGGTCACCGTGCGCACATAAAACAAACCTTGGTTGGATACTGTTCGGGAAGATCGAAGACAAACCACAACAACGGGACTCAATCCTAGTTATGCATCACCAGGTCATAGCAGAAGACTTTATTAAAACACTATGGGAAGTAGATACTGATTCTAAGAGAAAATAAAGAAGAAAATAAACACAAAAGAAGAAAAACGATGTGAAAATATATATGAAAAGACGTATAAAAGAAATAAGGAAGGAAGATATGTTGTTACATTACCATTTCGGACTGATTATCCAATATCATCGGAAGGAAATACGCGGGACATAGCAATGAAGAGACTACTTTACCTAGAGAAGAGACTACAAAGAACACCTGACTTAAAACAAGAATATGATACAGTTTTAGAAGAATATTTAGAAATGGGTCATATGGAAGAAGTACCACAAGATGAAATAACAAAGCCTTCTGTATACCTACCACATCATGCCGTCATTCGCAAGGACAAAGAAACGACAAAAATCAGAGTCGTTTTCGATGCCTCATGCAAGGGCAGTAACGGAGTTTCTTTGAATGAAGAGCTGATAACTGGACCTGTTTTGCAAGAAGATATGCGAAGCATTATAATGAGATGGCGCATGCATAAAGTATGTATCGCAAGTGATATAATGAAGATGTACAGAATGGTTCTTCTAGATAAAAAAGATACAGATTATCACAGAATTGTATGGCGTCGCAACATCAAGGATACACAAAATCAACAAATTACAAAAACTGATAAAGAATATGATAATATAGAAGAAGTTAAAGATTACAGACTAAAAACAGTTACCTTTGGAACAGCTTCTGCACCGTATCTCGCTATCAAAACACTAATGAAACTAGCAGATGATGAAGGTGAAATGTATCCTGAGGCTGCCAAGATTATACGGGAAGACTTCTATGTAGATGACCTTATATCTGGCTTCGATACCACAGAGCAAGCAATACGCGTCAGTAAGCAAATTATGACTATTTTACAATGTGGAGGCTTTGAGCTACAGAAATGGGCATCAAATGACACAAAGTTTTTAGAATCTATTGAAGCAGAGAGAATAACAACAAAGGCAAATCTTGATTTAAAATTAGATGGTACTATCAAAGCACTTGGTATATCATGGAATTTCGGAGAAGATGAGTTTCAATATAATTTTCAATTAGAACCCATTTCACGTAACATTACGAAGAGAAGAATATTATCGGACTTACAGAGACTATTTGATCCACTAGGCTGGATAGCACCAGCTATAGTTACAGCAAAAATTCTAATACAAAAGTTGTGGTTGGAAGGAGTTAGTTGGGACCAAGAAATAAATGAGCAATTAAAAAAGGAATGGATGTTTATTCGAGATGATTTAGAAAATGTTAAAGCTATCAAAATAAATCGTTGGTTGAATACCCTGAGTACTGGCATGAATCGTATCTCACTCCACGGATTCTGCGATGCATCCATAAAGGCGTATGGGGCAGTGGTTTACTGTCGTGTGGAAACCAAATGTGGTCTCATAAAAAATAATCTTGTCGTTGCACGAACAAAGGTAGCTCCTGTGAAAACTATTTCGCTTCCACGACTCGAACTCAGTGGAGCTACACTACTAGCAAAATTACTGCATAAGGTTAGCCAAGCTATGAGAATACCATCACAGAACGTGTATGCATGGACTGACTCCACAATAGTTTTAGCATGGCTCTGTGGAGAACCAAATCGATGGAAGCCGTTCGTCGCAAACCGCTTCGTGGAGATACTGGAACAAACTAGCAGCACTCAATGGTTTCATGTACAATCATCACACAACCCAGCTGATATAGCTTCAAGAGGTTCATCTATATCAGAGCTAAAACATAACACATTATGGTGGAATGGCCCTACTTGGCTAGTGAATAAAGATATCGATTTTACTAGAACTACAATACCATCGACAGATATAGAAAAAAGGAACATACAGTCCTACGCTACCGTAACCGTTAGTGAAGAGAACTGTATCAAATATGAAGAATATGATTCACTTACTGAACTATTGAGAGTAATAGTCTATTGTAAAAGATTTTTGAACATGAAAAAGGATCCTAAGAGAATAGAAAATAATATAACAACAGAAGAAATTCAAGAGGCTTTAGATATATGCATAAGACGAGTACAACAAGAAGAATTTTCAGACGAGATAGAAAAATTGAAGATTAAGAAAGCAGTAAGATCCACGAGCATATTAAGGACACTAAATCCATTTATTGATAGTCAAAATATCCTCAGGGTGGGCGGTAGATTGCGATATGCAGATACCAATGAGAATCTGAAATATCCTGTGATATTAGGCAAGAGAAACACTCTCACGCCACTGATACTAGCAGACGCACACCTGAAAACAATGCATGGTGGAATTAAAATGATGATTACTTACCTGATGACTAAATATTGGATAGTTGGCTGTAAAGGCTTAGTAAAGCAATATATACAAAAATGTCTTACCTGTGCACGACAGCGAGCTACCAGTAGACAGCAGATGATGGGTGACTTACCTGAACCTCGTGTAACTCCATCACGTCCATTCTCACGAAGTGGAGTCGACTATGCTGGTCCTATATTTGTGTTGAATTCAAGAGGGAGAGGAGCTAAGACCAGCAAAGCCTACATTTGTATTTTTATCTGTATGGCTGTAAAAGCAATACATCTAGAACTGGTCAGTGATTTGACATCCGATGCATTCATCGCTGCATTCAAACGTTTTGTAGCCAGAAGAGGTAGATGTAATGAGATATGGAGCGACAATGGGACCAATTTCGTAGCATCAAATAAAGAACTATTTACAATGTGGAAAGAAGGAGGACTCGAAATGCCCGGTCATGTAGCTGATCAACTGGCAAATGATGGAACGCAGTGGCATTTCATACCGCCATATAGCCCTAACTTTGGTGGACTCTGGGAGGCCGGAGTGAAATCGGTCAAACAGCACTTAAGAAAGACACTGACATCAAATTTAACGTTTGAGGAGTTTGCGACAGTACTTACCCAAATTGAAGCCTGTTTAAATTCACGCCCGTTGATACCAGTTTCTACTGACGTAGATACAATCGAGGATATACAAGTGCTTACTCCTGAACATTTTATCATTGGCGAAGCTTTAATTACTGTCCCAGATCGTGACTACACTACTACAAACATCAGCACACTATCAAGATGGCAGCACACTCAACGGCTAGTACAAGGATTTTGGAAACGGTGGCAAGTTGAATATTTGTCACGATTGAATCAACGACCTAAATGGCTAAAAAGAACCCCAGAATTCGAGATAAATGATATTGTGTTGCTAAAGGGCGAAAATATGCCCCCAAGTAAGTGGGCTCTGGCACGAATAATGGAAAAACATCCCGGATCAGACAATATAACGCGAGTATATACAGTGCGATATAACGGTAAATCAGTGCGTAGATCAATCGCAAGTTTATGTGCTTTACCAATTTATAATAGTGATTAAGTAATATTTGTCAGTATTAAAATTATGTTTGTTAAGTTGTTATAATTAAGTATATTCTAAGTTGTTACTAATAGCATACCTATTTTGTTAGTGTATTTACATTTGTGCTTATTTAAAAGGCCTTATAGCCCTTTGGTGGGCGGTATGTTTAACTAGTTTATGTACCTATACGTAGTAACATGTCAATGCTTATACATTTGTGTTTAAAAATCAGTGTCCAATACATCGTTAAGCGAATCACACGCATTTTTATTTAAAATCAAAGTCCCAAGCAAAAGTCGACCGTAGTACATCAACAAAGAGATACATATAATCTTTCTTTGTACACATAAACATCTTTAAATGGATACACATTTTGAAATAAACGATATCTGCTGCCATTATTCTAGTAATACAAAAAAAATACAGTTTTCAAATATATTTGTATAAGCAACTGATCTATAACAAAGTAAATTCTGTCAATCCCAGCTATCATATCGTTTCTTAGAGGCCGAAGTAATAACACAAACTAGCCGCTTATTTCTTAAGGCCAAGTATAGACTGTGTATGACTGAATCGAGCCTTTGATGATAGTTACACTAGTAGATACTAAACTAAATTGATAAAATAAAATATATATTGCATAGTTAACTTACCCTCTCTGTGCAAGCCTCTTTTCAGCACTTGACAATTTCTTCTCCTTTCTATCCACCAACAGAGACTCATGCTGGAATGGCTCCTTACTTAACAATTTACTAAGTTGTGCTATGATTCCTTGCATCAACATATCTATATATTTATCCTTATGTTCCGATAAGTCTTTTAGTTCTGTTTCCTAAAACAGTTATTGAAATTTGCATTAAATTATTCTGTATAGTATATAATTATCATGCATTTTTACAAATTTTAAACATATTCAATCTTTACCTTTTCATCATTGTCAAAGCAAAGGTTGGTAATTTCTTTCATAGATAATACTGCATCTGGGTTACATTCGTCGACGACGCGGTCCGCCATGCCTTGCTTATTGATCTGTCTGTCATATATTTTCTTCTCCAGGCACCAGTCCATCACGAACCGATACACGAAACACGGCTTCTTCTGACCGTACCTTGGAAAATAAAGAAATTATTACAACACTTCCGGCTTAAAGAGTGACCTAAATGAAGCTAAACGTAATAGAGTCATAAGATATCACAAAGAATTAAAAAGGGAAAAAAACTATAATAAGTATTTATCGAAGACCGACGATGCGACGACAAAATTGTACAATTAATAAATTGGATCTCCATTTCAAATGTATTTTTTATTATGGAACCGTGACGACGACGGCCGCGTTAACTATAAATAGAATAGATTACGTTATTTATAAAACTCGAATGAAAGAACCGTTTAATAATAATATAATTTACATGAAATGATATAATACCTGTAAACCCGACAGACTGCCTGAGTGTCATGACAAGGATTCCAGCTGGCATCGAACACGATGACACGATTTGCACCGACGAGGTTGATACCGAGCGAGCCCGCCCGGGTCGACACGAGGAAAAGGTAAATATGCGGATTAGCGTTAAACTCATTTATCAACTTCTCACGCTCCAAAGCGTGTGTAGAACCATCTAAGCCTGCAATAAAAGTAAATAACGTATAAAAATGTAGCTATTACAAACAAAAAAATCCAAACATAATAAGAATACGTACGATAGTAATTAGTGTTCCTCTCCCAAAGACAATTTGTCCCAGGAATATAATTCCTTTCTAGAAAATCTTCAATGAGATTCAAAGTAAATAAACTTTGACTGAAAAGTAACAATCTATCTCCAAGTTTAATACTTTCATTTAATATGTAAAACAACAATTCCATCTTTGCAGAGTTCTCTATTATTCCAGGGACGTAATCCTTCAATAGTTCAGTTGCCCAATCATAAGTCACTTCTTCTGCTTTCTTGACCAAAGCCAACTCTTCTTCTCTATTCAACTTTTCTTCCTTTTCACTATCTTCTGATTCTGACTCATCGTTATTCTTCTCCTTCGAAGTCTTCCTATCCTTCCTACCCTTAGCTTTAGCTTTACTCTTCGTTTTTGACTTATCGGCTTTCTTGTTGTCCTTACCTTTACCTTTTGGTCTACCTCTCTTTGGACTTTCATCCTCAGATTCCGACTCATCACTTTTGCCATCCGCTTTAGAATCTTTTTTCTTGGGAACCTCAGGTTTTTTGTTGTTTTTAGGCGGAATTACTTCTACTGGGAAAATTTTTTTTGTTTCATCTTTGACGAGTTTTTTCGTGTCTAAATCTTCAATTTTTACTTCACCATCCGATTCAGATTTTATTTCAGTTTTTTCCTCAGCTTTTAGTTTGTCAACTTCAGTCTTGAGCTCCGTTATAGGCCATGACGTAATAGGACTGCCGGAACTGGCACTGCCCAGAGGTGTTTTAGTCTCAAGATGTGATGGGAAGTTAGGGTAAGGGCACGGGTAGTTACCGTTAGTGTTGTTATCTTGCTGATTTGGATATACCCCAGAATCCCCCAGATTCTGTGGGTAGCCATAGTTTTGATTGTCATATGGTGTTGAAGTCGTATTCTGAGAAGTAACATTTACATTAGGCTCTGTTTTAATATCACTAGTAGGATAGTTAGGCTCCATTTTAACTCTCGTCTCAACCGGTGCGCTACTTTCAGATGATTGGGTTGGAGGAATATTATTTGGATAGCCAGGATAGTTTTGCCTTTGTTGATCATATTGATTATAAGTTGTTGAATTAGGCCCATATGAGGTATTTCCTGCATACGAAGGAGGAGGAAATTGTTGATTAGGATATTCTTGTGGCGTTGGATTGCCAGAATAAGGTCCATGGGGTGCATTTGGATTAAATTCTGGATATGCAGGTTGGTTATGGTAGTTTTGATATGGGGGTCTTTGTTGATTTCCATAGCCATCTTGGTTATTAGTATATGGTTGCATGGCATTCCCCGGGAATGGTTGTTCGTTTGGTGGAGCATTGTTGTAGTTTGGAGGATATTGTTGAGGATTATTGAACTCAGCCGGAGGATTATTCCTAAATTCTTGTGGTGGCTGATTATTAGGATACTGAGGATTATTATAGTATCCCCCCGTATTTCCATAGTAGTTTCCGTTTCCCCAGTAATTTTGATTGTATCCTTGACCACAGGCAGCGTTGTTTTGAGGGTATTGATTTGAGAAGTTGTTTCCATAAGGTGGTTGTTGATAATAATTGCTGTCGTAATTTTGATTGTAGCCTTGGTTTGGGGGGTAGTACCCTGACCCCTGATTTTGATAGTTGGGATAGGGTGGAAATGATCCTGCTGGATGGTCAGGTCTGTATGCATTTGGTGGGCCGTATGGCCCGTTTGGCGGGTATGGGGCATTCCCATAGGCGTTCTGTTCCATCCTTGACGGCATTGGACCAGTTGTCGTATTAGGTGGAATTGTTGCTGCTGGCTTTTTGGAAGCGCCCTGAAAATGAAAGAAATATTGAGTTTTAGGGTAGAACATATGAATATTTTGTTGTTTTTTTTTTATGTTTATATATTTACACACCCGCGGTTTCGCATTTCGTCTATTAGCTGCCTTATTATTTTTAGCACGACCAGCCTTAGTGACACCTCCGAGTTCTTCCAAATCTAAATCTTCTTCAATAGCAGCATTCACTTCACTTCGTTTTCGCAGAAAATTGTAAAGGACATCAGGATGATTCCATATCTACAATAAAACATTTACAATTAGGATTATTTACTTAATGATGAACTATACTGAAATTTCTAATCATTTCTCTTTTTATTATTATTTTATTTATCTAACTAATAGTAGGTTATATACAAAATGCATACTATAAAAACATACCTCTAAATATTAAAAAATTAACGTATAGAAAATTAACTAGTAAGTTTTCTATTGACAGTACCTTGCAGCAAATTGCGAAAGCTTTTAATGGATTCGGCACTGAAGTGGAACGGACTACTTCATTCATGAACTGGTCATACAGTTTACGCTGTAAGGGCGTCATTCTTATAAGCAAAACATATTCTTCTTTTTGTGGTAACGTCGACTGCAGTACAGCATGGGACCTCCTGGTAACATAGAAAATAAATTATCCAGTCAGTCGCCAGTTATAAAATACGACGAAACTAGGACGGTACACAACACATATCAATCACAAAAGTTCAAAAATTGTTGCTACATTATCATATCGAATTTCGAGTTAATAGAGGTCTTTATCCATATTCACGTACATACATCATAATAAGTCAATATATATGATTTTATGCATGTATATTTTTATTACCGTATTTTTTTACTGGCACAAAAATATAAAAAAAAACTAGCTGCCGCCCCACGGTTTCACCCGCGTAGTTCCCGTTCCCGTCATCATAGGGGTATGAAAAATAGATGTTGGCCGATTCTCAGACCTACCCAATATGCACACAAAATTTCATGAGAATCGCTAAAGCCGTATCGGAGTAGTTTAATCACAAACACCGCGACACGAGAATTTTATATATAAGATACTAAATATTGTAATACAACAACAAACCTTTGAACGAATCCCACAAGCAATGAATGCAACACATGAGCACGATATCTCATAAGTCTTATGTCCTGTGGTGTGGAGTCTATGCACTGTCCGTTTTGTATCGGCCGTTCAAACATGTTGCAAAACTCGGTCTTGCTACCGAGGTAGTTAGGTCTCACGAAGTCTACCATGCACCAGTATTCCAGTAAATTGTTCTGCAGTGGATAACCTGTAAGTAGTATACAATAGTGTCAACATACGTCATTTACTGGAGGCATAAAAGTATCAATGTAATGAAGAAAATTATTTACCAGTTAACACAATTCTTCTTTTAGTCCTCATTTGTTTTAAAGCATACGATATATTCGAGTGCGAATTCTTAATGCGGTGACCCTCATCACAGATGACTAAATCTGGACCTGGTTTTACGAGTGCTTCATACATTTCTGTAAAATAACGTATCATATTTAATATGAATGATATATGTATTTACTTTAAATTAATTTTACGGTTAATTCTAAATTCTTATGTTACCATCTAAAAGTTTCTTATCTTCATCGACTTGAGGGTCTTCTTTTTTATCTTCTTTTGTATCTGCATCAGCTTTTGACTCAGGATCTTCTTTTTCAATTTTGGATTCATCAGAAATTTTAGATTGATTTGTTATGTCCGAACTCTAAAATAAAAAATAATAGATGCATTAAAACATTATTTCTGGACAACTAAAAAAGTAAACATTTTTAAAATCATTACCTGTGTGTCTTCATTTGCAGCCTCAGCATTTTTCTTTTCCTCTTTTTCAGCTTCAAGTTTCAGTTCGGCTTTCTTTTTCTTACGAGGCTTTTTATCTTTTTTCATACTAAGAAGTCTGTATAACTCGTATCCTATCATTAGTACTCCACCCATCGTAGTCCATTCCTAAAAAAAAACAATAATTTGTACATGAATATCAAACTAATAAAACCTCTAAAAAATCATCAAAGTCATAACTCATGTTTTTTTACCTTAACAACTTTGGCACGCATCTGAAGAGTTTTATGACTATCATTGAGAACATAAATGGGAAAATTTCTTTGTCTTACTTCTCCATGTGCTGACAAGGGGCTATGAGACGCATCCAGTGGAAGCCACATATTAAATTCTGCTACCTGAAATAGATCCCTTCATATTTAGTATTTTATTTAATATATACATAAATCATATAAAGCACAAATTTTACATACCCAATTCTGCAATGTGTTAATAGGCATAATACACAAGACAGTTTTAGAGGTGGTGTGCCGCAGAAATATATCACAGAAGCAAACAATTTGCAATGTCTTCCCCAGTCCCATGGAATGTGCTAAAATACATCCAAAACCGGTAGAATTCGAAAACCTCTCCACTGATTCAATTATGTTGTCAAATAGAAACCTCACTCCTCCAATCTGAAATGAATGTGATAAAAAAATTTTAATCATTCAATATATTATATGGACATTATGGACAACCACAATTTTATTCAGAATATATTTGTTCTTTATTTTCCATAAAGATTGAATTTAAACTATATATGTAACTAAATACTAAAACACCAAAATATTTTCTTAGTACCGAAGACAGCATAGCTATTGTTAGAATTTATAAAATTACCTACCTACTGACAAACTTCTGAAAATAGGGTAGCTTGTCATTGAACAATTTCTTTTTAATATCTCCAAGGTACAATCTATCTCTATACCAAAATCAAAGAAATTGGATTATGAGGTTTATAAGAGAAAACGTAACAGACAGACCAAGTAACTTTCGCATTTATAATATAAGCTTAACTTGTTTGATTGTGCCACAAATAACGTTATTTGGCGAATAAAATCCTATGAACAAGTAACAGTCTCAGATAGGAAACTTAAATCTAAACTAATATTTTAAATGCGAAAGTAACACTGTCTGTCTCGCTTTCACGCTAAAACTACTGAACCGATTTATATGAAATTTGCTACACATATAGTCTAGAACCACGGGGAGGTAGTAGGTAGTATACATAGAAAATTCTTTGTTTTTACCTACCTGGTGAGGCTTTATAACTCTTGCAATCTGTGGTGCCAAAAATATGTCTTCTTCATTTTCTGGATGGCCCATGTTGATCAAGACTCGACCTTGTTCATCTGGTTGATTGTATGTATCATTTACATGAAGACCTGAAACGGAAAATACAATAATATAAACTTTTTAAACAAGAATAGTCTGTCAAATTAGAATATTTTATATTTTACACTGATTATATTTGCCACTTGGTTTAATTCAGGGAGTGCGCAGGTAAAACCAGTGCTGAAATTAGCTTAGCAATATTTTATTTTATTTGGATAGAAAAATAGGTAAATTTCAGTATCATACCGGAATTATTAGGATCTTCATCTGCTTCTGGACTAGGCGGCACTTCTGAATCTGACAGCATTATGCAATCATCAGAGTCTGAAGACGAGGACGACGACTCCTCCCCACTGCTACTATCGACAATTTCTACAACCTAAAATTAAAATTTAGGTTTAGTCAGACTGGCTGGGAAGCTTGGTCAGCAACCCCACTGGTTGTAGATTTGTTATTTTAATATCTGTAGGTATGTATTTAGAAGTAGCATGTGTAGAATACATCAGTTATCTGGTTACCATACAAGCATTTCTTTTTTGGTATTTTTGGAATCAGATTGACTGTGTAAATATTATTCAGTATTTTCATTTACATATTATTTCCATAGCTCTGCATAGTTTGGGATCACATAACAACTGACTCAGAATTACAAATAATACATCATACCTCTTTGCGTTCAGCTTTCTGATCAGTTTTTCCTAATTTGAGAGCTGTTGCTGATGTTGTGGGCTTTGAAATTTTCGTTAATTCAACTTGCCCCTGTTTCGTAGAAGTCTTCTTCACTTCACCTGATGGTAATTTTACTAGAACTGTGTTGGGTAAGCTGGAAAAGTCAAAATTATTTATTAATCATTTGAGTGTTTATGTCTAAGGTAGTATAGATGCATTCTAAAAAAGTATCATACTTCAGTTTCTGTCCAGGTAGAGACTTCTTTAAAAGAGATGATCCACCTTGAAGCAGTGATAATGTTTTCTGATGTATTTTATTTTGCCTATTTTGAGCAATTTGCCTCTGCACCTGTTGATGTAAACAAAAACAAAAAAATTCAATACAGATTCAGATATAATAATATACATTGTTTCGAAATTTACATGACACCCACTTTAGTTAGACCACCAACTACTATGTGTACATAATATGTATTGCGAGTTGAATTTACCTCTCTTATAATCCTTTGTTGTTCTTGAACACGAGCCAACCGCTCAGACTCTTGTCGTTGAGCGGCTAGAGTTGATGCATCTAAGTTCTTTTCATCCATGACTTCTCTGATGTTGCGACGTACATTAAGAGCATTTGTGTTCAGTTTTATCTAAAAAGATAAATATGAGCATCTACAATACAATATTATAAGTCTCAAGAGTATATTTGACTTTTTAAACAACATTTAAGTACATGCCTTACAAAAATGGAAGTGCTTAACTTTGATCTAATATGAGAGCAAGACTAGACTAAATAAATAATAAAAACTATGAATATGTAGTAGATTAACCATACAAATAGAATTAGCATTAACTTTCCTGTCATTATTTACATAGCTAAGTTTTACAATATGATCAATTTTAAATTTAAGTATGTAGGATATATAAAAATCTATCCTACCTCTTCTTCACTTTCTGGTTTTTTATCACTCTCATTTTGTGAATCGCCATCTTCATCTTTCTTAACAGGTTTCACACTTATTTCACCCATTTCTTTTAATTTTTCTGTAATATCAAAGTCCTGACTGCTCTCTTCTTGTTTTATATCTAATAAATCTTCAGCAGTTTTTTCCGAACACAACTCGCCTTCCTCTAATTCAGATATTTCTACATTTTTAGTAAGATCCAAATCTCCTTCATTTATTATATCACTAATTGAAAGTGTTTTGGGTTCCTCCGATGCTGTTGGTTCTGGATCAGGTTCTGGTTCGGGCTCAGGTTCAGAGTTCATTGGTTGATCTGCAGGACTCTTTTCATCATCATTTTTAGGTTTCTGTTTAGCTTCTACTATATCTCCTGTTTCAGGGTCAATATAGCTCTCATTTTCTTCACTAAGTTCTTTCACAGCATTTAGGTTAACCTCAAATTCTTCTTCAGATAAACCATCACTGTCAGACTTATTGTCTTCACTTGAGAAGTCACTTAATTCTAGAATGTTGTTACCTACTAAGCTGCGTATTGTTATACCAGTGTCTTTTTTGAGTTTCTTTGTGAAATCATGAAAGCTTTTGACAGCTTCCATTTTTCTCTTATGGCTCATAGGCCTGGATCTGGGAACTGCGCGACGCCGAGGGTTCATGGCAGCCGCTTGAGCGAAGTGAGCGCGCTGTATCCTTGCGATGGTCTCGTCGTCATCATCACTGTCCCACATTTCCTCCTCTGATTCATCGTCATCATCCTCAATCTTGGCCTTCATTTTAATCTTCGTGGAATTCGTGCCACCGGTATCATCCATCATAGGCCGATTAATTTTACACTATTTGGGATCCATTAATTATCAGCCGCGAGTCATTACTCCAATTGTCATTTTCACAAATGAAACACTGAAATACAATTACATTTACTGATCATAAATGTACACTTATTTAGGATTTGTAGTAGTTTCTTCCTGAGACACAAATAAATCCTTCTTTTCCTTCAGGTTGTTTCTTTGTAGATATATATCAGGACGCGGCATGAAATATGAAGAGAAATATGCCGGATGGCACACAGAATCACATATCGCACTGGATTATGACAAATAGAAACACTTATTCTGCTATTAATTTGTAATTATCGCTAATAAAATAATGTCTGCAATTAAATTTTAGGAAGCCATTACTTCCGCAATAAATAGCCTATTCAACTATTCTATAGAAGTTGTGTATTCGACAAGCGTGTTTACAAAAATTATAGATGGACGACTACGTCATGAAATGTCATGTAGACTTTATAGATAACAGTGAATAAAGCATATAATTGTATGACATATCTTAGCTAAATGTCAGTAATTGTACAGGGAGATTTATAAGATGTCAAAGAAAATACATCCTTGTTGTCACATAACAACACGTCTAAAAACATATTAGCAAATATTTTTATTGAATGGCAACATTATTGATTTTCTGAAGAGGGTTGTCATGAATAAGTCTATGGTAAAATTTAACAAACCCAACAATTGTCTATGTATTCCATCTTATTAAAATGGGCTAAAACATGCGCAGCATCTTTCTTGTCCGCGTAAAGGTGTAAAAACCATATGAAGCTAACGCATTTTTGTCCTTTCACAAAAATGCCCAGCAATTTTAATAAGTTTATAAATGCTAATAAAACAAGTTCTTAAATTCTTCTTAAATAAATATAATTTACACGCTTGGCCAGTTGGCCTATTTGATCCTAGAGCAACTTGAAGATTGAGGAACTAAATTTTTAAGTTTAATGTAATTAATTTACTACTTTTCAGGATCTAGTATTTCACATAAATAAGTTTTATAATTTCATGAGACTGCGGGGGTTTTACAGGAAGGGATAGATTTTAAATATTCAAAAACTTTATAAACAGGATCACAATGAGATTCCTTGTTGTGATGGAATAGGTACATAATTATTATCGTAGTCATAATAATTATAATTTTTTAAATAACTCTAAGGATGAACTATGAGAATCACAAAGGCGTCTGTGCTTAAATGCATCGCAAAATTATTTGAATTCAACGGGTTTTTTTAGGGTTCCGCTAATATTACTCCTAGGCGTCATGATAGATAATAGCGGGCGGACTATTATCAAAATATAATTTATTTTGACTAACTTCAACGTTTGGATCAAGTTGTATTGTTCATACTTAGTTAAGAGAATCCGCGCACGAATCGTCCCGTTATATATATATCAATCATAACATTTCAAATCATGTCTCATGCCAAGAGTTATGACTTAAAATTCACCTTATTGAAAAATCCTTTTAACTCACTGGTAGGTACTGTACATTATATATAATTAAGTATATAACTATAGGGATCACAAAAATCAAATATTTCGATTTTCTCAATTTATTTGGCAACATAATATAATTTATGAACAACTAAAGCTTTCTACATTTAATCATTTTTATGCAGCTGCTACGACACGCCTTTCTCGAAGTCTGAGGCGACGTTCACGTTCAAATTCTTTCATACGAAGAATATAGCTGAAAATAAAAACAGAAATATGAATATCTTCTTACATAATTGACACAGCAAATGGAAGTAAATATTGAGTTTCGATTTTAGTCAAACATAAATAGTTAAAAAATATGGGCTAGTAGTAAGTTGAATATTTTTGAAGTACTTATTAAAATTTTGATCAAAGGAATATTATTAAAAAATAATTTAATACTCCAAAAATCACTACATACTCTTCATGTTCACAGTTCAAGTAATGATGCTTTTCATGGGCACATTTGTACAGCATAGGCATGTTCTTGTAACGGCATTGCTGGTATTCCAACAAATAATGAGAACAAAAGTCCCTATATTTTGGTGGGATCTTGGCAGACACTAGGGCATCCTCTCTAGCAATCATTTCTGAAAGAAAAACATTAAAATAAATAAAAAATCATACTAAGATACTTCATTCAATGGTTCAATATATTAATTCACGCTGGCCATATAAAAATTTTATCAGCAGCATTAATCTCAAATATATTAAACTGGGTTTTTAAAATAATGATATTAGTCCATTAATTCTGAACCAACAATACCACTGAGAAGTGAAGAAACATTTATTGGCATTAAAATTATAACAATGCTTGTTCTCTTTCGGGAAAAACAAACATAATAAACTGATTGGATTTATATTATCAATGCTTATAATAACCACTATTAGTATATAGTTATGATATCAATATCAGTGCCTTGTAGAACCAATACCTAAGAATATTATTGTGCCTGTACCCGCTGACTCTAACCTAGAGAGTTTAATTATGTAACTTTTATTTTCTCCTTTACTCTAAACTAATATGTTTAACTATACGGTAGGTACATTATTTAGTCGCTTGGATCCTATGAATTACCTCGTTCTTTTCTTTCGTAGGGAAATCCAGCTTGATGATCGAATGTTGGTTTATCGTCCATATAAAGATCAACATCTCGAGCGTTAAAAGATCCCATTATCTGCCCCATTATAAGGTTATAGATAATACAATTTCTATATTGAATCCACTAGCTCACGGTTGCGAGAAGTCAATAATTTCTAGTGTTTCTTGAAAATTGTTGTGAATCGTTTGACATAAAGTGAATTGAATGTTTGCTGACTTTTCTTCATATTTTGTTCCTTTTCTTTACGTGCTATCTCTCACTCTGTTTCTGAGTTCTGGTATTGCCATGACTAGATACGGCCGAAAAAGCCAAAATAATTGCTGCCGATTTTAGTTGTGTGTAAATGTGTTCATATTAATTAAAAAACTATTATTTATACCAGAGTATTTATATCATAATATTATTGCTGAGATAATCACGTTAAAGTATACATATAGCATAATTATTATTATAATGGATTGGTTTGCAATAAATAAAAGAAGGGTAGTACGGAACTAAATCCGTGTGAAGCAGCTAGCTAGAACAAAGACAATTAGACCTCATTCGCACGAGAGTTTTTTGTTTTTTTTAACGGACGTTAAAAAAGCGTTGGCGTTCCCAAGTGCCATAATATGCTCTATTTCCAATGCCCAAAGTTGAAAATGCAACACCGTTCGATAAAAAAGCGTCGCGTTTTAAAAACGCTGTTGTGTGAATATACTTACAAATAGGAATGCAATTGTTGTATATGAACGCTTTTTTAACGCCCGTTAAAAAACTCTCGTGCGAATGAGGGCTTATAAAGTGAGTAGGTAATTTTGCAGGTAGTTTAAAAATTAATTTAACTACCCTCGTCTCGACAGAACTTAGCACAAAATTGTAAATTAGTCTGAGGATTGAGAATTATGCCTTAAATCTAATTATTACTTTAAACTTAAAAAAACACATGCAGGAAATGGATATCCGGAAAAGATTCAAATTACAAAAACTTTTGATTTTGAAGAGTATAGGAAAAGGAACTTATGGGTAAGTTTAAAAGTAGGTAATATCTTATTAATAACAACAACTTAAATATACATTTTATATACTTGGATTTATTTTCAGAAATGTATATTTATGCGAAAAACGTGACAGTAATTTACTGACTATAGTTAAAGATATTGAGTTAAATATTAAAATTCAGGATCATAAACAGGTATCATGTTTCTTTTATTCTTACATACCTACCTACTTTTAATAGTTTTCCTTCTCTAAGCATCGGTGGCAAGCAATACTTATAATTGTTATTTCACGTTCATTTCAGGATATAACAAATGAAGTAAAAATTTTATCCACAATTAATCATCCAAATATTATTGGGTTTTATGATTGCATATATACGGATAAGCATGTCATGATATCAATGGAGTATGCCACTAGCGGGAATCTAGCGGAGTACATGTATCAGAGATGCCCAAAATTTATTAAACAACAGGTTGATAATCATATAACTGATGAAGTAAATTTGCTAATTAACATATTTTTAAAACCCTATTTTAAATCTTTTACCTCTTCTATATCGAAATACATTTTCGTTATATTTTGTTTGGAAATCAGATATATGATTTACCCGATATTCCTGTGATCGTTATTATCATTGTTGGTATCTTTCAGGAAATACTTTTCTACTTTTGCCAAGTCCTTCTTGGAGTAAATTACATTCACAATTTGGATATAATTCATAGGGATTTGAAAGCAGAAAATATTCTGTTAACGGGAAAGCACGGAGTTGTAGTCAAAATAGGCGACTTCGGCATTTCAAAAATGTTGGCGAGGTAGCTATGGATTTCCGTTATTGACGTATTTTATTGCATTTAAAAATTGCTACATTCCTACTATTGATTTTTTAGTGCCAAGAAAACGTCAACAGTTATCGGAACACCTTATTACTTAGCTCCTGAATTATGCGAGGGAAAACCATATGATACAAAAAGCGACGTATGGGCTCTCGGTTGCTTACTGTATGAAATGTGTACCCATAAAAGAGCATTTGAGTCGGAGGTAATAAATTTAACATAATGGGATTTTATTAAAAAAAACATTTAAGTATAACGGATTTGTTTTTTTGTAGACTCTAGTGGGCTTAGTAAAAGCTATTACAAGTGGAAGTGTGCATCCAATAGATACAACTGTTTATGAGAGAGCAATGCAGGACCTTGTTGACTCAATGTTATCCATTTTACCTGATAAAAGACCTACGATAAAGGAACTCATGGGACGAAATATAATACTACCTACAATATACGCAGTATTTTTGGACGCTGGAAATGACGCCTTATTGTACGTAAAAGCTAAGGAATTTTTGAATTATGTTTAATTTTAGAATGTTAAATGATATTAGACAATAAAACATGACATGTAATTGTGAGAAAAATAAATTTATTTTAGTAAAACAGAATAACATGGTTTTATCTTTATGACCTGTCATTATGTGACATAAAAGTAATAATGAGAGTGCTTTTGAAAGCATTCAGACTACGTAGAAGTATCAGGTATGTATCTGTTCTTTTACCATATCTAGTGTAGTATCTTACTTCAAGCAAAATATTGATGTGTAGTATCATATCTAACTCTGTTCTTTCCAGTACAAAATACTGTTTTAAACAAAAATATGAGGTAAGTCCTTAGTAGTATCTGTTCTTACAGCTAGGGATTTTGTTGGAACCTTATTGCCCATTGGTGTTATCAGTCTCCATTTCCTCATCGTCCTCTTCTGAAATATCAAGATAAAATTAGTCATCACACAAAATTTTAAAGCCCTTTACTTTTAGTGGCCCAGTACACTTAATTTGTGAAGTTTTGATTAATTTCGTTGAAATATGATTTCAATTCATGTCACATATAAAAATACTAAATTCAATTTATATACTGGGCCACTAAATAATCTGAAGTCTTCTCCACTTGGACGATCTGAAAATACAAATTGGAATCTTATTCATGGCAGAAACAATAGTTTTGTCATACCAAATCAATGGATCCAATCATAAACATGACATCATAACTATGAACAAATGTAATTTTGTGTTTAATTTTATTATGAACATTATATTTTTGGTTACTGATAGCAATTTATTTATTATCTTACGTTGTCCATTAGACTGTGTTTGAGGTAGTGGTTTCTGTCCAGGAATTTGACCTGATTGTAACATTCTGGTCAGCCTTTCAACCTCCTGCAGAGATGAAGCATTTTTGATTGCCTCTCTGATTTTGTGAATTTCTTGAGGAGTAAGATCTGGAAAATAAATCAAATTAATAATCATCATTTTTTTTGTTTCTGTTAAATGGGGTTACTTGAGAGTCTTGCCTTCTAAGCCAGTCTATAAAAATATTCTAATTTATTCTTATCAGTTTTTCTTATTTGTACCTGACCTGGTAACTTGACACAATTATGCATGTACATAGTATTTTCTGGGATTTATTTTTCATTAATATATCAAAAAAATACTTACTTGTGACCTTAGGATCTGGTATGTTACCACCGGGTACAAATGTTTTAGCTTTTCTTGTGATTTCCTTTTGTATTTCTTTTCCTTTCTTACTTTTGAATAAGGCATTAGCTTCCTCCCTCTCCTTCTGTTTTATTTTTCTGAAGTCCAATAATCTTACCTCAGGTAACTTATATGCAACATATGCTCTGTAAGCAGAAGGTACATATTGATAAAACCAATAAAGTGCATGACAGTTTCGCAATGATATAGATCTCAAATTTTAGCTCTAATGGAAGCTTCTATTTGTATAATAGTGTTTAAACTACTAACACAATGAATACAAGCTATTACTACATCCAACAAAGAATTTATAAATTTTGATAGAAGTATTAAGGCAGCAATAATTACAGTGATTTAATTATATATCAACATTTATCTGTATACCGAACTTTATTTACCTGTAGTGATTCTTATTTGACACTGGATTGTGGAGAAGTGACAGAGTTCGTAGGTTTGTTAAAGTTCCCAAAGGGTCTAAATCACCAAGCTCTGATATATTGTTGTTGGTAAGTATTAGAGACTCCAAATTTGGTAAATACTGTTCTAAATTCTCACCGATTCTCCTGTAAAATATGCAAATAATTTATACATGATTGATTAACAAACAGATTACATAAAAAAGTTTTTAATTTTAGAGCAACATTTTGACGTATATGTGGTACCGGCCAAACCCGATTTAAGGACAAACTAGTTTTGCCTAGGCTCAACTAGTTCTTCCTATACGTGATAGGATTAACCAGTATAGCCTAGTCCGAACTAATTTGTCCCGATAGGATAGACCAGTTTAGACTAGGCCAAATATGTACTAGGCATTTATAATAATTGACATAATACTCGTATGATTATTGCTTTTTCATAAAAATCTGTATTACTTGTTAAAGTATGATTGTTTGTATTACCATATAATTGAGACATTATTGCTTCTATTAAAAAAAAACATTTATTATTTGTTAAATATGGTATGATTGTTTGATTTAGTACCATATGCATTATATCATGGTCAAATTATTGTAAGTGAAATAAGCAGCATAAATTGTAGGAGTTAGGTTTTGAATATCTGTACCAAAACACTTACACAATTCGGTTACTATTTAGTAATAAGCATTTTAGCCTTTTCAATAGCGGGAATCCATCAAGTTTCCTGACATCATTATCTGAGAAATCAATGGTATCAAACTGGTCTAATGTAGCCCCCAAGTTTTCAATCTGAGGAATCTTGTAGCCTGAAAGCAGAATTTATATTAGGTAAGTACCTACTGTTCTGAAACGCAATCAAAACTAGATATTTAACGCAACATAAAAATTTTATGTTTGGTCCGGTTTTCTAAGTCTCGTAACTAACAATTGGCTTTTCATTAAAATTATAAGAGCTAAATGCTTATAATTAACGATTATATAGGTATATTGTAGGAAGCAAAAACTAACCTCTTAGATCCAATTCTCGATCCCTACAGGCATTCATGAATTGCATAGAATTTTGTATCAGTTCGGTGGTTAACTTCACCATTTTTAAAGTAATTACAATAAATCAAAATACACTCCACAAAGTACTTTCGGTTATAGGAACTCAGTCAAAATAACATACGCAACGCAAATCGAAACCAACCACACAACACAAGAGAAAAGACAGACGCAACTCAAGTAATGTTGCCAAATTGAAAGCAAACATAACAGCCAGAAGTTAGCGTCAGATCCGAACAAAAAAGCACCATTTTTTCCAGAAAGAAGCTTAAATAATAGCTCAAACTATACATTAAATTTAAACTCGTTATAATACAATTAATAACTTTAAAATTTTTACTGTTTGGACTGGAAATCTAATACCAAAATGCGATGAGGTTTGATAAAAAAAGGAATGTAAAACTATCCACTAATAGGCAGAGAGAATATTATGTTCTAATCATATCGTGATTAGATATCTTGGCAAAAAATAACATTGACGCTACAGGCAGTCTGTAAATTAAACCAAAAAAAATGTAGCGCAGTCATATTTTAATGGGAAAAAGTTGCAGATATGGCAACAATGGACCTAAGCGCGCGCAAGGCACTTTGGCTTTCAGAGAAAAATAAACCTGGATGTTTGAAATCTGCCATCATTTTGATGGCCGAATTTGCAGTCATGTTGCAATCCATATAAAACATAATAATTATTTATTTATTCTAATGGATGAATTTATTATAGATATTTAATATAGGTATTACGCTTCACAAAGTTGCTTTTGCTGAGAGGAGTCGGCAATGTTTTCAACATTGAAGGTGTGTTAATAACCGAAAAGTATTGAAGAAAAAGTTGACAAGCCGGTTGGCTTTGTGGTTAGTGACTCTGTCTTTTAAGCCGCCGGTCGTAGGTTTGAATCCCGCCCAGGACAAACATTTGTGTGCATGAATACGTTGTTCTGGGTCTGTCTGTGGGTAATTATCTATATAAGTAATTATGTATTTAAAAGTAGTATATCGTTACCATAATTTGCAAACTTATTTCTACAAATTTTCGTGAAAAAGTGGAGCTATTAGGTTTAAAAATTAAGGTCTCAATATTATACTTATTAGCTACCTATCTGGTTACCATATCACAAGCTCTGTTGATATTAGTTTGGAATCAGATTGGCCATGTCGGAAAAATATCCCAGGATAATTATTGTTATATTTTGGCTGTTATTCTTCCGGGTCACGTAAAAATAGGTCGCTGACTTTTATTCAAGCCTAGACCGCCAGTCTTTATGCCTATGTTACAGGATACCTATCCAATTAAGCACAGCTTTATTTTTTATGACTTCTTTATAGCGCAGTAAACGGCAGGATAACGTCCACAATAAATTCACGCGCAAATCCTTCCAAACCTTGACGTAGCGTAAAATTATCTCCATTTCAGCTACCTACTGGTTCATTCAGATAGGATATTAATCTCTTTGTTGCGGTAGATGGATCGCTCTTAGTCAGTTACTTCGTAACGCACCTCTTTAATACCTCTAGTTATATTATTTTTCCAACGATCAAAAGTTCCTATCTACTAGATTTTTCATAAATTACTATGAAAAATCTAGCGCAAGCCTATCTAACGCGGCGTTTTAATAGGTAGATACTTTGTGGGACGCAAACTTAATCTTTACAATCCTACCTATTTTTTAGCTTCTAAGTGAGCTTGTGTTATGGTAACCAGATAGCTAAGTAATATACAATACAATACAATACAAAACAAATACGCTTTATTGGTCACGTATAATATACTATAATACTCTTTAAATACATACATATTATAGATTTGCATCCAGACACAGAACAAACAGACATATTCATGCATACAAATGTTTGTCCTGGGTAAGATTCGAACCCACGACCCGCGGCTTGAAAGTCAGGGTCACTAACCACAAAGCCAAGCGCGCTGTCATCATCATATCAGATAGTGAACTATGTATATACCTACCTTCACATACACTACAAGCAAAACTACAGCCAGCCTCTTAGCTTTTCTTCGTATCTAATACCTAGTGACGTGAATACATGGGCTATTCTAACAAAAATAAAATATGTTCGGGGATGATGTAGGACATTCCATATTTTATTGCTTGATTTAAGAATTCTGGCGAGACGGGGTCTTTTCATGATATAAAACAGTAACAATACCAGGTGTGATCATTAAATTATTTTGATAGCCACGTAAAGGCCATGCAGACCTAATTCCTAAAATACCTAATCGTCTAACTTCCATAATATTTTTATGATAGACATCATTTATTTCTAGGTCTGCGATTATTTTATGGTAGGTTTTTGCCAGGTACCTAATACTTTTTTAAAGGGTAGGTTAGAGGCTAGAATGTACCTATACCATATAATATCTAATTTTCTATAGGTACCTACCTATTTAGAATTACTTTTACTACGTATTTCTAAGAATTGTGCATATACATAGGTAGAATATCTAATGGCCATTTTTGTAACTAGATAAGAGGTCTATCAGGCCTAATAAGCTATGTCAACAAATTTTCATTAGGTTTCATCAAGGGAAAGAGCCTTGAAATGCTCCTTACCTTACATACAATAAACCCTTGTGAAAGTGGGTGGGTGGGTATTTCTGAATTGCAGGCCTCCCGAAAGGTTAACATTCAGAAGCATTTCAACATTTTTGGGAAAATATTATAGATTTGAACTATAACTACCTACTCAGATAATGTAATCTGTTTTATTAGGAATGTTCATACATATCGTCTAAAGCCACACCTTCGAGTGGTAGGTAGGTATGTCAACTTGGCATCATTTTCCCAAGTAGGTATGTTCAATCAATATTTTCTTTGCTTAGGTTAGGGGTGCTATCGAATATTTATTGTGAATAGGTGGGTACTGTTGGTTTTCTAGACAAACTGTGTACCTAATAGACTAGGTTGCTAAGCTGACATTCCAGGTGATAAATTAGAAAATGTCATTGCATTGCTGCACGCGACGAAAAGCGCAGGTTTAAGTGGTTTATGTATGTATTGTCTCTAGGTAATTTATGATCGTACCTAAGGTGACTTTCATCCTTCGCAAATATAATAAAAAACTCTACCAAATATAGGTAATATTTTGTTTTAAGTCTTGAACTATGTAAAATACAATTTCTTTGGAAAGTAATAGATACGCAAAAATCATTGTGATTGTTATAAATAATATGTAATCGTGTCGAATTATGATGAATGATAAATGTACCTACCTACCTACCTAAAGAAAATTATCTCGTGGCACATACAAAGGCTTTGTTTCAGCAATCCGCTAGAAGATTTAACCTGTCTTACTAATTCCACACCCCTAAGGAAGATTTGCGAGAACTATCTTCGGCACCTACTCTCCAGTTAGATCCAATTTAGAAATGGGTCAACAAATAGAGACAATTCGTGAAGTTGTTAGCTAAGTTTGTATGTCAGGTAAGTTTACCTATTGGCGAAGTTTCCTGTTTAGACACGTCACCACATGGTTATATTGTCGTAATTGAATTTTATCGTCTAAACTAAAGTCAGTATTTACTTTAACTGATTTAGATTCGAACTTTTTAACATAGAGTTTGCTGTTATACTTTCCGAGAAATAATTAGTGTGGTGTAGATATGTTATCTGGATACCAGTTTTCTATACAATATACATAATAATATTTCCATGATGGTGAGCCTCATCAAAATATTATCGAGATCATTTAATTATCCTCAATCCATAGATTTGAAAACTTTTTTAAATAGTTTGAAATTTTCATGCTTTGAATTTGAGTCAACTAATTATTAGATATTATTTTCGGTAGGGTCACTGAGTTAAAATAATAAATTTTATATAAAGAAAATATTTCGATGGTAAAATGATATACCCAACTGTTACTGATTTTAAACTAGGCAGCCTAGTTAATATAACTTACGATTAAAGTGTAGTGCTAATTAAGTGTCAAAGGAAGCTCACCTAACTTGCAACTGACTGTGAAAAGCACTGCATATTAATTAATTAATTTTCTCACACAAGTATCTTATCTTGAACATGATAGTAGTACCTTACAATTTAATGGCGATATTCGTATACCATGCAACATCACATATGTTTGCGATAAATGATATAACTGGGGATCGAGATTGGTTGAGATATTGAGGTTACATTACATTATTACCAGCGCTCAGGTTTATTTCACAAAACTCTACACGTAACGTGGTAGCTCACACGGAATACAGACCGTTTTATCTTCCGCATGTGAGCCTCTGAAAATATCGTAAGTGATATTTTTCCACCAACTTCATAGTGCTGTAATAAAGACTGATTGTAATAACGTACCATCGTAACTTATCTGCTGTCGAGAGTAACCCCAGAAACAATGAACGAGTAATTATTTAAGCAATATAACATGATAGTCTTATTGTTTTTATTAGATACATTTATAGGTATTCATTATTATAAATGTGAAAGTACGGATGTTTGTGACACCAATTTCTGGACGAATGTAAGATACTATTTTCAATTCATAAAAATTTCACCTCTGTAACAATCACGTATTACTGAAGGTGGGTAAGCGCATACCTTCAATCATCATCATCATCATCACCAGCACATATACGTCTCCACCGAGGAGCCCCCCCTTACATCGAGGGGGATTTTAGGCCGTAGTCCACCACGCGGGCCTAGTGCGGATTGGCGGACTTCACATGCCTTTAATTGTGACATCTCGGGCATGTAGGTTTCCTCACAATGTTTTCCTTCACCGAAAGCCAGTGGTGTGAACCGTACGTAAGTTTTTATAAACTCAGAGGTACGGGCCAGGGATTTGAACCTGCACCCTCATGATCGTGAGTCGGTGCGTTCCCAACTGATCCACCACGGCTTTTACATACCTGCAATACAACTAATAAACATAGGTACCTTTTACAAACAGAAAAGTTTGTGAGGATAGTTGTATAGATTTGTTACTCCTTCACGAAACAACAGTTTAAGGGATTTTGTGGAAACTTGGCGCACTCGTAGACGTACCTACATTCTAGGTAGAATGCTTTAAGGTTGAAGCTAGTACTATATTTTATGAAATTATTTGGTTATTAATATTTCAGGTAGGTATAATATGGTAAATTTTGTAAGTTATACATATAACTCGTTCATTTTAACAGATGAGTTTTTTTAATCTTTGCACCGAATGAAAACCTACCTACTAAACTTCAAAGTAGGTATTTTTATTACATCAACGTAAAAAAATCAACCTTTTTTTGTTAATGAGGCCCATAATAACAAGGAAAATTTACAAAGGTAAATTTCCGTTATACTTAAAATCAAATATTTTTCACCCATAATTATTAATTTATATAATAAATAACATAAGAGTGGGTATTGTACCGACATGTAATATGCTTAACATTCAAAAGTAAACGATCTGGAAAACTAGGGTACCCGTATTGATTCAAGAACTACATTCTGTCCTAAGTACATTTACAAATGTAAATTCGTACGTATATGTGAATGTGAAATCAGGACATCCCGATGCGGTAGTAACAAAGACACGTAGTTATTATCATTAGCAATAGTATGTGCTATTATGCAGTCATATACGATATCTATCAGTGATTGTTGTGATAAGCGGACACGCTATGGCGCGGCGCGGTCGTGTTTACAGACACGAAACTTACTAAAGTAGGATTGTATAGGCTACGTACCGGGGAGCTCTACGCGAATAACATACCTATAGTTGTTTTGAGTCGTTTCGCGACGGTCGTAGAGCTGCAGGCTGCCATGCCAGTCTGCTCGTCGCGTTCCGAATGCCCGCCCGCCTCAACGCTCTACGAAGCGACTACGAGCTACGACGCGTAGCGCGGCTCGACCCGTAGCGTTTGTTCTCTAAAACAAGTTTTAGACCCTAACAAATTTAAGGTTATCAATTACTCTGTACAATTTATATGGACAAGGATAATTTATAAGTTATTTTATCGATGTGTATGTCAGTTTTGTTTGTGGAAATTACTCGCTTGGAACGTAACGTTATCGTGCTAAATACTTAAGTAAATAATGAGATCAAGTGTTAAAAAGTGTGTTGAATGTGACCGTTTTAGTGTTTTGTAATGTTTTCCTTGTAAACTATTCTATAAGGTGAGTTTAAGTCATGATTTTATTTAGGAACGTATTTTAATATCATGTTTAATCGTCTGAGACTTTAAATAAAATATGCTTTCTGGTTGATGTTAATTCCTAATAATATTAAAATAATTAAGTATATCCTTAATATACCTATAAGTGTTATGGGTTGAAGGTTGGATCTTAAGCTTAGTTCTATAGAAACCGGCTCTCAAGTGCAACTGGGGACTGCCCTACACTGGTGGTAGTGGGTAATATTTTTTCATAATAATATCATTGTTGCTATACGATCATAATAAAATATTAATTACAAATGTCCGATCGTCCTCTTAAAACTCATAAAGGTACTAATGTATTACAATGTATAGATAGTACGTATACTTACTATGAAGTCAGAAACAATGTAGACTAAATTGGATTTACCTTCTCAAGTTTAACAACACTTAAATTAAACTCTTCTCAAAGTGGAACCATCAATTGGGTTATGTCTTTGTTTCATATACCTACCTAACCTATTTATTGCAATACAGTATATTTTTAACGTTTTGCTTAGTGCATGTATGACTACGGTAGCCGCTTCCCATTAGGTGGGACCGTATGCCTGTTTGCCACCCTTGTGGTATAAAAAAAAATTACTTTAATTTATTTATAAAATAGTGGCTCCCCGCGGCTTCGCCCGCGTTCCCGGGGGATCTTCAATTTTCCCGGGATAAAAAGTAGCCTATGTCCTTTCTCAGGCTCTGGATTATCTGTGTACCAAATTTCATTTAAATCGGTTCAGTAGTTTTAGGGTGAAAGCGTAACAGAGAGACAGAGTTACTTTCCCATTTTTAATTAGTATATGGATATAAGTAAATAATAGAAGGTAAGTACAAATAGTTGTTTTGTTACAAGAAGTCATAAAATTAATATACATATAATTATTATTCATTGTTATCTTTATAACGATTTATAAACTGGAATTATCTTAAAGGCTCTTAACAAATAATGGAGGTTTTTACCCACGTTCTTTTTATATTGTTATATTTTTATTGTACTTTTTTATACGGCTTTGTCTTAAAAGGAAATCATCTAAAATATGTCTCTAGCATTTAAATCGTGGGACTTACCGAAACATAAAAAAGGAGACATGGCTTTCACCAAAAATAACAGAAAATATTTCCGTGTTGATATGCTCCCTTCATAATTAAAACAACAATATTAAAGTAAATACCTACACATAAACATACTAACAGAATTTATGTCCAGATATAGTTTTATATCATACTTAACTTTTCTGTTTACGTTTCTAGGGTTACATCCGTAAAAGGAAACGAAATCCGTATTGGATTATTTATTTTCCCATTTCGTCGACATTTACTGACATATTTCTGAAACGTGTACCTAACGGATTTGAATTGAAAATGGTTCAAGTTATAGTAGAGATTCCTAGATAGTTACTAGATGTATAATTGTTTTGGAAAAGTTATCGACAAATATGTTTTTGTATAGGTATGTTTATAACTATGATAACATTGATGTAGGTTCGGTAATGAAACTGACATAAGAGCATTATTTAAATCAGGCTGTGCTTTCTTCAATTCCACATACCTACCAAACGATGCTCCTTATACTTACGAACCGTAGTGTAATTCTTTATGATTTGTCAATAAATCTTAGAGCGCCTATTTGAATAAAAAACACAGAAACACAAATATGTTAGTATTTTATTTTTATTTAGTTAATTACTTACTGTGGGACGGTTATCTCTATGATGTTTGTCAGTACATAGATATAAGTAAGAGGCTTAACTGCTGTCAATCAAATATGTTATGAAAATACATAAAGCATTTTATTATTTTCAAATGTTTTTCCAATAATATAATTCATATTATTGCGTAAAGTAGTGGGTAGCCAAGTAGGCTTAATAATTATAGGATTTCTCAGCCTTGAAGACATTCGGAGATATCTTGTTAGTTATTTTTAGAGTCTGTGAAAGGTACGTAACGTCAGTAGACCATACGACTGCTCCTGAAGGTATAAAGACAAAATAAATTTATTTATTCAGTTTGACACAAAATGTATCTTCATAAATTAATTATACATAGTTTATTAACTATCTGCTAACCTCTTACCATAGTGCAAGCGCTGCTTAGTTGGGGTCAGATTTATCCGTCGTCGTATCTAATTATGCCAAGATATTAAATGGATATCTACCCAGCTATATATATACCCGGTTGAGGTAAACTATCCCACGAATACCATTGATTTTAGGACCTTGCGCATTACAGGTATTTAGCATTTCGTGAAGGCAAACCGAATATATTTTCGGCACTGAAACATTGTATAGCTGCTTTGGGACAAAAGGTACTCGTGTATTAAGCTATCCTTGGTTAGATCTTACTACATACAATAACAAGTTGATGTAATCATGTCAGATATTGTAGTTAAGGCCAATGTCTAAATATGTTAGTGTCGAAAATCTAAAAATATATTTAGCATGGTTTCATGTAAGATCAGTCTCCACTTATTATAGTGCAACAGTCAAAATCAATACTTGGATAATGGTCGAAGCAGACCAGAATGGACGCCGAGATATAAGAGATACCTATAAATACTTTGGTAGGTTAAACTTCGATTGGGAGAAGGTCTAAAATTACATACCATTTGAATAATTTCAAGAAAATAAGTAAATGGTATCTAAAGTTATATGTTTGATTGCGATAGCATGTAAATAGATTTGATGAAAAATGCTTTACCTGAGAATTGCGCTTAATGATATACCTACTTCATTACTAAAACTAAGCTTTTAGTTAGAATGATACCTAAACGTTCACTTTATGACCTTTTAAAGTTTTGTTTTGTAAATTTCCTGCTATGTGAAGACACAATTCAAAAATAAATCTTGGTCATCTATATTAGATAGGAGGTACATTTTAACAGTTAATATTTTAAAAAATCGATAGGTAAATACTTAAAAAAGTTTATTGCTACAGAAACATACCTAGTTAGTACCTTAATATTCAGAACTAAACAATTACGTGCAAAAATTGTAACATTTAAATCATAATAGTCCGTCCGCAACGGTGAAAATTACAAATAATCTTAGTTACATGTTCAGTAGGTATGCTATAATAAATTTTGTCCGCTGTTCAGTGGTTAAGTACGTTTCGTAAAATCTAATAAAACAGCAATTTCGCCTATGAATGTGCCATTAGGATTCAAATTATCGTATGTCTGCGCTACTTAGTAGGTACGAGAATACGTCCTCTAGTGAACCAATGTCACATCGCGAATGACAGTTGGATTTCCTAAAGGATCCGCTTCACTTATTCCATCCGTTTTTCCATTTCCGATGTTCACGTTTGACACAAAAATGGATTATGTGCATAATTTTTCTATCATCGCCAACCGCACCTTGATGATTTAATTTGACATCTATTATACTTTATACAAGTAGGTATTATAAAAGCGGCCGTTTATACGTATTTGGTGAGGATGCTGGTACTTCGATTATGTTGAATGAATTCAGATCAAACTTCAAACAAATCTCTTTGTACTAACAAAGTTTGATCATTATTATAGAAAAACATACTTTCTGGATTAACGAATTATTCTTAGTTGGTTTGATTAAGGTTCTTATGCTTTTTAGTAGACAGGTAATTGTAGGTATCTTAAGAAATATCGTCAATTATACGGTTGTTATGTTTGTTTAAACTGTTTACAATAATATTAATAATTATCACGTCTGCAATTTCGTGTAGGTTAAGTAAATAGCTTTTACCCCAGCTCAATAAACTCATAAACATGTTGTTAAACTAAATGACTATATTGATAATAATGTTATCAGAGATAAGGGTCATGATAAATTTAATAGGTACATAAAGTGCCACATAGGTTTCGGAGCTATTGTCAGTCAATAGGTAAACATTCGCTATTATTTTTTTTAAATGAATAACGATCTGGGAACTCACAAAAATTTTGGAGAATACTTAGAGCCCTAAGCCTAATAGAGTGGAAAACAGAAGGCATTTGCTTTATTGGCTATGAATTTGAATTATAATGCTTATATTTTAATAATGTTTAGAAAATATCTACCGTTTATATAGGCTGATGGTTCACCTAAGTAAATGGTAAGTTGTTACCGCCGCAAGTTGACTATTCTAAATTTAGAGCCATTGCTAATACTTTGTCGACCTTGAGTCATGAAGCTGAGAAATGTCATGTGCTTACAATTTAACCGGCACCTTTACCCTTCGCAACATAGTACAATGGAATTTTAGACTAACGCGTAGAGATAATTCATTTCACACACACTACATCAAACGAAATAAGTTTTGGATCTACATCCGTTAACAGAGCGATATAACTCTGTGTATATAGTAATTTGCATTACAACAGGTGATGGAGGCCTGACGGCTCCGCTAAAATCAAGCTCGAAAAAGTTTAACTGGATTTGCCCCTGTTGTTACAATTTATGGAAATAGTGAGGCCAGTGTAATAGCTTGTTTTTCTTTTATGTACCTACTTTTTGAAGAATAATCAACATTTTACCTGTGTAATCGCCGACTTTAACTTTTGGTGGCGGGACGATTCCCAGATCAGATAAGTTATTATGAACAATATATGTCTGAGAACTGGTGTTAAAGATCCTCACCACATATCTAGTTGGTTCTCTACTACCTCTTCAGAAGTAGGTAATTGATATTTATAAACCTAGTGTTCGAACTGTGAACAAAGAAAGATAAATTTCTCTGAAGTGAAATCTCAAGACCGTCTCAAGTCTTATAGTTTGTAATCTTAGAAGTTATCAATATGAACTATGATTTTCATTTAAAAAAGTGCCCATAACATACTTAGGTCTACTGCACGTTCTTTATTGCCTTTAATATCGGGTTGTGAGGTGATATATTACATCGACTATCATGTCGTGATAATATATGATCCTTCAGAGTGTTCCAATGTGATATGATAATAAAAATCATATGATACTAAGGGAAGTTTATTAAATAAATTTACATCTCACACATAATACTGTACCCTCTTTCGTACTTCAAGCGCGATGTAATTTGTCGGCAAACTCTTATAATATAAAGTCCTCCATGCCACGCCTGCCCAAAGTGCCTCGCCCAATATCCTGTGTAAACCTCGTCTGTGTGTCCGATTCCCACATCAAGTAGACTTGTTTGGAAATCTACTTGTATAACCAGTAGATACCTAAGTACATGTCTAGATTCTTTATATATTTTATTCTACCTTGCCTAATTGAAAACATATACCATATACTGTATATCGTTTATTATTTATAATTGTTCTAGTAGTAATGGTAGTGTTTTTAAGATACCTGATATCCATTTTGACAAACACAAACATACGTAACTACATGGTGATAAGGTTCAAAATATAATGCAGGCATATTTACGGTACCAGAGGGTGCCTGATATAGCTTAGGAGCTGCTGACACTACACGTTTCGTAAAATTTGCACAATGTGTCCTACATACCGCCGGCGCTCTTCACTGTTTGATGAGTCTATAAATCTGCTTACGGCGATTACCATCTTTAAATAAATTTTTATGTTACTTCAACAAGAAGACTTTTTCCTGACATAGTTTATTCAATTACAAGATGCTGTTTGGGGTTAATCTAAGGGAAAAGAATATTTTAAAGGTTTTATTAAATTTATGTTCTAAATTTCATTGAAAATGGCCATGGGTAACAATCGTCAGTATTTTGCTTACTAACTACATCTTATTTCACCATGAAAAGCCGCCCAGTGAACTTTGATACGATTTCTTTGTACAAAATTGGACATGACCCTAAATATTACTGATCTTGCTATGGTAAATGACCCAATGGTGGCCAGTTTAAGAAAAAAAAAACTGGTTTTTGTGTAATATTACCAAAATTGTGAAAGTTTCAGCTCTGAATATAGTGAAACTGTAAAGTCCAGTCCTTATTTAATATTTGTAATGTGTTGCGCGTGAGATACGGCAAAGCTGGATTCAATTAATTTAACAAATAAAAGTTGTAAGTAGTTTTGTGACCCAGTCTTGGACAGGGAAAATTCATTAATGGATACCCCAGTCTTAGTCTAAGTTTATCTTTATTTTATGGTTAACACATGAAACAAAACTAATTTTGATTTTAATTAAGCAATAGGGGAACCTGTTGTACCTTGGTCACTTTTACGTTCAACGATTAATAAAAAAAAAACGGTTATAACTAGTGCGATTTAACAAATTTTACCTGAGAGACGAACTAATGTGGTTCATAATATAAATTATACAAAAGCATAGATCATCCTTTTTATAGGATTTACATAGATTAAAAAAAGTTTGGAATGTTGATCAAGGTACAACAGTGATGATGTACCTAGATCCACCTATGTTGTACCTTGGTCATAGTAAGAACTTATCTAATAAAACCAATATTTCTCGACAAATAGCAAACATTTTTTATTATTTCCAGCTTCAACACGTCTATAAATATCTTTATAAGCATATCTAATATCTATGACATATCAATTAATAGCATTTATATGAATAAAATCAGTATTTTTCGTAACACCTAAATTAAACATTTTAAACAGAAGCACAGAAAGTGCTGTTTTAGCAATAGGAGTACGTTTCAAGGTACAACACCCCTACTCTTATATGTTTAGTCGCAAATGTAAATATGGAGATTATGATTGACTCTAATAAGTATACTACATTCAAAACTTGGCTAAAGTACTTGTTTAAATCAAATGGTTTTAAAAATGTATGTAGTAAATAACAGAAGTAATGAAAGAAATGAAAAATATTAAATATCTTACTTTTTTGCAGCAAAAACGTTAAAGTGATCTCACATGCAAACTCGATGCAATGGCCGCCTGCAACTAACTTCATGTTGATTAGTCTTGTCAAAGTTCACTATACCTTAGTCAAAGAGACGGAGAAAAGGCGCGAACATTTCAAAAAAATAAGTGGTTCTAGGTACAAAGGGTGTCAAGGTACAACAGGTTCCCCTACTATTTTACAAGTGAAACTTTCTGCTCACCGCCTGAACGATTTCCTTAAGAAAAGCCGTCGTTGTCAATTTCAAATCACCTTACACTTTGTATTCGCGCATATTCGTACATGTAACTGACTGAATTCAATAAAACGTTAAACTTAGATAGTTCGATGTCTAAAGTCTATGTCACAGTGATCCCAATGTAAAAACATTCGCTCATGTCCGAATTCTAGATGTTTCTTTTAATTTTTGGCCATTACTGGTACCGTGGCCACGACTGGTACACTTACGATAGGAATAACCGACAAGGCGACTAGTGCTAAATCGACAGTTATTTTTAGGTACCTTGTAGTTATGTTTGTTTGTTACAAATTGTTTCCCTTTTCCCGAAAAAAATTGAATGGTTTACTAACTTTCCGAGAACAGTTTTTCCCCAAAAAGTTAGAGGGTGATCAGGCAGTGACGGTGTGGATTTATTTTCGCTCAATTTTTCCTCGATTTTTTTTGTGTAAACCTGTTAAATATTTATTTACCTATTTCTGTTGTCTAAATTTGGCGGACACTTATTTCTTACGGGGATTATTTAGAGTTTCGTATAAAAATTATATAAATAAGAACTCTTATGTTGATACTATGGTATCCGACTTATTTATATATCACAGCTGTTTTTCTTAATGTTTTCGTTTCAAAGCAATAAATTAAAATAATGTAAAACAATAATAAGTAGATAATAAGTCTTCTCTGATAAGTGACAATACAATTAATAGTTATTTGTTATACAAGAGTGCAAAGTTGCTTTTTAACCGCGTGTTCAATTTTGATGACCGAGCAAGCGAAGGATTCTAAAATTTAAAAAAAAATTAGAATCCTGAGCGTTAGCGAGGGAATCAAAAGAGCACGAGGTGAAAAATCTTTGCACTCGAGTGCAACACGTAACTTTTCATTCCACCTCAGCGAGGAAATGACTAAATACTTCTCGCGTGATTGTTGAGGGAGAAAGCTCATTTGCGCATTATTAACAGTTTCAGTCAATTCTGTTGGCGTCAAGCAAACTTCCTCGTCGCTAGAATCACTCATTTTAGTTTTTTCACTTGTTTTCAAGTTTCTTGTTTTTAATATAAGGTTTAACAATGACGTGAAAAAATGCCGCGTAAAGAACCGCGTACAAAGCAAATTGAAAAAAGAACACCAAGAAGGTGCCGAGTCTGAGTTTTTAACAAATTAAAAAAAAGTTGTATGATATATTCGGCACCATAGAGGTAGCAGTAAATAGGTTTAATGTTTTTTTTTAATTCACAAACTTAGTGCACACGATGTTCCAAATTCAATTTACTTTATCCTCTAGAGAATAAAAACGGCTTTTCCACTCAGATATTGAAGATTAAAAATACTCTTTCCGAGATGGTGGGATGAAAATTAAGTTATGTAGGTTTGTAGGTACTGCAATTATACTTATAACGATGCTCGTAGTAAATGACAGCTGGACGTAATAATATTATGGGTTATTGCCCTTTCTTGTTTGTTAAACATATCTGCAGGCTTTACTTGATTTGATAAAAAATTATATCCATGTAAGATTTGACTGAGAATTACGAGTATTTTATTATTAGGTCAACGCGCAAATTGCAGAATTTTTACCTATAAAAGTAGGATTATATATAAACGGTTTCAAAGAGATAATGGATCAGTAATGAAATCCTGGATGTAATAAAATTATGAATATAATAGAATTATTATTGTGGAACATTAACGCACGTCATTCGATGAAATACCGGGGCAGAGTGAATACCCGTGTTTCACTTAAGCGTATAAAAGGTTTCACGATTTTAACCTTGCGAAGTTTTGCTTTTATCGTTTCACGGATTCATATATGCATCATATCTAAAATGAAGGTAAATTCCTAAAGCTACTATTAAACGATCGTGTTATAGTCACATTCACTTCTAAATAGCTACATTAAGTTTGTGTGATAACATCTAATAAATGTTCAGAATAAATTAAAAATGAATTCGTTCAAAGCAATTATATCAAATTGAATTTAAATGAAACCATAAGCTTGCGATGTTGTTTTGAGATTAGCTACTCAACTTCATTAATCTGACGCGCAGCTTATTTGTTAATGTTGTTTTAAGATTATTTTCAAACATAATTATGTTGTTTCTAAGTGTTGTTTTATGTATTATATATTCTGCGATGATCTATAAAGCAAATGCTAGAATAGATGTGCTAAAGCTAGACTTTGCACTCTGTGAATACTACCAACGACCTGTGAAAAAATCTGAAATACAATTTTTAGATTCACTGAAGCACATGCAAATTTACGCTAAATTAAACAACGTTCAAAGAGCTCTTAGTCAACACTCGAGAACCTCGATGGGCCCTCATCAACAAATACCTTCCTAACTGTCAACATATTATTTTGTTGGTAACAACATTATTTCAGTCATTTTGTCTTGTTCGCTGTCGTGTTTTTAATGTTCGAAGTATTTTAAACTTTTTGATAGAATATACGGATATATACATTTACTTACTTTTTATATGCAAAAATATTGTCTACTGTAAGATTCTTATGTGACCTATCAGCAGCAAAAAATGTATTAGGAAATCGAATCGAGTGACGATCATGGCTAAAAATAAATAAATATAGTAAATAAGGGTATAGCTACGTTGAACTAGAACAAGAAAGATTTAATCCATGTAATGCAATATAAAAAGTAGAAACTACGTGCCTTGGAAGAAATATCATATTTTAAGATAACTGTTCTACGTAATTTTAATATATTTTTACAGAAAATAAAACGTTATTCTAGACGGGTTATGTTAGATTTAGGTACACAATAATATACTCAATTCAATGTCATAACGAGAACGAAATTAAACTTTATTTTATTATATGTTCTATATTCTAATATAGAATTAAATGTATAGTTAAAGGTAGTAGGAAAAGCGTATATTTTTTTTTACTGTAAACACCTGTATTATTAAAGAAAAAGCAGTCTTTTGAATTTATGTCATAAGCTATTTTGATATACGAGTAATACAACTAAGTGGTACTTACTTACGTACTTTGTAGTCAGCCGGCTGTATATCAATAGCAGTACAAGTAATTCAATTCTTTAAGTGTTGGAAATGTCGTAAAATAACAAGATACTAATAAAATTTCACCTACAATGTAATTTTTTGAAGTAGGTAACTTATTTTAAACGAAGGATGAATACTGAGTTTGAATAATATGAAATGCCATAACTTTAACAAACATTCGTAGTCAGTAAGTCTTTAGAGGTAATAAAAAGAGCGAAGATTATTTTTTATTATTATTAAGATAATTATGCAAGCATGTGGATGAAAATAATGTTTATGTCCAATACACTAATCCAATCGCATTTTTAACTAAACAAGAAATAAACAAAAAGTGATACAGTTATTTACGTGAACGCTATAAATCAGCTGCGAGCATCAAGGGGACCTTATTAAATTAATTTTCACAAAGAACAATTTCATAAGACTGCTTCGGTTACGAAGTGTATTTTATAAATCCCACCATCGCAACGTTGCCGTGTTGGGCTTACAGTTTACGGAGACATATTTATCTAGCAAAATTATGAACAAAGTATTTTCTAAAATACATAGTATTTACTAAATATAATGTATACAATACATCTAAAAAGTATATGACTTTTAAACCTAGACAAACTGGTTTTATACTTTTTTTATGGCCTGTAAAGCATACATTTTAAATGGTTAAAGGAAAACTAAACCTACAGTACACGAATATATAAATAAAGTAAAAAGAAATGGGTTCACGTGGCCTAAATTTGTTAAATGGTTTTTATTATATACTACAATTTCATTACAAGTTTACACGGTATATGCTGTGTCAATTATAGAGAATAATTAATGACTAAAAGCATTTAGTATCATAGCAACCCGTAACCACATCAATTAGGTAGGTTATTAGGTATTGTGGTAGTATTTGCGGTTTTTATGTGGCGCGGATAATGTTAGACGCAATAAACTCGTGTGTAAGCAGCACAAGGTTATCGTGTCTTATATTACAGAGATTGATCATATATATGGCCGTGAAGCAAGGGTAGTATTTTGGTCATTGAGTTATTGTACTGACTCCCTATTTTGATTGAACATTTGTACATCCGACATAAGATCTTCATAAACCTGTAATTCGTTCGAAAGTTGACAAGTAATATTGATTGGAGTAGTTGGAAGCTAACTTATCATAGCTAAGTTGTTAAGACTATGGATTAAAACTTGCCTAAGTACTAAAATTGTTCAGCTCCGATTACCCACTTCTACTTCCGTAACTACAACAAAAACTACCTAGTCAATTTTATGCTGAAATTACCTACAACATCTTAATTTATAGACATTTCCACCCTAATATTAACATAATGTTTCCAAACAACTAAACAAATTCAGACAGTATTCAGAGTAAAGAGTATCTATAGACAAATAAACAAGTAGGTAAGTGAATGAATGATGTTCGTTGTTTTAATTTCATGAAGACTTGTGCAGCTACAGTGTACAGTACATGTTGCTCTTACATCATGATTTTATGTTCTGCGAGAATAACATATAGGTATAATGTATTCGTATGCCTTATTAACTCTGCTATAAATAAATATAACATTTCTCAAACACTAATCGATGTATGTAAGTAAACGATGTAAGTAAACTTCTAATAGTGAGATATATTTTACTATTCGAGAACTATGACTATTTAATATAAACACTAATATGATAACTGTATTTATTACTCTTGTAAATACGGTACTAAATCAGGTAATATTTTTATCAATAAATTCGCATGATCTAAAATGAATGGAGTATTTTTATCGCTTTATCAGGTACCGCTTTGATGTCGTAAGAGTAAAATTAAAGTAGGTGAATTTGTACAAACGTATAAAGATTAGATACGAGTCTAACATAATTAAACAATTTCTCTGTAATAATTGTGCACGATATAGCAACCTCAGAAATTTCGAGTATTTTCGGGTAAAATTATGAAATGAAATAAGGTGTGAATGGGGTTTGACGATGGTACCTACACTGAAATTCGTAGCGTTTTACTTTGCCTCCAGAAATAATTTACTCATTTCTTAACACAGCGTCATTTACTTGTTTGGACTGTGCTGCTTACTTTTGTTGATTGAGAGATTTGTTATACAATTTAGTAAAAAGCTCTTCAACATAATGTTTTATACCTACATTGGATGATTTCTTTTTCCGTTCCAAGTTTATTTGAAGCTTAGACGGCGAAATGCAACGAAGCAATAAGTATAACACGATTACTATGTTGTTAAATAAATCCCGGTAAAATAATTTTATTTTCAATATATTGTTGTAATATGTATATGGTGTGTCAAAATAATACATTAAACATCAAAACAACTTTATTCTGACGTCTGACATGTTATGGTTGCGATTTTATACAACATGCTATTTCTGATGCTAGCACGAAAAATCATTTTATCTTGCAAAATAATAAACACACCTCCATAAGCTGTTGTTAGCATGACAAACAAACACGAGTGTGCTGGATAGGAACATTAATAATAACAAGTCTTTCATTCCTTAAAATAAGAGAAAACAACGTCACTCTACATCATAACATTGTGGTCTCGGTTGCGGAGTAACAATGTTTTGTGGTTACTAGTCTACTCTCTAAAAGCATTGTTGTGTTAAATTAAAGTCCTATTTAACTTTTACATTCAACCATGTTTGCCTTCGGAAGCCTTCGGAACTATTGGATCGATTTGGAAGAAATGGGAATAGCCCGGTGGTGATGGAATAGGTATCCAAACCCTTATTTATCATCAAATATATTACCAGTTACATCACTCTATCTGCATATTCGTATTGATATTGGCGTGTTGTTGACTAATTTATCAACATGGTACCTAGGAAAACGGAATCCCCTCAGAGGTGTGTGCATAACCTTGAAGTGCATATTTGTTTTTTTTAAGAAAAGTTACGAGAATTTGTTTGTTTGTCGGTAAAGTGTGTGTGTGTCGGTTACTTGTTCTGTGATTATATTGTGTTGGTTTTTGTTTGTTTCTTAAATCCTTTTGCTTGCGGCGTATGCCGACTGACCATGGGGAATGACGACCGACCTCCGGGTCGTCCTCCAGACCCCTCTTCTTCCCAATCTCATGAACTATTTATTCATACTCCAGTATTGTCCGGTACATTGTCTAGTTTTGAGGCTATGGAAACTGAAGTGTTATCCCAAAAAAGAAAATTAGATGGCTCAAATACAATTGAAACTAATAATCGCGAGGAGAATTCTTCTTCTAACAAACGTGACAGACTGACTGCTCCGTCATTGATCTCACGCTCTAAATATTCGAACAGAGACTCTGCTCCGTTTTTGGTTTTTGTGTCGCTTGTAGAATCTGATCCAACTGCCGGTTCGACTATTCACCCTATCAAATTTGGCCAGATGATGCTGAAATTAAATATAAAAAATATATTACAGGATGGATTAAAAAAAATCGGTCGAAATAAGGTTTCGGTGGAGTTTAGGGGTCCTGAAGATGCTAACGCATTTTTGGACAATGATTATCTGAAAATAAAAGGTTACTCGTGCATTATTCCAACTTTTAATATCACCAGAATGGGCGTCGTGAAGGGTGTCCCCAATGATTGGTCTGACTTAGAAGTCATAGACAACCTGAAATGTTCGTCTGGAAAGATATTAAAAGTTAGAAGGCTAAATCGTAAAATTATCAATGAGAGCAAAGCAGAATGGATTCCTACCTCCAGCGTTATTGTAACTTTTGATGGTCAGACTCTTCCGGAAAGAGTTTTCTGTTGTTTCAATTCCTTACCGGTTGAAATATACAATTTTCCAACTATTCAGTGCTTTGGATGTTGCAAATACGGTCATACAAAGACCCAATGTAGGTCTAAGCCACGGTGCTATCGCTGTGGTGAAGGCCACTTTGGAGAAGGATGTTCGTCTGACGATCCCAAGTGTTTTTATTGTACGGGTGCTCATCCTGCTAATAGCAGACAATGCCCGGAATATATAAGACAAAGAAATATTAAGAGTTTTATGGCTGAGAATAACACCTCGTATACTGATGCTTCAAAAAAATTTCCTTCTGTGTACAGATCTTTTGCTGACATTACAGCGTCGGCTCCGCCAGCGCCCTATCTATCACAACCATCTCAGTTAAGCAGACCGATTCAATCTACCTCCAATTTTAATTCACATCCCCTACATCATTCTACTTCATACAGGAAAACTGTTTCTGTCCCGCGTAAATCTCATGCCCCTCTTGCTCCTGGCTATGACCAAAGGGCCCATCAGAGTATTCTTAATACTTTTTCTTTTCCCCCTTCTCCTAATGGTTGTGCTCTAATTAACAATACATCCAATCCTAATGATAACGTCCAAACAATAGAGTCAATTATAGTTTTACTTACCTCATTACTTTCTAACTATTCCTTACCTGACCACGTTGCCCATAATCTTGTCAAGACTATTCAATCTCGTTACATTCCATCTTCTTCAATGGAACACCAGGAGTGCTCTTCCGAAAAAACATGAAATCATTCACCTTATTAATTTGTATAACCCAGCAATTTTTGCCATTTCTGAGTCGTGGTTAACCCCACATATTAATTTAAACTTTACTGGCTATAGCATATTCCGTGATGACCGTGCTGATGGTTATGGGGGGGCCGCTATGCTAGTTAATAACGTTCTTCCTTTCTCTCCTCTCTCCTTACCTCCTCACGGAGATGAGTTGAATGCTGTGGGGATAAGGATACACGGTATTAATTACATATCTGTTTACATTCCCTCCCCTACTTCCTCATGCTTCCTATATATCAATAGGATTTGTGCTTCCTTTAACCCTGTTATAATTTTAGGCGATTTTAATTGCCATCATTCTCTCTGGGGATCAAACCATTGTGACAGTTCTGGTCATGAGTTGGTAGACTTATTAGACAGATCCAATTTATGTGTCATTAACGATGGTTCAATTACTCGTCTGCCTAGACCCGGTCAGTCTAAAAGCTGTGTAGATCTCACCTTGTGTTCGTCCAGTTTAACTCCTCAGTTAGAGTGGAATCGGTTGAACTTGACGTACGGTAGTGATCATTATCCAATTTGTACTACATTTACCAACAGATCATTACCTCAAAGGGTCAAATCCCCGCTTCTAAAATACAAGCTTTCAGGCGCGAACTGGGATATATATTCACTTACGCTCGAGAATATAATTTCCACTTTCCCCCAAATCTCTAAAGATAACATTGAACTCTGTTTATCAAAATTTTCTTATGCTATTTCATCAGCTGCTGAGGACAGTATCCCGCTAAAAAATTCAGCTTCTGGTAAAATATCATCTCCTCCGTGGTGGGACAAGGAATGTTCCAATGTTATTAAATCCCGCAATAGAGCAGAATTGGAATATGTTTGCAATATGTCTATTGACAACTTGGTGGAATATAACCGCATTGTTGCAAAATCAAGAAGGTTGTTAAAAAAAAAAAAATATGAAAGTTGGAAGAAATTCTGCTCTTCTATTTCTCCCTCAACCCCATCTTCCCTTGTTTGGCAAAATTTTAAAAGATATAGTCGTGGTTGCTCAGTAAAAAATTTTTCCTCCATCTCAACTAACACAGCTATAGCATTTCTTAATAAATTAGCTCCTCCCTTCGTTCCTCTCAGAGATGACTGTCCCTTATTTTCTTTAGGCACTTACGTCTCCTGTGATCCGCAAGACGCTCCTTTTTCATTAACTGAACTAGAGACAGTGCTCAAACACGTTCATGATACTGCTCCTGGGATCGATGGCTTTCCTTATTCTTTTTTCATAAAGTTAGGCTCTTGTAGTCGCCAATACCTTTTATCTTTGATAAATGCTTGTTTCGACCTCTCATACATACCCGATAGCTGGAAAACTCAATTGATTATCCCTATACTAAAACCAGGTAAATCCTCTGATAATCCTGAACATTTCCGACCTATTGCTCTTTCACCAGTTATAGGTAAAATATTGGAACATCTTATAAAAAACAGGTTGGAGTGGTTGGTCGAAAGTCGTGGCCTTTTAGCCAAATCACAGTTTGGTTTTCGAAAAGGCGCTAGTACTATGGATAGTATATGCAATCTTATGGCAGATACTCGGATTGCTTTCTCAAAAAATGAATCTGTTTTGGCAGTATTTCTTGATATCTCAGCTGCGTACGACAATGTCCTTCTTTCCGTTCTCAGAAGTAAATTACATCAGCTGAGGATTCCGGTAAAGATGCTTAGTTGTATTCTTGGCATGCTGGCTGGCCGTATTGTCAAGTTGCATATACCAGGCGAAAATATTGACCCCAGAACCGTGTGGCGTGGTCTTCCACAGGGTTCAGTGCTAAGCCCACTGCTGTACAATATTTATACCTCAAATCTCCACGAATCTCTGAATAACGATTGCCAAATCTTACAATATGCCGATGACCTTTGTTTATATATTCCCACTTCTTCCGTTGAACAAGCTACAATTTCCATGCAAGTTTCTCTGAATTCCCTACAGCACTGGTTAACTTCTCATGGGCTAACCTTATCGGCTCCTAAAAGTTCCGCTGTAATTTTTACTCGGAAACGAGCTATTCCGGATATTCGTCTTGAAATCGAAGGATCGCACATCAAGATTGATGATAATGTAAAATTTTTAGGCGTCATCTTGGACTCCAAATTAACTGGTGTTGCCCATTTAAACTACATTTCCAATAAATGTGAGAAAAAACTTAACATGTTGCGTGCTCTAGCAGGAGTTTGGTGGGGTGCTCACCCTTTTTCTCTCAAACTTATTTACAATGCCACAATAAGGAGCTTAATAGATTATGGTACATTCTTGCTCGAACCGTGCAATAAGCATGCAATGGCTAAACTAGAGACTATACAATCGAAGTCTCTTCGGATAATATTGGGTTGTATGCGGTCCTCTCCAATCAATGCGTTGCAGGTAGAGAGTGGGGATCCACCTCTTCTTCTCCGCAGACAATTTCTTGCTGACAAATTTATATTCAAAACATACTTCCTTAACTGTCACAATTTATTGGCGAAGCTGACCACTCTTGATAACCTATGTCAGACAAGCGAGTATTGGAGACATAAAGATATCCCCTTGATTTTGGCCTCATTTAGAAAAATTCTAATAGTTAAAAATAATGCCCCTGTTGTACAATTTCCCATATTCCCTGTATATGCATACCCTTATGATATTTTAAATTTTGTTCCGAATTTTATCCCTAATATTGGCATAAACAAGGATTCATTAAATGCTAATGAACAATTTCTTTCAACTGTTAATAATAAATGGCCAGATTATTACAAATTCTATACAGATGCCTCCAAATTATCCGCCGATGGTAAAACTGGAATTGCTGTTTATTTTTCAAACTCAAAAATATTTCTCCAGTTTCAGTGCCCTCCGGAGTCGTCTGTTTTTACTGGAGAATGCATTGGTATTCTCGAGGCATGCGTATTCATTTCTTCACACTCTGCAATATCGAAATCCGTTATATTTTCAGATTCTAAAAGTGCTCTTGAGGCCATCGTTAACAATTCTTACAAAGATAATCTTCGCAGTCCTATCATCCTTGAAATAAAATCAATACTACACTCCTGCTCAGTTAAGAATATAGAGATTATATTAGTGTGGATTCCGAGCCACGTGAATATAAGGGGTAATGACCTTGTAGATTTGGCAGCTAAAGAAGCGGTTAGTAGCAATTTGGCTGATAAAAAACACTACTTAGTCCAAAACTATGACTTGATTCACAAGGCGAAAGCTGACCTGTTCAAATCATGGCAATCTCACTGGTCCTTATCTAGTAGGTCAAAGGGAGGTTTATATGCTTCTATCCAACCTTCCATCCCCTCAAGACCCTGGTTTTTTAAGTTCAAGAAAACGCCAAAAACTATCACCTCCACCATATGTAGAATCCGTATTGGTCATTGTTGCTCTCCAGTCTTCCTCCATAAAATAAAAGTTAAAAATAGTTCCTTATGTGAATGTGGTCTGGACGATGGAAATCTTGATCATATATTCCTAAACTGCCAATTAAATAACTCTTTTTCTTTATATCCTGTTATAAAAAATCTAAACATTCCTACCCCTGTAAATGTTCAACATCTTTTAACATACTTCTCTGACCCTCGTATCATTTGTGCTTTTATAAAATTTATATCCATGAACAAAATTAAGCTTTGATGTTTTGACAGTTTGTTAAAATTTTTCTCACATTTGTTTTTGTTTGGTTCTTTTTAATAGTTAAAATTGATGCACTAGACATTGGCAGAAATTGCTGAAATCATCGGCAGATTGCCATTAAATAAAAAAAAATAAATAAATAAATAACATGGTACCTACGTTTGATGAATCAAGAGACATATTAGTTCCAATTACGTACGCGTGACCCAGAAATGGGAATACCGTACACTGACAATGGTGATGAATTCCTTAAATAAGCAATATCACAAATTCAATGCATCGTATAGAAATGGAGGTATCGCATTTGTCACAATAGGCTCGTTTGGTTGATTGTACGATCCGCTTTATTGTACGGTTTCATGAATAGCCTTTGTAACATCAATTTTTGATAAGTATCGAACGAACTACACGTGTACGGGTTTTAGATGTGAATAAATTACTTTTAGTTGCACAGCTTTGTACCTAGCAGCTGGGTTAGTGATGGTTGCATTTTACACTATATAGCTTCAAGTAGGTATTAAGTCAAGTCTAGATCCGTCTATTATTGTGTATCTTTTGTGTTCTACTTTTATCTGCTGTACCCTTAATAAGCAGCGAAGAGGATAATTATTAACTTATCAAATTATCTTTATAGTATCTAAGTAATTGGTAATTAAATACTGTAACAATTACATAACAAATTAGTGAATAACTATTTGAATAAATAGGGCTAAGCAATGAAAACGATTTATATAAATCAAATGGCCATTGACGAGAATCGTTATGAATTTATCTCAGTCCGATGAGTGAACGTAATCGATTCTTGTTTTAGTTTTTTCAATCTGCCTCCTTTTAAATGGACTGATTTATTTTCTAACAATTTAATTATCAGGATCGTTTCTTGTTTGTTGGTTACTACAGAGGTGAACCACGGTCTATTAGCATTTATATTAACTCGTAAGAAGACAGGTTTAGTAAATTAAATTAAAGCTCTATTTCCTTTATAACAGCAGACTGCCAGCTTCGAGGAAATGATTGAGCTAATAACGAAATATTAAATTGAATATGAATAAATTATCTAATATTCAATTCTCATGAAAAATGTATGTTTATAAATACATTACCAAAGTAAGCAGCCCAGTTGGCTTTGTGGTTAGTGACCCTGACTTTCAAGCCGCGGGTCGTGGGTTCGAATCCCACCCAGGACAAACATTTTTATGCATGAATATGTCTGTTTGTCCTGTCTGGATGTAAATATCTATAATATGTATCTATTTAAAAGTATTATATATAGTATATCAGCTATCTGGTTACCATAACACAGCTTCATTTGAAGCTTACTTTGGAATCAAATTGGACGTGTGTGAAAAATGTCCCAGGATATTTATTTATTTATATAAAAAACGCTTTCGTGAAGACCAATTTAACAACGTCTGTCGGCGAAAAAATGGTAGAGAAATGATTTCTATAAAATGTGTATGTATTTAAATTACTCAATTTACAAATAGTAATTTAGGCAATTGAAATAGAAGAAATATAAGTATGTTGATTTAGACCTATCCGATTATGTTGATTGAAAACATTTTATTTATTGCATGAAAAATTATTCAATTCAGTTGATGGCCTAATGGGTTTCATACCTGTATTATTTACGCAGCAGAGTTGGTCTTAATAACCATGAATACTTATACTTAAAGGTTTTCATTTAGTCTTGCTAATGAATTAATATCGAAATAAATTGTAGGTAATATCAACTCTATCTAATAATACATATTCCCAAGACAGTAACCATTTTAAATATTTGGGTTCATATCGTTGACTTTCAGCGGTTTTATTTTGTACGACGAATGTCTATTTTGTGTTGTCTCGTAGGAATATTACGGTGCCGATATAAAATGTGAAATCCGTTTGTAAGTTAAACTAGGCCGACGGCCATGTGCATAACTTTAGACTTGTTTCTTCGAAGAGTTATGGTTGCTGCATTGGATCGATGCCTAATACAATATTACAGCTGTTATCAGAAGGTATAGTAGGTACGTATAAGTACCTATTAATTACTAATTATTTCATGTATTGGGTGTATGTATATATCGTTTTGTAGTAGGTAGGTACTACGTAACGTACGTACGTAAGTACTGGAATTTAATGGACATTGGGTGCAAGCAATAAAACATTCCTTTTCAAAATCGCTTCGAAAAAGTCCTGAATAGTTTTCAGACAGATCAACAGCCACTTAACTTTAATTGCGTTTATTTCTAAAACTTTATATAAATCAGTATTTTGTTAGATATAAGAATCAGAAATAAGTAGGTAAGTACTATAAAAATAGCTCAAGATTTTTTAATAAAACTGAAACTTTGATTCAAATACCCATGTATCTCACAGGCAAATTGCGATGTGACCGTTATCTTTCAATACCTCGCACTCTCCGACATATATGAATGACATTATGTGGTTTAATGTTCTAAGGACTACACTCACACCTACGTCACAGTAATACCTACATCGCCCTTATTCGGTCGCATCGCATACCGCTCTAGTACCCGCTGTACCCGTCTCACGCAACCTTACAATCGATAATTCATTGACCCTTGCAATATTTGTGGTAGATATAGATTTTCATTAACAAATAGAGGTTAGGTGAGTATTCGTTTTTACCATAAATAAAAGTTTTTACATTAATATTATGGTGAACGGTATTAACGATAGAAATACCGGTTATCTACTGGTTTTAAAACTAAATGATGCCAAAATATAAATATAAACTAGAGTTTTTTTCAGAAAATTTCTAAGCGACTTTTTTGGGGCTCTACCCCCGATCCTACAAAAATTTCATGCCAACTTCCCTTAATTTAGAACAGAATTTTTTTAAACCCTTAATGGACCCTACAAAAAATATATTTCATTATTACCAGCAAAAGCCCAGCGGGATCTCCGAGGTAGTCTGGTTTTGATATATGTAGGTATATTTGGATATTTGCTTAACCCCGACACGTTTCGCAGCGGGTATTTTGGAATAAAAACATTAACGAGCTAAAACTATTGTGTTTAGTATCTATTAATAATACACAATAATTTTTTTTTATAGAGGTATAACCGGTTAATTATACCTATACACTGAAACGCGCGATTATTCAAAATACCGCTTATATTTATTCTTTAGTTGTATATAAATAAATAAATATAAATATCCTGGGACATTTTTCACACACGGCCAATCTGATTCCAAACTAAGCAGAGCTTGTGATATGGTAATCAGATAGCTGATATACTACATATACTACTTTTAAATACATACTTATATAGATATTTACATCCAGACACAGGACAAACAGACATATTCATGCATACAAATGTTTGTCCTGAGTGGGATTCGAACCCACGACCCGCGGCTTGAGAGTCAGGGTCACTAACCACAAAGCCAACCGGGCTGTAATAGATTTAAAAAAGAATATAATGGCAATAAGTACAGTCTTTAAAAGCACATCAGAATCACGTAAAAGTTTATTAGAGAAGCTTCAAACCGTAACGTGCTTTTTTCATCGGAATACAAATATTTGGTATATATAGAGGTATGTATGTGAGGTACCTGCCATTTTTTTGTTATGAAATGAAATGGGAATGACTAAATACTTATATTATAAAGAGGAAAAATGTGTACTTTTGTGTGTGTGTATGTTTTTAATGAATAAAGTCAAAAACTAAAGTGCTGATTTAAACAAATCTTTCACCATTAAAAAGCTACTTTATCAGGGATTAACATAGGCTATATTTTATCTCCGCAATCTTACGGGAACGGGAACTACGCGGATGAAACCGTGCGACGGCAGCTAGTGATATTATATGGCTATTGTTTGCTTACACTTTATATATCTCAAAGAAAAGTAGGTAGGTAACAGTAAAATCGTGTTCGTTTTATCACACATTTTTTAATTATAGGTACTAAAGAAATAAAAGCTGTGGAATAGGTTAGAAGATAATAGTATTACCCGCAGTGATGGCTTATTACGTCTGTGCTTGTGCTCGCTCAATTTGACTTTTCTCAAGATGGCGGAAGCACACACAGTGCCCAAGTACTGGCTGCGGAGATAAGTGTTGGTCTGGCATTTCCGTCGCAGTGATATATACCTATCTACAGTTGAACGAGTTTTACTTTTATACATCCTTTGATGAGTTATAACATTGTTGATAAAACAAATAACTTGTAAGAAAATTACGAATGTTTTGTGTTTTAAATGTATTACACGGTTAATACATAAAATGGTTAATGAAATTAAACTCTAATGACCGTAAAGTAATAGAAAATACTCTTGGTTATACACATTTTTAAATAACAAGTTTTGTAAATACGGAACATGCCTCCTATTCAGTTTGTAGTAAATTCAATTACAAAGTTAGTTACGAAGTGTTAACTTATTTAAGCCCCTGGCAGCTGATGAGCTTCTTTAATTAAAAGCTACCGTCAAATCAAATAGTTAATTTATTACTACTATTTATTTGCAAAATTCTGTGTTTTAAAACATTAAAAAAAATGTGTTGACCCTTTTCTGAGGAAACGAGGGTGATACTCGGATATCCTGAATGCCGAATACAGTACGAGAATAAAATCACGGTTATCATATTGAAATGCATATTATTAAAATAAAAACCTATTGTATTTTCGTACAATGTACCTTCTAGCTTAATGTGACTATTTTCTTTGTCCCGACCGAGCACACGTCCAACGAGCTCGAGTCCCGGCTTCTAGGGATACGATAATATCAACTATAAGATTATTTTATCGCTGTCATTTATATTTTTTAGTTTGTTACTCCATAACTAGTTCACAAAAAATGTATTGATGGACAGTCACAGAGTCACGAACATAATAATAATTCAATATTCGCACAGCAAACAAATTTGTCAATTTTCATATACAAACAAGCATTTCCATTGTTTCGGCATCGTGAAGTTTGGAATTTAATAATGGGTTTTGATTGTTTGTTCGGGTCCTAACTAAGACCTGTCAATAAGGGCCCGGTTAGCTGAGAACCAATTGGTTTGCTTCGACAATCAAAGAGCGAGACGGCAGCCAAATATTAAATGTTTGTGTACAAATAAGCCTATAAATTAATATATTCTTAGTAAGTACCTATAATGATTTCTTGGAATCAGATGTTAATCAACCTTATTCTCACACTTCATCGGTCAACAAGATAAATAGCAGGGGAGTGATACCGTAGCTAGCGAAAGGGACCGAGAAAAAAAATCCTCGATTTGGTAACCATACTTTAGTACCTATGTATGAAATTACTATAAATATTGTTAGCCCTTCTACACTTTTAAATATCCTTTAATATTACGGTTATTGCAAAGACAAGATTTTAAAGCCAATTTATTTTTGCCGAGTTGTGCTGAAAGATCGTTTTGTCACATTATTCCCGGCACGAAACGTGCAATCTTGCTGAAAGCCATGCTGACAGCCGACACGTCCGTCGGACTACACAATAAAACTGGAGCCACTTCACTGGCAAACCATTTGTAACTATAAAATGTACGCTTATTAACACATTCTTCAGTCATTCATTTCATCAAAATGGTTCTAAATATATCTGGCGCAAGTAGCCGGTATACCAAAAGTGGTTGTCTACAAATTATACTTAATAAGTCCTCTTTTCAGGTTTCCTTTTAGACTATACCTTGAACAGAACCCTTTACTTGGCTTGTACATGACTTCCCACACTTTCTCGGTTATTTACCATTTTGGTACGGTTCCCTAATACGAATGTTGAGAGAGAAACTAATAATGATTATTTTCTATATATAGGGTAGGTATCTAATATATCTATTAGAGCGGAGATGGAGGCTTGCTTGGACCGTATGAAATTACATTTCAGACTTGTAATTGCTTTCTCGGAATCAAGGAATGTGGACATTTTTTAGGACGAAAAAGAATTACCAAACACAATCGAAAATAGGGCAGTTGAAATATAGAAATGAAATACAAACTAGAAGAGTTTTATTTTATTTGTTTAATGTTTCAGTAGAGAAGTTCGAGGTTCGTTTATTGTTGCTACAGCATTTTTGTTAAAGAATTTTTATTTTACTGTCGTAAGAGATTTGGTAACACGCCAATCATATTAACCAATCATATTTTTTTCCGGATTTAACAAACTACTAGTAATAACCTATGGATCTTTCATTATTCTATAACACATAGATATGTTTTTATTACGATGGACTGATTATTGGCTGATACCTATCAGTCAATGTAATTAAGGCAGGTACGCAAGAAAGTACCCTCAAATGTAACAAAAGTTTCGTTCGCATTTGATAGTCTTAACTGTGATGTATGAGCCCGTAAATCATTGGACTTTTTAGGCGAGTGTTTCAAAGAGGCTTCGCCTTCGCCCCATGTAAGGCCTCGAGTGACCTCCGGAGTAAATAAGGGTCATATAATTTAAATAAATAATAATCAGGGGTGGAAAGATTTATTTTGTATAATAAGTGAGAAGATATTTAGGTTAGACTGTAGGGTAATGTTAAAAACAGTTGGATTGGGCGGCATTTGTTAATTAATAGTTTTCTCGTAACTTTACCGGCATTGCTGCAAGGGAATGTAAGATAAATAGGTAGATGTTGCAGTTGTTGTTCAATATTTTTATTGGGGTGGTTCAATATATGAAAATATACAGTAAGCAGCAGGTGGTACACTGCCTTACGAAATACATGTAGCAGGAAATAGGTTGATTCAAAAATCTAGGGACCAGATGGTGTGGCAAAAATCCCAGAGTTTGTACAAATAAATCATACACATGTTTTACATTTAAATACCAAAATTGTTAATCTATATATATAAAAATGAATTGCTGTTCGTTAGTCTCACAAAAACTCAAGAACGGTTGAACTGGTTATCTTTCCTTGGTTTTGAAATGTTCGTGGGGGTCCAGGGAAGGTTTAAAAGGTGAGAAAAATGGAATAATTGCCGGGAAACCCTAAAAACAGTCCTTTTCTTTTTCCTATACAAACGTTTTCTAAATAAAATGTAGAGCCAATTTGAACTTTATAGCTATTCAATAATGTTCATATTGCGTGCTCTATGGAGGATCTAATGTCGCGTTCCGAAACTCAACAAAAGTAAAAAGTAACAGATAATATCGCGAACGCGACCAAATTGAATAGTAGAGTCTGGCTAACGAAAGTAGGCCTTGGATTTATTTGCGAACTTTTTATATAGCAACTCTGTATGAACGTCAACGTCAATTTGAGTAGACAATATTATTTTGATACTTTGAACACCTAATTCTAAGTCTTAATAAAATTTTGATTTATAATTTACGTATCCTTACAAATAAGTTACTTCCGCTTCTTCGTATTGAATAAAACTTATTATATTCATTCGTATATCGCATCAGTCAACGTATTCATTTTAATAACATCACCTATGTTTTACGTATATACTCATAATTAATTTTTGCTGTATTTTTGTTGTTAATTTATTATTTATTATATGCTTTATTGTAAATACAAAACGATATATAACAGAGGAAAAAAAACAATTAAAATACATACAATGGTAATTTTAAAACGATTAACTTTCTTTAACAGAGAATCTGCAAGATGTCGACAGTATAAGAACATAGTAAGAACTATGTTCTTATACTGTCTATATATAGGGTTTTTCATTAAGAGCGCTCGAACTTTGAAATGAAATAAAACAACCTGTTTAAGTGATATTACTACAATTTTTATAACATTTTAAAGAATATTCAATGACATTATGTGTGGAAAATAATATCAGCCAAATGGCCACTGCGACTCCGCTGTAGATGGTGTATTCTGGTGGACTAATCATGGAGGACGTCTTCGCATAAATGGTCAATTTCACGAAGAACGCGAGTTATGTTGGCCTTTAGGGCAACAATTGACTGTGTTTTATCTGCGTACACTAAAGATTTCATGTAACCCCACAGAAAGTAATCGAGCGGTGATAAGTCACACGATGAACGCCATAAATTGAACACAACACACAGAACGTAGGCGAATAGACAACTGGTTTTGATAATAAATTTTATACAATTTCTACGTGTTGTTGAAGCGTGTAGCGTTCCATGGTGAAATGTCACGACAAAATATATATTCATTCCAAATTTGGTAGCAATCGCATTGCCGAAATGGCCGCTATGCGCTGCTAAAGTTTGAGCGTCCTTATTGAAAAACTAAAGTATCAAAGTAGGTTATTCCAATTTTCATAGTATAATTTCAGTGTTGTCATGCATGTATTTTTTAAATTTGCCGCCAATATTCTGGGGCCAACTTTCGTTAGCCAGACTCTAACAAAATTTAATAGATGATTCATTAATAGTACTGATTTTTTATTTGGTCGGTTTTTAAATTGATCAATTTGAAGTTTTGTCACAATTTAAACTTCTGAATATTTGACATTAGATTTGACAACCAACTAACGGCCCTTTCACACATAGTCTCCGTATTTACGGTACCCGTTATAACGGGTACGACAAAAAATTATGCTTAGTTCACACATAGACAACGTATCCATCATTACTGGATCCTATGTGTGAACAGAAAACTCCCTATGAATGTACAATAGAAAATGCAAGTCAAAACCTGTCGCATCACTCCCCCTCCTACACCCCGCACACACCGCCGCCACGCACACAGTATTTATCCGTTAAAATTCTACGTATCCGTATATTTTTACTGTTCCGTCGTCCAGTATTCGATGACAAAACGATATGTAATGTTTTTACGGAACGTAATTTTTTACTATATATAGAATACTGTGCCATGTGTGAAGTCGCTCATACAACTACATAGGCCATCGACGAAAAAAAACGTACACGATAAAACGGAACAGCAAAACGGAGACATGTGTGAACGGGCTGTAATATGTCAATCCATCCTGTCGCACTTTAAAACACGGAAAATCTATGAGTGTATCCTTCTATTTAACTTTCTTTCTTTCTATCTTTCTAATCAGCCTGTATAATAACCCACTGCTGAGCATAGGCCTCCTTCTTTTTACGCCACTTTATACGGTCCTGTGCCAATCTCATCCACTGCCTACCCGCTGCTCCGACAATGTCGTCTACCCACCGGGCCGGGGGTCTACCCGGTTTCCTGTGTCTCTCTCTTGGCCACCACTCTGTAATAGCTTTAGCTCATCTTCCGTCATCCCGCCTTGCCAGATGTCCCACCCAACCTCACTTTAATCCCGTGATCCGTTTACCCACATCCACGACTTGCGTTTTACGACGTATTTCGACGTTGGGTATTCGGTCCACGAGGGAGATGCCCAGCATCGTTTGCTCCATGGGTCTTTGAGCAACCATTATTTTATACATGTTGCCTTTTGTAAGCGACCATTTTTCAGCACCATAAGTGACGATAGGCAGAATGCGCTGGTTATTATATATATGCCTTGGTCTTCAGACACTGAGGAATATTAGAGCGGAAGATGTCATCAAGTTTACCAAATGCAGCCCAACCTAACTGGATCCGTCTAGCGATCTCCTTCATCTGAGACTCCCGGTCAAACGATAAACGACGTACAAGATAGATGTAGTGGTCTACATGTTCTATTGGGGAGTTACCCACATTACTGGTAGCTGTTCCATTTCGATGACTAGCCATGAGCTTGGTCTTGAACATGTTCATGCGTAGGCCCACTTTCAGGGATGCTTCGTGTAGTTCTGTTCTTTTTTTAATTGGACTAGCAGGTGTTAGCCTCAGGTGGCTTTTACACCGTTACGCGGACTTTTTCGGTGAGCGCAGAGGGCTCTCAACCGAGTGTAGTTCTGTAAGCATAGATTGAAGATCACTAACATTCTCAGATAGTAGAAGGTCGTCAGCAAAACGCAGGTGCGACATACGTGTGCCATTTATATTTATTCCTCTCTCTTCCCAGTCTAGAGATTTAATTACGTCTTCTAGCATATTAGTGAAGAGCTTTGGCAGAGAGTATCCCTTTGGCTCACACCTCGCTTGATGGGGACGAAATCTGTCAGCTTATGCATGCGCATCTGTAGAGTAGGAGAGCCTTTCGGTGTTCGTGCACATTATTCATCATTGCACATCATTCATTCCTACAACACAGGGAGACCTTATGTGGGAGCCCAGCGCAAATATAACTGTACCATGTTTAATGTTTAATAAAGATATTTTAATTTTTTTCATCAAACCGTTTACGCAGCGTACGCATCGCATTTTACCGCAGCCAAATAACACTACATGTAGTGTTGTGTTCCTGCGGTGAGTAAGGTAGCCAGAGCTCCATGAGGAGACGCTGTAGCGGCAGTGGGGGGACCAGGGATGGAGTAGCGTCGTAGGGGTATGCAGGACTGATACCTGTTTAGCCTTTCGACGAAAAGTACATTGCGCTTTGTCCCTTTCACTGCCTATACAGTTGCTCCCTTATTTATAGGGTCGGCAACGCGTGAGTGACGCCTCTGGTGTTGCAAGCGTCCATAGGCTACGGTAACCGCTTCCCATCAGGTGGGACCGTATGCCTGTTTGCCACCCTTGTGGTATAAAAAAAAAATCGGAAGCTCTCTAAAGGAAAAAAATCAACCGATTTTTAAACATTATTCAATGGTACTCCGCTCCTATTGGTCGTAGCGTGATTATATATAGCCTTTAGCTTTCCTCGATAAATGGACTCTCTAATACTAAAATCATTTTTCAAATCGGACCAGTAGTTTCTGAGATTAGCGCTTTCAAGCAAACAAACAAACAAACTCTACCGCTTTATAATATTAGTGTATAGATTGGGGCAGTACGAAGTCTGCCGGGTCAGCTAGTCTATACTAATATTATAAAGAGGAAAGATTTGTTTGTTTGTTTGTTTGTTTGTTTGTTTGTAATGAATAGGCTCCGAAACTACTGGACCGATTTCAAAAATTCTTTCACCTTTGGAAAGCTACATTATACCCGAGTAACATAGGCTATATTTTATCCCTGTATTCCCACGGGAACGGGAACTACGCGGGTAAAACCGCCGGGAGGCAGCTAGTATATCATATAACCAATGTTTTGTTGGATAAAACGGAAGTTGAAGTACTGTTAAGTCTACTTTAGAATACGCTTGAACACCGGCTATTATAATTTCACTTGAGTTTAAGTGAACACTCGAGTTGAATTTATCAAATCGTCTCGGCACAATTAGGAATTTACGTTACATAATTAGAAAGGTGGAATAATTTCTGGGATATATAATTAAAGGTAGCCCGTAATTCAAAACCGTTACGTAGGTATATAAACATGAATACTGGTAGAACTACTGTCATCTAGGGCAAACATAGCTCCAATGAAATCCTTCAGTGAACAACATTAATGAGAAAACTTATGGCAAGGTTATGTTGATATAACTTGCACTGTGGAAGTAAAACCTATTCGCCTGTGGTTGCCCTCAAAATGGTTTAATAACATAATAGTGTACCTGTTTACCATATAGTTATTGGATAGTGAGTCACTGGTGCCAATACCAAGCACCTGCGATACTATACGATGATCAGAGAATTCACAGCAAGCGTTTGTTTATTGATTAATTAATAGTTTGCCAGAAACAAAAATTCCAATTTGAATCCTCGGTATTAATGGAAGCTATTATTTAAAACACCAATCAAGTAAATTTTACTATTCGTTTCCTTTTATCTACATCAAATTGGTGTACGTACATACAATAGTACTGTTGAACGTCTAACCAATTACAATGATTAAGAATTCCTGGTAAAATACCTGCGTTTACTAAGAACTAGCTATTAGTTTCGGCTCACAAATGTTTGCTTTTTAAAGTAATTTATATTCTAATCTTTTTATATGGCACAATTTAAATTAAATATAACACACGTGTATAATACGTTTTTGATTAGCATTATAAATTGTACTATAATATTATATGTAATACCTATGCCTTGGAAATCTATTAGATTACGCGGGCACGCGTGTAGGTAAAACCGCGGGGAAGAAGCTATTGGTATAGTTGCTATTGCTAAAGTTTCCGACGGAAAAAAGTAGCAAATGACAAGCCACTGTCCCTTGTCACAACAATATTGCGTTCTTTTATTGAGGCGTTCAAACAGAGAACAAAAATAAAAATAAATTGGGAGCATTTATTTCAAACCAAGATAATTCAGGCTTTCATATCTAATATTTTAAATGTGACACATTTTACAATTAACGTCATGCTAATTCCACGTAATAAGCGTTAATAGTTCCAGTGGGTCTGCCCTCATTTCCAGTGTCGACCCCGAGATGGCAAACGACAAAATATATCCTAAAAGTTTACGTTATTAAACGGCCATTATATTTAACTTGCAGTAACAGATACTTTCTTACAATGTACACTTAGAATTTATTTTACACATTTTGATTTACAAACAATAGGTAAAAATTTAACAATAGATTAAAAGTCAGGAATCGTATAGACATTCAATCGTGAAAAGTAAAACAGATAGGATACAACAGACCTAAATTGTAAGTGAATGATACTTTTCGAAGTGCATTAGTTGAAAAGTTGCACATAAATAAGGTAAGAGGTACCTACATATTTAATTTTATTATTACTGCTATACAACTTGCTTAGAAAAAAAATGTTAGTTTAATTTTATATCCACTTTCGAATGAATAATGAAACCAAAATAATATTGTATTTGTTAGAGAATAGCTATCAGTGGAAGAAAACACACTTGTCTTTAGGACGTTGCAACAGCATATAATATTCAAAACACGAGACAGTTGAAACGTCAACATATCTTTTTACATTTTAGGATTAGAACCAGTACCAATATCTATTCATATCGAACCTCCAACAGTATTTAAAAGTGACATTTTCAAGAGTCTTCATAATATTCTGTAATGTAAAAGAGAATTTCCCACAAGTTTGTTTGTTGAACGCGCACAAAAGCAAACAATTTAACTTAATGGGTATGCCACTCCAGTTTCAACATCCGCTTTCTATTTACTTTGTGCACCTATTGTCTATTATTATTATATAGGTAGCTCTTTAAAATATAACACATTTGAAATTGAAAATCCAAAAAAAAATAACTAGTAGTATGGTCACGGGGTGATTCACAAACAATATTAGACTCAAACATTTAAATTTAATAATTATTCAGATATGAATAGCGTTTTTTATCACTTTTTAGACACTTTTTAAAATTGATAATAAACTTTGCTCCGTCAATGATAGATGAAGATATGTAGGTACATATCTTCAGTTGAAAAGTTTCATTTATAAAAGCGAATACTACGTATTTATAGTTAAAAATTAAAGAAGAAGTGCTATTTCATTGCACTTGAAACATTTGAAACTCCATAATAATGTTATTGCGATTTGATCTTTGATACTTATTGCTTGGCGCTTACCAACTTAGAAATTCAATTATGAATTGGTAAATACAATTCATACTCTCAAGTCGTTGTATATGTAAGTGAAGCCAAGCCAGATAAACTAAATTACGATAACGAGTGGTCGAGTCTATTTACATTCACGATGGCATTAATTGGTTTTTCAGCAGATTTAACGAGATCCCGTAGAATTTTAATTTACTCGTTTTAGGAAATAGGGAGAGAGTTAGTAAACCTATGTAAACCTATGTAAAATTCAATCATTTCACGAGCGGTTCGTATGGTAAATATTTTTTATCAGATCATCATATCATGCTTTTACAGAGCAAGTCATTATTATTTTAATTAAATTGGTTGGACGATGTGAATCAACGATGGAATCAACTTTTGATAATTGATTGGCTTGACTCACATTAGCAATGTTGGTTTAATGGTTTTGTCCTTCGTGTATGTATTAAAAAACTTTTGTGTCACCTACCTATAAACTTGCAGCTTATTATCTATACTAATATTATAAAGAGGAAAGATTTGTTTGTTTGTTTGTTTGTTTGTTTGTAATGAATAGGCTCCGAAACTACTGGACCTATTTCAAAAATTCTTTCACCTTTGGAAAGCTACATTATCCCCGAGTAACATAGGCTATATTTTATCCCTGTATTCCCACGGAAACGGGAACTACGCGGGTAAAACCGCGGGGAGGCAGCTAGTTTGTGAATAAAAGTTTATTATAATTTATGTAAAAAGTTATAGCCGGATCATATCATTAAACATTATTAACTAGCGGACCTCAGCACACTTCGTTACAGTTACATACTGCACTATTTCCTTCTTTGAAATTATTTTCAGAAATATATAAACTTTTTGAAGTTTTGTGTACAACATAAACTGAACGCGCGCATATATATTTCTTGTCTTGTCTGTCTATCACTTGTCATTAGGTACTAAGTGTCAAACATTTCATGTTCATCACAGGAATATTTTGGGAACATTGTTCATGATTTTTTTAGACAAATTCCATTTCCATTGTTTTAATTCTTAGTATCCTATTCCGGACGAAGACAAATCGAAAATCATAAAAAAAGATCCTGCCGTTTTTGAGTTATAAATGGTGGAACTTACTAAAATAGTGTAATATATAATTATGTTTTCTTATATACTTATGGTACTTCAACTGATATTTGTACAACTTTTCATATAAATGAAACGTATAAAGTAGCTCTATCCTGCAAACTATCTCGGATAAAATTAGCTTTTGCCCTAGGTAATACAAAGATGGAAAAATATTATTACAGAAGATAGGTGTTTCTCCTGACTATCCCAGCTATATGAAAGCATCCATGTGCTGAATACAAACATCGAAGTTTGTGATTGTTGCTATTATTGTTAATTACTTCTCGACTGCTCCAAGAGGACTAGTTAGTTTAGTGTACGCTATATATTTCAGCGACAATATTACTAACAATTCAAATAATGATAGACCGATTAAATTGTTATTAATTATTTTTATAAGTCAATACTGGAACCAAGTTCGAGATGACAATTGACTAGGTATAGTATGAGCTTTCTTACTAATTAAACTTCCTAATAGTTTTGGCTTTATAATTAGACCGTTTCTCCGAAATTTTAATTGGGCATTAGAAAAGGTTCGCGCTCGTGTGTTCAGAGTTATACAAGATTATTCCAGGCAATTAGTAACAAACAACTTATGATAAATTGCTCGTGCAAAACTTATAGGTATCCTAAGTTGCAAAGCGTACGTCTGAATATTAAAGATGAGTATATTTCTAAGAACATTTAGAAGTTAAATAGTCAAGCGAGCGCGATCTGATAAGACGTGTTTTTTTAAATATGCCTTCGAATATATTTGTGTAAGTGCTTTCTAAAATTAGTTCCTTGGTAGAGTAGTTAACTGCTTTCAATTGAATTTAGCCCCCGGATTGTGAATTAAACCGCTGGACGGACCTATGTAGCTAGTTTGCTATGGATTTTTGGACTTCATTCTCGATTATAAATTAGTCAACCTAAAAAAAAATCTATAGTCAAGGTACTTACTCATTTCAATATTCCAATTGACTTGTTTAATCATAACAAGCATGAGCTTTGAGCGGGATTGACCGAGGTGACCTGCACGATCCTTTCAAATCAATGTCACGACCCAATTTACCTGAGAGCGGAGCAACCCTTATTATAATTACTACGCAATTAAGCGTAGAAAATGTTTGTAAATGTCAATGTCACTTTGGAAGAACTTTACAATTTTTTTTATACGAGGTAAATTATTGTCAAAAGGTTTTTAAGAATACATAAAATTCTATCCACTAAAGCACGTGTCTCGTAAACTTTTATAAGAATCATTCAAAGAAATACCTAGAATAACTCTCTTCGTAAATTGTATAACAAACTTTTAAGAACTAATCTCAATGAGTGGTCATGTTTTGCTACTCGTAGCGTCAGGTGTAAACAGTAAGTAATCACAGAAATTCTCACTTCATCGTTGTAAATGAACGCTCGCTCGCCCTGGAAATAATTTGAAAAGCGAGGTGGAAGTATATTTTGTATTCTGAGTTACACGCTTCTCCAAAAATACTTAATCCTTCGAATGCGGACTCTATTCAAATCTTGTTTTGCTTAAGATTTACATGTATTACAGGCACAACAGAGGTTTAAAAAAATTTTTTTTCACCAGATTTTCTAAAGAACAAGTATTAGCCTTTATGACGAACCAGCAAAGTTTTAGCCTAGAAACTTATTCATGTTTACTGTTGGCATCAAAATGTTTGCAGGGATTCTCAAAGTTTTGATGTATTGATACTCTTTTTATTTTATGGAAGTTGGTTTATTCTATTTGCTTTGATTTCTGTGAACGGTAAATAAAGGAATAGACAATAAGGGGAAAACAGGGTTATGTTTACGATTGCTATTTTATAAAGATTTACTTTTTGACAAAACATCAAATCCCTCTTGATTCTTATTATACATAGAAAACCTTGATCCTAAACGTAATAAGTACCATAACTCAAGGCTTTTAATAAAATAAGACAATCTAGGCTTCAGTATGCTCCTTACTATCACAATACTTGCAAATCCCACTAGACACCAGTGTAAGTTGGTTGATTACGTTATATTGTTGCTTTGTTACTAAGCTACGCTGAAATGTTCATACACTTTTCATTATAATATCCTAAACTATTGTTTTCCCTAAAATGTCCTTACAACAATTAAATTTGAAATAATGCAAAGTGAAACAAATGTTTGGGTCGGCTCAGATTCTCATTTATCAAGCATGGTGAGATTATGGTAAAACATTAACTATCTACTTTACAGAGATAAATACATCATCTCGACTGTGGATATAATATTGGTTGCCAACTCCGTGGTAACGGATTGCCTTTATGACTTCCATTATAGATTAAATAGACGTTGATATAAAATAATACAGTTTTTAAACTGATGATATGTTATGAAGTATTTACTGTAGTATTTAGGGAAAACCGTGCGAAACAAATTATATAATTTTGCTGACGTAAGTTAACTAATGTTAAAACACATTAAATAAATAGTACCTACCTGCCTACCTACCTACTAAACTTGCCGAGCTGAATCGCCAAAAGTAAAAAGAAATATACCTTACTTTTAACTAGCGTCAGGTATTATCTCAACTAACAATCGCTTTAGCTCTTCCCACTTCTGAATTAACTCCTTTTAATTAACTTCACCGGTGTGGATAGGAAAAAGGACAGATTTGGAATAATAGAGTTCGTTTGTTCGTCGTAAGTGGGTCGGGTATTGAGCGGTGCCGGGGTGTAGCGTGACGGCTCGTGTGCCGGCGCGACGGTCTGTGCCCCCATCAACCGCCATTAAACAAGGAAATGCAGTTCTACCAACCTGCAAAAATGCTATATACGTTGATACCTACATGAAACACATCCACGAAAACTGAAAAAAAAAATGGTTTTCCATTTTACTAATTGCGTAATATTATTAAGTAGGTAATATAGAATTAAAAATATGTGTTTATGGTCGATGGGTACATGAATGATAAGTCTACTTCAATAAGTAACGAAATCTATACTGATGGATAAAAGTGAGTGTTAATGTCGGTCTCTGTTTTTTTTTGTAAACCTTTATCGCATGGGTTAATTAGTAGAGCCACCATTTAACTCTTGAACTTTGAATGAAAAGAAAAACATAATTCCATACGTTATTTTGCCACTAGAAGAAACTTTACCTGTTTATTTCTTTTGAATATTGATATTTTACTTGTATCTACAAATCGGGAAGCTAATTCCTATAATAATGTGTTATTTCCTAATTATATACAGTTTAGTAAGTCATTAAAGTCTTTCATTTTCATGTATCGTACATTATAATGTCGGATAATTGTTACTTATCTGTTGAAAGTTGTTTATAACTTAAGCAATTTTCTGCTAAACTTATCATAAATTGAAATGTGTTGAAATGAGGGCGTGGATACTCTGGGGATTATTCGATTAAAGTAATAAAGTTCCTGTTTGTGCCTGTTACCTCGATCGATAGGCCTGCTACGGAAAAGTGTGAAAATATTCAACCTGCGCTGGGGTGAACGACAAACTCGTTTTAGACTTTGTCGCAGGTATATTGTAGCGTGTTTTATTAATCACTTTGTCAGGTGTCGTGATTTGCAGTCATCAATAATATGTTTTTGATGAAAAAGGCTTTTTAGCATGACTTTTCCCACCCAGAACCAACACTTGTGTGGATAAACACTTCTTTCGGTGTAAATATCTCTTGATGTTTAAATAATAGTAATAGGTATATTCATTGTTTATCAGTACATAAAAACTCTACATTATTTGTAATCAAGTTAGTTACGTGTGAAAATTTACTTAAAATTTAATTAATATTCAAATAAGCAATGCGTCACTTATAAGTTAACCATCGTGATGTTTCGTTCTTACTCCACAATTTGAATCTGTTCTGAGTTCTGAACAACCAGTTGTGAATATTCATTACAATACATTATTTATTTATACTTGTCGGTCTCAAGAAGTTACAAACTTATTGAATCTTTAAAGAGTTTCCATGACTGAAACTTTGTTGTGCGTGGCATTCTATTTCTATTTTACTGGTAGTGAAACAACAATCAATAATAGTAAATAGCCATACGGTAAATGACCCAATGGTGGCCAGTTTAAGAAAAAAAAAACAGGTTTTTGTGATATATTACCAAAATTGTGAAAGTTTCGGCACTGAATATAATGACACTGTAAAGTCCAGTCCTTATTTAATATTTGTAATGTGTTACGCGTGAGATACGGCAAAGCTGGATTCAATTAATTTAACAAATAAAAGTTGTAGTTTTGTGACCCAGTCTTGGCCAGGGAAAATTCATTAATGAATATCCCAGTCTTAGTCTTAGTTTATCTTTATTTTATGGTTAACACATATAACAAAACTAATTTTGATTTTAATTAAGCATTACTATTTTACAAGTGAAACTTTCTGCTCACCGCCTTAACGATTTCCTTAAGAAAAGCCGTCGTTGTCAATTTCAAATCACCTTACACTTTGTATTCGCGCATATTTGTACATTTAACTGACTGAATTCAATCAAACGTTAAACTTAGATAGTTCTATGTCTAAAGTCTATGTCACAGTGATCCCAATGTAAAAACATTCGCTCATGTCCGAATTCTAGATGTTTCTTTTAATTTTTGGCCATTACTGGTACCGTGGCCACGACTGGTACACTTACGATAAATGATTATGTATCTTTATATGTCTATTGTTATTCCATTATCTATCCTATTTCTGTTGAATTTGACAATTCGGTTTCCAATGCGTGGCGTCATGGGGAAACATCAGTTGTAAAATTTTAATTGGCTGTCACGTTGTCAGTAACACACAGATTTCAAACAATTCGGCAGAGTGCTTGGAATCTCACTGGTTGTAAATATGTTACGACCGAGCGAGTTTTTTTTTTAAATAGAACAGCATCAGATTTTTTAAACTGAAATCCATTATGATAATTTACATAGGTAAAATGTAGGTGGAGCTGAGGAATGTAACAACCCGAAATATTTGCAAATATTACCTACTTACTTCAGAATCCGTTAAAATATTATTTCTATAATTTATTATTGAACAGTCCGCCATGTGTGTCGAATCTTTCTTAAAATAAAAACTGCCTGACGTAAATCTACATTTGTTTATTTAAACATTTAGATCATTTCGTCAATTTGTGAGTTAAAAGATTTCAGATCCCTCTATCATCTGACTGCAAATGTAATTCATAAAATTCCATTTATTTTGTTTCAGATTAATATTCGAATTTCAACTGTGTTTGATAAATAACAATCAGGATATCTTTAGAGTGAGTGACAGTGAAAAGTGCAATTTAAAAGCTACCTGTAAACATTATATAGTGAAAGTGTATCAAATACCGATATTGATTCAAAAAGGTTAATAAACATAGTAATGTCAGCGTGTGTGGTTGAGGAGGGTCGAGAAGAAGGCGGCGGTGCGTGCTCTCCCTCTGAGGACATGAGTGATACTGAGGAGATGGCGCCAGAACCTCCACGACGAGAGGTTCTGCTAAGCGCGCGCGGACGCCGGGCATGCTCGGAACAGGGACCACATCCAAATTTATATATGCGTAAGTATATTCATCTTCACTATGGCGCATTAAAATTGTTACTTTTACCAAAATTATTTGAATCGATGCAATATAACTTCTAAAATCGGCAAAATAGAAATAAATATACGAACGTTAGTTGTTCGGTTTTGTATTTAGTTTCACTCGACCAAAATGTTATGAGTTCTATTCAAAAAGGTTATTAACGTTTCATTACTAATACAGTAACTAATACACAAAGGTCAGGAACAGTTACATCAGATAAATGTTCTATTTTTGAATAGAGAAATAAATATATGTAGGTACATGCTGTAATCCAAACCCGTAGCGTATTGTTACTCAGCAGTATCTAATCCTCCAATAGGTCCTTGTCGAACTGAAATTCTCTGCTTGCACCAGTGAACCTGCTACGTTTGTATTGTCAGTTAACAGATTTCACACGAACTCAAAAAGATCTAATAGATAGATTGATAGGTATATTTACAAACTTGTGTTAACACTCGAGTGGAATTCCATAAACGTTATAGTAAATAACCTCGTCTCAAGAACATGTTGTGTGAACAAGTCATTTATTTAAATGGTATGCACATTGTGTCGTAGCGTCGATCCCAATTTATTTTTATGGTGTCGTAAGAGGCAACTAAAGGGAGCATATTAGGTTTTTGACACCTTGCACCAAGTATTTCACCATAATCATTCACCGAATCTTTAAAAATCATGAAAATGTCACAAACCCCAGCTAAATGATTATATATTGCTTCGGATGGTTAAGGACCAGAATACATAAATGCAGTGAAATAGGTATTTTGAAATGATATTAATTAGATATATTTGTTTCTTCAAATACGTATTAGGTAGGTACTTTGCCTGGCGCCGAAAGCCAAGTCACGTGTATAGCTTGTCACTTACTTACTAAACATATTACATACTGCTAAATGATGTTAGTAGTTGTGGAACTTATACAAAATACAATTCGTTGGTATTCACTAGTGAAGTGAGTGAGTGGATGTGATTGTGTGTTGTATTGTGTGTTGTGATTAGAACAAGTGAATGAGACCTAAGGAATATACCATTTTACGTACGTTTAATAATGTAACAATATTATATTATAGTTAAATAAAATGACAAAGTTTGACTGTAGCATTTTCAAAAGATGTTTATGATAAATACTGCTATCTAAATGTTTCATTAATTTCCTGTTTCAAACTTCGGTCAAGTAAATAAATATAGATATGATAGGTATTCGAATACCTTCAAATAATAATTATGCTTCGCGCTTTGAGTTAATAATCGAGCTATGTAAGAAATACCTATAATTAATTGATTGTTGCTGGGCAACGATCTCCGAAATGAATTCTTGCGATGGAAGTAATTATACCTATCGGGTGCCACCTCCATCCATTGTTCGCGAATCAAATGACGTGACTTTAGTCGTAGTTATAAAGGAAAAATAATACGGGCGGGTTATAGTTTATGTGGTACAAAGACTTTTTAGCGTTGCCGTGGACTAATTTGCATTTAAAAAGGCGATGAAAAGCTGAAACGGGGATCAATATACCGTAAACGGGCCAAGACGTGATTATATTATTACATTGACCTACAATTACACGGTTCTAATTTTAATACATGTATTACTTTTAACACAGGGTGAAACTACCTGTTACAACCTACTATTTAATAGGACAAACATATTTTTGGGAGTTGTTTTGTTGTAGTAGAAGAAAAAGGGCTTTTCATTTTAATTTTGTCGTTTATGTTAATTAATACTATCCTCTTAAATCGAAATACGAACGAGACGAAATTTCTACTTCATTGGAAAGTGAAAAGTAATGAATAAGCGGAAAGGTTGTCGTCCTTTAACCATTATCAGGATTAATTATTTTTCATTAAAACAAAGATCCACTGCAATAAGTTATCAATTTATACAGTAAAATATATTTTCCGAAAGTATATTTGCGATTTAAATGAAACATTACTGAATTACAAACGTATTGTTTATTTACGAGGTCCATATTGTTGATACGGAGAAAGCGATTCACTTGCTAATTAAAAAAATATCTAGGTTTCGCTCCGCGGTTTCACTCGCGGTTCCTAGATACAAGTCACACCAGTTCTTTGTTATTTCTTACTCACTTAGTAGCAAAATATCTCTAGTTTGTCTATGTCTGATAGACACGGGATTGTGATAAAATAAGATCGTTAATTGAATGCGTTTTCAGAGCACGGCACGTCACACCTGTGGGGCGCGAACAGCGGGCGCCGCGGGTGGAGTCGCAAGCGCACGTCCGCACCGCAGATGAGCAACGCGCACGGTTCGATGCCGCGCGTCGCTCTCGTGCTGCGCTCGCGCCGGAGCTGGCCCGTCGCGCCGCAGTCATATAGAAGGTAAACTGGTCACGTTCGTTTAGAAAACAGAAAATTATTGTGAACTTATAATTTAATTATCTATAAAAATATTTCTTACTAGTGGCTCCCCCCGGTTTCACCCACGTTCTTCAATTTCCCCGTCATTAAAGTAGCCCTTTATATAAAATAATATAGAATATCTACTGTATATTCTCTACAGTTTATAAAATCTATTGTATGTATTGTAACCTATTGTGGCAAGAATTTATATGGGTAGCCACTATAAATTAAATGCACGGTAGGGGTTAACGCTTAATATGTAGGTAATATAAGTACGAAACGTTATACACCGTTAAATATAACATACCTATGTAATTAACGTCTTTTCAAATAAAAATAAAATGTGATTTATTTTTGATCTCAGATTATTCTATCATTTACGTATAAATGAATGAAACAAACATTAGTTGTCTTGTCATGTCTACTAGAGTTCTAGGTATGAGAGCGTCATCTACTTAACTCTACTTAAAAGTCAATAAGGTCTGAGTGAGTCCAAATGGCATTTTGCCAATAACGTAACGCCATTTTGTGACTAGATACGGATGCTTATTGGATGCTATACAAAGATTCTGATATTATGTAGTATTTACCTACTTCTGATTCAATTAATTTCTTGTTCCTGGCTGATTTACAAATACTTAGTGTTTAATACATGGGACCTTCAAATCTCAAAGCAAACTGAGCTATACACTTATCTACTAAATAATATATTTTACCTCGCATTTCGTCTCCAAGGTGCACAATATATCTCTTTATCTTGTTTTAAGGTGAAAAAGAAAACATTATTTATGTAGGTGAAATTTACTGATTCGATTTACAACAGTAGGGATTCGGGGTTTTTCAGATCAAATTATAAAATATATTCTTTTTCCTTTGTCACGTCAATCACGTAGAGTTAAACGTGTTAGTCGTCATTTCTAAAAGACAACGTTACCTACCTATTAAAAAGTCATAATAATATCCTCGTCTTCCCTGTGTAAATAATTTTCTTGAATAAATCTCAATAGAAATAATATTTTTATATAATATTTAGCTATCAATCTCAATCTATCAATTATATTTAGAATCTTGCCAATAGCAAAGTTTTTGTTCTCAATAGATTATTTAATTTGATTATTTTTGTTTGATGATATAATGAACCGCATACAAATATAAATTGCTTTTCTTTGCCGTCGCATGTTTGTATTAGGTCATTAACTCTATTAGGAAATTCTCCAGAGATATAGGCGTGCAATTTGTTGGCTATAACAAGGTTAACTACGGTAACATGATGTGTCATTGTTAATTGACGTCAGATGTACGTATTTCACAATACATGGGTGGGTGGGTTTTAAGCTGCGACCATTGGAATACCTACTATTATAATCTGAATAGGGAGTAATCTACTTACCACGCACCTACCACTTACCTACAGATTTATCTGTATGGTACAAAATTATACCACACAGATAAATCATATTGTAGGTTGGTAGATCTACAAATGGGTGCGATGATTAGCAAAGCAGTTTTCTGCATAATGTGTTGGTAGAAAATTAATCTCCCAAATATGGTAAATCGCTCCTTTAGTTTGGTAACATTGATTTTCCTGGGGAATCACAGCCTCGGCAAAGACCCATAAGTAAGAATATAAAATATATTTTGCATTATCGGGGATATTTTGTTTCTTTTTTAAACCCTGGGTAAATTTTAACTTCATTCAGTTTTTGTGGCTATGAGAAAAGATACAGGAATAAATAAATAACCTGAGATTTACTTATTGACTGTTTTTGCAACTTATTTTTATTACGAGCCCACAGCCCCATGCGTCATATAACATCTCGTATAGTCCCTTATGGGTTCTCGTATATGCTCTGGTGCTAAATAAGAACTTCCGCCATTAGATATGTCGACAGGATGGTATAAGACGATTCCAATTTCAATTTGTAACTATCAGCGCGTACAATGACGTAGGTAGAACATCTGGTAACCACAAGGGCCTATGAAGGAATATTAAATTACCGGAGAACGTTACAGGGATCCATTTGTGCTCTTTAGTGAATCCAATCTTTGATGTATCTGCTATGTATATAATCATTCAAATATTCATCGCTATTTGACCGTCAATGGTTGTCTGATTTCAAACTACTTATGCAGAACTTGTGGTGTGAAACTACTTACATAGGTACATAGATAAGTAAAATTATAGATAGTTCCTTGGAGAATAATCCACTGAATTTAAAGTGCACTTAGTTAGCCAAGTGATGCTTTCTTGTCTCGTTTAAGCCCCTAAATATGATAAAAAACAATTTCAATGAGTTTCATTACCATTTCCTGACTTGATGGCCAACCAATCAGAAAATGGAAATAAGAACCAATTGGGTCGTCATTCGTCACAATAAATACTCTTGGCATTATTGGGACCTATTTTACGATTCCCGTCCCTTAACTCGACGAAGGAATGTCTAGTTTTCACATAAGCTGCTTATTTGCCATCATAGTCACATGTTATCTCTAAACAAAATTGGGTTAGCATATATACTAGACATATTGGAATATTATCATACTTACCAATTTATTCTGTTAAATATCTATACCAATATATAGTTTTTGAAATATAACGAAGAAAATAATATAGAGGAATACTTAAAAGTAAATGTCCATCGATTTTGATAACGATCTGATAACACCCTCGAGACACGTAGCGGCATTAATTTAAAATGCCTTTCTCGCTATCCATTTGTATTAATGGCTTTGAAAGGAAAATTATTTAGGAATATGCACTTATTTGAGGTACGAGGACAGCTAGGGTTACAAAGTGATGATAAATGGATAAAGGGTCCTGTGGTATTTATTTGATAGCTAATACCTACTTAAAGTAAAAGTGTTTATAAATGTGGTAATACATGTTTTGCGATGTCTCTGACTAAACTCGTCACATCAAAATCATCAAAGGGAAACGGTAATAGGTAGAAAACGGAATATATTCGGATGATTGACTCACTCTTTTATTTGATAAGAAATCAAATTCAGATACACGATGATTTTATTCATATTACCAATAAAAGTTGTAACTATGTATATAAATAATGAAGCGTATAACATTAGAGGATAAGACGTAGGTAACTAAACCAACCTACATCAAAGCTAATCAGATGATATCCTATTCGCAACCTACAGGTAAATAGAGTGAGATTGGGCACTGAGATGGTCTTTGAAAGATTTTTACTATTAATGATTGATTACCTATTGAAATGTAGGCAGGTACTCGTGTATTCCAATGTATTTAAGAATACATTAACGACAAAGGAAACAGGTATAATAGGAGCTTATAATAAAAGATTTCTTTATCGTCAACTCTTTCAATTTTAGAAGTGCTGTGTAATCTATTTTACTTATATTGAATCTAATCGATCAGTTGCTTCGTTACAGCACAAAATAACTTTTGCATTAATAATGTTAATATCCTTTTAATGTCAATTATGTCCGAAAACAAAACAATTTTAGTGTTTATCGCGGAATATCAAAATTAACCAACACAGTCCGGGAGAGTGTACCTACCAGCCACTATTACTACATAATTCATTACAGAAAATCGTTACCTTATATTCGTAATTCGTATTGAATATATATATACCTAAACACTATTTTTATTTGTTAAAAAAAAACTATATATTCGTATTTAAATATCATGCAAACGCTTAACTGATGTGAAAGCCAGCTGTCAATATTCTAGCGGTCGGCTTGACATCGAATTATACTACACATACATTTTTTATTTCCACACCACTGACTTAGGGTGCGTTTCCACCAGAGATCGCTTAGTATAGCTCAATGAAGCGATTCTATTGGTTCTTAAAAAACACATTCCTCGCAACGCATCCTCGCACATCTCTGGTGGAAACGCACCCTTATGATGGTGCAAATTAATTTCACCATCCACCACCTTTGACGTTCATCAGTGAATTTACAATTTGTGACATATGTTATCATACTGTCTAGTGTCGCCGATATATATTAATTACCTCTGAAACTCTACGTTTTAGTGGTTTCATTTATCACGCAATATCAGACTAGGTATAAGATCATTGTTCACAGTACTATATTTAGTTACAGTACGAGGTATATAAAACTGTAGGTACTTGCACATCACACTGAGTCTCGGCCGCATTGTCCGTTGATATTTTATGTCGCGATAAATCACCAGCAACAATGAAGAAGGTATCTTTCCATTTGAAATACAACACTTTCATAATAGCTACCTATACTAAATTTAGGTCATATTTTCAGATATCGCCGATCACAAAATTCAATTATGTTAACATTAGCTGATTGTATGGAAATCCATACAGTATAATACGCTTAAAACATAATCTCGCTACGAACAAATGAGCATTAGTATGATGCAACAAACTAATGATTTGCCAATTACGCAAATTAGCTGACTGCTATGTCTACGTTTTAAATCCCTAGTATTCCTGGATATAATGGTGCATTACATACTTCTACTCATATTATGTTAACATTTTTTTATACCACAAAGGTGGCAAACATGCATACGGTCCTATCTGATGGGAAGCGGTTACACACCTATCTTACCTAATTACAATAGTTGACAGAGGGCATTGTTGTTACTTCAGATGATTTTGGTACTCCAAAAGTATACCTAATTCTATAATAAAGTACAGCTTATGTTTTCTTCTACTGACTTTTAACTTGATCTAAAATACAAATAATTTTGAAAGATAGTAATAAAAATCAATAAAGTAGAAATTGGAAAGGTTTGATCACAGATTAGAAGGGATTCAATGTACTTTATTTAAGTACCTACGTAACCTATCTGCTTCAATAAATTTTGGGTTCATTTTATTTAATCCTATTTCGCACTCTATTGTTACGTATATGTTACTAGCTGCCTCCCCGCGGTTTTACCCGCGTAGTTCCCGTTCCCGTGGGAATACAGGGATAAAATATAGCCTATGTTACTCGGGGATAATGTAGCTTTCCAAAGGTGAAAGAATTTTTGAAATCGGTCCAGTAGTTTCGGAGCCTATTCATTACAAACAAACAAACAAACAAACAAACAAACAAACAAATCTTTCCTCTTTATAATATTAGTATAGATGTAGACGTAAAGTCTACACGAGGCTTCACGATCAAATTTTGGGCTGGATTAATCTAATTTCCATTCAATATTTAAATCCTACTGGAATTATAAACGTGAAAGGTTGGATGGAAGTCTGTGACTTAACTCGAATCAAGAACAAAAATATAAAACTTTAGGTGCTAATGTATGCAAAGAAGATCTTGAAAGAAAAATAAATACTAGGATGCTCACCATCATTTAATATTTAATTTCACAAATTCCAAAAGCCAACAAAAGTCACTTATAATTAATAAAATAAAAGCTTTTAAACGGAGTGAAGCTTTTATGAAGTTAAAATTAAGCTGGCCAGATTAAATTCATAAATCGCACTTACAAAATTCGGCGAAAATTTAATTTAATAAAACTTGTTTTGTTTTATTGGATAAGTGATATCAAAGCCGAGGATTATTAATAAAAAGCAAAGGCTATGTTTTTTTGGTAACCAGATATCTGGTAAGCAGTGCTTTAGTAACTAGATAGCGAATATAAGTACTACCTATATAATATCAAAGTTGACAGCCCGGTTTGCTTTGTGCTTAGTGACCCAGACTCTCAAGCCGCGGGTCGTGGGTTCGAATCCCACCCAAGACAAACATTTGTACGCATGAATATGTCTGTTTGTTCTGTGTCTTAAATATACAAAGTACCCAATAAGAACATTTTAGAGAAAAAATAAAATACCTACTGCTACGTACGTATACATCATTAATTTCGAACCGGTGGCATGTTTGTTTTTATTTCCCGACAACGTGATCGATTGATAGCTTTCTGTTTTATGATTCCATATTTTACATGCAAACAATCTACTTATGGAACAGGACGGAATAATATTTTGCAAACAACTTCTTTTCTATCATAAAGTTACCGAAGAATGTATGTTTTACGCAGTGAAGGACTTTGCTCCGTTGAAAGGTTTTCTGTCCGTCTAAAGAGGCATTTTGAAGGATTATTACTTCTATTAAAAGTTTATTTCTTTACTGACCTACCCTACCCTTTATTCATTAAACGATATCCGTGAGACTATAAGTAAGAACAATTCTACTAAAACTGTAGGTACCATAGGTACCATATAGTGAAGTATTCACCGACTTAATCTAATTACAAGTTTTGATTGCCCTTTAGACATATTAAATTGACAGGATCGTTTTAGCATAATACATGTGACGTGACCCAATTATATTATAGAAAGCGATACCTCAGCAGGGGCCCTCGATGGGTACTCAGTAGTTCTATCGTCAAAATCCTTTGAAATACAATACAACAAATCTTATATTATACATACAATCGAGAATGGTATAGTTTTAAACATATTACATAGCAAATTTTAACTTGGATATTAATTTACTATTAAGATACTGATGAATAATAAGGTAAATCCTACCGAATTGCACCTACTGGATAAGTTCAAACAGATGTCTATACAACTAGACGAGACGAGCCGAGAGCTTATCTGTATGATCTTGTTGACACGCAATACGGAAAGAAAGTTACGCAGGCTGAATATCTACCCCTTATATTTAAGTTACTTATATCCAGATTTTCTTTCCCCTAAGAGGGCTCTCCAATGTGAACGAGCTCGAGACATATTTGATGTTATCGATAATAAAATACACTGTAATCCGTAGGTGAGCATATCTGGTATTTTTTCATTTTGCCTTTTCTCGGTCATATTGGGGTCCGTAATTCTATGGCACATTGTGACTTTTCAATTTGCCAGTGAGGTGGGTCTCGAGGATCGGATGTGGCCAGCGATTGATGTCATAACTCATAAAGGTCTGATCTATTTTGGACTATAACTACTCAGGTACATTTCAATTCAAATATGGCGTTATCATGAAGGAGATTGAATGATAACTTATAAAAATTTCCTATCATATTTCCAATATTTTCTTGGAAGTTTTACCTATTGTAACATACCTTCAGTTGTGAATGTACAGGTTTGAGCCCCATTTGAGGTGAACTAGTTCAAGGACTTCTAAGAATATACCCGCAAGAATACGGCATTGTTTGGCATTCTGGATATTATCATTTACGAACTCAATTTAAATACTTAGGTATATATAGGTATGGTGTATTTTTTAATGTTATGTGTTGTTTACATTTATTAATAGACTAAAACTTTTGAATTAGGTAAGATTATTTTTTTCGGAGTTTTGTCCGCATTGGGCATGGAAATTTAAGTACCACTTTTATGAAGTTCTCATGATTGTCGTCATTTAATTTATTACGATGGTTTCACAGCGCCAAATAATTAGGAACCATCCACAAAGGTACGGAACTTAAGAGGGTACAGATTCTAGTCGAATATAACGCCATCTAATGCTTGCCATTTCAACTAAACACAATCTTCCGGCTCAAATTCATACTTGTTTCCATTTGTTATCGGGAAAGTTCAACAGATGGCGCTATGTGAAAACGCATTTTCCTGTAATGCATAATACAAGAGGCAGATGTCGTTAGTGTTATTTAATTATTAGAACCTGACATGAAAATATCATTACTACCTACGACTTTGAATAGTACGAAAGTCGATCTGTGTCCGTCTGTATCTCCGCTTACTTGTTCGTATAAACCACGCAACGGATTTTGATGCGATTTTCAGCTCTGTAAAAGCGATTTTTTGCTTGATTATGGTAACTAATTACTACATATATACCTTAGTAATTTTCTACGTATATTGATACAACTGTAAATAACGAGTTTTTGGTACATTTTAGTTCGTTTTATTAGGTTCTGCCCCTGGGAGGGGCACTCATTTATAGGCGCCCACTAAATCAACAAGAAGGAGTGTTAGCTTAATTACTTGGCCAGATACGGCAAATTGGAGATCGGTAGGAAATAATGACATAGATGTGTAATCAGTTTAACTAAACTGACCACTAAAGAAGGTTCACCGACTTACCTTAATTGCGATCAATTTGTGGATTTGGTTATTGTAAATTAAATACTGATAAATAAATTATATTTGTGTAATTATTTTGAATAGAACACAGGTATTATGTATCCATGCTATAATATGCCACGTAGTGTAACCAGTATACATAAATATTTTTATTGTTAATAAGAGTGAGGGTTATTTGACATAAAATCCTTGGAAATTTTTTTTTTTGTTTTTTTTTTTTTTTTTTTTACACACACGGCCAATCTGATTCCAAAGTAAGCTTCAAAGAGAGCTTGTGTTATGGTAACCAGATAGCTGATATACTACATACCTATAATACTTTTAAATACATACATATTATAGATATTTACATCCATATTAAACCTGAAATTCTAAAAATTGTAACAGTTCATCTCTACTGATATTCTAACTATAAATATATTATTAATAAAATGTCATATATTAATCTTTTCTATGTTTTTTATACACATGCCATTGAATAAACGTAAGCGATACATGTGTTAATTAATAAATGATTTTTCTTTATTTTGTTTTTCGTTCTGATACTCCCATAAATCTCAGTATAGAATCTTGCGTAGGACATTATTTTTGTCGCTAGCTGATATCCTTCGATTGTGATTGAAATTTTGCATCGGGTGTATGATGAAATAAGGAAAACATTGTTTGAATTAGATTTACGAGATTGTTATAAGGCTGTCATAAACAGAGGTTTTTGTTGTCAATAAAAATAAATTGATAATAAAAAGTGTGAAGGAAAGCCAGGCTAACAGAAGAACAGTAATAATTGATTTAGGTCAAGAAATAAAATAACTTAAGGATTATTTGAAAATGATTATATGATTATTTATTTAGTATGTATCTACCTTTACCACTTTTCACGCTCGGTGAGTAGCTTACATTACAAACACTCATTACATAATTGAACAGTCACTGATTTGCCTAATACCAACTCCTTATTTTGTTTTAAATTTAGTCATTAAAAATAGGCCATTAAAGTTTACGTACGTTTGACCGTAATTACGTGATGGTAAAAAATGATTGTTCCCGATGGTGGTAAGCTCACCAGCAACAGCGTAGTAGTAGTAAACTAACTATTCAATGCCAGCAAAACCATTTCCATAATGGAAAAGTACCTCCAGCTACGCTAGTACCTATACGCTACGGTTACTGAATACTCTAAATACACGACAACTGTGAAAGTCAAAACTTTTGATGCAGCTCGCGTACGATGTATATAACTCACTTCGTGTGTTATTAAATTGTTTCATTCGAAAAGTTTGTGAAAAACTATTATATTTAACTATTATCTCAATAAAATATATAAATAGTACAATTTAAACCTATATTGCTATATACTTATTGATGTAAAGTAACGGTATTTAGTCTACGATCCATTTTCAGCCCACTAAAACATGAAGACCTACGCTAAAACAATATGGTATCAGCCCTTTTTCAGTACCAAAAATAAACGATTAAATTCACTACGTAGTAACCTTATATCTAAATGCTTACATTATATTGGAATGAGCACGGCCCAATAATTGTTTCGGAGGGTTTTATATAAAACAAATGAACAAAGGAATTCGAAACGTATCATCGGTGAATTAGTTACGCTCAGTGTCCTGTGGCTGGCTAATGTTTGAAATATCGACATTGCACGCTTCTATTTTAAGCACGTGAAAAGTGTAAGGGGTGGATAAGGTCTTGGGGTGGCGGGGTGCGGTGGCGAAGGGGGTCGTCGGCATTCAACAGGCGGCGGTGGCGGTCGATACGGCCGGCGTCGCGGCGCAGCGGCACGGTTTACATACCCTACATACTACTACTCGCGCCTCACCATAACACAACACCGCTGAGCACTGTTCTAAAAAAAACTACACACACAAAACTATCATCATTTTATTCCATAAACGAAATAAATATGTTTTTCGGAAAAGCTGATATTTTTCTATAAGGTAGCGGCAGTGCCGCGTTTGCACTTTCTAAAATGAGTTTTATGCTGAGTTGTTAGCTACAAATTTCTAATTTAATGCGTACCGCTTCATAACGGAAAGCTTAAAGCTGCGTTTTATGGGACGTTTTCAATTAGTAACAGCCAACAGATTCGCATTCGAAGCGTGTTTTAACTGCGCGCCATAGCGTACTGTAAAACTTTTTTAACAAAACATCTGTTACCACGTTACATGTTTGAATTATACGCGTGTACCTGAAATAAAATACTCTGTTACGTAGTGTATACATTATTGCAGTAAAAGCTTTTGTTTTTAGCCTTGGAAATATTTTTTGTTGTCGTTGTACAGATAGTGCTAAGTTAGATGTTTATATTTTTGCGCATGCTTCATCTGCGTGGTTTTCATGCGACAAAATTAAAGAAAAATAGCTATTGTAAATTTGAAATACCTAACATCCAAATATTAAAACTAAACAATTCTAATAGGAAAATCTTTTGATTAAATCATGATACTATTTGCGAAGCCATATTTTGTGACTTGATTGACCTACGAAAGTTTAATGTTACAAGAACCTATTACTTACGATTTCGCTCCCCAAGATTCTGTGGAATTATGTTTTATCAGCTTTTGTATCCAGTACACTACATAGTAATCTTACTTGTAGACTGCTAGATTTGAGCCGTAGATTGCGGCGAGTCTCTTCACAGAGAACCTTATCTCGGCTCCGTTGCCGTCTTTGTGAACCGCGCCCGACGCTTACTTCAGACGCGTAAATTACTTCCCTTATATTATGAATTCTCTTATTATTGTATGTTAATTTAACTGAAGAATATTAGAAGTTAATAAATGTTTTGAGGGTGTTTTAGAGCTGGAAATATAAATACTAATAGGTACTTTTTCAAAGTATACAGATCGATGATAAATTGCTAGTGAATTAGTCGACTTACTTTGGTATAGCATATGTTAAAAAAATAAATAGGTAACAAAATATATCATATTTAAAATATAACGTAACAATAGTATGAGGTATCATACCCTTATTTATTTACACGAACCTGGATAACTCCGATTCACTTACTTCATTTTCTTAATCCATCCATTTATTCTTAAGAATATAGTAATACCTACTTTAAAGATACTGACACCAAAAGTTTGTCAAAGAAGCCATAATCGTAAGCATGGAAATGTACTTGTATTTACGTATGATACCTACATAAATTGTCTCAGCCAGATGCTTCCGTTCGAAAACGCAACTACGATCAATAGCGTCTTCATGTTTATTTAACATTTAAATGTCGAAGTATTAATAGCAGAAGATTCTGCAGCAAGCTTCATAATGAATACAAGACTAACTTATGCTTAGTTAGCTCGGTTTACTTTGCTGAAGTAGTCGTTAGTTGGAGCAAAGGTTGCTTTGGAGTAGCTGTGTATATTACCGCTAGATTCACTTCAAAAGTGGATTTAGTGGTTATACAGATTTTGAGGATCTATATTGTAATTTGTAAATAGGTACTCATTGGTATTATGAAGCTTATGATTTCAAAATGTCAATTGTAAACGTGCTGAGATTGTAAAACGTAGTTTATCCACGTGGATAAACATGCAAAGTTTTTATTTTATGCCGAAAGTTTTTGTGAATAATAAAGTTAGCTAAACTCATGATATGGGTTCGATAAGATTTTTTATGCACTACCCTTAATATCGCGACTTAAAAATATTTCGACACATTCAGAGTGGGCTTTGAAAGAAATTATATATAAGTAGGTAGGTACTTAGGCAAGGTGTATATAATAATTTTCACAAATGCATTTGATAGATTGCTTTTAAATTAATTGCCGTATTTGTGGGTTTGACGTGTTTCCGTTTGGTAGATCCATTAGGAAAACGTAGGTACATTAGTAAAATATAACATCCTGGAAGTCTAATACTGTTAGATTGAATATTGTGAATTATAATTAAGATATATAGAATAATGGTATATTGGATAAGTTGTTTGTTCTTTGACACTTTGAAATCTATACTAATATTATAAAGAGGAAAGATTTGTTTGTTTGTTTGTTTGTTTGTTTGTTTGTTTGTAACGAATAGGCTCCGAAACTACTGGACCGATTTCAAAAATTCTTTCACCTTTGGAAAGCTACATTATCCCCGAGTAACATAGGCTATATTTTATTCCTGTATTCCCACGGGAACGGGAACTACGCGGGTAAAACCGCGCGGAGGCAGCTAGTAGGTTATAATTTAGTGTTATCGATTATTTGAAGATAGTAAATGTTTTCAAAACGGTTATTAGATAAATAGTTGTTTTATAAACCTATTTAGATTATAAACTTAAAATGTATTTTATGTGGGTATTTGTAAGAACGTTTAGTGAAAGCGCCGCGTACCGCCGCTTATAAAAGGACGTGCGGTCGGCCAGACGGCACTTCTTGGTTGGCTGTCGAGCTGTGCGGACGTCGGTCGGTGAGTATAATAATTGAGTTGGAGAAATATGTCGGACGACACAACAGAGTTGAGTAAAATATGTATAAATGTTAATGAATTGTTATGTAAGTTAAATATTGTTCTATTTTAGTTTCTGTTCCATTATTTAAATAATATAGTTATAACTATAACTATGTTGCTAAGTAGAGTCATATATATAGATTACTAGCTGCCTCCCCGCGGTTTTACCCGCGTAGTTCCCGTTCCCGTGGGAATACAGGGATAAAATATAGCCTATGTTACTCGGGGATAATGTAGCTTTCCAAAGGTGAAAGAGTTTTTGAAATCGGTCCAGTAGTTTCGGAGCCTATTCATTACAAACAAACAAACAAACAAACAAATCTTTCCTCTTTATAATATTATATAGATTATATAGATATAGATATAGATTATGATTAATTATACCAATTATGATGAAAATAGAATATAGTTTTGGTATTGACTTGCTATTTTGCTAAGTGATCTTAGCAACTATAAAATTTTAACGATCAAACTATTATATATATATACCTATAAATGTGAATGTACAGGTAGTACATGGGTCCTTATATGTATATGTGTATCTATGTGGTGTATGTATATGGTATATATGTATAGTGTGTATGTATATATGTGGTATATAAATAATATGTAAAAGTAATACCTAATAGCATATACCGGTAGTACATGGGTCCTTATGTATATATGGTATATAGTAAATATATAAGGACTTAATAATTTCTGTTATTTTTTAACTCATAAATAAACATGAATCTAACACATTCATATTGGTACCTATATATTTTTACAAATATCAATAAAATTTAGTTGGTAGTGTTGGTACCTTCTTAAACCCTAAAATATTAACGAAGAGATAGACTGGTTTCATTACCTAACAGTATTTATATTGACGGAATGACCTTGCGGATGTTTTGTTTATTACATAGTAAGGATGTATTTTACTGCTGTTCGCCGATGAATGACGATGAAATTCTATTGATATATTTAATGGAAATACCCTCTGACCTGAAACTGTTTTACACGTGTTTGGTATTATCGAGAGATATGACAAAATTTCAGTTTATAAAAAAAAATAACGGGCTAATCTTCGAAACTAATCTTCCGATGTCATAATAATTTTCACTGACAGGATGCTACGATTCTGTATTACCTATATATACCTATGCCTTTTCAGATATTATACAAAAATGCATTTTATTTTATTCATTTATGTATAGAATATATTTCGATCCCACGAATAAACAAATCCGTTAGAAGCGTGGGTAACTCGGCAGGTATGGAACAATGGGCAGCATCAATGCATCGTACTGCTCTTTTTAACAATACTTTATAGAAAAATATGTTCTCACTCTTTGGTTTATATTTTTTATGTATAAACGCATGAACGAGGCAATGGGCAACGTATGTTATGATGAGTCATAGTAGATAACGGGTCCCACGGGCCTGTAATATAATGAAAGCGTTGGTTGTATTGCAAAAGCAAATTAGAACTTTGTAATTTATTCATATGGCCGTACATAAAAATAACGTAACACACCACACGTATAGAATAGCTTTATAATAATACTTGTATAGTTTTCAGTTTTTTTTTAACTGGGATTTATGTATTCTTTATAATTTTAATGCTAGATTTACAACAAAAAATTGCCGGCTTTAATATGGAAAATATAAGTCGTACTGAAAGTTATAACTAATTAAGGTTAGTAAAAATTGTAGGATTCAAAAGATAAAGTTTGTGAAAAATAAACGCCTACTATCTACTTATAACCAAATAAAGTCATATTTCAAAACAGTATTACCCACTAACTAAACTACGCAAAGCTCTAAAAGTTTTACTATTCGTAATAGTATTCATTTTCAGTAATAGCCGACTATCGAAGATGGCAAAATTATATAGAAAATACTCATTACAAATAATTTCAGTTACAAAGTTGTAATCGACGCCACTCTTTTAATTAATTTAAGAGCGTAAAGTTTAAAGTAAAACTTTATTTTATTCAAATGGTCCCGAAGGGTGTAAAAGTTTACGAGTTCACTGGGTACCCCCTCAGAGCTGCGAGGGGTTGCCATCGCTCGGTTTTACACACAACGTATTAACATCCTTTCACAGACCCGTGACCCTTTTATCTTTTGCATAACGATAAACTAACGAAGGTTTTTGTGGAGATTATCTGGAATATCGCCCTAAATCCACACCTTTGAACTTTTTAATGGTAAATGGGAAACCATATTCGAAAAGGTAAGAAAACGATGGGCAGACTCATTATGGTCAATATCGTGATACTGTAGTTTCAGTTTTATTTTATAAAATATTCATGTTATGTTTAATTATTTCATATTTAAGTTTATAAGTTAACCTGTTGCAGAACATCTTAGAAAAAGGTTAAATTTTTAATCATCCTGTCCACATCTGAAAATGGGTTTTACTTTATTAGTTAAATTATATACTTCCAAAGTAATCTATTAATAAAACCTATTATAGCGCCAGAGCAAAATTAATGACTTAAATTGGAAAGGTAAAGCTTACCCCTAATGAGACGGTTCTTTTGTTGAAAATTTTTGATTAAAACGCCTTTTATTAATTCAAGTGAAAATCTTTAAATTACTATTTATGACTTTCTTTGAGAAGCCTACACAACTAAATGATATAATGTACTTCTTTATACCTCCAAGGAGTATCTACTAAGCGCTTTGCAGTAAAATTACATTAACTATATTAGTATTTTGGTACGTGCATGTGAAATTTAAATATCTCGCCACAGCACCTACTCATATTTCTCGTTGATACTTGTAGTCACCACATTAGAATTGGGGAAGTAACTATCGACAAAACATTTTTAAGAAATTACGAGATTTAAAAGGCTTGTATACAATATCAAGTGTAGTACAAAAGCAACATTCGGATTTGTAACAAAATAGGGATAGCGGGTGTAAGATAGAGGGATTTTGAAGGAGACGTAAGGTGGGCGCGAGGGCCGCAGACAGTTGCCAGATGGCGGACGGGATGCGATCGATACCTTTGCCATGAATAATTAAAATGGATGAACAGCTTTTCAAGGTTTTATTTCATATGCGATGATTATGAGTCGAATAGACATTTCAAAATAAACGTATTATTTTAAATTTTATTTACTTTTTTTCGAACCTCTATGTTAAAAGGTTTACTAATTTCGTTGTAGGATAATATGATTCGTGTATCCACTTACAATTTAATAAATTAAGTAATTTTCACGACTACTTTCTTACCTTACTTATCTCTAAAATATTTATTTGAATAATATTAGTGTTACAAACATTATTATTAGTATAATAACAACTTTACCAATATTCTCGTATTAACACTCTGATGTTGATAATGTGTCTAGCATAACACGAAGATTCAAATTCACCCCGCGGGGGTATCCAAATTAGTAAACTTTGTACCACCCTAAAGAAATTTACAAGCGGCCTTGACTTCAGCCTACAATATACAATAGGTATGCAGTATTAAAACTAGGGTCTTCTAGATGGTTCTAGTGCTTTATCCTACCTCTCAGTCCTCATAACGCATGTACCTAATTGAGTACCTTCCCTCTATTATAAAATAAGTAGACAAATGTAATTTACTTTACGTCACAGGTGGTGCCACAAAATTAAGCTAAACTTGAATTTGCATATTCAAATCACACATTACTTTCAGCGGATGCTTAGCCCTAATAAAACCTATATAAAAGACCGCCAGATGCCCCAAATTTTTGAAAATATGACAAAAAGTTCTAACGACAATCCATGTCAGAGCTTTCCGGCAATCACCTAAGGAAATAAGGTTCTAAAACTTTGTGCTATTATTATGGACGTCTTCGGAAAAGTGATAAAAAAGTTGAATATTTTATGCTATCAACTGATAAAGTGTATTTTAAGTAGGAGAAGGACGTCATACAAAGTCAAGAATTAAGTATAATTATACATATTTATTGAAATGTTCATAACCTATGTGGCAGTTGACATAGGTAGGTACATAATTATTACAAAACATTCAAATCTTGAAAAAGTCCAATATAAAAGGGATATAAAGTTGTATATTATGTACTTTAAACCATTTATGATTTTCCAAAGAAAATGAAAGAAAACTTTATACTTGCCATAGTTGGTCTCGTGACAAAGAATTCGTTCCCTGTGGACATCAGTTTTACTGTTTACTGCTCTAGAAGCTTTTACGTAGAATGAAGTAGTTGCCTTCAAATTCAATCGATACTGCCTCGGTGCAGGTTGCTGAGTGAAGGAACAGTAATAATGGAGATTTACATTTCCATTACTTTAAACAGATACGAATTTTATAGCACACTGCACTACTGCTTTGATCATACATATTTGAGAATAAAAATTAAGTGTTACAAAATTTAAGTCACAGTGTATTACTTACTAATTGTTACTACAGTAGTAATGGAAGGATAAACGTTATATTATAAAGATTATCTTTTCCTCTTGAAAAGTTTTTAAGTGAGTTCTGGAATTTCGAAATTAATTTCATCTGAGTTGTTGTTCGCCGGTGAGATCCCATGACAATTTAGAAAACATAATGTAATGACTTTGGGGACATTAAGGAGCATCAGGTTACCCGAACAGAAAGGGTTCGTCGTCTGACCGGTTTCTTGTGTCACTACCTTGGAAGTGATTTTGGGTCCCAAAAGAGATGTATTCAAGACACGGCGTACGTATCTTTAATTTTTCTATTTTGATGATATGGTTTCAATTTTGTCTTGTAAGCCTATTATATGATAGGTATATTCAGATTAGATATTTATCCTACCCAACTTAAACTATTTCATTTATTCATTACGATCCTATAAAAATCAAATATTTTTTTTGTTTACGCTTTCGTTTCTAAGTAGGACTGACAATTATCTACGCAGCGTTACGGTGCAAAAATACTTTTATGCCATCATCAGTATTTGATCATTACTCGTTCATTACTGAACGGTTCTATTCAGAAAATATAGTGGCAAAACGTTTAAGAAAGTTCAAAGTATCATATATCATAATAAATGACAGCCTCACTGTGAACTATATCTACTGTTATTGACAATAACTATTTTATACGATTACTAACATCTACATCCACTTACCTAGACATAAATTAAATACTAACTAGGTATATAATGAATTTAACTGGTGTCATACGATCGACTAGGCAAAACTTTTAATGTGATACCCAAGACAAGGGGTGGCTTGCGAAATATATTAAGTACTATCTAAAATGAGAGCATTAAGCAAATATATTTTTTCACTTAACATAATCGTGTGTGCGTCTAAAATATTGAAAGCAGATAAAATCAATGGCGTGTGTACAATATATTATTTCAGCCGGTTGGTTTATAAAATCAGTTGCATGATTGGGCCCAAAAATGTTTTGCAAACAAACTAAGTATAACAAAAGCCCGAGGTAAAGTGAAAACACATTATTTCTCATTAATTTATTGATCCAACACAGCTTCATCATTTATCACCACTAAACAAGTGATTTATTTGATAGTTCTATGAAATGTGACATATTTTTGTGATAATGCCAGAAATTGTGAGTAAACACTGTATACACATATTACCCTAAATACTATGCGTTATTTGGGGAACTTTGCAACAACAAAATTGTTTACGTATAAATATGCTTTAAAATCAATATTTTGGATTTACTGGCCTCTTATTACGAGACTCATGACGAGTATATCATAATAAATATTACCAAATACTAATTTCAAGGTCTACAGTTATGCATTTATTATTTAATGGAAATTTACTCATATTATATGTTAAGTTTTTCCCCAATTCACATAATCGATTAAAGATTCAGGAATATGTATGAGCTTGATACTTAATTCTACTGCTATCAACCATGACAGGCTACGAAAAGAGATTAATTTCTATATGTTATATACTGTCAATGAACTACAAATAGTTTTAGTGATTTAAATCATTCGATTCTTTTTAAAATTAGCAGCACGATATTTTTTACATATTTTATGTCTCAGTGAATTTTGAAAACCATTTCATTTCCACTGTTGCTGGTACTCGACCGCAATTGGACGTCGACGTCGTTGGCCATAGCCAAATAATATTTTATGCAGTTTGGCATCTGCAGACTGCCTTCGTTTACATAAATAATGTTTTCAGATTTGGCTAAGGTAAAGACTTAACTCAAGTACCTAATATGTTTCTAATTTTAATGTTGACTGTTGCATTTGAAATCGATACTATTACGAGTACCTAATACGTTGAAATTAATTAGTATGTGCGTGAAGCCTTCAAAAAGGAATTAAGATATTTTTCTGTATAATCTATATAATAAACCTTGTGGGAACAAACATCAGCACATCGTTGTTGTTCTGTTATAATCCCCAGTAAGCCGTTCTCAATGATACCACCCTATACATACACAAGGGGCAGGTATTTCACAACATCCAAATCAGGATTAGCGTGCATTAATTTCAGTGTTCAATAATTCCATTTCACTTCACATAATATTATTCACTTGATTGCTTGCAATTGTAATTACTGCAGCCTTATAAATGATTCTATAAATAAAATATCGTTTGATATGCGTAAGGTTTATATTATAAATAAATAAAACATTACTCTCCCCGTTAGTGAGCTAATAAAAATATATGAGAAGAACAAGTAGTGCTAAGAATAGTAAACGTTTCCTACAGAAAATTGTTGCGACAACGTTGAGACGTAAATGCAATTATTGTCACTTGTTGCACTACCCATGCTCGTAGCCATATAAAACCTTATATTTCTGCCGGTATTTGTATTGCGTTGTATAAATCGTTTTGTATGTTGCTTCAAAGAGTTTTAGAGTGGTATATAAATAGCAATAGGTAAATATCCGGGGACATTTTTCACACACAGCCAATCTAATTTCAAACTGAGTAGAGCTAATGCTACGGTTACCAGATAGCTGATATATCACATATACTGCTTTATAATAAATATTTTTTCATAAAGAAAAGAATGTCAGGGTCCCAACCACAGAGCCAACTGGTTTGTTCACAAAGCTAGGAAGGTACTTATGCGTAGACTAAATCACGGTTGTACTATTTAGGTATACCTACATATCTACTTATGATATGATTGAATAGATGGAATCGTAATTACACACATGCATTTGAATATGCGTCGCTTTTGAACAGAACCATTTTGCGGTCAGCTTAATATTCATAGCAATATTATTGTTCGACTGATGGTACCAAAATGTTGTAATACAAGTACATTGCAGCATATATATTCAATGGACCCGTACTAAACGTACATTAAATCCTTATAACCTCAGTGGCTGTCACTTTTAAAGGTCGTGTGAATATATGATGCATAAAACTGCATATAAATTGTTGAAAATGTCAGATCCTCATGACATGAAAAATTCAACGGAAATTGTGAAGCGGAAATAGTTGCAAGCGTGTACCTAATGCTTATAGCTTCACGAGAGATGTATTTTAAATTTATTGCTTGAACTGTATCATTTTTTATCAGCGATATTCCCGAAGATAATAAATAACCTGAAAATAGTGTAGTTTACGAAAAAAAATCTAGTATTTGTGGCAACAAGAAGTTTTTGTGTGTTAGTGTAGGTACATTTGTCGTACCTAGTTAAACATAAAGTAGAATAAACTAGAAATAAAATATATATCTACTTAATAACTAAGTTAGGGAGAAATACTAATTCTAATCGTCAGAAATAATTATCAAATCTGTAAGACAATGTTCACTTTTTCACAAAAACTGGTTAGGTGTCTGGAGCAAAGATAATTTTTTGGCGACCTGATTGTTACATTCTATCTACAAATTATTCTGGTTCATGTTCAAGAAAATATTCCAGATTCAAAGGTTTAGATATACTTAATAATGGATGGGAAAGGCCAAGGATCGAGCCCAATGGCGTGCGCTGGAGGAGGCCTATCAGCAGTGGACCAGGGTAGGCTGATGATGAATTATTTAGAAACAAAACCATCTATATAAATGAACTATCTATGCTGTAATTAACATCCATAGTCTTCGTTTTTGCTATTTGCAATTACGAATAAAACAGAATATAACATACAAGAAATTAAATTATTTGCAAAATATTTTACCTATTAAAGCACGGAAGCGATCGTGGAAAAGATTTGCAGCTTTAGTTTAGTATGAAACTATTACTATAAATTAGATGTAAGCATGCTGCAATTCCAAGAAAATTTCAAGTTTTATAACAATGGTAGCTCGATCAAGCATGTGATTTACATTTATAGTCTTATACAAAATCCTTTAAGTATTCGTTTGATACGTATACCTCATAAGTTTTACATTCCTAATACAAAATGCTTTTGCCTTCATCTATTTTGTGTACATTGAGGCTAGACGTATCAAAAACCTTAATCATCATTCCAAACATTGTTTGTCAATACTTAGGTACCACTTTTCTTGTAAGATCCTTAGATCCAGTATCAACGGATGGTAATGATTTTGGGCCAAGAATATTTATATTACCCATCAAGTGAATACAGCAGACCTATACAATATGCCAGACGCCCTTACGACGCTAGAATGATTTATTTATAGCCTTAGTTTATTGTTCCCTTATATATCTATTTTGAACAAAACCCGAGTAACTTGACCCAATTATAAGGTGTCTCAATAAATAAAACCCTTATGACGAATAAAGAGGTTTAGCGCAATACTTAAGAGACTGAGACTGCCTACGTTGCATTCTCTGTAGCCAGGAGCTACTGAATATTGCATGACAGAGCTATCGCCTTATGAAATTTCTGACTAGCGTAAAAATTCATAAAAATACCAGGCGAAAAAGTTGCTCGGAATTAATTCCGGTCCATAATCTGAAAAACTACTAGTTAGAGAGGTTATTTTGGTCATAATAATAAAAATCATATACCTACCTAATAGCATATATTAAAAACACGGGTAACATTCAGAATATACAGTAAAGTGAATTGAATTGTGTGAAAGAATAAAAACAGGATATTCGTAGAGAAAGCACTATCTTGCTTGCCTTGCGGGTTAAGTAGTAGGATAAGAATAAATAATGCCTTATTTTATAAGTTTTCACATTACGTAAGTCTCTTCGTTTCTGTAGAAATGTTAGCATTGCCAAGTATAGTTCAAATGGGGAACCGGATTAAATGTTTAATTAGATGTCTTCATAATTTCTGAAACTTCGTAAGCTTGGATTGTGGTTTCTTACGCAAAATTGAGTGTTTCACTTGAGGAGTTGATAAACTTCGGATGAAGCTTAACATTATACACTACGACTAGCGGGTTATCAAATAGTTTTACATTACTTAGTGTAATATATTTGTTTTGATTTCAGGTAAGCCGTTTTAAATGTAAGGGAAATAGCAGCTATAGAAGTTGCAGACCAAGAATCACGATGATCATTTGAGACATATAGGTAAGTGGACACTTTTATTAAAACTCATGTATAGGACATAATATAAATGTAATAATAATCACATTTATTGACAATAAATGTATTCATTTATTCATTAGTGTATGTATTCTACAGCTATATAACCACTTATGCTTAAAGAATAAATAATTAATTAGTTGTATCGTATCGCATCGCAATTTTCAATGATTAAATAAGTTTATTTATCACTTCGGTCACAGCACATACACAATGCTATATCCGGCAGCCGTACACAATGATACTTGGTACAATAGTTGCCATTCCGTTTATTCAGTTTTGGTCACATATTATTATAATAATATTATAATGGGTGGCCATCATTGTGATAGTTCTTAGTGGCGACTCCGCGCACTGTGGGGTCTATGTATTCTAAAGAAATAAAAATCTATATTATTAATGTTTTATTTTATTGTTTTTGTAAACATGTTGTCATCTCAGTCTCTTAGATTATTATGTACATGTTGTTACTTTTAATAGGAAACGGATGGAAGTATTTCCTGTTCAAAAATTAACTGCCTGATGCAAAATATTACTGCTGCTAGTGTAGCAAAAACTATTTATAAATCCATGGATTACGTCGCTGTCACGTTCCACTCAAGGACGCTGATTTAAATACAATTTTATCTATGTAACCTTTTGAATAATTTTTTATATACCATAAGTAAAGATTAAAATTCTGTATTCGTACAATTTTGGTATTGATCGTTTCAATGAATGAGTATTGGCCACGCCTGTTTGTATTACGAAAATAGGCAAACTTTGTGGTCGGTATATATCCGACATAACAGAAGCGATTTTCTGTAATATTAGTTAGATAGGGTGTGTAGAATGTCGTAGGTAAAAACAAAAATGTAAAGAAGAAATTTGTGTGGACCTTTAATTGACGTCTTTTAGGTAAAGTTATCCCAGTTTCACCCCCAGGATAGAATCATAAACTTTTTCAAAGGAGTTCTATTATTTTTCAAAGAATTTTCTAGTGGAAGTTTTCAAGGATTCATAAATAAAATGTCGGACATTATATTAAAAAAGGATTTTAACAACTAAATAAATAAATAGGCACCAACAAATAATACGTATGATGATACGATTTTGGAAACCTACCTCAGACAGAGGGTATTAATATGTTAATAAATTTATTTGAGAACTGTCTAGATGTATTATAAATGTGTATTTATGATTATTTAGGCGAGTATGAAAATGAGTCCATCCTACCTCAAAATTTATTATGGCATAAGTAAGTAAAATGTATTTGTTTGTTCCTGAAACAAGGAAATCGTTTAAGAAGAGTCTTACGGACACACTTATAGCTCATAATATACATTTAATACTAATGTTCCTTTTCACCTTTTACATTATTTACTTCACATTACGATTTTTTTAAATGAGGAAACTTTGAAATGGGTATAATAATATAATCTTTTTAAGAGTAGGAAGACCACTCGTTGTCTTAAAAATGAATGTTCAAAACAAACTTTTTTATTTCGTACATCGTCCAAATTAGCCAAAAATCAAACGCCTAAGGCTTCGAAAAATAACAATGAAACTAGGTCGTAATAAAGTCTTTATGGGTAAGTATCGAAGTAGGTAACTATGTAATAAATTCAAGTTATCTACTTCATTTTATAATAATACTGTGAGAAGTCTATTAAATTAGATACTGCAACGACCAAGATGGCTTAAGCCACGGTACGTGACATTTTATAAGCGTATTCATTGTTTACGTTTGCTCCGTTACGTTATGGACTTACGTCACGTGCTTAACTTTGCTGGTACGTAAGTAACCAAATGGGGTGTAAGCAGATTTTGTTTCCCTCGCTGTAGGTCCCAAGTAAGCAGTGAGATTTTATGGTTTCGTACAAAATGGTAGATAGCGTAAGAAAAGATTTTGGTTATTGCTATATTTTCTTCAATTATATTGTAATGTAGGTACAAGTAGGTACTTACAGTATAATAAAAATGGGCGTTGTCTAGCTGTTGAATAGGAATCATTATTTTAATGGCGACGAAGAGTGTTTTCAGCGGTGGGATGGCAATGCACATCTATTGTCAGTGTGACAGTTGTCAGCTTGAACGACCCTTATGAAGGGACTTCGGTGTCCATCAGGGGGTCTGTTGGTTACAGCTGTTTTTCTTGGTATCTAAAAATATTATTATACGACTTCAGATTTTGCACAGCCATTTATTACTCGTTACCCTGATACCTACTGGTTTACCTATCAACACTTGGTATCTATAAAAATTTACTCGACTTATATATAAACATATTATATTATATACCTACATATTATAGACAGCCCGGTTGGCTTTGTGGTGAGTGACCCTTACTTTCAAGCCGCGGGTTCGAATCCCACCCAGGACAAACATTTGTATGCATGAAAATGTCTGTTTATTCTGTGTCTGGATGTAAATATCTATAATATGTATGTATTTAAAAGTATTATATGTAATATATCATATCAGTTATCTGGTTACCATAACACAAGCTCACTTTGAAGCGTAATTCTAGCTTCTAAGCATTCAATCTGATTCCAAAGTAAATTGAAATCAGATTGGCCGTGTGTGAAAAGTGTCCCAGGATATTTATTTATTTTTATTAGGAGTACGTCAACTTTATTACATATTTAATAAAACATTCTATTTATTAAGCTTTTGTTAATGCATAATAAATACATGTCTAATAGGAAAACTTTTTGTACACTAAGTGATTTATAGATGTGTTTCCATTGAATTCAGATACATTTTGAGAAAGTATTATTTTCTTTCTATTTACTGTTTTTGTTGTGCTTTGTTTTGTTTTCGCTCCCTTTGTGGGGCTGTACAGCTGTTTGTAATAACAGCAATAGTATATTTATTTGGAACAGAAACGTGTACCTTCTTGTAGACCCTATGCTAATTAACATAAATGTTCTTTTCTGATAACAGAATATGTTACTATAAAAATGCTGTACCTGAGCCTTTTTGTATGATAATTTATTTATTAAATGGAATCTAAATTATCTGAATAAAATATTCATAAGTAACAGTTTCAGTTATTTGTAGGTTTTATGACGCACGAACTAGTAATATATAAATACGTGTTCTATGGTCTCTACTATATCGAAATTATGATATGAAAAAATACAACTTTGGTAGGTACTTATAATTGACAGTGAAATAATTAAAGTTGAATAAAATATTCTTTTAAAAAATATAAGTAGGTAACTATACGAATGCTCTATGTTCCCATAGATAGTATCATTAGACTTAAAAAAAGTCTCCACTCCGTTATTCAATTCTAAATTGTAAATTTTCTAGCAATCAGTTTTACCCGCCCTAGTCTCGAGTTAACACTAACATGGAATTTTACTTAATTCTAATGGCCACCAGGAAATAGGTCGCTGTTGCTATTTCTATTATGGTAAAGATATAATTGGAAATATTATATCATCATCGTCGTGGTTGGCTTGGTAGTTAGAGAGCCTGATATTACGTTAGTCGTCGTGTGTTTGATTCCCAATTAGGAGAAACATTAGGTCCATGATCACATCTGTTTGTATGTGTGGGTGTAAATTCAATTACTAACAATTAATTTATTGTTATGATTTGTACTGAACAACATTTAATTATTTTTTACCGATATGTCATTCTACATTGTTGAGCAGTTGAAACGGTGGCTATATATAATATAGGTATGGAAATCTGTTAAGTAGATTGCTATTGGATAAGCACCTAGTTCAGTTAAACAGCACATAATGTACCTATCATAGACATAGAGGATCTTAGTCTCTAACCAATGCAGATTGATTGTTTGATAAACAATGTATCTCACAACAATCAATGATTGCTCGTCATACTATTTCTGCATTGGTGTTAAAAATAAATAATTACCGCTTCGGACGCAAAACTATATAATTTCTGAATTCTTTCTTCGTTATTTCGCGTATAATTTAATTAATACTTACTATTATGTAGGTATATAAAGTCGAAGAGTATGTTTGTTTGCTTGAACGTGCAAATCTCAGGAACTACTTGTCCGATTTGAAAAGTTATTTTAGTGTTAGATAGCCCATTTATCGAGGAAGTCTATTGGTTATATTTTATTCCTGTATTCCTATGGGAAAGGGAACAACGCGGGTAAAATCGCGGGGTGGAAACTAGTAGAATATATTGCGATTACCTATTGTACTAACAAAAAAGCTTGTTGGGCGTAAATCGATAGTCCAGTACTATCCATATACGACCAGTGCTATCCTTTATGTAGAACATCCGCCTTGGTCTGTTATACCTTTACTGAACTAACATCAGAGCCCGCCTTTATTTGCATTGTGGCTGAGCCCTACACCCTTAAATTACTAACAGGATTGAATGGATATACTTGTTTCCTATTTTTATTCGTGGTCGCATAATGTCGCCTGTATGTCGATTTGTATGTGCGTCTTATGCATATTCCTAAGTAGTTGAAAATCACTGATCACTCAAGAATACAAGATGAACATAATCAAAAAATATTTTCTCAGAACAAAACAACACAAAACGAAATTATCACAAATAGCCAATTATGCTCGCTAATAAACTTTGCAAAGTAAAACGTTGCTTCTTTAATTAATTGTTAATTAAATGTTACACAATTACTGGGGTTGGACAGATGAGAAGTTTAATTTATTAAAATCGTTATCTGGATCACCTTCAACAATCAAGTCTGTGTCAAATATATAATATCTGTCGGTTAGCCAGGTTACCGGGAATAAACCACGAAATTCTATTAAGCCACTGTTATTTATGCGTTATATCAAGGTGCCCAGGTGTCACAGATATTTACCACAGGCCACTGCCAATGTAAACACTTTGTTTATGCTCCCAACACCCGCGTGAAATTCCTCATAATTTGTTGACAAACGCATTCAAAACAATCTTAAGTATTGGCGCGTTTAGGTACTAAATTTTGTGTCTAATAGCTACACGTATCACTTTTGACATTAATATAATAGTATCAATGTTCAATGTTTTTAAATTAAAATTCACACTAAATCGAAAGATCGAGGACAAACTGTGAACCTATGATTTTGGAAAACTAACATAAAGCCAATAATATTATAATCATCTATTGTTTGGCATAAAATGTATTAGCCTAGTAGACCTTAGAATGGGCTATAATTACTTTGCTAATCGAGTTTGCCGCACATGGAAAGCATTATTTAGCGAGAGACTTCGCCAGGTTACATATTGCCTCATTATTCTATAGAAAAAATATTATGAATCATCACATGCAATAAATTCGATTATATTTGACTGTAATATTTTATTTGTGTATTATTGATTCACTAAAAAGTGGTTTTAATACATTTTCAATATTATTTCACGAACAGACATCAATATACTGTCATGGAGGCTACTATTTATTAGTCGTAAGTTAGAACTTCGAAAGAACCCACAATTGGCGGCTGGAAAGTCAGTGTAATTAACCACTTAACCAACCATCCAGTCCATATTACATTGTTACGCCAACTGAAGGAAGTGTAACAAAAAGTGAACATGGCGGAGCGAACGACGAACAAAGAGAGATAAATAAAGCTTGAGTAATATTTTGTTAGATTATACCTTGTTTTAACACAAATTGATTAAGCATTTATTATTACAATATAAAAGGAAAATAACGGAATCAGTCGAAAGTACGTTCAAAGGAATTAAATCAGCCCGCTGTTCGTAAATCACAAACGGCTCGTCCCCTTTTGAACCCACGTTTCTAATATGCTTTGATGATATTTGGATATCCATTAATCATAACAAGAGTGAAAAAATATGGCGAATCGTAAAAACATTAGGCGTAATGTCATAACCCTTGGATGTTTATTAATAATTAAACATTTCATATATTAAATGTAAAGGTTATTCGGTATAAGATCTAATAATAATATACTCTTTATTGGGCACACATAATAAAAATAACAATACGTACAAAGGTGATAACAAAAATAAAGTGTGAACAATTTAGGCGGCCTTATCGCTGAAGCGATTTCTTCCAGGCAACCTAGGGCAATAGGAGATCTACAAATTTAATCTGGGTGATAGGTCAATGTACTTAAAAAATTTATGGTAATTAATACATATATGTAGAAATATATCATTGCACGTATCTATGAAGTTATGTATAGCATCGCTGTAGGTAACTTCATCAAAAATATTAGTTTCTCACGTGTTTAGGATGTTGGTAGGACACGAATAGAGCTACCCACATACTTCACGTTTAAACACGCCTCGGACACGTTACGTTTTAATACAAGACAGTATGAACCCACTTCGAGAATAGTATATTTGTAACAGAATGTAGAACGTGGTTTTATTGTAAAGGTCTGGCACTAATCAATGTTTGTAGGCCCACAAGTATAAATAGCTCTCGATGAACTATATAACCGGTCATATATCATTCACTTACGTAAGTGAATTACGTATCAGTCATTCGTATAGGCAAATTAAAATCAGCGTTAACTAGAACATATTCGATCTTAGTTATAAATAGTGATCGATTTGGCGAGGAAATTGACGCTCCGATACAGTAAATCGTGAAACAGACGCAGTATGTCAAAAGACATCACATATTGCAGTGGTGAGTGTCTACCATACCTGTTGTACAGAATAAAAGGATATGATGTGTACATATCCTTTATCCAGTAATAGAAAACAATGTATGATGGAAATTTTGTGTTCTATTGGCAGATGAGCGACGTTTCGGTGACTGATCGTTTTACATGACTCAGCGTGTTATATGCCTGTTGCATTACTCTAAGATTCTATTTGATGTATACTTCTCGGGCTGTGTAGTTCTGACGTTAGGGAATCAATCTTAAATGCATTATGTTTACTATAGAGACGAGAAGACGAAAGGTGTCTTTCGCACCAAGTTTCTGTAACCATAATAAACCTAAATCAAAGGTAAGGTTGGTAATTTAGTTGACTGAATTAGTACGGCTGCAACAAAAGCTTGTTGCCCAAATAGAATTTAATGTTCATTTCATGAAAATTTGTTTTTTGCCCAGTTTTTGTTGTTCGCAAAATATACCTGTTATAACGTAAAACTAACTACACATTGTGACCAATCTAGCAAAACCACTAAATAAGAAAACCTTTATGTGTTTTATAAAAGAGAACAACCTAGAATAATTAAATTCCATTAAGTTTTTATCTTTTACCCCTAAATTTCCATAGTATTTTTATGATTAAATAGGCATTTTACAAGCATTGGAATACAACATTCGGATAGCCTGATTACTACTGGTTACCTAGGATTTATGCGTTCGTAATGAATCGTTAAAACTTAAAGGTTGAATATATTTTCAAACTAAAAAAGATAAATTGTGGTTTGGAAAACTGTACCCCAACCGTCGAGACAAATCCACCACAAAGATCCGGCTCAAAAGTACCTTGTGTTGCTTTCTGTATATTGCTTACGGCTGTGCTCATTCGACTTGACATTGCTTGACTATTTATATTACACAAAGTAAAGCTTGCTAAAAGCTTTTATAGGTTAACATTTTACTTTGTAATATAAAATAATAACAGGCGTTATATCATATTTTATAAAATATTTTATTTATTTTTTCACTTTCCACTTTCACGCTTTTCTTTGCTTTCATTATAGATTCAAGTTTTTAGGCTATCCAACGTGTTCAAGATCATTGTTATTTTGTTTTGTGAATGTAGATGTATCTATAGAAATAAACGTATCAAATAGACGACAATTGCATAAAATCATTCATTCTATTGTCATCGACTTCATGAATAAATAATACAAAAGCACTGTTAACTTTAATTTCCGATTCGTGATCTAGTCAAGTACCTACGTATACTGTGTCCTATTTACCTTCGAAAATTAAATAGATCAGTACAAAACTTTGTTGGTGACTGTAAGATTTCTGAGCAATTTTATGCTACGAAGTCGTAGCAAAATCAATCTTCAACTACGAGTCTGTTTCAAGCAAGTTGTTTTCGTCGTTTCTTTGTATTGTCGCAGAAAGTTTAATAGATCGATTTTCTCGTATTCCGAGTGCTTAATGTTTTTGCTAGCATATAACGAACAATCCATGCAATGGTATAACGATCTTTTGATCTCGTTGGTGCATAGCATAAGCCACCTTTGTGAGAGTTTTTTGAGTTGTCAAGGCTCAACTCATCGAGTAGGGCAAAATATTAAAGTATCTAACTGCTATAACTAAATATTAACGTATGTTCTTCATCAGAATACGGTTTCGTCTAATAAATACTATTTAAACTATTAGTTTTATTGACATTATGGTCTGATATGATAATAATAATTATTAGTCTATATACAGCGACTCAATAAATTAACGTCGCCTTTTGCGAGTCTTCTGTCCGTAATTTCATTTTTCTGCGAACAGTTGTACGGAGCTATAAGCAGATGTGTGATTGGTTTTACTTTTGATGTGAATTGAATCGTTCGTTCCTACCCTTGTGGTACAACGTGTAGCAACTCATCTATATCATTTGCCGAGTTCCATTAGTAATATTATATGAATAATATAAATGTCTCGGCAGTTGACTGTGAGAGCTCTGTGAATCTGAGTTACAGACAGGTTAGACAGGTGCGTTTCCTAATTTAAGCAATATATAAATTTCATAATATGCTATCAATATTGTTTATTCTATGTCCTAGGTCAGGATTGGTAGTGCACGTACCTACCTTAAAGCTCACACTGCATTTACCTTATTTTAAAAAGGTTGATGCCTACTCACATTTAATTTAATCTTGTTAATTAGGTAGTTTAAGCCATGCAAAATGAAGGTACCTACTTAGTTTGAAGTCCAAGGATATTTTTTATACCATACGATATAATAGCATCATTATCTGCAAACATGAAACGTGGTAGAGCCTAGCATAATGACGCTCATTTTCTTGAACTTCCTTGACCGAAATACTAATCAAGGTAATTAAATTTTACATCATAATGATAAAGAGATCTAGCTTATTATTCAATTTTATATACCTTATATACTTTACTACATTACCTACTCAGTGTAGCAACGTTATGAACATACGCCACGAGAGTCCCTGTGGGACTATAAATCATAATGGTTCAAATGAGTGCACGGTTAAAACACATTCACGGCCAAACAACAAGGCAAAAGCACGTTCAATAGTGACATAACATCAAAACTACCCATATGATAGGGAAGGCCACGCAGCATCTCTATCTCTAGCAACTATGTAACACTGTTCTTGGGATCGGACGGCTCGCGGGGTGAAAACCCTTTTGTGATCCAACAATAACACAAGAGACTGACATCGACCACGGTAAATAGGAATCAAATGGTTGGGTTCAAGGGCTAGAATCGTAGGTCGAGCGCATTGTCGACGAGTATGTTCGTCCTGCTCGCTCGGCGCCCTAGGCTGCGACGCGCAGCGACGCTCCAGTCGCGGTCTGCCGGCCGTCGCGACGCTCGGGGCCGCTCCGCTGACGCGCCGCCTCGCCGCCTCGTCGCCTCGCGCCTTGCGCCTCGCGCCTCGCGTGTATGTGGGAAATGTGTGAGATGCACTACTGAGCACCAGCAGCGCTGTGCGCTCAGCGTGAGCTCGGCTACCGATGGACGGTGGGACTGCGCCTTGCCCAAGCTGAGTCGCGTCTCGCTCTCGTCTACCAAGTGCAGTGGGCCAACGGGGCATTGTTTAATGTGTGTATATTTTGAATGTAGATATCGCCACATCTATGACAGATTTCACTCATCGGTGATTTGGTTTAGATGTCACGATTACGATAAATGGTTTTGTATGCTATCGAGCCGCAAGCTGTCTAGCGGAGCACGTTACCGTGTTTAGAGAGTATTACTCGTGCGTAGCGATCATTGTAACCAGTTACGACACACGAGATAACAGTTTAATCCGAATATCACGCGGTAAAAAACATGCATTAGCTCTTTGCGCAGTATTGCTTACAAGTAGCTAATGTGTTAAAAAAATAGGAAATTCCGTAAAAGTGTCAAGGTGAAACTGAAATCTTTTATGTCTCGAATTAATTTATTAGTAGATGGACAAAATATAGATTTGTTAAAAATATCACTACAGATTAGCGTGCGCGCCAATCCTTAGTGTAATCAAATTGATGGGAAATTTTCAGCAAAAAGAGCAATAATTATAATGGGGTACCTATAGATGCCACGACTATTAAGTCCTACTTGTTGAATGCTTGTTTTCTTTATCATGAAATAATACAATGGGCCGATGTTATTGCAAGTCAAACTCTATTTTACAACATGATACAGTGTAAACTTTTACATTTAATCCCTGTTTTATGGTACGGTTTTAATACAATGCACGTCTGTAAAATAACTACGCAGCTGAGTAGATAATTACACCTACTATCGTGAGTCTAATTAGCCTTAATATATGAAAGTAATTTATTTGAGATAAAAGCCTCATCTAAATCTTATCGTTTTTATAAAAATATTATATTTTATCGCATCCTGTCATCAAATCTTTCTTACGTTGATGTTGTATGAGTATTTTTAGGCAAAGTCGTGTCGTTTGTGGTATTTTGAGTGGGTGTTTTATTTGAATTTTCAATATTAAATATAATAATAATTGAACACGAAGGTTTACATATATATATAGATAGTTTACATATCTGTGTCTAGTTATCTAAAGTAATTTATTCATCAAAATCTTTTCATTGTATAGTTTTGGTCAATTTTGTTATCAATTTGTATCTAGCTAGGAATCCATTTCTTTCTATGAGGCCATCATGATTTATTACTTTTATTAGCTTAAAATTGGATGTACCGGCTTAACATGACATAGCTTAAAACTTAATTTATGTGACACGATTATCAAATAATGAAATACCGATATCACAACATTATCATTTTATTTTTAGCAAGACAATATTTTTACAGCTATAGTTTGTAACATTTTTTCAATTTTCATTAAAAGTATTTAATTTTTAATTAAAGCTGTGTAATAAATAAATAGGTAGTATATGTAAATTTATGGACTATACAAAACTGCATGCTATTTTCATTTATATCCACCCCTTTCAATTTTCTTTAATAGATGCCGGAAGCAAATCGCAGCGGCATTTTCCTTAGCAGGGAAACGGCAATAGTCAACCCATTCGTAGGCTTATGTTTCTAGGACAGTTCAATAGTCTTTGGTAAGCATGTAGGATACTTACCAAATAAGTCACATTATGATCTCGAAAACAACTGCTAGATGATTTTTACAGCATACCTATTTCACCTGATAGTCAGATTGTACTGTGACATACCTAGGTCGAATCATGTACCTACTTCATGAAATATAATAAATTGTGACTATACATTTAGACTTTAGACAATACTTTGCTTGGAACGTTGCTTTTGGGTAGAGCCAATGATAAACTAAGAATTATCTACTTTTAGTAATATTTCGGTACCTACTATTACTAAAAAATACACAATACTAGTAAAATGTCAAGGTTTTAGACGTTCCGTAAAACATGACTGAAATACTCGTAAATAAGCAGAGTATATTCCAGCTGCACGAATTAGCATGCTATTTGAAACACATTGATATTCAAATATTTTGGTTACTAAACAATTGTTTTGTTGACTGTAGACCAACTTGCATTTAAATTCTTGGAAATGTGGGTTGATTCACGTTTATTAACGACCCTAAACCAAGAATAAGTAAAAATTTTTTGGTCTAGGTACAAAATGTTTTTATGCCTACACTTTACTGTTGAAGATCATCTTGTTTTCCAACATTGTAGCTATCGTAATACGCCAATACATAACTTGACAAATTGACAAAGGAAGTACTTAACAGACCGTACAGAGCGTCAAGTGCATATTTATCCATTACCTAGTTGGCAGTGCTGTGACGACAGACGACTGACGACGTACAAAAATGATTCTACAATTGAACCCAGCGACCGCTCAACTAGAAGTAATTGATGTCCCGATAGCTATTGGTGGCAATTCCTTGCCCAATCATAATAATATCAATTATTCCTATTCGTGCTACATTGACCATTGAATTAATGAAATTGTGTCGTTTGATCAGTAAGCAGTACGCGTTAATACTGCAATACAACGAAACGAGGAAGTTATTTGACGCACAATTTGGCCAACGTCGTCACATGTTCCGTGCGATTATTTCTATAACGACCTTGACCGAAGTAATATATAGGCACCATTTAAATAGATTGCTTTTCGTATCTTCTTTAGCGAAATGTGGATTTTATTATTTCTGTTCAATTGAAGCCATGTTTTTTTAAGAGATCAAAAAGAAAATGCTTACCTCTACTGTGGTTGGTTTTGGAATTAAAATGTTTGGATTGCGCGCTTGGATGCTGTAGTTAAAAATACAAGTACCTCCCTATTACGTTACGAAAATTGTTCCTATTTTCAAATGTAAATGATTTTTTAATAAGTAAATCATGGATATTACATATTTATACATTCAATAAAAGATATTTTGCACAGAATAATTACTTACATGTTGATTTTCATTATCCAAATGATATAAACATAGTATGAACATTTGATAACCTGTATATAAGCATAAAATAATACCGGATAACAATTTTCCAATAACCTTTAGTCGTTATCTAACAGGTATGCGAATTTTCGGCTTGAACTGATTTGCGGTTTCAGCGGTTTTGAAGTACCTATATTATCATTTTCGTATTAATTAAATTTCAATATAATTATTTCGGAAATATTAAGCGAGAAAACATATTCTGTGAGAAAAACTTTGGTTAAAAGGAGCGTTGTCGTAGATCTAACAATATTGAGTAGCTTGATTCAAAGGTTACTTTAACAACTCACAAAAAGTTCTCAAAGGAACAAGTTCTCAATAAGTAATGGAAGGACAGAAACAACGCACCCATAGCACATTAAGTAACTTATAGTTATTATGTTGTATAATACGATTCGTATTCTTCACCATGTCAAGAGAATTGGTGTTCAAATAGACTTTTCGGCACAAATTGATTTATCCAAGGCTCAAACGATGAACGAAAAGAATTCCTTCGAGTTTGACGAATCTACCTACAGCGAAAGTGGATTTGGCCGTCATATTTCGGGGTTTTGCGAGAGATGCGAGATTAGTAGCAACGATATTATATTTATAACCTTACAAATCCTATAATCCTTCGCAAATAAAATTCTTGATTGTGTCTTTTGACGATAGCTACTATTATTATTATTGTATTACTGCGATTCATGTTATATTAAATTTATAAGACATTCGATCAAAAAAGATTACCTACTTATCTGCCAATCTCTTGTTTTGAAATTAAGAATATCATTTATTTGACATCGATGGAATTAATATTATAGAAGAAGGTACATTTCATAACCGTAAAGCACTCAATGAGTCTTTCTGGCAATTAGCCATGATTCATCATCATACGCACTTTGATCTACCCGTGAATCAATCAATCCATTGTTTAAATTGTTCAATATCCAAATATATATATACCTCATATATTTATAACCATACATATTACATTGTCATTTGAAAACATATATTTTAATCGATGCGATGTAATTAGTTACCTATAAATACTATGTGACTCAAACTTGTCGATCGATAGCATAAAAAACTATCCATAACCATTCAAATCCGTACTAATATTTGTTTTTCTTTATACATTAAAGTGATGTTACACAGCCTAACTATGGGTTAAAGTGAAGTGAACATTTTAATGAAGAATATCAACAATACAATCTTTTATCTATACATATTTTGGTGATAAAACGACTTTCAAGGCATTGGCGTATCGAAACACCAAAGTAGATACTATTTTCTAACTTTCTTCTTCCCCCTTTCTTTAACATTATAAAAATAATCTTCTAAGATATCAATATAAATCGACTGACATATCTTTAACTTAAGTCAACTTCAAGACTGAACTGCTTTAGCTTCATACTTTACAATAAAGTGCCAAATTTTACCGTGTGTGACTGTGTATTTCAGCTGTGAACTGTGCCGTATCCGTATGGTTAGTGTTGGTGATAGTTCATGTAGTGTCGTTGTGAGTAGCGCGGGTGCATTGGGTCGGTGGTCGCGCACGGCACCAAGGTGGTCGGAGGCGGGGTGTTCCGTTGCTGCGTGCCCTGGTGCGGGGCGCGCGCGGCGGCGCCCCTCGATGACGCCGACTATGCTCTGCGAGAGGGCAGCCCACATTCCTTACACGAAGAATACGGTAAGCTACCTTTATAATTACCTTTTATATTTAGTACTTATCGAACTTTTGCCAATATAAGACAATTGTTATATGTCAAGGAGATAGTAAAGATGAAAGGCATAGCTATTAATGCCCGATATATAACGTACTTCCAATCTCAGCTTATAGACTTTAGAGCAACACAGGATCTGAGTCTAACAAGCCCACATTGTATCGCACTTCCATTCTATACGAAACAGTTTGTATTTTGAAGGGTGCAAATATGTGTTTTTGCCCCACCCTTTAATGTCAAGTTCATGTAGCAATAATTAAACTGTACTATGGCAATTTCGTAGACTCTCTACGAAATTACAATAAGGTTCGTATACAATATGAGACCGTTCTAATTTATATTTCTAGCTCCTTCAAATGAATACCACAAATAATTGACGTTCAGATCAATACGCTCTGCTCAAACAAGGGTACTAAACAAGTGAATGGGTTTGATCAAGTACATAATTTCTCAATATGGCTCGAGTTTATGTAGTTACCATTACCGTATCTGAAATGGTGATAAAGTTAACCCTCCTTATTACTATGGTGATTTCAGTTATATTATAAGGCAGTCAAGTGGCTCTTTAAAACCAAAAACTCTCTAAGAAGGTAATTACGTATTTTTAGATAAAAGAAAGATTATCTAAAAATACGTAATTACCTTCTACGTGTAATGGGGCATATAAAACTTATAAGGATATCAATTTTTCATTTGATGTTTTGGTTTTATATAAACAATTACAAATCTTGCTTAAAACTGATGGTTCTCGTTTAAAAACCTCCATAGTTAACTTTTGATTTTTATGTTCATAGAACATGAAATTATTTACATGGTCGTTATACTATCAATAACACGAATTGTATGGTTTTATCCATTTACATGTTTATGAGGTTGAGCAAAACGTCAATTATTTCGTTCCATTTGAATGTTGCTTTTTAAACGAACGTTATATAAAGAATGAGTGCCAATGACGAGCTTTGTTATGGTAATAAAGACATCAGATGCTTTTGATTGGACCAACTGTTGTAACTAATATCCAATTTATACATTGAGGACAGTTTAATAACACTGGGTAATGTATGAATCAAGTGACACGTATATAACGTACTATATTATCACAATAATATTATAAAGCCAAAACTTTGTGAGTGTATGTTTGTTTCTTCTTCACGTCTATACTGGAGCGATTTAAATAGGTATAATTTGGTTTGGAGCTAGCTGATACTCTAAATTAACAGATAGGCTACTTTTTAGCCCGGGAAAATCCCCTGGGAACCAGGGTGAAGCCGCGGGGAGCCACTAGTACCTACATACGTAGCTAATAGAATATCAGTGCGGAGACACGAAGTTTGCTAAACGACTTTAAGTTACTCGCAGTCGACTTAGTTAGAGGTGACTCGATAATTAAATACGAACAGAAACTTTATTACTACTAGCTCTTTTAGTTTCACCATTCACTTATGACACTGTAGATAAGCTTATACTCAAATATTATTAACTATGTTTATGTCAGCCTGTTACCTATCTAGATCAAAATATCAAGCTAATTAGGGTACATCTTATATAAATTAAATAAATAAATATCCAGATATCAAAATTTCACACGTGGACAATCTGACTCCAAATTAAGCAGAGTTTGTACTACGATAACCAGATAACTGTTATACTCTCATAATAAAATATATATTAAAATTACGCAAAGACACAGAACAAACAGAATGTTCATATGTTTGTCGTGGGTAAGAATCGAACCCACGATTAGCGACTTTAAAATCTGGGTCGCTAACCGCAGAGCCAACCAACTGGTCAAATTGAGAAAATATATTTAATATTTTTAGTAATGTATTGGAAAATTAAGGTGACGAAGGATGAAACGATATTTTTTAAAGATAATGGTTGAACAGTTGGTAGACTTAGCCAAAAGTACTACCACTATTAACATAACCACAGTGGAGCGGCACTGCGGTGCACTTATTTTTACATCAAATTAACAAATCTTCTTCTTTAATACCCACATAGTTTTACTTAATATGTTATGTATAGGTCTATAAATGTTGGTTATCCAACTAATTAACTCGTATTAAGGTTCATTTTATTTACCGGCTCTTTCAACGTGGGATTTTGTTCGCATACATAATGCTCTATAACGGAATAATACACTCATTTCGCAAAGCCCAACTCGCATTTAAGCAGTTTTATAACTTTATAAATAAGCTCTAAATTATTCCTATCTGTCTGAGAAAAATTACAAACACATGAAAAAATGTTCATGTGTTATTCTAACACATAAAGTAGGTTATATTTTATTTCCACTCTATTGACTTAACTAAACGAAAACTACTCGACGAAGTCTGTGCTACGAAGTAATTTCTTTATTCGGTACGTATACTTTTATTATGTCAAGTCGTTTTTTTATGAGCTGCTCTATAGGTTACTGTGTAACCACTGATTTTTATTGTTTTGAACCATTTTAACTAAAGTTGAACTACTTATGGTATATTGTAAATATTTGGACATTTATAATAATCGAGATTAGCTTGTACAATGTAAATCTGTATTGAATTTAGCGAGCGACTATAACCAATTACTTGTCTATCTAGTAATTGCTGTGGTTAACCAAAGTCATGTCAAATCTACGGTACTATGCATCTTTACATAATTACGGGCGGGAGTGTTCGTATTTAGCCACACAAACAGCCGGGAGACGGATCGATCGCCGACACCGGCGGCACTGGCGGAGTGCCGGAGTCCCGTCCCTCTTTGTTTACTTTAAATTAAGCTCAATTTTCAGCACTAAAAGTCGCGTTTTATATGTATGTACTTTTACGAGTTTGCGTAAGTAACGAAGGCTAAATGTAAAAATGTAGATCAACTTTTCGTGATAGGTTTTAAGAAAAAAATGTTCGAGAAAAAATCTTGATTGGCTTATAGATTATATTTACGGTCTTTTATTTATGATTTTTTTTTATTAGAATTTAATATGTCTAAGCTTAAATAATGAGTTCTACGATCAACGGTTGCTAAATATTAAATATAATACTAAATTTAGGTTCACGAAAATAGATGACTACATTTTAGTCATCTGTGCGCGGTAAATAACGTTTTATTAGTTTCTGCTCGTGACGGTTTTATCATAAAATATTTGTACCTATTTATTATGTTCCCAAAAATGAACAACAAATTTATAAAAATCTCGTGTCACAGTGTTTGTTACCGAACTCCTCTGAAATGGTCTGTGTCCACCACCCCAATTTTTTTCGTTATAAATATTTATTAAATTATTAAACAATGCTAGCTGGACCCAGCTAACAGCTCACAAAATAACTGACCAGTTATGTGTTTAAAACACACACTGACACTAAAAATAAAATTACTATAGAGCGTCAAGCGCAGATCTACATAAAATTATTACATAAGTGATTCCTTTCTTATCAGCCAGCTGTTATCTAAACTAATATTATAATGAGGTAAACTATGCTTGTTTGTGTGTAGAGATTACCCTAGAAATATTGATCTGATAATGAAAATTCATTTTTTTTCACCGAGTGGTAGAAAAAAGCTCGAGCCAGTTAACAAGACAACATATTGTTGACAAGAATATATGAACAATTAATAGTTTGTACTTGCTTAAGGTCTTATGGATGTTCCTAAATTATAACAAAACAGTCTGTACTTCAATAATAAGCGATGAAAATAATTGCAGCCAAAAATTTTAAAATTGTGTTGTCATTATTAGTGTTCGAATAAGATTATCCTTTTCAAAAAATATAATGTGGTGTAAAAGAAATATTGTAGGAACAACTTATTTGTGATTCAGAAGTATTTTTCTTTGTGACATAAACCGTTCAATCTTCGAAAGAAGACATTCGTCGTTGTATTTGTTTCCTTTTAACATCGGACTGTATTGACATTTTGTAAATGTAAGGTTATATGCCCCAAATAATTTAGGTTAAACATAGGTCGTTAGTCTGTATAAAAATCGATAGTTATGTCTTATTCCACAACAATTCATGTTGGTAGTTATAGTACAAGCGATTGGCTTTACGACACACAGGCATTCAAGTTGATTAAATTTGCAAGTCCTCGGCAGGAATCGATTCCATTTGCTGTGATTGCGGACGTTTGGATCCCAAGTACCCACACCAGTGCCGGTACCTGTATTCAGTGTTTCACACTCGGAAAAGCTATTAAGTGAACTTGGAATGTAGTTTAATATGCGACTAATATAAAACACGCCGTTTCCGTGTCTCTTGTGAAGTTATTGCGATTGCTTTTATTGCCTACATTTGCAGTTTATAGCTTTATGTAAAGCTCTGTGTATTTTAACTGAATTGCATTATTTTGGATGCCTTTTTGAATTTTTGCTTAATAGTATTTTCATTAATATGCCATTGAGCACGTCGATGATATTTTACAGTTCTGATTATAATCAACATTCACGTCGTCTATCGTGCGTTTGAATCCCACCAGGATATACAATATTGTGAATAAATATATCTCATGTCAGGATGATTGGCAGTGTTTAAAGAATATGTAAGGATATTTATTATTTTTACCGGAGTTGATCGATCTTAACATTTGAACTCTTTATATAAACAGCTCATAGATTGAAAGGATTTAAGAATTACATGGTGACTCATTTACCTGCGTCTCCGTCACATCCGAAAAGATTTAGTAGGTTTGCCTTATCTGACTTTACTTGCTTTCGACATTATAATAAAGACGTACTTATCAAGCACTCATGAGGTTACCGCAGCCCACTTAAAGTTTTTAAGTAAATAAAAAGACGTAAGATTTTAACAGTTTCTGCTAACTACAATATCGATTTCGTGAATGTTCACTTCATGAATAATATAACATTGTATCACTCGCACGCGATGTTACTCGATTGGTCTGTCCATATTTTAGGGCGATTAGCTTTTAAGTAGGTATCACTGACCTTTCGTACCATATTACAGACCGAATGAAGCTTGATTTCCAAGAAATTCACATACGTTATATAACTACATAATTTATATTCGTATACCTTCCATAAAGCTGAATAATTTGTTTTGTTGGTTGAATGCGCTTATCTCAGAAACTACTGGTTCGATTAGACAAAAATATTAGGTACTACATTTATCGAGAAAAATGTATCTCTCTTATGTGATGCAGACGATGTTGCGCGGGTCAGCTAGTAGTAGTCTATATTTGTATAGTATCCACCCACCCTATGGGATGAACGGGTCATGTAACGCAAGGCCTAAAGTCCGGTCAGGAGGAGATCAGGGGTCAGAAAAGGTCTTTCCCAACCCTTTAACGACTGTTACATGTGCCTGCCCTACTGTTTCTCCTCAGTAGTCTTCTAGTAAGCTTTATTTGAGACTGCTTATTCAGTCTTCCTAGATCAGCCACGTTTTTAAAGCTATTAAAACCCAGAAAAACATTTTATCTAGTCTAGTGATTCAATAGATTTCTAATAGAACACATGTTCAGTGCACATTAAGTATTGATTACGTTACCTAAAATGAAATATATGGACGGATAATAAATTGGTAGAAATTTTTATTTTCGATTCAGTTCTATTCGAGTTGCTCACCTTATAATGAGTATCATACAAATTCTATTTTCAAATACAACTGGAGTTAAGCTTAGTTATACATAGAGCAGACTGTTATATAGGTAGATTTTTCTCGTAATATTAGCGTTGGTACGAGTACAATGTCAATATGTTTTTATTTAAACGCATAACGCGTTTTGATCCTATACCAAAAAACCTAATAAATAAATTCACAGTTTAAGCAACATACACAGACGTAAAAATACCTACAGATGAAATATAAACTCAAAAATGTTAAGTACAGTTCGCTGTTTGAATGTACCCTTCCACCTCTTTGGGGACGCATCAATAATCATTACACTGAAACAGTTCTTACTCCAATATATTCCCCGTTATAATTTTTCTAAGTTCCTCTGTTTCTGTCCCTCACCTGTCGTATTTTTCAGCCGTTGGTACAATTTACATAATGAATTACGTCGATCCTTTTCCCGACTTGTAGAGCGGAAATATTAAATTATATCGAATATATTGATGTAGGGGCTCCAAGGCTTCTTTGTAACGGTTAATCTAATTACAAAATTGATCGGTTGTATAGAAAGAACCTTAATTTATATTCCGTTCAAAGCTTGAACTCAATATCTGCAGAAAGATGGGAATTACGCGTTAAGCCTTATCCCGGAACATACAGCTACTAACTCCGAATACATAATTTCATAACACTTAAAAAGATCAATAACATTTACATACTGTCACCATAGAGCTTCCTAAAAGCCTTTGATATTAATCGTCGTTTAATTGTTAAGCCATTTGAGAGTATTTTTTATAAAGCCTGGTAAAAGTTACTCATAAATAATGAATTAATGTTACTGATTTAAGAAAATAAGTTCCTAAGCCTCATAGTGCTCGTGTATCTAGCGGTATATTCAAATAAGTAATTCGCTATCGACTCATTATTTTTTGCTTCATGTTAGGGTTCAAAAATATGGGAGCTGAATAAGATTTTATAAGCATAAGTAAATGTCTACAATGTCCGACTTGGGTTTGACCCAATATGATTTCAGAGCCAGAAGTCGTTTAGCAAATCTTCGTTTTGCTTAAGTAGCTAAAATTATGACCAACAACATCGCTCGAACGTGTTTATTTAATGTATTTATTACTTGTTTGCAGTCGCTCCAGAGCCAGTTATAAACTCACCGCGTCCGATCGGTCAACAGTCCCCGTTACCGGGTATCGAAGAGGAGGACGATTCGGACTGGCCCCTCGAAGACGCCACAGACATAACAATCACTCCTTCATATAAGAGTACAAAAAGTAGTACTGACACCGCTTTTACGTCTTCGAGAAGTTCAGGAAAGAAGCGGAGTTTAGGTAGCCCATCGTCAGTCAAGATATGTATATCGTCGGCGGCTAGGAAGTCAAATAAAGCGCGTAAGCGTGGCTCCACCGGCGCAGTCGGTGCGTCGCCTAGTCAGGCCGGCGAGGAGGTTGCGCCCGCGCCGCCGCCACCAGCGCACGGCAGGATGCAGGCTGAACAGGGCAGCATCGGTGAGCTGCAGAAGTACCACGGCCGGTACCTCAAGAGTCGTCGTCACACTCTCGCTAATGTTCGGTGAGTTTTATTGAAATTAGACTTAGAGTAGGTAAGTCATTACGAGTTTTAAACGTCCTTTTTACATTGCCAAAATAATTTAGTGTTATAGCTATAAGCGCCATTACTATGCAAATAACAGGTGTACATGGCATGTGTTGTAAATCTTTAATATCTAATCATTCGTTTTACAATTTGAATTAAGACTTTGGTAAATCCTTCATTACCGCGAAACGCGTATCTACATATTTATCAGGATTTTTCACTTTCTATTTGATATCAATGTCACATGAAGGATTGTTTATTGTTTTTTCCCAAAGGATCGCTGAATAGCGCAGTTCTGTAAAATAAATTTAAGCATTGCTTAGAATATAGTAATTGGATCTACCTGCCAAGATCTTTTATTTCCATTGAATGTTTTGCCTTTGTCGAATTTTCGTCGCGTTCTGCTTCGAAATAAAAATGTTGTTCATTTACCTACCAAAGTCTTTTATAATAATTTAAATTTTAAAGATCTTTATACAAGGTTGTTTGTCAGCCACATGCACCATGTTTTAAAATATATTTAACACAGCAGATGCACTATTGAAATGGATTCATACATTTTATTTGTGTGTTACAACATCGTGACGACAAAATTTGTTTTTAATTAAGTCCAATCTAGTATTTTTGGTTGCCTTTAGCGGCTCTGTATATTCAATATTTGATTAAAATATTATTGGATATTAGAAAATACCTACTTATTGAATCACTTCTTTCCTATAATTTTTTTGATTACCGGTTTATTTATTTAAGTACCTACCGGTTTTGGTAGTAGAGTGTAATTTCAGTACCCTGGAAAGTATGGATTTAGTGTCATTCGACTATATAAAGAATATTTCGGTTCACTAGAGTCGTGTGTATTGTAGAGTTGTGTATTCTTACAGTTGTTTACAAAAGGCTGACCCTTACTCGGGTCAGTAGACACTTATCTGCAAATGAACATTTTGCGTGAAAGGTTTTTATACTAAATACACAATATAACTAAGGTGCCAAATCGATGATGGATTACCTGCGATGGGTGATTGATTTTGGATGCTACCTGGTGAAAACGCGAAAGGATGAACATATTTTCAGTGACCTGTTTTTTTTTCTGTCGGTCAAGAGTCTTAAGTATATTCGGATGTGGGTTTCTAATAAAAGTAGATGTAGGTTAGTATCTAAATACAGAAGCGCCGTGGTGGCTCAGTTGGGAACGCACCGACTCACGATCATCAGGGTGCCGGTTCAAATCCCTGGCCCGTACCTCTGAGTTTATAAAAAAAACTTACGTAGGTAAGTATTCACACCACTGGCTTTCGGTGAAGGAAAACATCGTGAGGAAACCTGCATGCCTGAGATGTCACAATTAAAGGCATGTGAAGTCCGCCAATCCGCACTAGTCCCGCGTAGTGGACTATGGCCTAAACCCCCTCGATGTTAGGGGAGGCTCGAGCTCCTCGGTGGAGACGTATATGAGCTGTTGATGATGATATAAATACAGAATCTGTTTTTAAATGTCGATAACTTTTAGATAGGTATGTACGAGTTTTTTTGCAAACAAGATGAGGGAAATAATAACTCAATGGCCGGAGGAACACGAGGTCAACAGCGTATGTAAAACTACGAGTAGATGATCAACAGTCATTCCAATGTTATGACATTTTTTATTTACCCGTTAATAGCAGCAGTTTTTTAACAGATAAATAAACAGAATAAACCCAACAAAACGGAGCGCTCTATTATACGCATTGAAGTATTTTATTTCGTGAACAAACGATTTCTACCGATATGAAACTCCTTCAGGAAGACCTAGACCGGCTTGCTCTTTGGTGTAAAACAAATAAAATGACTTTAAACATTGATAAATGTAAGCATATTCGATTCTCGAGAAATAAAACAACTTCAGAACCTTACACAATTGATAGCCAAGTATTGCAGGAAGTGGAAACTATTCGCGATCTTGGCATTACACTTGATAAAAAACTTCGATTTCATACTCACATTGATAAAATTAGTAACAAGGGATTTCAAATGTTAGGGTTTGTCTTAAGAAACTGTAAAGAAATAAAGAGACCACAGACAAAAATTTCCTTATACAATACCCTCGTTCGGCCTCACTTAGAATATTGCAGTCAAGTCTGGTCCCCTTATTATGATGTTCACATCAAGCGCCTGGAGCGTGTGCAAAAGAGATTTTTATGGCATCTCTCATATCAGTCGAATCTGGCTAAACACTTACCTTCATATGACAGCCGTCTCGCCTACTTTCAATTAAATAGCCTGGAAAACCGGAGAATATTGCTGGATCAATTGTTTCTGCACAAACTCATAAATGGGTCCATTGACTGTCCGTTGTTATTGAGCAAAATCGACTTTAATACGCCATTGAGGCGACCTAGAGCGTCTAAATACTATCCTTTTGTTCTGGGAGGATCTAAGAGTAACTTGGGCTTACATTCCACTCTACACAGACTGCAAAAGCAATACAATAACCTGACAAAAAAACACGTTGACATTGATATTTTTTCTGACAATATATATAAATTTAAAACCACTGTCAGGGTAAATTTTTAATAATTATAATTTTTTAAATGCTTATTTAATGAATGTATTGATTATGTTATGATGATTTATTTAGTTATTATTATTACAATTTTTTGTTTTTGTTCTTATATATGTCTTAGATTAAATAACAATATATAATGCATGCTGTGGTAGCCTATAATTGAGGCAGCACTTAAAATGAGTTCTACTTAATAACATAATGTATTGAATTGTAATTTCGTTGGTGTATGTCTTGTTGGTTGCCCTTAAAATAAATAAATAAAAAATAAATAAATTAAATGATCAGAAACAGATTTGATTTGTTTGTTTGCGCTGAAAAGGTATGCGGATCATACACTTAATTTACTGATAAGATAACATGATACGTCAGCGAATCTTCGTAATGGTGTGTAAACTAATAATCGAAAATGTTTATATATCTACTGGTAACATACAGTGTAGAGTAGATTATTTGAAGCTTAAGCAGAGTTTCTTTTGCTGAAAATAGTAAAAAAAAATATTTCGAAGCTCCTCATTCAGTTTTCATTATATAGCAAACAAATGCACCAATAAGGTTAAATAAGTAATCAATCAGAAGATTTATCGTAAGAGCCAAAACTACGTGTACAAAAATTCAATTTGATCGGATACCAAGCCAATCACGCGTGCGATTAATCATTGTGATGTTAGGCCCGGGCTGTAGCATTAGAAAAACAATTATCTGGGGTAAAAAATGTTTGTAATTTCACGTTGGCTCATAGCAATAAAAGCTTTATTACACCTGTATTGAAACCGTCGGCTATGTTGCGCATTTGAAATAAAATAAGAACTCACGGGCAACATTTTGATGACAACATCTTCAGTGTTGCCCCTATCTTCACAACTTTGAGAAGAACAAAGTAATAGGTAGGTACTTATAGTAAATGACTACCTACTACTCATTAATAAACCTACCTACATATAGTGAATGTTATTTTCTAACACGTGTTCCGACCGTAAAATAGAGGCTATAATGAAATCGTCAAAAATATTTCATAAATCTTATATAGGTATTATAAAGAGAAAAAATCCAAACAAAGAATTGTATTTACCGTGTACAGAAAATGAGCGATATAAAAGGCATTCTTACCTCCGGCGCTTAGTTCAGGTTTCCGTCATAGGTGAACCAAAGTGTAGGAATGCATGCTCTTTGACCTCGGCGGCGGCATTCTTGACGACAGACGCTTCTTATAGTATATTACATCCATTGTTCGTTATTCAGCTTGCTAATTTGATGTAAGCAGGTCACCCGTAGAAATGTTTCTAGAAATTCTTCAATGAATGCAATTTTGATTACATAATATTATCTACCAAATTTCCAATGAGCGAGATGCTTTTTATTGTAACATCAATCTCAAATAATCAATTAACGTAAATACGTACTGTTAATAAAATATGTGTAGGTATCTACCAGTATTTATAGCATTATTTCACTAGAATTTGTTTATGTAGCACATTGTAGGATTTAAAAACTGATTAGGTACATACAATTTAATATACAAAAACAAATGTCATTGTGTTCGTACCTACACGGTAACCTACGAAACCACCCAACAGATTTCAATGAAATCATATTTTAGTTTTATGTCCTATATGATAGGTTTTATACTATCTGAGCTATAGTATTGTTTCCGTATCCCCAGTATTATATAAGAAAAAAGTCTTTGTTACTTACAAAGTGTAAATAATACTTCGGTTATGACACTGAAACTGAAGGTGATGAGACTGGCGGTTCTTATTTATGTAATAGCATTTCCAACCGAGGCACTTTGTTTATTATTCAAAACAGACCCAGTTTCTTTTCACCATAGCGTTTATTGTATACTAATAGTATCTCTGCTAATAACTTAATGGACTCTACTAAAGAGCGACAGCGGCGGCGTCGACGTTCTGAAAAGCAACAGACGTACGTTTGATATTCATTTTTTAATACCCATGGAAGGGAACGATGCTAATATTGCTTTTGTTCTTTTCTCCAAGTTTCTCGCTTTTTAATGAAACGCACGTCGTGGCGAGGTTACGAGCGCGGTCGTACAAAAGAATTGCGGAAATGCATCATAATATGGATGTATCGGAGCGCTCTCGTCATCGAGTGGATGAACCTTTACAATTCCACTCTGCGGTTGTTGGCTTGTTTCTAGTAGGAGAGCAGACAATGTTACTGTATGTATTTTCGTCCGTACACTATTTAAGAACCGCAACAGATATCGTTTCAAAACATTATGTGTTCAAAAATAGAGTATGTTGTGAATAAAATTGGATTTATTCTCGACTTTTTCGATGGAACTTCAATCTTTTTATTCATATGAGTATTATTTTTAACTCATTAATATTATTATTTTTGAGAAAATATTATTTCCGGTTCCTCCTGTTTATAATATATATTTCAACAGGTTAAATATTTTGAATGTGTACTTAGGTATTTAAACCAAGCATTCCTTCACATATATATTACGCAACATGTGTTACCGAACATGCTTTTCCACAAATGTTGGCACCAAATAGCTATATTTTTATATGAATATATATATTGTGTTTAAACTGAAATGAGACGCTGCAAATTGTTCTGTTCTCGAATTGCTTCCTGTACTTTGTAAGAGAAGAACATTTTATGCTTGTCGGTAGTGCTGTAATTATTTTTGGCGTAATAAATACTGATGGAAATACTTTTCTGAGACGCAATTATCAAAATCCAAATATATACCGAGTTTTAAATAAACCATAATGTAGGTACGTACAAGAGCAATCATTGGAATAAAAAATTACTTTACATTTCATGTTCAGATTATATAAGAATATCAAAACTTCGAGTTAAGACTAAGTACAGTCTTGTGTTTTTTCCTAAATAGGCTTGTGGTTGACCCATAGAGCGAGGGTTGTCCACAATCTTACCAATATTAGGTGCTCATATGAGATGATTGAGAACAATGTTTTTTTTTCCATTCCCACTGAGGTTGTTCTTGCTATGCTTCTTAATTCAACAGTTTCTGGAATAAAGCCAAACAGCTTTTGTCGTCCATGTCAAAGCTATATTATGATGTAGAACTACTATTTTTCTAGATATAATTTATCATGTTGAAAGCTGAAAGATGTGATCGCATATGAATTAAGTGGAAAATATGTTTCCGTAACGGAAAAGCTCATTGCTTAGTAGGTTATTTATAATCATGACTTGTGACTCCTGGCTGTTTAATACAGTGCTACTGTACTTCCTGGATTTTTAAATAAGTAGTTTTACTTGGTACCGTTGTTACTCTTTTTATCACCACTCCCTAAACGCTTTGATGGCATTCTGACATTCTCATATCTATCTAGTCATAACGATCGTCCAAGTAATACATAAGGATGCGATAAGGTTCTTCAAAAAGTATGAAAAGAGAAAAACATGAATTAACTTCAAATCATCTATTACAAGTTCCGACCAGTCGGACAGTAAACACTTATCGTCGACATGCGTCATAGCTCTTTTTGAGTGGGCTGGTCGACTTAAGTTTGTCATTTCCGAAGTCATTCATAATTATATTTTCACTAATACCTACTTGGAACTTTGCGATCGGATTGAAAATTAATTAATAAATCCTTTTCTTTTTAAAACAGTCACTCCTAAGGCATAATCGGACATAGATTTATTCACTGCCCAGAAAATACCTTAATATTCATATGTGGATAAAATTGAAAGTAATTCAGCCATAACATACATGTATTTGAGAGACCAGTTGGCTTTGTGGATAGTGACCCTGACTCTCTGGCCGCCGGTTGTGGGCTCGAAACCCACCCAGGACAAACATTAGTATGCATGAATATGTCTGTTTGTTTTGTGTCTGGGTGTAAATATCTATAATATGTATTTAAGAGTAGTAGATTTAGTATATCAGCTATCTGGTTACCATAACACAAGCTCACTTTGAAGCTTATCAGATTGGCCGTGTGTAAAAAATGTCCCAGGATATTTATTTATTTTATTTAATGTACCGTGACTTTAATAGCACTGACTCGACGGGTATCTTACATATTCGACCGAATACCATTTAGTACCTGTTTGTTTTTAAAGATGTACCTTCTTACTTAGTTATCGCAGAGAAATCGGACACCTTACGCACCGGTATCACACTTTGTGTGTATAAATTAGACGTTTATTATGTTTCTAGAGATAGCGGTCTGACGTATCCTGGATAAGAAATAATATAAAGGTACACTAATCGCTCTAAGTAAAAAAATCTTCATAATTATGCTCTTATCAAAGGCATTTCAAATGGATTGCAAAAAGTTATGCAAGGAATTTGTTAATTATATCTATTAATTGTTTTCTGTCTTTACTAACGAAGAATAGCTATTTCTTTCTTTTGAAGGAAATCTAGTAGCCTTATTCTCAAGAATAGGTGTGTAACATTAAACTTATCATCATCATCATCAGCTCATATACGTCTCCACCGAGGAGCTCGAGCCTCCCCTAACAACGAGGGGGATTAGGTCATAGTCCACCACGCGGGCCTAGTGCGGATTGGTGACTTCACATGCCTTCAGTTATGACATCCTGGGCATGCAGGTTTCCTCACGATGTTGTCCTTCACCGAAAAGCCAGTGGTGTGAATCCGTACGTAAGCTATTATTAAACTCAGAGGTACGGGCCCGGGGTTTGAACCTGCACCCTCACGATCATTAAACTTATATTAAGTATCCATATTAGATAGCATTATATAAAGAATCAATCAAATTACAAGAAAAAGTATTGATACAAAATTATATAGATATAGATACAATCTGTACGATGAATCTGTGTCATGAGCTAATAAATTCGAGCCTTTTCTCAGTAGTAGTTAGTATAACAATAAGCTAGAGCATGTAGTCTAAATTGATTTGACTTTGAGCGGTACCAATATGACCGAACGTAGTTAATTGAATGCTTGCTGAAATCACAATTCACTGGTACGATCCAGATTACGTCGCTCTGCGAATTGGAAGCGAGAAACTGAGACATTCAATTATATTCTTATGAGCATTTCACAGGATTTACTTCGACCTTGGCGCGTGAGCTATGCTCACGAAGACGAGAGATTCTCATTAGCATACCATAAAATTGCTGAACAAGTTTTTATTAAAATTTACTCGCAAATTTCATCGTTATTAAGGTCGGATTGCGGAGTTAACTCGATTCTGTAGCAATGTTAACATTTTCGAAATAAATCTCAATTAGGCATATTGCCAAACTGATATGCTCAAAGTACAAAATTGATTTGGTCTTACAAAAAGGTAATATTTATTTGATTTAATTTGTCCTAAATTTGGATATTTATAGAATTTCTGATCAGATTGTAAAACTCATTTCACTAATTCAAAACTACGGATGCAACTCCCACTTATGTAAGGGATTAATTTATTTAAGGAAAACATACACTACAATTATTTTGGAATTGTATTAAAATTATTGCAGATTGTTTTCTTTTACACGAGGGTGAGGATTTATATAATGGAGTGATATAAAAAATGTTACGTTTAATAGGCGAGTTTTCAGGCTAATGGCCGTTCTACGTATCCCTTGTTCAGCAGATTTACGATGTACTAAACCGCAAGTATCCTATTTCGGGTTTTTCCCTTCAATGACAACGTCAAAGTACGGATCAAGAAGAAGTACCTATACTCAGATTATTAATTGTAGGCAGAAAAATGACATTTCCAGTGTTGCAGGTTTTTAGTCCCAAATAAATAGTGTTGTAGTAGATTCGAATTTTTACAACTAAAAGTTAGTCGAGTTTCCTTTTTTTTTTCAATGTCAAATTGCGTTTATATAAATAAAAATATGTAATTTATGGTAATTCAACAGAAGCGATACACAGTAGGTAATTAAAAATAACATTAAATACTCTTATGTATATTGTTTGTTTTTGGCTATTGGAAGAACTATGGCCATCACTTGTCACGCTATGGACGCCATTTTGTTTTGAAAGTGTCTATTTGTACGGGTACTGGACAAATAAATTATATTTATTCGTACATTTATTATTATTTTTTTAATTAAGCATGAATTGGATGATTAGCCTATGTTAGGTCTATTAAATTAATAAAATTTATTCGATTTTATTTATTTAATTTTGGTTTCAATTTAATTCAAATTTAGTTTAAAAAAAAGGAAATTTTGGGATTTTCGACTAGATTTATGTATCGGATACTGAAAGAACAAAACTGCGTAACATCACTATTGTAGCGGGTCACCCTCTTTTGTATCAGTGACAGTTGCACTTGTCATTTTTCTGACTCGAATTAATAATCCGACTAAAGGTAATATTTACTTGATGCTATATATGGATACTATTTAATATAATGTACAAATATTAATAAAAACATAATAATATTCTAAGACTACAATATACCACTCGTTGCAGTAAACAGATACTGAAACTGAGCTCAGTGTAAAAAGCTCAACGTTAGATGCCCGCGCCAGATGGTCCTAGGGGACGATAGAATGCAAAAGGTGGACAATCTTTGTGATGCTGTGCAAACATGTGTAGGTATGTTACTAGACTATTTCCGTCATTTATTTTTGTATAAGTACATACATTAGGTAAATACATTCGACAAACTGGACATGGTTCCTGTACAAGCTTTATTATGATAAAGCAGTGTAATAGTTATGTACCAACCCTAAAAAAAGATGCCAAGGCAAGTATTAATTATAATAATATAATGCCTATGCAAATTTAATTTTAAAGGTCACATTTCACTGTTAGATTGTTAAACAAAATTTATGATAGCAATCAATTTCCGTTTTAATTAATCCAATTGATAATTAACAGAGGGGTAGGTATAAATTCGGCGGTGGACAGACAATTTAAAGTCGCTACAATTCAGGCAGTGTACCTACACTAACGAACCTAAGAATAAGAAAAAACCAATAAATGCGAAAGTAACTCTGTCTGTCTGTCTGTGTGTCTCACTTTCCCTCTAAAACTACTGAACTGATTTAAATGAAATTTTGTACACAGATATTCTAGAGCCTGAGAAAGGACATGGGCTACTTTTATCCCGGGAAAGTTTAAGATCCCCGGGTGAAACCGCGGGGAGCCACTAGTGATATATAAAAATAAGCTAGCTCAAATAAATCTAAATAGTTCTAGCAATATTACAATGAAATATATAATACCGGGTGTAAAATATGTTTGTCTTATTTATACGTATCTAGTACATAGAGCATGTCTGAGGGGAATGTTCATCGCAGACCATTGATTCCATCACAAACGATTTGGTTGTCTCGACGACATTCACGCTCATGATTATGTATGTCGCTTAAAATAGTCAAGCGTTCCTAGTAAAATAAATTTCTCATAAAATCGTCATGTATGATGAGGATTTTAGTAGTTTTTGAAACTCAGGCTTCATATATATTCGTCATTTTCTAATGTCATATAACAAAATGAGTTAGACAAATTTAAACTTTGGTACCTCTTACAAAACATGTTACATATAGATCACTTAATAAGTCTTAGTAATTCGATTTTATCATAAGTAGAAATCTGTACCCTATATATACATACCCTAAGTGTCATGCTATTTACAGCGAATAAAAAGAAATATGTATATTCAAAAACACAGACGGCTTACTTGAGTAGACAATATAAGTGTTTAGTAATGCCAAAGCCTTTTTGAATCTGGGACATGGGTTTTCGAGTTTCATTATTATTTCCTCAATCCGAATAGCTTTCTATACGAAACACTGTAATACTGCACTAGTGTATTAGGAGTGAAGCCTAAGTATAGTGGTATTTCCACGATCGACCTCTGTATTACAACTTTACCTGGAAGTGTGTCATGCAAAATGCCGGTTGGCAATAAAATCGATGGTCGATTTTTCGTCGTCTCAACACTATCAAGTTAATGTTTCCCATTACGACTGTCGTTGTTCAAACGTAGACAATTTATTGTGCTTCACGATGTCAGATTATTTTCACAGAAATATCCCACTTCAATTGTATCTGTTATTACAAAATTCCTGTGTGATTCAAAGCCGGTAAGTGATAACGTTTTGAGAGGTGAAAATCTCAAATATTTTTATGTAGTCGAAATTTTAAATAACAGGTACGGTAGATCTTATCTCAAATCGCAAAATAATAAATATACCTACTTGAGCTCTTTCAATAAGTTTATAAGAAGTTAATAAGTTCCATAAGTTTATATAAAATAGTATAGTTTAATAAGTTAAATGTAACTTCCTCCAATCAAAAGTGTTTTATGTTCAAAGTTGGCGTTCGGTCTTAGATAACATTAGTTAGTAGATATCGGAAGTAGAAAAGTTCTTAAATCTGCCCCGGAATATTCAGATTAGTAAAATTAGTCGGGCAATAGCAAATATAGGTAGGAATATATAAAGATTTGCCTTATTTGCAAGCAAATTTTTTGTACTTAATCACTTCCCTTAGTGAAATATTTATTGGCATTCTCACGGTATTTAGATTCAAAATCGCAGACACGTTTGCTATCACTTGTTCCCTTTTCCAATTCTTATAGAATGAGGTTACCGAAAAGTCCTGTTGTCTGCTTCCTGAACTTCCGTCGCAATCCACGGGACATAATGGATTAATATTTCAAAGCAAAATTAAATTATGAAGTCCTTTATCTCCTTTAGTGTAAACAAATGAATAATTACGAGATGGGTAGGACGGCTTTAATACGGCAAGGCACTTAATTGAAACAGGCTGTTGATGTTTAATTTCGATTAATCGATAATGGATTGTATTCTAGTTTACTTTCCTGAATCATGAACGCTTAGTCCAGAAAATAAAGGCCTATTTTATATGTGAGCATCGACCCTCATTGATGGCTGATTGGCCGACGTCAGTAATCTAAGAATTGCGAGTGTTTTATACGGAGCCGTGGAGCGAAATGCTTCATCTCGAGTAAGATACCGCCGCTCCGCTGAAAACATTATTAGACACAGGAATCGGGAATATATATAAATACCTAAACGAACGGAAATAATTGAACCCAAAGAACTTCGCTCATGTTTTAGGGTAGAATGAACATTTTCTTCGTTATAATGGACTATGTATGCCTTAGATAGAAAACACGAAATGAATATTTTGGAAATGACAATTGCATTTGTGAGTATATCCTTTTAAATATTTTTTTAAATTTAATAAAATATATTTAATATTTTCATTTGGTACTTTGCAGGTCTTTGTTTTCTAGTGGTATTAAATGTATGTAAGAGGTTCTCTGCCACAAGTTTGCAATTTCCTCTGAATGTTTCTCTTGAACATTGTCTGGCAGAGATTAAATATGTTTTTTTAATATAAATTATGATTACTACAGCTTCTGTATCTTATATTGGACATATATTCGATTTGAATACGCAAGATACAAAGTTTGAGTGTGATTGAGTTTAGTTAAGGGCATGTTTTTCAGTTCAGTTATCTATAAAGTCATAGTAGGTATAAAATTCTAACTAGATAATTTGTATACGTCGCATGAATTGGCACAAAACCAAAAATATTTATAAGGTATCAGAAATAATTTATGAATACGGAACATGTCCGAGCGTGGGTAATACCAAATATTTATTTGAATTACACTTAATTTAATAGTGTGTAGTACAAAACTGTTCTGTTTCAAAAACTCGTTTTAAAATGTACTTTGTGGTAGGTATATAAAACCACAGCTGCTTTCGTCTAGAACCCTCACTCTCCCCAACTTAACAGGTCAATGACCGGGGCACCTTCGCCAATTTTATGAGTTTGTGCAACTTTGGAAGAGATAACCTAACTTAGAATTTTAGTACCTACCTATGTTATATAGATATGTATACATCTCAATTATCATTATATGCCTACATGGAAATTTGCTAAGATTGAAAAAAAGCCGTGTATAGTTAAAAGGGATCGCTATAATAAATCAGCTGCCTATATTTGCTACGTATTGTAATAAAGTTGCTACATATTATTAGATGCATGTAATACAATCACGTCTGTATTCTATCGGATCGAATTTTCTTCGTAACATCTCGTTACAGGCGCTCATCACGATTTTATTATGTTTGTAAAGGCATGAGTGATAAAGTAATAAACTTTGTCAAAGATGAACATTCTGGAGACTAATTTTATATGAATAAGCTAATTTTTTGCTAAGAATTACGTCGTTGATGAAAGTTTCTTCGATAACACAAAAGGCTGATTTGTTGGATGAATATTTGAATAGTGTCAAAGTTACGAGACAGAATAACATGATGTGGACGAAATTGGGAAAAGTCGTCTGGCGAATGTCGAATAGTATGACTAATACATTCAAACAATAAACAACAATGGGTAAATATTACATCAGCATTCCATAACAAGAGCAATTTGATTATTTCCTCTACTTTGAAATGCACGAATCTAGGAACAACATCTTAACAATAAAAGCTAAATGGTTTAAAAGATTAATATTGCAACTTGAGAAATGATTCGAAAATGTTTTGCACATTTTCCAAAGCTGGCGGGCCGGCTCGCCACGGCGCCGCGGCGCGACGTTGACTGGGAGGCAGGCTCGTGACTTTCACAAATAGCCACCTGAATCTACGTGCTTATTTTCAACACTGTAATAATTAAATGACAAGTTTAATTTATTACACTCTTTAATCTTTTACCTTGCTGCTGCTGAAACGTTTTTAGGAGTCGTAGTTCATTCGATATGGCGGCTCTGCGGTCTAGTTATGATATATTGAATTCTGTGATCTATGCCTCACTCATAATACGTATTTTCGTTAGAACTCTAAAATAAATATCGTGAAGTTGGTTATCTGTTTGTACTATACTATATTATACTACCTATTTACAAATGCAATTCTAATTACTTACATTAGGATTTGATTCAGCTCTCGAAGTAATGTTTATGATTTATATAAAGAATATGCAGGTGTCGGCATGAAATTTTTTTTGGCAACATAGTTTCAGTATGTACCTATGTGAATATCATTTCGCAAACCGTGCCAATAAAATATGTGACATCCCAACTGAATTTAGAGCTACTGTTATTGACAGCGCAAATCCGGATGTTTTCGTGTGATATTTTCCAGTAACTCGGAATAGGATCAAAGGAATATCACGCCACCAATGTATTGGAAAGCTGAACATTTACGCTACTCAACTTTTCTTTAATAGATATCAATCGAATTAGTTTCATTCGACGTTACGCACTGTTGACGTCATTCTGGGCGTAAAATGGACATGTATCTTTTAAATTATTATATGGACAACGAAAAAATACATTTAGATTAAATATTTATTATACATTGAAACACACGTTTCATGGTTTAAATAGACATAATCTCGGGCACTTTATAGTATACCTGACTACGTCTATTTTGGTACCTTGCAAGCCACATCCAGTCCGGCTTCACGGCAAGGTCGTCGGGGAGAGACACTATAAGACTCGTATGCTCCATCAACTCAGTTTTCCGGAAGACGTGACTTGCCCATTACCACTTCAACTTGCTAATTTGTTGAGCTACGTCAGTTACTGTAGTTCTTTGTCGGGGCTCTACGTAACATTATTATGAAATAACAAATTAGGAAACTGTCAAATCTTAATTTTAGCGTATTCTTGGTACATATATTCAAGGCATTAAACTACAAAATAAAATATAATTTATAATTCGATGCTCAAAATTAACCCAAATATAATAATGCATATTTATAAATCTTGTTACGAAATATACCTCAATTACTTGTATGCTTTCAAGTAGAATTATTATCTATTGCTCGAGTAAAATTTCAGAATTGGATTTCGTGAGTTACATTTATTTATACCTACTAATGTCATACTCGCAAATTGGCATACAATAATATATCCCACAGAACAGTAAAAGAGGTTAGAAAGGAAATAGTTCCTGATTTGTATTAGAACCAGTGTCGCCGCTTGTCTCCCACTCTTTATCACCACTACAATCAAGAAGGCAATGCGTACGCGCATTACGCACACAAATTAACCACACTTACTTAGATCGCGAGTTTGCTATTGGTCGTCACACTAGTGCAAACACTGTGCTCGACGTACACTCACGCACGCGTAAAAGCAATTTATTTCTCATACATGCTAGGGCGACCAAAAGGTCGATTATTTATATCGATAAGATTACCCATTCAATTCTACCGGTTGCCTCTATCCATAGTTTCCTTGTATCTGGATCTTTTGGAAATCTAAAAATAACATTTAAAGTGTTATTCTATTCCATTAGCGGTTCCATTTACAGTAGAAACTTAATTAACAATAAGGAAATCTGTTTCAATTAATAACCCGCAATAACATTAATCGGTAGTAAAACACAGTTATTTTAATCATAACACATATTACTTATTATATTTTTACTGAAATCATTTGGATACATTCACAAATAAAATTACAAATTAATATCGACATTGTTTACAACTCGGTACAACACTATCGATACGTAAAGATTTCGCTGAATTCAAGCCATGACTCGTCGCCTGCGACGTTCGCAGTGAACGAAATACATTGCGTAATCACCAGTCATTAGTACAAGATGGTACCTACCTATTGCAAGCAATGTATACTTTTGTACCTGCTTGCGATAGTATCATTTTTGTCTACAAACATCATAATACTATTGCAATAATTGCAAATATCACTTGTATTTTAAGGTTTTTGGACTTACCGGTGAAAAGAAATCCCTTCTCGAGTCACACTACACATCTGGCTTCTTTTCCGACATGTAATAGCGCAAGACGGCATAATTCTACTTATTTGCGGAGCTACGTACACTGTCACAATATAAGCACGACTGTTGGACGGTGAATCATATTTTTGTCAGGATATGAGCGTTTGCTCATATGCGAGGCGCGCCTGCCACGCCCACATGGCCCTTCTAACCTCTTTTACTGTTCTGTGATATATCCCATGAAAAGGTATATTAATAATTAATAAAATAGGTACATTATCTACAATATTAAAGTGACTTTACATATTATATATTTAATATATATTTAATATATATTATATTTAATATATATTATATTTAATATATATTATATTTAATATACCAAGCTACTTTAGCGCTGTACCTTCTGACGTTGAATTCCGGATTAAACTTAAGGGTGTACCAAACATTTATTTGATTGATTTAAACATGACACAAGAAAAACGCTAAGAATTTGGATCTCGTGAGATCTTTGGAGGTTTATATCCTCCGTTCGTAATAAAATGTACTGTAAGTCGTTTCTGCAAGACCGTCTACCACTCAGACGACGCGAGGGTCGCACATAAAACTTACATAAAAACTCTTATATAAGGATAATTTTCTGTGTCACTTGAAGTGCCGCAATTATTTTAGTTGCATTTTTGACTAGTAAATAATTTAACTCGGAAACATTCAATTGATCCTAGTAAATAGTCAGAATCAATTTAAGGTAAACTCAAACATTTGAAACGTTTTGGAAATGGTTTGTAAATAGTGAACACCTCAAAACGGTGTACCTACTTGTTTAATGTTTTTTTAGGTTAAAATTGTGATTAACCTTATTGCGTGGTATTTGTAGAAAGTTATAAAAGTCAGTGTCGAAAGCTCTACTTTGCGTTTACGAATTACGAAGACGTAAGCAAACAAAACGCGTAGCGGGCTGTTAATTTTACGCTACCATGCTATCGCTCAAAGCAATTACGGCCCCGCCCGTAAACGCTCTTTATTTGTTTTCCATTTATTAAACAAGTGGAAACAATTTATAAAAAAATAAATAACGGTAAACATCACTTGTTATTTCTAAGATGTTGAGACAAAAATCTGTCTGTCGATTGAGTGATTGGTATGTTTTAAAGTGAACATTTATTTTGTTGTTCGTTTCTTTTTCAATACGCATTATTTCTTAAAAAAATTTTTCGGTTATTATTATTAATATTTGAAGATTATTATTTTTGATTATATGTACCTACGTATTTTTAAAACAAGTACGACTTTAATTAATATTACCTATAATAATGTTGTCCCCTGACAGGACAGGGCATTTAGCAAAATTTTATTTCACAGATTATCACTAAAGCCCCTTTAATTGTGCCACGGATGTTAATAATTATGTAAATTTACCCTAATTGCTACAGTAATTATATTTTATCCGAGAAGAGCCTGAATTAAACATTTTATCTTGCGAAATAAAAACTGCATCCACTGGAGAAGAAATGAATTTTCATTGTTGTTTTTAAAGAGTAACGTGGTACTAAAGTAGTCGCAAAGTATACCTGTTAACCCTAACAATGTGCTTCTGAACAGAGTGGGTACACGACAATAACGCAGCGGGGCAGATTTAAATTTATAAATTTACCTTTTAGACGTTTTTGCTTTACAATATTCGAAACATTTTATGTGGATTTATTACAGGTAGAATTAATTTAAATAAGCTGTACCTACGTATCTTCCATATACCTACACAGTGGATGTTGTTAATTCGTCATTAAAACAGATAAATTAATTCGGATACAGATAACGTGCGATAAAGTACTCAAGTAAATTGCATATTTGAAAGCATTCACTCCCTCTATTAAAAGCCGACGCTGCGGCGCGGCCACAAATGAAGTTACCTTTCATTACCCTCGATGGGATCGTTAAATAATAAAACTTTATTTGAGTTACTACTATATTCCTTATTGAGGACGTCTATGATAAAATTAAGCCATTAGCGAGATCAATAATGTTTGTACTTGTAAATTGTTAAATTGGTAATTTACTTAATCTGAATTATTTAACAATGTATTATCATCTATATATAATATAACGAATATAAAATAAGCCGAAAAAATACTTTATTCTTAGTTTAACATTTCTAGAGTTCACCCTAGTATATTTAATTGTATGTTTAATGGATCTTGCTAACTACAAATTTGTCATTAATAAATAGCTTGTATACATGGCCAAAAATAAAAATATTAAAACCCCTAAAAAGTAAAATCACAGTCATGAACATAAAGGTCTTAGAAACATTTTTAATGTAAGAAAAATATCATATTGCTCGACTGAGCCATTTCTGAATGGTAAGTCTCATGAGACGGAGATATTGTTATTTTACTGTAATTAATGTTTCGAAGTACACTGAGAAAAGGCTAAATAAATACAAAACACCGGTACATTTTCAGCCTTTATTTTCATCTAACATTATCCCAACCCCGCCGCCGGGTTGGGGTCCACTATACTACTAATTTATTCCCAGCTTTTCTTTCCGGTCTGATTCGGTGCCTTCATCATTGTGATTTCAAAATTATGTATTCGTTAGGTTTTTACAGCTCCATTTTTACAAAGTGCCATTGCATTATTCGATGCTACTTCTTGCGCAGTTCATGCTATATTTTGGGTTTATTTTTATATTGTCACTGTGTAAAAGATTTTTAAAGGTATGAACACTGAAAATACAAAATAGACCGAGAAGGTAAAATTATATTATGAAATAAACAATTATACACATAAAGCTAGTGGGATGAGCTAATAAACAATTGTGAAATAAGCTCAGAAACTGAAAGGAGTAGCGCTAATTACCTATTGTTTGAAATAATTTTGAATGTGATTTTAAAAGCAGTACCTAGTAGGAATTTTAGAAATCACATTTACACTCGTATCAATCGTCTCAAAATTCTAGCATTATTTATCCGTCAAGAGAACTAAATTAAATGTTACTCCAAATTGACAAACGGTGTAGCCGACAGACCTACATAATCACATAAATGACGTCAGTATCTGTTAGCATTGAAATATTATCTTATTTCATAAACAATACCTCAATAAATATTGCAGATATTCGTAGCTTACCCTACATTTCGATGGATTACATGTAAATTCCGGTATTCGGTTAACACTGGTTTCATTTACACTCGTTGCTGAAATTGCTGTGATGTATTTAACATCTATGTTTGCCGATGCTTACGGGTATGTTCCCTACAAGGAACAAAAATAGAATTTGAGCAATATTTAAACCACATTTTACTTATATAATATGCTCCATAATATTGTGCCCACAGTGTGAGATGCGATTTGAACCTTAAGTGTCGGACGATAATATCTACGTGACATTTCAGGATAAAAGTTGCGAGATCTTACTAGGTACATACTTGAATAAAAACCTAATAAAACCATTTCATTGTTAACAGAGGAATGTTATGGATTGAAGTTTAAGACCAGTCAAAAATATATATGAAATGAAATGAAATAAATTTATTCATTCAAATAGGCCTTCACAGGCACTTATGAAACGTCGACTCTAATGCTCGGTTCGGAAGGTTGCTTTTGCTGAGAAGAGCCGGCAATAAACTCAGCAATTACTCTTTTCAAAACAAGTTTTAACAATTTCTTTAACAATAATAATATTAGTCCTGATAGAACGAGCGCTATACCCATGCCTCGCCATCGTTAATATAATCGTTTATACTATAATAAGCCTTCAGTACCAAAGCTGACTTAACTAGTGTTGCCCAAATTCAGTCTTGGTCTTGCAGTCTTGGTCTTGTTCTTGCGTTTTTGCAAGACCAAGACCAAGAACAAGACCGCGTATTTTTAGCAAGACCAAGACCAAGACTGACCGTGCAAGACTTGAGCAAGAACAAGACTAAGCCTGCAAGACTCTTGCGTCTTGCAGCTAGGACTTAGCGCTATTTCACGGAGTAGTTAGGTGTAACAGTTCGGTGTATAGGTACGCTTAGGAATTCTATGAGACGCAAAAAACTGTATCAAAGAATATGAAAAACTGGACCTATGCGCATTACGACTAATACCATAAACATACCTACATAGCGAATAAAAAAATATCCATTAAAATCAAACTGAGTGCATGCATAGTTATGTTTTAACCATCGGCACTTTGATAATGCAGCATCAAAGGTTTTGTACTTACTTCTCAAAGAAATTTGCCGCTTTTCGAAAGTACATGGTTATGATACACGCGCCGGCGGCTTCTTTTGAAATCATATACAACAATTGTTGCCGCCGCGCCGAAATAACAACATTTGACACTATTTGATTGCCGCCACAGGGCGTAGGTATACTCATGCAAAATAATTTCGAATTTTAAGAGTACCTACAGGTGTTCCAAAGAATAAATAAGTTTCAAAGTGCTTAGAATGAAAATGAATACATTATACTGATCACGCAAGTAGTATTATGATAGGAAAAAATGTTAAGGATAGGTAGTAGATGTCATAATAATTTATTCTAGTAAGTATATATAATAATATTGATTATATGGTTTAAAACTAATTACTTAGGTACTATTATTGTACATTTAGTCATTATATTTCTTAAGTTTTTACAAGAAAAAATAGCAAAAAAGTGTTCAAATATCACCCGTTTGATAAATATTGTAGCCACTTTTAAATATACTTGAAACGTGTAAAAAAATTCTACAAAACTAATAAAATAATATAAAAGCGTTGGTACTTACTTTAGTTCAATCTCTTTCTAGACAGATATTGTTCTTTAAAATACAGTCAAGTTATTGTAATTAATTTGTTTTTTACATGTTTTAGCAAATGTAAGCTTATAAATCATAAATGTTTATTAAGAAACAGTTACTTCCATGGAAAACGACATATAGGTCAGTTGATTTTTCGAATTTCTTATCAAATCCTCAGTTATTTATTAATCTGCTTGATCTTTACTATGGCTATGTTAATTCAAGCTCACAATGTTTCAATTCTAATACGTTTTTCTAAGATTTAAAGTAAACTTTAATAAATAGTAATAGACTAATAGGTAATTGCAAGACTTGCAAGACTCTTGCTGCAAGACCAAGACCAAGACCAAGACTGGGAGCGCAAGACCAAGACCAAGACCAGGTGTATTGGCGCAAGACCAAGACCAAGACTGGCTAAGTCTCGTCTTGTTCTTGCATTTGGGCAACACTAGACTTAACTCGTTCCTTAAATTTATTCATAGGCAAATCTAAAATATTTGTGGGGATTTGTTATAAACCCGTGCACCAAGTCTTAAAAATGATCCTTGCACTTTCTGTAGTCTATAAGCAGATGTTACAAGTTTATGCTTATTTCTAGTATTAATGGAGTGCAAATCACAATTTTTCGTGAAAAGACTAATGTTTTGACGGACGAATATTATGTTTGCATAAATGTACTGTGATGCAACTGTGAGAATGTTAATTTCCTTAAATTTATCAATTATTTATAAATTGTTTAGTATATATAACATATAGTATACTAACTAGTATAGAGTATAAAAGTAGCAATCTTAAAAGTCTTTAAAACAAACGCTGGGAATTCATTACTTTGGTATAGTATTTCGGTCAAGGAGGCATTAGACCAGAATAAAGAGAATCCTTATGCTCTTAATTCATTTTCAGCGATTCGCCCTATAAAAAATTAATGCCATAAATTAATGTAGGTACATAGTCGGTTTTATATTTCTTTGACAAATAAACTTTAGTTACGTTTTGTTAAATTGCAAGCTACGATCACGCTATAATAATATAATCTACGAGTTATACTAACTAACCCTGAAAGTAACGACTTGTAGATAAATAACTATTATTTCTCTTTATGATTCAATATTTTAGATTATAAAGGATTATTCATATCTAATTATTAATATACCTAGATCCTTATATGTTCATAAAATATGCGTATCGATAATAAAATTAAAAATATTGTAACGAACATGATAAATAAAAAAGACACACAATCTAATTGAACTAAAGGTGCATTGAATCCGTCGTACCTAACCCTGAAATGGATGTTGATTTCCCATGGTACTCTTGTTTTTCTCGGAAAATGGGTAGGTACTTGAATTTATTCACTTAGTAAATACCAAAATTAGGAAAACTCAGTCTTAAGTAAATATTGGAATAACGTTAACTTCACGTTCTCACGCAGGCTGAACTTTGGAAGTAAATAAACTTTAAACTTTGTTATGTACCTACCTATTAGATAAATCAGACAAAGCTACAAAAAAGGTAACATACGCATATTGGAGACCGGTATGATGATTGTCTGTATCGTTATAATTTAGTTTTTTTAAAAGCGATTATGTATGAAATCAGCTGATGTAGGTACTACGAATTAATAAAGTGATAAAATCATGATAAAATTAATAAGATCTTCAACCAATTTAAAATAACAGACTATGATGCAACAACATCGTAAATCAAGGTGGTAATCTATTAATACTATTGAGTGACTTGAATTTCTGAATGAGTTCGTCCAAACCTTGACTCGTGAGAATACTATTAGCGTCGATCATTGAACATTTAGTGTTTATTCATAATATCGTACTTCTGTCGCCATGGTTTCACCTGATAGGAATCCATAATAATTTATGTTGACTGAAATGATTCTCGTTAAGAATAAATGAAGATCGAAAAATAATATAGTGTGAATCGTCTCCTTAACATCATCAATTATTTTGAAGCACAATTTAGATCGCGATAATAAAAGGTAGAAACGAAATTGGAGACTCGGTTCCCGTAAAACAATACGTCCAGAGTAAATCGATACTCCCAACAAACGTTCAGGTAGAGATTTTCTTTATTTGTCTTTCCTGTCAGATGATGTGGATACAATTCGCCACAAATTTGATCATGGCCTTATTTCTGGGTGCTATGTAGGTAGGTAGACATAGAAGAAACTTAGATTTTTTTTATAATCTACTTACATATTGTTTGTATAAAATCAAAGTACCTACCTACTTATAGATTCGAGACTTTCTACCTAAACACTAAAAAAACATTGTAGCTCCAAATCTTCCATAATTTATTAATAAAAGATACTGGCGGTAATCATAAAATTACCTATATTAATGAATCCGAAAAATTCACTGAATGTGCTTGTAGTATAAGACAGTACAATAGGTACCCATGTTTTCATTGATAGGAATGAGATACTTTTTTAAGACATTATCCACTAATATTTAATCACACTATAGTCGCATATATTCGGGCCTAACGCCCCTTCAGCTCAATAACATCACATTTTCCGTATGGGCGGATCTAAGGGTCTAACTTATTAAATAAACATTAGGTATAACTTCCACTGAAGGTTTGAACCTTAAAAATGTCATGTTGTGTTGTATTGATCCGTACGCTAGGCTTGAATTAAATAAATAATGGGTTTAGCCTTTTGTGAAATGTCGTTTAAATAAGTTATTTACAGCTTACACTTAATAACAGCTAACGTTTCCAAGTTTGTTCAAATCAACATAAATGCTTATTTATCATTACGATAAAGTTTATGTTGCAGTGTATTCAACTGAAAATAAATCAATGTATTTCCTTGCATCGCTTACAAATTGAGTTTATTTTATAAATGTCAATATAAGGTAACTAAATGCCGTTTCATATCAGAAATGATGAGAAACCACCTGTTTCAAAAGATGAATGTCGACACCCTGCACGTTTTCATTTAATCTTTTCCACATTCAATAATTGAATAATACAAGCAATCAAATACATTCCTGGTAAAGTCACGGGAAAAAGCTAGCCTATTCAAAGAAAGAACGTGAAAATCAAATTACCTGTTTATTACATAACTTTTCTCTCATAACGTAAGCTTTTATTAACGCCCATTTTAAGAGCTTCACCTAAACCGCTTTTCAATAAGACCCCTGTGTAACATTCAGTTGGATTATTTTAATCTCGTGCTCCGTGAATATGGACTGAAAATACAGAACATTTTCTTTAAAAATACTCAAAGTACTACCACTAAGCTACCAAAGAGATTGCTAAAACTACTTTGCTAACACTTTGAACCGATGATCGTATTGTATCGATTATGATCTCGTGAATGTCTAACCTTTGAACTATCGAAATCGAAATAGTTTTGAAAGTTTATTTTTATAAATCGATCTGTCTTCACTATTCAGCCTATATAACGACTTTACTAACCAGAAGATGGTCCAAAGTCTAGTGTAGTGACGTCTCTATTATTTATAAAGCATTATTTATCTATTAAAATTTCGTGCAATGTAACAATCTTTATTTCACTAACCAACATTTTTTTCTCGACGAATATTTTTCAGGCATTTCATTTTACCCGTTCATTGAATATGTAAATAAAAAAATACATTTTTATCGACCTACTACCTACCTAGCTAAAAGGGAAAGCTCTCATTTGTAAATAATTTTTGTGCGTACAAATTGGATTAATGCTATCTCTATTTTTATTGGATTGTATCATTATTGAATTACTTATCAGACTAGCGGTTTACGCCTGCATTAGCAATTGAGATAAATGGAAAAAAATATTAACTTCTATATGAATGATTGATTGGAAAACACAACTGAAACTATTGTCGTTTAAAACATTCACCAACATTAAATGGGTTTTTAAGTTAACCTTTATCGACTTTACCTACTATTGGAAAAGAAAATGCTTCACCTGAGTTTCGACGTGAGAAAGTTGGAAATAAATTGAACTTCATAACGCCCGGGACTCGAATAAAAACGGCCCCACTGTGAGAAGTTTTGATGGAATGGGAAAGTTTGTTTGGATCATTTAAGAATATAATAGATTAGAACTTAGCTTACCCACCAAATAAAATTTAGAACACTATTTATAAAGAGATATGTTATGATGTATAGGTACGACTAAATTTTAGAAGTCGAGAAAATAGATTAGAAAATTCATTAGTGCTAAAATTATGATTATATGATCTTCAAATCGGTACATAGTTAAAACTGATAAATCCCTGCCATCTGTTTTGGACATGATAAAAGCAATAGCTAGATATTGATAGGATACTTACTTATAGACAATACCAATACTGCTTTTAGGTAATGCTTGTTAAAAAATGTGTCAGATCCTTTTTACGAAAGATAGTAAATTAAAGCGCCAGATAGTGAGTTCCGATCCGTTCCGATCTAGACTTTGTGTGCTCAAGCAGCATTACTAAGTGAAATTATGTATATGTATGTAGATATGAATACAATAGCAGTATCTTATTCATAAATTGGGAGATTACTCTAATACATACTACAAAAAAAAGAAATGCGGCTGCGACAGATGCGTCATATAATTTTACGACCCCACATATTACCATGGTCACGCCAAAATAACTAGTAGTTGTTGGTAATAAAGTTGCTGTAGTATTTTATTAATAAAATCATGCTAACAGACTAATGATGCTTTATAAAATATTATTTACTGCCCATTTCGACTAGCAATTTACTTGCGTAATACACACCTATTACATAGAAATTTTCATACGCATATTTTGTTGTTTTATGATATTTTTTCCGGTTACAATTTCACTATTATGGTAACAGACACTCAATTGCAGCTACCGTTAGCTCAGGAGCACATTTTGAATGTTAACCCCTTAATAGCCAGATGGGTTACTAGAAAATAGCTCACAAATCTCATATCCTGACAATAATAATATATTCAGTAAAAGCTTACACTTTACAGTCATTGTAGGGTACACTTTCCGGACAATTGTCATTATTTAACCGTATTACTACTATACTAAGCTATAATCGGCTATAAAATAATATACAATTATTGTGATAAACTGCAGGCTTTAGATATAATAAGTAACTAAGTCGAATGAAATACGGGTTAAAGGTCACAGGTCGGGATCTCAGTGGCTTTCTGTTAATATTTAACTTGGCCTTCAGTTGTCAAGGCTTATTTAAAATTTTACTGATACTGTAACGGATAAGTTACCTTTGCTGTTTTTATTGTACCTACTTACTACTAAAGTACTTCTAAATTTATTATAAAAGATACCCAATATTGAATTCGTTTTAATATTTCTAAGAGTTTATCCTATGTTCAATTAACAAACATTCAAACAATAGTTATTCAATATATTACACACATTAGAAGTAAGTTCACATTCACAAATGCTGTATTACAGTTAGTAATAGGTACTCATCGCTAGTAATACGCATCAATGGGATAGTTTAATATTTGTTTTGATTAAAACACGTTTAATAATAATAATAATAAAATCCATTTATTTCAGACAACTACAGTCTGTAATTTACACTATACCTACTATCAATATCTACTGTAATTCAGTAGAAAAAATATATAAAACATGCGGTCGTGCAATTGCTTTCGTCAGTCGATTTGGCTTTTACACAATTTTTTTATTTCTTCTTATGTATTTACACGCTGAAATTATGATAGGTCATCGCGATAGCTTTAACACTACTGCCAGAAAACGTGCTTATTTTCGTCTGCGATATGATTTTCATTTGTTAAAATCTGTGGAATACCTACTGTCTGTCATATTATAGTCTCCTTTATTAATCTTTCATCGAATATAATTTCTTTGATGTTAGAATTTCAAGCACTATTTAGAAACTGTTCGTTGTATTTACTGTGTAAATAGAAAGCTAGATAATAATATTTAGCTACGACTAGGTGTATACATTATCTATACCTTGTCTTCGTTTTCGTTATTTTCTTCTTTAATACACCCTTCACTATGCTTTGTCCACCGATTTTAATATAGTTTTTAGTTATTGTACTGGGGATGAAATAGGTATTTTGCGTTACATACCTCCTACAAATAGTATCTAAGTGTTAGTATGCAGAGAGTTCCGTGGCGTAACAAAACTAAAGTAACACTGTAATCGTAATAAAACCTATTTTCTTAAAGTAAAAAATAATGATTAATAAAATTATAAAAGTTGTTATATATTATATTCGCACACTATTTTTTATATTATTTGCAACAATAATTTAATTATAATGATTTAGCTGTAAGTAATACTTAAAAAATTACATAGAAACAGACTAGGCCGACTATAAAAGTTTCTTAATTTACCATTCTGGTTCAGAACCCGAAGCATAATATTATGTTAAACCAGTCCAACGTTATTGATTAAACATATTATTTTTTAAGCCATCCGTGTATTTATGTCTCTTTCCTATTTAGGTACTTAGATCTCTGAACAGACATTTAAAAAGTTTATGCAGTAAGGGCTAAATACGTATTTCCTTCAGTCGATATAAATTAAGAACATCTGCAATATTACAGCTAAAAATAACTGACACTCGATTATAATATTAATAAGATATCCCAATATAAAAGTTATACATTTTGGAAAGTCATAGGTACAAATATAAAACACATACCTAACATAGAATGTAAAAAATATACAGAAGAAACCTCTTTTTTCTGGAATATAACGCCATCTGTGCGAAATAACAAAAACTAGTTGGCAACAGATACCTTCTGAAAAGACATTTTCAGCAACCAACAGTACAGAGACGCAGTTCATGTTGTACAGTTTCCCTGTTTTCGACACTGGACGGTAGATGTCACTTTTCTTCATTAGATTATCATGACATCTATAATTCTGGTGCTGATCTTTTAGAATCGGAACCTCATAAGAGTACAAGTTTTCAACACCAAGTTTTTGTGTGTTATGAGGAACATTTGAACCCCGTTGAATAGAAACCCGTTGTTCGTAATATATGGTTCAGTTTCATTTGTAGTGTTGCAAAAAAACCTGAAATTTCGGAGTGACTTAAACGATTTGAATCACCTAACCAAACCTTCTTGAATGTAAATCATATATTTTATTATTAAAAAATATCAAGAGTCACATTTCCTGCAGGTTTAGTTAGATATACAAGAATAAAACATAAAATAAACTGATATAAAAATAGCACCTTAAGCGTACGGTTGTTTTGGTAAGACTAGTAAATTACGTTTTAGGCGGTTTCCCTCGTAAATGTAAATCGGTAAAAGTGCCAGCAGGAGTGCAATCAATTCCTTAGCCCGACCTTGCACACCAATGAAAACGTATGAGACACATTTTTCCTTAGATACGGGACGACTGGCCAATTTAGCTGAGATCCTACTTTCTAGCAAGGGTAAGTGAAGAATTATTAGGATACACTTCTTCGGTTGTCGATATGTAGCCTATGTAGGTAGTGGGCTTCCCAACACAACTGAGTACTTAAGTAGGTATTTTATTGCGTGGAAAAAAAAACAAAAATCAATTGTAACTATCGTATATTCTATAGCTTATGTACATTAGTTGTGAATAAGCAAAGACTAAAATAATCATAAGGTACATTATATACATGTGTACTATATGACTTATCAAGAAACTTGGAGACCACATCACCTAGAAATTTTTTGAATACAAACATGAAGGCAATTTCGTTGCTTATATTCAATGAGAACCAGCAAATAATATTGTAATTCGTAGATGAGAAAAAATAAATTGACAGCATTAAAATGATCGCACCTTTGAAGAAGATATGTATGTTTAAAAGTTACTATAAACCGTAGCCGTTCTTTGATGAAATGATATTTGTTTCTACCACAAGGTTGTTTTCTTCCCTGCGTTCCAGAACGTTTATCACGAACGTTTATCGTGCATATAACAGTCTCGTCTAAATAACAATTCCGTCATCTCACGTCATAAACCTGGTTTATAACTAGACTGTGTCGGTCATATTGATTTTGAGTTTATATCCAGTTTCAGAATTGTTGTTGTGTTACTAGATATTCATCATCTCCCTGCTGCTAGCTACAACGCGTGACTGTATCTCTGAAGTCTTACTTCTTACATTTAAATCCTACCCCACAACCTTTAATGCCTGCCTTATTTGCTCTTCCAAAACGTTAACCATCACACTATGTGAAAAAATATGTTGAGCAAGCAGTGGGAAGCCAGCTCGCCCAAATTTTTGTTACCGATCATGCCATCAATTATGTATATAACTAGTTTATAGTTTCAGTATATAAATTTACTGAATAAAAGATCAAATAAATTGTCTCTTCAAACCATAGATCTGTTTTGAATAAGCCTGCACTTTAGAGTTATGGGAGTGTTATGGGGCTTCACATGATGACCCTATTATCCAAAATAGCTGTAATAAAGCAAAATTACGGGATTCCGTTCTTCCGAGAATCACTTTCGGTTTTATTCTCCCGATTGCTCCGAGCGGAACGACAAAGTTCCTGAAAATGTCTAATAGATTATTAAAACTCTTTTCAGTCTGTCTCCACAATGCAATGATATCGGAAATTAAAAACCTTTCACTTTGATGAAAATCGTTTTAAAGACATTGAAGTAAAACCGAATAGAAAAATTTACTGTTAATAAAAATATTTTAAAAAACATGAAGTTAGTCTACCTTTTGAAATATTTATAATTACAAAATAGGCGTGGTCTTCTGGATCAGGAATATTTGTGGTAATCTGCATCATCTGAAGGTCGGCATTATATCAAAAACAAACAGTTGAAGCTTAAGGTAGAAGGGAATGGCAACAATCATGAAAATGCAAGATAGTGTGAATGGAAGAGAGCAAAATCTCATGACCCTACTGTGCATCTGTTACGTAAGCTCACAACGGTCGATAACTGTTGTAGCCTGTAAGGCAGCCTCCACATTTTGTTGCGCGAATATGGCTACTACATACATAATCGAATTATTAGTAAATGAAAACACTCTACGTCAATCAAGCAAAGTATTTTAACAGTTTTAGTTTATTACTGAATTGAATTTTCCTTTTAGTTGATCTAGTCTAGCAAGTAGGTACTGACGGGTATATAAAGGTAATACTTTAATAATATTTTTTTTTCCTGGGACATTTTTCACACATGGCCAATCTGATTCCAAACTAAGCAGAGCTTGTGATATGGTAACCAGATAGCTGATATACTTCATATACTACTTTTAAATACATACTTATATAGATATTTACATCCAGACACAGGACAATCAGACATATTCATGCACCCACGACCCGCGGCTTGAGAGTCAGGGTCACTAACCACAAAGCCAACCGGGCTGTCAAAACCTATAAAGAACCTAACCTATAAAGGCAAAGCTTAATTCCGTATTTAGATGTGTACAAGTCTCTGACAGAAATGACGGTTGACTATGCCACGACGATAGCAAAGGTTTGTAAAGCCAACAAAGGGACTGGGGCATTGGAAAATTATATTGTCAATTGATTAATGTCCGTCGGGCACAGAGTAAAGACACGTTTTTTCGAGCTATCGGGAAATTAAGTTGAGTTTTCGAAGTATTACAGTCGAAGCTAAGACCGTTTACTCTGTGACATCTTGAAAGATGTCACAGAGTAAACGGTGTGGGTTTCGATTTTATAAGAAGTCTCGAACATATAGCAATATTTATGCTCTATAAGCCTCAAAATTTGTATGAAATAACGCAGGTATGATGATGTATTAATCTTTACCATTAGTTTTTTCGAGGGTGACATAATCATTGTTGATTAAACCCTCTATAATAGATAAAGATTAAAAAAAAATCTTTACCATTATGCCAACTTTCTAAAAAAATATTTAGTTTGTAGGTATATATTGTAGTATATATACTAACTTTGTGCTTGTTCTTAATTGGAAACGAACTCACGATCATTGGTGTATCAGACAAGTCATAATAAGCAACTACGCCATTGTACGCCATGTACCTATCTTATGATACATATAGATTCAACAACATCATAGGAGAATAGATATTGTTTGATTCTAGGAATCAAACAATACCGATCATGTTTTGTTCTCTTTCAACGGGACATTAAAGTATTTTCATTAAAATTACTATTACCATTGATATTCTAATTTTCTATTATTCACAAATTATTCCATAAATTGTCTTGAAATGTAAAAGAGGAAAATTCATGCGATATTTCATGACAATCTTATGAAACTCTTGTGAAAGTTTTATGATAATTTTGATGTAATATCTCTTTTATGTACCTATATAAAAGTAAGTATGAGATATGATGATGTTATAACTTTAAATGGTAAGAGCATATTTCACTTTATTATTATTTTAACATTAATGTGTATCTCAACTGTATATGTTGAAGATACAACAATCTGATTCAGTTTCTTCCACAAAATTGAGATAAATTTCCAGTTAGCAGTTAGGCGCTTCCAGTAATATATCGGGGCTTTTCGAGCGTGGAACAGCGCCAAAGCAATTAAATCGTGAAGCGGCACGCGAGCGTTTTCTCTACCACTCTCGCGGCGGAGCGCTCGCACCAAATTACTCTCGTTACTTGCACTTTTTTTTCGCCAGCCGCATTACTAGGCAGCCAGCGATCTTTGTTAGACGCCCAAACATCTGGTTGTTTGTTTGTATTTACACCTTATACATACTTATGGTGTTTTGGTGAAACCGTTTGCGGTTGACGTCGGTTTACGTTGGTATATTTGAACATCGATCTTGTTTAATAAAAATAAAGAATTGGAACGTCATTTCAAATAATTGGCGATTGTTACTTGCTATGACAGAGGAAATCTGCATGCCCGAGAAGTTACAATTAAAGGCATGTGAAGTCCCCCAATCTGCACTAGGCCCGCGTGGTGGACTGTGACGGACGCTAGACCCCTCGATGTTAGGGGAGGTTCGAGCTCCTCAGTGGGGACGTACCTATATGAGCTGATGATGATGAAGAGCTACGAAACAAAAAAACTGATTTTAGAAAATTATTCGATGTTAACTATAAATCTTTGACTACTAATAACTCATTTATAACTGGATATAATAATATGCCTTGTATTCATAAATAATCCATAACAAAACAAATGGTATGACACAAGTAAAGATAACGTTGTCTTATATATATAAATCATCGTTGTTTTAACTATTATGTAAATTGTTAGAAACAAGGCATTGCTCTCAAATAAAGCTTGGCAAATTTAACAAACTACTTAGTTTGCTCTTTTGACAAGCCTATTCATAATGTTGAAATGAGTCATTAGTTAGTCTTCACGTTGAATATGCATTATGTAAATATCAGTTTTAGAAATGTTCAAGACAACCGATTTGCTATGCTGCTGGAGCCTTACGTAACAACTTCTCGGGTAAAATTTATTCTTTATGGTTTCATTATTGTTTATACTAAAGACAAAGGTCAAAATCGATAAATAAAAACTTGACCAATAAACCAATTTTCTTCACTGGAAAGTTCTTAATAGAAAAGGTATAAGTAAGTAATTGAACTGAACAATATCTTCAAGGCAACCAAAGCTTCAGATTCATTTCAAATTCAAATGTGTGTACTTGAATTCACTTTCTGGCTGAGCGAGTCCTCCATTCACTACCGTATTGTTCAATTCACGTATCACATACTCACATCACAATGTATTTTTCATCCCACCATCTCGGAAAGAGTATTTTTAATCTTCAATATCTGAGTGGAAAAGCCGTTTTTATTCTCTAGAGGATAAAGTAAATTGAATTTGGAACATCGTGTGCACTAAGTTTGTGAATTAAAAAAAAACATTAAACCTATTTACTGCTACCTCTATGGTGACGAATATATCATACAACTTTTTTTTAATTTGTTAAAAACTCAGACTCGGCACCTTCTTGGTGTTCTTTTTTCAATTTGCTTTGTACGCGGTTCTTTACGCGGCATTTTTTCACGTCATTGTTAAACCTTATATTAAAAACAAGAAACTTGAAAACAAGTGAAAAAACTAAAATGAGTGATTCTAGCGACGAGGAAGTTTGCTTGACGCCAACAGAATTGACTGAAACTGTTAAAAATGCGCAAATGAGCATTTAGTCATTTCCTCGCTGAGGTGGAATGAAAAGTTACGTGTTGCACTCGCGTGCAAAGATTTTTCACCTCGTGCTCTTTTGATTCCCTCGCTAACGCTCAGGATTCTAATTTTAGAATCCTTCGCTTGCTCGGTCATCAAAATTGAACACGCGGTTAAAAAGCAACTTTGCACTCTTGTATAACAAATAACTATTATTTTATACTTATTTCAATGTGTTTTTTTAGTACTCATAGATACGTATGAAATAAATGAAGGCTACATATTAATTCATGCAAACTATCTTCACGTAGATAATGAACGTCTAAATAATAAATTATTTTTTCCGTGACGTAGCCTCTGGTTGAAGATGTTTTTCCCTTTCATCTTATTGATCATTTTTTTCAATATTTCATGAGATATGTACCAGGTAAAGGAAACTCCTTTGTATACGATAAAAGTAAAATTATAATTAACGACAATTTACGATATTTTATAAATTACATAGCTAGTTAGGAATTATCAGTTTCTTCTTTAATCTATGTGAAATTTTTACATAGAATTGTCGGAGAGTGGAACCTTTTGATCTAACTCACATGCCAGTCATCAATAATTTTGTGTTATAAACAGTTTTTCTTTTACTCTAATAATAGAATAGTGTAATATACTTTTTGCATATTCATCCGAAACAAAAGTATACGTATGTAACTACTCAACATTCCCATAGGAAAGTATATTTTAATGGTAATACAGTCCTAATGTACACAATTAAATATTGTCCACTTTGAGGAAAGAATTGTAAAGATTACAAATATATGTGTTGAAAAAAATAATAGAAATATCCGATTTCCTTCCAATGTAGGTATGCATGAGTAGGTAAATACATTATGAATTCCTCATATGAACTTTTGGAAATTATTTATTTACTCAGAATCCTTTTTATTTATTTTATTTACATTATTTTATTTTTCTTAAAACATACTCTTTTCGCTATATCTATTACCTAAATTATATTTTATCTCTATAAGCTATATAAAACAGTTGTTTGTTACCACATTTATAGATTAAAGCTTTGATGAACTAAATGATCATTGTTTATGTTTTATCATGAAATCCTTTGATGAAATCGATGTTTTTAAATGTGTAGGTATTGATGTGATATGTTTTTGAAAGACCATTCGGTCAAATTACCCATTACACATATATTTACCAGCTATTTATATCTAATCTCGGTATTGTTCGAAGGTTATTCTTGCATTTAGTAAGCATGCATAACGTCAAAAGTGTTTAGCTGTTCCCACTTTGATAGATGGGAGGCGAACATTATAATGAACTTGTATGTTAGATAGATCAATATTTATGTTGGAGTTGAAGACAGTAACGTACATAAATCAATCTCTGACGTCCATATTTCAATGCCTGACTTCATTCGAACATCTGAAATTTCTACATAGTTTGACTGAACTAAATTTTGGTTATTACTTGTGGGTATAGTATCTGACAATATTTCATATTTTATATTTAGGTACTCAATTGATTTGCCCGTCAATACTTACTCAATACGTCAATATTTTATTTTACTATTTTGCCATCCATATCTCATAAGTTGTATTAAAAAAATGATTTTGCTAACTAAGCTGTAGTCTAGTTTACATTGGTGGGTAATATATCATATTCAAATGTTGAAAAGACCAATTTCTGTGCCTCCAATCGAAGAGCCTAATACAATTCAAATACTATTTGCTCAACTTAAATATACGACACTTACATCTACGAAATTTAAAGTACATCAATGCTTCATATACCTAGGTAGTTAACAGGAAAAGGAATTTATACAACCATCTTTTGGCTTATGGTATGAAATATGTCAGAGACACATACATTACACTAAGGTATTTATTGCGATTCAGGGCCTACATAGTTTGCGGTTAAAGGGCTAACATAGCATTATTAATTTCTAACCAAACAAAGCTAGATGTACGTATCAAAATATATTCTCATGAGTCGTGGGTAGTCGACTAGTCGTAAATGTTGTACGAATGGTGAAACATTTACGTTGCAATGAAACTGACTACTAACAATAATACTTACATTTTATTGACGCTCAATGATCTTAAGATTACGTAGGTACCTGTGTTTTGTTATAGCTTTTCGCCTCGCGGTTGCCCAGGATAGAAATTACCTTTTCCTCCGTGTCAATTATCTTCATTGAAGAAGGAAATAATAGTAACCGGAAACAGGTGAAAAGAAACCTCATGTGTGCCTAACCAACCGTGTGAAACCAAAGTTAACTGATTTAACTGATTAACACAGGCGTGTTAATCAGTTAAATCAGTTAACTTTGGCTCGATTTTAGGTGTTTGTTGTATTCGCAAAGACAACATAATTATTTAATACCATAAAATAGTCATAGTATTAGTACTAGTATTAAATCATTTTTAGTATTGAGAATCCATAAAATACCTGCATATATTTAACGAATGCTTCACTTGTAGAACTCTGAATCTAGAATATAACTCTGCATTATTCATGATTCGGCGGATATAAACAATGCTTATATAACAGAAGTGGGTATTATTTTTACCGCAGGAATGTTCTAAGGTGATCTAGAATGTTATTATAACAAATTCATTCCTAATTATGGTTTTATTCTCAATAAGAGGTCGAGTTATTGAGAAAATACTCGTATAAGCGTGAACACATCGCAAATATCATTCCGTGAAATTGCTGTGGTTTTAATATAAATAAATAATAGGTATACGTATAATATGTCTTTATTGTATTCATTTTAGTCACAATTTTTAATGTGAGGGTTGTTATACAATTGACCACGATGGTATCGTGGTCAACGTGGTGAGGCACCAACAGATGTCCCCGAAGGCATTAGGAAATGCAGACGTAAGTCCAAACAGTCAGAAGAATGAACTGGCAACATAAATTACTACCAACAGAAGACGCCTCTAGTGTCGTATTAAGAGACTAAACAGTAGATATAGTATATGTACTTGAAACCTATAGTATTTGAATAATTTATTTGTGAAAACTGAATGTCAAATGATCAGTCAATGTCGAACAATTCTAAAAATCGCCGCGCCGAACTTGCTTGTCTAGGGATGTGCTATTTAAAAAAAATTGTGAATCATACATAATACCTACCTACCTATGATATAAAAAAAATATTATCATATATTAATAGCTTCGACTACTATTTACGCCCCTTCTGACCCTATCTATAATACATTACCTAGTAAGTAGTTAGAAAAATATACATTTTATCTAATTTATAAGAACGTGACTAAAATGACCAATATTCTGACTATAGAATCTCAAATGAAATACGATAAAGTCATTACCTAATGTACTTTAAAATGCTCAAGTAGTTATAGTTTTTATCCTAAATCGTAAATACTCATGTATTTTGTCGTATTATTTCCTAAATAAAGGTTCCGCCAAGCCACAGTGTATCGGGGCAATTCATCAGTAATGGAACTATATATAATCAAGGGACGAATTTATATGTGCACCGGCAAGATCTAGAATTTGGTTCTTTTGCAGAAGAGGAAGGAGTATTACTGTTGGAGAGCAAGTTAACTATTATTCTGTAAAAGTTAGTGAACCTGCTCCAGTGGCAGTTCGTTTCCTACTCGTTACGTCAGAGTGGGTCGATAGCGGGCGGCGGGCGCGCCCTGCGGCCGCCCGCTGCCGCTGCCGCCGGCTCAAACAAATGCCCGAAACCGACAAATTTACCAACTTTTTAATACTGTGTTTTTACATGCTTCTTGTTATCGGACTTTTTTTCTCGCATTATCTTAGAAATGTGTTTTTGCGACACAAAACAAATTCTCACAATGAACGATTCTCACCATCAAAACGCCTCACCAGGTGCTTATTTATTCTTTTAAATTAGATGCCCACTTTTGCATGGTTTTCGTTACTATTATAAATTCATTTCAAGATAAAAATATATCTGGATACATTTGTGATAAGTAAATAAATCTTCTAATTGTTTTGTTTTTTACTAAATCATGTTTTTGTTTTAGGTAAGTCCACAATTGATGTCAGTATTCAACAGTCAAGATTTAAGTAAGTGATTTCTCAACATATCGCATTCATATTGCACCTCATATTCGAAAAATCAACATTATAGTTTATTGGTAATGGATAGCATTACTATACGTGACACACTAAAATTGTGAGTTTGTTTGTATAATTAGGTTTTATAAGACAAATAAAAAAAAATTGGTTTCGCGAGACTAAAAAAATACTGTAAAATAACATACCTTTACAATAAACATAAAACCTGCCCCGTATGTTTTGAATTACATCAATTTGTTGGACACATTTTATGTATTTCGCATTTCCTCTGCTTGGAGACAGAAGCATATTTATGTTTGGTTATTAATCAAAAGCAAGCACTTGCGGGCTAGAGTGGAAATATAAATTACCTATATGAATTTCAGCCAGCTTTTTCAGCCGAATTTCTGTCTGTATGACGTGTACTAACACCTATCCCACGCAATGTTCTATCTTTATTCATTACTAAAAGTTTTTAACTGTTATGTCTCTTAGAAGGTGAGTTAAAATATTGGGTGAAATAACTAATTTTAAATTGCGAAATAAATGAAAAGCAATTTAGCATTTTAATATTGCTTTATCACGGGGAATCAAAATTAAAATTATTGTATTAAAATTAAAATTAATTCTATTGTTAGATAACAGTCTCTATTAAACTTAATGACGTATTTGCATTCATATACGACGTGGCAATATTTATTTAACGAGCGAAACTATTAAATTAAGGGAGCACTTTAGTACAGTTATGATTCGTTTACGCATAGGTATACCTACGCAATTACGCCAAAGTATTATCATCAAAAGTTAAAGTATCAACCTTGTTCATAGAAATACTTTTATAAGTTGTTTGGCTGCAGAAGGTGACTTTTGAACAATTGAAAATTGATAGCACTTTATTTGTCTTTTACGAGACAAACTCAACTCTTTGAAAACTAAACAAAGTTGCAACTACCTCTAATATCTATTTCAGCCTGGGTAAGCTGTTGTTCTGAAATCCAAAAGTAACTTGTGATTTCAATCGATAGCACGCATGTGTGATAAATTGTTAATAAAATTAATTTAATTAGATTATAAAATGTTTTTATTCGCAACTGTATTGTTTTGGATGTATTGAAGTTTCCACGTCATGGAGTTATCTCCGTAACGGAAATTTGCTAATATGCACTATCTCCTTTCACAACTCATAGTTCTACCCTACCTAGTTTCGCCTAAATATTTTTAGTATTCGATGAATTATTAAAAATTTAAGTAAAACTTGCGGAGTAGTAAGTTTTCCATATGTAAGGTTTGTAAGTTTGTAAATCCGTAGAAAATATTTATACTCGGTTACATTCAGAAGTTGCAATAAGTATACCCTGGTAAGTAATAAATGTTACTTTTCTTGTGGGATTTCTTAGAAATCTATGAGGATTTTTCATTTTCGTAAAGCATCTAGTTATTATTGTCAACTCCCCTAATTGAGTTTCTGAAAACGCAGCGAAGACGTAACAAAGTTACCACTTGCCATTATTCCAGACGTCACAAAAACGTGATCCATTTGATAAATGGGTATATTCAATCATTTATTGTTAAATGAGAATAATTTAAATAATTTCAGTATAGTGGCATAAAGACGTGACTCTGCAGGGTGAGAAACCTACAGTACATTTTATTGCATTCAGACTTTTAATTAGCCGTATTAGGTATAGCGTAAAGGTACCTATAGGTTCATGTAAAGCGTAGGCTGACATATATATATATTATATTATCTGTATTGTATTTAGGTACTTATATCAATGTTAATGTTTACTTTCAGATTAGTCTGTAGACATAAGATAATCGTTAAGATACTACTATTGACAATAGCTATGTTTGTTATTGAGAAATACAATGTGTTATTCAAAGAAAATATAAATTCTAGGAGTTGACATAGTTCACAGATTCTTTGAAATATTATGCATCTATGTATTATAGGCGACTACAATCGCAAATGAGGATTAAAAAACTTCTAACTAATAGAAGGATAATTTATTCTGTATTTTAAGTGAGCCGTCCTTAGATAACATAGTAGGTAACAAATAGATAATATATTTATCTCTATCTGTAAAACATAAAGGGACTATTATAATAGTAGGAGGTCGTTGCCCGTGATGTGTCTGCGTTACGTCGCCGACTAGGTATAGGTAATACCTATGTTGTAAATCAAGTAGTTACGTTAACAACTTCTCTAAGCAAGAGCACTTTTAATGGTATCACTGATACCATTAAAAATGGTAATTCATACTGGTAATTCATTAAAAAGGCATAAGAGGGAAATATGTATGACTAGCTGTACTCGTATATGCGTACCTACTTTATAAAAAAATGGGACAAGAACATGAGGATTTTCTAAAATTTTATTACAATTAGATCATTGGTATATAACGCAAAGAGGACAAACATACAAACATTAATTACTTTTTATATAGAAAAACATTGAGACTCAATATAACAATACATTTACCTACAAACAATAGGTAAACGTTTATTACTATTATTTTATGCTTACTTTCCTGTCGCAACTCGACGAACAGTCCCTTTGGAAGGCGTATGTGGGGTTACAGATCGCAACATACACTCTTATGTACCCTTCAAAGAAACTGTTCATTTTAGTTAGGTAGGTATGTTTGTACAGTAAACACACCTACAAATAAGATTCTTATTTCGATTGTCTTTGTTTGCTTTATAAAAAACAATATGGCTGATAATGGCGATTTGGATTTCAGTACCAAAGGTTCCGTGCAATCATAATATGAATAACTTTATGTATGTGATCTCGTATTGGCTATTTTGTACCTAAAACAAAAATTGTGTTTCCTCAAAATCCGAAATTTCGTTATTTTTTGCTTTAAAATTTATCATGAATCTCGTTTACTTTGATAATGATGCATTGGTAGATGCTGAGATAAACAGCTGCGACGTGCTACCAAGACGGCTGTTTTTAGTGCTGTTTATGAACGGAACTCTAATAACCTATAATTGTATTTCTTGTAAGTTATACATATCAGTTCGACCAGTCGAGGGCGATGACATTTCATGGACATAAAGAAAAGGTTGGAGTGGTGACATCACAGTGTCGGAGGACAGTCCGATGGAGGAATGTATATGCGTTATTAACGCGCGGGGGATGATTCAGGTCGGTGCGCTGAGCGGTCGACGGTCGACGGTCGGCGGTCGGCTCCCTCATCAGCAAGCATCTCGAGTGCGCTGCGCTCGGGTGGGCAGGCACCCGCTCCGCTTGTCGCTCCCCAGCGCAGCGTAGCGGTGGCGATGGCGGTGGCGGTGGCACTCGCTCGTAGCAGGGCACGGAGCACCGAGCGCCGAGCGGCAAGCGGGCCGGTTCGCACGCACAGTCCTCTCTCAACCGCGAGTGAGCGCGCTGCCTGCCGCGGCGCGGAGGGCGCACCGTAGCAGGCACATGCCTACGAAATGTCACCTACCTACATTTCCCGATAACATCCGATTAGCAATTAACGCCGCCAAATAGCACGCCTAGTGCACGGCACCGTTGAATTGTTTTTAACCGTTTATTTACACGAGGTACTTGCCATTGTTTTCTAGTGAAGTTTTTTAGTAAGAATTAACGTGCATTACGTATATGGAATGTGTTATTAAAATGCATAACCTTGACAGTTCACATTACGATTCTGTTTTTTAACAGTGCGTTGTTATTTATTGTTATTCGAGTTACCGGTAATTATGCGTCCGCGTGTTCGTGTGAGTACTTCATGACGCGAGTGGTTAAACTTGTGTTACTTTCGCAAGTAAAACAGGAAATAACTGTTAAACGCAATGTTCTCGTGCATTTGTATTGTAATGTTTTGGTGTGCTACTAATATGCAGCGTTGAATTCGTTGTGACGTATCCAATCCGGTTTTCCGTATACGGATCTGATGCTGATGCTGACCTTGGCGGTAAGACATAAGAGAATAGGTGTCAGTATACATTAGCAAGAAATTACGCCAATAGCTGCGATGCTATTTTTTATATTCATTTTATAGCTTTATCAATATCTGCTCTAAAACAATGTAAGAATACTTGGATATGCGTTATTTCAATCGACCATTGTTCTTCTAATAACAGCTATCAATGCTACTTGTCGTATTACTGAGCGACGCGACGCACCAAACACGTCATAATTACAGTAGGTACATTCATAATATAAGTATACTAATAAAAAACGACAATGACCAAATAATTACGAGACACATCACGTACCTAGTTATGTAGATTTGCCATGATAGCGACATCAATAGTGGCTTATCATTCTTATACCACGACATCTCACGAATGAATTTGCATTAACAAGATAATATTCTTAATATATGATAACAATACTCTTGTTTGTGTAATTAAAATCTTATTACAAGAATAATTTAGTAGATTACCTATTATATAGTTGGGTGAAAATCATATTTAAGCCCAAATGGTGACGTATCTACATAAAATAACATACATATTTAACAATAATAAAGAAACGATGATCTGATGCTTCTAAACGCGACATACTCAAACATCTAAATTATTTCACCTGATAGTTTTAAAACCATGATGCATATACATTATACCTATTAACTTTCTATTTAATCTATTTATATTAGCATATGCCTGAGTAAATTCAGTGTTGCTGTAAAAAGCAACACTAAATAATTTTTTTACTGAATAAAAACTGCTAACACTGATGTATTATATATAAATTTTAACACATTTTGAATTGCCATCACTACTGCACTACAATATATTATTATTATCTTACTATATTATTATGTGATTTAAAAGAACGAGACTGCAAACGTCAATAAACTAAATTGACGTGTGCAATATTTGTATTCGTATCACTTAACTTTGTAGACACAACCTGATTTTAATGAGACACTACTAACTATCAGTCACGGTACGATGGCAAAGAATGTTGTATATCACAGCAGATAATAATTGACGAAAGAGCTAGACGAGTGTTGAAAACGAATTAACTAAGTAATTAAAGAATTTCTCGTTAAGGTGAAGCTCATTACAACAAGAAAGATTGGCATAAGCATAGTCTAAAACCTATTTGGATATATATTATGCAACTATATGAAACTGATTGACATAATATTCGTACCAAAATTGTAAAATCAAAACCAAAATATCCTTTTCTATTCGGAGATCCTTACTTTATTGTCAGCTATATAATAAGAATTAAATGATTACCTATTAACTATTTAGACGAACAAAGTCCGAATTGAATTCGTAATCATCAAATCTGCTGTAGGACAGATAACCATAATTGAAGTTCGGGATAGCCAACTTTTCTGAATTTCAAAGACCCCCTTAACTTCTAAATAATGCGCAAGATATTCCAAATAGTAACAGCATTGTTTGATAAATCAAAGAACCCAATGGAGGAATGCTGTCGTTTTGGAGAGGCTTTCACTTACAAGCAATATTGATGTATGTTGTGGCCGGTAAAGTTCACAATCGCTTGTAGGTGCGGAAGTAAAATAAAACGCGTGTATCTTGGGATCAATGTAATTTGCGACTAAAAAATATGGTACATCGACGTTTCACTTGCATTGAATAGATCGCCAAGAACAAGTATAGATATGACAGTACGTACGTACGTTGATTTATATGTATTTGAACTAACAATGTACCTATGTAATATTTAGAGATTGGGGTTTATCAGGTAAATAATAATGATTTACCCATCTCTATGTTAATTCAACGGTCTAATCAGCATAAGAATGCACCTAGTAAAAATAACATACAATTCTAATTTATTCACACAATAATAAAATAATTCGAGTTGATATAATTAAACTCAAATCTGAACCAAGAATGAGATAACAAAATATTGGGAGTTACATAGACTGTATCTACTCTCAAGCTTTAGATTTTGACCGTATATCGACCATGCTACAAAGATTTACTAAAAACATATCTTTTAAACTGACAAATTTATTGATAACTATTTTAGGAATCCTTTTAAAGCATAATAATTTTTTATTTGTATCTTTCGATGATTACACTTAGCCACGATCAAAGATAGGATACTATTAAAACAGCGGAAGTGAGTCTACTTAAATTAAAAATAACTTGCTAAGTACGTGAGTGCATAGCTTAGGGTTCCGTGTTGTTCATTCTTATTAACGTTTTTAAATAATTATTTTAGTTACAAAATAATCAGCATCTGCTCTATTGATCGCAAAAATCAATTTCTTTGCCTTGTAACTAGATAATATTCGTACCTATTTGACAATAGAATATAAATTAATATTTTAGTTATGTGTAACGGATCGTATAACAAGAATGTGATAGCGGGTAACAAAACTTTTTCGCAGGTGTCTTATATTTTACTTTTTATTTCTAATTACTAGTTAGGCAAGGCTTTTTTGTTATTAAAACAGGTTTATAAGTTTACAAGGTAACAGTAAAATAGACATATAGAATTACATGGCCTGTGATGAAGCTAAGCATGAAGACTTACGTTTTATTCTTTAAGCTATGACAATTCCAAAATAATAGGAAAATAAAGGAAAACATTTGCTTGAAACGAAAAGATAAAAATAGACTAGCAACTGGCATTGTCTGCTAATCTTCTGTCGGTAAACTTACGGCTCAGACTTAGGTATAATGAGTAGACAACATCCAAAGTAATTAATGAGTAATGACTAAAAGGGCTTAACGATATGCGTTCTTGCGCTAATTCATCATCAGGATTTTGTTAAAACATCAAAACGTCAAACGGATTGTGTACCTAACCTATAGATGTACTTTCTCAGTATGTATTAAATGGAATAAACTATATAGATTACTCTTTTTATCAACACTAGCTTCCGACCCGTGGACTCAACTGAGTTCCGATAGAAGCATAGATATCACTCGGGAATAGCGAATTTTAGTTATGTCTGGCTACATCAAATCTTAACATTTTTTAAATTTTAAATTAAGTATTTATTTTTTTGTCATCGTCAATTAATAATAAATACTAGGGCATGGTTCTATTATATTTTTTCTAAATGTAAATGCTACGTATAGTCGAAACAATCAGCGCAACTAAGTCTACTTACGAGTTACGAGTCGAGTTTGAGTTTCTCCCTTTAATTTTCAAACCCTGTATAATTTGCAAATTACTTCTATTTTAGTTAAACTTGCGCAAACCACTTCAATACCTGTATATCAAATCATTAACAGGCACGTCTTGTTTAAAACTAAATAAACGTAGTAAGTAAATGAGCTTGTATTTTTTTACATAAAAAGAGCAATACTATAATATAGCGTTGAATAAACAAATGAATTGATTTTTATGTCACGTAAGTTCATTGGAACTTTGTTACAGATGGTAATTTATATCATTCCCCGTCTCCATTAATGAGAAAAGTTCTGTTTTTTCCAAGTTAATATACCTAATATACCTAATGACAAAATTCAAAGAACTTAGGCGTAACATAATTAATTTATTGTTGCTTAAAAATCATTTTAACCGCCGGTTGTAGATTTAACAAAAGACAAATTTTGTTATATCGTGTATAGTGTATTTCATGTGATAGGGTAAATAATAAACAGACAAAAATATATTTCTAGCTATGGTTTGCTTCCTATTGCATGTAGCACCTATGCCTCCCTTGCAAATTTTCGTGAAAACAAAAATATATGTTAAGAACGTTCCTATGCTTTTAAAGTCAGACAAAAACACACTGAAATAGTTAAGTGGCTATATAATCTACGTAGGTACTTTATTATTGTACCCACAACGCGTATCCAGATAGTTACGCTATTTTGCGAGTTGTATAGAATATACAATGTATTTATACGACTCGTTCAAAAGATATGCTATATTAATTCATGCACCGTGTAATACCTACAATTTAATAGATTTTACTTGTGGAATGTTCAGTTTTTATTGGCACTCATATTAATTTGGTAGTCCCGCGTAGTAAGCCGTATCTGATATGGATCCCAATCACTCGTATCTCGATACGCTATGTGAAACGTGATGTAAATACAAAAATTTTAAAAACATGTAACATTTCTGAAGGCAAACTTTAGCCATTTATATTCAGTAGGTACGTGAAATTTTAAATTGATATGTTGCAAAATTTTTTTAAACTTTATTTGGTGATGATTATTATACTTACGACATAGTATAAATTAAGATAATAATAAATGAGCCTTTCGGTAGAATTCAAAGCTAAAAGCAACGTTAATTAGGTACGCAGAGAGTGCAATAAAACGGCCATTTTAGATATGGAATGAACATCGTGTAATAATGTTCCAGATATTTGGAATGGTTGAGAAACTCGTATATGAACCTGAAATATGAGAGGATGGGGCCCACACGTGCGCGTCACGCATGCCACACCGCCGTGTAACCGGTCGGCCACTTTGATCGCTTCGAACACGGTAACATGACGCAGATACCCTGCAGACAGTTTTAGCTTTATATCTTTAACCGGCTGTCGAACGTCGGCGACAATAAAACTCCTTCAGTTTGAAATTATCCGTGCGTACAGCGGCCTCGAAGGAGCATACTTTCGTCCCCTAATTTAATTCAGTTACACAAACTTCTAACAAAATTTACATTTTATCAGACATTTGTGAAGAACTTGTAAACTTACTTGAAATAGTAAAAACGTTTGTAGTGCGTCCCTTCGTCTTATTTATCGGAGGATCGTTCGGTATTTATGGAACGTATTAAGTCGGGTTTATATTCGCGAATTAATAGGGGGACGGGGTTTCAGTCGTCCCGGATTTTTGCTGAGCTGAAAGGATTCGATGCTCATAAATCTGAATCACACATTTGTATTTTGAAGAGAACGTCCGAATCGAATGACCCTTTTCAAAGTCATGCTGAATGTAATGAAATGAAATATGTATGTACTTATACGGTAGGATGTAGGATACCTAACCGTGTTACCATTACACTATCTTAGTCCTTTGTCGAGAAGTAACAACATGTTGAGCACGTCACGTTACGGAAATTATTATCGCAATGTATTCTCTCGAATATACGCCTCGGGTTCATAGATAGCTCACTTGTGTTATACATAAATGTAGCTATAAGTTGAAGTTGAATAAGGTTAGAACATCTATTTTGAAATTTCAATAAGCCCGTATAAAGGTATTATAAGTTCACATGATTGATTGGAAAATCGAGTATTATTGATTAATTATTTTTGTCCACATCGTTACTTTTCTTTGGTGTTCAGACTGCTCAGTTTGATTGATTTTGAGTGACATATTTCACAATGCTCGATAACCACCGAATACCTTTTCAAACGTCGATAGGACGCGCAAGTGCCTACAGCTGGGCTGAGTAATCCCTGGGGGCGAGGCCGAACAAGATATACGACCGCGATAATCTTCACTCAAGGCTCATGAAAGCAAAATCTTTAAGCACGATACAACTTTCTTGTCAAGACAGCGAATTTGGTTGTCCCGTCAAGGGGATTAATCGATAGGTGCGAAACTTAAGTTCAGATATCTAGTTAGATATTTAGTTTAGATGGCGGGATAGTTTGGTATTTAATTGTTTACTTAAAACATTGTATATACCTAGTATAATAAAATACTTAATTGTTGCGTGAATACTTACATCATTTATTTATGTTTCTCTCTTATTACTATTTTTGCTTTCAATAAATATTTACCTTAATGTATCGTGCATTTCTTTAAAAATACTATCTGTATTTAAATCCTACTTGGGAAGGGCTATCCAAATAAAGCAACATTATGTGTTGTCTAACGGGTCATGAAATAATGCATCAATACTTGACATTTATTGCTTACTCGCTTCAGCGGTTTGTTCATATTTCTTTATCCGAATGTTATTCGACTTATAGCTCTAAGGTATACAATTATACAAAGGAAGGGATTGACCGCACATGCTTATAACTGCTGGGTTCAATATTAAATTACATTTTCTGTTTGGCCAGACAAAGGAAAACCTGGTTATATTGAAAGTAACGTCTATTTATGTTATAAATCACCCTGTATTAGCTTACCATTATGTCGTTATAATATATGACGAAAATGCTCTGTAAAAAATTACGATTATATAAACATGATATAAAAATAGTCACCTATGACACCATAGATATATTTTTAATGACTTACGAGGAATTTGCAGTTATAAACTTTATATTTGAAACATTGTAAAATGAAGCAATATATAATATATCGAACGTGATGCAAACACATTGAATGGCGAAATGATTTTGAATAATTTCAATCGTATGTTCTACATAATAATTTTATAAAATAATAGAACTGTTCAACAGTCCGAGTAATATGGAATTACTATTTCATAATCCTAAATATACTATAATATTATCTTAATAATCCCTGTTATAAATAGGAAAATTTGCGATTATGGGTGTTTGCTACTCTTCACGCTAGAACGGCTAAGGGGTTTTAGAAAAAACTTGGCAGATGGAATACGTTTTAGATTAACACATCTAAATGTGTATCATAGGATCCTTTTATTTTTGATTTTAAACCTAATTACCTAAGTACCTACTTTCGTGGCATAAATCTACTTCATGTCGAGAGTCACAATTCTATATAGTGTTATCCGCATCCTCGGTCAATAGTATAAGTCTTTCTATAATAGTAAAAGTCAATAAATAGTATAAGTCAATAGTATAATTAGTTTATTACCAAAATTATGATGATTAAGACCAAACAATCCACAAACTATTATAAAGGTTACCTTCTTATTTAATAGGTGTCTACGCAGTATAATATATGATATCTCTAACAGTTAAGTAACTACCCCTATAGTCATATAAACTAATTGCATTTTTTATTAGGAAGATGACTCACACTCGAATTTTATGATCTATATTTATAACGGAATATATATCGGATCGATTGGCGCACTGATTATTATTTATATTGTTTTATTATCAATATAAGACCTACTTTTATGGCTAAATACGACGATTTGATGGAGTTGCAATCGTGGTCATGAGTAGAAAGAAATCTCCTATAGGTATCTATATTTTAGCTATGAAATCGTACCTATGATGAAGATAAAATGTAGGTTTTTTCTTTAAAAAGTAAGTAATAATAGTGTGGTTATGATAAAACCCAGATTCCAAGTCACGTAGTTAGGGATAGCCTAGTTCTAAGTTCTTGCTCTGGTTGAAAATTGTTCAAATCCCCGTTTTATAGTAAAACTTATATTGGGATGAAATTTATGTCGACGATAAGCTTTAGGCTTCGAATCTATTCACATTAATAAAGAAGATATTAGGTATATCTATGAAAAAATATTTAAAAGTATCGACCTAGTTTAGAATTTCACCTTCAGTAATTATGTCTCTATTTATTTAATATATACATTCCTAATTTAACATATACATAGCACATAGCCGTTGGAATACATAAATACCTATAGATTAGGTGAAATATGTTAGTTTCCCTACATAACGCATAGGTAGGTATCATATGTAACCGCAGATCGAAAAACCTAACTGAATCTATACCAATATTATAAAGAAGTAACGTCTGTGCGTTTGTGACGTTGTAAGGGGTAATCACTTAATCTACGGATTCAATTTTCAAAATTATTTTACCAATAGAAAGCCACGTTATCTGGGAATGTTATAGGCTATATGTTATCTCCGTATCCTCACGGGAACGGGAACTACGCGGGTGGACCCGTGCGGAGGCAGCTAGTGTTATATAATTCAGATGATAGTGAGAAAGAAGATATTCTAAAGAAAAACCTGTAACGTGTACGTACACAACGTGATATCCGAGCTTTATATTTTTTATAGTTGATGATTTTATAGTAGGTAGATGTTACAGCTTCAGTACCTAGTTTATTTCAAGACGAGACTATCGATATTCAAGATTCTTGATTCCATCGTTTAAGTTTGTAAATAAATTTACCATTGTGACAAGAACATGGAACTTGTGCAATGTTTAAATTGAAAATATAGGGTAAATGTCGAAAGTTTATCCATGTCAGGAGTATTGAGGTCATTCTTACCATTTTTTCATCCAACGTTCAAATACATTATCATGGAAGTGATGACGCGCAACATGGATAAATCTCAAATCGATTTCATGTATAATTCATTAGCCATTTCTTTGTGTGATAATTTCGTAACCCACTGCAGTCAATTGTGTAAATCTGCATTTAACTTATACAGATTTTTATGAGGCCATGTCTGTATTACCTACTTCGTATGTTATTTTCTTACTTATAATAATTTACTTTTCAATTTAAACTACAGATGGAAAACAAATAGTTTTAGTAGCACTATAGTAGCAAACACATTAAACATGGTACGTGTTTAATTTTAAGCCGACGAAGGTTTACACATTACCTTCATAAAATAATATTACCTTTATGGTTATGCTTGCCATTCAATACTAACGATTGTAGTTTCATACACAACAGGTAACTGTTATTCGATATCGTGCGAATGGAATATTTTAACTCATATTCTTGTTGCTATAGTTGTCATTATCTTTTATTACTTATTTATTGTCGATGTTGGCATGGCATCACATTTGCATGATCGTCACAGTTCGGTAGGTAGTTTCAAAATGAGGAACTACAAACAATCAACGGATGGTCCTGATAGCAAATTTATTAACGTTAAAAGTAATTTCTGCTTTCGGCAACAACAAAAAGTGGACAATACTTGTAGGTAACATGCATTGTGGTCGCGATGTGTTGCATTAATACAAAATTCATATTCGCGAATATAAAATTGGATACCTCCTCACTGAAAAGCTATGTAGGTTATATATAATTTAAATTCTGGTTATCATATTCAATAATGTAAAGGAAGTTTTGTATTTTATTCATGATTGTGGTCTGATGTCCAGATCAAGTTGTATTGTGTCTAACAGGTCGATGCTCTATACATTTTACGAGTACATTGTCTCACATAGGGACATAAAAATATATATATTTGTATTTTGCATGTAGCTGAAGGTGCTCTGGGTGTTATGCAAATGAGGCGAAAGCAATAAAACCGATATTAAAATGAGAGCATTTCTCTCGGTAGTTCTTTATGTATTAACAGTCAGCTTTATAAATGCCACGTCATATTTTATTGTACGTACCGAACAGGAAACATGATTTTATTAAATCGTATTTTGTGTTAAAACAATCGTTTGTGTACGATAACATAACATAAAAAGTAGCTACCTACATAAATTGCAAATGCACTTCTCTTTGCTGTTCGTCCTAAAAGCGATGATTATTTTTTCTTTTTAAATCGAAATGGATAACATATAGTGACACTCCAAACTTGGAAGTTTCTTTATCTTAAAATGTAATTTTCACATTACCTACCTTACATTAAAAGGGGCAGAGCGCTTCTAATGCTATCTGGAAAATTCTCTTCTTGACTCCATATTTTTGTAATAAAAGTTGGTATATGCCATATAAAATAAATAATTTATCTGAATATTTATTACGCACGAGTCAATTTGACTTATTTTGGATGCCTTTGCAACGCCTTCGTATTTGATATGATATTAAATTAGGGACGATGACATCTTATTTCCATTCGAAACCCAATTTATAAGCAAATCTGTAGGTTCGCAATGAAAGGGAATAAATAATATAGGTAGGTGTGGTTTTTAATATTCATTCATTTTATTTGAATATATATCTACCTAGATAAAGATATATATTATTAGATTACCATAAATTTTTTTGGTAATTCTTTTCATTTATAATCCTGATTAAATAAAGTGAGAGTGGGTCTCCAGCACATTCGTTTTGTAAAAAATATTTGTTTATGAAATATTTATTAATTTGCAAAGATATGCAATGTTTAAAAAGTGAATTCAATGTCTGGAACATCGCGTGTTTTGCGGAAAAATCACAATTATCTATACCTATGTATATAATTCAATGCATTGAAGTAGATACAGATAAAAAATTATAGACAACTTAATGACGGTTTTATACAAGTAAGAAGTGAGTGCACATAATTATCCTCTTATCTTGCTACACAGCACAGCTAGCTATCAGTTATTGTTAACTACCTGCCGTTTTAAGTGTCATAATTACTGGAAATACGCAAAAAGGGGTCATCAAAGATTTTAAATAAATTTATCTTTTTACTTAGAAAGTGGGTACGAGGACTACGAGGACACCCTAACCTATTTATTAGCATTTAGTTAACTGATTTTATCAATTTTGTTTTTTAAAATCAACTATGAATATTTCAAAAGTCTGAAAAATATACTTTCGTTTAGAATCGTAGCTTTTAGTTCTTTCACAGTACTTATAAATACTTAATGTAACAATAGAAATGTGTATTTATTTGCAAACTACTCTTCAATGTTAGGCTTATAGTGGCTCAAGGGTTGGATATAAATTGCTGTGGCTATAACGGTTGCCCTTCGGGAGTATTTTCATTACTTATAAGCTAGATTCTTGCACCCTAATATATTTATTTACCCAAATTGTCTTTGCTTCAACAAAGTGCTTTAATTATGGTTTAATAACAGAATCGTAAAATTTAATAAATAGGCAGTTGGAAAACTCATGGCAATGGGAACTATAGTCGGTGTTAATTTATGCCACTTTTGAAAAAAATCAAAATCTTTTTTATTCAAATAGGCCTCAATAAAGCACTTATGAATAGTGACTATTAATGCTCGGTTCTGATAGTAGTTAGAATTAATGAATGCGCGGTAGTTTTTGTCAGTGAATAGAGCACAGTTATGGAGAATTTATAAAATAATGTAAGGAAATAAAAGCTATATTTTCGTATAAATTCTTTATTCGATATTTCACGGAACCCTCAGCTTTGTGTATATAATAATAGAACTGCGTAGTGAAATAACAAGTCAAGACCACCAGCAGAATGGATAGCTACTAAATCACTTGTGGTTAGCTACTGAGCTTCTATTACAGTGTTACTTAACCTATTTATCAAATACTTATGTTGCTGTACTTATTTATCTGTGATAAATGATAACATGGTCGTTCAATTCCAGTACCAATACATACATATTATAATATACGTACCGACTCACGATCATGGTGCAGGTTCAAACCCCGGCCCGTACCTTTGAGTTTAAAAACTTACTTATGGACCACACCACTGGCTTTCGGTGAAGGGAAACATCGTGAGGAAACGAGCATGCCCGTGATGTCACAATTCATATGCCTTTTATGAAGTCCATCAATCCACACTAGGCCTGCGTGGAGGACTTTGGCCTAGACCCCCTCATTATTAGGGAAGCTTGAAATCCTCGGTGAAGACGTATATGCTGATGATGATGTATTAATATACAACCTAGAAAAATTATCGACTTTATAGTAAATTAAGAAAATGCATAACGCAAATGTTTATCTAATTTATGTATCGTGTGCGTACCTCAACATGTTTGTAAACAATTTGAAACGCACATAATGTCACGTTTATTCTAGTTATATATTTATGCCGAAATGTTTGACAATATGATCACATACCTACATGATATTTGCAAATTAACATAATGATAAAACACTAATTAAATATGCATGTAGATATTTATTGTTCGGTCATTAAATGATAATTGTATTTGCCGACAGTCGAACAACACATATGAATATACGTGAAATTATCTTGATACTTGATTTTTATCATTTTATCGGTACTTGATTTTACACATAATTAAATTATTACCATAATACAACATTTATATTATTAGACTGTATTATCATGAGTGCGAATCACTTATGAACATAGTAAATATGCTTATTAGATTTTAATCATCGATTTATTTATATGATTAAAATACACAAAGGTACATAACGTTGTTGTATTGTATCGAAACTATATTTGATCCTTCATACATACATGTTTATAGGAGTCCATTAATTAATCAAAATATGTTTAATTCAAATAGGCACTATGAACAATCACTCTTATGCTCGGTTTGAAAGTCGCTTTTACTGAGAAGAGCCGGCATTAAACTCGGTTATTACCTTTTCCTTCCAAAACTGGACCGGAGATAGTATTAGGTCACATATATCAAAATGTGCGTCAGTAACAGAGCAGTACCTACTATTGTAGCCGACATGACAATTGTTTGTTTAGCATGCCCCGCGCTCGGCGCCCGCGTCACCGACATGTGGACCCTGAACCTTTGATGAGGGTGCATTGTAATGTGTCTGTCACTGATCTGAAGGTTGTTACTTTGACAAACATGTTAGTCAGTACCTTCCAAGAAACAACTATCTACTATTGTTATTCTTTTTTACCGTAGATGGTAAGCGGATGTTTAAGCCCATACAATTACCCCTTAAAAAAACCCTCGCTCAGAGGGCATAATTCCAATATTGCTGGTTCCTACATATAATCATTAGTCTGTTAAAAAAACTTTGTTCTAATATTGTCTGTAGGTATGCCAGAAATAGATAAGGTTAGTTTTCGTAAGTTCAATTACTTTAATGCCTCATCTATCGTCGCAAAAGGTCTAGCGAGAATGTCATGAAACTAACTTACCCATCCGTCTTTTTGACTTTACCGCAGTTGACCAAGAACAGATTACAGACTTATGGGATCACTGTAATCTGCTTTTCTTATTGTGTACGATTTGATACTTGAACCACTGCCTTATATAAAAGTTAAAAACATAACAGATACAGTAAAAATCTAATACAAAATGTAATAAAACCAGATTGGTATGTGTCAGCGATACATTGGCACCATTTTCCAGTTTATAAGTGCAACGTTACAAAAACGATACGGTCAGCTGTTTGATTTTATAAACCGAGTTATAGACTCCTGTATTGTCATCTATACGAGCCGAATTGTTTACAAAGCAACACTGATTCCGTGTAATCCCAAATAAATATTTGCTTTCATTTAAAAATATATACCTATCGCGTGCGTTGCTCACTCAGTTCGTTTTTGCGTCAATTCTATATTCCATTCAGTGAACACCGTACATGTGTGAGGGGCTTATCCACATGTATAAAACGCATGGTCGATTGCCCAGAGAGGTTAAGTTGCGAGGTTGTTGTGAGATTCTTGACTTTGAAGCAAAGGAGCCACATAGTATTAGCCTACTGTGATACATAGAAGCTCAATATCTTATACCTACAACTTTCGTTCAGGCGATCTGCGAGCGCTCTCGTTACTAAACCTAGGGTAATCTATCATTTTCCAAAAGTGCCTATCATAGATAAAAAAGACACATGACAGACATGGCGCATTTAGGTACTATGCTCTCTATGCCTATACAGGCAAAGTTCGTACAGGTCGTTCCTGAATAGTAATAGAATAGTTTTTTTTCGTTCCACTTATTAATTCGAACGTATTATTTCCATGTCTAATTATATCAGAAAAAAATACCTTATCAACCAAAACAGGTAAAAATGGCTTTTATTTACATTTAATTTCCTCTTTCGGTAAATAAATTACATTCTGAATTTTGAGGCAATAAAATACTTTAATCTACGCCATTAAATGGCTACACAACTTGATGTTACAGCTGAGTATCTAAGTCCTTAATGGCTGCTTCTGATTTTTCCTTATACTAAATGTGACGTTTTTTATAGGTAAGAATCTATTATTTTTTTAATTTCCTCTTAGGATGTTCTATTATAAATTACACTCCAATGTCATTTATTATCCTGTCACACAACTGCTATGTGCAGTTCTAAGTATGGGGAATGTAAACACTATACGTTTACTGTATTCTTAGCTCGCTAGCCATATCTCAAGACTTATACTATAGCTACTAGCATTCCTGGAGAATGTCAATGTAGATATAAAAAGTAGTTTATGTGCTATTCCAGAATATACTCTAACTCTATGATAAATTTCATACAGCCCTTCAGCCGTAAAAAGTATTAAATATCCATACACATTTTTACATGTATTAGTAGGATTATCAAGTCATGAGAGTAGAATTGCTATTTAAATATCTTGAAAATATATTTTTTTTATTAAACGCAAATTCCCTATATAGGTAGGTATTTTTCATAACTTATATAATACGTAGGTAGTAAGGACGCATGGACGTAAGGACAATGTGATAATTCAGTCAATAGCTTGGTTCCTTTTGAAAAAGAAACAAGAAATATTTTATATTTTTCCTCCATCATAATAATGCCTGAGGTTTGAATGAAAAAGGGTTCACATTTTTTATGCTACAACTTAATATTTATATTCTTTGTAAGGGCAACAATTGAGTTGGTTATTTCAATGCATATAAAATATTATGGAAATAAATGAATATTTAAGCACTTTACCTGATTCACAATGGCACACATAAAAATTATATTAAACTTCAATATTTCGTTGGGAGATTCTTAATCTTGTTCGCGTCGGCTTTTAGAATGAAGAATAGGTACCACTTAGTGATATTTTCCAGTTATAAGTTACATATTATATTTATACACCTTATTAGGGAACTTTTTCTAAGGAAAACACGATAAAGCTTTAGCGAATATTTTTATTCTATGGAACTTTGTTAGAGTGTTGTTGATACATTTTGTTGTTAAAATATAGTAACACGTTGGCGTTCTACGCATTATCATAGGATTAATATAGGTATTTTAGAAGCATGTTTAAATAAAAAAAAATAATATTAAATAAATATTTTTATAGGAATAACTAAACAAAATTCATATCATAGATTATAACAATACTGTACATATTACTCTTTAATATAATGTAGGTTTCCAATGGTGAAAGAATTTTTGAAATCGGCAGAGTAGTTTTTGAGTTAATTCATTACAAACATACACACACACATAAATAGAAATAAAAACCTTTTTAAAGGTAATGTAAGTCTACACGTAGATATATAGGTCGTTAATTTAGGATCACTATAAGCTCTGTTTGGTTTGGGATCAGCGCGCTGTGTGCCAAGAAAAATGTCAGTGTGTTTAGTATTTAGGGATTGAGTCAATTAACGAGTATAATTAGGGCACATGTTTCACAGAATGTGCGTATAAAATAATACAGAGATGTTCCCTAGTCAGCAATAAAATAAAACAAGGGTCCTCGACTCGATGTGGCGTGGCATGTAGGAGCTGACGTCATCGAGTCACGGGCTTATCACCTTTATGCTCGGATACTATAATTTTCTTTAGAAGGTTGATCTTTCGTTCGTTGAGATTCGCAGCGTTGCAATGTCGATAGTCAGGTGAAATACCGTCACATGTGTTATGAATAGTCGTATTTAGACGAAAAAGGTTTGGACCTGTAGGTTTTTATGCTTGCGGTTTAATGGCATAAATTATTTTACATCGTTACACGTCTAACAGAGCGCAATCACTAATCGCTTTTTAATTAGTTACTTTTTTGGTTTCAAGGAGTATATATTTGGGAAAATCCGATACCTTAAAAATTTTGTAGTAAAACAAGTAGATAAAATAACAATAAAAATGCATTGAAGTATGTTGATGAATCTGTTATATCTGTGGTTAGCTACTCTTGATTTTCACGTCACAGGTGGTCTGTCTGATGTCTACCCATAACAAACAGTTTTGAATGTCACATTAAATTTATTTACTCGGCCTTAGGTATATAATTATATTAGATATAGGTATCAACTAAACTGTACCTTAAGATTTCGTTAGTATCTATTTTCAAGGCAAGCGAGCTAAAATTTCCGTCACATCTAACACGGAGTGTTTCGGACCAAACGCAAGCCCATTGATATTAATTAGTCATTTGGAACTCTTTTATAATTAATTGGTCCGATTGCTGAAACCTTTACCCAAATGCCATGCCCAAATCAAAACAAATACCATATTCATACATATATATTTATAGATATCATAGTAAATCTAAACTTAGAAATTACAGTAATCACGTTTGAGGAATTAATTAAAAACCCTTTAACCTTAAGGTATGTAATAAGAATCAGTGTATTCACCATGTTTAATTCTCTCTAACATAATATTGTTTGTTATCTGTCCCACTATAAGGGCAATCGGGTTCCCTAACAGCGAGCGGGATTAAGGTCATAATCTACCTCGCCGGCACAGCAAATTGGCAGACTTCATATGCCTTTGAATCGGACATATCTGCGATCAGGGTTTTTCACCAAAGTCAGTTTTTAAGTCATTCTGATTTAAACCAGCATATTTTTGATCGTATGTCAGATCATAATCCAAACCATGTATCTAATAGATATTAGGTATCTAATTTTATAAGTAGGTACCATAGAAATCGGTTGAATAACTACATCGGTACAACGTTTACATTGAATATAATCTTATCTGAAGTGTTGTTATGTATTATCTGATTATTAAATCGATGAATCCAGTAATTTCATGTTTGTCATCTCATTTAATATTACTTCGAAATCTATTTATAGTTGAATATGCTATACCTATATTATTATATTGTCGACTACTGTGAAAGCGTAGGTACGGCCGCCGCCGCTGAGACCACCTCCAGCCCGGCAAAATATCTTCGTATCTAAGGGTCAACAACACATTTGTTCTATACCCTGGTATTGCAAATGTCTACTTCCCTGTTTGTCCACCAGCTTCCTTATGAAAAAGTATTTGGTAGGTACCTACATATAATACCAAAGTGGTGGCTCTATCGGGTACTTAGAGACGTATATTACCGTTTTGTTAACATACGGATGTTTTTATAATTGATATGCAAATTTTACATAATATTTAGTCACTTGGGTTTCCCTTTTAGGTATCTAAAAGACGTAATGCAAAAAATAGCACATCGTATCAAAATTGACCTTCCATTGTTCTTACGAGTTAATTAATTTCAAATCATGTCTCACTAATAAGCTTCTAATGACCGTCCACGAAACATTGAATTAGCACATTATTCTGCCTAATCAGGACAGCCACGCGACCTTATGACACAAATAGTAGCCATTAGGCATGTTCTAAATGACATGACAAATCTGCACATTACGTCTCCGCCAATTTATATCATAGACACAATTTGTCAACAACACGACGTAAAACTAGAAACTGTATTTCGGTCTCAGGGTCGTAAGTGACAAGGCATCGACATTGTCCTTGGTATAAGCAAATACCCTTAGGCGGACTCGTCCACTTATCATTAGGTGAAACTTCTACCAATATACCTACATTGTAAAAAATCAATAACTTTGGTATTTCAATATGTAGTTAATAAAAAAACATTAAATTATGAAATATTTAGACTTTGAATTTATTATTAAATCGAATGATTACTACATTAAAGCATAATTATGCTACGTCCTTAGATTTCGATCGCATCTTTATCGCAGCTTTTCCGCGCATCATTAATAGACAGTGTGAAAACAGTCGCCAAAATTATGCACCCATTACGCAACTATATACCTATATGTAATTGAATAGCCACTTCCCACCCAGTGTGTGGTCACATTATGGCACATTAGGTACCTTATTGCTTATTGTTATTGTTCGAGCTCATTCAAAATGCTATGGGCGGTCTCCTAATTTATCTGCTGCTTCCGCAGCTGTCTATTGTTTTACATTTTCATTTGGGCTGCAAAATTTAAAGCAGCCAGATATTTTATCGCAGCATAGTAGTGGTCTTTTGTGTTTCGCTCTTATGACCTCGATTAAGGTTCATGTAGGTATTTAATATATGTTCAATGAATGAAGGTGCAAAATTGATTATATCTAATTGTCAAACTTTCATCTTAATTATTTCCAAAATCGTTTATTAAATTGGTTCCTAACTGTAAAACTGTAAAACGGTCGGATTTTGAAATCTTACTTAGTAATTTAACTGTTGATACTTTTGTATTACAATTTCATATATTTTATGCTCCTGAAATTATAATAAATCTTACTAGTAGTTTGGAACTAAGCTTATAATGAGCTCGAAAATATTCACACGCCTACGTATTTAGAATTGCAAGCGGTTTCAATAACGTGCGTGCTGCATGTCCGTCAGGCGTTCCTAGCACGCAAAGGTCGTGATTTCAGATTAATCGCACTATAACCTGCCCTACCCACCCTTTATTGCTTTTCTACCTTACCCTAGTGACTCTGAAAAGAACAGTGTTAAGGTCAGCTGACGTAATAACTGCCGCTTCGCGACAAAAACAATAACTGTGAGTTAAATTATCTACTAGGTACCTACTTGGCTAGGTAGGTATCTATGGCACTTACAGTAGGTAAATGGAACTTTTCAGAAACTGAATGGCATATTCTCAAAACGGTTAGTTTCTTTTGTTAGGTATTGAGGTGATAGTTGTTATTAAGCATAGGTATATCTTTTAAATCTAAGATTGGATTGCTTATATTTTGGATGACATAAATAGCTACCTAATATTTAATTCAAAAAGAGCTTTGTCTAAAAATGTTATGAAGGCTAACGGCGGCCGAATATTTTTATAAATATAAAATCGCACAGAGATTTAGACATCTATAAGTAAATTAAATATCTACGGTATCTAATACATTTCTTTTATGATGCTTTAGTTAATAACGTTAATAACTTTATTTTACTCTCTTTGTTTTCCGTTTTGAGCCTTAAGGCTTCACGTGCCTTATTTCTAAGCTAAATCAAAACTGTCAACCACTTCATGCTCAGGTATATACGGCACGAAATGTAAAAAGCTCTCGTGACAGAATATTGACCTTGCTTCAGAACTAAACAGTAAACAGAGCATCTATTTATTACCTATCTAATCCGCTTAGTAGAAGGTATATTTACAGGTAGATTATGACAAATACCAATTATGTTATTGTTATCGTTCCATCCAATACTTAAAGGGGTACCTTCGATAAAGACATAATAATTCAGTTTTAAACTGAATTGTTTTCATTAAATTTATCGCATGTGGTACAAAAGGGTGCATACCGAATATATAGAATATGCGTATCAATTTAGATTTAAAACGTAAAAGAAGAGCTAATAAGAACGTACGTGTATGGCATTTTGTATATATTATTCGTTCATATATTTTCAAAAGAATTGGCACATGTCAGTTTCTTATTGACTCGAAATACCTTTTATTTTATTCTTAACTTTGAATAGAACACGATATAGAAGTTTAAACGTTGGAAGAGACATTCCACGTGACCGACAAGTAGCAACCCTACGACCCTTGCGCGGCAGCCAGCGGCACACGAATCGCAAAATTTTCAATGTGACAAAATATTCCACTCGCATCTACTACCCACCCCGTTACGTGCACAGATTTTATATAGAAATGAAATATCTCATCCCCCATCGAGCCAAAGAAAATTGGTCCATAAACCCCTGATGGAATTCCACATAAAATTGAAACTGAGAAAAATGCGAGTAGATTATGTATAGTTTATTGCGTAGATGAATTAACTGTCGAGGTGCTGCCAATCACCTTTAAAATCAAGCAACATATAATTAAAAAGGTAAACCATGAAACATTACTTTGTCTATTTATTCAAAATGCTTTATTTTATTTATTTTAGTTCATCAGCAGTTACATAATACAGTAAATTCTTACCTTAGGCAAAGCTAAATGCTCAATCATTATACCTCTTGGATCTTAATTAGTAAGTAAGAAGTAGTACCTAATAGGTAGTTAATTATTGAAAATAAAAAGCTAAAATGTTTAACTAATTTTGAAAATAATAGAAAACAACAGGGTATTGAATGAGTGAGTCTTCAAACGATGCCAATTTTAATTTTATTTGTTATGGTGTGTCTCTTAATTACTGGAAAATTTTAAGCGGTTCTAAATTTTCCCAGTGACAATCTACCGAGCTTAGTGCCGACCAGCCGTCCGGACATAATTTATCACTGCAAAAGTAACAGAATAGGGAGCACAATGCCTTGTGATGTAACCCCAATGGCTCAAAGCCAGGGTGTACCTAAATACAAATTAAATTAACTTTCTATTTTTATTAACTCGTACATAAGACCCTATATTAATCATTTGAATAATATCAAATAAGACACGTGGTAGTATAAGGAGGGGAATTAAAGGTTATTATTTACGGGTATTGTAAGACATTTACAATAATGTTTTGATTATGGTTAGTGCGTATTTATTGCCTATTCAACGTTTAAACAAATATATAAATCAATTAGTTTATTGCTGATAATAATATCCTCCAGGTCCAATTCTAGTCAGTTCTATTTTACAAAATCTTATGTTAGTATTTGTTTGTTTATAGATATATGTTGAATATATTTATATTTTGGTTTTTACTATATTCGCTTTACCCTATCTTTTGTTATATGTGGGAATACGTTTACCGCGTAAAATAATATTATGTCCCAAAAGAGGTCGGGGTCGCGTCGGCTCGCGGCCACATGTATTAGGCAGTTGGCCAACAGATGGCACAATAATTGTTCCGGTCAAATGCTAGGGACTATACCCCTCCTTATTTTTTCATAGTTCATCTTTTTGGATAGGTAGGTACCTAATAGGAACCCATTTTGAACCATCCCATAATAATGAAGATACAAACTAGATATTGCACTTAAACATTGTAATACGTAGTACGTAGTATGTTGGCAAATTCAATTTCCCATATAAGTAAGATATACAACAAAGACCTTTGCGACATTTCCGCGTTATGTAGATACAGCCGTTACGTAAAACGATAAGGGGATACTGTCAAGGGTGAGATACATTAAAACAAATCTCTTTACGTTTAACACCGATGCCTGTAAGCGGATGCTCCAGTAAGGCTTCGCCAAGCCACCGCACAAGTTATATATAAGTATACTCTATGGAAAACGCTCGCAAATATTATATAGGTATTATCAGGCTAGGGTTACATTTTACGAGAATTTTACGACAATAATAAAATCGACTATAAACAGATAGTTTGACATTGTTATTCATATCGACATATACATAAAGTAGAATTACATTACCCCTATACAGTTGCTTTGAGTGTTCTGCATTCGTATTGTATGTTTTTTCACCCTTGACTTACAAGTAACGTAACACGAAATATAAATGTGCAACCAATGCTATTTGTAAATGACAGCCTATTTGCAAAAATAAGCTAAAATTTCAGGTTTATAAATATGTGAACATGTAAAAATATTAACACAGATTAATAAAAAATATACCCATTGATTAATAATAGATAATTATTTAACTAGAAGGAGTGCCAATAAACTGCACTCAAACGTAAACGCTGTTATAGGTTACGCAAATAAAAACAAACCAACAATAAATAATACCGATAACACATTCCATATATTAGACGTAATACAGTAAATGGTTAAGGGGGTTTCCGCGCGTAACCTACCATTTGCGAGAAACTCAAAATAACTTTAATCTGGCGAGTACGGTTGCAATACCCTTAATGAAAAAAGTTCTAATTAGTTTTACATACCTAGATGGCGATAATAATATAATCCGAATTTATTTTTGATAATCCTGTTAAAGTTTGTAAAATAAATAATCGGTTTTGAAGGGGAGAAGGATTTGAGTATAATGAACCCTATTGCGTCGAAGATATAGTGGTAAAGTGTTGTGATGAGTGGTAGACACCAACTCCGCGTGCCGGAGGTGCGCGTGAGTGGTGCGCCAGCGCAGGAGGAGGATGATCCGCCAACTGCACTGCCTCCCTTCGCTTCTCTTACCCTCGCTTCTATACCAAGACGGCGACATTCATGGATATGTAGGTAAGTGATGAAATATGTGTATTGTGTATCTTTTTATTGATAAATTGGTAACCCATTTATTTATAGATTTAAGAATCTCTCACCAATATAATATAATTCATGTAAAAACAATCTATGTACTTTTAGGTTGATTAAATTTACTATTAGGTACCTATTAACTTTTCAGCCCTATTCGCATACGTAGGATATCAGCATGCGGTGTTACCGTGACTTTTGCGTAACAAGCTATAGTTTCAATGATATAACATAGTCTAGAACTCTAGAGCAAAACAATGTGACTCAAATGTCAGTCGTGTCGTGTCTGTAATTGTTCAAGTAGGTATTTTCAGCTGTGAGTGGCCATCTATAAGACAAATACCGGTTAATATTCATGAGAGGCTCTGACAGTGGCCTGCCCCGAACATTAACACAACAATGGCCGCCACGTAAACGCTCATCCTGACTAACCTCGACTATTGTTTTGAGATCACTCTCTGCGACTGTTTTTGTGTTCCACTATTCCCTCTCGTACACGCTTTCACTGGAGATCTGCCATTAATCATTTTGTCTCAAATTTATGTGACCATCTTTTTTCGAAGTTTTCTATTCACATTCATATCATTTATGGAGTTTATATTGCCTTCATAGAATAAATGGCAATAAATTCAAGGTTTGCGAGCAACGTAACTTGATAATAGAGAATATCATATGAAAAATAATAATAGCATGTGAAGAATAGGCTTTTTGTGATGATAGTGATATTTCATCATGACATTAGCCGCCACATCGGAGGAAGCCATTTATCTGACATTGGCATCGTTTGTCGTATGTCTCCTCACACGCGATCTGTCGACGTCGCGTTATAACGCATAGGCTAAATTTTATACCAATATTGGTAGATGACTGATTTTCTTATATATCATGAAAGACAAATTTTTCCTTTGCCTTTCATGAGTGGTTGGGTCAGTCATTGACATACAATAGACAATCATTTGACCAGTTATCATCATCAGCATTATCTGAGACAATTACTCACCAATTGAGAGCGCGCGATCAAGAGTCTCGGAAATAAAGATTTATCCTGTTATTTTTGCAATGGCATGGTGCATACAGAACAGAGAAAAGCAACTCAATACGATCAGGCGGAAATAGATCAATCTGGTAAATAGGAAATAGGTGTTTCATTCCAATTATTGCTGTGATGTTTCTAGCACAATCTCTATGAGTAAGCGTCAACTGATTTGTACAGTAGAGTTATTTTATGTTGTGGTTAAGAGATTGCGCCTCGAGAGTAATCTCAACAATCTCTGAACTTTACAATATTCAACAAAAAAATTACAGCTAGAGTCTTATCAAATTTATTATAGCCAGATATTTTTCAATAATTATTTTGTGATTGTTTAGGTGCAAAAGGTGTAAATATGTTTTAATGTTATTATTATAATTATAGATAGATTTATACATAGAACGTTACTTATATAAATCGATGTCTTATTATAATAAGTAACATTAATTAACTCGTTAGCAACTATTATTTTCTATCTAAAAATATATTACCGTTATTTCCCAGTATGAGCATCAATTTGTATTCTTTAGATATATGTAGTATGTACGCAATGTTGCTGCATTTTTAGTTCCTGAATAAGCGTTCTCATTTACTTTATTCACTAGAGAGGCAGACTATTGGACTGGTTGAAAATCCTTGCGAATGAAAAGCTTCGAAATTTTTGGTAACAATGTGTATTTTGGTCGTTCATTTACTTACATTATGCACACAACTCCTTTTTGTGTTACATTGCAAGTCATTGTGTGATAACTAAACCATTTAAGAGGTACGTAAAGACTCGCTATTTTACAAAAACAATTAAATTATCATTCCCTTCTCTCTATTATACCTATATATAAAATATGGTGAAGCATCTTTTTTTTTCTTTTGTTGTTCTAAGAACCTTGTAATTGACAGGGAAATGCCTGTATGAAAGAAAAAAGTCTCCCAGAATAGTTCTAAATTCATTGATTGCATTTCCTTTACAAAGGATGAAATATTGTAATTTCGTTTTTTGTGCTTGCATATTTTCATTCATCCCACAATCAATTCTCAACAAGTAATTTACAAGCGTGACCTTTTTTTCCTTTCTTTGGCAAATAAGGGAGTATTTCAGAGACGCAGGCAATTTTATTTATGCTTCTGCTTAGTACACAAAGGGTTTCGAGTTCGTGTCTCACCCTGGTTAAATATTTGTATGCTTTGAAAAGTAGGTATATATCGTACGACTGGATGTGATATGTTTGTGGACTATGCTGCTTTTAAATTCACATTATGGTGTATTTAGTAACCACTTTATCTAATTCTATAATACGTAAAATATGTCAAACAATATAATACGTTAAGAAGGAAGATGTATATATAATTAATTACCTTAAAATGGACATTTAATTTGAGCGTTCAGTTACTGTGCTGACGAGAATACTTGTACGGTTGGAAATATGAATGAATGCTTTTTTGCACGTCTTCCATGCAACATGTCAACAGCTGAAGGAAAGGCGACAATAGAATTTCTTTGGTTCTTATATGATAGTTTATATATGATTGAAGATTATACGGAAACGTTGTATGAAATATTATTAATTACAATATGAAATTTTGTTTGTTTATTATTTTTTTATAATATATATCCTTTTACGAGTTATAATAATTGTCATGTTACATTAAAAACATTTGGCATACCTATATGTCGTTTCTTGGTATTTATCCAAGGCTAAAACAAAAGGTCTCCTATTTTTATAAAGCTCTAATTTTTCCTTAATTCCATGACAACGTGTTTATCTCCATGTGCCTAACATACTTATGTTTTCCCTCATTCTTTTTACAAAATGTCAACTACAGACTTCCACATATTATTTCAAGACTTGGATAAAACAATCTTTTGCTTTTCCTTGGTCATGATATATAATAATTTCTATGTAATGTAATGTTAATTTATAAACACGACTATAGCATTTATTAAAATTTATGTAGATTGTGAATATTATCATACTTCAGAAACATTTAAATTACCAAGATTCTTACAGAAAGTAAAATAGTTTTAAATACATTATATAACTCCGAGAGCAAATTCTATATCTATTGAAACGACAATAACTAACTTATTTAACTACTGTTAGCGGGTAAAGAGTTTAAAAAAAGCTTCAGGTGCATTGACCAGAGTAACCTTCCAGAATTAAGTATATTATTATGTATCGGTGCACTTTACGCTTTAAAATGTAGTTAACAAGTAACAATTAAAGCTATTTATAGTACCTAATAAATAAATCTTGTAATATAATAAAACATTTTCCGTGTCTAACAAGGAGTAGAACATAAGAAAAGAGATCTATATCCGAATCCTGCGTCTGTACGCTACGAAATACCGTAGGCGTGCGGATGGTTAATAATAATACCACATGGTAATAATTTCTCCTCGTGATAATAATCAGCACATGCGCGAACTTTGCGAGCTCGCTACACAAGAACCCATACCTACTGGCATTTAATTCACTTACCTGAAACTCCCACTTTCAGCCCTGTTTTACGACTTTGCACTTGCCTTGTTAGTGCTACTATACACAGTGTTTTATTTATGCGGGACAGTATTGGGAGAACCTTTACCAAATGGAATAAAGGACCACTTTATATGGGAGGTTTCTTTACTCGATTAGAGGATCAGAGCGTTGTTACTTGGATCATGTTATGGATTAACTAAACATACATACCTAATTTAATCTTACAAAAGTAAGTTGTAATTAACATCTAAAGTCTCTGATTTCAATTCAGAATTTAAAAATAATCGCAAGATTTTTATGGTACCTACCTATAGATTTACCCTCCCTCTGTTGGTATTTACTAAAGATCAAAGTAAACTACTTAGGTAACTGTGTATCGAATAAAAACATACAATTGTTTGCAATAGTATTGTGTGTACACATTGATTACACATTCATAATTAGGTACATAGTATTTGAAATATTGTGAAAAATGCAAATTTCTTTTTAAAACTAATTTATCCACATCAAAATTTGTCGAGTGCAAGGCGTTGACGCCACTTGTTGAAACTGTTGAATTCTTATAAAAACCCAATGAAAAAATATGAGAATTCTTGGCAAACGTTAAACAGTTTGTGCGGCCAATTAAGTCGCACAGTATTTGGAACTGTGTTTCGAAATATCTTTAACCCTTTAAATGCTTACTTAATTATTTTAACGTACCGTATAAAGTTTGCATAAAAATACGGCATACCTACTTTGTTTTCAGTATATATGTACTTTCTTGATATCACATTCTATAGGTTTTATTTTGAACCGAATTCATATTAGTTTCATAAATGATTATTTTTCGTGACATTTTCAAAATTTAAGGAAATTTAAGGTATTAAGGCTATAACGTATTACAGGTGTAAACTTATTAATTATGACAGTGTGAGAATCTTTTAAGAAGTGGTTTGGTCCACGGCGACATATTTGAAACTCTGCCACGAGCTATTCTCGTCGCCGTCCGCGCGTAAACAAGACCACGTAGACGATATTAGACATTATTATATTTCGCAGTATTAATACAAATAAGCTATAATAAACTTTTGTGGTCGTAAAAGTATTTTTACGTTCTAAAAAGAATTAACTTTTTAAAGGGCATAATCATAAAACGCAGTAGGTAGGTAGGTATTTCGTGTTATTAGAAAAGTACTTAATACATCTTTATCTTTGATTTGGGTCAACTGAATGAACATGAAAAAAGATAGGTATACAGAAAATACAACGTCCTTCGACCTTGTTAAAGCTTAAATATTTTAAGCTACGTATTGGCTCGACTCTCGACTCGATCTACAGCCGCAATTTACTTTCAATCTACAGGTAGTGCGCGCAGTATCTGCAATCAAAAATTCAAGCGACAAACTTTATTTATCAGATAAATTGTGGTGGAAGCATTTACTGACGCTTTGGTCGTGTTTACTTAATGTTAGCACAACATTTTCTTATTTACCCAACCAAACGATTTAATACTCACTAAACTCTTTTATGATTATTGTAAATACTTGTTAAGTATCTATATATTTAAAAAAGTTTATGAGTAATTTGGATAACTAGCTTAGTTTGGAATCAGATTGGCTATGTGTGAAAATCATCTCTCATTTACTGTCGAACAATAGTATCACACATACATAGACGGTAATTTCTAAAACATCTTTAGCCAACGAAAATTGAAAAGATATTCGAAGAATTTGGTTGCATGTCTAATTGCCTGCTGAGTCACATTTCAGTGATAATCACAAGTTTTTCAGCACAATAACGTAGGTAACATGTCATCGGGTTCGTGACAATGCGCGCCCGGCGCTAGTCGCTCGCGCCGCGGTGCGATCCGACGCGACGCTTCACGCGCCAAGCCGCACGCGCAGTCCGCACGACGCTCCAACGAATATAAACGTCGATCGAAATTAAAACATATCGAGAAAGTATGCTCGGAACTTTACACTATGTTATGAGAAGTGAGCAGTAAAAGTTCGCGAGTGCTCCCGCGATGTAATTACTGAGATATTATTTTAACACTAACATGTTACTGATCATCCGCATGTGAACATTACAAGTGTTTGTGATTTAGTTTTATTGTGTTAGTGTCGCATCTACAATATTAAGCAAACAATTATTAGTGTTTAAAAGTGTACGGTAATGTAACAAAATATCTAGTTACAAATTAGAAATAAAACATAAATATAAATAGTTACTGAAAATGTAGGACTCGATTTGAAATTTGCACGTATTAGTAATGTATGAACCTGAGTCATAGAGTCAGAGCTTAACAATACAAGTTGTAAGAAATTTAATATAACGTATCTGCCATTTTAATAAATTCGTTAACATATATTAGATTCTGAAACATAAGAGCATAAACTCAACCATTGTTGGAAAATTTTGCTGCCTGACCAAACGTCTGTTAGTTTGTCTGTTTTTAAGGAATAAAGTTTCCATTTTGAAATTAATATCAGCTTAAGGTTTATGGTTCTTTAGACAAGTTAGTTAGCAATGCAAGTCTCTAAACCTTCGTAAACAAAATGTTCGCAATCGCGTAATACACGTTTTCATTATTAACGACTTTATAGAATCATGTTTGGACCTTAATAGTCTATATAAATAGTCCAATGGTACCGTTAATTTAATGTTATGACACAAAAACTAAACTTTAATTGCAAACTTCAATTGCAGATGGCGCTAAATTAATACATTATATGGGCCATCTTATTATGTATTTACTTTGTTTAAGTATATCGCCATGATTCCCCTAGAATTAAATTAAATATATTTACTACTAAAACCGTAACTCTTACAGGCATATAAACCGTTGTACGTGATGGTTTATTGAAAACTAGCTGCCTCCCCGCGGTTTTACCCGCGTAGTTCCCGTTCCCGTGGGAATACAGGGATAAAATATAGCCTATGTTACTCGGGGATAATGTAGCTTTCCAAAGGTGAAAGAATTTTTGAAATCGGTCCAGTAGTTTCGGAGCCTATTCATTACAAACAAACAAACAAACAAACAAACAAACAAATCTTTCCTCTTTATAATATTAGTATAGATAATGTAGTGGTTAATCAATAATTACGTTATGCTAATGAAAAGTTATTAGTTGATTAAGGAAAAGCTAATGCGAGGGCCGCTTAAATGAAGCAATACTTCTTTATAATTTGGGTAGTTTATATATTCTGAACTCATTATTATTCTCCTCCTACACTCCACTCGAGTCTTAAATTAAACACAAAGAAAAAAAATATCAAATTATGGAATGTAATTTATCTATCTAAAAGGTAATTTGTTTATGCGGCATCATAATATACTTACAGTCTATTTTAATTTTCTGCTCAATGGACAAAGGTGCTCTCAAGTAGCATAGATAATTTAATTATATGAAATCCAATTAAACATTTTTTTACATTTCATAAATTATTATTATTTTTTTTTTTTTTTTGACGTTATTTTTCAAAAAATAATTTACTATATGCAACTTTACAGAAACTGTCAATCTATTTATTATATACAACATAAAACTAGAGAAATATATTAACATTATATAGGTAATTAAAAAAATTATCTGGTAGGAAAATACCTAAGTCGTTACATATTTTCCTAAGCTCCATTTTATAAATAAAAAATGGAGCTTAGGTCGCTGCCTGTGGGTAAGGTGCCCAGAAGGCTGGTTGCATTACCTCTTTGAATAGCCAGGCTTATTCGTTGTCCGAGGTAAGAACCAGCCCTGTGGTCACCAGACACCTCATTGAGGCGCGTCGACAAATCACGATAAAGTATTTTTGCCTCGGGCCCCCATGGACCTAACGTCTCAACTCCAAAAGGCACAAATATATAATTGTCACCAATTGCAGCATACTTGCGCCTTTTGGAGTCCTCTGCAGTTGATGCCGCCGCGCCCGCGGCGTAAAATGATGTAATAGTAGAAAACATATTAGTGTTATCTTCGTGGTCATTAATGAAATCATATACGATGTAAATAGCGAAAATTTAAAAAAATACCTACAAATAAATACACTATTGGTACCTACTTAGGCACTGAAGTGAAACATCATGAATCGAGTTTGTTATAAGTTATATTTGATAAAACTTTGATTCGTTGAAGTTATAAATAAGTGTAATGTGAAGATCACTACCTATCTATACAAATGTTATACCTGTCTAATATAACCGAGAGAAAAATCTTGCAGCATTTTGGTATGGGCCACATAAACATACTAGTAAATTGTAAAAATTAAACTAAATTTATATCTTTAGCTCCAAAAAATAATAACAAAACAACAATAATTTACAAATATGCGTTAAGTCTATGATCTCGACCATAGCGATAAATTTAAATGAATACAAAAGAATAACTATGGCATAAATAAAAGCTGAAAATAATAAAACAATGTGATTGTTGTCTATGGTAAGGAGTGTCCGTAGAATATTAACTTGTTCATGTTTACTACTCCGCTACCCTATGTACTGAACCGTTATGATTTATCCATAGAAGCTCAAGCGCTTATCTGACCACAGAGTACACAAATACATACATACTGTATTATAATTCCGCAAGGAACAAATAAAAAAAAACTATATTATAATTTATCCTTTAAAGCCAAAAATATAAATTTTACGCCTACAAAATATAACTAGTATTTTGAAATGCTTTATAGATGAAAACTTCCTTTTTCCTTTACCGAATGTAACTAGGTAACATTTAAATATATTCTATTTAGATCACTGTCAAAAAGGAATGAAAGACCGTTTTATGGAAGACACCTGTATAATCTGAAATATTCAATATCCTTGCGTAAGTACGTCGGTTTTTTCGCCAACGAAAATGTTTCATCCAATCATAACGTGATCTTAATACTTGCCCAAAACTGACATAAAAAGTATTAAAGAAACCAAAGCCGGAGTATATACCTAAGGCCTGACATTATCTGTGGTTAACCTAAAAAAAAAATTATCATTTTCAGTATTGCCTAAAAATAGGTATAGACATTTTTCGTTCCATTTTCTATACGGTTCATATACCCAAATTATCTTATCTATTTACTGATGATATGTTACCGAATAAATGCCATTAATTTATTAAAGACAAATTCTAATATATAAAATTCTCGTGTCACAGTTTTCGTTGCCATACTCCTCCGAAACGGCTTGACCGATTTTTATGAAATTTTATATGCATATTCAGTAGGTCTGAGAATAGGCTAACATCTATTTTTCAAAGCCCTAAGTCATCACGGGAACGGGAAACGGGAACTACGCGGGTGAAACCGCGGGGCGGCAGCTAGTAAAATATAATAAGGTAAGATATCAGATGGTTGCATTTAATTATTAATAATAGAATTACGGCAACTTTATTTATATGCCTTGGCGTGCATCTTCGTGCACTTTGAATTATTAAAGTAGGTGTGAATATTCTCACGGCTATTTCAGAATCCTAATCCCAAATAGATATATCTACATAAAATATACCTTTACAGCTCACCTTAAAATTCCTATTACGAGTTCTGTTTATGGATATTAAATATACTACTTTGCATTTCCAAGCATTTCTTTCTAGACCTGCAAAATATAAAATATGATACACTTACCTACTGGACAACTTTGATATCTTACGTTAATTAACCTAGCTTTTATGAGCTATCTAGCCTTCTATATCTTCGTTAACACAGATTACGTTCTCAAAGCAAGGGCTTAGAGCCTATAATTTAATTGGCTCTTGATACGGTCCTGTATTGAGTATATAGTGTTGTATGACTACGGCCACGCCATGTAACTAGACACTGCCCTCGGTCTCGGAACCGTGCCGTAGCTAGTAGTTACCGGCTCCATAATTATACCCCTTACAGTGATTAACCTTAACAAGTTAGCTTACCTTGTCTATCCATTAAATCTAGATAAAGAAATGTATTCACTACTCTCTTTAGGTAATTTATATATATTTTTTACATAAAGGTTCAAATGTAATTGGCGCAGTCCAATTTTTCTTTATCCGTAATTGTAATTGTTGTCAAATTACCCGCACCGATGTTATAATGGAGAACGTTATTTCGTTTGCATAAGTATATATATATTATTTTTTCATTATATCAATTACCTCTAATATCTATTTTTATCTAGAAATATTAAATTCTTATGGGATAGGTCCTTCTATATTGTCATTAGCTATACCTACATACAGCACATGGGGGACAGTATAATGTTTTGTAATTTCAAACCGTCACTTTCATTATATTTTTACTTAAAAATGGTCCAGTTAAGCAAATTATCACTAGGAGGTTAAAAAATAAACTAGTAGTAGGTGGAATAATTAAAAAAAATATCGTCTATCTAACTACCCATGTCTAAATATTGATAAAATCTGCACAAAAAGATTTCATATCAAAACCTTTATGGGAATTGACGTAGCTATCAATCCCCCTATCTAAACATGTCTGGAACATTATTCGGGGGATATTTGCAATGCCTTTATTTGGACTGTCTAGTACACGGGGAACACACGAGTTCTCGCAAAAGGCAAACATTCCCGTTCGAGTTTACACAATAATTTGTGTTAGCCTCCAGCTGATATTTACGTCGGATTTTATTTATAATACTTATAAGCTGTATGAATAGGTTAACAGGAAATGAATTACCCTAGTCTTTTAAATAATCTGTACATACCTATAGGAAAGTTTAATAGAAACATTTATGTAGCTATTTAATGTTTGGGCAACATAATGGCAGGAATAAGATTATAATACATTGGATATGAGATCCCAACATTATCAGACAACAATATTAAATAACAATATTGTATTGTATGTCATATGATATTTCCTTAATTGTAACCAGACAAAGGAATATCATGTAGTTTACATAAGTTCGTTTGCGATATTGCAATCCAGTCGATTCTGTCTCCAATTTGCTATTATCCGAAATGTTTACTTTGACTCAATCTATAGAACAATGAAACTCTCGCAGTGAGCGGGAGTTCCCACATTGAACACACACTAACGTGACACATTTTCTCTCATCAGTACATTATTTTCTGGATTTCACTTATGCTGATATCGTGAACTATAAATTTTTCTTTTATGTGATGTGCATGAGAATTTTAAGTCGTAAAGAATATCGGCTGACACTTGTCGATTCATAGGAAATAAGTTGAAATAACATATTTGAGTGAGTTATTAGTGAAAGGCCACTATAAATGTCGTTAGATGATGACTAGATACATTGGATTTTTTATCCTGCAGGAAGTTGTATCTACTAACTTTCAAGAAAACGTACCACGTACCTTCATCAGTTCAATCCAAATTATGCTTAAACTATATCTTGTATAAGCCACCGTAATATCGCAAAAAAAGTCATAGATGATGTCGACTTGATAACTTGGAGCAAGTGCTCAACAAAAGTCACCCGTGAAAAAGGATTGAATATTTGTTATTTATGTTCAAACTGAATTTTGTACTATGTGACAACAACAAAAGAAGTTAAGCTCTACTACGTTATAGTTATCATCAACAATGTACATTCAACTCCATACATAAAACATAAACAAATTATTTCTATGGCCAGTTCTCTACTTACTTATTTCCAATGACCTTAGATTTGTTTCGTATTCGACTTATTAAATACAACTAAAATGTATTAGTTGCGGCTTTAGTAAAAACTAATTTAATATTACATACTTGATATTGTTTCATTTGTTACACTGTATTGTTGAGCTCTGAATAAATTATCATTGACTTTGGTCTATAACACTTGTTACCACGTTTGATATAATCTACTGTGACCAAAGCTACATATGAAATTTTCTTTTAGTATGAAAATGTAACTGTAAATCTAAAACAGAGCCATCTGTTGTTCTTAGCATGAAACTTTTGTAGAATAAAGTTTGAGTGATGTTACCCATTGCCGAGACCGATGAGGGCGCTGCTGCGCAGATATCTGCTGGCGCAAGTCGTCACAGACGAACCCGTGACCGCGTAGTCACGGCTGAAATGCGCGCGGTTCGTCGTAGGCGGGGATGGACCGTAGTTGGTTCTGAAACTTGGTAAGTCATATTTACACCGCTAGGTGACACTCTTACAGAAAATTTAGAAACTAGGTCTCAAGAGTTACATGAAAAATACCATTACTATTAGAATGGTTTTCTTGTCATTTTCTACTTGAATTATCGAATCACACTGAAGTGCATGTCTAGTGTGATTCAGAGCAACAAATGGAAAATAGATAGGTACATAACTTCAAATTATTTGATGTTGATATGCCATTTAAAATTAGTTTATCATCATCATCAGCTCATACACGTCTCCACCGAGGAGCTCGAGCCTCCCCTAATTTTCCCTAGGTTTCCTCACGATGTTTTCCTTCACCGAAAGCCAGTGGTGTGAATCCGTACGTAAGTTTTTATAAACTCAGAGGTACGGGCCAGGGATTTGAACCTGCACCCTCATGATCGTGAGTCGGTGCGTTCCCAACTGAGCCACCACGGCTTTTTTATTTACCACGGCATTTAAAATTAGTTTAAACAATTGTTTATTGTGTGTTTATAGCTAATCGGTTATATTTACCTAAGACACATTACGAACTTCCCACGGATACTTATGTTAAATTAAATAACTACAGGGTTTTATTTGGTCTACCTACCTTATTTCGCAATTCCTTCATCGATCGACTCGGTAAAATAGAACTCGGTTCGTAGCGCCTCGTAGAGCTTGGTCGTAGCCACAAATTGCTACGTACACATAGAAATTTTCATCCCCTTCGCCATTCATTTCATACTGTCCAAAGCCTTACAAATTAGTGGGTCGTACGTGATATTTGTCAACAAAGGGTCCAAATTACGATGCTTTTATAAGTAGGTACCTCTCTCTTCTCGTTTAGACAGAGTAATTCAATATCATTAACCATTATTATTTGTATCTGTCCTTCTATGGGTCACATTTTTACAAATGCTGAAATGTGAACTCGCAATTTGTCTAGATCATATCATACATATACAATTTCATAAACGAGACAGTATCTGAGGATAGACATTTAGAGAATAGTTACTTGCTTGTCTCTTATCCTGGGAGAATTAAAGATCCACCATAACGATGCTAAGATATATAAAGCTAAGTAGTAATATATAAAGTTTTATAGTAATATATTTACCATCTTCGAATAATTTATTTTTTAGACATAAGATGATGGTAAAAGTTGACTGAACTTTATTTATATAACAATGTCTGTCCATTGTTATATAAATAAAGTTGATTTGCATCGTTTGTAACTCAAAAAAAAAAGGGAATCTAATTTACGTAACGGGTCACTCTTCAACCCAGCGGAATAGACGATAAAAAATCTTTAATTATAATTTTTTCTCGCAAATCTCGCGAAACGATGAAACAATGTATAACCTTTGTCAGCCTTTTATAGAGCAGCTGAAAGAGGTTTTGTTTTAAAGGTTTTTAAAACGCTATCAGGATAAAGGAAATCCATTTTTTATGATAGGTACGTTTATTTATTCTGTATATTAACGTACTATTTTTTACGCATATATATTTCTCACGTAGGTATATGCAAGACATAGCATAATTTCTCTTACATTTACTTTTAAATTTTCTAGAGATTAACTAATCTAAGTACTATTCTAAAACATATTCTAACCCTGTGCCAAATTTCATCTAGATTCCTTCAGCCGTTCTTACGTGATATAGTACTTAACATACCAATACACACGTTCACACATTTATCATATTAGTAGGTTATCGTGTGATATTTTTATATTATCTTTGCAAGTCGGTGTCCAACAAACACAAACATTGCCTTCTGAAAAGCTACACGTGTAATTTGTGGGAATACCTGAAGTGTTTCCAGGATGCGTCACGGTGGTATGCGAAAGTTTTTCAGGTGACAGCTGATAAGCTACCGTCCCGGGCTTGTTGGCAATCTGCCCTTACGGATATAGCTGGGGACATTGCGACGTATCGCATACCCATTTGAGGTTTGGACTATTGTCATGAGCGGCGCGATTTTTTTTGCCAATATTTTTGAACTTTAACAGTATCTACAGAGTTAGAACGACGATATTTTTAAATATTTTTTTTTTCTATTTTTTTCTTACTTTGTAAAATTAACCTATATTTTTGAAATGCTACAATGTTTATCCTAACATATTACTAATGACTATTTATTAACTACCGTGCCATCTAGGCAAAAATGTAATATTCAATCAGACAACCTACATTTTAAGAACACTATGCCGTCGCTTGTCAACAAAACCGAAACCGGCTACAAGTGTCGGGCTCAAGCGAAACGGCACACGGCTCACAGTCGCAATGTGTTCGTTGTTTCGTTCGCGACAAATCTTATTTAATGTTTCCATTATAGTTAATGAGCTTTGTCATTGTATATAAAGCGGTGGCCAACGGGCAGGGAGCGTCAAGAGAGAAACTTGATTTGCAAATCATCTGAAAACAATTTAAATCATATGGTAATCTCATTATAAACATGATAGTGTGTCGCATTTCAGTAGATATGTTTTCAGACAAGTTTTATTTAAATTATGTAGTTTCTACACGTCTTGATACATTTTCATCGACAAAAGATTAATTTTTATACTTCAGAGCATGACATGGTCTAATTAACGCCTCTAAGGCAGATTTTGAAATTCCGACAATTTCGCCAATTTGTGTATGTGACAGGGGAAATTTTTTATACCACAGAATTTTTTTCTGGCGCGGCGTCGTCTAGATTAAATAATTATATTTATTTCATACTTCATACTATAACAAAATTAACGAAAGTATGTCTTTTTTGTAGAAACGAACTCTTCAAAATAGATATAAAGTGACATGAACTATGGAACTAAAACATATGACATATATTACCTTTTTTATTTATCCTGCCTTAAAGTATTCGCTTATGATAGTTATGTGGAAAACTATCATAGTTATCTTTTGGCAGACATCTCAGCAACGTGGACGATCCGTCGCTTGCAGTTACGAAATATATTACGGAATAAGATCACTCGGAATGTTCCGCGTTCCTGTTGCGATGAATAATCTAAATAAACAACATTCGTGTATGACTGCAAATAAACCACGCTTTTATCTACATTAATAGATTTTGCCTTATTTCACTTAAAGGCAAGGGATAAAGCCTCTTTGATCTTTAACCAGACTCAATACTTGAAACGTTGATAAAAATTAAGTAAGTTGGTATATAAACTAAGGGACTATAGGTGTCGCCCTAGAAACGCAAAAATGAAAGCTAGGTAGGTAATTGAATATTTGGAATAAATGCGACATACTAGTCTTTTATCAAAATAATGCATCCCTGTCTAGGTCAATCGCTGGTCTGGGGTTTCCCTTCTGATAGTTATCATAAAATATCTGTGTTTGTTGAACTAGCTATCGCCGTTATTGCCACATCACGTTGTATAGAATGTCGTATATTTGTGAACAAAAGCTAATTGTAGTTTTAGTAGAATACGCTGATTCATTATAAATGAGCCTGTCTGCAACAAGCGAGTTCTGACTCCGCCCTATTTCCGCCCCCGGGGAAAACATCGAAAAGCCGGAGATCCTTTCAGTGTTGTAATGGCACCTTAACTTACCTTTTGGATTTTCTGGATCAATAAAAACCTTTCACAGTAGAATACCTGTTACCTATCAAATATATTTGTTAAGTGTTTCTGAGGGACGCAATGAAAATGATCAACATGTATTTGTCATTATTTTATTGGTAGAGAATTCTCTTTTTCAGGCGAGTTAAATTATTATAAAGGGAATAAAATTCAATTTGAAATACTAAAATTAAAACTACACTTTTAATTTTAAAAATACAAGCATTTAACCGGCGGCGCCGCCCGCCCGTGAAACATTTTTAACTGATAGTTATATACCTAACGTTTCTTAAACATGTTTTGAATAAAGAATTCTTTTTAGGCGAGTAATTATCTGTACCCAAAATTTCCTGTGTACTTTTTGGAGAATATTTGTGCCACTTATGTAAGTACATACACAAGCTGCTAATGTTTGCATTAGCAATAAAGTTTAATGAACTGGAAGCGAGCGTCTGGGAATTAACCACAAGCAACATTGATTTCTATCTGACAAATTTAACAACCCAATTCAGCGCCATTTTGTGGTTCAAGCACAAATGTGGCCCAGTAATTAGGTATAAGTACTAACAAGTTACTTCAATTTTAATTTACGGTCATACTAAATGAACCAGATAAGTAGAACATATTATAAAACACAATAAGTTCATGTTCTAAACAATTGTGTTAACAATTTATCAGATAATAGGTTTCCCTCGTGAAACCCGCGGTTATTAACATTTCATAAAGATTTTTATTTACATATTGTAAGTCAAACATGAGAAATAAATTATGTTATATTGTAGAAGTTGAACCGTTATCATTATTTATAGGTATTGTTGGCGAAAGTACCTTAACAGAATTGTATTATAGCACAGAATATATGATCCTGTTGAAAAAAGGGTTAACGTAAAGGGTCCTGCGTAGTTTAATCATTTGGGATCTGACCGGAAATTCATCGAATAGCTCTGCTCCTAGGATCAAAACATCAATAAAAATTATTCAAGTAGGTACCTATCTGTGAAACTGATAATGCTTAAAATGTTCAAGTATTTATTAATAAAAACAGAAGGTTTTGCAACATTTCTTTACGGACTAAAAAATGCATTTCATGCGGCTAGATGTAGGTAGTAGGTACAAAACAGGAAAGAATTGTCAACTCGAGAACAAATGTAAAATAAAAAACTTTAACCTATTTTATATCATTTTCATTTTGACTTGGGCTCTTTATTTCTCGTATCCCCCAAAGGAAGGTAAAAAAAGTTATTTATTATTTATTTATTTATTATAGCACTACAACTGCTTGCTACTTGTCGAGCTTAGGAGCTCATTTTAACATCAAAGTTAACATTTATTCAATCAAAATAATAATAAATATATAAATATTAATTACGTTATTTGAAGTAATAATAATAATCGAAAATGAATTGAAAATTATTTAGACAAAATATTGCTTTATCCCAACTGCCACTTACCTGACTTGCCCGGTTCTTTATACAATTTCCATACAAAATTCTGCCTCTTTTCATAGCTACACATCATTCGATATTTCCTGAAGATATTTCAGACCCCTACTCTCATTGGATCTTATAAACTTGATGTGACGCCGTGAAGTCCTTCCTGTTTTATTATTTGTTTTTATAGAGACAGTTTCAAATAAAAAGCTATTTGCTGAACCGTTCTCCCACTACGGTTTGCAGAGATTCAGTTAGGACACAATGTGTAAGCATAAATTATGCAAATGACTATCAGAAAATAGGTCACAGTGCTGGAAAAGCCAAATTGCACGATACCTCTGCTTTAGAATTAACGCGGTGCATTCTTGTAAAAAGGTTCGTTTTAATAGTGTCCTATTTAAAGGTATAGAGAGGATCAATATATATTTTTAATTTAACCGAAAAATAGTTTCAATATGATGAGTAAATTTTATAATTTACTCATCACACTTTACTTTACTTTACTTTAAACATTGTTATCAATGTTTAAAGTGCCTCTGAATAACAAATAAAATCTGTGAGTGAACGCATTTCGTCCAATCTGGAAAAAGACCGATGCAGATTTGTTTGACTCTATATACAAATAGTATCAGAAATTATTGTTTGATTGATTGTTTTTGCACTATATATTTAAAACTACCTGTCTCCGTGCGGTTCCACCCATGTAGTACACGTTCCCGCGGGAATACAGGAATAAAATATAGCCTATGTTACTCCCTGATAATCTCGCTTTCTAATGGTGAATTCATTTTTAAAATTGTAGTACTAATCGTACACATATATTTTTTTTTCATTTTAATATTAGTGTAGATAATAGATATTATGTTTTATAGCTGACGTTTGCTTAACGTTGACCGAATAACTCGGACACTGACATTGTCCAACTACTCTATAAGATTCCGAGTACCGGAACGATTGGAATTTCATCAAGACAGTCTACACTCATAACATTCTATTCTAGAGCCCTAACGAAGGATTCTTACATGCCCGTGAAATATATATATTTTTTGTTAGAATTTTTGATATTTTTCTCGAAAACTAGCGGGTGAAAAACTGCACTACAGAACTGAATAGAAATTAATAAGTCATATATTAAATTTCTATACGAATAAATATTTATTTCATTCATAAAAAAAATATAGTACCTATATTAAAGTTCCAAAGTCCATATTGAGATGTGAAAGACTACATTGTGTTAGTTAAAACGTTAAAAAATACAAATTGTTCTTAATTTAAAATAGACGAGACTTTTATTGTTCAAAAGATCAGTAGGTACCTAGTTCGGTTCTGTTAGTACAGCTAATGCAAGCATAAGAATATTATTGTTTAGGTTTGCACCTACTCAGCACTAATCTTATATTTGAACTAGCTTCCGTCCCACAGTTTTACCCCCAAAGGAACATCAACTTTCCAACAATACAATCAGCCTATATGATGCTTATGAACATACTCATACATCATTGCTTCATCCATATGCTTGAAGAGTCGTGAAAGAGTTCCAAACAGCTACACATACTCAGAAACTTTCACATTTATAATATTAGAAGGATTGTTTTTTCTCACCGAGTTTATCGTTACCTACGTCTGTTATTAGTTATTACTTACTTTATGTTGCAAAGTTTTCATCTCGGTGAGAAATTTCATGAAGGTTATGGTATATACCTACATGTTGGTTCAAATATTCTGATGAAAATTATTTTACGTAATTAATAAAAATAATTGTGATCTTTACGAACTCGCGATAAATCATCGTACGTGATCTTAACTAATTCACAATTAATCATAAAATAGAAAATACTAATGTCACCTATAGGTATTTGGCACGAGTCACGTCAACGAAATTTTCATTGAAGTAGAAAAGTGTTTCCGTCGGTAAACTTCACATGCTGACGGTAAAATTTTAAAACATGCACATTTTAAATTTCAATTTATTTCTCCAACGCTAGTTACGCTATGCAACGATGTACATATTTTATTTTAAATCGAATTACTTTTTCTGGTGTTCATTTCGATTTATGCGAACTGAGTAACAAAAAATAAAACATAAATTACATAATAATGTATGTCCTGTCTTCATGTGTATGTAGGTATTTAAGCAATAATACATTTGTCAACACGTTTGTTAAATTCACATTTTCTAATGTTGTCCACACGACGCGCTCTTGCTTTGTTATTTGCACGAATTTTATTAGATTCGTACATACCCAATAGTACAAACCATTTTGATGAAAGAATTTATTTTAAGTACTAACTTGAGCAATATCTATTAGTTTAGCTAAGTATTAAATAGTTACTTCGTATAGTAAAATAGATCCGCATGAAAAGCCAAACTTTATAGTTGCATCCTGAAAAAAAAAAGTTATTATTATAAATTAGTTATAATATATTATGACGTGTGAGCCTCATGTGTCAATTTATTATTTATCTTTTGATAATTTGCCGTGCTAAATTTGTATACCTACACCACCCTTTATAATGTTTGCCTAAACCTATACATGGATAGATGGTTTATATTAACGTGGTGATGTTACACACAATGTTGTAAATCTCAGTTTATCTCCCTCGGATTACTGCGAGCGCACCTCCAGTCTCCACTCTCAACAATGTTCGCTTTATTTGTGTTTGTGAATTATAAATTATGTACCCTTTTACAATTATTATTTTCCACGAGACAGTAATTATGTTCCTTAAGGATTATGTTGCTTCTTTTGTCTTGGTGACCTTCGTAATGATCCGCCATTCTACCTTTCCTTGCCATTCCGTAAATTTTTTCAAATAATTAATTAAAATAAATGTTCAATAGATTTATACAAAGGCTACTATAATCACTGTCACATTCAAACCTTGAGAGATAAGTTAATTACTTAATGTCTTTAAAATCTTTTCATAACTGAATGAAAAAGTTATTACCTACACAGACACTTTTCTTAATACAAAAAAAAAAAACCTTTATAAAAACATCTCTCTTTTTACATGTCAAGTGAGATATCGTAATGAATGATATATATTCCGAATCAAGGATAGTTTTTATCTAATTTTTTCATAGGTAACAGCGAAGCGTGTCAGGGGACAGCTAGTACCTACATAATTGTTTCTAACGGAGGTAAAACAATAATGTTATGCAAATCTAACACAACGATAAGGTGAACTGACCTACCCACCTTAGACTTATATAGAACTGCATAATATATTTAGTTTACCGCAGAAACAGTCACCATAGTAACTTTATGTCTCATAAAACACAAGGTTACTTATAACATTGTAACAATGATGGATTAGACGTCGATAGTTGAAGATATTCATAGGAGAGTGTGTGGGAGTGGGACATGAAAGAGGATTGCATGCAGTTAATATGAGGAAGCATGACTGACTAAGGGCCACTTCTTAAGCTTCTACTAGATAAATTATCATCAAATGATACTATCTTCGATTAAAAGAAGATATAAATGGTGGATATATAAAGAATTATATAATGTGGAAAAAGGAAGGTAGGTATACCTATATATAACACCAAAATTAAAAATAAAGATAGATTCTAGGTATATTGCGTGTCTTCTTAAAGAAATAACGTCCATGGCCAATTTTACCAATTAATAATTTACAACCCCCTCGCTATTAGGGAAGGTACATGCTCATGCAATGTAGACGTGTCATGTCATGTTGACGATAATGGTAAAATTACGGTTTTAATCATGATACTCTATCAAAAAAGTATTTTAGACTAACTATTTCATGTTTCTTTTTTTCAGGTAAGTAGCTGTGCAGGTCGACGGTAATTAATCAGTCTCTAACATCTTAAGTTAATTACGTTCAGGGATTGAGCAACGAGGTAAGCTAATAATTTTCCTCTAGTTTAATAGATATTAAACTCATCATTAAACTGATCAATGCATGATGCAGTAATAATCTTTAATAATAAAAATACGTGAGGCACTCGGGGACTGCCGCGGTAAAGCTATTGCATTGCATAGCATTTTGTATCAACTTATGCAATTATAATTTTATTTATTTATTTTAATAATAAATGCACTTTGTTCATTCATATTCAAAACACTTCATACACAAATTTTACAAGTACAGCTATTCACTGTTGTACATAAATACATATACACCTATATACTTTCTCATAAGCAGCTTATGTATTCGTCCGATTTCGGAGCAGCTCGTCTCGATTCGTGCGAGTTTCGTAGAGTCGTACAATACGTCTAATCGCACACAACGCCGTGTCGACTGTCGAAGACTGCCGAACTGAAACGACGTTAGACGATGCACGGCCTTCAAGCCACACCTCCTTGCCCGTCGGAGTGGGGGGTGTTAGGTTTTTTTCGTTACGGAATTTCTTGATTCGGTCGCCGCGCTCAGAGCCCGCGATAAAAGCTATGCAATAGCTTAAAAATATATAAGTACTAGCTCATATAAATCTTAGAGAAAAGGTCTAATTTCATTGCCATGTTGGCCCAACGTACAAACATTTGTACCAATACGCCAACATCGCGTGCTTAGAAATGCAAATGGCCGCTACATGTACTAAATAAATAATACATTTGGATTTAAACAAAGGTTAGGTTAGAAAGGACGCCTTGTACATTGTAAAAATACTTGAGCATATATTTTGACGTGACAACGTCTTATAAATTGGTTTGCCGGGTGACACTTCAAGAAACTGCGTTACGCTCCGCTCACGTCACGTTAGGTTTTAAATTGTTACTATTATTTCATCCTTCTTCCTACTATACGAATGAATATTCACATTAAAATTATTTTACCACTCAAAGTCGTTGTCACGTAAAACTTTTTTTTAATAATTTGCATTCTGATGTGCATACGTATTTGAATACTTAGGCTTTATGACGTGGTACCCTTGCCACGAAATAGAAACAAAATAATTACGCGCGAATACGGAAATTGAGTTTTGTTTTTTATTAATGTCAAACGCCATTTTTTCAAAACGTCAAAGAGTTAAGAAGATAGCAAACAAACACCGTGCCGAAGTCTGCCGAACTGAAACGACGTTAGACGATGTGTTAGGTTTTTTTCGTTACGGAATTTCTTGATTCGGTCGCCGCGCTCAGAGCCCGCGATAAAAGCTATGCAATAGCTTAAAAAGTTTTTTGGTATACGATGCATTTGTACCTACCTATATGATTTATATATATTTATTAAAAAAGCAATGAATTTTATGATGTGGTTGTGGTTTAAATATATACAGTTTTTTTTCATAATTTTAAGGCTAGCGGGGATAGTAAGGTTTACTTTAAAATTTTCAGACGATCATGAATCGGTCTTGATTATTTCAAAATTGACGTCTGGCTATCTTGTTTGGACACCATGCTACTCGTAAATAAACAGGCTTCCTTATGACATCCAAATTACTGCCTTCAGATTTCAACCTTCTATTTCAGGATCGTTCATATAAAATTGTGTTCAATTACCTCAACTTTAAGTTATTATATTAAAAGCTATTAGTTAATATACTACCGTAAATTGCCGAAGACAATATATTCATACTAGATATACATTCTGAGTTTTTCACCATGTTTCCAAAACAATGTTTTTAGTTGGTAAATGTAATTAAATTTCGGAAAAATTTGTTGCAACGATTTCACTTTAGCTATAGGTTTGTATGAAATAGCTTTTATTCCTGGCATAATAAAGGTTGCTTTTGCATTTTATTGCCCATATTTTATTGTTATCGATTAATTGTGTTTAATAAGCGCGGCTGTACTTAACGTTAATCGCTACTAAATATGAGCCATTCGGTTAACTTCGGTAATCTATACTACGCCTCTCGGAACAAATGAACAAAGCGGATTTTCCAATTATGTTAATGTTTTTGTCAGAACTTACCGAACTATACATGAACAAAGTGACATTATTACATATTTAAATTATGGAAATTTACGTTCGGAATCAAGGACAAAGACAATAACTAAGCAAGAAAACCATTTATGGTTATAAAATAAGTGTTGTTTTTTTTTTGTAAAAGTCGCAGTTCACGATTGGCACCTTTTTGTATAGCATCAAATAGCAATGCGTTGTTTAGCAAATTATTCCTGTGCCAGCGCCGATCCCAATTACAGAAAGGTGCTCATTAAAAATTATGTAACTTGATTCGTTTTTATACCTTAACTTTTCAAGCATCTTATAAAAAATTTAAAAATATATAATACCTACATAATAAAATACCTTAGTAATATATGATAATACCTTAATAATTTTATTCAATGCTATTAAGGTTTAATTTGAGTCTCAGGTCGAAAGCTCAGTGTTTTACTTAGCGAATATCCCGGGATGGAATCTTACAAATGGCTTTGTTTAAAGATTACAAGGTATATTTTTTTTGTACCACTAAGGTGGTAAACAGGCATACAATCCCACCTGATGGTAAGCGGCTACCGTAGCCTATGAATATATATGTATATTCAAATCTACGTAAGATAAATAAAAAATTGTATGTTTTATCAATTTATTATTTAACAATGGCCCATCTATTTTATAATTGTACCTAACCTACAATCCATATCACTCATAAAAGTTAAAAGTTATATCTCATCTAGTAGTCAGAAATATGCCAGATTTATTACCGGCTCTTTTCAGTAAATGTTACCTTTTGAAGCGGCTGTAAAAGCTTATTTGAATAAAACATTATTTCGTTTCATATAAGGTGCTCTCTCATAAATTATGTAACTTCAAACTCATTGATTAACTTGGATATTATTATACAAGTCTTAAGTCTAACATAGTTGCCTTAATGATTAATGTAGGTAACCTAAACCTATGTTGCATCTTATATATTTAACTAGCGGACCCGACAGACTTCGTTCTGCCCACCAGCGCCACCTACGGTAATAGAAATAAATCATTTAAAAGGAGAGCTACAAAAATCATTAAAAGTTATTGATACGTTAAAAAAAATTCATCCTACTAAGAGTTCAAATATTGCAACATCATCAAGAAAGTAGAGAAATAAAATGTTTGACGACAACAGATCAAGTAAAATCACATATTCGTCGTCGTCACCAATATTGAATAATATTTTGAATTCTTCTGCACAATCCTCTCCTGCTTCGCCTGTACAAACGCAAGTAACGCCCTCTATGTTGGAGAATCCAAATCAAAAATAAAAAACAGTCCCTAAATCAACATCCACGAATGAAAACCATCAGAGTTTTCATTCGTGGATGAATGTATTTGAATCTGTCAACAACAATCCTCAAAAAACTGTGGTTTTTAATTAATATAATCCGAATATCACCAATTCTGTAGGATCTTATGAATGTACAAACAGGGATATTGACACCAATAGGGTGATTGTTTTTGCTGACCAACAAGGGAAAAATATATGTCATAATTTACAAAAATTACTGGGTTTTAAATGTCTCTGGAAACCAAATGCACAACTCAACGATATACTATCATATAATACGGATAAATATAAACTGACAATGAAAGACTATATTATTATTATGGCTGGTGTAAATGACTCAAATCCATTTGACTTTGAGATTAGTTTAGGAGGGAGTCCTTGTCGATAATAAACAAACAAATATTATTGTATCCGAAATACCATACAATTGGTCGTTGAATGAGCAAAAACTGAATTGTTAACTGACTTAACGTATAATTATAAATTAATTCATACTGAACTCAAAAATCAATCAATTATTCAAAATGATGAAACCTTCCAGCATAATAAGGATTTTTTTCTTATATAAGCATGTATGGATTATGCATCAAAATGTAAATGGTTTGTTGACAAAATCTGACGTATTATTTTTACATTTGGACGAACTTGCTAGTGAGGGAATATTAATTGATATAATGTGTATTACTGAACATAATATGATAGAAGATGATGTTACGTATCTGGCCATTCCTAATTACACACTTGCCGCCTATACTACTAGAAATAATAGACATGGAGGTTCTTGTATCTTGGTTAAAAACATCCATAAGTTCGAAGTTGTTAAGGTCCATAAAAACTTATTGGATATGGAGTGCTGTGCTATCAAATTATTAAACCACAAAAGAGTAATCATATGTATTTATAGAGCACCAAGGTATAGCAATAGTGAGGTAACGTCATTTTTCCAAAGTTTTGATAAGTTATTAAATAAACACTGCCTACATGACAATGTTAGGACAATTATATGCGGGGCTTTAAATCAATATCTTAAAAAATAGAAAATTATCTACTGAATTTCAAGATTTACTACTTGGGTATAATCTGACCTGTAGTATAAATCAGCCGACGCGCATATGTAGCGGAACGTGTATTGACAATATTATCCACAATGTCAAGGGTAGTAAAGGTGAAGTTCGTGAACTAGCTTTGTCCGATCATACAGCTCAATTGTTAAAGTGCCCTGTAAAAAAGACATGTTTAATTTCCAATTGGTTTACCTATAAGAGAGACTACAGTATTGACAATATGATTAAATTTGAAAATTGCTTGCAGAATCTTAGTTTTTGTGAAGTTTATGAAAACTATGACGCAAACGCTTGTTTTGGAGCCTTTTATGATTTATTCAAACTATTTTACGATTTGTGCTTTCCATTTATAAGACAAAAGATCACCGTACTAAGAAGACCCAGATGGATAACAAAAGGGTTAAAAACATGCTGTGCACGGAAACGTGAAATGGCAATACAGAACGTCGCCAAATTCACATAACAAAAAAATGTTTCAGACATATTCAAAAAGATTATAAAACTTACCCAAAAATCCCAAAATAACAATTACATAAATAATTCTAATAACAAAACAAAAGCTGCCTGGAAAATAATTAACAATAATAAAAATACTTATCCTAAATAAAATATTTCAAAACTCAAAATAAATAGTATAATTTTAACTGATCCAAATAGTATAGCACAAGCCTTTAACGATCACTTCATTGATCAAAAAAAAATTACGTGAGGCACTCGGGGACTGCCGCGGTAAAGCTATTGCATTGCATAGCATTTTGTATCAACTTATGCAATTATAATTTTATTTATTTATTTTAATAATAAATGCACTTTGTTCATTCATATTCAAAACACTTCATACACAAATTTTACAAGTACAGCTATTCACTGTTGTACATAAATACATATACACCTATATACTTTCTCATAAACAGCTGCTTATGTATTCGTCCGATTTCGGAGCAGCTCGTCTCGATTCGTGCGAGTTTCGTAGAGTCGTACAATACGTCTAATCGCACACAACGCCGTGTCGAAGACTGCCGAACTGAAACGACGTTAGACGATGCACGGCCTTCAAGCCACACCTCCTTGCCGGTCGGAGTGGGGGGTGTTAGGTTTTTTTCGTTACGGAATTTCTTGATTTGGTCGCCGCGCTCAGAGCCCGCGATAAAAGCTATGCAATAGCTTAATAAAGCCCAATGACGATATTTCCAATGAACATAATAATTTAAATTTTATTGACATAAATAATAAATAATAATAATAATATCCTGGGACATTTTTTTCACACACGGCCAATCTGATTCCAAATTAAGCATCAAAGTGAGCTTGTGTTATGGTAACCAGATAGCTGATATACTACATATAATACTTTTAAATACATACTTATATAGATATTTACATCCAGACACAGGACAAACAGACATATTCATGCATACAAATGTTTGTCCCGGGCGGGATTCGAACCCACGACCCGCGGCTTGAAAGTCAGGGTCACTAACCACAAAGCCAACCGGGCTGTCATGCAGCCTAATTCGATATATATAAATCCTACTTCAGCACAAGACATTCTGAAAATAATTAAATCATAAAAAAATACTAATAGTTGTGGATACGATGGCATTTCCACAAAAATAATTAAATATGTGTCTACTATAATTGCACCAATTTTGAGCCATATCATTAACTAGCTTCTGCCTGCGACTTCGTTCGCGTGGAATAGTTTTTTTGGGCTAACTCTAACTTTAACCCGCGAATTCGTTTACGTAGAAGGTTAGTATCTCGCAGAGCTAACTGGTGCCACCGGCCTCGCGTCCTCACCCGCGCACAGTACGCGATAATTATTTGTTGCTATGGTATTTTAAATTTGCGATATCTCCTAAGATATTCATTCAAGTCGAATGATGTAAATGGCAATTTTGTTTAACATTACATACTTGTAATGAATGACGTATTTGTTTTGGATAAGGATTAATATCATCTTTATAAAAACACCTTCACATATAATGCTTTATTTTAAAACAAATTTGGTTAGTATAAAAATGGTTATACTGAGCCAACCTTAACAGATAGACATAGGCTGTCCCGGACTTTTTTTAGCTCATTTAAAGGTAAACAATTCTGTCGTAAAGCAGTCGAATGTTATGAGGTAACAAACATAAAAAAATAAAATACCAGTCGTCGAATTGAGAACCTCCTCCTTTTTTACATATGTTCATGGCTGAGCGCTATCGCCTGGGATACAGGCTCTGCCTAGTCCAGGGGATAGAGTCAATCCTGTTATCACTAGCAACCACCACAAAATGTTACATTAAAATAATATGGTTATATTATTTAATAATGTAAATTATAATTATTAAGAACCTATTTTGAGTGAAACTTGTTTCCTCAATTTTCTGTATTTCATGTAATTGTCAGTGGTGAGAATAATTTTTTTTTTTTTTTTTAAGTCGTTTAAAAATAATCCTTAAGCATGATTTAGTATTCACGTGTGACGGCGCGATGGGTTATTTGATCTATAATTTTGGTGTTTCTATACCGATTTCTATGATTATTTTTTTATTGAATAGGTAATAATGTTAACTTTTTTAAATTCGGGGATGAGTGAGAGTATTATAAACGTAAGAGTAAACAAATATAATCAGAATGCTTCGAACTGCTAAGCTATCAGGAGTTACACGTGTTATTGTGAGTCAACCATAAAAGAGACATATGCTGTTGCGGGATATTTTTTAGACAATTTTATGTAGAATATTTCCGTCATACATGATTTCTATGTAACTGTAACAATTAAGGCAGCACACGCGACGGAAGCTTAAAAAATGGAGTAGGACTTGGAAGGCACAAGTACTTTCTCCCGTTTTCCCAAAATTTCCCTTCACTACTCTGCTCCTATTAATTGTAGCGTGATGAAAAGTATACTATAACCTGCCCAGGAGTATGAAGAATAATTGTACCAAGTTTCGTTAAAATCCGTCCAGGAGTTTTTGTTTCTATAAGGAACATACAGACAGACAGACAGACAGACAGACCGACAAAAATTTTACTGATTGCATTTTTGGCATGAGTATCGATCACTAATCACCCCCTGATAGTTATTTTGAAAATATATTTCATGTACAGAATTGACCTCTCTACAGATTTATCTATACTAATATTATAAAGAGGAAAGATTTGTTTGTTTGTTTGTTTGTTTGTAACAAATAGGCTCCGAAACTACTGGACCGATTTCAAAAATTCTTTCACCTTTGGAAAGCTACGCTATCCCCGAGTAACATAGGCTATATTTTATCCCTGTATTCCCACGGGAACGGGAACTACGCGGGTAAAACCGCGGGGAGGCAGCTAGTTATAAGTATAGATGTATGTATAGAAAGTGGTACCTTTCCTGGAAAATTAAAAATATCGGTCATTAAACCACTGCATAAGAAGAACGACAGGCTTGACATAGAAAATTACCGGCCCATAGCGCTGATTCCGATTATATCCAAAATTTTGAAAAAGTAATATACTAAAATTTTACATCTTTTTTTGATAAATACTATATACTATGCAAAGAACAATATGGCTTTAGGAAACAAAAAAATATAAATATGGCAATCTATAAGCTTGTAGAAGAAATAGTTACCAACGTGGATAGAAAAACACCGGTAGCTGCCCTGTTTATGGACATGACCAAAGCTTTTGACTATGTAGACCATAAAATACTATTAAATTAATTAGAAAAGTACGGGGTTAGAGGAAATATTCTAAGTTTGTTAAAATCGTACCTAAGCGAAAGGGAACAAATTACAAGCATATCCAGAGTTTGTCCTAATACTAAAATAGAAACTTCATATAATATCTGAACCTAGGATAACAAGATTTGGTGTCCCTTAAGGAAGTGTTTTGGGTCCACTGCTATTCCTAGTCTATATTAATGACATGCCAAAAGCTACGCAACATCCAATGGTTCTATTTGCTGACGATAGTACAATTATATTTCAATGTGAAAACCCTGACATTTACAAAACTGACATTAATAATGCACTTAAATCTATAATAAATTGGCTAATTTCAAATAATTTAAGAATAAATTTAGACAAAACTAAAATTATGAAATTCTATCAAAGAACAAATCAGGCGGAACTTCGTATTAATTATGCAGGCAAACCGATTAACGAAATAGATAGTACAAAATTTTTAGGTGTTCAATTTGATAAAAATATGACTTGGAAGGCACAAGTTGGTCTAGTATGTAATAAGCTAAGTCGATATTCATACGCGTTATATAGACTTGCGGGAGTTGTCAATCGGCCAACAGTAATATCAGCATATCATGCGTATGTTACATCCACACTGCGTTATGGTGTTATTTACTGGGGAAATTCGACAGATAGGGAACTAGTTTTCAAAGCTCAGAAGAAATGTGTCAGAGCAATATGCAAACTACAGAAAACAGATAGCTGCAAGCCATTATCAATTAGTCAAACAAACAATTAGAAAGAAAATAAACAATTATTTAAAGAACTTCGTTTAATGACGTTACCTTCATTATATATATGAAATGGCAGTTATAATTATATAATTTATGTTAAAATGGTAGATGCCCACATTTCTTATTTCAGTTATTGTCAACAGTTTTACATTATGTATTTGATTTGATTTTTGTACTTACTATTTCACTTACCACCTTATCTCATATTAGCTAATTCGAGGTTAATGGTGCTGGTGTCACAATTACACATGTTCTATTTATGTATTACTCTTAATTATTGTTTATTGTGATTACTGTTTATTGACCCTAATAAAAAAAAAAAAAAAAAATATATATATATATATATATGAAATGGCATTATTTGTAAAAAGAAACATGCACTTATTTCAAACCTTTGATAATACTCGACATATGTATGAGATACGCACAAGAGTTCATAAAACGGCACTATTTAGCAAAAATGTCGTGGGAATGGCCTCCAAGATATATAACAAGCTTCCCATACTTGTAAAAAGGAAGAGTACCTTATTGATAGGGCATATTATTCAATTAATGAGTACCTCACGGGAAGTAATACATAGTATATTGTATTGTATAGTATATTGACATAATAAATAACATAACAATAAATTTAATTAATAAATAATTTGACATAACAATCTAGTTGAATAATAATATAATTAAATAAATTTTGCACGTGTTAGATTTTAATAAAAATATATAATGATTGTTATGGTTGTATAATTATCATCATCATCATCATCATCAGCTCATATACGTCTCCACCGAGGAGCTCGAGCCTCCCCTAACAATGAGGGGGTGTAGGCCATAGTCCATCACGCGGGCCTAGTGCGGATTGGCGGACTTCACATGCCTTTGATTGTGACATCTCGGGCATGCAGGTTTCCTCACGATGTTTTTCCTTCACCGAAAGCCAGTGGTGTGAATCCGTACATAAGTTTTTAGAAAACTCAGAGGTACGGGCCAGGGTTTGAACCTGCACCCTCATGATCGTGAGTCGGTGCCTTACCCACTGAGCCACCACGGCTCTGTGTTGTATAATTATAAGAAAGGCTAATTAAATAGATTAATATTTATTTCGTATATGGTAACAATTGTAATCATTTTAACTTAGGACATTGTCGATGACATTTGATGTTTGTGACGTTTAAAGTAGTATAAATACCCTCTTGGGTCGAATCTCGGCCCTCATTTGATCGTGAACTACAGTGGTGGCCAGAAAGAAGTGTATCGTGAGTTAAGTAATTTATTATTATATCCATATAATTAATAATTATGTATTTGAATATTTTAGTTATAAAACGCTTTGTACCATCCCCCTATAATTTAAATAATTATGTTTGTGGAATCCATTATAATAAAACAATGTGAAGAAGTATTAATGGTATCCTTTACCTAATAAATAATATAACCTTGTACCTAGTTGTTCTTATTTCTTATACCACGTGGATTGTAGTATAACATTTGCCCATTTACTTGATAGTCCATTATAATTTAACACGTGGTGGTTAACCTCACTTTTAAAATATCAATTGAGAGATAAATGAAATTATATATTAAGTCTGCCATTAGATTGCTTTATTAATTATATATTAAGTAAATGCTTTAAATCTATCATCAGAAGTGGGATTGCATCTACTGTCCTAATCAAAGTAATTGTGTGTTTTCAGTATGGATTTCCCGGCATTATAAGATCTTCTCAAGACAATCAAATATGCTGTTTCCGGCACTCGGTGTCAGATGATTTTCGATCCAACAATGAGTGACCTATTATTAATGTAAGTAAATTCAAGGTTTAACTATACACCTAGAAGTAATGGACAATCAACATGTTATGTATAATGTGTAGTGAAACGTCAGATTGGCCGAACGGTTTATATAAAGTACAAATCCGTAAATACCATGTGATTGAATAAGTTAGTAATCTTATGTTATATAAACTTCAATTAATTAAAATATAAATAGTTATTGTTGTATTTAGTAAGGAAGTATCTATATCTTCACATTTACCGTGGGTATATGTATATGTAAAAGATCTGGTAAAGGATCTGAGGTTTGCTATAAGTTGGTGCTGATCAGTTTTATCACCAGCTGATGAAGGGAATCGGTATATCAACGTTAGGTCTTTATTGATAGAAATAAAAATAATTTAGTTTATTCCAGATACAAATAATCCATATATTGTTAGTAGGTACATGAAATTACTTATAAACTAAGGTTGTTAGTAGACAGTAAAACTAAGGATGTTAGTAGACAGTAAAATAATATATATATTAATATTCCGCTGGTCGACCATATACTTGGTGTCAATTAATCTCACCGGCAGCGGGTGAATGTGATTGGCATGTCTATGTATTTGGTATATGCTGTTTGGCAGCAGTTGAAAGGGGCTAACATGTCTATGCAAGTTCAATAATAAGATCTTATTTATAAGTAGTATATTTGCTGTGTGTGTACTTGTTTGGTGTTGGCCTAGCTCAATGACAGCAGTTGAAAGGGGCTAACATGTCTATGCAAGTTCAATAATAAGATCTTATTTATAAGTAGTATATTTGCTGTGTGTGTACTTGTTTGGTGTTAGCCTATCTCAATGGCAGCAATTGAAAGGGGCTAACATGTCTATGCAAGTTCAATAATAAGATCTTATTTATAAGTAGTATATTTGCTGTGGGTGCACTTGTTTGGTGTTGGCCTAGCTCAATGACAGCAATTGAAAGGGGCTAACATGTCTATGCAAGTTCAATAATATAATATGATTTTATTTATAAATATAATATTTTTGGAAAGGACTAACATGTCTATGAGAGTACATGAATATCATTTCTTGGCTGTTGGTTATTAAAATGAATTTGATGAACCTACTAATTTATATAAATCTTATTAAACTTAGTATAATCATTTAGGATATATTTTTGTATTACTTCGAGGACGAAGTACTGTCAGTATGGCCGTGTTAGATTTTAATAAAAATATATAATGATTGTTATGATTGTATAATTATAAGAAAGGCTAATTAAATAGATTAATATTTATTTCGTATATGGTAACAATTGTAATCATTTTGACTTAGGACATTGTCGATGACATTTGATGTTTGTGACGTTTAAAGTAGTATAAATACCCTCTTGGGTCGAATCTCGGCCCTCATTTGATCGTGAACTACAGTGGTGGCCAGAAAGAAGTGTATCGTGAGTTAAGTAATTTATTATTATATCCATATAATTAATAATTATGTATTTGAATATTTTAGTTATAAAACGCTTTGTACCATCCCCCTATAATTTAAATAATTATGTTTGTGGAATCCATTATAATAAAACAATGTGAAGAAGTATTAATGGTATCCTTTACCTAATAAATAATATAACCTTGTACCTAGTTGTTCTTATTTCTTATACCACGTGGATTGTAGTATAACATTTGCCCATTTACTTGATAGTCCATTATAATTTAACACGTGGTGGTTAACCTCACTTTTAAAATATCAATTGAGAGATAAATGAAATTATATATTAAGTCTGCCATTAGATTGCTTTATTAATTATATATCTATACTAATATTATAAAGGAGTAGAGTTTGTTTGTTTGTTTGTTTGTTTGTTTGTTTGCTTGAACGCGCTAATCTCAGAAAGTACTGGTCCGATTTGAAAAATTCTTTCGCCATTGGATAGTCTATTTATCGAGGAAGGCTATAGGCTATATATCATCACGCTACGACCAATAGGAGCAGAGCACCAATGAAGAATGTTTCAAAATCGGGAGTTACTATTTCGTTTTGAGAGCTTCCGCTGCGTACGCTGCGTAAACGGTAAAAGTTTCCCTAAAATGATGTATAACAAAATTGTTCCTCTTTAAAACTTCTAAAAAAAAGTCCGCGATAGCATATATCTATCTATTAAGGTTGGCTCACTATAACCATTTTTATACTAATCAAATTTGTTCGAAAATGAAGCATTATTTGTGAAGGTGTTTTTATAAAGATGATATTAATCCTTATCCAAATAAATACGTTATTCATCACAAGTGTTTAATTTAAAACAAAATTGCCATTTACAGCATTCGATTTCAATGAATATCTTCGGAGATATCGCAAATTTAAAATAGCATCGTAGCAAAATAATTATCAAGTACTGCGCGCACCTTATGTGCCGGGCCGGTGCGGCGCGTGCAGTCATCAGTTGGGTTTGCGAGACCATCCTTCTACATTAACGAAGGGGGTTGAAAGTTATCGTTAGCCCAATGTAACTATTCCACGCGGACGGAGTGGCGGGCAGAAGCTAGTATTATATATTAAGTAAATGCTTTAAATCTATCACACGCCTACTCGCCGAGTATCTATGCCGATATTACAGCTGACCACAATTTTGTTATAACATCTAATCTAATGTATCTACCAACCTGTAATGCAATAAATATCTTTGACTTTGACTTTGACTTTGACTTTGACTTTGACTTTGACTTTGACTTTGACTTTGACTTTGACTTTGACTTTGACTTTGACTTTGACTTTGACTTTGACTTTGACTTCGACTTTGACTTTGACTTCATAACGGTACGCTACGAGATATTTTAGAAAATATTTAAATATCATCTATTCTAAATAATAAAGGCTAACAATTCAAATTGTTATCTGAAGTTAAATATTATCGTGGCTTTAACATAATACATGAAATTCTGTAAAAATAAAGCTGTATATTCAAACTTATTTTAATTTTTTTATTATTAAAGGAATAATATAAATGAAGTAAATTAATTCGATCTATTACAAGTCACGTCACATTTTAAAAACGGGACCCATATGGTTATCCTGGTATATGTAATAGTTATTGAAGGCTCGTGGCGTAAAATGTAGGCAAGGTAAATGACCCAATGGTGGCCAGTTTAAGAAAAAAAAACTGGTTTTTGTGAAATATTACCAAAATTGTGAAAGCTTCAGCACTGAATATAGTGAAACTGTAAAGTCCAGTCCTAATTTAATATTTGTAATGTGTTGCGAGTGAGATACGGCAAAGCTGGATTCAATTAATTTAACAAATAAAAGTTGTAGTTTTGTGACCCAGTCTTGGACAGGGAAAATCCATTAATGGACACCCCAGTCTTAGTCTTAGTTTATCTTAATTTTATAGCCATAAATCAACACATCAAACAAAACAAATTTTGATTTTAATTAAGCAATACTATTTTACAAGTGAAACTTTCTGCTCACCGCCTTAACGATTTCCTTAAGAAAAGCCGTCGTTGTCAATTTCAAATCACTTTACACTTTGTATTCGCGCAAATTTGTACATGTAACTGACTGAATTGAATAAAACGTTAAACTTAGATAGTTTGATGTCTAAAGTCTATGTCACAGTGATCCCAATGTAAAAACATTCGCTTATGTCCGAATACTAGATGTTTCTTTTAATTTTTGGCCATTACTGGTACCGTGGCCACCACTTCCAAATGTCCACTCCGCTAAATGAATGTCTTGAAAAGAACTTGTGCAATAGATATTTTATAATATAGCTAATATGTAAAGTAGTTTGTTAGCTTAATTTAATATTTTTGATTAACTGAGTAAATTAATAAATGAAAGTGTAACGGATAACACACTTACGAATCGGCTGTCATTTATTATGGATTTAATAATTGAAATATAACTTTGCAACTACAACAAATCCTCGGGAAAATTCCAAACCATTAAATTCGTGATTTTGCACAGGCACGTAGGTAAACTATTGTTATTGCGTTAAATAAATTCAACGTAACTTGTGGGCGGGAAATATAAAATCTTTGAGTTTACATTCCAGTTATTTTGATTTATTTATTTTATGTAAAGCAGGTATCGGTGACTACGCGTCACGGCTGTGTGTGTGTTCATACGAGGGCACATCGCGCCTGCCCTGCTCACTGAGCCTTTACAACATCCTTTACAGAATTTCTCTCTGCTTGGTCTAGAACTCTCACCCTTAATACTATTATATGCAACAAATTTCGAGATTTATTCATGTTTTACAACTGATATACATCTAAGTAACTCGTTTGAGCAAATAAATTCGATTATCTGGTTCCTGGTTTCCTTGATTATAGATTGTCATAATTCATTTATTTATGAAACGTGTTTTAAACACCTTTCAATTTAAAGGTTAATAAGTAGTACCTATAACTTAATTTCTGTGGATTATACCTTCAAATATTCCTTTATATACCCAATTGGTATTCCGTTACAAAGTTGTGGTGAACCAGTCCTTATAATAACAAATGTACATTTCATTTTTCGAATGAGATTGTTTACTAAATAAAGGGTAAATAACCAACAGCTATTCTTTACCGTTGAATTTGGTTGAGCCTTATTTTGCTCTACCATCTACTGCTGAAAGGGTTAAAACACAAACACAACTGACCCTCGGTTATTTTTATTTTCATAAAAATGTTACCAATCTTTTTTATCTCGCCACGTTACCCCTTTTTTTAGTCTTATAGTGACAAATAGGCCCGACCCGCTATGTGACCAAACAAACATTATGCTTTAATAAATAAATATCCTGGGACATTTTTCACACACGGCCAATCTGATTCCAAACTAAGCAGAGCTTGTGATATGGTAACCAGATAGCTGATATACTACATATACTACTTTTAAATACATACTTATATAGATATTTACATCCAGACACAGGACAAACAGACATATTCATGCATACAAATGTTTGTCCTGGGTGGGATTCGAACCCACGACCCGCGGCTTGAGAGTCAGGGTCACTAACCACAAAGCCAACCGGGCTGTCAAACTTTTTTTTGCTTTGAATTCTTAAAGCGTAGATATAAATCACTATTCAAGTTAGTCCTATGGGGCTTCCGCTTTTAAATCCTATCTATCACAGTTTAATTAACCCTCTGATTAAATTGTTATGAGAGCACCTTCACATGCATACCCATATGGAGCATATTGAACACTGTTATAAGGTCGGCTCTCAGTTTATAAGGGCAATTTGGGGTTTTTAATCATTATCGCACGGCAGAGTGCATAGTGGTGGCGCGGCCGATAAGCGCAGACCGGGCAAAGCGCTGAACCGCAAGTGCGGCGGCGGCACGGGCGGCGGCGGCGGCAGTCACAGTCGGTTGGCAAGCGCGGCCACACGCGCCTACCGCGGCCGAACGCCGCCCGCCGCCGCTTCCGCGCCCGCGCCCGCGACCGCGTCCGCACTCGTCTCACTCCGTGACACATCCTCAGGTAAACAACCGCCAATACGCGCCATGTTCACCTGACATAATCCACCATCCCTTCCTGAAGCGAACCCTACCTGTGTGTACCTCGAACGATCCAAAACAAATGATATCAAAGCCTCTCTCTGATATTATGAGACATCTTATTTTTATCCGAAATTGAGTGCCAGTTGTCGATTTGGAGTGGTAACAAAAATTTGATGCTTTGTTTTAAATGAATTATTTTTGTTGTGCCAACAGATGTGTCACACTATTGTTATAACACTCATTTAACTCTGTACACTGTTCTATGGATTTACCTAAATTGTTCAAACTCTACCTTCAAACTAATGTTAACGATGATGGAGTTGAAAATGAAGAAGTGGGTTCTGTGCAAATTAGCTAAAGATATCTCTATATAATGGATATAGGGTTGTGAGCCGACGTGAAAACCTAAATCAAAACAACCTTTTGAAGACGTAGGTCTCCACCTTACGGTTGAACAGCTTAGTTATAATATCGCAAACTAGAGTCCTCTTATCGTTGTAGACCTTGAGATGAGGCGGAATCCTATCTGCTTATCAAGATTAATAGGATGCTCGATAATACTTTCAACTTGTATGTAGGTACATGTGTCTTGCATGTTTAATTTGATCATAGTATTGGATCGTAAATATTTCAAATACCATCCAAATCCAAATACTCAAATGTAAAATAAATACGCCAAAGGATTCGGAAATAACAAGACGAACGACATAATGACAGACAACAAAATGGCAATCGTGCGAAATAAATTGTCGTTATCATCACATTGAGAATTCGATTTGCTCTTCACGGAGCCAATTCTTTCAAATATTATGTTGATCCTAGTGTAAAATCTTTATGTTATAATGATTGTATATAATTATCTTATCTTGTATGTATTTGCCAGTTATACTCAATGAATAAGATTATCATTTTTACTAGGGGTCATGTCTCGTGTCTCGGTTTTCTAGACGTAATTTGAATACCTATCCAATTTTCCAATGCTGATCTGGATTTTATCACTAACATCTGTTACACGCTTCAATTGATCGCTGATATCTAGACGTAGAGACATTTATTTATCAGTTGACATTTACATCAACTTGAAAGCAGTCAACGATAAGTAAACTCATGGTTAAATAGTATTAGATGGCACAAAACATTTAGAATCCATTCTATATAAGCCATTTTTCATACTTTTGTCGAAAAAATGGTAGTCGCAAATTCAAAATGGTCAATTATAAGTTAAAAGCTATTTAAAGACCTTTTTAACATCATTAATGTAATGTAAAATTTTGTTGTGTGAAAATACTTAGGTACTTATACGAATTACCACTATATCGGAAAAGTGGGTCAAAGAGACTACTCGTAAATTTCAAGCTTAAATCTTTACCTCATAATCTTACATCTTTAACACCGTTTAAAAAAGGTTGTACCTACCTATAAATCGCTTATTTATAAACTTGGAAAACAATTAAATATAAGAGCTATTAAATTTTTCAATCTTAACAAAAACCTGCTGCTGTAATTAAGCGGAATCTCGTTCCGTCATCAAAATTGGATTATATTCTAATTGCTTCGTAATACCGATACAATTTTAAGAAAGCAGTAGATATATTTTTATGACAAATACAGTTGGTGACGTGGTTGATTTAGTGGTCATAAATTTATATTGTTAACATCATAAAATGTCAATATTGGCGTATAACGCATCATGCCTCAAACTGTTTTCTACTAACGATTCCCACTTGGACAACTTAATTTTGGAGTGATCTTCTTAATATATATTAATACATCGTGACAGTTATGAATAAATTGCATCTGACCTCGATTACAAATCATCAGTGTTTATAAAAAGCTACTTAATCTTAAAAACAACATAAAAGTAATGCAGAAATATGTGGGATTAAATTACCCTTGCGTTATAAAAGCCTTAGATTATATTACAGGCATTATGCCAATATTTTAGGTTCATTCAATATTTTTACATAAGAAACAAACCCCACATTAACATTTGAACCATAGATTTCTAGAATCATTCGTTAATTACGCAACCTTTGTCTACAAAGCGAAACTACCAGTCAAGGTGGGTGAATACCTGTTTAACTATTTATTGTTTGCGTGGATTGTTGTGATCTTTTGTGGGCATTTTACGCTTACCCATTTCGTAATTAAAACAAGAGTGGGCCTACTTCGTGTAAAAGGGTAACAAAAAAGGTGGAATATAAAACTTCCGTCAGTCATTACAGGGAAAGCTGCCATCATTTTAAAAACAGTCGTTTACGTTTAAGGAAATTAAGCATATTAACGCTAAGCGTGATTTATTACGGCAAAATATCTAAGCTATTATCATAAGGTTTAACCGTTAAAAATATTTTTTATTTATACCCAACCTATACATGTTATATTGTGCAAACTTAGTTTACTATTATGGATTGGAGCTTCGCATTTCACACTCTGTATTTGACATGCAAACCACAAAATGTACCTCAACCAATTTATCGGAAGGAAATAGTTTCTTCTATTTTTCTTAAATTTATAATCATCAACACTTTCTAAATAAACAATTCGTAAAAATGAAGATCGATAGTATTTACCTTCATCCTATAACTAGCGAATATGGGTTTTATCAAGATACAATTTTCAATCGTTTTATTTTCTTGGAATGTAGTTGCACTTGTGCAAATTGGAGTATACCCCTCAAGCTATGCTCAAATTAGAATATCTCCACGGTTTCTCATTAGAGACAGACTTCTCTCGGTTACTGCAGCACAAAACACGATTCAAATGTCACTAGGTTCTGCCTTGGTTTGGACATCTTTTTAGTGTATTTCACCCACATTCTTCACGTAAATCAACATAATGATTCTGAATATTGAGAATATTGCAACCTTTTCTGCTACAATCTCGTGCTATTTAACTCTGTTAATATAATCCAAATATATCTAGATGATGATTGAACTAGAATAAACAATTTCCTGACTCTTGATCAGATCTTGATATATTTCATGTTTCCCTCGTTGTTGTGCAGTCATAGCTGAAATATTTGGTTTGAATATTCACATCAAGTGTCTGTACTAATTTAAGCTTCCAACTAAGTTCTCTTACTCGGAGAGTTTCTCTATACATAACAATCTTAATAATTTGATTACCGGTACTCTAAACTTTGAATGCAAATACAATAAAGCGCAATCTCGACTATCCCCATTTATCTACCCGATAGCAATCTGAATAGTCTTCGATATCGGGGTGCTTTTATAAACTGTAAGTACTTAGCGGATGCTCTGAACGATTGTCTCCGCGAAAACGTTGAAATCGTTAAAAGCCTCGGTGCTTTCTGAGTCGTTATTCCATCCTTTGGAAAATATTATGAAACGTCACAGTTTACGTTACTTGAATTAAGAATGTCTACCCTAATTAGATGGGATACCGACCAACATTGAAATGGTAACTCTTTTTAATGTTAAATTTTCAGTTTTTGTTTTAAATAAACGTCTATGAATACAAATATCGGTATATATACATAATATGTGTATTATAAAGTTTTTTTTTACGTTTACGATGCAATTTTTTTTCATCTCAATAGTAGATATAGTATAGGTAGATAAACTTGTGTTACTAACGCTTTACGTTATTTTATATAATATTTATGTTTGTGACACATCTCTGACGTAGTAAGTACGTCAAAAACGCGACTATTGGAAAATATATACCTACCTATTAGTAAGTTCTGCGGGTTTTCTTGTTTTATTGTTTTCTAAAACATAACAACAATGCCAGAATATTGTATGCGTGAGCGAATTTTTTTCATATCTTTCCAGCTGCTAAATGCTAACTATAACATACAAATGTTTCAGATATAGAACATTCAATATAAATTTTCTTTATACAGACAATGCATATGTGTCTGGTTATTATTCTATTTAACTGAGAGACTCATCACTTCGTGTAGGTTATGATATCAAGAAACTCGCTAACGCAAGTTTCATTAAAGAGTTATGTAGTTTTGGAGATTACCGTTTACGTGGTAACTTAACGCTTAGTAATAGTTGGTATAGTAGTGGGGTAGCATTTATGATAGTGTATAAGAGAGTAGGTAGGTATTTCCGGTGATTTATATTTACGTGTAAGATCTTTTTATTATTCTTTGACGTCTAACGCCCGATGTTAATAATCTATCTCCAATCCGTAATTAAAACCAACGTGTTGTCAAAATGGACGGATAGCTTATTGGCAAGCAAAAACTATAATTTTCGAACAGATCTGATCGATCGTAGATCGAAAATGGATTGATATATCAATCTTAGATAGCAAAAAATTGATCAGGATTGATTATTGACATCGGGCGTAAGACTCATGTGTATTTCTGCCATAATTTGTCCAAAAATCTAATAGCTTAGTGACTTTCAAAATTTCAGCCTTTATGTCAGTTTAGGCCCTTCATAAATGTTCCCATTAAGGTTAAAGCTACTGAAGTTACCTTGGGCGTTAGCCTTCAACTGATAAGGCCCAGTAAGAAACGTCACTAACAAGGTAACATTTTGAAAACATAAATCTTCTATGCCTATTGTTGACATATTAACGTCAATCAATTGAAGTATTTTGTGTTTATTCGTTAATTATTAAATTGGAAGTTGAATAATAACTATAAAGTGCCAATCTATGTATTATAATAATATCTATATATTTAACTACTTAGGTATATGTCAAATCCAACAGTAACAGCCACAAATATGAAACCCAGTTCAAATGAAATATTACGAGGTTTGTGTCGGGTTTGAAAAAAAAAACATACATTTTTTTTTATATCTCAAGTTAAGTTAAGCTGGGCTTATTCGACGAAGTGAAGACGACGTTTGCGTTTTTTCTGTTTTTGCGTGGAGGTAATCACAGCTTCGTCACCCCTAGGCTTGATAACCCAGGGGTAGTGACGTCATATACCGTGGCGAACGGCACGGTTACAAATCTTACAGGGTGATTTAGCTTTTGGTGAAAACATTGTTAGGAAAACCCCACAAATTAGAAACAATTAAATATTTAGGTATGTTTTATGTGAACTAGACTTTGTGCAGTTACATTTTTCAGCCAATTCACTACCTATATATTGTGATAAGGGGAAAATTCAAGCTTATCAGTGGAACTATACTATAAAAATAACTCATGAATGAAAATAAATTAAAGCGTTTTATATGCGTTCAATCAGAACCATTGAATGTATTGTATTCTGTGATATACCTAAGTATGTTGGCGCAATATAATATATGTACGATTAGGTAATGCTCAAGAAAATCACTTGAAATAAAGTTCACGGTTCTTATTAAAAATATATCCAAACATTTTTTCAACCTTAATAATATTCACGAAAACATTTATTCGAAACCTTGATCATTACGAAAGGAAAGTCACTAATCCAATTGAATCTTAAGAGACTTTGAAAGCATTTTCACACTTTTTGTTCTGGAACAATTTTTATACTTTTTAAGGTTAACAAGCTATGACGCCATATCGGAATGGCCTAAATATATTTATTAAATCTTAAGCATTTGTGAATCTCTTTTCAATGGTAACTCGGAAATGATTACACAATTAAACATTATACAATTTAAAAATTTAATTGATATAAATTAGTAGGTAGGTACGTCTCGCAAAAGGTGAGTTGATTCATTATTTTTACTGAGCAACACATGTTATCTGTAAAACTTATTAGTGATGTGCATAATTAAGCCTTTCGTGACCCTGCAGTTTTGACCTCATACCTACTACGTATTCAATTCAAATTACCCTTCAATGACTAAGCACACTATTGTATGAATATATTCAGTTAAATTTATATAGCTTACCTGAAAATTATTTGTATACGACATCTTAATTAGCATTTCAACATAACATTTATAACTAACTCAAGCTAAATAAGCAAAAAAAACTAATCGTGTTAATCTAGGAAGTTGGAAGTTTGGAAGAAACACCAAAAAACAAATGATTATTTCACACATTTTGTCACTGTTTTTAATGGCAACATATGTTGAGTCATTCAATATTTATTTTCAGTTCTGTACGAACAAATGTTTCGATCCCAGAACACCTGCTACATTTAAACAATAACAAAATATGTTTTTAAGGTTAACTTGTGGTTACATTCATATAATATTCTACATATCTATCTGAATCTATCTATAACTATCATGAATGTTGTAAATTATTTATAAAATGTTTTGATTTGTTTTATGTTCTCATTGTTAATGCCCACCAACTTTGAGTGGGAAAATGTTACGACACCGTTTATTTCCACTACATATTTTCATTGTAAATGGATATTTCAGTTTCAAACATTTTATTTATATAATATATTTTTGGATATTTACGAAGTGCCTATTGTATATTAATATTTCTTGTTATTACGTTCGACGATAGTTTTTGTTTGGAGGATCAAAGTTAGCAACTGTAGATAAACTGAAGGATATTACTCAATTACTTACTTACCGTATTTATTTATTATTATGTAGTTGAAACTTATGAATCAAACTTAGCATATTGATTTATTATTTGATATTGATACCAAATAGTACCTACTAGGTACATTGAACTTCATTTGATTGATCTGTGTTTTCTTTATGTGTTATTTATAGTGTTCTAATGTTAAAGTATATTTATTATATCGGATGAGTCCAGTTTATAAGATAGTCTTTTAGTAGGTACTCTATGATGAAACAAATTTAAAATTTCTTTGATATATTACATATATCTGAGTGGTTTCTAAATTCTGAATAGTGTACAAAGTACCTAGTTAGGTAGATATTTTAATGGAGGTACATTTTTAAAACAGTTTTAAAAGTAAATATAATTATTTCGGAATGTTTTCAGAGTTGAGAACTCAACAGCTATTTAAAGAAAACATCATGAACATTTTATAAAGATTTAAACCGCAATGTACATAAAATAACTGCAAAGTGTGTAATGTACTTATTTATGCGTCCTTCGTGATATAAACTATATTTACACGCATGAAAACAAAAAATATCTCAAAACGAGGATCAAACTTAAATTCACGGAATTCCATAAACCGAAAACAAAGGTCTAAACAGAAATAAAGAAGAATTTGTTAGTAAATAGACTTAGTAAATATTGTAATATTTATTAATCCAAGCATACAAGGAAAGATAACAACAGCGTATTAATTTGGGAAGATTAAATAATGTTATTTATTTTGCATTCAGTTCTTATCTTATAGTCCTTTTCGACTTTTGCTACTATGATTTATGTTACTTTGTCTTTGTAGGAAAGTATGAGTTTCAGTCTGTTGTTGTGAAACGGAATAAATTAGGATGATGCAGTAATAACTGAGTTTACGATATCTTTAAAAATAAAACGAACTATTCAATGTTTTAGGCCAAAACGCTGTTTAACCTAATAGATAAGTTTCCAAGTGCTCAAAGAACTCCCCATAACATTTTTTAATGTATAACTTTTTACTTTATGTAATAAAATTATTTAATTAATTAATTATTAAGGACTCATCTGGGTAAATTATAAAATTATTAAATTCTGATATAAATACACGCTACAGATTAAAACACATAAAGCCAGACATGCGTTAATGAAAAACAACTTTTACCGCTTTATTAAAAAATACTAAATCAAATATAAATTGTTTGATTAAAAACGATGACCGATTTTGTATACAGATTAACTATGTTCATTTTGATACAAATACCAGTGTGTTTTTGATATACCTAGCTTATGTTAGGAAACATACGATGTTGAGGCATAAGCTTCCCCTTTCAAAGGACAGGATTATGGTCATATCTGGTCCAACGCAACCATTCGACCCAGTGCGGTTTGCTTGATTTTAATTTTGAATTACCTACTTTCTGTGTTGGCTTTTGTGTACCTATATTTGTAGGTGCGGATTACATGCGTTTTAAAAGCCCGTTATAATGTAGAGCCTAGGTTCATTGAAATTGATATTTATGGATTTATAGATTATTTTCTATAAATTGTTTCATTCATAAACGTACCTAAACCATGGACTTGATGTTTTTCAATCATTCTAACTGAATGGCCTAGATAGCTTGCTAACCACATTCATTAATAGATACTTAAACAACCATTTATTATATATGTAAAACATGTTAACATAGAATGAATGCCGATCTAAAAGTTCAGCAGAAGCCGCCGATCACAATATTCCAAAATAAATCTATTCAGGCAGAAATTGCTTCACGAAATTTGTATTGTATTGTAGCAGTACACAAAATAGGTAGGAAATTGTGCCAATTCAATATCGAATAGGATCGAAATTAAATATCGGACACAAATAAAACCTCTCGCCAAAGTTAACTAAGCAATAAAAATATAATTTGTTCGTTAACGGGGCTACAGAATCTCGGATAATTGTTTCTTTTGGATAAGTAATTTGGATGGCTTTAAAAAGTTATTAATTGTTTAACATGTTATTAGTTATTAAGATATTTTCTTTTACTTATTTTATAGTTTACCTTGTGACTTAGTTTACCTACAGGTTCCTATCGTAATCTTTGTTCATACTTAATTGAGTAACTAACTCTTCACAGCTCGTGACCACGCTGTTTACAATTCCACTTCAATATACCTACGATACTGTAGAAATATCTTATGACAAAGCCTCACGACTACGAACAATTATTATATTGTGTCAACCATACATATTCGAGAAGCATTTACATAGTAGATTTTATTAAATGAGGACATACTTTTCTAATGAATGTTCATTTAATTCCTTTTTTACTATGTGTAGGCTTATAGTCCACCACAATCCTACTATGGTAGGGATTACGTGGTCAAAGGTGGTTTGTACTAAAGCCTAGAAGAGAATCACAGCTGGCGGAATACACCTAAAGGTGCTTGTGGCGTTTAACTAAAGGATGATAGAAACGAACGTGGAACCTTTACCACAGCATTCGATCTAGCTACCCATAATTTAAATTTTTGAACACCCTTCAATCTTTACAATATTTATAGCATTAACATTTAAATAGTGACGCATGTTTTATTGCGACGGGAAGGTAAGCTTTTAGATTATTTTAAATATTTATGCCATAACTAATGTACGTACTTATCTGTTATTTCATGAGGATGATGGCATGAAATTGACGTGTAGTAAGTAGGTATGTATTTCTACCATAATTTACAAAAAGTTTCAATGCGTTTTTTATATTGGTTTCATTATTACTTACAAAGATTTTTAAACAATATTTTTTGATACTTGAATATTAGACATATAATCTTAATGTATTATGTTCGTCTACTTTTCCCCGTTCGTACAACCTCGACCTTCAAAGTTAAAGTGGAAAGCATTTTCTTGGCAAGCGTATTATTTGGCTCCGTCATTGCTACTTTTTTCGTATTTACATACAATAAACAAAATACGCAAGCCTATAAATATTATCAGACCCAAATTTAGTAGTACCTAATGTCAAATCTTAATACAAAATTAAATGAACTTAAATAAACTGCTTACTTAATTAAAACTTATTTAAACGCAATCTAAAATGCTTACGAATTTATGATTGTAAACTATATCATAAATATAATTTACATTGAAGATATCGAATTTACTCTTAATTCGGATCATAATGGACGTGACCTTGAAATCCTTCCTTTGAAGGTAAAAGCAATTTGTGTTAATAATTATATTATTACATAGCATCTTTAAATGGAAACATTAACAAAAATTATGTTTTCTCTTATGTAAACTATTTGTTTGTTTTAATATGGCACTGAAACTGCCGTTAAAAACTCGATGCCAACATGTTCTTGAATAATGTTAATGCTACTATTGTCACAATACACTAACAGTTTTGAGAGACTGTTAAGACTTACTTTCCGCATGAAAAAATATCGAAGTAGCCTTCTAAATCACTCGCATGCGTGAAAGTAAAAACGTGACTTGTTAACAACGTAATGTAGCTATATTACTGCGTAAATACACTAAATTATTCTCTCGACAAACGCCGTAATAATACTCGTTTCAAAGAGACTGTCTGACGATCTGCATCAGTTAGACATGACAGGTGATTGACTCATGATATTTTTTTTTCGAATTGGTGGGCTTGTATAAGAACAGAGAGATAATAAACTGATACAAGATGGATATGTAGATAAATAAAGATCCTTCCCAATTGAAAGACAGATGGAAACCTGATGACTTTGTAAACCAATCGAAGTAGCTACATACAATATGCTCGTTGTTTTGTTTATATCAAAGTATGTTTGTTATAAGTTATGGTTAATGCAATTTTTCAGACCAAAATATGTGAAAACAAAATTGGACTTTTAATTGCCAATGCTGGGTTAGCCACCTGTACAAAAAAATTAATTGTTGTGCTTAATTAACGCCTACGACACACAACAGGTAGGTTAAATAGCATTGTATTAATTTAAAATATTTAAAAAAATTGCCTTGAAAAATTCGTCTGCGGGGTCAGCTATCATGACCGTTTTACCCGGGTCCACGAGGGAGGGATTTTCCCGAAATGAATAGTAGGTACCTACTTATCGCCTGTTTAAGACTTCCATAGCTAGAATATACACTGCATTACTTACCAGCAATATTTCCACTGAGTTTCCCGGACGTTGCTCCTACATTTAACCATGCTTTTTCACTTTGTTACATCAACATAAAAACGGAAATTTTATATTTTTATGGTGATATTCATCCCATGGATTAGGGTGTTTAGAAGGTACGCCTTCATTTTCAGTCGTGAGTGATATAGATTCTTATCTCGTTAGGTATTCCTATTACTAGCACAGCCGCTGTTTCACGACTGTGCTAATAAATGAGGCCGGTCACCCGTGGTTTTGAGCAAATGAAACAAGTGATACCTTATTAGAGTCATAAACCAACGGCATTCTTATGTTAAACAATTCAACATCTATCTTAGATTGTCCGCGTCTAATTCTAATATTAAAAATTTATTCACATTGAGAAAATACATTATTACTATGACTTAGATGTTCATATGTGTGAACTATTTCCTTATAAACAACATACCAATTTAACCGCGCTTTACGTAAAATTCACATCATCCAAACTCCTCTCTAGATTTTTATTTTGTCCGAATTGATTAAATTTACCTTTTTTAATTTTGGCTAATTAATTGATTGATTATGTAAATATATCCAAGGGGCAGTGTAAAGTGCTAACATGATATAAATTAGTCCAATCTGGAACACGACGGTGCCGTCTTGACTTACCTCTAAATCGATCGTAAGTGAATTAACCGTTTTGCTGATGAGGAAGCGATTCAGATTTACTCATCCTGTAAATTGAAAAATAATATTACAGAACGTGCTGAAATTTTAATTAATCAATCAATATTTAGTGGGAAAATTTAATAAGCTATGGGTACATTGAAACCCCTCTGCAAATACAAAATATTCTTAGCGACAGGAAATATTCTTGGTAACAGGACCTTGGGGAATTCCGCCGGCTAATTACATGAATAGTAATTCAAAACAATTGTCGAACAATGAGACATTTGGGTTATAAATGTTATAATTTATACTTAAGCAACCATGAGGCACACCACCGTACCTATTAACGGCTACTAGATATCTACTTCGGTATCTACGTCATAGAAGTATTTCATTCACAAGGGATAATATCGATTTATCGTAAAATCGACAATATCTAAGTTCATATGCTTCGATAACGAGACTAAGCCATTCAAACCTCCTCACATAACTTCCGACGTCAATTGTTTGTCTCCACATTATCGAATTACTTTGAGTGCTTCCACAATATAAAGGCAATAATAATTATAGATTTACCAATTCGTGTAGCGATGGTAATTTGTACACATTCATGAAAATTACGGGCTTTTGAAAGTATAGTCGAAGACCCGCATAATCAGTGTTTCCAACTTGGCTATTTCCAAATATGCTAGCTTGTGTGACTTTTTGGTGTACCTATATTTATTTTTTTAGTAGCGTTATCATTTCCCCGCTTATTTTAGACTTGTACCTTATCGTGGTTTAACGTTCCCGGCGAAGCATTTTTAAATTTCAATATGATTTGTAATACCTATCTATTTACAAAAACCAATATATAATACACATTTTACGTGTTCCAAATTCAACAGCTGTGATATGTTATACATACATTGACAATGAAGTTTCCACAATTAGGATTCTTGTTTTGGGCCACTTTGGTACGCGACCATAAAAACAAGGTATTGGCATCCCTAATTCAGTAGTAGCACATCAATATCAAAACGTCAGCCGACATTATCGCTTGTAGGTAACCCTCCCGACCTTGTGATTTATGGCTACATATTTCACAGTAATGTACAAATCCCGAGGTCTATTCGAATTGCTTCGATGTTTCATAGGAAACGGTTACTAGAGTGGTTGGTCAAAAAATGGGACTTATTGTCCTTGGTACTTGTAGTATAAGATTATCATAACAATTTTCATGAATTGCCTTGCCAGTAACGTAATAAGTAACGATAATATAATTGGATTATGTATATATCATCATTAAGACATGATGCCTATCAAATGGAAGCATAAATAGCAACACATTTGCCTGCGCTAATTATAACTGACATAATTATGCAAATGTAACTGCTCGGCTCGATCGAGCCCGGAACTAGAATTACGTATTGATACGCATGGAATTACATATTGGACAAATACAACGTTGGAATTATCTGGTTTAATCAACGGAGAACAATGCATTCAGGTATAAAGGTTTACGAGAAACTAAATTCCCATAGGTATATAGTACCTACTCATTCCAGTTTTATAGAACAAAGCGGTATTGTATCATACCTATATATATATTTCGTCATATTATTGAGATGTCATATACTTAATGGTAATTATGGATGAGTGACAGATTTGGTTGGTTGGTACTTACATGTTGGTCGCTAGCGATGGCACCGAGCCGCCATAATTAACTTTTGACATATTGACATCTGGATCCATCCACAGTCAGTGCATGCATCCGGATGGATCGGAATTCTATATTAGGCACTATTATCATCGTATTTACGTTTTTTACATATAGTGCTAGATTGCTCTTGTACATTTATACCTATCATTTTGCATTTTAGAAATTTAAATTACACATAATCGATCCTTTACTCACGACCATCTAATTTAGTTCATAGCTAATAGAAATAATGATATTGATGATGATGATGATGATTGGTCCGACCGATTTCGGCCATGGCGACCACTTTGACTCCTAGTCAGACTGGCGCTGATGCACCCGAAGATGGCTTATGTAGCCTATCTTCACGGCAAAACTGCGTGCACATAATAATTATATTAATATACCTACTAACACATAACAATTAATATGTCTATTAATTCACACTAACATGTAAGACTAGGTCCATATTTAACACTATGGCGATCACCCCAATGGATTTCACTCCAATATTTACTATCATTAACGTGTTTTCAGTCCGCGGTTGCATCAGCGTTCCCGGGGGATCTCCTTGAATTTATTCCAATTTTTCCACCCCTTATTGAGATAACAACACATTTTGGCATTCATTTTTATTTATATAGATTATTTACTTCAGAAATGTGAGCACTAAAGTGCTATGTACGACTTCCTGTCATAAGCTATCCAATTTTTCTATCGCCGTAAAGAACATCATGAGTCTTATTTCTAACGACACATAGAGTCCCTTTCGGGTTTTTGCTCTGACCATTTTTAATGGCTGTCTTTTCAGTTTTACGAGCTAGAGATTTTTAGATTTTCATCTTCACATCTCGAGGCTTATATCTAAGCCACATAAAACGAACCTGCCAATACGATGTCGAGAAAGTTCTCCCGTTTACTGTATCACGTAATTAAGAGTACTTAATCTTGTTCCTTTCTTCAGACTTCGCTTCAAACTACATATAAAGACTGCAAGGATCAAACTTTTTCTTCTTACGACTTTCATATTATTCTATAGACAGCAAACAGGAGCTATTGTATTGCGTAATTTAAAGATTAGCTCACATATGTAAATACATTATACAGTAATTAGCAGTATGCATCAAAGTATCGTGTCAGTTCAAACGTATATGTCATAAGCACATGCCAACTTCCCATAAATCAGTTTAATGTCGAACTATAGTGTGGTTGACCTAGTTGGGCTTTCATCGATAAATATCAAGAAAGGGTTAAAGGTTAACAGAAATCAAAACTTCCATAGGTAATCATAACATTATTCTAGGGCTTCATTATTCATGTTAAATGTTAATTTGTTACCAAGTACCAATTACCAGCATGTTATTTTTTTCATTAAAGGGAAATGAGATGCAACAAATATTTTAATCAGTTAACAAGCTTTGGTAAATAAAAATTATTTTCATATCTAATACATAAAAAACTTAATTAATCACGACTCACATACTCTGATGCCAACAAAACAAACTTTACAAAATTATTAAAGAACTTAATTAGAAAAAGTCAAACTTGAATAGCAAACTACAGATGAGAACCAAATTGGTTTAGCGTTGAAAGAGGTAACATTTTATTTTTAAAATGTAAATCATATTTTAGTTTTAAACCATTTTCATAAATGATTAAACTCTAAAGAAACTTTTAAAGCAAGATTAGTGATCATGCCTTTATGTTGTTGGCACATGGAACACTTTGAAATACGTTTTCAGAATATTCTCCTTTACGTACTTCGATTATAACCCACACACAAGATGGTGAGCAGTAGGTACTTTATATACAAAACCACTTTACATACAAAAATACGATACAGTAACCGCTTCCCATCAGGTGGGACCGTATGCCTGTTTGCCACCTTAGTGGTATAAAAAAAATTTGGTCCCTTTGGCTATATAGGACTAGCGCGAACTTTAATTATAATAGGTATGTAACAAGTTTAATAGTCAATGGCCATTATTAGAACAACTTTCACGTTTTAACCTCATTATTAAATATAATAGCCAACCTCACTTACAAAATCAATAGGGCGATTAAAATAACATTTATTTTTCTTTAACAACAGACCTACCTACAACTATTACCTGACTTACATAGATTCACTTTATTAAATGATCATCTAATCTTTATTATTTGAGCATGACAAAGACCTAGGTATAGGTACAATTACATCATTCTTGATTTGGTGTATTTAATCCTATAGAAAATCTTCAATCCTTCACCTTGATTATTTTATTCTAGCGTTTTGATTAATTTCTTTAGCTATAACAATTTACGCACAGAAACTATAGAGCAAATAATTTCTATAATGCGCCATGCCTAATGTTTCATCATGATGTTTAGCCGTCAAATTATTTCTTACACGCTACATATCACCTTGAAAACTGATATTATCGAAACAAATGACCGTTATTGATATAAATGCGTAAACTTTTATTCTCATTTTTCGAGGCTTTCGGATACTAATAATTTATATAGAACTTTATTTCGAATGTATGGGTTACTTCGTAACTCTGACATAAAACAGTATGTCTCTCTCTAGAAATCAAGTTCTATTACTACTTACTACTAATTTCTTACATCTATAAAAGAGTGTGTCCAGACCAAATTGAACTGATATAAAAAAAATATAAACCATCACTACTTTTTGCACCTAGTTACCACTTTGGTACGGAACCCAAAAAAGAAAATTAAACGTAGTGAAATATAATAATTTTATAAATTTATATCGATTGTCGTTTTAAGCGAAGGTATATATTTTTTTATTGAAGAATTAATTTTTTTCTGAAACAACGATCACGACTATCCAAAAGAGATTTTAGTAAACACTTGTTTGATAAAATTCAATTACAAAATTTGCTTAATTAGCTATTCTAATGAGAAGACTTGGGCTGTCTTATGTAAATTGAATAACGTGATAATGATAACAGTCGCACGTTTATTGTTTAAATACACTATAATGGAAATACACAAATTAAGTAACGTATTTATTGTACACAAATTTATTACGTACCTTATCAATTGTATAAGATACTTTAGTAGCGTGTTACTAATTGGTATTTCGACAAATTAAAAACTTTATCTTATCTGGCTACCCAGCCGGTGTTCGTTGTTGCATGGTCAGTGATAGGGAATGAATAGTCACGCACGTTCGTTGGGTCTTCCGTTACGGCTTGACGGGTGGGGGGTGATAGGTCAGACTGCTAGCTATTAGAACGCGACGTACCTCGTACGAATCAATTACGATAATTTCTCGTCTCTTATTAATCGGCAGTTAAATATACTTGAATGAAATGTTTATTGGAATAAGTAAAGAACAATAACATATTATGCGACAATATGCAAACGATGGTATCTTCAAAAGTAAAAGAACTGTGTCGCAGGCACCAACATGCCTATCCTATAACAATGTTGTGCTAAGCTATATAAATACCAAACAAAAGTATGTTCTAAATGTTGCTATTCAGCTTTCAAAATACTAAACACATTTTATAGAAAACACGGTTCAGTATGTTAGGGCTTAGTTCCGAACGCTATTGTTCCACCTACTTTGCTTGCGGCTGAAATCGAGATTGGAAGCATTGGCGCGAGCACACAATTTTCTCGTAGGTATATAGTTTTTCTTCTTGAGCTTTATGGTTTTAGTAGGAACTACTTTTTCCCTTGAAATAAACTTCAGTTGTGTTAATAACTCAGCAGTGGAATGAAACAATTGTCATTGTAAATCACCATATATTTATTGGCCTGTTTATGTAAACGTGTCCAAGATATTTTATTATACGTTTTTGAATACAAACACACAAATTGTAATTAAAGTCGTCATGCGGAATAAGTGAATGTCAGAGTTCAATTTGGGCTCGTCTCGACCCCGTCTCGTGGGTATATAAATTTAGCTGCGAGGAGGTTAAATTAGGTGGTAGATAGGCAGGCCCCGACGGTGTGCCAGGGGTCGTCCTAGCGATTGCGCTGGAGGAGCTCGGCGAAAGGGTGAGGTCCCTGTTCTCCGCGTGCATGGGGCAGGGTCGATTCCCCCGGCGGTGGAAAACGGGCAGACTCGTCCTTCTGCAGAAGGACGGTCGCCCGGCCGGACAGGCGTCGTCGTATCGCCCGGTGGTGGTAATCGACGAGGTGCCCAAGTTGTTCGAGCGTGTGCTCGCTGGGCGCCTCGTCGAGTCCATGGATCCGGGACTGGACGACGCGCAGTTCGGCTTCCGCCGGGGTCGGTCGACCGTGGATGCCGTGGCGCGGGTCAGGGACCTCGCCGAGGGGGCCGTCTCCCAGGGGGGCGTGTTGTTTGCGGTGTCATTAGACATCCGCAACGCATTTAACACGCTACCCTGGGAGACGATCAAAGAGGGACTGCGGTACCACGGCGTACCGCAGTACCTCCAGGAGGTCATCGCCGACTACTTCGTCGGTCGGGACGTAGTGTTCCCGAGGGGGGAGGGCAGCAGCGGCCCTGGGAGGAGGGACATGACGTGCGGTGTTCCGCAGGGGTCGGTCCTCCGACCGCACCTGTGGAACATCGGCTACGATTGGGTGCTGCGCGGTGCAATGTTGCGAGGGGTCAGTCTGGTGTGTTATGCAGACGACACCCTCGTGACGGCCCGCGGCAGCACCTATCGTGAAGCCTCCCTCCTCGCCACGGCTGCTGTGGCGCAGGTGGTGGGGAGGATCCGTGCCCTGGGGCTCGAGGTGGCCCTCAATAAGTCGGAGGCCCTGGTGTTCCATGGGCCCCGACGCGGGCCACCGCCGGGAGCCGCCATAGTGGTGGGCGGAACCTCCATCGCCGTCGGGTCCTCGATGAAATATCTTGGACTCGTTCTCGACGGCCGATGGAGGTTCGAGGAGCACTTCCGGCGGTTGGCACCGCGACTGATGGCCACCGCCGGGGCTCTGGGACGGATCCTCCCCAACGTGGGGGGCCCAGGGAGGGCCTGCCGGCGCCTATACACCGGTGTGATACGCTCCATGGCGCTCTACGGAGCGCCGATATGGGCCGGGGCCCTGAGCGCCCGAAACCAGGCTGCGCTGCGACGTCCGCAGCGCGCCATGGCGCTCAGGGTGGTCCGAGCGTATCGCACCGTGTCGTGCGCCGGCGCGTGTGTGCTCGCCGGTACGCCGCCGTGGGACCTCGAAGCCGAGGTACTCGCCGCGGTGTACTGGCGAGCGAAGGAGGCCGGGGGCCGTCCACATCCGCGGGAGATCGCGAGCTGGAGGGAGGACGCTCGCAGCGTTCTCCTCCGGAAGTGGACGGCCCGACTCGAGAACCCGGCTACGAGCCGGGATGTGGTGGACGCCGTTCGACCACTCCTGAAGGAGTGGCTCGAACGGGAGCACGGGGCTCTCACCTTCCACCTGACACAGGTGATCACCGGGCACGGTTGCTTCGGGCGATACCTGTGCCGGGTGGCGGGCAGAGAGCCCACGGAGACGTGCCACCACTGCGGGGCCGGCGTCTCGGACACGGCGGTACATACGCGCGAGGAGTGCCCCGCTTGGGCGACTCCTCGCACCGCCTTGTCCACGACGGTCGGCGCAGACCTCTCGCTGCCGGCCCTCATCAGGGCCATGGTGGGCAGCGAGGAGGCCTGGGAGGCGGCCGCAACCTTCTGCGGCCAAGTCATGTCGCAGAAGGAGGCGGCGGAGCGGGTGAGAGAGGACGACGTCAACTCTCTCCCGCTTCGCCGCCGCAGGCGCGGTAGGCGGCGACAGGCCTTCGCGGGCCGGTTGCCGCCGTAACGCCGGGGACCGGGGCGGCGGATCGGGGGATCCGCCGCCCACGCCAACGGTCCCATGCCGGAGATGCCCATTTGTTCCATGGGCATCTCCGGTGAAGTTGAGAGGGGGGCGGGACTCGCATGCGTTTTCGCATCGTGAGTCCCGCCCCCCCGAGACGGGCTCGGCCTCCAGCAGTATTTTTGGGAGGCCGAGCAGCGCCGGCGGGGCATGCGGTTGTAAGGCTTACGCGTGTCCCGCAGCCCCGCCACACGGCGCCGAGGCGTCAATGGAACCCCAGGGGTTTAGTGGGTAGGCACCGGCACCTTCTGTGCCGGTGAGTCTCCACATAACCCGGCGGCTCCCCCCGGAGCTGCCGGGTATCCTATGAGGATTCCCCTGGGAAATCAAAAAAAAAAAAGGTGGTAGATAGGCATCGGTCGGGACGGAAGGCGCTACCTTCGCGTGCCTGCATTATTGTGCCATGGTGCACTATGGTCTTTATGCCTTCTAGTTTACTAAAGGTCTTGTCGGTACGAAAGGTCACGCTCTAGCTCCATAAATAACCTGCATTATAAAAAAGTTGGATCACATAAAGTTCAGTTAAAAGATTTACTCCACAAAGGAAACATTCTATTTTGTAGCTGTCATATGAATATTTTACTATAATTTTCTCGAAGTTTTGTAAACTATCAGTCAGATAACCTAGATCAATACCTAAATTTTACGGTACTTAGACCTTACTCGCACTCGTAATGTTAGCACTACAAACAAGATTTTTATAACTATCAAGAAAATAATTATAGTACTTAAACTTACCTAGTACAAAACAAAGCCAGTACAAAAAAATATGTTACATGTTCTTCTTACCTATAAGATTTATGAAAACAATTATATGTATCGTAAATAAGCAACAGTGGCAAACTTGTAGCAAATGTCTTTAACGATTACCTACGCAGAGGCTATGTTCTTATATTATTAAACGTAATTAACAAGCACAAATTTTGCTATTCCCATTAATAACATGTATAATTATATCAAAATAATATATCATTCTGTATTAATATCGTAATACTACAGTTAAGGTAATCAGTAAATACATATCTACTCATTAAAACTAGGTAATGGACATGGGAAAATTAAAACAGTATCGATAAATCGTAGCGAATATATTGTCCATTATAAATAACGCTTAAAATTTATTAGCTAAAATGAATTTACCCGGGTGTATACCCATATTACAGGAACCCATTCAAGTATTACGTTCCCCGCCAGACATCATATGTTTCAGTTAATCTGAGGTCTTCAATTAATGAGATTACTTAGAAACCTCATCATTAAAATCTTCAAATGCAATCATTGTGTGATAATAAATTTTACTAGTTATAATACGTGACATAATGACATTAGATAAAATTTTTAAATATCATGAAACGTTAGAGATTACTATTAATAAATAATAAACTAGACCCATGTTATGTATAGTGGTTATAATCAACGTTCATGTCTCACAACGTCAATTTGCATGTCGCATTTTCCTTACGATACCTACAAAACGGTTAAATTCAAACACAACGTAAAACAAACTAATTATTCGTAGCAAATTTTCCCTTTCGAAACATTCTAAGTAAAATCTAATGCTAATATTATCACTGAAGTTTTAATCACTACTATATACTACTAATACCTAATTAGTAGTAGGTACTTTTATTTTTAAACATTATTTCATTAGACTTCCCTCTATTTAACGCAATGTTAAACATACGTTTAAATGTATCATCATATAATAAATATTATTTCCTACTTTATGTTTCCTATTCATAACACTTTAAAAAGTTTTACATAAAGTATTACTGTATAGCAAAATGTTTACCTGATTAATATAATAATATCTTCGTCGCTTATATATTTCTTATGATATTTTTATGCTTCCATCACCTGTCTGCTACATTCTGAATATTTAACTCTGAGTAAACACTTTTCCTCGTTCATTTCGTAATAGTATAATGTTACAATATTTTTTAAGAGGTTATACATGTACATTTCAAAAAAAAATTATAATATACGTACAAGTTAATAAGTAGAATTCATGGATAAATAACTTAACCTTTTCATGATTTTCCCTCATAAATAAATGACTCATGAAATTTCGTTGTTTACGTGAATCTGAGTTTTCAGAACTGACCGTGGGCAGTTGATCTGATGCAGCGGTGATAAAGTTACTCAGAGGGAGCTTTGCCAATCATTATTCATAACGCCGCCGAATCGTATGTTTATCGCCCCCTTTATTTCACGAGGAGTCATCGTCTTGATTCTGCGTCGTCTCCTGACGCATATGGCTATTTCGGGCATGCTCGAGGAGTTCAACTGTCGTGAATTGGTGCCATACTTCACTGAAAGATTTTATTTTGACATTAACGGCTATAACTTACTAATGCAGATGTAATTATTGTACTGAAATTATTATCGAGGAACACTATACAAGGTCAACATCGAAGAATTATACCCTCGAATTCCATTCTCGATAAACATGGAAATGTATCATTGTGATCGATGTCAAAATTTATTTGTGAGTTTGGTTAAAATGCCAAGACAGATGTAGTTAGTGTCAGTCGTTATTTCAGCCAATTCTCGGCGGTTGATGCGCAGACGCAGCGCCACGTAGTAGAGTCGCCGCCCACGCAAAGCTCCGCGTGCGACGAAACAAAGCCCGACGCGGCATCCCCGCCTCAGTCAGTCCAGACGCGAGCTTGCCTAAGGAAACAACTCAACAATTCAAAAAATTATATTTGAAAATATTTTTCTATCTTAAAAGTGCTATCGTTGTATAACAACAGGATTTATTTTACTGGAGAACTTTAAGGTATTTATTTGTTATTATTTGATTGTCATCAAAAACTTTTGATTTTATTTCTTCTGTATGAATATTTAACGTCTCGCGTACACTGGTTCTATTTATGACCGTTGTTTTACTTCATTAAAAAAGTTTAATAGAAAGAAGAAAGGCAGCAAATAGGTTGAATTTATCAAAATATTAAAGATTTGTAACTGCTGCATATTGTTTCACGCGAATATCTTTAATGACTATTTAATTTGGTGTTGTTTTATCGTTGTTTAAATAATTAGTAATACATATTTATTTAGTATAATATCATTGCATATTTGTCAAACGATTAAAATATAGCATTCCACGTTTTATTACATGATTAAAATCATACTTTTTGGATAAATAGAACGGATGTTAGGTTTGTAAGTGGCGTATCTTATTCTCAAAGAGAAAAGCTCAAAAGAAACATGAAACCACACCTTTTGAAAGAATTCTTAAAACTGAAATAGGTCACGTAAACCCGGCCAGGTATTCGCACGTTTTTAATAGACACAAATTCTATTGTCATGTTTGACCTAGGCCTGTCATCTCGAAACGAAATCGCAAGCCAACTTATAAATACTAAATGATCTTGAATTACTGCTATTTTTTTAAATACGTTTTTTTTCCGTTTAATTAATTTGTATATATGTAGTTGTTATTTATTTATTAATGCTGAATACACATCTAAGACAGTCTTTATGAAATAATCTATAGTAGTAGACAGCAATGAATTATTGAATCCATTTACATTCCTTAGCTGACCAATGAACCTTGGTATAAGATTTAAATCAAAATCATCGGCGATTTGACGAACGTTCTCTGAAATTCTTTATCAACGTGCGTTTAAATGCGGTCCAAACATTCAATCCTGGCAATAAGCCAGCTGACGTACCCACCATTTCCATCAAACTCGGATTCCTGCTTTTACTGATGCACCATGTTGACTAATATTTTTCTGTATTTTTCGCGAGAATAATATCTGACTGAAAATTAAACAAGATCATTAGTAATGCAAGATAATATGCGTTTGTAGCCAGTAACAAACAGGCATAACTATAAATACATACAGTTAAAACATGAAAGGTTCATCGACGTTACATTATTGCGATTTCCTTTTCGATGTAAAAAAAATATAAGCCGATTAATTATAATTTATATTTACCTTAAAACTTATTTATAGATACATCTATCACAATGTCTCAACACCTTGAAGCCGGCCAACAACTAGTAAAGAAGACTATGGATGAACTGATCCAACAAAAAACACAGACCACAGAGAAAGTGACCATTCAGGCCAGACAAGAGTTCCGTGAACAGTATAAAGAGAGTTACGAAGAGGAGTTTGAAGAGGAAACGTTTATTGACCAGTTTGGAAATGAAACGACAAAGAGGGTGGAGTCCAGTAGCGAGAGCAAGGAACATTCTAGAAGTGCCGATGTCAAAGTAAAGGCTACTGGTCTTAATGCAGAGCAAGTCAAAGCTCTCACTGACTGCGCCAATGAAGCGGGACAACTGGCACTTGACTCTAAGCCTGCAAATTAAGTCATGTAATTAAAACTATCACAATATTATTCTCTTCATATATAAATAACCCCATCTAAAAATTTTTATTTACTTAACTCTATTTAACGATACTGTAACACATTTTAACTTTCACCGACACATGGCGCAGAAGTTTAGTTCGGTCGTAAAATTGTTGTAATCTAATTATAACCACTACTGAGTCAATTGTTCGAGCTACACGGAATTCCTTCCTTTACCCTCTTTTTCCACTATTTCACAATCCTATTATTCACTTATTAATTAATAAATATTGTTTAACAGCGTAACCTAATGTTAATATTTTGTTTCAGGTGTCCTTAAAACACGCGTGTGGTGGTCTCAAAAGAGTGATAAAGACTGTGTCCAGTGTTCCTTAATATTATATGTTATATATTTACATGATATGAGCTAAATTCAATGAGTATGCAATAAATCGATTGAAATGCAAAAAGGGTGTCTTGAATAGTGTTGTGCTAAGTATAAATGTGTTTGATATAGGTGATTTTAGGAAAAAGTTTAAAATGGAAGAGGATGACGATGAGAGAAAGAGCCGCAGGCCAAAAATGGCGGCGTTTAGCTCTTTAAATGCTCGGGTCGTTCACTCGTCATTAGAAGAAGGTTTAATACGTCAACAGGCCTCATCTGAGTCTGGAGATGCGAATACTTCGAGCATTTCCACCGCTCAGTTTAGTGACACGAGTTTTGTATCAAAAACTAGTACATTTTCCCGAAGCGGTACTTCCAGTTCGAGTCAGGAGGAATGTGAGGTAGCGCAAACCACTGTCACGAGCGGGCAGTTCTTATCTGCGACGCGAGTGGAGACAGCTCGTTCTATGGAGAGTCTCCGTCCATATAAGGAAACGTCACCGGCACGGCCTGCAAGCTCGTGCACGTCCGTCCGCACACATCGTAGTTCATTTTTGACAGCAAGTGAACGCGATGTGCGGGAGTCGCGAGGTGCGCCGGCGAGACGAGCGTTGTCCGGCGAGGACATGGGAAACGCTGAAAAAAGACGCGGGCTATTTGCCAGCACTGATAGACGAGCCCTACAACAACTTAGCTTACCACCACCCGAACGGAGGCTGACAATACTCAGCCCCCATAGCCCCATGGCAATCACCGAACTACAGTGGCCTTCTCCGTCTGGAATCCGAGGAAGACGAAAGAAAGGCATGGTGTTGCCGAAACTTATACTTCCACGTAGTGACTCTGACGCCTCGGAAGTCTTTATGGAAAGGTTAAACACTTTATTAATATTAGTTCTATTATGTTTTTAATCTATGTAGTTAATAATGCCTGCGTATTCATTTTTCTTATTATTATTTATTTATTAAAATTAACTATAAGCTCAGAACATTATACCTACATACTAGCACAAACAGATGAATAATAACCAAGAAAAAAATCATAATTATTCTGGGTATATTTGCCAAGAGAAAAAGCTACATGCCTGGTGCGATGTGCGTCATCAGCGGAGTAAAAGTCAAACTACTGTGTAAGCTTCTCTCGGAGCGAAAATGTTTTATTTGTCTTGAAACCTCGTTGGACTAAATTACACAATGAAAGAATATCAAATTATTAGGATCTGATAACTTTAAAGCGATTCAATCTTTAGAAGATTGTTTTGCAAACAAATTAATCTTCAACATTCAGGAATTAATTTAAGTTCGACCTTTATAATAATTGACTCTAATTATAATATTCGAAACAATCATACCTACTTTGATTTATCTATATACATGTAGAATAGTACACACCTGTGTAATATTTACAGTAACTTCCATAATCAACAATATTGAATATGTACTACAAGTTAGTAAGTCAACAATTTATAATTCAGGAAACGCGATCAGTAGGAATGAGCAAGTACCTAGTATGTTTCCATCCCTTATGTATATTATAGTAGGTACGTGTCTTACCTATCCTGTAATGAGTTATACACAAACTTAATGAATTTATATTATTATGTCTAATAAGCGAACAGATATTCTATTAATTTTGATTATTTTAACAATGTGCTTTTACTTTTGCCAATGTTATAAGAAACTTACAGTTTTCTGGGAATTAAATAAATGTTGATATAGGTACCATGTCGTTATTATTGTTCAAATAAACTTGCGTTTCTTTCGATAGACGTTGAGCAATATATATTTTACAAAAGATTATTCCATCCTTTTTACATTTTGGCAACGTTAGTGATGAAGCTAAGATTTGGGTGCGGTATGGTAGATTACCGTCTAATTGCCCATTTAGGCTTTTTCAGTGTTATCAGTGGATAAGTCTAAAAAGTAATGACTACCATCATCTGATAGAACTCGGGAATGATTTATTTATGATCATCGTCGCCTCGCCTTGTGGATATAACAAATAGATATAAAGTGGCAAAATCAAGCACATCCATAATATGAAAACATTCAATCTTAATAATTGTTATAAAACATCTAAAAGTATATCCAAACGACTTATTTGAACAAGCTGAAATAAATAAAACAAGTAGATTAGCCTTTTAGAAATAAGTTTCTGCAACTACAAACTATACCTATATAATTTTTTTTATATTATTTTAGATTACTTCTGGTGTTTTCTAGAGATCTTTACTTACTCCTGCTGCTGAGTGTACCTAACAAACAATATGTTTATTATAAAGTTTCCCGGAACCTGTATGAGTAACAATTTCAATTTATTACACACAAATAAGTACTGTGAACAGAAATAATTCAGTATAATGCAAACACATTCAGTACACAAACATGAAATAAATTGGATAACATCCAACTAGAATACATTTCTTTTGTATGTAATACTTATAGATTTACAACAGAGTCTGGTGGTATTATTACAACTATTTATCAGCACCAGACAATAATAATAATAATAATAATAAATCCTTTATTTCAGGCAACTAGGCCCATATTATAAATACCTTAAATCTAAGTATACATATTATGTTTATATTAAAATTACAACTAATTAATTAGGCACGTAGAGACGGCGACGTGCTCGCCAGCGAGGTTCGTATTGTTCCGCGAAAACGCCGAAATACGACACCCTTCGGCCAAAAGTCTTCCTTCGTGAAGGTCTCGATATGTTGAGTTGGAACCCGCACCACAAACGAAGTAAAATTTACGCTGTGACGTGATTCCAGCTTCGTGACCCTCAAGTTGAATTTAACTTTCTTTTCGATGTACTCCACAACCTCCTCAGCCTTTGTGGAATACAACAATCGGGATACATACAGCAGCGTCGTCGGAATAGCGGGACGCAGCAGATGGTTTGGTCCTGTCGGGGCAGTACCGCACTGGTTGCGACAAGTAGGCTTCTTGCGTTTCCGCTCTACTTTAACGAAGCCGTCCTTGTCAGCTTGTCCTCTGCAATACGCCTTCGGTGCCGGGTTCGACTGGGTCGTCGGCACCTGTTCGGGTTGGGGCCTTGGTTGTTTAGCGGGCTTGGCGACAGCTGCTGCGTAAGCACGTTGAGGTGTTGACTTACGCGCGCTAAGAGTCGGCGTCACGAGCACAGGTGACGCGGGGCAGGCGGGGCGGGGGGTGCGAGGCAGTGCATTGCACCCGACGGCCGCCGGTGACGAGTCAAGTTTCGCTGACTCGAAACTTGACGTTGATGCATTAAATGCACCTCGACGCGTGTTTACGTTGGAAGCCTCGTGTGACCTACATACCGTGATAGTGTTACGTAAGTCCACTACCTCAGTACGCAGTTCACTGATGGTACCTTGTGAAGCTTCCAACTTGAGCTGCATCTCGGCCAGGCTGGCTTTTAAAGACGTTATATCTTTCAACAGCCTGGTGACGTCGACGTGGTCGAATGTGACGGGGGGCAGTTTCTGCAAATCCTTCGCCACAAAAGTCGGTACATCGTCTGGATCCACCTCCTTCAGCAGGTTGATGATGTCCTGCAAGCTCCTCGCACCCTTTTCGTCAATCCGGCGCGACGGCATCCGGTCAGCCCTATCGACTGACTCGTATAGCAGCTTCTTGGCAACTAGGACCTCGTTCTCCTTGAAGCTCGAGGTGCAAATCTGCATGATGCTGACTTCGTCCATGACATCCATCTTGTTTTGTATGAATGCCAGGAGCTCGTTAACCATGTGTTTTTGCGACAACATGGTGACGATCGCAATTTTTAGCAGCGGATTATACCGCGCCAAACGCGAAGTGGTATTGTAATATGAGGCGCGTCCGTTTCCAAACGCTCACAAAACAAGACTCAATAATAGAAAATCAATAGAAAAGAAGAGTAAAAATAAAACTTTATTTTTAAATTAAAGGTTCGTGTCGTGTTTCGTTTCAACTAATTAACTATCCGAATGAAAATTAAATAAGAATCTGCGGTGAAGCGTCTTCAGGGATTAATTCTGTAAAATTTTCCTTTGCGAAGCTAAATGAGAATAAAATCAACTAAGACCTTCCTGTTCAAACTGGTATTTTTTTACGTATTTCGTATGAAAAAAGCTTATGAATACCTGGACTTGTGAATTAAAAAACCTTCTCTCGCAAAAATGCCTTGTCAAGAAAGTTCAATAATAATTCGAGTGTATCCTCTTATACACGTCTTGTTAATACAAAAGTTTGAAAAGTCCTGAAACTTTACAAAAACAAGTAGACGTTCCAAAAATATTTATTTTTTGTGTATCATAACAGCAATTTAGCTAACGAATTAGATGAATACCTATGCATAAACGAGTACAATCCCTATGGGTATGAGGTAGCTAAGTCGTCGTACGTAATCTCGTGGATTATGCGCCGATGAAATATTGAATGAACGAACATGCTAGTATCTCGTTATAACACTGAATCATGATTTACAACACTACATGGATGTATCTAAACAACAATGATAAGCTGGAGGCTATCACAACTGTAATTGATATGATTACGATATCATTATTACAGACATCTTATCAATTTTATGATTGCGACTACACTCTGGTAACTACCAGATTATGTTTTGCCAAAATTAAATATTTATCTTTCCCTCTAAGTAGGTGCGTGCGTACTTATAAAAAACTACATGTGGACAAGATATCCTCGGACATCTATCAGAGAAGCAGGCATCATAAATTTATTTCTATTAAGCAACTGACTTTAGACTTGAAAAAATCTCCGTCAGTTCACTTCCGTGAAATAAAGTACTATTGTTACTGAAACCGTATACCTAATTTATTTTCCCATTTCAATGCAAAATACATTTCACAGAACAATATCTCCATAAAGTTCCTTTACACACTGACAGGTTATTTTAACAAAAAATTTGAAATATCTAAGATCATTTATTATGGAAGAAGTCATATGATTCCTAAAAAATATGTTTTGGCTGTTCAACACGTAACTTTTTCGTCCTCAATAAAAACCAATTTTATAGGCAGACAGAACATAACATTTTTTATCGAGATCATTTCATCCATTTGTTTAGATAACCCATGTTATTTTTTCGAATGATTGTGATATTAAAGTTACTATTTCTCATTTACGTTAAACTTGGCTACAGATGTTAAATAACTTATACGGTGAAACTAAATTGCTTCATTCATAGGCCGGAATGTAAGTTGGCACTGTTTTGTATGCTCAGGTGTGCCATTTGTGAACAAACATATTGGTCAAACAGTCATACTTTATATAGCCTCTCGTAATGGCAGAGATATGCTGCACATTTATTATAACACCATCGCCACGCTGATCACTTGCCGAATATGTATTACTGCGGTAAAATGAATTTTGTAAGTAAGTAGGTCCAAAACTTCCCAATAAAATATTGCTGCATCGTATTTTATTTATATCCTTTTAGGAGTATATTGAGTCAAAACTATAGGTACCAATCATCCAAATTTACTAATCTATATCCCACCTTGGGAACATACTTGAAATTGATGTTGTTCATCATTAGATAGTATGACCACTACCTAATTTATTTACATAAATAGGTACATTTATTAATCTCATGTTAAATATGGACACTTACTTTATGGGAAATTTAAATCCTGTAGCCAACTAAATCACTGAAGTTCCTCAAATATATTTTAGACTTTAATTAGTTAGGCTTATAATTATCACTATTTATAATCCTTTCAAATATGTTAAGTGATAACAAATGCTTAGTAAAGTTATAAGAAACCACTAAAATAGAGAAGTGATTTACGGGCAGTGTGTTAAACACAGTTTATATTCAAAATTCATTCCGGTACCGGTACGCATTAACCCCAGAGCATTCTGGTCATGTCTTAGGTACCAAGAACTACGATAGAATATTGTATATTTACCAGCGACCGGGATTCGCACGGTTAGGAAAGGATTATTGTCATATTTCAACAAATTAACACAAAACAATACTAAACATTAGATTCGTATAAATCATTCTCTTGAATGACTCTATCTAAGGATTCGGTGAGAAGCGATATTATTTTATAGTAGAAATGTAAAGATATATTTAAATTACTGCAAATAAATATGAAAGTATTAGATAAATCTGATATTCTTTAAACTGGTATGTAAACCTGATTTCAATATTTTTATTTTACATGAAACAGCCATTTTCGTTATGAATATGGTTTTGCTGATTATAGAACAGACAGACAGATAGACAGATAGAATAATAGAGAGTTCTCTATTATAATTGTTCACATACACGTATCTAAACCGTTGAGTCAGAAAGGCGCATATTTTTATAATTACCTACACTAGTCTACCGATTTTGGCACGAGTCCGTAATGTGAAAAGACATTTAGGTATGTGATTTTGCCTACATACCTACCTATCTACGTAACATAATTAGGGATTGATGTAATCCCTTTGGTTTTGTAAACTCATCGTAGTAAATGACTCAGACCCGCCTGCTAATCAAACGACAAAACAAATCATCCCGACCTCGTATTAGCGATCAATAAATGATTTTATTAATGGACATTACGAACAAATTTCTTTTGTGAAATGGATTTATCTCGTTGCGATGACTGCGTGTTATTGTAAGAAAACTCACAAAGATTAACTTCTCCGACTAGTTTGTAAAAGTATATTTGAACAAAAATTATTTCATTTACCAAAAGTTTAATGGGAATTATTTTTGAAATTAATTTATCTACGAGACCATGAGATAGGTATGCCTACACATAATAGAATAAAAATAAAAACAGTAACACAAAATCTATACAACGATCATAGTTAAACCATACATTATGTACAACATATTATTATAACAAAATAATAAACAAGCTGAGAGAGTGCAGTCATGTGATTTAAATAAATATTTATTTTATGGGAAAAAATCACATAAAATATGTTTCGGTTCAATAAGAGCCCCAGTATTGAGACAGTAATTGTGTAACTATGATTGGGTTACCATTTCGGAGAAAATGGTCGTGGGGATTCATATTATATTTTTATGAAATTCCATTTGTGTGTTTATAAACTCGTATTATTCTTAAATTCACTGTTCCAGAGGAGTTCGATAACAAACTCTGTGTTACAAGTTTTTTTATATCTTTTGGATTGATCTGAAACACGTCATATATTCTAGGGAACGCCAACAGTTGGTAACCAGTCCGCAGGGTAAGCGGGTTACTGCACCGCTAGTACTAGCCACGGATAATCTCTCCATCAGAGACAGGCAGGCGTGCCTACCTTTGTGCCTCGCAAATGCACCTTGAATTAATTAACCAACAGTTTACCTGCTATGAAAGCCTGCTAGATATAAACAGCTGTGTTGAACCAAAGGACTACAGCTTATCGTTCAGGAAGATTATAAAATATTAGAAGCAGTGCTTACCGTGGCTCATTAATAAAGATCTTTTTTGTAGTATATTATCATTTTTTTTCATCTGCTTACACCCATATGCGAATTATATATACCATAAGTACCTACATAGCTATTATATTCCTATGTAATAGGAAGTTATTACCCATTTAGTTTTTTGGCATTTTCTTGGACACCCTAAGGCGTTTTGAGTTTCTGATCCAAACCCTCAAAAAAACTTACAAAATAGACATATATAGCATTAAAGGGAAGTTTTGGGTTCTTTTGGAGACAGTTCTTGAAGGCAGTTTTGTCAAATGGTGAATATTCACTCTAGTTTTGTAACAGTTTGAAATCCCTTTGTACTTAAATAACAAATAGAGAATAATGGCCTAATGGTTTGCTTTCGAGATTAAAAACAAACATGTTAATATGTTAAACTGAGAACGTTAGAAATAAAATAGCAATTACAAACTACCAGCGGGAGAAATAAGTAAGAAAATTCCTATAAATTCATTGGATTTGACTCATTTTACAAGCTTTTATTTTAGAATTTTAAGTATATTTAAAGAACTACTAGGGTATTATATAAACTAAGGGAAGCTAGTCCGGCTAATAAGCCGTGTGTAAATAGTGCCCCGGAAATGAATTATTACATTATTACACGGCAAGAATTGTAAGCTTAAAAGTAGACCATAATAAAGCTTTACTGAACGACTGCAGCTGCTCCCGTCAGTAACAAAAGAAAATGGTAGACGCCCATACAAATCTGTTTTTTTATTTAATAGATAAAATGCATGGTAAGTACATACAAAGTTCCTTAACTTCTTCATAGTAAAATAAAGAAAATATATTTCGACATAAAGGTATAGTAAAATTTACGTAGGACTTATTTGTTGAAATATTTTATCCACATTTTCAACGTTGATGATTTTTTGGTTTCTAACCTAAACATTTATGAACTATTTAATAAGTAGCATTAATAACTACAAATTTACCTCATAATTTATGGCCTAATCAAATATTGCATTATCTTTAATACCCTGTTTTTGAATAATGAGTCCTGTGCTTTAAACCGACTAAGAACTTAGTCAAAGTGGCATTAGGATGGGCAACAGCTTAGACAGGAGTTACAGCTTTACTGTACCGTTGTAGCTTTACTGTAGAAGCATTCGTCTGGTCGACATGCCTCGTAAATTATTTACCGCGTTCGTTCTCCCTACTATACCGGCACGACAGGGCGAGGCAGAAAGAGACTTGACGACACGCCTCTGAACTGCCCTTAGCTAGGCTTTTACAATTTGTCTGTAGGGATCTTTACTAGGCTAGATATATATGGTCCGTTTGTGCCACATAAACGTTAGTCAAACAGCGGCAAAATAAATTGAAATGTATTTATTCATTCAAATAGGCCTTTGGAGGCACTTATAAATCGTTGACTCTAATGCTCGGTTTGGAAGAATATGAATTAAATAATAATAATAATAATAATAAAGCCATTTATTCCATATCTTCACTCTCATATTACATTTCAGTATTTGTTAGTAAGTTACAGCGTAAAATTAAGAAATAAATTACTTATAATTAATGTTAGTATTGTTATGAGATATGGATCCCTGTTTGGGTAAAGGCCTCCTCCATCCTTTTCCATGACTCCCTGTCTTTGGCTGACTTTATCCAGTCGTTTCCTGCGACGTGTGTTATGTCATCAGCCCACCGTCTTAATTGTCGACCAACATTCCTTTTCCCCTTTGGTCCTTTCCATCGTGTGGCTTCGATGGTCCATCTGCTGTCTGGGTATCGTGAGATGTGACCGGCCCATCTCCACTTTGTTAAGAGTGCATGCTTGAGAGCATCGGTAAGTTTAGTTTTTTGACGGATATCTACGTTCTTAATTTTATGTATTCTTCTAATTTTCAACATACTTCTTTCCATTGCTGTCTGACTGCATTTGATTTTTTGTTTTATTTTGTTTGTGAATACCCAAGTTTGACAACCATACAGCAAGCAGGGTAATAGGCATGTATCAAATATTGTCCTTTTCATATGTAGGTTGTAGTTCCCTTTTAGGATTTCTTTTAGTGCCCAAAATTTCTTCCAAGTTGTGTTAATTCTTCTTGTTACTTCTTCTTCATTGTTTGATGTTTTAAATGAAATTCGTTTTCCCAAATAGATGTAGTCACTGACATATTCTATATTGTTACCTTTTATCGCTATCGGACGTTCTCGACGGTTGGTTATTATCTTAGTTTTGTCTGCATTCATTTCCAGGCCGATTTTGGAGCTTTCGCAGTCAAGTGATGTCATCATTTCCTCTAGGTCTTTGGCAGTTTCAGCTATTACAACAATATCATCAGCGAACCTCAGATGGTTTAAATAGTGTCCGTTGATGTACGCTCCCCGGTTTTTCCAGTCTAGTTTTTGAAAAATAGTTTCAAGTACTGCTATAAATAGTTTTGGGGATAGAGGATCTCCTTGCCTCACGCCTCTTTCTATATTTATTTCGTTTCCTTTATTTTCTAATTTCACTCTACTCGTGCTTTTTGTATAAATATATTTCAGGATATTGATGTATTTAGAATTAATGTTTGATTGTTGCAATGCATTCCAGATTGAACAGTGACTGATACTGTCAAAAGCTTTGCTGTAGTCGATAAAGGCCACATACAGAGGTCTATTGTATTCCCTGTATTTTTCTATAACCTGTTCTAATGTCTGTATGTGGTCCATCGTGCTAAAGCCTGATCTGAATCCAGCTTGTTCCTTTGGTTGCTGTTTATCAATATCGTTGGATATTCTCTTAAGTATTATGGATGAGAATAATTTGTATACACTGGCCAGCAAACTTATGGGTCTATAATTTCCTATGTCCAAGGGGTTTCCTTTTTTGAGGAGCAAAATTATGTCTGATGCACACCATTGCGTTGGTACTTTTTCTTCTTCTAGTATCATATTAAATAATTGGGTCAAGTGGCGGGTTAAAATAATTGCCCCTATTATAAGGGCTTCATTGCATATTCCATCTGGCCCGGGGCTCTTCTCAGCCTTAAGTTTTTTTATGTGTTCATAAACTTCGGTGTCTTCGATTGGTCTGATACAGTCACTCGTATTTCTGTGAGGTGTTTGCGGTTCCATTTCAGTGTTATTTTGTTTCCTGTATAGATTTTGGTAAAAGTTCGTTGCATGGCTTATTACATCTCGTCTAGTTTTTGTTTCTTGTGAGTTGTGTTCAAGTTTCTGAATCCATGATTTGTATGTTGTTAATTCCTTATAGGCTTTTTTGGCACTTCTAAAATTCTTAATGTTTCTTGAAATAACCTCATATCTGTGTTCCTTGTAGTCCTTGCGGATTGATCTATTGGCCTCTTTGTATATTCTGCTAAGTTCTTCTTTCATATCTTTAGTTTTATTCTTTGTATGTAGTAATTCCGTGCGCCTTTTTATAAGTTTGAATGTGGCTTCAGAGAAAATATTATGTTGATGAATTGTATTGTTTTTGCATTTTAAGCTCTCAGTTATACTTCTTTCCAGTGTATTATAATATGTTTGGATATCGATGCCCTCTGTTTCTATATATTCTGTATGTACTCGTAAATTTTCGATGTATCTATTGATTTCTGCTTCGGTCTTAGGGATTCGAGATGGTGTTGTGTAGGTTTTTCTACTCTTTATTGGTTGCTTTAAATGTAGTGTTGCTCTCACTAATCTATGATCGGACGAGAAGTTAAGTTTGCTTATTACTTCAATATTAGATATAAGTTCATGTTGGTTTATCATAATGAAATCTATTTCATTTTTAGTTTTTTGGTCTGGGGATTGCCATGTCCATCTGCGGTTCTCTTTCTTTTTGAAAAATGTGTTCATTATTGACAATTTGTGTTGGTGAGCATAATTTAGGAGACGTTCGCCTCTTTTATTGCACACTCCATAACCATATTTCCCCATTATTGGATGACAGTTTGCTTGTGGACAGCCAATTTTTGCATTGAAATCTCCCATGACTATAACCCTTCCTTCGGTCTTGGTGTGAGCATATTCAATGTCTTTGTAGAATTTTTCAATTTCTTCTTCCGTTGATCTCTCTGTCGGTGAATATGTTTGAATTAATGATAAGGAGAAGCGTTCAAATTTTACTTGCAAAAGTGCTACTCTTTCCGAGATTCCTAAAAAGTTAGTAATGTTGTTTTTAAATTTTTTCTTAATCAGAAATCCTACTCCATGTAGTCCTTTAGTTACGCCGATGTAACAAAAGACAACGTCGTGGTATTCTTCGATCCTACATCCCATTTTTCGGATTTCTGCGAGACCCACGATATCCCAATTTATATTTTTTAGGGCATTTGTTAATTCAAGGAATCGTTCTATTGATGCAAGTGATCTAACATTATAAGTGCAAATTTTAAGGGTTGGTTTAATATCTTGATTTGTTTCAGTATTTGGTGGAGGGTTGCAGTCTAATTCCCCACGAGGACAAGTCGGGTTGGGGAATGTTTTGTTTCTGTTATCTTTAAGTTCTTGATTGTTTTGTGTTCTGTGAATTAAATAATCCATGTTAACTTAAAGCTCTACGAGAAAATGGTATTAGTAACTTTACTCTGAGGAGGTAAATTGATTTCTCCTTCAGTTAAACAATAGTAATAAGAAATAAATAAAATCCAAGCAAAAAAATTATCAGTCATGTTATTTTTAATCAATTTAAAGGTATTAACATTTATTGAATAAAACGTTTATTTATCCGACCACCATGGAAGGATTAATATCAATATTTTTGATGAATAGTTTTGTGGTGTGGTACATGCGAGATTACATGAGTAATCTTTAATCGAAGATACAATAAAATATTAGGTACATTGTCATTTAACACCTTGTTGTTTTGTCATTCTGTGATAAAGTTACTATATCCATCGAATCGGATATAGAATTTTGATAAGATAAATACTCTGAATTACGGTAAATAACAGATCCACTCGATCTAATCATGCTAAGGTCTAATCTATATAAATTATTATCATCTTACCAACCTTTCTTTACTGTTATCCTGCTAAATAAAATACACTAACACGATTAGCACTGAATAGTAATAAGGGAATTAATGCATAATGAACCGTTCCATGTTTCCACCTATTGTCTCTAACAAAGGCAGTTACTCGCTCAGTCGATAATTGTAAAAACGTTGCACTGTTGTATGCATATCTAATGTCATAATGACACAATCAAAGGTCGAAATCTTTTCAAGTAAATACATAATCATATATCATTTTCATCATGCACCTTTTAATACCAACAAAGACGTGACTTAACAATGTAATCCAGTTCATTAGGTAAAGGAATAAGGGCTGGTTCGTCGTATATTTTATTTTTAAACTTTAAGGGGCAGCCGATACTCGAGAGACACCAAATCGATCAATGCTAACTGTGCGTGACCTAAATAGTCACCTTCGCTATAAATCAAGATTACACGAGCTACAAGTAATATCCAAATTTTGTTTTAGTGATCATTAAGCAATACTTATATAAAACTAGCTGACCCGGCAGACTTCGTACTGCCCCAATCTATACTTCTATACTAATATTATAAAGTGGTAGAGTTCGTTTGTTTGTTTACTTGAACGCGCTTATCTCAATAACTATCATTACATTTTATTTAAAAAACGTTTGTATAGGAAAAAGAAATGTTCTGTTTTTAGGGTTTTCCCGGCAATTATTCCATTTTCTCACCTTTTAAACCTTCCCTGGACCCCCACGAACATTTCAAGACCAAGGAATGTTACTCAGTTCAACCGTTCTTGAGTTTTTGTGAGACTAACGAACAGCAATTCATTTTTATATATATAGATACATCCACTCCAAAATACTCCACTCCACTACTGCTATAAATACGGTTATACGGTAAATACCATGTTTAGCCAATGCATTATCAAGTACTATCTTGGACCTGCGAAAGGCTATCAACACATTTCACCAGAAATTGAAATTTCAGAATTTAGACCTGTTTACTTTTTTTATTTATTTAGATTCTTAGGACATGTTTCCTTTCAGTTGCTGGTATAAAAATTGAATCGATAATTTTACCAAAAGTACAGAGAGAAAGTAAGTTGCTATCTTATATTGCGATTATCTAACTTATGCCTTGTATAATATTGTGGTAAAATGGAAGTTAGGAACTTACTTTGGAACAAGACATATGGTTTACCTGTGTTATCCAGATTATGGATAATGTATTATAATCAACGATAATGTATTTATAAAGCTTTGCGAGTAGTAGGTACATAATTAGCTAGCAATAATAATATACTATGGTACTTTATATATTTTGCACTCACCCACAGAATAAATAGGCATCAGATATTACACATAAATGTTTGTCCTGGGCGAGATCCCACCGAACCCACGACATGCAGCTTAAAAGAAAGGTCACCACGAAGCGAACCAAACGATAAACACAAGTGAAACATTATGTTCCTTTTTACGTAACCTTATTACGTCACAATGTTACGGTTCAAGGAGTCACAACAACGCATTTGAAACTGAAAATGTTACAGTTCTGTAACTATTATGACTGTTGGAAGTGCTTAGCCGCTGTGCTTGAGCGATTGCATTACACTTTAATGTTACACATATAAACAGGCTTCTCCTCATTTGTTTATTTATGCACATGAGAGTTTTATATGTCCACTGTCGGTTTCAAAATTACATACCGTCAAAAATCTTGAAATCAAAATGTCTTGTCTTAGAAGCTTTGCTTTCATACAAATACATTCCTTACATATATTGAACTATTTTTAAAACATTAATACCCGTAATATAATAATGTTCATTTCGTGTTCAAAAACGATATATGCATATCACTATTGGTATAATCACAGTTTGATCTGAAAATCCTATTTAATAAACAAGAGCTTAATGTAATCACATTAAAATTCCTTATCACACTTAGTCATCGAAACTTCAATCTTATCGACATATTAATATTATATCACGAAAACTTACGAGTAGATTACCTAACGAACACTGAAACTGGGACAATTAGCCAGAGTTCAACTCACACTTGTCAGAAATCTCTTAAGATTGTTCATCTCGTCCATTAAGTTTCGAAGACTAGAACCATAACTGAGCTTGGATTCAGACAAATACTTTTTTCCAAGACATTAAACGATTTCAAGGTAAATTTACCAAAATGGATTATTACCTACTGAATTTATAATATAAACTGTATATTTCTGTACATATAATAGCAGTTTTAATATAACCTCGTGTTTAACTTTTACATTTAATCCGATATTGAGCCGGGAAATTGAGTTTTGATTTTATTTTCTATAGGTACCATTTTCTTAATAAGGTTTATTGCTCTCTGCACTTTACTTTTTCCGGATGAGTAAAAGTAAAGTGCAGAAATATTAAGTATATATATAAGTGTAATATTGCGCGGATTATTTAATAAATTTTATCACTAAGATCGCTCTACTTAGAAGACCGACAAATATTTTCATACCTATTTATTTATACCTTTCTGCCATTTGAACTCGAGAAACGCTCCGAAAATAAAATCAAATGTCAATATTTTGAATGTATTATATAAAGGTCCCTTTGAAATAAATAGGAAATATAAAGAACTTTTCCCGGAAATAAAACGTTAGAACAAACGTATAAATAATGATAAAACATAACACCCATGGGCAATTTAAAAGTGTCGCGGAGAAGAAAGCTAAGCTATAAATTTGACACTACAAAGCATTTGCCGAGAATTATTGAAGTAGTAAAGTTTTTTTTAGTATAGGTAGGTACGCTATAATTTTTCACAAGCAGTTGGTTAATAAGCTTTATAATTTTTAAGTTATTTATATCCTAAAATTGATTAACGACATTTGGCACCGAAAAGAGATAGACATATATTAACAGACAAACTATAACCAATCTTTTCTTTCAAACTTTTCTCGTTGCCATTACCTAATGATTTTTTTTTTTGTTTTGTCATTGTTTGCGAAATAAACCTTTAAATAACTATTTAAAACTGAATCAACATATAAAATCTTAAAGTACATACAAATTTTATACCAGTTGCAATGACATGCAACATTTCTATTGATTCGCTAAAATAATTATAATTTAATGTATTGCGACCTTGCGAATTAGTTCAAAGCGCCTCCTTGCGCATGATTAATATCGCAAGATCAGACGGCAAAACGAATATTAAATGTGAATTCGACAGTGTACCGGCAATAACATTTAATATCCTGAAGAAAATATGCTTTTGAACATAAGTGAATACTTATTCATGAGTCAGAGTATAAATGAGAAGATATAAAAAACATGAAAATTAAAATCAATGTGATGTGAATCTTGGACGTATTTATTACCTACAAATAAATTAAACGGAAAACGTTAAAATTCTTTACCATCTTTAAATCTTCTCATAAAATACATACTTAATTAACAAACTTTGTCAGTTTAAATTAATAATGAATATTATTTAAGTGTAGTTTTATGTGAAATATCTGTCACGCGTAGGCGAAAGGTGCTGAAAATCAAGCGTAACAAATCCAATTTATTGGCAAAAGTTAGCGTCGTCGTCTGTCGTCTTCCATATTTCAAAGTGAACTGCTTATTCTATTGGATGTCTTTTTTATTTGATAAGTGCCAACACTTTTGAAACTTCTATTTAATTATTTTTTATAAGGTCTCTAGTTTATATAAATAGGTCCGAAATCGAAATAATCAGGTCAACAAATCAGTTACAGTACATTTATGTTATCTGTGCGACTACACCCAAATACAACAATTACATGTGGGCAATGTTTAACATAAATCAGCAAATATGATTTTAATTTAGGTATTAACTAATGACTATTATATGATATTATATATAAAACATATTATTATATTCGTAGCTGAAAAGGTGCGTTTTTATAATGATGCCTACGAAATATTGGATAATGCTTAAATCAGGGGCATGCACAGCCCCCTTTACATGTTTGGTTTTAAGAACATACTTATATGGTTATTTATACCTAAACACAGAATAGAATTTTTTTTTTATGGAAAATAAATATTGTCTTGGATGCGACTAGAATCCACAACCACCAACTTAAAAGTTAATTACAGCCGACCTCGTTGCTAGTAGAATAATATATAAAATACATCATAAAAATAATGTTATATTATGTTTGTTTTAATATTTTAACTAATTTTTTGTTATCTTTTCAGGTAAGTTCGAAGTTCAACGTAGAGAAGGTTGTGGAAGTAAACTCCCTACACAAGGTATTTGTATTAAGCAAAATACAATTATTGTTTAACTGCTATAATATTAAGAGTCCTTTATGTGTTTTTTACCTTCAGTCATTACAAATGATAGTGATTACTGAAATCTAAAGATGAAAAAAAATATTCTAAAATTGTATTACAGTTATAATTTAATGGAAGCAAAATGCTTTTTTTACGGAAATAAATCTTATGCCAATTTATAAACGAATCCTCTTAGGAGATGAAATCCGTGAAACCTATGAACATTTTAATATGGCGTTAACGGCTACGTTTCATTCTTCTTTACGGCTGTTATATATAATATAGGAAAAGCCGTAATACATATTATTATTATATATTTTCTAAATTTATTGTTATTTAATAGTTGGCGTAGTTTTAAATTCGACTTATATTGTTTTAGTTGATCTATTTGACTATAAATCTGGTTTGACGTTGACAAATTTTCATGTCTCAAGCCACACGGGACGCAGGTGCTCAGCGATCCGACAAGGGTCTATTGTTTGTCTATTACGTCTGACAAACGCTAAGATACCAGTTTAAATGATGACACCTACCCTCATTCTCTTGTTGTTGTTACATTTGTCGTTTGACTTCACAATGAATATTGTGAAAAGACTAACTATTTTGCGACCCTACTGATAAAATTAAATCATTTAATTTCGCATATTATTGTTTTGCGTAACATACAGTAAGTAACATCAATTTAATTTTATAATGTTTTTACAATAAAATATATAAACGATATTTTATGAACAGTAAACTCAATTGAAATACTTTAAAATACAATGAATTAACGGTGAAAATTGTAGTACAGCCACATCTCTAGAATAAACTATGTTTATACACAATGGACAAAAAATTGAACTGGCAACATGATGATAATATAAGCGACATATATTTTGTGATAAATGAAGCGTTTTTCACACGATGGATTATGCCCGCAAATCCTGTACACACATTTCTTTTTCAAACGAGCTTAACAAAAAAATGTTTTTACCAAGCAGCTTGTAACAAATGCTCTACCGCTTAAAACGAAGCAACGTTAAATTTAACTGATTAAATTGAAAATTATTTTAACATTCTTTATGTTTACTAGATTGTAGGTCTTTGTATATTGTTGTATGTTACAAAACGTATATATTGTACTCACAATATATACGTTTGACAAAGCCTATATTTCTATTCAACATGCGTACAAAATAATCCCTGAGTTTAGTCTCGTCATATAAGAATTCACACGGCGGAAAACTGGAGCCGAGTGATCGAAAGGCCTATTGAGTGAGCGCGTGATTTGATACGACAGAAACTATTCGTTGTAACATTGGGGTATTTCACCAGGCCATTCAAAACACGCCTTTGTATAATATCACATTCATATCCCTCTTATATTTGATGAACTAAACAAATATCGGAAACAATTAACATAAAGAATTTACATAGGTTACCCAAGCTCCGTCATTCAAGTTGAGTAATCAAAAACTGCAAGAATAGTAATAGTATCAGATTAAAATCACACTAAAAACTCGTAACAGTCCTCGTCCTCACCCAAAGTTTAAGCTATACTAAGCTAAATTCACGTTATATAACTTTCAAAATCGCATGTTGAATCTAAACTCATATTTAATTTATAACTGAACCTAAAGTTTTAAGCTTGATGGAATGTAATATACCTAAGTACATGACATAACACTGTTTGATTTTATAAAAATTTAAAGTAGTAAATAAATTTTCAACGGTTTATAGGAAAATTAATCAATATCAATAAAGCCATAAGAGTTCGAGCTTAGATTTTTAAACTGCATCGATTTTGTTAACGTCACGTATTGCCACTTTGCAAAAACAGTTTCGTTTTTCGGGGTAGCTTTTTTATACCGTAGATTTTACCGCGCCGTTCGTAGTTTTTTTTTTTTTATAATGATGAAAACATAAAGACCAGTGGTTTCGTGTGGCAAAATCTTTAAATCTTGGCTTACCTGCTAGTCTCACAACCACGTATCAATATACGTAGATTCGATAATGTAACAAAGACATGAGCAGCGTGTCCTCGTCGATCAATTCGGTCATCGTAACTTCCTTGGCAATAGAATTTACTGAAGATTATTTTCTTTAAATCATAGCTTATTTTAGGTTAATCAGAGATGTGCAGTTTGACATAACCTTGTCATATAGGCTACACAAGCGAGTAGCAACAGTCTTAAGGGGGTTTCTACCTACAGTGGCTCCAGAAAATGAAAATTTTATGAGTTCAAAAATATAATTTTGTGACCCTTTTTGTAGGTTATCCATACAACGTTTTTTAACAATTTAACATAGCAGTTAGTATACATCCTAAGTTTTTCCGAGATAATCATAAAAAAGCTTATAAGAAGCAACGAAGTCGCGAAAAGTGAAATTGCTGCAGGCCATTCTGTCTGTAAAATAAACTCAGTACTCTAGCTGGTTTCTTCAATTGTTAATTAAATTTAAAACCCTTGTTGTTTTTCATCTTACAGTAAGTGTCTAATCTTTTTGTTAAACAATTTACGGCTTACGCTAGACTACAGCGCTTGGAGCCTCGTACAATTTAAAAAAAAAAAAATTTTTACTTAGGTAGTAAACATAAGTACCTACCTACTCATATAGAGAAACTTCAAAAGTCATTAGCATATTCTTGTATTGAAAATATTCCTGTTTTCTAATTCACATAGACAACTTTTAAATTGATTTTCTAGATAAGTAAACATAACAAATCTACATAGAGGATTAAAAAAAATAATTCTCATCGTATAATCCCGTTGAATCAGACAAAATTTATCGGCTTAACCAGCCGAGAAAACCCGAACCCTTCATAATATATTTTTTTAAACAATTCGTTCGAAGGATCGAGCACATCAATTCTTTGAAAAGGTCGCATTTGTTTTAACAAAGCCTTTTAAAAGCATTGAAGGCTTGCCGGGCCCTGATCTAGATAATAGCTTGTTCGTGAGAAGCCCCCTATCTCGGAATCATCGGCTCTGTCGGCCTTCGTATAAAACGCAAGTATACAATCTTTATGTCAGTTTTTTAGCTATTTTCTTTCAACATCACGTTTCACACATGAGATATGGTATGACGTAAACGTTATGAAATTTATCTTACTCGTAGCTATGTCGTTACAAGTTCGTAGCGGTCCGTAGCCAATGAAAATTTAAGAATAAGGTACCTACCTTAAGAAGGTGTGTGTGTCCCAAGATAATTTTATAACATAAAATAATACAATTTACACTTTTGAATTACGAGTATACATTTATATTTATTAAAATAACACTTGCAGTGGCTATTATTACCTACTCCTAAAAAAGCCATTAATATTTGTTTATGAAATTGATGTTATTGAATGAGAAATATTTGCCTTTTCATTTCACCTTTCAGTGGCTTAACTTACACAAAAATTCGCGTAAACATTATTTTGTTTTTGATGTCGCCAAACTCCGCCGACTTGATTTTATTCCTTCAAAATCATGAGAATACATTTTGAATGGGGTGATATTAATAAACAGTTATGTAACGTATGCCCTTTTCCCTTAAGGTGTTTTATCTTAATTAAATTAGATTTCTATGCCATTAGTAAATTTACTTTTAACATCAATAATATTCAATGCAACAGTTTAAGACAGCGGTATAGAATAACTGTGGCATATCCCTTTGCTTTTATATCTTATAATAATACTTAATTACTAATAATACTTACGTAGGTGAAAAGAAAACCATAATGTCTACTGCCATAGAGCTGGCGTATGCTACATGTCATATATATAACTTTGCTGTAGACTTTCTCCAACGCCATCTGTGAAATCAAGAAAATACTATTTTGTGTCGGTGAAAACTTCAGGTTTCAGTAGGCAACGCTACGTACCGTTTCGTTTTGTTGCCTAACCAATAAATTTGTCACGGAGAGTTTTTGTCAGTGGCAATTTGTATCTAGACTCACTGACGACTACAGCGACGGTGACATTATTCAGTCTAGACAGATTAATATTATAATATTACTAATTACGTATCTCATTGAAAATATATTTTGTATCGTAAAATATATTTGACAAAGATAAAATATGAAATGCAAAGAAATTTCCCCGTCTGCTTAAATTTATTCACGTCACTACTGCCATCACTAAAAATCAGTCTGACTCTGCTGATAAATTTAACACGATGACAAATTTGTTGGCTCTCTCTCTGGCTTCGCTGGCGCTAAACAACTCTGAGCACGCGATCAAGTTCCGACAGTTGTTCACAGATGGCGCAACGCGAACGATATTGCTGTAACTTTCCCAAAAAAAAGTATTTTCCGAGTTTAAGCATATCACTATTGATTGTATGATTATTTTAATGTATGATTTTGTAATATCTTAGTTCATATCAAATTAAAACACATTTAATGAAAATTTTTAAAATCAATACACATTTAAGGAAAATGCTGACCTATTTGGTACCTTAGATAATTATCGTAGAGCATATTTTCGTAGGAAGTGCATTTTCCAGGGTACGGTTGAAGTTTTAGGTCGACGTCCGCTGCGCCCCGCCCCCAGCACTGACGTCACTCGTGTGACGTCAGAAACCCACCTGCTTCCGCCCCCTGCTACATCCTACCCCAGAGTTAAGCCCCTTTAGTGAATTTATTTTACGAGAATAAAGAGAATTAGATAGAAGACAATTTTGGGATTAATTTTAGTAATATTGTCTATCTTGTATCCATTTATTTAAACAAAACGTTAAAATGTGGACTTAGACTATTTCCTTAAAGATTTATAACCCTTTTATATACCTACAAGATATACTATTTAATACTAAATATTTTAGGTAAGTTGCATTACCGATTTTATTACATTTACCTAGACTAAAATCCAAAAGTATACATATCATTGCTAAATTTCCCACAGTTCTAAGTATGTTTTTAATATAAAAAATCTTCATTTACGATGATGCAAACATACCTACTTTAAATACAAATACTTTTTATGATACTGGAGTAAAAAATGTTTATGTATATTTATTAGTGTACTATGGAATTAATTCTCAACTTTAATAGCACCAGTATGACGTTCGAGATTGTCTTCTAAGCGATATTTGAAATTAATTAGCTGAATAAGTGTAAAGTAATTACAAATGCACTAACATTAAAACTTCTCCGATACAAATTAAGCAGAAATGTTTAACAAAGAGTTCAATATTTTTTTGGTATGTGTTTATTATTACAGACTTATATCTGCCATGCTAAAACTAAAACTCGACACTCAAGTGTATTTGCGAATAGGGAGCCACTTATCTGTCTGCAGTACATATGAGTGAGATAGGATATAGTCGCTAGAGTGAAATCAGCGAGAATTTTTAATTCAGAATAGTCGCAGTTGGTTATAACCCGTCACGTTACAAAATACAATTAATTACTTACTGACTCCTTATACATGGTATTACTTTATTTCTTGTACGTGTTACCGTCCTGGCGTTTTACCTGCATTCCCTAAGGATTAAATACTTCCTTCTACATATATCTTAAAAAGTCGACAAGTAGGTACTCGTAGTTTCGAAACTCAATTTGTTTATTATAAAAGTTATATGCCCGATAGTTTTTGTTAATCTGAGCTGCACATTAAAAAGTAATAGTAATTAAATATACTTATGACATTTTTTAGATACTGTTATGAATGAAAATACAAATTTATTAATGTGTTACTAAACTCTAGAACGAATGGGAATATTTATCTATTTTATTTAATAGTATGTACAAATAAGGTTCTTATGTGAAATGGCCGATAATTTAATAAGAAGATAATAGTTATTTGTTATACAAGAGTGCAAAGTTGCTTTTTAACCGCGTGTTCAATTTTGATGACCGAGCAAGCGAAGGATTCTAAAATTGAATCACGAGCGCAGCGAGTGATTCAAAATTAGAATCCTGAGCGTTAGCGAGGGAATCAAAAGAGCACGAGGTGAAAAATCTTTGCACTCGAGTGCAACACGTAACTTTTCATTCCACCTCAGCGAGGAAATGACTAAATGCAAAAAAAAAAAACGTTTACAATCACAAGATAGGTACACTTTTATTTCAGTTTAGGTATTAATTACTACATTATGACAGGTAAGTATTACAGAATAATCTTTAATGTTTTTTTTTAATTCACAAACTTAGTGCACACGATGTTCCAAATTCAATTTACTTTATCCTCTAGAGAATAGAAACGGCTTTTCCACTCAGATATTGAAGATTAAAAATACTCTTTCCGAGATGGTGGGATCAAAAGTTATTTTACTTCTAGCACTGTGTAATTTACATTAGGCAAATCCATTTATTCAGTTTAACCCTTACGAAGATAGTTTATTTCGGGATCGTTTAATTTAAAGGTTAAAGATACCGTAAAGACCACCAGTTCCAAAGTCAACCTTCAACTTGTAAAGCTACTTAAGCAACATTACCACATGACTGTTAAGCAGGATTGTGTCACAAAGTTTTCCTTGAAAACTTTATCAGAAACGGAAATAATATTATAATATAAATACGGAATTTTATGATTTGAATACTACACCAATTAAAACCGCGGAAAGCAGCTAGTCCATAATATTTATAATAGCATTACTGTTTCTCATCGACCTAGATGGTTTTATCTTTAACAAGTGCAAACATTACCAGTGCAACTACTAGTGGATACTAGAATATGCATGAGTTCATAATATAACACTTTAGTTAATCAAAATAAAGGTAAAAAAGTTTGAGGTTAAGTGCGGCTCAGAAAATTGTGGTCGAAAGGGCAAATGTTCTTGTTTGTAGTTCAACCGTGATCAACGAAAATCTACAGGTCATAAATATATTTATGTTTACGATTTTATATGAAAACTATATTCAGCCGCGCGGTTATACCCGCATATTTGTAGGATGAAATGTACGTGCCAGTATGTAAAAATTGGCATACAGAAAGATAGCAGAGATGTCGTGCGTTCATTTGTCTACCCGATGCGGACGCCCGCCGCGTCGGAATGCGGCCTATTTACATCGTTTGCTACGTGCGTAGCTCCGCGTAGGCCGTAGACAACCCTCGTAGCATACGCTACGTGTGAATGTAGATAGGCTGAAATCTAGTAAGATATTACGAAATCATAACTTCCAACATTGCATATATATCTACATACATGCTTAGAGCTAGAGAGTATTTCTATTTTGTGTTATGTTTAGTTTCTATTTTGTATAGACTGATTAAAATTTATTATTATGAAATAAATGAAATGCAACTTTTCGACTTGTAAATATTTTTGTTATCATACCTCTTTTGACAGTATGTTTATTTATGTATGAGTGCCTATATTTCTGTTAAGTTTAAATGGATAGTACTAAACAGTTATTAAACATAATACGAGTACCTATCGCATCTCTGTAAAATAATACAATAATATTCTACTGTAATTTTATATAAACGCTACACTTAACAACTCAATAATTCCGCTATTTTTATTCCACATTCCACATAAAACGGTTAATAGATATTTTGGGGTAGTGATATGAAACTACTAAGTATGAACTTAGAATATTTACTTTCAAATATGTCTTAATTACTAGTACCTAGGTTATAATGAAAACGTCAACGAACATCTCGCGTACCTGGATACTTTGTCCTTTAAAAATGCAGCTTAAAAATCGATTAAGTCTCAAAGCACAGTTGAGGTCTCGAGGTGGAGGGCCCTCGTGGAGAAATTTGGAGTATAGTGGAGGTCGGCGGGGGCCGGGGGCGCATGCGCGGGGCGGGGGCGCGCGCTGACGTCACGCGTCGCGCCCGGGGCATCGCGCCAGTGCCTCTCGCGACCGCGCGATCAGTCACGCGCGACTCCCGCCCTAAATCGTCTAATTACGATCACGAGCTTCCGATCTCAGTTCTATATCATAAACAAGTAATTATTGACGATAACATATCCTCGGGTGGCATGCAAATGCGACCGGCGAGCACAGCGCCACGTGTCTGATGTGACGTGGATGTGACAGTTACCATACAGTGTGCGGAGGCACGCTCCTCATACTTACCATATATTTATGAGTTTTTGAAGTAGATAATAGTTGTAGTTAGAAATAGAAAACTAGAGTATGTCCTTACTGCATAGCTACTGCTTCTGTTTAGTTGCCAACCTTTTAAATTAGATTAGGAAAGGGTTGAGTAATACTTCAAGCCTAGTCTTTTGTTATTGACATCTTCAAACAATTTGATAGACCTTAGTTTATTTGTAGATAGTTTACGAACCATGCACCTACTCACAGTTTCTCCTAAAATCATGCATGTTAGATAGTCTACTTTCATCTTTTGAGGTTACCTATGTAAAATATGTTTTCATAGGGGCTGGATGGTCGTTGGAATAACATAAATAATGGAAAATCTTTAGTAAAAAATAGGCTTTACGTTTATAAACACAAGGTTTAAAATATATTCCCTAATCTTTTATGTATAGCGACTACCATAAACGGATCTGAGGCACTCTAAGCGAGGTTTAAAGTATGTAAGTAAGAGTAGATACTACCAGTATGATCTGAATGATGTGTCTTTGATTTATATGTTATATAGTATGTTAGTCCTATATCTTGTAATGAAACAATATATAATAATATATTTTTATGTATCTACTATCAACATGTAGCCTAACAAATAGAGAGATGAGATTTAATAATATGATTCAAGAAATTTTAATTGGCCACTAATTATTTCTTTACTGAGGGTTATTTTCGTTCAACTCAGCTAATTAACCGACTTATTCCAAAAATATCTATGTAAAGGATATTAATGACTCAATAAACTGCTATATATTTATTATTAATAGAAATATAAGCTTTTATGAAAGCTTTGACGCCTACAAACAAGACAGGATCTCGTAACTCGATTTCCGTTCCGGTCTTAATAAAACTTCCGGTATACTATTGGCCGAGAAGCTCTACTGTGGTTGAGAAAAGTTTCAATGTACGGTCAAACAGTAATCAATAAATATAGTACCGAATAACCTATTTGCTTAACAATTCCACGTAAAGTAAACCGCTGTCACTTTAGAATTGTTTCGAAGCTCATTGTAAAACCAGCGTGAAGAAGCAACCGCAAATCGATTTTCACCGGCATGTTCTAATATTGCTGTATAATTCATGTTCACTCCGTGTCTTATTTAAATTAAGCACCTAAGGCTTCAGCGTACATTTAATATTCATATTATTTCACCCGACCACTGATTACAGAATCTTGTACCTCCCTAAATAAATGGCTGTAAGCTGAGCTCTTATTATTTTATATAAATACTAGCTGCCTCCCCGCGGTTTTACCCGCGTAGTTCCCGTTCCCGTGGGAATACAGGGATAAAATATAGCCTATGTTACTCGGGGATAATGTAGCTTTCCAAAGGTGAAAGAATTTTTTAAATCGGTCCAGTAGTTTCGGAGCCTATTCATTACAAACAAACAAACAAACAAACAAACAAACAAATCTTTCCTCTTTATAATATTAGTATAGATAGGGATCTATCCAGGAAGTTTTTTTAATAAAGTAATTTGATAGATAATAATGTAATAAAAGATTGCTCCTCAGTAGAGACGTATATGAGCTGATGTTGATTAAATTTTGCAAGGACAGGACAACTACTTTTCAAATAATAATATAGTAGTATTTTCTCTATACAGGTACCTAGTTCGTTTGTTCGTGATAAAAATCGAACCCATTTTAAATAAAAATAAAATTTTATGTAATAAATATTTCCTTCCTGAGTTTATTTGGTTCTTTTCACTTGAAAGCTGACTTCTGAACCAGTAACAACTTCAGTAGCTTTAACCTTCATAAGTGCTTTATAGAGGCCTCAACTAAATATAATATATCATAACAATTCTTCTTAATGTTGAGTATATACTTTATAAAAGATTCATAGTTTTGATAAATACCTCATCACATTATGAGACATGATAACGAGTGGAAAAGTAGCCACTGTAATTTAAAAAGTCAATTTTACTTTCAAATACTTAAGTCGTTGAAGTTTACAATGGCACTTGTACTTCGTCGTCTAAACTCGTATTCCCAATTTTATTCAGGGCGTACAAAGTTTCCTCAACAGCTTCCATAAAACATGAATATTTTCTTGGTATAAATGCCCGGCTACGAATTTCGTTTCATCACTCTATCCAATTTCGTTTCTCCACGTCGCCCTTGGGCTTATTACAGGCTCAAGAAATGAATGAATATATATATTTGTACGTGCGTAAGTAAAGCGTACAGGCCACTTTTGGCTAACAAGCGCTAAAACCAACCTCGGCTTTGCGAATTTTTCACAGAGTAGCGGTCACATGGAATGTCCTCGACCATCCCCGCCCTTAAAATGTATTTACAACTCTTTCTATACCTACAAACATATACTATGGGAACCTTCAATATGCATGTAATTCCTGCCATAAATAGAAAACTTAAGATTAGTAATTTGAACAGACGCGTGGCACATCGCGCGATCTTTATTTATGCAATGAAGTGTATCATTTAAAAATGCATGTGAGGTAGGTCGCACTACAAAATGGGTGTCCCATCTAGAACCCTTTTTTGCATGCGTATATTTTAAAATCGATGCAAATATCTGTGCTAGGATCTTATATCATTTTAGATAAATCATAACTATTAGTTAAGAGCTAGAACGTTTCATTTGTAACTACAACTATTATGAACGCATTACGTGAAACATGAATAACTAAATCATTCTAAAAAATTAAAGCTATTAATTCTATATTATCTACGATTACAAGATTGAATCGCGGCATCAATTAGCCAATTAATATGAATGGAGTTGTATCCTATCAAATTAAATATATATAGACATGTATCTAATTCAAATATTTATATGCTTAAATTCAAAATAAAAATACCAAAATAAAATCAAAATCTTTCTTATACATAAATCACTTTCTTTTCACTTTAGTTATGGTCAATATGAAATTCTTTTTTCCATTACCTAACTGGTTACGATATAAAATTATTTCAGAGAAAAGTGCTTCTTAGTGTAGTTAGTTAATGGAAATCTGTAGTAAGGCATTGTAACATCACAAGCGGTGCGGTTGGGGGGCCGCTTACTAGTAGTTACACACCCTGAGAATTAAAGTCACTCGCTAAGCTACTCGGGAAGAAAACACTTCAGCACACTTAGCTAATCCATGTGCACGAGCTTCACTAACGCGACTTTAATTGTATTACCAATTTTATCAGCATCGATTCTAAAGCAAATGCATGTTCCACTCAAATAAGTCCTAACATAAATATTTCATTCATCCATCAAGCAGTATCGAAACTAACATCACTGCATGTCCGACGCGAATTGTAAACAAATAATATTTCAATCAACACTAGGTGAAAAGTTCTAAAAAAACATTTGTTCAGATAGTAACTGGACTAGAAACATATCGCTAGAACAGTTTATAAGATGATTAACGCGATGTTAGTGTGAAAAACTGCAAGTTAAAGTGTTGCATATATAATGAAGGCAATGGTGGGTGTGTGAAGTGAGCCCTGGGCGGGGGCGGCTCGCGGCGCGCGCGCTGTGATGCGATGGGCCAGGACTGGTGCTTCAGACGCAAGAGGAAGCGAAGCAGCAGTCAGGATGATACCCAACCGCATCACACCCGGTAACATATTAATTCAACTTTAGCACCACAGATTATATATAAGTTTTATTTCTTTGATGAGTTATACTTTGAGACAAACCCACATAATGTTGCATATATCGCGTGTGATAAAAAATAAAGATACGGGCAATTTTCAATTAGGCGTGGGGTACCTCCCAACGAAGTAAATTGCATCCTGCAGGTATATGAAACTTCTGAATCTAGTTGTACGGTTCTTCGATAAGGTCATAGCATTTACGGCTCACTATATTGAAGGAATGACAACAATGAAGATTTCCTTTGCCACATTATATAAACGTTTGTATATCAAAGTTCTTTATTCATAAAACAACAACACATTCACACAGCCACACCTTGCTCTACTTAAGAAACAAACACCGTTCGAATATGCATAATGCATAACTTCTAACAGGCAGACAACAGCATTCTGTATGTAAAGAGATCTGATGATTTGTTTACTAGATTCAAAGGCTAGGATTTACCACGCCTTTATTTACTCTCCAGATGTTTGTCTGCTATTTTTATGACAATAATATAAAAAATTCAGGGACAAGTCTGTAGGTACTTCATAAGGCTATTCATTACCTAAAACTAAAGAGAGTTTGTTATAACACAACTTTATAGCTGGTATTCAAACTACATACCTATACTTGGTTATTATGTTAATTTAATCTTTATGTTCATATAAAAATATATGTTTTAAATAAATAAAAACAAATCTGAGTTTTATACAACTGAGTTTGACAAAACAATTAATAGTTTGCTAAATGAGTAGTTGTACAACGGTTCCGTTTGTTTAGTCTGTTTTCGTATATTCCTGGAGGCAAATTGAAATATTTTTAGCAAATTTTAATTATTCATACAAGTCATGCCTCATTTTTATATTATATAAACCACACGAATCTCTCACCGATAAAAAACAACTCCCAACATATCACAACGTAAATCCGATAATCGAGAGAGAAAGGGCGCTACTCTCATTTAAAGTCACAAGGGATACCGGACGAAGTGTGATTATCCTCTGTTGATGGTAAGCTGTCTCTAGTGGATTGTGTGAACGATATGGCTGGCGAGTTGGTAATTACATCCTAATAGCCTTCGGTGCAATATGATTAGCCTTCAACCTCCGCGATACATGACCACGTCAAGTGACTTGATGGGCTCATATAACCATAATGAGGTTAAATTAGCGGTTACATTTGATTACAGGATGACTCTCAGTAATTTTGAAAGCCATTGTGTGTTTTCAACGTCCAGTAAATTATGTAACGAACTTAGATGTGTGCTGTTATTTCTATGGTGTTTTTAGAGATACGATTATACGTTGATTATTGGTTATGCTTAATTGTTTTTTTTCTTTTAGTAATTTAATAAAAAAATAATTAATCAAATTTAAATTCATTTCTAATTGTTTTTAATTAATGTTGGTGTTAATTTATTCATATAAACATTTATACTGAATATAAAAAGCATTTGAATTGTATAGGTACCTACAACTTTTCTGGATACAAACTCTGTTATATGATTGTCCAAGAGAAAATAAGACTTTTTATTATTATCAAGCGTAAAAAACATATCAAGATGGGCACCAATCTGACAACCATCATTTAAATTGCAAATTTCCATGGGTTACAAGTTTTCATTGGGTAGAATCCTGCCTGCTTGTGAACCTTTATGGCATAAACATTTAGTACCATGATTTCTTACTTTCTATGGTTTCAAGCGTGTACTTTAAATAACGCCATCTGGTGAGAAAATAAGAAATCTGTAGGTAAACTCTCCAAACATCGAGCACAGCGCACCTCGAACATATTTTAAACATAATATTATATTGATTAGCACAACTAGTGCCTTATTAACGTGACATTACACATCATTTCTAATATAATTTTAAACAACAACAACACAACCCTGGCTCACATTGCCAAGATATATCTAATTATACCATTAAACTAAACATCTTGACCTACGTACTAACAACAGAGACAATATGTATAATGGCACAGCTATTAGGTATACATAATACTATCTGGCGTTCACGGACACAGTAATTGCATCTACGTGCAATCCCACAGTAATTATCTTTGGCCACAAGCGTAATAATATGGTGGGCAGAGACAAAACCATTACATGTTAAGGTAACTGGCATTGTGCTACGTGCATTGTGCATGCGTTCAACATGTACATGAATGTGGCGACACTTCGGACTTTCCCACAATATTGTGGCGACATTTGCGTTTCCATAAGATCCTTTTAGCGATTGGTATGTATCGTTTAATACTTCAAGATTATTTTTAAGTAAGTAGTAAATTGTACTACGCTCTAAAATTGTACCTGTCAGTTCGTGTTTCAATTACACTTTCATCATGTCCTTCTGTTTTCCCTCAATAGATGGCGTACAAGGTATTGAAATAGGTTTTGTGTTGTAGTAAAAAAATATAAAAGGCACAGATTGAATACAACTCTCAATATATTACTGTGATACCTGTTAAAACTAAGATAGTTTAATAGTTTAAACTAAGTAGATACCTATTCAATAAATATGAGACTGAAAGAATATTTACGAGACTTACCCGAGACTTGGTTAAAAATACGTCATTTATATTAATAAGTTACCCGAACCCGTTTTATCCAATTACTTTCATAAACTTCCCCGTTTTTTTTATGTCTTGTATAAAAACGGATGATGTCGGCGTTGCAAATTTTCTGGGAAGATACTTGTACCAAATACCTACTATTTTATTTGTTTTCTATGTGCTATGTAACTAAGTCAATAGCTAACAAGCCGCGGTCAAGTTCACGCGCCACGTGTGCTGGAACTGAGCGCCAAACTAATACAAAATCTAAGTATGTACCTTCTTGGTCCTGCTAGCTTGTAAAATAATATTGAAAACAGTGCTTGTTTTTCTTAATATATTTTGGGTAGGTACCTGATAAATGTAGATAACCACCGATTATCTCAATCCTGGGAATACAGTCCTAGATAAATGAAAACTGTAAGTAAGCCGGAGGAAGGACTACAAAGAAGATTGTAACATAAAGTATACTGACACATACACCTATATACCTAACCTGTAGATATCATACAGTCTTCGCATTATTGTCACAGATATATCTCACAACCTTTTGTCAGAATGATGCCGGCGACGACAAAGAACAGCTTTTCTATAACATATTATAATATCCCTTTCTAGTAGATTACTACTAAGCTCAGTGTTACATTGAAATCAGCCGTCGTGATTCGTAGCAAGCTTCAGTGAAGATGTAAGGTTTTCGCCTGACCTATAAATGAACGCACTAGAGATAGTATATCAAAGTGATCCTTTGGTCGGGGCTATAAGCGCTATTTCGGCTCGACGACGAAGCTGCTTGCGTCATTTTCTACACAAGGGTTGCGTGGCAGCGTACGCATGCGGATCGCTCCATTCGACCCCCGGCAAAATGGCGGTTCCAACATGGCCGCCGGGCAGCCGCAGGATGCTCTGTGACGCTGCTTCTGTCCGAAACGACGCTGACACGATTTCCCGGCGCGCAACACACCTTGACACGCAAATCCGCACGGAAACCGCCGGTGTGATCGATTTATTGCTCGCAGTGGAATACCACACCACAGACGATACGATTCGCGCGTGCAACAAGTGATATCGTTTCGAAACTCGGACAGATAAATGACGCACTGGCATTATTTTTTAGCAGTGATGTGATCGTGGGACGCTTATAAATATAGACCATGCCCTTTCAGTGGACGGCGGCGCGGGTGAGCCAAGCAGTGAGTGACGTCGGCCGTGCTCACGTTCCCCGCGCCGCGCCGCGCAACGTCAACATTGCCGGCCGCGTCACGCACACAGTTCTTCACCCACCTCTCACCGATAATATCAACACGCACGCGTAGCCCAAACAATTACTGAATTTCGTAACATAACTATACCACGACATAAAATACGTCAGCTGTGAGACAATAGACAAATCTACAATCAAGACCATAACTATAATGTAAATGACGACATAGTCTGCGTAATTGGTGATGAGAATAATTTAAAACAATTACCTTAGTTACCGACTGACAATAATGACGATAACACGAGTGCATAACATAGAGCGCGTGGCGGCGGCGGCGTCTCGCCGAGTCCAGTACAGTTGCGGTCGCGCCAGCGCGTGAACCGCGCACCGGCACCGGCACTCGCGGCTCACGTGAATTTCATGTGCGGAGATGCTCTCGCCGTGGTTGAATGAACATCAGTGAATCGATCGAACACGTGCCAGTGCAGGGCTGTGGGAGTGTAGGCGGGGTCCGGCTCCGGGTCCGATGCATCCGTCACGAGAGTGTTTGTGGGGCCGGAGCGGCTGGCGGCGCGTGGCGCGATAGCCGCACGATGCTCACGTTCGTGTTCGCAGTATGGTCGGCAGCGCGCGCGCTGGGCTGGGCGTGCGAGACGGGGGCCACGTCGCCTGACCTCGAGGAGGTACCGGTGCTGCCGAGGCTGCGCTCGGCGCGCGCTTCCAGCGACCTTTCCACCCTGAGCACCACCACCACTAGCTCCAGCCAAACCAGTAGTGGAGAACAACCGAAGAGGTCCACCTCGTTTCTTGGAATTCCCCGTTAAGACGCACAACGATCGTTTTAATTACTCTTTATTTATGCGCTATCGATAGATATATAAAAAAATATTAAATTATCATGATTTTCAAGCCTAGATTTCGTTGTTTTGTAGGCACTTATAAAAGAAAACTATAATGTATGTACATTTGTTTATCTAATTGATAAATATCAACCTATTATATCGGTAAACGTTTACCGTTATCTTAATATTAATCTAAAATGGCCTTTTGAACAAGATAGTAGGAGTATAAATAATGTAATATTGACGTTATTATCCATTAATTCATTCTTACGTTACCTTGCAACTTATATGCTAATAAGCTGTTTATTTTGAAGTCATGAAAAAGGCGGAAATCATATGTAAAACCATCTTGACTATAAAATTTTAAGAGACCACCCAATCATGCTTTATACAAAATCTGTGTGGCTTCCCTGTAGCACTCATATTGACTTGACTGTTGACGAGTAATAAGTCAAAGTGCCTACTCCCAGTAAAGTTGAAATCAAATCAAGACGAAAGGTTCATATTTTCTTCCATACCACAGTATTATGAGAAAATTTTATTAATTACCGGGAAAGTAGGCTACAAGACAACATCAAAGTAAGGAAAAATATTATAGCGGAGCTTCTCATAATTTTGGGCCATTCCCCTAATAGTTGTATTGGCCTTTCTTAGAATAGAATATTCCGTATCTCAGGATCCAATAAAATAAATTGGAAATTAAGGTAGGTAGGTAGGTATCAATGTATAAGTATGAGTAGACTGCTGGTATAATCATATTTATTGGTTATTTAGTTATGAATCTTTTTAAGTGCAGTGGTATCGGCCTAAGGCCTAAATAAATAGGTTATTTATTTATACCTGTATTTCTCACGATAGATATAAATCATCTTGGAGGAAAAATTTACATAATGTAGATACCTTTATATATATTTGCTTGGTGTTTTAAGACGATCGATGTGGGTCATATCGTACATATCTTGTAACGTTTATTGTTCAATAGTAAAATGCAATTTAGATACTTCAATAGTTACCTATACATTTTGCGCAAATCGATTTTTACATAGATAACAATAAATACCGGGTTATACGTTAAATTTCATTAAAATACTGCTTATGTAACGCTGTTGTGGTTAGATTTTGGCTTAAATATTATAATTTCTTAGTTTCATAGTTTGGACCAGACTTGTATCTACTTTGTAAATAATTACCACAACAATGTGAGTTGAAACTTACTTACAGAATAGTTTAGTTTGATACGATAACTTAAAAGCGAGCAAAGTTAAATATAAACATTTAATATTAGATAATTCATTGAGTTGAAAATAGTTTGACGCCAAATTGTGCATAGATCATAAATTATGAGAACAGAATTAAACACTGAATCTCGCTTGCCTACACGATATTTTATGATCACCGGTTACAAAATTGGTTTTCAAACGTAACCACTTTGGCAATACACCAAATGTTCAAATCGGTTTTCTAATATTTAACTCGTAGAAAAATACGTATTGATGACGTGAAAACGTTACATAAGATGAACAGTTGAACGTTACTTCATATGTTGGAGTGATTATTATATGGTCGGTTGTGGTTCTAAAGGGCGATGTGCTCAGGTGGAGCGAAGCGCCGCGGCGGTGGAGCGCGCGGGGGGCGGCGCGCCGGCCGTTGCGAAGACCTCCCGTGTCCGCGCGGAGACGAACTACTGGCAGGTACCTACTATATGCCAGTGTTCCCACTTGTGTCACAATCGAAACTATATTTATAATGTTTACTTACCGAATAGGTAAGATGCGATTTGCTTTTGGAGTAAGCATTTAATTTTTCCCTTTATATTCCAGGTTATGCAATAAAAAAATACTTACTACTACATTTTAGGATGTGACTACGTCAGTCTACGTTTGTCGTAGCACATTTATTATACTCAGCAATAATATCGTTTGCTAACCAATTTTTATAAACAATTTTACCTCATCTAAGCAATATTTACTATTTAAAGCAAGTTTAACAAACACTTCACAGTCGTGGTTGTAAAACTTAGGTTTTTTTCCTTGCTTTTGTTATTTTATAATTATGCATATATTAAATCATAGTTTTACTACCGACGTATTACATACCTACCGCTATATGTATATATTTTATTTTGTGGTATGTATTACCTTCCTATAAATGCACGTAACGTCGTAAGAAATGCAAGCGTTTCCCTCTACCATGGAAGTTAATATAGAAACATCGATTTATCACAACACTTGTACTGACCGTACATGAGGTTATTGTGCTTTAGTTTAACCACGTTGGACAATGTTATTACGAATTTTCTAATACATCGCTGTATTTGCTCCTAATGTTGAAGATTGTCGAAGAGATTTGGGATAGTGAGAGAATTCCACAATGGGCTTTTAGTTAATGGAAATATGCCGGCACGGTGCTAGGGTATTTTGGGTAGTTATTCATGTTGAAAATCTGTCACCAAACAATTATCGATGTGGGACAGCAGTTGCGCTTGAGAGCCAGTCGCCCACTATGCCGTATAACACATTGGCCTTTATTGTATAAAACGACATACCTCTTTGATTCAATTTTATTGTTATGAATTTAGAGTAGGTACATATCAGAGCTCTTAGTGCAGAGTTCGTTTGGGAAAGTCGAGAATATTTTCGACTTAAAACCCTATAGTACCTACATATTATGTAGTTTTAAAGGTTATAATACTTTACCATCAATTTTTTTTTCTTTTGAATATAGAAATTATGCCTACAAAAATTAAAACTATAAAGCCAATTTTCTTACGCCCACATTTTGGATATGACATTTTTATTACTATTTTGATGCTCTAAATATTTTAGAGTTTTATCCATAGAGATGAACGATGGAAAAAAATCTATATTGCAGTCTATTCTGTACCTACTTTTTTTGGTGTTGTTTATGCTCTTTCGTACTATTGTGTTTGACAAATGCCAGTTATTAATATTTTCTGCTAAAAGATAATTTTCCCTTTTATAAAATTACCAACGTTATAGCTTTGATTTGAAGCGACACCAATTCGTTCACTTATGCAAAAGCTTGAAAGGTATGGCTTAAAAATATTTAAATATGTACTTAGATACCTACTATAGAATTCAAAGTTTAACAAAACATCACATCTCGAATCTTCATTATATTAAGTATCCGTTTCAAATACGTGTTGTTATTAAATAGCAATATAATCAATTTTGTTTATTGATTTGTTCGCTATATACAAGGCGTAAGCTTGAACACGATTTGCAACATTACTCAAACCTGTGAAAGGCAGCTATAAAATACATGCATGCATCAATATATTCGAGATTCTAGACGCGATTTGAGATAAGACGACATGCACCAGGCGGTACGTTCACAAAACATTCCCTTATGATTGACGCTTGAAGAAACACTTTAGCAACGATAAGAATCTTCTGTTCCTTTGAAAAGGTTCAGCGAAACAAACCCGATTGCGGTAAAGTAGCCGTGTGAATTCAGACCTACATTACAAGACAGATCAAACAAAATCCAAGCTTTATTTTATTTTAAAAGAGTTTAAGTATTTTATAAATATATTTACGTATCTGTCTAAACGTTAATAGTTCTTCAAACAATGAATTATTCGGCTAATTAATATCTAATTAGCATTTAATATAAATACAAGCTAAAAACTCTATTTACATTCCCGTACTGGAAATTGTACCTTAAAAAAAAAAAAAAAAAATACCGGCCGAATTGAGAACCTCCTCCTTCTTTTTGGGAAGTCGGTTAAATATGTTTGGAGATAGATATACCAATTGTAACTAAGTTTATTAATACGGTAAGTATAAATATTGAATAACTTATCAAAATTGTAATGTTTTTACATAACCTCAAAATCTTGAAAAAAATCAAAGTTCATGACTTTATGATATCCATAAATATTAATAGTAATTTGTGTTATTTTCGTTGAACAATAATAATATTAAATAAGAGAATAAGAAAATTAAAAGACAAACGCAGGGTTTATTGATACAAATATTTTCCTTAAAGTAACCTCTGGCGGTGAGGTTCAGAACTAGATTCTAACTTCAAACGCTCAAACAGGTTCTAACTTTTCAGAGTGATATTCTCATTTTCCAATAGATGGCACTGCTAGTATTTTCAGACTTCAGCATGTAGCGCAAGTAGAAATGTGTAAATCAATATCCTTTTATTTGTTCATTCATGGACCTAAGCTTGGTATATATAAAATGTATCGGTGTTATTCACCTCCAATAATCTTGGAAGTAATATTCTGGATGGACTTGATGAATTTGAGATATTTTTGAATTGGCACCTTAATATCTCACTTTTACAAGGGTGATTATTTTTAAATAAACTTTAAACGGAACTGCAATCTTTCTTTATGTATGAGAAATATTTTGTACTATGGTGAAATTTGTTGTATTGTAATTAAGCACGTGTCTTGCGCTTACTGATAAACCATTAAAGGTATTTCCTTTAACATATGTATATGTACGACTTATTCATTCTGCCGTTTTGTATCTACTTACGTACACATTTAGGACTATGTTATCAAGCACATTGATCTGATATACAAACTGATTACAGTAGCTAATTATAAAATATACGTGTACACGTGGGTGCAATAAAACTTCTTTATTTACTTAACAATACTAATTATTGTTTTTCATAGCCACGTGAGGAGAACCTCGTTTTTGATGTCAGTAATACGTTAGTAGTTAGGTATTGGTTTATATGTTTTTTTTCCATATCCAGCCATTCCAAGCCAGCGACTATAACAATTATTCTTCCAGTAAAGGCCATATTTCATGGGTCTAGTAACATAAGCTGATAGTTATAGATTTTTCTTAAAAAAATATTGCGGTCTACGTGACCATTTAAGTTGTATACCGATACTTTTAAAATCTTTAAGATATAAATAACTGACTCAGTTCTTTCATGTGTGACAAACGTACATTATGTAAGTTCTCATCATGCCAATATGCAACGTGCGGGAGATCTCGTCCGCGTCTCGATTTGGGCTGATAGGGTCGGCGCGTGCGCACAGTAGCCGTGCGTCACTATTACTTCCTCCATCATTATCTCTATAATAATACCTACTTTGTGTCAAACCAGTACTTTTAATTAAATGTTAAAATAATTCCACATAATTTTGCGGAGATTTTGCATTTAATAGTTAGTCGCGACGTCATTGTCGTAAAACATCAGACATGCCAATTAATTTAAGTTTGATCTCAGTTCAGTTTTGTTCATAAAATATATTATTTGCTTTCTTGCTCCCTGTGTAGTATTCTTTTATATATATTTAATATAAAAAAACTCAATAAATGATATCAGAACGGTAAATCAATATTCATATGTCCTTTCAACACTAAAAACATGAACCTCGCAACTTTCTGAACACATAAGTAATGTTAATCCATGCTATCTTTATCTGATTATCTAAAGTAACATACTACGTATAGTCATTATCATATAATAATATCATTAGATTCTTAGTCAGCTCATTTCATGCGAACTATTGCGTCAGTATGGTTGTACAATTGGTGATATTTTATGTTGTACGTAGCAAAAATATTTAAAAATCTATCCCATATAGGTAAAGGTAATACAATTATTCTTTAATTATTAAAAATACACAAACCTAGACATATTGATATATGTAGATTGTAGGTAGGTACTTACGCAATTTCATGGTTATCTTAAAGCTTATCTGCCTAGCGGATACGGATTATTGTAAATAGAATAGCTGTTTATCAACAAAATGTAACGTGTTAATTATTATAATCAATATGAATTCTGTAAATAAACTTGTATTAATATAGCCTGTGAACTGGACATTGACTCGTTAGATTTTAGACTTGTGTGTTTAGCTTCAAGTACTTCTTAAACTTTTATTAATCACATGGTTTCGTTGTTGCAGCTTCGATGTGGAGAATGGGGGTGGGGCGGCCGGTGCGGGGGGGGCGCGCTCCCCGCTCGAGGGCGGCTCGCCGTCCACCGCCCTCGTCCTGCAGGCCATGCCGCAGCGTCGCGAGTCCTTCCTTTACCGCTCTGACTCTGACTTCGAAATGTCACCCAAGTCTATGTCGAGAAACAGCTCCATCGCCAGTGAAAGGTAAGCCATATAGTTTTGTATAACTGACACATGATATAGGCATAGTCAACCTAATATACTTAATACTTTTATGCAATACTCAGATCCCTCTAGTGCCACATCCTAGTACCAGGACGTTGCTGTGTTATCATTCCCATTAGACATTCGGCTACGCCGTAGCTGTAGCTGCTACGGGGTGTATTAAGACTTTGATGTTACGTAAAGATGCTACCGATTTCGGTGTCTACGATACTGTCGTCACGTTCGTGCTACGAAGTCACAGCAATTACATTGCAATACCTACTAACGATAGGACAATTCAATGAATTACTAAATGATTAAATAATTTATATTCCATTTAACAATTTCTGAAGGAAGTTATGATTATTTGATATTTGGGCACACCACTTGGAACTTTGGGCACTTTTATTATACTATGTAGATATATCATGCCATCATAAACTCGCAAAACTTATACAACCTCCATCAGTTTACAATCAAAAGATGAACAGCTAGGTATACAATACAACAAACATTACCAGAGCAATAAAAGGCATTCCTCAACCTACAGGTAATAGGCGTAAAAAACTGAACCATTGTTTTCTTCGTTTTTTATCGTTTTGAATGACATAAACAGAGGTGTCTTCCACATTAATCCTACAAATAACAATTATCATAGCAAGTACTTCATTGCTACATACATTCAGTTTTAATTATCATCGTTTTTTTATGTGTAAATAACTGATAAAAAGTTTAAAAGTGAAACTACACATCATGTTGTTCATCAGAAAATCGGGATAACAATTATTGTTATTGTGTGGAATATGCAAAAACACATATGACACCCCATCTTAACACTTTCAATATGAAATTGGCGGGACCCTGAAAATAACTTTCTATCATAAAAGTACCTAGGTTCCCAGCCTTACGTCATTAACATTAACAAAATTGTTACGTTATTTTTATTAAGAAGAACGGATATTTTTTTAAATATTTGAAATTATTGATTTTCTCATAGTACAATAATATATTAACTCTCTATCAATTCTCAGTGAATTTATTACACGAAGCTTTAATTTTGGGTTTTATTTACTTATATTTTATACCCAGAACACAAGAACGTCAGTATAAATTGTTTCATAGCTGTATATTATGGTATTACAAGTACAATTTATTTGTGAGGACTAATTGTTGCAGTGCATTACTAATAAAATATTACCCTTTTCTGGTATTATTTTTCAACAGTCCACATACTACATTTTCTTAATTCAGACGAAATAATCGATACCGTATCAACTTCCAGTTTTCGTGTTTAATAGTGTTATCATTTACTAGATTTGAACAAACAAACTATACCATCATGTTTTCGCAACAAACATGTTAAATACATACTTCGTCAGCAGTATCAAAGTAAGCTACATGATTATTTACTATCCAAAGCCGTTTATATGTTGTGTACGACTAACAAGTAGCCAGCTTACTCACAAACAGCCTGAAGGTGATAGCATGCAACCGCGTATTTTATGTTAACTAAAAATGTGTCGCCTCTCGCTCATGCACTCGCCAAACAGAACCTGATAAAGTGAGACCAAATTAGTACACATGCTATAGCCACCACTTACTTCTACAGAGCCTGTCACTACACTACTCTAGCACAATATCTTTGGTGTGAAGCTGAACCCCGCATACTTGTAAACGCGACCTGACCCGCTTAGGTGGCATTATATTACATGTAACTACCTCATAAGTCTGCGTTCTGTCTTTCTTTTCCTTATTTTTTTATTGCTTGCAGATTCAAGGAGGCTGAGGCGGCACAGCTGGACAGAGCGTACGTATACTTACGCCTATAGATACCTTCGCATATTTATATAAATCGCTTGTAGGTACTGCTTATATTCTAAGCTTGCTTTACTTTATCGCTTTCACGGTCCACAAAAGGCTATATTCTATTTTTGACCTGGATTTTATGCTTGTCGATAAATTGTAACACTTTTCTTTCCTGTTGTGTGGTTTTAAAAAACAAGACTGTAAGCAACAAATAGTATTTTAATTTTGTATTACCGGTGTACGTTATTTGAAGGTAAAAAAATTAGCACCAATTGAAAAAACATCTCCTTTTGTTCTTATTGCCACTCCATAAACCGAAGTGTCAAATTGAGCCATGCTTCACACATTACGTATTGTATGGATTCGATTTCAGTCGCCCGTATTCTGTTTCGCTCAAATGATTTTACGTAAATCAACTAAACGAGATATCGAATAAAATGGGAATTCTCATAATACGTTGCCCCTTTTGTATGTATGGCTATATCTTTCGATATCTGCTTACATAGACAGTAGATAAGTGCTAAGTATAAGTAACCAAATTCTTACAGTGCTTCAATTAAGCGTAGCTTTTAGGTTCTATACCTGGTACCTGATGTAGTACTTTTAAATACCTATAAGTAATCGAAGCCATGTCCAGTGTGGCGTCAGACTGGGTATATAATATAAGTAGCTCTGTAGGTATTTATAAAATTTTACGTAAATATTCTGGTGGCACGAAACATATAAAAGTTTACTGTTTCTCAAAACTCTAACGGAAGAAAATATCGCATCGCAAAGTTTTTAACAGAAGGTCAATAGGAATCCCAAGAGTAAGATGGAAGTTTTATATTTATGCATTATTAATAACGTCTTTAGGTATTTATACTTTACTAAAAATGTGAGGGAAGTTTGAGAGGTCGTACTAATGTATTTAATGGAATAAACACGGTTACAGTTTTCCAATTTCATGTTTGTTTTTCCCAAATATGATTTTACAAAGGGAAATAAAGCGATAAACAGAAATATTGACTATTCCAAAATCTCTGCAATCTTTTTTTTATCTTAAACGGTGAGATTCTTGAAACGGCAATGAATTTTTTATCCATTTCCACGACAAAGGATGCTTTGTTCCCAGACCCTTGTAGAGAGATATTTTTGTGATTATCCTCTAAGGCTGCATCCTCAGAACGCGCTATGGTATTTCAATAAATACAACTTGAAGTGGTTCAATATCACATAACACACGACTTGGATTTTGCTCAGCGAGCTTTGTAAGTTTCGTTGAGACAGCGCAAATAAAATCATATCGCTTATAATGTTTAGACGTATGCACGTACCTATTGCATTGAAATAAGTATAGGTATTTGACCGTCCAAAGATCGATATGAAAGCGTTTCAAAGCTTAGTGGGATTATTCACCTAGAACAATATCCCGACAGACGTTGAGCTCTTAACTTTGCGGAGATTTTCACCCTTGGCTACATAAATTGCCAATCGATATAAACGCTGACTTCATGCGGCACCGTGAACAAGCACACAACCTTTGAAACGACATTTACGTGTACCAGAGTAGTATCTCTAATTTCATATTTCTATAGGTATACACGCGTATGACCCTGTAGTACTATTGGCTTTGATAATAATCTAAGGTAGCCCTCGATTTCCACGTCGAACATTGATTACCGGCGCCCACCGTCGCCAGTTTCCATTAGCGCCAAATTTATCCTCGGGCGGCGTCGCGCGCTCTCGGCGAGCGCCGGGCGAGCGAGTGGGACGCCGCCGCCGCCGCCGCCGCCGCCACCGCCGCCGCCCGCTGCTGCGCCTCGCCTCCATTGATAGTCCGTGCGGGCTGCCGGCGACACGCCATCGCCACGTTCTATGCCACACGCGATGCACCAATTCTTATTGTAACGCTAAATTCTTCGCTGCGACGTAAACTCCGGCTAAAATGTGAATTAAAAACATTTTCCATCGTACTCTTCAACGAAACGAAAAGTGAGTTTAGCCTCGATCGCGTTGTTTTCGTAAGAAATTTAACGTGCTGATTTTCGCCAAGAGTGTACAAAGCTCGCGGTTCGACGACTGTACAGTGTCGAGGTCGTTCACTGATCTGACAGGTTGGCCCCGGTCGTCGTCGTCGGTTGGCCGCACCACTGTTCTCCATACGCAATACTCGAGCTAGAACCGCTTCGTTCAATGTATCGGTGCCAAGGATGCGGCCTAACGTAAACTATTATTTATAAAATGATCCTCTAGTGATTACAAGATAGTTGTGCTATCTGTTCCTGCCGCATACAATTAATTAATTTCACTAGTTTCACTCCCGGCATAGTATTGATGATAAGAATGTCCGAGTGAGATAAAAGTTATCTAAACACATGTACGTTGTGAAATGATAGAAACTCATGCAAAAGATAAGGTAAAACTTTTTTATGTTTATATTGACATTGTAGTGCGCGGAGTTCGCTTACATAATCCCTAAGCGAAAGTCATAACGGAACCGCCGAGCGAGTAAACGTAGAAGGAATTCTTACCTATCAGATGTCATAGATGAGCGGGTGACGCGAAACGCTGTAGTGATGACGATGTCTCCGCGATAAGTCAGTCGCGATCGAATGTGACGCGTTTCTTAGTGACTAGTGTGTGAAGTGGAGACAAAGAGCCATGCAGCGTTCGGGATCTCAGTCGGAGAGGCTAGGCGCCGCCGGCGGGAGTACGGGAGCCAGTTTTATCGCTAAGAGCTCAGCGTCGGAGCACAGCATGTCCACCGGAGTGGCCGCCGGCAGCAGCGGCGGTGGCGGTACCCTGCCCCGTACACTCAGCACTAGTGTCCTGCGAATCAAAAACAGATCAACTTTCTGGGAAAAATTCTGGGACGAACGCACTAGGCGCGATGCGTGAGTACCTTACCTCATACTGCTAAAATGTTCCTAGTAATATTGGAGTCTGCGCAATAATTTTAGCCTTAAATTTTGAATGAATTTAAAATGCAAACACTTGTACCTGGTTGTACAAGTTCCTATTAGTACTAAAATACCTACCTGTAATTATTGTGTAATATGCACACGTAAGCATAGGTTGGTACCTATCGTCATGATTTTTAATGACAATATAATATGGCTAGTGATTTTGCTGTTTTAACGATTATTTAAAATAAAATAACGATTTATTTAACATTAACAGTCACTTAAGTAACAATTTCATTCACATCGATATACATTGACGTAGATACATAAATGCCTTTAATTATGATAATTACAGTTATTATAAACCAACTGACTCGATAATTAATGTTTCATTAAAGTATATGAGAATCAGCGTACATAATATACATAAATACTTAATAACGTTGCATAATATGTATTTACTTTGCAGGTACCTAATTGTCTAAACTATTTTTAAATATATTTCAAGGAGCTTAAAATATAAGTCCAAATGAGAAAAAGATAAATAGCTCGTCATTCAGTATCTAGTGGCGACGTATACCTACTAACAGGTACCTACTCTTGTTTTATGTCTCGAGCAATCCCACATCGTGACCCGTTTCGAACAATGCCCACGGGAGCACCCTATCACACGCTGTCTGCGGATAAGATTATATCTTACTTATTTTACTGAACATCTTTTAAGCAAAGAATATAAACCTCTAGTCGTATCTCTCTCGTCGTCGTATCCTCTGTATCGTAAATAATAATTCACCTACGATGCTTAATCGGACTCAACAATCACTTCTACTAAACTAATAATAGGTACTATTTACCAAATTGTTTCTTAATGTCAAACGTCAGTCTCTACCCCTATTTACGTTGAACGGAGCTTTCAGAGCGTTCATGGCTTTTGCGTCATCTAATCAACTGTATAAATCCGATGACATTTCTTAAAGTGAGAGATTAATCACTAACGAGAGTTCACTAAAGAGAGGGTAGGTCTGTTCTAAAAACGGAATCACTCAGTCTGACATTTTAATGAGGTTTCCTACCCTTCGCCCACACATATTCATATTTTCAAGATTTTATATAAATCAAATGATTGACATTAATTCCATGAAGCACCTACTCTACTCGGCACTTATCGTATTCATGCCTTCATAAATATTTATCCCAGTTAGGATTCCGCAATAAAATGGTATGGAGGGACCTTAACTACTGTTGTACGATTTGTTTTTTATAGTAGAACATATGAGTTATACATCTAATATTTTCAAGAATAATGTATTCATAATTTAATAATTTAAACTTTAAACTCCCGGCCTACTTGTTCTTAGGTTTTATATAGGTACATAGTATAGTTATGGTGCCGCACATTATCGTCATATTGAGTAGAGAGTAAATTGTAGGTGAGAGCCAACTTTAAGGTCGTAGCAATTGACAATTTCAAAGCCAGGCTTGGTGGACTATAATAGTCCAAATCCGACGTGTCAAATTCGCCAGACAGCAATTAGTGGGTCTTTTAGATCTTGTAGGACACTTTGAGATTGCCAATTTACTAAATAAAAGACGCGCGGTTTCATCCACGTATTTCCCGTTCCCGTTGGAATACGAGAATAAAATATAGCCTATTTACTTCGGTCGTTTTGGAGCCTATGTCTTTTCGTTATAAAATAAACAAAAAATAAACCATTCCTGTTTATAATATTATCATTTTTATCTAAAAACCATAGAACACTTTGTTACAAAAATATAAGCATTTGTCAGTTATTTATTAAATGAGTAACCTGAAAAACCCCTTTGTTCATCCATTTATCCATATCGTTTATTGATAAAATAAATAAACATCATATTTACTTATACTGACTTTCTATTTTCATGCATAAGTATTATTAATATGATTCTTATCCAGTCAGCATGGATTTCATAAAAATCCATCTATACACTTAGATACCTACCTATATCATAATTCTTGATCTGGAGCCATATGCATAAGAAAATTACGATTTCATCAGAAAATCCACGTTTTTTCATGTAATCAAAGCAAGTAGGTAATCATAGTTTCAATAACCACATCAAAATGTGTTACATAACACAAATTAGTGATTTTCAGAACAAGCACTCAGTTCTTGGTAATGAGTCACTTGTATTTAATGATCTCGTATCGGTCGTAATTTGTGAATGAAGCTCGCGCTATTATTGATAAATCAATAATGAGTAACACAATACGCCTAATAAAATCATTAGTACCTACCGGCATGTCTTAATTGTATATTTTCAATTAAGATCGGATCACTTACACTTCGCAAAGTTTTATTATAAGAGCTTTTCAACAAGCAAATAGCTCTTTTGTTAAACATAAATTATTCTATGAATAAATTTCATGTTAAACACGCTTTACTATCCTTACAAGAGAAGGGCTCTAAATATTTATTGTTGCAGGTAAAAGGTTTCACAAAAATGAAAGTAAATTGTTATGTTTACTTTCTACCGAGCCGGCCTGCTATTATAAATAGATAAATCTGGGCTCGCATTCGACTCGACGTTTTCCTTTGCGATAAATGTTGACAGTTCACTTCCTGATCATATTTGAAAAGGTTAACTCGTGACCATATTTTCTTGTTTACCAGATTTCATTAATCGATTTTGGCAATACAAACGGTATACTTTAACGTATAGTTATCGATGTACTACGACAAACAAATCATATTCGCAATATTATGATAATAAAATCCCTTGTCTACTACTCCACATGTATATTACATACCGTCGCATCGTTATCGAACATTCAATAAAGGACAATAGAATAGTCACATGTATAGTTTCTCATGGACATCTATGTATAAGCCGAGTACCTATAGCATGTGTTCATTAAAATACACTAAACACAAAAAGTTAGGGATATAAATAAAATTCGAAAATTTTGGGCGATTTTCAACGAGCTATAACTCCGAGGAAAATAATCCCACAGCAAAAAATAGAAAACCAAACTGTAACTTCAAGTGTCTTGTTTTTGGATATGGTCATGAATTTTTTCTATCATGTTTGGATCTTTTTTTTTGCTGTACAATTATTTTCCGCGAAGTTACAACTCGTTGAAAATCACCCAAAATGTTCAATATTTTTTTATATCCCTAACTTTTTGTGTCTAGTGTAATAGTTGGGGCGAGACTTTAGTGATTGTCGGTGATAATTACATCAGTGTGCATGAATGTGTATTTAGAGGCGTGCGGTAGTTCGTTATTTGCATTCCCCTTTGATGTTTTATTCCAACATACATGTTGCTTTTCCCTTTACATGTGCTTATACATTGTGAGAACCGATTACAGAAATAATATTGTTATAATAAATGTTGGTAGGGCCCAGCTCCCACCCAAGATATCCATAGAAATATTATAAAAGTGATGGTCTGTCCGTCAGAACATTTTTTTATGTGAATTGGCCTGGGCCCGAGACATGGTACCTACTTCAAATCCCGGGAAAACTAGTTACACCGTATGAATGCGAGTGAAACCGCGCGAGACAACTTGTTCTGTATAGAATTTATGCTCGAGTGATTTATTGTATAATAAACAAATCATGTTCGTACTAGAAGATTAACTACTAAATTAACTTAACGTAGCTAATGGCTGTCCTTTGAGGTTAATGCTTCAGACGCTACTCTCAGGCAAGCTTGTGACTTTGATGAGATATTATATAATATGATACCTATAGATAAAGCTCATGAAACTGATTTTATTATATTCAAACAATTAAGAGAACCGAACATATCGATCGAGCCTATTTATAAATGGACTTCTTACTTGGAACTGGAATATGGTTCAGTCAGAGAGAACATTGAGGGAAATAAAATAAATATTTCAAAAACCGTCCCTAACATCAAATATTACAGAAATAAATCGATAAGAGGGCTTATAAAGACGAATTAATTGAAGGGAGGGAATCTTCGGTCTAGTGCGGGATGGAATATTGGAAATGGCATATTTTCCTCCTTATGATTGAAGAACTATGTATGTAGGCATAATTGAACAAATGCAAAGTGTGTGTGGGTATACTCTGATAATTATGATATTACTACCTACATAATTGTATAATGATAAAAGCAGTGATTTGTAGTTTTGTTAGATATGTAAAGATATGCTCTATGTATTTACTTCTTTAATTAAACTATAGACCAAAAATTTATTCAAAAAAATGTGTTCCATTTAGAATTGCTTGGAGATTAGTTTATTCTGATCCCATTTCACTGGTAAGAATAATGCTTTCTTGAAACATAGCATCACAAACAAAATAATCCTCTTTAGTTTAATGTAGGTTTTTTGTAAATATAAAAACAAAGCTGGCGCTACCTAGATAGCAGCGTGGGAGTTAATTGAAAACACGTGGCAGGTGCACCGAGCAGCCTCTACCATTCTATAAATAAAACAAAGAGCAGATGTGAAAGCGTTTCTATATATTCCAACAATATTATATCATAAGTCACACTTCTACCGTCATCTTAATGTCGCCCTTTGACCCTTGATCTAAGTCTCAATATATTCGTGTGGAATAATATATAGCCATACTGGAGTATACTGTCCTCCCGATCAGAACACCTTAAATATATACTTAGTCATGTGAATTAAATGTGTCGTCGTAAAACCTTTAAGCTTAGTTCGAAATTGTCAAATATCTGAATATTTTGAATGAATGCTGTTTGTACTAACATATTTAAACACGAAATATGGCATCGTATCTCTTCCAAGGAAATGTGCACATTTCATGGTTGATTTACTATTAATTTTGGAGTAACTGGTTATTTAGCCTTACTACTATTGGCAGTCTTCCAATTTACATAGTAAAGTATAAGAGCAATAGCGAGCCCCAAAACTATGTATCTGTTAGAATAAGGACAATAGTAGGTACAAAAAAAGTCTACATATACTCCTTCCATTATTATTCATAACAGCAAAATTTTTTATATTATTCCTAAATATCTGATTACTGCCGTAAGTAAATTTTATAAAAGTTATTTCGTAATATAAACTTATAAGTAAACGACTCGTGCGATTTATTAAGCCCCAAGGGCTACGATTATTTCTTTAATCTTTGCAAAACACTGACTTTAATTAATCACGGTTTAAAATATAAGGAATATGAAACTATGTTACACACCTATATAATATGACCTACCATAGGTAATAGGTAGGTTATATGGAAGACGTCAAGGGCACACACATGTCGAGGGAAATAAGCAGCCTTCGAACTTTACCTACCCGCATTAACTGATGAACAGGTAGAAACTAGGCGATGCAAAATTAGCCCCGCGATTTCCCATGAGTTCTCAAACAATATTTGCAATTCAATGTTCTTCCGTGTCGGACGGATAAAGCTATTAAATAAAGTTCAATCAATGTTTTATATTGTTACATTCATGTCGAAAGGTGAAAGGTTATTTTGTGAAACATCGAGCACGAATTTTTATCGAAATTCAAACGATTTACAGTTGTAAATAAATTCAATAAATTCAAAAAGCGTTTTCCTAAAAAAAATATATGTGTGCATAAAATTGATGTTATGTTAATAAATACATTTAAAATATAAGTAATATAACCAATACTACATGTTTATATGTTATTAAGTATGTAATTCGTAATAAAAGCATATAATGGATTACTTTATTCTTCGACGCTCATTCCATGTTCCAACGAACTAGCAGCACATTTTAACCCCAAAAACAATATTGATTTATAATGTTGATATATTTTTATTCGAAAACTGTACTTATGTTTGTCAGTATCAAAGAAAATAAGATCGTTTATTTGGAGCTCCCCTTCTTTTTAGAACAAAGAAATCAACTTCTATTTGTCACAATCACTTCTATCTTTGTTGCCCTTTCCCTGTCGACCGAAAGACGTCATGCCGTTCGAGTTACCCCTGTATGTATCATATTACGATCACGGTATATGTGTAGGATATATTAAACACTCGTATATTGCTACCCTGAGAATATAAAGATACAACAAAGATAATTATTCCTAACGGATGCGCGCTCTACTCAGAAATACGGGCCGATAGAGATCATTCCACACACATGACTTGTATTTTAATCACGATTCACTGGCAAAAAAGTAATCATTGCATTTATACAAATATTTTACGCATTTAACGTACCTATTACACGAATATACATCGGTATTTTATAATTTCAGACTTTATTAAGCTTCAAGTGATTGCTATGCGTATCTATATTTTACTTATCAATTTATAGGTAAACATGAGTTTTTCAGGACATTTTTATTTCCTGCGTCTACTTGAAATTATACTGAATTTATTCAGGTACCTACGTAAAAACAATGTATTCGCCACGACGACGTCTGATGTAACTGTGTAATATAACAAAGATATAAATACGAAACATAATCCGTGAAACATTTAGATCCGCTAACTCGGAGCAGGTTCGCTTTCCGAGTGATTGACGTTCCAGGTAGGTAGGATGTCTACACCATTTCCGCGTCAGTCCGTTCGAGTCGTAAAACTAATTTTCTCCCCTTGCCTTGCCGAGCGCCTTAGTTCACAAATGAAATTTGAACAACGCCTAACATCCGGCTTTTCCATCTATCCTTCTCTTTTACACTCCTTGATCACCTAGAGCACAGTAATGACTTTTTTATAGATCTTACACGCTGGCGGAACACCTACTTGTAACTGATATTACCTAAACACATCGCTAATTCGTTTTCTACCCTCAAAAATTAAGCAACCCACCCAACCAGCATTGCGCATATTTCAGTGTTATTTTATATCCTTCAGTTTCAGTATTCTACCTATGAAAATATGTTACCTATATATATATATGCATTTTCTATAAAAAAAAAACTTTTTAATGGTACTTTATGACTGCTATGTACCTATTTGGTCTGTAAAAGGTCATTACTAAAATTGCTAGAGTATGTAGGTATACTGTTAATTTAAATAAACCTATCTCAATATTTAACATAATTATATTTATAGACGCGGTAAGGTGCGTCTGCCTCTGACGGTTTTAATTTCCCTTGCCCTGTAATACCTTAATTAATATTTTTAACCGTTTTATCTACTTGATTTATGTAACGATCAAAATAAATAGGTATAGGGAAAATTTATTTTCGTCATATGAACTCGTGCATAAAACAAAAATATTTACTAGTAATATGTTAATTTAGCAATATGTTAATTTATAGCCGTGGTGGCTCAGTTGGGAACGCACCGACTTACGATCATGAGGGTGCAGGTTCAAATCCCTGGCCCGTACCTCTGAGTTTATAAAAACTTACGTACAGATTCACACCACTGGCTTTCGGTGAAGGAAAACATCGTGAGGAAACCTGCATGTCCGAGATGTCACAATCAAAGGCATGTGAAGTCCGCCAATCCGCACTAGGCCCGCGTGGTGGACTATGGCCTAGACCCCCTCAATGTTAGGGGAGGCTCGAGCTCCTCGGTGGAGACGCATATGAGCCGATGATGATGATGTTAATTTATCCCTTACCTACACTTTCACGAATAAATTACTAATTGTAACCTATTACATCGAATAAATGTGAAAGTATGCTTATCTCGCGGTCCTCCTTTTTCGCGGTCGTAATGGATCACAAAATCAACAAAATAGATGTGCTGTTTTAATTTTCTATAAATAATTTCGCATTGTAATTTGTCTCTGTAGAGTAATTTTGATCTATTTCACGGGACCAAAGCCGCGGCCAGTAATAGCTAGTAGGTAGGTACATAACGGTGATTAGAAAAATAAAACCTCTTTGTTTGAAAAATATTTACGTCAACGCGACCCACGTTTTATATGTCATTTATTAGTGTCATTAAATAGGCAAAGGAAGGATCGTTATTTTGAGTTAAGAAATTTAATTATTTGGACATTATGAGGTATGTTTTCTTATTACAGTATTTATTGTTCATATTTTCTCGGGACAGTTGCAATGGCTGTAAGTGATACGGACTATAAAACCTTACTATATCTATATTTTTATTACATTTCCATAGGATTACGTGATTCTACTTTATTATTGGGTGTCTCCTCCTGTGTATAACGACGCAATCAAAAAATTCAAAGGGTACATAAATATAAACGTTGTAACAAATTTATTTTAAAGGGTAGCCGTCGACCTTCAGTGCTGAAAACGGCAAGCGTGCGTGCAATAATAAAACTGTTTACATGTCGAATTGTACGTAGGTAACTCAATAAGCGCCATCGTAATCTCGAAATGAGGTTTTATTCAATTTACCGTCCGTACGTGATTTGGCGCGCCCTCTCGTCCGGAAAATGGCCCTAAATTAGAATTTCTATCAAAACGTAACGACAAATTCTACGATTCGATTCAAACGATACCTACCAGAAAGCTCACGAAACAGATATTATAAAAAATAAGGTTGGAAACCTTAATATTTAACGCATGTTTTTTTATCATAGTTATAATCATATGTTACAAGGGGCGAATGGCATAACTTTCCCTGGTAAAAGCGATTGCTCGCGGCCATGCAGTTACCTGCGGTGGAACAACATAGTCGTAAATATCATTAAATGCCTTTGAAGGATATCTTACGAGACTTTACTTTTAAGCCGCGTCAAAACTTATAAATACGCTGTGGTATCATATATAAAAAGCCTTGTTAAATATATACTTAGTATTTATTTTAAATATTCAATGTATGGAAGGCGTTTGATAAATTGATATTTACCTACATTTATTTATCCTGTATCGTGCGTCGAATTAATTAGCATGATTAATTAATACAATGCATAAATGTTGCACCGTCTCCCTAATAATTGTAAACAGGTCATTAAACCTAGTAGTGAATATTATTTGAAAAAACCTTAAAGTATTTTCGTGAATTGAAATATATGACCTAGTTTAAAAAATATATATCACACTTGATTGCTACTTGACTTTAACCTTAAGCCAAGAATAGAAAATAAACACAATATAATTATAGCTTGTATTACAAAATGACTTGACCATTTGAGTGTACACCAAACGAAACAATTATGTCCACGTTTTTTATTGATACTATTTTAGGAAGTGACAATTCACTAGTATAGGTACCTACCATTATAATGTCTTGTGAACGAACGTTCACTCAAATGAAAAAGTGACCCAATAGTTTTTTTAAGCAGTAGGTTGATACTAAACGATGTTTACTTAGTTGAAAGTCAATATTTTTATATTTTTGACGATTTGAATTCATTTTAACGAACGTTTAATAGTTATATGTAAAGTTCCATGTAAAGTGTATAAAGCTCGCTAAGCACAGTTTATGAAACAGTCCCAGTGTCCTCACGCTAGTGTCGTGCCGATATTAGAGCTCCTTGTAATTAAGCTCCTACAAAATAGATACAAATATGCACATATTTACAACAACATTGTAATGATGAAAAAAGAGCGCCACTTGTAGAATGTATCACTTTTCCTATATGATGTGCTTGTTTAGACCTTAATTCTGCCGGAACATGGCGATTTTTATTAATTATATTACTGCTATAAATATCCTTGAATTTCAGTAGCAACCACTTTTGACGTAGGTAGTACGAAGTAGGTACCTACTACCTAAGTACCGGCACTTCGAGCCATGTAATGTTGAAACCTACCTAAACATTCAGACTAAGCTAGTATTCTATTATTTATTATTAGACAACAAGCATGAATTTCTTTTATAACTCTCATGAATAGAGGTTAATACAATTTTTCGCTTTGTTTACTCTGGCTAAGAAGTGAATATAGGATTATTAGCTACTTATTATTCGGAACTGGTTCTGAAATTCAATGTGGATATGTCGAATACATGTTACTCACGAAATTGGGTTAACTGTTTTGTTTCTTTCCTTTCACTATGATGAAGGGACGTTCCATAAAAACATGGTTATGTACTTCCTAAATAGATAGATACATCTATTATGAGACCATAAGTCCTTTAGTACTTTTTCTAAGAAACCGGATTTATAACATCGTCGGCGTCGGTGAGTTTCATTTGATGTTGGCATCCTTTAAAGAGAAAATTGTTTTATTATATTTTACCTTTCGTTGACAGACATAACAAAACGTTATACGGGCCGCACTGGGAAAAATAACGAATGGTGCCCCTTTTCTTATCATGTGACAGACAAGTTCCAGAATCACTATCTACTTGCGTTTATTTTAGGTCGAGCCTGTCAAGGGATAGTAGTAATGATCTAACCGGTCGAATATGTTAACATACCTAAATATTCACAAGGAAATCATATATATATGTTGCTTCTTGAATACAGCTCTAGTTATTATTTTATAGCATGCCTCGTAATTGAATTACTATGTTCAACAGGATGACAGTAAACGAGAAAAGTGGTCCCTCGCAACGTACGTTCATTTAAGTTAATTGAGTGGACTAGGCTACATGGACATATTATAGCGATGACAGCTCAGTGGTACAGATGACGTGGAATACCGTAGCGACAAAAGTCGAACATTTATTTCTGACTATGAGCACTTCAGACCCCAAGCAAAACTTTTTAAGCTTTGTAAGCTTGCTTCAGTGTATTCAAGCGCATCACACAATCTCGCCGCCCCGGTCGCTGGCACTGAACGGAATTAATTGCTTAAATACTTTTAATTTCAGTCAGTACGCGACTAATACTAATATTACTACCCCATCATATGTATAAACAAGAATAAATTAATCATTATCCAAACTATGTAGTGGCCATTTCTCCATTTAAATAAATTTAATTTGAATTTAATAACAAAGGTTAGTGAAAATTATTGTCTTTTAACCTTGTTTAAAATAATTCAAAGTAGTAGATGTATCATATTATAGCGAAGGTGTTTAGTAGTTTGTTGTTTATTTGAAAAAATATCTATTCTCCTTAATATTTTGCGAAAAGTAACCACGTGAACTCAGTTTAACTAGATAGTGGGCAAGTGGCCAAGCGTGCTCGCCAAGATGATTATTATTTATTGCTTACCTTCACATGACTATTTACTCACATGATTGTGACTAATGTAGGTATAATTGCCGAACGCAGTTTACAAATTCTTTAACGATGATTATGATATCACAAATCACAAATTATAATAATCGTAATAAGTTTATACCCCGTAAGTAACAATAAAAGATTAATATTATTAAGAACTAGCTTCTGCCAGCGACTTCGTTCGCGTGGAATAGTTTCTTTGGGCTAACTCTAACTTTAACCCGCGACTTCGTTTACGTAGAAGGTTAGTATCTCGCAGAGCTAACTGGTGCCCGCGCGCAGTACGCTATAATTATTTGCTGCTATGGTATTTTAAATTTGGGATATCTCCTAAGATACTTAGTCATTGAAATCGAATGATGTAAATTTTGTTTAAGATTAAATACTTGTGATGAATAACGTATTTATTTGGATAAGGATTAATATGATCTTTATAAAAACACCTTCACAAATAATGCTTTATTTAAAAAAAAATTTGGTTAGTATAAAAATGGTTATACCTACTGAGCCAACCTTAACAGAAAGACATAGGCTGTCGCGGACTTTTTTTTAGCTCTTTTAAAGGAAAACAATTCTGTCATACATTATTTTAACGAAATTTAAACCGTTTACGCAGCGCACGCAGCGGAAGCTCTCAAAAGGAATGAAAAATCCCCGATTTGATGATTTAATCGTTGGTGCTCTGCTCCTATGACGGCGCGGCGCGATGGCTTATTTCATCTATGGTGTTTCTATACCGATTTCTATGATTATTTTTTTATTGAATAGGTAATAATGTAAATTTTTTTAAATTAGGGATGAGTGAGAGTACATATTATAAACGTAAACGTAAGAGTAAACAAATTTAATCAGAATGCTCCGAACTGCTAAGCTATCAGGAGTTACACGTGTTATTATATGATATTTTTTAGGCAATTTTATGTAGAATATTTCCGTCATACATGATTTCTATGTAACTTTAACCATTAAGGCTGCACACGCGACGGAAGCTTAAAAAATGGAGTAACTTCTCCCGTTTTTCCAAAACTTTCCTACTCTGTTCCTATTGATTGTAGCGTGATGAAAAGTATACTATAACCTGCCCAGGAGTATGAAGAATAATTGTACCAAGTTTCGTTAAAATCCGTCCAGTAGTTTTTGTTTCTATAAGGAACATACAGACAGACTGACAGACAGACAGACAGACAGACAAAAATTTTACTGATTGCATTTTTGGCATCAATCATTACTATCACTAATCACCCCCTGATAGTTATTTTGAAAATATATTTCATGTACAGAATTGACCTCTCTACAGATTTATTATAAGTATAGATTATTTTGGGTATACACTCAGAATATTGATCTATTTCTTTACCTACTTTTAGAATCAAGACGCAAATATTAAAGAATTGCTATGAAATGCAATAAAAACCCTATATCTAGAGTTGAAATTAAGTAGCTGTTTACATTTCTGTGGACTCCTAATACGATTCTATATTATCTGAATATTACATCATGAAAATATCTCCGTAAGTCTCACGAAAAGTATCGCTTCATACATAATTTACTTTCATGAATAAATATTGTATTTTATTACGTACGAGTTACTCTCATTTCTAAATTATATTTAAATTGCATAATTGAAGCCATCAAAGCTCTGAAAACTGTATAACGTCGATAAATATGTAGATACGTTTCTGCTGAAATCCTACTTTCATAATTGTCACAGTTAAGCGAAAAGGAACGAAACGTAAGACGGAAAAAAAATTTAACCGAATGACGTTAATTGGTATTTGCATTTAAAATACAACCGTAAGCAAAAAATCAACGGAGAAAATGAACCAGATTAACGGTTTTATAATAGAATCAAACTACATCTGGGGTTTCGTAGGTAATAAAATATCAGCGTCGTGAAAGCTCAAGGGTGCTGTTAATTTACGCGCCAATGAATGTTGTTTATAGTAGAGTGCAATCTACCACAACGGTGAGATCATAAAAAATGTCATAAACGGCACCTGTAAAACCTGTGAGGCTCAAAATTAAGGAGTCAGCTGAGCCCACACCCAACCGCTTACAAGGCACTTGAAATAATATATTATGTTACCGTAGAGGGTCTGGTCTGCAGGTTTAGTCTATACTAATATTATAAAGAGGAAAGATTTGTTTGTTTGTTTGTTTGTTTGTTTGTTTGTTTGTTTGTAATGAATAGGCTCCGAAACTACTGGACCGATTTCAAAAATTCTTTCACCTTTGGAAAGCTCCATTATCCCCGAGTAACATAGGCTATATTTTATCCCTGTATTCCCACGGGAACGGGAACTACGCGGGTAAAACCGCGGGGAGGCAGCTAGTAGTAAATAAAGTGAAAAACAAACAAATATAAATGTAACACATATTCCGAATATCATAACAAATAATGTTTTTCAAAATAAAAGGAGCACATAACAGCCACACACAAAATATCAATATTCACAATGAATATTAGGTACCTACGGGCGAAGTTCAAAGGTAGACGACCGATGTCAATCAAACGATGAGAGATCGTACCTACTCGCAAAAGTAAAAAATCATAGTATAATAAACTATGGTACTAGGTATAAATAAAATAAATTGCCTAATTATTTATTTCCTCATAGTAAACTACAAGTATCATAGTCATGGACCACAATTCATATCATTTTCCTGTCATAAGTTTCCATAATTCTTATAAAATCAGAATGGTAATAAATAAAGCGTAAAATGTAAACGCTTTGTAGCAACTGGCATCCGTAATCATTTCAGTTAGTAGCTACATCTTCTTCATAGCTCCATCCGCACAAAAACCTTTGTCTTGGAAATGGTACTCGGATCCGAATTCCTACATGTATGTATATCTCTGTGTATAGGAGCAAGAGCTATTTACGGGGATTGCTAAGGTGTACCTAATACGAATATTCATAGAGTTGTTTTTTGTCCACAGCCACGGGGAAGACTTGATCGTGACGCCCTTCGCGCAGGTCCTAGCGAGCCTGCGCAGTGTTCGCAACAACTTCTTATGTCTCACAAACGTGCCAGCCGCAAAGTAAGTTTCATTTATTCATTTATGACTTTGACTAATCGCTATTTTCTTAAATGACGAAAATAAATGCATTAACAAGTAGGTACTTAATGGCTTCATTGAGATAGTTATCTTGAGAAGATAATTCAATTAATATTCTCTATTTTTAATGTGTCTCGTTTTTTAAACGGTCGTGATAAGCACGCAACCCTTTTTCAGTAGAAAATCTCAACGCAGAGCAGGATAGATTTTCTTGGTTATAAGAAGATGAAGATATAAATTACAAATTTAATTAATAAATAGTAATTCATGTGCTAGACGGTGAACTTGAAAGTTTTTGTTGATGTCTGCTTGTGATGTGAATGTCGGCAAGTGCGTAGATGCCAGGTATCGAGGTAGGAGTACCGTACTGTATCGATCAATATACGTAACAACTCTATTCGTTCTTGTTTACTTTAAAATCGTCGAGTTCGTGATAATCTTATTTGAATTCAACTGGCTTCATAATATCATATCGTGAACATAATATAAACATACATTCAATAAAACATGATACAGCTGAACATTTAACGCAATTACTCAACGTGCTGCACATTTGCTACAGTAAATATTGTAGGCGCATTTTTTTATATCTCACAATCTCACTATTATATTCTTTAACTTGTTAAAAGGAATTGGTATGTCGTTAATTACATAGGACTAATCGAATTATTTCAATCCTTATTTAAATTCATCATAATAATATGTCTCCAACCAACGAGGAATACGAGCCTACCCTAAAAACGAGGGAATTTTATTCCACCACGCGGGCTAGTGCAGTTTAGCAAACTTCATATGCCGTTAATTGAGACAGATGTTTTACCTCCAATAATTATTATATTTTAATCATTTTATATAGTAAAATCTAGTCATTGACACCAGGTTTATTATAAATACTTAATAGTTTAATCAAATCATACACAGCTAATGAATAAATGAGATGAAAAACTGTTAATGATGATGTGTCATGTACCTATCTATGTCCGTATGTCACATACGTAGTATAATAAAGTATGTGAATCATTGCGGTTGTTATTTTATACGTAAGCAACGGCAAACTTGCATTGCAAGGACATTTTAGTTATAGGTACCTATATATATATTAATAAATTGGCAAAACAATAGACTCGGCACTGGTAATCAATAAATCAACATTGAACTCCTCTTTACAAAGGTTCTCAGTATTCTAAAGACATAAAAATCACCATTTGACGTTCTATTACTATATTGTACAACTGATATTTAATTTATTTACATTTTTACAGTTCCATTCTTTACAATCTTATCTTTGCTCGAGTGTTGATTTTGAATATAAAATTATTCAATAGAGTTGTTTATATAAAATAGGCTTAGGTACGTTTGATTCCTATCTTGTCGTAGAAAGTACCTCAGAGTTGAATTGGAAATATTTTAAAGCTTTGTTATCAATACAATAATTTATCTGCGTTTGATTCCAATTAAAAGGAGACATTCAATCATTAGTTAAATGACTAAGCAATACTTTTTTTGGCTTAATTCAATAATCAAAATTGATTTATAACGTTCCTTCTTCACCATAAAATGTATAAAAACGTTAGTTTTATTTAAACTAATCTACGCTAAATGTTGCGTGGATCTTCCATTTATTATTAGCTCTATGACCGGCTCGTGACGTAGGCGTGTCGTCGCGTCTCGTGGTTAGTGATGGGATTCTTCCCGGGAAAGAACCCAAAATGGGAAGATTGAGGGAAAGAACCCGAGGAAGATTCCCAAATGGGAAAGTATTCGGGTTTTTTCATTTTTAGCAATGTAACAAATAGGTAATGTGTAGATACATGTATATATCAAATAGTACGTACTATCTAAGTACTATTACTACTAGTTTGAGCTAATTTAGTTGGGTATTTTCTAATTTTTAGAAACTAAACACGTGCATGCAGTAAAGTCAAAACCCGCTTCTTCATATCTGTCTGTTTCTGTGTGTTCATCCGCTTTGAGCGACAAGTAGTGATGGGATTTTACCCGGGAAAGAACCCAAAATAGGAATATTGAGAGAAGAACCCGAGGAAAATTCCCAAATGGGAAAGTATTCGGGTTTTTTCATATTTAGCGATGTTACAAATATGTTATGTGTAGTATATATCAAATAGTACGTACTATTTAAGTACTATTACTACTAGTTAGAGCTAATCTAACTTTGTTTACTTTAAAAAAATCAATAAATACGTCAAAACCGTTTACTGCGACATCGCTTAAAACATCATACCGGTTATATCAACCTAGAACAAAGGTCCCGGTTGAATGCTATATGACCGCCTTATCAAAAATATAAAATTTACGACATTGCTAATAACGATATACCTCATTAAACGACTACATTTAACTAATATTTCGGAGAATACAATTTTCTACTATTAACAGATCTACTGTTAATAGTAGAAAATTGTATTAAACTACTGGAACCTATAACAGATACTATTTTCAAACTCGAAGGCAGTAGAATACTTATAAATTAAGTTTATATGGCCTTCAAAGATATTAAGTCCACATTTAATTTTGCATTTCCGGACATATCCATTCTAAATGAGCATCACAAACAAGATATAAAAAATGCTGTAATTAGCTGAACAAATAAATGTTTGACACCCATTCATTATGCTGCATATTTATTGGATCCAAGATAGCAAGGCATTGAATTAGAAGAAGAACACAAAGTGGATGGAGTGTATACACGACGTTAACCAATCGCACAATATTATCGTTGGTGTTGATTTATCCAATTATAGAGCTAAATAGGGTTTATAGAGTAGACCATTTATATGGAAGGATGTCACCGAAATGGACCCAGTAGTTTGGTCGAGAGGACTCTGGAGTTCCAAATTGTTGAGTAGGGTTGCAGTACGGATTCTAACTGCTCCCTGTACTTCAGCAGCCACAGAACGATTGTTTAGCACGCACATCCATATACATAGTCGCAAAAAAAACAGATTGACTACAGACAGGGCAGCAAAAATACCTTTTATTTCATACAATTGGAACCTGTTTCATAAACACAAAGATCATGACAATGACAATGATGACGAGCCAATATCTACGAGGGCTGCACTAAAAGTATGGGAATGGAATATTTCCACCATTCCTGTCATATTAAAATCTTTTAAATTGAAAAGTCTTTGGTTTTACAAATCGAATACCATTTATTTATTTAAAAAATGATTCTCGGTCTTGTCACAAGGTTTTGTCAAACTTGTTTAGTCGTTGAGAAAATGGACTCGAGAAAATTCAAGAACGATGATTTATTATGACTTCCGAAGTGGTTTAACACAAAAACAGTGTGTTGACCGGATGATTTCTGCATTTGGTGATGAAGCCCCATCCAAAACCACAATTCATCGCTGGTTTGCTGAATTTCAACGTGGACGTATCAAGTTCAGTGATGATCCTCGTCAAGGTCGTCCAAAAACTGCAGTCACCCAAGAAAACGTTGATGCTGAGCGTAAGCTGATTGAAGAAGATCGACATGTGATATACTACGAAATTCAGGCAACTCTAGACATTGAGATGAGTCAAATACAAATAATCTTGCATGAACAATTAGGTGTAAAATATTTGTTTTCCCGATGGATACTGCATTCGCTCTATAAAGAGCAAAAAGCGGCTCGTGTTACTTGGTGCGTCAGAACTTTCGAAAGACACGCAGGATCCTCAAATGCTATATAAAACATCGCATCAGGTGACGAATCCTGGATATACGCGTACGAACCCGAAACAAAAACCAGTCTCGAGTTTGAGTGTTCGAAAATGAGTAAAGCCAACAAAAATTGTTCGTTCACGGAGTGTTGCAAAAAATGGTGGCTACGTTTGTCTCCAAAATGCCATGGCCATGTTGCGACTAATCTTCTTGAGGGACAAAGAACGGTAAATGCAGAACGGTATGCTAGCATTTATTTGCCACAGTTCGTTTCTGAACTCCGTCCTCAGTTTTTTCGATGGACCAAGCTGCGGCTCAGCATCTGATCAGCTTTCTGAATTGAACATCAGTGTGAGAACTGGAGAAGGAAGGGGTGTTAATGTTGGCGATTCATCGTCAAAGTCATTTTTATTTATTCATTCTGAGAGCCCCATTACGTTGCTCTTAGTCTCTCCAGAACAATAAAAGCACACTGCAGAACATTTCAGCACTGCTTTTCGACATCCACACATCGCTCCACAAAAAGAAACGGTTTGCTCGAGTTTCTGAACATTTTCACTTATAACTTTTTCATTTCTAGTTCTACGACAAAAAGTTACTGAACTAAAGTTGTAGAGAATTTAATTTGCAACAAAAAATGTTACCAATTTTTTTAAATCAAATGAATAGTTTAAGAGATATATCGTATAAACCATTTCAATTGAAAAAACCCGTCCATTGGGTTTCTTCCCACGTAAACACCCGGTTCTTTCCCATTTGGGAATAAACCCGGGTTTATTCCTTTCGGGTTTATTCCCACCGCCCATCTCTACTCGTGGTCGATGACAAAATTCTCACGGGCACGCGATCACTATTCACTGTATCAGGTGCGGTGCGCGGGTTGACGGCCTCGAATTTCATTCTACACCTCACCACAACTACCTTACACACAAATAAAATAAAATCAAATTTATTTATGCTTATAATCAACATGAATGAAACTATATTTTTTGTTAGATTATTGAGTTAAAGATAAATATAGACCCTTAATACCATACCATATGACAAAGGTAAAATAATTGTGAGGAACGCCCACGCAATATTTACTAAGAATTGATAATTTAACTTGAATTACTTCAATGAGTTCTTACTACTAGGTAATAAACTTACTAATAAGGAGAAAATTCTGCAGCACGTTTAAAAAAGTGCTCATTCATAAAACCTATAGGTAGTGATAAGTATCCAAGACTACGCATTCGGTTAAACCTAATATTAATAATTAAAGAATGCAGTGACAAATAATAAGATTAATAATAACGTCATATTTAAACACGTGAATCAATCGTATGATGAAAATAGTGTGATCTAGCTCTTGGAATTCGAATTATGATTAATGGGGTGAAATTGTTGTACCTATAGGCAAAAGGTTATACGCCATGACGTCAGATTAGTACGAAGCCTTATAATAACCTTTGGAAATAATTTATGCCTATAAAGGTATGAACCTATAATGAAACGAAACAGTATCTTTTACCAAGTGAAGTTGTGTAGCGTCATTGAAATACACAAGTCTTTTGGACTCCGCTGAGGACTAAAACGGAATTGAAAACAAACCTCGTACATCTTGTTAATATTTGCACTCATAAAGAGATGCTCCGAGCACCCTCCAAAAGGTAAAACAGAATACTATTGCCAAAATTCATCGTCGTAGTTCACAGCTTTGATATATAAAGTCTTCAGCGTATTATGTTTTGTAGATATTCACTGAAACGTAATTAATATTATCTGTATAGGTATATATCTAGTCCAGAAATACCCAAATGTAAATAAGTATTTCATTATTTATTGGTGGGTGTTAATGAAAAATGCTTTCGACCATGTTTGGGATCCAAACTTGGGAGTCAGGCAAATATTTACACAGGAACATTCTTACACAGTACCTACCGATAAAGTGATTGTCCCTCGGAAAGGATGTTCGGCTTTACTAATTAAAAAATTTATTATCCCTTTGGTATGTTGTGTGTGTGTTTGAAATCTATTTATACATACAAGTCTACAAGTTGCGTTGTGATTGTCATTTGCATTTCTTTCGGTTCGGTATTACACATTCTTTGATTAACCATATTTTAAGAGGGTCGTAGGTATAGATACTTTCTTTCGGCTAGTAAAGTGACGCATAGAGCCTTGTACCTTGATACTAGAACACCCATGATACTATGGTTAAACCAAATTACGGCTAAAGCTGTCTTATCAACGATTGTACCTACCAGGAAAGCAGCAGTTAGGGACAAGTGACGTAGTATTCAACGAGCCACAAACCACACTTCATGACGAATGCTTAGAAATTATTTAATAACTTTCTCCCTAGGTTTTACCATATTTTTTCTTATTATTTTCTCACTTGTTACTTTAGAAACCCAATTACACTTCATTAAATAACCAACAACACTTGAGTACAACTTTTCACATGCAAAATCATAATTTCTAGTTAAACTAATTTACCTGTAATAATAGGATTTCATTTCTTATTTGTTCTATTTTTTACAATATATTTATTCAATTAATTTAAATCAATTTCAATGATTTACTATTTTTAGTAGTAAATCAATTGCCGTCGAAAATATGTTAATAAGCTCTCAATCCTCTATTTTATTGGACTATTGATGTTCATTGAACTATATATAGAGTTATTGCGTCATAAAAGACATCTGTCGTCAATTAGACCCCATCTTGACCTTACTAGTATTGACTGCCATATGTCTGGAGACTAAATATAGTTTACCATTCTTGTAACCTACATGTCGACTAGTTAATCAAACATAATCGCTTTTATCTAAATATAGAACGTTGATTGTCGTGTCATTTTATTTAATGATCTAAAATGATTGCACATTTTGTCAGGGTTTTGAACTGCTATCTACATTACATAATCATTCGTTATAATAACTCATACATGTCTTCAGCTCATTTAATATTTTATTTCATGATATGCCGTATTATCTTTTCCACTAACGATGCAATTATGTTTTCTTAAAATACAATAAGGAATCATGTCGAGAGTCACAAACGCGTTGTCTGACCCCTGCCCACTAACTTTCATATCAAAGCCTTCTGAATATACGAGGAAGTATAATCTCATTAAATATAAGAGCTTATTCACAAAGTAAACAGAAAACACCGTGATAAGATGTACCTAGGTACTCGTAATCCTCGGTTTTGTTTACGTCTCTCGTTAAATCTTTCTGATATGAAAGATGCTTTTTAAACATATTGTTATAATAGTAAAATATTCCGGAAAGTATAAAATGTTTAACTGAATGACAGGAACATAGTATGATCGTCATTTTTTTAGTATGAACGTCAAGTACCATATGATGAGTAAATTTTGTACACTATTTTGATGCAGACAAAACTGTTTGATAAATATACTTACGTATGTTCGGTTAGCTCGAATGTCTAGGTAATTGTTTCTGTCGACCGGTGCGGGTAATTTCGTCCTCTGTCCACTGTACTGCATTAGTCAGGTATAATGAACATGTCAACGAAAAGCGGAACATTTATCTGTCTGTCGTACGTAATGCTTATATGTCGGACGTAAAGCTGAATAATTACAGGGCACGTCTTTTTCAGGAAATGGTCCATTATCCATATAACTGAATAATCCATGCAAATAAATAATAGTCTCCTTTCTTTTTTTAAAAATCTATTAGATACCTTAGTCCTATGGCTGTTTTTCAATAGAAGTAAATATAACGGTGAAATCATTTGTGTTATTTCAGATCTCGAAGGTCGTCAGGTGCAGCGAGTGCTGTCACACCGCAGCCAAAAAATTTCAACTCGGGAGGTAAGCGATCATATTTCAATTTTTGTGTCAGGAAGGCTGACAAACAGTCAAACATACAGTCGCCTGATGGTTATTAAAGCTCATGATAAAACAATACAAAAGCACTACAGCTTTGCAACTCCTTCACAACGGTATTTGTTAATGACATCAAATGACAATAAAATGCAAAGAAATTATTTAATTTAAAAAGAACGTCGTTAGAAATCTATGTTGATGCTTTCTATAAAACCAGTAGTATAGTCCCGGCACGGTTGCTAGCTCCTGGGTATCAGGTATCAGTAGGTATGTCTCAGAAACATGTCATCCGCTTCCAGAGAGAGTGAGCGCGTCATTCGATAATCTACTTATAATCACAGTATCGTTAGTCAGGCTACACAAAAGATTCCAGTCACGCTAATATTATGTCGCCTTCACTAACGACGTACACTTATTTTAATATACTATCTACCTAGCACAAACGCGTTATCGAAGTCTCACCTGTTTCCGAGACTTTAAATATAAACAGCGATAATGATGTAACACGTTGTATCAAATATTATCACAAATTGATCGTTTTCTCGATACGATATAACGAGATTACTTGGAATCGTTTATGTCTCACTTTAAACAACAATCATGTGTCTCCGAGACGCATTATCGATAAAACCTATCTAACAGGAAAACTCATATTTTCATTCAAATGTACAGCGCACTCAAAAATTATGTAACAAGTGGTCCTAAATAAGGGCTTCCGTATTACCTTACCACATAGAACCTGCTCTTATATGTTACTGTACTATAATGTTACTAACGATACTGATATTTATTATAGTATCGAATTAAATACTCTTATAGGAATATATCGCGTTAAATATTATGTTTTAATATAATTTTACCTGTAGGTTATGCACAACAATCATACCACGATTAGGCACCTGATATTATTATAATTAAAAGATTTATTCCGTCCCTTAATGTCAAGTCAGATTTCATCAAATCAACTCATCAACCTCAACTTCTCAAATATTGATAGAATTTTAAGTATTGATAAATCCCGAAAGAAACACAAAAATTGTAATCCTCTTAAAGTATAAGTACCTACGTAATTTTTTTTTTGTAAACACATCCGAAATAGAAGTGTTTACAAAAAATTGGTTGCCTGTAAAGTCGGTATACGGGCGAAAGTTTTACGTGACAACGACTTTGAGTGGTAAAATAATTTTAATGTGAATATTCATTCGTATAGTAGGAAGAAGGATGAAATAATATTAACAATTTAAAACATAACGTGACGTTACGTGAGCGGAGCGTAACGCAGTTTCTTGAAGTGTCACCCGGCAAACCAATTTATAAGACGTTGTCACGTCAAAACAAACCTGACTCAGACTGCTATCACGTTATAATATAGGATTGTCTGTTGATAATGATAACCACACGTGAGGGAATCGAAATTGATTCGTAGAAATATTTTACACTTATCGTGTACTACTGCGTAGCTAGGAAATTTCAGGAATGTGCATTGTATACCCAACAATAGGAGGAAAATAAATTTGAATAAACGGGTTTTACAATTTCGCGCTTTACGGATATCTCTGTGGTAAAAACAGGAGGAAGAAGGCCTGAAATCTTTAGGCAGCAGTCTTTGTTATGGTATACATACTTGTATCGAAATCGTAAGTAATGTTTAATGTCACGGGTTCATTGATATTTAAAAGGTGTAAATAATTTCGTATCACGTTCTGTTCGACATTATTTATTTCACTCCAAAACAACAATTATGTTTAATTTTAACATAATAATATACATCGGGTTTTATTCGTTTACGTTTTTATTGTTTATAGCAGGGATTTCTTTCTGTTGGAAATATGTTAGTTTGGAGAAACCATGGAGTAGAAAATATTTAAATTTAACAAATTATCAATGTTGGCTTTGTCCTTAAGATATGACAACCTTATACTTAACGCATTGATGTATATATCTTTATTCAATTTCGTTGGCATAATGTAGGAAAATGACCATAGTTCGTGACAAAACAATTGTCACTTCCAATTTACTCACTGTATTCTGTATCCGATCAAATTATTTTAACAGTATCTTACAAATCATAGTTCTGACGGTTTGTTTTCGTTTGTGTTATTCGAGGTAGTTTTTAAATTGGCCCCAAAAAATATTTGGTATGTGATTTGTGGTAGTTAAATTGTGTATTTTTATTATTAAAAACATTTAAAATATCTCGAACTTTTGTAACAATTGATAAACTGTAAAAACTTATTTGAGTGATTAAAAGTAAAAAGTGATACCTATCCGCTTTGGTGATAACTACTCGATAGCACTTTCAGAACTTGGATTCATCCCAGGGAGTGATATCAGGTAGGAATTTGTATAATTACTTGAAATATAATGGCACATTTATAAAATATCACCATTATACACATTTAGGATAAATATCTTACCGAACAAAACACACCATTCAACTTTATTTGTACAAAAATAAAAAAATAATTAATTATTCAGAGTGGTGACAGAAAATGTAACCTTCGTAAATTATAAAATACTTGTGAGTGTCGGACTCATCCCATAGGATATTACCGTACGCACATTTTAATTCTTCGAAATGTTAAATACAATTTCGCTAAGCTTTTATAAATGACAACAACGTGGTCTACTTTGTATGTGGAGCGTGACAGGTACTAATGAGGCACAATGTCTGACATGAATTGAATTCAGGACGCTATCACATGGCACACGGCGAACGCTTCCAGGAAAATATGTAAAATAGGTCACTGTCGTCTGACCGCCGAGAGAACTGGACCACACACAACACGAATGAAAATATGCTCTCCTACGAATACAGTGCGCCATAATGTGACTTTGCCTGTCTATTTAATAATGGCATAGAAAATAATTAATATCAAATACCTTTAACGGTAAAATGTACCTAAGCTACGTCTTGGTATCCTAAAAGTCAAATTTATTGACGAACTTAACAATTTTCAATAAGGTTATTTATGAAATTGTCATATTAAGTATTAATTTAGGTATAGGTACGATGAAATCACGCCATGTTAATTTATTATTTTCTATACTGTTAGATTACCATCTGACCCACGTTCTTAACCATATTTTACAATTTTCCGCCCTTCATATAGGTAAAACTTTCTGTACAGGCTTAATTTAGAAAAAAACGTGTTATGACAATAACATGTCTTGTAACACCTGAACATACCAAAGTCACTCAATACTTTGCTATGTTCTCAGTTTGAGCTATCCGAGGTCGTGGCCGTGGTCCATATTTATTTTTCTAATGATTTAAACATTGCCAGTGTTAACGATTTACTTTACTACTTATAAAAGTGGTTTAGCTAAATCAGTAATAAATTAGTATTCGAGTCGTTTCTGTAAACGGGACGTTACGTGACAGTTAGTTACTTTGGTGGTTTAGCAATTTAACTTCATATCTTTCACTTTATATCAAAACCTCGTTTATTCAGCTTATATTTATATCATTTATTTAGGTAGTAGATAGATATAATACGTTAACCAAGAACTATCATCATACACAAAATAATATATCTAAAGAGTAATGTGGGGGGTTTTCCTTTGCATTGGAATTTCTTGAGACAAGATTGTTATATGGCTAAGCGACTACTCATAACGGTAGCTATATAATAATAAATAATAATAAATATCCCGGGACATTTTTTTCACACACGGCCAATCTGATTCCAAATTAAGCATCATAGTGAGCTTGTGTTATGGTAACCAGATAGCTGATATACTACATATACTACTTTTAAATACATACTTATATAGATATTTACATCCAGACACAGGACAAACAGACATATTCATGCATACGAATGTTTGTCCTGGGTGGGAATCGAACCCACGACCCGCGGCTTGAAAGTCAGGGTCACTAACCACAAAGCCAACCGGGCTGTCAATTTGTTATTACCGGGCTTATTTGATGATTTCACATTAATCATTATATATTTATGATATATTCTAGCATTTGATAACTGTTTGGTGTAGACTGTATGCAATATTATTTCATTATCGATGTTGACCGGATAGGGTCAAAACCGTGTGGACCTCATAGTGTTATCAGGCAAAAGAGCACCTCGTGACGCATGGATCACGATTTACAATAGTGATCATTCAGTATAAACAGAAAATCTGACAGAAGGTCACTCTAACCACGTGATTTGTTAAAATAACAACAATGCTATATTTCATTCATAAATCTTGAAAATATATTCCACTAAACAACATAAATACCTACGTTTAGACAATTAAAATAAGCCAAGATTTTTTGATCATTTCATAAATGGATGATAAAAATAAATTCATGTGAGGTTAATGATATAAATAAACATTTGACCTTTTAAATGCCATTTAAATAGGCAACTGTAGAATCTACCCTTTAAGATATACATCAGTAACGCACCTCAACAGATTTCATCTGAGAATGTCTAAAATTAACCTCCCTACGACTGTAATCATCAAAGTCCGTACGTCGTTATTTACTTTGAAGTCTTTAAAGAATGTATACTTATTATAACATAAGAACGTATATCTTAAGATTTATTCATTTTTTATCTGTAACTTTTTAAGTCCATAGGAGTATTAATATAAAATATCCATTTTGGTAAACTTACCTACTAACTATGATAGATATGTGTTACGAATAACAACATGTTGAGAACTATATTAGTTCTTGCATCGAATAGGTATGAATTATAATTGACTAGCTTCTCCCCGCGACTCCGTCCGCGTGGAATAGTTACTTTGGGCTGACGCTAACTTTCAACCCCCTAAGTTAACGTAGAAGGATGGCCTCGCAGAGGCAACTGATGACTGCACGCCGGCCGGCCCAGCGCATAAAGGCGCGCGCAGTACTTGATAATTATTTTGGTGCGATGTTATTTTAAATTTGCGATATCTCCTAAGATATTCATTGAAATTGAATGATGTAAATGGCAATTTTGTTTTAAATTAAATACTTGCGATGAATAACGTATTTATTTGGATAAGGATTAAAATCATCTTTATAAAAACACCTTCACAAATAATGCTTAATTTTCGAACAAATTTGGTTAGTGTAAAAGTGGTTATAGTGAGCCAACCTTAACAGATAGACATATGCTATCACGGACTTTTTCGGGAACAATTCTGTAATACATTATTTTACTGAAACTTTAACCGTTTACGCAGCGTACGCAGCGGAAGCTCTCAAAAGGAAATAGAAACTCCCGATTTTGAAACATTCTTCATTGGTGCTCCGCTCCTATTGGTCGTAGCGTGATGATATATAGCCTATAGCCTTCCTCGATAAATGGACTATCTAATGGCGAAAGAATTTTTTAAATCGGACCAGTACTTTCTGAGATTAGCGCGTTCAACCAAACAAACAAACAAACAAACTCTACTCCTTTATAATATTAGTATAGATAGATAAATAAACTTTGATTTAATATTGTTCCAGACGAAGCCTACATGAAGCTAGCTCTGGAGACGGTGGAGGAGCTCGACTGGTGCCTGGACCAGCTCGAAACCATACAAACTCACCGCTCCGTCTCAGATATGGCTTCGCTCAAGGTAAGCACTACCGATTAACGACCCACCTACTGTGATCTCCCACAAACCAATACGGATTAGATCCTCTACTCGGAAACCTGTTGCAATGCAACATGAAATTGTCACAATAATGACGATTTCATCTCACACACATAGTTGATTGAACTTTGATCAATACACATACGTCATAATAAATGATAATTTATAAACTTGGGCAAAGATAAATAAAGTAAATGACTCAACGTGGAAGTTATGAATTTCATAAATGTTCAATGAATAGAATACTATTTATTATAGTAATTATATTGAGACTACAATGACGTGTATTCCACCACAATGCGGCAAGTGGCATTTGAATAGTATAATACAAGCTGAATCGGACGCATGTAGTTAATCCGATGAACGTCTATTATCTGACTTACCGGCCTTGCCGTGATGCTGCGTACGCTAGACTAGAAGTGGCTTTACAAATTATAACCTAATATTATTTTTACTAAATTGTAATCGATGGATTTAATGATGTATTAAGGTGCGCTTCTAGGAGTGTTTTCAATTCAATATTTGTTGACATGTTACCTCATCGATCAATTAATTAACTGTTAGAAATGTTACTGACAACAATGAGTGCATTTTATCATATAGCTTTGCATGCAATCTTATACTACTTTCCTTTTAATATTCAATAATATCTGAAGGTTCTAGAAGTTTCCGGTAATTCTCTTATCTACTTAATAATATTGACGAGTGCTCGATGTCGTAATGAATAATACAATGAATGATTTTTGTACATACATAGCACCTACCTTTGGAAAGTAAATGGGCTTTATTCTTACAATAAATTTCCAAAAGACTGAAACCACTGCCAGAAACTGGTTTAGGTACTTCATAAATAAATTAAACTTTTATCAATTTCGTATTTCCAAATTGTTTTCTAAATTAATATTCTTTAGTTAGTATTATGTAATCGCAGGAACCTAATCTGTTTTTTTATAGCAATCCTTATTTCCTTTTTTAATAGGTATCTAAAGATGAAACACCTGAAAATTACAGTTATTAAGATTTACTCAAGAAAATTAGTGTAGTTCCACTTTATCCAGGTAAATTGTGTGTGAGATAAATAGGCAACTATAAAACTCGGTTTAATCTGAGTTTATGCGATTATAACTCAAATACTGAATGGAAAGTTACCGCTGTATAAGCTATTTACAAAACGTATGATGTCTGATTTGCCAGCGGTTTATCTCAGATACTTTAATGAGATTTTTGGGAATTCTGTTTAAGATTTAATTAAGAGAATTTTATATTTATTAAAAATATTAACGAATTAAAAAAACATCATATTTTAATCGGAGGTGGTAGTTTGCCAATGAATATCTACCGGTTTTAGTATTGCCGTCCGTAATGTTTACTATTTAGTAGTGTAATGTAATAGTAAAGTACTTAGCAGAATTTAAAAGATGAACTTGCTAGTAATATAATAGATATGTAAGTAAATATCTATAGGTACAACCTATACAAAATATATTTTTCTTGAGTAGTTTGATTTAAACTAACAGGTAGGATAACTATGTATACTTAATACTTAGTACATGTACACAATACGATATACTAAGTATACATATATTGTATGGGTACCTACTACCTACACTGGTAGGATTTCTTTTAATTTACACTAGTAAATCAAATTCTATTCTTATTGTATTCCCAAACCGAAAAGAATACAAGTGTAAAACAAAGAGATGAATTTCACAGAAACAGTACGTCTCGGTAAACATGGTGCTGATGGGAAATTAATGCCTTCCTAGATCTGTTGAAAACAATGCACGTACCAGAAGTCTTATTCATGAATAACTTCCTCTATTGTAGTTGCAAAGTGCCTAGTTGGCTTCAGACTCGTATATTAATATAGGTAACCTACACAAACAAAAAGATTTACAACATGCACGTATGTACCTAACACTTCTACGTCGCAATATATAAAGTGTCAACGGCCCAGAAACCAAACCAAGGGCGGATAGAAGCTATTATGTCAAACTACGCATATCTTACAGAGGGGTCTGACTGAATGACCTAAAACTCTTAAGTAATCAAGATTTATCAAGACTAAAATGCACATCGACAAACATATTTTCGCATTAAGCGACTTTCGAAATTTCGATTATATAATGATGTAGGTACCAAAATGAATCATGTGTTTATATCAATATAAATATATAATAATTGGTATTTTATTATAGTGAGAGTTTAAAATTAAATAAGTACAATCTTTACCTTATTCGTACCATATTCATATTAAACATCAATATTTGTAGCTGGGAGTCGGCGAAGTTTTAATGATTTCGTAAAAGAGACAGATCCTTATTTGTATGTTTTCTGTTACGGACTCTTTCATTTGATTCGATAAGTTTCATTCGACATGATTTAAGAACTCTTCCTACATCAAATGTTGTCGATGTCTAATTAGATTTTTGTATAGGTTACATCCTGATTCGATACCTGGCCTCCATTCGTCGTCAAGTCTAAGTTTGTACGACTTGAAATCGATCGCTTGGCGAGCTTTTTAATATTTGAACATGGTGCTGGCTGTGCTTTGCTTGGACGCCGATCGTTGGTTAGTTCCGTATGGATCGATGCACTTGACGTCACAGTGACGCATTCACATAATAATTTCATAACAACCGATAGGAAATATTAAAAGCTGATTAACTGATGTTACTAAGATTGTATTTTTAATGAACCATAAAATACAATTTTATTGGTTTTTAACATTTTTCGTTAATCTGAATCTACTTATTGAATACAGTTATTCGATGATATTTTTATTTTCTTTGTAACTACTGCTGACTACATATTAATTTACAAAATGGAACAATTACCTACTTGTGTAATATTAAAATGTTCTCTACCCAATATCATTTCCTAACTTTCATCAGAACCATTGAGGCTTAGCAAGATAATAATATAGAGCTTAAAATGTTGCAACATAGTTGTATCACCCTACGTGATGATCGCGACGTACGCCTGTATACACATGCCTATTCGAGAAAGAAATTAATCCGGTGGCTACAAACGACGGAGTAAAGTCGCGCGAGTGTGCGTGACGTGACCGCATTATGCCCGAGGGGTTCAAATCAAACCCACGATGAATGACGAAAATCCAACCGAAAAATAATCTTTCTACGATGCCTATTTACACACCGACGAATCCATATTAATACAAGCAACATTCGAGAAATGTCAGGAAACTGATAAAGGGCTACTAATATTTTCAAAATAGAAATGATTGATTGACTTACTGACTGACAGAGAACCCACGACCTAAACTGCTGCTTAAGACAGGAACATGAAAGGGTGTAGGGTGCACTAAGTCAGAATTTCCGGACTAACACAAAGGGCAAGGGTTTACCTAAGTGTATTTTGAAATAGGAATTGGCAATAAAAATCTTAAAGGACTGTACCATTCTTTTAGTTAGACCATTTTTTTTCTAGTATTGACAGTTCAGTAGGTACATCAACGTATTAACTGGTTCCTACTACATTAGTCAGTAGTATAGGTTTGAATATCTCCTTAAAAGATTATTACGAGATCATCACTTTAAACTCCCCAAATGATTTATTTATATTGGCAACATAGATTTAGTTAATTACATTTTTATAGAGGGAAACAACTATTACATTTAATAACGGTACATTTTTTTTACTGAGGTCGTTTCAAAGTAATTCACAGTTTATTTATTTAGACTGAGCATTTGATTTTATAGATGTACATAATTATAAAATGGCCTTCCCAATCAACACAACAGCGGAGCCAGCACATTTGGGTTTTATTACAGAGTAATCATGTGTAACTGAAAAAAATAGGAAACGAGGCTACTTTACGAGCAGACGTGTTCTATAAAACGCATTTGGTTTACACGAAGCATTCATCATAATCCGCGCTAACTATTCCGGAAGGTTAAACTGTGCTCTGTATAGATAACATTAGTTTGATTGTATGATCGGACGGACGCGAGCGGTGTAAGGTCCACGGCCGCGGCTCCGGCGCGGATGTGCCGCCCGCGTCCGCGCCCGCACGCTGCCGCAGTCACGTACGCATGTTGCACACCCGAACCCGCCCCCTTTGCAGAATAACCCGAATACATTCCTTCGCTTCTTGATAAAAAACAACACCGATATCAAATTAACATGGCCGCTCGTAAAAACATCTCGGTGTATGCACTTGAACGCTTTTCTATAAGTTGACAATGAACATAAAGAAATTCAGATTGCAGTATCTTGTTTTTCATTCTTGTCAAATACCATGTATTTGATTTCTTACACGATAATAATGATTAGATTTGCATGTATCTATCTGTGTGCTAGATATAATATAGATAAATTCTGTATCTTTGCTGTGTGAAGCCAGCTCCGTTATCGTGTTCATCTCGTTGTACCTACCTGTACTGTTTGCTTTCGATATGATTCATTTCAGTGCTTTCCATCCACTTTGCTAAGTAGTGGTTACATTAACATTCTGCGTTGAATTGTAAATAACCGCTTCCACACATCAAATAGATTGAGATTTAAGCGTCAAATTCTATGAATTCCCAATATTACGTCTACCCGGTTCCTTCGTACGTAGGTTTCTCGCTAGGTGTTTTCCTGAAAATAATCAATTTCAAACAAACACGATTGCAAACATGACGTCTAACAGGTGACCAGATTGTTATTTATTAAGTAAGTCACGAAATACATAACAATCGTGCTTTTAAGAATCTTCTTTTGAAAACGATTCTAGAATATCATCCATAACTGATATATCATATCTCGTGTAGTGTAGTTGATATGTCAGATATCGAATTTAAAGATATATTATTATGGAGAAATATAACATAAAAATCTATTTTATTAAATATTTAGAATAGGGATTTACCGAGTATCAATCGGATAACTCAATAGCACAAGGTTAATCGTTCGATATGATAAAAAATACGAAATAAGGTGAAATAAGAAAAAGCCGTAGCCTACTTAATATTTTGAACTGTCTGTGGAATTTCCAGATATATCTGAAAAAATAACTGCATAGGTACCTACATATCTAATACTGTAACTGTAGATAGCCAAGTATGAGAACTCATTTTTCATTTAATTATTGTCTCTTATATTAAGGAAAACTATAAAATTCTGTAAATAAAGCGGTTATTAGAACTGATAATTAAAAACCCGCTTTAAAACATAATTTGTTAAGTACCTACACTTAAACTTAAAAAGCACAGTTCCATACTGCATCGTTACCGACATTATTTGTCTTAATTACTGCACTTGACATAAAATTGTTGAATGAAATGTTTGTCTACAATATTTTCTCATCTGGACTACGAAACAGATTTCAATGAAAATTGGCGTTGACTTGGAAACGGAGTAAAACCGCGGGGTAGCCTGTGAGATATTACCTCGCCGGGTACCTATGAAATGACCCGGTTAGCCGAGTATGACGTATGTTTCGACCTCAGCGTGCCAACCACGCTACCGTTGGCCTCCTCACTGCCGAAGGTTGGCATGAGTTTTCCACACTAGAACATTTTTAACTGCTCGTACAGACAATTATATCAATCAACGCAGTAAATTATTATAATCACATTTCTACCGACAATTTTTCACGAAAATCAACGTCCGAAAAATTTGCTGAACCCAATAAATTTATTGTTGCGTGGGACTATATGATTGAAATTTATATTTTTTCGCAAAGTAACTTAGAATCAAGAGAGACCTATACAATATAAAAAATATATCGTCATTGAGAGCATAAGTAAGTAGGTACCTAATTTTTCTTTGTACAAATTCTTCGAATAGAGATATGTAATAGAATTCAGAAATCATGACGAATTGTGCAGTTGGTGTGTTGGTATGTATTCTTGGATTTACCATTAGGCAGAAAATGTGTTTAAATACTTTCCCTACTTTAAACAATGAAACGTACCTACTTACCTATCTACTTCGCCTATGTATGGTAACTGGATGAATAAAGCGATTATTAGGTATGCGGCTAAACATATTTAAAACAATCTGTAATAAGTAGGTAGGCATGCTATATTTATTTACCCTGTGATTGGAATGATATAAGATAAAAATGCAGTATAAAATATTTAATGGAATTTGTTACGTGACGAGTGTGACGACTAAGTACTTTATAATTGTTATTCAATGAAATGTAAGGTAAAGCGTAAGCCTCTATAATATGATTCAGAAGTTCAGCCTGTGTATAGACTTTTCCGTATTTATATACCGGCTATGAATACAGCCACTTGCTCAAACATTTTCGTTTATTTTAATTGACCATGATAATTAAAAATACAATAATGCCTGCTCTATCTTCATTGATTTGGGATCGGGGAATGTTTTCTTTCTAACCATTCGGCGGGTTAAATTATTTCGGGCTATAGTTATGAGTTAAATATTTGCGTAAAACCCATTAACACTATTAAAATATATTATTTTTGAGACAATAGCAACATAACACTCAGTTTGTCGTACGCCTTAGGCGTAACTTGGAACAGGAAATAAATATAATAAACCGCGATAATCAATGTAATACTATTGTGATATTTAATGTGGTAGGTAGTGTGTGACGCGTCTACACATTACGTCACGTGGGAATATACGGTATCGAGCTGTATTTGTTGGTAAAATTACAAAAAGGGTTTATATAAATTCCATTGGCATTGTCGTCGTGTCGTACTGATACGTCAAAATCAAGCATCCGATGAACTACTACTATGTCGTGTCCTCTACGCACTTTACATGTTACATCATTTAAATGTATACTGGATTTTATTAGATAACTATATGTATCTACTATCTACATAGATAATGATCATTTCGTAACTAGACCTACATAAAACAGGTTCATGCCCGGCGGCACGTCCACTTGACTTCCTTTGTTGACAAATAGCTTGTCGCCCCGTGGTTCTACCCGCGGTCCACCCAAATTCCAACACATAATTACATCCTCTATTTTAATGCAAAGGGTTGAATTCTGTAGAATCCTCTCTTTGTACTAGCGCTACAAAAATATACTTCGTAACTGTAAAACATATATTATAATAAGATTTTTAGACATGTCTTCTCGGATTTGTATGGCATTTTTCAGGTAGGAAAACATGAGTGTCATAATATAACTCAAGGAGGCAAATTATGTAGTCATTTTTTGTACTTATCATAAAAACATTTTAATTATTAGTTACATTTTGTAATCTATTATACGAAATGTACGTTTATAAACTTACATTTAATTATGTAGGTCAGGGCTATCTTCATAAAAACAAATTGACACATGGCTCTCTAGCATTTATTTGTGTCTCAGACGAGTAACTCTATCTTATCTGATATATAATCAACGGAGTAACGTTTATCGGTCGAATTAACACGTTATTCAAAAGATTAATTAATTTATCTTACGGTTGTTAAATATTATATAGATAGGTGTTTAGCTTACTTACCTAGTTCCGTAGAGTTATTTTTGACGTGACATTATTTCGCTCTAAAAATAGCATTCAATTGAGAGTGTTGTTAGAATAAAAAAATATCTGCTGTAGAACCATATTAAAACATATCCATGAAAAGTTTAATAAGTAGTGTACGGTTCTATTCCGTAGTCAAATAACACCACCTTCTTTCTTCAATGATACTACAAAAGTGGTTCATGCTCTTATTAATAATCATCGCTATATCTCTATATACTTTAAGGCTTTCCCTACTGTTTTTAATACAGATTCCCGATTCCTAAAATCAGTGAAATTGTGGAAGTTTTCCTGATTCAATCCCTGGAATAATATTTCATGAAAGATCCAGTTCAAGGTATGCCTATTCCTGTAATTCAACATGACAATGAAATTGTATGAGGAAATTCGCTTCAGAGCAATTTTCTTCGTGGTTTATTGTGAACAATTTGTTTTCCACGAATCAGATATAAATAAGTGTAATAGTTAATCACTGCCAGCGCGTTTTTTTTCTTTGAAATATAATGAATTCTAGGATTTTAGGATTGTAATGGAGTTTTCATCTTTATTAAATGGTATGCACGTGAAACAACGGCTGGAAGGCGGGATGGTATTGTGTTATTTTGAGTACAACATAAAAAAAAACTAAATTCATAAATGTGAAGAAAACAATTGGCATGACGATGACATCATAACTTAAAATTTGAATATAAACCCACTACGTTTCTACGCAATCCTACCGTCAATACATGGTAGGCTTTTAAATATATGATATTTAAACTTGATAAACCAATTTTTAATTATTGAATTCCCAATTTCAAACATTCCATTGTGATAACCGTAAATGACAATGTATCATACATCTTAAAACAAATAGAACATCATTGCTGGGATGAAGATTATTAAGAAACTATTCGTCATTGACAAGTCAAAACTGAACCTGAAGATAAAACTCAGATACCACGAAACGCGTAATAAATCAGCTTGTGACATTATTATCATAAATTATTAATCGCAAAATTATGTCGTTGACATAATCTCGTCATAAAATTACAAAGAAAACTTACATACAACAAACAGCCTTTGTAGTTTTAACCAAGGACAGCCAGTACGTACTTACATACGTCCCTACGCAACGGCTCGGCACTAGATTAATCTAATCTAACCTAAGCTTAGATCTCGTCTCGGCAAAAGTATTATTTACTATCCTATCCTATATATTAATAAAGATAGATTATCTGTACGTCCAGTGTCCTTAAAATCTTTTCAGTTTATTCTTGTAGGGTCACAGCCACATAGTAGGTACTTTACTTTCACATTTATAGACTTTGTGTGATAAGATTATTCATAGTATATATATATACCTAATTGAAACCTTATCTAGACGATTTTGAGTTGAAAGAAACAATGGACTTGCCGTTGATTTCGTCGAGCCCACAGTACGTCATACAACGTCACGCCATGATTCACGACAATGTTGTGACGCCGAAACTTTTTACATTGACCGCCCTGCCGGCCAGGCCCACAAGATCATGAAGAACGTACCTACTGGTTGGCCAATGTTAGACAGGTTTGTAGATTACGGTAATTCATGAAAATACAGTGGCTGCTTGGAATACCAAAATGATCAATTTTACTCTATTAAAAAAATTCTAGTCTTAAACTAATGTCTGATAAGATATTGGCAAGTTTTTAAGGCAGAATCAACAAAATGACGTTACTTTGCTAATTAGTCAAATCCTTTCTCGTTTTCGTTAACCATTGATTCATAATAATAATTAGTCATACCTACTTAGTAACTTTTTCTGATAATATTGAAGCGTAAGTAAGTCACAGGGTTTATTGAAACTAATTTTCTGCTTTTTATTTACATCTTCCGCCTGACATATTTGAAATATGTCTGCAATAAAAAATACTTTTAACAAACTCAATTATTTTTATATGATCAATAGAAACGTTACTACCCTACCCTGTCTGTCATGTTGTGTATTGTGTACTGTCAATATCTATTCGATCATCTCTTTAAATATAGAACTTATCAGCATCACGTTTATCGCTTAGTGCAAGCTCTGCATGGTGAAAAGGAATATCCTAAGATTTCATACTTAATAAAGATAGTAGGAGTTCTTCATCTTTATGTTAAAAATAACAGATTTATACCGCAAAGTGATAAGAATTGATGTCAAGCTCAAATCAAAATTGTTAGATTAGCTGCTTGTAAATTCCTAAGCTAAAAAGTACCTAGCTACATAGCAACACACCATAAAAGGCATCAGCAAGTTTTTAATCCATCACCCTCATTATCTTGGTCGCCAAGCGGACTGAGTCTGGCTTTGATACAATCGAATAATAATTATTATCTATTTGTAATTAGCTCAATTACATGAATCATGGAACTTTTATAACCTTCGATAAATTTGTACATTGTGCCAGTGTTAGATTTCCGTTTCAATTTCATAAACGAACGTCCTAAATTGTAGTAGTCGGGTATGGAACTTCTGATCAAATCTAGATAAAAGCAGATATACACCAGGTCATGTCAACTAAAGCCAGTTGTGTTTATATCAAACCTGTAAACCGTATCAGGAAATCCACATGTGACGTAGAAAATGCTGCATACGTTTCAGCGAGAACACCTTTTCCCTTTACTACGCAACAGGAAATTAGTGGAACAAATTTTATGCATAGATTAGTAGTAATGTACGGTGTAACTAGAAGCTGGTAATTTTGTAGTGAGAAGACGGTGACGACATATTATGCTACGCTAAATACGAAGCGCAAGGTTCGTTTGGGACCACTCGCCGCGCTACTTCAGTCTAACGATACCGCTCGCAGAGTATACACGTACCGAACGTGAATACATATTAATATATCGAATAAAATAAATCGGTGTTTATTATTTTCGGTTTTATTTTCGTTGTGTGAAATGCGCGTATATTCTGAAAGACAAAGCGTCCGTCACACCCTCGCAAGGTGGTTACGGAATCGGAGTACGACAATGGCACATTCAATGGATATCTTGCACTTCCAGTTCAAGCGGATGCTGAACAAGGAGCTGAGCCATTTCTCGGAGTCAAGCAAGTCCGGCAACCAGATCTCAGAATACATCTGCTCTACATTTTTGGGTAAGTCACCTTTACAAATCTCCCTATATTTAACAAAGTATTATATTGCAATATAATCAGTATTTATTGCTACAAAATAGTGCACATGCACTAATATTTTAGGAAATGCTCTCGGTATTAGGAAAGTTAGATAGGTATTTAATTTTTTTTTTTTTTAATAAGTTTTAGTTACAGCTGTTTGATATAGGTACCTATTGTTGTTTACAAAAGTGTTATTGCCAACAATATGTAGGTGAACATCCAAATAATAATCATTCAGTTTTTTCTTTTGTAATTATAAGTTACAAATAATTATAAATAAAACCTAACTTTTATTTTATTTCTTTATAAGTTACTAATAGAGTAACACTTAATATTTTTTTTTTTAACATTCATAGCAATATTATTTTTAAACTTGGACGCCTGTCGGTTCTCTTTTTGTGCGTTTTTCGTAACGATTTATTATTCCCATATGATTTAATATCACAAGGTAGTGTTCGAAACTGCAAATTATTAGATTAAAACGCCCTTGTTAACTAACTGTAGACTGGGTACGTTGGTGACGTCAGTGCCCTACCTGTGCGCCTCGTAGCGGCTCGGGCGCCCCAGAGGGCGGGCGCGGAGGGCGGCCGGAGACGAAAGCGCCATTTTAGTCAATTACCAATGTAAATATTGGTACATACTTTCAACATGAAACGCAATTGAATCAAAAAGACAACCTCTTTAACACCTAAGTTATAATATACAAAAGTGTACGCTATTGAAGTCGCGAATTTTCAAGTTTTCGTAGTTATATACAGGTGTTTGTATAGTTGAACCCGTTCAGCGATTTGTGGTGTTGACTGTACACATACATTAGCACACTTATCATGACGAGTACACGATCGACACACTTAATAAACATCAGTAATTCCAGTTGTAAAATGGCTTAAATGTAAAATATTCTTTATCAACAATAAATAATAATGAACGGATTTGCGTTTATGCATTTACAACCTCATATTTTGGGTTTTTACTGATCAAAATGTCTAACCTATGATGACACTTCATAAGTCAATAATTCCGTCCAAACATTAATTTGAAACAAATACCAACGTAATTATTTCCAATCAGTAGCTAATGTAAATATGAATGAGACCGAAATCAGGGTGAAATCAATCAGTGAAATTGCCTTTTGTTTCTCGAATATGTAGATAATGTTTTTTAAGATTGTATCGACAATATCTATATTTATAATGCTACTGTCCCTGATTGACTGACTTATCAAGGCATAACTTGTCAATATTTTTTTCATAGATATTCCATTTGTAACGTGCCTTCGTTACGTTGTTTCTTCCTGCATTCAGGAATTGCCTGCCTATTCAGTACGAAAGTATTTTTGTAAACTCACGGATATTGGAATCACGGAATAACAAGTATTTCACATGATAATTGCAAATCTTAATCACAAAACAAGAATTATTAATTAGGTATGTATGATACCTAATTGGGTACCTACACAAATAGATGATTTATCTATCTGGGGATAATGGTTGATAACCCTTCCGCGCACGCGTCTCTATCACAACGATGTTTATACGCTGTCTCGGAGACCAAGGATCGCTTAAATCACGTTGAATATTCAAGGCAACTATTTAATTGAGGACGTAAAATATTCGGAACAAGCGAGTTCGACTAGCTCAATAAAGTCGTTTATTAAGCCAATTGGCTAGCGTCAAAGCCAGGGAGTTGGGTCGTAACTTCGTAGGTTCAATTAATTTGTTTGCGTAGTCAGCCATCCAAGTCTGACAAAGGATTGATCCATCTGAACAATAACCCCACCCCATCCATATTATATAATGAGTTCATATATACCTAAGTTCTGCTCTAGAAGACTTACACTCGGGGAATATAACTTCGTATATACATATTAGCAATAATTGCCTTTCCACCGATAAGATAGAGAAAAAAGCTTCTTATGTTTTTATAAGCCACTTAGCCGAGATAAAACAATATTCATATACATAGATTCATTCGTATCGTTCATTATATATATTGTTTTCATAAATTTTCTTCAAAATTGTTTTCGTAGCATAAATTCCAAGGGCAAATACAATGAATGTTTCTCGTAGCGGCCAAAGTAAACAATTTAATAAAGTACCGATGTAGATATTCACAAATTCAAGCTAAACATATTCGAATACAATATAAAGCCCCTCCTTTGTACTTCTTCAAAACTCTACATAATTTTCTTTGAATTCTGATTTTATATTTATAGCATTTTGAGTATATCTACGCCGCTATTTTTATCATCGTGTCGGATTAGATATAAACTCAACGCGTCGTACCTTCTATAGAACATTAGTAGATAACGCGTTTTGATCCTTTAATGTACTGTGGATTATTTCATCGTGTGTCGTCCTTTTTAATCGCTTTATTATGTGGTAAATTTGTACGTCGTTATTTCTGTCGATACAAAGTTATCGTCTACAATTAGTTGGAAGCAAAGTAAAAGCGAGATAGAATATGCTACATAAATAACATATGAATAGTGTAAGGTACTTACATTATATTGAACGATTGTTATTCATCTGATAGAATAGAAAAAAATGCGTACCTTAACTAAACTATTAAGTAACTAGTTGTACTTACATCTCAAACGGTAGGTACTTATAAGGGGACTGCGAAGATACACGGCACAATCAATATTTTGGAAGCTATTGGCATGATTGATTACATATCGGCTTTAACGACGCATATGTACAATGACCTAGTATCATATCAATCAAACCAACTAATAGATACTTCACATTTTCACCCACTTTCTTTTGACATCAATACCTAATGACATAGTTATAAGAAAAGCTACGTATAAATATTATCAGTTAATATTGTACAATATGCGCAACTTCTGGTACTTACTAAATAAGACTGAGTTAAATATTTGTCTTATATAGAAATAGATACATTATTGAGGTAACCTTACTTAATTACGAAGTCTTGGGAAGGTATAATCTAACCGATATTTCGTTAGAACTATTAGATCTGTGACCTACAAGGGTTTTCATTTAATCGTTTTAATTACAGACAAACAACAGGAACTGGATATACCATCCCTGCAGGTGGATGAGACTGTCGAGCGCACCAAGAAAAAAGAAAAGCCGCGTCATGGCGGACCCGTTGGCACCATGTCACAAGTAAGACCACTTTTTTTTTTATTATTGGTTCTTAAATTTTTTTATCGAAATTATAGCCCATTACAAGTACATAAGTTTTAATTCATGTGATAAATAAAGTACGAACCCCACGGACCCATGGTGGCCATCATGTTTAATAGAAACATTTATATGATAACCATTGTTTTTAAAAGATCGTTTGCCCATTACAACACTTGGTATAATATTTTTTTCGCTCTTTACAGATTTCTGGCGTAAAGAGGACACTGACCCATACCAACAGTTTCACTGGAGAGCGGGTACCAAGATACGGAGTAGAGACACCTCACGAAGAAGACTTGGGTCGCATTCTCGGTGAACTCGATCGATGGGGTGTGGACATTTTCCGCATTGGTGACTTATCTTGCGGTCGACCGCTGACTGCCGTTGCCTTCGCCGCATTCTCATCCAGGGAGTTACTTGGAACACTACAGATTCCGGCGCGCACTTTCCTCGCTTTTTCTGTAACTCTCGAGGAGCACTACTGTCGGGACAACCCGTTCCACAACTCACTGCATGCAGCTGACGTCACACAGTCCACTCACGTTCTACTGAATACTCCCGCGCTGGACGCTGTTTTTACACCGTTGGAAACCTGTGCTGCATTGTTCGCGGCGTGTGTTCACGACGTTGACCACCCGGGACTAACTAACCAGTTCCTCGTCAACTCTAGCTCAGAACTCGCTCTTATGTACAACGATGAGTCTGTTCTAGAAAATCACCACTTAGCCGTAGCGTTTAAGTTACTCCAAAATGATGGCTGCGACATTTTCGTCAATCTACACAAGAAGCAAAGGCAAACCCTAAGGAAAATGGTTATCGACATGGTGCTCTCTACGGACATGTCCAAGCACATGAGCCTGCTTGCAGATCTTAAAACTATGGTAGAGACGAAGAAAGTCGCCGGCAGTGGTGTGCTACTGCTAGACAATTACACAGATAGAATTCAAGTATTAGAGAATCTCGTACATTGTGCTGACCTGAGCAATCCTACTAAACCCTTGCCTCTATACAAACGATGGGTGGCATTGCTCATGGAAGAATTCTTCCAGCAAGGAGATCGCGAGAGGGAACAGGGAATGGATATCAGCCCTATGTGCGACAGGCATAATGCTACTATAGAAAAATCACAGGTCGGCTTCATTGATTATATCGTTCACCCTCTGTGGGAGACTTGGGCTGACCTCGTCCATCCAGACGCCCAAGACATATTAGATACCTTAGAAGAGAATCGTGACTACTACCAAAGTATGATACCGCCGTCACCACCACCAGCGCCTATACAATCACATTCAGCCCCCGATGATGATCGCCCTGAACAAATACGATTTCAAGTAAGTTTCTTTGAATATTGTTTCCTACTTAGCTGCATCCCTAATTCTTTATTCTACTTCCTCTTTTTGATCTTTAATCAACCTTTAACCATTAGGTCCAAGCTTTGTTGAAACAAAATATAGCCAATTTGCAAAATACTCATTTTTATAATGTTTGTTTATAGGTGACATTAGAGGAGGGAGAGGGTTCAGAGGAATGTGAAGGTGAAGGCGATGGCGGGATGTGACGGAAACTACTGGGAATTTGTAAGAAACTCTCTGAGAAGATGCAGGTGTGGTGGAAGCTCTGGCAGTAGAGCGGAGCCGGTCGCCAGCCGAGTGAGAGTAGCCACTCCGCGCCGCCCGCCCCGCCCTGCCCCGCCCGCACGCTGCGCGAGGAACTCTTGTTGGATAATAATACTTGTTGACGCTTATCGTCGAAATGAAACGATTCGCGGGTGTATCGTAACATTTCGATAATGATTATTTTTATGTGATTATTATGCAATGTTGTATAGATTTACCTAACGACTAAATAATAATTATGTCCCTCCAATGACTGTGTAACGTTCGATTGTCTAGTAATTTAACTGCTGTTTCGTTTTATCTAACCAAAGATGTATGAAAAGTTATTTCGTTCACAGAAATGTTCGATAATCCCTGTAATTAGGTAGATAGTATTCGGTTCGTAAAGAGTCGTGTAAGTAGTTTTAGTCGTCGGTGCCGTGTATATCGGCTCGACTAAATAAGGACATTGAAAACGCTTATTAATTGGTATGAAAGGGTAATTTATATTGTCATATCATCCACGTTTCTCATATTTAATACGGGTTTGCGATAATGATGTTGTTCACCAAAATATATAACATAATAGGTATCCTAAATATTAATCTATATTAAGGTAAATTTTAAAAATTGCCTTTTGGAGTTGTTGTTGTGTCTTTTTTCTGAATATCTGATATTCGGCCAGTCACTTTTCGCTGTAGTGGAATAAAACGATCCCCACAACAACATAAGTAAAAGTAATATATATCTTGAACCCCCTAACTAGGTTGTTATTTAATAATGTAATCTAAATTATTGAGGGTCTTAATTTTTCTTATATACCTACTGATCAATGTAACAACCTACACAACAATTAGCTTCGTTAGGGGGCAAAAAGACATTTAACGAAGATCATCCTATTAGATAGCTTTACTTGTTTTTGTAAACCTAATTGCACCTCATTTCTTAAGAAGGATCGCTGGCGATCCGTTTACTTTTCTCTTTAGGATAACGTATTATTTTTGTAATGTTACATATTTTATTCTAGTTCTCTTGTATCCAAATTTAAAATTAGTCCTGAATATTATAGTTTTTGTGTACGAAACTAACGGCTTGAAGTGTTTGATTGAAATATTTGATACTAACAAATGAGTGGTTTGCGACTAAGTTGACACGAATTCGTTTTAACAACAAAAAAATAGTCCCAACTATAGCGGCACGCAGGCCGGGCCTTGCAATAGTAATATTTAGTCGGTAGCTCCAATACCTACACTATGTCTACGCACATGATTTCTTCACTGTTGTTATAAAGTTATCTCATAAATATTGTGTGATATGACAACCTTTGTACCTTTAAAACTTAAGTCCAGCTGAGCAGCTATATCAGCGTCTGTCGCTGCAGGTCTGATATTATGTACCCGTAAGTTATTCAGTTCAAAATATTGTTTGCCATTTGTAGGTGCACATTATTCCGAGTGTACATTCATTATAATATTAGGAGGGAGAAATACTTAATTATCTGTATTATGTTTGCATTTCATTTATTCTTTGTTTTAAATGTGTGTTTTAAGAGCTGGTCTCTATTCTTTCATGTACTCAAAAGATATTCAACTGATTAAAATAATTGAATTCATTAAACATTGTTTCTCTTTCAGTAAATTATCCTCGCAAGAGTATTAAATATGATAGTATTGTATACAATAAGGCAACCACAGCATTACATAAAACAACAGAGTCGAGAAAATAATGACTTAATGTTGCATTATTTTCATAGAATTAAACGCCTATATGGCAGACATACTAAATGTGTATACAGACAGACTCGGTAACGGAATAAATAATATGTCGCCAAATTTGTCTAAAATATCCCACATGTATCTCGAAATGCCTATTTTAGAATTTGGTACCTTCGTCGACTTATTAATAATATACATATACATGAAAAATTGGATACGCTTAACATGTGTGTTATTTATTTAAATAGAAGAATTACGCTTAGAATCATTTATTTTATAATTAAATACATACGTATTTGTAACTAATTGTGTTTTTAAATATGATATTCGTACTGCAGTAGATCTGTGTATAATGTACGTACCCAATCTTTCGTAATTCACATATTGTGGATAAATTACATGTACCTACCTTATCTAAGATACCAACGTGGCATAGTCTTATGACTTGTAAATTTTCTGTAACTATTTAATAAATATTTATAGCCCATCCTTTAACCTAAATTGTATAGGTAACTAGATTTATATACTCGTTGTTCAACTTTTCATAACTATCTTATTACCTAATGCAATACAATCAACTTTAAGGCCTTTTTAAACTACTTCAATATTTGTAAGACTGTCTTTAACTGATTATCGCCGTGTATTTCGTGAATTGTAAGACTTAGACTTAGGAGCGCTCTCTTCATGAGTAGATATCCCAAGTGAAACAGATCTCTTACACTCATCGTAGTAGTTGAATCTGGCCTCAAAACCATTATTATGTCATGTCGTTACGCTTAAAGTGACCCCCGTATGTATCAAAGCATGCATAATAATTTACCAACTTAAATAACTGCCAAAGACAAATATTACATTAGGATGGTTTTGGTAGGAATGGAAAAATACGGGATCATGAGCCGAACAGGCATGTCATCTTTCTGTAGAACATTTTAGGATACTTATGTCCTTTTTTTTTATGCCAAAGTTGTTTCAGTGTTGTGTATATGTTTTGTCAGTATGGAGAAATATCGCTAAGATTGGATAATACCTAGATAAATATTAATATATACCGAGTTAAAAGTGTGCAATGCTGGTCATCTGCATTACTTATTATTTATGTTTTAAATTAAAAATAGCTTGTAATAGTTTAAATAAATACTTGAGTTGAATTAAAAATATTAATGTATTTAGAATAAAAGATATGGGAGAAAACTCAGCCTTATTTGCTACCATCTTACCCTCTAACCCTTATCATTGCCCGTTTTAAAATACCTAGCTAGGTAGGTACTTTAATATCCGAACACAAAACACAATTTTGTTAATAATGCTTAGGACTACCTGATGTTAGTAAAACTGTAAAATACCTACAAAGTGAGAGCTATATGAACCGCGCATCAATGGTTCATGTATGTGGTAGGTAGGTACGGATTGTCTAGCATGGCCGCAATGACCAAATTGAAAAAAACTTACTTAACCAACCTAATATGTTGATAAAAATCAGGTATATTTCTAATATAAAATCATCTGTAATAGTCCGGGTTCCCTAGAACAAATTTTCCAAGTGATTACTATCAACCTTATTTTCCCTGAGTAGCTTCATTTAGGTGAGACGCCCAACAATGTCTTGTCGACAACTCCCGATTGTGGTAAGTATCCAAATTATCCTACTAATCCTACTAATATTATAAATGCGAAAGTTTGTAAGTATGGATGTATGTATGTATGGATGTTTGTTACTCTTTCACGCTCCAACGGCTGAAGGGATCTGCTTGAAATTTGGCACAGAGCTAGAATATGTTCTGGAATAACACATAGGCTACTTTTTATCCCGGGAACGCGGGTGAAACCGCGGGGAGCCACTAGTTTGAAATAATGTTTCTCCTACAAAATTTATGGTTTGAAGTTAAGAGTCCCCCACTTCCAACGTGTACCTATGGATAACGAGGTAATAAAAAATTATTACTAACCAGCTGATTTTTTTTTATTTAGTTGGTATATATTTACATAATTAAACAGTCATATTGTCCTCCAAATTGGGTGGTACGTTGTCCCGGTCCTACACTCCAAAGTTGTAGCACAAATATATGATGTAAAAATAATTACTATTAAGCTGAAAGTTCGTGAGTAGCTACGTTTATGGCATGAAACAAGTATGTATTTAAAGAAACTTGAAACGAGTTTGTTTCCGTAGTATGTATAACAAAATATTTATGTAGGTATACATTATTAAGTTACAAAATTAAATAAGTAGGTATATTTAGCTATGTGCTCAATTGCTCCTAGCCCTTTAGTCTACAGAACAGAAGAGTTACCTACCTAAATGTTACATCGTGTTCTTTCTTCCATCACACTGTTAGGTAACCTACTCTCAGCCTGGTCTTCATTGATAGCTCCTGTATAGGTCTATTATATTACTCTTTGATTGATAGTGAAAATGAAAAATGTTTGCCTTCACAAGCAATTGTGCATAGTCAGACTTGATATGGACAGATTATGAAAATATTATGGTTCGAAGGGTAAGTACCTAATTAATGGGTTCGCCAACTTGATATTTTTATGGAAAATCTCCAAGAAAATACACTTAAAGTTCAATATTTTTAATTGCCTCTATACAATATTTTAATAATTTCATATCATATGAATTACAAAATCTGGCGCCGGCTGCTTGTCATAACGTCATGTGGCGCGAATTTTAAGCGTATTGCGTAAACAACTTGCGCGCAAATAGTGTCGTCCAGAGTTCAGTTCGCTACAGGTTCAAAATTTTTTTATTGATTGTCAATTTTTACAAGCGAATAATGATTTAAATAAATATCATCAAATTCAGTGAGAATGAAGGGATCATCCATTTAACTAAACCTCTGTAAACGAAGATAAATAAATACTTTTTATTTAAATAGAGTCAGGCTAACGAAAGTTGGCCCCAGAATATTGGCGGCAAATTTAAAAAATACATGCATGACAACACTGAAATTATACTATGAAAATTGGAATAACCTACTTTGATACTTGGTAATTCATTATTAAAAATATCATATAGATATATAGTTTTTCAATAAGGACGCTCGAACTTTAGCAGCGCATAGCGGCCATTTCGGTAATGCGATTGCTACCAAATTTGGCATGAATATATATTTTGTCGTGACATTTCACCATGGAACGCTACACGCTTCAACAACGCGTAGAAATTGTGTAAAATTTATTATCAAAACCAGTTGTCTATTCGCCTACGTTCTGTGCGTTGTGTTCAATTTATGGCGTTCATCGTGTGACTTAACACCGCTCGATTACTTTCTGCGGGGTTACATGAAATCTTTAGTGTACGCAGATAAACCACAGTCAATTGTTGCCCTAAAGGCCAACATAACTCGCGTTCTTCGTGAAATTGACCATTTATGCGAAGACGTCCTCCATGATTAGTCCACCAGAATACGCCATCTACAGCGGAGTCGCAGTGGCCATTTGGCTGATATTATTTTCCACACATAATGTCATTGAATATTCTTTAAAATGTTATAAAAATTGTAGTAATATCACTTAAACAGGTTGTTTTATTTCATTTCAAAGTTCGAGCGCTCTTAATGAAAAACCCTATATATAGACAGTATAAGAACATAGTTCTTACTATTTCATCAACTCCTTCGACATCTTGCAGATTCTCTGTTAAAGAAAGTTAATCGTTTTAAAATTACCAATGTATGTATTTTAATTGTTTTTTTTTCCTCTGTTATATATCGTTTTGTATGTACAATAAAGCATATAATAAATAATAAATTACCAACAAAAATACAGCAAAAATTAATTAATATGAGTATATACGTAAAACATAGGTGATGTTATTAAAATGAATACGTTGACTGATGCGATGTACGAATGAATATAATTAGTTTTATTCAATACGAAGAAGCGTAAGTAACTTATTTGTAAGGATACGTAAATTATAAATCAAAATTTTATTAAGACGACTGGATAGGTAGGTGTTCAAAGTATCAAAATAATATTGTCTACTCAAATTGACGTTGACGTTCATACAGAGTTGCTATATAAAAAGTTCGCAAATAATTCCAAGGCCTACTTTCGTTAGCCAGACTTTAAAAATATTGTTTTTATGAATTGCCTTCATTATATACATTGATGAACCATAACTACCTGATCGAAAATCGTATACTTATATCTAAACATTTCACAATACAAACTTATAGGTGTATGCTCTAGGTGAAATCTATATTGCAGATCACCATTCCATTTGCGAGACAAATCAAAATCATAAAAAAAACTAATGAGATCAATTATTTACGTCGAGGTTTAGGAAGTTTAACAATAGTTCTCATAGAAAAATTCACTATATCACACTAAAATTATAAAGGCGAAAGACTGTGAGTGTGTGAATGTGTATGTTTGTTACTTCTTCACGTCTAAGCGCGGCTGGAGCGATATTAATAAAATTTGGTATGGAGTTAGCTGACACCCTCGATTAACACATAGGCTACTAATTGTCATCCAGGGAAAATTTAAGAACGGGAACGCGGGTGAAACCGCGGGGCAAAAGCTAGTATATCCTGTTTGCCACCCTTGTGGTATAAAAAAAATATATAAATGTTTATTAATCCCACACTACACACTAGTGTTCTGGTGTATGTGTTACAGTGATATTTATAAAGGACTATGAAACAAAATCATTCCTTTAAATTAACGTAAGGGACACGACAAGAAAGTAGCAAGTTTTACAGTAAAGTATTGGTTTCTTCCGTAACGTTTATTCAGTAGACCAACACCTATGTCTGCAATAATGATCAAATTACTGGGCGCTACAAATTACAGCCTGATTTTAATTTCTCAAAATGAATAGCTATTTGCAAAACTAAATAGCTAATTCGCTTAAATCCATTTCAGAACGACATCACTAATGTCAATGTCAAAATAATAAAAAAGAAGTATTTATGTCGCATGGAAATTGAGCGGTCACGCAGGCACGTTTGAGCATTTTTTGTTTTCGTCTAAAGTATCGAAATGGCTGCAGTTATTAAGATGGAAGATGTGTCTAAAGATGATTTAATTGAAAATGGCGAAGAAGACGAAGTTGAAGATGGAGAATCAAAAGATCCCGCTAAGAAAAAGAAAAAGAAAAAAAAGAAGAAGAAGACAGGTTAGATTGTGTACTATTAATAGGTACCGCTACATTACTACTACTAATTAAATACTGTATACACCATGATTGTGTGTGTAAACTGATTTACTAACAAAGCCAATTTGTGATCGTTTTCCGCGTATGCATTTCTCTATTTACTAACCAGTAGAAAGTACTAGGTCGCTAGATAAATCAATTTATATCACTATTTACCACTGCTAAATCAACATAGCGAGAGACAATGGTTTGATGATTTATAAAATAAACATATCGGAATTCCTTATATTACTATAAGTAAACAAATTTGTTATTATTGGTAATATGTAGGTATGTATATGTTTATTTTTGCATAGCTTGATAGATAACTTCTAAATTTGGCATTGTGTTTACAACACATTTTATACCTGCACTATTACAATTGGCTCAGTCCAATTAATTTTATGCTTTTTGTCTGAAATAAAACTAAGAACAACAATACTGAATATGAGTATACCTAATATGTTTTCTTTAGTTCATTGTTTAGACCTAACCTCTTTGTTCTTTACAGAAAATGAAATAAGTGGTGATTTGGAGAATGCAGTCATAGACACAGCAGAGAAGGTGCAAATATTATCAGTTGATGATGAAGGTGATGATAAGAAGAAGAAGAAAAAGAAAAATAAAAACAAAGGAAAGGGTGCTCTTAAAGAGCAAACAAACCCACCAACTATTCCGATAGCTGAACTATATCCTGAAGGTAAATAAACTAACTTAACAAGTGAACCATCACTCAATGTCTTTTTATACCTAAGAAGTCAAAATTGTGCAAAAAGCTAGTGTTTACAAAAAAATTGAAAACTATATTTATAAGACTTGATTTCCAATGTTAGTCTTTCTTGTTTTAAAAATAAATTATGTATAAATAACAATTTAGATATTGTTCTTTGTTATTTTTATTTTATGTACCATTGTGAAATGAAATTTGATATTTATACACTAACCTAATCACACCTTGCACTGTAGGTAACTTTCCTGAAGGCCAAATTATGGAGCATGGGCCAGCAGAAGGCATTGATGATAGGACTGCCAAAGAGCGCTTCTCTAGTGAAGAGAAGAGAGCTCTAGACAGACTGCAACAAGACATCTATCAAGAAATAAGACAAGCTGCTGAAGCCCATCGACAGGTATATATAAACTCTCTATCTATTATATGACTTAAGTTTACATCTTGTGGACAGGGTTATATCCTGATTTACAGTCACTTAGGTAAAGCTTCGGAAAACACTGATTCTGTACTATGAGACCACATATACCACTGTAGTGCATAATTATGTGTGAAATAATCTTTCAGACTCGAAAACACATACGCGACTGGATAAAACCAGGCATGACAATGATTCAAATCTGTGAAGAGCTGGAGTCGACAGCCAGGACTCTGATTGGTGAAGATGGACTCAAGGCAGGGCTGGCTTTTCCCACTGGGTGCAGTCGCAATCACTGTGCTGCTCATTACACACCTAATACAGGTAAACATTAATACTATATTACCTTACATTAACAAGTAACTACTCAAATCAGGCATAACCTTGCAGAAATCCATTGTAAAATTATACAAAAGAATAATTGGTATATATTTAGCTGGATCTAAGGAGATCCTAGTCCGGCTCTTTGTCAGGCTGATAAAAGATTATCAGGCTGTATTTAAAACAAAATTAAAGAAGTTGAAATATACAAACATTCAACCAATTTTTTTACCAAAAAATGCAGCAAAGTAAAGGTACATTATAGGAAATGATCGATGTATTTTTTTCTGTGTGTCTTAAAATCCCTAATTAACAATCAATAACAATAATACAATGTTATCATCCTTTGGTATATTCAGCTTATTGAGTCAGTCGTTTTATAGGTATATATGCCAGTATCAAATTGTTGTCTTATTAAATATTTGCCCTAAACACATCAGGAGACACAACGGTCCTCGATTACGATGACGTGGTGAAGATCGACTTCGGCACACACATAAACGGGCGTATTATCGACTGCGCATTTACTCTGCACTTCAACCCGCGCTACGACCCGCTGGTGAAGGGCGTGCAGGAAGCCACAGAGGCCGGCATTAAGGCCTCCGGTGTTGATGTCAGATTGTGCGACGTTGGGGCCGCTATACAAGAGGTAAAATCAAACATATGTATTACTAGTGGCTCCCCGCGGTTTCACCCGCGTTCCCGGGATAAAAAGTAGCCTATGTGTTATTCCAGAACATATTCTAGCTCTGTGCCAAATTTCAAGCAGATCCCTTCAGCCGTTGGAGCGTGAAAGAGTAACAAACATCCATACATACAAACTTTCGCATTTATAATATTAGTAGGATAATTATACTGGGACACACATGTTTGTACTATGGTAACCAGGTAGCTGATATACTACAATTACTGTTATATGTAAATTCATACATTATGTAAATACTTTTAACCAGGCATATATTATACACATATGCTCAGGCCCAGTGGAGTTGAATACCCACCTAGTGACATAAAGGTCAAAATATTTAACCGCCAATCCAAGCAAGTCCAAAATGTTATATACTTACTTGCATTTCTTGTGGTATCAATATGTATGTAATAATTGAAATTTATAAATGCAATTATTAATTTTACAAGGTTATATTTATATTTTAGGTGATGGAATCACATGAAGTGGAGCTGGATGGTCAAACGTATCAAGTAAAGCCGATCCGCAATCTTAATGGCCATTCCATTGGCCCCTACAGTAAGAAACTCATTTTTCTTTTCTCCATACTTTCTGTTATCTACAAGTATAAAATTATAAAAATAAATCCCTATTTCCGTTGGTCACGGCATCACGCGTGAATGGCTGAACCGATTTAGCTAGCTTTATTTCTTCTGTTTGTTATTGTCAGAAGAAGGTTCCTAAGTAAGAAAAATATTAAACAGTCGCACGAATAATTCGCAACTTCAAGAAAACTTAACGACAATATTTACTTTTGTAATAGTAATAATATATTTATCATTTCCTTATTAGGAATTCACGCTGGAAAGACTGTGCCTATTGTGAAGGGTGGAGAAACAACTCGTATGGAGGAAAATGAATTCTATGCTATAGAAACATTCGGTTCTACTGGTCGTGGTCAAGTTCACGATGACATGGATTGTTCTCACTACATGAAGAACTTCGATCAGCAATTTGTGCCTTTAAGGTAATATAAATAAAATTTCAAACGCCTAAAATTGGAGACTCATGTCGTTTATTCCAATAGGTTATGTAAAAAATAACTCTACATACTCTCTATATATATACTCTTTGGACTAAATTCGACCAAGCTCTGTGTATATAAGAAATCATTGAATTTTATGATAGCCTACACAACATACAGATTGCCTGAGAAAGAGCCCGCCTAGTCATCTAATAAAATTACACCATAGCTTTAACTTATCATTTTAAACTACAGATTGCAATCGTCTAAACAACTGTTGAATTTGATCAACAAAAACTTTGGTACGCTGGCGTTTTGCAAGCGGTGGCTGGAGCGGGCGGGCGCGTCCCGGTACGCGATGGCGCTCAAGGACCTGTGCGACAAGGGCGTGGTGGACGCCTACCCGCCGCTCTGCGACGTCAAGGGCTGCTACACGGCGCAGTTCGAGCACACCCTCCTGCTCAGACCCACCTGCAAGGAAGTCATATCCCGCGGAGACGACTACTAGCAGTATAAGTTTTTTTTTTACTTAGGTAAAAAACTCCTTTCAAGCTTTTTGTTTTAATTATGTCGATATGTATTTTATAACCACTAACTAACATTGTTGAGACATTGTATGCTTTATTATTATGTATTATTTTTTTAACTGGTCCTAGATGAGCTTAAATGAAGACTCGCACATTTGAAACGTGCGACTCAGCGTAAAAGCAGAACAAATAGACGCGAGTGGGGGACAGTTCAGTGTTGATTTTTGATATTACGTTGTTATTTCACTTCCTGCTAATAATCCTGTCATGCCGTAATGTGCAAATACTTACAATATGTATGTATTAAGGTTACATGTGTCAATATCAACTTATTATAAAATAAAGTTCTACTTATTGGAAATGTATGTTTTCATTGTAGTTATTATAATACTAATTTCCACCATTACAAAAACTAGTTTACCCCCAACAGATAATCTTGGTTTTTTTTATTATGTTTGTATGTATGTAGTTGAACTATGTTATTGCCACATCTATCATTGAGATCCAAATTAGTAGGAAAATGCTATTAAAACTGATACTCCATTGTTTACATACTTGACCTACTTCACGAGAGATCAACACTCCTTATTAAATATTTTTATTACGTGGAAGATACACCTCTGCTACGTTAGATAAGTACATATTTGCAACTTTTCTTATTAAGCCCCGGTCTTTGTTATAACTCAACTCGATATCATTATGAAGAAAAAATAAATTCAGTATCTACTTCCTACAAAAATACTACCTATAGAGTATCCTTATCATGTAGTAGCTACTATAAAATACAATATATTAATGCCCCCTAGTAAGTTACTACCGTAGCATCTATTTAAGAACCCTCACTAATCAACCACAAACTAACATCAAAACCGGACTAGTATTTTTAGTTTGCACAAACAAGGAGCACCTGTATAAAAAGGTATAATATACCTTTAGCTGAAGAACATATCACGTTCCTATAAACATCTATGTTGGTCTGTATGATACAAAAATAATAATAAATAAAACAAATATCTTTTATGTTTAAATTTATTTTAGGAAAACACTATATCTATAGCAAATATAAACGGTTACATTCATAATTTAAGTATGTATTTATGTAATATCGATACAAAATCTTTCGCCAATTACGGGTTCTTAAAAATGTATAAAACTACTTTAAGAACTCAATCACTAGCATTTTCCCAATATCATTTTATTCACTATATAATATTTTTCTACTAATACTCACTTGCTCTATTATTTTTATTAAGTAATGTCATTGGTATCCAGTTGAAACGTTACACTGCAAAAGTTTAAAAAACAGCTATCAATTTCAGTCTCTTCTGTTCTGTCTGTATGTAGACTATGCCTGACACATGGAAATTCATATTTTGAATATTCAAAGTACCTGCTGGCTACTAATAAATTTCTTACAAATTAAACCAAATGTTATCAATACTAAATCGACACGAATTGTAGCATAAAATATTGAGGTTGAAGTAGACCTACATTTGATGGTTGTTTCTTCGAATGCAACTTAAACTCAACACAGTAATATACAGGCTAATAATTATGTAAGTACGAGTTACTTATATTGGATATGTATGAGCATAAACAATCTCAAAAAAGCCATTGTGAATTACCAATATATGAAGCATGAACATACACTACATAAATAAAATATATAATTAAAAGTCGTTATTAATGAGATATGTTTGTAGGCGGTTTAAAGCCGGCATTTTGTTTCATTTAATGTATAAGTGTTTAGATCATTTCAATTAGATTGGTGAAATAAATCAAATGGCTTGGCGACAGCAGATTCCACTCAACTGCCACACTAAAGAAGTACCTCTAGGTACTAACGTTAACAGATCTATATTTTGTATCAATAAGTTAGTTTATTTATATGGTGCACGCTATTCAAAATATTAAACTAAGACGTTATTCCACTTATTAATAGCAAAGTTGCAGTATTTACAAAACGATGCTTAGTACTTTACACGAAGCCTAACACAGCAATAATTTCACAATGTCTGCCATTACTGTCGCTGACTAGACGGTAAATTTCGTTTCAAGATAACCATAAGTTGCATAATTTCTCATACATACTACATAACTGCGTGATCATGTAGCACCTACTACCTAAAATTACACTATTATTGATTAAAATATAATATATTAATATTTAACATTATTATTTGATTACGTTTTTCACAAATTTAGATTCACATACTGATTGATGGTATAAAACAAAAACAAAAACCAATTTATGAAAAAAATACAAGGTTAGTCGAAAGGGTAAAACTTATATAACAGTGCAGGAATAATTAAGCAGTAGGTAGATACTTAATTGTGAATCGTAAAAATTAAATCTAATTAAAAATCTTTGCCAGCCTATCTTTTCATGTATACGTGGTCCCATGGCCACGCAAAAACACAAATTGGCATAAGACTTCTTATCGGAATTAGTTTATTGAAATCTAAAATTAAAGTTAAGTACGCGTGTGTTATACATAACCCATTTGAGAAATATATTTAATTATAAAATAAATAAAATTCTAACCATGATCAATGATTTCGTCTAGGAATCCACACCTAACTATAAAGCCATGGCAAACAACATAAATAATGTAGATAATATGGAAAGCTGACAAACCCAACTGATTAATATAATAATGCCTTATACCAAACTGGTAAAGTATCACAGAAATTAACCATACCTAGCTAAACTATGATGTCTTCAATAATATACGAACATTACTAAAACATTAGGATTTGGTCACTGTGTACTAAAATTTTACAATCATGTGTACACTATTCACAAGTACCTACACATTATATAGTAATAAAGAAATATATCAATTAAGAGGTCTAGGTAGAACTTAAAGCTTACCTAAACTTATAGAGATGAGGCCAATAAAGAGTAATACATTAGGCCTTGGAAAAGCAATATTGCATTATACTTTTAATCATTTTAATATAAAAACATTTTTACATTAACAATCAAACACTGGTTAAAACTAATTGAAAATGACAAAAGGCCTTATGATACTGAGAAATAAATGATAATATATTCTCAATTGATTTCAATTCATAAAAACAATACATACATGAAACTTTATTTCCGTTTTTACTTGAAACTAAGAGTTTTATAAAATCATATATTAATGATGTTGTAACATAACGTTAAAGAATGACGGATATATTTGAAATAAAAATTACATGATAAGTACAATCTCGTGTAATAAGGGAGTTATGGTCTCCCTTTGGTACATCATGCACCTCTAGATAGACCAAAAATACGACCCGCATAACACGGAAGTGCTTACCAATGGCTTACCATAATCAAATGCTACAGTTAGTTTAATTTTTTTTTGTTTACATCAATTTTGTTGAGGCCTGAAGAAACTATCGATTAGGATTTAGGGGACGTTAGGGTTCCGTAGCTTCATGGCATTCCAAAGTTTTGGTTGTCTTAGTCTGTCGTTACAATTAAATTTAGAACAATAGATAGGTAGGTACGCAAATATAGGTGACATAATGCGCTTCTAAAGTAGTATTTATGTGTGTAAGTCTTTCTCTACTAAGCATTTCAATTGTTATGATGAAAATTGGTCATTTTATGTTTTAATGTCGGTAACGACAAATGTTCGACTTAAGCACTTATTGGAAAGGAATTACTTTTTTGAAAGCATTCTCATAATGCATTACAAAGATTTCATTGAATTAAGTTGTGTACATCAGAACAGGAGCTAAAGTATATGTTGTACGGAACCCTATCTACTGTGTGTCGTATAAAACACACTTGGCAATATAACAACTCCTTGAAGGAAAATTAGCCAACTAGTAAAATAAAATCAACATACCCACATACTTATTATTACTTTAACATATTTTTTTCTATAAGAAAAATAACTAAAAATGGTATAAATAATTTTAAAAGTATGTTTTACATTACATAGTATTATTCATTTCCTGGGCTTCCCCATTAACTGCAGTGACAGCTGTGTATGGCCAATTATAGATGGACTGCAATGGAACATGGAGCAGTTCTACCAGGTATCGATAATTAGGTTCTGTAAGAGTAAAAACAAATTAATTCACTTCTGGCATTTGCGTAATAGTTGATATATTTTTTGATTAGGAACATGACTTACCATTCTCAGGATTAATGTATCCTTTCCGTATCAGGAAGTCTATCAAAACTGGAGCACTTGTGGTTTTAAACTGGGGAGACAGAGCTCTTTGCACACACTCTTCTGCTGTCAAGAGTTCAAAACTCTCTACTTCACCATCAGCATTTTGCGGTACAAAATCAATGGGCAATTCCAAATCATACACATATTCTGTGTTGGGAAACAGGCCCCTCTCACTCTCGAAATAAAAGCTAAAATTAAATTGACATAATTAATAAACCCTGGCAAATTTACATCAAATGGATGGTAGACAAGTGTGAAGGAAAAATATAGATTTCATGAAAAAGCACACTACCTTACGCATCCAGCCGGTACCAATCTTTTCACTAGTTCCCCTTCTACTGATGCCTCTTCTGCTGCTTCTTTTATGGTAGTCTCAAGAATTCCATAACCCACAGCCAATCCGCCACTTACAAAACAGTCCCATTTTCCTGAGAACAATCATAATACTTACACACATAATTGGGTAGATGACTCAATTTCTAATAAACTTCTTATTAGCTCTGCTGTCTAGTGTTTGGTATTGCAAAAATCCAGGTGGTGACCACAAAATAAATAAATAAATATGTGTTTTTCTTACCAGGCCAAGTCTGTTTTGTAAAGCTTCTTTGCTGAAGCCAAATGCAAAGCCCTTTGGTGGGATGATTCAAGTAGCCTGTTACACTGACACCATAGTTTCTTATGCCAAAGAGACAAATGGCACTTCTGTCCATCTCTAGCAAACTTTCATGATAGAAAGGAGCACTGACTTCAAAACACTAAAAAAATACATTTATTATTTTTAATTAAATGCATAGTTAATTAACTAATACTTACATGTAGCATGAAATTTAAAGTGCTGATCTTTTAAAATACACTAAAATCAACTTATTTCATTGTATTTTGAAAGTTTAACAAATAATAATATTTACAATATATCAAAATGAATCTGCATAAATTCAGAACGGCTGGACCAATTTCGCAAATGTATTGTTATAGCCAGGGTAAGGTTTGTATGAAAAAAAAATTTAAAAATAGATCAATTTTAGAAAATATGTCCGAACAAAGGTCTCCAGGTCAGCTAGTTTTATTACAAATTTATGCAAAAGCAACTTAGTCTAAAATGCAATTAAAATTACAGAGATTGAGATCGATAATTTATATCTTATTATTTCACACTGTTGGGCGATTTAGAATTAAAGTTTTGAAAACTTAATATAATGCTGCTTTGCAACATAAAAACTCATTGTAATCACTTTCAATAAACCGTCATGATTTGAATAATACTATAATTATAGTTGTAAGCCTTCGGAAAATGTTTTCACTAATTATGTTAATCCATTCATATACATCCTGTACAGAAAATTTTTGTATTTTTTAGAAATAAGATAATTAACTAGACAGTACAGTACCTCATCTCGCCAGCCTTTGAGAGCACATATTTCATTTTCTTTCCTTAAAGTCTCCAAAACATTCGCAACTTTTGATGTTCTCTCTTTATAATCCCTGAATGCCGGATTGAGTTCTACAAATTTTCCTGCGATTCTGAAAACCTATAATTCAAATTAGAATAGGTTCAAATTAATACCTGAATTGAAGATTTTGCATATAATACAACAACTACTTTAAGTCTACATGGAAATATTTCAACTTAAATTAGCTAGAAGATACTTAAATAGTTGCTCACAAACACAATAGAGCCAAATATAATGATTAACATAGTACCTACCACTATGAAATGATTTTATGATTTGTGTAAGTTACCTCTGGAAATCTGTGCAAATACTTCATAACATCAGGACGAATGAGCCCCACTTGACGACCAGCTACAACGAATGGTTTACATACTCCTTGATGTAAGCCTTAAAACATAACGAATTTGCTTTAATGCTCTTACAGCAGACATCCATCACAAATCAACCTAAGCCAGACATTTTATGCAAGAATACATTTGTCATACATACCAAATAGGTAAAAACAATTAAATTTCTTCGCTAATTTCAATAATTCAGAAATGTTATTTTGTGTTGAAGAATTCATTTCTTTCATATTTCACTTCCATGCAAGCGAACGCTTCAATTATTTCCGAATTTATTTATATTGACGGAATTTGATTGACTGACAGACTTTGGTTAGGCAGTTGAAGATGCGCAGTGGTGCCAACCTTTATTCAAACCATTTGTCTAGTTAGCCCTCATTCGCACGAGAGTTTTTTAACGTACGTTAAAAAAGCGTTCAAATACAACAAATGCATTCCCATGTATATGTTCACACGACAGCGCTTTTAAAATGCGACGCTTTTTTATCGAACGGTGTTGTATTTTCAACTTTGGGCGTTGGAAATGCATTTGTTGTGTTTGAACGCTTTTTTAACGTTTGTTAAAAAAACTCGTGCGGATGAGGGCTTAAGGTAGTAGTTGAGTTTCCGACAAATATCTATATCTTTCGTTCGTAAATTTTTATCTATGGTGGATTGTCTATCTATCTACAAAAAATGCGCTATGATATCATTAAAATAACATCATTTCGGTCAAATTTCGGTTTATTGTTCTGTGAGTGATCATTTCACTTCACAAAGAAATACTTAAATATCGGACTGCGTTTTATACCTAGGATAATTGTTTGTTTTCCAAAGTAAATTACGTGAAAGGATAATACATAATAATTTATGTATCAGTTTATTATTATGATTGCATGTAGTTTTATTATGATATTGTAAAGATATAACTTAGCAATGATGTCGACAGACTGCTTTGGAGTTATTGATCACTTAGCGCCGGTTTTTCGGCCGTATGTACAAAACATGTATCAAGATTTGAAACTAGGTATATGAGTATTATTCATTATTATGACTATTGAGTTGAAGAGCATATTATTAATACCAATATTTATATACCACAGGTTTGTGCAAGACCAAAGTCGATTTTGAAAGAATTTCTGGAGGATCTGACATAGGAGAATGCCAATTCCGCTTAGTTTTACCATACTGTTCAAAAAAACTGAAATGGGAAGTCATTTTTGATGCTTCAACACCATGGTTTGCTCCAGACTTTCGATTTGATGATGATAGTTTTCTGATAAACATAGATGAAGATTTTTTTGAAAGTAAAGTCCCTAGTCTTTCAAAATGGAATGAAAATGATCCTAGAGCATTGAGTGATGTTATATCAGAATTGGTCAACATGTATAAAATTCACCAGGTTAGCTATAAAAACACATATATACATAAACTCTTTTATCTATCTACACATAGATCTACATTCATGACATAGATTAATATTTAAAAAACTGTTTCTTTAATCTTGTAGTCTAGTCATAAATTATGTAGGTAATTTACTAGAATGCCCTATTATATATTCCCTGAATGCTACCAATATGCTTGTAAGTAAAGCAGATAGGAAATAATGTATGAATGTAATTTCAGATTAAAAAGTTAAATGAAGATGAAAGTTCTCGTGCATATTTTGAATATAGCGCATTATTAGGTGATGCATTGACGTCAGAAAATGATATTGAGGTTTGGGTTGGCAACCATGTTGTTGAATTTCTTATTAAACTTGATGTAGACACATCAAATTTACCAGAACTATATTATGATGGGTAAGTAGTCAGCCACATTATTATGTAGCTTTTTTCTAAATATCTAATCATGGTAAAATAGCAATAAAAAATCCTGTATTTCTATGCCAGTACTCACTTCTTTTTAGGACTGATCAAAATCCTGGAATTGACACTGCCCTTCTTCTTGTACGCTACCCAAATTCAACAAATGCTGAATTAATACTATCCCCATTTCTGACAAAGTCACTTGGAAATATAACACTGCCATTGTAAGTATTACAACTATAATGTATGTAACATATTATAAAGCAATGGTAGGTCAGTAATAATATTTTAAGCTAATCCCTAAGTAAGGAAAGGTTAAGAAGATGAAGATAACATTAATAATAAATCATAGCTTATATAAAAAATTTCTTATGGAATTATATTATTGCTATAAGGTACTTAATAGTCAGTTAAACAATATTTTACACACAAATAATGCACTTAACAAAATGTTAAAAGTGCATAATTATATTCAAACTAATTTATTTTAATTTTAGAATGCATCAATCAGGTGTTCTCATGGATTATGTTCCAATGGTAACTGAACTGCTTAACAAAAAGGTATATAGGTATAAATACATGTAATTATAATTTAATACCAAAATAATTTCTGTATTTTTTCTGTAATATGATGTGTGGCCTTGGACTTTTTTAGATACAAGGTTTACTTATGAATCAGAAACTGAAACGAGATTTACTAGCACAGCTTATTGTGAAATATGAAGGTGCTATTCTAGAACATGATGCCAATAATGCTGCATTTTTATTTGAACTTAATGGCTTTCATTGGATACTGCAAATTGACATAGGTAAAGTGAATCAATTAAATTAAAGATCCAACATAATAATATGTAATATAAATTTATTTCTTACCTATGTGTTTATTCTTTTGCAGGTGTAAAATTTCCAGAAAAACCTCCAGTGCTAACACTTAGATCAGTTTATCATTGCAGTAAAGGAAAACCAAAGTTTAAAGTCCTCCCTATATGTCCATATAATAATTTTGAAGGTTACATTGAACAACAAGTAGAAGTCTTCAAAAACGAATGCAAAGGAATAATTCAAAACAATCAGTTTATTAATTTAGAAAATTAGTTTGGTTGTTAATTTACAACATTTTATCATACATAAATGTAAGATGACAAGTTAGGATGCTATTTGCTAAGCAAAGATGTGGTATGCTTCTCATCAAATCATCAAATATTTTTTATTGCTGTAAACAATATAATATTTTCTCAACCAAAATTGTTAGCCTTTATTTTTTCTTAATCCAGTATAATAGTCTAATAACAACCACTGGCTTGATTTTATTTGCTCTTAAAAATACAGGTAAGGAAAATATGCTTGAAAGATGAAACAATAATTTATTTCGTGATTTCTTAGGTACCTATGTAACAAACATTATTAAGAATTACCAAGTTATTAACTTTCTATCTCGTCAACGTCTATTATTAAGTCGCCAGAATCGTTTAAAACAATACTATTGGTGTAATTCATGCAATACCCCGCGTAACGAACAATTGTAATAAATACAAAAAGCATCGAATCTACATATATATATAAATAGCCTAGTGACGAAATCGCCTGGAAATACCAGAGCTTACCAACAGTAAGGTCTATTATCTATAGAGTACCTGTCGAGGATGAGTTTGCTTGCCTGACTCGTAAATACAATTGGCAATATCTAGTAAGTACCTAATGCCTACAATTTAAGTTTCACAGATCTCAAAAGTGCTTGTTGATAACACGTTTATTCATCTGCCAAATGGAAAAACACAATGCCACAAAGAGATAAGCTCATGTCAAAGTATTCTCTTAGATCTTCATAACTTAAAAAGTAATTTGAATTTTTTTCTAGCATATTACCAATCATAGCTTTTTTTAAATACATTTTAAAAAAAACATTGTATACTACTACTACTATAATTCTTATATTGTAACTATGTAATGCTTTCAATACCGTTAATAGGTATAGAAGACCTAGTATAATCATAATTTATTTCTTCGTAAAGGTGGGAGAAAATAAAAATATTTTTAACCAAATCCAAGGATGAATCATACCTAGTAAGTAAATTATAATAATTTAACATGAATATAATCAAATCACAAAGAGTCTCTACAGTGACAACTCTTGTCGACAGAAGAACCCCACACAAAATATTCTATACTTGGCGTTTTTCCAAAATTTCTAATCTATTATAAATTATGCAGTTGACTTTATATGTACATGAGATGTCAGTGCCAAAATTAATCTTGCTGTTGTACTGAAACAAATGTTTAATTTGTCAAGTTCGAATTTTCTTTGTTTCCAATGAGATCATACCGATATCTCATATATACAACTTTCATTCTGTCCCAAATATTATCAACTGAATCCAAAGCTGGTCTTACATCAAGCAAAGCAAACTGATATTTGTTATCCACTTCCCCACCATCATAATAATCAATAATATAACGAACATCCTTTCCACATCTGTCGACGATCCAATCATGGCGGTCAAATGGCAGTTCATACCTGAAAAGGATGATGTACTTTAATTAGGTCTGATAAAAACTAGAAGCCTGTTTAATTACCATGTTACAGGATGTTGTAGAGAGGTTTTTAATATATTCTATACCTAACTTGTAAGGGACAAACAATTATGTAGTTTCTTAAGCAGATTGAGAATGACTACAACTACACATTTTTGTATGTATGTTATATAAAGCTGAATCTAAGGATAGTAATTTATAAAACCACCTAGTCTTACTCTCAGAAATCTGCACTCATATTATAAAAAGGAAAGATTTGATTTTTATTTATTTGTGGCTCAAATAGGCTTCAAAATTAATGGACCTCTGGATATATACTTTTTACCAATGGAAATCTACACTATCAGGGAGTAACATAAGCTAGGTATATTCAAACTTTTACATTTATAAAATTTGTAGGATTTATTTAAACATACCCTAACCAGGAGCGAACAATGGCCCTTGGGCTATATTGAGTAGCCTTGCCACCAAAACTCTTCAGTCTGGGATGACCACATTCCTTAGCATGTAATGCTTCCCATTTAAGTACTTCTTGCCAAGCCTGAAATAAATGCAATGTAAATATGTGGCAATTTCTGGCAGAGACTAAACTTATTAGGTACTTGAAGTCAAATGTTGTGAATTAGTCTTATAAATTTGAATTAATATAATGAATAATACATGTCTTTATTTACCTGTTCATTGTTGGCATTATGTATGCGTATGATATCATCCATATCTTTCTCTTTAATATCTTCATCCTTCCATCGCCATCCCTTTCGGAGCATGGCATTCCAGAACATTTGTTGACTTGGGTAAACCCAAAATTCTGTTGATCCATCAGGCATTGCCCTAGGGATAGATGAAACCTGACGATTTGTGGGCAGGGTAAAAGGCTGATCTGGTGAGGGTTGTTGGTTAGCTGGAGGCATCTGCAATATGTCAAAGTAAGAAAAGTTGCACCTGATCAAATAATAACCTATCTTTTTATTACAACATAATATTGTTGTAGATAATATACACTTCTATGCCAGAGTATTATATTATTAGTGTAAGAAAATATTTTATTTTGGAGCATAAATTTTAATATAATTTCTAAAATAATGTAGTTCTACAACACAGTAAAGGGAAGATTATATACCACATAACAAACCACCAGAAACTCGAAGTTTGTGAGGGAAGAGCACCCACCAAGTGAAGTAGGCACTTTGTAAATAATGATAATAACAACCCGACAAAAAATAATTACCATGTTATAGGGATTGATATCATTTCCATGTTTAACAGGACATTCTGAAGGTTTATTCTTGACATCACCTTGCTGTACAGGGCACTCGGATGGTTTTTTGGGCTCATTAATCTTGTCTCCTTTATGCATAGGACATTCAGAGGGAGGATTTAAGTTAGCGACGTTAATTCCAGCATCTGCTGAAACTTTATTACCCATTTTTCGGTCTTACGTAAGATTCTGGGATAACCTCAAAGAACACTGATCATCGCAAATTTATATCTAAAATATGAAAAAAATGATTAAAGACAATATCAGTAATTGATTGTATCAATATTTCAATAAATAAATACCCACATTCTGTATTCGTGAATATTTTGTATTCACTACAAATTTCACTGTTTTTGATTTATCTTACACTCGTCTTGTGACGTCAGACAGAACTCAGAAATGTCAGATGCAGTGTTGCCAGCGAGGTATTTCAAAAGTGACCTGAACTGTCTAAAAAAGAAACCTTTAGTAACCTTTTGACGCCTTTTGTATAGAATATTGACGTCGTTTTTTTTTTTTTTTTTTTAGGCGCGTCTCTCAATTTGGTCTCTTCTACACGTCTCCAAAATATTGACGTCGCTTTTTTTCAATTTGGTGCCATTGTAGACGTCAAACCTTGAATCACCTAAAAGTAACCTTTTGTAACCTTTTCTGTGGTGTAACCTCCAAGTAACCTAACGAAGTCAAAAATCACCTGTGAGGTTATTAAAGTAACCTTCTGGCAACGCTGGTCAGATGACAAATTAGTTATACAGTATGACCAGCAGATACATTTTGATTAGGTAAAGGAAAGCACGGTAATTTTACCTCATACGCAGTCTAGGCTAATAATTCACTTCGTTTGATTTGTGTAGTTTAATTTTATTATATAAACTAATAAAGACACTATTTTATTATACATAGTAGAAGATAAAGTTGGCAAATATGGTTTATGTTAGGTATGGTACAGCTTGGCAAATAAGAGTCTGATGCGGTGACAGTTGGAACTAAAAATCGATGATTGTGGCAACATGCTTCACTTGTCAACTGCAAGTACATTCTGTGTCAACAGTGCGTGTATTGTAGTTGTTTTTTCGTAAATTTCCCTAAATTATCAGCTTACGTTGCATAATTTACTATTCAAAATGAATAAAAATATTCGCAGTAGTGGCAGAACAGTGATTTACCACGTCCTTACGCGGTGTTTGGCCGAATCTCAAGCGGGATAAGTTTTGTCCGATATCGACAATGTTTACCAAAGAACTGCTGATATGACAGGTATTTATGTACCATAAATAAGTCATTGTACCTTAAAATAAGGTTTTATAAATGTTTTCCATGCGTAGTTTTGTTGATACGCAGATTAAAGTAAGTTTTAGTGTTGTTTATAGAAATTTAAAGTTGAGGTTATGTTTTGTAGTTTGAAAAGTCTCGTATACTCTAACCTCCATTATTGATACTTGATAATAATGAGTCGGAAACTAATATGTAATAAGAAACTTTATTTTTGTTTTAGGAACAACTGTCAACACAGTAAGAAAAAATGTTAAAGTAGGTGAAACAAATGTCATCTCAGTGATTTTTCAGAACATTCTAGTGATTCTGAAGTGGCAGGAAGCTCGGCCCAAAATGTGGACTTTTCTGGGATCAAGTACTAAGATGAAAATGTTTTTGAATAGTTTGCATTGTAATAAAATATTGCTTTTAAAAAATGTGTTTTTTTCTTAACCTCGTACCCAAATTATTATCATCAACTCCTAACAATCCCACAATTAGACTGCCCTCGGAGGCATGATTATTTGTCTGTCATGTCTGTGGGAGGTATCCACCACCGCCCACTATTAACATTGTAAATACTGGACATTTAAGCCTTCCGAGGGACTGAACCACTCGGGATTGGAATCATATCCCAAAAATAACAAGTATCAAAAAGTTTTCAGTCGTAGTATCCGGGGCTGCCACAGGTGCGATAGGAGCGACCTCATTTATTCCACACTCTTTTTTGCCAAGCTGTATGTATCAAATTTGTGAAGCAGAAAAATAAGTTAAATCTTTAGATGGCATTGGATATATTTTTGTAAATATCGTTGTGTGATATAAATATTGTACGTCCTGACTCGACATTACGACACTAGTGAAATAGCTAAGTGTCTCGATCGGGTGGCAGCATCACTATTGTCTATGTCAGGTCGAGCAGTGAAATTCTTGAAAATTAAACTGAAGTATTGGTTAAACTAAAGACCGAGCGTAGACAGTTTCTCTGTCGACGAGACCGAGTATGTACAATTGTATTGTTAAGTTATGTACAACTTTTTTGTCCTACCCTGCCCATGGACCCTGCCTGACAGGACAGACAGCTGACAGCCAGCCTGAGGAGCCTGACTGACAGAAGTGACTGACAACGGTCTGACGTCTTGTACCACATTAAATAATAGTAAAAGAAATATTTTTATTTCACAAACAAGTGGGTATGTAATTATTGTGATTTAGCTTTTTTTATATAGGGATACCCATAAAGACTAATATTGTCTACGTAATATGTTCCTGATCATGTATTCTCATTTATGTTACAGCCTTCACACAAATATGGTTTTAAGTACCCAAATTAAAACAATTACTATACCCATCAATCACATCTTTAGAAGATGTTTAAACAACAATGTATCTAGTATTACCAAGATACACAGAGAAGTGTACACCAGAATGTATCCAACAGCAGTTGTCCTGCCTGATGGTTCCTCAATAAATATCAGATATCATGAACCTAGAAAAATAATAAAGGTTAGTCTGCCCTTTTTAGAGTAAAAAAATATCTATTACTTATTTTATTTATTTATTTATTCTTTATTGTACGCCACAAGTTAAATAAAAATATGCAAAAATATAATAATAAGTATTCACGTGCATAGTACAATAGGCAGTGTTATCGCTAAAAGCGATCTCTTCCAGACAACTTTTTGATGGACTTAACTTTATTGTTACTCTTGCCAAATATACATATGCCAATGTTTTTATTTACAGTTGCCTCTAGACTTGTCACAGTTATCAGAAGAGGAGAGAAAATCTAGATTGGAAAAAAGAAAACCAAAAAAGAAAGTAAAAATTACCGACGATATTGAGGATGACTTCAATGCTAAAAAGTACTTAAAATATATGAAGAAGTAAGATTATAGTATTTTATAGATGAAATGTTTAGTGTTTATTTAAAATATAGATAGTGTAATTAAAAACAATACCGCTATTTCATTAAGGTTGGTACCTACTAGATTGTTGGGTTGGCATAAAAGTAAAACAGACCTAGGTAACTAATTGAAGTGGGGTGCTCTATACTGCATTATTGATGTTACAATAAGGTCTGCCTGCTGTAATTTCTACTATTACTTATTTCATTACTAGTATTCTTTATCTAGAAGAGAAATGAAAAAAACAAATAGATGTCACGATGTCAAATAGTCACTATTAATGCTCGGTTCTGATAGTAGTTGTTAAATAACATCATCTGGTTGGCAAATAACACATTTTTAGAAATAATAGACATAATTCTGAAGAAATATATGTCTACTGAATTTCCTAATTAGTTTTTAATTAAGTCTTTTAACTATGAGTTTAAACCATGCAATGGTTTTAAATAGCAAGATTGCTATTCGATAGCAATACAATTTTAACACCAAAATATAAACAAACTATAATATCAGGCTTAAACAAATCTTTAGCCAAGCTGCCTTAGGCCTCATTCGCACGAGAGTTTTTTTAACGAACGTTAAAAAAGCGTTCAAATACAACAAATGCATTTCTAAGAATTCTTTTTTTTTCGAGTGGTGTTGCATTTTCAACTTCGTTCGTTGGAAATAGAGCATATTATGGTACTTTGGAACACATTTGTTGTGTTTGAACGCTTTTTTAACGTCTGTTTAAAAAACTCGTGGGTATGAGGCCATAGAGTTTTAAACTTACAGAACCATATTATTTGTCTAATAAATTTGTTTATTAAACTGGTTCGATTTATGTTTTATGACTATAATTTATTGTTCGTTCATATCTAAAAATTATAAAATGAAAACGATCAACCAATCGCAATCGACTAGACTTGGCATGTTGGCAACTCTGATTTTCAGCAGCAGGGCAAGCGGGCAAGCAACTGGCAAGTAGAAAAAAAGCGCGGGAAACTTCGAACAACACGGGTGTCTTTTTTTCAAATTAATTTTTATTTTATGTTTTATAATTATAAGTGATCAGTGGAGGTGTTCATTGTATTTATTATTTGTATTTAGTTTATTTTCTGTAGTTTTCACATTAGTTTGCTGTATATAGGTGAGTTTTTACTTTATTTTGTATGATCGACGATAACGATCCCCCCGATCCCGGGGGTTCTAATACTTCTAATTTAAACAATAACGTAGCTCACTATGTAACAATATCAGAGCCTAATGATTCCGACTCATCGATATGCAAAAAGAAACCGCGAAAGCGGAATCATGACAAAAAAATATGCGGAAATTGCAACAGGAAAAAAAGAATGAACAAAATGGCAGGCGATAAAAATAAGGAATCTTGCAAATGCCCGGATAGCGATTGTATCGCAGACGACGTTCCACCTGTTTCTGGGTCTTTGGACGGAACTGACGGTACTTCATCCAAAGCCTCAGAACCTGTTTCCTCAGATACCCCATCCCCACATCCCATAAAAGTAGGACGTAGCTTATACTCCGCCATGGATTCTTCACCATATACCGTACATGTACAAAAAATTGAAACAACGGTCAATGATGGTACCTCTTTTCACCCAGTCGCATTCGGCAATTTTTTGAAAAAAAATAGTTTTAAAAGCATTATAAATGGAAGTATTAAAAAAATTGGTAGGAATAGAATTTCATTAGGATTTTCCAACTATACTGATGCCAACAACTTCATTAGTCATGATTCGATATCAAATCATAATTTAAAAGCATTCATCCCATCTTTTAATATTACTCGCATTGGCCTGGTTCGTGGGGTTCCTGCAGACTGGTCTATTGAAGAAATTAAAAATAATATATCTGTACCGTTTGGATGTGGAGAAGTTATAAAAATTAGGAGAATTAATTTTAAGGTCATGATTGAAGGTAGTCCCACTTGGAAGCCTTCGCAATCAGTCGTAGTCACTTTTGATGGTCAGGTGTTACCTAAGCATATATTTATGTGTTACAATGCTTTACCAGTAGAAACATACATTTTTCCTACCATCCAATGCTTTAATTGCTGTAGATATGGACATACAAAAGTTCAATGTAGGTCCAAACCAAGATGTTACAAGTGTGGACAAGAGCATACTGGGGTGTCTTGTAAGGTTGAGGATGATGTGGCATCTTGCTGCATGTGCTCGGGTTTGCATTTTGCTACCAGTAGGGTTTGCCCAGAGTTTGGAAGACAAAAGGACATCAAATCATCCATGGCAAATAAATCTATTTCATATGCAGAAGCCATTAAACTTCACCCTCCAGTCAACAATAAACTATATTCTGAGGCATTAATTCAATCTTTTAATTTTAATTCTCATAATGATAGTAGTCCAATAAATTTTTCAAGTATTAACAATAGTCAAAATAATCCTAGTGGCACTACATCTTACAAAAAAACAATTTTTAAATATCCAAAAAAAGTTTCATCCCCAGTCAAAGGTTATGATAGAAAGTCACATGACCTTTTGACAAAAGATTATAGTTTCTCTCCTTCCATTAATGGCTGTGCATTGAAACCATCTGATGCCAAGGATGAACCTTCTCAATTAGCTCTTTCTGACATCATTGTTGCATTGATAAATGCACTTTCTCAGTGTAATCTTATTCCACCGTCCAACGTTGCTTCTCTTATTAATAGTATACTAAGTTCTTCTATAACCAATGGCCAAGCTAACAAACATAATTCAGTGGAATTGTCGTAGTATAATTAGTAAGAAATCTGATTTAATATACATTATAAATAAATATCATCCTTCAGTACTTTGTCTCTCTGAGACATGGTTAAAGCCTGGTTCTCATTTTAGGGTGCCAGGTTTTGTTTGTGTCAGAGAAGACAGGTCTGATGGGTATGGGGGTGTTGCCATCCTCATCAAACACTCTCTTTCATACTCTCCTTTATCTCTTCCATCTCATAGTAATGATTTTTCTATAATTGCTGTGAACATATGTAATATATACTTTGTCTCTATATATATACCCCACCCATCACAACATATATTTAGAGAATTAAATAATATTTTGAAATTTATTCCAAGACCATTCTTGCTGTTAGGGGATTTCAATGCACACCACCAAATGTGGGGAAGCTCTATAACTAACTCATATGGTGAAGATTTACTTGATATAATAGACACATTTAACCTATGTCTACTTAATACAGGTGCTCCCACTAGGAGAACCGGACCAAATGGGAATATTAGTGTTATTGATTTAACTCTATGCACTCCTGATCTATCCTCCACCTTGTCATGGCAACCATTATGCTCTACCTATGGTAGTGATCATTTCCCATTATTAGTATCATTTCCAAACCCTACTCCTGACCATGCTGTTGCACCACCTCGTTTGAAATATAAATTAAAAGATGTTGATTGGGAAAGTTATAAAGTTAAAGTAGATGAAAAAGTTTTATATTTACCTTCCATTGAACATGGACAAGAACAGTTATGCTTAAATAAATTTTCTGACTCATTATTATCTGCTGCTGATGTAGTATTTCCAAAAAAAAAAAGAAATTCAGGTAATATACCATCACCACCATGGTGGGATGAAGAGTGTACTATTGCGGTAAAGAAGAGAAAGGAATCTGAATTAATATATCGTGGTAATATGACATCTGAAAACTTTACTGTTCTTTCAGAGATAATGGAACAGACCAGAAAACTTCTAAAACAGAAGAAGTTTGATGGTTGGCGTAGATTTTGTTCTTCCATTTCCCCCGATACCCATTCATCAATAGTTTGGCAAAACATAAAGAGATTTAAATGTGGTTGGATTAACCCTCCTAAAACAACACTTCCATTATCTCTATCTGATTCATTCCTAGATCTTCTTGCTCCTCCCAGTGTAATGGAATGTAATGAATTGATATCACTCAATGTAGGTTCATCATATTTTGATGATCACCAAGATGAGATTAATGCATTTTTTACATTGCCAGAATTACAAGGTATTCTTTCTGAAATTAAAGACACTGCACCGGGTATTGATGGCATACCATATTCTTTCCTGGCTAACCTTAATGATCCATCACTTTTATATTATCTTAACCTAATAAACTCTATTATGATTTCTGGTAATATACCAGACGCTTGGCGTAAACAAATAGTCATTCCTATACTTAAGCCGGAGAAACCGCCTTCAATCGCGTCATCATACCGTCCTGTAGCTCTGTCTTCGGTATTATTAAAAGTAGCTGAACATTTAGTTAAAAATCGTTTGGAATGGTTTGTTGAAAACAATAACAAATTATCAAAGAGCCAATACGGCTTTAGGAAGGGGAAAGGTACCATAGATAACCTAGCAATTTTTACCACAGATTGCAGGTTGGCATTCTCAAATAATAAATCGGTGCTTGCAGCATTTCTCGATATTCAATCTGCATATGATAATGTTGTAATATCTATATTAAAAATCAAACTCATTAAATTAAAAATCCCAAATTTTATTGTAAATTTTATTACTAACATATTATCGCATCGTTCTATTATTTTAAATATAGACGGTTCAGTAAGGTCTAGAGAATTATACAGAGGACTTCCTCAAGGATCGGTCCTTAGTCCATTGCTATATAATATTTATGTAAATGATTTAGAACCTATTTGCTGTAATTTTGTAAAAATTCTTCAGTATGCTGACGATTTACTTTTTTATGTTATCGACAGCTCAGTTAGTGATGCTTGTTCAAAATTAAACCGTTCCTTAGAAATATTAAAATTATATTTAGATGTAAATGGCCTTGATATATCTCCTTCAAAAAGTGTAATAGTTTTGTTTTCCAGAATGCGCTTACCTCCTCCTGTTTCAATACATTTTAATAATTTTGTTATACCTGTTAAAAATGAAATAAAATTCTTAGGGTTATTATTGGACTCTAAGCTTTCTGGTTGTGCTCATTTTGATTATATTGTTGCAAAATGTGAAAAACTTATCAATATGTTACGTTGCCTTACTGGAGTTTGGTGGGGTGCACATCCATACTCTTTGAAATTAATTTATAATGCAATGATAAGAAGTATTATAGACTATGGTACTTTTCTCTTAGAACCCGGTAATTTAGCTGGTTTTGTGAAATTAGATCGCGTACAGTCCAAGTGTCTTAGAATCATATCTGGAGCTATGAAATCCAGTCCAGTGAATGGTCTTCAAATAGAGTGTTGCGACCCCCCCTTTAAATTGCGCCGTCAGTATCTTTCTGATCGGTTTTTATCTCGATGCTTACAATATTCAAATCATCCAATTATAACGAAATTAAAACAACTATCCGATCTCACTAGGTCTTCACCGTACTGGGTTCATAAGACCCCTCCATGTTTGGTGAATAGTTGGAATAAGTATTCCTTTTTATCTGCACCTATTAACAATTTACCATTATTTCCTTTGTTTAAATATAATTTCAATTGTCTGCTCCTTTCTCCTTCCATAGATCTCGATCTAGGTGAAAGGTTGAAATCTGATTCAGAACTTAGCATATCCGAGAATATTGAACTTTCAAGTTGGCATCATATATTTACCGATGCATCGAAACCTGCTAATGGTTGCGTAGGTGTAGGTGTGTATCATTCACAGTTTACCATTACACAAAAAATTAAAATGCCTCAGGAATCGTCAGTGTTTTCTGGGGAATGTTTTGCAATTTTCAAAGCCTTAGATTACATAAATAGCTTTAACCTTTCTAATACCTTAATTTTTACCGATTCAAAAAGTGCATTACAGGCTATTCAAAAATTTCCCTTCCGGAATAACACTCATCATTCTACGGTATATGATATAAGAAATTTGTTGTATAAATGCTATCAAAAACAGTTAACCGTGAAATTCGTATGGGTTCCTGGGCACTGCGGCGTTGTTGGTAACGATAAGGCTGACAGTCTGGCGAAAGATGCTTGTCTTTCTGGTGACATTCATCCGTTTAAAATTCAACCTAATGACCTTCTATTACTACCGAAAGATTTCCTCTATGAAAGCTGGAATATGCTTTGGCAAGATTCCTCAAAAATTAAAGCCAAACATTTATTTCAAATACAACCGGTTGTTCCAAAGAAACCGTGGTTTTTCTTTTTTACCCTCTCCAAAACTTTCACTAGTGTTTTAATACGCATGCGGCTGGGTCACACTTCTTGTCCGGTTCATCTGGCACGGTTGGGAATGATGAATAGTCCACTCTGTGCTTGTGGTGAGGATGTGGGTGACTTAAACCATATAATATTTTCTTGTCGCAATTTCTGCCGTTTATCATTTATCAATACGTTAATATCATTAAATGTTCCTTTGCCTACTTCTATAAGCTGTCTACTTATATCCTTTAATATCGATATTTATCTTGCAATAGAATCGTATCTTTCATTTAATAATATAAAAGTATAATATTTTCATCCCTCTTTATGTAATTTTATGTAATCTATCATAATTCATTTCCGTATTATCCTACTCCCCTGATCCTTTTGCTTCCTTTTCCAAATTCCTCTCTATTTTTATGATTATTACATTAAAAGTTTCCTCGTTTTAAAAACTTGACATTGGCAAATACACAAGCCGTGTAATGCTACGCAAAAAAAAAAAAAAAAAAAAAAAAAACTGGCAAGTATTTTTTATGAATCTGTTTGTGAGTGGACGACGCACGCCCAAACCGACCGAAAGTCAAATATTATGATAGAAATCTGTTTGTGTACTTGTGTTTTATAAAAGTTATGGATGTGTAAATAGTGACCGGTACGCACAAATAACGAAACAAAAACTAAAGGAAATAAATCACAATGGGGTGTGCTCAAAGTGAAATTTCTCCTCAAAATGAAACTCCTCGAAAATCCTGCACTGATGTCTTGTGGCTCGTTATCTATATAATTTTTTGGATATTGATGGTGAGATTTATTTATATCACAGTATATATTTAACAGTGTTCAGAGAACAGTACTTTTAAAGTACATAATTATTTAATAGCAAATTAGAAAAACAAAGAATAAATTCATGTTATTGTGGTATCATAGTTCCCAAAGTTATAAGGGATAATAAAATATTTGTATTTGTAAAATTGAATCATACTTTCTTTCTCATTCAGATAATAGTGGCTGCAATATCATTTGTTTATGGGAATCCTCAAAGACTTATCAATGGATTTGATTCATTTGGTAATACTTGTGGAGTCAAAAGTAATCAGAAACTTCTAAACATCTCACAGTCAGGCATAAACACCCTTGATAAAAAGTACCTTTTCTTCATGGATATCAAGGAACTACAAAGATCATTAAAAATATGTGTTAAAGAATGTCCGAATAAAAAGATGGAAAGCTTAGCTGATATACAGAACTTTTACCGTGAAACTGGATCAAGTCTTTGCACTTATGATGTAAACTTAAATAATAGCATAACAAATAACAAAGACTTCAACAATTATATTGGCCCTTGTCCAACACTGCCGGTGCATGACTCGTTTCCTCTATTGAACAGATGTTTCCCAAAAAAAGCTAAAGATTTAGCTGAAAAAGTCTTTAGTGATTTTTATGAATTGCTTAATAGTTGGGACACGATAGAACAGATGCTATCAGACCTTTATTCATCTTGGAAAGAAATGATTATATGTGTCATTGTTGCCTTTAGTAAGTACCTATTTATTTATTTTATTGTCTGAGATGCTCCTGATTTTTATCAATAACTAATTGATATTATGTCTTTGTCATCTATGATTGATGCAAATAAGCCTTCACAGACACTTATGATATGTTGACTCTAATGCTTGGGTCAGATCCTTGGAGTATATGTGTAAAAATTACACAATCTGCTCCTAGCCAAGAATGTTTTATATGGATTATAAAGATAAAATGCTTTGAACCATAGTATACATCATCTATATTTTTACCAAGTTCTGAGTCATATCAATTTTAAAAATCTAATTGTACGTAAAGGCATTGACTATGCCAGACACACTGACTCATGTCACACTGGTGATGTCACTACAATCTACGTTTAACTAACAAGTTTACATATTATTATGTACTTATGCCCTCATCATTATGTGAGGTTGAGCTTTTGTGTTTGTGATCCATAATACTATCTATGTACCCTTAATTAATGATAATAAGACTTAAAAACTGCCTGAATGTCAGTTCCGTAATTAATAATTATTGAAGAATTGATAATTTCGCGCATTAAAGTTGTTTTGTCATTTTAATTACATGTTTAACTATGATAGGCACTGATATTTTATAACCCTAAGAGTAATGTAAATATTATCATAATAGGTATAATTCGAAACACTCATTAACAAATTACTGGTTTTGCACCCACATGATAATTAAAGTTTAGTGGACTTATCTATTAATAAGTATATCCTATGTCCTGCTGACTAATTGGTGTATCTAAAAAAAATTTAGAAGTTTGTTAATGTTTGGAACAATCCTTGTTATACCTATTTTCAAAATAATATTGTACACATCCTTTATGTAGACAAGGTGGGTACATACTAAGTTATCATTCCAATCAATATATAATGCCATGATAGTCGCCATAGTCGCGTTTATGTTAACTAAAGGTTGTGGTCGATATTTTTTCACTTTTATATTATTGTTTGATTTAATAGGTGACCCCAATTTATTTGTCTCCCCAACCCAGTGCGATGCTTGCCTTCTACAGCCCATACATAAATGATGAATAAATAAATTTATACCTATAGTTTACTAGCCTAGTGTACTGATTGGAAAAAAATAAAATTCCCTTTATTTATTTATTGCAGTATGTTCATTACTCATGGTGTCCATACTACACCTTCTGGCAACCCTCGTATCATGGATATTTATGATTGTGGTATCAGTGGTGAGTGTAGTTGGTACTGGACTTCTATGGTACACATACCATGAGTTAAAGACGCATCAGAGGAGCTTTGCTGATAGTAATTACTTTGCCGTAAGTATTAATAAAATATTAATTTTATGACTCAACATGCTTTGGCCGTATTAACCTCTGATCAGAACTAGACTGCACAATAGCAATAAAATTGTATAAATAGTATAAAAATACGTTCAACTAAGTTTTGGAATTAACTTTTTAACATTCTTATTAAAACAATTGCAAAATCATGCACCTTTTCATACAAAAAGAATTCATTTTTCCTGAACTATAAAATAATCTCAAATAGACAATTATTACCTATTTATTGAAGAAGGTGTAGGCGCGGTATCGTTTACGACAAGTTGACCGTTAAGCGCTCATCTATGTGGGTGTCCAGAAGTCTGGGTAACTTCCCTAAAGAGCATGGTCTCTGGCATCGATAAATAAATGGTACAGTTCAGCATATGGTTAAGGTTTCGGTAATTTTTACAATATGAGTTGCATATGCCAGTTCTATATGCCTATTTAATTCTTTTAATCTTTTATATGAAAAAAATATTTTTGACTTTTTCAACAATTTAATTAGTTTTGTTTTTATAGGAATCCCTCAAAAATGAACGGGCGTTTCTGTGGTACTCCATTATTGCCACCATAATAACGGTGAGTCATCTACCTACATTAAATAGATACCTACTAGGTAAATACTCATTGTCCTACATTTGTAGGTCTGTTTTTACATACAGCAAACTCAATAACGATAATAATCACCTATATAATGAAAAAGAAAATGTTATATTGGAAATAAAAAATGTGTAAGTACAAGATATTTCTTGTAGATAGTAAAAATAATTCGACTGACATCGATGCCAGGAAATGCAACTGGACCGAAATACGTTTTGATCTTAAACAAAACATTTAGTAGGTTTTACACGTTGTTCGACTGTCGCGATTATCAGAATTCTCTACAGATCAATTCGACCTTTATATGTTGACTTTAATCTTATATGGAAAGTAGTCTGTGTAGTTTATTTGTAGAACAATAAATTATTATGTACTAAAAACTACTTTATATTAAAACTGTAGGTAAAAGAACTATCCGTAATTTTGACCGCACCTAGGCTGGGCAAGACGTATATAATCAGTTAAAGTTGTGACCTAGGTTACATGAAGCCGATGACCTTACATTCGCTGTTGAAGGTTAATCTTCATTGACGAAAATCACCGTATCATGTTTGTATCATTTATTTCATTGTTTGTACCAATATTAGTTAATAGTTATACGTAGACAACCCTTAGCCTTAATAATATGACCATTATGTCCTCGCGCAACTAGCGTTAATTCAAGTGTACCTATAAGGAGTAATGAAAGAAACACATTTATTTTTAAACACACAGCTCTATACGTTTTGTGGAAATATTTACTAATCTTAAAATTACAAAAAATGTAATAATACACAGTGTCATCAAAAAAGGTCAGCGACTTAGTAAATCACTGCTCCTAACTGGAACATTGATTTTTTACATTATTAAGTTGTTTATTTGTTAGGGTATATTTTCCATATAGACAAGAATATATACGTAATATTAGTATATTATATCTGGTTATTATAGCACAAGTTCTCCTTAGTAAAGCATACATTTTAATATTTATTTGTGTTGACAGTTGATCCTGCTGCTGCTTGTATGGGTGATGCGCTCTCGCGTAGGTTTCCTGGCCGCGTTGTTTAAGGAAACGGCGATTTGCCTCGGTTCCATACCGGCTCTGTTTCTACAACCAATTATAACATTCTTCTTCCTCATATTATTCTTCACATTTTGGTCTCTAGTCGTGGTAAGTCCTGGTTCTTATTTTGTAGATTTTTAATCGTAAGTAATATTATAAATGCGAAGGCAACCCTGTCTGTCTTTTGTTCTGTTTCCACGCTACTGAATCAATATGATTATGTAGGTAAATAGCAAAAAATTTAATGAATTTTTTAATAAATATGTATATGCTTTTTATTACAGGTATGTTTAGCAACAGCTAATTACCCGGGGATACCATATAAAACAAACTTTTTCATAAATGGCACCCCTTCAGCAGGTCAAGTCGACACGCAAATCATGAACAAAAGCACTACTTCCAAATGTAAGTATCCTACCATATGTACGATAAATTTAGAACTACGCAGTGTGGTTGTTTATGTGTAAAAATTTGGAAATGAGGTCACTAAGGTGTGTCGTTGAGGGTTTTTGGTCTGTTACGGATTATATTGATTACCTACTTACTTACGTCCTACTTGCTACTGTAACGGCTACCGTAGTCTATTTGTTTTTAAAATGCGGCTGACACACCTAATATATCTGATTTGGAATATAAATACTTATTAGCCTTTATTCATGAGGGATTTGACAAACTTGTGTTTAGAACTAGCTAAATATATTTTATTACATTAAAAGAAAGTTGTGTTAGTTACACAATTTATAACTCAAGAACGGCTTAACCGATTTGGCTGAAAATTGGTAGGGAGGTAGTTAAGAACCAGGAGACGGACATAATTTTTTTTGTTGAAGGAAAATTGAAGAACCCCGGGTTCGCGGGTGAAACCGCAGGGAGCCACTGGTCTTTTAATATATATATATATATTTAATACCATATCTATATTATAAGTCATCCCCATTGCAGAATGTTATTCTGATTTTTCTTTTTTAGCTTTCCTTACTGATCCCATTGAATTCAGCCCCGTGTGGGTTCAGAGTATGTGGTGGATGTGTCTGATCTGCTTGGTGTGGGGAAGTGAGTTCATTCTTGGTTGTCAACAGATGACTATCGCTGGTGCTGTATCACATTGGTACTTTAGGTTAGTTGATATTTATATAAGTTTATATTATGTTAATTGGGTAAATAAACAGGCTATCTATCTGATGTTAAATTGTATTTTTTATATTTAGACATATCCAATGCTTTATTGATCCAGAGATATGAGTTATTAATGGCCTGTAATTTCAGGGCCCTTTTTCTCTCTTGCCGAAACTACTTACATCAAAATATCCATAGTATTCGTCGCCGCTTCTCGGCAACAGGAATAAGTATGGTTGTTGTAAGGACTACTAGGCGCTCATCCAAGTAATAATATATTTCTTTTCAGAGGTCCAAATGCAAATTCTCCAGTTTTATATTCAATAGGAAAACTAATCAAGTATCATTTGGGCTCAGTTGCTAAAGGGTCATTCTTGATCACTCTGTTCAAGATACCTCGGCTGATACTTACATATTTACATGCAAAGTAAGTATTTTTTTATTAAGACATAGTTTCGAATCTACGCGGATTTGAAACATTCTAATTCTATGATTGATGAGACTTATAAGTTTTTTATCTATTGAAAATTCTCCAAATTTTAAAAAATGAAAATTTTAATTTTGATGTCAACTTCATTGCATAATAAATTTATCACTTAGTTTCAATAAAATCAAATTTTATGTAGATTGTCGGCGAGAGCAGATAAAGGATCGGATTGTGCGAAATGTGGTCTCAAGTGTGGTATCTGCTGTTTCTACTGCCTCGAGAAGTTCATACGTTACCTAAATCACAATGCCTACACTATCATCACAATAGAAAGATGTCATTTCTGCAAGGCAGCAGCTAAGGTAAGCAATTCTATAAAATAACTACCTTCCTTCGCTCGATTCCACCCGCGTCGTTCCCGTTCCCGTGGGAATACGGGGATAAAATATAGTCTATGTTCACCAGAGATAGTGTGGCTTCCCAACATTGAAATATTTTTTTAAATCGGTCAAGCAGCTACGGAGTCTATCTATTCAATGCAAATTTATATTATTTGTGTAGATTCATAAAGAAGTTCAGTACATACTTACCTTACCTATACCTTTTTACGAATATACTTGTAACCATTCCCATAGAGGTGTCTAACAAGGTAGATGGCCTATCTATTTAGGTATATGAGGTAGGTCTCCAAAACCTAGTTGCATGATATATTTAAATACAAATTAAAATCCTAAGTTGAAGATGACAAAAAGTGCATTCATGAATGACTATCTGCATCTACGCTGTTTTACTTGCATAGTTTCTGTTCTCATAGGAATACGAGGATAAAGTTATTTTTAAGTTGATTTGTACATACAAAAATACAATTCATTTATCTTTATATGTATTAATCATAGATGGTAATAACAAATGGGCATTTTTAGGCGTTCAGCACCATTGTAAACAACGCCCTCCAAGTGGCTACGATCAACAGCGTGGGAGACTTCATTCTGTTCCTCGGCAAGTGCATCGTGACCGCCGTCACGGGTATAGTCGGCCTGCTGCTGTTGAAGCGGAACTCTGACCTCCACTTCTTTGCCGTTCCCACACTCGTGATATGTATCTTTTCCTTCTTCATTGCACACTGCATACTGTCTCTATACGAGGTTTGTGTTTTATTTCATTTAAGGTTGTTTAATTAATTAAGTACCTACCTTACCTTACCTCCAGGTTCAAACCCCTGACCCGTACCTCTGAGTTTATAAAAAGTTACGTACGGATTCACTCCACTGGTTTTCGGTGAAGGAAACCTGCATGCCCGAGATGTCACAATTAAAGGCATGTGAAGTCCGCCAATCCGCACTAGGCCCGCGTGGTGGACTATGGCCTACACCCTCTCGATGTTAGGGGAGGCTCGAGCTCCTTGGTGAAGACGTATATGAGCTAATGATGGATCTTACCTACAAGTACCTCGACGGACGTTCTATGTTACTATACGATGGACGCTTTATGGGTTCAATTATATTTATTGTGGTTTTTAAAAATCGAAAGTGACAAATAAAATATTAATTTTGCCATGAACAATTTCGTCATAGGATTCAATATGCTTATCCATTTTTTCGCACGAATATAACAAAAGTTCGCTCTTACTTAATACTTAATGGAGATAAATGTTGTATTTCCAGATGGTAGTTGACTCGTTGTTCCTGTGTGTGTGCGAGGATCGCAACATGAACGGCGCTGAAGGCAAGTGGAAGCACTCTCGCCTGGCCGAGCTCGGCGGCCACAAGCAGAGACGTGATTCCGAACTCGATGGAACCGAAATAGATTTACAGGAAAAGTACTGAAGTCGTGAGTTTTTAAGCATGTAGCCTTTGTGATGGTGATAACGGCTGAAGTCTGTGGTGCATCTTGAGCTCCCTATAACAATGGTACTTGGCGAAGCTATTAATTTTGTCTACGCAAAATAATGTTGCTTGTGCCTCAGTTATTAACCTGCTTATCGTTTATTACCGTTTCTTTATCTGTATGTAATATTAAATAGTTTGCAAGGGAAAATATAAGTAAGTAGGTATTTGATGTGATTTATAATGCATGATTATTTTGTTATACTATTTATGTTGTTTTTTTAAGAATAAGAAGTTTTAGTGCAGGTCACTAATGTACTTGATATAATAATGTCATTATATCATAATCGAACTTGTTATAAATCTAAACGATAAGTATCTGACTTATCTCAGTACCTAATTGTTGTAAAAATATTTATTTGGCATATTTTTGTCATGTTTAAATATAATTAAATTTATCTATTTACAGATGAATAAGCCATGTCCAGATTCGAAGTCTGAAAAACATTTAATCTCTTTAATGCTTTACTTTTATATAACAAACTATCTTTAGTATTTTACATATTTTTATATTTTGGAATTTTGTTTTATATCGCACAATCATTTTAATCAAAGCACTTTTATTTTTGGATAAAATGTATTTTTATAATTAATAGTTTAATATTAAGTAGTTGAGAAGAAATCTGATAATTAATAGTTTTTAGAGGGTGCGCACCGTATCTTCCAAAATACCTATTAATGAAATAAATTGTAATCTTGGAAATGTTTTAGATGTTTACACGATTTTGAAAGCATTTACAATCACTGAGATCTAAAAGTATTGAATTTCGTGTGTAATATTTTACGTTATTTAATCAAGCACTTTATTTGCATAAATAATTATTTTTAAGCATAAATTATTTATTAATGCGTTTTATATCGAATACTTTATAGGTTTACAAACAACAGTTCAAACAAGTTATGATGCCGTTATAACCCGTTTTTATTATTTCTATTTATTTTAAATGCCGTTATATCTAGATTAAATCCTTTATATAGTTGTTACTTTTTGCAATTAGATTAATATAATTTAAACAAAGTACAATCGACTGATAATATTCTTGTGTCCATTACATATAAAGGTTTTCACGGAATGGGTGTATGAAGCCGATAATACATTATAAGTCTATACTAATATTATAAAGAGGAAAGATTTGTTTGTTTGTTTGTAACGAATAGGCTCCAAAACTACTGGACCGATTTCAAAAATTCTTTCACCTTTGGAAAGCTACATTATCCCCGAGTAACAAAGGCTATATTTTATCCCTGTATTCCCACGGGAACGGGAACTACGCGGGTAAAACCGCGGGGAGGCAGCTAGTAACTTATATTTTTGCACCACTCCAAAGATCTCAATACTTATACATCCCTTCAGTGTGTTTGGTAAGCGTAAACGATCGCCGTTCGATATGTCGGTTAGTGAAGTTCCTGGCCTATTTTCGTATTAATTAAGTATTCACGATAAAAATTAACTATTAACGAGCGGTATAGTACGTCTTGGCTACTATTTTATGTAGTAGGTACAAGACATCTCTAGGTTTTATTATGGTTGTCAATAAAATGGTTACGGCTTTCACACCCTTTCCAAATAACCTTATATAAGTTAATAATTTGAACCTCAATGTTGTTTTTAAATATATTTTATCTCAAGTCTTCTATGCTCTATAATTACATAATTGTTTTTGACAAACTTTGTATGCAAAAAAATAAATTATTTTAAATTTGCTCAATAATAAAAAATATTAAAAAAAAGTATTAGTACTGTAATTAACATATACATATTTTCGTTCTATTGTAATCTCATTAATTTGATTCTCATTATGACGTTGACAAACAGTTTTTTGTTTTGTATTAAGTGGAAAATGTAATTAATACTCGAAGCAAAATGAAATTACCCGTCCGTCTTCTTAATATAGCTAAGTAATCTTATGAATCTCTGTAATATTTGTAAACATTTTTTTGGACTTACAAATTGAAAGTTTATATTATAAATGATCACTAATATTGATTCTGTGAATGCGTACTTAGGTACCTAATACCTAACATAATCTCAAGTTGAAGAAAATATATCGATTTTTTTATCACACTCATCTTCCTGTTATTAAGACCATATTAGGCTATGTTATAGCCACTTACCTAACACCAGATTAATACTACAGCTTAGTAATCTAACCTAACTGCGACATTGTCGTTCAAGTAGGGGCAGCTGATAAGATTGAAATAACTGTGTTGGGAGATATAGTACCCTAGAAAATTCCAATTTGGAAAAAATATCACATCGTCACATTAGTGTCCCAAGGGTTGCTGTCCCGAAACTACATTACATCAAACTGACTAAGGAATTAACTATATGTATACAATCAACACTATCTGTACCTACATATGTTAATTTTAGTTCAGCACCTAAGTCCCTACAATGTCTTGATTCACAGAAATGGATCTAAGAATACACACATACTTATTATTCCTATATTTCTAAGAAATAACACACTTTTTAATATTAGTGTTCCGTAAGATATACGTAAGTTATGTTGAACCTCATTGTTGTAACTTACTACTTCCAACATAGTGTCTGTATTTATAGATTGAATTGTTATGTGTGCTTTAAAATGAATAATAAAAAGACGTGCATTTTTGTGAAATAATTGCTTTATTTAACAGAACCCTATTTTTTACTTGGAATTTTCTTCTTAAATTGTTTTCTCTTCTTGATCTGATCAGAGATAGCCTTACTCTTTGCTTTTAGTTGTTTCCGTCTTATAGCCATGTCTGGCTTGCTTTTAGTTTTCTTCATAGTAAACACTGGCTTCACAACATCATTTTCTTCCTCTGAGGATTGATTTTCTTCTTTAACCTCCTCTGTAAGTAATTAAAATTATAAAATGTTACCACATTATTGATATTTTTATCATTGACTACTTCAAGTGGAATGGATTTTGGGTACAAAATACACAAGATTCTTTAATATTTACCTTTGACAATTACTTCTTGAGCCTTCTCCATTGGATCACCTCTGAAGAAATCAGGACCTTCTATGTCAGGATACCCTGTTTCAGGCTTTGTGGCTTCATACACAACTTTCTTCTCAATCCTTCTCTCATATTTGTTAGCTGCTTTTCGTGAGAATGCCTGTCTCAACTTTGCTGGGCTCACATACTTCGGGTTTTCCCATAATGTTATACCGCCAAAAGATCCAGAAAATATTTTGACCTGTAATTTTTAATTACTGTCTTAGTGGTAGTCAAGTTTAAGAGTTAATTGAAATCAGTGGGCTTTTAAACTAAGTTGTGTGACTTCAAGGAATTTTCTAAATTTCTAATATAGAATTACTGATATTGGTTCAGCATTTGTGCTTAGCAACATTCAAGAATTCATTTTTTATATTATACATTACATTTCTTAAATATTTAAATACAGCAAAAATAACTTACAGGGTTTAAAACAAATCTTGGCCCAATCTCTGCCAGAGCACCATCTTCAGAAAGTATTTGATAGTTTCTGAACCAAATTCTATTATCAAGGATCATGAATGTGTAGACATGATCAAAGAATGGTTGACTCTTGGGGTGATGGTTTGGCACCCCAAAGGTCTGTGTGAGCAACTCTTTCAATAGACTATAATGTGCATCTTTAGTGAACTGTGGGTCGAAGGATAAGAGTGGTCTAGATCCTCTCAAACAGTTTCCAGTCATTTTGAGCTCTCCCATAGTGTAAACTGCAAAGTAGGAAGTAATTAACTTAATTTAATTGATATAATAATTATAGTTATTTATTTAGTTATCTTGTTAACATTGTCACAATGTCTATATGCAATAACACCAATCTGTAAATCAGTAAAGCATCCCCTATAGGGGAATCTTCATTGGTAGATATTTTAAAGTTAGTATTGATTTTTGTCCATTCAGATAAGTTGAATATTTCATGATTCATATTTGTATGATTATGTTTTTTTCACAAAAAGTTGTTGATAACTAACCATTTTCGATAAGAAATTTAGCACTTGGTCCATTAGGAACATTTGCCATCCAGAAATACAAATCTCTCATCTTCCTGCCTTCAAACAGAATACACTTATTGCAATTCTTCATTTCACTGATTTCATTGACTACATATAAATTTTTACTTCGTTCCATTTTTGATTCACTTTTATGATGAGGCATAAGTTTCTTTATATCCTCCATCAAATGCCGGTGACGATGGTTTATACCTCGGGCAGCAAACACAAGGACTCTTTGCCTGTTAATCCATTTGACCTGAACAAGAACCACAATTTAAGATCCATTTTACCAATACACTCTACAGTTGAAATAAATTTAACTGAAGACATCCTTTATACCATAGTATAACAGCTATCTGGTTACCATATCACAAGCTCTGTTTAGTTAGGAACCAGATTGGACGTGTGTGAAGAATGTCCCAGGTATTTTGGAATGACTGGTGAAGTGAAAAATTACATTTAAACACATATGCAAATATTTATGCCCAACCATAGCAAAACAGATATGTCCATACACAAAAATGTTTGTCCTGGGGGAGACTCGAATTCACGACACGGCTATTAGACGAAAGCGGTGTAACTAACCACATTACCGGCAATCCAATAAATTTTAAAGCACTACACACACGTGTAGCTTTTAGCCTTACCTGTTTGGGCGCAGGGTCGTCAGACATTCGAACTGGAGGCAATATAACAACATCTTCTTCTACTTTCTTAGGTTTCAATGCCGTAGGCTTTTTAACTATCTTCGACTTTGCTTTTACCATTTTTTCACAAATTCTAAAGGTATAACAACCAACACGTGCTATTAATCTTGCTCGGCCGTTTGACTCGGTCGGTTTGTTTGACTGACCGACAAACTGGCTGGACTGGACTGTCCTCCTGACAGTAGTAACAGTAATTAATGTCAGTGACGTATTCAGAATGGCGTGATTCGCTCATCGATAATCATAGTCGATTCAATAATTGATGTACTAAGAATCGACTTTAATTTTGCTGGAGTAAACTGTAATTCAATTAATTATGTCTTATGAAACACGTTATTTAACCTATAGAAATTAATTAATATATATTGGGCACACTTTTTTCTCAGGTGTCCAATGTGTTATTTTCCACGTACGAAAATGATAATTTTACATTCACTACTCTTATGTGCCTTCAATTCTCACCCAGAACAAACATTCGTATGCATAAACCTGTTTGTTCTACTCTGTATTTTTATTTAAGTCCCTACCAAGGTCATTGACTTTACGTGATCATATTATTACCAATTTGTATTCTGTGATTATTACCGTCTCACAGGCATTTTGATTGGCGTGAATGCAGCTTTCGATTAGTGGAAAGATGTTTTAAATGAGATTACTGACATATTACTTTCGGATATTAACTACCTGTGTTAGATCCAAACATAAACACATATACAAGTAGTATGTGGATAGCCTTAAAATAGTCAGCTATCTAAGTATTAGGCCAGATTAAAACATTATAAAGAGTAGGTACCAATACCTACTATAATGCATCATGTTTGAGACTATGTATCTACCTCCTTTTTTTTTTAAAAACCAATGCTTAGCGGCTTACAAGTCATCATCATCACCAGCATCATCTTGCTTACAAGATCTATTACAAACGTAAACCTATACATAGGTATTTAACATGACTTATCTTTTTTTAACCTAGCCGAAAATAATATTTATATAGTATCAATGAATACCAGTTACACTTTTATAAATTAACCTTTTAACTGTAGCAAGTAAGTATTCGATTCTACAATAATTTTCCATTGATATCAATGTTTACTGTTTAGTTGCGTCCTATCGTAGAAGGTTGTGGTTGTGTGTGTGATAATATAATAATGTCAAAACTATTTAATTTTACACTGTTCGTACATAGAATTAATAAACAACATGTTTTTGATCAACTAAGATATGCATCACAAGGGCTACCACAACTGTCATCGGTGAGACTAAAAATACCTATTGATTAAGCGAAACATTTTTGTACGCTTTATTTTTGTAACATTGCCAATAAATATATCTATCTACTAATAACATAAGTAATGTTGTATCTATATGTTTGGTTACGTAGTTTATAATTGTAGGTATATTTGTTTGCCGAATTAATAACTTACGTCACTATTTAGTAGAAGGGGAATCAAATCCTACATTCTCATAATGTTATTAGATAATATATGGAATGATAATATTTGCGTAGTTAGCGTGGCGCATATCTATTGGCATCTTTGGCTCTAATAAAGAGATTGATTATACCTATTACTTCTATCCTTGATAGGTAGGTAGGTAGGTACTAAACTAGGATTTATGGATCTGAAACAAAAGTATTGAGCTCTTCGTTGTTGTGACTAAGTAGGAAGATATCTATATCATTTAAAATGACTAGGCGTTTGGCTAGGTGGTTACCTATCCTGACTTTTAAGTAGTGCCCAAGGTTTTAAGACTGAGCAGAATAAAAAAAGTTTCGTTTGAAATGTACCTAATGTTAAAATAAGCATTTTGGTAAATTTACGATGTGGTCTCGCAATGTGAAACAGGTAAAAGCTATGTATGGTCAAAACAAAAATTTGCTAGGCATGTACCTAATTCATATTCGATCAGTTGTACCTACTTACGCATTTCTATTTGGTTCGTAAAATATTATTTGTACTTGAATTTAGGTAAAAGAAAACGAATAACGTAATGTTTTTTTTAGGAAAAGTATAATGTTAAAAGAAAAGAATTCAGTGCAGTCCAAACAAAAGATGTAAACTACTTTAAATCTATCCTTAGCGAGGCACAAGTTTTAACAGACGAAAGTGATGTTTTGCCCTTTAACATTGACTGGATAAAGAATTGCAGAGGTAAGTAGGTATATATTTATTGCTAATAATATTATGATAATCAAGCATCTTTCAATTTTAAATTTTTTTCGTCAGGTCAATCGCGAGTGGTTTTAAAGCCAAAAACTACAGATGAAGTATCCCAAATTTTAAAATACTGCAACGACCGCCGCCTAGCGGTGTGTCCTCAAGGCGGTAACACTGGGCTCGTGGGTGGGTCAGTCCCTGTTTTCGATGAGATTGTATTGAACTTCGCCCTAATGAACAAGATTATAAATTTGGATGAAATATCTGGTAGGTATACCTATTTTGGTATCTACATATTTTACGATTAATATACTTCAGAACAGGTTTTATAGGACTTTTATATCTTCAAACCGCCTGATTTTCATCTCCTCACCGTGCTTTTGCGTTTAGCAATATTTTGAGCTTAAAGTAAAAGGGTAAAAATGGAGCACTTTCATTTAAGTAAGTTTTACTTAGATGTCTTGCAGACTAACAATGCTTTGCACTCGGAACCTTGATTTGTCATTAACCAATAGAATTCTTGCAGGTGCATTAACATGTGAATCTGGATGCATTCTCGAGAATCTGGATAACTATGTTAAAGAGCGTAATCTCATAATGCCATTAGATCTGGGCGCTAAAGGTACCTGCCACATAGGAGGCAATGTCAGTACCAATGCTGGGGGGCTCCGGTTGTTACGTTACGGTAACTTGCACGGGTCCTTGTTAGGAGTTGAAGCTGTAAGTAACCAGCAAGATTTTCATTTTGACGGGTGTTTTGTAGTAGGTTAAATAAATGAATGATTTATGAAAGTTACCAATGAGTGTTGATAACGATGTAAACATCGGTTTAGACTTTGATTAAACTTAAACCGATGTTTACATCTTTTTTACACGACTAGGTAAATTTCTGCTTTAAGTACCTAACTACTTACTTACATATGTATAGACTCGAAACTACATATAGAATCGAATAAATTTGAATTTCCTTTTCAGGTGAAAGCAGATGGCACTGTCATTGATTGCCTCAGAGCCTTGAAGAAGGACAACACTGGCTACCACCTGAAACACTTGTTCATAGGGTCCGAAGGAACATTAGGTGTTGTCACCAAAGTGGCAATACATTGTCCCGTTTTACCGAAAGCAGTTACAGTGGGATTTTTCGGTATGTGCCTACATAGCTTCTATGATACCTAACAACGCGACCTGAGACTAAATAAGAGCGGTTTTTAGTCAAAATATAGGTATATTTAATTTTCATAAAACCTGTTTCAGGTGTAAAAAGTTTCGAAAATATTCTCCAGTTATTTAAAAGCGCGAAAGCGTCTCTGGGTGAGATTCTATCGGCGTTTGAGATGGCGGATTTTGAATCAATTAACTCTACTGTACAAAATCTTAAGCTACCGTAAGTATGACCAACTTAGGGCGCAAACTACTTATAAAATGTATATACCTACATATGCACCTATTTCAATATTAAAATTTCAGAAATCCAATAGCGGACTATCCGTTCTACGTGCTGGTTGAAACACACGGTAGCGATGAAACTCATGACGGTGAAAAACTGAACAGATTCCTCACTAAAGAGATGGAAAGTGGCCTCATTATAGATGGCACCGTCACTTCGGAACCCACTAAGATGCAGGTACGTTCATACAAGGTGAAGGGTCCTTAAAATCGATAATTGCTATATCACCCACTAAACCGTCACCAATGCGGCGTATGCAATTGAGTTGGTAGGTATATAAGTAATGATAAGATAAAATAGTTAACCACACAATTGGTGCTCATCTTTTTTATACTTATTACTGTATCTATATATACACACACAGTATAATTGGGTGCTCATTTGTCTGTCATTGCGTAGATACTTCCCGGAGAGATGGCCGGCATTGAATTCGTGGGATGACGAATCATCAAGTCTACCTTTAAGTGGTCGTAGCGTTGGTAACCTTAAAAGGTTTAACTAACTTATACTTACTATTGAGCTTTGTATGACATAGGTCTTTTACCATTTAGGTACCACCTAATACCATACCTATTTGATACCATTTTTTTAGACAATTTGGAATCTACGAGAGAGCATAGCAGGAGCCGGCTTGGTCCAAGGCTACGTGTTCAAATACGATGTTTCGTTGCCGATCAAGAATTACTATGATCTCGTGCCTGTGTTGCGCAACAAGCTCGGCGATAAGGCAACTATTGTATGTGGCTACGGACACGTTGGCAAGTAACAATAATTATTTTATATATGTAACAAGAATGTGAGATGATAAGAGATATTTTGCGGAATCATTGATAGGAACTTCTTTCAAAGGAGCATTGAGATATGAAACTCATCATAGGATTCTTATTATGATAACTCAGCCCATATAAGATTGCAAAAAAATGTTTTTGTTGTGATGGAAGTGCATCTTTCAGCATATATCTAACGGTTGAGAACGGTTGGATTAGAAGACATCGTCTCACACTCAACATTATTTTATTTCCTCTTGCTGTGTTTTACTACTAGGTATTTGCTAAACTTTTGGCAGGTACACATGAGGTTTATTCTGTAATCATTGTAAAGCATAACAACGTTTTAATTATAGGTGACGGCAACATTCACATTAATGTCACAGTACCTGAGTATAATAAGGAAGTGTGTGCACTTCTGGAGCCTTACATCTTCGAAGAGGTTAATAAGCTAAAGGGCTCGATTAGCGCGGAGCATGGTGTCGGTTTTCGAAAGCCGCAGTTTATACATTACAGCAAAGACGAGTCGGCGTTGCTACTAATGCGTGGACTAAAGCAAATGATGGACCCCAACGGAATTCTCAACCCTTACAAAGTTTTACCAGAACTATAAATAAAAACACTTATGATAACTTGTCCATTTAATTTTTATTGTAAAAAAAATTATATTTCATTTCCGATAACAAGCCTATTATTGAGATGTTATGTAAAATAATGGATGTTATATAAAAGTAATTTTAAGGATTTTTTTAATATATATCTTCACGATAGAGGAACTACAATAAAACTACATTTATTTAAATGACTTTTATTAAAATATCCATTTATTCTTATAACATTCATAATATCACTGCAACAAAAATACAATGGAATATTATAAACATTTTCCTAATTGCTTGAAATAAATAAATCCAGTATTTCATTTAAATATATTTGAAAACATGTCTTATTAGCACTTCAATTATATCAGCGTAAATGGCATACGTGACTTACTTTAGCAGTAGTTTCTCTTTTATATCTATTTCAGGGTTTCGAGTTCTATATTTATCACTATATAGGTAAGTAAACGAACCAGCAATTAGACTGTAGACTAAAATCCACTTTCCATGCAAGGCAACTATCACGCTGTATCACTCATATCAAGTAGGCAAATTTAATTACAACAACGTCAACATAAACGTAACGATTTGGCAAATAAGTTGTTCGACAATACTTCTTAATCTCGATTTGACTACGAGACGAACTATTTATATAAGAAAGCCCCGTCACTGATATGAGATTTTCAGATAATTTAAACTAGTAATATTTGTGCTACAGAAAACATGCTATTTAACACTTCCTCGTTCTACAGAGTGACATAAACTTTTGTGATTTAGTGTGACTACTGCCTGATCGAGGTAAGACACGGTCGCGAAATACGTCACTGGATACATACTCGATGAATCAATCAAATAATCATATAAATAAAAAAAAAAAAATATTATGTCATCAGCCTTCTAATATTTGCAACACCTATAAGTTTCACAATTTTATTTATTAATCTTCAACTTGGAATGGAGTTAACTTTCTTGAAAACAATGATAACAACCGAAGCAAATAATGTAAATGCTTAAGGACATAATGTGAAGTAACTGTTGTCGAAAAGGTATTTCATATTATTTTTTTCGGAATAAAAAAATAAATGGAGAAATTATGAGATCACTAAATAATAAATTCAGTGTCGTGCCCGCAGTCGAGTGATTAGGACGTGCACATTTCTTTTATTAAAAGTTAATCTCGCATTTCTATTGTTTTGCTCGCGGCTCGGGTCGAGTGGCGGCAGGCGCTCGGCCGGCCGGCTACCTGAGATACAGGGCGCTTAGTGTAATGCGTAAACAATGTCAACCGATGAATCACCCGTAGAAAATAGTACAAACACAATTAGAAATTTAAATACACCAGTTCATGAAGACGATATACAATCAAGTAGGATGGAAATAAGTAGTGAAAACTATCAAAAAGATTCCGAAGTCTTACGCACAGTGCATAAACGAGCATTAGTGGAGACAGACAAAAATGAATGGAGCATTGCTATGAGACGGAAGAAAATCGCTCGAAGTCTTACAGACGTAAGTGTGTCAGAGGAAAAAATAGAAATATCTGTTACTTCGTATAAGCTTCCCTTGCCTAAACAATTTTATTTGGCCAAATTATTAAAAGTTAATAATATTCAAAGTGTAACAAAAATAAAATATATAAATCCATACAAGTTAATAATGCAATTTGAAAATCACACAGAACACCTGAAATTTTTAAACTGTGTGGAATTTAAGGAATTCGGATGGAATATACAAAAAACTTTGGAAGTGGGAATAACCTATGGTATGTTAAAAAATATTGATTTAGAATGCACATCTGATGAAGTATTAGATAGTATTACCTGTGATACAGAAATCATTTCCATAAAACGTCTAGGACGTAGAACGGACGATGGAACAGCATGGACGGACAGTGAGACCATTAGAGTTTGCTTCAAAGGATCATCTCTCCCAGCATATATTTATATTTATGGAATGAGAGTAAAAGTGGAGCCTTATGTATTTCCTGTTACACAGTGTTCTAATTGTTGGAAGTTTGGACATCTTAGGAAAATGTGTCCGAAGAAAAAAGCAGTATGTCCTAAATGTGCGAAAAATCACGAAAATTGTGAAATAAGTACATTCACGTGCATAAATTGCTACGGAAACCATATGGCGTTGAATAAGAACTGCCCAACATACCTTAAAGAAAAAAAAATAAGACTATTAATGGCAGACAACAACTGCACTTATAGGAAAGCGCTCGAGATGTATGTGCCTCCAATATCAGTAACTGACAATTGTGGTCCGACTATTGAAGAGGATATTACACCATCCCAACCGTACAATGCCTTACCAGTTACGGAACCTCCTCTTTGTAATCAGGAAGCTTCTACCTCTGCTCAGAATAGAAAATCGTATGCGGATGTAACATCAAAAAATAACACATTCAAGCCTGTAGATACTCGCATTAAATCACCTATACTTAAAACTAAAACCAACATCAACAAACCTGTTACAAAACGTAGTCAGAAAGTAAAAGATATGTCTTTTGAAAGCGAGTGTCCACACTCCGACACAGAATACGAATCAAATATAAATGAAGAAGTTGTCGATAATAACACTAAAAGGAATGAGGAAGAATCAATTTTAGAAAAAGTTAAAAGATTATTATTTAAGTTGAAAGAAGTGATATTTAAGAAGAAATATAGTTTTGAAAATAAATTTAAAGACTGTCTGCAAATTATTTTTGAGTGGTTAACATCAATTTTTTATACTTATATGTGTGATTTGCCTTGTTTAAATTTTTGGAAAAACTTTAATGGTACGTCATAACAATGAAAATCGTCTGAATATTATACAGTGGAACTGCCAGAGCCTAAGAAATAAGTTACCTCAATTCGAATTACTACTTGCACAAGAAAAAATTCATATCGCTACGCTAAATGAAACTTGGCTGGAACCTGATTCTAATCTAAGAATTGGTGGATATAATATATTCCGTAAGGATCGAAATGATGGTTATGGTGGTGTAGCAATTTTAACTCATCATACAATTAAGACTCAAATTATCCCACTTCATATTAGTAATTCAGGTATCGAAGTTATACAAGTGCAAGTTTACAACTGTCAACCATTAAATCACATTGTGTCTATTTATTGCCCATCCTCCGTTAGAACCTGTCAGCGAGATTGGGATGATCTCTTTTCCTTACTCGATAAGAATACCTTACTGCTTGGAGATATTAATGGACACCATACTAGTTGGTCATATAAAAACGACACAAGGGGCAATCAAATATTTGATTCGTTAATTAATTTCAATTTCATGACAATGAATAATGGAGCTCCAACAAGAATCAAAATGGTAGATGGCAGGCTTCAAAAATCATCGCCAGATGTGTCGATAATTTCTACTAATATTGCAGTGAACTATAACTGGGCAACAACAAATGAAACATTAGGAAGTGATCACCTTGTTATTAAAATTTCTACTGATTACATAATAAACAGGTTATCATTGAAAAAAAGAAATTTCAAGAAAGCTGATTGGAAACAATATGAAACATGTCTAGAAAATATTTTCAATGATGATATTATAACCGATGATTTACAACTATCATATGACAATTTCATAAATGCAATCAACAAGGCAGCTGATCTACATATACCTGTAATTAAATTTAATCAGAACCCCAGTAATAACTTCAAGCCAAAACACTATTGGAATCCCGATTTGTCTAAAGTGGTAGCTGAGCGTCGTCTGGCATTGGTGTGTTTCAGAAAAAACCCTACGCCAGATAACCTAGTTTTTTTCCAACAAAAAGTTAATGTCGCACAAAGGGACATTCGTAAAGCTAAAAGTGAGTCGTGGCATAAGTTCTGTGGTTCTATAGACCAAGTATCTTCTTCAAATGATATGTGGCGAAAAATGAAGTGGTTCAAAGGATATAATAATCAGAAAAACTATATAGATAAGAAGAGAGCTACGGAACTTTTAAATACTTTAACTCCTGATTATGTTAGTAATAAGCATCCACATTTTTTATCTTCTAATCTAGATTTAGAAAAATATATTAGTTTACATGAATTAGATAAGAACATCAAATCAGCAGACACGGCTCCAGGATCAGATGAAATTTCATTTAGTATGATTAAAAATTTACCCAAGAATGGTAAACAGTTTTTAGCAAAATTATATAATCAGATTTTTCAAAATGGTTTTGTACCTATTCAGTGGCGTAAGATTCGCATTTTCCCAATAACCAAGCCAGGCCAAACGGCTAGCTCGTTATCATCACTAAGACCTATATCATTAGAGTCGTGTTTGTGTAAAGTTTTTCATTCGATCTTGAACAAACGAATTGAGTGGTTTATAGAAAAAAATAATATATTCTCTAATAGTATGGTAGGTTTTAGAAAGACACGGTCTTGCTTAGATAATTTATGCAGCCTTGTAACTGAAATTCAAAAAAGTTTTTCTACTGACTCATTTACTCTTTGTTGTTTTATAGATATACTGAATGCTTATAATAATGTTGACATAAATAAATTACTTAATATTTTAGATGAGTTAGGAGTGGGTTCTAAAATTTGTACCTATTTATATAGTTTTTTAAGTGAAAGATCTTTGGAAATTCAAACGGAATCTTCATTTTTTAGTAGAAACACATGTAAGGGCTTAGCTCAGGGAGACCCTTTATCCCCATTATTGTTTAATATCGCTACATATCAAATCTGTAAATTAAAATTTAATAATGTTAAAGTATTACAATACGCAGATGATATTGTTGTTTATACATCCAGCAAAAATGTTCCAGGAGCCGTGGCTGAAATTCAATGCATGTTAGATTTGATTACAAACCTTTTAGATTCTTTGGGCCTAGAAATATCACCTACTAAAACAAAACTTTGTCTGTTTACTAAGGGTCGAAAATACCTGAGGTATCCAGTTCAAATTAAAGTGAATGATATAAATTTGATGTTAGAAGTAAATATTAAGTATTTAGGTCTGTGGTTGGATCGTTCTTTGACATGGAGTAAGCACATAAATGAAATCATTCAGAAAACCCACAAATATCTCAATTTATTCAAAGTGCTATCCGGTTCGGGTTGGGGTATGCATCAAAAACACCTGAGACGTTTGTATATTGCTGTTATTCGGAGTCGCTTAGATTATGGTAGCTTTTTATACCATAACAGTTTTAAAAAATATTTGAAAAAATTAGATGTATTACAAAATCAATGTTTACGAGTAATTGGAGGTTTTATCAAAACCACACCAACTCATGTCATGGAATCAGAACTTTGTCTACCTCCATTAGAATTTAGAAGGTCATATTTAGCAGGAAAATTTTGGCTTAAAATAAAATCAGTTGAGAATAATGAAACTATTCAAACTTTGAATGCACTAGTTGATATTTATAATAGTAATAATCTACGGAATAAAAAAAAACCCCTATTAGTATCTACACATCAAAATTTTAGACACTTCTCAATACACGTTAACAAACAGTTGGAAATGTTTTCTTTTGATAATTGGATGGCTTACATCGATCTTTCAGTTGTATTAAAGTATGATATAAATACCGTTAATAAACCAAAACATACATACGATATCTCCAAATTAAAAGCAGAATGTTTACAGTTTCTTGATCGTTATTCTGAATTTCATAAGATATATACGGATGGATCAAAAGAAAATGATCACATTGGGGCTGCATTCTATGACGCAGATACAGGAGACTTCATGAAATTTAGAATAACAGATAATGTTCCAATTATGCAAGTGGAACTGATTGCTATTTCCGAAGCCTTAGCCTATGTCGAATCCCTTGACAGATTAAATAATAGAATTGTGATTTTTACAGATTCTAAAAGCTCAATTCAGCATTTAGCTCGTTGCACTTCGACTTTTCGAGGCAGACCGATAGCTTATGACATTATTAAGTCTATTTTAAAATTAGCTTCTCAACAAAAAGAAGTTATAATTCAATGGATTCCATCTCACATAGGGATTGAGGGGAATGAAATCGTTGATTGTTTAGCAAAAGAAGGATCGTCAGATGGTGTTGAATTTAGGGCCACACCGTACCACACTGACCATATTCCGATTGTCAAAAGAACATGTTTCCAATATTGGTCTGAATACTTTGACCGAAGATCTAGAGAAAAAGGAATCTGGTACCGAACTATCCAGCCACAACCTATAGCTGTACCGTGGATTGATAAATCAACCTTGTGTCGGCAGGATCTAACGTTACTTTTGCGACTTCGATCCGGACACATGCCGTTAAATAAGTTTGCGTATCTAATGCGGAAATCAACATCACCTAAGTGTGATGTGTGTAATGATGACGAAGATGCTTACCATATACTGACGCGATGTGTCCGAAACGAAGTCCTTAGAAATAAGTTAGGTGGTAACATTAATTTATCAGACCCCTTATCCGACAATAATGTTGCAGTGTTAAACATTGTTAAGATGGCTTTGAATGCCAGAAATAATGTTGTACCTACGTAATAATGATGTATAGTTTCTGTTAACCTTACAGAGTGACATATTCGCAAATTTGAATAAGCTCTTTAAATAAAGAAAAAAAAAAAAAAAAAAAAAATAATAAATTATAGACGAAATGTAAACAAGGAAAATTGTCAGTCATCGACTTTATTGGCGGGAGCTACAACTACCTCACTCATACAACATTAATCATTATAATTAGTGGACATTACCTACAATAAAAAGCTTCGATGACCATATGCAAAGGCGAAATGTAGGTAATTCGGTATAATAGACATGTTATTTTAACTATTGGCAGATTAATATTTAATCACTTTTATCAGTCTCTATTAGTTGACGTATTGCATTATTATATACGATTATGACGGAAAATTAATTATCTAAGGTTTGAAGATCATTTTAATGTCACCATTATCATGTTTGTGACCAGTATCAAGTAAGCATCCCATTAATTTTGTAAAAGCTTGTTTACATTTGGTCTATGGATTATAATATAAGTTTTTGTGCTTACATACAAAAAGTTAAAATAATATATTGTAATCTGACAATTTATCATTCAAGATCAAAGTAATTAATTAAAATGACACAAACCTAGTGTGTAATAATTTGGAGATGGCATTATACGAAAACACAGTTGCATCATTCGTAATGATAGACCAAAACGTTCATTAATTAAAAACAAATACAAAAAGTCATATATTTACTGTAAGTATTCTACCTGGCTCATTATATAAAAAGCATCAAAACTAAAATTAAAAAGATTTCGATCATTTAATATCCAAATGCTTAAAACTCTATAAAAGAGCACCTAAAAGTAAACCTTTACAGCCCTATTGTAACGCGGGGAGTGGTGTGGGTGTAGAGACGTGTCTAAAATATAAAAGACTCATTACTGGAAGCTACTGTTTCAGATGGCGTATTGTATCTGTCTCGTTGTGTAAGGCACGCGAGCCAAGCGCGGCGCCGGTCGGTCGGACGTTAACTTATGTACTCGTAACAATACGTGGAACTCTTAGATCGAACTCATGCTTATCCTTCCTAGGGTAGCTTAAAGGTTGCCGGGTACCCTTATATCTTTTTTTAAGTTTTATAGTATTTTATTATTTTTTTTATGGTTGTTCACCGTGGTCGTAGCACAAGACGCGATCGGTCTGTGGGCTGCGATGGTGTAGCGGGGCGCGGTTATCGCTTGATCTGGTTGGACATCTTGAGGAACTCCAGGAAGCCCGCTTGCATCTCGGCGTCCATGCCAGTCTCCCACGCGTCGTTCTCCAGCTCCTCACTGTACAACACATCGTTACATGTATTGCACACTCGCTAATACTAACACTTTTAGACATATAATGCTTTGAAAACTATTATAATTTTGCATCTAATATAACTTACTTATTAATATTACTTATAATATAAATGCCAAAGTTTGCGAGTATGGATGGTAACTTAATATATTTTTCATGATTTATACATACTATTATAAAAATATAAATTATTTGCTATGATGCAGAACTCTTAAAAGGAGGATCGCTTTTATAAAAAATCAATTAACAATTAAGTGAATATTGTATGTAGTCTGAATGATGTAGTAATACACTTGATAGATGCACCACACTTTAAAAATGCGCATTCTTATATTGAAAATTCAAATAAAAATAAGCGAGTATTATATGTGTATATAAATAAATAAATAATAAATAAATATCCTGGGACATTTTTCACACACGGCCAATCTGATTCCAAATTAAGCATCAAAGTGAGCTTGTGTTATGGTAACCAGATAGCTGATATACTACATATACTACTTTTAAATACATACTTATATAGATATCTACATCCAGACACAGGACAAACAGACATATTAATGCATACAAATGTTTGTCGTGGGTGGGATTCGAACCCACGACTTGAAAGTCAGGGTCACTAACCACAAAGCCAACCGGGCTGTCAATATAGAATGAATGTGTGAATGTAATGGTAGTAGGTGCTCACAGTATGTCGTCGTCGAGCGCCATGTTCTTGCCGGGCGGCAGGTTGCTCTGCAGGAAGGCGCGCTCCTCGGCCGTGAGCGAGTGCCCGTCGGCGAGGTAGCCGCCCTCGCCGCATCCCTCCACACCCACCACACCACCCTCCATGCCACCGTTCATAGCTGGAAACGACACTTTACTCTTACTGAAACTGAAACTAAAACTAAAACCTCAATGGTAATTAAAGCATTTCCATTTGAGAACACTGTGTTCTTAATATGAATTAATTAGCTGCCAACCCGCGGTTTCACCCGCGTAGTTCCCGTCCCGTGATCACATAGAAAAAATAGATATGTGGTAGCCGATTCTCAGACCTGAATATGTATATTAAATTTCATAAAACCAAAGCCCTTTCGGGGGAGTATGGTAACTAACATTGTGACACGAGAATTTTCTATATAAGATATCGGAATGGAATATGAGTGTTAATAAATACATGAATTACCTTGTCATTCGTATATTTGCGACCTTATTAGGTAACTTACTTGCGGTGCAACCGCTTCTAATTGTGGTACTAATGTGTACCTACATTACTAATATTATAAATGAGGAAGTTTGTAAGTATGGATGGATGGATGGATGTTGGTTACTCTTTCACGCAAAAACTACTGCACGGATGTAGATGAAATTTTTTTTTTTTTTTTTTTTATTATGCTATAAGATCTGCAATCAGTGAGAAGTACTATAAGCAGATGTTTTGAAAGCTCTATAGCAGGTCGAGTGTGTCCTCCAATGACGACAACTACTCATTTTATTGGAGGATGTCCTTCCTCTTTAGGCGTTTATAATAACTGCGTGTGGTCAGCTTCCCAGCCAGTTCATTGGGATGTCTCTCTAATCTCCCACGGTATTTTTGCGTGACTGTATTTATTTCCTCCTTTACTGTGTTCATATTTAGATGATGATGTATTTCAGCATTGGTGATAAACCAGGGAACATTGGATATAGTTCTCAGGATTATATTTTGTTGTCTTTGCAGAATTGAGACGTTAGAGTTGCTTGCACTACCCCATAGTTGTATCCCGTACATCCATACAGGTTTTAGGATCGCCGTATATATAAGGAGTTTATTATCGATTGATAATTTGCTGTTGCGTCCCATAAGCCAGTGAAGATTTCTGTATTTAATATTGAGCTCCTCTCTTTTAGTTTTGATATGATGATGCCATATTAATCGACGATCAAGATATAGGCCCAGATATTTTACATGATCTTGGTGAGGAAGGGTAGTATTATCTAGTTGTACCGGTGGACAGTTTCCTTTCTTCATCGTAAACGTAACCTGAACGGACTTGGTCGTGCTTACTTTTATGCGTAGCCTTTTTAACCAGTTGGTGATTTCATCGAGACCTCTTTGTAGGGTTTGTGATGCTATGACGGGGTTTTTATGACATGCTAGTATCGCTGTGTCGTCAGCAAAAGTTGCGGTAGTGACACCATTTATTTCGGGGAGATCAGCAGTAAACAAGGTATACAACATCGGCCCCAGTACTGACCCCTGTGGGACTCCCGCTGTTATGTTGTAAAACTTAGATGTCGTTCCACCTTCCTTAACTTGAAACATACGATCTGACAGGTAAGAGTAAAATAACTGGTAGTAACTGTGAGGGAGAGCCGTTTTTATCTTGTACAGCAAGCCCCTGTGCCAAACTCTATCGAAGGCCTGCTGGATGTCTAGGAATACTGAGGAACAGTACTCCTTCTCTTCCAATGTTTTCCTTATCCTATCGCACACTCTGTGAACTTGCTCTACAGTAGAGTGTCGTTTTCTGAATCCGAACTGGTGGTTAGGAATGATGTGGTTTTCTTCCAGGATTGGCAGGATTCTACGCAGAAGCAATTTTTCAAATACTTTTGATAGGATTGAGAGCAAACTAATGGGCCTATAGGACGTTACCTCATTAGGCGGTTTACCAGGTTTCAGTATCATCATTATCTGGGATACCTTCCATAAACTTGGGTAATGCTGCACCCTTAAGATCCCATTATAGAGTGTTGTGAGGAAAACAATGGCCCTTTTTGGTAAATGTTTTAGCACTTCTTTAGAGATAAGATCATAACCTGGTGCCTTTTTATCGTGCAGGTTATGAATTGATCTCCAAACCTCCTGGACTGTTACTGGAGTGGGAGGGCAATCCATTTGATAATCTTGCTCTAAGGTTACGTCCACTAGATTGTCATACTCTGCGTCACTCACTTCATTCGGACAGAATACATTCGCAAGATGTTCAGCGAAGGTCTCTGCCTTTTCTTGTGGCGTTCTAGCCCATCTCCGGTTTCGCCTAAGGGGAGGTTTTGCTGGCTGTGGTCTGTCGTAATTTTTCGTGAACTTCCACAACGAGTAATTGGTTGCCGCAGTCGCTGTTAATGACTCTAGCTGAGCATGAAGGGTTATATCACGCCAATGCTGTAACATCTCTTTTAGGTCGGTTGCAGCTCTGTTGAAGTTGTTTTTATCTTCGTAATGTCTCGATTGATGCCAAATACGACGCAATCTTCGCTTCTCCAATATAGCACGTTTTATATTCAGGGGGTAATTTTCTCCTTTGTAACTACAGTTAATTTGAGGGGTATTAGCCCAGCATGCGCTCTGTACAAAAGTTGTAAAGTATTTAGTTGCGTTATCTATGTCGTCTGGCGTTTTTAGAGCTACTTTAAGTTCAATGTTTTCGCTAACAAAATCTTTAAATGATTCCCAGTCAGTGTATTGATTGTACAATAATAGGTCTTTTTTAGAATAGTCAATGATTAATGTGCTTATTGTAAGCAGGACTGGTGTATGGTCCGATGCGCTGTCGTAGCAGGATTCTAGTTTGACGTAGTGTTTCGACAATCCTTTTATTACGAAGAAATCCAAGAGGTCTGGGGTTTTATTGGGGTCGCTAGGCCAGTATGTCGGTTCGGATGTAGAGAAGGTAGACAGATTGCCATTCTCTATGCTAAGTTTCAGTTGTCTGCCTCTTGTGGTAGTAAGCCTCGAGCCCCAATAGGTGTGCTTTGAGTTCCAGTCACCGCCAACAATGAAGCGATTACCAAGCGTCCGAAAGAAATGGGAGAACATGGATTCGCGGATTTTATGTTTCGGTGGGCAGTATATGGCGGTTACATTGATGAATCCAGTACTATCTTTTACAGCAATTGTTGTAGCTTGAATATGTTCAGTTTTATAGTCTGGCATTAGGTGGTGATCAATTGAATTCCGCACGATTATAGCAGTTCCAGCATGTCCAGTACCGTCTGGGTGGTTTGTACAGTAGCATGTAAATTCTTTGAATTTTACAGAGGTTTTTGCTGTGCAGTGTGCTTCAGAGATTAATAAGATGTCCAACTTATGTTCAGTCATTAAGAGTTCTACTTCATTTTTGTTCGGCGAAAGTCCATTAATGTTCCATGTCCCTAGGTGTAGTGAGGTCATTTTGTCAATTTATCGATGAGTTTTGTTATGAGACTCATTAGGGTACTCATTTGTTGTAGGATAATCTCGAATTTCTCTGTTTGTCTAAGCAGGATATTTTCAATTGTTTGTTGTTGTGGTGCGTTCATATTATTTTTATTTATGTGGGTTTTTTGAGATATTAGTTTTTGGGCATATGTTAATTCGTCATTGGTTATTTCTTTACTGTCAGGATTGTCGAGTTTCACAGTTGTACTAGGTACGATAGGAAATTGTGGTCTATTTGAATTATTTTTCATTGATTTTCTACGAAGGATTTCTTGGTACACCTCGCAGCCTCTGTAGTTAGCTGGATGAGCTCCTTGGCATAGCGCACATTGGGCAGGAGAGCTTCGATCTTTTTTCATACAGTCAGAGGTTTTGTGTGACTGGGCACACTTCACACATCTGTATGGTCGCATACAGTATTTGTCGCATATAGATGAAATTTGGAACACAGATAGTTTATAACCTCGATTAACACATAGGCTACTTTTTATCCCGGATAAATTGATGATCCCCGGGAACGCGGGTGAAACCGCGGGGAGCCATTAGTCTAATAAATATAAGAGATAAACTCTACCAACATTCTTCAAAGCCTCTTTTAAATTACTAGATATTTATTTACACTTAGACATAACAGAAACGTTTGTGTTCGACAGTTCATTGATAATATCTTTATGATATGCATTAAAACATTACTACCTGATAACGTACTAAATCTGCTTAGTACATGAGATTGGCCGTGTGTGAATGACCCAAGATTAATAAATATTTCATTACCGCCGTTTTACTTGGCGGTTAAATATCCAAGTACAAGGCAAAGAATATCATGATTATAAATAACAAAATCCTAAAGATTCTTGTAGAAATCAAAAGCCCGCAAGGCAGCTGGCATCACAAGTTGTGATGTAATCCGACACGTGATTAATCGGGGAAAGTAGCCACGTGACTGGGCACGTTACTTGCCTCCTCGCAAAGTATGTGCGTAACCTGGAATGGGCAACCTCCCTCACAACACAATAGCCTCGAGTTACGCAACAGATGGAGTAGGCACCGCAAGCGTAAATTGTTGCGAGGTACAATTATTGTATTGCGTTCAACTCTCAATTAAATATCTCAAAATAGAGATTAGATCGATATTCAATTGTTTAACGTAACATGAATCTTTGAGATATAAGTTGAGTTTGTTTGATATACTATTACTAGTGTGAGTGAAACTGCCATATGGCTGCTATGTGAAAATACTAAAGTAACGACAAGTTTTGCAGTTCGTTAGAACACTCTAATATAACATATAAATTAATGAACTAATAAAATTGTCTACAGCCTATACAGATAGGCACATGTCCGAAATACAATAAAATTATATATTTACACTGCCATAAACCAAATAGATTCTGCTGTAGAATTTTATACCTGAGGCACCGTAATTGACTGTCGAACTTTTTCATTATTACAAATGGTAACTCTGTCTGTGTCGCTTACGTCGAAACCACCGAACCGACTTTGATGAAATTTGTTGCCTTTTTAACCGACTTAAAAAAAATGAGGTTTTTAATTCGACTGCATTTTTTATTTATTAAATTCCCCGTTTCAGTAATGAGTATACCGTTGTACCAGCGCCTGTCATATGAGGCTAGTGAGGGTCCATTGTACCGGCGCCTGTCCGGCTAGTGGGGGTGGGTCCTCCGTTTCAGTAAGGAGTATAGAATAGATACCATTGTACCGGCGCCTGTCCGGCTGGTGGGGGTGGGCCCCCCGTATCAGTTGAGTATAGAACACATACCGTTGTACCGGTGCCTATCCGGCTAGTGGAGGTGGGTCTCCTGTATCAGTTGTGTATAGAACACGGACCGTTGTACCGACCATGTCCGGCTGGGGTGGGTTCCCCGTATGAGTATTGAGTATAGAGCACGTACCGTTGTACCGGTGCCTATCCGGCTAGTGGGGGTGGGTTCCCCGTATGAGTATTGAGTATAGAGCACGTACCGTTGTACCGGCGCCTGTCCGGCTGGTGGGGGTGGGGCTGGTGGGGTTGGGGCTGGGGCTGGGGCTGGTGCACGGCGGGCGTGCGCTCGGGCTCGGCGAGCCCCCAGCGCTTGGCGCGCAGGGCCAGCACGGCGCCCACGGCCGGCAGCGAGGCGCGCCGCTTGAGCCGCTCGAACATGGCGTGCATGCCCGCCCCGCAGTCCGCGTCCAGCGCTATGCCCGACAACTGCACACGGATATACATGTACCATCGACCATGTTACCAATAAAGTACAACTGTTAACAGTTTTGGCAGAAAACAAAATACGCCAAAGCGCTGCGCCGGCCCCTGCGTTCTGATTGGCCGACTCCAGGTCAAGTGTTGCACTAGACATACACACAGGTCTCTTATTGGTCGGGTACTGTTTTAGTTCGAGCGTGGCTTGTTAGTTATACGTGACAAAGCATCGAAACGTTGCTAAGCAAATGGCTCACTATTGCTACTCTATTGGTAACATGCTCGATGACATGTACACACCACACACACGACACCACCTACTCGCACTACCCCCTACGGTAACCATTAGTTATCATTTAGGACTTTCATTATTTGCTGTCATTGTTATGTATTGCAGAGTTTATTGCCGGCTCTTCTCAGCAAAACAAACCTTCCGAACCGAGCATTAGAGTCTGACTGTTCATAAGTGTCTGTGAAGGCCTATTTGAATAAAAATATTTTTGATTTGTATTATTTTTTTGTGTGTAATCTGTTTGGGCTTTCTATGATATCCTGTAATTGAAGCAGCACTAGTGTTCTAGTATAAGCGCCAATGTTATTGTTATTTTTGAATGTAAGGTGTATTCTTTGTTGCATATCCAAATTAATAAATAAATAAACTCCTGACTGTGACATATAAAAATGCTTGAAATGTATAGACAATGTGAAATTTTAATCAAATTTTAAACATAATAGAATAAAAACTTATAGGATTCGTTAATATTTGTATAATAACGCTTCATGACCTTGTTTAAAATATTGATGACTCTACTATTCCTTAGTAGGTAACCTTAGGTATGAGTAACCCAATATAATAACAATACTTCAACGACTTGGAATAAAATTGTTGTTATATTGCACTAATCCAATAAAATAAGCAAACAAGAAATTATTGTACAATAAAACATATACGTAACACTCACCTTAAGTAGTTGGCAAACGGCTTTGATATTGGTTTCTTTGTCAGTGTCAAGCAGGTGCAGTAAAACTTTGCAGAGACTTTCTCCTAGAGTTCTGATTCTTCCTCCCTATCAAAAACATCTTCATTATTTACCACCACTACTAAAGGATATGTAAGTTGTATAAGAGATGTTCAGTATCCTTTTGAGAGTGAATAAAGTAATTAGTGTAGTAGTTAAGATCACATTTAGGATGAAGATTTTTTTTTCCAACATATACTATGTTATAAATAAACTATTAACAACATATATAAATAAACAATATGTGTTAAATTTTCCTGTTTGGTACATGTAACCTTAATTTATCACAAAACTCCTTTGTTTTGATTGTGGTTAAACACAAACACTTATTAATTTGTGAGGATCAGAATACCAAGGCTCATTGTAGAATATAATATTTCAGGATCTGAACTTAAACATGAGGGGACACTCATTTAGAAATGTTTTTAAAAATTGAATGACTTTAAAAAAATATATATATATTTCTTAGACATCACCAGGGTGTTCTTATATTATTATAATGGACGGTGATCATCGGCACTTAAAAAAAAATTATGAAATGCTAAAGCGGCACGAGTGTGACGATTAAACAATGATCTAATCTAAAATTTTATCAGTCAGTGACTTTAAAAAGTATTGAGTACCTATTCGCAACTCACAAGATATTATATGAAGAATGAGAACTAATTTCCAGCACCTCATATCAATAGGTACATTGGCTAAATTATATTACTTTGAATAAGTCTTAGGTAAAAGTTAGTGCGGCGAGGAGTGCCCATAACCCGAATATCTAACTTACATTGCTGTCCTCGAGCTGCGTATAAATCTCTGCGAGGAACATCGCAAATCCGCGCATGTTTTCTTCAGACGTCTCGACGCCGCTGATGATTTTGTTCTCTTCCGTGGAACAGCGCTCGAGCAGACACGCGCGGAACGTGGACTCCTCGGGGGACGCCACAGAGTCGTACATTGAACACAATCGGGCGCCATTGTAACGGAAGTTCGACTCGCCTATCGACTGCACAAAACACGCAATAATTAATAATTGATCAATATGTATGTTTTTTCATGTAATTAAAGACTAGTTCGACGACCTGCTGTTTTCGGCGTTCCTAAAACATTAAATATTTTCTGTGTCGTACTAAATCCATTCGGTATAATGCTTGTAGGATTATTTTATGATTCCGAGTTCTTTTAGTTTGTTTAATATGCAAATCACTGTCTAAATCCAATTAAATGATGTCAAAAACAGGTTGTTTGTTTGAACGTTTTATAAGTCATCAGACCTTTGACATTTAATATACCAATAAGTACCTACGGAATAGTAACCATCCAAAAAATACCCACTTTAACAGTATAAACATAAACTTGAAGAACATAATTACCTGATTGACAATAGCTTCAATTAACGGCCTGGTGTAGCTAGCATCATGAAGAGTCGAAGCAAACGAGTCGACCAGAGGGCCGCACAGAGTGTCGAACTTGCCAGGGTCGAATGTTATCTCACACATCACTGTTATCAGGTTGCCGATGTTCTCCTATAGAACATTGTAGTAATTAATAATAAGACGTGTTTACATAAATAAACCTCACTCATGTTAATTTAAAGGTTACAATTTGATAATGTATTCAGATTAAAAATACTGAATGGATTTATTTAACATATCTATTGTTGTGACTATTGCAAAATTGGTTCAGATAGATTTGAGTTTTATTGAAGCTCGGTAATTCTTGGTTGATGTTTTTTGTATCTTGCTTATATTTAATGACGTTCAGCACATTTTCACCAATATAATATTCAGATATGAGGTATTATATAAATAATAATTGGACAACATAATTTTAACAACTAAAATTGCTGTATGTATGAAAATCAGCATTTATGATAAAGGTAAATTTTCAAATTAATTCTAGAAATATATTTTAATTAAAAGAATACCTGAGTTGTCCATAACAGATTATTTCGCCAACAACAAAATGGTATAGCTCGGTCAATGAAAGAAATGCGAGAGTTTGAACATGGCGGCGCAGAGCGCTTGTACAAGCGCAAAGATCACGTTTTTTATGACATGTTGTCCCACGAACAGGTAAACTCCACCTGATCCTAAATAGTTACCGCCGCCAATACAATGTTGACGGCGACCTCCTAACCCGATCATACTAATACAAGTGCACTATTGCTTCATGACGGAAATATACTATGTACTTTTAATTATTTTTATATATATAACTTTTATACAATATTATCATGAAAATCGTCTTTATGAATGCTAAAATGTCAGTAAAATTTAATGATTACTAAATACTCTCATGAGGATGAGGGATATAGTATGGTACTTAATAGGTTATTAAAAAATAAGGCAGATACTGTGATTGTCACTCAATATTTGCCATTTAAATTAGCACAATATTTTGTAGAACTATTCTGTTTTGATTTCTATGAGTCTGAATTTCAATTTAAATAAAAATAAGAACACAATTTTATGAAATAATGAATGATACTAAAAGATTGGTTCAGTAGGTTCTTTTTTTTCTTAATAAACACTATATTTGTAGTCAGTAAATGTAGATTAGTAAAAAAATATGTATTAGGTTACACATTTAAAACCCATAACCCATTGCTGCATAGGTTGAACTGATCTTAACTGAAACAGTTTTTATGTTAGCAAAGGTATTTTTACAATAGCATCAAAATCATTTTGCATTCCCCCTAAGGTTCTAACTATCAAGAAAGAACCTGGGGGAGAACTGAGAGCTATTACAGGTTATTAATCTTTAACCTGTGCTTAAAGATAGTACCTACTGCAAAACAAATGTTTTCTTTTTAGTTATTATATGAATCTGCATAGATATGCAGATGTGTTTAGAATTTATACTTAAAGAAATTCTGTAACATATTGGTAAAATGAGTAAAGATCATAATAGTAAGCTAAATTTACAAAACACCCTAGAACAAGCTAGGAAAGCCTCATATTGGTACAAACATTTTATTTTCTGTTTTAATAACATTTTGGGACTTGATACTAGTTTTGACTATGCCAGAATATTCATAACCTAAGCTGAATCCTAAAAGCTAGGAGTCTGTACCTAATAAACAAACCACCTGCCTTTTTTATATCTTATGGATACATAAAGTATACAGGTTACAAAAAAATGGATTTAATCAGCACCTTCTCTGAGTAAATCAAAATTCTTAACCAACATTCTCATGATTTGTTTGAAAGGCTGACAAAGTGAATTTTACTCAACAATATCACAAAAAATTTTGGAATACAAACCCGTAAGTCCATATTTTCAGCTTCTTCAAGTGAAAATGACATTTCGTCTAAGCTATAGGGATTTTGATCCTGAGCTTGACGAAGGCGGTCCTGTACTGAGAATCGTTGAGGCCTGTATGGTGCTGCTTGAGGATTATAGTTGGGAGGATACCACTCCTTCGCCTCCGCCGACAGATTAGATTTAGGAGGCTCAACTGTAAAACAAATTTCTACTTTGCACAAAAAATTGATCTAAGCAGACGAACTACAGGTTGACCTAAAAACTGACCAATTATAGCATTGCAATCAATTCGTAACACGGATGGCTGCGTTTGTCAAACCACTTCGGCGACGTCATTAGAAATGAAAATCCTTACTTTCACCTGAAGTATTATAATTATATGAAGAACGCAGTTGCACTGACGAGCCATGTCGACGTCATAGCACGCCAGTTTCGGTTCGTGAAAGTGTTGAATGTGATCCACATGAAATATTGTGTTGTTACCTTTTGATTCCTCGGCTACGATTCTCGGTCGGCGAAGCTCCCGTGGCTGATTATCGGGCTGCTGCCAACCGCGGCCCCTGCCTCTTGGACCACCGACATCACCGTTATTCATTTTTACAAAATGTCCTGCCCGAAAACTTTTGTGATGTATTTCCTTGATTGTATTCCATAAACTACACAAAAAGCAAAAGGATCTTTATTTTTGTGTGATTGATAAAATCGTTGAACAGATTCGACACGTAAACAAAGAAAATATTCTCCTCTTCGCGACTGATTTCACGGCACAACCTCCATGTTATCTTGAGCGAACGAGACAGAAAATATACTTTTTAATTTTCTAAATTGTTCGATGACACGTTTAGGCAAAGGAGAATATTACGGCTTCACTAAGAAGTTACCACATAGGGTTAAGTGATTTGTATTTTGTTATAATCCAGGAAAAAAATTCGGTCGATGTAATACCTAATTATAAAAAATTATTTTAATAAAAAAATTTAACGAATATCACTTCTTATTTTGTATATAGTCGTTTGCTCCCAAATGCCCGCCAAATTCAAACGTTGCAAATTCACACACAGTTAACCTGTGAATTAGGAATTAATCTATACATGAAAATGCATGTAATACAAATGCATACATACTATGAATCTCAATGAAAATATATTAATATGGTTCTTCTTGAGGTATATTAGGATTATTAATACAGGTTCATAAATTTTATGTACATTTAACGCAAATAGTTAGAAATAGGTTCGTTGTTAATACCATAGACTTAGAATTTTACACTATGATACAAGCTCTTGGATTTTGATTGATACCCATCATACCCACGGGTGTTTTAATACTCTTTGAAAAACCATTCCGATATGCATAATCACATCACAATATAGAACCGAAATACGCAATCTGCTAGGCTTTTCATGCACAAATTGTATCGCATGGCATCTTTTAGACCAATTGACTGTTAAACTTAAGATATCCGTTGACTTATCCATAGACTTAGATTTTTTACACTTAATGGGTTCATTAAATGCCTTTGATAAAAAATGTCTAACATAACATAGGTAATATGATAATAGCCACACTCATAATAGGTATTTGTCCTGGGTGACACAACAAATAACAATTTTAAAATGGCGGGCAGGCTTTCGCCAAATAACTACCCTCTGCCATAAAAATCGTAATAAATAAATTGAACACTGAGTTTGATACATACATTTATTTTTTCATTCATATACAGCTTGGCAAATAAGAGTCTGATGCGGTGACAGTTGGAACTAAAAATCGATGATTGTGGCAACATGCTTCACTTGTCAACTGCAAGTACATTCTGTGTCAACAGTGCGTGTATCGTAGTTGTTTTTCGTAAATTTCCCTAAATTATCAGTTTGCGTTGCATAATTTACTATTCAAAATGAATAAAAATATTCGCAGTAGTGGCAGAACAGTGATTTACCACATCTTTACGCGATGTTTGGCCGAATCTCAAGCGGGATAAGTTTTGTCCGATATCGACAATGTTTACCAAAGAACTGCTGATATGACAGGTATTTATGTACCCTAAATAAGTCATTGTACCTTAAAATAAGGTTTTATAAATGTTTTTAATGCGTAGTTTTGTTGATACGCAGATTAAAGTAAGTTTTAGTGTTGTTTATAGAAATTTAAAATTGAGGTTATGTTTTGTAGTTTGAAAAGTCTCGTATACTCTAACCTCCATGATTGATACTTGATAATAATGAGTAGGAAACTAATAATAATAAACTTTTTTTGTTTTAGGAACATCTGTCAACACAGTAAGGAAAATTGTTAAGGAAGGTGAAACAAAAATGTCATCTCAGTGATTTTTCAGAATATTCTAGTGATTCTGAAGCAGGAAGCTCGAGCCAAAATGTGGACTTTTCTGGGATCAAGTGCTTAGATGAAAGTGTTTTTGAATTGTTTGCATTGTAATAAAATATTGCTTTTAAACAAAGTGTTTTTTTCTTAACCTTGTACCCAAATTATTATCATCAATTCCTAACAATCCCACAATATGATGCCCTCGGAGGCATGATTATTTGTCTGTCATGTCTATGGGAGGTATCCACCACCGCCCACTATTAACATTGTAAATACTGGACATATAAGCCTTCCGAGGGACAACCACTCGGGATTGGAATCCTATCCCAAAAATAACAAGTATCAAAAAGTTTTCAGTCGTAGTATCCGGGGTTGCCACAGGTGCGATAGGAGCGACCTCATTTATTCCACACTCTTTTTTGCCAAGCTGTACTTATTTAATGGATTATGATTTTTTAACATAATTAATTTTTCAATCTATTGTCAGTGTTGCTATCCTTTATTTTTTTGAATTTGCCGCTCTTTTTTTATAGTTAGCAAGTTTCTAGCCTGGAAGAGGTATATTTTCATTAATGCATTTCAGGAAGATCATAATGAGCTCCATTGTGCTGTGGTATTCTATAGCTAGCTATAGCTGACTTTTCTTATATAAAAAAAAAATTGGGATGGTTTTCTATTATAGCCCTTACAACATTGCTATGTTACTGCAGATAGATATTAGGAACTAAAAGGATTTATACTATAAACACTTCATAATGTCAAATATTCTACAAGTAGCGCCCTCCTTTTTTAAACAACTTCATTATTTTTCTTTAATTAAGTGAGATGCTTCAACTGTTAGGTAGATATGAAGTGGATACTATTTATTTTGTATTCAAATTATTAGATAGTGTTTTATGCAATCTACCTAATATTAAGATAATACTAATAAAACCCAAAAATTTGCATTACAATTATAATATCCTGTGTGGATAAAAACTCAATTCAATTATATAACCAAAAGCATAATTTATTTAGTTTAAATAATGTACATAACAAAAAACAATTTTACTATTATCTACAACTATTATTAAACATGTACTTTATTACTATGTACTTACAGAAGTACCTATTTAGATCATTACAGCCAAGCCATGTTCAGCTAAAATTAGATAAAAATACTTAGGAGTTGTCAGATATATCTCATATTCCTTGCCATCCATATTTACACCCATTGCATCTTGCTGAGAATAATATCATCCCTGTATCCCATTAACTCCTTTACTAAGTAGTTCAAGATTTGATCAAGGTCAATATGTGCTGCTTACAAGGATTAGAACAATGCGTAAATAGAATATAATGACAATTTATTATATGCTAAACGATTCTCCACAGCCACAAGTTCCTTTTATATTGGGATTATTGAATACAAATTCAGCTGAAAGTTTATTTTCCACAAAGTCCATTTCAGTTCCTAAAATACAAACCATAAATTAATAATAATGTTACATATATAGTTTTATTGATTAGTTTCTCTTGCAAAGTATGTTGAATTTAAATATTTATCTTTTCAAATCTATTTAAATGTCTTTCTATTTACTTACCTAATAATGTTAACTGAGCTTTTTTATCAATAATTATTGTAACCCCGTCTTGTTTGACTTCTTCATCTAGTTTATCTTTACTCTTCACATAATCCAGAGTATATGATAAACCATTACATCCCCTTTGCCTAACGCCAACCTTTAACCCTATGTAGCCCTTGGCATCTTCCTTGGCCATAATTTCCTTTACTTTGTTAACTGCAGAAGAAGTTAAAACTAAAGCAGCCCTTGAAGGAAGCACTCTTTTCTTTACAGCCCTGACGGTCGCACTAGCAATTATTTTAGTAGCCATCTGAAATAAATTAAATTTATAGTGTGAAAAAATCTATGAAATGTTATGTACACCTAGTATTACGTAGGTACGTTTTAATGATCTACACATAAATATTTTGACCTGAAAACCAAATGTTTTATTTGTACCTTTTTTAATATAGTAGTTTACTTAATAATTTCATTTCATTTGGATGTTAATTGTCCAAGATCCGAGAAACAATAATCGTACGATGTTATTTTAATGTATTTGAAAGATTGATTTGAGATTTGGCTTAATTTAATTTTTCAAGACACGTCAAAGTCAAAAATTTTAATGATTAAATAAACCATAAGGATGTGGTTATCTAAAAATCTTATCGATTATAGATGAATCGATAGTTTATGTCCAGATTCGGATTAATAAATAGGGAGTAAACGGTATCAAAATACATTTGGTGCAATTATTTTTACAACCAAACATTTGAATATTTACCAAAATCATAAAAAAAATAAGTTTAAACACTTGCTTGAACTTATGTAGCCTATATGGCCTCGAAGCATGTGATAAAATACGTGGCTACAAGTCCGAAATAGACTACATGGTGCGATCGCTTTCAAATAGGCTAATAAAATATTCTGCTTGATATCTGTACTTGATAGAGTTTTTTTTGTGAATTTTTGGGTGTATTATATAAATAATAATATGTTATTATATAGGCGTGGAATTTTGAAGTCAAGGTATTGCTATATAAAACAGGCATAACATACACTACATCTGTAGTGACACAATCATAATAAACATATATTACATCATTGAAATATTAATATATTTCCCTAAAAAGCGTTCAAATACAAGAAATGCATTCCCAACGTAGACAGAGAAACTAATAGACTAAGGTACCCTGTAACCACGACTGAAACAGAGATAGTGTAAGCGTGTGTTGCCACAGTGCCCGACTTTCCCATTTTGGAAGGGAGTTCCTTATCCCGCGTTGCGAAAGGGAAACATTAAATTAAAATTTAATCCCAAACATGTGTCCTACTTCAGTTACCACAAGCTAATTATTACTAAAATTTAGCATACTGATTAAGTTAATACTACATTATATTTGTTAATAATAAAAAAATATTATTATAAGGGCATTTCAAATTACAATTCTTGCTAGTTATCTAAATATAAAAAATAATTATTCATATTGTAACTATCAGTTTATTAAATACGATTTATTTAATGTTACATTAACTATCAATAAATATTTATTGAATCTAAAAAAATATTTATTAAAGTTGTCTTCAAAGAAATTAAAATATTAGATAGTTAATAAATCCTTCCATCAGTGTATTGGTAAAAAACAGTAACTTAATATATGTATGATAAGATATGTATTTTCAAAAAATTTTTTTTTTTTATTGAACTAAATAATATTTAATTATTTTTATTATAACTGATCGATTGATCGTTGGTCGGTTATCGACCGGTGAAGGCGGAAGATCAAATTGAATTGAGAAAATTAATAAAAATAAAAATCACGATGGTAAAATAGGGGTTGATTGTAAAGGGTTGAAAATTCAGGGTTATATGTATTTACTAATGTTGTATCATAAAGAAATAAAAAAAAATGTTTGTTTCTAAAATTGAAAAAAAAATTTTTTTGGGGTGGTACCCTTAACATTTAAGGGGATGAAAAATAGATGTTGTCCGATTCTCAGGCCTACCAAATATGGATACAAAATTTCATGAGAATCGGTCAAGCCGTTTCGGAGGAGTTTTACCACAAACACCGCGACGCTAGAATTTTATATATTAGAAGAAGAAGATAAAAATACCCGGGCTATTGCTAGAAAACACTGTGATAATTGGATTCCATGTTAATTCGCTTTCTTTTAATACACATTCTCAAGACAATATTTTACAATAAAAATGGGAGATTTTTTACCGGACGCTGGCAACACTTCCACAATAATGTTTTATAGGTTATTTTGATTAAAACTCGATATTACGCTTTAATTTTCATAATTTAACGCATTATTTTGCTAATTTATACTATAAAATAAGTTATCAACCCTGAAAACACATATTTGTGGTCAATAAACTACAAAAACTGTCGTACTTACGCGTGAAAAGAGACACCGGCAATTTTCTGCTCACTATCGCTTCCACATGAAATTACACGACAACGCACCATTGTATAACCTTTGGCGTTATAATAGTATAAATTTCTCAGTCTTTTCACTATATTAGAATCGTTTTAACACACTAAAACATAAAAAATTCGCAGATCCAACACAATGTAAACACGAACTGTCAGGTTTGTTTCGCAATTAAAGTTGCGAAACACTTGAAAAAACTGGTTTCACACGATGAGACAGAAAATGTACTAGTTGTATCTTTGTCTTACGCATTCGTATTAAAATGTTCGCTCCCTTTCTTGTGTGAGTGAGAAAGAATCGTCACTTAGTCTATTAGTTTCTCTGTCTACGATTCCCAAGTATCATAATATGCTCTATCCAACGACCTAAGTTGAAAATGCTACACCGCTTGATAAAAAAGCGTTGCGTTTTAAAAACGCTGTCGTGTGTACATATACTTGGGAATGCATTTGTTGTATTTGAACCGTAGACAGAGAAACTAATAGACTAGACTAAGTGACGATTCTTTCTCACTCACACAAGAAAGGGAGCGAACATTTTAATACGAATGCGTAAGACAAAGATGCAACTAGTACATTTTCTGTCTCATCGTGTGAAGCCAGTTTTTTCAAGGTCAGCAACTTTAATTGCGAAACAAACCTGACAGTTCGTGTTTACATTGTGTTGGATCTGCGAATTTTTTATGTTTTAGTGTGTTAAAACAATTCTAATATATTGAAAAGACTGAGAAATTTATACTATTATAACGCCAATGATGCGTTGTCGTGTAATTTCATGTGGAAGCGATAGTGAGCAGAAAATTGCCGGTGTCTCTTTTCACGCGTAATTACGACAGTTTTTGTAGTTTATTGACCACAAATATGTGTTTTCAGGGTTGATAACTTATTTGATAGTATAAATTAGCAAAATATTGCGTTAAATTATGAAAATTAAAGCGTAATATCGAGTTTCAATCAAAATAACCTATAAAACCATTATTGTGGAAGTGTTGCCAGCGTCCGGTAAAAAATCTCCCATTTTTAATGTAAAATATTCTCTTGAGAATGTGTATTAAAAGAAAGCAAATTAACATGGAATCCAATTATCACAATGTTTTCTAGCAATAGCCCCGGTATTTTTATCTAATATATAAAATTCTTGCGTCGCGGTGGTTGTGGTTAAACTCCTCCGAAACGGCTTGACCATCTCATGAAATTTTGTGTGCATATTGGGTAAGTCTGAGAATCGGACAACATCTATTTTTCATCCCCTTAAATGTTAAGGGTAATCCACCCCAATTTTTTTTTTTCAATTTTAGAAAAAAAAATGTTTTAATTTTTTTATGATACAGCAACAGTAAATACATATAACCCTGATTTTTCATCCCTTTACAATCAACCCCTATTTTACCATCGCGATTTTTATTTTATCTTCCGCCTTCACCGGTCGATAACCGATCAACGATCAATCGATCAGTTACAATAAAAATAATTAAATATTATTTAGTTCAATAAAAATAAAAAAATTTTTTGAAAATAGATACATATTTTATCATACATATATTAAGTCACTGTTTTTTACCAATACACTGATGGATATTTTAATTTCTTTGAAGACAACTAGGTATTATAAATATTTTTTTTTACATTCAATTTATATTTATTTGGGAATAAAGTACATTTATTAATAGTTGATGTAACATTAAATAAATCGTATTTAATAAACTGATAGTTACAACTGAAGATAACTAGCAAGAATTGTAATTTAAATTTTAAATTTATATGTTAAATTTAAATATAAAATATTTTTTTATTATCAACATATATAATGTAGAATTAACTTAATCAGTAGGCTTAATTTTAGTAATAATTAGCTTGTGGTAACTGAAGTATGACACATGTTTGTGATTAAATTTTAATTTAATGTTTCCCTTTCGCAACGCGGGATAAGGAACTCCCTTCCAAAATGGGAAAGTCGGGCACTGTGGCAACACACGCTTACACTATCTCTGTTTCAGTCGTGGTTACAGGGTACCTTAGTCTATTAGTTTCTCTGTCTACGATTTGAACGCTTTTGTAACCTCCGTTAAAAAAACTCTTGTGCCAATGAGGCCTTAACGAACGGGTATCTTTTCTTGTTGTCTATGTATGTCTGGTTATAGCCATGGACGTAAGTTTAGTAGGTCCATGTTTCTAGCACACGAATATAAATATGTGTGGTCAAAACGGACCTTAATATTTTGACCATAGACTTCACTTAATTTTTACTTCATTTGTATGTGTCACGTATGTGTTATGATAGGGATGAACAAAAGTGTTTATTGAACACGTTTGTTAACGATTGTATTTATAAAATATAGAGTTACTACTTAATATGGAAAAAAATTACAACATAAAAATATCAGTATAAAAGTAAAAGATCAGTATTTTTAATGCCATATTCACTTAATGGACTAATAAAAATTTATGGAACAAATATTTTTTAGGTTTAGTGAGATCTTTCTTTTTTATCGAGTACTCATTAAATATTTGAATCAGCGTCCCATCCCTAAGTATATGACACGTCTTTTGAGTAAAAAATTCTTCCTTTCCTACACCTACCTATCCATCGAAATTGTACAGCGTGTAATGACTATATTTTATCAATGTATTAAAAGTTAACATGGGTGGACAGAAATTTGAATATGATGAAAGTGGATCTACATTCTTTTACTTTGTGCTCTCATTCCTCGCTTTAATATTAGTACCGGCTACATTTTATTACTGGCCAAGAAAGAGGAAAGAAGGTAAGTTTTAATTCCTATAACTTTATTATTTACACTATTTTGTTACCTCGTATAAATTCCATTATGTATTCATACCAGTTTTTCTTTCAATGATTTACAAAATAGGTAAATTACTGGAACTACGAAGTCATTTACCGTTAACCAAATATTGCGGCGTCACACGTATATGATCGAAGAGTTATTTTGTGCTACCAATTTGCATTATACTGTGTGATTAAAACATGTAATTTTTTATTCTAGATCCAGCCAAACGAGCAGAATTATGTCAGTGCCCAAATTGTATAAACAAACAGTTAATTATAGAACAATCACAACCATACAAAGGTGTAAAAAACTTTTTTATAAAGCTTGCAATTATATCGGGATGGGTACTACTTGGATTCTTGGCATACAAAGTGTCTCAGTTTGACTATGAGATGTCTAATTTTGATCCATATGATATCTTGGGTTTACCTGCCGGGGCCACTCAAGCTGAAATAAAGAAATCATATCGGAAACAATCTCTAATACTTCATCCTGATAAGGAAACTGGTGATGAAAAAGCTTTTATGAGACTTACAAAAGCCTATCAAGTAAGTGAATCTAATACTTCATGCATTCATATTGTGTGGAATTTCAACCTTCATCCATAAATTATACTACTGTTCTGATTGATATTCACAGTAAGTATTTGAATTAAATATATGGTGGTGAAATTTGTTGTAAACAGTAGTCACTGTTATAATCCTTTGCTTTTTAATTCAACAACTATCATGTAGGAATGAAAAGTAACACAACTACATTGGTACGAATTCTATGTAGAACATTTTAGATGCTGTCATTGTCATTTATATTTAAATAAATATTAATTGGTTTTCAGGCTCTAACAGATGATGAAGCACGACGTAATTGGGAGAAATATGGAAATCCTGATGGCCCTGGAGCAATGAGCTTTGGCATTGCTCTTCCAAGCTGGATAGTAGAGAAAGAGAACAGTGTCTGGGTTCTGGGTCTTTATGCTCTTGTGTTTATGGTTGCTTTGCCCACTGCTGTAAGTATTTAACTTGTCATTTACATACATCACTGAAAAAATATAAATGAATATCCTTTTATCACATAAATTTATTGATATGTATTAGTAGCGATAGTCCTGCATGCACCCTTATTGAGTCGGCATTGGTAGCAGTATCTGTCTGGAGCTTAATGTAGATACAACATGGATTAATCATGTGGATAGTTGGGAATGTGATAATATTGAATAGAATCAAATCAAAATATTTTTTATTCAAATAGGCCTTTAGAAGTACTAATCAATAGTCACCATTAATGCTCGGTTCAGAAAGTTGTTATTGTATAATAAAAATTGCTTTTCTTAAATACTTGCTTAATTCTATGGCCTAAAGCCCCCTCATTGTTAAAGAAGGCTCAAGTTCCTTGGTGGAGAGGTATATGAGTTGATGAATATGATGATGAATTAAATAAAAAAAATTGTCCTCAGGTTGGTATGTGGTGGTATCGGTCAATTAGATTCTCAGGAGAACAAGTGTTGTTAGACACAACTCAAATGTACTTCTATTTTTGTCATAAAACACCATCTATGCCGCTGAAGAGAGCTCTTATGATACTGGCAGCTTCTTGTGAGTTTGATCGCAGACATAATTCTGAAGTAATTGAAAGGGTTACTGATAATGAGGAAGTTCCCATGGTATGTATCTCATCTCTCTATTTTCTTTTTATAACATTACTGTTGCAATAAAGAATTGAATAGGGTCTGAAATGTTTAAGTTTATATCACAATTTATAGTAAAAAACCATGTATTCCTATTCTTTACAATATATTCATAAAAAATTTAACTGAATTACCAAAATAATTCCTTTATAAATACAGTTAAGTAATAAAGCACTAATAATGATCGTTACTACACAATAACCACAATAATCGTACAATTAAGATTCAAAACCAGCCTAAATTGTTTCCATAAAGAACTATGGCATACATAATTTGAACTTAAAAATCATGACATATGCGTAGCTACTCCGCGAGCTGCCAAACCTAGGCGAGAAGAACAAGGAGCAGCCGCTATGCCGGCCGTACAGTATCAAGGCGCGGGCCCTCCTGCACGCGCACCTCGCGCGCATGCGCCTGCCGCCCGCCACGCTGGAGGCCGACCGCCGCTACGTGGTGTCGCGGTGCCCCGACCTCATCGTCGAGATGGTCAACTGCGTCAATCAACTCATTGCGCTCGCATATGCCAGGAGAAGTGAGTACATCCATTTTGTGCATGATATATATATCAAGTGGCTCCCCGCGGTTTCTTCAGGGCCGGGAGATCTTCCATTTTCCCAGGATAAAAAGTAGCCTATGACCTCAGGCTCTAGAGTTTAGCATGTGTGGCAAATTTCATTTAAATCGGTTCAGTAGTTTTAGCGTGAAAGCGAGACTGACAGACAGAGTTAGGTACTTTCGCCTATAGTATTAATTAGTCAAGTTTAGTCGAAATCTGTTATCTGTGAATACCTATTTGGATATGCCTAATGAATGTGTTCAAGATAAATTTATCAATTTCTTACGTAATTAATACTAACAAGAATAAATGTGAGATATACATGATTATAAGTATCTTTCTATTCAATAAATTGATAAATCATCTAACACAAGATAAAATTAATAATTTAATGTTACAAATAGCTTTTTTTATGAGAACAATAACACACACACAATCTTTAATTTTATGTCATTTTCCATGAAAAAGATTCTTTGTAAAAACAATTCAGTTTCGTCTGTTTAGACGTGCTGAAAATGTACTTCATAAATACCCCCTCGAGTTCATTCTATCGAAATTCAATTTGTTATCTGAATTTCGAATCTCATGTACCTATTATTTATTTAATAGTAATATTAATTTTCATTATTTCTCTACAGTACCACGTCTACCAACTATTGAAACAATAGAAAATTGCATGAAACTGTCGCCGATGATAGTGCAAGGTCTATGGGAGTACAAATCACCGTTACTACAACTGCCTTATATTACCGAAGATCATTTAAAATACTTTACAAACCGTAAGAAACACATCAAATCATTGTTGCAACTTGCACAGCTGCCCGGCGAAGAGAGGCGACAAGTTCTGCGATTTTTAAATGATGAACAATATGAAGATGTCATGAAAGTGCTGGGAAATATGCCCTATATACATTTCCAAGTTAATACTGAAGGTATGTAACTCATATAATTGAAAGTTGTAGTACTTAAGTATTCTTAATGGTGCCATACCACCATACTTTGTTTTCCATTCTTTGATTTGGTCTGATACACATTTACTTTTGATGTAACAGTATCTAATCTACGAGGAAATAATTTCTATACTATAATATTATAAAGGGAAAAGATTAGATTTTTTGTTGGTTTGTTTGTTATTTATATAACTGGACCAATATGAATAGTTCTTGTGAGTGTCACAGGCTATATTTTATCCCTGTATTCCTACGGGAACGGTAACTACGCGAGTGAATCCGCGGGGCCGAAACTAGTATTTTATATAAACAATTTTTTTCAACAATTTGTTATTAATATCGAAATTATATTTGCAGTAATTGATGATGAAAACTCGACGGTTGTGACGGCCGGTGCCATCGTGACGGTGACAGTGTTCTTGAGACGAACCAACATGAGAGAGCTGTTCGGTGATACGACTATTAAAGAAAAAGATAATATTAAGTAAGTTATCATAAATAAGATACTAGTAACAATGAACCACAAAACAACTGTTGAAGTTGTTATTTATTAGGTATCTAAGAAAATCTAAGTTATATTGTTGGTTGGCATTGAATCTTTGCCAATAATACATAAATGATTCTTAGGATCTTCCATGATCCTCCTCTCTCCTATATGTTACTTTTATGTATTTTGCTGTGCCCGGGAGGGTTCACAATATACATTTAAGTACCTTAATTTTATTATTAATATTGTAGAATGCAAATAAATAATATGAGTATAATTTGGTCTAATTTGGATATCAAATATTGTGATGTGATGTAGTCAGCTATGTATTATTTCTATTTATTGAATGTCATATTTAAAAACACCTTCTTAATTACTTTACTAAATGTAGCTTTATATGTGAAGCGTCATAATAAACAATTATATATCTTCAAAAAGGGAAGAAGACGAGGGCACCACGGAGAATGGTGAAAAGGGTGAGAATGATAAGAATGATAAAGACAAAAAGGAGTCATTCAAGCGACCTGTTTGGATGAAACAGGGGAAGAAACACGTTGCTTCTAAAAAGGCTAAGAAGCCTCCGGCCGTCAAGCAACAAGTGAAGCCGACGCCTGCGCCGCCCACGCCACCCCCGCCTAGTAACGATGTGAAGAAAGTTAAAGAACCAAAGAAGAAGGAGAAGGAGGAGAAGGATGATGATGGTATGTTTATGTTTCCTTAGTATAGGTTTTAATTATAGTTTTTGGTTGCGTAGGTATATATAGAAGAATTTGTTGTCTGTTGCTTAGTTACTAACGAATTGTGAGTGTAGTTATTAAAATATTATTAACAGTTAATAATAGTTGTAGGTGGAATGAAAAATATGAAAAATACCAGTGTTCACCACATTTGGCATAGCAAGCAACTTAGCATCGTAATAAATGTAGTCAAATAGCAGAAATAAATACACAGTTAAAAAAATTGTCTGTCACGGTGAATGTGTATAGAAGTAAAAAATTTAACCATGACCACTCAAAACTCAACATGCATGCAAAACTAAATGAGTATACTATAAAATAATTATATTATATTTAATTTAATATATCAGTTATCTAGTTACCATAGCACAAGGCCTGCTTAGTTTAGAATCAGATCGGCCATGCGTGAAAAAATGTAACAGTATATTGTCTCGGTGTACAGGGTCGGAGTCTGAGATGGGCAGTTCCGACGAGTCGGGCTCACACAGCTCGGGCTCGTCGGAGTCCCGCGGCAAGTCGTCCGGCGCGGCGGGCGACGCGGCCGACGACGACGACGACCAGTGGGACAAGTTCCAGAAGCGGCTACAGAAGAGGGAACGCCTCGAGGGACGCTCCAAGAGCTCCCATCCTGTACACTGTCCGTATTTCCCGCTGGTATGAGAGTGTTGTTATTGACTTTTATTTTTAGTGTTAGGAGGCCGTGGTTTATGCCAAATATATATTATAATAAAATTACCGGGACGCCAATCTATCTTTTTATTTATACAGGTTTTATTTATTTACTTTTACATACTTACATTTTAACAACACTTACATAATATTTCTTAGAAATATATATATACGAGGGTACACCACAATTATAGTCTTATTTTAAATTTAATTTAAACTGAAGCTGACATTAGATATTATGGTACTAAATTATAAAGTAGTAGTGACTTTTGGATCTTTACTTTTCTCGCAATGAACAGAAATAATAAATAAATAATTTTGGGCGCTCTTGCGAGAACAAGTAACCAACATACTTACTGACATATCAATGCAGGCCCTAAGCTATGAGGGTTAGAAAAGTTAGAAACTTGAAATTTATAACAAAGGGAGCCCTAAGAAAGGATTTTTGAAAATTCACCCTCAAAGGGGTTAAACGGGGGTACAAAGCTAGTAAGAACACAGAAGCACACAGTAACAGTATATATATTGTTACTGTGTGCTTGTGTACTTTTAAGAAATATTCAATGTGTGTTAGGTATGTACTTAATACGTAGCATGAATCATAAGGAGAGTCCAAACCTCAATCTACATACAATGAAACTTATGAGCAATCGCTTTACGACACTCTTACATCGTGTGATATTGTGTAATTGTTTAAGTAATAAGAAGGCACTATTTTTTCACCAATTTGCAATGGGAAGACCCTTCAACAGAAAGATCCGTGTCCGTTAGTGTTTGTCAGATCTTTTACTGAGCTATTTACATTATTAATTTAAAATTTACAGATGAATTTTTGTTATAATTTAAATTCAAATTAATTTTTTATTTAAATTAAGTACATTAGTTATTGCGTGCATTTTTAACGATCCGACACATCCCTAGTAATAACATTATTGAATAACCTGATATGATTGAAACATCAAATATTATTTTTTAGGGAGGGCTAAAAAAACGCTCATTATAGTTCAATTAAAATTAATTATATAAAAGATACAAGACAGGCTTTCATCTTGAGTGTGGTAGCTATTTTCTTCACCTTCACCTTAAGCTCCCAGTTTTGAAGCTCGTTATAGTAGTCGGTTATCCGTGCGTACAGGAGAAGCAGGAGTTCTGGTGGTGCTACATCTGCGACCGCAAGTCGCACACGCTGCTGACGGCGCCGGCGCACGTGACGGCGCTGGTCGCGGCGCACGAGCTGCAGCTGCGCTTCACCGCGCCGCGCTGGCCCGGCCTCTACACGCTCGCCTGCTGCTTGCGATCTGGTATGTGCACCCATATACACTACACACTACACTACATGCTACACTAAACAATGCACACTATACTATATGCTAGGGTTGCCATCTCTAAAATTTGGAAACCAGGACAAGACGCGTGAAAACCCCGGATTTTAGAGTCCGAAAGCCGGACATGTCAACAAGATCTTTTAAACATATCCAATGTAATAAAAAACAGTTGAAAATGTCATAAATCACCTTTTTAGGGTTCCGTAGTCAACCCTTATACACTAGACACAAAAAGTTAGGGATATAAATAAAATTCGAAATTTTTGGGTGATTTTAAACGAGCTGTTACTTTGCGGAAAATGATCGCACAGAAAAAAAATGAAGACCGAATTATAGCTTCAAGTGTCTAGGTTTTGGATATGGTCATGAATTATTTGTATCATGTTTGGATCTGGAGAAATTTTATGGAAACTACCAAGAAAAAAATATGCAATTTTTTGTCATCTAAAAATGGTCTATGGGCTTCAAAAATGTTTTTTTTTATTGTTTTTGTCAAATCCTCTTTTAGGATATTTAATGCCCTTTAATTTGTTGTAATTAAGAAGCCTGTACAATGATAAGCCACGGAGTTATTGTCAGTCAAACCAAAAAAGGACCTTTTAACTTTGACAATCAATAACTCTGAGAATAGTGATCGTATAGGAAATCGAAGATAGGTTTTGAAGACTACACACTATCTTCTATAAGAAATCGTAAACGGCTTTTGTCAAAAACATTTTTATTGAATTAAAAACTTTGACTGAAATAAAGGTGAAAATTTGCATAATTAAGGATATTTAGATAACTAGGTATAACTTAGGATTAAATGGATGAATAAAGGATATCGTCGGTAATTTTTTAACTTAAATGTGTCCCAAAAAATCCCTGAAAAATTCAAAGCGCTGCAAGTCTTCTTTCTTAGTGTCCCGAGGCTTTAAATTTATTGTTTTCGCTAAAAACACCATTATGAACGATGGTTCGATTTCTATAATTTTTTCAATGAAAACATTTTTTTTCTCAATAATCTTTATTGCTTTGATGAAAATGATCGACTTTTTTTTCAAAATGTCGAATAGAAAAAAAAAACATTCGATGATCTGTCATCATGCGAGAGCGCTTACGAGCAGTGACCCAAAACAGAGGCAATACGCGGTACTGAATTGTGACCTGTTTACGTGCAGACCCGCACGAACAGCTACAGATGGAGACACAAACAGACTGTCAGACAAAGTCAAGAAAAAAAATTATAAAAAAGTATTATTTTTCTATCCGAAAATTTTCAAATAAACCGATCTTATTGTAGCTTCAAGTATCATAACTAGACACTTGAAGCTACAATTTGGTTTTCTATTTTTGGCTGTACGATTATTTTCCTCGGAGTTATAGCTCGTTGAAAATCGCCCAAAAATCTTGAATTTTATTTATATCCCTAACTTTTTGTGTCTAGTGTAGTTTCACCATGTCCGTCCGTCCGTCCGTCCATCCGGCCGCGGGTAATCTCAGAGACGGTTGATACTACAGAGCTGTATTTTGTAAATATTAACAGCGTCGACTAAATTGAAACATAAAATCTTAAAAAATATTTTTTTTGAAGGTCCCATACCTACCGATACCCCAAACACGTAAATTGGAAAGATTTTTTTTCTTTATTCTTATAGTGTGGCATATCGTTGGATAGCTCATTAAAAAATAGGCAATAGGCAAATAAAATATAGTAAAGGTTTTCTATTTTTTAATAAGCTATCCAAACGCTTTTCGATTCAGGGTTTCGTTTACGGAATATTACCTAAGCTTTTAAACTGAAATTTTAGTTAGAGTCATGTGTCCCCCCCTCTAAAAACTAAACCATTGTTTGTAGAGTTGTAAAAAAAATCACGCTAGTAGCATATATTATGATGAATTTAAAAGGAAAACTATCACGGGTGAGTTGGCTTTACCTACAGGTTAACGAGTTATAGTCGGCCAAGTAAAAAAGATCAGAAAATCAACCGAATACGACTTTTAACCGACTTTTAACCATTTCGTTGCCACTTCAATATATAAAAAAATGTATATGTATACGTAAGGTATTGAATTTTGTTAATCTAGCTACGGAACCCTACACTGCGCGTATCCTAACATGCTCTTAGCCGGTTTTTTTATTCATTCATTATTTTAACAAAACAGAATATTACAATTTGTCACAAATTTAGTTATTTTTTAAAACCCGGTCTACAAATGAAACTTTCCCCGGACGCTCCCCGGATGCCCTCTAAACTAGGACAAATCCGGGGAAACCCGGACGGATGGCAACCCTACTATATGCTAAACTACACACTACACTACATGCTACACTATACAATACACACTATACTATATGCTACACTACATTAAAACAGTACACTACACACTGCAGTACATGCTATACTACACTACATGCTACACTACGTGCTACACTATACAATACACACTATACTATATGCTACACTATACACTATACACTACATACTACACTATACTACATGCTACACTACACACTGCACTATATACAACACCATGTGCTAAACTATACCCTACACTATATACAACTCAATTTAATTCAAATATTTGTTACTAGTAACATCCCGGGGTTTTACCCGGCTTCCCAGGAGTCTTCAATTTACCCGGGGTAGCCTATGTATTATTCCAAAACATATTTGAACTATATGCTTAATTTCGCCCTAATGTCGTCGTAGATAAAACCAACATTGTACTGTACCTCTCCGACAGTGTCAAATACTTTTGTAATACATATTTTTAAGATCTCTAAATATTTGCATCGCCGCACAGATTCCTATATCGGAATGGACCAACAGCAAGACATGAAGCTGGACGTGAAGGAGGCGGCCGCGGTGCCGGCGGAGCACCCGCAGTGGGACCTCAGCGACTCTGATACGGATAATAACGATCAGGTTAGTAGTTTGACTATATTGGACCATAGATTTTATAATATACTAGTGGCTCCCCGCGGTTTCACCCGCATTCCCGGGGATCTTTAATTTTCTCGCGATAAAAATAGCGAATGTGTTAATACGTGTATTATAATATATAGCTTTTAACCTGTTAAAAGCTATCTGTGTTCTTGTCTAAATACTTTTAGTAGTTTTTGCGTGAAAGAGTAACAAACATCTGTCCATACTCACAAACTTTTGCATTCATTATATTAGTACCCACATTATATTACAACTTTCAGAACCGAACATCAATAGTGACTATTCATAAGTGCTTGTAAAGGGCTATTTCAATAAAAAATATTTTGGTTTTTATTTTTAGTAGGATGCGAATCGCCAAATGATACTAAAGGATTAAATATTGCTAATTAGGCAAAGGGAGAAAAGCTCTATAATATTACTATGAATTTGATTACGTCAGCTGACATACTATCAGCTGTTTCACATATACTATCGAAATCATACAATACACGCGGTACATAACTGCATTCTCGACATAGGCAATTAGTTATCGTTATAACGTAATAACCTTACATAATATAACATGCCAATTAACATTTTGTTAACAAATTAGTACTAATGGACATATTAATTTGTCAAAGGCTTATCGAGTTAAGCGTGTTCTAAATCTTAATAGGTTTTTTTTCTTTTGTGTAATACCTACTGGTTAAATTAGATCTATATGTAGTTCATAGTATGTTTGTGTGTAATAATATAAGGTACCATATTAAATAGGTATAAATAAAAGCAGTTGGTATTTATTATACAGGTATTTTATTCAAATGGTTATAGATATGCATAAAACCTATTCATTTGCTGCATCATATGATGTCGCTTAAGTAATGCAATTTATAAAAATAAACTTATTCAAGTCTCAAATCAAATAAAACAGTTTTTATTTGATCAAACAATTTATGGATAAATATTATATGAAGTGTAATGTGGATACGTATTTAAAAAAAAATATGGTCCTTCGATTTTTTTTCTATTAAAAATAATATAAATTAAATTCACGCCAGAACGGCTAAAGGGCTTGCGATGAAATTTGGCGCAGAGTTAGAATATGTTCTGGAATTACATATTAGCTATTTTTTATAGCGGGAAAATATAAGATACCCCGGTAATGCGGTAGAAACCGCGGGGAGACAATAGTATATTATATCAATACATACATCATAAAAATAATCGTATCGTTATTATCCTCCTCTTGAATATTTTCCATTATTGAAAATATATACAGTACAGTATCGGGTTCAGGTATATAATTTATATTACTATATCCTATATATACGAACCTAGAACCTTCATGTTGTTATTTTTGCGAGTTTAACCGGTAGCCTTAACACAAGATAAATTGCATTTTCCCTGTTTACTTTTTTGTAACCATCCACAGCATATAGTATGCAGTTATATGGCTAGAAAAAATTAAATTAAAGACACTAAATCTATACTAATATTATAAAGAGGAAAGATTTGTTTGTTTGTTTGTTTGTAATGAATAGGCTCCGAAACTACTGGACCGATTTCAAAAATTCTTTCACCTTTGGAAAGCTACATTATCCCCGAGTAACATAGGCTATATTTTATCCCTGTATTCCCACGGGAACGGGAACTACGCGGGTAAAACCGCGGGGAGGCAGCTAGTGTCTGATAAACCTACCCCGTTTATTGTAAAACAACTTGGAAACTGTGACTTATTTCCTATTTCATTTCACAGGGAGGCAACGAAAGCGAATTCACAACAGATGACGAGGTAGAGGAGGAGTGATCGGAGATTACCTAAGTTATTTTTTTAGAGTCTATTAATATTATTTTTATTTTACTGTGGTGTATGCTGGACAGATTGTTGTGTGGCCTGAGAACGAATGAATAAAATAAATAACGTTTTATAATATTACACAATGTTTTTATTTTTATATCCTTCTGTAAGTATGCAACATTAAGAGGGTGAAAATTCTCCGACGGCATAACAGCTCGTATCGACCGAGCATAACAAAGTTTATGATGACGCTAAAGGGGCTCAGTCGCGACTGGATATCGCATAAGAGGCTCGCTTAGTGGGCATTCGTTATTGTGCTTGCACTTGGTGCAATGTGTCAAACTACACAAAGGGAGGGCTGCGAGGCGCGAGGGTATCGTCCTCGGAGGCTGCGCGGGCGGCGCGGGGCGGGGTGGGGTGGGGCGGGGCGGGGCGGCGCGGCGGCGGCCGAGCGGTCCGGCCGCCGCACTCGCGCTCCTCCGCTCGCCGCAGCCCGACGACCGACCGACCGCCGCCCGCGCCCGGTGTCGAATTACCGCTCTATATATAACCCGCGAGCGCGATCGCCAATTTAGAAACGGTCGCGCGCCGTGTTTTGAACCAGTGATTGACAGTGCTAAGTGAAGAATACTACCCCGATCGACGAGCAATCGACACCCGACGTGAGTATTCTCGTTATATAGACCGGGGCGGAGATCTGGCCCGCTTATATTATATTACTACATCGCGGTTTTAAAATAAACAGCTGTTCTTGGAATCGATAGCGCTGTTAGCGTGCTAAATTGGGACTATAGAGGAAAGAAATTCGAGATCATGGAGATAAACATGCATGTTGATGATGTCTACTTAATAACTATAAATTTTTAAGTCACAGGAAAATATGTGTCCGATTAAAACCTTACGAGAGATTAACCTTCGCACTGTCATGAAATTAATCTGTTTCTGATTTGGTCCTTTGGGTATATAGGTAAAAAATATTAGGTACTCTTCCTTTAACAATGTTTAGTTCCCCTCGGGTATTTATGTTATGAATATTTCTTATTAAAAGTTTGATTTATTTTTAGTTGTTTCCGAAACGCGAAAACAGTTAACAGTCTACAACGATTTTGTTTTAAAAGGATCTGGAGAAGTAGGCCAATGTCTTGTCTTGTTGAATACCTACCCTGAATTTGTTGTCAAATAATGTTGCTTATTCGAAATCTAGATGCAAATTAAAGCTAGTTTTGGAACCTGGTCAATTGCATAAGCGACAATTGTTGGCCGGGTGTTTGGCCAATGAGTCAGTTTAGCTGTTTTGTGATTGTCGATAAAACTTAACAGTTGTTGGCAACTATTGTAGAACTAATTGCCAATTATAGGAGAGCATGCAAGGAACAAATCATAAGAACGATCATACAGGAGGAGCTCGTGACAAACCGGACCTCAAAGATTACCCTTGCATCATTGCAATGTTGATGTACACGTTGAATACGGCATAAAAACTGGATACGATTTCTTGTTTGTCATTCATTAACTTTAATCGCAGTTCAATTTTATTTGTTGCGTAGTAAATAGCTATCCGACAGGTCTATGCTGTAACGAAAACAATTTAATTAATTATTCAGACGATTCAAATTTTCTAAAACATAAATAAGTTAAGAAAAAAAATATACACCGATCTGTACTATCCGTGTCAGTAATGCGATGATGTAGAATACATCAGATGCCTATGTGCCATTAGTTTACAGGTCAGGGTAACAAAACAGGTGTCTGGAATTAAATTAGAAGTTACAATAAACACCACTTCGCAAATAGGTACACATTTAAAACATACCTAAAGACATGCATGCATGATAAACAGAATATATGTGTTACGGTTACGATAGTAGCGGGCTGTAGGTATGTATGTTATGCGTCAGCCTTGAATATTTTCATTTTATCCTATTAGGTCACTATAATTTGCTGCTCTACAAGCAATTTATTCTTAATCAATTTTGTGTCGAGATGAGTAGGAATTACTGTCAGCATTAGGTATTTATAGGAGACCAGTTAAAACCTTGGGCGTTTTCATTCTTTTGGTATTACCCTTTTGATGGGTGCAAGAGCTAGGACCTTGTGTCGGGCAGTTTCTATAGTGGTGGGTTCGAATATGGCCTGCAGTCACGATTGGTGATATCCCGCATCCCGCACATTGGCCAGAGGCGGGCGCGCGATGAATCGAACCGCGGACTGATAGCGGGCCGGTTAGACGAGTCCCGCAGTCAGAGAGTGCAACGGCCCAAACCAAAGGGAATTTTAAAACGTTCTGAACGTTCATACTTGCGAGCCCTTTGATTTTATAAGCCTTCGAGAATTCATAAATAACATCTCTGTATAGCGAACATAAGTAGGCGCTTAAATGTTTTGGATATATTTAAGTTCTGTACCTATTTATTTTTTATCGGAAGATTCATTATTCTGCAAATTATATAGGTAGGTAACTATAGGTACTCGTTACTCATATGAGCACGCCACTTTCTGAACAAAGGACGATAAGGAAAAAGAATATGCAAATTTTTAAAGATTTTCATCAATACAATTTACCATAGTATCTACCTACGTATTATGGCTATAGGTAAGCAAGCACTCATTGAATGTGACTGTATATTTTTAAATTCACTTTACTATCTTACTAATACACTCCATACCGAATAGTGGCCTCATAGGTACCTACCTATAGATTGATAGTATAATTTTGTTTTGTTTACAAGCACGTTCTTCCTTATTGCGTAGTTAGCATATCTTCGTTAAATATGTAAACGTTATCAGCAACATCTAACTCTAGTATTTAGTATTCAGTCTGTTTCTTTGAATCATCCTTCTACGAATCGATTATACCTATTTTCTGTTTGTTCACTCAACAAACAGAAACACAATTCTCAAGAAAAGATTTGCTAAAATATATAAATAGTACCTAGTTACCTACCACGTGTTTACCACCAAAACAAAACAATGTGTAAGTAGGCACTTAAGTCATGAATTAACACACCTACTCTAAAAATCTGCTTTTATGAAACAATACTTCAGTAGCAAATATATAAGTAGGTATAAAAATAGGTATATATACGAAGTGTTATTTAGTATGAGCATCTACATACTTATATTATGTTCAAAAATCTTTTCAAATTATGCAAACTAAACTCGTGCTTTTCGTAACGTCTTGTGGACGAACCCGGTCATTATAAAAGTGGAAACAATTTTAATAAACTGACTGCTTTCCTTAACGATTATGTTTGCATACTGAAATCATCAGCTAAATTAAAATGTATCATGTATTGTATTTAGGTATTAGAAGTTGCTTTTAATTTCCAGGTATTGTCAACCAAGGTAATAATTTTCCTGTTATTTATATAGAAGTTACAATAAATAAACTGAATAATAATTCACTATACACGTTATTTTTTTTACCCATTTATAGATAGAAACTCTTAACATTTCAAAATGTGTGCAAAATTTTGGAAATTAAATTAACTACGTTAGTAAACAGTTGTAAAGGGTTTATACTTATCACTTTGTTACTTTACTTACTCCTTACGTACCTACGTTAAGGAGGTACTATGATGCGTTCGAAATAATTACCACACTCAACATGTTTTCCGATAGATACGAAAGTTAAGAAATACTTATATTGTATTTAAAATATTTCAAATAAAAGATAACGCAATGTCGTCTCGATGACATTACATTAGGTCCTACTTACTTAAGTCGCACGCACGCAACGCACGCACACATACCTATGTATTAGATAAGTTCATTTTGGTTGAATTTTAACCACCATAGAAGTTTTTCAAGATTTCTTTGTAACATTCATCTTGATGAATGACTTCTGTTTACTTAACGTTAAGTGGGTGGGTGTTTCTATTTAAAATTTGCATGTAGTCGAGTCCCACATCGGCGGAACTAGTTTTCTGTTAAATATTGATACCTAGATTGACGATGTGTGTCTCAACTCTCAACTCACACTCGTGTCGATACTAAGCCACTAGTTCTCGGAACTCGGACACTGTTTATCTAAATTACTTTAAGAAAAATGTTAATGTATACTACGAGGTAGGTACACCAACATTCTATCCCTTTTGTACGAATACTATTATCACTGTTCATTGGGTTGGTTGTCGTGTGTTTAATTTTCATTGACTTAAATATATTTACAAATCAAATATCGCATATCTATAGGTTTTGATGACTCAGCCGCCGGGCTGTTGGATTAAGTACCTACAACTAACAGTGCTGCAGATTAGGGTTGAAGTCGGGGTGGTCTAAGTATTGCTGCCTGCATAACTTCAGACTTATAAACTTGGCTAGCACTTTTCATAGATTTGACTTATTGGCTAATTATATCTTTGAATTCTATGGACAATAAATTTTTAATAGATGTTAGAAAAAGTGTAGTCGTGTCTATCACCTACAGTACAAAGTTACATTTGTATCCGTATAATACAACAGTAGGTAAGTATACGAAGTACCTAGTAAATACAGTGCTTACCTAAGTGGCCAATGAATGATATGATAGACTGTATAATTTGTCTGGAGTTGAAGTTGCTGCATGAATGGACATAAACGCAGTTCAGAGTGTCATTCATAAACATGCCAATATAGCACAGGGATCAATCGTGCACATCCGTTGTGCTCATAAGTATTCCTACGTCTTACTCGATCCTGAATTATATGGAAAGACCATGTTGTATGTACGTAGGTATACAGTTATTTGTTACTCATGTGGTGCAGACGAACATGACGTCACCGTCACGGCGTCTACTTATACGGTTTCAGCGTCGTGATTGTGCCTTCTTGGAATGACCACAAAAAGTTGTCCTATTATGTTTCTATACGTAAATATATGCCCATATGTCTCCATTGTACAATAATGCCAAGTTAAATATGTAACATACCTAAAATAATGCAAATGTAAGTTACAGACTCCCAAGTCACGTTTATGCTGACACTGGATATATTTATTGAACCAATAAGTGGATTTTTTATTGTATTTTGCCTAATCAAATCATATAACGGGGACCGCACTAAAGAAGATAATATTAACTGCGACAGGAATGGCAGGATAGCGCGATGACTAATTCCTATAGGAATTATTGCTATTAGAGTAATAATTTAATTCATGGGTAGATTATACGCTTTAAGCATTTTAGTTGCAATCTTGGGTAGTGATAGACTGGTTATGATTGGTAGATTGCCAAATTTTCGGTATTTTTCTACTCATAACACTCGCGGTAAATATTCAAGAAAGCTCTAATTTTACGAAAGCTGTCCTCAGTGGCACTTTAAAATATTTAGTAGTGGTGTTGTAAAGTAGGTATTTGTATGATAGCATTGAACTTGCTAATATAGGTACTTCCCGTGTTTTTTTCGCAACAGGAAACTTTAAAATAATAAACTTGACTTTGGTGGTTCAAGATTGTTTCAATCATACCTAAACATAATTAATCGAATGCCTCTAACTAATATCTAGTCATAATATGAATATTATGTTCTTGTGTAAAGACTTAAGTAGGTACCTACCTACTTGAACAGCGTATGAAATAAAATAACTTTTATTTAAATATGCCTTTACAAGCATTTATGCCTATATTCGTCAGACTATAAGCACGGTTCAGAAAGTTGTTATGTGCTGAATAGCCAGCAATAAACTCAGCAATTAGATACCTACTCTTTTCAAAACAAACTTGGATAAAATTAAATTCATTGAAATATAATTAAATATACCTACTTACACTGATTTCAAACAAAAAAGAAACACTGCCAAGGGGCTATTGATATTTATTTCGTTAAGTATATCTATATCTATACTAATATTATAAAGGAGTAGTTTGTTTGTTTGTTTGGTTGAACGCGCTAATCTCAGGAACTACTGGTCCGATTTGAAAAATTATTTCGCCATTAGATAGTCCATTTATCGAGGAAGGCTATAGGCTATATATCATCACGCTAAGACCAATAGGAGCGGAACATCAATGAAGAATGTTTCAAAATCGGGAGATTTCTTTTCCAGTGGAGAGCTTCCGCTGCGTACGCTGCGTAAACGGTTAAAATTACGCTAAAATGATGTATGACAGAATTGTTCCCCTTCAAAAGTTCAAAAAAAAAGTCCGCGATAGCATATGTCTACCTATTAAGGTTGGCTCACTATAACCACTTTTATACTAACCAAATTTGTTCGAAAATGAAGCATTATTTGTGAAGGTGTTTTTATAAAGATGATATTAATCCATATCCAAATAAATACGATATTCATCGCAAGTATTTAATTTAAAACAAAATTGCCATTTACATCATTCAATTTCAATGAATATCTTAGGAGATATCGCAAATTTAAAATAACATCGCACCAAAATAATTATCAAGTACTGCGCGCGCCCTTATGTGCTGGGCCGGCCGCGGCGTGCAGTCATCAGTTGCCTCTGCGAGGCCATCCTTCTACGTAAACGAAGGGGGTTGAAAGTATGCTGGTTCCAGTTAGCGTCAGCCCAAAGTAACTATTCCACGCGGACGGAGTCGCGGGCAGAAGCTAGTCTTTTATAAATGTATGTGGTAGTTTCTGAAGAATTGTGTACATAATGTACATTGCCTCTTTAATAAGTCAAGTTACAGGTAGAGCAGCGTTGCCAGATTTATTTTTTGCCAAGTCGGGATTTTGGAACTTTTTGAGTGACAAAAGCGGGATTCCTTTGTCGAAAGCGGGACATAGTAAAATATTGACGTCGTTTTTTTTTTTTTTAGTCGTGTCTCTCTTTTTTTGGTGCCCTTGTAGACGTCACAAAAATATTGACGTCGTTTTTTTTTTTTTTGGAGTCAATGCACGCTTTCTCAGGACGCTGCACACACGGTCGAGTTATTCCCGAAAAGCGGGACAGGGCCTGTCCCGCGCGGGACATTACAATTTGGTATAAAAATCGGGACGGTCCCGCCAAAAGCGGGACGTCTGGCAACGCTGAGGTAGAGCTAGTTTGTGTGCTTATTTTTGGTATTACCTATTGCGTAGGTACTATGTGTGTCGCCAATATTTTTCGGAACTTTCGAATTTGTTATATTTTGAGTCTTATCTTATCGCAACAAACAAGTTATTGAAATATAGTTAGTAGCCAGTACGCAGTTTATGGAATCAATAATATCACAGCGAATCCACCGCGATAAGTTATTTCAACTGTATCATATCTAAGGATATGCTAAACAAATAATAAGTGTACCTGCCAAAGGTATCCCAGGATCTGTGCCGGTGGATGTTTGCGAGACATGTTATCAGCAAGGCGTCCAAGCGACGCGATGGCCGGTCGCCAACTCTTTCGTAACCACTCTAAATTTACTCACCAAGGTTCTTACATTGCAGTTTGGGGGTTATTGACATTAATACATTATTATACAACCCGTTTATCTAACATAATATGTAAGCCGCGAAATCCTGCTGTGTTTTCATGGAGCTATGATGACAGCAGACGAGCAGACGTGTAGTGCCAAGTTTACGCCAGCGCAGCGCCAGAGCACGCGACGTGAGGCGACACTGTGTCAACAGAAATAACGCGAGGTTATCTAAATATAATTTTGACTGGGAATGTTTTCATATTTTAAGATTAATATATAAATCCACCCTCTTCAATCACAATGTTAGACTTACCCATCAATTAATATAGAAAATGATACTAGATTGCCGACTGCAAACAGATTTACCATGCCTAAATACTCCATTGGGGTTATCAGAAATTCATGGCGCCAATCAGTAAATACCTAATCACTCAAATTGATTCACCTCGGGTTAACGACCTTTTTTACGTGGAAGTAAATTGCAAATGTTTACAGAAGGCCCTGGAAAGCCTTCAACTAAAATGCTAAAGCAATGTTGGCTCAAATTTATATAAGTACGTATACTATAGTTACTTACTCGCCGAAAGTAAATAACAAATGTAGGTACACCAGATCTGCGTGGGTGCACATTCTTTATTTGCAGGAGGACTCATAAATGTGAGTCTTAAGAACCATATCATCATGGAATGTGTCCGGAATGCGGCCAGGAGATGGCGCATGCTGACCCAATTGGATTTAGCAGTTTACAATGTTGGTTGGTGTAATAGTGTCCTGGCTTCCCCTAACTCGGAAGAGGCCAGGATGCTATATAAATTAGTTAATACTGGGATTAAAGCCCGAAGCAATGATTGATGCATGTATGTATTGTATGACATTACGGAGGTGTCATGTTCAAATTGAAAAAACCTCCAAATAAATAAAAGAATAAAAAAAAAAAAAAAAAAAAAAAGAACGTACCTAATCATGGACCTACGTTAATACCTACCGATCGCAACTGTGGAAATATTTAAATCTCTCATGGCGCTCGCTTAAATTAATGTAAATAAACAATCATTTCATTTAACTTACATATACCTACCTACGAAAGCTATTTATAATACGTGATCCTTTTCAAGAGACCCCAGGAAAGTAGTTTATGCTCTTTAGAAGATGTTGACTGCTTAGTATCAAACTAAGCCAACTAGCTTTTGATCACGTGTGTGCGCGAGGTTACCGGTCTGTTTTGTTGATTTATAGCTCGGCGTTCCGCAAGGTGCTTATTTGGAACCCATTTCCTACAATATATATCTGTTGGCATGATATCTTTCTATAAAGGTTTAGATTCTATCTCATAGCATTTCCGTCGTCCGATCCTAGTTAAATTGACGAAAATCCATCATTAACGAAATACGGAATTGGTCTATCAATCATCATCTATCTTATCTACTCCAACCACTCTATTTACTTAAATTTACTTACATAAACAAAATATTTTTTTCTGAAAATACTTATAGTTTGGTACGTTTACACTTGTTTAACTGGAAGGTAAGGCATAATATATAACAATATATACCTACTTAGAATTCTACGGCATAGAATATATATTAAGTATAGGTTTTCTTAATTTATACAAAAATTCAAACTATTGATTTCCAGTTATAAGAAATCTATCCAAAATATGTACCTACCATCGACATATATTCTAGCGTAGTACATATAAGTATATCGATGGGACCTACCTACCTAAACGTAATTTTTGTGAAAGGGTTCAGATTTTAGTTCGGTTGACGTTCATAAATAATTGAATTTATTTATATGCACCTTGATTTGTCTGGCATCGAACTGTCAGCATCATTCCTATAAGGCCAAGATTCTTTGTGATGATTTCGCATGGACAAATAAAGCATAATATTGCTAGACGGCAAGGAATTAAACGTTGGGTAAGTTAAATAGCGATTTATAAGTAACACAATATAGATGATTGTATGGCGCCACGGCGCGGCGCCGTTAACTTTGAATATTACTGTGGAACAGACGCCAATGGTATTGGGATTGCGACACCGGCCTGCGTGTGCGCAGCCGCAGACCGGACTCGGCTCTAGTCTGGCATGCAATATGCGTTTGTCTCATACGCAATTGATGCAACAAGCTCATTGGAGACGTGCTCGAGTACTTGATTACATTAACTTTATCACTAACGCATCGCGCCAATGTAATTGTATCGATTTTTTAAGACAACGGCGACAGCGCGACCTCAGAAGGCCGCAGCTGCACAAACACATGCTAAATACACGTCGATATATGTCTTTGTAATTACTTTACAAAAAGGGGAATGACATCACTGTACATATTATAAATATTTTACCGTCTTTTCAACATAAATACCACGGTAGTTTGGTACCTAACTCACTCGCGCATTTTATTTTTCAAGCTAGAATTCGGTGAAGTAAAAATAAATTCAATGCTGAGGTTAGGTACGTAACTGTAGATATATTTACTATATATTTAGATTGCGGAAAGCATCTCCCACGCATCCTGCGTTTCTGGCAACTAGATAAAAAAAACACAGTTGTAGGTAAAATGTTTATGTAGTGATCGTTCTAATATACGTAGATAAAGAACTGAACAGAATAAAAACCTGATTAGGAATGACCCAATAAAGCCCAGCCTGTGGGATAGACAATTATTATTTTAACTGTATTCGACCCAAAAACAAACAGGTCAAGCTAAATAAATAAAACCGTTTAAAAATTAGCCACACCTCAATCGATTTGTATAACTTTCTATAGGTATTAGCATAAATGCAGCTTTAAGGTTTAATTAAAATACATAAATAATTTATACCCACGCAGATCTAAAAGAAATCAATTTTCATTTCGATGGAATATATAATCTTCTAAGAATTTTATTGACTATCGCAATGGCTTATGATGGATGTAAATAAGGATCATATGACCCAGTGATCACAAAGGAATCTCAATTTCACTCAAAAACCTCGCTTGACCGGCCGCGGCCGCGACCGCGGTCTCATGCGATTACTCATCGTGACGTCATTGATTAACGTATGGTATGACTAACAAATCCGTAGAAAAATCGAATGTGGTTATAAGGTAAGTGTACAAGAAATAATATAACGTAACAACGACGCTGATTTTACTCGGAACTTTGCAGTAGGTACCATACGATGAAGAAATCGCAGTGAGTCTCCTCGAGTCGTTCGTCGAAAACTGATTGTCCAGCGATTGTAAAATGTGATAGGTGAGGCAGGACAGAGGGCCGCTCGATGTCGAGTCATCGTGTTTACCATACCTTTTTACTTTCGTCAGATGTTCGACGAGTCAGGCCACTTTTAACTACGTATGTTTACTAAGTTATGTAAAGCATGTGTAAGGCTAGCTAACCTTTAAAATATTTACGAAACATTCATCGTCCAAATGATGTTGGTAATTATAAGACATATAAGTACCTACTACGGTAATATAAAAAACGAATTGTTTTTTTTTATTAAAAAGCTAAAACTTATTAATAGGAGGTAGGTATAGTTACAAATAACAATAATGTTATTGAGTCGATGATTACCCTAGAAATGCTCTGCAAAATTCTTGCCAAACTTTACTACCACTCGATCTGTAAACAACGTTAAATTAAGTATAATAAAAATAAATGCAAAGATAATGTGGCTGAAAAGATGCTTTAATAATTATCATAGTACATTCCTGAGATAGGCAGCGGCATGTAAACGACGACGATGGCGACGCAGCGTTCAATCATAAACAAAGGCTTCGAGATGACATTGTGGCCGATACTGCGACAATGGCGTGGAGATGCTACTTTAGATGGATAGGAAAATCAATAAAGAAATCTCCTATTTGAATTTATAATGCCACAAGTATTATAATTTTATTTTATGGCATCTACCTACTTATACGGGACGGTTTAATAGCTTTTTATCTTTTCATACATACCTACCTACCATGCATGTAAGTATATTATAATAGGAATGGTAAGTATCTAATTGTTATGCGAGTACCTAGGTACGAACTCGTCATCTATGTTCTCCATTAAAATGGCGTCTTTATCCAGTGTGTAAAGTTTTACGTAATAAATGAGAGAATTTAGGTGCTCGGTTAGACTTGACTTGTGCTCGGGTTTGTTGTTACTGCTATTAATATCATTGAATTCTCGTATAAACCTACATGATTATCACCTTCATGCCTACCCAGCTTGGCTGTAAGTTATATTTAGAGCGATGCAGAATAAAACATTTCGTAATGGCACGTCATTAACCACAAGCGTGTTGTTTTGGATCGTAATTTATTTATATTTATTGTGAATTGAGATAAATTGATGAAGACGTTGAAGAGTGTCGCGACTCCTTGATTGGTGCCAATATGTTGGACAAGGCCGAGCAATGTCAGAACAATAAAAATAAAGAAAAACCAAAATAAATAACTTTCATTCGATTGTTCGCGTGTTAATGAAAACTTTAAAAACACAGACAGTAGGTACATTGTACGCAATAACTAAGTATACCTATAGAACTCCTAAAGGACAACGTTCCTGTTCAGAAGGTAGGTAAGTAGGTAGGTACTAGAAAGAAATTAAGTGGTCCAATACCCAAATAAGAATCGTTTCTAAATAATACGTACGCATAATATGAGCAAGTGATAATGGCAAGTATTCCGTCGGCAGAACGTGAACGACGATTCGTTGCGGCTGATGTTTCATAGCTTCCTCGTACCTCGTTACCTCCAATACAATGCAACGTTATCTGTTTCATGGCTAACCCAAGGCTATTAATAGTACCTATTTCTGAAAATGCTAATTGATTTATTCCGTTGTAGTCTGTAGTAAGGAACAACTTTATTTTGTTGTTTATTGTAAGTTTAAGACTAACTTTAGGTAGTATTTAAAAACGATATTCCGAAATTAATTTAATATCTACACAATTTAGAAACGGTAAAAATTTTTATTCGTATGATTTAGAAACGAACCAATTATGTAATATTAGCTATGTACCTACTAAGTAAAGCCGTGGTGGCTCAGTGGGTAACGTACCGACTCACGATCATGAGGGTGCAGGTTCAAAGCCCGGCCCGTACCTCTGAGTATTATTTAAAACTTAGATATGTACGGATTCACACCACTGGCTTTCGGTGAAGGAAAACATCGTGAGGAAACTTGCATGCCCAAGATGTCACAATCAAAGGCATGTGAAGTCCGCTAATCCGCAAGAGGCCCGCGTGGTGGACTATGGCCTAGACCCCCTCATTGATAGGGAAGGCTCGAGCTCCTCGGTGGAGACGTGTATGAGCTGATGATGATGATGTGCTATGTACTTAACCGCCTTCAAAAAAATTTTTTTGATTCATCTAGTCCCGCGCCGATAGCCTCCTTAAATTGAGTCAGTGGATTCTATCAGACATAGATAAGTTATGTTTCAGTTCTTCAGATAGGTATATAAATCATAACAATAAACGTTTCCTTAAATTTCTAATGAAGAAAGTAAAATGGGTATGTACTTACCTCTATACATTAACATATATATCATTACATTGTGTACCTACAATATTGAAGATGATATCATTGCTTTAATCAAATTTAAAATATCACTCGGAGAAATCTTTAGACATCCGAAAACCGATAAATGATTTGATTATTGTTTATTTCATGTATAAATAAACGAGTCTCGCTCTCAGCCTCCTTTCACTGATGTCTTTCGGTTCGTACTTAGATGTTGATCGAAGATAAAATAGATCGCACGCAAGATGTCTGAATACTTGCCGAGTGCGGTCAGTTGAGGCTGCGCTCGAGTGAAAATAAATCTTCAATTGGGTCAATCAAATGCCAGACTAATGCATCATCGTAATACTTTAATTGCGCTATTATATATCTAGCTATCCACTTAGGTATTACTTTCTACTATCTTTTTACGGCATGTAAATCATAAAGCAAAGACAAGAGGTATGCAACCATTGTTGTTCGCTGCAATTATCTAGTACAAACTCTCAGATTTCGAGCGAGAATTATTTAGTTCAACTTGTAATGCCAATGTCAGATGACCGATGGGTCGTTCCTTATTACCTACTCTAGAATGCATTTAATTCCGTTGTGGTAAAAGCTGTAGTTAGCACACTTGAAATGTTAGTCAACGTCTAAACGGACAGTAACGGCAGAAAGGATTTTAATGAAATTTGGCGCATATAGAATATGTCTTGGATTAAGTCATAGTAAGTAGGCACCGTATTATCTAAATCATTACCATCCAATAACAATATTATCAAAAATTGGTACTTGCTCGTGCTTATACTAAGCTATACCTACCTACGAACAATAAGTAGCAGAAACCGCAGACTGACGTATCTTGTGTTCTCTGAGTAACCTACTTTATTGTTAGCAAACCAAATCATTTTGTTCAAAAGTAATCTAGCTACTATTCTACTAAAGTAATCCATTATATAGATTCATATGCTTTAGTTACATCATGCGAACGTAATTAAGGTTGTAATTACAATTGGAAAGCCTCCGGGGGCAGGTAACGCATTATTGTAACATGTTCCACTAACGAGTCAAGGTTTTTAACTTGGACATTAATTAACGTGTTATTTATGTTATTGTTGACAGATGGCACAGTTGTTAACTGTGCGGCTAAACAAGTCCGACCAACAGCCACTGGGCTTTCGCCTCCAGGGTGGTAAAGACTTCGGCACACCCCTCGTCGTTCAAAAGGTCAGTTAATGCAGGTGAAACATTCAATTGGGTACAGCTGCTGTATGAGTTCCTTGCATTGTTGCAGTAACTAAGTAATTTTGGTCGTGTACTTATAATGCAGTGACTTTTAGAATCGCCCACATGCAGCTTGTATGTACCTACCTAAGTACCTTCTGTAATGGTCTAAGCGAGGGTGTGTGTATGCGCGTGAACGAGCGATTTTGACAACAAAAAGAACAAAAGCTGCAGTGAACAAACCTTACGAGAGTGGATTTTGATAGAAATAATGTATATTCTGGATACATATACATATACATATACATATATGCATGATACCGCAGACAGACAGATAACTAAGTACTTATACATACTATACATTTATCATATTTTGCGTCTCCGGTAGAAAGAGGATAGCTAACTAGATAATCTCTATATCTACCTAACTCATTCATCAACAAAATTCTCATTAATAAATCTTAGTACCCTCTTTTAAAGCAGGCAAGTCACGCTTCACACCCAATCGTATCGTATCGTAATATGTACGTGGGTACTGAGAACACGACAATTAATCTGAAGGAGCTTTTACAAACTCATTAAACTGTTACCTGACCTGGTTATGAAAGCATTGACACGTTCACAATTAATAATCAGCAGTAAAGCAAAAAATATCGAATAATTTACCCATTATAAAACACTTTAATCGACTAAAGTGCTATTCAGCGGATTTATGTGTGCTATAAAAACATTAATTTTGTAAGTAGCACAATTTCACTAGGTAGCCTCATTTTGGCATCATTAGGTCATTTAGTCGTTATAGGAATCCTTCCTTTCTTCTTCCATTCTATTAATATATCCTACTACTATTATAAAGGCGAAAGTTTGTAAGTATGGATGTATGTATGGATGTTTGTTACTCTTTCACGCTCCAACGGCTGAAGGGATCTGCTTGAAATTTGGCACAGAGCTAGAATATGTTCTGGAATAACACATAGGCTACTTTTTATCCCGGGAACGCGGGTGAAACCGCGGGGAGCCACTAGTCTGTCATATTTCGAAATAAATATTTGTCAATTTTGTTGTTTGACCTAGCTCGGATTATAGGATAACGCCATAGTCTTTACGCTACGAACACGACAGACTTCACGACGGTGTCAAGGGCGACATGAAGATAGTTGGCCCCCACTTAATTATAGTGACTATAGCCGTTGCGATGAGTAATTACAACCGCATTATAAGTGCAAAATGTAGGGCATACTAATTACCTTAACTGGAAAAGCAAAAATGTAAAAAAAATGTTAACTACGGACTGGACTTGCTCAAGGTTTGCCTTTTCAATAATAATGAAATACACCAACACAATTTTGCATTATCCGAAATTATAATGAAAGTACAAATCACAAATCAAATGGTAGATTTATATTTATTGGTTTAATAAGGAATTCTAAAAAGTGTTTTTTTAAAACCAAGTTAATACCTTACTGCATGAAATCATCCTGTTTACAATAATGACAGGATTAACAATAATTTATCCTCAATAACGGACACGTAGCTTACTACTTAACAACTTAAAAATAGTAATTGACATTATGTTCTAGTAGATGGCTAAGTATTTAAGACCTAGAAATAATCGGCTTTTAAACGCATAATTGGGACCGTTCATAAAAAAAATACCCAAGCGAAGGTGTATCTTCGTCAATTTAAACACAAGTTTAACTTTCGTTTATAAGGAAGGAAGTAGAAAAAACAATTGAACGGTATTTGTATTGTGGACCGATCACTCATACTCGTAGATATTTCGAGTCGAGTATGACATCAATAACATATAGCACACCCAAGAGCAGTATAATGATAATGGTCTCCCAAATAACATGAAGGAAACAACTGTACATTTACTGTGCTTGTATTATTGCCGATGGGTTACTTTTGATCCGTGACGGCGATACTTGCTAAACGAGATAGATGTCAAACAAATCATATTTCGCAGTTCATTGACCTAACCGCGGATATATCTCGATGTAATCACAACGCAAATAGATATATGCCGCATACAGAAACATTTACATACATCCACCCATCATACTGATCATACAACCATACGGCAAAAAATTTAGTAGGTACGTAACGGCAATTATCTGGTGATTCACATGCAAATTATGTATTTAGGTTTAGGCATGTTTAAATTTGTATGTTCCTAATAGATATTAGTATCAATATAAAGTTTTATTTGCTAACTCTAGGTCCTAGATGTTAGATTTCTAACGTTTACTTTACGTTACTTTCTAAGATTGTACTACAAAGACATCTTAATACCGTATCTACCGAAGATAGGTAATAAAATATCCAGATAATTAATTCAGAAATTTGATATTTTTTGTCTCAAATCCCTCATTATCTCGAACGACCCAATTTTTATGATCATTTTCGATACCTACTCTCAATAACTACCTACTGACTTACTGCATATTTAATTCACTTCCTGTCTTTAAGCATACTTATATTATTGTTGTTATTATTATTATTAAAAATTTTTTGTTGAATAACTGCCTATTCGACCTCCATCGTCATGAACAGGTCACGATAGTAAGAATAAATCATCTCGTAGGTTTGATTATTGGCACATATCGCTCAAAATTAAAAAGAAAAATACAAAAATGTTTTTTCTTAAATCCTAGCTATGATAAGTCAGGATCACGTTTAACAGAGAAAACCGCATCAAAATTGACCCATTCTTTGAGTATGCATTTCATCCCAATAAATATTGGGAAATATGCCCTATATAAATAGATACTTAGGTACTTGCCTACTTTGCGTTGATTATATTAGTTATAATATATTCTACTTATATTAAAACTTAGTATAACCTAATCATAATTATCTTATCAAATACGTTGGGTGGGTAAGTACAAATGTAAATACGTATTATCGATAGTAGCATGACATAATAATATCATTCTAACATGCGATGTATGTAAGGAGAGTGGAGTCAGACCCCCCCACATCACTAAAGTGATTAGTGCACATGAAGTTCAAAGGACGCTATAAGTTAGTCACCTAGATATGATATTATCTATTATTTATAATGTCATTAGTAAAATTTATTCTGTAATTTAGTAGGAAATTACTCGCACTATTATATACATACCCTAAATATATAAACCAAATAAATATTTTTATTTATTCTGATATATGATAGATAATAATTACATTTCAAAAGTTATTCAATTCAAACTCCTATAAAACTTAAGAATTGTGTACTTAGGTACTATTTAGTGCAATCTATCGGAAACAATAATAGCACGCAACAGTAGCTTTTATATGTAGGATCTGTCTATCGGCTTGTAAGGTCATAAATACAGTGGGATTATTCTTTTCAAAATACCTATGATGGAACGTTGATCTATATACCTAAGGCCTATTTGGCTGCTTCCGAGGGCCTTTTGATATAGAAGGCCTCCCTCCATTTAAGACAAAATGAACAATAAAAGAAATTATATTTTTATTTTTTATTGTTACTGTCCACTATAAGCCTAAAGCATTGTAGGCTATAACTAGTTTCAGCCCAGTGCCACCCAGAATCACGGTCCGCCACTGTAGGTAAATGTATGGCTTAGCAGTTCCACTCATATTAACCGGAATGCTTAAAAAGCTGAGGGTCAATTCCGCTAAATCACAACGCTAGACCTCCGATTTCATTTCGATAACGGTTCGTTTCCAATCCGCATTCTGTTGTAACCAAAAAAGCTATTCTACTATTTACATGCACACATTTCGATTGTAACGAAAACGTTCCATTATCGTTTCGATATTGGAGCGATACCTCACGCAGCAGTGTGGCCTCATAAAAATGATATAAGTTACAAAATTATTTACAATATTTATTTAGGCATATTAATAATAATAGTTATGTCATAAAAGCTTAAGGCACGTTGTTTTAGTATTTATCAATATTTAACTGATTTAAAAGAACTACGAACTGCGTCTAGAAATATATTGTTACGCACCGCTGCCTTCAACCCTAAAATATTATCATATTTAGTCTGTGGATGATGGATGGAGCGGCACTGGCTTGGCACTATTGGATTTTTTTTGCTATATTAAATAAATTTAAAAAAAATATATAAAGTTTGAATATTCAATTTTTTTTGAAGAATGAAAATATCTGTAATGCACTTAAATTTGAATTTGAGTTTTACAATATTTTACCACACTCAACAAGTAGGCACTCGAATTATTAGCAAACTTTTCATATGACAATGTTTTATTCATGTCAATCTTAATTTGTCAAAACAAGATAGCCAATAGCCATCTGTCTGCGATCTAAATAAAGAAGAAGAGTGTCCGTTTCAAATTTTTTGTTTATTTGAAATATCTATACTATAATAATATTATAAAGAGGAAAGATTTGTTTGTTTGTTTGTTTGTTTGTAATGAATAGGCTCTGAAACTACTGGACCGATTTCAAAAATTCTTTCACCTTTGGAAAGCTACATTATCCCCGAGTAACATAGGCTATATTTTATCCCTATATTCCCACGGGAACCGGAACTACGCGGGTAAAACCGCGCGGAGGCAGCTAGTATTACATAAAATTACAGTTACATTGTAAATATTGATATAAGTATGTATTTAAAAGTATTATAGAAGCTTAATTTGGAATCAGATTGGCCGTGTGTGATAAATGTCCCAGGATATATATTTTTTATTATTATTTTATTGATCCATGTTTGGAAATATAATATTAAGTATTTTGGTATATAGTATTTCCTATAGTATTTTAATAATTTGGGTTTGGTAGTATTCAAATGACTATCTTAACTTAGTCTCCACATCAATACCATCGGATCGTAAATTCATGGGCATATGAGGTCTAAGCTCATGAATTAATAATCTGGCATTATGTTTACTCAACCGATAGGTTTTAACAAACTCGCGGTCTGTTAAATCGAAGGCGTAATTACTTTGTCTTGTCACAAGATTTCTACTTTTCACTCTTCCGAGATCCACCTCGTTGGCGAGTTCTACAAAATCCATGTAAGACATCATTTTGACGAAACGAACGAGAAAAAGTTACTTCAAAACTACTTTTGTTCAAACGTTGCATTTGACACATGAACGCACGATGTTCGCTTGCGTTTCGTTTACAATCTGTCAAAATCTTTAGTGGAATATGACTTAACGTTCGTCGGTCGTTCGACCAATTTAGCAGAATGGGACTTTTGATGTTTCGAACGAACGCCAAGCGTTACCAGATTGGAAACGAATTATAATCTTTGGTGCATTAGTGGAATACGAAAACGCGTAAAAATCATCGTTCGCTTGCGGTTCGTTTGCGATATGGCTATAATTTTTTAGCGGAATTGCCCCTCTGATCATGATCACTGCCGCTGGGTTATAATATTACACAACTATTCGGATTCTGTCGTTTATGGAACACAATCTGAGTCACGTACTTGCATGGATTTGTTTTGAAATTAGAACACAAAGCGACGACGGCGGCGGCGACGACGCCTTCTGCGGATTATCGCTATTGGTAGGTAGGTACTACCTACAGGATAGAATACCTACCTAGGACCTAAAGTAATAGACTAGGACATAATGTATCTAATGGCTTATTTGACTTTTACCAGTTCCAATAGCGCTGGATGGGTTACATTTATACACTTTTCTATATTAATCCGATGTTTTTTAAAGATTTTCCGTTTTTTAGGGTTTTAGCCTAGAATAATAAAAAATACTACCGGTTTATGAATTTGATATCAATAAACACATGGAAAATTAAATGCAAGTTAGGTAGCGTACCTGTTTTTGTATTATGAAGGAGAAGCTGCAAATCGTGCGAAGCGTGTTCTTCATCTGACTCCATATATAAAAAAAACATAGAACACAAACAATAAAGGAAATATAATATGGAATGGCCTCGCACGGTCGTGGTTGCATATAATTTCTCGTTCTTGTAGTTCTCCAGCCTTATATGGCTTGCGCGTGCGCCGCCGTTCTGAGGGCACTGCCATTGAATTAAGAATATAGGCTACAGGATTAATGAACAGGTTTTTTAGTTAAATAACAACCAGTTTATTAAAAAAATATATACAAAAGTTTTACAAAACATGTAAAACATGTTGTGCAGTAGCATTGACATTTCATTATCTTGTCGGAAGTTAACAGTTAAGTGTGCCAGAACTCCAGAATATTACATATATTTTACGCAAGATACCTTCTCAATGGCAGTTAGTCTCCACAAGAAACTCCACTAAATTATATGATATGTGGTAACAACGATCATCGCAGGACATACATCATGTAACATCCACAGTTCCACATGTAGGTAGGTAAGCGTAGAGAAATTCTTTGGCACGACGGTCAGGTGGCCGAGGTCACTGCAAACCTTGCTACTAACTAACAGAAGGTTGTCTCGCGTTTTTATATGTGGAATTTACAAATCCGACAGCTGACTGATATCTTGCTACCTTCAACTCAACTCAAATCGCGTTGAAGTCGTTTAAAAATTTTGAAATATACAAATAAATATAATTAATTTTACTCTTATAAATTACTATTACTTTATATTTTTTTCGAACTTCTTTTTTGACCTAGTACTTAGGTATGTATATACTCATAGACCTATAGGGGAAGAGTGCTTAAGATGGCATAGTCAGATAAGATGACACATCTTTATATTTCGTTTAATATTCGCCCCAAAGGTGAGTACGTGACGTTTTACAGAGTACCTATTAGTGGCGCTAGTGGTGAAGTGCAATATGACGGAGACTGACAGTGCGTTGCAAAATAGTGAACGTTTTTGTGATTATATAGTGAGAAAAAAAATCCAAAGCTTTCGATTGTTGGTGGAAATTCATATAAGATGTGAATATTTTCGTTTGAACTAATATTAATTATAAACAGTGATTAATGCATGGCCCAAATATTACTAATAACGTGTTCTAACCTAAAAGATTTTGTGACGATGTTTGCATGAAACTTTTGTTTACTATTTGGTAAGATGACATACTAGACATCGGTATAAGATGACATATATGTCATCTTGCCTTTATTAGGCGGTCGTATGCCTATCTTTTTTATTCGGCACTAACAAGATTTTCATCCAATTTAATCTACTGGCTAAGTTTGACATCATTGTATAATCTCTATTTTTGCACTGCTGAGTGGGACCCAAAAAGAAAAAAAAAATTGTTGGATAAGACGACATACCACATAAGGTCTGAGATGACATAGTGTGTCATCTTTCCCTAGTCTTGTGTCATCTTACACACGTGGACCTAAGTGCATTTAATGTTGTTTTTTTTAATTTATATTCAGTCGATTGCTCTAAAACTATAATACTTTTGTTAATAAGTGATTACTTGAATATATCGTAAGGTTTTGATCTCACTATGACTTTATTTATTTTGAATATTTGGTTTGAAACAAAAAGTATGTCATCTTAAGCACAATTCCCCTAAGGAACATATTCTGTCTAGATGAAAGTAGGTATGGTAAATGACCCAATGGTGGCCAGTTTAAGAAAAAGAAAACTGGTTTATGTGAAATATTACCAAAATTGTGAAAGTTTCAGCACTGAATATAGTGAAACTGTAAAGTCCAGTCCTTATTTAATATTTGTAATGTGTTACGCGTGAGATACGGCAAAGCTGGATTCAATTAATTTAACAAATAAAAGTTGTAGTTTTGTGACCCAGTCTTGGACAGGGAAAATTCATTAATGGATACCCCAGTCTTAGTCTAAGTTTATCTTTATTTTATGGTTAACACATAAAACAAGACTAATTTTGATTTTAATTAAGCAATACTATTTTACAAGTGAAACTTTCTGCTCACCGCCTTAACGATCCTTAAGAAAAGCCGTCGTTGTCAATTTCAAATCACCTTACACTTTGTATTCGCGCATATTTGTACATATAACTGACTGAATTGAATAAAACGTTAAACTTAGATAGTTCGATGTCTAAAGTCTATGTCACAGTGATCCGAATGTAAAAACATTCGCTCATGTCCGAATTCTAGATGTTTCTTTCAATTTTTGGCCATTACTGGTACCGTGGCCACCACTGGTACACTTACGATACCTAAGTATATTGTTTTACATAATAAATAATGTTTAAAATAAAGTAGGTAAATAACCTCATGGGTAGCAATAATATCATCAGTTCTCATAGGTGTGAACGTCTGTCATGTGCCAAGTTCATTGCGAAATTATTTCTGGAAATCTGTAGGTACGTAGGATTTTTGTTATCTTAACAGCTGCATTCGTTTGCCGCTCGGAAAGTTTTAAAAATAGCCTTGAGCTTTTAGCGTATTCATAGAGTTCCTCTTTCAACATGCGATTATTTTTCATTTTTGTACGCTAAAGTAGGTAGGTATAGCAGTGCGAACCCAGACGACTTTGCGAGCGGTGATCTCATGTACGCTGACGTCACCACAGCTTCCTTCCGCTCCCGCTCCTACCCTACATTCCATATTTAATACGCTCTATGGTTTTAAATGGGTATATCTAGGAATCTGGAACGCCTAGCAACGAGATATGTACATGCTTGTAGCCTGTCATCTATTTACCTATGTATATTCAATCTAGACTATTTAATTTAGTTCATCGAGTATTTTTTTAAGTTTTGCGGCCAAACCAAAAAGCCCACTGTCACCTGTCACTCTAGTTGGCAGTGTTATGTGATTCAAATACCCAAACAAAATTCCTTTCAAGGTATTTTAGCCTAAAAAATGGTGTACATTTCTCCAGGTGAACGGAGGCAGCGCGGCAGAACGCGCTGGTCTACAAGCTGGCGACGCGCTCATCAAAGTCAATAGCACCGACGTTTACACACTGCGACACCAGGAGGCGCAGGACGCCATCCGCGCCGCCGGAGGGGCCATGGAGCTCACTGTGCAACGGTAAGCTCAACAGAACATGCCCATGAACAATTTAATCAGCCACGAACATCTCTTTAGTACAACAATAAAATCATCGAATCATATTTATCGCAATGATGGGCTAGGGATCCAGGCCTATGATAGATGCTCACACCCCACCATTAACCATATCGATAAAAAAGGTAAAATATAATGACTGATGATCACCGTATCTAAAATCCCCATGTTTATTATGACGGGTAAACGGTCAAAATTAGTTTGCTGTCAGATTAGGTTACTTCTCAATCAACACAAGAATTATTCCGCGAAGGTGATATAGTAAAAATGCTTTATGTAAAACAATCTTGCAATCTAACTTGTAATTGTAATTATTACAGTGGTGGTGGTACATGGCGTCCAGCGGTGACGCCGACGGGTAGCCTGCCCAGGCCCGGCTCACGCCCGCTCGGCGCCTCTCCGGCTCCGGTCACCACGACATCCCTGAAAGCCACGCCTCAACCGTCGCGCGCTTTTGGCTCTGGCCACAACAATGTTGCCAAGCCTTTTGGCTACGTAAGTTTAACAAAAATATTTATATTATAGCGATTCACCTGTGTGTCCAAACTTTATTAATCTTCAGTCACTTTTTCCTATACTATTTAATATAATACGAATTTTGACACAAAAATAATTCGTGTGTTGATGATAGGACCCCAGATGATTAAGTGTCAGCCTCGTAGGTAGGTATATTTTATTTTTTGTTGAGTAAGTAATTAGGTCGTGTAGGTTAATGGAATGCCTAGTCTGAGACTACATAATATCCCACCATTATAAAGCAGGTCAGTAACTTGATGAAGAATTCCCGTTTAACGAGATATTCCTGTTTCATTGATAATAAAAGGATGAAAGCGGTCTTCGAACTTGAAACTGCCTCATACCTACACCTACATAGCACACATTTATTTATTTAAATGTTTTCTTTACATTTACCTATATAATATAGTATATTTCGTTACAAGTGCGGAAAGGCTGTCATTGCGAAGAGTTCCGACGAATGACTACCCGAGCCGCGGCGCAGCCGAAGGCGAGGGTTGGCAGTCAGAACAAGTTGCAATGACGGTTCCGCAAGTGTACTGAACGACTATTTTTAATACAGTTGCGAAAAAATAAAGCAATTTAATAAAATAATAAAAACACAATAAACTAAACACGCAATGAAAATTTCTGGAAAATGGCGCCTACGGTTGGCGCCATTTTATAAGCAGAGTTTTATTTTTCTTCGCCCATTTTGCTAGGCAAAGGGAACTATCTATACAGCTTAGTCTTCAGTATATTTTTTTTATTGATATGAAATGAAAATGTAATTTAATGAGATGAAATGAAACCTAACCTAAATCATTAAATCTGATATTGAGATAAATTACAAGCTTCTTTTTAAAAATATACGTATTTGTATTAATCATAAAAACTCTTTAGTAAATTCTTCCTTCATGGTTGGTTTTTCTTTTTAATAGACATTATTTTGACAGTTGGGAAAGATGTTCGCACGAGTTCGGGAAAGGTAAAAAAAAAGCACTAGTGTGTAATAGGCCACTTTCCGAACGCTATACGTCCCTGCAATGCACCACTTTTTGAGCAACTGTATTAAAAATTAACTTTCTTAATTCTCTTATTGGTCGTCCATGTTGTAATAGGTACTAAGTACTTAGGTATCAGCGTTGCCAGATATATTTTTTGCCAAGTCGGGATTTTGGAACTTTTTGAGTGAAAAAAGCGGGATTCTTTCGCCGAAAGCGGGACATAGTAAAATAAACATATATAATCAAAAGTTTTTAAAATATTTATCTTTTTATTTGAATTCAAATTACGTTTATGTGACAATAGATAGTAAAAATATCCATAAAAATTGTATTTTAATAAAAATATGATTTTTTGCACGCACGGTCAAGTTATTCCCGAAAAGCGGGACTGAGCCTGTCCCGCGCGGGACATTAAAATTTGATTTAAAAATCGGGACGTCCCGCCAAAATCGGGACGTCTGGCAACGCTGTTAGGTATATTACGTATTACGTCATATATGTAATAATTTAAATGTATGTGATATATTCATTGAGTGAGTGAAGCTGATAACTTTGTTCTTATGATTGCAGATGAACGGCAGCGACGCTGTAAAGAGTATAGTGAACAAGCAATATAACACGCCCGTGAATATGTACAGCGACAAGACGATTGCCGAGACTCTGTCGGCGCAAACTGAGGTGCTTGCGGGAGGCGTTCTTGGGTGTGTACCGTCTAACCTTATATCGACATAAATACATCCCGAGAGAAATCTTTTTATCCCTTCTCTAGGTTTCAGTCATATTAGTTTTTAACTATACTAATTTATCTATATCCCCTATCTATCAACGTTTGATTACATCAGTTATATAATTAGCACTTAAATTGTAGATAATATCTGTATTTTGCATTAGGCTCCGTGTGTGTGATTTACGACAATAAAATGTAAGGTTCGATTGTGATTAATTATAATAGATATATTTATAAAGGTTTGTTCCTAAAAAGCTAAAGCACGCCGTCGTAAGAATTAAATGTTGTAATAATATGCCAATTTTAACTTAAAAGAGTTTTTGTTTGACTGGCAGAGTAAACTTCAAGAAAAATGAGAAGACTTATGATGCCGAAAAGAGTGCAGTCTTCAAAGTTCTGCAAGAAGAGCAAAACGACCCCGAGCCAGGTATATATGGAAGGGTGTCTAGTGATCATAAGAAAATACCAAACAAAATACTTAATATTTTATTATGATCATACCGTAACCGTATACATTTACTTTGTGTTATCATTATGTAAATACACCTATCATCACCCAAATCCGTAAAGAAATATGTGTTTCCCAAATGAAACGAGATAATTCATTGTTCCGGAGATTGAAAAAGTTGCGCTGACTCAGTAAAATTTGCTATGACCGAAATTATATTCGTAATTAAATAAAATTCGATATTGGCACATACCTAGTAGAGGTGGCCCCGGCAAGCGCCGCCCCGCCGCCGCCGGCGAGCGGCCTGCGCCACGTGACGGCGCCCATCACTCGCCCCGATGCTCCCATCAACAATACGGGGGGATTGCCTCCGGGACAGAACATTTGCGAGGATTGCGAAAGACTCATTACGTAAGTCGGACAACACGCGCGGGCCGACACGGTTGCAAAAGTCGCAAACTTACACGAATCCGAGATCAGAGTATTAAGGGCATGTCGTTTTATCCGATCGCTAGGGACCAATCAATACATCGGCAACGAATTCTCGTGTCTAAATTTGTTATAAATTAAACACCTTCCTGTTGTGTCTATTCCCCAGTGAAACCTCTCATCAAATCTTTGTGATAATCTTATATGAGTATGAACTTATCCTAAATCTTAAGTGGAAAATTTTTATGTTTTGATTTGACACCCAACGTTTTGTTGTAAGTATTCCCACCGCAACCTAGACTCCGATCGCAAATCGTTCCGATAAATAACACCCCGATCTTTGTGTTGAGACGCAACTCTATGTCTCTATTCTGAATGATTGTGATAGTTTCGGTATTTAGGTACTAAGTCCGTGGAGCTGCAGATGCGAGCATGCAACTTTGTATATAACTTAAGTCGAAGTTTCCGAAAGTCCCGACTCCTGCTCGAGCATGTGATGTATAATGGTATGTTGCGGGCCGACAGAGCCTTGTCACTTTTACTCGCGTGCGAGCGTGGCGCGCGCCGGCACGCCGTGCAGCCTCCACCGCACGCACCGGTCGCGCTCGCGCACGCCGCGCGTCACGTTCTCGCCGCAGCCGAGCGCGGCGTCGCCGGGGCCTCGCGCCTCCACCGGCACGCAGACGCCCGCGCCGGCGCAGGAGCTGCTGGCGCCCGAGCCGGCGCACCGGCCCAGCCTGCCGGTGGGCTGCCACGAGGTGCTCCCCGACGGCCGCGTCGCGTTGGGCGCGCCCGTGCCTGCCGCGGCCGGCTCACAGCAGCAGACCAACTCGCTGCCTGTCGTCAACGACACGCCCTATTGCTCCGATTGTAATCGCTACATTATGTAAGAGGCGTCTCAAGGAATGCCTAGACGTGTTTGCGACCGTGTCGACCTGTGCATTAGTTCTATCGTAGAATTGAATATTACCTATTAGTAGATGTTCTTCGTGTTACCGCTTCTCTCATATTTATTTTTGTAAATTATCGTAAATATATAGAAGCCGTAACATTGAATTAAGTACAGATATAGCGTTTATCAATACGTAACTAGCTCAAGTACAAGTACCTACATATTACGTATTTTTTCTGGAACCCGAACCATATCTGCGCTTAATGCCTGTTACTCATGATTCTCATTAATAAATACATCGTCTTCATCATTAGGCATATATAATTTAATAATAAGGCCTTATGAAATATTTAGAAAAGAGATATGTGAACGTAGTCATCTTAACTGTATAATTTCACTCAGCATGTCATCATTTCACTACATATTTCTAATTTCTACAAGGCTGGTACCCGCGATTAGATATTGCTAAAATGTGTAAGTATATAAAAAATATGACATTGTTCCGATAAAAACGATTTAATTCCAAGATAACTTGGGATGCAGTCAGTTTAGTTACGAAGATATATGTATAATCTACAAATTAAACGATCTTTGTCTTTAGGTATTACATAAAAGGTATTATACAGAATAGTAAAGTAGTAATAATAGGATTTGTAAAAAATATGTCATGCATAAAGTAGGTATCGTACGTCTGAGCAATGGCCTTGTATAAATTAGAAATACTTCTACTTGGTACCATTTCATCGCCCATTTATTTAGATGAGCACCTTTGTTAGTTGCTTTTGCAGAACTGGTGAATTAGCACGAGTTATTCGGTGAGCATGTTTGTAGTGTGTTAAATTTTATAATAAAAAGTATTAGTTCCAGTGTTTTTAATATATTTGTAGGTATGTATGTATATAGGATTACATTCCATTACAAAATAATGCATAGATACAATGTGTTTATAGAAATAAGCATGCAGGAGGATCCAACTAATGGCTTAATATATTAACAGTGGCGTATTCGTGCGCATCAAGGACAAGAACTTGCACGTGGAATGTTTCAAGTGCTCTACGTGCGGCTCATCTCTCAAGAACCAGGGCTACTACAACCTGAACGGAAAACTATACTGCGACATCCACGCCAAGCTGGTCGCTCGTCAGAACCCGCCTGCGCCCAATTACGACCCCGTTACTGTGCAGCCGTAAGTTATTCACTGCTCTTAATCATAACAAAAATAAACAAAAAGTGTGAAATATGTATAGCTAAGTATATTATTTTAATAAAACATTTTCTGTGTACAGTGGCAACCGAATTCCTACCAACGCATATTCGACACCGTTGCCGCCGATCGCAACCAATAACTACTCAAATGGGTCATCCTCAATGTTTAGCGTAAGTATTACCTACCTACGGTAAAAAAGATAAAATAGTACCTATATTTTATTATCATTTATGCGTAATTTTTATGTTATTTGTTTTCATTGGCAGCCTTCGAGTAACATATCAGGCCCGAAGCCGTTCGGTTCGTCGATCGGATCTGCGTATTCGCCGTCTCTGTCACCGCGTTCGGCGCCACTATCGCCAGCCGCTCGGCCGGTCGCGGCGCCCGCGCCTGCCCCCGCGCCCGCGCCGGCGCCACTGCTCGCGCCCGCCCTCGCTCCGATGTCGGTGCCCGCTCCGCCACCGGCGGCCCCATTTGCACCCAGTAAGAGAGTTACTTTTGCTATTTAATTTTTACTTAGGTGCACCGCAACTAAGTAAACACATTGCGAATGGTGGTTAAAAAAACGATTCAATTATTGTATAGCCAAGCCGCGGAGAAAGCTCATGTCGTTGCGATATTATATCGTCCCTATACCACCGGGAGACTTTTCAAACATTAATTGAAAAAATTACTTAGTAAATAAAATTTACCATATAAGAAAGGGAAACCAAATATTTTTTTAACCTTATTATCTAGAAAAATAAGTTTATAATGAAAATATTTTTATTTGTATTGAATTTCAATGAATTTTGGTCTCTATCTATATATAATCTATATCTATCTATATATATCATGATATATATCTATATATCATGTCTAAAATACATAACATATTATAACAAAATTTAATAAATACTTTATACTTACTCCACGGGAAGGATTCATGCAGTCGTATATTAAGTAATCAAATCAAGGTCTCTAAGTTACAGTCCATGTACTATTTCATTGTATTTTAATGCAGCTATGTTCTTCTACATCTACCCAGCATTTTTAATAAGTTTGATTCTACTCAGTGCAGGTATTATAATTTAAGATTACTTAGTAAGGCTATATCTAAGTGTTTAAATATTTAGGCATTGTTAGGTACTATCTGCTTAGTCTCAACGCAGACATGCTTCTACATTTTTTATTTTATTTAATGTATTGCAATATAATCCAAGGGTAACAGGTCCATTTAAATTAAATAAATGTTTCAATAATGATTTATTTTTTAACAGAGATCCCAGTGTCCATTTTTAATAAAGGTAATTTTATATAGGTTTTATGAATAAGAACAGCTCCGCTTATATATTTACTGTTGCTTGTAAATATAATGTTTTTATTTAACGTGAATGCGCTGCGTAGTGCAATCAATATCATTCGCAGCATTAAAATAACTACCCCTGGCACTGATTTTATTTTTCAAATTCATGCGTCATTATTACATAGAATACACGTCTCTTATCATCGAATTTAACCTTTTTGCTTTACAATTTTTTTTTATTAGGTATATATAGCTGTCATACTTAATTTGTTAAGTCCTAGACTCTTCAACTTCACTAATGTATTACTTTCATCTATTTTCTTCCTCCACCTCGTAACCTAATAAAACGTACTAATAGCGCAAAATGTGAAAAGCATTGTGTGGCCCCCACCAAACCCTCCCGAAGAAGAATCATCTCATTTTGACCATAATTCAAAATCAAATGACAGCAATATTCGTAAGGAACCAGTTGTGCAATCGAGAGCATTGCAACAAGCGGCTGAAAACCCGAATTTAGATCCAGCTTATCAAATTGCCAACTATCAACAAAAAGCGTCAGAGAAAAAGATCGCATCATCAGAGCAACGAGAACAATTTTCTTCAAATGTTTCTTACTCATCAGCTGCTTTGTCGTCTGTAACCTCTTCTTCATCTAAGTCAGAATCAATCGTAAAAAGTAAACAATCGGAACTAGTAAAAGAGACAACTAGCTGTACTGTACAATCATTCTCTGCGGAATCATCGTCCAAAAGCGAAAGCTTGACAGTATATAAATCTCAACCTAACCCCAATGTTCAAAAAATTCAAAATTCAACGGAAGTTATTGAATGTGATAAAAAATCGGAGACATATGAACAAGCTAAGAAAATTGCAGAAAAATCAATTAGTAAAGAAAATAAAGAAACAGTTGTCCATGAGCATCAAGACGTACAGTCTAATATAGAAAATTATATTGAGCAAACTCCTAAATCAACTCAAGAAGTAACTGACATTTCATCTAGTTGTGAAATTTCACAAAGTAACATTAAAAAAGAATTAAACCAGTCGTTCAGTCAACCATCGGAGCATGGACCAAGATACAATAGTCAAGCTAACACAGAGCAAAAATCACAATATATGGAAATTAATAGCGGAGGTTCCACGGAAATTAACAAAAACATCATAGAAGAAAGTATTAGGAATTCAGGAGCAGTGCAAGGAACGACATCAGCTTATACAAATATTTCTGAAAACGACCCCCAGTATTCACAATTTTCTTTGGTAGATGCTTTGACTACCGCTCCGGACCGACCGTACTCTCCTTTACCCTCTCCTTCACAGCCTTATAATTTACCCCATACAAACACTAGTGATAATGAAACAGCAAACCCGACTCCAACTCCAAACCCAACTCAAATATCAAATCCCTCAGAAACAAACAACACACAACTACTTCTACAACCATCCCCAATACTGACTCCACAACCGAAGCGAGGAATAACTCCTATTCCACCTATCAAAACATATAATCCACCAGAAAATAGAGAAGCCCCAATACCTTTACCCGCAGAAACTAAGCCATATATTCCTCCTGATTTTAAGATCAACATTGAACCAAAAGTTCCAAGAGAGATATCTTCATCACCAATGATAGACGCTTTAACCACAGCTCCGGATCGACCTTTTACTCCTATAATTCAAATTCCACCTCAAGAAATTGAAAGATGTTCTCTAAGAGATGCCCTTACTATTGCTCCAGAGCGATCTTATAGTCCTTTAAATATAATGAATCAGTCAACTCATTATACTGCTACTTCAACAGCTATGCATGTACAATGTACATCATCGGATATAGTGAGACCTATTGCAACACAAACTTCAACTCAAATGATTGATTCTATGCAATCTGAGTTTTCGACTTTGCAAAACACTTCGAAATTGCAATCCTCAACCGAAATGTCGGCATTTAGGCCGGTGGCAAAACAAAATTACCCACCTTCACAACCTGAAGAATTTTGTAAATTGACATCGTTCCAGCCAATGAGTAACGATATAAAATCAGGGTTTACAAGTTCTATTTCAAACAAACAAGAAACAGTTATTTCAGAATCGATGTCTTCTTTTACAAAGAGTAGCTTGAATAATCAAGGGTTTTCGTCAGTAAAGTCGGCTCAAAACTATTTTGAACAGTTAGACAAAAAGGAGTCACTTACTTCTACAGCTGTAAGATCTAAATCTGGTTTACACAAAGCTGACAATATTCCTTCTTATCAAAAGAATTTTGATCAACTTCCATCTCAAAGAGGTATAACACCAGAACTTTGTAATTCACCTGCTATATATCAGAGACCAGTAACACCTACTACTGAACCTCCGAGAAAATCAAGGGAACGATCTCAGGAATCAAGAGCTAATTACATGGTTTCACAAATTCCAACATCTCAAACACCGCAATATCAAACACCACAATATCAATCACAACAAAATTATTCCAGACACACTCCTGTTCAGCAACCAATACCCCAATTCTATAAAGATACTCCTATTTCTATGACTTTCCAACCCGTATCAGATGAACATTATTTGAGAACTTCACCAATGCGCAGCAGACCTACAACTCCAAGTTTAATTAACAAACCAGCGCCTATTGTGCCTCATTATCAGATGAACCTAGTAGCTGTGGAACATTTGGCACCAGAGAGTCATTTATATGAGCCGTCAAGCCCAGAAGTCAGTCGATCGCCGACACCCAAGCCAAGATCTAGATCTCCAGCGCAGGGACCACCGCCTAACCCTTTGAAAGCCCAAGCCCCTCGGATCAGAGAAACTGCTTCCCAACCGCACATGGGTCATTCACTACTCTCACAAGCAACTTCAAACCTTCGTAAAGAACACGAATTAGCTCAACGAGATATACAAACTTGCGTGGAATTCGGTGAAACTCCTAGTAATAAGCCCTGGGCCCAAGATCAGCCATCAGTAATTAAAGAACAAATACATTCTAATGTTGGTTACCAAAGTGAAAATTATAACAGAGGCGATATGAAAGTCAAAGAAGATTCGTTATATCAACAAAATTATGGCCAAAGACAAATGCAATCTCAAAATATTTCAGAACACGGCAATACAACCGTCCAAACTACTAGAAAGACATTTGAGGAATTTGAACGGACTCAATCCGCCAAAACTATTGAAATACGAAAAGGAGGTTATTCAACAACTGGTTCACATCAGCGATTTGACTCTAATGTTCAACCTTACAATATTAATGCTAAACAAGTTTTTCCGCCTCCTGTCATGAGTTTGTCTACACCCCAACCGAGTTCATCTCATAACATAACTAATGAAAATGTTGCCTCTGCAAGTAGAACCGTAGAAAATTATCAACCAAAGCCTTTGATTTCTGGTGCTAACCAAAGTCCAGTGTGTGATCCTACCCCATCAACAGGTCCGAGTGTAGGAGCTACCCCTCGTGGCAAAACTTTTGGTGTATCTTCGGCTCCCAAACGTGGAAGGGGCGTCATGAATAAAGCAGTTGTGCCTGGTGCCCGTGTGCCCCTTTGCGCTTCCTGCAATGGGAATATTAGGTGACACAATGATATAAGAACTTGATGTTGTTTGCGGGTGATACTGCATGCAAGAGTGGAAATTTAGCTTTAGTCATATATTATGTAATAAAATATAGTTTTAATGTGTGTGTTTGAAAAATGTGTTCAACTTTAATAACAATAATTACCCTCATAAAAAATACTAATATGTAATGCTTTTAACGTGTGTCTTGTTTTCATTTTTCTAACAGTTAACGAAACGCTGACTGCGAGCAACTCACATAAAGCGGAATTTAAGAGTCAAGCAGAAGAAAGGCTTATTAGAAAAATGGCAAAAATGGCACTGAATGGTTATGAAATTGGGATCCAGAGAAAAATCAAACCTGCCGATCATATTCAATCTATGGCTAGCAGAATACAGGATACTGTAGTAACTAAACACCCTCTAAATGCTGACAATTTATCGTCAGGAGAGAGTAGTCGTGATAGCACCCTAAGGCGACCACAAAATAAAACTCTCGAAAGAGGTTATAAGACACAGGACATTGGTATACAGAATATAGGTGATAAAATCAAAGACTCAATTATGAGCAATCATCCTTCGACTACCAATTTTAGCAATACTAGCCCTGTACCGCCACCATTACCAAACTCTCCAATACCGACATTCAATGCGCAAAGTACACCAATCGGACATTCTATTAACACTTTAAACACAAAGAAACAATCTGATTTTATTCCTAAAAATCTCAGCAGTAGCTTCATGTCAGATATGCAAGTCATAAGCAATGTCGATAAATCTCTCAGCGGTAGCGGTTACTCAAGCAGTGATGATTCTAATAAAGACAAATTCGAAAACGGTTATTCTAATACTCTTCGAAAAAAAACCGGCTTCGATAAATGCTCTTTCCTTAATGGAATGAATACAAATAATGAAATCAACAAATCTGAAATAAAGTTTGATAACAGCTATTCAAACACTCTTAATAAAAGAAAGATTTTCGAGAAAATAGACTCCGGCAACGACTCAAATTGTTCTAAAGAAAATGGTACAAAAGTAGGAGATAATAATATTACTAACACTAATGTTTGGAATAAATCTAATCAGTCGTTAATTATTGAAAATGGGATTGGAAAAAATAATGCTGCCCATCATGACGAGGAAGACTTAAAGAAAAAGGAGTTGGCTAATAATTTATATGATAATACGTTGTATACCTGTAAAATCGACACTAAGTACGGTACGAACGGTATAAATCAACAATTTAAGACGGGGTCTGATAATTTAGACGTATCTGCCGATGAAACAAAAGATTGTGTTAAAATTGAGAAGAAAGATGAAGATGAATCAGAAGTAATTGTCAAACGAAGACAGAAGAAGCACCCGAGAAACGACGATGGTAGAAGAGACTCCCATATTATTGCACGACCGTTAAGTACAATGACATCGGTCGACATAGGCGACATAACCGACGGAGTATATCCATATGTATGTCATAAATGTGACAAAGCAATAACAAGGTAAAGTAACAGCAATTTTAATATTACAGTTAGGTAATATTCTACGCATACGATTAAAAGTAAGTGCAAATAGTTAAAGGCACGCTGTATACATAAAGCACGAGTGTTGTTTTAAAATTTTAACATTATTAACTGCATTTCGATAATAGTGTTTTCTTGAGTTACAATTGATTTTCTAAATATTATATTTTATTTTAACAGTTGAGTACTGTTTTAATTTAAATTTATCATGCACAGAGGACCATTCATTACGGCACTCGGACGCATCTGGTGCCCTGAGCACTTCATATGCGTGAATGCTACGTGTAGACGTCCGCTGCAGGACATTGGTTTCGTTGAGGAGAACGGTCAACTCTACTGCGAATTCTGTTTCGAACAATACATTGCACCCGCTTGCGATAAATGCCACGCTAAAATTAAGGGCGTAAGTACTGCTCCTCAGCTTGCTATCTATTTTTAAGTGAAGTACCTACCTAATTAATCAATGCCTTTATGAATATTGCATTACAGGACTGCCTAAATGCTATTGGAAAGCATTACCACCCGGAATGCTTCAATTGTGTATATTGCGGTAAACTTTTCGGGAACAATCCATTCTTCTTAGAAGATGGTCTGCCATACTGTGAAGCAGGTCAGTGTTAACAATAACTAAATGTTATCAAAACATTCTCTGGTTAGTGTTTAGGTGACAATTATGCGGTAATTTTCAGATTGGAATGAGCTGTTCACGACAAAATGTTTCGCTTGCGGATTCCCAGTGGAGGCAGGCGACAGGTGGGTCGAGGCGCTCAACAATAACTACCACAGTCAGTGCTTCAACTGCACGGTGCGTATGATGAGTACTTTACTAAATACCTACAATAAACTCGCAAATTTAAACTATTACATACCAATATTTATTATGAGGATGAGAAAAAAATTAGGGCACATTCATATAAGAATAAAATAGTCACAACTACACCTTTTAACATAATGGTATATACACTTGTTAATTTTGATTTTATATCTACCAACATCGTAAAAATATTTTACTAGGCACTATGTTTTCATTTAAATGTTTTTTTAAACAATCATACCATGTCAAGTTTTCAGCAACCTTAGAGTGGGGTGTACACATTATGAACTTTTAACGTCTTTTACCGATCATAAGACTCTTGAAATAAATTACATTATTCCCTATAGTGCGTAATGTTCAAGATTTATATTACCGAGAATTTGAGATGCGTTCCGTTTTATCATTTTACACTATATACATTCATAAACATATATTTTCATATATCAGCTTGCTGTATGATATACATTTATACTTGGTTCGAAAAATACCTATAATAACCTACCTACATAAATGAATCACAATGTTTGCATCAAAGCTAGGCAGGCATATATTTACCTACGAATTAGTACAAGCTCGTCATACGCTGCCACACTGTGTTAATTTTTGATATCTCATAACATTATTTGTGTGTGTACCCCGCATAGTGTCCCTTATCATCATTAACATTGAATTTATTGTATATATCACATAATTATATTAGAAAACTTCCAATGATACAGGAAGTTATTCGAACCTGAACTCGGTAGTTGACCAAAAGTGCTTGTATATTGCTTTGTAGTCTTAATATCGTTTGATTAGTTTTGGCTATTTTATTTACCTACGATTATATCTGTTCAAACAAAAACATTTCATCGACATGTAGGTAGATGAAGTGTTTTGTTAATAAGTTTTACCTGATAACTGAAATGTGGAACTGAAACGGAATGTTTTATATAAATTTGTTATATTATTATATTTTTTCGGTTCTAGCTCGGTATACCTAAGCTGTGAGAACCAGTAAAGCTATTAAAAATATTTTTTATAATTACCTATTAGCCATTCCATTTTTTGTAAAATATTATTTTCGAGTTATAACTACCTAATATAATTTTAAATAAGTAATACGGTATGGTACCTACTGTCTTGTAAAAAAATACTGTGAATTCAGACCACGATTCATGAGCATTTTACCCACGGTTAGATGGCGCTGTAATGAATGTTCCCCCAGACACGATCACACCAAGAACTTTGACATAAATTGTACAATCTTTTGTATGATACAACATAATATATAGTAGGACGTGTATCCAATCGTAACTTGTACTTTAAAGCTTAAATGAATAACATTCAAATTTGAATCTGTGACTGAATTCACTTTTACTATTTATGGTACCTATTTTATTTCGGAAAATGCCCGCCAAGTTATAATTTTTAATTAATATTTCAATCGTATTGAAATACATACCTGAAATACTTCTAAGTTTTTGAATTTGAGTTAAGTTTTATGCAAATCTATATAAAAATGATCATACTAATAAATATGTCAATGAGACTGAGATAATAAAAAATAATTGCTAATGTCTTGTTCAATACTTCTTTCTATATCCGGGAATTTTTTTGTGTTGTAATGTGCAATAAACGCAAAGTAATTTTAATTTGGCGGGCAGACGTATTCTGTAACCTTAATGTTATATATTTTATGCAACTTTGTGTAAGTTTAATGGTACGTGTAAATTTTTCATGTTTAATTTACAGATATTATTGTGAATTTTTAACACATTAAATATTTATATCTGCAGGTTTGCAAAAAGAACCTCGAAGGGCAGAGTTTCTTCGCCAAAGGAGGCCGGCCCTTCTGTAAATCTCACGCCCGCTAAAAGTCATCTGCAGTTAATGTACAATTCCGACACTGTTTACTCGACTACTACTTTTCGTCCAGTCTCTCCCTCTCCGCTAACACCTTCGTTCAAAACTCCCTCGCCACAAAGAACAAGGAAATTGGAAACACCTCTCCACTTCGATGGAGGAGTAATTTCCGATATATGCAATACAAACGGGACCATACTCAGTAAAGATACCTCTAATGATGAGCAAATCGTAATACAAAAGGAAACCATCGACACTTATTCCTCGGATAATCAAAACGGCAACATCCAGGAGGGATTGTTCTCTGATATAAGAAGTACGGATGGGAAATTGCTCAGTAAAGTTACTGTTGATCGAATTCATCAATCGACTCGACACGACATCGTTGACTCGCCTAACAAAACTTTCAATGACAATTGTAATTACGTAGACGATATCGTTAAGACGGAAACTATAACCAATGAAAATGTTATAAAAGTAAAATTTACTCCTGTACTCCATGACATTGACTCTCCTCGACAGCTTACTCCGGTAATATTTCAATCTCAACAGACAAAACCTACAGTAGAATACATTAAAGATAACTTTGAAGACTTGCAGAGCTACAAAATTGTCAGTTCAGTTTGCAAAGATAGGCTATATGAATCTAATGACTCTGGGCATGACCAAGTTAACATTAACCACTTAAGTATTGAAGAACCTCATAAAAGACCCCATAGTCCCCTAGTAAATTTATTGGTATCGGAGGGATTAACTAAGATAGACAATTATTTGCAAGAATCATTAGATGCGTGTTCTGGTCGTGAAAGCAAAGGCAAATCAATTTCACCGCAACCGAGAACAGAGGGAGAGACTGAACTAAAAACAATCACAAGTGTGTTGATTAGAGAAGAAACAAACAATTATGACACGACTACAAATAATGTCGTTGCAGATTGCCATAATGAAGAGATATCTATATTAAAAGAAAAGGAAATAGCTAATGAAACATCTAACATTGAAAAAGTAAAAAGAAATAAGTTTGATTTAAACAGTGTCATTGACAAACCTACCGGAGCATTAAGTGCTATATATAATATGCCAATACATTATCACGCAGCAATTATTTGTTTCTTATTAATTATATATAACCTTGTTTATCAATATATTAAACAAAATTGTCATAGCGGTAAAGAATAAAATTAACTACGTCGATATTGGCAAATTAAAACGAACAAACTAGTCATTTCGTATTCAGTCAGACATTAAATTTGAAATTATTAAAGATTGTACTAATTTGGTATGTATTATGCTTTACGAATAAAAGGTGTAAATAATCACAGGTATCAATTTTCCTCATGTCTTTTAAGTAACAATAATATTTTATTAACAATTTGGTGCTTTATTACTCTATAAAATCGCTGGCAATATTGTGATATTTCACAGTTTTCTCTAATTTAAATAAGGCTTTGTATACAGCTTCCGGAATGTTGCAGTAAACTGTTACTAACATTAACAGTAGTAATAAAAATCAAGTGTGAAAATTTACTGTCATTATGTAGAGGACTTGCGACAAAATTGGTGCACCAACCCTATATTACTAGGTATATAAGTAATACTTAGATTAATATGAATCTTACATATTCTACTTAGGTACATATGTGAAAATATATTGGTAATTTTTTTTATTATCTCATCAATTAAATGTATGAAAGTATGTTAGAATGTGTTATTGTATTTTTTTATCGTGCTATTATACCATAGTTTAGGTTGACTTTTAAAACCTTTAATATCTACCTACTGTTGACGATAATCATAATTTTAAGATGTATTTATTTAGACATTCATATTTTAATGCAATTAGTATCTATATTATTACTACAAATAAGAATATGTGAGCTTAAATAAAGTATTTTATTTTATTCAATTATTTTAAACCCTCAGCGACACAAATACTGCTTCACTTTAGATGTAAGGCAATTTAGATGTATTTAATTATTTACAAAATTCAACAGAGGGCACTTTTACACTGTCGATTTGCGAGTGTATTTTCAGCGAGGCGTGTGCAAACATGAATCCTTGCGCACAATGATCTCAACGTGACTTAATCTACACATGCTCGTAGTAACGAGCATGCGTGGTATCCAACTAAATAGTTGTTAAAAGAGTTTAATAAATTACCTAGGAAATTATTTTCATATGGTCAATTTAATTTCTAACTAAGCGGTACTCTAGTATGGTTGATAATTGCAGTGAAAATAAACTATTTAAATATGCATATATATATTTCTAATTCACGCAAAAAAAAAAGAATGTAACTACATCCAGACATAACCAATAGACATTGTCATGCACATAAATGTTTGTCCTATGTGGAGATCGAACTCACAACTAGTGCTTTGAAAGTTAAAGTCGTTAACCACCAAGAGTCAGTCCAAGAAGTGGTAGATATATATTACTACCAGCACTAGCTTTCGCCCCGTGGTTTACCCACGTTTGCGAGGGACCTTACCCGACCTAACCTATACGGTAGCCTATGTTCTTTCCCAAGCTCCAGTCTAGATCCAGTCACCAAATGTCATTAAAGTGGTTTACCATTACCATTTATAATATGAGAAGGGTTATTGCAAAGCTTGAGATGTGCAATTATATTTAATTTAGACAAACCAACAACATAGGTAGTTGGGGAGGCAAGTTATTTTGTTGGAGGACATCTATATTAGGCAGTGGACTGAGATGACAAATCATTTTTGGAAAACAATTTTATTCTTCTATATTAATAACCTATTTATATAACACTTAAGACAAATGTTAAGAAACACCTAGTGTGATAATTTATTAAAATATGCTAAGAAAATAGATCATACTTAACTAGCTATCGATAACAAAACCATAGCAGTTTAATTTATTTATTTGTTTCTTTCTTTCTTTGGCATGATGGCTTCATCCATATCAATCTCTGTATCACCAAATATGAAATGTGAAATTCTGAAATGAAAATTAATTTATTATAATACAAGCCTTGCCAGTACAAATACTGGGGTAAAATATAGCCTTAGATATTACTCCTGATAATGTAGGTCTCTATTGAGGATTAGGATTATTCAGATTGGTCCAGTAGTTTCAGAGCCTATTCATTACAAAGAAACAAAAAAACTAATCTTTCCACTTTATAATATTAATTTAGATGATACCAATATTATTTTCATAACATTAAAGATACATTACATAAAAAAAAATTACATAATTAACAACAATCTCATTCAATTCAAAGGCATGTTAAGTCGAACATTCTGCATAGTAGTTGATACACAGCACTGATAAATGCATAAAATTATTTAACAATATGAACAGTTAAATATAGTGCTTAGTTTGGTTGAGTTTCATACAGATTTTATACACACAGTCTGTGAATTATGTGCAGTATGCTATATTTTACTATATTTTAACAGAGACAACTATATTTTATTGGCCGTTAAAGTTGGCGGTAACAAATAAGCAGATAATTATGAACAGATAACTTACATATCCCAATTAACAGCAAGCCCAATGAAAGTAAATGTTAAAAAACCATGCCAAAGAGTTGTTATGAACGGTATTGGCTGTCGTTTGTGCCCAAAGTTTTTAAATGTTCGGTTATGCAATATCACGCCACGCTGAGGTAGTATCCTTAAAATTCGTAACATAATCATTTAATAATACAAAAACATACACCGAACACTAACACAACAATACTGAAAATAATTAAATGAAAAGCAAATAGTATGAAAATTTTTTAACTGTCAACTGTCAATCATGGCAATTCATTCAGGCCGCTTTCCGAATTACAAAGTCATCGCTCAAAGCGCTAACATGGATAATTGGCGTACCGATTTAGATATCACGACTATGACAGCTTAAAGCCGTCAACAATTCGAAACGCTTGTGATCGCGCTCACACGGCTCACAACCTCAACGTCAAAACAAAATCACTTGCACCTTGCACCGGTCAAGTCTTAAGTAATTACCTTTCTTTTATAACTAATACAGCGAATACTATTATAAAGATATTATTTGAAAATGGAAGATCAACGGCAACGCCTTGGCACTTAAAAAAATACCTGAATACATACTAGATTTAGCAGTACTGCATAATAATTGTATACTGCAGAAAGATATGGTACCTATTGAAGAGCATTTACGGGTGTTGCGAAGAGGGTGCCTTATTAACGACGGCTTAGACGGGAGAGGAGGAATGCAGAAGCGATAAACATTGACCAATAATTAAATAATAAGGACAGTGTAATATTAATCAATAAATATTTATTTAATTATTGTATATTTTGTAGTTTGAACATCCTATATACACATAAGTTAGTATTGTATTGATTTAAACTTAAATTATACATAATTTAACTGTGCAACACTTGCACAGGTCATATTCTCTTCCTAATTATTAATAAATTATATTATTATATTAGCATATAGAAAACGGGAACATTTTTAATCAATATAATGCTAATGAAAGAGCAGGTCTGTATAGAAAAATGATGGGAATTAAACAGTTGTTGTATTAACAACAATAATAATTGAATGTGTTTTTTATAGTTCCTTATGTCAATTTCTGCAAAATTTCCATATTTTCTCTATGCTGCCGCTCTTTCATTAGCATATATTTATTAAATTTTCATGTTTTACTTTTGTTCTTTCTTCCCTATACTTATTCATGTCTTTTCTAAAATCTTCTAATATACAATCAACATTTTTTTTCTTTGATTCAGCTCGTGAACTAATATTTTCTTCATCTGGTGTGGTGCGGGTCCTAGCTCTGAAGCCAGCGCTACAGGATTAGCCCATCCGGTGGATTCAAATAACTCATTCATTTGCTGAAAAATAAATAACATCAAGCATGATTTGTTTGTTGTTTAAACTTTCAAACTTAGCACATAGATAAACATACCCTGGAATAAAACAGCATATTTGTAATATACCTACTAAAGAAAATGCTAAAATAATTTTCTTTGAATTCAGCAAGTTCTACAAGTACCTAAAAAACTTACTGCTAAGATACTACTATATGATCAAACAATCAAACACTTTTATACAAACAGTTCTGTTGAAGATTTGAATATTGTAATACTACAACGACTAACCTCAGTTTATTTGGTCACTGTATAGTTAACATGATATGTTAAGAACCACTATAGGCTACTAAGCTTAAAGTATCTACACATAACCAGATATAAAATATCTCAATAATTACCATGTTGTTCTGTTTGTTCATTCTGCATCAAAGCATTTGTATCAAAGTTATGCAGCAACTGCTGTACATATTCATACATTCCATGGACGTAATATATTGCTGTAAACAGCAAGTACCAGTTCAGTAAACATTTAATGATTTATCAGAAAGCATTTTTGCATTAAGAATGCAAGGGAGCTCCCTTGCAGTTCTAACGACTGCTCAAAGGATGGAAATCTCAGCCCTTATGCTACTTACCTCTCTGAGCCCTCTCGCATTGCTCTAACGTGAGCATAAGAGAAATTTGTCGCTCGTTAGGCTCGTCGGCTATAGTATAGTAACTTGAATACTCATGATTCGAACATTTCCTAGTGTTTATTGTTTTCCTTTGATACTGTAGTAATTTCACCCAGAGCAGCAATCACTGAATCAGAATACTTGAGCACAAATGAAATAAGATGCGACAAAACAAAACAGCACAACCACTTGTCATTTTTGACAGCGCTCACGGTGATTTTAATTTAGAGCTGGGTCGGCGTGAGCGCAAGATGGCGCATGTCATGACGTCATCTATGACGACATAGGAGATATCGTTATCGCGCTCAAGCTAATTTGGAACGCGTTTTTGGGCGCTCAAATCGATTTAAACGTAATTCGGAAAGCGGCCTCATCAGTGCAGTCCATGGACGTAATATATTAACATTAGGTCCATGGTGCAGTCAGAAACTCAGAATCATAGAGTGAGTAAACATCATAGAGATAATAATATAGGTCACTGACGTATGAATAATATGGACTTGTTATGTTTGACTATAGAAAAAAATAGTTTTTTTTTTTTTTTTTTTTTTTTTGTGCGTAGCATTACACGGCTTGTGTATTTGCCAATGTCAAGTTTTTAAAACGAGGAAACTTTTAATGTAATAATCATAAAAATAGAGAGGAATTTGGAAAAGGAAGCAAAAGGATCAGGGGAGTACGGAAATGAATTATGATAGATTACATTAAATTACATAAAGAGGGATGAAAATATTATACTTTTATATTATTAAATGAAAGATACGATTCTATTGCAAGATAAATATCGATATTAAAGGATATAAGCAGACAGTTTATAGAAGTAGGCAAAGGAACATTTAATGATATTAACGTATTGATAAATGATAAACGGCAGAAATTGCGACAAGAAAATATTATATGATTTAAGTCACCCACATCCTCACCACAAGCACAGAGTGGACTATTCATCATTCCCAACCGTGCCAGATGAACCGGACAAGAAGTGTGACCCAGCCGCATGCGTATTAAAACACTAGTGAAAGTTTTGGAGAGGGTAAAAAAGAAAAACCACGGTTTGTTTGGAACAACCGGTTGTATTTGAAATAAATGTTTGGCTTTAATTTTTGAGGAATCTTGCCAAAGCATATTCCAGCTTTCATACAGGAAATCTTTCGGTAGTAATAGAAGGTCATTAGGTTGAATTTTAAACGGATGAATGTCACCAGAAAGACAAGCATCTTTCGCCAGACTGTCAGCCTTATCGTTACCAACAACGCCGCAGTGCCCAGGAACCCATACGAATTTCACGGTTAACTGTTTTTTATAGCATTTATACAACAAATTTCTTATATCATATACCGTAGAATGATGAGTGTTATTCCGGAAGGGAAATTTTTGAATAGCCTGTAATGCACTTTTTGAATCGGTAAAAATTAAAGTATTAGAAAGGTTAAAGCTATTTATGTAATCTAAGGCTTTGAAAATTGCAAAACATTCCCCAGAAAACACTGACGATTCCTGAGGCATTTTAATTTTTTGTGTAATGGTAAACTGTGAATGATACACACCTACACCTACGCAACCATTAGCAGGTTTCGATGCATCGGTAAATATATGATGCCAACTTGAAAGTTCAATATTCTCGGATATGCTAAGTTCTGAATCAGATTTCAACCTTTCACCTAGATCGAGATCTATGGAAGGAGAAAGGAGCAGACAATTGAAATTATATTTAAACAAAGGAAATAATGGTAAATTGTTAATAGGTGCAGATAAAAAGGAATACTTATTCCAACTATTCACCAAACATGGAGGGGTCTTATGAACCCAGTACGGTGAAGACCTAGTGAGATCGGATAGTTGTTTTAATTTCGTTATAATTGGATGATTTGAATATTGTAAGCATCGAGATAAAAATCGATCAGAAAGATACTGACGGCGCAATTTAAAGGGGGGGTCGCAACACTCTATTTGAAGACCATTCACTGGACTGGATTTCATAGCTCCAGATATGATTCTAAGACACTTGGACTGTACGCGATCTAATTTCACAAAACCAGCTAAATTACCGGGTTCTAAGAGAAAAGTACCATAGTCTATAATACTTCTTATCATTGCATTATAAATTAATTTCAAAGAGTATGGATGTGCACCCCACCAAACTCCAGTAAGGCAACGTAACATATTGATAAGTTTTTCACATTTTGCAACAATATAATCAAAATGAGCACAACCAGAAAGCTTAGAGTCCAATAATAACCCTAAGAATTTTATTTGATTTTTAACAGGTATAACAAAATTATTAAAATGTATTGAAACAGGAGGAGGTAAGCGCATTCTGGAAAACAAAACTATTACACTTTTTGAAGGAGATATATCAAGGCCATTTACATCTAAATACATTTTTAATATTTCTAAGGAACGGTTTAATTTAGAACAAGCATCACTAACTGAGCTGTCGATAACATAAAAAAGTAAATCGTCAGCATACTGAAGAATTTTTACAAAATTACAGCAAATAGGTTCTAAATCATTTACATAAATATTATATAGCAATGGACTAAGGACCGATCCTTGAGGAAGTCCTCTGTATAATTCTCTAGACCTTACTGAACCGTCTATATTTAAAATAATAGAACGATTCGATAATATGTTAGTAATAAAATTTACAATAAAATTTGGGATTTTTAATTTAATGAGTTTGATTTTTAATATAGATATTACAACATTATCATATGCAGATTGAATATCGAGAAATGCTGCAAGCACCGATTTATTATCTGAGAATGCCAACCTGCAATCTGTGGTGAAAATTGCTAGGTTATCTATGGTACCTTTCCCCTTCCTAAAGCCGTATTGGCTTTTTGATAATTTGTTATTGTTTTCAACAAACCATTCCAAACGATTTTTAACTAAATGTTCAGCTACTTTTAATAATACCGAAGACAGAGCTACAGGACGGTATGATGACGCGATTGAAGGCGGTTTCTCCGGCTTAAGTATAGGAATGACTATTTGTTTACGCCAAGCGTCTGGTATATTACCAGAAATCATAATAGAGTTTATTAGGTTAAGATAATATAAAAGTGATGGATCATTAAGGTTAGCCAGGAAAGAATATGGTATGCCATCAATACCCGGTGCAGTGTCTTTAATTTCAGAAAGAATACCTTGTAATTCTGGCAATGTAAAAAATGCATTAATCTCATCTTGGTGATCATCAAAATATGATGAACCTACATTGAGTGATATCAATTCATTACATTCCATTACACTGGGAGGAGCAAGAAGATCTAGGAATGAATCAGATAGAGATAATGGAAGTGTTGTTTTAGGAGGGTTAATCCAACCACATTTAAATCTCTTTATGTTTTGCCAAACTATTGATGAATGGGTATCGGGGGAAATGGAAGAACAAAATCTACGCCAACCGTCAAACTTCTTCTGTTTTAGAAGTTTTCTGGTTTGTTCCATTATCTCTGAAAGAACAGTAAAGTTTTCAGATGTCATATTACCACGATATACTAATTCAGATTCCTTTCTCTTCTTTACCGCAATAGTACACTCTTCATCCCACCATGGTGGTGATGGTATATTACCTGAATTTCTTTTTTTTTTTGGAAATACTACATCAGCAGCAGATAATAATGAGTCAGAAAATTTATTTAAGCATAACTGTTCTTGTCCATGTTCAATGGAAGGTAAATATAAAACTTTTTCATCTACTTTAACTTTATAACTTTCCCAATCAACATCTTTTAATTTATATTTCAAACGAGGTGGTGCAACAGAATGGTCAGGAGTAGGGTTTGGAAAAGATACTAATAATGGGAAATGATCACTACCATAGGTAGAGCATAATGGTTGCCATGACAAGGTGGAGGATAGATCAGGAGTGCATAGAGTTAAATCAATAACACTAATATTCCCATTTGGTCCGGTTCTCCTAGTGGGAGCACCTGTATTAAGTAGACATAGGTTAAATGTGTCTATTATATCAAGTAAATCTTCACCATATGAGTTAGTTATAGAGCTTCCCCACATTTGGTGGTGTGCATTGAAATCCCCTAACAGCAAGAATGGTCTTGGAATAAATTTCAAAATATTATTTAATTCTCTAAATATATGTTGTGATGGGTGGGGTATATATATAGAGACAAAGTATATATTACATATGTTCACAGCAATTATAGAAAAATCATTACTATGAGATGGAAGAGATAAAGGAGAGTATGAAAGAGAGTGTTTGATGAGGATGGCAACACCCCCATACCCATCAGACCTGTCTTCTCTGACACAAACAAAACCTGGCACCCTAAAATGAGAACCAGGCTTTAACCATGTCTCAGAGAGACAAAGTACTGAAGGATGATATTTATTTATAATGTATATTAAATCAGATTTCTTACTAATTATACTACGACAATTCCACTGAATTATGTTTGTTAGCTTGGCCATTGATTATAGATGAACTTAGTATACTATTAATAAGAGAAGCAACGTTGGACGGTGGAATAAGATTACACTGAGAAAGTGCATTTATCAATGCAACAATGATGTCAGAAAGAGCTAATTGAGAAGATTCATCCTTGGCATCAGATGGTTTCAATGCACAGCCATTAATGGAAGGAGAGAAACTATAATCTTTTGTCAAAAGGTCATGTGACTTTCTATCATAACCTTTGACTGGGGATGAAACTTTTTTTGGATATTTAAAAATTGTTTTTTTGTAAGATGTAGTGCCACTAGGATTATTTTGACTATTGTTAATACTTGAAAAATTTATTGGACTACTATCATTATGAGAATTAAAATTAAAAGATTGAATTAATGCCTCGGAATATAGTTTATTGTTGACTGGAGGGTGAAGTTTAATGGCTTCTGCATATGAAATAGATTTATTTGCCATGGATGTTTTGATGTCCTTTTGTCTTCCAAACTCTGGGCAAACCCTACTGGTAGCAAAATGCAAACCCGAGCACATGCAGCAAGATGCCACATCATCCTCAACCTTACAAGACACCCCAGTATGCTCTTGTCCACACTTGTAACATCTTGGTTTGGACCTACATTGAACTTTTGTATGTCCATATCTACAGCAATTAAAGCATTGGATGGTAGGAAAAATGTATGTTTCTACTGGTAAAGCATTGTAACACATAAATATATGCTTAGGTAACACCTGACCATCAAACGTGACTACGACTGATTGCGAAGGCTTCCAAGTGGGACTACCTTCAATCATGACCTTAAAATTAATTCTCCTAATTTTTATAACTTCTCCACATCCAAACGGTACAGATATATTATTTTTAATTTCTTCAATAGACCAGTCTGCAGGAACCCCACGAACCAGGCCAATGCGAGTAATATTAAAAGATGGGATGAATGCTTTTAAATTATGATTTGATATCGAATCATGACTAATGAAGTTGTTGGCATCAGTATAGTTGGAAAATCCTAATGAAATTCTATTCCTACCAATTTTTTTAATACTTCCATTTATAATGCTTTTAAAACTATTTTTTTTCAAAAAATTGCCGAATGCGACTGGGTGAAAAGAGGTACCATCATTGACCGTTGTTTCAATTTTTTGTACATGTACGGTATATGGTGAAGAATCCATGGCGGAGTATAAGCTACGTCCTACTTTTATGGGATGTGGGGATGGGGTATCTGAGGAAACAGGTTCTGAGGCTTTGGATGAAGTACCGTCAGTTCCGTCCAAAGACCCAGAAACAGGTGGAACGTCGTCTGCGATACAATCGCTATCCGGGCATTTGCAAGATTCCTTATTTTTATCGCCTGCCATTTTGTTCATTCTTTTTTTCCTGTTGCAATTTCCGCATATTTTTTTGTCATGATTCCGCTTTCGCGGTTTCTTTTTGCATATCGAAGAGTCGGAATCATTAGGCTCTGATATTGTTACATAGTGAGCTACGTTATTGTTTAAATTAGAAGTATTAGAACCCCCGGGATCGGGGGGATCGTTATCGTCGATCATACAAAATAAAGTAAAAACTCACCTATATACAGCAAACTAATGTGAAAACTACAGAAAATAAACTAAATACAAATAATAAATACAATGAACACCTCCACTGATCACTTATAATTATAAAACATAAAATAAAAATTAATTTGAAAAAAGGACACCCGTGTTGTTCGAAGTTTCCCGCGCTTTTAAAAAAAAAAAAAAAAAAAAAAAAAAATAGTTTTTTTTTTTTTTTTTGTGCGTAGCATTACACGGCTTGTGTATTTGCCAATGTCAAGTTTTTAAAACGAGGAAACTTTTAATGTAATAATCATAAAAAGAGAGAGGAATTTGGAAAAGGAAGCAAAAGGATCAGGGGAGTACGGAAATGAATTATGATAGATTACATAAAATTACATAAAGAGGGATGAAAATATTATACTTTTATATTATTAAATGAAAGATACGATTCTATTGCAAGATAAATATCGATATTAAAGGATATAAGGAGACAGTTTATAGAAGTAGGCAAAGGAACATTTAATGATATTAACGTATTGATAAATGATAAACGGCAGAAATTGCGACAAGAAAATATTATATGATTTAAGTCACCCACATCCTCACCACAAGCACAGAGTGGACTATTCATCATTCCCAACCGTGCCAGATGAACCGGACAAGAAGTGTGACCCAGCCGCATGCGTATTAAAACACTAGTGAATGTTTTGGAGAGGGTAAAAAAGAAAAACCACGGTTTCTTTGGAACAACCGGTTGTATTTGAAATAAATGTTTGGCTTTAATTTTTGAGGAATCTTGCCAAAGCATATTCCAGCTTTCATACAGGAAATCTTTCGGTAGTAATAGAAGGTCATTAGGTTGAATTTTAAACGGATGAATGTCACCAGAAATACAAGCATCTTTCGCCAGACTGTCAGCCTTATCGTTACCAACAACGCCGCAGTGCCCAGGAACCCATACGAATTTCACGGTTAACTGTTTTTTATAGCATTTATACAACAAATTTCTTATATCATATACCGTAGAATGATGAGTGTTATTCCGGAAGGGAAATTTTTGAATAGCCTGTAATGCACTTTTTGAATCGGTAAAAATTAAAGTATTAGAAAGGTTAAAGCTATTTATGTAATCTAAGGCTTTGAAAATTGCAAAACATTCCCCAGAAAACACTGACGATTCCTGAGGCATTTTAATTTTTAGTGTAATGGTAAACTGTGAATGATACACACCTACACCTACGCAACCATTAGCAGGTTTCGATGCATCGGTAAATATATGATGCCAACTTGAAAGTTCAATATTCTCGGATATGCTAAGTTCTGAATCAGATTTCAACCTTTCACCTAGATCGAAATCTATGGAAGGAGAAAGGAGCATACAATTGAAATTATATTTAAACAAAGGAAATAATGGTAAATTGTTAATAGGTGCAGATAAAAAGGAATACTTATTCCAACTATTCACCAAACATGGAGGGGTCTTATGAACCCAGTACGGTGAAGACCTAGTGAGATCGGATAATTGTTTTAATTTCGTTATAATTGGATGATTTGAATATTGTAAGCATCGAGATAAAAATCGATCAGAAAGATACTGACGGCGCAATTTAAAGGGGGGGTCGCAACACTCTATTTGAAGACCATTCACTGGACTGGATTTCATAGCTCCAGATATGATTCTAAGACACTTGGACTGTACGCGATCTAATTTCACAAAACCAGCTAAATTACCGGGTTCTAAGAGAAAAGTACCATAGTCTATAATACTTCTTATCATTGCATTATAAATTAATTTCAAAGAGTATGGATGTGCACCCCACCAAACTCCAGTAAGGCAACGTAACATATTGATAAGTTTTTCACATTTTGCAACAATATAATCAAAATGAGCACAACCAGAAAGCTTAGAGTCCAATAATAACCCTAAGAATTTTATTTGATTTTTAACAGGTATAACAAAATTATTAAAATGTATTGAAACAGGAGGAGGTAAGCGCATTCTGGAAAACAAAACTATTACACTTTTTGAAGGAGATATATCAAGGCCATTTACATCTAAATACATTTTTAATATTTCTAAGGAACGGTTTAATTTAGAACAAGCATCACTAACTGAGCTGTCGATAACATAAAAAAGTAAATCGTCAGCATACTGAAGAATTTTTACAAAATTACAGCAAATAGGTTCTAAATCATTTACATAAATATTATATAGCAATGGACTAAGGACCGATCCTTGAGGAAGTCCTCTGTATAATTCTCTAGACCTTACTGAACCGTCTATATTTAAAATAATAGAACGATTCGATAATATGTTAGTAATAAAATTTACAATAAAATTTGGGATTTTTAATTTAATGAGTTTGATTTTTAATATAGATATTACAACATTATCATATGCAGATTGAATATCGAGAAATGCTGCAAGCACCGATTTATTATCTGAGAATGCCAACCTGCAATCTGTGGTGAAAATTGCTAGGTTATCTATGGTACCTTTCCCCTTCCTAAAGCCGTATTGGCTTTTTGATAATTTGTTATTGTTTTCAACAAACCATTCCAAACGATTTTTAACTAAATGTTCAGCTACTTTTAATAATACCGAAGACAGAGCTACAGGACGGTATGATGACGCGATTAAAGGCGGTTTCTCCGGCTTAAGTATAGGAATGACTATTTGTTTACGCCAAGCGTCTGGTATATTACCAGAAATCATGATAGAGTTTATTAGGTTAAGATAATATAAAAGTGATGGATCATTAAGGTTAGCCAGGAAAGAATATGGTATGCCATCAATACCCGGTGCAGTGTCTTTAATTTCAGAAAGAATACCTTGTAATTCTGGCAATGTAAAAAATGCATTAATCTCATCTTGGTGATCATCAAAATATGATGAACCTACATTGAGTGATATCAATTCATTACATTCCATTACACTGGGAGGAGCAAGAAGATCTAGGAATGAATCAGATAGAGATAATGGAAGTGTTGTTTTAGGAGGGTTAATCCAACCACATTTAAATCTCTTTATGTTTTGCCAAACTATTGATGAATGGGTATCGGGGGAAATGGAAGAACAAAATCTACGCCAACCGTCAAACTTCTTCTGTTTTAGAAGTTTTCTGGTCTGTTCCATTATCTCTGAAAGAACAGTAAAGTTTTCAGATGTCATATTACCACGATATACTAATTCAGATTCCTTTCTCTTCTTTACCGCAATAGTACACTCTTCATCCCACCATGGTGGTGATGGTATATTACCTGAATTTCTTTTTTTTTTTGGAAATACTACATCAGCGGCAGATAATAATGAGTCAGAAAATTTATTTAAGCATAACTGTTCTTGTCCATGTTCAATGGAAGGCAAATATAAAACTTTTTCATCTACTTTAACTTTATAACTTTCCCAATCAACATCTTTTAATTTATATTTCAGACGAGGTGGTGCAACAGAATGGTCAGGAGTAGGGTTTGGAAATGATACTAATAATGGGAAATGATCACTACCATAGGTAGAGCATAATGGTTGCCATGACAAGGTGGAGGATAGATCAGGAGTGCACAGAGTTAAATCAATAACACTAATATTCCCATTTGGTCCGGTTCTCCTAGTGGGAGCGCCTGTATTAAGTAGACATAGGTTAAATGTGTCTAATATATCAAGTAAATCTTCACCATATGAGTTAGTTATAGAGCTTCCCCACATTTGGTGGTGTGCATTGAAATCCCCTAACAGCAAGAATGGTCTTGGAATAAATTTCAAAATATTATTTAATTCTCTAAATATATGTTGTGATGGGTGGGGTATATATATAGAGACAAAGTATATATTACATATGTTCACTGCAATTATAGAAAAATCATTACTATGAGGTGGAAGAGATAAAGGAGAGTATGAAAGAGAGTGTTTGATGAGGATGGCAACACCCCCATACCCATCAGACCTGTCTTCTCTGACACAAACAAAACCTGGCACCCTAAAATGAGAACCAGGCTTTAACCATGTCTCAGAGAGACATAGTACTGAAGGATGATATTTATTTATAATGTATATTAAATCAGATTTCTTACTAATTATACTACGACAATTCCACTGAATTATGTTTGTTAGCTTGGCCATTGATTATAGAAGAACTTAGTCATCGACGTATAGCGATAGACAAGAACGTTCATGTAAAACATTTGTTTAAAAACTGGTAAGAGTTAGAACTAAAGTTCGCTGCAGCGCTGTATAAAGCTGTGTCAACTAACCAAACTATTTTAAAAGATACAGCGCTAGATTGCTTAGAGTATAGTTTTCTCGCGACCAAAACGTCGTAAGCGCCGCAAATTTCATGGCGCTTACGCGTTTCGTTCAGTTAACTACACTAAGATGTCGTCCCTATAGAGTTCACACCGCAGATGTGACACATCTTTTTTACCTTCTAAACTTCATTAGAATAAAACTCGATTTCAAAATGTATTATATTAATATTAGGGGGGCCTAGTGCGGATTGGCGGACTTCACATGGCTTAAATGAGTACTCAGAGGTACGGGCCAGGGCTTGAATTAACATAAAACAATTATTCAAAATATCAAACTATCACTACTAATTAAAAACTCATTAACAATTAATCAAATTAAAACCTTTCTAAAAAAACAAGTCTGTGTTCAGTTACATATTTTTACCTACAACCAGTTTTAAGGGAACATCTGCACGTTTTAGTATATGATTGTAGAATGGCGTGGTATTTAAATAGATAAATTGTTTTTCTACTCTGGAATTACGGAATTATCACCTATTAATTCACTTAAACAGGTAGTAATTTTACTTAGTTGACTACTGACTAGTTATTTTCGTCCAGGGTCTACTTTGATTCGGATTATCGTTGTTATTAACGCTGCTCCGTGCGCACCCGCACTGAATGAATGTCGAAGCCACACTAAAGCCGGGTGTGGGGACTGCAGTTCAGTTGAGTTGATAAAAGCGAGTGTTCGGAACGCCCTATCTAGTACGTAGTACATATATATCGATGAACTTAGTATACTATTAATAAGAGAAGCAACGTTGGACGGTGGAATAAGATTACACTGAGAAAGTGCATTTATCAATGCAACAATGATGTCAGAAAGAGCTAATTGAGAAGATTCATCCTTGGCATCAGTTGATTTCAATGCACAGCCATTAATGGAAGGAGAGAAACTATAATCTTTTGTCAAAAGGTCATGTGACTTTCTATCATAACCTTTGACTGGGGATGAAACTTTTTTTGGATATTTAAAAATTGTTTTTTTGTAAGACGTAGTGCCACTAGGATTATTTTGACTATTGTTAATACTTGAAAAATTTATTGGACTACTATCATTATGAGAATTAAAATTAAAAGATTGAATTAATGCCTCGGAATATAGTTTATTATTGACTGGAGGGTGAAGCTTGATGGCTTCTGCATACGAAATAGATTTATTTGCCATGGATGATTTGATGTCCTTTTGTCTTCCAAACTCTGGGCAAACCCTACTGGTAGCAAAATGCAAACCCGAGCACATGCAGCAAGATGCCACATCATCCTCAACCTTACAAGACACCCCAGTATGATCTTGTCCACACTTGTAACACCTTGGTTTAGACCTACATTGAACTTTTGTATGTCCATATCTACAGCAATTAAAACATTGGATGGTAGGAAAAATGTATGTTTCAACTGGTAAAGCATTGTAACAAATAAATATGTGCTTAGGTAATACCTGCCCATCAAAGGTGACTACAACTGATTGCGAAGGCTTCCAAGAGGGACTACCTTCAATCATGACCTTAAAATTAATTCTTCTAATTTTTATAACTTCTCCACATCCAAAAGGTACTGATATATTATTTTTAATTTCTTCAATAGACCAGTCTGCAGGAACCCCACGAACCAGGCCAATGCGAGTAATATTAAAAGATGGGATGAATGCTTTTAAATTATGTTTTGATATCGAATCATGACTAATGAAGTTGTTGGCATCAGTATAGTTGGAAAAGCCCAATGAAATTCTATTCCTACCAATTTTTTTAATACTTCCATTTATAATGCTTTTAAAACTATTTTTTTTCAAAAAATTGCCGAATGCGACTGGGTGAAAAGAGGTACCATCATTGACCGTTGTTTCAATTTTTTGTACATGTACGGTATATGGTGAAGAATCCATGGCGGAGTATAAGCTACGTCCTACTTTTATGGGATGTGGGGATGGGGTATCTGAGGAAACAGGTTCTGAGGCTTTGGATGAAGTACCGTCATTTCCGTCCAAAGACCCAGAAACAGGTGGAACGACGTCTGCGATACAATCGCTATCCGGGCATTTGCAAGACTCCTTATTTTTATCGCCTGCCATTTTGTTCAATCTTTTTTTTCTGTTGCAATTTCCGCATATTTTTTTGTCGTGATTCCGCTTTCGCGGTTTCTTCTTGCATATCGATGAGTCGGAATCATTAGGCTCTGATATTGTTACATAGTGAGCTACATTATTGCTTAAATTAGAAGTATTAGAACCCCCGGGATCGGGGGGATCGTTATCGTCGATCATACAAAATAAAGTAAAAACTCACCTATATACAGCAAACTAATGTGAAAACTACAGAAAATAAACTAAATACAAATAATAAATACAATGAACACCTCCACTGATCACTTATAATTATAAAACATAAAATAAAAATTAATTTGAAAAAAGGACACCCGTGTTGTTCGAAGTTTCCCGCGCTTTTTTCAAAAAAAAAAAAAAAAAAAAAAAAAAAAAAAAAAAAAAAAAAAAATAGTTATACAAGTATGAGGCTTTTCGACGCCAAAGTCATAAAATTATTGCCATCTCTTTTTAACTTTAATAATTTTGCGTAAGTGAAAAAGGATAGTAGTGTATTTGACCGTTACTATAATGGCAACTCTTTATACCTAGCGTTATTGAAATACCTATTTGCGGCCGGTCGCCATTTTATCCTCTCGCTGTTAGGTACCTACGTTGGGTACGTCAACTGTCAAATGCTCGTGAGCTGTGGATAAAATTTGTGAATTTTGGCGTAATTTACTGTGTTATTGTGTTAGAACTCGGTATTATAGTGAAAATCGACAATAGCAAGATGCCCAATTGCAATATAATCGGATGTGGGATGAAAAGAAGCAGAAATCACCCGAACATAACTTTGCACCAGTACGTACATACCTTTCAGCTGAAATATCTTTAGATTTAGATAATTAACAAAAGATTTTGCATTCGTTGGAGTTTCAACAGTAAAATATTCATAATAATGCCTTATTTTGCCCATATATTCAACATGAAATCATTTTTTTGTAATGTTGTTATTCAAGGCCTAGAGTAGTGAATTAGTCATTTTTCATATTTATCGATAGTGCTATTTTTAGTTTCTTTATGGGTTTTATGTTTTACTTTCAAGGCTGCCTGCTAATAAAGGAAAACAGAAAATTTGGCTCGAAACAATTGGTGTTGAAAATTTAAAGATATCAACAAAAACCATTCATATTTGTTCTGTTCACTTTGAAGAATCATGTTTCAACCGGACACTGAATAAAGTAACATTGCGTGACGATGCTTTACCTTCACGAACGTTATTGGTAAGTAACATTGCATGTTATAAATTTATCCAACATGATAGTGTAGTGGCTGATAATGTTTTTCATCCCACCATCTCGGAAAGAGTATTTTTAATCTTCAATATCTGAGTGGAAAAGCCGTTTTTATTCTCTAGAGGATAAAGTAAATTGAATTTGGAACATCGTGTGCACTAAGTTTGTGAATTAAAAAAAAACATTAAACCTATTTACTGCTACCTCTATGGTGCCGAATATATCATACAACTTTTTTTTAATTTGTTAAAAACTCAGACTCGGCACCTTCTTGGTGTTCTTTTTTCAATTTGCTTTTTTTTGCATTTAGTCATTTCCTCGCTGAGGTGGAATGAAAAGTTACGTGTTGCACTCGAGTGCAAAGATTTTTCACTTCGTGCTCTTTTGATTCCCTCGCTAACGCTCAGTATTCTAATTTTTTTTAAAAATAAAATAAATTTTAGAATCCTTCGCTTGCTCGGTCATCAAAATTGAACAAGCGGTTAAAAAGCAACTTTGCACTCTTGTATAACAAATAACTATTAATGTTGTTCATTATTGCAACACTTGTCTAATGGACACATAGAGTGATATAAATAATGTATTCCAGTGTGTTCTTATGATTAATTAATTTCTTAAAATGAATTAATTAATTGAAGAAAAATTACAAAATCTAATCATTTTATTTAATTCATTTTACAGCCTGTGATTCAATCAAATATGTCTGACATTTTAATTGATAATAAGCAAAATCAGACAAACTCACAATCAATGTCTGCATGTGATGCTCCTGATAAGGTAATTATCTTGTAATTAAAACAGTAGGGTCATATATGGTTACACGTTATACTATTTTTGAGTATCTGATTTTCTATATTTATGAATATTTATGAGAATAATAAAGAGTTGTTTGATTAATGATAACATCTCATAACTGAATTGAGACTGGGCAGGAGATCTTGCTTGGCTTCAATATCTATTAAAGCTTACTTTTATTTTATTTGATTTCAGATACGCACATTTACGATGATGAAGAAATTAAAGGAAAAATGTCAAAAACAGTCCAAGAAGATAAAGACAGACGAAAAAAATTGCTTATTTTAGTAATATTGTCAAAGACTTAAAGGAAAGAAATTTATTAAACTCAGAATCCCAAGCATTGCTTGCAGAAGACTGCAAGATCGTGAAGATTTGCACATGGCGACTAAGTTGACGAAAGCACATTTAATGTTTGACAAACGAAAAATGAAGGTCCGTTTGGCCACTCAACTGTTGAGTAATTCAGTCGCCGACGCCTTGCACTACTGCGAGAATTAATTAAAACTTAAGAAATTTGAAGGTTCTACAGCGACAATCAATTTCATACGAATAGTAAATAATGTGTTTGACGTCTTGAATAGTCACTCAGTTCGACCGCCAGGCTGGAAAAAAGCTGTATGCCCTGAAAACATTGGACTTATAGAAGCGCTGTTTGAAGGGGCCATTACTTACTTTCGCAATTTAAAGCTGCAATCAGGTCAGTTAGTAATTTGTTCCCGTAGAAAGACTGGATTTATTGGATTGATTATAAACATGCAGAGTACAATCCAGTTATTTAAATATCTAGTCGTATAAAGTGAGCCAGGATCACTTAGAATTGTTTTTTTCTGCCATCAGAGCTCGTGGTGGATTTAATAATAATCCGAATGCAGTCCAGTTCAGAGCTGTGTTTAAGAGACTTTCATAAGAGCTGAAATTCGCGATGGTGGTGTCGGCAGCTGTATTCCTCTGCAGCAAATTAGTATATTAACTTGTTCCAGTAAACTTAGCCCAGTCACTGCTATAAATAATTTAACAGAAAAGAAATCCTTTGTAGAAATTCCGGAGGATGATAGCGATTTGTACGAAGAGTTCCTTGATTGTATATACAGTAATATTTCAGGATATACAGAAAGTGTAATAACTTACATTGCAGGCTTTGTCGCTAGAAAATTGTCACGTTCACTGAAATGCGAAACTTGTAACAAACTTCTTTTTGGAGCTTCTGAGCTATATAAAACAAGTTTAATTACTTTAAAATCTCGGGGTGGCCTGGTTTATGCTTCGAAAGACGTTGTAAAGATTTTGAAAAATGTCGAAAAAATATTAAAAGGTGTTTTGCATGTAAAAGACAGAGAAGAAAATTACTATTTGTACGTTTTTAAATTTTTCGTAGATTACTATGCCCAACCAAATAATTTATTTGATTCTGGGGACTGTGAACATGATACAAATCATAAATATTTATTAATTAAAAGTGTAATAGAGGTATACGTGAATTTGAGATACAAATATTATGGGAAGAAATGTACTGAAAGCATATCACATCGAAATTACCTGAACAAAATTGTATTGTTCAGAAATGAATGATATTAATTTGTTTGTTATTTTTTGTTTAAATATACATATATTATTGATTATTGTTGACTTTTAATGAAAACCCACTATCATGGTGTATATTAGATAAGGTTGGTGTTGGAAACTAACATCAAAAATATTAAATACTAGCTGCCTCCCCGCGGTTTTACCCGCGTAGTTCCCGTTCCCGTGGGAATACAGGGATAAAATATAGCCTACTAGTGGCTCCCCGCGGTTTCACCCGCGTTCCCGGGATAAAAAGTAGCCTATGTGTTATTCCAGAACATATTCTAGCTCTGTGCCAAATTTCAAGCAGATCCCTTCAGCCGTTGGAGCGTGAAAGAGTAACAAACATCCATACATACAAACTTTCGCATTTATAATATTAGTAGGATGTTACTCGGGGATAATGTAGCTTTCCAATGGTGAAAGAATTTTTGAAATCGGTCCAGTAGTTTCGGAGCCTATTCATTACAAACAAACAAACAAATCTTTCCTCTTTATAATATTAGTATAGATGTGGTTCCGCCAATAAAACCCGTGAAATTGAAAAAAAAAACTTTATTTCCTACGTTATTTGGAAACTGTAGCTCTATATTAAGTCGTATGTTGATCCTACTGTGATACGGGACAAAAATTTAATTATTATCAATTACCATCAGCGGCCCATTAACGGAAATACCTTTACGGTTTAGCCGTGAAAGAAGGATGGACCAACGAACAAGGTGAATACGCAGCGGTAGACCGTGAAATTTAAAATTTCTTATGCTTTTTGCAATTAGCGGGCTAGTATCAGTTTGTACCTCGATCAGAATATGATTCAGGACTATAACCGTATTTACAGAATTATAATCGTTAGATTAAATAATACATCTTTCTAAATTAGATTTGTTCCCTTATGTACCTATGGAACAAATCTCACTTTAAGAGATATATTATTCTAATGAATATAATTCTGTAAACATATGTCTATTATAGTCGCTACTACCTTAGTAGAAAGAAAACATTCTCATAATCTTTTATCGATGTTATTTTATCGACATATCGATCTTCGGGGCTGCCCTATCAGCCGCCATTTTATCAGCTCAGTAAAGTGTTAGGTATGCACGTTTTTTTTGTAGGTATGCCATGTCCATATGATTTATACGTCAGTGATATAGGTACATATTACGTAGATCGAGATTTAAAAAATCTGCCGTGTGAACATATACTTGGAAATACACTTCTTGTATTTGAACGCTTTTTTAACGTACAATAAAATAAGTATTTAATTAATAAAAATATTTATTTTATAACAACAAAACCAAAAAACATACACAGAGACCCTCTTAAATTTTTAACGTCGCTATTATAATTAAATTCATTGAACTAAACCTGTCAACCATTTAACTAGTTTTTTTTGTCTGGTTGTGGTATGTATGCCTAGTAGTAGTACATTACCTAAGTTTTGTTTGTTAAAAATTACTGAAGTTCCAAACTTTCAGTCACTAAGGGCTTGTCCTCATCAGCATGTCACGTCGTTAACGTGAAGCGATACGTTACGTACGGAATCGCGGCGGGTCACATTGCCTTGACGTGCTAATTTACGTGACTAGATAGATTTTTTTTTTTTTTTTTTTTTTTTTTTATACTACGACGGTGGCAAACAGGCATGCGGCCCACCTGATGGGAAGCGGTTACCGCAGCCTATGGACACCTGCAACACCAGAGGCATCACGGGTGCGTTGCCGACCCTTTAGAAACCTATTGACTCCTTTTTTGAAGAACCCCATACTGTATTCCCCGGCGAAAACCTCAGCGGGGAGTTCATTCCACAATCGGAGCGTCCGTGGGAGGAAGTTCCTCTGAAATCGAACGGTACGTGACCCTGTGGTTTCCAATATGTGAGGATGAACACCCCGTCGATGGCGAGCGGTGCGATGGTAGAATGTGGCCGTGGGCATCATGTCAAACAATTCCTCAGAGCACACCCCATTATACAAGCGGTAGAACACGCATAAGGAGGCAACATCTCTCCGAAGGTTTAAGGGTTCTATACCGCTTGTGACATTGGGATCGTCAACAATCCTCACAGCTCGCCTTTGAACCGAGTCAAAAGGGTCAAGTTGGTATTTTGGTGCACCCGCCCAAAGATGAGAGCAGTACTCCATATGGGGCCTAACTTGAGACTTGTATAAGAGCAGTCTTTGCCCCGGAGTGAAGTACCGCTTTGCTTTATTGAGCACACCTAGCTTTTTGGATGCCAACTTGACCTTATCTTCTAAGTGACTTCGGAACTGGACGTCTCTGGAGATGTCAACACCAAGGATCCCAATGCTGTCGGAGATGGTTAGGGGTGTGTCTAGGAATTGTGGGGTCACAGTAAATTGGGTTTTTTTTGCGGAGAACGCACAAACTTGTGTCTTGGAGGGGTTAAATCTGACCAGATTGTCCCGACCCCAATCGGATACTCTAGATAGAGTACTCTCGATTTGAGACACAAGTTGTTCGCGGCTTTCATCCACAACGGAACGAGGGATATTTGCGCGACCCCTGTAAAAGGCATCGCCGGTGCTGTCGTCCGCGTAACAATGAATGTTATCAATAGAGAGCATATCATTGATGTGTAGCAGAAACAGCGTCGGCGATAGCACGGAGCCTTGTGGGACGCCAGCATTTATGGCCTTAGGTTGAGAGCAGCTGCCGTCTACTACGGCTTGTATGCTTCTGCCTGATAAAAAGCTGGCGACCCATTTGCACAATCCCTCGGGCAGTCCGTAAGTAGGTAACTTTGACAGAAGACCCCGGTGCCAGACCCGATCGAACGCCTTTGCTACGTCTAGGCTGACGGCCAATGCCTCACCTTGACTCTCAATGGCAGAAGCCCATTGGTGTGTGAGATACACTAGAAGATCGCCAGTAGAGCGACCGTGGCGAAAACCGTATTGACGGTCGCTGAGTAGGTCGTGTTCTTCTAGGTATCTCAGGAGCTTGGAGTTAATGATACGCTCCATCACCTTGGAGAGAAGGGAGGTTATAGCAATAGGCCTGTAATTCGATGGGTCAGAGCGGTCACCCTTTTTAGGCACTGGGTGTACATGGGCAGTCTTCTACAAAGATGGGACTACCCTTTTGTGGTACGAAAGCGCGAAAAGTCGCGTCAATACCGGACACAACTCGGGGGCACATTGCTTGAGCACCACTGCGGGAATGTTGTCCGGCCCACTCGACTTATGGATGTTTAGTGAAGCTAATTCCCGCCGCACATCTTTTTGGGAGATGATGATCTCCGGCATGGAATATCCGCACCACGGGATGGAAGTGGGTACGGCGCTTCCATCGTCATCCAAAGTCGAGTTTGAGGCAAAGAGATTACCCAATAGATCGGCTTTCTCTTTTGCGCTATGGGCCATGTTGCCATCATTTCGCAGTGGTGGTAATGACGACTGACAAAAATTTCCCTCGGCAGCTTTGGCGAGCGACCAAAAGGCACGACTACCGGAGGGGTAGCTTGCGAGCCGCTCACCAACTCTACCAACGAAATCAAATTTTGCTCTGGCAATAGTCTTTTTGCTGGACCTTGAGGCTGCATTGTAGTTGCGTTTCACATCAGATATATTTGGGTCCTTGTTCATGCTTGCCGTGATCCAAGCTTTGTAAGCGGCTTGTTTACGTAGCCTGGCCTGCTTACAGTGCCTATTAAACCACGGCCGTGTTTTGGCCCCTGCAGCAACTAGTGGGTTGGGAATAAATAGCTCCATGCCCACTAGAATTGTCTCTGTGACAGCGGCTGCGCAGTTATCAGGATTTTCTGATGTGAAACAAAGCTGCCTCCACGGGTACGATGCGTAAAATTCACGCAATCCATCCCAATCTGCTGACTTGTAATGCCACATGCGACGTAAATTAAGTGGTCGAGGTGGTTCTGACTGTACGCATGAGGCTTTTGTCCGGACGAGGCAGTGGTCGGAAGAACCGAGAGGTGCATCCACTGATATGGTATACCCGTCCGGATGTGTAGTCAGCAGAAGGTCCAGCAAAGAGCTCGTGTGGTCCTCAATATCTGGTATTCTCGTTGGAGAAGTTACCAGTTGTGAGAAACCATGGGTCAGAGCAAATTCGTGAGCACATCTCCCCGCGTAGTCAGTGGACCGAGAACTAAGCCACTCTGTGTGATGGGCGTTAAAGTCTCCTAATATCACTAACTCCGCGGACGGATATTGCTCAAGAACTTTATCAGTCGTCGATGTCAAGTGCTCGAATAACCGAGTTGTGTCTGTGTCTCCGCTGTGAGACCTGTATAGGCACGCGTACACACGGATGTGGCCTCCGCAGTCAACGCGCACCCACAATATTGACAGGTCTCTGTCTTCGAAGTGGTGCAGTCGGCGATAGCAGATATCCTCCCGGGCGTACATACATACACCGGCTCGCCTCAGAAATGAGTGTTCGAGTTTGTAGCCGGGATACATAAGGTACGATGTATCGACAGGGGAAGATATCTGCGTTTCAGTTAGAAACAGCAGGGTCGGCTGCGCAGTCTCAAGGTGCTGATGGACTGCGTTGAGATTAGAGTGAATACCCCTGATGTTGCAGAAGTCCATGTGAGTGGAAAGGGGCGCCGCTGAAATTTGTCGTTTCTTTCTTTGCCTGGCCATTTCATTTGTCATTTTTTTTTAGGTTAAGTATGAGGATTCGCTGTGTTGACATCTAAAAGAACAAGAATAGACAGTGCGTGAATTGTCCAGTGGTGGTGCAGGTTGTGTGGTTTGTCGGTACAGCGTACGGAAGGGCCCCCGGTCCCTCCCCCATCACAGCAGCCGGGTCCACTCCGGTCTCCTTCCCCGGCACGACTGCTGCTCAGAGGACTTTACACAGGCTGGCAGTTCAGCCTCCCAGGGCGGAGATTAGGTAATCCCCGGGTTCGGGAACTCATCTATCCTGCGGGCGGTCAGCGGTCAACCGTTTCACCGGGTCTCCCTGACCGCTGCTCCGACACTCCACGCCCCCACCGACCAATGACCATGTCTTATGGACCGCCGGTCCTCCGATGTCAACACAAGGAATCCTCGCGAGCACTGGCTACCTTACTTGCCACAGGAACACAACACTACAGTATAGTGTTATTTGGCTGTGGTTTGAGTAAGTAAGGCGGAGGTACTTCCCCAGTCGGGCTGCTCCAAATTTGAGCGGAAGATAAACCGCTATGCCCTACCTCTCTATAATTGTAAGATATGCACCCAGTACCTACTATGTTTTAGTTCATTTTTTTTAACTTCTAAAGCCGGGTCCAGACGAGTGTAACGTGTAATGTAACACGAATTCTACGTGTGGACGGCACTACGAGCATTACATGTAACGCTCGTGCGGCGCTCGGGGTTGATCCATCGGCTGTCGGTTTTTCGCGCGAACACAGACGCTCGCAGTTTTTGAAATATTTTCGCGTTCACAATTCGCTTTGAGTTCGTGTGCCGTCCACACTGCTGATGCTAAATTACACGTTACACTCGTCTGGACCCGGCTTTAGCATCAGCAGGAGCATTTTATGTCTCGTGCTATCCATATCTAGAAAGGTACTGCTATTTGAGAGTACCTATAGTTTCTATCGTTATGCTACAACGCATCGTTTAACGTTAACGACGTATTCTACGTGCTGATGGGGATAGGCCCGTAGCCATAGGGGCATATAAGCCACGGAACACATTAGAGGGCTTAAAGAAAACACAAATTATTATAATTGTTTTTTAATATAATTTTATCCAAAGGCGGATTTATTACTTAAAAAGAATAACATGAACGTTATATTGAAGTTACAGTCCTAACTTACTTAAATTAAATCATTTAGGTACCTATACAGGATAGGTACATCCTATTTACATTATAAAATAAGAAAGTACTTACTTCCTACCTTATTTCAACGACAAAAAATATTTACATTACAATAGTGCTAAGAGACGAAAGCATAAATAGGTAGTCAGAAAAGTTCAAATCATATTTGTATGGAGAATCAATAAAATGAACACATTTATTATTCACATATAAATCAGACCTGCCATACGAGCATTCATTATCGAATGGTACATCGTTAAACGAAATATTATGATGTCTCATACATGTCGTTCAAATAAAGATAAATATTTTAATTTAAAATATTCGATAAATTTGTCGAGTTATCCATACTCGCAGGGCTGAATAAATGCAATGTGCAGTTGGTGCCTAGTTTTGAATACTGTATATCTTGCCATAACCCTAAAAAAATGCCGCGCACGAGAAATTATTCGCATATGATGAACTTTGGAACTAATGTATGTGGAACTAATGTAGGTACTTATATTTGGCATCTAGTTACCACAATATTTTTTTAGGAGCTTCGGTGGTGCCAGACCCTAGTCACGCAAAAGTAGGCTACCAACTTATCAGACTACCTATTAACAGAATTAAATTACACATCATGGAATCTAGAAATACTATGTTGGATTTTAAACAGGTATGTATGACAAAAATAGTGCAATCATATTTTAAAAGGTCAAATAATTATTTAAATTTAACAGTAAAACAAATGCTTTTGTTTGTACTGTGTTATAACTTAAACTCGGAATTTTCATTATCGTCGATAACAGCTGTAGACTTCATAAAATTTTGATATGACCTGATAAATCTTTAGTATTTTTTTTAAACATATAGAACATAGCATATTTTGTTACCGATTATTTCGGAGTTGGTCCAGGCAACTATAATGTTGTTTATAAGTGAATATATATTATATCACCCTTGAAAATATGATTGCAGATTTTTGAGGTCCACCTACTTCATAAAAATGCATATAAGGACATTTTGTGCTTATAAATCAGGAATATTGTCATAAAAAGTACAATAAATACATAAAAAAAACTCACAGAAATCTAAACAAATCACTCCAATTGACATGTTGTGAAACTGTTCATATTTTACCCAGTTATGTTTTTAAGTACTAAAATTCGGCAATGTCAATGAGATTTTATAGTATTTAACAATCAATAATAATGTAATGTAGCCAAACATTATTAAATTAGTTAATTTTGCAAGTCAAATAGCTTTTTACTTCTAAGTAAATTATATGGCTCTTAAGGCATTGAACCAAAGTAACAAAATGCAAATAAAAAGGATTCTAAAATGTCCATTAGTCCTCGAATTTAATGGAATGGACACCTGTATCAATAGCGCCGCCACGGTAGGAGCCTCGCTTCTTCTTAGTCTTCTCATGTTTGAATGACTTACCACGGGTATGTTTCAAATCCAGATTAGCACGCTCACCCCAAGAACCGCGAGCGCCATACTAAACAGAGACACTGAACATTAACAAGGTACAAAAAATATGTCCTTATTCACATCTAATTTTGAAGAAACATTGACTATAACAAAAAGTGAAATGTCTATGTATTATTTACTTCTCACAAGATATATCCATTAGCCAAGTACATATTTGCAACAAAAATTTTCATGTACCTAGTACAACGCGATACCAGTTTCATGGATTTTCGGGCATAATTTTGTATATTTATCTATTTACTATGTTATGCTGTTATGATCACCACAATCCATACTAATATTATAAATGCGTTAGGCTTTCACGCTAAAACTACTGAACCAATTTAAATGAAATTTGGTACACAGATAATCCAGAGCCTGAGAAAGGACATAGGCTACTTTTTATCCCAGGAAAAGTTGAAGATCCCCCGGGAACGCGGGCGAAGCCGCGTGGAGCCACTAGTAGTAAACATAGTTTGCCATTATTTGATAATAGTACCGACTCATGTGAACATCAACAAGATAATCTTAATTTTTTCTAACATTTGCGAGATATCTTATTCCAAATGCTTTAAAAATAAAAAATATAATCTGCTCACCAATTATTCAAATACTATTTTCTTGTTTTGAGAATTATCTGCTCCATCAAAACTTTTTCTGTCATTGAATCCACCTTTGTTGAATCCGCCTCTGTCGCCTCCCCATGAGTGTCTGTCACCTCGGCCTCCCCTGCGATCTCCACCACGACCACCCCTATCAAAACCACCACGCCCTCCTCTATCTCCAAAACCTCCGCGTCCTCCCCTGTCGCCGAATCCTCCCCTGCCGCCACGACCTCCACGACCTCTGTCCCCGAAACCTCCTCTTCCACCCCTATCACCGAAGCCTCTTCCTCCACGACCCCTGAATCCCCCACGATCATTGAATCCTCCTCTACCCCTATCACCAAAGCCACCTCTGCCACGATTGAATCCACCTCGACCCCGCTGATTCCAGTTACCAGAGTTATTGCCGTCTACCTCATCTTCATTGTTTTCTTCACCATCTTGGCCTTCACCCTCCTGATCGAGAGAGAGAGACAAGTTCTATTACTAACACCAAGACAACCCTATGTAGAGGCCTATATGTTATAAAAAGTAAATGCCCGAAATTTAAGCCATTGGGTTATCCCTCAAAATATATTTATATTATTAGGTGACAGTACATGGAGTTGCCTTGGCTTCTCAAACTTTAGGGCATTTACCTTCGCTTCAAATGAGTTATCTTTAAGTCTAGGGTCCACTTCTACTTTTTCCGCTTCTACCCTTCGGAATGGAACTGGCTTATCAATGGATCCCTTATCTTTCTCGTTTGGAGTGGAGACATTGTTAGTACCCTAAAAGTTATTACATGTTGAAGTTAATTGTACATATACATATAAATTTCTAAAATAAACTTTTTATCAGTTTTATTTTATATTATAATAGCAGCAGCATCAAAGACAGATGTACTAGTAATTACTCAGCAGTTCCATTATTAGTATTCTGACAGGCAAAAACACACTATTTCATCTTTCAACACCCATTTAGCTGACTGAGAATTCTCTTGGAAAATTTTGCTTATGGAATTCTTTATTATTTGTATTATAATAGTAAAATTCTAAACATACCTACCTTGACAAAGTTATTATATGGTTTTTTTGCTGGTGCATGATCTCCCCCAGAAGCTTTTCTTTTCTTTCCACCTTGGAAGCCGTTTTCAGCCTGAAATTCAGAATTTTACTATGTCAATACTTCATTTCAAGTTATATCTTAATCGAATTAACAGGCTATCAATAGCCAACATGAAGACATATGAAGATATAAGTAAATTATGCAGAGACTGATAAAAAAACGTGAATTTAAACCACAGCTTATTCAAAATTGGACATAGTTTCTGTAAAATGTTCCAACCCAGATAGTCAAGTTTCGAGAAAATTGAGTTTAAAGTTCAAATCTGCATAATATTCATTAATCATTCTTCAGTTTAATTTATTGAAAAAAGATATGACACAATAGTTTCAGTTACTTGAATATGCAAGATGTAAAGTAGTAAATAGAGAATTGAACTTTAAACTCAATTTTCTCGAAACTTGACATTCGTGGGTTGGAAGGTTTTGAAGAAACTATGTCCAACTGTAGCCACCATTTTGATTCTAGTACATAGGATAAACTTATTTATAATGAATAGTATTTACTTACAATTATCATGCTTGGCTAAATACTTGTATATATTCTCTTTTTTTCTATTGTGAATCTTTATGTGGAATTGTTAGAAATACAATCAAGATTAATTACATTATAAAACATAAATCTTGTTTTTTTTTCAGTTTCATTGGCAAATGTTTTCAGGACATATATAATTAAATTATCTTTGTCTTAAATGTCCTTGAAATAATGTAAATCAATAGTTTATTATGATTGTTAAGTAATGTCTATGTGATATGCATGCCTCTATGACAATTACTAATTTATTATGTAGGCATAATTGTTAGGTTAAATTGGGGAGACATTTTTTTTTCATCATCATCATATCAGCCATAGGACGTCCACTGCTGAACATAGGCCTCCCCCATCGATTTTTTTTTGTTATTCTATAAATCCTATTTATAATTCAAGAAGTTAGAGATAATTAACAAACTAATTCAAATTTTCGCTCCTGAGTGGAGAACTGGACAATAGTTTAAATATAATATCTTACCTGCTCCATTGATTCATCATTATTTTTCTGCTTCTTAGATTTTTTTGTAGCAGGCTCATCATCACTATCATCAGATGATTCTGCGTTTTTAGCAGCTGCCTTCTTAACAGGTTTTTGTTTTGGTTCATCTTCATCACTACTGTCATCATCAGATGAATCCTTTTTCTTGGATTTTGGTGTATTCACTGGTGTAGGTTTAGGAGCTTCATCTTCGCTGCTGTCATCACTGTCTTCTGATGATGCTGCTTTTTTAGCTGCTGCCTTTGCCGGTGTAGCTTGAGGCTTGACTGGTGTTTTTTGTACAGTTTTAGGCTTTTCATCTGCACTGCTATCATCACTGTCATCAGATGAAGATTCCTTTTTAGCAGGTGCTTTAACTGCTGGCTTCACTGGAGTAGCTGGGGGTTTTTGTAGAGCTTTTTGGGGTGCCTTTGGTTTTTCATCTTCACTGCTATCATCTGATGAAGATGCTGGCTTCTTAACAGGAGTAGCTTTTGCAACTGGTTTGACAGGTGCAGTCTTTTTTTGAGGAGGGGCTTCTTCATCACTACTGTCACTATCACTAGACTCTTGTTTTTTGTTAGGTACTGCCTTGGTTGCTGGTGTTTGGGCTTTTACATTTGGTTTTTGAGCTACTTTAGGAGTTTCCTCTTCACTGTCACTGTCCGAAGATGAATCTTGTTTTTTAGCTGGAGCTGCTTTTGCTACTGGTTTCGCTGGAGTGGCAGCCTTTGTAGTTTGTTTTTGAACAGGTTTTGGAGTTTCATCTTCACTATCGTCAGATGATGACTCTTGCTTTTTAGGTTGGGCTTTACCAACAGGTTTGGTTGGAGCCACTGGTTTTTTCTTGGTGTCTTCATCATCACTGCTGTCATCACTGTCTGAAGATTCCTGTTTTTTCACTGGAAGTTTTTTGGGTGGAGCAGATTGAGGTTTTGTAGGAACCTTTTGCTGGGGCTTAGGTTTATCATCTTCGCTACTATCATCATCATCAGAGGATTCAGGTTTATTTGCTTTTGGTGCTGCATTTGTCACTTGTGGTTTAACAGGCTGCTTTTTTGGTTTTGAGGTGGCATTATCATCACTGCTGTCACTGTCATCTGAAGATTCTGGTTTTTTCACAGGTGCAGCCTGTGTAGGTTTTGGCTTTGTCTGTAATACATTATGGTAACATAGTCATTAGTACAATATTGTAAATTTTGATGTTTTTAAGTATAGCAAGAAAATATCAGAGGTAGTGACGAATGTATTGTATAATATCACAGTGATGTCAATATAGTTTTTATTCTCATCATTGGTAATAAAGGTTGCTGTGAAGTATTGTAGGTCCCTAAAGACATTACTAAATTTACCTGTGCTGGTTTTTGTTCCTCTTCTGAGCTATCAGAATCGGATGAATCTTGTTTTTTCTTAAGTGCTGGACCTTTGCCATTGACTTGAGCAGCTGCTTTTTTGTTTTGTGGAACTTCACTGTAAAGAGTATGATTTTAAATACACTTGTGACAATAATACTCAAGGAAAAAGTAGGTACCTAGTATACAAAATCAATTACAAATAAGTTACAATACCTTTCTGCGGCCTGTGTGGGTTGTTTTTTGTACTGTAGTATAATATCTGCCAGTGTAGGTAAGTTCTTAGCACGAGGTTTCTAAAACAAAAAACAACATATCTACTTTTAATGTATAGTTAACAAATATAAGATAGAGGTACTTGCATTAATCTTTTTAAACAAAATATTTGAAATGGAAAAATATTGATAGATACTACTATTTGGCCAAGCTATATAATTAACCATCATGTTTTCACTAATATGATAATTGACATACTATAAGCATAACACAATACATGGTTGTTACAACCATGGTTGATACATAATTACATATTGCATGGTTTTTAGTGTTTATCTCATGGCCCATACCAGATACAGGCCAGATTTTTTTTCGTTACTATAATATGAGGCAACTTTATGTTATTTTAAATTGTTAAACCTATTAATGAAATGATTATTTCATTAATAGGTTGCATTCCGTATGCATGTTCTTTTTCGCACAGTTAAAGGAATTTAGACGAAACGTTGTACTCACATACCATTAGTTTTTTTTAAATATATATAATTTCAAACACCACATTAGTAGCAATTGTTGCCATCGACGAGAGTAGTTGGTTTAAAGAACCTATGCATATTTCCATAGAAGGGAGTGGATAAATACTAAAACTGACTGCTGGAATCATCCCAAACTAAGTTATAATTATATCTACCTAATACATCACCATAATTAAGCAAAATTATGTCTACACTAATGTATAAATACAATAAAATCAATTGACGTATTAGGTTAGTCAAAAAAGGAAACAATAAAAGCAAGGTTATGTTTGAAATGTTGGTGAAATAACTTCAATTATAAATGAGCTCTTTACAATTGATTAAGATGAAGGCATGTTTAGCCTACAACAATCATAAAAATAGAACACGTGTGTTTTTACCACACGTGGTTTTTTCGGCATGCTATAGCAATTCAAGGACTCACCGCTTTGGTCTTCTTTAAAATGTTCTGTGCTAATCCTTTATCAACAGTTAGAAGAAACTGATGAATTAAGGAAAATATTTCACCCTGAATTTCGGAAGAGACCTCCATTTTCAGGTTTTATTTCAAATAATTTCGGGAGCACGGCGTAGCACGTTCACGGCAGCCGCTTGTCAAGGCATTAACAAATGTTGCCATTCTTTAAGTAATATATTCATAAATAATTTTTTTTTTGGTACGTACGATCTTCCTCTAAGTATTGCCAGGGACGGCAAAAATCAGCAAGATATCAAAGATATGATTTTTGTAGGTAGGTGTCAACTTCTGATTAAGATCTCACAGCCTTGTAATTCACGGCGAAAGATTAATTAATTTAACAAATAAATAGGAAATAAATAAAATTATAACAACTGCAGTAAAAAAAAACCGCAACTAATAACACCAACCCATAAAATATTTATAATAAGTTTCAAATATTGGTATAATTTACTTATATGTATGGAAATTCATATTTTTTATGAATAAAAGAATTTACAATTATTTTATACAATAAACAAAACTTATTATTAATTGAATAGGTATAACAAGAGATGTTCGATGATTATTGGATACCTCCCTATTCTTTAGTATTTATAATAGTTTAGTTAGTCTATGTTTTGTGATCTCGATGAACGTTTTTATTCACTATTTGTACCGAACTACCAATCTAGTGAATTTTAAACAAGACTTTGTCTCGGACATTTTAATTTTTTATTGTAACTATTTGTTATTTGTCAGGCGCCATCGCGGCACTGACATCAGATTATGTTGTGATGTAGGTAGTTAATAATTAAAACTATGGAACAGTATGTATTCATGTATTGTATGGGTGAGAGGTGTCATGTTTTTGATGTTTAGATTTGTCGATATCAGATGCGACGGCAAATACGCTTTGTGATAGTGGGATGTTACGTAGCTCTTTAGAGCATTAATTCAGGAAAAGAACACAATGCCAGTACAGCAAATAAATGTGAAGCATTCATCAGATATAGAGAGTTGGGAATGGGGTGGTGGATGTGGCAGAGAAGCGATGCGGACGGGGTCGGGCAGTAGTAGAACGTCGTGCAGTAACTCTAGTGGAGATATCTGCCGCATCTGCCACTGTGAGAGCGAAGCCCATAACCCATTACTGGCACCCTGCTACTGTTCAGGTTTGTGCCAACTCTGACCTGTCTTGCCCTCTATGAACCCAGCAAATACTTAAATAGAAATTAATTTCTCAATATTTATAATTTCCTCATTAAATTACACAATTACTTATTTATCAAAGTTGTAAAAAATTATGTCACAAATTATTGTTTATATAATAATTTGTGAGATATTATGCTGTATAAGTTAGAGGTAAAATGTATTTTTTACACCTACAGGCTCTCATGCCTTTAATTTGTTAGGAAAGTTAGTGGGTGTTTATTACTTTACATTAACCTTACAATCCTAGATTAAGCAAGTAAGTAACCTTTCAAATAAACTGCTACTGTTAAAAATTACATTTAAATCAATGATTCATTGTATGTAATAAGTTATCTTAATGCGTAAGTTTTACCTTGAAACTTGTGGTTACCATCCATGTTTTTTAAACACAAATCTAAGTATTACTAACTTGATCGATTAAATTATTATTGTCATATTTAATTTATTTTTGCATATACATAATATGATATGGTAGTATATGATACACATTCAAAACTACTTTCTGCGGAATTACTTAACAAGTTGTAGTTTTTTACTCAGTTTGTAATACTTGTTCTAACAAGTTTAAGTTCTGACTTGGCTATTGACCACTAGGTTTGGTATTCTACTGTCGAGTTTACCTTTTTGTTAGACTATTGCTTTATAAAGATGCATGCTCAAAGTCACACAGGGTAGGTTAGGGAGAAGTGTGGGAGCTCAATAAATTCACAGTCCTTTCTTTCTTTGCAATTAAAATTGTGATGTAAGTAAGGTAGCTTAAGGAAAATTCACTGTTACATTAAACTTAATAATAGAATTATATTGTATGCTAATAATTATACCATTTATTCATTTCCTGCATACATAGTTAATTATTACTTAGTTGTTTGTTTATCCATGACCTTGTCATATAAATCTTAATTAAAAATGAATGAGTGGCCATGTTTCTGTTGTGCATCGCTAAACTTAATTACTTTAGAATCTATGTCTATAATTGTTTATTATGTATATGAAAACAATATAAGGCTTATTTTTTTAACTCATATTTGTTGATGTTGTGATGTGCTACTTTTACACTCTTAAAAAAATTTAGTCTATATTTAAGTTAACTTCAAGTCACAATAATTGTTTTCACTAAGTTTTAAATTTTTTATTTCAATTCATATATGTATTATCTTGTTCCAGGAAGCTTAAAATATGTCCATCAAAGTTGTTTACAACAATGGCTGACAGCTTCAGAGACAAGATCATGTGAACTTTGTAAATTTAATTTCATCATGCACACTAAAATTAAACCATTCAATGAGGTATGCTATACATTTTTTATTTCTTTATTTTCTGTATCTTTGTTATTGGTGTTAATGGTGTTATAACTAAAACTTTAAAATTTTCATAAATTATTATTAACCAAAATAGGTGTTATAAACTACCTGTCCATTTGTTTATCATAGCCATCATTTGGGATTAATATAGCCATGTAAATTAATTATGTAGTGTCAGAGATTACTACCTTTATCCAAACTATATCTATGCTTAGTCATTCAAGCATAAAGAATTGGGAGAAATTCAGACACACATACACTGATTAGTTTTTTGTTATTGAAATATGGCCTAAACATTTAGACTGGGAATTTTTAACTGTCAGGTCATATGATTAAGATGCATTTAAGTGTACTAAGCAGAACATAGCTAAGTGAATAATATAATTAATAGTCTCTATCTAGGGGGTTCAACATGAATATCATTTCGCTTGGTTTGTATGAATAAATAAAAATGAATATTGTAAATGTTACAGTGGCGTCTATTAGAGATGTCTGGAGTAGAGAGGCGTCGGCTGTGTTGTGCGGTGTTGTTCCACTGCGTCGCTGCGCTGTGCGTCATGTGGTCACTATTTGTACTTATTGAACGAGCCGTGGAAGAGGTCAACCGTGGACTTATAGGTAAAACAAACTACCAACAAAATGTGTATACCAAAGATTTGATAAAGCCGTTTTATAAACATTTGTGCTATATACCTGTTGTTCAAAAAGAGACAACAAGAAGTAACCCTCTTGTGCATACTACCTATTCAATTGAATCTAGCTGACCTGGCGAACTTCGTAGCAACTTACAGACAATGTATCAAATGTTTTGACATGTACGTTCCCAGGACCATTTTTGATTATTTTTCTTTCATTATCAATTTTCCATTTCTTCTTTATTTCAATTTTTTACTGCTATTTGAGGCAGATAAAAATTAAAAACTATAATAATCAGTCAAGGTTCTAGAGTTATAAGTGTTTTAACAAACGCGACTTTGTTATATGTATATTTGACTTAATGCTAGTTACTACAAATAAAATCATTTTGATGAATGAAATTAAGTTGCTATTTATATTTATTTATTTTCTGCATGTATTTAATTGTTATAGCTTGGCCATTCTGGACAAAACTGGTTGTAGTTGCAGTTGGATTTACGGGTGGAGCAGTTTTCATGTATATACAATGCAGGCAGTATCTGCACCTCTGTAACCGCTGGAGAGCTCACAACAGGTAAATTAATGGAGTTGCCACTAGTATCAGGGTATTTATTTAGACATATTTAACAACTGTTTTATTTAAGTTTATCACAACATCGGTACTTTCAACATTTACCTTATCTACTAGTTAAAGAAAAAAAACGTTGTTTCATAATTCAACTAAAGCGAACTATTAGCAAAACGAATGTAATAAATTATCACCAATTAGTTTCGTTGTTAGGACAATAATATCACGCGTTATTGAACATGAATGCATGTACACCAAAATTAAGTAATAAAGCGTGCCAGTTACAATTACGATTACATTTATTATTTTATTGAATCTGCTTGTAATATGTAGATCCCTCATGTGTTTAATGCGGTCAAGCTTTGTGCAGTATATCATAAAACCTCAGTGTTTATTTAATGTGACTATAATAGATTATGACTAGACTAGGTATATATAGATTTATCCTGTAACAACGTTTTACGCCTGCCATACTCATATTTACTACTTTATGGAGGTATGGATATTTATTACATTGCTCTGCATTGTGAAACAACGATTAGATCGGATAATCCGTCCATAAATTTATTTGGTTATTTTCAATAACCAAATGGCATTGATCAAATAAATAAATAATTTAACTTTCGGCAATGGAAACCATAAAGCGTTTTGTAGTGATAGCTTGCTACCAGCTATAATTAATAAATTGCCGCTAAGCAGCTCCTGTTCATGATAGCTCCTATCTAGGCTTTGTGTGGTTATTACCATCACACATATTATTATCACTTATCTTGGCGGGATGTGAAAAACGACTGAAATCTGTCGGGTTCGATCTTTCGATCGTCTATCCGGTTACCACATAACAAGTTCTGCGCAGTTCCCAATCAAACCGGTCGCATGTAAAAATAAAACTAGAATATTGATATTTTTTTTATGTCATGCCCCAACACGCAAATATTGTCAGTGAGACTAACTCCTTTAAATTTAAATAAATGTAAGTTTGTTTTGAAAAGAGTAATTGCTGAGTTTATTGCCGGCTCAGCAAAACCATCTTTCCGAACCGAGCATTAGAGTCTGACTATTAATAAGTGCTCGTATTTATCCTATTTGAATAAAAAAACATTTTGAAAGCAAAACCAATCTTCCGAACCGAGCGTTACAATCTGGCTATTCACAAGTGTTTGTAACGGCCTATTTGAAAAAAAAAAAAATTGTCCCAGGATACTGCTAATACAGAACGCGCCGGAGAAGATGCCTATAGGTGGTTCACCGCCGCGCGTGAAGCGTCGCGAGCGGAGCGCGCGCGGGCAAGTAGTCGCCAACATCGAGCCGCCGCCGCCGCCTCCGCCGCCGGCCGCGTACCACGAGGAGGACGAGAGCGGCGGCTTCGAGACGTACCGCGGCAACCCGCACCGCCGCCTGTCCGCGCGCCAGGACGAGCGCCTGCGCGTCGACGCCGACACGCGCCGCTACTCCGACACGCACCCCCTGCCCCCGACCCTGCCCCCGACCCTGTGCGACGACGCCGCCGCACCCATCGCCGGAGCGAACACTACGCACGATGTGAGATTGTACATTCTGTTTATAGCTTTAATGAATTGGGTTCGATTTTATCTACTATCTAAAGCTCTTCTGGCTGATATTGTTCATATATCTGTTCTTCGATTTACTTCATGTGTGGATTTATTTATATAATAGCAGTGGCTCTCCGCGGTTTCACCCACGGGAGATCTTCCATTTTCCCGGGATAAAAAGTAGCCTATGTCTTTTCTGAGGCTCTAGCTAGACTACCGAATTTCATTAAAATCGGTTCAGTAGTTTTAGCGAAATAGACAGACACAGACAGACAGTTACTTTCGCATTTATAATATTAGTAAAGATTATTTCTAGAATAATATAAAAAAGAAGAATAGTTGAAAAAGAAATATGATCAATCATGACCATTCGATTCACTATAACTTTTATTAAAATGACGCATTAGGTACCGGCTCTATAGTGTGGGTAGATACCGAACGACCAATCATAATATAAAACCCGTGTTTCCAGGGCGGCGTGTACCACATCAGCGTGGACCCGCTGGAGGCGGACATCAGGTCGCTGCTGGCGCTGGAGGCGCGGCGGGCGGCGCGCGCGGCTCGCTCGCTGCCCAACCTGCGCGCCAGCCGCGAGAGTCTCCTCCCCGCGCCCGCGCCCGCCCCGCCGCCGCAGCCCCGCCCCGACCCCGCGTCCTCCACCGCCACCACCCCCACCACCGCCTCCTGAGGCCCCCCGCCCCTGCTGCTCTACCCAGACGACACCGTGTATTAGATATACCACGTATGTACACACTAGCTGACTCCGCGCGTTACCACCCGCGTAGTTCCCGTTCCCGTCGGAATACGGGTATAAAATATACTTATGTTTCTCCCTAATAATTTAGCTTTCCAATGGTGAAATAATTTTTGAAATCGGCACAGTAATTTTTGAGTTTATTAATTACAAAAAATCATTTTTTTCCACTTTATAATATCAGTGTAGATTTATAACTATATCATGTCGCTTCTTTACAAGAATAACGTGATATTTTTTAAATCACAACTTTACAGAAGAGCAATTTTAAACATTACAGCGTTGATATATTCTCTACTACTATTGATAATTTTACAGTCGGAAAACAATTATCAAATGCCGTGTTTTTGTAGCAAACAAAATTCGATATCGCGGTATTAAATACCAATTATTAAAAAAAAAAAACGCGTGTTTATAAGATGTCACGTTGTTCTTGTAAAGAGGCGATGTATCCTACACATACGTTTGTCAACAGCATGTCATGCTAAATTGTGTATGTACTTCTTCCTGTGATACGTTTAAACGCACATGTGTGTGGTCACATTTACATTTATTTCATAAAATGTCACTTTCAATGCCTGTCAAATATGAATTACAGGCATTTACGTGGCGTTAAATCCATAAACATAGCTTAATACTAATGACAGAATTTGTTCCAAAAAGGTGACACAGTTCCGGGTGGACCCGTCCCGGTAGTCGATTCAGCAGGTCGAGTGAGTGCGATTTTACATATATTTAAAATAAATAGAAAGCGATCGCGATCGGCGATTTACGATAGACCGGGTCGACCGTATTGTTTTTGTACCTTCTGAACGCACCATTATTATTTGAGCTTTAAGAACGTGTAATAGCGAGCGACGGCCCGCGATGTCGCCGCGCCGACACGATCGCCGATATACTCGTGCTGTGCGATAGAGTCTAATATAATGTATATAGTACTATGAGTCTGTAAATAAATATACGATTATCATAATAATGCAGAAATGACCAGTGCCGTGACACACGACCGATGATTCACGCTTCACGGAAGACAATATCTCATTTTATTCAGATTCAAATGTTTGACTTGTATAATTTCATTTGTCGAGACTAAATTATGATTTACATTATTCATAATGCAACAAAATTTAGGGTATATAACTTCAAATTGAATAGATCGTGTTGCAGTTTCAAAATCAATTTTTATTACATTACATACGGCTAGACTCCTATAAGATCAATTTTGAACTAATTTGTTTATTAGTGTTAAGTTAGCTTTTGTCATGGCAAATTTTGGTGTAAAATGTGATTAAAATCAATTAATATTGTTTTAAAATGAGATTTATTCAACGGTGTTATATAATTTTCACAATTATTAAGCTTATTATTGTAATTTTGTATTCTTATCATACCTTTATCTGTTTATTATCAATGTCAATCGTGTGTATGTATACTGTAAATAACCTCGCTAATCCCTAAATCCAATTGTCAGATATTAATTCCATTCCAGTCACTATACATCAAATTTATATTTTCACAACTAATAAATAAATCAATAGATGGTGTAATGTAATAAATCGACATACTTTTAATTTAATGAATCTCTATACATAAAATTGTCTATTAACTGCTCTCTTAATTTGGTCATGTCATATTGTATCTCGATACCTTAAATACGCCGTCTAGACTTTAATTTAATCGAAAACGTTTTTATATAGGAAACATTATTTTCCGTAGGTAAAGAGAGCTTATTACTGCTCATAATTTAATCTTAAAATGGAAACTTGTACAATATGTACGAACTCTATATTAATAGAATATGTCAATACATTGTCTGCGTGCGAACATTGTAAAGGCTGGGAATAAAATGAATTAAATTGTAACGATCTGAATTATCCATTATATTTTGCATACACACGTTTAACTGAGTATGCAGTTCAAATACCACCACTTTGATAGAACACTATAAGTTATTCCGCGGCGAAGTCGTCTCTAGTGATTCCAGGCGTCAATCCTTAACAGCCTTTTCATCCTTTTCATTTCATCCTTTTCACAAAATGTCTTCCATTAAACTTTAAAGCATACCAAACCAATGCTCATTCTTGAAATAATGGCCTACATTTTTTTGTACATTTCCTATTATTGGAACTCCTATTCCTAGCCTTTATCTGAGAAAAAACCTATAGGAATATTACAATAGGTATTTTTTTATGAAATTTTCTAAACATTTATTATTAATTAAATCAAGCAAAAATATTTCATTTTATTCCAATTGCAATATTCCTCAAAAGTTCCCAGTTTGCACGCGCAGGATAATGCGCATTTAAAAAAAGCATTTATTTAATTTGAGTTATATTTTACATCTTGTTATTGGTATCATTTACATTAAGGTGACATGTTGACTTTGTGTATCTTGGTTTTTTTCTCCCTTTAAAATTTGCTGAGGACATTTTCGGCTAAACTTTCATGCAAACTCAGCATTTTTTTGACATGTCTCAATTAATATTGTCAATTTTAATTATTTTAGTAGAATAAGATGTTGTTTGAAGAAAGGGTTGACCTTTTTTTTGTTGGAACAAAAAAAATCAATGAAATATTTGCTTGGCCGATGTTTTAAAGTCATCTTTTATCACTGTTTATTAATTATTTAATTTGACTTCGGGATTTTAAAAATTTATTTATAAAGTAATGTAAAAAAACTGGCTTACTTGTAATTTTTGGTGTGATAACATAAATTAAGAAAATTATTTATTTATTTTTCCTTGTCATCGATCTCAAACAAATTGTATCATATTTTAATTATGACGACTGGCTAATTAATTGAGGCGTGTATTCAGTAATAGTAAGCCAGTTAATAAATATGTCCATATGTGTGCGAAATATTAAATACTAAATAATAATTAAAAGTAAACTAACCAAAATGTGTAGAAAGACATTGGATTTAAACATTGCTAATTGTATTTGTAGGTAGATAGACTTAAATAAAATAATAGTTCGGACTTTTGGTGCTAATTAAAAAGTGAATATCAGTCCAAAATTAGATGTATGTTTTTTTTGTTGTGGGCCGAATATTTGTGATGTTAGAATGTTGGTGAACTGTATATATTGTCATACATTACCATGATGTAACGATACCTGCCAACAGTTGTATTCTGATGTAAAGGCGACATGTGCCAGAGTAGCGAGCTCGGTGGCGGTTAAATACATGTTATGTTTATAACCATCCATGACTAATAAATCTAGTGGATTTAATTGGATTATTTAAAGTAAAGTCGGCTATGTTGCCGTTTTGTGCTGCGCCATCTTTACTTGAGTGAGCCCATTCCATGAAAATAGCAACACTTATATATTTTGTTATTGCCATATTCTTAACATAAGTCTATTGATTGATAATGTGGTATTAGTCCTCTGGTGAAGCCTTAATGCTTAAAATTGCTCGAATCCAATATGTCCTAAGGTTTTTCCATTGAATTTGTAGTGTTCGTGTTGTGATTCAAGTCGCAAAATATTTTTTATTTTCTCGTGTACATCAGAACTTCTACGCTTTTATGTTTGGTATCAATATGGTAATGTTAATTAATTTAAAATACATATTTAATTTCCACATGTGAATGTTGTAAATTGTTTGTATGATATAACCTTACATCTAACTAATCATGACCGATCAGTCATTGTGTATTTTTAAATGAATAAGCAAGCGTTATTGTTGGGTGTTTGGAGATGTAGTTTGTGGATACATGCGCTTTAATAACTTAATATTAGTACTTACTTTCCGTATCACAATTATGCCTGATTGAAAGAATAAATGTGGTGCGCTTTATTGGCTTTGTAACACAAATTCATCTCCAAGATCTCGTGCGCTATTGGAATCAGTTGTTTCTGTGTCGACATAAAGTAGTGCCTTATTTTCTTTCGTTATATAACAACAATTTATTTGTATAGGTAAGTTATAGTTTTGTTTTATCCAAATTGTATCCATGACGTTCGCGCGACTTACCGCACAGTTGACACGACCCCGACGTGTACTTGTTGTGTAGAGTGCACGTTGCGGTGCATCCCGCCTACGACTGTGCGATACGCGCGCTCGCCGTGTATTGTATAATTACAATAATGTCATATCATCGCATTAGCATCGTATTAATTAAACAGCGCACGAGACTGAACACATGCCTGTATATTGTGATATAAGTTATTAAGTGTTTATTATTTTTTGCTCAAAATTTTTTTCATCTTTCGATCTGTACTTATCCTTCATGAAATTCGTAAGACTGTATTAATTTTGTTGTGTATAACATCGTTAGTTAACTTCGGGTTATAAATATAGTTATTTTGAGATTCATCTACTCTTATTTTTTATTACGATAAGTACCCACCTCTAGTTTAAGGGATTGAAATAAAATAAGTTATTAGATAAAAATAAATAATTTATTTAAAATTGACCGAATTTCATACACGTTTATGTACGACCGGAGCTCGGGTCGCAGTGACTAGACTGTACACTCAACATTTCTTAATATGTATACATAAACAATATTATAATTTCTGTAAAACAGAAAATCAACACTTAGTAAATAAACGTTACATTACTACTTAAAGTAAATATAAATTATATCACTAATACTCGAGTATTAGAACATTTAAATTCACCGAAAAATAATATTTCACACTGCCAGGACAATTATTATAATAGCCTATGAGAATATATTGTTAGTCTTATTTCGTTACTAAACCAACGAGTCAATTATGTCTACGTATTTGGCGCCTTCACTAACCGTCATAAAACCATTCTAAAAATCAGTCGTCTGTTAAAACTCTTTCATTATGGCAAAGTTTATAATCAATGTCAACTGATACGCACAATGTACGTGCGTTGCGAGACCTTGATAGTATATAAATGGGGCAAAAGTGTAGATGATTCGACCTATATAGAGATGACATGGTAATTTGCCATAATTATAGGAACATCCATTATGACAGTAATACTATCGCTAAGTAGTGTTGGCCCGCGGCGCCGGTTCCCTAGAACTCAGTGTCGCCCAAAACGTTGTACATGAGACGTTTGAACGAGTTCGACTGTTGGATGTGCTCTTCGTGAAGTGAGTTTACCTGTAACGATATGGGATGCAATTAAATTGGTTCCGCGTAGTGTAGGTTGTGTCTTTGAGACTAGTACAATCGCCCTTATTGCGTGAAATAGTTTGAGGGAATATCTTTAAACTGTTTTAAATAAGATACAACGAACCATATCACGTAATGAGGGGGAGTATAAATTATGGAGTGTCTTCTATGCTAGTAAATACGTGGGGTTGAAGACTATAAAGATACTTACAAAAGTCGTTTGTTTTGTTATCGATTGCGCAATAGGTTGCTTCGTCGGTTTCGGAATAGGCACTGGTTTCTGTAAAAAACAAATGTAAAGTTATCGCCAACTTCTAGTGTATTTTATTATAGTTCGGCCGTTCAGAGAATGCGTTCCTGACACCTATCAGTTAGTCACGACTAGTGATGGGCACAACATAACACTGAGTTCGTTACTGTTCCTCCAAAATGAACGCCGCATTATTTTTAAGATTATTTTCGTTTTAAATTGGCGGAATCATTTAAAATTTATATTTTAGTTATTTAAGTAGAAACCAAAAAAAGGTAATATTAATATAATAAAATTGTTTTATTTATTATTTGTTACAAAGTTACAATCTGTATTTCTATGCAATAAAGTACATTGAATTGAATGTGCGTACAGAATATTAATCAGACTCTGGTTCGCTTGAGGAGGTGGTGTGTTCATAATCATCTTCGCCTACATGTATTCGGCGTTCGGTTTGGTCGTAGTTTTATTTTTATATTTCATAAAAGTTATCTTATAGTCCATTATTTTCAAATTCTTAAAAAGAAAAACAAAACGTATTATTTTATAAAGTATAATTGCATAAGAACAGATTACGATACTATTTTTGCCTGTTATTATTAGCACAGCACTACAAATATAAAGCGCTGACATAACCTTGTAATAGCGCAGTATAGATTTAGAAAAATATTGTTTACCAAGTTATTTGACACTCAGTTTGGCACAAAATTATAACATTCATTGATTATCGCTATAATAATGTTGTTTTAATGCTCATCATATGTTAAAACGGTAAACAACCAGCAAAAATATTTTTATCGTAACTGCAACGCCATTACAAAGTTACGTCGTCAGTTCAATCGCGTCGTGTCAGGAACGCATTCTCTGAACGGCCGTAGTATAGGAAAAATATTTTATGTTCAGTCAGTGATGTTTTCCTATTGAAAGTGACTGAAAGGTTGACTAGTTGATAGGCTATTTCATTAGTAGGTAACCTTGAGTAGGTTGAGCATTAGACCTGTCAACTGTTTTTACGGTTTTCTTGAGACATTTACAAAACACGTCTCCATTTCCTTCTTTTAGATAGATGCAGATAGATCTACTTGGTAAAACCGAGTATACCTGTAGGTACAGAACGGTAGGTGTGGTGTGCGTGTTACCTTGTTGACGGGCGCCTGGAAGACCTTGGTCTCGACGGGCACGGGCACCTCCTGCACGGTGTCGCCCAGCCCCTCCTCCTGCAGCGCGCGGTAGGTCTCGGACTGCGCGGGGTCGTACACGGCGGGCTTGGCGCTGCGGGCGGGTACGGACACGGACGCGGACACGGAGACGGGCACGGAGGTGAGCGGGCCGCGCGATGGGGCGTTAGTTTTTAGTCGGTTAGCGGGCGCAACACAATAATAGACAGAAACATTAGACTCGACCCGACACGAACGTTAGGGGGACGCGGAAGCGGTTAGTATACACGTAACGGTCGTTTTAGTGTTTGTTTTTCAGGAAGGATAGGTCGATAAAAATACTAACATTAATTATGTAGAATAAGTTCTATATCTTATATGCATTATAATAGGGTGTTTGATTATATAAATAATATTAATTATATAACTTAGTATCTACTAGTGTATATATATAGTGATCGGCACCGGCGATGCGCACGCGCGGTGGTGTCGCGTGAACGTTGGGGATGAGAGTCGCGAGGTGGAGGCGTGCCGACGTGGCGACGTAGACGTCGTCACCATGCTTGACGATAAGTATAGAGCGTGGTGCGGACAGACGAAGATCGATAATAGTTGAGAGAGCAAAATAAATAATAAATAAAGCATTAATGCATCATGAGGATGGGCGTAGACTGCTTAGCGGCGTTTCTAGTAAAACACTTGCCTCTTGACAACGTGTGGCCGCCCGTAATGACCGTTAGCGCTAATTAATCAGACAAATTTACTCCATTAGGTATTGTGTGATACGATACATAAGGCAATCAATATTTTAACAACAGTGCTTGAGATTCCGTTTAAAAAGGGATAACACTAGACGAAGCATCATTTATATATCAAAATAAGTGATGATAGTAGAATCTTTTCATTATCTACTTAATTTAGATTTTTGCGTAAAAGCGAGGGAAAATCAAACTTACTAATTAGGTAAACTTATGTACATAATATCGTATCAAGTGTACATAATTACGTCAAAAAGGTCTTATGTAATGTGTTAAGTCTGGCATTCCGCCATGTTGTTGAATTACGGTGCCAAGATATTTGTCGTCCAAGGATGACTGACATTCATATTTTTTTCCAAATTACTGAGTGTATGGTAACTTGTGGATTTGAATTTATGTGATGTTTTCCAGACATACCATGGAATGTTGATTTTGACTACCAATTAAATAGCTATATTTAACTATCCTATCCTACAAGATTGATTCGTATAAATACTAGTGTAACTTACGGTAAAGGCGAAGATTGTTGCCTAATAGAATTGGCAATGTTTTGCTCCGAATATAGATTGATCGGAGAGTTGAACTGCTTGTGAACCATCTGAGGAGACAACAAATAATTATATTCAATCTTCATAAACAATTTTAAACAATAAAATATGATAATGAGAGTAACTGATATCTGATACCATAAATTGCATATCGAGAGCAAAAAAGTTAAATTTAAGGTTTACGTTTTTTTGTTGTACAATATTAAATATAATTTTATTGTTTGGTATCGATCTGGTTACTCTCATTATCATGTCAGTTTACAAAATGTATGAAGATGAGAATGAGACCCTCTTTAATGAGTGGTGGAACGAACAACGATGCAAACGAGAAGCTCAAACAAGATGGCGTATAGACACATGACATTAATGAAACTGGCGATATATTGCAAGAGTGGACATAGTTTTAAAATAACTTTAAAACTCCACAAAAAAAAAGAATTTTGAACAAAACACTTGGAATACATTGCGAGTTGGAAAATGGTCGGCTTCGTAATAGAAGTTTGTCACGTTCATGCTAGAAGCGGATTGGCATTTCGACACACTATTCGTTTAAACCACCTTGTTTCCCTCTTCGCCGACCACTCGCTGCAGCACCGACTCGGCCACCTGAGTTTTTACCAAAAAATACTATTGTACAGTCCAATTCGTGCACTTCATTTGTTAATTCTGTCATATGTGCGGAATTTACCTATATAAGTGTTTTGTAAATTTACTGAAGTAATACGGTAGGTAAAGCCAAGGAATTATAATTTTTGCCTAATAAAAAATTCAATGCGAAAAAGAAGAACAGGAAAAGATCCACCCGAATATTAAGAGGATTATGTTTTTATTACTTACATTCAGACACGGGTCAAAAAGAAGTCGCCGCGGGAGGACGAGACTGTGTTACCTAACTAGTGAACTATTTCAAATAATATGTGGGTGTAGTATACTGTATAGGTACCTTGTCATCCCCTTATAAAATGCGTTTTGAACGACGTGCCATAAATATTTACATTGTTCAACAAATACATATTTGTTCTGATTAATTATAAGTACATATGTGTGTATGTAAATGTAAGCTAAGTGAGAAAGTGTGTTTGTGTATCTAATGAGTAGAAAATGTTGTTATGAGCTACATGAGAGCAAGTGTGTATCGTGCAATCACAATATCTAAATGTACACGAAGAAAATATGTACTATATAGATGAGAAACTGCATAGCTTTTAGAACCTTCTAACATTAGTACATAGGTACACAATCTGATTTATATGTCACAAAGTTTAAAAATTCCCTAATAACGGTTAAGATATATGCAAGTAATATTACATTTATATTTACAAATAAAATACTATAAAGTATACTTATAAATAACATTCTATATCTGATAGGAATTTTTAAAGCTGTGTATTTCCACACTGTGTGCGTGGAATATTACTGACATACTGACTCACGAGACTAAGAAGACAAAAACACCAGACTGAATTTAAAATATAGCTTGAGTCAGTACTCTAATTTAGTTGCGTACGTTATTTTATGATACTTTAAAAAAAGGTGCCAGATCAATTTTATTTCAATGCATTGATTTCCCTCTATCTATCGTATACATCCATGTGTCAAGAAGAGGCACCTTAAAATCAGAACGGTAATTTACTCCATTGCAGCGAATTTGGATGAATTTGACAAACTTTTGTATAAAATACCTTAAACTTCTGGTAGAAGACTGGATACTGTCATGTCAAATCTATGAATTAGACTTTAATATCGTCTCAATTATTTACTTTTGTAGTAGTAGTAGAGCTGGCTCTTAACTGCAGCTGAATAAACCTATCGTTCTTGAGTTTTCTATGTTTCTAGCTTATTTATCAACCAACTTTAAAAAGGTTCTTATTTGACGGATTTTTCATTTTATTGAATGCAGTAATCTCCCGATATACCTAGGAGTATAGTAAGTGCAGGGTACCTTCTGTTTCATGAGTGTGTCGCGGAAGTCGTGTGGGGGTGGGGCGCGCATGGCCGGGTTGGGGTGGTGGCGCAGGTAGCTCTCCGTGGGGCCGGGCTCGCGGCGGACCTTGGCGCCGGGCAGCACCAGGGGGGTGGTGCGGTACGGCTGCATCCAACAATTTAATCATTTAAGTTGTAACACACATAAACCAACAATTATTATGAACTTAGATTCTAGGTATATAACACACTTTATTGTATAATATTAATATTAATATAGCACGTCATTGTCACAATGCGTTATATCATGGTAGGCACGACATAAACTAGGCCACTCTATTACACTATTTTCACTCCTCGGGAGTTTTTGTTCATATAGCTTAACATATACCTACCAACACCCAAACATAGAACAACATGAGAAATAAGATTAGAGAAATGAGAAATAGTGACAACCTGTCGTAAAATCGATTGCTTCATGCTAGGTGAGAGTCGTACCCACGACCAGCGGTGTTAATGTTAAAGTAGCTTAACACCAAGTCAACGGGTAGGTAATATAAATATTAAACCAAGGGTCTTGTGTTATGGAACTTAACGAGGTACCTCTGAAAGTTAAGACAAATCATCCTCTAGTGAAGTCATACTGCGTCAAATTTCTACACTTCGCATTTATAGATATTGGTTATTCAAATTTATAAACGTACCAACCTATATAAACTTTTACATGTTTGAGGATTTTTCGATATTTCATTAACTAATCAGTGTTTAACCATTGATCTTGAAAACTCTCAACTACTAATTGAATTTAAGTGTCAATAACTTTGTAGTTCCAATACCCTTGAAGTAATTTAAATTAATGATTCAATAATTCTGTCGCCAGTTTCCATGGCATTCAATTCTTTGTCACGACATAAATATTGAAGTCAATCAACACCACTAGAAGTATAATTGGTAATTATATCGGTGGGAAAGAATGCAGCCATGATCTATAATAGTTGGCACATCCCGCAAACTATATTTAACTTATACATCCCATATAACTACACAAAACATCGTAAATCATGCATAATGGTCGGTTATCTTGAGTTTGTTACCGATATTAGCAGGTGCAACCTACAGTTTGCAGATACTTCAATTCATGGTGTGATGCCAGTGTCTGTCTTCATGATATGGTTACTTTAAATCTGTTTCAAATATTGCTTCTGTATTAAGTCTAAACAATGGTAAAATAATCATTACAGAAATAGGGGTTTAAACACATGAGATTAGATTTATGTTGACCTTGCCAGTTTTGGATGTCATATATTCAGTTTTTTTGCTCATTTCAAATCAATTATATGGTAACATAAACAAGTGGTAAAACTAGACAAATCGCACCGTTCAGAAATAATAAAACTTGATTTAGATTAGATGCAACTCATTCACACAATACAAATTAAGAAAACAGCTTGTAGTGATTATTCAGCGCCATATCATTGTTATTATATCGACATAGGTACCTATATTTTTAGTTGAAACGGACTTTTCATTTTGTATGTGCTACATTTCAGTTCTTTAATATGTTTGATATAAAAAGCTGAGACAGTTCTCGGAGTAGATATAAGAGTATGTTGCGTTGCGTAGCGTGGTGCTCTAATTATAACGCGAGGTTATTCCATGTGGGTTATGATTTCTGACACTATTTCGTTTTATTTATACTGTAATATTAAGTCGCTGGGAAGAAAAAGGATGCATGTGAATACAATGGTATTTTGTACGCTACAGTAAAGTAATAATTCTAGTAACGGAAACAAGGACTCGGTCCAGTATCGTATATGTGCCAATGAGCAAACAAGCTTCGTTTATTTGCGTCCATGTTTACAAGAGCTAAAGCTTTCGCCACTGACGCAATGCTCTACGTTGGTCATTCTTTTGTAATCTGTTTTGCTTAGAGAGTTTTAAATAACAATTTCCTCTACTTTATTGACAGCAATCGGTATACAAATGCGAACTATGTGAAATTGAGATTTTCATTTAGATTGAACGATTTTCTAGTTTATTTTTGTAACAACTAATATCCGCGTAGATCGAACATTTACCAGCTTTATTCCTATAATCTGGAGTAGTTGGGCAATAACTCTGAAAAGCTCGTAGACCCATCTCATTACACGGTATATTTGAATTTCATGCAAGTTCAGATTTAAGTTTTACATTTTATAATGAAAGATATAAAATTGACCATGAAACTAATATCAAGAGTCATGCAGCTGTACAATGACCGTCAGATTTTAACCATATGTTTTGTTAGGATTAAAATAAAATCTCATTAGCAGCACATAGGCGTGAATTAACGTGCCACATTCGTACTGAAAGTTCACGTGGGTGGATTTTTTGCTTCTTGACATTGATTCGAAAATAACTTTACAGCTGGCTATATCATATCAAAGGGAAGTTGGCTGGCATATTACAGCTGATTTGAAAAACAAGTATTCTCCCTATATTAGTTCCAACTACTGCAACTGCCTATAAATTAAGAACTTTTCTACATTTTATATATTGCCATATAACATATTTTTTTAGTATAACAAAACAAAACAGTGGTGTTCGAGAATGGACATTAGTTTTATACAAAAAATAAATGTTTTTAAGTAGCCCGTTTATCTGTAAAAATTAAGCATCAGGGCATAAGAGCATTTTATATCATAGTAATGATCGTTCCTTTGGTATAAAATGCAATAAATGTAATATTTTAATAGCCATATGCTAATCAAATTATTTTTTTAGACTAAGCTATACGTAGGTAGGTACATATGGGTAGATCAGTGAACATCAATTTTATTCATTCACACTTAAATCTTTGAAACCATTAAACTTGATTTAATATCAAACATTTTATATCGGCTGATTATTCCGTTGCGAAGCTGTGCGTCTCTTAACTCTTTATACAATTTCTATCGTAAATCAAAACCACTCACGATTATCCAGGCAAATTACGTCATAAATAAATCTCGCGAGTTATTACATCACATATTTTGTAACACAACGCGCGAGTTCGTTTCAAGTGATCCAGATTTAGATATGCGCTTGAACGTTCAAAGGATTCAAACGGTTTACCACCAAATTGACGAGTCAGCGGCATCTGGTATATGAAATCGTAATAGCTTAACTTAGTATCATTTATTAATCGATTATTCAAGCCAGGTGTAGACAGCAGGTATAATGTTATGTAGAACTTTCACGCACCCAATTGGAGACTACTTCATCCTCAGGATGCTTGGGATCCTGGTAGCCGTTGGGGAAGAAGTTAGGGTTCAGCGACATTTTAGTAGCACTTATGAGACGCGGACGTGTGTCGTACAACGTGTGATCGCGAACTGGCGCTCCAGCCGTTCCCCCGCGAGTAAACAACGCGATTTCAATGCATTCTATTTCGGCAATATGGCGGGAAAATAGGCGTCAGCGTGGGCGAAAACTTCCCGCGCAGCCTTGCGGTATAAAACGTCCGATATTTATTATATATTTCTCAAATAAAAATAATATGAAGACACTTGTAGAAGCATTCCATCGTCGTCCTATCAACGTCGTAAAAATATTATAAAACTTTATAAAAATGTTTTAGTGCGACTGGTTTTTTTCTCAATAATAGGTACCAGCAGAATGATAATATAAAATCAATACAGAACAATAAATTTTGTTTTGTAATTTCACAATCCACTTAAAATTATGGGATTAATGAAAAGCTTAATTTAAACAAATAATTAAGTAGGTAGGTACGTAGGGATCGGTGCAAACCTAACATGCACAGAAATTTTACCGCAGCAATAATCTATTATTGCGTTTCGTGATTCAGTAAACGGATTTAGCTAGCCTCGGGAATGTTCTAAAAGTTCCATGAATTTATTACTATTTGCTGGTCCTGCCTCATTGCCCTTTAGACTGCCTATAGTCTACTTCAATTATACTTGTTATCATATCATCTGCCCAAGTTCTAATTAATAAGTTAACATCATTAGATATAGGCAAGTGTTTTGGCGAGTATCCAGCAAGCTTCACGCATCAGTTTAACGTTGCTCAGTTAACCTATATTGTTGAAAACATCAAGGACAAATTCAAAGCCGACAATAAACCGCCAAGCCTATTTGTATCGCACTAAACTTTCCTTGAATTTTAGGTCTAGATTTTAACGAATTGTTGTAAATTGATAGATGTTGTTGAAATTACAGACACGTAAGATAAACCAAATCCACTTGCCAAAAAATAAACATAAACGAGAGATCATCGAACCTAATAAAAGTTTAAAAAAAACAAGATATTGGTGCCAAATACCAATTCGGTTGTGCTTCCATAAACTTTATTTAATCGATGTAGGTACTTCTCTTAATATTTTCATATGATAAGATAAACTGAGGAAGAAAGTTTAAAAATCAGCTAAGTTTCATCAAACTAGCTTTGCCTTGCCCAGCATGGTCTTTAAAAACAGCAAAAGCAATAAAAAGAGTGAAATGAGTGAAAGAAGATCTAGAACATCTTTCTATTTTTTTATGTAAAAAATAAAGATTGACTTTATGGTTTACTTTATTGAAGTAAGGTTTTGAACAAGGCATTTAAAAACAAGAATCACAGTTCTTGAGTTAAAGACTAAATATTAATTAGTAATCGTTTAATTTTGTAATGGCTAACGGACAGATAACAATTTATCATATTGTGGAATCTACCAAAAAACTTGGCATATCACCAAATCAAACATGACGGAGTATCATTGGACTGTAAGACGCGAAGCAGAGAAGGCTAGTCAGATTGAATATATATTATCTATTAAATTCGATTAACTAATGAATAATCAAATTGCAATGTAAAAATCTACGATCGGATATGTGCATGGCAAACACAGGGATCGCAGCCAATAAATAACCTATGATACCTATATATAGATTTGTATACTTAGTTTTGTATAGGTATATAATCCTACTTCCTACTACTATTATAAAGGCGAAAGTTTGTAAGTATGGATGTATGTATGGATGTTTGTTACTCTTTCACGTAAAAACTACTGAATGGATTTGAATGAAATTTGGAATAAAGATAGCTTATAACCTGGATTAACATATAGGCTACTTTTTATCCCGGGAAAATGGAAGACCTCCCGGGTACGCGGGTGAAACCGCGGGGAGCCACTAGTTATTTATATAAACGCTAACTTCCTACGCATAAAATTCATCCATTGATATGGTAAATTATATTTATAATAGCAATCGATATTTATATAAGATATGGTACAAGATGTGTGAGTAACAAAATAAAATAAGTTAGCTTCCGAGTTAAATTCGCCTACGGTAGCTTTTCTATTTTCTTAAAACTCAAACAGTAGTAAACTTTCAGACAATTCTTAAATTATTAAATATTACACCTTATATTACATGATTTATTACCCTTTATTATAAATGTGCAGTTTGTGACGATGGGTGGATGCTTGTAACTTTGCAAGCGAGAACGGCTAAAAGACACAGAGTTAGTACCTATGTCGAATAGCTTATACCTACCTAAGTAACTTTTTTAGTTAGTTAGGTGCTAGTATTATAGTTATATTAATCGAACATAAAGTTGAGAGTGTTCAGTATATTACAATATATTAAGAACATCCCAATCCATTAAAATTCCACGTCTTGTCTCCTAGCTAAAGTAACGTTATCAAACAACCTACCTACTCTAAATGAATAACCGTCGAAGGCAATAGATTTAACTTTATTTTTTCTAAAAAACAAAGCCATCGAGACCATAATATTTACAAGTCAGGGTATCGACGAATTCTTCAAATATCTTAGCGAACTTTTATTTTTGTTCGTTTGAACTTGTTTAACTCTTAAGCTGTCTCTTGCTTAAGTCTTATTCAGAGTAATACCCAATTACCTAACTACAAAATTTGCCTACCGATTCCACTGTGTATTTAAGCGAAAACAGCACAGTGCCATCTTATTTCGAGAAATCACTATGTGTGTAGGTGTCCATTGGCAGAGTCAAAGATTGCTAAGTACATTCAAGAGATTCATGGGAGTGACATGTTTCCTGCCTCATGGTTAATGCACGCACGGCATGATCACTCGATTCCAAGTGTATATTTATCAATCACCTGTAAGTGATCTCAATCCATACCGACAGAGTCCGTGACATTGTCAGTCTGACATTCTGAATCTGCTACTCGTCAAAGGCACATGTTTATTTTTACAATTTTGTGTATGTGGCTTGTACGTGGTTTGTTTTTGTTACTAATGTTCGTTTATTTCAGAGCTGAAAACGTTCATTTTATAACAGAACTTGCACCGCATAATGCATTTCTACAAAGACTTGAAATAAACATGATCTGCAAAATGGAAAATAAACTCCGTCGATAGTGAACCGATTTCGATATACCTACTACCAGGTTGGTCCCACATAGAATTGATTTTGACATAAAATATTTGGTAGTTTCCTTTTAACTGTAGTAATTAGAAGTGTAATGGAAAAAATATATAATCATTACATAATATTTAAAATTTCAGTGTTGCTTGTTTTGGGACTTGGTTTTGAAGTTTTCAGCCTAACTATATTTCGTTTTAATTGTCCACGCAAGGTATTATTTTTTTTGAAACTTAGCAATTGTTAGTAACCTAAATAAATATGCTAAAAAGGCAATTTAAGAAAGATGGTATCAGTCACAGGGAAAGGTAAGCTAAATGTAACATTAATATGTTATACACTGACCTGACTCTGAATCGACTCATCAACAGTTTCATCAGTGCGTGTGGAGCTCGGAGAAAGCATGAGAGTTCTGTACTCTCCCTCGTATCTCACGGGGTACTGCGACTGGGTGTACTGGGGCGGGACTGGAGTGCTTCTTGGCAAGGATTCCGGTCCACGCCAGGCAGGTGCCGGCTTCGGGCTTGGGGTCCTATAAGATACACCTCATCATATATATTGTTAAAAGAAATTTATTAAAACGGGCAGCCCATTAGACGTAAGAAGTCTTCGCTGGTCGACCCTGAGCCAAAAGATGCTGTCAGGCGTGCTTGTATTTTTACCGACCCCTTAACCTTCCAATTAAACCACGCTTGACAGCGTAGTTTCAGCAGTAAAAGGTCTATTTCAATAATGTAACTTTTTTGTTTGTGTAAATATGTACCTATGTCGGCAAAGAACAGCGCTTTATAATGTAAAAAGTTGAATGATTTGAAATGGCTTGTCTATGTGGTGATGTTCGTGATAATTTTATGGAAACAACTAACTACCTACTTGTATGTATAGTATGTAATACAGATCACATATTTAGTATTTTTTTTTTAATGTATGGACCCTATTTGAATTGAACATGGCCAATTTGAATTTTCAAATAATTTTACTACTGATTTTATAATTTAAATATTGTTGTAATATGTAATGATATGATTACCTGTACGGTGCATTGACAAATGGTACTGGCGAGCGTGGAGCGATTGGCGTTCCCGAAGATCTCTGCCCTTCGCGCTCCATGTCCCTATACACACCATGACTTGTGAAATATGTCTGACATTATGTTATAATAATGAATCAATCGTTAACACAATTACATTACTATCCACGAAACGCCTTCTCAAAGTGACTTTGATAAAGAAATCTGTCATGTAATTCATGTGGCATAGTCTTCATTTTTAGATCAGTTCTTAATTTTTATAACTAATCTAAAAAATGCATTGTGTTAACGACTGAAAACGACAAATCAACATCAATTGGATTCCGAACATTTAAATGCATATTACAACGATTCATCAATCTAAACATATAAAGTGGAATAAGATATTCTGTGGAAAATGACATTCTGGCATTCGTACATTTTTCATGCATACAACATTGGATGTGAACAAATAACAGGCAATTATTTAAACTGGGTGTAGTACATAGTAGGTATTGTTGGAACGTATATTATCAACTGTTTCAATACATTGTGAGTAATATAAACTTGAATAACTTCTACATTCAATTCAATATGTGTGTGTTATAAAAGTATATTTATTTAATAACTAACCACGAGCGGTTTTTAACATAAATATGAAATAAATAGGTAGGTACATTCAAATTATAACATCAATTACATATACAACGAGCTATAAAGGTAGGTATATTATAAAGATTGTGTTGCAGAATCAAAAGTTGTAGACTGTTTATTAGTGGGAGTATTCAGAGGCACTAAAATACTAGTAGGTATACCACTTAAGTTATTAATTTATTATATAATTATTAATTTAAAACTTCAATTTGAAATTCTATTACTTAAAATTACTATCAGAACTGGGTAGACAGATGATGATCTGCAGTTCATCGTAATTAAAATGTGGTTCACTAGCGCCACCGAATACTCCTCATTGGTCGATAGCCAAACAATTCAAGTCAACATTGGTGTATTTGATTCTGCATCACGCATACATCGACACCTAGGTACAGGCAACGGATATGACACCTAGATGCAAGTCTTACTCAGAGTATTCATGAAAGAAGGTGGGTGTGGGCACACGGCCTACATAGCTGCCCACAGTTCGTGGCACTGAGTACAGATGAGAGCTTGATCCACCCCTAAATATAATAAAATAGACTAAACATAAACTATTTAAAACTGAGAGTGATCCTCTACTAAAATATTATTATCAAAGAAAGTATAAGTTAAATTGTAGGTCGTCTTTTCCCCAAATTATTTGTCATATACCTATCATATTTTACCTCTGAACAACAAGTTTGATTTGATTAGGAGCATTCTTGAAGAGGTTTTGTGCGTCTTCATGACGCAGGTCTCGTGCATCATAGTCGTCAATTTTCGCAATGATGTCACCCCGGACCAGATCCCTGCCAGCAGGAGTGCCTTGTGTCACCTGAAAATATAATATTTGACGTCACTAGATGCTCGTAATAAGATAATTATAGACTACGTTTACCAAATATAGGGTCAAAATAGTGCCACTTTCATGAATGCTGCCTATATATTAAGGTATAACTACCAAATAGGTAATAATGGGGATACCAAGAAGGAAAGTGGTAACACGGCAAAACGGGAAAATAATAGGTAGGTACCTACATTTCCATTAATATTTTAAGCAAATGCATCATCACAGTTAGCAACAGATCAATATTTATATTTGTACAAGAAAGTAAGACGGTGATGATTGAAACAAAAAGTTTGAACATTGGAATTCATTTCACATCACCTTCAAAGACATTTGGTTTTCATGTTGATTTATGAGGCCGCTGAAATTACTCAACTTTGTAGTCAAAATAAACTTTATGAATGCATGAAATTATTTTGAAAGTGAAACCAGCAGCAATTTGTGCTGGCCTAGTTGTAAATATTACATGTGTTATAACATATTTTAATGTCACATCGCTGCCTTGAAGGTTGAGTGGACGGACCGTGACATTCTGAAGTTTGAACGAAGCGTCCAATACGCTCGGTCGTCTTCAAGGGTATTATCGTAAACAACTAAACATCAAACTACGTCCATTTCTTTGTTGATGGGTAATATAATTGTGATCTAATTGTAAACTAACTATAGTTAGTTTCCCATTCCACATCTTTTTAAGGTAGAAAAAGTATTCAAAATAATACACATCGATCCTATTTCTTATACATATTATGAAGCACCTATTTTCCAGTAAAATACCTTTCCAGTTTTGTTGCAGGCAATCGCCTTAATAACCTAATATGTGAGCAATAATAAATGAATATAAAATAAATAAATAAATATCCTGAGACATTTTTCACACATGGCCAATCGGATTCCAAAGTAAGCGTCAAAGGGAGCTTATTAATGAAATAATATTATGTGTTTATTGATGCAGATAAGGATTAGGCCTAAAATTCAACCCAAAGGGCACTCAGACGATGCACCGTTGGTTAGGACGACCTTGCGGCTGAGATAAGAGGAGAAGGTGCGGGACGTATGCACTAAGTTTGGCCTAAAGCCAGGCTAAATGCGTCCAGCGGCTTCGCCCCGCCAACCTGACATTTTTTATTGAAAACAACCGATAGATCGGATAGAGGCCGCGTCGCGGCGACGACACGACCTGCGCAAATCTATCACACTTCCTCGAGTCAATGGCGAGGACATACAACTATATTTACTCTTATCCGTCAGCGAACGCCTGTCCGACAAAAAATTTGAAGTCCGGTGAGCTCACATTAGTTTGGGCGGACCGAATTTTTAAGACAGCTGGCGATTGTCCATTTGCAAATACACGCAGCTGACACGTATATCTCTTGCGTCATTAATATCGGGTTGAACAAGACATGAAATTAGTGCCTTAAAAACGTCTTAGATTAGGAAGTTAGGAATACGCTCTGACGCTCGGCATAAGCAGACGCGGACGCGATTGTCGGGAAAAAAATAAATAAAAAATACTAAAATTTTAATGAGTCGGACAATCAAAAATAGTTCTTACCAGTGTAGTTACAAAGTGTTATTTCAAATACATTATTAACTTCACATATAACTGTGTTGTTCTAAACAAGTGCGGTGCAAAACACTCGGTACCCCGCGTTAGAAGAGACCCGGTAACTTTCTATCTCACTTGCGCACACGCAGGTAAAGAAAAAATGAATCCGATGAGGTCTCCGCCTGCTGCGACATTGACAAGCGGTAGCGGAAACGCTAGCGGTTCTGTACCTAACTTATCTACCAGTGGAACAGATGACTTCTACAACAACATCACCTCGAGAAAACGGAAAGAACGAATTGAAGAACATGAATACAAGAAGGATTTTGCAATTTTTCGTACAGATATAATGGAATTTCTAGAAAGGTTCGGCAAAGCCCAAAACGAAAACCTAAACCTAATAAAAGAAGAAATATCTGAGATTAACAACGAAATTAAAACAATAAAATCATCGACAGGAAAGTTAACACAACGTTTCGAGCAGATGAATAAAGAAATAGAAAATATCAAATTAAACAACAACCTTACTGAAAACAAAATTAAACACATAGAAAGTGATGTAACCCAAATAAAAAACCATCAAAATATCGTATGTGCAGCATCTAAATCGCCCGCTTTAACTCACGAAAACCTCATCCTTGAAATGAAGGACCGATGCGAACGCGAGAAAAATATTATAATTGTGGGTATATCGGAAAAAAATGATTCGAACTTTAACTCCAGGCGAAACTACGATGATGAGCAAGTTCAAAAGATAATAACGGCGTTGTATGAAGTTTGCCCCAAACCAATCAAATCTATTAGACTGGGGAAATATATTCCGAATAAGAACCGACCTATAAAGGTTTATTTTAACAATACCGACACTCCAAAATACCTGCTGCGCAACAAGATGAAACTACCTACGGATATACAAATATACTCCGACCAAACTCCAACACAAAAACGTTATCTCCAAATATTAAGAGAAGAGATGAACGAGCGCACAGAAAACGGCGAGGGGGACCTTATAATTAAATATATTAAAGGAATACCGACAATCGTCTTAAACAAATCCGTCCAAAAAAACTAGCAATTACCTCACTACAAAATGTTATACATACAGAAAAAAACAGTAGATTAAACCATCACATAGTCGATAAGTACGAAGACATTCCATTACACCCGTCGTCACTGAGGTTCTTTTATGCTAACTTACGCAGTATTCGCAACGCCGGTAAGTTTGATGAGATAAAATGCATACTAAAAGCAATACCAAAGATGACCCACTTATTAATATTTACTGAGACGTGGATAACTTCGGAAAGCGATGCACAGCTATATCAGCTACCGGGCTATCAACATATCTACAATTATAGACATAATAGCAAAGGTGGGGGTGTTTCTATCTATGTGCACAATAGTATTAAATATGAAATTACAGAAGAATTGTGCGAAAACGGGAACCACTACTTATGGATATATATAAACAAACTATCTTTAAATATCGGAGCGATCTATAAGCCTGGAGAAACCAATATTAACAACTTTTTAGATATATACTCCTCGCAATTAGAACGGCGAAGAAGAACTATTGTATTCGGAGATTTTAATATTGATCTACTGAATACGAATAGGCAAGCAAAACAATATTTAAATGAAGTAAAGGAAGCTGGATATGAAATATTAAACAAAATCAATAGCATGCATAGTACGCGGGAAACTAGCTCGACAAACACTATACTAGACCATTTATGTACCAATATAAATAATCACTCATTTAATGTGTCAATTATTGAATCAAGCCTCTCCGACCATAAGCAAATAGTCCTTGAAATAAGCAGTCTGGCACCTCAGATTAAAAAAAAAACACTATACAAAGCAATCGACTACGCAGATCTATTTAATAACGCTTCAAACGCAAACTATATCAACGAAGATAATAGCTACGACTACTTAGAAAGATTTATTATAGAACAAATACAAAAAAGTAAAAAGGAGAAGATAAAGATTTTGAACCTACCACAAAAGGACTGGATAAACAAAAATATTATTGATTCTCTAAATTTACGAAATAGTTTATGGCAACAAACCAGAAGTAACCCTAAAGATGAAGCAATACAGAAGAGTTTTAACAAGCAACAAAACATAGCAAGATCTTTAATAAATACATACAAGAAACACTATTACTACACTATATTCCAAAAAAGTTATAAAAATCCAAAAAAGATGTGGGATGTTATAAATAGTCTGGCCTTAAATAAAATTAAAGACAGTAGTGCTCCCCCTAAATTGATGTCGGAATCGGGACCAATCACAGATGGTAATCAAATTTGTAATTTATTTAATTCATTTTTCTCGTCAATAGGTAAAGATTTGGCAAACAAAATACCTTTAAAGTACCATACGGATACGGGTAATACCCTAATGTACGAGCCTGATTATTTTCATGATATAGCGCTAAACGAGTTCACACCATGTACCACAAATGAAATATCTAATATTATTGATAACTTAGACAGCAATACTAGCACTGGTCTAGACGGAATTAGTACCAAAGCGATTAAATGCTTAAAAAGTATAATTGTCGACAGACTTACAAACTGTTTTAATATGTGTCTGTCACGCGGCACTTTTCCCGACTCACTTAAACAGGCCAAAGTCAGTCCCATTCACAAAACTGGTTCTAGAACTGATCCAAGTAATTACAGACCTGTGTCGGTCTTGCCTGTAATATCAAAAATACTCGAGCGAGTTTTGTATAACCGTCTATACAGTTATCTAACTGAAAAAAAGTTTTTAATTGACCAACAATACGGCTTTCGACCTAAATCAAGCACTCTTACAGCGGCAGTAGACTTAGTGACTAAAATAAAAACACATATTGATCAAAAACAACTTGCTTTAGGCATTTTCATTGATCTAAAAAAAGCATACGATACAGTCAGCCACCAGAAGTTGTTGCAGAAATTAAGCAATATAGGTATTACAGGCACAGCTCTTAATATGTTAAAATCATACTTGCAAAATAGGCGTCAAGTCGTAAAGCTGGATAACTTCACTAGTTTCACCAAAAATATCACATACGGCTGTCCTCAAGGCTCCGTTATTAGTTCCCTATTATTTTTAATTTACATAAATAGTATAAATAAAATTGGACTTACTGGACAGCTGACTCTCTATGCGGACGACACATGTCTCTTTTATTTTGACAAATCTATTCACAACATTATAACTAACGCCCAAAAAGATCTCGATGCGCTTAATAACTGGCTTAAATACAATCTTCTTACAATCAACACGTCAAAAACTTCATTTATGATCTTTTCCGCAAAAAATAAAAATATTCCAGAGTATACTCCACTGACTATTAACAATGATATAATAAAACAATCAAATAGTGAAAAGTACCTCGGGCTATGGGTAGATGATAAGCTAACTTGGAAACTGCACATCGATCACGTCCGAACAAAACTTACATCAAAACTGGCAGCATTACGCAAAATAAAAAACTGTATACCAAGTAAATGTCGAATAATTATTTATAACTCCTTAATAAAATCACATCTAGAATATTTGATTGAAATATGGGGAACAGCCGCCGTTTCTAACCTTAACTCATTACAAAGAACTCAAAATAAAATTATCAAAACATTATTTCACTACCCCTACCTAACGCCAACAAAACAATTATATGAAAAAACTAAACTATTTAATCTTAAACAGCTATATACATATTACACCTGCATTCTTGTTCAAAACATAATAAGTAATTCGATTCAAAGCAATTTACAGTTACCCAAAAAAAAAATTACCCACAACCTACGCAATAAACAAAAACTAGATCTACCTAAAGCACGGACTAATTATGGAAAGAAAACGATATTATTTGAGGGAGCACAGCTGTATAACCAATTACCAAACGAAATCAAGGAATGTGAAACCTTAGGTACATATAAATTCAAACTTAAGAAATATGTTTATACACTGTAACTTACTAAAACTGTAATTTATTATAATTTAATCTATCTAATATTTTTGTTCTGCTAGCTTCAGAGCTAATCTTATTAATGTTAAACCAATTGTATCTCATTTTATGTAAACTGTAAAGTTTTTATGAGAAATAAATTCTTTAAACCTAAGTTACCTACTAGCGGAATTGCAAAATACTCGAATACAGTTTATATATGTGATTTTCTTTATCTAGCTTATCCGTAACAACATACAAGATCCTAAAAGTTTTTTTCGAATATATGGATGCATGTTTGTTACTCTTTCACGCCAGAACGACTGAAGGGGTTGTGGTGAAATATTGCACAGAGTAAGAATAACACAAGCCATTTTTTATCCCATGAAAATTGATGATTCCCTGGAAATGCACGTGAAACCGCGGGGAGCCACTAGTTAAATACTCAAGTAATTCACCGATTAAGTTTAACTTAGATCTAAGCCGCTGCTCATAAGTCGCTTCCTAAACTGAGTACTGTGGTAGTGGGATAATAATTCCCAAATTTTCATGTAGGTATTATTGCCAAAGAATTTGCAATGCTTCCAATGCTGAAAAACTAGTATTTCAATATATTTTAGGAATGTGAAATTAATAAGTACCTCGATGAAAATCAGCCGCCATTAAAAACCAAAGCGTTGTTGCCAAAGTTTGACATGAGTTCAATTTGATTGCTGTCTGAAACTGAAATAAAATTTTAGATAGGTACGTATAAATTTTCAGAATCACTTATGTAATAGAAAATGTTAGAACACATGATATTCTTAAGGATTCATTTTAAAAGTGATATAATTACATGCATGTGGTATTGGAGAAAATGTTTGAAACTTTCAATATAATAATTGAAAGTTTATCGATAGACTCATCCCCGAGCGCCCACATGTAGAGGAAGTTATCAAAATATTTTAATGGCAATGTTGAAGAAAATGGGCTCAAGGCTGTAGTCGGATTGAAAAATCTAATAATCAAGGTTAGCCGATAACTGCTAAGTGCATCCAATGTGAAAGAAAACAGATGTACCCAGATACATAGTATTAGTATCAACTATAAAAAGGGTCAATTTGACAGACATGCTTTGGGCAACTAGACTTGCTCAGAACATTTTATTATTGATTGCAGCTGTTGCGTTTGTGGTCGATCTTAACTTTCAAGCTACTGGTCTCGGGTTCGATTCCCACTCAGGACGAATATCTGTTTTCATGAACATGTTTCATCGTTCTGGATCTGGATATAAATTGAAGGCGAAGATAGCCCAGTTGGTAGTGTATCTGATACTAAATCCGAATCCTATAATGAGCTTGTGCTGTCGTTGAAGGAAAACATCGTGAGGAAACCATAGCATGGTGGTATTTCGGTACTTTGTGGTATCCACCTAGCTGGCTACAACCCTCAAGTTCAAGATCTACTACCATATCCGACAAAGAACGAAGTGTCCACATAGCTTGATATGCTGACAACCTGACAACTGATGTAGAAGATGAGCCGTTAAGTAACGACCACGTACGAGTAACTGCTTAGCATGTCAGCCTTTCTCTAACTAGACAATGCCTTATGGAAATAGAAATGAAAATGATACTCATAATAGTTGTGATACTTATAATAGTATGGTAACGTTTTCATATCCACCTATACAGGGTAAATTAATTTATTGATTTGATTGCATTTGTTGGACAAAACCTAACTTTGATATAATTAGAAAATCAGTGTTTTGTTACTATATATTAAATATTTTAAGCCTTGGTCTAGTTTCATTGTTGTTCGGCGTTTGAAATAGGTACGAGCGACAAAATAAGTGCATGTTGCGTACATATTTAGAAAATACTTACTTTTTCAGGTTAACAAACATCAGTTTTTTTTTAAATTAGGCTCTTTATAATTTTATATTAACTAACTATTGATAAGGAATTGTTTTGTTCGTGAATCAGTAAATACGCATGGCATGTCAGAAGTACCTAACACACAGATTAAAAATAAACTTTAATCTACGCTCACGCTTCTGGCTTCATACAACAACAGCCGGCTGACTCATGAGATCTCCATGCATCGAAAAATAAAGTAGTAAGTGAAATATTTTATTGAATTGAATCACATTTTATATACCTACACTAGGTAGGATCAAATTATTATGTTATCCAAAAAATATCACGAATGCTGCCAAAAGTTTCACTGTCTATCTGTCATGGTATCAATATGGCAGAAACGGGTGATCTGCTTGAAATTTAACTTTCTCATGTATCTACCTAAATATCCCGGAAAAATACCATGGACCGAATGTAGTACCTAAGTAGTAAACATAAATATAGCACCTATCAAGTGCTTTAACACTTGACACTTTTATAACAATTTGTAAACCAGTAAACAGTTATAGGAGCCAATATGATCAAACTGATAGATAAGGGAGTAGATTAGAGAATTACATTTATCCTACTAACTATAAAAAATATGCAATTCGGGTGGACAGCCTCAGTTATAGGCTTGCCGTATGTCACAGATAATGTACTGAGTTACTGACATTATAAAGGATTATTAATTCACACCGCAATTAACATAGATGGGTAATTTTTAACCTCCAGTATTGAACATCCAATTATGCTAGAGTTACCGAAGAATGCAGCCATAAAATTTTGAAAATATTAGCCAAATTTAAGAATGAACGACGAAATTGTTTTATCTTACCCCGAATTAAATACTAAATGAGGAATTAGATCTGGGCAGGTAATTTGTTAAACTTATCAAGTCCATGGCATTATTTACCTACTAAGAAAAACAAGTGATATACAGACATACATCAAAGTCACAGTCAAAACCACAAAAAAGGATGACCCAGGATAATGTTTACTATAACACGCGACAAAGAAAATACCACAAAACTTATAGGAACATGATGAATGGGGTCAAGTCGCGTCTCCACCGGCAGCTGTCGAACGTCGGGTGACCGATACATATCCCAGAATACATCGGATATAAAGAGACATCGACGACGTTCTAGAAATTTGATGTTCTAGATAATCTCTTGAGAATTGTGTCGTTTCCCCGATATTTTAAAACAGCTACACACTTTATATTTAAAAATAACTAAAGTGGTGCGCTAGTCCCCATGTGGTTATCACAAATCGTTCATAGACAAGATAGACTAATCGATAATCAATCACCAATCAATGATACGCTTCTATTAATGGAAAATTCGAAATAATAATAAGAGCATAAATTCTATTTTTTCATGTTTATGAAGGGAAATAAGTGTGGACAGTTTAATATCCTGTTGTTTACAAGAACAAAGGATTGGACGGACTTTGATGTGCGCAACTCCAGTGCCGGTTTGTTTACACCGGCGCATCGAGTTGTTGACGTGGGGAGCAAACGATAAGATGGTAGATACCCTTGTGACGATGAGCGGGGTGGCGAGATCCGCACCACCCACGAGGCGGAGCCCCCAGTTGGTGTCGCGGCATTCCCGGCGAAGCGTCACCACGAACGTATGCAGCCGCCCCATGGTGCGGGGAGAGGGTCTGATGCACTACGCGTGCACGCGCTCGTTGCGCGGAATGTGTGAGCACGGCGGCTAGACGCGACGTTGTGCGAGCAAAATTAGCCTAACCGCCTCACCACAAATCTTCACCCTCCCCCGCCCGCTGTTGGTTCTGCACCGCATGCATGTAACCCTGCCTTGGTAAACGACCTAATTCACTTTACGGAAACCCGAGGATAAACTTAATGCTAGATTTCCAGCTGTTCCAGCAGCGCACCGCTGCGCTGTCCATGTTTATTTACTCACACAATTTAAACACATTAACCGCGACCTACATACATTATGTGGTTATGTTATGGATCAGTCGCGGGTCTTTAAGATTAATGCATCTGTTGCGTGTTAATGCTCTCGATATTTATGGATGTCATTTATATTAAAAAAAAATGATATATATTTTTTTTAAGATTAGTAGCATCGAATCATGCTGTCCTAGTAGCCGGTGATATTTTCTACATGAAATAAATTTGAAGTCCATGCCACTATTTAATATTAGTTAGTATTTAGTGAATAATCCTAATTTGCGTAATAAATTAATTAACTGTGGCATAAAACACAACATGAAATGTGCATCACTATTTTCCCAAGAGAAATTGCATACACTTGACAGTTTGGCATCATATAATTATTCTAATATAAAACTGACCTAAATATAATTTTCTAAACATAATCAATTACAATAAATATCAAAATATACAGTCAACAAAATGCTTTGGAGCGCCATCTGTTGTAAACATATACAATTTCAGATATACGAGTATCAACGAGCGCATTTTAACATTTTATATTACTTATTCAAAAAGAGGATACAGCCTTGGACAGAAATCAATCAAAATATATATTAATCATAAATCGATATATTAAACAGAGCATTTGGCAAGACCGGAAAATAGAAAGTAGATCAAGGCAATAATAAAGATGCCAAACGGGTGGCCGAGAGTCAGGCGAACTTGGGTAATTGCGAGAACTCCGACAGGATAATAAAATTACATCGTTTGATGTAGATGTATTTATAATTTATCGGTCGAAATGCCTATTGAAAGTCGGATCGATATAATTATTGACAGAAGCTTTAATACCTATTAATCATTTGAAAAAACAGCTAATACCTATATGAAGAGCAATTTGTCCGGGTTGTTAATCTACAACTATAGGTAAACGTCTTTATCAAGAATTTTATCCAATGGCAAAATCTACCTTATAGTTTGATATGGCATAATTTAATTTCAGAGACTTTCGCTTTTCATCTCGTAAATTTTGAAATATTTATATCGCTTTTGCGATAGGAACACCAAAGATGTCATTACCTAGGGGTAATATAGGTATTTACTTGGTATTTCATGTTGTCCTTTAGTTAAGTGTAAACAATAAAGTTTACTTTATTATATTCTGTGAAAGAGATGGACCTAAATAGATCAAACTAAGTAGTGTAGGTACCCTCGTCGGCTACATCAAATTTCCTTTCCTCTCATCATTTAAAACAGATAGATGCATTTGCCAATGGCAACCTACAATTTTAAATTAAAGTGTTTCAGTGATTAGGGAAATCTATCAAATCTATGGTTTCATTAACTAAGTGTTATAAGAATGATTTCAGTGATATCCACGTCTTCATCGGTTGGTAAAAGTTTGCACTTAAGCTCGAGAAGGAATTATTTGGCACCATATAATTACCTACTATTTATCTACCACTATACTGTAGGTTTACCAATAAACATATACCTAACAAACTTTTAGTTAAATTATTAAAGTCATACCTGGTATATTCTTTTGCGTTGACCAAAGTCTCTGATCTCATCTTCAGGGTCTCTCCTCTGGTGAGGAACGCGCCAGAAGGGTGGCCTCTGGTACATGGGCATTTTTAGGTCTCTCTAGCACTTCAGATAACACCTACAGAAGAAAATTTTAATTACATAACAACATATTTGTTGAAAACATGCACCGAGATATGCTACAGATAGGTCAGAGAATGTGTGTTACATTAACATGTAATATCATAATATGAACGTAGGTGGTTGGCAACATACCTACGTTATAAATCACCGGTTCCCATGAACGAGGCCGGACAAAAGCTCGCATTAGACACCACGTGGATAGAGAAGAGGGGGCCATACTGTAGGGCAACTTAGACTCACCAGAGGGCGCGATGTCGCGTCGTTACTTCCTTAGCGTTGCTCAGCCAGTGCCGTTTTCTATTATCTCAAATTATTCCGGGCAACATCAAACTATGTCTATTTTTTGCGTCGGAGATCGGAGCGGACGCGGCGTCGCTTCGGCGGTTTGTGCTTCGAGTGATTTACACGCCGTGGCCGGTCGCGCTGTTTCTGGGCCAATACACATATTCGCAACAATTCTACAGCAGTAGCACCAATACACAAACGACACCCGGTTCAATGATCCCGAAAATTTGGCTCTTTCAAATCAGTTTCTAGAAAAGTATGGAATAATTGCCACTTCTTTTACAGTCTGGACTTATTTTTGATGAGTGACGTTAATGCAACGCAGAATCGAAATCAGATCGCTGGACACATTATAAAAACCGTCAAATACGCGATATGATATGGCAGTGATTAAGTAGCTAATCATTATCAAACTTATAAAAATCACGTCCTGTGGCTGATATAACTAATATATCTATATATAAATAATAATAAGTTACATAAAAAATATCAAATAAACAGCTCTTTAGTCAATGGTTTTATTCATATTATACATCGTAATATAATTTAGCATCGTAAGGACTAAAATCCTTTATTTAGCCATAATTTCATTGCTTTCGGACCCAAGCTTACCCATTTTTACCATTAAATTATTTGACATCCAAATGGATAGACGAAGTTTATGAGTAAACAGGAATAAAACATTTTCGAAAAAGGGAACAGAGATCACGTAATCAGGGACTAATACTAAATTTAGTCTAGGAACTTACGAGGTTAGATAGAATATAAAAAAACTCGTTTATTTTTCACAACTAAACTTTATAAACTGTTAAACCAATGTTTCAATATTTGTAACTCAGTCACACATAAATGATTTTTCACTTCCATGATTTCAGTGCTTATGGAGGTTAGAATGATTTAGGATGAGATTAAATCTAGAATTCTAAAAATACTTTTTAAAAGCATAAACATTTCTAATGTAAGTAAGCAAATTAGAAGTGTAGGATTATTACAAAGTGAAACCATTTATAATACATAGTTAACTTTTTACTAACTTTCACCTCGCGGTATTCCGGGATATTTTATCCACATCCCTTTAGCAGTTCTGGCTTGAAAGAGTAAGAAACATCCATAGAAAATTAAACATTTTTAATACTAATCTTTTTTGCAGTTTTTAAAAATTTTCATTATTATTATCATTCAAAGAATAAAAGCTTTTTAAAGATAAGAGTATTATTTTCTTTGAAACACAACAATATTTCATTATATTAATAACAGTAATCAATGTTTTATTTCATAAACATAAACAGTTATAAATGTACTTGCAGCCTACTGTTAAGTATAAAAGCTAAATCAACATAAATGCTGGCATAATAAACATATATTTCAGTAATTTTAATTAATAAATTAACATTCCGATAGCCTCGTATAACGCGTGTGAATAGATAAACTAGATATAGAGATATAAGAATATTATAAGACCTAAAAAAACAGGAGAGTTGATTATAGCTAATACAAATACAATCTTGTATCATTCTAATACATTGCACAATAAATCGATTAAATTCAGTATCAATAAGAGAAACCTTACTATCTACACTTAAAATATAACACTCCAACCATAATTATATTTTACATTTTTACATACAATAAATTAATCTTTGATGCATTCCCAGCTGTGTGTTAAAAAAATCATATTTGAGCTTGTACTTTTATCGACCAAGATTTACACTGCAGTCAATATTTTACAGATATTTAAGAAGCATATAGAACTTTCATATAAATCTCTTATGTATGCTATGTTTTGATGTCGGCGCTTTTGTGATGTCATATTATTATCACTTATAATCTGCGACTTATAATATATTGTATGCGCATACAAGGCAAGACATTCGGCGTTTATCATATTGACTAAACATTCAAGTATTTAAAAGTCCAATATGGCTGGTTTTGTGTCTCTGGCGCATTTGATGAGTGAATACATGAGTTTAACAAAACCTGTGTCTTTGGGCTTCTCCAATCCTCTCAGCAGTCGATTTTTCATTACTGCTACGAATTCCCGATTGCTGAGCTGACCGTCCACTGTGATGACACAAATTAATATTGATTGGTGGCAGTAAGTTTATAAATCAATTACATAGGATAGCATAAAAAGCCTAGAAGGAACCTTGGTCGCATATACTTGGCTATTACTATAAAAAGTCGGAAACTAAGATGATTGTAATATGGAAGCCAAATAACTGATATATGTCTGGGTGATGAGACATACCTGTCCTATGGCTGAAAATTTGTTTCCTCTCAAGTCGAGTGTTAAACCAATAATTGATATATATATAGTTAGTGTAGTTAACAAGAGCTATCAAAATAGAACAATCAAGAAGCAAGTATCTAAGCCATATGATTATGTAAATAATAACTGCTACCCGCGGTTTTACCGCGTTCTTGAAAAAGTATTTTTTTGATATCGGGGTGCCATGTTTCATATACCTTTAAGCGTAGTTGTGTGTTAGAACCACAAACATCTATCCATCTATCCATCCTGGCAAAAATTCGCTTTTGTGATATTAGAAGGATTTATTATCTACACTAATATTATAAAGAGGAAAGATTTGTATTTTTGTATGTAACGAATAAACTCAAAAAGTACTGGACCGATTTTAATAAGTTTTTTTCATTAGAAAGCTACATTATCACTGAGTAACATTGGCTATATTTTATCCCTGTATTCCCACGGGAACTACGCGCGGAGGCAGCTAGTTATATATATAAACTTACTGTTCTCATCGAATATAGTGAAGACGACGTTAATAACGTGCGGGTCCAAGTCGACGTGAGCGACGGTGCGCGCGACGTGGCGCAGCGTGGGCTGGTCGATGGACGCGCCCGCGATGTGGTAGAACGTGAGCGCCGTGTCCACGTCGTTTATGTTGTTCAGCAGGTGGAAGAACATCAGGTAGTCGTCCTTGGTTATACCGACGCCGTGGTCTCGGAAACTGGAATAGGGTTTGTGTCATCTACATACTCTTTTCATTTAAAATGGTAACACTACTGTGTCATTATATCCTGCTTATATTGTGAATGCAAAAGTTTGCGAGTATGGATGTATGTATATTTGTTACTCTTTCAAGCAAAAACTATAAAAAGGGATTTGGATAAAATTTGGAACACAGTTGTTTATAACCGGGAAATTGAAGATCCCCTGGGAACGAGGGTAAAACTGCGGGGAGCCACACTAGATAGATAATAGAGTATAAATAAATACTTAATTGTGCACCAAAAAATAATAGAAGGTGGTTTAAATCAATTTGATACACTGAGACTCACGTCTTTTTAACGCGTTTGAGCATTCTCGACTTCTTTTTGGCTGGATACCCGGCGTAGGCCAACAAAAGTTCTGCAAAATCAGCTTCGGTGATGCGTCCAGTTTCATCTGTAAATAAATAATAATAATTGAATATAATACTAGTTTTATTTTCTAGTTAATTATCCCGACGGGCCAGATGATGAGGTACTGTCTTTACAGTTTTATCGGTTATGAAATCTTATGTTATGAAATCCACATTCGTGCAAGAACTATCTGTTTACATTGTATCTTAAATTAAATTGAAGTGATTCGTATAAAGAAGAAATAAGTGAATGTTATACAGGTATATCTGTATGTAGGTATTTTTACTCGAGATAGTTATAATCTCAAGAATAACATATATTCATTATATTACCCTGCGAAGAAAGTTCACTTTAACAAGCTACATACCTGGTTGTTTCCTTTGGAACTCCAGAGACAATATTTCCTTTTGTAGTTGTTGTTGAAAGTCCAAGAACTTCTCAATGGTCAATTTTTCATTCAGTTTCGGACCAAAGAAATATGTTGTTAGAGCGGAATTGATGCCCTGTAATGAAATATTTTATTGGGTATGAATAATCTATACTATTATTATAAAGAGGAAAGATTTGTTTGTTTGTTTGTAACGAATAGGCTCCGAAACTACTGGACCGATTTCAAAAATTCTTTCACCTTTGGAAAGGTACATTATCCCCGAGTAACATAGGCTATATTTTATCCCTGTATTCCCACGGGAACGGGAACTACGCGGGTAAAACCGCGGGGAGGCAGCTATATTATATTTATTATATTTTTATATATATTATATTTTTAGTTACATTGTTTTGGGCTATACTTATAATATTTTTTTGTTTTGGTTTCAATTTTTTTAACTTGATATAAAACTATGTTTTTGGTTAATTAGGTTTAATTGTCTTCTATATATATAAAACAAAGTCCCCGCCGCCCCCGTCTATCTGTCAGAACGCGATGAACACAAAAACTACTGAACAGATTTTCATGCGGTTCATATTGATGTATCAGTTATTGTACAAAATACCGTACGACATAGTATGGGTTCAGAATATGGCAGTAAAGTGTCAAATTAGTTATAATCATATATTTAAAGATATAATTAAATGCTGACCTTAAACGTATTGCCAGTGTTAGCATGGTCCCTATGCCTGGACCCGATGCTGCTCTGCTGTCGTATAAGAGCGGCAACCTTTTCAAACTCTTCGCAGTCCACGTCGCCGTCTCCGTTCAAGTCGAACATACGAAACGCGATTTCAAAATGGCGACGGGATGCTGAAATAATTTACAAAGCCTTTATAATAAAAAATCCAGGGAAAATTCTTTATACGGCCAATCGAATCCCTAATAAACCTAAGCTAGTACTGCTTTACTAGATTACTAACATAATGCTGTACATACATACATTTGAATTGACCAACAAGACGCATACATCGACACAAATGTTTTCTTATGGGAGAATCAAACTCACGACCTACGTATGTCATTCGGTATGTAACTATGTACGCCTTCAATACACGATACGGCGTGCTTAGTTCTAGACATTTTTTAGATACTTTTAGGTACTTTTTAGAACTCGTATTTTTTATTGCTAATGCGTTGTGCATTATAAGATTAAATAATACTGCTATAACTGGTGTTAAGGCCCTCTATATTAGATACAGGTTACTCAAAGAAACTTAATTATTTTAATATCATGAGACATTTTCGAGTTATCGCTTAAAGTTTAAGCGATGAATTGCAATTAAAACCCAATATATTTTCAGCACCGCTAAACCGTATCTACTTAGGTCTATATATTTTATTCCAAAAAGTTATTAAATAAGTATAAAAGATACCAAATAAAAAATATTGCTAGTTTTCTTCGAACAGGTTAAACCTGTTGTTTTGAATGTATATTTTATACGAATGTAATTGTATATGGGGCAAATTACAGATATCATATGTTGTTCATGAATACAGAACATTAATAGACTAAGCTAATTAAGATTGACAGCCAAATGGGTATAGGTAGTAACTTAGTGCTGGGATAATAGAGGAGCGCGCGGGATGAGAAAAATCGTTATATTCGCTCATGCCCCGTTCGCTCCCCCATCCCCGCGGATGCTGCGTGGACATCAGACCGACGCGACGGTAGAGGTAGCTACGTCAATATAATCAACAATAGCTTTATACAACTAAACATGCATGAAGTTCAATTTTGTTGATAAAATCTTATCACATTTAAACGTTTTCCTGTTAAACTGTTCTCTCCACACTCTCACTTGTAACTCTACCACATGACGCGGCAACATGATATTTTCAGTGAAACGGTTTCGGTCGAGAGTCAAAACAAAAGCGTTTCAATATTTAAGATGCGGAGCGAAGACCGCAACATTCCTATTCTGGGCGACCCTTTACATGATAGTCATGAAGATGACGATATTCAAAAGCAGTGTAAAAGCACCAGTGAAGGATTGGTCAATTGTACCTGATAACTACACGAAGTGGCTGGTAATTGGGGAACCGTTACTCAAATAGTGTATTTTTTGTGTAAAACAAAAATATTATATTCTTATAGTTCCAGAAACTATAAATTGTAAGATCAAAACATTTTATACGTACGTACAGTGGATAGTGTATATAACATTGTGTTGAAAATAGTTACAGGGACCCGTAGTGGGGGATGATGAGCAAGAAGCAGAAGTTAATAACAACATAGAATGGTTGGAGCCAGATAACGAAACGATACAAGAGTTCGAGAAAAGAGCAGCGAGGGTTCAGGATGTGTGTCGAGTTAACTCCCTATCATCTCAGTCTATAAACAGCAAAGAGTTTTTTGTTGATCATGCACACAGCCTGGTGTGGTGTAACATTTTCAAAGCTGCCAGTTCATCTTGGTTGTATAAATTCAACGTTTTAGGTAATCTAATATTGATATGGTGAAAACAGTTAAAGATGTAGGTACCAAATATCAAAATTTAATTAAATTTCAGGTGGTTACGAGAAAAAGTTTTTGGCGCGAACAAGGCAGACCCCGCTAATGTTAGCTCGAAAAAAGTTCCCTCGGCCTAGTGAAGACGAACTGCGTGATGCCGTCAATACTCCAGGTGTGGTTTCTCTTTTGGTTGTACGGGAACCGTTCGTAAGATTGTTGTCGGCCTACCGAGATAAACTTGAAAACATAACACCGTTCTACTACCGGAAACTAGCCAGAGCTATTGTTGCAAAACATAGAGAAAAAGCTGTTAGAATTTTTGGCCCAATCAAAAGTTTCGGACCCACGTTTTACGAATTTGTAGCATATTTAATCGAACAACACAATAAAAGAGATTCTACTTTTGACGAACATTGGGCTCCATACTATCAGTTTTGCTCTCCATGTGCTCTAAATTTTAGTGTAATAGCCAAAGTGGAAACATTGAAGAGAGATTCGTCATACGTTATACAGCAGCTTGGTCTTGGATATGTATTGGATCGTAGAGTGGGGGATAAGAGGACACGCCTCCGAACAGTAATGAATAAGTCCCGCGATGGGAAAAATACAACCGCCTTACTCAAGTACTATTTTAATCAGCTTAATAAGAAAATGCTTAATGGTTTGTTACAAATATATGGCATCGATTTTGAAATGTTTGGGTACGATGCAAAAGTTTATAGAAGTTATGTTAGGAAATAAAGAGTTTATCGAAAATATTGTTGTTTCCTTCATAAAGCTGTCTTTACTTACTTGATAAAACAGTGAGGAGGAAGATGTAGTCACTGAATGTAATCAGTCCTGATGACCCAAGTTTATAGAAAATTGAGTCTTCATCAAGATCTAAGTTGAGTCGCTGGCTGATACTCTGTGTACAAAAGCAAGGTATTCATGTTAATTATAGCATTAACGAACATTTATTTAAATGATAAAGCGGAGATTACTCTATTCAAACCAAGTGCAAAGAGATCTTGAACAAAGTTTTCTTAAAGATATTTTATATTTGTATGTCTTTTTACACTTGATCGATAGGAAATCAACATAAAACTAATGACGCAAAGTGTAAAAACTAATAACAGTCGATACCTAGATCTTAACTTTTTTTTGTAACACTTAGGTAATTTGTTTGGAACCTAAATCATCATACAATGCGTGGATACAGGGGTATAATAACGATAAGTACTACAATAGGTATTATGTGGTGGTAAAATAAATGGAAACCTGAAAAGTGTGACTAAGCAGCTAAGTGCTAAAAATAAAAGGAAGACATGAATATATACCTATTTCACTAAACATATGTAATATTGACGCATGCCATGAATTAAATGCACTTTGATGGGATACTTTGCGAAAAGATGATCTATTTATGCTTGAAGTAGAAACAGCACAAATAACCTATAGAAATTATTGTTAGCTTATAGTGTTGGGCAAACTACATAGCACATCAATTAAGTGGATTATCCTAATTTCTAGTGTCAATATATCTAAACTAATATTTTGGCATATTATAGCCAGTGGCAATGGCTTGAGCGCAAGATGGGGAAAAAAACTAATTGAATCATGTGCATATAAAAGTAAAAAATATTACAAAGTTGAGAGCAGTTGATAAATAGGAAGAGGAGAAAGACAGTACCTCATCGATGTTCTGAAAAGACAAGAAAGTGATGTGAGTGAAGAAGATGGTGCCATAGGTAAGTGCATAAGATTACAATGAGAATTTTCTTATGTAATATGTCTTCTACCTACACTTTGGGACATTATATGTATAATACATGTATAATTCAGGTACAGAAAATTTTAATTTCTAGAAATTATCCCTATAATGACCTGCATTTATCCTGCATCTATGCAAGAATAGTGTGTAAGAAAACTGTGGGTATATAAAGACTAATTTGCTTATCACTTATCAATAATAATAAATCATTAGTGATGTTAGTTTAAACAATGTTAATGTCAATGTGTAATTTACTTAAAATAGATATTTAATAAGTGGAAGGTTGTATATATTTTTGCTTTGTTACATGTTAAAGGTAATGTTAACAGTAAACTCCTATATAGATATAGGTTTGATTGTTTACAGATAAGTTTAAGATATAATTTACAGTCACACATGTAAGTATGACATTGATCAATAATGTTCTAATGTTATACATACGAATAAATATTCCCTAGGACATTATTACACACCCAATCATATTCCAAACTAAGGATAGTAGCTTCTAGTTTGTTATCAAAATGTATATACTTATGTAGCTAGTACCGTTGACTTCATCCAACGAGATTAATTTTTTTAATGACCATGTCCTTTTTCAAAGTCCAATCAATCTCTACCAAAATTAGTTCAGCAGTTTAAGTGTGAGAATCAGACAGTTATTTGTTTGGATTAACACCTAGACACAACAAACAGAGATGTTCATCATATGAACCCAGAAACAGCAGCTAAATAGAGTTGTTTACCATAAAACTGTACTAATTAGCTGAGAAAATGAATAGTAAAGTTAACTAAATAATGTAGCTTACCTTGGGGTCATATCTTCTATATTGATCCAGACCCAAACCTGAGAAATTTTAATAAGCATTTCAGTAAGTAAACCTAATAGTGTGTACCTCCATGATTAGGCGAATTTTCTTTGGATCTCTTGATCACTATGTTTATTTATTAAACCAGTATTTTTTATTATTTTGAGTGTAAGTTATAGATGTATAAAATGGACAAAAAGTATAAAATCTTTCAAACAAGACATTACCTAGATACATTTTAATGGAACATATAGAGTAAAAAATAGGTCTCATTAATGTGACAATTACCATCTGGCTGTTTGACACCAGGTGTCATTGACCTCAAAAAGTCATCAGGAGTCATGAACACTTCATGCTGATCATGGTGTTGTGCCTGCAGTGTGGCAAAGTAACGGAATACCTTATCTGGAGTAGAATATTGGCGCATACGGTTCTCATACTCGATAATCTGCTCAGCAGCGTCCAGAGAGATAAAGATAATTAAGTTTTTTTGACACAAAGCTGTACATATATACTATTTAGTTTGATATTGCACTGCTGCTTTTGCAGGCAGATTTCTACTAATAAAAACCAGCTTGAAACAGTTTAATAATGTAAAAACAAAACATAAATAAAACAAAAAAATATACCATCTGGCTGTTTCATTCCTGGTGTAATTGCTCGTAAGAAGTCATCAGGAGTCATATAAACCTCAGTATTTTCGCCATAAGTTAACTTTACTGTTGCAAAATAGCGAAATATTTTGTCTGGTGTAGAATATGCTCTCATTCGATTTTCATATTCTATGATCTGTCATAAATATTAAATAAAAATTGAAAAATGAAAATAAAATAAATAAAGTGTTTGGTAACAGGAGCATAATGGAGGTACCTTTCTGTCTCTGAACCCAATTTTTTCCTTTCTAAATCTTTTCTTCTTGGTGTCTACTTCACTATCCGAATCAGAATCAGTTATTTCTTCAGCAGCTGTTATTGATGGAAATACTTGATACCCACTCCTAGAACAGATCAGGTAATATAATATAAAGTAACAAATAAATAGTAGTAAATATATAATATCAAAAGATTTCTGTTTACTAACCATATTTTGTAAGTAGTAAAAGCTGCAGCACTGAATAAAAGAGAGTAGCACAAGTACTTGGAGCTCTGGCGTGGACCTTCATTGTCATATTTGCGATCAGAAGAATAAAATCGAAAAGGAACATGAGTATTATTATGCGATACCGAAAATGTTTTTGCAACTGTTGCAATCTTCCGCAATGCAGCTATTTCCCTAGGTAAGTTAATGAAACGAGGCGAAATACAGTACATGATGAATTCTTATCGGATATTTTTCATTAAGAGTAACCAAATCGAACAGCCATTTACTAAAAACGAGTAGAGGAAAACATTTTAATTTTCTCGTAATTTTCGACAGTAAACTCCGTCTGTCAAAATAAAATACTGACACTCAAAAGTCAGACTTGCCAGTTGCCAGTAATATTTTATTTGTTATCCAAACTAATTTCTTAAGAAATTAAATAATATTGCTTAAAAACGTCACTTGGTATTTATAAATTTCTAATCATATGCATTATTATTGATTACGCAAAATTCCCTTATATCTTTATTATTTAAGATCATGGGGAGAATGCTTTGTGTAACTGATATATACCTATATATAAAAAATAAAAGTATAGATGCTGGTTTCTCTTAATATAAAGCTATACAGTATGCATGAAAATTAAATGTATATTCAAATAATTATGTTCTTTCTTCTCTGCCACACTGTTTTATCTGTCAGACTAACTGACATTGACATACCAAACAGCAGTGTCAATGTCATTATCCGACACATAAAGCAAATGAATTTTCTTTGAATTCTAGCAATCAAAATTGACTGCACTTGCCAGATTACATTCGAAAAGTGTCAAAGGTAAATATCGTTCAAGATAAAATAAATGTAGGATTAAATTGCGTAAACAAAGCAGTGTTATTTAGTACAATATAGTATATAATTCATAGTGATTCAATCTATAAACTTTAACATAGTCGGTTCTATAAACGGGCGGGAGTGAGTTACATAACCTTGAATCACGGGACTTCAGTATTGATCAGTATATTTTTTATTGTATAACGTTTTCCGTGAAAACTGAACAGGTATGTACTAACATGTAAGATAGTATTCCATAATCTTAATTATCGGAAAGGTACTGATAGTGATTGCTCCCAAAGTGTTCGAGGTTAGTTGAAAGCTGCTGGTATAATACTAAAACCTTTAGGTTCTTGGGGTTATTAATTATGGATCTGTATATTTCCAATGAATGTTCTGATAGCTCGCAAGGTGCACCTTAATGTACAATTTACATTTGTTTAAAGATTTAAATATAAAGAAGATGAATTAGAAAGTAACCTTAGACTTTCCATGACACAGATTATTGAATGCCTATTCCTTTCTAATTTCATGATTTGAAAAAAATTATAAACCAACAATTATAATTATTTGCACTAATTTGTATACCATATAAATTAAAAGTCTAAAATCATGTCATTGAGATGATTTGTACCATACAATTAATACCAAACATTTAATAATAATTCTATTCTATTGAATTGCATTTTATTTTTCTTCTATAAAGGAAATATCTAGATTCTCTGCCTGGTGTGCATTCAACAAAATTCAAAAAGAACACTCAAAGCCTTATCTACCCATGAACTGATAAAAATGTGGAAAAAAATTGGTTCGGGTCAGGTTATTCTGAAGTTCTAATTTTATTCACAAAACCTAATACATAACAACAATACTATAATTTTGAAAATTCAGTTAAATTTTTAGCTATTTGATAAGTTCCACACATAAAGCATTGTTTGCTCAAAATGTTGTTCTATGTATTAACAGTTAAGCTGTTGGCATATCTAATAAAATCAATAAAACATTGTTAATATACAATCTGAAATTGCTTAAAAACCTATAAAATCATAGAATTTTATTCTAAATCACCGTCAAAGATTAAAATTTACTATCTAGAAAACAAATTTCTTTAAATGTCCTTGAACTACATATTCAAGTTTATAGATAGATAAAAATAACAGAGCATATCCATAATTAGGTGCATGTATAAAACAAATTGAATGAATGCCAAATTTCACTGCAGAATAATAAATAAGAGTATTTATTTAAATGTGAAATGGTTACAATAAATAAAAATACATATTCCATATGTATTATGACAGATGTTCATTTAAATAGGGCATCTTACATAAACTGTTTGTATGCCAGTTGCTCTGACATTGTAACCTATACAGTGTCCTAAATTCTTGTTATATTGTACTGGTTCATGTTATCTTGATTGAAGTTGTTAAAAGAGAACAATTTACATACAAATGTAGGTAGGTATATACTAAAAGGTTTTAATTATACCAACTGAATTGTTTTATATCATAATTTGGTGGGTTGTTAATGCATTTGGAGCGGTAATAAACTAAACATGCTTCAGCGTATTTGGTTGATCAATATTTTCAAGTCTCAGAGTATTTCCATAGGTGTGCTGCTTTAGTAGACTTGCATAACCGATTTTCATTTGTAAGGTTTAAGACAAGTATGTGTAAGTGATGCGCTTTAACCACCATATATAATGGTCTGCTTATTTGTCTTCATAATAAATGCTTTTCAGAGCCATTAAACTGTACATATATTTCACAATAAAATAAAAGAATGGTGAACTATAAACTGACTGTAAACCATATTCTACAAATTCATGTTTGTTCTCAGACCTGACACTAAAGCCTAGGAGCCAGGCATACACCAACCATAAACATGCATCGCGCAAGGCAAGTTTTCCATGTCTCGAATAAAATCGGCAATGCCGAGAGATTTGCGTCGTGGCTCCTCAAAAAACCACAGGTAAGTTTCCTTAAACTTTAAAACAAAACTTCAAATACTCAACTTCAACAATAAAAGAATTTCCTGTTGTGGCTCTTTTGCTTATTCGTAGAATAACTTACATAACTTGGTTATACCAGTCACGTCCAGTGTAAGTTATATGTACCTTACTTTATGGCTATTGCAATAGAGCACATACTTGATAATTTGATTTGTTAAACTGAAGTTAGTTATTTATGCACACAAGGTTTTGCTTTATCGATGTTAATTTTTCCCTCAAATGCTATAATCTATTCTTGATTGATATAATGACATGATTTGAATTGAGTTTGCTACTACCTGACGCAGGTAGGTGCAGGTAGTAATTAAAACACTCGCGATTGGCAACCAATGAGTTCATGGACCCAGTGAGGTCGCGATCATGTGACAAACGGACAACCTTGTCCTAGCTAGTTTTTACTATTGTAGATGCTGGTAGGCTTCTACTTTACATACGATAAACAGGAAATTATTATAAAGTAGTCGTGAGATTAGTAAAGTCACGATACCGACGCGGCAACAACGTCGACGTCATCGTAATGTCGCATCAATGATTCACATGTGTGCCACATATGAATACTTTTTATTGAATGTTTGCTTATAAATGTCTAACATCCAAGGGTCAATTCTGTCGAATAAATTAACAGTTTATTCTTAGTTTAATCTTATTTATGCTGTGAATGGTCGTGGGCACCCGTCTTGCCAAAAATCACATTCTCTTTCTAAAAAGCAAAAACATTTCTTTTGCATACATATAACCTATCTTGACATTGCTTTTTATTTTTGAAGATTATAAATATGTTTGTTTATCTGATTGATAATGGTCCTTCATATCATTTTTATAGACGTTTTATCCCAATGTATCATTTTTTATCGGATCATTGCAGAACCGAGTAAATATATAGATGACTTAATACCTGATTTGGAGGTTTAAATTGAAATCATGTTAGTTAAATGTATAAGATCTATACTTCTATACTAATATTATAAAGAGGAAAGATTTGTTTGTTTGTAATGAATAGGCTCCGAAACTACTGGACCGATTTCAAAAATTCTTTCACCTTTGGAAAGCTACATTATCCCCGAGTAACATAGGCTATATTTTATCCCTGTATTCCCACGGGAACGGGAACTACGCGGGTAAAACCGCGGGGAGGCAGCTAGTATATTATAAATGCGAAAGCAACTCTGTCTGTCTGTCTCGCTTTCACTCTAAAACTACTGAACCGATTGAAATGAAATTTGGTATACAGATAGTCTAGAGCCTGAGAAAGGACATAGGCTGCTTTTTATCCCGGGAAAATGGAAGATCTCTCGGGTACCTGGGACAAAGAGCGTGGAGCCACAAGTATATAAAGATAGGTATGATTTTACAAAAATACATTTTGTCGTAGACTTCTGCAGTCACGGTGAGCGTCAACAGATTGAAGAGTTCCACAGCAGCAGAGCCCTTCCTCAATGGATCCAGTTCGGCATACGTCGAGACCATGTACAATGCATGGCTCACTGACCCTAATTCCGTGCATGCGGTAAGTGCATATATACTATACTTTATCTAGTGTCTGAATAGTGTGCGGCAATTATCGACCGCTCCTAGGCGGGCGGGCGGTCTACTGATTTTAATCTAGCACTGTAGATGCTACCACCCAACCTCTAGTGTATTGGTCTTACAAAATTACGGTACCTACAGTTCAGTCTTGTGACTACTTGAAATATTCATGCTTTACGCCTCACATTTTTATAAATAGCTCCGATAAGATTAATACTTAATTCCGTGAAATTATAGACGGGCTATGAAGTGACGAAATTTTTGGATAGAATTTTCCTTAAAACGAATTGTTTGTTTCTACTTAGGTATATGCATATGAAATGACAATATATATAATCATGCAATACGGCGAAATATATGCGTTATCAACTTCCTTAAAGTACCTATATCCGAAGGTTAATGTTTATATTCAATGTCCATTGAAGTCGTATTAAATCGAAAGATAACTCAATAATTCAACCATATTGTGAGTCCCTAATTGCGAATCGACTTTGTGAATTGATCGCTTGTTATGTCTAGACGGGTGCTAGACGGTGAAGGCGACGAATGTCAGATAAAATAGGCTTAAAATTTTAAATTTAATAACAAACCTATGTTTATTGTTATCGCTTCATTTATGATAATTTATGATCATCCATTACAGCAACAACAGTTAGAATTTCGTACGGTTGAACACATTTATATCGATATAGATAGGTACATGTGTATCTTAATGAGATACCCGAACCGGTGAATAACCTAAAATCGAATTTAAACGTAACCTTGATGTCACAGCGATTATTATTGTCATTGAAATGTGCGTGTCGTAACCGTAACTAAGTACATACGTAGTTTGTCGAAAATAAGAGATCACGAATGTATATACGTCTAAATGGACATTATCGTTACGTGCAAGGCTAATTCACAAGTGTTTTCTAACGAAATCCAGTTCAAAACGGAATTATCTGAAGTCGTTCATGTGCGAGTATATCCTCTTTGCATACAAAATTGGATAATGATCTTAACATAATTTTCTTTTACTGGGTTGTTGTTTGAGATTGTTATTACGTCTTTTGGTTATTAAATAAATCATACTGAAAATTGTAGGTACTTAAATAAGATACCCATAATATAATAATAGTGCTACTTAAGGTACCTTACACAATTTTATTTTCTAGCAGTATCGAATTAATTAATTGCGCATTTATTATTGACGTAGCCTCGTAGGACATACTTACCTACTTTGCAGTTGGATTGGGTTGTGTCTGAGATAGCTGTTCACTACATTCAGAGCATATCTTTTTATGGTTGAGCTATTGTTTAGATATCGCTAACAATTCACATGCGTAAATTATATCTCCGATCATGACAAAACCATTTGTGGTTTTTTGGCTGATTGGTTATAAAGATGACGTCATCGACACACATGACAGTTTGTCGATTTGTTATTAAGATAATTGCTGGCAATTTTACACGTAGGTACATCAATGATAGATAACTAACAGAGAGAAAGTGTGAATAGGTACCTCAGATAAGACGCTTACCTTGAGCTCTACAATCCGTTATGAATTGACAGCTTACCTATACATAGAATCAATAAGAAATAAGTATAGACGTATGTTCCATATTTATCAACGGTGCACGATTGCTTTCTATTCACTCTACCACCAAAGATATATATACTATTGTGCCAGGCACATCTATATGCATTATACAGAATTATACTAACTGTATTATATGTACTTTCGAAAGTATATTCATTGTGATAAACAATACTTAATTATGGTGTACAATTTACATAAAACGAGACGTTCTCAACATGGCCGCGCCGCCGCCGGTACGTAATATTTGGGGCAGTGTCGCATTGACGTCATGTCACATGGATCTCGTATGCGTCAGAGATAGGCCGGTACTTTGGTCTGATATATGAAAATAACAATTAGCGCTTGTTGATTATATTGTCTACGCTATGCTTATCTTTTTTAATTGCGTTGTTCATTTCTTTGGCCTCTTTGCACTGTCTTGGTACAGAGGTATTTCCCAACTTTTGTGAATAATTACGTGGGTTTATAACGCTGTTCTGTTATTTCGAAATAAGCTGAACAATATGCCAAAGTAATATGCCGTCTTTTTATGACTATTTTTTATAGGCATATTTAATGTTTAAGACATATTTTAATTAGACAGACATATTAAATTGCGTAAACATTTTTTTACTCTACATGGAATAATGTCACTGGCTGGTTACTATTTAGTAGATGTGTGAGTATTTAATGGGAACAATAAAGTTGTTTCGCAGTCTTGGGACGCATTCTTCCGCAATGCGACCAACGGCGCTCAGCCCGGCGCCGCTTATACGTCGCCGCCGAATCTCGCGCCTTACTCTAGGAATGAAGTGCCCCTTACGTCACTGGTGCCAGCTTCTGGCGGTATGCCATCTATTTCTGCAGGTCAGTTTCTACACCTTTCTAATATTGTACGAAGCAATTAAAAGATTTTGTTTATAGATACTGACATATATGGATGTCTTATTAATGCTGCTATTTCGATGATCGCAAAAGCCACTGATTAGATGTATGGATGAGGTGAGGTTTATGTTGCAGGTAAAATGTTTGTGAGCATATAAAATAACTAATAGATTATTCTCCAGGAAATAACAAACCAAAAATAATTACAACTATTCAGATGTTATCAGCTATATTGTAAAGATTTCAAGGCTTCTGATATTAAATAGATAATATTTTAACAGGTTCTCCTATCAATGAAAAGATAATCGATGACCATCTCGCTGTCCAGGCTATCATAAGGAGCTATCAGGTGAAAGATGTTTTCAATCATTATTATTATATCTTATTTGTTATCGTTTGCACATTTTGTCCCACACATATACACCTTTGCTACTGTGTTGCTCTTTGTTTTCCCCAGTTTTTAAATACACTGAATATACCAATTACATGATACAATGAGTCTATAGTATTTTAGGGAGAGTCAGAATTTTAGCCCCCTTATTTTCACGAAGAATATTAATTTTAAAAAGAAATGTTTAGCCACCATACCTTTAAATTCAAGGATATGTCAATAAAAAAATTGCGCTTGTTGCCACGGAGTAGCCAATCCTGATTTCTCAGAATAATAAAAAAAAATCACAAACAAATACATCACATCTTGGTTAATTTATTGATTTGCTACTATTATTTAAGAACACTTGACGTATTGCTAGTAATCACCAAAGGGTATAAATTATGTAGCCTAACCAAACAGAAAGTATTTTAGTAGATGGGTTTATATCTGGGATAAATGTAATTGATCACATAAGATTCAATTGGTCATTGTAACTGCATGTATCTGAATTGGCATTGCGGTTTCATGACTATTTATGACCGTGTTCAAATCGTATGACACGATCTAGCGGCGTGACTAACATCTTTTATTTTGATCGAGTCCCATGTTGGGTGCCAAACGGTCCTTCGAGCCGTTTGTAAGCGCCGTAAAGTAACTTAATAGAGTCTCTAGATCGTGCTTTAATGATTTGGGCTAAATACATGACGTGGTGGCGGGTGCGTGACAGGCTCGCGGTCACCTGGCGGCCGATGTGGACCCGCTCGGCATCACAACGGCCAAGCTGCCCGAACTGGGCATGCGCGCACCAAGCTCCGAGCTCATCATGAGGAAATATTTCAATTTCGGTACGCAGGAATCAAATGAAAAATGTCGTTGTCGATTATATTTAAAAGCAATCACTTTCGTTAACAAACGTTCTCTTAAATTGTTCACTTGAACATTGCATTGCGTGTCACTGATTGTTGTGTTTGAGCAGCGATATTATAACACACATACATATGTACATATAATAACTAGATGCTGCTACAGTTTGTTTAGATATACTGATATATGACAATTTGCACGTTATGAAATTGTAAACTGCAATAGAATATATTTTACTCATGCTTCTGAATTATATCCAGTCACTAATATATGGTACGTTTAAATGCGGTTATAAGATATCAGTTTTCTTAAAAATTTCGTGTTAACGATTACACAGTACACTTTTCAGTTTGTTTTGATCGCATAAATATAACATACAGCTTGCTATAACACTATAGGAAGTTTTATCCAAATGATATTTAATCGTTATGCATGTGTGTGATAATCTTCGCTGTTTACGGGTACATAGTTGACTAATTTATTTGCAGTAGCTTTAATTTAAAGCAGTTGAGTTACAGTAGATAATTCAATATTTTTTATAATTTCAATCATGTCTCCATCAAATTCAACATCGTTATTGTCATTAATTTATTGCTCTGGTGAACAAATACAGCTAAGCCAATTGAATCACTCATAAAACATTGTTTGATGGTTATCTACTAACTGTATAAAACCGATAAAAATTGCTAGTCTCAAGATAGAATTGGAATAAGAATTTTTGGTATATTTATAAGTATCGACATTTTATTTGGTATTCCTCCGCCTACCTTGTGCTTCAGTATTTTTGATATTTATCCTATTAGGAAAGCAGTTATAAAAGCAATTACTTAAATGCTTTACGTATTATTTTTCTTGGTGATGAGCCTTTTAATAACAACTATTTTAATTCAACACCTGTATGTAATTAAATATTTATTTAACATGTTTTACCATAACGCACACCTTGGTTCGTTAATTCATATATTCCAATCTTTTATTTGATTTATAGATGTTAAACTAAATATTGTTGTTAAAATGAATTAATGTTAACAACAAAATTGCAATATATAAGCAAAACTGTTTCTAAGTTGTACCTCAAATATCAAGGTATAAACTGTCAGCAAAACAAGCAATCTTAATTTCTTCCTACTTTCACTTTATGAATTGGTAATTTTGGGGATTATGGTGACAAGATTTAGTGAAGGGCAGTTACTATGAATTGTTTTCCACGTTCGGTATAGTCTCGTGGCCACCTCGTCGCGCAACTCGATCCCCTGGGGATCTCAACAGGGGACCCTGTATCGAGTGGCGATTGGCACGGTGGCATGCGGGCCTTCGCTAACGAAGCTGTCATTAGAGAACACGTACGATTCGGTATGAATGATTCCAATCTCCATTGCTATTGAGGATTAGCTGGATGTCAACTGGCTGGCTTTAGATTAATTATTAACGTTTTATTATGTCGTGCACAATGATTATGCGCAATCTACAAAAACCCTTGCATCTTTTTAATCCATTAGTTTATTGCCGTGGACTTATTGATAACTTTATTATCTGTTTTTTTGTCGATGCGCTTATTAATTTTATTGAACAGGTGTCTATATATTGACCAGTTTACGTTCTTTTAATATTCAATATGCAATACGTTTTCTTTTCCAAATTGGTTTAGGGTTCGTAGCTTCCCTTGCACTCGTTGAATCTACACTGGGAAGCACTATAGCTGTATTCGGTATACTAGGGCAGTTATTTATTTGCCTATGCGCAATCTAACACCAATATTGTAAGAAATGTAGATAGTTCTGCTTTTTTCTTGGTGCTTGGTATTTATTACGTATTATGAACATTCAATTTATATATTTCTAAACCCTTAAAATTCTAGTATTTTTAATATAATGGTGCTTGGGCGGCTGTTTTATTCTTTAAAAAACAATAATCTTATTTGAAGTGATATATTCAATTACATTTGAGCAGATATATTTATAACATTATAGGCGATACTAATTGGCGTAAATTCAGTTGAATAAAATGAAATGATTGAGACTAGCTTTTTGAAATATTCGGTCATTGATATTACTAAAATTGTACTAATAGTCCAGCCATATTTTATATCATACCATTAATATAATATACTTACATCTTGTTCGTTATTTGTAAATGTATCATTTTGCGATAAGATTCAGTGTAAAGCTACACGTAGATAGGCATTGCAGTATGTGATGTTTTGTTATAGTGATATAAAAACTTCGTCCCTTAGTTATTTCTCATATTACTAATTGCAAAGCGATCATATTCCTTTACTAGAAAATACTATACTTTTCTAGGTCATCGTTGCTGTGTCTTCAATAAGATATATTTTTTACTTTCATTAAGGTAGGTATAAATAACTAATGAGACAATTGTATTAAATAAGGGGCCTTATTCAATTATTGTACATTATTCAAAAATACGGAACCAACAGAGTCAGGCTTATAAATCATTATATTCATGACATTGAATTGATATAATGTCCTAGTGTTATACCTTCATTTACTTTGGAGTATGTATGGAGATGCATTTTATATTAGCATTATTACATTATTTAATTAACATATCAGGCATATTCTCTTGCTTCTCATCTGTATAGTTTCTATACAACTTGATGTGTTAATGAAGTGGCAATGGTTGACTGAACTTGACTGATATTTTGACGAGAATAAATCCCAAAATTAAAATGACTATGTCAAATGCAGTTTTGATAACAGTGATGCTGGCTTCGCTCGCTGTGAATAAAATCATCGCTGCTATGCCTAATATCGAAGAGCAATTGTTACCAACTAACACACTAACTCACCACAATGCAGGCTAAAAACTACAATATCTCTAATATCATCAAAATTTTAACACTTATTTATTACGATATTGATTATATAAACAAATAAATTTTGGTTAAAAAATCACTAGTGAGGATGTTTTATGATCACTTAATACCTTATTATTTACGCTTCTTATATGATTTATTTATCACGACTAACTTCAGGATATGATTTTGCTTTTTTCACATGTTAAACAAGTATGTTGTAAACTAAAAAACAGATTCGAGGACACCATATAGCGAATCTCGACCCGTTGGAGATAGCAAACTACGATATGGGCGGTAAAAATCCAAGGGAGGTGATTCACAACAGCTACAGGTTTGGTAAGGAGACAAGAAAACCTGGCATCTAGAAAGCACCCTGGCCGCTCGATGTATCTACCTCATGTGTAGTTATGGCGGCACAGTATTCTGATTCTCAATTTTCGAGTTGCACGGGCGCCCTAACATCTTTATTTGTGCACAATAGGAACGCGTTCATTTGCAATTGGAGCAACGCTATACCTTAATGTAACTCTAATGCAAAATAAAGTTGTTTAGAAATGGGTGCAGTTATTTTAGTTTGCTACAACATTTTGTTTGGACGTAATTTTTGTTCGTAAATTATTTAAATACGCTGCTGTAAGCCATAACTACAAAACATCATCAATGAAATGTGGATGTAACGCACAGGTCCTCGGCACGCACGCTCGTTTGCTCATCTATCGTCTTGGTCGATTCACAGATAAATTACATATTTATATCTATGATTTTTCACATTGTATATACCTACATTTTTGTTATAGTGTTGCATGGTTTCGATCTATTGAATGAGGCGTAATTGCATGGGTTTTGACTAATATTTATATAAACCATAGTTTGTACGAGTTTTCGAATTAACAACGGAGAATACAATGATATTTTGACATTGAGAAGCGAGTAGAACGTTACGTATATATTCTCTAGTTTACTTCGCCGGATTATGTTGGATTGGAGCCAATGAATTGTCTTTTGGTACATATTTACCTCACATGTGAACTTTGGACCATTGCAATTAAATCCATTTTATTATTTCATGTTATTTATGGTTAAATTCAATGAATGTTGGTTTTGTTCATTTGACTGATTATTGTCATTAGTTATTTTACAAATGGGATAACGATTAGTTGGTACCGATACATCAAATATAAACTACTAAGCAGGGAATTGTTGTTAATTTAATTCCATAGTTATGGGTGTTAAATACATTTAAGACGCTTTCATGGAGGAGAATGCTAGTAAAGGGATATGATATATTTCAACCTATCAATTTGCTTTTTATATGTGCTTCTAATTCAATTATATATTTTATAATTCAATATTTTGTTAACAATTAGTGTTTTAATAGTTTAATAGTTTGTTTCAACTTTTTATCATTACATATTCTCATAGTCATCTCCGAAATAAATGTTGCCTATATTTTAAAAGACACTGTGTGCAAATTAACAAAATATTGATTTGTTATTATTATTAATATATTCTTCTCTTTTTATAGTAAACCTTTTTGATCGTGTGTACTCTCATGAACACAATTTATTTTAGATGAAGCTGATATGGACAGAGTATTCAAATTACCGTCAACTACTTTTATCGGAGAAAAGGAGAAAGCTTTGCCTTTGAGGTATTTTGGATTTTATAGTTTTCCTCAGTCCTGATATAACAGTTAACTTCCACACTATCTTAGATTTAATATAAGAACTAAATAATATAAATCCCTTTTCAGAGTATTGTACAAATAGTAGATAATAATGGATGCTATTTGTCTCTTGACAGATATGGCACGTATCCAAGACGTAATATTGACATTAAATTCTCATTTCGAGACTGAAATACTTGCTTAACTGTTATCCAATCCAATCTAAGAATATTAATTTTTCAGTTCACAATAGTCGCTAAATTGAATGTTTATTAATGAGCAGTTTTATTAGTCACGAATCAATTATCACAAATTGTTTATGTTTGGTATTGTTCAATAAAAATGTTTTATTCCTTAGAGTCTTTCAGGATATATTCCTTTCGTTATGTGTCAAGTTCCCTTGCTTAGCGGTTTCCTAGGTATTCCACTTTGCGTAAATTGATTGCATAAGTACCTAAGCGATCAACAATAAATTCCCCGATTATTCCATATTTAAAACTTGTTATAGGGAGATTTTGAGCCGCCTAGAGCAGGCCTACTGCAACAACATCGGCATTGAGTTCATGTTCATCAACTCGCTGGAACAATGCAACTGGATCAGGCAGCGTATGGAACCCCCCAATGTCACCAAGATGAACCACGACCAGAAGAGATTGATTTTAGCTCGTCTCACCAGATCCACAGGGTAAGTGAACCAAAGATTTAGGCATATTTTTTATCATAATCATCAGCTCATATACGTCTCCACAGAGGAGCTCGAGCCTCCCCTACACCGAGGGGGCTTAGGCCATAGTACACCACGCAGGCCTAGTGCGGATTGGCGGACTTCACATGCCTTTAATTGTGACATCCCGGGCATGCAGGTTTTCTCACGATGTTTTCCTTCACTGAAACCCAGTGGTGTGAATCCGTACGTAAGTTTTTATAAACTCAGAGGGACGGGCCAAGGATTTGAACCTGTACCCTCGTGATCGTGAGTCACCACGGCTACAATACATACATACTACATACTAATTATGCATATTTACTAACCAGTATTTTATTCCAAGCCGTGTCCAACTGGGAACCTTGAACTGACGTTCTTAAGAAAAGTTTATCGCAATTCAATTGTGAAATAAAACATCAATTTATACAGTTGAGTATTTAATACGATTCGTTATACTATTGAAATTTTAATACTGGTTTATTAAGAGGTGTCTGGATAATTTAAGTACTAAATTCCTAAGAATATGTATAGTCAAGTTAGGTTTTATCAATTTTATTGCATATGTTTAATTTTACACCTTTATCAAGATTATGTAACTATGTAAAAAAATATTATGAAAAGTATAGTGCAATCATATAGCAGCTATCGTAATAAAAATATAAGTGCAATAGAATAGTACAATAAAGGTCTTATCGGACACTTTTATTAATAACAACAATAGATTAAATACTATAGGCATGCGTTATTAATGTTGCTATGTTGGGTGGCTTTATGTACAAGAATTACATGATCAAGGACTAGCCACTAGGCCACCTAGTACTATGAAACAAAAAACAACATTTTCTTATAAAATTATGTGCTAATTTACCAGCCGGTTCATATACCCCAATAAAATGTCTCTTAAATGTGTCTAAAAACATAGTTGTCTGTTGCTGTCGTTAAGCAAGTTTAATAGATAATCAAGATAATACATAATTATCTTTTGTGACAGAAATAAATTATCATTTATAATGTCAAAATAATAGCTTTTACTAACTGCATATAAAGATAAATACTTACTTGCTGCCGCCCCGCGGTTTCACCCGCGTAGTTCCCGTTCCCGTGATCACTTAGGGCTATCAAAAATAGATAGTAGCCGATTCTCAGACCTACTGAATATGCATATAAAATTTTATAAAAATCGCCAACCGTTTCGGAGGAGTATGGTAACTAACATTGTGACACGAGAATTTTATTTATAAGAGAGAAACCAAAAATCATTTAATTTTATTTTTGTCTATCTGTTTGTTTTAGCTATTCTCTCGAATTTATGATAGCTTATACAAGGAGTAATAATATGTATAACGAACACATTCTACAATAATTGATTTATTAAAAGATATTAAAACTAATATCGTTTCAATTTAATTTATAGATTCGAAAACTTTTTGGCAAAGAAATGGTCTTCGGAGAAGCGTTTCGGTCTAGAAGGTTGCGAGATCCTGATCCCCGCCATGAAGCAGGTCATCGATGTTTCCACGCGTCTTGGCGTAGAATCCGTCATCATGGGAATGCCTCACAGAGGTATGTGCTATTCTCTTTATTACTTACTAGTGGCTTCCCGCGATTTATCCCGCATTCCCGGGGATCTTCAGTTTTCCCGGGATAAAATTAGCCTATGTCCTTTCTCTGGCTCTAGACTATCTGTGTACCAAATTTCATTTAAATTAATACTTTTAGCGTGAAAGCGAGACAGACAGACAGACAGACCGTCAGAGTTACTTTCGCATTTATAATATTAGTATAGATATAATAAAATATTTTGAAATTCTATACGAATGTATACAATTTATGTTTTAAATTGATTTGTAATTTTTCAGGTCGTCTCAACGTCTTGGCCAATGTTTGCCGCAAACCTCTTCACCAACTGTTCACACAGTTCGCCGGTCTTGAGGCTGAAGATGATGTAAGCTATATCTTTTTAATATATTACTGCAGTGTTTTAAATATCGTATGAGTTATTAATTTTATAACCTTTATTTTAGGGTTCCGGTGACGTGAAATACCATTTGGGCACATACATCGAGAGGTTGAACCGTGTGACAAACAAGAACATTAGATTGGCCGTGTGCGCCAACCCGTCTCATTTGGAGGCCGTCGACCCCGTCGTCCAGGGCAAGACCCGGGCCGAACAGTTCTACAGGGGTGACAATGAAGGCAAAAAGGTATATTAATTACTTATTACTAATCAAATCATATAACATGTAAATAATTGAATAGTACATACATAAAGTAAATAGTATTAGCCGAGTAAACGAAGCATTATGGGTCCGTTTTTTTTTACTGTGAACCGAATTGCATACAATTTTGGAATTAGGTTCATCTTACCCTTAACTTCAAAAGTGAAAATGATTTGAACTCCGCAACCACCCTGGGTGTGGTTGCCACCCCTTCTCGGGGGTGAATTTCTTTTTTTTCAAAATTGCTTCGGATATCAATAGAAGGCCTAATTTTAAGCAAAAATCACATATAAAGCTTTTCAAAAAATCCAATACTTTTCAAGTTATTGGCTATTGAAAATTTGCAATTTTTTCACGGTTTTCATCGGTTTTTTGCAAATATCTCCAAAAATATACGTTTATCGAAAATTTCATCAAGAACAAAGTTGTAGCAGGTAAAACAATGAACAATTTGGTATTTTATAAAGTATTCTACGTGCAATATTAAGCTAGATATTAAAGATCAAAGCCGTGTTTTATTTTATCTGAAATTTAATCGATGTGGTCAATGCCATCTAGTGGCGAGCAGATGCATTTTATGCATTCTAATACAAAAGCGTTTTGTAGCGCATAAAATAAGCTTTAAAATGAGCACTATTTAAAGTCTTTTGCACGTAAAATAAGTGAGCTGTATTGCAAATAAGGGGAGCATCTAATGTTTTTTCTTTTAAATCAATGGGTTTCATAAGTGCCATTTCCACCACAATTAAAATTAATCGTATTCCGCCTAGAATTAACTTTATTATGAAGAGTTTGATGGATAGTATCAGTTTGGCTGCTTCAGGACACGTATTTTTCAAAAAATTCATGATTATATAAAAAACAAACTTTCAAATATTTATAAAATTCCACCCTATTTTTCATAATATCTCAAAAATGACGACAGATACGTATAAAAGTGTGGAAATAAAAAAATTGATAATTTTCTGACAAACAATTTGGATGTTTTAGTTTTTCTGTGAAACAAAAATTGACGGAGTTATGATTGTTTAAAGAGCGCGTGGCAGCGGAATCACAGCCTCTCTTAAGCCCTTTAACCCTTCACCGTTTCAGAAAAAGGTTTTTTACTATATATTGCAATAAAGGATGTTGTAGCTCTTTTAATTACCTTTACAATGGTGTTTTATAACTTGTGATAGCATGAAAATTGAAGGAGTTATGGTCCAAAAACTTAACATATTTTTATCTACTTAGTAACTGAAAATTTCGGCGTGCGAATATTTGGAGCAATGTGAAAGTACGCAGTATAATAGAGACCCACAACTATTGTAATGTGTTTATATGCTACTAGAAATGTATGAAATCAAGGAATTGAATACAAATCCTAGGAAATGTGTACAGTTCCGATACTATTTAGGAACTGTGTACAATATTGTTTGAAAAACTATTTAATGCATAGATATCCTAGGAAATGTATAAATTTCCTCGGAATTATATGGAATACCTGCTGGTCCACCGGCAATGTGTAAAATAACTATATTTGGGCGTAGTAATCAATGTTATGTTAGGACAGTAAGTCTTTGTCAACTTTTTTGTGTTCATTTCAGAACATTTAGACGTTCGAGGCTTAAGGGTGGCCCAAGGGCCACCCTCGCCGCACCCTAACCTATATTAATAATATATTATGGCGATAATACACAAATATTATCGCCATAATATATTTATATGGTATATATTTATACCATACTATGACACATTTGCAAGGGTTGTAAGATTTTCAAGGGGTTGAAAATGATTTTAATATGAGGTAATTATGTAAGAAAATACTTTACAATTTCACCATTTGCTATTAGACATGTTTTCTAGCGATAAAATGGCTCAATGTAATTTTTTCCATTAAGGGGTGGTTTACACCCCTTAAAAATAATAGGCGGAGTTCAGATCATTTTCACTTTTAAAGTTAAGGGTAAGATGAGCCTAATTCCAAAAAATTCATGCAAATCGGTTCACAGTAAAAAAATTCGGAGGTAAGACCGTATTTTTCGCTTCGTTTACTCCACTATATACTTTGTTACTAAATTGATATACAATTTTTTTGTTGGGTATTAAGTGTGTTTTGTACATAATTTGATATTTTAAATTCAATGTTATAGTCAGGTATTATTGGTATTATGCAGCCAAAAAAATATCTGCAAATTGAGCCAACTCTGGACGAAATGATGATGAGGATGACTCAACTTGAAATGGAGAAACATAAAAATGATTATAATTATACATATTTAAGATTAGTGACGCCAGTGCGGTATATTTTATACCAGTCTGTCAATTTATCACTGCGGTGCAAATTATTGTACTAATTCACTATGACTTGCAAATATTTTTGTTGTCTATGAATTATAATGATGACAACTGAGATCAACGGAACGCTTTATGTTCCTGTGGGTGTCACAGGAGCATAATTATATTAAAACTAGTGGCTCCCCGCGGTTTCAGCTGCGCTCCCGGGGGATTTTCACTTTTCCCGGGATAAAAAGTAGCCTATGTGTTATTACAGAACATATTCTAACCCTATGCCAAATTTCATAGCGATCCCTTCAGCCGTTCTGGCGTGAAAGATTAACAAACATACACACTCACAGAATTTCGCCGTTATAATATTAGTGTGATTAAATAATATTACAATACAGCATAATTATTGTATTACAGGTGATGTCCATCCTTCTTCACGGCGACGCCGCGTTCGCCGGCCAAGGCGTTGTATTCGAGACTATGCACTTGTCAGACTTACCCGCCTACACCACTCACGGAACCATCCACATCGTCGCTAACAACCAGATCGGATTCACCACTGACCCTAGGCACTCGAGATCGTCTGCTTACTGCACAGGTGATGATTTTTTATTGTCTAAATGACATTAAAGCTTTGATCAGTCTGGCACTGACAAAAGTTTTTGATGTATATATTTTTTTCTAAAACATTTGTTTCCTAAGATGAGATATAAAGATAATATCGTGATTAACACGCACAACGTGTAACCTAGGGGTTTACTGTATATTTTACTAGTAGCTCCCTGCGGTTTCACCCGCGAACCCGGGAGATCTTTCATTTTCCCGGAATAAAAAGTAGCCTATGTCCTTTCTCAGCCTCTAGGCTATCTGTGTATCAAATTTCATTTGAATCGGTTCAGTAGTTTTAGCGTGAAAGCGAAACAGACAAACAGAAAAACTTTCGCATTTATAATATTAGTTACAAATTTTTAGTCTGATATCAATGGATATTATTACAATTGATAAAGAAAAAATTGCACAAAAAAAATAATTACACGCTTCCAAATGAGCTAAAATTTCACCAAAAAGCATATCTACAAATAAAAAAAAAAACTTGGTTTTTACGTTTATTTTCTTTAATTTTCAGACGTTGCCCGCGTAGTGAACGCTCCTATATTCCACGTGAACGGCGACAACCCCGAGGCGGTGATGCACGTGTGCAACGTGGCGGCCGAGTGGCGGGCCACCTTCCACAAGGACGTCGTCATCGACATCGTCAGCTACCGGCGCAACGGACACAACGAGGTCGATGAACCCATGTTCACTCAACCACTCATGTACCAGAAGATTCGCAAGACTAAACCGGGTAAATATCATATGATTTTTATTGGGGTAGTCAACTATAACACATAATAAGTTTAAAAGTCTGTAATCAATATAGCGGCTCTATATTATATACATATTTGGGATAACTTAAAGTCAACACTTAGCCAGTAATTGACTTATAATTTAAAACACACTTAGCAAAATCCATTTTTTTTCTTCATTAAAGATTCAAGGCTAATGTATGCTAAATATAATATATTTAATAAACTTTTAGCATATTTATAGATATTAACATAAATGTAAATATTTTGTTTCGTTTATTAACAATACAATATTTTATTACCTTACAGTCTTGGAGAAATACGCTGACCAGCTGATTACCGAGGGCGTCGTGACCGCTGAAGAAGTGAAGGATGTCAAAGACAAATATGAGAAGATCTGTGAAGATGCCTACAACCAAGCTAAGCAGGAGACTCACATCAAATACAAGGATTGGCTCGACTCCCCCTGGTCCGGCTTCTTCGAGGGCAAGGACCCACTTAAGGTATGTTATATTGTCAAATTAAATATGTGCTTACTTCCTTTAATCTATTTGTATACTCGTATGATAGTAAGATATTTGGAAGAAATAATACCTAAATCTATCCTATTAATATTATAAATGTGAAAGTAACTCTGTCTGCCAGTCTGTCTGTCTCGCTTTCACGCTAGAACTACTGAACCGATTTAAATGGAATTTGGTACACAGATAGTCTAGCTAGAGCCTGAGAGAGGACATAGAAATAAATACACAAAACATTTTTGCAATATTAGCATAACAATTTTTCTGAAAAATTGTTATTATTATAGAATAACAGGATATCCGTATATATAGTCAATCGCTTACATCAAGTCTAAACGGTAATTCTTTGTCAAACAGATGTCCACAACCGGAGTGGTAGAGGAAACTCTAGTCCACATCGGCAAACGTTTCTCATCGCCGCCCCCCAACGCGGCCGAGTTCGAGATCCACAAGGGCTTGCTGCGTATCCTCAAGTCCCGCATGGAGATGGTCGACCACCGCACCGTGGACTGGGCCCTGGCCGAGGCGATGGCCTTCGGTTCCCTGCTGAAGGAGGGCATCCACGTGCGTCTGTCTGGTGAGGACGTCGAGAGAGGCACATTCTCGCACAGGTAACGTGTTTCGTTTTTATAAAATTAAGAGTTAAGACTATTTATCCTCATATAAATAAGTATCAAGTACAATCCTAGCCTGAAGTTGACTGTTTATCTATACTAATATTATAAAGAGGAAAGATTTGTTTGTTTGTTTGTTTGTTTGTTTGTTTGTAATGAATGGGCTCCGAAACTACTGAACCGATTTCAAAAATTCTTTCACCTTTGGAAAACTACATTATCCCCGAGTAACATAGGCTATATTTTATCCCTGTATTCCCACGGGAACGGGAACTACGCAGGTAAAACCGCGGGGAGGCAGCTAGTCTTAGATAAATTATCTTCTTTTTCTTCCTGCCCTTATCCCGCCAATGCAGGGTCGGCAAAACATGTGTTATTTTATGTTTTACAAAAAATAAAATTAAGGAAACAATGTAGGTATTTACTTTCAAAAAGTTTGAATAATTTCAATATGCAACACTGCAATATAATATAGCATATTTTATGAAATTATTCTCATTAAGTAATTGAGACTGACGTGAAACTGTTATACAAAATCTATAATAATCAATTTTTGTTCCCAGACATCATGTACTCCACCACCAGAAGGTAGACAAGGCGACATATTGTGCATTGGCACATCTCTACCCTGACCAGGCTCCCTACACTGTCTGCAACAGTTCACTCTCTGAATATGGTAAGTAAATCAATTTTTTTTTAATCATTTATTTCTGTTAACACAATATGCATATTAATAACATAGTAGTCTACACAAAAGCCTCGTGGGCTTATCTGTGTTGGCGATCAAAAAAAATAAATGTTAAAATTATTAACTCTTCTTAAGGCATCGCTAGATCATGACATGGTTATATAAAGAGTTTTAGAATTGGATAACTTACAATATTATTATAGAACTAACTGCCTGTAGCTTCACCCGCGTAGTTACCGTTCACGTGGGAAAACAGGGATAAAATATTGCCTATAATACTCCCTGATATTGTAGCTCTCCAATGATGAAATATTTTTTTAAATTGGCACAGTAGCTTTGAGTTTATTCATTACACACACAAAAATACAAACTTGTCCTATTTATAATATTAGTGTAGTTATGGAAGTTTTGCTATTATTAAAATCATCAACTTAATCTTTCTCCAATACAGGTGTCCTCGGATTTGAAGTAGGGTATTCGGTAACCAACCCTAACGCTCTGGTTCTGTGGGAGGCTCAGTTCGGAGACTTCAACAACGTAGCGCAATGCATCATCGATCAGTTCATCTCGAGCGGACAGGCCAAGTGGGTGCGCCAGTCCGGTATCGTGCTGCTACAGCCTCATGGCATGGAGGGCATGGTAAACCAACATTGTTATTTATCTTGCTGTTTTTAATACTATCTATTATAGTATTAATTAGAGTAATATTAAATGGTTTCTCTCGGAAGTCCAAAGTTAAATAGAGAATATTAATTCATCAAAGTTTTATTTCCAAAAGTCACAATTTGCTAGTGATTTTTAGTCCATTATGCCATTGGCATGAAAAATAAAAAAAATATGAATAAGCAATGACAACCCATATGTATAAATGAATATATAGACATAGTGATATCTATCTATTAATTATTTCCTAGCATTACAAAGTAAACATTAATTACAAAATGAAGTATCTATTACAAAATTTGTTGTAAATATTGCTATCCACAGGGCCCAGAACACTCCTCGGCTCGTCTGGAGAGATTCTTGCAAATGAGCTCTGACGATCCCGATTACATGCCCCCAGAGAGCCCTGACTATGAAGGTATGGAGTAAATAAAATAAAGATAACGAAATCCCTTTAATGTTTGTCGATTATCTTTCAGAACAAACATTTGCGTTGATGTCTCTCAGTTATGTCTGTATTTAAAAAAAAAATTGCAATTTTTTAAAAATATCCCAGGTAATTTATTATTATCTATGGAAAGTAGTAGCCATTATAATATCATTGTACGCTAGTAACATTGTAAAATCAGTTAGCAATATTCTAGAATATTATTTAAAATGTTGCGTCAATTGTTCCCCTTATATAAAACAATATTATCTAAAAAAACCGAGCATTAAGAGTGACTTCATAAGGGCCTATTTGATTTTTTATTTCGATTTAGTGTAAATATTTATATTGAACGTTTATTTCACCAGTGCGTCAACTGCACGACTGCAACTGGATCGTAGCAAACTGCTCGTCGCCGGCGTCGTACTTCCACATCCTGCGGCGGCAGATCGCGCTGCCGTTCCGCAAGCCGCTCATCCTGATGACGCCCAAGTCCCTGCTGCGCCACCCCGAGGCCAAGTCCAGCTTCGACGAGATGAACGACGGCACCGCGTTCAGGAGGTATCAACTATATTTGATTCCCTTTATCACTACATATTATAAAACAAAGTCGCTTTCCGCTGTCTGTCCCTACATCTTCTTAAATCTCTAAAACTACGTAACGGAATAATTTGATCAGTAATTTTGTCACATGTAATTATTTTATATAAACTTCGTAGACACCTTTGTTTTTACTTTTGGTAAAAAGTCACAGTCTTTCTAAAGTTTTCGTGACGAGGGGAGATATGTTTAATGCCATTTATATTTGATAGAATATGAGACATTCTGATATATCTAATAAATAAGGATTTTTCCTTGTGTGTGTTTTTATCTGCAATTAACATAGTTTTTAATGAAACGTTAATATTTATGGTAAATAATATTTTTTATACAGGCTGATTCCCGATGACGGTCCCGCGTCACAGAACCCGCAGAACGTTCGCAAGCTCGCCTTCTGCTCCGGCCGCGTCTACTACGATATGCTGAAGGAGAGACGTGAGAGGGGACTCGAAAAGGACATCGCTATTGCAAGGTAACTATATCTATTCTAAACTTTTGTATGTAAATTTAGTGTAAACCTTATACTTTTAGGTCACTCAAATATTCACATTGGATATAAAATCCAGTGTAAAACTGTGCTTAATTTAGAAGCATGTGTTTTATTTATTTATTTTTATTTATTTATTTATTTTGGTTCACCAGCAGTTGCTACACTATTAGATACAAATATTAAACTAAACTTAAACATAAAAACTAAATGCACAACCATTACAGGTAAACACCTCTTGCACAACATTTTACAAACACCTATTATTCTATACTAACACATTATGCTTATTACTAAAATACAAAAATATAACAATTAGAAAAATTAAATAAAATATATACCTATATAAAGTTAAACATTACATTACTTCACTAGAGCAGCGTTGATACATTTTTTGTACGTCGCTAAGGAGTCAACATGCACGTCAGTTAGTAAACTCACCGAGTTATATAATTTACTAATCCTCGGTATGGGAGAGTTACACCCATGTACAGTTCTTCGCAGGGGAGGGACTAATGGTGTAATTACATGACGAGGATAGCGAGTAGGTATTCTAAAATTCAAGCGCTGAAGAATCTGAGGGCAATCAATTTTGGATCTAAGAATCTTGTAAAGAAACAAAAGATCAAGTACATCTCTGCGTCTCTGTGTTAAAGATGTCTTAGGATATATACCTATTTATTATGAAATAGTCTATAAAGTATTAGTATCAATTTTTACAACGGGGACTATTATTATCAACAGATTGGAACAGATCTCTCCGTTCCCGTACGACCTGATCAAGGCTGAGGTGGCGAAGTACCCCAACGCCCAGCTTGTATGGAGCCAGGAGGAGCACAAGAACATGGGCTCTTGGAGCTACATCGAGCCTCGCTTCCGCACCTTGTTGCAGAACCAGAAACAAATTAGGTATGCGTAAACTCTTTATTAAAGTCACAGGGCACTGAACCTTTGTGATCATGTGGAGGCGATCTGGGTTCTTGGCTTAGAACAGAATGGCATAGAACCATCCGAAAAAATACCTAGGTGACTGAAAACAGTTGCCCATTATAATGCTGCTATGTTTAGTAAAACTATAGCCGTATATTTCGTGATAGAGATATGTGTGATTTTAATCGTGAGGGCAGTGCGCGCAGTTGTGTCACGTGATATGACATCCTTTCAGCAACGCATACTACAGCAGAAACCTTCTCAATCATTATCCTCTGGAAAACAAATTTTCAACCAATTCATTAAGAAAATATAAGGTAATGCCCACTCTGGTAAAACTAGGTTCAACTCGTAGCTACTTATTTATTTATATGAAAAAATCTACATAATCATTATTTGTCTTACGTGAATTGTTCACCTTTTATCATACAATGCTATCTAAAAGCTGACCAAACCGTTAATACGTGAAACGTATACATTGAAATCTTTGTGGTATGTTTTAGTAAACGACATCAATCATTCGATTGCTACAAGTAAGTGAAAGAAACGAGGTAGCTTGCGGCTTAAATTTAGGAACTATCTTATAACTGTGCATTATGAAGCATGTTATCATCTATAATAATAAGACGCAGTACATACTTTATTTATTGAAAAAAACCCCATAAGAAAACCTCACCTTTAAAAAAATATTCGACTATACTTTAGTACGTAAATCCATGTTGATTCTTCACTAAAATCCTATAACCTACCAATGTTTTTGCATCCAGTCCTATCACTTCAAGTTTTTATTTCAAAATGCCTTCAATCTTGCAATACTAACACGCATCTCGCCATAACCTAACTGGTTGGTTGCAGGGCAAAGTCCCAAGCCCAAGGGGGTAGTTGGTTTAGCCAGCTTTTCGGCCGAGACGAGCGGCCTGCACAAACTGTTGATAAGGATACTGAAACAGTGCCACGCACCATTAGGTGAGATAGATGACATGTGCAAATAAAACCACCCAAATCCTTCAGTGTTCTAGAAATAAAGATTCTGTTGCTTACCTATGTACTTACAGTCAAATTCGAGAGTATTTTTACATAAACCCGTTGGATAATATAAATACTCATTTCCCAAAGAAAAAAACAATTTATGAGTAGTTATTACTATCTTAAAAAAACCCTTCCCTTTTACCTAACTGTGGTGGGACTATATTGATTAGAAAAAAAAAATTTTTCTTCGAATTTGACTGGCTAATCGACAATCCTAAGATGCTTTGCACTGTTTTATGTTTGGCACTTCGACTCGATTTATTACCTGATGCTTTCTTGCTTTTCTGTATAATTTGTACATATTTATCACAATAATTTACCTTCATTACACTAACCTCATTTACAAACGAATTTAAGCTGCAAGCTATATACAAAATTTTTCTATTCATAAAGATGTATGTCGTAATATAAAATTGTTGGATATAATTAATGTTGACTTTATTAAGCGGCATTTTAATGTCATATGCTCATATTCCGCCGTTACTATATACCTACTATTACTATTATATACCTACTATAGAATAATCGTGTTGATAATATTACTAAAGAGTTATTTCTTCATTTGTGTCAAGTCTTTATAAAGATGTCAAACCATCTAACCCACCTAAACAGCGACATTAGCGTGTCGAAAACTATAGGTTTTTTATCAAGTCTGTATTTTGCGTCATATTTATCTTATTTTTCAATTAATTTGAATTGAATTTATATAGAATGGGGCTTATTTTGATAGATTGACGGTTGATTATTATTTATAGTTTGTTTGCCAAATGTCTAGAATGTCCTATGAACATCGACCCATCTTATATGTACATGTATTTCACAGCTACAACGGGCGTGCAACCGCCGCCTCACCCGCTACGGGCTCCAAGGCCGCTCACAATAAGGAGTTGAAGAATCTTCTCGACGAGTTCTGCGTGTTATAAACGATTCACGTTTGAATATTCACCCTTTCGTGCCCCTACCATGAGTAACCAACTCATAATTTTTCACCTAAACACTACTTATTTATCAATGATGATAAAAGAAAATTCCGTAATTAGTTGTTTATGCGAAAATCCTGCGAGTTTGTCATCTATGGTAGCCACAAATTACTGCACATAGAAACGTAGCTAACCACCAACGTAAACAAGTTAAATATTATGCCATATAAAAAAACATTAATAATAGTCATAGCTGGAAAATATCTCGAAACGAAATTTATCTTTGACTTATTTATTCTCGTCGATCGAAAAGAAATATTTTTTTATTTTAAATTATTTTTCTGTCGTTACCGTCAGTATTTTGTTGTAATTCTCTTGACGATTAGGTAGTGTAGTTAGATAAATTCTTATTTATTTATTTAATTTAGCATTATACGTGACATCTAGACTCAACGTTATTTATTTTTATTGTTAAAGCAATATACCTAATCATAGTCTCACGTAGCTCCACTTTAAATATTAAATTACGTCAATATGGAAGTACATATTAATTTGTAAAATTAGCGCCAAGACGCTGTTTGTAATTCATTGTACATAAAAACGTAAGTTTATTTTTTTATTTACTTTTACTTTTTTGTCGTTAACGGGTTTAATAAAAGTTACGTTCCTTTTGCTAGTCCAAAACAATATTTGTGATCGATTTATTGTCACGTTTCATTAGATATATCCACAATAGTTTGATTAAAGTCTCTAATAGCAGCATATGTCCGTATTTATGCAAAATGGAACCACACAGCAAACACACACTTTTGAGATATCAAAGGGTTTACAAAAACATGTGCAGCACTGTTATTGCTGTTGGTTCTGTTCTGCTTTTAATATACCTTGTTTCCAAGGGGAAAATCAGGTGGTTCTTTTTTGTATAAGAATTTAGACCACTTTTACATTAGTATTCTTCAAAAAAAGTAAAAAATGAAATTTGTCGAGTGGTTCCATTTTGCATAAATACGGACATATATACTAAAGCACATTTCCATTGTGTAAATTTACTTAAATGAAGGCGTTCAATAGTTCGCCACGAATATTTATCGGGTGAATGTGTGCCCAATTAGTTTCAAGCTCGTATAACGATATTATGGGGATATTATTAGTTAACGATAAAGTAAATTTAACTAGATCACTAATTGATATATAAAATTGCACCGTAGTACATCGTAATTGGTAATATAATAGTTTGGTGTCACAGAGGTCGTTATGTTTTGCTACCGGCCGACCCTACGCCTAGGTTTAGTTCGCTTATAGTTACCGCCGCGGCGCCGTCTGACGGCACATTGTAAGGAGTAACACCAACGCCCATCGCTTTGTATAAACCACGCGTATAAATCTATGTCACTATGTAAATCTACGAGTTTTATGTCGTTACCTAATCTGTACGTAGAATTAAATGTTTCTCGATTATCTCCCGACTTGTACCGGACCACACGGTATATAAAACCAGGTTTTATATTCACTGGTCTTGTCGCTGGGATACGTTTGATGCCATCGGCTTTGTAATAATATTTTCAATGTATTAGATGTATACCCTTTTGCTGTTAATTTAACAATTTTGATGTTCACGTATTTTGGATTTAAGCTCAGGTTGAATGGTGAATTGTATGAAAAAGAAGTATGAATGAAAGTCACGTGTGGTAGGTGTAACCTGAGAAATTTATTGCTATGTTAGTTTGAACTAGTTAATTTACAAATAAAAATAATATTCAATAAAAGTATTCGTTTCATTCATTAGTAATAATTATATAGCTAACATGCCTATAGGTAAAATATTGATTGTCATAATTATTCTAAAGGCCCATAAAAGACATGATCGTAACTATATTTATATAAGAATCAGGAACCCTATAATAAATTTGGACGAAACATATAACCGTATACAATTTGCATTAGCCCTCGTCTAATTCTGATAGATAACTAAATTAACAAAGGCCATAGGAAATGAGACATCGTCGTTATACAGTATGTTTTAATGAAAAGCGCAATAGATCACAGCGCCCTTGACGGGCACGCGGCTCGCCGCACACTTGGAGCACTTTCAAGATTCTTATCTTTCGCTAGTCTCATTTCAGCTCACAAAGCGGTCTCGGCTCCCTATTTATAAACCGCTTGGCTAGCGACGAGCGCGCGGACCACACGAAAAGGTGCGAAGATTAAAGATGGTATCAGTTACAAGTGCGTTTTGCACGTCACGCGAGCAACACTTCAAAGACGCGCGCTCGTTTGGGTAAATGCTGCGTATTGTGCGATTTTCTTTTTTTTAGAGATGCGGGCACTGATAATCTCACCTACGCCGGCTACGTTATAGCAAAATAAAAGAATATGTCAAGCGTTTTTTTAATGATAAGTCCTACCTGTAATACAACGTGAGTCTATTTTTTTATTGTAAGGATCCATGTGCCTTATTTATGCCTTGCATATGTAGGTTAGATTCAATGTAGGTATATATTCTTGGCAGGCATTCAGTATGTAGGTACAATCTAAAATAGAAACGTACGTGTGCAACGAATATGTTAGCATTGGTATAATAATGGTATAATGGTCGTCTCGTAAATACGTATTATTTATTACTTTTAGGAACATATTTTAAATAGGAAATAGGAATCCTACGAATATAAATTGTAGGTATGATTCTTAAGATAAAATTTACCCATCCGCACCGTTCTTATGGATACATCCCAAAGGATAGTTTACATGCGGCTATTGCAGTACAGAACTCACCTCCTGGGCGTACTAAACGTCTATCCGCAAAGAGATTTCTCTCTAAACTAAAATGTCATCCGCGGAGACAATCCGCAGAAGTATCAGAGCACTTTGTTGTTCCTCTCGAGGCTTAGTCCTTTGTTTTCTAAAACCTCCCCGAGCTCCTTTAATACTTTGTAATGGCGGGACAAATTCTGTGTGTCTTGCTCGCTGTCGGCGATGAGTGAGTTGAGATGAGCTCACATAATACAAGCCTGCTCGGAACACTCTACTTTATGCACGAGGACAGCCCCTTTAAGTAAATGTTAAGTAAAGGTAACTCTAAGTGCAAGCTGCAACATATTGCTTTAATATTCTTTTAGGTGGAATTATTACTACAGCATGTAGGTAATAATAATTCTTTAAGTTCCACCTACTCTGAAGAGATCTTTAAGATGTAAATTTTATAGTCACAGTCATTAAGTTTTGAACTGCATTTTACCTTAAAAATGCTGTCAAGAGAGCCTAAGAAGTCTAAAAGTTTTTGTTACCTTTTGTAATATAGAAAAGAAAATCTTGAAAATTCTTGATGCTAAAATGTGTTAATATTAAAGGAATTTTATTATTAAATAACATGTGACAGCAATATATCAGTATAAATAATAGGCAGGATAATACATTATGATCTCGGAGTAACTAAAAGAAAGGTTCATAAACATAATTTATAGACCTACGCAGGTGTTTAGCGAGTTTTTTTATTCTTTGTATTCGCTTACACAAGTGTATGGAGAAGCGAGGCAAGTCTAGGTTGCGTGCGTGCGTGTTGCCCGGATACTTAGCGCGATACCATCTTTAATCTTCACACTGTTTGCTTCGCAAAAATATTCCTTTTGGAATAAATATTCTAGGAACAAAGCCTGGCGAAGATAAAGCGATTCAATCTATGAAATGTATACATGCTTAGGTTTATGCTAAAGATGCTACAAATATATACAGGTTAATATTTATTATATACCTACGTACGTATAAGTTTCACAATTTATTTATCTATCTATACACTTGATGGGAAGGTAGAGCTGTACTTAGTAGATATATTTCCTTCGTAGTACTACTACGAGTGGTCGTAGCCCTCGTAGCAAAAGGTTGAAAGCTTTAAATTGGTTACTTTAGCTATATCTAGGTATATTATTTCCTGAGGTGCGGTTGATATTATAGTGCCCACAATAGACGGCCTGGTGCGGCATGAATGCTTTATAAAAAGACCACGCATCATACGCCTTTGTGTGCGCATTGAGGCATACATACTAATCGCTTTTATGTAGAAAAATAATAATGGCAGCGTCATCCACAATATATGCGTATTATACTCACTTCTTTGTTATAGGTAAGAACACAGTAAGCCCGCACTTTATACTGCTAAGTTCTATAGAAGATGTAAGTAGGTATACATTGTGAAAAAGCGTGCAATCTAGCCGCTTCATTAGTTTTCGATTCCATTCTTTCACGTTCAATTTGACGTAGACAATGTTTACGTAAATTGAATTCTTGTCTAAAATACAAATTATAAGCCATTGTATTTGGAAAAGTAGATATATTATTTACTCGTACAGGAAATACCTATTCACAAAGTTATGCAATGCAATTCTGTAATTTATTTCCTCCAAAGATGATGATGAAGATCAAGTATCTTCATCATCGATTAGTCGCTATAAAATCAACTTCCTAAATAAAACTTCCTTACTAAGTACAATAGGTAATCAAAAATAAATGAATAGGTATACATTATAAATTACTTTGAGACCCATATAATAATATAGTAAAATACACTAGAAAAAATCTACCTAAAGAACAAAAAGAATCCGTGGAAAATGTCTTATTATAGACACACTCAGAATCTAAGTAAAAATGTAAGTGCTCATCTAAGGTAATAACAAAAAAGCCATTTACTTACAGAACATCATCATACGTCGAATCGCAGATGTTGCGACCCCGTATAAAGACTTAAATTGTGCTCTGAAGAAGGCAATAGGCCTTCGTCATCTTAGCTTATTTTTTTAATATAGTAAAACCCGGCGCGTTGTTCTATATATTTCTATAAATACTCTTTACCCTGCTAGTACTTCTTACAATTATCTACCTATTTCTGCCGCGATTCAATAGATATGGTTATTATCGAAATGGTTTTTTCAAGTATCTAGGTAATATTACATAAATATGTATGTAATATAAATAATATACTTATTCTACTATTTATACCTTACCCAACAAGCTTTTAATTAGGCAATGAAAGAAACAGCGTAACACTATTATCATTAGTCTCAAGTTATTATTCAAAATATATTTATGTTATGTTCTTTATGATAAGATATTCATTTGCGAGTGTCATCAAATACCAGGAATTTGGTCAAAAAAGTTGCATACTAAAACATGAGACTAACATGTCATGATGTGGCTGTAGGGAAGCCAGCCCGCGGGTAAACGCATGTCACTGACATTTATCCTTATAGTTTAACAACAAAGGCGGTAGATTTGTTACGTTATAATGTCGCCGTGCTCTACAAAAGGGCCACCTTTGTTTCATCGCTTGTTATAATGTGACACGTATGGGGGCGAAATGCTTTTGAACCGATATTTATTGTTGATGTTTGATGGTATTTAATATTGAACATTTATAAACAGTAGATAAACAAGTAGATATCAGTGTGACAATTTATTTAAAAATCATTGTGGATATCTTTTTTAGTAACTAAGAGGTACTGGAGTTGAGTATAATTTAATAATTAATTTGCAGCATTTAAAGCAGAATTTTTTTCAGTGAGTAGACTCACGAAGGTTCTATGGTTTGAGAAAGACGAGTGTAATATATTTTACTTTCAACAGTATGCATTGTGTGAATATTTTTCTAAAACGTACCGACGCAAAATGAACAATTTTAATAATATACGCGCCCAAGTTTTCCTTTCCTTACAGTTATAAATGGCCTTAATAAGATGTTAAAGGAGCACCGAGATAAAAACTTGAGGTAGGTATCCAATACTTTTATCAAGACGTTTCGTTGGAGAACACTCGCCTTCTGGGCAAGAGCTTTCGTATCGCAGTTCCACGATATTTCAAATTAGATTTCTTGGTGATTTATGTCTTTTGGAATAGTTTAACACATACTAGTTGTGGCTAGGTAACTGAGAATATTATGTTACACTTAAAAACATAGTTAATAAGGATTGTAAGTAAAACAATATACACTAGACACAAAAAGTTAGGGATATAAAAAAATATTGAAATTTTTGGGTGATTTTCAACGAGTTGTAACTTCGCGGAAAATATTTGTACAGCAAAAAAAAGAAAACCAAATTGTAGTTACAAATGTCTAGTTTTGAGATATGACCATGAATTTTTTGTATTATGTTTGGATCTGGAGAAATACAAAGATAAGTACCGAGGAAAAAAAAATACAAATTTTCTGTCGTCTAAAAAAGGGCCTATGGGCTTCAAAAATGTTTTTTTTATGGTTTTTGTCAAATCCTCTTTTAGGATATTTAATGAACTTTAATTTGTTGTAATTAAGAAGCCTGTACAATGATTTACCACGGAGTTATTGTCAATCAACCGAAAAAGAACTTTTTAACTTTGTCGATCAATAACTCTGAGGATAATGATCGTATAGGAAATCTAACAAAGGTTTTGAAAACTACACAATATTTTCTATAAGAAAACGTGAACGATCTTTGTCGAAAACATTTTCATTCACTCAAAAACTTTGACTGAAAAAAAGGCGAAAATTTGCATAATTAAGGATATTTAGATAACTTGGTATATCTTGGGATAAAATGAATGAATGAAGGATATCTTCGGTAATTTTTTAACCTTAAAGTATCCCGGAAAATCCCTGAAAAATTCAAAGCGCTGCAATTCTTCTTTCTTAGTGACCCGAGGCTTTAAATTTATTGTTTTCGCTAAAATCACGATTATAAGCGATGGTTGGATTTTAATCATTTTTTCAAAGAAAACATTATTTTTTTCTCAATAACCTTTATTGCTTTGATGTAAAAGATCGGTTTAATTCAAAGATTTTGGATAGAAAAAAAAACTTTTTTTTTTATTTTCTTTTTTTTTCTTGCCTTTGTGTGTGTTTGTATGTTTGTCTGTCCGTCTGTCTGTGTGTCCATCTGTAGCTATAGAAGGGTCTGCACGTATACAGGTCACAATTCAGTACCGCGTATTGCCTCTGTTTTGGGTCACTGCTCGTAAGCGCTCTCGCATGATGACAGATCATCGAATGTTTTTTTTTTCTATTCGACATTTTGAATAAAAAGTCGATCATTTTCATCAAAGCAATAAAGATTATTAAGAAAAAAAAATGTTTTCATTGAAAAAATGATTGAAATCGAACCATCGTTCATAATGGTGTTTTTAGCGAAAACAATAAATTTAGAGCCTCGGGACACTAAGTAAGAAGCATTGCAGGGCTTTGAGTTTTTCAGGGATTTTCCGGGACACTTTAAGGTTAAAAAATTACCGACGATATCCTTCATTCATCGATTTAATCCAAAGTTATACCAAGTTATCTAAATATCCTTAATTATGCAAATTTTGGCCACTTTTTCAATCAAAGTTTTCAATTCCATAAAAATGTTTTCGACATAAGTTGTTCACGTTTTCTTATAAAGAATACTGTGTTCTTTTCAAAACTCATCTTCGATTTCCTATAAGATCATTATTCTCAGAGTTATTGATTGACAAAGTTAAAAAGTTCTTTTTTCGGTTGATTGACAATAACTCCGTGATAAATCATTGTACAGGGTTCTTAACTACAACAAATTAAAGGGCATTAAAGTTTCTGACAGAACATCAAACAAAAACAATAAAAAAATCATTTTTGAAGCCCATAGACCTTTTTTTAGATGACAAAATATTTGCATATTTTTTTCCTTGGTAGTTTCCATAGAATTTCCCCAGATCCAAACATGATACAAAAAATTCATAACCATATCCAAAAACAAGACACTTGAAGCTACAGTTTGGTTTTCTATTTTTTGCTGTGGGATTATTTTCCTCGGAGTTACAGCTCGTTGAAAATCGCCCAAAAATTTCAATATTTTTTTATATCCCTAACTTTTTGTGTCTAGTGTAATTGAAACCATCAAAAATCTTGTATTCGGTATCTCACGACGCAAAGTTGGTACCTACTTACTAATAAAATTTAAGTTATCGTCAAGACTTTCAGTAGTTAGAGGGAACCTGCATGCATGCCATGTGAAGTTTGATCTATGACCTCACCTCCCCTTCATTGTAACGGTCAGTTCGTGCCTATAATTATGCTATTTATGGGAAATAACTAAAATTGATTAATGACTGTAACGGCACAGTGACAATAATAGTCTTAAAGTTATTATTGAAATTGTTATAAGAATTTCGTAGCCGTAGCGGATCCGTAGTTAACCCATAGCAATATGTATCCAGTTATGTCACTGATGTGACATGTGACTCCTTCATCAACAGTTAACTCTCCTCATCGATATATATGTACTACGTACTAGATAGGGCGTTCCGAACACTCGCTTTGGTCAACTCAACTGAACTGCAGTCCCCACACCCGACTTTAGTGTGGCTTCGACATTCATTCAGTGCGGGTGCGCACGGAGCAGCGTTAATAACAACGATAATCCGAATCAAAGTAGACCCTGGACGAAAATAACTAGTCAGTAGTCAACTAAGTAAAATTACTTCCTGTTTAAGTGAATTAATAGGTGATAATTTCGTAATTCCAGAGTAGAAAAACAATTTATCTATTTAAATACCACGCCATTCTACAATCATATACTAAAACGTGCAGATGTTCCCTTAAAACTGGTTGTAGGTAAAAATATGTAACTGAACACAGACTTGATATGTTTTTTTAGAAAGGTTTTAATTTGATTAATTGTTAATGAGTTTTTAATTAATAGTGATAGTTTGATATTTTAAATAATTGTTTTATGTTAATTCAAGCCCTGGCCCGTACCTCTGAGTACTCATTTAAGCCATGTGAAGTCCGCCAATCCGCACTAGGCCCCCCTAATATTAATATAATACATTTTGAAATCGAGTTTTATTCTAATGAAGTTTAGTAGGTAAAAAAGATGTGTCACATCTGCGGTGTGAACTCTATAGGGACGACATCTTAGTGTAGTTAACTGAACGAAACGCGTAAGCGCCATGAAATTTGCGGCGCTTACGACGTTTTGGTCGCGAGAAAACTATACTCTAAGCAATCTAGCGCTGTATCTTTTAAAATAGTTTGGTTAGTTGACACAGCTTTATACAGCGCTGCAGCGAAGTTTAGTTCTAACTCTTACCAGGTTTTAAACAATTTTTTTACATGAACGTTCTTGTCTATCCCTATACGTCGATGACTCTCCTAATTTTAATCATCTTCAAGATAATATGAACAATATATAGAAGGTCACAAGTAGTATTTACAGCCTCAAAATTCGCTAATATAAACTTCGTCGGCATGTGGGCGCAACTAGCTGAGAGTAAAGAATGTCTCAGGGTATTTATTCAACTAGGCTTCGGAGAGTAGATCTTTCTTAGAATCGAGAAAAACAGAAAATTAAAACCGCGTTTATTCGTCAAAGAACTATTGTTATCTTAGTTAAGAATTCAAATTACGATGGGTAAAAAGTAATACTGTTTTAAATAAAAATAAATATCTTCTTAAATCACACTCTACTAAGTAATTATAGAATTTATTTTCTTTCAAGTGGGTACCTATATAATAAAATCACCGCATTGGCACGTTCTAAGATGTAAATAATTTAGAAGTGAAAACGTCGTCCTTCGGAAGGTATGCCGTCAGTTTTCAATTATTTTTTGTCTGCGATCGTTAATGTAATTCAATTTTCATCTTCAACATAACGATGGGTTTCAGAGAGCAGACTTAACGAGATGTTAAAGCAAGTCAAAGAAAAAAAAAGAAAATGTTCCGCTTCGTACCCAATATTGAAGGCACTTATACCCGCGAGTGCGGTAGGTACGAGATCCGGGTACACTGCAACGTTCGTAACGATGTATAACTAACTACCTACTAGGTTTCCATTCATAAAATGTCGTCCTTTAAAAGCGAACTCCTACTGAGGTATGTAAGACTGTTGTAGGTAAATATTGTTGAACAATAACCATCATATCTTTTTACATGTTGGGATTTTTTTTATCACATTAACATAAATCATCCTCTAAGGAGATATTGTCTTGTAAAGATACTCGATAATTCAAAGCGTGAATAATTCAGCAGTCGTTTTAGGATAATTCCCAAATTGAAGGTTTCACGGTTACGCGTCGGCTTTAATGAAGTGAAGTTTTTATTTCCAGTCCTTTCCTTATTCTGAATGCTTAGACTCGATTCTTGGAACTTCGTAAATAAGAGTGGCCATTTCTTTAGTAACACTCTTGTCGACATTTCAAAAGTATTACAGGGAATTATAAAAAGAAAGTTTAAGTTTCTAGCAAATGCGAGATAGGTATGATGTTAGAAAAGAGTTCAAGCACAAATCAAATACATGAAACGTTTTCAGAAATGATGCTTTGAAAGCAGTACATTATTTTATAATAGATTTCAATTCATTACGTCATAAAATCATTAAAATATGAGCAAATTGGAGCAAATTATGAAGTTGGAACATTAAAATTTACCTTTAGGTATGTAAAAATTAAATTTAAATTACTTATGGTACCTATAGCTACGTTTTTCTGCATGGTAGAATAAAAGAGGTTTACCTGTATAGGTATATATCATATCTATTAAGAAAATGCTGCCAAATCTACGTCTACTAATGATGAAATTAACACAATGCAATGTTGAATGAAAGGAAGTCAATAAAATTTGTAGGCCTACAAAGCCGTCAAAGGAAAGTCTAATTAAACATCGTGGATGCTATTGTGTTCTTCGGTAAAATATGAATAATGACTATAAAAGATTGACGTCAAGAGCGATTTGATAAAAGTATTAAATTTCAGTTACTTATTATCTTTGCCTTTCGATCTTGATTTAACGTCCTTTGAGGTCATTACTGAGGCTCACCGGAATGGCTTCGCTTAATGAAGTCGTGAAAGAAAATTGAGTTTAGTTAAAGGGGCGAATTTAATTCGATTTCAAACTTTTTGAATGAATGTCGCAGTTTAAGAACGCCGGCATCATGAAGCCCGCAAAATAAGATGGAAGCGAAAAATGGAACTGTCTTTCGCGGTTAATTAAAATAAATTATTCACTGGCCTCTTAAATAGATTGCTCGGCGTCTCCATTACAAATCGTTCCTAAGTAGTTAATTTGTGATTCCGCAGAAGAAACCTACCTAATGGCGGAGATTATGATGATGATTATAAAATTAGATAACTTGGTTATATACTTAATAAAACCCTATATAGGTCACAAAATGCATACCATCATACCTGTAGTGCAAAAGCATTTTGTATAAGCAAATGGAAAACCAGAGTCCTTGTGAAACTTTCATCTAGTTTTGTAGGATTTTAAATGCGAAATTCTATTGAAACGGTGGTGTTTTTGCAAGCATTCAGAGGCTTGCACGGCTCTTTAAGCTTACGTCAATTTCCATACAGAACAAGTCATTTACAAATGCGTCTTAACGAGTACCTAGCGAAACGCCTGAAGTTGCCAGTGGCACGCGAACTTCCGACGTTTTAACTAACACAAAGCCGTTAAGCCCGCATTGATTTTATAACTCTGAAGCCGACTGGAAGCCTTCAACTTAACCAGATGGCTCACCTTCAAAGAACAAGAGTTCACGCAACTTAGATAGACTAACGAAAGTAGTTTGCAACGAGCACTTTTGTATGGCGGTAACTGTGTTTCGATACATTACAAGTTTCTTTGCAAATGTTCTGATTGTCTTTACTGTTGATCTTTCGAGAATAAACTGTTATGGGTTCACGATCAGTTTAAGAATAGTTACATACAGCTCCCATTCTTTCGACTTAAGATTTCAGATACCCGCAAATTGAATGTCTTTCAATTTGATTTACTATACTAACAATGTGTATTTTATTTAAACATAAATGTTTTGCAACTTATCTGGAGAAGATTTAAAGCGTTCTGCTCTTGCTATAAACGTAACTATGTACCGGAATCGTATTTACGCTAGAAATGGCTTCTTAAAATATACTTCTCAATTTTTTGCGGTAATGCTATAGCGAATTCCTAAGTCATTTAGTAGATATGTGTGAGGGTGTTTTCAATGATATAAGTCTGTTAGTATTCATCAGTTAAATACCTATCATTATATTTAAATTGAAAAAATATTTAACTTTAATGGACTTACATAAAATTTATGATTTAATTTTACAGTAGATACTGTGGCACTTAGAACGGAAAGTAGAGTAAAAGGAAGTGGTTAATATAGTGCTCCCAGTTTCCATGCTCAATATTAATGCTGTTAAATAAGCACTAGGTAATTGTAAGAGGCTACATTATTGCTTAAAAGCTTATACAGAGGCTCGGTCTTGGAACGTTGCGAAACAGGTGGCTGCGGTGTCCTTGTAAGCTATAAACTGTGTTCTATGCGCTTCTGCAATGGACACATTTTACTCTCTTTATCGTCTGATAAAGTCCGACAGTCCTTTGTTCTCGAGGCTGTTCTTGAAAATTTAAAAGCGGTCCTTGCAGTAAATTCGCGTTCAACGCTCGCACCCGGACCGAGATACCGGGCCGATGAATAAATTATTTTCACACACGTACCCATACAAATTGAACTTGAATCAGGATCAAAGTTCAAACGTTATATATGACCTACCTTGTATTTCTGCGTACAAGTTTCAGATAATAACGTGAATAAGCACAACGATTTCTTTTACTTTTTAACAAGACCGTAGTCTTTTTCGTACACAGGTCTAAGTATTACATAAGCCGAGTTCGAGGTACCTGAGGGCTTACTCCCGAAAACGATTCGAATTTGATTTTGTTTTGATTTCAATTTGAACTCCTATTGGTTAATCCTGAACCAAAAAATTTCATCTTGAACTCCTATTGGTTAATCCCGAACCAATACGAATAAAAAATCAAGATGGCCATGGCTAAGATTGACATTTATTCGATCGGTAACGGTGTTTGACGTTTCAGAATTATAAAATAAGTTGTGTGTGGTTAATTTCTACAGAAAAAAATGATTAATCAATTTTTTATTTTTTTTAAAACAAAATCTTGTACTGTAGATGTAATTTTTTAGATTAGATAAATTTATCCTAGGTGAGATAACTCGATTCTGAAAAAGTACCTTTTTACTGATCGAGTATTTTGACGTTTAAAGTCGTTCCCGCCATTCAAATCACAAATGTCATATAGTGGCTGGAGTACGGATTTTTCGATTCTGTTTCGATTGTAACGAAATTCTTGATCGAAGTTAGTTCCAAAAAGTGTCACCGCACGATCGTGCGCTAGAATCGCTATCAAAAATGTATGAAATGACATTTATTCGATTAGAACTCGTTTCTCGAAAGCGTCGGGAGTAAGCCCTCTGTTTTAATAATACGGCTGTGAAACGCTAGCAGGCATATAATTTAAAATTCTTATTATGAGTTATTCATGTCAGAATATATGCAGTGTGACTTATTATTTCAACTTCGTAAGAGCAAAATTGTCTAAGAAATGCATGATAAAGAGGCTTCTTTGAACATAAATACGGAATTTCAGGATTATTTGCGCGTCATAGAGTTTCTCGCGGAGGTAAATGACTAAAGATACCTCTAGAAAAGCATCGGTAAATCCCTTCGTCGGCTGCGAGGCTGTCACGCTCGGTGTATCTCCAATGGCGAGGATGATAAGGTACAATCCTCTCTCAGCGGGTAAGTCTAAACCAATACTACTCGTATTTACCTACGGCCATCTTTATTTCTTCACTTGGAAGAATATTTAGGTTGAATGGCGATTTTACAGATTTAAATATAAGCTGGAAAAACTATTTTATTTTATGCAAAAAATACTTTTCATTTGCAAGAATCTTTTCAATTTGCTTTAACTACTTTTTACTGAGACTGTGATTGATCTTATCGTCAAAACTTGAGTGAGTTTTATAAAATATTTTACTAATATTATATTATACCTATACCTATGTAATAATTTGTTACTCTATCACGCCAAACTAGCTGAAGGATGCTGGATGAAAATTATGCCTAGAGTTAGAGCATGCTTTGGTACAAAAAGTTTAGTTTAATCCCAAAAAAACGTAAGACCCAGGAAACACGGGTGAAATCGCGGGTTGGTCGCTTGTATATAACATATAAATAACAGTCAGAAAAAGACTACAATGTTTACAGATTAAGTCCATCTTGGTGAGTGAGTCTCGTATAAATAGAGATTAAAATTGCAGTGATACCTCCAGGCATCGGTTCAAATAACGCTGAAGTGACAAAGCAGGAAAATGGAATGAAGAATGAGACATATTGTAAATGGATGCTTATGCACATTTTTATATACAAATTGTGAAATATTTCACATTTTCATTTCAATGTGACTGATTTATCCGGATTGGCTTTTTAATTTTGTAAATAGGTAACTTACTTTGAATATTTAAATATAAAATCAACATTTTGAAACGCCTATTAATCAAATGTAATATTTTAGGTATACAATTTTATGCTTACGGACCGAAAAACAGACTACTACTCGATATAAAATAATACATTTTTTTCACAGTAATAACTGACGATACAAAGGCGGGTGGGTAAATGTTGAAAATATGGCAGGTGTCAATATGCCAGTCGTATGAAACAGTTTTCATTGAAAAACAATATCTACAGTAAAGCGAAAATTACTTTTAATTCACTGTGCCAATATTTTCACAAATGTATTCAAATAATAAAATTGTTTGGGTTATTTTTATGTAGGTATGTACTTACTTTTCTTCATGTTGTCACATAGGTACGAGATTAATCTAAATATAAAATAGATATACACATATAGCTAAGACAACATTCAGTGCATATCTATTTCATTAGCCTTGGGGCATATGTGATATTATGGTCGGGTGCACATTACACACAGATTTTATATTATATTTCAGGCTCGATATACATTTTAATATACCTACCTATGTGTTCACTTTCTTTGTAATGTTTAGACTTGTATTTGACCACAACCTCACCATGGTAAGTCTCTACGCATGTGTCTGCATATTAAACTCACATAGTTTAGAAAGGACCAGGCTCACGAGTGCTACCGCTGGAGTTGGTAGACACTAAAAGGTGCTAGAAGATTAAACCTGAGAATGTGGCAGGCTAGCCAAGCGGGTAACCTGAATCTAGAAACGTAAGAAGCATATTAGTTTTTTCCCAAGTCAGTCATTTACTTATTGTAAAATATAGATTTAAACCATATTATTCGAACTTGTAAACAAGTTTATTATGGTTGTACGCTAAGTACATAAAAAGTATTCAATAGATAGGTGTGGGTATATAATTAGTCAATAAGTAACCCCTTAACTTCTTATGTCCTCCGTCGCTAGTCAAAGATTACGACTCAATCAATAAACACTGAGCTTAATATAAGGAAACTTTATAAAAAGGGGGCGGTACTTCACTGGACTGTCGGTAATGTCCCGACCATTCGCTAGTCTATTAACAAAGAAACGTTGTTTGTGGAGACCGTTACTAGCAGAGGCATTGTCACTACCATTAACCCTCTGAAAGTCATCGTGTATTTATTAAACTGTCCAGGGGTGCATGAGGCCGGAAGTAGACTGCAGTGCAGTCGGTGCCTTGGCACGATTTATGGCCAGGCCTGCTAGCCGGGGACACAGAGTGATCGCGTCGACTGGCTCGATCCCTAATAAATAACTGCAGCCAACTTTCACAGCGTATAAAGCGACACAGTTAGTTTTTTGCGGCCAAACTAGAAATAGTTACATTCAATTGAAACGAGGAATAGCGCCGACCATTGCAGTCTGTCGGTGACAGTGTAGAAATAATGGAACTGTTTAATTTTAATGTTGTCGGTGGAACATATTTTTATATACATCGTAAACCAATAGTTATATCACTTTAACGTACCTACGTATTAGAAGGGTTTATAAATATCTACTAATTATATTGTCTATTACGTTATAGAGGTTGATGTAATTGAAATAATTTTGTACGAGTAGATCATTTCTTTGTTTAAATATCTAGTCTTTGTTTATTTATATGTCTTCCATCGAACGTAGCGAAATAAACGTTGTCAGAGGCTGTGTGTTAACCGAGCGTGAATGGACCAAAGAGAATAAACTACAAAGATAACAAGATAATCGCGTCCGAAGTTTCCTATTGTAACTTTAAGTGGACTAAAAGACACGAGTCGGGTGAGACAATTTAATCTTGTCGGCTTCATGGTCCCTCGGACCGGGGATAGTTTTTAAACGGTTAGAGTTTCTTTGTCATCGATCTAGCACAAGTCTAATTCGTTTTAAAAAAACTTTTAACTACATTGCCGACGGTTAATTAAAACTTATTTTAGTTTGCTTGGGAACTGTGCACATACTTACCTCTTTTAATAAAGAGCCATAAGATCTTCAACTAACCGGAGGCAAGTAATTGTGCCATTACAATTCAAGATTAAAATTATAGAGGCTAATGAAGTAACTATCCCATAATAACAGACGGAGCCAAAAATGGCTCGATAACGGTTCCTTAATCATATAATATTCTATGAAGAAAGATAATTATCGCATTTACCTTGTTATGTCAATAAGCTGTTGGTTCCTTTCAGTGGCTGTCATATCTTTAATTACCAATTAGACAAGTCGTAAACAAAGTCTTCACTTTGTAGAATCGTCCCGTCAAATCTGCGACAGTGTCCGCTCATTAATTTTAATAAAAGCACTCGCCAAATGGAAAGGGTAGCTGCCTCGTGTATTTGTAAAGTGAACTGAGAATTTCAAATTTGTTGTGTTGACTTCACAATTTCATTGTTAGCTAAAAATATACTAAAAAAATGGCAAAAATGCTGCCATAGGGTAGTGCGGTCATTGTTTGTTTGTATTGTTCCTGTATGGGCATAGCTAACTAGGCACTACGGAATGCAGGTCAAACCGTAGGAGCCGGTAGTGAAAAAGCATCATGTAAAAACCGATAGTTTGTACTAATTTACCGGTGGATAAAGTAGTTTAGGAAATGTTGAGATTTCTATATTATGGTAGGTAGATACTAAGACATTCAGTGACGGATACACGTTGTGTAAGGAGAAGGGCGAAGGGTCTAGTTGAATGTAGTGGAAAAGAATCCAACAGGAAACTCTATTAAGGATAACACGAGGCGCTTTGCCCGGAATTAAATTTAGATTGAAACTATATACCAAAGTGGCCGCTCGCTTAAACACACTAGCTTATTCCGTATCTTGAAAATCGTTTAAATCCAGGTGAATAAATCTGCTGCTCAATGTCATGGAAATAATCCATCGCGAATGTACCTGGTCTTGTGGTGATGGGTTTTAATATAATTTTGAATGTAATAAATGAGCCTAATGTTCTATTTCATCGTTGGTCACAAAAATATTCTGCAGTTTCAAACAATCTTCTTAATGAAACTGTAGATCTTCATCAATCAAATTGGCTGTCGAGTAGAAGTTTGCACTTAAAAATGGTTTTTGGAAATGGAGGCAAATTAGTATATTTCAATACAAAATTAATTAACGATCAAATAACATTATATTTTATATTAGAAACAATGTTCTGAAACCGATCGCACAGTTAATTGCGTGGTTGTTGCTGTCTGTTAATTAAGCTGCAAATAACGGTTTTTGCTTTGTTTTGATAACATTTATTTTCTATTACTTTCATCGTGTATGAAATAATTAATTATGAAACCAAATATGTAACGCTCCTGTTCCGTATATATTTTCCAGAATTCCGCATCGTTCGATAATATTAATACCCGAGTACGTATCATAAGCTTTATTAGGAAAAATCTAGTTGCCTCCTTACGTGCGGTGGATTTGAGCCAAATCTGTACTAAGTGGCGAGGAAACTTCGTTACTTAGTTCGGCTAGTTCCTTTTAGGAAACCGACAAATGAATTACTACAGGTTTTGGAGTAGGAAAATATCTAACTACAAATATAAAATGCGAACATGCACTACGGATGGATAATTATATATATACAAGTAGATACTATATTCTCTTGTGGCTAGGGATAATGTATGGATTAATATAATACCTTAAATCGAACCAAACCAAAATTTGTGTCAAGAATATACCCTACTGTTACACAGTATTTCATTACAGTACTTCGGGTGGGTCATGAATACGATTTATTTAATAAATACGATAAAATAACTATTTTGTCTGAAAACGCTTTAATCGCGTCATATTAAACCGCATGTATGTATAGGTATTTGATGTATAAGTATTTCATACAAAAATACTTAAAATATTTACAACCAATTGCCACTATAAATGTGTCGTCCTGTAAACAATGATCTGCAAAACTACCACAGGTAAATATATTTTAGTGTGACTACTTACCAGAATAGACACCATTTATTATTTGATAAGATAGTTATCTCCGTCTGAAGTAGGTACAGGAAGGACAAACCACTGCAATAGACTAGTCTTGAGGGAATCTGATGAATTAAGCCTCGCTCAGAACCTTTGAATTATTTGGGCCGTATTCTACATAAGCCAAAGCTTCTTAAGATTGTTTCACTGATGCTAAGATTTTCCTCAAGATTGCCAGTTCATTGTGTAATTAATAAGCCGGTTACAGAGCAATTAGTTCGTACAAAAAGAAGAAAATACTTTGTGACAATTTTCTTTTCATTCCATGCGCATTTTGACTCTACTTCTGTACTACACTTTAGTACTGTGTTTATGATTAAATAATGAACATAACTAATTATTGCAAGCCAGTAGGCCATAGACGCATCCGTGAGTTATTTATTCTATGGTATTATATAAACTTCGCAAACGATGTTACGGTATACCTACTAGGTTTCGACTAACCATTAATGGAACAACATTGAAGCAATACAAAGTCCACGCCCTGTGAGAGTGGCGTAAGGCTTTGCCTGGCCAATATTCAACTTTCAGCAAGACCTTTACAGGCTTCAAAGAGTAAGCGGTTACTTTGAAGTCATGCGCATTACCTACGGGCGTTTGTTATGAAAACGGGTTTCTTAACTAGAGGTTGGTAATCGAGTCAGTAGCACACAATCAATTTTACATAAAAATAAAAATAATGGACACAAAAGTAAAATTTTCAAGCTAAGGATTCTACATTATCAGATGATTTAGTCAAGATTTTTGCAATCCAAGGATGTCGCTCTTGATTTTTACAAATTCTCATTTTCACAATCAAGGCGACTCAAAGCCCTTACAAAAAATAAAGAAAAACTTTTCATCTTCACGTATTTTCAGTCTACAAATGCTGGGTTGAGTGTACCTACAAAAGTTTTATAAAATAAAATTCCTCTTTTGTGTCTAATTTGGAAAACGGAGAATTGGTATCTTTATAAAAAACGTTGGTTAGTTCATTATCGACAGTAGGTTTCGTTCTCAATCCCACTCGTTAAGAAGATACCGACTTCATGAATAATGTACAACGAATAATGGAACTTCCGCGATATAGGTATCTACTTGCATGTTTTAAACGTTGCGAATTCCTTCTTTTGATACTCCACTCAAATAGAGATCGATTTGAATATATTATGGAGATGGCATTGATACTGAAAGTTTCTGTGTTTCTTGTCCCTCTTTTAAATAAATTGTCAAAATTAAGAATACACCTACCATGCTCATTCAAATAAAACATAATCAACTACTTATACTTAAACAGAAATGATTTCAATTAAGAAGCAATTAACATTATTTATTTAATTACAAGTTTATGCAATTTAATACGGTTTCAAACTATAGTTTAATAAATATTAATATTTATTGTTTGAAAGTGTGATACAAATCACAAACTTATATTTACAGCAACAAATAAACTTAGCTTCAGTAAACTTGAGATTTATTTTGTATACGAGACTTTGAAATTGTATTTTATTAATCTACTCAATCCCTAATGTACACTCAAGGCTTATTATCTATATTTTCTTATTATGAGAGTAATGTGTCCTTAGAGCACATGCAGTTTGAGATAAGTTAAAATAAGAAAATCTTCCCCCTTTTTCTTTATATTATTTCCAGACATGTGTATAAAACTAAATGTAAAAAATTCGATAATTTAAATGTATACTATCAAAATGTCCGTGGTCTACGTACCAAGACCATTGAACTGTACAAGAATGCTTTATGTAGTGATTATGATATTGTTGTTCTATGTGAAACCTGGTTGAATTCGACAATATATGACTCCGAATTATTTTGTAAACGTTATGCCATATACAGACGTGACCGTGAAACATGCGGTTACAATCAACATAAATCGGGTGGCGGTGTCCTCATAGCAGTCTCTAAGCGTTATGTTTCTCGTAGAATGTTTGATTTCGAAAGTAATTGTGAGGATATTTGGATTGAGGTGGAAGTACATAAAAAAAACTCAATGCAAAAGTTATTTCTATGTGGTGTCTATCTTCCACCCCCCGTGCAAAAACATGTTCTAGACCACTTTATTGATAACACTAATCGAGTGTTGGAAAATCCAAGCAATACATTAATATTAGGAGATTTTAACCTCAGTTGCATATCTTGGAATGGATCAAACCCTTGCAATAAAAATACCTCGATCGCAAGTACATTACTAGATTTTATAGCCCTTAACAATCTCACTCAGTATAATTGTATTGAGAACTCGAAGGGTGGTATTTTGGATTTAGTCCTATCTAATGTCCCCATAGCAAAACTTGCAAACAGTAAATATGAGCTTAGTTTATTGGATCCTTACCACCCGCCCTTGGAGTTTTCGGTATCAAGTTGTGAGGCACCTAAGTCGCCATCAAAGTTATACGGCAATAAATTCAACTTCCATAAGGCGAACTTTGATGAAATTATTTCTGACTTGAGCTCCATAGATTGGGAAAAAGAGTTGTCAATATGCCCCTGTGTGAATACAATGGCCGCAAAATTTTATGTTATTGTCCGAAAGTCTATCAGTGATCATGTGCCTAAGTGTAAACCAGCGTCAAGCAAATATCCTGTTTGGTTTTCCAAGGATTTGAGGCGCCTTTTGCGCGAAAAATATAAACTAAGAACTAAACTTCGTAAATTTGACAATCCTCTTGATAGCATATCTTTTAATATTATTAAAAAAAGATGTCTTAAACTTACACATTTGTGTTACAAAAAATATATTAATAACTTAGAAGACTCACTTACAAAAAACCCAAAGTTATTCTGGAGCTTTTTAAAGAGCAAAAGACTAAACCCTAATACCTATCCTTCAACTATGTATCTGGACCTCAAGGCGGCGTCTAATGGCGATGATATTTGTGATCTCTTTTCTTCTTGTTTTTCTTCCGTCTATTGCAATAGGGTTTCAGCTTCTCCAATATTTGATTCTCCCAGTGATTTTAGCCAAACTCCAGAACAATCGTCTCATTCTTTAAGCAGTGTAACATTTTCTAAAGAAGAAGTACTGTCATCATTGAAGAATTTAGACCGATCCAAGGGTGCTGGACCTGACGAAATACCTGCTTTATTTGCTGTTGGATGTGCTGAGGCGTTGTGCCTTCCTCTTACTATGATCTACAATAAATCTTTAACTTCAAGTATTTTTCCCACTGTCTGGAAGGAGGCGCGGATCGTTCCAATCCATAAGTCGGGAGATACATCGTTGGTTAATAACTACAGACCCATATCGATTTTACCAATATTTGGAAAAGTGTTTGAATCGCTGTTGTGTCCTATATTATCTTGGCACCTAAAACAGCTTATCTCACCACAGCAATATGGTTTCATAAAAGCACGCTCAACCACTACTAACCTTATATCATTTTCTACATTCCTTACGGAATCGGTTGATGCACGTATTCCAGTAGACAGCATATACACTGATTTCAGCAAAGCGTTTGACACTGTTGACCATGGTATCTTACTTCGCAAACTTTCACATGTCGGTATAAGTGATGGTCTCCTTGCCTGGTGTGCATCATACCTAGAAAAAAGGTACTCTAGAGTCGTCGTTAATGGTTTCTCATCTAAACCTTACCTGGCCACCACAGGGGTCCCTCAAGGTTCCCATCTTGGTCCGGTCTTGTTTAATATCTTTATCGATGACATCACAACAATTTTTAAGAACTCTACATGTTTTCTCTATGCTGACGATTTGAAGCTTTGCAAACCTATTAAAAATTCTACCGATATGGAACTCCTTCAGGAAGACCTAGACCGGCTTGCTCTTTGGTGTAAAACAAATAAAATGACTTTAAACATTGATAAATGTAAGCATATTCGATTCTCGAGAAATAAAACAACTTCACAACCTTACACAATTGATAGCCAAGTATTGCAGGAAGTGGAAACTATTCGCGATCTTGGCATTACACTTGATAAAAAACTTCGATTCCATACTCACATTGATAAAATTAGTAACAAGGGATTTCAAATGTTAGGGTTTGTCTTAAGAAACTGTAAAGAAATAAAGAGACCACAGACAAAAATTTCCTTATACAATACCCTCGTTCGGCCTCACTTAGAATATTGCAGTCAAGTCTGGTCCTCTTATTATGATGTTCACATCAAGCGCCTGGAGCGTGTGCAAAAGAGATTTTTATGGCATCTCTCATATCAGTCGAATCTGGCTAAACACTTACCTTCATATGACAGCCGTCTCGCCTACTTTCAATTAAATAGCCTGGAAAACCGGAGAATATTGCTGGATCAATTGTTTCTGCACAAACTCATAAATGGGTCCATTGACTGTCCGTTGTTATTGAGCAAAATCGACTTTAATACGCCATTGAGGCGACCTAGAGCGTCTAAATACTATCCTTTTGTTCTGGGAGGATCTAAGAGTAACTTGGGCTTACATTCCACTCTACACAGACTGCAAAAGCAATACAATAACCTGACAAAAAACACGTTGACATTGATATTTTTTCTGACAATATATATAAATTTAAAACCACTGTCAGGGTAAATTTTTAATAATTATAATTTTTTAAATGCTTATTTAATGAATGTATTGATTATGTTATGATGATTTATTTAGTTATTATTATTACAATTTTTTGTTTTTGTTCTTATATATGTCTTAGATTAAATAACAATATATAATGCATGCTGTGGTAGCCTATAATTGAGGCAGCACTTAAAATGAGTTCTACTTAATAACATAATGTATTGAATTGTAATTTCGTTGGTGTATGTCTTGTTGGTTGCCCTTAAAATAAATAAATAAAAAAAATAAAATCACTGGTAGCAATGTTCTTACTCGTATTTGGACAAGGTATACATACTACGCAGTTTGTATATAGTACCTAAACCTTTATTTTATTACACAGTCGTATGTCTTCATTAAAGAAAATAATTAAAACCACTATGACCTACCTGCATGGATTATGTAATAATGGGTTAACTTAAGAAAGACAAATGTTCCAATCATCTGTCCTACCACAATATTCTTAATTATAATTACGGGGATAAATCAATTAATAGATAGATAATAAAATAAATACAGCATTTGTCGATTAGGTACTATTACAAATTATAGCTGTAACGCCTCGCCCCGGAATTTTCCCCGGTTAATTCCCGTTCCCGTATTGGGGAATTGGGGAATAAAATAAAGCCCATGTTATTCCCTGATAAAAGATTTCCATTAGTATTTTTTTTAATCGGTTATGTGGTTTGGGCGTGAAAGTGTAACATTAATGAACAGATTGTGAAACACAGATTCGCATTTATTATACCTATTAGGAATGTATATTGTAAATTAATGAAAATATCATAACATGATGAGTAAATCCTAGTTTTCTCTGAGATAGCAATAACCTTAGCGACGGTTATTATCCGTAAAGAAATATAATTTCCGTTCAAAGCTTTGTACATAATAAAAATGTTGGAACTCCCCAAATGTATGAAAACTTTTATAGATGTTGATGATATAAAAATCATCCAGTTCTTCGTAATATGTGTACAGTACAATTGTTACTTTACTTTATTACTTTATACTTTTTACGTACCTACATATATGGTGTCTGGCAACATTCTTAAATAATAATTATTTTTTACATAGGTATATCTTCATATATATTTTATATATTTATTGTAGACATGTCTTTAAGATGATGGACGGTGGTTCAAAAGTCTATTATATTTATGGACCACTAAATGGCGTTTTGTTCCGAATCAATTGATAGCTCGATTCACGTATAACGTACCAATCTAAATATGAAATATGTCTAACTGTAGATAGGAAGGTGAGGACGAAGCATATTGGTGTGCTTCAGAACAACTCACACGCCGACCCAAGGGAGGTCACAAGTCGTTTATTTCAATAAGACAGGCTTACCTGTCACCTCGCTCGACCCTTTCCCTAGACGACGAGCTTGGTGAATTATGAGCTTTATTTATATTAATTAACGAATGAAAATTCATTACCGACTGATTTATTCATTACCTACGGTTGCTTGTAATAACTTTATTACTCGGCGACAAGATTTTAGCAACAATCTATTTCGTCTAACGACATAGCTACCCACCTTAGTTTGCAAGTCGTGACTCGAATATCCGTCTCGATTAAGCCATCCAACTTGAACACTGGCTTTAATTTATTTTCTTTTTTTTCAAGGACTTATTATTTACTATGTATTTTGAATGTCTTAAACTATATCATACCTCTATATTTTTTTATGATTTTGCAAAAGTTTATAAAGCACAGAAACATTTTCGAGAATCATATTCCGGTTTTATATTTTCCTACCACAAGTGGAGATTAGTTTGTCAAGAATAACTGACGGCTATAGGTTGTTATGGGGGTTGCCGTGCAAAACGGGGTCAACCTGTTGTTTTTAAAGCAATTTTGCGATCAAAGTCCTCACCTCTATAAAAGGTAGAGCAAACACCGAAGCAATAATCGATTTAATGAAAGGGGAATCGAAGGGTTCCGCAGGTTTGCGTTTCTAAATTTACGACTGCCTCTAACATTTAATTGGAAATTCGTGCCGCAATAAAAACGGCTTGATGACCCAAAGATTAAAATGGGAGCACTTTAAAATGAAACTGAATGCTAGATGGGTTGGTACGAGCTCGCGATCTCACGTCTTCAAAACATGCTTCTACTTAAGATACTGGCTCGGATATGCTGTATTATATATTTATCTCGTACATCACTGTTATTTATGGTGTGTACCTACTTGTATACTGAGCTACCATTTAAAAACAACGAGAGCTAGTGCTCCCAAGGGACCATTACAAACAATGTCCTGTTCCAGGAACTTTAAGTAACGTTTTTGATTTTTTTTAAACAAATGTATATTCACCACAAAGTAGCGGATAATAAAATAAAGGTTTTTTCCTTTTCTCGTAAATCTTTCTAACCAACGAATAGAATAGGGAATGAAAACGGCACAATCTTTAACTTTCTGACAGTTTAATAAGATAATAAAAATATAACCGAGGGAAAAGATTAAAGTAAATGAAATCGTATTTTTCTGCTTTTTCATAGTTTTATATGAATGTGAGAGTGCCTTTGTAAAAATGTAGAGAAGTTAATAGAATTCAAACGATGTAAACTATTTGTTTTTTTTCACCCATCGGTTGGAATTAACAAATGTTTTGACTGCGAATCAATCATGTTGGGAGTTACATTTGACGTGTTCTATTTTCCAATAGACACAAAAGAGGGTAATGAGTCTCTGTGTACAACAAACAGCGTTGGTACAATAGCAATAGAATGTTAATCCGGGTTATGATTGGCACTAGTAAAATTTTCACGCGCGTTCTGGCAAGCGGACTGGCCGCCTGGCACGGCGGACTGCGATAGGTCAGTTTAATCGGATACTTTATTCATGAGACCACTGCAACGCCACAATTCTGTATTCAACATTACTACCAGTTCTCTTATTAAATGTGCTACTTTTGTTCCTTTAACACATTATTTTCAGCGTCGGTATTTCATGATTAACATTCTAGCAGAAAAGGTTATTTACGGTGCCTACTTAGGGTGATTAATTACATTTATTAATAAAGTACTTTGAACGATCATCTTGGGTTTGATTACAATATCTGTAGTTGATCTATATTAAAAATCTTAGATACTGATTGGTATTTTGTTGAGATATGATTTTTCCATAAAAAATTAGATTATAAGCTTTTGGTAACCCAACGATTATACATCACATACATTTAATAATGGTCTGGTGGTTGATAAATCTCTAAATAAATAATGAACACGGACATTGAAACTTCTTGGGATCAGGTGATTTCAGTTGTAATTTGTTAGCCTAGAATTATAGATTTCCGTACAATTTTTTTTGTGTCCGTTTCAACCGCGCGGCCACATCGTAGAATTTGATGAAACTTTGCCAGGAATTAGTACTAATTTGTTACTTTACACACTTCTTTTCCTGAATTTGTTACAAAAAAAACTTAGGCGCTATGACGAATAATAGTTGGCCGCTAGAACCGCCACTCGCCGTAGTCATCGCCCGTGATTACACAGTAACTATACAATGCAGATAGACAAATGATGTATCAATAGAAAGGTCTTAATTTGTACAATTTGTTACAAAAATAAAAAACGGGAAAACATAAATAAACAAAAAGTTATGCAATATTTAGTTTTCAGGTTATCAGCAGGTTGTTAAGTCACCATAAACATCAAATTAATTGAGGCTAATATTTATGAACAATTAGTACCTAATTTGTTACAGCGAATAAGCAGATAAAAATACTAGAAAGTAGGTTCAATAATTTGTTAGAGTCGATTTAAGTTGGCCGCTAGGTCGGCAATATGCCTACAACACAATGGCGTTTATCTCGTTGTCAAAAGTAGGTGGAAGCTTAGTTCGAGTACTAATCGACGGGTAATGCAATCTAGTTTGGGTGAATATGGCGAATGTAACTGCAGCATTCATATTTTAGGAGATATTTACAAAAAACAGTAGTATGAAACCGTATGAGAGTAGGGTGACCATTATCACATTAGTCCAAAGGCATGTTTCTAATGTTGTACTCTGTTTGGGCGAATATGCGGTTCGTTTTGCGGCCATATTGATGTCTATTGTTCGTAATTCTTTGAAGTATTATTTTTTTGTGAATATTGTCATTGATTTTGTTGTGAATGATAGATATTGTGCTGAATAATATAGTGTGTGCTCGTTCATATTTAATTCCCGTGATTTTGATACTACTAAGTTACTAAGCCACTTAACAGTAAATCCAGAAGTGCATATCTATGAGTTGTGCCCACTTATATGTTGGATTTGTTTATGTAGAACTCATCACCAAAAAGTGTATTGCAGACTCAGAGGGATCCAAATCAACAGCGGTAAGTTTGATTTTCAAATTTTATGTAAGAATCGTCTTGTCCTCCTCACGGCCGATCCAGCAAAGATATTTGCTGAGACAGCCGTAGCCCATCAACATCTGGGTAGTTTTAGCCACGTGTCCATTGCGGGACGTATGGCCGCGGATCGTGAGCCGTCCCGCGGTCGGGTGAGCGAGTAACTCGTCCCACTCCGCGAGGACGGCTGCACGAAGCTCTCGCCTCTTCCGCTGGACGGCATCGAATTCGACTCGGCCCTGCTCCTGCTGCTCCTTGTACCAGTGTTACATACAAGCCAGGGCCTTCGCCTTCACCGTTCTGGATGGCGTTCCCGTAATGAGACACGCGGCCTCCGAAGAGATGTGCCATAACATGGCCATGGCCATCACACGCTGCGACTTTCGCAGGACTTTCTGCCCAGATAGGGGCCATCGACCGCACGACCCCGTGTAGCACGGGGCCTACAATCGCCTACACGTCCGGTTTGGTCCATCCAAGTTCGGCAGCAGTCGGGACAATGCAGCGGCCGCTTGCGTTAGTTTGGGCGCCAAGAGATGAAAGTGCCGCCCGAAGTCCCATCGTAGCATGAGCAAATGCTGCATATTATTATTTTAACGTAAAACCTACTTTATTATCTATGTAACCTCTTCTTATTTATTTCGTCTAAAAAATCAAAGATTCAAATAATGAACGCTCCTCTGACAATACATTTGTTTTCTAGTGTTGCTTTTTCACTTGTTACGAAGCCACCGCAGCAGCGCAGCCGTATAGTGTGATAAAATTGATTACTTTGGATTTCATTGTGTGTATTAATTGTGGTATGTATTTTTGTCGTTTTGATTATTGAAAGACTTTCGACATTTTATAGTCGTTTTTTATAGTTTGCTTGAAGGCGCTAATTTCAGAAACTACTGGTCCGATTTCAAAAATTATTTTAGTGTTAGATAGCCCATTTATCGAGAAAGGCTATATGGATGCTGATAAGCAATAGTGTGTTAACCCTCATAAACTTTGTTTCGAGAAAATGACGTTTAAAGATAATAATGTCTTTGTGATTTAAGACTTTTTGTATGATATAAATCCATTATTTTTATATACTTTTATGTTTTAAATGACTTGAAACACTTTTGTAGAATGTTAAATACGCCATGTTAAATACGAAATATGAATGTTATATACAAAAACCTTTGTTTTCGACTTTTTGTGGGTTGACACATTATTGACCTTGGATGTTTGACCTTTGTGTCCATATTATCAATTGTTTTTTTGCAGCAAAATGGGTAAAGTTGGACGAAAACCTATTGTTGAGAAATCAAAACAGAGAGACATTTTTATGAAATATGCCGACAAACTACTGGATGCTAAATTGAGAGACCCTATATTTGATACAATTTCAAGTGATTTGGATAATCTTATGACACCGGCAGCCCTTTACATGTCACTGAAAAGAAATTTCAGGGAGTTTCAAAACACTGAATGCAAGCAGCAAACTGTATGTCTGTCCTCGTCATCTTTATCATCATCCTCAAGCAATAGCCCGAGAACCTCGTCCAAAATATCACATTCTCATGTTGAGTCCAACCAGCATCATAGTGAAAACGACACAAAAAACTTCAAGTTTGAATTAGATATTTATGACTGGAAAAAACTGCAACCATTAAGTGTCTTGTATAAAAGAAATGACTTGAGAACGTGTACTCCATTTAAAAAATATAAAATACTGCCTAAGTACAAATGGGTGGATATTTTAAGAGAAAAGATTTGGCTCACTACTAAATTACCATGTACATGGAATTTCAGAAGTTACAAAGTAGTGTCTGAGCATCATATTTTAGTAAAAGGTCAATGCACTCAATGTAGCGCTTTTTCAAAAATAGTGTGTCAAAAAATTACAGATAATATTATTGAAGGACAATGTGAAATCACTGTTGGAGAAAAAAATAAAAAACATGATCCGAAAAAAAAATATAGAATGAATGCATTGGTCAGACGAAAATTAGCTAACAAACTCAAACATGACTCTGCTTCTTTGGTTCATAAACAACTGGCAGCAAAGATTTCTAAACAAGGAATTACAGATACTGCACCAGTAATCCCAACACTTAATGCACTGCGAAAAATTAAGTACGAAGAACGAAAAAGAATGTGGTTACACAATAACGTTATTCTGAGCATTCTTTCGATGGCTGTGACCAAACCAATTTTTTTACGTGATGTACACTTTTTTCCTCGAATTCACATTTATTACTGGACTGATGAACAACAACAATACTGCCGTGAATATCAATCTTGTTTTCAAAGATTAACTATCACTTTGGATGCTACAGGTTCAATCTTTCAACCTCTTAAATTACCAAATGGTTATGAATTGAGTAAAAGACTTTTCTTATACGTAGTAATATTAATAAATCAATTTGATGTGTGTGTACCATTATGCCAGATGATAACCGATTCACATGACACTGCGTCTGTTTCTGCATGGTTATTACAGTGGTTGAAAAATGTTCGTTGTCACCCTGACGAAGTTATAACAGACGATTCGTCTGCGTTAGTAGCAGCAAATGTTAGAACATTTACTGATTTTACATGTGTGAAGGACTATTTACTTCGTTGTTTTAGTATATTGAATGGAAATAAAGAACAACTACCAAAAACATTTATTAGATTAGATACTAGTCATTTTATAAAGACTCTGTATAATTTGACTTGCTTCGAAAATGTTGACATAAAAATTAAAATGTATTATATTCATTGTATCCGCTACATTAAAGAATGTCAAGACTTTGCACTTGTAAAGGAAATCATTACTAAAATGATAAAACTTTGCCTATATCAGAATGATTTTGAAAACGATAATTCAGGTTTGAAGGAGAGCAAGCAAAACCTTGACAATTTGTTAAACAGTCATAAGTGTGCGGATTTTAAAAATGTAGATCAAAATGAAGAATTTGAATATGATCAAATTGTCATTGATGATGCCGGCGTTCGAGACATTGTCGCATGGTTCGATCTGTTGGTAGAAAATGAAAAAAAAAGCAACACTGCAAATTCCTATGTTGGTAAAAATAGTTCATATTATTTTCCACTTTTTATCCCTACTTTAAAAAGATTATTTATAAAACTTCCTTTGTGGAGCAACGTAATGTGCTCTTATTTCAAATCGGAAACCTTAAGCGCATCGTCTTCATCTGTAGAAAGCTATTTTCGCACTTTAAAACAGTTAGTTTTTAAAACAAAAGTAGGGAGACAACGAATTGATGAATATTTGCAGCATCATTACGATTATATCCAAGGAGAATTGCATTTAGCATTAAATCAATTAAAAAACTTAGGTTCCACTACTTTACTAAAGTCAAAATTACGCCGAGCTAGGTGTGCCATGACTAAAAATGTTTATAAAAAAGAAAAAGTAATTACTAAAAAACAAATCCAACAAAAACAAAAAGAATTATATTTTTCCAGTGATTCAATTTTTAGTGATAGACCATCGTATATGGAGAACTGGCGAGGTGAATCAAATATACAAAATCGCCTAAAAAAAGATTATGAATTAGTTATTATACGAAACGGTAATTTAACTCTAAAGGAAAGCTCGGGCTATTACAATACATGTGCCTTTGATTCGGCATTTTACTTGATAGGTCAAGCCTGTATCAAAAGTTCTGCTTTTAAAAGCTTTTTAAGTAACTTAAAAAGAGATTGCGTCATTCAGTACATTTTAATGCTTTTAAACGGAGCACATGACATGGAGCAAATTTATAACTGCAGATCACAAATAATACAAACTTATTTTCAAAATAAAGACTGCAGTTGCAATGTGGCTTTTATATTTGAAAAAATTTTCATAAAACATTTTACAAGTGCGCAAATCTGTAAAACCTGCACAAATTGTGATTTCGTAGAATTGAAAAGAGACCATGTATTTATTCTAATTAACCTTGATATTTTAAAGTTATTTGGAATTACAAGTTTAGAAGAAGCAATTTGTTTTGATGAAAAAATTAACACAATGTGTCAAAAATGTGACACACAGTTGAAAGGAGATCTGAAGTTAGGTGAGATCATAACATTTGATTTAAACGGAGCTGCAGACTCAGTTTTACTCACTGAACTGCCGATTACTATTAATATTAAGACTAATTATTATTTCTTGGTTGGTACTGTAGAATTTATACCCGGTACAAAAATAGGCCACTATAAATGCCATTTTTTAAATAATAATAATACATATTTTTGTTATGACGACAATTCTTCCAAAATTGAGTTAAGTAATACCTCTAAGAAAATATCTCTTCATTCTGTATCATATATTCTTGTCAGCTAATCTATACTTATATAATATATAACCAATATAACCAAGGTACCAACTAAGAAAGAAGTAATAGGTAATTAGTCTCAATATTAATAGTAATCGGCAGTTCAGTGAGTAAAACTGAGTCTGCAGCTCCGTTTAAATCAAATGTTATGATCTCACCTAACTTAAGTTCTCCTTTCAACTGTGTGTCACATTTTTGACACATTGTGTTAATTTTTTCATCACAACGAATTGCTTCTAAGCTTGTTATTCGAAATAACTTTAAAATATCAAGCTAAATTAAAATAAATAGGTACATGGTTTCTTTTCTTTCCTTGTTTTCCTTCAAAAATTCTAAAAAAAGTGTTCAACAGCATATGTCTATCTGTTAAGGTTGGCTCACAATAACCATTTTTATACGTACCAAATTTGTTCTAAAAAAAGCATTATTTGTGAAGGTGTTTTTATAAAGATGATATTAATCCTTATCCAAATAAATCTACACCTATCAAGTAAAATGCCGAATCAAAGGCGTTATTCATCACAATTATTTAATTTATAACAAAATTGCCATTTATATCATTCGATTTCAATGAAAATCTTAGGAGATATCGCAAATTTAAAATAACGTCGCACAAAAATATATATATATTTTTTTTTTAAATGGACTAGCAGGTGACAGCCTCAGATGGCTTTTACACCGTTACGCGGACTTTTTCGGTGAGCGCAGAGGGCTCTCAACCGAAGGAAAATTTAAGCGACAGCGCTGAGGGTGTCCCCTGCGACACGGTGCCTCGGCTCAGGGCGCCACTGGGGGAAGTGGGGACTCACTTGACATGATTATTTAGGGAACGGACTGGGTTGTTGCTGCCGGATTGGGCCGGTGCGGCGCGGCGGCGGGCAGTCATTTGTTAGCTCTGCGAGACCTTCCTTCTACGTAAACAAAGTCACAGGTTAAAGTTAGCGTTAGCTCAAAGTAACTATTCCACGCGGACGAAGTCGCGGACAGAAGCTAAATAAATATTATGTTAGTTTATGAAGATTTTATATTTATGTTGTTGACTTTAAGTAAGTAATTAATTGATTTGCCTTTGTGTTGATTTAAATTAAATAAATTTTATATGATATCTGACTTTTACTTTCATAAAGTAGTAGTGGCTCCCTGCGGTTTCACCCGCATTCCCGATAGATCTATCATTTTACCGGGATAAAATGCAACCTATGTCCTTGCTCAGGCTTTAGACTATATACCGTGTACCAAATTTCATTTAAATCGGTTCAGTAGTTTTAGCGTGAAAGCGAGACAGAGAGACAGACAGACCCACAGACAGAGTTACTTTCGCATTTTTAATATTAGTATAGAAGTATAGGTATAGATGCTACAGGATGCCTTAACTTAAAATCTATACTAATACTAGTTGACCCGGCAAACTTCGTACTGCCTCAGAATCAATTAATAAAAAAGCTGAATTTTGCTTTAAACCTTCCCTGTACTTACACAAATACTAAACAAATACAAAGACCAAAAATAGCCAAATCGGTCCATCCGTTCTCGAGTTTTTGTGAGACTAACGAACAGCAATTCATTTTTATATATATAGATTATACAGCGGAAGAGTTTGTTTGTTTGTTTACTTGAATGCGCTAATCTCAGGAACTACTAGTCCGATTTCTAAAAATCTTTTAGCATTGAATGGTACATTTATCGAGGAAGGCTATAAGTTATATATCATCACGCTACAACCAATAGGAGCGGAGCAGCAATGAATAATGTCTCAAAATCGGGAGTTGTTTTTCCTTTTGGGAGCCTCCGCTGCGTAAACGGGTAAAGTTTCGCTAAAATAATGTATGACAGAATTGTTCTCCTTTAAAAGTTCTAAAGAAAAGTCAGCGACAGCATATTATGTCTATCTGTTAGTCTATGTCCCCAGAAGGCAAATTGTGCTGCGCTGGCGGGCAGTCATCAGTTAGCTCTGCGAGACCATGCTTCTACGTAAACAAAGTCACAGGTTGAAAGTAGGTAAGCGTTAGCCCAAAGTAACTATTCTACGTGGATGAAGTCGCGGGCAGAAGTTAGTGTAATAATACTTCAAAGAATTACGAACGATAGACATCAATATGGCCACAAAACGAACCGCATATTCGTCCAAACAGTACAACGTTAGAAACATGCCATTGGACTAATGTGATAATGGTCACCCTACTCTCATACGGTTTCATACTACTGTTTTTTGTAAATATCTCCTAAAATATGAATGCTGCAGTTACATTCGCCATATTCACCCAAACTAGATTGCATTACCCGTCGATTAGTACTCGAACTAAGCTTCCACCTACTTTTGACAACGAGATAAACGCCATTGTGTTGTAGGCATATTGCCGACCTAGCGGCCAACTTAAATCGACTCTAACAAATTATTGAACCTACTTTCTAGTATTTTTATCTGCTTATTCGCTGTAACAAATTAGGTACTAATTGTTCATAAATATTAGCCTCAATTAATTTGATGTTTATGGTGACTTAACAACCTGCTGATAACCTGAAAACTAAATATTGCATAACTTTTTGTTTATTTATGTTTTCCCGTTTTTTATTTTTGTAACAAATTGTACAAATTAAGACCTTTCTATTGATACATCATTTGTCTATCTGCATTGTATAGTTACTGTGTAATCACGGGCGATGACTACGGCGAGTGGCGGTTCTAGCGGCCAACTATTATTCGTCATAGCGCCTAAGTTTTTTTTGTAACAAATTCAGGAAAAGAAGTGTGTAAAGTAACAAATTAGTACTAATTCCTGGCAAAGTTTCATCAAATTCTACGATGTGGCCGCGCGGTTGAAACGGACACTTTTTTTTAAGAAGAACTTTCTGAGCCGGTTCCTATTTTTTATCTAACTAAAATCCTATTAAGATTTGACCCTACATTACATTACATACATTGAAGTGTCTGAACATTCTGGGACTTTTAATTATCCATTTAATACTTACACCGGGATAATTATATTTAAAATTTATTCATCTACCATCAATTTCATGTTGAAGTACGTAGGTGCAGAGTTAAGTGTTATATTGGCGAGTCGTCGCGGTCCGATTTACTTCAATTTGGTCCCGTGTCGTGCGGCGGTGCGGTGGGAACTGAAAATTTAATGCATCAGCCCTCTCGTTACTCCATGTCAATATTCACCATCCTGTATAAGCCTGGCTATATTTATGTTGCGCTTTGTCGGCCACCGTTGTAAACTTCGGGCTTTAGGTTCGATACACGTCAGTGAAAATGTACTGTACCTACTTCCTTTGGTAAAATATACTTTAAGATATACAAAAATAGTGCAATGGATTACTCAAAAGATAAAAGATGTTCTCTTAAGAAGGTCTTACAAATACTAGGTGGTCTCTAAGAATCGAATAACAAATATTTTGAAATATTCCCACAGAAAACGAACATCCCTACAGAATGACTAACCAGAACAGAGAAGTTAAGTTAAAGTGAGTTATAAATTTATTGAATGCAACAATCGTGTTAGAAAATAACAAACAAATTCAGCTAAAAGGGTAAAAAGTCCCTAACATATGTCACATATCATTTATAATAATTCTTGAGACGAATTGCAAACAAATGTGAGAAATGTACATTCAGGTCGAAAATAAGATTAATTAATTGGACAAACAAGTGTGGCGTGAATGTATATGGCTTAGTTATTTGCAAGGCCTTTCACGTAAGGGCCTCAGGTGGTCCCACATAAATCTCCTCATACGCACTATTAGGTGAGGGAAACCTTTTAATTAATTATAGATATAGCTCTAAGCCCACCGCAAATTATAGAATATGTACGTAATATTTTTTGTAATATACATTAAGTAATAGGTAGGTACTAATGAGGTATGTGTGTATGAAAGTAATGGGCAAATATCGAAATAAAGAGACGAACCGAGTTGTTTTGTAAATATTTTGTTATTTCGTAGAAAAATATTGACATTCGAAGAAGTAAAACTCATTCACTAATTGATTTTGGAAACCATATGAAGCTAGTTGTTGATTCGTTTTGGCTTGAAAACTCACTCGAAATAACATGTAAATGTGTCCATAAACCCACCTGTAGTAAGAATTTCTATGGATTTTATTTTTAGTCAAATTTGAAAGGCTTTAGAACGGTGACTTTTAAAACAAGAGAAATACGTACAGGAAAAGGCCTATATTGCCTATGCAGCCAGTGCGCCAATGTTCATCGATGTTTCCACGATTTTTTTTTTACCTTTGTATAGAGTAATAGAGAACAGATTCACTCCTCTTCCGAGACTGCTATACAAACGCTCTGGTTCACCGCCCGTCGTATTTAAACGAACGGGTGCTATTAATTAATATACAGTTAAAGACATTTCGCTTTCGACTCCGTCACTTTCCGAATTTACTTCCTACTTTTTGTTTCAAATTGAGAGCTAAAACAAGTGAAACACCTACAGATACAGTTAATCAATTCTGTGTCCCGGATAAATCAATTGTCAACAAGATTTACTGGGTAGGCGAGGAGGCGCGCGGAACTCTACACGAGCCATTGTCTTTGCGGCACTCAGTTTGCGGGCTAATTGCTTCTCTTTCATACTGCAACGAACAAGAAAACGCTGTTAAGACTTCTGAGCATTGTGCCTTAATTGAAGTTGTTCCTGGTGCAATGCCTACACAGCCGGTGCCGACACTGGGTACTATCCCGGAAATTTTCAATAGCAACTACGCTAATTGAAATATAAATAGTTTGCAGTACACGTTTCCACCTTGCTTGAAACGTGTAATTGCCTAGTTTGTGTGCCAGTCAACGTGGCTTTTCTAATGCGTGGTGTCGAGTAAGACTCGGCTGGCTTGTTTTCTTGTCGAGGCATCGGAATACTTGGAAAATATAAAGCAGTATTTCTCCGAATCACAAAAACGTGTAAACGGATTTACACGAGGTCTGCGTTTCAATGTAATTCAGTACGTTCACTCACGTACGGCTTTGGGAGTTGGTCGGAGTATTTTGTTTATAAAAAAACTATGTGTAAATAATCTGAAAGTACAGTTCTAATAAATCTTTAACTGGATATAATTTCTATTCAAATTGTTTAAATATTTGCAATTATGAACGTAAGACAATACCGTACATAAATATATTTTTTGGAGATGTTTATTTTAATGAACGCTTATCTACATTACCTATTTAAGAACGTATACACTATAGGTACATGTGTATGGGGAAATATTGTTGTTAAATGTATACATACGTACCTACACTTCGCTAGCTTATTAAAGTCATAATCCGTTGAATTAGATAGCAAATCTCAGTGCATATTAGTAGATATTCCGGATATCAATTGATCTAACAGGTATTCAATTACTATCGAATGTTACACATACTTATAGCTAAATAACTGAAGCACGTAGGTACTTTTCTATAGTTCATACATATAATAAATTTAAAGCTCCAATACATAATTATACTATCATAAGACTAAGATTTTATTAGTAGAATCAGTTGGTTTATATTCAGAAATGTTTATCTCTGGAATCGTCTCGTGAAGTGCGGCACAGCGTCACTCATAGCAAAAAACTGTTATCCCTTTCCTAGAAGAATTTTAATGCAGATTATAAGTAAGAAGTCACTTCATAACATCAAATAATAGGTCACTAATGCATAACACCGTTCAACTATGAAATAAAGGGGAGGTTAAGTAGTCACAAGTTTATAAGACAGTAAATCATGACATAGCTTAATATAAACAATAGGTACGGCCATAAAGATAACAAGGGTGGTATAGGTGGCCCACATTAGTCTTCTGTGGTGTAACGTTTGTTCGTCTGACAGCGTTCATTAAGGCACAAAAGCGTAGTCTATCGGGTAGTTTCCGCGGCTATGTGCCTTAACAAATTGTTAGAGTAATGTGGGAAGCGTTCGGACAATGCTGGCACTTCCAAACGGAACTTCGGACGCCTATTTACTTGCTTTACACTATTTACTAGACATGCCAACATGCTAAGTATATTAATACTCTGTTGAAATAAGATTGTTCTTGTGGTTTCATTAATATTTTTTTGATAAACTTGTTAATATCAATGACCTACAGAGATTTTGAGACAAATTACATAATTATAAACTGAGGAAGGAATTAACTCAAAATGTAGGTATTACATCATTATTTATAGTTAGATACATTATCATCAGGTTATATAAGTAGGTTTAACCAACTGAACTTATCTTTAAAGGTGAGAGTGAGTTCAATATCTTTGAACTTTGTGGACTATTTGCATAAAATGCATATAAATATCTTTACCTATTTGTAAGTGTTTCATAAAGGGACATTATTTCAGAAGTTGATCTATAAGCATAATATTACAACGACTAATATGTGACGTCATTATGTTCAATGAATATTAATAAATACTAGGCTTATGTGCTTTATTTAATTGAAAATAAAAGTCACGAATCAATTGTAGAAAAATTTATTGACTTCCAATATTGAATGTTGACATTTTCAACCCAGTCCATAATATTATTCCGTCTTATTACTGTTAATACTTCTGTAAAAAAAATTACATAACATTATTTGTTTATATTTAAAGATCAGAAACAGTTAAAATATTAGATAATGCAAGCATACCATGCATGTAGGTACTAGTTAAGAGATATCATGCTTTCATGCAGTGCTTTTAGAAGATAACTTAAGTTAGTAAACGAAATGGAGTTGAAAATTAGAAATGCGGATATAAATAATATACACTAACGACGATTTCAAACTTCGTCCAGTTTATTACATTTAGATAAAATGATGAAGTATATTTTGATAACCTATACCTATGCCTTATGAAAATATTATAAATGTGTTGTGATTAATTTTAATAAAACGAAACAATAAGGATTTTAGGAACGAAAATGCTAAAAATTCATACTTGACTACATTATAAAGTTACTAGAACGAATTTAAACATAAGATATTTTTTAAGAAAACAAGTTTCATAGTGTTAAAAGAGATAAACAAAATAATATAATTTTTAGCATTTCGTTTTAACATCATATCTGTTAACCTCAACCTCGCGTGATTTCAATAAATTCAAGGAAAATATAATTACATTTAATATTTGACTAGGGTCTATATCATAGGATATATGTTCCGGTGAATAAATCAATGTTGTTACTTCGTATCGCATAGTAAAATGGTCGATCAGCTACGAAGTTGAGGAATTTCGGTATAAATATAAATGACGATCTGAGTCCCAATCTAAAATCTGAAATTTTGTTGATATTCCAATTAAAAAGAAATACTCATCAATTATTATGTTTTCCGTGAATAATATAATCAAGACGCACCTATTCTTAAACATAAATAAAAAGATTGATAACTAGCTTTGTAGGTACAAGAAGAGATATTAATTGTTGAAGCATAAAGATTATTATGAATAAATAACATTGATACTCTTTAAAAGCACAGGTTGATAACATATTCGGTTAAAAGGTTAACATGGCTGGAAGAAGCGCGTGACAAGCTTACAGTTAATAGTTATTTATGTACCTAATGTTGGTAGACTCCCATAAATAGAGGGTTATTCCTTGCATAAAGGGTGTACACGAAGGGATGGTTCGCGTTGAATGAGAGCGATTGAGGTATATATGCGCTCAGATAGGCTATGCCGAAGGCTGGAAAATATTAATGCTTTAAAAATCTATTTCTATACTAAAACATACATTATGAAAATAAATTGAGTTCATAATTACAGGTCACGCGGGACTTTTATGTAATTAACAGGTAACGCAAACTTTTCCAGGAATACTTATCATATTATACATATTCAGTCATAAGTAATATGATAATATATTTACTTAAAACGTAACAGTAAATAAAAAATTAGTTAATAATTAATATTAACTTTGACATGTTATGGAAATTAATTAATTCTGGAAATTAAATCTAATTAGGTTAGTTCTTAGTAAAACTATAATAATTTGCCCAGAATAAAATGGCAATTGTCACATTTATAAATAATTATGAGGATAGGATTTCCGTAGTTATTAAAGGGGGGAGGTGAGGTACCATCTTTTAGATTCTTCTAATAGAGGTCTTATTTAAAGAGTGTTTATTTAATAGTAGGAACTTATGTTCAATTTGGAAGCTATGCTGTGAATATTACAACAGAAATATAGCTATTTTTTATTGCAATTACCTATGTACATATATAATCTATCTGTTTGTGTTACTAATTTAATTGGTTTTTAATTCATTGTAAATATTCCAATTTCGAAAGAATTCTGGCTTTAACGATATTAGGCAGTATTACGATAGTTCCTTGACTTGCTATCCTTCAACATTAAAAAAATTAAGGTTTTATACGTTTGTTTAGAAATAATGAAATTCCACTTCATGTAAGGGAGAACAATATTAGGTACCTAAATACTCGTATGCATGCATAACATACATAAATAATAATGTAATCATGTTTAGATTAATAAATTTTTTATTTTAACCGGCGAGATAACATGCATTATTGATGTGATGTCCAAGATAGTCAAAAACCATTACTTTGATTTATTAATCCGAAGGTACAAATGTTCCCGTAAACAAAGGATTATTTTGAACCCTTAATTCATAGAAAAAAGGTCTATTAGCATCAAACGTTGCCGGTAAAGTCAGTGATAAACTTTCTGCTACAAAGAATACTGAAATGATCAAAGAATAGTTACACATGAGTCTCTGTAAATTTCCATCCACATAAAGGTATGTAGCCAAATATGTTGATTAAGTTTAGAAAGAGATAAAAAAATAATTGGATAATTTGGACATCGAATACGGAGTAATTTACAGTCGACCAGCTTAATAAGAAAACTAGGTAGGTAAATATTCTTTTATTAGGAAACGGCAGCGTTTTTTTATGAAAACTTAAACTTTCGATTTATCGCCGATAAAATATATTAGGGAAAATACGTATCTAAAGTAATAAATAATTGATTGAATAAATCCATATTAGGTATACGTATATCAATAAATGCATAAATATATTCATTTATTTTGTAAGCATATCCTGCTCCAGAGGCCATCAACAACTACCATAACATAATAAGTTTGAAAAAATCATTACATTGTTGGCTCAAATATTCCACTGAATAAAGGAATGGCATTATTCCTTAATTCAAAATAAAAGGGTCTATTAACGTTGAAGAGCGTTTTCCGTTTTCTCCTAACAGTAAATGCTGAAAAATATTTTTAAAGTAGGTATAGTATTTGTACCTATTAGCTTTGATAGTGTCAAATTACGTAGAGTTTTGTATCGTTATATCGTGGAGGTCATGATCATTTTAAGAAGAGCACCCATTTAACCAAATAAAATAGGTATAACAAGCAGATATTTGCAATGTGAGTCTAAATGTAATTGTACAAATGACCAAACCATTAGTTTATTCATTCAATGCACAAACCAAGGATCTGTTAGTTTGGAAAAAATCGATACTAAGTGTAATACGTGTAATAAGTGTGTACTCGAAGCGTTTATGTAACCCAGTAAAGGATTAGGATATGGTACAGGGCGAAATAATTCTCCATAATTCAAATTGAAAATGTCTATCGGCCACAAACAATGGTGGTAAGCTTTCTACAAACAAACATAAGTTCTCTGTTTTGCATTTATATTTAAATATAATATGTTATTTTCTTTATAAATTCATTTAGTTTAAATAATTTTTTGCTAAAAATATCTTCTATAACTAGAAATTGCATTAAAATGTTATTAATAAAATACCTACGAAAATTTTTACATAATATGCTCATGCGATAGTAAGTAGAAGTTCAGAATGTTATTGAAGTAGGTATAGATATAGGTATAAACTGACAAAAAATACCAAACCTTTTACTACATATTACAAACGAAAAATTCCATTGAACATTGTCTTATTATTGTGTCTCAACTCGTAGTAGAAAGGTCTATTAGCTACAATTTTTTTATTATACCAATCTCCACCAACAATCCGAACAGATTCCTCTGACAAAAGAGAAAATAATGTCAACTGTTGTAAAATATAAATATAACTTCCACTGAGATGAAGAATATCAATACGCAAAAATACAGCCTTATTTCAGACTAGCTCCTGCTCCCGGTTTCACTCACGTTCCGGGGGATCTACCTAAAATTTTCATATTTGCGCCTACGAGCCAAGTGACAAATATTTTTCGAATCACTAAGCTACACTCAAATGAGTTTCTTTCTATGAGGACTCTATTATTCTATTATTAATCGATAATAAATAAAATTACGAATAGATCTAAGACATTTACTCGCTGCTAGCAATCACAAAGTTGTAGCACCAAAGCGATGAAATGTAGGTTCTATTTCCGGTATTGATAAATGTATCGGGAAATTTCTAGATCTTTTCAGATTTTTTCTACAGTTTTTCTTTCACTATAGCAACTAAATGCCGATAATAATGAGTCTATTAATTATTACTGGTACGTATATTTATAAAATATTCACTTATTCAATATTATCACAAAGGTTATGCAAGCACTCCATTAAACAGCGGTCTATTGTTTTGTCTCAGCTCGAAGTAAAATGGTTTGTTAGCTTTGAATATACGCTCATCAAAGATACCACCATATCGGTTCTCTAAAAGAATCGCTGAAATAATCAAGTTTATCATTATAATAATGCACTTTGTTAACCTTTGGGGCATATGTGAATATCGATTTACGATTTGGTGTAAGTTTATTATTTCTTGTATTTTTCATACTATTTATTAAAAATAACATTAAGTTTCCAACGTAGGTATACGAGTATATTGATAAAAACAACAATACTATCTACCGAATAAATATACACTAAGTTGGAACAGTGCAGGTGTTAGGTCATAAACACCTTGGTATATTACGATAGTCCTGGATAGTACTTATTAAAATAATTCGTTCAATGAAATTGCATAACCACAACGCAGTCTTTTGAATCGATTTATGAAGACGTCTATTCAGTGCCTTCTTACAAATATGTATCTCAGGTTAGTAAAAAATTGGTACCTATAGCAAATTAAATGAGAATGATATATTGCCAATGATTCTTGGGACATGTCATTTTTTATTCGGGAAGCACATGCTAACTTAACTATAGCATTCAAAATTAAGTAGGTACCTATGAAGCAAACACGCCATCGAAAAGAACGTTTTTCTTGTGAATTATGGCATAATAGAAGGGTCGGTCAACGTTAAAAGAATAGGGTGTAAACAGTACTCTCTCTGATCTTGCGACGAAAAATGCTGGAAATTAATAATAGTTATCGACATATCGGAAAACCTTGAAAATTGCCCTGAATACTATACAACTAAATAGATATATTTTTTTGTAACTGATTTACGAATAGCTTGAGCTATTAGTAAATTTTAACTAATTTAAAAATAAAATTAGCTGAAATGTTATCATAAAAAAAAAATTACTGAAAACACTTACCATTAGCAGCTGTTGCCACTGTACCTTCTTCGTTTACTTCAATAGAGGCTTTTTGAATAGCGTCACTAACGTACAAGTTACTTGCTCCTTTCAACAGATTGTCTAACCTTGCTTCACCAGGGGAAAACAGTTTTTTAATGCCAATCTGAAATTTAAGATAAAGTTTAACCTTCTAATCATAATTTACCATAAACGCCAGGACATTTAATAAAAATTAATTTTATGTACAGTTTAAAAAGCGTAGAAAAAAATAGTAACACTTACATTTTGTAAGGTGGTCTTAAGGTCAATTTCAGTTTCAATTTTGAATTTCGGCAGGTACACATCTACTTCATTAACGTGCATATCAGATACTGCCTTAGGTAGATATCTGTCGTAATCTTTTGTGAGTTTTTCTGTGAGTGCACTAATACCGTCAATTTCGTTGGGTAGAATAATAAGGAATGATGCCTCGCGACCTTCGTAAAATATTTCTAGTAGCTGAAATTATAACATTTAGTATTTAAAATAAAAATATTGGATTTTGGTAGAATTACATAAGTACATCAACTTACAAATACGTAAAAATATCGTAAAAAAATAACATTACGACCACATACCTTAGCATCAAGTTCTTGACTCTCGCCGTAACTGAAATCTGCAAGCGAGTTCATAGTGGGAACTTTAATTGTCTTGTCCTTGCTGATGTGGAAATCACGATCCTGAGTTTTATTTTTGTCAAAATTGTTTTCCCATTGACCCTGTAGGATTAGAATTATGTTATATTCTGTACTATGCATTATATGTATAAATGTATTATTCTTATGTGTCACTTCCTACACATCGATCATAAATAAATTAGCAATAATTGTTTTCCATTCTCAAGTTCTACGTTATATCCTCGCAGAAACTTATAAACACAAAAACTCGGAGCTCTATGCTGCTACGCTCCATAACTATGATTGGATTTATAGGAAATATATTTATAACAAACCTTGAAGAAAATGGCGTTGACAAGAACAGACTGAGTGCTGGCGTCCAATGAATCGGCTCGTACTAAGTCTTTGATGCGCCTGTCAGTATGATTTTCAACCTGAAATGTACAAAATTCGAAGATTTTACCCGCCATGTTCCACCCACCATGTTCCTAACGCATAGTTTGCATTCCCGTGGGAATATGGGGATAAAATATACTATGTTATGTTACTCGCTGATAAATTAATGGTAAAAGATTTGTAGAAATTTGCTGAGTAGCGTAGATGGAGTAATATTTTGTAATGTGCAGTGCAATGTTGTTCTTCAATATACTAAAGAATTATAACAATAAAAAGAAAACAGAAAATGCAATCTAGGAGATTTTGTACGCTGATTAAAAATGACAAAATCCTTTATTAGTTTTTTTTTTTATCTGAGATGGATTATTTTATGTAAATAACCAACCATATTGCATTGGTGTAGATGTTTAGATATTTTTTTGTATTATGCATGTAATTATTTAAAAAATGTTTTCAATCTATAAACTCTTGCAAGTTTGGGTACATATATCAATTCATTGAAAGCTGTAATCGGTTTACTTTGTTTAAATATAATCTTATCACTATTAACAAGTTAAATGTCATCTTCAATTAAAATATACTACTTAATGATTGCATTATTTTGAAACCATATTAAATTTATTGTAGATGCTAGAGATTTAATGTCAGCGTCATAATCAACCTTTTTGATCATTCAAATATCAATAACATTTTCTAATAACTTACCCATTCGTTAATTTCATGTGCAGCCTCAACGCTTCTAGAAAAGTCGATATTTTTGACTTCAGACGAGAAGTACTTTCTGGAATCTGCCTCAAACTGTTCGTTTAATTGGTTCCCGACTGGTATGAACACCCTGTTGGCTATCTTCAGTTCGATTCCTTTAACCGTTCTCAATTGACGGTTTACATTGGCGAATACTGACTTTGTCTGTTGACATAACAATATGATCTCCTATTACTGCACCAGGGAGACTACTTACTGTATAAATTCTTTTTTCGATTAGTAAAATTAAATAAATATATAACATATCATGTTTATTCTACATTTGTAATCTCTTCTACTTATCGATTTCAATAAAATAAAGGGAAAATTATACGTTCTGATAAATCAATATCATTTATTGACTCATTTATTTAAGTGAAATAATTCTATAATTTAAGATCGTAAGGGGTTATCATAATTAATACAAAAAAAACCTATATCAGTTTTGCTTAAATGGCACGTACATAATATTATAATCTGTAAATTGTTTTGATGTAGATGCCGGTGCTTATAGGTACCTACTTCACAATTTTTCTGTTCTTAATACATGTATATCTCATTAATATTTAAAAAGAGAACGTTTTATAATGGCAATATTTACGGGTAGATTAAAAACACGTAAAAATTGTTTTCGTTACACTATCCAGTGAAATTCTCTTTTGAACACTATAAAACAGAAAAACAGGTATAGAGGCTAAGTATGTTTAGTTTTTTCCACCTCCTTGGATATCGAGGCTAGTGCTTACTACACATAGTATACTTATCTAGTAGGAATAGCGTACGTAACCAAATATTAGTTGTTTAAATAGTACTCACCTCATTATCACTACGGAAGCCAATGGATTGAAGAATTTCATCATGAGCCTCTCCGACTGATGCCATAGCCAGCTGGGACAGCGGTGACAACACCGAAAAGGCAGACATTACTACACTCTTATTTGGTTTCCCTTTTGTTACCTCCTGAAAACAAATATAAAACATCCCTTGTTAACAATCTCCAATAACATCTCAACAATAAAATTGTAATTCTGTAGTTTTAGATGTTTTATAAGAATATGTACTGGGATAATCTGAGAGGCGACTTCGATCGGAACCTATACTAATATTATAAAGCTGAAGAGTTTGTTTGTTTGATTGAACGTGTTAATCTTAGGAACAACTAGTCCGATTTGAAAAATTAGGCATATACCTATCATCATGCTACGATGAATGATGATATTATATGCCTAATGGGATGAATAGGAGCGGAGCATCAATCAAAAATGTTGCAAAAACGGGCAAGTGACGCTAACGAAGATGGGCGGGTCAACTAGTTATTTACAAAACTTAGAAGAAATTCTACTTTAGTAACTAGATGTCCGTAGCTGTCCCTAATATAAGAAGAAATAACATATTATGCAACCTCAAATTATTGTCTAATCGGACAAAGACAAAAGTGTAGAATATGATTCATACTTACACCAAACATCTTGGCGGTAAATTGGCGATTAGCTGATAAGAGAAATCTATCGAGATCATTTGTCTCTTCGTTAGCCATAGCTAGGGCCACTAGGGCAAATACTGTAAATGAAAAAAAAAATATGATATTAAATTTCTTTGATTACTTCTTGCAAAAAAAGTTGCTCCACCGAATCAAGTGCTAGAGCTAGGATTCTTCCATTGGAAGTTTATACAGGTACCTGTTTATTCTAATTCGGTACACTTTAGTCCTTATTGTTAAAGCAGTAGACAATCGCTTTGACAGTAGATTACCGTGCGTCAGAAAATGGCGGTCAGTAAAACAACCGCTTATGTCGAAGGTCAATGTCAATACCAACTTATTTATATGTAAAAAAAAACGATGTTATGCAAACCACCGGGAGTGTTCCACTATACAAACAATAAATATACCATTGTATGTGAGCATATTCCTAGAATTCAGGTTTATTAAACATGGCGATACATTATAAAAAATCGATACAATGATTCTATTTCAATCTTACAAAAAAATGCTATCAGAATTATGCAGCTTGGCATTTAGAGAGAATATGTTGGAATTGTATTCAAGAAATACTTGTAAACCCATGAGCAAGAAGTCTTTATAATACTTATGGTGCAAATTGCTGATTCCATATACGGTTTGAGAACAAGTTTTGAACTGGGAGGGAGATGTGTTATAGGACTATTAACAGAACGTTTTTTTATCGTATTGAGTAGGCACAAGAAACATCAACATGTTAGGTAGGTACATTTAATTAATTTTTCTGGACATGGACGATTTAGTGAAACCATACTAATTATAATTAATCCATTAATAAGCAAACCATTATTGCTTTATCGATCAGTCATGAAAATCAATCATGAACTCCATAAACGACAAATGAAAACACTTTATCGTGTTACCAAGTTATCGATAGATGAAAATTAAAATAACACATGCTCTAAAAGGTACGCAATAAAATAAACAATGAGTACAAAAAACCGGTTTGGCTGTAGGCATCTCCATTTTATGGCAGGGAATCCCAATGACGACATTTATGCAGTTCAGTATTGCTTTAAACGTTTAAATATTCTTTTGCATTTATTCTCAACGAAATAACGACTTTAAATTCATATTTAAACGAAATGGTTAATACCGTGGTCTTAACACGACTCTGTAAACAAGTTTATTACATTGGATTCTCCATATTAACGACAGGGAAGTTGCTAGTGGCAAATGTATTTACGTTTTTATCCTTGCTATTATGATGAACAAGATGACCTCAACTTTTTTGCTACACACCTAAGTTTTTTCACCGGTAACAATAAGTATCTGTATTGACTTCGAAATTTAAAATATAAGATCTAAATATAAGTAAAATTTTAATTAATTTAAACATAAAACAAAGTTGCTTGTCTAACCGGTCGGGGTCGTTATCTCTCTTTAATAATGATCACTGTAATTTTATACGCGTTTGTTATCACATTATTAATGTCAAAAATTAAAATAGTATTAAATAACTCACTGCATATAAATAGCCTCATGTTAGCGACACTATCTCGCACGCTTGCTTGACCAGCACTGACCAGTTTCTTCGTTTGTTGTTCTTTTTATTAAATTTATACCTCACTCGTCACAGTAATTTTAAGGCAGTAACATAACCAGCGCTCACGTACCACGAATCGCCGACACGTACACTACATAGATATTTTATTTACTGATTTGATATACTGACTGATATCCTTATTAGCTCTTCCGAAAAAGCGTAATAGTATTTTTAAGTAAGGTCATATTAATATTGTAGGTAAATATATATTTATGTCATCGATTTTCAATGAATACGGTTAATAGATTTAACGATAAAATAACAGTCATGATTTGTTACATGTACTTCAAGTAATTATTACTCATTTGGGGTTTAAACATTTCTTTCGCGTTATGTTTAAATATTTAATTGCAATAGATCTTCATCATTATTATTGCAAGAAATCTTCTATAGATAGTCTTGACATTATCTATAAATAGACAAAGATATAGAGACAAAAAATAATTGATAAAAATGTGCTCCTTCAAGCGTCATAATCATGTCAAATGTCTACAGTTCTACACCCAGTGTTTTCTTTTTAGAACATTCGCTCTACTGAGGTTTAAAAGAAATCTACTATGTAAAGGTGAACCTGGTGTGGGGGTATTCACGAGCTTCGAAGTTGAAATCAATTTTTTTTAGGCGCCATTTTAAATGTATTCTGCGCGGGCGCTTCTCTATAAATCAAATAAATTGGCTCCAACTTTGAACCCAAGTAACCTGCACAGTTTGGGTACGATAGAAAAAGTAATATAATTTGTAATATGTACGTATCAAATTCTTAAAAGGTATAAATACTATTATTTAGGATGGTTTGAGTAATGCAGTCATTATTTTTCTTAGTAAATATTGTGTGTACTTTGCTAGCACAATATGAGTATGTTATCGTGATAAAAAAATAAGGAAAACACATTGAATATATTTAATAGTAATTGTTGATTCATGTTGACGATATTTTTAATGGTCTTAAGCTAAAATTTGATAAGGTTACCTATATTAATCGGTACTTAATGTTAGTTTGATGGTTAGGTATGGTGTAGACATTAGTAATGGGACATTTTTTGAGTATAGTTATTTACATGCATACGTTAAAAATCATCGGAATCATCGAAGAACCAGTGACATGTATATATATTTAGACACCATTTGTTCCATTTGTTATTAAAATACAATATTACTATTTGCGTTATTTTTAAAAGCTATTGTTGTGATTATTGGAACTATTGCAGGTTATATATTTATTTTAGAGACGTGATCTGTGGTTTTCCCTATTTGTGTTATACGTTTTAGAACAACCGTATATTTGTGTTACCTAGCAGAAATCGCATCAGAATCCGCATTATTTACCTACCCGTAAAACCCAGTCTCAATGCATTGCACAATATCCTAAAATAAAATTATTTTAGTTTAGAATACCTATATTTGCATGAAAAATATTAGAAAAATAACATATACCTAATATTAATTGTTTCGACTTAGGTAAATAGAAAAAACCTAGTTATAAGCATGCAGTATACAACGCATAGACAATGATGAGGAAGATGGTTTACTTAGAATTTGATGAAAACATATCCTATATAAACGAGAATTTTAGCACTTTCCTCCGCAAATTATCGTGAAGTGCAATGACGTCAATCGAATGTCTAGCCTCAAAGGTATTTTTAAGGATATTGGTATTTTACATGTGTAGACAAACTGTCTGATTTTCTTCCAAAGTTGATGACTATATTTCAAAGTTCGTGAACAGCGAGAATTATTTTTTAAATATCTTTAAATAACCTTTTCTCAATTTCAAAAAATTAGTTTGTCTACCTACTAACTTGCTTTTATACCTACTTATATTGATAAATTAACCAGCAGAGTTTATTATATAGGTACTTTGATAATACTTAGCTATGCAAAGTACCTACTATGAAAAGGTAGAACCTATAGGGGGCAGCATGATGTGGTCGTAAATAATAGTTCTGTTCACATTAGGTAGGCGCATCCACTATTCCAGCAAACACGTAAATTAAATCGAATCTAATGGAAGGGCCCAAGATCACTACCATGGTTCAAAATGGCTTGGTATAGATATTATTTTTTTCCAGCGGACTCGCTTTACTAGCACGGCTTAGTTTGGAATCAGATTGGCCGTGTCTGAAAAATGTCCCAGGATATTTATTTATTTAGTACCTAATGAGGTAATTTCTGAAGAATCATCACTGAACTTTTATCGAGCACTGCCATAGTGTGAGGGTTGAGCAGAGGTAATTCCCTTAGTGTGCGGTGACCATTTTAGCATTAACCATCAGGCGGACCCATTCCCATGACAACTTTAGGTGAACGGGGTAAATGTGGTCAAAAGTGTCAAATGTAGCGGTCTGATGGTAACGGTATTGTGTTTGTAAAGTTTTGTTAGCTTTTACAAAGTAGGAAGTTAGAATGGAGTCAAAAGTCGAAAGGGTACCGTAGAGGGCACGGCATCGGGGCATAGAATTAAAAATTCACATTGAACTTGTCCACAGACAAGTACAGCATAATATATAAACGAATTACCGTACATAAATTATACAATAAGTACTTATTGATAGAGGTTTTTAGGTATATAAAACAGTCAAAATTTCGACCAAAAAGAATGTTTGCCATGCTAACTGAAATATCAGATTTGTATATTGAGATTATCGGTTTGTTACAAAATGGTCAAAGTTTCCGAGTTTGCCCAACGGCGGCAGATGAATGACGACATTCTGGGCAATTATAGAGATAATACTGTGCAAACTTACAATCTTAACTTTAGTTTAATAGTCTATTTTGTATTTATGCTGACATTTGTTGCCGGTGCGTACCTATAACCAACTGTCTAGACATATTTAGATAAGCATATTTTCATAAGTTTGTTTTAAGTTTTTTGTTATCAAATGCCTTTCGGGCTTCGGCATTTATTAACGTAAGTGCCTGTCATTTGGCTAATAGCAAAATATTGTTAATGGTGAATGTGAGTGACTGGTTATATATAGGTAATAATCTGAAATTTCATAAATAAATCATATATAAATAAGATAGAATAATAAATATGTTCTATAGAACACGATTTTTTGTGCAATGGTAAATAACAGAAACTTATTTTGGCAACGGTTAAATAACTATAAAAACTCCAAACACATGTAGGCAGTAGCAAGGAACAGAAACATCAAAACTTTTTCACTTCAAAAGTTTACGCTCTAAAAATATTTCTTGTTTTGTAGTCATCCTGTGCAATTCACAAAAGTAATTGCGAATTCATTTTCAGTTTCGTGTTTCAACGATTCCCGTCTGTATTCCCCCCATGTACCTACATACGTCACGTACCTACTCGTATAGATTGTTGATAGCATTTTAACGCAAGAAATCGGAAATAAAAACAAGAGATGGAAAGTGCTTACCGAGGTTTGAAATTGGAAGCGCGTTCGTCAGAGTCCGGAAATTGTCGGCTCGTCGGCGGCGGCTGGGTGTAGTTGACGGGTCACGTGAGCTCATTATCCTGTCACATGGGGCTCCGATTGCTTCTCGCAAGATGTCTCATCGTGCCTTGTTGACTACTTGATATAACAATGCGATTTGGTTGGTTAATAGGTCATGAACTTTGAAAAACCCAGTCCACTTACATCTTGGGCGTTCAACCAATGTTTATACATGGAGTATGTACTTCAGATATATGGTCTTAATTTATATAGATTGATAATAGAATGTCAGCAGCAATTGACAATTTTAATAAAGAGGTATTTTTATTGACAAAACATTCACATAATTAAATAATGAAAATTAACTTATATTTATTACTAGCTTCTGCCAGCGACTTCGTTCGCGTGGAATAGTTTCTTTAGGTTAACTCTAACTTTAACCCGCGACTTCGTTTACGTAGAAGGTTAGTATCTTGCAGAGCTAACTGGTGCCACCGGCCTCGCGCCCTCGCCCTCGCCCGCGCGCAGTACGCGATAATTATTTGCTGCTATGGTATTTTAAATTTGAAAAAAATTTCAAATAAAAAAGTAATAATTTAAATCGCTTTGCCCAGTCGAAAGTTATGAGGTAACAAACATAAAAAGAAATACCAGTCGAATTGAGAACCTCCTCCTTTTTTTGAAGTCGTTTAAAAATAAATCCATAGAGCATGATTTAGTATTCACGCGTGAAGGCGCGATGGCTTATTTCATCTATAATTTTGGTGTTTCTATACCGATTTCTATGATTTTTTTTTATTGAATAGGTAATAATGTTAACTTTTTTAAATTAGGGATGAGTTAGAGTATTATAAACGTAAGAGTAAACAAATATAATAAGAATGCTCCAAACTGCTAAGCTATCAGGAGTTACACGTGTTATTGTGAGTCAACCATAAAAGATAGACATATGCTGTTCCAAGATATTTTTTAGGCAATTTTATGTTCAATATTTTCGTCATACATAATTTCTATGTAACTTTAACCATTAAGGCTGCACACGCGACGGAAGCTTAAAAATGGAGTAACTTCTCCCGCTTTCCCAAAATTTCCCTTCACTACTCTGCTCCTATTGATTGTAGCGTGATGAAAAGTATCCTATAACCTGCCCAGGAGCATGAAGAATAATTGTACCAAGTTTCGTTAAAATCCGTCCAGTAGTTTTTGTTTCTATAAGGAACATACAGACAGACAGACAGACAGACAAAATTTTTACTGATTGCATTTTTGGCATCAGTATCGATCACTCATCACCCCCTGATAGTTATTTTGAAAATGTATTTCATGTACAGAATTGACCTCTCTACAGATTTATTATAAGTATAGATAGATAGATATTATAAGTATGCTAACAAAGCGAAAAGGAAATTTAACCATATTTTAATAACCTTTTTCATACAATTTTATTCCAACTCAGATGTTAACTAACGTAACTAAAACTAAATTTCTTTAAAAAGTAAAGCATACTTTGTTGCTAGACACTTTTCACGTTACTACTAGTTATTTATTGCAAATCTAAATGATTTATTTTTATATAAAGTCCATTAAAAAGGAATATTACTAACCTAATTACTTATTGTTTGTAGTACCTGCCATACCTTATTATGTCTACATATTAAAATTACACGCAGCACAATGAACATCAAATAAGTTAATCGTAATTGAAATTTTACTTAAAAGAAGTGAAGCAGGTATCTAAAACTCAGGATCTAACGAAATGTAATTAAAAACAAGAGCCCAAACAATTGCTAAGACAATCGACTGAAGACTTATAAAAGACGCCGATCTTAAGTTACAATACATCGATTGAATTAATTAGCAACACTTTACTTTTAGCAAAATACAGCAAATTATTTTATAACAGAATATACTATATTCAAGTAGGAACATTGTTTTTTTCTATTAAAATATATAGACTGAGTAGAAAGCATTCCACAAGGTGTTAAAATTTCATGTTTTACTCCAAAAACTTTGCTTCTTCGATTTATTATTAAGCAACGTCTACTTAATTAAAGGAGTTTGAAATTTAATTAATCCTTTTGTTAAATAAATTAGATAAGCCATTATCAAGAAGTTTTTGGTGTATACTGATCCTTTTATATCTCAAATCTGTAGGTATCTGCGAGTAGCGTAACCTTCAAAGTCAAAGAGATTATGGAATTTCTGTTTGACTTCAGTGAATTAGCTGTTATTTTGGGTCGGAACAGGACTTTGAATGCTTCTAAACTTTAAAAGATCACCAGCTACTCCGAATTCCTTTAATAGCTTAATTCTTAAGAAATTAGAAAATGAGTTACCATTCTGGGTCCCGATTTGTCAGTGATATATATAAACACCTACATAATATCCTTTATAGACGACTATAACTACGCTTGAACTAATATTTATATGACAGACAGTCACACAAATTTATTAGGCAGTTTATAAATTAATCATCAGTAGCGTGCCATCACCATTTGAGATATAGGTAATTTGCGGTTTCATGTTATTTCTACTTCCAAATGTCAATCTATACTAATATTATAAAGAGGAAAGATTTGTTTGTTTGTTTGTTTGTTTGTTTGTTTGTTTGTTTGTTTGTTTGTTTGTAATGAATAGGCTCCGAAACTACTGGACCGATTTCAAAAATTCTTTCACCTTTGGAAAGCTACATTATCCCCGAGTAACATAGGCTATATTTTATCTCTGTATTCCCACGGGAACGGGAACTACGCGGGTAAAACCGCGGGGAGGCAGCTAGTTACAAATATTTTGGTTGGATGATCGCCAGATGTACTCCGGATATAAAAAGTGTGTTGGACTCAACAAAACTATTCCAAGAATTGTAGCAACACGAATTACCCACGTGTTATGTGAATGTGCTGAATTCATTGCATGATGCATATTTCCTTGTCTTTATGATTCAATTTGGGGCTACTAAATCATAATAGTCGTCACTTACATTCAGTCGCAATGAATCTATCAGCTCGGTGAGTGAGGACTGGCTGAAAGCTCTCAGTTGGGCAAATGCAGCCGGCAATAACTAGAGACCGTCACTGCCATATGCCTGCTCCTCCTAGACGAACAATATTTATGTGTAGATGCGAAACTAGGTAATTATTTATATGAATAGCCTGGGACATTTTTTACAAACAGTTGTCTGATTTCAAACTAAGGAGAGTTTATATAGTAATCAGATAATTGATATACCTACTACATTTAATATAATGGTTTTAATAATATTCAGTTACATATACATACATATACAGATCCAAACAAGTATATAGTGGGAGTCGAACCCAAGAAAAATGTTTTTTTTTGTTTCTTTTCATGTTAGCTAAAATTATCCAGGCGCTATTAATTTAAAATTATAAAGTATCCAACTGGGTATAACTGACGACGAAACACAAAATTAGTGTCATAACGTAATCATCCTTTTAGAACGAAATTGTCGCTTCTGTCTTGTTTTCTAATAGTCTTTGATTGAATAAATGCATCTGACTGGCCACAAGTGACGGACTGAAACTGGACGTTGATATAATACACACTATTCACGACCTTTGACGACCTTTGTAACATGTGACACTTGTGTATTTACACATAAGATTTATAATTCGAAATGTAACATAAATATATAAGTTCTGATAGTTTATGGATTAACATGAACCACATGACAAGCATACTAAAGATCAAAAGATTTTCAGAAGTAAAAAAAACTGGGAATTTTTAACACACGGTCAATCTGATTCGAAACTAAGGAGACTTTGTGCTATGGTAACCAGATAGGTAATATACTACATATAGTAGTCGTTAAATACATACTTATATATTTACATCCAGACAAAAAGCAAACAGACATATTCATGCATACAAATGTTTTTCCTGGGTGGAATTCAAACCCACGATTGGCGGCTTGAAAGTCAGGGTCACTAACGACACAACGCCAATCGATCTGTCACAAAAACCACCTTTAACCTCTTGATAATTATTTTTATTTGCATTAATAAATTAATTACTATCATCGCTGGGTTTCCCCGGACGGTTTTTGATATTGATTTATATTTATCATTCTTGGTAAAAGCGTAAGAATATATTCCTTTATGATAAATCATCATCGTTCAGATAATTTTGTATCGGACGACCCTACACCATTTAAATCTTGAAGCCATTACTTTAATTTAGGCCCGTGTTATAAATAAGATTTTTTTCATTTCAGAATTTTAATTTTATTTTGAATTCAGATTTTTAAAGTCAAACACTAAGTAAGGAACCTCGCTAGATACTCTCTTATTGACCACTTAGGGCAAGGTGTAAAGTTCATGTGGTGATAGCTTGTAATGGCCTCTTAAGCACCCTAGAGATGAGTTCAGCAACATGCGTCACTGCTTCAACGCTGCCGTAAGTTAAATAATGGAGTATCAAAGATGAATGCGGCAAACGTAACTAGTCATCCATGAATTATTTATGTAGTTTTAGGTTTGTTACAGGAAATGTGGATTTTAACTTTTGACAGTAAGATAAACGGACCTTTGCATCGTAGTTAAGAGCAGTCTACATCAGATCTAAATCAATAATAATATATTTATTTGCGTTCATAAATATTTTTCTCTACTTGAGCAAAGTCAAGATATATGTATCGTCACCCTATAAATTAAACGGTATCTCCGGTACATCGTCCAGTACACGTTTCAAAGTTCCTCTAAACACATACGTTTCAAGGCAATATTTCGCTTGTAACATGTTTGAATTTGACATGAAGGAAACGAGTCGGTACGTTACGAGCGCTCGACCGCCCCGCCACGGCCCCGGATAAGCTTATAAAACGTTGAATATGAAAATTTCCCCACTTTCCAAATAAAAAGCTAAGAGTTCATAAGCGATTACGTCATAACGGCTGAAAAATGACTTTTGAAATCCGAGCACTCCGCCCGTCGGCACCCCACTCAAGATGAAATGTTAAAAATTGACGTCAAGATTACAAATTATTTTTATTGTTATTGCTCATAACTGACGACTTCTTACAATTCCGATATCATAGCATACGGAATTATGCTTTAAATAAGTACCTATAGATGGATATTAAAAAAAAAAACAAGTATTGGCATAGGTTAACTAACCCGCAAGTAGCGCGGATGACGTAATAGAGCTTAGTACTTGGTTATTTAGTGAAGCCTCATGTATACACGTCACTACCACTACCCAGGCTGATGTCTAGATGTCTTTAATGTCAACAGCAAACTATTCATAATTCATTTTAATATTAATCGGTAATTTCTTAATTTTAAGCATGTCGACGGAATCCATATAAGTATTTTATATGTCTACCTAGATTATAGCCCCATATTGGCAAAGTCCCAAATTTTAAACGCAGAACTTTGAACATGCAGTACGAAGCTTAAGAGATATTTACCTATAATTTAGCATGAACACTGACTAAAATAGTGATGTTCTACTATTTTATGGCTATATTTCTATATAGGTAGCAGTATTTCCCTGGTCAAGTCCCACTTTATTTATATTGAACTTGTGATGATATATGGGTATTATGCAGATTATTTACGCAATGTGCTAATTACTACCGCATTTGGTCGGCTATTAGCATGGGCACAAATCATCAAGAGATTGCGAACATTTGTCAACTATTAATGAAGCCATATGTTGTTCTATAATGTCTAATAAGTAAAGTACATGACTGATTAATTATATGTGTTTTAACTAATACCTACTAGCTTTTACTGCCAGCGTTGCTTCGGTGGAATGATATTTTTTTATTAAAAGCTTGTCATATGTCCACAGTTCCAACTAGTTTCGGTACTAATTACCCAGTCTATCGAAAGATGCATTATGACCCCAAGATAGAAAATAACAAAAAAAAAATCTTTTATAATATTCTATTCTTAGATATATAATTTTATTTTTCCAATATACATACCACATGGAGACCAAGATACTTACGATTTATTTTCATTAAAAAGTTTGGTTTAATTCGGATCAAAAGTAACCTACCTACATATAAAATAATCTCAATTTTACAATACGTTTTCCTTTTGACAGCCACTGTCAAAGTACGAAGTTATAAATCATTCCTGAAAATAATTCCGATTCGTTTAATCGTGATTGATTGATTCGCACTTTGAATTTGATTTCATGAAAAAATATTCCGATATTTGCTAAAATGAAAAATATATTTGGTTTGATAAAATTTGAGTGCATACTTATTACCTGGAACTCATCCTTATAATATAGTACCTTCTCGGATCTGGATCCTTCGGATGACAATCTGTCTTTCGTTTTATTTTGTCACTTTGCCGATTACAAATATTTACTCTGTAAAATACAGGTTGAATTTTTGTTAATTACTTTTAATTCTTGTTAAACAATTTTATCATTTACCTTCAGGGACACTTTAATCAAACTTCTTTAGAAATTAAAAAGTTAGAGGCTCGGTGGATAATTTATTAAAAGTGTTTTAGTACCTGCCTGAACATTTTAAGAAAACCTTTTTACTTATTACAGATTCAATTAGCGTCAAAGTCACGTTGTACCTACATTATACATTAACTTAATTAGGTTATTTCTAATATGTCTGTATCTAGTCATAACTTATGAGATTTTCTAGAAAAAATCCGCGAATTGGACTTATTTGTGTACGCTGAGTGCTCTTGAATTTTTGATTATATACCTATAATTTGTTTTGTAAATAAAATATCAACTTTTTATACCTATTGACAAAAAATTTAAACAATAGGCGAGTCGCAATAGTGGAGTGTTAAAATAAAGCCAATTAATTATCCTTAAACAAAACATACAGTTAATTGGTTTATCATTCAGTACTTATTGAGCTCACACTTTTATAAATATTTGTACCTGAGATAGGTACTTCGTCTTCGTCAGGTAACGTCTTAGTCATGGTTCACTTCCTCTTCACCATGACTAAGACGTTAATGGCTAAATGAGATTATTTTATGGCACTTTATGTCATATCTGATAGATAAATAAACTTAAACAGACACGACCTTTTACAGACCAGTTTAATTTCAAGCTGCTGGTCGTGAGTTCGAATCCCACCCAGAACAAACATTTGTATTGAATATGTCTGTTTGTTCTGTATCTGGATGTAATTTTCTATAGGTATAAGTATGTATTTAAAAGTAGTATATCAGCTATCTGGTTACCATAACACAAGCTCACTTTGAAGCTTACTTTGGAATCCGATTGGCCGTGTGTTAAAAAATATCCCAGGATATTATTTATATAGGAATAAAGGTATTATTCTCATTATAGTGCAGTAGGTTACTACATTCGTTACTCGACAAAGCACATATCATCAAGCGACGGTATTTCACTCACGTGCTTGCCCGACCCAACTCTGATGCCGTCAAAGGGAAATAAAAATATGCTACTACGTACAGATTTACACTATTATTATATTTCTTGATTTTCATTTTATAAAAGTGTGTTAGAGAATTTGTTTGCTTTTGACACTCTAAACTAGGGTTGTAATGGAGGCCTACTTAGCGGAGGCGGAGGCGGATGCGGAGGTTAAGAGGTTCGCCTCCGCGGATGCGAAGGTTAACGGAGGCGGAGGCGGAGGTGAAATTTGTTGGGAAAATATAAATAAATTTATGATTAATAGAGTCAGCAACATTTATTTATATTATATATAATGTGTACAATTGTACATACATGTTCATGATTCATCTTAGTAATCAAAATTGACAAGAGGCATTCATTTTCTTTGCTTTGAGGTGTGAAGTATCCCACATTTGATTTTTTTTCGTGGATTCTTCTAAAGACAATTGCCGCCTAGCTTGCTGCAATGGTGTTAAAGACGATGTCTGTTGTAATTTTACTTTTTCACGTTGTTCTTCTAATTTACAAAGGTCTTCAAATTGTTCTTTATGTATAGATTTTAAATGCCCTTTCAGTGATGTTGTTGTCCGGCCTTTTCTTGAATAATTTTTCCCGCAACTTTTGCATTTTGCATAATTATCGTCTACTTCTACAAAGTACTGCCAAATTTCACTAGTTTTCGGCTTCATCACGTTATTTAAATAACAATAACTAATAATTACGCACAAAATTACTTAAAACAATCACGGCTCAATTGCAACTAGGTACGCGGTACCGAACGCTTTGACAAGTTGATTCTGATATGACTCCGCATAAATTTTGCGGAGGCGGATGCGGAGGCGGAGGTTAAATTCTTTGCGGAAGTTCCGCAGTAACGGAGGCAGAGGCGGAGTTCCGTTACAACCCTACTCTAAACATTGGATGAAAAACTCTACTTAGTGCCTATCTCAAACCGTAAACACTTGCCATTTATTCTAAAGTATATATTGTAATATGCGCTTTGCCATGTAATACGCCATTAAATATTCAGAACACGAGAACAAGTTTATTCAACAATTAAAAGCGCAACTCCATGCAGGAAGACAATTATTATAAAAATAAAATATATTTATGCTACCCCTAACATTCCCTTTGGAAATACGGACCATCATTACAAACGCTCATTTGCTCGCAAGCATCTAGAATTACTCGCTGGAACTACAAAGAGAAAATGCAATACTTGCGCATAACAAGATCCTGGCATTCCCATATTATGTTTAACCCTGTATTATCGTAAACATAATCTCGTTGATGTTGCAAAATGCGCCAAAGATAAATCGTATAAAGGAAAGATGGGATAACATTTTATTTCCATACAAAAACGCGTAACATAACGTACACACAACGTAAATAAAACGTGAGAATATATTATGAGAGAAAATAACAAAACGGTATAAAAAAGTTATGAGGAACTGACAGCTGTCAGTTGGTCAAGCAACATAGGCTCCTTGATTTTTATTGAAAATCAATTAATAAAGTTATTGTTAGTGTCTAAAATCATAATCATTATATAGCATAAGTTGTAGTGTTTAAGTGCAAATGTTATTTTTGTAATACGGATACTCTAAGTGTTAAAAATTGATTGAACACAATCCCGGTACCAGTGAACGACAACATTCGACCAGTGACTTTTTAAAACTATTAACGGATGTGTAAAAAAGTGCTATCATAAATAGACTTTTACCGTGATACCTAAATCGGACAGGATTATAGAATCAATAAACAATTACAACATTACATTCCTAATTAATTTATTAGTGTGGCGGTTGGACATAAAATCATCAACATCGTCATACCTACTTAAGTAGTTATAAAATCATTTTGGCGAATGTGATCAATAAATTCACCCGGCACCCTGTATACTAAACAGCTCAGTTTGTAAGAACTCGAGTCAACTTCGCTGGATCGGAACGACACCACGTTCGAGCCTTGGCCAGGGAAGTAATTTTCGTTTGTAAAATTTATTTGTTTGTTCTTTTCATAGTAGTATTTGTTATGAGTCGTAGTTTTGATTATTCACATTTGTAGTCATAATTTAGATACGTACTTAGTAAATTATAGTATACGCGCTTGTATTACATGCACATAAAATATTTGTTGAAACCTATTAAATAACAAATCTCTAATTTCTTACATTCTATCTACATATAAATAAATCATTCATATTTTATTTTTTATTTGCACTATTCTATTATTAATCTACTAAACTTTTCTGACTGATTTTATTTTATTTTCCCTTTATCTATTGTCTAGTTTATTTAATAGGTAGATATTTCTATATATATTAACGTATTGTGTTTTCTTATTTTCACGCTCGCCTGCCCTCTAATCGCCGAGCCAAAAATGCTGACGCGCAAGGCTACAGCTATCGACATGGAGAACAAGCTGAAAGTTGCACTGCAGGAACTGAAGAAGTCTCAGGACCTCTGCAACCGGCTTTTGAGGAAGCGGGACGAGAGCGAGGAAGAAATCAACAATATTCTTGAAAAAAACGCGAAACAAAAATTAGAATTAAAATCATTTCATTCTAAGTATGCGGACGTTGTGGATAGGTGTAATCGACTCCAGGCAGATGTTGATTCGTTTAGTGAGTGTAGCGATACTCATGTAAGGGCTCTGAGTCGCATCACTGAGCTCGAGCTCAACCTAAATGAGGCACATAGGTCTATTAGACAACTAGAGGCTGCCAATTTTGCCCGAGAAAGTGACACTACTCGGAGCCTGTATGAGGAGCTACTCGGCACTCGTGTAGATAAGGTATCTGAGGAATTCCCGTCCACTATCGATTTGACGTCTGACAATGAAGGTAGTCCTAATGTTAGTTCGTCTTATAATAGGTCTAATATTCACATTAATAGCCAAAGATCATTTAAAAAGTACATTAAATTCAATAAGATCATCAAAAAGACACAAAAACTTTTGAAAAAACAAAAAATTGTAAGAAACCTAAATTCGTTATTAAGAAATGAACGTTTTAGCTTAAAGTGCCAATTAAAAACAAGCCAGATTAAAATAAAGCAAAACAAGGATACTTACGATATTAATACTATACGCCTACTTGAAAAAATTGATTATCTTAAAGAAAACTTAGAAAATATTAACGCGAAATATGTTAACGCTCAACAACAAATCAGCGAGCACATCCTAGCGACAGACGAGCTAATTAGGTTAGGAGAATATAATAAGGAGCGTCTCGACTCCATCGCAAATAACCACTGCAGCTGCTTAACTACAAGCCCTACTTTAGGTGCACAGGCGGTATTAGATAGTAATAAGGATAGCACCGTTAATATAAACTCAGAATCACACAGTAGGCAAACAATTGTTATAAGTGATAATATTGGAAAAGACTTGGGCCCTATTCTCAATAATTTAATCAATGAACGGTCGTTGAATAAATGTTACCCAGGAGCGTCTTATGAGCAGTTAGTTAATAAAATATATTCACATGACCTACATCAAAATACCACTGTTATCATTTTATGCGGAGATAGTTTAAATATTAATAAAAAGGATATAATAAACAGTTTTGATAAGTTGCTTGACCTACGGAATCAGTTTAAATGTAAAATTGTCATGTGTGCTTTTCCTTATTCTTGTTCATTATCTCAAGAACAGAACACGCACATACATAACCTTAATATGACTATGTATAATTTATATAATCGTCATAGTGACGGCATGTTTTATTTCGATATGAACAATGTTATTTCTAATTTTAAGTTGACAAGAGATACTCTCTATCTGCCACTTAAGTTTAAGCGACAAATTGCTACATTGTTAGCCGGTAATATACACATATATAACCAAACCAATATCTTGGTTGGACACACTATTGCGCCTGATGTTATTGATGTTAACCAGGCATCCGGGGAGGATTTTCAAGTACGACAAAGACTAAGCCCAACCATTTAAATATTGTACATCAAAATATACAGGGCTTAGCTGGTAAAGAACTAGAGATAGAATTGTTCCTTGAATACCATAAGGTTAATATTTTTTGTGTTACTGAACACTAGTTAAAGAACCATGAGCTATTGCTCAATATTCCTAATTTTAAGTTGATGAGTTCGTTCGTTAGAAGATCGGCGATACACGGTGGTAGCCTAATTTTTATATCTAATCATGTCAAATGTAAGAATCGCCAAGATATTGTAGATTTATCAATCGAACGTACTGTGGAATTGTCATGTGTAGAACTTGATAGATTTGTTATAGTTTGTGTGTACCGTCCTCCTCTTAGTGATTTTAGTAGGTTTGAACTAGTTATAGAAGACGCTCTTAAGAAAGCTCAAACTAAAAATAAATCCTTAATAGTATGTGGCAGCCGACAGCCCGGTTGGCTTTGTGGTTAGTGACCCTGACTTTCAAGCCGCGGGTCGTGGGTTCGATTCCCACCCAGGACAAACATTTGTATGCATGAATATGTCTGTTTGTCCTGTGTCTGGATGTAAATATCTATATAAGTATGTATTTAAAAGTAGTATATGTAGTATATCAGCTATCTGGTTACCATAACACAAGCTCACTTTGATGCTTAATTTGGAATCAGATTGGCCGTGTGTGAAAAATGTCCCAGGATATTTATTATATTATTATTATTATTATTATGTGGGGATTTTAACGTAAACCTGTTGATAGACTCGCCTACATCAGTAAGGTTGATCACTTTGTTTAAATCATTTAATCTATCCCATTTATTTGAAGAGCCAACTAGAATTACGGCAACCACTGCCACATGCCTAGATAATGTGTTTTACAACTGTGATGTATTTGAAAAATGTATTATTAGTGAGCTAACTTCAGATCATTGTGGTCAAAAGGTAGTTTTATTAAATGAAGGAAATAACATTCCGCACAAAATAACATGTAGGCCTATTACTTTAAATAGAATGACGCGATTTCAATTCAATGTAAATAAAAATATTGCTTCGATTGACATGTCACATGCGGAACCAGATAGACTTTATGAAGAACTTTTTAATTTTATTAGGAAAGAATTTGATAATAGTTTTAAACCTAGGACCTTAAATAAAAATAAGCAGATCAAGTTTAACGATTGGGCGACGGCTGGAATTTATAAAAGTAGAACTAGGTTGTATGAGCTGTATGGTATGAAGAAGTTTAATCAAAATGTTAGTTTCATTGAGTATGTTAAAAATTATTCTAAAATATTTAAAAAAGTTTGCGCTCTTGCTAAATCAATTTATTTGAGAAACAAAATCAACCAAGCTACCAACAAAGTAAAAGCTACTTGGAATATTATTAACTCTCAAACAGGTAAATCTAAGCATAAAATGCGTATTGAGTTAAATACTAACAATAAACTTATTAGAGATGATGGTCAAATAGCAGAAGCTTTTAATAACTTCTTTAGGGACATACCTGTAGCTACAACTAGCTCCTTAAATTCTTCACCTGTAAATGCTGACGCAATTTTGAGAAATCATGTATCCGAGTGCCATGAGCTATTTAAGTTTAAGCATATTACGTCCAATGAAATAGTGAAAACGTTCAAAAATTTAAAAATTAAACGCACTGGTGATTTGTGGGACATATCTGTTGCTGTATTGCGGGGTATTGTGGAACCTATTGCTCCTCATTTAGCTTTTATTTTCAACAGATGTGTCGATTTAGGTACTTTTCCGGATTTGATGAAACATAGTAAAGTAATACCTTTATTTAAAACTGGAGATTCTAGTGATCCTTCAAATTACAGGCCTGTTTCCATTTTGCCAGTCTTAAGTAAAATATTTGAAAAGATAATATTAGTACAACTACTTTCTCATTTTAATTTCAATAAAATTTTACACGGGGAACAATATGGCTTCACCAAGGGTCGTTCTACGATTGACGCTGGGGTAGCTCTCTTAAAGAGTATTTTTGATGCTTGGGAAAAATCACAAAATGTTATAGGAGTGTTTTGTGATCTTTCTAAAGCCTTTGATTGTGTTGATCATGAGACACTATTGCGTAAGTTAAAATATTACGGGGTAAAAGGCATTGCACTTGATCTGATGAAATCTTATCTTAGCCAAAGAATCCAAAGAGTTGATGTAAATGGGGCTAAGTCATCTGGTTCTTCTATGCGTATGGGTGTACCACAGGGCTCAATTCTAGGTCCATTCTTATTTTTAATTTATATTAACGACCTCCCTTTTTATGTAAAAAATACCTGTGGAATTGTACTGTTTGCTGATGACACCTCACTGATTTTTAGTGTTGATAGACTTAAATCCAACTATGACGATGTAAATTGTGCATTGGCCCGGGTATTAAAATGGTTTACTGTAAATAACCTAGTTTTAAATGCGAAAAAAACAAAATGCGTTAAATTTGCGTTACCTAATGTAAAAAAAGTAGGTTGTAATCTTATGCTAAATAATGAAGTTTTGAATCTTGTTGAATCAACAGTATTTTTAGGGATTACTCTTGACTCGAAACTTCAATGGGGCACCCAAATTTCTACACTTGCGGGAAAGCTCAGTTCGGCAGCTTACGCAGTTAGGAAAATTAGACAGCTTACAGATGTAGATACGGCTAGACTAGTATATTTTAGTTACTTTCATAGTGTTATGTCCTATGGTATTCTACTGTGGGGCAAAGGTGCGGATATAGAAACTATTTTTATTTTACAAAAGAGAGCGGTACGAGCTATTTACAATTTAGGCTCTCGTACGTCCCTCAGAGATAAGTTTCATGAAATCGGCATACTCACAGTTGCATCACAGTATATATATGCAAACATATTATTTGTTCATCATAACATTAGTAGTTTCATTAAAAACAGTGATTTGCACTCCCTCAATACAAGAAATAAGCACAAACTTGTGACCTCTGCTTATAGACTCCAAAAGGTGCAAGGTTCATTTTTAGGACTGTGTGCACGCTTCTATAACAAAATCCCTATATCAATTGTAAATTTGCCTTCGCAAAAATTTAAGGACCATATCAAAGCCGTATTAATAAAAAGGGCTTACTATAATATAAATGAATATTTAAATGATAATAATGCTTGGTTGTAGATTTATTTAACTTGTATACATTTATGCTTATACTCATACTGTAAATTACCTAATATAAGTATGTTAATAGTCTCGCTGATAACATTGGGTGTGTGTGTTTCGTTTATTAATTGATAATTATGTTTTGTAGCAGGCTTGGGTTAGTCATGCTCACTTAAAAGTCTTTGCTTGCGGCGGCGTCGTGTGACGGGTCGCTCACTTCCCTAAAATATGGCGAAGAGGGCGATGGCTGCCACATGCGTCATGCTTGTGAACAGGTGCTGCTTGTGGGGACTGGTCTGCTCAAGTTTGTTTTTGTTTTTATGAATATTCACTTTATTTTATGTTTTTTTTTTTTTTTTTCTTTTATGTCATTCCCTACCACGCAGATATTGTCAGTGAGACTACTTCATTGAAATGTATTTTAATCTAAGTTTATTTTAAAAAGAGTAATTGCTGAGTTTATTGCCGGCTCTTCTCAGCAAAACCAACCTTCCGAACCGAGCGTTAGAGTCTGACTATTCATAAGTGCTTTGCATATTGGCCTATTTGAATAAAAATATTTTTGATTTGATTTGATTTTTGATTAATGCATAAATGCACTGCAAAATGTTTACGGACTAATTAATAGTTTTGGTAGGTACTCTAACTTGACTTTACATATAATTATGCGACAAGAATAAAAATACATAATATTTTTTAATCAGTCATGTTTAGGCAAACGCGTCCTATTTCATTTCCACTTCTCCTGGTTTTAAGCTATCTGTAAGTGCATTCAGTTAATAAAAAAAAACAATTATATAAAAGCTAATAGTGATATTGCGAAATTAAATTACTATCACAAACTTGTACATGCAGAATATTAGCGTCAATAGCAATTAACGACGTTGCCTTTCTCATTAGAGGGCAACTAGTGTTAATAATAAATTACTTTGTTTGGCAAACAAACTTCGTTCACTTTATTTCTGAAAGCTTTTATAGGACTATTTATTTTAAGTTTATTTATAATTTAAAAGCAATTAGATCACATTATCGCATTGAAACCAAAAATAAATTAAGTTGTTGGACATTTTTATTAAGAGTACCTATTCGTTATCTATCGTTTAATATCTAATCATAAGAAAGAAAGAAAGAAAGAAAGAAAAATATAAAAGAAAATACTTTTAATTCCTAAGTATGTTTACCATAGCTATTTAACGTCTGAAAACTCTATAATTCGTTATGTGACTGCATATAATACAATTTATAAATAAGTAGGTACCTGTAGGTTAATAAAAAAGGGTGTTCCAAATGTATTTATTGTCTTGGTTATTTGCCAAGGGGGAACTTGCACTCTGCCGGCGGGTGGCGGAGTGTGGCATTAAATGCATTAATAATTACTAACAAGCGGGGCTCTTTGTCCTCGTCCATTAGAAGGACGTCACTCTGCCATTACCGTGAGATGAATGACCCGCCATTCAGGCACTAATGCACTGTTGCTTTAAAAAAACACCATGTAACATCACGTATTGGAATGGGTTTATAAATACTTGCTAGGATTAAGTACTGTCCTCAAACAAACAAAACGAGAAAAACTTTTATAAAGTTCTCAGACATAATAATATAGTGATTTATTGATATCAATAATTGGGATTTAAGTGGTTTTGATTAGAAGTATCTCACCTTCTTAAATGATATGATTGTACAAGTCTATATAATTACTCAATAAACTTGAATCCTTTTTAAATACTTTAAAAAGAAAGGCCACATGAGTTCCAGAAAATTGTTTTAAGTTCTCTTTTTGCATTGATTGCCGTGTAATGTGAGAGACGAATATTGAACTCAATTAGATATGCCAACAATTCATAACGAATGAATGTTTAAGTAAAAATTCTCACAGTATGTGTATTACCTAATGTTTTTTTTATTAGTAACTATTTAATCATGTCTGAAAGGTATTGTTAATAATATTTTTATTTACCCTATATATGCATCGTCATGAAAATCTGAAAATAAATAGGTATTTGGAGTGAGTGCATATAGTTTGTAGAATAGTAAGTTAAATCATACAGCTTATAAAAATCATGTATTTTAAAATATTTCGGGTATGCTAGTTTTTTGCTTATTTATCGCCTATATTATATCTTGATTATATCGATATAAGTAACTTTTATTGTTATTGGTGGTCAAAAAGTAACCCAAATACTAGTTCTTTAATGCAACTCAAACTGATCTGATATGCCTATGTTTTTTGTGTCAAGAATAAACGTAAAGCTGTTTGCTCGCGACAAAACTACTTTTAAACAAGAGCATAACTGCTTCTCAGCTTAACTAGCTTTAAGGTGGTAATGTCGCGGACTAACCTGCTCTAAGAGCTTTAGTACTCGCAATAACACCACACCTTTAGGATCAAATCCAATTTCATTGGATCAATGTTTTAATAAAATCGTAAACAGTATAAAAGAAATCCGACAAAGCAACCAGAACCCGTTCTCATCTAAGATTCGTAAATATGCAAAGTGTTCGAGCGAAACTAATTTGTTTTCCTCGGGATGAAATTAAAAAGTATGACAAGAGATACAAATTGCTTCGCCCTCAATTTGCTCGTGTCTCGACTTCAGCATTTTGTTTGTTTTTATAAAAGCTCATTTATTAGGCAAACCGCAGGATATTTCGCATTATGAATCTCTCTTTCTGATTTCAGTAACATTCAACTAATGAGCAATAAAGTTGTATATTTCGTTTCCTTTGTAACAAAATTAATAATGAGACAATTCGTTCTGAATGTTCAATTTTCTGAGAGAAGATTAAAATTAACCAGTGTTTACTCATTGTTCCGCCTTCTAAAATAAAAAAGTATTTAATCTACGACTGCGATCGTATTGTGTTTATTATTTAACTGTCAGCATAAATAATATAAATACAGCGGTCGTACGTTTGAATTTCTAGGGAATAAAAATAAAATATGGTTATTCAATGCAGATAGTAAGTTACATTTGCTACGAGTATCACGATATAAAATGAGCGAGCTAAATGAGGTCACACTTCTTTGCGCATTGTGTAATTATTTACAATACGCTACAGCAACGTCTGGTTGGACATGGGATCGCCTCTCTGGGGTTGAGCAAAGTGAATAAGTAAAAATAAGAGCCAGACGTTGTTAGATATTTATTCGTCCCCTAACACCCTGTACCACTATAAATCTGTGCCGTCTTGAATATAGTTTGCATTATTATGCAAAGTCAAGCGCCAGAGATCGCGGCGTGTGAATAAGGAACCGCCGAGAGAAAAACATTTAAAAGCTATGGGTCTCATTTAATATGTATGACAAGTTTAATAGCTCACCATGGACTACTATATCAGGTGTTTCTGTCAAAAATATTTTATTATTATGAATCCAAGCTAAGTAAAAAAAAGAAGGATATAACAAATCTCACAAAAAAAACTTTTTTTACCTCAATACAAATGACTAGATTTATATTAAAAGTTTAATTTAACAACCAATCGTATCAACAACAGTATTGAAATATTAACAATTAAATTAAATAAAAACGTCCAACAATGTGACTATAATTGAACGTTTTGTTACGAAGCACTTTAGACAACAGAATAACGTTAAAAAATCAACACGAAAGTTATTAGGGCAACACGCGAGCAAACGATTAGTCGTTTATTAAATGCATGCTTAATGTAAAATCGATCAATGGCGATCAATGAGAAATGATTAATGCCAAGAGAACACGTAGTAAGTTTATACAATTAAGTTATAAAAAAATATCAGATGATTGATTTAAAAAGTTATTGATATAGAGTTTTCTTTTATAATTGTTCTTTTGTATTTTATGTTCTAAAAATAAATAATTGCATTCAAAATAAGTCAAGACCATTTATTCAGTTAACGTCCTAGGATTTCGTAGGTACATTATAGTCAAAAGTATGGTTTTACCAAATTCATCATTATTTTATTCATAATTTTTCTGATGGAAATTTAAAGTAATTAAATATACTGATTTAATAAATGCCACAATCGCAATGTATTTGTCATCGTCTTAAGTTAGTCACGACGGGATTATATATTAAAATAAAGTATCTTAAGGAAACGCAAAAAGAGAAAATTCAAATAAAGATTATTTACATTACAGTGGGAACGAGATTCTCCCATTTCCTTTGATACACTGAAACAAGGAAAACTCAAACGTGAAATTTTGACGTTGTGTTGTTTGAATTGGTATAAAAAATGTGTTTAGAAGTCTGTAAAATGCAAGAGAGGGAGAGAAAAAAGGAACTTTTGCTTCGTAGAATAGGAAGAGTAGGAACAATAAAAGTAAATTGAAGTTGGATAGAATTTTCGCTTCGCGAGTTTTAGTGGCCGATTTGGCGTAACGAGTTTTTACCGCCTTTACAACTTTGCAGGTTTTCACAGCAAAGTTCACTGGCTACAAGTTTTTGTACTGACTCGGACGATTGCAAGCCTGTCGAAGTTTCAGTCTGCCATAATCTCGGGCTTTGATAACTGTGTGCTGCGCCGCGCTGTGTGAACTTCACTTATATATTTTCAATTTAATAATCAAACATTTCTTGATTGTATTGAAATTGATTACTATGTAGCTTATATATTTTGTAACTTATTTTTTATCAAATCCCCAGTGAATGTATTTATGAGATAATGTGAACCAATTGCAAATATAATGAGTTTGGATATAAGTAACTACGAAACCAAAGTTTTTAAGTTTTTCCGCTAGTTGATTTGAAATAGCTCTAAACAGAACTTGGATAATATATTGGGCTGCGGAGAACCGACAGACGAATTTGTGGTAGAGACGGCTACTATACACGTTAGTTAACCAGATCCCAACTCGTACGTACGTCAAACACGCCTGTCCAATTACTTCTCGGACTTACTAACCATCTATCTGCTAATTTATTACGTCCTAGATTTAGATCATGTCTCCTCTTAGAATTACTATAAATGTTGTATATGTTAGTTCTAGTATGAACCACATAACAGCAAAATGATTAAAATGTATTATGTTAGCGAAAGCGTTGTGTGATTTTATTTTTGTGAGACATGCGTGTTGGTTGGGATTTTTATAAATCTAAACTAATATAAAAATAAGTATAACCTAATATCCGGCTATCAACATATTTTCTAAATGTGTGGAAGCATTAGAATACTGAAATTTGCATAATTTTTTATAAAGATCATAGAAGAGTAGGTATGCACTATAAAACATCACAGAATTAAAATTTCGAATTACAACTTAAGAGTTTAATTCAAGAATTCAACACGTACTTATGTACCTTAATAGAATAGTAAGCCCTTAAACGGTTGAGGTACCTACTAAAGATATTCCACCGACGTTTTCTCTTGGCAAAGTATCTGAATGTGCTTAGAATATTTATTAATGGGGTTTTTAAAAGAATTATTGTAGCAGCATGCATGACATCCTTATGACTTTTTCCTTGTTTAGTTGTAGTATATATAGATGTAACTACCTAGTTGAAAAATATCTTAATGACTTTCCACATGTAAATATGGTACTAAATATACGGGTAGTATATAAAAAACAAAGTCCCAGCCGCCTCTGTCTGTCTGTCTGAACGCGATGAACACAAAAACTACTGCACAGATTTTCATGGGGTTTTCACCAAATTACGGAGTATTTCATGGGGAAGGTTTTTATTTTTTGAAGATCAATTTGGACCCGGTAGGTGACGCTGGTGGGAAGAACGAGGTCTGCCGGGTCCATCAAAGTATCTACTCGATCATTATTTTATAAAATCATCAGTCCCGCAAGGCTATCATCAATACAGAAACCACCTTCATCCCATGAATAATGCGTGTATAATCAGCTAATCAACAATAATAAATGTAAATTTCCATTACAATGTGGTGCAAATTGTAGTAGTACCTAGTTGTATGTATTTTGTAGTGGAGTAGTAGCAATCCCATCTCGCAGCGCTGCCAGTGAGGGTGCCGCTACCGGTGCCGGTGCCGCTGACTGAACGAGACCGCAAACTACGATAATTGGGGGCAATGCGCCCGGATATTGCTTTTTGATGTTATGAAACAACAAATTTTCTTGTATCAATACCAACTAGTGCGTTATATGAAATTAATCAGAGCGCACAAGTGGTTCGATGGCTATTCCTATTGTCGTAAACGTAAATTTTAACAAACGAATATAATTATAGGTATATGTTTGGGTAAAGTTTTTTTTATTAAAGTTTTTTTCTTGAGAAAAATACATGTACCATTTTAATAGCAGCTGCCAAAGTATCTAATGGTGTGTCTTTGTGTGTCATTTATTTATTTATATTTGTTTATTAAAATAAACCAATAATAATGAAACTGCAACTATTGTTAATGATAATAAAAACCCACTCATTTATTTATTAAACAATAGGTGGTAACGTTAGATTACCGTCATTCTGTCCAGCTAATAATAAGTATGAGAACTCAATTCATCATAGTTTAAAATAAGAACTGATAACACATGACTCTTATAACTATTGGACAATAGAGTTTCCATTTCATAGTAGGTATTTAATAATTGTATTAACTATATCTTTTACTAGCTGCCTCCGCGCGGTTTTACTCGCGTAGTTCCCGTTCCCGTGGGAATACAGGGATAAAATATAGCTTATGTTTCTCGTGAATAATGTGGCTATCGAATGGGGAATTTTTTTTTAAAAACGGTCCAGTCGTTTTATTATCATTCTTTATCATCAGTCTATTCATTACAACCAAACAAAGTTTTCCTCTTTATAATATTAATGTCAAGGTTGTTTGCTTTTGACTGCAATTTTTTCACGCAACACAAGTTTAACTTTATGAAATAATTTTAATATAATGATTATTTTGCGTCTTAGAAACTTTTTGTATAAGAACAATCATCATGTAAGTATAGGTTAATAAACGTCGTTGTTGTTATGAAGATTTTAGCTCACTAAGACTTGCTAGCATTTCGTATGCAATGTAGCTTTCATTAGTCTAATCATATACGGTATATATTAACGAAACTTTTGACAGTTACGTACCTACTGATTGTGTGTTATTATCAATTGTTATTTTCTTTTTTACAGTCAATTCAATAAATGGGTTGAAGTGAACACAGTAGCTGCTGCGGAGGTGATAGCGTAGCATTCCGTATTTCCAATTATATCAGAGAGCAGGCCAATTTGATCACACCGTACATACACGGGTAAATAAAGCGGCAAATTAAAAGGAATGGCATAAACCCTGATTAAATTACAATATCAAAAGAATACGATACTTTTATTAGTCATCCTATTAAGCAACAGCCAATCAGAAGCCACCGCAGGGAGTTATTATAAAATATCCTGTTAGCTTGGTCGAATAAGTCGACCTAATGAAATTGTGGTATTACGAGTTACTTAATACTAAATAATGATAGGCGGGGAGCGTCACGACTTTTCTTGAGCTTAGTCAGTAAGAAATTTTAAATTGGAGCACTTATTCAGTTTTCGTTCAAATCTAAGGTACCATTATCTATATACTTAAGAGTTATTCTCTTTTTTTATTATAAGGTATTTATTGTTTTAACTTGCCTCTTTAATTCATTAAAAAATGAAAATATTTTTTTACGTTATGGATAAATTTATTTAATTGAACGGACTGCAAGGGTATGAAAAAGGGACTAAGAATTTGTTTTTTTTTTTCTTTTTTTACGCTCTCCGTCCTAGTACAATATAAATATAAAATTATGGGCATATTATAATTCGCGTAGTGATATTGAACCGGTAGTTCGGGCAAGCCACGGCGATTGGTTTCATCCGATAATAAGCTGACCTCGACTGACCTCACTTAATGTAATTTGAGCAGATGCGCTAAATTCAATTCCAAAATTTTACTCGTACATTATGTTTACATAACGAATAATGTTATCTTGACTTGTCTATTACGTATATCATTCTGAGAATGGACAGTGATGCAATTGTGTGTTAGTTGTATTATTAAATACACATTTCGTGGAAAATACCAAGATACTTATGTGATAAGTATTATGCTCAAGATTTTTAAGTATTTTAACTGGTCTGCATGTAAATCTATGGAGGAGACTTATGTATAGCAGTGGACGTCTTATGGTTGATGTGATGACGATGATGAATCTGTCGTGAAGCAGTAGTAGGTACAGTGTTTCGAGGGCTAGTGATTTATTCTTTCATTTTTTTTTTTGGAAGGGACTAGAAGGTGTTAGCCTCTGATGGCTGTTACACCTTTACGCGGGCAATCGGTGAGCGCTGAGGGCTCTCAACCGTAAATATATTTAAGCAACTGCGCTGAGGGTGTCCCCTGCGGGACCGTGCCTCGGCTCAGGGCGTTGCTGGGGGTGAGGGACTCACTGGTTGGATTATTTGGGGAATTTTTATTTATCGGACATTATTCTTTCAAATTAACTTATGTCGTCGATTCAGAAGCAGAACTACAAAAAATATTTCATATCGATAACCTGAGATGATTTATTTTTATTTCATGTATATAATTTACACCATGAGTATTATTTTTAGCATATTTTAATTATAAAGTTAGTATATTATACGGGATTTCCTTCTATTGTTCTTTAGTTATTAGGTATGCACTTTTCAATCGTAATAGGATATGTACCTACCTATACTTAGTACTTATTATATTTTTGCTTTTAACAAATTTCTCAGTTTGGATCACTAAAGTCTTATCAATGGGTATGACAGTAGTACGAATGATAAATGGTAAATAAATAAATAATTCCCCGTTTCTCCCATGAACGTTTTATGGAGATATTATATACTATTATTCATGTGATGATGTTGTGATCGTGAACGTGATTATTAGTACCTACCAAAAGTTTTGGATGAAGAGAAAACGAGATTTCAGCATACCTACTACGTTGGCACCAGTGGCAAACGCAAATGATTTAGGTGGTTACATAGTTAGTTTAACAGATTTCTATTGAGCAAGGCTTAAAAACTGCTTACGGTCCTTCAAATTATCTTTAAGCAGCACATAGAATATAACGCCACATTCTCAATTTTGATAAAGTTATACCTAAATATTTAAAAAAAAGGTTTTATGCAGTTGAAGCAAAGTGTTGGTAACAGAATTTCTTTTTGTTCGATCGCACTCTATCTAACCAACAGAAACACAAACAGGGTACTGTTGTCGAATCCATGTTCAGTACAAAAATAAAGGTTAAATATCGGTTTGGTTCGGCGTCGGTATCTCTGTGAACCAATACGACAGACTCGTATATTTTGCTTTGCTCTGTACTGCACGACTGCGATAAAAGGTTTAAGTATACCTTGTTATTTGGACATCTTTAACAGATTACGTACCGATGGAATGAAAATTTTGTGGATTTTACTCGCACTATTATAAAATATATTATTATTCCTACATGATTACATTACTATTACCTACATGATAAAGATATTAATTCGATTGCATGTAATTAGTAATTATTTTCATGCACGTATTTATATAATCAATAGCTACCGAAAAATATTCATAAAAGTTACGTTAAGGTAAGTACAGTAAATTAATTAATGTATTACTCGTATTATGATAAATTATAATTATTATTTACTTTTTTTATATAAATCCAACGATATTTGATATTCAACTAGTTCATTAAATAAATCGGTTTAAAATTGTTTTAAAAGTACCTTTCATTTTTATTATAAAATACCTACAAAATTAATTTTAAAATTAATCTGTCCGAAACAATCTTCCCAAGTGAAACTCAAATACATTTCAATATCCCTCTGTCAATACGTAAACAATAAACGACTTGGAAAGTAGACAAGTTCTCTAGCTTAATTACAAAACAACATTGTTCAAACGCGACTGTCGAGTGAAAATCTTTGTACAATTTATCCTATTAATTAGACCCCTTGATAGATTTCTTGCTTTGTTTACCTTCGTTTAGTCATCAATAGAATTTACCCAGAATGGTTGTAGAAATGGTGTTGTGTCATTTAACATATTAGATCTGGAGTTTACAGAGAGGGGTAGATTATGATGATGAAAATTATGATGAAAATTACATTTTGGCATCTTGGCATTAGGTAGCTAGTGATTTTTAAGACCTGAACATTACGCATTACATGAAACTAAAATTAAAAAAATAATAACTTACCTAGATATTTCAGTTGGTATATTGGCGTCAGGTACGGTGTTCGTTATAATTAGTCTGGCACGGCAAAACCTTTGGTGGAGCCCTTTGACCGATCAGGATTCTGACGGATTAGCAATCAATTAGTGAATGTATGCAATCGAATTGAATTGCTATTTGCTATTGCCTTCTGTGAACCCTGAGCCATTCGCTGTGACTAAATCCAGGCCGATTTAGCCGACAATGGCCTTTTATTTATGGCGTTTTACGCGATTGGATTTTCCGATAATTATGCTCTAATGCTCACGCAGATAGAAATACGATTGTTTATCATGGATTTGGGCAGATAAGCGAGAGAGATTAAGTTATTTATCTGAATTACTATTGTCCAAATATTTAGTTCTCTAGCAGCCTCAATTGCAAGGCTTTCATGTCAAATTTCTATGAAATAAGATTTTATAACCCATAATTGAAACTTAGTTAAAGGTCATATAAATTCCTGAAAAATCCAATGTTTACAATATATAATACTATATATTATATAATACTTTGTTACTACGTTAAATATTACAGGTTGTATTTAATTTATTGAAATCTTTAGAAAAATAATTCTAACTAGAAACCAAAGAACATCTTATCAAAAGTACACCAGCACATTCGTTTTCGTATTGTCATTGAACAACTTACCTACTTCTTGATTCATTTTACTGCTTTATAAATAAATGTATATTTAGTACCTACATGGGCACGTGTAAAGTTATTCACGAAAATGTTTCTACCAGAGAAAATAAAGATCGTAAAATCAATTATACAGCGGTCATGGAGTGTATACTATAGGAGTGTAGAGGTTGCACGTACTGTGTACAGTCGCTCGTAAAAGTGGTAAAAGTGCGACCGGACAGATACTGTTATAAAGAACGCTTTCAATTGCAAATGGGTCGTGGGACCAGGGAGACGCCGAATTTATGACCCTGGATGGCAAACGACCACGTTATTTGGAGTCCGATGGAGGAAAAAAGAGGGATAAAGGAATTGAGCCATTCATTTTTCATAGTTTTATTTATGTAAGTCCATTCGTAGCATGGTTACGATTCTATGAAACGTTAAGGGCCATTTTGCTTGGTTTATTTGTATCGGCACTATCCGTATTGATTTTGGTGCCTTCTTATATTCCATCAAACACATTTACAAGAATTCACAAATTCTTTTTCAATGCTGGAACAACCTTTGTAAGGTCTACGATAATTATATTTTTATATTTCATTAGATATAAACCTCGTATACATCGTCGTAGGTTCGAATCCCACCCAAATATGTATCTATATTGGTAGGTATCTATATGTTTAAAAAATAGAATATGTATATAATAATATTCTAAATCTAAAATTCTAAAATTCTGAATAATATGAGTATCTCAGCTATTTCGTTACTTTATCATAAGCTCTGCTTAATTTAGAATCAATTTGGTCCTGTATGAAACATGTCTCAGGATATTTATTTATGTATAAATAAACAAGATTATGTTATAATAAAAATATCTCAAATGATTGCAGAGGAAATAACAATATTTGAGGAAAATTAAATTAAGTTAATTACTACCAAAACAATGCCATATCTACAACCTAGTACTAATAGTATCCAATTTGTGATAAAATAAAAAAATATACCATTTAATTTTAAGCAAACTCGTATAAACTATAGGTTAGCATAATTATGGGCAAACATAATATTATAAATATACGGATAATATGTAGTTTAATTATATTCCCACACACCTAAGTAAATAAATTATGTCTAAGGCCTAATTCTATCTTCAATTTTATCAGCGCTACCGATCATTAGTAAAGTAAAGACGTTTTGGAAGTTATACTTATTTATCCATTGCAAATTTATTGCATTACAGTAATATATTATTGTACCTGCTTATTTTGTGTACGAGCTACTAAAAGGCCATTAATCATTTCCGAAAAAGAAGTAATACTGAAGTCTGCCAATTTACTTGATTGAAAATAACAGATAACTTTCAATTGCATGCTTGGAAATGTCAAACATTTATGTTTTACATAAAATAAAAATTCCGAACAAACAAATAAGTAATGCAACGTTGATCTATAAAATATTCAACTGTCGATCCGGAACACTAATTGGACGGCTAACGAGATAGCTCTCGAGCACTCGCTCTGTCTCTATCTACATATATATATCTCTCTCTCGTTTAAAACATGTAAATAGAATATTTTTAGGTAAACAAGGTTTTATACAAAAGTGTTAGATCATCTCAAAGCAATAAATTAAAACACAATTTATACATCAATTAGGTTCTTTGCAGCGGGAAGTTACCTGCTATATTTATAAAGAACTGCGAAATGAATGTACGCGCATAATTTCAGGACGGCTGGACCGATTTCGTGTTTCACAAAATTTTGTGTACGTTATAGCTAGGGCAAGGCTTGTATACAAAAAACAAAATAAAAATCAATCAATCTTAGAAAATATGGCGGAACAAAGTTCGCCGAGTTAGCTAGTTTGATATAAAGCAGGTCAACTCAACTAGGATTTTTCCTGGAGATGACCCTAGAAAAGTAGCCTATTAATAATATTATATGAAGGAAAAGGTGGCCCACTCGAAGGGAAAATACTTAAACAGCGTTAGGTATTCTCTAGCCACGTCATTAATCTCACGTTAATGGCGACGCGACGTATCTCTAATGGACAGCGACAAAAATACGCCCCTGTAATTAATGAACACACTCCTTGAAAAACCTTACGAGCTGGTACGTTGGCCAAACAGTTTAGCTACATTCTAGTCTGAGTTTTTATGTTTATTCGAATTTACTAATTTCCAACTTCAATACTTTTTTAAATTCTAAACAATGATTCAGAACCTTTATATTCTTTTGTTATAAAAACGTCAATTGAAGTTTTTTTTATAGATGATCAATATGTATTCTATGGTTAAAATAGTTTCAATAAAATAAAACTATGATATTTACAATGAATATAGTGAAATTAACATGAAAACTAATTGTTTGTTAATAAAGGACGACTTCCAGTGATTAATCATTCGCTCCACCTGCTAACAATGAAGCTCACTGACACATCGCATGTTACTAGATTAATTGTCCAGTCATTTGGTGACTGAAGATACGTATAATATGTTCTAAGTGATTGTTTAGTTACGCCTTATGATAATCATCACCCAAATCTGCTAATTTGGGAATCCTACCCAGGATAAACACTTGTATGCATGAATATGTCTGTTTGTTCTGTGTCTGGATGTAAATAACAATATAAGTACGTATTTAAAAGTAGTATATGTAGTATATCAGCTATCTGGTTACCATAACACAAGCTCACTTTGGAATCAGATTGGCCGTGTGTGAAAAATGTCCCAGGATATTTATTTATTTCATTGTAATCAATACACCTGTTTTAAAATAAATCACGCTAATATTATAAAGGCTGAAGTTTGTGAGTGTGTATGTTTGTTACTTCTTTACGTCTTAACGGCTGGAGCGATTTTAATAACATTTGGTATGGAGTTCGCTGACACCCTGGATTAACACATAGGCTACATTTTATCCCGGTATAATTGAAGATGCCCACGAAACGCGGGGTGCCAGTAGTTAATTCTATCTGCTCTATTATCATAGTAATATTGATATTAAGGCGACATCCCGTCACGGCTGAATCAGTAAACAGCTGCCCGCGTTTCAGTTTGTTCACATTAGCAAATCACGGTTGTTTTTGGCAGAGTTGTGATACTAATAATCTGATTGGCTTAATAGTTTGATGGACTTTGGATACAGTAATATTTAATGGCTATTATATAGATCGGTATCAATATACGTTAATAATTCTGCCAGTTTATAATTTTCTAATGTAATATGTGTGTTATAAAATCCTATAGCGAAAATTTTAGTAGGTACATAATGTCCTGCCGTATGTACCTACATGGCGTTTTATTAAAAATGTTCATGGTAGTGACGTCACTTTTCCCGAAGATAAAATATGAAATCCTACAACACATAATTACATTTCATTAAAATGGAGAAACAAACCACATTTCCTGGCGTAATTATCGTTTGACTTATTTCATCATATTGTAAGGTGGTCTTCTTTGTTCTAAAATACGCTTTCCGGGGATCTTATTAAAATTTTAATTAATGCCTATATAAATTGCTTGCAATTGTTTTGACTGTAAACGGATGGTAACATTATGAATTAATTCTTTTGTTGAATTGTTTTGGTAGTTCATTGTTTGTTCATATCCTTTAAAGTGTGCGATGTAATGGAAAATGTTTACACGACTTTTTGGTTACTTTTTTTTAATAAGTAAATCTGGAAAACATGGTCTTGCAAAGAAAATAAAAATGCTTGGGTTTGTAAACAGATACATTCCGATGACATTATTTGAGGTCATGATGATAAAAGCTTGGGTAGGGTATTGCTGTATGTATCGTGAGTGTGGTCTCATAAACTTTGTGTTATTCTGACTACCCACTATAAAAACACAACACTTGAAACTTTCCCCAGCTTTATTGTACCGAGTTGTGAAGTTCTGAATGTGCAGCGGGCTGCAATACAACCATTTTTAGAGATCCTCCGCTCTAATTAAAGTTTGTTATTAGTTTTATATCGTTGCAGCAAACATTACTTTTTTCTTATTCCTAAATTTTAATTTATGTTAGAAGCAACGTTTCAATTTCACACGTGTCAAATTTAATAACTAAACGGAAAATTAGTCTTTTGGCAAAAGAAAATATACAAGCATAGGCGTTCAATGAGGGTTTTTTTTACAAAGTTACTGGTGAAAACTAAATTGAAAGGGAAAACAAATAGCCAATATTTCATCAATTAATAAAAATAGTTTTTTTTAATATAAATCCGTAACATTCAATCGTCTGTCATTACTGTGAAAAGCTCACTACGGAACCTGAAAAATTAGATATCGAGAATTTGTACAGAATAGTAAAAAACTAAAACCACATTAGTGCTTGTAAATGGTGGAGCACAAAACTTTTTTTCTACTGAAACTTTCACGTTGTATAAAGTTAATGGCAAACTGCTACAAATAGGCCAACATGAATGATGTGATTTTCACAAAAGTTACATTCCAGTTGCTTTTGTTATGCGAACATAAAGGTAACGTCACACTGACTGGGAGCTTGTAACTTTTTACTGCCCATGAAAAGTTATACTGCAACTCGATTATAAAATGTACGTTAAGAGAAAAGAGTGACAGCGATAACTGTTTTGTATAACATCGTTTTTATTACTGATATGAAGCCTCGATCAAAACAGTTTGAAAAAGCTACTACGTTCACACTGGAACTGGCAGTTTCACTATAAGGTATATCAATTACTACAAAAGTTGAAAAATATGAGAGGAAATAAAAGAAAAAAAAAATGTGACTGTATAAATATTAGTTTTTCCGTAGCGGTTAGCAATTGCCACAGTGTAGGTACTTTTAGTATATTAGAGGTGTCTAATAACCGGCTATTGTTGTGCTTTCTCATAGCCGTCGTCTGCAAAGTACGGTATATCATAAAGATCATTGTATATTCTATCGACACCTCTGCAACTTCAGACAGAATTCGATTTCCAATACTGTAACGGTCTAATTGGGGTGAACCTCCTGTGCCTGAAAATTGAAACGTAGACTATAAAAAGTGAAGGCCTGATTAAATGTTGCTTTAGGAAATATTACTGTTGTTTTGTGTAGATAATATTTCATATTACAAAATACGTATTGTGGGATGTTATTATGCAACATAACCAGTGAATAGATAATCATGTAATTTCATGGAGCGTACTATATAAATATTCACGAAAAGGGCAAAGGTTAAAAATAATCTGAAGGAAACGTTACCACGGTAGTACCTACTAATTGCTATATTTGTATGTGTATTTTATATTGTTATTTTGCTTAAAAATACATAAGTTGAGGAAAATAAATATACAATTAGGTAAGCGTTTGATAAAAACCGTTGCTACGCTGAGTTAAATGTTGCAAGGTAGACTTTTAAGGTACGTTCCTGAGTGACATGTAAATAATTTATAAGCCTTAGTGTAATCACTGTTACAATATTATGGCGCTGTGGCTGAAAATAAATGAATAATTTGATAGCAGCACGTGGGTATTCCTTTTTCTCTAATTATAAAAATGTTTCATACACCGCTCACACCACATCATATTCACATTAATTGCCAATTCAAAGCTCAGGATATATTCTGGGAATTAAAAATAACGAGTATAATATGAGCTGGAAATATCTAAAATGTTTTATATGGTGAGACCATATGCAAAATCGTGGTGGCTTAGAGATTTAGTGGCGCACTGACTTCGGTTATGAGGTCAGTTCAAATCCATGGTCCGTACCTTTTAGGTTTACTAATATACGAATTCACACCATTGTTTTAGGTGATGGAAAACATAGTGAGGTAAATGTGACATCTTGGGCATGCAGTTCGCCAAACCACCCTAGTTTCGCGTGCTGGACTATGGCCTTAACGCCCTCATTGTTAGGAGAGGCTCATACTCCTGGAGAATATAAGTTGATAATGATGATGCCAAGACCAAAAAAATATATTATTATGGATAAAAAAACATTCGATATACCTGCGTATTTATTTTAAATTGCCATTTTGTTTGCATGAATAAATGCACGCGATGGCTTTATGTGTCGCGACTTGCATTTCGATTTCCACCCGTACGGTTACCTGAATGCGTATAGTTTGTGAAGCGATTGCCAATATTACAGTTTGAGCCGAGAACCATGAAGGCACTGTAATTATATGTCACTAGAGATGTCAAACAGTGGAGTTTCCATAAACACAAAAAGCAAATACGTTATTGGATTTCGATTTATTTTGTTGAATAACGGATAGGATGTAGGTTTAAAGCTTCAGCTGGATAACAGGGTTATAAAACTACGGAAAATTATAAGTACCAATCGTATATGATATATCCATTAGCGTGACCGATTGATTAAATATTAAATTATTCACTATTTCGACACATGAAGTGTGTGAGTGTATCACGAGTATCATTTAATTTATCGGTCCAAATAAGCAATGGTTTATTTTATTCGCAATCCTGCATTATTAAGTAAACTCAGATTGATGTTAGGTAGCCTAAAATAATGTGAGTCTACCTTTACTTATACGCATTCGTCTACTAAATTGGTCTTACATTTTTGTTTATCATACATACTTCACAGGCATGTGAGTTTTGTTTAAATAAAACTTCATCTTATATTTATAGGGATACAAAACTAGGAAAAGAACTGGTCTTTGAGGCAGCCGATAAGTATACCCAGTAGGTACCTGGTAATAGATTTTCAACTAGAGTGTGGTAGTCAGCCAGGCGGGTACAACAAAATACCCTATTATTTTCGCACAAAGATTTTCCTACGACATTTTCTTTTACGAAAACAAGTTCTTTGTAGCCTTAACATTTGTGTCTTTGCAATGGCATTCAACGTCACCACAGATTTTATTATAAATTTTTAAAAGGCAAATAATTTGCTTCACAATATCAGAAAAGTTTTAACTTAAAAACAACGTTGGCAGTTACTTGAAGCTTTAGAGGAATTTTCAAGAGCCAAGGCTTGTAACGTTCCAATCAGTAAGGATCAGGAAGCAAGCTTAGCATGGTACTCGTATAAAGGTACTGATATTCCAATATTATAAGTACATATCTGTCGGCTTTGTGGTTAGTGACCCTGACTTTCAAGCCGCGGGTCGTGGGTTCGAATCCCACCCAGGACAAACAGTTGTATGCATGAATATGTCTGTTTGTTCTGTGTCTGGATGTAAATATCTATAATATGTATGCATTTAAAGTATTATATGTAGTATATCAGCTATCTGGTTACCATAACACAATCTCACTTTGAAGCTTACTTTGGAATCAGATTGGCAGTGTGTGAAAAATGTCCCAAGATATATATTTATATTTATACCTTAACGCTTATGGTTGAATATTGTACCATACATATAATTGGCTCATGCAGTAATATTTATATCTACTTATTCAAAATATTAAATATTAAATCTTATGTGGAAAACCAGGCTTTCCACTCCATGTTAGATACCTATAGTTAATTATCTTTTCATTTTATGTGCGCTTGTGGTGGATATATAATATACAAACAACATTCTATATCATAAACCTCCGAAATACGGCTGCTTATTAAATTCAAGTCTACGTTTATTTAGTTCTCAAGCCTCCGGGTATTCTTATCAGTGGTTAAAAGAAATAGAGCAATTTGGAGTGAATTATGAACTACAACAGTTACCCTGTAATTACCTCTTAATAAGATATGCCCACGGTAATATGAATGTAGCAAAATCGATCGCCCCTTTCATATAGTTCTGACGTCATATAGGCACGTGTAGAAACATTATATTTTTTTTATTAAATATTTTTAGGTTGGGTTGCTAGGTGGTTATGGAGATAGATATTACTTCATTGTAGACAAAAAGATAAAAAAATCTGCTCAGTTTGGAAACCGATTGGCCGTGTGTAAAGAAAATTTGAAGACATTGATTTTATAAATTGATTTATAATTGTAAATAAGACAGGTAGTCGTTTATTAGTTACAACAACATCCATGTACTTTCATTGGAAAGTACATGGATGTGCACTGATGGATGGATGTGATATGGATATATATGTACATATAATATTAGAAAAGGTACCTGAGTTTTCAAAAATATATTGATAACTTAGTGTTTTTTTTATTACGAAGATAATTATAATTACTCTGTATGTTATCAGAAATTAATACAGCGCCAACAGATTAATGAGTAAGAGATGTAACACATAATATGTATCAGGTATCGATTCCCTAATACCTTCCAGTCGGGTCTGATAATAATATATTTGATACCCGAAAATGTGAAGGGTTTACTAATGAAAAGGGTGCGTGAAATGTATTATCTTATCGTAACATAGTACAATCAAATCTAAATTAATGCCATATGAGTAGGTTTACACGAAAGAAGTATTATTAGTATGTTCTTACTATATCGTTGTATTGTTTACTTACTTTTAATGCGTGTTAGAACTTCACATAATAATTTGGTTTTGGTGCCTAAATGCTACCTAATTTTGACTACTAAATATTAGCAACAATGGAAGGCATGTCTCTGCCTCTGTCATGCGTCTGCCATGTGTATTGTATTCACTCGCAGCATCACTATTTTACCTCTAGATCCCACAACTTTGGCAACACATTTGGCAGAATAACTTATTCAAACATTATATCTATTTGTAAGTTTTATTTCTTTGATGTTCTTTTTAGTCCTGACAACACCATTTTGGTTTAAAAAAATAAAAATAAACTTTGTCGACTCCAGCTACCTATTATGAAATGTATTCCTGAGTGACTTACTTTACAGCGAGAGTTAAATTCGCAAAACGTATTTTACCGAATTTCCGCGGTAGGTGGGTTAACTTTTCGACACTTCTAACTTTTTTCTGTCTCGAGAGATATGAGAGAGACGCTTTTACAGAATAAAAGGTAGGACTATAGTCGGATTAATAATTCGAGTCACAGAAATGACAAGTGCAACTGTCAATGATACAAAAAAGGGTGACCCGCTACAATAGTGATGTACGGCAGTTTTGTTGTTATAGTATCCGATACATAAATCTAGTCGAAAATCCCAAAATTTCATTTTTTTAAAACTAAATTTGAATTTAATTGAAACCAAAATTAAATAAATAAAATCGAATAAATGTTATTAATTTAATTAACCTAACATAGGCTAATCATCCAATTCATGCTTAATTAAAAAAAAATGAATAAATGTACGAATAAATATAATTTATTTGTCCACTACCCGTACAAATAGTCACTTCCAAAACAAAATGGGGTCCATAGCGTGACAAGTGATGACTATAGTTCTTTCAATAGCTCAAAACAAATAATATACTATGTTATATTTAATTACCTACCGTGTATGTCTTCTGTTTTATTACCATAAATTTCATATTTTTATTTATATAAAGGCATTCTGACATTGGATAAAAAAAAAGGAAACTCTAGTCGAGTTTCCTTTGTCCTTAGCCGACTTTTAGTTGTAAAAATTCGAATCTACCACAACACTATTTATTTGGGTCTAAAAAACTGCAACACTGGAAATGTCATATCTCTGCCTACAATGAATAATCTGATTATAGGTAGGTATTGATTGTAAACTTTTTGCCTTATTTAAATAAAGAATAAAAGGGTGTTCTTTTATAATGAATGAATGAGACAAATAACCCTCACCTTTCTTACATAATAAAATGCATTTCAATTAATTCTCGTATTATTTATATTTTATAGACTGCGGCAATTACATTAAATAAAAATGAATTGATATTGTCGTATTAATAAAAATTAATGTCGCAATTAATCTTCGGTTTTTCCATAATGAGAAACACATTTAATCACTATGTTATGAAAATAAATTTCTGTGTTATTCATCATGCTGACCATGTGCAAGGCTATATATAATGATTGATGGAACCATTAACTGGGTGCTCGGTTGTATTTAGACTGCGAATGTTAGTAATAAATTTCAATTTTTGTAGAAAGAATTTATTGCGATAATATATCTGTGAAAGGGTTGTTTGTAAATGGTATTAGGGGATGGAACCTTTTAGTCGATAATGTCCTGTCGAGGTTGCCGGATGATGTTAGGATTGGAAAAATATAATGACTTTTAAAACTCAGAATCAATCAACTCAGTCATTTAACTCGTTTTTAGATTAATATTTTTATTTTAAACCATAAAATATTATGTTGAGTCTATAATATCATATAAGCAATTGGATTTTTTTTGTTACTTTCAGTAAATTGAAACAAATTAGACAGGTATACAATTTTATTGATACAGATAGCAATTGATACACATGTCGAGTATTTCCGTCTTTCCCTGATTGGAAAAAAGCCGTGTGTGAAATTATGGGGGACAGAAAATGAACAACTGTATTATTTAGGTAGCCCACGCACTGTAAAACATTACCGGGACGTCAAATAGAAGGAAGGGGAGGAATAAAACGAAGTCAATTCTGAAATAAGTGGAACACATCTTTCTCTCCCTGGGGATCTATCGGCGTATCGACAGGGGACTTGGCGGCGGATCCCGTTCAGTCAAGTTTATTGGCGGAATTTCAATGCTTTGTCGTCTGCGATGTAATAGCAATTTATAACCGATGGATACGCGCGATTTGCTACTTTTTTTAAAAGGGGAACGATAATGTCGTCATTTCAATTGCTACCTAATCTTTTGACTTTTCGGTTTTTTTATTCGAATTACAAACAAAATCGGTGAGTAGTGGCACCTTGTCGCCATCAAGACATATCTGATACATGGTTATCAATAATCTCCCATACCTATTATATATTGACAGCCCGGTTGGCTTTGTGGTTAGTGACACTGACTTTCAAGCCGCGGGTCGTGGGTTCGATTCCCACCCAGGACAAACATTTGTATGCATGAATATGTCTGTTTGTCCTGTGTCTGGATGTTAATATCTATATAAGTATGTATTTAAAAAGTAGTATATGTAGTATATCAGCTATCTGGTTACCATAACACAAGCTCACTTTGATGCTTAATTTGGAATCAGATTGGCCGTGTGTGAAAAAATGTCCCAGGATATTTATTTTTTTTTATTTTTTATTTTATTGCGGTTAGAAATTTTGTACATAACGTTACTTGGAACAAAAAATATTGCCTTGGAAAATCCGCCTGACATAAAAGCGGCCCTTATTTCATATCATAACAATCCATAAAACTCTGTCAATAGTAAATTCAGCTTATGGGCTCGATCTTTAACTGCCGCCAAACCAAATTGAGGTCAATTTATAAATGAGTGGGGGACATCAGTCACAGAGGGACGTGGCCGCGGACTTGGAGGGCCGGAGGGCACGAACGCTTGATATATTGCTTCAGTTTCACCTCCTTGACGTTTTTTTGAAAACCCTATTCCTGTAATGGATAGTCGCGGATTCAAAGTAATTTAATGGAAGCCTAAGAGTTGCGCCAATTCCCTTTTAATGGTTTTCAATTTAACTTTCGAATGCGCTTGAGTGTTCGAATGCAAATTATAAACACTTAGATACTAAAATATATTGATGATATTTTGATCGGATATTTTTTTATATAGGCTCGTTTATTCATATGCCCTACTGAGTTTACTTAGTCTATAAGCTCAAGTGTACTTTTCGTAAAAAAAACACTTGGAATAAAATAAATCCAAACAGATGAAAACATACCTACCTACGCATTATGTAACAATTGTTTTGTATAGGTAAGTTGGAGTTCCACGTAAAACGACACTCGACGACACGTAAAAAGCCTTTTCCAAGGCTTGTATTATCGCGATCGGCACTTTGGGAACCGTCATCGCACCTCTTAGTGTGGATTAAAAACATAAATACCACTTCCACTGGGCCAACTACGAGCCTGCTTTCTTATCGAATAAGCGGCGGCTAAAGAGCACAACGCTGTAGTAAAGTCACGCGAACCGGCGATTAAACGACTTTTTGTACTAAACACAGGTTTTTATAATTATTTGCTCGCTTTAAAGCTATAAAGCTTATAAATATTTTATACAGTAAAATCGGTTAACGTTATGTTCAGGAATTCGGAACGAATAGTGTAGGCTTTTGAATCACACAGTGAGGTTGAAATAATAATCCAGAACGTTATGATAGAGAACTTTATGTTTCCTTTTTTCCATTGTAATATATGGTCGGTTGCCGTATCTACTGTATATTTCATTCGTATCATGATAATGAATTTGCAGCAAAGCAATTATTACCTCCACTATACGTCATGATTATAATACTGTGAATCAAACTAATTAGATACTGATGCTGTAATTGTATAGAGGTGAGCTTTGATCTATATATTAGATGTATCCTAAAGGAGCAATACGAGATAAAATCAATAGCATGTATCCAATACAATAGTTTTAGGTCAATAAGTATAATGGAAATGTTTTCAATAGGTTTTACTTGTGCTTTCTAAAGCTTTTGTTATGAAATATGATCGCGTACAATTCGAACCATGTCGACGTGATTTTTCTTTTCAAGTTTCAAGGAAACAGAGTTAATACTGTTGAGTTGAGAGCGTAAATAAAAGTTTGTATGTTGCAATTTTTAGCGGGCTCTCAAATATAGTACAGCACACGTTTTGTCCCACTCTTCTAAATGAAGGAATGAGACATTGGAGTGGTTTTAAAGATTGTTCCCCATAAATTTTTAGAACTCTGGCAATACCCATATTTCTAAGTAGTTAATTGTTTTCCCAACATAATTATTTGGTATTTTGATGAAGATGTACTTAACTAAAGCATATACTAGAGTCACCTATTTGGACGCAGATGGATTTGAAATTTAGGTACATCAGGCAGTTTATTGTACGTATTGTTTTGTTTGAAATTTTGTTTATTTTTTGTTGGTTTTATAAAATGTTATTAAAGGTAAAATTCAGGTGAGCTTAAGTTAGGTTTTACAGCGTAAATAATGTCATGAATTAATCTGTAATTTTATATACAGTCGGCCCTTTGGATCATAAATTTTGTTAAATGAGCAATATGACCCTACTGTAACCTTATTCATTTCACTGACAAACGAGAACATTAATTAGATATACATATCCATTTAAATACAAACATAATTTAAAAAAAGGTTTAAAGGTTTAGACTCATGGTATTATAAAAAATTATAATTAAAAAATAAGGCTAAAGGTCGAATAATAATTATCCCTCATGTGAAATTGTTTATGTACCGTACCTATTACGTATTGAATAGTCAAATTGTAAGAAGATCAAACGTGAAAAGTTTCATTCTAGAACCCAAAACATTTTACTACATTATATATGGAAGGCCACAAGTACCTTAGTGACTTAGATATGTTTACTTCACAGTAAAGTTAGAGCATAAATTCAAAGATGTCTTCATATTTGAGTTATATTGCACCCTATAAAAGAATATAAATAGATATAATTTATCGTAGTGTAGAACCGTTTCCACTATCTATTTTCTATATATGTGTCTATATCTCTATGTTTAAAAGATAACTGTTAACTGACATGGATTTTGTTTGAAATGCTTCTATACGAAAATGTACATTGCCGTAATTGGATTTGTCCAGACTTCTTTAAAAATGAATGACGTTCACTCTGAAACGGCACAATCCTAGGGGACTCCTTATATAAGAGAGTTTGATCGTTTGCACTATTATAAAGGGTAACCTTTGTGTATCTACTTTTGAAACATTTTTATTTTTTGTCTCTTGCTTTATTGAGGCTGTAAATATATACAACAAATTTTCTCCATATTCCCATTTTGATGCACTTTATAGCATTATGTCAATTATACCTAAACGTTTATTCAAATATATTTTTATCTCAATTATTCATGTCAAGGATAATAATGACTCATTTAAGATTCGAACCTAGATACTTACAGTAACAAAGTGGTTTACCAAATGCGATGATAACGTAATAATGTTGGCAAAACACATTCACTAAAGTTGGTTATTCGTAATGGTCGTTATAAGGGAGGAAATTACTGAATAAATTCGATTGACTCCGCCACTAGAGGTGCTCGACCTATTGGCGGTTGATCGACGATTCGCGTGTCGACAGCCTAATACTGTTCTTGAAAACGTAAGTACGCATTTATTATGCGAATAGCAAACACGTACCGTACAAGTTAAGCGATAAATGCGTGAAGATTACTGTAAATACCATTTATGTTTTAGTTTGTAAAACAAAAAAGTCATAATTTATATTATGTGTTACTCATATGTATAACATTCCATTAATGTTGATTAAAAATAAAGTAATCGAGATAAAATCATCCGCTAAACTGCCAATTGGCGATGCCAATCTGAAAGTAGTCGAGAGATTGCAAGGCGGAAAACAAAAGAATCATCATTACCAACGAACTTCATCAGGGATTATCGCTTATAAAAAAGTTCATTTTCACACTTTCAAATCCCTCGATCAATTTTTTCAATTATAATAACCCAAGAGAGTTCCGACAGAGAACCTTTTTAAAATGCAAAAATACTCGGTGAAAAGATGAGACGGTGATGAAGCGATACCTACATTCAGTTAGCCGGTCGGTAATTATGTTGAAGAGGGTAGACCATTTCACTGGGAAATTAAACGAAAACACTCGGATCCCACGGCTTGCTTGCAGAGCGTTGCCGCGTAAAAATGTTTCTATATTGTATAATGGCTGTTCTATCTACCGGTGACTTTTAATGTTTTAACTTCATGTTGATTTTTTAAAATTCAGGTCATTAAATTATGTAATATTTTTTTTTTGTTACCATTTATATTTCGTTGTAAGAACGTTGGTCGCGCCGATTTATATAAGCCCCCTTTATGAAGCGAAATTTTATTGGTAGCGGCTTAAAATTCAGTATTGTTTGAATTCACAATACCCTAAAGATTTGGGACTGCGAATAGGGCTCTGTATAAAGCCCTACAACGATCAGGCTTAGTCGCATGTTCCTATACTTTAGTATGGGGATTACGTACTATTTTCTCCGACCCACATGAACAAATCGTACATTTTATTGGATTTTATAAGCTTATCCCGGTTAGCAATGTTTTTGCAGCGTTCGAGATTTCATATAGAACGGAAGCTGCATTAATAAATTTGCTAGACAGCCGAGAATTCGAAAATTATGCAAACTACGCCCAACGGTTTCTTCCTAATCCCATTTCAATGTTAAAATATCTAGAAACTGTAGTGAACAAAATTAACTCGCTTGTTATTTTAGCACTCAAGAAAGGGCGGGCATTTATTATTTATACGCTTGTTGCGAAGACTCAATGAAATTTAGAACTAATAATTTTGAATTAAATAAGGTTTCTGAATATATTTTGATGAAATCCCAAGTTTCATAAGCAGATGCTAAGCCAAATTTAGGCGTTATGTCAAACAAGTTATCTACTATATTTAATTAAAAATGTAAACGTTTCTAAGAAGTCAGCTTAACTTTATAGCGATAGCTATAATCAAATGTTAGGTATCTAATATTTTATAGTATGGTACCTACTTATATCATACAATAAATCTTATTTAAAAGTAATACATTGTAGAAGTCTCAATACGTACTCACTTGCAATTTATAGAACGCTACCAAAGTAACAAAAACTAGTATATGTTGGCCATAGCGGCTTCATCCGTGACTTAGCTTATTTCTGAAATACGAGTACCAACATGAAAGAATTGATTTTCCAACCGAGTCGCCGATGTAAGCGTAAACAAAATAACGGTGGTATAATCACAAAACAATATTATGATTTTAATTAAAATGGACTTTGCATTCCAACAAACACTTTAAGGTAGACAGAAGGCTTAAATAGACATGAATCAGGTTTCATTATATCACGTTAAATTAATCGGTCAAATTTATAAGCGGAAAGCGTTTGGATGGAAAAAATTCACGTATTCAGATCATACCAATAGCAATAAGTTTTTTAGAAAAACCTCTGTAAAAATCGCAAACAAAGAAAAATATGGTAACTTAATAAGTAAATTGAAGATATTTACTCTGTCATAACTAGACTAACTTATGACAATATACTTTTTAACTAACATAAGATTAAATACATCCGGACCACATAAAATAAACAAACTACCTACTACTATACAAAACATTTAATTTTGTCTTCTATAATTTTGAAAGCTTTAAGCTCATATAGAGTTTACAAAGCTTTGCTCTTATAGCTTGCGTTCCAACGCAGAATACGGGTCGGCGTTATAAATTAAAAGAAGACCATTGGAAGTCCGCCCCTCCACTTTATGAAGCGAGGGTAGGTTCGTTTAAAAACTTCATTATAACTTCACGGACGGGTACCTCCACCGCTCCACTCATAGATGTGTTTGTTGTTTTCATTTTGCATTTTAGTTTCACCATATAAGTTACATGTATACCAATTTTTTTGTTTCAAACTACCTACATCATTTTTATTTTAATTAATTTCCGTTTTTAACCCTTTATATTTTATTCGATTTTTTTTGATACAACATGAATTACACTGATATGTCGTAAGTATATAGTTTGGCTCCAAGTTGAAATCACTCCATATTGACAAATATAAGTAGTAAAAGTAATATTTTGGTTGAAAAAGTTCTAGAGTAGTCTCGAACAAAATGCTGAATACAGAATTTGTTATTATTCATATGAACATAAAGGGGAATTCGATATGCGTGAAACGTCTGAGGGGTCCCACTCATCTTTATTTGTTTTAGATTACTTTGGGCTCGGAAAAGTTAGGGAGTGTGGACCGTGAACACACCCGCGGATTTATAAGGGATTTGCGAATAACAAACTTATGCTGCGATGCTGAAAAAAATAATCGCCAAGTTTTTCAATTCGAATTTGCAACTTTGTAGGCGATTTTCTTATCTATTTAGAGGTGTAAAATCTTTTTATGGAATTGAAATAGGTTAGGTATACCCAAATCATATTTATTCTACGAGCTACAGCGTCGATTATGTATTTCTGACTTCTGACACGCGCCTTTGTAAGCGGTCTAGTTCTAATAATGTCCTATTAGTATATCTTATATCAGCTAAGTGTAATCAATTATGTTACAATTGGTATCATTACACGAGGTAGCAAACAAACTCATATTCGATTTATTCACAGATATTTCTATTAAATTTAAATATATTGAATTCTTCCATTTCAACGTCTTAAAGAATTGAAGGTTTCAAATGACTAACATATTTTATCTCAAGGCGAGAATTCCAATAGAAATGGTGAGACAGACGTAAATTAAAAGAGAATGGATTGCTCGCGATACTCCTACTTACTTTCTGATATAAAAAGTGGAAGTCGAGTAATGTGATAGCTAAAGCCGCCGGCGCAGTCGATTTGAATATTTTATAGAGTCGCGGTATGACGGGAGTGCGATCTGCAAATAGGAAGAGCCGGTACCGGCTTTGTGTGAGCTAGTTACATAGCTTCGTTAGGCATTCTAAGCTTTTGTGTGCTTTAACACGCAGTAATAATTATCGTTACATGAAACAATAAATTATTACTTTCATGCCATTTATTTTTGCCTCAGGACTATGATGTCTGTGGCCTGGAGGGACTTTAACCCTATTATTGTGTTTGATACAAATATTTTAATGCTTTAGGTAATGTTGCTGTGAAATATGTAGTAGGTATAAATGGGATTTCTAAAAACTTTATTTAGCTACACAAAGTTTCTGCGAATGTAGATAATAATATCTTTTTCATTGAGATGAATATTATTAATATGCATGTCTACTCTATTGTATGCAGGTTTTATCCTGCGAATTCGAAATTAAATAACATCAAATATTATATTATATTTAATTTGTTCACGATTTCTATGTACTTCTAAGCATATTGCTACTATAAGTTGATATATTATATTTTATGCGTTCATTTCGTTAAAATTTCATAAAATCCCGAGATTATTTTCGATTCGGTGCACAAATCTCCCTGTCGGCTCGGTTGTATTTCGCAATTACCTTTTTAAATATATACATCGACCTTTTTGGAGACCTCGTAAAAGTCTGAAATCCGAGTACGGATTTGCCTAAACTACCTGCACTGAAATATGTACGCTCAATTCCTACTGTCATTTAAAGGGGAATTCCAGCATGCGACGTAAAAATATCACAAAACTATTTCGCAATTGACCTTTTGCAGTTTTGTTTGCTTCATGAGAGCTCTCGTATACCAACTGACCGCATTTACTATTTATTTGATTTTTCTATTTAGTTTGTAAATAACAATAGCAAAAAAATGCCCAAATTTTTTATTACTGAGGGCCCAGAAAGTAGCTACACTGCGCCATGGTATTTCAACAGTTTAAGTCATTATTAGCTTGCTAATAAATTCGTTAACTACCGGATTTATGCATTTTTTACATACACTGTAAAATAAAACACCATTGTGGGTATAAACATAAATCAACTATGATATAATTTAAATATGTAAATAAGGAGAACTAACAATTTGATCTGTATGGAAATTATAACAAAGTTTACGTCTTGATAACATAACTTTGGTAACACTCCGTTGATCATCTAACAACATACCTAACAAACTTTATAAGTTACGCATACAGATGCATGTATCCAAGTTGTAACACCTTTGAATAATAAGCGGCATATGATCGAGGAATGGGCCTCCTAGGATGTCGGAATTATGCGACAAATGTGCCAACTGTTAAAGCGTTTTACGACCGAAATGACGCTCCGAATCGGATTTGGATCACGTCCTCGAAGTGAAGACAGTTTGACGTGTTGTCGTCGACTTGCATAAATTTGCAAGATTAAGCAGGACCTCCGTAGTACGCTCACCCTAGATGCGGTCTGTACCTATTTACATAAATGTATTCCCTTTCTGCGCCCGGACTTCTCTAACCGCTGATATTTACAACGTAAATGTGCTCCACCTATTCTATCCTTTACATTCGACAAAAGCGGCAGGACGATTACGTACACCTACGTTAGTCGTTTACTACTAACTACTCGTGACTTGTTACAACATCTACTGATCGTCGAAAGCTCTAACTCTCACGGTTTCAATATAAGCGTTCACATTAAAAAACATACCAGTCTCTCAATATTAAACCAACTTAGATTTTTGAACAAAATGTAAAAAAATGAGAATCCACCAAGCTAAGGATATTAAAAGTTTTGATGATCGTGGTGTTTAGGGTACGGCAACTCATATTTGGCTTAATGGTTGGTAATTTTACGAGTGTTTAAATACAAGGATACACTCAAAGCTCGTTGACGTTTGTGTAAAACGGCGGTATGACTCTCTAGCATTCTGAAATTGTTTTTTACATGAAATAGTAAATCTAACCCTGTCATAACGTAAGCGTGTATGCAACGCATCTGTTATTTGGCTTCCTTTTAACATGTTAATGCAAATATTTGCATAGTTAGCTCCGTACTTATGGATTTGGGTCACTGCGATTTAATGTTTCGTATTAAATGTTGGGAGCATGTCAACTTTGTTATAACATCTTAATATGCTCTGATGAAGTAACATACAGTACAATGTTGATGTCGTTTAATATCCAACATTTCGATAATACCGATCACAGTTCAATTTCCATTTATTTAATTAATTTTTATATCATGTATTCCAGCATTTAATTAAGTAGGTATTTTGATTTAACACCGAAACACAATTCAAGATTACACATTTCTGTATTTTATTTACAACAGGCAAATTATTTTGTGAATTTGAATCAACTCACGGAATTCGCTTTATCGGACTGTGTCTGCGAGCGACACGGCTTTTGATACGTGATCGGAATGCTTCCCAATTATGGGAGCTTTAAGGAGTGACGCCCACCCGAGAGAAAATACTTCGGTATAGCGTTCAAGAGGTAAGCGGAGAAATTCTAATTGCTTAACGTTCTAAATCTAGGAATATAGAAATTCGTTAATTTAAGTCTGTAAGACATTTTCGAACCAATATAATAGAAATATTACAAAATTACAGGAGTAATATTTTCAAAACATGAAACCATTTAATCGTAGGTACCTACTTTAGTTGGAACTCACCGATATATATGTTTTTACTAGATTCTACTTATAATGTGTTACTTATATCTATTCTATGATATTATTTGACAGTCCCATTTATTTTAGCTTATGTACTATCTAAACTTACTCTTGTGTCTTTAATCCCTTTTCCTTTATATTTTGTCTCTTCGTTTAGTTCATGGCCCCTAAAACCATTAGCAGTAGCTTTTTATGGAATGCAATTTTCTTAATTACTTCCAACTCGTACTGAATGTTTTCAAACAAACGGATCACTGTCAGCCGCAATATTTGCTGTATCGCTTATGTGTACAAGCTGTACCTACAGTATGTTTTGATAACAGCTTTATGAAGAAAGGAAACACACACTGTTAGGTTTTCAGACAACAGTATTTGTTGATCATCATCATCAGTTTCAATTATTTATCCTAAATTTAATTAGTCATTATATTCAAGGCCATACATCTCGTTAATAATACACCAAAACATGCGTTGTAGTCTTCATAATCGTCACCAGCTCTTATACGTCCCCACTGCAGGGGCACGAGCCTGGCCTGATAACGAGGAGTTTTGACCATAGTCATAGTGCGGTTAAGCGGACTTTACATACACTTGAATGTAACATTTTGCGGTATCCTCACGATGTTTTCCATCATAGTAGTTGGACTTTATAAAAAATAAATAATATAAAGTCTATGTATGGCGCAGACTAAGTAGATAATAGTGGTACGGGCCACTGTACGTCTGAGTGAAAAAAGTTCAAAGGATTCAGCAGTGTCCTGTAACTAGAGACTACCCATTACATTTTTTCTTTTTATTCCTTTATCTCGTTTCAAGAATGTTCTGGCCATTAGGTCAGACGTTTATTTTTGACTTAATCTTGCTATTTTCATGTGACATCAGAGCCACATTGTTTGAATGTTGTTCTTTGAATTATATCAAATGATAACAACTGCCGATATTGTATACTTCCTTTTAAAGAGAACACAATAGTTAGATTTCCAAAATTGCTTATTATATTTTTATGTGAATAATAAATTAATTTATGAATATTTACGAATATCGCATGTATTATTCAGATTTCTTAACTAAACCCAATGCTTACCAATTCAAGGATGAATTAGGTACTACATAGTAACTATTTAGTAATTTCTAAATAGTTACTATGTAGTAACTATTTAGTAACTATTTAGTAATTTCTAAATAGTTACTATGTAGTACATTAAATTCAATGTTTTTATCACTCGCAGATCTCACAGCTTGGCATAGCTTAATATTCTTCTAAAATTAATAGCTAATTTTTTAAATATTTCTTAACATTTACTTAAATTAAATAGTTCAAATTAACCAGGGCCGATTTGTCTAAGTAAGTAAACTGATTCGATGGAAAAATCTAAAAACCGATGGACGGTCATCTATATTCGATAACTACTAAATGATAAGTCCTAATAATAGAACACTGGTCTCGGACATCTCCTCAAACTATTGATCCAAAGTTATTTCTGTAGCCACTGTAAGACGAATTTTATAATTGTATTAAACAAAAGCTCTTATAAATAGTCGGGCTCTAACGCTCGATGCAGAAAGCTGCATTAGCTGAGCTGCCAAAAAAATAATAGGATATCATTTACGTAATAAAACATATATTATAAAAAAATGGTTCAAAGGTAATTTATTATAAATAATGATAAAGGTGACATAACCAAAAGCAGCTATACAATTTCTATTTCTACGTGCGTTTGAAGACATACGAGTATGACAAACTCCAATTTACTCTTTGTCTCTGACGAGTGGTCAACAAAAGCATTTCTAGATGCAGGTGGTTGAAAATGCTTTCGTAAAAACCTTTTGTAGTGTGTTTGGTGCTTACCAAACAATAACATACATGATTCTTGCCATCGACTCTAAATCCTAGACAAAAGCCAATGTCTGTTAACGTGAACGCCTGAAATAGTTGATATGGAAGTACAATATGGGAGATATTACATGAGGAAATGTTGTCCATTATAACTCTTGTCTCTGGCCCTACTAGACAGTGGGAATTATATAATAGTCAGAAATGAAAAAAAAACTTTAAAGTTAAGTAATTATTTAAGAAAATTTTGTAACTAATAAACCCTTAACCTGTTGCTAATAGTAAAATGAAAGCTATTATTTAGGTCAGCTTTTACCTTGAAGTACCTACTGCGGTACTTTAGATCTCGTCGTAAAGTATACTTCAGTAATATGTACACAGTGCTTTAAAATGTAGGTACAGAGTGCTCTATAATGAATAGTCGTGCACGTTTCACGATTTTGACACAAGAGAAATATTCAAACAAAACATCAAACAACTGTATTTTAAACAAGAATTTCTTGCAATGTTATTATTACAAATATAAAAAAATGTGCTTTTAACTAAACTTAACTCTATTGAATTAATGGAACATACCTACCGAGCAACATCTAAATGTACCCCAAATTGAAAACCTCTAAGTCTATTATAGCAGTATGGTTTGTTTCAAGAAAATGCAAGCGTGTGCAATAGGGAAGTTTTATTATACTGCGCCCACTTCTGTATTAAGCGCGTACCTATTCGACGTATTTAGGTCACGACTAATTTAATTGGAAAATAAATTACTAGATAAATACTTTTCAGTCTCTATATTAGTCTTCAATGAGTTTGTAGTAGTAGTATACCTTTATAGGTAAATGTATATTAAAATTGTATATACACATTATGTAAAAATTAAGTAGGCAAACTGGTAAGATCGAGTACGGAAATGATAAAGACATTTGCATATGTGTCTGAGATAATTACAGTTATTAATAATGTGATAACTTTTTCCAATTAATAAGTAAGTGGTGTAACAGCAAACAGTATGCTATAAAATAAGAACATCATATGACAAATTGCGGTTTCAAAGTTGTAGTTCCTCAACGCTGCATCACGTTTTTATATTTACAGGTATGTACTCAGGAATTAAATTAAATACCAACACGGTAAAAGTAAATAAAATTCATAGTTAATATCTACCAACTACCACCGAAATTTGAATTTAAAACTTATCCGTGTGATAATATTATATTGTTATGTAAATTTTTATCTTCTCTTGGCTACGAGCCAGAGTATAGCGAACGCCTCAATTTACCCCATGGCTAAATTGAGCTCGCTCAAACCAAATAAGGCATGTCATAGACAATGAAACCAAATTAGTCACATATACCTATATAGTTCCTGTGAAATCAACGCCAACTCCTGAACACTGCACACGTTGCAATTTCAGTTCCACGTGTGGAATATCTTGCACATTTGTTGCATATTGTGTTGAGTGTGTAGCCTCAACATAATACATCACGTTTCGCCCGTGTTACCGCCAACTAAGGCCTGCACATAGAACGGACGCGCTCCAATATTGTGCTCTTAGACGCTTTATTGTACTGGATGTGCTTAGAATATTGGATGCCACCATTGCTCATCATTAAAGGACGTTATGTAAATCACCTTTTAGCAAGAAGTTAATAAATAAATAATTAGCAGTCTGACTAGACGGCTAATCATTTAAATATTCAAATATTCCCAACAAACCTGTATGACTATACAGGTTTGTTGGGAATATTTTGACGGAAGCACCGTTACTCTGCTCTTTTCCAGCTTGCTCATATGTAACTCCAAAACATAACATGATCAGATAACATGTTACAACTGCATATGCATATCGACGTTCTACAATCCATCTCGTATGATCGAAGTGTTTGTTTTTCATTAGTCCCTTCTATTTATTCTACGTCGTAGGCGGTACCAGAGAAAGGCGACTCGTCGTTGGCACGTGCCTCCAGACTGAATGTTTATTGCATTGAGATTGCGGCATAACTCGCCCTGGTTATAATAAGTGGAAATGTGAACGTCTTTCTAGATTTATATGGGCTTCAATGCTGTTGAAATCCACTGGCGACATTGAGCTCGCAAACAAATTTGCATATTAGATCTTAAAATATTCTGTTTCGAGAATAGCACTGTTTTACTGAAGCAATGTTAAATCATTATTTGAGACCTGGGTTGAATTTCTAATAAATAAAGTCATGTAATAAAATAAAATGTGTCCGTCTTAAGCTAAATACAGAATCGATTTTTGGCTGTCTTGTGACACAAGATATCAAACACAAACACAAGCAGGTTAACACAAATCAGTTAAAAAGCCTTCTACATGTCTAAAATGGAATAACTAATTCTTCTACCTGCATGTAATGTACCTAATAATAACATCAATATGATTATTTATAATTTATGGGATAAACATACCCAAACCCATAATTAAATGATAAATTTAATGAACAGGAAATACATTAATATACATTGTTTGTGATACTGGTATGTTAGATTAGAAACTGTATGTGTTTTTTTATAAATAATTATTACCTTAAAAACATGAGTAGGTACAACTTCCTCATCCGCATAAAAATGAAATAAAAATATTTTGTTTATTATTTCACCACAAAAATATGTATAAGAAAATTGATAAGAATTCATGCCAACGAATATCACGATTCAACGAACAAGGCTTACAAAGGTGACATTAAAAAGTATCAGCCGGTAGAAATTTGGAACCTCGCCTATTAATTCTCTTCGGTGAAAAATTCTAGAAGCAATTCGCTTGATTTTCTCTTACAAGCTTGTGAAACGTTTTTTTCCTTTCCCTTCTTTGCACAACAAAGGAACGGGGGTTTTGTAAGCGGCAACGGGAACGACACAGGGTTGGTTTTAATCCGGCATGTCGCGTTTTACGTGATGCTTGTGTCAATATAATTTAAAATTGTATGTGGTACCTTGTAAATAAACGTTCGGCGAGCGCACGTTTCTTATTGTACACAATTTGTCTTTTAATGGAGGTAATTTGAGTTTGTGCATTATAATGTCTTTTGAATTTAGTACATACAAAAGTACGTTATTAAAATGATGGTGGATTTTTTAACACGTTCTTATTGGATTTCTGTTTATACTGTAATATTCTACAATGATGTTGCATGTAATACATTTTGGGAATATGTTAAAGGTCTACTATGAAGAGCCAAGGAATCCTAGGACTCCTGCTGTGCTCATTTATTATCCTCATTACCATCACATTCACACAAGTCCCTCGTCTTCGCTTAGTTTAAACTGTTAGTTTGCAGTACATAGAGTTTTAATCTACGCTTATATGGTTATGGTCTCCGAGGTAGGAGGTGAGTTGCAGTCTGTATAATCAAGTTTACGTACCGGCGGCAAACGAAGCCTGCAAGTCAATTATGTACGTACACAGAGCTCATTATTTAGTAAACTAAACATATTTAGAGTTAGGTTAGGATTCGACTAATATTATAAATGCATAAGTTAGTTTATTTGTTTGTCCTTCCTTGGATCCGTATATCACAATATGATTGTAAAGGCAAATCAGAAATAATGGTACCAACTTTTATTCTAAAAAATATTATCGCTCTATAGAAGCTAAGCGACAGGGAAACGCATATAGCTTCTTATCTTGCATATAAATTATTTTGAATATTATTTTGATGTAATATACACTGACTATAGTAAATGTTTTGACCGCATCGATCATTCTATCCTACTTGATAAGCTAGCTGCAGCTGGAATACATGGTGACCTGTTTAGATGGTTCGTCTCATATATTGAAAATCGTAGCCAAGCTGTAGTGCTGAATGGATTTACTTCAAAACGGGTTCTCATTTCATCTGGAGTGCCCCAGGGTTCGTTATTGGGTCCATTGCTATTTATAATATTCGTTATAGACATAAAAAACTGTTTTCTTTATTCAAAAATTCTGTTATTTGCTGATGACATGAAGGTACTAAAGGTAGTCCGCAGTATTAGTGATGTTGAGGACCTACAGGCGGATCTACATAGATTTCAAGCTTACTGTCGACTGAACAAACTGGATCTCAATGTTTCTAAATGCTTTTACATGTCGTTTACACGTTGCCACCGAACAATTGGGATCGGGTATAATTTATTAAATCAAGATCTAGAAAAGGTGCACGAGATCAAAGACTTAGGTGTAGTCCACGACTCTAAGCTCCTATTTGATAAACACGTCGATTATATTGTCAAAAAGGCATCTAGGGCTTTAGGGTTCGTGTTACGTAGGTCATCAAGTTTCCGTAATATTAAAACAATTAAAATATTATACTGCACCTACGTACGAAGCCACCTAGAGTACGCGTCTCAGATTTGGAACCCTCAGTATGAATTGTACAAATCACGAATTGAACGCATTCAGGCAAGATTCCTTAGGCACCTGGACTTCAAAACTCATCAGCATTCTACTGATTACTCCCACAGATGTATAAGATATCACTTCCTACCTCTGGAAACCCGAAGAAATATAAGCGACGTTTGTTATCTTATGAATATTGCCCAAGGAAAAGTTGACAGTCCTGAATTGCTATCCAAAATAACCCTGAGAACGAATACTCTTAGACTGAGACAGAGAGCTATCTTTAGTATACCTTCAGCGAAGACCAAATATAGAGCAAACTCCTTTATCTTACGCGCTTGTAGAATAATAAATAATCTACCTTATGACATAGACCTGTTTTGTTCTAGCACTGCATCAACGAAGAAACTCATATCTAGTGACTTCTTCAACAACGATATGACCAAAAGCTAGTTTTTTTTTTGTTGTCATTTTCTATAAATATTTTCTTGTTTCCTTCTTTTCTTCAAAACGACACGTATCTGTAATATTTTCTATATAATGTAATTATCTTTTTTGCCTTGTACGAATAGCAAATGATTATCTATTGGTGGAGATTTATAAATGGCAGTTGTCAATATGCATGTTTAACCTATGGCTACTATTATGCTGTGAATCTTCCTAAAAGCTAATAAATAAATAAAAATAAATATTATCGTTCCTCAATTTGTTGATTAAATAAGAATGATTGATTTTAGTTATTAACACGGTTGTGTGAGATTTATTTACCATTAAATATCAAAATTAACTAATTAAACTTCATCTATTCTAATGTCAATATTTATTATTAATTTTGATTTTTTACTAAGTTTTAGTTCACAGATGAATCATGGATATTTTGGGCTATCGTAGGAGCTGCGCGCCATCTATGAACGAATTCAGTCACTTTATTTATTTGGCCACCATAAATGACAATGTGTTCGGATAAGTAGACAGTACTACGAGTGGACAGTCTGATTTGAAATTCCAATCAAATCCATAGACATGTGAATCGTTAAACTATTTATAGCATCATAGAGCCAAAGCTAAGCTTAATAGATCAATTTGACCTGAGGTCAGGAAACATTTATGCTTGACTCCATTCGATAGATGGCCAATGAGCAGATGACGTCATGGCATCATGTAACATAGTTACTTAGTCAGTGCTAAAGCTTAGCTTCTCTCAAAGGAAATCTATTTGATCAAGCACTACTCCTGTAATTTGTTTGAATAAAATATTATAAATTTTGTTGGCAGACGAAGCTGACAGTAAAAACCGATAAAAAACTATCCCACTAAAGTCGACGTGCAATTTTTTATGATTCTGCAATATGTTTAATCTCTTTGCGAATTGCTTTTATAACCCCCAACTGTATACTGTTTGTTTCAACTTAAATTAGGAAACTCGCTGAAATTTTTAAAAATGTCGCTGACCCACTACAAATGTGACATCATTTATGTGTTTTTATGAGTGCAGTTTTAACGCTGCGGTGAAAAATAAATGACCAGCATCCTGTGGCTTGTTTTTGTATGCTACACCAAAATGCACATTACTGATGAAAACACCACGTCCCTGACAGTTACATGTCGGCGGGCGAGCTGGCACAATACTTCGGATTCCCCTCACGTATCCCAGGACCGTTCCAGACAAAGCCAGATATCTGTCTACACTATGAATTTATTTTAAAAGCTAGCTTTCCCTGACGACTTGTTTGCAACTTGACGACTTTGTAATTAGTGCGCTTGGTATGGCGCTTCTTCGAATACAAAAGAGCACTTACTCAAGTAGGTACTTGCTTATTAATATTTTTAATTAAACTCATAAAGGAAATTGCATGTCTGGAAAAATTTGCGAAGTTGGCAGCCGCAGGAAATACGAACTGGGAGAGTGGTGTTGCTAATATAGGAAAGGTAAAGTATTAAGTTTAATCGATCACTTATTCGTATATTCTCAAAACCACAATATTTAAGGGTTAAGTACCATAGCGGTATAAATGGAACCCTTTTGGTGACATTACGGTGTCTATACTACTTTATAGACTACTTATATAGGTATATACCAGAACGTTATTTTGCTATTATTAAAACGTATATACCTACTGTTTCCATGACATAAAGTATTTTAAAGAAAAACTTAACCGTATGCATTTTATATATTGATTTATTTAACATATTTTGAATATCTATTTATGTATGTACTAGCTTCTGCCTGCGACTTCGTTCGCGTGGAATAGTTTCTTTGGGCTAACTCTAACTTTAACCCGCGACTTCGTTTACGTAGAAGGTTAGTATCTCGCAGACCTAACTGGTGCCACCGGCCTCGCGCCCTCACCCGCGCGCGCACAGTACGCGATAATTGTTTGCTGCTATGGTATTTTTAATTTGCGATATCTCCTAAGATATTCATTAAAGTCGAATGATTATTATTTTGGATAAGGATTAATATAATCTTTACAAAAACACCTTCACATATAATGCTTTATTTTAAAACAAATTTGGTTAGTATAAAAATGGTTATACTGAGTTGGCTCAGTTAAGATAGTCCTTAACAGATAGACATAGGTTGTCCCGGACTTTTTTTTAGTTCATTTAAAGGGTCATTTAAAGTCTGTCATACATCAGTCGAAAGTTATGAGGTAACAAACATAAAAAAAAATACCAGTCGTCGAATTGAGAACCTCCGTTTTTTTGAAGTCGTTTAAAAATAATCCATAGCATGATTTAGTATTCACGTGTGACGGCGCGATAGGTTATTTCATCTATAATTTTGGTGTTTCTATACCGATTTCTATGATTATTTTTTTATTGGATAGGTAATAATGTTAACTTTTTTAAATTAGGGATGAGTGAGAGTATTATAAACGCAAGAGTAAACAAATATAATCAGAATGCTCTGAACTGCTAAGCTATCAGGAGTTACACGTGTTATTGTGAGTCAACCATAAAAGATAGACATATGATGTTGCGGGATATTTTTTAGATAATTTTATGTAAAATGTTTCCGTCATACATGATTTCTATGTTACTGTAACCATTAAGGCTGCACACGCGACGGATGCTTAAAAAATGGAGTAATTTCTCCCGTTTTCCCAAAATTTCCTTTCACTACTCCGCTCCTATTGATTGTAGCGTGATGAAAAGTATCCTATAACCTGCCCAGGAGTATGAAGAATAATTGTACCAAGTTTCGTTAAAATCCGTCCAATAGTTTTTGTTTCTATAAGGAACATACAGACAGACAGACAGACAGACAGACAGACAGACAGACAGACAGACAGACAGACAAAAATTTTACTGATTGCATTTTTGGCATCAGTATCGATCACTAATCACCCCCTGATAGTTATTTTGAAAATATATTTCATGTACAGAATTGACCTCTCTACAGATTTATTATAAGTATAGATAAAATTAATACCTCCTTAAATCACCTACTTTGACATCTTGTCCATAGAACAATCATTGCTTTATTTGATAACAGATTGGACGCGTGTGACCTATGAATGTATTTACACAGTGTATTAAACAAAGTGTAAACACAGTGTATTTAACAAATCAATTGTTGTTCATTATTCATCTACCTATAAAATATATAAATAAAGTTATTAAGCATACCTACCTAAATTATAGTTATTTCCACGTCCGCTGAACTGATGACGTTAATTTATCATAATTATAATTACGTGTTGTGTTTACGTGCTCTTTGTGAATGTTTAATTAAATCCCGTAATCTGAATGCTCAGGAATATAGCGAAACAAACCTTTTAAGCTGGCCACGTTCACAGCCCCTATAATAATTATGTGTTTAAGTACGGTCGTTTAAAGCAGGAACATCTCAAAGAAAACTTCAAAGGGAACTACTTAGTTTGCACTTTTGCCCTCATTTATTCATACCGCTGAGTGTAAGCCTTAAAGCCAAGAAAACATAGACTATGCGATGTGACGTCTCATCGGCACTTCCTCTATATTGATAGAGCTAGATTCGGACCCTTGTTTTAAGCCTCGATTATTATTGAGTCTGTTAGGTGTTTAGATATCCGTTTCATTCATTATTTTTCCATTATAATTCTATAAAGTAGGTAAAAAATAACTGTTAAATGAGCTTTTAATTAAATCTAATTAAAACGATCTTGACATTAAATTATCCAAGATCCAGTACCTAAGCTTAATTGATTTTTTTAACTTATTAAAATAATGATTTATCTTAAAGGCTCATAAAACGTTTGTTATATCAGAATAAGTCCCCTGCGTATAATATTTCAGCTCGGTTTTAGTTGTTAAACCCATTATATCGCCCATAAAGATATTTCAGTGCTGTCAACCGTCATTTTGTCCGTCAGTTTATCGACGTCAAACAACAATAAAAGAAAGTTTCTATTTACCCGAGATCCGTTTTGAACCTCTCGATACGTGATCTAATCAAGAAAGGGTCCCCTGAATGTAGTTAATTAGGCAAATAGAAAGTTTTGGAATGCCGCTCCACGATTTCATGCCCCCCCTCACTCGCTGCAAATTTGTTTGTTTTCAAACATTGAATTTTCTCCGTCAATAGGCGTATTAGTCGCCTAAGCAACCTTAATCACAACGTACCTATATTACAGAGGATGCCAGTAAACAAGTTTGAGCCTGAAAAAGCTTTAAAACAGCTTTATATTTTCCGTAAAAAGTAATACCCTGGATACATTATCATAAAATATTTATTTCAAACAATTTATCTATATGTGTGAATGTTCCTTTCATTAATATGTATACTAATAATGTTAATGGAATTTGTTATAATAATAATAAATCTTGATTTCAGGCTACAAGGCCCATAGTATATATACCTTAAAAACTAAAAATCTTATGTAATATTTGTTATATATGTATTAGTTTTGTGATCTCTTTAACATTTAATAACATTCTCGTATCACAAGATATTTATGTAAATATTTTTTAATTTATAACTGAAGCAATGCTAAGCATGTAACTTTTGCGAGATGAAAAGCTTACTTTGTTTAAATGAAGCTTTAAGTGAGATTAAATTTGATTAAACGTGGGGTGATTATATAAATTTATTAACGAGGATTCTATGTTATTTATGACATAGACATAGCTTGCTTTTACACGTAGCGTCGCTTGCTCGTGTTTCGGGATTAAGCAAGGAATGGCATTAAGCTGTGGTGACCTAGTTAGGAGTGCGCCTACGTAACTCTTGAGGTCGTAAGTTCGATGCTATTAAGGTTTAAACCTACGTAACAGGGTATTTGCTAGAACATATTGAGCAGAAATCTTGTTTTTTTTTATATGCATACAGTGCTGAAAAAGATGAGTGGTTTGTTTAAATATTCATAGGTATTTTTACTATGCTCAAAAGAATGTACAAGAAATACAACTTTCAAAATGATAGAAAATGTATTGAAATTCGAGACACAACCTTCAAAAGGTAAGGTAGGTATTGAAACAAAGTTTTTTTCAGTATAGATTTTGTTCAGTTTAAGTCCCAGGAGAGCTTTTATAAAGATCAAAGCCAGTGAATTTCCCATCGATTTTAATATCTGTCTTATAATATAAATGTATATTTTAAATATAATAATATGTTTGGTACTTCGTACCTACTGAAATTATTGATTTTTCTCATTTGATAAAATAAAAACAAAATCTGATAAAAGTATTTTTGCAACGTTACAATATTTTTTTATTTATCAACTCGGCTTTTATTTAATTATGTAACAAAAAAATCATACCTAACCAGGGGATAAAATTTAGGTCAAATGTAAAACGAATTGCCGAGCCGGCACTTCGTCAGCTACGGACCGCTGACGCGACGTGAATACTCGCTAATGAACCGATGTTACACATTCAAAGGGAAGTTTTTCAACTAAGCTTTAATGTACCTATGGACGTACCGCGTACCTACAATTAAATGCACGTATTTGCAACATTTTATGTACAAGGTGAATTGCAAGTTAGCAAAGCTTTTGAGGTTAATTGCTTATGCAGAATAAAGAACACTTTCAAACAGAGGTATATTAAGGAGGTAGGGCGCAACGGATTCGTCCGTTCGAAATTGGAGCAGCCCGACTGGGGTAGTACCTCCACCTTACAGAAGACCGCAGCCAAATAACACTACATGTAGTGTGTGGTATAAAAAAAATATATATATTAATGAATCAAATTCTGAGCCAGCTACGATATATTTTTACGTCCAGAACATGTACCTCAGAGTCAGAAGATGAAAGTTTTAAAGTCAACCACTGTGTGTTTCACTAGTAGTAATGACAATGAAGTAGACAAGTGGTATTTTATTGCTAGTCACATAAATAAGTCAAAATTCACGCAGCGAGGCATGCAAAGGGTTGTGCTTAGAATTTCTAAATTTGAAATATAACCATAGGAAAACGAAAGATACTTATATAGCTTTATTTATTCATCTAATAACTATCGAATAATTAGGAGAGAACTTAACAACTTGATGAGAATTATAATTGAAATATTACTGAATAATTAATTAGTTGGGCTATTACAGATACTCGGTTATTACAACATTGGTGTTTAGACTTGCTATACCACCAAGCTAATGTACCGTATCTAAACTTGTGGAATGCATATTTATTTAATATTAATTTCATTTAATATTGATATAATATTTATCAGTTATCACTATACCCAGACTTCCATTTTCCCGGGATAAAAAGTAGCCTATGTCCTTTCTCAGGCTCTAGACTATCTGTGTACCAAATTTCATTAAAAAATCGGTTCAGTAGCGTGAAAGCGAGACAGACAGACATAGACTAGTTACTTTCGCATTTATAATATTAGTTAGGTTTGAACTCACAACTTGTGGCTGAAGAGTCAGGATTCAAGCCAATCAGTCAGACAAGGCAGTGGCAGTTATAGCTATTTTAGCTATGACGTAGACGCTCTACGAACAGCTACGAGTATCTATTAATATAATCTGGATATATTTATTTGAAAAGATTTATAATATTACGCAGAAGAAACACTGTGAAGTGATAGATCATGAAAAAACATCTCTAAGAGATTATATTTTATTTGGCGTCACAAAACATTTATAGCCTGCGTTTTAAATATAGGTAAGCGTGGTAGTTACCAATGACATTTCAGGAAACAAGTCTGAAAAGCCATCCAACCACCACTGAATTCTCGCTAATGATGCAAAACTTTATTCACAAAACTTACCAAGCCAAAATATTATATTTTGTTTTAATAAGAAGATTAAAACTAGTGAGTTATTTCAACGTTTGAAGCAGACGCAGGTACGAAGATACTAAAAATAAATTAAAATGATTGCGAATTTTATTATAATATAGAATATCAACTAAAAGTACAAAAATCAAAATGAAATCTTTTTTATTCAAATAGGCCTCAATAAAGCACTTATGAATAGTCACTATTAATGCTCGGTTCTGAAAGTTGTTTTTACTGCATGGAATTAAGGTAAGTGATATTGATACTATTACCTATTTCAATGTGTTTTTCTTTAAGTACGAACTTTTTTATAATGTTGTCCAGCTCCAAATCAATCCTAAAGATACTGTCATATACATATTTAATTTGCAAACAAACTGAAAGGCAAAAACAAAATCTGTCAACATAATTAGGTAATGGAAGAAATATAGATATCTTATTATCTCAAATAATTCCATGGGAACAAGAAATAAATTGCATAAAATCATATCGTATAATACAATTCTCGAATCATTTACCTCAAATAGACGTGACAAATAAAAAATGAGATTTCACAGATTATTTATTTATTACAATGTCATTCGAAACATAGTTTTTCCTATTATAGTGCGTAGTTTTTGTCAGAATACGTTGTAGGTTTGATTAAAGCAATAAATCGAGCGGAGCGGTTATCTGGGTGCAGCGCTTGGAATTAAGCGGCGACACTGGCGGGGATTCCCTCGTAAATTGCCACTCAAACCTCCTTTACTTAACATCTCATGGGATGTAATAAGGATATTTATACGGAGGGGCTAATTATCTTATCGCTGTTATAAAGTAAATAGTTTATTAGTCTGCATTGTGTACCTTTTTGGACGCCTTGGGTAGCAAAATAATAGCGGCCGTAGGTATTTTCTAAGCTGACTTTGAAAGTATTTTTTTAGGCTTGATCATGAGACTGAAAGACTGAGACTTTAATTTGAACACTATTAAATAAATTAAGTAGTTCAGTAAGTCTTTAAACGAATAAAAACATATTCTCTACACCCTCCAACAAGTTTGTAGCTCTCTGGTAATATAAGGTTGTCACGTTGAGTGGTCTTATTCATTTATAAAATTTCTGACAAGAAAATCGTTATATCTTTATTCCATCGAGCTACTGAAGTTCCCTTCTATATCGTCAATTATTCCTGCCTGAATTCGTTTGCGATTTACCATTCAATTTAGCGTATAAATAGGAGATAGCTTTCTCTTATTAAGGAAATACTTCGATATATTATTTTACTAGTGGCTCCCCGCGGTTTCACCCGCGTTCCCGGGATAAAAAGTAGCCTATGTGTTATTCCAGAACATATTCTAGCTCTGTGCCAAATTTCAAGCAGATCCCTTCAGCCGTTGGAGCGTGAAAGAGTAACAAACATCCATACATACAAACTTTCGCATTTATAATATTAGTAGGATTTTATTTCATCTAAAAGATACATGGCTAAAAGTTGGTAACTACATATTCTCATGAAGTTCTAGTTTTTTCAATATCCTGTCATTTAAGATCGTCAGTCGTTAAGATCAAATGCTTTTATTTGGCTCAATACTGTTGCTTAGTAAGAAATATATCTCAGGCTCAACGAAGCATTGAGAGTAATTTTATAGAGACCCGTTTAGACAAGGTAGGTCGCCTGATATGCTCTAATAAGTTACCACTACCATCATGTACCATATTCTACATAAAATACTCAAAATTATTTATAGAAATCACATGAAACTCAATGCAACTGATATTAAATCAAATCCTTTAATGGGCCCATTGACGCACACCGCAATAAAGTACGAGAGTAATATCGCTACTCACGCGAGAGCCCCCGCAAAGTGTGGGATGGGCCGAGACTCAAGAGGCCTCTGCCAAATCGAAATAAACAGGGGCATCATCGAATTCCCATTCCGTCCTTTACATTTGATTTATCTGTTGAGTGGGATCAACTTGAGGCGTAATTTATAGCAGCCGGTCGCGAGGGCCTCTTTCGCCGTTAATTCTGGCGACATGGCTAGATAACGCCCTTGACACCTCTGTTTAGGCAACACACTGAAAGTGTTACGGGCGGATTTTATTTCAGCTAGAATAAATCTGGTTCCGGATTTAGAACGTGACGCTTAAAATCTAGATTACCTAAATAAAAGCACACAGATTTATGTTTGTATTTGTAAGTAGAATGGAATTGATGTGTTAGCTATCTTCTACATAATAACGGATTTGATTTTCAATATTTACAGTAGACATGATAATTTTAATCACATATCACTAATCACCGACTCTTTTAATGTTCATTAAATCGACGATTTACTTCATATTATTCGGACAGTATCCTTAATAATCAACTCATATAATAACGAGAGTAGGATTACGTATTTGAATGTATGTTTGCTCGTTGACAAATACATATTATCTACAACGAGAGGGTTTCATTGTTTATTCTGTAAATCATCAATTGTTAATTAATTATATGTATGATAGTTATAAGAATTGTATGTTTGGTAAACCATTTTAACAAAAACCGAAAATTATTTGACCAATATATTAGTTTTTCCTGTGAACGTAATTGTTTGTTTTATGTATGTAGTGTCGAGCTAACTATGTAAGTTACAAATGATTTGAAGTAATATTCATAGATTGGTTTTGTAGTACCTACTTGAAGTTAGTCCAAAGACCTTATTACTAAATCTATAGATAGGATTAACAAAGTGTGCGGGTTTTTAAATTAAATCTATTTTGTTTAGAAACATTAATTGAAGCTAAAGAAAGTTACCTACTTATATTTCATTAAATTCTTATTTGCAAATTGAAATTGAAGTCTTTAATTCTACCCAACGTTCACGTGGAATGGCGAGCAACTTCCTAATTACTTAAAAGTTTTGCCATTTTACCTTTCTGTTGTGAATCTCGACTAATCGAGCAAAACTACCACGGTCTCGTTATTATGAGCTATTTCTGATTTTATAAGAAAATAATACCTCCAAATTTCAGGAAATAAAGGTTTTGTATGTTCATTTTTAGCAATAAAAGGTTGGTCTGAGTACCTAAGTGTCGTAATGATTAAGCTGGAATTGTATGTTAAGTATTCAAATATACAGAAGGTACCTATATAATGAAAACGTAGGTACCTTCCTATCGTAATAAATGGGTAAAATATATAAATTAAAGTATACCTTACTAATTAACGAAACAGTACCTACTCATGTTTCTATTCAATTAAGCAGATTTTTATTGCTATACCGGTGGCAGAAGCTAATTTATTTAACATACTAGTTGACCCGCGCAACTTCGTTAGCGTCACTTGCCCGTTTTTGCAACAGTTTTGATTGATGCTCCGCTCCTATTCGTCATAGCGTAATGATTTATACATAAAAACCTTCCTTAAAAATCACTCTATCTATAAAAAAACACCGCATCAAAATCCGTTGCGTAGTTTTAAAGATCTAAGCATACATAGGGACAGACAGACGGCGGATAGCGACTTTGTTTTATACTATGTAGTGATAAGTAAACAGAATGAAACAATATCTATAATAGATTGGACGTCCCCAGCTTGAAAATGGAAACATGAACTGCGGACTCGCCAGTGGGAATTAAGCAATAACAGAACAACAAAATAAACGCCCAAAGATAGAACACACAATACACACATTCTGAGGACAGGGTACTACTAAAAGTTTTCACATAAATCAGTGGGCTAACTTTATTCAAACGACTCTCTGGCGACATTCGTTCGGAATCCACGTCAAGCGAAACTTTATGTGGAGTAGCTTCTTTGTAAAAGTGCCGCGAGTTACTCCACTCCTTGGAGTTGGTTTGTCTCATGAACACGTATGTTACGACTGCTATCAACTTTAACATAAAACTGAACAAGGTGCGACGAGACCAGATACATTGCTTCGTTTCCATTTATCCTTTTATTACTATTCAATCTTCTGCAGTGTTGCTTATATTGTTGCATCTTGTGGTAGCGTAAGAAAGTGGAGTGTGTATCATTTATCTACCGTAGACAATTTCATCGACAGAGCACGTGGCAGGCAGTCCCTACAGAGTTTCTGCACGATGGACCATATTTACTTAAGTACAGACTTTATTCGCACTTTTGGGTTTAAAACACAAACTATGCCATTTACCGTCAAATTCACGACCAAAAAAATTAAATAACTGCTTGGGGTGATAAAATTACTTATTGGAAACACGTACGAATCACGTTAGTTCTATTGAGATAAAAAGCTTTTGCTAAACCTTAATCTTACCACTTTCATAGCCTTCAAATACCAACAAGTTTTCCATCAGCCCGGTGCTTTAGTTCATTAAAATTCATTTATCAGTCGACAGTAGCTCACCGGTTGGTCTAGGCGTGCGTTCATGCAGCCTAATCTGGAGCTAGCTGGGAACCTGTGGGAACCCCCGCACATGTTCAATTAAATTTTATCTGCACTCACCGCCGGATTCATATTGCGCCGCAACTGCTGCTTGGACCCATAATTGTCGGTCTGCTCACGGCTTTATTACTATAACTTTCTTTATTATAACAACTATACGTGGCAGTATTAAATAGGAAATCAGGGCTCTTCAGGACAAGAGTATCCATTGTGCATCCATGCAGCTGTTACAACAGTCGCTAATTACTAGTATAAACAAGAATTAGTAAATCGATTTAAGCTTAATTTGAGTAGTAAAGCCTCTGACCGTACAAATACAATCACTCCACTTTTATTATTACCTGGCTTTAGTTATTTCATAGTTCCCTACTGCTAAATACAATTCCCAACAAAAATTGCATCAAGCGTCTAACTGAACTACAAAATAATAAACTTCCTAAACTGCAAAACAATTACCTCGTCTGTGCTATTCAGTCTAGAATAAGTTATTTGAACTAGTCGAATAACTCGAATTTACATAAAGTATTTACGTTGAGTTTATGAATAAATAACTTTATCTTCTCGTGCCAGTTTTTATATGGAAAAGTGTAATCTGATTTTTCTAAGTCGAAGCGGGCGCATACCGTCAACGCAGGACGGCTCACAAACAGGATTTTAATAAAAGTTAATTTATTCAATAAAAGCCTTGGAGGTTCTGGGCCCGTATTTCGTATGAAAATGGAATTTGGATTCGTTTTGAAGGCGTCAATTGTCAACGGATATATTGAAATATAAATCTCACTAATATTATTAATGTGAAAGTTTAGTTGTTCGTGATTCCAAAACAAACAGATCAACGAATTACAATATAGACGATGCCTATATTGAGCTCAATTTGGTAGACACTATTTTTAAATTGAATAAATATTATGGAATTTTATAGAGGTGTGTGTTTATTTATGAAAAAAGTTAATCACTGACCGAAATCGTATCACCAACAGAACACTATGTGAATAAATACCTACTGTAAGTTTTGTCTAACGCGGAAAGACAAAACCGTAGAAAAGATCTGAAGATCTAAATATAATTGGATTCTAACCATGAGGAATTCATCTAGTTTTTAATTTCAAAAGTGCTTTGATATGAATAAACTTTAAACAGGAGAACGGTTTGTAAAGCATATGGAGTTTTAAATAAGTCAACGAAACTTGGGCTGGCAGTTTCGAGATAACAAAGAGTAAGTGCGGGTGAATCCGCCTCGAGAGGTCTTGCAGCAATGCCTACTGATTTATTTGAAAAGTTACATCTTAAAAGTATTCCCAAGTAAAAGTAGTAACCATATTCGGACAGTCACAAAACGCTCGAGGTTCAGATGTTTGGGAATGGGAACTCAGCAAGAAAGTTGTTTTAAAGTGTATTTTTGCGGCGAGAGTATTGAAGATAATATATTAATCAGGTTATATTTTTACACTTTTTGTTGTAACATTGATGATTTGATTAGTATATCTAATCTTCTAATATATAAAATTCTCGTGTCGCAGTGTTTGTGATTAAACTCCTCCGATACAAACATGCCATGTAAATCATCGATATCAAGATAGTCTATCGCGTCGATAATACCTTGAAGTACTCACTGCAAAGCTTCGGCACGTTGAAATACCGTTATAGCATGTTTTGATAAGTATCATAGACATAATACCCCACTTCACCCGCTCCACAGTGCTATGCAGACGAAATTGCCCTAAACACGCTCACGCTGCTTCGATACTTAGGATAGAATGCGTTATATTCTTGATTATCTTTGCACTCAATAATAAACTTTTGCGTTGTATTTTAAGTATAACACAAATGGGTTTCATTCTTTTTTTATCGGGCACGGAACTGCTTGGTGACCTTTGGATAGAGAGACGGGACGCCTACTTAATCAAGTCTTGATAATGCTTGACATTGAGTAGGTGCAAAAATAAAATAAAATGTAAAAATATATAAAGATATTAAAAAAATTCCATGTACCTACAGATTTGCAATTGCGAGTGTGGTAGTCGGCAATAGTTTCTTAAACACCCATTCAGTATCTAGCGCTGCTTCTATAACAATGTATGTATGTATGTTGTATATATATATTGTATATGTATATATATATATATTATATGTACCTATATATTGTTGTGGAATATATATATGTCTATATATTATGTACCTATTAATTATTACGGGAGCTGTTGCCGACTGTTCACGGTGCATGATCTTGTTGGTGGGTCTGTGATATAACAGTGCACACACGTAGTTTAGTTTAAGATAGATATTTAACATAGTCCATAAATTTGCATAAAAATAAAAATAATACATTTGTTAATAAATAAGTACAACCAGTGTAAACCATCCACGAGAACTACTGCCGACAAACTATTGCATAGTTTGGCAGAATTTTTAATATGTTTTGTGCTTAATTTATATGAAAAAAAAAAAAAAAAAAAAAAAAAAAAAGGTTATAAACAAATCTAGCTGTAAATAAATATGCCTATGCTGTCGCTCTGCGAATAATCGAGCGATGATTCCGAGTGATAAGTGCCTCCGAAGGTCTATATGAATACGTAAATATATTTCAAATTTATTCGATTCTGTATAAATCAATATATTTCGTATATCGATATTTTGTAGTGTCGTTACTACAGGAAGAACAGACAGCTTCGGCGTCATGCATGCTCACGACAATCACTATGTCTTGCCATTTACACCTCGATCTGCATTATCACCGGCTTAATCTCCGAATATGGAGCTTGCAGTAGTGCCACACAAGCTGACAGTGTCTTGTAGACATAAGACGAATTGATTATGTCTCATGTTGATGCGCATCGTGTCAAACATTATTCCTACCTTAGAAACGGGGTAGAAAATTCATCGACTTTGATATTTACCGATAAAATCTTGTGAATGGCTTTGTTATATTATTATGTATGAAACCGTTGAGTACTTACTCAACTTGTAATGGATTACTTTTAAGATTTATAAGGCGGTATTAAGACTGAAAAGGTATTATTTGAATTCACTTACAGTGTATAGTTAAATAAAAGCTTAAGTATAAATAACGCTACAAAATGATTTTAGTCAATCCTTTTGAATCTATTAGCGTATTCGGATAACAAACAAAACACAAAAACGAGGGTCTTTTTATGTTTTTAGATCCTAAAATACGTCAATAAATTCTTCTGCGATGTCTTAGTAAGGGTCCGCGAATACGGATATCGCCTACACAGCTAGTTAAGGGTCGATAGAGGGTCGATAGTTCACATACTCTAACAGTATGGCGGCATGTTTTACTGGTAAATTATTATCGATACGCATATGGCACTGCGGCGGATATACGCCAATAGAAACATTAAGTTTGATTTATATTGCGATCCATTACTGGTACGCTGTCGTCTTTGTAATATGGTGGTAATAAGACTTTATAATGTCACCCACTATTTAATTTATAGAGGTATAACATTATATTAATAATTAAATTGCTTGTTAAACTAAATAAGTATTTCAAAGTTTAGTATGCTTATGATAGAATTAAAAGTAGAGCAATTACAAGTTATGTTTAAGACACTTTAAAATTATATGTTAGGTGTGTTTTTACGCATAGTTTATTTAAATTATAGTGATTTAACGTAGTTTACGATAACCCGAGGGATCATACAAAAATTATTTATTGATGTAACTTATCACCTATGCATAAGTTACTAGTTTGAGTAAAAAAATCTCCAAAACAATATGCGCAGATTGTTTTATCATGCGAGAGTAAATTATTAGGTAGAACTTGCTTTTTAAGCTCTAGTTAGCTGCCATTATTGTTTGTCAGGTATTACGTTGTCATTTTGCAGGTTGTATCATAACAATCAAAGTGCGACCAGTAATTACGAGCGCGAATTACACAGCGCCACAGTACATTTATAAACAGTAGGATTATGGAATATAATTTCAGGTAGCACATTATCTATAATTTCAGCTCATTTATTATGAATATGTAACAAGCAATTTACCTTCGGGTGTGTATTAGATTGTCAAATCTACTTTTATTATTATGGATCCGTCACAATGGTTACAATATGTTAAGTAAATATCAAAAGTGTATACGTGCCTTCATCACGACGCGGCGACGCTTTGCTCCACACAGACAGTCTGTTTTGATTTCGATTCGAATCAGTTTCAAAGTCAGTTTTGATTAAGACTCGAAACACGAGTGTGGGTATTAGGATTTATCGATCCTGACGCGAAACTTGGATCAAAGCTAGTTTGAATTAGAAACATCGCAGGGTCCTAATCTGGGGCCGCAGTCTCGACTTGTCATCGCAAAGTTCCTACCGAAAATCGTTAACAAAAAAATTCGGTTGCCGTATCGAACTTAATGTCAAATGCAAATCTCTACTTGCGAGATAGCGAGCAATATCGTTAATTAATGCGTCGCTACGCTACCGAAAAAGTTATTCATAGTCCGGCATTTTTTTATGAAATATATTGGTTGTTGAAAAGTTTACTTGAATACAGGGAAATTTGGTATTTATGATTTTATCGAAATAATATCATTTATTTGAAAATTTTACAGTAACTAGATAAAACTTAAATTAAGCATATAGCTTTTTCATAAAAACTTACAATTAGTACAAAGCGTTTACCAGAATTTAATTAATTTATTATTTATCGAGGGACTATGATAGTTTACCACCTAGCAACACTATTTTATGTCAAATTTTATGAAAAAATATTTAAAATGTCATATCTTCTTGTCTCCGTATTACACGCAGAGTTAAAGAGAAAATCAGTTGCATGGCGTTGTTTCTTCATTTCAATAATGTTGCGGGACAGTGAAGCAGCCGCAGGCCCGAGCGGCCGCGGCGTCATGTAAGTACAACCTACAAATTTATACATTTGCGAATCTACTTTGTTGCTTTATTTTCATATGACACGTATAATGTTTATAATACAAAATTCTGATTCAAAACGAAATTACGAGAATTAATCAATTGGCACTAATTATCTTGAAGATTCGGCATCACGCTAGAGAATATTTCAAAGCATTTCGAGATACATAATACGTCTTTTTAATTACAGATGATAGCAGCTGCAACTCTACTGCAAGCAGAGGCTGAGGCTTTCTTAGCGCAAGCTGAGTTCAAGTTCAAGCTTAGGCATTTGTTATCAGACCTTGGCGGTGGATTTCAAAGATATAAATAAATATCTGTATATTTATGAAAATAATAAATATTTTAGAAATGTTTTATGGTTTATTATTACAAATACGTAAATCTAGTTTAATTCAATAAGAAATCTTTGTATTTGCTTTGCAGCAGCTCACCCAGTGCCGATTATTATTCCTGTAATTAAAGATAGATAGATAAGTAAGACACCTTAAACAAATGTAGTTATAAAATGTACATAAATAGGTGGACTGATGGACTTACCTTTATCCTATATTTTAATAAATTAATGATCCAAGATGGAACTAGGTAGATTACAATAAAATTACAATAAAAATCTGCTCAGAAATATATATTGAACCCCACTTTTATCTACTTATCTCTTCTAAAGGGAATAAGAAGATAATTTAGTCTAGCAAGGAAATAGACAAACATATTATAACTAAAGAAGGCACAATTACAGCTTATACATTTTATAAATGGTCCATGCAGTGATTGCTCACATATGCCTCTTCGTGCACATCCGAATTAGATTTATAATGTACTAAGAGTATTTGCTGTGCACCAATATCTTCATTCACCTACTACCTGCTCCTGGCGATGTACCAATGCTGTACATTTTAAGTATTTGTTGCTTTTTAACGCCTGAAAATTTTCAAAATTCAGAGTTTGCTTTCCTACCGATCGTACCGATCACTTTGCGGGCTTTCAAAAATCGACGCAATGTTTCATCGATTTTTCGGTAACTTACCGACGTCGGTCGATAGCTTTTTCAGTAGAGACTACCAAATATTGTTAAGTTCGGCTGTCAAAAATCGACGCAAAGTTTCATCGATTTTTCGGTAACTTACCGACGTCGGTCGATAACTTCATTAGTAGAGACTACCAAATATCGTTAAGTTCCGATTGACAGGACTTACCGACCGAATTCGGTCGCAAAGTTATCGAAATTTATGTCGAGACTGCGGCCTCTGGTGACGATTCGAAGTATGCAATTACGTTTCTGTAAATTAAGTTCGATTGTTTTCGAATACAGTGCTGTCGTTACTAAGGAGAACTAGGTACCTGAAAAAAAATCAAGGTAAAATTAAATACTATCTCGACTGTATTACCATAGTTGTTCCAGCTGGAGGTAGGAATCCATACCTCTGTTTACTTGTTGTCGTGGATACAGTAATTTATGTGTCACGCGGACACGGACCGCTGGCTGTAGTGCTCTATGCACGCGACTAATTTGCACCCGCCCAACTGAAAATAATTCTTCGCCTGCAAATGTAGTTTAAACGGTTCTTTTTTATTTTTGTTTGGAATGATCCAGATTTATTTGCCTTTGCGGTACGGGTGAAGCTTTTATTAAACATTCGATTTACTAAATTATAAGTATTATAAATTCGGAAGATTGTCAGGACAGATATTTGTTACTCATTCACCTAAATATATTAAAGGTATAGATGAAGGATTTAAAAATATACTGATAACAGGATTAAGTCCAAGAATTTAATCTCCTTATTTAAAGCGACAGCATTAATGAAACGTAAACATAACAGCGCTTATCCGTAATGCTATTGGAGATTATAATAACATTTTATTTTGAGACATTCCACAAATCTAACGTTTGATGAATTGATATTAATCGACCGGAAAACTGATAGCATTGTGTCTGAAATCAAAGAGTTTTAATCAAAAGCTTTATTTGTGAATAAATTTACTCGAACTTAAGTGAATAACGATGTTTGAGATAAACTCATCGAAATGTCATTTAAAGCCGGGGAAAATTTAGGAATTTATTTTGCGTTGGTATTCTAGTTCTTTTAGTAATTGGAAATTGAACAACAATATTTTGCTTTGGACTAACGGACTATATATACTACCCACTCGGTAGTTGCTTTTGTTACCTTCTTGAGTGAGTTAATTAATTTTATGTAAGCGCGTTGCGTGTAAGGGTTCTAGCACACAGCTAATGATGTTAATTTGCTCGTGTAGTGATATTACATCGACTACTTAATGAAGTTAATTCACTTCAACTGCCTTTCTACAACCTTTTTTAACCACGTATAAGAAATACTTCAAGCTTTTATTAGCTTTAGCAAGAAACCTAAAGAAAAAAAGTGTATATTAATTAAAATAAAAAGTAACTTTATAATTACTTTTGGTTCATTTATTTATTCGAAGTAGGATAATAGGTACTAGAATGGATAATACTCTAGAATATGTATTAAATAGATTTATGTTAGTACCTAATATTGATAAGAATCTGCCCTCCGATCAATATTAATAGTTTAGCTGTTAGAAATACAAAATACAACCAAAACTTATTTTTTCTATTGATACCTACTTGCATTTTATGATATACTTACAAGAAGTCGATAAGTTTTTGGCTGTGTCATTTATTATGCTTTTTTTTGGCAAGTGGTCGTTTCTATGTTCAAACAATGTAAAAACTTTTCACACCGTCCAACTAGCGTTGAAAAATGGCAGCGTAGCTTTTGGCCATCATAAATCAACAGGTTACATCAAAGCCATAACACTACGTCCTAGGTCTCGACAACTTTCCACTTTATGTGCCACAGGAATATTTGATAGCTCATCATTTATGTCAGTAACTCACTTTGACCGAAGTTTCAACTATGGTGTGATTTTGGATGTTTGAAGTCACCTGTAACATATTTGGGTATTCCCTTTGAAACAAAAAACGAAAAAGTGCGGCACGTGTAGGGAAATATATTTCTATTTCCTTATCTTTTAACCTTTCCTATTATTGACGATAATTTCAGGAATTTGGGACAAGAATGAGTGAATCGGTTTTATTTGTGCCATATGAAGGATACGCGGTGAAGCTAAAAAGTTGCGGAAAAAAATCTTTTTTTCATTGTTTTACTATTTGAGTATTTTGAGTACTTAAAATGCATTGTAGGATTCATATAATTTTCATTTACGTAATATAAATATATAATATACGGTTTTCCATGGAGTAATATAAAACTGTCTGTTTACATAAAAATTAATCTGTTACCAGATGACAGAGAATATTGTACCGCCATCAGGCATTAAATAAAGGTATTATCATTTGAATAGACTTTAATGCACGTTCATTGATTTATGTAAATTTTATGGCTCAAATTAATCTTTTTAAGTATGAATTTTTCACCGAGCCTACAATAGTGGTCTTGTTAGTAAAACCAATAGATCTTCTGTTACAAGTCGGAGGTGCGGGTACCCCCGTTGGGAAATTTAGCCGTAGCAGCCCCATTGTAGGTGGCCCTCGCCCTCCCGCGCTCCCTGTGCCCTCCCGCCCGCTGTCAACCGGATCGCTCCGTGCTCGTTTATTGTGTTTAAAAATAAACTTCAAATTTAGCTTCGGCTACATTGATTTTAGCGCTTCGGGCTGAGGTTACTTCAACCGAGGAAAGGTTAGGTTTGTGACTGACAAGTGATGGTAATTGGAAAAGGTACGCTTTAGGATAAATGGCAAAGTTAAATGTCGACAATTCAGTTATGTTATTTTTCTACCACCATATAATGACAATATAATTTTCTATACCCTACAAACTAATTAACAATTTAGTTACACAATTTGGATATTATGTTGTCCGTTCATTAAAAATATTTGTTTGAATTTGGGGCTTGATTTAAGACCAATTAATTAACCGCTTCAGCTATTATAAAGTAACAAATAAATGGTGATTCTGTCCGCGTTGTAACATGAAATAGCGGCCTTGTTTATAAATGTAGACGCTTTCAGAAATAATTACAATATAAGTTACAATACAGTTTAAGGTTTCGAATTCCGTTTAAGATAGATAATGATTGAGAAAGTGTACTTACTAAACTGCTTTATTCGCACGCTAAACATATAGCTATAAAGAAATAGTATTAAAGCGTTGGTATTTTAGTAATGCAAAAATATTATGTACCTTGACACATCATACATCATAGGTCCCATACCTATGTAATTAATACATTCTCATAACAAATTGTTTTCACTTCCCGCAGCAGGCATTAGAAGGCATATACATAAATCGTGACCGTAATAATTTGACTATGTTAAAAGCCCTCGTAGTTAGTACGGCGCCCTTAATTTTGTAATATCACAACGCAAATTTATGGGAAAATTTGACCGCATGATACGAACAAATCCTTCTAACAGCATGCCTGGGAAGTAAGGTGCGAAATATGGGCCCAATTTAAATTAGCTTTTGTAAATGACTTTTTATCTAAAAGTATCTCGAGTTCATTTTCCTATACTTATTCTGTATAACTACATCATAAGGTAAACCACTGGTTCTGGAGTCAGTTCCTATTATTTTCATAATGTTTTCAGGACTACATAAACAAGAGCTACGTATATAACCTCAAATTCTATCTTTGGCTGTTTATACATGCCTTTCAAATAAAATCGTCAAGACATATTAAGTACTAGCTGAGCCGCACAACTTCATTAGCGTCACTTGCCCGTTTTTGCAACATTTTTCATTAATGCTCCGCTCCTATTAGTCGTAACGATGCGTGTATAGCCTATCGAGGAAGGCTATATGCTATTATCTAAAACTTATAGGCTTTATAAGTCTTAGATAACACTGAAATATTTATTCAAATCAGACCAGTAGTTCCTGAGATTAGCGCGCTCAAGCAAACAAACAAACAAACTCTTCAGCTTTATATATTACTATAGAAGTATAGATATAAAAAATGACGGAGTTACTCGTACTCAATTATATAAATAACACACTCAATGGAAAAGTTACATAAATGTTTGACGCTGAATCACGAAGATATTTCTCCCTTGGGTAAATGGAAAAAAATACGGCTATTTGCTAGTGACATAATTAATCGGGAAGTAATTGGGTGAAAGTAACTACATTATTAATGAAATTTTCTTTGCCGCTCGTTCCACTCGATTATTGGGGTTTTTGTTCGCAACACAGAACCTTGACTTGTATAACTACTCATTACAGTCTTTAATTAAGGTTGCCTATGAATATTATAGTTCTAGCGTAAACAAACGATCACTCAATAATATTTGTAGGTACATAAAACAACGTTTTTTTAACTTCTTACAGATATTACTTCTTACTTAACAATATTTTTATACTATTATAATATAATATCAAATATATGAAGAATACAAATGAAGTGAAGGTGTGGGGTTCAATAACACAACGTTAGAAATTTGGTACTTAAAATGTTAATGAATTAAAACATTTTTAGGCAAATTTGTTTATTTATTAAGGGCTTAATCGAGAGGTAGATAATATTGAAATATAACAAAAGTAAATAATCTTAACATAAATCTTTGTTTTTATAACACACTAGCTGCCTCGTAGTTCATAAAATATAGCCTATGTTACTCGGGGATAATGTAGCTTTCCAAAGGTGAAAGAATTTTTGAAATCGGTCCAGTAGTTTCGGAGCCTATTCGTTACAAACAAACAAACAAACAAACAAACAAACAAACAAACAAATCTTTCCTCTTTATAATATTAGTATAGAAAACAATAATTAAACTAAGTAATTTATTCCAACCAAATAAATTTAAACACACAGTCTAAAAAAAATGAAAAAAAATTCTATTACCCGTATTTCATGCAAAACTAAGGCCAGTCAGTATATACGAGTAGTCGTGGGATTTGCCCACAATAGTAGCATTCTGTCGGCCTTTGTGCTTTGAGACACACTCATCAGCGAGCATAACATACAATGAATTAAAGCAAAAACATTTCTGAAACTCTCCAGTTATTTATTAAGTAGGTACGGTATGGATAAGTAAGTAAGTAGGTACATAACCATTTTATGCAACATGGGAAATAAACATAATTTAAAAGGCCGTAAACAAAATTAACATATATTTAAGCATACAAACCCTGCCAAGTTCACACCTTCCTTCACATTAAGTAATACCGCTAATGTACTCAAGACTGCCAACTTTTAAGTATTCCGGTAGCATTCCCGTTGGCATAAATTTAACGATCCACCAAGTCGTAAGCAGCTCACATTGCAAACAAAGAACAATATAAAACCTCGTTACAGACTCTGAGAACCTATTTTCACTTAGCATCACACTATTCTATCGCTGACATGAAGTTGTAAAAGCGACCGTAAAAATATGTACTTTGTATGCCAATATAAAATAAATATCGTAAAATAAATTGTACGTAAGATAAGAATGGAAGTTGTAAACATGATATATGAAATTTATGATAATATCAAAGTGTAGTTGTACCTACGTTCAAAATACTTCGAATGTTATAGGTACATAGATGAAACTTTAACAGTAGGTACACTATCAAGTAGGTATTTATATTAAACTAGTAGGTATATATTTACATAGCATAATATTATAATATAAGCAAAATGTTTTGTGTAATCACTTTTGGGAAAATAATAGTTATTTGTTATACAAGAGTGCAAAGTTGCTTTTTAACCGCGTGTTCAATTTTGATGACCGAGCAAGCGAAGGATTCTAAAATTGAATCACGAGCGCAGCGAGTGATTCAAAATTAGAATCCTGAGCGTTAGCGAGGGAATCAAAAGAGCACGAGGTGAAAAATCTTTGCACTCGAGTGCAACACGTAACTTTTCATTCCACCTCAGCGAGGAAATGACTAAATGCAAAAAAAAAAAAACGTTTTTTCACTTGTTTTCAAGTTTCTTGTTTTTAATATAAGGTTTAACAATGACGTGAAAAAATGCCGCGTAAAGAACCGCGTACAAAGCAAATGGAAAAAAGAACACCAAGAAGGTGCCGAGTCTGAGTTTTTCACAAATTAAAAAAAAGTTGTATGATATATTCGGCACCATAGAGGTAGCAGTAAATAGGTTTAATGTTTTTTTTTAATTCACAAACTTAGTGCACACGATGTTCCAAATTCAATTTACTTTATCCTCTAGAGAATAAAAACGGCTTTTCCACTCAGATATTGAAGATTAAAAATACTCTTTCCGAGATGGTGGGATGAAAAGATTATTATTATTATTATTATAGTTTAGTTATTAAAAAAATCAATCAACTTTTTAATAAAGTAATATTATTATTTCAGCTCAGAATTGTAAATGGTTATGATCTGAGAATTTCTGCGTCATGATATGATGCGCGACCTCCATTATCCACTCGTCACGTGATGAATGACCCAAACAGTGACATAAAACAGCGTGAAGATGATAAATGCTCACAATAATTATTCCACCAACTCCCGACTAGTGGCAAGTCAGTCACTAGCCTACTGTGTTTATATTTCTAAATTATAGAGGCTGTGGTTTAAGCGTTATATTAAATCATAACAAATCAACTTTAAAACCTCATTCTTAAAAAATGCTCGATCGTTACTACGATATAGCATATTATCAATGTTACTTTTCTGCCTTTATTTTTATTATTATTATTCAAAGTGGTTTTTAACTCGAAAATGTAAGTAAAAATTTAATGCAAAGAAAACAGTGCATCCCAGAATTTTAAATCACATTTTATTCAATTTTCTCATTCCGTAGTACTTATCGTAGACGTCAGCAATGTTGGAGCACTTCATTTAAATTAAATTAATATAAGTATTACATTGAGTTAGTTTTTTCAAAGAAGTATATTTACTGTAGGTATATAATTGTATTGATTTCTCAGTTTAGAATTGCTTTTCACAATGTTTTCTTGCCGCGTAGCACCCACTCATAAAGTCGATCGTAGCTGACCGCTACAATGTAGTACTCCTACGTGAATATTTTTCGTAGTTCACACGATTGTAGTTGCTGCGATATAAAATAATATATTTAAGTTTATTTTGTTCCGCAGAAATAGGTATATATCCTTTGAACTCCCAGTTGTATATTAAATGGTATAAAAATATATGAAAACCTAAAAAAATGTTCTTTTCCAGTCTTTCTCAATATATATGAACATCGATCAATACCTTTAACAATATTTGAGTATTTGACAGGAAATTTAATTCACATCCTTAGACGGCAGTGACGTCTGTTAATGGTGTTTGGGCTCGTTAGCGCTCCCTTGCCAAGGATTCTATAGTAATCCGATTTCATTGCTAGTTCCGACAAATTTGCGGTCCGTTGAGCCGTTGCCACACGCCCAGCAATGGCCCACCACGATTCTAACCGACGATGGATTATCGCCTATCCCCCTCACACCTATCACGGTAGAGCAAGACATAGCAGTGATTAAAGAGCTCGTTTTCTGTTACGATATGGGCAAGTTGTTGGAGGATGTCCAGCATAAACACACTCATGTTAATCTACTCAAAGGGAGCCATTTTGTACAATGATCGAAAAGGTTTAATACAACCGAACAGATTTTCGGCCTAAGTGTGATTCACGTAAATTGAATTAGAAATAGAATCAGGTGTTTTATTCATGAGGGGTTTGGGTGCTGCGTTTCAGAAATCACTAATCTACTTCGACATTACTGTTTGAATTATTTGGACTTAATCCTATGTTACCTTTGGTGTAAATTAAATATTAGTGGTTTACTTATCCAAGTGTCTGCCAAGTAAATTATTATTATACGCGTTGACAACCAAAATGAATTATTAACTAGTTGAGCGTCAGCGTGGCGTAATAACACTGTTATTATAATATTATTTAAGTAGGTACTAAAAGTTCGCCCCAAATATTTCCTGTTACCAGCATTTTTTTTTTGATATTATTGAAATAAGAAGTAATAATACCTACCTGACAGGATCCATACAGTAATATTCCATTTATTTTTTCATAGAAATCCAATTATAATCTCTATGTGGTTCAATCAACGTGTTCACTATACGTTCATATAAATAACGAATGTTACAATATAGTCATTTATGCAGTGGTGATATTAGTGATGGTGGTATTAGTGGAGGGATGTGAAGCTTCAATATGTAAGGCAACACGACCTCAATAGGTTTCAATTCACCACTCCTCGATTACTAAGGATCATAGGCGTCCATCATTATGAATTCGTGATTAGCCCCACTCAATTCGGTAGCCGTGAGACAGACTGTAGTGGTAATCTGTTCCTTGCGTGACCCGCCCGCCGCTTCAATTAACAAAATGGATAATACCGAACGCGACAAGGCGACAAAATTATATTCGTGATAAATTAATGAATCACACTTCTTGTGTCTGGGGGACTGAATTATAATTAGCCCTTATTATTCGAAATACTCAACGTTTTATTATGGAAAATAGTGTATATCTACAAACAACTTACACATTATAAAAGGATTTCTACTATTTATGATGGTGCTGTATGATGTTCAACTCAAAAAGTCAGTTGGACTGGTATTTCAAATTATTACCATAATTTTCCAACCAAATAACACCCAAAATTATCGAATAAAATTCGCCCCAAGGCACGCGCGCATTGCTCTATAAAGTCACCAACACACACAGAGGACTTCCAAAATAAACAAACGAGCGAAAATTTTACCGCTTTAGCTGTCGAAAGCAGCCGCCGGTTGAACACAATGCACGACAAGGGACGATGAAAAGTGCCGTAGTCGCGTTGCAAATTAGCGCATTCGACCAGTCACCCGAATCCCGGCTGTCCGTCCGCGTGCCACACCATTTGCTTTCCAACAATTTCACCGCACGCACACTAGCTCAACTAAAATTCGTTCATTAATCAGCTACGGCATTGTAAAAGCAAACTGATCGCTTATAAAGCCACGGTGTTTTGCGTTCGATTGGATATGGATCGGGAATGCGTAGCGATTAGTGGACTACCTACCTGCACTAAGCTGTTCGACCTGCACTAATTTAGAAATTGAAATGCTTACTTGACGTAGATAGGTGTATACCATATAATATAACGTTACTGAAAAAAATACCTTGTATGTATGTTATTAAAGTTTACTTTTAAAGATAGGGCGATTAGTATTTATGTCGATTCTTTAGAAAATTAATCCTACATTGAAAAATTTTGGTACATATTCCCGAGCTACTTGCTATAAAAAAATGTGCAAACGAAGAAGGCACTTGCATTGGTGGGTTGGTACTTAACTAATTAAAAGTAAAAGTACGTGTTGGCAATGGAGAATCTTCCGGGAATGTTGCCAGCTAACGTTTTGACGTCTGCTACTGACAAGTTTAACGTTGTATATAATTTACCTGAGAGAACAGAGTTCCACTAAATTACACAACAACAAGAATAATGAGCTAAATTAACTTTGTTAATATGGCCCTTGCTTTATACTTGGGCTTATTTTAATGTTTCAAAAGTATTTTGCATGTCGTTAAAATGCATTAAGAGTTACAAAGGATACTGAAAAACGTAGAGATATTGAACTTCCTCAAAGGAGCCCGGACAATACTACCGCAATTTGTTCGTATCATCGAGATAAGGGTTGGTTTATACAACACAGACGATTTTCATTTAGGTACTACTTCAATTTCTCATCGCAGTCCTCGGGTAAATACATTTTCTTTGACGTCCGTAAAGAGGTTGTAAGTCACAAAATAAGAAACTGCAAATAGAATACAATCACAGTAAGTGCACTTTTAAGCCGGTTCAGTCGGTTATTTCTGAAGATGTCTCTCTAACTTTTTATTTGAAGTATTGTACCTAATTACTATTATTTTTTACTACTTAAACTTATCTTTTTATGCATTTTTTTTTTAACGTGACAACGTCTTATAAATTGGTTTGCCGGGTGACACTTCAAGAAACTGCGTTACGCTCCGCTCATGTTATGCGCTCACAATGAGAGCGAGTGAGAGGCACGCGTCCCTTCCACTCGGGCATGGTTAGCCCGCCTAATGGTTGTCACGTAAAACTTTCGCCCGTATACCGACTTTACAGGCAACCAATTTTTTTTTTGAGGATGAACCATAAGGTTCATAAGGTAAAGGTATTTAAAGTTTATGTTAGATACCTAACATTTTAACAACTGAAATAAGCCTTATGTACATACCACACATAACAGAATATTTGAAATGTGCTGTGGCAGCAAATCTAAAATAATTCCACAGTAAAAAAATGCTAGAGGTATAACTTGTCGATTCTGTCTAGCCGTGGAGTCGGAATAGATCTGATATTCGAATATATCGCTAATGCGAGTATTCCATCTCACGGTTGGACGGACGATGCATATTTGATTTGTTTCCAATTTGCACTGTGTACTCGTAGGTAGAACGCTGGAGCGTGCCACAAAAAATATTGTTCGGATCATGCGCCTACTACGTGCATTTTGCACCGAAACTGTTATTGGTGAACAAAATGTCCATGGATAACCCATTAATATTGAATTCGATTGAAAATTGAGCTGGTAACTTATTGGTTGTTGTTTTTTACTGGAAATTATTCGATTGTTTTCACGGCAGTTGGTTGTTTTAAATGAAACTTGCAAGCTGAAAGCTGCAAATAGGTTTGCAGGTGAATTTAATTTTTCCTGCAAACTGTATAATGGGGTGGCAGCCACCGGGTTTGAATTATGCTGTCTCTATTCACCGCCAGGACATGTATATATTTGAATAGTCAACACAGCTTTCTGCACAATCGTACTGGGATATGTGATGGTCGTCACGATAATAAATGTGGTTGTGAGCCAATCTGTGTGCCTGTTTGCACTGGCTTCGAACAATTGCTATAGGTTGGTAGGAAGGTACTACAAACAATGGAATATTCGCATTCTGTTTCATTACATCGTTTACTTACATTCAATATTTTCGTGTCTGTGTTCCTTACATGTCATTTATATATGAACGTTCATATTGATTTGAAATAAAGGCAACTATGTTTTTGTATAAAAACACTGTAGCAATTCCTTCGCAACTGTAACGAGTATTTGTATTATCCCAGTAATGTCGTTATTTTTGTAATCATTGCGATAATGGAGTGCTCGTGATAAAACTCGTGAGCAGTACGCAGTAACTGTTGATACAGCCACGTCCGGGCCTTCCGTTCTCTATATTCGTTGTGTATAGATAGGAAATGGGAGAGATGCCGACGAAATAGCCTCACGATCCGTTTTGGTCGTGAATGCAAATTAATCTCTCTAGCCGCTCGCCAATCGCCTGTACTGTCTTCTGACGTTGAATACCAAAAGCTATGTACTAATAGTACTACTAATCCGTGCGGTTGTGACAAAATAGTACGATATGGAAATCATGTTTGATAGAAAACAAAGGCGTTGACATACAATATAATATATAGAATGGATTTACGATTATTTAAAATCAATAAAGTATCTAATTGAAGAACTTTGATGAAGAAAATTAGCTTTTTAAATGACAAATAAACACAAATTGTGGAGCAGTTGATGGGCCGTGATGAGCTTCAAAATAGCCATATCTGCATACCATTGACATTTATTATGTAAAGTATGTGAAAAACTGTTTCTTGTTATTTTGTAGATTCTCGCTTAACGATAAATTTTCACTTCTAATTTTTTTATAAGAAAATGTCGGGCAGAAAAGTAACGTTAATGGCTGTTTGGACCTTCTTAATTTAAGTAAATTATAACAATGGTTGCTCAGTATTGACTTTGATTGCTTTGACAAAGTGGGTTCAAATCTCACAAGTAACGTGTAGTAAGCTTGATTGGTTCATTGTTCTACAGGATGATCAAGTTATTGCACTTGAGAACCTGTTACCATCCAGGCTTTGTGTAAGTTAGACACACATTGGCAATCCTCCATGATAATAATATAATTTTAGCACTAGGTTGCTGCCACTTACAATACAGACTTGTTCTTACCAAGAATGAAAATTAGCATACAACATGCATGAGCGTTGTCTAATTTAATTAACATGCATCGTTTCATAATTAGAAGCTTAAAATTCTAGCATTTTGTTTCACGCGTTAAGCGTTCGTAGATACTTTTTTTTACAATAAAACTCTCCTCACAGCATAGTTTGAGTTCGTTTCGCCTTTGTTAAGAAAGTTTATAAATCGATAGTGTATTAACAAAGTTCACATTGTTTTTATATGATAAAAATAACTCGCTAATTTTCACATAATTCGTTACACGTTAACCCACCTTAGCATTTACATTAAATTTTAATCTTGTGCGCCTTATTCAAGCAGGTAGATTGCTACAGAATCTTTCTCGGTAATATTCATTAGCAAATATGGGATAGGTTGGGACGCAGCCTCTCTAATATGAATAAAATTTACATCTGCTTTTTCACTTCAACCGTGTTCTCGGTATATCAGAACTCTTGCTTTCGTAAATAAAGTTAGGAACTTCTTGTGTTTGAATACAAGTTCTAAACGTTTTTATTTTTTGATGTTATATTCTGTACCTACTTTACACATAAACTTAAAACAAAAATAGTTTGTTCTACAATTTTTGTATTTAAAAAAAACTAACGAGAGATCAATACATACCTATATGAATGAAGACAGAAGAACGCTCAACCAAAAAAAACAAGGAAAATACGGAAGCATTCGTCGCGTTCGCCTGAAAACTTCAATCAGTGGCGTTGTCAAACAATTTACGTGTGTGAATGGGCAAGGTGAGCCGTGCAATTTCTTGTCGAATCGTCTCGCGCCGCGGCGTCGCGCCCGTCGCGTCGCACGGTGCGCCGTTCGGCTGATGTTCGCCTTTTCAGCTAAAGTGACGAAACATGTCTCGAGGCACACGAACTGTTTGCATTACACTCACGTACAGTCACGTACAGTCTCGTACAGTCTCCGCGACCACGTCACTGACGATATTCCAAAATAATGTGTGATTCCACGAATAAATTTATCGCGACGAGGGTGGAAAAGTAAAACCCAATAGTTGCACTGATCGATCTGCAATGCGCGATTCTGGATTCATGTTGCCGAGCAAACAATTCACCGTGATACCTTAATCTGCGCTGCTACGGTTTGTTCAAAGTTTTTAAATAAATCATTCTTTGTCTAGCTTATTCAAATATTTAATGTTTGAACATTTCTATAGGGATACTGTCCATCTAAAGGCCATTGTTTTGCTTATACCTACTATATAATCTGTTGTTATGATGCAAGGGTCTGTTCAGACGTGTAAAATTACTTTAGTTAGTTTTATCTAACATGTTATAAGCAAAAAGCCTTATAAAGATAAAGATACTCACTTTGAACTGCCTAAAGCTATTATGATTGGTAAAAGAATATGATCTTTCAAACTAATAGTGCACTTAAAGTATTTTCTGAAAAGTAATTACACGTTTTTATAAAAGGTGATTTATTCAATAAAATCTCTTTGTCGGCATGCCATCGTAACGAATGGAAAATGGAATATTGATGTTACCAGAACGGATTTTAATTTTCCACTTTTAAAATATGCCAATTCATTTATCACTCAACTGTAAGTGATTATTTTTTATCAATTTTTTTTAATGTTATTGATAATATTTTAATACATTGTACGAGGTAATTCAGAAATAAACTATCTAACTTAAAACTCAAGGCAATTTGTATTTATGTGTACTTATATATTTTTTTCATTAACAATTTGAATTATAATTATAATCTACGATGAATAGCCTATATTTTATTGGATATACATACGATGAAGAGCATAAATCTAGTAATAGGTATGTTATGAATAGGCGTTTGACATGTCTGTATGAAATTATAGCAGGCATATCGATATTAACTGCGTAGTGGTGGCAATAATCTATGTGAAATGACGTAATATTCCCGCAGACATGTTTTATCAAAAGCATTCAGTCTTGTAATATAGAGACATCTTCCGTCTTATTCCAAAACAAGGTCTAAATTTAGTACTAGGTTTATTACCAGGTTTCAACCATGACTAAATAAAACGTTATTATAAAATGAAGTTTATCACTAGTTCAAGAACTATCTATGGTACTAAAGTTAGTCCGCCAAGACCCCTAGTTTAACTTTGGTACTTTTTTTATTTGAGGTTACCTTTGGTTATTCTTGTGTCTTTTTATTTACAAATCTCTAAAAAATGGATTTTAATATGATTGATTTCATGGATTAAGAAGATTTGGATATGCTAGAGACGCCTCGGCGTCTTTACAGACATCGTCATCGTGTGAATCCATTTGAATTGAGTGACGAAGATTTTCGATACAAGTAAAGGAGAAACAGAAAATAGTCGATGTTTTACGTGAAGACTTATCTCACGGACTTGCCTTCTAAAATATGTGCCGATTCAGCTAAAAGTTGACGTAATATTTCCTTTAATAAATAATATGCGTTAGGTTGTTATAATTGAAAAATGATGATAAAAAAGCATCGGAAAATCCAGAATGAACTCCAGAATGAACTCCAGTTTTCACCCCTTTTTTCTTTTGTTGTTCAATTTTTGGGATTTTTTTAGCTCACTTTTACACGACAATATGAGAACAGTAATACGAAAAACAATTAATTAAGTCTATTCGGATAAAAGGTCTTAAATTACGAGGGCCGCCGCCAAAATAATTCACTCCATTTTACGCTAGAGGTGTTAAATAATATGACAACTTCATTTGAAAAACTCATCATAAATATACAAGTTATGATTGTTCATCATATTGTACCCTTAGCAAAAATAAATTTATAACATATTTCTGTATTGATAAATAATTATTTATTGATTTTAAATCATAGGATAATAACATTATTTATAAAAACGGAACGTTGCTTCAAATAAAGAATGTATGAACGAATGAAATAATGCTATTTTTGTTTCTTATCTGTGGATATTATTTGAACCATGGACTTTCTTTGGTACTAACTGGTCCTCGGATAATCTTCGTTTTGTAATCGGAACACATTTAAACCTTGGTTTTAACTTTAATACCGTAACAATCCTAGACTTGTTGGTCGTGGTTTAAACCAGTACCAACTCATGTTTTTGTGATAAGACCGCTTGAGTTTAGTTGTCAACATTAAACTGTAATTACAAACCTACAAACTGGTGTTAATAGCTTTTTCGAACAAAAATATATACTAACTCTTTTATGAGCATTTTAACTATAACTAAAGAATTCTTATGTTTAAATAATGATACTTATTTTGGCCAGTGACAATATGGACCGACTACCTTTTTTTTATAAATCTCCAATAATAAGATTCATATATTTCCTATCTTATGAGCAGTTTAACATGTTCCATGGATTACGCATTCGTCGCCAAGCTTAAACAATAAAAACTTTAAAGTTACACGTTTTGATATAAATATTTATGTGCAACTACTATAAATAATAAAATTGGGTCACGATAGTATTAAAAATGTACTAATCTGGTATAGAGTAATTTTATTTTGAACGTTATCACTACATAGTATAAAACAAAGTCGCTATCCGCCGTCTGTCTGTCCCTATGTATGCTTAGATCATTAAAACTACGCAACGGATTTTGATGCGGTCTTTTTAATAGATAGAGTCATTCTTAAGGAAGGTTTTTATGTATAAATCATTACGCTATGACGAATAGGAGCGGAGCATCAATCAAAACTGTTGCGAAAACGGGCAAGTGACGCTAACGAAGTTGCGCGGGTCAACTAGTAAGATATAAAAAAACCTACACTATTGTTATGGTTAAGCTTAATCTATTTTGTTACCATATATTTTGGTTTGTACCAACTCAAGTGGATAATACTCTCAATCTATAATAATAAATGCAAACTAAAATATAAAAGGTTAAAATGCGGATAAACAGTTTCATAAATCAAGTTGATATATTAGAATGTAGACCAATGAATTTGTGGTTTGTATTTGACAATATAACAGATCGTATGCACTCCAACAGTTATTGGCTTGTTAGAATTCAATGAGTTGTAACTATCAAACTGCATTTGTTTTATTTTAAAACCAAATCAAAATGTTTTGCACTTTGATTGGTTTGAAAGCGAACAGCTAAACCCTACTCTCTTTTTTATCATCTCGCTTCTGGCAGCTATAAGCAGCACAATAATATACGCTAACATTAAGATAATCCAATTTTCAACTCCTAAGTTAAAATAAATTTGTTAGTAAAATACATATATATGCCTTCTCTATTACATATGTATTCAGGGAAGGGCATACCAAAGTCCATGAATACTCTCGTATAGGCACATAGATTCTGCAAGAGATCAGATGCCACTACAGGGTGTTTTGAATTCATTTCCGGCCATTTGCGGAAACGGAAATAGAACGGAATATAGCCGGAAGCACCATTCACTAACAGATGTATTGTGACCACCTGAAATGGGTTGCTATGGTGATTATATTATTAAACTAGAAAGCATAGTTCCGAATTCAGATTGGGTATTTGATATTCTGAAATTTAATGATTTGAAATTCAAGACAGTATTTGTACTTAGATCTGACTCGTTTAGTTCTGTTCCTAGGTAGAATTTGCACTTATGACACATATTAAACATGACAATTTGTTTAATTTTTGTCTATAATATAAGTGTATTTGTTAGTTATGTACCTATAGATACTTATATATACTAGTATACGTAATATGTACCTTTTTTTTTTTTTTTGGTGTCGAGGAGGAAATGCCTTCGCATACCCGCCGCTGAGGGCACAGCGACGGGTTATGTCCGGCTTGCACGGACTAAAACCTCCCCGTGTCCTTCTCGCCGTTGCCGGAGTTGCGGGTACGCTTTCGCATTCTTCGCACAGCTCCGGCCGGCATCGGTCCCTTGGACCTCTCCTTTGGGGGGGCCGTTGCCCTCCTCCTCCGTCAGACGGACGCGCAGGACAATACGCGTCCGTCTCCTTCTTGGGCCTGTGTCTGCGCGGGTGGTGAGTCGCCCTCCCCACCACCCGCAGGCCCCTCTTACGGCGGTCGCATATCGTCGCGCCGGCGGCGATAGCCGGCGCGCCTGCGACGGGATGCGAGCTGGCTGTTGGCCTCTCGCTCCCTCTCCGCCTCCTCCTTTGCCACCATCACCTCCTCACAATAGGTGACGACGGCTTCCCAGGCCGCTTCGTCGGCTGACATTCGCTCGACGATTGCCGGGAGCGAAATGTTTGTCGCTCTCAGCGCGGCCCTCAACACCTGTCGCTGTGCCGACCACGCCGGGCACGACTGCAAGGTGTGCGCAGCCGTGTCTGTCAGTTCCTGGCAGTGGTGGCACCGCTCGTCCGTCTCACGGCCGATCCGGCAAAGATACTTGCCGAAGCAGCCGTGGCCTGTCAGCACCTGGGTGAGCCTATAATTAATGGTCCCGTGTCGTCGTTTAAGCCACGTGTCCATTGCGGGACGTATGGCCTCTATCGTGAGCCGTCCCGCGGTCGGGTGTGCGAGTAACTCGTCCCACTCCGCAAGGACAGCTGCACGTAGTTCTCGTCTCTTCCGCCGGACGTCGTCGATGTCGGCTCGGCCCTGCGCTTGTTGCTCCTTGTACCAATGGTACATGCAGGCCAGGGCCTTCGCCTCGAGACTCCACGGCGGCGTTATACGTAATATGTACCTACCTTTAAGTTATTTGGTTACATAGTCTAGCTCTGCAAGACAGCTTAATTTGAAGAATGTCACAAAATATTATTTATTTATTTTTATAAATTTCTTCATTATAATATGTAAGTTAAAAGGGAAATTACTAAAACTTATTTTGTCACATTATATTTAAATCACGTAATTTATGTTTGGAAATTTCTCTCCTAACTCAAAACAGAAATTAATTATTTTATTTCAGCTATAATCCCTTGTTTATGTTTTCAGTTAAGAGTTTTTGAGGCAGAAAGTTGGGCGATAAATTTCTGCAATAAACAGCTGGTGATATTATTCATGACGCTTGTTAAGTTTGTTTTAACGACCCTACCTTTTATAATTAGTTGATTAAGAAATTCTTTTATTGTTGGCAGAGAGCCTGAAAAGTTGCCTGCACATTCAGCATAACAGATGATCATAAAATATATTCTTCCTAAATTATTTATATCATGAGTAATTACTACCCAAATTTCAGTTAACGCTCTGTATAAAGGCAACTTGAGAGAATGCATGTAATACGATAACTATGTACGTGTATAATGCTCCAAGTGGACTACAAGAACATAGCAAGATACCTACTTGAACAACATATAACTGTAAACAACTAAGGTTAGTTATACTCTCCAAATAATAAAAAAAGAAAATAACGCATCTTATGTATTTGTTGAACTATGACTTTCCTATTATATACCTATATACTTACCTATTTTTGTACTACTAGTTACTCATCTATTCATTGTTACAGTTATTCACGAAGTGAAGCTTGTAGTTGAAATACATTTTAAAACTCACTAAGGAAATAAAATATCCATTAAAAAGCAATGTAAGACAATTTCCCGCTTGTAAGCAAAATGAAATAAAACATGTCTACTTAAAATAGTACAATGCAGTAGTAGATGTCCTTTTTTGAGGAGAATAAAACAAAACAGCGTGCTCTCGGAGGGGCTTCGTTACCAGATGGTTTTACGAGGCGACTACATCCGGTACAGAGAAGATTTCCCGGAGGTAACGCATATTTTATATGGTTTGTAATTTAAGTGACTGCTCTTTTATTATGACATGTATGTCGGAAACGTGATACCTTATCTCGATATTATTCAAACACCAAATAATAACTCATTGTGTGTGGTACGATCATGTTTTATTCTGTACTTTTTACGTAATGATATTATACTATTCCTCTTTTACTAAGGTTACCTATTATATATAATTGGATAAAAATACCTACATTATAATTGTAGACTGTTGTCGTTTCATCTTTATAAGTGAATAAAAAGAATGCCGTATCCACGTATCCAAAAAAAGCTTACTTCACGTTTTCTGAATCGAACTAAAATCTCAGTTTATCGATGTTTATATTCCGCTCACTCAGAGCAGAACGCTTATTTTTTTTTGCTTAGTACGCACCCTTGCCGTGTCTGTGACATAGAATAATGGACCGCTCGCTCGCCAAATGGAAATCCGGATTATGATAAATCACAAACTTTTGAAATTTGGCTCCTGTTCCACTGATTTATTCGCGAAGTGTATACACAAAACGATATGCATTGCTTTTGTAAGGATATTAACATACTCACTCACACATGCATCACATTCATTTTTTCATTCGACTATTTTTTTTAATACGATTGAACGCTTTATTTTTAGCTGGAAATTGGATAAAGGTTAAAGGGTAAAAAAAGTATCAAATTAAATACACTATAAGACAGAATGACGCAATTCTTTGTAGTTGTATACTAAGTTTATATGAAAACATTAATAGTGTTTATTTGAATATGAAACTAGCCCAAGGGCCCTATGTACACCACGAATAAATTACGTATGAATTGTCGACTCTAACACTCGATTCAGAATCTTGTTTTTGGTGAGAACGGACGGATACTTATTATACGTAGTTAAGTTTAAGATACAGACGTAAACAATAATTCGTTTTTTGGATGAATATGATATCATTTCATTACCTGTAATTTCATTAACTGTCCAGCAATAGACATATGTATTATTTGCCTAACAATCTCTAGTTCCAAACGTTAGATTGAAGGGGCGCCCGACGCACATAATTGGAATTTGGCTCGAGTTCATGCAAGGAATCAAACACTCCCTAATTCACGATAAGCTTCAATAATTTGAGAGCACTACTGTGGAGGCTGTATACCTTAAGGTCTATATGATGTTCTTATTTCGATAATACAGTATAATATACCTAATGAATGGTTTCATTTTGTCGAACTAGTTGGACGATGTTAGATAACCCGAGTCTCAAGTTGGGTTTGATCCTTACAGTCTAACATTTTGTGTCCATGTAACTGTTTGTTGTAGGTACTATGCTAAGGCATGTTTCTTTATTATATTTTACTCTTTTGTATAGTGCATCAATTATTTGGTTACTAAAAAGCAGCAGCAGTGCTAAGTATAATATTTATCGCCGTACTGTAATTTTAGTTTATAAGATATACTTATTTCACACACGTAAAACCACTTTAACATTAATAGTGACGTATTACAATACCAAGGAAGGCTAAGTTCCTGTCACATATAATGGCCGACTTACTAATGTATCGATGCTAATGAAAAAAAATCCATACAAATATATCTAAGTAAGAATGCGAAAAAATGCAATTTTAGCATATCTTTTGACAATTTAAGGAATTCTTTAATTCTTTAGAATTATCATACTCAATCTATTGTGACTGAAACTTAAGTCATTACATAGTTTATCATAAAAAAGCTACGCTTCGGGTTGGACCCTGAATACAAATCAGGCAAACATTTTTACACGTTTAGTCACGTTCAGTGACATAAGTCACGAATCTCTTGGCTGTCTATCATTGTAAACTGCCCCACGGGACAAAGTAAACCCTCAGTACCCTGTGTAAGTAATTATACCAGTTGTAGTCTCGTCCTCGATGATGAAGAATTAACAATGTAGTATGTTCCCGGTTACCTGAGGGCGCCACATAAGTTTAAATAAAAAAAATTGGTATTAGAACGCTCCCTATGACAGCTTACCGCTACATTATCTATGGTCTTCATTCGTTTCTTATGTCACTTGAGGCGTCACACGCTCCCGAATTTTTTTTCAGATTTTTAGTGATTCTTTACAGTAAATCTACTATATTATGGAAAAACTTAAAGGAAAAGAAGAGTTACAAAGAAAACTCCGAAGATTCCAATGGAAAATCGATCGATTTAAAGATAAATCTCCAGGTTAGTTACGTGCCTGCGCACGCCCATTTTTTCCTTTCTTTTCAGTTTTAAAGTACTAAGAATATCAAAAATGAAGATTTATATGGATTTCCAAACATATTTAATGATTGTAATAGTTATCGCTGTGCTGTTACGAGTACCGGGTAACTTTATTTACATTCTAAAATCAAACCGGCTTGATCCGGACTGAGGCCATTTTGAAAAACTATTTCATAGCTTAAATTGGCTAATGTTATTGCTATACTATATTATCGTATAATATGAGTATCGAATAACAAATACATATTTGTGCCAATAGGTAATTGACTTACCTCCTCAGATATTTCTTGGTTGTCGCTATGCTTATTGAGTATCGGACAATATACGTAATGGTAAAATTTCCTGGTTGTCGCTATGCTTATTGAGTATCGGACAATAATGGTAAAATAAATTTAGAATGGAAATGTCAAACAAATCGTAGTGACAAGTTATTGCTATACTGTTACGAGTATCGAATAACTACAGGTCAGAATTGTTGACAATATAAGAGTCACACATATATTTTCTGAACCCAGTCATCAGGTAGTTGTTCACCAAGTGTTCAGATACCAGAATTCTTCAGAAATAAAATGGAGGAAACTGAGACTCCTATTAGTGTGGAATCGGTGCTACCTTTATATCTGAAGATACAGGCAGTAGAAATTATTAATATAATAGAAATAGATACAGAAATCTTGACAGATTGGGACCATAGAAGAAGAAATAGAGTGGGCTCCCAGCTCATGTAGAAATATCTTAGCGCTGGACACCTATATTGACCAAGGTTGCTAAGAAAGTAGAAAAGATACTTCTTCTAATGCTATACACCCCATTTATCAATATCCCAACATTGATACCACCAAAGTAAAACCAGAATTTAAAAGGCCATAACCGAACCAGTTAAATGCTGAGATAGTGTTATAAAAAGCCAACAAAAGTATGGCTGCAACATTAACAGTGGCCCAACCACATGCTTACAATGTTTTTCTATTTTTAATCCAACCTTTTTGGGTTGATGACATGAAATTTTAATGATGTTGGTAAAGTATTGTTTGACATTATTGTAAATGACACTTAAAGTAGCAGACCTCTTATTTAACAGGTTGTTAATAAGCAAATGAAAGACTCCTTAAAAGGAGATCTAGATGAATTTATTTTGGGAAGAGTGTATACATAGAATAAAATAATCAAAAGCATTGCATAAGTCTGCAGTAGACTTGAAAAATTAATAATGTCACACCTAAACTATACCACTTAAGGCTTTAAACTAGTGGGCCCCTACTCAGTAGTACAAACACACCAGCTGCAGTTCCAGAAACAAAAATCAGTGTCATGCCAGGAGAGAGAAGATGATAAATATAGCTACCCAATGCAAACGCTATCACCACCTGCCCACCATACAACAACACTACCACAGGTGGAAGTGAAACATTAGGTGGGCAAATTAAAAATTTTCATAGTTAAATGGAAATCATGAACAGATGACCCAGTAACTTGACTCGGGTATCTGTGTATATAAGAATTTTGCAAAACCCCATCCCGGGGAATATTCTGCTTAAAACAATTTTTAGAGAAAATTGTTATTATTAATAAGAATTCTGGCTATTAAGCTTTGCTGTTGCTTATGACAGGATCAGTATTCAAAAAGATCAAGATATTGCCTTGGCTCTTTTCTTGAGGATAAATTATACCAATTTACTGTTTACTTGTACTGAAGGTGTAAGTACACCTTTTCTGCCAGCAATTAGAAAAAGAGGTATAAAGGTGGTGCAGTACCTTGACAATAATGACAATACATGTATAATATGTATATTAACAAATTCTCTTGTTCAGAATTTTGAACTCAAGTTAATTATATCATAGATTTGGTTACACTAAAATTGTACAGCACAAATAGTACAAACTCTTGGGTTCTCCTTTTAATACTCACCATATGGTCATCAAATGTACATATGTACATTTAAATTGACCAAGACAAGATATTAAGGTGCTTAGAGCTACTTTCAAAACTTAAATCAAGTTTTTCAATTACTTTTTTAGCTCAAGTTATAGATACATATGTACCATAAGTCTGTCCAGCTATTAATATTAAATATGGTTATAATCTGTATGATTGTGACATAATATGGAAATTGACTGTTGTAAAGTTGTTGTAAGTTGTGATCCACTGGCATTTTTTATATAAATTGGTTAGCTGGAATTCAATATCAACATTTTTAATAATGTTTTCAAAGTCAATATGGCAGGTGAGTGAAACACAAAACAAATGGATTTATTCATCCTACACAGAAATAATGTTGCTAGTTTTAGGTCAAGCAGAATGGGAACTTAGCAACCAATATGTTAATCAAATAATTAACAAGTATTATTTGATACTTCTACAAATGACTGGTCAATCTTTTATTTCTATGTTATTTCCACTTTTTTCAATGACTTCAAAATGCATTGATAAAATTGTTCAACCACTACTATGGGAACCTAACATTAATGAATGTACTTTTCTCCGGCATAGTTTTTATGACAACATAGTTAAGTGAAGATGCGGTAGACAATTCTTTGCTCTACCTCGAACTGCGAGATAACATACTGCCATACAAATGAAATAAGTACACTTATGGTTAATATTCAGAAATAATGAATTAACTTGCAGAGAAGTATTATAAAGGGTTGTCATGATCTCTGCCAGGTCAGCCTTGTTATTATAGTTGTGTTCTCCTATTGATAGGTACACATAGTACCATTATAAATTATATAGAGGATTCTTTAAATAAATAATAATAATAATAATTTAAATAAAGACCAAGTGAAACTAAGCATTTAACGCACATGGAATGTGTCTAAGGTGTTATATTATATAGATTTAAATTCATTTATTGCTTAACTGTGGCTTATTATAAGATATACCAAATATACAATATTTGGTTTCAGCACATTACTGTTTTTCAGCATGAAAATAGATTGAAATTCATTTATTGCTTAAGTGTGGGTCAGATGTCAATATTTGTACAATATATGGTTCCAGCATATTACTGTTTTATGACATGCAAATGCTTGCATGTCAATTGCTTAAGCAATGCTTAAATGTGGGTTATTAGAAGATGACATTCTTTTTACAATATTTGGTTTGGTTTGTTTTTCAACATGCAAAAGTAAGACACATAGCTACTATTTTGTGAAAAAATTAATAGGCCGAATGTCAGATCTCATGCTAAGTAAAACTAAATATTTAATTATAATTATAGATTAAATTATTATGGACAAATTACAATAACACTGGTCAACAGTGAATTTGTTGCTTTGATATAGGATTATTTTTGGATATGTTAATGCTTACAATTCAGGAATCAATAATTAATTTTGTAAGATTTGCTCTTGTTTTAGATTTCTTTTACACTGTATTTCAACATAAGGATATACAAAAATCATAAAAAGGACATGAACACATTCAGTACTTTCTTGAATACATTCGTAATCTGAGCATACCATCTTACATTATAGCCCTTATTATTTCAATATCTCTATTAAAACACTTCTGGACAAGGTATTTTGACATATACCTATCTAATAATTGTTATATAATTCCTTGTTAGATTTAGGAATTTATTTTATATTTATCTGTGTTAAATAAACATATATAATATATTATTTCCTACACAGAAAGACAGATTTACATCGAGAGATCCATCTCTCTGAGCTATCAGTTAATAATGCTCTATGAATAGAGGTTTCTAGGTTGTCCACGAATTCACATTGCATATTGCTCTTACGCATTGTTTTCAGTGCTATTGCATGCTTTTTTGATACTTTCCGAATTACCCAAGTCAATTCTCAAGTTAGAAGGTACATAACCACGATACGCTTTTTAGAAAATGAATAGGTTAGTGATATTGATTCTGACTGTCTTGAAGATAATGTAATGTATATTCAAACACGTAAACTATTGAAAACATCCGCACCCAATGGGATGCAACTACTAATGAGAGTAATTTTTTAACAGACAGATCATGGATATGTACAGAACATGGTTGTTGTTGATCATTTGAATATTACTAAATGATTAGAGAAGTACATACAAAGTTGCAGTTATAACCATCATATATTTACTGATAAATGCTTTGTAGTTAAAACATAGCTTGTTTTTTCATAATATGTTTTTAATTTACATATTTCCAAAAGTAGTAGTGCCTTTATATAAATAAATACTTTAATACACAAAAGTATAAGTAGGTATATACTTTTATAAAATATCTAATTGTACAACTAACTTTGAACATCTACATTGTTAATTCTTCATCATCGAGGACGAGACTACAACTGGTATAATTGAACAATCAAACTAGCTTACCTGTAAGCGACGTTCGATTGAGATTATTCCTGTTGTAGTCTCGTCCGAAGATGATGAGTCCCACCCACCCATTTCCAGTTGCTGATGAATCACAACGGCCCTCGAAGGTTGTACTAATTAGATACCACGTTGGCTGTTAACTAAATGAAGACCATAGATAATGTAGCGGTAAGCTGTCATAGGGAGCGTTCTAATACCAATTTTTTTTATTTAAACTTATGTGGCGCCCTCAGGTAACCGGGAACATACTACATTGTTAATTCTTCATCATCTTCGGACGAGACTACAACAGGAATAATCTCAATCGAACGTCGCTTACAGGTAAGCTAGTTTGATTGTTCAATTTTTGTTCCAAGATATATGAAAGTGTGAAGCAACATTAAGTTCTGTCACTTACTTATAATATTATCCGTAGTAGAGAATTGTCTTGTATCTAAATATTGGAGCGTCCGTTATTGTGATCAATTCATGGTTGTGATCAGAGTAGAAATGAAATAACATTTTGATTAGAAAATTAAAGTTTTGTATACAAATAACGAATAAAATATTCAACCAAAATATTTTTGCTTTTTATTATCGTAACTTATTATGAAATTTTAAAAAATCAGGCAAGTTCCAGGCAATTCAGTTCGCGGCCTTAAACTGCCTGGCGATATTTCGTATTATGACGTTCATAAAACTGGCCGACTTCTGAATGGATTCGTTGTCTATAGCCGTCTTGTCCTCGCTTACAGCGACGTTTAGAAACTTGACTAATATTTTATCGGTAAGTTACGGTTTTAATTTTATATCGTTTGAAACTCAAAATATTAATTTTCAGAAAGATTTAATAAAAGTTAATAATACGTTCATCTCTTATATTTAAATTTATATAATTTTTGTATGCGTCTATAATTTTTTTGTTATTGCGATATTAAGTTTTCGACCGACATTCGTACTTTGAAGCTGATTCAGCGGGAATTTTAATAGGTATGCAGCATTTAAATTATATTCTTTTAAATAATTGTATTACTTATGGCGTAAGTATTTTTGAAAGTGTTTTGTGTGCTATTGTTCGGTTATTTAAATAAGAATGTAAAGAAATGAAACTAGGTATTTAATTTATTTACTCCGGAGAGTGAAACTTACAATCGTCGTCGGCGGGCGACTTGCAGTCAGTTAGAAAAATGTGGGAGTTTCTTAACTCCTTTAGGGAAATAAGTAGCTATGGGATATAACAAAACCGCTCAAGCACGAGATTATTCACGGCGGATGTGGGCAAGTGCTACAGCATCCATGAATGTGCAAGGGCAAGGTGCTGTAAAGGGTTAGAAATAATGGTCGAGTGTTATTTATTTATTTATTTATTTAGGAACAAAAAACAGTTACACGATACAATATGTAAAATTAATAGGAACTTCATTACATTTACTTTAAAAAAAAGCTATAAAGAGAACTCATAAAAAACTTAAACTAAGTAGGGCCTTGTCTTAACGTGGACTACAGTGTAATATGCTTATTGGGTATCTGGAGCAGCATTGGTAATTGGTGTCATCATGTATTTTCTTTGGGGATAACCAGATTTTTACTTTTCTCAAATATTCTCAATTGACTTACATCCATGAAACATATTCTTTTCTACATACCCAGTGGATTCTTAAGGACACATTACTATTAAGATTTTTCATGTGTAATTTTAGGGGATGATTCGCCATAATAAATGTGTCATGGGTAGCGCCTACATAACTAGCAACCACACAAATTATCTCCATATCAGCATTACTTATCTAGAATATGTTTTTGTTCCACATTATTGTACGAAATTAGATATTATACAAGAGCAAAACTTTATTATTAAACCTAATTTTCATAGTGTAAATAGCTAAACTGTTGCACAAAATATTAATAATATATAATTAATAGTCTACAATGGGACTTAATAACACTTTATAGAGTAAACACAAAAAATGTACGAAACTTAGTTTCCACTGATAAACCGTAGATTTCTTAGGCACAGACATATGCGGTACAAGGTCCTCACAAAGGTTGTGCACAAAGTCCTTGCTAAGTCGGTATTTTTAATAAATTGACGATCTTCTATTAAAAATGGATCGCTTTGTTGTCGTAGTTTCATTCTCTTATGCATTTGACTAGTTCTAGGCTCCTCGTCGTCGCTCTCCAGAAAATTGAACAATTATAATTCTTCACACATAATTATCACATTTTTATTAAATTTAAACCGAAATAATCACAAAACAATTCAGTTTAGGCAACAATGAGGACGCTTAAACTGAATTGTTCACATTGTCACTTTTTGACAACTAACTTTGGAATATAAATGTCAAATTAGCGCTCATAATACGACTAACGCCAGCCAGTTTTTGAAAAGCCGGGCAGAAGTCGGCTTGGTGTACCACGTGACCTCTGACTGGCTGGAAGTTGTATTCATAATACGAATTTGCCAGGCAATTCAATTCACGGCGTGAACTGCCTGGAAATAAGAGTTCATAATACGGCCCCAGATCCAATTTCGTTCAAAAACAAATGAACAATCAACATGCGTGACCACAGTAGATTGAATTACAACAAACAAAGTTTTGTTTATTAATCAAGAAACACTATTTCTTTATTAACATTTTATTGGTTAGCGTGTCTGCCCTCTATCTTCGCTAATAAGAACTACTGTTGCTAACGAAAATAAATGTCTCGGGGAGGTGTTACACTTTATATTATTATAACACGCGACTGTCTTCGATTTATTTGAGGTCTATGGGTCTGTAGGTCATACCTGGCAACTTGATTTTTCATGAACAAAACGTTAGGTATCTAAGTAGGTGTAATTTTAAGCGGGTTAATTTCAGCAATCCGTTGTAATCACTATATATTTTTACAACCACAACATTGCTATACTAAATCTAAACTATATTATGTTCTTGTCAAGTACGTTTCACTACATCTGAATGTAATAGGCTTTTGCATAGACGAGTATTTCATTTAGCGGTAAGCGAATAACACTAACACTATTTTGGTGTTTTGCCTCACCACACCACCGAATGTAACCGCTTGTGTCCTCAAACCTAATGGTGGACAGATGTCTAATTAATGCACAGAGTCCTATTAGTGCTTTCTTGAGTATGCAAGCATTCTTCTATATGCTCGATGCTAGATAATAAGATAAAGTAGATGAATTAAACTTTAATCTAAGGACAATAAAAAAAATAGTATCTAGCGTTGCTGTTAAAGTGATTGATTTACTATATTATTTAAAACAAATTGAAGTGGCTATTAGAACGCCCTAATTGAGTTTGGCTATTCTTAAAGAAAGTCAGGGTGGTATTATCGAAAAATAAGTTACTTATACATATGTCATATAATATTAGCTTATAGCAAAAAAGCCATAATACATACAAGACCTAAGTAACGTTCACTTCTAAAATTACACTGCACATATAAATCTAACAAGATTATTAAATAACTTCCTGAAATGCAGTGTTATCAGAACTTTATAACTTGCAACAAATTTCTAGCAAACTATCCTGCGGTCTCATATTTCTATATTTTATTAACCACTTTATTAAACATTTACTTTATACACTCAACTGAAACTTTTCATGATGAAATTAAATAGTGTTGGAGCGAAAACTTCAGTAATTTTCAATCGAACCAGCTGAAGTATCGAGACTCGGTCGGGATGTCCTGGTAATTACGTAAAGGACTGTTTTAAAGTTTCTATATTAAACTTGCCTTTTGTATTATTTTTGACTTTGCTTAGTTATACAGAGGTAATAAGACATACAGATTTTTTTCCCAAAATAAAATATTAAAGCTTCCGTCAATTGCTCATACAATTTCTAACTTCGTAATCAATGTAATGTTAATCCTCGATTACAAATTCCTCGCACGAATCGTAAGCTACAAATTAGAAACGCATGAAAAAAATCGCGAAAACTCGTAAATGAAGTGTGTAACGACTCCCAAGGGTGTTCATAAAACACGACAAAGACCCTTAATTAAAAACCCGAATTCACGTATAAAGGAAAAACACACAAGTTTGGAGTGTCCCTAGTAGCAAACAGTCGTAAATCTGATGGGGCGCTTTGGTAATGGGTTTTCTTATGTCAACAAATCGTATGTGCATTACGATAGGTGTCTGCTGTAGGGTAATAGTTCTGTTAAAAGTGTTATTCTATTTTCCAGTTGTAATTATAACTATAGTTTTTAAAACGTAGTAAATCAGCTATCTGGTTAAAGTTCAAGTTTAGTTGCATGTAAGCTGACCTTCGGGTTCACGGGCAGTCAGGGCTACCCCGATGAGGTGAGGAATGAAGATTTGTCTCTAAATAAAAAAAAACAAAAGACTTTGCCTAATTTGGTGTTTAGATTAGGTAATGATTTCCCGTATTGATTAACCCTATATTACCAATTTTATTATAATAATCTGATAAGGGATTCTTAAAAGAGGTCGATTAGACAAGGTATAGTAAATTTGATCTGAGCTCACAATAGTCACGTGGTTGGTTACATAACGGCTAAAATAAAATCTTAATCGATAAATTGATGACCTAGTTTCTAACGACCAGCAGCTTATTCCAGATACAGTTACGTGCTCAGTTTTCAAGACGACTTTGAAATATAAATAAATCCTCCGAATGCTATTTTATAAACCGACAAGATGTCGAGAAAATAGTCTAATTATCATAAAGTATTGGGAAAGTTTTAAACATTAAATAGCTTTTGTCACACGGTTTCTCCTAACTACTGTCTTATTTCACTCTATTCTCTTACTGTTTCATGCAAATATCCAATAACTTACTGAATTCATTTCTAACAAATGACGGCGAGAATACATATTAGAATCAGAAATTGTTAACCTAAACTAAAGGTTAACTATATAACACATCTACAAATAAGTATTCTATCGGAAAATCCATTAATTAAATATCTAAAATGGTTTCAGTGAAATGATATCGACGTAACGTTTTCAGGATACCTCCAATAACATTAGTTTGAAACTAACAAGATACTAATGGTGTATATTGTAATCCCGGCTCCATTTTAATCATACCCGACCCAAACGACGTTTTCAATTATTGAAAATAACTAATCCGGTTAAGAGATTAGTGTTTCAACAAATAGGAAAATAACATCGAAATGAACAGTCTGTTACAATGGGATTCTGCTTTTGCTGTTGGATTTACAATAAATTCTTTATGAATGGAAGGATACTGCCTACGCAATCAGGGTCGCTATTTCTAAAACCGAAAATGTCATGGTTCTCAATTATAACAATTATTTTGATAAACTAGAAGCTACCTTTGGAATCTTACATAGAGTCCGGCTGTTCATAAGGTGCTTGTTCCATCTTTGAATAACTAGTAACAGTAAATAAGACACGACAAATAATGAAAAAATTGTATAAGTGAGTATAATATTTTTTTTACCAACCTATCCTGTTTTGTGATCATTTCTGGATTCAAAATATGTTGATGACATAAATAAAAAAAAATTAATTGTTAAATTTTTTATTTTGTAAGATAGCAACCCTAAAAAGCCTATCTATTCTTTTACCAAAGCCCTTCTCGTATATTTTAATGAAAGTGGCACTTTACTAGAGTTGGGTGTTCATAAGCCGCTTTCATTAAAGGCGGCCATCGAATTGGACACTAAGATCACCAGAGAGCTTGCTTTAATATTAAAATTACCACTTTGCGTACGGTCTTCATCTTGTCCTTCTAATGTATTAAAATAGGGTGCAGAATCAAACTCGTAAGATTAAAAATTAAACCAAAGTATTTATAACGGAGTTTTATTTTAATAGGATTAGGTACTTACTTCAATGGATTTCGACATAGTTTATTGTTTACATGTATTATTTACAGGTTGAAATGCAAAATATACCAAGAAATGTGTGAAAATATTACAAGCAGCCTCTTTAGGTCCCAACAAAATGGCACTTGCGTCTCTTGTCACCGTGAGGGTACTTCACAGTTTCTCGACGCACGACCCCACAGTTTGAAGTACCCACCTGAAGGACTTGAAAATATTAAATAAGGGAAAATCGTTCGTTTCGGTCGCCCATTTTGTTTAATTTTCGAGAGGGGTTTAAGTTAAACTGCTTGAATGACTCGCAATATTTATGTGAAAATGTCTATAGATATTTCAGCTTTATTTAAAGTTCATGAAACGTGCATAGATATAGTGGAAATTTTATTGGAGAACTTATCTGGGATGTAGCTTCGACACTATTTTTATCTTGATTTCATTATAAACACTCATAAGCCAACTATTTATGAAAGTATTAAGATATTAATTTACAAATCTAGAATCATTCAAAATTTCTTACGACATCTATGTATGACGATATATATTTAATTGGTTACTTATTCTAGCCTTGTAAGCAACTGAAATTTCTTTAACGTTCTCTCAACTAGTCTTTTTCCAACTAAGAGTAGGGATAGTTCAAAGCTTTCAAGAGTTTTCAACAGGCTTAGCTCAACACCGGAAGTATTTCCATCATGATTAAAATATTTATCAATGTCCCTGTATAACTCTCGTCTTAAAATATTTAATTCTAAATATTTTATTTAAGTATTTTTATTTGCTCAAAGTGCTTCATACATTTTAAATGGAGTTACTTAATAGGATCAAAGCTTAGTGTTTTTGAACTAGTGGGTTGTTCTGCTTTTAAGACGATATTTTCTACATTAAGCACCAACTAACTAATATTACTTCCAAATTATCATCAAAATTGGCTAAACTTAACACACCCTCGAATAGTTATAATAATAATTGATGTCTAACTACATCGTAGCCAAACATAATCCCGGCCTATATTCATTCATTAATATGGGCTCAAACGATAGGAGGCAGCTCTAATAATACTAATATCCAATATCATGTAGTACAGAAGCTGGCCACCTGTACGTACATTAATGTTATGAAGTTATATTATACGTGCAGTTCTGGAGCTTAGTGGTTCCAGCCGTTACTTTAAAGTTAGTTGAAGGCAACCGCCCTGTAGGAGCGAAATCATGCGCTTACTATTTTACGCCGTTCAATTTTGCCAGATACTTGGTCCAGTGTCTTTGAGTTAGTATTTTCTATCGACGATAACTTAAAGAACATTTATTTAATATTCTCTTGAAATGTTACATGATATTTTCCTTCAATTTAGTTTAGGTGAATCGATATATTTTTAATACGATAACATTTTGATATTTTATGTTACTTGTTCTGCCATTGTCAGATCAGGATAAAATTAAAATTTAATAAAATTGGATTTTTTTCAATTAATTTGTTTTAATATATTTCAAAAGGTTCAAATGATGTCATTAAACCAGTGTTTTCTTCTCTACCTTTCCTATCTAATAGAATTGTAACGCAGTAATATACTTTCTAAGTTATGTTTTAAATAGAATGTCAATCCATATTGGATGCAATTAATGACAAATAAATCACTTTTGCAATCAATGTTGGCATCCATCGACCGAAAGCGGTCGTTAGTACGTGCTGGGGCAGCGATAGGTGGCCTGATAATTTCTACAAAAAATATAGTGGAGAATTTGATGACGTCAGCTGTCGTTCGTTAGAATGACATGGATATTGAAAAGTTATCACCAAAATATATATAATAAAACATGTAGGTATGGTCTGTTATCTACACTAATATTATAAACAGGATTTTGTTTTGTATGTATGTTTGTAATGAATAAACTCAAAAACTATTGAGCCGATTTCAATTATTATTTCAGTATTGGAAAGCTACATTATCAGGGAGGAACATAGGCTTAATTTATCTCTGTATTCCCACGGGGACGGAAACTACGGGAATTATGTTTATTTGCTCAATATTGCATGCCTTTATCAATTCTATACGTCTAAACAAATGCTGCATGTTAAAGTATATTTATTCACATTTTAATTAAAGTTGCCAAATAGATAGAATCTTTATATTTATTCCAGACAGTCTCAAAAGAAACCGCAAGGCGGATGCTAATAAGACGTATAAATATTGAAATTTAATGCAATTAGCCGCGTCGCTGCATCGGCTTCTTGTATTTTATTGCGTCATTGATTATTCTACTACCTATTGTCACTAATAGGTACTGTAAATAAGGTCCGAGGAAGTCGTAACCGACTTTTTACCGATCGATTCAGGGAGGTTAACGAAGTAGGTACCAGTGTGACCACTATCTGACCTGAAAGAATAATATTATGTTGCTACTACAGTCCTACAGAATTCTTTATATTATCTATGGCGAGTGAGTCAGTTATGGATTTGTTAAGGTGTTCATATACAAACATTAACTTGAATTAAATCGTAATGTTTTACATTATCACCACCATACGTATCAAAATAAGTTTAATGATTTAAAATTCGACTCCAAATTAATGCAAAATAAAAGTAAGCTTTATGTATACCCAATACATAAAGCTTAAATGGATCAAATATTCAGCCACTTGAGGTTAGAAAAATAGTTTTATTTGAAATACAAGAAAAAAAATTAAGATCAATGTCCTTAAACATGTTCTTAAAGTAATATGATGTAGATACAGATATTAAAACAAATAAAGTTGTAAACAGAATAGGGGCCATTATTTCAATATGTATATATGTGGGCATATAATATCGTATTGTTAGTGACCCAAAAGCGAAATATATTGTCAACAGAGTCATATTTTAGCAAGGTGGACCCGACCTCCCTCGGGAGTCGTGTTATATATTAGACCCAGCAACCTCGGCATTACACCACTAAATTATTTAGTCGCTAACTTGTCTTTCATAATATCGCATCTGTGGGCGTGCGTGTTTTAAAGCAACGATCTGGACAAGATATAGGTATTTCTCATTTAATATTGATTCCTGTTACCTCCCGGTGTGTTCCGACAGGTACTAATTGAGACTCGGTTGATTTTGTGTGTATGCCACCTTTGTACATCACAATATAATTGACGGGCGCGGTGCTGTGCAGTTGCTAGTTTGACTGTCTACTCGATGATTTCGATTCGTACTTAGGAATGGATTGTTTGTGCATCAAAATGTTTGTTCAATGGGTTATTATTTCCGATTCGTTTTTAAAGTTTTTACTTTAGTGACAAATGACACAAATTGCGGGCAAAAAGAGGCTAGGTAAATTTGTGTATATAGTGTAGCAGTGTGGGTCATGTTAATAGGTGACATCAACTTAAACGCTATTTTATTACAAGTCTCGAATTAGGTACTGCAAGTACTGCAAATAAGGGTGGTATATTGATTTTTAATGTTAATTTTCTATTCCTACAGGATATGACTTTTATGTAACAAAGTAAATAATATTTCTGTGCAAATATATTTCATATATCTTAAAATTTTAATTAAGTACATCCCGTAAATATTAATGTTTCCTTATTTATTGTCAAACAAGCCAGTAACGACTGATCATATAATACATGTATTTGTTATTACGAATATTTTTCGCAATTGAAATGAATATTACCGTCTATTACGACGTACACATACAAATTATGATTTTATTTCATGTTTGAATAGTGTTACGGCATATTTATTTAGCAGTCGATACGTAGTTTGCGGGCAAATAATTGCGTTTCTCGGCGTTTGAACAAAGTTCGACCTTATTATCAGTAATTCATCGCTTCTCGAGTCAACAAAATACGCGTAGCAATAAATTACCCCCATTCTCTGCTCTACCCGGTATGTAAATTCGTCTTCAAGGCGACACCTGGTGTAGCTATAAATTATTTAGATATCGCCTGAGATTGTATACGGCTTCATTAATATACAAAAAGAAAAAGTGTCCCACCTAACGCGGCTCGGACACCCTCTAACAGTAATTTATTTGGTACAAAGTAGCCTGTAAATACAATTAAACACTCAGTTCCGTTTCTTTTGAATTTATAATGCTTTTATCGTTTTCATTAGCCTGTGGATATTTGAAGCTTTTAAAAATTATGCTGCCCTATTATTACAGATAATTTCTTATTGACATGACAACTTTATTAGCATTATGAGGTTCGACGCCTAATTAAAGGAAACCCTCTGTACATGTATCGGTAGTTAGTAATGTAAGTATGTAAAGATTTCTTGTTATATTGTTATCTGATTACGAACAATGACCAAATATACAATCTGCAACGCCTTTAATACCCATGAAAATTAAAATTGACCGCAATATTTTCCAACGTTTTCCAACAAAACACTCAGATTTTTAAATAAAAATTTTTCAAAGCGTAGGAAACGAGAAACTAAAAGGAAAGTTAATTTTTACCCCTTTTGTACGAGGAACTTGAAACTTAAAGCAAATAAAATTGAAAGGTTGGAAAAGTTTTGCTTCGATGTTAGTCTTTTTATCTTGAATACGATAGCTTGAAATATTTTTTACATAACCATATAATACTGAGCTAAATATAGATGACGGATGCGACATTTACAGGGTAATAATAACAGCTGAAACAGATCTACTTCTTTAGAATTCTGCACTATCTTTTGTTTATTTATTTACTATATTTTTCAATATAAAACATACATATCCGTACTAATATCTAGCTTTTATGTTTGCATATGCTTATCACACCGTGAGAGTCAGTCAAGCGACTGTGGCTAAAAGGATTAAGACAATTCTTCTATATTTTATTATGTTTATCTATATTTTATTACAAACGATACTTTTGTAGTGAGAAAGTTTTAATCTACCAGGAACGGAACAAAAAACAGTTTTATTGGAATGTTGGACACATTCACAAAAAGGTTGATTTTCAACAAGTCTTTGAACCGACATTTTATACCTGTAGGTATAAAACACGACCTCTTTGTCTCAGGAATTTGATAAAACCCGAAACGCGTCGGGGAAATTTACAATATCCTGAGACACAAGTTCAAAATAAAATGCAGTCAACCGAAGTAAATCTGGAGACGTTCACAAAGAGACATGTGTAACCCAGGCCGATGGATAAAAGCACCATTAAGATAGTAGGAGCGTTACAGTCGTCTTGCTCGGGTTTATTGCATCTTTGTTTGCTTGGAAGGCAATAGAAGCCCACCCGCCCCTGTAATTCAACAGACTACTCGCTTCCGATTGTTATTACCTAGTAGCTACAGCTACCGAAGCCTCGCGGATATAACTATGATTGATATACTTCTCGGGGTTGGAACTGGTATTCACTGTCCATTATGTTACGTAGGGGAAATAATATTATAGGTACTGGTGGATATTTTAAAGGCTACGGTTCTGAAATTTCACCTAAGAATGTACCTAGAGTATTGTTGAGTAAGTAAAAGTAATAAATGTTGATAGCAATTCAAGGAATACCTAAATGGTTGTCTTATTTAGCTACGCAAATAGAATGCTGTTATTGTCAATGTCGGACGACCGTTTTTCAGTAGTTTAATTTAGAGACATTTAGTTGTAGTAGTATCCACGATTTATTTTTTAACACTGTAGTTACCTATCTCATGCATGACAATATTATATCAAGATAACCAATAAATTTCCAGTTATTCTATGTTTTTTTTCCTGCTTTCTTTACATTCTAGGTTTATTTTATTACTTTTCTTGGGTGTCGTTGCCCTTTGTTTAATTGGTGAATATGTGAATTTTTACCCTGAGATTTGATACAGGGTTAGTTATTCTATTAGACCGTATGTGGTAAACGCCTGGGGTATTACTAATGCGTCGAGCATGTGACGTAAAGTTGGAAAATGTAGGAACTTAAAGAGGTTGTATTTCTCCGGAAAAAAACTGCATCTCAACCTCTATTATTGGTAAGTTTTTGTTTTAAATAACCTAAATATTTATTTGTATGTAAATAATACTTGTTTTTGATAACACAGACTTCATTTAAAATACATAAATAATAGCTCATATCTATAAAAGTACACCATATATATATTTTTCATGTCATATGTTTTTCCCATCGTGGATTTCCGAAAATAAAAAGGTACCTAAATAATTTAGCTACTTATACATCAGCAGTCTGAAGTTCTTTTATAATGTTAAATAACAGATCATAATAAAGCTACAGATCAACTACTTAAACTAATTATTCTCATATTCATTACATATATGGGCAGGATATGAGAAACTAATACACTTAGTACAGGCTGATATATGACCTCAATCCAATCATAGTGAGTGATAATGTGGTCAAAGGAGGCAAGTACAACCTAGAAGTAATCTTGGCTCTTAAGTGCAGCTGCCGATATATACCGGCTCGTTCTTGACGGTATTTCAATGAGTTACCGCTGGACACAAAATATCACAGTTGAAAGATATATATGAAGTATTCTATCAAAAACTTAACTGCTACAGAATTCAATATTATCTAGATACAAGAAAGCAATTCAGAGCCCGAAGAATCCAATTCAGTTAGACAAAGAATATAGAGTTGTAACAATAGAGAGTATTTCTATAAAGTCACGAAGGTATAATATACCGACATGTGTATTTGTTTGTTACCTATCCAACAATGCAGAGGCGGAGAGTAACCGCAGTTTTCATTTTTAATCTTTCAAGTAACGAAAGAACGTTGTTTCCGGAAAATCCAACAAAATGCGAGACATATTTCAAAGCCGTAATAAAATACATCTCCACGTTCATAGCTCTAATAAAATGGAATGTTTTGTTTCTTTATTAGTTAGGTATTTTAAGGTCACCTTAATACGTCGAAATGTTTCTCTGAAACGAAATTGAATGAGGAATGTTCGTCATCATTTTTTTAAAGTAAATAAATACAATTTTACCTCTAAATATAGGTACGTTTGGTTTCGTGTTCATTCCATTTAGCGTAACAATTTACAATTTTTTAAACTGAAATTTCTTTTCCGATTTCATAACTCGTATATCATGAACAAAGTTTAAAGAAATTCATTGTAACGTTAACATCCCCACAAACGCAAAGGGTATTTTTTTCTTCATTTATTCATAAGCAAAAGCGGACTGAAGCTACTCGAAAAATACGTGACTACCTTCACTTAAATAATGTATGAAGGCAGTCGGGAACGGAGCCTAAGTATGATAGTTGCATTATTTTGTATGTACCTACCTACTTGTACCTACTTTTACGAACTGTCTACCTACTTAAAAATAATAATTAAAGAGCATTGAATATAAAAAAAAAAACAATTAGCAAAATATTGTAATCTTTGCATATAGTACCTAGGTAAATCATACCTAGTTTTATTTTCATCAAAAATAAAAATCACCGAATATAAACAAATCGTAAAAATCAGAATTCATGAGGTTGACAAAACCTTTTGTTATCAACAGAAAAATAAATTTTAAAACTACCACTGGAGCTAAGGCAGCGTGATGTTTAGTAATTAAAGTAAATTATTTGATCACTGGTAGATTAAGCTTACGTGAAGGTATATAAGTTATTTTATACGACAATATTTTACCCTGTTGATAACCTGACTCACTAAAGTCCTTTAGCAATTCTAATGTTATTTTTTGTACAGTAAATAAACATTTCGTCTTTCAGTAAGATTTAGGAAATCACGTGTAACCACTTTTTCCTTAAAAACACTCCGTCAAGGCTAGCAATTTCCATGTTATCAAAGCATTTACAGTCTCCATCTTTATCTTATCTTTATTTCGTTTCATCATATCCTGCGTGTGTGGTGTCTTTGGATTTTAATAATTCTTGGGGATTAAATAAATAGACATTAATTTAGTTCTTCAAAAGTAGGTATAATATTATTTTCATTATAGAAATCAAGTTGAAATAAAGGTCTACTACCTACTCTTTCCCATACTTAACTGAATACCACGTCTGTAATAAAAAAATATATTATTCCATCTACCTTTTGATTATCACCAGTTTTTTCGACATAAACGTATTAAATGTTCGCAATAGCTTTTATTATGTTAACGAAGTAACCTTAATGAGGGAGACGGAGGTGAAGCTTTTAAAGAGAGCAGTTATTTCCACTTTTTCCTAATCTTGAATGATGGCCGCTGCGTAGTTGAGCGCAACGGTAATCTACGTAAATACTTATATATCGTCAGGGACAAAATTAGCGAGAATCCTCTTGGAAGTGTATGAAATATTAAGCCTATTAATTATGGGAGATCACAAAAGGCGCGCTCAGTAAGCACTGTCTTGAGGATGAGGCTTAGAGATCTTAATGATTACGTGATCCGTATTCGCATGAGATTTGCGAAGTCGACATAATTAACAGACGTTTATAAAAAAAACTTCTCACGTTTTATTAAAATATAACTATAATGAGCAGCGAGGAAATATAGGTACCTACATACAATTCACACAAGATTTATGTACCTGCCAGGTGAAACGCGGCATGATATAGCATTGTTGTCATCACCTGCACCTGCATATGTAGGTCAATTTATTAGTATGTTTTCTATAACATCGATTTTCTCCACAACTTACACAAGGGTCAATACACTTTGCGTCCTTTCATTAGTTCTGAAGCCCTACTTCGGAAACGTCAACTCTGTAATTAATTGTTTGATTAAGTACCGAAATAACGTTCAAAACTGTCGTGTTTCCGTTTATTGTGAATTTTTATTTCCTTTTATGGGAAACGAATGAGCTATAAATCCCTATCCCGAAATGCAATACGGGATAATCTGAAATGATCCTATTTTTTCAACCCTCGCCGATTTTATCGTTATTCCTTTTTTGAATATAGTTTTTTTTCATTTCATTACAATAGGTAATGGATAAAGAGAAGTCCAATAAGTTTGGTATTTCAATAAAAATAAGTTCATGGATTTTTATTAATTTAAAGATTCTGTGAATGTTAATTTGTTAGACTATCATAGGTATTGGTTATTGATACATAACGTGTTCTATGTTAACGTTATACTTCTTACAGTAAATAGCGCCTATAGGTAGGTATATATGGGTAAACCTTAAATATATTTTCGAACAAATTTGGGTATCTAACGTTTCCAAGAAACGTTGATCCTTAAAAAAGACAATAAAAGAAAATACTTGTACGACATTTGTTAATAAGTGCACGTTATTTGCAGTATCACACACAGTTCAGGGGAACACAAAAGCTTGTTGTGGGCTTGGATGGGAAACAAACAAAAGACCTCGAGCTATCTCGTGCTCTGTGACGTGATTACTGGCTAATGACTTCACATGACACTGTGCATTTGTATGGGAGACAGCTTTTGCTCTGTTGACATTTTTAATGAATACGGGGCTGTGAATGCGCTTTGCACCATTTGTACAAACTCGATGGCATCCCCGATGGGGTGATGCCATCGACGTATACTCTAGCGATAGACAAGAACGTTCATGTAAAACATTTGTTCAAAAACTGGTAAGAGTTAGAACTAAAGTTCGCTGCAGCGCTGTATAAAGCTGTGTCAACTAACCAAACTATTTTAAAAGCTACAGCGCTAAATTGCTTAGAGTATAGTTTTCTCGCGACCAAAACGTCGTAAGCGCCGCAAATTTCATGGCGCTTACGCGTTTCGTTCAGTTAACTACACTAAGATGTCGTCTCTATAGAGTTCACACCGCAGATGTGACACATCTTTTTTACCTACTAAACTTCATTAGAATAAAACTCGATTTCAAAATGTATTATATTAATATTAGGGGGGCCTAGTGCGGATTGGCGGACTTCACATGGCTTAAATTGAGTACTCAGAGGTACGGGCCAGGGCTTGAATTAACATAAAACAATTATTCAAAATATCAAACTATCACTACTAATTAAAAACTTATTAACAATTAATCAAATTAAAACACTTTCTAAAAAAACATATCAAGTCTGTGTTCAGTTACATATTTTTACCTACAACCAGTTTTAAGGGAACATCATTTAAATAGATAAATTGTTTTTCTACTCTGGAATTACGAAATTATCACCTATTAATTCACTTAAACAGGAAGTAATTTTACTTAGTTGACTACTGACTAGTTATTTTCGTCCAGGGTCCACTTTGATTCGGATTATCGTTGTTATTAACGCTGCTCCGTGCGCACCCGCACTGAATGAATGTCGAAGCCACACTAAAGTCGGGTGTGGGGACTGCAGTTCAGTTGAGTTGACCAAAGCGAGTGTTCGGAACGCCCTATCTAGTACGTAGTACATATATATCGATGGGTGATGCTAGATTCACGGCGGGAATACGCGAGATTATTATCTAATGTAGGTATATGATATTTGAACTCACAACAAAATATATTTTTTTATATTCATGATTGGTGATCTGAATTAGGTATATGATACCTACTCTAAAAATATGAATTGAAAATACATTTGAATTTTTGGTAAACTCTTTCTAATAAGTAGCAGTAACAGTTAGTATTCAAGTGAGATATATGGTATGTGTACCATTAATTATACAGTAGCGTTAAAAATATTTACTATCCAGTCAACTATTATTAAAAACAAAGTTTCTATTGTTAATACTTATATTGGCAGTGCGTTCAACAAACACATCTAGAGAGACAGTCACCACAACGAGACATATCTGCATAAAAAAAAATAGAATACCTGTACAAAATATGTAGGTAGGTATATGAAACGCAGCGCGCCATTTTAATACGATCCACCGCCGGTGCAGTGAAAAGGTAGTTTCTATTAAATTAAGTGGTCCGTAATGAAGAGGCACGGTCGGTATTTTTATGTTTGTAATCTAGAAAACGAGGTGTCAGAAGGCTGGCTGAAGTATGAAATGGATGAACATCGCGTGTTTTGCTTCTGCGTGACCATCGCCCATTGATCACTGGTCTTAAGAAATACGACATGAAGGACATTTTTGTTCACACGAAATAGCCAACTCTAAGCCTAGAAGTGCCTTGCTTATTATTCTATTTTACCATGAATTCGGGGAAGGTCAGACCTAACAGAGATTCCAAGCTAAGCTACATCGAAAATGCCTCATATTTATGTCCATTATTCATATGAATGGACAGCGATTTGTATTTCATATAAATTCTTACAATCGTATTACTTACTACGTGGAAACTATCAGTTATAGGTATACTCATATAAATTAGGTAACTCAGACTTTTGTACATATCACGTTTCCCATATAATCAAAAGTAATATAGGCAGATAGTACGTAACATAAAATTAATCACCACCGAGTTGAGTCCCGTTTGTAGTGTAGGTATGATACAAACTGACATGAACATGCAATACGCCAAGCTTTCCTGGAAATAGCTACTAGCTTCATCTGCTTCGTCCTTTAGATATTATATTTGCAACAGTTGAAATATGCACACAGAATTCTAAAAGTAATAAATGAGCCCTCGTTATTACTTCGATGGCATTCTACATTCTATCAGTTCAGAGTAAAACAATGGAAACCTGAACATGATGAGTTACATATGTAAGTATATACCTAGTATATAAATACACTTATTGGCATGTCGGTATCGATTTCAGATCCCTAGCAAACGAGACTGTTTGCTAACAGCGAGAATAAATTGGTTGCTGCTATTTTTATTTTGTATTTTATTAAATTGAACCGTTAAAGTACTTTTGTATTTTATTTATTTACATTGTGCGAATTTGAAATATTTCCGCATGATGCTCCGTCAACACGACATTGAATCAAAATAATCCTTGTTCATTCGGAAATGTGTTAATTATACTATATGATATACACCTATTTAATTTATTATTGGATATATCATATTATTCTGAATGACAAGTAAATAATTCCAATTCAAATACCATGTTTACAATTAATACATTTTGTCCTTTAATCTTTTTTATATTTAATATTGTGTATTATACAAGACAAACATTCGAAACAAATTGTACACAGATAATATAACCCAAAATCGAAAGTATATATAGCAAAAATGAAGATGTAATGGTAGGGAATATCCAACATATTGTAATCTCAGCGGCTATCTCAAGCCTCTCTCTCCGATAATATTCACTTCTTTGTGGAGGCGCCAGATGCGTCGAATTACGTTCTTTGTGGCCGACCCATATTGTATTTCGAGTACGAAGCAAAACATCTCTTTAATACGAATATCAAAAATTTATCTTGCGCAATATTACGATTCATTTGTTGAATTGTTTGCTTTCCTATAAGATTTTATTTGCAAAAATATGTTCACCATTTAATTAAACATCATATGTAACGAATACGCATAATACTTCTAGGCACACGTCTGTGCATTCACTCAGTAACTTAAATTCAGTCGTTACGTGTTCCGAATAAGCAGTTATGTAAAATAAATAGCCCTGTTTCCCGTGTGTTAAGTGTAAGCATCCCAAGGAACTCTCAAAAACCCACTTGTGAGAAGAAAAGTCTTCTAACGATTAATCTGCACCACGAGCATTGAAAACCACGGCAATTCTAGCTGGCCATCCTTCCTTTACCTAACAAATAGTTTTATATAATTTGATTCATGTCAAGCTAATATCGCTTGCCCAAAGTTCGACAGGTAAAGTTATAAAATAACAAATTCTACTTCACACGTTAACAAGAAGCGGTGACAATTTAGTTCCTTATTTATAACTAATTAATATACATTGTGTAGAGGTAGATAAGGTTAATAGCGACAAGGGTTCCAGTTTGCGAGTCAACCATACCCTTCAAACTTATCTGTAGGCAATATTGCGTGACAAAACACGACTGGTGTACAATCAGATTATCTGACCATTCCAGTAGGCCGCTATCAAACGGTACTCGTAGGCACTAAAATACTCGCCTATCTGCCTTTACACCCTGTCGGTTCCCTCGTGTCAATTTGAATAAAGTGCGAATAAAAAAGTGTAGTGTAAGGACACCCTAATCGGTTCCCGATTTTATCAAAACTGTGCGGAGCGTGTAGGCGCTTTTTACGCATCGGCTCACATGGAATAACGCAAATAAAATCGGAAAAATAAAGACACCTATATGTTGTTATAGGAATGTAATGTGATTGGAGCTTCAACAGCGCTAAATGAATGGGGTAATAACCAAGAAGTCTTCTTGGTTACATAACAAGGCCAATCTAGCAACAATAATGCTTTAATATGTTAAAAACTATCAGTTAGGGACGATCATAAACTTATCGATCGAATGCTATCTCATTTTGTACTAAAATTCATAAATGTTAGCAGTGTTATACATATATAGAGGTGGATGTACACACATTATTTTAGTTTTAAACACACAAATTATCTCAACTTTAAGCGCAAACCTTTTTCAGAATATATCCTATACTATTATTTATTATTATCTTATCTATTTAAAAATATTGTAGATTTCATATCCGAACAAGAACAAGAATCTGAGGGTGCCTTATTCTAAAATATCTTAAATATACCTATTTGTAATTTAGTATTATAACAATTTTATTATAAAATAGTTTTTTTGACAGGAAAAGGACTAAGATTGATAATAGAGTTCATTAAAAGTTACAAAACTTTGTTAGCATAATTATATTTTTTCCAATAAATCAGTTTTTGTTTTTATCAAAGCAGCGATTCAATTTTGTACCTACCCATGTTTAGTGATTTATTTTCGTATGTAGGGTAATGTTACTAAAAGTGGGTGACGCAATTTCATATTTCGCGAAACTTTTATTTATTTTGCGCATAAATGGATTTTCCCTGTCACAGATACTTTCTTTGATGAGCGAAAATTTCACGACATCTCAGTGGCTGTGACATTTTCATTAAAGTGCTGTCTCCTATCCAGTTGACGGGAAATCGTAAGCTATTGTTGTAATAATTACATTTACACTTTCTAGATACATTTAAAAGGGTATTTGAACGTAATTATACAAAATTACATACATAAATGATAGCTATATTCCATCTAGCGCCGTTAGTCTATTTATCAAATATGAAATGTGAGTTTTAATGCGTCCATTATTGGGAGCTGTAAATCACGAAGTAGGACATAACTACGTATATAATAAATGTTTTGTAAAATAGCCATCATATCATTTCACAAGGTCATCAAGGATTTGACGATGGTATCTACTTGATACAGAAAATAAAAGAAAAATAGTAACTCATTTATGTGGCTGGTCATGATATTGTGATGAAAATAAATTAGTCAATATTTATAATAAATAATTATTAAATTAATTCGTAAGAATTTCTATTATTTTGAGTAATAAATAAATATCCCGGGACATATTTCAGGCACGGCCAATCTGCTGCTGCAAAGCTTGAGCAATGGTAATCAGATAGCTGTTAAAATAAATACCTACACTACTCCAAATACATACCTAATTATTTTGATATTTTCATCCAAACACAGAACAAAAACAAATTCATACTTACAAAATGTTTGTTCTGGGTGGGATTCGAACCCACAATCTGCGACTGGAAAGTCAAGGTCATTAACCACAAAGCCAACTCTGTCAGTGAGTGAGAGAGTGATGTTATTTTCGTAAGTTTATCACATAAATCAAATGTTGATCCGATGATATCAAAAGCCGTTCTTTACATTATTTTTTTATAAATTCCCTCAAGAAAAAAGGGACAACAATACACACGAAACCATTTGATGAGAATATAAAATTCCGGACTCAATATCAATTTGATATATGAAACTATCTCTGAAATATTGTCAACTTTGTCGACAGGATAAAATAAGAATGGAAGCTTGATTTTCCTGGAAATGTATTAGATGGCTCATAGACAAGTGTATAGGGAAGCTGACAAAAGAGTCCAGGGGAAATGGAACGGGGCGATTTGTTCAAGATGGTCAGGATAAAAGATACTTTGCGGATCTCTATGAGGGATTTACTCTTTTAACTGAAACGTCTCTCGAAGTAATAGAACTTGAAAGTGCATTTTAGTAAGATTACCTTTAAAATTTATGTTACATGCGACAAAATACTATGATAAAGTTACGTTAAGTACTTTATTTCTAAATCTTATTCTCTTTTTGAATACAGCATTCATAGCATCTGATTTTTTTTTAATTATGACAAATGGACTTCTTGATTGTTACGTCCCATTTTAAAACCAAATATCAAAGATAGGTATTACCTCTACATAAAATTCATTGAGTCTATATCACCATAGAGCGAGCTCCACTGTACACCTACGCGAATATCGCTTGTTGTGATCGCAACTCCACTACTCCATTAACTTAATACATACGTATAATATACCTCACTGTGGAAAAGGTTTTTTTAGGTACCACCAGCTTGCCGACTCGCGACGCCAGATGTAACGACCTCATAATTTTTGCCGTCCGCCGCTACAAATGACAGTTTTTGAAACGGTAACGAGCCTGGCCTGGCACAAATCTCTTGTACAATCAACTTGTATTTTATTTATGTTTCACGTAAATTTATGTTTGACTGTATATAAATTAAATCGCCAGTTGAAATCTGTTTGTTTTCACCGGAGACCGGTTTTTCGTTGTTTCAATGTACATAGTAACAGCAAATGTCGTGCCATGTTGTACGTTGTTATAGACATCAATATATTTGTATTTAAACTTATACATTACTATAATAACTCAAAGAGCACACTTAAAGAAGATTCACCACCAAACAACACTGTAAGATCCTCTCACATTGTTTCTTAGACAGTTTTATAGGTAAAACAGAAACAAGGTTTTTAACAAATCGTCATTTATTTCAACGAAATTATGCCAGTTTAATACTAATTACAGTACACATTAACAACAAAAGCGACTGTGTTACTAGAACGATATTTACAATGGGAATTGTGATAAGTAGCAATTCAGGATATGCAGGTAGATATGCACTAAGTTAAGTTTATTCATCAAATTATTAAATTATAAATCCTCTTCGTGTCAACGATTTGCCCCAGTCAAAACTCTGGGCATAAAATAAACAGCTGTGTAATAAATTAAGACAATTTTTGATATGTAAAATGACTCAGTTCATTATGTTTTAATGTAAATAAAAAAAATATTTACAATTTAACAAAGTTTCATGAAGATAATAGACATTTTTCGTTTTAGTTTTCGATCTCTCATAATTTACAGATTTAAGAAAAGAATTCCTCTAATTACCGTAATATTTACATCCATTATAAGTTATCTAAGAAGGCGATTCTAAATGTCTATATACAATTTTAAAATTCAAATAACTTGAAGTTAAAATAACAAATTATACATACAAATAGTTTTTGTTGTAAAAATATATTTTTGTATCTAAAACTTTTCATAGACAAAATTAACTCACATAGCAGCGATGAATGAGATATGTGTCAAGGGCTTAATTACTAAAAACATTGAAAATATTTATTTAGTCCCTAACTTCTTCTAATATCTATAAATTCTTTAATTAAACAGGTGTGGCTGTCTCAGATTTAGCTTTGGTATTTACTCAACCAAATTACTGTAAAATTATTAATTACCATAGCAGTAAACAAAGAAAATATTAATAATATTTGATAAACATGAAAGGGTTTGTGTTATACCAGAATAGTAGGTATGTATTAATAGTAAGGGATGATGTTGTCAAATAAGCTGGCTTTACTGAAACGATAATTTGGTGCAGTTGACAGTAATGTCTGTGATAATAGTCTCGCGAGGCTTGCTCTCTATTCTGCACTGACTGAATAGGAATTTTAGCCTACACATTCTATATATCATCAAACAATAGGTACAATAATTACCTGCAGTAAATTAATATCTAAAACTTTTAATCTGAGGCAGTCAAACGGTCGGAGAAAATAACGCTGTATTCCAAGTTGAACGTTATCCCGTAACTATCTGTATTTATCTAATCAAAAAGTATCTCATAATTGAATTGTCCACCTTAGAAATAAACTCAGAGGCGTGTTTTCCAAATCACGTTTGTTAATAAAAGAGCGTAGATAATTTATCACGTTTCTGATTGCATTAGGGATCTGAGGAACAGGGCGAGGGAAAGTGTTAACAGCATTACACTTAACGTAGACGCCTCGCTTGAACTCCTCACTGGAACAAACAAGCTTTGTTATACGAGGTAAATGATAAGATTCCCGGAGAACTGCTACAAAACTTTGACATAAGTGAATAACTATTGGATTCACCACTTAATTTGCAGTGAAGTTTGGATAGTTTGAGTCTTTTGTCACTACTCGTCTCTCTTTGAGTTATATTTTTCATTGTTATCTCAAATAATATTGTTTCGCGCTAGGTGGTCTCCAATTAGTACCTACATAAAGCATCAAAACGATTTTGAATAATATACTGCAGACACAAATTAATTACAATTATTACTAAATTTAATCTACGGTACCTAATATATTGGCAATAAATTGACCAATACGGCCTCAATAGCAATTACAACCATAACGGATAGCTTTAGGTAACATGGGTATAGACACATATAGACAACTATTCCTAAAGTAAATTCTAAGGTGTCTGGTTCGACATCCGTTTATAATATAGTTAGGAAAACAAGCAGTTGGGGTCGGTAGCGGCATTAAATTATTCTAACGTTGCGATTTGCGATAGTGTACCCTTGTTTCCGTATTCAATATGTTTATGTTGTGAATATAATATCATACGAATTGTCCTTTGTACATGATAAAGGTAGCTTAGCGATTGTATCGTTCAGATTTATATGCCTGCTTATAAACGGTTCCACTTTACATACTTTTTCAGAGTTTCTTATTGTGAGTGAACCTTTTTTAAGCTTTGTTGAGTTATGTTCTTTTTTATAAAATTAAAAGATCAAATCCTAATTTAATGGTACCTACTGGTAATGAAAATCCGAAACATTATTACAGTTTTTGTGTCGTTATACTATTCGACAGGGTGTTTTTGTCAGTAGTACCGTCTAGGGCAATAACTCACATCCGCACGTTTTATAGGTCCCTGAGCGCTCAGAGGGGTTCATATATGAACACCCTATTATCACTAGTGGAAATCATTGCTTCCTGTCGACTAGGGTATCGGAAAATGTTCGTTCGAGCTGTGTACTTACAAAGGTTTCGATGAACTTATTGGAATATCTCGTTTCTCAAAGACCCTATGTAAATACAGTAATTGGCAAAGCCTATAACTTCTCAAATTATTGTCTTAATACAATTGAGATTCGGATATATAAATAGGTTTAAGATTGTTAGTTGTTTGATCAGAAAATATTTGTTTTTATTAGGGGCCGATTTAGATATTGGTTATTAAGGTAAAATGTTACCTAAACCAAACGTAAGATACATAGTTTTTAATTTGATATTTGTTGTAGAAACTAATTAATCCAAATTTAAAAAATCCAAATTAAATTTAAAAAATCCATCTGAATTTAAAGTCCTGACTAGTTGCATTTGTTCGGTTATACTAGTCACATTTACTGTTTACATAAATATTGCTATCTCTTTTACTCACCAAGTAGCATGGCTTCTTTACTATCAGCGAGTTGGCTGTTGCCGACCACAGCTTCACTACCTTCTCGCCACGCGGGCGCCACTCGCGCCGTACATCGCACCTGCATCGTTTTCCCAACTGGCACACGAAGTCCCAAAGCTGCTGACAGCAAACCATGAGCGTGCTGTGTCGGCGGGTACTCCACTAGGAGTATAGGATCTGTTACCTGCATAAAGAAAATGCATATTAAGGTCGTAATTCTAATAAATTAATTAACGATGACCACAATTCTTTTCCAAAGTTAGTGGACAAAAGACAAGTTACAATACATGAATTAGTTATTAAAATAAATGCGGTTTATTTGGTAGATTGGTACCGACCTGGCTATTTTTAGTGCTTACATACTTTTGTATAAGTAGAGAGTGCTTAAAATTTAGAAACATTTTTAAATTTCATAAATTTTGACTTCAAAAAAATACCCTTTACAAAATCATTACATTGTTATTCTTTGTAAAAGGAATTTTCACATAAATTTCGTGTTTTCATTTTATACGGGTGCCGATATCGTTGGGATCGCCTCTACAGTACCTAATTCCGGGAACTTGTTACTGGGCCTGGCCCTTGATACGTGTTGACGTTTTAAGTGTTCATAAATTCCACATGTAATTACCCATTGTAAACATCAGCAGAGTTCGGAATTGTTTCTAACGTAAGATAGCTGTGTAAACGATCTTAATTGAAGATTGTGTGGTTTTACGAGACTACTGCCAAAATTGTTAATCAAGACTTCATTCGCACGCACTTAGAAACTCCCATTTGACTGTTATTGTTTATCGAAAACAAATTATGTTCGCATTGTTGTGATGGCAATAATAGTTTGTATGATTCTATTTGTTTATTCAAGTACCTAATTATATAACGGTTGAATCTGAAAATGGCCTAAAGCATAAATGTGCAGGAAAATTATTTATAAACAAAATTACATATTATGATAATTACTAAGAAACGCACAGTAGTCATTATAACCAACAATTGTATAAGTACGCTTCATAATTATAATGAGCGTCTCATGGCTAATGTGAATGGGACATTACGCTGTGGAAACAAAACAAAGGTCGAAACACACCGGCGCGGCCGTAAAATCTCGTCCTAATTAGGGTACATGAAAAGTTGAATATCTGTTTGGGTGTCAAAGTTTATTTATAATTAATATAAATATTTATATACACTTTCTAAGCGTAATTACGTCAAATCATTCTGCTATAGGTAAGTTTCAGAACTGTTGAAATATCTAAAAGCTTAAAATGAGATAAGGTACGTAAGGTGGAAGGATATTAATATTATGTTTTTATTTATTTAACCGTTAATTTTCTATGTGGTATCAAAAATAGCAATGTTATTTTAAAAGTTTTTTATACGATGAGTTATTATAATTAAGTTGTTAGACAACTGTAATTTTGAGGGCATTAAGTTGTCTGTGCTACATTAAAACTTCAGAACATTTAGAAAATTAATTTAGTAATTTTACGAACTTGAAACATGCCATCAAAACTATTAGCGCTTCATTTTCGCGAGGTCGGTTTTTGAAAAGTTTTTAATTTAATTATAGTTTTCTAAATCTATATTAAGTGATTTCATTTAATTAGCGTCTGATTTTTAATTTGTTTCGTGATAATTTTAACGTATTTTGAAGGAGTTTATTTACTTATGTACCTAGTAATTGAATTAGAATCTATTGAAATATTTACCCAGAGTAAGCAATTGATTTTAGAGCTGTTAATTTTATCTAAAGTCTACGAATAAAATGTTTTTTGATTTATGTTTATTTGACACTAAAATTATCTACTATTATAGATTTTTAAAAAGTTTCGCTAAAAGGAAAAATACATTCAACTAGTATCTTTTGAAAATGACTTTAAACTGATGTTTTAAAGGGTATGCTAATGGAAATTCAGAATAAATACGACAAAAATATTCTACTGTAGGTAGGTACCTATTGTTTTCGATAAATATAATAAATTTCAAGATAAAAGCGCTAATTTCTTTCAATTATCAGGAGTTCTTTTTCAAATTGATCTTTAAGCCAGAAATCTTTTGAGCTATTTTCGTCACGATTTCCACCTACGCACATGACCTTTTAGTACCAAATAGAACTGAATAGATTTTATATACGTTGTTAATATTTCGAGTCACGAGACATCTATTCAGAAAATAAAAGCCTAAAAATACTGTTGAATATTCGCCGCTTCGATTAACAGTAAAATATCACAATTTAAACTGAAAGATCTCTTATAACATTATATTTCAGTGCCAACATAGTTAGGAATAAAACACAATCATAGCATGCCTAAAACCAAACTGCTAGTTATCCTGGTTTCGACTAATATTACTTTTTATTCCACAAATGTGGCAAACAGGCATACGATCCCACCTGATGGGATGTTACCGCAGCCTAAGGACGCTTGTAACACCAGGGGCGTCATTCACTGCTTATGGTAAAGGCAAACTACCTTCTCTTTTTCTCAAATTATTATCATACGTTTGATTAAGGAACCGCCAGGTCATAAGGACATATTTTATTCATAATTTAATTGAATAGAAAGTACCTTTTCACCATCAATATCCCAACTTAGAACAGCAGCTGGATACGATCTTCCGGATGTACAATTGAGGAACAGTGAGTCTCCTCTTCTATTCTCCTGTTCATTACCGGTTATTCTTGGACCTTCTCTTGGCAAATCTGTACAAATATTATAGGTTCTTAATAAAGTAGTATATATGGGAAGTATGTACTAGTATATACAAAACTACACCATTTGGAACTTTTGAGAGTATACAATATGTACAATACTTTATTCTGATGCTATTTGTTATTCTAACTGATATATATTAAGATGTTATGATTATGCGTATGCAAATATATGTATAATTGTGTGCAACTATTCAGTAATAAGTCTTAAAGCATTGCCGTAAAATACTTTAACAAAAAAATATATTTTCGGATTAAATTATGGACTGTAGATGTCTGAAATAAATGGATTTATTATTATTATTATTATTATGTTGTTTTTATTTAATTTTTTCTCAGGTTTCCCTGGTATTTTATTTATTAAAAGTACACGGGCTTTGCCAAGTGTATTTTTAACTTTGGGATTCAGAACTCAGTGGTTGGTATGTTGAGTCTAATTGGAGGAACTTCCTAACGATTCGGCAGGTGTTAAGTATCGCGGCTTTCTGTAGTGTGACATATGTATATTTGGGAAGATCCAGAGTTTCAAGACTTTTGAAGAGTAGCTTAGGTATAACACCTGTTGTAGATAATATAATTGGGACTATTGTGACGTGGTTCATTTTCCACACTCTTTTAATTTCTTCTTGTAGTTCTGTATATTTCCTAATTTTTTCTGCTATTGTCGATTGAATATTATTGGTATTAGGTACTGCTATATCTATTATGTATGTATGTTTATTTGCTTTATCTACTAATGTTATGTCGGGTCTGTTGTTATATATTGTGTGGTCTGTCATTATTGTCCGGTCATAATAAAGTTTATAAGAGGATGTTTCCATTACAGCTTGAGGTGAATATTTATAGTATGGTGTGTGTGGCTCTGATTGTCGTAGTAATTTATATTTCCTTGCTAATTTTTGGTGGACTATGTTAACAAGTTGGTTGTGTCTATGTGTGTAGTCATTTTGTGTAAGTGTAACGCAAGCTCCTGTGATGTGTTGTATTGTTTCGGGCTTGTTGTTACATTTCCTGCATAAATCATTTTGAAGTGTAGTGTCTTTTAATATGTATTTTCTATAATTTTTTGTATTGATAACTTGATCCTGTATTGCAATAAGGAACCCTTCGGTTTCAGGAAATAAATCTCCAGAGTGAAGCCATCTATTAGACGCTTCCTTATCTACATGTGGTTGATTGAGATCGTGAGGGTGCCTACCGTGTAATTCTTTACCTTTCCATTGCCTATTTTGTTCTTCAACCAACTGTACTTTATCTACTGTCTCTATTGGTTGTTCATCACTTAAGTTTAATGGAGTGTAATTTTTATCTATGCTAGTTATTGTTTTGTGTAAGGTACTGTCTAATTTCTTTTGTTTGAAAAATTGTTTTAAGTTGTTTATTTGTCGTTTGTGTAACTGTGAAATATCTATTAATCCTCTTCCTCCTTCTTTTCTAGGTATATTAACTCTTTCTTTTGCAGACTTTGGGTGGTGATATCTGTGTTGAGTAAGGGTAGTTCGTGTTTTTATTTGAATGGATTGTAGTTCAGTGTTCGACCATTTTATAATTCCAAAAGAATAAGTGAGTATTGGTATAGCGTATGTGTTTATTGCTTTAAATAAATACCTACTAGCTAACTGCATTTTACAAAGATAATTAATTCTATTAAAATATTCTTGTTTAATTTTGTGTCTGATTTGTGTGTGATCAAGGGATCGTGACTGATTGTAGCCTAAATATTTGTATAGTTCATTATTTTCCATTGCCTGTATAGTCTCCTCTTCGTTCACCGTGTACGTGCCTGCTACTATATTTCCCCTCTTGATATTTAACTTACGGCATTTGTCCAGTCCGAAATCCATCTTTATATCATCAGAAAATGTTTTAGTGATATCTAACAATTTGTTGATCTCAGTTTCTTTATTAGCATATTATTATTATTATTATTATTATTATTATTACACGCCCGCCGCAAGTAGCGCAAGTGGCGCCGCGGGAAAAATATAGTTAATAAATAAACGGTAATGATACGGTTTTTATTATATTAGATCCGATTCAATAAAAACTTTTGTATGTCCGCTGCATAACAACATACAATTTTATTAACATTTCATTGTATAGGTACATTGAGTATCTACATTTTTCAATATGTAACAATGTTGGATTATATTCTATGCTAGAACAAAGGCGATGCTTTTGATGTCACAAAATCTGTTTGCTGTTCGTATAAAGAGCAATCCATTCGCAATAAACGTTTGAAACTTTATTGTCCGTTTCTACATAAATTCAACTATGAATTGGTCATAAGTTTTTGTTTCAAAAAATCAGATCAGATTATGGAAGTTTGATAAATCCCAATGTATTTTAATTTATTTGATTATCTAATGCATAGGTCGTTTCCGTTCAGGCCAAATGTATAGATATGTACCAGAATTTAATATAATAATTATAGCACACAATAGAGAATATAATGGTGTTATTTAGGAGTAATGAAGGGAAACTTACAAATAACTTCCATCCGACCCTCGCCGGCTGCCGAGGCGAAGCTCGGCGCTTCCGCCGACACCTCACAGCGATACACGCCGGTTGACTTGAGTGTCACCTGGTGAAGTATCACCCGCCGGTCGTCGGATTTTTGCACCTGTTCACGATAGGATTATCATGAAGGGAACTTTTTAAATTTTCATACCTAATTAACCGGTGAACAAACTGAAAATAAATATAGGCAACTTTGTCAGTGCAAATTGTTCGTTTTGTATAGGTTTAATTTAAGTCATAACAATTTTGCTACCAAGTCGTTCATAAAATAACCTGCTTCATTATCATTATTTCTGTGCTACAAGCATTTGCTTACGAAAAATATAAAAAGTCCTTAGTAATCACAATAAAAACTTAAGCATGCTATTTGATGGTACAAAAAGGAAAGTTTCGCATTGAGTTACTTTAAATTGTAAAAAATAAAGGTAAAAACATTAACGAAATTGAGCACTTAGCTAATTGCTGAAAGTCATACAAAAAGTTTGAGCCCAAAAAGGAGGGGCAGGTACTTTTAGGTACACAATTTTGCAGCTGTGCAAACAACGCTTAAACTTTGCGGTTCGTAGTTTTGCGAATTTTAAAAACACATACGTTTGCTACTTTAGTGAGACAAAAACTTTGACACTAGCAAACTATGGTTATTCTAGATTATAAAAATTTAAACACACTTTAATATAATAGCACACAGGTACTTTGTGAAATGTAAAACTTTTCATTTAATGCTGGCAAAACGTAAAATTCCAACAAGTTGATTCAAAATATTTTGATTGGCCACTTTATGATGTTTTATGGACTAAATAACATTATAACACAGCCAATCAACAAAATCGAACATATTGTATTAACATATTAAGTATATGGTTAACGAAATGTATATTTTTGCATAATTGTTGGTTTTGGTGGTTACGGGACAATGAGCGTAAATTTTATAAAAAAAAATGTTGTGGTAAAATTTTTGAAAATTATGTAAATGTAGTTTATAGATTAGGTATCATAAATGAGTTTTATAGTCAACTACCTTCTCTTGAATTGAAAATTGTGTAGAATATCTGAGTTAAACGGTCTTAGTACAAGCACTCTGAGACTTTATTATATTGGAAAAAAATAATCATTATCTTACCTCAGAAAGCGATAGCAAAGAAATAGATTACCTATATTCTAGGTTAACTAATAGGATATAGGAGATGTAGGTATATCCCAAGATAAAACATTTTAGATCCCCTGGATAGAACCGCGGAAACCGAATAAAACTACAGACAAACACCGAAAAATCCATACATAAATCTCAAGTAATGTTATTGTTTACACTATGGGTTCAGAGAGATTCTGTTAATACTACTTTATTCTTGAAAGGATAAGAAAAGAGAAAATAAAATAACATTACCTAATGATTGGTAAAAATATTCGGTTATTTTTATGTTACTATTGGCGCTTGGTGCCTAGTAGTTTATATAGCTTCCAACCGGCACTTGGTAATATCACGAATACCATCGGTCTGATTTCTCTTATATCTAAAATTGTTGTACCAATTTTTTACTTTGCCATTACTTCTGTCAGTTCGCTTATCCTCTGAGCTATGTCAGCAATAAAACAATCACACTCAGAGCAGTTCAATTTAAAACTTCAAATTATATTGCTACATTTTTGGACGTGACTGCAACCCGTCTGCATAAAACCATCCCAATGCTAGAGCGAGATGCTGCTACAAGCAAAATTCAGTATGGAAGAATAAATTCATGAAAATATGCTATGAATTTTGTAATAAAAGATTTAAACTGGGTCAGTATTAGTAGTTTAAAATATACCTAGCGTAGATATGTATCTAAATTTACAATGGTCAATGTTCTCTGAACATTTATGATATCGATTAACGATTGGATTTGCGTGAATGGTCTCTCAGCATTATTAAAGCTGAGGTATGTTGGCACTCCTTATAAAGGCTTCTTCCATCATTTAAACGAAACTAGACCATCGATTCGGTTCATCCGATAAAAGTTTATTTCACTTGGCGCTTTTCATCATCAATATTTATATGTATCCATCTATTTTCTAAAAACCCTTTTATTTTAATTAAAAGTCGCAAAAACTAGACGGCATAATATTTCAGCGCATAATTTTACCTTAATTAAGCGAAGGTTCTATCTCAAACACCTTTTGGGATGGCAAGGTGTAAAAATGTCTGTATAAATTACCTAATTGTTTCCATGAAAAATATTAAGCTTTAGGATGGTTTCAGTGAAATAACTTTATCATGCTAATATGTGATTAAAACAAAGTATACATCGTTATCGATAACTATCATGTGATTTCAAAATAGAATGGAACCCTCTTACATTCAATATGAAACTAAGATGACTATCTATATACTTGAAATAATTTTGTTGAGCACGTTTTCACTAGGTTAGATGACAGTAGTCGTGAATAGCCTCGTATGGATTCAGCTTTCGGCTCATTTCTATCCGCCGATCTTTTGTCAGTAGGTACTCCTCGTCGATATCCCTATTGTGCTCTCGAATAGATAACCGAACTACAACGTCTTTAGAGAATGGAATGCCCAGGAAAACCTTTCAAATTATTAGGTAATTTGCTTTATAGCAAAGTAACACATCTTGGGAGCATTGACATTTAGAATGCCATCTTAAAGAAATATTTCAAAGAATTTCATAACTTTTGTTTGATCTCAATTTGGTTTAAGAAGGATAATATGGGAGAATATTTTCATTTTTCATTCTACCGAGGAAATATAAATCGCTGTATGGTTAGGGGCTATATCAATTCTGGATGATAGAAGGAGCTTCTTATATTGCTGAGCTCTTTATGTTCCTTAGTTTTAAATTCATGTATTCTGAAATATTCAGGTTCTTGACGACGTCATTTATGCAATAATAATGGCGGAGTGCTAAAGACGCAAACTTGCTTTAAAGCTTTACATGATGGGATGCTATGTTATACAAAATATCATTAATAGATATATAAACTAAATCATGACAGCCGAAATGCTTTTCCGGTTATCTTTTAGGTCTACGAATATCTTGGGTGCTACGAATTCTCGTAACCCAGCTACGAAATCAAACAAGTCTTCAAAATCATATATTATATCAGTTGTACGTAATGTACTTGCGTGTTAGATAAGATTGCATTACATTAAAATTAAAGCTATTACTCCACATGTACCTACTAACAAAGTAAACAAGTGAAATACCTACAATATGAAATTGTAGTATACTTAAGAAATTAGCGCAACATAATGCTGTCACGATAAGAGAGCTCAAAACTTCCGTATACTGATAGACCGTCAGTTTATGACAGAGTCGGTTCCAACTTGTAGTTACGTAATAAGACCACATAGCTTGTTGTTTTCGTGTTAAGCCCACATCGTAGCACTTAGCCTTAAGGTCCACTTACATCGACTTTAATCCCCTCCAACTTGTAGGCGTGTTTCGGCGGATCATACTTGGGTATATATCTGTAGAACTCCTCGTTATCTCTATACCATTTCACTGAGTAGAGGCTATCTGCTCCAAGATCGTACTCGCATTCTAACTGAGCAGGTTGACCCCGCACTCGGTACGAGGGAACAGTTACCCGAACCATTTTCAATAGTAATGAATCTGTAACAAGAGAACAGGAGTTGAAATATAATAAATAGTACCATTTAAATAAAAATAAAGACGATTTAAATGATGGACGAATGGTAATTTTATATGATTGTTTGTTAGTTACTAAACTTGGAATAGTTAACTGTATAAAACCATGTCATGGTGTTAAAATAGTTAATTTGTCAGTGCCATTGAAACAGTTCAATGTCGGCTATTCTCTATCATTAAAGATCATTATAAATATGTATTGTAATATATGTCATTAAAGTTTATTTCTTGCATACAAAAATAGAAGATTTTAAAGTTGGTGGTTAGCATTGGTCGTTGGTTCAATTATCACCCTAGGCAAACATTTTGTAGACATAGACACGTCTGTTTGCCTATTTGAATGTTAATATAAATATTAGAATGCTTTGTCGATAGTATAACTATCGGGTTACTATAGTACTACTATAGTATAGTAGTTGTGATTAGTCTAGAATCGGATTGATTGTGTGTCATGTCTGAGGATATTTATTTATTTATAAGTCTAGTATTGAACAGTAAGTTCGTCAACGACCATAATTATTCTGCTTGAATAAAATAATCGTGGCCTACCTTTGTCATAAATAAATAATGTAATTATACAGATTACTTAGATTATTGCGGTACCTACACGAAATTTACTTAGTTGAAATTAAATCATAAATCACACGGCGAACTTTTGATTTGCGTGTACAAATAAATTATTTTTAAGGCTCGTGATTTACAACATAGCTTCGTCAAAGTAGGATTAAATAACCTTAATTTTACTAGGAAAAGAGAATACATTTAGTATTCTTAAACTTCTTTGATTTACACAAGTGGCCTCATTTTAGCTTCACAAAATGAAATGGACACTTAATATGTATGTATCAGATAAGGAATACAGATCTATGATATGTATTATTATTAAACAGTATTTGAATGAAACAGCAATGAATTTTATAATTGATACAAAACGTACACAATGTATAGTAAAGCACAAAGCAAATCAAACACAGGTATTTCTAAATTAATACCCCAGCTCATTCATTACAAATATTTGCACGTGTTTTGATGTGTTTCCTCTCTAATGTCTCTCTCTATGCATTACAGGCTGCATATTTCACAAACAATGCAAAGCGATATAACGTTATCGAGTTTCAACTCAATTTACATATTGTATTGTATATTTAAAGCATGAAGATACGACCACAGCAACTTGAATGTGAATATTTATTTCACTATGCAATACATGCGATATTCTTTCGTATCCAGAACTAATTAATTTCATCATCAACGTTTTTTTTATTGTTGCGTATTGTATGAAGCTGTATTTTATTTAATAATTCGCACAGATAAACGCTCGTGTTTCAAAAATAAATTAGATATTATTTTAAAAGCCTCTACTGGGGCCGTATTATAATCTCTTATTTCCAGGCAGTTCACGCCGTGAATTGAATTGCCTGGCAAATTCGTATTATGAATACAAGTTCCAGCCAGTCAGAGGTCACGTGGTACACCAAGCCGACTTCTGCCCGGCTTTTCAAAAACTGGCTGGCGTTAGTCGTATTATGAGCGCTTATTTGACATTTATATTCCTATGTTAGTTGTCAAAAAGTGACAGTGTAAACAATTCAGTTTAAGCGTTCTCATTGTTGCCTAAACTGAATTGTTTTGTGATTATTTCGGTTTAAAATTAATAAAAATGTGATAATTATGTGTGAAGAATTAGAATGGTTAAATTTCTGGAGAGCGACGACGAGGAGCCTAGAACTAGTCAAATGCATAAAAGAATGAAACTACGACAACAAAGCGATCCATTTTCAATCTAAGATCGTCAATTTATTAAAAATACCAACTTAGCAAGGACTTTGTGCACAATCTTTGTGAGGACCTTGTACCGTATATGTCTGTGCCTAAGAAATCTACGGTTTATCAGTGGAAACTAAGTTTCGTACATTTTTGTGTTTACTCTATAAAGTGTTATTAAGTCCCATTGTAGACTATTAATTATATAGTAATAATATTTGTGCAACAGTTTAGCTATTTACACTATGAAAATTAGGTTGAATAATAAAGTTTTGCACTTGTATAATATCTAATTTCTTACAATAATCTGGAACAAAAACATATTCTAGATAAGTAATACTGATATGGCGATAATTTGTGTGGATGCTAGTTATGTAGGCGCTACCCATGACACATTTATTAAGGCGAATCATCCCCTAAAATTACACATGAAAAATCTTAATAGTAATGTGTCCTTAAGAGTCCACTGGGTATGTAGAAAAGAATATATTTCATGGATGTAAGTCAATTTAGAATATTTGAGAAAAGTAAAAATCTGGTTATCCCCAAAGAAAATACATGATGACACCAATTACCAATGCTGCTCCAGATACCCAAAAAACATATTACACTGTAGTCCACGTTAAAACAAGGCCCTACTTAGTTTAAGTTTTTTATGAGTTCTCTTTATAGCTTTTTTATTTAAGTAAATGTAATGAAGTTTCTGTTAATTTTACACATTGTATCGTGTAACTGTTTTTTGTACCTAAATAAATAAATAAATAAATAACACTCGACCATTATTTCTAACCCTATACAGCACCTTGCCCTTGCACATTCATGGATGCTGTAGCACATGCCCACATTCGCCGTGAATAGTCTCGTGCTTGAGTGGTTTTGTTATATCCCATAGCTACTTATTTCCCTGAAGAAGTAAAGAAACTCCCACATTTTACTAACTGACTGCAAGTCGCCCGCCGACGACGATTTCCCTCTCCGGAGTAAATAAATTAAATACCTAGTTTCATTTCTTTACATTCTTATTTAAATAACCGAACAATAGCACACAAACCACTTTAAAAAATACTTACGCCATAAGTCATACAATTATTTAGTAAAAATAATATAATTCAAATGATGCGCAACGACATTACGAATGTCGGTCGAAAACTTAATATCGCAATAACAAAAAATTTATAGACGCATACCAAAATTATATAAATTTAAATATAAGAAATGAACGTATTATTAACTTTTATAAAATCTTTCTGAAAAATCGTTGTTTTAATTTAATTTTGTGTCCAGAAAATTAATATTTTGAGTTTCAAACGATATAAAATTAAAACCGTAACTTACCGGTAAAATATTAGTCAAGTTTCTAAACGTCGCTGTAAGCGAGGACAAGACGGCTATAGACAACGAATCCATTCAGAAGTCGGCCAGTTTTATGAACGTCATAATACGAAATATCGCCAGGCAGTTTAAGGCCGCGAACTGAATTGCCTGGAACTTGCCTGATTTTTTAAAAGTTCATAATACGACCCCTGGTCTTAATATTAATTTCTCATATAGGTACTTTAAAAGAAAACAAGCAGTTATTAAATATTCTTATTATCATCAAAGCTTCGTAGATACCTTATCGGATAATTCCTCAAACAAACGAGGAATATGATAAAAAGTGTAATTACCTATGGTAAAAATACCTACTGTTGGAACATAGATAAGTGTTATTTGAATTCAAATTGGGGGTTTAAGTAGATCATAATTGTATCCAACATTTTTATTGGCTTAATGCCAGAAACACGAAAAGACCTCACTCGCACTTGTACGTATACAAACAATAAATATACTTTAAAATAAACATTTAAACGTTCTCTATTTGTGCATTTGTGTATGTAGATTACCTGAATATTATGTCACAACACACACACACACACAAATTTACGGTATATGACGTCTAAATTGCGTGACTAGAGAATAGATCAATGATGTTGTTTGTTTGCGAAATACCTAGTTCATTGAGTTACACGCGTGTCACACCTCCATTGGAAACCTACGTAAGTTAGTCGTGTGAACAATTTAACAATTTACTATAGCATCGAGTTTCGCTTGTATAGAGTAACGTGTTGTTATTTATTTGATGCTATTCGTTTTTGGCGATATTTATTATGTCTTATGAAAAAAATAAGGCGTTATTTAGCATCACTATAATGAAATGATGAATGGATGCATATTTACAATAGGTAGATATGCATTCATAATTGCTGGTTAAAATACATTTTTATTTGACTTGAATATCTTTATAAACAAACTTTCATTTTACTCATGAAATTAAAACGACAACAACAATTGAGTTTACTTTGAATGAGAAATTAAACTCTTGAGGTTTAATTTCCTTGAACAAATTCACAGTGGAATAAACTAATTATACAACTACAAAATATATAAATAACCTATTATAATATTCGGAAGTTGAAAGACAAAATCCTCTTAGTAAATATACCATCCCTATTTTATTTCCCTGGGGTTAAGCAAAGTGGACTTTAACAACAATCATTCGGGAGTAACACAGACACGAAACCTTGTTAAACCTTAACAAACTTGTACTGTTTAATCTTTGAAACTCTTGCCTTTAACTTGGTGGTATCTAGACGTCACGAAGGTAACTTTAAAGTCAGCTAATTAGTTGTAGGTAGGTTTCCGGTGGCATTTACTGTGACCCAAGTATTCTTGCCACCTTCGCCTTCAGTGTGCATAGATTTAAACTTTGTTTAGATACTGGTGCTACTATTCATTTGGGTAAAGTTCCTTTGGAGCAATATTCTGTAGGTAACTATTAGTATGCTACTTCGGTTCTTAGTGTTGCTTCTTTTTTGGTGAATTGGTACAATCAGGCATGTAAACTCCGCCAAAGTCGCATAAAACAAACCTGTTTATAATATTTTTTAATAGATAACTCAAACAATAACATAACTATTTTCATAAACACAAGTAGTTAACCCGTGTGAGTACATTTTAATTGAACAATTATTAAAATTAACTTTAATTAAGACTTTAACTTGATCGATAGTATAGAAGTTTAGGTTATTTCTGGTTGAATAAGTTAAGCAATTAATTACCCCTTTCGTTTGACAAATAGTTATATACCTATTATTTTAAGCAAGTATGATTTAACCCAGATATTAGTTTATCTATCTAGTAACGTCATATAATCGAGAATGGTAATGGCCTCATAAGACCTAACCTAAATAAATCTTATCCCTATGTATTAAAAAAAGTACAAAAGTATTTTAAAGAAATTCATCAGTCATCATTAAATTACGATTTAGTGATTTCTAAAACTGTCTACACATTTTATGCCATTAAATAAGGTCGTTGGGGAAGATTCATGCAAAACTAAATTCATCTATGGTAAATGACCCAATGGTGGCCAGTTTAAGAAAAAAATAACAGTTTTTTGTGAAATATTACCAAAATTGTGAAAGTTTCAGCACTGAATATAGTGAAACTGTAAAGTCCAGTCCTTATTTAATATTTGTAATGTGTTGCGCGTGAGATACGGCAAAGCTGGATTCAATTAATTTAACAAATAAAAGTTGTAGTTTTGTGACCCAGTCTTGGACAGGGAAAATTCATTAATGGATACCCCAGTCTTAGTCTAAGTTTATCTTTATTTTATGGTTAACATATGAAACAAAACTAATTTTAATTTTAATTAAGCAATACTATTTTACAAGTGAAACTTTCTGCTCACCGCCTTAATGATTTCCTTAAGAAAAGCCGTCGTTGTCAATTTCAAATCACCTTACACTTTGTATTCGCGCATATTTGTACATGTAACTGACTGAATTCAATAAAACGTTAAACTTAGATAGTTCGATGTCTAAAGTCTATGTCACAGTGATCCCAATGTAAAAACTTTCGCTCATGTCCGAATTCCAGATGTTTCTTTTAATTTTTGGCCATTACTGGTACCGTGGCCACGACTGGTACACTTACGATAGTTAATCATTGAAATACGCCAACATAAACCTAACCTAAGCCTAAAAACACATAAAGGTTCGTAAATGGCATTTGGGTTAAAAATATTAAGCAAATAGCGTACTTGAATGACTGATTGTCAGTTCATATATCCACGATCGCGCAGTGAGCTCAAAGTTTTCTCATCGATCATATGTGTGTATGTTAGTCTATTTCAATTCTCTATGGAATAGATCATAAACATATTCTTTAAATTTTGTTGCTGCCCATAAATATAAAAATATATTTTTATTGAAATAAGCCATTACAAGCAATTATGAACAGGCATACTTTAATGCTCTGTTCGAAAAGTTGCTGATGCTGAGAAGAGCCGCAGAAGGTTACACTCATAAGACACGTTTATATCTTTACTGTTCAAAAACATTTCTGCATTAGATGAGTAAGTACCTACCTATTGATAAAAAATAAAATGAAAATCTCAAAAAAAAAACAACATTAAAATGTCATAAATATGACAATGTGATTTATTTTCATAAAAATTTACGAGTTTTGTAGCAATTTCGTTATCAATATTTTCCACATTACCCACGTGTGCCGCTGTATACTGACCCTGAACCTTTCACAATATAAAATTGAATGTAGGCACTTCGGTTTATGCGGGCCAAACGGCAAATCAATCAACTGAGAAAATAACTGTTGACGATCGACATTGTTTATAATTACATAAATGCTGAAAATACGCAAAAATAACCTTTAACATATACCTACCTGGCTTTCATGTTACCTTCACGGTATAATTTGCTAACCATGAACACTAAGATAAAATAAAATACAAACTTACACAAATAGCAGAAAGATCAGTTGACAGAAAAGCCAAGTAGTCGCCGTAAGGTTTAAATAGTATTATTATTATAGTAACTGAAATAGCGGGGGACTAATACCTACGGCTGTCCGCCCGACTTGTCAAGTTTACAAAGTTCCAACTCAGTAATTGGTCTATAACAAGCATCAGGTAAGTAATTGTTGGGAGAATGAACTAAATTGTGGAGAACAGAGAGTAATACAGTGCTGAGGGTGAATTGTGATGTTTGTTTTCAATTATACAAGTTAGAGATATCTGCCCTTCGATTTTACCCATGTTCAGGGGAGTCATCAGAAATTTTGGTATATTATCTCTAAAAAGGCCTTTCAATGGGATCACACAGGCTGAAATAATAAGATGTATATCCAAAACTAGTAACGTTAACGTACGTAAAAGTATTTAGTGTAAAAAAAAATTAAACATGTGTAATATTTAGTACAATTTTATACTAGTCGAAAATCTAGATGACCTAATAGGGTAATTAGGTAATCCTAAGCGTCCAGGACACAGGCATTTCTATGATATCACATACACTGAGACGCGCTTAATGGCATTAGGTATATGAAGACACGTGAGATCGTTATCGCAGATCCTAAGGCGTATAATATCTTTGTGAATCAAACAGTCATACCCAGCTGAGTAGATTTGCATGATATTTACCTACAGTTGGAATATATTTTGTGTTGAGATAGAATATTTTTATCCTAGAAAAACAAGATTCATCGGCAGTGCGGGCAAAAATAACCGCCCGGCGTGAATTAGGAGTTCAACAAAATTATAACATTAAGGCCTAAATAAATATTCATGAAACGCTAAACTGCAAATAAAAAACATAAAGTAGGACGGTATAGGTAATCAATGACCTAGATTATAAATAAAAGCCACTTGTGACGACGTTAATTGACGATTTTGTAAGTAGTCATGTAATGCAATTAGTTGAATTGCCCTTAACTCACAAATCATTATATTGAGAAATTTAATTTCTAATTATACCTTGTATTTGTCATGGTCTATATTATTTAAAGATTTGAGACAAAGTTAAGAGTGTTCACTACCATGGCTAAACACCTTCTTAGCAATTGGGTTTTGCATGTGAGCATAATAAGGTCTTATTAAAATATATTGCCTAAATAATAATATTGAAGCTTTGATTTAATTTAATATTCAATTTATAAAAATAAATATAGGTAATTAAAAGTTGTATGTAACAGTTACTATTTACCTAAGTATTAAAAAATAATGGCGCCCAACGTGGTTTTCTAAAAAGCTTCTCAACACCAAGAAATACAATCAACTCCCGCAAGATATTAAAATACAAGGTTTTGTCTATTTAACCTAGATTAGTTAAAACAAATACTTAAAGAACAAGCCACAAACTATATAAAAAATGCAACAGAAGCTTTTAGTAGTCAGTAGACTCAATACAGCTCCAAATAAAAAACATTTTAGAAAGTCTGCAAAATAGCATTGCTAATCCCAAAAAATAATATTACCTTTTATAAGTAAACTGAGAACTACGAATATGATATACATCCTCATTGAGTTTCTAGACAAACAGTTTCATCACATATCACAGACAGCTTCAATCCCCGCGTAGGTATATCCTTGAAAGCACATTCAGTCACACGCGTTTTAAATTAACATTTCAATCCGTCGGAGAGTTCAACGAGTTATAGTGAACGTAGGTACACGTAATATTTTAATGAGTAAATGACGCTACGGACGTCTGGCACCAACGAAGTCTGCCACACAACTGAAGCAAGTTCGCCGGTTCGGCTGTGTTCGCGAGCACTCGCCCCGCACCCATCTGGGGTCACCGCTTACAGTTTTCGTGACCTTATGGGCCAAGTCAATAATCGCTTTACTTGTAAATATGAATGATTGGTTTACTTTTCCTTTCCAACTTTTTTTATAAACCTACCCATATTATTTCTGCGTGGGCAACTGATTTTAATGAGAATCTTATTGTAATACAATTCAAGTAAAACTTTTTGTGCCGGTAATCTGGTATAAAAACTTTAGTATAAAAACGGAAATAAAGTGATTCTAACAATAAATACAAAGTTATTTTGGAAAAAATTACGTTATTGCTAGCCGTTGACCTATTTTCTGGAAATAACAAAGTATTATGTACAAGTGCCTTGATTTAAAATAAAATTATTGTAGTACGAGTACATCTACTTATTACATAACAGACGTTATAATAACAATTTACAATTTGGCTTGGGGTATTTATAAAACTTTGACGTTTAAAAACTATTTAAATTTGACTTTGGTTTAGTTTTTCTTATTCAATAGATACTAGAGCCAGTACAATTAGGTAAGTTCTTAGGTAAGTTCTACAAAATCGAAATAGTACTTTATTCAATTATAACACTCCAATAAGTATTCTATATAACACAGCGTAATTACCTCCACGTGGCGAACAAAAACAAAAATGGCCGAAAAAGTTTTGTAAGTGAAGGACACGATGCGATACGCGCCAAGAAGCCATTCTTCTGGCAAATCGTTCCTTTTTATTTCCGTTACTCTAGTGTTTTTGTATTTTGTTTGCTCTACTATATTTACCGTATCAAAATAAATTCAGTTCACAATTTTGATTCGCCTAGCTATTTAAGCAGACTAAGTCTATCTACGTTTATTTAATACTTAAACCAATGGTACCTAGTGAAGCTAAATATAACATCGAATAGTGATTCGAAGAATCTATAATTTGTCAATCCAAAAACCCATTTTATAACTAAATATTCATACCAACAGAAATGATGAATAACTAAGTAGGTACTTAAAAGAACTGTGGAACCGCCTAAAAAGGTTTTTCCATCCGTTAAAAACTGTTTCATTTCTCTAAAAACGTATTACCTTTTTATACGGTATGAAATCAACCGCTTGTTATTAAGCCTATATCATTAGGCTTTACATTCGGGTAGGTACTTTTATAAGTAGAACGTGTGGGTGACATTTTTCCAACACATCGGATAGGCCGTAACACTTTATCGTTATTGTACGATGCCATATTCGAAAATGAAGTAGCGTCATAAAATCATAAACACCTATGTACAGTTCGCTTTATCCCTTACGAATTTTCTTAGGGTACTTTCAATGGTCGATTATGAATTTGGTGCTTACTACGTGATCACTTTGGAGAATGATTTGATGTTATTACATAGCCGTGCGCATAGTCGTTCTACATTGGATGTTTTTGTAACTTCTCCGATTTTGTGATCTGTATTCTAATCGTGTTTTGGTTTGAAAATGTGTTGAACGTAGGTACGTGAATCATTTTAGTCACTCGCATTCGCACGTTTATAGAAAGTATTTTTTATAATCGTACAAATCGTACAATTCTCTCTAAAAATGTTTTTGGTGTCAGGCGGATGAGATATGAACTTAAAAATAAAGTCGTGAAAAATTATTACTGCCCTCTTCGAGCAAGATTGTTGCAATGCAGCATTGGGTAATAGGCGAAGGGGCACGTCGCTTCTTTGGGTATTACTGGGTGACAAGCGGGCGCAGGCGGCGTACTCTGAACGCTTTATCACTTAATTTGAATCGTGTCTCGAATCCGAACACAGTCTGTCCATAGAATTTGAAAATTGTTAATCTATCTGCATATTCTGATTCCAATCGAAGCTGATAAAAGATTAGGTACTTACTAAAATAAATATAATAGTCAGTTTTAAGTCTTCAAATCAAATAAATTCCCGGTGAAGTGTTATCTGATAACTCTAAATAAAAGTGTTTCATTTCAAAATTTATCTATTCGATTTATTTGTTTTGAATGAACGTTCAATTTTGCAATTCTTGTTGGAGTGAATACCGATATCAAATGCTAATGCTCAATCGCTTCTTTCTTATTCAATCATCAAAATATTACCAATAAATCGTAAACCGTAGAGCATAAAAGGCGAAATATACTTTTACAGTCAAGTATTATTTTAGCCAATAACATTTGACCAGTCGAGCGTTTCAATTCGTGAATTTAGAAAAGATATATATCATCTACGAAACATTTTCATAAACCGACTTAAATTTTCCACGTGTGATATTTCAAAATGCTCATGAAAATTCCTGTACTTATTTAAACACAAGTGGGAAATGAAACGCTCATAACGGCTTCGTAAAACGGTTGCGCATACGTATACGCCTTTGAAAATAATATTCGTGAAAGTAAGCGCGCCATATTTTTAGTGAGAGTTGGTGAAATGACAACCCGCACCTCCCTCTAAATCAAACATGCATAAATCCGGCCTCTCCCTTTACGCTATTATGTCAACCGAAGCGATTTATGATTGCATCTAAGAGATTTTCACAAGGGAAAATATCGCCAAGTAAATAGTATTGAGCGTAACTCTCAAAGAAAATATCAATGCTTTATCTCCAAATACGCGAGATACGATCTACGTATTTTAACGTACATTTAGATAAATACCTTACTTTTACCTTTTTTGAGCTTAGAAATATTATAAGTTGCTCTTTTTTAGTTTGTTGTAGCAGCTGATGATTTTCAAAGAGCTTTTCTAATTATTGTTCATGACTGAATGGATGTTTTATATTCGTCTATATTTTTTTTATTCTTGACCTACATACTTCATTATAATTATAGAACAATTATTTCAAAAAGACAGAAGCCAGTATAACCATCTAAACATTCGAATACGGAAGCACTTTTAATCTATTAAATCTTTATCATTCTCATTATAAGTGTACACGCGAACTTGCCCAATGAACTTATTAGCATACCGCATTAATTTAATGTTGACAAACGACTTGTACGTAAAGTGTAGGTACGCATGGCTAATAAAACAGGGCTTCCGCCCTCAGCCCTCCGCTCTCCGCCCTCGGGCCTCTAGGGCGCGTTGGTGATGGTAACATAATTAATGTTCAACCTTTTTATCAACCAACTGTAATTGGGTTTTCCCGGGATTGCTTATTTGTATTTTAACCGATTTATGGTAAACAAAAAAAGTGGCATGCCACTGATATAGAATTACCATAAATCGAAAATCAATAAAACTTGGATGCAAGCACTATGTTAACAAAACAAAAACCTACCTATAGAAATATCATATCGGTATCAAACTTAGTAAATAACATATATACAAAATATACATCGGAACATAGAACCTCCTCCTTTTGTGAATTCGGTTAAAAATAGAGCGTTGTGTCCTAAAAGATCTATTTCAATAATGTGAGGATGATAAATAATCCAGACATGAGTTCACATCAAAAAGATAATAATATCATATAGCTAAAACTCATGTGGTCTCTGAGCTAACAATCCGCGTTTGCATTATCTAGTCAGCTGTCAAATAATCAGAATATATTAAGCTCCCTTTAAGCTTTGTTAAGCTTCCTGTTTATCAAATGACTATGCAGCATGTTGACATCAGTAGGTTAGATATAGCTTAATGTTGAACCTGCTTATGCTTAATAACTTAATGTAGCAAACGGAATAAGCAGTGAGTATCTTTCTTTACCTCATTTCAAGGGAATATTGTAGCTCTACTATCATCCTAGATAAAGTGTAGGTAAGCTCTTTAAAATTTCTTATAGTAACTCTCAAGTGGATTAAGTTTTATGAACGGAAATTGAGTGAATTTACATTTATTTCTCGAGTTATATTTCTTGAAAGTAAAAATGAGGATGCACCATTAAAAAACGAACATTTTATTTATATTTTCTACAAATATTAGTTTTTAATACACACAACGCTTTGGTAAAAATCACCAGAGCTCATAGCTGAAATAATAAAGGCACCCGGCAGTATGTGTAGAATAAAAACTTATACATAACCTTTCACATTTTTTCTGAATTAGTTTTATTCACACTAAATGTTTGAAAGTGATTTCGCATTCAACATTAGATATTGGGGCATATTTTAGGTGAACGTGATTTATTCGACGATATTACGCACCCAGGGTTGGCTTGAATGGCATTACGTTGACAGCTTATGAGGCCCTTTATTTATATTTGATTTATGTAGTGAGCAGAGATACGCCGCTCTAGTCAGGCCTGTGGTTGCTGAACGGTATTTGCTATTTAAATAACGGGATACGTCCGTAATATCAACTCGTTTTTCATTCATGTAAAAGCTGTTGTCACCGTCTTATATTATGAAGACATAATAAGATTTAGTAACAAAAAGATATGATAAAATGTTAATCTATGTGACATTTAATTAAGTATTCGTACTGTACACTAGATTATGTAACTATGTTCTCGTCACATTAGTTTTGCTGTTAGGTATACGACGCTGCCACTAAGCTATAATTGTTTGAACAAACAATAACAATAATCGCATTGTTAACAACCTTATTAATTTCATTAGTCGTAAAGTTTAAGGTCATAGGTACATTTATAAAATTACCATGTTCAAATACTAAATTTAGCCAGTTGGGTATTTATAACAAAACAAAAAAGCAATTCGTGTTTGGCGTTAGGCAATGTCATGCAAATTTCGTAAGGGCTGCGCAATCCGGCGTACACAACAGCCATTGTTGTAAAAATAATTGAGGTCACATTGTGGTAAGTATACTCACCACCTATTATGCTGTTTTGTCTCAAATAATATAATGGCAAAATCATAAATATTTTATGTATAAGTGCTGTATATTCACGTATTTTTTAAGACAACGGTATTCTTATTCATTTTTCCTTAGGGAAAAAGTTGTATCTAATCGAAAGTTAAGATTAATCTTTATATATCTTCCAACTGTTATATAATTCAAATGCGTAGTCTATTTATTACATACTTCAACAAAAAATAGCTAATAAAAACAGTTGTTCTATTATTTTAATCCAATAGGAATATATAAACATTTTATTCGTAACGATTTATAGGTCCCGCGGGTTACTCACTGAGGCAACGCAAACCAGATTATTATATACACTTTAGGCCGCGTTTTATTACTAACCCACAGAAGGGTCAAATAATAAAAAGAAGTTCGCGCTCTGCGGGCTTAAACAATAGACGATATTAATTTATGATCCCTAACGGGAATTCCAGTTTTCTTAACCTTTGTAAAGTAATTAGTCTGGGTAAAGCTTAATAAATACTTTGGCACCTTTTAATCAAGAATTATTTCACTAAAATTAAAAAAATTGCTTTTAGAAAGTAAAGGCACTGATTTATTATTAATTTTGGAGGTAGTAATATCATGGCCTGAATAAAATATGTCAACAACTGTAATCATGCCTATCAATGCCAATGACAGCCCTTCAGGATTTTGTGACAGAATAATAATTATAAATAGTTATTCATAGTAACTTATATCATATTTTTAAATAAGTTAAGAACGTAATTATATTTAAAAGCGGTATGACTCTTAATAAAATACCACGTTATTGCTTTTAAAAACCCGTCGTATTTCGTATTTCTCATTGTCATGGGATTATCGTATTTTGTTATGTCTCATGTGTTTTTATGTATTTCGGAAGTCGCATTCATAATGTTGAAAGCAAGTGCCGTGTTCTTTATGTTTTATGTGTCAGAGTTCATTTTTGTTTGCGTATATAAAACAAGTTATATTCTACATGCTTTGTTAAGTTAATGATGGACTTCTATTCCATATTTAGAAAAGTGGTAAAATGGTGTAGACTTTGTAAATTTTCAAAAACTCATGATAATGATAATTTTTTTTTATACCACAAAGGTGGCAAACAAGCATATAGTCCGCCTGATGGGAAGCGGTTACCGCAGCCTGTGGACGCTTGCAACACTAGGGGCGTTACTCACGCGTTGCCGACCCTGTAAAAATCTCTTCACTCCCTTCTTGAAGAACCCCATACTGTACTCCATTGGGAATACTATGGCGGGGAGCTCATTCCACAACCTGAGTATTCGTGGTAGAAAACTCCTCTGAAAGCGCAGGGTTCGAGACCAATTCGGTCCCAGAGTGTGAGGATGAGCTCCCCGTCGATGGCGAGAAGTGCGATGGTAGAAAGTAGATGGTAAAAAATATTAATATATAATTAATATTTATATTAAAAATATTGATAATATTAGAAACAATGTATTCAGCTTTTATAGGGTGTTATAGATTATAGGACCGCTTAAAACTTATACAACAATACTATTTTACGTCGTTGAAAAAACTTAGATAATAGGTAGTACTTGTTAAATTGCTTTATTAACCTTTAACTCTGGAGAAAATTTAAACATTAACGTGATATTTATTAGGTACTATATCCCCTATTGTAATATAGCCCCTTATATAACTACATATATTCATTAATAAAGAAAATCTTATCTTATTGAAAATAAAATAAATAACTAAGTAGATATAAAAATTCGGAAAAGGAAAAACCTCCAAAACTTGTAGATTGACGGAAAATCTTTTTACCAGAATGGTCCCATGCAAAAGCAAAAAGCCTGCTTCCAAAAGCCCGTAAAAATGACCCCTGTCATAAACGCCCGCAATGCCGGATATTTGCTGATTCTTGCCTATCCTCAGGTACCTACCTACCTAACTTATAAGTTCCTGCTAACATTCTACTAAAACGGTAATTGGCTTTTTATCTAACGTTATAAAAGCTTTGTAATTGGTCATAATATTTAATACAGGAGAAGGATTACGCTACCTATTCTTCGTTTACTTACTATTCAAATTTTTTATGGAACATTATTTCATAAAGTTAAGTTCATCTTGAGTCAAATGAATACACAACGGAAAACGTCAAAAGTAAAACCAAGTAATCTGATCTGCGAGTGAACCAACAGATTTTATGTTCTTTTTTTATCCAACAGAAACGTACAAAAGTAGAGTACCTACCTACATACTTGACTGAATTTTAAAGCCTTTGATGCCGTTTTTTTATTCCTCAGTCTCTAATTACAGTGCTGAAGGCGTCGTATAACGCCACCTCAGTCATTACAGATGCCGTGAGCCAAGCCATAAAGCAAAGGAATGCTTTATGCAAATTATTTTTACCTGTGGTTACTAACAGACATATTACGTATATATTAGCACTATTACTTACCGTATTCCGTGATTTTGTCCGACAGTTAATTTTCTTGGTTTGACCTTGACAAACTCTATTACACGGCCTTCCGCAAAAATGGTTAAGTAATGGCTGATCTACTGTTATTTATGGAAATATTATGTCTGCCTTACGTGAGCATGATTAAATGCTGGTTTTCAATGTAACAATAAATATGAAATGAAGTACAGACAAATCATGATTTGATTAATAACCCACATTATCAACCACTATGAATTGGTTTATTACTATTGCGATATAATGTGTAGGTATTATAAATGTTATGGTATTTCAAAGGGGACTTTAAAGGTTCATTCGTGGATGGCCATTACCCCTATGCAGACAATATTTCTAATAGCATGCATTGTAATCCAATGCTACAAGGTAAACAGAAAGCAGAATTAATAAATTAAAACCTCATGTTTACCCCATCAACGTAAAAAGAAACAATTAAAAATAATTCATTGTGTGGCTCTGACACCCTCATTTTCAAATTTAACCGTAATTTCTGTGCATTTTTTTAATGAACAATCCTTCCTGCCCTCCTAAATCGTAAAAAAATGCGTCACTCATTGCCCAAGTTGTGAGGTTTTTTAAATCCATAGTAATATTATGAATGCGTTTTCTTTATTTTTGGTCCCAATAGGTTCGTAATTTAATAAAAATATATATCCGTATGTTAGCCAAAAAAAACGTTATTTTAGTATGACGTAAAAATACTACTTAACAACTACTAATAGAAATTGAAACTATTGTTACTTAAGTTCTTTCATAGATAAGAGGGAAATGTTCATTCAGGATACTTACTTAACCTCCTCGTCAACTGTGCCCTCAAATATTTAGTATTAGCGACTAAACATGTGATGGTAGCTAACATCGCGTGACGTCACTGACTATGAATCAGTTTCGATGTAGCCAGACATGTTAGCAACATTTCAAGCTCAATCCTCCATAAACAAGGTTTTCAAATAAAAACGACATATTTAAAGTCATGGCAAAAATTTTAAGATAGGTATCATTTGAGATCGCTATAACGATTTACTTCTTTCATTGCTATGTTTTGGACCTTTTCGTAATCTTTAAGGTTAAGTTCTAGTTATATATATAGTTTACCACATTTTGTTATATAATGGAATAAAGTCTACAGCTTTGGTTTATAAAAATATAGTAAAAAAAACATATTATATGAATAGTCAGTTTTATTTTTGATCCTCTGGGATATTCGTTTTGCTGCGACTAACAAAAACTATGTTCCTTATACAAAAAACTATATAGATAGGTATTTAAATATTTGAGCCCCTCGTTAGAATCAAATATGCAGTGGCATTTTGGAGTGTAGAGTGAATTCATTATCGCGGTCGGGCAGTCGTTAGTGGTTTACGACCCTGTTCACAAACTCTTTGAAATAATGTTCCCACTGGTGCCTTGACGCGTTTCAAACGCGCAGTCAGCTTGGATACGAGTCGCGGGAGATATTTTAAACACTCGTAAAATCCCTTTCGTGATAACAATCGTGATTTTTTGTCAACAAAATCTCGGTAAAGCAGCTTACCTGTCCACAGAAATGCATTTATATTTTAGTTTAATCGCACATGGTCAGGGTGTTTAACTGGAGTACCATACAACTAGGGTTTCAATATTCTTCGATAGTCAATTATATAAATCGCGTTTTATTACTAACTAGCTGCCTCCACGCGGTTTTACCCGCGTAGTTCCCGTTCCCGTGGGAATACAGGGATAAAATATAGCCTATGTTACTCGGGGATAATGTAGCTTTCCAAAGGTGAAAGAATTTTTGAAATCGGTCCAGTAGTTTCGGAGCCTATTCATTACAAACAAACAAACAAACAAATCTTTCCTCTTTATAATATTAGTATAGACAAAAATATCAATTGAAAAGATAAATACTTCAGTAGGTTTAAAATAAACGGATTTTCATATTACCTTTGAGCGAAATGAATCACTCATACTTAACGATCTTAAATTAGGTCTCGTTTTGCGTAATTATTATCACAAATTCTTTGAATATTCAGGTTTTCAGCCGAATATCTTATTCTTGCTTCTTGACTACGCAGCTATTTCGTTATTAGGAAAGTAATTAGCTACCTTATAATTTTAGGGATCAGTAATATTTAATTAAAAACGTTATGACTATGATAATACGTTGACGATAACTAGAATAAGTTTCAGAAAAACAAAATACATCGATATAACGGGAGTGGAAAGCTAAGTTTTTAGAGTCAGTTTTTAGATTACTGATATTATAATAAATATGTAAACTGTAAGGATAATAAGACCAAAGGTAATAAAAAAATCTTGTAAAAGTATTCGTTATATTTTTGTACACACTTGACGGTTTTTTCATGGGTCAGATTTCGGTGTTAAGCTTGTATTTAAAAGGTCAACGAGCAAATAATCGGCTTAAAGTAACCGTGTTCTGTCAAGACTTAAATATCCAAATCATATTCATCGATAATTAAATTAAATTATGATAATTATTACCTTGTTGTGTTGTATTAAGTAAAATATTATCATTACAAATCTTTTCGGTGTTTATTCTAAAAATTATAAAGTTATTTATTTATTTTTCCCGAGAAAGGAAAACAAGAAAGAAAGCACTCTATTTCATTTACAAGATCTCTATAATAAAAGTAATAAATTCCATCAACGTATTGAGGACAAGCTGTGACGTTTTATAAATAAAATAAACAGATAAATGTTTTTTCATGTTTTATTCAATGGCATGAAATGTTTTAAATCGTTTTGAATCTTTGCCGAGTCAGCAATTTGTCACAAGTAGATAAGTAGAGATACAATCTTGAAGGGTATGGTATAACGAAATTTCCGCTCCTCACAATATTTTTTCCTCATACTTTCTCTAATGAGGCTTCTTTCTTCAATACTTGGTCGAAGTTTTTCCTCCCAAATCGTGATGTCCATGCTACTAAGCTGGCTAAAGGTAATAAGTAGCTAACGCAAAGATATTATCTATTATTGCCCATTACATACATGTTGTATTAGGGATTCACTGATCTTTGATTAAATTGGCAGATTATTGTGTTAGGGACTTACTTATTGGTAAGTTGGTAGCTACTCAGTTTTTATTTACCCATAATCTTATAATATATAAGAAAATTCTCGGAAATAATATGGTAGGTAAGTACTTACATTTGTAATGATTTAATATGAAGTCATACAAATTAACCAAAGATCACGTACTTCATAAAATAGCTGGGATCTCAAAATCATTATGTTAATCGTTCGTTAACTATTCGAGATACAAAATCTGTTATTTGCTATCTATGTGCTAAAAATAGCAAGAAGAGACACCCTATTGCCAGAACGGGCTTCGTAAATCCCAACAACTTCTGTAATAATATAATAAATACACCGAATGGGAAAAGCCCAGCGTACATATTACGCCAAACTTAAATAATTGAAAGAGACCGGCAGATGACTTGCAAAAAATCTAAACAGTACAAATTCGCAAATAACAGTAGCTCTAATGCAAGTCTATTGAGGTGGGGCAACCTCCCACCACATTAAAGCCACGACGAAAGCTTAAGACCCGAACAATAAAAAAGGAACGCCCCACGACGTGCGTGACCACCGGCTCAATGCAAATTATACTTCCATCCATTTCATACAATAAAACCAAATGAGACCTTTTAACGCAACATGAGAAATCGATATAAATACACGTCCGACCAATCCTTGGAAGTAGTTCACAATTCACGTAATATTACAATATACTAAAATATATTTTGACCTTTTAAAATTTTACCTTAAAAGCCTTTTTACGTCAACTGAACGTGATTTACAAAATGGCCGCTAGTGATTGCTATAATTTTGTAGTTATGTTGGTAATTTTAATAAATTATGTGGCAGAAAGTTGTTATAACACTTAATCATATATTCGTAACTTTACAACATATATAATATTTTTTATTTCTCATATCGATGATTCCTGAAAACATGACATCAAACTTTTTTTAACAAATTTTAGCTCGTGATAATAAATAATTTGGTTTATATTACTATGAGAATTAAAATATCAGTTTACGTATCACTATTATTTAATTTGTCAAAGTAAATTGTTACACTTATTTGTCAACGAATAAAAATAAATCAAACATTGATCATTAACAACAGGCTACAAAATGGGAAATCCTAGAAATATAATAGTACTCACTTAATGCAACGAAAATTATATACCTTTCAAATTACCTATACTCAAGTAATTTCAAACCGTGTAATTTGCCTTTTAATACTGTTAGCTGAAAGGATTTTATTCCTATTTTTTCGTGGAAAAATAAGTAAGAAATATCAACTGACAGTCAAAGCAACATCAACACGACTTACGTATACATTCCCACAGAACACTCTCCGGGTTGATGCCTGAAACTGGCCGAAAATATATCTAGGGTAATAAAGGACAGTCCCCGGAGTAAGTCCTGACCACTGCCCGATCATAATCCAATTACAGCTCAACCGCATTTTTATGAAGCCGTTACACTTTACTACGAAACAAAACTTATAAATCCACATGTCTGTTATACAATACCCGATATTCATACAAATCTCTATCGTTTAACGCACTAGCGAAGCAATGGAACGCTTGTATATTATTTTAAGCGTCTGTAATTTTTTGCGAGATAGCAGACAAGTATCCACAAGATTAATAGCTGAAGTGTATGTCTTGCGGAGACAAAATATGGAGCTAAGTTGTCGCTTTCAGTGACAAAACTATTTTTGCTCGACAAGAGCTTTGTTTTCACTTTTTATATCACTTCCACTGTTTTGTTGCGGACTACTTTGTTAGCCGCAAAAACTTGTGTGATCATAAAAATAAGGTAACATTTAAATGCCACATAGAGTTTTTATTTTATTAACATTTTCTTTGACAAAAATATAATATATTTTAAATGTACTTACCATTTCAAATAACATTTTTACTACCCCCAGAGATAGTCTACCCACATCATAAACAATAATAAAATGAGCGTTATTATTATGAAAAAAAGTATATTTCAATTTATGCAAAAATTTACTGCGTAATAAAATTTGGGGTCTCATTAAAATTTATAATTTTGATGACCTCCCCTGTGCGTACCAACAGCATCTGCAAATAGAATTATGATGTTACTAGCTTCTGCCCGCGACTCCGTCCGCGTGGAATAGTTACTTTGTGCTAACGCTAACTTTCAACCCCCTTCGTATACGTAGAAGGATGGTCCCGCAGAACTAACTGATGACTGCACGCGCCGGCCCGGCACATAAAGGCGCGCGTAGTACAGTACCTACTTGAACATTATTTTGGTGCAATGTTATTTTAAATTTGCGATATCTCCTAAGATATTCATTGAAATCGAATGATGTGAAAGGCAATTTTGTTTTAAATTAAATACTTGTGATGAATAACGTATTTATTTGGATAAGGATTAATATCATCATCATAAAAACACCTTCACAAATAATGCTTAATTTTGGAACAAATTTGGTTAGTATAAAAATGGTCACTGTGAGCCAACCTTAACAGATAGATATATGCTATCGCGGATTTTATTTTAGAACTTTTAAAGGGAAACAATTCTGTCATACACCATTTAAGCGTAACTTTAACCGTTTACGCAGCGTACGCAGCGGAAGCTCTCAACTGGAAAAGAAATCTCCCGATTTTGAAACATTCTTCATTGGTGCTCCGCTCCTATAGGTCATAGCGTAATGATATATAGCCTATAGCCTTCCTCGGTAAATGGACTATCTAATGGCGAAAGAATTTTTCAAATCGGACCAGTAGTTTCTGAGATTAGCGCGTTCAACCAAACAAACAAACAAACAAACAAACAAACAAACAAACAAACAAACAAACAAACAAACAAACAAACAAACAAACAAACAAACAAACAAACAAACAAACAAACTCTACTCCTTTATAATATTAGTATAGATTTAAATAATCTTACAAACATTTGTGTTTATATATACGTATAAAGCAAAATTAGATGCATATATATCCACACTAGCTTCTGCCCGCGACTCCGTCCGCGTGGAATAGTTACTTTGGCCTAACGCTAACTTTCAACCCCCTTCGTTTACGTAGAAGGATGGTCCCGCAGAGCTAGCTGATGACTGCACGCGCCGGCCCGGTACATAAAGGCGCGCGCAGTAGAGTACTTGATCATTATTATTTTAAATTTGCGATATCTCCTAAGATATTCGTTGAAATCGAATGATGTGAAAGGCAATTTTGTTTTAAATTAAATACTTGTGATGAATAACGTATTTATTTGGATAAGGATTAATATTATCTTCATAAAAACACCTTCACAAATAATGCTTAATTTTCGAACAAATTTGGTTTGTATTAAAGTGGTCACAGTGAGCCAACCTTAGCAGATAGACATGTGCTATCGCGGATTTTTTTTTAGAACTTTTGAAGGGGAACAATTCTGTCATACATCATTTTAGCGTAACTTTAACCGTTTACGCAGCGTACGCAGCGGAAGCTCTCAACTGAAAAAGAAATCTCCCGATTTTGAAACATTCTTCATTGGTGCTCTGCTCCTATTGGTCATAGCATGATGCTATATAGCCTATAGCCTTTCTCGATAAATGGACTATCCAATGGCGAAAGAATTTTTCAAATCGGACCAGTAGTTTCTGAGATTAGCGCGTTCAACCAAACAAACAAACAAACAAACAAACAAACAAACAAACTCTACTCCTTTATAATATTAGTATAGATAATATAGCCTTCTCGTAATAATCTAATTAACAATAGGTGAACGAAGATTACATGATTTTCGGCCTTTAAATTTAGTTCGATATAACGTTAATTAAAAGGTACATACAAGATTTGTTACGTAAATGTATACAAAGAGGTCCCGCGCGCACTCAATAATTTAATATCTAAAAGCGTGAAACACTGTCAGTAATTGTAATTACCAAGTGTGCAGGTAATTGCATTTCCTCATTGCCTTAAAAGCGCTACTTAAGACGAGAACTAACAGTTTGCTAAGGTTACAAGCTCCGTAAAGTTTGTACTCAAACTGATGCATTCTGTTCCTAAGTAGGGATAAAGAAATTCTGCACCTTCAACTTTCAACCGGGTTTTGAAACTAAACGCTGAAGTGCCTAAATGTTCTATTTACTAGTTTCCAGTCGTTTATGTATCTGGAATTCGCAAAACAAATCAACGGATATCTAAATATAATCAGTTCATTGATATAAATAAACAGTAGGTACTACACCGACGTATTCTTACAACAAACTATCTGTTAAGTCGATCCTCTTATATAAAATCCCATTTGTCAATGGATGAGACAGCTGTTCGCAAATAGGAGTGATCTGTACCCTAAATCAAGTTATTCGAGGGCTACCCTGAGATTTCAGTTCGTAGAAATTATTATTGTGAAGGTAGTCAAGGTAATGTAATACGTGCGACCGCCTACAAGCAAGCAATACTTGAAAGAGATCGGCCACAATATGTGATCAAGTTTTTGACGTTGCAATCTATCGTTAATTTCCCAAGGGACTTACCTGCCGCCACAATAAAGAAACTATTTTATTGTTACCATATTGTACTTATACTCCACCTTCTAAAGTATTTTTGTACGTTATTATGACAACAATATGAGTCTACAAGGCAACTTGTTTGTGAAGGGTTGCTGTTGTTTTCATTCCAATAAAATATTATATATTTTACAAAAATGTTTCTTTATTCTTGTTGCCCTGAAACCATATAGACTAACGGTTTTTGGTCTGTTTATGATTTATATTTACAAGCTATCTGAAATATTAATGATAAGTATTTTCTCCTTATTGTAGACTTCAATCCAAGTAAGTGGGTATATACCTACTATGTACTACTACCAATATTATTGTATGTATGTAGGTAAATATCATTACAGCTCTATATAAGAATTGTAATTTTCTATATAATATCCGTTATAATATGATGAGGTTAAAATGATAAAATATAGTAAATTCAGCTTAGGAATAAGGTTTCGTTATCATTATTTTCAAACAAGAACTATTAGAATATCTTTACTGAGAAAATTCGTTTAAAAAATAGACCAACAACTTGTTCGCTCGCTCTGAACTCATGTTGTTGAACTTTGCTACTATGATCTAAAGTAAACTTCCGATTCTTTTGCTTACATTATATTTTATTACTTCAACATTACTTTATTTTAAGCTAGGCTTAATAAAATAATAGTAAAATTAAATTTATCGTCATCCACGAAATTTAAGTTTAATCATCAAGAAATAACTTGTAGATAAAATGCTTGCGTTTCTTTCATTCATATTTTGTAATATAACATATGTTTGGACGTTTACACTTTAAAATCTAATATATAAAATTCTAGCGTCGCGGTGTTTGTGGTAAAACTCCTCCGAAACGGCTTGACCGATTCTCATGAAATTTTGTATCCATATTTGGTAGGTCTGAGAATCGGACAACATCTATTTTTCATCCCCTTAAATGTTAAGGGTAATCCACCCCGAAATTTTTTTTTTTTTTTTGAAAAAAAATTTTTTTATTTTTTTTATGATACAGCATTGGTAAATACATATAACCCTGAATTTTCAACCCTTTACAATCAACCCCTATTTTACCATCGTGATTTTTATTTTTAATAATTTCTTTCTTTCTAATAAACTGATAGTTACAATATGAATAATTATTTTTGATATTTAGATAACTAGCAAGAATTGTAATTTAATTTAAAATATATTCTCTACATTAATAAACATTAATTTATTACCCTACATAAAGCATAATTTTATTGTTTATAACGCTTTCGATTATAAGCACATCCCCGAATACTTACCTATAGTAGATAATTATTTTTTTTGAACTAAAAAAATGTTTCCTACAAATAATATACATGGCAAAACAACGTCTGCCGGGTCAGCTATAGGTATATATAAAACATAGTCCGTTTTGTCTGTCTGAACGCGATGAACACAAAAACTACTAAACAGATTTCCATCCGGTTTTCACCAAGTTAAGGAGTATATCATGGGGAAGGTTTTTATGTATAATACATCAATTTGGACCCGGTAGGTGGCGCTGGTGGGCAGAACGTCTGCCGGGTCCGCTAGTTGATATTATAAAATGATATGTTCAAAATTAAAAATAAATTAAAAGATTATAAGAATAGAGTTTAATTAACTATTTCGTAATATTAACATAACTGTATAAAGAAGCTCTATTCAGGAAGTGAACCTTCGTGCTGCATGCTACACCCACGGTTTTATTACCTCTTCCTAAGTTAAGTTACTTTGAGTGCCTACTTACTTTATTTCTAACTTAAATGTATTGTATTTTTAACCTACCTTAGCAGTGAAGACGTGGTATGAGTACTGTTCGTACATCTCTGTATAAAGAAAGGCTGTGTTTACGCATTGCTAAAGACCTCTTCATTATTGTAAAGTGTATTAACTCCCATATATAGAAGTAGGTATATATTATACATAACATAATTATTATAAATATTACAGGTAAGTTGGAAAATGAAACTGTGTGTGATGAAACAATAATAATAATATTTCGTAATCATATGATAATGTCATCATTACAAGTCAAAAGTTTCAGCGAACACATATTTATTCAGATGCTTTATGGGATCGGATGAAATAAAATGTTAAGTTAGGTACTTGAAAGCTTGGGAAGTTCCAAAAAGTCCTTATTGCGTGCTTACGATTTCCCGGGCCCTAATGGGCGAGCGCGATTTCGCTGACAAATAAATATGTACAGGCCTGCTCGCCAAGAGTAATTGTAATTGTGTGGCCTCGAGAATTCAAACACTACCTACCTATATAAAATTATTTAATAAGCCATTGATGCAAATTGTAAAAAACCTAAAACCTATAAAGTGTGTTTCATTAATTTAAAAAAACAAATACATTTCACGTTGTAAAAGAATAAACTTAAAATAACTGAAGAGCATAATTATGAATAAAAAAGGGTTAATTCAACATATTGACGGTGTTTATTATTAGGTACTTGACTGAATAAATCAAGTAATTTTAAGATTAAGAGTTTCGCTTTTGGCATAGCCATACGTACTCGTAGAGTTCAGTGGCATGCAACACGATAAAGCCCCGGTTAACATAAAAGGAACAGAAATTTCTTGAGCAATAAAAAGGAACGCCCTAAGCTGTGCGTGACCATCGGCGGCCCATGGAAAATCATAATTTATTTTCGCTTCACGAAGTCAACCGCGAATATGAACGTTTTTTTTTTCTGTTTCAGAGGAAAATCTCTTTAACTTAGACCTTTGTTGTCAAGTTTAAATAATATTATAATGTTTTAAACTTTCATCGTTTACTTTTTAAATATTTATGGTATCTGAAGCTGCGTAGGATATCCGCTACGGTGGTACAAAACCTAGTAGGTACTACGCCACAACCGTTACTGATAAAAAATTTAATGATATGGAAACATTGGTGCCAATAAAACAAAAATCACTGCGAGTAAATAAACGGATGAATTGTTAACGGGTCGATATTACTTCAATAAAGTAAACAATTCTTACAGGAGCCAGTGCGTACTCTTAATACAGTATTCCAGCCCGCCTACGGCCTTTATCCATCGAACCTTAATTTCCCATGGGTTTTACTGCGTGACCGCAAACAAAGCTAGTATTTGTTACTAAGTTTTATTGGCCAAGATTTTTGGAGTTATTTAAAATTTCTCTATGGTAAAACTATCTGACTTTTAAGTTCCAGGATTAATCGTGTCGAGCAATACGTTGAAAGGAGTTTGTGAACTGTCTTATATGTTGAAAGCTGTTACATAGCAAAAGTTGCGGATATACATTGCAGGGTTGCACCCCGTTCCATCGCTAGTTCTGAAGTAATCAGCGAGATAGGAAGCTAAGCATTTTCTCACTTTAAAACTTTTCCATGATTATCATACTAAGGATGCCACTATAGAAAAAAACACGTGACTTTGCAGTGCAATAATAATGCGGCATAAGTGTAAATTCATAATAATATGCAGTAAAAAATGTTATATGTTATAATCCTGCTATTTACAACTAAATACACAATTTACGTTTTAATAAATACTGTTTGTTGTTGTACTGAATATGGATCTACTATTCATTGATATTATCTGTCTTACTTAAATAGAAAAAAATATAAAGAATAAGACCATGCGTAGAAAGACTGGTCAATTAATCAGTGAGGTCATCTCTTAGATACAGTTTTATCTGTCATATTTCCACTTTACGACAGATATAAAGTTCAAATAAAGTTTCTCCCCTATTTGTAAGTTTTGAACTCAACTGTAACAAACGACCGATGCGAGTTGAGTAGGCACTAAACTACCGACAAACGCAAGTAAAAAGGCTACCAATTGCTTGGGTTCTCCACAAGGTAAAATACTTTTGTGCAAGAACTACCTTCATGTAATTTATAGTCCAATAGGATCGGCCTTTGACGACAACTGCATACGTTTTCCTGAAGGAAAATTACATTAAACATTCAGACTATACGTATCCGTTTACATAAATTATATAGTGTACTGTGGTACAATCCAGAATAAATATAAACAATAATATTTTATTTACTACTTTTGACTGTACAATTTCTTCGCATTACGGAGTGATCTAAGTGTGATAAAAATATATGACAAATTATACTAAATTAAAATAACTGTAGTCTATTATTCCATTTCACACCGCTTTGCCATAATGCTCATATGAGATTTTTACATTTATAATTATAAGTACCATTCCTTACAACATTACTAGCTACCCGCATGCCTGTGTAAGTAACAAAATATCTATATAAAACATGCAGCTTATATATAATAATATTATTTGTAGACTAGATAACGAGCTGTCTAAAACACTGAACATCATACAGAGTAAACAAAGCATAAACGTAAATAGAAGGGCGGTCCAGTAACGGAAAACAGATTTCTGACTCAATGAATCGAGAGCGTTTACACTGAAACTTTCCTGGTGAAATCATGGGAAGATCGTCCAATCGTTCAACTGTAAAAGGAGAAGTTATTGTATTAGCTGTATCTTATCCGCACTGAATTTGTTTAATACAAGCTTTTGTATTAAGTTATTGTTATCATTAACAATTAAAAACCTAAGCGATTTAACATTTCGAACACCTTTGCCAAAGTTGTAACAAGATTTATTCCTCAATTTTATTTATGAAATCACACGTTGTAACGAACAGCGTATTATAGCGAAAATTACAATGATCTTATTATGCAATTATCTTTCTTTAATAATATAAGCCATACATACATACATACACTGTTTATGTTGCTGAAACTATGTTAAAAAAATATCCAAGGAAAAACGTGATTTAGACGGCGAAAAATGCTTTACGCTCTAGTTAACACGGACGATACCTGCATATCGTTTTAAATTATGGAAGCTACGTAACACGAGTAAGTTTAATATAATGTGTGGATTTACAGAGCTTGTAACTTTTCAAAATGTTACCAAACTACTAAGCAGATAGACATTCAGATATTCCGTTGAAGTTAGATTTATTTACTGTTGCTTATTTAAACTGGCTAGCAATTAAAAATACAAAAGTCGGTTTTTAAAAGGCCAAATTTCTTTTGGTAAAACGATACTCGCGAACATAAAAATGGTAGATTTAATAATTTGAAAAAGATATACATATATATATGCTGGGGTTGCGGTCGTTGATTTTACAAGATAAATGGATTAAAGGGAGACATCGCTACGGCCCTGTCACGATTGTATTAATCAGTGCCTCAGTGTGCGGTAAATGCATAAATGTTGTTGACTGTCAACATGTATTTGAATAGCCCCTGACCTTTGCCCATTAAATATTAAGCTTTGTATAACGTGGGTAGATACCAAAATGTTCATTTTATTTTAGACTTCCGTTTTTTTTTTGCATCCTTAACACTTTAGCTGGATTTTAATAAGAGTCGTTGTGGATGACTGATAGCTAAAAGATATAGTTTATATAAAGGCAAACTGTAAATGTCACTGCGTCTACTACAAAAATAAATTACCCCAAATAGAGGAGATTATAAAATCGATACACATTAGTTAAATATACACCATGCAACCAAACTAAACTTTTAGGCAGAGTGTGTTCTCAGAACTATTCGCAGAATATCTAATTCTAATATTGGTGAATACTAGATTCTCATATAGGTTCGTAGTGGTCGCAAGTTGTCCAATTCACTAGCTTGCCTCAGTTGTTTGTTAGTGCGAGAAATTGAACTGTGTATATTATATCGCGAAGCTGCAATACCGAATATAGGGTGTAACTGGTTCAGTTATCGACTTACCACGGTTCCTCGCTCCTCAATTATCAAACTAGTTTCAGTTAATATAGCAAAAAAAGGTATATTTTCGTTCTTATAGTTTGTTTGTTTCAGATTCACCATTTTCTGGTAAATGATAAGAAGCAAAATATATAATTTTCATTTGTTGGTTTCAGATTCACCATTTTCTGGAAGAGACACAGGAATAAATTAATGTCACACAGGAATAGTATAACTTCCTACTAGTGAATGTTTGGATTTGGGTGAGTATTTCGGAGACCTGTGACTTTGCAATAAACTTTTTGCCTCTTTACAATATTAGTGCAGGTAACAAAAAAAACTTGAAAATGTGCAGGTAAAAAAACCATTCAAGGTTTTAAAGGGTATTAAAATATTATGTCATGTATTTCAAGGTATAAATTAATGAAATTGTAGTTTCTTATGAAAATAGTTCAAGAACCCTTATAGCTTTACTAATGGCTCTTCAGTTTTTCGCGCGTTCCCAATGGATCTGCATTATTCCCGGGAGAAAAAGTAACCTATGTGTTATTACAGAACATATCCTAAGTCTGTGTCAATTTCATCGCAATCCATTCAGCCGTTCTGGCGATAAAGAGTAACAAACATACCATCAATACATTTTCACAAACTTTAAAATTAATAATATTAATACGATAGCGTCCTATCTACATACATGTATTTTTTTACTGGTTCTATAAATTTATTGCTTTCACAATTTATGCATATTGTTCTGATAATAATAATCCGTAATAATTAGTTATCCGACTATTAGTCGAATAGCTCTAAGCGAATGGAATCAATGTGATCATTTTATTAAAATTATATAACAAGCCGAAAATGTTCAAACATTTCACAGGCGAGCCATTTTTAGTGCCCACATTGTTCAAGAAAATATTTGGAATCGGTGCCAAATTTCAGTTTTATGAACTCCACTATGTTTCATACTATCTGGATACCTAAAATACTATCCAGATAATAAGGCTAAAATGAACCAGCCCATGACTTCTTTTATTGGTCAACCTTAGGGTTGTACCAGCTACAACGTGCATTCAACTTTGTCTAATAAATCCAAATTTGCTGGGGAAAATGAAAAGTTCTCACCCACGCGAGGGAAGTTCAATATTTATGAAACGGCTCGTGGCAGTTACTACTTTACGAGGTCATTATGGGAACCATTAAATGTATGATTACAGGGGGTCCTGTTTTGGGCAGGCATTTGTATATAAGCACATCAACTTTCCGTAAACGACCAGTGGCCAAAGTATTTTAGGGTCGTTCTCAAAAAAGTGGCACTGTAACCTGCCGGACAGTTTTTAGTGGAAATGTTTGATTTTTTTAAAGTTTTTTTATTTTATTTGCACAGTATGTTACTTAAAGAGACTTTTCACGCAAAGGCTGAGTTATTTTGAAAAAACAGAAGTGATACATTTACTACAAAATTGGATAATAACACCTCTTTCTCAAAAACCTGTCATGTCCAAAACCTAAGAGTCGCACTTTGAGGTAATATAAAAAATTCAACAGTTTATATATGCGTTCTATACTATTGAAATATATGTGTTTATATTATGAAATTTGACTCTATTATGACGGTACATTAAAAGTAATCAGATTTTTTTAAGTTATTCGTGTTCATATTATGTCCAGAGTAATTTTCTCCACAATCTGTGCTTGCACACTAAGGGGGTTAACACACGCACCATTACTTACTCAACATCCCACCCCCGCGCAAAATGACCAGCCAATATCAGGCTAACCGCTGACTACAGAAGATGTTAGGCTGTTTGAGCTGTTTTTTTTATAAATTACGGCAAAGTACCGAAATTGGAGTTTGTAACTGGTATGTTATCTTTCATCTGACTTCGATAATTTCATTTGTAGCTAAACTGCTTTGCGAATATAAATCTTTTCATATGCAATTTAATACCTATTTTTATTCATCTATTGTTTAAATTGCACAAACATAACCGTTTTAAAGTTATTAGATCATAACCTTAATTTTTTCACTAACTTGTTTCTCTTTAATCTGGTCCAAAAGCACAGGTTAAAGAGAGTGTTGCCTGGTTAATGAGACTTTACCTGTTATTATGTTATAAATTCTGTTTTAAAACATAAACTTAATTATAATTTGGTGTGAATGCTAAAAATATTGTCTATTAAAAAAAGGGTTCAATTAAACTAATAATGTTTATACCTGGAACATTTTAAATTGTTTTTATACATATTCCTTACTTGTGGCTCGCTCGGCAAGGTTTTAGCCGTGTTTCCGGGGATCTTCAAATTTTCCGTGATAAAAAGTAGCCTATGTGTTATTCCAGAACATATTCTAGCTCTGTGCCAAATTTCAAGCAGATCCCTTCAGCCGTTGGAGCGTGAAAGAGTAACAAACATCCATACATACAAACTTTCGCATTTATAATATTAGTAGGATTATGGTTACATTCTTACCTATTTGTTTCTTTTTAAGGTAATATGCCTTGCACTAGTAATAACAATTCCTTTGTTGAAGGTGTATTCAGTTCTTACAGGAGTGTCAAATCATACAAAATGAAACAAATGATTTCATATTTGAAATCATTTGTTTCATTTCTAAAACATCATCTCTAAAACCTCACCTGGAGACGTCGTCAAGACAGCAAATTAAAAGGAAGATTTAAGAGTGTGTTAAGAAAACGATAGGACTACTCAAAGCACATCAGTTTTCAGTAGAAAAATTACGTTAAAACCTTTCTACACGATAAAAATAGTAGCTGCACAGCTGGTAAAAAAATAATTCGTAAAAAATGGTGTTATGGTACAAAACCGCTATTTAAATGATTCTTGTTTGGACCTTATAGGTGACGACAGTTTTGTGGCCCCTGGTACGAGTATTACAGAAGATTTCAATCAAAGCGAATCCGTTACTCTTCCTTATAATAGATCAACACCATTTTCTGCACTGACTGAAATGGAATTGCCTTTAGAACCTCAAAGAAGTACTTTGGATAAGATTTTAAATGAAGGGCCTACTGCTGAAGATTACAGTATCTTTCAGGAAATCATGTTTAAATGATAGTTTGTTAAGCCAAAAGTAAATATGCCAAAGGTTAATTAATTATTATTCAGGAGTTTATTTTTGATGTTCATTACGTTATCGTACCGAAAGCCGTGGTGGCTCAGTTGGGAATGCACCGACTTACGATCATGAGGGTGCAGGTTCAAATCCCTGGCCCGTACGTCCGAGTTTATAAAAACTTATGTACGTATTCACACCTCTGGCTTTCGGTGAAGGAAAACATCGTGAGTAAACCTGCATGTTCGAGATGTCACAATTAAAATCATGTGAAGTCAGCAAATCCGCACTAGGACCGCGTGGTGGACTATGGCCTAAATCCCCTTGATGCTAGGGGAGACTCGGGCTCCTCGGTGGAGACATATATGAGCTGATGATGAACGTGCCAGACTGATGAAAAAGAAGAAAATAAATAATTTGAATAAAAAAAATTTTCGAAAAAGTTTAGTTGATCTGAGTGAGATTTTGTTTTGTTCTTTAAGTTTTCATAATGCCTTTCTTTTTAAATGTTTACAGTTACATTTGAAAGAAAGGTAGTTTATAATAATTAAAGCTGATTTTGCATGGTGGAACCACTAACCTTGTTTAATTTCCACTAACCTGTCTTTAACCTGTACGATATCTCTTTAACATGTCCGACAGATTTTTTCAAAGGCTGTATCTTGTCTATTTATGTGAAGATTGCCTTCCCTTTAGATAATACTACATGAGAGAAGTACTCTAAATGGATATCCGCACAGAAAACTCAATATTTGATAGATTTTTTTTTTACGACAAATTTATTCGAGCGGTGCCACTTTTTTGAGAACAGCCCTTTAATTCATTACGCCTGCTCCGTGAACTTTAAACCGACGCCGACGGTATTTTATTACTTCATAAAGTAGATATGGGCAGGTTTTATTGGAAAATGCGAACATATTTTGTTAGCAGTCCTGTTTCAATAAACCACACTAAACAAGCAACGTGGTTGAGTACCAAAATTGAATCATTTGATTTTAAAATCATATTAATTTTGTAATAAAATTATACGACCTAATCAGGCAAATTTATATATTTACACATATTCTCTGGAATAATTGTAATAAATTGGTTACAGAACAAAAGTCAGCTAATACTTGCCTACAAATTAATGCAAAAACAAACCACAATTCAATTTATATTTATTGGATAATCTGCATGTATTTTGTATATCAATAAATAATTTTATACTACTATCAAAAATAATTACTACTATTAAAATTCAATAAAACTAACTTTCGCATAACAGTTTCGGAGATCTAAATCGACAATAAACAGACTGATTATTTTAATGTCGGAACTTGAAACAGTCTAGTCCAATATTTCAATTTTAATATTACAATTAAGGGAAGACCAAGAAAATGTAGTGAAAGTTTACTGAACACCCTTTGAACCCGACTTTTCCGTATACAGTCAGCAGAAGCGTGGAGCCTCTCCCTTCGTTAATTATGCAATGTTTTTATTCAATTAGCCGTGTGGTCTACCCTAATTAAGGCTCCATAGGAAACACTGGGACGCAGAGACAAGCCAAGCTTGGCGCAAATGGAGCTATAAAAAAGGAAAAAAAGAAAAAAGAACAGTCTCGTCTCTTTGAGAACAATACGACGTGTACAATGTGTGTAATGCCGGTAGGTACTTTCATTTGTCTTTCTGTCTAATCTTTCATGATGACGATGTTGTTTTACGATTTACGCTTCCATTTACAATGAGTGAATGAGTTCAGTTCTGAGCATCTGCTTGTCTATCATTCTGTCGTGTTACTTTTATTCATTGAATAATAGTGCGAGGTCTTGGATATTTCATAAATAATAATGTAGCACTTTATGTAACTAGAAGAGAGTTATTTAGGTATTCATTAGCGTTAGGTAATAAGTAACTATGGATTAGAAGTCTACTTACTAGGACTGTAGTGTCTTTTTCGCATCAACTTTCTGTTATGGCCTGGATTAATTAAAATAATTATATGGTTATTTAACATTATAACCTACATACTGTTGCTCTTTACGGTAAATACTGAAGTTTCACATTTCAGTTTTTAGCAGTTTTATACTTAACCTCTTTGCGCACCATCTCGGAATGTGTTCATTAGCATGGTAATCCACTTTAATACTTACACATTTCTCACAAACCATGATATGATAAGCACATATTTAAACGATTACGAAGAAAAAATCACTTAAGAATCCATTCAAAGAATCATAAATTCATAACTAAATAAAAAAATAAAAGAGGTTAAAGCAGTTTTAGACTTAACAAAAAGCTAATTGAATATTATATGAAATGTTGACGGTCTCCTTGTGAAACAGGGAAAAACTTTTGTGAGTAGGTACCTATCTTGCTACTTTTATTACTACGAAAGTTTCACTTGACAGGTCCTAGAACAACACAGGGGAACAATTACGTGATGACATTTATATTTGTTTCGTAGACGTGCGCAAATAAAGGGACATTAAATTAATACTTTTCCGTTTTCGTAAATGGAATTCGTTAGATACTTGATTGATTGGTGACAAGATACATTTATAGTTTGGATGTCTTTGCTTTTGAGATTCTAATCACCGTAATGATCAAATAACACTAGTTTAACGTTTATTAAAGGTACTATTATTGTACTATTCGAATAAGGGACGTTGCCATTTAATAAAAAGCAAACTTTGTTGCCTTAATTACCGAAAGCGTAAATAAAAGTCGTTCTTTTTTATAGAAGATCAACGTGGAAAGCAAGTGATGGCGTTAAAAGCATTGTTTAAGCGGAATATAACAAAAACCTTCACCGCTTTTTATTTTAATATCGGACGATTCTGACGAAGCTTTAAATACTTTTGTTTGTGATCCGCGGATCTGTTAGCGACATCGAGAGGAGGGCTCAGCTTGTTTACCGACCTTTTAACTCTATATTGTCATAAGGGCGTACAATAGAATGGTGTTGACAAGACGTGCCTGTCATAATCGAACAAGAAATCTTGTAATATTTTATGCTATTCTATTCCCCGCGAATCAAGGCCATGAGTTGACATTAATCTGACACATAATATGTATTTAGCCCATATAGAGACTTTGATTTTACTCTCTTTTCGAAGAAATTTATTGCACATAAGAATACAGAATACATTATTTCCTTATATCAGAAATTATATAATGTATTTGTCGGACAAGTAAATCAAAGTTAACTTGTTGGAGCTAGTTATAAAGCCTTAAACAGTATTCCGGCAGCTAATGCATGCTGTTATTAGGAAATAATTTTCTGATGATAAAAAAATATGGTTATGAAATTTAATGTAATAATATTATTGTATATAACATAAGGATTAACATTAATTATATCGTTTTGTTTTAATATAGGTATCATATTTTAATTTTAATTGAAGAATGATGGTGTTTATACAATATAACTTTTAGGTCTATTTACTTCATTCCGTTGAATTTCGAAAGTTTAACAAAATAATATCTTGATAATGTTGTCAATAAAATTGATCGTTGATAATAAGCACTTAAAAGAACGGACAATGAAGGATTCTGTGAAATCAGAGCAAAATTAATTGGCACAATGCTGGCTTTGTGTTACCTACTTTGAAATTAATGGCAATTATAATAAAATAAAAGCTTCGAACAATGAGCTTTTCTGCTATTCTTACTATCGGTATTTATCTATAGAACGTTGTTAAGAGAGATAGGTACGTAGTAGTGTCGTGACCTTTTTTCAGTTGTCAGAACTTTAGCCGATTATTTTCTATTGTATTGTTATTTTGTTGTGAAATAAACTATTTTATTTATTTATTATCGCCTAGTTTATGTACTCTTATCAGTCTGAAATACTTTTATAATTCTCTTTTTATATTCATACATTTATTCAAGCTGCCACCCATTGAATATATTTCTGGAATTTTAAGATTATTTAAGCATATTTTAGCCCGGATTATTCACCGTCTGTCAATTTTACATAAGCCCGTTCAATCGTTTATAAGTTTGTAAACCAAAGCTGTAAAAGGTTAAATCTCTTAATTTATCTTTAGTCAATATTTTAATATCATAGCGCTTGTCCTTTAGTGCGGACTGCAGCAAATACATTATATTAGCAATAGAACATACGGACGGTAGACGTCCCTACAGACAAAAGGCCACCAAGAAAAATATATTCTGCAGGATATTCTAGTGCTCTTAGCTATTCTTTTAGAGTCATGAAAATGTACTGTTTAGCATTATTCCGCGAGCTCCGACGATCTATATCAGACAGATATCTCCTGAAATGTATTATACCATTTCCTCGCGAGCGACTCGGGGTTATCGCGGCCTATAGGGTAAACTTGCCTAATTCGTACCCCTTAATGGAAAACAGTAATATTTTCAAAATAAGTTAAGAAAAACTGTATTTTATATGAAAAAATGTTTATTTAGGATATCTTTTATTATAATCATAATCAACTTTAACATAAATCTTATAAACTTCTTAGAAATTAACAATTTTTAAAAACTTAAAAAAAGTACGATTTACGAGCATTAATCTTAAATCGTACTTATATATTCTTAAATCGTACTATGAGATCTAATCATTGGTTTACAGTTGAGATTTTAATATTTCTCTAGGGATATAGTGCATAATAATGTTAAAACATAATATTAAGTGTATAGCTGCTTCAAACATTAACACTTAACAAATTCTACGAATATACTTCGCCAATTCTTTACAATTGTAATCTGTAGTGATCATGTACCCACTCCTCACATGGAGTACATTTTATCATACTTTCTTTTATATCCTCTTCGCATATTTTACAATAACAGCTATAATTTCCATCTTTTTTTTGTTTTTTATTTTCTTTTTGTGTAGTTTTGGTAGTTTTATTCATCTTTGCACTAAGGTTCTTCGTTACGGTCTTTTTCTTGGATTCTTCTATTTTATTCTCGAGCTCCTTTTTATAAGGACTTTTAGTGATGTGTAATAAAACATAACACATCAATTTATAGTCAACAGATTCTTTAAAAACTTTTTTACCTAATTCGTACCAGTACGATTTAAGACTTAGTGTCGAGTACGAAATAGGCGCATGAGTCGAAGAAACTTTAAAATTACTGCTAAAAATAATGTCAACAAATACATGTTTAGGTTTACGTCTATCGAAATCGTAAATATATGCATAAATACAAAATAAATACTTAGATAAACTATACAAGATAGAATTTGAAGTATGCTCTTACGAATTATGCAAAAATAATAGAAAAATTGAAGATAAAAACTTACTTGTCCAATTTTTCTGTTGTTAACAGCGCGCCGGCGTCTATCTGTCAGATGGTAATGTGGCCGACTAAAGCTTACATTTTTTGTTACTAGAGACGCTGATGGCTATTACCAATGTTGAGATATAAGCAAGGTACGATTTAAGCGCAAGTACGATTTAGGCAAGTTTACCCTACATTTTTAAACAAATAAATGGAAGGTGCAACGAAAGCATTGCCCCGTAAAGTTTTTACGGAAACGTTTTTTTATTGTACATTTAGCTTTTGTAAGAAAAAAAAACTTGTTTTCGTAAAACAACCAAATGATGTTTCTTCAAACTTGTAAATCAATTTTTGTTTATAGGTATTCGAGATTCAAGAAACATTTCGATTCTGAGAACTATCGAACAAATAAAATACAAATATCTCCAACAAATCACGGACTAAGTTTTAATTAATCAAATTAAATTTATACTTATAGTTACGTCTGCGATGCAAACTTTGAGTCATTCGAGGCGAGTTACTTAAATCAAGAAGTTACCCACATCAACTATTTAATTTAGGTACGCTAGAGACATATTGCTCGATGAAAACTTAAGAAAAACTTTATATGAAAGATATCTAAGAATAGGTTTGTAACCGCCCTACAGACAACCTTCACACACGATTTTCAGTAAATAGATTGGCCACAAGAGGATTCGCTATACCAACCACCCAGCTTATGTTTACGTATTACATCTAATTTCGCTTCTGAATGCAAGTCGCATTGTAAAAAGCGCCCTCGAATACAAGATTCTATTCAGACACATCAGTATTCTGAAGCCTTCAGATTTTCTTATATTATTTAGAAATGAGTCTGGCTTGTGAAAAACTACACTAATAACCATTATTGTATCTCATAGAGTATTTTTTTTGTCAAACTATAAGCACCGTTGACAAACCAACTTCTTACATATTAGTTTAATAAAAGAGATTTCGATGAGCAAAGCAGCACACGACTATTATTCGTGCAATCATTAATCAATTAAATTGCGAATAGCTGTCACTCACGTGTACCGTCTCTTGAGAGCGGAACAGAACCTCTCCTTAACCCCAAATATGAATATATGGAGCAATAGTGAGCCCGGTGCTCCCACGGGCGACGCTCGCGATTTTACCAACGAACTTGCCTCATAAATCCACGCCTTACATGATGCTTGTTTGCATAATACAAGACTTAGTCGGCTTTGTTCCAGAGTTTGATAGGTAGGCCGCAACATGCGAGTAGTAGATAACTACATGTAGTTGTCAGATGGCGTTATGCCTTAAACGTTGGATTACATGGTTCAGGGAACAAAGGAATTGTGAAGACACAATAATGCATTTTTTGGTATATAAAACTTCAAGTCTTGATCTTAAGACTTACCTTCTTGTTTGATTTGTATTGGTACCTATATATGTATGTTAGATTCATGAAGATCAAAATATTTCCTAGTGGTCCAGTACTTGAGAGGCAGGATCTGTTTAAAGATTCTTAACACATAAATAATACAGTTATAACAAAATCATGAAGTTAAAATAATATTCGGCTACCGTCTATAGGTAGGTACACAAAAAGCAGCCCAAATAAATTATAAAAATAGTTTGTGGTCCAATCAGTAATCCACGTGGACTTTTTATAACAATAACATAACTTTAATTATAAATATTTAGGTAATTACGATAAAGATAAGTTTTGTTTAAAATCTTATAAAAAATATTTCTCGGAATTTTATTACTTTTTGTCACGCGCTCTTTTAAGTCATAGTTAAGTTTTATACAAAAGTAGTTTTTCCATTTTTTTACATTTCACTGCTTTTTAACATGAAAATGAAAAAATAGGTCTCATTTAGCCTTGTTAAGATAAAAGATATTGAAACTTTAGTTCGTTTTGCTGCACGAACTTCATGTGAACAAATGAAAAAATAAATATTTATTTATATTATACGAAAAGTGATAACTATTTTTAGTTGAAGTTCAAAAATACTGTCATAAAATTGTTAATATTTATTTAATTTACATTCATATTTATGTCGATAACCTATGCTCATGTTGATTTTATTTTACTCTACATACCATTTTTATTTATTTAACAGTTACGTTTGAAATATAAAATAATAATAATACAAGCCAACATTGTTTTAAATCCTGCTTGTTATATTTTATAACATTATGGGAATAGTGTTGGGCTTAGTATATTTTAATTACAAGCGTATTAAAAATTAATGTTTGGTATTATCCCGGACAGCTGCTGTTTGGATAGTTTAGATATGATTTAAGTGACACAACTTAAGAGGATTGTGATGTGACAAGGGTTCGCATGACAGTAGTCGCGATAGTGACGTCACGAATGCCAGCTAAGTCCTAAACAAAACATACACAATGTAAGGTTCTGAAAAGGGCTTTTACATTATGTTTATGATATAAAAAAAATATTTAATCATAATATGAAACTTTAAATATTCTGTGATTTGCATCTTTATAAGCTTGTTCACGCTTTTAAATATTGCTTAAGTTCATCGAAAAGAAGTTTTAAATCGATCTCAAATCATTAAAATACACTTTTATTTAGGTCAGTATTTTTATCACATTTCATCATTGATACCAAAGTAAAAAATCCTCTAGTAAAGCATACTCTGTTGAAAAAGACTAAAAAGCGATTGGTCGCATAAAAATCCAATTAAATAACCTCCCCTAGGCAAACTCATCTAATAACAAGTTTTAAGCGCGTCAACTATAAAAAAGCTATTCGTTTAAAATTGCACGTTTACATGTCTTTAGTGCTTACATAGTCATTTTACTAGGTGATTTCATAAATGTCTGTAGAGGTAGCCCGGCGGAACCCACCTGGGATTCTGGCTAAGCTATCCTATGTTGGTAACATTACATACAATTAATGTTGCTTTTGGTCAGAGCTCCATTTCACTTACATTTTAGTACTTGGGTGGAATTTTGATAATGAGAGCTTGCACATTACTTATGCAGATAGGTTGCACATTACTTATGCAGATACCTACCGGTTTATTGGCTTCGTTTATGTTTTTGAATAATACAAAATACGCTTTATAAATTGCAATCTGTTAACTATGTTAGTTTTATCTATTTTAATTTTTAATATATAAGGTGCCTATTTGAAAGTAATGTACTTTTAGATACCAAAAAGCTTCCAGTGATAATAGTCTATTGATTGCAACTAATTTTATCAAATGGTTTTGTTTAATTAAGTACTTACTTACGCCCACCATAAATAATTTCAGAGCGCAGTACCAAACCTTAATTCCTTACACATGTTATTCAGTCACTGAATCATGTAAACCAGCGTGTAAGTCTAAATTAAATTATACAATCGTAGCGTAACGTTTCCAGTTTCGCTAATTACTTGTTACCAATAGTAGGGGATCAGTCACGGTCCCTTTGTCAGCCACTTAGGCGACGACGATTAATTAGTTCATTACCTGAATGTTCGAGGTTCATTTAACTGATAACTTGTAGGTATTCACAGCGGTAATCGTTTGGCACAACGATAATTTTAGCTGCGGCTACGGCGATATTCGGACTTAGTTTTATAATAGAATGATTCATGCGCTCTGTAAATACAATTAAACGATGCCTTTATATCTATTAAAACTATTTCCACACAATTTATTACAACAACATTCAGTAAGTACAGTTCTGACACATGGTATAACTGGAAAAGTATATAATAAAGCTAATGAAACACATACTCGATCCGTCAACGTCGCCAAGTCATACTTTAAGAACTGATAAAAAGTTCATACTCCAACCCACTTGTTTGATATGATCGACAAAGTCCTATAACCTGTTACGGACGATTTACAAACATTTTTGCCTAAAATAGATAGCTTTAAAATATGCACGAACACGCATATTTTTTTTGTAAACAATACTGTATTGTTATAAATTATAAATACGTACACGGGTAGGCACTACACATTAATGTTGGATGGTTGGATGTCATTGTCCAGAATGTCTATCCAGCTTGAATGTATTCTGACTCATGGAAGGTGCACATTATTTATATAAAATATAACCGTCGGCTGTATGTACCCTTAATGGAATGTGCGTCACAGCACGTCAACCCGACCGTCTCTTGTAAAAATGGGTTAATTTTTAAATGGGTTAAAAAAGTGCCATTTTCCGTGCGCCACTACCATCAATTATTCACCATCGGTCAGAGCATGGTTATACCGTTACCTAAATGTGTACCTTGGCCGATATGAAATACACTTTTTCCATCTACCCAAAAAGCAATTAGGCCTCTTCGATGCTAATTATATACGCTCGAAATAAGTTACCAACAGGTTAATGCAATTAAGTTCATTATATATCTCAACTATGCGTTAATAAAGGAAGTTTATTTTGACCGTATGCAAATTATCGAGGTAAATTATTGTCAAATGTCTAAAAGGACGATTTATACGCAATACCACAGTGGAGTTATTGAAATATATGTCCCCAAAGACAATGCTTCGATGCGGGGATTTGTGTCGACAAGGAAGATTAAACTCTATTAAAAAGAAGTACGGTTCATAACTGAATGAGCGTTGACCAACAATGGAAAAACAACAAAAATGAGTATTACGGTAATATTCAAATAAAACGCAAAGCAAAATAGGAATGAGTCGTTTCGCATCGAAGCATAAATCCACCAAATGGCATTTGCATGCAAAGGCACTGAATACAATTCATTTTAGCATTGTTATACTCAAACACAATATCATTAGCGATTTATTCTAGCTCAGATTATTATCTCTTATTAGTATCATGATCTTATCCAATAAGATCTCGAATCAGTAATTCGATTCGTCTATTCGACGATAGTCCAATAAATTATATGAACTTTTTTCTGCAAGCAATTCTTTTATTCAGACTTTTATTGGAAACGGTCTCGACTGTTTTCAGATTTCCTTTTTTATTCATATTGTTCAACAATCAAGCTTTCACGATCAAAATAAAGGCAGACAATTGTTTCATAGAATAGGTATCTTTTGTAGACCATGCTTAACGGATTCCCGCGAGGCATATCGATGATTCCACGTATTCGTTTTCAACCGATCAAAGTATTTTTGCCAATGAAAAGAATGAATGCTGAACTAAAATATCTATATTTTACAAAGGGCTGTGCTTACCCGTACATTAATCATAAATCGCTGACAATGCTGTGTGATTGGTATATCATATTAAAATCGCTATCGAAAGCCCTATGTGCGTGACGTATAGGGAGTTGAATATTTTATTCATGACACCTCATCGTTCATACGTGCAATAACAGTTTCTGTAGCAATGGGAAGGGAAAGCGGGAAATAAATCCAATTTGTACCGGCATATATCATGGTCAGAGCACAGCTTACGATTTATTCACAATAGCATGCCGATGTTGCTCGGTATGTGTGTACTGGCAAGTATCCCACTTCAATCCAATCTCATCGGATGCAATGGAAACGATGAAACTGTTTCGAATATAGGTACACGTGGTTATCGTCCAGATTTTATTGGTCGACAACTATTTATAAGGTAAATATATTGTTGGTGTCCTTTTGATTCCAATTTTCTGCGTGTATTTTGTTTTTTTATTTGTCTTTGTAATTCACTTTAGGCATCTACTCTTTACTGTTTTATCTGGCATTGTTTTTCAACACAAACTAGTCTTATCGAAATTTAAAATTACCTTTATACAATAACTAGATGACATTTATCTAAATTATATATTTTTGTAGGTAGGTATATCTATGTCACTCTAATAATGTTTTCATAAGCTTATCGAAATCCGCTAAGCCAGGTGCATTAAACTTTCTTGAGAAAGGCAGAGTGTCCATCGATTTCACCCAGGCCTTGGACATTGGATATCTGAAATAATTAAAAATATTCATATTGTATTCTGAGTCCTGAACCACTTTAATCAAACAGACATGCCAAGTATCAATCGATATAAGTTATTTTGTGATATTATCTTTAATCAATGAATAACCCTGAAACTTTAATATGGTTTTCGATACCATCTATAGAAAATAAGTTCTGAGCATTGTAGGCTTACCAGCTCTTACCACGTGTACACATGTAGGTACATAAAATAATAAATACTTTCCATCTTCCTTGCTTTTCGTTTTTTTAATATTTCTACATGCTATGCGCTGTAAACTTATGTATGCTCTTATCTTAAAACCACCCTTAACTTACTTATCTAGCGGTACTAAAGTTTCAAGTGATGAGACAGTGCTGAAAGCTGATATATCAGCTATAGTTGCATGGTCTGCAGCCAAAAACTTTGTGTGTGTCAGGAAACTTTCCAGAAATGAATATGCTTCGTTGAGTTCACTATATTGATTCTTCGTTATCGTCTTGACTCCAAGCCTCAGAATAGGAAACTGAAAAATAAGCAATTCAATTGAAAATATAAAATATAATAACATAAATAGCGAGATAACTATCATCAAATATAAGTCCGTCTAATAAAAAAAAATCTAAATCAAAGTCCATAATTTTAAATGCGAAGGAACCAAAAATCTACTTACAACGACGTTCCGTAGCCGAGGAAACAGAATTGCGGTATCAAAGAACAGTTTTTGATTGACTAAAGTTCTTTTTGTTATATCCTTAGGATACCACTCGTCATTTTTCCCGTAGGTATCGGCTAAGTACATTAATATCGCATGGCTGAAAACAAAAATAATTATACTACTTTTATCGATCAGTTGAGAAGTAAGAAAGTAAGACTTTAAGTAGGTATCTATATTTGTATCACTTCTTTAGCATTTCTGTCTTGGTAGTTACTCAGTTAAAATAGTATTAAGTTCTAAATATTATATATTCCTAACAAATCAGAAGCTTGGTAAATTAAAGAAGTCATTATTATATATCAATAAAATATTTTACCTGTCATGTATAGTGACGTTTTCATCTTGATATACAGGAACTGTATGGACTGGATTTTTCTGTAATTATTGTTTATCTATTACAATTTTGCAACATAATACAATACAATACAATACAAATATACTTTATTGTTTACAACACATAAAAATTACAAAAATTAACAACATAAATATATACAAAAGTGCTTAAAACAATTTAGGCGGCCTTATCGCCAAGGCGATCTCTTCCAGGCAACCTAGGGTAATAGGATTAAGTAAAAATGGCTGACGTAGTATATATACTTACAATACTTATATTATAATAACTACATAAAATACACAAACTATATTTTAAATACTAATACACAACATAGGTACAAATAAAATAAGTATATTAATTATATAAAAATTATCAATGCAGTTGGTTTGGTTGGCGAAAGAAATCCTTCTTGTATTGTTACTGTCAATAAATCGATGGCAACCTTTTAACATAAGGTGGATCGTCCACCTTGCTCCATAAGTTTAGGACAACAATTATATTTCTGGGAAAATTCAAGATTAGAGGTATACCTACCAAAATGTTCTATCAGTAAGATAATATTTACTTATCTATGAGTTTCTTACTTTAAAACAACTTTTGGACAATAACAATTTATATCGTGCCTTATTTTCAAGGTATTAACTCAGACATTTTCTCTTGCGAATTGAGCTTAAGCGTCTTGCACTGTTGCTTAATTAATAATTTAGGCTTCTATAAACATTTAGGTACCTTTAAATATTCAGGTTTCAATTGCTCCTTCACCCCAAGATTAACTTCTATCATTTTCACTTTGACCCCAAACAGCTCGCACGCCATCATGGCGGCCCGAGCTGGTGGGCTCATGTTGGTTTTGTAGAGTCTAACAAGCTGTAACATATTGAATAAACAAATACTTGGACGTCAAAGGGTCATTGAACTGCGATCGATTGATATTGTATCACCGATAAAAAATACCAATATCATATGTCGCAGTCAAAGGGCTATAAAATGATGCCCCATTGGTAACGATTAAATATAGCCTAACGTATAATAAACTGTTGTTATCGCACGTTTGATAAATATCTTTGATGCCTAAAGCTATATACTTAATTAGAGGCTATCCATATTGATTTTTACTTTGACAAATTAATAATGCTTATATAATGGCATGACTGGGCAGTTGGCTTTGTGGTTAGTGACCGTGACTTCAGGCCGCTGGTTGTGAGTTTGATTATTATCACACAGGATAAACATGTAGGTACCTATGAGCATGTTTGTTTTACATTTGGGTGTAGGTATTACTACGTTAGGTATCTATACCTATGTAATATAATATGTATATCAACCGTCTGGTTTTCATAGCACAGGCTCTGCTTAGTTTGGAATCAGATTGGCCGTGTGTGGTCCCAGGATAATTAATATTTAATTGTTATTTATTTTTAATTAGTGATAAATATATGAAAATATATCTACTCACTCCCATAATTATTTAAGTTAATGTATCACGACTTAACACACAGATTGTCAACTAAACGCTCACGCGGGGACTTATGTAGATATTTTCTACAGTTTTGTTTACTACTACACGTTATAAAAGATAACGACTCCTTATCTAATACTTAACTTCAATTCTAAGATCACGGACATGTCGATAATGATAATAAATAATGATTCCTATCACGTAAGATGTAAAAGTCATTTTGGAATGATTTTTTTTTACAAATAAATTCTGTAGCGTGATACGTCTAGTGTAGTTTATAGTTCTGACTTCAGTTCTGGGTACTTAACAAGTCTTATATAAATGTGACTATTTTTATCTGTACAATTCTATATAAAATATATATATGCTTAACTGTTCTTAGGTAAGCTGTTTATATGCAACAATCAAGTCAAAAACTAATTATTGACATCAATAAAGCAAAACATCTCCAAATCTACCTTAGATATTATTGAAATAGGAAATGTAAAATGAGAACCCATAATTAAAAATCCATCATATAAGTATTTTATAATTAATTTGCAGACGACACTAGATTTATGTTACTTTATACATATGTTTTAAAACTCCAATGTACTCCTGATTATTTCTCCTAAAATATTTGAACCGGGAACATTACATTTCCGGACGTACGTTTGCTTTTCCAACTCCTTCATCCAGGCTGATGTCTTGGGATATCTGTAATTATATAACGATTGTTTTAGTCTACAACAATACAAACATTCTTAAAACATTTAAGAAAATATGAATACTTACTTTTCAATATTAAGTGGTGTGATAAAAACGAGGCTAGTAACTGTAGCGTAAGCGGATATGTCCGCAATAGTTATATTATCTGTGGCCAAAAATTTACTCTGCGATAGGAAGGCTTCCAAGAAACCGTATGCCTCTTCAATATCATCTAGTTGCTTCTTTGAAACTTTTTTTATTCCTTCTATGATGGCCACATACTGGAAAAGAAAAGAACTTACTTTTATTTTATAGTTACCTAAATGAAAGGGGAAAGTCCTCCCCAGACTGAACGGCCGATCTATTAATCGCATGCTTATATGACGGTTTTAATCGGTAGACAGTCTTTCATTTATTCTAATAAGTGCTATTTATGCTGTCTGAATATCGTTACCTACAGTTTTATTAGTTTTTCACTAGCTTCTCGCCTCATATTTGATATTTTCCTAGGGTAAAATACCTTACTATAAACTCTGGTCCGAAATAGTTTTTTTTTTGTATTTATGTGTGATATGGTTTATCATTATTTATCGCTACGTGTGTCATTCACATCCAAATACCCATTACCACATGATATTAGAACCTGACTCATACAAATATACTTTTAGTAAGATATTAATACTGCATCTATTATTAGAATTAAATTTGATAGTAACTTACCGTTACGTTTCGTAATCTCGTGAATAAAATTGCAGTTTCGAAAAACAGTTTTTGATTTACCAACGTTCTTGCCTTAATGTCCTTTGGATAGAATGTCTCATCTTTTCCATAGGTGTCAGCTAAATACATCAAAATTGCGTGGCTGTTAAAAAAAATTTTTAATGATAACCTTGAACAATAACCATTGACTACAAAGAAAATAGAAAACCAAATTATAAATCAGGATACCTGTCGTGAATAATCAAGTCTCCGTCTTCCAATACTGGTATAGCATGAAGAGGATTTTTCTGAAAAATAATAAGGGAATTACTAAAGATGGCTCTAGAATACACTAGATAGGTTATAGCAAGTAAAATTACATCCTGTTTGGAAGACTGAGTGGCAAATTTATTGTGTAAAATCGTTAATAGAACATCCGGGTAACTTGCGACCAACTAAAAATCATTTAAGTAGGTGCTAAAAATATTAGAACTCAGTCATTTTATATTAAAAAACTTACTTCCAAGAACTCTGGTGAATAATTGTCTTTATCCAAAAGATTTACATCGACCATTTCAGCCGAAACATTGAATATATCACAAGCCATCATAACTGCCCTAGCTGGCGGGCTCAAGTCCATCTTATACACTTTAACTGGCATCTGAAAATAATATAATTATAAAACACAACTTGATTTGGACTACTTCACAATTTATAAAAACTTTTTTTTACTTTACGTACGGTTACACTGTCGCCTTAGTACAGACTGATAATGCTTTCGAATGATTAATCTGTGCCAGATTTGTTATCAGTTAAACCACTAGTAACATGTGAAAAAGTTTATCAGTCGGTACCAATCGATATATAAACAGAAATATATGTAAATTTTTAAGATAGTATACGAAAAACACAATCATGCTGTGATTCCGTAACAATTGATAAATTACTAATTTGGGTGCACTATGAATAATATGTTATATGCGCTAAGTCCACTAACCCACACCACACTAAGACACAGCAAATTTTTCATAGAGGTAGGTATATAAAATCAAACAAGGAAATTAAAACATATTTTGAGATACCTTATCTCTAAACTGGACTTTTTCAATACAAAGTCGTACTAATTACATCGAACATTAACTTTACATTTTCATCAGGTAAGCAATTGTGATATTATTGTACACTATTTATTCATAATGGAAGTCACTACAAAGTTTCACTGCGTTTGCATATAGCATTGTAGCAGACAGTGTTATAAACTTTGATAGCTTTCTCTGTTCTGCACGCAGTCTCACTATGCTTAAACTTGGACGTTGGAGACGCAATCTCGAGAACATTCCGCCATTGCTTCAGTAAATTCCATCCAGCGGCCTCTAAAATTAGCTTTGTTTTGCGTATTAAAGTAGTTGGGTAATATGATTAAACTTTAAATTAGTTCAGGGTTTCTTTCCTACGAAATTGACAGTTCACTGTTCGGTACCTAAGTTCTTAGATTGGCATATCACATATCGCATTTTATATTTTACCTATATATATATATATACATACAGTGATTTTAAAAACACAGCGTGATCATAACTTTACGATGGAAACTAATGACTGAAGATTTTGTTTTTATTGCACACCGAGACTTATTTTGAGATTTTAAATAGGCATATGCATAATTGTTTGAATATTACATTAAATACCGTTCGGCTTGGTGGGTGCACTCATGACAAATATTGGTGGGCATAAACTTCGTCTGTATCGTTGTAAAAGTATCAACAATATTATGTTTTGTAAATAACTAACCGTATGAATATTCATTCAATTTGGTTAGGATATTTATTGAAAAAGCAAGCATAGCAAGAAATATGTAAAAAATATAATAATATGTAAAACATATTATAATGAATACTTTTAGCTTTCATATGAAATGATATTCGTAGTTTCAGGCTATAAAACCACATCATTTCAAAATACTAGAAAGAAACAAACAACGAGTACAAAAACTAACCACCGACGCATTGTCTCGTACAAGGGTAGGTAATGTCTATATTTTCTCAAATAAATGATGTCGGTTAAATATAAATACAACGTTAAGAGCTAGAACTAAAATAAATGTAGAAATAGGATCATGCAACATGGATCTATAGGTACAAGAAAAGATCTATACCCATTTAATGAACTATCTGTGTTTGCGACTTCGTCGGCGCTGAAAAGTGACTTTGGGCATAATTTTTGTATCTTTAAATTGGCATAACTTTTTTATTTATGAGCCAATTAACATCAAAAATACTAAATGTTAAGTGAAACTTATCACAATATGTTAGTGAAACCACAACGAAATCAGATGAACCGTTTATAAGATTACTGTACATAAACCCACAGCCAAATAAATAAATATTCTAATAATTTTTGTTATGTATGCTATTTGCGTTAAGTAATAAAGGTTTTTTTGGTCAACAAACGCAGCCATCACATTGCCATGACAAACTAAAGAAACGCTTTATTCACGCTGTTTTACTCACGTCTCGTATTTTTCTTAAATTTTCCCGGTACAAAATGGATTTATACAATGTTCTATCTTGTGACTCTATATCCTTGGTAGTTTGTATTGTTAGCGAAGTTCCCAAAACAAATAGAATATAAAGCAGAATCTCGCGTGTGCGCAGCTTATCAATCATCCGAGACAATGTGGTAGGTAACTACTGCCCTCAGCGTATTCAAATAATTTATCATTTTCTAGCTGTAGGTACCTAATTTGTACTCTATTTTATCAATGAAACTTTAACGCATTTCATACTCTTATTATCAACAACACCTCAATATTTTGGGGTGTTTTAAAAAACTATAATATTATCGACATTTCTAGAAATGATGTAAATTTAACACTTGTACAGTTTAGAAACTTAGAAAACGATTCAAATCGAACTCAAAATTGGCTATAATATACTATACTTATACATAGACTTATGTAATTTTTCGGTATTATTTTGAAGGTTATACAGTAATCAGGTTCACGTAGCATGCAAACTCATTTGTAATTTTATTCTTCCTACTTTGCATTCAGTTAACTACATTCTAGATTTAAAATATAAATGTCTCAGGTATTTCACCTCAAAAAAGTTATAATGCTCATAAAATATTCATGTACGGAACCTTAATTGCATGAATAAGTTCAAGATAAAAGTTTGCGGTTTCTTCAGAAGGTATTTGTTGTTAGTTTTGTTCAGCCCAATTTATTTGGAAACCTTCTCGGCAAAGTAATTTATCATGTTCTAAGGGTTTCATGAAAAGCGCAAATTACGTGGGCATTATATTATATAATATATTATCTAGCTATGAGCTCACAATATATTTATATAATTATGTACCTTTATATACGGTATGTTTATTTGCCTTATAATTATATTAATATGTTACTATTAATTATAACCATATTATCCCTTTAAAAGTAATTGGAAAATATTCCACGTAATTAATATGATAATTAAAACATATCAAAAAACGTATAAACGGTTTTATTACGTTTTTAATTCGAATACTTTACGAGGAATTTTATTTCATTCAGCTACTGGGCATTACTTATCGCGAGTTGAATTGCAGCCATGATGTCGTTTATTATTAGCGCGTGTTTCACGACCTGAAAATTATTCATTGAACGTTAGCAACGAAACTACTCTAGACCGACATAACACTGGTATTCTTAAAAAAGTTTTATAACTAAACCTTTGTAGTCTCTGTCTGTTACGCAACGCTTCACATACGAAAGAGTGAGACGGATGCAGTTTAGTTCAACCGCGTCAAAACAAGCGTTAGACTCGCCAGACTGGAAATCATATATCCTCTTTTTTATTTTTCTGAGGTTATCATCTCCAGTAGCCACTGGATGATCGTCATGTTTGAATACTAACTGCTGGAAATGTGGATACATTAATTAAAAAAAAATTGGTTGCCTGTAAAGTCGGTATACGGGCGAAAGTTTTACGTGACAACCATTAGGCGGGCTAACCATGCCCGAGTGGAAGGGACGCGTGCCTCTCACTCGCTCTCATTGTGAGCGCATAACGTGAGCGGAGCGTAACACAGTTTCTTGAAGTGTCACCCGGCAAACCAATTTATAAGACGTTGTCACGTCAAAATTATAAGCACCAGATCTTTTCATTTATATAGTTATAGAAAAACTCAAGTGCAACATATTTACGGTTCAATATTATAATTGGTTGTAATAATTTTCTTTTCAGCAATCAAACATTGTCGTTGTAGCACAAACCCTGTCAGCTATCTAATTCATATTCGAAAATGTCACTATTGGTGGAATGACCAGCCAGTTTGCTCAGGTAGTAGGCAGTAAGATAACAGAGTCGCTTTAGCAAATGTCCCGTGACGAGCGCCGCTTGCCTTCGGGTGGCCATTACAGAAAGATTAATGACGTCATCATGTCTCCTGGTACAGAATCACCGCTACGATTGTGACCCGTGTGTATTGCAAAATTAACCTCGTTGATTACTACGCTCCGTTATGTTGAAGTTGTTCCTGTGTAAACTATACATAGTTGCAACCATATTTACTTCAAGTTTAGAACATGGATTAACATGAGTCGAACCTCGAGAATCAATTCGTTTTCCAATAAAAGGATTATTTTATCACAATTAATATTGAACCCCGTGCTATATAATGTAAATAATGTTTTATATTAAGAAAGTTCTATTTCGGTTTTCAGTAACAGAACTTGTGTAAAGAACATTTTGATCGATGATATTCTGAAAGAGTACTTTCAATATTCACCGAAGTATATACTGTACCTGTCCGATTTTACTACGAGCGAATTGAATAAAAGGCTACTGGTAATATTGATGCACCGATTCAGGCAAAATAGTGAACAAAAACCAAAAAATATATGTATCGAGTGCGTTCGCGACCCCTGGAAACAATATTCATCGTGCTAAGCCAAAGGCAATATTTTTACAGCTCAATGAAACAATAAAACACTTTATTGTTTGTTTATACAATCAGTGCCGTAGAAAATGCAATTGGAGTTGGAGCGCTCGGTTGCACTTAATTAAATTTTACAAATTGCTTAATAGTCATGGTGTCATATTCCCAATTATTTTCTACTGTAGGTAATTGTCATTAAACTAATTTTAGTAAAATTTAATACTAAAAATAGTGTCTGAGTTTAAAATCAGTGTACAAATGTTTTTCATCCAAGTAAAACTAGAATACGAGTAATCGGTTTACCATATTACTAAAATGCTTTATTTGAAACGAGTGTGGCCATGTGTTATGAATATGTATTTTCACCTAAATCCTTTTATTTATAACTACGCGGTGGTAATTACCTAAGTACCTTTTTTAATTAATAATGTTATTGCTGGAGCAAGTTATCTTTGGATCAATTAATAAAGTAATTACATGAATTACCTTCAAAGCAGTTCAAGCGAGCCAATTAGGTGGATTAATATCTTCTAAAACTAATTCCCTGAACTAGATTAGTCTTCAGCTCTCATTCTTTATTGAGGAACACTTTGAGTTTTTGGTCGATAGGTCTTGAATAAAACCTTGACCTAGAATCCCCCAGACTTTATTGACCGTTGAGTTAAATAGCCTATTCTTTTATAGCACAGCTTTTTATTTATACGTTGAATACTTATATTGAATTTGAAACTTACAAACTTACTTTACTTAAACTCATGTCAATTCAATTTTTGTTGTAAATTAAACAATTTATAATAAAAAAAAAATAAAGTAAATTATTATCCGTTTTAATGCTTTTTAAACGTTGTTGATTTTTTCTTATATATGATAAAATAATAAAAAACATTGAAGCGATAACTCTTATATAATAGAAAGCATGTATGTAGGTATATATTATTATTATTTAAAGCCTGGGTTGTAAAGGTTAAAAAATCAAGTCCGGAAAAGGATTTGCATAAGCCAGACAGCATTTATGTAAATCGCATCGGTAGGCAAAAGTATATGAAACTAGATGACCAACTGATAAATTCTTGGTGAGGCAATTTGAAATTATTCAATTCGATGTCATTTAAACTTGTTATACCTATGAAATACGGAGTACAAGTTCGCAATTCTATTACGCTCTAGGAAGTTCTCATATTAAATGATAGCGGCTGCCGCTTCACTGTTCTATACAATTTTGCATATTATACATACATGTAGGTATTCGTCTTCATCAAAGTCTGCCGGAAGACATAAGCAATGCAAATGTTTTATAATGAGTGACTTTGAAGATGAAACGTGAGAAATTCGCATTCACTATAACTGAAATCTTGAATTGTGTTGCTTATTGAATAACGGCTTATTTTATATAATCAGTCAAACAACATAATTTTGAATCTTTTGATCCTTATTTGGTTTGATATTCTAAATTAAAAATTTTCTTGAATCGTTTTTTCCGCAGTACAATTGTGTAGAATAGTTTTGGAACAAATTTACTATTTCTAAGTCCTTTTAGATATGCAACATTTTACCTAATAAGCTTCAAAGCTTAGTATATTATAACAGCGTAAGATGCATAAAACTCGTTAGCATCATGAGAACACCGAAGTACAACAAGTACAGTCTGTCAGAACTTGTTTTGAGTGCACATTTTAGTAACTTTATACTTTGTTTCACTTAAGTTACTTTAAAGTTAAATTGATCGAGGTAATGAGCATGTTGCTCCTGTAGTAACTATGTAAGTAATAAACAAGTTTACAAATACAACTTAAGACGAGATGAGAAACGCTTTATTTAGATTCCAACACTGTGTTAATATAGTACAATTAAAACATAAACAAGATTAGTTAGTGAAGTGTTAATTCTATTTCCAAACACAAGGGTCACATCTTTAACAAAGCCATTCTTGAAAATTAATTAAAATTTCTCATTTTAATAAAATAATAGAGTAATTTAACAGTGAAATAGGCTTTAATAACCTCGTTTAGTAACATAAAATTGCATTAACACGAGCCACGAAAGTGTTTAAAGCCTTGAAGATGCGTTCATAAATACTGGTGTCCAATAAATCTAAGGAAGTAGAGACATTAAGATGTACGTGAGTGTCGGCACCAGAATTTAAACCGGGAATAAGAAGTTAAAGGGGCATGTTACTTCGTTTAAATTAGAACGTCTTTTGTACCTGGAAGAAGTCCTACGTATATTACATGATGTTAACATAAAGGTTATATTCTGTCACATGTCTGCCGATGTAGTTTCACATTCATTTTTGTATTAGGTACGAAGCAAATTAATCATTAATTTGGTTATGTACTATAAGATTTAAACTGCTGTAGGTATAGCAGTAGCATTTCTCTACTGAAACTTATTACGGAGACATTCCTAATGGTTTTAAGAGATATTTACCACTTTTACAAATAAAACGTTATTTAAGAAATGTTATATGGTCAGATTTTGTCTTATTATTGAATTTATTTATCAAGAAGGAATGGAAGGAAAGAACGATGTATAAACACTAGTTAGATATTGACATATTAGGGTCGGCCTGGACCATGGAGATAAACATTTCATACCAGCAATGTACTGAAACATTGGGAGATCCCAGAACCAAGTTCAATGGTAAAAATATTTTCCTTTCTCAGTATGATATGTATTTAAAAAAACCAAGGCATTTGTCACTCTTTTTTGGGTAAAAAAGATACTTATATAAAATAGAGGATACGGCCGTTGCCTACGCAAGTACCTACCAGAACTCCATCCTCCTCCGGGTTCAATTATCAAAATATTATATCAAAATCTGTCCAGTTTAATTTAGTGGCCACGCATATATAATAACTATACCTACAGATATGATTAGATATGTATGAATTAAAATCCATTTAAAGTTTTAAATACATAATGTGCAGTGCTAATGGCTTTTATGAGCATTCTGTTCCACACAACAGCGATTTGCGGTCACTAGCATGTTTACTCAATTTATAGAAACAGTCACGTGTCACGGCGGTCTGGCACCGTATTATATTGCTGTATTTCATAGTAATTAGTGTACCCTAGAATAGCAACTACACACTTCGAAAAATGTCTCTGTGTTTATTAGTGACATGCAAGTGATATTTTTGTTATTCTGTCTTTCAGTGCATGCAGATGGGACTCAATTTTCAGTTATGCTTAAATTAAGATTTCTAAAACACGTTTAACAAAAATTACTGTCCCTTTGACAATTTTTATAAATATCCTAGTACCTTTTTATCATGGTATAAATCAATAAAAATATGGAAAATTACTGTAAGCTTTGAATTGGTAGTTTGCCACCCATTGTACGGTATTTTAGATTTTTATAAAATATAGTATTTAACATTATTTGCATATGTATGAACTTTGATTTAGTTGACAGATTAAACATTTCCAAAAGTCATTAAGATGAATGGGAAAATTCTGATTTACAAACTTGTATATGTGTGCCGTATGTAGCACTTATACTAGCAGTACTGCTTAGGCTAACAACGCCTCAGGAAATTATTATATCTTTATCCGAGTACACTGCGTTACTTATGCTGCAGTATATGTGTGGTTTAAAGAGGAATCACAGATAATTCAAATGATACATAAGCCACAAAACACAAAATATTAACTAGATAAGTACCTGAATTGGTTATAAAGCCAAAATAGAAGCACTTACAAACCCAAGCTTTTAGCTCACTCTCACGATTGTCTTCACATCAATAACAAATTAGCTAATGCAGCACATTGTGATTGCGAGACTTTAGAAGTAGTAAATAAACAAACATACCTCGGATTAATTATAGACAACCGATTTACCTGGAAAGAACATATAAACCATGTGTGTATAAAACTAAGAGCTATATTGGCAAAATTCTCCATTATGAAACAAAAAATCCCTTATCAAACACTACTGATGATGTATAAATCACTGGCTGAATCCATAATATCATACGGTTTGTCCAGCTACGGGAGAACGTACAAAACCCATCTTGACCTCGTTTATAAACTTCAAATACGTCTACTAAAACAAATCGTTCCATATAATATAAACAAATATAAGAATAACTGTCATGAGCTTTTTGGGTTTTGCAAAATTTTACCCATATACGAAAAAATTAAACTCTCCTTATTAACTGAGGAGTACTTTAATGAAGGCCTAAAAGTACGAAAAACAGTAAATAAACACGATGTCATTACTCGTAGTATCAGCAGCTGCAAGCTACTACTACCTACCTATACAAACTTGTATGGTATGAGGTTGCTTAAATATATTATACCAAATCTCATAAATGAACTACCTAAATTAATAAAAGATAAATTAAATGAATCTAATATAAAAATAAATTTAAAACAATATTTTTTAGAAAATCAAAGCCCGCTATAGTCTTTTGTGAATCATAAGCCATGCAACATTCCCCTTTCAAAATTCCAGACCAAACACACCAAATCACACTTTCATTAGCCCACATTACAATAATTAATAATTTACACCAAATAATATCACCCCTCATTATTAATTATATTATTATTATACGTTATAAAAATTCATCACTATAATATTGTACACTATCGAAACAACCTATATACGCGATGGCCGGTGTGGATGCAAAACCGGTTTCTTGGCGACGCGATGTGAGTCGAACAACGAATAGTGTTATTGTCCTTGGATATAATAAATTGTGTTTCATTTATTTGTATACCTGTATAATTATAATAATGATAGATAAGTTATTACTTTTATCAATGTCGACGAAACTGGATGCCCGGTAAAACTCTAATGAGTTTATGTGGCTCCTGTATGTGTTTAACAATTTATGTACCCTTTGTTTTTAATAAATAAAAAAAAAAAAAAATTAAAAAAAAAAAATCTATAATAATGTCTTGACAGATATTACATATACTATAAAATATATATTTTCCTTTGAATTCACTTACTTATTGGTATGCTCGTACCACAATAGGACAAAACATCCCTCTATATATAACTTGGATTATTATTAAAACTGAATTTACTGTCTACGCAGGTAAATATGTAGTACCTACGTGAGTTATAAGACTCAATTGCAATATCATTAGGTAGATCAGACACTTGAAGTAGGTTACCTCAAAAGTTTTATCTGTAGATTTGGTATATACTAGTTGCGGCTTGGAAGTATCCTCTATTCTTACTTTGAATAAATAATATGCGTAAAAGCTTCGAAACAGCGCTAATATTTTATCCTACTTGCAGAATCTACCAGCCGGGTAAGCTGCAATTTCTAATACCTAATGATGATAAATAACTTTTTTCTCCAATTAGTATATTTTTATTTTTAATTATATTGTTATTTGCATTACATATAGGTACTTTTGTATAAATGATACAGCCCTTCAGTAACTAAACTTTTAAGATTTCACTAGAATTACCATTTTTTCACGTCAACTAAAACTTTCATGAATTGATAAATAGATAGATACATAAAATAGGTTTTAATTTAGTCTCGAAAACATGAAATTTTAGTGCAACTACAAAATCAATGACGTTGTTTGTAAGGAGTGCAAAGTTCAAAGTTACAGTGGAGGCACATTCTTACAGCATATTTGTATTATATGCACGGATTGTTCGAGTAATAAAATGTGAAATGCTTCACAGTTTTGCGAATCATCCTTGCCATCAGCATAGTAAAATGTGGAATGTAGGAAAAATGCTTTCAAATAATAGCCACTTTATTCGAAATTTAGGTACGTGTTACGTCATAGGAGAAAACATCTTTGTACCTAATAGTATGTAATTAATTAATCATGTTTCTGATAAGTGTGAATAGTGTTGTTTTTCACAGAAATTAGTTTTTCATTAATAGAATAAAATATATTCATATCGTTTGTGTTACTTTAGATATCTATATCCACAAATCTAAACCATGTTGGTTTAGATTATATGATAATATGGATATAGGTATATATAACGACAATTTATTTGTAAAATATAATTAACTGCTTTCAACGAAGAGATAATGACAGAAGCCCATAACCTCTCTAGACAGTAATTAGTTAATTTTTAGCACATCAGAAATTTGATATGCTTTGCTAAGGACAAGCAAGCTATTATGATTTAAGAAGACAACTAAAAAATGATTTCCAAACACTTTTCGTTAATATTTCGTAAAAAAATCTAAGATGGTCTCTATAAGTACATAAAGGTACCAAGCACCTGTTTTTATGTTGGACCTAATCACTATACTCCAACAGCTTTTAATGTATTAATGAATCGTCGCCTATAAAAAGACGAAAAATATACAGTAGGTACTGGCTTAAGAATTTGATGTAGTAAGTACTTGGCTCATAATGGAAAGTTCAAAGTACTAATTTTGTAACAATTATAACCATTTTACAAATGCCATTTAAATCAACGTCAACCAAAAAAACTTTATATGAAAACTGCACGTTACCAAAGGCGAGTTAATGTTTAAAAACAAGGTACATTATTCGACTAATTACGTTGCCTTCAATACTGCATTTCTGGTAAGAGTTAATTTTACATATAGGTACGTTCACGTGTGGAATAAACCGCCGCCAGTAAATTCTTGTGAATACATAAATATATAATACAGGGCCGCGCGTGACTCAGCCACTAAAATTTATAACACTCGTGTGCAGAGTTTTAAACACATCAGCTTAATTAATTCCTTTTTGAATTTGTAGTTTCTCTTTATGAAGTTAAATTCACGTTCACGTTGTAACTTTTGCTAGATATTTTTTGGCTGGAGATTGTACCTGCCTTTTTGGTGCTCTTTCGTTTAAACTTTTCGTGTCGTTTGTACTCGTTTTATTTGGCTCCGTTTTGTATAGAATGGGAGTCATAATACGCGAAAAAAGGCCTAATTAGTTGGTAGCTCTTATAAATATTGATCACAAAAAGGTGTTTCTAACAATATAAAGATATATGGATCAAAATAAGAACTCGAAAGTAAACCCCAACATTATTTTTTCTTCTTTATATAACAGAAAAAATGGAATGCAATATCGAACTGGAAATGACAGTATGTTCCAGAGTACACTGAAACCCACTCGAGTGTGCCAGCGGGAAACATTTAACACCCTATATCGTCGTACAAGTTCTGCGAGTTTTGACACAAAACAAGTATCCTTATATTAAATTACAACGGATCATCGCAAAAGTTTTGGAGGGATTCCTTAAATTGTCCCATTTTACATTCAAGGGATATTTCTGAAACTCTTTGCATTGCACGCACGTCGTAGGCCTAGCTGCCAGAGATAAATAAGTTAAGGACGCCGATATTTCACTCCAAACCAATATCGTAAAAGGCGCAGGAAAGAAAGCGTTTAAAACTTCACCCTTGTTAGTGTTCCGGAACGAAAGCCTAACGAACAGTCCCAGAACTCGAGAGGGAAATTCAAAAGTATTTTTAACGCATCTCAAAAGATTTATTGGTAACAAAAAGGCATCATAAATTCACGGAAACATTAATTTCGCGAAGTCAACTTTCGTGTGTCCGGATAGGTAAGCGAGGTTGACTTTTTATCATCGCGGCGAGTGCTTTAAATATAAAAATACTGTAGACAATTTTTCAACGACGCAGACCCATGAATTTCAAATACGTTTTTACAGATAAGGGCCATTGTTGATATAAAATACGATTACGCAGTGTAACCACGCGAGCGCAGGCATCCCCGACCGTAAAAATTACAATACAACAAAGCAAGCAAGAGGTACAAATCATGAAAATACAAAGTTTGTATTAATGACGGTACGTACCCTTCGTTTTTACGATGGAAAATTCTTTTATTGCTCCTTCCAAGTTTTATACGCTGTAAAATCTTAGTTTGAATAATGTAAAACAATAATTATTATCATTCGTTGGATCATATGACGTCGTTGGGCAGGTACCCCGAATGGTTCAGGCAATAAACATAATTTGTCCTATTAACCCGTCAGCGTTGACGTGAAATGGCTTTAAACAGCTTTAAGCAGTGGGTTCTCCCGGTAATAAACTAGACATGAAATAGGTCTCGTCGACCACATTACAATTTAACTGCTAATTATCACAGTGCGGGCGCTATCAGTGGAAAGTATCTAAAATAAGGTAAGGGTAGTTTTTTACTATCAGGGTCTCTATCCATATTAAGAATGTTTTTGTTCAAAATTCTCAAAAATAGTAGTTTTTAAAATCTAAAATGAACGACAAATGAGAAATAAACCGATGGCCCATCCCCACGAACCATAGATCCAGTCTACCCTGACATGAAATGATATAATATCATGTATAATTTAACTTATCTCCCTACTAAGACACAATTCTTTCAGGGGGATCATGAAGTGAGACACAAGCCTCTACTGCTCTATTAAGAGTAAATATATAACATTTTCATGGTGGAAATTATAACCTTATATAAACTTGTAGAAGACGTTTTCTTTTATAATCGATGCAAAGGCTGTATTTTTAATTCATAATATCCGAACCATCCCTGACATAGCTTTGCTCAGCTATACATCACTGAAAAATGTACAAAAACTACTTAATAAACTGCAATACGCAGAATGCTTTTTAGTTTTTAATTTACGAAACTATACTGGGAAATTAACTCGGAAGCACCTGACGTGCTCTCGTCATGAGAACCGTAATAGCTAAGGAATTAAGACGAATCCCGGCAATTTTAACTCGTAAGTCGACTTGGAAACATTTGGCGCAGAGCGAAAAGCTTAACACGAAATTTCAAATGTCTTTATTATTTTAAGTTACCTACCTTTATTGTCCACGATTTTAAACTTCGCTCAAAGACAATTACGAAGTGTTAAATAATTTATTTTGATCTTTAATACTATTTAGTACTTTGATCGAAGCTAAGACACAGCCTCTCAGAACCGAGTAACGAGATAACTCGACTTTGATTAGTTTCGCTCTGATAAAGACAAATAAAAGGTTATCTAATGTACCTATATAGTATAATATTATCGTGTAATGACAGTTTTATCTTTAGATAATAATGTTATTGTAATGCGTGAGTGACATACTGAAGTTACTTACTCAGAAATAGATAGCCGCTATCTGTATCAAAAGTCATTAAATAAATCAAGACAACACACAGTAAATATTTCGAAGTATAAAAATTATAGCCTCTATTTTTTGTTTGGATTATAACAGTATGCATTATTTGTTGCAGAATGTGCAATAGCAATGATACGAGTACGTTCTAATCGGAAAACATCCAAATAATTTCTTGAATGTATTTTCAGAAACATCTTCAAAGTTACAACATAAATCTGTCGTAACCGTCCAGCTTGGCTATGTTTCTAGTCTCTGTTCTAAAATTTACGGGACATAACAAGTGGAAAGAACATAATGCGGAACATTTTAAAAAGAATATCATAACGAAACTAAACACAATAATAAATTATTGCACTACCAGCTTTCATTCTGCTCCGCGGTTTTACTCGTGTTAATCGGATAAAAAGTAGTCGATTTTTACAATAGGTACATCAAAACAATCCATTGCACCGTAAAATCGTGAAAGGCCAAACAAACAGAAAGAGCGTGAAGAGAACTCTTCAAGGTCGGCAACACATCGGCGATCCCCCTGGTATTGCGAATGTCCATAGGCGGCGGTGACCACTTACCATCAGGTGGGCCGTCAGCCTGTTTGTCAACCTTTTGACATAAAAAAAAAAAAATTGACAAACATACTTTTGCAATAACGAGAAACACAAAGATGCGTCTCTAATGATATTCGCGCCTTTATTATTCTCGTCTTTCTTGTACAGTATTGAGATCATCAAAGAAGGAAGACTTCGCATTGAAAATGAAAATGGAAATGAAAGTATTTTTTATTCAAATAGGCCTTCACGAGCACTTATGAATAGTCAGACACTAACGCTCGCCTCGGCAGGTTGCTTTTGCTGACGAATGAGAGATACGCCTCAGACCCCTTTTACGAATACCATGTGCAATCGTATGATGTCAATTCAGAACTTGCATATTTAAAATTATCATTACATAGATCTCCATGAAACATCATCAATTATTTTCATTTATATCCTCATTATTAGGACTAGTAATTATTTAATAATATCAAATTTGAAATGTGATTAAATTGTGTTGAAGATTCCCGAACATTTAAGAAACTAAAAAGAGGTAAAATATCAAAATACATGATTTTCACATGTTATTTGTTACTGTGTAGCATACAATTCTTATTCGCCGTAAAGCTAAGCGTAACATAACGCTTGAACGAGTTACGAGTGACGGCTAAATAATTAATATTATTACGAAAAATAGTTTGACAGTGAACACGTATTCAAACAAATGAGCAATTATTCATTTTTTGCTATATATAAATTACTACGTTTTATTAATACCATGTTATTTCGTTGTGACTAGTCACGCAAGCCCTATATTAGGAATTACCTTTGAAGGTATAACGCCCTTGACTTCGTTATTTCTTTTTTCGTCGTCAACCGTGAATTGATTAATAGTACTATTAATTAGGAATACATACTATTGAATTCTAAAATAATAGTCTTCATTAAGGCAAATATTTTTATTCAATGACATTTTGAATGCTGTCATCTTTTTACTTTTCTAAATGTATATAGCAGAACTCCCTATTGCATTTGCTTCGAGATCTCTGACATCTAGCGAAAAGAAATAATAGTCTTCAATAAGGCAAATATTTTTATTCAATGACATTTTGAATGCTGTCATCTTTTTACTTTTCTAAATGTTTAGAGCACATACCTACCATTGTTTCCATTCACGTGAGGTCACTTTATAATATAACTATCTCTCGATCTTTGTCTAATAGCGGAGTAAACGAAGCATTATGGGTCCGTTTTTTTTTACTGTGAACCGAATTGCATACAATTTTGGAATTAGGTTCATCTTACCCTTAACTTCAAAAGTGAAAATGATTTGAACTCCGCAACCACCCTGGGTGTGGTTGCCACCCCTTCTCGGGGGTGAATTTCTTTTTTTTCAAAATTGCTTCGGATATCAATAGAAGGCCTAATTTTAAGCAAAAGTCATCTATAAAGCTTTTCAAAAAATCCAATACTTTTCAAGTTATTGGCTATTGAAAATTTGCAATTTTTTCACGGTTTTCATCGGTTTTTTGCAAATATCTCCAAAAATATACGTTTATCGAAAATTTCATCAAGAACAAAGTTGTAGCAGGTAAAACAATGAACAATTTGGTATTTTATAAAGTATTCTACGTGCAATATTAAGCTAGATATTAAAGATCAAAGCCGTGTTTTATTTTATCTGAAATTTAATCGATGTGGTCAATGCCATCTAGTGGCGAGCAGATGCATTTTATGCATTCTAATACAAAAGGGTTTTGTAGCGCATAAAATAAGCTTTAAAATGAGCACTATTTAAAGTCTTTTGCACGTAAAATAAGTGAGCTGTATTGCAAATAAGGGGAGCATCTAATGTTTTTTCTTTTAAATCAATGGGTTTCATAAGTGCCATTTCCACCACAATTAAAATTAATCGTATTTCGCCTAGAATTAACTTTATTATGAAGAGTTTGATGGATAGTATCAGTTTGGCTGCTTCAGGACACGTATTTTTCAAAAAATTTATGATTATATAAAAAACAAACTTTCAAATATTTATAAAATTCCACCCTATTTTTCATAATATCTCAAAAAGGACGACAGATACGTATAAAAGTGTGGAAATAAAAAAATTGATAATTTTCTGACAAACAATTTCAATGTTTTGGTTTTTCTGTGAAACAAAAATTGACGGAGTTATGATTGTTTAAAGAGCGCGTGGCAGCGGAATCACAGCCTCTCTTAAGCCCTTTAACCCTTCACCGTTTCAGAAAAAGGTTTTTTACTATATATTGCAATAAAGGATGTTGTAGCTCTTTTAATTACCTTTACAATGGTGTTTTATAACTTGTGATAGCATGAAAATTGAAGGAGTTATGGTCCAAAAACTTAACATATTTTTATCTACTTAATAACTGAAAATTTCGGAGTGCGAATATTTGGAGCAATGTGAAAGTACGCAGTATAATAGAGACCCACAACTATTGTAATGTGTATATATGCTACTAGAAATGTATGAAATCAAGGAATTGAATACAAATCCTAGGAAATGTGTACAGTTCCGATACTATTTAGGAACTGTGTACAATATTGTTTGAAAAACTATTTAATGCATAGATATCCTAGGAAATGTATAAATTTCCTCGGAATTATATGGAATACCTGCTGGTCCACCGGCAATGTGTAAAATAACTATATTTGGGCGTAGTAATCAATGTTATGTTAGGACAGTAAGTCTTTGTCACCTTTTTTGTGTTCATTTCAGAACATTTAGACGTTCGAGGCTTAAGGGTGGCCCAAGGGCCACCCCCGCCGCACCCTAACCTATATTAATAATATATTATGGCGATAATACACAATAATATTATCGCCATAATATATTTATATGGTATATATTTATACCATACTATGACACATTTGCAAGGGTTGTAAGATTTTCAAGGGGTTGAAAATGATTTTAATATGAGGTAATTATGTAAGAAAATACTTTACAATTTCACCATTTGCTATTAGACATGTTTTCTAGCGATAAAATGGCTCAATGTAATTTTTTCCATTAAGGGGTGGTTTACACCCCTTAAAAATAATAGGCGGAGTTCAGATCATTTTCACTTTTAAAGTTAAGGGTAAGATGAGCCTAATTCCAAAAAATTCATGCAAATCGGTTCACAGTAAAAAAATTCGGAGGTAAGACCGTATTTTTCGCTTCATTTACTCCACTATAAAAGGTTATGGTTGTTTCAGATACGTATTATATTATAATATCACAATTATTAACTACCTAAGGAATCTAAAATAATTAAATAACTTAATAATAGTAAATAGTTCCAGTTTAGATGTCTTCCCTTCGGTATCGTTTCCCTACCTAGCCCTACGTTCTCGTTGCGTACCGATAACTAAACTTTTGCCATTTTTCCCTATTAAAAATAATATTATATATTGATTCTTTCCAAATCACGTAAGGTGGTATGCACATGCCAATTACTTATTTTATTAATCGAAATTGTATATGAATAACTTAATAAATACTATTTAAGTAACGCAGAAAATAAGGCTTAATTAAAAATAGTGTCCTTTGAGTTTTAAGTCATTCACCTCATGTGAAGAGCTGAAGTTCCCATGTACCTTACACATAATACACTCCACTGTGACTTTCGGAGTATGCTGAACTTTAAATGAGATTCTTGGAATGTTTGTAAGGGGACACTTTACGGTTGTATTATTCCACTTGCAACCCGTTTTCGTTCCGTGTCTTAAAATATTGTTACGATTTCCCTGTACCCGGAATACCTGTGAGAATCGCGTATGTGAATTTGATTTAGGTTTAAGGCGTTGTGTTGACTACACTGATACGTCTACCATGTTATGTAAACGATGGAAATCCACCAAATTCATAGTTTCTAAAAGTCAAAACCAGATGGGTGATGGACCGTAGATAATTAAAGAACATTTGACACACAGCACTTATGAATGTGTCGTGGTCGAACGCTATCCTCTGAGATACAAGCTCCTGCCTAGTTCAGTTCAGTCCTAGTTGTTGCTATTATCCGCTGCCACCACACTAGACTACTTAGGATATAATTATTTATTGTTAATTTTATATAGATACTAGCTGCCGCCCCGCGGTTTCACCCGCGTAGTTCCCGTTCCCGTTTCCATGATCACTTGAGGTATGAAAAATTGATCTTGCCCGATTCTCAGACCTACTGAATATGCACACAAAATTTCATAAAAATCTGTCAAGCCGTTTCGGAGGAGTTTAATCACAAACAGCGCGACACTTTTATATATTAGAAGTTATTAATTTGTAATTTTTATTATTGTGTCTGTGGTGAGAAATAAAATATTTTATTTTATTTATTTTAATGATATACCCCTCACTAGGTTCGTCTTCTTTATTTGTCTATTTATCTGTCTTTAGTATAATATAACTTTCAAGAGCACAGAACTGGGTCACTTTTTCAAATAAATTACATATAGAAATGGGTATTTCAGTAATTGATTCATTTACGCCCGTAATTATCACAGTTTTAAACATAAATGAGTAAATTAATTAATTTCTCACTTGGCCATTGTCATGTTTCATTGCAGATGTATTTAAATACCTAGAAGGACATTCATTAAAAACCAATACAATCCTACTAATATAATAAATGCGAAGGAATACATATATAATATGTATTCTAATATATATATATAAACGTTATTAGGGTCAAACTAAGAGACTAACAAAGGAATAATCTTTACAGCCGCTTCAGACTTTTGAAATTTATTCAAATATGTGCTCATATTTGGTAAGCGCTGAAGTGCTATATGGAAATGCACATTTATTCTTTAATTATAATCATTGAATACTAATATACATGTATAGTAAATTTTAGTAGAAGATTCCTATTTTACTAAAAGTTATTTAAAAAAAATTATACAATAATACAAGTCATTAAGTTTAAAGGAACCATTAAGTGAATTGAATATTTTACTTTCAATAAGAAAATTTAAATTTTTTAAATATTATAAATATACGAACATTTGTGAGAGCCACTGCATTATCAGTATTGGTTGTGTTGTAAAAAATTCCGAAGATAAATCGTCCGAGTGCGGTGTCAGATGTGCGGGCGCCATCGGCATATCAATCACAACATGCCACGACAAGCCATTTTCTGAACAACTGACACGTATCTAAAACTAATATTTTACACGGTATTTCCGATAAAATGTTGCATGAAAAATAACATTGGAAATCGCAACACTTTTGGATTTTGTCTGTCGATTTTTGAAGTCAATTACCACAGGCGTATGTTCCTATTGGTGAATGGTCACAAATAGGGGCATTTCCACGCGTTGTTGATCCGCAGTCAACCGCCCCCATTACCTTGCTATACAACACAAGCGGTTGCCGAAATAGGTGCCTGCATTCCCAGGCGAGCAGCGCTTCAAAATCGCGAAGTATATAAAGAAGTATATTAAATGTTTTTACATAGTTAGGTACATTTAAAATTAGCTTTATATTTGATTTGTTGCTCCTCGCAGTTCTCACCCGCGTTCCCAGGGGATCTTCAATTTTCTCTGGATAAAAAGTAGCTTATGTGTTATTCCAAAACATATTCTAACTCTGTGCCAAATTTCATTGCGATTCTTTCCCCCGTTCTGGCGTGAAAGAGTAACAAACATCTTGGGTAGGTACTTAAAAAATTACGCATTTATACTCGTAATATTACTAGGAATTAGGATTAAAATGGACGCCTATACACAAGTGTTACCTACTTTAAAGACAACACAGCTTACCGGCAGTCGACATTCGACATTTATTGGCTGCTGCCCTAGTTGCGTCGTCATGATACATATTTATATCATTTTGATATATATCATTGCTCTTTATCTAAACCCTTGTCAAAGATATCATGTATACTAACTGCAATAGGTAAGTGAGTCCCACAATCCCAATTAATACAAAATGGTCACTGGTCGGCGTTGATTGTCCAATTACAAACGCTATAAAGTGGGCTCGATAATTTGTCCGAAGGGGCTTTTGACATAACCACGAGACCACGACGCAAAATGTAACTTGATTTTGGCTCGTATTATAATAAAGCAATTATTAGATTTAGTTCAATGTTTTATATGTTGATTCATTTTGTATAACAGGTTGATTTCATAATGATAAATTCTGATTACCTAACATATTTAAATTTGTTAGATTTAGGACAACTTTGTGCCTAGTAATTTGATCGTAGCATTCGTAGCACATAAATTTATTATTAAACGAACATTCATACAATCGTCCCTTGTAATGATAGTGATTATGATTAATATAAATAATAAAACGAGTTATGTATATGCAAATATAAATATAAAATGGAATCACAATTTGCCATTTATTAATTAAAACCATCTAGTCTATTAAAGTTGCCTATTTACATTTACAAAATATGAAAATGAAAAAATTGTTTGTTGTTTATAGTTAAATAAATATTTCAGACAGATCAGAGAGATATTTCGTCGTTTTTTTTTATGTTCAACTATGTTTGGGAGAGTGTATATTTTTTAAAATAATTGTATGCCTATCATATTAGATTGTTTTTCCTTTGAAGCGTTTTTTTTCGTAAACTCCAGATCATCATAAAATCTATTATGTAGGAATGATCTGGTACCTATTTATGCATATGAAAACAAGGTTTATTTTTATTAGCAATTTTTTTTCTGTAAAATTGGAGCTGCTATTATGGTGTTGATTTAACCCATAAACTTGAAGTGCAAACAAAATCTATCACTTCTGACCTAATATCATAAAATGCATAGTTAACTTAATGATATAAACGGTCTGGCTAATTCTCTGACAGATTATATACTGTTTCACCATGTATGAACAGTTTCCATTCAACAACAAAACGTCAGCGACATTGTAAACCGAAAATACGAAGCTAAATGTGGACATAAGCTTTGTGGCAATAGTTTGAACGTGGCACTTTGATTCGGTCTATTTGTTTAGAGACGCCGCGCCGCGCCGCGCCTGCCGGCCAAATTGTTTGGGGCTTATTACGTATTAAAAATACTTTGCTATTATTTGATTTTTTAGAGCATCGTTTTGTGTACCACAAATTATTTCTGAGATTAAGTCTTCAGTCTCCAATTAAATTGTTATTTAACTGTGATAATAGAAAATGTCATCAAAGCTAATAATAAAAATCAATTTAATTGACTTTCCATACTTCTGACTGTATATTATAAGCTTTTATTTATTACATAACTTCAAAACATTGACTCAAAATTCATTTGTACCAAATTGGTTAACCGTAATTTTTAGAACAAAGCAAATTCAATGAAATCAAGAATTGCAGTGTAAGCAAGCAGCGTTCGCTGGCTCCTTGTTACTTAATAGAGTTCGTGCTTTCAGTCGACAGTATTCGCACTTTGTGAATCCTCTTAACAATGTGAACCAGACATCTACGTCTTCTTTTGCGATCGGGGCTTTGAGCTAAAGCCTTTTTAAACTCCTTTAGTTTCGCGGGATTAATCGATAAAAGTAATTTTTATTCAAATATATCATTGCCATTTTTAAATCTGCATTGGTTTTGGTAAATTTTCAAAAAAATACTTTCATACTGTTACAACATCCGTTAAAAAAAATTATTGCCATTTCAAAATAGCTCGGCATATTTCCTCAAATCTTTTCTCGCATTAAGCAACTCTATATCCGTACAATTTTCAGTCGACTGACTTATACGTGATCACGAGGCAAATTCTGCAGAATGCTACTTTATAATGCCCATAATATAAGTGAGCAAAAATACAAAATTATGTGATATTCGCGGGCAAAATCTTAATAGCTATATACTGGGAAGCGCCCATTTAAGGGTTTTATATTGAATTTATGTTTGGTACTTTAGTAGGAATAGAAAATTACTGTTTGCCCCGCACTGCGGTGTATCCCTGGGTATAATCTCTGGTGTGTCACCGCATTTTTTCTTATTACGAGCTTATTGCGTGGGTTATCTTAGAAAACGATACGTATAGCCGCATGAAGGAAACGTAATAGTGGGATCGGTAAATAATCATACACAACTGGGGATTATAGGCGTAATATGTATTTATGTATGGTGGGAAATGGGATCATATGGGCAGATGAACTGGATATATCCAGATGATAAATGGAGCTATATACATAGGTATAACGTGAGGGTAAAGGGGTAAATATACATTCATATAAAGATGGATACAGTTTGTAGGTTCCTACTGTATTAAATTGGTTGTGGCTGGAGCTGACAAGTGCACAAACAAAGCCAAGACTATAAAATTATGTTTTAATATAATGGATACAAAATGTGTATAATCACTAAATTGATTCTAATTACCTATTTTTTATCTAGCCATACATAACTGCCATGCATTGGATACTCAGTAAGTAAGTACCTATCCATATTTTAATTTTTTCAACTGTAATATATTTACAACAAAATCCACTTTTGTAAATACCTATTTAACACACATAGATCAAATAAAGTTTCCATTTCATGGGTGCCACTTTAAGTTAAATAATATGAATGTACAACCGAGAGATCCGAAATCTATTTCGTATTTACTCAAGTGCATTGCACCACATATCTTACTTATCTCAGAAAATATTACCCTCAAGCGGATTGGCTGGGATAACATCCCGCGCACGTTGCAGTCACCGTATCAAATTGACTATATCTTTGATACAGTAGCACAGATAATCGACTAACAGTATCTCAAGAATTTTATGAAAGTACCTACAGGTAAAGAAAAAAATTGTAGCCGTGACAAGAAAAAATAGCCAGTTAGCGATCCCTAAAACAGCATGCAGTACCTACACTGTGGCGCTCGTTGATATTTTGCCTTAAATTATCTATGGTTCTTAGCTAATGCTAAACGGTTTATCTATTTATAAAATTAAAATTAATCTAATTATTAAATTAACCATATTTTTTTTATTAAATTGTACGTCGTAAGATTTATGATTTAAACATACTTAATGTACTGAATTCAATTTTACTACAAACACTTTATTGTAGAAGTATGCCACGGTAGTAGTTGTTTAAAAGTTATTGAGCACTTAGATAAACCGTTTTGGTGCTTTATTAGAATAACGTTACGTACGTGACATAAAATGTATGCTTATAATGAGGTTTTGATAAAATATTGTCATTTGTTGCGACATAAATACATGAAGAAGGCACTTGTCAATACGCAAGTGCCGAAACTCAAGGCCGGACTATAGGTAATTAAAACAACTAAATACATATCTAGTATTAAGGCACACTTTGTTCAGTATTACCATATTTAAACAATGTATGATATTGTAAAACCTCATTTCTTCAATCTATAGTTATTTACGCTGTTGTCAACTTGAATGTTCATGCATACAAAATGTTGATGCGTGTTTCGAGACAATGTTATTTACACCAAAGCATCAAGACGTCTTTGTTAAAAAATAAAGCTTTCTTTAACACATAAATTGTAACGATTAATATCATAGAATATCAACCCTACACTACTTTTTTTTAACAGTATTCGATAAAAACATTTGATCCATCTGATGATAAGTGGTTTTTGGTCGATAAAATTTGCATTACAGAGGTATCGTCAATTGATATTTGTTTCTGAAACATGAACTTTCTACCGACTGTAATTTAAATTGGAACCGTTGCCTTTTCAACTGATATACAGTAACAAGTGCACTACAACGTTACATCGGAAATAGGTAATTCAGTACATGTAGTGTAGACCTAAGTACTTGAATTATAAATCATAACACATTTTTATTAACTAATGACTTTTAAGTCCATTTCACATTCGAAATAAATTGATATCATCTCCTAGATCAATAACTTGAAATAAGAACCAATATGATTTTATATTATTGAATAACATGGAATATCTATGACCTAAATCTGATTGCGACGAGAGAATGGATTTTGTCGAGTCAGTGAAAATGCTCCGAACTGAATTATCGGCACCTTGCCGTTCCGTTCCGACTCATTTGGTAGCGTTTGCACTTTACCTTCAGTATGAATCGGTGTAATTTTCATTAGTAATGATGATTCTTAGGGAGTTCCGCCTACAACTACATTTAGTTCCTTTAAGAGCTCAGTAATATGATTGCAGAGTTCGTAAAAGATGATGAAGCATAATTTGTTCATCAATCACTAGTGACAAGTCGTGAAAGTCCTCGAATGAGGGTTTTAGAGTTATATTAAGAGATAGATAATGTTCGTAATATGTCTAGTGATTTAACGTAGATAGGTAGTTAGTATTTAAAATAAAGATGGACATACACTAAACTATAATTACTACTTTGCTTAAGAAATTTAAGTTATAGCCCAACAAACATTTTAGAGCTAGCGGCAGCCTTTTTTTAGAGCTCTTACTGTTATATATGGTATATAAGAACTCCGATAGCAACCTTCGACTCTACAGTAGGGTTAGTTATGAATAATTAAACCTTCCAGAGGAATAACAGTAATAAATAAATAAAATATAAATCAAGACGGTAGTATGGAGTTTATCGTAACCATTGTATAACTTTTTCTTATAGCTTTAAGTTGCACAAACCTATGAAAGCAATTGTAAGGTGTCTACTAACACTTACTAACGGCTGATATTCGACTACTGGGGTAGTGAAAGGTCTTGTAACACCTGAAGGCTTACTCTAATAGCTTCAAGAAGTATTAAACGCTGTGAGTGATGCTAAGGTGTGTACTAACACTTACTATCAACTGGTATTCTTAAAATGAGTTAGACAAATACTTTGTATCACCTAACAAGTTTTGTCGAGCCTTAAGAGTTACTAAAAAAGCTATAAGGATTTAAGAAGTGTTTATTATAAGTCCTATAGAGCTAGATTCTGCAAGAGTTAGAATCCACCTTAGTTTCACTATTTAATCACTACGGGAGGAATAACAGAGATATCAGGATGCTTAAGTAATTAGAACTAAGACGCCATTTAATAAAGATATACCTACTATAAAATTGTGAAAGAAAAACCTAATTGAAATGTTCCTAGTCCAATTATTTACTTTCATTGTTCATAATTTTCAATTAAAATGTCTTAAGGAGGTTCCAGGAATTGATAAATAAGATAAATAAAGAAAAAAAAATTCTGGCAGTATTTTTTTACATCATTTAATCATCAAAAGTAGTTTATTTTTAGGGCGCTTCAAAAATGAGATGAAAACTAGTATATTTTGTTACCGTAAACTTACCGCCGCATGTGATTTAATCCCTATAACACCCAGTAATCTTAAACACTTTAGGTACTTACCTTAATTATTTTATTAAAACGCCATGACATGAATGCGTGCTATAAAATATTATCACTATTGACTTTAACAAGAACGTAAAACTGTGCGAAACAGTTTAAATATTTAGCGCTTTCGGTGAAATTTATTGCTACCAAAAAATCCGGTATATTCTTAGGTAATATATTGGTTACAAGAAGTAACCATGTGTAACCAAAAAAGTCATTTAAGTGGTTTCCATAACTTGTTTACTACTTTAGCTTGCAGTTATACCCTGTGTATAGCTTATAAAATACTTGAAGTGGTAGTCACTGCTACAGTAGCACTGTTCTAACTCTTAATAAACACTTATTTATCACTCTCTATAACCATTAAATAGCCTCAAGCTCTCGTACGAACAGGCCCAAATCAGGGTTATAAGAGAGTTACAGAACGCTTTATCACCTAGTTGTTAGTGCCTTTACAGAACCTTGGGTTATAAAAATCCTCTTAAGCAGCTCATGTAGCCCTTATTCTTATAACCAAAATGTTAGTTGGGAGAGCTTTAAAACTACGCCAAACGCAAGTGATACCGTGGTAAGGTAGCTAGTGAATATATTTCGATACTACATATCGTATATTACGTACAACCTAATAAAACATAATATAGATAGGTACCACCTATATTTGGGTTTTATATGATTCAAAATGTCTGATTATAAACTGAAACATAGCGATAAGACATAAATCAGCATAGATTTACTAACAATAGAAATTCTCCAGAATTTAATGCTTGCAAGACCCTATGAAAATACATATACCTACATAATAAGCATCCACAAAATTTATGCAGTATTTATGCAAAACATTTTCTCACATCTTAAGAGAATGTATAAGCTAAGCTTACAAAAAAGACAAATTAGAATACTCAGACACCATTGTGTAAAGTGTACCACTCAACTCGAATAATAAGCACGGTACCCATACGCCTCATTTAGCGACCACAAGCTCGGGAGGGTTGTCTCAACAACTGTTAAAGCCAACCATTCTCTGTTACACGACACGAGTTAGAGGTTCCATAACCTCCACTTATTGCTTGTTCGACTCATATTCTAATACAGGTGTAACCCTCTTTAGCTTGTTTCGTCATAGCGTTGGATTTCTGATTAGATAAATTGTTTTAGAAAAATATATCAAGCATTTTACAGTTTTCTGTGTTGACTTTAACGGAATATATTTAAGAAAATAATTACAGGTATATAAAACTACAAGCTTTGACAATTTGCTTAATCTAGTATTGATGTATTCCAAATATACCTATCTATATATATAAGCCCCGCGGCTTCACTCTCGTTCTTTAATTTTTAACCGACTTCCCAAAACGAAGGAGGAGGTTCTCAATTCGGCCGGTATTTTTTTTTTTTTTTTCTATGTATGTACATCGATTACGTCGCGGTTAATGGACCGATTCGCGTGATTCTTTTTTGTTCGACGCGAAATAGCTGCCAGATGGTCCCATAAAAATTTATTTCAGTTTGGTTTAGTAGTTTTTATTTTATAAGCATTATTGTTATTTGGACGATGTCATTTTGACGATACTTTGTATATTAGTATGTCGATAACTTTAACATTTCTAATCCGATTTGCGTAATTCTTTTTTTGTTCGTTAGGGTACATATTCAAGTTGGTACCCTGGTCATCTAGTCAGCATATGATGATGGGATCCCAAGGAAATCGTGAAGAACACTCAAATTATAAGCATATAACTGTTACGTTTCAGTCAATACCATACAGTTTGTTCAATTATTTGCGTTTGATGATGATTTCCTATGGATGAGCTGATGATGGAAGGTACAACTCCTCAAAGGATAGGAGTTCAGAGAAAATTCTTTCAAAATAATACGTGCATATGGATAGAGAATAGTATTCCTTGAGGCTATTAGGTTGACCTTGAAGGTTAATCTCATTAACGTTTAGGTTTAGTAGTGTTCTGTGATTGTTAAATAAATAATAAGCCTACCCATACTTAAATCACTAAAAAGCAAAAAATAAAAATAAAACTACGTTAAAAAAAACCGACTTCCAAAAATACTAAAAAGCAAAAAATAACTAACGCAATTTATAACACTTTCCTCTACTTACCTACTGACTACTTATTCTTTCCGCTTGCTGCATGGTTTGAAGTCGGTGCCAAGCCATATATGAATAAAAAAATTACTTAAAGAAATAAAATGGTGTAACAAATAAATTTCTACACGATAACCTACTAAGTACTAACCTACGTAAATAAATCAGAAATAACGATAAATGACAAAAAGAAACAAATGAAAACGACGATGAGATAAATGTAATTTACATTCTACAACTATAGTGGTCTGTAAAGGACCGTTTATTTCTAAAATTTAGAATTTTAAATGCAAACGGTGCCAAAGTTTTTGTTGACCTTATTAAATCATGGAGAATCTTAACAAAGATCTTTTGTATATTGTTTACTAATTATGCTGTGGCTTGGCACCGACTTCAAACCAAGCAGTAAGCGGAGAAAATAAGTAGTCAGTAGGTAAGTAGAGGAAAGTGTTATAAATTGCGTTAGTTATTTTTTGCTTTTTAGTATTTTTGGAAGTCGGTTTTTTTTAACGTAGTTTTATTTTTACTTTAATCAAATGGAATCTAAGTATTATGCTATTTCAGAACATATCACTCTGTATCTTTCAACCAGATCGATAGCAAACATTGATCCATTCATGCGAACATTCGCATTCAAAATTAAGTATGATATATAGGTATATATCTTCTGAGTAGGTTGAGTTAAAAAAAAAGAGTTAAAAAACGCTGCCGCACCAGTAGGCAATGCAAATGCTGGTTCGACTTGTTTCTAGTTAAACGATAGAGGTGCAGTAATACAGGCAGAGCCCTTCCACCGGGACTAGTCTGAACATAAACAAGATAGAACACGATCCCTCTGTCGAGTGATACTTGACATCATGCACTGTGTTTCCTTTTTTAATTGTATGCTACAGAACTGATCTGCTTACTTGTTATTGTAGTGTACGTTTTCCAAATGTAGATAGGTACTTACGTAGGGAAGAATGAGATGTATTTATGAGTCAAGGTAGAATTTAGAAACTAATTATAACAGAAATATGTTTTTTTTTTTATATTATGATCCTGCAGTTATTATTAGGTATATATATGGATAAAAAGAAAAATGCTTCCAAAAATCCTTCGTAGTCAAAATACGATTACTTATTCGTACCTTTGTAAGTGCTAAATAGGAAGAAATATATAATATCGGGGAAGCACGGTTGAAATTCAAGGCGGAAACTTGTAGTTACATGATTTTCATTAATCCCAGTTAAAATACCGGCGAAGTAAAACGATCTTAATCTCTTGCACTGAGCATAAGCAAACTAGATTAAAGATACACTCAAGGTAGTGGCTCAAGTTCTTTATAAATTAAAGGTTCCTACTTCAAGTGCTTCTTTCCACTTTCAAAAGTATATCTGCTTTAGGTATATGGAGATAATTCTTAAAGAACACCAGAATTTATTTAGAAATGATAAGTAGGACTTAGGTAATATTATATTTAGTTAGTTATTGACTTCCAAAATTAAATACTTAAACTTATCAATTCAATAAACTAAATTGCGGTACCAAACTGACGGAAAATGTTTTATTATGCGAGTTCATTCACCTCGTAAGTTAAAGTTAAGATTACTCCACAGAGAATATGCGAAATCATAATACCGAGTTACATAAACCCAACTTACATTTTAGGCAAACAAAACTTACAACTGTTAGTCATAACCTTGAATCCCACGCCAACCCTTGAAGTAATCACACATGTGAAACTTCGTCACGGGAACCCGTCCATCAATCTAAAAAAAGTTTCCCCCACATCCATAACACGGGATGGGTCTCGTTAAAATCTTGTAGATTGCGATACAAGCGACCACTGGCGAGGGGACAGCATCAAATTGTTTCCGCATAGAGCTGGGTGACAGGCCCGCAGCTGCCCGCTGACAACGGTCGTCCAGAGTGACACAGTAATCTATTACCGGACAGTCCGGACACTCCCCTCTGCGTTGGCGTACTCATACCCTGTTCAGACACTATTTCAGGAGACCATGTGACGCTATTGGCTTCTCTTATTAACAATATTCCCCTTTCTTTTGGTAGTATCTGCGACGACACGATAATTTAATTAGTCCTTTTATTTATGAGTAGATACTTCTCAGGAGATATTTGGTTTAGCACTGTTATCGAATCGATAAATACTGAATGGTTTATTAAGAACTAGCATCGGCCCAGTTTCACTCGCGATTTACTAAAAAAGCACACATGAGTAAATTTGGCTATTTAAATAAGCTTCAATTTTACCTGTTTTTTGTTTGGAGGAAGTTAATTTTCACTCGTATTGTTCAGTAAAGCAACATGATATAGGTAAATATTTGACAGGTTTCAATAACTATTTTGTTAGGTAATTAATGTTATATTTATAATTACTCAAATTTCAAAATAACTACTAGGAATATTAACAATTTTGCAGTGATTATCGAAAGAGCCGGGGGCGTAACCTAGTTTTGTCTATTTGCCCGCAAATATTTGCTCAGTACACATGGCGTACAAACTTTACCGTATCGTATGTTATATTATGTTCAAAGACTTGCCATAATACTTACATATTGATTTCCGAATATATGTAGTCCTTCATGAAAGGGTCTTCCGCCCTCCGGATAACTTATAGATGTTTCCGCTCTCAACCCATCTTGTTCGTTTTGCTAACATTTTTTTATACTGATGCATGCTCTTTGTCTCGGAAAATATTGTGACAACAAGGAAGTGGGAATGCAAACAATGTACCTACGCCTTATTAAAAAAAGATCAGTGCTAAAAATAGACAACTATTATTGACATAGATAACGTAAAAAATCCGAATAGCTGTAGGATAACCATTCTTGGTCTGTCCAGTTTCCTATCATTAGGCCTAACGCAATTATATAGATATACTCAGTCTATTAATCCTTTTCATCCGTTAGCTAAGCATCTTTGCGTCTCTATTGTTTTTAATTGAATCACATTGTGATATCACACATTAGTTTATAATTTAGACACATGCGAACCATCTCAGGTTTCCGCTGTCCTATGAATACAGGATAAGATGTAATCGTTAAAATGGACCCTAATTGCAATCTTATTTAATTTTATTGGATTGTAGTTTATTTCAAATCCTATTTAATTTAAACTATCTGTGTTTTTTTAACATGATACTAAACTTCCGTAGTTTGGAAACAATCTACTAGTTATAAATAAAACACATAAATGATTATATGAACCTAATACTAAGCTGTTGTAATACGTCTTAGATATTCAGAGGTATAATTTATTCGACTACACTCTATCGTTGAGATATCACTAGAGAATATAAAGTTATGGCCCCAGAGCTTACCCTTCCCGGGAAGTAGATCTACCAGATTTAGTTTTATGCGTCTCTGGTACCGATGGGAGACTAAGAGTCTCATCCTATCGAGACTGATCTCATGAGCGAAGTACCAACCGTAACCGTATTTTATATAGTGAGGAATTGTTTGGGCGAATTCCTACGTTTCTTGGAATCCCGGTTGAAACAATTTTTGTAAAAACATATATTTGCATTGAAATGATTCATAAAATATATTCTTTTTCTGAGTAGATATTTTCATGATGTCGTTCTCTGAAATGTCAATATTTTGTGATAAAATTAATTATAAAAGTTCATGTTATATTTTTCATTTTCATTTCAGCAGGTTATTCGTGAATTTCATTCTGATCATCAACATTATTCCGATCGCTGCGCCGAACGGTCTTTCAATTAAAACATCATTCACAATGATTTTCTATGCAATGTTATAAAAGAATGAAGAAAATTTCCTAGAAAACATTTTACTGATTTCATCGTCGGGGACATCACCTGGGATGAAATTCGTCGAATAAATTATGTTTACATTTTTCCGAAATGATCATACATAACTATAATAATTGGAACAAAAGGTACTTCGATTAAGCGTCGAATACAATACAATTTTTTGACCCTGTCTAGTCCTCTACAGAAATATTGCTCATAAAAACAGGAAGTTTTGCGGCAACAAATTGAATTCGTATCGCTTATCCCGTAAGAATGAATTCGATATCTTTAAGTGCCATTGTTTGCCTGTAATGGATATTTTATGCATCGTATGGAACCTTTTTGTCTCCAATGTCTGTTTCGCGATATATTATCAGTTATTTCGCCCTTGCTAACCTTAGGTTTGTGTCAATACGATCGACCAACGACCGACCCTCGCATTTTGTTGTATATTAGTTGTGATATATAAATGATCTCTGAATTGTATTTTTCCGATCATTATATTTTGACATTATTAAGAAAAGAAAACTTGTTCTGTATGCCCTATGTATTTTAATTTTTTGCCTATGACTTCATTTTTTTAGTTTATTTATGTATTAATAATAGACACATAAGAAATCTTGAATTAAAACTTTTGGTTATACGAGCAGATTTGACACTCGTTCACAACATTGTGAAAGGATCACGCTTTATGGCCATCAAAATTTACCTTTGCACAAAAGGTATCGCCCCAAAGCCCTCAAATATTCATTGATAACACAACACAGCCAAATGGATCATCAAAAGCGCCGTCGTGATAAAAGCATTCAGTGTAATAGTCAATCTCCACGTAATATTATTATGATCGAGCCCGCCTAGTGGGACGCTATTATAGCTCGTTCGTTTAGACGTTCGCCGAACCATGCCTCCCGCGGGAGCAACCAGTATTACAATTTCGCTGTAGGTCCACAATTACATAAATATTCCTCGCTGAAGAACTCTCCAGGTTTCATAAATTTTTTATTTGGATGACATTGTTAAAAGTTGGTTTGATGTAGAAGTAATAATATAATATTATTTTGTTTCTTTGTTCTTTCTTTTATTTTTATTAATACGTTTCTTTTGTTACTTCTCTTACCCTTTGTGAAGTGGTCCTAAATTGACTTGTGTAGAATTACTTTCCCAAAAGTAATGTTTAAGACAACCTAAAGGTTAGGTAATCGGACATTGCCTGTTCAAGAGTCGCAATTGAGTAATATTAAAGGACGGCAACATTTAATTAAAGTGTAGGTAATTTATGAAGATTACTGTAACACGCGTACAAAAGGATCGCATATTGGAAAGAGAACAATGCTCCCATGCCGAGGTCTTGCTACGAGGAATAAGTTTAAATAGAAGCGATAGAGTTGATGTAAAAGAAATATATTTTAATTTATTCATAGAAAAAAGCCGTTGTAATTAAATTTACATTATCTAATTATTCCGTTTTTTAACAACATGGTCACCATAACTATGAACATTGTCCTAATCATTAAGGATGTCAAAATTTCAAGAGCTTTTTTAATAATTTTTATAAGGAATAAAAATTGATAAAAATGCTGTACAAAGAACTTAAACGAACAGTTAATATTCAAATCATAATTCTCAGCAGTAACATCTGTGTCATGTATCATCATAGTGCCAATGACATTAGGTACTCAAAAGTTACACTACAGTCTCCATTAAGATTCTGACCTAAAACACTAACCGTCCTCATGTTATATACAAAATTTTCGTGTCACAATGTTAGTAACCATACTCCTCCGAAACGGCTTTACCGACTTTTATGAAATTTTATGTGCATATTCAGTAGGTCTGAGAATCGGCTACTATTACTATTTTTCATACCCCTAAGTGACCACGGGACCGGTAACTAGGCGGGTGAAACCGCGGGGTAGCAGCTAGTTTCTCTATAAAATCTCATCTGGTTGTTATTATTTCCAGTTAAGGTCGTATCCAGTGACGGTACATCCATATGTCCATTCTTCAATAGGCAGGGCGCGGTCACAGGGCGAGTATAAGAAGCGAATGGTACCACCGCGGTGAAGGCACGGACTTACAAAAATCAATCACTTAAGTAGCTGGTACTCATTGAACGGAGCAACAAAGGTTCTTTAGGATATCCGTTCGGCTTTAATATCTTTGTAGGCTTCCGAGCCTTGCTTATTTCATACTCTAACTCAGTATAGTACCTATCCGCATATTAGGATCATTTTATAGTATTGTTACAAGATACTTTTGTATTGGAGGTATCCAATAATGACGTCTTGATTTAGTTCATTTCTATATAAAAATGCTTTGAGAAGTACGCACATAATAATATATTGTATAAGGAGTACATTGTAATGGCTATTCGACAGAATTATTAAACTACAGACGAAAATTTATAATGCAAAGTATTTTAAATAGATACATAATATACACCGACTTGTCCAACTACTTTGCAAACGTTTTAATCATAATTCTTGATAGTAGCGGTGTACGTTACGAAATTGAATAAAGATATAGCAAGAGCGAGGTAAGACATTTAAATAGTTTAGCCATTAGGGCATGCAGCCAGACATAGACTTCGCTCTTTCAGTTGGTTCTCATGCAAATGACTATAGAATTTACTACCTTAATTTGTGCACATCCAGCCACGTTATCGTACACTGACTCACAATTAAAACTTATTATGGCAAAGTAACGACACCATATAACTATTTTAATGTTTCAAGATTAAAAAAACATGTTAATAATGTATAGCTTTGCAATACTGCCGTTATATTTTAAGAAAATTTTGTTGCGTAAAATTATTTTAATCAACATGAAACTTTTTATGACTGTACATAAAGCTTAATTAGGTCGAAATTAATGATTTTTCCTCCGATGTCTGGTTCTAACCGTAGCGTTCTACTACCTCACTAGACGTCGTAAAATGTGACTAATGTAACCATGATTACGTGCGCTTTACGCGTTGCAATAAGTAAATCAGAATAGAAATCTGAAAAAGGATATTCACTGGGCTAAAACTACAAAGAATATTGAAAGCAAAGTTATTATGCTGAATTAGATTTATTGATACTTTAACGGATAGAGAAACAACGAAGTGCGTTGGAAACATACGTAAAATACTAGATAGTTTATAGACTATCGTCTGTTTTTTATACTTTCGTGATTCATTCACTTCATATGTTTCTGCAAATACGTAGGTATATGACACTCAGTTCTTAGTAAATCGGATGTTTACTTTTGTAATAAACATGGTTTAACTACGTAGGTACATATATCAGTGAAATATGCTTCATCATATTTAACGCTGAAAATACTTATTTTAATAACTAATTTTTTTACAAATAACGAGCTTTTGTGTAAACTAGTCCTTAAATCTACATTTTTTATTAAAATTTTAATAACACTTGGACGTCGACAAAAAACTTTGAAAAATATACGTTTTCCAATCTAGCAGCGTAATAAAGCAAGAAAAACAGCATGTTGCTTCAAAGGTAATCCATCATACCTACAGACTATCGATCACGTCACCGCTTTAATGCACCGACAAATTAATGATTCCTTCAAAACACTGCTATCGTTTCACACTAGCTCGATCGTGCAGCTTTGTTCCTAAGAATTGTAAAAAAACAGCATAAAATTTCCGTATAATAAAAAGAAAACTACTTAGTATCTGGAACATGCTGACGACCAGACGGTAAGAAAACTTTAGTCACATTTAAAAAACAAGGGCATCACCAATATATTATTAGATATCATTAATCCTACTCCACATAGGTCGCGTTTCTTAGCAAAAAATCTTGAAACAACGGATGTATATAGTACACTGCACTACTCTTTTGTACCTACAAATACGAGATATTAAGTAAAGTTATTTACTATTGCAAAATTGATAATGCTAAGTTGATCATTTATGAAACCCTACCTTCTGCCCCGCGGTTTCAAAAGACCTATACCAAATCAAATTTAATCTGTATGACATATGTCATCAACTCGTTCTAGTGTGATTGAGTTACCAACATCTAGACGTCCAAATAGTCGTTGTTTTATTACATTAATTAACTATTAAATACATGTACCTAACTAGAGCGTTAAATTGAAGTTTCTAGGATGCCGATAAAGAAAATTTATGACTAAGTGCACCGTTTATATTAGGTATATATAAATGACATATTTTTAAACAACTATGATATGTATATAATATTTTTTTACCAATATTATTAAGTTTACCTTATACTGAAGTACCTGCAATAGCTATAACAGTTATTTCATTTATTTTTAAATAATACTTATTTACGTTATTCTGTAAGTACGAATGCCTACCATATAATGATAAAATTATTGATCTGGATTTAAAAGCAAAACCGTTGTCGATATACATAATAATTTAATATTTTTGTGATTAAATTGCTAAAATATTCAAACTAGAAGGTCGTCTTCAAAAACAGAATTCAATTTGATACATAAATTAATTAACTTTGACGTAAAAAATGCAAAGTAAACTGTAATAAAAGCAGACGTTAGATAAATTTTGCATTTTTTTAAATTCTTCTTTAGTCATGAAAATAATTTGAATAGGTAGATTCTTATTAACATATTTTTATAGCCGTAGTAATGTAGTCAAAATAAAGACTGATAAAGATAAGTCAGTATATTTTTACTGTACAATTTTTCGTTAAATAAGTAGTAAGGTAGGTATATATAACGAAATAGGTAAATCCTACAAAATGTGTTTCGATTCTAATTTTTTTAATATACCAACACATTCTATATATACATTAGTTAGAAAATGAAATTAACCTATGTGCGATAAATTTTATACACGAACCATTTACAGATATTCTTACAAACATCATAGCGTCTAGCCATTTTCTACATAGACAATGTACCTTAAGATGCGGAAATGGCACAGCTATCATAACTAACAAAACAAAAACCTGTAATTTTGACAGCAACATTAGGTACCTAGCATATTCGGAACTCCACTGAAACCAATTTTGGTTCAGCATAATTTGATTTATTTTTTCATTTCCGACAGTTCATTTATTTGATGGAAACAAAAATTATGTTGTAGAGCAATTGTAGCAAGTTAATGGAAGGCAGCACATGCCCGAGGTACCCGCCCACTTGATTCATTCCACCCATATCAGATCCAAGCACGCGCTTTTTGAATCAACCGCCCAAGCTAACAACACTCTGTACATTAGCCTGTTATAAAATCACGAACGCCTTCGTTTTAACCAACTATAACATTTATGCTTTGAAAATATGCCTACAAACTATCAAAAGATCAATATTAATAAATTTATAATAATTATGCTGATGAAACAGTGACCTACAGTGACCAAAAGTGTCCATGGTAAATTAATGAAACATTTTAAATGTACGTACGAAAAAGGACTCAGATGGAGGGGTCTTAAATCTAAAACCTTACAAACATTGTTTCAACAAAATTTCCATGAAGCCAAAATCTATACAAATAGAAGCATTTCCGTGTTTCATATTTGAGCCTCGATGTATTATTTTCAACTAGTGGCTCCCCGCGGTTTCACCCGCGTTCCCGGGATAAAAAGTAGCCTATGTGTTATTCCAGAACATATTCTAGCTCTGTGCCAAATTTCAAGCAGATCCCTTCAGCCGTTGGAGCGTGAAAGAGTAACAAACATCCATACATACATACATCCATACTTACAAACTTTCGCATTTATAATATTAGTAGGATATTTTTATTGTTTATGTTTATAGGTATATGATACACACCTATTTTGACAGGTGTGATGGCGAGGTGGTAAGGTTAATCGATTTTCACGTCTATTGTCGTGGGTAAGATAATTATTTTGTGTTCATAAACATAAATAACAGACCTGTCTGCTCGTTTTATGTATGCTTTATAAGCCCAAGTTCCGGTATATGTGCTTAAATATTTTTATACATTTGTAGGTAAGTATATCCTTAACGACTCTCAGTATTAAAAAGTTGGCAAATGAAACCAGACAAAATTCCAAATACGAACCGAAACTGAAAGGATGCGTACAAACAAAGTGATTACTTATCTTAGAACGCATTCTCTAAAACAAAGTGGAAAACTTTCTACTAAGCCTGCTCATTATTAGGAAACTTTTTAGACAAATCACTAGACAAACGCGTGCGGCCAGCCGGACTCGTAAATTTCAACCCCATCTGGGTAAACAACACATCGAGAATAATTGCCACAGAAATACAAATAAACATTAGATTTGTGAAAGATAAAAACCAGTGACGTAGAAGCTTCAGATTAATAAAGTAATCAATACATAATTTTAACTAGATTTATAGAACTATTAAGTACCACACATTAAAGGTAGATATCCCAAATTGAGTAGGAAACAAATCATAATTAAGAATAACCTCAATCAATATTCAAGAACACATTTCGCTTTGATCCCGAACTAAAATCGTTTTAAAAGGGTTGCCTGAGTTTCTGTAAACTATGATATTTTCATGTATAATTTTACTGGGGATGGTTAGGTCTATGTATACATATATCTGTATGGATGGTTATCGTACTAGTTATATATTTATTTAATTGAACCTAACAAGCGAATGTAATTTGGTTGCAGTAAATTCAAACTAGTTTAGAGCAATTGATAAAATTACATTAATAGTGACATACAAGTGCAATTAAGTCAATACCTAAAAAAGACACCTACTAATTCTTGCTAGTATCTACATATAAAGGTGTTAACACACTTAATTTATCGTTAACATAGGTATTCTATTTGACTTAATTGACTTAATCTATCAATGTCTTGCTTTAAGAATGCTTTATAAATATGTCACCTTTCTATATAACGCTATTAGTTAATATAATAATTGATTGAAAAAACTGAACTGTTCAATTGGAATAATTTTTTCAGGTAAACTAAATAAAGTATTTAAACTGGAATGGTATTTATTCAGATCTTGTCTTAGGTATATTTTATTAAAGCCCTTTACGGATTCACCCCGGCTGCGGCTACCAGGAAAATGTGAGTTTTCTGGAACAAAATTAAATTGTGAATCTCATTTAAATTTCATGTTTTAAACATTCTAATAGTCCTAGTAGATATGTCAATAGTTCAGGTAATAATTAAAAGAAAATTATGGCTGATCCACTATTGATTAATTCCTCCTAAAACTGAAAAATTTGCACCAAATTTGATATGCTTTCCGCTTGCTATAAAAGAGGTAAATGTCCTTGATAACACACTAGACACCTGAGGCAGTGAGGATGTGGAAGTCGCTACTGTTTCTAGCCATTTTGGCTAGAATATTTTTAACAGTGTCTTCACAGGCCGAAGGTAAATACCAATTTTAAGTTCTGATTATTTTTAATTTTTTTTTTTTTTTTTTTTTTTTATACCACAAGGGTGGCAAACAGGCATACGGTCCCACCTGATGGGAAGCGGTTACCGTAGCCTATGGACGCTTGCAACACCAGAGGCGTCACTCACGCGTTGCCGACCCTATAAAAAAGGGAGCAACTATAGAGGCAGTGAAAGGGACAAAGCGCAATGCACTTCTCGTCGAAGGGCCAAACAGGCATCTCTCCTGCACACCCCCACGACGCTACTCCATCCCTGGTCCCCCCACTGCCGCTACAGGGTCTCCTCATGGAGCTCTGGCTACCTTACTCACCGCAGGAACACAACACTACATGTAGTGTTATTTGGCTGCGGTCTTCTGTAAGGTGGAGGTACTACCCCTGTCGGGCTGCTCCAATTTCGAACGGACGAATCCGTTGCGCCCTACCTCCTTAAATACGAGTATTAATTAAACATAATCTCCTCTTAGATCACGTCTCCGTTACAAGGCATAATCGTGGGTTGTTGTAATTATATATTAAGATATTTATATATTACAGGCTTACCGCTTTTAGGTGACCTTCTTTCTGTAACTGCTACGGTGGGTTTAGATGTTGGTGCTAATGTCGGTAAATAACAAACTAAATTTTAAATTACTTTTACTGAACCATATGTCGTGATATATAGATTACTTACATTATAAATAGTTACTAACATTCGTAAATATTTTGTTCATTTCGAGCCAATCTTGTTAACGCGTCGGTAACTGCTGGAATAGGAGCTGAAGTCGGCGGTAAGTATTGGTTTTTTTTTATTAGTAAATACTCTAGCTTCATATAAATTTCCAACCCCCATTTTAGACCCAACTTTTTGGATGAAATTTGTACAAATCCTTTCGTAGTGGACACGTACGTTGTTCCTACCCAAGGCAAATTTGTGCCAAATTTCATGGTCAACGTTCAGCTGAAACCGCTAAGTCAAGAGAGCGGTTTCAGCTACAATGGTACGTTGATCGATCAGTCAGTCCGTTTCTTTTATATTTAGTTACTTTAATTCATTGTGATCTATCCAAAACAGACATATTAATAACTTATTAATTATTTTATTTCGTATCTGCCGGTGTTACCGCAAGTGTCGACGCTAAAGTTGGTAAGTAAAAAACTATAATCCAAAACCTTAAAAATATTTATGCTTCACAATTATTTTATTGAATACTAGTTGACCCGCGCAACTTCGTTAGCGTCACTTGCCCGTTTTTGCAACAGTTTTGATTGATGCTCCGCTCCTATTCGTCATAGCGTAATGATTTATACATTTTATGATTTATTTTGCAAAAGAGAGCGGTACGAGCTATTTACAATTTAGGTTCTCGTACTTCCCTCAGAGATAAATTTAATGAAATCGGCATACTCACAGTTGCATCACAATATATATATACCAATATAATATTTGTTCATAATAACATTCGTGATTTCGTTAAAAACAGTGTTTTGCACTCCATCAACACAAGAAATAAGCACAAACTTGTGACCTCTGCTTATAGACTCCAAAAAGTGCAAGGTTCATTTTAAGGACTGTGTACACGCTTATATAACAAAATACCTAAATCAATTGTAAATTTGCCTTCACAAAAATTTTAAGACCACATCAAAGCCGTATTAATAAAAAGGGCTTACTATAATGTAAATGAATATCTTAATTATAATAATGCTTGGTTATAGATTTATTTAATTTGTACACTTTTGATACTTATATGATGTAATTTACCTAATATAAACATGTTAATGGTCACACTGATAACATTGGGGGTGTGTGTTTTGTTCATTAATTTGTGGTTTATTATATTTGTGGTTTGTTGCAAGCTTGGGTTAGTCATGCTCACTTAAAAGTCTTTGCTTGCGGCGGCGTCGTGTGACGGGTCGCTCACTTCCCTAAAATATGGCGAAGAGGGCGATGGCTGCCACATGCGTCATGCTTGTGAACAGGTGCTGCTTGTGGGGGCTGGTCTGCTTAAGTTTGCTATTATTATTTTTGTAAACTTTCACTTTAAATTATTTTATTTTAAGTTATTCCTCAACACCCAAATTAGGGAATGTAATCCCGCATCAAAATTTGAAATTCGGGATCCTGAGACCCCTCAATCCCGCGGGATCCCGGTATTTGCGGGATCCCGCATGTCTCTGAAAGTCATTAAGAAAAGAGATAAATTTTGCATCATTCATGCATCTAGAACAAATAAAACTGGCCAAGAGCGTGTTAGGACACGCGCAGTGTACGGGTCCGTAGATAGATTGACAAAATTCAATACTTTAAGTATACATATACGATTTACTTAAACACTTTTTCAATATTGAGGTGGCAACGAAATGGTTAAATGTCGTATTCTGTTGATTTTAGGATCTTTTTTACTTGGCCGACTATTGCTCGTTAAACTGTAAAGCCAACTTAGCCGTGATAGTTTTCCTTTTAAATTCATCATATATACTACTAGCACATTTTTTTCACAAATCTACAAATAATGGTTTAGTATTTAGAGGGACTTTTACGCACGAACTAAAATTAATGCTTAAAAGCCTAATATTTAGTAAACGGAACCTTGAATCGGAAAGCGTTCTTAGCAAACCTTTACTATTTTTTAATAAGCTGTCTAACGATATGCCACATTGTAAAAAAAAATGTCCCTGTATTACATGTATACAGGGAGGTACACAAAAAAAATTATGATGATTTATTGATGTTCTTGTCTGCCAAACGACTCCTGACTTTACATGCCAGATAGCCAGCAGCAGAAAACACTCGTTCTACTTCCACGCTTGTGGGCACAACTGTCCTTAAAGCGTTGTAGGCGAACTGGATATATTTGCCTTTTAATCCACCACAAACAAATTAATTTGATTCGTAATTAAAACTTCGACAGAATGAACTCCAGAATGAGTTCGACAAGCAGTTTTAAAACGTGATAGAGTTTGTTCAAGTTCATCTCGAAGAGACATCGGTTCTGGCTCCATAGTATCAGCTTCCATCATAGCGGCCACTGTAGCAAGAGCTAAATCACAGTCCCGCAAATCCCGCGGGATCCCGCTTGATTTTTGTGCGGGACTGGTCCCGCAAAAAATAGTGCGGGATCCCGGTATTTCGGGATGCCGGTATCCCGGTATTGGATTCCCTAACCCAAATATTGTCAGTGAGACTAATTCCTTGAAATGTAAATAAATCTAAGTTTGTTTTGAAAAGAGTAATTGCTGAGTTTATTGCCGCCTCTTCTCAGCAAAACCAACCTTCCGAACCGAGCGTTAGAGTTTGACTATTCTTAAGTGTCTGTGAAGGCCTAATTGAATAAAAAACATTTTTCATTTTCATTTCAATTTCATTTACATAAAAACCTTCCTTAAAAATCACTCTATCTATTAAAAAAAACCTAGCATACATAGGGACAGACAGACGGCGGATAGCGACTTTGTTTTATACCTACTATGTAGTGATTTACATTCTATTCGTAATGATTTTCTGTTTAAAGGTAATCTTATTAATGCTTCGCTAGATGTTAACGCTAGCATTAGCGGTAAGTGAATCAATATTTATTTTAATAAATAGATAATAAGTAAATAATATTTATAATGCTGATGAGTTTGTTTCATCCTATGTAACATTAAGCAAAGAGAGGGATTATCAATAAAAAATTATTGGAAAACAGGAGATATGTGACGGAGACGAAGTGGAGCAGAGACTATAGTAGATAATATAAATATAGTTATGTACGAATGACAATTATTATCAATTCTCTGTTCTACAGGCGGTAGTCTATTATATTATGAAAATATACTTTGTTAATTAATATTAATAAACTAAAATATTACCTAATCAACCTCGTGACATTGTATTACATTTAAAGTGGTCTTATTAATGCAAGCGGTAGGTACTACTGTGACATAAAATTCGAATAACTTTTATATGTATTAAAAATATTTATAGATTTTCAATAGTTTTAGATCTTTATTCTCTACCCATCAGGTGCAAATATTTGTAAGTACTCTATGAAATTAATTTGTTTAACGTCTTGAGCAGATAGTCAACCTTGACTAAGCTTTAAATATATTATTTATATTTAACACCTTTATTTGGTTACTTACTTCAGGGCGATGTTGTTTCTTCAACGGTGACTGCTGATGCTAGCGGTAAATAGTGAAATAACAAAGCTTATTCAATATAAACAAAGAAAAAAGTCTATATAATATTAGTAAGCATTTTTATTTTATTTATAGTAAGTATTTACTTTTGAATGTGTATGTATCTGCCAATTTAACCACGGATGTTGATGCTAGCATTGCTGAGATGTCCAACGAATTGCAGTTAAGAAACATAAAAATTAATAACTACAATACCATTATTGTAATTCTACGACCTTGTAGAGGCTACTGTCGCCGTAGATATGTTACAAAATTTGATTTAAAAGTAATATTTTGGTAATTGCTTAATGTTAATTAATTTACAATAACAACAATCTCAATGTTTGAAAAATACTACCTATAGGTTTTTACTGACGGTGTAATCGTAGAAGAAAATATCGGTACGTAGTGATTTTATATAATTTATATTATGTATGAAATTTGCAATCGAAAACGATTCCGAACTTTCCTGAGTAACAAACTTAACACGATAAGTAAAGTAGTCACTGCACACTTAGTAGGTACCTACTACTACCTACCTACTCATGAAAAATTTTGCCAAAGAAGTAGGTATGCAATATGCATAATTTACAATGAATAAGTTTAGAAATCACCATCAATCATCATCATCAACAGCTCACATACGTCTCCACCGAGGAGCTCGAGCCTCCCCTAACATCGAGGGGGTTTAGGCCATAGACCACCACGCGGGCCTAGTGCGGATTGGCGGACTTCACATGCCTTTAATTGTGACATCTCAGGCATGCAGGTTTCCTCACGATGTTTTCCTTCACCGAAAGCCAGTGGTGTGAGTTTAGAAATATTTTACTTTAATTTGATATTCTTCCCATTATGGTGGAAGCTGATATTGACTTGGTAAAGTACTAAAAGGTATATAATTTTAGTTAAGTACCATTAATATGACATCGTCAATGTAAACTTTAAATATGATGATCATTTTAGTTAACAATCGTTGATTGCAAATCATGATAAAAACTTATCAACGTGTAAACTAGTGTCTCGTTTTTCGGAAATCTTTTTTCGGTGATTTTTCAAATAATTGTTTTTTTTTTACTATTTGATTATCATTTGGCGTTATAATACTAACCTAAAGGCTACCTACGGCATATTGTCTGTTATCTAGTAGATAGAAGACTATAAGAGACTTGGTGAGATCCTGCTATTGTTGTCTATTAGGTGAAAATAATTTACTTTACGTGGACATTATTCAGATTTATATCTACGTTTGGTGGTGGTTGTGACCACTTCCACATTTTACCATTTCATTTTTGCATTAACAAAATATTTTTTCATGAATTAAATGTTATTCAAATTTATTCTCAAGTTTTATTTCTAACGGTTTTAATAACTAAAATTTAGATTACAAGGTGTTTACTAACAATAATTGAGTCAATTAATACTTGAAATAAATGAATTATTATTTTTATATTTAATTCAAAATCTAATTGAATAAGTAGCCAACAATTTCAAAATATGTTTCTTTTTGATGCAGTTGGCGATACAAGTGCTGCCGGAGTCGGTATTTCTACGATCCTTGTATCACCCACTGTCGATGAAGGAAATGTTACAACAGGTAAAAAAGCTTCTATAAATGACCGAAAGGTTAATCTATTTTCTAATATTCTATGTAAAAGACTGGAACGTCGATCCCTAACATGGTATTTGCGATAGTATTGCAAAAAATGTTATGCATACATGTGAATTAAAATCTAAATTACTTACGTCAAGTGTAGGTACATCTAATAAATAAATACGAGTTTTAGTGTTGATGTACTTTCATGATAAATATTTATAAGTTTAATGGCACATATTCCATCTGACAGGTCAAAACAATTTTAAATAGAACTTTGTTAAAAGTAAACTTAAAATTTGAATAAGACTTTTTCGGTGTGCCAAAAGATGAACTTTATTTTCTCCTTTGTTTAACTCTCAGCATAAGTTCAGAAAAGTTTTTTTTTTTATCTACTGCTTATATTCTCTTGTGACAATAAGGTAAGTTATTTTCTGTTTTATGAACAGTTTATTTTTGTTTATTATTTTAGATAAATCCCTAACAATCGGTAAGTAACATTTATTTATGAACTCAAAGACAGAATATAATTTTTATGTTATACCTATTTATGAAATTTTCATTTTTTGGATATCCCGCTGGGATATTGTAATATTTGAAGCCATGAAACGATTATAGCAGTAATATCAGTAATCACCAAAATCGAACAGTGATAGCTCAGTTGGGACAAATAGGCTTTTACGAGTCTGGTTATACGAATCCACGATAATATATAGGATTCAGTATGACGTGAAGATTTTAACAAAACGTAGTTTTATACCTTAACGTAACCTTATGTTTTACGATTCAATTTAAAACTTTTGACTTAAACATAATAAATAATTCTTGCATTTAAACGTTTTTTACTTGTTTAGCTTTAATATTAAAACAGATATTATTTTTTACTTCTTATTGAAGTAACCAGTAGGTACTTAATGCTTGTACGTTTCAGTTACAGAAAGTTTGAGCCCATATGAATACTTTAGAGCGGAAATAACGAACAATGGTCTGAATGAATCGTCTGATCGAAATAAAAGAAGTTATAACAAAAACGCTGGGAATATGGAAGCGAATGATACAAATACAGATGAAGAAGAATACGTAAGTGGTGATGAAACTAATGCCAGTGACGAAGATATTATAAACGAGGATTATATAAAGAAAAATGAAGAACTAAATGATGGAGACTATGATAATATAAATGCTGGTTATGCTACTTACACTAAACATGCAAAAAGTAAGTAAATGTACAGTAAAGTAACTAAATATGGTCATATAGGAATACCGGACCGGTAAAAATTCAGTTAAGTTGTATAGTGTTAAAGGTTATTTTTATAACTTATCTTAGACCTGTGGTAGGTAATAATAAGGTCTTTGGTCTTATTTCTAGTTTGGCAATTAACATTAACCCAAAGGAAGCGTGTAAATTGCACCAAATGCTATCCAAGGTCCGATAAAGTAAAAGTAAATTGCTCCTACACGTGTCCGAATAACAGTTGTGAATGTGAAGATGGGTATCTATATGATACCGAAGCGACGTCCGAGAATGTGTCCCAACCGAGAAATGCACTTAGTTTTATTTTAACTCGGCTATTCTTGGTGAAGATAATGTTGAGACACTGATATTATTTTTCTATAAGATTTGTTATTGTGTTTCTATTCTTAGTAGGGATATGACAAAGCACTTATCTACTCCGATCTTATTCGACATTTATTTTTATAGAACCAATGTGCGGTATTAATGAAGTTTATGTAAACGTAAGCAGCAGTTTATGTGGACCACAAAAGTGTTCACAAAAAGGCCAGTACATGCATTGCCATCTAATCGACCCTAACCATAATATGGAAGGTTGCGTGTGCCAAGAAGATTACTTGCGAAGTAGAAATGGGACGTGCATACCGGCAGAACAATGCCCCAAGATACGAAGTACTGGTTATTTCATACTATAACTTTCTTTCAAATATCTATGGATACTTGTGACTTCCAAACATTCTTACAGGTGCATCAGATTGCGAAACCGATGAAATGTTTACAAATTGCAGCAATAAACGATGTTCTGTAAGGTATTGTTACCAGATAGGAAAACCGGTACAATGTCCAAAAGTATCTAAAAAGAAATGTAGAAAAGAATGTGTTTGTAAAGATAAATATCTACGAGCTTTAAACGGTACATGCGTACGTAAAGAAGAGTGTCAAAGTAAGTTGTTCACATATGGTTCAGGGATTAGTAATATCCATCGAAAATTAAGTTACAAATGCTTGATTTGTTTTAATACAGAACATATTCTGCTGTTGGTAGATACTGCTAATTAATTGTTCAATGACCTCCATACCAATTATAAAGGATGGAATAGATTTTTTATTTAACTTAAATTATATAAGAATATATGAGAAAATGTACTCTTAATACAAATCTTTTAAATATTGTGTTGTTATCTAAATTAAAACTTTAGCTTAGTACTTAATACCTTCATATATAAACTTTGTATGCACCTGTAGATTACAAAAATACATTGATACAATATATTTACAGTGTCAGTAAATAATCGAACCGAAGTTTCACCAGAAACATCTACTGAATCATGTTCCAACCAAAATTGTAGCCAAAATAGTAAGTTGATGCATTTTTTTTTACAAAGGATACCTAATAATCTTCATGATTTTAATAATTTTTAGTCTACAGATACATGTAAAGGAGTTCTAAATGCCAAACCTGGATGTGATGCTACATGCGTGAAACGATGTCCAACATTGGGTGATACTCCTGTGAAATGTGTGTGCCCTAATGACAGCTGTGAATGTGTTGATGGATATCTCTATGACACAATGACAGGCATGTGTGTCCTATTAAAAGATTGCAGTAAGTTTGACTATCTTAAGCGTTATTGATATTACCTTACATCAAAGTATTTTTTTAATTATTCAAATATTTCTTTCAGCACCTTCACGCAACCAAACTGGAGGTGTAACAGAAAGGAGTACAGAATTATGTTGTAACCAAAACAGTACTCAAAAGGGTCTGTATATTTTTTTATATGTTATATAACGCATTCAAATAGAATTAATGTAATTCTTTATGTTTTCAATGTTTTATATCAACAGATTCGTGTAAAGGGTTTCAAAACGCAAAACCTGGATGCGATACTAAATGTGTTAAACGATGTCCTTCTTTGAGTGGTAGTACTCCTACGAAATGTGTGTGTCCTAAGAACAGCTGTGAATGTGTTGACGGATATGTTTATAATAAAATGACTATGAAGTGTGGCCTTCCAGAAGATTGTAGTAAGTATCGATTGTCCAAAAGCATTACTGTATGTTTTCCATTGTTGATTGTCTTTTTTGGCACTGTTACTGAACTGGATCGCATTTTTACTACAAATAAAATAGTCAATTTGTTGAATTACATATTTCCGTTTACTTTTTACCAAATAGTTATTTACATTATAAATAATATTTTTAATCAACAGATTCATGTAAAGGAGTTCTAAACGCAAAACCTGGATGTGATACTAAATGCGTGAAACGTTGTCCATCTTTGGATGATTCTCCTGTAAAATGTGTTTGCCCTAATAACAGTTGTGAGTGTGTCGATGGGTACCTTTATGATAAAATGACTAATATGTGTGTCCTTCCAGAAGATTGTAGTAAGTTTTTGGTTTCACATTTGAAAATGCGCTTATATAACTCTCAATACATTAATAAAATACTTTTTTCAGCATACCTATGCTCAAAACACGAAGTATTTTCAAATTGTAGTAACGCTATTTGTCGAGCCCAAAATTGTTCCCAAAAAGGTCAATCGGTACCTTGCCCTCTCGTGTCGAACTGTACTCAAGGCTGTGTGTGCCGTGAAAACTATCTTCGAGATAAAAATGGCATGTGTATACCTGAAGATGAATGTGAAATAAGTAAGTTTTATCTTATGAGCGGAACTTACCTATACATATATTATTTTAACAGCAATTCATTAAATTAACTGCCCTCTTCGTTTAAGTGAAATAGCATAAAAATAAATAAAATTTTTAAGTCTTTTAAAGGTGAATATGTATAAATAATATAATAATCCACAGCATGTCCGGACGGAGAAATATTATCCAAATGTCCACCAGTAGACTGTGACGCAGATTATTGTCCACGAACGAGGTTCTCTCCAGAAACATGCGTGTTTAGTGGAAAATGCGGACAGCCAAAATGCTTTTGCGGTTTAAACAGACGAAGAAATCGAACTACTGGGAAATGTGTAGCCGTTGCGGAATGTCGTAAGTAAAACATATTACAAACCCACATCAATTGATTGATTAATAAATTTGAATAGAAGATCAATATATTTAATTAATGTAATTATTATTTACAGCTCCGTTTAAATGCAATGGTCCAAATGAGAAGTATGTAGCATGTCCACCATATTGTCCTGGTGAACAATGCTTGGATTATCTTAACAATGGAACTTGTACTACATCTGAAACTGACTTAACATTGGCTTGCAAACCACAATGCAGATGCAAGACCAACTATTACCGCAACTCTACTGGTATATGTGTGAAAAAAAACCTGTGTGGTAAATATTACATTATGACAAGAGCTAATTTGTCATTAATAAAAAACAGCTATTTTGCTAAAAAAATGCATTATTGTAATACAAAGTTGTTTTTTACCTACCCCAAAAGTATTTTTATCTTGCTCATAAAATCCAAGATTATATTTAATCTATATATAGCTGCAGAAATAGAGAAACGCTGACTTCCTTATGTTGTTTACAGCCAGGCAAGCCTGTCCAATTGGAGAAGTGTACAACAAATGTCCGCCAATAAATTGCAATGCACAATTCTGTCCGCAAAGTAGAAGCGACAATTTAACATGTCCAAAACCTGAGGCATGTACCGAAGGACGATGTGTTTGTGGATTCAACAAACAGAGAGATAGAGAGACCGGTCAATGTATTGCCATAACAGATTGTCGTAAGTTATAGAGTTTGGATTTATTTTATAACTTGCTTCCATATTGCTTAGACCGCAAAGAATATTGTTTTCTTTCAGTTTTAGAGGTACTTACGAAATTTTTTACGTTATATTTACGAAACCAGTAATCTCACAGTCGTGTATTCTTGATTAAGTAAAAAACGTGCAAAAAGACAATACTGATTGTTTGTTAGAAGAGTGCCATAAAAAACAATCTCAATAATAAACTAAATAAATAATCATCTCTATAAAAAATAAGTTGAGTATGTAGCTTTCACCTATATCTTATTCACTTTGTTTAAAGATATTATTTATTTTCAGCTCCATTCAACTGCGATGGGATTAATGAATCTTATGAGGCATGTCCACAAGCACTTCCAGGAGGAAATTGTGAAACCAACAAAACTGGATACAAAATTACCACAATTAACATAAATGTTGAGGAGCCATGTACACCACAATGTCGTTGTCGCAAAAATTACATTAGAAACTCCACAGGAATATGTATAGAAAATAAAGAATGCGTATGAATTGCGTGACAGTGTTTTTTAATTTAATAAAATCCTATTTAGTCTGTAAACAAAACAATATAATCTACTTAATTAATGTTATTTAAGAAAAATAATCAGTTGTTTAGTGTTAATGTATCCATCATTTTATTACTTAATTACGTATTGCTGTGTGTTTACACTAATGGCATATCTAAAATTTGTATTTTTTTTAAATAACAAAACGAGTACATACTACATTTAATAATGTATATATGTTAATGTAATATACAATTTTTTATTACTATATGGAGACATAACTACTACACAATAAATCAACAGATGTAACTACTCAAGAACAATCTACTGATGAGACCACAGAAGATACGTCTACTCAAGAAACTACAGAAGAAGCCTCAACTGAAGATACATCTACTCAAGAAACTACAGAGGAAGCATCGACAACTGAAACTACAGAAAATACGTCTACTCAAGAAACTACAGAAGAAGTCTCAACAACTGAATCTACGGAAGACACATCATCTTCAGAAACTACAGAGGAACCGTCGACAACTGAATCTACAGAAGAAACATCGACCCAAGAAACTACAGAAGGCACATCTACTCAAGAAACAACAGAAGACACATCAACTTCAGAGACTACAGAGGAAGCATCGACTACTGAATCTACAGAAAATACATCTACCCAAGAAACGACAGAAGCTACATCTACTCAAGAAACAACAGAAGACACATCAACGTCAGAGACTACAGAAGAAGCATCTACAAATGAATCCACAGAAGATACATCTACTCCAGTAACTACAGAAGAAGCTTCCACAAATGAAACTACGGGAGACCCATCAACTTCAGAAACTACAGAAGAAGCATCGACAACTGAATCTACAGAAGATACATCTACCCAAGAAACTACAGAAGAGGCATCGACAACTGAATCTACAGAAGATACATCTACCCAAGAAACTACAGAAGAGGCATCGACAAGTGAATCTATAGAAGGTACATCTACTCAAGAAACTACAGAAGACACATCAACTTCAGAAACTACAGAAGAGGCATCGACAACTGAAACTACAGAAGATACATCTACACAAGAAACAACAGAAGACACATCAACTTCAGAGACTACAGAAGAAGCATCTACAAATGAATCCACAGAAGATACATCTACTCCAGTAACCACAGAAGAAGCTTCCACAAATGAAACTACGGCAGACCCATCAACTTTAGAAACAACAGAAGAAGCATCGACAACTGAATCTACAGAAGATACATCTACCCAAGAAACCACAGAAGAGGCATCGACAAGTGAATCTACAGAAGGTACATCTACTCAAGAAACTACAGAAAACACATCAACTTCAGAAACTACAGAAGAAGCATCGACAACTGAATCTACAGAAGATACATCTACACAAGAAACTACAGAAGAAGCATCGACAAGTGAATCTACAGAAGGTACATCTACTCAAGAAACTACAGAAAACACATCAACTTCAGAAACTACAGAGGAAGCATCGACAACTGAATCTACAGAAGATACATCTACACAAGAAACTACAGAAGAAGCATCGACAACTGAATCTACAGAAGATACATCTACCCTAGAAACTACAGAAGAGGCATCGACAAGTGAATCTACAGAAGGTACATCTACACAAGAAACTACAGAAAACACATCAACTCCAGAAACTACAGAAGAAACATCGACAAATGAATCAACAGAAGATACATCCACTCAAGTAACTACAGAAGAAGCTTCAACAAATGGAACAGAAACAACAGAAGACACAACTACGCAAGAAACAACAACAACGCTTAAAACAAAAAAACCTAAGACAAGAAGGCCTAAGACGAAAAAACCTAAGACAAGGAAGCCTAAGACAAGGAAGCCTAAGACGAAAAAGCCTAAGACTAAAAAGCCTAAGACTAAAAAGCCTAAGACTAAAAAGCCTAAGACAAAAAAGCCTAAAACAAAAAAGCCAAAAACTAAAAAAACTAAGAAGCCTAAAACTTCAAAAACAAGAACAACAAAATCTACACAACCTATGTTCACAGACACAATGACTACAATAGAAATGACAGACGAAACATCGACAGAAACAACGATGATTGAAGTTAATCCGACGACAGATATGAGTACTGAAATTACGACTGGAGTAGATATAAATACAGATGGAATGTCAAGTGAAAACACGACTACACCAAAATCTAAAAATCGCAAGACAAAAAAGCCAAAAATTAAAAAAACTAAGAAGCCTAAAATGGAAAAAACTAAAAGACCTAAAACTAAAAGGACTAAAAAACCTAAGCGACCCAAGACATCAAAATCAAAAACTACCAAAGTTTTGCCCCCGGAAGAGACCACGACAGAAGATATGCCAAGTGAAAATACGATTACAGAAATGAACACAACTACCGGTGAAACATCGACTGATGAAATGACGAGTGAAGGAACGACCACAACAAAGAAATCCAAAACTAAAAAACCACGTCTACCAAAAACAAAGAAACCTAAGCTTACAACCCCTAAAACTAGCACTAAAAAACCAAAAACCACAACATTAATGACTACTCAAGAAATAAGTATAGAACAAGAAATCACTTCCACAACTTCCAAAACAACAAACACTAAAAAACCAAAAAAAAAGGGACCGAAGACTAGAAAACCAAAAACAACAACCACTGAAGTAGTTACTACAAAGGAGATAACAACAGAAAATACAACGTCTGAAAATGGTTCCGGCGAAGAAACTACAACTGTAGAAACAACAACACCAAAACCAATGAAAACCAGCACGAAAAAATCAAAGTCCAAAATGAAAACATCAACACCTATCATGCGTATGACAACACCAAAGCAATCAAAGAAAAACAAAGATCGAAAACCGTCAAAGGGGTCATCATATTCAAAATGTGACGACGACACTTACAAAGATTTACAAAAAGGAATGACAGAACTTGCTGGAAAATTACTATATGTCAGTTAACATTTCATCTTAAAACTTTTTAATCATTTACGTTAATTGGTTTTATAATAATTTATTTAAAATTTTGCAGGAACTTGTGATGACTAACCCTGGGAAAAGTATCCTGGCATCTGTTCTTACCATTGTCCTTCAATTAGCGCAACTAGCTATCTTCAGTGAGGGATCCTCGCAAAAAGAACTGATGCGTGCTATTAATTTACGTAAAGAAGAAGAGGTATGTAAAGAACTAGACTCCTGATATTTTTTGTATACTGTTTTTGAGATATTTTATATTCTCTAACGATAAATGGTAAACTGCTTTATTATTTATTTCAACAATTAAACCTTCTTGTTTTAGATTCGTTGCATATTCCCGCAATTACTTCAGCTCATTAAGGATCAAGATGACATTGAATTAGACATTTTATGTAAAGTTTACGCTAACACACCATATCCATTAAGTGATGAATTCAAAGAAGAGTCTAAAGCCATATTTGGCGCTGAAGCCCAAAATGCCAATTTCAGTAACCCAGTACAAGCTTCGAAATTAATGAATAACTGGGTACGTGCGTTTTGTTTTACGTATTTTTATGATTAAGTCGTTGTTGTGTTTGTTTCTATCGAACTTTATTTAAAGTCGTGGATTGGAAGTTAATGAACCCATTTCATTATGTAATGAAAAAAAACTAATTATTTTCAGGTTAAACAAAAAACTGGTGACAAAATTACAAATGTAGCGGTGCCTGGCTTATTAAGTTCGTTGACACGCTTAGTATTTATAAATGGGATTTATTTCAAGGTAGGATTTATGAAAAGTACATAATATTTCTAATTTTCTATTTCCATTACTTACCTTTAAAAGAAATACATGTGTTTTCCAGGGTGCATTTAAAACACCGTTCAATTCAAAAGACACAAAAAATCGTGATTTCTACATCAATGCATATGAATCTACGAAAATACCGACGATGAATATAAGAGGGACATTTGACTATGCGGAATCATCAATTTTAAAATCAGAGGTAAAATATAATATTCGTTAAATCATTGTTTAAAAAATAGGCCTAAATAGCATTTATTATCGTGTTAGAAGCATAAAGGGCAATTACGCCCTGATGAACTCTGGCTGTAGTACCGAGTTAAACTCGAAAACCACTGAACTTTATTAATATACCTACCTATGCGGCATTTTACAGGCAAATGTAGAAGCATTTAGTTTGAATTAGTCTATCTATACTAATATTATAAAGAGGAAAGATTTGTTTGTTTGTAATGAATAGGCTCCGAAACTACTGGACCGATTTCAAAAATTCTTTCACCTTTGGAAAGTTACATTATCCCCGAGTAACATAGGTTATATTTTATCCCTGTATTCCCACGGGAACGGGAACTACGCGGGTAAAACCGCACGGAGGCAGCTAGTATCAAATATATCAGCTCCCCTTGATTAAAATTAATCCTTTAACGAACCTCTAACGTAAGGGAACCAAATCCTATAGCCCTATACTTCCTGTTGGCATAATGTCATGAAATTTAGCGAGAAGCAAAATCCATAACACAATAAAAAAGGTTTATTTATTGTAACTTCAAGAACCTAATTTCAATATACAAAATAAAATTTGTTTAGTCTGCGGATAGTTAAATTTTCGCTTTAGACTTGCACTCGATAGTCAACTGCTGGTAGTAGTAGCTACTAAGCTACAAATGATTTTTCTCATTCAGGTTTTAATGTTACCATATGAAGGAGATGTATTCAAGCTGTTAGTATTTCTACCAAAATCTGCTGATGGGTTACCTCGACTGTTGAAGAAGCTACGCAATCCATCTATAATAAAAAACACACTAGAACGATTAAGTCCCACAACATTAAACGTATATTTACCAGTCATGAAGTTGGATGCATCACTCGATCTCAAAGAGGCTTTGGAAGCAGTAAGTACTAGATTTTTTTGCGAATGTAATAATATCTAGCTGTTGGGGTAAAAAGTATAGGCATAATAAAGAATAAACTAAGACTTTACTTTAACAAAACATTATTTCTTAGAAAAAAATCTAGTTTTAATATAATAATAATATTTATTTATTTTCTCCCAGAAATACATATTTAAATTTAAAGAAATAAAATAAAGTAGTCTATGGTACAGATAAAATATGTAGCAGAAGACAGGAGTCCAAAACTGAGTAATTCATATGATTTGTGTTTCAGGTAGACGTAAAGAAGATATTCAGTGCCTCAAAATCTGGTTTAACAAGAATTTTGACTGTAGATGAACCATTATTTGTTTCTACTGCTATCCAAAAAACTACTTTGGAGATTAAAGATGAAGCGAAACCTAAAGGTACATACCTACTTAGACATTATATATAGATATATTTATAGAAATTTTGGAACTAAGAGATGATTGATTAATATAATAGATTTTATTAATAATTTATTTTTATTTCTCAGGTTCATCGCCATTATACATTGGAGGAGAATTCAGAGCAAATTGGCCATATATTTACTATATTATGGTGAATGACATACCTGTACTTGGAGGAATGTTTACAAAATAAAGTGTGTTTTCTAAATTATGCATGCACCTGTTCACTTAACAGATTGGTAATTTATTGAATAAAACGTTCATAAATAACAACATGTATATATACCATACAATAACACAACTAATTAACTTAATTATACAATTAAAGGTCTTATTCTATAACTTTTATTTTTTATTCCTCGGTTAAATTATATAAATACCTACTATGAGTTATTGACAACATGTTGTTTTATTGATAAATGATTAATTTACATACGTCCAAGTTGGAGAGATAGTCGAATCCCCCCTATAAAAGGGGGGGTTCGATAATAAAAAAATAAATAAAAAAACATGATTCTATGATTACACACATGTTTAAATCAGTATGACTGAATATCCGTACCATTAATAATAATCGTCTACCATTAATTTTTAATGTTTAAAAAAATCAATTAGTGCCTAAGAGTGATAATTTGTATTTATGGTTAATATTATAAATAATAAATCACAACAGACAATTTTATTGTATTCATACGACGCGTATTATTGAGCCTGTAAGTATCGTGAATAGATTCCGTTATCCAGTTATTTTACCTAATTTTTATTTACATAGTTTTATTAAATAATATACCCTATTTTAAAACTTAGGTGTTCATTTGATTTGATACTTATCCATACAATTTATCAACAGTTGAAGAGGTTATTAGGAAAAATATATAATCTATAAAGAAATAACGGTGGACTCTAACCGATCGAGTCTGACGCTCCTGCACCAATCAGTGTCATTAAACGTCATTTTCTTAGTATATCTTTGACTAGCGGACCCGGCAGACTTCGTTCTGCCCACCAGCGCCACCTACCGGGTCCAAATTGATGTATTATACATAAAAACCTTCCCCATGAAATACTCCGTAATTTGGTGAAAACCGCATGAAAATCTGTTCAGTAGTTTTTGTGGCGGCGCGGACTTTGTTTTATAGATATAGATAGATTAACATTTACACAATGGAACATATTGTTTCATTTGCTTTTAATATTTATCAGCCTACTTTATTACCAGTACCTACCTAATATAAAAAATTATAAAGTAAGATTGAATAAAATTTCATCCATATTTATGTTTTATTTTCTTTCCCAATACCAAACAACACTTATATTATATTTCAGGTAATGGACTTCATAATAATCTTCTTTCTCATAAGACTAGGTATTTAAATATATACCAAGTTTATTCACGGTGAAGTAAAAGAAAACGAAGAATAAGTAGAAATTCATATATTTAAATGGCATAAATAAATATAATGACATATTTTTTGTTAAAATATTTAATTGTATTATTCTTTAGCCAGAGCTGTAGTCATTACATCTGTTTAAGTAATTATACGTAACCACTATACAAAGAGAGCCTTTTGTATCGCCTAATGACCATGTGTAATGGGTTTAATGTAGTTGCTAAATACTCGGTAATGTAGTGTAACTGCACACGGAATGTCTAACGCTCTTGCTAAATATCCTTACCAAGATTCAAGCGAAGCCCCATACTTTAAAGACCAGAATAGGCTTCTTCTGGACCAGCCCAAACGCAAACCTACGTAATACAAAAAAATACCTACTTCGATTACATCAAAGTTTAACTCCTTTAATTAAATTTTTCCTATAATTTGAATGTATATTAAACTTTCTGTCTCGAAACCTCAATAATAAGGTTCACAGTTTTGTCTTTAAATTATCATTAGGTAAGTGCATAAAGTTTTAAAACGGAATAAAGTAAAATTGTTTTATTCAAAACCCTATTTCAGACCCATTTTAAATAAGAATTCATATACGTCTAGCATAAATGTAAGCAAGCAAATTGTACGTATATTTTTCTTCTCAAATTTTCAAATTTAACTATAACTTTTATGATAAACAACACAATCAAATTCCAAACCGAGCAGACCTTGAACTTAAGGCAACCAGATACTTGACTAAACTACTGACTGACCGACAGACATACATATACACAAATGTTTGTCCGATGGGAAATGCATCCACGCCGGACAGTTTGAAAGATAGGGTCGCTATGACGCAACCAATAGGTCAGCTAAATCGACTCAAATCTAAATACTCGATTAATAAACTCGATCTAAAATACTATATTTTTTGTCACTTATTACTGTGACAATATAAAATATGTGTAACTGGAACTAAATTTATAAAGTGCATAATATTTGAGTAGGGTCACAGGACAAACGTGTGAAGGTGAGCTTGCGCTTGCGCATCATTTCATACCATAACCGCGTGGAGCACAGGTAATGAACTTCTTGCTTGATCGCATGTAGTCTGCATACTCGCACCAGACGTACGGATGTCTCGATGCGTTCACGCTGGTAGTAGGTCTCATTCTGTGGTTTTACTAAGACCCCTTAGTGATAATAAAATAAATTATGATAAAGCATTAAGTGATTTATCGACAAGGGAACCTATTTTGTGAATACGAACGAATTGGATATAAGTTTACCCATATTCATCTAATATAGTTTATGTTTAAAAATTTGATTTAGGAAAAACCATTATTAAAGGAAACATAAATTAAGTAAAAATTACTTATGTAATGTACTTAAAATTTTATTGCTGGCAGCAGTTGTTAATTGCTTAACGTCGTTTTTTCTGATAAATAGCTATTTGTCAAAACTGTCCAAACACGTGGGTAAACAAATACGATTAAGGTGAACTGGAAATAGTTTTTGAAGAGAAATAAAAACGGATTTCTTTATTCAATGTAACTTAGATAAATGTGGTAAGGTAAAGTCTGTTACTTTCATGAAATGTTACTAGTACTTAGCAAAACAACGTACTGACTCATATTACAGAGTCTTTAGGTACCTACATGAAGCGGATATTTAAATAACAGAAATGTGTTTTTTTAATACAGTTACCTATTTGTTTTTACCAAAAGTTTTATCATATAAATCGTGTACCATAAAGTTTTATGCTCACGACTGAAATTAAAACCAATTAAAGGTAAACAGACTATATAGCGTCGCGTGGTTTCGACTCCATTGAGTTAGAGGATTTCAAATCTAATTACGTAGGTACACATGTGGCTCGGTAAATACCCATTACAGCTACGACAATAAGTGACTGTAACAAAAGCTTAATACGTAAATATCAAACATAATACAAAATTTTAAAACACAATGAGTGAAAACACACCACGTTATTGATAAAGAAATATTTATTAGTTTATATCTTCTATATTGAAACAAGTGCACGAACTCGTATTAACACAGTGTATAAAAGGGGTAATCCTTGATACGCGTACCAAACATTCGTTACTGCTGATAATGAAGCTACTCTTGCTGTTAGCCGTTGCGGCTAACGCAATACTTATTGTATCTTCCAATGGTAGGTATTTTCGTGTTTGTTAAAACATAATATAACTATTTATAAAATCGAATAATACACATATTAGTTATATTCATTATATAGATCTATGAAAATAATTTGTGATTGGTTTCAGGGGGATCTTCAGTAGATGTAAGAGGTTCTTCGAGCAGTGTATCAAGTGGCAGTTCCATTTGCGATTCTAATTCTAATGAAGATTGCTTTGAGGAAGAATCGTGTGGTATAATGACAATCAACTATAGTATCAATTAGATCGCTTATGTCTTTAATAACCCAAAATAATTTAGTTAGCCTATTAGTACCTTAGCGTTGTTTATTTTATTTAACCCAAAAAAATTCTAGGTACAAATGAACGATACGTTGACTGTCCGGATGCTTTATGTGAACCAGAAACTTGTGATGATTTGGGCTACCCACAGCCATGTCCAATCATTGGACCAAACGGAGAATGTCCAGGAAAACCAGGTTGTGTCTGCATAGAAGGTTATGTAAGGAACTGTAAAGGTGTTTGCATCCCTCGGAACCAGTGTCGTAAGTAGATTTTTTGGTAAGGTAGTTATAATTTATTGATTTTTGATGCAGTAGAATATCACGTTTAAATAATGCAATAGCCTTTTAGTTTTTATGAGATTGACACTTGTGTCGCCACTTATCGTAGTGAAATTGTAGTCGATGTACAAAAAAAAACTGAGTGAATAACAAACAATGATAATATCTCACCTTTTAGATTTGATTAAGATAAAGATTATTTCCGTTTTTCACTAAACACGGAAGTCGTATCTTATTACGTGAGATGGAACACAGCGAATTTAATAAAACCCAAGTGCAAAGATATGCGTCTCTTTTCCTTATTTATGACGTAGACGAACGGAATCCTGGGTTTTACACTATGACGCGTAATTAGGTGGTTTTAATTCTGTCCTGTCTATTTGTTGCCATCTGTCAATAATATGTAAAATAACACATCATTAGTCAAAATTATTATAAATTCTAAAAATGCTAAATTTATAGGCTTATCTCATAAAGCGAGCTGCTAAGTAAGAAAAAAAGAAACACTATTATATTTTTGACACGTCTTCTTTTTTCAGTTTAATTGATTCATTGAATTATGTAACTTGCCTGCATACATTTCGTTAGAAACAATTTGATTTACCCATGAATGTTCTACCTGATTACAAATTCTTAACTTGATTATGTGACATAATGTAGTGTCAACTATTTTTTTAAAGACTTCTTGTTATATTCAAAATTATTGTTCCATTTTCAAATTTAAATAAAAGCATATAACTCAAATGCATATTATATAACAGCATCGTGCGGTGGTGATCGAAATGCGGTCAGTGGTTGTGGTGGGAACTGCGGAAGACTTTGTTCCAATTACTACAAAAATGATACCGTTTGCACCCTAATATGTAATTTGAATGGTTGCGACTGCAAAGAAAATTACGTGTATGACGAACAAACAAAGGAATGTGTTCTTCCTGAGGATTGCAGTAAGTATCCTCGTGTTTTTACATTAAGTTTCAATATTAGATTTAATTAACAATACTAGTATACAGAATATTTAGTGTAACACAAATTTGAATTATGTACCTAAATAAGTAAAAGATTAAAGTTCATAAGTATAAATATAAGTTACACATTATCAAGTTGCTATTAATATAAATGTGTAATTAAATAAATTACAATAAGTATAATTAATATTTATCTATCGATCAATGTAATAAGTAACTTAAGAACTTTCGAATAAAAAACATTCTAGTTTTATCATAAATTATTTTATACAAAATAACAATTAATTTAAATTGTCCCACTCCAATTAAAAATAAAGAGTTCATTGTTCTTTGGAACCTTATTATCTTTAATTATGCAAATTGTTTTGTTCTACTTCTTATATCATTCAAACTGGATTGTTTTTTAGCTAACACATGCAAGAAAGAGAACGAAGTGTTCGATCCTTGTCCATGGCCATGTCCATTCAGGACCTGTGGAATCGATGATCGGGTCATCCGCTGTGCCCCGGGACCAGAAGTTGGAAGTCCCAACTGTTCAGCCCCTGTCTGCAGATGCAAAGATGGCTTCTATAGAAATGGAGACGGCGAGTGCGTTACTTGGGAGGAATGCCGTAAGTCAAATAAGCACACACATTAAAATACGTATTTACATAATACCTTACAGATCTAACTCTACGTCGTGAGTGTATGTGCTCCGGGTGTCAAAAAGCATTTAGTTGCCTCCGGACGTTGATTTTATTACAAATTAAGGCGTTTACGTTAACTAGTTTGTGCAATAAATGTGGTAGTATAAGCTAGTTTTACAAAGAGTTGGTTCAAACAAAATCAGTGGAAAAAATGATGTTTTAATCATGTTTGTACCTTATGTTTCAGCAACGTGTAACAAACCAAACGAAGTGTACGACATATGTCCGGCTCCTTGCCCACCAAGAAGGTGCGATGTCAATGAAGCCCTGATACTCTGCATTGTTCCACCGAAGCCGGGCGACCCAGAATGTGAACCTGGGTGCCGCTGTGCTGACGGCTACGTCAAAGATGCTTATGATGTTTGCATACCTAAGGAAGATTGCCGTTAGTATCAATTAATTATGAACCCAGTCAAATTTTACACCCTTATATTTCTGCAGAGCCTGTCGGAATATTTACTATCCAACTAGATGCGAAAGTTTCTAAGAATGTATGGATGGATGTTTGTTACTCTTTCACGCAAAAAATACTGAACGGATTTGAATGAAATTTGGAACACAGATAATTTATAGCTTGGATTAACACAAAGATTACTTTAACGCGGACGGGAACGCGGGTGAAACAGCGTGGAGTCGCTAGTTTATTTATAAATTTATAATTGTAATCTATCTATCTTCTTCTATCTTCTATCTTCTATCTTCTATCTTCTATCTTCTATCTTCTATCTTCTATCTTCTATCTTCTATCTTCTATCTTCTATCTTCTATCTTCTATCTTCTATCTTCTATCTTCTATCTTCTATCTTCTATCTTCTATCTTCTATCTTCTATCGTCTATCTTCTATCTTCTATCTTCTATCTTCTATCTTCTATCTTCTATCTTCTATCTTCTATCTTCTATCTTCTATCTTCTATCTTCTATCTTCTATCTTCTATCTTCTATCTTCTATCTTCTATCTTCTATCTTCTATCTTCTATCTTCTATCTTCTATCTTCTATCTTCTATCTTCTATCTTCTATCTTCTATCTTCTATCTTCTATCTTCTATCTTCTATCTTCTATCTTCTATCTTCTATCTTCTATCTTCTATCTTCTATCTTCTATCTTCTATCTTCTATCTTCTATCTTCTAGCCTTTCTCATTGAATGGACTCCCTAATACTGAAATAGTTTTTCAAATCGGACCAGTAGTTTCTGAGATTAGCGCGTTCAAGCAAACAAAGAAACTCTACCGCTTTATGATATTAGTATTGAAGTATAGATTGGGGCAGTACGAAGTCTGCCGGGTCAGCTAGTATAATATAAAATTTGATTGTTTTCTATATTACAGCTAAATGTACAAACCCTAACGAGGTGTTTGATCCCTGCCCAAAACTATGTCCTCCGAGGAGATGTGATGTTGACGAACGTGCAATAAGATGTAGAGCGCCTCCAAAACTTGGTGATCCTGAATGTGAACCAGGATGCAGATGTGCCGATGGCTTTGTCAGAAATTCTCTAAACGTTTGCGTCACTAAAGACCAATGCAGTAAGTATTGAGAAATATAGTCTTAAGTACCCGAAGGGGATTCTAATTTATATAACAATAAGGGTTACGAAACTAGGTTTAATATCAACAAATTTTCAGATGCAACAGTATGTAACAAAATTAACGAAGTGTTTGATCCATGTCCATCTGATTGTCCACCAAGAAGATGCGATGTAGATGACCGAACCGTCAGCTGTTCAGCGCCACTCGAAATTGGTGATCCACGGTGTAAACCTGGATGCCGATGTGCAGACGGCTATGTAAAAAATTATAACGGAGACTGCGTCACTAGAAATCAATGTCGTAAGTATGGTTTGACCTTTTACTATTATAATTTCATTGAATTATAAGTATTTCATTAGTTTTTGTTCCACAGCTAGATGTACCAGGCCCAACGAAATTTTCCACCCGTGCCCACCATCTTGTCCACCACAGAGTTGCGATAGTATCAACATAGGCAGATTTTTGTGCTCAGCTCCAAATCACCCGTATGCACTGATTAGTAGGAATCCAATATCTCAAAGATGTCGACCGTCATGTATTTGCCAGCCGGGTTACTACAGAAATAAAATTGGACAGTGTATATCTAGAAAAGATTGCTGTAATTTATATAACTATTTTAAAGAAGCTTGTAATTTTAGGCAAATTGAATAGACTTTTAATGTTATGTTTTTTCTAGTAAGATGTACCGGTCCACATGAATACTTCTCCTGTGGAAGTGCTTGTGACAATGTTTGCGCCAATCTATACAAACAAAATCAAACAAACTGTCCAATCAGGAACATAGCATGTAACAGGAAATGTTACTGTGAAAGGGGCTACGCTCGCGACAGCAATAACATCTGCATTCCTATAAATCAATGTCCAGGTAAATAAACAACTGTAATAAGAGAGTAACTCACCTAAACTAAAATATTCCGGGAAATTAATTTATCAGTTGTTCATGACATATCTATTTCCTTCCACATTTGAATTTAATGTTACATGTTTAAATTGATATAAAGTTTATCGTGTACCTAACAGGGACGATAATTCTGATATAATTTCGCATATAAGTTTTTCGACATTTTCCTATATCGGTAGTTAGTTATATTACTGTTTTTATTTTAATTAATATATTTCTAAATTCTTACAGTTTCATGCGCTGGTGATTACAATGCGATACCTGGATGCGGTGTCAACTGCGGTAGACGATGTGATGATTACTTTAAAAATGATGTCATATGTCCTGCCATTTGTTATGAAGGCGGTTGTGACTGTCGACACGGATATGTATTCGATTCCAATATCAAAAGGTGTGTCCGTCCTGAAGAATGCTGTAAGTTATACTTGGTACCTATTATTCTATCTATGTCGCCTTATATCTAGTACACATATGATTCAATGCTACCATTGACGCTTAACCTGCAGAAGGACACTTAAACCAAAGCTATTGAAATAACCGCTTTTCCAAAACTCACCTTTGTGTTGATTAAACATGTCTCATATCATGTAGTTATTTTATTACTCATCGATTTCTTACTCTGTCTCTAATATAGTTATAACAAAACTATGAATATCTCTATATATCTATTCTCTTATAGCACCAAATTGTGGGAGAAACGAATACTTTTCCAACTGCGTGAACGGGGGATGTGATGCCAAATATTGCAGTGATTTAGGCAGACCTACGTCTTGTGTGCGCCCTAAATATTGTATAAAAGGTTGTCTTTGCAAAAAAGGGTATTTAAGAGCTAAAAATGGATTATGTATACCTGAGAGACAATGTCCAAGTAAGAAATTTGATTGATATTTTATGTTTTCGTATTTCATTTGTTTAGTTTTTGATATCACTTGTTATTCTAGGACCTATAATATGTGGTAAGCATGAAGTATATGAAAAATGTCCACCTCTATTATGCCAACCTTTCAACTGTAGTCAATTAGGACAGCCCATAGCATGTCCTGCAATAGCAGGCCCAGGATGTCCTTGGGAACCAGGATGCATATGTGAAAATGGGTACTTGAGAAACGATGAAGGGGTTTGCATACCTGTAAAACAATGTCGTAAGTATTTTTTTATTACTTGTTGTATAAGTATATTACCTACGTAGATGAGATTTCATAGAATTAAAAACATCTTTATACTTTTAGCTACGTGCGGCGGAGATGAAAATGCAGAAGCCGGATGCGGTATAAACTGCGGAAGGCTCTGCTCAAATTACGACAAAGAACCGGTCTCTTGTATCGAGGTGTGTTATCCAAACGCTTGCGACTGCAAAGAGGGACACGTGCTGGATCAAAATATAAACAAATGTGTTCTACCTAAACAATGCAGTAAGTTTCCTTTTAAACATAAATCACGTATAAAAAGTCCTCATTATGTTTTAACATACCACTATTGTCAGTTATGATGTGGCAGTCGGTGGCTTACCACCACAAAAAGCAGGGAAAGGATTCCCAGGCGAAAAATAAATCGACAGTACCTAAACGTGGCAGATCTTTTTGTACACTTCAGTAACCATCAAACTTTCCATTTTAAATAAAAAGATATTAAAAATAAACATTACATCTCTAATATAATAAACAAAACATATTTTAGCACCCCAATGTGGACCAAATGAGCAGTACGACGAATGCCCCTCTTCATCATGCCTACCCCGAAACTGTTCTCAATTAGGATACCCATTACCTTGCTCTGGACCCTCAAACTGTACTGAAAAGCCTTCGTGCGTCTGTAAAGACGGATATTTCCGTGATGAGAATGGTATTTGCATACCTCAACAAGAATGCCGTGAGTATAATTAATTATCATATATAATTATTATATCTTTATCATCAGTGAAGCAAAAAATTCTGTGTTTTATAACAACACATCATAACAGCTCATAAGCAATGTTTTAGTTGAGTCGAATGGCCTTCAGTCTGTTTGTCAGCTGGTATGACTATTAAAATAATAAAATAAGATGGCCTCCACCGATACCGGGAATCCCCTTTTAAATATTTCTGCATAATGTTTTGTGTTAAATAAAATTTCTGAAGTTAAAATGGTTTACCAAGCATGTTAATCGAATCAACATTTAATTGCCAGCCTCGTGCGGTGGTGACCCAAACGCACAACCGGGTTGCGGTGGTCACTGTGGGCGACGGTGCTCTACCTACAACAAAGGCCCCACTGTTTGTCCAGCAATATGTTATTTGAACGCATGTGATTGTAAGGAAGGGTATGTTTACGATGACAACCAAGGAATATGCGTCCTCCCTGAACAATGCAGTAAGTACCTTCACAAGGTAAAATGTCAATTACTTTGACACAATACTTAGAAATTAAGTGATACAATGCGTAACCTGATTTCAGCACCTGCTTGCGATAATGACGAAGTTTACTCAGAATGTATAAATGGTGGGTGTCAGGCGAAAAATTGTTCTCAATTAGGGAAGCCAGTACCATGTATTAAAATGGATCCCAAATATTGCATTAAGGGATGTCTTTGCAAAGAGGGTTACTTGCGTTTGGAGAACGGTGTTTGCGTTCCGAAAAATGAATGTCCACGTAAGTATAGAAGGAGAAATAAATTGAAATGTTTAATACTAATAACATGTGTTTTTAATTATGCATTTTTTTTAATGACTTATTATATGATGGTGTGTTTTCAAAATATAAAACCTATATTAACTGCTTTAACTGCTTAAAATTTATACGAACATACCTACTTACTAACATATTATAATTTAACCAAAGACGAAGAAGTTATTTGATAATGCTTAATAATGCTGATTTACTTATTATTTATCTATTTATTCTAAGATTTTTTTTTGACGTGACAACGTACCTATATATTATAATTCGATAGAGCCGGCTGCACGCACGAAAAAACATGACTCATGCGGCGTTACCTCGCTCTGAGGCGTTCCATGTAAGGCTTGAAGTGCAAGCGAGAGCGCGGAACGAGCGACAAAGACGCACAATCGGCCTTTGCGTTCGGCAGCGTTCGACATCCGTCTCTCTCCTACTTGAGTGAGCGATGCAAGCCGTTGTCACGTTCAACTATCGTCAGTAAACCGACTTTACAGACAACCAATTTTTTTTACTAATTTTATTGTTGATGGTGATTGAACCTGGATTTTGTATGAATATAATCTATATTTTAATGTGCATCTAGATAACAAGATACCTAAAACGAGCCTCACTAAAACACTAAACCATAAAAAAAACCATTATTTACAGCTCCCCACTCTGAAGCACTCTCGAATAATATTTACAGGTTTGGACTTTTTACGGGTTACATGAAAACATAGTTGAACGAGTGCAAAATATGTTTCCGGAGTCTTCTAGCACATGTTGAGAAATTTCATTATTCCTTGCGGCTTTATACCGACCGTCTAAAGTGTTTCCGATTTTTTCACTCAGTAGCAGCTGAAACTTCCTGAACCTTTAATTTCAGTACAAGCTGTGCAACAATGGTGTCGATTGAAGCAAATTTGCCCGTCTAAGTATCTGCAAACTGTTCAACGTTTGAACATATTAAAAAAAACTGTTTTCTATTACAACTTTTTTCTACTATTACTTTTTTATTGTTTTATTTTAAAGTTATTGATTTTTGTGAATTAATTTTAGTTATTTAACTTATCCAAGCATTAAAATTCTATCTTTATTTAATAGATATATTCGTATATTCTGATTCTTCGTATTTAGATAACTAAACACGTCTCTATAGGTGATTTAGTTATATACAAACTAATGTACTATAATTGTTTACAATCGAAAATAAATGATTTAACTTATTATTCCTTCAAGAGGCATTTTAATGAAAACTATCAAAGCAATATTTTCTATCTTTCAGAGCCACAATGTAAAAAGAATGAAGAATACTCCGAATGTCCATCAGGGGTATGCAGACCACAAAAATGTAATGAACTGGGTTTCCCGGTACCTTGTCCAGATGCACCTCAGGGTGGTTGCACAGATGAGCCTGCTTGTATATGCAAAGAAGGATTTTTGAGAAATCACAAAGGCGATTGCATTCCTCAAAATAAATGCCGTAAGTACAACCTTAAATAGAATACCTACTATTTATTGAAATACATAATTGAATTTAATAAACGGTTATAATTCCATAATTTAGCTTCCTGCGGTGGTGATCCAAATGCAATCTCTGGCTGCGGCGTGTACTGCAATCAACATTGTTCTGATTTAAATAATAAAGAGCCTCGTGGGTGCATACTTATATGCTACCCAAACAGCTGTGACTGCAAAAAAGGGTACTATCTGGATGGTAATGTCAACAAATGCGTTCGCCCAGAACAATGCAGTAAGTATTTAAAGATTTCTCACTACATGTTTTATAATTATATTAAAAAATAATTAATATTGATTAGATTACTTGATACAAATTCGGTAACTATGTCATGTATTTCAGCAAAACAATGTGGCAACGATGAAGTTTACTCGGAGTGCATCAATGGTGGTTGTCAACCCAAGAATTGTTCTCAACTAGGTAGTCCTGTAGCTTGCCGTAAAATTGATCCTAAATCTTGCATAAAGGGTTGCCTCTGCAAAGAAGATTATTTGAGACTTAATAACGGAACATGCGTACCAAAGGAAGAGTGTCCTTGTAAGTAGTTAACCCAGCCGTTGAAAATATGTTTACACGAAGAATAGTGACGCAATATGCCGTATTTTGTAAATAGGACAAAGATTAGTTTGCATGAATTTGTTTTAATACATTTGAGTTTTGTTGGTGGCTCTAGATATCAAAGATTTTGTTATTTAGCTCTGCTTAGTTTGAATTCAGATTCCAAACCAAAGGTGAAAAGATATATCGTACATTTTTAGTAGGATTATTTTTGCGATAATAACGTATTAGCTGATTTATCGTAAAATTATCCTTATAGTACAATGTGGCAAGAATGAAGAATACAATGCGTGTCCAGCGTTATCATGCAGGGCACTTAACTGTTCTCAACTTGGGAATCCAGTGCCATGTCCTTTCGTACCAGCTCATTTCCAGTGTACCTCAGGACCAGCATGTATCTGTAAAGATGGATATCTAAGAAATGACAGAGGAATTTGTGTACCTGAAAACAAATGTCGTAAGTTTCCTGTTCAGATGTAAGCAAATCAGTTTTAGACAGAACTTGCAGCATATCATGTGACATAAATTTTTATATACGCCATCTGTGAAAACATCTGAAGATACACTTTCAAATAAAAGCATACAGAAATTATAAACTTGACTTTGTAAATTTACTTAAAAAAAACTGCAGACTAAATTACAAAACATACCTTTATCATTATATACTCACTCAGCTAAGCATTAAAATGTTTGTCCTATTTAAGAATCGAACTCTTATAATATATCGCAAATATGTATTTAATCAATAATAGAAAGATATAGAAAGGTTACAGAGATGACCAAATTATTTTCAGTGTCATGTGGTGGAGACCCCAATGCCCAACCAGGCTGTGGTGGTTACTGTGGAAGAAAGTGCTCAGATTATAACAAGGGACCAGTTGCTTGCACTCTTGCGTGTGATGTGAATGGTTGTGATTGCAAAAAAGGATACGTGTTCGATGAGATTGTTCAGAAATGCGTCAAACCTAAGCAATGCAGTAAGTATATTATGTAGTTCTAATAAAATTTTAACAAATACAAATCCGTCTCCAATTTTCTCATGGATACCATTGTCAGAACTGGGAAATTTAAAAGGGACACAGGAAGCACTAGCTTACTAATAAGTTCAGCGGTAACACAAGAAAAGGAGTCAAATTGCGAACCTCCACCGTTTTTGAAGTCGGTTAATGACGAAATTGTTCAATCATTTAACACAAAGTAATGTGTAGTATGTATTTACATACTTTAAACGTCAGGACCAAATATAAACTCGGCGAATCACGATGAATATACTACATAAACTATGAATACAATAAAGTAGTAAAAGGTATTTTATAAGCTTTAAAAATAAATAAATAAATCAATATTAATAAAGTAGATAAATAAATATTAATAAAGTAGTAAAAGGTATTTTATAAGCATTATTACTAATAATATTATGTTTCAGCCCCAGTATGCAGTGATAACGAAGTTTACTCATCATGTTCCCAAGGAGAATGTAGAGCCCAGAATTGTACACAGTTAGGAAAATCAATAGCATGTCCAAAAATTGATCCCAACTACTGTAAAAAGGAATGTATATGCAAAGAAGGATATTTGCGGAATGGGGATGGAGTCTGCGTACCAGAAAAAGAATGTCCTGGTATGTCATAAAATATTTCATCAAATCCATTATTATCCTTATTTAATTTCAATGTACAATATGCCATGTGAGCATAAACGTGGGTTAAAATCCCATCTAGAACAACCATTAATAAATAAATATTCTGGGACAGCCACACACGGCCAATCAGATTCCAAACTAAGTGGAGCCTGAGCAATTTGGTTACCTACTTTTAAATAAATACTTATATAGATAAAATTACCTAATTTACCGATTTTTAATAGCTCAATGTAGGAAACCTCATGAAGTTTACGACCCTTGTCCACGCACTTGTCCACCTCAAACGTGTGAAGCCATCGATAAAGTTTTCCCATGTCCACTCACGCCTACTGGTACAGCATATTGCAAAGGCGACTGTGTATGTGAAGACGGTTACTACCGAAACAAAAACAAAGAATGCATCTCCAAGAAAGATTGTTGTAAGTTTTATCGCAATATCTTTAAATTAATATAATTATATTCTGGATCATACAACAGCTAATGTGATGACCAACCTAGCAGAGCATATATGGATTCGGTAATCCTATTGCTAATATACAACTTTAAAATACGAAAGATGATACATATATTTCCCAGACGTGTTAGGTAAATCAAATATAATTATAGTAGTTTTCTTGTTTCGTTATAACAAAGCGAGCGAAAACGAGCAGGATCCACGGACAAAATACATTTGTTTTCTTTTTCAGTAAAATGTACCGGTCCCCACGAATTCTTCTCCTGCGGCAGCGCCTGCGATAACGAGTGTTCCAAGATCAATAAACAGAACAGAACCAATTGTCCTATCATCAACATAGTCTGTAACAAAAAATGTTATTGTGAAAACGGATATGCACGCGATAAAAACGGCATATGTATACCCACCAAACAGTGCGAAGGTAGTTATGAATAATTTTACTTACATTCTTCTTCTTTAATAACTAAGCCTTTAAATCCTATAACGCTACTAACTGCTAAAACCAACAAAACTGCTAAAACACCAAACCTCCATTGCTTAAGGACCAGATGATCCTTCGTAGTACTAAATTATATGTTTTCTTTTAGTATCATGCGGTGGTGATCCAAATGCGGTATCTGGTTGCGGTGTAAACTGCAATAAACATTGCTCCGATTTGAATGGAAGAATCAGGCCATGTCCTAAAATATGTCGTGTTAATGGCTGTGACTGCAAAGAGGGGTATTATTTCGACAACAATTTTGGCAAATGCGTTCTTCCTAAGGAATGCAGTAAGTATTTATTTAATATTGTGCATCCATAAAGATATAAATTGAACTAGCTTCTGCCCGCGACTCCGTCCGCGTGGAATAGTTTCTTTGGGCTAAGGCTAACTTTCAACTCCCTTCGTTTACGTAGAAGGATGGTCTCGCAGAGGTAACTGATGACTGCACGCGTCGGCCCGGCACGTAAGGCGCGCGCTGTACTTAATATAATTATTTTGCTGCAATGTTATTTTAAATTTGCGATATCTCCTAAGATATTCATTGAAATCCAATGATGTAAAAGACAATTTTGTTTTAAATTAAATACTTGTGATGAATAAGGTATTTATTTGGATAAGGATTAATATCATCTTTATAAAAACACCTTCACAAATAATGCTTAATTTTGACGTGACAACGTCTTATAAATTGGTTTGCCGGGTGACACTTCAAGAAACTGCGTTACGCTCCGCTCACGTTATGTGCTCACAATGAGAGCGAGTGAGAGGCACGCGTCCCTTCCACTCGGGCATGGTTAGCCCGCCTAAGAGCGAGAGAGACAGACATAAAAAGTGAAAGGCACGCGTCCCTTGCGTCGTTGTCACGTAAAACTTTCGCGTTTAAAAAAAAAATGGTCACAGTAAGCCAACCTTAACAGATAGACATATGCTATCGCGGACTTTTTTTTAGAACTTTTTAAGGGAAACAATTTTGTACTACATCATTTTATCGAAACTTTAACCATTTACGCAGCGTACGCAGCGGAAGCCCTCAAAAGGAAATAGAAACTCCCGATTTTGAAACATTCTTCATTGGTGCTCCGCTCCTATTCGTCGTAGCGTGATGATATATAGCCTATAGCCTTCCTCGATAAATGTACTATCTAATGGCGAAAGAATTTTTCAAATCGGACCAGTACTTTCTGAGATTAGCGCGTTCAAGCTAACAAACAAACAAACTCTACTCCTTTATAATATTAGTATAGATTGTCACTGAATTGCTTAGGATCTACTCTTGTTCTATAGAAACTTTTAATACTCTTACAGCACCAGAATGTGGCAAAAACGAAGTTTATTCTTCCTGTATCCAAGGCGAATGTAGACCACTAAACTGTACGCAATTAGGAAAATCGTTACCATGTCCAAGAATTGATCCTAAATATTGTAAAAAGGGATGTCTTTGTAAACAAGGCTATGCAAGGTCTGATAATGGAACTTGTGTACCGGAAAATGAATGCCCATGTAAGTTATAATTTCCTATTTATACAGTTATAAAACGTGTAAGGAATTATACAATGTTTATAGAAATGGCGAACACTATCTCAAACATTTTTGAGCTTTATGAGATGTAACTGAAATAGTACAAAAAAGCACTTCATAAGTAATTAATCAAAGTAATTCACATCATCAAAAATTATAGACAACTAAATAATCGCCGCGTATATTTAAAAGCAGATTAACACGTTGTGTTCCTTAAGGCTGTTTTAATATTTATGGATTTTGACAGCTCCATGCCAAGGACCTCATGAAGTGTATGACACCTGTCCAATTGATTGTCCACCTAATACCTGTGATGCTCTGTTGAGACCACCCCCGTGCCCAGCACCTATACCAGATTTAATAAACTGTCGCGGTAGATGTCAATGCGAAGAAGGCTATTTCAGAAACAAGCTTGGTGAATGCATCACTAAGGACGAATGCTGTATGTAATATACTTTTAATAATTGATGGTGGTCTTAAGTCTCTGGACTACTTAAAAATACTTGACCTTAATTATTAGTTAAATCTATTATATGGTTTTAGATCAGTGCCCTGACCCACATGAGTACTTCTCCTGCGGCAGCGCCTGCGACAACGAGTGCTCTAAGATCAATAAACAGAACAGAACTAACTGCCCCATCGTCAACATAGTCTGTAACAAAAAATGTTATTGCGAAGATGGGTATGCTCGTGCTAAAGACGGCAAATGTATTCCTATCGATGAGTGTAAAGGTAAATATTCAACTACTCAATTGTTATTCTTACGTTTACGTTACGTACTGAAATTAATGAATAATAATGTTCCAGCTCCTCAATGCGGTAAAGATGAAGTATATGTTGAATGTCCGTCATCAACATGCCAACCACAAAACTGCTCTCAACTTGGATATCCAATAGCCTGCCCAGATCTAGATCCTAATTCATGCCCAGACGAACCGGCTTGTCTATGTAAGGATGGATATCTCAGGAATAAGAAGGGCAAATGTATACCGAAGGAACAGTGTCGTAAGTTAAATTGTTAATTCATTTTATTTCAATGAAAGTCGAAATTTTTTTCTATCTACCTTGCCGGTAAATCTTACTGCCTTGATAAAAAAACGTGAAGGTTTGAAGATAATTTGATGTAAGCATTCAAATATAGCTGTATATTACCCGGATTTAATATAACTAGAATATATTTGTAAATCCGAGAAAAGTGTGGCGGAAGCTAGTAAAAAATTGATATATTTTCAGCATCGTGTGGTGGTGATCCGAATGCTCAATCTGGTTGTGGAGTTAACTGCTTAAAACATTGCTCGGATTTGATTAAGCCTCAAGGATGCAAAAAGATATGCTATCCAAATGCATGTGATTGTAAAGAAGGATTATTTTACGATGATATCGCCCGGAAATGTGTCATTCGTGAGGATTGCAGTGAGTATTTCTTTAAACTACATCAACTTTCGGTGTCATAATATATTTATATGAAGGTACTCGAAGGTACTTACTTACTTAACTCCATAGCAAAATCTGAGTATGTCAACTCAAAGCTTTATTAGCTGTATAATAAATAAATTCACATCATTTTTATTAATAGCCGAATATAAAAATTTTATGTTTCTACAGCACCAGCCTGCGGAGAACATGAAATTTTTGAAAAATGTCCCAACAGTGTATGCCAACCGCAGAATTGCTCACAAGTAGGCTTTCCGTTATCTTGTGATTCTATAAAACCTGGGTCATGTTCAGGACAGCCTAGTTGTATCTGTGAATTTGGATATGTAAGAGATAGCAAGGGTAAATGTATCCCTAAATATGAATGTCGTAAGTATCAAATTAATGTTTTTAATTTTGTTGGTTTAAATTATTTTATCGATTATACCTTATTAAGAGATATTTTTTACAAATAATCTTATATAATACAAAATTAACAGTTACATTGAACGCACCAGCACCAGCTGAAAAGTACTGAAATCGAAATACCTATTTGAAAATTTAAAAGTTTTATTAATTACATTCGCTACAAGAAACTACAGATCTATATTTAATTTATGTACCTTCAAAAAAATTTATGAAAACTGAATCTTTGGTGTGTTAATATTTATAATATTTTCTCTTAACAAACATCTGGTGCTGATCGGGTTTAAAAATAATATTACAGCATCGTGTGGTGGTGATCCTAATGCAAAGGGAGGTTGTGGTGTGAACTGCAACAAACGTTGTTCCGATCTTAATAAAAAGCCAGGCGCCTGCATCTTGCTGTGCTATCCAAATGGCTGCGATTGCGACGAGGATTATTATTATGATGATAATATCAAAAAATGTGTCCTGCCAGAAAAGTGCAGTAAGTAATTCATTGACAAAATATTGTACTGAAACAATATGTTGGAACCGAATGTTTTGTGGGTTTTAACTTGTCAAAGTGATAATAATCATGTAGAGGTAATCGTGCATTTTTTATCTTATTTAGCGCCGACCTGCGGAGCTGATGAAGTTTTCTCAAGCTGTATAAACGGTGGATGTAATAAGAAGAACTGTTCGCAAATAAATCAACCACAAATTTGTATCGATCCAATAAAGTGCATACCAGGTTGTCTTTGCAAAAAAGGATATTTAAGAGCTGATAATGGAACTTGTGTACCAGAAAACAAGTGTGAGCGTAAGTATCAATTTAAAAAATGTTATTGAATATATGTACCTACTTGTTAACTTGTTTATATATCTATCTATTTGTTTCTAGTTACCTGTACCAAGCCGAACGAAGAATACGACCCATGCCCACCCTCGTGCCCACCACAAACTTGTGAGAGTATCAACCACATATATCACTGCCCCTTCATCCCAGCAAATAAAACAGCTACAGACTGTACAGGGCAATGCCGATGCAAATCTGGGTTCTTCAAAAATAAAAAAGGAGAATGTATATCCAAAAAGAATTGCTGTAAGTGGTATTTTAATAATTCAATATAGTTATATTAAGTTGTCTTTGGTCTAGTAGGTTGTCAATACATATTTTAATGTTGCAGTGAAATGTACTGGACCAAATGAATACTATTCATGCGGCAGTGCTTGCGATAATGAATGTACTAGTTTATACAAGCAGAATCAGACCCATTGTCCTATCAAGAATAAAAAATGTACTGAGCAATGTTACTGCGACGATGGCTACGCTCGCAACGAAAACAATACTTGTATACCCATTGAAGATTGTCCAGGTACTCTCCAAATACTGCGTAACATTTTATTTTATAAAAGTTAACTTAAATCAATAGAATATAATACTACTTTTTACTACTAATTCCCATGTAATGGGAATAAAGAAAATTAGCATTGATCTCAGCCTTGAGAGGATTAAAGTGCAACTACTGCTTTAACTACTAGAATTTGGTCTGCTTATGAGATGCGCCATGCCCGGCGGCTTGAGAGTCAGGCTCACTAACCACACAGCCGACCGGTCTGTCAGTATATTAGCATTTGATGACCCATTATTCATATTTTACATAATAATAAATGATACTATTTCTTATTTCACAGCACCAGTTTGCGATGAAGACGAAGTATATGACGTTTGCGTCAACGGTGGATGTGGTAAGCAGAATTGTTCCCAAATCGGAGAACCAGATCTTTGCATTGACCCTGTCGAGTGTGAAGACGGCTGTCTCTGTAAGAGTGGATACTTGAGGGATGATGACGGTACATGTGTTCCAGAAGACGAATGTGATGATGACAAAAGTAAGCAAATAATTGTATATATGACTTTAACCCCTTTTGAACATCAATTTCACTTATTTTTATTTTATTTCTTTATTTGGGACAATTAACAGTAATACAGAACCTAGTTAAACAGTGACACATAGTTCATTGTTAGTAATTATTTTCATGTTAGATGTAATTGATTGCATCGATAATTTAACTACAGCACCAATATTCTCAAATAATATCGACCTTAAAAAATATTGAATTATTGTCGAGATGATTAATAGTGGTGCATGTGGACGTGACCACACTATTGACAATAGACATATCTTTATATGACATCACAGACAGAACAGACAGGCAAAACTATAAGTAAAATTAACAGATGTATATGTACAATGCAATCATCATAGTCATTATAACACATAATAAACTACGAATGCGGTAAAAGCCAGGTATAGGTATTCATTTGTATGTTTTAATACAAGATGGAAACAGTACAAAACAGTTTCCCGTTAGCTTCGCGGAACTCTCGACAGAGGTCTGAGCAATAAGTATCAGTAATACCTAACTCATATATAAATTGTCGGTATGTGTATTTAGCCTTCATTCAAATCAATAACTAGTTTTGCTTGAAACATGTCAAAGTTATTATCTACTTTACACATTGTTGTTACTGTGTTGTTCATCATGTCAGAAGGTATAAAACATAATTGTTTTTGGTAGTATTCTTAATCATAAAACTTACTTCTAAAATTTGATGGTTAACCATTAAAGAAAAAATGTTTCAGTATGTCCAGAGCCGGACACCACTACGACCCCTCCCCCCACCACAACCCCGGAACCAGATAATGGAAAAGCACTAGAAAATCTTCAAAAAGGAAATATAGCTTATACTGGAGAATTCTTTTATGTAAGTTAGAGTAATATTATTTCGTCTAATATCTAGGTACTAGGTACTCGTATTAGTATATCCTTCTTTGTTGATTTCTTAAAAAAAGGATGTTTAAATTTGGTCGGAGGATAACAGATAAAGATATTACTTATAAACCCACCTTTCTTATTTCTCAATTGTATCTTTAAATTTCAGCAAGAATATCTAAAGAGCAACGGCAAAAGCTTTGTCACATCACCTTTCTCTGTCCTGATACCGCTGGGTCAACTTGGATATTTCGCACAAGGAAAAACATACGATCAAATCATGGCAGCTCTTAACCTTGAAACAAAGTCAGATGTGAGTACAAATATCTATAGTATTTTTTTTTAATTTATAGACATTATAGGCATAGAGGCATATGTAATAATATATAGGTAACTTTCTTAAAATATTTTGTTTTCAGATATTGAATGCATTCCCATCGTTGATCAAGAACTATCAGACACAGCAGGATGTTGTTTTTGAATTGGCTTCTAAATGTTTTACAAACGACGAATACCCAATCACTGACAAATTTTTAGAAATAACTAGTAAATATTTCTTCTCTGAAGCTCAAGAGGTAGATTTTAGTAAACCACAGGAAGTATCGGATACTATCAACAAATATGTAAGTAAAGGTCCTCATTAAATTTTAAGCATCAATTAGTAGCAGGTACCTAATTTACAACAATTTATTTATACATATTAAAATAAGTATTATTATAAATTTTATATTTAAATGAAAAGACTATTTATATTTTTCATATTAAGTAACTATTATTTTAACAAATCACAATGTTACTCAAGTAGTCTCATCATCATATAAGCTATAAGACGTCCACTGCCGAACATAAGCATACCACATGCAGACGATTAGTTAAATATATCTTTGTCTAGGTAGATAAAAACCAAATATTCAATTTGCAGGTTGCGGACAAAACACATGATAAAATACAAAACCTGGTAGCACCATCTATGTTCAATAGAGATACAAGGCTAGCTTTGGTCAACGCTGTTTATTTCAAGGTGAGCAAGTAGTACCTATATCTAAGTTAATTTACCCATTGTCCTCGTATATTCATATAAAACATTGAATTGCTTTCAGGGTAACTGGGTACATCAATTTAATGAGAACAAAACTAAAACTGAAGACTTCTATGTAACAAAGACTGATACTGTGCCAGTTTCAATGATGAACTTAAAGACCTCATTCAGATATGGAGAGAACGATGATGCACAAGTACAGTAAACATTACTAGCCCTTAGTTTTTATATATCTAAAAGTAAAATAGTTCTAATAAGCTTTCTCATGATTTCAGTTCCTCGAGCTTCCATACAAAGGTGGTAATTTCACCTGTTTAATAGTTTTGCCCAAGGAAATAGATGGTTTGGCGTCAGTTATTGAGAAACTTAGGAAAAGCGAGACATTTGATCAAATAAATGAGAACTTAAAATATGAGCAAGTAAATGCTCGTATTCCACGATTGAAAATAGAGACGACGATTGATTTAGGTGAATTGTTCAAATTGGTAAGTAGTATGATATAGTAAAATCTTGAAGCATCTTTAATGAACAAAAGTGTCATAATAAGTCATTTACAAAAAATATATTTATCACTCCATCTAATTTCAGACCGGTCTTGGACAGTTGCCAAATCCGGAATCGAATGACCTTAAAGGAATAATAAAAAATGATCAGCCAATCTACATGTCAAAGGGTGTACAGAAGGCTTTTATTGTAGTGAATGAAGTAGGGACAGAAGCGGCGGCAGCCAACGGTAAGCTTAACTTATTAAATCTCTGCTATTATAAATCAATCAATCAGAATTCATATAATCTAGTCAAAACATTTATAGTTTTAGAACATTTACTGCTATGTTGGATACTTACTAGCATAGTATTGTTGCAATTCTTGAAGAGTATAACTTTAAGATTGAATACTAAGATACTTAATAATGAAATACTTTTAGCAGTAATAATACACACTCTGAGTTTACCTTTACCTCCACCAAATACGTTTACGTTCCATGCAAACCATCCATTTGTTTTCTTTATAAAACTTCAAGAAGTCATTGTTTTCTGTGCAGTTTTTAACAAATAAGGTGATATATTTTCTTAAACTTAATGAAGATGATTTTTTTTTAATGCTTATCTCTGCCCACGGAATGATTTTCCTATTTAAAAGTAGAGTACCTCTAGAGTTGGGAGATCAGGGTATTAATATATAAGTATTTTTACCAAATTTCAGCTATAATAGTGGGTGTAACATCAGTTTTTCGACCAAAACCACAAGAATACCAGTTTAATGCCAATCATCCTTTCGTATTATACATTAAACTTAATAGTAATCCAATATTTTGTACAGTATTTACGGGTGACAAACAATAATGTGAATCTATAAACTCGATTAAAAGCTGTGGTTAACCTTTAAACGTTTTTTTTTTTTATTTCCACTTAATTCGATCTTGCGGAGACGCTAAAAATACATTTCTTGAATACTTCAATCACAAACAGATGTCGATATTCGTTCTTACATACCTACATAAAATGTATTTAAGTAATACATACAGCATACCGGTTGGGCTAGAAGTTTTTGACTCATAGATTTTGATTTGTACTTTCCTTGATCGTTAAAATACTTATATGGACTTTTAGAAATTAAAAAAATTAATGTTTCAGCTATTATATTAAAAACTCGGATGCTCGCACGACCATCAAAGAAAGAGATCACATTCAATGCAAATCACCCATTCGTTATTTATATAAAATTCCTTGAAAATATAATATTCTGCGCAGTTTTTACTGGATAAGGTGAAATTTCTAATAAATAGCTTCCTAAATGTTGTAATATTGTTTGAATTTTTATATAGCGAAGAAAACTTGTTTAACCAAAATTAATCATATTATATAGCTTTAACTGTGTTTATTTATGTAAATGGGGCGATTGGAGTAGCTATTAGATAGGAAGTACTAACTTCTAAACCCACGACCTGCAGAGTTGTGGGTTCGATACCCACTAGAACATAAAATAATTAAGATATACCTATATTACTATATATTTTATAAAAATATTGTTATGTCACTTATCTGGTTATCTTATTTCTAAAACGGAAACTAACCAATCTACTCACACAAACTTGTTACATGTAATAAAATCCTTGTTGCACACTTTTTATAGTTGATTAGCTACTTAGTCATATAATGTCGTTTAGATCGTGATCGAGTAAACCCATCTCGAATAGAACACGAATAATATAATCTAGCCTATACCTACTATATACTATTTTCAGCTCTGATATTTACAACTACAGCTGTTTTGGCACCACCAAAGACGTACGAGTTCAATGCAAATCGTCCCTTCATATTGTACATTAAACTAAATAAGAATCCAATATTTTGTACAATATTTACCGGTGTCAATTGAGGTGAATTTATTGACCAAATAAAAACTAATCCTGCTTACCTACAAATTGGTTGGGGTTAACGAATGTTTTACGGAGATGGAAATTAACAAGCATGTTATATTAATGTACCTATTTCGTTTTATGTACCTATATATAACTCTTAAACATTTTTGTCAGCATTTTAACTTGCATTTTAGAAGACTTTCTTTTCTTTTTGTAACTTTTTTTTTATTAAGATCATGTCTGAGAATTTATTTTAACAAAATCTATTAAGGAGTTATGCATTGTGTTAATAAAAGAATAAATTTATAAGCCATAGGCTTTAAAAAAAGAACTTTTTTTTTATACCACGACGGTGGCAAACAGGCAAACAAATCCTTCCACGTCTCGAGTATAAAAATGTTAAACACTGTTTCAGCTATTATTGGCGCTAGTGCTGCTTCGGTGTCGGAAATGCCTATAGTATACGAATTTAATGCTAATCGACCATTTGTTTATTACATATTGCTTAACAGTCCAATATTCTGTGGAGTTTTTGAAGGTGTCTAAGAAGGTGATTAATATTGAAAATCATTATACAAGTATCTTTAGGTCACAAGTCAAAAATAAATGCTTAAGTTTGGGATACAATTCATAATTTTTGTTTAAATCTTAATACTAGATTAACCGGACCAAATATCAATAAATCTCATGAGTGTTGGTGCGATCAACTACGGTGGTGGTATTTTATTCATGTTTAATATCTATTTTATATATTAATTATCGTTTGTTTTTGTGACTAATAAAATTATTGTATGGTTAATTATAATATATATTTAAATGGACGCTAACAACTGATTTAATTGACGAGAGTCACTAATATTATAACGAGAAAAGATTTGATTTTTGTTTGTTATAGGCTCAGAAAATACTGCACCGATTTGCACAATTCTGATTATTAAAACATTTTTAATAATTAATTAAAATAAACAAAAATATTGATGTTGTCAGCGTCTTAACTTAATGAGTATCAGATATTATAATAGGTATTATATTTTTCTTTCAGGAACCCTACTAAACATCTTCTACTGTCATTTTTGGGATAAAAATAGTTTCTTTCCGAATTACAAATTACCGACAAATTCAAACAATTGTTTTATTTTGTACCTGAATTCACTACAGAAATTAAAAATAAACCCCTGATAATAAATATATTTTTTGAGAAATTCAAAATAATATCTGATAATTATGAATGCACCTTTTTTTTTTTTTTGTTTTTTTTTTGATGACCCAGGGGAATCCTCATAGGATACCCGGCAGCTCCGGGGGGAGCCGCCGGGTTATGTGGTGACTCACCGGCACAGAAGGTGCCGGTGCCTACCCACTAAACCCCTGGGGTTCCAATGACGCCTCGGCGCCGCGTGGCGGGGCTGCGGGACACGCGTAAGCCTTACAACCGCATGCCCCGCCGGCGCAGCTCGGCTTTACAAGGCCGAGCCCGTCTCCGGGGGGCGGGACTCACAGTGCGAAGAACACACGTGTGAGTCCCGAATTATGAATGCACCTAATACAACAAAGCGTGACAAATGACTAAAGTTTACTGTTGGACGCTACATAACTTGAACATGAATAATCATAGTGAATAAACATTTGAAATGTTGTTTACCCGGGCTAACAAACGACTATATTACCGCACCCCATAATCTGCCCATAACCCTTAACAATATATTAATGAAGTAATTGTATCCACAAAGTACAAATTATGGTTCATTATGACAGATACCAAAGACAGGTCTACTGAGGGACTAGTTTCCAATTAACAGGTATTAGTGAGGTCCCTCAGGGATAAGAATATCGACTGGAGCGGATCAAATGAAATTACAGGCTAGATCCCACTTATCCCCACAAAACCCTGGATAATCTGTTAAAGGAACGAAGTTATGGTTGGCCGACATGAAAATTAGATGATGTTTGTTCGGTTATTTAATGGAATTTTATTAGGATGTAAAGGAATAATTTAGTTTATATTTCAACGTTTAGGTATATGTTATTTGTGAAAATGTATTATATAACGCTATTAAATGTATGATTTCACTTATGTACCTACCTACATTGATGAACATAATACCTATATTTTGATAAGAAATTGAAGTTTCACAGATATCTTGATGACACAGAATTTACTTTAATAGAAACTAAGGTTATTTAATGTTGCTATTTGAAATATCTATCATACATATCTGAACATACGTGAGAAAAACATTAACTTTAAATATTTATAAAGTTAACTAATAGCTAGCCATGCCGACTTTTATTCAATTAAGTCAATGGACATGATACTACGGAATTGGAAATTTGGTTGAAATCACAACAGAATCGTCCTGATTCCCACCGAATAAAATTTTTTCAGCCACAGTTCGTGTCGTATAAGATCAATTACTTGGGAATGTATCGGATTCGAAGTAATTTATCACGAAGGCACGGCTGGCTCCCTTGAGAATCCTATATTGATGATTTAATTAAGCAGCTACCCTCAAACTTGTGTATTAGGACGTTCAGGGCACGCGATCGTACGAGAATGTTGTCCGTTACATTGGAATTTGTAATTAAGAACAACGTCTTGGAACAAAATCTATTTACGAAGTCTACTGAAGTATTTTATCTCGTTCGTTGCGGTCTACGCAAACATCGCAGGATGTGGGAAAGTCGAAAGTTCCTACACATTCCTATGGTTGTTTACGGCCTACAACAAGGTTATTGAATTCAATGAATATTCTGGCCAGATTAAATTACGTGGTTTAAATTAAGTTTTGGTAGGAAAGTTTTGTCTCAATATCCACTACTAGTATATTAAATAAAGTTTTTTACACTGTTTTTTTACACTAGATTTTAAATTGGTATGATTTCTAAATTGTATGAGTGTTTCTTTTCATCTTTAAAAGAATCAAGAAAATTTAAATATAAGTAATTTGTTCAGCATTTTCATTTATTGATGAATTTCAATATTAAGGCTTAAAAATAAAAAAATATATATTATATACGTTAATATATAAGTAGGTATATATAACTTGTCCAACAACAGATTTTAAGGTTTACTCTGTATGCCACGTACTTTATTACGCACTATAATGAGTCTGAAATCGACATTCAACTTACTAAACTGTGTTGCAAAGGGACATTTTACTCATTTTTTCAAAGAACTTCACATTTAACATAGATCCTTTTTACTCTTTAACTCCTTCAACTAAGCTAAAAGCGCTTGCATAATTAAGTGTTGTTTTGCCACAGCATACAAGCCCTGGTTAATGAACCTTGAGACATTTCTTTGAGGGTATTTAATGTTAACTTACAAAGTGCATTTCTAAAGAACAATTTTTTTTCTGGTTCCTTGTTCCAACTTTGTTGGCGGGACTGTCTTATTAAAACGAGAAGGGTAAGTTGTTACGTTACTTTTATAACGACCATCATTACTAAACTAAATTATAAATGTTATGTATAAAACTTTTAATATTAAACATGGTAGAGTAAATGCAATAACGGGACACAAACAAAAGCTTTGCGGTGGCGATTAGACTAAGCTATGGTTACCTGCGGTTGACATTACAGTTTAAACGTTCAATTCTATTTTCAATAAATTCAACTACAATTTGTTAAAGTTATTCTAGAATACCTCATCCCTGGAATATGAATATTATTAGTACTTATAATATTATTGGAAGGTAATAAAATAAATAATATTTGTTTGTTTGTTATGAATAGGCTGCGAAACTACTGGTGCGATCTAAATAATTCTTTCACTACATGTTACATGAATATTTTCAAGTTAATTGAAAATTTAAATTATCTATTGCCGAGACAATATCTAATTAATTCCATCATAGAATAACAACAGTTATGCTTAGCTATATAAAAAGACATAAAATTATTTACTTTACCGATAAAAACATCGTTATCGATAACCTAGATTCCAGCATCGTTTTCTCAATAAAGCTACAAATTCAATTACCCAATGGCGTCAGCGAGGTAATATTGAATTTCATACTTTCAACAGGTAAAGCGAAACGAGTCGGGAAGTAAGACCAGTAAATTAGCTTCGGATAGCATCAAAGTTCCAGGAGAATTTAGTTCGACTTCATCGATCGAAGACCGTTGGTTCGCCAGTCCCCGACAAATTGATCCTATCGCGAGTCTACCGATGTTCATAGTTAGTGGTCCATAGTTCATTGTGAAATTCGCAAGCAGCAGAACTCTGACGGTCAACTAATTAAACGGGAGACCAATCTTTACCTTTCCTTCATAGTCGTAGATCCAGCGGAAGTTCCTCGCGATCTTGCTCGAAATTTTACTGAGAGCCATTGAATAAATAATAAATCAAAATTTTCAATCTTCCATTAAATTGATCAAATATTCGTTACATTTTGAAACGTATTTATAAGTTCTACCTATACCTACGTAAATTATTGAACAATTTGATCAGTAGGTACCTACTAAAATCTATTGATAAACAGTATATACCTATGATAAACTAAACCAGAAAATACATTGATATTACACAAGTCAGCTTTAAAAAATAATGTACCTAAATAAGATTTTTCTAGAGCCACTCTTCCTTTTCATAACATTTATCTTAGTTCACGAGGGCAAGCAAATTACTTTGCTACACGCAAAAGATCCTTACATCTCAAAGCGAGAGTTTCCATGAATAGAAGTTTTTTGGCAGCTGAAAATTGCGGCTGAATTTTTCAGGAACGTCATGTTATGTCAACAAAAGCAGGTATCCCATATTTTGTAAGGATATGTAGATTATTTGTTACGGTAATTGTCATGTATTTTGCATGCTCACTTCAGTAGCTTTGCAGACAAAGAACAATTAACATATTGTTGCTCAAACTGATATCGTTTAGCTAGGGATTGATCTGTCGCCGACGTGGCAATGCTCACTATATGCCACGTCGGGACTTAAAATATCTTCGATGAAATGTTTGGTTTCAATACTGAAATCTGCCCACCTCAAGCTTATGCCTTGAAGTGCCACAGATCATATTCTAGCTATCTTCGTTAGTTAAATTACCAAACTTTGTGTGAACTATTAACATTTGTTTGACGATTCACTCCCAACATTTTATTCACATAAAAGATATAAAGATACTAAATCTGCTCAAACGACATCACCATAAGCTTAACTTTAAATACAGAATACTGATTTGAACAAGTTAAATTTATACCGGAAAGACGTATAAAACCGCAGCTGATCCGGCGTTCACCCGGTGAAATCTTCACGGTTCTAAAGTCACGTACGACTTGTATAATATCTGTGAATTCAGTGGGACCATCTAAATTGGTAGCAGCCGGATAATAAACGGACCGGATACAGTAGAGTGAGAGGATTTATGAAACTAGATTCAGTATTAAAGTTGTCTGGCGTTGATACGTGCCGCGATGAAAGTCGAAATCATAATGGTACTGATAATTTATATTTTAAAAGCAAGTGGATCCGTGGAAATTATATTTCACTGGTTCTCTTGGAACAGTAAATTTCAAATAAAAGGTGTGCGGATAAAAGTCAATGATATAAACTCAGTTCACAGAAGCAGTTTTGTTTGATGTTTTTACATCTGTACTTGAATTAGGCTTTATATCAATATTACCTAAGTACCATTGAAAATTTAACCCTAACTGTTCAGTGTAACACTCCGACGGAGGAGTTCTATCAGCAAGACAGGCGGATACAGCTCGCTCACCAAATGTTCCGGAAGCACCAATATTTGTAGAGCTAACCACTGGAGAACATAAACATTTTTGTATGCCTGTATAGAAACCATAAAAGTTGTAGAATCTCTGTTCTGATTTGTGAATATTAAATTATGACTGGAAACTGTTGTCATTGTTCATTGTGACTTGATTTAGCTTTTGTTTTTTTTTTTTTTTTAAACTCCACGGGTACTCCATTAATTAAACCAAAATAATTGTTATTTAAAACATACATGTACCTAACATTATTTTAGTGAATAAAAGAAAATTACCAAAAAGCCTTTTTTCTAGAACATCTTAAAGTTGTATTTCTAAATGATTTATAGCTTCTTATATGGTTGTTTACAAACTTTGGAAGTAATCACTCCTCGTTGAATCCGGAATCACAAAACTCATAAACACTTTACCAATAGTTCGAGTCTATTTGTATAACATTAATGAAACATTTACCGTTCTTGCTATACTATAATGTGTATTGGATCTTATATGTATATAAGTAACACAACATATTGTTAATATATAGAAGCATTTCGAGCCCACGTAGCATTTAAGATTCAAAACTCCAAGTCATTTATTAATGTTAGTCCTAATATGACACTAATAAATGAAAACAGTCAGAAATTTATTACTTCCTCTACAGTTTGGACCATAGCTCGCACCTGCTCATGACATAATTAGTGACACAATGACCTTGGTCTCATTTCGCGTTCTATTAAGCAATTGGCTTAATAATGAATCTTTGTTGGATAAATAATAATATTTATTGTGATAAAAATAACTACTACTTTGTTACGTATTGTTTATTTTATTATTAGATTGGCACCTGACTTATGTTGTAACAGTTACATAAATACTGAGAGGGATTAAAATCATTATTTGTATTATAAAAAGAAAATACTTAGGTAAATATATCTAACGTAGGGGAAATTAGCAAGTACACACTACCATAATCATCCGATTAACTTAAAAGTACTGCCAGACAAGAAAAGCTATGGAAAAAGTAACAAAGTACAAGTTAGAAGGGTTAGAAGTGTGTTATAAAATAGGATCGTTGATGGCATACCACCGGCCCACACTTGTCAAACGATAACGAGCGCTACGTCATCAACTTGTTAGCAGTTAATAAATCTCAAGAACTGTACCGAGCAACGTAATGTAGTGTGAGCACTCACTTAGAGGAGATTGGATAACTTTATACGAGCTTACAAATTGTTTTACGGCGTATCCCTTGCGTTTACGATGATCCTCATTTTGCCCCCTGTAAATGACTAAAGGCGCTGTGAATGTAACAAGGTTAGGTTTAAGTAGTACCATCTATAAATAAGATACTAGAAGCTCACCGCAGTTTCACACGTATTACCTCAAATTTTCTCAGGATAAAATGGAGTCTATGCGTTATTCCACAACATATTCTTACTCTGTCATCCTTTCCCTTCTGGCGTGAAAGAACAAACATCCTCACAAACTTTCACATTTATACTATTAGTAGATATGGTATAATATAGAAATCGGTTCCTTAAAATCTTTGAATTGATGATGAAAGTCAAGAATACAAGTACTTATATTTAAAAATATGTTAGTGTCCAGTGCATATGCCTTTTATTATAAATTCATATAAAATAGTATCAAAATTATTTGAATAAATATTTCAAGTACAATTTCAACCTAACTTGAAAAATGTTTTACACATAATTGGACAACCCTTGTATGAAATGTAATAAATGAAAGGGCGATCTGCTTTCACGGTCCGCACATTCTGGGGTGGTGTGTGATGTGGTGTTTGAGGCAGGGTTGTATTTAAAAAATGGATTACACCAATTAGATTCGGTACAGCTGAAACCAAATACAATATGAATTACTTTCTTTTCACGCAAAATCTATATATATTTTGGTTGCACACTTTTGACAATGTAGGTATTATATTTTCATCAGTCCTTAATCTATAATATCATGTTTAATACACAGCCAATTGTACTGTTCTACCATTATTACTTACAGTATTTTAATTTCCTAACAAAATAAGCTATTATATATTACAGGAAATTACCTAATCATACTCCCGGGGTTTAATATTTCAAGCATCTTGTAGGTATGAATTCCAGCCCAATAAAGCTAATAGTACCAAAGCCTGAAAATCCGACGCGGCGAAGTTTTTGTCTGGATTGCTATTGTACGAATTACGTAGAAAAACTTCAGTTGTTAAATAAAATCTACTTTTCTTTAACTAAAAAAAACTCACCTAACTCACTCTAAACTAAAACAACCTGATGAATAGCGACCCGTCTCATAAATATTATCTTGTTTAATGTAATAACATGCAATAAAGTTCAACAAACACTTGCTCATTTTAAGGCTGTCGTAAGTTCACTTACTAACATAGCAGGTACTTTCCCGTAAAAGGCAGGTAAGTCTGCGGACGCTAAGCGCAGCTAGTACACAAGCATTGATAAACTTCATCTGAATTCTTGCAATAAAACATTAACGACCCCTAGTTTTCTAGATCAAGTCACGTAGACAATTTGCACAAGCCTGATGGATTCCCATAAATAAAAGCCAACCAGAAACGTGTGGACCGTAGCACTGGAAAACAGTAAATCTTGACATATAAGACATTAGGTATATCGTAGAACATGTTTTTATATCCAATGTGATATTGACAAGGAAATACAGAGGTGTTTTACATTTCATACTAAGTACATTTAGTGATAACATTGCATATAAACTGATAATGATCGAAATGGGTATATTCAATAATTTATAGCCAAAATTACCTACCTACTGTGGCTAATATGGGGTATACCTACATACTATAATATCTACTTTTAAACATCTATCAAGCTTTACCTATGCTTTTTCGTTATTATTTATCGAAAAATTTATCAATCAGAAAAACGACGTTAAATAAAGTAATAATACCTACACCTCAAATTGATTTACTTTTTAGTTTCAGAATGTATCGTCATTGTAACATTTTGAGCAAATATTTCTTTATGTGAAACAAGACATTTCACATGAAATTTCGGATGTAAGGCTGCCGCTGCAACAATTTTACTAGTCCAATGGAATTCACGGGATTCGCAAAAAAGATAACAAAAAACCACACTGCAGTCGGTTGCCAAACCACCTCCCTAATCCATTTGTTGCTACGTATTCGTGGCAATATTGGATACTTCTCATGTCCCAGGAACTTATGTAAGCATTATCCGTATAGGTATATAAAACTATAGAAGAAGACTAACTTATTGTCTCTTATAACTTTATCGTATTGATTTGCTAAATATGTATACATATATAATGTGTTATTTTTGTAAAATTCCAAATAAAAAAAAAGAAAATCTACTCACGTACAAATTTTAGAATAAAAAGAGAGGCATAAGTAAATTAAAAAATAAAAGACCCTTCGCGACCACTGATTCTGATTTTTTTACAATCTATTGTACGAGATAAAAAGATCGCGTTCAAAGAGACCGTATTTAATATAATTTGTGGGGCCGTTTGATTGCACGACATTGTGTACTTACTAACCTCTATCATGGATTCACAATTCTATTTTTATGGGATATCGAATTGATTAAGAGACAAGAAAAAGTTATTGTACCTATATTTCTGCGAAAGTAGATATATTTTTTCTGCTCTTTGACATTTATAGGGGTGGATTTCATTAATAAGATTGAATGTAATTTATTGCCTATTATCTAGTTTTATTACTCTATCTATGAGAAACGAATTGGGTTTCAACCAAAGTAATCAGTTTTACAGTGACAACATAAATCTAAATCTGCAAATACCGCAGCTTTAGTCGACCATGATACAAGGAACAATATTATCGTAGCCCTTTAACAAACAAACTTTGATATGACACAAAAAACATGACCCAGTTTAAACCAACAACAACACAGACTAAGTTGCTGTCAACTGCTACTTCGACAGTCGACAGTGACTGTTAATTTGTAAATCAACAATTTAATCCAAACCAGAGGCTTAATTCTACTGGAGTTGAGACTATCACTTCTTGTTGGCGGACGCTTGGATATCATTAATCATAAGTTTGCCAAGTTATGTCGTATAAACTTGCAGCTCTTAAGCAAAGGACGGTATTAATGTTGTAGTGCTCTTTGCCAAGTTACCTGCTTGGCCCATAAATATATTAGCACGCCGCCGCCGCCGCTGCCGCCGCCACCGCCGCCCGCCCGCCGCAAGTTTGATGAAACTCACACCATGTGCTCAACTCAACTTACAAAATGACGCACGTGTTGAAAACAAACACGTCTACGTGCTCGGTTGCGTGTAAGTCATTTAAACTTGTTCAAGCATTATTTTAACACATGTTTGAACAACTTCATTTAGTAATATTATAAATCCGGTTAACTCAAGGACATATTTTGACAGTAGCAGATAGTGAAAGGTGTTATTTTGGTTGTGTAACTCATATTACTGTCTGTACTAAAATACAAGCGTAGGAATTCAAATTAATTACTTTATAGGTAGTTTCATTAATTAAAATTCTTAAGCCATTGCCATTATATGGTAAGTAAAATCATTTCATCAACGTAACTATAAAATAATTTCTTTAAAATACAAATACATGTTAAAATAATTTTTGTGCAATCGGATTGGTAAAAGTAATAAAGGAATTTCAGTTCCAATCACAACACATAAATAAATAAATAAACGGTATAATGTCTTCTTATAAACACATTGACCAACAAGCACAATATAATTTATTTTTAATTTGTATGAATTAAAAATATTTAGTTAAACTTTTCGTAAAATACGAATAAGACATAAATCAAATTCAAGAGTAATATCTACAAATAACATCATATCTTATTCAATAGTATAGGTATATAAGGAGGCGATGTGAAATATTAATATGAATGAAACACCAAGTAAACAACAAGTAAAAATCCTGTCTATCGTATTTTTGGACATTGCTACCGTTTTCCAAGCCCCATTGAAAACAGGGAAATTTTGATTACTTAATTACAGTAAGGGTTTACAATTGCTTTACTTAATTACCCAAAGGCAATAAGCCGCCCAAAAAAAAATATTTGCGTTATAAACACAAAAGAAAGTTGGCGTGTCGTTCGACTATAAAAAATTGTAATTAATAACTACAACGCCACTCGTTTATGGTAATTCAGGCAATTTTTCTTTACACTAATGCGCGTCTCCGAGTTCAATGTGCTTGAAACCCCACTTTGCAATTTCAGTAGCCCTCAGATGTTATCTCTATCAATTATGGCCCATAAAATGTAATGACTTCATCGTAAATCTTAGCTTACACGACACGATTTTGCTTGGTGTTGAATAAATGAGGTCAAATTGCTCAGTATTAATGAATGGTATACTACCATACCGATGGTCGTCGGTCCTCCGTCGTCTGTCGTCGTCGCCGGCGCCCTCACCGTCGTCGTCGGTGCGTGAGACCAAACAGCTCCCCACTAAATTAACTTGTAGTTGCCAAGGGACTTTCGAGCAGCGCTTAAGTTTATACATAAAAACTTTAAAGCAACACAAACTTTAATTGGGGCGTTGTTCAAAAAGACTAAACTAAGTATTGCGCAATACCTATAGAATTTATAGATACTCTGAGCAAAACGTGTCAAAGAAAATGAAAATAAACGGTAGGTATAATACCTATTACTAATACAAATCAATGATCTAATATTGGACGCGAAAAGGATTAGGCCTATTACTAAAACGATGAGATATTTTCATTTCGAAATGTCAGTGAAAATTAAACATGGTTTCACCATCTAGCCGGACCACTTGAGCACTTAAAATGTCGCTGAGATGAATGGCTCAACTTCGAAGCTCGTGAAAACTTTTGACAGTAGAAATACTCTGGAATTTTATCTAGGAAGCTAATGGAGGTGTCCGCTTAAAAAAGATGTTTTTTAAACAATGTTGCACACTTGTGCAGTTTACACGAGATAAAGTTTTTCATGAGAAAAATAACGCTATGATGCTTGAGAAGACAAATTCTAAAACATGTAAAATGATGCAATGACGCCAAATGTCATTTGATAATTTTTTTGCTTTCCCAAAAATCCATAAATCTGGTACCATAGACATGGTAATTCAACGGATTTTTCATGCATAATATAAAGTTATCTGTTTAATATCTGTGAAATTTCTCAGTACAATTCCAGATTTTTATTTATGAAAATAAAATATCCTTTACTATGGGTGCGAAAATTTTATTAAACTTCAAATTATGACACTGCAACAACATGCAAACAGAATTGGTATCGACGTTGCCAATATTTCATCAGTTTGGTTAATTGGATTTTTTAAATGTGATTTTTACATACATTGGTACATATCTACTACAACTATTTGCAAACCAACAAAATATAGTTTTGTGTGTTGTATGTTTATTTTTCCAAGCACATAGTTCCCGCTTTAGTGATAGAGCTTTTAACCTAGTTGCATATCTGCTTTCGACTATCTACAATGTAAAAAGTTCTTTTATTTTATTTAGGACCTTACAAAAACTGCTGAAACCTCCTTTGTACCTGCCGCTTATTAAAAAAACGACACACAATAAAATGTCTCTTGGCACGTTATTTCCCTGGAATTCAGAATAAATTGTTTATTGCACTCTGGTGGATACTGCAAAAAAGAAGTTAATTCAACTTGGCGTTTTTCCCTTACTTCCTAAACATTTGACATTGTTTAAATTTGGCGAAGTCAAAAGGAATGAGGAAAATTGTCTCCAAATCTTAAGTAGGATAATAAATATTGTAAACGAAGTCCAAAATACTAAGGTTTTCTTTAATGTTAATAATTAGGAACCCAGAATAATGCATCTAACTAATCTTTTACTATTGATAACAACAAAAACAATTTTCTGTGCAATTTCTTAATAAACGATAAATGTACTAGCCAAAGTTCTTTGTTATATTATGTTAGAGAATGGCTATCAGTGGAGGCTACTTGAAAATTAAAATGAAACACACTTTTCATCGGGACGTCGCAACAGCGTATATTATAATGTTCTACAATAGACAGTTGAAACGTCAACACTTATCTTTATACATTTTTGGATTAGAGCCAGTACCGCAATTCATATCGAACGTCCAACATATTAAAATTTAGGCCAAAAATATTTTAAGTCAGAAGTAGAAATGAGATGAAACGTGAAACCTTGAGGAATTCAGTGTATGCACTTACGAGTATCGTTGTAGAGTGTAGGTAGACGGACTTTCTGCGTCTCCTGAGATTCGTCTGCATATTCATGCACTGTACTTCGAGGCAGGTACACTGGTACACTACACATCATACATTCATGGAGTTTCTAGACGAAATGTTATTCACGAATAAGTTTTTTGGGGACAGCCATTGTTTACTATAAACTTTAAAATAATGACTTTGAATGTCATAAGACGTTTTAACTTTCTGCATGTAGGTATCAATAGATATATGTTTGTTACTCTTTGACTCAATAACGGCTTAGGGAGTTAGAATAAACACTGATATAATTCGTTCTGGGTTCACACAATTCTCGGAGAACGGGAATAAAACGTTACCTACCGCTTAGAGATAAACATAAAAAAATGCTCTACTTTATTTTTCAAAGTATTATAATATAAGTAGTAAATTGTTTGACAAAGTAACCTATATAATTAAGGAAAAAAATATAGCAGCTTTTTCTGCTTAAATAATACCTACCTCTTAGCCTTAGGCCCTTAGCTTATGTCTGAATGTATTCTTAACATTTGCAAAACTGACGAACACCCACACTTACTGTAGCAAGGCACACGTGTTTTTTCAGCAGCTAGACCTCTCAAGACTTAATTTACAAGTTAAAAGGGACCACATTTTTAGTACAAAAGAAAAATGGGTTGAATAAAAGCACTGGGTGCTTAAAGGATGCTTTGAAGACTTACTCTTGTCGTTAAATAATATGTCCCTAATAATTTCATATGTATACTGAAACTGGTTACAATTTATTTTATTATCATCGTTTTTCTTTAAGGTATGAATAGCCCAAATATATAGGTATACATTAGTTTCATGAAATGAGTTTAATACAATAAGTCATAGTTTCAAGCAATAATTCAATTTACGTCATAATCAAGATACAGCTTATGTTACTACCTGTTGCTCGGATGTGACAAAGTTACGACTTTGAGTTAAAAGCCAAAGCTTATGTTGCATAATACCTACGAGGAAACAGGTGTTCCAAAACTATGGTGTTAGATACCAACTAAGCTTAAATTAATTCAAACTTCGTGTGTTCTAATAGGTTGATTAAAATTTATAATAGTTTACGACGTGTTTCAAGAAATAAAGAAGACTCTCATATTCTTAAGTAGTCAAAACATAACGGCAAATTTGCCGCAAAAAAATCGAACATCCAACGGTATACAATAAGTTTTTGTTGTCTAAAAATATGTTTACTTTGGATACAAGTCTTTTCGCTACATAATAAAACTAACAAAATAATATTTGATATTTACCAAGATATCTAACATGCCATAGATGTATTGTGTGTTTGGAAAGAACCATGTTTACTTAGGTTATTTGTACCGGTTATATACAAGCAATGTCATCTTACAAAATTGTATAGGCTTGTACAGTTTGTCATTTAGACTTGTATGTTTGGTTTTCTTCCCATTTCATCCGCTAATGTAAAGACGTCTATTTATGTCCTTTTCAGTCATGGCAACTATTCTTTATGATATAAGTATCGTATAGGTTAAAAATGGATAGAAAACTATAACATAGTTACTTAAAGTTCAATTGTGTATAATGTGGATCAACTATGTAACATATGTGTACATATATATCATAAAAAAGGAAGGCAATATAAATAACTAAAAAAATGGAGGGAGAATAAAATATTCTATTGTAGCGTATAAGGATTATATTTTATGTATTAGACATGTAGCTTAAAAATACTTACATGTCATCATATCAGTATATTCGGTTATTAAGATTCAGAAGGTAATGTTTGACATAGGATCCCAAACTAGGCAAATCTTATATCTTAGGTATCCAGAATAAGAAAATATCTATACCTACATAAAATACAGACATGTTTCGGAATTATATGTGTCTATTTCAATCTAAATAAATATGTTTTGATGTTTTACTTTTAGCAATAGTTGCAAAAATATCGTATCTATACAAATCACCGCGGACTCTATTCAAATTTTAATCGTGATATTATTTAATGAAAAAAATGTTGCTCAAGCACAAGCTCAACTAATAAAACAAAGTAGGTACTTGCTACGCTAACGATTTTCCATCGAAATTAATCAAATTCCTAGGTTGAATATAAATCAACTTAATCATATGCTTAGACACGGTTTAGCTCTCAATTATTGGCATACTAATGAATTGATTCAGTCATCGTCATCGTATAAGTGAATCAATGTGTGATTGTATAGGAGCCACTATTATTAAGTTGAACGCACGTTGAAGACATACACAGTTAACACAGTCCACGCGAAAGCTTAATAAGTAGATCAAAGTTATATGAACTTTAAGATTAAAGTAGAGAAGCAGTTCATTGAAGAAACTTTATAAAATGTAGTGTGGGTGTATTTTACTTTACTTTACCTTACATAGTCACTTCCTACTGTCTGTAGTTAGATCTTTTGAGGCGAAGCAACGGATTTTATTTCGGTTTTCATTGATAAATAGAATTATTTAAGGAGATAGTTTGTGTAGTTTAATAATAGTTTTAGAAGCCGTGGTGGCTCAGTTGGGAACGCACCGACTCACGATCATGAGGGTGGCGGTTCAAATCCCTGGCCCGTACCTCTGAGTATATAAAAACTTACGTACGGATTCACACCACTGGCTTTCGGTGAAGGAAAACATCGTGAGGAAACCTGCATGCCTGAGATGTCACAATTAAAGGCATGTGAAGTCCGCCATTCCGCACTAGGCCCGCGTGGTGGACTATGGCCTAAACCCCCTCGATGTTAGGGGAGGCTCGAGCTCCTCGGTGGAGACGTATATGAGCTCTTGATCAATAATAGTTCGCATTGACAAAACATGAGTTTCTACACAGCCGTAAGAAGCCGGGGCCGCTAGTAGTTTGTGCTTGTAATCTCGTATAAGAGGAATGTTGCCATGAAAAACCTAAAATGGAATGTATTACTGCGAAAAATAATTCAATAACTAGTACGGAAACAAATAATCTAAAATTTGACCATTTTGGATTATGTCATAGCAAGTTTCCTTGCAACATTAGCCGAATTAAACCACATGACAACTTGTATTCAACTGGCTTGGATATTGCTCCGCAGTTTCACCTGCTATTCTGAGTTTATATTTCCTTGTTTTCCTAATCCTATATCAACAACTAAAACCTTAATATGCTTGACAATCCATATAATGAAATTCATTCTTATAAAACATCGTTAGAACGCACAGTCTGTTAAATACTTAGATGCTTCATTTTTTATACTGTGTAACATACATCAGTGTATATGGATCTATGTAATATATCAAGTTGCACAGTCTCTGTCTCCTACACTATGCTCTCAGCGTCACAATTAGGCGCACAGTTGGCTCTTATTGTCTTTATTACTCTCTATCTAGAATACCTCCATGAATTACATAGAAATATATCTTCATTCATATAGGCTGTGAGGCTTCGATATGACGAGTATCACTATAAAATAAGCCATTGCTCTAAGTTCTGTTAGCGGACTAATTTTCCATTATTGTAAAAACGAACTAAATATAACAAACCTAATTGTAGGTGTTAATGGGAAAATAACATTCACAAATCTTGTTAAAATATTTCTATCTCCAACATTATGTCACGTGTAAACTAAACGAACAACTCTAAATTATTGAAATAAATACAACCATTTAATCACAGATACATCATACAGTACGCTCCGGCTTGATTCTACCAATGATTATACACGATCAATATTCAAACAAATCTCAGAGCCATTCACTTGTTCTGTCCTAACAAAATTAATTTAATCAGAACAAAGACCGACAAATGAGTAGCGAAATCTCGAACATCTTAAAACAATGGCTGAACACAAAACGCTTATACATATGCATTTGTGCCAACAAGCGGGGGATCGCAATATTCAATATCAACGTGAATTTCAATAGAGTGTCCTCCATGAGAAAATTGGAGGGAAATCTGAATATTCCTCGGCAATTTCGAAAAAAATATGTTAATCTATTCCTCGAGAGACAGCGACTATTTTCATAAATTGATTGCTTCGAGCCAATATCAAAAGAATCGTAATATTGAATTATTGACTTTATTAAGAGTTTATATACAGAGTAGGCGTTGTGGGGTGAAAAGGGATCCTTGGAGTGATTAGCGCCGAACAACAAACCGTAACGGATTAATTAAAGCGGGTCATTAGAATTTGGTAACCCTGCCTTTCATATTACTCCGTTGACGATTAATTCTATACAATAAGTAATGGAGATAATTTAAAATTCTAAGCAATTTATTACACTGATTTGATGGATTTAGTTTATATATTACAAATGGAAATAACAATATTAACAACATTTTGAAATAAATAAACGGGATAACTAATTCGACGTAGAACCACACTCTTTGGTAAACCTTTAATAAAACATTGATTGTTTAGCAATTAAAACGCCCGACTAAGCTGACCGCAGGCAGCCTACACCTAAGCACGTTGGTATTTATCACACAAAAGGTAAACAAAACATACATCTAACTAAATGAGAACAGAATGCAAGTGTTCGTATGACCACAAACGGCTATGTGCAGGCAAGCTCGCATTTTCATTCGCCGCTCAGTGAGCCGGAACAGCATAATAGCGTTTGACCACGTTTTGAAACAACCACAGGGCTTTTCAAAAAAATAATTGCGTTTGGATTTGGACAATTTAAATAAAGAACACTTTTAAGGTATTTTTTTAATAAAATATGTGCGCTAAAGACACCCGGACAGCCCGGTTGGCTTTGTGGTTAGTGACCCTGACTTTCAAGCCGCGGGTCGTGGGTTCGATTCCCACCCAGGACAAACATTTGTATGCATGAATATGTCTGTTTGTCCTGTGTCTGGATGTAAATATCTATATAAGTATGTATTTAAAAGTAGTATATGTAGTATATCAGCTATCTGGTTACCATAACACAAGCTCACTTTGATGCTTAATTTGGAATCAGATTGGCCGTGTGTGAAAAATGTCCCAGGATATTTATTATTATTATTTATTATTAAAGCGATGTGCGGTGAAGTTGGCAAGTGTCCTAGAGTTACCCGATCGATCAACTGATAGTTCCAGCTTCTTGACTATGAAAGATTATCCGAAAACTTAGAAAGTTACTTTGCAAGTTGTGTTCGTATTACTTAGCTGATATTTACGTGGTGTACAGTATTTCATACATTTATTATGGGTCTGTTATGTCTATATTTCGACCAAATTGAATATATTATTAATCATCAAGAGCCACTTCTTTACTTATTTTATCAGTTTAGATGTCAATTAATTGTCTATTAGATAACTTAAGGTTATTTAAAAAATATATTGATTCCGTCTTACACATATTTAATTCAATGCAGTTAATGATGACATATCAAACACATATTATATGATAAATAATAATTATCTACTTAGTATTGAATTTCGCAACAAAATCCTACCTACTAATGGTACTATGATTAATTTTAATGAACTCTCCTAAATCCAATATTAAAATTACTTTACGTGCTGTATCATAAATCGATTAAACATTTTAAACAATAGGAAAATAATTGAAACATTGTTTAAATATTTGAACTGTGGTTTGTTATTCAATTTAATATTTGCAAGAGCCCTTAACATGTAAACAATTATATTTTTAACTATAACTGAACATAATTATGTCCAATTCAATTTATTTATCCAGTGTTTAATAATAATAGGCACTAGTTTGAAAAATGGTAATATTATTATTGTTAGGTATTATGTGCGGTTGCTCTTTTGTTTACCATAAAGGTAGAATGACAGAAAGTAAAAAGAGTAAAAATGTCCGTCTCTACGCAAGGGCCAACTTATCAGACTGTGAAAGAAAACATTTTCTCCCACTTTTCCCGTTAGTGCCACTCCAAGACGGAGATTCCTTAAAAGCCGGAAAATTTGTCCAATTTGCTCTTTGGCCCGCCTTTGATATTTTGATTCAAAAGAGATTTACAGTTCGCATCGTCAGCACAAAGCTGATATTTCTCAGCGTTTCACTTGCTATTTTCTATGAAATGTTTGTTTAAAAAAATATAAACAAGCATCACGATAGTTGTGTTTTCATTCATTTATCTAATAGACATAGAAGTTGAGGATACGTTACATCTTTATTATTGATCATGAATCGATAGTTTTCTGATGTTGCAAATCTTTTAACCGAAGTTATTTAACACATAAGTGAATAACTTATAAATAGTTGATTACAAAACTCGTACACGTAAGGTTAAATATAGATTTGAAATTCCACCCACAACAGCAACAGAGGCAGGAGTGATACCAGCGAATTTCCTAGATCACAGATAAAGCAAACGCGTAGCCAAAATCCTTCAAGGGTTATTTAGACTTTGTCATGTAAATCAGCCACTCAAACGCCAAGGGGAGACGCCATTCACATTGAAATATTGTAAATATTTTAGTTGCGACTAGTTGAGATTGCTTTGATGTCGATGCTTTTTGGATTACATTTTTTTTTTTTTTTTTGATTTCCCAGGGGAATCCTCATAGGATACCCGGCAGCTCCGGGGGGAGCCGCCGGGTTATGTGGAGACTCACCGGCACAGAAGGTGCCGGTGCCTACCCACTAAACCCCTGGGGTTCCAATGACGCCTCGGCGCCGTGTGGCGGGGCTGCGGGACACGCGTAAGCCTTACAACCGCATGCCCCGCCGGCGCTGCTCGGCCTCCCAAAAACAACTGGAGGCCGAGCCCGTCTCGGGGGGGCGGGACTCACGATGCGAAAACGCATGCGAGTCCCGCCCCCCTCTCAACTTCACCGGAGATGCCCATGGAACAAATGGGCATCTCCGGCATGGGACCGTAGGCGTGGACGGCGGATCCCCCGATCCGCCGCCCCGGTCCCCGGCGTTACGGCGGCAACCGGCCCGCGAAGGCCAGTCGCCGCCTACCGCGCCTGCGGCGGCGAAGCGGGAGAGAGTTGACGTCGTCCTCTCTCACCCGCTCCGCCGCCTCCTTCTGTGACATGACTTGGCCGCAGAAGGTTGCGGCCGCCTCCCAGGCCTCCTCGCTGCCCACCATGGCCCTAATAAGGGCCGGTAGCGAGAGGTCTGCGCCGACCGTCGCGGACAAGGCGGTGCGAGGAGTTGCCCAAGCGGGACACTCCTCGCGCGTATGTTCCGCCGTGTCCGCGACGCCGGCCCTGCAGTGGTGGCACGTCTCCGTGGGCTCTCTGCCCGCCACCCGGCACAGGTATCGCCCGAAGCAACCGTGCCCGGTGATCACCTGTGTCAGGTGGAAGGTGAGAGCCCCGTGCTCCCGTTCGAGCCACTCCTTCAGGAGTGGTCGAACGGCGTCCACCACATCCCGGCTCGTAGCCGGGTTCTCGAGCCGGGCCGTCCACTTCCGGAGGAGAACGCCGCGAGCGTCTTCCCTCCAGCTCGCGATCTCCCGCGGATGCGGACGGCCCCCGGCCTCCTTCGCTCGCCAGTACACCGTAGCGAGCACCTCGGCTTCGAGGTCCCACGGCGGCGTACCGGCGAGCACACACGCGCCGGCGCACGACACGGTGCGATACGCTCGGACCACCCTGAGCGCCATGGCGCGCTGCGGACGTCGCAGCGCAGCCTGGTTTCGGGCGCTCAGGGCCCCGGCCCATATCGGCGCTCCGTAGAGCGCCATGGAGCGTATCACACCGGTGTATAGGCGCCGGCAGGCCCTCCCTGGGCCCCCCACATTGGGGAGGATCCGTCCCAGAGCCCCGGCGGTGGCCATCAGCCGCGGTGCCAACCGCCGGAAGTGCTCCTCGAACCTCCATCGGCCGTCGAGAACGAGTCCAAGATATTTCATCGAGGACCCGACGGCGATGGAGGTTCCGCCCACCACTATAGCGGCTCCCAGCGGTGGCCCGCGTCGGGGCCCATGGAAAACCAGGGCCTCCGACTTACTGAGGGCCACCTCGAGCCCCAGGGCACGGATCCTCCCCACCACCTGCGCCACAGCAGCCGTGGCGAGGAGGGAGGCTTCACGATAGGTGCTGCCGCGGGCCGTCACGAGGGTGTCGTCTGCATAACACACCAGACTGACCCCTCGCAACATTGCACCGCGCAGCACCCAATCATAGCCGATGTTCCACAGGTGCGGTCCGAGGACCGACCCCTGTGGAACACCGCACGCCATCTCCCTCTTCCCAGGGCCGCTGCTGCCCTCCCCCCTCGGGAACACAACGTCCCGACCGACGAAGTAGTCGGCGATGACCTCCTGGAGGTACTGCGGTACGCCGTGGTACCGCAGTCCCTCTTTGATCGTCTCCCAGGGTAGCGTGTTAAATGCGTTGCGGATGTCTAATGACACCGCAAACAACACGCCCCCCTGGGAGACGGCCCCCTCGGCGAGGTCCCTGACCCGCGCCACGGCATCCACGGTCGACCGACCCCGGCGGAAGCCGAACTGCGCGTCGTCCAGTCCCGGATCCATGGACTCGACGAGGCGCCCAGCGAGCACACGCTCGAACAACTTGGGCACCTCGTCGATTACCACCACCGGGCGATACGACGACGCCTGTCCGGCCGGACGACAGTCCTTCTGCAGAAGGACGAGTCTGCCCGTTTTCCACCGCCGGGGGAATCGACCCTGTCCCATGCACGCGGAGAACAGGGACCTCACCCTTTCGCCGAGCTCCTCCAGCGCAATCGCTAGGACGACCCCTGGCACACCGTCGGGGCCCGGGGCGGTTCTCTTAGACTTGAGTCTGAGAATCGCCGCCCCGAATTCGCCCTCCGACACCGGTGCCGGGGAAGTGTCCGTTCGCGACTGGCCGGAGGAGGAGGCGGAGGTCATCGCCGGCGGCACCCATGTACCCCGAGCGGGGAATAGGGTGCCGACCACTTCGTCCACTAGTGCCCCGTCTAGACTGACCGTCAGTGGGGGAGCCCAGGGCCGTAGTTTGTTACGTACGGCCCTGTAGGGCCTCCCCCACGGGTCGCCGTCGAGAAGCCGCAGCCACTCCTGCCACGCCGCCTCCTTGGCCTGCGCTATCGCCACCTTGAAGGTGGCACGCGCAGCCCTGTAGGCGGCGTAGAGGGTTTCCTCCTCCTGGGCGTCACGGACTCTTCGCCGTCTGCATCGGGTGTACCGGCGGCGCGCTCTCCCGCACGCCACCCGCATTTGGCGGAGCTCCATGCTCCACCAGTACACCCGACGCCGTGGAGGGAGCGGTCTGGCCTTCGGCATTGCCCTATCGCATATGCGAGTCAGGGCAACGCCGAGACGCTCCGCTTCCCCATCCACGTCGGCTCCGATCTCAGAGCCGGACACCCAGTCTTCGAAGACTGCGGCTTCCCGTGCGACCTCTGGGTCTAGACGGGACACCACCCACCTCGGTCCGTCCCCGACACGGGGCCGTACGCCCAATTACCTATATCAACATGATATCCACATACTGGCCAATTATGTTGGTTACCTATAATTACTACTGCAGCTGTTAAATTATAAGCCACTTCATATATCAATAAAAATAGCAATATGTTCAACAAATAAAATTCTTCACACATCCGCAGTTCGCAAGTTGCAGCATGCTTCAGAATGATAATCCTGTGAGCAATTTGTTCCAGCTCCTGCACTGGCTTTATTGTCAGATGTCAAAAAATTCAGTAGAGTTTAAAACAAACGTGAACATTTCTTGGACGAAGAATCATATTTTGCAGACGTATGGAATGGCAATAATAATAATTTTATCTATGGTTTCACGATTCACATGACATATCAAGTAGGTAGGATTTTCTACTGTATTGTTTTTGCAGTAGGTACTTTGAGTTTGGGTGACATCTAAGGGCGTAAATTTGGACAATCCAGGGACACTGTGATTAAAGTGGCTGAACCGATTTGGCAATTTTTGCCTAAGGTATAAGTAGTCTTTGGAGATCTTAAGCTAGTAAGGATCCTTATAACTAATATTATTAGGTAGAGGGAAAAAATATATTTTAAAAATCGCATATTGCTACCAATATTTTGTACTTGTCTATTGATTTCTTTGAGATGTCGAACATTTTGATTTCAATAAGAATATCTCTTGACGGTGCGACAGATTCATCTTTGAGATGTAAATCTGCCTTTTGGGAGTTCATAGCTCAATATTTATATTAAATGGGGTGAATAAACATAAGTACCTGAATAAACTTTACGTTTAACCGTTGCGATACTTATGACGATTATTTCGGGTATTCTCATAAACAATTTTAAAATACAGGACAATATGCATAGATACCTCCTTAGTCAATTAATAAAAAAGTCATAATCTAGTTACTTTTTTTATATCACAAAGGTGGCAAACAGGCATGCGGTCCCATCTAACAATAATAAATGAAGGAATTTTGTAAATTGGATTTTTGTAAGGATTTTTAATTATAGATATGTTGTGTGTTATTTTGTTATAGTATCGAATTGGTGTACATTGTAAGGATATTTTAACTTAAACTAAAATAAATAAATCTAATGTGAATCGGTTACCGTAGCCTAATGGCCGCTTGCATCACCAAGGGCGTCAGTCACGCGTTGCCGACCCTATAAAATCTCATCACTTCCTTCATGAAGAACTTATTCAGGAACAAATTTCAAAATAAATTCTAACGTTAAAATATCCTCGAAAGTTTAAATTCTAAAGCACACCAACCAAATTGGGCGTATATAATTTATCAACGAGTTGTAATGAATCCCTTAGCAAAAATTGTGAGATCCTCCACAAATAGACCTACACAAACGGAACTAGTCGGGCACCTATTATTAAATAAACAGAACCCCTTAGTAATTAACATTTCTGTAGGCAATTTCATTAGGCAACGAGTTACTCGCTGCAGAGACCTCCCGAGTCCCGGGCCATTCGCAATCTGTGACACCGCCACGATTTCACGGAATTATTTGGTTTCATACATTTATATATAGTAAAGACTCTCTTTTTACTATCAATCGCGGTGAAATATTTTATTACTACACCCAGTCACAGAACAGAGAGATGTTCATGTACACAAATGTTTGTAGAGTGCCATCTGTTTGCCATCAATTGAGTGTTGCAACTTTGTGAATGCACCACCGCTTTAATACTACGCAACGGGAAATAAGCCTAATTGTCAAGTATATTAACGGCTAATTGATACCTTTACTTTAACTTAATAAGTACCTACATAACATTTTATATCTACATTATTTCTCGAGGTACTTAATGTAATGCTTTGTTGAAAAGTTTAGTTATAATCGACGTATGTCTGTATCGACGAATATAACATTTGCAAACTTTACTGCACGGATGATTAGATAAGAGCAAATAATTTGTTAACACAGAGCCGTAGACCTAAACAATGGTAAGCCCAATGTATATTCAGAACATCCCGCAAGTCCCGTAACATCGCATCGATACGAACACTTGAATGACACACGAGAGTCCCGGTCCCGTCATCAACTGTTTCAAATATTTGACGTCTCGGTGGGAAGATGAAGCCCGTCCTAAGCAAACATCTACCGAACACGACCCCTGTCCTATGCTTATGTAGACGATGTGGTAGATCGATCATACACCAAAATGATACACGAAACGTGCTGGAATACAAAATGCCTTTTGTTTCCATCAAAATTTATGAATGAATAGTCTCCAGAAAGTAAATTGTGTATGTAACCTCTTTGGGTTCAAGGAGGTTCAAGACATGCGTTAGGATACTCGACCCCGTGACGCGTGGAGTATTTTTTACGCGGACGAATAATGCCAATAGAATACCCAATCCTGCTAAACAATGTTTATTTTCAACATGATACCTACTGCACAGCTGCGGTCGACAGTCAGCAGTTGTTTTTCAAAGTAACTAAATATTTGTACAACAATTTTTACACATCCACTGTATAGATTTTCCGTCGTTTTCCGTAGCAATTTTTTATAAACTAAAATATTTATGAAGTATATTTTATACGGCGGGCTGACTCGCACCACGGTCGATTGAGTCTCAAAGCGACTATACGACATAAAAGCTCTACATTAAATCAACCGTAATGATGAATGCAATGTACAAAAGACTTGTAAATGTTTTTTTAAGCATATTTAATAAATTATTTTTAAATTATTCATGTGTCTTTTGTAGCAGAATAATTAGAATGTTGTCAAAAGAAAAGTACATAAAGTCGGTAGGTAAACGCGACGCTGATCTTGCACAACCTTTTATAAACACCTCGTTGGTTAGTATGCGATCGTTCTTTTGATCATAACGCGAACAGAGAATAATCGCGCTCGCCACACGAACCGAACACCACGTCCCCGTGCTGCTGACTCGACGCATAGCTTTTATTATTATTTTTTAAGGGCGTAATAGAAGGGCTGGCAAATAGCTCAGCCTGCAAACACGGCGAACAAGCGTTCATTAAACACTTCTGCGCAATTAACGAGAAACGGCGTGGCGTTGAAAACAATGTTCGTTTTAACGCAACCTTCCGACAAACAGAGTGGGCCTCCGCTATCCAAATACGGCGCGAAAACAAAAAGGATTTTCGGACACGGCCCGGTATTTAAAACTTTGAATTAGGAAAACTTACACTTTGTATTTCTTTATAAAAACAATGTTTTACATTAGCACTAAAAATGCTCGCCAGTTCATATTTGCGACGACATTACACATTGTTTCTGCATTAATGACTGCAGTATCCACATCAGAAATGCAGGCTATTCGTGCATAGAAATATGAACGTCGATCATGTACATTTATTTCGCCTGGCAGAGCTTGTGTGCTGAATCAGAGCTGTAGCGGCGAAACCGGCGGTCATTTCGTAAGTATTTCAGTCCCTCTAAATTCAAGCAAAATACCGGAGTAGGCGAAATTCCCGACGGTTGTATTTGCAGCACAGCACCGGCGCTCGATATTTATTATTCATTCATAAGGAGCACTGCGATATTTACTCTCCCATTACTGTGGCCTCGGAGTCGCGTTTCTTGCATTAAAAATTTAACACAAGTCCGTCTGGAAACAGCATACGAATAAAATGCTCAGTGAATAAAATTAAATAAACATTGGAGACACTGAAAGTGTAATATGTACGTCGTTGACAGATTGATTTAGTTTCTGTATCTTACCTAATAATATTTTCTCTTGGTGTCACACGGAATTTATTATTCTACTGAATCATGTAGCATAATCTTATTAGAAATATATATTTTTTTATGTGAAACCCTCACAGTAAATCACAGAACATAAGCCAATAAACCAATAAACGAATGAACGTATCATAAAAGTTATCCAAAACCAAAATCGAATTTTACAAACCGCGTGCAGACCGATAAATAACCGCACAATACTAAAAACAAGACAAATCTCTATGCGCAAAGCTCGGCCAGTGGTTCGCTCAAAAAATGAAAACAATTAGCACTACAACGCAGCCTGCGCCGGCCGGCAAAAACCTACCCACCGTAGGTAATTTACTTTCAATCGCTGCAAGAGCTGGAGAACGCGCGGATATTACACGTAGCTTACTCGGAAAATATCGACAAAATTCCCACATTTTCGTTGCTGCACAGTGGATTCGAGCAGACGCCAGCGAAAATTCTGATGAGATATTTTTATTGTTATCAATTTGCGTGTACGACATCAAATTGATGCAACAAACTTAGAATTTTAAAACTATCACCACATACATATTCTTTCGTTTTCATAGGCGGTTATAACTTCAACAATAAAACTAAGTTTTCTGATTCGAGAAAAGTTAACCCATTTCGACCTGTCTGAAGAGTCGGTGTCATATTTTAAGAACGAGGAGTGCCGGCCCAGTTTCCGCTGCAGAATACCGAGAGAGCTGCATAACTGGGTCATTATAAAGACGGATTTCAATTCTTTGCAATACACGGCTCCTCGGCTAGCTATGAAACAGTTGACCCGCAAAGCACTAATAATAACGGTGCACAATAGGCGTACAAAGCAAAACCGTGCGGTTTCGTTAAATCAGCGGAGTGAAAGGAAATCCTCCAGTTGGATCTGCGCCCGGCGTCGTCGTCGAGATTGCACCAATTTATCCTCGTGACGCCGAAGATAGCGGTTTGTGTTAACTTTATGTCTTATATGATAAGTTCAGTGCCGTGCAGTTTAGATACAATAAATCTGGAATTGTATTTTGTAGATTATATTTATATAGATATCATCTTACATATATACCTACCTATCGGTACCTATCCATATTTCAATTATAAAAGTCATTCAATCGGGTAGTTATATAAATAAGAAACTGACCTGTAAATTCGGATAAAAAATGCAGACAAAGATAGTTACTTACATACATAACTAACTAATATATTATATATCATATGCCAAAGAGACAGCCTCGTTGGTTGTTGGGATCCGGTGCAGATTTTACAAAATACAATAAAAAATATACAATGCTTTTTATCAAATTGACAAAAAAGCCTTGTTGTGATAATCGTACGGCAACAACTAATTAATTGAAAATCCGTACAAACAAAAATGCGCTTTGTAGATCCAATAAAATCATTGATTCTGCTTGTAGGTATGTACCTACCCACTTCGATGGTATTATAATATCAATTTGTACAATGAATTCTAGATTTAATACCTATAACCTGGGTGTGATAGCTAGAGCTACGTCTATCCAAACCGCTCGGGTTCATGGATGCCCATTTACATTCGATTTCCGTTCATCAGAGAGCGTATTAAGCCATGGTCTCGGCTTTGTGACCGTAATGATATTACTTATTTGATGTTTCCATTGAGAGACTCATATTTGACTCTATGTCTGTTTAAATATTAGGAATTCAAGTCAATCATCTTACACGTGGCTTTAATTTTTTTGGAGCTTCGACAGTTTGATAGATATCCATGAATTAATTTGGATGCTTTAACCACTTAACGGATTTTGGCACAATTGGCCATATAGATCTGAGCACATACGATACTTACCTATATTTGAGAAGACATTATATTCTGAAGGAATGCATGTCTGTTTGTCGACTCAACTGAAACAAAATTTTCATTTACATAATCGTTAAATAAATATACTTATCTATCTAATATCTACTATCTATTTTATTAATCCAATCGTCTTTTGAATTTTCCAGTGGAATAACTTTTGAACATCTTGAACTGCGTGAAGACATGGATGAATAGCACTCCTACCTAATAAAAGACGCTCCGTTACCCAATCCCTCATGTGTAAGAATCCAATATCACGCTTTACTATAAAAAAGAAAATGTACGCACAAAGGATAACATAAAAATTTACTACATATCTATAACTCACTGTAAGTACCCAATATATCAAGCGTAACCAACTTACCCACGGGCCAGACGCAAAATCAGTTTTATATGGATTTATATAGTGGCTAACTAACACATAATGCGAATGCGGACCACCAGCGGCCGGCGACTCTAATGGCTTCCATTACGTTGCTTGCCACCTGCGCTAATGGCTCAGAAATATTTAATTGATGAGAGCTGTACAGATTTCCCGATTCACATTTTTCATTCATTCGTTGTGTTGTTTTATGACCGCTGCGTCGTGCCTCGGGAAGCAGTCGCCTAATTACGTTGCATTGCAACTGATATTATCTAGGTAGGTACCTATATACTGGTAGCTATGTATACCTGGTAGATATACATATGTAGCTTACGCTAATTTCATTCTAATTGTACAGTTAATGGAATAGCAACCGTATTATTATTCCATAATATGATTTAACTAGCAAATTCTGAAGGTAAACTATCTACTGTAAAGCGTCTTCTTTTTATGAAAAACTGTAGATACTTAATTTTAGTATATAAGCTATCTAGTAGGTATCTACTATAATGCAAGTTGTGTTAGTTTGGGACTATTGGCCGTGTGTTAAAAATATGGCAAATTTATTTATTTATTCTCCTACGGTAGATAAGTTAACAGGCATCGACATTTTATTTGAATTTCGTGAACTATCATTAAGCACTTTAAAACACTGCATCTTTCAAAGGCAGGGTCACAAAATACATTTATAATTGGTGTTATTTATATTAAAGAATGTCAGACGAGTTAGGTATAACGTAGCACGCAGATAATTGGAATGTACCCCGCAGCGTTAATTTATAACAGTCAAGTCAAGGCGTCGACTTCTGCGGCGATGCGGTCACTCCACAGACTAAAGCCCTGAAGCTGAATTTACATCAAGAACCCCTTTTAACTATTTTATGTTCAAATACATAGTTATACCAAAGGAATTAGTTAATGCAAGAGCTTGAAATTCTCTATTGCTTCAGCAGTTCGCTTGCCAAAATGGTAACCTGCATTTGCATCAAATAATCCCAATTCGCCCATTGAAGTTTGTTTCAGCGGTTTTTATAGCCATCCGAATGCATAACGGTTCGACAATATTTGGTATACCTACAACAAACTTGAAAACATAATGTTTTAATTAGTGGTTTTTGGTAATTTAAAGCTAGATACTTGCAATTCATTATGAATTAATCGATATGATACTTTTCACGAGACATTGAAAATACTACTTAGTCGGTACTAAGTACTAAGTAGGTCGGTATACCTACAAGGACCTATTGAAAATATTTATCAAATCCTTAATATAGGTATTATATTATAAGTCATTATCACTTGCAGGTGCTGATAAAATATCGCAGCAAACACCAAAATTTCACTTTTTTTAGCATTCGCCAGACACAACTGTAGAACTGATCTGATGATACTACTTAAATACTTACTTTTTATGAAGATGAATTTCTAATCGATCATCGCAGTTCAAGTTGAGTTCTTGCTATAAATTAAATTATGATGAGACTATCTCAAACAGAATACAAAAAGAAAATTATGGATGGAAAGTGGATGGATATGGAAAAGCTTTACCATAAAATACATAGAACAAATATTTACACAATACATAAACAACAAAAGAAAGATTTTGTCTATGACTATATTGTAATAAAAAGCTTATTAAGCTATATTCTTTAATTTCAAATATCAATCATGGTTAATACCTATTTACATTATACATACCTAATAGGTGCTCGATTGATGATTAAGCTCGACTCTTGACAGCGATTGTTTTTTTTTCATCATACTAGAGGGCTATGTATTTAGATATTAAGAATAACGAAAGAATTATATTATAGTTATAAAAAAAATTGGATATACATGCATCGAAATTTTTAATAGTGCCATCTTTTGTTGAGTAGTTAATTTACAAGAAGTATCATTAAAGTTATGTAGTAAAACTGCTGTCTCAAAATTCTACGAGATGGCGGTATAAGGCATATTGTAGTTTCTAACAGATGACGCTAGCACTGACAGTCTAGTTCGATTTCTCCCAATAGATGGCGTTAGTATGATAATAAAGTAACATTCTATTTATACATAAAACAGGTTTCTATTATCTATAAATCAAAAAGACAATAATGAAAATGACTGTATGTAATTATAAATATAGATTTATAATTACATAATAGTATTGTGATATATTTTCCAACTTAACATCAACGCTTATTCAATATCGATGAATATCGACCATCCCTTTACTGTCACTATCTAGTGAAGTAGTGAGTCAAATCATCAAATGAGTAAATCTGTGGAGTGGATTGGAATGATAACTGACAAGCAAGCGAGAGTACTCAGTCAGTCAGTCAGTCAGTCGAGCTGAGTGGCATAAATCTTCATTCATAGGATCGTAGAAAAAGAACTAACCATTTGTAGTTAGCTAGGAGTTACTACATAACAAAATATTTTGTTGCCTTAACATATTTCATATACTATAACTCAATAGATATGTCGCATCAAACTGGTATACAAGGTAGGCACATCAATATTATATACTCATATCTTAAAATCCCTTTAACCGCTTCTAAGCTTACTATTTTATTGATTCCCAACTACACACCCTTCTTCTAATCGTGTTTAGATCAGCATCAATGTGTCTATAAATAGCACAACATTCATTTTTGGACAATGACCAATCCACCCACCATAGATTAGGCACCCACTCAAATCAAATAATAACCAAAATCTACATAATTGGGGTTATTTAAATGTAGTTTACCTCATTCCTTCTCTTATAGTTTTAGTACTAAGACACATTTTAATTTATATGGTAAGAACAGAGATTGAATAAGTAAAAGTATTGTATAAAACATTAATAGATTGGATAAACAAAGAAAAGTAATGTGATTAAAGCCCATTGTTTTGTCAGAGTGCAGATCAAAAAATCTAATATAGGCTGAAACTTGTTTATTGAACAATACTTAATGAATACTCATTGTATTTTACCACATACTCAGGATAATTATAAAATCACACAGTATCAGTCTTCTAGTATGTGGTATCTTTATTATAATATCAACATTAACCCACTATCTTAACTGTCCCTTCTACTCCTACTCCTTTCTACTGCTTAATCTAATATCTTCATAATATTTTATTCATTCATTTCAGCAAATGATGAGCTAAAGAAATATTTTAGCAAATGTCGAGATGGTAAAATCCGTGTCCTAAAAATCAGTATTGAAAATGGTAAGTAAGGAAAAAACTATTATGTTATTGTTCTTATATGCTGCTTCAAATTTATAACAAATATATAAAATTTCAGAACAGTTGGCACTGGCAAAGCATTATGCAACAAAAGGTACATGGGAGCAAGATTTTGACAAATTTGTACCTACACTTGTTGTTGATGATCTTCCTTGTTACCTTCTATATAGGTGAGTCTGTTTTATACTTATACCGGCAGCCCCCGACAGTTTTACCCGTGTTCCTAGGTATCTCAATTTTTCTCGGGATAACAGTATGCCTACGTGTAAATCCAAATCTCTTTGGCAATTTTTGAGTAACAAACAAACTAAGAAAACAATAATAATCAACAAATTATTAGAAATCTTAATGAGTAGGTATATAATAAAGAGGCAATAGTTAAAAATCTTTTAACTAAAAATTATGTTTATCCCTGTCTTATTCTCAAATGAAAGCTATTGGCTAGCACTCTTCTATGTCACTTTGCAGAACACCTTAGGTCACAATGTCCCACCATTCCCATAGTCATAAAACCTCTTATTTATATAACCTTATGTAACTTCCAGGTTTGATTCAACAAACTCCGTTGGTCATGAGTGGCTACTGCTTAGCTGGTCACCGGACAGTGCTCCCGTTAGGCATAAAATGTTGTATGCATCAACTAAAGCCACTCTCAAGCAAGAATTTGGCTCGGCACACATTAAGGATGAAATGCATGCTACTGTCAAGGTATTTAATATGTCTACTGAGTAAAATATGTATACATAAATTTAGTATTTACTGTAACTGATACAAAACAAAGAACATAGCTGCTGTTTGTGTTTTATCTGATTTCTTATTTCCCGACAATGTAGAATTAGTACAGTAGAATTAGTATGGTAGTACAGTAGTAGATTACAGTACAGGTATTTCAAGCCTTTAAAATGTATATGCTTTTCTCTACCAGACTTGTTTATTTCCTTTTACTATCACCTTAAAATCACACTAAAATAACATGTTTAATGCATTTTCAGGATGAAGTCAGTCTGAAAGGCTACAGAGCACATTTGAGTGGAGTGAGTGCACCGGCTCCACTTACCCATAGGGAAGAGGCTTTGAAGGAGCTGCAAGAAAGTGAACACAATACTAATTATGGCACCGATTCTAGGTTTGACATTTAAATTTTTAAATTACACTACCTTAGTTGGGAGGCAAAATACTGATGTTATTTATCTTCATATTAGGAAGATATACAGCTAATAGCTAAAACTAAACATAAAAAATATACTATAACCCGCGCAGATAGAGAATTGATCTGTAAATGGCGGCCGCTCTCATGCGTTCTCGCTCACTCTCTATCGCTGTCTATACTCACACAGTGAAGTAAGCGCCGCAAAAAAATAATCAAACAAATCAGTCAGGATTCGCTTTCCAAGCTACTTTGACGCACTCCGAGTTATCGTTAATTTCGTTCCGTTAGGTCTGTTATTTTGTTGTTTTTGTTGATATTGTTGTTTTGTTGAGTTTGATTGTTATTTGTTTGCGTTACGTTTGATTGTTATTTATTTTCGTTAAGTTTTTGTTACGAACGTTGACATTTTGTTTGTGATTGATTGAACAATGGCTTCACGAAAACGTGGAAAGGTTCTTCACAGTGATGCACGTGAAATTGTTTACAACGTTATAAAATACTTTGACGAAGAGAAGAACTTGGAGCGCTATCATCCGTTCAAGTACAGCGCTGCACGCGCAGCGATGGCGACTAATTTATCGATGGCTACTATATCGAAAATCAAGAAAGAAGGTAATTACATGATACAGTTCTGTTGGGAGCACATTAAGCTTTAACTACCAGTTTAAGCTGAGCTCTGTTCTGAGGATTTACGCGCCCACTGATATACAATAAAATAAACAAACCAGATATACAATCACGGAGAAACGTCAACCAAAAAATGTCCGAGCCGCGCAGCAAGAGCAGCTCCTTTTCGTTGTAGACCTTATAGCATCACATAAAAGGTTCAATATCAAATAGCACTCGCACACTAAAAGTCTGCCCATTTGACGCGATTTCTATGCGATGGGCAGACTTTTGCCGCGGACACTTTTTGAGTGAGACTGTGCATCTTGTTTCTTTTATTGTATATCAATGTACGCGCCATACAATACAGGGCCCCGGCCGGTCCAAAGTCCAAAGTGTCAAGCTTGGCGTGCTCCCAACTGTACCTACACATTATTATACGCGGTGTGACGTAGCTCGATCGAGTATGGTTTTTTATATAGATTTACTGGCCTGGAAACGAGTCCTTTTGGCAGCTATTTTTTTTTAATAAGGTTTTTGGCTTGGTTTCAAGACCTTTAAGCCATGTCTTTATTTGTTATAATATGTCTTTAGTAATTTGCTATAAAAAACTAATGCCAAGCATTTCATAGCTTTCTGGGAGCTTCGGCGACAATTTTGCACATTCAGGACGTGAAGCCAAGGTTCCTAGCAGAGGTGATCCGTATGAAAAAGTCACGTTTCACATATCACAGGATCTCTTGATTTTCCAATGAATTTGCAACATTCCTCTTCAAAATTCACATAAATGAGCATTAATACACAAAAAGGCACTAATTTTATGCACTAATACCCACTATAAACTACTGAAACGAATATTACAAATTATTGTCCGACCATCTTGCACAGAATTCCCGCCAAAACTCCGGCAGCTAGTATGACTAAGTTCAGTATTGCTATTTTATTTTATATAATAATTTACTCTTATTTCAGGTAAACTTGCAGAACAAGCCAAAACTAAGATCCGTACGCCAAGTAAGGGTAGAAAAGGCAAAAACAATACGCGTGTCCCCATGGACAACTTCAATATATGTGCCATTAGAAATATTGTGGCCTCAATATACGACGTTCGAAAGGAGGTACCTACGCTGAACAAGATTATGGCGTCAGCAAAAGCTGAATTAAACTATACAGGCTCCAAAACGACATTAAGAACGATTTTAAAAGAAAAGCTCGGATTTAGATTTAAAAAATGTCGCCAGAACCGAATGGTGCTCATAGAGCGCGATAATATAAAAGCGTGGCGAGTGAAATATTTACGCCGCCTCCGACAAAATGATGCCATGGGTGCGGAAAAAAAGAAAGTTGTATATATGGATGAGTCTTGGATCCATGCCCATTATACTGTCAGCAAGTGCTGGCAGTCATCCACCGACAAAGGCGTTCGAAAAAATGATAGTCCTGGACAAAGGTGGGTGATGGTCCATGCCGGCTCAGAGGATGGGTTTGTGGAGGGTGCAGGATTGTTATTCAAAGCAAAATCAAAAAAAGGCGACTACCATGACGAGATGGATGGTAATAACTTTACAAAATATTTAAAAGAAAAACTGATACCAAATTTGCCTGAAAACTCCATTCTCGTCATGGATAATGCATCCTACCACAGCATGCAGTTGGATAAAGCGCCAACGACTGCAACCCGCAAAGCGGACATAAAGACATGGATGCAGGAGCACGGTGTGTCATTTGAAGAAGACTGGACCAAAGCAGAGCTGCTCGTGCAGCTAAAACAGCATCGCCCCGAAAAAAAGTATTTGGTGGACGAACTTCTACGAGAACATGGCCATGAAGTCCTCAGACTCCCTCCTTACAACTGCGACCTGAACCCAATAGAACATGTTTGGAATTTAATAAAACAACGGGTCGCAGATAAAAATGTGGAGCAACACGAAAATAAAATTGAGGACTTCACAAAAGAGGCCATAGCTTCAATTACGCGAGACGACTGGAAGAAACAAATAAACCACATTAAGAGAGTCGAAGAAACATACTGGAATCGCGATGTAGGCAGAGAGAGTGAAATGGAGGATTTCATTATCAGTGTCGGCATGAACAGCGACACCGAAGATGAAAGTGACGACTGTGACGACCAGGAAAGTGAAAGTGACCAGTCCATGGATGATTTCAACCAATTGATGGAGGGGATTGAGCCAATGGGTTCAGATGACCTGGATACTGCTGGACCAAGCGGTTTATAAAACCTTTTATACCATTCAAATTTATTTGCCTCCTTTTGCGAGCAACTCACGTCTAGATACCAGCTCGAGTCGACCACCGACCTTGCCTCGCTGTGATTTTTTGATGCCGGAGGTCACAATTCACAATAAAGAGGTGCGGCAGAGCTCTTCATAGTCTAGACGTGAATAAAGCCAGCGGGCCAGATGACATACCTGCTAGAGTGCTGAGGTATTGTGCGCCTGATTTGTCTCCTGTACTGACTCGCCTGTACCGCCTATCTCTTAACACTAACACCGTACCTGAAACCTGGAAGCTTGCTAATGTGCAGCCAGTACCCAACCCAAGAAGGGAAGCCGTGCTGACCCTGCTAATTACCGACCAATCGCCATCACTTCCATGTTCACATACTTACCTGGAAGACAACAATCTACTCAGTGATCGCCAATATCGTCCTTTATTCACTAGTTGCATAATATACTATTCTCCCTTGCATCTTTTACATAGCTACAGTTATAGGATGGGAACATTCGTTCGCGGACTGAATACGTTTACCAGTTTTCAAATTAGATTCTTTGTCACACTGTTTACAACTTATTTTACTGGCCAAACGCGTTTTCAGTTTGCCTTACCTTACCTTAGTGCTACCTGAAACTCTGCTCACCCCGTAAGGGATTAAGATGTGCCTTTATGTATGTATGTGAGGTGGTATTTTTGTAATTAATAAAGACAAATTTTAAAATCCAGTGTTTTAAGTACCCTTGCTCCTTATTTATTTAATTAATATTTTTTGACATAATTTTTACTATTATTATATAGTTAAAAATATTATAAAACAAGAATAATTTATAACAAAAAATGTCAATAAAAAAATATCAACGTTTGAGAAAGAATTGAAGTGATATTACGAATTCCCTCCGTTTGTGTTGTCCCAAGAAGCTAGAGTTCTTCGTAAACTATCGCTTTACTGAGGGCACGAGGAGCTGTCAGGACATGACGGGGATGACAAAACGACTTTGTGATAGGACTTACGACGACGAAAATAAATTTCTTCCCACATAAGACATGTGTTGTATGGGCACGGATCCCTTTACCTTTCCAAATGGAAGAACCAAACTTGTTTTGCCAACCGTACCATAAGTACCCGCCGCCATTTTCAGATCTATTCTTTATATGCGCGGCTTATAACAACATATCTCCACCGATAATCATTTTATATAAACACTTTGAATTGCCTTAAAATTAATTTAACTATTTTGAGATACAAGAATTAAATTACAAGAATATTAATTGTTAGGCTCAGGAGGGTCAGCAAAATAACATCTTAAATCAAATCAATCAAAATAACAGCAAAACAACGGCTTTGTACAAAATAAATCTAATACTTAATCTGATATTTGTAACTGCATAGTTGTATACATAATCTGGAAACTGGCATAGTTATTTTATTATGTTTTCTGTTGATTATTTCCAGGCAATCTACGATGGGTGGAGTGTCGTTCCCAATTACGGAGTCAGCTAGGCAGGGTATTGCTGATTTACAGAGGGGCTCATATAACTATTTGCAGTTCAAAATAGGTATTTAATCTTTTTCATTATTAATTAAACATTATCCTATTAATATAATAAAAATGTCTCCGCCGAGGAGCACGAGCCTCCCCTAACAACAAGGGGGGTTTAGGCCATAGTCCACCACGCGGGCCTAGTGCGGATTGGCGGACTTCGCATGCCTTTAATTGTGACATGTATGCATACATTTCCTCTCGATGTTTTCCTTCACTAAAAGCCAATGATGTGAATTTATAATTACTTTATTTATTGCCATTATATATGCTTAAACTAATATTTTACAGACATAGAAGAAGAAAAGATTCATCTATCGAAAGCAGCGAATATATCCTTAATAGAGTTACCTAAACAAGTGCCAAGTGAGGAGGCGAGATACCACATCTATATCTTCAAGCATACACACGAAGGAGATCATATGGAAAGCATAGGTAAGCTATTATATCCTAGTCATTATGTTAATTCGAAAGTTTGTGAGAATGTATGTATGAATGGATTTTTGATACTGTTTAACAACAATGGCTGAAGGAATCTGGATAAAAATTTTCAGAGTTAGAATATGTTCTAAAATAGGACATGGCTACATTTCATTTAGTAAACTACGTTGTGAAACCGTTTGAAAATAATTAATGTGCTGCCGTCCACATCGTTTATGAGTGGTAAAACAGATTTTGATGAAATGAAATGAAATAAATTTATTCATTCAAATAGGTCTTCACAGGCACTTATGAAACGTCGACTCTAATGCTCGGTTCGGAAGGTTGCTTTTGCTGAGAAGAGCCGGCAATTTTGGATTTCACAAATATGATCTGAAACTTTTTAATCTGCCAAAAACTCAATTAATTTGATGCAAATAACTGTCTGGTATTAACTGAGCAGAGAATTTCATGTGTTACCTTCATAAGACATCTAAGGTCATTTTGTGGTAGATATAACATTACCTTCATTCAACCGCTGTGTTATTCAAGGTTTAACAATAAAATATTATGTTTCTATTGACCTACTGTACCGAAACGAAGCAAAGCATAGCTATGTTATTCTCTATATATCTATACTATCTATACTAATATTATAAAGAGGAAAGATTTGTTTGTTTGTAATGAATAGGCTCCGAAACTACTGGACCGATTTCAAAAATTCTTTCACCTTTGGAAAGCTACATTATCCCCGAGTAACATAGGCTATATTATATCCCTGTATTTCCACGGGAACGGGAACTACGCGGGTAAAACCGCGCGGAGGCAGCTAGTATGTTATATACCTATTAATTTGTGTTCTGTCTATTTTCCAGTGTTCATCTATTCAATGCCGGGGTATAACTGCAGTATTAAAGAGAGAATGCTGTATTCCAGCTGTAAGGGACAATTCCTCGATATTATAGAACAAACGGGTCTTGAAATAGCTAAACGGGTATGTAATATTATTTTTTAACTGGGGTTTTAATACAGGCATAGTTAGCGCGTAGTTCCCGTTCCCGTGGGAATACAGGGATAAAATATAGCCTATGTTACTCGGGGATAATGTAGCTTTCCAAAGGTGAAAGAATTTTTTAAATCGGTCCAGTAGTTTCGGAGCCTATTCATTACAAACAAACAAACAAACAAATCTTTCCTCTTTATAATAATAGTATAGATAATAAATATGTTTTCAATATTGTAAAAACCAGCTTCCCTCACAAATGTTGCTTAAAACTACTACTTTAATAAACAAGACACTGCATTACTTTACAGTTGGAGATAGACGACGGAAAGGAACTGACAGAAGAATTCCTGTATGACGAAATTCATCCTAAGAGGAATCTACACCGACCAGCATTCGCCAAACCTAAGGGTCCTCCGAATAGAGGAGCCAAAAGAATCACTAAGTCACAGAGCACCCAGTGATGTAACTTATTGTAAGTGTTAAATAAATTTAGTTTATAAGTACATAATGAATTGGGCCCAATTCTTAAACTTGATCATGCAAATTGGGCTTCGGATCATGTCAAAAAACAAGTCTTAGCGTATAAGATACGCTAATGTCTTTAGACTCGTTTTCTAATCATAAGAGTTTTGGCCAAAAACAAGTGACAACAGAAGAGTAGTATGAATATATTGTTATAAAATAGCTCTATCCTTGTCTTACGAATGTCGCTTGTTTCTGGTATAAGTGAAATCACGCGGTTCTACTTTCGCTCGACTATTTCTAAGTATAAAACCGTCCCCTTGTGGTGTTTCTTTGCTCAATGTCTCATTAAGATTTGTTCCCTTATTAAAAGCATAATAAATGAGAAGCACAAAAATTTACTCATTAAATTTGGTTCTAAAAATTCACTTTGATTAAGGCTTGCTACTAATTTAGCTTTACCTTCAGAGGTTATTTTTTATCTATTTCCTTAGTATAAAGTTTAAAGCCGCGTGATTGTAAAATGAGTATTTATGCCGAATTATAAGTACATAATAACATTAATAACGTAATACTGAAAATGTATCTTTATCTTTAATTATGTTATAATAATCGAACGTTTTATAAGTACTGTATGCCACTAAGAATGGATTGTTATTATGAAATTAAGACTGCTTGGTCTAGGTGCAATAATATTATGTAAATGGTATGAAAAATACTGAATGTAATGTACTAATGTTTGTACTAATTTAATTTATACATAAATTGAGCTTGTATAAAGAGTAGATGACCAATGTTGATTGCAATTTTCTTAACATAGTAGTAAAATATAATTACAATAATTGAATACAGTATTTTTTGTAAATTAATTATCCAGATTATGAATCAACGTCAACCTACAACAGATAATGCAGGTGATTCAGTCCAATATAAAGGAAGGAAACCCTAAAACATTATTATAGACAACTCTGCACTGCCCTAAATGTATCCTCAAAAATAGAAATTATTAAGAAAAAGTCTTAATATTGCCTATAAAGGTAAAAGACACTATGGTATGGTTTACTCAACGTTTGCTCAGCCTAGATCATGTTCTTCCAATCCCTATTATTCAACACTTGTATGTAAATCTTCAAAAAATATAATTGTTTATTACTGTAATAGAAAATGAGTATGTAAAGTACCACAATTAAAGTTCCCCATATCAGCATATGTATTGATAAACGTATGATATGAAGGTAAATTGGAAAAACATATACCAATGTCCATAAATTTAATCGTAGTACCGTTTCCTTACATTAGTTATCAATAGATATTTATATAAAAGAATTGTTGGTAGGAATGCATACTATGGACAGTATAAAATTGTTAATATGTTAAATGCAATAAAATGATAACATTTACAATTTGATTTTAGCTCAATTTGTTCTCTATAAGAGAAAGTATTATTGAAAATAAGGATATAAGTGTGAACCAATATGGTACCTACCTATATGTGAATATTGTTATGAACTTATTAATGGATTCAGTCTTAATAGTCTATACGTGAGAAAAAGCGTATTTTTAAGAGAAACTTATTACCACTACAGCTATGGCAAATTGGACTATGTTATGAGAAATCGCTTTTTCAATGTAAACTTATGTAATAAAATTTCATTTATGTTTTAGACTACATATAGGTGTAGATGTACCATTGTAAATTCTGTGTATTTTTTTATGAATCATGTGTTTTTTTTACCTGCATATTTTCAAATAGCTACTTCACCTTCATCTTGCCATTTGCCTAGTTATTTTTTAGATATATTTTGTACCTCCGTACTAATTCCTTTGACAAGTTAATGAATGAGAAGTTCCTTTATGTGGCTAAAGTCAACCTGAAAGTCAACCTAATCTGATTTAATCAATGATTTATCATTGTACAAATTAAGATTTACCTACTGCTTTATATTTTTTGTTTTATTATTATTGTTTTCATTCGAGTGTCAATATTAGTAGAAATTAACCGGAGATTGAAATGATTAATTCGTTTAAAACGTACATTCTAGTAATCTTATTAAGGACAGCAAGATTTTTATATGTATGTAACTTAATTGATTAGTATAAGTATTACTGTTTTACCGAATCAGTTGTATTGTCTTAGCTATAAATGTAGCATTTATTAATCATGTAGCATGACAACGTCTTATAATTCGATAGAGCCGGCTGCACGCACGAAAAAACATGACGCATGCGGCGTTACCTCGCACTGAGGCGCAAGCGAGAGCGCGGAACGAGCGACAAAGAAGCACAATCGGCCTTTGCGTTTGTTTGGCAGCGTTCGACATCCGTCTCTCTCCTACGAGTGAGCGATGCAAGACGTTGTCACGTTCAACTATCGTCAGTAAACCGACTTTACAGACAACCAATTTTTATTACTATTTTCATACTCATGAAACGTTACACTAAAAAATTATAGGTATCTAAGAATTTTTTTATTAATTTTACAAGCACAAACCTTGTTGTAAATACCTATTTCATTATATTTTTGTATTATAAACATATAACATGCATTGTGGTCGTCAATAAAATGCTTTTATCAACCAAATTCTTTTTTTCGCCTAAACAAAAATTTTTTGCAACGGAAAAATGGACCCTCATGATTGTAACTCGGTGAGTTCCCAACTGAGTCACCACGGCTTCTGGATTGGTTTTGCGAAAATTCAATTTTTGCAGAGGTATATGTAAATATGGCGCCAAAAGTCGACCATCTTTTTATAATTTATTTGCATCCAGTCTCACATTTTTGAGGAATCGAACGAAACCTCAGAGGTTAAACTAAATCCATCATCCGTTGCCAAAATATACCAACCTGTTTACCAACGTAGAATCCAAAACAATGCACGCGACACGCGTAGTAAAAATATACTTTAAAATAAACTTATAATTTTTTTAAGACGGGTAAAAATAGTAGAATAAGAGAAAAATAGGAGACACGATTTAATTCGAAATACTCTACTCGGAATACATTTTTTTATTATCTGAATTTTATTTCAGATTATGCTGTTGTTTTAATAAAGGCAAATCAGCAAAAAGTTATAAACAGCTTTTGTCCAAATGTAGGTATTTTATTTGGTCCTTAAGATGAATATGAATCAATTCAAATCGTAAACCACTCTGCAGAATATTTTCCTAAGCCAGCTTAAATAAAATTACTGTAGTCACGACCATTAGTTGTATAGAATTAGCGTAAAACGCAACTTTTTAGGAAAATCCATGGCAATTTAAGTCGGTCGGTGCTGATATTTTGATTTGGCAGCACCAAGTCAAGTGTCAACCGTGTATGCAGGGATGGGCAAATACAATAACATAATAATATCGACATATCGCACAAACACTATCGAACTTTATCTAAAAAGATATATTACTATAGGCATTACAAGTTTGCTTTAATTTTATTGAATGGTGGAATACAACTCCATCCTATATTTTAACTGTGTCTCCCTGACTTTCTTAGGCTCACGTCGTAGGTTCGAATCGCACGCAGGACAGGGACACATGTCCCTGTCCTGCGAACGACACATGTCGATTATTCAATGTTTGGATTTAAATAAATATCTATATAGATATTTGAAAGTAGTAGGTTTATCTGTTACCTGATAACGTTAGTGCAAAGTAAGTTACAAGTTAAGGAGGTATCATTTTTTGATTAAAGCACTCTCTGGGCTCTTTTTAATAGCGTAAAAATATGTGGATTGAAAAAAAATATATTATTAGGATAATTATTTTGGGATTGAATTTTATATATCGATATATTTAGCCGTTTTATGCTAGCTACTACCGACCGGCTCGTCCTTATTTTGTTTGTGTAATAAAGTGGAATGTCACAGAGAGATCTGATTTTGAAAAACTTTGTATAAAATAAGATAAATAACATAAACTGCCTAACAACTTATTTGAGACATAGTAAAATATTTTGTTATGTATTTGGAGGGCCACTGATTAAATACTTATTCAATTATAACGGAAAATGTTGAGGTCTGCAGTACGTATAACATCGGCCTTTTCGATTCCTATTTTCGGCCAGAAACATGAAAATGATTATGATATGCTTAATCGGCCTCTAACCGATCGACCAAATACTGGCTGGGACCGAGTAAAGAATATGTATAAAAGGAAGTAAGTTAAAGTCCATTATAACTACAACAATACTTACCTAACCTTAAAAAAAACTAATATTGAGGAGAATAGAGATAATTTTTAATGTTAGTGGTATATAGCTCTATTTATTATGGTGTATTTGATCTCCGTGTCATACGTTTATGTCCTAAAACCCCAGGTGTAAACATTGCCATTTAATATAACCATATCATATGTAAGTTCAACTTTTTTTTATTTCAGTGAATTTGAAGAGATATCAATTGAATTAGCAAATGTTGTTCAGTCATCACTATGTGGTGCATTCTTTGGAGTGTGTATCGGAGGTTTTGTACAATCCAGAGCAGCATATTTATACTTCATTGAAAATAATCAAGCAACTATATTTAAGACAACTTTGGAGGCAAAGGTAATTTGATTATAATATCTATTATTTATGAAAAAATAAAATATACCTTATTTGTTTGTATCAATGAAAAATAAGAGATAAATAAAATTTATACAATAGAATGTAATGCAACAAGTACAACATAAAGAACCTTTGGGTTACGGAAACATTAAATGACAATAAAAAAAATCAAAAACTTAATTATGTAAAAATTGCGTGTTACAGAAAAAATTACAAGATCATGTTACATTAGCTTTTGCCAAAGGAGCATATCGTTGGGGCTGGAGGTTAGGAGCATTTACAGGATTGTTTAGGTAAATATCACAAATATATGCCATTATCGGCTCATATATACCCTCACAGCAGGCATAGGAGCTTCACCTAACAGAGGGGGTTATGGCCATTGTTCACCATAGGGTATAGAATGGCTTGATGGACTTTGCATGACTTTAAATATATGTCACATTGAAGTCATGCAGGTTTCATTACAATGTCTTTCTTCACCAAAACTCAATGGTGTATCCACATAATGCGGTTACATGTAACTTACAGTAATATATTATGAACCAAGTATGAGGTTAGTAATCTGCATATTGACTTGATAGGTTGCAACCCTTGCTTTCAAGATCTGCTTTGAGTAACATACTAAACTGTTTGTTCTGTGTTGAGGTGTAAATATCTGTATCAGCTATATGGTTACCATAGTACTCAGTCTGTCTGAAAAATGGAAGATTTTTTCTGTTATATATGTTTAAAATCATATTGGTCATAGTGTAAAGAATGTCTCAGTATATTTATATGTAAAGTCTAATAAATAATATTTGGTTAATATCTTTCAGTTTAATAGCAACAACAATATCAGTTTACCGTGATAACACATCTGTGCTTGAATATGTCACTGCTGGAGCGATCACAGGAGGACTGTATAAAGCTCATTTGGGCTTAGCAGCTACATTTGTTGGAGCTGGATTAGGTAATTATTAATCATTTGAAAACAAATAGGACAATTATCAAAGTTTACCAGAGACAAATTAATTTATTTCGCTAGCTTCATGCTTGGGGGGAGGAGTTGCTCGCGTCCGTAGGATTTACCACCTTTCCTAGACCCACCCTACACGTTCCCCCCGGGTGGTGCTAAACGAGCAACAACGCCGGGCAACAGGCGGCGGTCAAATAACCTGTCCCTGGCATCCACAGGCCAAGGGGATCTAAATACCCCCTGAAAGTCGTGGCTTTAGTGTCTTGGGAAAACACTATTAGTATCCTCCCTACCTTTTTTAAAATGAAAATGTCGAATAATAGAGATTGTGATATGTCATGCGATCCGGCCAACCCCCGGCGCCTTCCAGTATCCGGGCTGGAAGGTGTGAAATTTGCTACCGAAGACTCCACTCGGGTGGGTACCCAGGCCCCCGTGGCAGTAAATGCTACTGGTCATAACAAAAGATATGTGCAGCAAGCCTTTCACCCAAGCCTTCTCCAAAGACCGAGAAGTGCCTCAGTTGGAAGCCAATCACATACCTCCAACACGGAACCACAATACCCCCAACAATCAACATCCAATAATGATATTCCACCAAGCACCAGTGTAAACACTGAGATACACTTCATAGAAGATTCTCCTACTGAACCAACCACCGCAACAAACAATTCGAAAAAAGAATGGGTGCAAGCCACAAATAAAAAACGGCAGCGATCAAGCCCAGAACCACAGAAGTCACAAAAGCAAAGCAAACTTGACACATACTGGCTTTCCCAGCCCACACCAATATCGACCTCCAACAGTTTTGCCGTGTTGGAAAGCGATCAGTTGCAGGAAACCAACAAGCTCCCATCTCCATTAAAAGTTAAAATAGTAAAGCCACCTCCAATTTTTGTTGATAAAGTAAGTAACATTCAGCCGCTTATAGATCTCTTGGAAATACACGCATATAATAACTACGATCTGAAAGTTCTTCGTGATGAGCAAGTAAAAATCCAAACTAAATCTTCCGAAGCATACACTGCTGTGATTAAAGAACTAGACAAAAAGGAAACTGAATTCTATACATACAAACAAAAACAAGACAGGAGTTTCAAAGTATTCCTAAAAAACATACACCCCTCCACCAGCATAGAAGATATAAAAGATGCTCTAGATGAACTTGGTCACGAATGCACTAACATCTGGAACATCAAACAGCGCACCACTAAAAAAGCATTGCCAATGTTTATAGTGGAATTAAAACAAAAAGAAAATAACAAAACTGTTTACGACATAAAATATCTACTTCACTGTAAGGTAATACTTGAACCTCCAAGACCTAAGCGGGAAATCCCTCAATGTGGAAACTGTCTCCAATATGGACACACAAAAACTTACTGTAGGAGAAACCCAAAATGCATTAAGTGTGCTGGTGATCATTTGTCAGCGGACTGCCTACGAAAAACTAGATCCGAAAGTGTTAAATGCGTACTATGTGAAGGCAACCATCCAGCAAATTACAAAGGCTGCAAAGTATACAGAGAACTACAAAAAATTAAATTCCCACCAGCACCCGTAAAGGTTCAGAAATACAGGCAGTCATATGATAGGACAAAACAATTATATGGCCCAACAACAACTGGAACAACATATGCCGAAACAGTGCAAAACAAAATACCACCGCAAGCCAAGGAACCCAACAATAAAACAAACAGTGACCAGAGCCCTGACATAAAAGAATTAATAATAACAATGAAGCAAATGATGGAACAATTAACAGCAATGACTAATCTAATCCTAAATCTCACGACCAAATTAACTGCACACTGGACTCCATAAACATGGTGCTCTGGAACGCCAATGGGCTGTCAAAACATACCCTTGAGGTTAAAAAATATATGAAATTAAACAACATTGACATCATGTTAATCTCGGAAACGCATTTTACAAGTAATAGTTATTTTAACATAGCAGGATACAAATTTTATCACACCATGCACCCCGACGGAAAAGGCTATGGAGGAAGTGCAGTTCTGATTAAGAACAACATAAGACATCACTTAGCTCACAGCTACTGTACTGAAAAAATTCAGGCTACAAACATTGTGATAGAGGACTGGTTGGGACCTGTCACGGTATCAGCTATATATAGCCCTCCAAAGCATGCCATAAAGCAAGAGGAATACGAAGAATATCTAAAAACCCTAGGTCGGCGATTTGTGTCTGGCGGTGATTTTAATGCCAAGCACACATTCTGGGGTTCTCGAATTATAAATACAAAGGGCCGACAGTTAATCCTAGCGATAAATAAACTCCGCCTGGGCGTTATCTCAACAGGAGAACCAACATACTGGCCCACTGATCGAAATAGGAAGCCAGATCTCATTGATTTTTGCGTCATCAAAGGTATTAGCAACAGTGACGTCAGCTGTAACTCTAGTACTGACCTGTCTTCCGACCATTCTCCTGTCGAAGTACTATTGAGCCGAAGAATTCTGCAAAAGGAAAGACCTTGTCGACTACATACCCGTAGAACTAACTGGGAATATTTCCGAGAATTAATAACCAAATCTCTTAATGTCAAAATACCACTACAAAGGGATGAAGATATTATAAGCGCAGTTGAGCATTTTAACAACACAGTCCAACAGGCTGCATGGGAAGCCACGCCTCCACCAAAACCCATGCATGGAGATGAACACCAATGCTCACCATCTATCAGAAAACTACTAGATGAAAAGCGTAAAGCTAGAAAGAGATGGCAATACACTCGGTACCCAGGGGACAAAACAACATACAATAGACTAGCTGCACAACTCAAACAACTATTGAGCGATGACAGAAATCAAAAAACCGCAACATACCTGCAAAATCTGGACGCTAAACCATCATCTGACTACTCGCTGTGGAAAGCGACAAAAAGCCTCAAACGCCCAATAACTTACCAACCACCTCTGCTCAAAGCAGATAATTCATGGGCTAGGAATGATGTCGAGAAAGCCAATGTATTCATGGAGCATCTGCAAAAAGTCTTCCAACCAAACCCCAATACTGGCTCCACAAAGATAGAAACGGTAGCAGAACTGCTGAACCAGACGCATCAACTAGAGTTACCCATTCAGAAACTTAAAAAAGCAGAAATCAAATCTGCAATCAGAAAACTGAAAATAGGGAAAGCCCCTGGATACGATCTAATTACATCAACCATTCTAAAAGAGCTACCAGAGCAGGGCATTACATTCCTGACGCAATTATATAATGCCATCCTTCGAAGGGAATGTGTACCCCCACAATGGAAAGTAGCTAAAATTATAATGATCCCGAAACCAGGCAAAAACCCAGAAGATGCCAAATCTTATCGACCAATTAGCCTTCTCCCAATTACATCCAAAGTAATGGAGACATTGATCCTCAGTAGGTTGAATCCAATTATTAAGGAAAACAACATAATACCCAACCACCAATTTGGATTCAGGGAAAAGCACGGTACAATCGAACAAATCCATAGACTCGTTGATGGTATAGCAAAATCATTTGAAAAGAAAGAATACTGTACAGCTTGCTTTCTTGACATATCACAAGCTTTTGACAGAGTCTGGCATGATGGACTTCTGTATAAAATTAAAAAGACACTGCCCACTAACTATTACAATCTAATAAGATCTTATCTGCTAGGTAGACACTTTTTCGTCAGTCACGGTGAAGCAAATACAGAACTCAAAGAAATTCAAGCTGGAGTGCCGCAGGGTAGTGTAATGGGACCTACTTTGTATCTTCTTTATACCGCCGACTTGCCGATATCTGACGATGTTGTTATGGGCACATTTGCTGATGACACAGCTGTCATGGCGTCAGATGATTCACCAATCCAAGCTTCTCACAAACTACAGAATAGCCTGGATAAGATCACAACATGGCTAAAAGACTGGCGCATCAAGGCCAATGAAACAAAATCAGTTCAGGTTACATTTACAACCCGGCGACAGACTTGTCCCCCAGTTACACTGAATGCCGTCCAGCTTCCACAAACTGACGAAGCGAAATATCTTGGAATGTATCTAGACCGACGCCTAACATGGAGAAAGCACATTTTTACCAAACGCCTAGCAATGGGCCAACAAGTGCGTAAGATGTATTGGTTGATGAATAGAAACAGCCAGCTCTCAATGGAAAATAAACTTTTGTTATATAAGAGTATAATAAAGCCAATATGGACATACGGAATACAGCTATGGGGCACGGCTGCCAACTCCAACCTAGAAATTCTACAAAGGTTTCAATCAAAAATGCTAAGGATGATAGTAGACGCACCATGGTATGTCACAAACGAAAGACTTCACCGAGAGCTTGGCATCAAAAGCGTAAAAGAGGAAATTAAGGAGAGAGTCACAACATATAAAGATAGACTGCAACTGCACCCTAACATATTGGCACACCACCTTATGGACAATATATTTCCAAGTGCGAGGAGACTAAAGAAAAGGATACCTCAAGATTTAATATAATTTAAAATAGTAATTAAGAGGGCACGTCACTGGACCTGTCCCTCACATATCATACATCATTACATAAGTATTGTTGAATGTCTCTCAGACAGATTGCAATAACAAAATATGCTTGTAGTTTGCTATTTTCAATTTGGTGGTACTGTTTGATTCCAAGTCCAAATGAGATTGGATGGATTATGAAAAAAATATTTGAAAAGTTAAAATAGATCCCCGGGAACACATGTGGGACAATGCCTAGCCTATAATATATCTTTATGGATCTTTCAATGTATAATAATATAATAGTTTCTTTAATAAAAACATTAACTTATTACAGGTGCTGTTCTAAGTGCATTAGCAGGAGCAGCCATTCTTAGCATCCTTAAAGTCACGAATGTGTCAATGGATGACATTAGAAGAGCTTTACACAGAATTCAAGAAGCAAGGTATTATTTTTATTATTTTATTTAATCACTTCAGCAATTTCATTGTTGAAGTATCTTTAGCAACATCCATAAATAATCCACTGGCATTAAAATGCACCACCAATCATAAATTTCGGATGGAACCGAAACTTGTTGTAGAATTGGTGATGGCGGGCGATGGTCCTCGCCACTGAAATCACCTCTAGACTGGTCTTCAGACATGATTAAGCAAAACTTCAAGATTACGTAGAAAATGATTTATTGAATCAAACTTGTCAAACTTGTTAAATATAAAAACAATGTAATTTAAATAAAGTTAACGCAGTAAATCAGGCGTGATCCGCGTCGCAATTGTGAGATGTGGACAGAACGAGTGCCTTGACAATTTTTTTTTTTTTTTAATGGACTAGAAGGTGACAGCCTCAGATGGCTTTTACACCGTTACGCGGACTTTTTCGGTGAGCGCAGATGGCTCTCAACCGAAGCTTTCGGTGAGCGCAGATGGCTCTCAACCGAAGTCCCCGAGCCGCACCGAGCGCGCCGCTTTATACCCGCTGTCCGTACCCCCACCTCTCCTGACTCACAGAGTGGCGCGATGATGTCATATTGCACGTGCGCGCGTTTGAATACAGGTCGCCCTCGACCTGTCAAACACAGAATAATGCGCACAATATATAAAAACTTAACTAGTAGAACTTAACTTGAAGGTAATTAAAGAGACTATGATCAATTTATACACTTTAATTGCTATAGTAAGAGCAATAAAACACTTTCGACAGTACCTCTACGGGAGAACATTTACAATAATTACTGATTGTAACGCCATAAAATCATCGACAAATAAACATGAACTCTTACCCAGGATTCACAGGTGGTGGTCATTTCTCCAGCATTATGATTTCAAAATTGAATACCGTCAAGGATGCTACGACATGCATTAACATAGCGCAAAATATTGATACATGGCTAAAAATTGAGCAAAGGCGTGATGTAGAATTAGCCAAAATCATAAAGAAGTTGGAACACCACGAAATTATTCGTGAGTATCGGGTAAATGATTTTGTTTTAGAACACTGGCTTGACGAAGATGAGCTCGGTTGCCAAAAATGGAAGAAAGTAGTTCCAAAAACATACCAATGGAGCATTATTAATGCCTTTCATACTGCACTGAAACATTTCGGTTGGGAAAAGACCCTCAACAAGATTCGAGAAAGTTATTGGTTTCCTGAAATGTCCTCAACAGTAAGACGCTTCGTAGATAATTGTGTAATATGCAAAACAAGCAAAGGTCCTTCCGGAGACAAACAGGTAGAAATGTATGCCATAGAAAAGAAGCCTATTAATTTAAGTGTCTCCAACTCATAAGAGTGGTAATGACTCTCTGGTTCAGTAGTTGTCATACTCATATAGGCTATCACATGCTGTCGGCCTTGCTGTATTTGAATAAGAATCGCACCCAATCCAGTACTGCTAGCGTCCGTGTGAAGTTCAATAGGAAGTCCCTCTTGAAAGATGGTTAGAACGGGTGCCGAAGTTAGTCGCCGAATGATGTCAAGTGTAACGCTCTCACATTCTGCAGTCCATTGAAATTTTGCATCCTTTTCAGTTAAGTTGTAGAGTGGAATGAGCCGTTCTGAAAAAAATGGTATGAAACGTCTGAAGTAACCAGCTAAGCCACAAAATTGTCTTACTTGTTTTACATTGGTGGGTATTGTGGACTTCTCTAAGGCTACTACTTTTCTTGGGCTTGGACGAACCGTGCCTTTTGAGATAAGGTTTCCAAGATATTCAATAAATGTCTTGAAAAAAGAATACTTCTTTTCATTTATAGTAAACCCGGCTTTGGTTAAGGCTGCTAACACATTGTCCAGAATCTGCAATCCTTCTGTAAATGTTTTGCACTTTATTAATACGTCATCCATATAAACTAAAACATGATCCAGTAAGGGTCTTAATGCAGTCATTATGGCACGCTGAAATACAGCCGGAGCGTTCATCAGTCCAAACGGCATTCTTACGTACTCATATAGGCCGTCTGGTGTTATGAAGGCAGTTTTCGATATAGACTCTTTAATGGGTATTTGATAAAAGCCCTGTGCCATATCTAAACTGATGAAAAAGGTAGCATCTGCTAACCGGTCGATTTGATCGGATATGATTGGAAGTGGAAACTTGATGGGGATTGTGTTTTTATTCAACTCTCGATAGTCGGTGCACATCCGAACTTCCCCATTCTTTTTTTTGACGAGGATAACTGCTCGTTAATAATTTCCTTCAATTTACGGCGTTCCACTGGCGCCATTCTATAAGGTCTTCTGGATACTATTTTAGTTGCATCTTTCAGCTGAATATCTAGATACCCTGTGGTAACTTCGTGTTTTGGAGTACCGGTAGCAAATGTAGCAGTATATTTTAATAATAATTTTCTCAACTCACATGTTTCATCGGTGTTAGTTAAATCAGTGTCCAGGTTTTTAAAGAGGTCCTCAGTTGTGTTTATGCTTAAAATTGTTGAATGTCTCATCACAGTGGCACCCATCTCATTGACAAGTATGTTTAAACCTGTACCTTTTACTATTTCTGCTCCAATCAGAAGATCACAAGGTGTTTCATTATCTTCTACAATGTGAAAAGCAACTTCTACAAACACACCATTCAAATCACACGTTACACTAATTCTTTGGCAGGACAAGATTGGGATACTTTGACTTCCAATGCCTTTTAGCATTAAGGTACAATCTTCACGTTTTCCCGGAATTGATCGACTGACAGTCCGTCTTACTAAAGAACGTGCTGCCCCGCTATCATAGAATGCTGTGAATTTGCAATTATTAATAATAACAGCCATTAAACTTGTAAATTAATTATTATTTTATTATTTATTTAAAGATAATAACAATGTAATTTAAATAAAGTTAACGCAGTAAATCACGCGTGATCCGCGTCGCAATTGTGAGATGTGGACGGAACGAGTGCCTTGACAATTCTGCCCCGAGCCGCACCGAGCGCGCCGCTTTATACCCGCTGTTCGTACCCCCACCTCTCCTGACTCACAGAGTGGCGCGATGATGTCATATTGCACGTGCGCGCGTTTGAATAACAACATTTTAATAATGAGCGCCGACATAAACATAACCCATAACTAAGAAAAATGTATGTATGGTTGTTGTATGTTGGTTAATTAACATGTATTTCATACTTCCAGATATTTCTAAAATGCTATAGTAGACAAAAATAAAGAATTTAAAACTAACATTAAAATTTTAACCCTATTATAATGTGTCAATTTATGTGTTGTTTTTATTTTTTATTGTTCTATTTCACAGAGAAGACCAACTGAATCAGGCAGCGGATAAATATGCTGTTATCAGAAATGACGATCTGACAAGACACCACGACACCCTTGTTAAAGAAAAAGGGGTTGAGAACATAGATAATGTGAAATGAGCATTGTTGAAAACTTGAATTATCAATTTACCAGCGGACCCGGCAAACTTCGTTCTGCCCACCAGCGCCTACCGAGTCCAAATTGATGTATTATACATAAAATCCTTCCCCATGAAATACTCCGTAATTTGGTGAAAACCGCATGAAGTTCTGTTTAGTAGTTTTTGTGTTCTTCGCGTTCAGAGGCGGTGGGGCCTTTGTTTTATAGATAGATTAGATTTTAAATGAATTTAAATCATTTATAATAGTCCACCTCAATTAATGATGTTCAAGTAGACAATGAATAAAAGTGATTACAATATATTAGAATTGTGAATAAATTCATTATTAAAACAGAACTAAAACATTTTTTTTTGTAAATACTGACTTTGTTTGGATGTTAACTACGGAAGATATTTATTTATTGTTAATGTACCATTATATGTACTCACGGATAATAATGCTGAGTTTTGTACAAATATCTGTAGTCTTTATTTAAGTAGTTTTCGTTGTAGTAAATTTATATAATGTTATTCTCATGTAAATAAACTATGTTAATTGGTGAAGTTGTAAACGATTTAATTCTTTCTCATTTATTTACCCCTTTTGTTTATAAATGAATAATGGCGCCTAGCCTAGTGGATAAATCCTTAGTCGTGGGTTCGCTTTTCGCATCGACAAACCCTAGTGTGCATAGGTATATTTCAAAGCATTTTAACATTAGAAAAAAAATCATATATATTAGAATAAAATTGTCTGTAATAGTCGTAAATAATATAATTAAAGCAATAGGATTTACATTCAGACTATAAACATACGTGCCGATAACGCACACAAATGTTTGTCATGGGTGGGATTCGAACCCATGACCAGTGGAATTTCGGTTGTGAGCCCTCTGCGCTCACCGAAAAAGTCCGCGTAACGGTGTAAAAGCCATCTGAGGCTGACAACTGCTAGTCCATTTAAAAAAAAAAAATTGGTTGCCTGTAAAGTCGGTATACGGGCGAAAGTTTTACGTGACAACGACTTTGAGTGGTAAAATAATTTTAATGTGAATATTCATTCGTATAGTAGGAAGAAGGATGAAATAATAGTAACAATTTAAAACATAACGTCACGTTACGTGAGCGGAGCGTAACGCAGTTTCTTGAAGTGTCACCCGGCAAACCAATTTATAAGACGTTGTCACGTCAATAGTAACAATTTAAAACATAACGTCACGTTACGTGAGCGGAGCGTAACGCAGTTTCTTGAAGTGTCACCCGGCAAACCAATTTATAAGACGTTGTCACGTCAAAACATAACGTCACGTTACGTGAGCGGAGCGTAACGCAGTTTCTTGAAGTGTCACCCGGCAAACCAATTTATAAGACGTTGTCACGTCAAAAAAAAATTACCAGTGGAAAGGGTCACTAACCAACCACAAAGCTAATCAACAGGCCAGTCAAAAAATTTTATGAAACAAGCTTCGATTTAATTTACTAAACCCACAATGTTACATGCTACTAAAGTACCAGGGGATCATTAACTGGTAGATGTCATTCATTTGAAGGGTACAGGCAAAGAACAGGGAATGTCCTAATGAATAGATAGATTTTGAGAAAAACGCAATGACAAGTTGAGAAATATATATTTTTAACTGAGATCTGAATGCATTCATTAACATTTACTTTTTGGTGCCAACTGTTAACTTTTTTAAAAATTAAGTGATTGGGAACTAGACTATTATTGGCAAAGATTTGCCTTCAACGAAGTTCAGGAAAAAAAGTGACATACCCTGTCCTTTGCCTGCCCTTCATTTATTCTATTAATTTATCTGTGGTACTAGTAATAGTGTGTAGTGTGCACAGTGATTGGCCACGGGGTCTAGCCAATAGAAACGCATTGGGCGCAATAGCCTATACGACGACTAGCCGCCAATATACAAACCGAGTTTCCAGAGTTGTCTAAGTCTGTCTAGTTGTCTCTGTTGGTATTATCTACAATATTTAAAAATATATTCTGACTATTTCTCACACACTGTCGTCAGGTCCGAATGTAAATGTTCATTAATCATAATTGCTCGCATTTAACTAATAAAGGGTTAGTAAATAAAAATGATAGTGCCATTTTCAACTATATTTTATTATAAAATCACAAAGAATAAATCTAGAGGTCAATAGGGTAGTCACTTAGATATTAATATAGTGTATATATTTTTATAATTCATATAACTGTATGTTATGTAGATAGTATGCTTTCGGTCGTCGGCGGATAACCGTAAGCGTTTTCATAAAATTAATTTTCACAAATAATCACCAAAATACATTATCTTCTCATTTCGCATCATGCTCGTTAAAGCTTGCTCTTCTATCGTGTCATTTAAATTGATTCTCTTAGTGTTAGATATAAGTTCAAGTTGAAAAGGAAAAAAGGTAAGTATTATTAGATCCCTGTTATTTTTTCCCAATGATTGGTCTTTGGCATGTTGAATTAAGACTAATTAATATTGACATGTTCAATTGTTTCAGCGAATCATATCTACGACAGCCAACAAAACAAGATGTGCTCTCAGAAGGAAACAATTAGATATTTTTCGTTACTCGAACGACAGTTTACATCTATTTAACTATTTTAAGTTTATACACAACCCTTTAATTTGCACACCATTATTTAATTTTTTTTAATGAAACAACTTAAACATGAGCCAACATAGGAAGGTAGTTACAGTGATAACTCTCTAAGAAGGGTTATCTCGATAATTAATTATTAATTAACTAGAGCGACTACTGAAATTAAGATAGGATATTTTTAACTAGTAAAATCTTAAAGTAATGATTATGTTAATCTTTACTATAGATCCTATTAATTTAATTTGTAATTATTAACATAGTCGTGTATAATATTTACATCCGAAGATTAATTTAACACGTGTGTAAGTGCCAATTAGTAGGTCTACCACATCATATATTACAGTTATTGATTTTCAGTACACGCGATGTTCCGTTGTGTGACGACATCGTATGAATGCTGTGTTGTCCTATTAATTGACAGTTACGTAATATTTTCGCTAATTCAACGTTTCATTACGGAATGGTTCAGTTCTTTTCACGCAGCAGGAATAAGGGACGCGGCACGGACACAACACAGCCGCCTGGGCCTATCATGCCACGGGCAGCGTTAAAATTTTAATTCACATTATACCCTGTGCGAAGTATATTCCACTTGATAATATTTTATAAAACATAATTATCATTGGCATTAATTTATGTCCCTTACGCCTTTTCACAATTCAACTAAACAACGGTAATTGGCCTAAATATTCTCCCAAAGGGTGGAGACTCAAACGCAAGGGAATTATTTTATTCACAAGATTTATATAATATGCGTTTTTCAAGCAATATAGATATATTTTAAAATATAGTCGAGTTTAGGTAAACACGCCAGAGGGCTTACTCCCGACGCTTTCGAGAAACAAGTTTAATCGAATAAATGTCATTTCATACATTTTTGATAGCGATTCTAGCGCACGATCGTGCGGTGACACTTTTTGAAACTAACTTTGATCAAGAATTTCGTTACAATCGAAACCGAATCGAAAAGTCCGTACTCCTCCCACTATATGACATTTGTGAATCGAATGGCGGGAACGACTTTAAACGTCAAAATACACGATCAGTAAAAAGGTACTTTTTCAGGATCGAGTTATCTCATCTAGGATAAATTTATCTAATCTAAAAAATTACATCTAATGTACAAGATTTCGTTTTAGAAAAAAATACAAAATTGAATATTTATTTTTTTCTGTACAAATTAACCACACACAACTTATTTTATAATTTTGAAACGTCAAACACCGTTACCGATCGAATAAATGTCAATCTTAGCCATGGCCATCTTGATTTTTTGTTCGTATTGGTTCGGGATTAACCAATAGGAGTTCAAGATGAAATTTTTTGGTTCAGGATTAGCCAATAGGAGTTCAAATTGAAATCAAAACAAAATCAAATTCGAATCGTTTTCGGGAGTAAGCCCTCTGGATAGTAATTAAGATCTATAAGTACGAATATGTCTAGAATACCAATTGTGTACTAATGTACATCATTTCATTATATTGATCCCCTTTAAAATTTATAAGTTTTATTTACAAATAGTATTTTTTTAAATTTCATCAGGTGTTTCGAAATTAGATCTCAAATGAAGTGTCTCAATCCGAAATAATAGAAAATTAAGACAGGTAGGTAAACGATCACCCTAGTCGCAGCCAGGTGTGTTAATCATAACAACAGATGTCGTACCTTAGACAATTGGTATAATAATAATAATGTTAGCAAATTATAAAAGGAACGCAGGTAGAAAGGAAAATGGTGGAAAATAAAGAACCAAAAGTATCAATGATAATAATAGTTTAATTATGAAATTAAAAATAAGAATGAAATTAACCACACAAAAGGCTTAAAATTAAAAAAAATAAGAAATAGATGACGAGACCTTAATAACTTACACTGAAAATAATGAAAACACAAAGTAGTCGCCATGCGCCAGGGCAAAGTTAAGGAGTGAGACAATTGTGTAGCGAGATTGGAATTTCGGAGCGGAAATGTTTATGCGCCTTAGCCAAATCTCTATTTATTGATATGTTGGCCATTATTTATATAATTATGAAATACTAAATATCAAGTAGAGCCTATAATAAGAGATAAATATTATAAAGCGCAATTAAATGATAAGCAGAATGATATGGACAGATATGTTTTATATGTGAAACACAAGAAGGCAAACACGAAGTAGATACTCGCGTATCGAAACGAACGTTTAGTACCGAACCGAGAGGCGGGTCGCGATCTAGCTCACTCGCGTCGCGGCGAGCGCAGCTGCACAACTGCACACTGCGCGTGCGCATGCGCCGTGCACACGTCAACTGAGACATTCGAAAACAACATTCACATCTTTCTTTTATCAACGCATAACTTTAACTAACAAATTGAAACAATGTTCACTTACAATGAATAAAATTGCATATATTGCGCTTAATAAAACTCTCAAATATAATTTAACTGTAACATTTTCATCAACTTTTCAATAAATGTTAAGATTACCTCAATTACCTTTTACCTAAAATAATGTGTATTGACTTTAAATTTGGCATCTCATCCTAAACACTGATCTATTTATTATTTTTTAATAATAATATTACCATTATTAACTAGATATTTAAAATACTTCTCTAAACACATAAATCCCTATAATTATCTATTAGTCAATACCAATGTTACTGAGAAAACCTTAGGCCTGAAAACGCTCCACACACTGAAAGTATTCGACCTCTATGAATTGAGCAGAAGCAATCGTTTTACTGTAAAATACCATTTATACAAGAGCCAAGTATCAGTTTCAAATTAAAGTTGTGTGTGCAGCGTTCTACTTTGAATACAGTGGATATGTAATCTCCTCTTTGTGATTTATTTTTTATTTATTAATTAATTAAACACGTAATAATATTTTTAAAATTTAAATTACATATGCGTTTACCGCCGATCTCATCTCAAACAGACCACCACCAATCTAATCGCATACCATATTTTTCATTATCATTTCAAAACACAGGCACAGAAACCTGTACCCTATAGAAAAACATTTTCAAAAACGTGCAAAATATCACCACACCCTGGTCACCTAACATTATCTAAACCAAATAACTACTTTTACGTTCTTAAGATAGATAGGTACTGATTAATACAATTTGTATGATTAATTTTTTGCTATTAAATCCTTACACAGTAATGATCTTCACTATTCAGTTTCTAATCATCTTACTAAGCTCTATATTTATCTTTACGGTAAGTGATGTATATCATACATTTTATAGTGTAAATATGTCATTTTATAACGACTTTACATGTTTTTCCTTGTAAAATAAAAGCTTCGAATTCATCTGAACGTTCCCATCTATTGGATATATTTAAAGTAACGATATCGATAAAATGAACTGATGTGGCGATTTCGTGCATCAAAACATCATCTTGCCCGCGGTGGTTGTGCCACTTCCTGTTTCAATTCAAACTGTTTCCCTACACTTAGCATACCAAATTACTTTATCCATAGGTACATCTAAATTCCATTCTCTATCCTAATTGAATACCGACAGTGGCGTTGTCGAGATATGTAATGCGTTTAATACTTTGTGACTTACATTATATTAAATGCCATTCAATTTTATTTCATTAGATGGTTCATCATTCGTTTGCGAATGGCGTCTCCTTACTCGTCGTATTCAGGTATCTGTGTCACGCATGCTTTGCCTAATCACATAAACTGGACGTGTAACTGAACACTTAACACTGGTCCTAACAGTTGGAGCGTAGGATTCACTGGGCATCTCTCTACGACCAAATTCATTAATAAACATTCTTTTTACAAAAGCTTTTCCTACCAGAGTTTTAAATATTTGAGACAAATTATAAGACGTTTTTTTTTAAATCACTTAACCCACACACTTAAAATCTCTTGCATTGGACTAGACGCATTTTTTAAATTAATTTTAAGAAGGCAAAGATGTGTTAAAAACCAATCGAGAAATTAGTATAAATCCGAGAAGTGTTAAAAGCTCAAGTTGAAATTGGAACGTGACTATGTACAAAATGAAAATATCGAGGGGAGATTTATTTAACTAAAATACTGTTAAGTGAAGTTGTTGTGACCTAGTGTAAATACTGCTGATTATAATATGTATATATGTAATAGAGCAAAATCAGATCTCGCTAATACTTTCTAGACGAGTGCCGTAACACGGTCGGCAACAGCGTGCCAATATCCAAGCAATATTGATATTGAAAATTATTCTAAAAAATATTGTAGACGCAACACAGTGTTGTCGACACTGCAATAGAGGCGTCCCCTCGACCATAGACAAATAAATAATTATCTAATATTACCTTAGTGAAACACATGCACGAGCATTTATAATATGTTGTAGCTACCATTAATATAAATTAACATCAAAATAAATGCATCATGTCACTATTATGTCACTGAACATAACGTTTTTAAATAGTGATATAAAACTAGATGCTTAGCAATAAAGAGTTGTGATTACACTAACTAATCATCAATAACTATCGATCCAAACAAGAACAGATTATTCTCCTAAGTAACGAAACAAGTATGGAAGCATGTAAGTTGTATTGTAGGACCGACCACAGAACTCGGTTACATCTAAAATATATTATTAAAATTATTTCTAAAACTAATATTGCACACACATACACATTTCTAAACGTAACATTCCAGTAATCAAATAAGAAAAAAATGTGTATGCGTACAAAACTATATTTACTTACAAAAAAATGCAATAATAGTAAATTGTGCATATTAAAATAGAGTATAAAATATATTTATAAAATACAATTTAAGAATAATAACTGCAAATTATATGTGACCATGAATAATTATCTCAACAATGTGCAAATGTGACCAATATATAATTGAAGGTGGTATGCATAGCCTGTCATACAAATAACCATAAAACAACTCAGGCAATGTTTAACATCGCAGTCGTTATAAGTAGATATTAAAACTTGCCAAAAATTTAAACAAATCTAGCGCAATCTAATTGCAAACAAAATTGCTTGTGATAATTCGGTGAATCAGTATAATGACAATTCATTATAATATTGTAATTAATTATATAAATAACTGGAAATTATTATCGAGTTATAAAAATAAAATTATGTATTTAAAAAGTATGGAATGAATATCACACAAAATAGAAATCCTCTCTAGTGCAACAGTTACAGTAGGTAAAAATAAAAAAAGGTACGTCAGTTTTAAAACAAGCATTTAGCTGCCCTCTAGTGTGATGACGATAGGTCTCTTAGCTTATGATGATGTACAGTAACAGTAAAACGTACGTATTTATTAGGAAAATAGAATAGCACTTAATCTCTAGACTGTTCCGAGTAAGCGTAATACAGATATATTTAATTTTCAGTCGAGTGAAATTGTGAGAGGTACGATGTAATTGACAGTCGCATCGACCCTAGCGGTGTCGCTGTGAAGATCAAGTCTCTGCCGAGATATCCCGATTTATTAAAAATATTATTTAGATGCCAAGTGAATTTTTAAAAGATATATCTCGCAGTGTAATCTCGATGCTTACAGTCTACAACGGGACACGACTGACAAAAATTGTGTGATATTCCGAAGATAGTGACGTCGTTACGTTTAGATACTAGATTTGGAGAAGGACACTCTGAGGTGGTTGGACTCTGACAGCTGGTAGTTGTGCATCTTGATGAGCGCCGCCACCGCGTCGTCGATTGACGGTAATTGCACCAGCGCCATTTTGCGGTCCTTCCTGAAATGTGATTTAAACACTCATTTATCGTTTATCATTTGATAGATAAAGTCAGTGTAAAAACCGTTATTAATTTATCAATGAAAGGTAGCCTTGAAAAACCCCAAATGTTGTTGAAGTGGATGATATTAGTAAATATAATAGACTTATAAAATGTATCATCCAACAATAATGACAGATTTCTCTTAATCATATTAAGTTAATACTCAGTAGCAATGAACAAAAACAAGATTAGAAATTTAAATTTTTTGAAGAAAGAAAATTAAATCAACTTACGGGAAGAACTTAAACGCCTTGATTGTAAAGCCCCGTTTGGTGAATGCTTCTTTGATGTCATCTTCAGACACGGTGGCTCTGTAAATATAAATTATATTGTAGTGAAATAGAGTAAAAGCAATAAAACATAAATTCATATACTATTGGATAAAATCTTACGGAATGTTGGACAGATGTAACGTAGCGCTTGGTGGGTAAATATTCTGATAATTTTTGCTTCCAGGCTTCTTGAATCTGTGAAGAGGGCTCTGGGAATAGTCCCTGTAAAAAATTAACAATAAACATGAAAACTCAGCTTTAAAATAAATAAATAAATGGAATTATACGAAATTTGACATAATATCTGGACGATATGATGACATGTTCACAGAATTGAGAGGAACATAAATTATGTCGATTAAATACCGGGTTAATCCAGCGTCAGGCTGTCCCTCTTTGGGCAGTTGTACAGTCTGGTGCTTGCTTAGCATCACGCGCATTGCCTTTCCGAACACGCGAAGTTTATCCATGTGGGTCATAGCTGAAATGAGAAATTTCACATATTAAATAAATAGCGTAAAAGTGTCCATTGCCTTTTTATTACATGCATATTCTTTTGACCCTCTCTTATATTGTTTTGTTTATTTACATTACATTTACAACTTTAAGTCATTATTTTTATACACATCATGTATTTTTTTAATAATACCTATGTATTAAATATCATTGTTTTATTTATTAAAATACAGGTCATCAAAGTTTTTAATGTAATTAGCAAGATATAATTTACATACCCAAATGAGCCTGATGAGGCTCAGCCATCTGAATGAGAGCAGAATCCTTCTTGTTGTATAGGATCTTCACCCGTTGCACGTCACCGTACACGCCTACATGCAAATAAGTCGCTTAGAAACAGATTACCCAATTATATCTCGATTAAATCCATTAGAAGAAGCTAGCCCAATTGTGTTTTAGCAAATTCTTTATTCCCGAAGAAATTTTATATTAGAAACAAGTGAAGATGGAGGCCAAATTTTACTGAACACAATTGGGGTCGCACTCAATGTTGTCCAACGATAAATAATGCCTAGACAGATCTAAACTAAAAGTAGCTACGGTCAACACGCATGTTTACTTTGACAATATACAGGATATTTATCTAAAATGGCTTGTAATATAATATAATAATTTTGTGAAACGGGACAGTTGGGAAATAACACAAGAAGAAAACAACTCCAAGCTTTCTAAATTGGTCACGTTAAGCTTTCGATTAATGCTTTAGCGGTTAACAGCGTGGTCCACGGTATTGGCCGGCTGTGTGAAGCGAATTACGGCAAAATAATAGTAGGTGGGTACTATTTCTATTAATATCTACTAATTGGCGTCAATTTTTCGTCTAAACGTGATCGCATCTCTCATAGAAATTGGATTTTTATTTTTACCTCTCGTTATTGGAGGTGTGTGGTAGGTATGTAAATAGACAGGTAAAATATATTAAATACTTAGTTAAAATGAATTTATGTTTCGTTATCGCCTGTCAAGAATATGCGATTAATATTCAGGTCACTGATACGAAAATGACAGCCCATATGGAAAATAATAATAAAGACAACACTGGGTAAACAATAGACATTCTAACTTAGCTACGTCTAGGGTGTCTGAAACACAAATTGTCAAACGAGTTAATAAAGCATTTAGATTCAATAGTGTTAACAAGCAAAGCTTCGACAAAGTCGTCGGATGCGGTTATCAGTATAGAAGTCGAGAATGTTAGCTGACAATTTGTCTTCCAGGCGACAGGGCTCAGGAGCATATTAATGTTTTAATATAAAATACGGAATGTATGTGCACACGTACCGAAAAGGGTAAAGAGAGCGTCAGGCGTGACCATCTAAAACAATAGGAAAGAGAAAAGAGACAGTATTATAAATAGTCGTAAAAGATATCTGACATCATATCTATAAATAAATTAGCAACTTATTTTTAAGGAGTTTAAGTAGAATATATAAGTATAATAGCCTGTAACGCCGTATTAGTGGATGCATTAGTCGTTTGTATGCTTATTGAATTCGTGAACCCATCATTATAATAACATGGCCGGCGTTCGGGATAGACGTTACTGGCTATTGTGTTAGCGTAATGAATAAATTTGCCAATAAACATTAAACTACTACGTCGAAACACTGAACAATTTAAATTTGATATTTATTATAGAACATAAATTTTCTTAATACTTAGTGTTGCTATATTGATTTCAGATGACTTTATCATTTACAGGTGGGTACGAGTGAAAGTAAGTTATGGTAATAACCACCTTCCATTAACCGAGTTAATTGAATTTGTATGATAGGTGATATCGTCGTGTAGTTGTTACCTCTTCGTTGAGGTTGGAGACGAGCAGCACAGTGGCGAGCGGCATCGGCGGGGCAGCCAGCGCGCGCAGGGCCGGCGACGCCGGGGTCAGCGTGAGAGCGCCGAATGCTGGAAGACCCACGCCTCCGACTCCCACCCCATAAGGCGAGGCCAATCCAGAACCGAGACCCAGGAACTGATGTGGCGCTAACACCCCACCACCTGGTAGGATATTACATTACTTAATCCGACGATACTTACATATGTGTCTTTTAAAAAAGCATTCCATTTCATTGTTTCGTTATTATAATTTTTTGCTGCATTTTAAGAATGTAACAAATACAAAGCTATTTCATCTTAAAACTAACTAGAAGAAACTACGTTGCAAAAGAAGTCTCAAATGCCATTCTACTGAAATACTTAAGAACATAAAAGTGAATAACACACAACGGCGGAATGAGTCTCACATATTACAATCCTCAACGGTGCAATACGGATTCATGAAAAGTTATTAGTCACTGCGGGAATATTTAACATTGAGATTGAGAAATATGAATAATAAACAAGAAAAGAGGTAACACGGGGAATAGTAAATGTAATTTGGAAATGTTGTTATTGCCTGATTTGGCGCTCAAGATTTGTTTCATCACATGAAGGAGGTACGACTTACGAGTGAATAAATAAGAAACAAAGAATACAAAATCACCTGATATTCGCAATGGCAACGTAAAGAATAAAAGGCAAACAGGGACCTTTTTACAAAAACATCACAAACGGCTGAAACGGAATAAAACATGAAACCTATCAGACGACAGATATCAGGAACTACGTAACAAAGCATTCAAAAGACTAGGATTTCTTCAGAATTCAAGTCATACCTACAATTTATTCTACGAAAACGTATAAATTTTACAGAGAGATTTGAAGTGGTATAGTGCCAAGGGCAAAATATTCGAAAAGGTACTCAAACCATACCAAATTTGTAAATATGCAAAAAAATAGAGAAGGTATGATAATTTTAAATTCAAATAGTTTAGTGGTTGAACTTCAAAGAATGTTGGATGCAGGACTTAGAAGAATACAAGTGTGTGAGCAAGACGGAGCGCGGTGAGGGAAGTGTCCAGGTGCTCGGAGTAGTAGAGGACTAACTCATCCTGGATGCGAGGGCCAGGGCGAGGCGAGCCCGCAGTGGCATCAACTCACTGGTCAACAGTTGATGGGCGTCGCCGTCGCCCGACGGCAGCGTAGGGTTCGTGTAGTCCCGCGACTTGTCGTTGTTATACTTCACGTTCAGGCAAGTCATCTTTGAGTAATCGATGCGGAGTGTGCAGCACCCGTTGTATATATTCTGACCATCCAAAGCCTGGCAACAAAAAAAACAACAATTTGTGAATCGAGTTAACACTTTTTATTGAAATAACTTTTCTCGTTTGACATGAACAGAGAAGGCGGGTGAATTATGAATCCCATCAAAAATATATTAGCACTTGGAAAAGTTTTATTTTTTCAACAGTCGAGATTATTCGTATAACTTGACGTTTTTGACGAGACGTTTTTATAATCTCGTAACATAACTCCTTATATTGGTGCAGAAGTAAAGGAAGATAGATTTCAATATAGTATGTCGATACTTTGATAGTAGAGTTACAGAGTGGGTAGAACAAAGAAGAAAAACTCGCATTATGGTCGTGTCAAAATCGTTACGTCCCGGGAGTAACAGCTATTTGTTTGTCCGCGACGCCTGCGGGAGGCTGATAACACCACATCGCGATAGAAAAGAGAATTAATTAAAATGCAACAGCACTCAACCCATTCCTGCGAGTTTTATGCTGCTCCACGGCAACATGTACCACCATAATATTTTTATAATGAAAGCACTATGCAATGAAAACATTTTGTTTTATCTCATGAACGTAAGAGCAGTTCATAATAATAAATTCGTAGAGATATTTAAGATTTTAACTAATAGAACCTAACATTTTTATGACGATGAAAGTATGGTTGGTTGTTTGCTATTATCAATTATTTCTAGAACTTTCCTTTGAAACCATTTCATTAGACCGCCAACTTTTATCCCCCGCGGCCAATTTTAAATCAAAATTATTAATTCAACCAATTAACAAACCTGTTTTCTTCTTTAAAGAAAGTGTTTTCAAAGCTTCCAAGGGATTGTAGGACCGAATTTAAGGGATTTGTCTACAGTCTTAATAACCGAAAGGCTACTCTGTAGCGTTTAGGCTTTTGTTGTATTTTGAATCATGCTTATGGATTTTAAAAGAAATAATAAAAATCGTACTACAAAGAAATATATGGTGTAGAAAGTTACTTAAATATGTAAGAACCTAAAGAGGGAAAGTTTTATCACAGGATAAAAATTAAAAGCGTGAATTATTTAATTCCGGGGAAGTAAATTGGAGTTCCTTTGTAAACCGTCATCTGTCAAATGAATTATGACATCTTTACGACGAGCTCCATTAGCTGTATAAAAATGTTTTTTTTTTTGGGTTTCAAATGTCTCCGGTAAAAAAATGAGTCGGTATCTAAAGGTAGGTATCTAAAGAATTCATTAATATATACATTTTCTTTATAACGAAATGTCAGCAAGGCTCGTTAATATAAAATAAAGAACAAATAAATCAAGCAGGTACTTCTAATAAGTACGCTTACCTCACAAATACCTCTTTTACAATCCAATAAAAATATCAGAGACTCTGGGAAGAAGCAAAAGTTCGATGTCGGAACGTGGGATATTGGCTGTAGATTTAATAAATTTCTGTTCTATATGCAAATGCGACCCCCTGATGTGTAGACGTGAATAGATTGGCTCGTTTAAAGCTCAACTTATATGGAAATGCGAAAGGCACGTAAGAAACCGTGGAAGAAGATCGCTTCGATACGTAATTAGTTTTGTAGACCCTCGCGGGCTCCAATTCGATTGCAAATGCCGAATGCTGGCGAAAGGCCCTATGAGCCGATGATGTAGCGACTAATTAATTTGAAATTCTAATTTCTGTATAATATACAATCACTAGCTACGCCTTGCGGCTCGTATTGCTTAATTTGTGTACTAATTGACTATTAATTGAGCCATGAAAATTATCTAACGTTGAACTACGATGACTTCAATAATTATTGTTCTCAAATTACATAATGCTCGAGGGTAGTTTAGTTTGGTATTTACCTATTCATAAACTTGTCGTTCTAGCTATAGTTTTAAAGCATGGATTTGAATGATTAGTACGTAGTAAGTAAATAATACTTTTATTATAGAACTTGACTTATTCGTGTACATAGGCAAATTTGTAGTGTACATAGGTTAATTTTCTTTGAATACAATAAATATATATTGCAACTTATTCCCTTTAAAAAATAAATTCATGGGCACTCTGCTCTGGATTACAGCAAGATATTTTTGTTCTCATAATTATCATAGTCACCCACCACCTAAATATGTCTTATATTATTTTAATTTTTTAGATATTATTTAAACAATTTGACCTGATATATCAGCGAGTTGGAATATTTGATTAAATAAAAGTGGGATAGATAAAAAAGCACTACGTTTAAAAATGCATAATGTTCATCAGTTTTAATTAGCCGACGAATGAATGTTCAGAAAGAATCTATAAGCTGAAAATGAAATTTATTTTATAGCGACGTACATATCCGATCCCCTAGCATCAATATTCGCAGGAATTTTATTTGAGAGGTTATTTGCGCTCGCGGAGGGAGTTGTAATTGAGGTAAAAAAAAATATTAGGAGGAGTGACAAGGTGATAAAACGACAAACGTCACGCCCGATTTGATATTGAGATCTTTTACTTCGTAATAGGGGAAATGAATCGTTGATGCCCAGAAATTGCCGTCGAAGAATTTATTGAATTCGATAAAACGCCATCGATTATAATTACGTTACTTACTATTAAAGATAAAGATAGAATATTAAATGTAATAATGACACTGTCTCCTTCTTTATAATTTCTCGAATGATATTTATGAAAAAATATTCGAGCTTTGTTATTTTTATTTCAACATTTTCAGCTTCGCTAATAGCTTGTATGACTTAAACCTGACAACGACAGACCATATTAGGTAGATACAAGTAGGCTAGATAACTGTTAAATTGCCCAATTTAAAGCACAACCGAAATTCATGCAATTAGTGAAATCTCAACCCGATCTTTTGATTTCGCGAAGTCAAGTGAAAACTTCTAATTAGGAGAGACCTCGTAAAACCAGCAAGATTGAGTTGCCGGCATCAACATAAGATGTAACAAGTGTCCTTCGTATCTCTTAATCACGTCCCCGGTAATTGTTTTATCTTTAGCTCGTTAGAACTCGTTTAAGCAAAGCCTTCTTAGTGAAGGATTAAATGCGGTCCGCCTTAATCCACCCCCCGTTGCTAATTCTGGCGGTTTTTCCACGGAGACCAGATAAACGTTTTTGTTGGGGGTCCCGAGCTCGTTGCGTTTAATATTTATAAGAGCCCACATAGCTCAGAGTGCTTCTGTTGCCGGTGCAAGGATTACGACAGAGCAGGAATGCATATGGTTTTTGTCCACGGATGACGTCAGAGAAATTGTAATGAAAACATTCGGGGCGCGTCCGCAGGACCCTTTTTACTTTCATCGTATTTTTTATGTGCCACATTACTTTGTGTGTACATAAATGAATAGCAGAAACGTAAAGTTGTATGTGTAAAATATGATTAATTCTGAAAGGTGTAATTGATGAACTGGACATTGTGATCGTCTGTATTCATCGATTAATAGCGGACTGATCACTATCGGACGGTCGGGCGGGCGGCGGCGGTGGCGGGCCGACTGACGCTGGTGTGCACAATAACCGCTACGAGAGCAAGCTTTTAACTTTACCGATGAAAAATAAACTGACAAACAAAAAGTTTTAAAATTACTCATTTTAATCACTTCACTTTTGATCGCACTATTGGAAAAGCATTTAAAAAATTAATGGCAAATGTGATTGCTACCTGACGAATTGCACTCCGAGTGTTTGTATGGTAGGTACACTCAGGTTAAATGGAAGTTATTAATTAAATTTTACCGAATTACTGGGTAGGTATATGAAATTTGCATAGTTTTGAAGGTTCCTAAATTATATAAGCGTGCGATTTAAAGCAAAGTTAATTAATAAAGTTAGCGCCTAAACATTTCTTTGAAATATTTTTATTTGGCAACTGAGTAATTTGGAAGAGGTCAGGGAATGCGGAAATAAGGGTCGGATTTTGTTCGCCCTCGTAGCCTAATTACGGTGTGTACCTACTGTGCGATGCGTCAACAGTCACACCAGTCATGGTACAAACCGTTTTCGCTCCATTAGACAATGTAATTAATACTCGCGGTTACCCCTAATTGTGGTTGACAGATAGTAACGAAATCGAGCGACGATCGCGCCACAACCGCGCCCACTTTGTTCACAGGTCGAATTTACTTTGGTAAAACTAAATGGGTGTTAAATGTACACTGTTACGTCATGAATAATGAACTCCACTACTTTTGTCGGCGAAGCGAACATGGATCGGTTTTGTCTGTGAACAATATTATTGTTCCCGAAACATAATGGCATTGTTTCGCGTGCCCTAAATGTAGTAGGCGTATGTTACCGCGTACATATTTGAAATTCCCATGTAAATTATGCGCATAGGTTGAAGTTTAAAACTTTTCACGTGCGGAGTGCGCTCGGACGCTCGATTGTCTGTCGACTCTTGATTACGGTAAGCAAACCGACCGCAGAACACTAACAAAACAACTGCTAAACAATGTTTGACACGTAACTGGGTGATGCAGAGTGCAGCTCAAGCGTTGTTGACAATGCTTGCTAGAACCCAAACACAGGTGGGCGACGGCACGTGAAATTTTAAACGGGTACTGGGCCGAGGCTTCGTCTTGTCGCTATCATGTTTGTCCGCTAGCCTGAAGTTTCGATGAACTTTTGATGTTAAATTAAACTACTGTAAGACGGAATTCAATGCGCCGTAACTAGCTGGTTATCTACATATTCATAAAATATTCGACTGTTACAAATTGTCGTACCTACATACAGAAACTATTGCTTTTTTGCATAGTAAAAGCTTATATACTATTGAGTAAACTGAAATTGTTGGATGTATTAAAGATATCTCGAGGCGGAGATATAACATTTTTGACGGTTACATTGTTTGAACACGTCGCCGTGTTGACACAAAGACCCGGTTAGACGTTGCCGCAGTGCAAAGTGCAATTTTAAAATGTAAACAAAGCCCGCACCTTGAGTCCATAAACGCTATCTCGGATTTCGCCTTATTGAACCTAGGAGACGAAGAATAATCTAGTCATGTTTACTCCGTTTATATGAAAAATATCAACTACTGATGTGACTCTTTTGGAGGAAATGAAACTATTATAAAATTTCAGAGCAATGGAATATTTATATTTCAAAATAGCTGCTAACTGAAACTAGGACTCCATAAGCACTAATTGTTTTTTTTTACAAACGTGATAGGATTACAAAGTGTCCCAAAAACAAATTGTTACTACATTTATTTACGGGAATTGCTAACAATTTATACAAATAAACGTCACAGAACAAGTGCCACCTCGGACAGCGTTAATATGGATTGTCAGTGACAGCGTAGGTCCGGTTATGGATGGGGTAGTACATGCAACCGAGGGCGGTGCGAGGCCCGCATGAATCACACAGTTATCAATCATAACTTACTGATGGAGCAGCCAAGGTTCTGATTAACGGTAGGCCACGATACAGCCACTACAGGCAATGACTAATGATCACTATGTCTGTTGGTTTACTTCAAAACGCTGCTCCGTCAACGTCATACAACTAGTTGTGATGCAATTTAACCTCGTCGCTATGAGTACTCAAATCTAGAATTTCAATAGAAAACTGCATGTTGCTTTTGAAAAAACGTTGTTTCTATTTACGTAATATATGCCCAGACAAAAACGCAATGGAAAAAATAGAACATCTCAATTAGAATTAAGCAATGCCACTATATCGTAGTATATAAAAGTTGAATGATATAACAATTTAAAGCTAGCACGGAAATATTACGCTCTGGTGGTTCATAACAGAACATTATGCTTCCCAAATTCAAAAGAGGGTCGTGATTATTTCAACAGCAGTGCAGTTCCATTACATTTGTTTTGTTTGTTTCACGTGTCGAAAGTAGGAAAATGGACAGTAAGTATATGTATCTCTATGGTATTTGGCTGCGTTCATACTTTGGAATTTTGCGTACTTAAATAAATGAAATCTACTGTCTTGAACATGTATAATCCACAGTCCAGACGTGTAGCTATTTGGTTGGGCCTGCGTAAGTCGTATCGTTGTAAATACACCAGTATTTACAACATATAGAATCGGGCGCATTAAGAGCGTACATTTCGTGTCTGCGCGCATAAGCCGCCCTCTGAAAAGATTTGATGGCGAGGTTAGAGATTTATGTCAAGGATCATAGAGGCCGGGATCGGGGGATTTCAGCGCTCCTAACATCCGACTGTGCCCTTTGTGGTGGAGCACTATCCGGCTTCACTTCACTTTGTACCTCTTACTCGTACTGCCACTTACCTCGCGGGACCATTTAATTCCATTTGAAGAAAAATCCGCGGCCAGTCGAACTCCCAAGTGGTTACGCGAGCCATACAGTAGGGGGCGCGGACGCACGGACGGAGCTCACTTATAAACTAACATGTGGCTAATTTTGTCTCTTCGTGCGGTTCGTGAGAGTGGGTAGCGAAGAGTGTAGTGCACTATCATGATATTATTTAATTAACAAAGTTCTGCTCTTCAAATAAGACGAAGTTTATTTCAAAATTGGATAGTATGTAGGTTGGTTAAGAAGTCTAAAAATCAGTTATTACAATATTAAAATATAAACAGATTCAAATACAGATAATGAACCCATAATAAAACAATAACAGTTGGGAGTCGTTAAAAATAGACGTCAGTATCGAGACGACATAGCTCACAAAGCTCGCTCGTTAGCTGGCCTCGCAGGCGTGAAGTTACGATGCTAGATCCGTTAACGAGTACCATACTTATTACAGTGAAACCACTACGCCATGAAGTGTGATCCAACTGCTAATGCAATGTTATTAGTCTATCAGTACTTTTATATTATGTGTACCTATAGTAGGTATTGAAACTGAAATTCCTACATAAAGCTATCATATGATTTCGAGTTCCGTTGTTATAAAGGACCTATTATACCTAACGAAGTACTTTGTATAAATAATAAACCAACTTCAGATATGTCCAATTAAATATCAGATTGAGAGAAACCTCTGTTCATATTCATCTTTTACAACACTAACTGACATCTAGCAGTAATCAAATTATATCCTTATTTAATTCACTTGATACACTATGTAGGCTACAGGATTAAGCCCAATGGAATCGGATCTAAAAGTAATATAACAGTCGGTTGCAATGTTTCCCAACTGGAGAGTAGTTGCACCCTATTACGTCCGACTCCAATCACCGCCGGCGAGTTGATGGGACTTAGCGTTGCTAAGTTTTCACCACTCCGCTTTGCCGATGATATCTCAATTTCGCGAAAGGCTTCCCGCTTTCGTACATTAATCTGTGCATCAAGTTATAAGTTCAAAGCGTAGGAGCCAGTAAAATAATATCATGTTTACTGTACAGTACGAGTAAGTAAGCATATCTCAAGTATTCGGCAAGCGTGAACACGCTGAGTCTCCTCACTTGAACCGATCACATTAAGCTTCACAGGAATTGGGCGTAAAGAGCGACTAATTAGGACGGATAGTCGACTCACTATTGTAGAATTCATTAGCAAATTCTACCTACATAGAGGTACAGACAAATTTGCAAATTAATAGATTAACGAGCACGTCGAAATTAACCTTTGAGCTATTATGAAATGTTATGATTTAACAAACGGGCATACGATGAATACTATTAAAAGGAAGTGTCGTTAATAAAAATCGACGAACGAAACAGTCTGCCATCGCGGCATCGGTCGGAAACAAAGTTACATACAGCGATTCATAACAGTATGGAAACACAAAGAATAAAAAAATAACAAAAACTCGATAATTATACTCGTAAAGCGAGTTTGCGGAAGCCGCAAAACGAAATTTAATTTGCCCTGAACGCTGCATCAGAAATAAAGTTAAAACAGTCGCTGCAGTAGGCGGCAGTACGCCCAACTTCTAACGCAAATGAATAGCGAATGGGAAAAGTTGGGCCGAGAAAAATGATGTCCCACTCGGCGAGTCGGGCGCGGACTATTGTCGTGGCTGCCATGTTGTTTGCCGATATTATTGTTATTAAATGCAATAAACGTTCTCTTGTTGTTTAAACATTATGGTACGCACGCTTCAGTTGAATGCACACGAGTTTCATGTTTTCAGTGAACCACTACCACAACCGTGCGACCAAAATGTATTGAATCAATTTTAATCTGTTTAAAAGTTCAGAACTTATAAAAACACAATTATATGGAGTACGGAGAGCGCGATTCGATTATTGATATTGAATCAATAAATAAATCAATGTAGATTATGCTGTCAAAACTCGTTGTGAAAATAAAATGGCGATTTTTGCAATATTTAATCGACCCTATTAACAGGTAACTATTATTGGAGTATTGTAAAATATACACATCAAAAACATAGAATAAAATAGAAAATCTTTATCTTGATAGTGTGCAAAATATGATAAATGGAGTAAAAACGAATAACGCACAAATTGCTAGCTATATGTTAAACAACGCATCAGGGTTTCGTCCACATCTTAAACGTTCGTTTTAAATGTTTTACAATCAAGAGTTTGTCGCACCCAAAGACAATCAATGCGATAATAAAGATATACTTACCATTGGAGTCGCGTAGAAAGAGAAAGACTAAGTCACTTCATTTCTGGATAGTTCGAAAGCGAGTCATTAAAGTGAGTGAAACGTGCGGCAATAGGAACTTTGTTTTATAGCTTCACTTTTGAAACAGTTAAATAAAAACAATAAAGGGTTCAGTATACTCACTGTTTTTGCTGTTTGCGCCGATACTGTGTCTGGATACTGGATGAGCGCTTGGAATGAATCTGTAACAAAACATTTTCTATGTTAAGAATGTATACAAATTTATTAAAGCTCAAAAATAATACAGTCTGTTATCATTTTTATAAAAATAACAACGTTCAGTGTAACGATTTCTCAATGTAGCTCAAGGGTTCTCGAGTGTTAGATGTCTCACGGCATTCCTGACAAGCAATATCTTGTTCGCAAGAGCGTTCAAACAAGGTGAAATTGGCGCCCAACGTGGGGCGGGCGCGCGATCCTCCAACTCCTCAAGAGTAAGTCGCACCGTGTCTCAGGTGCACCGCAGCTATTTTATCATCCCCAACACTTTAGCGAACATTCTGGTAAACAAGTTTCATGCCTATTTTACTTTCGTTATAAACTTGAAGAGTACAAATTTATTGCTCCTGTCGCGAGACGCGCTCACTCTCGACGCCGTTGTTGAAACTTTGATGCGGTCGTATATCGAACGGGTTTTACTTTAGCATCGTAATAAGATTAAAGTTATAAATTACTATGTTTAGGTTTACATGTAGGTATTGCATGAGGCAGCAGAAGCTGTTGTCAAAAAAGTCGTTACGTTCGAAAACAACTATAAACAACGTGGGATCGTGGGGCGAACACATTCGACTGGAATGGCCCACAAGTAATATAGTTCGTCGTCGAGTGTATTTACTGCGAGAGGATAAGCGTTAAACCCCCTAATTTAAGGCATGAGCCCGGCGATCATTGCCGCCGTTGGGTGAGCACATAAATTCACATTTTTAGGAAACATCGGTCGAGCACGGGGCAACACCTGCGGTGGCCACATAACCTACCATTAGACCGTGTCGATTCCACATTCATGATGTTAAGGCTATGATGAAAAACATACTACGATTTTATTCCATGTATTTTTGTCAAAGGTATTCGGTATTTTTTTAATAAACAGAATGGTTTTATCTATCTGCCCGGAACGCTCCTTGTTTTATTCAATCTAGTAAAATGAAGCATAATCCATGTACATATTCGTAAGTATATTGCTAAATTGAAAACATAAATTTACAAGTGGACCATATCATAAACAAGTAATATTTGTATCTCCACCCATATTCAGTATAACTTTTTAAAACATATTTTTGAGGAAAGTCTTCTTCTGAATTATGCAGCGAAATTGCGTAGTAAACTTACCCTTAACCATTTACCCACACCTAACGTTGCCGATAAAATATAGTAAAACCACTCAAGGCAAGAAAAGTCGACGTAAATTAAAAGTAACGCGCTGTCTCCATCATACATAGTTAAATGCTCTTTAAGGCCCCATATTTCCTTTGGGCCGGTCATTTGGGAACGTTAAAATGGAATGCATAAAAGGCTTACCGCAAATTGGAGTTTTTATGTAATTACAAGGTGAATAAGCAAAAAAGAAAGAGTATATTTTTTAATAGTTAAAGACGGGAATGAGAATGGTATGAATTTGGTTTTGAAAAATGATGTTGTAATAGCTTAATGCTTTAGCAAAAATAAGGTAAGAAATTATTTGTTATATATATTCTATAGAATGAGTATCAGAAAACTTAACGTCAAAATAAGTGGACTTTTTAAGTATCCTGGGACATTCTATACTTATACCTACATCCCGAAGTATATCGTTTGTGATTTAACTTTAGATACTATCGATAGACTATATATCCATCCTTAGAAAGGAAACAGGGAACGTGACTCCGAATGTGCATGCTTATCTACTCCTGCATACCTTATATAAACTTTTTCTGACAAAGGTGGACATGGAACATGCGGATTGCGGACCAAAACTAAGCTGGTCAGATCTAAAATTGGGAAATAAACCGGAAATGTAGACGGCACGTAAATGTTTTGCATATACCGCTAGAGGGGATCAGTACGGAACATGGTCCACCGTTCAGCTATAGTTCATAACATAAATAACATTGTCGAATATCTACTCGCGGTAATACAATATTACGATATTTTACTTAATAAATCATTTATTTATTGTACGTGTAACGTGACGCTTTGAAAATTTTTCTTATTTAGGTAAATCACTTGGTATTATTTAAATGCCAAATAATGAGTTTTACTGTACTTAGTTCTATTCATAACAAATGACTTAAAATAAAGTAGAAATTCATTAATTACAAAGTTTAGGGGTGTTAGAAAATTTATTCGAATTGAGGTAGGTAATAATTTTAGTAACCAAACAAAAAGTTTCATTAATAAAACACAATAATGAAAAGCGGCAATCACCCCTTATTCGAATTTGTTTATCTTAACCGAGCTAAAATATTCTGTCGGTAATTCAATAAGTCTGCTTTCGGCTCCGATTGCGCGCAAGAAATTCAAATCCCAATCAATCCGAAGCGTACGCGCCAGTTCATTATGTTTCATTAAAAATTCGACCGGATCGAGCAAATATTTTATGGAATATTTAAACGTCAATGTCTGCGTAAACATAAGATAGAAGTTGCGGTAAAATTAAAATTTCGTAATCCGTATTTCGCTGTGTAGCAAAGAGGTTGCTTCCGCTATGTTAATATTAAGCGACGGGGCGGGCGCGGTCCGTCCGCCGACCGATTACTGTATAATTTGATATCTTAAATCTCGACGTCTCCCCTGAAATGAGCGAGCTCTGTCAAGCCTGAATGCGTCCTCATTCGCAATTTACGCGCCCTTTCAACCATCCTTCGCCTCGACACTCAGATACTACTTGCAAATTGCTAAATACTCGAACTGTTCCGCCGTTAGCATCGTTGCATTCACAAATTACATATAGCGAGTACCTAAAAGCGATACCAGTTGGGGATTTAGTTCCGAAATATCATATTACAAAATTTTGAACGCACGAAATGTTGCAGAGTAACCGCCACCCGTAATGACAAAGCTCATATAAGAGTAACTAAGATACCACAAAGATATCCGTTGACGAATCAAATCCTTAATTAAGGGAATCCAAACGACGATATAGACACGACACCTACCGCAAACAGGGGACGCATAATAATTGTAGCGGTCTGCTACACCTTAATAAAGCCAATCGGGGGTAGATAGGGGCGAGGGACCAGTGGTGCCAGGAAGAGAGAGGAGGGAGGGGTAGGATTACGACGACTCCGCGCTCTCTTCATTGAGATTTGTTTCGGGATTAGGAAAGCGTTTGATGGTAACCTCCCTTCAGGTTACCTTGCCGCTAACAGAACGTAAACGTCACCTGTTCTTCTATTATAACGCAATAAGTAAATATTTTTTAGATAAAACCTTTAAAGTTACACACATGGAAACAACACGAATTAGATGGCAACAACTTTTGAGTGATTAAAGTTATCAGACATATTACAGCTCGATGATAGTTTCAAAAACAAATACTTAAGGATTAAATACTTGAGTTCACACGTATACGTACAGTATTGGATGACGATTAACAGATTTCGAAACCAACAATTTAGGTACATATAATGTCCTTAAGTAAAGTAACATAAGTAAATTAACACAAAATAACGGACCTAGAGTATACAGGGTAGGTGTAGATTCTACACTGTAGAAGGATATTGTAGTGTCAGTCAACCACACTCCTACTGAATACCGTCGAGCTTAAAGTACCAACAAACGACCAAATCCTAACGACATAGCAGATAAACGAACTGAAATGATAGGAAGTACCTCACATGTCAAAGAACAGACAACAGCTGGGATACAGTTCAGAAATAAACGTGTGTTGACCGGAGAAAGTCTGAAACACAATGGTAAAGCTACAAAAGCCCAAACAGAATGTGTGAAGGATGATGACGATGTAGAGATGGTAATGATAATAAAGCTAAAGGTCAGGTCAGGTACTTTATACGATGTTGAGATATTTTTGAACTATTTGCTTGGCATTGAATATGTTAAATTTAGGCAGATGCGTCACCCGTGTCGGAGAGTATTGAAAGGGAAAATGGAAACGATATATGCGGTGTATTTGCTCGTAGAGAGACAGGATAATTGAAGTAAGGATTTATACGTTTCGGATATGCGATCTACGGTTCGTTCGAACGTATTCGCTTAGGTATGATACGAATTGGATGTATTTGCAAGGGCAATAGATGCATTTCCGATGCGACTCAGTTTTGGAAAGCTTTGGATTTACTTATTATACGATAGAGAGATAATAAGATATTTAGATACTTTTTTCGACTTCGTAGGCTTATTTAAAGTAGCATTTATTTATATCTAAATACAAGCATATACAAAGTAAAAATATGGGTGAACCCGGGCATCATTTACCCACCATTTTTATCAGGTTAGTCAGAAGTAATAAATAAAACATCAAACTAATTTCTTTGCCTCCAAATTCTCATCTTATCTATTACTAAGTGAGCAAGAAGCAATTTAACGCAAATGACCAAAAGAATATACTTCACTGTTGCCGTTTAGATACTCGCATGAATATTCAATAGAGGAACGGAATACCGGGAAATAGTCCAGGGACAAAAGCTTTATACAATTGGACAATGATAAATGCGGTAAAAAAGCAAACAGCCGTTTGGTAGAGCAAGGTTCTGGTAAGCGAGACGTTAGGAAATTGGAAACGTTACATTAGCGAGGTGCCATCATGATATCGACAAGTTATGAGCGCATTTCAACTACCTAGTAGTGTTGTAGTTTACTAAAGTATACTACAAAAATTAATCAAAATTACTTTTAGATCCATGATTTGAAATAAAAAATAGACGGAGTTTAATTTTAGGATGTGCAATCAGCAGTCGCACAATTATCCGATAGATTACTAAAACCTAATATTAACCAAACGGCAGATCCTTAACACCAAAATATGGATTTTTGAGTTATGGATACAGATCCAAATGGTATGATATATTATTTAATTAAATTAAATTAATTATCATAATGCCGACTAAAATCGTTGTCATAAATTAACCTTTGGAGTAATTTGATTAACGCCAGGGATCATTAAATTAATTAATTTAATTAAATTTCAATTTTTCCATAAGGGGTCTATCATTAATTTCAGTAATCCGATCTCTAGAGGTATTTAATCACAGCCGAATGGTAATTGTAGCTTTGTACCGGAGAGATTACGTTAAGCTTATATGTACCGACGTATAATTTATGTATTGTTGCCTTTTTGCGTGTGTGTGTTTGTTATGATTATCATATTGCAGATATTGTTTTGAGGAGGAAAGTACATTTTGGAAGTATCAAACAGTGTTGTTCCTCGTATTGTTTAATACGGAATCGGTCGGGAGAGGTCATCTGATTGAGTGAAATTGAAACGGATTGTTATCATACTAATAAAAAATCCCTAAATTCAATTATATTTATTGCAGTGAAACTTAAAAGGAAACTTAATAGATACACTTAAATAAATTTTATACATCCTATATCTACATCATGCCTAACTCGTAACAGAAAAAAATTGTTGAGTTTTTTGATACAAGCTTATTATTTTGATTTTAATAGGTACTCTTCGAGATTTAGTCGTCGAAAGTGCACTAGCGCTGAAAAATTACGTAATTTAAAATCTTGTTTATTGCTAGCCAAGCGAAGCATGAAAAAAGTTTCCAATGAAGAATATACTTCTGTAAATTTTTCGCAGAGTATCCCCAGAGGGCAATGCTCGGAGGTTTTTAAATAAAGTTGATTTGAGGTTCTCAACAAGGTACCGGCATAATTAGCCGAGAGTGAGGCAACATTGGCTCGCCGCCCCACTCTGCCCGCTAGCGTAGGGGAAGCTTATCAAATATGTACCTACCTACCTGCCTGCCTCTTGTGTGCCGGATTTATTTAGGATATGCATGAGGGTACGATTTAAATTTTAAACGGATTGCGCCCTTGGATTTTGGCCCAGCGTTATGTTTGGCAAATCTATCACTATAACGTTCCCATACAAAATTAATTTTAAATCCCAAAAGCCCTCAATTGGATTTATTAATAGTTGTTTTAGCCATTGTAATCCAACAGTTCGTATGGAGTACGGACATCATAATGCGGCTGTGATAAAAGGCTTATCAATGATTCAGAGCAAATTGCTGAGGGCGATTGCATAATTCAATAAATTTTCTCCCAATCAATTAGTTAAACAAATATTTGATTCTTATTATAGATATTTTATGCGTTAGGTAATTACCTTTTGCTATGTGCCGACTAGAAATAGACAAGTATCAAAAATAAAACTTACTGTTTTTAGTGAATGTGACTATTTTGAGCACCTTTCCGTATCGCTGGAAGATTGAGTAGAGCACGTCCAGAACTATGGGATATAACATGTGTTCTATGATCACGCGGAGCACTGTGTTGGGACCACCCTGTGAACAAAAAAACAATAACATCTAAGTGTTGACATAAAATAAAATCGAAAAATCAAATAGTAATTTTCCCAATCCATAAAACATCAGGATTGCATCGAGTTGGCAGATTGTGTCGGTTTTTTGGATGAATTACAAAATATTTAACTTGCGCATAAAAAATTATGATATGATCAAAGAAAAATGAAAAAAAAAAAAAAAGATTTTATAAGAAAAGGACTGCACAAAAATGTGAGGGATCAAACAAAATCCCTACAGCTATTATTTAATAATTTCGTATGTAGGGAGAGTTCGAAATTATTAATTTGTCCAGTTTACACAAAGAGCGTTTTGATGTTGTGTAAGTAGGTATATTTAATTAATTATTATGTAAGACTCACTGACGGTTCGTTACGAACGAGCTGTTTAAACTAACCAGATTCGTTGAATTATCTCATTTTACACGAAACTGGAGGCCCCGCTTTTGAACATAAAGCCGACGATATTTCGAGATAAGTCTTTGTATGTTCTAAAACTTGTGCATTGCTTTATAAAATAATTATCTATAAATTGACAGGACTAAACTACTGTAAGCTTATGAACAATAAATATAATGTCCTAATAAAAACAGTATGTGAAATATATTCTTGATAAATAAACTAGTATCATGGAACATCGGAAAATGTTTCTGTTAATTAAACTCCCAAAAGACACTTTGTAAGTTTGAAGATACAAGAAACTTGTTACTGCTTATGTACACTACAAGCAATACATATGCGACGCTATACAACTTGTATCAATTTCCTTTACTTTTCTATATTTTGTTATTAATATCAAACAATCGATTTGAAAATAACTTACAGCAGTGCATGATAGGTATATCCAAAGTAAATTGTAAGTAGTAATAATTTTAATAAGATAATGAATAAGTACAAAATAAATATAAAACCAAGCATAATGCTATAAAAATCCTAATTCAGAACTTAATTTTTATTTGCAGTTATGTTATATTTTCTCCACAGTTACATAAACTATAACTATACTCTTTACGCAATAAGAACCCGGTTTAAGAGAAAACTGTGTAAAATAAAATATTAGCTGCTTATCTTACTAGTGCGCCATTTCAAATTCTAATGAAGTATAGCAGCACAAATCTCGTCGTATAGTATACCCGATCCTTTAGCTAAGCATATTGACCGATGCGACTGCACGATCTTGAGTCTTGGCCTCGAGGCGACAATCTGCCGATCGGTCTACGTATAAACGGGGATTGCATACAGTACCTACACCGGAGCTATCTTAGATCTTAGTCAGTCTGCTTTACCTCCCGGGACACACAAATCTCCTTCAAGCTTGTAATATTTAATACCTTTATAATCGGATCTGTTTAAAAGGTAAATTTATTACCAAACAGTTTCATTAGGCATTCTACGTTTAGTATTTAGGAGCGGTCTAATTAATACAAAATTTGATTTAGTGAGGCCTTAAGGTTAAAGGGATTTACGTCTTATTATTTTTAAGCTTTGAACTGAAGACAGTGATGGTATTCTTATATAATTTATATAAGATTAAGGGTTGATAATTTGTGTCTTTGTGCAAAACTATTGCATGAAATATGAACAAGTATTTTAGGGTATCCATTAGGCTGAGGCATTACTTAAAGGACCTAGTACTTAAAAGTGAAATATAGGTAGTAGTTAAAGTATATGTTACCTGTATTTCCGTGCCACCGTTAGCAGGTTGCAGTGCTGCGCCCGCTCCGGCGACGAGCGCCGCTCCAGCGCTGTTAGAAATGGCCTGTGCGGCCTGAAGCGCCGCCTGCGCCGACGCCGACTGCAACAACAGTAGTTGGTAAAGGGAAATTATCTACTGTCCCATACAAATGCACATATTTTACATTTTTATTAAGGTACGAGTAACTAGAATATCCAAATAGAGATCAAATTTATGTAGCTCATAAAGTTATGCGAATTCAACTACAAATACAAAGGAATACATCTTAAAAGTTTATGATTATTTACGATTGATCGACGTGATAAAAAGTATAACAAATCTAAAAGTTAATATGTTTTCGAGATCTTTGCAAATTTTCGCACGAATAAATACGTTTTTCGTAGAATTGTAACTTTATGATGAAAATATATACATTCAAAACATTCTGTCATACCTCCCCAACCGGCCGAATCTTTTTTCGCACAATAAATAAAAACCTATTTACTGTCACGCACAAAGTAAACACGTCCGCTTGCGACACTCATAATTTCCTGAACAATGAAACGTAATACGAGAGGCGAGTTATCTCTCGCGTGCCACCTTCGAGTGTCCAAGACCAGCAGATAACATTGACCACATCAAACAAAGGGGCGCCGTAAAACTTATTTTGTATCGTGGGGGACAATTCCGTACTTTGTAACGTTACTGTATAAGGGAGGGCATTGTGAATAGCCCTCATCCGCATTAAGCGTTCTAGATAACATTAATAAATTAATTGCATGATTTACTATAGTATTAGTGTTTCAGGTTCAAAACGTTTACAAGTTTACGCTACAAATAAAATGGACTCGTTTATTGACCGGATATGAAGGCAGTATTATATACCTGTAAAAGTGCTGAAACAATTTTCGTCACGTTAAACTATTTTACGCATAAACGGGATCTAGGTAAAAAACTGAACGTTATATCACGGGAGTGGAATACAATGCGTTGTTTACACGTTACGATCGCATGCAAGGGGTGCGGCACACTTTGATCCTATATTTTCACATGGCTTTGTGCGCAACGACGGGCTGACAAGCGGGCAGGCCAGACACAAAAATAAGGCTTTAACCGTGTCATGGTAAGCCTGCCGCCGACGGCAAAGGCTCGGTACAAATTCACGTTGACTTGTTCACCCCACTCCTATTTTTCTTTGGCATGTGTTTATGTACAATTTTTCTTGACATTTCAGAAATTTCATGCTCTAGCTACAGAACATTAGGTAATAAATGATGGTTAAGAAAATATACTTAAAACAACCTGTGTTCAATAATTCAGTGATAATCGAATAGATTTGATTAAGGAACTATTAGGAAACCTTCAATTTTAAAAAATTGCTGAACTTGTGCAATTTCTCGTGTCGGTAAAAAAATAATTTATTATCCCTCATTTCTTCACCGAGATAATTTAGGAATTTAATTAAAGCAGGTGGACCGGTGCGGTGGGTAGTGCGATTACTCCTAATCCCACCGTGAAGGTTGGCAAAATATTGTGCGACTTCAAAATATGGATGAGTAAATTTTAAAATAAAGATTGCAATTCTGTTAAAAATGATTTCCTGCTCTAGACCGAACCAAACTGTGGTGTCATTTAAATGGTTCTTATTGGAAGTACGCGCAATCTCTCACCGCGACCAGTACCAGACGCCAGCTTTCGGGCGGCGACACGAAGCGACAAAATAACTTCGCCTGCCATCGGAGAGCTCTATTCAACCACCACAAAAACCTTTTGCATCGCATGATTGATCAAAGCTTTGCGTTCAGTGCACGTTCTTTAAAATGCATCGTTGCTCGATATTAGATCTTTTGGTATACATTTTTCGGAAGGCAAGATATTCTTTAATTCGTATTTTCGGCATGTTTCAAACGTGACGTAATGTGCAAAAGCGTCTCTTTTCATGCGAATCGCAATAACAATGCTTAGTCTGTCTATTCGTAGCGACTCCCTTGTTATAAGTTTTAATAGTGTGCGATACAAAGAGGACCCGAAATGTGACGACAAAGTATTAGAGCTATGTAGAATGATACACTATTTATTCTCTTTGATTTATCATTTAGTCGGGAGTCAAGCAGTTAAATAACAAATATTTGTATAAATCTTACCGGCACAATCATATCTACTTTAACTGTGTAAATAAGTTGGAATGTTTCGCTTTTACCTCGGAAAAAATATGGGTATATCATTATTTATTACGTAATTTATTGGGTACCTAAATCAATAATTTCACCAAAATTAATATTTGTGTAGGAGTCTGTCCAAAAAAATATTAATATTGACAATGGACAGGTTATTATGAACATATTACTTTTATTACCTAATAAAGAAAAACCCAATTAAAGATGTAAGTACCTACTTACAATTGATTGATAAACTAATTTATAATAACGTCCATTATCCTATTGACATTTTAATGAAAAATAGATAAATAATAATTTATAATCGAAACAAAAATCGTGCGTAGCCAAATTAACTCCACTGTAATCAATTCAAAATCTTCCGTAATTATTCATGAAAGTAAATGCTATTTTCTCCAACTAAGTTGAGCGTATCATTTAAGCGTTACTGCGTCAATATTTACACTACACCTCACTGAGATCGTAGCTACTTACACAAATAGATAATAGACACCTAGTTGTATCCGTTTTGAGTTTAATCATCACATTAATTAGCCATTGTATTGACACAAACGATTGTTTACATTGCTGACAATTAGATCAAACAGCCCGTAACTATTTATTATTAAACAACTGATTGTATGGTTACATTAAACTATTATTTCACATACATAAGACATCTTAACGTTTGACATTGTGGTATATTGTGCTTATTTATATTGCGTAATCATCTCTTATAATATAAGGAGCTTTCCTTTGACATATTTAAAGGTATTATATTGAATAGGTGTTTTCCGTGAACTGTAAGTTGAAAGCTGTTTGAACTAAGTGCCTACCTTACTTGGAGCGTTAAAGGTATTTCGCAGAACCATATTCTTCTGTGAAGTACGAGATAAGATATGACTTTAGAACCGTTGTTAATAAAAATATAGGCTATATACCTACCTACCTCTAGTATGGCGGTATAAGAAATATATCGTATAATATATTATCTGCTTAAGCTATCAAATGTTATTTAATTAATGATTAAAATAAAGATAAGTTAAATTAAGATAAGAACAGTGCCTCAAAATTATCAGCCATCAAAATGATTGCGGGATTGTTTTTGATAGGTTTCACGGATAAACGAAACTAATTAAGCGTTTTAATTAATCCACCACTTTGGGTGCTTTGTTACCGAAAATATTGATTTCCTTTCTTAACTTAGGGGATGGTTAATTCGCAATAATTATTTAATCACTATCACTACATAATATAAGATATAGTTTATAGTTATTGCCAATTATAACTTTAACGTCAGTAATAAAAGTTAAGTAAATTACCCGACGGTAATCAACGAGACACGACGACACTAAAAGGGTTGTGCATAATTTTTAGTGCTGGAAGATGCTCCGGGAAGACGTTAATTTTATATAGCCCGAGCTAGACTGACACTCACTGTAAAAAATTCAAGCAAAATATAACTAAGAGCAAATGTCTGATTAACGCTATTCATCTTTATGTAAACAAGATAAACTTTTTAGTGGATACTGTCCCGAAATACAAGAATGTTCGCTACGTAAGTCAAGTTTACAGAGTTCCGGTTCGTAGCAAACATTTAACGTCACAAACGTAGGTATGTGATTCAATCGTTTACGACCATTTACCTCAACGAAGGTAACAACTTTTCGACAAATTATTCAACATTCACGACACGCACGTACTTCGTATCAGGGGAGGAGTGTATAGACAGACAACAGTCATAGTTTGGTAACTCAATCAAATCCGAACAACGTCGCCCACGATGTCCCGACGCGGTAGTATACGGGTTTATTGAATACTGTTATCTAAATTGTTGCTCCTAGATGCCCCTAACAAAGATTAAATTAACAGGTCGGCTGCAGGCCACAGACCGTTGGTAGTATTTCCCAAATGGTAACGTCGGCTTAAACGCTCGATCGCATACTGTACGATAATCCGCTTGTAGTTGTAATAGGCCTAATTGAACTATCGTTACGTTATTATGGTGCTTGATGTATGTACATGTTGAGAACTGGATTAAGCATAAATAAAGCTCTATTCACAAGAGATGTGATAATATATTTGATGGTACGATAAAATAGCTTCAGATTTAATTACATGTTTGTCTGCATGCTTGCTGCATATTGCAATGTCCATGGGGGTTTGCTTACATCAGAATATAAAATGAAAAAACAGTAATTCAGTTTTTGTAAAACTCACGCATGAATTTTTGTATAGGTATTAATAATGGCATCAAAGGACTTGTTTTCGAAGGGCAAATAAACAGACCGGCGAAATCAGAGCTGTTGTATATGTATATATATTATACAAGGGTCAAATTACAAATATTTGTCAACCCTTGATGTTTGATGAGTGCCAGCAGGGTGCACGCGTGCTTTAATTAAATGTGAAGTTAAACTGGAAAAACTGAAAAAAAAACCTAGGAATGAGGTTGTACCTATTGTCTTTAAACTATAATGTATACTTACGGCATTGCTGTGCGTCTGATCAGTTTTGAGCTCCTTGTGATTGGAGAACTGTACGTAGACAGCGCGCCCACGCAGCTGTGCCACGCAGCCACCGAAGTATGCCACCATCGCCACTGCTGATATCTCCTCCGCCATTTCGAGGAATGCCTGTAAAATAATATTAATATTATTATTCGGAAAAACTACCGACACAGTACCAACTACGATAATAGGAAACAAACCAAATTCGGAATAACAGTAGGCCTAGACAATAAATTACACAAAAGCAGATATTGATCTAATACAATTTACTGTTGCATAAATCGACAACAAAGACCATAGTTTCAATTGATAGTTCATATCTGTATATAGGTAATAATTTTAGAATCTATTGAACGGTGTATCCGCTGCAACCGCATAATAATTCTATCGTATAACAACAGCGGCAGTGTAATGCGGCGCACCCCAACAAGGTTTGTGTTTGCTGGGTCTATGGAGTCCAATTAATCGGTTTCGATCTACCCTACCATATATAAACCTTGCAACCAAACAACACGAGGCTGCGTTCTCCTCACGGCCGCTTGTATCATTCCCTAAATGCGTTATGATTTCCACAGCCATTTTCGGGGCTAAATTTAGTTACCTATTCCACACAGCCATTCATGACCGCAGATTTCTGCTTTTGGCGTTGAGCAATATGTAGTATATTGTGTGCATATAGCACCGTAACCAAACAGGAATGTACCGCAAATTAAATAGAATATTTACCATGGACTAATTAAAAATTATGTGTTAGGTACACAGTGATGTTTTACGAAACAAACAGGAAATGCAAACATAATTATTTGGTTCAATTTGTTATATTTACTCTCCAAATGTTAATTGATAGATATTTAAATGAGTACCTACTATTTTCCAGTGAAGCCAGCTAGAGAAGCGGCTAGCAAATATTCGGATACCTGTATCCGATCGATACGGTACAAATTAATAGAGGTGTAGCTGTCACGCGACGAGTTTCGGTCGTAAAATAGTGTCAACGCCTCTTTCGCTTTAATCACCGAGAGTGGAGGCGATTGTCCGCACCCACTCACATCGATGTTTGCCCTCCTCTCGACAGATGGCGCCTTTGTAACCGGACCCTAGCTTCGGTAACCATCAACTACGAGCGATACTTTTCATCATCCTCCGGGAGTCCGTCAAAGGACCAAAGCTCGCTGTCAAGAGCTTTATTGATTGGTTTCAAATGATTTTCAACTATGGGTACAAAGTTCATGACATAGACTGCTCCTTATCTTCAATGTATCTTATTAAAAAATAAAGTTGGTACTATAATATAACAAAAATATGTTGATACATGAAATGTCAAAATATTCAAAGTTATTCTACCTACCACAAGAATTAAAGTTATGAAACATTTTCCAGTGCTTTGCATCCCGAGCGAAGCAAGAAAAAATACAAAACATCTCATAACAAAAAAGCGAGCACAGAGACTGTGACCGTTCATAAAAAGAGATTCGACTTGTTTCTCGTGCTAGAAGAGAGATTGTTTTCCTTCACGCCACGATATATACGGGGTGGATGTCATACGAGCTATTTATTAGACGGGATAACATTGTCGCTGCGGCCTTCCGACTGCCTCCTCGTAATAGGATTTTCTTTTTATTATTTTATTTCTTGGTTGTAAACTAACTCATTTTTAATTTGTCAACGGGAAATCGTAAATTTCTCATTGCACGTGCCCCCGTGGGTGTCTCGACGTAAAACACGCAGTAAAACCGGCTAGATGCCATCTTACAACCTGCTCCGAGGTACTTCGCACTCACGTGATCATGTCAACATGCCTCTTGATGGATTACTAACTGTACCCTACTAACTCGTTTATTGGCACTTGCCGTTGTTTATAGATATTTATTTCCCTTGATCGAATGTCAAAACATTTATAAGAAATGTAAAAAGTAAACATTTCACAAACAAGTAGGTAACAGACCAAGAGTGTTTTAGTAAAATACATCCATGTCTACATTCATTCATGAGCCCTCTCGACCCAAATTGAAATTTATTTTTGACGTCATCGTCCCCTTAATTTCCGCTAAATATAATTTAAGATGCAATCTCGCCTTTGGGTTCAATTTGCGGAGGTTACTGTCGCGTGTAAAAATGGGCGACTGTCTAAAAATGTTGACCGATTCCTATTTAAAATTCTGCGACAATTTTTGTTTTGTTCCATCATTTATTAAAAAAAATGTTGATAAGGAAAATAACAGACATTTGGGTAAATTATTGCCTTAATATGAATTGTCACATTCTTCTTTTTACAAGAAAATAGGTTATGTCTTAAACATTATATTTATTGGATTAATCATTCTGGCAAAATAAACATGCATCCGATAAGGCAGAAAAAAATAACCAACTACTTTCGGCGTAGAGCAACTATGAACAATTTCTTTGAGGCCTTACTACTTTTAAGTCACCGAGGACTTATTACGAATTCCATTCAGACTGATTAAAAAAGTGAAACAACGGGTATTTTTCTTGAGAGAGATAATTCTCATTAGAGCAACATGCAGAATTTGCTAAAACACTTGAAGCGCCTCAGACAAAACGCATGTAAACATGTATAATAGGTCAAATAAAACGGAAGACAACTAGGTGGAGTAGAGGCCGATGCCACAATGGTTAGCGGCCTATTTGTGGGGACCGCGCCACCCACTTGTTGTGCTTCCGGCGGACTCGAGCGCTCCATCCATTGTGACTGGAGTAGCTGTTACATGACCGAGTTAATTTACTAAATGAGGGTAGTGATCAGTTACATGATAAAAGTCGAGTACCTTACTATGTTATAGTTATTAATTTCGCTAGTAACCTATTGGGGTTTTAATTAGAGAAATACCAAAACGACTGTTGAAAAAAAGAAAATTGTGATATCGAAGCTGGAAGCTGTGTATTTAGGATTTCAATGAAGCTTGATTCACAGTTTTATACGTCCATTAATCTGTATTTACTTAAATCACATGTAATTTGAAAGGTACATGCCAGTAATGAATGGTGATTGATGATGAATAGGTAGCTAACCAACAAAAAACTCATTTACAGAAAGTCCTGCTATTAACGTTGAGACTGGAATCAGTTTTGAATATCGAAAAGAAAACCAGTCAATTAATGATGGGTAATGCAAAATTAAAAACAACTTTAATTAATATGTAAATAGGTGTAATGGTTGTGTTGACGTACCTGATTTTTGCCTTTAAGCACAAGTACATTGGTGACTCTCCCGAAGGGCAGGCCGAGCTGTATAATCTCCGCTTCTGTCGTCTCGTTGGGTATGTTCCGTATGTGGATAACCCTCGACGGCTTGCCCACATTCTGTTCCAGTTTCACCTTTAAAGAATAGAAAAGCAGTTTAGTTTTAATATTAGTTTTCTTTACGTCCGGTTTGAACTAATCAACATTGAAGCCCTGAATATTTTCACATTGTGTAGAGCAGAAAAGTTGATTGAAGTCATAGAAGAGATAGCGCAGAAATACTAAACTTGGACAAACGATAAATTAAATTCTACGAACTTCGTAGAACAAATTCCAAGTAATAGAGAATGTTCACGATAAATGCGCGACTAAAAGACGTACAGGAATATAAAATGACCGGTCTAATATACATAAATAATCTTAGCATTGTTCACGAGGAAGAGCCAGTTGGGTAATTGAAAAGTCGATGTAGTATAATTGTCGAGGCTTATCGGGCCCAGGCCCGATGTGGGCGCCATTGTTCCCGAGAGAGCCTTTTGATTACGGCGGCAGGCCTGAACCGAATATATTGTAGCTTTGTGTTACACTTCGCTTTCCATGGAGGTGAAAAGAGCAACCTGTGTGACGGTATTTAATTTATATTTGATACATGACAAACGATATTCACCTAACAATAAGATAGAGATTTGTGTGAGGAATGATAATAACAATTAAGTACAAAGTATTAAGACAATTTTGTTTATAAATCGCTTTTGTTAACAATCCGGAAATTAAAAGATTTTGGGTTGTTGCAGACTATCTGCTCCCCTCTTTCCATTCTTTGGCGGGCGGCGAAGCGTGGAGGTGTAACAAATGAGTCTAATGCCTATTAGTTCGACCTTGTTAAGTTCAGACAAAGTAAGCAGCGGTTCCGATAAAAGTGCAGGGCAAAGTCGAAACAGTCGGAACACTGTTTCCTCTAAGCTTCGTCTCCGAGAAGACGGTTAGTAATGGGTGACTTACAAACTCACAATCAAAGAGGCCGCCGTTTTTACGAATAGATGATTTTGTAATGATAGTTAATAAATTTATTTACTGATATAGTTATTCTGTAACCGAATTATATACATAATACGAAGCTATATTTACATCAAAAAACCGTTACCCTAAAGGAAAGTATACAGACATGATATATTTTTTAACAATCCCAATTCTGTCACAATCTACATCAAAAGAATCGAATCTCCGTAAATAAACAAATAAAAAAAATATAGATATTTTTGTAAAGCAACTTGCAAAGGGATGAATAAATCGTGGAACATGCTCGCCCACTTCGAGGGTACATTTCGGCATTTTCTATTCTCGCGAAAGAAAACAACTGGTACGTAAAACGTAAAGAAGGACATTACTTTCGTTGGGTCAGAAAATCTGCGAGGAACGATTTCCACATCAGGCACTTTAAATCATCCGCTCCGTCTCACATTTCATCCATAAATATTAAATCTTGGCTTGGTTGCTGGTATAGAAAAAAAGAGATATCGTATGACATTTTCCTGTGAGGATTTCCCGGAATCGGTCAATTTTCCCGGTGATCGCGCGGGCCGTGTTTATTGAAACACTATTTCTCAGTTGGCCGCGTCTGTTGCGCCTCGTCATTAACTATAACGTAACGTAACGTAACGTAACGTAATGTAAGGTCAGTGCCGTCAGTTGACGTGTTGATGATCCTACTATACACTTGCCTCACTGAGACATTGCTTTCAATTGATTTATAGCCTTACCTATGCTATACCCACCCATGTAGCCACATATTATGTTATCGAAAATTTTATAGATCTATCCACTACTGCAAAATCTGATACAATGATAAAACATAAAAAATGCTAGCTAAAAAATAATTATATCGCGCTAACATTACCTATCATTAAATTAAATTACTTGTTCGTAGTTTAAGAAGTTTATACTGTGGAATTATTTCCAAACATTAATTAATATAAATTTTTGTACACAACTTCATAATTAAAAGAGATTCGCAGCCTTTTATACAAATTCAACTTATTAATTTTATCATAACATCCTGTTAAAATTTAATTGAAAACCTAAAGGGTGTTTATGTATATTCAGTATGGAGAATGCTTTGTAAATATTTTATGTGTGCTTTTTATTCAACGAAAAACCGGAAATGATGAATTCATATTACGAAACCTATTATTTGGAGTTGGATACTATTTCATCCGATTACATTTCATTCACGTATACTTACCTATAATATGCCAAAATATATATTCGATATAATTGTTCAGAGTGAGTTCACATTGTAGAACAACGTAATAATTATATCATTAAAAGTATATGGTTATCATGAAGTTGGTTTTGGAGCCCATATAGACTACTATATGGGCTCCAAAACCTGCTATATCATTGCAACTTGCTATATTTAACATCCTAGTGGATGTTAAATGATATAGCGGGTATAAAATTTAATTCAACATTAGTACATAATAATATATATGGAATGACTGCCATAATATAAAATTGTAAATAATATACTACCGAGTATGTAGCCTCAGAAAGAAGAAATCTTTCGAGTCTCGATGAAAATCCTCGAACTAATAACAATTGCGATTTAGTGAAGTATTCGCTAGTATAGTAACTCGATGAAAGTTTGACGAGTGCCACAGGTAAAGGGCGCAAGTCATGAATAAAGAGCGTCAGTAAATCAATCATTCATTTGAGAGAAGCTGCAACATTTCTTTGTTTAGAAATTCGTTTCTACTGGCCAAGATGTATCTCACAATATATGTAACTTATCATTATTGTCGGTTATATATCTGTCAATGGTAGTACCTACACTTTTTCTAATTTAAAATATTTACTTTCCAATATATAAAGTAAAACACATGTTTGTATAATTGTTATTGCTGCTTTCCGTTAGAAATTATTCTACATACACTTTTGAATCTTTTAGAATAGTGAAACGGCAGTCCAAAATACCATGATGGCTTATGACTCGTGCCGTATCTGAAGAGTTGCATCCGCCGTTAAAATTTCAAGAGCATTATTACACCAGAAATTGCTGAGGCCGGATCCGTCGGAACTTTTAATTGGCAGTCCACTGGAATATTGTTATTACATTGCCGACCATCATTGATACTGTTCGAAACAGATCGAGAACTCTTATTTAAATTGGTTTTTTTCGTTCCGCAAGGAAATAAAATAAATAATAACGAGTGTTAGCATTTTGTTACTGAAGTCACGCGATTGATACTTAGCGTGGCAAGATTTCGATGTGATTTAGTACATCCAGTCCATTTGATAAAAATACATTTGGAAGATTTAAAAGCCACACTAAATAATTACTATACTTAACTTTATTTATTCTACAACAGTATATATGGGAATTGTGATAACTAACATGTAGGTAGGTACTTTTGGTAGGTATTTATTCAGTTGGTAATAAAATATCGAAGTACTACTGTAACAATTAACAGAGCATGAAACTAGTCAGTTAATATTGTTGATGTGGGATTTTCTGGTCGAAATAACTAAAATGTGATGCAAGTTTCAACTTATTTCATTAATTTACATTGAAATATAAACGTGAGTTTCTGCTTCGTCATTATCGTTTTATACACGCTGTTTTATTTACTATGTATTTTGCAGGAACCTTTGTTATTATTATTGCATCCAAGAATTTTAATTCACATTTATAGGACAGTCTTTGATTCACAAGAACTGATAGGAACATCAGCATTTTTTATAATAAGAAATATTGAACTTAGTAATAGTGTTCAAAACTATAAATGAATAGCACACCTTAGGATTGCATGGATTCCATGATTTTTTTCACTAAAAGGTAGTAATCGTAGCCTAGGTAATTTGACATAGCTATTCTCCTTTGACAGCACTATCGCTTTCAAAGAAAAATATGTTGAATCTTTATAATTAAAAAAACTCTTTCACTGAGATCGCACGCCCTACGCCCATCGCTACGTTGTATTAAACATAGGTATACTTAACAGATGTCGCTGTTAAGTATACCTATGTTTAATACAACAGTCGGGTAGTAAATGACACCTTTTATAAGTTTTGTTTGTACATAGTACACGCTCTCGTGGTAGGAAATCGTAAAATGAGATAGCCAAATGGTTTTAGTACCCCTAAAACTAGCAGTAAAATAGTAAGTGCCCGGGCAATGAATATCTTTATTGGATCATTTGATTGATTACCGAACTTTCTGGGAACGAAATTGTGGTGTGTGGATGATATTATGTACAAACTTAAATAACAATAACACTACAAACGTATTAGTGCGAGCTGCATACGTGAATAGTGAAGGCAAGTTTAAAGAATACTGCGTTTTTTATACACTTAATATTGTTTTAGTGTATCATTATATAAATAGGTTTTTTATAGTTGTATAATTGATTAGCATTGATGGAATTGTTAAGAGAGAATTTGGAGATATGTTGTTGTGTATCCATTCTAAGTGATCTCTTCTCGTTCGTCCCTAATTATGCATCAAATCCCCCCGGCAGCGCGTAGTAGCAGTATCAATGCGAAGGTGATCGTAAAAAGAAAATAACATTTACCTACTTCAATAAATAAGAAAAAGAAACAAAATACAACGTAAATTCCTTTCCAAATAAGATCAACAGTCAACCTGTGCAAGCGAAGTCGTAACTCCGTAAGACAAGCTCGTAAATGCTTAAGTAGTGGTAAACGCAGTCCCCCAGGCGGCATCTTCTGATTTGATTGATCTTCACAGAGAACGGCTCTCTACGTTTTTACAGGACGACGTCAGGAAAATGAGGGAAAAAACGGGGAACATAATTAATTACTTTATTTGGACATTAATGACCTGGTCAAAGAGGACGAGGGTTGATTAGTGTGTTTTCCGCAGACGTGCTCTGTCTGATATTGGAGTTAGTTCGACGAAAATTTACCATTATTAATATAGTAAGTTCAACAAGTCACGATTGAACTTCGAGAATTATTAAATCTGCTATGCCCTTGGATATTAAGTCTGTAAAGTTCACAATATAACTTGATAAACTGGGAAAACTAAAAAAACTCAGACTTTTAAATGATTCGAAATAAATTCTCAATATTTTTGATGATAACAGATGGCCGAATTTTCCTTTAATATTTTCATAGCATGAAGTGTTTGCCGTTCAGCACAAAGCGACAAAATAATACACTTTGAAAAACGTCTCGCCATTCTACCGATGGGCTCCAAATGAATATTCAGAGCGACAAAGAAGAAGGGGTGTATAAAAGGTATTTTCAAAATAATCGCGGAAAAATACACTCGCAATTGCAAAACCATAAAATAGCAAATAAATAAGCGTGGCAGGGACACGTCCCTATTTAATTATGAATTAAGGCCAGGCCGTAATGAGATCACAATGTAATTAAGATTACTGCGGCGAGGTTTTTTCACGGCGCGCCCGACAAGTGAGAGTAAATGGTCGGCAAAAACATAGCGAAACTAAAATTGTTACCTTGTTTTGCTCGTACAGATAAAGGGCTTTTAATAAATTGTGTGGCCCTCCGTCGTTGCTACCCACGATTCAATTGGAAACCCGGTCCCTTTTTGCTTTACTAAGTAAATAATTATGTGGCTCTTTATTGAATAACAAATGATGAAAAAACAATGAAATATAATACTATATTTCAATTGCAATATGTAACAGTTAGTATTTCAGTTTTAATGGATGATGCAATCCATTTGGTGGTCGGCAGGCAACACTGGTCTCCACAAACAAAGAGCTGTTTGTACACCGGCAAACAAAGTGTGCATGCAAAACTCGCCCCGTATTTATGTAAATACACGATGAAACAACTGTGCATGGGAAAAGACCCAAAACTGTGACCTTGTTTATTTTTGTAACGGCTACTTCTTTGTTGATTGTTTTTACTTTTAGCTGTACATCGATATGCACACGGGTTGTGTTGTGTGTGGTGTCGTGGAAAGTGTTAAGTAATAAAATGATAGCAGGTAAACGTGACAGTGATTCTCGAATGAAAATATAGTGAATAAACCAAGATAAAACATTATCATTTCTATAATAATAAGATTGAGGTTTGATTGATTGATTGATCAACGAAACAACATAGTGTTTAATATAATTTATACCTTACCATATACTAAGCAAGCTTTTATTCAATTCCTCATTGTGAGAATTTGTAGTCAATAACATTTTATAAAAATAAATTAATGTGATAAATAAGGAAGACGCGGATTCTATCAATGGACCGGTACCGGAAGGTAAGGTAGTAACAAAACGGTACTCCTTCGCTGAAATCGTGTAATTAACCGAAAATCGATTAATCGAGATAAAACGATAAAACGACGGAATCGCGAAACCGTAATAAGTATTAAAATAAAAGGCCCTCATAAAAAGCCAACGTGCCATAAAGGGGCATCCCTAGCGGCTTCGAGGGCCAAATTTTTATTAATCTCCACCCCTAAGTTGCCGATATCGGATGGATTTTTACATATTGAATAAAAATGGAATTGATAATTTTGATCAAATGAATAAGAACGGTTAATGTTCGACCTACATTTACAAAACACATACCTACCTACTATTAATTCTTGACCCACAAAGCAATCCCATTACAACATAAGTTCTGTAAGCTAGGATCCCCAGCAGCAACCGCAAATTGACTCCAAGCATTGAAGCTAAGACCGTTCTTGTACAAAATACATACACACAGTGTTTTGCAACAAACTTAATCAGAAGATAATTACGAGGATTAGCTTCCTACGAAGTTTGTGTATGAGACATAACAAGTCTTCCTTGCTTTTTCAAACGAATAGCCTTATGGTTTCTATATTACTACTATAGTATTACTTATTGTACGCATAAAAACTTTACTATTTTCGTTAAAGGTATGTTAACATAAATGCGACTTTAATTACATAATATAACTTAACTATTGAAGGCAAAGTGATACCTAGCGTCGTTTTTATAAAAAACAATGTAGAAACAACGAATCAACAACGAAAGAACTTCCATTATCCTATTTCCTTGAGTATTTTCTCCTCAGAGCCGTTCGCCAGGTAATTTATTACGTTTGCAACGAGATGTGATATTCTATCGCGGGAGTGATAAGTGTACAGCCTTTATATTATGCCCAATGGATATTAAGACTGCTAAGAACGCCTTATACATTCAAAATGAACCCTAGATAACCACACAAAGATATAAACTTTATGGTAAAGAGCTTTTAATCTTACCTAACAACTAAAGACAAACACAGAAAGATTTTCTCCTAAGCTTCTAAAATCTACCTTTTGAAATCAGTACACTCGAGTATTAACTATGCCTACCTATCTATTTCTGCCATGAAGCATAAACTGGTGTGTCGTGTCTGAGCAGGTCTTTAAAATGATTCAAGGTGGTGTTGAGCACTGGTTATCAGCAACCTTTTTATACGTTTAATAATAAAATTAATATACCTTTTTAGCAGCAGAGTCTTGGTTGTTGTTGTCGGCGTGGTGCGGAGCGGCGGGCGCCATGACGGTGACGCCACTCTGCGAAAGAAGCTCGTCGGAGCCTCTCTGTAACAAACAATTAAACGGAATTAATATAGATGTAGCTATTATTTAGATATATATATAACTTAACTATATTAGAAGATTAATGAAAAAGTCAGGACGAGAGAGGATGTATAGGCAAGTTATATTTGGCTCTCAAACAAAAAAAAGCAATTAAACAAATTCAAATATTTATCCAAACCAAACAAAATACAGTATTCTCCCTAAACTTGTCATCTGACAAAAATAGGGTCACGTCAAGTAAATGTTTTCAGGTAACTTTGCATATACGCACGTCAGCGCCCTCATTGGCACAAAGGGAATGTAACAGAATAAAACAAAAACACAATTTCGCGACACGCCAACGCACACGTCAACCCCTCCTGGATCAATCTCAATTTAAGACGGCGAAATGACAGACCTCAGCAGTTAAACGCACCGGGCGTCGGTATAAATCACGTGACGTAATAAAGCAAATGTACAAATGACGCGACACCGCGGGTTTTGTACTGGGACGCGAGTGGGAACCTCCCAGGTAGCACCTGTGTGTCGTGGCCATCACTCACACGAGACACTTAATAAAGCCGAAAACATCATTCATGCTAGTGTGCCAAATATGACAGTAATATTGTAGTTGATCAACCAACCACCGTCTTAAGAAAATGAAGTAGTTATGTAAATATGTTATATTATACCTACATATATTTTTGCTGTATATAATTCCTCTTTTCTTATTGAGATCATCATACTATGGAAGTGGAGAAAATAATATGAAAATCGAAATATAAGGTAGGTAATAAACTAGGTACCTACTTTTTTTTAAATTAGTGTCGTGCTAGATAAATCTTCCAGATAAATGAGTGATGAGATTAATTTAAAATTTTGACAGTTCAAAAATTATGTAACTGGTGACCCTTTATTTGCTCTTAGCGTAATAAAATAAAGAGGAGATTACGTTAACAGCGGGAATTCCATGTTTCGACGGAAAGCTTTCATTGTTGAAAAAAGGAGTCGTTTTCTGTGAAATAAAACCAACATCCGCGAGGTCCTATTCCTTGGAGTAATTTCGTAGAGCGCGTGTAATAATTGCCCGAAATTAAATAACATTTTTCACAACAAAGAAACAGCACGGATGGAAATTTTGCAGAAGAATGGCGGATTTTGCCGGGTGGGGGCAGTTATCGCTTCCATAACAATTTCTCAACTTAATGGACAGTGATGTTGGATGATTTCGTAATGAAGACAACTGTTATATTGGGTGCTTTAAATAGTCTTTCATATAAAATCCGAGGGAAAATAATTAGAAGAAATATTAATGATCCATTTATTCGGATTACTATTAAACTGGTTGGTTTATTGTATGGTCAATCAGAACCCAATAAGGGCATTAAATTAATAAATCTCTAGACGGCATTAAACAAGACGATTCATTATAATTGTTTCTTTTTCCCATGAGAGATTTAAAAGCTCCTTATAGTATGGAAATACTTAATGGTTTTACGGTCAATTATGTCATTATCACTGTGCTTATTACTAAACTGGTTTCAAATATGATAAATTCTATTATTCATGAATTTACATATGAAAATGGGACTATTTATGCAACTAGTAGCAGTCTGTTGTATTATATAGAAGTACAATTCATACACAGCTTTATTGGGAAATAGGAAAAATCACACCTAGATCTATAGGCACAAGTAAGACTATCTGTCTGTCTATTTTAATCTTTTTTTACTATAGGCTACGGAGATAAAAGGATAGGTACCTACATTTTATTCCCATAAAGTGAGGGGGTAATGTAAGTAAACCACGGAAGACTACTAGAAGAAATTAGTTAAATGTGGTAAATACGATACATATACAATTCAGTTTAAGACTACTATATAATCATTTATAGCAAGTTTGTTTTGTTGAGCTCAGAATGCTCCTTCACTAGGAAGGAGCATTCTGATTCAGATGTATACATTATTGCCAAATTATATATAAAAATTCTAGAATAATTATTTTTATACAAAGTACATAGCTACAAGAATAATGCGAAATGTTTCCCCAAATTAAAAAAGTAATCTAAAAATGAATAGATATATTCGACAAATACTAAACAGAGACGTAGGGTATTTGAATGAGGCGGTGGACGCGAAATCAATTCCTTATATTGGCTCTTCATAAGATGGTAGATATTTGGTTTTACTCTCGAAAGGAAACTGGTACTTTTTTCGATCAGTAAAGTACTCAAACGTTTCTCCAATATGTCATTTGAAAGAACGTGATACGAGGGCTTCGGTACCGAAATATCTATAGGTACGTATATAGACAAACCAGCGACGAAGAGTTTGTTTATATTAAAGCCTATCGATAGACTGAAATTTATTTAGACGTAAAGTGGGTGGGTATTACTGATTTTAAAGTTTTGTGAGGAAAATTAAAATAATTTACACGTATCTGATAATTCGCGTACTTCATAATTAGTAGGTAATTGTATTGATGTTAACTTTGATCTATATATGGATGCATGTAAAAAATAGCCATACTATACTTTCGGCGTACAAGATACGATAAGTGAGCAGAGTTCTAACAGATACTTAGACTGTTTCCTTATTTTAATTATGATTTTTATTTTACTATCGGCATACATGTATTAAATTATATCACGTCCAAGTCGCGGTTCCAGCTTGTTGAAAATAAAATCTACATGAAAGGTTTACTTATAAATGGCGAACGTATCTCGGCCTTTTTCCAGATAGTAAAGACCCGCCATGATATGTTTACGTGGTCAAAGAGGAGCACCCAGGGTCCATTGTCGGAAATCAATACGGATAATGTATTAGTAATATTAAAATGTACCGCAAACATTTGTTGAACGATGGGACGGAAAGATTTCATTGTTATTTTGAACGGGACCTTTTCTATATTACAAATTGCCCGGGAAAATATTGTTTTGTTATTGTTTCCGGTCTATTTTTGTAGTATACTCATTGTGGCTCTGTGGTTCTGTCAATCCCGAAGATCATTGATAAGAGACAAAAAATCTGAGCAATCAAACCAAAAATATTGGTGATGTGGGCTCACTTATAACCAACATATTTGTTTAAGATAATAATGAATATATTTATATATTAATAAGTCAATAACAAAATTTTGATCCGCGTTTAATTTATCTTCGTTTAATTACTATTTCATGGCACTACAATAGACTATAATTTAGCCATACATAACATTTGTGTAAATAATTATACAATGTACCAGGGGAGGATTATTACGTTGTCATTAATTATTATATTAAATACATAATCTATCTCGTATTGTTTATATATTACTAGCTCACGCTCTCGGTTTTACCTGCGTTCCCGTGGATCTTAAATTTCATTCAGCCGTTTTTACGTAATTGAGTGAAAAACATCCGTATTTATAATATTAGTAGGATACTATAATAATAATAAAGTCAGTAATACCGAGAATAACAAATAATATTGGCGAGGTATTGCGAATAAAACCATACGTTCCCGGAGCAGTCCCTTGCGATTTTTATGAAGGTCATAAACACGGCCGACACCGCTCTATCGATGTCATATGAAATATTTATGTGACACTAACACTATTCAAAGATCATTAATCGATACTGCTGTACGAGCCATTGACACAGAATAATCGATTCTATAAATCGAAAACAGTTTCCCTTATCATATTGCCGGTTTAGGTAGTTATTCTTATTACGGAATTAAAAGACGTGGTCATTTTATTTTTTACACAGGTTTTTAGGTTTGAGAGGTGTGCAGCTAAATAAAATTGAGTGTGAAGTGAAAACAAAATAAATTTTCGCATGTCCCGACTACATTGTTTCTGTGGCCGAATAAAATAGGGGAAGCCAGTTGAAAACGAACGTTCACGACAAGAATGAGAAATTGCATCGGCATTTACGACATCATTGTACTTGAGAACCGGTCTTATATGAAAAAATATACGAAAAGGGTCTAACTGTGAATAACCTGTAACGAGTCTAATCATTTTTATTGAGATTTCACGAGCTTACAGTCTGATTTAACTCGGCGTGGGTAAATTATGATTTAATTTAATAACCGACGTTGAAAACGAGCGTAAAATGTTTTTATGCGAGATAATATACTTTTCATTAAGAGTCATGCGTTATGCGTTACTCTCGCAGTTTTATATTCATGTTTTATGAGCACAAGTAGCGCGCCGGAATTGAATCGTTAACAAAAATATAACAGGGATTTGCTCGACATGAGCGTTGAAGAAATGAATTAAGTATGAAAAAATTATATTTAAAACCATACTAAAATTATGTTGCTTTATGTATATATGTACTTACATTTCCGGTAAAACGGTGATATCATGAAATTTATAAAACAAAAGCCTTCTAATTAATTAACAAGTAACGCAGCTATAAGCTACTACGAACTACGTACAAAACGAACTTCGTTTAATTACATTGTGATATTTTTCCCAAAGCTAAATATGTTTCACCATTAAATTCCAATAAAGTAATTGAAAGGGAACCGCTGAAACAGCTCAAAGGAAATAATTGCACATGATTGTATTAATTGAAAAAAATCCATCCAATCTTGCAGTGCCATTGAGAGTTACAGATTAAAGAGAAACAAAGGTTCAGTTTCAATAATATTAAATTATTGTTTCAATGCAGATAATTTGTATATAACAAGGTGTAACGAGAGCTGGAGTAATAAGTAGATAGGCACTGAGTGTTATGTACATGGAAACGTTGATCGTGTAGTCGCACCGTGTGCGCCACACATTCGTCTAATGCCTAATATCATATCGCCCGGGCGCCTTCGACTAAGATGTCGAAATTAACGATCTTGATAATATTTGTCGGCTCAGCGCTGCCAGCTCCACTTGTAATTAATTGCACCAATTTGTTCTGTGCTTATAACGGACATTTGTCAAGCGCCCACCCGCGCCCTATGATTTTCGCACTAACTTCATAATCGATATACGGAAATATCGATTAACGGCGAAACTCTTTGCACCAACTTTGATATTAAGACCTTAACCAGTCACCAATAAGCCGTAACGATGGTTTCTTCGTCACTTACGAAATTAATTGAATTAGTTATTTTTGTTTTATTACCGCGTTTTCTGTTTATTAAAAATTCAAAAACGGCGGGCGTCGCAATAAATTAAGGAGACACGAGACAATGTAAAAGTTAACAATTCTCATCACAACTAGAAGGCAAACCTCTTAGCCCCAGAACAATATAAGGAGACATTACTCGCTGTCACAACTCTACTTTATAGGGAAAGTAGGAGCAGCGAGTTTGTGTGAACAAAGTTGTAGGGGGGCCGGTTACTTTAGTAATGAATAGAGACGTCAGACGCTAACCGCCACTCGAGCGCAACTCGCATAGTATTTTAACTTCCAGCCGGCTATAACTAAACTATGTTGACCTAACACCGAGATCGAAGTGAAACTACCCTTTGTTATCCTACTAACAACATATTTTATTAAACCACTATTAAATATCTGCTAGCATTACGATACGCTTTTAAATCGTACCTGATAAAGTTGTAAGATAGATCGGATCATTACACTCACTAAACTTGAGCGTAATGGGCGTTCAATTTACGATATTGTTAGAGCAAAACTAATCTGGTCTCAGGAAAAGTTGTGCGATAAAAGTTTACAGATACAGTGAGAGGAGAAACAAAGGGCAACGTTTAGAGGCGACGTTCATTTACATACGAGACGATTCGAATAAATATAGCGAAGTGGGCAAACCGCAGCGCTGGTGTTTTATGACGGTCATTATTTTATAAGGTGCATACAGTCGACCCACCTAGATGACTAGGTACTAACTAATACAATGAGTGAGTAGTGCTCACAGTTACGGGACGCGTGTTCTGGAAGCACTTAGATACGGTTTCCTTATTAAGTATGCTCAATAAAATTAATCTTTACCCCACTTTGTTTTGTTTCCAAGAGATTGAGTTACTTCTCTGAATCCAATAAAGCCTAATGTCACTATAAGAAACGTGTTAATGATCGCTATTTATCGTGTAAGACGGAGCGTGAGAATAATCTGAGATCTGCCCTACGTTCCAGAAGTACAGTAATATTTTAGCCGGTGCAAAACTTATCTGAAATTGATTACGTCATTTAGAATCAAAGCTTCAGAATAGACAAATATTTCGGTCTATATTCAGGTCACTGAAAATTATTGTAATAGGATTTTTATGTTTAGAGTTTATTAATAAAAAGATTACTAATTAAACTCGCTTTTTAGTACGTTATAGAAGTTTAAAGTAAAACTTTTGTACCAGCTGAGCACTCAAGCATTTAGTTTAAGAGTAAAGTTATATATGTCTTAAAATGTTTTAAAATTTAAGGAGCGATAGGTATATGCTTTATTTTATTTAAGAAACTGTCATGTTCATAAGTAGACTTGTAGAAGTTATATAGGAAAACGGCTTAGTGAAACATCGTGAGACGCCCGACCACCATCTAATGAGAAACTATCAAACTCGAACGGCACATTTGTCTAGTTAATGTTAATATTCAATTCTCTTAGCGTCGCTACCCACTAACTGGGCTTTTAGTTAGACCGCATATCTGCTTATATGACTATAAGTAGTGCTAAGATGCACAGGTTACTTTGATACACTGTAAACTTATCGTTGAGGCACTGTTTTCTTGTTTGGTTAGGATGTTTTAAAATAAGAGATAAACTAGTAAGACAAATAAAAAATTATGATAACGTCGTAAATACAAACAGGATGATGTAGGTATTTAGTTTAACATATATATTAATTCCTGTACCTACAGATTTAGCTATCTATGATACCTAATCTCAAGAAAACATAACTTTCCATCGGAATGTTAACGTTTATATAAGGTCAAAATATCAGACAAATAATAATGTACCTAATACATCTTCACGCATAACAATACAGTTAGTTCCGTATTGAAGATGTATCGGTAAGATACCAAATATGCGAGAAAAACAATCGATATCACTTCACCGAGAAGAGGAAAAACAAATAGATTCTTTATGGCAATGTAGGAAGGTAACAATTCACCCCTCAATGGGCCGTACGGAATCTAAAGCGATCGTAATTTCGTCGGGCAATATTCTGCCTTTTCATATTTTCCTTTTGCCTTCCAAATGTTATATCGTGCCCAATACAAGGCAGCGATTTCGTTTGTTATTTCAAGCGCTCTCACGCCTCTCCGATTTAGTATATCGACACGTGAAGCATCAGTTAAACAAATAATATAGAATCACTTGACTTTTTCCCACCTGTAAGTGTCCTTTGGAGAGATTTCAAAACGATTTTGTAATGTTTTGCAACTATTTGCAGTTAGTAAAATAGCAATATACCAAGTCAGTGTTAAAAACGTTATAAAATTAAAAAAAAAACGAAACCAACATAAGCCAAATTTGCTTTTATTTTATTAAATATTTTTTACTAAAATATCATGTTAATTTTAAGAAATTAATATAAAGCTTCCTAATTGATTGACGATATTCAGTTGTTACATTGGTGAAATCGCGGTTATTATCTTATTTTTAACTTCCAAGTTAAAACTCTTTATGGTAAGCATATATACGAAGAGGATGGCAGTTCAAAGGCAATACTGTGTTTACATTTGTCTCCAGGAGTGAGGCGGGTAGCCTCAGATATTTAACCGCTTGCGGCGCTTCGCAAAGATAAATATAAACGACTGAGATTTAAATACTTTTTCGTTTCTATTCTTCACTTCCTTTGAAGTTCTGTCCTTTGAATTTTTCAGAACATTTCATAATTAATATGTGTGTTTTCCGTGTACCATTTCAACCGTGTAATATTTTTAATTGTGAGTATAAATTAAATGCTAAATGGTTCTATGTAAAATACCTACACGTTTATTCATCACTAATGGAGTTGTCAGACAGACCGTCTGTCTATTATTGTATTCAATAACGCATCGACTTCCGATCTGATATTGAGCCGTACTGAATGCTCTACCTGACAGGTACATTGAATGGCAGCCCAAGTAATTAGTCCATCATAGATGCAGTAACAAAATACTCGTCTAATGGAAGCCTATTCAGTTATATCCTATTCATACAAGACGCATGCTAGATAGCTATTCAATATATGCTAGGTCTGGTAATGTGACCGCTTTTGTATAGTTCGTACTGGAATATTGTTGCCTGTGATACTATGTAACTGATTAGAGAGAGCAAAGTTAGGGCTGTCCATGCACATAGACCAGAATAACTTGAACAGAATTTGTAAGAGAGTTTTACCACATTTGAGTAAGCATGATTTTGATATATCTAATCTTATATGAAGTGGATGCTAGAGTTCCATAGAAACATATTATTAAAAAAATACTTTGCTCTCGGTTACACGTAACGGTCGTTTAAAACATAAAGTTTATTTCAGCTTCGTTCATTAAGTTAGATGGTACAACGCTTTGAACTAAACTAGTTTGGTAGACTATTAATTCAATAAAAAGAGGAAACCATAGCACAAAGGATAGACTACAAAGCAATTGACCAAGTAAAGTGTTAAAGCGTTTGTCTCAGAATACCTAGATATAAAATCAACCACATAAAATGTTCATGGTGGAAATGGACATCATTTTATTCAGTAATTTCATAAAAAAACAACGCTTTCATATTTACCCGATTCTATTAAAAATTAGGAATAAATATTTAACATTTATAAAAATTAAATATGTTAAGTAGGTAACCTAATGATTTTTTTAAACTATCAAGCCGCCTGTTGAATAACCGTTAAAAGAGGCGTTTAGCAGATAAAAGCGAGTGCAGATTTAAAAGTAGCTAATGTTCTTAAATCGGAACAGTCGGGTAACGGGCCAGGACAAATATTTTGCCACTTCGGAACGTTACCTGACCGGGAAGTGGCCGCGGGCGGGCCGGCCGCGGGGAGACAAAGTAAATATGTCCCCGTTTCCCGGGTCGTCCCCACATTTTATCGGGGAGCGATCGGCGCTTGGGTCGGGAAATGAATTTAAAACGTGTTTGCGGGTAATCTGTTATCGGTCCCTTGTCTCTGGCCCGAATATAGACGTTCGGCCTGGCCCTATATCTCGATCCTGATTTTGTGCCGCCAGTAAACATGTGTTTGAGTAGTTCTCATTGTTACAATTTGTACGCGCATTGTGCGATCCATAATGTTATCTGACAACCCTTCTACGGTAGGAATAATCACGGCTAAAGTGAATTCTATCAGATGAACATAATACTATTTAATATTACAGATCGAATATTACATTGGCAAATTGATTTTACCATAAAGTATTTAACAAGGTGTTGCGAATTTTTACATTTACTTTTGTTCTATACTATCTTGTGATAAAATCAACGGTTATTGGACTATATTATAAATACTAACTAATCATATAGAACCTTTATTTATATCATGCGTTAGCTTTAGAAAAACATTAGTTTACTGTAAAGAAAATTCTGCTAACGACAACAATAATGTGCTAAACGTATAAGTAGATAGTCAGTGCTAGGTGGAGCCAAGTCTAATACGTAACACTGGGTTAATTATTTCGTCACAAGAGCCCTCGTAAGCCACTGTAACAGCGCTTCAGTCGAGCTCGGGGCCATAAAAGCTACATAATATGCGGCAACGTAAAACTCTTATTATTTTAGTATCTGCGAAACGGTCGCGGAAAACATCTCGTAAAATAAAACCTGTCGCATCGTACGAAGATGCAAGTCTCTGTATCGAGGCCGCTGTTCAGCCAATGTTCTCCAAGTAAATCCAGGTGGATTCAGCGTGGACACCGGTTAGGATCGAATACATCGAGCTACGTGGATTTCTATGGAAAATACAGACTTTATGATAGCCGAGGGATAAGTTTCCATTTTAAATTTGAAGAGAAACTCTGAAATGTTTCCTTGTCTCCCGCCGGGCAGAGCGCGCGAAACTGAATAAAAATTCACGTCAGGTTAAGCGCACGGAAATATTTACACAAACTAAAGAACTTACCGGGGGCTGCAAGTGGTTACATAAATAAAAGCGCAACTTTATGGATACTCCTTCACGTCGATTGATTTGATATAAAGCGTTATATATTTGTTTAAACACACTTCGATGTCTTGAGTGATAAAGCGCTCAAATATGCATAACGGAAAAGACAACTTGAACATCGTAGATTCAGGTAAAAATTTTCAGCATGAAATTATTCAACGTTTTTTGGCGAAAATGCGACTAAGTCCCGGAAACGCCCATTTACATAGCCGATGTCGGCGCGATGGTGCGTGGCGACTTCAAATGGGAATTATAATACCAAATTGAATACAAAACTTTCCTTTCAGTGCCGAGTAATGGAGGAGTCTATGCACCGGAACAATCGAAAAGACAAATAGAATGAGAGAGGAGACGAGACACTCGCTCTGTTGAAATAATAAGTGCCTGACGTCTTTTTGGACGTAGCTTGCGCGCTTTTTTTGTACCGATAAATTTTTACGCTTTGATCTTTCCAATTCAAATAGGCTTTTTTTCTCGTAGAATCAGAAGTTATAGGAATATTTCAAAAGCTTTAAGTGAGGCGACAGAGCGGATTTTTCTTTCCACCGGCTATATCGTTCTGATTGAAATGCAAATGAAACGGTGTCCGTTCTAAACGTATTTATTTTATCTTGCCGGTATAGTTAATCCTTTAAATTATTATAGAAAATAAACATAGGAACATTTTTTTATTTACAGATTACAAACTCCACATTCGAATAGTAAACGTAATAGCTACAAAAAATATAAAAATTCTAATCACATTGTTTTATATAGGTACTAGCTGCCTCCCCGCGGTTTTACCCGCGTAGTTCCCGTTCCCGTGGGAATACAGGGATAAAATATAGCCTATGTTACTCGGGGATAATGTAGCTCTCCAAAGGTGAAAGAATTTTTGAAATCGGTCCAGTAGTTTCGGAGCCTATTCATTACAAACAAACAAACAAACAAACAAACAAATCTTTCCTCTTTATAATATTAGTATAGATAAGCTACAAATAGGTTATATGTATTATATCGTATTAATTGAATAAGATTAAATCTACAAACAGTTGCTTTCAAGCTGGTGGTCTGTACTTTTTTTTCCTTTTTTATCCATACAATAGAGTAAACTAAAAACTACATAGAATTAGTAGTGAAATGTATGAAATTTTAATATTCATTCTGCAGTCGCGCAATGACAGGGATTGTTTGCTGAAGAATCTGAAGCAGTTCATTATTCCGTTCCGAGTTATTTGGCACCCAACGAGGGGCTATGCTCACTCAACGGCGAACATCTGATGAATCACTCGCAGATTTTAGTTTTATCTATGAATTGTTACTTTTTTTTATATACCTCTTGCAGTTAGCGCCACAGTCAGTTGTAGCACAATGCTCAACAGTTGTAACTTCAAATCCGTACAAGTTATACAACGAAACAAGCTGCAACAAAAACATTTGCCTATGCCGACGTTAGTGAATTGTTCTCCCGCTCGTGACTGGGTAATTTCCATACATTTCAAGTTCCATCGCCTGCGGGACGTTCGTTCTTTTGTTGATAAATGTTTGACGGGAACTCCGGGGACGCCATTAAAAGTTTTTTCGTGAATAATTCCAGTTTACATACGCAAATGTTTACTTGTGAGTTTACCCGCGCTCACCTATTCGGTGATTTCTTTTCATAGAGGCGTTTGTTCAAGGAGCGGTGAATTTCTTCTGAACCAGGTCGTTTAATAAGTAATTGGAAAAGTTTTTGTGTTTTCTTTGTTATAACCCTATTTCAACGGCATTTTTATTTGAATCACGCGCAACTGTATATTATTATAAGAAATACCTACATTAATTTCAGTAAAACTAGTTGATGTTAATTGAAATAGAAACCATCGAACGACAAACCCTTGCATCGAAAGTTTATTTGAAAGTTTTTGTACGAACAAAGTGACCGATAAAGACACGTAGACCTTAAAGTTGTCGGCGATGTAGCCGAGCCCGGTGAAGTAGCAAGTTCCTGAAGCTATAACTCACTGCGGGACGAAGTTCACGATCAGATTGTGCAAGAGACAAAAAGAGGTGGCGCGACATCACGAAAGCTAGATTGCGTGGATAAACGCGCGTGCTCCCGACACCGCGGGTTAAGCTTAGGGTGTATTTCAACCTCGTTTCAGGAGAGTTTCTGATTGTTGGAAAATTTGATACAGTCTCCACATTCTGCAATGGATGCAAAATTTTTTTGAACTACTTAATTATGTTTCATCTTTATAAAAGTCAAGGGATAAACGCGCAAACTAACTTTAACCAACAGCAGTTTTAATTCTTTTACAATCTTGAAAGAGTGTTAGAAAAGGTGCAAAAAATGGTAAGCTCGCTATTTAATCCTTCTCCTCGGATATTACAGTTTAAAGCAACTGTTAGTTTAGATTTTGAGCTGCGATAGAGAAAAGCTAAGAAAGAACGGGATCTTCTTTGACAAACAGCAGTTTTAAGCCGCACATTAAAAAGCAGCAATGTAGGATAGGTAAAAAGTTAACTTAAAAAATAAAACATGTTATTAATACTAATACATTCATTACGAATCGTTATCCATTTTCCTCCTTTTTATAGTAATTGAAAATGTCTCACAATAGCGAATATGTCTAACAATATAAGTCATTGTATAGCTCCTCGTATTGTGTGTACCCACACATTTCCTATTACTGTGAGGGATGTGAGGGAACCCACGTAAATAATTTTAAGGATCAGTGGAGGCAGCCACCGTGATTATTTCGCGCTAACGAAATTAATAAGGTAAATTTCAGCGGTGTGAGAGGGGCTTTATTGCGTTACAACGGAACCGCTTGTTTGATATGAAACAATTATGAAAGAGCACCGATTTTCACAAAAGTGTAGTACAATGTTCACTTACATTATATATAATTACTAAACAGGAAATATTACTTCGGAAAACATTACTAGATTTATAAATATTAAAACAGCATAAATCATTTCACGTAACTTATAAACAGTCACAAAACCATAGTGAGATGAGAAAAGTTAAGTGTATAGCAAGATTCATGCAAGTTAATAGATATGAAACTTTTACGACCCATAACGTCACCTCCGAAAGTGAAATAAAATGTTATACCTTTTTTATGCAGTAGGTAATACTATTATACGTTAATATTGGTGACGTTGTATGTATAAATAATGAAATAGTGTTGTATTGTGATAATAGGAATTGCCAATAATATATGTAGTTGTTGATTTATTATATACAACATAAAACTAGAGAAATATATTAACATTATATAGGTAATTAAAAAAATATCGTTGTTGATTGACAGGTTGAATTTGATGATGATAAAAACCATTATGACGGAAAAAAACGTATTTATTTCTAAGAAGCTTGTCTAGAACGTGAATAACATTTATCTTGATAATGGTACTGTTTTATTCAAAGAAAGGCCGACAAACACACACTCAAGTGATATCAAAAACAATAAACGTCATACGCACATTAGAGCGGAGTGACTGTATCACATGAAAGGACGAGAAATCGAGGGTGTCCACATGAAGTCTCGTACGACAAATTATGTGCTCGCGAACAGAGAGGGATATTGTTGTCCTAAAAACACTTTCCCTTGTTTTTCCTCAAAACGGGGAAAGAAGAGTAGTTCGGGAAGACAGCTTGATCCGGTATACGCTCCAGCAACAAGTCTTACAAGTACACATGGGAATAGCAACTTTGTATACAACGATAAAGGGTTTAATTCATTTTGCCAAAGTAAGAACAAGAAACATAATGCATACGTATATTTGTTAAGACATGGACCAGAACGAGTTGGGTTGTTATTTGCAATGATGTTATTTATTTGTAATGTTGCTTATATTTGTATATGTACCAAAAAAAAGTAAATAATAAAATATAAACGACCCAATAGTTTTAAGAAAAATAATTGATTACTTTTTAACTGAATTTATAACAGCGTTTTTGATAAAAACTTTTTCAATAATATTTGTATTCCCCAAAAAAAAATAGAAAAGGTAGTAACTGCATTTTACTTTTAAAAGTAGGTACCTACACACATTGATATTAAAGCCGAATCACCTTCAAACGAAGAAGTCCCAAAGAAAATACTTTTGAATGAAAGGAAAAACGGGAAAAACCAATTGTGCATCCCCGCCCCATTGTGAAGACACCAAAAGAAGCCCGATATAAATGAAGGACGGAGACGACTCACTAAAAAAGATACTTATAAAAGGGAAAATTCGTAAAAAATCGAAATGGTCGAAGTAAACAATAGCGAAGCGGTTGAAAGCAACGGAACAAGTTTTCAATTAATACAAACTTGAGATAGCGGTAGCAGTAAGAAAGCAACATTGCTGCCAGATAGCAAAATGCATTTAAAGTATATATAAGGTAAGTGATTGATGTTAAATACCATTATAGAGTTACATGTTGTAAAAGGGCAATGAACTGCACAATACGTAGTAATAGGTGTTTAAGCAAAGGTGAGTTAACGGGGTTTCGGAACAGCCCGCAAACTGAGTGGGTTAAATGGAGCGTGGACGCGGCGAGGCCCGTTGCACTTGTTGCAATTTCACTCCACTCCACAACTTAATTGTGCCGAGTGGACCCTTATATTATTTGGTATAGACGAATGGCGTTAATTTCACAGTGAAAGGTTACCATCCATTACACTAATTGCGTGACGCATTTCATCTAAGCATCTCGGAACTTCGGCTGGCAGTGACGACTTCTCGTACAAACTCAAGAAAATTCACTGAAACCAAACTACCAAGAGTATAGAAGTGAACGAGGACACTTTGCTAATATAAGAAATAAGAAATAAGAAATATTTATTAATATATAGTCAAAATACAAGTTTACAATGTTTCCCTGTCTTCTAAACTAGCGTGAGCTGTGTGTCAGAAGACAGTTCCTTCCCGACAGCTTCTATATTCATTTTTGACATATGTTAAGAAAATTTTAATATGAATATAATTACAATCTGATAATTAGCTTTGTGTGTGTTTGTGGGTGTGTGCGCGTGCGTGTGTGTGTGTGTGTGTGTGTGTGTGTGTGTGTGTATGTGTGTTTGTGGTGTCTGTAAATATATAGATAAATGTATATATATATAAATATATATATAAATATATGATACATATAATAGTTGTGTGTTTATCTATTATAATATATTATTTATCATATTTTTCAATACATATGTTGTTTTATTTTGTTATGTTGCTTTATGAATATTAGTTATATTAATTAAATTAAGTTATCTTACAATACCAAGAAGGTTTTCTGTATCTATGTAGTCAAATTTTTTTAACCATAGTTTTATAATATTTTTAAGTTTATGACTGGATGCACTACTTATATTGTGTACCTTATTTAGTTTGTTGTACAGTTTAGGAGCAAGGGAGCTGTATTGTTGTTGTGCAAGTTTGCTTTTGACAGTTGGGATAGGGTATAACATTCGGCGCTTATTAGACAGTTGAAGAAATTTTGTACCTTTGTGATACCTTCGAATACACTGGTAGATGAACAGTTTTCGGACGGAGAGAACATTTGCTGTTTCATAAACGTTCTGTGTTAGATGACGAAACGGTAGGTATAGCAACACCTTAAGCAACGCTCGTTGTGCCTTTTCAACTTCAAGTATAATGGTTTTAGCAGCAGCACCCCACGAACAAATACAATAAGTTATAATGCACTCGGCTAGAGCCTTATAAATCTGTATAAGGAGGACTGGATTAGAGAGTATTCGAAGATCCTTAAAAATATATATTGATTTACGCAAGCGACATGAAATTGATGATATATGTTTTTTCCAATTTAGTCTGTCATCAATAAAAACACCCAGATATTTAATAGCTGATACTCTTTCAAGTAGTGGGCAAGTGCACACATTAGTTAAGTTTAGCTGCCGGTTACACGGGAAGGAGTGAATTTTTATTTCATAGTCTGTAGGAACACCAACCCTGGTTTTGCTAAAGCAAAGGTATTTTGTTTTGCTTGTATTAAGTGTAAGTAAACTATCTTCAAGCCAAGCTGTTACTGAGCACAGACCCTTTTCTGCTAGCTGACGAACGCTATCCCACGTGGCGCCATGAAACAACAGAACTGTGTCGTCAGCAAACATTTGTATATCAGCGCCTATCAGCTTATATTTGCATAGCTCATTAATATAAATTAAAAACAGCGTTGGGCCTAGGGTGCTACCCTGTGGCACCCCGTATGTACTAAAACCATAACTACTTAACTTGTCATCAACTCTAACACATTGTCTCCTTTGAGATAGATAATCCTGGAACCACAAAAGAGCATTTCCCCTTATACCCAAGTTCGCCATACGAGTTAGAAGAATCGGTACCGAAACAGTATCAAATGCCTTCTGCAAGTCCAGGAATATACCCAGACACTTTTCATTTCTGTCAAGATAAGCAGTAATAGTCGTTGTAAGTTTAAGCACAGCATCATCCGTAGAACGATTAGCGCGAAATCCATACTGGTTTGGACCTAGGAAATTGTTGCACTCTAGATAACTCATTAACCTAACGTTAGTAATTTTTTCTACCACTTTCGAAAGAGAACTCAAAAGTGATATGGGCCTGTAGTTTGTAGCGTTGTTCTTATCCCCAGATTTATATATAGGACAGACAATTGCAGTTTTAAATAATTTAGGAAACACACCATATTCAAAGCTAAGATTAATTAAGAATGCAATGGGTTCGGCGAGACATTCACGACAGGCTTTGAGAATTGTGGAGGTTATCTTGTCGCTGCCTGGTGCAGTATTAGATTTAAGGCTGGTTATTACATTTGCCACCTCAGAAGGATCCGTCAAATATAATGACATTGAGTTTAGTGGAGAAAAGGCCAATTTAGCTTTTTGAGACAGAGTATGCTCAGTAGTTTTGAGAAGTTGCAACGTTTTATTGGCCAAACTAGATCCCACAGAAGTAAAAAACAGATTAACCTCGTCTAGGGACTCCTTATAGGATGGTTTTATGGTAAGAAGATCATTTGACGATGTTGTGCTTTTATTCAGGTTACACATTTCTTTTATAATATTCCAGGTCTTTTTTATATTTCCCTTGTTTTGTGTTAATTTATTCATGTAATATTGTTTTTTTAATGATTTTATTATTTTTTTCAGCACATTTCTATAAGCTATGTATCTACTTTTCAATTCTTCAGCATTTGTGGCTTCATTGATCTTTTTTATTGCCTTATGCATTCTATCCCTTTTCCTAATAGACTTAACTACACCAGGAGAGATCCATGGCTTAAGGGGTAATTTCCTTTTTGAAACCGTACGGAGAACTGTGTTAGCATTAATTGCTTTTTCTAGAGTTGATGTTAAAATCTGTGTTACTTCATTCACATCATCTTTAGAGTAAAGATGACTCCATGTTTCCTCAGATAAACTCTTTTTTATGCCTTCTACGTTGACTTGAATTTGGTTATATTTTATTGTCTTTCTATCTATTTTACAATTTTCAATTTCTAGAAGAATAGGTGAGTGGTCCGTAAGCTCATCGAAAACAAAGGTTTTAATTTTAGCCGCCGATTTCACCATAAAGTGGTCTAAGCATGTGTGATATCGGGTCGGACAGTCAATTCCTTGTCGTAGACCATATGTAGCCATTAGATTCAAATAGGTAGTTGCATGTGCACATATGTTTTTCGGCATAATATCGATGTTTATATCACCTGTTAGGATTATATTGTTTTTTAATTTGCATGCATTTAAAATTGTATCTAATGAATTAATGTAGGTTGACGGATTTCTATAGGATGGAGGTCGATACGTACAGATGATAGAATATTCATCCTTGATATCAATGACAATACAATTACCCTCAGAACATAAAGGCTCATATGCAACGGGATCGATTATATCCCTAGCATAGACAATAACCCCATCATTTTGATTAAGTTTGATTTTAGATGTAAATATTTTATAATTTTGTATGGGGGGTGGCTGTAGATTGTTGTTTGACCAACATTCCGTTAAGACCAATATATCTATTAGGCACTTAAAGTCTGAGAGAAAAACGACAAGGCTATCCATATTTGAGTGGATACTCCGGATATTAACAGTCATTACTGTAAATCTGTTACATGCCGCATTCGATGTCAAATTCGAGTATTCGATTGGACTTCGTACTTTCGTACACTTAATAGTTCCGGAATCATCAATTTCATTCATTATAATATTATTAGTTGCTTCGAATTTTATAAATATATGGTCCAGGGTAAAACTTCCGTGGGAAATAGGTCATAAAATTGACGTGTAATTGACCTGTTATTTTGTAAACAAGCTTAGATTTTTGTAAGTTTCGGCATTCTATTTTAAATGCTAGTAGATACAACTGATTTTTAGAGGAGTAGTGGATATTAGTCTGAGTCTGATAATATACGATTATTAAATCATTATTAATAAATAATGATAAATATACAAATTTAATAAAATAATTTAATTTTCCTAAAAATAAATTTATAAGTATATAATGACCATCTTTATAATCGAATGTATATGTATTATTGTATTGTATTATGTGTATATAAGTATAAGTGTGTAGTGTGTTTTTTAGTGCTAGATATAGCGAATAGTGATAAAATAATTTAAAATTAACAACTAATCTATAGAACATATGAAATAAGTGTAAAACCATACTGTAGCATCTCACAAGAAAATAACATAGTCATTTTTGTGCTAATATGATTGTAAGATGTTCCTCACTTTTTACTCGAATGGCTGGGCCGCTGTCCGATTGGCGCAGGTACACGTTCCCATAATTTGTCCAACAGTATTTGAACTCATTTTTTCGGGCAAAGTCCCGTACCAGATAATACAGCCTTTTCATTTTTGGCGTCAGGTTTTCAGAGATATATACCGGAGTAGGTGGGCCCGTAATGCTTAGATTTTCTGTTGTAATATTTTTATTAGCTTTTTTGTATTTCTTCAGGGAAGCAATAAGATTTTCTTTTGTGTTAGTCGAAGAGAATTCGACGATTATAGGATTATGTATAGCCTTACTTTTGGTTCTGAAAATTTCCCTTACCTCTTGCGGCTCTATAGATAAGTTCAGCGTGTCACCAATTTGTTTCAGAAACTTCTTTAAGTCGTCTTTAGTTTCAACCTGCTTTTTCGGAACATTACGTATCTCAATGCTGGCAGATCTAGCATTGGCTTCCAAACTATCGATCCGTTCCTCCAAAGTCTTCACATAGTTTTGGGTTGTTTTCCGGTCAAGTTCCAGTAAATCAATTTTACCTCTCATTTCCTCATATTTACAAGACATGAATTCCAAGGACTTACACATGTCAATGTTCTGCTCCTTAATTTCTTTCATTGTAGCCTCCATTGAGCGTAATTTGGAATCCTGCTGCGTGGTACTGGTAGTGAACAGTTGCTTTAAAGAAGTTTCCATAGCGGTAAGTTTACTTTCTTGCTGAGTAACACTATTGGAAATCATATTTCTCATTTCATCCATAAACATCTTCATCTCATCTTTACATATATAATCATCACCTATTTTGCGCTTCGGTCTAAAGGTAACATTAGGCGTTTCCCCTTTAGTAAGATCTGGTTCCGAATCATATGTCTTAGGTGGAGTGCGCCTCAGTGACATACCTACGCAATCGTATACTATTTGGTATGAATATAGGTAATATACGACTTACAAGTCGTCTGTAAGTAGTCCTCTATTCTGTAGGATGGTTATTAATAATAAACTTCAATGTAGTAAATTTGGTCAGATAGGTGCTGCCCTCTATGTACCTACGTGCGTAACTTATTGAGAACTTTTTTTTTTTTCTTTTTGTGATCTTGATGGGCTCGAACCGGCGGCGGCTGTCTCGATCTTGCTTATTCGGTGTCAAAAGGCACTGAGCTAACGCTCGATAATTCTTACTGGCGAATTTTTGCACTAATAGAAAGTTTGTTTCTACCGAAGTTCTGTGATAACCGGCAATATATTGCTGTGAGTTTTATTAACGTAGTGCAGGGTACTTGAATGTTTGTTGAACACGGAGATGTTAAAACTTATGTGAATTTCACTGTTTATCAATTGCACATTAACACTTTGTTTACATCACTCGATTGAGCAATAATTGCTGTTTATTTTGGTATACAAATTTCTATATATAATTAACTTTTAACTACCAAAATTGATATAATTAACACAGCACAAAACACACACGTCTTTCTTTAACCAAAGCAGCGGGGGGGGATGATATTCCTAATTAAGCTTTTAATGTAATTGAAAGAGTGGAGACACGTTGTAATTCAAAGGAGTATGCGAGCCGCCCGCGCCGCACCCCTTCGTTCGCGGCCGAAAATACTCTTAGATAAATTACTTAGAGAGAGTTCAGTGCGCATACAAATCGACAAGCGATTCTCCATATTTCACCTTCCGAAGTCGGTCGATTTACACACACCTTACGAAAGTGAAGATGAAAATACTAACGGTCGACGAAGGCCGCTGCAGTGCTAGGCTCGGCTCAAAAATTAAGCCATTTCTGTTACAGGAGGGGATCATCGCAGAATCGCGTTCTAACTTTATTACAAAAACGAGTCACGTCACGAAAAGAATTTTCGATATACAATTAAAGGTGAAACGGGCGTCGGGGATTCCGATTCAAAGGTGGGCCGATATTGTTGTCGTCTGTCGCGAGGAGGCAAATAACCGGCGAGCAGGGGCACCTGTGTTCGATAATGCGACGCCCCGTCTGGCCGTAAGGGCGAGGAATCAATTAGGCCGTTGCCGAATTGCGTAACTGCTCTAGTTACGAGCGTTACGAGTGGGTCCGCAGCTGCTTTTTGCTCATCCAACCTCTTGTTATTGCGCAATCGACATTCGACGCCTCAGATTAAGATATTACGTATTCATCGAACCTTTTTACTATAGTTTTATTGAACGATTTCAGTAAACAGTCCGAAGGGCCTTAACTTTAACGAGACTCGTGAAGTTTTTTATTATAATTGCTGATATATGTAATTTAAAATATTCTATGTTCTTAATAGTGGTAAGTAGTTATTTACGCCGATTATATAATTAAATAACTTCAGAGATAACTTCTTACACTATTGAGCTTATACCTAGTCGGCATCTTTGAAAAAGAAAAGTTGACAGTCCATACATAGATTCAAACCGGCATTCATATAAATGTTGAACGCAACTGTAACATCAGGTTTACCGCATTCGGTGGGTTGTTGGTTAAAAATTGTATTTCCGTATCACGAGCCGGTCGTATCGTTAATTTGCTGAACATGCATTGTGATTAAGAGTGATTGATCAATTTAATTGTTAAAATAGTGAAAGTATATTTTGATATGTTTCACCACTAGGTATATTTTAGTTGATGGTTTTAAACTATTATGTTTTAATTCATCATGATAAAACGCTAAAAAAACATTTTGATTCATATAATAATATAATAAGCGAGTATGTGTTATTTAGGTAATTATTATTATTATTTTTATTTACCGCACTAGGCCCGCGTGGTGGACTATGGCCTACACCCCCTCATTGTTAGGTGAGGCTCGAGCTCCTCGGTGGAGACGTATATGAGTTGATGATGATGATTATGTGTTATTTAGATATAAATTTATACAGGATTTATTGTCCTTTCTGTTTTTAATTATTTTGTGTTATCACATACCGGTACCCGAAGTAAAAAGGAATACCTGGTTATGTAATAAAAACAGAAATTTTCCAATACATTGATTATTTCTCAGCCGCATCTAATTTTGTTTTCACAATGGCGAGTGCAGTGTTTTACTGACTGTACTTCCATCTATGAGTGCTGTCACTCGAAGTAGATTTATGGTAGGAATAAAAGGAATATCCGCTAACATTAAATACAAAAATAAAACCTGAAAATTAAAACTTTAAAAATATATTGGAGTTAAATTACCATCGGAATATTAGCGATTAGGTATATAGCAGATACGAACGATGGGCGCCCAATCCTTACGGACGCGTGATACTTCGACGGGTATTAAAAAAATCCAAATTAATTAGGTCGAATAAAGTCATCAAGGGCGCGTTGCTCGTAATTTTCGCCGTGTCCGCTGTAGATTGCGGCGTGTGAGGGCAGTCGTATGTGAATTATTTAGAGGCGGTCACGCGGCCGACTGGGCCGCAATTAATGAAGTGGTCCGAGTCGTTTGTCAATGCGGTGGTCTGTGGCGGTCGGCGGACCCTCGAATACACCGATCTGTACCCCAAAATGTAACCAATAGCACCTAACCCGAGAATTATTTGCAACTTGTTTAGTGACCCTATGTAGTTCACCTCTTATGTACTTCTTTGATTTTATCTAATGTAGTTTATTATTAGGAAAGTACATAATAAAATAAATCATAACGTTCCCTTTTTTGTCTTCCATAATCTAATTCTAAAGTAAAGGAATTTATTTTCTTCTCTGTCAGTACTTTGCACGGTTTGTTATGCCCAATCGTATTTAGGGCCTTTCCTGTGATCCCGTAACGTCGCCGCATCGTCGACCCGAAGTCATTACAGGGGTACCTACCTAACAATCAATTTTATTATTCAGATTATATCGTATTATCTCACACCCATTAGGTATCATTTTAGTAACTATTCAACGGCTTAATTTAACAGTGGCGATAATCTAAAAGGTGATTATAAATCTAGTGAAGAGGTCGGAAGCGGGCCGCTGAGGTCGTCGTTAATTTTAATTGTGAGATTTATTTGTCCCCGATTACACGGAGTTTGATCAAATTTCGAGACGGTTTGTAAGCGCCCTCGCAATGGCATTAGGCGACGAACCGTCGCGTCGCTGCGTCGTGTCGCCGTGCCGCCTCGCCGCCGCACCGCGCCCGCGCCGATGACGAACGTTGTTATCGCACCGTTTAAATATAATTGCAATAAGTTAATAAAATACCGAAACGCTTTTAATTAATTTGTGGCCACACAGGCGTCCAATTAAATGGGGATTTCGAAAATTTCATAAAGCGACGTTACTGTGTGTGGTAAACGCTATTTTTGTAGGCTTTTTGTTTTTGTTCGGTTTGTTTATCCATGCATGCCCCGTCAATTTCCAATGGAAAAGTAAATATTGTAATGGCCTTTATTTAATGATTGGTCGAGGCCTTTTCAAATAATCAAGATAATTATATATTTTTATTATATTACGTTATTTGTTTTGATCCCTGTTCTGATTTCATTTAATCATCGTTATAAATCGTGGTAATGGCCACGGGATATACTAAATGAGATATGTATTCGTAATCGTAAAGCGGAAAATGTCGAAATTCATATGGGGCGACTGAATTAATCGGGCATAAGGAGCAATGTAGCTTGCTGCTGGAATGCGGCGTCTCAATTCCTCGGTTCTTATTGTAAATATGCATTAGGGCGGATGACGTGCCGGCTTCGAGCCCTCATTACGCCGATGTGCCATCAAAGACGTCCACGATCCGGACCGTGAAGTGTCCCGGATACAAGCCGCTCAATTATGTTAATGGATTTGCAGTATTCGCCCAACAACATGACTGCCTTAAGCTGATTGATATGCAGTTTCCAATGGGTTACAATGTTGCCTTTATGACGATCGCACTTACAATGTTTTCGAGAATTACCGCTTCAATTACTTTAGGACGTTTACAATTACGATGAGTGATAGTCGCATCACGTAGATACATCTGCCGGACGGCAGTTATATCAGCCAAAATCAATAGCTAAGCACGTCAATAAAACAAATACATTTTATTTCCCGACGTGTCTAGGCCCACGAGAATGATTGATAGTGCTTCGAGTACACAACGCTTATTGAACGGAGCATCAGACCACAGAGGGAGCCTTTTGGCGAAATGCGTAAATAAAATGGCAATTTTATCACGCTGCCTTCTTTGTCATTTTCGATAATGCATTTTGTAAACTAAATATAGCTTATTAAAGGTAAACGTATAAAAGCAAAATCTGTTACGGGGATATTGTCGCCAACTCATCGTTTTAACATATAAAGTGAAACACGATAATATGCACAGATTATATGAGTGGAAAATAGATTTCTCGCTATCAACGGTGACTTTGCAAAACAGAAACTGTGGGAAATGTAGGCACACAACAAGGGCGATGCGTGATTTTCCCAACAGTAATAGGTACCTATGAGTGGTGCACCTGCGAGTGTAGCCAAAGATTGCTGACAAAACGCCGACTCACGGGGCCGGTAGGTATACGCTTAAATTACGCGTAAAGCCGAACACAAAGGCTATGCGTATTCAAATTCCATTAATCTCCCGCCCTGGGGAAGGTGGGGTAAAATGAACCGGCGCGGACAAAAACAATGCCGCCGGCAAATAACCGGCTCAGCATTGTTCCGGCAATTAGAAAGCTTTCCCATGTACCGGTCGTGTATAAAAACAGTGTAACATCAGCACGAATCGCTGCCTATTGCTCGTTACCGTTGATGTTTATTACGGTTATTAGGACTAAGCCGTGCGGTTCTATAATAATGTTTTGGTATAAGTTGTTTTAAATTAATCACATATACGTACTGTGAACGCGGCGTTATGCCGAATGGGTGCATGTTTACGTCTAGATAGCAATTTTCTTCATTTTATACCTACCTGGTGATAAAAATAAAACAATCAATAAAAAATAACGAAGCGATGTCATATGATGATAATCTGTGGAAATTCCAGCTCAAAGGTAGATCACTGAATTAAAACCGATTGCGACAAATGACACCACGTTTCGAATAGATTTCTGATAATCCTCGCTCGTCCCAACATTGGTGGAAAAAGTTGTTTCGGTACGGTGCAACAAAAAACAAATAGCTTTACTGTTTTAAATACTATACCAGTGAACTGTGCTTACCTGAAACAGAAAAAAAAAACACAGTTTTGAATCCATTCATTAAATTACAGCGAGAGGGGCATTCAATCCTAAGTTGCAACTTGACACAACCTGCGCTACGTAATGGGCACAATACGACCGCATCGCAATCACAAGGAGCATGCCCGAGCTATTGTTTTTACTGCTGTTATTGCGGAGTGCCGAGTAGCAATAAGCGAGCGTTGTTTGCTCTGGCCCACTATTGTACCGGGTTATTAGGACAGGTCTACGGCGTCCCTTGCGGCACTTGTGGGTTAAGATCGGCTCAGTACAACCTTCCCGGTGTGCCGCTGACAAGGCTTTAAAGCCGCATGACGTTGGACCGGAGTATGCGGTTGTGATGCGTTTATGGGATTAGTCAGGTACATGACTTACTTACACTGTCATGATACGGTTAGTGGTTACGTCGTTACTATACTATAGGTGTATGTAAGGATAGCATTTTAGGTATGTAGTTGCCAAGTCTTTATGTCTCTCGAAAGTTAAAAGCTCTTATTAAAGTTCAAAAACAAGGCTACTTGAAAGAAACAAAGAATTTTAATGACGTCCTTATCGGCCTCAACATCCCCTGGAATGTGAAGATGCTCTCAAAACGGTGCGTATTTCAAGTGGAGACTTCTCAACGTAATCACGAATTGTATTGAGGTTATCATTTAAGATACGATTGATGATACGATGAAATCTCGGAATAATGAATGGCGGTACGCATATAATATATTAACATAGAAAAACGGACAAATAAATGCAATGTGGTTTTCACATAGTATTAACTATGTGAAAACCACATTGCATTTCTTATATATATATCGTTGCTGAGGACGTCGAGAGAGTATGTTCTGTTATGTGAAAACATGTCAAGCCGTTTAGTGGTTAACCATTGAACATTGGGATGTCCGACCACACAGTTTTCCGATAATATATTGATTATTTGAAATATTTAATATTCATTAATGTATCGCAAATATTTGGTTACTAAGTACGAAGGTATTTATTTATATAAAAGTTACTTACTTATGACATGATTTATCTTTTCTAATACCAGATATAGACAGACAACGAACTATTTAAAGAGCCAACTATATCAAACAGCAGAATGTAAATAATATGAATGAACTTAAGATATATATCTACAATTCACACGCGTGAACGGTTTTTGGTATGTATTTATAATCGCAATCATGTCCATCGGCAATTATTGTAATTGAATTCTAAAATAGACACCGAAAAACATAGGTAAGTATCTATAGGTATGTCTAGACGCTGCTTCATTACATAAATTTAACGAAATATTGGCTTCCTTAATATATTTCCCTTCAAAGTTTCGCTCGAGTTTGTAATTAATAACGTAAATGGATATTAAAGTGTCCATTGCGACACGGAATCCTTTGTGGGAACAACACAGGTTTTGTCAAAACATGCTCCAGTTGGAACGTGAAACGATCGTCTTTTCAAGTAAAAACTCAACTCATTTATCAAATCAGCGTTGTCTACATTACAGAGTCGGGGCGTATTGTGAATAGGCTAAAAAGCCCATCTACGCAAAACGGTGCGTCGCGACGATCTTCCGAAATGAACCTTAAACATCTTATTTTCAACTCCTTATTGAAAAATTTGCACGACATCGAATCCGTCCGCGTTGGGACGGAGCACGATCGGAGAAGTAATTTAACGCGTAAATTAAACGAGTTAAATTAAACAAATAAAATTAATGAAAGCGAAAAAGCGTTGCGATTTTCCAAACAAGCATATTATTCTTAAGACTTGAAATAATTATAAATTATTTATATAAATTTTAGAGCGAGTTCTAAATTTTAATTGTAATACAGTTAACAGGGTTCTTATGACTCCGTTTAAATGTGGATAAATGTGTTTTAATCTTAATTTCTAAATCAAATTATAAACAGTAGTTATAGCTTTTATGCCTTATTTAGAAATCAGCTGATCCGTCCAACCAATACCCGATCCTTTATCTACATAAAAATCAAACTGAGAGTACATATGCCTCATATTCGAGCGTGCATAAAATTTTCACCGCCTTTTAGTAAAGCGGATTGCCGTGAGGTAAAAACGACGACCAAAAGCTCTTTCATTTGTTTAAGAGTGGCTTTACCTCCTTTAAGTGCTTCAGCATACAGGGAACGCGGCTGAATAACCGGGCCGGGAGTGTTGCAGTGGGAAAGACTCACTTAAAATTGCCTCGGTAATTTCTATGACGAACACGTACGAGGAGTTTGAAGTGCATCCCACATTGAAATTGGGCGTCGATACCTTACCACCGCTAGCGCTAGGCGACGAGCGGAACCCTCGCATTCATTCCACGAGCGAGAGATTGCTTAAGCCAATTTTATCTTAGTGCTTACACCATTACCTGTGTGAGTACACGGACACTCACGCTTTAGGGATGTGATTAGCAGCTAAGTGAAATTTATTTTATCGGCCGCCATCCGGGAGAGTGTGTTCCATTGTCTAATGGAACATTCGTTATGCTTACACTGAAAGACATTGTAAGTAAAGTGTTGCAAAAGTAAAAAATGTTATTGAATACATAGTTGTCAACTATATGAATAATTTATTATGTTAATCAATAAATTGTTGAATGCTTTATAAACTCATCACATGATTCGATTTCCCTTTCCCACCATTACTTAACACAAACACGCACTAAGTGTATTCGTTGGGTAGAATGAAAAAAAAATATTTGCGCGAGACTGGAGTTTTCACGTCGGAAACTCATATAAAAGACATTTCGCCGGAGCTCGTTGCCTATCGGCGGTATTATTCAAATTAATTTAGCGCGGTGAGGCAAAAAGTGCGCGCTTTGGGAGCGCCGCCCCCATATTCATAGAGCTGCCCTAAATTAGCATCACAATGAAGTGTTAGAGGCGCGAGCGGCAAGTGCTTAATGCGACCTGCGTCTTCTCACACGCTTATATTACATACTAATGAATTAAGTATAAAACTTCTCAGCCGCAAATTTGTTTGGGCTTCCGCAAAATTTGTAAAGACGCTGATAATAAGCGTTGAATTTGACGTTAACGCAACCTGCAAACTTAGTGTGATTACGGCTTGAAGATTCCATTTTGAAAGTAGGTTACTTAGCGAATGAGCTTGTTGTAAATTATTTATATGATGTGTAGTTTTATATACGAAGGCATATTATGTTAGGAGTGGTGCGACAGCTGAGCGTTGCGGTGTATTGTTTTTGGACCACCCTTTTACGCTTTCACGCCTATAAATAAATCAAAATATTCAGGAAGGGCTCGACTTTAAGGCGGCTTAGCGGAATCGTAAAATTCAACAGCGTTCGCATCGCCCCGGGGTTTATCTTTCGGCAGCGTTTCCCGTGTTTTTGCTTGAATCGTAAAAGAGTATCACAGTGTATGAATAGAAAGCAACCCTCCCTTTTACCGAGGACATATGGAGCGTAGCACTTTACAAGTTTAATGCTGAAAGCAGATTATCTGTTCATAGGAAATATGAATCACCTCAATGTCTTATTAAGGTCCTTAAAATTACGTAATAGTGTTAAGAGTATAAAAAATACGTCTTGATTTCACAGTTAAATAAGAAAAGGTCGAATCTGATAAATATATACGTACTTACGGCAACTATGTGTACCTACCTACATACTAAAAAAACTAAATGTTTCTCTCTTGAATGTTATTCATTTTGCACTTTTAGGTAAATAGATATCATAAAAGTTGTCTATAGCACAGACGTAATTACAAAGTAGGTAGGCTCAGACACCCAATCTTCTTAGTAGGTAGACGTTCGGAATCCTAAATATCTGAAATTTATCAGCAAAATACGGGCAGCTATTATTATAGCAAGTAGGGAGCGTTTTGGTCATTAATAACAATTTATTTAGCACAATGCCGCAATTTTGGTCCACGAATTCTAACCTTTGGGAAAATGTGGATTTGATATTAAACGGGGAATCGTTTTGTAAATTGATTAGATAGTTTATGATAAATTGCACAAGTTTAAGTCGCTTCGTTTAGTTGTTTTGAACCCCCCCTTAATGTGATCCCTTCGTAAAAGGTTGATCAATATCTCTACGAAATAGTCATGGATAAAATATTTAAGTTGACGAAAGTAAACAGGCTACAACAAGGCAACATCATTATACCTGTAAAATGAGACAACTTATATATTTTCAAAACTACCTCATAGGTATAGTCCAGGTCAGAGTAATTTTATTCCTTTAGGTACATATTTTATAACTAAGTGGCATTATATGTACCTAAACAAAAAATCAGCGCATCGCTTTGATTTAGTTAATTAAACAAATTCAAGTATTGATCAGTAAACTTTTATCAGAAAATGAGCAGCCTAGTTTTTGTAAAAAAAAACTTACCGGAGCACACCGACGCAACTTTACTTGGGCAAAGTTGGGATTCTTAAAGTTTCCTATTCATATCAACGAGAGCCGGCCATTGTGGCTAATTCAAGGCTATAATTAAATTTGTTTACATAATATTCTGCTACGACGAAAACTTTTTTGTAATAAACCCGCGGGGGCCAAGTGTTTGGGAAAATATGTTTTGCATAATTTTGAAACAATATTTCGTAATGTAAAATGTTTAAAACTCCTTTTACAATACAATTAAAATGAAAGACCTAATTACTATTTAAAATAAGCGTCTTATACGACAATTATAAAAATTTACATGTTTTGGAATATTGATATATTTGAAATAGGAAAATGTAGTAGGTGTAGTAAATAATTCTGGGATAGTATAGCTACAGTTCACTTTGTTTAAAGTCAAAGGTGAAGTGAAAAGTGAGTAAAAGTTGTAAAAATAATAAAACAAAAATGTCGAAACACAAACAGTTCTTTCTAAAATTACTTTACAGAAAAGTGAATTCCAAACGGCATAAATCAAAATTAAGATTTGAACCGTCCGGAGTTTCGTTTGTGAAAGCAAAATTTTTTTAGAAAAAATAATGAAATTACCCCTGGAACTAAAGTGACCCGCCCGAGGAAAAACAACAATATCCTCGGCCCTCACTACAAAGAGGCTAGCATTTGTATTATCATTCCATTAAACAAAAGTCACCGGAGTTTCAAATGAAAACACAGAACTCATTATTCCCGGGGCAGAGAAATGATTTCAAATGTTAACAAGATTCCCCATAATAGAGTTGTTCACGGAGAGATTTAAGAAAAACAAGCATGAGCTAAGGGCCTGCCTTGCGTTGTGTTGTGATTCTGAAGAATTGTGTTACCCAATAATGCCTCTTTACAATGGCTCGACAGACACTCCCGGTTCACATTTATAACGGGATTTGCTCCATATATTGTTTTATAATCTCCCTTTCTATTTACGACGTATTCAAGTATTCAATTTACTTTACTGAGAAAGTCGTTTTACAAACTAGATCTAAGAAAGGATAGATTTGAATTTTAAGGAATAGGTACATTTTGTTTTTTAGGAATGAAGTTAAACAGTTATAATTTGATTTCGGTGTGACGTAAAAATAAGGATTTTCACCTAACAGCCACCTTTACGGGCGAGCAGAAAACAAAGTACGGCAAATCCAGTACATTTCCACGAGGCCCCTAGAGGAATTCCCATATTATATAATATGTACATCGGAGAGGATCATTCTGCTCGTTTACTGCCGCATATATCTGAGAATCCTCGTTTGTCAAATGCACAGTCATTTATTCAATGATATATTTTTAGGCCTTCATACATATCCGAGTTAGATTGCATGAACAAAGGATTTTTGTGCAGATATTTGTGATAGCTTTGACTTTCATAAGAGCTTTAGGAAAAACCTACATAAATAAATAAACAAAAGAGAAACATTTCCGGATAGGTTTTTATTTATTGCTCCATCATACATGATGTTTATTTATTGTGCTATTTTGAAATTCCCTCAAGCTTTCTCAGTAACGCATAAAAGTTTAAATTATTTAGTTTTGCATTTGTTTCGTGAATCAATAATAGTAGAAGTTCACTCCCCATTGGGTACTTATTCAGAAACTGATCCTGACTACTGTTAGCCTTTATCTCTCTATTCCCTACATGCTGCTATTCATTTGACAACACAAAACATTAAGCTAAGCATTCGAAATACAAACAGATGCGTTTAATAATATTTCCTATATGAATAATAGATATTGCCTATTTATGTTTCCGTAACCACGCGATTAAATTGTTGATTTTAATTTAGAAATATCACGAACAAAACATGAGATTGCAAAATGAGGAAACATAAAATTACCTAACCTTTTACAAATATACTGAAATTAACGTGAAAATTATAGTAAATCAAATTCCAAACTATTTTAATTAAATACTGAAAATGAAATATCCATAAATACCTTTTATTCTGTCTGATTTCAGGAGTAATCCGTAGTGGCAAATATAATAGTATATAATATATATATATATATTCACAAATGCAATGCAATTTTTACAGTGAATTCAAACATGCATTTAATTATTTGAAATAAAATATTTCCTACAAATGGCTGCATAGTAACTACATAGTTTGTTAAATCTATCCATAAAGTATGTATGGAAATAAGTATGTTTCGTTTTGAACTAACAAACTATTTAAATTAAACGAGAACGTATTTGAGTAGAAATTGTATTGAAATTAGTAAAAGCCACCTCTCCCCTTTCATAGCTCCGGGGTGCAGCATGCAAAGCCGGCAGTGGGAAGCACCGTCACACCAATCAAACAGTGGTACTGAAAGCGAGTGTGCAAAGGCTTTGTATCTCATAATAAACTCGATATCCCGGCTATATTCTACCTGAAGCCGACAGATTAAATACCTAGTACGCAGCTGTACTTTTCAAAAAGGTGTAGTATAGTATTACGAATGAGAGGACATGGACATGGACGGGACATTGAGTGAAAACTGGAACCTATTGTTGCCTTTGACGTTATCCGTTTTGAATAGATTATGTGTGCGCGGTGACACGATATAATATGAGTGCTTCAGCCATTTATGTTTAACAATGATATTGATTAATATCATAGGTGTACCAAAATCGAATTAAGATGTTATGAATCATATTACTAACCTATTTACCTTCATATCAATTCGTAAATGAATAAATAAAAAACGTGAAAAAATGAAGTTCTATTTCAATAAATCATAAGGTGGCAAACTCGCTCGAGTGGCAACGACACGATTGTAAAAAGTTTCCTGAGCCATAAAACCGCCGCGCTGTAAAGTGAAACCTTCATATTTATTTCTGTTATTCGTTAAAGGCCTCGTAAAGTTAATAAAGGGTTTTTTGTAACAAGCAGGCAGCACGTTCGAGATAAGCCCCCGGTTTCGGGAATCTTTTAAAACGTCGTTAAAACCAACCCCTGGCTGGCTCAGACAAAGGCCCCAACAGCCTAATTGTTGACGAAAAATATTCTCGATGCAAATTCGCACTCTTTACAGCCCATTCCGAATTTGTACTCGACCCGAAAGAAGTTAACGTAATTAGTCCGCGCTTCGGGTATATTCAGATTTTGCAAAGCACTGCGCACGGTGTAATCGTGCCCAAATCTGTACGGACTGGCCCTTTTGTTCCATCGAAACATGATCAGTTTCAGCATTGCTTATAAAATCAAATACTGTGTGACACATGATGAAGTGTTTGTATTAATTAGATTTTTAAATTAGTTGTTGCTTTTCACAAGACTCATTCAGAAAGAATTTCATAACATTATTACAAATATACGACAGAAAAGAAATGTTTCTCGTAATGTTAAGCTAATTAATGACACTCAACATAAAAGAAAATTATGAAATAAAGAATTCCTGTAGTGTCACAGGAATGAGTACAACAAAGTAACATCCTGTAAGATTGGCTTGTTATTAATATTTAATTAAATTCTTCAGCAATGAAGCGGCGGCTGTGACTATCTTGCAGGATCCTTTCATTTGGATTCCTGTGTAATGGAACGTAATGAAACCCCCTTTATGTCGCAAAGGTCAAGAGACTTTCGCTTATTAGTAGTAATTAGAGTTACTAGACTGTCATGAAAAATATGGAAAAAACGATATATTCATATTATATTTTGAAATTATTTATAAATTAAAGATAAATGGTATGTTTTATCAACTTTTATATATTCCTTTCAGCAAATCCTACACATATCTACAACCAATAGGAAGTCACTTTATAGATCTCTTAACTGAGCTATACCAACTCGATCTACGTTACCTAAGTACGGTCATACGAGCTTGAAGTACAATATCAATTTGGCAAGTTTTGCAAATAAGTCCTAAAATACTTTTTGACCCTTGTGAATTTTGGTATTTCAAGATTAAAGAAGCAACTCATTCAGTACTCTATGTACTGAATGAGTTGCTTCTTTAATTGGTACCTGTAGGTATCCAGCGCGCTCATTGGGCACTTCTCCCCAAAGACAAAGGTCCATGAGTCCTTGCAATCGGATCCGCCGCCGCCGCCCTCTCGGTAATTTTCTCGTTAACGGAATGAATAAAACATTTCATTCCTTACCTTTCTTTTGTAATTGTTAATGGTTGATGGATTTTGGAAATTTACGTTCGGTTTCTTTCAAAAATCTTGTTTTGCAACAGTATTTGTTATTTGATTTCATCATTTTGGATTTAAGTGACGACGTTCTAATTGTTGGCTAAAATTGGACCGATTGATAATACGAGCCGTCTTCCACCTGAATAGACAAGCTTCGCGCGATTATTATTTGGAGAACCGTTTAACAACATAGGTTGAGATATATTTCGGATGACTTATCGAATCAAAAATTATTGTAAGAGCTCAGATGACGCGATCGACATTATGCAAAGAAAATTAAATACATTGCGATAAAAATGTTACTCTAACGAGAACCTCAAAATGGCTCGTAAGCAATGAAACAGCGCAATTTCATGAGAAAGGCGGCCCGCAAATAAACCAAAGCGGAACACATTCCCGCCTCCATAAAACGCAGACTGAAATAAACGTAACAGACTCGGTTCTTTAAAAAATCCGCCCGACGACAACCGCAAAGCTCAGCAAATATCTCTAGTGTGAGTCGGAATTCCAGTGTCGGAATTTTCATAACTGGCGTGCGGCGTCGGCGGTCGTTGAAGCGTTCCAGGTGAAAGATACCGAATTTATATCCGGAGGCGCGTGCAGACACCGCGCCGATCGTCATCCCCGCCGGCCGAGAATCCCACCACTGTACTTTATTAGGTATCGAACGCAGCGAGCCAGCTACCTACCTCGCACCTCGCACGAAATATGTCTGCGGCCCTCCGACGACAATAAACACCCCCGCTATGAACGCTGCCCACATGAAAGGCTTTATTTCGCCAGGTGTCATGTTCATGTAGGCGCATAAAACGTAAACGCGTCCATTCTATGTTATTAACATTGAAGAGGTATTGTGCTCGCAAAACATCGTGTTTGGTTTCGAAATCATAACTTAACGATTTGTAACTTAACAGCCATCGCTTATTGAGCTCAATTCGTGCAATAAATATGATATTTTGGGGGAAAAAGCATAAGTCGTGATGTAACAATCGAAACGTGTAGCTTTTAACAAGGCAAGAGGTCTGGAGCCAAGTGCAGGATATTGTGGGCCACACCCCACGAAGATTACGTGAGTTTTTCATATAAAGCCATTCAGCCAATTTCCTCATATCCTACACAGAGCATAATAAGGGAGGCTTTTGTGAAGGAAAGAGGTTCCTGCACCTACAATGCGTAGACACCGCGTGTATATGTTGAAAAGGGCAGAAGGGCGATACTCGGCTCCTTCGTATTGAATAACTTTGGATATTTAGGACTTTAGCGACTTTCCACTATAGGTACCTACCTACACGTGTCCTTAAATCATTTAAAACAATCTAAATATAAAGAGTCTAGTCTTCGAAATAAAAGGTAAGTAATACTTACACATAATTCGATATAGACAGACGGGTTCTCTGTAATATTTACCTGTAACAATAAAAATAATATTTAAAATACACACACATCCACACTATAATAAAGCTATACATGTGACAATTATTTGGTTATAACATAAGTTCTAAAATAATGTAACATTCCTTCCCTAAAAAGCAGTATCTAACTTGGAGATAACCTAACGCTTTTCCCTCGAGGCTAACGTAACACGAAGCGCCGCTAACCACACGCCCGCGTCCTTATGACATTATATTTTATTCACTAAATTGTTCATATATCCACAATTACAGCGTACGCCGACGCCGACGCTGCGAACAGCTGATGTTGACAGCGGCCGCTGCGGTCGCGCCGGGTCACTCCTACCATTACCATTGACTATTGTGATATACTTACATTCATAATGTTACAAGCATTTTATGAATACACTTTTTGTATTATAATTATGCTCATTCAGATATTTGTAGAGTTGAATTACGGTTTGTATTGTTTTCACGACTTCGGTTTGTGGTAAAATAGTAAAAGATTAACAAATGAGTTTTAGGAAATATTTATTGATGCAAACAAGACGGACCAATGCATGTTACTAACATAGATACATAACGTACCATAACACGGTATGATGTAACAAACATAGGCACGGTATGCATATTTAATAGACATCTTGTAATAAAATATTCTAACAAATTTCAATACACGTACCTACCTAAATGTATGGCACAAGGTATCTAAATTTATTTGTGTAGTAACACCCCGCAGGCCGCAGTGGACTCAGAAAACACCATTGCCATCGCAATAAATTGTAACAGACGTGCCGCCCGCCGAGGTAACAAATACCACTCGTTGTTTTTACTGTCGATAGTTTTCTGTGTTTAATCTACAAGCGGAATTGTTATGGGCCGTAAGAACCGATTCTCCAGGGTGAACAATTACATGTAATGTTGCATGATAGACTTACAACAATACATTTTTTTGATAATAATAATAATAATAATAATTCTATACTAATATTATAAAGAGGAAAGATTTGTTTGTTTGTTTGTTTGTTTGTAATGAATAGGCTCCGAAACTACTGGACCGATTTCAAAAATTCTTTCACCTTTGGAAAGCTACATTATCCCCGAGTAACATAGGCTATATTTTATCCCTGTATTCCCACGGGAACGGGAACTACGCGGGTAAAACCGCGCGGAGGCAGCTAGTTTTTGATAATCGTAGGTGTTCGTTCACGCTTCTACTACATTGAGAATTTAAAACTTTCAAAATATTCCCCTACGTCAATAAATGTATCCATAAATTCTGATATTTTACAGCGTACCACTAAAGCAAAGTATATTCCGCGTCGATCTCATAAGGAAGAGAACAGATCACCTCAATATCAAGCAACTTTTCTCCGATACGATGACACTTCCAGTAGTTTACAGACGGAGTAAAACATGGCCACCGCACTTTTACGAGTGTCGCTTAACATATAGTGCCGTAAAACTGTGAAAGTACCAAAAACTAACGCACACTGACATAAAACAATGGTCATTTCGCAGTTCGTTAGCTAATTGGATCATAATGTTCCCATACGTATCTATAACCGAATTATGGGCACATCTCGTAATTATTAGATGTTTTGTGTCAGTATGTAAGTAGTGGTAGTGCAAGTATACTTGGATACCGGTGCCCGAGGTTTCGTTTAACAAACATTGGGTGTATGTAAATTAGGCATCGCGCTCATTTGACGCTCATTCGGCGGTTATTTTTATTTAATTCTAGGCAGGTGCGCTGCGGCCGTGTTTCAGCCAATATTTTTGCACGATTACCATGCTGATGAAAAGCCAACATCCGAACACGCCACATGTTTCCACACACGTTCATACGTACATAGTTTTAATTCCATGTTAAAAGACTTCTTTGAGATACGTTGCGAGTAATACAAACACAAACGCGTATTTAAATTACCAACTGCAAACATTAGTGCGCGCTCCGTTAAGTTTTCTGTGAAATGTGTAATAAATTTCATATAATTCCATAACAATAAACAGATAAAGAAAATTACGTTCTCCGTTGGAACCAATAAGTAGAGATCCCGATCTTGGCTTTCCCCAATAAATATATCGAGATGAGACCAAGATAAACATATCGGAGCGGGCGGGGTAGGTTTAAAATATGCAGCCTTCCGCGCTTCGTGAAATTCGTGTAAACAAGTGTAGCGGCCGACTGTGGATAAATCTTCAGCTATTATTGTATCCATATTCTGCGGGAGACGGCTGCCGCCATTTTTTATGCATTATTGAAGCTTCATGTGAATTCAAATTAATAAGATAGGTATCGGCAATAAATAGAATAAGTTAAAAATTACGAATGTTATAAACCAACAATGTAAGGTCGTATTTTAACAGCAAAATAATTAGATTATTGGATAGAAAAAACACATACACACAAATGTATTGCCGTTTAAGATTATATATAATTACATAAGCTTCGAAATATTTAAGCGCATCTTACTTACTGCACTGGCTTATAATAATGTCTATGTCATTCCGCCCACTTCTACTACAAGTGTAACATGTTCAAAGGGATTTACATCATTAGATCTTCTTTGAGGTACTATTCCGTAGATAGAATCGTGCAGAAGCGTTGTTCGATCGACACAAAGAACCCTAACGATCTTCACAGTAGTCTGTCAACTATGTCAAAAAAAGAAACCAATTACTTCTATGACTTTATAACGGTATGGCCATATTTAAAATTTTATCAATGCAACTACAGAACTAAATATACGGATGTATTTGAATTGATGCACGTTGGTTGAATATAAGATGGCCACTCAATAGTTTTGAAATTGTTTGAAAAATTGCACCTACACGCTTCCAATATTCAATAAAACAAATTGACTGATAGAGTACCGGTAGTTTAAATGTAACTATGAATAAAAATGTCACATGTAACGGTAAATTCATATGGAAATATCGGAGTAAATGTGCATCCAGCGAAAGTTAAACGGTGAGGATAAAAGTTGTGCAAATATGTATGTTCGTTTGAGCGAATAAAAATTATCACGGCTGCAAACGTGACGGTGGAGTCCACGAAAAGGGCGGGCTACCTATGTGTGAGTTTGTGGCGGGGATATCGTGAAAAAAAGCAGTTTTTGAGGATAAGGGCCACTTTACCTAATGATACATTTTACGTGGGTTTCATCCACAGATGAAAAACTTGTTGCTAACTGGATCCTACTTTGTAGGCGTTAGAACTACCCTCGACCGACCTATAGTCACAATTCACTAAGTTTTTTTTTATATATTTTGCAATTTATGTGTCTCGTTTTACACATTCATAATGATTAGGTATTATTATGATTTACCTAAAGACGATTGAGATAATCAAATAGGTACACTTTGGTTACATTATAAAATTTACTAAACCATTTTAGTTATCTCCTACCTAGTAGCACACGGATCCAGCCGAAAGTGCTATAGGATTCTTGCCACATCGTAATAAGAATCTCAAACGGTGTAGGTACATATAACAATACGCCAATTTGGAATTCTACCTGCAGCATGGTACATGGTGCATGTAGGTAAATGAAGCAACGAAAGCGAGCAAAACGAGACTCGGCGTAGCGAACAAGCGGAAGTCACCCCGACAAGTAATATATTTTTAATTGATGCATACAGCGACCGATGTGTCGAGTAAACATTTACGCATTTATTCGAACGATGACAGGGCCCGCCTTTGTTCAACGAATTTCACTCAAAACATTAATTGGTGGAAAAGTGTGCAATTCGCATGTTTAACTTTCAGTTAATGTAAATATTAACTCTGTAATTATGAGGGCGTTGATTGCGAATCTCGATAGTAAATTTTCGCTTCGATTCTTTGTTTTTGGTTCATTAATTAGAATTAATTGTTGTTTCGTCAGTTTTTACAAAGTTTTTTACAGCGCGTTGCCAGTTTTTAGAGATGTCGGTATACCTACCTGAGATTAAATGATCAAAATCAAACAGAATTAGACTTTATCATATTAGTAGATACAACACGTGATATATCTAATATCTTATCTCCTAAAGTTAACAGTGACAACATAGGCGGCCTTTTCTAGTAAAAGGTTAAATAGTTAACATTTTTTGTAAAACGCGATGTAACTATCGAACAGTAGGTACCTATAACGAGAACTGTGTATGTGTGCGTGCATGCAGGGCAATACAATCATTTTTAATTTCCGTCGTAGGGGCGTCCAGTGCACTGAATACCAATTACTACACCCGTAACTACTGAGCATGTGGAATGTGGAGCTTAGCTCTCCGGGCCAGTGTTGGATTTGTGTACCTACAAACATACCCAACGCCATACTATCTGAATCAATTGGAGTTCAGGTATGCGATTCCGATATCTATTATGATCTGTCAGAATCGCGTACTTTGGAAATTATTCAGTTTATTACAAAAGTCTAATCTTATGTGATACATCCCGTAAAGTAAATACACAATGTATAGATATTAACACACTTATGGATCTGAGCAACAACGAACTAACAACTTATAATGAACATAGCAATGAATCAAGCCGTCAACAAGAAGTCATTGAAGTACCAAGAAACTTCGTGGGTTATAGAAATTTACTTTTCAAAAACAATGTTAAAAGTGCATAGTATCGTTCGTATTTACGGTGCACAGCGGGTTGTGGGCAAAGTTTTTACGATAGCCCGTCCCCGAGAATATCGTTCATGCATTAACGTTTAAAGCTCTAAACAATTTCACTAAAATTTAAAATTGTTTCATGAAACAGTAACCGTGATTAAAAATCTAAAACCCTACCTCATTGAGTAAAAAATTTGTAGAGGATCCCGATATGTTTCAATAAATTATTAACACTGATTCACTTATATAATAAGACAGCATACATACAAATTCAATAACAGAAAAAAGGGTTAGGAAACAGGAAGGTTGCGAAGAAAATGCTTTTGCATATTTAAATAACATAGGGACAATAAGAAGCTAAAATGAAAAAAGCGGATGTATAAATTGAACCGCATTGCAGACTTATCTTTTATTAAAGTGCTATTAATAAATATAAAACAGAAAGAACTATAAAGGGGGCTATAAAAACGAGCCAAAAACATATTATTCGATACTTTGTTGTATGCACATGACATTTAAAACAAGTTTATGTTCGCAGGGACAGCGGGGTCGTCCGATGCGAACGGTATCAATTTCCGGGCTTCCACTGCCATTTGATTTATGTTTGCGATGATTTTTTTTTCAATAAAAAAGTACGTGCTTTTGCAACCGTATTTGGGAGGAATGTACCTACGTCAAAATACTGCGATGAAAGCAAAAAATCATCATCGCTTAGCTCCTACATAAAAGACGATTTTGATATAGAAATAAGCAATTGATAATTTGAACAAGGCAGTTGCCTAGTAAATACTATTTCTATAAATGACAGTATGAAGAGGACATAACGTAGGAACTGTACAACACGATGACTAGCAGCAAACGACAGCACACACCTAGGCTTACCTACACACTACGTTCACAAAAGTGCTGCCAACCTTAATATTGTTAGGAAACAGTAACCTCTCAGGTGTTGGCAGGCTATATAACCATTCAGTGATTAATGCTTATACGATGACACGGCGAATGCAGAGCATCGTATGTTTCTACCTATAACTAGTTATAGATGTGCTTTTAGTCACATTACTTTTGTAGCAAAAATACGACATACATATAAACACACAGATTATGTACAATCATCACCAGCTCATATACGTCTCCACCGAGGAGCTCGAGCCTACCCTAACATCGAGGGGGTTTAGGCCATAGTCCACCACGCGGGCCCAGTGCGGATTGGCGGACTTCACATGCCTTTAATTGTAACATCTCGGGCATGCAGGTTTCCTCACGATGTTTTCCTTCACCGTAAGCCAGTGGTGTGAATCCGTATGTAAGTTTTTATAAACTCAGATATGTACAATAGTAAGAGCAAAAAAAACACACACACAAAAAAATCTTTGTCTGATTTCTATTCCATGTCATCTAATGTGTATTATGTTATCTTGATATAATTTTTATTTTGCATTTAGGTGAAATTAATTTAAATTCCTATAAAAAAGCATCGGTTATAAATAGTTTACTAGCCTATAGCCTAATATATATTGAAAAAAAAAATCACTTAAAACACAAAATAAAATGTTACCAAATTGAATACAATGGCCACGTAAAGTCTATTATGGTCCAATTGAATCCGCTGATTGATTGATTGACTGACGATTTGAGTATTGTTGCATGAAATAATATTTCGTAACCTTTGTAAGGCCTTTGATATGGAGAAATATTCCATAGCCAGTGATTAATTTTATAAAGCAAGCATTTAATTGCCCTAACCTTATAAAATCACTACTTACCTATATAAAAAAAATCCATACCAGTGAAGAATAACTTCTAAGTACCTATCTAATGTTTTCATTAGTAACTAAATCTATGTGTAGGCGTAGCTAAAAAAAGACAAGTAAATCAAGGATCAGACAAAAATATTCCATATCTATATAATTTGTTTTTCTTTAAATCTATAGATTTTTGTTAATACAAATTCTGTGTTTTTATCTTATGATACACATTAGCCATAAAAAAATTAACGCTAATAAACTGTGATTTCCGAGTTTGATAAATTTCCAATCAGTAACAACAACATAATTATAAATAGAAAATATTTTCTGCTTATGATAGTAGTTTTTTTATGTTTATCTCAATTGTTTAACGGTAATATCTGTATCGAGTGTATAAAAAAAATAATGTGATGAGTTTTAAATACTTGTTATAATGTAAAAAGAAAACTATTAATAAAATTATGCAAACATATTTTTTCATAACATTTATAAATTTATATTCACACTGTAATGAAAAGGTCACATGGTTACAATAAAAAAAAAGATCTCGACAGATTAAAATAAATATTTACCTGAATATCAGAATCGTGCATTCGGTCTCGCCCATCATGGGAGTACCGGAGACGGGACAACATTTCACTCAAACTAAACATCGTTTAATCAACTACAATTTACTAATCTGCTGATTAAGTGAATGTAAAACGCTAAATCATAAAACATTTATTGATTAATTTTAAAATTACACGCACCGTGACTGCAACCAGACTGCGAAGATGTCACAAGCAATGACATACAACTTTTTAATAATACCCTCCAAAACAAATGTCAATGATTTATTTTTTGTATCACGTTAAATTTATATGACACAAGTAAGATGGTTATTCTGCCAATAGAAAATAATTAAGTCATTAGTATGTTCAAAAGGAATTATGAGCGGCCTTTTAGAAAATGCATAGGTGTGTTAACATTAACTACTGCACGGCAACATAGCCAGTGTTTGTTTTTGTTACATTATTTTGAAAAAAAATAAAAAATAAACGGTTAATACTTTTTTTTTTCTTTTTTTATATTGTATGATTCCATTATTAAAATAGTTTCATTAGTTTAGTACTAATAATTTTTTTAGATGGGTTTATTTATTTGATACCTACTGGCAAGCAATGATTTATTGGTACTAAAAATAAATAAATTAAAAATAATATTCGGTCGGAGAGTAGCAATGAAAGCGATATTTTGCGTGTACCACTTTACGTTTCGACATTCTATATCGATGTTAGTGACGTACGGCTTTGTCATTATTTTGAAGTCCACTAAAGACGCGTTGAGTAAGATTGGAACTCGAGACGGCACGTTACGTGGCCCATTCACACATGGCAGCGTGTGTGCTCACATATAATAATAATCGCAGCGGAAACACTGTCGCACGCGCCCTGCCCGCTGGAGCGGAGGTGTCAAACGACAAATTTCACGGCGCGTTCCTCTGAACTCCTCTCACTTACCAAAGCAAGCTTCGAGCTGGTGAGATTTCGACCCCGTAGGCGGAAATACTACTATTTTTATTTTTAACTTGAGCAAGCAATTTCAGTTTTGTTTCCGTGAACTTTCATTGCGAAATACAAGGTTTATTCGAAATTGTATTTTGCTATTTGTTTATCATTTTTGCTGTGTCTACCATCTTTTGTTGCAGTTATTTATAACATTCAATCCTAATTGGGTTTAACTTGTTTTTAGGATTCAATGTTCAATTAATTTATTGGACATTTATATTCAATCTGAGCTTTGTATGCACTATCAGAGAAGCAAGGGTATACCTATTCTGACGTGCTCGCAAATGATGTGCAAGTATTCGAAATAGTTGTCAATTACTGGCAGTCCCGTTACAATGTTCCGGAAGCAAAGCGGTGAGATTAGATTCCTATTGCAGACGCATCTGTCCGCTAATGAACGTTGGCACGTGCATACCGGCCTAACTGCACACAGGGCACCTGACACCTACGTGTCTATGGGAACCTGGTACCTATTTGGAGCATAGATAGGAAGAAAATCTTTTGTTAATTCATTACACTAAGGATTTAATAGTTTTTAACGCAAATCAAAAGCCGAAATTGGATGTCAAAAAAAGTTGAGTTCAACAATATTATGATAGTATTAAATATTAAATATATTTAACATAATATACAAAGTCAAAATCAATTTTAGAAAGAAGATACTTAATAAAATATAACCACACTATTTGAATTGCGTTTCGGACATCAATATTTATCTTCATTACAAAACCGGCCTACGAAGGATACGCAGACATTTCCAATACGTAACCCAAATACATTACGAAAGCTTTTTTTACCAAAGCCTCGGGCAATAATGTAATACATAAAAATATAAATAGGACCATTCAGGGAACATTTGGAAACTAAACATTGACTGCGAATTTTCGTCGACTGGTTTATGCTATTCATAATATTGATCTTCATGCTAGCCAGTAGACTTTCATTAGTTATTTTATCTCAGTACGAGTATTTTGCTTTCCTTTTATAAGGACATCCGATCATGTGGTATAACATTTAATATCTTTTATTTATTAATAAAATTGTGTTATTTCATATAGGTAAGTTACTTATTTGTCGAAATTAAATAGATACTTTGTACGTCATAGGTATATTATTATTCCCAGAAACCTCTCAGATGTGACCTATTTTTGTCCTTGTCTATCAATGTCATTTAAAAATGCTATGTGCATAAGATATTGTTGGAAATAGTATCAGAATGTGTTTTTCGTAGAAAGAAAAATATAAATAGTGAGACAACTTTTTAAAAAATAACATTAAGAGCACAGACACGATTGCATTAAAATTTTATTACATGTTTTAGATAGTACCGTGTTTTAAGGATGCTACAACCATTCCCGAAATGTAGTAACCTTTATGTACTTTAGTGCTACAGCTTTCACGTAATAGAGATAGAAGTAAGGAATACTATAAAAATTGAGAACACTAACCGTAAATATCCGGAAACTTGTATAAAATATCTTGTTGTGAGTTAACTTTGTTGCGGTCAATATCTATCTATGTTACGTTTGCGAGGGAAAATACTTCGAGTATTTCGCCGGCGAGAATATGAGCTCGTGAAAAAGTAGTTTGAAGTTTTTTTTTTGTGAGTCGGTTTCAATGGTTATTGATCCTTAGTATTTAGCTCTTTGATTTACCTACTCATATTATAAGTACTAAATATTTAACTAATAATATACTGCTGAATACATTTTGTCCAGGGTCTAGTCATTAAAATCATCTCTAAACTCAGATTATTCATTGTAGGCAGAGAAATGACATTTCCAGTGTTGCAGGTTTTTAGCCCCAAGTAAATAGTGTTGTGGTAGATTCGAATTTTTACAACTAAAAGTTGGCTAAGGACAAAGGAAACTCGACTAGAGTTTCCTTTTTTTTTATTCAATGTCAGAATGCCTTTATATAAATAAAAATATTTAATTTATGGTAATAAAACAAAAGACATACACGGTAGGTAATTAAATATTACATAAAATACTCTTATGTATATTATTTGTTTTTGGCTACTGGAAGAACTATAGTCATCACTTGTCACGCTATGGACCCCATTTTGTTTTGGAAGTGACTATTTGTACGGGTACTGGACAAATAAATTATATTTATTCGTCCATTTATTATTATTTTTTAATTAAACATGAATTGGATGATTAGCCTATGTTAGGTTAATTAAATTAATAACATTTATTCGATTTTATTTCTTTAATTTTGGTTTCAATTAAATTCAAATTTAGTTTAAAAAAAATGAAATTTTGGGATTTTCGACTAGATTTATGTATCGGATACTGAAAGAACTTAACTGCCGAACATCACTATTGTAGCGGGTCACCCTTTTTTGTATCAGTGACAGTTGCACTTGTCATTTTTGTGACTCGAATTATTAATCCGACTATAGTGGATAATAAATATTATCATTTGTTTCTATTCAATTGAATAAAGTTTAAATTGATAGGGCATTAGAAATTGATGAGCTAATTACTAAGACAGACACAATGCTGTAATTGCAATATCATTAGGGAGACGAGTCTCATGACTGGCTTACGAAACGTACATTGACTAAGTATTCATGGCCTGATGAATAAGTGATAGGAATGAGACGAGAAGATCGGATCAGACCCGATTTCAATGATCGGAATAAGTTTCTCGGTCCCACTTTGAGCTCGTCCGCCCGTTATCTCTTGTGGGCTAGTTAACTAACAGGTAACGTACGAACGAAACGTACGTATTAAGGAAATGGAAACGATAAGCGTGGCGTAACTTCTACACGACTCACCGGATGGTACATAGTCAGCAAAAAGGGGAATGTAACGTACGCAAAAAAAAAACATTCGCAATGTTTACTCATACATCATACATAAATTTTGCACATTCGTCGGGAACAACACAAAGCACGCGAAAGCTTCTTTAAATATTCCTTTCGTTCATAATCAAAGTGCTGCGTTTGTTAGATAAGAATTCCCGACGCGCCGGGACGTTGACTGTGTATGGCAGAATCGTTATGGGATGAACGAAAATTATTTCACTCAGCTATTTATCAAAATTCTTCCCGGGCGCGAGCGATGCTCGATTTTACAATTCGGTACTCCCGAACGGTGGCAGTCAGGTAAGTAATTTATGCGCCTAAGCTGTTGCCATAAGAATAATTAAGATGAGGAGACGCGATACTCCCCTCATGATCACCAACACCTGCGTTCAATAAAGCGACAAACAACGCATACATACATAATGAATTAATAAATGAACAAAATGGTGACGCTCTTATTTTGTCTTTAACTTAAATGAACACTTATTATGATCATTATTTTAATGCAATTTCATATATTCTAAAAATGTTAAAAGAGATTATAAAAAGGTTCGCTTTATCTAAACGTATGCAAAGGTTACTGAATGTAGATACGCAGTCATATACAAATAAAAATTAAGTCCCTGAGGATTATTTAAAGTAACCGAGGGCGTGAAATTTCAATGAATATCCTTAAAACGTGCAGATTAAACCTGGAAAACTTTTTGTATTTGCTTAGCGCTTCACGGTTGATATAAGTGGATTGCAAAAGTTCTGAGGATGAGCATAAAAATGCTCAAGTCGCGGGAAAGAAAAGAAAATCAGTATTAAGAGAGTGTCGCAATATCTGTGAGTGTGTTTTTGTTAAGGCAAAGTTGTTCAGTAACTAGGTAATGTAGGAATAATGGCGGGGGATAACGTTTTATGAGTGATGTTAACTTCGTAACTTGCGATTCGTATGTGAACGACTTTCTTGACATGATTTGTTGGCAAGCGACAAAACAAATGCCACATTGCTTACACTTTTGTTTTTATTTAAACGTGTTAATTGTAACATTCTTCATAAAATATTACGGTATTACATAATAAATACACAATAAAAAAATAAACGAGATGAAGGTAAATATTTTTCAATAAAGAACGATTCGTACCTATAACTGTATATTCTTATCTACTTTATCAATAGAAAATTGAAACGATGATAAAAAAAACTACGACATAAATATAATTTTATTCTTCTCATCTTCTAATACATTTTATCTGAAGAAAGTTGCCAATTCACGATAGGACTACAGTTAGCTAGATGGATATTATCCATTCACCGTGAGGCCGGCGCCCTTGCGACTACAAAATAGGATCACTTGCGAAGGAAAATGTATTGAAATCACAATGTAACCTGAGGCCTTTGTCCATTGAAAACATTTTTTGTATATTTAAAAAAATATCTTGGAAATGTTTACATAACAATGGCGTTTAGAAGAAATTACTTATTCATGGCACGTCCGAGTTTTCCATTGCTTTTGTTAACTTTAGGTATCGATACATCCGTTGTCGTAACTCGATGCAACTGTATACAGTATTATTCCAAAGATGGTGATGATTTGCAAAGTGATATTTAATCATTTTTATTAGGTACCACATATTTATTACCTTTCTTTCATGCATCAAATGTAAAAGTATCATTTTTAATTAAATAAACGAGTATAGTTTTATCTCAGGTTTGTTTCAATAGTGAAGTGTAGTGATGTTATGGCATAAGCATCAATTTAATCGATACAACGGAATAAAATAATGAACTGACGGACGGCGCGTCCATAAAACACGATTTTATCATACCGTAGGGAGGGACACGTTTTCGAATATCGTAATAAAAAAGTCACAGATGTCAAATTTATGACGTTGGACCATTGTAAAGAGATTAAAAGATTTACTACGGATGAGGGCGCTACGGAACGCTACGCAGCTACGGCGTGGTGCTACGGGAGGCGTAAGTTCTACGGGGAAATTATTTTACAAGTTTAATAACGTTGTAATCCTTTTGTATTGGTGAAATTCATGTCTAAAGTTTTCTTGGACGGCAAATGAGGGAATTTTACGGAAAAAAATACAGAATCTTCATAATAGTAAAGAATAAAAGTTCGATATTCCTACTTGTATGTTTATTTCAATATTTTAAGGTTAATGACATTGACTCACCGATGCCTACTCAAATGTATTTTAGAAGTAGGTACATACCTGAAAGCAAATAAAACATACATTAGAAAAGGTGCCACACGCTTGATTTTCATTTTAACACACTTCTGAATACATTCCACATGGGAATTTGCAATTGGTTTGTTAATAAATAAGTAATTAAAGCAAATTATAAAATATTGCATAGCAAAATTGATCGCGCCGTCCGGTCTCACTCAGCGCTGCGTTAATGTAAGGCGTCAAACTCGACGAATTATGAAAAAGATATTTCCCTTGGGGAGGGCGATGCCTTATAAACGTCCGTAACTTGGAGAATAAATCACGGTAAGCGCTAACGCCGCCAAATAAATAATTTTCTTTATTCATCAAAATTAAAAGGAGCAGTTGACAAAGCGTGGCCCTTAATTAAAATCTGCTTTTCTAAGCGAGTATAATGCTCGGTTCGATCATCGAGTTAGCGCGGCTCAGTTTGTTTTTGTGGCGGCTACAACAAATATCATTATTGGAAGTTACCGAGCATCCGTTCGGTTCTAAGTTATATTATTTCCTTTCCTCAACTCAATCGGTTTCACAAGTCGAATCTGTCAATATTGAGGCGTTATTGATGTGCTTTTATCATTATTATGAATGAATTGACTGATTGATGGCCTTATAACTTTTACAATGTGTGATAAACAACATGTACCTACCTATGTATTCAGCAATAGTACTCTCAATTAGTAAATACAAAGGATCGTAATTCTATTATATTGTGGAAGCATTTTTGGTGTCCCTAAAGGTTTACAAGCGTAGTGCCTTAATTTAATATTTGTAAGTTTTGATTCCAAGGGAACCCTAGAGCACAGAGTTGGCTAGTGGTGCATTAGCTAGCGCTTTCGAAAGGGGAGATTACTTAATGGTCTAAACCAGATGCGGAGTGGAAACGTTGGAAAAAGGTAAAACAGGTAGAATTGAGGGCTTGTTTTGTGTTGGAAAATACTGGAGTGCAAGTAACAATGGGATTTCTATTGCACTACAGTTTTGTACCTACGGGAAGAAAATGTTGTTCACGGACGTTAGTCAGACCCGCTGTGACAACAAAACACTTTTTAGAAGTTGGGAAAACCCGCAAATATCCACGGAGTGACGCCTTGTCATAAGTTAGATAATTGTAATGTGAGCCTGAGATATTATTCTTGGGTATTGTTTATTTACTTACTATAATGGAATTTATTTTGAGTGTTACAAATCTAATAATAATACCTAATCATACCACGTTTACCAAACATATTCTGGCGTCGAGTAACTAAGACTACTCACAAATCGTTATCCCGCTAATTGGATTAGAAAATAACGTAATCAAGAACAATGCAACAGCACAATACACAAATACCAGTAAATCTTAGGCCGTAAAAGATTTATTTGTAAACGGGTGCTCTGTACAAGTGCACATCGAGTTTTCAATTACACAAAGTGATGGCCGCAGTGTTGCGGGCGCACCGCGAAAAACGTTGCCGCGGTCAGGCAACCTGACGGATTGCACACCGCTCACTCGTCCCTCCACAGCTGAGCTAAAACCATCGCACACAATAAGAGAATAAGGTTAACTTTCCAACGAAAAGATCCGTACAAACTACGAAAGCCGAGGGACAACTCGTTTTCGAAAGGTTGAAGGAAAACTCGATCGCTTTTCCAGGGGGAAGCTCTCAGTGGTTTATTGCGTTATTACCTGGACGTGTCTGCCGCGTCGGGACAGCCGCAATTTGGGGAGAAAAGAACGATATGTTGCGAGGAAAGGGATTTTATAGAGCTCTAGAGCGTTGGCACCGGAGAAAAGACCAAGCGCTTCCGAAGACGTCCACGCCTAGCGTCATTTTCTTTGATCGAAAACTCCACACGACACTTCAGTTTTTATTTTCATTCAATTCAATAACGGCCAACGGTTTGTAAGATACGCTCCGTAAACCCGCTCTTATACCTCATATATTACATTTTATCGGTCTATTACGTTCTCTGTCAGATAATAATATAGACAGTTTCTTGATAACCCTCAATATGGATAAGTGTTAGATTTCATTACCTGAGATTTTTGCGCGAAAGATAAAAACCGTATTACATAGCGTTTACGACAATCCCATAAGCCATCTACACCGAATTCGATTCAATAAAAACGTTAGATGCGGTTGAAGATTTGCTCCAATAACCAGCGACAAAAATCGTAACTTCGTCTTAGGGCCTATGAAATAAGAGTGAATGTCTATAAAATAAAATAATAACCGGTCAATAAAATCTTTCGACGCGGCCGAGGCTGGGGTAGATCTGTCAAATACGTCTGAGAGGTTAAGAGGGGAACAATGGAAGACGTCAGGGGGTGAGATGGGTGAAAAGTGGTCGAAATTTGATCTGCGACAGGTCGCGATAACAGTTGCCATCAATCGATGGGTAATTGGGAGTCACGTCAACCGCTAACGATACCACCAATGTTATATTTTCCATTTATTCCACTTTATAAAGGATATCGATTACAACAGTTGCTATCTGTTGGAGTTCTTATATGTTTAATACTTATACATACTTCAAGTTTCAATTATTAACTTTGATGCACCAAAAAAATGGCAACAACTCTGCTTAACACTTTTCCATACTATTTTTTTGTTATGTTGGCTTCAATAATTTTATGTATTATACCAAAAATATCATAATTTAATCAATACAAGTAACTCATAAATAACAGTTTAAGCGAGATCTTCGGTTTCTAAGAAAGGAAACTGTTAATAAATAAACCGTACCGAAAACTTCACTCTGGCCACGTCACTTATAATATCAACGGATCGTTTTTTTTTGTTCAATTACCGACAGTTCGCCAACTTTACTGTTGAGCATCACTTTACTATTCCTGAAGAAGTTTCTAAGCAAAGTTTATAACTATTATGAATTAATAATGTCGTTGCGAGAATGATGACAACGAAAATTGAGAAATCGTAAATTTTTCTTGACTTTAATCTTATAACATTACTTGTGCTAATTATTTGTAATATTCTTTTTTACTATATCCACATCATACCAAGTTTGAGACAAGCGTTTGTAGTAAATACTAAAACTTAATTATAAAACAATTATTCCGATTTTTTATATTATCTATATATTTATTAATTTTATACTTAAGCTTACTTAAATTGAGAAGAACTGTCAAGAATCTCAGCAGAACATTAGTGCCATTTTAATTAAATGCTTTAACTAGTTATCATGTTTATTAATAAAGGTAACGCGGTATAACTAATACTGATATAAAATACACTAAGGCACTTTGCAATATAAAGGATAAGAAGTTAGTGTAAAATATAATAGTGTAATCGCCAATCGCTTAGTAAGCTCTTAAAGCTACCCCACTAACGCCTTAGTAGAGCCTGCAGAGGTAATCGGCAAATGTGAACGCTCGGGGAGTGCACACGTGACTAGCCTTTTCTATGTAAGGCTAAGTGCACGCATCGCTATTAATCGCATACGTGTAACGTAAGTTTTGTTTCAATATTAAATTAATAAAACTATCATACAACCCACGATTGAAATAAAACCTCACATAAGTAACTACTCCTAATACAAAAACCATCTAATATGTAAATCTAAAAAACAATATCGACACACAATACAGAGTGAATGTTCAACAAATTTAATAACGTAGCGAGCGACTATTCCAACTATCTGCAAGTTTAACTAAAAATAAAATACATAGTACGAAATCAATGTGTGCATCGTTCTACACACGGTCTCCATAACAATTGAGCCGGGAAATTGCCGACTTGGTCCGATCCGCGCAATAACCTCTGACTTCTCATTATGCAGATTGCCTCTCGATTCCCGTGTGCACGTTCACTAAACATCTTGTGAGTACTCGCACACTTCGCCACATGTTGCGCGATTCATCTGCATTTTTATAATCGGACGATGCATGTCTGACCTTATGTTGCCGTGTTTCTATATTGCCCCGCAGAGTCTGTGTAAAACTGAAAACGCTTTTATTGAAAATGTTGTATTTATTGTGATTTTTATTCGTGTCTGTGAATATACCTGAGTATTTTGTTTGCAATATGGATTTGTAATATCCATATTGAACCGCGCTGGCTCAGTGAGTGCACTAAACATCGATCTTAAGGGTTGAAGTTTATCATCGTCTAGATTAGAAACTATCGGTGAAGGGTTAAGCGGGTATGTAAACTTACATCCAGACAAAATTTGGCACACACCAAAGTGTTTCCTATACCCAAAGTAGTTAGTAAACCGACTATATAAAAGTGTAAAAACCTTCTATTGCAAAAATGGTTAACAAACAATGTGTCTATTCTAATCTCCGTCGTGCTGTTCCCCAACATCCAGGTATATGTTTCATTTGTCAAGATGCAGGTAAATGTAACTAACTTTGTAATAAGTGTATCGTCGGCGACATAATCTGCATAATTGGAAGTCGTCGTAGGATATTGCGTCCACGTGAGGCGGGCTAGCAATTTTCTGCGTCATTTCCGGTGAATCGTCCACTCGGGCAGCCGATTCGATGCGCGAGTGTGTCCTATGCTTAATTTTATCGTTTAATTGATACAAACTGTGTTTTCTACTTTTAAATATACACTGTGGGTAACTTCTTATTGTTAGTAATTACAAGATATTTGAGAGACCCATTTTGAAATCATTATGTATATTTTTACGTAAGTTATCATAACAATGTGGCCGTAGGTCGTTAAACGTCTAGAAGACTCAAGTGTAGCTACTGAAATACACCGGATGTTTTGGTGACACCTTGTTGATTGAGGCTATATTACAAAGTAGCTTTTATTGTTTTTGACAGGGTTCAAAAAATATTATTTATGTTACTGAAGTGCCTTCGCAAGTATCAAAATGTTTAATTAAACACAGTTTCCAAGTAACTGTCAGTCAGAATGTTGGCACATAGACATTTGTAACCTTTGATTACATTTCAGCTGTCCATGACTTCCGAGATGTATGTTTATTACAAACAGGATAAGCTTCCATGAGGCGCAGTAACTGATTTAAATGTGGTTGATCTGTTTACTTGGTATTTAGATTCCTTGTCTATCTCTTAATACAGAGAAGAGAATAATAGATTTTGTCTCTAGAATCTATTGACAGGAAGTTTAGTTAATAAATTAGTAATCCTAAGCAAATAGGCACTAATGTACTAATGAGGAAGGTAGGTATATTTACAGTAAACACTATGTTTTACCTTCTGGTAAACTTAGGTATTATATACAAAGTACAGTAAGCAAACTCTAAGATCGACACCAACCGTGAATGTTCGCGTCTCGATGTCATTACATAGATAAATGTCATACATTCTAGAGAGTTAATAACACATTTGTCCAGTAATTGTACCGTGACCTGTTATCATATGATTTACTGGATGCTATATGATTTGTGCTTACAAGATCAAGTGTTAATGTGAGTTATTACAGTTTTATGAAAGCTGTTGCTGCCCTCTTATCTACTGATCAACTTGGAGGCAGCGATGTGTGAAGGGAAGCAACGGTGCCGGTACTCTTGTTAAACTTACACATGTTCTTATCAGATACCCAATAAGAAGTAGTACAATTGAATTGAATTTATAATTAAAATCTTAATTCTCCCAGTTTTAATTTTCATTTTTTCCTTTGAATATGTTTACCGGATAAAACTATAATTACCAAGAGATTTGTAATCACCGCATAGCCTAAACAAAGCCGTGCAGCGCGCGTCCAAATGTCAAAATTACATTCCATAGTCCGTCACGATCGTTGCGTCCGCTATACGCAACGTCACGCGATTTGTCGTGTCATACCGCGTTTTTTCATCGGATGAAAGCCCCTATTTAAATAAACTACGGCGAATAGTTTCAACGGACCACTGGGCTTGTTTTTTGCTCTCCGCTTAAGATGTGCTTGTTTTATGTTAATTAATAAGTTAAGTCTGTTTGATCTCTTATTAACTTTTTGTTTGATTTAATCCGCTATACGACGGCAAAAAGTTTGTTGCAATAATGCCGTGAAATTTTTATATTTGGCGTTACGTATCTATATTTAGTTTATAATTTTCGTACTTAATTATCGAATCTATTACTAGATCATATTATTTAGAAAATCCTACAAGAATTGCTCATAATAAAGGTTAACAAGAAAATAAAGCAATTTAATATAATTCATGGTGCAATTGTAGCCGGATGAACATTTGAAGAGCAGGCGCGCAGGATTACCAGTAGATGTGGTCACGTGCCGTCCCCTGAAATGCGATGACACTGCAATCGTTGGAGCGTACTAGCAAACTGCATGTATTCTGTAACATAATCTCGACTAATCGATATTACAATGGGATTCTACGTGGACGCAGTTCCATTAGTATTATTTATATTTTAAAAACGTTCTGGGCCTGCTGAGTTTTTTTAATTATTCTTTGCGCTCTTATTTCGTTCCGTTTGTACATTTACTTAGGATAGAATTCTAAAAAGAGAAAATAGTTTTTTGGCGCGTACATAAAACACCAATTAAAAGTAGAAGTCTGTCCGGCACAGAGATATATTAGTACAAATAGTTGTTTAAGCACTATACTAACAGAACTCTTTCAATCCTTGCACAAACTTATCCAAGCAAAATTAAACTGTTTACTTTAAAACATAAACCGGATCCGTTGAAAGTTTCTCTTAATTAATCTTTTAAGCTATTTAGTCAAAGAGAAGTAAATTCCTTTGGCCGCTTTATTGAATTCTAAGTCCGCAAAGTTGGCTTAAATAAGAAAGCATCGATACCCGATGTCTGAGCTCGGTAGCCTTTAAACGATTTCCTAACTTAATATAAAGTTACAAGATTGTCTAGCCGGAACTTTAGTTAGGAATTTTGATTTTTTGAAACATGTGAATGCAACTATTTGTTATATCTTTTATTATTTAAATGTGAATAGTGTTATTGTTTATTAAGTGCAACGAAGATTTTACATACTCACAAGACCTACGACTTTGTTTAGATAACATAACTACAAATTTTAAGCCTTACATACAGAAGAATATAAATTTCATTGCAATCCATATTTAATACACTTAAAGACATACAAAGACAGACAAAGACATAACAACTTAAAGACAAGATTTCTGAAGTAAAAGTTGTAGGTACTAATTTAAAAAAAACCTAATTACCTAGAGCAAACAAGAACGCCAGTTAAATGCACATTATATTTAACTGTCATCTACATCGCCACATAAAAATTCATGTGAAAAATTTAAAAGCACGCTAAGTCAGCCATTATTCATGGAAGTGTTCGTACAGCAAATTAGTCGCGTAAATTACCATTGTAGATAGACGATCGACGGCAGGTAATAGCGAATATTGAATTATAGATGAAGTATTGGAGGCGCCAGATGAATACAATCTTTTTTTCACGTTGGAAACCCTCAGGGAAATTCCCAGCAACGTTGCGGTTGCAAAGCCTTCAATTTATGCAGGGGCTGCATTGGCGTCTATCTGGATGACAATCTTGACATACGGAGAGGCGTTTGAACAATGCGGTTTTGTTAGTGCTCACTAGGTGTACAAAGATATTTGCATTTTTCCAGTCCAGCTTGGACGTAAGAAAATGTCTGTCGATGAGATTCGGTTGAAACTGTCAGGACATTTAAGTGGACATGTAAGGGGAGTTTTGACAGTCGCCAATACTTATTTTCTTCAATAAGAGATAGATAAAAGAATTAAATTCAGAACTCTGAATGAATTCACCTTTCTAAACCTATACTAATTATGTGTCATACAATCAATGTATGACTTGTGAGCACGCGAAAATAAAACCAGCCTCATATAAGCAGTCACACGTTGAATAAATTTGATTTAACTTTCCCCGGACACAAAAAAATAACATAATAGTTAAAATTTTCCTTTGTACCTTCTTTACAGCAGTTCCAATAAAACTAAGTTTTAGGCATAGGTTTTTGTAGTAGGCCATTCAAAAATCACCGAATCTCAAAAACAAACGGGGCCAATTAAAAAGCGTATTTAAGCAAAACGCACGGGACAAAGGGTTGGCACAAATGGAAAATATGCCTCGTGTTTGCGTTATAAACCCAGCCAATCACGTCGGAGCACATTGTGCGACTAAACGCCACGCCAACAAAAGAGCCGTAAAGAATGGCCCGCCGACACACTCGTGCTAATAAAATAGTTCGAGCAACAGGTTGGTGCGGCTCACAGCGGCAATACAATGGCAATAGTACCAACTATGAGTGTATCTGTGATCCCAATACGTACTCGGGCTTTGGGTTAGTAAGAACGTTACATGTGTCGACTCATTGTGCCATATGTCTCATGTGTACACGGTGGGAAGGGATTTGCAGATACTACGTACGTGGGCAATGAATATATGGCTAATATGACTATGCCGATAAAATGCTGAGTTATCCACACATAGAATGCATTGAACAAATATAACGATCATTTTTCTAAATACACTCGATAATATTCTGAGCGTTACATGTATTTCGAATAGGTTAATTAGACTAGCATAAGCCATTCGAATCGCTATAAAATCGTTACACATTTCCAGGGCAAATAAAAAACCATCAATGATACTCAACATTGGAGTGATTGGAGATAATAAAATATCGATAATCATCCCATCACTAGGCTATCCACTTGTGGGGAGTAGTGTTCGGAACTCGAGCCTCTATTATGTGCCCACGCGATCGAGAGCCCTCGACAACCTGCATTGTTTTACTATCGGACGCACTCGATAGTCCTTTAAGATACGTTATATTCTGATTTCGGCCTAAACACGACGCGTTCTATACAGTGTTAACGTTTTAGGGTTTATCTTCGCAAAAAATATTTAGACTATTTTAGTAGATTGACATTTTGTTGTTAAATTAAATAAATAAATAAATAAATAAAATTGAGTTGTTTTTATTTTATTTCAGTGTTTATATTATTAGTTTCTTTCTCAGCTTATAATAATGACATTGTTAAGTGAGTGTACTACAGAAACTATTTAAGTCAAATGGTATAAGCTAAAACTCCAAACAGCCAAACACAAACAAGTTGACACGCTAACTTAATGTCACGACATCTTGGTAAATTCTGCCATTTCTACCTGCGTTAACTAAGCACTATTTACAGGACAGCAAGAAGGACGGTCAAACGCTGAGCTCCCTAATTCCCGAGTCGCGTGTACATTGCGGTTTCACGGTAGGATTTACAAGTTTTCTTCTATTGGTCCAAATGCTTATTTCTGTTAAGGCTCGCTGCGACTTACGTAACTTCCACGACCGTGTTCTCGGAAAGTTAGCTCACAACCCTTTGATATTCTGTCGATTTGTGGTTTACCTTCTCGTTCCGTGTACCCAAACTTGTTGAAAAAAGTTACACTATTATATCCGTTGCTGTTAGTTCACTACTTAATTTAGCCGTAAGACGTTGAACTTTGATTTTTAGTTACGATAAAAAATAATAGTTTTGCTTGTAGTAAACCATTTTTATATCATTTCCCATTTTACGTAATTTCATATAAAATACCTGAATAATAAATAAAAATATATATTTAGTATTTCATTCCGCGTTAATTTAGAAAGATAAATGTTAATGTAAATATGTTATACCTATATGTCATAGACAATAGACATACAAGGTAAGAAGTATTGCGCACATGGCAGAGGAAAGCACAAAATTGTATATGTGCTAAGAAACACGTAATATAATAAGCGAGAACCGTAATAAAACGAGGAGACGTGCATTAAATTATGCGTAAACAAAAGACGGTCGCTGTGAATGTTCAACCACAGCCCGACAAAGAACAATCTATTAAACAAAACAGCGAGTACAGTGGCTGCGAAAGCGGCAGTAAGTGAGGAGTGACAAAACTTGAGTCGACGACTAATTAGCAATACAAACATGAATCAGAGGCTATTAGTTGTAATTGAATTGTCGCTGGCGGCGAAGTTGCCGCGGCGGCAAATTTAAATATCACGCTTTACGAGGTTTTGGCGCTTTAGCCCGCTGGATTATTACGTAACTTCTAATTGCCACTAGTTGCGCAACTTTCGCTCTCAAAATAACACTGGAGTAAATCTCTTGAAATAGCCGCAATTGTTTTAATGTAAGTACTCGCAAGATACTCGCTGAAGATTTATGAAAACTTATTTCTGTAGTAACATTGCAAGCATAGTTGAAAATATCTCTACAAATCTTAAATAGAATATAGAATAGTGCGCTACTATAGTAATGTGAATTTGCAATGCCAAGTTTATTAAAACGTTGTATTTTCCAACTCAAACATGTCATTCAGATTGAACATTGAATTTCAATACGGTCATTGTTTTCGGATCGGCTAATAAATATTCATAGAAAACAAATGACGCCAAATTACTGCGGCAACTTCAGCCGATTGAGGGCTCTGTAGGCATCGGTACAAACCGACAGACGCGACAATTTTTCACAGAATTTTATAAAACACTGCTGTCGTTGCTCCGAGAAAATTATCTCCCCCATTGACTAAAATTTTTCACGGCAAGTTTGACTTCAATCCATTACTTTTTTCCCACTTTTATCTCGGAACCGTCACGACAAAGTTGAATTGTGTTAATTGCGAGTTCGGTATACTTTTTGTGGAAACATTTCGTACGAAGTAAAGAGCCGCTTTTTATAAACGTGAAAAAATCGTTGTCGACGCGGAATAGTTTGTGGTAATGTTTTGAAGCCTCGTTAATTTGATAAGCCCTCGAACTCCTCAGTAGCGTCAGAAGTTACTGGATGCAGTTTGTATTTTTCCACCTAACAATTTTCGACTATGATAGATAAATTGGTCTGACGGAAGTTGAGTTGCGAGTTTAAATTGCTAGATCTTTAGTCGTATCGTCGGAATTCCACGTAACTACATAGTACGGTTTAGTAGTTAAGCAACTACATGTGATATCACTAATTAGCTTACCCCACTGCCCTATCTACGGGGTAATGCTTGAAGCACGCCTGTGTGGGTACTAATTACTTCGCATACGTCATACGCGGAAGGCACGCGTTCGCGCCGTCATATTTCTGCTGCCATCCATAAGAATATTAAGGGCTGAACCCTTAATATTCTTATGTACGAGTATATAAGCATAAATTAGAAGTTTAATTTCATTATCTTATTCTTAAATTCTGATTTAAACTCACTCTGTTCTGTGACAGATGTCAAAAACTCTTAAGCGATAAAATCGTAATTTACTTTAAATACCTCAGTTGTGTAATAAAACATAGTTTACATTGTGAATTTTAACTTTAAAGTTAATTTTCTTATATCATATATCAAATTAGTCGTCTCGATAACCTTCTTAACCTTAAAACGACCTGTTTGTAGATATTAAACGGCTTGTAGCGCATTGTGCTAAAGGATTAATAAATTTTCAAAGCAACGGTTTTACCTCGCATTAAATAATATGTGAAGCAAGCACAAAGAGTTTCAGTTTAATAGCACGTTAAATTTCTATGTAGATTTACTAAAATACAAACTACTGATGTAACTTAATATGGTGTGATTTGAGTAGGTATTCGTTTAGAATATTATACATAATTGTCCAAAAAGCATGATATAATGAGTTTTTGAAAATCTTTGTTGAGTAGGTACTTACTAGGTCCAGTGAATATAGGTGTAATATATCAATACATGACCACTGTTTCCCACAAAACATTCCCAAGCATTTAAAATGTGATATCAAATAAACTCCTAAATTTTTCACCAACATTAATTGCTGAAAAGTTACCAGGTTTGCAGAAATCTGAGACAGTTTGTATGGGTTCTCGATTCTTTGACTCAGCTAAGACGGGATTAGGTTGGTTGTCGCACGCATCGAGATTTCGCAGCCCTCAGACGTTGCCGAGTGAAATTTATGGATTATATCTTTCATGGGGAGACTGGCACGTTTTCCGGCTTGAGTTCCGATTATTTTTTATTAACTGCATTGATTTTTATGGTCTGTTGTCTCAAGATATTAAATGATGATCGAACAAAAAAAGCATATTTATTTTCATATTTTAATATACATATAAGCATTGTAATTACGTAAAATATTCTACCATACGCAATATTTTGTGTATTTTTTTCATAGCATTCATGCCTCTACAAACCAATTTTCAATATGCCCCCATATTATGTACTTAAAAAAAGTTGAAATAAACTTTGAACGATCGACGTGGTCCTGATAAAATATTTATAATGGTGGTAGATTACTTTCTCGATAAAAGAGGTCAAATAATATTTGCGAACAAACAATGTTATGATATGATTCGATTCTTATAACTTATATTACTTTCTGGTTCTTAAACCCAAGTTCTGTAAAGTAGCATTTCATATTCTTAATCTATTTATAAATCAAACAATTAATTACAGTCACTATGGCAAAAAGTTTCAAGTGCTTTTATTAAATTCGGGCCAGAGCTTTTTGAATTGAGAAAGTCCCGTCCGTACCGATTTTCCTAAACAACTTCGGAAAGTCTGTTCACATAACTCACGCCTAACATATTCAAAGGCGACCAGTTATGAATATAAACATTTAATTACGAAACCTACACGCTCAATAAAGCAACAAACTCATTTATAATAACAATAAAGTAACAAACGGCGAAACTTCCAGGGAACAAATTTTGTTAGCCGGCAAGGGGCATATTTTCAACAAACAAGACGTGGTATACGCCCGGAAAGTCGGAGGTTGGTCCTTCGAGCCGGACTTTATCTGATCCAGCCCCTGGATTAATTAACTTAAATGCAACAAGTCCGAGTTTGCGCTGCTCTCCAGATAGACTGTCGCGTGTTTTATTATGGAAGCAGCTGAATTAAGTAAGCAGTGAAGTTCCTCCGGAATTGTATTACGTTTTACGATGGCATTATTAGGTAAAAATCGATGTTTTGAAGAACAAGATTCGAATTTTCTATTGTTCTGCGAAGGTTTATTAATGATGTGTGTAGTCACACGCTTTTATTTTTATACTTTGCATCAAATTCTCATAACATTTTTTATAGGTTTATAACTTTACACAAACAGATAAATAAATATTGATATTTTTTTAATCGGTGTAGTATGTAGGTATAACTCTTATTTTTTGTTGAAAAAATTACATGATAGATATGAAATGATACTAATATATATTGTTTAAAATCATTCGTAAGCATGCCCATAAAAGAAAATATGCAGCTTCGTAGTCTGTGGACTAATTGACTTAAAACGTAACAAGTCGCCGTTTGCTTTGCTCTAGAGCGGCGGCGTCGTATGTTTTAATACTGAATTAAATAGTCTGACTGGATTGTGAGTCTGGTTAGACTATAAGGTAGAAAATAGCACTTATATTACAAAGCGTGATTTAAGATTTAACAACCTGTCACAATCAACATAGTTATTTTTATACTATTATAGGTATATATTTTTACACGTAAAATGTACCATTAGTCTCCAAAAACCTAAACAAAGTTTATCTATGTAAACCATCCATACTGACAAACATACTAACCTACTTCTGATCAGTCAATTAATGTTCTATATTCTAGCGGGTAATGAATAGCCAATCGTCGCACATGCTATCTTCTATAAACCAATTTGCTAAAATGCTACGATGAATAATTCTCAAAGCCATTTATCAAACAATGCCGCACTCAAAGTACAACAATTTATTAGAGAAATCGGTACCGTTTTATAAAATTCGATTGACGATGACGACGCGATGGCGTCGGTTATTGGGTCTTCGGGTTCCATACACAACGCCTACAAAAGTACCTTTAAAATGGACATTCAAATTTAAGCCTTTTGCTATTGAGATAAGAGTGGATGGTTTCAGTTGAGTGAAGTTGTAGGGGTGTTCGGAAGCGGCCTAATGACGACATGGAGTACAATAGCACGTGTGGGCCCTTGTTATTGGTATCTGACTTGACCGCTACGAGCGATTTGTCTAAATGAGGTCCGGGTCTACGAAGCTTTGTTATTTTTTTTCCTATATTGCTCGTTCCTCCTGATGTATTGGATTAAGGATTGCGCGTTTTTCTTTATTTTATAACTTCACTGAATGTCTAAGAATTTCAAGCTCGATTTGAACTGAAGATCATTTAGCAGAAAAGTGTACCGTATTTTTTTATCGAAATGATGTTGCAGACTTTTACTGAGGTAAGCAGCAACCACACGTATTAAAAGCGTACACTCGGTTTTTCATGTAAAAATATGAAATTTTGGATCAACTTGCATTGGCAATCATAATAATATGATGCCGATGCTCAATCCTCACACGCTAAACATTTTTTTTTTATTATTTGTACGTATAGTTTGGCCTATTTAATGTGAATGTATAATAGGTTCTATTTCGAGATACCAACACATCATGATCTAAAATTTGAAGTCACCACTCAAAAATTAAATGATACATTGGAGGGCCTTCCCTACCTTGGAATACATTAAACTATAACTAAATAACTGCGCTAAGCGTAGAAATTTAAGGCGCAAAATACACCTATAGGCCTTGAGTATACAATTTACCGGTGATCTGATACACACAGTTTCCAGCTTTATGCGTATTAAACTAGGGGTCATAACGGCAGCACTGTTAACATTTATAGGTACGTAGTTCCACCGCAACCACCGTAATCCCGTATACCGACGATTAATCTTCGTTCCGGCTCTCACGAGGTGGTTTGTTGTGGGTAAATTTGTGGGGATAGCCACGATTTGCAGGCCATGCGCCCCGTGGGCCGTGTTCGTCATACATTAATCCTTTGTTGGTTTAATCGCCTCTTTTATCGATGCCAGATTAGAGCGACGTTAGGGCAATATCTCTTGTCGTCCGGAGATTTACGTAAATGGAGGCAATCCACATGCGAAATGATGCTTTTAAAGTTTTTTACTGTAATCAAGATTTGCCTCGTGTCAGTCAATTGTTATCAACAATCAATTTGACAACAGCCTACGTCATGACGTGTAATTCTTCTTAATAACCCACATTGTGTCTCTATCAATTACAAAAGACATTCTATATATAAAAACTAACAGTACTTTAGATGTCAGATCTATAAAACCATAGTACATACATTTCATATCAGATTCAAAGGAATCTAACTATATCGTATCGATTGACTCTATACATTTCTCGGAACACAAAAACATACATTAGCACGTTAACATTGTATTATTTTCAGGTAATTTGGTGTATATTGTAGGCAAAGCGCGTTGGGGGTTGGGTATCACGTGACTCCTCGCCCCGCCTGCCTAATGTTTCACTCGCGTTACTGTGACAACTTCTACCTTTTACCAAATTGTATTTTCGTGTTCGGCCGAGTTTTCCTTATAAATACTGTCATTAAGACAGCGACACCGTGACAGGTGCTAATGTTTGTAGAAGTATCGAACCCATTTGTAAGTAATGTAAATACTACATGTTATGACATTTTACTGACAGCTAAAGAGATTAGATACTGATATTTACGTCAAATTGGACGTTATTTTGGGGTGAAAATTCACCATAATGCTCCAACAGTAGACAGGTAGCTGAGCATTGTAATGAATTCTATTGTTTAAATTTTGCTATTTGTTCAATTAATTTTTTTGCAACTTCCTAATGTTATGTTTAAAACTACTGGTATTTAATTATTTATTCGTATTATACTACTTTTACAAAAATAAAAACATATTCTATAACTTTGTGACCCACATAAAAAAAAAACATAATAAATAAAAGCACACTTGATGTATTCACTCGGGACTTAAAATTTGAGCGATGCATTCGTTTGAGAATAGAATCTGTAAACTACTTTAAAGAATTACTAACTAGTAAGAAAAAAATCTCATATCGGTGATCTGTTGCCATATCTGTACAATGTATATAGTGGGATGTAATAGCAAGCTTAAAGTGGTCTCTAAAGGACGAATGGAGGGTGGGCACCCGTTGCGTCATTACGAGGCCCCACGTCATTTGTTTATTAAACATCCTCCGAGGTGGAACGGAATAATGGCACGGTAGACTTTGTCACGGCCGCTTTCCCCTGAAATTAAATCGTAATGATGATGCGAACCTCACTCGCCGCCGTTTTGGGCCACCCCGGCCCCAGTTATTAAGTCCCGTGTCGTCTTGAGGTCAAAATGAATAGGTTTTTTAAAAGCCCACCCGGTATGACAACTGTCATAGTTATGAAAGGAATCGCGTTGAGTGGTCTGGCGACGTTACACAAAAATGTATTTGAAAAAATACGGCTTTTTTCAGAGGCTGTGAGTCCCTTCTATGTAAGTCAGAAGCGTAATTTGCTAATAGGATGTTTATTTGTTCGGTTTTTCTTTTATACGTGTCTCAAGGACGGTGGCATGGAATGTTACATCTGAACTATTTCGCCTTTAATATGTAGGTTATATATTTTATTATTCACATTGTTAGTATAATGTATATAGACTATGAATATTTCTTTAACTGTAATATATTTCGCGAATGCTTATACCTATAATAAAGTATTATGTTTTGAGATATATATTATATGTACTTAAATATGCGTTCAATCGTATTTAATTTTATTTTCCACATTTTCTCTTTGTGTCTAAAGTGATAATCGGAGTGGGGTCTCATTAACATTGCTCGTAAGGGGCTCAAACCACAAGATGGAGTTGCTTAATGCTGTAAAACACCCTTTAATTTTAGCTGATCATGGAAATGCGTCGGAATCTGTTGAAATACATCGAACGTTACTTAAAAATGGAACAAACATTTGATACCGGTTCATTTAAATGTATCATGACATTATCCTTTTCACATTACTAATTAGAATAAAAAAGTATATTCCTCTCAATAAAAGAATAGGCATTAATACAGAATAAGAAGACTCTGAAGTAGGAAATTGAAATTATCAGTAGGCCGTAAAGATTTCTTTCGGCTTCTGGAAAAGAATTTTAATTAAAAACTTTTTTGAAGTATTCATGGAGGAATATGTAAACTGTTGTTAAATTAATTCATAATTGCCCGTTAAGTGTTATGAAAATTATACGACTCGACATTATGAAATAAAAAATATGATCATTCTCAGGGGCCCGTAGCCCAATTTTAATTGTCTTTCGAGTCTAATCACTTGCTGGATCTGAATAGAGTCAGGTAATTATTTATTATGCCAGATAAGGTTTACTACCAGACAAACGGTTCATGGGTGAGCGGTCATAATATACCTAAGCACATTTCTACTAGGTAGATACATAAAGATTTTAAATTAGATAATAATTATATTAGATTTGTTTTTGTTATATTTTTACTTATTTTATAGTATTCACAAGTCAAATGTAAAACATGAAAATCTAATTTCATCATTGGGGCATGGAGTGAATGATATATTTTTGCATTTGCTGTAAGTCAATGTCAGTCAGTACGAATACCATATTTAATCATAAAGCTTTTACGGCGTTTATAAAAAAAAGAGTAGCCGTCAACTACGGCAGAAATATACGGCAAAACAGCATTAGCTTGACTCCCTCGCGCATTCAATTAACTGTCGTGATTAAATTTTTATGCGACTTAAAAATACTTTTTAGTTACTTCGCTCCAGGAAATATTACTATCTACTTCCAACCATTTTATTGCCATAAAAACTTTATATCATCACTATGGCCTCCTAAGGCTAATGAATTTGTATTTTAATGGAGAAATTATGTTTTAAGGATGCCGTTAAAAATAGCCCCTGATTAATTAATGAAGCGTGTAATATTTATTGTAATGGAAAAAGATACTACAACTTATACATAGATACATACATACAAAATTTTGTCACTGATTCTCATTCAAAAATAGTTTCTGCCGAAACTCCAAAAAATTACCATTTGTTGTCCAACGAAAACGCTTTCGCGAATCAAATTCAGTGTAGCCAGCGCCGTCCTGTGTCAGCAACTCGAAGTACACACATAAATCCACACAACACACCCTCCCTCGGGAATAAGTGTGGAGTAATTTGCGAACACATGAGCTCGCTCCGCGTCGCGCGAACATTAACTATTAAATTCGTTGCATATTAAACTACAGCCTTAGAGCTGTGTAATCCACAACCTACCTGAACGCCTTGTGTTCACGTCTCGTGAGACTCTTCAACACTTTTTAGACGCATAAGTGGATATTTTAAGATACCTGCGTTTTTAGGGGAATAAATAATTTATAGAATTTCTCAATAACTGAGTTTAGGTTAAATTAATTAATAATTATTAATTAATAATAATTTTATTAAATATCATATTTAGATACTCTTCTTATTTATAAATTTCAAACTACCTACTTTTCAAAGATATAATTGTTCCAATCCGGATGGATTAACACAAAAAGAACTCATACGACATTCCAATTAAAATACAGTTAGGTATGTGTACTCTAATAAACTAAATTAGACTCAAATTAGACGACTCAAGCTGTACTCGACAATTGAAAGTGAGGAACAAATGAGCTGAACCATCGCCGTCAAGGGTGTAAATCTCAGGTGATTCGAATGTTCTCAAAGAAAAGGGGAGTTATGCCGAAAAATACCCTCTTTGTTCCCGACAGCCAACAGGCCCTCTCTGTCCTGGTGGAGTGTACGGAACCCCACTTGACACGCTTCATTTTTACCTTTCCTTTAAATTGAAACTGGAACGAGGGTGCGCTTTCTATGCGCCGTGTATCAGCCACGTTCATTATGAATTAACAACATTTTCAGAGCATTATTTAACATTTTCTCCAACGCTCGGCTAGTGAACATCGCCGTGCTTTTGCCCCACTATTTCATACTAAAACAAAATAAGCCCCAAAGATACGCTTATATTTAACGGAACGAACGAACCTTGAACTAGGTGCGAAAGATTAATTAGTTCATTTTAGTATTGGGACAGGAGAAAGGCGAACCATTTGTTACAGGAAACAATATCTAGGAATGAATTATTGAGAGCATTCAACATTAACTGGATAATAAACAATTTCCTAGATATGTTAAAAACTGGTGGTACAAATACAATGGATGGTACCTATCAAAATTTTTTCCCATAAAGTTTCCCATGGCGCATATTCTACGTAAGTCAAGACCAACTTTTCCCATCGGGTGCGGTGCACTGCGGCCGTGGCAATGCACTTTCGCTGACCCCATGCCTCCTCCCACGTTGTTTTTCTCCCTCACTCTTAGAAATTTCTCCATCACCTCTCTCACTCGTACCCGCGGCTGCGCCTGCGCTTCCCGGGTACTGAGGTAATAACATTCTACGACGCGGTACGCCGCCGGAGTGGAACGGGTTCTGTCGATGACTTCGACGATTATTCGTATGGCAGACAATGGTAAATGTGGCTACATTTACTCGACTGTTTTTAGATGGAATGGCAAGTTCAGGTTACCGTGTTTTAATTATTACCAAGTACTAAAAATCAATTACGATAATCTGAGGTAGTGCTCTTGGGAAAAGTACATGAAACTAAAACAGGCTAGAATAATTGTGTCGTCGGAAATGTACCAACTAAACAACGCTAACTCATCGCGTGGAAACTCGAGAAAGCGCAACGGTTACAACTTTATTCTATACTGAAAACAATATACAAAAGCTAGGTATTCAGAATATATGAGCAATTGAGCAGTCGTAGATTCACGGTAAGTGGAATAAGTTTGTTGGTTACGCGTTCGCCGCGACAGTCTTTGTTAACGTCCTATATAGTTATGCTTATCTAGCGGCGTTCCAGGTGAATGATCTTCCCGAGCAATATTCTTAAAACTTTAACTCCACATGATAAACGCTCCAGACGGTTACAGACTTGGCATAGTATTATATTTACGTTGCATTATTACTCTATTTTTAAAATTCTTACTATAGGTACTTATCTATACAGTCTGAAAAACTCGAACAGTATCGCGAGCGTGAGTCAAGTTACGGATTACGTAGGAGTGCGCAGGAATGGTCCTGTACAATTTAAAAAAGAGATATAAAGTGTGCATTCGCGCGTCACTGATATTTCGACTTTATCTATCAAAAATTTAGGACGACATTCGTTAGCATCGCTCTCAGGGGGACTCCGTTCTAGGTCTGTAAGCGTATCACTGTTGTCAGTGGAAAGGTTTTAAGGGCACCGACGCTGTCGTTGTATTATGATGCATACTCCTAAGGTTTTGGGTGCAGAATCAATTGCGCAGGTGTTGCTTATATGGAGGTATACTACAGGCAGCATTCCATCGCACAATGAGTAATTTAAAAATTCAAAAACTCGTCGAGACTCGGCGCTCGGTGCTCGGCGTGCGAGGAGAGGAGAGGCGATCCGACGAGTGCCGAGTCTGCAATTGAGACTGTTATCTGCCTGCACGCTGATACCCGACATACAAGAGGAATGATGCGCCTCGATGAATAACACGGTTACCTAAATAAGTTCAGCTAACGATACACGTATGGCCGCGGCGAGGGTACGATCGAAATTGTAATACAAATAAAACTGAGTTGGGATTCGTTACAATTTCATTCCTTATTCTGTGAGCACACAAACAAAAGCTCCCCGTGTCGGTCGGTTGCGACTAGCGTAGCGACCGAGGGGTTTCTTGATTCCAACATCAAATTGGAATAAAAAGGTGGGTACTTCTTCTCCGCCAAGTGCGAACTCATTGCTAATTGGTAAACATACAGCGAACAAATTGCTCGCGATCGCCCGGTAGCTCTACTATTTTTAAATGAAATTCTTTCCACTCATATATTCCCAAGTACGTTTCCATCGTATTCAAATAACGTTGGTTTTTGGAATTCCGAAGTAGGTATTTGATTGCGATTTAATTATTCAGCCGTTATTCGATGCATATGCTGCCTGTCTGTTTTGTAGGCTATGTGTCGATTGATACGCGAGTTCCGAAATACTTTAATGTTTCCAACTCCAACTACACATGTTGTATTGCCGATTCGAATGCCATCACATAAACAAAGATAAATACTATCAGTTACATAATTATGGATCTGTGAAGTCTACCATTTACTAAAAATTTATATTAATATACGTAAAAATACGTTATTATATAATTTAATATCACACAATCTCCACTTAACGGATTAAGTAATAAGCAGCCTCAAAACTTAAAAACTAGGAGGAAAATAATTACTGTTATTAGTAATTACAAACTCGAGGTATACGAACGAATCTTGAGACCTAACCAGCTCGAAAAAATTTAATCTTCATCGCGCAACCAAAAAAACATTACACCGATTATAATAGAGTATAAAGTCGTTCGACTGCAAAACTTACATTTCCGCGTAACGAATTCCGATGAGAAACCTTGAACCTTACAAGAATATATTTAAGTTTCAATTTTGTGGAACGCCGAGTGGTATTTAGCGGGTTGGAGCAGAGGATATAGGACTGTGAATCAGAAGGCGAGGGTTTAAATTTCCTTGTTTAATAGGAAGTTTCCCGACGGATGCAGTGGAAACATGTTAGAACGAGGTGGTAAAAACTGGACCGTAATTAGTCTTTGGAGCAGAACAGCGAACAGATGCGGAGAGACGAGTGGGCTCAGAGGGCCAATGCCGATGCGTCCGACTACTGCTGAATTGCATTTTTTCGATAGCCAGAGGCTATTTGTTTTCAAAGTGAATTCCGTACTGAAATATCTAGTTTTAGGTCTGACTGTTTCTTTAAAGAGTTATTTTTTGTAATTAAAAATTCCTACCTGGGCAGAAACTAGAAGTTTCTAGTACCTACTTACGAAAAACCATCATCATGAGGAGATTAGGAAAGTAAGTAAGTATGTATTGATGCGTTTCATAAATGTTATTTTCTTTAAATATAGCAGAAAAGCTTGTAGAAAATAAAATTTATTTCTGTAGATCTAAGGTAGGTGTACAGTAAAAAGTGGATAACTTTTCGCGGACTACGGGACTCGCTTTGATACTTTTGCAAGTATGGAAAGTCTTGTTGATTAGCTCGGACTTTTTATTTCGAGGTAGGTACCTATCTCTTACTTTTTTTTCGTCTTATTACGATTTTGAACGGCTCTTCCAAGATTTGCGAATTAAATTTATATTTGAAACATAACAAATCTAGTTAGGTACTTACCTACTCTGAATTGATAACCTCGACATTTCTTTCGATGTAAAGTTTGAATAAGCAATTTCGAGAAGAGACAATTGTTCAACTTAAATTGAGATTGTATAAGCTTTTGATACTTAATACCAAGTATTTGAGTATCATTCTAACAACCAGAAAACGTAATACAATTTTATCAGCCTATCTTGTTAAGGTGGGCACATATGAACAAAGACCACAAGAGGTGTTTCAAATATTTGTTCATGTCTTTCATCGGAGCATTTCAATCTACAAATATTGAAGTCATCTTGTATTTCATGTGTGCCTACCTTTATTTCGGAAATAAACTCACCGTTTCGGACGCTGTGTAGCGCCCGTTGCTGCACTCAAGTAGTGAAGATTCACTCACCTGAAACCAATGGAAATACAAAATCAGATATTGTTGATGATATACAATGACTGTGAGTTACTCCTTTATATAATCCATCTATAGAATAAACATTAACAGCTATTTCATTATCCATAGTCATAGTCATGCAACGTTGGCAACAAACATACAACATTGTAATTGACTTGTAACTGAAACAAACAAAATATTAATAGAGTTGAACACACATCGTTCAACTCGGACTAATTATTGGCTATGAACACCAAACGGCAAAATCACGGACGCATATTAAATGCACATTGTCTACACAAAGCGTTTCTAGTTCCAAACCTCGTTTTGGCTCGATTCATAGGGGTTGGGGCGGACCGACCACAATCTCCGCTTAACTTCATTATGAGAGCGAATTGCTAAACGGTCCTATTGTTGACCACGCCGTGGTCGCCTCTGGCCCCGGTTTTAGGGGTGGTTACTCATGCAAATATCAAGTAGAAACAAGATCACTCGGGATCCGGTGCGTCCGCAGTCGGTAATGAAGACGTTTGATAAGACGCCACGAGATATTCATTTGTTATTTGGTTATTCCTTTAACTGTAATTGATTGTGGTGCTCTAATTGGAATAGCAACATTAAGATTGAGGAACATCAAGGTGATTAAAGTTTGGTATCTAAAGATCTATTCTAAATTCTTAGTAGGTAGGTAAGTTGTCTAAGTAAAATCAAATTTTATAATAATAATAATAATAAATAATAAATCCTTTATTTCAGGCAACTAGGCCCATATTATAAATACCTTAAATCTAAGTATACATATTATGTTTATATTAAAATTATCAACTAATTAATTAGGCACGTAGAGACGGCGACGTGCTCGCCAGCGAGGTTCGTATTGTTCCGCGAAAACGCCGAAATACGACACCCTTCGGCCAAAAGTCTTCCTTCGTGAAGGTCTCGATATGTTGAGTTGGAACCCGCACCACAAACGAAGTAAAATTTACGCTGTGACGCGATTCCAGCTTCGTGACCCTCAAGTTGAATTTAACTTTCTTTTCTATGTACTCCACAACCTCCTCAGCCTTTGTGGAATACAACAATCGGGATACATACAGCAGCGTCGTCGGAATAGCGGGACGCAGCAGATGGTTTGGTCCTGTCGGGGCAGTACCGCACTGGTTGCGACAAGTAGGCTTCTTGCGTTTCCGCTCTACTTTAACGAAGCCGTCCTTGTCAGCTTGTCCTCTGCAATACGCCTTCGGTGCCGGGTTCGACTGGGTCGTCGGCACCTGTTCGGGTTGGGGCCTTGGTTGTTTAGCGGGCTTGGCGACAGCTGCTGCGTAAGCACGTTGAGGTGTTGACTTACGCGCGCTAAGAGTCGGCGTCACGAGCACAGGTGACGCGGGGCAGGCGGGGCGGGGGGTGCGAGGCAGTGCATTGCACCCGACGGCCGCCGGTGACGAGTCAAGTTTCGCTGACTCGAAACTTGACGTTGATGCATTAAATGCACCTCGACGCGTGTTTACGTTGGAAGCCTCGTGTGACCTACATACCGTGATAGTGTTACGTAAGTCCACTACCTCAGTACGCAGTTCACTGATGGTACCTTGTGAAGCTTCCAACTTGAGCTGCATCTCGGCCAGGCTGGCTTTTAAAGACGTTATATCTTTCAACAGCCTGGTGACGTCGACGTGGTCGAATGTGACGGGGGGCAGTTTCTGCAAATCCTTCGCCACAAAAGTCGGTACATCGTCTGGATCCACCTCCTTCAGCAGGTTGATGATGTCCTGCAAGCTCCTCGCACCCTTTTCGTCAATCCGGCGCGACGGCATCCGGTCAGCCCTATCGACTGACTCGTATAGCAGCTTCTTGGCAACTAGGACCTCGTTCTCCTTGAAGCTCGAGGTGCAAATCTGCATGATGCTGACTTCGTCCATGACATCCATCTTGTTTTGTATGAATGCCAGGAGCTCGTTAACCATGTGTTTTTGCGACAACATGGTGACGATCGCAATTTTTAGCAGCGGATTATACCGCGCCAAACGCGAAGTGGTATTGTAATATGAGGCGCGTCCGTTTCCAAACGCTCACAAAACAAGACTTTTAACTAATTACCAGCGATAGTAAACAAAACATTATGTAAATAATTATTACATTAAAATAAAAAGTAATGAATTAATATATTCGCTCTTTCGTAATTAGTTGCAATCTTATAAAATAAATATGGACCAACCATTATGTGTATAAAGCTTATGGAAAAATATTTAATTAGAAGTGTATGTAATTAACCCCACATTGTGTTAGTATGAGGACGAATTAATTTTCTGATAATGACATATTAGAGCGTACAAAGGACTGTATAATTGACTATGGGCAGGCGGAATCTCATAATTCTGATTAGTAGAGCTTTGAAATGTCAGTGTCACAGTAAAGCAATATGAACAATATAGATTGCTAGTGCAATGGACTGCATTCCTAATACTTTTGAATTTACCTAATACCATATACGAATCCAGTAAAATAGAAACGAAAAACAGACAATGATATGGATGGTTCTTCTCTATTAAAATATTGATTAGGTATGGCTCTTTTTCTAGCAGCAAAAAATTTTATCAAAATCAAAGGTTTATTCAGCTTTATCACTCGCAGAGAAAACACAAGAGCTGGTATTATTGTTTGAATGAAAATTCTACGAGCGTCAAAGGTCTGTCAGTCTATAAAACAACAACTAGACCAAACATTCCTAAAACGTTCATCAAAGGTTGAGTACCTACTGAAAATCCTGGAACACGTAGGTATCCCTGATACCTATGCTTCGTGATTAATTCCATGGCTTTGTTCGCATAAATGGTTTAATATTTTTATTCAAAAAGATTTATAAAGTAACTAAAAACCATCCAGCCATCGGTATAAAACATCGAATAGAGTTCTAGAATTCAATACCTATTTTTTTATTTATAAAAATTAATTATATGGATAGAAGTTTTTCTGATATTTTAAAAACAATCATGGCTGTTAATTTTTCATTGCTTTGAAATAAGAGTGAAACGTGCAAAATATTATTCGATTCTCTGTTTCTTCGGAATTATCAATCCGATTAAATCATGAAGTGCTTTCGACTAGCAACTCGCGGAATTTTATGCCAATAGGTTGTAGGTACTTTCAAATAAAATAAACATACAGTCGAAACAAAATTATTTATCACCAATATTAAACATGATATCGTCTAATCGACATAATAGGTATGTACCTATATTAAATCAGAAATACATCACTTAAATATTTCCTTCTGAGAGATGTGTGCCTCTTATTTCTTACGTCTATTTAGGCGACATTATTCGGATAAATAATATTTATAAGTCATATGAAAATATCGATGAAGTAGTAGAAATATGTTTGGTTCCATGTAAGGCGAGGGCGTCGAGGGCGAAGAGGGCGACGAGGGCGGCGAGGGCGACAAGTGGCGCAAGTTTCGCGCTACACCGAGCATGAGTTAAGCTCACACGAGTCACAAGTTGTATCGGCACGGCATTGACACCACCTACGTAATATTGTGACGATTTATAAGATTTTTCTTAGACGATCCCCTGATAATTGAGACAGTTTGCGAAGTATTTCATCCGGGATAAATGTTCGTTTTCTTATTTACTTTGCGAGTTTGTTACAGATTGTTAAGTATTGACAAACAAAGTTGAAATTGGAATGCAAACTTAATTTTTGAAATTTGATATAGATATATTTTATGAGAAGTATTTGGGTAAACCTATTGTATTATCTTAATATAATAAGTGAACAAAATTATTAGACAGAGAGTATCAACAAACTGAAAGTGTGGTATAGGTATCATTATACAGTCCGTTAATCCCAAGACTAATTTTAGAAACCACTTTATTACAACTTTTAACTAACGAAACAATCTTAAAGTATCTTGGCACAGCGTTTTATATTCGGTAGCAAGTCCAAGCATATCAGTCATGTTACTTATAAAACTACCGACAACTAGACGAAGGATTTTCTCGGAAACTTACCTTGAAGACTGTTGTGATGGCGCCCCAGGCTGATCACAAGTTAATGCAACTTTAACTTGCACCGTCATGTCTTAAACGAAACTTGGTCGTGTCTTACCTAATTACTCCAAGAGATCCATGTTTGCTTTAAGAATATTCGTACGTTGAAGTTAATTTATAATAAATTATATGTACTTAAACTTGGTCTTGCTATTTAAATAAGAAGATATACCTATTTTATGACAAGCAGAAAATGTAAAGTTAACCCAAGAAGATCAAAAGTTATGAGTAGATTCAGAAGAAGTAAATTACAAGCGCTGAAGAATATTAAATAATACAGTAAATAGAGAAATAACTATTATGTTGAAGAAACTGAAAATACTTAAAAGTTATTTATAATAATGTTCGCTTTTTCGCTCCCCATCATATCGCAAGCTGGATAATTTTATAACTAGTCTAGACAAATCCTTAGAGACGCTTAAAACATTTAAGACTGTCATCTTAATTGGTGATATAAACATCAATATAGCTCCAAACAATGTAGACTCTCACTCCGACATATACCTCAACACAGTCGCATCACACGGGATGCTTCCAGCTCACCTGTTCCCCACCCGTCTCGACAGTTGTCTCGACCACGCTATTATTAAAACCAATAAGCCTACTATAACACTAGTACTAAACTCTCTTATAACCGATCATGCTCCAGTGCTTATTTTTTGTAAGCCTAAACAGAGTGCTTCCTCAGCTCCTACACACCCTCGTGTCAATATATGTAGCTGCGTCTCTGCTTTAGAAAACACTGATTTCTCATCAATCCTTCACTCAAATGATGCCAACAAAGCGGCTAACGATCTAGTCAACATTATTTCTACAGTTGTTACAGATAATACCCGGACGTCTTCAACCCCTAGCAAAAAACGTATACTAAAGCCCTGGATCACACAAGGTCTTTTACGATGTATAAGAAACCGAGATAACCTTTATCGTAAAACTAAAAAAGCACCCGACAACCCATTCTTAAAAATAACCTATACTCGGTACAGAAATTTCTGCAACAATTTGCTCAAAAGATTAAAGCGCGAGTACGAACGCACCGAATTTCATAAAAACCGTAGAAATCCCAAGGCTACTTGGAAGCTGATAAAAGAAATCACAAATCTCCACAGTAACAAAACTTCCGCCAGTGAACTTTTGTCTTTATCTGTGGATCCATCTCATTCGGTCAACATTGTCAACACGTTCTTTGCAAACGTAGGTAAAAGACTTGCATACAATATCAATTCACCTCCTGACAAGCACAATACCATTTTAGATAATTCCCAAACTGATCCTCTGAACAGTTCCAATTCCAAAAACATGGCCATTTTCAGTACTGACATAGGGGAGATTGATCATATCATCCTTAACCTAAGACTAAATTCTGCCGTCGGTTGGGACGGTATATCTGCAGTTTTAGTAACAGCAGCTAGGCATATTCTTGTACCCATTATTTGTCATGTGTTTAACCTGTGTCTATCGTCTGGTGTCTTCCCTGATGTCTTCAAAAAGGCTGTGATTCATCCCATTTATAAGAACGGGGACAGAGGCAGTGTCAATAATTATAGACCTATTTCGGTTCTGCCAGTTATGTCTAAGATTTTGGAAAAAATATTAAATCGTAGATTACTTGGTTACCTCAATGCTCAAGATATTCTAATGGAAAACCAATTTGGATTTAGATCGGGAATAAGTACCGAAGACGCAGTTTTACAATTAACAAGCACCGTTACGAAAAATTTAAATGGTAAGTTAAAGACCTTAGCTATTTTTCTAGATCTATCCAAGGCATTTGACACTGTCTCTGTCCCTATCCTACTAAGTAAATTGGAGCGGCTAGGTATTAGAGGACTAGCTTTAAACTTATTCAAAAGTTACCTAAGTGGGCGTTCTCAGGTTGTAAAAATTGACAACTATATTAGCAAAGCAGAGTCTTTAACCTATGGGGTTCCACAGGGTAGTGTTCTCGGACCTACCCTGTTTCTTGTCTACATTAATGACCTCTGTAAGTTAGCTCTTGTTAACTCGAAAATCATTGTGTATGCAGACGACACGGCAATAGTAGTCCATGGCCCTGACTGGTCTCAAACTCGAAAGCATGCAGAATCTGCTCTCCGGATTGTCATGAACTGGCTGTCGATAAATTTGCTAACACTTAATCTTGAAAAAACCAAGTTTATTACATTTGCCCCAAGGAATTCTTCCCAACCAGATACCTCATATACCCTGAGTGCTCACAAATCCTGCTCCGACATCTGTCATAACAAATGTACAAAAATTACACGTACCAATAGTATTAAATACCTTGGCGTATTTATTGATAGTACGTTGTCATGGAAGGACCAAATTGAATCCCTGGTCCCTAAGGTCAGGAAACTAATGTTCGTTTTTAAAAACTTGAGATCTTCCGCAGATTTGCCCATACTGAAAACAGTATACTATGCTCTAGCTCACTCAATTTTAACTTACTGCATTACGGCTTGGGGCAGCTGTGGAAAGTCTCAACTCCTTAGATTAGAACGAGCCCAGCGTGCAGTGCTCAAAGTAATGATGCGTAAACCAATTATTTTTCCTACATCTACACTATACACCCTTTGCGGTATACCCACAGTCAGACATTCTTTTTTGTTAAATGCCGTTCTACACAAACATTCAGAACTGACATATGAACCTAGCCTTATTACAAAGAAGCGTAGATCTGACAGAGTCTGCATGTCCGAATCTACGAACCTTGAAGTTGTGCGAAGGCAATATTACTTTTTGAGTCCTGGACTGTATAACAGAGTTAACAAGGAACTCAACATATATCCTCTCACTTCACATAAGTGTAAGGCGGTCGTAAATGAATGGCTTCACAAATTAAGTTATGAAGAGATGGAGAATCTTTGTAAAGGTTAAATTATTGAATTCCGACAATCTCGTGTCTCCATACACCTTCGCTTATTCGATCACACGCATACTTACACACTTACACGCACCAACTCTCCCACACACACATACACACACACAAACACACACATACGCACACACTCGTACGCACATACACGCGCACACACACACACTCACACACCCACACAACTCACACACACACACACACACGCACTCACAGATATATTAACTGTGCTTCTATTAAGTAATGTATAAATTAAGCCCTTACTTATTTTTATATTTCTTATTTTAATATTTTTTGGTTTATGGGACGTTGACGCCTCTTGTATCCTGGAGGTGGGCGTAAATGGCTGCGACACAGTTATCTAACTAATGTGGCTGTTTTCGTGCACGTTTGTTATTGTTTAATTGTTTTTTGTTCCCAATAAAATTATTATTATTATTATTATTAATGTTGGTAAGTTGTTTAAAAGTTGTATAAATATTGAAAACATTTTAGTTTACAGAGGCACCTTATGTTTGGTTCATTACCTAGTCGACGTCGACTTACGTCATGCAATGTTCGAAACTTAATAAACTTTAAACAATACCCGGGAAGATGCGTTGTCAGAACTTCTAAAACTTGAAGTGAAACAGGCAACCGACGAAGTTACCCCCTATTAAGGTACACATTGTGTCTAATGTTTTAATAACGTACCTTTGAAACATACCGAATTAACCAAATAGCTTTTTGCTAAGCGTAAGACTTAATTTCATCAGTATCAAAACACTAGGCAAACAATAAGGAAATACTTCCAAAAGCAATCGACAGAAAAACTATCAACAGTTTTCACCAAAGACATCGTATTTTATTTCATTATAGCGATAGAAAACAAACATCTAATAGAAGTTTGACAAAACTCTCCTCACTAAGAATTAGTTTTCAAATCATCAAAGTGGACATTCCTGAGGTAAATAAAATGGCAGACGAGGAATGGAAGGAGTCTCAGAATTAGCGCAACTACTCACTAAGGATGGTACCAATCCTGATCTCTTTTGATCAACGAATACTTGAGGACTCACTTCGGAGATTTTGAAAAACTTTTCTTTGTTAGTCGAGTTGTTTGACCACTTCTTTCTTTGTTTCAATGGAAGCATTTGAAACGCTAAATTAGAAAACATTTTGACTGGCGGGTTACACGAAACCGATAAAGTTTTGGGTCGTATTTTATCGTCACAGAACCTTTTATATAAATTATACATCCTAAACTTCCTGTTTCCACAGTGAATTAGTCAGTTATTAATTTGTAAGGAATTGTTAGGATAGAACGTCGTTCAATTCCAGTTTAAGGCTTAAGTGCATTATTTTCTCCCTATATAATGTAGATCATTTTTTAAATTGGCCCATAAAGCGAAGCGGCTACCTGGCCAACGTAGAAGGAAATTTAATAAGGTACCCTCTATTTTATATCATGAATTATTTCGTAAAGAATATTTTGAATTGTATTAAACTTGAACTCTATATTCCGTAGACATAATTTATGCAAGTTTTTTGAATGTGAAAAAATGAAATAAATTAGAACTGAAAATCATTTATTCCGTCTCATTGTAAATAGAATAAATCTTAGGGCGCTGTTTTAATTCATAATGTAATATAGGCGGGTAAACCGTGCTATTCATGGGTAGTAAGGAAACGAATCCGAAAATAACTAAGTAACGAACATAAATAATTACACAGTAGCTAGTTCCGCGTAAACCACGCACGTGTTCAACGCATTGCGTACTAGGCGACTTGACTACAAAAATTGTGTAATTGAAAAATAACTTATCAGAACTTTAGGTCACGCTCCCGGGGAAAAAGTACCATGTTATTGCAAAAGATATTCTAACTCTGTACCTACCAAATTTCACCCAGATCCTTTTAGCCGTTCTAGGGTGATTGAGAAACAAATATCCTTTCCCCATTCAAACTTTCAAATTTATAACATAAATAAGTAAGATAAGATTTTTCATAGTATTAATAATACCGACCTATATGTACCATTATGTGATCAATTCTTTCTCATAATCTATCTTCTTTCGGTACAACATTAGATACAGAAATCTCATCCATTCAATGCACGTCCAATGTTTATTAACATATCGACCATAAACGGACGGGCGAGAATCTGTGTCGCATTTTCCAACTTTCCGGTGCAGACGGATTTTCACGGAGCCTTTTTTGCAGTGACGCACCGCAGGCTGTCTATTTTCTTTAAAAACGATCGATGGTGTTTACACAGCAAAAACGAAAATATAGAGTTGCACCCTTTTCAAGAGAGTACCTTTTGCTTTTAATGTATACCTGTGGATCATATAGAGAATTTAAATTAAATTACTTCGAACTCGTAATTCACATTGAAGTAGGTAAGAATTGTATTAACTCGTTGTGGAATCAAGGTAATATGTATAGAAATATTGCAATGATTTTTTTTCCTTCAATATAACGTTAAATATGCAGCACATACTATTTATACAGTCAAGGACCGTTGTAGGTAACTTTTGGAATACCAAAAAAGTTGTGAATCATATAAATAAATAAAATATAAAAAAATCTCCTATCCCCTTTTTATACAGTCCGATAAAGCGATACTATACAGAATGCAGCGACCGAACGAATGGAATGAATAACATCGCCGTACAATTTCAATGTTTGTATGTACCTCGAGTTTGTTTACCATACATCGGCATGAGACGAACCTCCTACGCATCGACAAGTATTTACACACGAGTCCAGTAAACAAAAATAAATACAAATAAACTTACATCATTTTGCGACACGGAAAAATGAATCTGTGACAAAAGATTAATTGAAAATCAATATAGGGACATACCTTCGCGAATTTATCAAAATACATTCAGTTTGCTTTGAAACGATAACGTCGGACCGAATTATACTGTCAGTCATGATTAATGTATACTTATGACACGCTTTATTGACTCTTCCGAACAAAGCTGACTAGGCAAATAAAAATATAATGCCCAGGTATCAGGGCCACGAAAAGGTGAGCAAATTTAATTAAATGAAAAGGTGATGATTTATTAGTTGCAATTTACATTAGTTGCCAATTCATTTGTGTGTTAATGCTCCATTATGTACCTACAGCATTCATTATGCAGATTTCAATGGGAGAGACGAGTCAGTTACATTTAAAGCATTATTTTAATTATTTGCCTTTTAGATATCTGAAATGCATATGTAACACTACTATAGCTTATTTATGTACAAGCATATATTTCAATGTTTAAAAATATAACTGTGAAAAATCTCGACTACGAAGTCCTTCACTTCGCGAGGTTCGACATAAATTTATTACTATGTTAACAGTCACTACCTCTGATACTGTAGTATTGGTCTGATTTATATAACCACGCGGCACGAGTAACGGGAGCCAATGATTTAAATGCAAATGTCGAGCAAGATACACAAACAACAGGCGTACGTATCAATTAGTTCGTTTTTAAGCTTTTTACAAATTCAGAGCCATTAATAGCGCTGGTTTATTTGAAAACCATTAGCGGCCCGAATGGATACTGTTTGAATCATCGATAAAATGAATGGCTGTCTTTCACAAAGTCCCGGTACAGGGGTCGAATGTGAAACGGATATTAAATGAACTTTTCAAAAAATGTATCTGCCCGGAATTAATTTTGTGTGTACAAATGTATATACGTTTTCAATTAATATGTCGACTTTTGTACCATATTCTGAAAGGTGAGGTTATATAGACCATAAATGAATAAATATATTTTTAGTTCTTACTTAGATATTAACTTCGGAAAATAATCTAAATAGACCTTAAATAAATAAAAAGTCGTAAATGGAGAAGTTAAAGGCGTTATGTTTACTCAAAATAATGCAAGTAAAATTATTATGCAAAAGGAAAAAGTTGTCAACAAAAATCAGGACATGATCTTTCAACTGACCCGTGAAAAATTTTTAATTACTCCCCCACCCGATACAAAACCGCTGAGAAGAATACAATCAACTTTGGGTGCGCAACACTAAATCAAAACAAACTTCAAACTAGATCCCTTTTACCAACTTTCTAAATAACGGCGAACAATCTTTTTCATTAAAAATCTCCATGAGCCTGATTATTAGGGAAGTAAAACGCCTCCGGTGGGCCGGACAGAGTTTGGGGATACCCGCTTTAGCCCAAGATTTTCGCGAGGTCAAACTTGGGAATGTTAACAGATAATTACGGGCAAGTTTTAGCTAGCACGAGACATTTAACAGATGCTTTATTCGGGAGCGCGCGGCCGCGAGCGCACGATGAATGCTAATGAGATCCCAACCCAAGCGAATACTACTTCTATAATCAGGACGATAAGCACCCGTTTGGCGTGGTTAACCGCCCGTTCTGGGCTTTCGGGAGGCGCCCGTTAACACATTTGGACTCGTGTCTAAGGTTAATTAGATTAGTATCCAACAATGCTACGCAGATGTTATAGAAAAACAGATTTACGTGTATATCTCAGAATGAAAATTAATGAAACTTTGGGATTTTGGAGTTAATGATATTTTATTAGATCAGAAAATATATCCTACGCTTTTACTTTTGATACGGTATACCTTGGTGATTTTTGGGTCAATATTCTTAGGTAAATTTTTATATTGCGTCATAAAGTGTGGAGGTGTTAAAGTCCTACCACATTCATCTCTATCCATAATCTGAGCATGTCTTCACTGTAATCTCTAAGATACCAGTAATTTACATGAGTTGTTGCAGTCATACATCCTTCCGCGCGTTACGGCCCAATTAATTTTATGCGGAAACGGATATTCGAGCAAGGCGCAAACGGGTTCATCACGAATAATTCACTGTCTACCTGCATGTGTGTCTGTTATTTATTATTCTTAGCTAAGCACGACAATATGAAGCTTAATTAAAATATATTTTTTTTCTTAAAACCATTTGTTATGTTTTGTACCTGTAATATATAACATTTTCTATTGGTGTGTCAAGTTACTAAGTATATTTTTCACCTGTACCTACCTAAGTTTTTTTGCTAGTAGTTTCTTGTTGAACTGAAATTTTAAGCAGTTTGTTTTTAGAGTCAAATAAAAAGGGTAGTCATTTTTCGTAACATTATATTGGCTTGCGTTTGCCTATAAAAGGTGATGACGAAGCCGATGATCGAGCACGGATGGAATTTGCAAACTTGTTAAATCATTCACGCGACGTCCTGTCTTGGCACTAGTCGCTATGCAGCTCATGGTATTTCGATTTTATTTAAAATGTATTATGAATGCTAACATATCAATTGTGTAATGATATTATTTGTGTTCCGATACAACATAACGAATGGAACTATAGTGCTATATTGAGTATGTTGACCTTCTTAAAAGCACTTACAATGACCTGCACAGATTTTATTACCCGACTGCCAACAAATGATTTTGTTTTTTGCCATTATTTTTTGGATCAAAATATTAAATTCTTGGGGAGAAGCCAGTTAAGAAACCACCCAAAAATATTTCATATTTTTAATAAGGATTTGTCATAGGATATAAAGAATATAGGACCCAAAAACCTTTCACTCGTTTTGAAGTATAATTTAGTGCGAAAGCTAATTAATTCCGCACAGGAAACGGAAGGGCAGCGGGTCGCATCATTAGATGCATTATGCAACGAGCCACGCATGCGTCTTGCATCACAATACTATGCCTTTGACGGTCTTGTCGTGACGTCATCCTACGAAAATTATTACATTGTAGCTTACATGGGTGCTGTATACTTTTGCTCCGGGTACATGCAAGATGATTTAATTAAAAAAGTAAAATATGTAATAATACTACTTTTATTAAGCAACCCTTATCATGTTTGAAATTAATTAAGGCTTTTTTTTATCTAAAATGAAAAGCTTTTTGGAGATTTCGTTAAATAACGTTACTAGGTAGGTACATCATTAAAAATTAAAATAAATTACCGAGAGAGTTTACTTTATATTTTACTACAACGTTAAAAGTACCTTCATACTTTATTTACTTATGTAATAAAACGGGCTCATTTTTTAGAGACGGTTAACTATTAATCTTTAAAAGTATTAACTAATTTCACGCTCGTTGATCACCCCGATCGCAGCTTTGTTTCAAATAATGTACCTCGCAACGGGATAAATACATGTTGCTTAAATCCCAACCATTAGAAACACAATGTTATTACCGCAATTCGTTGTTTAATTTTAGCTCCAAATGTTATCAACAACTGACTTTAAAATACAATATAAAAACCGCGTCGGTCTGGCGGCCTGGTATCTCTCACTCCATAATAGCTATCGCTGTAAATCACTATACACTTGTATCTGCTTGGAAAATTTATTTTTGAAAGCGACTATTTAAATAGTTGGGTACTAGAAGTTTACTTCACGGTGTACGAACATGCTGCGTGTATTGTAACCATATGTATCGTTGTTTGTTGGACAGTCCCGGCTTTCAAAACCCCATTTTTCCATTTGGAAATGGAACACGGGTCTTTTTGTGTTTATTCACGTAAAATAAGCTTTAAGCTAAATAATAATACTGAATCTCAACATTATTTTAGGGTCTAAAACGATTCTGATCATCAAAACAAATGTTGAATCGTCTTCCTGATTATCCATGGATCCATGGATGTCCTACAAGCTGTTGATGAAAAACTGTGCTCATACCTCGGAACGCACAGAACTGTTAACTACTTGCGTATAAAAACACAATAAATCCCCCCATGTAATTAATATTAATTCAAGCATAGATCTTTTTCAAGCTCTGATTTACTCCGGCACGTAATTCACGCACGGGTTAACATCTGCAGAATGCAATTTACAATAAATTATGTAGATATTAATAAGTGGGAAGGTTAAGGGTTGGAATAATGGTCGGGCCATCCATCGTTCGATAAATTGCGAGTGGAGACACACTGTATCCAGATTACGTGCTTCAATATCCGGAATAAGCCGACGGGCCCCGACGGGGAGACTATTCTCGACACTAATAGAATAAAAATTATGTCCCACTCATATTTAAAGGATCTATTTCAATCTGATAAAAATGATTTTCCATAAAATACATATATGTATTTATAGACATTTGTTTATTATACCTTCCCAGATGGTAAAACCACGCAGCAAAAGCTTGTTATTAAAACGGAGATGAACATTATAGGTGTAAAAATAATATATTCCATATAAAAATGTATTTATGTGTTGATAATATTTTAGTTAACATAAAATTAGCATAAAATCTTGTGTTTAACTACTCTGTATCTATAGAAAAGTTGCTATTTTAACGCTTAAATAAACACTAACAGCACGACGAACCATCGACAATACAAAATTACCCATACATTATTGTTTCCAGAGGAAATATTTGTAGAAGCGAAACCGTCTCCTGGTATCGCAAACAAAACGGGTTGATAATTAACGTACCTACTTATCCGTTTAAATAAACTGAGGATTCTAACTGCAAATTTGCTTATCTCGAGGCTACTCGACGAGAGAAAATTGGCAACGACTCCGTGATTGTTAAAGTATACATTTTGATTGATATATACCTACCTACGTGCTGAATTATTAAATGACGATGTTATACTGTGTAAATTACATTAGCTATTATTATTTATGCAGTATATTTAAATATCTTTTAATATTGTTTCATTAGCAATATATCACTTATTACAAAAATACCAGTGTATAAATGCCGGCAAATGTTCTTCACAATTATTTTTTGTTCCTAATAATATTTTAAAACATATAAAGGTACATGTAAATAGTATTTAATTAAAACTAATACAGAGCATATTCTCATTCCAACGTGCATCTCACAGTGCACACACTTCTAAAGCTGAAAGTTAAATTGAATATCAGTGAACAAATATCGAATGACGCAGAATTAACAATTTCCAAAGCATAGTTCACGTATCTCGCTAACGGTCTTTACAAAGTCAACGTGCAAATATTAGAGGAATCTGAGGGATCTATTTAACATTCACTCCTCAGCCGATAACAGATTAACGCCAATATTATCCGACGAACGCGACCAAACTGCAGATTTCGCTCGAACCAAACCTTAACACTTTATCCCCACTAAACACTATTACAAAGACCACATAAATTTATTCAGTGTGGATCGCTAATAAAACGGATAAACTTTGATTGTCATCAATAACGTCGTAAGTGAATGGACCGTACCCAGGGAAAACCCTTCCTATCTTGACATTACGTATCATAATGGCTGGATCCTGGCATAAATCTGTGGTGTAGGTGCAAAAGGAGATACATAGTTGATTGACAGAAGTCATGCTGTACATTGTATTAGAGGGATTGGCGCAAACTTAAACTGTCAGGCTCGTTACCAACTTGAATGGGTTGGAGGCTTAGCAGCGAGATCGCAAACTGGTACGTCTTTGATCTTCATAACAGCTAATTAATTGGGTAAGGAAAGCTAAGCCGAGTGTATTGACGGGCCTAGGGCCACTCGCTGTGACGCTGTTTAAATAACTTGAGGGTCCGAGATTGTTTAATGATTGCCTTTCAATACAAATTTTCGCGATAATAGGTCAACGAACGGAGGTCAACAATTTTGTTATTTACAATCTGATTAATCTGGAAATGATAACAGTTAGCAAAGCTTTGTTTGCGTATAATTTCGTTATTTCTTAGATCTTATTTCTGGCGTTAAGGTTATTTAACTACACATAATATTTGAAATGTTTGAACATTTTCCATTATTCAATACGAGATTTAGCTGTTTAAGATATCTTTAGATTTCTCATAAACCTTGAGGTATCGGTGACACATTGAGTGACATGAATGTTTGTGATCATGTTCGTTTATTTCCACGTATACAATATTCCTTTATTCATTTACTGTGATAGACGCTTTTAGATTTATAAATTCCGACTAAACAGACCAATAAATAGATTTATTGGATTCGAAACCTGTTTTATTTCTCTTTGAATCCTATCCGAAGCCTTCGTGATGAAAAACAAAGCTTACCTTACGTATCTTGTTTACGTAAGAAATACAATTTAAAAGGTAAGATATGATCGTAGGTATATACATCGTACACGTATCTTTTGTAAAAATCAAACAAGATTTTATTTACATTTTGGCTTATGGCCATTTGAAAGAATGATTTGGTTTTTCTTCTAAGTTCCCAACAAAACCAATGAAAGTTACAAAACGCTACAGTTAACAACATAGAACACTATTCTCTAGCATTAAGCCTTTATTTTCACCGCATAAAAATAAGCTCTGCGTAGTGCCACAATACGACTTAATAGAATAGGTCCCTCGGCCCTACAAACATGTCAGTTGTGTGGGACATAATTTTCACTGTGGCATCCGAGCTAGGACGCATACTGCATCAATAAGGGGTTAGTCTGTTTCAGGTATTCATGTAGCGTTTCTGTGGTACAATTAGTGTGACGAACCGTCTTAAGACGACTTCGAAGAATTCTATTGAAACACATATTGTAGAGTTTGAGGAAATGTTAGTATATTGTGTGGCGCTATAGAAGATAGCTATGGATAGATTTTAAGAATATCACATCACAAACTAAGGCAGTAAATGTTAATATTGTGTTAATTTAGTAATTTAGACAGCCCGGTTGGCTTTGTAGTTAGTGATCCTGACTTTCAAGCTGCGTGTCGTGGGTTCGAATCCCACCCAGGACAAACATTTGTATGCATGAATATATATCTGTTTGTTCTGTGTCTGGATGTAAATATCTATAATAGATATGTAATTGTATGTATTTAAAAGTATTATGTAGTTTATCAGCTATCTGGTTACCATAACAGAAGCTCACTTTGAAGCTTACTTTAGAATCAGATTGGCCGGGTGTGAAAAATGTCCCAGGATATTTATTTCTTCATTTAATAAAATGTTTTGGGTTATTAATAAAGCTTTTATAATAGGATCATATTTTAAGACGAGGAGGTTACATTGGGGAATGCACAGTGTTTTCAGGCAATCCGATTATTTGTACGTGAAACGTTGCAAATGTGTTACATTAAAGCAGTACATATATCGGTCGCACACGGTTATTACTGACAGGTGTTCGAAGCGCAATATGCTCGTAAAAACAACTACATACAGATTTATTATTTAAAATACTCTACCTACACCCATTGTCACCGCCAGTGTTTATATTGAGGTGGAACGAGAATATAAGCTTTTTTTATTATTTCAAACATTTATTTCTTTTAAATACGGTTTTAACTGAATTCAATTTTTTTATAAACCTTTGGCTACGGTTTCCTTTTACTATGCAACTTAGCCATTTAAACCCAGCGTTACTCGCATTGCGAATTTTAGTATAGTAATGTGTAATTTAGAACGTGATAGATACTTGCTGAATATGTTTTGATACAAGTGCCCTCAAATAAACAAATACCTATTTATCTCCATTAACCCAAACTATCATGCTAACAATTAATTGAAAATAATTAAACAATTCACAACAAATTTATTATAATCAAAAGCGAATTCAATAATTATTAATTACGTTGACCGTTTATGCGTGAAATTTTATAGATTAATAACGTTTCATAATTTACAGATGTGGTCGTGTTATAATCACAAGGGGTCTTTAAGGCCGTTTGATAGCACTGTCTATTACCTAACCAAACAATTGGCGTCGGCCGATAAGTAAGTTGCAAGCATGCGCGAAACCCGAGCCGAGCAAAGAACAGGCAACTTACGATTTGTAGGCTTAACAATTTAGGCTTAAGGTCCTACAGACCCTTACTGTGATAATGCCTTTAATTAAGGATTAGGTACCATTATAAGCTTGTTCCCTTAATCATATTTTTTATGAACTCTAGGTAAGATACCTCTGCTTATATTAATGTTTAAGGACTTTAGCACCACTTTCCTAAGAATGTTTCTGTAGCTCTGAATTGGTATAGATATGTTTGCTTAAACGACTAGACCCCTCTACGTTCCTGTTTATTCTGTGGTGCAGGTCGCGAGGATTTAAGTTTGTGTTGGACTTGCTCTTACATGTGTGTTCAGACAGAGCTTTGTTCACAGTATCACTTGTACCTTGGAACTTCGCCGATTTACTTGCCACTTAATACTGCTTACAGTTACTTGTTACTTTACATAGGGCATGTAAGTAAATTGTATGATTTAACTTTTGTTAATAAAACAAATGAGTTTGCGCAAGCATGTCTGCAAATGTTTCAGATGGTATTTGCTAAATGTGATATTTCTAATTCTAAATTAGTTAATATCAAAAAAATACCAAGTTGAATATAAATTAATTATTTCATAAAACGATATCCGATGGCCGATTAGAATATTAATATCATTTCATCAAGTAAAAACCCGTGTTACTAACGACCAAATAAAAAGCACTTTCATATGAATAAAACGGTAAAAAACAATATCAAAAAATGGTAAAAGCTGGTAAAATCAATAGATTTGATGTTTCGGTCACCCGTTATCGAGGCGTTTTATCGCGTTGTCTGATGCGAGCTTTCCAGTTCGACTTGATAACACGCTACTGATTAAAGATAACAGGGAATCGACGAAACAACTAATCTGCTTAATTTATTTGTCTATTTACTTGGCCTACATTAAACGTGAATGTACTATTGGAAACCTTGGGGGGTTCTATTAGATTTTTGAAACCTACTACGTAATTGTAGGTCTTTATATAAACTGACTGTTGGTAAACCTAATAAATAAATAAACTGAGTACCTAAGTAGTTCAGTTGTTCAATCAATATAACAACATATAATCGAGAAGTTGTAAAATATGAAATAAAAAAGCTCATCGATAGAAACAGTAGTATCATGCTCGTATATGTAATGCACCTGCGACAATTAACGCTCGGTCCAGTCCACACTTTCATTACACGCTTGCGTATCCCTGTATGAATCGCCATTCGTTTGGGCACTCGTTAAATAATGATAGGAATTTATATCGCATTTTTATAGCTGAAGAATTTTCGAATGGTCTTTTTTAAATCACAAAGCTACATTGGCAGACTCGTGAGCGTAATGAGAAATTGGGGATGAAACGTGGACTGTGATTGGAAACTGTATTGAAATAATCAGTGATTCTGAAAGAATTGATATCCCTACTCGCAGTTAGGAATTGAAAAAAAAATGGTTATTTAACTTTATTTACCGTTACCCTAGAATACAACCATTAGCAAATAAGAAATAATTTGATACAGTATTTAGATACCTCGGGAGTTGGCAACAATGCTATTTTATTTAGTCTACATGCTAATATAACTTATCTTGAGTAAGAAGATTACATAATGTTTAAAGCTTTAGGTAAATATTATCGTAGAAGTAGATAAATAAAGTGTAGGTACCAAATTATGTTGAAACTAAATCGTTTAATTCCACGATATGTACAAATTAGGCAACATCCCAATAAATATATCATGCACTCGTAAAATGGAGCACGAACCAGTTTGTTGTCAATAAATCCATCTCCACTCACTCGTAACATATTCTAAAGTTAACAGATAAAAACTAAGTTTGTTCGGTTCGGTCCCGACTCGAGGTTCGATTACATAAGACGTGGAAACTTCCTCTATTACCCCCTACTTAAGGGTACAAATTTAGGCGCCCCCTATTTAAACACTGTTGCCAAATACCGTCGTGTGTAAATTACACCGAGTGCGGTTTACACCCACCGAACATATGGGTACGTCGGATTTAGACGAGTGAAACGAAATAAATCTCGGACGGGAGTCGAGCGATTTATAAGCAACCGGTGATTTGTAAGAATCCTACTGGGACGGACTCGCAATTTGATTATACAGGAAAATAGGCCTGTAATTTTGCAATTGTAATGTTTAGTAAAAAACACACGTATATTTTGTTACGGCTATATTTTTGTTTTTGTTTTCTTTTATTTACCTATTTTGATTTATCATAGCTAACCTATGTACCAATTTTTATATATGTAGATATGTATTATTATTTTTATATTTATGAATGTTAGCTTATTTCGTATCATCGAACTTTCCGTAAACACCCTTGCATACATTATTTTCCATACATTGGACCAATTTTTGAAAGGGGTTTCATAAAATATTTGTGAAAGAGCACTTTCACCAAAAAAAAATAAGCTGCCATATTCTTTAGCTACCCCATTACAGGTTGATGTAATATGACCATTTTAATATTGAATTTTTCGTATATGTATAAGTCCTAGAGCGGTAGCACGGTGTCCCCAACCCCTCCCAGGTAGTCCGGGTACGGTTAAGTCCACCCCACAACACTGTCATCATTTAAGCCGCACATTAGTGAAACTTGCGTCGTTTGTACCGACACCTGGGACGCGACACACTACTCGATATTTTACTACCAGTATAAACTGGCCGGCAAAATGTAAATTTTGGCTTTCGCGCTCGAATGGCAATATTTCAATTTGGATTGCGTGCCGACTGCGTTTTGCATCTAACGCGAGGGAGGGATATTGAGAAAAATCTTTGTTTAGTTTAAATTTATTTTATAATCTGCTGTCGGTTTTTATTAAATTACCTATAGTTGATATATAGATACAATGTTGTTCAGTTGTATCAAATTTTTTTCGGTTACCTATTTAAAATCTAACTCATAAAGAATCTCAAAAACATAACAAAAAAAAATTGGACTAACTAATCTTATAAATAAAAAACGAAGAACCATTTTTACTAGGCACAAAAAGATTAGTAGTTATCCAAATCGGTGGCTATCGATCCGGGTACGCTCTACCTAAGACCTAGAGGGCTTTCTGAAAGCCTTACTGTTTGTACAACCCGATTCACAGCTTCACCGTCGAATCGAGACACTGCTATTCAAATGAAAACGCTCTGACACCGCTCCTAGATCCAGAACTACAATATTAATGAACCAGTTCATTTAAACTAACGAAGGTACCGTTGTTTGAGAAGACGTTGAAAAATAGCACTTCTACTTTAGTTTTTTGACGCTACGCGGAAGTTTCAGCTACATTAAGAGTGTTTCGAAATACTATGTAAGTTGGTAAATGTTGTTAATGTTACCTTTAATTAAATAGGTTAACAGAAAGATATATGAATTAAAAAAACCAAACAACGAACGCTTCAAAACAACATAAAACAAATCTGCTACTTACGCAGTTGTAAATGAATGAAATCTACGTGAATCTCTAACAACACCCACGTACCTGTAAAAAGGAAAATAAAAAAAATATTAAAATGAATTTTAACTTGGGCTTAAAAAAAGCAATTAAGTAAGCACTAAAATAAAACTTGCAGAATTTCAGAGAAAATTATCGCATGAATAAATAACTAAAACGTATCTAAAAACGGGAATTTAATTAAAGTTATTCGAAAACCGAAACAACATACCAAATTCAAAGGTTACCTAGGCTGGGAAACAAACCAATAGCAGCGCTGGCGAACCACGAGCGCGCCAGTTAATCGCCGCCAACTAGTGGGTAATCCTTTCGAGTGGTGTGCATATAACGACTGCATTCCGACCCGTGCCGCGCTCCGAACGCACAGCACAGAGTGAAATTGCGGCACTCGTCCGGCTCAAAGCGATGACGGGGCCGTATCATTGCATGATGTGCATCAGTAGGTACACTCTGCCTGTGTGAGTGACGACGAGTGTACGCCTTCACTACTTCTAATGCGAGATATTTGCAGATAGTCGTTTTTAAATTGGAATTTTCCAGAATGCTCACAAGGTACGCGAATATATCGATGTACCTACCTACGTTAGCTGGAGAATGTTATGTTTTACCGCGATAAAGCACGAGCCTTCTATCGAAAACAGGTTCGGGAAGGAATTTACTTCCATATTTTTAATTCAAGGCAGACACAGACGACTTTAGTAGATACCGATATATTTTTAGTAGATACAGATACCGCAAGTATTATAATAATACGATGTAAATTGAATACCTAGTGATTACCTTCACAAGACCTACGTCCGCGATTTCGATTCTAGTCAGTCTAGCGAAATGCATCACAATATTCTTTGACATTTGAATTCATTCGACCCAACGAATAGTAAATAATGCAGCATCACAGAGATGTACTCAATGGAAGGCAGAGAGCTGCGCCGGCGCCGCGTGCATTGCCCTCGCATACCCCCGCACCACTCCCCGTGCGGTGGTACAAACGCGACTGACTGCATTCCGCCGCGCTTCCTGACCAGGGCAAGTGCAGCGGCATTACGCTGCAAGTACATACCTCGCCCCCCGAGCCTCACTCGCACCTCCTCCCACACCCACCTAGGTTACCATCAAAGAAATAACACAAAGAAACTCTCAAACACCAACACACCATTCGGTACACATAATCACGTAATTCGATGAAAATGTGTTATCAATGTCTTTTGATGTCTGAAGAACGCCTATGCCCCTTTTAATATAATCATAAAATCTAATATTAAAAAGAAAAATAAACGGCAACCTCCCCGTTCGTCGCTCACCCTCCCTGAGAAAGCCCTTTGTAATCTAATGCATTAAGATTATTAGGTTGTTCTGACATCATCTTATTTCTTTAAAATTTACTGGTATCGCCTTTACTACGAATTTGGGCTCGTATCTTTACGTTATTAAAGATGATCGATAGAGGTTTTCCTTCCGTTATATACCTTTTTTGTACACTTTGCCGACTTGCTACATCTCTAGTTAGAAATTACGAAAAAAAAATCAAACATACACTAATAAAAGTAGATGAAAACGTGAACTAACAAACGTTGATTTACAGCGAGTTTTCAAAGCGGTCATACGTTTTGCGTTCGATATAAGATATACATAACTCAACCCGGCCAGTTGGATGCAAAGCAAAAAGTATGGAAACACCCGGTAACAGTCCGCCTGCTGAAAGCGTTTTCCATGAGGCTTTTAAGCGCTTATCTTGGGAATGATAGCCGCGGCCGGACGCTGAAAGGCTGTGACGGCAATTTGCTTACATTAGAACATGCCCCGTTTCACCATCGGGCTATATGAAAGCAAAGGATTTTTCTGCTGCAATTCGTATGCTTTAGCATTTTTTTATTATTACATTTCATACATTTACTATTCGCACTATTGATTTGTAGCGCTTTAAAGCTACTCGCAGTGAGCAATGAAGTATTCAGTTACGGGCAGTTTGGAATGTTACTGAATCGCTAGTTAGTTCGGACCAACTGGGTATTAAATTGTTTTTAAAAACAATCGCAGGGGAAAGTTTGAACTCAAAGTAACTATGTGTGCATTTATTTACTCGGTTTTTCCATTAGGTTTGATGAAATAAAATACACGGTACCTTTAATTCAAAGTGGAAAAATATAACCATTGATTAAGCTTTACGATTACATTGCATTTATATACATGGTTTGACTATGATCCGGATGGTAGTTGATAATTGTCTCTAATAATTAAGATGGTTAAAGCATCGAAGATAATTTGTAGATCACCCATTAAAATTTTACGGATTATAAAAGCTTTTAAAATGTTCAAGAGTGCGGTGTCCGTAAGGCGTGTGTTTGTTTTCCCCGGCTATTTCTGGACATGCGCCGCTATTGTTTCATGAGTTATAGCCGCTCACTAGAAGGTTAAGCAACAAAACTACCGTGGCTTCACACGAAATGAAAGTTAAAATATTGTACAAAACCAATATTTTATGTTTCGGACAATTTATATAAAATTGTTGAAACTTCAAAGAATTTAGCGCTGCGAGTAGCTTCCACTTGCAGTGTTTATGGACTTCACCAATATCGAGGAGAATGAGTAATATTATTTTCTGAACAATATAACGGAACTGTCATATAAAAATTGCGGTAAAATGTTAAATTTAGTGAGAGCCGCAGAAGATTATGCCACGATAGTGCTCTTAATGTAGATCTAAATAAAAAGATATATCCACTTTATGTATCGTTACGTAAAAATCATTCGGACGGGAAGCCTGCGGTGAAATAAAACGGCATGCAAGTAGAAATAACCGAAATATTGCTTCCAATACATACGTAAATTTCACTAGGCACGCTGTTCCTTGCGATTCAATTGCGACCGATAGTTTCGATATCGAGATCGTTATTGCTCCGCCGTAAACCAATATTGCCGTTAATGGTCGCCCATTTGAATGTTTATACAGGTTTTTCCCCGATGTTGTGAGTGGAATTTTATAGATTTGAAAATATTACATTAGTGGCTTCAGCGGGTTTTGATATTATTTCAATTTGAATACTTCAGGTGGGATGATAAGCGAATCCTTACATTCGTTCGACAAAGATTTAAAGGTTTTATTTATATGTATCTAATTTGTTAACAATTACTTCATATGCGAATCGGCCTACATATTTATAATGTTAAGCATGTATTTAGAAAGATATTTAATTTATATTTACTCCCTATTATATAAAACTGATTAGGTTTCGACAGTACAATTTCTACGAGCACTAGACTATTTTTCTAGGTATTTGTGAACTCCGAACGCTTTGAAACTTCTACCCCTTATTTACTTTCTCACAGGTAAAGTTTATAGAAAGTCAGACTCATACTTTTTCAAAAGAGCAAGAAGCTATCCATTAGTAGGTGAGTACAAAACCTTCTAATGGGTACATAAATCTGTTAGCAAATCTAAAAATAGAAAGTATATTATCCTTAACTTTAAGATTTAACGAGCATTTTTGGGAATTAAATTGTTTCGGATATCGATGAGAAATACTTTTATACATTAAACAAAAGTAAAGTCGAAGATCTATCGCTCGTATACTGGCCCACTAAGACGAGTAAGTAAGTAGGTAGAACTGTTAGTATAATGTTCGTCTTGAGAAGGACTGCTACCATAGGTACCTATTTCTGACGGCGCACTTGTAAATCTACTCTCGGTTATAAAAGCGGACGGTGAAATTGAAGCAAGAACTCAGAAGTGGCTAAGAAACAACTACAACGTATTAGTAACATCTTTGACATAACATAGTTTTCTGTCAATGATATTGTCTAATATTGCCTTATTAGGTATCTATTTATATATAGGCATATAATAGTAATAATTATTTACGGAATTGATTTATCGTCCATCATTATCACAATGAAGTAAAAAATACCTGATATTAAACCAAAAGGTAATACGCGAAGTATAAATGACGAGGTAAACGAGCTCTCTTGTCAAGGCCACACGTGAGCAAGCTTAATGGAAGCTAAGTAGCAAAATAAAAGAAAATAAAACAGATATTATTATCTTCGATCTCCATTAAGAAGCAAATCTAAAGTTCAGGCCTTCAGTTTTTCATATTGATAAAAAATTAAGTAAGCAGATTATGTTTGAAAAAATTCCGATTATTCTAGCAATATTTAGCAGGTCGTTCGTTCTTAACGCTGCTTTATTGTAGGCTTTCTTTTTCATTTGCCATTTACTAAGAGCATTATGTTATAAAATTCTCAATATCATTATTAAATCTACAAGGGAGACGTAACAAAGGCATCAGATTTTTTTGTGGGTAACGACAAAAAGGAGGTTAAAGTTAATAAGCTTATGTACAAGCTTCCTCTTTTATGCTGACCTGAACCATATTTTTCATTACCTGCATCACAAAGAAGATTTTTTTCACTATACTTTTCTTCTCTAGTGACATACTTTTTAATATAAAAAGACACCATAATAGGTCTTCGCTGTTCCTTTGTTTCAGAATCTGACAATTGTTATATATTAGAGGGATTATTGTCGTTGAAAGCAGGAACGTAGGTTTCGTTTTATTAAGTAGAGTTTCAGTCTAGAAGTAAAGGCTATTCTTTTAAATAATAATTTTATTCTAAGAATCTTTACCGAAGTCTATTTCGAAACATTGTCTACAACTTGTAAAAATCGGTTCGGCACTTGAACGTGGTCCCAAAAGACATTATATAGAAATCGTGAGAACGATGCACAGAAACCTAAAAGAATTTCGTCTCAGCATGGTGTCTCGAACTTTGGTCGTAAGTATTCCCTAACGGTGCTACGTAATACTCCGTAATATTTCGACATATTGCATTGAGTTTATGTGTTGATTCTGTTAAACGTTTAATACCAACAAAACATCATCAAGATTGTATTTCCCCGAGCAAAACAAACAAATTATAACTATTAACGCGGCGGGTTGAATACTGTCTGATATTAATATTTCCGACGAGAACCTCGGGTTTTATTCAGCGAAATTGCAGTTAGAAAGATCCTATTAATGAACGTCCCGGGGTCCTTTGTCCAGCGCCGGAGCATTTCCTGCACAATCGCCCTGACACCGAGTAATTAGGGAGAAAAATTCGTTACTCTGACGTCCTAGTAAATTTTAGTATTGCGGTAAAATATTTTTATAATTTGCCGCGGTAAAGATGTCTCTCTATATCTTGTACTAATCGACATTATTATGCGTTTTATGCGTTTGATTTCGTAATTCAAAGTTCACATAGCCCATCAAATGTTATTTTATACCTGATAGATTAAAAAGTCCGATCCATCGAATATCAAAAATTTACGCTGAACCAACTATCCAATAGAGAAATACCAAATGCAAATATGCCAACAATTTATTAAGCCTCTGTCAATAAAAAACCTCAAACCCAATACACACGCATTCGTTCGCAGCCGCACAAACGTTGGTGTAATAATAACAAAAGAGTATCTACAAATAGTGTCGAGACTAGTTTTTTTTCCGCCGACACTTGAATCTACGGCCGTTCCGGTTTGTAAGTCGGCACGATGACCTTATATTATTTATGGTTTGGCGTAAATAGTGGGACGTAGCGATATGGAGCTACGTTAGGCGCATGTATGACGCACGTATTGTGTCTGTGACGGCATTATTTATCAGTACAAAACTGAACTTTACATAGACCGTTTTAGATTTTTGTTACGTCATGTTTGTCAATGTTAGCATAATTCTTTTTTATCGAGTTATTTAATTTGATCGAGTTAACTATACAGTGTGACATCTATAAGTCACAGGGTAACCTAAAAAATTTTAATATAATATTAACAGTTATAAGAGCCGACAAATAGGGCGACAGACCATATTTGGTGGTTAATCTGGGAATCTACTTATCTACTATATTCAATAGAGTTGTTAAATAATTTAGGTTTATAATGCAACCAACTGTATTTTTCTTTCTAAAACATTATTGTCTCACATTACCCTTTTCATACTCTTTTCAAAATTTTTGGATTTTTTTTTCTAATCGCTGTCGCTTTTCGCAGATGCTGTATAATTATAATACAAATTTTCTTTAACACTCATGATGACGCACCTGTGGGCCTCTCGCAATGAAGGCATGCTGTTAATATGGCAATAAAAATGACCAGTCTGATGATAGCATTCTTTATGCCTTAAATCATATGCAGACCTGATAGAAAATATGAGACATGCAAACCTAGAAACAAATGTGGTTTCAATTTGCACTTGGGAGTCAAACTTGTTAGGAAATTAGTTCATGTTTCATCGATATTATAATGTGGGTCAAATGACATAAATTAAGGCTTCGAATATTATATGTATTTATAACAAATACCCCTATGTGATGTATCATACCTATTCATATTTCAGTTAAGATTTTTATTACAGGTGAAAACACCAAATATTTTTAGATAAATAAATAAAGATAATATAGTCCGTTTTGTAGTCTAGTGGCTAGACTAGTTTATTTTTAAATCATTTCGTGAGAACACTAACGCAAGCGAGAGCACGCACGCGCCTATGAAAAAAAACCGCTCACTATCGTCGGCGTCGCCCGCCCTAACCACAAATAGTGGTAGATAGCTATTTAAATTTCACGAAGGGAAAACTGCACGCAATTTTTACATTTTTAAAAAGAAAATTAGCAAACGTTTAATTTCGCCGTTTGTATAACGAGGTTGTTTCAACATTTTCGTCTACGTTAAAAATAATAAACTACAGAGCTTTAATTCCACCCCTTCCAATTTTAATTGTTTTAAATGTTACTTCTACGTTATTTATGGTGAAAATATTAGTGAGCGTAATATTGCTTTATAAATAGTTTGTGATTCAGTACAAAATAAAAATGTATGATGCATCAGCTCATACGCTCTTTGAAGTAAATGTTTGGATAACCAAGCTCGAATTGCCTGCAATAGCGAACTTTTAAACAATGGTCACGAATACAGTATACTATGAGTTATTACAAGTCATTTAATCTTCGTTTAAATGCGAAAATATAATTAATAGTTGAAAAAATGCAACAAGAGAAAATCTCAAACTGGCGTTAAAACTGAGACGGTGAAACTCGAGAGCGTTTATTAAACGGTCACACAACGTTAAGTCACATCACATCACGTGCCAGAATCTTTCCTTTGCATCACTAATTGATTGTTGATTTGGAATTAATACAATCATTAGATGTAGTTGTATGAACGCAATTAGGTGCATAGTTGTGTGTAGCGAATACCGTTTCGCGCGGTCGCACCGCGGACGACTTTCAAACGAAATTGCGGTGAAACTGATATAATGGCGTGCGCGCACCACGCGATGTTCGACTTTTAACATGATATATACAACCAAACGTTAATCTTTTCATTAATTGTATTGCATTTTCTGAACTAGCTCCTTAATCGGACACAGTAAGTACACACAAGTATGTAGGTACATTTATTATTAGCATCACAGTTTTCTGCGATACTAAGTACCCTTTGATATGACTTATGTTAAGCTTTTATTACTTAAGCTTATTTAATAAATCCATGTTAATATACTTTACTGTTTTAACCCATTTACGCCCAAATGAAACTCAGTGGTAAATATATAATTTTTTTATTGTGAACAGCTAGAAATAAGCTTCCAGAACACGAAAATGTAAAAAAAATAAAATTATTTAAATACTATATATAAAAAAAATTGCCGTCCTCAAATGGGGCCAATGGGCTCATGCAGTATGGAAAAATCCAAACATGTTTTCTCAACACATAGTGTTTTCGAACATTTCGTACACTCCCAACGCTCTTTTTATGGCATACTGGACATCGTAGCTGTTGAGTGAACTTCTGGAGATAGTGTTCTTCACCATAATTCTGAAAACTTGGCATCAATGAAGCGGTTGGGCGAGAATTTTGGGCGTTATTGAGTCCTAATAATGACTGGCAATAAAGCGTTGAAACTGAAGCTGATCTAGCTTTGTGTCGTTGGACAGGAGATGAACACGCCATGCACTGGCAACTGTCGTGCAGTAACTTCGATAGACGTTAACGTCTTCGATAGACGCAATGGGCTCGTATGTTGATTCGCACTTTCGCCAACATGGTTTTTCGACCGACGCGGCGACGCCCTCAGTCTCTTGAAAAGGCTCCTCGTAACTGGAGCTGATGTAGCTTTGTGTCACTGATCAGGAGATGAATACGCCAAGCATTGGCACCTATCGTGCAGTGGCATTACCTTCGATAGACGCAATGGGTTTGTACGTTGGTTCCCGCTTACGCCAACATAGTTTTTCGACCGACGCCCTTAGAATCTTGGATCCTAAAGGCTCCTCGAAACTGGAGCTGATCTAGCTTTTTGTCACTGATCAGGAGATGAATACGCCAAGCATTGGCAACTGTCGTGCAGTAACATTATCTTCGATAGACGCAATGGGTTCGTGCGTTGGTTCACACTACGCCAACATGGTTTTTCGACCAATGTTGGCGCACCTTAGTTTCTTGGATGCTAGAGGCTCCTCATCGCTGTCATTCTAATTTCCTTCATCTTTACGAAGAAATACTTCTAAGGTACCTACCTACATCTCGACGCATGTTTATACTACTTAGAATATTGTCATAATCCCCTTCTTCCTCGTCGTAAGGGCAAGGTAAGAGCACTTGTTTCAGGAGGCAGCGGCAGTAAATCTATCTCCGCATTAGCATATTCTTCACCTAACACAGCCTTCACTGCTTCCTGAAGCCCGTGGTAATCATACCGAACGCCGAATGTCCTTCTCCTCATTATTTACTTGTGATTCACCTGTGGTAAAATTAGGCCTTATGTGCCCATTGGCCCCATTTGGGGACATTGGGTATTTATAGTAAAATTCAAGTACAAAAATACATCTTATATTGATTTTTATGCATTATTTATAAAATTTATAATATAAACTAATATTTATAGAAGAAAAAACCATAATCGTAAAGTAAATAAATAACTTATGACATACTTACTTTTTCTGGTAACTCCAAAAAAAAAACTTGCACAAAACAGATCAATAAACCACAATTATATGCTTGTAAACTGTAAGTTCTATTTTTAATTATTGAGGTGCACTATTATACTATATTTATTCACTTTTACAAATACTAAAATCATGTATATTTTAAAGTTATGGGTATTTTATATGGCGTCCTCATTTGGGGCCGGAGGGCGTAAATGGGTTAAGTACTTTCAAATAAACATCTAAATATATCGTTTCTTGCTAATTACAAACATAATTGTGTAATTGTTGGTACTCTAAATGTGACTTATATACCTATGTGGGAACGACTACAAATTAACATTATAGTACTTATGAGACCAATTACAATCTCGTAATGTGCTTGTACATAATTGACTAGTCGAACCATTAGTATAATAATATTCTTGAGAACACCTGTCCAATATTATAGGGAGATACCTGCCATGCCAGTTAAGGTCCAAGGTCCAAAAGACATCACTAGAATAACCGTTACAAATAGCAAGTTTTATAGAGTGTTATATGAAAAAAATATGCATAATATAATATGTCTAGGTTCACGTATGGCGAATGCCGTTATTTAGACCCAGACTTCCTTGAAGAAATTTAGCATGGTAATGGTACTTGATTCTTCGGAAACATTTTGCGGCCCGTTATTTAAACGCGGCTCTGAATATTCGTACGTGACGTAAATATTTATAAACGATTTTATTCAATTTAATATTAGTATTTGTATGACGATGCCCGATTCTTTCCGAGTGCTTTTGTAGCGTTCGGAAATCACGAGCTGCATTGGAATTTAATTCAGTAATTTTCACTTCCCTGCAAACAATTATTTTGCAACGTATACAATTCATCACTTAATTAAAATCAAATTATCTTATATCTAGAATCGTCCGGTAATCATGTGTTGATTATTTTAATAAATTGAAAATTATAACGAGCGCTTTATATCGATGAAAGGCGTTCGCAATCAAAACAGACAGGGTAAAGTTTCCAATTAGTATGATTTATTGGAAGAGGAAAGAATTTCGCGTCTGCGCTAGCATCTACTGTTGGAATCAGATTTTCAAGCGAGTATTAAAATAACATAAACACACCTTTGACGGGTGGTCTTAATGAGAAAAGTTTAATACGACTTCCATTTAAGTCAAACTTCTGTCATCAGCGTTTACTTTGGTGGCGGGGAGCGACTAGCCAGCCAAGTACTCCGGATGCGAGATAAGCATCTCAGTACAAATGTAAACAAAACTTATTCTATTATTGATTGTGGACGGGACGACCGCTCTGTTCGATTTCCGCTTTTCCTAACTTCTTTCGGGATTGCATTCGAAATCGTGTTAAAAGTTTACATTGACGAAGTTCGTTGGCGGCTCGAGTTAAAACATTGTTTCGGTTTAGAATAACAAACTCTGATCAGCTGGAAGCTGAAAGCGATTTCGAGGTTTTATGTGTACAATAAAACGTTTTTAATACAATGACCTTTTCCTTTCGAAATAGAACAATGTATGTTCTGAAATCTGTTAAATCATCCAGTTACGCTTTTAGAACGCATCGATGATGTAAGAAATATAGGTGGAATAAAGTTTACGCGCTTTACTAATCTCTTATAGGTAGAAGTGGTTAAAATGTTCCTTAAAACTTTACAGGAATTTGTAACACTGAAGAAAGTGCCAAAACTAGATCAATTAATTTCAATATTACCAAGGGATCAATATACTCAAAGTTAAATTCACCGCGGAGACGTTAATATGCTTAACTTATGCGTGCGAACTTCAACTTCTCTATAGTTACGATCGAAGTTAAACAAGTGAGGACACTTAGTGCGCCTATACATTCGTGAATAACTCTTCGTTAGATGGTATTATACAATAAATAATGGTTATTTATTCGTGTGTGCGTGAAGTTATGATCTGTGCGATACTCGTGCCGCATTCAAAGCATGGAGGGCGCGATCGTATCGCCATACATTAGTCGGCGGCCCGAGAGAGTTATTATCAGATCCGTTTGTTCGTAACTTTGCCAGCGATGTGCTCTCTGCTCGTGGAAACTTATCGGGCGAGCGCTCACGGCGTATGGTGCGTTGGCGTTGGCCGCCGATAAGCGGGAAGCGGTGAGGTGAGGTAGACTTACCATGTTAGAGAGCAGCAGGCGATGATGTTTACCGAGTTGGGGGTCTAGGCTTTGGAGCGGGAGAGCGAGGGGCAACGGGAGAGGCAGTGGCAGTTGGAGCGGGTGCGGGTGCGGAGCCGGCTGCAGGAACAACGGTGGGCAGCAGGCGCACGGCGTCACGTAGGACACGCACCCGAGCTGCGGCGGGAACAGCGTGCCGGCGGCCTCGAGGAGGCCTTGCACACGTCTCTCACGACCGCATCCGCGGCCGACCTCCCGAGCGTTCGACGGCCACGCGCGCCGCAGACTTCCCGATACCGTCTCGACCGTCGCCGTCGAGTCTCCGGCTTCCGTGCGGCGTTGGCCGTTGAGATCGTACTTTTCGCGAAACGTTCAAATTAACGCGGGAACTGTTTAAAGTTCTCGAGTGTCACCTGAAGTACGGTGAAAAGTGTCGGAACTCAAGTGCAAAGGTTCGGGGAAGGGCCGGGTCACCGCGAGGGAGCGGGAAACTGAGCGATCGGGAAAAGCGAGAAACGGCGCACAGGACTCGCGAGAGTGTGGAGAGAGTGGCGGCGTGCACGGAGCACAAGTCGCCAGGCCGGCGTGTGGCGGTGGACTGAACGGCGAGGCAGGTGCGCGGAGACGCGCGGAGGGCGCTGGGGGCGGGCCCACCTGACTCACCTGGGCGCCTGCGCCGCGCTCGCTCAGCCTCCGAAAGTGCTCGCCACACCACACTACTCGTACAGCGACACCGTGTACTCTCTACGTTACTTTTTCAAACATCACTGATGCATCACTCACTATATTGCAACTTACTATCATGGAGTATATGTCAATAAAACTTTACTGATTTACTAACGCAACTTTTTTGATTAAAGATACATGACACAATAAATTAACTACATATAGAAATTGATTTTAAAACGAGTTTAGAATTTTATTTGAAATACACAGTAACCTAAATGTACAAGTTAGATACAAATGTAAATACAAATACACAGGTAATTATGTATAAAAAAATATTTATTGTAATTATACCCAACGACCATGAATACTAATGAACCTTTAGTAAATCACCAATATTACCACGGAATTATAACAGAGAGTAAAAATATTTATGCAACCGCCGCCGTTATAATCCTAATTAATTTATCTGTTTTCACAAGATAAAGCCGCACCGTGTCCATTAATTGAACCGAGCAGCTTTACAAAGACTCCCCTATGTATTCACATCCCAAATCATTACGTTGGTAATGAAAGTGATCATAACAAAAAATTGGCGCCTCGGCGACTCGCAAATAAGAAGGTATTATCTAGCGGAAATCTCAAGCGGGATAACTAGGATAAATCGCATTGATCTTAGAGGTCCGGCCTTGTCGTTAGAGGACATAAGACAGGACCCCCAATGTAAGCTCATTGTACACGCTTAGAGAGGATTAGGCACCTTTTAACGTCGCGCACTATTTACTTTTAGAAGGATCTACCTTTCAGTACTCGAGAGACACAGATTAGTCGCGTCTCGTTAGTGGCCAATGTGTAAACAAAACAGGGATTCAGGTATATAACCTTTAAAACAGATTTAATAGTCGCACGGAAAATGTTCTTGTGCAAGCAATTTGGTAATCCTAATGAGCTTTTGTGCCCATGTTGATCGAATAAAATAAAAGGTTCGTAATCTCTATCGTTAAGCTTGAATAGGTTAATTGATGTCACTTCACATGGAACTGATGATCAACTTGCAATTTTGAACAATTTTCTCACACTGTTCTTTGTGTCTTGAACTTTTGTCAACATACAGTCATTTTAGTGGGGTATCTTTTGTTGACGCAACATGTATAACGGAAATAACGTCCAAACTTCTATAAAATATCCATATTAACTATGTCTTCAAAGAACTTTTTATAAAAACCATTTCCTCTTGGAAGTTTATATTTCCTATGGCAAACTTTAGGTTATTTTTTCCAAGTGGCTCTCTCTTCACGATATTTGCTCAGGTTTCTGGAATCCTATTAGATTTGCATGATTGCTCATATTTCAACGCTAAAATAATATGGAACTAGATATCTAGCTTAGCAATAGGTTTCTATGCTAAGCTACATATTTAGTTCGTCATTTCCTGTTGGAAATAAGGCATTAATTACGTTCTGGTGTCAAAGTACTGATTTTATTTATTAATAATTTCTCGTTAGTTAAAAGGTTAAAACTTAATTAGAAATCTCGGAGCTTCTTTGATATCATAAAATTTACTACCAACCTAAATTATCAAGGCAGGAAACTTAATAAATTTAGTAAAAGATCATAATCAAATTATTTGTACAATATTCAGTCGTTTTCAAATTGAACTGAATAGAAATTAAAGCATTAATTTTCACAGTTGATTTATAGTTAATTTTGTCTTATATCGACATCATTGTTTGTGGAAGCTCCTTATATAACGACATACGGTATTAGTACGAAATATTAATACTGAATTCAGATAGCTATATATTATTGTGTAGGTAATATTATTAAGAAAACAATACAATGTCTTATATAATATTCAACAAATCAACAGATCACAACGCATAATATATATAATAGGATACAATAATCCCTTTGATGATTACTCCGTTCGTTACATTCCACATTTGACAGCATAAACCTTTATACAAGTAACATATTAGAGAAAACGATTAGAGTAACGCTGTTTCACGGTATAATCTACCTTGATCTATCATATAAAGTAAATACAGTACCTAAGTACATAACGTGTAGGCACATTCAATTTAGATGATATACTTTACTTACTACATTAGTAGATTCAATGCTTTTGTAGTAGGTACCTCTATCTCAATCATTTACGTATGGTTGGATTCGAAACGCTAATTCAGACTTTAGTCTTTAAAATAGGAGTTAATTCGCACATTAACGAGATCAAAAGCACATTTATAAATGATTACCGACAATTCAATATCTAGAGCATAGCCACCGGTAGAGGCTAGTCCGGAACATGACAGCTTCGCTTCAGGCAATGCGTAAAACCAACAGCGCCTGATTTTGATAGTATTAATAATTAATTCTCGTCATTGTACGTACAAGGTAAGGTAATTAGGGAATGTGGTAATCTGACATGTGTTTGAAGACTCAGTGATTCGCGAGTCTACTCGCGGCGGGATCTTTAGTTACACGTAATGAGATTAACGCCTTGGATCGTGAACGATGGCGGTTACATACCACACTATTACTGGTTGAGACGTGATAAAAATACAATCCGGAATATGTACGAATGTAGGCTACGTACCGTAACTAAAAAGGTATTTATAGTAAAAAAATCTTAGGATTTCTAAGTTGTACTAGATTTATTAGAACCTGAAAGTTAGGATGGTTTTTATGGAATTTTAAAGTTATTGATTAAATTGAACCTATTATGAATAAATTGTAGTATATTAAGTGTCTGAATTATTTTGAATCGAATAATTCGAATAGTTTTCTTAAAATATTTATTCAATATTCTTTTTACCAGAGATGATTTGAAATGTACCTATTATGGCCGTTTTCATCTATAAATCACGCACCAATACCTACCAAACTAGTTTAGAATCGCTTCGATACCTACAGCGAAACATGCACAATCAATTACCTCCCACTATTCTAAGCGTCTATCCCCCTCTTGAACGAAACTGCTCTTTCGCATGTGTGAGTCATGTGTACAAAACTAGTTGTTAGAATGTGAGTGCAAATTCCTCAGTTCAAAGTTAGAGGCTGTATGCCTGCCAGGGCCCCGGTCGTTGACCCGTGCGCGCACGCCGCCAAGCCGTCTACGAGCCGTATTATGTAACGTGACCTTAACATTGAGTTGTGCCGACTGTGGGAAATCAGCCTTATTCAGAATGGTGATTGTAATCCGTGTCAACGTTTATGGTATACAAAAGTTATGACAACGTTATTGCGCACATTTCCGAACTGGAGCTCCATAAAAAGCTCGACTGTATGATTGGATACAAATATTTGATTGTTTTATAAGTATTTAAAAGCGAACCTTGAAACCGGCGTTGAATAAAACTACAAAGAATAAGGTACTCATGGTCGATTGATAGCATTTTCCACATGCTTAAATGAAAACATATCGATAAATACGCTCAATCGATACATAAACATGCATTCAAAACATCCACCAGCACAATAAAATGTTCAATGCGTTATGCGACAGCAAAAATCGTCCAAACAAAAGTTGTGTCGCGAAAAAAATACAACATAACGGACGGAGAAAAGAAAACATAAAACAGGCGCATCGTAATGCAAGTAAATCGTCCGTGGAATCCGAGAACAAAACCGAATAAATTGTTTTAATAAGGCATAAATTACGAAAGAAAAAAAAACGTACCGATCACGCTGTTACGATGGGTGACCATGGCATTTACGCTTTGTTGGATACCATACATGGTGCGGTTAAGAATGCACTTTTTATGCACCTTGCAACAATTTTTTTGTGATACTTGGATACTTGATAATTTCCTATTAGTACAGTTAGTGATAGACATTGCAACGGGTTGGTTGCGCTCTATGCGTTTGGTATAAAATTATGTTTTCATAAGTTCAATTGCAGTTGACGTTAAATGATTGTAGGGTAACATCTTGTGCACGCTTAATGAGGTTGTTTAACTCTGTGAAGCACCATGAAATGAAACTGGTTTTATAACGTTTGAAGAAATAAGCGTACACACTTACAATTGTATAATTTTGGTGTTTCTTTAATGCAGGTATATTATTTACTACTATTTGGAACATGTTAGTCATAATAAAATGTACCAAAAATTCACATCGAGAGGTTATAAGAACATGAATATCTGCAACTAGAATGGTTCCTAGTTTTCATCAGAAACAAAAATACAGCTCGGGTTTACTGACTGAACTATGCAGGGATATACAATATTTTTGTAAGTCAAACACGTTAAATGGACCAAAATAATGTTCCTACACTTATCAAGACCACGCATGCGCATGTATGTTCACGCCTTGCAATAGGAAATTGAAGAAAACGCGTCGTAAGCAAATAGGACCTAAGGAAACTGCAGTGTGTGTGTGTACTCTTTGAAAAGTAAATTGTCTCAATATAAGGTAGCATACAGATGCGATCTCAGCACCTATTATTTTATTTGGCACAAGATAAGTTATGAGACGAATATACGGAATGAGTAAAGTCGAATGGATTTAAGACAGATAGATTTATGTACTAACCTAGATGTAGCCTCCTTTGTACCAGTTTTGTAATGATATAAAAAAGACTGAATTAACAGAACACAATTTATATGTTAACTTTAATCAGTATGTGAAATGGAGCGAATTGAAACGAGCAACCTGCCTCGGACAAAATAATAATTAATATAAGCGCCGTGTTTAATCCACTTCCTATAATGTTACACGAACTCTATTATAACGATAATGCAGATATCGGCGCCAAATATCGATTGTTCCAAAAATAATAGAAATTATTTGAACACTCAGGTAATTTTGCTACATGTTTTCTCAAAAATACATATGTAATACTCTATAGTACCTCATTATAGACATGCTCGCTCGCTGTTGCTTTGGAAAATTCTCACAACTAAGTATATTATTTCAAATAGATAAACGCCACTGTTAAACTTACTACTTCCTTTGATAAGTAACCAGGTCAAATATATATATATAATATATAAATATATATATAATATAAATATATAAACAGGTCGAGTTGGTAAAATAATGACTCTTGGAGCCCAACAACATAAACGATGGACAATCCGATTGAAGTTTTCTAACAAAGTCGATAGCTTTTGTTTGACCAATATCCCACTTCTACCCAATGTCTCTTTCACAATCGGGTTTGATGAAGCCAAAGATGGTAAGAACAAAATGTCTAGGTACTTAATAGATTTTATATGAAGCTAGCAAAATACACGGATATATAAATTTGTTCTTAATAACAGACTTACTTACGATGAGTATTTACCTGGGTACTACCTACTAAGATTTCTTCGAGATGTCGCTTAATACCAAATGTCATGACATTTTAAGGAACTGTTTATGCTGTATCCATAACATAAACTTATTTATTTAAAAATATATTAACGAAAAACTCACAGTGAATTATTAAAAGTAAAATGTTAAACGCATATTTTCGCACTCCACTTCCTGATAAATAAGCCAATCCCTACTAAATATAGAAGCGCATAATACACCGGTGCGAAGTAATTTATCAACTTCCACTAAACAGACTGAAGTGCAAGCTATTTGTCAATGTCTTAGTGTTCAATACCCAACGCCTGTTAAAAGTAAGTGTAATATTATAATCACTTTCAGTTGACATCATCGCAATGAGGGTTAGTATTAAGTAAATGGAAATTAAAATAATAGCTTTAATAGCTTCATATTAAAGCAGCTTCCGCGCCGCGGCTTCATTCGCGTAGTTCCTTTTCCCGCAGGAATACAGGTATAAAATATAACCTATGACAATCACAACTAACGTACTTAGGTACCTTTCTTAATTAGGATTGTGAACTACATATTATTCATAGAATATTTATAAAATATACACTTGAAACAAGGTGGTTTACGAGGAAATGTCCAAAATAAAATAGACAGCAATATTCGGAAGGATATCATATGAAATTACGTTCATAATAAATAGAAAGCTGACACACAATAATCACATTACATTGACCCGGTTAAGTGTAATTTGTTCGATGAAGCGACCATATGCTCTTCGTTTTGAAAATTCTTTTGTGAAAGGCTCTGCGGTTATTTTAGTGCTGATATAATATCGATAAACCATTTATTTTATAGGAAATACAAATCGGACAGTGTCTATCATCCAATAGTTTTTCGATGTCATACCATTTTATTGGGTTCATTTAGAAAATCGTAAAATTCATAGTAATTAGAACCATCGTTAGCACTCTAGTGAACTTTTTTTTGCTTTCAGTTCACTGTAAGTGATCGTTCTGAAGTTTTACTTACAGTTTGTAACACGTTAATTGAGTTTTAAAGTGAAACTCGGGGATTTTATACAGCCATCTAAAATCATCTGACGGGGACATTTTAAAACTATATTTTCTGGTGTTTGTGGCTAATAATGACCACGTTTGTTATTTTTTTATCTTTTGAGTCAACGTCTGGCTGCACTTCTCCTTGTTACAATGAGCTTGTTTGCTTAAAGCTCAATATTTAGATGACATGACAATTAATTTAGCTGAGCTTAGCTTTAAGTTGCCAATACCTCGTGGCTTGCTTAACATTTAGATCCAAGATGTAAATTATACTTGACCACATATAATCAGTTAAGTCAATGTTTATAGCCGGTATATATAACATATAGCTTTTATTATATTACAATTTTCTATCAGGGGAAAAAGTGTCCCCGAACAATCCATCAGAATTGTAAAATCTCGTTACATTATTAAAAATGTCAGAAATATCGATATCGAGTTTCGCCGGTATGATGTATCGCACCCGCCTAGCTCCGACACTGCTCTTTGGCGTCAGGTCCAGATCAAATTAAAAACAGAATTTATTATAAGTATCATTAATTATTTAATGCAATACTCTCCCGTAGCCGGTGGGTTGGGACCGGCCGCTGACCGCACAACGTGTTTTTGCTACAAAATTTGCTGGCACAAACAGAATACGATATTTAGATTAACACTGTGAGAGGATGAACGCAATGTCGTGAGGATAGTCGACGTCGAAAGACTAATTATTTTCCCTCGTAACAATATTAGCACCTTTCGGGATATCATTATGTCGTGTCGAGTCTGTTTGTCAATCTTTGTACTTGATATATCCACCCATATACATAATTCATAATATTGTGCTTTATTCAACACGGTAACTAAGTTACTCGGGCTAGGGATCAAAATATGATAAATCTTCTTATTTCAAAGTATATCTTAAACGAGTACGTTCCATTTGCATCTTTAATTTATTCTGGATGGCATCATAAAAAATACAAATAAACCTCAACCACACAGCTGCATTAATAACATTACGTATGAAGTAAAACACTCAGGTTTAAAGATTTTTTTATACGTTTGAAATGGAGTATTTAGGATTACGCTTTCACGTTTTTACATGAGGGATTAAGTTAATACAGGAAATAGCGGAAATATTTTTCCAGCGCAATACCCATATCGAACATTAACGATTGCATGAAATGAATTAAACATTTATATTCCATCATCTCTTTGCGTATTTTTGAAAGCCGATGATATTTTGTTATATAATAGATACGTAGAATTAAGAGTGCAATGTGATTGGAAATAATAATTTTGATTTCAGTATATTGGAATTTAACTGACAAATGAAAAGCGTATTTTTGCGAATTACACTAATGGAAGTCCTAATGAATCACAAAATTTAATTGGACCCTATCACGTAACAGTTTAATTTGTGGTTTTTGTATTGATATTGATGACTACAATTTATATTATATGTAAATATTGAACTCAACGTACTACCTTTATTCATCACACTTTCTACCTATTTTACAAATTATTACCCAAGAAACGGAAGACTTTAAGGGTAGTAAAACCAAAAGGAGTTTAGCTACGATTCGCCAAAATTACCACTCATGAAAAGTCATTGGTAAAATACAAAGTAACAAGCGGAATGCGTTATGTTCCGGCAGAGAATGAGACTCGGTAACTTTACACAAACGATAAACATCTGTAACATTTACTTTGTTGCCGTTTGCCGTATACTTGCCGTATTAATCGTCTGACGGTTCACTTAAAACTCAGTGAACCGACACGCCATATCATTAATGCAATCATGTTTTGTCTTTCATTAAAGCTTTGTTGCTGAACCAGTTGAATGTATTATCATTTATAAATATCTCTCGACAGGTTTTGGTTAATAAATAAATTTTATTTGTTTCGCCTTTGCTCGGTTATTTACGAAGTAATCTTAAGACGTTTCTCGTAACTTAGAAATATTTCAAGTCATGGCGGTTCGATAGATTAAAGCTTGTCGTTTTTAACAGTAGATTTTATCAAATAAAAATGAAAACTAAGAAACCTTCACTCGCCTCAAATCAACACATACCTATATGGAATTATGTTTATGGAACTTTAGAAAACCCAAATGAAACTACAAGAATTAGTCCTTTGAAAGTCTGTTTGAAATATTAGTAGGCTCAAAGCCTCGACGTAGAATTAAATATGAATATTTGTCTGGGCTCGTCAACACAATGCTCGGAAGGTCCGAATCGCGGGTTCTTCGTGACTTTGTAGCGGTTTGCAAGCATCAAGAGTTGGTTTACTTAGGGCTATCCTGAGGCTTGTTTCAGACGGGCCTACTAGGGGAATGAATACGAAAACGTATTTGCTTTGTGACTTGTAAATGCCCTCTGGTGAAATGACGACATTGTTAATAAATGTAAGTTTGTGTGTCTTTAAAACTTCACTAGTAATGTGGAATACCAAATTGTGAGCACGTTTCTGCGAATCTAACTAAAGCTTAGGTAATACTTAGGCGAAGCAATATCATGATGTATTTATTACTTGCTCTGAGATAAACTCCATATTTGGGTATTAAATTGGTACTCAGAGGCATTTTAACCAAACTGTTAGAACGTTACAACTTTTAGCCAGAATCCTTTAGGGTCCCGTAATTTCAGAGGAGATTTTTCACATTTCTTTAGCACTCTACAATTATTACGTAGAAACGATAAAAAAACTCAATAAAATTACTTATATACCAATCGTTAATAGGATAATTTACCTTATTATATCAACAGTTTATTACAACATTGTTTAATCATTTATTTTATAAAATTGTAGGATTTTAAGTTATTGCCCAATACATGTAGTTATGTAGTAAATATAATTGTACAAAAAACGAATACGTATGTCTCGAACGTTTTGCTTTAATCACAAAACCCTATGTCAAACAAGCCAAACGCGCACTAAATTAGCTACTTAGTTTTATATAGTATGTCCCATGTGTTTAAAACTTGTATAAAAGCTTTATAAGTATTTACATAGATCTCTCTAGACTTAAGGGTCTACTTAGTAATTCTGAAGAATATAATTTTCTCCAGTCATTTTGTAAAGTCAACCAACGTGAAACATTAATTCTATGGAGAGGTCATTGAAATTCTAACTACTCTTAATTATAATTGTTCGTTATTTTTATCACTTCATTAAGTTTCATCATTAAGAATGTGGAGAATACTTAAAGATCATCGATAAAAATTGAGTGGGATTACCATTTAATTGGGCTCTATTTTCATATTTTTTGATGTTACAAAATCGTTACTGGAATGAGAGAACTAAGGCCGTACAATCCGTACATTAAGAATTAAATTGGTATACATTAAAGAGAATAGTGCTTCGAAATGAATGTGACTTATCTAATAGGTACGGATAAGCTAACATAATACTACATTTTCGAAAAAGCTACCTAACACAAAGACTTAATTACTAACTTCTTAGTAAAACTTATCCATAGAAGCTCTCAGTTATTATTACACTATGCAAAAGGCTTAACTTATGCAAATGTGTCTTCAATCTCATCTAATTCCACACCCCTCATATTATAACAGCTATATGATATTGTGACATTTGGAATTAATAGATAGTTAATTACTAGGTACATACAGTAATCACATGTATATAAATAAGTCCAGTATAATTTATTATTGCAATAAAATATTTTACCTTTTCTTTCAGAGAAACTTCATAACATACAATTTTTGCTACTTAAATATACCTAAATATATGTAGATAAAAAGTGGATATAATCAATACAGTATTTTAAATAAGTAAAATGTTTACAAGAAGATTATAATATTTGTGATATCATACGGCTTATATTTGGATATTTTCCTTGTACCTAAAATGTTATTTTCCTAAAACATCGATATGGCCATGTTACTTATTTGTAATCTGATTATAAATGTTAAGGATTACATTATCTTTCTTTGTACTGTATAATCTAACAAACGTTAGCTTAAAGCTCGTAGAAAGAAAAACATGGTCTATTGACGATTACCCTCATTTTATATTATTAAATTTATTATGCTAGAAAGAAAGATATAACACATTTTCAGAGCCACTTAATTATATGTAAACCTCATTTATATAATGGTTTGTTGATGTTTAATTAGTTTAATTGGCAAGATGTTTGTAAAGGATTTGTCAATTTCAATCAGTACAGATTTTATCATGCAATCTACGTGTCCGGAAGTCGTGTTTGTACCGCGCCCTTTGCTAAATCAGAGCACCAGGCTTTCTCGCTCTATCTTGGTAGTGCCAGATAAGGATAGAACATGGCTTATCTCTAATACCTGGGTTTTAGTATAATTTGCAGAAAACAATCTGGAGGTAAACGACGATTTAATTTATTTATTTCATTTTAGATTCTTTTGGAAGTAATGTGTGTGCTAATATTGTGCTATTGTTTATACCTATATAACATTTAACCTTCAGAATAAATAATTTAGACCCAAACAAAGCTTACGACCAATCAGGACCCAATCTCCATGCGATCATGAAATTAATTTCGCAGTAATATTCATAAATATTTATTAGTGAGTTGCTTAAGCTTAAATTTAGGCCTTCAGGCCCAGGTAAGGTCTAAACACTATATGTGGCAGTTGGAAAACAAGCGTCTCCTGTTATAATATTCACTTTGCCCCCCTCCCTCACCCCGCGGTCCCTTTCGAAAGCTCTTAATGCCAAGTCGGCCTGACCTCATGCCAGCTCCATTAAGCCGTTGATACATTATGTATGAATTTGTTATGCCGTTTGATGTAAAGAAGCTTTAACTCAGGTAGTGCTAAGGTTTTAGGTCAATTTTGTTTTAATATTTTAGTTTTATATAATAACAGTTCATTACATTGACGTCCATTTTTGTTGATTGGCAATTTTTTTTTTCAGATACAACTTTTAAATCGATTAATGTTTGAGACGTCCTAATATTTTATTTTTTTATTTTTTTGAACATAGATTTTATATACTACTCTATTGAACAAGCTAATGTTTTGTATATACGATAAAATATTAGACGTAAAAAGCAATGAAACGGATTTTTCAATATACATAAATATGAGGAGGCCGCAGAGAAATATTGGAAACTTGTGAGTTATTAGAATCAGGTGAATGAACAACAATGGAAGTAGCACAGGCTCCGATATAAGATATCATCCACAATTCTTACAAATCGCTAGTTTTAGCTCAGAAAACTTCACGTAAACCTGTTTCTATAACAACATACCAAGTTCTTTATTGTTCATAAAAGGTTTAATAGCGACTCAAACTAATGATGGATCGATTATGGTAATAAACAGCTTTCTTATTCATAAACAATTATCACATCTCGTTATTCATTAGAATTATGTTAATCATTCGTAATCGTAATCGTCGGTAGATTATTCATCAAATAAATTCGAATAATGTAAAGTTTCCAGGTCAAAACAAATTTGAATGAAGAATACATCTTTGGGACACCCGTGCTTCGTTATTTCGGATTCAAATGGAAACCTCATTATAATGCAAGAAATAAAATACGAATTTTAGTGACATCAAAAACATGTCCAACGAGGCTGTGCCTTCCACTTTAAACAAAACAGACGCATTTTTGTAACATTCTTATGAATGACTTGGCCTATATTTTTTCACTTTTATAACAAAATAATATCTTTGGTAGTGTTTATCTCACTTGTAACGTACCGAAACTTTGTGTTACCTCATAGTAAAGTAGGTCATAGAACCACATTGACATGCCTATGTACTTAAATCTGTTATATACGTACCTACAACTACTAAATATACTCAAAGGGATTCGCAAAAACAAAGTTTAAAGCAAAGCCGCTACTTCCGCTAGCCTAATAAACGACGTAAAATTTTAAATTCAAACGCAACATTAATAATAAGTTTAAAAACCTATTTATCACGGAGGCGTATTCCCTAAACCATGCCAGACATGTCCGCCCTAACGACCACTCGGAACTCTTTGCTTGTTTGAGATATTTTCAAAATACTCGACCATAAACCATGCTTCAATTTTGGAGGCCGATACTTCCAACATTAACATATTTAAAGTATTCTTAAACATACGAGTATATTGAATTCTATAGATAACTTGTATGTACATATTATCTCAATCAGCATAGAGATTGAGACAAGGGTTTTAAAGAGATTCCAAGAACAAAGTGTATATTTAGGTAATTTTCTGAAAATACTGAAATTAGTTTCAAATTTTGAGTTCAATGAATAACTACGACAACTATTATCGGGCTAAAAGAGGTAATTTAAAAGCAAACCGATGATCCGAGCTCGTTCATTTACATATTGCACCATGAGGACAACAAAAACTGTACTGCAAAGTATGTCATGTAGACCACCTGTCGTAAAGTACTGTGTTTTTATTACATAAGACATTGTTTAGAATAAAACTTTACATAGCACATAAGACTTAATATTTGGGTTAATATGTTGGTCACTTTAAGCCAGTATTTTTAAATACTTTTAAAGCAACATTTCAAATCTTAACGTTGTTTCTGTCTGCTGTATGAGTAAATGGCAGAATAATCGCGATGCATGTCTCTGATGTGCATTAGGGGTTTCGTTTGCAGCAGACGCATTAGGAAACTACGAGTATTGCAATGCGACTTCTTGAATATTTAAGACGATGATATATTAAATACAAGTGGCTCCCCGCGGTGTCACCCGCGTACCCGGGACACCTTCTATTTTCCCGGGATAAAAAGTAGGCTATGTCTTTTCTTAGGGTCTAGACTATCTGAGTACGCAATTGAATTTAAATCGATTCAGTAGTTTTACGGAGAAAGCGAGACAGACAGACAAGCAAACAGATAAGAATAGTTAGGATAATATTTCTGTACGGTAGATTCATTCATTTAATAAATATTGCAGTTGTTTTATATAATCAAAAAATATATGTCAACTCAAATATGTGTAGTGATCAATGCTCGCAAATATTTACGAACTAAACAAATATCAATTTAGGTGCGTTAAAAAACCATACAACTAAACAATTTTATTTTTTCAAGCTTGCACTTATGGGAATTATGTTCTATTATGTTGTAATAGAATTGGTTTTAGTGTGACATTGTGTAGAAGACTAGGCACTTGTTGCTCAAATCTGGTATGCGACACACGGAGCGCAGACGGTGACACGGCGGCGACGAGATGTCTCGTACTGAATGGACTGTATTTAGGGATACACCGCCTGTTTAGAATAGCGTGCTAGGAAACTACAATTAAAGTTTGTCGAGTACGTGTGTACATTTCATACATTGTCCTTTCCAAGGGTGTTAAACACTTTCCAACCCACTTTAGAGGCATTCTCCGGAAATCTAGGTGTCCTTCAACTTTTTATCAAAACTTTTATTTCGAAACGAGGTAAATCAATTTAATAATTTGATTGTATGCTCAAAAAGCTCCGATATGATTACAAAAAATATGAGAAGCCTAAGTTTATACTATATCATAACGGTTGGTTTATACCAACCAACATTCATTTTGAGACGTCCGTTTGAAGGTGATAACTTATACGATAGGGTTGATTGCCTTACATGCGTTTTTAAAATTGCTTAATAATATTAATAAAAATACGTTGGGATACCTTATTGATATTGACCACTTACGGATATTACCAAAACCATCTACTACTAAGTATGTGCTACCACTCACTTTTTCTATACTGCATGTTAATTGGAAGCTTACCTGTAAATAAGAAAAACCAAATTAAATCATTAATAAATTGATAAAAAACATGAAATTAAAGCACTACACAACAACATTAACAAAACAGAATCGTACATAATAAAATTACACCATTATTAATGCACTCAACCAACGAGTTAATTAAGAATAATGTTTCTTAGTGTAAAAAGTGAAATGTACAAACTACAGGAATAGTTGCAGCGACGTTAGTGCATCGTACAATGTAGCATAATCACATATGGACCTTGGGGATACGTATTTAAAGCGCTCGTGAGCTCAACTATCCTCGATACTTTAACGTTACGATACGAGTATGTCTATTAAAGACTAAGATAACTACTGGAATTATAGTGAATGCATATAAAACGAAGACATTAGAATTAAACTCATAGGTTTTACTTCATCTACGACGTTTACGTTACGAAAAATAACGTACCAAAATGGAATTATAAAAAATGTTGTGGAGCTTATAATTAAATGAAATCCTTCATTGCATGTAAAATAGTTATGTGAAATTGTGTATGTATATTTAAAAAACCATTCCAATTTAATAAACTGTGGAGTAGGTTCAGTCATCATTGTACAAATGAAAAAGCCCAGCTTTTTTGGGATCATATAACCGTGTGTCAAAGTACCTATATTTTTTTTATAAAACAATTACGCAGCGCATCGTATCATATCCGATCCATGCACTCGACTAGATAACACACTAGTATTCCAGGTGTTTATTCCAGCTCTTTCAACTCGAATCACGCTTTGTTAACCAATTGCGTGTGGAAATCAAACGGAATTCGATCTGCATTTGAGCGGAACGAAGTGAACGGTTACAGCAAACATTTGTGTTACACTGATTTCATGCTGTTCATAAATCAATTTCTAATACTACTTTTGATATTATAATAGAATACGACACAAAGCGCTATACTGTCTATAGAATTTTGTAATTATTGAGATGATTATTTTTCCCGATTTTCTCATTTTCAATATTAATTAAAAGAAATTTAATAGCAGTCATGTTTATTGTTAAATTTCTCTTTACAAAAACTCAATTCCTTTCACATATAAAATATTAAAATCACTGTTTACAGCTTTACTGAAAGCCATCAAGAGTATCAATTATTAGCAATACCGTAGTAAGTACATAAAGTTGAAAATTTTATATCTTCACTTCCGAACTGAAATCAAAATGCAACCGAGTGAAACCTTTGAGGCAAGGCAACCTTTGATTGCGGATCGCAAATGTTTGCCGAAACTCACGAGAACCGCATCAATTATTCAAATAACTGAGTAGAGACTGAGTCGACAAGTAATTTTGCGAATATTACCAGTCGAGGGGCAAGACATGTAAGCTCCTTACAAGTTTCGCGTCAAATAACTTGGGGACGCCTGAATGGCCCGCGCCCGCGCCCGAGCCCTGTACATGCAAGTCCGTTGTTGGCCACCTAGTTGCTTAAGTGGCATTATTAATCTGATGAAAAGTCCTATTGATCGCTTCCGTTAGTTTCTATGAAGCTAGTTTACGATATTTGCTCTGTGGTCTTACACAGGGTATATACCTACGTAAGCTCGAGCACCGGGATCTAATTTGCGGCGTATAGTTTGTGATGTAATGACTGAATGAGAACCTTCCCAAGTATTTGGATGTTTAGAATAGTTTGAGCTTCACATGGGGTTTACCATGTCTGGGTTTGTATATATTTACGTAAAAGCTATCGATCAGATATGCTATCGTTTGAGATTTACTGAATGTTACCGTGTGAGTTATAATAAAAAGCAACGTATACATTCAAAATATAAACAGAATTAAAATACGGGCAAAAATTCGCCGTCTGCCAGACTGGCTTTGGCTTTACCAAAAAGGGAAGAAGGATTAAAGAGGTCACGAAGCTGACATAGTAGGATTAACTGAACGCTGCCGTGTCAGCAAATAAATGACGATTCTTTGAAAGGATGTATTACTCAACGGAATCGATAATGTATTTCACTTTTTTAACCCTATCAATAGTTGCCCGTTGGTAGAAACATTTCTTTTTTACTGTAAAAAAGGAAAACCTAAGACCTAAGTTAAGCTGACTATATGAATGAAACAGGTAAGTAATGTGATAGAACACAAAGTGTAGTATGTACCTAGACAGAATCATTGATTCTTAATATTTAATCTCTGATTGAAGTACCTACATGTTATTATTTAGAAACTTTTGATGTTTTATATAAACATAATATACCACTTGTCTAACTGAAAGTTGGCTGAAAGAACAGGAAAATTTTCAAGTTATATACGTAAACATAATCAGATATTTTAAAGACGTTAAGAACTAAAGTCCACGGGGCTCTTCCAGGGGATTATAATCCCCGCCTATCCCCGTGAAAATAGGCTTAGTCGGCCGCGAACACGTCAATAAATCTGACACTTGTCAACGGCAAAAATGCTAACATTTTTTTGCCCGTGATTTTAATGGGAAACACGATAAAAATATAACTTTTTATTCCCTACCTTTTGCTTTATGTCCGTATTTCCTGATGGAACAAACCGTTATGCAGAAATAACTCGTTTGTAGCATTCGTAGCGGTAACGTAGCATTGTCGTAGCAAAGTCGTAGCGTCAGCTGAACTACGGGGAGTAAGTGTTGGCAGTTTTATACGTCCTTACGTGAATTTATGTTAAAAATATAGATGTATCTATTACTGCTGAATGCATACCTACTGAAAACACATAATATATTATAGTGGCCAAGTCATTAACAGACAAAACGACATGAATATGAAGTTTTCAATCTTCTCTTTTGACGAACCAATACCACACAGTCGAATATTGACTTCATTCATGAAGCCATGTGCCTCGAATTTATAGATAGGAATAACGTCTATTGAAAGCTTGATTAAACCCTCTATGAAGGCATGTACTGAACATGCAACCTGCAAGCAAAACATTTCAGAGGATCTCCCGTTTACCGAGGCGCGCCTATAATTTCCCTATAGCTATAATACTTGGAATCCTTAATTAATACCCTTAGCGTTCGTTTAATATTAGATCATTAAAACCGCAATGTTCTAAAACTTACCTGCTTTCGGAAACTGGAAGTTGTATAAACAAAGAGAAGTTTACGGTTGAACTTTGAACCGGTACCTATGTCAGGTTTACAAGTTATAACTTCCGATTCTAATTAAAAATTTTACAAAGCGGATAATGGTGGTTGCTTTCACGTAAATCGCGGGCATAATTTTGTACGTCGGATAATACAGTTCTAAACGTCGGGTTGAATTAGCAACAAAGGGAACTCTCCCTTGTTTGACAAAATGGAAGGGCAACTAACTATCTTGAGTATAAAAGGCTTTCGCTGAATTTGGTGTTTTTAGTCATAACGCGTATTACTATACTATTATGCCTTTTCTCATTTAATGACGGGGTCGGCAGTTATAGCGGACTCTAGTAGAGTTAGGCGTAGTTGTGACTGATCACCATCCTAGTTTATTATTCGGCCATAATAGAATGTTCTTTATTAATTTGCTGATAAAAACATGTTGGTTTTGCTAATAAGAATATGATTTAAATATGGAATAATTTTGAAATATTAGTTCCCTTTATTAAAACGTAGTACATAAATATATTAATTAATCAAACATCCTTTATGAACGGCTTTAATGTACCGTAGCAACATGTTTAAATATAGTAGGTATATACGGGGATTTAATGTTACTTTGCACACAACATTGTAGTTACAAAATATCTGTAAAATAACAATATTTTGTGGTTTGTTGAAGCCCCTGGGAGTTGAAGTAAGCTACAGTCGGTGACGTCGTTCGCGGAGTACTTAGTAACTTCCAACTTAACTGGCGAGCGTTTTTAAAATAAACACAGAATAAAATATTTATTTAACCGAATACTGTCTTACTTGTTAGGTACCTAGGTACTGCTACGCGTGGGACTCGAGATGGAAATTTATTGTTTCAACGGTAATAAGTAGTAAGTTGAAAAAAAAATGAACATTGAAATCTTTGACATGTCATATATTTTTTACCTTGTGTATCCTTTAGATTAGAATGACTTTTAAGAGATAAATAATAGTTATTTAATTCGATAAAAATCAAACTAATTAAAAGTATTTGAATAAACTAATTTATGTATGTAAGTACGCATAGCTAGACCTACATTTTGACAAACAAATGTGACAGACTAAGTGTTGAATTTTTCCATTCTCTCATTTCGTTACGGAATAAAAGCAGACAAAACAGAAAATCCAATTACCGTTGTCATATTAAGTTATTATGCAAAATTGGTTCCAAGGCTTTTTGTGTCAAACACAGAGTACATACATTTACGAGATGTTAAGGGTGAAATATTATTTTTGTTTTCTCTGCACTGTTATGAATTAAAAACATTCCTTGATATAAGTAAAAATACTTGAAGAGCATTTTATTTTTATCATATTGTGTACGTTACATTACATTATTTTTCAAATAACTATCGTAAATAAATATTTTGATCAAACATTAGCTACACTAACCAGAGTAAAAGCTACAAAAGTATCTGTTCAACTGAGAATAATCGACAAGAACGGTGTATTTTTTATTTGAAAATATTATACAATCATATCAGATCAATCAACAGGAACGGTGTATTTTATTAATTTGAAAAATATTATACCATCCTATCAGTCGTAGGACGTCCACAGCTGAACTATAAAAACTAAAAAATATTATACCAAAAGCCAAATATAAAATAAAGTTTATAATATGTAACGAAGAATTTTGGAACTAATCATATAAGGTAGGTAAGTACCTACGCAAATACAAGTTATATAATAGTTTTAAGAGCAAAATTACGCTAGTGAGTAAAACATTAGCGATTCTATCAGAGAGAAACGCAAAGCGGCTTTCACCCATTCTAAACACGAGAGGTGTCAAAAACGACTATACTAATAAAAGTTGTTCCTGTTAAAGATACAAACATTCTTACATGGTAGGTATGTATAATGGTACATAATGTTTACTAAATTGTCTAGTACACCATATAGATAGTATCTACAATGGTTAAGTACCTATTAACTGTGACAGCATTGTGTTTTTCAGAACCAGGAACTTAAATATCATACAAAAATCCCAACCAAAATTTACCAATATTTTTAAATCGCTTTAGATATAAAGGGGTATCACTATTCTATGGAAATTGTCACTTGAAAAAGAATTATCAAAATCGGACTACTCTGTAAAAGGTAACACGTAGTCATACATTAAAAATATATAGGTATACCTGTCGACTTCAGGACTTCCTCCGCTTTTTTCGTCGGTTATAAAGTAACAAGCAAAGGTATTCGCGCGACAGTTTCTTGTAAAGAATTAGCCATTTGAGACTGTAATCGACACTCGACTCGAGAAAGGTCTGAACCAAATTATCCGATTTACTTAATATAGAATGGACCAGTTTCACCCGCAACGCAATCGAGCATGCCATCAAAATAGCTTCTATCAATCCGAGGGGTCTTTCTTACGGCTACATACGTCTTTCTGGCTCGTCGACTTCACTGATTCGTCTCCTTAGAGTTAAATTAGGTATGAAACCAATAGGAGATATTGAGGTAGACGGCTTTGCGGCTCGAGGGATTACGCGCATGCCTGCAATAGTCAGAGGATTACGAGTGAGTCGTGGATACTATTAACCTTTGACACGTGAGAAGTGCAAAATCGATAACATTCTAGTCAAATTGAGACTGCCTTTATTTACTAACAAAAGGATTTATATGGAGTCCAGCAGTGTTTACCTATTCGGAATTTCTAACGCCATTTATGAAAACTTTTATAGGAGGAAAGTAACTTTTTTTTTATCAGTTTTGTCATAACAATGTTAATATTCAACGCATTAGATAACGTATAACTAATCAAAGACCAATTGAGTTTAGACAAATTGAATATGCATACTAGTCTAAGGTCTAATGTAAAACATCTCCAACATCATCAAAGCCAATAGAAACTATAGTAGTGGTCATCAGATGCACATACGACATCTAGAAGGTAGTGGGGGGGGAGACACGAACGTCTAATTCCGCAGTCCTAATGCGGCCTATAATTACTATTGTACACGGTCTGCATACCGGCACCGTGTCTGTTGTGGTAACGAAGCCACCTATGCAAATACACCCCTAGTCTGTTTAATAGGCCTAGATAATAGAGAATTGTTCAAAAATAAATTTCTCTTATATAATTCATATATAATGTTGTATCTATAAACATAAAATCGAAGTCATGATAATTTTTACGAGTTTAATATCAATATCTTGTATTTTAAAAGTAAGTTCAAGAAAATTGTGTTACATAAAAAGGACAGTGAATTCACACTACTGCGGGTTTAATATTGTTGTGTTTAAACTCACAGTTTTATTAATTCGTTCATCAGACTTTATTAAACAAGTAAACAAATTATAAATAATAGTTTAAATAAGTGGCTGGACTTTTTATTAAAGAACAACAGACCAGGTAACTTGTAAAGGTAAATTAATTAAACCTCCTCGGTACATGAACACGGTGCATGTTAATATTTCTAAAAGGGAACGATGTTGTCTTTCGCATAAATATTACCGGAGCATAATTTAATCTGAAACGGCAGCTTAGTAAAATCGCTATTTTAAATTTTATTTACTGGTAAATTCTTGGACCACCAAAATGTCAGATAAAATATATTTAATTATTGCATTGCAGACTATGGACGGTTATCGGAATTTATCTCCGAAAATTCCTGTAGCGAAATTGATTTAAACTCAACACAAGTGTAGGTACCTGCAGGCCACGGCACTGGCCGCCACTGGCACCAGATCGAGTGGATTTGATTACGCGGAAAATTAATTAAGTAAATAGACAGACCATCCACAAGCTCGCCCGCATCGGCGACGATCATTATTGTAAATTGCTCGCTAAATATCTTGTTAAAATGCCACAATCTCTGATTTGTACGCTAAAATCTCTGTTTAATTGGAACATACCACCGATAGTTTGGATGATTATTGACTACAAATACAGTTATACTCAACAACGATCTATTGATAATAAACAGAAATCGTCTCAGAGTTATTTATATCGTCGCAGAGGAGATATTGAATTCCTTAAAATTGTCTCTCAAATTGAAGTCAAAATTCACGGCTTGGTCATTTTCCTATTTGGATATTTTTCAAGATTTTTAAACCGAACTTGTACAGATATTGACAATCAAACTAAGAACAAACAGACATGGTGTTCGTGTAAATATGTATATAGAAGGTATCTTTCAGCTGCTGGAAAGTCAGGGAATTTCACTATCAAGCGAGTCAGCCAAAGCATATTTCTAACCATGTAATAATATTTCATTTATTTTTGGAAATTAATTGCTACCTTTGTCTTACACGTTATATGGGTAACGTAACCTAGGTGGTTATTTGAATATGGACCTTCACGAGCGCTCTTAAAGTTAAAACTAGCTTTGAATTGTCGAATAAATATTTTAGTTTTAAACTAACGTATGCGGTGAATAAGTGAAAGAGAGGACAACATAATAATACAGGTTAAATAGGAATAGGTTAACCCCACTCACTGTCACACTGCTGAGTGGGTCGACCTCACCCAGCTCGCGGTTTTACTTGCGATGAACACATATCCCCCGGGAATTTTACTATTTTTCCGGGACAACGAATATAACTTAAGCTTTAAATTGTTATCAAATAATTTTCACTACAGCTTTATTGTTAGGATTAACTTATTCCAACTGAGATTTGACCCCACATTTAATCGTATGTCACAGAGAAATATAACATGAAGGGTTTATATATTTCCAAATATAGTTTAAATCCACTTTCAAACATTAAGCTCTAGATTAATCTCTAATTTGTAATATAAGAAGGCAAATTTACTGAAATATTTACTTAATAAACGCTTATTTACTCTATATACAACAACATACTTCTGAACAGTGATCAGAATAACATCAAACATATTTATGACATGAACTCATTAGGTACGACTAATTTAAAGTTTCATGTCAAGTATGTATCTAGGCTTTATATACCTAGTTTTAGTGACAAATATCCCTTTGGTTACCAAAAAGGAATGATGATAAATAGGCGTGTAGATCAAATATCGGAATGAAACGCAATACATTAATTAAATATAACACTTGAATTTCCAATAATTGTTTTTAATCGAATAATATCCCCCAACAGTTTAATTGCGGTAAAGCTTAAAACCATTCTCTTTCGGTACACAAAACTCGAATGTAGTTTATTTACTATATCCATAAAAAGTCAATAAAGCGGAAAACTATCGAAAATAATCGTTTTAATTAAATATCTCGTGCATTCCATTGGCTTGCATCTCCCGTGAATGTAAAGGGTTGATTATTGCACCAAAATATTTGTGATGCAATAACTTTTTTTTTAAACATCAGCGTAGTAAAAAAAATAACATGAAGGTTAGGTATACATATTTTAAACCTTTTTAGGTTAAACAACGTATGTATAAGGCATAATCAAAACCGCTTAGTACATTTTGTTAGTGCAGTAAACCCAAAACAAAAACCGTAAAATATAAAGACAACTAGATTTTATACAGGACCTTTCCAGCTTCTGTCGCAAGAGGATAGCGTTTCCACACGAGTGATTATTGTTCAAGTGTTGAAGATAAGCACTCCAGTCTACGGGATAGCTATCTAATGCAAATTTCACTTTGTCACCTTTGAATTGTAACTTTACGAGTTGTGCCAATGTTTTTCTTGGTTCCGTTTCGTATATCATTACGTGGTCATCCTATTTAAACCGTGTGTAGTAGGTATGTCATATATAAGTTGAACTTATTTTAAATTGAAAACAAAGAAATTGATATGATTAACATAAAAATCTACATTTATGATAGTAAGATTAGTAATAATAGTCATAAGTAAAGTAGTAAGTTTCTATAGACAATAACAATTAAATAATTTAAATACATATTTATTCTTATATTTTAAATTTAAAATTACATTTGAACTGATGACCCCAATTATGTTCCAATTAAAAAAAAAAAATTCTTTTCATTGATAAAGTTATCGTAATTACGTGCTTGTGCCTTATTACCTACTTCTCACAAACTCGAATATTTATCGAGAAACAGATGTAAGAACGAAACCACTTATGTATTCTTTGAGTACGTATGTCCTGACCATGTCATGTTAGTTTTCCACTCAATTAAATCACTCACGTGTACAACGGCTTATGTACATTCTAATATGAGTTGAAGACGGGTCACGACGGTTTTCTCTTTTATCAATAACTGTATATCCTTTACTCAGAAGCAGAGCGAACTACAGAGGGATCAATGTACAAAAAGTTCTTAAATATACCCGACTTTATGCACAATATAACCACCAGGTGACAGTTTTTAATTTAACAAAGAGCTCTCTTATGAAAATAATCCGAAGATATTTGATCAAGGTACAGCACTAAGCAAGGTATAAATACAAAGCCAGTGCGCTCTATCGCGTTCGCTTACACATATTTAAATTTAATTAACTTTCAAGCGCACATCTCCTTTGTGCTTCGGGGGCAAGAAAGGGAATGTTTGCCAAGCAAATGACTGCACCTAGAGACTGCCCGTAGAGGGTTTTCACCGCATATTAAAAAATACGCTTTTTACTCCATTAAACGCAGACTCTACCGTTCATTTTGCTTTATGAATGGCGAAACCGTTAATTAATGTTTTATAATTTCAGAGCACTATTGACATGAAGAAGGATGCTTGTTTGCGTGAATGGACCGCTGAATGCCGGCGCTCGTTAGTAATGTTTTATAGTATTTTTTTGGCAAGAGTACAGTTTATGAAAAATAATTTACCCATCCATACTGTAATAAAATTGTATTCTACCAATTATGATAAATGGACAAATAGGTAGATGATCAGAGAGAATCGTAAGTTAATTATGATATTTGATCACAAAACTTCGCAATGTTTGTACAACTAAAGTAAAGAAGTAAAACGAGCAATGGCAAATATACTCGAAGATAATCACTAAGTAGAAACAAGACAGAGCTCTCGGACTACAAAAGACTCATTGAACAGCAATTACCTTGGAGGCCTCCAAAAAGGTCTTTAATTAAATCCTTCTCCGATGACGTCATAATTATAGCGTAAATTGGATTGAGACACCCTCTAGTTGTTAATTGTAAGTAGAAAATTTTCTTATCTAAATTAATTTAGTTAACTATAAAAATGGGAGTTCTATTAAGAAATGTCTTGTATTGGGCAGGCGAAACATTTGTAAAATATATTGTGTATATTTAAATATCAGTAAATCATACCCATATAAGAGGTTGAACAAAAGGTTCAACGGATTTGATCCAGAAATTGCATTTCAAAATCCGGTCCCTTTTAGACTTTGTGCTTATCGTTCAAGTGATCATTTACTATGATAAAAATGTCAAAAATAGCTTTCTCGTAGTTGACTAAGAAATCGTTTCCCGCAGTTACTTCTGTTAATATTTCCGCATCAAAGGAAACATCTGATTATTCCGTTCCGAGAACTACAGCTCGAAAGGACAGTTTGTTTCTTAAATAACAAATGGAATTTTAAAACGGTACCGTAATAAGAAAAAGTCCAAGTAAAAGGGGGAATAGGAAAATTTCAGATTATTTACAACATTGTTTTCTTGCTATAACAAAGAGCCGTTTTCAAAGTGAAATCCGATTTCGCACATTTTTCTAGCATACGAAGGTAAATTCATACTGTGTAGGTACCTCTCTATACAACGACGAGATATTTTCCAAGGATGCATTTGATGTGACTCAGAATAAAAAGGTTAAGGGATGCAAAAGAGAAAGAAAAAGAGTAAGTGAACTGTGATTTATGTTGAATGAAATCATTTCAAAATTCTTGGAACTAAATCTTGTTTAAGTGCTCTTTACCACACAAAATAATAAACGATTTTAGAATACAAGCATTGAAGATGTTGAAAAGTTGTCTCATTTCATATAAACAAAGCCAGACTTTGCTATTAATAAAGGTATAGGTGATTTTTTGATTTGATTTAAGTAGGAAACCATGTTCCCCTTGGTTAAGAGCCCAGTAATAAACTGCGTGCCAAATTTCATGCAAATCCGTTCAGCCGTCTTTGCGCTATTGATTTATCTTACAAACATCCAAAATTTTACATTAACAATAACAGTGGGAAGTAAGATAAGCATCAGCAAGCAAGAATACCAAGATTGACAAACGTTTCGTGCAATCATATTTTAATTCTGTAATAACACTTTGATTTCGGCAATGCAAAACCGTTTCCTCTGCGGCTGACAGGCGCACAAATTAATTAACTGTATAATTTATTTAACGAAGGTATTATTGTTTCTGGTACGCATCGGGTACATTTGGATACACCAACCCATTGGCCGGTAATTGGTAACCGGATCCAGGTTCGTTCACCAAATAGACCAAGTTTAACTTTATAATTGTTGCAGAACTTGATACGCAGTTAATAATTATAATTAATGCGATTACGTTTCCAGTTAGCCGATAGGTTTTAGTGTATGGATTATAATGTATCATAATTATTTAAATCTAAACTTGTTTTTCTTCGATTTTCCATGTTAATATAATTTAAACTCATTTAGATATCAAGAATAATGTATTAATTATTACCTCTATTTATTATTAGCACATGCTTTGTTTTAATTATAACCGAAAGTATATAATAATCATATATTTAGGTACCTAATACCCAAGAGTGTAAAATTGTTTTAAGAAGATCGGACCATTTCATCCGCAACCTATATAACATTGGGTAAATTACTTTTTTTTTTCATTTTCAGGATGTACCTAAAAAAACAAAGGCATGGATAATAGAGCACAGGCCGCGGGCACCGCATTACCTGTGAATATTCATTTTCACTGGACACGTAAAACAATTTGCCAGTCAAATGAGTTTTCTAAAAAGCCGATTAAGCGAAAACTAAAATCGGTTAATTATTTATCGAACGTGGGATACGAAATAAACGGTATAGAAATGCTTTGGTTCGCTGATCATGAGGTTTTCGTATGACCCTATCTGTGTATCTATCTACTTATATTGGCACGATATGTTATGAAAACAATATTATGTAGCATTAATCGATATTACTATTTTATTATAAGCAATGTACCTAATCCATATTCAGGTACCTAAACTATTAACGAACTCTAAAATTTAGTCAAAACGTAATTGAATATGGATTGGTACAGTGGTATATTGGATTAGGTACAATGAAATAAATTTCATATTTTTTATAAAATAATACCTAAATCAATATTTTTCTTCAGATTGTTTAAATCTATGAAGTTTTACAGAATACACTTACCTATACCTCGGCTAACTTATTTTTAATAAATGAACTATCTTGGCAGAATACAACTCAAAGTGAACTCAAAGTGATAAAACTAATTAGACTTAGTTTACAGATACAAGGAGAGTGTTTGCTTAGTAAGATTATTTCTGAAAAGCAATAGAGTTTGGCAAAATAACCGCAAAAGCTTTTATCTCGGTCTCAAGTACTGTATAAATTAAGAGATTTTAATTATTATTACCGAAACAGTTGAGCAGCGTATTTTCACTATGTAACGAAATTGGTACATGAATTTACACGTTATTTGTAGAGAAAGGTTGTTAGCTGAAGTGTTGGCAAGTAAAAGAGTTAATAAAAGAAGAATTTAGTCTTCAGGGGCGGTCACATCACAGAATACTGCTCCACTGACGCAACGGGTCTTAAAAGGTATTGCAGAAATGTTAAACGCTATTTCTATCCAATAGCTAGTTGACATGGTTGGTTAGTTTAAAATATTTTGATACCATACCATATACCTATTACCTATGTTCGTATAGTTAAACAACACTCATGTTTTACCTAGTTCTGTTGCCAAGCACTTATCAATGTATTTCTGTAATACCGCTTGAGAGGTAGGTTCCCTTCTTGGCGCACAAAGTAAAATAATGTAAATTATGATTTATAAAAATATAATAAAGTGATGTTCCGTTGTGGCAGAATAATATAAGCTTTCCTTCTCAGAAATAGAATTTATCTCGGGTGTTTTTCGAAACTGAGACTGAGCTTCAATCAACTACTAGCTAGCAACCACCCCATTTTATTCGTATACCGAGAGTATAATACGGGCTATAAAAAACTGTTTCATGTTAGAAGTCGGAAAATTTTATTCATCATTTATTAATTCTTAGTTAATAATATCTCTTTAATTAAGCGTAATTTTATATTCAGTATTTAAACACAAGAATTGTTCAAATATTCCAAGAAGCAATATTAAAATACACTAATGGTACTTTGCGGAGCCGCTAAAACTAGGGACTCTTATTTCACAATTATTCTCTACGCAACATATCTAATTTAAGTTCACATTACGTATCAGAAATATTTATTGTACATGTTTGTCTACCTTCTGTAAATTTAAGTAGTTCCACAACGGTTACCTGAATAAACACTGAAATTCAGAAGCCCAGCTTACCTGTAACAAGAGTAGAACAACTTTCAGAAAATCCAACAAAAACAAATTGGTAATTTCATTTCGGTGGGATTTCCAACACGACTTATATAACTGGCTGATTTGTGTCACAACCAGTTTTTATTTTTTATCAAATATTTTTTTATTACTTCATGTAAATATGACAAATAAATTTATTGATCTCTCGACAATTAATACAAACGGGAATGAAAATGACGACTTTTTCAAAACTCTTTCGAGAAATTAGATTAAGAGATTTGGCACACCAATATAATGTTAAAATATAAATTATCCTGATTTCAATCGCAGGAACATATTCGCTCTGAAATCCAGATAAAGTCGCTAAAGCTAGTCAGCTACACGCAAAACAAAACAGATGGTATTAGTGCTTCACATCATAACAAAACACTACGTAAGTTACATAAATAATTCAGCAAAAGTCAGAGTAACGTTAGCACAATGATAATCTTGTAATTAGTATCAAAAGCCCATCGGTAATACAGGAACATTTATCATTTTCTCTATGAAAATATGTTATTACATTTTGTCTCAGCTTACAGCCGACGCTGTCAACTCAAGTAAATATTGTCTTCAAATGTCGTTTTTATTATTTCAACAATAATAAGTTGTTTATAAATCTACATTGTGACTATTTTGTGGTCAATTTTCAATGTTGAAGCATTCCTTTTGTATGAATGGTTGTTACAAAAATTTATCAATTTATTGACATGAAAATTAAATACGGGTTGTATAATGGACATATAGAATTTAAATATATTTCCATTGTCAACTTGCTGCTTATAATGTATCGGCTTACTCTTTTGACTCAGACTTCAATTTTAGGTTAAAAGTGCCTATGTTGTTTTGTATATGCGATGTGTGTTTGTTCACTGAATTTTATTCGAAACTAAAAAGTCAAATCTCCTGAGAATGTGTTGAACATATTTTTTAATTGAACAACATAGAGGTTCTGAATGTGGTACTTACAAACAAAACCTTTATGTATTAAATTTATATGTATGTTCTAATTCACGTTACCTAACAGAACTCTTCGAAATAAAGTTTTAGGGTAATATAAAATAACTTAACGCAAATACAATACTGAACAAAATAGATGACTCATAAACTGTGAATAAAAGTTAAGTTGGTATATAAAATTAACCATAAGCTAAAAATAGTGACCACGGCCCAGGAAACATTTCAACAATATTTACCAAAAACTGAAACATTCCAATCATGAATGTTTCCAAAAATAGCTTAGCTATTCGTTACATTTGATCTGGTATCCCTAAAATCGCAGCCGTATCATAAGGAGCCAGAAACAAATCTTTTTTTCCGGCGGCATACGAGTCTCACCGTCAATATTCGGCGTAGCGCACTGTTTGCGTTGCGGCGCGAGCCAACATCGGCTCTTATACTAACATTTAAACAGGAGATTCCGCTTCAGGGGAAAGATTAAGGCTTTGAATTCGCACTGAAAAAATGTACATACAAGAGATAAATAAAAGTTCGTTTGATAGTCGGTGCGGATTTTTTAGGAAAATGTATTCCAATACCTATCCAATGATGGGATTTTATGTGCTTTTAGTAGAAATACGAGACTAAGAAGTAGTATATTTATGTATGTTTTATCAGAACTGCAATCAAAATTTTACGTTATTTTTATGTCTATGTGAATATTACCAAAATTTAAATAAAATAATATCTTCTCCTCTTCTTACACCAGAATTACTTATTTCCCAGCTCAAATTATCCTACTAACTGGATACTCTTTTAAGACGGTTATTAAAGGAACTCTCAACCCGTAACTTCCAAGATCTTACAGTTGAATTTCGGCGGAGTAAGATGCAGCAGCCCTTTCGCGATAAGGCCACCAGCTGTCTCGCCCGTTGATATAATTGCGTTCGCCTTTGTGCCATTTCTAATGGAAGGTTGACGAAACTGATATTGCTATCTTTAATCAACGAGAAACTTGTGCTACCATTACGATGCGGGTGTTTGACTGCGAATGCTACCGTCAATGTTCGGTTTAAGGAAAAAATAATTATGCCCGCCGGCGCTATTGTATTAACATGTGACATGTCATATTGGGAGAAAAAAAAACTAAGAATACAATAATAGAAGCATGAGGGGACATGTTTCGGTTTGGTGAGACATGTTCATATACTATATAGCTTCCGCCCAGCGATTTTCGTGTATACCCGAGGGATATTATGCGGTCTCAGGATAGGGAGTGTCCTATGTGTTAATCCAGAATATATTCAAGTACGCTTAATATTCACCAGATAGTTAAATTAAATATTTTGATAAACAGCTGTTCACAAAATTGCATTTGTATAAAAGTATGAGGTACCTAAAAACTAAGATTTATTTAGGTTAAACTAAGCTTAAGTCTAGACAATAAATTATAGACGACAAATTAAAACATAATTATGACTAAACTTTTTTTAATCTCGCTCAAGTCTAGGCCCACAAAAATATTTTTAATTAAAGAACCACAGCAAGATAGATGTAACTTGATTTAAGTAAATTCAGTCACACTGACAAAATGCAGATTTCATACTTTGTCAACAACAGAGAAATGTAAGGAAACTAATCTCTTTGAGACAATACTAGGGCAATATCTTTGGTTTACGACAGCCTCCCTGACTAGAACTACAAATATTTGAACAATCATCTCACAGTGCCACCCATTGTCTAGGTCAAACTAATTTTGGGATCCTGTCGAGCAGTAATTTAATTTAACATTTATACCGTCATTGTAATTCGTCCGGTTAATTTGATGACAGATGTTCGCATGTTGCAAACCTTACTGAAAAATAATACGCCATTAGTATTCGTGAGACTTCCTTCACCGTTCCACGTTACGGCTTAATATAAAATACGTAGCAGAAATAAGAACCATTGAATATAACGATGATGTTATTATGCGACAATAGGCAGACGCGGAATACAGCCCGTGTGTACGAGTAGGATGAGTGAATGTAAATTGCATTAAGTATACATAGTCATATTTCCGCGAAACATTTTCCGCTTTATTGTGCAATCGTACACGGTAAAGTATCAAAAGTACTATATGGGTAATAGGATTACTTTTAGTATTCTATTGCTGGCATGTAGTCGGTTGATAGTTGAGAGCTTCACTAGAAATGCATTGAAATAACAACAACGTTACATATCCTCTTAACAAAGTATTACCGTTTCAGTTTAAATGGTTATTATAACGACATTGTTATGTTTTATACTAAGCAATATCTACACTTTAAAAAATGAGCTATGTGTTAAAAAAGACCCATTTTTTAAAGACACTAAAACAATTTCTAAGATTTCATCATCGTCGTTTACTCAAGACCTAACCAATAATGAACTCTCTTTCGAAAGTAAAAAACATAGTCAAACATCAAATGCAGACAAATTTCTAAGTGGCTGAAGATTCTCAAGATCACATCGGACATGGTTAGTTTGAACAAAAGCTGGCAGTTTTATTTGGCAGCGGCGCGTGTAAGTTCGTCACGCTCCGGCGCATAAGGCGGTTTCTCCTGGGTCCATACATCACTTAGCCAGCCGGATCGGGCCCGCGCATGCGCCCCACCATGTTAACTTTAATGTAAACTTTATACACCCCCGGGTATTGATATAATTTAGCTCAGTACTTGGAAATGCAAGGGATTTTCGGTTGTTGGTTTGCAAGGGTGAAACCCATAGAGACGCAAGCGAACATTCAAAGGGGTTATCTTTCCAATCGTTTGTTTTCTTGAAGGAATTAACCAATTGTAATTTGTGGCGAGTGTAATAAATCGAGAACGCGATGTGGCGTTATCAATTCGTTAATTTACATTACTTTATAACTCACTTTAGTTTTATTATAGTCTAAGTTATAGATGTAACATATATAATTTTATTAAAATCGTTAACTTGATAGCGTAGCCATTGCTTTTACTATATCAAAGTTATTTCAAAAATAAAATATTCCGTATACTAGTGATAGAATTAAAATGAAATTTAAAAACGCATAACTCGCTCGCTCGTGGTCGCAAAAAACTCAACAAGATCGGTTAAATATAACATCGAAATGTTCGTTTATTAAAGATTTAAATTGATTTACGTTGATTACTATTACTACGAATTGCTCTCTATATAATAAACCAGAAAATTAAAAGGTCGGCATTCCATCAATATCTATGAAATTATGCTACATACTAGGTATATTAATTGGAAACCGATACGTTATAAAATAAAATTACAGTGTTGTATTTTTTTACCTCGTTGTCTTATCGAATCCATATATACATTTACTAATTCACTTTTACACACGACGAGCACAGAAACACACATCATATATATGTGTTGTAAATAAAAAAAGAAATGAATTTTGTCCGCCCTGTCAATCGCATGATCATATCATGACGAATCGTTCTATAGCTCATTCATCAAAATCAATCTGTTAGTTTGCACGTGGATATATGAAAAACATTCATGAAACGAGCTATACTATACAGGTGTAAAAAAGTACCTATATTATTTTAACTAATCCTGAAAATACATAGGCATAAGTATGACCCTGAATCAAATAATAATTGACAATATGAGAAACTAGCTGCCTCCCCGCGGTTTTACCCGCGTAGTTCCCGTTCCCGTGGGAATACAGGGATAAAATATAGCCTATGTTACTCGGGGATAATGTAGCTTTCCAAAGGTGAAAGAATTTTTGAAATCGGTCCAGTAGTTTCGGAGAGGTATTCCACGTAGCCCACCTAAACGAAGCCCACCCAGAGGAAGCCCACCTAAAGTATTCCACGATGCCCACCCGTAGGTGGGCTTCAAATAAAAATTAAAAATAATTAATTTTCTATTCCACGAAGCCCACCTAAGAATATCACTCGCATAGTGTGGGGACAAGAAATAAAAATGTCAATAGAAAAAAATATTTATAATAAATAAATAAATATCCTAGGACATTTTTCACACACGGTCAATCTGATTCCAAACTAAGCAGAGCTTGTGATATGGTAACCAGACAGCTGATATACGACATATACTACTTTTAAATACATACTTATATAGATATTTACATCCATATTATTTAAAAGACTAACTTAAATTTCTATAATCATTCAGTTTCATTATGTGAGACAATATTTGTCATTTTTGTAATCTTAGGTACTATTTAAAATCACAGATTGTTTCATATTTATCATTCCAAAAAATATTTTTTCTATAATTTTCCTTTTTTGTGCTCTTAATAAAATCACCGATTGTTTCAAAATTATGCCATAACAACATGGACAAGTATCAAAAACATTGCAAATTTTGCTTTCCATAGAGATTTATGTTGAAGCTACCTGTTTAGTGAATAATAAAAATACTCTACTGTAACATAAAAAAATCATAGATTGTTATATAATAATTACATAATTACAATAAATACTTGGACAAATATCAAAAACATTGTAAATATAGTTTGACAGCCCGATTGGCTTTGTGATTAGTGACCCTGACTATCAAACCGCGAGTCGTGGGTTCGAATCCCACCCAGGACAAACATTTGTATGCATGAATATGTCTGTTTGTTCTGTGTCTGGATGTAAATATCTACATATTTAAAAGTATTATATGTAGTATATTAGCTATCTGGTTACCATAACACAAGTTTCATTTGAAGCTTACTTTGGAATCAGATTGGCCGTGTGAAAAACATCCCAGGATATATACTTATTTATTTTTTATAGTTTTACATAGATTACTTCAACATAGATCATGTTGAAGTTTTCTTATAGCTAACTGTTTGGTGAATAATAAAAATACTCTACTGTAACATAAAAAACTTTAAAGAAAACATCAACGTGGATCTCTATGGAAAACTATATTTGCAATGTTTTTGATACTTGTCCAAGATTTTATTGCTTAATTATGAAACAATCTGTGATTTTAAATAGTACGTAAGATTACAAAAATGACAAATATTGTGTCACATAATGAAACTGAACGATTATAGAAATTTAAGTTAGTCTTTTAAATAATAAATATTTTTTTAAACATTTTTATTCTTGTCCCCACACTATGCGAGTGATATTCTTAGGTGGGCTTCGTGGAATAGAAAATTAATTATTTTTAATTTTTATTTGAAGCCCACCTACGGGTGGGCATCGTGGAATACTTTAGGTGGGCTTCCTCTGGGTGGGCTTCGTTTAGGTGGGCTACGTGGAATACCTCGTTTCGGAGCCTATTCATTACAAACAAACAAACAAACAAACAAATCTTTCCTCTTTATAATATTAGTATAGATGATACATAACCTAGTTCGAATATTTACACGGTCGACATTCTAATTTTGTTGTCATGTAAATGTCAAAGGTACCTACACTAATATACTTTTATTATAAGTAATTTATTTATCAATCAAGTACACATTTTCAAGCGCATACCAACCTTTGTACACTCTATACTAAAATATTAAAGTTCTTTAAATAAATTGCTACTGAGTTATGACTGTTATACGTACATATCCGTTCATACATTATCATCCACGGTAACTAATAAAGTCCACTGCATCCAAGGGACTGACCCAGGGGGGATTGTAGACTTCATAGAGAATGTATTCCCAGTCTCAGTAGGCCCATGGGTGAGTGATATAAACTTGTACGTTCATGATAGAAAGTGCGTCCACTAAATCTAGTTCCCAAAGGTATATGTAAAGCTAGTAGGTACATAGTAAGGCGATCATATTACAACAAGCCACTAACTAGTCGATATCGTTCAAAATATTGCTGATTCGAATAAAAATCCGATTGCTATCTCACTTTGATGTTGTCGGAGGAAATGAGATCTGCTTCCGATCCGCGAGAAAAGGGAATAATCTCCTTCCCGCTTTAGGGTTCCGCGGAACTGCGAATACTATAATTTTTTTATTTACCTGTGAGTTAAATTATTATAATGTCTATCTTTAAATAAAATACTTGAATTATAACTAGCTGAAAAGAAGTTAAGTGAAGTTAACTAGATATAAATATATATGGCCATTACAATGAAATTTTAGACAATTTTCTACTAGGTACATTCGTTTTTAAAAATACATCGAATTGAACACTAACTCTGTCTTCTTTACGGTAGTTAAATATTAATATCTTCTAAATATTAATAATTCTTAAAGCCGTAAACGAATACCGAAATACATATACAACATACAGAACCACTTCTCAACGAAAACGATCGCGAATTGCTCAATATTTTAAATTTCCCCGTGATTGTAAAGAGGACGAGTAGCGCGGCATATCCTCCTGAAGGACCCGGTGTCGACTTTTGACCGTTTGGAGTGCCGATCTAATTTGCCGAATCGAGGAAGCATATGAAAAATGGATCACACCGGGATTTATATTGTGCATTGATAGACTAGTGGAGGCGTTTGTATTTGATTATACTTTAAGTCTCATTTATTATTTTGTTTTGATTTTTAATACAGATAGGTACACTAGGTTGTTTGCAGTGGCGATATTAGGGCATAGCGTAAAGTAAATTGTTTTCAAAAGTTAGTTTTATACTACGACTATATAACTATCTTAATATGATAATTTCCAGGGATTAAGTTAAGTCGAGTGAGTAACTTATTAATTTATACAGAAGGATTGATTTTAAGTGCAAAAATGAGTTCTAAAATGAAAGAACATTACATTTCTCGTTTAATATAATATAAAAGAAAACATTATAATATAGTATAGAGAATAATAATTAATCATATCCCGTGAAAAAACATCGTACCCATTACTGGAGTAAGATCTCGCCAAACAATAATTAAATGTATCAAAATGTACGTGACGCACGTATCAGTAAGTCAAACGGGGAGAGAAAAAGCTTGGATTTGTGAAAATATAACTTTCCTCACACAACGGTTTTCGTACGTTATTTCCTCCGCAGTCGCAGGTGAGATTTATCTCCGGATAATTGGATAAAGAACGCGTTTGCGAGAAGTGATACGAGCTGGAAGACGGTAGGCTGCTGGCAAAAGCACGGACAATGATTTGCTGGCGCGAATATAAATCTTTTGTTTTGATATTAGGGTACTACTTACTATGACAGTTTTTTTCGTATTATTATGTTTTTGTTTTGTGAATTTATGCCCGGTATGATGGAAATAGAGATAAATTAGATTTTGTTATGAAATGTTACCTACCTTGCTCGTAAATTCTTATAAAGTACCTACATATTTTGTATATTGAAATATGAAATTATAATGTTGACAGGACAGGAATCCTGAATTAATTATTTCTTCATATAATGCCTAGCTTTTGTATTTATGTATAAAGACTAAAGATTTATGAATAGTAAGTATTAACTATCCAACATTGCATGGAAAAATATAGATACTTTATCATATTGAATCTTTAGTAATTTATACAATAATGGTACTGATACTAAATGCAATCTCCTAGAGATATCATTACCAATAGCCATGATATTGGTGAAATAATTAACGTACCGCATTAAATTAAACCTGTCAAACACAACGGATTAAAATAAGACACAGGACAAACCACATGTTGACCAATTCCATTTGTAATGAGCTTTTACATATGCACCATTAATATGAAAGCGGATAACAATACACACCGCAAAATGTTCATTTAATATGAAAATGCGCATCAAAATAATGCATTGCTTCAAATTATATGTCGATGTAAAATCTAAATCGTAAAAAAATATTTTATAAAATTACATTAGGTGTATTTTTTTAATTCTATTTTTTAGACATTAAATCAATGTAAAAAAAATGTAGGTCATTTTATAGCAGCTGCCATACGTTTGAAATTAATAAGTTAATCATTATAAAGTAAATCATTTGTAGCAAATAGTGATGAATAAATTACATACATTTAAGTTTAGTCGTTTTAAAAGACAACACAACATAGAGAATTAAAAATGTGCGTAATAGTGGTATGGATAATATTAAGAAAAAAACTTGCAGTGGTATATTAAACAAACAGATAGAATATATCTAAATTACCTACATAACACTTACATTGTGAGAACGTTGCGTGATTCTCAAGCCTGATAGAAACTAATACAGCGTAAGCGTTCAAAACTGGGTACTACCAGAGAATCAATAAAGATTAAATTCCAATAAACAAAACAAAAGTTAGAGCATTTGCGTGAAGAACGCTTACACGATTGAAAGAAGCTAGCCTAAGTAAAAAGTGCGTCACACATGAGGAACTCAAAACAAAATCCAAACATACATATAGGTACGTACCGAAACCGTATATTTCATTTCGTTTTGCGGGAGGTGAGTGAGTGATTTAGAAATGTATTTACAAAGTGAAGCCCCAAACACACGAAAGGGTTAGCGTGGCGTAAATTGAGAGCGGTGAATAATTCATAGAGATTTTTGGAATTACCTTGACCATTTCACGTTATGCGACGGTCTGCCTTTAGCGCAGGAAGACGCCAGGACGATACGGTACGCCAAATAATTTAGGCACTTTAATATTAAGCACACTACTCTCTTTGTTTTTATTTAAACTCTTTTTATTGTCTTCGTGCGGAGTTCAGGATAATAGCGGGTCCTGAAAATTAATTTTAAACGTTAATAAAATAAACTAATCAAGTTGAATGTTTGAAGTGAAATTGTAGAAAAACATAGGGATGTCTGTCTCAGCTGTCGGCGTTATAAGGGAAAGTTTAATTTGCCTTCTTACAGTTTTGCATAGAAGATACATTCTTGCCGTGCGGCCCTGGATATCTTTTTATATGCAGTTTATTAAAAACGTTAAGTGCACTATTTAATACCGTAAAGCGACATGGTCGTCAGGTTAAATCGACAGTGTAATCGGTAACCAATTTAGTTGGCCCCGGCGTGGATATTGGCGTAAATTTTTCTCTTTTTTTAAGCGAGTTTCGAGTTTGCTCGCCGGAATTAGTTTACGCCAACGTTTGATCGGATATTCCTTTAAAGAAGTTAAGCGACGGTAGCGAATAATTTGTACTGTATTATACAAACAAGCTTGGGGTGCTCTCGAGTATTTTTAGGTGTAATCGAACCGGCTAGTGACTTTCTGATTAAGGTGATGGGTATTAGGTTTCCTCGAGTTTGCGATGGTTTAATCGACGTTTACAAGTTCGATTGGAATTTGTTAGGAAGCCACTCTAAAAGAGTTGAGTAGGATTCATCACAGTTTAATGTACCTAACATCGGCTACGTTCCAATAAATTATTTTGATTTCGATTTGACTCAGCTCAAATCGGGTACGTATAGAAGATTGGGCATACATAAAAATACTTTTACTAATACGCAATTTCAAATAGAACAGAAGCGTTTATTATTCTATGTACTATACCGTTATTTAATAAGTATAATACCATCACCCAAAGAAACATATACCTGACCGAATATCGAGTCGCAATACCATCTGAAATGGAACCATTCACCAATTATTATTCCACTATTTCATATAAATCCGTATTTCTCATTCAGAACATAGAAACCCGAAACCAAGTAACATGGAAGCTGAAAATCATTTTCCAACATTTGAATGGAATATCAAAATACTAACGATGCCCGAAACGGCATCTAACATCAACTCTAGACAATATTTTCAGATCAGTTTTTAACAACGGAAAAAAACAAGGGGAAAACATGCGCTGCAACATATTTAGAGGGACAGAATGTAACGCAGTTAAACCGCGGTTAACCCAATTACTTCCTCGATGTTAGACCTCGTACTTTTTTCGCGTTAACGTGACCCGTTAATTTTATTTTGATTTTCATCTGCTATGAATTTCCTGGGGTATCGGAAATTTATTTCGCTTTAAATATTCCCTCGGCGTCTATTTTCAGGTGGTATTAAGTGAATACGTTGTTTTATGTTTTGACGGAAGTTTGATTATCTGATATAGGTAGGTGAAATTTGCCATATTTTGTGGGTTCCAAAACCGAACGGACTGATCACTTCCTTATATTATTTTTACTTATATTTATATCTAAATCGGTGCGTATATAAAACCTCTTATTAATTGTAAATGAGAACTTGAAAAATTGACTCAATTATTAAAATCATTACAAGAAAAGGTAATAAATAAAGCCAGCGGTTTAATGTCCACACCACGCCGCGGCGCGCAAACACGAACAAATAAACAAGTTGAACAATTTTATCATCGTCTACAACATTTCTAACAGTGTACTTAATCACGGTGGGATTAAGTCGTCTTTGCGCCCGGAAACGAGCCGTCCGCCCCATCGATGTGGAAAACACTAGATCGCAATCGATGACCGAAATGTGTGCTCGATTTCATATTATACCTCCACAACGAATAGTTATATATATCGGCGCAATTATAATAGTTTGTCATTTAAACTCATAAATTGATTATTCTAAAATCAGTAAATTAATTACCTTAAGTTTATTACGATGTCAGATTAACGTTAAACTGCAACTCACTATTTTTGTTATTGTAATGTTTCAATACTTAACCTAAAAACATGAACACGTGCACGTGAGTGGGGCGAGCACTATAAATACGACCGCATCGTCGGCGGTCGGACATTCACGTTTGAGCCGCTGGACAGTAAAGACCTCTTAGTCACGTCATTACGCTGTTCATTGAATAAACACAGTTTTGGAACAATTTGTGAAGTTTTGTTTTGAAGACCCAAAAATGAGTCATCATAATGAAGACAACCTTTGTGACGTCAGCAATGCTGACGTCACACTTTTTAAAAACACTTCGGGGGTTTTTCCCTCGTCATATATATATTTTTAGGAATATTGCGAAGACAAGTATAGCCTTGGGACAATTTTTTCACACGGCCAAAGATATTCTAAACTAAGCAGAGCTTATTTTATGGTTAATATATAGCTGATAAGTGTATGTTGTATTCAAGTAGTAACATATAATGAACTAGCTGCCTCCCCGCGGTTTTACCCGCGTAGTTCCCGTTCCCGTGGGAATACAGGGATAAAATATAGCCTATGTAACTCGGGGATAATGTAGCTTTCCAAAGGTGAAAGAATTTTTGAAATCGGTCCAGTAGTTTCGGAGCCTATTCATTACAAACAAACAAACAAATCTTTCCTCTTTATAATATTAGTATAGATGTATGTTGTATTTAAGTAGTAACATATAATGAACAAGCTGCCTCCCCGCGGTTTTACCCGCGTAGTTCCCGTTCCCGTGGGAATACAGGGATAAAATATAGCCTATGTTACTCGGGGATAATGTAGCTTTCCAAAGGTGAAAGAATTTTTGAAATCGGTCCAGTAGTTTCGGAGCCTATTCATTACAAACAAACAAACAAACAAATCTTTCCTCTTTATAATATTAGTATAGATGACCATTAAGATTCGATATATGATAAATTGATAATAAAAATATCTTCAATAGTCGTTGTTTTTTAAACCTATATTTTAAACCACCGACGGAATCATATTCATTAGTTATTATTATGTATCTAGTAAGTAGTACATCGATGGCTCGGCCGTCTGCACCGATTCCAGTTGGAATTGCCGGAAGTCTTGCCGCCCGGCCACTTCCGTGACGCGCGGAGGCGTTGCTGATCGTTGCCGATTGTATATTTTTTTAATAATTGTGTCCCATTATTATATTTCTTTAAATTGGAAGTCAATAATTCTGTTTACTTTTGGGTAGTTGGCATGGGTAAAGAAAAACAGGATTTTTCTGGTACTATTTGGAATAGGTCGTACACTGACTTCAACCCCGCGGTTTTAGCTTTAGGTTGATATTCCCGAACAAATTTTAATATTCTATGTGATCCTGAACATATTCTATCGGTATGTTAAATTCCTTCAGCCGTTTTTGCGTCAAAAAGTCAATCATCCATTACATCCTCACAAACTTTTGCGATAAAAAAAAACAATTAGTAACAAAAATCAACTTTCGTTATCAGACGGTGTATTAATAAATTAAACAGGCTGCGTGTCACGAAACGTACTTACTTATTTATGTAACATACTGGAAAATGCCTTAAATTGACAATAAAACATTTTTCCACGTCCCCGCGCGCGGAAAAACGAAAATTTTAATTGGCTCCGACATTAATATACGTTCGTTTGTTTTTGTTACAATTCACAACTCGAAGCCATGGGCTATGGGGTAAACGGCCCATACAAATTGTGCGTGAAGCGATAGTGACACGCGAGCCCACAATTAGGACGAGGAAGGGTGTTCAAAATTTAATCGCTACCTGAGTGCTACGGAAAAGACACTGGAGCTATCTGCAGTGATTAGGGCTGTACCTACTAACAGGTAACTTCAAATATTATAGGTACCTATTCATATTTTCGAAACAGTTGATATTCTATATGCATTAGCTACAACAATTGAATAAGTTAATCTAAAAATACTGTCAGTTATTTATGCATAAGAGTCCCAATAATTCAAACGATCACTTCATAAAATTGGTAGGTAGGTACCTAGAAAAATTATGAATAGCACAAAATGTATGGAATGAATCAGCTAAATTGCTTATCAACCAACTTAATATATTACACAAAATAATGTTTCCAATGTGGTAATTATACGTAAATTTTTACAAATAAGTTTAATTCGATAAACAATCCTATGTGTTGGCAACCTTAATACATTCCGTAACGTTTTTATGAAATGATCCTGATGAGCTTAGAATTGTGACGACTAAAAAGGGAATCTATGTTACTGGTTTCATATCTGATACATACTTAATTATTATATAATACATGTTTACATTCTTTCAGATCAATTACTTACTCACAGGGTATTTTCCAGTGTAGAAAAGCATATACACAACTTTAAATCCCAATTTAATTGTGAATAAAAAATGGAAGACAACGCATCCATCCCAAATTACTTTGCTTTATGTGCTCATTAAGTACAAAATACTTTTTATATCATCATCATCATCAGCTCTTATACGTCTCCACCGAGGAGCTCGAGCGTCCCCTAACATCGAGGGGGTCTAGGGCATAGTCCACCACGCGGGCCTAGTGCGGATTGGCAGACTTCACATGCCTTTGATTGTGACATCTCAGGCATGCAGGTTTCTTAACGTTGTTTTTCCTTCACCGAATGCCAGTGGTGTGAATCCGTACGTACGTATCTTTAATATACAACAGTATAAATATTGCGTACAATCTCTCGTTATAAGTATTGTTCTGTGACAAAACTTTCTTTCACCAAGTCAGTTAAAAAGAGCTATCGCAATCAATTGTCACCTGTAGGCAATAAGAGGTAACAACGACAGAAACTTGCGTATTGGTCGGGCCCTTTATTAGAAAACTTTTATCCCTCCGTACCTACAGGTACATGGAAAAATAGAGGAGTTGTACGTGTTGCAAATAGAACATAACGAGCGGCAAACAATCGCAAGTTAAACTTAACTGTAAGTAACGATAAGATCTAGCAAATGAGGCTTTTCTAAAAATAAAAATGCTAGCGCAATATTTCTTTGATTCTTTTATGAATGGCTGTTCTGTGCGTTTGCACTTAACTAGTCCATTTGCTTTTATTGCTTAATTTTATTATTGTTGAATAACTGAAAAACTACTTTTTATTATGACAATTATGTGCAAGTATGGCAACCGTAAAAATGTATCCCTTTTCCTTTTCTGTTTAGTCTAGTTTAATCCTTGTGTGGTTTATGTGAAACCATAAAAATATTTATATATTGTTTGAATAAGTATTGTAACATGAAATAAAATTCGTACACAAAACCCTTTCGAACTGAAGCTTGTCTATTCGAACTCGAGCTTGTCCATTAAAACAATGAAATGTATATTTGGAACTACATTTCCTTACAGTTTTTTCCGGAAAAATTGTAACTGATATTTGCGTCGTTTATGCAACGTGAAAAATCATAGAGCACCAAACGCCGGTAGCTATTAAAAAATAACAAAAGCAGATGTTATTGTTTTTATTCTAACGGCCATTTCGATGATAAAATATTGTTGACAGCACACGGGTGGCATTTATGTCTGTTACACGAACGGATGTATTTTCTATTTACATTTTGCTATTATCAAGATTTTTTTTATAACCAGGTTATATCAGTGAAGGTAAAAAGAGAAACGCATTAGTGCGGTGCACTGGCAAACATATACTGGTACCTATACTTACCTGTCTGAGATCAAAAGGTTTTCTGTGATTTAAAGTATAAGTGATCTACAACATTGATCTTGTATGAAATATTTCATCCAAATCCATTCAATCGCGATTGAGTGATTAGGTACCAATCGTCTCATCCTTGAAGTTTTTAATCTCTTATTATGATTTTTAAATATTTGCCCCCCTATTGTCACCTGAACACTGCAAACCGAAAATCCCGCCAGCAAAGACAATACGCTGCGGAAATACAAACACAAATATCGATATCGACAAAGCGTCAGCTGAAGGCGAGGCCGGAAGATGACGGACGGGCGGCCATTAACCGTCGAGCGTTGCTTATTGCGCGGCAGGTTGCTGCGTTTATATTGTTCCTGGGGTTTGATTACTGACACTAACTCGGCGATGTCTCACAACGGCTCCTGTCTTTCATCTCTTTCGTTAACTACGCAATCAAGAGAGAGGTCCGTTTAGAGAAACCCCGCTGCGCCCACCCGCCGAAGAACTTTGTATTAGAGAATACAGGGGCTGAGATAATGCCCGGTTATTTAACGTCGCACCGAACTAATATTTGGTGGCGGTTCTTTATGTCGACGTCTTTCTCGTTAAGATTCTTGTATTTATTCAGTTGGTTTTTGTTTTGTTTTAGATATTTTTCATTCTGTTCTGAGGGTTATAACCGTTGTCTCTATCACTAGTTACATATTATTTCTATATTATGATATAACCTAGGTATATAATGAAACTGTTTTTTTATTGTTTATGCAAAGCCAATTGTGTGGTCGAATAATTTTCACACAGAAAGTTTATTTAAGCATGCAATGATAGATCTGATAAAATAGGAAAATTTTAACTACGATTTCGTAATAGATAGGTATGCTTCTTTGAGTATATTCCAAAAAAATACTATTAACATTCCCTTTCAAAGTCGAAACATAATTAGGTAAGTAAGTACCTCTGGTAGTTTTATTGATATTAAATAATGTTTTGAAATTGGAATTTTCAATTCGAAGAAAATTATTGAAAGCTATTTGTTTAGCTGCTTCACCGAAGCTCAGTAGGTACTACGAGTATATAATGATCAAAGTATTAAACGTCGTGTTTCGGATGGGATGGGACGCCAATCCAGCAATCGATGAAGATTATCCAGATAAACAATCCACAGATCTATATTGTGAAGACTAATATAGTTAGAAATCTCAAAGAAAAATCTTAGACAGCCGACAAGTCTGGCTAATACAGAGAGTTCGAGCAGAATTGACTATTTCCGAGTCTGGAACTTCCAACTCGCATATTTCATCGCTTACTTAGAGTTTGGATTGCGTAAAGCCTGTCTTATCTATCGCCTGAGGACTATTGGAATCTAGACGTTGTGATATCTAGAGTCTCACCCAATCGAGACGTTTTTGAAAGCTGATTCACAATAATTTGCATTGTTTGGGTGGACTATATAAAACAATATTTTGTATGAAATATCAGTCATCAGTTTCACCCGCGTTCAATTTTACCGGAATAAAAAGATGCCTATGTATTAAAACAGGTTATAAACTATCTGTGTTCCAAATTTCAACCAAAATCGTTCAATAGTTTTTGCGTGAAAGAGTAACGAACATCCATCCATATATTTATACTCACAAATTTTTGCATTTATAATATTAGTATGATTATTATGTTAGAACAGCTGCTACCATAGTTTGTTTGTCATGTGGGTAGCTTTTATATTCGATATATACATATTATCATGTTGACAGAATATTGCATACGATATTTTACAATACCCCTGTGTTTACACGACAAAATGTAATTGCTTTTTTTATATTTTCGCAATCAACGCGATGTATTTTGTTACTCTTATGTTAGGTGTGTTATATGATATCAGTTAATTTATATTTTAACCTATGTATAGAAGTTGCATAGCCATTAACATAAAATTGTAACGTTCATAGATTCAGAGAACAAATTCTTTCTCCACAATTTTATTGCGATAATATCGTGTTGAAGAAAAGGTGGTGATTCCATTGCAAATCCTTACCCTAAGTGCATGCCATAAAAATAAATAATGCACAAATCCAATTATTACAGGTAAGTTTCCATTCATAGCAAATCATCCAGATATAACGAGCAATCACAAAGGCTGCATAAAACAGACAGCCCGCCAAGTTATCATGTTCTCTGTGGAATTGACATGAAACTCTGATTGTGGAAACTTTGAAATGTACCCTTTGTGGTACACGTCGCTTTTATATGGTCTAGATGGTCATAAACTATTCATTTAGTTTTGGAAGTCATGGAATTAACACGTCGGTTAAAGGTTTCATAAAACAGAATAGAAATTTTAAATTCATGACACATTAGTATTTGGATAGTGCGATTAGAATCTTTATTATTTATTGTAACACCCACACGATATATACCGCTGAAGTGTATAAGTTGAGAAGTCATCATGTAAAATATGATTGGTTTCATATGCAAACAAATTAATAAGGTACACAAACTTTTTATAACACAGAAAAAATATTGCGCTTTTAAAACAATAATGGCGATGCGGTTCGTAGCGGCGCGGCGTGGTGTACGTAGCGCTTTCGTAGCAAAACTCGTAGGCCACTACGCCGTAGCAGCGGGATACATCTAATGAGGGCACTGATATTGTACCGCTCACGCTCAGCCGGCGGCCGACTGAGCCGGCCTCTATAAATTGGTTTCATGCATATTTATTTATTCAAATATGTATGAATTGAAATCTCAGCGACTACTGAAATATGGTACCCGTACACGAAAATTGAATCAACAGGGTAAATTAGGTTGACACGTGGAATAGTGTTCGAAATATAAACTCTTTTAGTTTGAATAAGAAGCACAACTTAAGAAACTGCTCTCGTGGCATTATTCAAAGTATTCTTCATAAACTTCGCCTTTCGAGCGAGGGGAACTACGAACAACAAATTTTTCATATTTTGCTCTGCTGACGTTTGGGGAAATTGGTCTTTAATGAGTAAACTTATGCATCGGGGCGTGCACTAATCTGTGTGTTTTAATAGTGAACGTTTAGAAAAGTACACATATGTTTAAAGTTGCTTAATAGTTTTTTGACGACTTTCTGGTGCGAAATCGAGCATGCGGGAATCGGTATAATAGTTTTTAAATTCTTCGTAAACACTTTGTGCAACTGCTGGCATGCCACCACACCACGCTAAATTAGTCCTCCGAGTATCTTCTAGCAGTGTTTCATTCATATAAGTGAGAATATTTAACGTAAACGATTTTTAACTATGCATTTACAAACTACTTTTATCGAAACTGTAAAGGAAACGTGTTTGATTACATACTAGCATAATGAAGTTATTATTATAATTTATAAGTCTGTGCAATGAAGGTATATTTTTTCAATTAAACTATTTCTATAAAGCAACTGTATATGTGTATAGAATTATATATATAAACAGTGTAAAGACTCGGGACCCTCCATCCATTTTAGAATTCAAGTCAAAATAGATCCTAACTTAAAATCGAACTTGAGTTTAAAAGTTACCAGAAAGGGTACACATAAACCTGATAAATAATGTATTTTTTTAATTTAAGACGTCACATTAATACACAATTCTGTTTAAGTGTAAAGCAACTCCTGATAAATGAGGCAACCGTCTCAGAACTGGAAACTAATTAAACTCCGAGACACGAATCAATACTTATAAATTAAGACGGTTTAACTTGCAAAGGTAATTGGGCAAAAGTTCATCTCAAATATTGATACGTCGCCGTCTCTACTGAGACATTCTTTAGCGGTCCCTTTACATTTTCTATCTACCTACTGGTAATTATTTTGTTTTGTACCGGAGAAGGAAAATAATACGAAAGATTCATCATTATATAATAAAACATTTTAAAAGTATTTTGTTTTTTATCTAAATATGTATCACTATTTATTCTTAGTTAAGATAAAGTCAACATTGTATAAAGCACTAATAACTAAGTTTATATAGTATATTGCGTATAATACGTTTACTGGGGACTAAAATAATTTATAATAGTAATTTCACGATTCTAGTAAAACGTGAAAATTCACACACAGATTTATCAATACACGAATTAGCTTCGCGTATTTATTTTGATATATATTTATAGTAATATATAAACTACCAAACAGGTTTACCAATCCCTAGGTTTACCTAACATAGGTTCGTATACCGTATTACAAGCTTTGCGTTTAGTATTAACAAATATTTTATGTGTTCGACGTGAGTAGGTATATCAATTTGGATTACACTTTAGTTTTGGAATAGGTGCGAGAGTTTTGGGTGTTGTTTGTAATCGGATTACCAGCGGCTTTCACTAAATGTATACCTAATTTGGTAGTGCATTAATCCCTGCATCAACATCAATGGCCATCACTAAAGCTAGGTTAATAATAATGTACTAATTTTGTTTCCACCTAAGCCCACTATAACAGCTTATGTTTACCTTATGTACCTAAGGATTTATATAATAATTAAAAGAATGAGTTTCCTTTTCAATTGTCCAAAAATCTACCTCTTATATTAACAATGCTCTAGAATCGGTATCTTAAGTTATATCTCAAAATATGGAGTAGGTACATGTTTTCGTAAATCTAAGAGTCGTTTGAAAAAGTTCCCTTATATTCTTTAGCTTACTTTATATTATTTAGCTTTGATATATTCGCAATTTAAGTTGCCTGAAACTCGTCCGAGAGCGCGCCCGGATTAAATTACATATTTTTTTCTTACTTATCAACGAAAGCAAGTAACTTTAGACTGTAAACAGAGGTTAAAGAGACGGTAAATAAAATGTTGCCGAAATATAAAGTGGTAGTACAAACAAAAGGTTTAAGTCAGAAGAAATTAGCTTTAGTTGCTTAAGTGGTGCTTATTTGCCAAGGCTGAAATGTGATTTTAAGCCCTAGTTATTTAGTTTACCTCTTTTAATATCAGGTACACTAGGTACTTAAATTTACTTTTATTTTCTTTTAAGAAGCCAAGTTGAATGCTTAAAATTCTATTTGTAGACTTACTTAGGTTCTATGCTACGCTAAGGTCCCGTTATAAGAAGACCCGTGTCTGTCGATATAAACATTTATATTTATGTCGACCAAAGAGCTTAGTCCTTTGAATTTTAAATACAAACAGATTCATAGTTTTCTTTAAGACTCCGTCCAGACGACCTCAAACTAAGTAAATCCGGGGAAATCCTACCCTGGAGTAGCTCTAGTTTTGCGATTTTTGTTATTCTGGCAAGAGGAAAATGGAATATCATTATAAAAAAAAATACCTTTATTCCAATGTGAATGGGGAAGTCTGAGGCCAATGCTGGTTGTGGATGCAGTGCCGGCAGCAGCGGCAGTGGCAGAGGACAGGACATCATAGCTGCGCCCACCTGAAACAATAATAACAATAATTATTTCACATAGTACAAGTCTAATAAGAAAGCTAAATAGGTCAGGTATCTCTACAACTTATCTAGTAGGTGCATACAACCAACCATAAAACATACTCATCAAGAAAGATACGCAAAGACACGGTACAAACAGATATTGCATTGTAGTAAAATTGGTTCCAACAAGCTTCCAGTTAGACAATGTATTAACGATACTAAGTATCTTTAAGTTAAGTTGTAAATCAGGTTATTAAAAAACATACCTTTAGACAAAGTTATCACATTTGTAGTATAGCTCTAAATCCTTTATTTTATGATTAGATGTATGTATTTATTTAGAGAGATCGTGGTCAAGCAATTCGTAGTAAAAACTCTTACTTGTTTGTTAAGTATTGTTGAACGATTCTCGAAATTCTATGTATAATGTATATATATTAGTTATACATCTGTGTTAGTCCGTTAATAGGCTTATAGTTTGAGAACCGTCTATGCGTTTGTATACTATAGGATGAATATAATCGGATTTCAATATAGGTAACAAAATGTAAAGATTATAATATAGCTATATTTGACCGTTAGTAACCCTGACTTTCAAGCCGCGGGTCGTGGGATCGAATCCCACCCAGGACAAACATTTGTATGCATGAATATGTCTGTTTGTTTTATGTCTGGATGTTAACATCTATATAAGTATGTATTTATTGTTTACTTTGTAGCTTACTTTGGAATCAGTTTGGCCATGTGTGAAAAATGTCCTAGGATATTTATTTATAGCACAGACTAAGTTAATCCGTTACTTGTTAACCTTGCTGCTGGATGGTACATGTCTTACTTAGCTTATTGAAAGTTTTCAGTCGATTTCAGGATTCCGACAGCGTTTTTACAGTGTCACTTACCAAGATCATTATATAAAGTGAAATTCTAATCAAATAGTAATATGTGGTCGCCTATGATCAACTGTTTCTCTAACTTTCATCCAACAAGCGTGTCTTAAGATAATATTCTAAGGAATACGGCTTGAGGTTTTAGTAATTCCAACGTGAAATTCTTACACGCTTATGCACTTAATACAAAATTCATAAGCTTTATATTCTCAAAGGTTCTTCAAAATAAAATAATTTGATATACCGTGCTACATATTAAATATAAAGGTAAATGCCACATGACCTTTTGTTCAATTTCAAATTGAATTTCTACAATATTTTCCCTCCCTAGAGCAGTTTTCCGTGTTACTGTTTTCATTTCATTAATAAATAATATTTCTTACTGTTCATAAAAACAATGATATATTGAGGTCAATTAAACATACATATTGGTCATTTCCAATAAAAAGCATCGTAAAGGTAAACTTAAAAGATGTGTTGGCGAAGTGTCGACGATGTTTTTTTTCTATTTGGGATACAAAAGGTTTTAAAATGAAACACCGTTATTGGGTATGTGTTGGAACTAAAACAAAGCTTTTATCGTGTTTGTCAATATTTCATAAGCCTAACGAAATGGATTTTGATTGGTATTCACTGTTACCAGCCTCCGGGCTACTGTTATATCATTCATATACCCGCATGGGCTTAAACACTAAGCAAATATAACTAGCATTATAAATGTAACAGTGTTCTATATACAACAGTTACAGGGTCAATGATTGTAGCAAAAAACGATATCTAAATCAATTTGAATATAAATTTTCCAACCATCTAAGAGTTGAGGGAGAAAAAACTAAATACACCCTGAAAAAAGTATGTAAATTACAAGTTTTAATGGCCGCTACGACGTCGCGACATCTGCTGGGATAATTTAGAAATGGGAATCCTAATTTGGAAAGATACCTATCTACATTTAGATTTGATTTTTTTTCTCTGATAGCGTACTTTCGCTCATAACGTTCTGTAAAACGAAATGAGGAAATCTTATTACAGGATAATAAAATAACTTATATATTTCATTGCATTGAAAGTAATAACAAGTGCTAATATAAAATGATAATATGAAATATTTTCAACAGTTTATTAATTGGTTGAAGAAGTACGTCAACTTTTCAAGTCATTTCGTTGTTATATATATTTAAGGTTACTATTATATGTGAGGTTATTTCACCTCCGTGCATTAAAGGGTAGGGAACAATAAAGCTCAAATAACTTTTACCGTTCCCACTAGACTCAGTAAGACACATTTCCAAATAGACTGGTAAATAAAACTCTATACATCCGTGCAACACAATATAGTCGCGCATCTATAAACATCCGATCGAAACGTCGAAAACAATTTAGTTAGCGATGAATTCGAAAAGCCCGGATAAACTCGGCAGATATGCCTCTCTAATATTCCGTGTGGGGAGTTTCGTCCGTTGAAAACGTTATGAATAATATATCGATGGATGCACGACCAGTCGCGGCACATCACTCGGTATTACGATTTGAATCTCGATGCTCGATTTTCGCGGGTGACGAATATGAGCTAACAAACGATACAGTAACATTTTTATTTGTAGAATAAAATGCTTTTTCAATGTTAATAATTCTAGTTTTAAAAACGCTTATGCGTTGATAAAGTAATATGTGATAGTTACCGTAGTCATGGAACAAGTTGGTTTTAAAACGGAAACAGAGTTACGAGTCGCAAAGCTGGTTTGGTATAAATCCTGAATATCTAACACATACGAACATTTAGGAAAATTACACTAAGAAACTTTGTGCCTCTTGAAAGTAAGTAGGTACCTACCTACAAGAGTACTTAAATAAATCTATCCACCTGATTCTCGCGTCCCGTCCATTTAGACTACCGAATGGAGAAATAATATATTTTAAAATATTTACTTTTGGTCGCCATCTAAAGTTATATGTCTGATACTAGATAATAATAATGTATGAAAAAATATACGTATCTATTTTTTGCAAAATCGACTTGTATTTAACTTTTAAGTACGTCGTTAGACTTACTTAGCTGAAGGGCTTTTAACATACTAACTATGCTGTTAGGGAGCATTAAATATGAAAGCCTTCATTATTGTATAACATACCTATAACTATAATAAATATCTTCCAACATTATAAAACAAAACATCATAAAAAATATCTAAACTATAAAACTATTTTAATTTATTTTGTTGTGCTATATTTTAAGCGCCAAAAGGTGACAAGAGGATAGTAGATGTCTATCTGTCTATCGTAAATGATGTGTTTGTTACTCTTTCACGTAAGTACTGTTACACAGATTTATAAGAAATATCAAATTTATTAGAAATAAGGCAAGAAAGATCATATTAATATCTGGGTTGACACACGTTTTGTGCCCCATGATAAATAAAGTCTACTGGAAATATGGGTAAAGCCGCGAGCCTCAAGCTAGTATAAGTAAATAATCATTGCAATATTTTAGATAGTTAATTAACTAAAACATAACATCAATACATTGATACTAAGAAGGACAGAAAGTTTTAATCGATACGTCGGAAGGTTCCGCCGCACCACCATCCCCAAAGGGATTCTTGTTACAATAAATTAATTAAACTATATACTAATTGAATGATACACAACAATTATAGGCGCTCTTATTGATTATACTGGTAATTGAACAGTGATGAACTTTGACGTTATCTATTAGGACTCTTCATGTTTCAAAGAGATAAATTTATATATTTATGTCCCACAGTTTCACCCGAGGGATCTTTAATTTTCCCGGGATAAAAAGTAGCCTGTGTTATTTCAATGACAGCTAACTCCATACCAAATTGTATTAAAATCGCTCCAGCTGTTTAGACGTGAAGAAGTAACAAACATACCTACACACTCACAAACATTCATCTTTATATAATAAAAAAATACTAGCTGCCATCCCGCGGTCTCACCCGCGTAGTTCCCGTTCCCGTGATCACTTAGTGGTATGAAAAATAGATAGTAGCCGATTCTCAGACCTACTGAATATGCATACAAAATTTCATAAAAATCGGTCAAGCTGTTTCGAAGGAGTACACGAGAATTTTATATATAAGATTAGTGTGATAGGTCGCACTAATACCCTTCCTAAATAATCCATTCTTCTAGAAAATCATATAAAAATCTATACCTACAGTAGTTTCTGAGATTACCCCAAACAAACACCAAATTAGCACGGCGAGGGTAATTATAAATACCTAAATATTTCGCGAATCAGCTGTGCAAATGCCGGTTGGAAAGGCAAAGGGCTAATGAATTAACAACCACTGACATGAAAACCCATTGGCAATGCCTATTTGGCCACCCACTTACCATCGAGTGGACCGTCCGCCTCTTTCATAAAATACATTTCATTATTTAAATTGAGCATATCGATATCTATACTAAAAAGCTGAAGAGCTTGTTTGTTTGCTTGAACGCGCTAATCTCAGGAACTAGTATTCCGATTTAAGAAATAATTTCAGTGTTAGATAGCCCATTTATCGTGAAAGGCTATAAGGTTACATAGGATCATGCGGAGCACCAATAAATAATGTTTCAAAATCGGGAATTTTACTCTTTTGAGAGCTTACGTGAACGAAATCGCGGTAGAAGCTAGTCAATTATTAAAATGAGCGTTTACATCAATTTCAATCTATAAACTGCATCGTGAACTAGTTACGCTCAAAGAGATAAGCTTAAAAGGTGTGCAGTAGGTACTTACGTAGGTCTGTGCTTCGATCACTTTCGGTTGTAACCAAATTGATGTTTCAGAATATTATGTAGTATCCCGAAACGCACAATATTAAATATAAGTACCATAGGTATAACTAACTATTTGTGGCAGTTATAGCATAGGTATGTAAGCTACATATTCAGTTTTTCCCTCTTGACCGTCCGGTTGACTTTCAACCCGCCGATCGTGAGTTCGTATCCTAGGACAATAATTTGTATGACTTAATATGTATGTTTGTTTTAAGTCTAGATGTAAATATCGATATATTGCGTAGGTATATTAGCTATCCAGTCACCATATCACAAGCTCTGCTTAGTTTAGAATCATAACGGCCGTGTGTGAAAAATGTCCCAGGATATTTCTTTACGTGTAGGTCTGTTCGTCGATATACGTCATAAGGTACTTACTATGATAGAGCCAAACCGCGCTCTTCAACTATTCACGAGTCAGGGAAGTTGTGTATTATGACAGTTAGGTAACTCCATTAATTATATTAATGTATTCATTAATGTAATTAATGGAGTTAGTTAACTATGCCGCGGGCGGCGGGCGGCCGCCGGTTGAGGTGCGATATAATTTTTTACTATTAAAATTTAGTAAATGGATGGAAATTTGACTGTTTAAGCGAGGTAGGTATTACTCAATGGTAAATACTCAATGTCACAAATGTATATTGGCAATACCACGTATCTCTAATCGTTAAAGGTCTATGAAGTTGTGAAAACTTTTGTGATTGACATAATACAGAATTTATAAGTAATTTAAATTATTATTTTATGTTATTAATACTTTCATCAGTAGTGACAAAAAGGGATATAATACATAGGTATCATATTTAAATAAATATTAGAGCAAACTAAATTATTTTTAGTAACTAAATGTACCTATGTTTGTAAATGAAAATAAAACAAAGAAACTATTATCAAACTGTAACAAGTAGACCGAGTCGCAGATTCACGTGAGAACCCTTTGTAATGGCTCGACTCAGATGTCAATTAGTGAACGCACCTTCAATACAAAAATAAGAACTTGTTAGAGCCGAGAAGCAACTGCACTACACAATCCTACTCTATAATCTATTCTCAATCATTATTTTTCCTTTCAAATAAATAAATTCCAATTTAAGATTGAAACAAACAATAAAAATGAAATAAATTTTAATAAGGCTCGTTCTTGAAATCATCAATTCAGCAGAGAACGATTGGCTTTCTATAATTTTGACGGATCCAATTATTTTATCGCTCCTTTCCGAAGGCTGGATACCCTCGAAATTAATTAATTAACTATTGGTTTAATTAAATCATCCCGCCTCCGCTAAATTTATTCTTTCGAGTGGTAGACAAAGTTTCTTGCTTAAATTACTATGGCATGGCAGTCAGATCATAACAAAATGATTGAGATTACTGAAGTTTAAAACACTTTTGTAAATAAGGAAAATCCGAGGGTCGCGATGATGTATAAACTTTTTTTTTTATTTAAGAGAAATAATTACCTTGCGAAATTTGTTGCCAGCGTTGAGGAAATGTACATTGCTCATTTTTGCTTTCGCTTGGATCAAATAAAAACTTTTTTGCTTCAACTTGAATGCAATCTTGGAATTGATCGTTTTTGATGCAAACTAATAACGACCTAATTTGAAAAAAGTTTGCGGCAAAAAAATAGATTTTTATTTATGAGAGAACATCGGAACTAATTCGAGGAGGAATAAAAATAGACACGTTTAAGTGTGAGCTCAAAAATAAAACCTTAAGCGGAAAATTCCTTTTAAATTCCAGGGTCATGATTTATGTCAAATTGCCACAGATCGGTAAAATCGTTTATTATATAAAATATCGGAAATCTTTTATATGAAGGAGTGCCTTGCTCGCAAAATTCCATCGTTCAATATGGGCCAATGATGCGAAACGACATTGGATGACGTAATCACTATAACTTGAAAATTCATAAATGTTACTTGGGTTATCTGTTTCACATAGATTCTATAAAGTTTTCTTTCTTATAATATATATTGTAGTTTAAAATATTTACATTTTAAATGTTCAAAGAATTGGACTAAAGTATTTTATATTTATTTATTCGCCGTTAAAATAGAAAATAATATCTCGATATTAGAATCAATCTAGAAGTTACAGTCGAACCCATTATGTTTAATTCCTCATAAGTTCATTGGTACATAAAAGTTGTAAAGTTTTAATCTTAGCGCATAATTCCGCTGATAGCACTGAATGCAACTCTCACACCGACTAATTACTTGCAAGCGAACCAGCGGGCAAACAATGCACCTTGGTACGGCAAACAATAAGTTTACAATTCCTTAAGAATTAAACTTGTTCTAAGCACTAAGTTAGCGATTAAGTTGCAATCACGGCACTAAGTTACAGTAAACAAGCGGACGGTAAGTCTCATTGTGCGAAGGCAGCTCAAAGCCGAGCCAAGTTCCGTTTGTTGTTTCAATAAGTTTCGCAATTATACTGTATGTTACTTGCACTTGCGTTCACATATTCAATACAATGACAGATGATACTGCTCTAGTTTTTACGTTCATTGTTTTTCTCTCATAACAGACCAACATTAGTAAGTTTAAAAATAGCCACAAGCGAAGTTATCTCGAATTGAAACAGTATAAAATAAGGCTATAACGTTGCAAAAAAAACATCTATTTCATGTATAAAGATGGCGTTAATATAGAAGAAAATTATCTCCAAAACTAAGCACTATTGTGTATTGTCGTAATTATACCAATATTCAGTCATCAATGCCCCACTAATCAGTGTTTTGTGACACGCAAGGTGAAGTTGACATTCAGAATTACAGGTTCCGATTTCACCCCTCCGCATTATAAAGTTTTTTTGGTAATTGCATATTCGTAGACTAGTATTAAGTCAATCACGAAATGTCGAATATTTTCGTCTAATCGATTTTAAATCGAGTCGGAAAATAACAAAGTTTGTGAACTACTTTTAACCTGAAAATGTTTTTTTGTTATCGGTGAACAAGAAGGCTTTATAGCTAAATACTTATTTCATATGCTTTCACCTTAAAATGTATATATAATTAATGAGGTTTTTAATGTATATAAGTCTAGAAACGAGTACCTAACCATGACGAAAGCATTAGACTATATATAAGTAGCCGTCAAGCTTAAAGACTATGAAGCGTGGCGCAACTTTGAGACAAAGCTGTGGTTGCATTAACGAGGAGTCTATATAAGTAGGTAACTAGTTATTACATTAATTACAAACGTTATAAAACACAACAAACAGAGGAAAAATTAAAAAAAATTTATAAACCAAATCAATTATATCCAAATACACATTAACCATTAAGCAATAATATTTTCTTAATCGCCAAAACGTGAGCTATTATATAACGGAAAATATATTCCACAGGATACTAAAAGCTACAGCCATAATTATTCGCTAAATTAGTTTAATAAATCTCCTTATTATACCTAGCAAATATTCAAAAGCGTAAAAGCGCTTTCGTAACAAAATCTTTGCCGCCTATTCGGGCCTAATTAAAACGATTGAAATATTTCATAACGAAGTGAAAAACGCATTAAAAGTTTATCGGCGGGCGGGAAGGCGGCATCATCTATTCAAACAAAACAAAAACAACCACAGAGTAGGATATTGCTTTACATAAACGTTTTTTATAATACCAGTGTCCAAGTGAAGATGAATCGTAATACGTTTTATTTATTTCTATGGCGGATTTTTATAATGGTCTTATTCATAGTCACGGTTATAACCTTATTTGTACCTATGTACAAAACATGATTTGATAGCATAATAGGTGGAGTGCGGGAACTGTAAATTTATCGAATCAGGTAAATTTGTAAGGAACAAGTATTTATTTACAATAAATATACGAAATATTTGCGAACGATGGATTTGCTTTCAAACTATACAAGCTTCCGCACTTGTCAACAATATCCGAAAGTACTAGGTATATATATGAATTATGTAGGTATATTAACTAAAGTATAATTAATTTACAGTCGTATTTCGTAGCGAGTAGGTAACTAACAAACATACGCATTCAACATTTCGCATTTAGTAAGACAAATATTATACTAAAAACTTTAATTAAGGTTGCTTCTTATGGTTAAGGTTAGGGCAATTTATTCTGGAAACAAAAGGTTTGAAATTATACAACTTTGCACAGGAGGAGCCGGGGGCCAAAAGTCAGTAATACAATAATGAAGGTAGAACCCGCATTACAAACGTTTCTTTTGCCAACTACGCTGTTGTCATAAATTAATTTGGCAAGTTAGATTGCGTTCTTGAGGATGAGTCTTCAAATGGCATGAGCTTTTCAATTTGACTTCGCTCTGTGTGTGACATCCTTGTATCTTTTTATTCTGTTATTCTACATCATGTCGAGTTTGGGTTATAAATTTAAACTGTTTGTTATGAAATAGAATCGAGACTACGAAGGCAAAACTCTTTTTATTCCATCAAAAGTTCTGAGATTACAAAAATAAATTTAATCAACACATTTTTGCTAAACGAAAACACAAACACTAAACGAAATAACATTGACATCGATTCAGCAAAAGCAATTAACCATCAAAATTCTGAGACACAAGACAAACTGCTGACATATAAGATAGTATAGACGGTTCACAAACGTAGGTAACTAATTTCAGCTCACTTGAACTTGTAGTGAGTAAGACAAACGGAGAACTAACATTGCTCCAGCTTATGACGACATTGAGTTTAGACCAACATTTACCCCCAGGGCAAGTATGCTGCGCAAACTTAACTAGGCATCTCGCTAAACAAGGTAAATAACTGTAGTTCAGATAAGCTATTGCAACGAGTAACCAATTTGATTAAATGAGATAGCAATCCAGAACATGAATGTAACAATTTAATCTTGCCAGTACAATATGGATGATGATGGCCTATTTACATCAGTTTTTTCGAGCAATTTTGTGATAGTTCTTGATTTTAAAAGCTTTGAGAGTCAATTAATTATTTTAACTGTCTTTTATATTACTAAATAAGCTAGATTATTAATATAAGTATCTTTGTTTTATCAGCTAAACTTCTATGGTAAATTTGGCAACAAAATAGTTGAGAAATCTGGGTATAATCTAAGTCCTGGGTACCTGATCTTAATTTTAGTGTTTTAGTATTCATCATAAACTTTTACGACTTATAGATAGTAAAATTCTTATTAGACATAAATTAGTCTAGCGGTTATCTAACTCACACAATGTTGGTATTGTTACATTGTTGCAACTATCAAAATGCTATGATATCTAGCGTCATAAATTATGATGCGGTTAATCAAACATGAGAATGAAGGATACTCTGTCTTTTTATATTATGAATATGGTTTTTCCATCATTTTGTGATGTTTGTGTACCTATCCTAAAAGTTTCTGGGGAGAATCAGGTCAGAAAAGAAAGAACATCTTCTAATAGTTATAGGTACCTAGCGATGCAGGAAAATGACTTTTATTAGCATAGCAAGTTATTATATAAAACTGATAAACGGTTTTGAAAATGAACAAGATTACATTAGAAGACTTGTTAGAATTCAATAAGGTTCCAATTCGTGAAGATACGACATGAAAGGCATGTAAGCGTCGTGGCACGCACGCACGGTATCACTCAATAAACTGGTTACCACCAACGTTTGTGTCAGATTAATTGCATAGGCATTCTCCGGATGGCTCGGAGGTCTGGCATGTCAATGAAAGCAATTACTCGCACCAAACCCAGGCCATTGCCCAAGACCGCCCATTAAGCTCCATATCCGGCAATATCAATAAGCAAATCGATTATCTAATAGATACTATAAACATAACGCATCTCAATTTGGATGCGTAATATTATACATGCGCCTTTGTTCCTTTCACACTTTCGCGAATGATGGATTGGTTGCCAATAGTCGGATGGCAGCCCGCAAACATCCCCTCGGTCGCTCAAAAAGCGACTTTAAAGACGTCTTTACGCGTTCCATCCATCCACGGCTTAAGGTCCAAGTTGCTTTGCATGATCGCAAACAATTTCTTCTACAAAGATGTAAACGCCAATCGATGTGTCAGTAGGTTGATAGGGAAACTTTTCATTTTGCCGATGGTTGTTTGGTTGAAAAACAATTTTCTTGCTATTCGAGAGCTCATTTTTAACGTTATTGAGTGGGAACTTTTAGGAGTTCAGGATTATGCGTGTATTTTGATCGCGTTTTTTTGTATCCATTGTTTGATGGATGGCATTTTTACTAATCCACACAAGTAGTTACTTATATCATATAGTATAGCATTATTTATGATATATGATATGATTCCTAATAACTTAGTTTGGTGTCTCGTAGAAATGATAAATATTGATGTTTTTTTTCTAAGATATTGACAAAAACCCTGAATTAAATAGCGGTTTGAGACAGTCAAGCAAATCAAATTCCGTGTCACGTAATTTATTAAACATATTTGGTTTAAAAAAGCTATGAATGTTGCGGAATTAAATCGTTTATCTAGGAATGTGTGACAAGGATAGAAATAATTCACGACTGTATGCATGATAGAAGGTATGCCTCTATTGTCAATCGGACGGACCACAAATATGTTTTAATTAAATAAAATTATTATAGCAAGCGCAGTCGTTTGTATTTATCGAAATCCTTTGCATATTAATACCGACATTATTACAATATCATACGGGAGTGTGGATACAATTTATTATTTTTTAATTATCACAGCTATGAAACAATATGTTTAATGAGCTGGCAATCCCGGGAAATTATTTTTCCATCAAACATATTTAAAGGCACACAATATTGATAATGATACGACAGCTCGGCTCTATTATTCATCGATATATTCCATTTACGGGTATATTCGACTTATGTGTACTTTGAGAATAAACCGTATATTTTTGCTGTCACAAACATAAAGTGATGTAGTGCTCTCTATAAGTTCATATCCCTATTTTCGAGGTCTCTAAAGTTAGCATGACCATTTTGACGTATCGTGAAACTGGTTACGTAGTAATTTGCCGAGAATTTGCCGTAAATTATCCGTGAAAGAAAAAAATTTGCCGCGACCCAGGGTCAGGAGAAAAAGCTGGACCTGCTAACTTTACTCCAAGTTAGCAAGACCAATGTCGTATCTCAGGATTGGAAAGACGTAGAGCATTGTTTTTGGTCTTAAAAGTTGCCGAGAATTTGCCGTAAACGATCCGTCAAAAAAAATAATTTGCCGCGAATCGGGTTTTCGAGAAAAAGCCGATTTACTTGTTTTCGCTCCAAGTTAGCAAGACCAAATGTCGTTTCTCGGGATCGGAAACACGTACAGCCTTGTTCTTGGTCTTAAAAGTTGCCGAGAATTTGCCGTAAACGATTCGTCAAATAAAAGAATTTGCCGCGAACCGGGTTTTCGAGAAAAAGCCGATTTACTTGATTTCGCTCCAAGTTAGCAAGACCAAATGTCATATCTCGGGATTGGAAACACGTACAGCCTTGTTCTTGGTCTTAAAAGTTGCCGAGAATTTGCCGTAAACGATTCGTCAAAAAAAAGAATTTGCCGCGAACCGGGTTTTCGAGAAAAAGCCGATTTACTTGATTTCGCTCCAAGTTAGCAAGACCAAATGTCATATCTCAGGATTGGAAACACGTACAGCCTTGTTCTTGGTATTAAAAGTTGCCGAGAATTTGCCGTAAACGATTCGTCAAAAAAAAGAATTTGCCGCGAACCGGGTTTTTGAGAAAAAGCCGATTTACTTGATTTCGCTCCAAGTTAGCAAGACCAAATGTCATATTTCGGGATCGGAAACACGTACAGCCTTGTTCTTGGTCTTAAAAGTTGCCGAAAATTTGCCGTAAACGATCCGTCAAAAAAAATAATTTGCCGCGAATCGATTTTTCGAGAAAAAGCCGATTTACTTGTTTTCGCTCCAAGTTAGCAAGACCAAATGTCATATCTCGGGATCGGAAACACGTACAGCCTTGTTCTTGGTCTTAAAAGTTGCCGAGAATTTGCCGTAAACGATCCGTCAAAAAAAATAATTTGCCGCGAATCGATTTTTCGAGAAAAAGCCGATTTACTTGTTTTCGCTCCAAGTTAGCAAGACCAAATGTCATATCTCGGGATCGGAAACACGTACAGCCTTGTTCTTGGTCTTTAAAGTTGCCGAGAATTTGCCGTAAACGATCCGTCAAAAAAAATAATTTGCCGCGAATCGGGTTTTCGAGAAAAAGCCGATTTACTTGTTTTCGCTCCAAGTTAGCAAGACCAAATGTCGTTTCTCGGGATCGGAAACACGTACAGCCTTGTTCTTGGTCTTAAAAGTTGCCGAGAATTTGCCGTAAACGATTCGTCAAATAAAAGAATTTGCCGCGAACCGGGTTTTCGAGAAAAAGCCGATTTACTTGATTTCGCTCCAAGTTAGCAAGACCAAATGTCATATCTCGGGATTGGAAACACGTACAGCCTTGTTCTTGGTCTTAAAAGTTGCCGAGAATTTGCCGTAAACGATTCGTCAAAAAAAAGAATTTGCCGCGAACCGGGTTTTCGAGAAAAAGCCGATTTACTTGATTTCGCTCCAAGTTAGCAAGACCAAATGTCATATCTCAGGATTGGAAACACGTACAGCCTTGTTCTTGGTATTAAAAGTTGCCGAGAATTTGCCGTAAACGATTCGTCAAAAAAAAGAATTTGCCGCGAACCGGGTTTTTGAGAAAAAGCCGATTTACTTGATTTCGCTCCAAGTTAGCAAGACCAAATGTCATATTTCGGGATCGGAAACACGTACAGCCTTGTTCTTGGTCTTAAAAGTTGCCGAGAATTTGCCGTAAACGATCCGTCAAAAAAAATAATTTGCCGCGAATCGATTTTTCGAGAAAAAGCCGATTTACTTGTTTTCGCTCCAAGTTAGCAAGACCAAATGTCATATCTCGGGATCGGAAACACGTACAGCCTTGTTCTTGGTCTTAAAAGTTGCCGAGAATTTGCCGTAAACGATCCGTCAAAAAAAATAATTTGCCGCGTATCGATTTTTCGAGAAAAAGCCGATTTACTTGTTTTCGCTCCAAGTTAGCAAGACCAAATGTCGTTTCTCGGGATTGGAAACACGTACAGCCTTGTTCTTGGTCTTAAAAGTTGCCGAGAATTTGCCGTAAACGATTCGTCAAAAAAAAGAATTTGCCGCGAACCGGGTTTTCGAGAAAAAGCCGATTTACTTGATTTCGCTCCAAGTTAGCAAGACCAAATGTCATATCTCAGGATTGGAAACACGTACAGCCTTGTTCTTGGTCTTAAAAGTTGGCGAGAATTTGCCGTAAACGATTCGTCAAAAAAAAGAATTTGCCGCGAACCGGGTTTTTGAGAAAAAGCCGATTTACTTGATTTCGCTCCAAGTTAGCAAGACCAAATGTCATATTTCGGGATCGGAAACACGTACAGCCTTGTTCTTGGTCTTAAAAGTTGCCGAAAATTTGCCGTAAACGATCCGTCAAAAAAAATAATTTGCCGCGAATCGATTTTTCGAGAAAAAGCCGATTTACTTGTTTTCGCTCCAAGTTAGCAAGACCAAATGTCATATCTCGGGATCGGAAACACGTACAGCCTTGTTCTTGGTCTTAAAAGTTGCCGAGAATTTGCCGTAAACGATCCGTCAAAAAAAATAATTTGCCGCGTATCGATTTTTCGAGAAAAAGCCGATTTACTTGTTTTCGCTCCAAGTTAGCAAGACCAAATGTCGTTTCTCGGGATCGGAAACACGTACAGCCTTGTTCTTGGTCTTAAAAGTTGCCGAGAATTTGCCGTAAACGATCCGTCAAAAAAAAAAATTTGCCGCGAATCGGGTTTTCGAGATAAATCCGATTTAGTTGATTTTACCCTGGATTTCCCTAGTTTTCCATTATCAGATTCTATCTTGGTCCCAATGAGGACGAGGTAGTCCCAGGAGTATATTAGTTCAAATTAAAAAGATTTTTTAGAATTGGTTTGTTATGTACATAAAAAATACATACAGTCGAACATACAATTTCCTCCGAATTTGGAAGTCGGTTTATAACCCATATGGGTGCTAAGTTCTCAATCAATACAAATTAATCAAGCCCAAACAACAGGTAATTACTGTACTTAAATCGTTGAGGACTTCCCTCAACTATATTTCAGCTCCATCATCACATCGAATCGAGACCTTCGTAAAATTGTAGTACTTTGAAATACTTAATGAAAAATATTACAAACGCATTTGTCATCAGTACGATTTTCGTATGTTCCCCTCGATTTCTAAAGGATACCATCATCAGATCCTGGTTTCCTTATCATGGTACCTGAGATACCTAGTTTCAAACAGTATTTTTTATCAAAATCGGTTCCTGAACGACGGAGTTGTCCGCGAACAAACATAAAAGATATACCTATATTATATACCTTTTTTTTAACACGGTTAAAAAACAAAATGCCAGTGCAAAAAAGAGTTAAATATATGACAGAAAATAAAAACAATTTTTTTTTATAATTTATAACATTAGTACAGACTAGCTGTCCCGCTGCAGCACCGCTTGCGTAGAGTTCATAAAATAACAGCGTTGTTTTCAATCGCACTTAAATGCATTGGCGGCTAAACTCGTTTTAGAAAACACTTACACTACATATATCTACAAACTATAAAAAATAAACAACACATGTCGAACTTTAGCTGTGCTTTACCCGTGCAAAGCCAGGGCGAATCGATTAGTCTTTGTATATCCTACTAATATTTTAATCGCGAAAGTTTGTAAGCATGTAGGGGAGATTGGGTAACAGTGGATCATTTTTTTATGCCCCGCAATTCTGAAATTCATGACGAAATAACTTATCTCTGAATTATCAGTAATCATGGTGCGGGTATCTAATACTCTATCTCTATCTACTATCTCCTAATACTCTATCTACTCTTATTGGCTATATTAACTTACAATTGATAACATCTTTTTTTTATCTCCCAAACCTAAAATCTGTATATAAAAGCCGCATATCCCTACCTGGATGTGGCAGTAGGGATAGACGGAATATTCGATTCAATGTATCTATAATTGTCGTAGCTTAGATGTTATTCTTACAGACAAATTTTGTCATGTTTAACACCCCACTCGTGATTGTCCAATAATTTAATTACCCATTTCACTATTTTGTCTTACCCATTTTTCGATATGATATTCGAAAACCCGATTCGCGGCAAATTCTTTTATTTGACGAATCGTTTACGGCAAATTCTCGACAACTTTAAAGACCAAGAACAAGGCCACGTACAGCCTTGTTCTTGGTCTTTAAAGTTGCCGAGAATTTCCGATCCCGAGATATGACATTTGGTCTTGCTAACTTGGAGCGAAAACAAGTAAATCGGCTTTTTCTCGAAAACCCGGTTCGCGGCAAATTCTTTTTTTTGACGAATCGTTTACGGCAAATTCTCGCCAACTTTTAAGACCAAGAACAAGGCTGTACGTGTTTCCAATCCTGAGATATGACATTTGGTCTTGCTAACTTGGAGCGAAATCAAGTAAATCGGCTTTTTCTCGAAAACCCGGTTCGCGGCAAATTCTTTTTTTTGACGAATCGTTTACGGCAAATTCTCGGCAACTTTTAAGACCAAGAACAAGGCTGTACGTGTTTCCGATCCCGAGATATGACATTTGGTCTTGCTAACTTGGAGCGAAAACAAGTAAATCGGCTTTTTCTCGAAAACCCGGTTCGCGGCAAATTATTTTTTTTGACGGATCGTTTACGGCAAATTCTCGGCAACTTTTAAGACCAAGAACAAGGCTGTACGTGTTTCCGATCCCGAGAAACGACATTTGGTCTTGCTAACTTGGAGCGAAAACAAGTAAATCGGCTTTTTCTCGAAAACCCGGTTCGCGGCAAATTCTTTTTTTTGACGAATCGTTTACGGCAAATTCTCGCCAACTTTTAAGACCAAGAACAAGGCTGTACGTGTTTCCAATCCTGAGATATGACATTTGGTCTTGCTAACTTGGAGCGAAATCAAGTAAATCGGCTTTTTCTCGAAAACCCGGTTCGCGGCAAATTCTTTTTTTTGACGAATCGTTTACGGCAAATTCTCGGCAACTTTTAAGACCAAGAACAAGGCTGTACGTGTTTCCGATCCCGAGATATGACATTTGGTCTTGCTAACTTGGAGCGAAAACAAGTAAATCGGCTTTTTCTCGAAAACCCGGTTCGCGGCAAATTCTTTTTTTTGACGGATCGTTTACGGCAAATTCTCGGCAACTTTAAAGACCAAGAACAAGGCTGTACGTGTTTCCGATCCCGAGATATGACATTTGGTCTTGCTAACTTGGAGCGAAAACAAGTAAATCGGCTTTTTCTCGAAAACCCGGTTCGCGGCAAATTCTTTTTTTTGACGAATCGTTTACGGCAAATTCTCGCCAACTTTTAAGACCAAGAACAAGGCTGTACGTGTTTCCAATCCTGAGATATGACATTTGGTCTTGCTAACTTGGAGCGAAATCAAGTAAATCGGCTTTTTCTCGAAAACCCGGTTCGCGGCAAATTCTTTTTTTTGACGAATCGTTTACGGCAAATTCTCGGCAACTTTTAAGACCAAGAACAAGGCTGTACGTGTTTCCGATCCCGAGATATGACATTTGGTCTTGCTAACTTGGAGCGAAAACAAGTAAATCGGCTTTTTCTCGAAAACCCGGTTCGCGGCAAATTATTTTTTTTGACGGATCGTTTACGGCAAATTCTCGGCAACTTTAAAGACCAAGAACAAGGCTGTACGTGTTTCCGATCCCGAGATATGACATTTGGTCTTGCTAACTTGGAGCGAAAACAAGTAAATCGGCTTTTTCTCGAAAACCCGGTTCGCGGCAAATTATTTTTTTTGACGGATCGTTTACGGCAAATTCTCGGCAACTTTTAAGACCAAGAACAAGGCTGTACGTGTTTCCGATCCCGAGATATGACATTTGGTCTTGCTAACTTGGAGCGAAAACAAGTAAATCGGCTTTTTCTCGAAAAATCGATTCGCGGCAAATTCTTTTTTTTGACGAATCGTTTACGGCAAATTCTCGGCAACTTTTAAGACCAAGAACAAGGCTGTACGTGTTTCCAATCCCGAGATATGACATTTGGTCTTGCTAACTTGGAGCGAAATCAAGTAAATCGGCTTTTTCTCGAAAACCCGGTTCGCGGCAAATTCTTTTATTTGACGAATCGTTTACGGCAAATTCTCGGCAACTTTTAAGACCAAGAACAAGGCTGTACGTGTTTCCGATCCCGAGAAACGACATTTGGTCTTGCTAACTTGGAGCGAAAACAAGTAAATCGGCTTTTTCTCGAAAACCCGATTCGCGGCAAATTATTTTTTTTGACGGATCGTTTACGGCAAATTCTCGGCAACTTTAAAGACCAAGAACAAGGCTGTACGTGTTTCCGATCCCGAGATATGACATTTGGTCTTGCTAACTTGGAGCGAAAACAAGTAAATCGGCTTTTTCTCGAAAAATCGATTCGCGGCAAATTATTTTTTTTGACGGATCGTTTACGGCAAATTCTCGGCAACTTTTAAGACCAAGAACAAGGCTGTACGTGTTTCCGATCCCGAGATATGACATTTGGTCTTGCTAACTTGGAGCGAAAACAAGTAAATCGGCTTTTTCTCGAAAAATCGATTCGCGGCAAATTATTTTTTTTGACGGATCGTTTACGGCAAATTTTCGGCAACTTTTAAGACCAAGAACAAGGCTGTACGTGTTTCCGATCCCGAAATATGACATTTGGTCTTGCTAACTTGGAGCGAAATCAAGTAAATCGGCTTTTTCTCAAAAACCCGGTTCGCGGCAAATTCTTTTTTTTGACGAATCGTTTACGGCAAATTCTCGGCAACTTTTAATACCAAGAACAAGGCTGTACGTGTTTCCAATCCTGAGATATGACATTTGGTCTTGCTAACTTGGAGCGAAATCAAGTAAATCGGCTTTTTCTCGAAAACCCGGTTCGCGGCAAATTCTTTTTTTTGACGAATCGTTTACGGCAAATTCTCGGCAACTTTTAAGACCAAGAACAAGGCTGTACGTGTTTCCAATCCCGAGATATGACATTTGGTCTTGCTAACTTGGAGCGAAATCAAGTAAATCGGCTTTTTCTCGAAAACCCGGTTCGCGGCAAATTCTTTTATTTGACGAATCGTTTACGGCAAATTCTCGGCAACTTTTAAGACCAAGAACAAGGCTGTACGTGTTTCCGATCCCGAGAAACGACATTTGGTCTTGCTAACTTGGAGCGAAAACAAGTAAATCGGCTTTTTCTCGAAAACCCGATTCGCGGCAAATTATTTTTTTTGACGGATCGTTTACGGCAAATTCTCGGCAACTTTTAAGACCAAAAACAATGCTCTACGTCTTTCCAATCCTGAGATACGACATTGGTCTTGCTAACTTGGAGTAAAGTTAGCAGGTCCAGCTTTTTCTCCTGACCCTGGGTCGCGGCAAATTTTTTTCTTTCACGGATAATTTACGGCAAATTCTCGGCAAATTACTACGTAACCAGTTTCACGATACGTCAAAATGGTCATGCTAACTTTAGAGACCTCTATTTTCGTCGGCGACACGACCTTTGGCATCATTCACAATTTTTCTTCATTTGCCATAAAGTTCCTCCGGATTTATTATAACAAGTTTGTACTTTCAAAGTTTTGACATATAAAAAGATTTCTATTATGACTATCCATCTTAAGTGTGACTTAGGGGAAAATAGTTTTTTTTTATTAGTAGGTTAGACTAACACTAATATAAACTTTGGAGGGCTGCCTTTTTTGTGTTTATGTACCGTGAAGATAAATGTAACACTCTTACGTACTAGACTTGCTTGTATATTCTTTGATTTATAGTCGTTGAAATAGCACCCTTATTTTAAATAGGATTACGGCTTTTATTTTATAAACGTAAAAAGTGAAATCCTTTTTTATATGGTTACATAATGGTAATATATAGTTTAGATAACGCTATACCTAACATATGGGTTCAAGTTAATAAGACAAGAAACTTTTACTAATATTATTAAGTAGTAACCGCGGGTGTCGGTTTTCTGTTCCTGAGATTAGATACAACTCGGTTGACTGATAGAATATGCTAGGGGAACTTTTTATTCAGGGAATACAAAGCTATCAAAGTATTTAGGTAGATTAATCTTAAGAATCTATCTCATAATAGGTACTTATCTAATTTTATTTTTATTACATCTGATTCATATTTTATTTACTTGGTAAGTATTTATAATTAAAAGCCGTTGCTAATGAAAATAAATCAAGGGAAATCTAAAAATACTTTATTATTTACCATCCAATACCAGACAACATGAATAAAACAGACTGCGATGAATGAAAAATTAAGGTTACAGGATTGTTAAAATATTCAGCTTATTGTATTAAAACAGTCATAAAAATCAACTAATTGGATTTGGGGGTACTTGCGTATCTTCTGTACGTAGCCAATTCCAAAAGTAACGAGCCGTGATTTATTTACATCATATCCCATTTGTGCGACAAAGGTAAAATTGAATGCGTTGACCTATATTTGAAATCGGTGTTTTGCCAATCATTTATTTACTTGCTTGCAAATGTGTGGGTTTGGGAAAAGTAATTTATAATTTTTTTTATGTTTTTTCCCAACACCGCAATGCAGGACTTCCATTTTTTACAGTATTGAAACGCCAACTAACGGTTTTTTCAGATATGAAAAGAGGCGTTGATATTTTACTCACTCTTTTATTTTGTTCCAAACTCAATAAAGCTTTTGACTCGCGGATATTTGTAAACCAGAATGTGTTTCGTATATTTCTGTGTATATACCTACACGTTGCAATGTATGAAATAGCGTTTCTGTAATATTCCATTTATACAAATTAAGCCTTTAATGTGAAATCCATTAATGCTGCACGGATTGATACCGCCTTTACTTTGCGATATTTCATTTCAATTTTCTACCATTAACGTTATAATTATATACTTGATTCCAAAAAGAGTTGCGGAATATTTTCAATGAGATTTTATTTAAAATTAATTAATACATACATCCAAAAGCGTTAATGCCACTTTTGAATAAAGTATAATATATTCTGTAATAAAGTATTTATCATCTATCATATCTCCTCGCTTGTAGTAGACACCACATAGAACAAAATTCAACAACAATCTACCTCGGAAAATCCAATAAATCATTCCACCAAATCAACAAACTATATTCGTACGTTCCACTCCATATAAAAAAGCAGTTTCGAAATTCCACGAGCAATACCACAATACGGCACTCTAATAACTTTACATCCAACGAATGGGAGTTCAAAAAACACCTGTACAAATAGAAAAATAAAAAAGGACTAGGTACAATATACGAAAAACATATCGCTTGGCTTTGATCACCCCTTTTTCAATAATAGAGGCCACCCTTTGTACCGGAATCTAGCCCGAGGCGAGGGCACTGTAATGTGTCCATTTAATTTACAATACGAAAATTAGAACGCTACCGCGATATACGACCCTTTTCAATGGATTGAAGGTATTAATTTCTTTAAAATGTTACTGAGAATGATGACAGTTGGATTAACATGTCCCTGCGCCGTGTGAGTGATGAAATTTATAAGCGTTTCAAGCGAAAGGTAGACTTTCATTTGTTTCTGGGCGTGATTTTTTCAGTTTCACGGTCGATGGCGTTCGGATATAAATGTAATTGTGTTTTTTTTTTATATGAGATGTATGTTTACTAGACATCTACTTGTACCAAATTGTGTTTACCAACCTACTTACCTACACACCTAATGGAGCAAGAGCCCGTGAACGCCAGACCTTCGTTATTTTATAAAAGCTGAAAGTTCGTCTGCGCATGCTCCCAACACAGGTAAGAACGATGGCCTATTATGAAGTTTGGGTCATCGTGGCTTTGGCAGCTATACGGTACTAAAGGTGTGTATAATACCGATCTAGTTTCGTCAAATTATAAAGTGTGATTTTTTGGTATTATCTTCAGAATATTATTAAAAATCACGTTATTGATTGCCAGACACTTCACATCGTGGCAACCCCTTGCCAGACACCCCTAATGTTCATGAAATTATAATTCTACTTACGTTATAGTATAAAAGCTGATTTTTATATATAATACTTAGGTAGTAATAAGATGATGTTTCCTCATCAGCCAGACATTTTTCATAGTTCCAACCCCTTGCCAGACAATGATGTAGGGTCGCTGTAGGAGCGAGCGCGAGACAGTATATGTATGATAGATGGCGAGAAAGGTCTATCGCGATCTCTCACTGCACAGTTGTTATTTCTACTGCGCATGTATTAGTACTTAGTACATGTTTACATCAGCTAAAATAATCTTATATGCTTTCTTCAAGTATTATTAATTGAATAATTATTTTAATAATATATGTATACGCATATCTGCATTTCGTTGCTTCTATCCTACTGTAGGCGTTTAACAGAGGTTACGAACATTAAAACTTTTTTTTACTCACTTTGTCTTCAGCTAACCTAACGTACACTTTGTTTTGTACTATAACTTTTTGTTAAATATAGCTTAAACCGACTATTTAGAGTTTTATTAAAGCTCCATTATGTCTTCGTGAGACAATATATATTTTATGTTTTAGCCGTATTAAACATCAAAAATAGACGATCGACAGCAAGCTCAAATATGTGCGTGTTTTCTTGTTTTATATACCACTACGGTGGCAAACAGGCATACGGCCCTGATGGGAAGCAGTTACCGTAGTCTATGGACGCTGCAACACCAAGGGCGTCACTCACGCGTTGCCAACCCTGTAAAAATCTCTTCACTCCCTTCTGTGCTATACGTCCAAGACGTAAGAATAAAAGCTCAAAAAAAGCGTGCACTTTATGCAAGTAATTACTCTGCACCGAACATACCACATATATGTGTTTAGTATGTTTCGAAAGGCAAATTTCTCAAGATCTTAGAGAATAAATTTTTTTTTTATTTTTTGTTATATATAATTTTTAATGGGATTTTTATGAAAACTGCCAAAAAATTTAGAATATAATTAAGTTGTTTTGTTATTTGGTCTAGAAGTTGAATTTATGTTTCATTGTTTTGATTAAAATACTTATTTTCTTATTTATTAAACCTTGTTTTATTGATATATATCCATTATAAGCCAATTAGTAATACTACGAATTTTAATGTTCGTAACCTCTGTTAAACGCCTACAGTAGGATAGAAGCAACGAAATGCAGATATGCGTATACATATATTATTAAAATAATTATTCAATTAATAATACTTGAAGAAAGCATATAAGATTATTTTAGCTGATGTAAACATGTACTAATACATGCGCAGTAGAAATAACAACTGTGCAGTGAGAGATCGCGATAGACCTTTCTCGCCATCTATCATACATATACTGTCTCGCGCTCGCTCCTACAGCGACCCTACATCATTGTCTGGCAAGGGGTTGGAACTATCAAAAATGTCTGGCTGATGAGGAAACATCATCTAATTACTACCTAAGTATTATATATAAAAATCAGCTTTTATACTATAACGTAAGTAGAATTATAATTTCATGAACATTAGGGGTGTCTGGCAAGGGCTTGCCACGATGAGAAGTGTCTGGCAATCAATAACGTGATTTTTAATAATATTCTGAAGATAATACCAAAAAATCACACTTTATAAAATGACGAAACTAGATCGGTATTATACACACCTTTAGTACCGTATAGCTGCCAAAGCCACGATGACCCAAACTTCATAATTGGCCATCGTTCTTACCTGTGTTGGGAGCATGCGCAGACGAACTTTCAGCTTTTATAAAATAACGAAGGTCTGGCGTTCACGGGCTCTTAGTCCATAAGATAGGAAGTTGTTAATTATTTTCTTGTTTTATGATTTTCATTTTATTTCAGGGGCTTATTTAATCTCGGCGTTAATAATAAACAAACAGCTGACGTACGAAGGACGTTTGTGGCGAGCGGCATGCGGGTACACAAACAAAGACAATACCGCATTCCGCGCTCTTTTTGCGGTAAACCATTCGGCAAGCTACAAACTGAAAAAGTTTCCAACCTGAAATTCATATTTTTGTCATATACATTCCGTTACCGGTGAAGTATCTAGAATAAATGTTCTGTACCTACTTTAATTAGCCTTGATCATCAAAAGGAAAGAGGTGGGTTAGGAATGAAGGTTTTCTACAATGAGTTGAGGTGAAGAACTCCCAAGCTACCTGATATGTATTTTTTATGATAAATCAATCAACGGTTTATTTTTCATCGCGTGCAATAATACCTATGCATACACAACACATTTCATTTTCATCAAAGGTTTCTGCCCGCGGCTTCGCTCCTGTAAAACTGGTAATTTTAGGGATAAAAGTATCCTGTCCTCTAGAATTTTAAATATCCCTGAACTAAAAAAACATGTCGATATTTAGATGACGAACGACGAACATTATTTGTTTCTTTTGCAATATCTGTAATACTGAAAGTATAATGTTCTGTAATCCTAACCCTAACTCATTCTCTTTATAAAGTTTTTTGTACTATACAGTACAGTATAAGTTACAGTATCCAACTACATAATCCCACAAATAAACCCACTGTAACTGATAAATGCAATTTTTCATAAAAATACAACAAGCAATTTCAATTTATCTAGTTTGACTTCAAAAGCCTTTGTAACAAACTAATTCTACAAGAGCAAACCTTTGAGCATAATATACAAACTGTTGAAAACGTGCATTGTGAATTTGAACATCATAAAACGAAATATTATGTTTAAAAAATGTTACATTTCTTAAAATACTAAAACAATATTATTATGAGAGTAAATGGTGGTCCCGACGCACACTATGCGGTAAAAGAATTACCACATATTTAATTTGTAGTTTAATTACATTCTATTCTGCTTACTTATTAAAACAAAGATGAAATAAAAATCTCTGCATATTTTTTCTATTATTTTATTACAAAATTCAATTCTATAATGTCGTAAAGTATACTTATTCGAAAAGGACGAACAATTTGATTTTCATAGATTAAGTTTGTTGCCGGTTCTATACAGCTAGAAGGTTTTTATTATAAGATTCAAATGTGACCGTCTAGACTGGCACTATCAAATTAAACTAATATAAAATGAGCTTGACTGACATATCGTACAAATACTTGACAAAACTTGTTATGAAAGGCGTGAAATAACAAACACGCTTTTAATGAAATACTAGCTTCTGTCCCGCGGTTTCACGCATAAATTTAATTTCACCATTTAACCAGGTAGTCATGATTTTCTTCCGGAATGTAAAGTTACCTATATCCTATGCATCTTTGAGCCGTTTTAGAGTGATAGTGTAACAAACTTCAGTCCATTCCAACATTCGTATTTTAATGGTACATTTAATAATAAATATTATGCATTACCTTGTTAAAATATAAAAATAAAATATATGACAACCCTAAAAATCACAAGCTACATTATAAATTCCCCTTCAAACGATTGCATATCATATCAAAAAGATATAAATCAACAAGTTTACTACAAACAAACTCCAATGTACGGTACAAACGCGTATGTTACCAGTCAATACATTTATATGGGAATACAAGAACGCCGATAAATTGGTCAATATTTACAATTTTACTTCTCTTTGCGGATTTCACGGATGAATTATTATTAAATCATGTTGGAAATTATGGAATTTGGTAATTTATGGACCTATAAGTTCAGTAATAGAGTACCTACCAAAATCATTCCATATTGACTCACCGCTTGACTGTCAACAAGCCAAAATAAATACCGATTTCATGTACCTATATTTCAACGAGAAATCTCCTTAAATTCGTTCACCGTCAGAATGCATTCATAGCATAGTAAATGAAATAAAATACCTTTTAACACAATAAATGTTTTTTTTATGTTATGCCGATAACAAGGTAAGTCTTTCAACATACAAAAACCTATGTATATTATTTTATAGGACCTTTCTACGAATAAACTCATCAAAGTCTCGCCGAGTTAAGTAATGGTTAAAAATCTCTGCTATATTAGCTGGTAACATACGTGTCCTTTCCCAAAATTATAGCTTACAGATAAGAATAAATGGACGCACCTTTGGTAAATTAACGTGTGAAAATTCATGGCCGTAAAAGCTCTTGGTTCGAATGAATTTTAATCTTAACGTTATCAAGCAGCCAATCCATCAAACATTGCCTCGGACCGTATTAGCATTAGCTGACCGACCGAACAAAGGGTTTAATTCAGTTATCTCACTGTTTGTTACCACGTTATTCTTTATTCTTCCCTTTTGATGGAGAGAGCTCATACAATTTACTTTTCACAAAGAGATACCCTTATATGTTTATGAATATTAAACAGGGAGAATTCTGTATTACGTAAGATTTTATATTAATTAATATCTTGTGAAATATATCGTTTAAATGTTATAATTAAGGCCATAAAACGTTAAACTATTTAACAATTTTACCATGGTAAAATATACCTAAAGAAAATCCAGCCAACTATCGTGATAGCAACAAAGCTTATAAACTAATTGCGCCCTAGTTAGCAAACAGATTCTCTTCTAAGAACAAATTATTCGTATAATTTCACAAACAAAATAAAATACGTAAGTAATGAATGTATTTTCATAGATCCGAAAATTCTTGTTTAACGACAAGAAATTTCTTTGTAAATGAAATGACTAAATCTTTTGTCATTGTATATTACTTATTAGTAATACTTAGTTAAATAAAGGCGAATACTTTTAAGCACCCCTTAAGTCAAGTTTAAATTAAAGCTTGCTTATGTCTGAAATTCGGTAGCGTTTATAAAAGCGGCCAAGACGCGAGTCGCCCGGCCGCCGCCCGCCGCTCGCCCGCCTAGAGGCACCCTACTGAGCAGATTTAATTAACAAGATATGGGGCTCTTTTAAACCAACTCTACCTACTTTTTGGAACATTGGAGATTAAAATTCAATGAGCCGACAAGATATTAAATAAAACCCGAGACTATAGTTCGACGTACGCAAAGGTAACTTAATTAATTTTAAAAATTAATCGAGTAATCTCACGCGCCAATAAATTCTTCCTCTCCCATAACATTGATCGGGAATGCGAGATCCCATTTTTAAAACTTCGTAATTCGATTAAATTTCTGATGTAAAATTGTTTTCATTATCCATTTTGTTTGGGGCATTGTTTCCGCTCGTGAATATCGTAAATTATGGACTGTATGTCTCTCTGCAAGCCCTGAGGCCAAGCCGTACCTGTGTTAAAACGAATTGAAAACCGGTAATCGAATGCGCGCGATGGGAGCTATGTCAATATTTTAAATTTAAATATCAAATGGAAGTATGTACGGACCAGTTTAATATTTATTTATTATTCTCCATGTAACATCCATCTCTCTGCCGATTTTAAATAACAACCTTGTTGTTTTAAAATGAAACTAGCTTTGTTTGTATTGGATTCGAACTTTAGGTATGTACGCAAAATAAATTGATGATTCAAAAACGGCATACATTAGCTGATTAATACAAAACAAACATGAAATTTTGGAGTCGGCATTATAAATCAAATATACTATGACACAATTAAAATATAATATGTATAAAATGTTTAAATCACTGCGCCATTATGATGTTTTTAGTCAATAACAGTGGTTCATATTTGTAATTAATTGCTCTCATTATAATTCACGTCATTTCCTTTATAATACAGGAGGGGCTAAAAACTTGGTGAATACATCGACCGATGCATAAACATAAAAATATTCTACTTAAGATAACGGAGGTAGCAACTTTGTTTTAGGCCTGAACAGCGCGTCATCTGACGACGTAGTTTGACGACGAAATTAAAAATAAGCACAACACCTGCCCTCCTTAATTAGAATTTTTCGAAATAACGTTGTGAACATTTTTTCGGCGCAATATTTTACCTTGGATAATGCCTGCACTAAGGCGCGACGGTATTCTACGAAATATGATACTTATACACTGTGTAAGCTTCGCGTCGGTATATTGCATTCTCAAGTGTCCATTCGAGATGTAATTTAAACGGAATCTTTATAAACTCACCCTGTATTTAAAAGGAATGTTGTTGCAATCCATTATGAGATGTTATGAGAGTGCGTTCGTTACCTGAAACAAATGTAAATAGGTCATTATTTTTATCTTAATTATTTATAAGACAATATACACTGACAAATAAGTACCTACATAGGTTAAGACATTCTTAAAACATGTGTTCTCCGTAACAAAAGAAATAAACTTAAACAATATTTATCGGTAGACACAGTATTAAGATATTCGAACTGTCAAGATTTAGGGACTGGATTATATTTCAATTGAAAGTCATGATTGGATACCAATTAGAATAGCTGCTTGTGCCGTGGTGGTTCATTGGTGAGCTCACCGGCTCACGATCATGAGGGTGCGTTCAAAACTCAAACCCGTACTTTCCTCGGAGTTTTACTTACGCACGGATTTACACCACTTGCTTTCGTTGACGGAAAATAGCGAGAGGAAACCGACATGTCCGAGATGAATTCGCACGAGGCCTGCGTAGTGTAGCTACTAAGACCTAAAACCCCATCCGTGTTAGTTGAGGCTCATGAAGACGTATATGAACTGTCAATGATGGTGATGGAATTGCAGCTGAATTTTGAGATATGGTTATAGGACCACATAAAAACGAACATTCCCATATGTATAGAGTAGGTACCTATGGTAGAAAAAACTTTTCATTTATATTCACACCAGAGTCAACAGGTGGAGCTGGCACGCCGCCAGTGTTGGCGGTCTACAAAACGACTCAGCTTATCTACCACTACTGAATATTATTATAAAATATTAGACCATAGCCCCGGTCTATTTTATAGAGTACTGAATTTATAAATGAAAAATGGCTGACACTTATAGTGGTGAAATGAGAACAACCGTAGTTCTTAAGTGACTCTGAAAACATATGGTGCTCAGACGTACACACTCACTTATGTAGGTTGTTTTATCGAAAGACACGTATCAATATATTCTATTATACTATTACCCACAGTATAATGACAGGTAAAGTCAAAAGTAAAGAGTTATAATTGAAAACTAAACAAACATATATCATAAACAAAAAATATTATACAAACTCTAGAATCGTAGTTAAAAAAAAAAAAAAAATACCGGCCGAATTGAGAACCTCCTCCTTCTTTTTGGGAAGTCGGTTAAAAAGATAAGTACGATCAACCGTGAAAAAATATCATAAAATATACACTAAGCCGGCTCTACTTACATAAAAACATCCCGCATAAATTCTAGATTGTTATTACTACAAATAAAGTAATACCTGCCCATCCATTGGACACAAATGAAAATTTAATAAACGTAAGTTAAGTCACGAATAATTTTAAGTCACATTATATTGACAGTGGGATCTCCCTGGAGTAAGACGGGTTTAAGCCCAAACCAGTACTAAATTTCTATTTCGGCAAATGGATTATGTTACCCAGTTTCTATGTGTATAAAGCTGTAACTTTATCAAGGTCTGAGTAGAATATCGTATTTATGTTTTGTATCTCCATTGTTTTAATAGAATTTTTATATCTTGCAAATATATATTAAGTAAAAAAAGAATGGAGCATAATTATTTATTAAAAATACCTTATAACATTATTTTTTGTTGAGTGTATACCAGAATGTTAGTATAAATTTATTCGCAAGAAATCTTAAGGTCTCAACGAAGTCCGAAAACAAAACCTAAATAATAAACTCGAGTCGTCATAAAGCAACCAGCGCAGTTGGGTGTAATGACAAAATTATACGAAACTCGGTCTAAATAATAGTGAATGCAGGTTCTGAAGTCAAGTTGAATAATTCACCTTTCCTCTGCAGTAAGTACCTTTCTTAATAATAAACGTGGTGAGTCCACGTTATGGCCCAGTTTGCAGTGTAATCAAAAGTCTGTGCTGTCAAATATTTCAGTCAACACGAGACGTGGTATTATAATGTCGCAGATACATTTACAATACTAATTAATTACCAGAGTTTCTTTGCCCTCATTTATCTACGACTATAGTTCAGAAACTTCTTTATAGTTATTTGTTTTATGACGGACGAAAAAACCTTTTAGTAACGGTATCCTTCTATGAAAAGTTTGCACCCTTTTAGCCTCTATAAACTTCGGTCATAGTTATATTTAAATCGCGTGACACCTAAATTAGAGTTTCATATTTCGTGTCCCTTAGAGGCATTAGTGGTAAAATATGATAATAAATTATTAACTTTTTTTTTCCGGTTAGTACCTACATGCAACAGTTAGGACTAGGTTGGCTTAAGAACATGACAGTACAACAGGTAGGCTGGCGGGCGGCCAACTCTAAGCCTCTACGCCGCTACGGCTCTTGCTACGAGCCTACGATCGTAGCCGTCTCGCTACAGTGCACTTAAATGACTTTCACTTTGGACAGTTTTAAAGTTGAAGCTTTTGTTTACGTTCTTTTTTCAGGAACGTTTTCTTGTTTGCTTTGCTATTGTTCGGCTCGCAGTATAAATTGTTAGTCTTTTTTGTTTATATGAAGTTGCGACAATATTTCTTTCAGCATAGCAAGTAATTCCAGTAAATGGACATATCAGACAATATCTGTCAAACACTTTGAACATAAATATCAAAGAGGAAACCTTTCAAATTAATATAATAACTACGTGGATGGAATACCGCTACAACTTGACGACGTGGTCGATAAAGCTCAATGTTTTCGTCTAGCGTAAGTCTGGTATTGCCTTGCCAGCTCCGTCGGCGGTGTAAACCGTATAATTTACAATTTCCTCGGCCATTTTTCCTACAGAGCCAGCCATACGAGACGAATTACCTTATTCTCATTATATTTCGTGTCGCCAAAGAGCGCAGTCGGGGTTAAGCGGCGTATCGTTCCCAACGTTTACAAATTTTATTACCCATCTCCTTTTGTTCTGGTTTACGGGCGTCGTGGATTCCGTACGTCATTGTGGTTCCTACAGGGTGTTTATTATGCTTGCTTTATTTGTATTTAATGTATAATTTAATTTTCTTTGATTGACGTAGAAACAAACATAAAGAGGAAACTTTTTGAACGAACGAAAGATACTACCAATAGGTATATAGAGACGGTATATCCAACATTTTTAGTTTACCCTAATCTAGATTGTAACTTTTGACTGCAGTTAACATTAAGAGCTTCCGGATTTTAATAATGTTGTTTATTTTTATGCTTGCTTCATATTAAAAAAACGTGGTAAACAAAAAACAAATATGTATTATTACATAATAAATAATTTCAGTAAACGAATCCACAAATAAAAAGCAACAATACGTTGAACCTTTTCCGATATTTAATTAACGTAAAAATACAAAGCTGTAAAATAAACTGGTGAAAAAACTCTTATTCGACCCCCAGAGTTACCAGTATCCAATAACAGTAATAAACAATGCACCGATAATGGACATTTTGCAATATTTTTGTCCGTTTTTCGCGGAAAATGCATACGGTATTCAGTTTCCCGGTTTTCAACCGCCAAAGACAATACATAGTGAAATAATAAACTAGCTACATGTTACTGTTTTTCCATTTCCATCTGCTAAACAAATGTTGTACTTTGAAATCGAAAATCTGTTCAAACAATAGAGGATTTCTATAGAACTTTTGAAATACAATGCGTTTCATATTGAACTCCATATATAAAATGCATTAATATTAATTTAATTTGTGGTTACCGGTACACCGGCCTACTTAGCGTTTTACCCATAAAATACTATCCGATGATTTTAATTACTGGCGAAGAGGTTAGTAACCTATTAAATTAAAAATGAATCTACCCTACAAATAGTTTTACTGATAAACACATGATAGTTCTAGTTTGTACATCAGTTCTTTACATACACTATTGTAGAGGATTTTTAGAAATTCTTCGCCTACCTATAGGTACATCTAAGATACAGACTCGGCCTAGCTTAGATGTTAGTACTCATTGTAATTACCCATGTATGTACCTACGTAAGTGAAGTTTATGTAATTTTTTATAGTTATCAGATGTCAACAAATTATTTTTATTTATTAATACTATAATTAGGTCATTGTCAAATTTCGCGCAGGTAAACTAGTAACAGAATGGTTTTCTTTACCACAATGTTACTTCAAATTAAAGAAATAAAAAATAAAATTAAGTCGTTATTTTATTAATGAAAGTTTACTAATGTGATGCATTTTGTATTTAATATAAATATAGTAAAATTTATGCGAGATTGTGCTATTAATTACTAATAAAAGATTAACACGGCTAAGTTTTCAGTTTACCTGCGCGAAATTTGACAATGACCCAATTACGTGTATTGGAATTGAAATTATATTAACTGACAACTACAATTCTGAAGGATTAAGTGAACAAATACGATTAGTGAATCAATAACGTAATAAGAACACCATGTAACTCGTCGCACATCTGAAGGATTAGCTAAAATATAAATTCCGAAGATGTCTCGTCGTCGAATGAATTATGAACAAGCATCACATTTTCCGATTCCCAAGAATTCAGCGTACGTACACGCCTTTGTTACGGAATTATGAAATAAGCTACGATATAAGTGAATTTTCTGTGAATATGTTGACTTGTGTTTATATTTTATTTTATTATTGTATACCTACGTTACCTGGATACAGGATGAATACTGAATAGCACTTGGCAAGATACTTTGTTTTTATTTATTTATTTATTAGGTTTACCAGACAGCTTCGACAGCTAATGACTATAAACCTCGCAGAGTCTTAAATGCTTTAATAAAACAAAAATGTTTATCACACTGAAACATCATATATACTATACCTACAATACATGCATATTGAATAAATCAAATAATTGTGTTGCATCAAATTTTAGTAAAATATTAATCAACTACGCTATGTACAGGCGATCGATACGAATTATGAAATATGTATGTATCTATGTATGTATGTATGTATATTCAATATGTAGATATTAGATAAATACTTTGCCAATGTATTGTTAAATCTCTTATTACTTCTAAACAACATTAACCACGATGTAAATAAAACCCAGTTTCTACCGAAACCTGAAATTACCAAGTAAATTTCGGATAACTTCGCAGACAGCCAAATATTTGACGCAACTTTTAAGACCAAACTAATTTCCAATCAAAACGCAATACGCGTCGAGGAAACAAAACCGGCCTTATACAAATGAAGTACAAATAAGTACATCGAGAAAAGTTGTTCGAGTCAGTCGTTTATCACGAATCTTCGCGCGAAGTTTTTACGGTTTGATTTGTTACTACTAGTAACGTTTGTGTAAAGTGGAACTAGATGTACTATTTCAAATACAAATACATTAAAATCACTGCACCAGTAAAAAAAATTAACCAACGTACTTAATTGTGTAAATAGAATAAATAGTTCATTGATACCAACACTAAAATAATTTAATCTAATCTTTAAGCATACCTACTATTTTGTTTAACGGTAAACTGGTACACTATGCCTACGACACTTGCCTAAATGTAGTAGTCTAATACTATGTTAAATTACAAGTACGCGCAAAATCCTATCCAGAAACGATGAGTCTTGGTACCGTTACGGCTTCACGCTCTGAAAGTCTATCGCTCCGCTCCGTTTGAACTCCTTACTTATTTGGAAATGTTTAAAAACTTCGAGGATTACCAAATGGATTTTACGGGATGAATACTGATATCTACTTATTGATTTTCTGATTACACAAGTGTAACTGATTCGAAAGTAAACTTTGATGGGAGAAGTCAAATGAAAGTCTTAACGCAATCTTTACTGCTGAAAGTTAAAAGGTTGAATCTAAATTACATACTGTTTGAATAAAACATAGAATATTATTCCAACTAAACAGTTTATTTAATTTAACAGTATACGAGTAGGTATGTGATATGTAAAACTGACACTAAATTCAAACATAAAATTGATTTTATTATTATCATCTGCGTTAGACGCCTTACGCGAAAGCCTTCCAAAGTGTGAGTTTCACTCAGAGAACAATCATGTCTTCAATAAATTGGTACAATATACTTTTGCTCGATTTCCTCAATATCTACTTGATTAAGCCATAAGACGTTTCGATTTATTGCAAACAAATATTTCAAAGGTGACACGGTCGGATGCGTTACCTTTCACCGAAGCCTGTATGCAATTTAGTTACAATCAAGTGCATAGATCCTAGTACTGCACGTATCCTTTCATAGATATTCCAATGTGCAGATATGCACCATTGAATCAAGGATATTCTAAGTGAATCTTACACTGATTTACAGCATATTCGATTTCTGAATGCATATCCAATAGCATATTTGACAGCCCGGTTGGCTTTGTGGTTAGTGACTCTGACTTTCAAGCCGCGGGTCGTGGGTTCGATTCCCACCCAGGACAAACATTTGTATGCATGAATATGTCTGTTTCTCCTGTGTCTGGTTGTAAATATCTATATAAGTATGTATTTAAAAGTAGTATATGTAGTATATCAGCTATCTGGTTACCATAACACAAGCTCACTTTGATGCTTAATTTGGAATCAGATTGGCCGTGTGTGAAAAATGTCCCATCATATTTATTTATTTATTTATATATACATCAAACCTAGATAAGTACCTACCTAGTAGTTAATTTTCTGCAATGGAAATTGTAATTGTCTTCACAGATGATTAATAAATCATTGCACTCAGATGTTAATCATAATGATCAAACTGTAGAAGAATAAACAGATATAATCATCCAACACTTTCTATCTGCAACAATATCCTAAGAACTACTATGTTTAATTAGTGCTATAAAATAGCAACTTCTGCTTCATTTACTTAAAACGGATAAGATAATTTAAAGAACGAGACTATAATACAAGATAAATACGGACCATTGCTTTGTATTTTATCAGCGAATCAACTCTCCGTATTTCCAATGAGAGAAAAAAGGGTACAACAAAGCGAGTTTTTTTAACGAGAAAAACTCTCTTTAAATTAAAAGATGGATAAGTATTAGTGAGTTATATTAAGGTTATCCAATCCATCGGTCTGTAGGGTCTGTAATGTCATTAGGGGCACAATAGCGCCCCGGGCCGCGGCCGAAATGATCCGTGACGAAAACTCGACAAAATCAATTTGAAATATTCGCCCTTTTAAATCTTTCGATGAGTGAACACGGTAAAGGCGACCATGTTGTATAATAAATGCATTAGAGTAATTAAACTAGGCTACCAGATCATCCTCCGAGAGTTATAAAGGAAATAGAGCTTCGCTGTTCGTATCAGATCCCCGTATTTACTTTGACTATTAATAAATAATCTTTAGACGGCGCGCTTTTTAATAAAATTCTGATTTCCTGTCAGTTTTATTTCTATTTGATTAACTCTAAAAAGGCTCTACCTTTTAGCAGAACTTTAATATAATATAAATGGATAGTTCTTTTTGTTATTATATTTATATCAGATTAGATAAGTCTCAGCCCAAGCAAAAATATTTTTATGTGGTGTGAAATAATTTCGCTACTTTTATCGTCCAGACTGTTTTGGCGTCGACATTAACGCCGCTATACAGCACTTACGCTAATCCATTGTTAAGTTTCCAACACGAATAAGAATTCCTTACGGCAGACATAAAAATAAACGTCAAATATCACACAGTGGGTACGGTACGTAAATAGCGTAATCCTTCCGAGTAAGAGGCCGTAAGCGTCGTCGTGATTCCCGTCATCTTGGTGGTATAGCAGCTATTGTAAGCGGGCTTATTGTGCGAGGGGATTGGTTTCCCAACGAAGAAAGCGCCAGGGAATCGATTTAAAATTTCCCCTGAAAGGACCACACAACAATGGTTAATACTTGGATTCAACATGTGATCATGGGTGTTTTAATTGACAATATCTTAAAGCCTAGATGTTATTCCAAAATCAATATTTGCCATTATCGACCGTCCTCATATATATTATGTAATTGTAAAATACTTTATATCAAAATCCGAACTCATTTTTAATATTTTTTTAAGCATAATAAAAATAATGCTATGTGATGTGAGTTACATTTGGTATCATCGAACGACAAAGATCACCATTCTGATATTGTAAAAAACAAATGTACGTTTATGTATACAATACACGGTCGTCTGACACTAATAAGTAATTAAAGACATTTTCAATAAGTTATAAATAGTCAACAACGAATACTGGTCTACGTATTCGTGGACTTTGAGACTCAAGATGTACCTAGCTATAAGTTGTTTAGTTTCACCGATAGCTCCATGAACATAAAACACAATACTATGAGTACAGTAAGAACGTTTTGCGAGATAGGTAAATATATATGTAAAATGGAGATGGTAACAGTGTGGCACACACTAAACTTTACTATTACTGTTAAGATGTAAACCCCAATGTTATAAAGCAGCCGTATCCACACTTTCATATTCATTGACCGTAAAAATATTTTCTATTTTGCGAGATTGAATTTTCGCTAACATTGTTTGTAGGCGTTCCCTGCCAGGTAGAGAAGGTATATAAATTTTATTTTTATGTTAGCCGCCCCTCTTGTTATCTTCGTTACGTTTTTTTTTCCTGATAGTTTGACGGTAACTGACGTACTATTGTCAGTCATTTATTACGGTTATTCATTCGTAAAAACAAAGGGAATTTTATGCTATGTTATAGGTAAAACTTTGCATCTATCGTAAATTGTGATTGGGGTTTACACAATTTTGGTTTCCATACGTGCATTATATAAAGGACAAATAGGTATGCTTCAAAATTAAACAACGATAATATAACTACCTAGATTGCCTATAATAATACCCCTTAACACACAATAACACTGTTTGTAACACATGACATACTAGAGTTTCTCGTTTGAAAATGATGTTTATCATCTAGAAACATTTTAGTTGCCACCCCAGAAAACTCGTACATATTGCAAGGAAAATAAAAGAACAATAGAAAAGTGTCACAGTTACATGGCAGAGAAGTGGACATCGGACAAAGTACATTAGGTGACGCGACACATTTTTGCATGAATTCGCCTCAGCTGAAACGGTGGGTCGGCACACTTATTCTTTTTCGGACAGAATAGATATCATTATTGTATAGCTTTTAGTCTTTATTTGCATGGATTTCGTTGAGAGATTGGTATTTGATTCAGACAGTAACGCGGCGGATGTTGTCCTTACGAGACCTTTTTCAATAACACCTATTTTCTTAGTAACCTAATAAGTACGTATGCTTATTTAGTAGGGAATGTAGTTGAGATATAAAAACGATATTAACGATTAAGTAATTCTTAATTAATTTTATCTGAATCGTTGAGGTTCTTGGTAAACTTTATTTTTAACACAAGAGTTGTATAACATAAGAACTAGAACATAAAATAGTTCTCCCTCTGGGACAGTCAAGTAAGAAATGCAAGTACCGGTTCATAGATAATTCATCTTACTTGAGACATTTCTCATGCATGGCTTTATCTGATCCCAAACATAGGAGAGAACATTCTGAATATACATATTTATGATAAATATAGATAGAAGTGATTAAACCTAAAACTTTATACCTTTTTTATAATTACGTATAATTATTATCTACCATGGTTGACTTACTGTAGTTTTAATAAAAATATGATATTTTAGTATCACATAAACAATTACCAAATAATATTTCTGATTTAGATCTTATTTTTATTCCCCTAATATGACATGTCCACCAAAGATAAATTAAGCATTGATAAATATCTGTACCTACTGTAATTTTACCCGCAAATTGATATAATTTGGACCGTAAATGCTTTTGTATTTCTATAGACAGAAAAAATAGTCATGGGGCTCACTAAAAATAGCTTAATATTTATAGGTAGTGAAATCTAACTACAAACAAACTATATGTAGGTATACACAGCTCGTAGATATCCTTTTCCGAAGCCAGATAGGTAATTGCATGCACTGGATATATTGAACCATGGCTGCACTACAAATTACTGTGTCGATATCTGACCTACGCTTGTTACCTTAATTAACTTTAGCAATTAATTTAACAACTGGATATGATATGCCTCAAATTTGTTACGTTTACTAGTGCCTGGAGCAAATTGATGCGCTCGTATCATAATTGAGATTGGTTTTAAACGCCTGATCTCTTGTACGCTGCAACGTGTATATTTCATGCGACTTAATTGGCCGAGCAGGAACAGGATAATAATTCTCGTAGCTTTAGACTTTATCTCAACATACGTTTATAGTATCGGTTATGGGATCTGTGATCATGGTGATTGCACTAGTTCCAAAATACCAGTAAAAACCATAACTAATTATTGTCATTATGCCGTACCGAAGTGATTGAGACGAGGTCAGAGTACCTAATGGTCTTATTAATCGAAACATATATACCTAGTTATAGGAGAACAAAAAATTTTGAACACTGAAATAGTCTCAGATGATTTAGAAAAGTATTTTTGAAGTCAAAGTTAGCTCTAGCTGCCAAGAACCTATAACAAACTCATCATATTTTCTAACAGAAGAATTATGAGACATTTTAAAGGCCTAATTGCGTCGCCATCCTTACTGACCTACTTAGAAGTTCAATTGATAATCAGGAACTGTGTTAGTTTTGAGCACAATTAATGTTCATACGGCATGCAACTGTATCATTATTAAGTAATTGGTCTTGCACAGTACAAAGCCAATGAGACGACATAACATCCTTGATTCCGTAATGGAGGAGCATCGACAACTATGACGTCATTGTCCCTTTTGAATTGTCAACGTGCAACATACACTATATATGTACAATCCCTATTGTCTGACCGATTGATTACAATTCCCATTTACCGTGTACTGTATACTAATGGGTCATACACAGATGCGTGCCGAACGTATGTAATTACATGGGGCTTTGATCCGATTAATATACCATATGTGTTAAATGGTATTGTGCTATTGTTGTGGAATGAAAGTTCGAGCGGCGGGTAGCGGATTTGATGAATCCATAACATATAAACACTCTTTGATTAATTAATATTCATTCCGGAGAAATTATAAGTCACTTACCAAAAAGCTTGAACTGTAGCCCGGATCAGTAAGTACAAAACACATACCTATCGTTTCTATTTGTTATGAAAGTAGAACAAAACGATTAACGAAATAGAATACCGTTTCACCTTATGGTACGAACCAAGCATAGAGTAAATCGATTTAAGTGTATAATAAAAATATATTTTTTAAATCTGTTTTTACTCTTGTTTGACTTACACGTACGTTTTAATTATAATCTCATCGGCGTCGTGTAGCTTAAGAAGGTCTAAACATGTAAATATGTCATGTACCATCTATCATTATAGTTAAGCACCGTGAAAAATTCGATCCGAAATCAAAACACACATTTAAAATCATTTTCAACAAATAAGCCGCGACGTTATCCCCATCACCAATCAAAGCCCGAATAAAACCAATGAACCGTGCGCCCATCTTTAATGATTGTCACCGTCAAGTTCATAACTCATGCTATTCAGCCGGTGGCTTTAAAAACACCCGGCTTAATGTCACATTTTTCCATTAGCCGACATCCTCGTCACCCAAGGCTGGATAAATCGACGACCTGTTGCCAATCGGTAGGTACGTATGCCAGACGCCAGATTTACTGAGACCATGCAAATCGTTCTTTAGTTTACTCCGAGCCTTACCGCCTTGGAGTCTTTATTTTTTCCACTGTATTTAAGGGGCTTTTGTTGATTTACTTTACAAGTTTCGTCTCGAGTTTTTGTTGTAGATAATTTTATTGAGTTGTAAGAATTGTACTAAAGGACACTGTGATTGTGTTGATTTAAATATTCAACGACAATACTTTTCATACATATTTTCCATCAGCGAATTGTATCTACAGTTTTATCTGCAGATGTTGGTCTTCAGGTTTTATCTACTATGATTTAAAAAGGTATATCTTAGGGGAGGTTAATACGTCATATTTATTTGTCTGTTTGGTATATGAATTGATTTTGGTTAGGAAGGCAATTTGGATTTTATTTTTATCAATAGCAACAATTATATAAATACAATACTCGCATATAGGTACTACATTCATTATGAAACTCTTTTAAGCATTTCCCAGTAACAATTTTCGATAAAGCTTCATTATCTTTTCATTATAATCCGTCTACAAAAAAACAGCTGAAGCCCTCCCCTTCGCGTAGGTACTTATTTATTTAACATTAACAAAAGGCATAGAAATAAAGGAACAAAACACCGATCCGGTATTAAAGAACCTTATTTCTTCGTTGAAAGAGAGGTAGCTATCGAACATGGAGTAATACCTACTTATTATGGCGAACAGTCACAATGGCACGGGCCGGATGTCACACCGTTGCGTAACAAGCACTTCTTAATGATGATTGATGAAGGGCGATAATTGTTTGTTGTGAATATAATTATACGGTTGACATTTACGTGATTTATGTCCTATAAAAAATTGAGCATCCAAGCGGCGTGATTTGTGAAACAAAATTCACGACTATCTAACTCAAAACGTTTAATATAATTATTTATAATTGACGCTTACTGGAAAATTATTTCAGTATCGACTATTCTTTCGTAATATTTTATTTATGACACAAGTTTTAAATTGCGGTTTGCGTATAACCCATTTTATTTACTAACCTACTTCCAAAAGTAGGAGGACAATCACAATCTTTTAAAAAAATGGCTTACATATTATGAAAAAAATTTCGTAATCTAGGTTTTGTAACTACAATTTAAAAAGTTAGTCTAATGAAAGGAAAAATTTCTTAATAAATACGTTTATACATCTTAATAGACATACAATTGTAAGAAATGAGTCGCTAACAAGCTTCATTATTCAGAAATACATCTTGAAGGTGCATATTACACAATAGCAGTTAGAGAACTGAATACAATTTCCTGTTCAAAGGATTTAATAAGCCAATTGTGGCGATTTCTTCGCTCAATAAAATAAGGAAACGGAAAAAATATCTATATTAGTAAAATCACACTAAAATTTCTTTAAATACCTGAAAATGTTACACTGCAAAAATTGTGACCTTACTTAGTATCTTGCTGGTTCTTCTCAGTTGGAGCTTAAATTTTAGAAAATGAAAGCATAAATTAATGAACTTATGTGGTTTTTAGGGCCTAAACATATTCATATTGATATTATGTATTCTTCATAAGCGCAAAGAATCAAAGATGTATCTAAGAGGCGCCATCTAGTTTGTTGTAAAGTGAATCGAAATACACCGACGTTAGCATGTCCATTTATTTATACATCCGGCACATCGTAAAGTTCTAATACCTAATGACCCTTTTAGTTAGTCCGTATAGCAACAACGGCTGACTAATGAATTTTGACGACAAACTATTCTATTAAGCAATCAGGATTAGCTAAAACTAGTCTCACTTAAATATTTATCAGTGTAACCTCTGATCTATCCCTTTTGTCCGTAACTTTGCTTAAATAATGGAGGGTACATTGACATTTCAATGTCACTTAATATTTATGTCAGAAAGTCATGAATATTGTATGATATCCGATGGATTGGTCGACCGTGATAATATAATTAATTTTATTTAAAGTATATTCATGCTGGACATTTGAATTTAGTATTGCCGAAGCACTTACCTATTACATCCATTTTTTATCTTTGAAATTATTGATAAACTAATTATTATGTGCCTCTAGTATGCAAAGTATGCTTAATGATAAAAGAAAACATATATTATTTGATCTTAATTGTTTTAAGAATCATAATTTAACTTAACAAGAAACTTTCAAGTTTCAAATATATATAAACATGTATTTGTTACAATGGTATAGTAAATACGAATAAAAATGCAAACAAACATAAATACTGAACACAATAAATAAAAATATTAATTACATAGCAAAGTCCCACAAGCTGCGCAAATCCCCCGCTCGGTGGCGCCACTGGCAAGCAAGTAAACTCGTAAACAACAGTGAGAAACAAAGCACAAAGCCCATCTAAGATATTAGCAATCCTTTTTAACTTACATTCGAGTCTGACAAATGAATATTTACCCTGTAGCAGGTGCCTCCGGTTTATGAGAGCGGTCTCACGACGATACATAAATCAAGATAGTACCTTACAATGGTTTCGGGTAGTCTTACTACCTACTCTGCGATTTGATGCTTTCAATTGACGTTTCTGGACCGGTTTTTCTTTGATATAAAGTGCTTTTATCGATGTATCGACAGGGTTTTGTTAGTGTACTCACTGAGACTTGATCATTGAGGTACCTGTAGTGATTTTGGAGAACGAAAAATGTAAAAATAAGACTAACTTTAAGTTCCAGCATTATTTATGTTACAGTTAAATTGCCACTTAAATTTAAGCTGTCATCTTTCTGTCTTCTAATAACCAATTTGTCCATCCAATCAAAACAGTATGAAAGTCCTAATAGTATGATAGCTAAGTCCTAATAAAGTAAAAAAAATATTTCTGTTTCTCTTTTAATTTACTCTAGCAAAAATATGCCTAAACGTTCATAGCAGCTCATAATACTTAATAAGTACCAAACACACACTCACACATGCAAACAATACACATTTATTTAACGTGTGTGTAAGTAAACTGATCTCGAGGAAAAGCAGGTAGCAGAAGCGTAGGACAAACCACTAAAAGAACACGTTACTTCCCGGGACACATCAAGACATTTAGTGATGTGACCGTTAGATATTTCTAAGACATTATCGATAACTATATTAAAAAAAATATACATACTTATATAAAAACAGGTCGTACAGCCGTATTTACTGTATATATTTTGCTTTTTAATTTATCACTTCATTAATCCCAATTAAAAAACGAATCATTCAGCCATAAATATATGAAATATATAAGTAGTTACAATAATTTTGGTATGAAAACACATTTTCTGAGAATTCATTTCATTTATCTACCGCATTCACATTAATTTTACTATTATATGACTTGTTGTTATTGTGTACTAGCTTCTGCCCCGCGATATCATATTCTATCCCGAAAAAAAAACCTAAAAGTTACTCAAGAAAATAAAACATTAGCAGGAGTAGGATAATTTTATTGCTTCATAGAATCCCGAGTTCCTGCTCAATTTATATCTATTTCAATCATGGCATTATTAAAGTCAATAATGCCTCGTTCACATCGATAAAGTAGCAGCACTAGTCCAGTGGGGCGGGGCGGGTAACGGGCGGACGATTAGCCGTGGTGTTTCTCTGGCCGCCGCGCCGCCCGCCTTGGAAATAGAAAATAAAGGCGGTGTGACATGCGCTTACGTTCACACTTTAAACTTGGGCTAGTCGACTAGCGCGAATATTACTTGCGTAGTTTAGTTGCCTGTGTAGTAGAATATCCACCGAAGTGAATATTTATTTGAATTGACACATCCATGGTTGATTTATTGAGATATTTATATTGAGACTAGTGTAACTGAACTGAAATCGAGATGTATTTTGTGACAATATTTGTAATAAAATGGCATAACATAAAACAGATTCATAGTAGATATTACGATTAAATATATACATACCTAAGTCTTTTTTTAGCTACTTTTCTTATTTTACATACATCGATGAAATAACTTTGCATTTGACATGCAAGTAAACAATAAAAGAAATAGGCAAATAACTGGCTCCACTCTACTTGCCCATGTGAACCAACAAGTCCTGTCCATAGACGATACAAGTTAAACGCGGTCGTCCGCCCGAACGTGACCGCTTTACGTATTTATGCAGATGTACACCCCTCCCCACACTTGCACCTCACGTCTCAAGGCCCAAGGAAGAATTCAACTAACGTACCTGTGTGGGGGACTTATTATTGGCAGAAATACAAGGCAGACTTAACGGGGATACCGATTTTCGTCTCCGAATAAAGATTATGGGGAAACCTAGGGATTACGTGACGTGTAGTAGACACATTGGATTTCTATGTGTGTTTGTTAGGGAAGCTTTGTTATTAGATTAGTGGGCATTAATTGTGTTTCGTTAGGTATTAAACGAACGAAAAGACACTGTATTTTTTAATTTGCTTTGCGAATAATGAAGTTATTTTTTTAAGGCAATTAAAAAAGTTTACAAATCATTTTTAAAATGTTGTTTGTTTTGTGTGTAAACAAAAATGGCCGAAAATTCCATTCCATGTGAAATAAAAGCCCATTGAAATGTATGTTGACGCATGTGCTATAGAAATGTGAATAAAGCTATGGTCCCCTGAAGACTTCTTTGCTCTATACAGTCCTGGTACCCGAGGCACAGCCTGCGGGCAGTGTTGCAATTACTGCATGTAGACTGCCTTTTCTTGAACCATACTGCTTAAAATTAAAAATATATTCCGTTCTATTTACACATAATCAAGGCTTTACTGCAATGTTTTATTGAATTATGCTCTAGCACATACTTATAATATACTAGCTGCCTCCCCGCGGTTTTACCCGCGTAATTCCCGTTCCCGTGGGAATACAGGGAAAAAATATAGCCTATGTTACTCGGGGATAATGTAGCTTTCCAAAGGTGAAAGAATTTTTGAAATCGGTCCAGTAGTTTCGGAGCCTATTCATTACAAACAAACAAACAAACAAACAAACAAATCTTTCCTCTTTATAATATTAGTATAGATAATAAATAAATAATTACCTACTGTAATTTACTTACTTATATGAGCATACGCTTGAAAGATCGTCATGACACATAAATTTAATAAATGTAGGACTATGTGATATGTTTACGCAGATACTGGTTATATCGATGTGTCAAGTGATGTCTTTATTTTTTATTATATTCAGCGGTTAAAGTGTACTTGAGTCACAAACAATATACATTCACTTTCAAAGTCTGAATGCCCAGCGCTAAAATAAAATTAAGTTTTAATATGCAAATAAGCGTGCAATAAGGCAATTTATACGTCCCGCATGAGCCGCCCTGTCTCCAGCACTCAACTTTCATAATATTCATGGAGAAAAATCATAGTTTATGACTCACAATCTTTTCCCATGAAAGCTTCTTACGAGACGCCCGGAGAGAGCCACGCCGCATTAATATTACTTACATCACAAATAAATTTCATTTCGTTATATTGAATAAACTGAGATCTCGGGCTTGTTTAATAGTGGAGTTGGTAAAAGTTTGAGACACGTACGGAGTGTGCACGAGTGCAATGCAACGCTACACTACAAGCCAGACGTAACAGGTAAAAATATATTGATGCTCCTACGTGATTCCCAAACTGATACCGATTAGGGAACTTTGTTTATTTACAAACCAAGTACGAATTAGACATTTATTGGAGATTAACATAACTAGACAATTATATATGCTATATGACAAATATGTAGGTGGTCATTGCCTAAATTGTCAATGTTTTGTCGACCCTAAATGAAATGCCTGTATTTTTATAGTTTTTTTATTGCTTAAAAGTCAGGAACGAATCATTTTCAATACAGAAGAGCGTAATAAATCAAACGCAAACCAAAAAGAAAACAATAACGCCGACCTAAATCATTTCTCCAACTTAGCCATATTGCTTAAAAGCCTAAACCGTCTCGGCGGGCCCAATCCGGGCATTTAGACAGATCCCTCGTCACATGATTCTGAAAAGGGAAGGGCCCAAGAATTAGGTTCGAGTGATTTGGAAAAGCATTAGGAGTTAGTAAATCAGGATGAACTTCACCTGTTGTCGGTTGGCTAGATAACGGGTACGTAAGAGAGGTAAATAAATCAATCATTCAATAAACTGGTAGGAGCGGAGGCAGGAGCGATTTGTCATGGCGAAGGGACGCCGACACTTCCTCTCGCTTAATGTTTCGGTGATTCTCAGTTTCTTATGTCGAAGGGTTGTTCGTCATTTAGAAGACATTCTGATAATTGACAGTTTCTCTCTGGAATAAATAAGTAATCAGTAATAACAGAGACAAATTTTTCCGTTCTTATACTGATTCGAACAATTGTTTTACGTTTGTTCGGGATTTACTGATCGATATCATAATATAATAAGTCTATCAATGTATATTTGGGAATTCGATTAGTTCCTAAATACATAGTTTGTATATCTTACAAATAAGTAAATTTATATAGCAGTACGTCAAGAAGCTAAGCAGATTTCCAATAAAAGTGGTTTAACAATAAAAAAATAAAACGCAAAGAGATTCTCTCCAGCTATTTCTATATAAATACACACTCAAAATACATCGAAGCTTTCCCTTTGTCCCTTTCAGAGGACACTTTTGTTTCGTAAACAAACCCCGATTATCCACAGATTTGCTACAAAAATTATAGGTAAACAACAATATTTTAGGCAAACAACTTATATATCCCTGTGCCAACATCGCCGCGAGCCCTGGGGTCCTATTTTGTGAGCTGGGTCCATCTTACAGTTCGTTACGTAGACGGTAGACCATCTGTTATTTCTGGCCGTTACATATTTTAATGCCCCCCAAGGAGGTTCTCACCGCCCTCTTAGCCGTTTCCAACCCATTGGACGACTTAAATGAAACATTTAAATGCAATCTTCAGCTCTGATCGCGCTTCACTCAAATATACTTTTTCTCTTTCCAATATCTCGGACCGCAGCGGACGTGGTAATGATTTGCGTTTTAATTGAAAATGTCCGAGCAGTAGTGGTAAGTGTCTTGTATTCGGCCGAAGACTGGATGGAAGACGTCGTATACTATCAACGGTTTTAATATAGTACAACACATCAGTTACACAGCACACAGTAGGTACTTACATTATTTCAATTATGAAGTTATATACATAAATAGAGATTATATATAGCCAGAATTATACGTAGTAAAGAACTTAAAAAATCGTTCATGACCTATTAAAATTTTGGAAGGGTAAGCTTCATGTATATACAAGCTATAGACTTCTATAGCTTGTATATACATGAAGTATAAAGAGCTTATTTCCACACATTCAACTCTACATTGATCTCTCCATCGATAAAAGATGAATCTGTTTAGGTATAAGCTGAAAGTATTTTTGGAGGCACTTATTGTAAAGCATATGACAAAGTATTATTTCAGGTGATAATAAAATATGCAACAAATCTCCATGTCTCAGTTTGAAAGAGCCGTCAACACAAAGCGCAAACATCGTTAGGAAACGGTCCCTACGCAGTTCAAGTATTCTGCTTAAACAGTGAATAAGAAATTTGTACAATGGATGCTACAATACTGAATATTCCATTTAAATAGCAGTACATTTGTCTCAAAAGCTTTCTGAGTCGAGTATCATAAGAAATGCATAAGGTCGCCGAGACACGGATATAAGAATTCAGCGATCGCAGAGCAAACAGCATGACAATGAATATTATTTTATATGCTTACTCTTAGCTAATGCACCATGCACCATGCATACTTCGACAAATCTGTCGGCGGTGGATACAGTTCGCTTGTGTTACAAACAACGCTTTTATGTCTAGAATATTATTACCTACGTACCTACCTATTTCAATCGGTTACATTTGGAATTTTGGAGTTAACTACACTAAAGTACTGTTTGTTGTTCTTGTTCCTAAGATACTTACTTATTTATCTAATCTATAATAACATTTAAAAGATGCAGTCGAATATATATATAATAGGTATATGAAAAATATCCTAACCTGGATAGTACTTATTATTATGTATATATAAAACAGACATTAATTGATCATTAAAGATATGATAATGGTGCTCATGTTACTTACCAGTCCATAACTTTTCTATCTTCTACATATTCATAAAATCTTTCTGTCTCTCACAATTAGACACTGAAATTGTTGTTACTTATTGCAAATACCTCACTACGAAAAAGCTATGTAGTAATCCTACAACTCTTGCGTAACTGACATTATTTTCCCGTAAAATAATTACCTGAGGAAATTCAAGTGACTGATTAAATTCAGAAAAGACTTTTCTCTCTAAAGAGGAGCACAAACAAAACAAATGTATTTACTTAGCAAGGACAAATAAAATAAAACCGACAGAGAGCTTTGTAAGGGCTACAGCACACCGCACACGGTACGCGGTGGGACAATACACATACCTACCAATAAATATAAATACTTATAAAACATATAGATCAGAAAGGAACATTACAATATGAGATACTAGTTTCCGCCCCGCCATTTTACCCGCATTATCGGGGATCTTAAATAAAAAATTGCTTGTGTGCTATTCCAGAATATATAGGTATATATAGATTCAAATTATATATTTTAAACTATAGTTTAAAAGGCTTTCGTGAAATCTATTGATGTTTAGTCTTCTCATCGAAACGTCTAAGTTAATATAGCTCGAAAAATAGTTTTCCGTAATATTTTCCCATATAACTTACATAACATACAATAAGTTTACCCATATAAGCATTTATATAGCTTCACCTAGGTTCATGCCTTATCATTCCTATTTATCACAGATCATTCCCAGATGGGCAATAGCAATGGGCTATAGTTGATTGGACCATGTTGCATTACGTTCGTCAGCTAGCAGTGACAGGCAATTCGAACTCAAAATACCGCAAAATGTCCGCATTCAGTGTGCCTATAGCCTTAAGCTGTATTCACTGAATTAAATTTTTAAAGAGGGTTCTTAATAAGGTTTCCCCAAACAAATTCTTCATAAAAACGCTATCTTATCTGACATTTCAAGGGATGGTTTTGTATTTTTAACAATTACATTTGGAGCCACTCGATTATAATGAGGTATACTGTTGTATAAATTCATAATGCTGCGGTAAAAGATTAAAAGATAACATTGCTTAAATTATTTATCGTTCTCGTAACATTTTCATCCTATTCTTGGATATCTTGGGTATATTTATTTAAAACATTCTAAAATACTATACGTATTTTGTTTCAAACACAAATTTACATTAATTCAGTATGAGGTAGATACCTTGTATCTATATTACTAGTAGGTCCCTACTAGTATACCTACAGTAAAAACACAGTATCTCTTACACATTATTACCGCAGATAAAAAAAATTATCAATGCTTTCTAAGTCCGACCGCCTAAGATGCATTATTTAATAACCGTAAGTATGAATAGTATAGATATATAAAAAAACTAAATAATTCTTGTTTTTATTATATCGGTAAGTAGTTAAAATTATATAAGTAATAATTTGGTAAATCAATCAACAAACAAACATATAGTAAGTAATCCTAAAAATAATATTATTCACCCCATTTTTGTATAAAAGGACTTATGCCGAAATCAAATACAATTTCCTTCCGGAAAAAAAGGAAAGGCATTAATTTACAACAGCGCCATCTATGTCATTCCAGGCGTACTATTAAAGCTTTTATGCAGTTACGTACGGAGGAGCCTAGATACGAACCATCTGTTTAAAGGTGACCAGTCGCGACACAGGCGCTACATGACAGTGCGGATAACTGTGGCAAACTAAAGTTATGGCTAACTTTCTTCAATGTCACGTAGGACACGTGCTTTTGTGTTGTTGTGAAGCGTCTAATAATAACAAAGATGTATTTTAGGTTTCGTATTTATAAATAGTATGAATTTCACAGTTTTAAACTAAGTACGGGATATTTTCCATGATGTCTGTGATTTTGTATATAGTAGGTATTTCATTCACTGCGATTCTTTGGTTTTGTATTTCTTGATCATAGCGCACAAAACAAACATAATTATAACATGGAAAATATCATGTATCATGGAATTTAAAATAACTTACACTTAATTCTGTAACTGCCTTACCTGGAAAAAGAGAATAATAATGAGTTTTAATCGTCAATTAGACTATTTATTTCACTATTTATTGACTCATAAAATTGATTCATACAAAATATACACAAATAAAAAAACAGTTAAGCTTTTAACAGTAGTATAATGAAAGCACTTTTTTAAGCATTAAAAGATGAAATACAGCGAAAGCTAAGTAATTAATATTCCATGGACAAGCATCCGGCTGCGTCATGCGTCATCCCTCGCCTCGCTCACTGTCAAATATTTACTCACAACTTTTGTACAACATGCGTCATACAAGTGCCTTATGCCTCGGATAAAAGAAAAAAAGAATGTGCTTGCCTACGCCTATGTAGGGTGCAGAGGTATGCCATTGGTCGAATTGCTTTGATCAAAGACTGGCATGCCTAGTAGGTAACTTTCCTAACAATAAACGCACAAAAATGGCGATATCTCAGCTCAGGACTAGAAGTATTATAATTTTATAAATACCATTTATCGCAGTAACAGTTTAATACATAGATGCTTAATCTAAAATTATACCAGAACTGCAAAGCATGTTTAATGCAAGATAAATCGTTAATTAAGTGCGTTGCTTTTAAAAGACTCTTGATCATATCAAGTACGGGCTTAAATATGAACCGCATTCCAGATATTCAGTGTTTCTAGACTGCCTAGGTTTTGTTTAACATGAACGGTTCTTGTATGTGTAGTTTATTAACACATGGGAAGCAAATGGCACGAGCGGTCGCATAGCGTGCACACCGACGCATGATGGAGATATCAGCCATAAGCTACGTAAGGAATAAACGTTTTACTATAAACTACAATATTGGTATCCATATAATACATAAATATGTAGTATTGTTTGCAGTAATAGGTCCTCACAGTTTTACTCGCGTTCCCGGGGGATCTTCAATTTTCCCAAGATAAAAAGTAGCCTATGTATTATGCCAGAACATATTGTAACTCTGTGTGAGTTTTCAGAGCGATCCCATCGGCTGTTCTGGTGTAAAAGAGTAACAAACATAGATACATTTTCGCAAACTTTCGCATTTTAAACATTAGTACTTACTTATGATGTAACTAAGAACATATAAGATTTATTTTTATTTTAAGTCCAAGTATTTTAAATGCAATGTAGGTTTTGTTTAGTTGCTAGTTTGACTTGAAAGTGATGCGTTAATTGTAAATACCTAACAGTTATCAATTTCATTAGACAGTAAGTAATTAATTGATGAATTAATCTGCCTGTACTTCAGTTACCTTGGAGTTTTTCAATTTCGTTGATTGGATCCAAATCGCAGCTATTTTCGTATCCGCCCTCGGGCTAAGATTAATTCGCACCCAGTTTATAATATTACTTGCTTCCTCCACGCAGTATTTTCCAGGAAAAATAGTAATATGTCAATCCAGGTAAAAATCTTACCCATTTTTGTATAACAAATATACATTCAACCATCCGCAGGATCATTCGCTATTTTAATATCTATACTAATATCTATACTAATATTATAAAGGAGTAGAGTTTGTTTGTTTGTTTGTTTGGTTGAAACCACTAATCTCAGAAACTACTGGTCCGATTTGAAAAATTCTTTCGCCATTAGATAGTCTATTTATCGAGGAAGGCTATAGGCTATATATCATCACGCTATGACCAATAGGAGCGGAGCACCAAAGAAGAATGTTTCAAAATCGGGAGATTTCTTTTCCTGTTGAGAGCCTCCGCTGCGTACGCTGCGTAAACGGTTAAAGTTACGCTAAAATAATGTATGACAGAATTGTTCCCCTTCAAAAGTTCTTAAAAAAAGTCCGCGATAGCATATGTCTAACTGTTAAGGTTGGCTCACTGTGACCATGTTTATGCTAACCAAATTTGATCGAAAATTAAGCATTATTTGTGAAGGTGTTTTTATGAAGATGATATGAATCCTTATCCAAATAAATACGTTATTCATCACAAGTATTTAATTTAAAATAAAATTGCCCTTTACATTATTGGATTTCAATGAATATCTTAGGAGATATCGCAAATTTAAAATAACATTGCACCAAAATAATGTTTAAGTACTGTACTGCGCGCGCCTTTATGTGCCGGGCCAGCGCGTGCAGTCATCAGTTAGCTCTGCGAGACCATCCTTCTACGTATACGAAGGGGGTTGAAAGTTAGCGTTAGCCCAAAGTAACTATTCCACGCGGACGGAGTCGCGGGCAGAAGCTAGTGATTAGATATTAGGATAAGGTTTGGCCACAGAACTGACCTATAATTCTAACAGTCACTTTTTTTTAGTTCCGAAGGCAATAACTTTGATATAAAATTAATTGTGAATATCACATAAAATGAAAATTCACAATTCATGAAACTATCATTGATTTTCTAAGATTTGCTCTCGTAGATTTTTTAGATCTCTTACTTTTATACTGTATTACATATCTACACATAGAAAAAGTATGAAGACATTTATTATTTTCTTATAGGTACCTATAATATAGGTACTTAATCTGGAGAGTTAAGAACATAAAAGTATGCATTTTTTGTATAGCTGTATTCTTATAGGTTTATGGGCTGGACCATCGTATATGGATGCCATCTGTAGTGGCTAAGACCACCACAACGGTACACCTGCGTCATGCACGCGTGTAGGTATTGTAAACAATCTGCAGCCGCCGTATCGCCTGCTGCCAATACTGCGTGCGTGCTGTGTTCGAGCGGGCGAGTCCACTCGACGGGTTAGTACCTACTTGATTTTGAGTCATTTATTCAACAACTAAATAGCTTTAGTGAGAAATATGTAATGTTTTCGTACCGCTGTTTAACCCGCGTTTTCGAGGGTACTTACAAAACTTTTTTTTTACTACAAACCCTAAATCCAAATTTTTTACAAGCCGTTAATACCCTAACTGCTCCAATCGTTCTCTCTTAATAACACTAGCTATATATTTTTGCTTACAAAGATTAGGTTTTTCTTATAAATGTAACCGTACATCTCATCAATACATTTAGTATTTATCAGGCATATTTGTATGGTAGTGTATGTGTGTGTTATGTACGTTGTTATATCATCTAACCAAATCAATTTAAACAAAACGTAGTTATGCAGTTACATGGTGCATCGAACATTTCCCGGATGCCTACCTTCATAAGTTGATTGGCTACATCCAATAGTAGGTACCTACTATTGGAAACTGCCACTTCATATCTATTCATAGCATTAAATATGAAAGCATCGAATAAGAACAAATTAAAATTTAAATCCTACTATGTAGGACGTGTGTTACTCCGTCACGCATACTACAATGAACTTGGATGAAATTTGGAACACAAATATTTTATAACCTGGATTAACACACAGGCTACTTTTATCCCCGAAAAACAGAAGTTCCCCTGGAAACGCGGGTGAAACCGCGGGGAGCACTAAATAAAAGCGTCATACTTATGTTATAATCGTCACTTTAGATTTGATTTAGCCCCGCACAGATAGGCAGTAATGCACATCACATGTCACAAACATACCCTGCGTATATACTATAGCTCTATGACTAGGCCTTTAGACGAACACAGATAGGGAATAAATACTCCTAGAAGTGCAACGTGGGCGTACTAAACGGATCAAGTTGAGAGCACCAATTACGCCCACGGTGTTATGATAGACAAACAAGTACGATATTATTAATAGATTTAAATTTTCAGACAAATCTTCATCACAATTCAAGAGGATTCGTCAGAATTTTGAAATAAAAATAACCATTTGAAATACATAAGCCCATTCAATATAATTTTGTTTCGTACCTATTTCTGTTCGTCTGCGTACGTGTTTCAGTTATCGAATTTGGTAGACAAATGCTATTTTGAGTGATGAAAAACTATTGAATAAAATTTATGATTTTCATATTATTGTTGCAGTTAAAATGCTTGATATCTGTTGTGTAAACTTTAAGCACATTGTTATTACTGTATACAAATTGAACATAATAAAATATCAAATTGTAAACTTCACTAAAATATATTTTAATGCAAGATATTTTTGTCTATAGGCACTTGAGGAATTTCTAAAGTACGTACTTACACCAGTATAGAGTCGAAGAGTATTACAACCTCTGTGAAGTGTTCTCAGGTGCACAAACCGTATTTAAAAAAAAATCAAAACCATTTAAACTTTAAAAAAAGAAAAACCACCACTTCAAGCACGACTATATCCCAGTGTCTATTCACAGGCCCGCGGCATCGGACGTGGCATCGCCGCGACACGTCACAGACGCAAATGGGGGACGTCGTAATAGGACGTTACGCGATTTTAGCGCTCAAGGTCCCAGACAATTTTATTGTTCCATTTCCAACGCTAAGTATCCACAATAAGTTCGGTAGGATTTTTTTCTTTAGCCATTTAAAGGGATAAAACTGTTTAAGAGCAAGGATAAAGATGTCAAGATATATCGGGATGTTTTAGGTATTTTGAAGCAGGTTATACCCCGCGGTTTCACCTGTTTGCTAGTATCTATAATTTTGCCGCAATAAAATCCTCCTGTTAAAGCCCTCAGAGTTCCCAATTTAATGGTAGTACAATAATAGCTCAATGAATATGGATCGCTTTATATCCGTCATGTCTCAAATTCCGTTGACATTTAACTGCCGACCGCTTTCCACTTAAGCTTTCAGATTTTTATAACTGTTTTAATTGATTTCCCCTTTAAATTTTTTAGTAAAATGGGACGCGGTTAAGAGGTTTTAATGATTCCTGGGATAAAACTTAGCGTACTGCACTCGATGATAGAATACCATCCTATTAGTGGTATATTTTTATATCGGCCCAGTACTACGAGTACAGTTACCCCAGTACAAATTTATAAACAGGAATTCAAATCTTTACTCATTATTACATTAGTCTAGATATAGCGATTTAGACTTCACGCTTAGCAGCATTTTAATGTACAGCTGACGCGCGCAACTTCATCTGCGTCATAGTTTGATGCTCCGGACCAATTGGCTGTGGGTATATAGCCTTCCTCTATAAATAGGCTAAGAAAAGCAAGCTGAAGTGGCAATGGGCCGGTCATATTAGCCGTAGAACCGATGACCGTTGGGGTAAGCGGGTTCTTGAGTGGAGACCGCGAATCGGCAAACGTGATGTAGGACGCCCTAAGGCCAGGTGGTCGGACGATATCTCTAAGGTGCGGGGAAAAATTGGATGAGAAAGGCCAAGGATCGAGCCCAATGGCGTGCGCTGAAGGAGGCCTATGTTCAGCAGTGGACCAGGATAGGCTGATGATGAGACGATGATGATAAATAGGCTATCCAAAACTAAAAGAAATTTCCAATTTGAAACAATACTTCATGAAATAAGCGCGTTCAAACAGACTCTTCAGCTTTATAGTATTAGTATTTAAGTATATATAGGGGCCGGCCATCGCAATCACAGTTCACAAGTTCCTAGTGTTCCCCATTCTGTACAATACAAAACATTAATAATGCAACTGCTGAGTGACGTCAGCGACAGAGTCCCGTTTGTAAACGAGCTCGCATTTGAATAGTTGTTATGCCACGCTCGGTTTAGTTTGTCTCTCATATACTATTAAGCTTGGTACTAAACTATTTATAGGATTTTAGGCTTTAGTTGTAGACAAAAATCCAATATGTAGCAGGTTTATTCTAGTGAAATAACAGAGTTGGGACTCTAAGCTTATATAGTTTACGATTACTTTTTCTAATATATTAGAACTTACATTAACTAATATTGTCTCTCTATAATTATTTTGAGATTCAAATAATGTTAGTATTATGTATTCTTATCATATCTACGTATAAATATCTGGATGACAAAACCAAGTAACCACGGATTCCTAAATAATAATGGCATATTTATATTAAACCAAAATATCCTATAAATCAATAAATTAAACTAATATGTTAAACTATTTTAAGTTAACCTTTGTATGAGACGACACAAATGAGTTCGCACACTTACCGAAACTATTAAACAACTAAAATTAAATTAGAAGAAGCAAACATAAACTAAAACTAACTAGTTTAGTGCATTAGTAAACGCGGTCAGTACTAAAATAAGCATTAACATTTTCAAACTATTAGTTAACATAATAATGGCGAGGCCAATTTGTGTCTACACATCTGCTAAAGTTAAGTACGTACATTTAAATGGCGGAAACAAAGATGGATGAGCGCCTATTTTCCCATCAAAATAATTTATCACTGCATGATTTTCTGTTATTCTAACTGAGGTTGGTCGTACTCAGATATTCACAGATGTTTTAATCCAGTGTGCGGTCCTCTCTTTAGTATTAATCATGCAATAATGAAATGATAATGTGAAATATAAGTAAAATCTGGTTCTGAAAATGATAAGCGAGGGTTATCAACCTCTATTTCATTCAGTCGAAACTCGGTTCTTGGCATCACACGTCGTCATAATACTGTTTATTATTTATTCTTGTTCTATATCCCTATTCTAATGTTGTCGAGAATATATAAATTTCACAATTTCTTTAATAACCCTCATAATTATTTTACAGTTTCTTTGAAGATAATGAGCCAACATGCAGGCGTTCATATTTGTGACACAATTGTAAACAATTTATACGGAGTAAACTACCTTTTCGAACTAATTTTAGTTTCGCGCCTCATTCAAGCGGTTGTAAATTTTAGAAGTTAACTGTTTCGGCACAAGGCGACGACAAACTTATATTTGCTACTATATAAATTAGTTGGCATTCGATTAAACATTTTACTCCAGTAAACAATAAATAATTGTATTACTGGTATAACAATTTCAGTTCAGATTCAGAATGTAGGACAGTCGAGTGCAAGTTCTACGAAGTTGCAAGCTTAGAGACACTTAATTCTACTTGCTTGAGTAGAAATAACAAGAATAACTTGTTGCATTTTCATTTGAAAAAATTGCTGAGAAATAACTGTTTGTAGAGATAAATTACTTAGCGATTTTATTTAGCGACTATAGCCAAAAGAACTTTAAACAAATTTTATACTATTTTTGTAACATTGCTGCATAAGGGTAGATTCTAAAATATTGGTCGAAATATCAATGAACGAAACTAGGTTTATTTTATAAGGAGATAAAAATATAAAAGATTACCGAACGTCTTAGCGATAACATAAGGACGACAAACACTGTAGATACTCATTCACTTTTCACATCACTACGAACAGTCCATCGAGGCGCGATCGTGAAGGCATCAGAAAATCGTTTACGCGAAAAGACAAACTTTCAAACGTTATCTGCGCCCCGTCGCGCCTCGCCCGCGCCTCGACGGCAAGAAGCACCAAAATGGCGAACTCTCATTCGTAACTCGACCGTAAATTCACTTTTTTACGATGCGATGTTTCGAAAGGACATATTAAATGAAGATTCAATATGTTAGGGCAGCATCGGCCCGCCGAGCGACACCATTAGGAAGTGGCGGCACGGAAAACCCTCGGAATGTGATGCCTCGTTCACTCCTCTGTTTAGCTCGCCGGCATACTAAATATGACTTATTTTGCATTTATGTTTCAGAAACCAAATATATCTAATCTGTTTCTACTCTATGGGTTAGATGGCAAGCACATAAAGTTCTTACGATATGTCGCCTCTAACCGCGGTAAGTTATCGTTAAGGAATAACAACTTTAAAGTAAAATAATCCCAATGCAAGACAGGACGATTTTAAGAAAACATCTATGTTCATATTTAATTCCAGGACACTGGAACGTAAGATGATATTTAATAAAATAAAACATGAAAATAAATTATCTACATAATTTATGCCGGTTAATATAAACCTCCATACGATAACAGAAACAATTGACAAATTTATGTTTAAAATAAAAAATAAGACTCATAACTTAAAAGTACTATTATGTTTGTATTTCCAGTATACTTGAACGCGTGAAGGCAGCACGGGCACGGATTCCAATGAAATGAAAGGATATGCGCAGTGGAAAAGCTCTCGACCTGAGACACCTTTAGGTGGAAATATCTTAGCTTCAAAATCTTTTATAGTGGCAGCCTGGTTACTATAAGAAGTCACCTTGAGAACATTTACACTGAAAACATCTTGAATTTTATACTATGTCCATTTTAGAACGATACATTGGGGTCTTTGTAATAAATTTAAATTAAAAAAAAACACGATGATTAATTTTTAAATATTTATCAATTTAAATGTTATTTATAATATTTATTTGATTATCTTATAAGCGAGTGAAAAATCCTGCATAAATTTCCACCTCAATAAAAAACGAAATCCATAAAGTTAAATATAAATCATTTGCCAAATGTGAAAGTAAACAATAAAACCTCACGCAAATAGCGAGGCGCAATGCTTGAATGAATATTCGAGTGATAATTCAACACACTTTTCTGTATAAACAAACACACAAAATGGTTAATTGTGAAACACTATATGCGTGAATAAGCTACTGAGTGTTTTCAATTTATGAACACTTATCAACGCCAAAGTGCAAAAGTTTCTAGGCAAAAAAATTGTTATAACTCACTGGTTTTATTCGAACGTATGGTCTCATAAATTCAAAGTACAAGAGACTGAAACCAAAACAACATGAAATAGAAATAATTTCAGTCGCATTAAATGGGTCATTGGATAACGCTGGTTTGAAATCAGATGTCATCAAATCGGTTGGGAGAAGCCTAAAATATGGGTACGGCTTAGTGTGAAATTTTGTTTATATTCAATTAAGATTCTGGAATTTAGTTATTTCAGTGAAAATGTATTCAAAGACGGTCTATCGATCTTGAACATTTTATAAGTAAAACAGAGATAACATTTTCACGACTTTTTGAACTGTCTCTTTGTTATATTTAAGTAGCTAGTCCTAATATAAAAAAATGCTCAGACAATAAATGTTGCATTTGATTTATTGATAAATACTTTCAATTTGATGGCAGGCGTCGCAATAATAATTATTTAAATAGAGAGACGTTGCCAGAACGAGTAACTTTTTACTTTTCGAAGACTAACAATACTTCCATCAGTGAGTACCTATGGTATCGTCAATAGTACAAGTGGAAACCTTCATAGGTAAGCAATAAAATAGCACAGATAACCGATATATAATGAACACCGTGAGTTAAACAGAAGGTTGACAGACAGGCAGACAGTCGACCTGATTATATGTGGGCTGTGGGCACCACCTATGCCATCGCTAATGCATATCCGACCCTAAGACGTGAAGTTGGCTGTAGACCAAGATCTAATGCGTCTGTACCCCTCTACTAAAAGTACCGATCATAGGTTAGTACATTACATACTAAAATGCACAGTACATATCAATGTTTGTTCAACCATGTTTTTAGTAGTTCCTGAGATACTTCTACAATTATTGAATCAAATTTAAAAGATAGCCCGATTATCGAGGATGATTATATATAGTACTAGTGGCTCCCTGCGGTTTCACCCGCGTTCCCGGGATAAAAAGTAGCCTATGTGTTATTCCAGAACATATTCTAGCTCTGTGCCAAATTTCAAGCAGATCCCTTCAGCCGTTGGAGCGTGAAAGAGTAACAAACATCCATACATACAAACTTTCGCATTTATAATATTAGTAGGATTATACTAGCAATAGGAGCGGTGCATTAATGAAAACAGTTGCCAAAACGGGGAAGATGTGACGCCGAAGAAGTTATAGATACAAACTCTCAAAGGTACCCTATATCTGGGTACCTATAGCAGGCGTAGTTCGGACAAGCTCACGACAAGCAATTCAAAAACAATAATATTACTTAGGCAATTTAAGCAATGCTTAAATTGCCTAAGTGAACTCCTTTAAAATTACTCGTAAAACACTATCCAAAGCAAATGAGGAATTTGTAGCAATTTGTTGTGATTTATCAAAGTCGGTCGTTACCTTTAAATTATTTTTATTGGACACTCGTTTATTATTGTGATCAAACGAATGATATATTAATAGCTATCCTCGATTGAGACACACATTTACATGTGTTAAAATATTTTATTGACTTTTTGACATGTTGTAATGTTGGATTCATCAGAAAAGAGATTTTAATCACGCTAAATGATATTTTTAGATTATATTAGGCTCCATTATTGTATATTCCTATTATATTAGACAATAATATGCAAAGGAACTGACTGCTCTACCACTTAAGCGTAATTATTACCCGACAATTATAATCTTATTTTTAAGCATGAACCATTTAAATATAAAAGGCTTATCAATGGCATATATTTTGCTGCATAACAATAAAACAAAGCGCAGATGTTTTTTTTATCATTTTTTTACACTCATTAATCAAAATAGGTATTTTGATGTCCGCCCTGCGTTGGATCGAAATCATAACGTCTGTTATATTGAGGAAACCATAAAATGTGTATAATCATAAAAGCCGAGTTGGATGGAAGCCAACCGAGAGCCGACAATGAAAAATAATTCGACACATAGCGCAATGTTCAATGGATCTAGTTCAAAACTTTTAAAGCTTTTATTGCATTTCTTGCAGTTATTTATGGCGGCGGAAACTTCCGGCAGATAGATACGTGTCTCAATATTGTAAACACATCTTTATTATTGTTAGCATAGAACACGTAATCCCTTAACATGTTTCTGCTGTGATGTTTAAACTAGAACATCCCCTACCCGTTTAAAAATAAAGCTAAGTAAGCTTATCATTATTGGTCCCGATTCTTAGCAACAAACTATACCTAAATAATTTAAATCTTAATAGTAAAGACGAACCGTTTTAAGTCTAAAGGCGAATTGAACTCACATTTTTAGTAAATCTACTGCTTATATATAAGCATGTTGCTTTTACTAAATGACAAATAGGGAAATAATATTATATGAATACACGCTACTCTCAGATTTCGTCGGTTAATTAATACAATAACGCTATATATAGTTGCATAACAAATTTCTCTTTGTCTGTCCTAATGTGTATTAGTAGTTATACTAATGGCACAGAATAATGTTGGTTCCTCTATGAAGAGATGAAACAAAAGATATAAAACTCAAGTCGGAATTGTGGATTCGTTACACCAATGTTTTAATACTGGTAGTACTGGTACATAATAATAAGAAGAAAAATAGTATTACTGGTAATATTTTTAATGACTCAATCGATTATGGAAAAAAATTGTAATATAAGTTTGACTCTGGCAGTATTAAACAATATGAGGCATAGTTTATATCTGAAACAATCGAATCCTTCGGAAGAGCGAGTGGAACCACGAGACATAAGCTAGTAGTACCTACAAACTGGCAATCCACCTGATGGTAAGTGGTTACCACCTCCTATTAATATTTTCTTCAACCAGCATACACTTTTGTAGGTTCTTACTTATTATCATTTAATTATTCGCAATATGTATCTACTTATACTATTTCTACTGTAAATATTATGTAAAATTGTTTTTGTGTGTGCCTTTTCAATTAATTAATTGGCATCAGAAGTGATCTGAATAACAGAGTTGAGGATGCCACGTAAAGTAAGGGCTGACACAAATATTTTTTTGTAAACATACTTTAATTGTATTTTCAGTATGCTAAATAAAACAGGTCCTTCATAGAATAATCAGCCAATTTCTCCATCACAATTTATTGAAGTTAATACCATTTGCTTTTAAATCATTTTTTTTTCTATTTTGCGCTAAAAGCATCCCGACACCTGAAATAAATTACTAAAACCCACCGAAGAGTAGGTATATATACGACATAATCTCCTCAAAACCGCAACACCCTGCATGGAGAGAACAAGCTTTTATTAGCAGAATAATTCACAGCTGTTTCGTTTCAATTGCATCTGTGCTATTTACCATAACAAAGTGGTGGTAACCCTGAGCGTTACACAACACTGGAGACAGGGGCGCACAAAACCGAATGCCTTAATTTAATATAAGTCAATTTGGGCCAATTTAATTTCGCGTCCATGCAGCCGCTTTGCCACAGTACATTATAACCTGTCGCCGTCTCTTTCACTCCCGCACGATGTCATATTACCGTCTCATGTTTATAGTTGACGTTTGTTAACTAGTTAGCGGGAAGCGTATTCAATATGCGACGATATTTATTAGGTTGTGTATTGATATATTGTGGGTTCAATTAATAGTTCGAAAACTAGAGCCTCCTTATAATGAAAAATTATGTGTACCGAAATCAACGGTGGAGCTTGAAAAAGAAGTGCACTTTCATAAATGTTCAAATTAAATTGTCTATAAGTTTTTTTCAGCTTTTAATCCGCTGTCAATAGACATAGTGATGAGGAAGATTTAACGTGTAAAATTAATGCTCTGCCAACCGTGCGAAGCCGTGGCCGCTAGTTGTTAAGAAAATATTCAATCGAGACATGTTGTAATATTTACCATGTCTTATGATTGTTACCTAATCACCAGTAAGCCGAGTTCAGACAACGGGACATATTGACCACGAAAATGTTTGCTTACAAACATACATAATGTACATATTGCTATGGAATGAAAACTTTCCATTGGTAAATGTAAATGCCCCTATGGGCAGTAAAGCAGTAAAATATATACCTACCAAGTACTAGCTGCCGCCCTGCGGTTTAACCCACGTTGTACCCGTTCCCGTAGGAATACGGTGATAAAAAAGATTACTCTTTGACAATGTATCTTCCCATTGGTAAAATCATGTTTTAAATCGGTTTACTTACCTAGTGGTACAAACCACTTGATCGACAAAATTAATTGACAGAAACGAAGAAGTATTAAAGAATTGTTTTAAGGTTATTCAAAAACATACGGAAACAGCGTACTTTTTGTATAAGTACAACGTACAGATAATGATCTTTTTGCGATTGTCGCAATTTTAGTTCATGAACCTTCTATACTTAGGCAAAATAAACGAACGTAAGAAAACTTGGCATGTTTTAACAACAAATTAGCATTGGATTAAAATATCAACAAACCCGATTACAAAATTCCATTGATTTGTATCCATATTGGCCTCAGAATATCAGTACAATAATAGGTACCTACATACAAAAAATTCATAATTGCCAAAAATACTCCAATAGTTACATAAATCATAAAAAAACTTGTTAAAAATATTAACATCTTACTGAAAATCTTAACCCAATGTAGTATATAAAAAAATATCTAGTCCACTTAAATTAACAGAAAAAAATAAAAACGTTTGAGACGCTCGCTGATTGGCGATCTCATTAAAATCAGGAAGGCCCCAGAACCGTTTACCTTCCGTTTTTTCCACGTTGAATTTTTCCATTTTTTACAGGAGTTATAGCTGTTTACTGTACACGAGAGAATTTATGGAATATAGGGGTCATAAAATGCAATACCTTGAAGGTAAAAAAAAAACATGAAAAATAATATATACCTAGCTATTAAAATTATGTTAAGTTTTTTTTAATAAACAAATACTAATTTAAGAAAAAGTTCTAAAGCACAACGTCACAGGCATGTAATATATAAGAAATAATAACATAGCACGGCCAAAACTGTTTTCCGCAGAATCTGGCTTATGAACTGAGGCTTTATCCGGGGTAGAGGGAAATGAGGGGTGGATGTCGATTTTAAAAACAGTCAATAATCCATGGCTTCGAGTGCTGTGACCACAACAGCTGTCGGCAAATTTTATACAGATCAGATCAAAGATATGAAAATAAATATAGGTACAATATTCTGGGACATTTTTTACGCACGACCAATCTGATTACAAATTAAGCAGAGTGTTGTGTTAACCAGATAGCTGAATGTATATATAAACTACTTTCAAATTGTACTTATAAAGATATTTACATAATTACAGATATAGGTAACGTATAAACATTTTTTATATCCACCCATGCTCCGTTTTCTATACCCACTTCAATTACCAAAGAAACTGAACGTGAATATAAGTTATGTGGTGTGAAATTTTGTTTATTTAAGACGAAGAGTTTTTCTCCTTTGATTTATTCAATACAACCCACTGCTCCATGTTTTGTGAATACGTTTTGACAGTCAATTTATTTGTGTAAGCGCCACTCCCTCCTTTTAAATCACCACACACAAAAATACGCGAGTTTTGTTATGTGTGTTACATAGTAATCTAATTTTACAAACATGACGGAGATTTCTTTTATACTTCCTTTTTTCGAATTAAAAAAATAAATAAAAATAGTTGGTTTTAGTTAGGCATAAGCCAAAAACCGGTTGGCTTCAGTCAGGTCAGTCGGTTTACAGTCAGACTATAAAAATGAAACACTGCTTAGTTTAAAATACAATAGCACTAATATCTCTAATACTAGTCTTACCCACAAACAAAAAGAAAACAATGGAAATAGAGACGCAATTGTCGCAGCAAACAATGACAAATGATTTGATTGTAATTGGTTTGCGATTGTTTATAATCATCTTAACCGTTAAGCGAGCGACAGAGCGTGTCCCGTGGCTTGAGAAGGAACTTCGCTAACTTTAATGCTAATTATGATTTTCAATGATAATATTATTTAACGGTTTCGTTCAAGTTAAATCAAGTACCTACTCATTCGCAAACGCCAACAATGTTTTCACAAGTGATTAATCTTAAACCCAAATAAAATTTGTTTTGATCTTATGATACCTGCGGTTGCTGGTACAGTAACATTAGGTAGTTATCTAGTACAATGATTTGAAAAACTTTTAAATGATTGAAATGTTACATTCTGATTGTGACCAAAAATTTACTTACAAAGACAGTAAAAACTCTCAGAGAAAAGTTTTAGATCGCGATACAGGTACATAAACTATTCAGATCCAACTGGTACCTTGAATTATTTAGGTAAGAAACTTGAGAAACACCAAAAATAAATTATTAAATTCCTCAAAGTAATATAAAAGTACAACTGAATTTTCAACAGAGTTGAAAACCTTTTTTAAAGTCTTACAAAAGAGGTCACTTTCCACCAGCAGTTCATGAACAGAAAATTCCTTTGTTTAACTGCAAACGTCATATAGTTTACGACCCGTTGCAGGTACAGTCGCGTGCAGTTCAACTACGACCGACGACCCGACAGTCATCCACAATTCTTGCTTATCTCGAATTACAATCAGGAACAAGAAACCTATGTTACCTGGCCTTTCGTTTTCACTTACTGTGTAATTCCCCCAATTAGTCGGGTGGGTACGTTTCCAACGCGTCAGTGGGCACGAAGATTGCTTCCCTGATACTTATGAATCAGGTGGAAATCTTTGGGGAGCATCGCTATGGATTTTCGATAGGATCTGCATGATAATATGATTCGTTTATGGTCGGGTCATAATCGGCTTCTAGTGGATTTTGTTTCAAGGCAGTTCACACCATGATAAATGGGAAAAATTCCAATGTTCCATTAAGCACAAAGCGTAGCAAACTTTATTATTTTAAGCGAAAAGCTTTTGACATTTCAATATAAGCCACAATTGAGCAATATTTTCGTAATGTATATGATACCTCATCAGTATCATCACTCTTTGCAACTTTTCGTCCGTTGAAAGCTAATCCATCGTTCCACGTGATCCTAATATTAAGGCAACGAAATGTTTTATTAAATTATGAAAGTAGGAAGGTAACATGATAATACCATCATTATATTACATCTGAAATTTTAAGAGTCGTTACGCCGTTCGTTACTCTGTATATTATATTCCGGTGCCTAAAATATAAGATGTTTATATCCTCATACATTCTTGAACGCGTTATTCTAAATATAGGAGAAAAAGGAAATATAAAAACCTTTTACCATAAAAATTACTTAACGATGAGATGATCATGACGTACTGGGAGAAGATGTGAACGAGGTCGCAGGTAAAAGTTAGTTCAATACTTGAAATTCATACCTACAACCAAACGGGTACGGTATTATTGTAGTAATAAAATTTCTGAAGATTTTATTCTACAAATACTTCTGAAATGCTTATTAAAGTTTAGATAAAAGTATATTATATTATAGGTAAACTGGTTTCAGAGAGGCACGTATGTATTATTATAAATATCTAAACATTATTTACATATTTTACACAGACGCAGGTGGTCAAATAAGCCACCATTCAACCCATATTGTAGGTTTATTTCGTTCAGAAACTATCAAAGAGAATGAACACAACAGCTGTTCGGATAAAAATCGTCTTCCGATGTCGAAAAAGTTGAAAAACATTTTCTCTCTATAATTAGGTACATATATAAGCGATGAATAGAGCACGGGTTTATGTCGTTAATAGTTTATTTTGATATTATCTCATTCAACTGGCTGAGATATTTATTTATTTGCTGCCGCAGGCGACACGGCTGTAGGTAGGATTATTGTTTTGGTTTATATATACGACACATTTCTTATTTAGTGTTGGAATGTACCGGATACTTATAAACTAAGTCCATTAGAAAATATTTTATATGAGTCAGATATAAAACAATAAGTATCTCTATAACTTTGATGTAAAAACGAAAAATCAATTACGAAAATTGCGAAATACAATTTAATTTCAAAATACCCAAAACTCAAGGTCTCTCCTCGACACTATCTGTAACTTGAGTTGCTGAGGAATCTCTTTCAACACGACCCATAATGATTTTGAGGAATCCACTAAAAAAAGCATAAACAATAGAACAATGAAATGAAGTGCGGATGAGTGACGTTGGCGTCAACAATTATTTTAGGTCTTTGATCGAATGCCAAATGAAAACCATAAGGACGTCAGTTTAATAGGTTACCACACGATATAAAATGTTATTCCAGATTATTTCGTGGTTAGATTATTAGAATTGCATAGAATAAGCGTCGTTACCGACTTGAATTACAATCAAACCGATATAGATTTGAGATCATCCTTTCGTGTTGAACTATTTACAAGAATCATATTCTGAGTTTTGAATATGAATAAAGAGAAGTTTGAGGCGCAAAATACGAAGTTCGCAGTTAGAAAGAGATAGATATTTGACAGCAAAAACTTCCAGGTGTGTAAAGTTGTAAAGTCGACTGTTGAGTGACAGTTGACGTCTCAATGACAGATGAAAAAAAAACTACTTTGGCTTTTGGACGACTTTTTGGCGGAAACTTGGAATGTGACTATCATTTTGATTTTTAAATACCTAATAGTTTTTATGTTATTTTAACTAGTGGTTCCCCGCGGTTTCACCTATGTTCCCGAGGGACCTTAAATTTTCCCGGGATAAAAGTATCTTATGTCCGTTTCCTGGTTCTAAGCTACCTCCCCAATAATTTTCAGCCAAATCGGTTCAGCCGTTCTTGAGTTGTAAATAGTGCAACTAACACGACTTTCTTTTATATATATAGATAGGTAATTTATAATCATTGGTTTAGCTATACATGAATATTACACATCGAAATTGACTTGACTCTATAATTTTGATATTTATAAAAAGTTTTCCACGATATACCTACTCTTGCGCAGGAATTTCGAAACACTTAATCATAATGGGAATGTAATTTATTCACATAACATGAATGGATAACGGCTTGGCATATGAACATTGTAAGATTTGAGGTTTACAACGTAGGTACACCATTGTTATCAAATGGTGCTAATACCGCCACTTTTGCCTGTCATTCGCGTAAATCGTTTATGCCACTTTGGAGCTCAAAAACCGCAAGTCATTTGTGGGGTACTCACTTATGATGTGGAGTCAATTTATTCAACGCTCATGAGTCGCAGATTTTACGATAGCCTGTCTCTTAAGGTTTCCAAATTCTATTCAACTGCAATCTTCATTGGCATTCCAATTTTTATCTTATACTGTTAGTAATAAGACACAAAATTTACTGTCCATTGTTGTAAACAAATTCACACTTTTTAAATTGGCGTAATAAGCTTGGAACTTTTTAAGGGGAAGATTTTGATGAACACGTTCATCTACTTAAAAATGCGCAAGTTTCTAATTTTGGATCAGTCAGTTTAATAGATTAATTAATCTCTTTTGGTAAATACGTAGGTAAACCCTGTGGTAATTTTTTGTAATTTTATTTAATGACTATGAATATAAAGGTTAAAAATCTATACTTATTTATTTGTCGATTCACATAATAGTACTGACTTTTAGAACTCATGGTAATTTATTTTGTGTATGTACAATACCTACACTATTCATCAACTACATATATTTAATACGGTCATACTTTAAAACAACCTATTAAAAAATAAAAACGAACTCTAATATGGAACATTAAAAACTTTTTGCCAATAACTGGCTATAGAAACTAATCCAATCCGTAGTTACAGCACACGTGCCCTAATAAACCGTATGCAACATGCAATAGAAGTATTTACGACGTAATTACTATGTAATAGTGCAATTAACTATAACGCTGGCAGACTTCACACACAGCCAAAGTCTATGAGAAACATTTATTGGGCATAGATTGAAATTAAATCGTGTTACAGCTCGTATTATTATCAGTATGCGATGTCATTAATACTGTAACATACTACACGATAAATTAGAGCTTTCGGGTGTGAATAAACTTCGGCATCATATGCACTGGTGTTCAGAGTTGTGCGTCCGTGCGTGTGGTACAGTGCCAAGAAGGATTAGTCAGTCAGTCCTTAGGTATTTATTCATAAAATTAACTAGCCACTTACATTGTAACTGGGTATTTTGAAAATAATGATATCGCAACGTCATTTATATTTGGTTCATGAAAATAATGTAACACGTTACATTGTAAGATTCAGGTTCGTCAAAGGCATTTAGTTTCCATAATATTTGGGTCATGTTTGTAAAGTAATACTCAAAATTGAGGACTTGTATATTACTTATAAAAGGAAATATAACATATTTTTTGAAAAATACTTAGACGGGATGTTGGTAAAGGCATTACAAACTGAAAGAAAAGAAGTACTTAAACAAAAACAGTTTGGCAAACTGTATTCTCATAAAGAAATAATACTTTCAAAGCTGAAACGAAGTTATGGCCCATTGTTGAGTGTTTGGGTCACGGGTGAACACCCGCTAGAATCAGAAGGTAAACAATATAGGTACCTAACTACCTACCTCGCGGTTCTTATTGTGTCCAGCAAATAAAATTATAAGCTGTTTACTGCTTTACAGGTCACAGTAACATTATTTTGTTCCAGTTAGATCTTTCATCGAAATTTATGTGACTTTCGCCAAAGTAATTTTTATCATAAGCCTACTAACAATATTAGTATAAGCGTGTGTTTTTTCTAGCATGGACGACGACGTTTACAAACTACATTACATATTCATGATAAGAATCGTGCACAGCCTTTTCACGACATTCCATATGTACGACCAAATGCAAAGCTCACTGTTTAAAAATTCATAACACGAACACACACTTACAGCATAACACTTACGGCAAGCAAAGAAACTTACAATATTTCACCCATGACTCCAGGCTGAATTACATTTGCATATTCATTACATTGAGCAGTTTTTAAGTAGAAACTGCGCCCTAAATTCAATTCATACGGTGTTTCAACGTCCGATCGCGTTGAAATTAAAACTGATGAAAGAACATCGCCGATAGCGAGGCTGCGCGAATAAAAAGTACGTTTAAATCCGCAAAGAAATCTCGCAAGCAACAAAAGCAACGGTTGCAGACTCCCAAGAAATCTTGTGGAGCCGAAGCTAGAAGTAATCCTCTTAACAGCAGAGTGAACTGGGGTGCTTACACTATGTGACTCGCTCGAAACGTGGATGCGAAGAATTAATAAGTAAGCGGACAAGTGTTGGGGTTTATTTAAAGAAATGCACTTTATAAATAACAACTAGCTTAGACATACATACTAGTACCCTTATAAATACATATTAGACATTATAAGAATATTTACATCATAAAGAATTCCTACCATACCAACATTCCAAGCGATATATTATATTCCCTAAAATATTGCAAGAAATTTAGAGGTACCGTGCTCCGCTCCGGTGTCTTGTATGCAATTCGCCAACGTCTGCCAGCATGAAGACCGAGCGATGGCTCCAAGCACATCCACATATGTGAAGCTTAAGCAATATATTTAACGTCATGCCTTATTAATAACGTCTGCAATTACTATCCTGACCACAGACTATATTGAACTAGACACCCCGAATCCGTCAAGTTGTACAAAAGCTTTAGACGACCAACTGCGTTTTAGGAGTTTACTATAGTCGTAACAAACTAATAAGTCTCTGTTTGTTTCTTATAACAATATCAAAACGAACTTGTAATTTGACTAACAACTTTGGTTTCAAATTAGGGACGTTTTGTGTGTAATTTATCATCTACAAAGTTGGTCGACACTAAATCGGGTAACTTAGGAGAGTCCAACGGTATCTCAAAATAGATAAAAATTGCTGTGTCTATTTCAGTCTATGGTCTATGATCCTGACTATTACATTTAGTAATTTACGACCAAAATCCTGGCGTGCTGGCGTCGAGCTTTGAGTGTCCTAATGTTTAATTAGTTGAAGCTGTGTTTTTGATGATTAAAAAGTTGCAAGTTGAATATTAATAATGGTTTATTTTAAAAACGGGTAAGTAAAATCGATGATATTAGCCTATTAATGAATCGTAAATATCAGTAAAACATCTTCCTAGATATTTATTTATTTAGGTTTTTCAGATGAATAAAATTGAACATGTACGATCACAAACACTTAAGAGTTCCAAAATATAACAAACAAATTCCTACAGGTATACCTATAATACAAAGTAACAAAGCCAATAAATACACGAGTATTTTCGTGTAAAATAAAAATCCAGTACAAATGTAGAAACCTCTAACAAGGAGCAACTCGTTAACGGTACAGCAGTCGATACTGAGCAAGTATTTTTGTCGGAGGAGGCTGCGGCAGACAGGCCATCTGGAAACAAATCTCCAACTAACTCCACTACGGGAATCAAGTTTAGTGGCACACTAATAGCTCTGACTTTCTTGCCGAACGGATTTATCTCGAAGATTTTAAACTTGCAATGTTTATTTTAAAAGCACTATCTGGAATAATCGATTTTGTAATACCGGAGGAAATACTCGCTTTTATATAGACTATGATCTTGATTTTAATCTTAACGGATCAAATGACATTTGCATTTGCTTAAACTAGACTATATTTTACTTATAATTAGAATTTCCAGTAAATGATATGGACAGTTATGATTAGGCATTGCCACTTCGAGTTACATGGATATTGGTTCCGATTATGTTAGCACAAACTAAGTGTTACTATTCTCTAAGAAATGTACCTTCAATACTTAGTTTAGTTAGTTATATTTTAAAAGATACAGTCACATAGAATAAAATATAGTAATTTACAGAGTACTTATTGTGGACTTTATGTCTATTTCTTGCGAAGTTTTAAATTATGTAACTATAGAAATTAAAATTATCTACCTAAAACAAGTAATATTATTAGGTACCTACCTACAAACATTGATTAATTAGAATCCGATGAAGCAGTAAATCATAAGATCAAACACCAATATATTTTTAACACCAACGTTCAACAATACAAACTCTTCAAAAGAATGTTCTGAAAAGTTGAGCTTCCGAAAGTTAAATGGAAAAGTTGGGAGCGCAAATTGACAGTCTCGACAAGCAGTAGGTTGGCGGGACCCGCCTCCAAACCGAACGAGGTTAATAAAATTGGCCCCCGACATGAAAATAAAGTGTTATTCTCCATTACGTGCGTAATAAAATAATATAACTTCAGGAAAGTTCGGTAATAACTATTGGAAATGTCCCGTTACTAGATATTTTAAACACATATAACACACAAATTAACTTGCAAAATTAATAACGTGCATATACGCGTGGGGGCGACCATGGTGACCACACTCATACGTCACATTAGATAATTTGAACGAAATGTTTAGGTATTACTATACCTTTTTAGGGTTAACAGACGGGATGATATTTATGCTTATTTGGTATTTTATTAATTAGCCAAAATAAAGACATACACCATAGCATGAAGATTGTATATAGATTTCGCATGAACACTGAAACATTCCAAGGAAACTCCTGTTTTACAAGCGTTTGTTTGTTGTGGGGATTTCGCTCTGTAACAAGTAATAAAAAAGTCTTAATACTTGAGGCAGAGACGGGAAAGTGAAAGTTAGCCGGACTGGCCGAGCAATCAGGACTTTGAAAAATTAATCTTTTAATTAAAAGTGAATTCTTTTAGGTGCCGCTTGATAGAAACATCGCGAACCTTTTTTGATTAAGCGAGTAATAAGCTATTAAGGCAAATGGCCGGAAATTACTTAAGTAAAAAAACTGTGGCTGTTCAAGCTATCTTTTGTATCGTTATAATAAGTGTTAGATTTAACAAAAAATCTACATCATTAAATTGGTGAACAAAATAAATCTACATTTTCTACATGGGTTTGATGTGTGTATAGAATAAAATACCAAAAATCAAAAGTGTTTCTGTACCTACTGTAGGTACGTCTGTGTAACACAAACCTTTAATATTATTATTCATCCATCACACAAATCCGTAAAGCCGATGAAACCTTAAAAAATCATAAAGCATAAAATATTGTACACTCTGTTGAAATGACAAAGCGTTTCGTATGAATCGTTGGGTTTTATTCTATGCAATTACCAAAGTACCTTGGCCCCATTTTAAATTGCACTATTTGGTGCTGAAAATGTATCTACTGAGCTATTTACCCGACCTTAACCTATACTGTACCTACTGTAAACTTTAACTTGAATAAATTGGTATTAACTAAAAGGTAAAAACATCGTCACAAGTAGGTACATACATAGATAAATAGGTACGTATTTATTGATAAAGGGTTGTTGATTTGACTTAAATGTCATATTTTATATTCTTACAGTTACAAGGCATAGCAGTTTTTGCACTGCAGCACGTCGTGATAGCAATAATCATGTTTAGATTGCTTCGGATATATTCGTAATCATTCGGTAATCGTCGGAACAGCTAATGGCACATGTGGTACAGTTGCATGTAATGGACTGACAGGAACCGTGCATCATTTCAACAATGACAGTTTCAGAAATAGACTGACGCGTGCGATATATTCGCTTGTCAATTATGGATAGAATATAGTTTTGTCTCTTGCAAAATTGCAGTGTGTTGCTATTTTTAGTCAACTTTTTTACAGAGTTGCAATGGCTTTTAGCGTATTTGGAAACTGATCGTTGTGTGTTGAAATAAAATAAATTTAGTTTTATATTTCATTTCTTTTCATGTACCTATTTGTGACAACTTAACTTATCTTAACTCAATCGCTAACCGAAAACAAAAATATCACTTACAAACTAAAAAGCCAAACGCTAACTGCTTAATGAAGTCAAATAAAAATGAACACGATGTTTGCTACCTAAATTACTAGACCGTCTCAAGTTTTCCAGCGAAAAGCAACAGAGGAGAAATCGTCGGAAAAACCTATCAAAACTTGAGAAAATTCAATAAGGGCACTTGGAAAGTTTGTTAAAGGAAGTAGCGGGAATATTCTTATGAAAAAAAAAGAATCTCAATTTGTGTCGCCCGGTAAAATAAAAAATAACGTGCGAACCCTCAAGGCTTCCGAGGAAGAATCGAGTTTGTTTGTTAACTTCCCCGTCGATGTGGCTTGGCTGCTGAAATTTATAGCGAAATTTAAAAGAACCTTTAAGTACAACCGGAGGACTGACATGCTCCGGGCTAAAAACGCGCTAATCCCGCTTTTCCCCATCGTGCCCGAGATTTTCTGGCAGATTCCCGTGGCTCGCATTTTCGAAGCTTAGTGAAATTATTATTTACTAGCAAACAGGTTATTTTTATTAGTAACTACCGTAGCTTTCCTGGAGGATTTTATGTTCTTTAAGGTAAAAAATGTGGTGCGTTAAATCCGGAACATAGTCTATCTTCCAAAGTTCATCAAACTTTTCATCTGCTTATGTTAGAGAGATGAGAGGTTATTTATAAATTATAAAATTAAAGTAATACAGTACAAGGAAACTGCATATCCATAAAATGATAAAAAAAATCCGTATATAATGCTAATGATACTTTTCTTTGAAATCAACTTGGAAGCATGTTTCACAATCGATTACTATTATATGTTAATTTCTATCTTCATTAAAATAATGTTCTATATTAAATGTAATGTATTAGGTCCCTACAAACTTAGGAAGCTTTAAAAAGTTTCTTAGTAGGTACCTACGGGTAATGCGAATGATATTCCAAATAAATATTTTTATTTACTTTGCAAACATCTCATTGACCTTTTAGAAAAGTTTAAGTCAATGATAACATGTATGAAACAAAACTAATTAAAAAGTTTCATACGCTAACTCTGACCAACAATGTTTTCATATAAAACTTTATTCATTCGTATTCTGGGGACAAAATAGAGCTGAGTACTTAAAAATAATTTGTAGATATAAGTTCAAGTATGACATGAAGAAAGTTATTTCTAAAGGCTGAAAGGACTATGGACATGATTATGTACCTACACTACACACATACTAGAACAACTTATAGAACTTAACAATTTTTTTGTTAAAATAAATATATTCAATGAAACTATTTGCAACCAATATAAATAAACACCGAAGCGATTGACCTCATCAAATGGCTCTCAAATAGCCCTCTAATGGCTTATATTTTGAATGTGGAAGTCAATTGATACATGATCACAGATAAATAATATTGCGACTAACTCGGCAACAGCATGACATTCATTCAATATAAATGTATTTGATTTAATTCACCTATACATTAAATTTAGATAGCATATAATTCGATTCGAGTTACTCAGTGAAATATATCTATATTAATATATAAAGCTGATGAGTTTGTTTGTACGCGCTAATCGCTTGAACTACAAGACCGATTTCAAAAATTACTTCAGTGTTAGATAGCCCATATATTCAGAAAGTGTTTAAATAATCGCGCTACGACAAATAGGAGCGGAGCCTAAATCACAAATGTTGTAATACGCTAACACAGGACGCTTCACACCATATGGATATTTGTATGTCTGTGCCATCCAAACACTTTATTCTAAAGTACACCCACTAGCATAGTTCTGTTGCAAAATGTTCAGTTATAACTTGACAGGCTGCGTAAATAGCTGTGTTGCTAACATAACATTTTACTAAGGTACAACGACATCTTAAATCATGAACTTTGACAATAAGCTGAGTCTAGACTACATAAACTATAGTCAAAATTTGGAAGGTTGTATTAAGCATGACGTCACGATGCCTAATTAATAACATGCATACCTACTTATAAATGGTTTTACTCACGCTATGATGGTGGTTGGAGGCAGAACTCTGTTATTGTATGCATTGATACCGTGTCTTTACCTGGAAATAAAATAAGTACTTCATTTTTATTGCACCTAAACTTTTGTTCTAAGTCTAAAACCGTTATTGTAATGAAATTAAATAAATTTATTCTTTCAAATAGGGCTTCTCAAGCACTTATTTGAAACCTCTAATACTCTGTTCGGAAGGTTTCTTTTACTGAGAAGAGTTGCAGAGCTTAATTCAAATAATTGTTATTGTAAATATGGGTGTAATAAAATACATGACAAATTATATACTTTAAATGTACCTATACTTCATCAATAAAAGCGCGATCTCTCAAACAAAATAATACATATTAAAAACAAATCAAATCAGATCAAATCTTTTATCAGATATTAAAACAAAATTTTACCTAGGGCCCATTAATACACCCAGCTATTCGATCCTAGACATAGTCTAGAAGATTTGGCCCACATGTGAACAATGTTCTAATGACTTAGTGCGTAGGTATGCCTGTAACCTGCCATTACTGAAACCTAAGTTTCAAGTTACCCACTAAACTAGTTTAACTTTAACAGACTAACTTTTGGGAACGACGTCGTCACTACGGTACGCAGTATTTAGTATGCTATGAGGGTACTATAATATTTGAATACAGAATACCAAACTACTACTATTTGTAGACTATGGCTCATATGAATTTGGAATTCAAAATTTGAATAAAATAACAATAAATATATATTTATCTGTTACTTTTATATACTATAGGACATGCAAAGTATTTGTGCCATCGACGAAATATTCATTAAAAGGAATTTATTCAGCTGAGGGGCTAATAAGACAGAATAATAATCTTGTAGTAACTTATGAAGGTTATTTCGCATTATAAAATTTTGCATCTAAAGTTGCTCTGTATGTTATAATAGAAAGACATAACATAACACAAGACACATTATTATTATTTTATACATAATGTAATTAAATAATTTAGGCTACCACTTATCGTATTTTCAATTCAATAATTGCTATCACACTTTCCAATCAAAATACTCGATGTTAAGACATTGTTGTTCAAATACAATCTTAATTTAGAAGGAATACAGGATGTTCAACAAGGTTTGTGTATTGTTTATATCGATACCAAAACACAAACAATAGGAACCCTTATACAAACTGTTTCGGTATTATAAATATTATCGTTGTGCGATCGTATTGGCGATATGATTTTCTTGAAAATACAACCGATCTGTAATGGGAAGGCGTAGTCCTAAATATTTTACTCCCCTATATGTCACATTGTCACCTGCCTTTGGAGTCTCAAACACAAACTTGGACTTCTCACATGATAGCTTAGTTAACGAAAAGGACAGAGCATATACGCCGCGCTGAAACATCGTGAAACTAACCAAATTTAAGCCTTTGTCTATCGGCACCTTCATATGGGTAGGTATACTCATTATGATATCCTATGCAAACCACCCATCTTGCGATCCATTTTCATACGTAATGAGTATCTCGGTAAATAACATTGAGGAGAAAGTTCTAACGCTTAAAAAAATGAAGTAATTGGTTTGAAGACTTGTGACGACGTCAGACAGTAAACTTTCGTCAATTCCGCCTCCGAAGTGATTGGAAAGACAGGGATAAGAAGGAAATAAGCCCGCAATACTTTCGCCATTGAAATTCATTAAAAGTTTTTAACGGCGGCGTAGGAAGTGGGTAGTTCGCTTGGTTGTTGATATTTTTGTATGGACTGTCAATTAGGTGGGCAAGTCATTTCCTGAGTATACCTTCTTCTTACTCCTAGATGTTCACTCATTTGTATCAATCTTAATCAGATGATTCATGAACAAAGTAAATGTCACAAACGATCTTATACGAATAATCTAGAAAGGTAAAGCATAAAAACAATAAAGTATATCTATTTTTCAAAAGAATGAGCTAATACATCAAGAAGTTTAGTGAGAACTACATATAACTTATCACAGTCAAAAAACAATTGCGCGAAGTGCTCCTATCATTATTATTTATTTCTCGTGAAAATTTTATATTTCGAACGCGACCGATTTAGTGATGGGACGGGTCAATATCGATTAATGAAAAACAACGGATCGGGACGCGGTGTGCCGATCGTGACGCACGCTCGTCCCCAAGCGTCATTAATCAAATCATAGCTATGCGGTTTAATGGCAGACTAATTACAGTTTGCGCGCGAATCACCTACACACACCGTCGCAGTAATTACTGCATTAACTCGACTGCGGAAACGCTTAATACAGGATAATGCTGATTACATATCGCAATGCGGGTGCTAACCGAAAGTTTGCCCAGTTCGGGCGTCAATCAAACGTCGCAGAGTTACATCAGCCTATTGTCATGTCGTTGTGAATGCACCATACCTCGACTTGATGACTAGATAACGATAAAGCTTTGTATTTTTAACACATACTATACCCTGCAAATTAATACTCCCAACACAATCTTGGAATAAAATATAGCATTAATGATAATAACTTTATTTCTCTTATTTACTTTATCGATATATTCTCTCTCGACACATCACTAGCCACGCAAAGTCTTATAGGTACTGTTCGTTGCCCTGTCTTTGAATTCTGAATGTATTGATGAAATACTGACACCTGCCTTACATGCTTTGAATATTTACAAAAAAGATCTTTGTTTACTTATATTCGTGCATTACATATGAAATGATTTATTTACAATTTTTAATTATATTATCGAGAAAAAATTGTAAGGGTATTGAAACTGGTCATAGGCTCATAGCTATAATACGTTCTGTTTTCAACTCAAATGTTTTATGTTCCTTAAGTCCCTATACATATTAGGACCTTTATCACTAATTTCATACGAGTCAGTCTATTGCAGTTATAATCTAGCTAGACGAAGACAACTACTTACTTGGTTATCTGACCTTTTAAGACTTGATAAATAGGAGCAAAAATGTCCTACGTGACCTATCTAATTATGACTCGAGACAAGCAACATTAGCATCGCAACAATAAAAGGAAGAGGAACCAATTAGCAGACTTAATTTGATTTAATCATGCTTAAAACGAACTCGATATAATCAGGACAGAGAACCTTGGTCTGTTATTAACAAGGTGTTTAAAAAATGACAAATGATTACAGATGATTGCAGCCTCATGCACGAGATGTACTAAGTTGTCAAGGGAATCAAGTTATTGACGGTCAAGGTCGTGTTGATGCAATAACGTGCAAGTCTGATGAATTATGTCATTTACATGAAAACAATATGATAGGGGTATTTTATGTTAAGTTGACACGTCATATACATATGTAGGTATGTCTCTTTCATGCATAAATATATATTCAATGCGTGCCAGAAAGAGACAAACAAATGATTGACTATACGAGCGTTGAATTTAACGTAGGTATTGATGAAAAAACTATATGATACTGAAACATCGTTTAAAATTATTTCCGACTGTTTGCTAACCATTAGCTCAACATAACTATTGTATAACCATTATGTAATTAATTGTATTAATGCTAATGGCATTATGATATTTGATATTGTAGAATTAATTCGGAGATTGGTTTGGGAATTTAGGAAACCAATTACTTACAAATGAGTAAATAACTAAGCAAATTGTCGTACATCTGCTGCTGATTGCTAAATCGATAATTATCGCATTCAATCGTGGTATGCGGGAACTTGCGTTGTTTGTCTATGGAAATAAATATACCTATAGTTTTTCCAGATAAATATTTTCTCATTGAAGTAATTAATGAACCACGTGACATAACTAAAATAGCTTTTCATTAAACAAACAAATTACTTAGGTATGCAGTCAATAATGTAGGCAATTACACGAATACTTATTCCATCCCATTAAAAGAAAAAATAAATATATTTTTAATAATATGTTATTACCTACCTAAACATTAATAAAGAAACATGAACCATTTATGTAATCGCCAAACAAAAACAATTACCGTAACAATAAAGTCGGTAGTACAACTCAATAAATATCCATTACTGAAAACAAAACAAACATGATAGTCACGCACGTCAACGTTTTGACTTAAATTCCGAGTTAACCAGCCTAATGACCGAACCATGGCCGCTAAACATTTGTGAATACTGTATTAAATCGCGTAAGGAAACGATTTGCTGGGGCGACTTACCGTCGATGTTATCGCCGCCAAGAGGCGGAACTGCGATAAAGAAATTGTAATTCCACAGGTTACAAAATCCAACGTTTATTTTTTATAGAACTTTAGCAAATCTTTTTTTTAACGTGCTACTACAAATAACGAAATTTTTGTATCATCACTAGCTGATTCAAACCATGATTTTAGTAATTAATGTTATAAATGATACGAGCAAAAAAATTGAAGTGGACAGGTTCATTGAAATTAAGCATATTATTATATGATGATTCCAGCAGAGATTAGTCTGGGCAAAACGGGATTAATCCAAGCCAAACAGGTGGACGGGCCTGCTCACCGAGCTATTATGCTAATGGCATACACACTTGCGCAGTAAAGTATAGATTGTGAGTGAGGCTATTGTTCATGTGCAGTACGATTGTTATTTACCCATTTATCCATCACACACAGCAACAATAAGATGTCCCTTGTTCCGTTTTGAAAGAAAGTTAAAGTTTCTCTTAGTTCAGAAAGTGAAATCGTCGCAAAAACTTATGTATATTGTCTGCAGGCTACATAAATTTAAATGAAATTAGTTACACGAAAGTGAAAATCCAGTTAACTGAAATTAAAAACGAATCACGAGAAGTGCACACTTATTGCAACCTTGAAATTTGAATGATTCTATAAGAAGTATATTTATACGTTAAATCCGTTTATTTATACGTTATACCTCATAGAAAGGTATCGTTTCATATAAGTCGTCAACTAAAATTTGAAGGTAATATAACGAGCTTTTGAATCCACAATAGAATACTTAATTGTTTTATGACTGGCCTATGTTTGGTCTCGTCAAGGGACGCCGTAAAGGCACTATGTGCAAATTTGCCTGCATCAACACAAACGTCAAGGGATGCTTCTAATGCATTATGTCCCGGCATTAACATTATTGGATACGAGACAACACTGCTGAATAAACTAAGCATTTATCAACATGTCAGCAAAGTCATTCGAAGAAATGGAACAATAGGGATTAAAAGGATTGCTGTTAAAGAAGCATTATGATATAATCGATTCTACAGAGCACACGACAACAAGTTAAATGAAGACTTGATAATATTTAGTCAAACATTGGACGATAAAATCAAACGTTTCTATCGAGTCTCGGGTTTGGTTTATCAAACATGGTGAACCGTAAAAAAGAAAACGATCAGCTCACTACAAACAATCGAAAGTATTTTTTCACATTTACCACTTGTGCGATAACTACCGGCATATCGAAGTGCATTTTATAAACAATTTTAATCGCCGATTGTTCCGTCTCTTGGCGACCACTTGCGTCAAACCATTGTTCATTCTCATAGATCAGAGAACTTTTATTTACAACAGGGGGTAGTACATTGCTTGCATTGTTCCCAGATTGAAAGTTTCACTGTGAAACTGGCACGGAATGTATCAATGTCAGCGAATAAACGGTGGCTGACAATCGCCGTAGCGTCGAGGATTTCAGCGCGAAATGAAACTTCGCAGAATACTTAAGTGAAAAGAAAAAAGTAGTAAGAATAGTTTGGTGTCAGATGCAACGACGGTTCGTGGTAGCGTCGTTGAAACTTTGGACGTCATCCGAGACTGGCGTATTGTTATGCAGCTCGTATATGTTCATAGCATCGAAATATATACGCTTTTTCAATCTTCAGAATCGTATCCTGCGGTTTCGATCCCAACCGGTAAAGCTACGTAGGTAGTTAATTTTCATTTCAGTTAACTCCAAACTCTCAGTACATAATAATTCAATTTGATAGATCGCTCGCGACATACTCTACCTAAAAACGTTTTATTAAAATTCCGCATACGTACTCTACATAAATAATAAACAAGTACGTTGAACTGAATTCTGAAAACGTGACATTGAAACGGAACTTACCTACCTACCCAAAACGTGTGGATCGCTTACTCACTTTTCGACTTTTCCATATTGACTTTCCTCTCTCAGTGTTAAAGTTCGGTTTAGAAAGACTACTACAAAAGTCGATATGACATTCCCGGCGTGAAAGATACGAGGAACGGTGACGTGAGAAGCGTTAAATGGTTAGGTGACGGCATTGTTTATTGAAATTTGGGTCATGCCACTTTCAGGTTTGGGTTTGAAATCGTTCAATAAGATAGGGTGCATTTATTTTTATCTGAAACACACCGTTGTGGTACTCAACGCTGTGTGAAGTGAGATTTATGGCGATTGTGAAACAGTTGTGTTTTGCAGACGGCTCCGCGTACTCTATATGCATGAAGGAGCCGGAGAGTCGTGGAGAATCTTAATTGTGCTCCATTGAGAGATTCCAGAGCTCGGCGTCTTTATTTTTGAATAGAGGGAGACTTGTTGCATGTGCCACGTTCTTACCCGTGTGAAGGTCAGCCGTGATTCACATGTTGCTGCACATTTGTTCAGCATTGCAACATCTTGGCATTGGTTTTATTCTATTTACACTGAACTCAGACAAGAGGCACTTGTTACATTAATAATGTATCGTGTTGAAGAGAAATTACGCGTGAAATTGTAACCGCGAGAAGGCGTCAGACGAACGCATGAACTGTGAATCAATAAATGAATGTTTCAGACATCGTCGTCACAACTCGTAAAGAAGCACATTTATAACACTCAATAATCGTAAATAACAAGGCTATATCCGAAATATAATGGAATTATTACTGAGTTAGCCCGCAGTAAGTTAAGCGTTTTTATAGGGTTCGGGTAAGTATCATTCATAAAGAAATGTTATCTAAATGACTCTATCAGTGACCCTAAATTTGTATGTTGATGTTTAGTCTGCTCTTTAGAGCTTTGCGTGGTAAAAATATGTTTCATTGCTTGACATTTATAAGCATTTAGGTCACAGCTTTAGCTTGATGAGATTCAACTATACACTTTTACAAAATACATTTCTACTTACCCTCAATAAAATATTAATCTGAAGAAATGAAAATGTCAACTCGATATAAAATTTTAAAAAATAAAATCTAAAAATCTACCTAGAATAATAAAATAAAAAGCTCTATTCATATCTGCCCACGTTCAATCAGGTTAGAGCTTAATACCTAATAAAAATTCAATAGCAATTTTTTATTCCAGTATTCTTAAAATTCGAGACGCTTGTACTTATTAATAGATTTAGAAACACGTACCTATACCTAACTACCATTGGAAAAGGCAATTCTCTTTCGTAGCGGCATTTTGTAAATATCAAAGATCTCGGTGTCAATGACATGACCTCTTCATCTTCATTTGAAATGCGAACTCATCTATCGATACATTATGTGCATCCTATCTTTCATATTGTGAACCTTAATAGAAAGTGTGTAGGCTCAATTTTGAAATCTATACTAATATTATAAAGAGGAAAGATTTGTTTGTTTGTTTGTTTGTAACGAATAGGCTCCGAAACTACTGGACCGATTTCAAAAATTCTTTCACCTTTGGAAAGCTACATTATCCCCGAGTAACATAGGCTATATTTTATCCCTGTATTCCCACGGGAACGGGAACTACGCGGGTAAAACCGCGGGGAGGCAGCTAGTAACTTAATAATTACATTAACTTTTCATGTATTGTGACGGGTATATAAATAGCTCCTCCTCAGTCTCAAACTTCGACAATACAAATACTTTGTGTATTTGTTCCGGTCTCGGCTTCCGATAAGACCACCTCCTGCCTGAGTAGGAGGTCTAATATTACAATAACAGAAATAGTCGGCTATCCCACGATAACAATAAAAAAAACAAAGTCAACAAAGCGATAGAACTGAACGCAAAGCTTGGAATTTAATTAGGACGATCATTGATTCCATTACCGTCCGTAAACAGAAGACTTCCAAGCTGTTTAATTTATCATGAAACTTATATTGTTAGATCAAAGTCCTGTCTTGAATGGAAATGTTAACAACTGTCAAAAAAATTAAGAAAATAACTTTAGAAATTGACCCTGTAAAGTGGTAATAAAATATAACTTTCAGAACTACTTGCCCAATCACTTAAAGTGGACACTTTTTTATTGCTCCTATTACGCTTCATAAAGTTAGGTGGACGTAAAAAGTGGTAATTGTTTGCTGGCTTCGAAAGAAAACCGCAATAAACGTTGGTAAAAGCTCTCGTAAAACTGCTTATCATAGATGTCGGCATAAATTTTAAACGCTTCCACACGATCTGAACATGCACAGGTTGATTGTGGTTCTAGCTCTACTAAATTGAAAACTAAAACAATTAATGGAGTCTAGCTTGAGGTCAACGATCAGACAGACGGGCGTTAAAATTCAAAAGCTATAACATCGACGGTTGGAAATTGAATATAATGGGACATAAGATTTTTTGCTTTCATAAAACAATCCGGTAGTGTGATTGATATGGAAGCTTTAATGAGCTTAGTGAAGTTTAAGGTAGATATTTTACATTAATCAAATGTAAAGTAAGCGACGTTAATGTAGTTATAATAAAGCGCAGTGTTCCGCGTAATCAAGCGGCGGCGTCGCTTTGTCCTCACTGTCAACTTATCAGATGAGAAATTAATTACAGCCGCTATCAATCACGGCCCGACGACAAACTGTTTCAATGTATTCATTAATGTACACAACGATATTGTCTCGCTTGCTAATACAATCCACTGTATAAACGATGTGGATAACGATTAACCACTATTGATGGCTTCATATCCTAGATCTTACTATATGTACTAACGGGAGAGCTTTATACCCAACACGTTTATGAATTTCCTTACAGTTTTTGGTTTTACCAGCACGTGTATTTCCCAATCACTTATAGGAAACATATTTTTATTGGTCGTCTTACCTACGCTTCATAAAATTGCATATCAACCATGTAGGTATTTTTATAGTAAGGTCAATGTAGGCTTAAAATAGTACCTATCTAGCAAATTACGTTCTTTCAGAATGTACACAGTTTCACCTAGATACATAATAATTCATACAAGGACAGATAATGACAATTAAATCATCTCTGGCAACTCACACGACATATTTGTGATCAATAAATATAACTTTATACCAGTTTATGTCTACATGAGTATCTGTCAGTTCTGTAAAGCCATCAATTACTTGGCCAATATAAATGTCCCTGAACAATTGAATGGGATGATGACAAATAATTGATGCGTAGACCAACACATACTGTTCTGATTGAAACTAATAGCTCAATATATTGGTAGGTACAGTTCATTGATTTATTGCACATAAGAAATTGATAGGTAAAGAAGTATATGTCTCAATTCTGTCCAAGGTCCTTTTTGACATATTAACAAATCATATTATCTTGATTTGTGTAAAGCGATGTCTTAGGCCTTTTAGTTTCATTATGTTTTTACAATTAGATAATATAAACGGATTTTTTGTTCATGTCAACGACATACCCAATTATATTCTTGTTTATGAATCTCGCGTGGGTAGGAATAAAATAATTTCATAATAACAGATACTTTTTTAAATTAGAAGAGCGTCTCAATCTATCTTGATAACACGTTTATTTAGATGATGATTTAAGATTACAGACACATCACGCACGATAGGTATATTGCATAAAATATATAAGATTTATGATTATGAAAGTACGGAACTAAAATGAACGCTATTACCAGTCAAAATAAAATGTAACAAGTGTCTGCGATCGATCAAAATGGTAGGCATATTTATCAAAATTATCTGCTGGTTACGATGATTTATACAAGCAATCAAACTAATAAATCTGAATGTATTTTTGCATATTGTACCTATAGTCTATTCCATATTAATATTGATGAAATTGATATGTCTTGAACATATCTCAGCATGGAAAAATATACATTAAGCTAGAAATTAATTTTAACTAAACAACGATGAAGACAGCAAAAAGAACTTGGTAAATGTAAAAATACCTAAATTGAATACAAAAAAGACACAATAGTGTTTTCCTTACCCGTAGCAACAACCCAACAGTCAATTGAAAAGAATTGTCAGCGTTCGATAGCTGGGTCAAAGATCTTAATAAACACAAATGCTTTCAATTGGTTAGAATCATCGATATATATGTACTACGTACTAGATAGGGCGTTCCGAACACTCGCTTTGGTCAACTCAACTGAACTGCAGTCCCCACACCCGACTTTAGTGTGGCTTCGACATTCATTCAGTGCGGGTGCGCACGGAGCAGCGTTAATAACAACGATAATCCGAATCAAAGTGGACCCTGGACGAAAATAACTAGTCAGTAGTCAACTAAGTAAAATTACTTCCTGTTTAAGTGAATTAATAGGTGATAATTTCGTAATTCCAGAGTAGAAAAACAATTTATCTATTTAAATACCACGCCATTCTACAATCATATACTAAAACGTGCAGATGTTCCCTTAAAACTGGTTGTAGGTAAAAATATGTAACTGAACACAGACTTGATATGTTTTTTTAGAAAGTGTTTTAATTTGATTAATTGTTAATGAGTTTTTAATTAGTAGTGATAGTTTGATATTTTGAATAATTGTTTTATGTTAATTCAAGCCCTGGCCCGTACCTCTGAGTACTCAATTTAAGCCATGTGAAGTCCGCCAATCCGCACTAGGCCCCCCTAATATTAATATAATACATTTTGAAATCGAGTTTTATTCTAATGAAGTTTAGTAGGTAAAAAAGATGTGTCACATCTGCGGTGTGAACTCTATAGAGACGACATCTTAGTGTAGTTAACTGAACGAAACGCGTAAGCGCCATGAAATTTGCGGCGCTTACAACGTTTTGGTCGCGAGAAAACTATACTCTAAGCAATTTAGCGCTGTAGCTTTTAAAATAGTTTGGTTAGTTGACACAGCTTTATACAGCGCTGCAGCGAACTTTAGTTCTAACTCTTACCAGTTTTTGAACAAATGTTTTACATGAACGTTCTTGTCTATCGGTATACGTCGATGGTTAGAATTGATGTAAATCACCACAATCGACCGCAATGTGATGCGAGTGCATCAATGGGTTTGGTCGCGCCATGATTTCTGATGTCAAAGATATAACCACGACCTCATATACGTATCTACCGCAGGAGAACCCTCCGAATATATCCGGTATACTGTTAAACATAACTACATACATTTAGGACATAAGTCGGACAATGATAAAACAGGAAATCAGATAAGGTGAACAATGCTTTGCACCAAGAACATTATATATTTCTAAGAAAATAAAATAAATAGAAGTCTCTTACTGAAAAAATTTACATTTCTCTAAAAAAAATTCGATTATTTGATGTGATGGCATATTTAAAAATAACAAACCGACTTCAGCTGTTGCCTTAACGTTTTTAAATTCCAAAGACCTTACCAAAATAAACACAGCTAAGCCGATTAACATTGCCAACGGGGAGCTAAACAGCAGCAACCGCAAATCCGTAGACAAAAGCTCCTAGATATTTTCATTAGGTCAAATTTTAAGCAGTCATTGGCATCAATCTAATATTAACCTTATAGCATTAGTAATAGATACGTAAACAGCGTGTATTCCTCTTGTTTATTGATTAATCTATTCCTATCGGGACGATATAATGGGCAATAGGCATCAAATACAAGTGGGCATACGTTCATTGCATGAGGCCGGGATGCCAGTCTCAATTGGTTTATATTGATTATGACGCAGGCGCGGGGAACTATATGGGCCGTTACACAGTGGGCAAGCGCCCTATACAGTATTATTGTAACTACTTAGTTAGTGTATGTAATAAAACGCTTACTAACGTAAACACAGTGGGTAATGGAGGATGGTTGGAAAATAAACATTTGAGAGTATTGCGTTGACGTGAACGAGAGTTTGTTAGTATAGAAGTTTAGTTTCGGCTGAATAAAATCGTTTTCGCTGCTTACATTAGCTAGTTGCTCCTATTCTGTGCATCATCTGACATATCTACTCTTATCTTTATATTCTTATAAAAGAAAATAGTAAGGAGATTGTAGGTCTATCCAAATGAAGTTGCATGTAACAATACAATACTGAAATCGTTACTAATCAATAGATGATGCCCATAAGACGGTAGCCCATGTCCTTTCCCTAGCTCTGCCTAACCGCTTTCAGTTCAGTGGTTTAAGCGTGATAGCGTAACAGACAGAGTTACTCTCGCATTTATAATACTAGTAGGGATTTAAATCTGTTATTTTATGTACATGACATCCTACTTAACAGCTACGATACAAAAACATAATATGATGTGTTAAATGATTGTAGAAAGTTAAGTAAATAAAAGGGGAATAATAATAAACGTCTATATTATTATTGATTCGTTAATCTGCATGTCATCCACACCTGTACATAACCATACATTAGTGATTATGGCGATCGTTTTCCAATGAATTCCTATTCATAAGTCATAAGTCATTCGATTTGTTACGCCCCTAAGTCGCCAATGAACGATTGAAAGCTGAAGAAATAAATGTGTATAACAGTTGATCAAACAAAGCAATTCCGTCGGTAGTTTTTACTTTATTTACTCTTGTAGACGCGAAACTTTGCATACTGGTACAGTGTTTTCCTTAAAATTTGTTTGGGTTACCGATATTCTTGCTCAAACAAAACTGGTTCTCTTCAGGTTTTCTTTGAAGATTTATATTCAAGTTATATTCGAAAATTCTTATCTTTTTGTGTAAATTCCTCGGACCGAATAATGAAACTGGAGAAAAACCCCGTTTTTTATCAACAAACATTTTTTATTTCACGCGAACACGTGCTTAAGGTAACCATTTTCTCTGGAAGCTCGATTAAAATCTGAACGAACTTCGTTGGATATTTATAGAGAAGGTATAAAGTAACGTTGCCGTAAAGATAATATGCACTGTATAACAAATGGAACTAAATGCAATTTCTAATCCATTACAAAACCTACATGAAAATATGGTCAACATGGAAACTTATTATTGAAAAATATCATTGAAATAATTAGGTATGCGATATTTATTTGGTAATAAAATAAAATATGGAAAGAAAAATAATGCTAACATTCATTCCTGAAGTCAAAAGAAAGAACCGGCCTCGGAAAAGCAATACAAACACGAACTGCGTTGAAATTACCTGGAATGAAACTTATTTTTCGTGGAAGCATCATATATTTCCCCGACCGATACACCCACAACGATTCGAAATAAAAACTAAATTTAGCTTTTAGCTAAAAGCCATCCGAGAGTTTGCTCCAAATTGGTTAGTTCCATTTCAGCTACATTTCAAAGAAATGCAATATCCTTTACTACAGTATCGTTTTTGACACCGTCGACTTATGTAAGCGAGACAAGGTCATTTTTGAGACGTCTCGCATCATAATTCACAGAAACATTAAGCCATTTGAATTCTTAAACACATTAGACTCTAATGTGTGCTCTAATGATTAGAGCTTGAAATGTTTTACATATAACTATTCTGATTATAATATCCAACTTGTGGTTAACCTTACAATTCTAACGCTTATAATAACAATATCCAACCGAAAGTTCAGCGAGACCTTAATCGATCTTCTACCTCACCTGTTATTTTCAACCATATTATTCTTGAGATAGCGAAGTTTTCTTCTCATATCCACCGCAGGAAATTATTTTACCGCAAAAATTCAATGATCCAAATGGGAATTCGTGGTAAAGGTTTCAGCTACTTGTGATTCTGGTCACGCGACACCCAGAGTGGGCGGTCGAGCAACAATAGTTGAAGGAATCGGCCCCCGGTTAACACTTATTGGTCCACATGTTTCAATTGATTCTTTGGCTGTGGAACGTTATTTTTACTGAAATAATTTTATGCCTTTTCTAGCTTATCTATCTATAATATTATTTTATCACGAGGTTAATCACAGTACCAACGGAATTCCTGAGGACTGTATGCTAAAGAAGACATCTTTGAAAGCATATGAAGTATGGCAATTAGCACTGGGCCCGTGAAGTGAACTATGCGTTCTAGCCCCTCGTTGTTAAAAGAGTCTCATCCCCCTACTAAGATGTCTGAGCAGTTAATATTGTCATTCTTACAAGCATACATGATAAATGTTCAACTTTCATTATTGATTGAATACAAATAATGAACCACAAATGGCAATCAAACTTCGCAAAATCGAATAGACTGTTTTTAATAAGGAAATATTTTAGATTTTGACTATAGCTATACAAATAATTCTAGAGAAATTTAGCCCCGTCATCTGAAATTTCTTCAGATATTTATTTATTTTCATTGTTCAACCAGCTTCAAGAGCTCCGTGCCGGACTTTCGGTTGGAACCATAAGTAAATCATATTTATGTGAGTACAACATCAAATATTATTTGTCAGTGGATTCCATTACATAGTAACCCTCGCGGAAAGACATTGTTAGAATCATTGACCGGTTCCGTACGGTTATGTATGGGCCATTCATTTCGCGACTCGTTACATTTATAGGGACTCCTTTTTAGGGTACGGAATGTGACGAACCAGTAAGGTCCAATCATTTTCGGTTCAACATTATTTTTAGAGTAGGTATGTCTTTTATTGTCATATTGTTTGACGTTTACTAATTAACTGATGTTAGGGGGTTTATGTTATTGGGAACAATATCTAAAATATTATTATTTTCGTTCCAACCAAAGAGCAATTTATCAGTTATAATGTGCGGCATAAAATTTTGATTCATTACGCCAATCATGAAATCTCTATCTGAAGTAATTTCCAGAAGAAAATTGCCTCTTATTCTGGAAACATGGCAAGAACAATATAATGTACTATCAAATCTATAACTGAGGAATGATACGATATTGAAGTTTATTACATTGAATGTCGAGTTACAAATCTTATTTTCGGAATATTCGTACCGTAAAATTCTGTGGTGAATAATAGAGTTGTATTCGATTGCGGTACCTACTCCAAAAGAATATAATAAACTTATGTTACATATTTGTCATTTAACAATGAGCGAAGTCTATTACCTAAAGAAATAATGTATTGGTTAAAACTTTTATTTCTTAAGCCATCTTCTACAGGTAGATTACCTACTAGGTATATACCTCCCTCCACACTGTAAATAATAAATCCTCTGTAAAGGAAGTTGCAATAGACGCCAGACAAAAGAACTTTTCAATCCAGATTCATCTAAATAAAAGATGCTCGTCGTTTCATATGCATCTATGTGTCACAGCCTAATAGATTCTGAAGCATACTCAATTGAAAGCAATGGATTCGACCTCGTGCCATCGGGATGTACTATTAAGGACTCTCGGAGTCGTTTTGTCAACGAGGATACCCGTATGATCTAGCATACACATGCTTATAATAACAATGTGAACGGTCGTTATTGGTCCTTCAATTCGTACGCGAATGCGAGCTTCGATGGGTTACTTATACCTACATCGTAGTCCAATTATACGGTTTACAATTATTGACTCTGTAAACTATATATCTATTAAACTGTTAGTATAGTCAAATAATACGGACCTTTTAATGTGTGTTTTACACATATTAAAAGGTATTGTTTCTGAAATTTTGCATTACTTTATAACTGACTCAATAGATTACGTCCAAAAAAACTTTAACCCATTGCGACGGCAATGTTGTGGAAAATCCTACAATGACATATCCACGACAAGTCGGTTCTTTTACGTCATTTAGAATCTTCTAGATTCAGGAATCCTCAATAGGATCTAAAGTTCCGAAGATTGAGTTAAAAGAAAATACTCATTTATTGTATAAAGGTAGTAAGTAGGTAGTCCATATAGATACATTCCTATATCTTCGAAATTAAATAACGTTTTCATATCTTATAACCCAGGAATTTCGGAACTACGGGCTCACATCCAATATACCTAATATTAAATTACTTATACCATGTTACGGGAAAATATCAACATAGCTCGTGCCTACTGTGCACACAATAAAACTAGGAATATAATATTTGTTCCTATGAATATAAGGAATATTGGATATGAAGCTCTATTAATAATAAGTATGTATTTAAATTACTGGGCTCTATATAAAAAATATAACACGATGTTGTGCTATAAAAATCAAAAACAAACAAATGTATGAAGGAAGAGATTGTATACACAAATCAATGGGTTTATGACGTTGATTTCTATAATAACGATCCAATTAAAACAAGCTATCGACTGTTTCGCAGTGTCAAAATTAATGATACCCAGACAAAAGCCAGACACAATAATGTACGTGTAACATTTTGAATGTTCTTGTAATATACAAATCATTTGTCATGCACGTTACCCGGCTCAGGCTAAACCGCGCATGATGTATGACCCCGGTCCCTTTGACATCCGCCAGCAGGAGGCACGTCTTCGCCAACTCGAGAATTATTTTCCAAGGGTCGGCCCCCACTTTACGCATCGTTTACTGTTCTTCAATTATGTGATTTTCTTTAAGTGGTCAGTCCCTTTTCCCCTTTTCAGAACAATCGACACATTGGGGGCCGGATTTATTGAAAGCTGTGCAGATATACGAGTGGGCGGATTTCATGGATTGTGAGTATTTTGTTTTTTTGCTTTTCAATATTTACATATCTCTATATCAATATATAAAGTCACGATTCCAGTCGTTTTGTTAAAAACTTATAGAACGACACAAACAATCGACTGTCTTTTAAAAATATGCACCAAAGGTATCTATTACTACGATAAACTGGTGCATATGTTATTCATATCAAACGAATGGACCTGATAGATCTCAATGATACGTGATCAATTGAACAATGGCCGTTCGTCCCTAGCTATACCTCCCTCAATCCTTTCCTGTCACATGGGGCCAAGTAGTTAAGTAACTTAAACTCGTACGGGTCAAAAACCTTTAGCATCAATGAAAATACATTTAACATACTGATGAGCGGTTTCGTTTCCTCAAAAAGTAGCTTTACGGTTTGAACCTTTGCATCAAACGTCCACGACACATCGTCCAAAAACTGCGGTCACGTAATACAGATAAGCCCGTCCCCTTTATTGTATAACGTTTCAAAAGACACGTCAACTTTGTAAGCATTTTATAAACGAGCATAAAATTCAATTCGTCCAAGCTTATTGCGGTTTTAACATCAAAGATAGTTGCGAATGGGGCACACAGCGAGATAATGAAAGGGGCCAGTCGTTATACGACGGAACCCTAAACAGAGCAATGGGCCGCGATATGAAGAATGTTCACGTCCACACAAACTTTCCCTCGTTACAATCTACCCCCACTAATGACGATGGCAGACCTTTTTGTGCGATACTTGACCATTCGTCTTCCAACCGGCGACGTGTGCAGACGATTCTAACAGTTGAAATAAGCAAGAGATAAATGAACAGACTTGTCTATGCCCTTTTGTGGGTTGCACTTGACGCAAAATACTTAAGTATTGTAAGTAAAAACAGATTATTTATATTAAAGCTCTTTTCAACAATGTTTAATGTGTCGCAAAATTACACAATCGGAATGCCTCTAAAACAAATTATTGACCTTTCAGTTAGTGCGCTGTTTGGCTGCCTTTCCGAAGCTTTCCTTCACAATCAAAAATTTAAATGAGTTTCCTCGTTCAAGGAGAGAAGCGTATTTTTTTCTCTTAATGCCATTTTGGGATGGTACCTATTACTCTTAAATGAATATTCATTCGGTGCGAAATCGTTTAAGAGATAATAGATTGAGGTTCATATTAGGTTCACAATTTATGGATCTTCGTTTTGTATGCAAGAATTCGGAGTTTGATCGCTTTTGAAATGATTAATTGATGGTAGTTAATTACTTACTGAGTTAGAAGTATAACTTGAAACGTAGCATTCGAAGCAAGTTATTACCTGAAAATAAATGAAATGTAAAATTATTCATAACCCAGACAAAGAAACGTTTAAAGTACCTACTTACGTACTATTGTTTTCTTTCAGATTTAGAGATGAAATAAGAATACTATATCTAACAATTTAACGGAATTTCAAGAGCCATTTAAACCTAAGAAACCTGTAATTTAGATCAAAGAGTTACGCAAAGGCATGTTGAAGGGGCAGAAATTGCCCATTACCATGAAAAGTGCCCGTACAAAAATATACCTTAAAGGAAGTAAGGTAATTATAAAATATGGGTACATACATAAGAAACTCTCCATTTTCTTAAATGTGCCTTTTAGGCATACAATTTGTTTGCATCGAAAAAAGTTTAAATGGAATTTGCTGAAAACCATATATAGCAACAGAATAAAATCCAGTTCATCCGAATATTTTTAACATAATTTCCCGCGAGATCTGATAAAAATGTGGCTTATTACTAACAAGGACGACAACGTCACTATTGTTGAAACTAACAATTTTCAATCTTCAAAGTTACTTCATAATTCAGGCTCCTGGGGCGAAAGTGGAACAAGTTTCGCTATGGGGAATTTACTTGTTCACCATGTAAGAAGTTATTACCCAAACGTAAACGAAATGACCAACGCGGGGTTAAACATAGCTATTGTACACGCGACTCCCCGCGGGTACAGCCTGACTGACTTGTTTATTTGGGTTTTTATAAGAATTATTTTTCAGCCGACTTACCCAAATGAAAACGTGTAACTTCATAAATTAATTTAGTTATATCAGAATCCTCCATCAACGTCAGGGCCCGCGCTATAGGCCCTTTTCACTGGTGATGAGTGACGGTTTAATTACTTGTTATTTACGTTTTGTTTATATTGTTTTAATTTACGTATTTAATTGATGTTTTTTCATTTGGGATTTTAAAGCCTAATTTAGTATTTTGAATATTCAGCCTTTAGGATATGATTTACAAACATCGCGATTACGATTCGATTACAGATTGTTCTAAATGTACTAAGAAACAAATTCAAATCCTGGCTTGACATGTACTGCATTAGCCTGTACTTTCTGTTGGTATGGTAATAGAACTATCCATAGGTATGTACCAGCAAGTATAGCATGGTCAGTATAATAGGCGTGCATCTCCGCGTCAAATCCTCCAGTGGCCGCGTGTTGCCGGTTGATAAGCAGCCGATGGGCTTGAACGCTTCGACGCTGTTTATGAGAGGAAGCGGATAGGTTATTGCTTTCGTACGTCTCGCTCTATCTTATGCGGCGAAATGAGATGCAATATACTGCTGTTGAAGCATGCTGCAACCAATACTAATGGATTATATATTTATTCGTTTAATGGAAATATACTAGTGGAGAAAATAAATTGATAGGTGATCAGTCTTCGACTTGCACCAAACATGAGTTTCATGCTGCGCGTTGATTGTAACACCCAGTTAACTGACTGGTGACCAACGACCGTCCACGCTTACTACTCTGTCGCCTCTTTGCTCCTCGATATGGTTATTGAAGTTTCTACGATAACATTCACTAACTAAATCTACGTAAACTCCATAATCATAAAGAAACGCGACAAAAAATGCCGTTTAAGGTAGATACAATGCTACAATATAAATCCCAAAACATACGACCGAGTAAGACAGACAAATCGATTCCCATAATAAAGCCTCATCTCATTCCATTAAGGTAAACGTTGGTTCTTCAGACAATAGGTGGAGATGACGAAAATTTTCAATTAAACAAAACAAAACGCCTTGGAGGGTATTGTATGGCGTGCGACAGTTGGCAATGGCATGGAATGGTGGCGTGGCGGAAGTCCGCCGCTCGGATGGCGGGATGGCAGAATAGCGGAATGGCAGAAGAGCGTCGCGGGATACTGAGATCGGGCGGCTGTGGAACGGTTTGCACTGATCATAATGTATAGGAGATATTATACCAGCCTTTTAAATATGGATTTAAACACAAGAACAATATAATAATACTATATATTCAAGTAAGCAGGTTAATTAGTAATTTATTATACTAAAAACCTTTTTTGATATAGATATTTTCTTTACGTTATGGTATTTCGGGTTTATATGGAGCAAAAATTTCAGCATAATGAATATGATTTACAGTGTTATTTCTAAAGCACTCCCGCCTAACATTCTCCATGTTTCAGTCACCTGTGAATTTGCGTTTCACGAGCGCCATTACGCTCGGAATGGCGATTACGCAGTGATATCAACCGGAGGTGACGTCTTGATGTATTACGTTAATTAGTTAAATCGCAACATTCGTAATTTGAATGCAGTTATTTAATTAACCGTACTGACTAAATGGTATGCAAAGGGCTTGTAGTTATCAAGAGATTTAGATTAAATTGGGTTACATAAAAGACTTATAGAGGTACATACTTATATGACAATATTGGATAATTGTTAAACTATTGTCGAAAATTCAAAATGGTTATATACCTAATTATTATCTACAAAAACGGTGACATTCGATAAGCATTAAAATTTAATAAACTATACTTACCTAATGCAAATATCATTCTCGACACCGGCTGACCTCCAAAGGTTCAAGTTGAGAGTCGCGCGTCGATTCGTAACAACATAAAGGTCCTATTCAATCACGCCGATCATAAAACGTGTCGGCTCACCATTGAGGCACGAACACACTAATGCACACTGCGATACAAATCTCACAGCAGACTCGCGGCAAACATACAGTAGTATCTCCCCTCGTTTCCTGCATCGTAAGTAACACACGTCCCGTGTACTTTACAGCATTATATGTGCAGCTATAGAACAAATAATAGATTTTATAACGATATGAATAGAGTTAAAAATCGCACGGTTTCGTTGTATACGGGCAAATGCAAAATCGGGTGGTCGTACACTGAGCGTCAATCTAGCAAGAGGGAACGCTATTTCGGTCTGGGCGGCATACACAAGCAGTCTTTGAAATTTTAATCGTTACATTCACCCTGCCCTGATGGCACACTAGAGGCCGCGTGTTACCATGTTCATCACGAGAGGCCTCGGCTTGAAAAGGATACAAAATAACCAGCAAGTGTAAGTAAGTCCCGCTTACGAAACATTCCGTGTAACATATAATTTTGAGACACAAAATTTTTTTTAAACATCATCCACAATTATAGCATTTTTAAATGGAGACAGTATTTAAATTATTTGAATCCTAACTTAAATCCTTTTGTATGTTTCATAATGCTTTTAAAAAGATACAAGTAAAGCTTGGGCTTGAAAATGGAGACCCATTAGGCACCCTTTGCACCCCTAAAAAATGGTGTAATAACGTAGGAGGCTACAGAGCACTGTAGTATTATGTTTTCTATATCACTTTTATTTTTCTCTTTTTCCGCATCGTGCAACCTTTTGACTGTAGCAGGTACTGTGTATTGAGGTTAACAAGGAACGGGAAAGCTAAAATATATATGAAAATATTCATCTTTGTTCGAGGAATTAATAGGGTTTTATTATTATCAGCCTGTATTCTTCCATACCGGGGTAAAGAAAGTTTTTACTCTTCTCAGTTTTGAACTCTACTGGAGCACTACTTAGAGAAGTGGTCTAGCTCATCCCACCACGTCGTTTAGCCTTTACTTTTTATTGCGATCTTTTTTTGCAACTCAAAGAAATAAAAGCAAAAATTGTATATATCAAGAGTTTGGTATGTAAGAGACTAAAATAAATACAGTTGGCTAAAGGCTAAATGAATTGCTAAGGACTACGTGCTAGGCAACCATTCCCACATAATATAATAAACTGAATACGGCTATAAATTCCATTTCACAGAACAGTCTACTAATGCTGTCAAGACTTATTTATGCGAACGTTTATTTTATAGTCACAACTTATAACAATGATGTAGCGCTTCAGCTACTTATGTTAATGAACTAGATTTGTCGAGGCGATTTGTTAAAAGAAAACTGAAAATGAATATTTTCACCGTTTAATTACCAAGTTTTTCCTGTCACCGACTACATGAAAATGCCAGTACCATAATAAGTTTTATTATAACATAACGTGGTAATGAAACGGTAGAAGATAATGGTTTCTTTTATTGCTACCTTCGCTGCACCCCATATTTCAAACGGCCCTTAAAAACAACAATAGGTAGGTACTGTCTATTATTTTTCCAAGCGACAGAATAAACATGGAGAGGTGCACGAAAAAATACCAACAACGAAAACACGTGTGGATGTATCATTAAAAATGCCACGCCATGTATTATATCAGTGGTAAAAAAAGGTCGTATACACGCGACGCATCTTCCAATGGCTGGACTTACTAACGCACCCAGAGGTGGCGTGTCGCCCGCTTTAAAATTCAAATCGTATTTACATTCACCCCCTAGTGTGGCGAGCTGTGTCTCCGAAAATGGGTCTTAACTAACATTGAAAACGGGCCGCTGAGGGACTATTTCGGTCGCCCCTACAGAACTGTTAAAATAGAATAGAGACCCAGAATTCAATTCAATAAACGATGGGGGTAACCTATATTCAATATTTTGTTATATCGCTTTCTAGATGCGTCTATTTGAGATATAAATATACTTACAGCATAATAAAAACTAGTCTAGGCCCTTTTACTGTTTAGTGTACCTACAGTTTGAAACTTTTTCAATTATGGCTCTTCAACTAACTAACTTTAATTAAGCTTTACCAGAAGAGGTTTATTTACTATTCGTAACAATTTTAATTTAGAGCGAACAATATAAAACATAATCCAATTAAAAACACCGGTCTCATACACATGTACGGTCAGCAACATGAGTAATTTAACAAAACATCTGACACACAAAACTTATCAACAACGTGGAAATAACCTAGACTAAATTTAGGCATTTTTAAATCTGCAAACATTGTTTTATTTTTGTTTTACTCTAACTTGTTTTGTGAATTTGATATACCTATGTTTCTGTCTGTACACGTATTGTGAAGGACATAACAATTTTAAAATGAGACAATTTACGTCCAAGTAATTGAAACTAATACGTCCGTCCATCAGCCGTTATACGACTGTTACGTACGATTCCAAATTCGTATCCAGCGACAATAAATCATAATTCCGAATCGGACTCCGACCGTTCAATTCCGCAATACATGCCACGTTGTGTCAATCATTCGGTATTGGAACATAGAACGATACACATGAAGCATAGAACAATTCCGAACCACACGTTGATGGGTCATATCATAGGTATTATATTAATAGCTACAGTTCTCGGTCATTTCAGTCATTACATTTGCTTATCTTTAGATCGGTTGAAATCTCTGCTTATGATTATTATTCTATCTAGTCTCTCATTTTGTTTACACGTATTAAAATCACGCTAACTGAAATATAGCGAAATAAATTAAAGAAAATGGACACCAAGCAACTTACTGTTGCGTCCCACTTTACTAAAAGAAGTGGCAGTTAGCTGAATTCTAAATCCTCATATTACACATATCATCAATTAGGTTATAGGAATAACTTTATTGTCTGTTTCGCGTTTTGCTGTCACTGTCCTTTGGCTGGTAGTATTTTTTTTCGTTAGTAGAATTACACGGCATGTGTATGAGCGGCAGTATTGCTAGAGCTTAATTCGGGCAGTGTTGCCAGTGGATATATTGAGTACATTAAAAAAAGTGTGTTATGGTTACGCAAACGACGGATACTAGTATATATTATAGCTATTTATATAATACCCTAAACTCATTGTACACATATACTTAAGGTGCACTTTCGCTTGCAGGATTTTGAATAAAAAGAAACTGTCTTTGCTCATTGATTACTTTATTGCAACTGAACTGACGACACCTCGTACGTTATTCTAACATATAGATACCTATAGCTACGCACACTTACAAATCGCCCGGCAAGTATCTAGTTAGCTAGCAATTAACAACCTACCTACATTATATTTAATAAAAAATGACTAAACATACCGCCCTCTAAAAACAACAGTTTTTAAATACAACTAAAATAGATAGGTATAAACAACATATAACTTCATGCCATGTATTATGGCAAATAAAACAATTTTAACTCGATTGCTCGATATAACGGTGGACTGTATGACTAACTATTCAACAATTAACTAGATCAAAAAAACTATACAATAATATCTTGACATCAAAGTTACATTTACTTGTTAAAGATTCATACTAGATTAACTAAATTATACATACATTATGGCTTAATAGATGAAACGTACATGATGTTCAATTTAATTTTAACATTACTGCCTATTTTAACAGTAAACGTGTGGATTAAGCTTAAGCTTATAATACACAATTCTTATTATTTTTGTTTAATTTATACATTATCACGGTACACATATTGTTGTCTTAATTATTGTACCGTAACAGACTTAATCCTACATATCTATACTAATATAACAAAACTATAAATTTTTCTATGAAATTAACTGATCCCCATCATTAATTTACATCTTACTCATCGGATTCATTTGGCAATAATATTAGTTTAGATAACGGTCTTTTTAAGCTATTGCATAGCTTTTATCGCGGGCTCTGAGCGCGGCGACCGAATCAAGAAATTCCGTAACGAAAAAAACCTAACACATCGTCTAACGTCGTTTCAGTTCGGCAGACTTCGGCACGGTGTTTGTTTGCTATCTTCTTAACTCTTTGACGTTTTGAAAAAATGGCGTTTGACATTTAAAAAAAACAAAACTCAATTTCCGTATTCGCGCGTAATTATTTTGTTTCTATTTCGTGGCAAGGGTACCACGTCATAAAGCCTAAGTATTCAAATACGTATGCACATCAGAATGCATATTATTAAAAAAAATATATGCTCAAGTATTTTTACAATGTACAAGGCGTCCTTTCTAACCTAACCTTTGTTTAAATCCAAATGTATCATTTATTTAGTACATGTAGCGGCCATTTGCATTTCTAAGCACGCGATGTTGGCGTATTGGTACAAATGTTTGTACGTTGGGCCAACATGGCAATGAAATTAGACCTTTTCTCTAAGATTTATATGAGCTAGTACTTATATATTTTTAAGCTATTGAATAGCTTTTATCGCGGGCTCTGAGCGCGGCAACCGAATCAAGAAATTCCGTAACGAAAAAAACCTAACACCCCCCACTCCGACGGGCAAGGAGGTGTGGCTTGAAGGCCGTGCATCGTCTAACGTCGTTTCAGTTCGGCAGTCTTCGACACGGCGTTGTGTGCGATTAGACGTATTGTACGACTCTATGAAACTCGCACGAATCGAGACGAGCTGCTCCGAAATCGGACGAATACATAAGCTGCTTATGAGAAAGTATATAGGTGTATATGTATTTATGTACAACAGTGAATAGCTGTACTTGTAAAATTTGTGTATGAAGTGTTTTGAATATGAATGAACAAAGTGCATTTATTATTAAAATAAATAAATAAAATTATAATTGCATAAGTTGATACAAAATGCTATGCAATGCAATAGCTTTACCGCGGCAGTCCCCGAGTGCCTCACGTAATTTTTAATATATTACCTCCCTTACATTGAACGCTGACTACACGTACAAGTTGATCGTCGCCGGGATGTAACGCAATGATTTTTCCTAACAACCATTTCGCCGGCGGAAGGTCATCTTCTTTTATAATAACAATATCTCCAACGCACGGGGACGTGACGCTGACTTGCCATTTGTAACGTTGCTGTAATGTGTTGAGATATTCGGATTTCCATCTTCGCCAGAAATCTTGCATTCTGTTTTGTAGAAATTGCCATCTAGACAACGTACATACATTTTTATTTTCATAATTAAAATCAGGAATACTGATAAGTGGTTCACCGATTAAGAAATGTCCCGGGGTCAGCGGGTCAAGGGTTTCCTTGGTATTATCAGAGTGACAAATGGGTCTGGAATTTAAACAAGCTTCTATCTGTGCTAATAGTGTAGCCATTTCTTCATAGGTTAACTTTATAGACCCGTTTACTCTCGCCAAGTGTTTCTTTGCTGACCTCACACCAGCCTCCCATAAACCGCCAAAATTGGGTGACTTTGGTGGAATAAAGTGCCAAGTTGTACCGTCATTAGCTAGAAGCTCTGCTATTTCTGATGCCAGGTTAGCTTTGCCCTTTTCAAACATACACCTTAACTCCTTATCAGCTCCTATAAAGTTCGTGCCATTGTCACTCCACAAGTGGCAACAGTGACCTATTCTTGCAACAAATCTCCTAAATGCCGCAATGAACGCCTGAGATGTCAAATCAGTAACAGCTTCCAAGTGTATAGCTCGTGTAGACATACACACGAAGACGCATATATAGCCCTTAGTTGATGTATGACCACGCCCTTTGGACGTTCGCAACTGAACAGGTCCTGCGTAATCTACGCCACTGTTCAAGAAAGCACGTGCGGGACTCACTCTAGCAGATGGTAACTGACCCATTAACTGTTGCTTAATTTTTGCTTTGTCAATTATGCATACCTTACAGCTGCGAATAAATTCTCGAACAGATGATTTTAGACGTATTATCCAATACTTACTGCGTATGTATGACAGCATCTGAAGTAAGCCTCCATGTAAAGTTCTTGTGTGTGCTTCGTTTATTATAAGCCTAGTAACATGTTGTTTACTAGGTATAATAATCGGATGTTTAGCATCTTCTGCTATGTCTGCTTTACTCAGTCGTCCTCCAACTCTTAGCAATCCTTTCGCGTCTAAGAAAGGCGTAAGACTTATGAGAGAACTTCTATTTTTAACCTTTCCATTCTTTTTCAGATCTTCTATTTCACATCCGTATATTAAATTCTGATAGTACATTATACATCGCTCTTCTACTTGGTTCATTTCATTAACTGTTACATATTTTTCTTTTATTTCTTTACGTTTCTTAAATCTTATGCATTGTGCTAGTACTCTTTTTAATCTAGACATTGAGGAAAATCGTTCCCATATCGGTTTTTCTTCTACAACTATATTAAAAGTCTTCTTCATCTCTAATTCAGTTGGTGTAATGTAACCCTTATTACAGCTTATTTGTTTATTTTTCAACCACTTAGGTCCAACCCACCATAATTCAGTATTTGCTAAATTGCTTGGTGGCACGCCTCTGGATGCGAGATCAGCGGGATTGTCAGCTGATTTAACATGATTCCATCTGTCATTGTTTATTAACTGAATAATATCAGACACTCGATTGCCAACAAACACTTGCCATCTACTTGGCTGAGACTGCAACCAGGACAACACCACCATGGAATCAGTCCAGGCAAACACTTGATCCTGGTTTATATTCCAAAGGTCCGATATCTCGTGCAGCAGCTTCGCTAACACTACCGCAGCGCAAAGTTCTAACCTTGGTATTGTCAGTTGTTTAAGCGGAGCCACCTTTGTTTTAGATGCCACCATAGTGACATGGACAACATCATCTTCATCTAAAACCTTGACATATACCACTGCAGCATAAGCTACAGACGAAGCATCAGCAAACCCATGTAACTGAACCTTTTTGCATTTTGACGTCACCTTTATCCATCGTGGTATTTCAATAGTTTGTAATTCTTGAAGTGTTTCTCGGTACCTCAGCCATTCCTCTATGAATTCTGTTGGCAACTCATCATCCCAGCCGATATTGAGTAGCCATAAGCGCTGTATCATGATCTTGGCTGTGATTACTACTGGAGAAAGCCATCCGAAAGGGTCAAAGAGACTTGCTACATCAGATAATATTAACCTTTTTGTCACCGGGTTCCTGATTTTTGGTAAGTTAACTGTTATATTGAAAGTATCATTTTTTCTATCCCAGGTAAGTCCAAGTATCTTTATTACATTATCTAATTTTATTTCTATCCTTTCTCTAGGTTCTGTAATCTCCTTGTGTTCATGTAACAGCTTTAAAAGTTCGTCAGAGTTACTGGACCACTTTTGCATTTGAAAGCCACCTGCATTAAGTAGATTATTAACTTCATCACAAATTTGTTTTATTACAGGTAATTCTTCATGTCCAGTCATCAAATCATCCATGAAATATGAACTCTTCACTACAGCTGCTCCACGAGGGTAACTTTTTACTTCATCATCAGCCAGTTGGTTCAAAGTTCGTACCGCAAGGAATGGTGCTGCTGCTGTTCCAAACGTCACAGTCTGTAGTGCGTAACTCTTTATCTTGTCAGTTGCATCATCTCGCCAAACTATACGATGTAAATCAGTGTGATTGTCTGTCATTCTCACTTGGCGATACATTTTTACTATATCGCCAATCACACAGATTTTGTGAGATCTCCAGCGAGTGATGAGTACACGTAGATCTGGTTGTAACGTTGGACCTACCATCATGGTGTCGTTTAACGAGCTACCATTAGATCCCTTTGCAGACGCGTCGAAAACTACTCTAACCTTTGTAGTGTCTTTGTCTTCTCTTATGACAGCATGATGGGCGAGGTAAACTGCAGTCCCTACATCTTCTTTGTCAACCTTCTTCATATGACCCATTTTCATATACTCATGTATTACTTTTGTATATTCTTCCCTTAAACCAATTTGTTTATCAAACTTTCTTTCTAATTGCTTTAACCTAGTAATACACTGATGTTTAGTTTCACCGCACGCCCTTGCAGTATCTTCAATACTTTGTTTTAAAGGTAAGTGTACTACATATCTACCTGTGTCGTCTCTTGTTGTTGTTTTTATGTAGTGTTCTTCGCATTTCTGTTCTTCCTTTGTCCATACCTTCATTGTTGTGTAGTTTTCTGTTTCCATTTCCCAGAATTTTCTTAAAAAGTTGTTGTCTTCATCTACTAACCTGGTAACATGTAAACTGATTATATTTTGTGTATAATTGGAATTTATGTGAATATCTCCTGATAAAATCCAACCTAAGTGTGTATACTGTGCGATTACATTGCCCGGTCCTTTTACTAAACCTGAATCTATGATTTTGCTAAAAACGTCAACACCGAGAAGTATATCTATTCGACCCGGTAAATTAAAGTTGGGATCAGCTAGCTTCATATGCTTAAGTTGAGGCCAATCATATCCTCCTAATTCCCTTGCGGGTAACCTACGAGTCAATGACTTTAATACATAAGCATTAATATCAATATAGAAATCCTTTTCTTGTTTGGACATAATATGTAATCCTACTGAATAATTAATACAAACTTTGTTACCTTCACCAACCCCAGAGACTACGCCGCTGATTTGAGTCCTCTTTAGACCCAGTAACTCGACTACCCTTGAAGTCACGAACGAAGCCTCTGAGCCCTGGTCAATGAGCGCTCGGAAGACGTGTGATTGTCCAGTCCTCGAAGTCACGTCTACCAATGCTGTTGCCAACAAGATGTGTTGACCAGGTTGTTCACCACTTACATGCGCTGCTACCTTGCTTACTTCCTCCTTATTTGTAACAGTTTCTTCTGTTGCTGACTTTTCTTCTCCCGCTTGTTTGTTTAAATCTCGATGTAATAAAGAGTGATGTCGCCTTCTACATATCTTACATGTATTTGATTGTCTACATTTGTATACTGAGTGATTTGGAATGAGACAATTGAAGCATAAATTATTTTTCTGAACGAAACTGTATCTTTCTTCAAGTGGTTGTTTGGCAAACTCTTTGCAGTTTGGTATAAAATGATTTCCTTTACAGAAACAACACACTTTATCTTCGCTGTTGGCGGTTGCGTGAAATGACTTTGGTTTTACTGCTTTGTTTATTTTATTTTCAGGTTCCACCATTTCCAGCGTCCGAAACCGTGTTTCCAGGAAGGATTTCAGTCTTTCAAAACTAGGTAAGTCATCAGAATTATCGTCGCTTATCATAATTTCCCATTGTTTATGTGTTTCAGGATCCAGCTTCGCCACAATGACATAATTCACAATAGCATCCCACTCCGCTGTCGGTAAGCCAAGATTTTTTAATGAATTCATACATTCAACAGATGTATCCAGCAATTGTTTCAAAGAGACAGCTGACTCATGAGGTATTATTCTTTGACCAAAAAACTTCTTAAAAATACAACTTGAAATATACCTTTTGTTATTATAACGTTTTTTCAATATTGACCACGCATCGGCATAATTTTCACCCGTGATAGCAAACTGGCGCAAGAGAACTTCTGCATCTCCTTTTAAACTACTCTTGAGGTAATGTAGCTTCTGAACATTTTCTAACGACTCATTCTTGTGTATCAACGCCATAAACAAGTCATGAAATGATTGCCATTCTGTATAATTCCCTCCAAACGTAGGTATTGTAATTCGTGGTAATTTTATGTCACTACTGGATGCACTAGATCTAGGCTCATCTTGTCTCACAATTTTTTCTGCCGGCTTAATATCAGACATTAACTTGTTTAATGTAGTCTTCATTTCTCCTTTGTAAGTATAATACAACTCTTCAAAACTATCAAACATGTCTTCCGCGAAGTACGGTAAAATTTGTCTATTTTCTTTAGAGACAGAAGTTATTATTTTCTCGTGAACACTTTTAAATTCCTTCCAATACAATTCCAAACTATCTAGCCTCGTTTGTACATAGCCTATAGTGACACGATCTCGCGGTGATTTCTTATAATTTGTATAGGCTTTTTGCACTTTCTCAATTGTATCAGCTTGAATACACATTATATTTTCAATATTCTCCATCTTTTATACTTGTGAGTATCCAATATATTGTATAAAAGGTCGTATTAGTGTATAAAAGTTCACCAAAAAACGAGCTATTTTTTTTTTTTATTAATCACACGTAGGTAGATTCGTGTAACGTTCTTCCAAATGCACAAATAATGTCCGTTATTAGATAGTTATAACCACAATGTTCACAAATGTCCAATATTTAGCGTACTTCACTGCCATATACTTTTGATAATGTTCACTTGAAATAACTAATTAGTCTTAACACCAATATTACATCCTTTTGCGAACATAAATAATTTCATAGGTCGCGGTAATAAAATCCGTGGTCGATGGACCATGTACACATATACTTAAGGTGCACTTTCGCTTGCAGGATTTTGAATAAAAAGAAACTGTCTTTGCTCATTGATTACTTTATTGCAACTGAACTGACGACACCTCGTACGTTATTCTAACATATAGATACCTATAGCTACGCACACTTACAAATCGCCCGGCAAGTATCTAGTTAGCTAGCAATTAACAACCTACCTACATTATATTTAATAAAAAATGACTAAACACTCATTATTAACATACTAAACACTAATAAAAATAGCATCATTTTTGGTTCCTATACAAAATAAAAACTGCGCAAGAAGTGTTGCCGCGTCCAAAAAACAACTCATGGCAGAACTTCAATAGGAACAAGGTCACGCGATTGCCTTTGACCGTTAACTTGGTTATTTAATAGATAAAGTTAAGTTCACAAGTCGCCAACAGGCCGAACCGGGACAGTAATTAATTATTTATTTCAATATTATTTCGATTAGGCCGTAGCTAAGTGAAGTTAAATCCTTTAGCGAAAAACAATGAGTAAACGCCTGAGCAGTCAAAGGAAATTAAAAGTTTTTTAATTAAAGACCTAGATTTAGGTTCATCAACGTGTGACAAAAGTTCTAAAGACTAAGTACTAAGGCTTAAGTACTTATAATTTAAAAATAGGTTAGGTATATTATGAAGGAATGCCTTAAGAATATTTTCCTCGATGTCGATTCTGTTCGTTTCAAATTCACCGGTAAATTTAGCTGCTCCGATAATACATTCAAAACATATAATAAATAACAATTCACTTACGTTATTGCCTATACTATAAACAGACCGGAGTTTAGTGCAACCGGCTATAAAATTATCTATAACAATCCATTTTCATCTCAAACCCGTAGATTTATTATAATAAGCAATATACGTTTCGAAGTCATGTGATGTCCGCCAATCTGCATGGTGGAACTCAAGTTACGAAGGCTCAGGATCCGTGGAGACGTGTTTTCTTGAGCTGATGGTGTACCTACAGTGGGAAAATATAATACTAAAAGCTGTTATAATAAATTTATGAAGGCAATTATTTTTATTTAGTTCAATAAATTTATAAAACAAGTTAGCATTCCATTTGCAGTATGATTACATTAATTCAACTAATCGTTTGTTAAAGGATAATAATAATATAATTTACGTATTTTAAAGATAATAATTATTTACGAGAAGATGACACTGTTAGCGGTTGGCCTTGAACGAGACGTTGTCGTGTTCCCTTTGTTTGCATTCGCCTCGCTTGTTCCTTATCAGGGCTACCATGCGTGTGGAATTTTTAGGACAGCTCTACTTATGTCATGACGTCATAAAACACACGTAACATCAACCTCTTGACGCTAAACGCAAACTTTAACAATTGGAAATGACAATTTAGCGATTGCGAATTATCCGAAATTGTTTTAAAAAGTCTGTATTAGCTATTTTAGACTCTTTCCAGCTCAATATATCGCAAATACGGTGCTATTACATCAAATTATGTAATAAAATGGAGAAGCATTTGAAGCAAAGAATCAACATCCTGTGAAAACGTATAGTTGTTCTCGACTAAACAAATAAAATGATAATATTTAAGCAACAACTTTCAAGTTAATTTTAATGAAAAGGCAAACGTCTCACTGATTACTATTGAAGTAAAGTTTAATGTAAAAAAAATACTACCCTCGCATAAGTGACTAGCACCGTATGTGCGATATGGTAACCCTACACATATTAAACTGGTTATGGACGGTCCATTCACAACAAAACTTTCAGCTAATAGAAATCATTTGCATATTCAGAATAAGTTACTACTCCAAAAGTCTTCTTCATGCCTATAATGTCGCCTTGGCATGAGCACCTACTTTCAAAACCGACTTATTTTAATCTGTACCAACTTTAGAATATTGCCATTGTAAATAATATTTACTAAGAATGTGGCCGTTACAAATATTTTAATTTATGTAGGTACGCACAATATTTTAACATAAATAAAATATTTATAGCTATATTTGTCATTTAAAGATTCATTATATGTTCCTAGACGGTGAACAAAAAATATAGTAGTCAGTAGAGCGAAAAATTCACTTTGGCGATTTTCTTTACTCTGTTTCATTTTATACACAATACGACCTATTAACTTTTTATTTATAGAACAAGCTATTTAAACGAGCAAGTAAGTACTTAATAGTTCATAGAAAAATAAAATAAATAATACTGTAATTAATCTTTCAGCTAGCTCTTTCCAAGTAGTGGTCTGTGTTGACAGAACACTCTCATCGCAACAGGATTTTCTTTCGATCATTAGTTTTAAATTAATTAGCTGTTGAAATGTTAGTTCAGCTACTTAAGGGTTATTAATTTAGTCGATTTTGTGCAAAAAGTATTATTAACTTAGTAATTTTATGATCCGCAAATATTTGTAGGTAATTTAATAGGCTGTACGCAATGTGACATGTGTCAAAGAAATAGGTTTATAAAAAATACTACAGCCAAATAATTCCCTCCAAAACTAGCAGAATAGTAGTGAAGTGAATCAGTTAAATGGCCATTTAATTCTACATGCGCCTATTAAGGATACGGAATTCACACGCCACTAAAAACGATTATTACAGATTGTTCGCAATGCAGGGTATTAATTAGTAATTTAAATTAATATTAAATTATGGTGAAAGCGTTATTTAATATTAGCTTGAATTTCCACCTTCATTTATAATAAGCCAACCGCTACCTTGAATATATCGAGCATTTACAGTGACACTTCTGTCATAACGTGTCACAATCCTTAGAACTAGAAGTTAAATGAAAAATGAGTTTATGTTTCATTCGCACTCAGCAAGTTAAATGCTCAAGATAAGGATGCAAGATGTGTTCGCCGCAGAACTGTGACACGACAGGTTAATTCTATTTACTCGCCATCAGTTCACGGATGACTGTAGTTTGTCATCAAGCGTCTCACTCACTTCACACCCAATCACTTTTAACAGAGTATGTCTGCGATCTAACACTTGCGTGTATGTTTTTTTTTAATTTCCTATGATGTCGAGAATTTATTACAGCACATGCGGTCAAATGTAATAACTCAAATCGCAGTTATTTTTATAAGCGCTTCTGACGGGAACAGACGCAGGAATTAGTTTCAGCCATGGCGTTAAAAAGTTGGCATATGAAAATTATAAAATTATACAGATTTGTGTATCAAAAAATTGTCTATGGAACTAACTAAGAACGAATTGAACGTAGAATTGAAAGACTGGTTTCAGGCAACTTTGGTATGCTGACTTAGATATTAGGTGCGATATGAAAATATCTAAAGAATGACTAAGTACCATTAGTTTTTTAAGTTCCAAGTTTAAGCGAAAGTAATTTCAGAGGTTAAAATAAGTAAGTATTCATTAAAATTATTTTCAAAAGCAAAACTGACTTTATATATAAGTATATCTGTATGTAAGTGTTGTATATCAAGCGGGATTTTAAAAAGTCGGTGCGGTGATGCTGAATTAGTTCACAAACATTGCAGCTGCGGCAAAAATACAAACTAAAAAGGCATCCCCTGAAAGTTTGGACTCCAGAATGTTATATTGTTAGGAGTTACATAAATAGGTACAGCATAAAATAACATTCCAAATTTTACACGAACATATCATAAAAATAATAAATTACGTGAAAATTCTTTATGTTTTGAATTTAAGGCTGTCTAGAGTGACGTCACTATACCTGTTACCTCGTTTACTGACACACAAAGCATTCCAGCTATTCATCAACGTGCCACCATCATTCCCAAGTCACGCAATCGTGATGATACAATCAAGGCAAAAAAGACACGATAGTTGCTAAAGAGCTGCGCGTTTGTACGTTCAATTTAACCAAAAAAGTGCTGGATATTGTAGTGTCATGAAACTGAAACATCTAGGGTATATTATTAGATTCCGCTATCATCAACTGCTCATATACGTCTCCACCGAGGAGCTCGAGCCTCCCCTAATATCGAGGGGTTTTAGGCCATAGTCCACCACGCGGGCCTAGTGCGGATTGGCGGACTTCACATGCCTTTTATTGTGACATCTCAGGCATGCAGGTTTCCTCACGATGTTTTCCTTCACCGAAAGCCAGTGGTGTGAATAAGATAAGAAGTAAGATTTTATAAACTCAGAGGTACGGGCCAGGGATTTGAACCGGCACCCTCATGATCGTGAGTCGGTGCGTTCCCAACTGAGCCACCAAGGCTTAGATTAGATTCCGCTACTAAGATATGAAAGTCACTTTTTCACCTCTTATTACGAATTTATTCTTAATTTCTGTACTCAAATAATAATTTTGTAAACATTCATAGTGGGCACGTAATTAGTTAAAGGAATTTAAATAAAGACTGCTGATATATTAAATCGTATTTTATTTGCAATCGTTTTGAACCAACAGCTAACATTAACCTTGAAGGAGTAATGGACGCAGGATATCGCACCCAGCAGTGAATCAAGCACCGAACCGACGATTTTTTTATGAATCATTTATAGGTAGGTAACTAGACGTAAATTAAATAAGCATGAAGTATATTATATCTATTTATCTCTTTTGTTTTACTTATTGATGTTTAAGATACACGGAATATTCATTTCTGAATGTTATTACATTAAACAAAAGGTAAATGTTTACTTTGTGAATAATTGTAGGTACGTATTTTGGCGGGAACTCTACTGACCAACCGAGGCGAACGATGCGTTCCGAAGCGCGTTCACCTGCGATCGAGGTGAAGGTCACGCGCTGTATGAACCGAACCGAGCCGACTGAACGCGTCCGAACGCAAATGTCATATTGTAGGGTCCCGCCCGACGGCCATCTTGGATTTCGGCTTGACCGGTTTTGGGATGGGACCCAGTGTTAAATAGCATCGGAATGTTGACTTTACTGGATATTTTTACTGTCACGGCCGCCTAAAACCCATCTCAAATATTATGTTAAATAATGTCTTGTTATTTTTATCACGCGTGTGCGAATTGGTAATTCAATGTCAGACAAAGTATACATAGACGCAAAAAAAAATGACGTGGATACTTACTTGCTAATGTAAAATATTTGAATCTGATGATAACCGCGTGGCGACATGTTATGTAGTTATAAATAGTTGTTAAAACTACAACGCAATATCTACAGAAAGGATTTAGGTACGTATAATTGACAAAAAAAATGGATAAAATCAAAATTAGGTTTAACAAAGAGCGATAAACTTAAAAGTTACAAGTCGCTCTTATTAACGAACCAGTTAAGGTCGCCTGAAGTGCTATTTTAAAAACTTAAATCACTTTCCACCCTCGTGAGCCTGAACAAAGGTACCAATTAAGCCTCATAATCGCCGGCACCCTTATAATTAATACTACAGAAATTAAAAAATCCTGCAATAAGAGTTCAGTACAATATGAACTATACGTACAAAAAAATACAATCGCAGCTTTGTGCTCTACCGAACATTAATTAAGAAGAAAAGGCTTTTAATGGCGAAAGGTCGTAAGTGTAAAATAAAAATCAACCTTATTTGCTAACTACAGAACATCCAAATTAGTAAATCGGATAACGAGTACAGTATTGGACAGGCAACGTTGGTTTATCTGGAGCATTGTGGCTTTGGAAAGGGTTAACATCGACGGCACTGTAACAAGCTTTTGCAATAATGTTCAGGTATTGAGTAAGCTTTTTTGGCAAAGATTTGGCAATTATAAAACTATTAGATGTATTTTTTTTAACTTAGTATATATTTTTATATATATCGTCATGTTCCTTATTTATATGACGAGTATCTAATTATTTTTTTATGGTTAATAATTTCATAATAAAGCCGTGTGTTACATAATTTCTAGGGCTTCTATTTCTATTTCAGTATCATAGTGAATTGATAAGTGTTTGATATATTAATCTTCAGTCATCTACTTGCCCAATTATAAACAAAATTGATTGCCCAAAGACTGATTTACATAACGACAAAACACCAATAGCATTCATAAAATAGCCACGAAAAAGGTGTTAATTGAAGTACTGACATCACATAAGATACTTTAGTATGAATGTAGGTAGTTTGATAGCGCTGGGGCGCGGGCGTGGAGGACACAGCCGGGGTACTAACGAGGGGAAAAGTGCCTATTTCCGTGGCGTAATGACGTCGTGACAGCCCTAGCCCAGCCAAACACCCGCCGTGCCTGAATAGAATTCTAGATAATATTTAGATGGCTACATACACTGATCTAGATTAAGGTGACGAAAAATTTGTACTACGACACTAAGGATGTTTATTAAAAATTATTCTCAGATCAAAGATAAACCTTTTAGTATTTTTTTCTCTTATTATTTCTTTTGTCATTATTGCGATACAGTGCCGTAAGTGTAGTAGCCCGTTCATACTTACACGTTTGTATGCAAACTAGCTTCATTTACATATGAAATGAATTGCAATGAGTTAAGTGAAAACTTGATTTGGATGAAAAAAACTATAAATGATTGTGTCCAAAATAAAACATAGCAATGTTCTACGTCTCAGATTTTATCCAGAAACCTAAACATCTTTGATAAGGTCATGTAAACAGGTCAGTGGCCTAAGTATGCCGTCTGCCAATTTAATTCGATCTTACCCTTTTGACCCTTATGGGAATACTTTTATTAAGTCTTTATAGACTATACCTACAGACATCATCTTGATATTATTAGGAAGTTAGGTATATAGAGGAATCTTCACTGTTAATATTCTCAGGACATTTGAAAGCCTATTCAACTTTAGATTATCACATTAATATTTAAACCGCATTTCAAAATGAATATTGGAAACTGTCATCGTAAGTAGGAAAGCCACTTTTGGATTGAGAAATTTCATGATGTTCAAATCCCATGCTGAGACATCTTGGTCCTACGCTTGGTCTAAAATATGATATTGTGGTAAATGAAGAAAAACAGACCAAAATAACCATCTGACAGAACGCAGATTGGACTGATTGCCTCAAGTGATATCATAGCAATCAGTTAGGAAAAAATGTCCTCTTCAAAGTTATAATTGGTCAGTAAAAAAAGAAACATAATTAAATTAGGCAGCGGGACAAAACAGAGGATTGGTCGCGACCCCTGTCAATGTCTAGAGATTTATTTTAAAAGTTTCCTTTCTTTAACGATACATTGTTTTAGTGCTATACCTGCGAACAGCCAGGAATAACAAAGCTTCTGCCCAAACTTTACATCATTAAATAGAAAACCGTTTGAAATAAACCATGTAGGTATTATTTACATTATGAAAATTAATGAATCCAAAATGGTTGAACAATAATAGATTTCATTTATTATTCCGTAGTTTATTTTACATAATGGATTATGTAGGTACCATTTTGATGAATATTATTACAATGTTGGATAGTGAGTGACACGTGTGTTCTTTTAGCATTAATGGTTATTTAAGTAGGCAATTTAAATCAACACAAAATAATTATAAAATTCGTCAAGGATTCACGTTTATTTCCTTTAATAAAAACCTATTAACAAGCCGCGAAACCTTGAAAGATGTTAATATATTCTTATTGTGGCCAAGAAGAATACATACAAGTGTTTCAAAGCAAATTCCTTTCAAACAAATTATTTAATATAAAATCTGTACCATTCATCGCTTAATCGTGGCGGAATACGATTTCAATTACGTTATCAACGCAGTTAATCAATAAAAAGCGGAACCTTTGATAACCACGGGCGTAATTTATGAGAAAATGATTTATTATTTACCATTTCTAATAACGGTGCACACGTATGAAAATTGAAATTGTAGAACATAGAGCACCTGAGTAACGGTACCGTCATATCACCATCGGTTATCAGTAAATTGGTTTTCCAATTATGAACATAATCATAGAGAATTCTCCTTGGTAAGAATTATAGACCGCAACGGGTTGCAAGTAGAATAGTAAATAAATACACATTTATGAAGGTTAAGTGATATGTTCTGTTGAAATAATTTTGTGTACTTATTATTATACTTAAATTTAAATATATTTTAGGGCAATCACAGCTCGGTGGTAGTGTGGTCGAACGCTGTTGCAAAGTTTCAGTGAGGAAAACATCGTGCGAAAACCATTGCTTAGCGGTAGAGTACCGATTGCGCAAATGAATATATTTTTTGGGTATATTGTGATGCAAAATAGATACATATTCCAGTAGAACAAAAGCACTTGTCTCACTAAAAAGCTCGGTTCGAATCGACGAAGATAATCGTCCTACGAACCCGCTGTAGCTACCATGTTTTGAGAATCGCGACGGTCCTTGACCCGTAAACTTTCTCTAACTTTGGTAACTACAACCGAGAACCGAGAGTAATAAATTTGAACAAACTTTTTAAGTTACCTTTCAAATTACTTAAAAACTTAGACTCACTGGACAGATTGGATCAACTCTTTTATACCATTTAATAGATGACTGGTCTATATAAGCTTAGAATAAAGTATTTTACTCCGAGATTAAGAGACAAATTAACCGGCGGATAACTAATTGGAACGATATAGCACCTTAATTTTGTACTCGATGGATCTTCCGATAAAATGAACTTGTAGCGAATTCTGCTCTCACTAATCGTTACACAATGTATTTTACAAATGTTTGCGTACTTATGTATAGTATAAATTTAAAGTGAAAAGAAATTTGCGCCAAATAACTTGTGTTGAACACAAACCCATGTTTCTATACATCGATCATACACAAGCTTTATGACCGCGGTTTTATCTTCTTAACTTATCTTCATCTTATTTATTTAAAATCCATTCATTTTTGGTCTCCTAAAATGGTGATATTACAAAAGAATCTCTCTGAATATTTCTTTCGGATTTCTGCGTTGACCCCTAGTTAATCAATCAATCAATCAGTCTGGATTCGATGAACTTTTTTATTCATCGTTGTCAGAAATAAGGGAGGTAATTAGTATTCTTACAGCTGACACAGGAACATTCCACAGGATACTGCCAAATAAGGAAAGGTTTAACTGAAATTGAATTCAAATCAGACTGAACACAGTGAAGTCGAAATATTCCCTTAAATAATTCTTCCTTTCTGGGAGACGTCTTAGGAAAATCGGCAGAACGTCCATCACGAGGAAGATTACCAGCAATATTGAATGAATAAGGTTGAGTTGATTTTTTGTGACTAACCTAAAAGGGTATCTTAAGTACAGAATCCCGCAAACATTATCGTGAAGGCACGGACCCTTCCCTTAAGGTGAGCACTTTTATATGCCCATCAAACCTTACGAGTACAATAAAACACGATTGTTTTCCATTAACATTGACGTCCACCGGCCTCCGAGCTTCGGCCCGAGTAAAAAATGTACCTACAAACCATTTACTTTATGTTAGACTATAATGTTATTATACAATCGTTAGACAGACTGAATAATTGAAAATCAATGACAGACGAAATAGGAATGGAGCTGAAATTCAAATTTGGAACTGCACTTAGTATTCAACGGAACGTAAAACATGTAACTATCATAACTAACTTCTACTTCGCGTTTCAGAGACTTCTTCTACTGGATTTAGAGAAGGTATTATGGATTAAAATAATTTGTAATATTATCTAGCATACATATAGAATATCGATGAGCAAAATTTTATCTCGGTCCATTTAGATACTGCAGTATGAATAAGATATGATTAATTGATTGACCAACACCCTTTATTGCTGTTAGTAGGATTAAAGCTCAACAAAATACTTTGCAATGCAATGGAATGCCAGGATAGATCAAGTATTTATTTGTTACAATGCAAGGTGTAGTGTTTCCGCAAGGAATCAAGGGGCAAAACAAATTTTATTTACATTTTAAAAGCGTTGCAGTATCTTCGTCAATCCACCCTCGGCGAGCATCGGGTCGAGCGAACAAATAAAATGAGATCACAACACAACGGCCATACTGTCGACGACAACAATGAACTGGGAAAAGATCTGCTTTACTTTTAATTAAAAATAAATCGTTCGAGCAGATACTTTACTCGTTTAAGCTAGATATGTGATTATTCACGAATAGTCGAAAATATTGCGAGGATTTGCACATCATACCGGGATTACGTTGCTAATAAAACAGGCTTAGTCTCGGTCCGGGTTTCGAATGTCTGTTTTCCTTGATTTTTGGTATTTGTTTCCCCATTTTAAGTGGTGGTTTATAAGTTATTTTCATCCCAGAAAACAGGTCTTCAAACAATCAAATAATAGTCTCATTGAGATTTATAAGTCAACTGTCCACGTGTTCCGAAATAACAGGGCATACTGTAATATATAAGTAAATGTTCTTAGTTAACAAGTCCTTTATCCACATAGACATATCGATTTTCAATTATTATCTATTATTGAGTATTATTCCCCGAACACCTAATCATATTAAGCGAGTCACTGGACAGTGATTCCATTAACGAATTTATTATTTATTTACATCATATTAAGTATTTCACGCACTGTCGAAATATCACTAAACAAAGCAATTCTTAGTATTATTCAAAGTTTTCCATAATCGTTTTTACATATTCATCATGGTGTCGGGGTGCGTTTGAGACGAGACGTCTGTAGAAATTTGAATAACAAATGGCTGACATCTGCATGTTCCTAGCGTGGATTTCACTGTTCCCTCAAATCCTGATTCAGGGAAAACAATACTCGTCCCTTATGAACCCTGACAAGGGGTCATAACTTAGGCTTATTCAAAAGATCTCACAACAATGCCACGAAGGTAGTTACCTTGTGGCGTGGCGTTGCAAAGCTTACCTTCCATTATGTGTTCGAAATAAAGGATATAACGAAGGCCAATTAAAAATTTCAACACGTAGGTACTGAGTTAAACAGACGGGCGACATGATTAATATTGTAAGTGAAGAAAAGTTCTCGGTATTAAGTGCAATAGAACAACTTCACCGTGACAAGCGAATACATTGTTTTGCAGACTTATATTGCGTAGCGTTATGTGCTAGCTAAGGTAAAGGCTAGACAAGCAGTGAGGAGGTCATCGGTCTTGTACCAATATACCCAGTCCTTACGTCACCGGTCGCCAGACAAACGCCTCTCGAATAATAATGATCGAAGTCCACTACCGAGAACGATAATTAAATTTTCCACACGCGCCACTCAACAAACCAAAACGGAACGAATTCGGAAGGTTCCTCGTGCGTCTTGGAGTAAATTAATATTCGGAAAGAAATGTTGGCCAATTCGGATCCCACCTCTATATATTACCGGTCGGGTATCGAACTAGAACAAAACTGGGGTCGGCAATCCTCTAGGCGCCGATTAATTTCCAGGTTACTGCAGCACTTAGTTATAAGAGAGCCACAAGAAAACCACCGCCGGAACAAAATAAGAGGTATTACCAGCTTTGTGGAAGCATTCTTCATACAAATTGCGTTTGGATATTCCCGCCGCGTTATGAAAACCGTTTCATTTTCTTTGAATTTTTCTGCGTTGCGTTGGATTTTTCTTTAAAGTTTTGTGCTTATCAAGATTTCTTGTGTGGTTTGAAAGGCACGAGTCATGTCGCAAGGGGCCTCCGCCGCCATTTTGCAACATTAAGCCTGTGATGAGACGGCAAATTGCTCATTTGTCTACCGCGACACTTGCAAAAGTGTTGCTCAGACTGTATTGAGTTTCACAAACCTGTAGCTACCATTACTGGCAGTTAAGTCATTAAATCTTATATGAATTTCACAATTATTGCTACAATGTAAATATGAGGTTCTATCCATGCCTAGAAGATATTTTTGTTGCATAAGCGTGCGTACCTAATACTCGAAGTATCTAACGGCACACAACGGGTAATTCGCATCGCTTCAGTCTGTATAAAAAGCTGCAAAATGACTCGTCAACCGACCGAGGGATTTTTCCAACACTTAAAGATGCCTTTTGAGCACCAGAGGTTTTCAGCCATCTTATCCACGTGGAGTGTAGTGACGTCACAATACCCCGGAGCGCTCGTCCTGAAAAACGTTAATTGCACGACACCGACCGAGGCGAGGTGCCTTCTATCTCGCATTGCATCCAGCATTCCACCTCTAGCACATCTCAAATATCAACTTTATCCACGCAACAATAAAATACACTTTTGTTAAGCCCGAAAAGGTATTTAATATACTTTTAAATGAACTTCACTTAGCACCTGCAGGCATGACGGCCGTGCTAACGATTTGTGAAGTAAGAAATATCTATAAAAATAGCGCTTAAAGTTTGAAAGTAAGAGTCAGTTAAACGTTACGGAACAAAAGTAAAATGACCGACATTTTGTTGCGGACATTGAAAGTTATGAGTCAAATCACAATGCAAACTTCGTGTAACAATAATAAAGAATTGTTAATCCTAAGCAACTACAATTTGGTTGTATGTTAAGTCGTTTGTCTACTATATGACTTGTTCTGTGATTTTTGACAGTCCAAATTTGCCACCTACTTAATATAGGTATGTATATATACTATTTGAATGATACGTACGACTGTGTATAATAGCAAGTCAAAAGAAGGGTATCGTACGACCTAACCTTGAAAGAGCGACTGTAACGCGTGCGAATTACTTCGAGTTCTAAAGTACGCCGCTTTAGCTATTAATTTATTGAATAACTGAGACTAATGTAAATATGGATTATTGTAGTCGTAATAGATTTGAATGATTTTTGGTTGTAGTTTTTTATTTATTTTATTTATCCAGTAATCTATACTTATAATAAATCTGTAGAGAGGTCAATTCTGTACATGGAATATATTTTCAAAATAACTATCAGGGGGTGATTATTGATCGATACTGATGCCAAAAATGCAATCAGTAAAATTTTTGTCTGTCTGTCTGTCTGTCTGTATGTTCCTAATAGAAACAAAAACTACTGGACGGATTTTAACGAAACTTGGTACAATTATTCTTCATACTCCTGGGCAGGTTATAGGATACTTTTCATCACGCTACAATCAATAAGAGCAGAGTAGTGAAGGGAAATTTTGAGAAAACGGGAGAAGTTACACCATTTTTTAAGCTTCCGTTGCGTGTGCAGCCTTAATGGTTAAAGTTACATAAAAATCATGTATGACGGAAATATTCTACATAAAATTGTCTAAAAAATATCCCACAACAGCATATGTCTATCTTTTATGGTTGACTCACAATAACACGTGTAACTCCTGATAGCTTAGCAGTTCGGAGCATTCTGATTATATTTGTTTACTCTTACGTTTATAATACTCTCACTCAAAGTTAACATTATTACCTGTTCAATAAAAAAAGAATCATAGAAATCGGTATAGAAACACCAAAATTATAGATGAAATAAGCCATCGCGCCGTCACACGTGAATACTAAATCATGCTATAAGGATTATTTTGAAACGACTTCAAAAAAAGGAGGAGGTTCTCAATTCGACTGGTATTTTTTTTTATGTTTGTTACCTTCTAACTTTCGACTGGGCGAAGCGATTTAAATCATTATTTTTTTATTTGAAAGCTGGTGCTTCCCGTTTGGTCCCATTATATATATCATCACGATATGACTAATAGAAGCGGAGCACCTAGCATATTTCAAAATCGGGCCGTTTTTCATTCCTTTTGAGAGCTTCCGCTGCGTGCGCTGCGTAAACGGTTAAAGTTTTGCAGAAATAATGTATAAATGAATTTTTCCACTTTAAAGGTTCTGAAATAAAGTCCGCGACAGTATATGTCTAATTTTTAAGGTTGGCTCATTATAACTGTTTTTATGCTAACCAAATTTGTTCTTATATTGAGCAATTTTTGTGAAGGTTTTTTTTATAAAGATGATATTAATCCTTATCCAAATAAATATGTTACTCATCACAAGTATTAAATTTTAAATAAAATTGCCATTTACATCAATCGATTTCAATGAATATCTTAGGAGATATCGGAAATTCAAAATACCATAGCAGCAAATAATTATCGCGTACTGCGCGCGGGCGAGGGCGCGAGCCCGGTGGCACCAGTTAGCTCTGCTAGATACTAACCTTCTACGTAAACGAAGTCGCGGGTTAAAGTTAGAGTTAGCCCAAAGAAACTATTCCACGCGAACAAAGTCGCTGGCAGAAGCTAGTATAACATATAATAATACCTATTAAATCAACTTTCAAAATATACACCAAAAAAATGATTTCATTAGGTAGATATTGGATGTAAATATCAGAAACAGAAAAAACTAAACATTTTGGATCGCTATGTAAGCTTACAAATCTCACCATAAATAAACATCTGAAACATTATTCTAAGTAACTTATTTCATTAGTAAAGTACAAAACAAGAGGCGCAGCAAGTCAATATCTCTACAAGACAGCGGCTACCATCAACAAATAAGTAACATATAAAACGATCGGAAAACGCTGCAAAGAAAATCCCCACAATTGTTGACAAGTGAAATAGAACCTAAATACAATTAAGATAAGATCCGATGTCGCCCAACCGTGTAACCAATAAAGGGAACGAACGACGCAACAGATCCCCACGAATATGTTCGCAGGCTCACTCCGAGTTACTAACACTCGCAATTCATTTTGTGAACTGAATATATTATACCCTGATAAAAGATAAAGTACCTTTCGCCCTACGAATAAGGGTGAATATCAAAGTGAAGCGAAGTCGTAGAAATAAGCTGGAAAATTTCCCACTCCCTTCACGGGATTCTCACTTCAACGCGTACGTGTAAAATGGTCTGAAATCGTGTGTACGTGTAGTAAATTTTTACAAATCCCAAATCGTGATCATATGGCAATGCGGACGATAAATATGTTCGGTGTATTGAAATCTTATACTGTCATAAGAAGTCGTAAATTGATCCATAAGAACTTAAGTAACTTTATTTGTTAAACTTTTATCGTTCCCAAGCGTACTTGAGAGGGTGTCCGGATACAAATAGTGGCTTCATTATAGTCGTGCACAGTTTCTTTACGGTATTTCTTTAAAATACTTCTGATATATTTAGTGTTAAAGGTTATTTTGGTCACAGGCGATACGTATTTTATGTACATACCTATAGCCATTATCAGCAAAATTGATTTCAATTTTATAGTTTCTGCTCTCCTGAATCCAATCATTGTTATCGCTTTGTATGCTATTAAAATGTAATGAGTATGTATGCGTTAGTTTATTAGAATGCGACCTCAATATCGTAATATTTCGCGTGTTTTTCTTACAATCACATGCATATCAAGAATATTTTGCGACAGCCTATTATACTAGCATGGCATATTTTACTAGCTACTGTATTTTGTACATGGTATTATCTCGTTCAGTAAATATGATAAACAGCCATAAAGCGCCATATCTTAATATTATTCCAACCATTAGACACTTGGTTCGAGCCTCCAGGCTTGAAATAAGGAACAAGTTACACAGCTTAAAATGCTCTCGGAAGCACGTAACCGATTAAGTTAATGGTCAGTGATAAGTGGTAACCCAAACAATTGGCCGAAACACCAAACTGCTTCCGGTGCTTCCTTCGCCCGGAAAGGCGAACACGCAGCTGAATATAATAACACTATCGCCCATAATGATCATATACTATACAATTGTGTGTTTTACAAAAACTATTTTACTCTTAAAGAATTACTATTAAATTCATGAAGAAGAATTAAAAAGAAACATAAAATTGGGTAAAAAGTATATCTATTGGAACATCAACGTTGAAATGAACGACGTACTATTTATTGCTAATAAACTGTGAGACACTGGGACACTGGTCATGTAATAAATGTTTACAACTGACACTAAACACGCTTGTGTTAATTTGACACTAGGTTCAAGACGACACTGCTGGAAGTTCGTAAAACCTAGCACTTTCGAAGAGGTATTCCACCAAGCGCACCCAAACGAAGCGCACCCAGACGAAGCGCACCTAAAGTATATATATTTATATTTTTTTCTATCGACATTTTTATTTCTTGTCACCACACTATGCGAGTGATATTCTTAGGTGCGCTTCGTGGAATAGGAAATTAATTATTTTAAATTTTTCATTTGAAGCGCACCTACGGGGGCGCTTCGTGGAATACTTTAGGTGCGCTTCGTCTGGGTGCGCTTCGTTTGGGTGCGCTTGGTGGAATACCTCCTTTCGAAAACTGTCAAGCGAAGCTCTTTTAGGTAAATATAAATGGGAAAGTAAGGTGTTTAACGTTTATCTTATGGATATACCCACTACTACCACAGAGCATACATTTAAAATAGCTTCTATTAGAAAAATAATACTAAATAGGCAGATTAAAAAACGATATAACCTTGCTGAGTTTCTTGCTAGCTAGTTGAAGGCTGCATTACAACCGGTGGTGGTAAGTCAGTGACTTATGACCTTCATATGTGTCTAAACTGAATAATGGTTTTGATTTTTTGTGTATTGATTAACAATCGATCTCAGAAATGCGGATAAGACTGCGTTTAATTATATTCCAACATATATGATGTAACTGGATAAAATTTTATAACCATTAAGGTCTGAACAAATTTGCTTCAGTAGCATCTGATAAGCCTCATAGTACCTACCTACTTTATTTTGGTTCTTCCGTATTTATCCAACAAGATAAAATAATACGCATACAATTTTCCCTAGTAATATGGTATAGTAGAGGTGTTATACATTGATTGTGTCGTAGTAGTATCTGAGAATAATCACTAATAATAATAAATAATAAAAGACATTTTAATGTAAAATCGAAGATAGGTAGGTACCATAGATAAAGCTAACATTATAGACTGAAAGCTTTTAACATCGTCTACCGTAATCTCACAAGACAAGGCAGAAGATAAGTAAACCAATATGTAATATCAATCTTAGTAAGGCAACATGTTCTCACAGGCTGACGCTTAGCTGGCTCGCTCCAACGCTTGCTCATGGATCCTTGCCAGCTCTGGAGCAAATCTCTAGATCTACCTACCGCATACGTACGGCTTGCGGTCCATTAATGACCGGCGGAGAAACATCTCAAGATAACACGACAGAATCTACTCCCATATTAGGAACGTACAGTTAAGAAGATTTAAGAAAATAATAGACGAATGAATAATTTAAAGATTTACTTATGCTACATCAGCTGTAAATAGCTTGTAAGCTGTATATGTTTATAGGCATTTCCTAATGCATGCCACAACACATGGCTTTCCGCCTTCCGCATCCACTGAATTCCCGGAACTTTCCGGTTCATACCTGTAAGTTATTCAGCCTCATCGACAAATATTTTTAAAATACTTTGGAACTCATCATTGCTGTCATTACCCTACTAAATTTATATGGATGTTTAGTTATTCACGTTTAATTATTTATTTATCTAACGCTGGAGATATTTAGAAAAAAAACTTAGCACAGTTGGCATTAGGATCATATATGCTCTAGATTGACGTTATCTAAATCTATAAAGTCCGTTTAGACAAGACAATACATCCTCTTTTCAGACCTCTTATACCTAGTATTGTATTTTTTATATCCCGAAATTTTCATTATCTGAGAACGCGGGTAAAACTGCGAAGCGGAAGCTAGTTGTATAACACAGTATCACATCACTTTAAGATACTGCGTATGACGGACAATCTCATTTTATCTAGAGAATGATGAAATTGATCCGATGGATAAGAAAAAACGGTTGAGATTAAATGGATTACACCGCAAACATTATCATCAAGAATCTCTTCCAGATAAGTTTGAAACAAAATACTTCATGTCAGTTTTCTAGTATGTATCCAACAAAATTATAGGCTCTCAATTTTCCTCGTATGTTATAGTAGAGGTGTTATAAATCGATTATGCAGCATTGTTCGTGCCTGTAGGCTGTAGTGTGGATATCCTCCGACGTTGTAAACTCGCCTCGGTAAATCTGAAAATATTAGATTCTCGCTAAGCGAATATCGATGTTCGAAATTGATTCACCGCTGTCATTTAAACTTGTTTGGTATACAAATAATATTATTACTTTTAAAACTTGTTTCGAATAACATACGATATTTCTTTAACACATTAGGTCTCAGAATCTAGTTTTTATTTAGGTATTTGGTATGTTTAAATTGGATTATGAAAAATAGTTTGAATAGAGAAAGCATTGAGTGTTATACAAAATAATGGCACCTTATATTGCTTTACAAAGTTTGTCCTAATTTCTATAAAAATCTCTCGTAGTGAAATATATTCTCCAGAAAATTACGGTTAAGCACAGGTCGTTTTAGTAGCGTCTAAAATTTTTTATTAAGTTACTTTTTTATTTTTTTACACAAGGAAAATAACGACATGACAGGGCGATTAGAGTGCCCTCCCAACCTGATTGCCATCTCAAGGCTGCCCATCCCCCTAAACAATCCTGTTGGGGACGTCGCTCGAGCATTTGATATGCGTTTCCGTCAGTTTAATGAAGTTAAACTTACAATAGATACAGTAACCGAAGCGGCATAGATTCGTTTAGAAAACAGAAATAGGTCATGTTTCATCATATTTACTACATGCTCGATGTATTTACTAAACAATGCTTTCTATAGTACTGAATGACGCAATACGCAGGCGTGTATTTAAGTACGTGAGGAGCTGATAAGAAAAAAATCTATTCGCTCTTATGCAAAAATAAATATACCCAAAAGAGTCAATAAATTTACTAGATTTTTGACGAGACGTTATCTGTGAACTCTAACAACAACCGCTATACTAATAAATTCAAACTGAACCTTTGCTAATGTATAATATTTATGACTCATAAAAACTCCGTAATTAATTTCCGAACAACTCCGTAAAATATGACGTTAGTTAGTATCTGCAGTGATATATATTATGGAAAGCGATTCACACAGTGACACGGTATCGATTCAGTCATCATAAGAGCGTGCGGTTGTCGCATCCGACCCACTCCTGTCTACCAGTGTTCCGTAACATTCATACAACACAATACACCACACGACACGACACGACACTTGCTATTAAGCTGAAGCAATCAAAGGCGTTTGAAACTGAAGCATTTCTGAGTCACGAACAGCCCGTTCAATCTAGAGTGAACTGAAGGTAGAATAGATGCCAAGTAAATTCGAGATTGTAGATACTGGTTCCGCTAAATCGAATGATGGTTTGAAAAGGCACCAGCTATATCTATCGGCGCAACATCGGTTATGAATGCACAAAAACTCACTGAAATATTCATAACAGTCTCTCATATTTATATACATAACTCGGAATATTAAGGATCATCAAAGCAATTTTCCTAAAGGCTTTCCACACAGTAGCACAATTAATATCGTCTTACCAATTCGATAATCGATTCCCCAACCAAGAAACCGTTAATTAAATTAGTAAGAAGATTAGGTTTCCGCATAAATAATATATTTAATCCGAGAAGCGAACTCTATTCAGTGAACTATATTAGTGTTTTAACATAATTAAGTTAACTGACGGTGTTTTGTTACGTTGGTTTAGAAAACCCTGGATGTTAGAGTATACAAATTGCGGTACTTATTCTCGTATTCACTTTATAAAGTTCCCGGTATAAAATGAAACAAGCACAATGTTACTCGTACATGAGCGTGAAGAATGCATCAGTGCGAGTAGTGGATGGTTCACTGTTACATTGGAATATGGAAGGTGTCCCGAGGGTGTCACCACTGCGCGGCGTACGGCTCCCTGTCTACAACACAATGACGTTTTTATAGCTCACATGTACACATATTCAACGACTGTTGCATATGAAACGAGTATCACGGTCGGTATTAACTTTACAACACTCTCAATATTGGAAATTGATCCTTATTTTGTGCCAGTTAAAATTTTATTACAATTAACAGAAGATCAAATTTAAAAGCAAACGTTTCGTGAATTTGTTAACTTCAATGATTAAAGTTCGCTACAAACACAATTTTTAATTTTATTACTGAAATCCCTCGTAGACTCGGTTCCGAAGATTAGCTTCCTTCGACCCTTTAAATCGAATTGGAATTCGAACGTCGTTTCATTCAGAATGTAAGTTCAGTTTCCGAATAAAATAAATATAGCTCTGAATGTGAAAGACGTCTCCCCTCGTTTCCCAAAAGATTTACAGCCCTATTAAAGTATGGGACGAATATAGATAACATTCAGTGGGTCTCGACAAATGTATGTAATAAGCGTTTAAACAACCTAAGCCTGTATTTTAACTTAACATATTGTAATCTTATCTGACATTGAATACTTACATATGAAGTCAGCAGATGTATACGTGTAACGTCCTTGACTTGGGTACAGACAGAGCATACTACAAAGAAGCTCTATTTTTTGTGATTAAGTGTCAGAGTCATTACAAATCCAATTATCGATACTTATAAGTATTCTTGTGGTTCGATAAATAGGTGGTTTGTACAATCGATACATCGCTTAGGAATTGTGTCAAGAAGCTTTAAAATTACCCTTTATACTTGTGGGAGTTTTTCAACGTTGTGGCGTGTTCATTCCCAGCAATTTATTCAACAATTTGTATCCATTAACGAAGTGAGCAAAGGCTCAATAGGTTCGTAACCAGGATTTAACGTCTTAGTTCCCTGTGGGAGCGGGACGTCGGCTCTGTTCCCGGAATTCTCCCAAAACATTCCAGGACGAATTCCTGGCAAAAGTTTGGCCTTACAATGCTTAAATGGGTTAGCGATTGTGTTAGGCGATGCGGAGATACAAACTCATCGATAACCAACAAATACTAGTTACTCGTGATAACCGTTTAAGTTTTGAATACATAGCGCGACTAATGACCCGTAATCCTGCTCGCCTTATTCAATAATTAATTATTCACTTACTAGAGGTTCAATGAACATTGTTTAGTACGCGTGTCGTATATGGGAATGCCAATCAAAGTAACATATCTAATAGGAATCCAATCAGACGTATTTAATTATACAAGTAGTACATGTCGCCACTGTTCAACCAATTTATAATATTGAAGCAATTTTTAAACCTAAAATTGTTTGTTTCTTGAGATTGTTATTAATCAATATAAGTACAGGATTTTATACTATTGTCTGTCAGTTTATTTTTTTGTTGCAGGCTCATCTTTACTTTTAGGCTATGTTCGAAATATTAAAAGAATACCAATTAAAAATAAAAATAATAATCAACCATAGTATAATAGTATTATTTAGGAGATTACAAAAACCGGTGTCACCAGGATACCAGACTATACAGTTCTCATTAAAGCTTAAAAAAGCGAAGTTTCTTCTGAACAAGCATAGAAACCTGGAATGACTCACGCCCCCACACACAATGCCACCAAATATGCCTAGGTAGCTTGGTAGCGATTGCACATAAATGATTGAGAGGCAGCCACTTAGCGTTGCGATTTTTTTTATCGTCTACAAGGAACAGTAACCCGATCACCTTCGTGATTTGTAGCCTACTGGCCGTGGCCTCTGTCGTGCTAACACGCAGAATGATATCATCGCAACGTTTACCAGCCATCACATCATCAGCTATTTATTTACCTAATGATTACCCAATCTTTAGATCGCAGCATTGTGTTTGAGGGAATTGTTTGATCTTAAGAATAGTCAAAGGCAATTGTGATGCTGGGTGGTTCACTCGGATATTGATAAACAAACTGCATGCAAATGATCAAAAGCCTATACTTAAATACAAATCTAAGCGTTATCTTCTTGAGGATTAATAAGTACGAGTGGAAAAATGAAAAGAAGCATCGGGAAATTAACTAAAAATATTCATCAATAACCAATGAACATTTCGATTCATAAAAGGCGTAAAATAAAGTGCAGACTACAGCGGTAGTATTGCAATGCCATGAATCGTGTCGGTCCCACGACCACCTCGCCCGCGCCCGCATTCAGATTCATTAACAAGGCTAACCATTGTTTATGATTCACATTCCATACTCTCTTTATGTTCGCTATATTACTTACAATATCATTGATCGGTCAAGTGTAAATATATATCGTATATTTGTAATTTTTTTCTGGTCAAAATGACTTTCAAAATTTATCATATTACCAGAAAAACTAAAATATCCTCACACAAATATTTTTATTGATCCAAGACCACTTTAAGTTTGTTGGCGCTCCGGAGCGACAACAAGAAGATATTCCAATCCCTGAGGCGTTCCACTCATTTCCCGATATTATTACAAGAAAAAAACGAGACACTTTAAAGCGAAATGTAATCAAAGCCTTGGAGATCCTTATTTACAGGAAAGCTTTGTCAAATTCAAATGAGAAAAATAACAGTGGAATTTTGCGTGCAGAGTGACTCCTTCAAATTGATTGACCACCAGTATCGATGGAATGATAACGTATCATTGACATGTTGGCAGATGTGACAACGATAAATTTGGAACACCTATAGGTACTATCTATGATAACATGAGAACACTGTCTACTGATAACAGATTTGTAGCGCAAACCGCAAGAAGTTGCTGTTTTCTAATTCGAAACGAAATAAAAAAACAAAAGAGAATACAAAAATAAGCTTCCCAATGTAGATATACTTTCATTTCCTGTTAACGATGGAGTTAATGTAATCGATTGTTGGAACGCATCCAATATTTTTTTCTAAATTATATTCTTGCGGCTGGCACTAGTTATCACAATTTGAATGATATTTGATTCCACCAACTAAATTAAATCTAATTTTAGTTGGTTACATTCACAGCTTCCGTGGGAGACAGTTGTCACACCACGTACCAACATGTGAAATTGATGGCAAAAAAACTGGATTTCAACAAATTGGAATTTTAATATCAATTACGTGTCTAAAAATCTCTTATCGATGTTTACGTATGAAAATAGGCAAGGGGGATTTAAAGTTCGTTGCTTATCAATTTACACTAAATAAAGTTTGGTTGCGTATTCTCACGGTCGCTAAGATTAACCGGAATAGGAAACATTAATACGTTATCTAACAAGTTTACTTTATTATTATAAGTACATACTTCACTCATCAAACTAGTGACAGTGTAACAAATTTGCTAAGACATAGTATAATGTATGTATGATACCGATCAGACTATATTTAGATATTGAAATCAGACGGTAAGTGAAGGTCAGTCCAGTTGGAAGCCGTCACGTGGAGCCAACAATTTTAGGACATTAACCGATACGCTTCGTGATTCACACAGTACGTTTGTACGTCCCCCTTCATGTAACAAAGATACCTTGTTATAACTTCCATGGTTTTAACTTTGTCAGAGTTTGAAGCGCAGTAATAACCGTACAACTCTACATATAATTAAATCCCTTTGGATTAATGAATTTATAACTTGAGAATTGCATCATTTAATTTGGACCGTTTATAACGTGCCAAAGTATTTAAAATTTACGAAACGTAAAATCGGTTAACGGTTTTCCGAATTTAAACGCTTGCTATTTTGGACGGCATCATTTCCGGGTAAATACTTTAAAGTATTTTTCTGATGGAATACTCTAAATAATGTTCTCCGTTACTATCGCGATTTGGTATACTGACCTACATAGATTGCTTATTTGCCGTCTTATTCGCTCTTATAATCTTATTATTCACATATGATATTACGAAATCAGCTATTATATAAAAATTGTGTCCCGAATTCAAAATGTAAGTTTCATCTAGTGAACCGAATATGCTGTTAAGTACCGTCTAACTAGACGTGAGCCGTCGAAGTATCAGTTTAGTAGTTGCTAACTAATTTACGTCAGACTCCGGTAGGGGCGTGAACTCCTGATCGCTACTTATTCCCCCAATTATAACTTTGGCCGCATTACATTTACACCCTCATTATTAATCTATCTTTTCATTATTGATGTCAATTAATAGTTTGTGCTATAGTTTATTAAGACATTTACAAAAACGATCGGATTTTGGACTTGGTTTCGCATTCAATTATTTGATTATATGACATTTGTCAGACCATTTGTCAAGTCAAAATAATGGGCTACACAAATAATACCCTCATTATTTTTTTTGTTTGGTCCATAATGTTTCTTTATATTATATATTATAAGACAGTCACTTCGTTATAGACGTAACGAAAATAAAAGAAAACTCCACTCACCAAATCCGCAACCTACCGACAGAACACAACTAAATCCCATTACAGACAACGAAAGCAAATATTGATCTTATTATACCAACTAGGAAGGATTATGTTTAAGAGCCTACTAATTAGTGAGATAACCTTCTTAACAATCCACCGATCCTATGTAAACAATCCCCGGAGTTTACTGAATCACATCTATCCAGTACCCTTACATGAGACCATTTAATCTAACTTCACCAATCATATATTCAAATAATACTTTGAATGTACCTGTATGTAACCATGACGTGACCCATTTTACTGGATTGTAATTATTGGTCATTTCTAGCCTTTTCATAATGTGTTGAATGACATCCGGGCTAATGCCTTCCGGATCCTCTTTTCGTGCCCATGAATGTAGCTTAATCACCACTAAATGTTTTTCCTTTTGGGCATGTTTTTCTTTTGGAGATAGAGCCCTTTTATATCATAATATAATGCAGAAGAGATATATCTCTTCTGCATAGAATGTTAATTAAATAACATCTAAACACAGTTGACCTATTTTACTTGCATTAAATAAGATTCAAAGAATTTTAAATTGAAAATAACATTAACATAAGCAAGCAAACCGTATAAAATGTACTTTTAAAAGGCTTAAGTGCTCGAAGTTTGAGTTTAAAAAACTTCGCTAGGTAAATTTGAATTTTCTTAGTTGTGGAATAGCTTATTGAAGCAAGTGGTTCTTTGAATGTAGCACGTTAGTCCAGAGACTCAAGAATTTATGGACTCGCATTTACAATATGAATGCGAGCTTAAGAGGCCACTGTATTGGAATTCTGCACTTAGAATATGTTTAAAAGGTTTGATTGTAGTGCATATTCTAGATTTTATGCAATATATATTTTGGAGCGTATTTAAAACTGAAAGCGACTAGGTATTTGATCATGTTTAGACACGTTTTCTACTTTTAAATACAATGGTTCTTATACAACCGCATGTCAATCAAAAAACAAGCGAAATGTTAATAATTTGTTCAACAAATTAGATATATAGATAAGATCTCAATGCTCTATGCAATATCAGGTAAATCTCGGATCAATGTGAATAGGATTCGAACTCGTGAATACAGGAAGTTCAAATACCTTGGATTTGTACAACATAGTTCGACCGAGGACAGAGATCATGACCGTCGACGGGGCATTATCACTTCCACTAGTTTAACAGTTACAGGTGAGAAATTACAAGGATTGCCTCAGATTTAAAAGTACTTTACAAGACAACTGTTGACAACCTTTTTTTTGCAATTCTTTATGTAAAAGCATTGCAAAAAAACGTTTTGATATAAAAGTTCAGGGAATATTCGTGACGACATCGTCACTAACATAAACATTTTAATGGAGAAGTTATGTCTCAAACATAGACTTTATTGACAATTCTCAACTTTATTGAATTATCGCAAAATGTACCTACCATTCACCAAAGTCATCCATAAATCTCAACGCACACTAGCGAGAAAAATGTCACGCGTCGGCGTCGCAGCAAATTGCAAACCAAACAATTCAACAGAGCCATCAGTAAAGTGTCAAGTGGAAGACTTCATATTCACGAAAGACACCTGAAAAGATATTTCAGAAAGTCTAGCTCGAGGGGATTGTCTGTCGTCGGTGCTAACAAAACCTGGTTTCAGTGCCTATGCTCTGCGAATAAATGCGATCTGAATACATTATCGGGCGCATTACGTACGATTCGCTTGAGGCGCGTATCTAGCTCCAGGCTGAATTCAGTTGCACACTCTTCCAACTTCATCCTCGCCTGGTACAAAGACTATTATAGCGCTATTAGTTTTATCTGTTTCAAATATAATAAACTATCTAAGTACTTATATACATCTGCATCGTTAAAATAAAAGGAATAACAACAATTATTTCGTTAGGTTTTGTTGTGTTAATGTATTTGAAGCGAAATATAGATAGCTACTCTATGAGAAGATGAAGTAAACGAGTGTGTGTGTAATTATAAAATTTTCTGTTAGATGACAATGGAGATGAATATGGTTAAACGCCAAATAAGCCTTTGAAGCTCAATTAGCAAGGTATGAGGAACTTAGGTCTCATCGAATGTCAAAACACTACGCCAAGGGAAGTACGCTTAGTTAGCTTCAATCGGGTTGTACCGCGCGGGGGTAAGGCCGAACCGTAATTAATTACTGCTGTCGCTGACAAGCGAAGGCTGCTAAGCACCTATCGATTCATAAATACAAGCTTGCTTGCGTATATTTTAGATGACTTTGTACTCCGAGGATCTTGAGTAATTCTTTAATACGCTAACGTTTCGACATAGATAAGTGATAAACTATTTAAATAGGTATTCGAACCTAACTAACTCTAACTTGTATTAATCTGATGTAGCCAAAATATAAGCTCCGGAAGGTAGAAAGTGGTCCTAACGTGGTATTGTTGTTTTTTAAACAACTCTTTTCTACGCAAATCGGTATCTATTTATAACCGTAGCGCTGATAAATTTGTTAGAGATCATATCAATCAATGAGCTACGAAGCTACACATATAGAGTTACTTTACAATGTTTGGGAAATTACTACCTGATGTAGGTAATTATCGCTTCCAAGGCCAATTGCAATAGGTACTGACCTTGAATATTATAATGTTACAATAAACATTATTCAGGTAAATTGTCGGATACATTGAACATTACGTTTAAGATTAAATGTCAAGATAAACATACCAAATACGAAAATGAAATCTGCGGTGGACTAATAAGAGCCAACCAAAATTTCTACCTGCGTTGTGCGGTCTGCACGCGTCGGGAGGACCTTTTTTACCTTTTTTTTCATCTCTTCGATTTCGAAACAAGTTACCAACCGCTGGTGGAACGGGCGCAGTTCGTTTTTTCCCAGATGATCAACAAGTGAATAATAGTAATCATGTCAAGTTAATAATGATTATTAGTTTTATAGACAGACAAACAGAAGTGACCTTTGGAACAGCATGTTGCGCATTTACTTAACATTTCGTAATAAAAAAAGTATACATAGTACTTCATCGATGACATCATGAAATAAATCTGTCCGTCTGTTTCTGTAGAGGAATCGGATGGCGGGACGCGCCCGGATCCGGTTGTTAAGCTCTATCGAAACTATTTTTATTACACTCGATGTTGGCATAAAAACTATTTTTATTCATTTCAAATTTTCTGTTGGTATCTCTACGATACGATGACGTAGACTTTTACAGGCGAAGAATATGTTTTAGATGTATTACCACTATTAAGTTGATGTTTTCGCCTGTACGCTTGTAGAGAAATTGTAAGGTGTGTATAGAATGCCATGAAAACTCTGATAGGGCCGCTATCTCTTACTAGAGGACAATAAACCGCTAGCGAGAGAGATATTCGGAACACGTTCACAAGCATCGTCTATCCTCTTATAGGATAAGGTAAAATATAATACTGTCTTTGCAAGCCCTAGGTATATTTCAAACTGTCTTTTAAATACAATTTTGTGTCCCTATCACAATCAATCCTAGTATTATGTCATAACAGCTTTTATATTGACACTACCCTTCGAACTAGTCGTTGAGAATACGACCATCAATTTCGCTATCACGGCCATTTCTCTTTTATAGCATACTCGGATTCTAGTTTCAACAAGTGTCAGGATTATGTTTGGGAGATGTTCCAAAAATGCCAAGGAAAATGGTCACACGTGTGACAAAAGACGCTCTTCTAGTGCAAACGATACCTCGTCCAAATATTTCTTCGATAACGAAGATAACTTAAAAAATAAAGACGTCGATTCCATTTCTTCAATTTTAAATGGTATATTTTTTCAAATGCGTTTTCATCTCAAATATATATATGGTATATGAACTTTTTGTAAACCTACTAGGGCTATCGCAAATGGCCTGTACCATGGGCCTCAACCCTGAGACATTGAATCGTCTCATAAAGATAGGTACATGTTAATATAATCACCCTTTATTCCTTATTCCAAAACAGCACAAGCAAATACAACTGGATACACCTTCACGGCTCTAAAGATCTCTATTATATAACATCCCAAAATAATGATTTTAAACTGCATCAAAGTTGGGAGTTAAATGCGATTATTAATACAACATTCGCTAAGGATGTGCACTCAAATGTACAAACTTTCAGCAACTTTAAGCGTAAATATCTTCCACTAAGCCCGTGAACATTACCATATCATTTGACCTCGTCTGTGAACGGAACATGTTCGAAGAATATTTGTATATATACATTTCAATGCTTCGAATCCAATGATTATAATAATTAGCGTCGGGTACTCAATTGCGTATTATGCAAGTGAGTATTTAAGTGGCGTTGAAAACACAGAGCGGTGTTTACTATGTTCATATTTATTTAGTGACGTCCATATCTCTTTAAAGTTGTGTCTGTCGATTTTGTAGGATTTTATGATTTGTCTCAAATGATACCTACTTCAAAAATATGGGCACTTGGGAGTTGTTATCATCCTATTTTTATACCTTTAATATTAAATGCGCAATGTTATTCAGCTTGCTTGTAAGCCACGGCATGGATTTTAATGCCAGTCTAGTGCAGTTTTTTCTTCTTTCTTGCACAGATAATGAGAACTTGGTTTAAGAAGTTATATCTATATCCAGGAACTTACAGAGCCATTTGTGTTTCGATTACGAGGTAGTCCTCTATTATTAATCTTCATAGTTATAGAATGCAGAAATCAATAAGTCCACTCAAGTATGCATACACATGGACTGCCAAACATAATAGATAGTAAGATATAAGCTTGTGTAATCATTAGGTCTAGTCAAGCATGTAAGTAAATATTTTACGAAATAATGAGGCAGAGAGGTAAATAAATATAAATGTCTAAACAGCCATCATATGGCGATATATTCATATTTCCTTAGTAATTGAAAGAGGTCAACTTCTAATTAGGCTACTCGTTAAAGTAAATATTGTTCGTTAGCAGAAATTTTACTTTAACCAACTTTTATTTATAGTGGAATCTTTTGAGTTTGAAATTGAACAATTATATTGAGCGGAATGTTTGAAGGTGAATCTTTAAATGGTACTAGGGATTTGAAGTATCTCTGTAAATCTGCCGCTAAGCTCTTATCGCCGATCCTGCTGCACTGAAGTCTATTCTATTCCACTCTATGATATGACAGCGTGAGATATTGCACAAACATTGAAATAAAATCTTGTGAATCGTTCATCGGAGTATGTAGAGCAATAAAAATAAAGATGCGCAAGCGCACAATTTAGTACATGTGCTTCACATTCGGACTATGACATCATCGTGTTCTATTATAGACCTCTTGACATGAATGCCGGAAATAAAAACGCAAGTCTTACCAGTATTTCTGTATAATCCTATAGAACAACTCTGGAAGATTCTTTGTGAACCGGTTATGAAAATACAAGAGAAATCAAAGCCAAAGGTTGACTAACTAGAGGTCACATTGGCTTGACAATAAAACCAGGATTTGAGCCGGTTTGACATGCTTGGGCATAAATTGATTTTGGTTGAATATTGAATAAGCTCTTGATGGGTCATAAATAAAATAATCAAAGAACATAATAAAATGGCATAATTTGGTGTCTCCACTGGAATGTTTCATAGCTGTTATAAATGCAAATATGTGTTTGTTTGCATGCGTTTTCTTAAGTCAATGAGCAAAAATAAGAATTTCTGTGAATATTTCCCTTCGTGATGGAAAGTTTTGACGTACCTAAGTTAATACTAACCGTATTATAAAATCCTAATTCAATTAGTCGGATGAATTTATGAATGGCAACATCTAATGTTGAAATTATCAACTTAGCAAATATCTGAAAGATAACAGTAGAACAGCGTCTGCATATTTACGCGTTAATACCGTATTTACTTACGACAATCTAATAGGAGTGCATTAGTTGCGTGTGCGCATGCTAACTGATTCCTTTACTATTTATGTAATGTTTATGTCGAAACGTTCAATTCCTGATTCACACATTAGCGGGTTGGATAATAAACGTGATAATTTTATGGACACGGACTTACGCTACATAATGCTATTTTTGTATATTCATTTTCGACATTAAATTAGTATAAATCGTGAAGAATATATTTTATTTTTCCGTACAACATAGAAGGGTTACCATAGACGTACACTCGTACTATTATGACCTGCGATCTGATTGTCCTCTCTCAGATCTTCACTATTCTATGCGCCAAATGCTTCCAAAGAGTGCTCTGAAAACACTATAATATTATTGGGTAAGTGCAGTTATCTTTACATTGTAACATTGTTAATTTACCGACCAACTTATTTCTCCGACTGTTCGCTATGCAAACGCATGAAGCAACAAAATCCATTTGAATATATTTGGCAACGCAACTATAAGTAAATACTGGAATATTACTTATGTAAATAGTCGTATTTACTTAGTTATGGCATAGTTAAATGAATTAGCATATTGTCACTGAACTTTAACTTGTAACCCAACAACTTTCTGTTTTAAAGGATCTTCTATTTGTGTAACACTTTGAATATTGCGAGAGTATCAGTGAGTGTGTTTAGATACTTAAACGGATAGGATACTACATGTATTACACGGTATCTATTGCGGATAGATGAACGTTAAATAAAATAGCTTGATTTCTCGAAAGCATGTCATAAGCTCAGTGAAATCCACTTAAGTCTTCAAACACCTACTAGCAACTTCTACAGTGACAAATTCGCGTTTAATCGTATACGGCGCACGCGCATCCATTGACAGCATTACTTTCAAACGCAGTCGAACTTTGAATAACATTAAAATTTGCGTTTCAATTGACTTACTAAATGGGTACCATACAGTCCATACAAAACACCAGACATACCTATTTTAACAATTTTTTTGAAACACGGTGTCTGGCTGGTGGTAGAGGGCATGTTTACGACGACCGGTTTGCGGTTTATGTTTTCTTGTTTGATCGCTTGATGTCGTCGTTGAATGGTAGGTTAGGTACAAAAAGCGTCAGATTATAGGCATTTTTCTTCGCTCCAAGGGAATTTGTTATTCTTATATATATAAAACTTAATCAAGATAATTTCATGAGGTAGCTACCTACTACATAATGTGCTCGCCCACGTGTAACGTCCGTAAGTTCAATCTGATTGAATTGGTTCACTCTCGAGAGGTCTATTGAGCAAGGGAATAATAAATCCGTAGACTCGCACGATTTGATTTTCATTGTTATTTTATTAATGAGGGAAAATGGTCTTTAAGTTACGCTCGGTTGGATTGATATGACATTGCTGGCTCATCAGATTTTACGTGATGGTTTTCTCAATGTCGTGTTATGGTTTAATGCTAAACGCGGAAAATAATATTCAGAGATACAGAATAATTTTACTTCGATCTGGTATCCCATAAAAGCTTATGCCCTAAATAAATGGCTTCAAGGTTCAGATTACAGCTTAAAAAGTAAATGGGCCAAACCGTCTGAGTTGCGAAGATACCTATAGGTATTTTTATCTCATTGCAAGTAGACGCCAGTACCTATTTCCTCGCCAAAAACAACTGAAAATCGATTCCAACTTATCACTCGATCCCGTTCACGGCAATTAACTCTAGTTTGTCTTTGGGCGACGCGACGAATTGATCTCGAATGGTTTTAGAGACTCCTTGCAAGGGGCGAATTACTGGGAATTTGTTTAACATAGCTACGTCATATTAAATGAAAATGTTATCTTGTAATTAGTGTATTTAATAGGTATATAAAAATTAGAAAACACAGGCGTATTAGGCGTAACGTAACAGGCATATTATTTACAAATAAAGTATCATATCTCTCATATATAGTTCCAAGAAGGAAAAAATACATTATGACTAGAGTTTAGAGTTCTCTACTTTTATTTTCAGTTTCGCACGAAGTATTATAGGACTTCAATGCTTTTACTGAGAACTTTAACCGGGGAAATACTTACCTAGTTCTAACAATATATCTACCCATTAGAGCGAAGCACATCCGTAAATAGGTATCCATGGCAACTGTACCTGGCTACAGAAACCTCCATGATATCAACTTTTTAATGAGCCCATTAAGTACATGAGTGAGATTATTACAAAAACCTTGTTAATGAGATGAGATGGAAAATGAAACTGTCGCTATTTAACTCAGAATTAATATGTGGTACCTATCTAGTCTTAATGGTCTCCATATAGGTATCTATAGACTAGGTAGCTTCTACTGGTTTCTCCCGCGTTCCCGTGGAGATCTTCAATTTTCCCAAGGTAAAAAGTAGCCGATGTGTTAATTCAGGTTGTCCATGCCAAATTTTATTAAAATCCCTTCTGCTATTTAGACGTAAAAAGGAACAATAATAAATAAATAAATATCCTGGGACATTTTTCACCCACGGCCAATCTGATTCCAAATTAAGCATCAAAGTGAGCTTGTGTTATGTAATCAGATAGCTAATATACTACATATACTACTTTTAAATACATACTTATATAGATATTTACATCCAGACACAGGACAAACAGACATATTCATGCATACAAATGTTTGTCCTGGGTGGGATTCAAACCCACGACCCGCGGCTTGAAAGTCAGGGTCACTAACCACAAAGCCAACCGGGCTGTCAAACAAACATACAAAATCATAAATTTTCGCCTATATAATATTAGGTAGTACGATGGGATTTGGGTAGGTTCTTCTAAACCATAAAAAACCTGTCTTCAAAAATTAAGTAGCGTAACGATCGAAGTATAGGTATAATTAAGTACATACCTAAACCGTTTAGTCACGCTGCTTCATTCTTGGCTAGTTCTTACTAGAGCAGAAAACTTTACTCCTCCTGCTAAGTACCTACTAACTACCTACTAAGTAACTGTTACGCAAAGGTAAACAAAAAAATAAGGAGTAGGTACCTACGTACCTAATAATCATTGAAGTTTTGTAGTACCTGTATCACGAACTGTGGACATAGTAGGTAATAGAGTAGGTAGCTGGTGACTATCTCTTAGTAAGTAAATAAGTAGGTATATAAAAAAATGTGTATTAGAAACCTTCACAGCACAGGTTAGGTATTAAGTTAAAGCCTTCATAAGATCGCTCCAGGATAACTTCATCAAGTTATTTAAAGGTTCCAAGTACCTACCTGTTATAAATTCCTACCAAGGTATATATAAATACCTACTGTATAAGCAAAATAATCATATGTGCGACTCCATATGAGAGAAAGAGATGCATAATCGCGAGAGGCTACCGCTGTGACGTCACCTTCCAATAGACTGAATTGAAAAAATAAACTGTCAAAAATTTAAAAAAAACGCCGTCGACCGCACGCACAATGGTGTCCTTTACGAAACTTTTTACGAAAAACTTTTTATTAACTCGCATGCTGCATTGCATTCTGATTCTTAACTCATAAAATATACGTATTATTTTGGTTATTTGTAACTTGTATCACGCCGTAAAGCCAGGATGGGTTTGTGTTGACCTTCGCACTTCAGATTTTACCTACTCTGAAATAAATAAACTGGGATTTGGGTATTTAACTACTTAATAATGATTACTACTTAGACCTTGTAAGTATTTGAACTACCAAAACAACTCAAACAGGTTTATAGGTTTACTTACCTGAGTCTTCTTGATTAGGTAAAACTACTAACTATGGAGAGCCGGTTACCAAAATACTAAATAGGAAGGATGATCCAGATTTTCCTAGGTATCTACTATAAATTCAAATGTATACAACTTCAATACTTATTTACCAAACATGAATGAATATAGTCAAAGTATCAAACCCCACCTGTGTAAAGAGATCCCGTGCGCGCGCAGGTAAAACACCGAAATCCCACAGGTGTACGGTATCCAGGTTCAAATCTGTGAACCTCACAGCACTGTCCACCAGATGTTCGTGTCTCACAACACTACCACACCACACAGTTTGTTTATATTACCAGCCACTTCAATGACCGTGACTGACACTGCGCATGCCCGAACAACACGCGCCTCTTTCAAAATAAGGTTATGTTAACCTGACTTCACTTCACCGGTAAACACTCCACACTAGTTTCCAACACGAATCCTATCGGAAAACTTGACACAGCGGAACTAGTTATTGTTCCCACGAGATTTTTAAACAATCAGTACGGAACCTGTGCGTGAACACTTATACGTAAACTGGGTACAATTTATGTGGTAAATGTGTGCACTGTGACCACGTTTAACATGGTTGTTAGTGACAAATTAAACGAATAGAAAAAGAAAATAAACGAAGAGTAAATTTTGCCGGGTGCGGGCGAGCGTCCGACACTCTTGCTGAGCGGTGTACTAAACGCGAGCGGGCGCGCGACCCGCCGCGCCCCGCGCCGCGCGCCCCGCGCCCCGCGCCCTGCGACCGCCCGCGCCCCTGCACACGACAACTTTAAAAAACATCTCAAGTGCATTTTAGACTTTTGACATGTCATCCCATAGTTGCCTGAATGGTATCTGTATACTAGCACTAGAGCCGGTAGTAGCTCTAGCCTTCATAGTTATCTATATTTGGAAATCGTAACTGATTTAGTGACTGAATAAATTGCGATGTTTGTCTGTTATAGCCTAGGTACACAGTTTTATTATCATTGTTATAAATATCATAGAACCTTCTTCACGCACTGTAAATCCGATTCCAAACTAACCAAAACTTTTCCTATGATAAGCAGAAGTTACTCTGCTTTTATTTTCAAAGTAAATAATAGTTATATATATATTCACTTGACACATAAATATTGCTCGGGTTTGTTTTCGATACGAGTCGAACCCACGATCAACGGCTAAAAAGCCATAGTACTATCTACAAAACTAACTGCCCAGTTAGTGTCGTCAAAATAAGTTTTGAAATGTCTAATAGATAGGTACGATCACATAGCTCGAATGTGTAGGTAAAATAATCACGAAGTATGTATCTCAAGAATAGATATGACCTTTACCTACACCAAAAACTTTATCAAAACTCTCGAAACGAATAATGCATATCCTAATAAAATAAATTACATATAAAAAAGTCAATGACCTTAAATAACATTTTGAGTGCAACTTTACCGCCACTTCATTCATTAATATTCTTCAAAGAAGAAAGTATGCAGGTGGAAGTGCAATGCAATTTATTTTTGGGACTCGACGGTGTTACCTCAAATGGCTTTCACACCCTTGTGGCTTAGTTTTAGCGAAGGGGGTGGGGTAAAGGAGGGTGGAGGGGGTGGAGACATTCAATTAATCTGACGACACGTGCGTGATGCCCCCTCCGCACCGGCTGAGGTTATCATACGATTCATTGAGTTCCGTTATTCACTTTCAATGACGATTGTATGCGATTTATTAAAATATTTGTGTTTTTTTTATTTAGGTATTAGAGGGCGATGGGCATTACGTACCTACCGATGTTGTCGGATGACGCTATAAATAAACTAGACTGACTGAGTTTTTGAAAGATTTGAAGGTTTTTTTAAACTGTTAGCATGTATGTAGATATTTTTATGGGAGTTAAAAATACAATAAAAAAAATAATTTTAATTGATGAGTCTCAGTATCAAACAATGTCTGGCTTTTAGGGCAATGACATAAAATTATTTAAAATTCTTTCAAAATATTAATGTGAAACACTAATAAAAAATCAATAAAATATTATTTATTATAAACAGTATTTTAAATATAGGTGATCATTTTAACTTTGATATTTAATAAATAAATCTGAATTTAATAAAGAATTATAAAAATGAGTGACGTTTTCCATTCCAACATTCATATTTACTTTGATATATAATTATTTAGGTATGTAAAAACATTTACCTATATACTGCTTCAACCGCATCGCTAAATCCGTACAAACGGACTGACGGACGGACGACCGCAGTCCGCTTTTAGGTTCCATAAAATGCAAAGCTAAGTTCAGCAAGATTAAAATATGGAATCTGATGTTATAAAAATGCATTTCTCTCTTGGGTCGCCAACTAGAGCTTTCATTGCAGCTTTTTGCTATACTTTGTTGAAAGTCTTTGGTGAGGATCCTACAATGAGCTTGAGTTATCTGAAAGGAAAACCATATAAGTAGGGTTATTAGCGTAATCTCAGACTAATAAGACTGTCTGACTTATACAGTCTGGCTGGCTAGCCAAAGTTGCTGCAGCATGTTTAGCATTAAAACTCTATGTGCTTATCTTCAGAATTATATTATAATAAAATAAAACAAACTAGCGTAGTACTAAGGCCATCTTAGTACATACTACACATAGGATAGTCTTGGGAACCATCTTAGGTCTGTATTGGATTTTTCTTTATTGAATTAAATTAGCCCTTAGTGAATTATGAAGCATAAATACCTATTTCCATATTTCGCTCGTAGAAAAAGGGATCATTAGATCCTGCTTTGCGCCATCCAACATAATGCCTAGCATACAATACAGCCTAGGTAGATGTTGGTACTTTTTCTTTACCGTTACGTCTCTTGTTCTTCATTTAAAATATAAAATAACATAATAGAATGATTTTTGCCCTTGGTCCACTAAATCCCTCGTCTATTAAGGATTAATTGACGAATCTTTTTGCACCTTAATATTAATCCTGTAACCATTACCACCTTTTTATAACTATTTTGTTCCCTGCAATTATTGTTCGTCAATATTCGGTTATTGTGTTTGTCGGCTTCGTCAGTGAAGACACATGTTCATTAAAATGTCATCATCATTCAACCAAGATGTGAATGAAATGATGATTGAATGAATAGAAAAATTTGAAGCTAATTTCAACGTTACAATAAAAAGTGCGTGTATTTGGAGTAACAGACCCATCATTGTTTTTTCTGCTCTAATTTTTCTCATAAATATTTGGGTCCAAACTTGAGAAGAAGCACAGTTTTATTTTTTATGCTTTTTATTTAATATTCAAATTATATAGACAAATAAAATGAATTGATTCTAAATTTTTATCTCTCACCTATAAACGCTACCCCGTAAATACTTACTCTAGGGTCTCACAACCAAGGGTCACCTGCTTAACAGTTATGGGGTCAAGTGTCGATATCCGATATGGGGACAAAAAAGACGTTGGAACCTCTTAAAATAATTCCATCCCATTCCTCTTGCACATAAAGAAAAGGGATGAGGATAGAATACTGATTCAAAATTTATACGAATAATTTTGGTGAGCTTTCTTGATTGTAACTTTAAAAACCGGTTCATATTATATGACATAAGTCTTATTTATTATAATTCTATATATTTACTGGCAAAAAAAATAACGATTGAAAATAAACAGGAATAGAAAATCAATAAAGTGAAAAAATATACCTTATTGCATATGTATTAAAGTTCTCTACCGAGCGCGATTTTAAATCACACTTACCGCTTGGCCTACTTCGGGTTTATCTGAGCTAATAAATGGTTCCCATTTCTTTCTATACCATCAGAACATTAAGTTAAGAAGTAAAAACACCATGTTTTATTGTGACCCATAAACACATAGGTATGTAAAACTGTCACAGAACGAGGCCGTTTATCACTCGTCGAGCTCGTTAACGTATTCCGCTGGTATTCACCTAATTAACCACGTTTTTCAATTAGGGGTACCGAACGAACCTAGTAACATACTCTTCTAACTTGACCTCTGGTTGAAAGTAAATCGGTCAAGTTTTATGCATGATATTCGCCTTTGTAAAGTCTCTCTCCGGAATAATTAAAAAAGTTTGAGTAATAGTTAACTACAAAAACTGTGATGATACTCGACCAGAATGATTTAACAGCTATTTGGTGATCATAGTACATACAAGCCCTGATAAATTTGGAATCAAACTGGTCGTGTGTGAAGGATATGAGATACTCGTATTTATAATAAAAATGATGATCAAATGATATTTATACAATTCTGATGCAACTTTAATGAGCCTAAAGGATGTAAAATAAATACTGGTACTTTTATAATTCCTCTAAAAATCGAGAGAACTACGGCTCTAAAACTACATATCCTATTTCAAAACATCTTCACGACTCATAAAATCGCCCTAAGTGTCCGGTGTCTCGTGTACTTGGTCTCAAGAGTTGCATAAAATGAACATAAATTATCAATCGGAACCCTCATTAAATAAGGAGTCGTTTTCGTTATACGATACATAGTCAATCGTAAAAAATGATATTAGTGTCAGTGTAGTATCTAGCCACACACCAATCCGATGATCAACTAAGGATAGCTTCTACTATGTCAGATAGCTGATTAGCTGATACTGAAACATAACATATACGTACTGGTATAAATTGGTAAACACCAGAGCAATTAATTTATATTTGTCTTACATTTGTTTATTTTGAGTTCTCAATATTTCGGCGCAGTTTCATGCGTCATGATCATGCAAAATGCAGTGAACGCAAAAATGAGTGTGGCTGTTTTGTTTACGTTCTATTCATGTTTGAATAATCGAGAGTATTTTTAACATAAGCCAAAAATGCACTTTAGGTAAATTGCGTTTCAGTATATAAATCATACAATTTACGTCTGCTGGTAATCCTAGCGTAGACTAAATTGTCTAAGCTTCAATATCATGGAATTTCATAAAGTAGAAACTTATATTGCATGATTGAAAAATCACAGCGAAATACAATTTACTATGATTACTCTCCGCAATGAAACGAATTGCGAGCTATAATGATTTCTCAGTAATTTGACGTAACAATTTTCTTCGATTGGAGTGTCGACTTCAGGTTAATATCTGTTCACCGTTTCCCATAACTTGTTCATGAAGTTGTGTGCGCCCTCGAGCAAACTCTCCAACAATCTTGAGAACAAGAAATGGAAAACAACGTGGAAGTGGTACGTTGTGACAACTACAACTCTAGTGGTAGAGTTGTCCACAGATAGATGGCGCTCATAGGGACACATGATACACACATAAACAAATTCCATAGCGCAATAAATATAAATCTACATTATATTATAAACACCATATAGCAACAGTCGTCTTATAGATATAAAGTTTACTTTGATGCCCATGATTTGAATTACATACAGTTTGCTATGCCAGAGCAGTGTCCTCTGACTATACCATTTAACCTATTTATTACCTAGTACCTCATCTTTGTCGTAGTTATGGCAAACTTACTCGACTGGAATTTTGCTCCACGCGCTCATAAGATAATAATTTACCGAAATACTAACATGAGCGCCCCGCCCACATTGCACTTCCACTTGTTTTTATTCGTCCATGCATAAGAACGCAAGAGTGTTGGAAGTTGGAACCTATAAATTATTTAGGTTACGTACTAAGTTTAAGCGGGTTTACGCACCAATAAATAATCCTTGTATAGGTATTTCACTATGAACAAACTTAATTTATATCCATAATTCAATTACATGCCACGAAGTACCTACTTTTAGTTTGAATCCCGACAGGGATACGTCACGAACAAAATTGGATAACATTGTAAAGATTTGCAAGTTTCTATATGGGTACCATTTATGGTAGTAATTCTGCCTACAATAAAAGGAATATTATGTAAAATATAAGCACGTAGGTTGGCATTGGTAATGCAAATTTTGTGGCCATTTAGACTTGATATTATTGCTAGCTTTTTCCACGCCTCCCTCTGCATAAAACACGCAACTTCGCTTTGTTGCAATTTTGCAAAACATATCAAAATTATTTCCTTCAAGTTCTTAAAGATGGAAGATAGAGTTAAACAAGACATTTTAAACACAATGCTCTCAAATCAATAACAATACATTACAAACGCATGTAAATTCACATACAAGATAACTGTATTCAATACGAACCGTGTTTATTCAAACATTTCTCTGATCAATGCATGACTGTATCTTGAGAGCTTGTTCGCGTCACACCATCTTTGTCTTGAGCGTGATGAATAAAACATTACAGAGCATCATGTGGGTATGACCAACTTATATAGACCATCCCCCTGAAGAAATTATGGTTCTGTAAGGGTCAGATTAGACTGGCCCTAGAAAGATTCCTTTGGAATGTAAAAGCCGGGTACGAATTGGGCCTTGAAGGGTACATTATTGTCTGCTAAGTTATTGGGTGCAGAGCGTAGTAGGTGGACTGTTGAAGGAGCACGTGTCCAGATTTAATATTAAAAATATACAATGTGTATCCATAGAATACATTATGTAATATTTTTTAGGCGCAAGCCCTCACTACTCAAGCGTTGATGATTCTGAGCGACCGATTTTTGACGATCGTTTTCGTTGAAGTAATAAAATTATTTTTAAAATAATAATATTTGAAACATATCCTATATTTTATCAAGGTATTTTTTATTGTTATCCTACATCTTATTTCTTTCGTTCGTGATATGGCAGTACATTGCTACGAGTAGGTATGTTATAAGACAGCAGAAGAGGTCTTTGATATTTTTACCTTCTACACTTAGTACCTCTTCTGTACCATGAATCAAACAACAACACATATTGTCACTTTAGAAAATGTGCCAAAACCAAGCATATACGAAGTTTAGAATGTAGTAACGAACGTAATAAAATAGTTGTAAAACGTAGATTGTACGAGCAAAGCTGTTCATGGCAGACTTTGTTGCGACTTCAAAAACAGCTTTACGACTTATTGTATTCACAAGTTTTATTTTTCGTTACTTCTCAAAGGATTTGTTGGCTTAAAAGTTTATGTCAGAAAGTTTTTACTGTAGTATAACATCTGGATAATAGTGTTTTCTATATAAACCTGTAAGTAGACATATTTTTAAATATTTTTAAAACGACTGCCGTGCTGATTTTAATGTACACGTACCCTAAAATATAAAATATATCAATGGGAAAAGCTTTAAAGCTTTTCCAAAATTCCATTTCCATCCATTGTTTGGGGTCCCTGTCATGGTCAATCCGCAATTCCATGTTAAGTGGTAGGTACGCGTAACAAAGCATTGTTCAGTCGATGACAAACGCTGGCTCCTGACAGACTACTGATTCGCAAAGCTCACAATAAACTTACGGAACGTGGGGGGGGAGATTAAAAATCGAGCGACTCGCAGACACAATGAAAATGTTTTTTCACAGGCCCCTTTCAGTCGTGCGCTTTGTTTGTGAAAACGAAGTTCGCAGTTTTTCCGTCTATATACGCTTCATCGCTATTTTCTCCGGGGAAAATAGCGCGTAATGAATATGCAACCCCCATTTCTGATGCATTCGAGCACCGTGCTGTTGATTTGGGCAATAATGCCGAGCGACACCGACACGTATGTCCGGGAATATGGGACGCATTTTCCATAAGTATTATATGAATGAACACTTATCAATCAATACTTACACTGATAAAATCGACAGATCCAGTCTAAATGACTGACCGATAAATTTCGTTGCAAAATGATTTTGTCATGAGCACTAAGTACCTACTGATTTTCTTTGAGTCACAAATTTACTTATCTATGCTGAGAAGTATAATGGAAATAAACTTAAGTTACTACATTTCATTTAATCATGACTCATCATTAAATTAATGTGTGTACAATTTTGTATTAGATATGTCATGTCATGCGTCATCTTCGTATATTTTTTATCTGTTAACTAATAGTCATCATATCATCATATCAGCCGTAGGACGTCCACTGCTGAACATAGGCCTCCCCCATCGACTTCCATGCAGACCGGTTGTAGGTTGCCTGCATCCAGCGGGTTCCTGCGACCCTTATCAGATCGTCGGTCCACCTTGTGGGTGGACGCCCTACGCTGCGCTTGCCGGTGCGTGGTCTCCACTCGAGAACTCGTCTGCCCCAACGGCCATCGGTTCTACGAGCTATGTGCCCCGCCCACTGCCACTTCAGCTTGCTTTTTTTTTTTTTTTTTTTTAAATAAAATGAGCTTACGTTTGGCTTCAGACACGCTCTGGCATGAGCGACGTCGAAGCCTAAGATGTAACACGCTTGCCCAGAAAATGCCTATTCACTCTAGCCTTGAAAGAAACCAGATTGTAAGAGTCAGGAAAAATAGACGCCGGGAGCATATTCCACTCCTTTGCAGTTCGCATAATGAATGAGGAAGCGAAACGTTGTGTCCGAATATGCGGGATGTCAACTACGTAAGGGTGGAACCTCTCCCGGCCTCTAGCAGTTCGGTGGAAAAAAGGTGATGGTGGAATCAGGTCAAACAGTTCCCTCGCACACTCCCCAAAATATAATCTATAGAAGACCGAGAGGCAAGCAACCTTCCGGCGATGAGCCAGGCTTGTGAGTTTTGCCTTAACTAGCTTATCATTGCCAACAAGTCTCCTAGCGCGACGGTCTATAGAATCAAGCGCATCAAGTTGGTACTTGGCAGATCCGTCCCAGAGGTGGCAGCAGTACTCCATGCACGACCTGACCTGTGCTTTGTACAGTTGCAGTAGTTGCTCAGGTGTGAAGTACCGCTTAACCTTAGAGAGGACCCCAAGTTTTCTGGCAGCTGTTGTCGCTTTGGACTCGATAAAACTACCGAAGTTTAGCTTGGCTGTTATGGTCATACCTAGGAGATCTAGTTGGTCATCGATCTTCAAGAAAACATCCTGGAAAGTAGGATACAGAGAAAAAGCCCTCTTTTTCGCAGTGAATAGACACGCCTGTGTCTTGGAAGCGTTGAACTTGACGAGATTGGCATCGCCCCATTCTGAAACTGCCTTTAAGGTCAAGTCCAGACGTTCAATCATGGCCTCTCTCAGATGTCGGGTTTCCTCACTAGTGGCTCGTGCACCTGAAAAATATCTCTCCGAAACCGTGCTGTCGTCTGCATACCCAAAGATACCGGGCCTTAGCAGATCGTTAATATGCAGCAGGAATAACGTTGCGGAGAGAACTGATCCCTGAGGAACTCCGGCATTTATTGCCAATTGGTCTGACGAGCATCCATCTACGACTACTCGAATAGACCGCTCACTCAAGAAATCTGATATCCAGGCACACAAGTCACTAGGGATTCCGTATGAAGGAAGCTTGCCCAAGAGGCTATCATGCCAGACCTTATCAAAAGCCTTGGAGATATCAAGGGAGACGGCAAGAGCCTCCCCACATCTCTCAATTGCTTCGCTCCAAAGGTGAGTGGCATACACAAGAAGATCCCCAGTGGACCGTTTCTGACGGAAACCATATTGCCGGTCACTGAGGAGGTCGTTATCCTCAAGGTATGCCAGAAGCCTCCGATTCAATACACGCTCCATTATCTTACAGAGGACAGAGGTGATCGCAATCGGGCGATAGTTGGCAGGGTCGGCACGGCTGCCTTTTTTGGGCACAGGTTGTACGTTCGCGAGCTTCCAGGCTTTGGGAACTTGACCCGTTTTAAGAGAGAGGCGATACAGGCGTGTCAATATAGGGGAAAGTTCTGGTGCACAGTTGCGTAGGACAATAGCTGGAATACCATCAGGACCGCTGGCCTTGTTTACGTCCAGAGTGCGAAGTTCCCTTAATACCTCTTTTTGCCGAATTCGAACAATCGGCATTTGACACTCGCAAGCGGCTAGGGTTGGCAGTTGTCGTGTACTTGCATCCTGACGTGAGTTTTCTGCAAACAATGACGCAAACAAATTTGCCTTCGCAACAGCGGTTTGGGCCAGCGACCCGTCAGGCTTCAGCAACGGCGCTTATCCGCTTAGCTATGTCCGCTGGGCTATGTCGGCGACTTTCGTTCGTCTACGGACCTCCTCATTCCTGATTCGATCTCGTAGAGAAACACCGAGCATAGCCCTCTCCATAGCTCGCTGTGTGACCTTGAGCTTTCTTATGAGGCCCATAGTGAAAGACCACGTTTCGGAGCCATAGGTGATCACTGGTAACACACACTGGTTAAAGACTTTCGTCTTTAGGCAGTGAGGAACTAATAGTAACTGAGTTTATTTTTTATTATTAAGTATTGCTGATTTTATTGAAACGTCTCAGGGCTACTCAAAATAGTAGGTAGTAATGTATTATGCAATTATGCAGACAAAAAAATACCAATAGTTCTACAAAAAATTGCATGTTAATTTGATATTGTATGGTTTTCAACCTTTTTGTCGTGAGTGTCGTGACCATCAAGAACAGTACCAACTTGGAATATATTTTTTTAAATTAATATCCATATTGCATGTTTCAGGCTACCATTTATCAAGTCAAGTAGCGGTCGAAAGTCAGGAAAGCTTAGAACCTTAGAAGCTTAGAAAAAGCGCCATGAAAATAAATCCAAATTTATTATTATTATTATTTCTAAGCATCAGAGACAGAGTAAAGATCAATGCATCGGTTATATTAAGTAAGTGCCTACGTGACTCGCGATTATAAAATATAGTTAGCGATAAAAATACAATTTTATACGATATAATGACAAAAAATACTTGCAAAAATCAAATCGCATTCAATAGTTTAGGTCTTAGAAGGACAATGTATCAAGGTTAGCAAATAGTTTTTGAATTTATCCTCATATTTTTCCACTTCATATGTTGAAGTCTAGTTCAAACAATAAAGTCGGTAGAAAACTTTTAAGTAAATTAAAACGCATAAACGTTTCAAGAACTAAGTTTCACCCAGTGGCACTCATTCTGAAAGTTATGAATAAAACATGTCGGCAATTCTTAGTACGAGGCTATCTGTCTGCCGGTACCCATCCATTATAGTAGGTGTTATTGTGCTTTTTACCTCTCGGTTTCCTTATTCGACTCCCTAAAGGGCCATTGAAAAAGGCTTGCTTGGCTGTACAGGTACCTTACCTTGCGAGTTTTTTTTTATTATAATGATATTGAATGGATCACGGAGTTTATAGTCGAAGTTCACGTTTGGATGGTTTTGAATTTGGAATGTAAAGTTATTATGGTACATACTGTCTACACTACTGTTAAAGTTTGGATAAAATGGGTGATCTCTGAAACTGCATAGTGTACATATCCGAAAAAAACTATAGAAAGTAACATTTCCTAAATGACATAGGCAATCTAGGGAAACATTGAATATCCGGAAACGGTTGGACGATAAAAAAATGTTATTTTGTAAGTTTGCATTGTACAAAGAAATAAGGAGGGAAACAGTTAAATAAATTTATGTTTACTTTTTTAATGACACTTTTAAACTTAAATTAACAAAGTATAAGTAAAATGTTTAGTGACATTAATAGGTTTGTTATTTTTACAAATCAGGAGTCTGAACCAAATCAGCCTATGCTTAAAGTTTATTAACATTAGGATCGATACTTTTAAAATTACCAGGAACTTCGTTATGTGTTGCTTATGCAAATAAAAATATTAAGGTGTCATTTGTCTCATGGCATCTAAACACATCGACTGCTGGCAAATTGAATTATTTACGTTTCACAACATCCCCTCACCATTTCAATTAGGGTACGAGGAAGAATGTCGTGCGAGGATATACCCGAGACACGACTCGAGTAACGTGAACCGTAGGTGTAATTATTACAAAATATTGCACGGATCCCCGATATAAACGTAGAATGGGAACTTTATGGATTTCCTCGGATTGTATTGTTTACTCTCTTTTTGTGATCTATTTAAATCTTACAATGTGACTAAGGTTATGATAAATAATAAATAATATAATAAATAAATATCCTGGGACATTTTTTTCACTCACGGCCAATCTGATTCCAAATTAAGCATCAAAGTGAGCTTGTGTTATGGTAACCAGATAGCTGATATACTGCATATACTACTTTTAAATACATACTTATATAGATATAAATGAGAATATTGTTGAGTATGCCGTAAATAGATGAAAACGCGGATTACAACAAGTAGGTATGTAGCATGTAGTAGGTACTAGATATATGAATGACGTACCTTAGTAAATCTAGATTAGTATGTCTAATGCAAAGTTTCCTTTAAAGCTCAAATTCTTTGTAAAATTCCATGCCACGGGACATAGTACATTTAGTCGCCACTACAAATGAGCTATCGTTGCTTTAAACTTCAAAATGGTATTATCACGATACGATAATCCAATAGATCAAACAGATATATCAATATCTAAGCTAAAAGATACATAAATATATAAGAAGTGACGAATCTGGTGAACAAAATAGTACCTCGATTTTCCCATTTAGGTACCTAAGCTCAAAACAGAACAACAATAAATTACATGGGTAGGTTTAAAGTGTTTAAACCATAGTCTAGATTTAGTCTAACCTAACAGCCGCAGTACGTGACAATATTCTATATTCTATTTCTCATGCAAAACGTACGTATGTAGTAATTACTAGGTGAACTCGGTAAAACAATGTCACTGGACGGACATTGCATAACTTTACTGTTGCTTTTCCTGCATTGTTCCACATTACTTTGTATGAGAATGTGGGTCACCTTTGTATTTTTTTTTATAATTCATACCGGCTTGGGTACGAAGTCTTTTGAACCTAGGATTGTAACATTGTTTTGAGCGTCGGTAGGCTGTGTTACTGTGAACGCCAAAGCTTGTAAATTTTTTTTTCGATATCCTTTTAAAGAACTAAAAGGTCGGCAACATGTCGGCTACTCCCTGGTATTGCGGACGTCTATAGGCGGCGGTCACCGCTTACCATCAGATGGATCGTCTGCCTGCTTGACAACCTATCGACGTTAAAAAGCAATTAATGAGCAAATAATGAGTTTAGGATTACTTAGGTTCCTATTACTCAATCATGCAAGAACGACTGTCTGTAGGGATCAGAATTAAATTTGACTAAGAGCATATATTCTAGAGCATATATTATTATTTTATATATTCATATGTTATATATGCTACTTTATTGTCCAGAAAAGGTGATACCCTAAAATTGTGGGTCCAACCACAGGGCAGAAACAAGTAGGTACCCAACTAACATTTTGGTAATAAGAATAAGGGCTACATGAGCTGCTTAAGAGGATTTTTGTAACCCAAGGTTCTGTAAAGGCACTAACAACTAGGTGATAAAGCGTTCTGTAACTCTCTTATAACCCTGATTTGGGCCTGTTCGTACGAGAGCTTGAGGCTATTTAATGGTTATAGAGAGTGATAAATAAGTGTTTATTAAGAGTTAGAACAGTGCTACAGTAGCAGTGACTACCACTTCAAGTGTTTTATAAGCTATACACAGGGTATAACTGCAAGCTAAAGTAGTAAACAAGTTATGGAAACCACTTAAATTACTTTTTTGGTAGCAATAAATTTCACCGAAAGCGCTAAATATTTATACTGTTTCGCAGAGTTTTACGTTCTTGTTAGAGTCAATAGTGATAGTATTTTATAGCACGCATTCATGTCATGGCGTTTTAATAAAATAATTAAGGTAAGTACCTAAAGTGTTTAAGATTACTGTGTGTTATAGGGATTTAATCACATGCGGCGGTAAGTTTACGGTAACAATATATACTAGTTCTCATCTCATTTTTGAAGCGCCCTAAAAATAAACTACTTTTGATGATTAAATGATGTAAAAAAATACTGCCAGAATTTATTTTTTTCTTTATTTATCTTATTTATCAATTCCTGGAGCCTCCTTAAGATATTTTAATTGAAAATTATGAACAACGTAAGTAAATAATTGGACTAGGAACATTGCAATAAGGTTTTTCTTTCACAATTTTATAGTAGGTATATCTTTATTAAATGGCGTCTTAGTTCTAATTACTTAAGCATCCTGATATCTCTGTTATTCCTCCCGTAGTGATTAAATACTGATACTAAGGTGGATTGCAGAATCTAGCTCTATAGGACTTATAATAAACACTTCTAAGATCCTTATAGCTTTCTTAGTAACTCTTAAGACTCGACAAAACTCGTTAGGTGATATAAAGTATTTGTCTAACTCTTTTTAAGAATACCAGTTGATAGTAAGTGTTAGTAGACACCTGAGTATCACTCAGAGTGTTTAATACTTCTTGAAGCTATTAGAGTAAGACTTCAGGTGTTACAAGACCTTTCACTACCCCAGTAGTCGAACATCACCCGTTAGTAAGTGTTAGTAGACACCTTACAATTGCTTTAATAGGTTTGTGCAACTAAAAGCTATAAGAATAAGTTATACAATGGTTACGATAAACTCCATACTACCGCCTTGATTTATATTTTTTTTATTTATTACTCTTATTCCTCTGGAAGGTTTAATTATTCATAACTAACCCTACTGTAGAGTCGAAGGTTGCTATCGGAGTTCTTATATACCTTAAATAACAGTAAGAGCTCTAAAAAAGGCTGCCGCAAGCACTAAAATGTTTGTTGGGTAGGTATTATAACTGCGGCTAACATGAAGGATCACTTTATAAATACTAAGTTAGCGTTAAAAGGTTACATTGCATCATCATTTAATCACTTACTAAGAACTATAGTTTATATACAATTCCACTTAATACAAGGCGCTAAATGAATAAACAAACACTTCAACATAACCTGTCATCCATCATCAGTTACTTCACATAATTATAGAGGAATTCACACTGATATAATAATACGTAGATAAATTGGATATATAGATTCTTTATATTGTTCTATTTGAAAATAAAAACTTTGTCACTGTTCATCCTTTATAGGTACGTGAGATATTTATTATTTTCAATCTAGATATAGATATTATACTATTAATAATTAATTATTTATGGGACATTCTGTACAAACAGATAAACAACTATATATACGGTTAGTTTTAACTATGGCAACCAGATAGTTAATATACTTCTTATACATCGGATATAGATATTTAATACCCCTAATGTACAGAACAAATATATGTAGCCGCACATAAATGCGTGGGAATAACACCCACGACCAGCGGCTAGAACACCGGCCAAGATGCAGCTTTAGTTTGCTTATAATTCCCGCTCTCAATATTAATTTCAAAGATAGAGAAGTATTAAAAACACAAATGATGATTAAACGCAACCGGTTAGCATTTAAAACCTGCTCTCAGCGCTATCATAAAAAATATAAATAAATCTTCGTTAACTTTTATTTATATCTAAGTATTGATTAATATTTATTGGAGTCGGTGGAGAATTCGCGGGACAGGCTAATTTACGGCGGCGGCGGCTGCGGACCCGACAATACGATACCTTATTTACGATTAAATAAAATACGATCATTGGATTATTGATAAAAGTATTCTACGTTTATTATTATTGCTGTCCCTTTCTAATAGGGGTGGAAGCGTTATAATAAGTGAGTAATTCGAATTGCGTTATTTGCGTTTGTTGCACCGACCGCCGGAGTGATAGAAGCATAGCAACCCTAGGATTATGTCTCGATGTACTCTATAATATCGACTTTTATTGTTTGAAATTTGTAATAGTTCAAAAGAGTTTTGTTTTACAACATAATTTTACATTGGGGTCTTTAAATAATCTTATCAAATGAGAACTAATTATAACTACAATCTTCGATCATTTTATATACTTATTAATATTAATATATAACCTTGTTATCCCAAATGAATACACTATGAGTTTCTGGGGGAAATAAAATTAGTTTGCACAAAAATAGCATTGGCTACTCATAAAGCTTACCAACAAAAATATATCAATTCCTTCGAAACGAATATACCTAAAGGCAGTAATGAAATTCAAGTATAGAGATTTATGAGGTCACGCCCACTCGATGATATAAATACCAACCAATAAGAACCATGTCTTGTAGATTAAGTATTGAGGCTTCCTTTTCGTATATTTCCAGGAAAAGCTCAATAAACACCCTATTTTTAATGAAAATGTTTTATTGAGCAAATAAATATCCTGGGACATTTTTAGCACAGCTATTGCTATGCAATATATCTATATAGATACTTTTGAATGCTCAGTAAATTTATGTCTTGAAGCCAGTTAACTGGCAGACGGTCCACCTAAAGGGCCTGAGACATGAAATATGTTATGAAGACATCAATATGTAGATATGTTTTCAATCAGGCTCCTTACTACTGCAACTCAAATACAAATGCAAAAACATACCAAATATGCTCTACAATTGGAATAGCTAATATTTATAGTACACAGTTTTTCAATCAACCAATATGGTATTAGATACCAAAAGATCGGAATACTTTACGACAATTTTGTGGTAGACAGTGGAAATTCGCTCTGCACAAATCTCAAATTAACCCCAAAATTAATTCACCATAAAATGAAGTAGAATTCATCAATGGCCAAAGGCGGTTGTTAACGTGAATACGTGAATGACTAACGATGGTAGAAACTAGAAACTCTGAAAGGTATTGCAATTATAGCCAAGTTTCAGACGGCCGAACTTGTTCGCAATTTCGCGCGGCTAATTGATCGAATCTATTATTCAATGATGGAACTTCTGGGTGTACTGTTTCCCGCTGTCACGTGTCGACGAATAAATCGCTCGGTGTAAACCGATGACAATGTATCGATATCGAGTCTTCCTGGTACCGTTCCTTCCTACCCTACGGCCTGCAAGGGTCTGTGAATGGTAGATTGACGATGTTTCATCACCGCCTATATATGGTCTCTTGCGACCAAGAGAATGAAATTCCGAACATTCTATCTATACTATGTAATAAAAATATTATTTAATGAGGAAATATTAGATTTTTTAGTTTATTTGTTTGTTATGAATAGGCCTCGAAACTACTGGACTGATTTGAATAATACATACACTAATAAAAAGCTACGTTATTTGTAGGCTAAATTATATCGCTGTACGCTGTGCCTACATTTATGGAAACCACGCGTTTAAAGCTGTGGGGCGGAAACTAGGTTTTATATAGTCACTTACCACCGAATTAGCATCGCCTTATAACAATAGTAGTGTTTACAAACATTTAGTCTGACCTATTTCTAATTGGACATTGTCTTAATTACACCAGTTCTTACCTTGGCTCTTCTAAGAATCAACAGTCTTAGTTGAGGAAGTTATTAATCTACCAATTAAGGTCAGTTTACATTTTCAAAATAAGTCGCACAGTTGTCTATACATAAAATTCTATTTATCAATATATTGAATATAACTTTTCATGAGTTAAATTTGTTATTCTTATAGTTCTCTCTTTTCAGAACGATATACTTACATTTATTTATACGAACATCCAACCACACATACCTACATCCTTTAAAAAGTATTGAAAAACGTATAGTAATATGTAGCGTGTGATATAATGAGGCACTATAAAAAGAAAATCACAGCCTCAACAACAGTCAAAACTGAATAATAATCAAAACAAGAGCTATCGCAATGGCATGAGTATTCAAGTACAAGAAGTATTTGCGATACGCATGTACGAGAACGCAGTTACAGACAGTTGTTCCCGATCAACTTTGTTCAATAATGAACATCCGATGCGAAGTTTATCCGGCGTGGTCTACTCCACATCCGCTTTCAACCGGCTCTTGCATTATAAAAAAAAATCCATTAGCACCGACCCGGTTCTGTCTATCCACCTTTGAATCTATCGTTTCAGAAAATGAGAGGCTTTCGTATCCATTAGGATTATCTATTGTAGCGAATTGTTTACGGCTTCGGTCCCACGTTCACAAAAAAGTTCGTCTACCTACAGATTTTTGTTTTTACACCGACAATGCTTTAAGCTGTGCATTTACAGGGGATTTTTCGGGCTCCGATATTTACTGTGTTCGTTTATCACAGTGACGTCATCAGGCTGATTATCTGATGACGTCACTGTAAGTTAATTCGCTGAGTTTTCACGTATTTCAGGATGCATGAAATTTTGGAGATTTTATGTATGACACAATAATAGATAGAATATATTTTTACACAACTGGAATAATATGCGCTAAAAGCTTAAGCTGTAGCTTGCAACAGATTTAAGCTTTGTCACGACTATAAAAAACACTTTTTTTTTACTAGATTTATGTATTCACAAGCAGAATGATGTCGTCCAAGAATTTATGTCGGACATTTTTTTATATGATGTAACGTCATTCTTAGATCACCGCCTCCTATACACATTCACAATTGTTGAGAGACGGATGGTAAGACCTCGACTTCTATATAATTCTATACTTTAATTATGTGGTACCTATATGACACAAAGAGTGTTTGCAACATAGGTTTATATGGTAGAAATGCAACAAAATTTAATTAGTGACGTACTGGCAACCTTGGGCGACTACGCGGAGCGTAAGCTTTGTCATGTAACTTTGTTGGTGTTCGGATACACGCTAGAGGGGTGGTATTATATTTTGTTTGTTTATTATTTTTTTAAATCGAAGTGGTAATGTGTACGATTATTGTTATTATAGTGATATAGGAATTAATTTAATTCTATGCTCTGCTTTGTAATTCTATTGCACAATGGCTGGGAAAAAATATATAACTACTTATATTTCGAATAGCATAACTAGGGTCTAACACGTCTAGCCTATCTATCTACAACATACTTTATACTTCTACAGGTAGGTTGGTAAGATAAAATGTTTCTTAATAACCAAATACTTCTTTAATAAACATTTTATTTAGACATAGTAATATACTTTTTAAGATCTTTTTTGGATGCATATTCGAACGCGAGCCGAAGTTTTCCGAAGGTAACCGCGAATAAGACGGGCTTATAGTTACATTTGTTGAGCGCTCAAACGCCCTCTGTCCCGGAGAGTGGCAAACTTCTAGACAACACTTTAATTGAAATGTATTTACTTATTTTGCATTGTTAACAATAGCTTTTTATGATAATCAACCGGAAATTAAGACGAAACACTGTTTCATTCAAATGGAGCAACAATTAATTCTAGGGTTAAGGTGTAATAGAATGATTTTTACGAATAATCTTAAACATTCTGATTCTGGCATTTAAAATTTTAATTGTTCTGCTTATAGTTCAACGAAACGAAATAATATACTTACAGTTGTCTCACCAGATTACCCATATTTAGATATTTCATTAACCGAAGGACTTATTTATTTAAATAGCTGAATATTAATGAAATTAGTACCTATTATATTTATTACACGCGTGTCAACCTCGAGTTGAGTAGAAGATATATGATTTTGAGAAGATTTATTAGATTTCATAATCCGTAAGTGACCACGGAATCGTGACTTATTCATAAAATGTCACAATAAAACATTAATTTATTATACGTGTTGATGAATTTATAAAAAACCGGATATTTCGGCTTAACACAAAATGTATGATTTTTTATTTAAATTAAACGTAATAAAAATTGTAGAATATAGAAAAAAACATACATACTTATGAAAGTGTAGGCAATATATCACAAATGTTTACGACTTCTCTGAATGTGGTTGGTTGGTTTAAAAAAAACAAGCCAATTTAATTGTAAGTTGTCGGCTTTATATCTATATAAATAAGTAGTTGATTTTCTTGAAGCTGATAGTGTTTGTATGTTGGACAATATTTTTGCACAAATTTCAAAAACTATTTAACTGATAGATAGCTAAACTATTTCAGACTGGTTATAAAATTGTGTGAAATATATCTGATGGAATATAGATTCTCATGAGAATGGGGAAGGCGAGAACTGATAAAAATCTCTTGCGCACACGTGTAAATACATAATAGAATGTTAAACGGTGCAAGTATTTATTAGTTTTCACCAATGCGGTGTTGACATACATACAAATAGAAATAGCTATTTATACAAGTCAAGCATGCATTGTATTTAGCACGCTGAGTAAATTCACGCACAAAATATTTCCCGTTTTCACTGAATTAGATCGCGTACAAGTTTATTCTTGTGAATCTTTACTCACAGTCACTATAATATAAACATTTTACAGAATGATTTATTATTATTATTTGTTTATATACAACTAGCTGCCTCTAATTTTTTGCTATCTGTTCGTATTTATTTGGATAATAACGATTGTGGTGACCCCTTTCCTTATTATATTTTACTAGCTGCCTCCGCGCTGCTCTACCCGCGTAGTTCCCGTTCCCGAGGGAATACAGGGATAAAATATAGCCTATGTTACACGTGGATAATGTAGCTTTCGAATGGTGAAAGATGGTGAGTTTAAAAAACGGTACAGTAGTTTTTGAGCCTATTCATTACAACCAAACAAACAAAGGTTTCCTCTTTATAATATTATATATTATAATGTAGACTAAGAAATTAAAGTCAGGCAAAAATATGGCATACCAGTCCCTGATTAACCTACGTTCCGGATGGAGCTTTAATGTTCTCATAAATGGGTACGTCCCAAAACATATTCTATAGTCAAGCTAGGTTTCTTCTAAATCTTTCAGGCGCATTAAAACAGAAGCAAACATCCATGTTTCACATTTAGTGATCAAATGGCTGTAACATACGGACAGATATGTCGAAATTATAATGGTTTTTACATAATAGATATGGAATAACTCTTACAGTAGGTACTCGCGGTAATGCTCACAAAGGACGATCAATAGGCACAAGTTTTTTTCACACCCAGAGTAGGTTTATTATGTAGGTTATGGAGCGCCATCTTATTTATCGTGTGAAAGGTGACGTCATATATTTAGATCAGCATTCTATTCACTCGCTATACCAATTTCGCGAGCAATATCTTTGAATAATGCCCCATCGGATGGAGTAGAGAGATTCTTTGAAAAACACCCATGCATGCATACATATCACAAGCTCTGCTTAGTTTGGAATCAGATTGGCCGTGTGTGGAAAATGTCCCAGGATATTTATTATATTTATTATTATTATTTATACATATTATTGGGTTTAGAATAGTGTAAAGTATATTTGACAAAGTAAAATAATATAGGTATAAAATAAATATTCTGGTATCGTTTTCTGAAATGTGCTGTCTGATTAGTTTAAACTAGATCTAGATACAAACAATGATGCCCTGGGTAGAAATCGAACCCAAAGCTCACTCCGACTCGGCTTTTAATAAGGGCCGGTAACAATAAAATTTATATTTTCTCCCATTAGGACCGAAAAAGCATGAGGTCTAGTATTCAAGTCTATATAGTCTAAAAACTTCTATAATAATTCGATTGTATATCTCATATTGGAATGTCATTACTTTATCGAACGCCGTTCTATGTTTCTAAAGCAGCTATGTTAATTAACTAGCACTATGTAATTGTAGCAAAAAGTAGGTAGTTAGAATCGGATTAAACCAATTTCCTTTGTTCGACAAACGGGAGCCGTAACTCGAGCACACTCTATTTTCTGAAAAGTCGCATGTTGCCAAACATGTTAATTACGATACGAGACAATAATTAAATACAAATTAAACGGTGCCAAAGAAGTAATTACCAATGAGACGTGATCAAGCGACAATAAATATTTAAAAACTTAATGGTGGCCATCCCATTTATAATGTACACCGGGATCACTAAAGAATTCATGGGAACAAAGCCAATTGAGCCCGGACACGTGAATCCTCGCATTACAAAAGAAAAAGTAATTATTTACACCGGCTTTATTTTGTATTATTGTGTTGTAAAATTAATTGACAATAACAGGGGATTTTGGTAATCCGAATGAAATCCTAACATTGTCTTTCTTAGTATGATTTCATTATAAAAAGGCTAACATTTTCATGAACACTTTTCAGAATAAGGTACCTACTTACCTACCTGAAATATCTGGACCAGAACGAAGCTCATATCGGAAAAAGTAGTTTAAAAAGTAATAATGTCAGTCAACTAGGTATCCTATTATTATAATATTATTCAATTTGTTACACAAACATTACAGAGTTCACTTTAATTAATTACAGTTAACATTTGTAATGAAGTTGCCATTTGCCTGTAATTGTATAGATTAATGCGTTGTTCAACCGATATTTAGTGGTTTGTTTGTTGTAACATGTTCAATAGATATTAAATTACCTTTTGGGACGTTAAATATAATATTATTGTATTGTAAATATTGTTTTGTTTATGACATATTTTAGATGATGATGTATAATATAATGAAACGAAAATGATTTTAAATTGAATTAACTTTCTAACGAAATGACTAGGTCATTAAATTACAGAATATTCATGTCATAAAAGTCTAAAAGCTTAACAAAAATAGGTAATATGTCCAATATTGAAGATTAATACTTTTAAGAAATTGAGGTATTTAGGTATAATGTTACCATCTTGAAAATACTTAAGGTAAATTAGGAGGAATCACAGCATACTAAAGGTCTGATTTTGGTGCCCATAAATATTTGTAAAATGTCAATTACAGCCTACCTACAGATGGGATAGCTTCGCTAGTGTTGGGAAAATTTATATGTTTATTTACTCGAGTACACATTTGCTTCTTTTCTATTCCAAAAATGTATGTGGTTAACGACTCTGACTTACAAGCCCCTGGTCGTAGGTCCGATTCCCAGGATGTGTGCATGAATATGATTTATTCTGTGGCTTGGCGTAAATAGCTATAGAAATATTTTTTTGTAGTAAGTAAGTATATTAAATCGGCTACATGCCCCCTTATTGTGTAACTCTCTCTCTCTCTTTCTCGCAGTTGTCCTCTAAGCTGATTTCATATTACATTGGCGGCCCCACGACCATTGTCTCCCTCTACGCGCTCACCAAACCGTCAATTATGAAATTTTCTCGGTGGACAACTGCAAGAAAGAGAGAGAGAGTTACAGAATAAGGGGGATGGACACCTCGTGCTGAGGTAATTTGAAATCCAATTGACCATGTGTAAAAATGTCCCTAATTATTATTATTATGTAAATAAAATAAAAACATTAAGCGCTTCATCCACCTCAACCTAACTCGAGTAAACTTGATGGTAGGCGCAACACTAGCTCCTAAGTAATTGGTCGCCGCTGGGACACAGAGACACCTGTGTCCTTCAGTTCTATTACTTTACTGATATATTATCTATAGCTATCTACTTTACTGTTATATACATTGTTATTTCTACTTCTTTCTTACCACCATTACGAAACTGTATCTTAATGAATTCAAGCTACGACTAAGTATTACTTAATAAATGATTAAAAAGTTTTTATCAATCAATTCGTTGCATTATGTCAATAGAGTTGCAATACCTAACCTGACAGCCTGAATGCAATTATAAATAAGTTCTTTACGTTTACAAAAATTAAACAGTATTTTCTAAAATGTCTTATGTCAAATTAAAGCCTCTCAAAGCTTTCCACGTGCATACACAGTACATATAGAATCATACAGTAGGTGTAATATGCCCTACAATAGCCGTATATATTCAGGTGGGGTAGAGTGGTATAACCCCTCGTGATTTCTCCGGAGATGTCTTGTGAATGGCGGTCGCTGGCCTACTGCGCTGACTTCGGCTTATTTTACTGTGGAAATGGACTTTTTAATTTTATTCTAAATTTCGGTGAAGGAAAACACCGTGAGGAAACCTGTATACCCGAGATGTCACAATGAAAGGCATGTGAAGACCGCTAATACGCACTGGACTATGGCCTAAACGCCCTTGTTGTTAGGGGAGGCTCGTGCCCCTCGATGGAGACGTATATGAGCTGCTGATGTTTTTTGATCTTAGGAACATGGGACAGTTTTTATATTTAAAGATTCACTTAAATTGTTCAATAAGCTTAAAGTTTGCCTCCAATGACGCTCGCACTGAATGGCGAGAAATGATTGTTTTCATTAGGTACTATTATAATATTGTTGTTTGCTCTCCTTTAAATAAACGCCAACAAGTTTTAATTCTTACAATAAATTATTAAATAGCAAACACTTCTCCACATTACACGAGCCTTTTGAAGAAACCCCCGATTTCTTTAAGACCCAACGTATTAAAAGAAGCTCTGCCAGACGCTTAATTTTAAGACAAATTTACTAAATTTCATTACGGTAATGAAGTAAAATCTGAGCTCCCGAGGTGCTTCTATTGAACTGAAATTCTAGTGGAAAATACCATTTCATTTGCTCTTTACATTGGCCTAATATTTTTTATTGCAGTGATATTTTATAACTGGATAACGATTATTTTACATGAAGTTTTTCATTATAAAGTCGCAAAGCAGTCTCAATCTAAGTATTGGGAAAATATAAACTAAGTCGTCGTCGTCGACGTTCTCAGCCTAAACTAAGTAGTCCACTGTTCGACTAGTTTAGGCTGAGAACTGAACTAAACTAAACTAAGCTGTTTATAAACTAAGTACCTTAATTTGAAATAAGAAAAGGGAATTAACACACTTTTGAAATTTAGTTTAAGTAGGATAAATAATGAGTATTAATGGGTGTAATGAGGTAGTGCTTAAGAATGTTTTCTAAGCTGATAGAATGTCGCGGATTCCTTTACTTTGTCGGCAATTTACTTATAACAGAAATCTGTTTTCCGTTGGCTTAGCTTGGATCATAGACTCCGGTCTGTGGCAGACGTGCTTTGAGCAGAAACTAATTGCAAGAGAGCCATATAACACGGAAATTGAGACATTTGTGACGATAAGATAATTGTACAAAACGTCGAAATTTTCTTCTCACACTTAGAGCTAATTAAATTAGTATTAATTAATATAGTTAATGAATAGAAATTCAATTAATCCGCAATTTAATCCGTATCCTTAAAAATACGGATTAAATTGCGGTCAACGAATAAACGAAATATGTCAAAAAATCCGTCTTTTATAACAATTGACCTTTATAGCATTAATTATTATATGTTACTTGTACTTCTTATGATATTAATCTTTGGTATTTAAAAAAAATAAAGTGGCACTAAGCTAAAATGCTCTATTTATGCTTTATTCGTGGTAAGCACTTTGAAAGAACCGCATGAACAAAACGATATTTATTTGAATTTGAATTTGATAGTTGGAAGCCTTGAAAACACGACACACACATTTAAATAAAACGGAAACTGTATGCATTAAACAGTTTGATTGCACATCCAGTACAAACTATACATCCGCGACATGGTCCCCTGGATTAAAGCCAACGAAGATGTTTGCTGTACTCCTGAATAACTAGTCTGTGCCAGTATTCCATTTGCAATAATACCGAAATAGGTGGAAGTGGTCGCTGCTCAACGTCCAGCCTTGATTACAGTCCCGCATTACATAGACAAAGGCTTTTGAGGCACAAACATGATACCAGTACCTACCGAGTGGAGAATGAGCTGTCGAATCTTGCGATCTCTTAGCCTTTACTATCTATTGGTACCTATATGTCTATAGAATATTACATTTGTATATAATCTACATGCTGATGAGATATTTTCTCAAATACGCCCAATTCAGTGGTAACTAAATGTACGTAGGTATTATGGTAATTATTTTAATTTCTAAATATTTAGATAAACATCAATATAGTATGTAGAAATATTTATAAAATCTGAAATAGAAATAATTGAAATAAGGGTCATTTAATAAGTGATCGAGACAGAAATTTGTTAGATATTCTACTATATCTACTATAAACTGCACTATTCAGTCTGATTCCTAGTTGATAATAGTTTTTATTTTGCTAACCATCACGTAATTTCGGAAAATTTTAATATGTAACATTTTCTGTTTACATAGCTATAAAACATTAGCAAACGTTGAAAACATCCTTTGACGTCAAAACATCTACGGACTCATCTCCACAATTATCTGTGTAATGCAATGTTTACACATAAAACAAATATTTGTCTGGCAAATAACGCAAAATACTCGGGATAATTAGGTTATAGTGTTTAATGGTTATCCTGATGCATTCGATAACCGCGTTGTGATGTCAAACCACATACTGGGCGTTGTTTACGTACAGAGCTAATATTACCCGTGGCTTTGTGGCTATCGACGTGACCGTCAAGCTGTCGGTAGTGGGTTCGACTCCCACCCAAGTACAAGTGCATGAACATCTATTTGTTCTGTATATGATAGTATATATTTATTTCTATATATTTGTAAGTATATCACTTTTCTGGTTATCATAGTGTACAAGCAAGCTTTCGGTACCTTGTTTGGAATCGGAGCAAATTGACAGGCTATTTATGAACGCAAATGATTAGTAGGTACCTATATTTATTAGTAATTATTTACACTGATCTATGGCATTTATTACATATATTCTACTTTTGCGGCTTTTATGCCCGTTTATTCGCGTTGCTCTTTGTATAAAGCTTATTTCCTCCCCTGTGAGCTTACTCCGTGCAAAAAACGCACTAACATTCGTAGAACCGTATTAGTAGCTTAAAATGTTTTAAGAATTTCACACTAAGTCTCTAATTAAAATGATAATAGGTACGAACCTATTTTGTTCGTCATGAATCCATATACTAATATTATAAATGCGAAAGTAACTCTGTCTGTTTGTCTGTTAAGCTTTCACGCTAAAACTACTGAACCGATTTAAATAAGATTTGGTACACAGACAATCCAGAGCCTGAGAAAGGACATAGGCTACTTTTATCCCGGGAAAATTGAAGATTGGGCGAAGCCGCGGGGAGCCACTAGTAAAAAAATAAAGAAAACTCGGAACAATAAAAACGATGCACGTTTGAAATTTAGAACTCGTATTTTTCAGTAAGTTAAAATCAAAAGCGGGCACGTTCCAAGTGCACAAGTCATACGTGTGTCACAAAGCCTGGTGAGAGGTATAATTGGTAGCTAATCCCCGCCGCCGTCGGCACCCTCGCCAGATTGCTACCACCACTATGCCACTATACGTTGAGATGTTATGATTGTGTTTACCGTGTGTTATAGCGTATCTTCATTTGTTATGATACGTGAACAGATTGCGAGGAATACCGTTTTAAAATCACCTAGTAGTTTATCTGAGGTTAAAGGTAGTTCGGAATTCAGATTAGAAATAAATAAAGGCCCAACATAAAAGACAATAAATTTAATCGTATTAACAAAATATTATATGTACGAAAATAATTTAATTTTATATTATTTAGACTACCGAACTGGTTATATATTTTTATAAAACATATCTTGTTAATGTAGCTACTTAGTCAGGTTCTTGTACACTGTACATACAGGCACAATTTTGACCCAAAATCGATGCAAACAAACTCATGCATATAGGTCAAAGAAACCTTATAACTTTCCTACATTTATTTATCCACCTTCGAATATTCATTGAACTCCCCATCGTAAATAAGGTAATTAATTATTTTCATAAAATCAAATGGAATTGCTCGGCGTGGGTATAAGATCCAACATTCAAGTCTTAAAGATATCAAATTATAATAAACTCGAGGAGGTTGTCGTTTTTGTTTAGAAAGTAATTAAAAGTTTTGTTCTGTAACGAAATAAGTTGATGCCTATCACAGAGAGGCGATATTATTTATCCTTCCCACTAGAAATACTTGGGGGCGAGTTTAAAATTTTACTATGATTATGAACTATTAAACTATCTTTAGTATTACCTATAGCACACCGCGGTTTCACCCGCGTACCCGGGATATCTTTAGTTTTCCTGGGATAAAAAGTAGCCTTTGCCCTTTCAGGGGCTCTAGACTATACATATGTCTGTCAATTTTTATTTAAATTGGTTTCGTAGTTTTAGCGTGAAAGCGAGACTGGCAAGGTTACTTTCGCATTTCTAATATTAGTTAGGATTAATATTTATCTTGTGGCAAAACTCAATCCCATAAATAAATGAACACTTTTTCTATTTATTACTTCATCATCATGCTTTAGATTATTTACTAGCTTCTGCTCCGTGGTTTCACCTTCGTTCCCGGGGGACCTTCCGCCTATATGTTATTACAAAACATATATAATTTTTACACATTGTATTATTTCCTATATAAAGTCGCATACCTACCTACATAAACTAAACAACCGATACATTATTTATGACGACATTTTGGCAGGAAATTGATTACATACCTACACCATTTTGTGTAGTTACAATACTAGAATCGTAAAATTGCGGTATAATTATTTCTGTACAGTTAAATTATGCTGGATTCTTAATCTTGTATGACTTTAAATGCCAATAAAAATCTATGCCAACAGCGCAACGACCATATGGCACATATCGTCATCAATGACTTGTATGTTCGAAATGCTTAGATAATATGAAATGAAATGAAAAATGAAATATATATTTATTATATTACATGGGCACTATGAAACGTCGACTCTTGGTTGCTTAATATTAACGCGAAAGTTACCCTGTGTGTCCTGTGTACCTACAGGCTACAGTTGACGCCTAAATCACAAGGAAATTTTACTACAAAGAAGATAGGGTTTGGCTACTCGAAATAATTTTAATACACCGAAGTCACAGGCACGGCAAACAAATATATAAGTATACCTATTTGTTTAACTAGGTAATCTGCTCTGATTTAAATGTTATTTATTATGTGAATGGAATTGGGCTGGGGGATGAAAATATAACCTAAAAATAGAAATACCGATTTTTTTCATTGCAATTTCATTGTACAAAAAAATAGGGAATATGTTGTATAGGGTGGAAATACAATGATGAGAAAAACTATGCTAGGTATATCTTATCACATAATTATTTCTCGAGTCCCACTGGTACTTTGCCTCGGCCACTAAATTGTTATGTACCTATTACAGATACACCCGCGGGTGTGAGCTAGTGTTAAAATAATGAAGTATTCCAAGAAATCCCCCTTCTGTTGTGATCGAATGGCGGTGTAATTCCGGATTAATGTGCTTTTTACGAGTTGTTGTGTAAAACGCAAACACTTTTGATGCGGAGCCAGCTGTGTTACAGACATCGGCTTCCAAATAAAAGCTGTAATAATTATAATAAGATTAGAGACTACATGTTACCTCATTTTATCCGCATTCCAGAGAGGGTCAATCATATTTCCAAAATTAAATACTCAGGGACCAATGACCATGGCTACTGTCGCCTAAAGACATTTCCAATACGAGAGGGATTCCCGATGTGATGACGACCTTGAATAGGTACTAACCCTAGAATGAGAATGGCTTTCAAGTGCCGCTGCGAGGAGGTGTTCGGCGGCAGATTTTCAACTTGAAGTACCAGCCAGGTACCACAAAGTACTAAAGTTCATTTTCGAGTCAATGGAAACACCAGTATTAAGTTTGATCCAAATCCATTCATCAGTACAACTTACGTACCGAAAACTGGTTATTGCTTCACACATTAGATCCAAACTAAGTAGAGCTTGCGATATCGTACCAGATAAATAATATACTACATATACCTACTTCTTTTTAAATACATACTTATATAGATATTTTCATCCAGACACAGAACAAACAGACATATTCATGCATACATCTGATTGCCACGACATGTGGCTTGAAATTCAGGGTATCTTACTAGGGTCAAAGTATTATATTGATAAATGATTAAACCATAGATCAATCCTAAGTATCTCGGCCCAAAAATAACCATCGGCTTGTAATGAAGTGTCACCGGCACAAATTACAAAATAATATCTTGGATGAGTCCGGCAGTTCTATTGGGGTCCTCGCCGTCCGCCTCAAGTCTGGAAGGGGTGGTGTAGGGTCGCCATATGTTAGCTTTTATCGTATTTTATTTAGCAAAGTAATAGTTTCTAAGTATTGAAGTTCTTTTGGGGTTTTGTCTAGGTACACGCGCGATATCAAATCAGATATTTTATCAATTGCGTTTTTATATAATGTAACTTTCATATTTAACTTGAGTAAACAACTGTAAGAATTTCATTGACGATTGCTAATTAGTACAATGACTTACAGATTAACAATTCGACAACTTTTGTATAAACTTTTACCGTATCTACATTAATTCGATGAATAGTTACAATAAAAACAAACTGAAATATCTTCATACATCTTGTACAACTAAAAAGATCACTAGCAAACAAAATTACCCTAAATACCAATGTGTGATGTGTGGTAACCCTATACCGGGGTAATTGAAATCCGTCATACTTCCGCGTCTCGTGTGACAAATGACAGTCGGCTAGTGGCTCCCGCTGACCTATACATGTGTGTAGTGTAGTTTAGATGTCATTCAATAAAAAAACCATAAGGAAACTGTAACGACATTGTGAGAAAGACTTTTTCGCCAATAGTTGTATATACTAAAGTTTCCTGTAACGCGATCCTCAGGTTCCCGGGGATTTGTTTTTCCTTGAATGGAAACAAGCTAATGTACATATCTATAGAAGAACTTATATAACTTCTTGAAACAATATATTCCAAAGTATTGAATTTTAATATCATCAGCAACAAAGTTTTTGTAAGTTCCACAAGTGACCATATGAAAACTAAAAAAGTGACACCTAGTAATTAATATAGATATTTTTATACCTTTATCTATAAACATCTGAATATCTATCATACAATTGAATTACTGATTGTATATATAAGACTGTGAATACGTTTGAGATACAACTTTTATTTATATGTCTAATATATGCAACGACATCTTCAGTCACGAGATCCGTGAAACTTTAATCATTAAAAGTTTACGCAAAGTTTTGGACATTCGCCAAATGAAAATAAACAATAAACAAAAACATAAATTACCTTTAACATAACGTTTAACAACCGTTGAGTAATTATAATAATTCGTGTAATATTAGCGTCACAATGCTCATTGTTTTAAGCAATGTTGTTAAAGTCTCAAAGAAAACTTTAGGCATGAAGTTACCGGGAAATTGAATAGAACTCTGTAATTGTTATACCGAGCCTGTTTCTGAGGTAATAGCATCGTAAAGTATTCCTTTAATATTATTTTGGGAGAGATTTTTGCCGGAAACTTGAACAATTACACCACTGTTCATAATTATAACGAGGAACAAGAATGATCTACTTACCTGATATTTTATTAATATATATTCCACGCCCATTATTTCCGAAGTAGGGGTAAAATGAGGTACCAACTCATATCACTCAAAATCGCCTTTCTATCGAATACATATGTCACTTATCTGATAGAAAAGTCTGTGGAACTGAACTTTATGGGTCACGCTATGAATCCGGACTACAGATTCTTATTTCTACTACAGAAACGATAGTTTTTATCTTGTTCGACTTGAGAATTGCACTTATAGAAGCGAGCGGCTTACCTATGTGTAGGCAAGTAACGATGAGAGCATCAATACAAAGATTAATCACTAAATATTTCATAGAAACATACACGAGGAAACTAATTATATGTTAAGTGCTGTCAAAACACATCGTCAACTTATTACAAACGTCAGATTTACTAACGAATTGCCTCTCTTACGAGATGTCTTAACATCTCACACTCATAATGAAATAACATAGCATTGTGGTCCGTTTCCAACAGCGACACAAAACTCTTCCGAAGAGTTTCGTTCGGCACCGCGCTCCGTCGTTCATAACACATTCCATTTGACAAGACATGGAGTATGACACGGCTGGTGTAACAGGAAAACACATAGTGGCTGGGGAATTAAGTGTATGTGACACAGAATAAATAATGAAGACTGGAGGATTGGGTCGGCACAAAGCGCGCTCTCAAATCGCTAGGTTCACGGAGGCTTAAAACTACTGCGGGTAAATAAGCTGATAGGACAACACGTGGTGTGGAGTCATCATCATCTTTCTTTTTTGCTGATGTGATCTCAAAAATATCTAAATATGGATGGTATTTTCAATCTGGATTTGCGATTAAGAGTGAATGCTTAAAACAAGACTTGACACATAACATACAACAATATGAAATCTTTTATAGTTACAAAGTGACTTTAGTAACTAACAAGCAAGCGCAGCGAATCATAAATATTATCTATTTTATTTGTTAACTGAGCTGAGAGGATAACTGAAACGTAACTATATTACAAAGTCAAACAATAATATTAGCGAGAATCGATCACCTTACGGTTAACTTGGGGTAAGTATATCCGGACTTAGCCGATGGATACCGTTAAGCTTAAACTTAGTTGCGAACTAACTTATAAGACAAAACGTTGAGGTTCGGCGACTAAACCAAAATCCGTACGGTTTGCGAGTTTCTGATTCAACCCTATTGGAATGACAAATCAATAAACTTTGACAAAGGGTTAGAGGGATTAGTACTAATTAGCTTAACTACATTTATCACGTCTTATGAAACTAATATTTCTTTAATCAGCTTTTAATCCTTTCAAAGGATGCTATTGTACTAAAAGCCGTGTAGTTTGTCTACATTAAATAAAGTGATAACGAATATTTTTGTTGTTTTTCAGCTTATCATGAAGAGATTATGCAACAATTTCGATAAACATATATTCATAAAATAAAGAAAAAAATATTACAATATAATGCTAAAGACATCTCCACATATGTTTTATCCGCGAGTCTGTGCATAGTCGTAGCAATCCGTGCGTACATTTATAAACGTTCCGTGAACTCGTTCATTCATACCTCACTGAGACTCTTGTGTGTCTTTTATTATGTCTTTTAAATAAGTCATGATCATTCACTCAAAGGGGTTGAGGTTTAGGCAAAAATAAAATCCTGGGGCATGTTTTACTCATGGGTAATGGGATGACTACAAGCAAAATTTATGTCATTTTAGTTGATATCATAGGTACACATATATGCATATGGAAAATATATGCTAGATGCCAAGCTATTACAAAAATCCAATATAATCTCCATAAGTGTTTCTGTGTATTTATGTATCTAAATAAAACGTTTAAAAGTATCCAACTGTACGTGGAATGCCGCCTAAAAAGTTTGCCGTGCACCGACCGAAATGTTTTTTTTGGCGCAATGTTGTTCATTTAATAACGTCTAACGCCATCTAGTGGCAGGGGCTACTAAAGTTGGAAGAAGCATTTCTACGCTTACAGTTCTGTACGTTGCGTTCAGATGGCGTAACTAGACATAAAAGTCGAAAGAAGTAAATTATTTAAATTTTAATTACTATAGACGTAAGGATTCAGATTAAAGACAAAATTATTTACTGTTTAAATACCCACCCAATAGCCCTTAGTCGACAGAGAATTTAGAGTGCTAATTTCCCTACAAACAATATTGCTTTTATATTTACATAATCTTGGTTATTAATAAAACTATTTAGGAAGGTAATGATGCAGTAATCAGATTCAGGATTATTTTAAGAGATTTTAAAGTGTATTTATGAACCAAATGGAGTCGCATATAAAAGTGAAATCATGAGTAGGTAGGTACCCAACTTTATGTGTAACTTTAGTCGTGGGCCAAAAATTAAAAGAAACATCTAGAATTCGGACATGAGCGAATGTTTTTACATTGGGATCACTGTGACATAGACTTTAGACATCGAACTATCTAAGTTTAACGTTTTATTGAATTCAGTCAGTTACATGTACAAATATGCGCGAATACAAAGTGTAAGGTGATTTGAAATTGACAACGACGGCTTTTCTTAAGGAAATCGTTAAAGCGGTGAGCAGAAAGTTTCACTTATAAAATAGTATTGCTTAATTAAAATCAAAATTAGTTTTGTTTGATGTGTTAACCATAAAATAAATATAAACTAAGAATAAGACTGGGGTATCCATTAATGAATTTTCCCTGTCCAAGACTGGGTCACAAAACTACAACTTTTATTTGTTAAATTAATTGAATCCAGCTTTGCTGTATCTCACGCGCAACACATTACAAACATTAAATAAGGACTGGACTTTACAGTTTCACTATATTCAGTGCTGAAACTTTCACAATGTTGGCAATATTTCACAAAAACCAGTTTTTTTTTTCTTAAACTGGCCACCATTGGGTCATTTACCATAGATCGGTTATTCCAAATTTTGAGTAGGTACCTGAGAGTTGTAGCTAATGAAAAACCATAATAAAATTATGTTAGTCCTTTTTTGTTTAATGAATAATTTGATAGATTTTATGGCAAATCTTCATTAATTTGGATTAATTAATCGAAAATAAGAGGTCCGTAATGTATAATTTTCCCGTCAAATTTTGAAAGTTATTTTCTTCATTAAAAAAAGAAAAAAAAAGTTGTGTACATATATAGAGGTTAAATATGCAATAAATAAATACCTAAATAAATAAATATCCTGGGACATTTTTCACACACGGCCAATCTGATTCCAAATTAAGCATCAAAGTGAGCTTGTGTTATGGTAACCAGATAGCTGATATACTACATATACTACTTTTAAATACATACTTATATAGATATTTACAACCAGACACAGGACAAACAGACATATTCATGCATACAAATGTTTGTCCTGGGTGGGAATCGAACCCACGACCCGCGGCTTGAAAGTCAGGGTCACTAACCACAAAGCCAACCGGGCTGGTCATTTGATACATTGTAAGTACTAACTAATGTTCCTATATTTTATAAAATCTACCCTCATTAAAAAAAAGTACTTTCATGAAATCCGAATTAAATTACACGAATATGCGTTATTTCTACTACAATTCGGTAGTTACCAGGTATTGAACCGGTCACGAGAGCGAGCCACCGCCACCCAACCCGAGCGGGCTAATATTTTATCAAAGTTTTCCGAAGTCCAGAACGCTGCACGCTGCACTTTATTTTCCCGGGATAACAATGAGGTGCTCGACATTGACAGATCACACGACCAACTGAAGCGTACCGCCAGTTTTCAAGACCTCCTTTGTTACTACCTCCTTATTCTGAATATACCGGCTATAAAATCTCCCGTGGCCAATATAACAAAGGCTTTTCATATTTTAACATCTACACTATTAAAAGGTAATTTGGATGTTACAGGTATCTTTGAAAGTACTCCGATTATAAAAATGATTTCATTAATTTAATTTTGCAGTAGGTACCTATCGAGTAACAGCCCCCTTAGGGCATAGGTATTATTAACGAGTCAGAATCAAAAGGCGAAAAGGTTCTGCAATATTTTTTCGATTTAATCTGTGCAAAATGTTATTTAAATTTCTAAATCATAAAAGTATATTTTTTGAGTTATTAGGTTAATGAGCTACACAGTTTGACAATCTTTATTTTTATATGCATTTTTTTATTAAATATATATTTTTAGGTGCTTTAAAACTACCCAATTGTAAATAATTACATATATGCAAAGATGATACACGACGTTTATGTTGTTATTTCTATAAAATAATTACTTTTTAGCATCCCTGACAATAAGCACAAATGACATTAAATTGCAACTATGGTTAACATTTTTAAATTCGATTCGTAAGCACTGGTAGAGAGAGGCTTACTTCTTAACATTACAAACTCAATAGCAATAATAGAGCTTACAGCATCATTACCAACATAACGACGATTTTCTATATAGTTGCAGGCAAGCCCATATGGTACTAACGACACTGGTGCAATCGGTTCAATACAAATGGAGTTTTTGTGTCGCCGCAGGCCTCCGTGGTTACACGCTAAACGTTTGACTCGATTGCCTCCAGCGGGCCCCCAGTTCTCCCACCCAGCCTCTACCATTGTATATCTTATCCTGCTGACCCTTTTCTATTACATTATGATGTTAAGTATGTTTTGGGTAGTTTTGGACTTGGTAATCATATGGTATTTAGATGGCGTTTCTAGAACGAAGTGTCGTCCGCTGTGCTGGTATTAGATAAGTCGTAGTCTTAATTGATACTTAAACATTGTCAAAACAATATCGTTTAAGTATATTAAAAAAATAAGATGTACCAAAAACTTCAAATCAAATAATAGGACGTATCTACAACTAACAAATTTCCATTTCGGAATAAACGGTGAATATTGAGCCTTAAAATTTTAAGCCTCTCGATATTTTCAATTCGATATAAAATCGAGACAAATGCGAGCACCGTTGATAGAGGCGCAATAGTTTTCCCGCTGGAACTTTTCAATCGCTAGATAAGAGGCTTGCGGAGACGTCCCGATATTTATTTACCACGATGCGGCGGGGGAACTTACTAGCTTTGTCGACAATAAATTGCGTTGGTTCATTATTCAATTGTTCCGCTCTTCGGTTTTAAAGAGCACGTAATGAGCTTAGTGATTTTTGCGGTGTATTTTGTTGAGTTTTACTTTACTCCATTCGAGCGGTCGCTGTAAATTTTTGTTAAGTAAAGTCTGTGCAACTTAACGACTTTCATTTCGTTTGTACAAATAAATGTGGTCTCGTATTGTATTTTTGATTGTTTGCCTATTTAAGTTATTGTTTTAACGTGTAATGGAAAGGTAATATATTAATTTCAGAGGATTTTCTGTGGTTTTGTATTCAAGGTTTAGGGTCTTATCATATCTAAGTAGTTTAGATTGGTGCCTTAATCTCTCTAAGATAACTGTGCTTGAGAATTCCAATTGACTTTTCATTACAATAATTAAATAGTGTTCTATTTATTGTTTAGAGAAAACAAATGCATTGTTTAAATAACATATTATAACAGTATTTTAATATTTAGAGAAGCAGAAATTCAATAACTGGAGTCCAATTTTGATAAAATTACTTTTAAGAATGTATCTAACATCATTGTTTGGCCTTGGTAACGGCCAATTACTGCAGCCTCATAGAGCAAACTTCAACCATATTTCATACGCAATAAAACTTCATTTACGACTTGTTTCAAAATTCCGTCAACAGATGTAAATAATTACAGCTGCATGCATAAGCAGGGTAAATCCACGGAGGTAGGTACATGCATAAAGTCGTGAGGTACGTCTGAAAGCTTAACTAAGCCCCACTGCCTACTCAATGATTCAGAAGCGCTAATTGCTCCATCCAAAACTCGGATCATCTTGAATAAAGCTTTTGGTAAGCTAATGGCAGCTATATTTTATAGAGCTTGCAATATTATTCAGGTATACCTAGTACTTTTAATCAGCTTATTGAGTCAGTATCTAGACCTAATAGAAATCGGCAATCAATAAAGTAAAGTATGCAGCCGCCGATTTCTCTGTGAAGTATCACTATACAATCAAAAAAACCTGCCTCGATGAAGGAGAACATCGTGAGGAAACCACAGCACCCTCAAGATGCAAATCTAACAGCATTTAAGTATGTTCCCCCAGCTGCCTTCCCCAGTTTTAAGATTTGTGTGGTAAGCATAAACTTAAAAAAAATAAAGGTCTACATAGTTCGACATCACATTGGTCATGTGAAAAGAATGTCTAAGGATATAAACAGATAAATAACTTGAATATATAGATGTGGGACCCACACTAGAATTACCTTTAATATACTTGAAACAACTGTTACCTCTATCATGAAAGTAATAGTGTTACCTACTCAAATTAAATACCTAATCCTTTCCATAAATTATCACACTTATAAAAAGACAAAAGACATTTTAATTCGAATCATCCACATCATATTCACAAAAACATAAACGTTGTATAAGTAACACGTATGTAATAATATATCATGCAATAAACAGCTAGGTGGCGACATGGCCAATAAAATAACCGTATAAAGCATTTAGGCAAAGGCTGGTGGAGTAACACCAAAATGCGTTTTAAATTTCAACCCCCTCGTAAACCGAGCAATTGAAACGTTTTAATATACGCCACGCCACATAAAATACGGTACCACTTTACGCGGTTTCAGAACCGGGACTTAACTAATATAACTATCCCAGTTTATATTACTATATTGTTATTGTTGTGTAGTGTTTTATTGTAGGTATAAGATTTATCTGTATGTTTATATAGTATTTTTATGATAAACTCAGTTAAAGGTAAAGTTGAAGGCTAGCTTTCCCAGTAGTAGGTAACTTAGGGAACTGAATCACGAGTAAATAAAATTATCATAAAACAAACATTATACTAAATTGGGCGGTTTCGACTAATAAAATTTTTATTATTGTTCCCGAATCAAAAAGGTTGCTGTCAGATTTTCCTAAATGTTTTCTAGAAGTCTTACGATATCAAACTTTCAGGCATCAAATAACAGTAATAAATTAGGTGCTTTTAGATAAAGCCAATATTTTCCTAACCACATAATATAAATCCCAAATTGCCCCCTCCCTTCGCCGCATGTACGGATTTAGCCATTAAACGTTATGAATTAGTTATGACAAACGCTACCAAGTAAATTTCTAGTAAATATGCGGTTAAAATTAGCGATGTGCCGAGTACGGTTTGACTCGAGTTAGACTCGATTCCTGCTTTGGACTCGCCTACTCGAATACCAATTTATTTTGATTCGAGTACGCCAGACTCGATTCCGGTACTCGAGTCAGGAAGAATCGATTCGTACTTGCTAACTCGATTCAATTTATGCAAATTCAATTGACTCGAGTCTAGTATACGAGTTTTGTTAACTCGCTCGAGCTATCTACGTCGTGAATAAATTTGCTAATGTTCTATTATGTTTTTTTTGTTTTTATATCTATAGAACTCCTACGCTCTATGTTTTTAATTATCTTTCATTAAAAAGTAATTTAAACAACATTTACCGGACTTTAAAACACAAACGAATAACTGAAAAGTAATAACTTTGATACCTGATAAATAATATCTTAGATACATAAATATTTAAAATCATGAAGCGTCTTCATAATCGGATATGAGCAATATTTCTTTTGAGGTCGATGCCAACCGCAACATTAGGAAAAAAGGAATCGGTAATGAGGGTTGATTCGAGTCTAGCCGGAATTCAAATACTGACTCGAGTCAGTATTCGAATTCCAAACATAGAATTCGAGTAGAGGGAATCGAGTCATGATTCGAATACCGTATAAACTGACTCGAGTCGACTCGATCCACCAAAACAGCGACTCGGCACATCACTAGTTAAAATGTGTTTTATGATTTTCAAAACATAAAATGTCGAGCGTAATGGGGATTATGTTAAGTAGTTTTGTACCGGATTTGTCATTTTGTTCATTAGGCAAATAAAAATATGTATTCGCGTTTTAATATAGCCTACGCCTAAGATTTGTCATTTCAGAGTACATATACAGAAATATATCAAGTACTTACCTACGTTAAAAGAGGCAGTTTTTCAAATATAAATTGATGTAGAATTAGCAATGGCAGAAAAAATAAGAATTATTTATAACATAATGGTTGTTGAGAATGCTGAAACACCTGAAAGGGCTTTAAACCATTTTCTTTGGGAACCCTAAAATATAAAAGGAATAAGTACTTTACGTAGTAACTTCAGTAGCTTTGACCTCCTTAAGTGCCTTTCTTCAGCCTATGTACTGAACAAATGGCATTGAAGTTAAAAATGCCCTTTATGAATAAGCAAAGAATAGGTACAGGACGGATATAAATAAATAATAAATATTCTGGGTCATTTGTTACACACGGCCAACCTGATTCCAAATAAAGCAGATAGCCACTATATGTGCTGCTTTTATAGATGTTTACATGCATCCAAATGTTAGTCCTAGATAATGATGAGATTACTAAATGAATAAATAAAAATAGCTTTATTTATGAAGTAATTTTTACAAAATTTTACGCCGAGACGTCCCAGTAGTAAGTAATACTTGTGTAGGGAATGACTCGCATCTTCCCATTTGTAATAGAGAGATTTCTCTTAATAATGTATATTTAACAGTTATAAAAAACAAATTAAATTAGAGTTAGGTTAGTCAGAGTGTGTTTATGTGATTACTAATTAGAAAGCCAACCGACCGGTCAAAGTTGTAATTTTTTAGTCTTTCTTGCAATCTATGGACCTTACTTACATTATTTCATATATGTCTATAGTTAGGGAATTCTGATCGATAGGCTGTGATCGCCAATGTCTCATGAATAATGAAGTAGGTACTGTTTAATAATTAACATAATTAACATGCATTAGCTATAATCTAATCTGTTATGGATTCCTATGTTGATTTCAGAAGTATTTGTATAACAATTAAGGTTTTAAATAGCAATTGAGATAAACTACTGACATACCAATTTATCTGAAATGCAAACTTCTTGAGGCAAAAACTCTTGGTCTATTTATTTTATAAATTACGATCAGATATAATTTGTATTTTCAAGAAATGGATAACATTTGCACTGAAAAATTGATTTGTGTATTGCTTAACAAATCTCTTTCCTACTTGAAACCCTCAATACCAACATCCGAACCTTCCAACTCGTAAATACTAAAAACCTACTAATAATAATAATAATAGTCTACTTGATAAATTAAAGAAATAATTTAATTTATTACGATTTCATTCAACATTACGTACATTCAATTACGATTTCAATTGACGATATTTTATTAATAAATAAGCTTTTGATGAATCAATTGTGCTCTGCCATTTCACTATTGTACCCACGCGACGAATTATTGAAAGGGCTCTGAGAATTGTATAGAGATTGCTCAAATATCAACACAGCATTAACAATCGACGTAAACCTGTAGGTACAAAAACATAACCCTACTATGATCTTCAAAATAAACTCGACTTCAAATCACCACAGTACCTATTCTAATACCATATTTCGAATTTAAAATAAATATAATATTTTTTATCAATTATTTTATTTTTATGTATGTATTGTACTTAATATGCTCGTATAATATGTAACTAAAAATATCTAAACTAATAAATAAAAAATTTGGGTATTGTTTGTGGGTCGCCCGCGATACAGGTTTATGCTAGTTGTCATTGCTTGTATTCGTGTGTAAATATTATTTTGTTAAGTAAATAATTTGAATTTGAATAAAATGATATCAATGAATACCCCCCGCCAATTAAAAGCTTAGTGCTTACATACCTAAATACGAACGAAACAACGTAGACTTAATATGGAATATTCTTTAATGCTACTAAATGCCTACAAGACGTCTTGAGGGACAATTAAACGCATAATATTATCATATAGAAACAAATAGTTTTACTATTAAAAATAGCATTAATTTGACGACATCTTACACTCAACAGATGGTAGGGTCCCGCCACAGTTTTTGGTCATTGTTCCACGTATCCGTTTTAATTTTCGGCTCGTAACCAACGAAGTGAGCGACGACGGGCCGATCGGCTCCCGGGCCTGTTTACCCGACGCAAATAAACTGGCCGAGCCAATTCCGGCCATTGTTAGAAAATACCGATTGTTTGTTACCACAAAGAGTTTCTGCTGAATTGCCAACAATGATTTCAGTGTAACAGCACCCGTTTTTGATTTCTCTGTGATAATTTACACATATGCACAGGTTGGTGTCATTATCGTATGTTTTCATGAGATATTTATTGACATTTTTAAGTAAAAGTATAGTCGCAAATATAGCCTTCATGTTCGCTAATAATATTGCTAGTAAACTATAATTTACTTTATTATAGTTTAAGGGTGATTTTATCGTCTTCGGTTATTTTGTCCGAAATTTACGTCTCTAGTTAGGTAGTTCCTCTTAAACTCAAATCTACATTCAAGATGATCGGAATGTAAATGCATTCACTATGCAAAGTGACATCACAAACTACCTGATTACTATTAAGTAATAGACACCCATACACATGTAGGTATTTCATTAACTCATGTAAACTGGCATTTCATCAAATGGAATCTATATATATAGGAATATGTAATTTAATTACTTACCAACTAAAATCTGCATAAATTCCGAACCAACCATTCAATAACATCAAAATAAACTCGCGTCCATAATTACCTCACGGCCAAACAAATCGCACACAATTCCCCACAAACATTAACAAAACGTACAATCATTAAAATATTAAATAACAATTTCAATTATACGGGCCGCGGTGTATCGCTGAAATCAGTGGCCACGCATTAAAATAACATTGTTCCAAACTTCATAGCTAAACATTATGTTATTTCAAATATATATTTCAATTAAACGGAGTTTACTTTTGAAACGTAAGTTAAATACACAAAAGCATACTGAGGTGTATCGCCTGAGGGGTAACAACCTAGCCCGAGCAAACCAAACTATGTAGTTAGGCAAAGTAAGGCCGCCTATCAGAACGTTTCCAAATGGAATAATAATAAAACAGGAACTAAAAGACCTATGCAAATAGAGCGCGGTTATCTTACGTGGGCATAACCCTGATTCTGTAAAATTCAATGGAGCCCACTGAAAATTGGCAAGAAAATTACAAGCTTTTATGATAACTATTGTTCCACAAAATAATGGGCCTTCCAATTATAATTAGTAAGTTTCATTTGAAAACCAAATTAGAGGTATGTTAGATATATTCTTATACCTTTAGCTATAAGCAAAGAAATAATTGATGTTGATTTAGTAAGTTCATATTAAAGTACACATATTTTTTTGCTGGATTAGGTGGTTTACCAAGTGTGTTTCGTTCAAGGTGAAATGAAACCCTTAAGAAATCCCTATATATAATGTATTTGTAGAGTAAAATAAAATAATAAATATATAGACTCGAACGAGAGAAAAGACACTGAAAAAAAGAAACAGGATTTACTGATAAACACAAAAGCAACGGTTGTAGGAAAAATAAACAATGACAATTCCATTGGTAGTTCTTACCAGAAGTATGGCTTATGTGGGCAATTACCTTAAGAAATTAAAGAAAGGTCAGTCGAATAATAATGGGTGTAAATGATTAAATAACAATTTCAGTTGTGGTCAAATATTACATAGCGCCTTTCGGGTGAAATGAACTAAGACCTAAATAAGCAGAACCAAATGAAATACAAACTTCAAAATATAGCAGTTGAATAAATACGAACATTTGAAATGATAATTATCAAAGCATGCTAGTGTTTCATTTTATTTCATAGGTTCATTCTGTTATGTTGTGTACTTAACTATACTTTCACGCGTATTCGTTCGCGATTTAATTATATTTATTATATTTTCAAAATATATTATTTTCATTTACGATGTTCAAGACGTTTGACCAATATTTAAACATGTAAATGTTTTATTTTATGGATTATTTAACAAATTCTTAATAATAGATACTTTTATCACACATACAAAACAAAAATTTGTTCTTATATGGGAATCGAGCTAGCATAGTCAATAGCTAGCTAAGTAAGCTAAGCTAGTATGATGACGTTTCAAAAACAGTCCCATTTTTCCATTGCGTGGGAGAACACTAGGGCATCCTAATTACTATGATAATTACACTTTCTATCCTAATTACTATGATAGGTTCACTTCGTACCCCATTATTTCAAGTCGAGCGCTAACGAATTTAAAGACGTGCCCATCTGCATTGAATTATTAAAATTAAACCGTTTCGAGTTGCGGTCTCAAAGTCGCTCGGTCGGGGCCGCAAGAAAGTTGTTAAATTCCTCACAAAAGACAAAGGATTCGCACCGCACCGCACCGGCGGCCATTTGCTCAACGTACGTATTTGTTCGCGCCTAATTAAACATGAAACACTGGAAGCAGCAGGTATATCAAGGGAATTAGGAATTATGTGATGTTTTGTTAACTATAAGTGGGGAGTTTCACTTCAACTTTGCCGATGTTGGACTTTGTATAATTAATCAAACTAAATATACATACTAAGAACAATTTCCTCGGGTTTTTCAATCTAAGGTTTATATAAGTTACCGTAATTACATAAGTTAAGATATAAATTTATAATACGTACCTAATACCTATACAGTTAGGTATATACTATCAGAACCGAGCATTAATATACTATTGACTATGAGTGCTTTATTGAGGCCTATTTGAATAAAAAAGATTTTGATTTTGATATCAGTATACTATTTACGATATATTGATTTGGGAACTGTCTCCACCATGATCACGAAATAATTGAAGAAATGCATTTTATTTCAAATAATATTTTATAAATAGCCATATCCTATAAATAATAAGGATCCAATTAAATTGAATAGGTATATACTCCAGGCTCTTCTATTATCATGTTAGCTGTAACAATTCATATTGGGGACCTCATTCTGCTAATGAGAGCAATCCACAAACATTTGCATTTGCACAGCTCTGTTTATCAGCTCGCAGCGAGTTCGAACACTTTGCAATCGGCACCGATAGCCTCCAATGTGCCAAATATTAGCAGCATCGGCTAAATTGATATTACGCTTAGGCCTCCGCAGTGCACCTTTCACATAATGAGCAACCGAATTAGGACCGCTTTATGCCCGCTACTATGTGCAGCGGAATCGAAAATGTACGAATAATATTTTGTTTATTGTTTTGGAAGGACTCAGCGTTTTAGTCAGTATAAAATCATATCTTTTAAGATAGGTATCTATATGGAAAGTTTTCAATTTGTATTATTATCGTTGTTGGTGTGAATATACTATGTAAATATTATTGTAACTTTTCCGTAATCTCCGGGAACAATATTTCTCGTACAATTTTCGCGAAAGCAAATCCGCTTAGCCATAGATAGACGGGCGAAATAAAATATTCTATTAGCAAAATCCGTTACCTCATAATTCAGCGGGAGAGGTGCGTTCTGCGGGCGTGGCAGGTGGTCTTAATAAATACGAAAATGGCCTATCGCAGAGTTAGTAATAAATTCAAAAGGCAATCAACGCCACAGGGGCGGGTAAAAATATTAATAGCCGAGAAATAATTATGTATTCATGACTTCCAACGTCGGTCGGGATGAAGTGGAGTTTGAAGCATCGAGGTAAACTAAATCCACGGGGATTTTGCGAAGCACTCTGCGACCTGGCTGCGAGCTGTGCCGTGCCGCCGCCGGCCGGTCAGTCCTTGGTGGACTTCCATTATAAGTGCGCGGATTATACGGAATTACCGCCTTTATTGACTGCCATTGGGTTTCAATAAAATTCTCATTTCCGTTCCTACTTCCATTAACAGTTTCAAATATTCATGTGAGATTGTATCGATTTATATACCACAAAGTAATGGATAAAATGTTTCAGTTATTAAACGGATATATATTTGAAAATCTCCTTATCCAACTATCTTTTAATCTACATTGTGAAATGAAAGGATTCACAAAATCGACTGTACACGAGCTAACAAAAGCGGAGTAATCCATCTCCCGCGTATTTGAAAAACATCGACACCGCCGCGCGCCGTATCCCGGTATCCCTTACCGTGTATTATCAGTGGCCGTGTGCCTTGCCGGCGCCGGTGCCATGGAAAACAAAACAGGCCGAATCAGCTTTTCTCATTCCGGTGCAAGTCATCAATCAATCGTTAATCCAACGATGCAATATCCATAAAATGAATCGCTCTCGCGCAGGGCGGGCGGCGTTCGGTGCGTAATTCTGGCGGAGCGAGCCGACGACAATGCCGCAATCGGACCAGCAATCTGCATAATGGATTGCTCGGCCGAACGCTTCGTCCGGTCGCCGCTCATTCAATTGTCGCGGTCGCCGATGTGTCGCACCGTTATTACGGAATACGGAATTAATAATTTCACGCGCGTATGCTCCTGCCATACCTGTTAGACACAGTTTTATTTTCATTCTAATGTCAACTGGCTGGTTAGAATCCGGTTGAACCGTCATTTACGTTTTTCTAATAAATAAATGCTTATCTAATTGAAAAGGGGTTATTTAGAACAAACACGTAATCATTTTCACGAAATGCCTGAAACATTCAAAGCCGGAAACATTTCAGACGTAGATTTACCTGTATCTACGTATAAATTGTGCCAGTTTGCAGTTTTGAATATGAAATGCGAATTTGAAGTGACATTGCAGCCAGTGCTTAGTGGGACATTACCCGGGGGAATTCTTTGCATATTTGACAAACTGTTTTGTCAAATTCTAATCACTTATTCAGCATATAGGCCACAATAGGCCCTTGCTCTGTAAATGTAAGCTCGTACAAGGTATATTGTTTAAAATTGCTTCTAGAAGTAAATACCTTAGGTATATGTTATAATTTCAATATACATATTATATTGTTAGTTATTATAAGCATTACCCGCAAGAAATCTTTTGTTTTAATTTTTGTTGCGTAACAAAAATATAAAATCGAGAACGAACCGACGTACTTTATAAAAGTACCACTAGTAATCATATCAAGTATGTAGGTATACCTTTTCAAAACCGTACCTATGTAGTTAATACCGGTTTCGAAAGTACCAATACATACAGTCGTCTACACAAACGTGAGACATTATCATCATTTAAATCTCGCGTATCTATTAAATTATTTTTATATTAAACACAATAATTTTCCAGGCACGGTAAGATGCTCGCTCTTGCCTACGGCGGTTCCCCGCGGGCGGGCGTCGCAAGATGTAGTACTCAATAACGGGCCCTAATCTAAGCTTGGCTTTGCAAGAGACAAGTGAGATTTAGTACCTCCACATATTATACGTGTTGCCGTGTGAACAATGGACCCGTATTGATTTAAAGTATGATATACAGTACACTCGCAACAAATTGATATACATGCGAAAATGGTTTCGGTACCTACGCTTTTGGAGTGTCGTGTTGAAAAAGGGTTGTAAAGTACGATCATAATTGTTTGAGTCACAGAGCTGTGAGTGGTAGGAAATAAAGCATTGGATTATATTATATAGGTAGTAAAAACGATACCGTGTATATCGGTACTTTCGTATGTAAAGATCCAAAAGTAAGTTACCCAGTTATCTACTTAGATCAGGACCAGCAATTTTGAATCTAATGTACAAAATGTAGGTATCTATACGTTGGTGTCAACACTTATCTACTAATTGATCGGAACTGATTATTATTTAATGAGTCAATATTATAATCCTATTAGTTATGTTAGTATGCTAAACACACATAAGTACCTTATTAATTATGTAGTGTTTGTTATTCAATATCTCTATAAAATTAATTGAAGCTAGAAGATAATACACCATCAACCCGACGGTTCCAAATAAATGGGATAAAATGCTTAATATGTCCCCCTATTTATGCTTTATTTTACCAAGATCAATTCAGCAGCTTCATACAAACAGTTATAAAAAATAAACTACCGGTCAGGACTATGGGAAATACATCAACGACTACAACAAATACTATGCCAAATGGGATTTCATGGATAAAATTTCCTGTTTATTTGTAATTTTTTAATCATTAATTTAATATGTGGAAAATAAACTCACCTCCTGGAAACTATGTATAGTACATCATTTACAATTGTAGTTCCTGGATCAGCATTTTCATAAAACTTATTCCCATTGACATCCTAAAACACTATCAAACGCCCAACGAATGTAACACTGAAACGTAACGGCGCACTCCCAACAACAGGTACCATTAAAATAACTAATCCAGCAATTTCTGTTACAATGTCAATGCAATAATTGGAATCCAGTGTAGAGCCATTTCTCCCATGAGCCAGGGCGGTCAATAGAAAAACACAATAGGCCCGGGACAATGGCGTCCATTCAATGGTCTTAAACGTTTCCAGCCAAATGGAAATTTTAGAGCTCGCGAAACTATCACAGGCGAGCCTGACTTTTTTTTCTATACCCTCTGAAATGGCGCAATTTTATGCTTATTGTGATAGCTACACGATCTGCACTTGCGATTATAGGTAGTGTTGGAAATAATCGCTGCTCTATTATCTATGATAGAAGAGATGAAGTGTCTAGGTGGGCCCTAATATATCATGAAGTACGAGTAAAGTTTAACGGTTTGACAGCTTTCAACTGAGATCTAATTCTGCAGATCCGCAAATATTCATTTTCATCAAATGTTTGTGATTTTTATAAATTCAAGAATACTTAACGCGTGGCATATAGGTAAAAAGGTTACCGATAATGTTATTGTCTCATTCTTAAATTCAAAACATTGAATTTCGTGAAACTGTCGAGGTGCATGCAATCACATTTCTTGACATAAAAAAATTATATCTAATTACTTCTAAAATAAAACTTAAATTCACAATTATTTCACGGTAGGTATTTACCGTCAGTATCGACGCATCTATCTCACAAAGCAGAGGTAGTGAGACGAGTGAGCATAATAAGTCTGCAAACAGTGAAATGACGTCGTTAACGGGCCACAGAGAGGCATTTCGGATTTCACGCCGAGTCCTATTACGTACTTACGAAGCTGCCTGCAATCATTTCTATTTGAAATATATTTTTTTTTAAATATTGCAGTTCATTAGGTACTTACTTTTAAGCTATTGCATAGCTTTTATCGCGGGCTCTGAGCGCGGCGACCGAATCAAGAAATTCCGTAACGAAAAAACCTAACACCCCCCACTCCGACGGGCAAGGAGGTGTGGCTTGAAAGCCGTGCATCGTCTAACGTCGTTTCAGTTCGGCAGTCTTCGACACGGCGTTGTGTGCGATTAGACGTATTGTACGACTCTACGAAACTCGCACGAATCGAGACGAGCTGCTCCGAAATCGGACGAATACATAAGCAGCTGTTTATGAGAAAGTATATAGGTGTATATGTATTTATGTACAACAGTGAATAGCTGTACTTGTAAAATTTGTGTATGAAGTGTTTTGAATATGAATGAACAAAGTGCATTTATTATTAAAATAAATAAATAAAATTATAATTGCATAAGTTGATACAAAATGCTATGCAATGCAATAGCTTTACCGCGGCAGTCCCCGAGTGCCTCACGTAATTTTTTAATGTCGTATAAGAATATCAAATTAAAAACAGTATATTTTTACCTCATTGTAAATGGTCACCTCTCTTTTTAAGAGGTTCTGGTATCGTGGCGCTATATTAAATACTAGCTGCCTCCCCGCGGTTTTACCCGCGTAGTTCCCGTTCCCGTGGGAATACAGGGATGAAATATAGCCTATGTTACTCGGGGATAATGTAGCTTTCCAAAGGTGAAAGAATTTTTGAAATCGGTCCAGTAGTTTCGGAGCCTATTCATTACAAACAAACAAACAAACAAACAAATCTTTCCTCTTTATAATATTAGTATAGATTAAGCTAGTTTTTTTCGTGTTTCAATATTCTTTTCATTTATAGCACAGACAGGATTTTTATCGGAGACACAATTATAATTTATAGTAAGTATCTACTAATAATAATTAACTAAAAACCATGTCGTTTTATTACAAATTTCTACCAAAACCTTTGATTGGACGACTGAAAGTAGCTCGAGTGATGGAGGATTTAAACTATATAATGCCTTATGGCTTATGAAAAAATTAATGGAATTATCTTAAAGTGTCAAATGAAAGTCGATTGCAATAGGATCCGTAATAGACCCGCAGAGGGGAATGATATGTTGCGCTCGTTACGGCTGCCCGCTCGCGCCGTCCACCTCCAGCTCTCCCCACGCCATTCTTATACGTAATCCGTATACCTATTTGTTTGTTATTATCCTAAATGTTATAATAAATTCACAAATTAGAGAAGAGGTTCCTTTCATTAGAGTTCCTTTACCACCGTTTACTGTATCAATTAGCTTGTATAATAAATAAGCTTGTATCAAAGTTATTGTCATTTGTGTTGTAATTTTTTATACAAGACTAGCTGATACAGCAAATATTGTCTCCTATACCTATAAGAAATACTTATAATGCGAAAAAAAATTTGTGTGTACCCACACAAGGGTGAGGGTGCAACTAAACGACCTATTTTTTTAGACAAAAAAAAACATAAAAATCGGTCAAAGCGTTTCAAAAAAGTTCGATAACGAAACACTGTGACGAGATGTTTATATATTCGATTTATAATTTCATTTATAAAAACATTTAAAGTAGCTTGCAATTAATATATCTCCTAGGTAGATGGCTGGATTTAAATTTTAATTTCAATTTCATTACTCATCATTAGGTATTTAAGCTCGATAATTCGGCTATTAACTGATCAATTAAGTGGTCCATTCACTATAATTAATCGGATAACTAAAGCAATTCTATTAACGGAATTTTGACAAAATTTTGGATTCCAGTGGAATTATGGCAAATGAAATTTTTTTAATCAGAAAATTATTAGATAGCTTTTCTTTTTGGTCGGTTTAGTTAAGTTCAGAAAATCATGACCAATTTTTAAGAGCTTATTAGAGTTATCCAATTCTTCCAATTCTAATGACTTCGAGTAGCTCTTTATCACAACATAGCGTCAAGTTAAGATGACAAAAGTTCTAGTAGATACCTAATTAATAACTAACTTACGTTCTATTTTTATAAGTCAATATTTATCCGTCGTAGTTTTAAAAAGTTTATAGATGAATCATTTCAAATCTTTATTTATATTGCAGGATTTATAGTTTTACATTATTAATCTAAATACACAGTGTGCTGTTCGTTAATTCTACATTATCTTTGCTCATAAATATTATAATTCATTTTCAATTTATTTCATAGAACTAAGCACTGCATTTAATGAATACGCAGACTTTACAATCTGAAACAACATAAAATATATTAATTTGTAAACTAACTGTTCGCGTTATGTTGGCTGTTTTGTTAAATAATAAATGAGGAAGCATTAATGAAGCTTAGGATTTCATTTCATATATAAAATTATCATTATTTTGAACTTAGCATCGGATGCATGGTTACAAAAGTGCTAAACAATTTCTTTAAGAGATATAAAAATAGATAGGTACTTAACAAATTAAAGACAGCCTCACTTAAACTTCCGTCCTGTAAAAATTGTAGTATGGTCAAATACACGTCTTATACAAAAAGAGCCAAGACATTACCGTTACAAATGTGGTGAGGGATAGAGGTACCACAGCTGAAACATGTGGTGTCAGTGGTCGCGACCATCTCATCATGGCGATCAGCAGCAGTCGCCGAAACCGCGGCGAGAGTGACAGCCAATCGCTTTTGTATACTGAATCCATTACTGATTGACTCTACAAATAGATATAATCATCAGTAACAAACAATCATACTATAACAAATCAGGGCAAATTGGTTTCAACTAGCCTAAACTGGTTTATCCTATCGTGCTTAGGACAAATTAGTTTAGAGTAGGCTATACTAGATCTGTCGTATACAATATCGTGTACCTATAGGAAGAACTAGATTAGCCTAGCAATACTAGTTGTTGTTTTGAAATCAGGTTTGGCCGGTAACATACACAATGCGAATCTTATTTGATGACAGCCCGGTTGGCTTTGTGGTTAGTGACCCTGACTTTCAAGCCGCGGGTCGTGGGTTCGAATCCCACCCAGGACAAACATTTGTATGCATGAATATGTCTGTTTGTTCTGTGGCTGTTGTAAATATCTATAACATGTATGTATTTAAAAAGTATTATATGTAGTATATCAGTTATCTAGTTACCATAACACAAGCTTCATTTTGAAGCTTAAGTACTTTGGAATCAGATTGGCAGTTTGTGAAAAATGTTCCAGGATCTTCTCAACTTTTGGATTAGTTCTATATAGGTAGGTACTAATTAATGTTCTTTTTAATAAAGTTTATTAGAGAACAAGACCATGAGGTACGCAAAGTCTAGAAGAGACTGAATGAACATGGTCACTGATCATATTAATAGGTCAAAAGCACACAAAGCATGGAAGGGAATCGACTTTTACTGTATTATCCGGAATACTATTCCTGAAAATACATACACATAGTATCAACCCCAAAACTGTAATATTCTAAACAGGTCTATAGGTAGAAACCGCCCTGTTTATTAAATATCACTAACTGTATATTTTTTTCAGCATCCGGAAGGGTTTTATCAGCTGATTCCGGGGTCGTAGTTTCAATATGGGGAGCTCATCGGGATCCCAAATATTGGGGACCGGACGCTGAAAATTTTGACCCTGATAGATTTCTCCCAGAGAGATTCAACTTAGTACACGCTTGCAGCTATATGCCTTTTAGTAATGGGCCTAGAAATTGTATTGGTAAGTGCCTTTATTTTGATTCATCATAATTAGAAGTGGAGTTGTCATAATTAATACGACTTTGCAATACTTACTTTGCATGTCATACATTTGTATATATGGGCTTTATGCCCGGATAAAAAATTGGTTGCCTGTAAAGTCGGTATACGGGCGAAAGTTTTACGTGACAACGACTTTGAGTGGTAAAATAATTTTAATGTGAATATTCATTCGTATAGTAGGAAGAAGGATGAAATAATAGTAACAATTTAAAACATAACGTCACGTTACGTGAGCGGAGCGTAACGCAGTTTCTTGAAGTGTCACCCGGCAAACCAATTTATAAGACGTTGTCACGTCAAAAGTATTATATGTAGTATATCAGTTATCTAGTTACCATAACACAAGCTTCATTTTGAAGCTTAAGTACTTTGGAATCAGATTGGCAGTTTGTGAAAAATGTTCCAGGATATTTATATTTATTTATTTACTTCAAACGATGTATAGCTTGTAAAGACTTATGTCTGATGTACCTACTACTAAATAGTTTACTTTAAAATACATACTTCTATACTAATATTATAAAGAGGAAAGATTTGTTTGTTTGTTTGTTTGTTTGTTTGTTTGTTTGTTTGTAATGAATAGGCTCCGAAACTACTGGAGCGATTTCAAAAATTCTTTCACCTTTGGAAAGCTACATTATCCCCGAGTAACATAGGCTATATTTTATCCCTGTATTCCCACGGGAACGGGAACTACGCGGGTAAAACCGCGGGGAGGCAGCTAGTATATTATAAACAGACATAAATTTTAAAAAAGAGCAATTATAAAGAAATGGTAAATCAATGGAGAAATTTATTTATACATAAATCCGTAGTTCCTACAAAGGCAATAGAAAAATAAAAAAATACATACCTCTTGTTGAACAAGACCTCCATAGTAACAATACATGAATATTTGTGACAAAACCATTACTATGAACAATAACAAAAATACATAAGGTACCGACATCGTCGCCAGCTAGAAATTTCAAAAGGAATTAGAATAAAATCAAAAATGGCGGATAAACAGGTATCAAAACAGTGTTTACCGTACTTATCCTGAAAACGGCGAGGCATATAGCCGTTGTAGATGATAAAAATTGAAATGTAATCGCACTATCGAAAACACCGTTTACTTCACGCGTGTACCTAAAATCAAATCTAATAAAAGAATTTGCAAAGCAGCTTTAATAGAATCCGCCTGACTCTTTGTTCCGGAGTCAACTTACTTTTAGGTTATGACTTTAGGGGGTGTAATTTATAAGTGTTGTTTATGTTAGGAAGTGGTACCTAAGTAAGTACTAATTACTTGGTATTTAACACAAATACATTTTCATAAGTTAAGATATTTCTCCGTCTATCTGTTTATCAAAATTTTAATACATACCATACAAGTTTCTCATAACGCTTTACGTAATAAACGAAACGTTTCTTCATATCAATATCGAGATTATCTTTGTAGACAAAAGCGACCGTGGGTTGATCCTGATTTTCAATATCACCTTCCAGCATATTAAATTCAACGTTAAACTTAAACATTTTCAGTTGAACTATGGCTTGTGAGAAATAAGTTGCAATAACGCAATCAAAAGACAAATGACCGTAGCCAATCCAAAATACAGGCAAAGTTTCCATAACTACAGTAAACACATATCTGAAACAAAAGTTGAATGAAAGTAAAAATGAAAGCCCACCGAACTACATGACTACTGAAAGTTATCTAGATGAATAAGGTCCGTTTTTACAGCATCATATGCATAACCGTCACAAAGAAGCACCCTCTAGTCAATCACTCGTCTTAGAAATAGACAACTTTATAGACGTAGCAGGTACTTCATATAAAATTGTTACCTTGGCCATGTGTTTATTTCAAAAGGATAATAAGCTGGAACTAGCGCCGTCTCATCTTGCATCCTCTTTATAATATGTGATGCTGGCCAAACCACGACACACATAGATATCCCTGTCATGATAACGTTAAACAATCGACGCATATCGTTCTTATTTTCCAGCAGAAGCTCTTCATCTTTGTTACCATTTGCACCGAAAATGGGATCTTTAAATACAAAAGTCATACTTTACTTAGTTTGTATTTTATCTATTTTGTTTTTAGGTGCAAACTTACCATTCATAAGTTCATGTATTTTGTCGATTCTTGCACTGTTGAGGTTTAAAGCTAGGAATTTTGTTAGTAGGTTCAGCTGTGGTATCTCTATTATTATTCCATCTAGTATTTCTGACGCATTGTTTACTCGCTATGGAATAATTAAATCGAATTTGGGATTAGGTAGTTTATTTTGTTATATTCGTTGTTAGACACTAAAATATCATATAGAAAGAGATGGTTGAGATAAGAGTTTTCCTTGCAATTTCCTTTCATTCAAATGCCTTCTAATATTTCCTTGACCACGTTTACTATCAAAAAACCTTATTACACTTATACATACTTATATGTATATTATGTTAAATTACTCACCAGACCGATAAAAATTAAATGCTGAATATTATAAAGTAGGGCCACAAGAAAAGTGAGTGGTCTGTATATCTGATGTAATACCCATTTGTATTTATTCGCTGGCTTGTTTAGTATTTTGTAAAAGCCCGCTGAAACTAGAAGTTTATAGATAATTGTGAATGAATCAAATGGCTTAATTTTGTTTTCGGTACTCATTATTAAGGGTGTATTGTCAACGAAAATGCTAAAAGATCAATGATTGCTCGCTCTGCTCAGGACAATTTATAATAGGTCCACACCATTAAATATTACTCACTTTAATGAGGATCAGTAATTTGGTGCGTCTGTAACTACTCATTATAAATTATGTGCCGGTGGAAAGCATTCATAATTTAGGAGATGCCTTGACGAATAATTATCAAATTGTAGGTTAATGAAAGCCCGCATAATTGAGCAAGCATTTATTAGCTAACTAAGTGGCTTAACAACAATTGATTGAACACATCAGAAAGGCGGGAGCCACACTTGGAATTGTGATCCGCATTCGAGTTTTTCGTGGAGTGCGGCCTCGAAGACGGCGTCGCGGGCCGAGTCGCGCGGGGCGTGCGCCTCGCGCCCGCACTCGCGGCTCACCTCACGAGCCGCGCGGACAAACTTTGACACTTGCGCCACACTCTCTCGTACGTCTTCCATTGACAACTGAAATGTTATTTAGTTTGTGATTTATAAGGACTTCTTTCTGAGATTTTGATGAATGAACCTTATTATTAGAGAATACGATTTGATGATTTTTTTGTTACACAAAGTAAATACTTTGTTACATTATGTGTATTAATGAATAAACAATCAATACACCAAACTTTAAAAAAAATGTTTAAGAATGACATTGGTTTTCTTTTTCACAATTTATTCCGGGTGAGGCCAACCCGCGCAGTTCCTGATTCCGTAGATAATGTTATAGCTATTCGTTGAAGTAATTTATCAAATCGGTCCAATAGTTAATAAGTTAATTCGTTACATACAAAAATGCAAAAAGGCCACCTTTCCTCTTTATAAGAAAGTATGATAAGAAAACTTACTTGATCATCACTTGGCAATGAGTGCGGATATATCCGCACCCAGTGCCCCACTCGTCCTATGGCGCGGTTCCACCTCACACCATTTCCCCACGAACAAGCGCTCATCATCCGTCGCCGCGACGCCGCCGTCGCGTACCCGCCCCGCCAAGTCTCATCGACAACCTCTGGCGTTATGGCCACACTGGACGTCGACTGAAAATGTAAATTCAGTATACACCATACATTACAATTTTTATATCGTCTAAGTTAATAAATCGTTCTAAATTAGACTCAATAAATAACGTAAGACGGTAGATTTTCTATTGTCGTAGAATTCGTAGCTAATGTAATTAATTATAGATTCAGTCTGTTCGCCGACCTTGGCATTATATCGATGTCATTTAGCATTGAAATATATCTATTACCTGCGCTTCGGAGCTTTCGGGTGGTGTTTCGGGAGATGTTTTACATGATCGCCCGGTGTTCACTTCTTTAGGTTTTTCTGATGCTGGCGGATTTACTTCCTGGAATATATTTTTATAAATGTTAAAAATTTTTCGAAAAAGAAAAATGACGGCATTATTACAGTTTATAATATTTGTGATACGACCGATACATACGTATCTGCTGGTACGTCTTGTATACTTACAACGTAGATGCTTTTGATATGATTTTAACATAACCCACTATGTACGGAACATTTGTTGGAATGTTACATTATAAGGAAGTACCTAACATAGGCTTTGTTTTATCTTTGTAAGTATTCCTACGGGAACGGGAACTACACGGGTGCAACAGCGGGGTGGAAGCTAGTTTCACTATATTATAAACGAACTACTGACGGACTTAAGGTCCACATACAACACAAAATAAGTTTAAACGTAAACTACAATAACAATTCATATAAATTTGAAATTAATCTTATTCTCACATATCTAGTTTCTACCATTCTCATCTTAATATCTGTAATAACTATGTTCAATTTAAAAAATATGTAAAGCTGATTCTGATCGCCTACACGCCCACGAGACTTTGTTGTTCTGGGTCTGGATGTAAATAGCTATAATATGACAATGTATGTATTTAAAACGAAGTATATCTATCTAGCTATCTGATTACCACCACACAAGCTCACTTTGAAGCTATTACTTTGGAATCCGATTGGCCGTGTGTGAAAAATATCCCAAGATATTTATTAGATATAATATGAGTAAACTCCTCACCGGACACTTATCAGGCAGGCCATGTTGTATATTGACGCAGTGTATAGGCAGCGCGCGGCGGCGCGGGCGGCGGTAGCGCGCAGGGCGCCGCGCCCCGGCCGTCGCAGCGCGCTGCCCACCTCGAGCACCGGCGCTCCCCCCCGCCACTGTGGCCCCACCGTTCTCCTCTTCTGAACTGTAACTGCTGGGATGCAGGAATAAGTATTAGACCCTTCGATAGTTAGACTAATTCGCTGGCTGCTGGGACGCAGGAACCCTTCGATAGTTAGGCAAATCTTCGATAGCCGGAGAGTTAGATCACTAGCGACTAACGCAATACAAGGTTCATTGTCGTACATAAAGTCTCAACGAGTCGATTCAAGATTTTTGTCATAGTCCCCTGAGGACGGTTTGTGACAAAAATACCGATTAGATGTAAAAAAAAATTGGTATATTATATAACTGTTATTATAGATTCGAAAGTTTAAAGTATATTGCTCGTAACACTTTCACTCAACAACGGCTAAAGAGATCTGAAAGAAAGACTAGAATATATTCTGGACTAGCATAAGCATTATCTAAAATCTTTATCAAACACCTCTGTGAATACCTACCATTTATATCAAATATTATAATTAATTACATTGCACCCCTTATTAGATTTCATCAACTCAAATGAGCTCATGACTTCTGAATGAAAAATGGCAGAAACATTTATGACCTTAACTTACCTGTTAACAATTGGAGAAAGAGGTGACAAAGGACCTTTCAGTAATGAGAGGCCCGTATGCTTCATCGGCAGTCCAAGCAGGTCGAACAGTTCGTGCAACATTGGTTGCTTCACTGTCATGTCTGCTTCACAATTCGCTCCTAACGCTGGTGATAGGTTCACCTGGAATTTAAAAAAAATACATTTCAAATTTGGAACTCAGCTGTCGACCCTGAGGTAAAATCTGTTGTCATATATGGTTGCAATTTTTTCGCCCATTAATCTTTCTAACCTAAACACGAATGACACACACTCACACACAAATCACAACTAGCTATATATGATCTAATATGCGATGATAATAGGCACTTCCGTAGATGATCTATGCAGTGCCCTGAGTTAGGATTTTTATATATCTCTGTAATTGACAATTGGTTTTTATTTTGGTTTATGTTTTCTAAATAAGAAACCTTTTTCAGTTTATGCACTGAACTGGTAGTAGGTAAATTCATTAACCTTTATCTTGATATGTGTCCTCTTCCTAAGAGTTAAATATCTTATCTTCTTCATTTACAGTCAGTATAATCAAAACTAACCTCAATAAGCCAAGGTTTCAAAGAGTCATCAAGAAGCACGTCGAACCCGTAGAACTCGAAGCAGTTCCTCGCCGGAGGAGTACCAGCTGCTTGGGCGAGTAGCGTCAGAGTCACTATGGCTCTGATCCGTTGCCATACCAACCACTCGGCTGCTCCCCATCGCCCTACTAACGCCTTCCTCACTTGCGTTAGCGTCCATTTGCACCCTTAAATAGGAAAAATTACGCATTTAAAATCAGACTTTACACCTTTAAGAATAACGTATGATTCTGATTAATGGTTTCCTGGTCAGCTGAGAAAGTCCTTGCAGTGTTTAAATGACGTCAGAAGACGTGAGACTTCAGTCGGTCTGTGACGTCACATGACATCCAGGAATGCTTTTCTGTTGCAAGAACCTACTCCGCTATGCTATGCGCTATGAATGTAGCTCGGTGATGAATGGCTTATGTGCTCTGTCCCTCTCATTTACTATATGGTTACCTGAGACGCCTCATCATGACTGTCAAAGTAAAACTTATAGGCCCTTAATAGAATTATCTTTATATATATTCCTTGGAGACTGTTATAGTAATCAATAAATACTTTTAATGCTAGATTTTAATATTAATATAAAGTAAATGTTATTTAATTTCATGTCCTTACACGAGTATGTAGGTAAAGGAGTTTAAATACTATTGTGTCTAACTAATGCCACTTTTATGATTTGACTTAACAGGGATACATGAATTTCGTCATTAAAGAAGAAATAATGAGGGTCCACATTACTCGAGCATATAAATACCATCACACCGTGCTACCCTACCACGCCAATTCTGATCCATATTAAAATTTTGAGTATAATGACTTAACGCTAATCCTTACCACTGCCTATTCGTTCCTTACATTCAGAATACCGAGGTCCGGACTTGTTGAGCGACGAGTTGGTCAAGTGTCGGTAAGGGTTGTGGATGTCCGATAATGTGTATTTGTCTGTGCCTGGAAGTGGAATATTTAAATAATGAAAATATGCACGAGGTATATTCAAAATTCAAAGCCTTTTATTCAGTTTAGGCCATAAAAGGGAATTTACTAAGCTGACGCTTTTACCGGTTCCTAAGTTTGCCTTAAACAGAGAAAAGCTGCCAAAAATCACTTCTTTTTGGTTTTACAATTCAGAGCATGTAGGTACAATCTTTACTATGTTCTTAATCAAATCAAAAGACATAATCAATAATTATGTCTATGGCTCAACGATCTTAGTTATGTTAAGCGTTGTTTATTTAAATGAATCAGTAAACATCTAGCTATTAAAATAGGCATTAAGCTTTTAAAATAGATGCAGTAAATAATAATCACAAAAAATCCAGCCCAGCTTCAAATACCAAAGTTTTAACACAAACTTTATTAGAACTTTGTATATCATAAGAGACAGTTACTTTATACATCGCTCTATATTATGAGCTATTAATTTGACATTTGATAAATAGTTGCTGATTTGACCTGACTGCCATAATATTTACTGTATTTCAAAATAACATAGACAAAACAAAAGCCTTCAAATATATGAATTGTATACTTACCAAATCTAGCAAGTCCTTCGGCGTACATATAGGCGGTTAGAGGTCGGTACCCAGGCACGCAGACGTACAGTCGCAGGTCGAACTTGTAGCCCGCGATCAGCAGAGGCCGTTCTATGTAGCGCTGTACCACCGCTGCGCTTCCACAGCTCATTTCACACACGCTCTGAAATTTAAAAATTCGAACATGAACTTTTTTGTTCAAATTTCATAATTGGAATTATATATTTTTTTATGAGTTTGCATTCGAAGATGTGACAACTTCCCCCTTTTTCCTTTTTTAGTGCACACGAAAGTAACAAATGAATAACAATTATAAAGATGTAGAAATGGAACAGGCTGTTTTCACAATATATCTATGATACCATATACCTAATTATAAGTAAGTTTATACACCTACCCGAAATAAGAAGATACCCCTGCCCTGACTCTGCGCCACAGGTTTATGTATCCAGACAACGTTGGACCCTGTCGTTCCTTCATCACGGCGTAGTCTTGAGCATTCGGACACCAGCTTCGCGTACTCCAAAGGCAGATGGTAGCACGGCGGGCTGCGGAGCAAATATACCACATTTTAATATACCTCATAAAGCTGGCAACTTCATTACCAAATCATTCAGGTTTATTCTCTATGTTTACATAACATTGAGATTTGTCAATGGAATAATGAAATCGATTTTGGTATCAAATATTTCCAGTTGATAAATTGAGTAGATTTTCTACTGTCGCGAACATAGAAACAAAAAACAAGTCCTTTTTTCAACGACGGCCTTGTGATTTTATTTCATGTAAACTACCAATCAGTATATAGATTACAAAAAACAGTTAGGGCATACTGGCATGCTGAATGACTATAAAGCTGTTCGATAACTGATGACGTAGATTTAAAGAGGACCGTCTAGAATTTGTCATATAATAGGTAACTGTTACATAGTTGAGTTCCTTCAGTAGACCACAATGCTCTCTTTTAAACCCAACATACATAGATATTACTAAACCTTAACAACTTTGCGGTAGTCGATCGACATTTAAAATCATTCATCGATCGACCTAAGAAGTAAGTTGGTTGAATTTTTCATGATTATTGAACCTATTTATCTATTACAAAGCAAATGCCCGCGAACGGCAACTCCAAAACATATTTCAAAATCTAAATATAGAAACTGTATCAGATAATATCGAATTCAGTTTTCACATTCATTTCACCTCGGGGCTCGGGGTAAATATAATAATTTGTAAAATAACACAGTTCATGACCCAACATGACGTGTCATATCACCGTTACATAAGGTTCAAAATAGACGGCTTTAAAACTAAATAAAAACAGCGTCGTCGAAGGCTATTACGATATGAAATCTTTGCGTTGCCTCTATAAATTATATATTGGAAACATATAGAAACTCGTGGGCCTCGTGCAGATAATGGCTTCGAAATTGGAGCCAAAAGTGTTCTTCCTTACTGGCTGTCTAATTCGAGACATGTCATAAACTTTCAACAGTTGCCGTTGGTTATAAAAATTTACTTATGAACACCCCTATATCGTAAAAATCGACGTATCGCCGTTTCTTGACGTGAAATTATAAGAATTACCTTCGTTGCAGCAGTTAGGTAAAGCCCACGACACGCATGGGACATTACAAGTAAACCAAAAAGTATTTCGTGTCATCACACGATTTGTTGTTAATACTCAGAGCCATACAATAGATGACAAAATACGAAAAAAATAATATGAATTTTATTGTTACTTTTTAACACCGGAAGTAAAGAGTGTGGACGCATATCGAGATCCGGTTTATGTTAGTTCCTACAATATGATTATCTGATGAATTTTTACATAACTTATTTACTTTTCATCTTTATATAAAAATCATAATTATACTTAAAACGAATCTTTCGTTAATACACTAGTCTAAAATTACCCATTCCAATGTTTAGTTTTGAAAACTCGTTATAATTTCAGCAACCCCTAATAAAATGCAATTGAAAATGCAACACAAAATTGCATTTGAAAGAGATATAAAACAAGGATTTAACTGCAAAGTTAGAATGTAGTTTACGAACTTTAGACGTAGGGACCGAATAGCATTCATAATTGCACTTTTTAAGCGACATTGTCTGCAGTCGAAAGCATAACATTTTACTACCGCGATACGAAACGTTGTTAACTACATTCCTTCTAATATTACCATCTCGCTCTAACCCGACGTTTCCCGACTATAAAAACTGAAAGTAGGGTTGCTCGAGGCTTTAGCAATGAATACTAATTTCCCACCGAAAACAAAACTATCACATTGATTCCTTTTTCTTGGTAGAATCGTCACGCGACCACCGGTACCACTTGGGGGTAATTGCTACGAAAGCTGCTTCATTAATATTCAGAACGATAATTTAATATAACCATGAACTTTCACCTTCTACAGCGGTGCAGGAAGAATTCTATACCGACCTTTCGGAACTTGGCAGACCTTAAAATACTTGCACTAATGCACCTACAAATGTATTTATGCAATGCGAAGGTCTCTCTGACTTCGACTGCTATATTTTAAGCTTGTTTAAGGATTCTTTCGTTTATTTTTTAAAAATAATATTGGTAATAACTAGGTAAGTTGTTATTGTGTAAATATACACCATGAAATAGGTATTTGATTCTGGAAGAACATGGAGCGCGAAAAATAATATGCAAAAAAAGTTGAAATTGACGTCTAAGGCATGTGCAGCCGAGTCACATACTTTGAGGAAAATACCAATGGAAAATATTCTCCCGTCATCGGATACAATTAAATAATATGACAAGCATATTAACGAGCTCATTTCAATCGAGGGATCGTTTCATTTCGCGACGCATTAACTAACACACGGTAAATGTCCCGGTATAATTTCCATTCTTTTCGTCTTCAGTGTATCGCTGTAAAAATGCCTAATGCAAAGTAGTGCCGTGTGACACGCAACCAACGCGTGGCTTCATTCAAATAACCGGTGACGTAAAGCGATTGACTCTTACGTAGTGTGGCCAACTCGCTTAGATATTCTACGGGATATTAAAATAAGGTTGTGACGTGAAAATAAGAACGGATAAAGGATTCTAGATATAAAGAAATAACCAAAATTTCAAATCTTGAAAAAAGGTTATTATGTCATATCTACTGAAAATGGGATGCTAGAAAACAAAACAGTCACAGGGTAGTTGGGATTAAACGATAAACGACAGCTATACTTAATAATAGGTTATCACATGTGCAATAGAGTTGTCAAAATACATCAACAGAAATCTTAATAGAAGTCAGAAACCAGTTGAATAGCAATATCCCAATTTTAACACGATATTTGGCACACCTATTCCAGCCCCAACTTGGTACACGGCAATACAATCAACAAATTCTCCTATACTACGTACGTAAAGATAATACATGGATCATAAAAATTATATGGATATGTTACTTTTTATGTTTGGCAAGCCCGAGTGATTAGGTGTGTTCGGCGACACGCATTTGAAATAAAACTGACAACACAAATACCGTATCCAAATTCTACAAGAGATTATTGTAGTGTTATGGTATTCGTTGGGATATATTTTACTGAAATACCTTTAATCTATTGCTGTGTATAATCGAACCATTTTGTAGGTACGTATTCGACTCAAATCATTTATACTATTAATTCTATTCAAATTTGCGCGACCATAACAGTCTAAGTGGAAGAAAAATATACTTGCATTCTAAAGAAATTTAAATAAGTTCCTTTTATTTGTATAAATATTTTACAATTTCTGATAATAACATTGCTAGAAATATATAATAATACTAGTGGACCAGGCAGACTTCGTTCTGCCCACCAGCGCCATCTACCGGGTCCAAGTATATGTAAGCTATCCTATCTCTCAAGTTGGATCGAACTGCACATGGTGTGCGAATTTTATTATAATCGGTTAAGTGGTTTATGAGTCCATTGAGGACAAACATTGTGACACGAGATTTATATATATTAAGATGGTTAAGCGACAACGGTAGCAGGTACCTACCAACATATCTACGAAAGTATATATTGAAGAGACGTCTACTCCTTATAAATCCATGTAGAAGTGACATTGAACGGGCCATTCCATAATCTTAGGTTCACTTCCATGATTGATCGTTGGAATTGGATTATTTATTTCCTTCTTTACATTTTTATATGTTCTGGGACATCGGTCTGTACTCAGCCCTCTTTAGAACGGCTAGACTTTTATAAATCTGAATGAAATACATATATATTTACGTTATTATCGTATATTGTTCTGAGTAATGTTTTAGTAGTGATTTTTTAATATACTTTTATGCATTTATTTTACGAGTATTTAACATCAATTTTATTAATCCTTATTGTAAACAACACGAATATCCGTTGTTAATTCCCATCAGGATAATATTACAATTTACAACCGCGGTATGGGGCACAGTCGCGTGTTCAAAAATTGTTTTTGCCTCTTTTTATCGCTTTAAATTTGTAAAAACGACTGATATTTTATTATTGAACCGTTCCCATTATTGTTATGGAAAGGTAATTGCGTTTACCCATTAAGATAAATATTTGTTTACGAAACATTATCAAGACAAAACAAAGAAGTAATATTCAAAATCAATCCTCAATAGTCTAAGATATATATCTCTAAATAATCAGTCTAAGATAACCCATTACTTCTAAAACTGAACATTCCAATCACATTGTTTTATAGCGCAAAACCTAATTGAGATTTGCTAATCAAATTAATTTATAATTGACATAATATTTCCTCATCAAAAGTCAACGTTCACAGCCTGACTGACTTGTATAAGCAGCCATTAGACTGTCAAGATAAGATCAAAATAATTATGTTCATATTTCACATGGATTTCTCTTTCAGCACGCAATGCTATGCGCTATTGGCAATGCGATTTGCACTGTCAGATTATAACAATGAAATAGTAAGGTTGTTGCTGATATTTGTATTAACTGAGTCAGAATGCAAAAGCTATCAAACGTTATAACACGACGATTTCAAACTATGCAGAGTTTGCTATATTTTTAAAGAGATAAATATCCTACCTAGTACCTACTATTATCGAAATACATATCTAGACATTTGAATACGAAAATATTTTTAAGCTATTGCATAGCTTTTATCGCGGGCTCTGAGCGCGGCGACCGAATCAAGAAATTCCGTAACGAAAAACCCTAACACCCCCCACTCCGACCGGCAAGGAGGTATGGCTTGAAGGCCGTGCATCGTCTAACGTCGTTTCAGTTCGGCAGTCTTCGACACGGCGTTGTGTGCGATTAGACGTATTGTACGACTCTACGAAACTCGCACGAATCGAGACGAGCTGCTCCGAAATCGGACGAATACATAAGCAGCTGTTTATGAGAAAGTATATAGGTGTATATGTATTTATGTACAACAGTGAATAGCTGTACTTGTAAAATTTGTGTATGAAGTGTTTTGAATATGAATGAACAAAGTGCATTTATTATTAAAATAAATAAATAAAATTATAATTGCATAAGTTGATACAAAATGCTATGCAATGCAATAGCTTTACCGCGGCAGTCCCCGAGTGCCTCACGTAATTTTTTTTGTCCTGAATGTGAATCGAATATACGACCAGTGGCAGCAAGGATATTTAACCACCAAGCCAACGTTGTATGTGCTGCTATTTTGCAATGACCCAGCCGTATTTTTAACAATGACGCAGATTATAACGACGTGAGCAGAATACCTGTCTGGGAATGATACTGCTAAGGTTTCTTCAATGTAGTTGTACTTTATTATTTACATTAACTACCTATCGAATTTATTTAAAGGAAATTTAACTCTTTATCAGACACAAATTGAAACAAGATTAATAACAAAACAAAAATAAAACATTTGAAATATGACGAAAACTACAGAACTGATTTTCTTCCAAAGCCTCTCATGGCTTTGCCTCATGGCCATGACGCCATAACATGAGTAATTCACGGATAACACAGATGCTATAAAATTAAAAATAAGGGTCGTACACAAGGTAAAGTAAATTTTCCTCTAAGAGAATGTTTACTCGTTACTACATACCTAAAGTCGTATATAGATCCGTATATCCGCCTCATGCACCGCAAAAGTCTGGAAAGATTGTCCTTCCTGCATATCGACCCACCTTTCGGTATGTGGTTCATGAACTGTAATCAAAATATTAAACTATCATTATGACGGTTAACTGCGAAACTTTCAAGTCAGACGTTAAAACCGCAAATGTCTGGCAGACCGGGTTGTATAATACAACACTGTTGTCTAACGTCAAGCCATTTCTCAAGTTTTGTTGGTCGTTTTTGGTGTTTGCAATTTAGAGACACTGCAATATTTACCTAATAAGTTAATATTTTACATGAATACAAAACTATCCAACGAAAATAATAAGGAACGAACCAAAAACATTTGAACTAAATATCGAGATTATAAAATGCTTACTTGCTGAGTTTCTTGCCGATTCTTCTCAGTTGAAGGTTGTACATAATATATATACCACATTATTACCAAGGCCCAAATGGCTTTGATTCTTTGAAATTGTCACTTCAAGTCTTTACCATAATGTCTATGGTCGACTACTAAGATCAGTTTTTTTATAGCTTTAAGGTGTCTTCTAACCTGCCAATCACCAAGGGTCTTATAGCAGCCAGCTGGGAAGGCGCTCGTCCTCCACCAGAGGTTCCATCGCTCCTCTCCAGTAGTGCTATAACCTTGGTACATGCGCCAACCACGCTCGGCACAGACCTGCCAATTTGTTATCTATTCAATGAGTTTCCCCTTGTAATGTTAGTCGATACAAAGAAATTTGTATTTAATTCGAATTGATTAAATTATATGCAATAAAGTTTGAGACGTACCTATACGATATTTTGCAATAGACGTAATTGAATCCGAAAGTTCCTTTTTCCAGAACTTTTAAAGATGCGATTTCTGCTTTTTGTCACTCATATTGCTTATGTTCACAGTATTTCAAATTTAACCAAGTAATAAATTAACTAATCTATGTTAGATAATTGAAAAAATATAAATAACTAGCTGCCTCCCCGCGGTTTTACCCGCGTAGTTCCCGTTCCCGTGGGAATACAGGGATAAAATATAGCCTATGTTACTCGGGGATAATGTAGCTTTCCAAAGGTGAAAGAATTTTTGAAATCGGTCCAGTAGTTTCGGAGCCTATTCATTACAAACAAACAAACAAACAAACAAACAAACAAACAAACAAATAAACAAACAAATCTTTCCTCTTTATAATATTAGTATAGATAAATAAAGGTAAGAAAGTATCTAGAAACCATAGTGGTACTTTTCGTTGTGTAATAATAATGTTATGAAAATATATGAAAAACTAATACATATCTGTATAATTACTCCTCTATATTATAATTAAGCCATACAAGGAATGTCTTCCTAGAAACTATCCTTCACGGAAGTAGTATAAACTATAAAGTCATTTAAACTATTCGATGTAGGTATGCGCACATTTTTTCCACTTACTATATCTATGTACCTAACCAAGTTACGTTACAACTAATTACTTGTATTTACATACCTCGTGTCGTAAACAACTTCTTGCGACGGATAGTTTAATCACAGTATAGGTCAGTTGACCCAAGAATAGTCGTGGTAAGTAAAAACAAACTCTAAAAACTTGACATTATAATTGATTGTTGCAAACTAGTCTAGAACCTCAAATATGTAAGGCGTAGAAGTATAAATACTAGCTAAGCGCAACTTGAAATCGCGTTTTGGGTTCCGTGCTATATATTCAATACATTCAATTCTGGAATCTAATCCGCGAAGTAAACCCACCCTTAGCTGTTTGACTTTAGAGTATGCATTAATTTTTGAGGATAAAAATATAAATAGGTATATATTGTTCTTGGGTACTGCAGTCAAGAAATACCATCTTATTGACTGCATAGTAAAAAAATAAATAAACGTCGTTGAAAATTTGTGTTCCCCTAAAAATAATGGTAGCGTATCTGTTGCTGGCGTGCATACCTCATAAAATTCCCCTTTTTCTTTAGCATCTACCCCTACAAGGAACAGTATTATGTTTGTAAGTATAGTTCAAATTCAATGGTGTACCTTTACGAGCAGACCAGGCCCCGACCCGTTATCATTCAGCCGGAAAATGAAAGGCTCGTCACTATCGAAGCCACCCTCCATCATTCGACATCTCCTAAAACACAAAAGTTATCAGTACAATTGAAAACAAGTAACTACCAACGACATAAAAAAACAAACATCTAACCTTCACGTCAAGTAGTGAGATTCATCCTTAAAGCTTCTTAATGAATGTACTGTACATGTGTACGATCAATCGCATGTCAGCTCTTCATTGCCGATTTGAAACTTTGCGACTCGTGTGTCGTTTTCGTAACACGTTAAGTTTGCGTTTTGGTTACGGCGCGAGGGGACTGCGCGCTTCGCCCGCCCGCCCAACACTGTCTGTACGTACAGAACTCGCTTGCATTGCAAGCACCAAGTTCTGTAAGGCAACCCTCATGATTTATAATCGAGGGTTCGTGACACGAGCTTTCTGTAAAAAGTTGACGTAACAACAATAATGCATTTCGTGAATTTAACGCTGGGGACGCTTTTTGTATTTCACTTGTTGTGTTCCACCGTGGTTTTAGCTGATTAATTAAATCATTGATAGACTATATATTCATGTTCTGCTTTTACACCTATATATGAAGATGTACCTATTGGAAATCAAAATGATAAAAATTCGTCTCGGAATACTTAAAAATAATAAGGTTTGCAAATTCTATGGCAAATGTAAAAATATGTTTATTGTTTAATCTCTCAATGAGTAGATAATTACTATTTGCGTACCCGTTAATAACTTAATTTAATACTGAAAACTCGGTTTCTCTAATTATCACGTAAGATCATAAGGCTAAGACAGTACAAATGTTAATGATAGCCACTTATACTCCTCTATAATTATATAATATAGTGTTTGTCTAAGTTATATGGTAGGTATAGGATAACGCGAAGGTTTTCTGCAAGGTTCATTTGTTGACCTAAACAAGGTTTAATGCAAAAATTACTGCAGACAATAACTAGCTAACTACAAGGCGTATACTTATCTAATAAATCTATTAGGATATTAATTCATTTTATACTATTTTTTTCACCCGCGTTCCCGGAGATCTTCAATTATCCCGGATTAAAAAGTAGCCTATGTGGTTATCCAGGTTATCTATATAAAAGTATAACTATCTATATTTACCAAATATAGTACCCATTGGTGTTCCAAATTCCATCCAAATCCGTTCGGTAGTTTTTGTGTGAAAGAGTAACTTACGTCCATCTGTCCATACCCACTCACAAAGTACTGCATTTATAATATTAGTACGAAGTAGGTACTTTTATTATAACCACATAACCAAGCGTAACAATTAACATTTCCTAATTAGGTTCCATAATTTGAATGTATTCATTATTTAACTTTTAACTAGGTACAGGTACTTACCTGAGACTTCGGCGCTTCCTGCAATTCCTGCATTATATGCGTGTAGATCGCTATATTGGATTTTAAATGGGTCTACAAATTGCGTGGAACAATTATCCAATATAACAACTGAGAACGTTATAATTACGTTGCCTGACCCTAGAATTAGATCTAGGTCTCAGGTTCTGCACTAAGCCGTCGAACACTGACTGAGTCTACTAATATCAATTTTATTTGTCAACAAGCATCTGCTGCTGTTTCACCTGCGTAGTTCCCATCCCCGTAGGAATATAGGGATAAAATATACCCTATTACATTCTCATATGACGTGAGCTTTTTATTGGTGAAAGAATTCTTCAGATCGGTCCAGTAATTTCGGAGTTATTCATAACAGGCATAGAAACAAAAAATCTAATCTTTCTTCTTCATAAATTAGCATTGCCAGTTAAACCCCAAAAAATAGTTGTAGGCACAAAGAGTAATAGTATTATCGATTATCTCGGTGGGAAGAAAAAAAATTTTTTTCACGCAAATCTACTATTATATTAAAGGATTCCTTCACTTTTTAGAACATTCAATAAAACTAACGGAAATATTAGTAGTTAGGTATTTCTGAGTCACATTTCATACATGCATTATACAGTAGGTACATAATGTATAATTTATGCTATACAATTATCGACTTTATGTAAAGATATTATGTGCTATATTTTTTCTCAGTTAAAGTTTACGAAATACAGCTGGTAGCAAAGCTTTCATTACCAATTCTTGTTAGACTTTGAAACTTCGTTCGGTATGAAAGGTTACGGTTACTGCTAAATAAGGTTTGAATACCAAACAATGTACAATGCAATTATGTCACAATAAATGGTCGTTTATCATTAAAATAAACGTTTTTGCGATTCTGAAGGTTAACCACAAAATACTTTCAAGCTTTGAGGAAAGGTAAGTAGGTACACACAGACGATTTAGTACCTACTTATGTGGGAGGGAAATGCATTTATGACCTCATACACGAGATTTATAGGTTTCATTCAAAAACGAAATTACCTGTTTTAAAAATGGATGTCCTAAAATTTTTGTGTTATAAATTTAGGTAATAACATCCTAATATGTCACTTTATATCCAAAACAATTCATATTGAAACATTTATTTTACTTTACATGGTTTATAAACTAAGTAGTGACTGTCCACCAAAAATTTGGCTTAGCTTCTATATGGACATCTCATTTTTAAGTAGCTCTATATAACAGCTTGTTCAGATTCCACAAAAAAATGCACTAACTAATCTTATAACCTCGCCCTTATAGTTCTAAAATACCGAAAGATAATTAATTCAACTTACAAACAACGGATGGTAATTTTAGCATCACGTTAACGTTAACTACTTTGAACGCAACTATAAAGGAAGTGCAAGGTCGGGTTTTGCAGCCCCCTATTTATGTACATATCGAAGTAAGAAACTAATTTACATAGTTTTAAAAGATACCAAATGTTATTTTGTGGTTAAGTTTTTTGGTTCTTTGAAATTAATAGGTTTATTTTACCATGTACCTACCCACACTTAGCTGATCTATTCGGTTTAATCCTAACTACTTAATATTGTAAATGCGAAAGTAACTCTATCTGTCTGTCTCGCTTTCAGGCTAAAACTACTGAACCGATTTACATTAAATTTGGTACATAGATTGTCTAAAGCCTGAGAAAGGACAAAGGCTACTTTTTATCCCGGGAAAATTGAAGGCGGGAACGCAGGCGAAACTGCAGGGAGCCACTAGTATAATCTGTCTCGTGAGGAAATTCATTGAATTATTTTCTAACTACTACCTTTATTACTATACCAATCTAAAATTTATAACAAACTAGCTGCCTCCCCGCGGTTTTACCCGCGTAGTTCCCGTTCCCGAGGGAATACAGGGATAAAATATAGCCTATGTTACTCGGGGATAATGTAGCTTTCCAAAGGTGAAAGAATTTTTGAAATCAGTCCAGTAGTTTTGGAGCCTATTCATTACAAACAAACAAACAAACAAACAAATCTTTCCTCTTTATAATATTAGTATGGATATAGATTAAAAAAAAAACAAATAAATTAAACAAATATGAAATAAAACAACCTTTTTAAACTACAATTTAATATAAAAATCACACTGGCATAAAATCTTTGGAAAATATTAAAAAAAAAACTACCCAGCTGTCAAACAGATCTGTCAAGCATTTTCCCGCGCCAACTTAGTGTTAATCACCGCTCTTTAGGTACTAGTTTTCTGTTCTCCAAAGCGAGTTGGTAACCATCGGTGGCCTTCATCATAACATCCAACTTGACCTTGATCCGAGGAGCTGGACTGGTTTCAATGTCTTCTATCACTCTATATCGACGGAGGATGGCTGACAGTGCAGTCTTAACGGACATTATGGCGTATTGGTAACCTAAGCAAAAAAAAACAGATTTATTTTAAAGCTGCTGTTACTTAAGCATACGTATTAACTTAAAATGTCCCAGGATATTTATTTATTACGGCGATTAAATACAATGAAAGACGTCAAAGATATGGATAATAATAATCTTAGCTTATATTCAGCAATAAACACATGCTTAGTAAAATGACTTGACATGATGAACTAGATCAACCTATATACTACACTACCTACTTATGTACTTATGTTATACCTACTTACTTACTTACTTACTACTTCATTTCTTACAAAAAAATAATGGATGGATAAATAACATAAGCAATTTATTTCTCAAATCCTTTTACGATTTATCAATACCTACCTAGACTATTTCATTGCTACAGATTATATACAATTATAGCTATTAATTAGAATTAGTATTGTGTTGTGTGTGCGACCTTCCCCCTCGACCTGTTACATAACGTTTTGTGATCTCTGCTACAATTAAATCTCGCCGTGTTCACACAAAAACGTCAACATATGAAAACAGTGATGGGAAATCCCTATAGCTAATAAGATGCATAATGACGTACACTGGTTGTGTTCTTAAGCCTATGTAGGTGAAGCAATTATAATATAATTAAATTTTTAATTAAACGTGGCTGACGTTTATGTAGCAAGTTTTACTTGTTATGCGATCCTGTTGCGTACATGTACCTGACAGATTATAGTTCAACTGGGCATTGTAATTGCGTCAATTTATACATCATTATCACGTTAGGCTCTCTCCACAAATATTACAATGGATATTTACTCAACCTATCGTTTTTCTTGCGACACTTAATGTTTGCTATTGATTTGTTTTTATCCGGGCATAAAGCCCATATATACAAATGTCTGACTTGCTAAGTCGTATTAATTATGACAACTCCACTTCCAATTATGATAAATCAAAATAAAGGCACTTACCAATACAATTTCTAGGCCCATTACTAAAAGGCATATAGCTGCAAGCGTGTGCTAAGTTGAATCTCTCTGGGAGAAATCTATCGGGGTCAAAATTTTCAGCGTCCGGACCCCAATATTTGGGATCCCTATGAGCTCCCCATATTGAAACTACGACCCCAGAACCAGCTGATAAAACCCTTCCGGATGCTGAAAAAAATATACGGTTAGTGATATTTAATAAACAGGGCGGTTTCTACCTATAGACCTGTTTAGAATATTACAGTTTTGGGGTTGATACTATGCATGTATTTTCATGAATAGTATTCCGGATAATAAGGTAAAAGTCAATTCCCTTCCATGCTTTGTGTGCTTTTGACCATGGCCTCAGTCTCTTCTAGACTTTTTGTACCTCATGGTCTTGTTCTCTATTTTACTTTATTAAAAAGAACATTGATTAGTACCTACCTATATAGAACTAACCCAAAAGATGAGAGTACTTACGTAGAGAAGTGTCATTTAGAACTTTTCTAATAATGAAGGGCACTGGTGGAAATAATCTTAGAGATTCCTTAACAACTCGTTCTGTATATTTAAGTTTCAATAAATCTTCTTTTACTAGAGGTCGATCTGAATCACCGAAAACTTCGTATAACCTGAAATAGAAAACAATATGAAATATAAATATTATTAAGGTATGTATATCTTCGCTAATTCACCAAATCCTTTATTTAGTAATGTAGAACACAAATTTCCCACTCATTAGAAAGCCATTAGCTTCATAAATGTTAGCAAGAACTAGACTTTTACGAAACTAAAATAATTTAATATCACTTTAAATGGTTTAGTATAGAATTAGACATGCTACGTTCAAAAGACAATAATTTTGAACAATTTCTCACGCTTTACAACGGTTAACTTTGATTTAGTTCTTGTAAGTATAAAACTGTATAATAATAATATATTTATTTCAAAGAATATGGTACAGTAAGATGGGCTTATAATTAGATCTGCATATTCGACCAGTGCTGGTGTAGAAATATTTAACAGGGATATTCATTTTAATACAGAATTATAAATTATCAATTAGTAGATATTATTAAGTAAGTAATTAAATTTCAAAATCGAAATATTCTTGCAATGAATAAAAACACATGTTAATTAACCAATTGAAGAGTATATGTCAAAATTTTTGTAATGGTAATGATCTCATATCTTTCGGCAACTTATTATATATTTTTATAGCCATACAATAAACATTTCTACTGCACATATTTAACCTTTGTGCCGGTACATATCATTTATATAAATCTCTACTGTTTTGTTTATTTAAAACTACATCATGGAGTGGGAATAACTGTGTTTTTTTACAAATAGGCATATCTCCTTAATATAAAGGCATGGAAGTGGCAAGATTTTAAGCTCTCTAAATAATGGTTTACAGTGTGCAAGGTACTCGGATCCACATAGTGCCCTAATACACTTCTTTTGCGTTACAAATACTCTACTGACATCTACCGAATTACCCCATATAAAAAGTCCGTAACGGAGTACAGATGATACGTATCCATGATAGGTGGAGGACAGTGCAATTTCCCTAGAGACTATGTTTCTTAACCTCCGAAGAGCAAACACAAATTTATTCAGTTTTGCACAAATTTTATCTATATGTTTTTTTCAGACTCATATCAATGGATATGCCCAAAAACACTGTAGAGTCTGTCTGTTCTATAAGGTCTTCTTTATATTTAACTTCGGAATTAGTTTTTTCAGTTATAGTTTTGCAATTATTTGATTAATTTAGTTTTATTAATATTTATATTTAGATTATTATCTTCAAGCCATTTTATTGTATTATTTATTTCGTCATTAGTTTTATGACGAAATAAATAATACAACTTATACATTTCCATTTTATTTTTAGATTTAATAATTAATGTTGTATCGTCAGCAAATAGTATACAGTCTTGTTTCAGTACCTTGGGAAGGTCGTTTATATATAGTAGAAATAGGAGAGGTCCCAGGATACTACCCTGTGGTACACCACAGTTTTTTATTCTGAACGACGATTTGAAACAGATTTTTGTATTTTTAATTATTCTTGTTATTTTACATTGTTGTCGATCACTTAAATAGCTCTCTAGCCAATTATTAACGATCCCTCGTAGCCCATATTTATAAAGTTTAGAAAGTAAGCGTTTATGACTTACGAAATCGAAGGCCTTGCTCATATCTAAAAACACAGACATTACTGCCATTTTTTCGTTTAAAGCCTCTGTTATTTCTTTTACTAAAGAAAAGCAAGCAAGTGTGGTAGAGCTGTTTTTCCTAAAACCAAATTGATTTCCAACTAAAATCTTATTGTTCTGCAAAAAACTATCAATCATAAGAAGCATACTTTTTTCAAAAAAATTTGATATCACTGGAATGAGTGTGATAGGTCTATAATTATTCATATCTTTCCGGTCACCTTTTTTGAATAATGGTTTAACAATTGACTGTTTAAGCCGAGTTGGAAATACGCCCTGTTCAAATGATTTATTGACAATGTGACATAGAGGTACAGCTATTATCTTTGCACATAACTTAATCATTTTTGTGCTGAGGCCATCATAGCCTATCGAATTTGTATTATTAAGAGATCTAGTTATATTCAGAATTTCATTTTCAGTAATAGGCACTAAGAACATGCTATTTGTTTGGTGTGCGATATTCATGTTGTTTGTTTGTTTATGTATTAAGTTGCTGTCATGCGTCATGTTAATAAAATGGTTATTAAGATTTTCACAAATGTCATTATAGTCGGATTAATAAGTGACAAGTGAGACTGTCACTGATACAAAAAAGGGTGACCCGCTACAATAGTGATGTTCGGCAGTTTTGTTCTTTCAGTATCCGATACATAAATCTAGTCGAAAATCCCAAAATTTCATTTTTTTTAAACTAAATATGAATTTAATTGAAACCAAAATTAAATAAATAAAATCGAATAAATGTTATTAATTTAATTAACCTAACATAGGCTAATCATCCAATTCATGCTTAATTTAAAAAAAATGAATAAATGTACGAATAAATATAATTTATTTGTCCAGTACCCGTACAAATAGTCCCTTCCAAAACAAAATGGGGTCCATAGCGTGACAAGTGATGATTAAAGTTCTTCCAATAGCCCAAAACAAATAATATACATAAGAGTATTTTATGTAATATTTAATTACCAACCGTGTATGTCTTCTATTTTATTACCATAAATTACATATTTTTATTTATATAAACGCAATTTGACATTTAATAAAAAAAAAGGAAACTCTAGTCGAGTTTCCTTTGTCCTTAGCCGACTTTTAGTTGTAAAAATTTGAATCTGCCACAACACTATTTATTTGGGAATAAAAAACTGCAACACTGGAAACTTCATTTCTCTGCCTACAATGAATAATCTGAGTATAGGATCATCTATTTCATTGTTATTTACTATCAATTTGGAAATGTCATGTTCATTACTATTTAAGTTAATATTATTTTTGATTATATTCCATGCAGCTTTACATTTATTTAATAAAGTTTCAATATGATTATTATTATTTATGCGTTGTGATTTACGGATACATTTTTTTAACAATTGACAGTATGACACGTATTTAATTTTATTTTGTTTATTTCTAGAGTTTTTTTGATATTGGTTATAAAGCAATCTCTTAGTGATACATGATTTTTTTAATCCTTTAGTGATCCATTTATTTCTTATTGGTTTTTTATTGACTTTTACGCGAATATTAGGAAAACAAAGTTCAAAGAAAAGAATAATCAAGTCATGGAATATTTGAAACGATTTATTACAGTCGAACTCTTCGAGAACCTCATTAAAAGACAGAGCCGATATGCAGTGATGAAATTTATTAATATTATCTGAACTGAAATCTCTTCTTGTTTCGAACCAGTATTTAATCGTCTTGTTGTGTTTTTGTTTTCCCGGGATACAAAATGAAAACGACTGTCCAGTATCATGATCAGATAAACCTAAGTTATGAATATTAATACTTGAGTTATCTTCCCCAATATTAGAAGCAATTTTTGATCAATTTGATCAAGGCAGGCTGTCTTTCTGGTGGGTTTATTAACGTGCATAGACATATTGTAATTCATTAAAATAGATTTTAACTCTTTAGTCTGGAGTGTATCCTTTAATATGTCTATATTCCAATCCCCACAGATAATAACATGTTTATTAGTGTTATAAGTTAATTTGTTCATTAATAATTGAAATTTATCAAAGAAAATTTGAATGTTTGAGTTTGGTACCCTATAGATGCATACTATAATGAGTTTATAATTAATTAATTCTATATCACAGCATTCAAAACTATGAAGATGTGCCATTTGCTCAGTAATTTCTAGTGGTTTAAAGTCTATGTCATGTTTTATAAGCATACAAGAGCCTCCCCGTCTTTGATGGGGCCTGGAGTAGAAAGAAGACATTTTATAATTCGATAGTTTAAGGTTACTTTCACTTCCATTTTGTAAATGTTTCAGTAAGACAAATGAAATCCAACATTCCTATTTGTTTGTTAAGTTCAGCGATACATATTTAAAAAAAATCATTTTTATTTAAAACTCCAACAATCTTTTGGTGAAATAATTTAAAAGAGTTTTCGTTGTTTGTAACATTTTGTTGAACAGTTTTAGACACGAAAAAGATTAGTAGCTAGTTTTTTGGGTAAAAGAGAATTTCTATATAATTTAAGATTATTTTTATAAGTTAGGTGTAAAATTTCACGCAATACATGTCGACAGAGTTTGGCTGTTATATTCTGCAAAGAGAGATATGATCTAGTATTATTAAGCGGAGTATCTACAAATGTTACATTGTCATATTTTGAGCATAGATATTTTATCTCATAATTAAGTTTACTCTCACTTAGATATTTATTAAAAGGTGTTTTACAGATAAGAACATTTGCCTTAACTAACTAATACTTAACTAACAACTGTCCTTAAGCCAAAACATAATACTTGTATAAATGTCATGTGGATTGTGATCATTAATTACACCCATTAAAATAACATAGTCTTGTTCAGTCATTTCAAGAAGGTATTTTGTACACGTGTTTACAATATCTTTAAGTTTAGCTCCCGACTTCCAAAAGCAGAATACTTGATAAGTGCATCCCAACAACTGTTGCAATAGCTGCTGTATGCCTTTACCCTGCTGGTCCGCGAGTATCATTACTTTGGTTTTACCTACTTATATTTTCATTTGAATTTTGCTTAAAAGTAAATGTAGATTTTATATTTTTAGTTTCACTGTCTTTTATAATATTTTTATCTGTTGAAATTATCTCTTTTATAGGTGTAGTTTTTGGTGTGGCAAATGTGCATGGTGCTATTTCATTGTTTTTTTTGTAATTCACAGGTACTATTGTTGTTGTTTTTATTAATCTCATCAACTTCTACTTCGACTTGTTTATCTGTTTGAGTCTCTTGGTGTACTTTTAACTTTAGTATCGGTTGCCTTATATATCGACACCAGCTATTTATACTACGCTAAGTCCGAAATGTGTACTTTACAGGAGAGGCTTATAAAGGAAAAAACGTGATAACTTTTACATTAATTAAGATATTTATTTGAAATTTGGAACCCTTCATGGTTATTTTTTTCATTATAATATCTCATATTTATTTTTCCATAATTATTTATATTTTTCGATTTAGCGCTAGTTAGCCGAATATAGACGTAATTCTTCAAATTAATTTTACAAGTTACACACGTCTATCTTAAGTTAGCGTTGTGTATTACGGGATGTCATAGTGATAAAGATGTGTTATTTTTATTGTGTTGCGATGATAATTTTTAAATAAATCATGCATTATTTGTAACCTTAGGGTTATATATATATCCGTAAAATATATTATTATAAATTCACTGGCTAAATAAGTAGTTATTAAAGTTAGCTTTTTGTTAACCCGTATATACGTCTCTGGCGGATATCGTGTTAAAAGCCGCCAAATTATACATAGCGTACTATACATCGACCTGAGCCACAAGTTAACGCCTCATTTATCTTTCCGTGGAGCTAAAATATATATTATTTTTAATAGATTCTAGATAGAGTAGAGCAGATAATATTATATTCTGTAATTTTGATACATAATTTAAACTAATAACGTATAAAACTAGTTAGTAATCAACAGTTAATTAAATATCAATTAAGTGCTTACTTATGATTAATTGAAGATCAGATCAATCACAGTTCGATTTTGTACCATATAATTATTTAAATCAATAAAGTACTTAATATTGTTATTCTTAAAAGAAAATGAACTCTCCTCATTATGTTCAGTTACTAAAATAATAATATTTATGTGGAAAGCAAGATGGGAGGCATTTGCCCTGCAGTGGGATACCCATAGACCCAAGCCTTAAATAAAATAGATAACAATAACGATAATACATTTCCGAAATAATATTGTTATCACAATAATATTTAAGGTTTTTGTATTTTGCTGGATTGATTTAACCAAGTTTCGTGTCTTTTTCGGGAATAAGCTCTAAAAGTGGGATAATCTAGTATTTTTAAAATATACTACATGTTTGCTTACGTTATCAATCAAAAGATAAACGTTACTTATTTTTCAACAGGCTGTAGTTACCAATATAAACTATTTTAATTAATATTGTTCTTGATAATTTTGTCATCAATAAAAATTAAGCTAATATTGTTTCAAGAATCAAAATAAAGGAGTTCCATTCCCTATCGCACTGGTGTATACCATTCAACTGGAGAATACACTTCTCTGCCTCTTGCAGTCTTTTCTATTAAAGCCTGCCAGTATGTCTTTTTTCCATAAAATGGTTGCTTCTTCATCTTCTCTATCTTCATTTGAAAGAAATGAGCGGATAATAAGTATCTTCATAATATAGTAAACGATATGGTTTGGTTACTGTTTTATCCCTCACGCAGTTATCTGATTATAGGTTGACTTTGTGAACTCCCTAAGATGTTAATTTGTTAAATATATTGTTTAAGCAACTGGCAGTATAGCAAACAAGCAGCCTTTTTAGCCGTTCGGTAATCACAGTATATAAGCGGGGGCTAATATACTCATCTTCGAGCTTAAGATGTTAGAGACCGACATCAGCATTTTTAGGACGATGGCATTTACTTGTTTGATACCGCAGAATCAGAGACTATCATTGAAAACAGGGGAAAGTTTTAAAATTACTGGGGGTGGATATTGCCGTTACTAAATCTGTATTACTACTGGGGCTGTCATTCATGTGCAAACCTGAAAGACTTTCCTGGGCAGACATACCGATTTGATGTGGGATTGTTGTATTTTCGGTTTTTTGGTAAGTCGGCTACACCGTTTGAAGATAAGGAACTATATTAGCTGTGTTGTCAGAAGGATCATCAGATACGACAGAAAACAAAATGTCGATGCTTGTTGGACTTAATGTCAACGGAGAAGGCTTTTGGACCGAAGGTAAATAAATATTAAGTGGAGAATAAAGAGCCCCCAAGTCGTTTAAGTTTGTATCTTGTAGGTCTGCACATAATTACCATAATTGACTGAACTGGATAAGTAGGTATATAATGATTATTATTTTAAAATTATCTCATCAGACATAACGTGCTCATAAAAAATCCCGAACTCAGGATTATTAACTTCAGCTGGTAATTTATTTGCCTACGATTCTACAAAAAGGGTAAAATATTGTATTAAAATAATGTTTTTTATTATCATAAACACATGCCGATACATTAAAAATATGAATGGTGAAATTACCGTCGAAAACGAATAAATATAATTGTATTTTGACATAAGTATTTAGCTAGTAAAAGTCGCTAAGTAGCGCATTCTACAAATGAACAAATATACCTGATCGTTCTAAACTACGCTAACTAGTGTTTGCGTAGTATACACGGACTTTTATAAAAGCGCTTAAATTTAAGAAATACGTAGCGTATTACTATAATATATATTTAAATACTTTGTAATACATAATATAATCTATGCGCCCCCTCCCCGTGGACACTCCGCTAACACTAGTTGGCGTGGTTTAAATCGAGTGATTTCAAAAAGTACCTGCACTTAGCGTTTTATAAAATTTGTAACTTCGTTATTTTTGTATATTTCTTCACAATTTTTTTTTTACATATAAAAAACCTAATTCTAAGAAGCTTGGCATAAAAAAACGTTTTTGCCAAATTTCGAGTTAGCGTAGTGTAAATAGCTGGTGTCGATATATGATTTACGGTGTGACGTCGGCGTGTTTCCCATTAAGTTGTCAGATGTACCAACAATTTTATAATTATTAATAATTAGCTTATATTTTTCTATTTCGTTTTTTAATTTATAGTTTTCTGATACTATTATGTCTACTTGATCATGAACTGATGCTAATTCAATTTGAAGTTTTGTAATTTTTGCGTTTAACTCGTAAATTTTTGCATGTTGTTTTGACTCCTCTATGTTACGTAGGCTTATCATGGATGTGTCAACTTAGTTGTATGTGCTTGATAAGTCACTTTCTTAGTGCGTTATATCCAAGAGGTCGTTAACCGAAGATGATCGACGCTTTGAAATGTTACGTTTGGTAATATTTGAATATGATGAATCAATCGTTTATAAAAATGAAAATTTTTATTTTGTTTTTGTAGCGAGCGAGCCTGGTCTCGAACCTGCGATTGCGGGGCGCAAAGCGTAGCAATTCAAAATAAGCCAACTTGCTATACTAGGAAGTGGTAAATTTTGGTATGTGCACAAAATTGTATTTAGCTACTACGGTTTGTCAGTTAGCCGTTAGTCCAAAGGTCAACTTCGTATTGAAAACGACAAGTGGTTGTTTGGTTCGTAAATATTGTTGTTTATCACTTATGTATGGTTGGTTGTCACTTTATAAGCACTTTTGTCAGTAATTCAATGGTCATAGTTGCGATAATGCTCGGTTTTAGTACATTAACGTAACGTATAACAGAGGTTTAGTCACTTTAACACTGATTCCCTTTTTATTATTAGCACATTAATTCAAGCGTCACTAACAATTCTACATAAACTTCTATTATTAATAGTTACTAATATTTACTTTAAACTGGTATTTTGTGCGAAATATTCGCAATAATAGATAATTAATTTTAATTTATTCTTACGGAGATGACGTTTCCGTGATTTTGACACCTTTCAACCTTTCAACCAGCAAGTAGTCAATCAATTGTCAATCAAATCTATTAAAAGTTCGTCTAAACCATTAGGTATATTATGTCGTTCCAAAAATAATATAATTAGTATGTGTGTTGATGTAAAATAAAGCTTTTTGGTCTTTTCAGCTCCTGTATGTCTCCACACCAAGGGCACGAGGCTCCACTAACACCAAGGGGATTTAGGCCAAAATCCACTTAGTGGTCCAAATGGCGATGACTGACGATGTTTATCTTCACAAAAGCCAGAGGTCAAAATTCAAACCCGATTCAGATCCTAAAGAGCACTAATATAGTGCTAAAGCTTTTATCGGTTCCAAATAAACTATGAGGAACCGGCAAGAAACTGAGCACTGAATCCATAAGTAAGTTTTAAAACTTTCATTCAGGTATATAGAGGTAGGTAGGTACTTACTCTTCATACAACTTTTCTTGTATTTGAGGATATTTCCCCAACAGCTTCAAGGTATAGCCGACAGCCACTGCAGAGGTATCTGTCCCAGCTATTGTCAATGTGAGAACCTCCTCTCTCAACTCGAGATTAGTGTACCCTTGCTTGCCGCCAGAGAGCGATATTAGGAGGTCAAGGAACGTTTGTGATTTATATGCATCTAAACCTATAAAAAAAACATACAAGAACCTTAATACTTAATGAAGATAAACAAATCTTATAATGAGTCAAACTAAACTGAGATGTGCAAGATATATTTTGTGCTAGAAACTGACTAGCAGCTACCTAAAACTCGTGAAGTATAAATAAGCAAATACTGAATAGAATAATTATTACCATATTCCTGTTCGGCTTCTGATCTTGTTTTCTTTTCATTCTTCAGATCATTTATCCTTTTTCTTATTACCTTAAAGAAAAACGTTTTTTTTATTTACTTATCGCTGCTACCATTCTAGTTAATGTATGTAAGTACTCATCAGTGATAGTGACTTTTTATATCCTTTTTCTATAAATATTTCAAACTTTTTATTCTAATTCCTAACAAAAGTACAAAGATGTTTACCTCATCAGTAAAATTGTGTAGCGTGGCCAGACATTCCTGATGTTCCTTATACTGCGGGAACAGTCTGAACATCCAATCTGGCTGCAGCCATAAGTGGAATATCCTCTCGCAGGCCAAGTTTAGGATCCGGTTTATTGACACCAGGAACGGAGAGCTTGAGTCACTCAGCGCGTTTACTTGGACACCCATAGTTGATTCTGTTAATATGGATTTTATGAAATACTAGTTGACCGCAAATCTAAATGTGTTAGCGTCACTTGCCCGTTTTTGCATCATTTTTTATTGGTGATCCGCTCCTATTCGTTATACCATTATAATATATAGATAGCCTTTCTCTATAAATGGACTATCTAAAGCTGAAGGAATTTTTCAAATCGGACCAGTAGTTTCTGAGATTAGCGCAACCAAACAAACAAACAAACAAACTATTCCGCATTATAAATATTAGAAAAGACTTATTTATGCATACAAAAGATTGTCCTGGGTGGGATTCAAACCTACGCCGGCAACTTAAAAGCCTGACTTTTAAGTCGCCGACTGACTTAAACCACAAATCCAAATCAAATCGGTCTGTCAAATAAATGTTCAACTTATATTTGTTCTTTATAATTATATTATTCTAGCCCGACTTTAGTTTATAAAGTTAATCAGCATGTAATGCAAATATTGCCCACCTTCTTCCAGCAGTCGGCTAAAAATACATCGTTCATCAATTATAATTTATTATAAGGTAGATTACAAAGATACTTAATCATACTTGCGTGCATAACAATACGACAAAAATAAATCAGGAACAAACTACAGTAAAAACAAAGCAATTCTACTGCAGTAAGTCAATATAATTAACATTAGAGCACTATGGCATACAGTTAAATTAACATTTTCATCCCACCATCTCGGAAAGAGTATTTTTAATCTTCAATATCTGAGTGGAAAAGCCGTTTTTATTCTCTAGAGGATAAAGTAAATTGAATTTGGAACATCGTGTGCACTAAGTTTGTGAATTAAAAAAAAACATTAAACCTATTTACTGCTACCTCTATGGTGCCGAATATATCATACAACTTTTTTTTAATTTGTTAAAAACTCAGACTCGGCACCTTCTTGGTGTTCTTTTTTCAATTTGCTTTGTACGCGGTTCTTTACGCGGCATTTTTTCACGTCATTGTTAAACCTTATATTAAAAACAAGAAACTTGAAAACAAGTGAAAAAACTAAAATGAGTGATTCTAGCGACGAGGAAGTTTGCTTGACGCCAACAGAATTGACTGAAACTGTTAATAATGCGCAAATGAGCATTTAGTCATTTCCTCGCTGAGGTGGAATGAAAAGTTACGTGTTGCACTCGAGTGCAAAGATTTTTCACCTCGTGCTCTTTTGATTCCCTCGCTAACGCTCAGGATTCTAATTTTGAATCACTCGCTGCGCTCGTGATTCAATTTTAGAATCCTTCGCTTGCTCGGTCATCAAAATTGAACACGCGGTTAAAAAGCAACTTTGCACTCTTGTATAACAAATAACTATTTTTGCACTAGCAAAGGAAATAATGCATAATAACAATTTGTTATTTATTAAAACAGCAATATAGTCTACTTGACTACTGCATTTCTTATAAACATACTGTGACAAACCCCTATCAAATAATCATACCACTACTTCAACATTACTTTGTAGTAAGATAATTTTAACGGTTAATTTTATAACATAAAAAGGGCTTACTTACGGCACACAGAGTCAAGTGTGTATGCGTTAAGATAGGGCCAGATGCTGAATTTGCCAATACCAGTCGATTTGGATAACTGTTTTGCCAGTTTATCACTCTGTGCCGAAAATACTTCGACAAAGTTCTCAATTATTTTAGGGCTGAACGCTGGAATCAAGACTTTTCGACGCCTCCGCCAGATGGACACTGTTGGAAATTGTAAAGTTACTTTTAATTGAAATTTAATGCTAACCATTACAAGTATTCCATCATCCTTCGGTCAACTAGTGGTCTAATCTTCATATACAAGCAACTTAATGACGACCATGATATAGTTACACTTTACCTTTTATATTTTTTTTTTACATAACATTTCCTTAAAATGTAACAAAGCGTTAATATGGAATAACAAGTCCATTAACCTTGCAAAAGAAGTCCACACGTCCAGATGCATACGTCTACCACTATTCGCGGGATATAGTTACTCCTACCTACGTGATAATTTTTCGCAAATATTTTCCCTAATAAAATAAAAGGTATTTTGAAAGAGTATAAAAGTAGCTTAGTCATCATGACTTTTGACCATCTTTAACCGACTTCTTACCTGGTGCAAATATTCCTCCATAGCCGATAACTTTTCTCATAAATCTGTGCAAGTCATCTTTCTCCAGGCAGGTCTTCAACACCATCTCATTGTCCACAGGGTTGACAGTAACTGTTTTAAATAAAATTAACACCATAATTAACAGGCAATGTTAATCTTGCATACCTATAAGTTCGGGATTTTTTATACTTATTCCTATTAACTGTTTAGCATTGTGAACAAACCCTCAAAACCCCAGTCAGTAAAAGTATTTTGTTTTTCCATTCAATGCAAAAAATCAATACCATTTAGGCCCAAACTTAAAGAGCAGTTGATAGATTATTCTCGTTTCAATGTTGGAGTCATAGTTAAAGTTTCGGAATAATCGGTAATACAAGTTAATCCTACTAATATTATAAATGCGAAAGTTTGTAAGTATGGATGTATGTATGTATGGATGTTTGTTACTCTTTCACGCTCCAACGGCTGAAGGGATCTGCTTGAAATTTGGCACAGAGCTAGAATATGTTCTGGAATAACACATAGGCTACTTTTTATCCCGGGAACGCGGGTGAAACCGCGGGGAGCCACTAGTTACGAAATAAAGATCTATGTATATCAGTGGGTAGGTATCTCAGATGTACCTACCATTCTATATTATTTCGAGATAAATATGTATAAGCAAATATCAAATGGCAAAATATATCTGGATCTAAATGTTCTTATCTATAAATGAGGGACGTTTCTTTCCGACTAAAACCAGCTTCAAAAAAATTATAAATTTCTATTTTTACTTACCATAATAAAGGATATGCCCCAGCCAACCTTTGATGAGTCCATCATTTTCCATACATTCATAACTAATCGTTTGTAATGTTGACATTATAGCTGAAATATATTAATTATTAAGTACTTCTAATAGTTCACTATCTTTTTATTTTCTACTTGACTATATGAGAATTTTCCTAATATTTTAGTGGAATTTATTTTTTAATTTAAAATAATAACCGAATTATTATTTATTGAAATGTTTTTAACGGGATGTATTTACGGGAATACATATATATATATTTAATCTTACCCTCAGTATCCCCAGTTAGAGAAGGCGCAATGCCAACAATAGGAAGGGAGTTCTTTATTTCCGGCGTCAAGGCGGCCAATCTGTACATATGTCTTCTCTTATATTTAAACACTGCAAACCACGCTATCGAGAGGAGAAGCAGCAACCACAGAATCATTTTGAACTTGTCGCACAACTAATTCACAAACAGCATGAGATGTATCACTTATGCGTGGATTCACGCTTGTCGATGTTGAGAGAATGCGCGAGATTTTATATAGACATTTTCCTAGATACGATACGGGTCTCGAGTTCATGGTGTGGTAGGTGCGTGACCTTCGCACCACAAGGAAGCACCACTCATTATCCCATTTAATAAGACTTGCGTGATACAACTACAGCGTGTTGCTTTTGTTTCGCACTGAGACTACACTGTGACATAAGGACTACTGTTTACGTTTGTATTAATTATCTATTATTTTTTAGTTCACGCACGTGCGATATGGGAACCTAATCTGTATGTTGCTAGTAACAACTATTGTGTCTTTGAAAGAATACTCTTTTGCACTGTACTGCAGTGGCGGACTAAGCCCATCAGAGGCCCGGGGCGGCAATGCTGAATGAGCCCCCCAGCTTTAAAAATATTAATAATAATAAAAAGTTATTTGATTTGTTTCATGGCCCCCGTACCTAGTTCAATACTTGTCATGAATTTATATCATCTTTATATAAACACCTTAGGAATAATGCATTATTTTAGAACCAATTTGGCTAGCATGAAAAAGGTTATAGCGATCCAACCTTGAAAGATGGATATGCTGTCGCGGACTTTTTTTGCGAACAATTCTGATTCAGAGAAACTAAAACCGAAAAAAATACTCGGTTTTGAATCATTCGTCATTGGTGCTCCGCTTCTATTAGTTTTAGCGTAGGTACTGATATACAGCCTTCCTAGATAAATGGGCTATCTAACACTGAAAATATTTTTCAAATCCGACCTGAGATTTGCGTGGCTGATGTACCTAATCGCCAACCCTGCTCCCGCACTGCCTTGCCTGGTGCTTAGGTAATAAGCCTTAAAATAAGTCTTATTCGTGTTGTATCAGGCTCTAATGGATGAAAGGATCTAGGTGAAATTTGGTACAGGTATAGATATTAGCCCGGAAAAAGACCGACTTGAGTTACAAGCAGGGGCGGACTGGAAGTTTGTGGGCCCTGGGCTAAAAATACTTGGTGCCTGGCTAATCAATCAACTCATTAATATTTTGTCAAGGAATAAGAAAAAAAGAAGACGGTATAATCATTTGTGTATATTAGTAGGTATTATTGTCCATTTTCGCATTAACAGTGGCTGGGGGCCCTTTGTACCCACGGGGCCCTGGGCAGCAGTCCGAAAAGCCCTTACATAGATCCGCCTATGTTTATAAGTATCCGATTCTGCTCAGAATTTTAAAGTATCGGATTCGAAACTACTCTATTTCTTCGCGGCAAATGCGGCAAGGGCGGGACGTACGTATTTGACAAGTGGGCAACCCGAATTTTAAACAAAATTGCACTTTCCACCATTCGATTTCAATGAATATCTTAGAAGATATCGCCGTTTTAAAATAACACTAGCTTCTCCCCGCGACTCCGTCAGCGTGGAATAGTTACTTTGGGCTGACGCTAACTTTCAACCCCCTTCGTTAACGTAGAAGGATGGCCTCGCAGAGGCAACTGATGACTGCACGCCGGCCGGCCCAGCGCATAAAGGCGCGCGCAGTACTTGATAATTATTTTGGTGCGATGTTATTTTAAATTTGCGATATCTCCTTAGATATTCATTGAAATTGAATGATGTAAATGGCAATTTTGTTTTAAATTAAATACTTGCGATGAATAACGTATTTATTTGGATAAGGATTAATATCATCTTTATAAAAACACCTTCACAAATAATGCTTAATTTTCGAACAAATTTGGTTAGTATAATAGTGGTTATAGTGAGCCAACCTTAACAGATAGACATATGCTATCGCGGACTTTTTTTTAGAACTTTTAAAGGGGAGCAATTCTGTAATACATCATTTTAGCGTAACTTTAACCGTTTACGCAGCGTACGCAGCGGAAGCTCTCAACAGGAAAATAAATCTCCCGATTTTGAAACATTCTTCATTGGTGCTCCGCTCCCATTGGTCATAGCGTGATGATATATAGCCTATAGCCTTCCTCGATAAATGGACTATCTAATACTGAAAGAATTTTTCAAATCGGACCAGTACTTTCTGAGATTAGCGCGTTCAAGCAAACAAACAAACAAACAAACAAACTCTACTCCTTTATAATATTAGTATAGATTCCAGCATAATAATGATTAAGTAATGCGAGCACATTTATGATGTGCTAGGCCGGCGGGCAGTCGTGAGGGGGAAGCGCGGTGACACGTATGAAGGTACTAAGCACATTTTTAAAGTCTTCTTTAGGATTTGATCAGGGGAACGTGGAGGTATTTGGAGGCCCCCCCAGGCCGGAGGCCCGGGGCAGTCCGCCCCCTCCGCCCCCTGGCTAGTCCGCCACTGCACTGTAGTTCTGAACTGCTAGTATTTTGGAAGTGATTACCAAATCAAAGAATGAATCAAAGAGACGTGTGGCTGCTACGAAAAGTAATTTGAGGTTTTCAGCCGCTACAAGAGACAATTTGTTTCGATTTATATAGTAGGTATTTCTTTTAAGAATCATACTTACCTTTTGCTGTCAACATTATGTAATATAACTAACTACTAATTTTATTATACCATCCACCTTTTTTTTATTTTGCTGTAATTAATTTAGGTTCATTTTATTATTTTATTTATATATATACCTTAATTATCCATTGTTTATGTGCAATGTGCAAGGAACCATGCACAATTAAGAGTCTCATTCTCAAAATAGTATTATTTTTTAAATTACGGTTGACTAGTTTTGCAAAATCCTGTTCGGTTCCCAAAGAATTTCTTATGAGATCATTGACCATAACATACGTAGGATTCCTACGTGTTAGATAGAATACGAGGGCCTAATTAAGGTATAAAAATAAAATCAGTGTGGAATACAATAAATAACATTTAATTTTAGTTTAACTTCATACTCAATATATAATACTTAGGTACTTCTATAAAAATACCCTAACGCTATAAGGTCACAAACTAAGGGATTGATTTAATTTCTGTGGATTGCTAAGATATAAATAAAATCCTTACAGTTTCCAAGAACATTAACCAGTAAGCAATCGTAAATAATATTTTACTACGACTATAAAATTATACCTACTTCACGTTAAAATAGCGATTATTTTATAATAGCTTTATCCTTAGCGATACATACAATTAACTTGATACGGCAACGGTACAATAGTTGTAGATTGCGGCAGAATGTGATACACTTAGAAAATTAAGGCAGTAATTTATTGAGATTTAATGCCTCAGAATATCTGTCTGAGTCAGACAGATACCTAGGTATGCAATAAGCTTAGCTGTTATCCATATATGAAACACATTTGTCACGCAAATCTCTTAAAAACTTGTACTTTTATTTTAATATTTTTTTACTTAAAAGTCTTCGTAGAGTTTTTACCTAGAGCATTACAGAGAGTTTATTATTGAGACGTTATTAATTTCGGTTCTTATCAGTTACAAATTGTAACAATATGATGAGATACGTAGTAACTGCTCGCGCTCCCTGAAAAAATAATATACTTAGTTGTTTTAAAAAAGAAATGTTTTTCCTTTAAAGCCTAAAAAGTACAGCCTTAAGTATCTACGAGCATTAGGTCCAAAGCGCACTGAGCACTATGCTCATTTTCACGAGTCCGCCCAAGACAAGGGTAACAATTAAAACAACTCCCCTTGGAATGTGGCCTATCAACCCTAAACTGGCTGATTACAAAATATTATCAACAAGATCTAGAAAAAACTGGTTTTTCATCTGAAATTCAATAAACATCTTTGTATCGTCTTTTGTGATAAGGGCGTTGAGTCTATATAGCACGGTAATGTTATCCATACGGTATTATGACTCGGCCCTGTCCTTATATTAAAATAATTATCTATAGCAGCACGGTAGGTAGGTATGTAAACACGCGGCTGGGCTGCCCATGCCTGTAGTATTTTAATTGCATCTTTCAAAAAGTACAGATGAAATAGGAAGTACCGAATAAATATAACTACATGTTATATTTTTTATTAGTAGATTTAATAAGAATCCACCTTTCGTTCGTCACTGCGGCGCATTTGTGACTTGTGAACTGAGTGTATACCGAATTCGAGGCGCGTAGGACCGACAACTTGCGTTACGCCGCTTAGTAGGAAGACAATATGCATTACCGAGCTAAGACTAAAAGTAATGTAGAGCACGACTCCAATGTCCGAAAGTAAGTCAGATGGTAACAGACAAGACTCCCTTTATAGGCGGCTGATTTGTAATTCACAAATGCAATATAATTTCGGTAGTATAATCACGACTTAGCATCCTACAATCACGTCATTAATCTTTGTTCGTGCCAAATATGTATAGTCAAATAGCCACACGATGACCTTGACTTACGAACGACGGACGACGGACTCACCTGTTGTAGCAACGCATAATTTAGATCAAAAAGCCCGCACGGCGCGAGTCTTGGTCGCTGGTGTAATAGTTGCATTGATAACTGCATTGCCTGTTAAATAGATATATTCACGCCCATTATCGTAAGTGTAGGTAGTGGTCGGAGGTAGCAAAAGCCCATCCTAATATTGGGCCTAATTGAATAGGTCCTAGAGTACACTACCAATATAAGGGAATGTCATGAGTACCTACAAAAATAAAGGATACCTACTAATCAAAGGAAAGTTAACTGCATCTCGTCAAACACTAAAATTTTATGGTTTTCCGATTTTAAACCCAACTTAGGAGAGCTATACCTACATAGATACTGAAAATATAGATAGTGTATCTACCTATTCCAATAACGATACTCTATTAAACTACTTAGATAACTTATGCTACCGCCAATTCTGTCATATCTAATAGTTTGTATTTTATTACAGTGAACGTCTAGTAGACAAATAAGAAGTTAATATATTTGTTTTCGACTTACTTCTGCTACAACCGTCGGACTAAAATCATTGTTTATAATTTCGTGAGTCACAAACGATATTTTGTTTGCCTGAAAATATAAATTAATATTATTTTTATTGAAATATCTTAACGGTGGTTGTACACAGACATGGATATTATCTATGTTATAGGAAGATATACAAAACATTATAGTTTTTAAATAATTGTAATAACTTACTTCCTTTTTAACTGCTTCACAAAAATACACGTTCAAAATCAATATTACGAGAGCGTAACCAATCTGCCAGAACACGTAGATCAAGAAGTCTACGTACTTCGAAACATCATGAAACAAACCAGATGCAGTAGCCTCCATGAAGTAGAACGAGTACAATATTATGTAATCCATGTATAGAAAAAATGTTAGCACTAGAGGGACTCCAAAAATATTATTCACTATTTCAGTGGCTTTGAACAGGAGGCTGTAAATTCTAGCACAAGCCTTTATTTTCTCACATACGAATTTATCTTGCAATTCTACCACTTTATGTATGTCAACAAACATTCTGTTACGTACAAGTACTTTATACTCCCATGATTTTCGTGTACTTATCTCATTTATCTCCTTATTTACCCACACAAATCTGTCTCTAACGATAATCAAGAAGTAGCAAAAATGGGCCGTAATTATAAGCGCTAATGTATCAGAGAATACCACTTGAAAAACTTTTTCAGTAGGAACGTCGACATTCAGATTTTGAAGAGAAAACCAGATACAGGCGATGCGGGATACGTATACCAGCATCTGGCCAATGGAAACGGCAAATAAATATAATCCATATTTACCGTAGTTTATGATCTCTCCGAGGTTTTCTCTTGTCTTGTCTATATCAACAATTTGTTGCACGAAATCTGTGTTACGGTTTAAATTAAAAGGTATTTTCCACGATGAATATAAAACATAAATTAAAGAGGCCATTCTTTCGAAGTCATCGCCGTAGCGTCGGAGTCTCGTCTTGTAAATGCTTCGCAATACTGTCTGATCCTCCACATGCGCTTCAATCGCACAATAAAAGTAAGCTGTATACCAAGTTAGAAAACAAACAAAACCAAGTTTACTGAACCTCAACTCGATTCGATTTCCTGGAGTAGTATTACACGTAAATACTAAAATACCGGAAAGCTTTCTCACAATCAAGGACTTATACACTGCTTCGACAATGTTGTTGTATCGTCGAATCTTGACCGCTTTACCCAAATATTCCTTTGTTTTTTTTAACATTGTTACAATGGTGAAAATCTACACACGTACGCTAGCTACTGAGCTGGAACGAAGTAATAACCGACACCTTTTAATCAACAAAGTACCCTCATTATCAACATTAGCTAAAGCTCTCAAAGTTTAATTCGATAAAAATGTCCCATAATTGTCGATAAGCATCAAGACTATTACAGTAAATGAAACTAAAATATGGTATTCGCAGTTATCCACCGGATAATAAGTATTTTATTTCTTCTGAACGTTCACATTTACAGTGGTAATCTACATTATGAACATCATAGGCATATATTGTCATGAATAACAAAATAAAGTAGGCGTGATATATACATAGGTATTTGTTATATTCATGAAATTATATATTTTGGAATTATTTATAAGCACTATACAATTTTACATAATTCTGAAATAACAAGCACATTGGTATACTACTAGTATAGTAGATAATTATATAATAGCTTCGCTGCCATTGCGATAATAATAATATGTAGATGCATGCTTTACATTTCAATAAGTGGCTAACTAATTAATGTACACAAAATAGATTGTGCTCCTTCGATCCATATGTCTATACAATTATCTAATATATCAGGATAAAGAGAGCGTAAGAACTAACCTCCGAATCGGTAGTAGCCTAAATAACCCTATCGCTGCTCTCAGTAGATGCCTCACCGTTCCAAGCGTTCAAACCAAACCTACACTAATAACTAGCAACTTAAACTACCGTAATACTTAATTGTGAATATGATGTAAATCAGTACAATATCATAGTTAGTTTATGGCACAAAAATATTTTAAAACAAATGGATTTGTTACGGTAACATTGGTAGAGTAACATTACTAAAAGTAACTACTTAGGAAACCCTGAGTTTTGTGACTGTTATAGGAAATTAGACAGATAATTGTGACGATCCGTATGTTAAAACAATGGGAAAGTTTAGGAAAATCTGTTGCAAGAACTTATACAAGTTCCGATATGATATCGCAGCAGCAGATTTGAATGTAAAAAAGTAAGTAGCCATGCAATAGCACTAAAATCTAGTGTTCATATTTTATCGTCAGATTGATAAAAATAATTTAAAAAATATAATATATTGAAAAAAGGATTTGAGAATGCATTTTACATTTCATCGTAGGTATATCATTTTCTTGGTGAATGTTTTTAACAAAATATACGTAGCGATTAAAGAACTTTCTATATTCCTGTTACAAAACTGAATAACTCAGTTATTTTTATGGTAAAAAAATATATAACCATCGATGTATTTTTTCGTAATATCAACAAATTCTATTGTTAAGTATGGAAATGATCTTTTATGAGAGCTTCATTGTGGCTTACAATTAATTATTTATAGTAGCGAATAAAAGTTATGGTAAAATGTGGTCAGTATTTGCGTGTGAAAATATGTATATGTTATTATATTGCTATTAATGGAACAAGCCAAGGCCAAAATCGAAGTTTGTTAATTTCTTTAATTTATTATCATATTACTTGATCTGTCTTTAGCAGTGCAACGTCATTCCTTTTATTAAAAAAATGCATTTTAAACTGTGTTTATATTAATCTAAAAAAAAATGCTTTATTCATTTCTGAATATTTTGTGTACTATCTCTCGATGCCCTACTATAAGAAAACATCTCACTATTTGAATGTATGTACATTGTTTAATTTAAATATACTTGTCCCCAAATAGGGACTATATGTTTCATAACAACCGATTTATATTCAATTACAGAACATATTTCGAATTCAAAAGAGAATTTAGTTCATTACTTCAAAAAATCGGAAGGTATTAATCGTTATAAATTACTTTGATTACCAGAACAGTGTAAATCAATAAACACGTAGGTACTTAATTGATTGTATTTCATGTCATTTATTCTAAAACGATTCAATTGCTATTATTTATAAACGTATCGAATAGGAAACTTGAATGATTATATATCAATTTAAGCTTGTCTAATATTAAAGCTGTTTTTTACCTATTCTATAATAGTAACTTTTTACTTTTCTTTTTTCTTATTTCGTCCGAGTTTAAGTTGAAGATGTCTCAGAATACCTAAGTGAAGAACTCTAATTGATACTCGATATAATATCTGTGTAATAAAAAGCTGCCGCTAGACATGATAAAATCGCTTTTATGTTATCGAATCTTATATTACTTTTAATCAATACATATTCCCTCATTAATTTATCAATCGCTGCCCATTAATTTATCAATCGCTGCCCATTAATTTATCAATCGCTGCCCATTAATTTATATGTTTCTTCAGTAAGGTACAGAAGTAAGATTAATTTAACGGTACCGACCGACCTACATTAAGAAATTGGTAAATTTAAACATACTGAAAAATAAATGCGCATAGTGGTCGAAATTTGGTAAAATTAAAAAGATATAGCATCAAAAGACACTTATAACTAAATGACGGTAGAATATTTGTGATGAAATGTTCTATATAACCCCGACGAAAAACGATGGGTATTATTTAATCTAATAATAGCACTAAATTTGATAGATCATAAAATATTATTACTAAAATTGAGTTAAGTAGAAGAATAATGATACTGGTATTACACTACGTACGTCATGTCATGAGAATGGTTTCATAAATAATAGTGGAAAGCATTTTTACTATAAGTATTAATTTCGGTAAGTTTCAATAATATCACTATTAGATAACTGACATGTATTGGATCATAAGCCGTGTCTCTAATCTCCCTGTAAAATAGAAATTGTAATAGACAAACACTAACTTGAAAACATTGATGTCAACTTTATATTTTCTTTCTAATGACGTATGATTTCTTGAATTGATTTCTCAAGTTTTGTCTAACAGATTAATAAGGATACTTTATTGAACATTGACTAGACCCACGGCTCATGTTAGATGGCGCCACTTACATGTCGTTACACCGTAACTAACTAAAGTTGTCGAGATATGGAAAGTCTGTTTTGTTTGATGACAGCACATGATGCAACGTGCACGATATATCCATGTGCCAAAAAGAGACAAACAGAGTGCGAAAACAGCCATTTCGATCACGCCAACTTTACTACTTAATACACCAAAAAAAGTAAGCATTACATCAACATTTTGTAAATGATCAGAAAATAATTACACTTAAATAAAATCATTTCGCACTACGTCCCCGATAAACAATAAATCGTAACTAATAATTAACAATAGTGCAACCGTCCCAACATCACATCGTTCGAAACACATTGCACGTACACTTTTGTAAAGCTCAAATCTATTTATAATTAAAATCACATCTCATTTAAATATCTTTGGATACAACCAAATAAAATTATCATATAATAGCGTACAAAAATACAAAAAATATACAAGAATGTCGAATATAATTAGGGGAGTTAGTCACTTGTTCGACAGTCTTTGCGACTCACAGAATACGTATGTATATGGTAATGATATAGAAGGGAGCTGCACCACGTCGCAATGTCAGCTGCGTGGCCCGTGAACAATTATCCTAATAATAGAGTGGTGAACGTTTCCTAAAAGTCAGTCATCCTTCCCGTGGTGAGATTATTGTTACACACGCTGAGATTCATCGGTCACAGAAGATCTTGGACGTGAGACGTATCAAGGTTGGTGATGAGGGTTTTGAGGAAGGTCATCTCCTTCCGCGCGTTCTCTAATATGACCCGAGGGTCCTGGGAGGTGCAGCGGAGACAGTTCGGCGCAAACACCATGGCTAAGTTGGCGGAGTCCATTTTGGTTTGACTTACCACTTCGGGCGCGGTGAATTGTTGCAGGAAGCTTATCAGGTAAGTGAGCACCTGAAACGTTTATTCAATGGTCAGATGTTTATACAACTAAAATGGAAGTATCAGTTTGTATTGTCTTAAAGAAGAAAAAAGTTACAAGTACTTTTGTACATATGACAAAAATGCAAAAAAAATATTTTTGTCCATCTGTTTGTTTCCGCTAACTTTCACTCAAAAATTTACTTTGAAATTTGGAATTTTCGCTCCACATTAAATAAATATACATTAGATAAAATTATCATAATGTGCAGTTTTGAAGATGAAAAGTTTTGTCTTGGGAGGGACATGTTTTATTTCTTGGTTACTTAATCACCCCAGAACGTCTGATAGAATCACAATATCATCTTTAATACCACATTCTTTATATTCCGGGAAAACTAGTAAGTGTTTGTTATAACCTGTCGGTTGATATGCGGCAGACGGTGCAGTGCGCGCGTGGCGGCGGCGTAGTCGCAGCCGGCCGCCACGCACGCCGCGTACAGCTCGTCCGGGATCAGCGGCGCGTACAGCTCGCGGTACCACAGCTTCAGCAGGCTGGCCGGCGCGTGAGCATCTGTACATACCACACGACACATGTCTATATTAACTCTTATTAAACCCAAAGAAATAAACGAGAATATAATATACTAGCTGCCTCCGCGCGGTTTTACCCGCGTAGTTCCCGTCCCCGTGAGAATACAGGGATAAAATATAGCCTATGTTACTCGGGGATAATGTAGCTTTCCATAGGTGAAAGAATTTTTGAAATCGGTCTAGTAGTTTCGGAGCCTATTCATTACAAACTAACAAACAAACAAATCTTTCCTCTTTATAATATTAGTATAGAAAAGAACATGGACGCTAGGCGTAACTTGGTATCCATACTATACTAATATTATAAATGCGAATGTAACTCTGTCTGTCTGTTACGCTTTCACGCTAAAACTACTGAACCGATTTAAATTAAATTTGGTACTAATAATCCAGAGCCTGAGAAAGGACATAGGCTACTTTTTATCCCGGGAAAATTTAAGGTCCCCCGGGAACGCGGGCGAAGCCGCGGGGAGCCACTAGTATTCAATAATTCTGTCAAATCAACTTCTTTTTAGCATCAAATGGCATGAATTGTGTAACAACGCCAACAGCAATTTCTATAAGGTCAAACTATTTTCCTTTTACGACCTGATGACAATAATCTATTACTAGATTTAACTATATACCTACTACGAAATTGTACTAAATATTAATCCATATTATTATATAGAACTCACCAGTCAAAGTAGAAGCATCAGGCAACTCCCAGTTATCAATTTTAGCCTTCAGCGCATTAACTTCATCAACATCGGCGGACACTCTAAAGATTCCCTCCGTTTCTCTACCGTTCAACGCAAGCACTTGTTGAGATAACGCCACTTGAACCCACGGCAGCTGTCGATTCGGAAACCGCTCCTTTTGTAACGCCATCACTTCCGAAAGGGTATTTCCGAACATTGATTGGCGGAATATTTGGATCTGTGGAATGGAATCAATGTTTTAATTGCAGAATTGGATTAATTAGAGCTTATTTTTCCATGACGGAATATAACAGTATTAGATATAATTTCAAATAAGAATCTTGTGTATATTAATGTCTATATTGTGGGAATAATAATACACACACTTTATGTAAGAATTTAAATGCAATATATTTAATTTTGTGCTAATGACCTCTAGTGGTAAAACGTTGAACTATTTACATATAAACAAAATCATAACAAAGAAACTCACCCTAGCTTGATCAATATCTTCGGTAGTTGGTTTCCTCGGCTGCCGCTTGCCTCCAAAGCCAATTCTTTCTAGACGTTTACAAGCTACGCCGGCATAGTGTGATACTTGAACGTGGATAGGCCATTTACCCACCTGGAAATTTTAATACAATGCATTTTAAACTTTAAATTTAAATATTAAGGTTCCTTTTGCACCACAGACAGACACACAAACTACGTCAATCTTGTAGAAAACCTATGCTGAATTCTAAAGACCTCTCCCACAGGATATAATATTATAGTATATTCGATATGCACGAATCATTATATACGACACAGCACTTTCAGTTCAAAAAAACATAGATTTTTATTTATTATTTCATTTTTTTAATAAAAATACATATCTAGGGACATTTTTCACACATGGCCAATCGGATTCCAAGTAAGTTTCAAAGTGAGCTTGAAATAAGGTTTAAAATCGCTTACCTCAGGGAAAGCATCAGCAAATGCTGGGTCTCTATGCCTGTTGACGTAGTTGGTTAACGCCGGTTGGAATGCGGGCGAGGGTGGCACGAAGGCCAAGCATACAGCAAGCAACTCCCAACCACGAAGTAAAGAATCCCTTAGAGGATTCTCTGTTGTTTGTCTGCATAACTGCACGTAGAGTTCGTCGCGAAGTCTGTAGGTTTTATAATGTAATCATTGTACCTACTTCTGTGCCACACAATTCGCATTAATGTTAAGCTAGAGGTGTTAACTATCGGTTGGATTATCCTACTCCTACTAATATCATAAATGCAAAAGTTTGTGAGTATGAATGTGTTGATGGATGTTTGTTACTCTTTCACACAAAAACTATATTATTAATAGAATTTGGATGAAATTTGGAACACAGATAGTTTATAACCAGGATTAACACATAGGTTTATTTTTATCGAGGGAAAATTGAATATCCCCCGAGAACGCAGGTAAAAACGCGGGGAGCCACTAGTGAGTAAATAAACCACTATTATTATACCAAGTGTAATTTAACCATGCGCTTACACTTTATAGTGTGAACAAAATCAAACTTACTTCTCATTAGCGAAGGTAGCGTGCAATATATCCTGTGCTACGGAGTTGAGGGTCATGCCCGGTCTCGCCTTACGATCGCCCATGTATATCTGCACCAGTCGGAATAGATCTATGGCTGCCTTTTTATGCGCTTTGTCCCAATCGGCGCCCACCATTGGCGCGCTTATCGATGAAGAGGTCCAGGAGAGCATGTCGCGGACGGAGGCCTAGGAAAGAGTTTAATGTAAATGTGTAGTAATCATAGGCAACAGTTCGAACCGAGCATTAGAGTCGACCTTTCATAAGTGCCTGTGAAGGCACAATAGGCCTTCGCCTATTTGAATTAATAAATATATTTCATTTCATAAAAAAGTATTTAGACAAATAAATTGATCCTTTGTTTACATAGGTTGCTGTCTACACACCAACTTCTATTAGTTAGTCTGTCTATTAAGGTCACTATTTATTGCTCCACGGTCCATTATTAATCTGTCTTGTATTCTGATCTTGTATTTTGATTATGTTCTTTATTTTTGACTAGTTGACTCGCGTCACTTGGGCGTTTTGGCAACATTTTTAATTGCTGCTCCTATTCGTCGTAGCGTGATAATATATAGCTTTCCTCGATTAATGGGCTATATAACACTGAAATAATTTTTAAAATCATATCGGTCTAGTAGTTCCTGAGTTTAGCGCGTTCAACCAAACAAACTCTTCAGCTTTATAATATTAGCTAGTTGTATAGATGACAAACATACCTTTCTCCTAAATATTCCCTTGTTGAAGTTGAGGTTGTCTTTGGCGAAGATCTCTATGTCTTGCTCTATTGGTGGTGGTCTGGTGGAGTGCGGGTGGGGGTGGGGATGCGGGTGTGCGTGCGGGTGCGCTCGCACCGGGCTGTAGAGTGCGGGCGCGCCGGCGGGAGGCTCCGGGCCCGCGCCGCAGCCCGGGGCTCCGCCTAGGGACGACGTCTGTAACAGACAAGGCAACTGAGCATAGAACTATATACCTACTACCTAATCACAAGTAACGGAAGAGCTGGCCTCTCTTAATACAGATTTTTTGAATTTAAAAGGGGAGTCCCAACCCACGTAACTGCTTGTTGTAATGTAATAAAGAAATTAATTTAATTTATTTATTTACCTACTATTTTTGGGAATAAATTCTAAATTACGTTACATATATGCATATGATCTCTACGTCATTGTTTACATGGTGAAATTAATGAATCTGTATTGTATTGTGTTCTTCAACTTCATATTCAGTATATTTAAATCAATCACGAGACAAAAAAAATAAAACAAACTTTTATATAACAACACTAGTTGACCCGCGCAACTTCGTTAACGTCTTGCCTATTTTTGCAACATTTTTGATTGATGCTCCGCTCCCATTGGTCGTATCGTCATGATAACCACTACCACAGCCAACACTGAATAATAATATTAGTATGGATATAGATTTAGTATGATAAAAATCTTACCCTATGTATACCAGGCGAGGGCTGTCGATCCCGATCGAATCCAACAAACGTATTATAGTATGATACACCATGGTTCATATATTCCACATCCACAGGCCGATGAGTATAAGCATGTGGTAGGTAAACTCCCGAGCCGTCGTCATCGTCCGGGGTACGGGCGCCTCCGTCCGATGATTCGTTGTCCGGTTCGTGCCCGGACAGGGACCGGGATTCGGAACCGGATCGAGAGTGAGACCGGGAGGAGCCGGACTCTCCGTCTGATGCTGAGCCGGTGCCGTAACGACCACGACCTGGATAATGGTAATTTTTAATAACAAGTGTTACGTTTAGTATAATCAAATGACTCTTGTTCGTATGGTCATTTGATTATCTAAAAAGCATGTTTATGTCGAAATCATAAGTCAAGTTTAATGATTGAATTGAATAGTATCACTATATACCAATAAAATACTCCAAAGTTTTCATGACAAACCTATTACTATGTACAATTGTGCTTATCTATTATAAAAACAAAAAAAAAGTTTGGTCTAGTTATAAAAATGGCAGCTAAAAACTCACTGGAAATCTTAGACTGTTGTATGATATAGTCTTGTAGGGGCAACAAGTGCTGCATGCCGCGTAAGTCCCAGTTGCAGTAGAGCGGTGAACCGCCGCCGTCCTCGTCCTCTTCCTCACCGTCCATTGGGGGCTCGTCGAGGTCCACAGGCCTTTTGTGTCCTTTATAACATTTGGGGTTGTTTAAAAACAGAATTTTTACTTGCAAGGTGTTTATTCCAAGTTTGTTTGCTTTGTTTTAATTTAACAGAAAAATATAGGTGCTCAGTGTAACATGTCTGTACACATATCCCAGACAATTCCTAGTACTAACAGGATGTTAAAAATTTCTGAACTTAAGTCATATGAATATTTTAACGTTGTTGCGTTACTAATAAAAAATATGAAATGTTCGTGTTAGCACAAGATAACTTGTTAAATATATTAGTATGTGATAGTGTAAATCTAAATGTAATGTAAAGTGTAAAATGTGTTTTAACTTACGTCTCGATTTTGTACGATCCCGAGGTGTAGATGTCCTCTCCAGCCGCTGGTTGTGTTTCTGGAGGTTTGGCTCCGTCAGCGGGGGCTCCAGATTCACGCATTTTAACTTGTAATTTACTGTTAACAAAAAAAACCCGAAAATGTTATTGGACATGAAAAAATGCATAAATAAGAACTGTTTTCGTTTAAATATTTTTATTCCGTATTAAAATTATGTATAGTAAAAAATTAGGAGCATGAACAAACATGACTGCATTGCTATTGTACATATCGATTTGAGTGTATGTTTTAAAGATTTTGACAGCCGGTTTTGTGGTTAATGACCCCGCCGGTCGTGGGTTCGAATCCCACCCAGGACAAACATGTGTATGTATGAATATGTCTGTTCGTTCTGAGTCTGGATGTAATTATCTATTATATGTATGTATTTAAAAGTAGTATATGTACTATATCAGCTATCTGGTTACCATATCACAAGCTCACTTCGAAGCTAACTTTGGAATCTGCTCTGCTTAGTTTGGAATCTAATTGGCCGACGGCCGTGTGTGAAAAATGTCTCCCGCTTAATTTGTAATCAGATTAGTTATATGTTAAAGCAGTTCAAGGTATTGAAGTAGATCATACCTGCAGCGATATTATCCTGTTCATTGGCGGAGGAGAGCCTCATAAAGTTGTGATGTGGCTCGTGCGAGCTCGGCGGCGGCGTGCGGTGCTTACTGCTGCCGGACGATACGGACGTCTTGCTCGATGAGTACCGCTCCGGCTCCGCTTGTTGACGTCTGCCATACATCACATTGCTATTTATGTTGAACTTTGATGATCCATTTAAGAGACTTTAGTCAAACACATGCCATTTAGTTACATATGTAACAAATCTGTTATAACAATACCGGATACTGAAATCAATCTGAGTTTATTGCCGGTTCTTCTCAGCAAAAACAACCTTCCGAACCAAGTGTTAGAGCCTGACTATTCATAAGTGCTTATGAAGGCCTATTTGAATAAACAACATATTTCATTTTCATTTCAATCGAAATTTAACAACATTCTAGGCTTTAAATCTGTAAAAGTCGGTAAACTTGTTTACATGAGATGTATCACAGTATAGTAAGTAATAATGTGGCCAAGTCAATAAGCGAACAATGTATAGAGAACTGGGTCTCAGGTGTAGTTACTGGAACACTCTTGCAGTTGTAAGAATAAATAATATATAGTGTAAAGATCACAAATACATACCTGGTGAAATCCCTAGGTGGATGCCAGTTAGCAACGGCGGCATTGTGACGCAAGTCGAGACTGGTCTGTCTGAACGGTTTGTCGACGCTGTACACCGCTTGCTTCTCCGGGTACCTGTCCATACGCTCTAGTTCAGCCAAACGATCTTTGTCTAAATGCCTGCGGGAATTATGGAGGATAATGAGGGTTGATTGTGACAGTGACAGAGCAATAAATATTTTTATTAAAAGTTAGATATAAAATATCCAGATAGATAAGTGATAATGAAAACACAGTAGGACTAATAGAGTACAAGAATGTCTTGAAGGATATTTATGATGGAATATGACGATTATAATAATACTACTCTATAATAATACTCTCAATTGACTAAAATTTCATTTGATAACAATAATGCTGTTTCTTCTATCAGTTCATTCTGTTTTGTATATCAAATCTAGTTTTTCTATAATTTCATTATGGTTTGTCCTAAAACTATTCCAATTCAAACTCACTCTCAGACTATAGTCTGACTGTAAAGACAAACATTTATTTATGTTTCTTTTAGTCTTCAAACATACCTAAGCTTTAATAGTATCATCATTTAAACTTTTACCACACTCTAAATTACATAGCTTACCTATCAGAGTACCGTTCCCTGGCATGTCTGGACAGCTGGTGAGGTCTCTCCAGACTGTGCATGACGCGGGAACCGCCGCCCGCCGCGTCCGTGGCCAGAGATATCGAAGACACCAGGGATGGCCGAGCCGCTGTCGTCTGCAAATGAGATAATTTATTATCAGTATTAGGGTTCTATCAGACTGAGAAAGGTCACGCGTTCAACCGTTTCGCATTCCCTACCCGTGTGGCTATATTCTGGTCACGTAATACAACAAAACAAACGAATAACTGAAATCTTGAATGCTCGACCCCTTGTCTGGCTCTTAGTAGACATTTACCGAATGTCAAAACAATATAAGATGACCAAATTCCACCATTTTTTTAAGGTTTCTATATAATTAGATATGATATTTAAACTGATAAGTATTGTTGAATATATTTTTAATACAGCTAATTATAAACTATACTTTTCGAGAAATTTTCATACAGGAACAAATTAACAGATTGTTAAGATCATAAAAATAACAAAGATAACATACCTGTAGGAATGGAGTTGGTTGCGGTTTCTGTAATGGACTGCTGGGACTCTGCGGAGACGCCGAGTCACAAGACGACCCGCCAGCTGATTGCTGTTTCAACTGCAAACGTTTTGTACATCATTATTCACTCAAAACAATTTCTACGTATATAAAAACATTAATAAGACTTAATTACATTACCTTGCGTCTAGTTAGGGGTGTACTCTCGACCGATTTGAAATATTTCTCGTGCATAGAATCATCTGATGCGTCTTTCCGTGGTGATATGAAACTTCCGCTTCGGTTCAACCCTAAAAATAATTACAATACATTAAAGAAACTATAAAATGAACTATTTACTAACCGCTTACTGCAAAATTACTTTTATCTTGCATTGTACATGCATCCTTACAATAATTATAAATCGAAAATTAGTTTTTCGACTATAACGACTTATTTGAAGCTACTTTTATTCGAAAAATAAATATTTTAAGCGGGCAAAATTTTAGACATACTGTCGCATTTGTCTGTATTCGCAAAAATAAGTTTGTGTTTCTATATAGCCTGCGTGGCACAACCAATCTTGATTTAATTTAATATATTATAACTTGTATATTATAACTTTAATATATTATAACTTATATATTATAACTTGACAGCCCGGTTGGCTTTGTGGTTAGTGACCCTGACGCTCAAGTCGCGGGTCGTGGGTTCGAATCCCACCCAGGACAAACATTTGTATGCATGAATATGTCTGTTTGTCCTGTGTCTGGATGTAAATATCTATATAAGTATGTATTTAAAACTTAGTATATGTAGTATATCAGCTATCTGGTTACCATATCACAAGCTCTGCTTAGTTTGGAATCAGATTGGCCGTGTGTGGAAAATGTCCCAGGATATTTAAAAAAATTTAACTTGTTTTATCAAAAGGGACAGTGGGGGGAAAATATATATAATGTGTTTCTAGTTTAGGAAGGAACTAGGGCTTGTGTTTTGTAACTAATAAAGAAGTTAATATTATTTTTTACCTGAATGCGGCGACCATTTCTCTCCCTCGTGCGCAGGGACCGCACTGCTTCTCTTTCTCAATTGGGGCGTGCAAACGGGTGGGTTGCAAACACCCACTGCATTCAGTTCCTAACGTAATAAATACAAATATAACTAGTTATATTATAAAAAAACATTAATTTATTGAGCTGTAAGCAAAAGGATAATTACATACAGCTTTGTAAAGCCGATATTCTCGTGTATGTATATCAGCTACATTTAATCGCACAATAAAATATCAATAGAGGACAAAATATATGCATAAGAGGCTCATTTATTTATATATTTTCGAAGAAACTTAATCCCTGAGGCTGAGTTCTACACAATGATGACAACATAGATTTATTTTAAGTAATCCACCGATTATATTCCAAGCCATAATTACGCAAATATTTCAATAAAATAAAACATTTCATAGATTTTCTACCTGTTTCCTCCTTTGCTGAGCACTACTGATACTGCTATCGGAAGACCTTCCAGAATCAGTATGACGACATAGCTGGGTGGTGCCATCTTCGCTCAACCGACCCCGTCTGCTTTCACCACTGTTCCTGGTACAAAATAACCACTCGTAAATATTTGATATTCAATGCGGTATAAATTAGAATGCTTTAATGATATTAGATATTATGTTTATATATTGGCACACGAGTAAAGCTACAGAGTATAAAGCTAATTCATGATTCAATCACACAAAAAAAATCTGGCGCCTATATTAGCTACTGTGATAGGCATCGTTTGAGCAAAACATTTTCTGTCTAAGACCAATGAAGCAAATTTCACGTAAGATTTCAAAGTCAGACACCAAATTACAATTTAAGTATTTGGTCTTGAACTCACCTATGATGATAATGCGACCTCCTAGTACGCACGGGGCTGGTCTGCGTGAGGGTGATGCTCTTGGCGTTGCCCGGCGACAGTTTACTGGCGCTGGCGACGGTACTGTTACCATTGCTGCTCACTGCATCTATCACTGGCGGTGCCTGTAATGTAGTTCAATTATTTCAATCAGGAAATTGTGAATAAAAATTATATAGAAGAATGAGCATACCAAAATCTTTCATATTGCATTTGAATGCAATTCACTAAAAACATTGGTACAAATGTCAGAATTACTGCCTATACTAGAGTAATGTACAATCTATAAAAGGGTTATTTAGAAATTAAGTTGGCATTTTCACTAATTACACATCACTCAAACAGAAATAGCACTACAATTTATTTTTAAATACAATCCAAAGCTACTTTATGTCTTAACTAAACATATGGATGAGCCTAAATTATATTTTTTGCAGAGCAAGGGGATGAAAATATCCACTCCCCATTGAACATTTCTATTTTTAGAACAGTACCCTTCAACCTCTCATTATATATGTACCTAACCCCTGTCATTCAAATTGTATAATTATTTTTGTGTCCAAGCTATTTTGAACTCAACAACTCTCAGGAAACATAGGAAAGATATATTCTATACCAGAGGAGGTGGTTGGGCAGTCTGTGTAGCTGTCTCACGTCGTTTCTGAGGGTCCGTATTTTGTTTCAATGTTTGTAATTTTGCTAAGGGAATTATGTCGCAGTCAGTAGGCCTGTGCCACACAGTGGTCTGTGAAAATAAATATACAATAAAACACTGAAATACCTGTTTATCTTATTTATAATGTCATGGCACAGCTCAAATACAATACAAAGTAGACTCTGTATATATTTAATGACATGTTATGTCTGTATTATTATTGTAAATACAAGTATTGTTGATGAATTCAAGAAGTTCTATTAGTTTTAGGAAAATTTTAACTAAGTTTACCATAAAAGTTTCATATGAAATACAAAAAAAATAAAGCTATTGAAATAATCTACCAGTGTTATAAAAATGTGTGCAGCTTGCTTATCAGTTTGTTCCGGGCATAACCAAGATTCCTATTTGTATATATGAAGTTATAATGTAACTGAACTTTATTATGTAAACCATTGAACTTATAATAATAATAGTAAACTCATTTCGATAATATGTCTTTACAGTCTCATACTAAAAGTGCAAAAGGCTGCTATTTATTTGATAAATGCATCCTCAAGACAAATACATCTATTTAAAAAAATTATCTCTTCAAATCTATATTGTAACTATTGTAAGTTTAAATTATGTCATTGATAAATAAAATAACCACATAGTGGTTATATGAGAACTAACCTGTGTAGACGCATTGTAATAGTAAAACCTATGTGTGTTAATGTCAAAGAGTTCCCACCATTGTGACGAATCTGTCCTTTTCACTTTTACTCCCTGGAACAATAGATTTAGCTTATAACAGTATATAATTAGATAATGTAAAAATCTGTAGAATAAAACCATTTTAATAAATCAGGGCAGTGAGCGGTAGTATGTCCAATATGAATTAGAGAAAAAATGCATCTGGCTGGCTGATCTTAACCCTGTATGTACCTTAATTCAGTGTACTATAAAGTTCAGTGCCCATCTTTCCCTTAAGGTTGAAACATAATTCTACTGCTTCATGTTGTATCCTATATAATCATCTTAAAATTAAAACTATTTTACGAGTAGGAATATAATTTCAGTGCAATTTCACACGAACGAGCCGTAGAATCTCATTGAAAAATATTCGAAACACGTAATTTTTATGCAATACTGAGCAAATAAGGTCTGAGAGGAAGGTGCATACGCTCAGAGGACTTCCTTTCGCCCAAAAAAACCAGGAAGGTGCCATGTATAGTTTTGTCAGGAAATGGAAGTAATTGGAGCAGTAATATTACCTCCGGTGGGTCCCAAACGCACTCTCCCGTTGTGAGGTTAGCATACATATGCTCCTTTGTCTTCGGTTCGATTATCTCCACCCATTCCACCCTAGAATAGAACATCGCCACGTTAAAACTTTAACACTGTAATTTTAAAGGACAGCAACAAATCCAGTATGAATTCAGGGCGTGACATTAGCGATTTCCGCGTACTTTATTGATTTTGCAACTTTCAACTACGGATATCGGAAGTAATTTGTCAACAATTGCAATAAATTTAAGATCATTGTATTTACCTTTCTGAAGACATTTTGACGAAATAATATTAACTTTTCTGAAACTTCATTTACACATCCTAAACAATTTGTTTGACCTAATATACGGATGGGGAATTATCGGAAACCATCCATGTTGAATGTTTACTTCATTGATGGGTGCGTTCGATTTAGTTAGTTGGTGAAAGACTAAACGAGACGGACGTAACTTCGACCGAACAGCCACTGGCATGATCTCCATGAAGTAAATTAATGTCACTTTACTCACTATACAGTATACAGCGTTTTATTTTATTTTATTTTGACATAATTAAATTTTTTTAACGAAAATAAAATTATATTAATAGTTCAATAACTTAAACTTAAAAAAATGCATGTTCTTTTTGGAAACCGGCAACACAGGTCAAAGAAAAGAGGACGGCCGCGGGTGGGACTACAAACGGAAGTAACGAAACAGTTATTTAATAATTAATTTCAGAATAGTAATGATTTTACCAGGCGTATTTAAAATTTAAACCTAACTTGTTCCTCAAATGATTGATCATCTAAAATATAAATAAAATACGAAACTGATAAAAATATCTATTGATTTTCCGACGTTCTGTATCTACAACTTTTTGACGTAACTCTAATAATAATTTAATGTTTCTCATCCTGGTGCCATTAAAATAAGAAAAGAAGAAGAAGAAGAATGTTTCTCATTAACCTGTCATATTATTATTGAGTTTATGTTTTATCCATTTCGTTTCGTTTTCACAAAATCACTGATTAAACGTACTTATTTTATTATCGTCATTTTGTCATTTTCGTCAATCTTACCATTCCTTTTGGCCGCTTTCCGAATTAAACTGTCATCGCTCAAAGCGCGAACGTCGATAATTGGCGTTCCGATTTAGATATCACGACTATGACAGCTTAGAGCCGTCAACAATACGGAACGCTTGTGATCGCGCTCACACGGCTCACAACCTTAACGTCAAACGTCAAAACAAAATCACTTCACGCTTGCACCGGTCTAGTCTAATAATTACCTTTCTTTTATAACTAATACAGCGAATACTATTGCATAAAGATATTATTTGAAAATGGAAGATCAACGACACTTCTGTATTTTTTGTAAATAATACCTGAATACATACTAGCTTTAGCAGTACTGCATAATATTTATATACTGCAGAAAGATATGGTACCTATTGAAGAGCATTTACGGGTGGTGCGAAGAGGGTGCCTTATTAACGACGGCTTTGACGGGACAGTGACAGGGACAGGGAATGCAGATGCGATAAACATTGACCAATAATATAAATTAATAAGGACAGTGTAATATTAATCAATAAATATTGATTTAATTATTGTATATTTTGTAGTTTTAACATCCTATAACATACACATAAGTTAGTTTTATATTTATTTAAAACTTAAATTTTTCATAATGTAACTGGATGCGAGAATGTGGAATTAATTTTTGGCAAGACTATAGTGTTCGGCCCACTGTATTGTATGTAAAGTATGCATGATCTACATGCCAAATAGCTAATTTGCTGTTTTAATTAAGTACTCATATTCAAGTATTTAAAATATATGAAAAGGTATCTTGTTATCTTTGGGATAGGTAAGTAAATGATATTCAACACTTATAATAATAAAATAGTTTCTATTAACAATAATTTCAGATCACAGATTAATCAGACATAACATAACGTGCCACACTTGCAGTCCAGGGTCATATTCTCTTCCTAATTATTAATAAATGCTAATATAGGAAACGGGAATATTTTTAATCAATATAATGCTAATGAAAGAGCAGGCCTGTATAGAAAAATGATGGCAATTTACCAGTTGTTGTATATAACAACAATAATAATTAACTGTGTTTTTTATAGTTCCTTATTACTATTTCTGCAAAATTTCCATCTTTTCTCTATGCTGCTGCTCTTTCATTAGCATATATTTATTAAAATTTTCTTGTTTTAGTTTTGTTCTTTCTTCCCTATACTTCATGTCTTTTCTAAAATACAATAAAATTTTCTTTTCTTTGGTTCAGGTCGTGGACTAATATTTTCTTCATCTGGTGTGGGTCCTAGCTCTGAAGCCAGCGCTACAGGATTAGCCCATCCAGTGGAGCCAAACCACTCAGTCATTCGCTGAAAAATAAATAACATCAAGCATGAATTATTTGTTATCAACTTGGTCTTTGACATTCTCTTTTAAACTTTGAAACTTAGCATATAGATAAACATACCCTGGAATAAAACAGCATATTTGTAATATGCCTACTAAAGAAAATGCAAAAATAATTTTCTTTGAATTCAGCAAGTTCTACAAGCACCTAAAAAACTTACTGCTAACATACTACTCTATGATTAAACAATCAAACACTTTAATACAAACAGTTTTGTTGAAGATTTGAATATTGTAATACTACAATGACTAACCTCAGTTTATTTGGTCACTGTAGAGTAAACATGATATTACTAAGCTAAAAGTGTCTACACATAACCAGATATAAAATATCTCAGTAATTACCGTGTTGTTCTGTTTGTTCATTCTGCATCAAAATCATGCAGGAACTGCTGTACATATTCAGTATCTGTAAACAGCAAGTACCAGTTCAGTAAACATTTAATTATTTATCAGAAAGCATACCATGATTTGCATTAAGAATGCAAGGGAGCTCCCTGGCAGTTCTAACGACTGCTCAAAGGATGGAAATTTCAGCCCTTATGTCACTTACCTCTCTGAGCCCTCTCGTATTGCTCTAATATGAGCATAAGATAAATTTGTCGCACGTTAGGCTCGTCGGCTATAGTAACTTGAATACTCATGATTCGAATATTTTCTTGTATCTAAACCACAAATTTATTGTTTTCCTTTGTTACTGTAATGTGATTTCACCCAGAACAACAATCACTGAATCAGAATACTTGAGCACAAAATGAAATGAGATGCGACTCAAATCAAAACAAAACAGCACAACTTGTCATTTTTGACAGCGCTCACGGTGATTTCAATTTGTAGCTGGGTCGGCGTGAGCGCAAGATGGCGCATGTCATGACGTCATCTATGACGACATAGGAGACATCGTTATCGCGCTCAAGCTAATACGGTACGGGTTTATGGACGCTCAAATCGATTTAAGCGTAATTCGGAATGCGGCCTTTGTTTTGTCTGTCAATCAATTAGTGTCAATGTCAAAATTGTCAAACGAAACGAAGTTCTGCCTGCCACAGCTTCGTTTTTTCTTGTAGTGTAAATTCCTGTTAAATCTTTGAAATTATCAACAATTAGTGATTTTACTACAGTAAGTATAATACAAAGTTCATACAGTTTATCGTATATTGTATTCTTTCAGTCAGTCCCCCACTTATTTATTCAATGTTGCGGCACCTGACTAATAACCTTATAAAATGCCGGTGCATTAATAATGCTGAATCATTTATTAGTAAATACTGTAGACACTCGTCTGGAACAAGTCAGTCTAAAACACAGCCGATAAAAATTGGTCAGTAAGCATATTGTATTTAATCTTGTAGATCAGTGATAATGAATTAGAATTTTACTCGGTAATTTCCAGTTTTATAACTACTTATTATATTTCAGCAATGGCTGTCGATAAATCCAACTTTTTGCTGCCAAACAATCAAAGATTTGTTGAACTGGATAGTTCAATAGCATTTACCAATTTGACTAACCAAGAGCAACTTTATGCTCACTATCTTAGTCAGGTAAGCTTTATTAATAACATTGTTACTTAGTTACAAAAAGTGATGTCATTCAAAGATAACTGAAGTGAAACAAATAATGCACAACATTAATAATTTATTGCTTAAAAATGGAAAAATATGTAATAAATATTTAAAAGAATTATCACTTTGTTTTTGTCTTTTTTAGTCAAAGAGTCAGAATTGTCATATTATTTTGCAAAGCTTTTAATTTTGTTTTGTTTATAGGCTGCATGGAATGGAGGTCTCATAGTGCTTATGCAAACCAGTCCTGAGTCTCCAAGAATATTCTCCTTGTTGCACAGGATCTTTGTGGGTGAACCCCTGGTAGACCTGAAGAAATCATCACTGAAGACAGGAGTAACGGAAGATGATTTTCAGGTAAGGAGCGAGAATAGCAGAGTGTTTACTTTGGTAACCATTCATTAATTTTATTTGATTTTATTATTAGGTAAACCTTTTAACATAAAATAGGCATATAAAAAAATGGTTTGTCTAGTTGTTCCCACTGACATTGTTATCAGATAACATACCACCACATAGACACCACAAAATATGTAGCAATAATTATCTATTAACTATTGTGGTTGACCTATTTCATTGTGTATATCTTTCCAGGCATTTTTAGTTTACGCTGGTGGAATATTCGCCAATAGCGGAAACTACAAAGGATTTGGTGATACTAAATTCATTCCAAATTTAAGCAAGGAAGCATTTGAAAATATTGTAAAAGCATCTAAAGCTTATGAGAATGACACAACACATTTAACAAAGTTGTGGCAAAATACCAGGAATGCTATTTATAGTATAGCACCGAGACTCACTAGCTTAGGATTGTCTGATAAGGTGAGTTTATATTGTACTGTTTTACAATAGGATAAAAACAATGAAATATTTTTGCAATTTAATATCATACAAAAATTTCTACCATTTTCCTTCTTATATTTGTAATAATAAACTGGCAAAGTGTGAATTGCGGAAACACTCCGGCTCGAAGTGGATTGTAGTGTAATCCAATCAACCCGGGGATCGATTATATAACTTGCTTATATTATTATATTTATTTCTTCTTTATGTTAATATGTATTTCAATAATTTATGAACATGGATAAAATACTTATTTCAATGTAGGGTGTAACAACATACTTCTCAAGCAATTGCACCGAGGCCGACTCCAATTTGGTCAATGACTGGATGAAAACAAAGCGCATTGAAGCTTACGTCTGTCGAACATTCAAGACTACTGCTGAAGATGGCCGTAAGTATTTAAAAATAAAATAAAATAAATATCTATTTTTTTTTTATTTTATTGAAAACTTAGAAGAACACAAACAGTAGTGTACAATATAAAGTTATGGTATTGCAGCAATTATGAGAGAGTTTATTATCCGTTCAAGGTAGTTTCTAGTATGTGTATCAATAAAATAAACCGTTATCTGTAATATACCATTGTTATTTCCGTTGCAGTTCCCATCTACACAATACACTATGCTAGTGTTGAAACTTCATCAAAACCACCACTTACCATGGAGAAAGAAAAATACAAGAATGCGTATTTTCAAGTCACACGCGGCGACTACTCACCCCTTCTTAAAATTGTCAATGAACACTTGTCAAAGGCTGAGCAATATGCAGCCAACGACAATGAGAAAAATATGCTGAAACACTATGTCAATAGCTTCAGGGAAGGAGATCTTAATGAGCATAAAGAGGGGAGCAGATACTGGATTAGGGATAAGGGACCTATTATTGAGACGTAAGTGTAGCTATAGTAATATGCACAGTATGTAAATATCTACTTTAGTTTGACTATTTAATATACATACATATTTTTATTTATGTGGGTCAATAATAATACCCTTATAAAATATAACTATCGGATCGAAATAGCAAGTAATTCGCATTCGCGCATTTAATAAATTTATTTGAAAGTATCAGCAAAATGTTTATTTGATTAATTTCAGCTACCAAGGCTTCATAGAAACCTATCGCGATCCTTCTGGTCAGCGTGGCGAGTTCGAAGGTTTTGTCGCTATGGTGAACAAGGAGATGTCCAAAAAGTTTGGCAACCTCGTCGACGGAGCCGAGAGGTTCATCAAACTGCTCCCTTGGGGTGAGGACTTGGAGAAGGATACCTTCCTGAGACCCGATTTCACGAGCTTAGACGTCCTTACGTTCTCTGGCAGCGGTATACCGGCAGGAATTAATATCCCTAATTGTAAGTACTAAATAAATATTGTGTCACATTCTACTGAATGAAATGACTAGTATACTTAAATTGTTGTAGTTTCATGGACGTAATATATTAACAGGACCGAGCACTCTGATCTGAAAAACGAGCCGAGCGAGATAGTTAGTACAGAGGCCGTGTGTCCCTTTCTAACAGGGTGACAATAAATTGTTTGCTATGTGAGACAAATTAAAGACTAAATATTTTTTTTTAACTTTCTGCCTCTTACAATTTTAAGACAAAGACCCTTAGCAATTTTTTTTTACTTCAACAGAATATCTTACACCTTTCTTGGTTTTATCTGTGTTCAATAGAGTATGGATGTTGTTAAACTTATTTTTTTATATTTTGTTCCACCTCATCAAAATTTATACAAATAAATAGCAGTAAAAGCGAATTTACGTTTTTTAATCTTTCCTCGCGTCTACTTAGCCTTTGTGATAATACTTTTATCTTTCTCTTTAAAACATCTTCTATAAGATTTCCTTTACATTTGGTACGTTCCACACATTTCGAACGGGAAAAGTATATTTTAAATTATCGTTTGGTCTGTTTTCAAAAGCGGGACAACATTGGCCTTGCTAAGGACACCGGGACAGTCTGAAAGCGGAACTGTCCCGCCCAAAGCGGGACGTATGGTCACGTTAATAATACTCCTTGTTTCATTGATAATATTTAGTTAAACTGACGTCATCACATGACGCTTGGAAGGGTTACCATTAGAAACAAAAAATAGGGTAAATAAAAATGTTATTATATATTTTTTTATAAGAATACTTCAAGCGAAATACATGCAATTACAATTCTTGACTTTGTGACTTCAAATTGTATAAAAATACATTAAAATTCAAATGTTTCAACATAGTTTTGTTTAGCCAAACTTTTTGATCAACATAATTTTTTTAGAGTGGCAAGATGGAAGAACGAGACACACGGCCTCCGTTGTGACTATCTCTCTCGGCTCGGATTTGCCTCTGTGTAAATCGTCATAGAAAATATACTTTATCGATTTGACATATGGTTCATTTTCGAAAAATACAAATTTCAGAGTTATCAGTCCTGTTAGTATATTAGGTCCATGAGTAGTTTCAATACTTTTACACGATTATCGTGAAACTGTTGCATTAAAAGAGATTATAAGAATCGTAAAATAATTCGTTAGGTAGGTATATAATATAATGACTATTTCATTACTATTATTTAATATTTCATTTGAAGTCGTGGTGGCTCAGTTGGGAAAGCACTGACTCACGATCGTGAGGGTGCAGTGCTCGAGCTCCTCGGTGGAGACGTATATGAGCTGATGATGATGATTTAATATTTTTCAGATGACGAAATCCGTCAAAATGAAGGTTTTAAGAACGTGTCTTTGGGCAATGTGATTCCGGCTGCTTACAAGGAGTCCGTCATTCCATTCTTGTCGGACAACGACAAACAACTGCTAGAGAAATACAGGGTCCCTGCTTTTGAGGTAAAAAATACCAACATACAATTCCCAACTATACCTGATCTGAATGACTGCTACAAAATTCCCTATGCCTATGTAGTAATAAGTAAATGCCTTAGTAGTCTACCTTATCATGTAGTCGATGTAAATATTTATATAGATTACTAGCTATCTCGGTTGCAAATATGTCTGCAACGTTAAAAGAGTTTTATCTATTTATCAAGAAAGTTATATTTATAATAATAACTACATATTAAATTTTATATTTCAGGTGCAAGTAGGTCTTCACGAGTTACTAGGTCATGGAAGTGGAAAGCTGTTGAGACAAAATGCTGATGGCACCTTCAACTTTGACAAGAATAAGGTCAAGAATCCACTTACTGGTAAGATGTATATTTGGTGTAATACTTGCATAGTCTTTAATGGTATCAGTTATCAATATGAACAAAATTATAATTCAAAACTCTGAAATCGTGATAGATTGACTCGTAAGCAGGTGAATTTATTCGAATAAACTTTAGTATTAGGAAAATAATAAATAAGTCCGACTTTTTATTTATTTGCTATATACCTTGGTGTATTCATATGATGGTCTATAACTTAAAACTGTATTTTATAGGAAATGAAATTGAATTATGGTACAACGAGGGCGAGACATATGACAGCAAGTTCACTACACTTGGATCTGCTTTCGAGGAATGTCGCGCTGAAGCCGTTGGATTGTACCTCTCGTTGGACCCTGAGATTTTGAAGTAAGTATTAATGGAAACCTTATATAGATAGGTCAACGGTCATCAAATGGTCTAGTTTCAAAATATAAACTATCAATAATGGTTTTTTTAGGCTAAAATATCTGACCTCAGGAAAGCAGTTGTTATACTAACGATCTATCCTCGTTGTTGCACAAAATTATTATCTTAGTGAGGTCCTAAGCTATGGTGTCTTAGTCTAAATAATATCTTTATAACAAATTTACAGAATATTCGGTTACGAAGGTCAAGAAGCCGAAGACGTGACGTACGTAAACTGGCTCAGTTTGTTGTGGAACGGCGCCGCCAAAGCCACTGAGATGTATCAACCATCGACCAAGACTTGGCTACAGGTATAATTCTAAATTATCTCTATTATGTGAACCATTGTGAAATAAAATTCAATTAATTTAAATTGAATTTGGGAGACAAAACATATACAACAATATGGGTTATATTTACTGCAGAAAATTGGCAATATATAGTTATTATTTATTACTTTGAATTTTTTCTACTCTTAATATGTAAATAAAATAATAGTCATAATATGTTATTTCTTCCTCAGGCCCACGCGAGAGCTCGATTTGTAATTATGAGACTATTGGAACTCGAAGGCAATGGGACGCTCACGATAACCGAAAAAGACCCTGGCAAGGACCTACTGCTGACATTGAAGAAGGATCGTCTCGCTACCGATGGAAAGAGGATCATTGGTAAATATTGTATTACTTTGAAGTGATACAAAATTGTTTTTTTTTTTTAATAATAGTAAATAACAAAATTGTGTGTTAGTTTGATTTTCAAAATAAATACAGTTGTGCGAATAGAATCTACAACCAGTTAATGTATTTTTAAGAAGAAAGTCTGAAAGTTAACTGTAGCCATTTTCTAGTAATATTATCTAGATATATAAAGTAATTCATTTAACTTTCGTTGCCAACAGGCGATTTTCTAGTAAAACTACAAACCATAAAGGCGACAGGAGACGTGGCGGCCGGAGAGCAACTGTTCGACAAGTACAGCCGCCTCGACGAGCCGTGGAGCCGCTGGCGCGACATCGTCATGTTGCACAAACAACCCAGAAACATCTTTGTGCAGCCTAATACAGTGGCTAAAGGTGCTATTTCTTTTGGAAACTTTTCAGAACTAATTTGCTTCTATTTAAAATATCTATTTAAATATCATACTATTTCACAGTTTGAATGATGCTTCAAATCTTTGAATTCTATCAAAACACCTATATAAATCTATATGTATGTACTTTTTAACATTACTTAGGTAATAAAACTCTATCTGGATCAATATAAAAATAACTAAAAAGTATTCATAACATTGATTATAATATCTCGAGTTTATTGAATTCTGGAACGAAAATTATAGCACTAACAAAAATATATCAATTTCAGGTGACGGTGTGGAACTAAAGCGGTACCCAGCGAGCGCAGAAGGCATGGTCACGTCGTGGGTGGAACGGTTCTCGAGCACCAACGTCGACGACATCCTAGAACAGTTGGCGGAGGCCGACAACAAATACTTCGCCGAACTGCAGCCAATTGCCGACGAATAAGTTCACATTACTAATGTTTTCAATAAAGTATCATTTATAGCACTTGGGTTTTGTATTTTTATTAACCCTTATAACTAAATCACACATAGACTTCAAGCTGTTCAGACAATTGACTAATTTGAATTAGGTAATTATATGTTTTTGAACTATATCTTGAAATAACAAACAATTATTTTCAACTATATAATTTATTCACATTCAATACAAAACGTGTGTGATAGCAATTTTAATATTAATTGTTACAATCATAACAAGTGTCGCTAACATTTTATGACTAACCAGAGAAATATTAAAAATCACCACACACCAAATAAATAATTCCAAGTCTAATAAAATTAATAAATAGATTCGAGCTGACAGTGATGAAAATTAACAGATTTGCATAAAATTATTGCTTTTTAATACCATTGTAATCGAACTAGCAGTAACTGTCGCGCCATACGCATGGCCGTACAATAAACTAAATAATACCATACGAAACAACTCTTATACAAACATTAGTTAAATAACAAACATGCTGCTTACATCTATATAACCGAAAACGCAAATCTATATTGCTAAAATATACGTACACGTTTTTGTGAGCGATTCTAATGTCCGGTCTATAAATAGTTTAAAACTAACAAAATCATCTAAGCACCATTCTATTCGATTACTGTTACGATTGTTGACTTAGCATTCAATACTATAATGATTATGATAAGCATTTAAACTTAAGACTTAGGGTCACAATAAAAAAATGTAAATTGATAATAACTATGAAAAAAATTAATAATATTGAGTAAAAAGTATTTGTGCAAACACACTCTAAAAATGGTGTCATTTTATATATTTCAATAAAATGGACTATGTATATCAAATCCAGTCACTTATGTTTTAAAAAGGCACATAAGAATCAATTTACAATAAACACTTAACAAAAAGTCCACTCATTGCAAAATATATCATTATATTTATTTCAATATGTATGTTGTCAATTTGTATATTTCAATAATGAAATCTGGCGCCCTGAAAAGCAGTACTGTCAGTACACTAAAATAACTTTCAAAGAAAACTTATAGAAACCAGTGAAATATATTATAATGTATGCACATTCTTAACGATGATCACGTGAAACAGTGATACTACTAACTATTAGTAACATTGTTGCAAATCCGAATTTCTTAGGTAATTATAATTTTTCAATAAAATAATATTTTTCTAGTCACCTAGTGTTAAAGTCAAGCGCGACATGAGATTCAATATAATAAATAGTATTATTTGCCACTAAAGACAGTCTTATGGTAAGCATTTCTGTCAGTGATTGTTTACTGATTAGATTCTATATTCAGAATCCCTATAATACGTGCAAATACGGACTACATTTTGGCAAGATGAAATTAGTCGTTACAGCCTCGATCGAACTGAACGCAGAATAGATCGCAACTGTACCTTGAAATAATGACAACATGAACTCAAACTAAAAATACATTGTATCCTGGCAATTATGTTCGCAAAGTGAATCCTCAACAAATGCTTACATGGATCACAAAAATAAGATTACATCCTCGGTACTCAATAGTTCCTCTCAGTCAACTTTTTCAGAGCATTCTGTACCGTCGCTTTCGCCTTTAGATGGGACAGTGGATCTGAAAGTAAATTCACACCAAACGTTCTTTATCATGCGTCATATTAAAATCATGATGTATGTATCTTTGTGATGTGTCAACATTTATGATCAAAGTGCTCCGAATTAGACTATATTTCTACTAGCGAATGGATTCAACAGTTAAATTCTACATATTCAGCCATTCCGGATTGCTTACATATCGAAATCAAATTGCATATAGATAAAAGTCATGATACATTTTAAACAATTTCTGAAGGCATTCTGTGTATTTACTGTACATATTTCACATTATGTATATCTATAGGATGTCAAAAAACTTGTAAAGCATTAGTGCTGTAAAATTTAATTTGAAAGCATGAAGCGTGCACTCTTTCATTACGGGAAGTTATTTTGAATTATTTACGTGACATGTAAGTACAAAAGAATACACACCTTGGCAGTGGGTCCTTTTCGGGGTCCGGCTTTCTTGTTACGCTGATAGAAAAGTTTTTTCTTTGTTTAATTTTATCCAATATATTTTCGGGGCTCGGCTCTTTCTCGCTTTCTTTTAATATAATAGCGGAATTTCGCGTTCTCTTCGGTCTATAAGTAGCGTAGTTGCCGGGAGTGTACATAGATATAGTTCTATTGTACTTGAGCGGGTCTCTAATCGAATGAATAATACTATTATCCTCTGTTCCATCAGGACCATCGAGGAGCGACTTAGTTCTCGAGTATCTGTGAGTTCCGTACGACGTAGGTTGGTCGTAATCCACGTAACTTCTACTATTAGGATACTTTCTGAAGTCATTACGGTCGAGAGATCGGTATGTATCAATTTTGTCGTTCAGTCCGTAATGATCGAATCTTAAATTATTTCTAGTGCTTGGCAGCTCAGCTAATAGGGATGTATAGCGTTCGGTGGATGGCGAGAGATCTGAAGAGATGGAGATTCCTGGAGACAAATCGTAATTTCCAGGAGATGAAGGCGAGATGTCAAACTTAGTTTCAATTGGTTGAGAATGTATTCTAGCAACCGGATCGTACTCCGTTGCTCCGGGGCCGACTAAACTACTCTTTCGACGTTGTTTCTTCTCGTTGAACCTAGAGTAAAAACTCTTCCTTCGTATTCTATCGCCTACATCTTCTTTCTCTGGTGTAGTAGATTCATGATTTCGGAAAGGATGATGGGTAGAGTTTTCAGACGGTGACACAGGATTTTTGTCCAACAATTTAGTGTCGCCTCCGAGATCGGACTTAATTTCGGAATTTGATATAGTCGATCTACTTCTCGATCGACTGCGGCTCAACGTATCAGCGTTTTCGGCATTTATATTACTATCTAGTAGCGGAACCCTTTTCTCTGATAAGTTTTTCTTTTCAGTCTCGTTGTCTATTGAGGAAACATTCATTATTTGAGGTTCTATCACAGGATTTGTAGGAACTATTTTTTTTACTCTTGGCAATCTGGAGAAGTCTAACTTTAAACTGTTTCTTATATTTTTGGGTTCAGTATCTTTCTTAAGTATTGTCTCGTCATCATTTTCCGTGGAAAGTGCGGGTACACTATCACTCGAAGTCCTCCCATATTTGTTTTTGCGGCCTAAACCGTTCAGAAGCAATGAAGTCGGCCTTCTTGGCTTATCTTTATCCCCATTTTCTAAAATAGATTCAGTTGTAGATACACTTTTACATCTCGTTTCTCTATTCTCCTCGAGATTTTCGCTAAGTGATTTTTCTACAACTGGTTTAGTTTTATCTTTGGGTTCAAACTTTTTGAATAGACCTAAAACTTTCGAGACGGTTGTTTTATTCTGATTTACGATAGGACTGTCTAAAGCAGCGACGTCAGTCAACGTGACCGCTCTTTTAATAAGATTCGATTCCGTAGGAGGGCCTACATTTATGGGTACGGAATGTTCCCTTTGCGTTCTGCTCTGTTTTGAATTTTCCTTCTTTGCATCGTTTAATGAATTATTTTCTGACACTTTTTCCGGAGAACTAGATTTCGAGGACGCAAACTTTTCTAACTTGTGTCCAATAGATTGTAGAACCGATTTCTTTTTCGTGACTGTCGTTTTTGTTCCATCTTCCGCAGTTTTATCTTTAACTTTCCTTGTGACTTTTTTCTTATCTGTCAAACCTTTAGCGTCAATCGCGTCTTGACTACTACCTAGATCAGTCTTCGATTTGGACGACACCTTTTTTATTATCTTTTTCTTAATCGTACCTTTCTTTTCGTTCGAATCGGACTCGTTGGACTTCGATTTCACAATTTCCTTTTTCGATGAACTAGCAGTTTTATGAAAAGCCTCGTTATTATTAATAGATTCCTTCGTATCACTCGTAATACCATTTGCTATAGATTTCCCGTTGGTCTCAGATGATTCGGACTTGCCCTCGTCAATTACTTTATATTTCTTTAAAACAAGACTTTCACTCTGTTTATCGCGGTCCACTTTCGATTCAATACTTTGTTCTATTATATCGCTACTTTTCAGTGAATTCTGTTTAGTTAATACTTCGGGTTTCGGCTTTCTGGGCAAAGTAATACTGAAGCTCACTTCCACATCTGATTTAATTTCAGGGCCTGTTATTTCTTCTTTCGTGACGGGTTTCGTTTCATCTTTTCTACTAATATTTCGGTTTACATAAACTTTTTCTGGAGACGGACTACTGGCAGGATAACTCTTTGGTCTTATTAATTTAGATTCTCTCTGTAATGTTCGGTCTTTATTATCGTTTTCCATGCCCGACGAATTTTCAGATCCAACATTTTCACTCGGCTCGTCGATGGAGTCTAGGGTTTTGACCGGGTAACTTCTCGGTCTGATCAACCTGGAATCTTTCGCATTTTCATCGATTCGTTGCTTCTGCTTCGTGTCGTTCAAACTAGAACCGACTTTCGAATCGGCTACCAGCGAATTGTCCATTGCGGTCTCTTTAATGTTATCTAAAATCGGAAAGAATGGCGTATTGGATCTGCTGCGATCTTTACCGACCAGAAGGCCGATAGGGGAGACGCTCTTACGAGGGAAGCCGGGCTCCTCCCGCGCGAGCCCCGACGCGTCGGCCGTGTCCGTCGGGCTCCGAGCCGTCGCGTCTAGAGCTCGGCTTTTCTTCTCCCTTATCTCCCTCAGTATCTTCTGAGTCTCTAACTCCTTCTCTTTCTTGTGTTTAGCGTACAGACTCTCATCGGCGGGCGAGTCGAAAAAGTCGGATCGGAGGAAACGGGAGATTCGTTTCCTGGGCTGATCGCCGGTCAGCCGCAACGAGTGCCGCCTGAGGCCGAGCCCCGCCGCGCCCGGGCCGTACGCCGCTATGTAGCTCGGGTCCGACAGGATGCTGCCGCCGTCCGACGAGTACGAGTCGTCGAGCGAGAGGTTCCGCTCCGGCGTCAGGTACTTGCTGAGCAGCGGCCGATCGGCGGCGCGGGTGCCGGCGGCTGCGGGGTTCTCCGCCCCCGCCCCCGCCCCCGGGGAGGTCGGCGGCGTCACGTCGCGTGGGGTGGACCGTCGCCGGATGCGCGGGAGGGTGCAGTACTGTGACGCGGGGGTCTCCTCGACGTCGGCGGGCGGGGTGTCGGGAGCGGCGGGCGCGGCGGGCACGGCGGGGTCGACGGCCGCGCCGGCGGAGAGCGAGCGCGCGTAGGAGGGGTCGGCGGCGGGGGCGGGGTCAGGGTCGGGAGCGGGGTCGGCGCGGGGCGGCGCGGCGTGCAGCGAGAGCGTGCGGCGCAGCGAGCGCGCGGCGGCGGGCGGGAGATGCGCGAGGAGCTGCCGCTGCAGACGCCGCGACAGCGCCGGCGTCAACCCCGACAACGCCTTCATCTCCTTCTCCGAGAACTGTATCGCGCTCAGGTCCAAATCCGACAGATCCAGCCCGCTCTGCCCGTCATTTTCCGTGTTTTGTTGAGCCTTCGTTTGGTGCTTGCCGGTTTTCTTACTACTACCTGAAATTCAACCGAAAAACACACGTTTCGATCATGCAGAACGCTCGCTGGAATGGTGTATTTACAGTGTTTCGAAATGAGACTCGAAGCGCGCTTCGCTCGACGGCGAATTGACTCGAACGGGAGCGAACTGTATAATATGCAATAGACGATTAGGTCTGCGACGTTCGTCTGCGATTAATGCAAACATCGATGCGATCGGTTAGAGTTAATAAACTACGAGGACTAAATACGGTCTAGTCGAATTAGATCAAACGGAAGCTTTAGAAAAATGCAAGAACAAAAATCACAAAAAAATGCATTAAAATGTTGCTTTCGAACTGATTACAATTACCAGAATACTAACTAAATTATTGCTTCAGCGATTCTCAAATGGTATGTATAATATAAAGGCATCTCTATTCTGGTAAACAGCCGCGGCGCACGGTGCGGAACACAAAAAAACACATAAATGATGAAATAAATATAGATTTAGTACCTATTCTTGTGTGGCGTTTGTGGCGGGTTTGTGGTTGGCGCTGGTGCCGCTGTGAAGTGAAGATTTGGTCGGAGCATGCAGTGTAACGCGCAACCCAACTGCAACCACACCAACACAACCTCACTACCGCTTCTCTGCGCCGGCCATCCCGTCCCGCTCGCACCTCCCTCCCCGTCCCCCTCGCACACCCCGCGCTACCCTCGCCCGGTGCCGTCGGCCCTCGGCTGCGGTACCTCGCCTCGCCCCAGGAGCCCCAGGTGCCCCATGTGCCCCAGGTGCCCGACTGCCCAGCCCATAGCCCACGTGTGGATAGCGACTACGACCTCGCTCGTGTACTCACTCGTGTAATGTACACTCGACCAACGTACGCTAGTTACGTCGCGTCGAGTGCTACGCTACCACATACACTATCTACACATTAACGCTATGATCATATAATCAAACAAATCAATTAACTTTCAGTATGTGCGAGAGTCACGCTTCACAGTAATTGAATAAATTTTGAAAATAAGTAAACTACTTTAATTTGTACTGCATTGCGGAGATGCGGACGAGTGAAATGCCAGTTCTTTTTACATTTCATGCAATTGTTTTACTATAGTGAATGACTGAATTTTATGACAACTGAGAGCAACGCAACATTTTCCTGCTAGTGTTAGCGGGTAGGAGAAAGTCAACACCTGCACAAAGAATGCAAATTGAATACAATATAACACTACAATGCAAAAAAGGTTAAATTTATTAATATCAAAACGATGTTAATTGAACTCTAAGAATAAAAACACGATATATAATAGACTATGTATTTCTAATTTGTACAATAGTCTATTATACATATATACAGTGTTAATTAAGAAAACTTCGACGGTGGAAAACGTTACAATATTCGAGGCAATGATGACTGTAAATCTTGAAAGTATATAATAATTTATGATATGGGTTGATAGTTAATTTATTTGTTTAGTTTAAGCTAGCTTTCTTGTGAGTGTTTGTAGGCCCGTGCGGAGCGACAATAATGCTACTTGCAGTGCGACTGAAATTTATTACAAAGTGATATTTAAAAACATGTACATCTATCTCACTCTGGCGTAACGAAAAAATGGAGACAAAACAATGATTTACGCCCTGTTACTAGAAGCCGAAAAGTAATTCAAATTGAATGACATTTTCATTTTCTAACAGCAAGGTATTCGAATCTTTGTGTTGATAAACATTTTGAATAAAAGATGTTATACATGCTGCTCCTGAACAAAATTTGTACCAATATATTTTTTTTATAAACACTAATCCACAATATACGTATATGACTATTTTCAATAATGAGCATGGTTTGCGAAAAATTAAGTACCTAATATGACAAAATGTACAGCCTAGCTTAGCAAAATTGCTATTTTAACGAATTATATTCACAAAACACAAAAAAAATGGGTCTATATCTACTTAAGTCGAGTGAACGAATTACTTCAGTGCGTGTCTAAACATTGAATTGCACTATTGCAATAGCGACTCTATATCAACAGCATTGAGATAAAAATTGATCGTGTCGAAAAGTGCATGCCTCTGAAGCCATCAGCTGTGTAATATCGGCAACGTTTTCCCCGTGCGCGGCAAGCGTGTGCACAAGCTGGCGTCGCACTCACCTCGCGGCATCTGCTGGCGGGACTTGTTGAACATCGAGTCGAAGTCCGCGTGCAGGTCACGGGAACCCCAACCTTCACGCCTAGACATAACGTTTATATTCGGTTACAGGTTCATGAGCTTAATGCTGTTTTATGTGATACTAATGGAAAAAACACCGGCCTAATGCGAGTCGGACTTGTGCGCGCAGGGTTCTGTACCATGTATTTATCGCCGTCATTAGTATCGAGCAAGAAACAGCAAAAAAATAAGTTTTTTGTATGTTGTAATAAAATAAATATTTAAGGGGGGCTCCCCTGAAATATTTATAATAGTATCTATTTGTTGTTATAGCGGCAATAGTAATACATCATCTGTGAAAATTTCAACAGTCTAGCTATCACCGTTCTTGAGATACAGCCTGGTGACAGACGGACGGACGGACAGACAGCGAAGTCTAAGTAATAGGGTCCCGTTTTTAACCTTTGGGTATGGAACCCAAAAAACCAGTATTTATTAAACATTAAAAATTCTAGGTTCAACTCACGTTTCAGACACGCTTCTTTTACTTTCCACATATCTATGTGTGCTGCATGTAAATGCAAATTGAAATTTTAAAGCACAAAATGCTTATGTCAATAATGGTCATTATTATTAATAAAAATAAATAAAGATGAAAAGTGTATACTCACAAAAGATTTCTCCGTGGTAAGTGAGGGCTGCATGCATAAAATTAACATCAATTTTAGTTGGAATAACACAAAAATAAATCATTAAAATAAATTAACATGCCGTAAATTTTCTGTCTATCCAAATCTGTAGAGAAACTATGTTGTTATTAATTAGAATTAAATGGCTTTTTCTTCGATTGGCGATACAAGACTATTGTGCCCTGTTCTTTCAAATGGTGCAGTAATTTTTGAGTAATTTTAACACCTATATATTTATGAGATAAAGTAGAGATAGCATTACAATAATATGATGACATAATCAATAGTATTTTAGTTTCGTTTATTAATAAAAAATATATTGAAATATTAAAATCTACTGACACTATTAAGGTCTTAAATGAATAAGCTCGCATAGTAAGTGGCGAGTTAAAATTTTAATAAATAAATTGAAACGCGACTTGTGTAAGACTTTAAGCCACACTTGAGTGTTGATGACAAACATTACCTGTTGAAGAATGAGTGGTTGTTGAATAGAGAGTGCTGGGGGAAGCCAGGACCTTCCTCGCCGTTGAGACGGTTTGTGAGCGCGCGAACCTAAAACATATATAAGAATTATATGAAATTCTAATTCATTTTCAATTGAAGTTCCTTAATACCTCGCTCCTTCATAATATAATAATAACTTATTTAAAAGTTCCATAGGTATAAATTTTATAATTTATGCCTGAACTAGGATATATGTGAGTCATGTAATAAATAGGGCCAGGATACCTAAAACAACGCTGTATTGTAAAACAGTGTTAAAGTTATTAGGTACAAGTAATACAATTAGCAGCGTAATTCCTGCAATACCCCAGGTATTGCGGGCTAATTACTGTTGTGATGCCATAATTGAATAAGAACATAACGTAAACATTTACTGTGAATATACCTTTTAAAATTCCTACTAATCTATATATAGAAAAGAAAGTCGTGTTAGTTCAGAACTTTTATCCTGGGAAAATTGAAGAACCCCGGGAACGCGGGTGAAACCACGATGATGAAGCTAGTAACATTATAAATGCGAAAGTAACTATGTCTTACGCTTTCATGCCTACACCACCGATTTTCATTAAAAAACTACTATCCTGGTAATGTTGAAGGTCGAAAGGAACGCTTGGCGGAATCAAGTCTTAACTTAATATAATAAATGCGAAAGTAACTCTGTCTGTCTCGTTTCACACTAAAAATACAGAACCGATTTAAATCAAATTTGGTACACAGATAGTCTAGAGCCTGAGAAAGGACATAGGGTACTTTTAATCCCGGGAAAATTGAAGAACCCCGAGAACGCGGGTAAAACCGCGGGGAGCCACTAGTCTATACTAATATTATAAAGAGGAAAGATTTGTTTGTTTGTTTGTTTGTTTGTAATGAATAGGCTCCGAAACTACTGGACCAATTTCAAAAATTCTTTCACCTTTGGAAAGCTACATTATCCCCGAGTAACATAGGCTATATTTTATCCCTGTATTCCCACGGGAACGGGAACTACGCGGGTACAACCGCGGGGAGCCACTAGTAATTAAATAAACATAGTTACATACCCGATGCAAAAGTGTAGAGAATAGATTATCAGCGGTGAGCAGATGGAAGCCCTCGTCCTCCTCGTCGTCCTCGCCCGAGCTGAGCGACTCGGCGCGGGCGGCGCGGGACGAGCGCAGCCGGTGCATGTGCCCGTCGTCCTCCTCCTCCGACTCGCCGCCGCTCACTAGGCTGCTGCGGACACGGTCACAAGTACATGGGTCAATCAACCGGACCGTAGTAGGTTTTTACTCTTTATATCCTTTATAGCCCGGTTGGCTTTGTGGTTACTAACCCTGACTTTCAAGCCGCGGGTCGTGGGTTCGAATCCCACCCAAAAGAAACATTTGTATGCATGAATATGTCTGTTTGTTCTGTATCTGGATGTAAATATCTATATAAGTAAAGTATAATAGTAGAGTTAAAAGTATTATATGTAGTATATTAGCTATCTGCTGATATACTACATAAAATACTTAGCTAGCTACCATAACACAAGTTTCATTTGAAGCATTGGGGTACATTGTACACCGCACCACGCATGGCGCATTTTTCATCCCAACAAGCAGTTTGTCGCGTGTGTACCGATACAAACAAGCATTAAAAGAGTACATAGGTAGGTAGCTACATTATAGTATAGATGTAGTTACCTAATCCGCCTAGGCTTAGTGTGTCTCGGGCGGGAAGCGGAGGCGGCGGCGGCGGCCTCGGGCTCCAGGCTGCGCTGGCGCGGAGTCACGTAGCCCTTGCCTTCAACAGCTATGGGTATGATGAACTCGCGGGCGGACTTCTTGATGGGCTCGCCCGGGCTCGAGCAGGACTCTGTGCCGCTCGCGTTGCCGGACTCCGTGGACGCTAGGCGCCTGGAAATACCGTATACTATACAATACAAATGCTTGTGAACAGGTGGTGCTTATGTTTGTTATTTAATTTCTATACATTAACTTTATATTATACAATTTTTTTGTCATTCCTTAACACGCAAATATTGTCAGTGAGACTAATTCCATGAAATGTACTAATCTAAATTTGTTTGAAATAAGTATTTGCTAATATTTTCAATGTACTTTACTACTCACCATGACAATGATGGAAAAAGTACAATATAGCCTGATATTACTATAAAAAGTGAATTCAGGTTCGATTTCTTGGTACTTTAAAAACACCAAAATGGCTATATTTTAAACATACCTACTGAAAGTTTACTTATTTGGTATCAATAAAATAAATAAACACTAAATTCTACAATTAATTGTATGAACATACCTGAGAGGTGTGTGTGCGGTGCGGGGAGCCGCAACAGGTGCGGGCTTCGGTGCGGGCGAGTGTACCGCTGCGGGCACGGGTGCGGGCGCCGCTGCGGTCGGCGACTCGTCCGCCACGTGGATCGGTATGATGCGCTCCACTGATACACCTCTGTGACATAACATTGTTACTTTAGAATGGGTTTTGTTTACCTATATAAGATTCATGCCTCAAATACCTATACTTAAATCATAGTAGGTACTTATATAACAAATATATTGTTTCATTTTTATTATAACTACAAATATTGTAAAATCTTAAAACTTTTTTTTCATTATGTCATTTTCGCGCAGTGGAACTACGAAACCGACGCTAATCGAATATCTCCCTCCTTGTCTCAGAGTTTAATGAATTGTTACCACCTAACAGTTTAGGTGGTACTTTAGTATATAAAGAAGAAATATTTAATTATTGTTTGTATTGAAAAGCTCCAAAACTACCAATCTAAATAATTCTTTCATTAATGGCACGGTACACTACCAGCTTCATTTAAATTTTATCCCCGTATTCCTTCTGTAACCACCACACCACGTAAGCTAGTACATATAGTATAATCCGACAGCCCGGTTGGTTTTGTGGTTGGTGACCCTGACTTTCAAGCCGCGGGTCGTGGGTTCGATTCCCACCCAGGACAAACATTTGTATGCATGAATGATGAATATGTCTGTTTGTCCTGTGTCTGGATGTAAATATCTATATAAGTATGTATTTAAAAGTAGTATATGTAGTATATCAGCTATCTGGTTACCATAACACAAGCTCACTTTGATGCTTAATTTGGAATCAGATTGGCCGTGTGTGAAAAATGTCCCAGGATATTTATATTTAATGTTAGCTCATACCTGTTGCGATGATCCTCGACACGATGCTGTGCCTCTGTGCGGAAGACCCTTGGCTGCGTGACGGCGGCGGCGGCCGACGAGGGCATTGACCCCGCCGCGGGGCTGCCCGGGGGGGAGGGGGACGCCAGTGACGTCACGCCCGCTGACGACGACCGCCCGTACGGGACCGGCGGCTTGCCTGGGGTGATACAATTACTCTTATAATATACTAGCTGCCACCCCGCGGTTTCACCCGCATAGTCCCCGTTCCCGTGGTCACACGGGTATCAAAAATAGATAGTAGCCGATTCTCAGACCTACTGAATATGCATATGAAATTGAATAAAAATCGGTAAAGCCGTTTCGGAGGAGTATGGTTACTAACATTGTGACACGAGAATTTAAAAAGTGGTCTGTGTGTTAATCCAGTTTATAAGCTATCTGTTCCAAACCCGTTCAGTAGTTTTTGGGTGAAATACTAACAAAAACCTTAGAATCAACAACATATTAGTAAGATTTACCCATATATCTGGAGATTTTCATAAATGTGTAAATCCACAAATATTCAAAGTGTCAAGTTTATTTAAATATTACTTTTGCTGTGATTGTGTGAAAGAGTACCTGTGCGTATAGCAGTAGATATGATGTCGCGTGCGGCGCGCCTGCGGTGGTCCTCGCCCGCTCTCTCCTCCGCCAACTTGGCCATAGAGTTCTGCAGGCTTCTGTAATACGCATGTTATAAAATATATAAAGAGTTGTTTATGATATTAGAAGAGGGAATAAATCTAGTGATTATTAGACACAGACAAAATTGAAAGCAACAGGAGATATTTAAGAAATATGTACAAAGTTAAGGTATATTTGACTATTTTTATTCATTTTTAAACGACTTCAAAAAAAAGGAGGAGGTTCTCAATTCGACTGGTATTTTTTTTTAAGTTAGATAGTTATTAGTTATCATTAATTTACGATTAAATTCATTAAATAAAATGCACAAATGATGTTAAAAAGTTGTCATTAAATTGGACTAAAATTTTAATCAAATCAATTACACTTATTGTATAATATTATATGATCGATGAAAGAAAAATCTCATACCTTCTAGCGTCTTGTAATAGTACAGACGGATCGACAGCCGATGTTCCATGCATAGGTTCACTTTCAGTCTTCTTCACACCACCACGGATTGGTTCCACTTCTGAAGGGGTCTGTGGGATAAATAATTAAAATTAAACCTTCAGCACTTATTGTTAGGGTCTACAATTGTAAATTCTGTAATAAGGACTAATATACTACAAAATAAATATTGAACTCACCTGTGAAGGCTCAATGCCAATCTGTTGCAGTCTGACAGTGCCATTATTCTCCGGAGACTTGGCGGGCAACTCACGATCTTCGCTTTGTGCTTTAGGTTTAGCGATTTTGGACACAACTGCAATAATAATATCAGAATCAAAAAATACAATTTACTTCAATAAAACTGGATATTACAACGGATTTACGTAAAAATCGTTAATTTATCTGGTTTAATTATATTTGAGGAAGGCTCTTTCGTATCCTAGTGGTAACAAGATTATTATCATTCTGAGTACAGTACAAACTAGCTGCTGACTTTCGGTAAAGTCACCTTCCCGGGAGATTATGCTTCATAGAGACAGCCTTTGTCACTTGTGAATAGTGTAGCATGCTATTAGCAAATATATCTTTTTCAATTTGGTTAACTTAGCCGCTTAATAATATAATAAACTTAGCCGCTTAATAATATAATAGATAGTACGGATAATAAGAGCTACAAACCTGGTTTAGATACATTCCGTTTGATTTCAGGTGTGGTAGTTAACGAAGCTCGTCGCTCAAACTGATCTTTGAAGCTACCAACGTTTCCTCCTATCAAAAAAATTACATTTCAAATCAAATCATTCATTAAATTAAGAAAATATGTACATACAAGCCTTTATAATTATGTTTCAGCATCTGTTTTTTAAATTATATCTAGTAACCTTTAGTGATAGTCCAAATAGTTTAAGTTCTAATAATATAATGCCAGTTTAATTATTATTAAATATTATTTTCAGGTATAAATATAAACGGAATCATATCATAAGATAAATAAATAAATAAATATCCTGGGACATTTTTCACACACGGCCAATCTGATTCCAAATTAAGCATCAAAGTGAGCTTGTGTTATGGTAACCAGATAGCTGATATACTACTTAAACTACTTTTTAAATACATACTTATATAGATATTTACATCCAGACACAGAACAAACAGACATATTCATGCATACAAATGTTTGTCCTGGGTGTTATTGAACCCACAACTGCGGCTTGAGATTCAGGGTCACTAACACATAAAATTAATTTGAATTACCTGATATAGAGAGCTTTTTCGGTTTAGTCGGTGACTGACCGGCGCTGTTGGGCGCTTTTTGTGCTAATGAGAGTGTCGTCAGTTTGTCCGCCGCTGATGCAACCGCATTAGGTTTTGCTTCCTCCTGCTTGAAAAAAGTACCTTCATTATTTATGAGGTCTGCTCGGTTTTCTTATGGAATAAAATGTTTTTATATGAAATTACTAGTGGCTCCCCGCGGTTTCACCCGCGTACCCGGGAGGTCTTCCATTTTTCCGGGATAAAAAGTAGCCTATATGTTAATCCAGGTTATAAGCTATCTTTATTCCAAATTTCATTCAAATCCATTCAGTAGTTTTTACGTGAAAGAGTAACAAACATCCATACATACATACAAACTTTCGCCTTTATAATATAAGTAGGATTAATCCTGCCTTTCGAAGAATTTATTACATGTGTTAAACAGTGTAGTCTGATGTGTATCACCTATTCGAGATAGTGACTAAAATTTTTTTGTACCTTCAGCTCATCTCCCTTTTCCGGCAATTTTTCTTCAACAGTTTTTGTTGGCGATGTTTTTTTCTTGACAGCAACGCGTGGTTTCGCACCAGTTTTGTTGACCTCCTCTTCTTTGGGCGGTTCTTTGACGATGTCTCTCGTCGCGTCCTTGCTTAGTTCTATCGGTGCGGGGGATATCGTCATTGTTGCTGATGATTTCAATGTTGGTTGGGCCGTCTGTTGATTGGGCATTATTATGTTATTTTGTAAATCGTATAATTTATAAAATTTTACAGTGAATATGTTGGGACATTCTTGGGAATATGTGAATATCTTTGTCTTGGGTGGGATTCGAACCCAGGATGATATGATAAAAACCTCAAACCTCCATATAGCCATGTCAGATTCCTATGTATGCAGACACATTTTCAAGCTGTATAAAGTCTGCATATATCTCAGATATGTTCTCATACATCATACTGCTGCTGCCTCAGCGCGGTTTCACCAGCGTAGTTTCCGTTCCCGTGGGAATACAGGGGTAAAATATAGCCTATGTTAGTCCCTGATAATGTAGCTTTCCATTGGTGAAAGAATGTTTGAAATCAGGCAGTAGTTTTTGAGTTTATTCATTACAAACATACCTAAAATTATAAATGTGTCCGCTTTATAATAATAGTGTAGATGTAGATACAATTTGCAATTATCCACATACCGTATCAGTAGCGACGTGCAGGTCGGCCGGCGGTGTGTGCGGCGAGCCTGGCGACGTCTCCTCGGCCAGCGCCGGGGCTTGCGGAGCGATGCTCGCACAACTAGAACACATTAAACATTTATCTCAATTGATAGGCAGTGAATCTGTTGTAAAAGTACTAAAATTACTTTAAATCATAGATAAATTAAATATCCTGGAATTTTTACATAGGCCAGGCATTCAGAGGCAATTATGAAACGTCGACTAATGTTAGTAATCGGAAAACGCTATAAAGGTCATATAAACATAAAATATAACTTTTTTTATATGTTCATAAAATGCTGCTTAAATCAAATTACATGTTACTTATTTTTTTTATTATATTACCTGGCAACTCTTTCCTTCTTCCTCTGCAGCCCGCTGGCGGACATGGCGAGCTCGAGCTTGCGCTTGTTGTCTCCCGCCGACACTATGGTGCGCGTGGGGGACGGCTTTATCGCGTCTTCACCACCCTCTGGCGTAGAAAACAAATGAAATTAATGTTATAAATAATTTCTAAAAAATATTTCCTTACATTATATTATCAAAAGTAATATATAAAGATAATGACTGATCTTAAATAAACAGAGCTTATGCTGTAGTGATTGGTTATTGAATTATATGTAAGACCGAATTTTCTATAACACTTGTACATTATTAGGGATTAAGCAATAACAATAAATGTTTTAATTGTTACTATACAATAAATAATTATCTATCTATACAAATTATCGCGAGAATAGATATATTAAGTAGGCTATGGTTTTCCCATAGTTCCAATTATCCGAGTCGATCAGATGATCCATTACAATGTCATGTTTTTGAATTAGAAATTAATAAATAACATATTAATTAAGAAATATTTCATGAAAGGACAGCCATTAGTATTTAGTCAACACACCTGCGACAAGCTCTAGGATCCTCTTCTCAGCGGAGTTGCTCGGTTCAACGGCCATAGATGTGGAGTTAGTCAGGTCTGTGCAGCTCTCCTCTGGACCCAGTTCAGCCTACACAAATATATACTATTTATATTATCTTTATTTTAGTTGATGTGCCGTGACTGAAATAATGACAATAAGCACACAGACAGGCTTAAGGCTCTTAAGGTACATATTACAATTTACTTTCAGCACAAAGACTTAAGCTAACCATAGGAGGGTATCATAAACAAAGTACCCTACAACATCTTATGGTTTCCCTTAGATGTTTTCCAACACAGAACGATTAAGCATGGAAGCTTATACATATATGAGAAATTTACAAAATAAAACAACTTATATACCAGAATCTTAAATACTCAGTGAGACTAATTCCTTGAAATGTATTATAATCTAAGTTTATTTTAAAAAGAGTAATTGCTGAGTTTATTGCCGGCTCTTCTCAGCAAAACCAACCTTCCGAACCGAGCGTTAGAGTCTGACTATTCATAAGTGCTTTGCAATTTGGCCTATTTGAATAAAAATATAAAAAAAAAAAAAAATCTTGTTCATGAACTACTGTTTCGAATTGTTTTTAGTGCTGAGTAGGTTATTAATCGAGGAAATGAAACATATAGTCTAGATAACATAACACCCAATAGGAGCGGAGCATCAATGAAAACTGTAAAAAATATACTCGCCTCGGATAATGAATTGGACAACAGACACAAATGGTTGGTCTTCCAATAAATAAATATACCATTTTCCGTTCTGTGGGTACAAAAAATAAGATACATACCTCTGCCGGTACGACGACCGAATTAGAATTGGATGGGGCAGCTGGTGCAAGCGAGAGTAACAGGTCCAGCCGGACTGGGGTCTCCGCCGCCAGCATCTCTGACATCTCTAGACACGACGTCTCGCAACCCGTGTTCACCCATCTGATAGACATATAACCAATTACTATCATAATTCATACTTGAATATGTTTGATAAATGTTAACATTCAGGATTTGTCCTTGGGACTGTTGTTTGAGTCGCAATATGAAATGAAATTTATTGCATGAACATAAATAACATAACATTTATGAAAACCCTGCATTTATGTTTATGTCCGAGTCATTTGAATATGCCTGTTATTGTCGAGTATGTAATTAAAAGTAATATATGTTCGGGACTCTAATTGTTTAACTCTAATGCTTGATGAAACCGAGTTCATAGTACATTGATGACTCGATGCGACCGTGGTCGTGGGGCCTAGTATAAGTAATCGGTTTGGTTGACGATTACGAGAGAGTTAGACAATTAGCTGGTTATCATAATATACGCTCTGCCCTGTTTTCCATTTACAGAGCTTCTGGATATTTTTTTATGTTACAAATTACAAGAAATTAAGCGATTTTTTAATGACCATTTACCTAGTTCGCCTTATTCTTTATTAGATCAATCATTTAGATAAGATAGGTACCCTTATCTATCTTCTAACCTTCGTTCTCATAAGAAACATGAACGGCGTAGTGTTTACATAACACAAATCGGCTTACTTACGGATGATCGCAGATGTAAGCGATGTCGGCTCGCTTCACCGGGTCCACGGTCAGCATGTCGCGGATAAGCGGCGATGCGCCTGCAATACAAGGGAAGTATGAATTACATACAATTTTCAACCATAAATCAAGTAATTTAGAGTGTAAATTTACATAGCATGACTAAACTGATATTGTAGGTTCCACAAATTTAATGAAATTATGTGAATAAAAGTAAATAATGAATTATTTTATTTTCAGTTGAAAGCTAACTTTTATTTTGGGGTAACATCAGATCAAAGCTTGTAGGCCACTAAAACGATTAAGACTTAGATTCAAGCCTTGATAAATGACGTAATAGAAGGATTTAGACTCACTTGAGGGATTTCTAGGTTCATAGTAGTCGCCATTGCTGATCTGGCGCACTAAACGCTTGAAGTTGGAACCGTCAAAGGGCATGGCTCCGTAGACTAGAGTGTATAGAAGGACACCAAGCGACCAGCAATCCACCTTGAGAACATAAACAAAACTTACACCGACTGAAAAATAAAGGTAGATTTACACTAAAGGAGAACCAAATTATAATTTTTTTTGTTGAAAATGACACAATGGTTCCATTTAAATATTGTTTTTTTTACCCGCTACATCTTGCTTTTTTTTATTAGACTAGAAGGTTAGCCTCTGATGGCTGTTAACACCTTTACGCGGGCAAGACATTTATTGTGGGTTGCTATAATAATATGCTATAGATACTGACGAAATTTATAAGAGGGAGTCTATACGGTGGAGAGGTCTATAAATAATCACCTAACTTATTAGGGGTTGTCCATTAATCACGTGATCTTTTTTTAGCATTTTTTAGCCCCCCCTCCCCCATTGGTGATACGTAGTGACGTTTAAGACCACCCCCCCTCCCCCTTCTCAACATCACGTGTATTTTTAGTACCTACAACGAATCTTAAAATTTTCTGAATATTATCTGAATATAAATACAGGTATAAACTATAATCTTATTTTATTCTGAAATTAAGGACCATAATAAAATTTGTTTAAAAATCGCGCGTTTGACGAAAAAATAAATACACGAGATATCTTACTACACCCCCCCTCCCCCTTGTGTTATTTTCGTTATTTTTATCAAACCCCTCCCCCCCTTTCAAGCCTCACGTGATTAATGGACAACCCCTTAAAAAGATACTATGTAATATTTCGTTATTTATGTAAGAAAGACGAGCCTTCCTCCTTACCTCTGGACCAATATACGGGGTTCCTTTAACAATTTCTGGCGAGGCATATAGAGGTGACCCGCAGAATGTCGACAAAAGTGACGTCTCTTTGAACACGTTTGAAAGGCCGAAATCGGCAATCTGTAAAATACATAATAATTTCAAAATGTATCAACCCTAACTATACGAAGATAAAAATAGTATCCTTAAATGAATGATCAGCGAAATTAGATTTTTTATTCTTTATATTTGCAATAGGTATACAATTAAGTCCATAACCATTTAGTTACGTGGAATATATTTTTTTCTGTTCTATTGTTATTGAAGTTAGATACAAAAAATGCACCAACCTTGGCACTACCAGTATCGTCGAGCAATACATTCTCCAATTTCAAATCTCTATGGCAGATTTTATGTATATGGCAATAATACACAGCGGTTGCAATCTGTCGGAACAACCTGAAATAATAAAAATATTCAAAGTTTATAGACATATTAATAATCTTGTGTAGCTGTATAGATCATCCGTAGATCAGTGGACAAATAGGATACCTATAGATTAATGTTATTATATGTTATTTTAGATTTAAAAAATGTAGAGTCATCTGCATGGTTATGAATCTCTTAAGACCCGTATACCCTAATATATGGGTCTTTATACTTATCCAAATATTTTGAACTTTGTTAACTTTGTACTATTTAAAATACAATACTGAACTGACCTCCTCGCCTCGTCCTCTTGTAATACTTTCTTTTGACTGAGGTAGTCGTATAGCTCACCACCTGAACAATACTCCATCACGAGAATCATCTTCTCTGTGTTTTCAAATACTGGAAATAAGATTTATAGTGAATTTTGAATGTTTGACCTCATTGTAAAATACAGATTACCAAATTTGAGACAGATAAAAAAATATAATTCTGAATTACATAAGGGAAATTTTATTTCAGTAAATTTTTAACAAAATCAGACGGGAATCTTATGGAGTCTAATGGTTAAATTATAAAAGTTAATATTTAAGGGTACCTTCATAAATATGTACAATATTGGGATGTCTGACTGATGACATGATCTGCACCTCGCGCCTAATGCGTATAAGGTCAGCCTCAGATTCGATCTTGCACTTCTTGATCGTTTTGATGGCCACCTCCTGTCCAGTCTTCTTGTTTATGCCCAACTGCACCTTACCGTATGTGCCTTGACCTAGTTTTCTGACTATGTCGAATCTAAATGCCAAAAATAACATGGTTAATTATAATGTTGTACGTAGGTTGAATTGTAATATATTATCGTGGTATAGGCCAAAATAATTATTCAGTGCTTTGGAAACTAAATGTAATAGTGACTAAACGAAAATCGAATAGTGAGCTAATACCTAGGAAATGTTGCTAAGAGAATTGTCTGAATGCGGAAGATGAAAGAACTAGTCTCTAGTGTCGTGTGTTAAGAAAATCCTGCTCCATAGTGACCTGTTTGTTCAGCCCACAACACTACAGAAAAAAGGCCAATGACCAGCCACAGTCTAAATCAGTAATAAGTCCGGCCAGCTACAAACAAAGATAGAAGCTGTTTTCTATATAGGTACCAATTGTAATGAGTATGAAGTGTTAAACCTATAGTTGATTCAATAGCTTGTTAAAGCCTATTGAAACGCTTAACCGACAATATACATTGATTAAAAAAGCTAACAACATAAAGCCAATGTGCCTAAAACGGCTCAATTTACTCGATCGATTAGAGTCGAGGCTAAAATTGATAAAGCAAATCAATGCGTCATGGCATCGCATTCACATATTCGCGGCACCGGCTGTTTAAAATGTACGCGTCAGCGAGTTGAAGTAGATCGTACTTTTAAACACTGGGATTATTGTAGTGATTAAAAACTAGTTATGTTTTATCTTTCATTACCAAAAATTTTTCATAACATTTATAGACGAGGCAAAGTGTTGGCTCATGCGATAAATGAAATCGTTTTCTCTTTTCACTTGGACCAAAACAAAGGCATCGATCGCGGCCCACGCGCAGCTGAGTGCACGCAAAGTTGCACGTTAGACGTTAGCCTAAGTAGCATAGTAGTACAGGAACATTCAAATGAATCGGCCTCGCGTCGTTGAACACATTCACCCGATAACGTCACGTCTCACTATACGCGGTTTGTTTGAAATTATAATCAATTTTCATTGCTCCTTTATAATAGTACTAGTGGCTCCCCGCGGTTTCACCCGCGTACCCGGGAGGTCTTCCATTTTTCCGGGATAAAAAGTAGCCTATATGTTAATCCAGGTTATAAGCTATCTTTATTCCAAATTTCATTCAAATCCATTCAGTAGTTTTTACGTGAAAGAGTAACAAACATCCATACATACATACATCCATACTTACAAACTTTCGCCTTTATAATATTAGTAGGATACATACATCCATACTTACAAACTTTCGCCTTTATAATATTAGTAGGATCGAAACCATGTTGATGTAAAGAGCTGCTTGCAGGTGCAGACACTTTTATAGCTGGTTACGCAAACATCAATAATGTGAAATGCATTGGTTTCTAGAAACACGCTTTACTATGTTTAGTGGTACATTGTTTGTGTTCCTAATGTACTAATATTATAAAGAGGAAATAATGGTTTTTTTGCTTGTATGTAATGAATAGGCTCTAGAACTCTACCTACTACTAATCCAAACCTACATTATCAGGGTCATCAGGGAGTAACATAGGCTATATTTTATCCCGTTCCTGTGAAAACAGGAACTGGAACCGCGCGCGCATAATTATATAAAGTTACATTATGTAATAAACTAATAGTAGTATGACAAACGAAATGAAGACAGAAGCAATTAAATCAATAAGATATTCTTAGCAATGATAAAGGCTGTCGTTTTTCACGCGTAAACTATGTAGGGTCAACCTTTACGCCTACAAATTTCCGACAATAAGAGCGTGGGCGAATATACCGATACCCCAAACAAACCTGTTGGTACAGTGACGTTATAGCAAACAGTACATTTTGTACGAGTGTCATGTAGGATGTGTTACGATTCCAGAATAATTTTCGGTGTAAGCAATGACGTCAGAACTTGTGGCGTGCGGGATTCAACCGTACCTCGATTCCACACATTCTCCGAGTTTGCAGATGATAAATCAACTATGTAAATATCGTTCTCAAATTAGGCATTAAGGTCTGTAGGTTTACGATTATGACGTGCAGTAGGATCGTATGACGTCATTTGACTGACACCAATTACCGTGGTCTATGAATTTTATGTAAAGTTATTCTCGTTTTAATCCTCATCCTTTTGTTCTTTCGCAGATAACAGACCATTTAATTTCTTTATTATCGATTTGCATATGTATAGGTCTCTATTTGAATGGTCATAGAGTACAGTTTCTATTACCTTTGTTTGAGCCGCAGCCGGTGGTCGTGCATGCGCACGTCTCCGGTGTTCTCTATTCCGTCCATGATGTTGGCGGTGCGCTTGTTCTCGCCCACGACCATTGTGACTGAAACAAACGTACCATTTACTGTTAAACATAAATAAACAATTTGTGTCCACGACTATAGCAACACACATAATGTACCCTAAACCTTATTTATTCTAAATCTAGTCAAGATTATATGTCCTTGTTGGTGTAATTAAAGGAACTTTAGCCCACCAAAGGACATTCCTTGGGAGAATTTGGGGAAACACCTCAGAGTCATTTCGGAATTCGGAAGAACGCCTCGGCCAATTAGTCGCTTGGCGAGCGGTCAGCACGGGAGTAGGTGTCATCGCCTGTGCGCCACGCTTGTTTATAGCTGGCAAAGAGTGCCGATTTCCCGCCAACTGGGACCTCGTGATTTATAGAGAATGCTAATAAGTTTAGCCAGGGATACATGGACGGCGTCAATAGTGTGGAACGTCGGCACATCGATGGAATGATAGCAGTGTTACATTGTTACCGACACACCACGTGTTGTATTTGTATTGTATTGTGTTCAGGCACTCTACACACGTGCGGCGCCGGCACAGCTTTCCACCGGATCAATCGAGAAAGTGCTGCGCATTCTGTTCAACATACTTTCTTGAAAAAATCATTAATTATCTGTCCTTTATACTTTTTTAAGTTAAGTACAATGTTTTTTTCCGAGGCGTTCGTCACGCAGCAATAGAGTTTATGTAAGTTTGTAAGCCCATTACGTTAATGATCATTGTTGACCTAGAAAGCAATAAGACAAAATATTCCGTGGGTAGAAACGATGGCCGACCGGTATCCACTACATTCTATTCTGTATTACGATTACTTTAATACGGGGCGATGTGAGACACTAAAATCATTAGTTTATTAAACCTGATTTAACGTATGCATAAAATAATAAACTATGTCGTAAAGGCACCAATATGATCGCGGCGTTGACGAAAATACCCGGACACGTAGTGTAGTACTTAATACCTACCTACCAGTTGACTCGTGCTCCCTGTATTCCGAGGAAATGCCACATCAACTGCTTCTCAGAACACTATGAGCCGTTATGGACTTGTTTAAATAACTCTCACAACTCACAAGCATGCAGATTTCATCATCACATTTTTTTCTTAAAGCCGTATTTAAATAAAATAGTTTCTGAATGACGATTTTATTTTTTGAGAACAATTTCCTGTAAAAATAGATGGAATAAAGAAAAGAAAAAACGCCATTAAGGCGATTACAATCCAGTTTCTGAATACGAAGCCAAGGAAATGTATCATTATAATATCTTGCCTACACGTAGGTGAAGCTTAGGAACGGGAAGGCAGAAAGACAGTGACAAATTACCCGCAAAGTGCCAACAATGACGCCCGCAGCCCCGAGCTAGACATCGGAGCAATTTCATTATCAGACTCTTATACAATGTATAACCAATTAATCTTGTGTTTAATTACATACACATCTTCCTTTTTAACTTAGGTCCTTGAAAAACAATCAAACCTTTTTAGCGAACTATCATCATGATTAGGTAGGTACTGAAGATATGTTACAATACAAATTTTCAATCTGTAATTATAGCATGTACCTATGTGCAATACCTATAGATATTGGGTCTGTTAAACAAAACAGCTCCAAGTAGTATCATCATGCGAATGTTTTATTGTATTTACAAGTAAAGTTTGATGTAGCCAATTCGATAAAAATTATATAAGGAAAAAGCGTACCTAAGTAATACAGGGATTTCCAACTTCCTCCAATTAACGTAACGGGAAACGACAAATATAGAAAATGGTAATCCAGACGGAAATAGACATCGTGAGGAAACCATAGGACGGCAACCTACCGGGTTTGTTGGTGGTTTTGTGGTTATGATACTTGCCTGGCTGGTTACACCGCAAGTTGAAATTGTTCAGCCAAGTCAAAGCTTAGGTAGGTACTTGATGTTGGTAGGTACAGTATGAAACTTGGTGTGTTAACTTTCGGCTACATAATATTCTGTAATCCATGTGTCAAGCTTTTATGTTTCTTTAATATTTCGGGGATAATTTAATAAATAATATCTAATTTTATTTATTGTTGGGATTGAGCCATCGTAGAGTAGGATACATATATTACACGAAAATAACTAATTAATATTACTCAAAATTGATTTATGAATGAGAATAAATAACTCTAGTTAGATGTATGTGAGTAATAGGAGTAATTTATTCAACCAAGCCCTAATGTGCTTAGAATTGTTCAGTAAAATATTGCTAACAATAAAATTTACGACTTACATAATAACTTGGTAAATGTTCCTGCTATTTTATGACTATTATTATTTTGACTAGACTAGCTTAAAATGGGTGAAAGAGATGTGGAAGTTTCTTAAGAAGTAGCTAGGTAGATACCTAGGTGCCGCCCGGCAGAGTATCACACTACAAAGTAAAGACATATTATTTAAACATCTAATAAGCTTCCGAACCAGAACCGCTTTTAAATTCCAATTAGTTAAGCTGTCAAATACTAAGGGTAGTTTAACACACTTGTTTTAATATTTGACAAGCCTGTTCACGCCCCCTATGCGTGCCCAATTTCATTAGGAAATGATTAATTATTGTGCTATTTTCGCATACACCCCTCAAAATGCTTTCGGTGTATTTTCATTACTTTCATTATTTTGAATTGTCTAGGTTTAAATACGCGTGGCCGAGATAAAACAATACAATTATTATAAACCTATTTGACATTGAGTCATCGTTTCACATCTCGGTAATTTTTGTTATTTTCGTCCACCTTGACAACTCGAAACGATTTTTTCTCAGCTATCTATTAATAAGCACTTCAGTATTTTAGATATTCTACATCAACTCATACTATATATATGCCTAGTTACATACAAACTAACTAATTAAGTAAGTAGGTACTTATTAGTTAGAAGCATAGGTGTATACAATCTGCGTAATATTAAAACGGCATAGAAGTTCCAAACAAAACATGATTGCATGCAATGTCTGAAGGCAGCTGACGCATTTTAAAAGCTCTTGTCAAAGGATCTTGACCTGTCAGCGTGGTTTATTTTCACGTGCAATAGGTGCGCGTGTTCCGACGACGTCCTTGCGTTAACCAATACCGTATCTAGGCCAGTTACATAGGTGTCAATGTTTGTCGGTCGGAAGCGCCCGCGATCGCTTCGATGGCATTGGCGTCGTGTGAACGGTCACGTCCAGAAAAATGCGGCGCAAGTAGCCAATTAACATGCGGGATAGTGTGGGGCCGGCGTCTCGGCGCCTCTATAAATATCGCGATCCGCGGCCGCACTCGCCCCCCGGCACCGCGGCACGGCGCGGCCGGCCCCGAGCGTCGGCCGCCTGCCGCCTGCCCTGCCGCAGCCGCTCCGCCGCCGCCCGCGCCGTCTCCGCCCGGTACCGAACACCGAACACAACACCGCACTAATATAATGACGGAACATAAATCCCAACATCAAAATCTTGACGTCAGAAAACGTCGAAGCTTAAGCCCACGTTTAATTTTATTACTTACTGAAATCTTAGTTCAGCATACATTTTTACAATCACGAAAGTTAATCGATGAGTCATATTTTACGAGCCAAGAAAGGTAAATTATTTTGATTTAGTTAAGCAAAGCGCTGAATCTATTTTCAACGTTACTGATTCAGTGGCCGCAATGGAAGTGCCCAAGAGATAAATTGTAGCTAATAGTAAGATTAAAGAAACTCAAAATAACGCAAAACATTTGAATATGATTAGAGTGGAAGCTTTGATGATTGAGCACTGAGCCCCCGGAAACATAGTTAGCCGGTCCCAGAACGGCGTGATGCGTCGCCATCAGGCGTGTGCCGAACGGACATAGAGCAAGCGCGGACGCAGCGATCGCGCTATTTTTGTCCACTCACCAGTTGAATAACCTCCAATCAACTATTCGCACTTGCCTACGTGTCCAACTAAACACAAATCATCCCTAACCAAAGCAATAACGCATGTCTCGCGATATTTGTGAACTATTTAAAACAGCTTTTCAACTTCAGTTCAGTTACTCTTTTTAACTTCGGTTTGATTCAAATTGCGACCTTATTGAATGAAGGAGAACTTGTAAATCTTATACCTATGTAAATTAGGTCATTCCAGAGAATAATCTGATTTTGGGTTAGTTTATTCCTGGCTTTATTTTGAGTGTGAGTGCTTGCTAAAGTAGCATTAGAAAAAAATATTGCGATATAATTTGAAACACGGTATTGTGTTAAGTTTGACCTACATCGAGATTGGGGTCAGTTCATATATATGCAGATTTTTAATGCGGGCATGATTGATTTCTTATATTCAGAGGCCACTGACCTTTAATGAGCTCCCACTACCTGGCTTGCTACAATATTTTGCAATGTAGGTACGTAGCGAACAAAAACACATGTGTATCATATTTTGAAAAGCTGAGTGAGTATTTTAAATGTAAATTGTAAAAATAATAAATAATCTTGCTAAAGACAAACACGAAAGAATTGTAAAATTTTCTCCGTTTCCAATGTACCTAATAATAAAATATCTTTTAAGCATGCAAAAAAGTTACTTGGGTTCGTTAGTCGGTGCAAATGTTCTGTTCGCCAGGTATTTTAGTAACGATACTATGATCATTGTTTTGTGTTCCTTATTCTGCCCATAGAAGGACAGACCTAATGTTCTAGTACTTGTAGCCTATGATAAATATTCACGGACACTTCTATTAAGAAGGTACTGGACGTTCAAGAAGACAGTTTGAGAGACTGACATAGCTCCGAAGATAAACAAACTGAAGTGGCATTAGGAGTAGACAAGTTACTAGTAATAGTCCAGTGACGATCACGCCAACTCCACGTGAACCTAGGAACTGCTAAATGTCACGTGTCGACTGCGGGTGTGGGGAGTTATAGGTCGGATAAGTAATATTTTCCACTTAGTTGACTTGGGACTATTTGTCCACTTTGTCCACGTTTGCAGGCCCATATAAATACACTAGCTTTTGCCCGCGACTTCGTCCGCGTGGAATAGTTACTTTGGGCAAAAGCTAACTTTCAACCCGCGACTTCATTTACGTAGAAGGATGGACTCGCAGAGCCAACTGATGACTGCCCGTGCACGCCGGCCCAGCGCTTAAAGGCGCGCACAGAACTTGATAATTTATTTGCGGCGATGTAATTTTAAATTTGCGATATCTCCTAAGATATTCATTGAAATCGAATGCTGTAAATGGCGATTTTGTTTTAAATTAAATACTTGTGATGAATAACGTATTTAATTGGATAAGGATTAATATCATCTTTATAAAAACACCTTCACAAATAATGCTTCATTTTCGAACAAATTTGATTATTATAAAAATGGTTATAGTGAGCCAACCTTAACAGATAGATATATGCTATCGCGGACTTTTTTTTAGAACTTTTAAAGGGGATCAATTCTGTCATAGAGCATTTTAACGTAACTTTAACCGTTTACGCAGCGTACGCAGCCAAAGCTCACAAAAGGAAATAAAAACTCCCGATTTTGAAACATTCTTCATTGGTGCTCCGCTCCTATTAGTCGTAGCGTGATGATATATAGCCTATAGCCTTCCTCGATAAATGGACTATCTAATGGCGAAAGAATTTTTCAAATCGGACCAGTACTTTCTGAGATTAGCGCGTTCAAGCAAACAAACAAACAAACAAACAAACAAACTCTACTCCTTTATAATATTAGTATAGATATTGTAATTATCTAAAGTACCTAGTTTTAGTCCCGCCGTTTTCCCTCCTTTTATATTTTCCCTGTATAGTCTAAGATACGTAGAAGATTGACCTTCACCGATCGAGTATCCGAATGAAATGGATTTTTTATGAAATAAAATATGTTGACAAAAGTAACGTTAATTAGTTGCCTAAAAAAATCTGTTCAAGGCTATGTTGAATTAACAATTGAATATTTTTTTTTTTTCGATATCTTCACCGATGTTGTATCCGAATGAATTTAACACTAATCGAAAGTATAAAGCCTATAGAATATGCAAGTATATCGTTGCTTATGTTTTTTCGTTCAAGACTTTACGGTTGCCAGGCTTAAATAGGTGTTTCGGAAATGATATCTTCACCGATCGAGTATCCTATTCAATTATACATCAAAATAAAGCTTATACTTTTTGCGAAACGATGGTATACGGTTGCTTACGAAAATCCGTTCAAGAGTCATTGTTGCCAGGCTTTTAAAATTATAAATTATAGCTGCCTCCCCGCGGTTTTACCCGCGTAGTTCCCGTTCCCGTGGGAATACAGGGATAAAATATAGCCTATGTTACTCGGGGATAATGTAGCTTTCCAAAGGTGAAAGAATTTTTGAAATCGGTCCGGTAGTTTCGGAGCCTATTCATTACAAACAAACAAACAAACAAATCTTTCCTCTTTATAATATTAGTATAGATAAAGCGTATGAAAATGTGCGAGAAGGACAGTCTATCCATTCAATTCAGTGCGATAGAAGGAGACGTAGCGCAGGAGCTGCTCCCTCAACGTCAACCGTTTGAAATTTGGTGAGAGAAAGAGTCTATGCGTACCTACTATCAAATGCGACAGAAAAGGACGCAGCATAGCAACTAGGCCCAACTCTTGAGACTTATCGCGGAGAGCGCGCTTTCGCTGTGCGGTAACAGTAAAATGTTAGTAAATACCTACCAACCGTTATTTTGAACATTGAAACCACTTCTTGCTATTCTTATCTCGTAATAAGTCTCGTGCAACGGAGTAAACATTCATACAGTGTATTATTGTTTCCTTTTATTTGTGAATTTGATTTAAAAATGGTAAAAAAGTGCTTCTTGTGTAACTCGAAAGGGCCTGTTCTTGACTTTGACGATAAAACTTTTAAAAACTGTTTGTCAAAGTTATCATTTCGAAAAATCAAAAACTTTAAATACGGAGATGTGGATATGACAAATATTCTGCAAGATTCAATTGGATACCATTCGCAGTGTTATAAAAATGTGACAGTTTTGAAAAAAGTGTATAACGAACAATATAATAATTTCATTGCAGAGCAAGAAGTAAGTAGTACATTATATATAATTTTCCCAATTATCGTCTTAAAAAAAAACTATATTTTTTTGTAAAATACTTACTGAAGTTTGTAGAACGTTTAATCGGGGTTTTAACATTGCCAGGCGCGTGCAAAAATATTTTGAAAAAATTATAAAAAATGTTTTTGAGGCAGCTTGAAATTTTAATGGTGTTATTTATAACTAAAAAATAAGATTCCCAAAAAGACAGATCATTTCGGTGGGGCTTTCTACCTGCCAGGTGATCAAACAAATAATGAATATCGTTGTTGTTGTCCTTGAAATTTTTGACACAAAAAATACAAATTGTTTGATTGAGCTCGGAATTATTATCAACATCGATATCTACATGTGTATTTGACGAATCAGTGACGTTGTCTTCATTATTAACACCAATATAAGCTTCTGGTATAGGTTTACATGGCTGAAGTAGAGATGTCGATGGCTGGGGTTCTAATGTTGTTGGTTCAACTGTAGATGTGGATGGTTGGGATGTTATTGATCTTTTCTTATCGTTATCGAATAGTTATCAAATGAGAAGTTTCTTATGTTTGGCATACATGAAATAGAAATAAGTCATGAAGTCCAAATTTTGGTAGCATTACTTTAAATTATATTTTTTTTGGTTAAAAAGAACATGCAAAGTTCTACAAACTTCAGTAAGTATTTTACAAAAAAATATAGTTTTTTTTTAAGACGATAATTGGGAAAATTATATATAATGTACTACTTACTTCTTGCTCTGCAATGAAATTATTATATTGTTCGTTATACACTTTTTTCAAAACTGTCACATTTTTATAACACTGCGAATGGTATCCAATTGAATCTTGCAGAATATTTGTCATATCCACATCTCCGTATTTAAAGTTTTTGATTTTTCGAAATGATAACTTTGACAAACAGTTTTTAAAAGTTTTATCGTCAAAGTCAAGAACAGGCCCTTTCGAGTTACACAAGAAGCACTTTTTTACCATTTTTAAATCAAATTCACAAATAAAAGGAAACAATAATACACTGTATGAATGTTTACTCCGTTGCACGAGACTTATTACGAGATAAGAATAGCAAGAAGTGGTTTCAATGTTCAAAATAACGGTTGGTAGGTATTTACTAACATTTTACTGTTACCGCACAGCGAAAGCGCGCTCTCCGCGATAAGTCTCAAGAGTTGGGCCTAGTTGCTATGCTGCGTCCTTTTCTGTCGCATTTGATAGTAGGTACGCATAGACTCTTTCTCTCACCAAATTTCAAACGGTTGACGTTGAGGGAGCAGCTCCTGCGCTACGTCTCCTTCTATCGCACTGAATTGAATGGATAGACTGTCCTTCTCGCACATTTTCATACGCTTTATCTATACTAATATTATAAAGAGGAAAGATTTGTTTGTTTGTTTGTTTGTAATGAATAGGCTCCGAAACTACCGGACCGATTTCAAAAATTCTTTCACCTTTGGAAAGCTACATTATCCCCGAGTAACATAGGCTATATTTTATCCCTGTATTCCCACGGGAACGGGAACTACGCGGGTAAAACCGCGGGGAGGCAGCTATAATTTATAATTTTAAAAGCCTGGCAACAATGACTCTTGAACGGATTTTCGTAAGCAACCGTATACCATCGTTTCGCAAAAAGTATAAGCTTTATTTTGATGTATAATTGAATAGGATACTCGATCGGTGAAGATATCATTTCCGAAACACCTATTTAAGCCTGGCAACCGTAAAGTCTTGAACGAAAAAACATAAGCAACGATATACTTGCATATTCTATAGGCTTTATACTTTCGATTAGTGTTAAATTCATTCGGATACAACATCGGTGAAGATATCGAAAAAAAAAAAATATTCAATTGTTAATTCAACATAGCCTTGAACAGATTTTTTTAGGCAACTAATTAACGTTACTTTTGTCAACATATTTTATTTCATAAAAAATCCATTTCATTCGGATACTCGATCGGTGAAGGTCAATCTTCTACGTATCCCGTACTAGTAGGTATGTGTATTTTTTTCATACATGGCATGGCAAAAATTATAATAATGGCATCAAATAACCGAACTAACGATCATATATTTATGTACTTACGTATATGTAAAAATATCTCTAAATGGTAACATTGGTTAAACTGAATATGCAGGCAGTGGGGTGAAAGATAGAAGCTGCTTTAAAATATACGTGAAAGGCTGTCGCATGTTAAATGTCAGAGTTCACGTTTCAGCATAGTATCAACAGAGACGTCAGAGAAGTACTCGTATATAATATCTACTATGCTACTGCTAAAATGAGAACACGTTGGTAAAGGGACAACTTGAATAGCATATGGATACACTACTTTTAGGTTTCTGTTTTAATTCAAAGGATTTAAGTAGTTATGAAATATACCACTATTTATGAGATGACAAACAAACGCGACTAGACATAAGGATTAGAAACTTTGGATCCTCTGAAAATCAATAGGTACGATTGCAAGAAATTGTCTAGCCGACTCTACAAGTGCCTTGTTTACATAAATACTTCATTCATTCCATTTGTCATTTTAACGTCTAGGGTTCTACAGTTATTGGCTAGGGCGGCAGTTTGTCTATCCGACTTTAACATAAACAAGGCAGTCACAATGACGCAGTTGTATGCATATTTTTGTCGTAAAACTTTATAATTTGGCAAAGAGTCTAGAGCTTCGTAACGATGAATTTAACAGAAATAGAACACAATTCCATACTGCTGACTCAACAAGTATTTTGTCTTAAATCACAAATGGGTGGAAAATTTAACGGCTCCATCATTCACCAGCGCTATTGTAAAAGAAATAAAATGCTTGAAAGTAGTAACAGTACATTTTCACATGTTACTATAAAATCATGATCCATGCAGTGCATTTTTTTTAAATAAAACTAATTCTAGTGACGCCAGTGTTTAATTTAGAATTTTATTCCAGTCTGTGCATATTAATTAATCTTTCAGTTCGTAATGTTCTTAGTAATGTACTGATACATGCGCAGATTACCTACTATATCAGTCCCTTTGATTGGTGTAACATACAGCTTAACACCTTAATACCTATGAAACATCAAACAATGTCAAATAAATTGCGACGTCAATTTCTGACAGGGCACTTTGGTTTGGAAGATAGCCAGACAAACATATTGTAGACAGGTTGTAGAGCACCTAGTAGTAAATTGAAAAATATTATTATTTTGAATGAAAATATTACAATTCTACATTTGTTTATTTCGACATCTGTTGGTAATGAGTAAATTTAATCGAATAATATATTTATTAAACTGTGGCACTAACAATAGTAAGTTATATTAGACTGCACTTTTTTGTAAGAATTAGTAAGTAGCTATATGTTAATATTTAAATCAAGCACGAAGCAAAAAATAAGACATGTTTTTGAGAAACATTAATTAGCAAGATTTATGCAATTATCGTTCGAACTTAAGTTACAAATCAAACGAAGTGAGTGTAGGTACAGCAGGTAACAACAGCCAACTTCTGTCGTCACGTCACCTTAGCAAACGGAGCACATCATTTAACGTAGTGTTCCAGCTACTATGTTTAAGGTACACTAACCTATTTGTCCTAATAGTATTTGTGTCGCAGCTTCACTCCCGTAATGTTTACAGATTGAGGATGCTACTGGATAAACTAGAGACCTAGTTACGTGTTATTTTTAGCAGGTTTAAAAACACAACTCGAATCATGTCAAGAATTGAAGAGAGACAGCTTTCACGTAGATCGCAGACATGGTAACAGTAGCATTTGATCGCAACTTACAAAGTTTACCTTACCGTACATAAATGTCTAGCCTGAGCTTGTAAGACAAACTTAAGTAGACTTTACCACACACATTTGACACATTTTACGGCTAAGTTAGATTCAAGTTTTGGTGAAATTGCCCTTGGTACTTATATTTGATTGCCAGGTACATACAGTAAGCTATCGTTATATGTTGTAAACATAACTAATTTAATCCAGCAAGTGAAAATATGTATGAATTTATTAGAATGTTTTATACATAACATACATACACGACCGTTGGGAGTTGCATAACAATTCTATATGCCACTTCCTGCTTATGTGATGGATCGCTTGGAGGTATTATGACCGTGGTATTGTTATGTGTAAAGATTTACTTTTTCCTAACATACAGAGCTAAGATTATAAGAATCTTATGTTACTTAAGGTCCTAAAAACAACAACGACTCGATGGAAGTCTAGTATTAAAATGTGCGATGGGCCATTTACATCGTTGGATCGTATTTTGTAATCGATTGGTCGTGGTCTCGATTTCATTCCTGTATTTCACACATCCAATATCAATATTGTAAAATAACTAAAAAGTATGTCGTGTAGCTATCTGGTCACCATTACAAGCACTGCTTGGTTTGGGATCAAACAAAGGCCATGTAAAAAAGTGTCCGACGAAAATTTTTTGTGAATGCTAACGGAGCATTCTTGCTAAAAGTGTTTTTATAAAATTTTATCATTGGAAATCGAAACGACGACCCGGATTATGGTTCCGAGGCCGTCGAAGTGTTGAACCATTTTGCGATAGGACGGCGAGGTACTGGGGGAGGTCACATGCTATCCCCAAACGATCATAAAGTTGCGTGACCCCACAGGGGGGCTATGGGATCCACATGGATTTCCCCATTTAGGTATAATATTTACGATAAAATAACAGAGGCAACCTACCCATGTACATTGAATTGAATGACCCCTCGACCTTCATACACCTATTAACCATTCTGGTACCTATGACCTTTATTTAATTGCTTTCACTTGTATTTATATGATTTTTTTTATTATCACATGGCTTGATTATCATTAGTTAATGAGCCTTTGAGTTGATGAGGTGGTGCAAATAAAAATATGTATTAATTGTTATGATAAAGAGGGACGCAATTTTTTAAACTTTGGAACCGAGGCAAGAACCTATATAATATATTCTATATTGATATTATACAGAGAGGAAAAATTTTATATTTTTGTGTGTGCATGTTTGTAATGAATAAACAAAAATTTAGGTGCCAATATCAAAAATTTTTTCATCATTGGAAAGCTACATTATCATGGAGCAACAAAGGCTATATTTTATCCCCCTATTCCCTGAGAACCGAAACTACGCCGGTGGAATCGCGCGGAGGCAGCTAGTCATTTATACATTGCTCTAAGCATATAATATTTGTTTTAATAAAATAGCAGGTTTCCTTTCTTATTATTAGTCTTATTATCAAGAATAATGGTAATTTTGTGTAATAAATATAATACATGCAGGTAATGTGCATTATATATAGCAGCAATAACCATTTTAAGAGTTAACCAATTATACAGGAATATATTACTTATTATCAAAATATTAAAGTGTTCTCGAGACCAAAATCAATGCAATTTGCTCAGAACATTACAGTAAGTCAAAATAATTCATATTAAATTAACAGTGCACAGCAGCTTTCAGCGAAGGTAAAAAACCATAGGATATTTGGAGTAATGTCTTGCTGCCTACCACCTCGGTTTTTACATAAAAATCTGACTATAAACCTCTGTTAGTGTGGTTTACAACACTTTGAGAAGCTGAAGTCTATCCTTAGTACTTACCAGCTGTATAAATTTATAAATTAGATACATTTTCAGGTTTAGGAATCGATGCAGTGCAAGAAATCAATTACTTAAGTATAAACAAAAAAGCATGAAACATATTTAATTTTAACAAATTACTGTTATTTAAAAAAAATACATTTCTTATTAGATAAATTACATGTAAGATTCTTATAATTGTTTTCCTAAGATGAGAGATCCATAACATTGAATTAAATGGTAAAGGTTCATAATCAGAATATGTTTTAAGAATACAGTTTTTTGTATCTGATTGTGCTGCCTTTCAGTCTAAAAAGTTAATAAGTGATATACATAGTTTGTCTATTAATAAGAACTTTCTAAGGCTGACTATTTATTGATCAATCAGTCATATTAGTTGGTAGGTTGGTAGGTAGGTATATGCAGGTGGTAGAAGTAAACCACAAAAAAGTTAAAGAAATTTAAGGTTGATAGCACACTGTTTATAATTTCTATCAACAATTGGTGACCTATTTCTAGGAAAGTAGCTGTCTCAGATTTATATTTATGATCAAATTGAATCTTAACCTGATTGCGATAAAGGCGGCGGGCTCAGATGAATCATGCTGCTAAAGTTTACAGCACAGCAGTGGCCATTGCCTGCTTGCTGATGTCATGCAAGCTCCCAACTCGAGCGGACATCACATTTCTCCCAACCAATCATTAACACCAACTTGGGCACGTAGGTACAACACTTCCGAGAATATTAAAATAACATATGCCACCGAAAAAAAGAAATACTTGAAACCATACTTGCGCCATACCAAGAAGAGATCGTTTATTTGACATTCTTATGTAATATTCCTAACTTACACAGCCTATTATCGTTAATAATACAGCCCTAAAGATACTATTAATTGAGAATTTCATAAAAAACTTATATTAAATGCGTAGGAGGCGTAAATACCTTTATTTTATGTGTAATCCAATATCCAGCAGAAAGTCGCAGTCCTATTTACACACGAGTTCACTGTCATTCATGTAAAATAACACACCATCACAAAGCAGCACTACACAAATTTTCACTTAAAATTATATTTTTATGTGAAAATATCACATAATGCGCCATTTTCGCAATAAATCCGAAGGACAGCAGTCAGCGATCGCTGCCATCTTTTTTGTCAAAATGTCTAAAAACTAAATATAGCGCTTGGAACGAACTCTGGTGTTATTTTTAGAAAATACAATGAGACTTTCATAATAAAACTACTAACGACATCTTTTTTTTGCGTTCAGAAAAAAATAATTTGACACTAGATGGCGTCTTACATTAGTGGCATTTATTTTTCATAGATGGCGCTACATAGTGATAAAATATTCAAAAGATGGCATTGCTGAAGACATGCTTTTAACCGACTTAAAAAAAAAGAGGAGGTCCTCAATTTGTCGAAATATTTTTAAATATGAAAAAAGTTTTGACGCGTGTTACGTCTTACTACGAAAGCGTAAAATTATGCGAAGTAAACCAAATGCTCAGAACTTTTAGGGCAAAGGTTTTTAAAGAAAAACAAATTATTTTCTTTAGATCATTTAGTCGTATTCATGGACCAAAACTGGACATTTACTTTGAATAGGCTTGTATTTGCCTTATTGTAGTAAGTATTAAGATAGCGGAAGGTGGTAGGTAAGCACAGAAAACCGATGCTTTTTGAGTAAACTTGGTAACTGCCTATGTGCAGATACGTGAATATTTTGAGCATGAGCAAATTACAGTTTGTGTTAAGTAGGTAAGTACTTACATATGTATGTTATACCATACATTCCTTAAGGCTATCCAAATAATTTACTGGTAGGTTATTTACCTTAGGCAGTGTTTAAAGCATTCAATGGATATTAACAGTTAAGGTGGAAAACAACCGTATCTTTATTAAATTCAAAATCTTGTAAAACTATTGAAATCTGAATTTTATAAGGCAGTCTCTTGCCGGTACCTTCCTGATAGGACCAGCATGGATGAAAAGAGATATTCACTTTGTTATGAATTCTCTATAAGGATATTTTTCCTTTTCCCATTGTATTTTAGCCACCCAGTTTACAGCCGGATGTCTCATTTGTTACGTACTTACGACCGAAATCCGATGACGTCAACTCAATTTGCGAGGCATCCTCTTACTTTACTTTTACGGTTTACTCAGATTATGTAGTCAATATTTAATAGTAGTTACCTTTACCTATCTACTGTATTATTATCTACAAATAAAAAATAACTCAAGAATTTCTTGTTGTTTCCGATGTCCAAACTAAAGTGACCAACCTTCTTCGTTGAAGCGCACTTTATGTCAAAATATTAAAATGTCTGGAACTCCTGTGTCTGGTACAATCCTTGATATTCTTAAATGGTGTTTATTTAAGTCAATTTATATTAATTGTAAAATGTTATTCCTTATCGTGCATCTTATGGTAAAGTTATTCTAGTTATTTATATAAGATATAGCTGTCTTCCTAAATATAGGCACTGATAAAAGTACCCATAAAACTTGGTAAGTGGATTTTATTATATTATTAATACCTAGATTATATACCGTACGGAGGTACTACAACATACGATGATCAAAGATTACGCTGAGCTTTTTCAGAATATAAAAAAATCATAACAAAAATTTTGTAACTGCGGGCAAATCTTGAACAGCTACCTTTATATAAAATACACTGAGATACCTACATACCTTTAGGTACAGAATCTCCCAGGCTTATGGATTTAGTACGATATAATATATTGTACTATATTTACCAACAAATGTAGGTAAATAAATCAATTCGAAACACAAATGGCTAGTTAGGTACTGTATTCAAATCAAATGCGGGAATAACCCAGCTCTTGTTACCTAATAAAGAAAAACACAAGAACGTAGTCAGCATACAGTTATAAGTAGGTTGTTACAGAACATCTACATACATCTACTTAGCCTAATCCATCATATAAACGTAACCCGCTTTCAACTTCCCCATTCCAGGCGGATACATAACAAACATCGGCAGTCAATAGTATGTACGTAACGCATCTATGCGTCACTTACTAGCCACGAGGTATCGCAGCCTTGTCACAGCATACATAACAAACCAGAAATCGTAAAAATATATTTTAAATAAACATACACATACCCAGCAAAACAACTTGTTATGCACTCTTATAATCGCTCTTTTGTAAGTGATACTTACGATTCATATGTCCCGTAATTACGAGTGATAAGTTCGCAAGTGCTCAAGCGGTATCTAGTTTATTCTAAGCTCTGTGGCTTGTATTTACTAGCATAGTTAGCGCGGCAGGCGCGAGGGACGGTGAAAGTGGTTACGTCATTATGCAACCGACGCGTGCGACTGCAGCTGCAACCTGCTTAGATTTAAAAAAATGTTTTGTAACCCCTAATGCTAAACGGTTTATAAAATAATAGATACCGCAACGTTTACGTTCACCGCTGCGGTACTACCGTTTACTTACCAGTCTAGTTGCGTAAGTTGGGTGACTGGTCTAGAAATAGTATACGAGCTATATCTAGGAAATCAAGAAATTACCAATTCAATGTAGGTTATGTGAAAGATTTTTTGCACACTGTTGCAACTTTTTAACCTACTTGATTCAAAGTACTTGTTAGATTCAGTTAATCTATTCTCTATTTCGTAGAGTCAAATAAATAAACATTAATTCAGATTGTAATTAGTACCTATCTTTATTTACCATGGAATACCCGAGGGAAATAGAACATCACAATTTTCTAGTAATTTTTTTTCTAACCATTGTAATCTAAATAACATTGTCATTATTGTCAATTTTGTGCTCTACCAGTCAGAGCCAACTGACCATGATGTATCCATGACCTCTGAAACGTTTAGCATCGCCAAAACCGTAACGTATTACATTACAAAATACATCCTACAATTCTACATTAGGTATACAGATTTTAGTAAAATATTTCGATGATCATTCAATGAGACAACTGAAAGGTCAAAGCGACAAATGCTTAAGAGATAATTATAAAAATGAAATTCCCTTTATAATATTAGTGCAATCTCTCCTAAAGTAATACACACCTACACACGCATGTAATAATTTTCTCATACATTTTCTTTTCTTTCATGTTTAGAGTTGTACTTTTTTTCATCTCCTATGAATGCTGCATGATCTTATTTTGGCGTGGCGTGCCCTTTACTTTTCCACTTCCGATACTTACTAATTCTGTACTTCCGTCCAATAATATGAATTTGGTTCACCCCCTCCTTCCCCATACTTTCAATACACGCCGACACAACCTTGTTTGTAGTTGATTCTTTGCTACATATTCATTTCAAGTTTTGATATTAACCTCAATCAAAGTTTTTTATATTATTAATATACTTAAGTAGGTATGTAGGTAGGTACCTATTTTGCTAGCCACTATCAGTTAAGTTCTTTGTCTTTAAGGTAAAATGTTGGCACTTGTCTTCAAGATACGTAACGTGTAGCGCAAGGTTGCATATGGGATTTACCCGTGCTTTTCTCTTCCGCATCCAATAAAGCCAGTACCTTACCTAACCAACTTACACCCGATACTATTTCCACTGAAGGCTATGTCAAACAAAAACATGACGAACACAATTGTATAAATAAAAACAAAAAAATTGTTAACGGAGTCGTAACCGTTTGCTAGTTGCATTAGATTATGTCTCACTTTACGTCTACAGTTACGAATGCGTCCAACGAGCGGAAAGCGGAAGTGGCGCCATTGCTGTTTAACTTAATGCCTCTCATTTATTACTTAGCAAAAACAGTCTTGGCACAAACAATATCAGCACAAGAGCACTGATGTAACAGCTGCTGCGCCCGCGCTGGGGGACGCCACTTTTCTCTCGAGTTTCTCTACAGCGCAGCGGCGAGTCGCGCGCGCAGTCGCTATCGTAACGCTGGAAACCGCACGCGTCTCTGCAACGCACTCCCGTCTCGTAAATACAACAACTTCACGCTAAACTGATCTGTGAACATTATTATAGGATCTGAAAATTGGAATTTCGTGTGAAACGCTCTTTCTTAATGCGATAACTGTGTTTGTGTTATTGACGGCTAGATAGAAAGTTGGTTAACTTGTTGCCTGGGTGAACAAACGTATACTGCTGCGTGTATTTTACATGTTGTGCACCCGTGACATTGGACTAACTGAAAGGTATGCTGCATTACTTGGAACAACTAACAACCAAAATTTGCATTCAATTGCTTGTTTTGGCTAATTAAGTTCTAATCTAATTAGCCTAATTATGTTATATCTGGTTCATTACTTAAAACTTGAATGTAACTGAGTAGCTTGATTTATAATTTATAAATTAATACTACCTCATCTCTCGGAGTTTGACTTATCTGTAAAATTAACTTGGCAAAGCACCATACCTACCAACATATCATACACACCATACCATTCATAGTGTAATAAATTTGTGTTGCTTTAAAAATAATAAAATTCCACGAGTGCAAAAACATTCATAACAAGTGATAAATAAAGAACACTTCGTTCATAATTTACCTGTCATAATGCACATGCATGAAGCGTAGTTATGTGCAAGAATAATAAATATTGTAACTTTGAAATGAATTTACAACCGTGAAAAACAGTTGCTTTTCTGAACTACTTTGTATACGCTGGTTGCATTTTAATGAAACAACATGTACCTACCAAGCTACCAACTATTACTCTTCTTATCGAGATGGAAAGCACTTCCCGTTACCGTCCATTTAGAGATACTGAACAAAAGATAAAACAAGAAAACCGCCAAGAATTATATTCTAATTGGAAAAAAAGACAAATGCCATTGTTTGTCGTGAGAAAATGTCATTTAACTGAGAATACTGGAATGGCTACAATGGGTTACAATAACCACTGTATGTACTGTAGGCACCATTTGCCGTGTCCTCCATTTCTTCCGTGACCATTATGAAGGAAACAATCGACTCCCACGGCACCGATACCGGCTACTCAGAATCCAGACAAGTTTAAGTTCCCTAGTAGTTCATTAAATTAGCCACGCATGCCTTAACATAGGTATTAATATGTACTTTTTTGAAACTTAGGTACTTTCATTGGTATTTTACCTTTTAATTTGTATATAAAATAGTGTATACCATGACTATATAGAGCAGTGATCATACTATAATAGTCATTAATAACGCTGGTTTTATATATCACAATAAACATTTCCTAAAACCAACAAAGAAAAATATTAAAACCTGAAAAGCAGCCCCGGTGTCTACATAGATAAATTCAAATAACTATTTTCCTGGGTTTTCTTTAAATAAGGTCAAACTTATTCGAAAATATGTAGGATAGAGTGAGTATAACAGAATGGTAAAAGAAAGTGTATATATACTCCTTTTAACAAAATATTTACTACCAGACACAGTACTAACTGAACTGGCATATATGTACATATTTTAAAAATAAATGTTTTAAATATCTACTTACTTTACTGTGTGGGAATTCATTTCCAACTAGCGGAGTGCATAGATCGTCACATAGGTAGATACTCTACGCAGGTATCATTATGTACCCATATGATAAACTCATTGCGACACTATCAACACATTGAAACTTGAAGTATCAATGCACAATACACCCTTTTGTGGCTATTTTAGTTAAAATCCATTCATAAATTTTTTGCTTGTACAATTCCCAAACAAAAACGGTTACATTTGAATGCGCAGCGTAGAACAATTGGGCAGTGCCGTACCACGAATGCCAATAATGATGAAATCGTCTTTACGTGATACATTTGTCAATCGGGTTGTGGTTTTACGAAAGTCTTGTGCAGGAGCGAGGTAACGGTTGTGGCGTCCATGGGTGCACTTGAATAATTATACAATCAATTATTATTATGTTACATGTACTGTTACCTATATGTCTACAGTTATTGTTGAGAACGTTTCCACATATATTATTTATAAATGCGAAAGGAACTCTGTCTGTCTGTCTGTTTAAATATTTTTTTTCATAAATTTTTGGTACATAGATAGTCATCAAAGGACATAGGCTACTCTTTATACCAGGAAAATGGAAGATCTCCCGGGTACGTGGGTGAAACCGTGGGTAGCCTCTAGCTAGTTATTATATGTATAATAATACAATACAAATATATAATAAAATATATTTACATGAAAATGAATAAATCCAAAACAGAAATATATGTGTAGGTACAGTGCTAAAACGTAGTGCGTACAGTGCCTACACAATTTCAGGGGCCTTATCGCCGAAGCAAATTCTTCCAGGCAACCTAGGTATATATACCTAATATGTAGAATGTACAGATTCCTTTCTTTTTTATAAATACTGTACTATATTGACTAAGAGATTTTGGAATCAACAAATCATATGGCATCCTTGCCTTAGATACTCTAGCCAATATGTTATCATTCTTTATCGTCATATAGGTACTAGCTTAGCCTTATTGTACTTAAGTCGATATTCTTCTTGAAAACAGGTAAAAAAAAGCGATTAAAACGCGAATAATCTATATATAAATAAATACATTGTAACTGCAAATACCTTTTTCCAAACAGTGGAAACTTACCTCGTAGAATTCACGTCAGAGGCAGAACGATTTAAGATTGTTTAAACATGATATCGTCATTTTATGAAATTAATATGGATGGAATTAGTCGATACTTAAAACTGAAGTAGCATCTCTTCACGTATTTGAATCATTAAAGAAAACTAAATAACTAGAGCGTATTTTTTCACCAGTCATCAAATTACTGTAAAATAAACCTGTTTTCTAAATTGATAAAAAAGCAATGATGAGTTGATGAAAGGTGTATGAATTGAAACAGTTTTTAATAAAAGTATGTTATTTATTTGTAATTCAGCTCGATCACATTTACAACGGAAAATAACAAAATGATGTGAAATCTTTTATATTATATAATAATAAAATGGAGTTCGAAATCTGAGTTGTTAAATAAACGATTTGTAACATAGCACCATAAGTATAAACGAATAAAGAAAACTTGTTACACAGGAGGATTGTGAAAATGTAGTGCGGCGCGCGTTGAAGTCTTTTGTAAGGGAGCATGAATAACAAATTGTATTGCAGTAATTATACGCACTCTATTCACTAATACTATTTTCTATTGCTTATTTAGGGCTTGTTACATCAAGTTAGACTGTATACGTATATACTGGACGTGGGTTTCCTAATGCGTGTCACGGTCCATTAGGAAACTAAGTGTAAATTACCTTTAATTGGGTGTACTGAGGAAATAATGTAAATGAATGTTTTTGTACAATTTTATATTATCTACCAGGTGTAAAGGCTTGAACTCCTTGATAAAAATAACCCTTAAGTAGTTGGCTTAGAGTCGACAAGTCATAAGTGCCTCTGGCTTATTTGGATAAATAAATATATTTAATTATATTTCATTATGTCGATTCAAACAACGCCGCATGTCCTTAAGCTACGCATCAAAAATATACATCTGGTAATATAAATCAAATGTATGTTTTTAACAGGTTAATAACTAAACCAATGAAATAGAGATAGATATTTATAGATAGGCTATTCCCCGCAAATATATATTATATTACTCCTCATAACATTAGTTCGAATCAAAATCGGCCTAATCATTGCGGAGTTTAGCCGTAACAAACTTTCGGTCAGAAAGACAAACAAAGCATTGTTTTTGTTATAAATATCGTACAATACTTTCTTAATTTTAATAAGTATTTCGTAGAAACTGTTATATTGACATTTCAAACAGACACCATTTTTTTTTATTTGTGTGTATTGGTTATAAAAACTTTCATCAAATAAGTATGAATATTTAGCTTAACTATCTAGATTAAACCGTAAAATATTCATTTCTTACTTTTTTATATTTATTTATTTGATTACTCGTTATTAACTAGGTTATAAATATCGGCTGCTTTAATATACATATATGCATTTATGCATATTGCCATTGTTCTATAACCCACTTTAGAGACATTTATTTCAATGTAACATTTTGACCATATAAATATTCTAAACATGTGTCAGTTTGTCTGTCTCAATATGGCTACTATGACTCAAAACACTAGTTTTCAATCGGTGGTTTTACTTGCTGCTTTGGACAAAAAAATCCGGGTTTTCCTTCATATTCCCGTGTAAAGTAGCAAAGTTGTACCTTCTATATGTATAGAAGAAATGCGAAAGTAACTCTGTCTGTCTGTTACTTTTTCACGCCAAAACCAATTTTAATGAAATTTGGTTTACATATAGGCTAAAGCTTGAGAAACGACATAGACTACTTTTTATCCCCGGAAAATTTACTGTCCCCCGGGAACACGGGTGAATCCATGGGGCGGAAGCTACTATGTATATATGAACACTGAAGTGTACAGATTGAAATGGTAATAGCAACGTAACTTTCTTTTTACGCCTTTGATCTGCCAAATTATATACATTGAATATTTAGCAACACGTCATTAATCAAAACATTTACATATCTCAACTATTTATCATATAGAGCTAATTATAGTCCTCTTTTATAATATTCAATGGTTTTGTTGCGGCGTCATCATTTTCATTGTCAGTCTGTGTTTACTCTCTGATTATTCTTAGCGTTGTTCCGTGCTTCAAGCCTCTTCCATTCGTATTGTGTAACTTGAATGAAACCAATAATATAATGGATTGAATGGTCAATATAATATAAAAACAAAAGCGCTCTTCTTTTTACGGCTTTCCACTGTTGGATACTTTTTCCGTGTACCCAGATTAATTCCCACGCATAAATATCTGGATAAGTATTTGTTTTATGTAAAATATAAGACATTTGGATAAAACATGAAATATAGTATTTTACTTATTTTGGGAACAGATTATTTTGCGTAAAAATATTTCAGTTAAAGAGTAACGTTTGCTTGACTAACATAAAAACCAGTTACTCAAACTCTATGACTAAATGTCAAGGGTTGCATGTGCAACTGCCTGCATCACGACAGCTTTCACTTCACACATCGAACGTACCAGATATAAATCAAACGATAATTTCACGCCCCGCCGTGAGAGCGGAACATCGATAGCTTTTTGTTACAAAACTGATACCTTTCCTTCAGTCGAACGGCGATGTACTTTGTCCTCGGGCTAATTTCGATGTTGTACGGTCACCTTCCGAACGGGCCCGAGGTCGTGTCGAGATGGACCCGAGTGAAAGTCGTGATAACTCTCCCCACTTCGATGCAATGCTCGCGGTAATATTCTGAACTCACTCGCTCTTTGTTCAACGTGATTGGTTATGCGTAACCTTTCAAATCAATCGAGCGAAGTAAGAAAGCAGATCAAAACGAATTAACAGTCTCGTAAACAGCACTTAGTTATTATACAACTGTTTCTTTTGTATAGGTGATGTTGATTTTAAAAAAGAGTTTACACTACATTACATTTACATTTTATGCAGCAATTTTGGTATTTGGTGCAAATATTTTTGCAATTGTTACATAACGTTCGACATGATCTGAATTAATGTTTTAATTGTCAAACTTCCCCGTTCAAAACATTACAAAACGCAAGGATGTAACAACCGTCTGGGCGATGTCTTCAAAAACTATGCTCCACGCTAATTATCTCTATAAACAAAAGAAAGTCCCAGCTGTGTTCAATTTACATAATACGCGCCCACTTCGGCTTTATTTTACCACGATTTACACTTCACGAGACGCATTCACATGGTAAATAGGTGCTACTCTCTCATCGAATACTTGAACGAAATAGAACAAAACAAAACGCATTGTTCTTTTTCCCTGAAGCTGAACCTCTTTAGAGGTTTTCGACTTTACACAGTTATGTAAAATGTTACTTAATGTTTACTTCACCAGGTCATTATTTGGAAGCTGTTTCATGTGACATCTTAGTAGGCATTTGTAGAAGTTGAAATGATAGGTAAATAAATACAGCAGTGTCACTGTGTCACGTAGTATACTGACCAACCATAGTGTTTCACAATTTATGCAAGTGTTCATCGCTTGCTGATGTCAAGTTAACTGTCGTTTAGCAATACACTGTTGACAGGATTATTCAAGAATGTGACCATTGAATGTTTAATCGAAAATGTTTATTTTCATTGCCATTATGATCCAGGCTAAAATGATAGAGCTCTTCTAGCTTTTAATTTTATTGAAAAATATGTATATATAAGGAATAAGGCCTAATGATCTCATAGTTAGACTGAACACAGACCTGATTTTATTTTATTTTGTTGGAATAGGTCACTGGTAATGATGACCATAAACGGTTATCAGCAGTTTAATATAGTTGACACCAGGATTTCCGCAAAAACTCGAGACTCTTATTTGCAATCGTATCTTGTTCACTCTATTCTATACCTACGCACATTAGCTACGTACATTCTTAAAGTTGTTTAAACAACTGACAGCTATGCATAAAGCAACTATAAGTTAAATGCATATACACTATTCTGGTTTTTGAAACAAAACTAGTCGTGATAACAATAGATTACTTAATCGTAAAGTTACCAAACGTCGTGTGGAACAATTTCAAACAATAGAATCATCTTTAAACCAATTTCAAAGTTGAAAATGAAGTAGGTAAGTGTCGGTAACAAAACTGGATTTGTTGCAAAATGAACAATGCGATGAAAGTTGAAAGAATGACATATAAGTATAGTAATATGCTGTTAAATGAAAATACGTCACCGTTCTTTTGTTTCGTATTAATTATCTGTAATTTTTCCTTTAATGGGTTCAGTAATAAATTGAATAGCTATAAATATTCTCCAGACGTGTGTATGTCAGTTCATCCACCCGTGAAGTAATTTCCCGGTGGGAAAATGACGACAGTTTCCGCAGAGTTATTGGCATAGGTCCTAAAGCGTAATTAAAGTTGCAATTGATTCAATCAGCCATTTGAAAGGACTGATGGATTACATATAATTAAAACTAGGTTTAGGCATTGATTTAGCATACGTAAGTATGGTTTATTTCGATTCGTGTTTTACCACGAATTATGGTTGTCGTTTATTAGATACAAGCTTCCGCTCCACGATTTCAACCGCGTAGTTCCAGTTCCCGTTGAAATACAGGAATAAAATATAGCCTACTACACTCATAAGTAGCGTAGTTTTCTATTGGTGAAAGAATTATTCATATTGGTTCAGTAGTTTTGGAGTCTATTCATAACATACAAAAAAATAAAATCTTTTCTGTTTTTAATAATAGGTAGTATATGTAGATAATGGAAAATGGGTAGAAATATTAGCTTTGACGAAAATATCGATTCAATAATAAATCCTTGCTGTTTGACAATTTTAGTTTATTAATAAAAATAAACAGTAGATATATCATAAACGAGGTTTGTCACATAAGATGTATTACGCCTTTTGTTCTCATGTGAAATGTGTCATTCTTAATACAAAGAAGCATGTTATATTCTACAACAACAAAATAGGTATTTCTAGGCATAACAAATTTAGTACCTGAAATAGTAGGTAATAAATAGCTGCGTAGTTAGTTAGGTATAATTTCAAAACACATGCAATTGTTTAATTATTACTTTCTTTGGACATAGTTGAACAGCGAACCGAGACAGACAGACAGACTCGGGGAAATGTACCGGCGCGTAATGTTATTTTAATTATCCTTACATACATATCATAGATATAGGTATAAACATATTTATCTACATTATTTGTAGTGTGCCAGGGTGACAATGACCTTAATGATGCGACCTCATACTATTGACTGAATGACATTACTGTATACATTATAGTCATTATAAAACATGTAGCATGGTTTTATCATTTGATTATAAACAATTTAATATCTTATTTTTAATCTGAAAGTTTTGTAAATATTTTATAAGACGATGAAAGAGTAATAAAGAAATATAAGAGTTATGAAAGTAAACGAATCCGAATTATATTTGCCAATATTTAGTTCATTCGAATAAAGTTATTTTATAATAATTTCAAAAAACAGTTGCAAAAAAAGTTTACTGCAATTCTCAATGCAGTTGCATGATCACGATTTTAGCAATAACAGATATAACAAACAGTTATTTTTATACAATTTCGACATATTTTTTGGAACAGTCTCCGTTTATACAACAGTAGGTAAATAATATGGGGCAATTTCATACAAAAGGACAAGTAACTATTCTGTAGAATATAGATAGGTTACTCTTTTATCATTCACAATTTCTATATTCTAATATTTAATATAGAGTCATATTTTAATTACTATTTAATTTTAAAGATTTAAACTGTTTTAAATAGATAGATACTATAAAACTAGAACTGTCATATTGCAATTGAATACCTACCTAACATATAAATTCGTTCAAATAACACAAATGCCGTTACATTGTAACTTTACCTACCTACCTACCCACTCAATATGAGACTGAATGGTCAGTCGACTGTAAAATTAGGACACTGCCTGTGAAGTTTCAGGTCAAAAGTTACGGTTGATGAAGAATGAACTATCATGCGTGAATATTTGCCATTCAAATTTGTAGTTTGACTCCTGGTGTAGATTTTGTACTGGAAAGTACTTTTGCTATAGCCATTTTCATCGTGATGCAGTAATGTATGTGTTACTGCGTTTCAGTTAGATGGGTAAGGTGGTCGGTGAAATTCGATGAACATGAGACGACAATGAAAACTAGCGCTGTGCATGCATTACTGTGTAGTATACACAGTTCAAATAGATAAATTGATTATGATTTAGTACATATCTAAACATTTCACGTCATGGAATCTGTGATAAAAAATATTGTTAAAAAAACACATATTATTTCAAGAATAAATAAATAGAACCGATTTCGTATCGTATTAGCACCCTAGTAGTACTAGTAGTATTAGTTAGAACAAGTTTTAAAAACTCACCTTCCGTTTGAAACACCTTTGACCATAAAATTATGTTCACGACTTGGTTATGTGGAATGAGTTCATTAACCTTTTTTAATGGCTTAACAATTTATAGTCAGTAGGGTTTTCCAATATTTATATTCATATATCCATAATACAATTTTTGAAAGCCGTAGGCAACATTATAAGCTTATATAATTCTACTGTAATATTTTTTACTTCTTACCTTTAGAAATCACAATTGAAAAACCAAATCGATCTTCATGAGACTTCGTAAATATATATCAATGGAATACATACGTAGGTCGTCGATACGATCATGAAAAAGGAGGTGAAATTGAAAGATGCAGCTAGTTAACAATAGCTAAAACAGAAATTATTATTCTTATAGCCGGTCCTTTATGCAACGCAACTGTTTGAATATCAAAACTTTCTTGTTTAAGCATGGAAACTTGCGTAAAAAGTATATACTTCAATCATTATTTGCTGTGTTCAAAAATATTTGTCCAACAATGTTATCGGCACAATCTGACAGTACTAAACTAGTGTCCATCCAAGCTGTTTGATTCTGTATTTCATTAACCACGTTAGAAGTCTTCTTTCGAACTTTCATTATTCCCGGTCGCCGACGAAGTTTGTATAAGCTAATGGAGTTGGAGTGGTAGGTCATTTTGCACTTAAATACATTGTCACTTGGATGAAACTGGTTCATTCTGCAACACACGAGTGGCAACAACAATAGCCTTGGCACACCTAACACGTATTGAATAGCTTCACCCACCACCTTGTTAGGCCTAATTTAGCAACGTCCTCTGCGTAATTTAGCAAAATAGCTGCTATTATCTGGTTTTATCAGGAGTATTCAGGAGACACCTCAGAAAGAAAGAACTTAGCAATTCTCTTTTCCATCTTTAAATTAAAAGATAATCTTACTGTCGGGTATTTTAAAAAAAATGTCGTGCGACATCGTTGATTCCAAGGCAGTCAAGGTTTTTTTTAATTATTACAAAGAGAATGGTACTTTGGTCATAAATACCGGTTTTGAGGTTCGAAAGCGACTTGGGCCTCAAGTGAGGCTCCTGGGTAGGAAGCACATCTTTATACTATCAACCCCTAACGTATAAAAATACCTGTCGCGTAGTAATAGTTATTTATCTCGGCTTTGTCCTAGGTATATTACCTAAGTATGGACTATTTACTTAATAGACTGTAGAGTGATAAATAATCTTTAAAAGAGGCCCATATCCAACAGACTACCTATCTACCTACGGCTTAATGTCAATTTTCCTGCTACTGAGAACATTTTTATCGTCGTACTTAATAAAGGTGAAGAAATAACACAATGTTGAATCATAATTGTACAAGATCATTAATTTATTTTATTTACAACCCGTCGGCGTTGCGTAGGTACATCTCTTTGCGACAATCTACATGCCGGCCACGTCGTCTCATCTGTTCTTTAAATTCCTATATGGTCTTACAAACAAAGACATGTTTTATAACTTATTACAATGCAATAGAACGGGGCAAAGTATGAGAACTCTACACGAATTGGGCACCAGGAAACTCATATAAATCATATAATTACCAGTCCATGTTTAATTAGTTGTTTGTTATTGTTTGATGGTTTTACGTAGTCGTAGATTTTGAATAGGTGGCCTACAAGTGGCTAGCGATTGTAAATGGATTAAAGTGTTTGTGTCTATATAACTTATGTTACCTACCATCATGGATATTTGTTTTATACAATATGTTAATAACTTATAGTCAATTCAACAGCGAACTCGTATATGTACGTAGGATATCGCATATATATTTGTCTCAACTGTAATAAAAAGTTTGTTTGGCAATATATGTCTACCAGTATTAGTGTTTACGTACCTACTACCCAAACGTTGCACAATCCTTCACTCTATGTCTAGGACGAATTAAATCTAGCATTCAGCACATTCCTAAGTCGTGTTATGGCCACCTTTGACCATGAAGCGAATAAAATTATAAATATCTTACATTATTTTCCTCTTTGATTACCAAATAAAATCGGGGCAATCTAAAGTATTTATGTTGATTTGACATTGACTTATTAATTTCATTTGCTGTCTATTTATCAATTAAAATTCTACATAAAAATCCGAAAAAGGACGTACTCGAACGATTGAATTTTTTCTGGGATTTCATAAAGAAAATTTAAAAAGCACTGAATAATAATAACGTTAACATTGAATACGCATCGAGTCAGAATAAGAATCTGAATACACTTTGGAATTTGTAATATGACTGCTTAACATCATATTGACCATAAAAGTCAATGCCTGAGTAGTGCCTTCAGAGAAAAAACGTAATTGCATCGATTCTCGTTTGTGACCAATAAAATATCTCTTTTGTAATTAGCATCTACATAATTATATCTATCTGCAGTAATAAAATATTGCTTGTATTGGTTATTACATAAAATGACAAGGCGATCGTGTTTTGTTCGCAGTCGGTCGTGAATGCCGGGCCGCATGGATGGCGCTGCACGGCTGGCGGTCGCTCGCCTTACTTCTAGCAGCAGTCACACTTGTTGTTGCTAAGTGTAAGTACCTACCCACTGTACATTATAATATAATCAATCACTCTATATAATGTAATTTCATTATAAGCGCTACATATGGATATGGCTAGTAGTACCTACATAGTTTGTATATCTACACATATAGCAACCAGTACCTATCTATAACATTGTACCAAACGATATGTAAACATATTTTTAAGAAGAACTGAATAGGTTAGTACTTATCATGTCAATAGGTATAAATTAATCGGCATGCTAAGCATAAATAAATAACACAAGCTAAGTTTGCCGGTTTTCTTATAGAAACAACCGTTACACACCATAATATACTGGCATTTGAAAATTCTGCTCTCGTATGACTCACACACGTTTAAAATATTGTGCTTCACTTCGACTAGGCATCGCACAGTCTTTTGTAGGTCTATGAACGGGACCCACATATTTTAATTGAGTATTTTAGAATTAACAAGGTACGACCAATTTGATTTTGATGCTGTGTTCATTTTTCGAAAGTAGTCTTAAACATAAAATAATTACATCCGTTTATACTTAAAAAGAGGTGGAATGTGGGACGACATTACAACAAATTGTAGCCTACCGAATCTCTGACAAAAGGCCTTTGTGACTAACTAGGTAGGTACACATCTTGAAAGAGTGTAATTCTTGCATAACCTACCTATGTGTTGACAAAAATATTTTCCGTTCTTACATCCGCACTCTGTTACGTAAAATGACCATCGACACGCGTGACACTAATATACAACTACCGTAATTGGAAAAAAACAATAATTGTCTGTATAATTTCAACGGTAGATAATTCCTTCAATTATTCTATTTGTTGTTTTTGTCTCCATTATTTTCCAAGTACCTGGAAGGAATAGTGGGTTGATGAGTTTCTCGTTGTTGGGAGCGAACTGCTTTCGTCCATAGTAGGTCTTGCATTCGAGCTACATACTGCCCTACAAGAACCTACCATATCAAGGCCATCCACGGTAAAAAGTAGACAGAACACCCGGAGACAACTTATAGCATTTAGGTTACCTACTGTCTACGCGAGCGCCTTTGGCACTTCGTTAAAATGCATTGCATTCCAAGACGGTTTACAATACAAAGGCAGTTTGTTTTGATTATGGCGTGACCGATATTCATACTATTTTTAGATGGTCGATGGAATCGAGATGCTTCTAACGACTACTTATAATATAATTAAATTTAACCTAGACAGAAATGTCTACTATCCGAGTTTTGGAAACGATGCGATATTGTTATATTAACCGTCATCTTTTATTAAATTACTTTGTTTGTCATCTTATTAGATGCAGAATTAGAGCCATGGCGAGGAGCTGGCCGGCCGGCGACGGATGCACAGGAGGCTGAAGATGAACGACGCGATGCGGAGATTCTCGACGCTGTCAAAACCTCCATGAAGGAATGGGAGTTAAAAAGAGCTCGAACTAGGTAAGTTATTACCTTAGTAGATAAATTATATATGACGATTAATGTGCTTCGATGTTTCCTCTCTAATACCCATTAGAAAAGGTTTCTTGTAAGCTTCTGAAAGCTCATTCAATGTCAATCTACTGTTATAAATATTCCCATCATAGGTGGGTACTTTTAATTGTGGCTTCTAGAATATAATTTAGCACGAATGGGTAAAAAAGCCTGGATGTGCCGTAGGGCGTAATAAAATGGAAACTGAAATACCTATTATTTATTTTGGTATGTTTTCTCGACATATAGGCATATAATAATTAAAATTAATATTAAAAATTTGAAACAATTAATATGAACATACATTACCAAATAATTTTAAGATAATTTTTCAGTTAACCTGTAGAAGCTATTCTACCTACTTTTGATTCTATTCTGCGTAGAAGTCTGCACAGTCTATTTATTTGGATTTAGTACCTACTAGATGATAATGAAATTGCAAAATAATCTTTTGTTTGAGAATTGAATGGAATAAGAACGAACAACGACATCATTATAGTTTCATTCGTAATAGCTCATTAAACATCCTCGTGTTTAAATTGTCTTCTTTTATAGCGCACTCTGAAGTTGTACCTGTCATATAAATACTTATTTATGGTCACCATTATGTAACCACACGATATACTTATTGTGAAACATATTTATGAACAGTTTGTCATAATTTTATTACAATACTCACAGAGATCCGTATTGCCTAACTTCACCTCAATACAATTATACGTGGGTAATTTAATCGTTATTTTAAACAATTGTGTAGAAAATCAGGAATATAAGCTGCGATGTTAGGTATGTCGTTTAGTATGTTTACCTAAAAATAATTTTATAAAAGGTACCTTATGTTCACTGCTTAATAGTTTAAAATAGAATGTCAATTATGGTAAACTAGAGTGTACATGAACATGCAAATAAACATAGAAAATGATGAAGATAGTATAAACACTTGAAATGAACGAGCCTCTGGCAAAAGAGGAAAAACAAATAAAGTATGGCTTTCACCGTCAAGTTTCGCAAAGTATAAAAACTTTCTATGAGTGCAGTGCAGATTCATTAATTTCGCAACTCGCAACTGAACACGATTAATTGTTTTTTATTTGATATTGCTGTTGTTTACTTCAGAGAGAATTCGTTTATCTTGGACAGACAGGAACAGTTGAGGTCATTTCACTTTAGTATTGTACTAAATAGGTTATGATACCAATTTAACTGTACAATCTCTGTGTATACGTGTAGGAATGTCAAGGCTAGTAATTAGAGAGGATTCCTTTCATACTGCATTCGCCTCTACATCCTAGAGTATTGCTATTATCTTTATTTTTATATGATGTCATAAGCAAATACTACATAAAATATATAATCAACTGATAAATCTAAATCTTAATAAGCCTAGAAAATGTAGAATAACTACTAATCGAGAGTATAAGAGCTAGGCAGGAAATAAAGCGCCTAAGGAAAATTGACATTGCTAAGTACCCAAGCAAGCGCAGTCATTATGATTTTAAAAGTAATAGGTACATCATATCTTCCATATTAACATACGAACCATACATATTGTGTCAAAGAAAACAATTGTATTTATGTATGAATAATTATGAACTTTTTTTTATTATCTGGGGTCAAGACTAAAGTCAAGTATTTTTAAAATGATACTATGACTCATTAATAGGTAGGTACCTAAACTGTTAATATGTCATTTTGCGATGCGATTGCAATTATTATTTACGACACATGGAAAAACAACAAAATTTAGAGACGTATTTAACTTATGTACCTATACTTAGCTTTGTCAAATACATTTCTTTGAGTCTGTATTGTTTGTATTACCTATACAAAGGTGAATGACAGCTGGAGTCGCATTGTTTGAGACAACAAAAAAGAATACACCTTGGCACTTTGTCCATCTATACGTTATCTAAATGGTTAGAGAATAATATGTAGTTAAGCATATACTTACATGGGTGTTATTGTTAAGTAAATATATATTCAGCCTTTAATATTTCAGGAGTAAACGATCTCAAGGTAGTGTGTGCTATGGAGAGTTTGGCTGTTTTGAGGATGCTGGGCCGTTTGCGTATTTGGAGACACTGCCCAGTTCGCCGCAAGAAGTTGGCACACACTTCTTACTGTACTCTACTGTTAGCAGGTAATTACAATATTTTAGAAACTCGATGGTTGGCTCGATGGTTAGTTACTCTAACATTCGACGTGATCGTAAATTTGATTCCTGTGCAGGATAGAGATTATTTTATTAGCGTTGATATGTCTGTCTGTTCTGTATCTGGGTGTGTCCAAATAAGTTTGTATTTAAGAGTATCAATATCTCCATTGTAAAAATAGCTCCGCTTAGTTAGAACCAGATTGGCCGCATAAAAAAAATACAAAATTTGCCATGAAGCGAAATTTGCTCTTACTTTTAATTCGAGTCAGTATCACATTCATTATATTTATTAATGAATATTAATTTTCTCTGTATAACAACAACATATCAATTATAACATTTTTTTTTCTTTTAATGCACTACTCATTGAATGTAGTAATTTATTTTTGGTATTAATTTAGATAAAATCATTTAACACATGACCTGGTTCTTTATTATTTTGAAGATAGGTACCTAATGCCATACATACGTTAGTACATAGTAATAAGTAGTTAAACGAGTTGCTGTTATCATTTATTTTTACTAACCTAAAGTAATCTACAATATTGTACCTTTTCAGAGGAGATCAGCCCCTCCTGGCAGTGTCAGCAAGCAACATGTCCGCGGCGTGGGGCTGGGCGGCGCGTGCCTTCGACCCCAACCGCCCCACACGAATCATAGTCCACGGGTTCGGTTCCAACTGCGACAATGTCTGGGTGTACGAGATGAGATCCGCCTTGATGGCTGTTGTGAGTACTACTTTATCATCTTTGGGGCTTTTTATTACCTCTTAAAACTTTAGTCTATCTAAGTTTGCCTATACCTATATCTTATCGTTTGGTTATTCATTATAATAGAAAGCATATTTTATGTACCTTATAAGTTTTATCCCGATCTTATATTATTCAGGGCTCATTTGAAAGAAAAAATAGATATGATTTAATTTCTCGTCGTTTTGAACTGTTGTGGATCGCCGTAAGTGAGCAGCGCCATCTAGTTTTATAACAACGAGACTCTGAAAAAAGGCACTTTATGATTTTAACTTTCTTCCTACCTGTGTAATTTTAATAGCTTAAATAGTATAACATCTTGAAATTCAAAGTCTTTTGGTGTATTTAATAGTTATGTTTTTATGCAGATTGATATTTTACACTGTTTAATTCACAGGAAGAATGCAACGTAGTTTGCGTGGATTGGGAAGGTGGGGCGACAATGCCAAATTATCTCCGAGCTGCCGCCAACACAAGGCTTGTGGGTAAACAGCTAGCCATGCTGTTGCAAGGTATGCTTTTGACATTAAGGTTACCATGGTAACGTATGCTGTGGGCGTAGTGTTGAGAACAATTTTATTAAAATCATATAAATCCGCCGAGTTACCTAGTTACTGATAGACTTTTTCACTACATAGATACATAATATGAATTTAAAAATAGTTAATGTAGTACAAACGTACAAGGCACATACCTACCTAGTTGACATAGCCACATTGAGCCGACCTCAAAATCAAAAAACTTGTAAAATATAGCATACCTAACCTATGTAATACGAACATTTCCTTAATTAATTTGAAAGGAACAATTGAACTTTTATACTTCACAGAAATGATAGACAATTATTTCCAATTTTTTTAGGTTTCGCAAAACACATAGACTTGAGGTACGAGGATGTTCATCTGATTGGATTCAGTTTGGGAGCACACGTGGCCGGCTTCGCTGGTTCAGAACTTCGTAACATTAGTCGAATTACAGGTAAATTAGAATTAAAATACGTAATGGCCCCGATTCTTATATACCTACCTGCGTAACTTAATTTAATCTATGTGAATAATATCTCTAATTAAAATATGGATTAACTCAAATGAATCAATCATTTAACCAATTAGGTACCTAGTATTTTAAGTCAATCATGAAACCTCTCATGAAATCTCATCTCTCAAAATATTCCTATTTTAGGTCTGGACCCAGCCGGTCCACTATTCGAATTCCAAGACCCCAGAGCGAGGTTAGATCGCTCAGACGCCAAATTCGTGGATGTGATCCATTCTAACGGAGAGACCTTGATATTTGGTGGCCTTGGGGCAGCGCAGCCTTTGGGGCACGTGGACTTCTACCCTAACGGCGGAAGGGTGCAACATGGTTGCTCTAATCTGTGAGTATTTTCATAGCTTTGGTACCTTTTTTATAACACAATCTCTGTTGGTGTACCCAAAATTGGTAAGCATCCTTTTGAATAATATTGAGATTATAAATTCTACTACTAAATGTTATTTATTTATACCTATCTCATATAAATGGCTCCATTCATCACTCAAACCGCATAAACCCATGTTCATTGACCAACTTATATAATTTAATGACTCATAAACTGGCACTTTTATAGTCATTTAATATTTTTAGATTCGTGGGCGCAGTATCAGATTTGTTACCGTGGGCGGCGGCGTCACCAGAAGGCCGGTCGTTGTGCAACCATCGGAGAGCGTACAAATTCTTTACAGACTCTGTGTCACCCAAGTGTCACTTCCCTGCATTCCCTTGCGCTGATTATGATACTTTCCTTGAGGTCAGTTACTGAACAAATGATTATCCTTGAAAATCTTAAAATGTAAGTCTGACCCGTTTTATATCATGTTCACCACACCGGTAATAAGTTCTTATCACCTCACGAACTGTAAAACTGTTGCACTTTACTTGATGAAATTACCGTTCGTTCAATCCGATCACGGAAGCGGCGTCACTATATCCGACATGCGATAACGATAGCGCGCCACGCTTTCACCCACTTCCGATATACAATACTTTCCTCGCCTACTTGCTGTCATCGATACGTATCGCTGGAATGTGCTCGCATAATGCAACGCTATATGGTGTTTATCTTCAGGTTTAATTGGCTGACATATACACTTGAAATTAAAGTTAATCAGACTGCAATTTAATGTTGTTTATTCATGGATAGGAAACATTTACGATTTAACATTCTGTTGACAGGGTCGCTGCTTCCCATGCGACGGTCAGCGACGTTGCGGCAACATGGGGTACTATGCTGATCGTTCCTTAGGACGAGGGCAACTTTACTTGCTCACAAGAGAAGAGGAACCATTCTGTGGTAACTTTGTGTTTGATTAACGTTATATATATCCAATTTTATTAGTTGATTCATAAATACATTAAATATTTCCAGATGACACTTAGCTCATTTGATCATAATTGGTTTTACCTTTTTTCCAGCTCATCAATACCACGTATCAGTTTGGGGTGGAAGTCTCAACGGCGATAAGGCTAACTACGGACGTTTGACCCTCACTCTTCACGGTGACTCTGGTTTGAATGAGTCTTTTCCTATGACCAAGTAAGACCATTTTATTTATACTATACTATTAATTTTCATGTTGATATATAGACACGGTTAAGTATTATTCAACGGTTATCCGGCTCGAAGGATCGCATCAAAAATTTTAATGTAACAAATTTAAATCCCCCAAATGTTTTCAGTAACATAAATATTTCCTTGCAGGCGTGAAATAGCTAACTTCAGTGCCAACGCCCGCTTCACCCGCGTGATAGTCCCGCACCCGGCGCTGGGCGTGCCGCTGCGCGTGACGCTGCACTACGCGGCATACTCGGGCTGGCTCAGTGCTGGCGCCAAGGCGGTACACGTTGACAAGCTACTTATCGCCGATAGCTTTTCCAAGACGTTAGTTTCCATTTTATGTATTAACACCCCGTAGTTTTATGGAAGTTTATGTTTCCAGTAAGTTGATTAATTTAGTTAGTTAATTAGTCTGGAACATCGTTCAGCCATTACGGGGCTAGAGTATACTAGTTATTTCATATCAATGGGAAATACATAAATATAGTCTGTTCAATTCTATCTATCTATTTACCTTTATATAATACCTTCATAATTTTTTTACAGGTCATCATTCTGTAAAAAAGGAATGCAGCTACAGTCAGAGGAATCGGTTCAATTACCACTCTACCCCGGTGATTGCGTTTTACAACAGGTAATAATTAATCAATACAGATATAAGTAGATAGATATATGAAAACATAAGTCTATTATTACATGATTTCTTATATGTTATTTAACAATTTTTTCAGGACGAAGACACAGCAAATATAACAAGCAACACCATAGAATTTTTAAGCAAGGATAATGTAACGAAAGGGCCCGAAATTGATCCAATCGACAATGAACTCCCTGAAGATTTGCCTCAAAGACCATTCGTTCTCGTTGATACCTACGAGTGGACAGGCGGGGAGAATACAGGCCGCGCTTTCGGCATGACCAACACTAAAACTGCCCCAAGTGGACTAGTAGAAATTGCCGAACCGGTACTCAGACCACGTCTACGAAAAACGCCGAGACAGAGAGCCGATTCAGACGACCATCATGAAATATCAGAGCCTCTTTTACGAGCAACTCAACCCCCTCAGTCAACAACCCTACCACCGAATAGAAAAGCCAAAAATTACGACATGTCGACAACACCAACTTACGAACCAATGGCGTGGAGCGAAAGAGAACGTGCAAGTAGCGATGAAAAGGAAGAAACCACAAGCTTTGCTGTTCAATTCTTGCCTTCACGACTTGCGTCTTTTATTTCGAGAGCCGAAAGGTATGCTAGAGACACGCTCCTGCCTCTCGTGTCCGCGTACGCACCTCGTTTACCCATCTTTGGATCACGAGAACTACCAAAACCGACAACAAGGTACATACCCACAGAAGAGATAAACTCGACAAGTTCCGTACCGATTCCCACCCCAACATTAGAAATGAAGATCGAGACTTTAAGGTCAATGGGACCGCCTGGAGAGAAACGAGAGATTGAGACTCCGGAAGATCCGGAAATTCCTGTGGTTATATCGAGTACCACTACTACGAGTCCAACAACTACGACTGTTATATCATCGACCACATCGGACAAACTCAAACCTGCACCCGTAGAAATGTTGAAAGTAGTGGCAGGGCCCACTGTGTCGCCCAGCACAGCGCTGCCGCCGGTCGCATTACGTAGCGAGGGAGAGAAAATAGTTATAGTGTACCCGAGTAATGCTCGAGACGAGCGGATGATTCGGTCGCATTCCTACCCTGAGGAAATGCAATTTGAAGCTCTCTACCGCCACACAGCGGCTCCAGAAGTGAGGGTAGACTTGCCAACGTTTACCCCACCCGTTTCCACAGCCCAAAGCAGTACAGAGGTACCTAAAGACTCGCGGTACATACCCGTTCCATTCCCAAAGTCTGATAATAAAATTGAATCGAATGGTAAGCAGACGTGAAGGTAATTTATTTTGAGTGAATATGATTTCTTTTGAGAAGAATTTTATATGCAATGAGTGTAAATAATGAAGCACTTACTATTGCAAGATATAGCTTTTGTACAGTTGATGTCATATGTGTAATTTTTATATTGTTATTAGAATATTAAACGGTCGAATTTTAAGATACTACTTGGAACTATAATTACTTTAGTGTTCTCTTAAATCATGGCATAGGTGACAAACACCACTCGAAAGTTTTAGTTATAGTCATCTGTTTATATATATGCGTTGTGAACATAATTAGAGCGGGCGCTAAGCTAGGAATTAGCAAGACTAAATGAAATAATAATTTTAAGTGGTCTTTCAAAATTCGACCTATATTCCCAGTTCTCGATGGGTTATTAGGTTTTGTTGTTATCGATAAAAAATGCCTTTAATAGAACAAACTGTTGTGTAAATAAATTTAGATTTTATACTGTAGAATAAGAAAACGTTTACAAAATAAAACTTATTTATTATACAACACTATCTTTCATTGAACATTCATGTTACATACAGGTGGAGGAAATTATCAATAAACTTAAATGAATTGTCTGAATTCAACATAAAAGGTCACGTTCTTTCCGATATCATAAACAAATACTTGCAAATACAGTAATTATATACGATTAAAGTTAACCTACCATTATAATATAGATACTATTGTGTGAGAGAGCTATCCATGAAAAACGTATTCAACATAAAATTCATATTAATGAAATTAGCTGTTTTTGAATAAGCGTAATTGGTACAATAAATCAATTGTTTACATTATTTATGGATAGTCTAATAGTTCAAAAAATATCACATGAACTAAATATAATGGAAATACGTAGATTCTGAATAAGATTATAAGATGGAAAGCAAATCTACTATCAAATTAATAACAAGAATTAAGATCTTCGGCACTGCATCCAACACAGTATTAAAATGCATCAACAAAAGTCAGCTTTGTAATTTTAAGCCGTATAGTCTGCTCCATACTGTATTTTTAGAAGTTGCCATTGAAAAATGAACTGTATCGCTTCGTGATAGAGTTCATCTACATCATAAAACACCAACTACTAGATCAATAGTTGAACCTTATTCCATAAGATATAAAACTGATTATTCTATGACATTCCTGTACTTTAACAGCTTCTTACATATAACAGACTATAGCCATGTAACTTAATTATTTTTGACTTTACATCGATATATATCATTATCGTCATATGTGAGTACATTCCTGCGGTAGTGAAGAATATGGGATCATGGTATGTGACGTCACAGAGGTGTCATACACGGACTGAAGTCATACTCTCGACTACTGAAAGGACCTACTTAGTTATATGCTGGACGTTAGTGTGGTATGCCCATAGACATAGAGAATGGACAGAGCCGTGTAAAATTTACCACTCTCTAGAAAGAGACAACGCGATTGTGCGGCCAATATACGTAGCATATTTGGACTATTGTTTTGTCCCTCTCATACTTTCCCACCTGATTTACTTCTGGATAAGGAACGCTCAGTCCATTGTCTATGTCTATAGGTATGCCAATTGATTGAATCAAATTTTACGAACCCCTCGTATAGTCATTTGATAGTCATCATACAGTTATCCAATCCAAAGTTCGACCAGTGGGATAGCACGCTAGCAGACTATGATACAGCTATGTGAGTGAGTGAATGAATGAGTCTACTTCATGTACTTATCGGAGTGCTGGGTGAGGATGCGTGCCGAAGCCTTGGCGTCTAAGAACAGGGAATGCACGGAAGTGACATGTGCTGGTGTAATCCGTGCACACCCATCCGCTCGCGCCGCTAGAGACGCTGGAGTTAGGAGCTGTGCCGCGTACCTGGAGAGAGTAGGTTCATAATGTTTCATTTGGCTTAGGATTTATCAATGTCATATAGTTGCAGCGCAGAGGTAAAAGTTTTAAGTTCAAGAAGGTGTTGAAAGGTTAAAAAAGCCAATAAGTTTATTGAGGATTCCCGATTGTTAAGTAAGCTTTGTATTGATACAATAATGGGAGTGTAGAAAAATTATCAAATATTAAGAATCACAAAAACAATAGGTCAGTCACATCAGTATTTTTTCGAGTATTTATCCATTTTTCCAATAAATAAATAATATATCAACCAAAGAACCAACCTCAAGGTGCTGTTGGCTCCGACTTCAGATAGAGCAGACAGAGCTTCTTCATCTATAGAGATTCCTTCGGTTGCTGCACGCAGCTTTAGAATCTAGAAAACGAAAATAATATTGAACATTTGGGAGAATAAATATACACATGTGGCATATACAAGCAAAGTGCACTTTCCTTACAAGGACCCAAGGTTCAAAATCATTTAAACATACCTGTAACAGCTCAGCTTTGTTGTAGGGTAGCGTGCGAATAATCAGCAATCTGTCTAGAAGGTCTAAGGGGATGCCGTGGGGAGAAATGATGTCTTCTGTCCCTCTGAAATATAAAAAATAATGTGTCCTTAATGCATCCCTACAGAGCTCTGTGTGTCTCTGTCTTATGGTAGGTGCTTTATAAATGATTGATTCCAAATAAGTATTTAAAATATCTCAGGGAATTATTTATCACTAGCTGCCTCCGCGCGGTTCCACCCGCATAGTTCCCGTTCCCGTGAGAATACAGGGATAAAATATAGCCCATGTTACTCCCTGATAATGTATCTTTCCAATGGTGAAATAATTATTGAAATCGGCACAGTAGTTTTTGTGTTTATTCATTTCAAACATACACACACACAAAAATACACCTATTTCCTCTTTATAATGTTAGTAAAGATTATTAAGTGGACCTCACATGCCGCCAACTAGTCCATACACTGAGTTAAAAAGTCGTTCATTACCCACTAAAATTAAATCCCTATATAATCCTTGACAGCTTACCTTATTTGACATTTGCCTCTGTTAGTAGCGAATATGACTATGGGTGCAATTGCAGACTCCAGCGCTCGGTGCAGGTATGTGAATGTTTCTATATCTAACATGTGAACCTGAAAAATAGTAATAACAAATTTTATCATTATGTACATAGTTTTTCTTTAGATTATTAAATGCTTAGTTTGTATAGACAACACGTAATGTTCTTACAACTGAATAAAAAAACCATTTCTACATTTGGTCTACAAAGAAGATATCATGTGATATACTAGATAATAATTTGAATAACAATTTAACCATATCATCAATGTTAGTGCAAAATAAACTTACCTCATCAATAAACAACACTCCTGGCACTAATTCAGCGATACCTTGGTCTATGTATTTGTTTACTACTTTGTTGATCTCTTTCCTAAGTTTATCTGAAACAGTTGAAACACACATATAATACTCGTGGGTCATTCCATCGTTTCGGGCGTTACGTTTGTACAACGAAAGTCTGCATTTTAATGTACTTTGAAATGATATCTTAGCGATTAAAATGTCTTATTCTCAGCGTTTTTACTTGTTTTATCTTAATTATTAAATTTGTAGAGTTTAGCATAAGAATTAACAATTTTATAAGTCGAAAAGTGTGCGTTTCGGGCGTTTCACGATTTTGCCTCTATCACCTGACCACTGTTACATTTATATGAAATTCAGCGAATTTTCTTAGGTAACCTTTTCTAAAAATCACAGTGCTCCAAAAGTATAATATTTACTATCCAGCTACCACATAATTACAGTCACAAATAAGGTTCTACTATTTTTTTATAAATTTTTACTTCGTTTCGGGCGTTACCATGGTTTTGTTTCGGGCGTTACGAGTACAAAAATTTAACACATTATATAAACAAAATCGGTGTTTTATTACTTTAGGTATTATAAAATAAGTAGGGGACAAATTAACATGAATATAATGAACTCTCCTTTAACATAAATTTGCAGTTTCTTTAAAAAAGATCTATTGACAAACAAACATAACTACAATAAATTCTTCTCTAACACTTAATTATGAGCTTCTTTAAAACAAATAAAATTAAGTAAACTAAAATAATTCTTTTATAACTGTTTCTTTGAAATTAATTTTAAAGCACTTTTTAACTTATTTTCATATGTTACTCGTGGCTCCCCGCGGGTTCGCCTGCGTTCCTGGGGGATCTTCAATTTTCCCGGGATAAAAAGTAGCCTATGTCCTTTCTCAAGCTCTGGATTATCTGTGTACCAAATTTCATTTAAATCGGTTCAGTAGTTTTAGCGTCAAAGCGTAACATACAGAGTTACTTTCGCATTTATAATATTAGTATGGATGTTCTGTATAAATAATACCCGTCGAACAGCTTGGTTCATCAGTTTTCGTCTTTCCCACATTTTCGCTATTCTATTTTTTGTCGTCGATGGCATGTTGATCTTTCTAAAGAATCACCTCATCCACACACAAACCAGGCATTGAAGATACAAGGAAATATGATGTATAAAAAAGTTGTAACACCTCAAAACGTTTCGGGTGTTACAGTTTTTAATCATTAAAAAAAGCCATCAAATTAGTCTCTAGTTGAATTTTTAGTTAGTATTTTAAATCATTACCATAATAACCTTACTTTTACAAAATATTATTAAAGTAATCAATCTGTAAGTTATAATAATAAAACAATTACCTGATTTTTCGTTTCGGGTGTTACAGTGCCAATGTATCAAGAAAACACACTTTTTACTTGATAATTATCAATTTTTTCGGGACTGTAAAGTATTCCACTAGTAATACGAATAATAATCTCAAATCCCAAGGTGGCAAAACGGTTGTCATATGGACAGTTCTTTTGTTTTTGAATTTCCAGTAATCAAAGGCATAAGAGCCATTAAGCCAGTTCACTTCATTGCAGACTTTGAAGACTAATTAACATAAAAAATACGTGTTTTTTTCTGGGTTTTTTTGCCGCATATTACAATTTGGAATGTTTTCTTTCTAAATTCATCAGATTAAATTAAAAAAGATCATTTTATTTTTTTTACCCTCAGTAGCGTTTGTCATGGAATGACCCTCGTATGTAATGTGGATACATACATATTCTTATTTTCTAATAATCTGTGTGTGAATTAACATAAGTCTTTTTAATTTAGTGTATTTTATCCTAACTTAATAATATAAATGCGAAAGTAACTCTGTCCGTCTATCTCGCTAAAACTACTGAACCAATTTAAATGAAATTTGGTACTCAGATAGTCTAAACTTTAGACTTTAAAGCCTGAGAAAGGACATAGGCTACTTTTTATTCCGGGAATATAGTAGTTTTCTCGGGATATAAAGTAGCTCCTCGCGGTTTCACCCGCGTGGGTATGCTTCTTAAACAATCTTCTCTTCACTTATATAAATAATTATACAATCATTGCGACTGAAACTGGATGATACCAACTCACCAGTGATTTCAGTCTTCTTTGGCTTCATGAGCTGCCCCATCATGGACATGATGTCGTGTCCGCCTTGTGGCCGCGCGTTGGCGCAGTCGAGGTCGTGCAGGGTCACATCTTGCACAACCTCTTTCTTCTTGTGCACATCACCTTTAGGTAGGGGCACGTATTCCTCTGCCTGTCAAATAAAATAAAAATATTTATATAAGGAAACTTGAACATGGAAAAGATGATTATTGTGTTTACAAGTGAAAAATTTTAGAAGTATTTTTTTGTGTATAAATGAAAAAAGATTAGTAAAACGTGCTTTGCAAATTATATTATTATTGCTTGTCCTATACAAACTAACTTTTGCTTTTTAAGACATTAACTGTTCAAGCATATATTTAGTATGCAGTACACAGAACTCAAAAATGTATATTGAAAAGTGAAAACTCACCTCTAAGTCAAACTCAGTGGCAAATGTATCACTCCTGCCCTGACGTTTCACTGCTCCAGAGTTAGCTTCAATATAAATAACATCACCAACTTCCACCTTCTCCTTCTGCAGTGACTCATATATAGTGGGGTCAAGTTTCAGTTGTTTTGTTCCTTTAGCTGTCTTCAATCCAATGATAACATGTGATACTGTTTTACCATATCCTGGAAAGAGATAAATATTTAAAGATGCACAGAAACATGAGAACAACTAAGGAGTATAGTATAGCACATTAAGGTGTTGGTCAAAAATTGAAACCTTTCACATATGTAAAAATAAAACAATTAAACTTACCACCAGCAGGATTTTCAGTTTCAACAGGTGTCATCTCTGTCACTTCACCTTCATACACCTCTTTGGTCTCACGGATCCGAAGTCCTATGGCACGACGAAAGTTCTCCATCAACACTTCAGTCTTCTTGATCTCTGTGCTGTATACTTCACTACCAACCATAGGGCAGAATGGCACCTAGAAGATAAAAAAAATATGTTTCAAATGCCAAGTCTTATTTACACCCATGTTGGATAACCAGATTTATTAAGTTCTATTCAAAATTGTAAGTAAAAAAACTCATATGTATACAAGTAAATAGCACCACCTAATTTTATGAGTATTCAATACAAATATAACATGTAATACTCAGTATAAAAAAACTTAAATATAAATATCAAGTAACTATGATACTTATGATATTATAGCTCTATACCTACAGTTAAATTGTTTATGAGATAGTAGATATGCTCACCATAAATCATTTGGACAAGTAAACTACGGTGTATTTTGGAGCAAATACATTCATTTGTTTTAACTTACTTTGTTTCCGAGTTCTTGTGCAATAGCCAATGCAATGGCAGTCTTGCCGGTGCCTGGTGGTCCAGCGAGCAACAATGCCCGACCAGCCATTTTCTTGCTTCTTATCATATCCACGACTATACCGGCAGCCTATGAACATCACAGTTTTGAGTATAGTATAAATAAATCAATGAAATATATAATTTGTAGCACATTCATTGCCTTGCCTAAGTTGTCTACATTAATATTATAAAGCTGAAGTGTTTTTTGTTTGTTAGGTTGGTTGAACATGCTAATCTCAGAAACTACAGATTGATTTAAAAAAAAATTTCAGTGTTATATAGCCCATTAATCGAGGCAGGTTATAGGCTATATTCTATACCTGTATTCCTTCGGGAAAGGGAACGCGGATGAAATCTCAGGGCGGAAGCTAGTCTCAAACTGGGGTAACAACTATTATCAATACTTTTAAACTCAGATAGCCAATATAACAATCTTCTGAATCATTCATAAGTGTCTGTATGGGCTATTGGATAAAATTATTTTCTTTTTTGTTTTGTTTCTATCCCGTTGATGTTTCCGAGTCAATCTCTGAACAAAGGCAATATTTCAGTAGCATAAGTGTAAGCATTATACAGTAAGCATATTCCTGGGCGATAGAGGTTATTTATATTCATTTAGAGGGCTCAATTTATAGTTAGCAAACAGCATACATTGATTTCGATGATACATGTATTTGTATCTATTTCTGAATTGAATTTAATCTCTTAAACGGAGGGGTGTTGCCAAGGGTACCGATATAGAAATAAAGGTATAATCAAGATTATGGATGAAGATAAATTTATAGGACCAAACGCTCCATGGCAACCATAAAATTATAACCTCAAAATTTGATCAATAACTATTTTGCTACTCAAGTTGATCTTTTTCATAGGAACTTAATACAATATAGTTATTTAAATAAAAAAAAACATTTTAGTACGAAAATGGTACCTCTCTTGCAGATTCCTGGCCCACGAGACCGGCTGCCATCTGTATTGGCACACCATTTTCATCAAGGCCCAAGCCTTTGATATGACTATGTGCTGATATTCTTTGGGTTTTCGCAGTACTCTTTACTTCTTCGATTTTCATGATTCTGCGTAATTATTTAATTACAGTTTACAATAGTAGTATTCCGCACTACGCACCGCTAACAAACACAACAAAATATTGAATGAGCAACAATTAATCAATAGATGATGAGTGAAATAAAATTCGAATGAAAAGAGCGAAGGAACCACAGACTCTCCACCCAGTGCTCCCATTTCAGCATCGAGTGTAGTAGCTAAGGGCCGTACAGTAGTACTGTAGTTATGTTACATCTAATAAAGCGTTTAGTACCAAACAGTCGACTGACTAATCTGCTTTACAACATACAACCCTATTTTATCTGTCTAACTAAAGGTAATGTCACTTGTCAAACTTTTGATGCCATTTTTCTGTGCATTCGCTGTCGCTTGTGTTACATACGGTAGAAAATAAAATATTTTCGAAGCAATTTTAGTTTATTAAATAAACATTCTTCCTCACAAGACTATCATTTTTACATTATCTTCATATTCAAAGCGTAAAAACTGAGATATAAATAGACTATGCGGTAAATATTAGCCTCGAAAGTACAGCAAATCAACAAGAATGGCTCAGATGGAGTATACACCGCAGAACCTGGAGTATGCAGTGTCTGTCTTCTACAATGGTGAGCAAGCTGACCGAGCCAGGGCCCATGCTTGGCTCACGGCAGCTCAGAGGGTTCCAGAAGCCTGGAATTTCGTTTGGGAACTGCTACAACCAACTAAGGTAAAACATATCTCTATTTAAGGATTATGACTTCCATTTTTGGACATATTTATGCCCTGGTAAAAGCATAATGAATTTAGCTAAGATTTGTAAATTGTTATGAATTAATAATTCCCGTGGAAAACATTTATCCTAACTTAAAGCAAGAATATCAATTTATTATTAATGTATCTGTACCTATTATAAGTAAATGGTAATTTATCTATTGTTTTTAAATTAATCAACAGTCACTGCCTTTTTTAATCATGGTGAAATATAGAGCATTATGATAAAATGAAGCTTACATTATGAGTGTAAGTACCTTGAGTAATAATATATATTTTTCATCCTATGAACAATAGCAATAGAATGCTTACTTAATGCAGTTGTGTTATAAATAACATTCCTAATGAGGCCTTAAGGTACTTCCTCATTTCACAGTAATAAATCAATGCTCTTAGCAGCTTTGTGACTGTGTTTCATACCATGGTATGTACATAACCAAATTATGATTCTCTTTCCAGGGAACTGAAATCCAATTCTATGCTGCAACTACATTGCACACAAAGATTCTGAGATGTTGGAATGAAGTACCACCAGAGAGTCACAATGAACTGAAGGAGAAAATCCTCCAAGCTGTATTTACTTACTCTAAAGGACCTAAAATAGTGACTAACAGATTATGTATCAGTGTAAGTTTTTATAATTAAACATACAAGTAAAAGCAGAAATATCATTATTATGATATTACATCATCTAGCTATGCAACCTTCTGAATGAAGCACTAGACTCTAGTGCTTAGAAGCTCTACTTTAGTGACTTGAGTCAATGTTTCATAAATGGCTCTGAAGGCCTATTTGAATGAATAAATATATTTAATTTCATAAGAATAAGAAAATTGTTGTCGTTTATGATTTATAAAATCTTGTTTATATATTTTTTCAGTTGGCAGCATTTATCCTGCAACAGGGTACAGTAGATTTGGCAACAATACTAAGGCCATTATCTGCTGTAGAGAATACAACTTTACTTCTAGAAGTATTAACTGTGATACCAGAAGAAGTAAGTTAGAGGAAAATGGTGATAATTTTTTATTTTTTGATAAAAATACTATTGACATTGCAAGACTATTGATATACAAAAATTTATAGAAAGCTAAATAAAAAGTAAATCTTCCAGCTGATAATACCAATATCTATATTTTTTTCAGTATAATAGTATGACAATGGGCTCAGTTCTTCGGAACAAGAACCGGACAGCTTTACAGTTAGCATGCCCTGCTGTTTTAGATGATATGCTGAGATATTTGAACACTGTTTACAAGTGAGTTAAAAATTGAATTTTATTTATATATGAAATGAGATACTGTAACCAAGTGTACAAATATATACTTCTAAGCATATTTTGATGTTGATAAGTAATAATGTGTCAACCCACAAAAAGTCGAATACATATGTTTTGATATATTTTTATAATGCATCGCATATTTAACATTCTACAAAAGTGTTTCAGATCATCTAAAACATACAATAACATAAAAAATTACTTTATATTATACAAAAAGTTGTTAATCATATAGACATTATTATCTTTAAAGGCACATTTTCTCAAAACCAAGCTTGCAAGCTGCAAGTCAAAATAGGTTTGGCTCTGTCTTACTGTGATACTAATTATTTGTTTTATTATTCTATAGTGACTACAGTAAAGAAGCGCCATCAGAAGAATTAATGGTATCATGGATGACGGCGGCAACATGCGCCTGCAGTTGGCTCACGCTTGGCGGCGAGGAGGCATTGGAGCAAAGTAATGTGTCACTGCCAGATAGAATGCCGCTGTGTCGCGCGTTGCTTACCGTCGTCCATGTACTGTATAGGTAAGTTATTCCGCAAAAATCACATTTTATCGTCAATAAATGTACGTTAATATATATATATAGGACTGAAAATAAAAAACAATTTGAATTTAGAAACACAAAGCACCTAGCCAGTATTATGTATTTTAAGGAGTGTTATCCTTTCCTTATTTAACAATTCAATTAACCATATTTAAAAATGATTGTACGTTTATGTAATATTTTATAAACGCCGGTCCGTACATCGTGAGTTTGAAAAACTTACATAAGTACTTATTCACACCATTGTCTTTCTGTCACATCATCACTGTCAGAGTCGCTAACCACAAAGCCAATCGGCTGTCAAAACCCTCTCGTTGTTAGGGGAGGCTCCAGGTCCTCAGTGGGATATATGAGCTGATGATGATGATAATGGTCTGTCTGTCTGAACGCGATGGACACAAAAACTACTAAACAGATTTTCATGCGGTTTTCACCAAATTACGGAGTATTTCATGGGGAAAGTTTTTATGTATAATACATCAATTTGGACCCGGTAGGTGGCGCTGATGGGCAGAACGAAGTCTGCCGGCTCTGCTAGTTATTAATATATTTATTTTAATTGACAGCCCGGTTGGCTTTGTGGTTAGTGACCCTGACTCTCAAGCCGCGGGTCGTGGGTTCGAATCCCACCCAGGACAAACATGTGTATGCATGAATATGTCTGTTTGTCCTGTGTCTAGATGTAAATATCTATATAAGTATGTATTTAAAAATAGTATATGTAGTATATCAGCTATCTGATTACCATATCACAAGCTCTGCTTAGTTTGGAATCAGATTGGCCGTGTGTGATAAATGTCCCAGGATATTTATTTATTTAAAATTATTGCAGTAGTGTAGAAGCAGTAAGTGACACGGCCCTAGAGGCGTGCGAGGCGAGCCTAGCGTGCGTGCGTGCGGCTGGCGCGGCCGGCGCGGCGGGGACGGGCGGCCGGCAGCCCGCCGCCGCGCTGCAGCTGCTCGCCAACCTCGCCAGCCTCGCCGCACCCATCATGCATAGGGATAACGTGCCCAATTCTATCAACGAGGTACTGTAACGATCACATTGGGTTACTGCATGTGGATTGTTATGTTTCTAACAAATAAAATTTTAAATTTTGTACTAAATAATTTGGTTGATATTAACGTTATTTTATTCGCTTTTAGATCTCGTCTCATCTTTATTAATAGAAATTAATTTTGTTTTACAGTTGAATAAGGAATTTCCTTCTTTTGCAGTAAATAATATACCAAAAAATCGTGTCCATACATTTGATGTGTTTTATTTATTATTATTTTTTGTATGTATATGTTATGTACGTTTTTTTTAATATTACTACAAAAAGTAAGAAATTCTTTATCTAAAACATAAATAAAGGTCACCATTTTCTGTCCCAATTATTTATATCGTGTAAATATAGGCTTTAATATTACCAATAACATTGAAAGGCATATTTGTTCTAACATTAATTATGATTTAAGTTCGGATTTTTAATCCCCTCAGGAGCTTCTATCAGCATTAGTGACGTGCTGCGTAGCTCTTGGAGAGACGCACACGCACGCCCTCGTCACAGCTGCGGAGAGCTCGGACACTACGGAGGCGGTGTGCGGCGCGAGACAACTGCTAGAGCTGTTGTTGGCCGCACAAGCTGCACCGGGACACTATCCGCTACACGAAATGCGATCAAACTTGGTGTTCGGCTTCTGGTATACGTTGCAGGTAAAGGATTCTTTACGGTATTATTCTTATTCTAATCTGATTATTTTATTACCATGATATGTGGCCTTGTTTTGTGTAGGACCAGATTACAATGTGTACAGAAAGACTCTGGATAATATAATAATGTATTATATATTTGTCCATCAGTTTGACAGCATTTTGATGATGGTAAGACATGTGGCAAATGGCATTTCTATCTTTAAACTGTATTAAAGCGACAAATTCTAGCAGATTGGTGTGTGTCTAAATTAGCCAAATTCCTCCACACTGCGTAAACAAGTAACTAACACCCAACCGCCCAAGTTTTAGCTTTTATTGAATTCAATAAGATTAACATAACATTCCAAATGATGTCCAAAAACCTTTAAAATAAGGTTAAATTTCCAGGATGAAGTGTTACATCTAATGGATAGAACGCACGACATAAGCCCGGTATGGCGGGAGGTATTCTCAAGGCTGTTAGCGGCGCTGGTCACCAAGTCGGAGGCGGCCGCTGACTCTGCACTTTCTAAAGATGACCTTGAACTGCTTCGATGCTATCGACAGGATATCGCCGATACTGTGGTAAGTCAACTTTAATACATATTGCCATTTTTTTTTAATGTGACATGATATTTATTTTTGATTGAGTCAATGGCGATGTACAATATTTACTCGAAGATTTCCTAAAGACAAGTATAACTGATTAATTTTCACATATTCGCGAGGAGATTAGGAGACAAAATTATTTTGGTTTTTTTTTTCCATTTAATATTTTCTATTTCGTGATTTTTTTTTTATACCACTAAGGTGACAAACAAGCATACGCTCCCACCAGATGGGAAGTGGTTACGGTAGCCATGAACGGTTCCAATACCAGGGGCATACTATTATTTAGGCTGTAATCCTTCCAAAATAATATTAGGATGTTTGTGTTGGGTGTTAACAGATGTACTGTTTCGGCATCCTCGGCGAGTGGTGCTGGTCCACAGTGGAGGCGGAGTTCACCGCGGCGCAGACGGAGGCTCGACGCGAGGCGGCGCTGCACATATTCCTCGCGCTGACCGACGCCACCACGCCCGAGCGAGGCCCGGACAGCTTGTTCCGAATGCTGCAACATGCCGTCGATATCGCCAACACAGCCAGCAATAAGAGGATACTTAACACTGCGCTCGAATGTCTCGGTGAGTTGTTGCAATATAGTTTACACGAAAAATAATATGTATTTACATAACTAGCTCCCCACTGTTAGATCAGCGTTCCTTGTTGACTTTCAATTTTTCCAGAAGATAAGAAAGAATAAATCATATAAAATTTTAAATAAAATATAGAAGTTCTCTAATAAAGTTCGGAAGGTTGGTTCGGAAGTCGATTTCCAACTGAAAAATATCAGCGCAAAATTAAAATTTTTATATAAGGTTAAGATATTAACAACAATACAATATATTTGTTTTATTACAATGTGAAACTTATACTGCTAAAAATACATTATCTAATACCAGGTGGGTACGCATCATGGCTGAGCACAGTACAGGGGCCAAGGTCAGCGGCGCTGGGTCGGGAATGCGTGCGAGCCGCGGGTTCAGCGCTGCAGCGCTGCACCGTCCCCGCTGCGTTCGCGCTCAGGAAACTGTGCTCCGACTGCAGCGCTCCAGCCGCTGCGCTCGCCGGGGACATTGTCAGCGCGGCACAGGTACACACATGCCTTATATCAAGTAGTTTTAATATCCTATGGTAAATTGCAAATAATGTTCGCAAGATTAAGAGTTAATAGTTTATTGGTCACAAATTCTTTTAACAATTATGTGTTTTTTCTACACATCCAATGTACTTTGATAGTGAGTACAAAGCGAATACTTTGACTTGATAGCTAATAAGTTTCATATAATGTGTTACTTTTAAATGGATGCTGGTAACCAATAATGTGTTAACGCTCATAAACTTGGTTTTGAGAAAATGGCGCATTGATATTGTCTATGTGATTTACGATTTTTTGTATGATATAAATCCATTTTTATGTTTTAGTTGACTTGGAACACTTGTAGAATGTTAAATACGTATTGCATTATAAAAATATATCAAAATCTTTGTTTTTGACTTTTTGTGGGTCGACACATTATTACTTATCAACATCCAAATGTATACTTATATAATATATTAATATCCAAATATATTTGTGCACACAAATGTTGAAGTTTGTATGTACAAATATGGGTCTATTTTTAATTTAGTTATGTATCGAGGGGTCCTGCCCTTGATACATTATTATTCCATTAATCTAAGAACATTACGGTAACGTGTCGGTGCTATGTACTAGAGCGGTGCAGGCCGGAGGGACGCGTGGGTTCGTCGACAGCTAGTGGGCGCCGCGGGGGCAGCGCTGGCCTTCGCCGAGCGGGACGTGGCCGCGCCGCTGCTGGCCGGCCTGGCCGCCTCGCTGCGGGACGACCTTGCCGCTATGGTGAGAGCTATACACTGTCTACCCTCGATAATAATATAAAGTAGAACCCCATAGGTTCTTCAAAAATAAATAACCTAGAATATTTTTCACACAGCCGTGGTGGCTAAGTTGGAAATGCACAAACTCACGATCACGAGGGTGCATGTTTAAATCCCTGGCCCGTACCTCTGAGTTTATAAAAAACTTATGTACGGATTTCCACCACTGGCTTCGGTGAAGGAAGGAAAACATCGTGAGGAAACCTGCATGCCTGAGATGTCACAATCAAAAGCATCCGAAATCCGACAATCCGCACTAGGCCCGCGTGGTGGACTATGGCCTAAAAAACCCCCTCGATGTTAGGGGAGGCTCGATATAGACCAGCTCAGCCTATGCTGTTGAAAACAACAGCGCTGATTTTCAGTTTACTACATATACTACTTATTTCGGTCCATAATGTCATATACTGGTAGGATTTGAAAACATATTTCAGTGTTAGATAGCCCATTTATCGTGGGTACTACGCGGGTGAAATAGTCGAAGCTAGTTTATAACATTGAATTGTTTTCATGTACAGGCGTTAGAGCCATCTCGTCCGTCGCCAACGGGTGCAGCGGCGTGTGCGGCGGCGCTCATGGCCGCACTAGTCCCGCGCCCCGACCTCGCCTCGCAGCTGTTCCGTACCCTCGCACCTGCGCTGCCGCCCTTCGCAGACCATCAGCCGCTTGTCGATGTTAGTACAAAACTACTGTCATTACCATTTATATATAAGCGCGGTATTAATTAAATATATACTTTTTCAGTAAAGAAATAGCGTGCAAATATTGTAAGAGCAGTTAAACTAACACTCGGTTTGGATGGTTGCTTTTGTTAAGAGCTAAGTGTCGGTAATTGACTCAAATACTTTAATTGATGTTTTATATGATCAGATTATAGCTCGTTTAGCTCGCGCTGAAAATGTTATTCTGTTTTAATCAAATCATTGTTATGTTGATCGAAGTTTGATGTTTTAAATGCCGATTTATAAAACCTTTTTCTTATGTTAATAAAGGTTATTTTTGTTTGTAGCCGATGTTCCAAATCCTGCAACAAACGATGTCGACACTAATGGGTGACTGCATGCCGCTAGTGTCGGAGATCGCTCAGCTCACGGTGACGGGGTTCAACTGCCATCCCTGTGCGGCGGGGCTGGACGTCGTTAAACTTGTACGTATGTTACTATTCAAATATCGGTATTTTCAAGACATATTTTCAACTTAAAATTTTTGAGCCGTAGTTAAAATCGTAGTTATCGGCTCCAAAATTCATTATCATGTCACATTGTTTGCTATTAGTGCGTTAATATTAAGCTCATAAAACGAGTTTTATATTATTAATTTTTAATCGATCGTTATTGGACACAAACTACTACTTCATATTTAACTACTACCTACACACTCACAATATAATAAAGCATCACTTCATCCACTTCCAACTTTCGAATCACAACATTTATCCGGCTCGAAGGACCAAAAAAATATTTTTTTATTTGCAGCTAGTACTAGTGATAGGTAGCGACTGGGAAGGAACCCGTGGGGTCCTCCACACTAGTGTATCATGCAGTGCGCGCCGCCTCACCGCCGACCCCTCCGCGTGCAGCGACCTCACCGAGGCACTGTTCGCCCTCCTCAACACTATAACTAAGAAGAAACCTCACTATATAGACTGGATCGAGGACCTGCTGCCGGATCTGGTGGAGTTAGGTAATGAAGACTTTTTATATTTCAATATTAAATGGTAATTTTATGATACATAATGAGTTTTGTCATCTGGCATAATTAAATGACCAGTGAAAGATAGATAGAAATATTTGCATTGAATGTGTGTGAACATAGGTATGTCTATATGTGTATAACAGGTCTATATTGAGATGTTTTTCAATATATTCTTGTTCAATTTTCAGACAATTAATTTATATGTTATCATACTTTGGTCACCACCTTTTTTTATTTATTTCTTTATTACGGTACACCAACAACATATATACAGAGCACATTAAAGGATACAGATATAAAGTTATACAATCAAGTACATACATAAATAACAGGTGTACATTACCTTACACAGGGACACATTAACAATGTAGGTAGGGCACGAAAAAGCATAGAGAAAACACAAATAATAAAAAAGAAAATACCTGAAGTTTAAGTCAAATGATACTATATACCAATTATGATGTTTATAATTATACATAAAACAAAGTACTTATAAGTAAATATATGTATCTTAAAAGAAGCAACAACAAAATACCAAAGTTCTTAATCGAAAGCAACTAGTTGCGCACCGGCCCTGAAAGATACTTTAGAATCTATGACTACACCTAGGTCTCTGACTTCGTCCACTTCTAGTATTTGCTCACTGTTTAAGAAGTAAGGAGACATATGATATTTATTTTTTTCGTAATTTTTATGTTCATACATTGTTACGAGAATTGATTGTCTTAAAGATCTTCATATCATCAGCGTACAAACAATAAATAGTTACTATTCCTTACATGATTACCTATGTCATTTAAAAATAAAACAAATGAGAGCCCTGTGGTACACCTGTTGTTGAAATGTATTTATCAGATACGTGTCCTCTGACTACAACGTGTTGGGGTCAGTCAGTTAAATAAGATGTAATCCACTGCAACAGCTCACCGTTTACACCGTATGCCCGTTCTAGTTTGCTTATCAATCTATATCTATACTAATATTATAAAGAGGAAAGATTTGTTTGTTTGTTTGTTTGTAATGAATAGGCTCCGAAACTACTGGACCGATTTTAAAAATTCTTTCACCTTTGGAAAGCTACATTATCCCCGAGTAACATAGGCTATATTTTATCCCTGTATTCCCACGGGAACGGGAACTACGCGGGTAAAACCGCGCGGGGGCAGCTAGTATATGATAATTAACTTTGTCAAAGGCGCTAGAAAAGTCCGTATTAACTGAAACGACTTGAAGGCCCTTATCCAAGGAATCGGCTAAGAAGCTCACATAAATTAAAAAGATTAATCACAACAGATTTCCTAGTGCAAAATCCATGCTGTTTCACAGTAACCGAGCTCAATGTATGGTTTGTTATAATTGCACAAATCATTGATTCAAATAATTTATAAAAGACTGATAAAATGGATAAAGGTTTATAACTTTTAACGTTATCAATGTTACCCTTTTTGTATATGGGGAGAATTGGAGCTTTTTTCCCAAAGACATTATAAGGGGAGAAACTTTTACTATGAAATCCGAGTCAACCAAAATTTGCGGTTATTTGGAACATAAGATACATTCGATGTTGTTGATCCCGTATTTTTAACTCGAAAGTCTTGAATAAAAGCCTCTTGATTTTTTCCTTTAAAATACTGAAAGGTTTATTTAAAAGATCAAATCATTTGGATATAAAGAAACCATAGCACGATTTACATATCACGCAGCGCCATCTAGTGACAGTAATAGAGTAGTAATATTTTCTTGAGAATCATCAAATCGAAATTATTGTAAATTTATTAATATTGAAATGAAACGAATTGATTTCGCGTGAAATAGTTTCTTTGGGCTAACTTTAACCCACGACTTCGTCTACGTAGAAGGTTAGTATCTCGCAGGGCTAACTGGTGCCACCGGCCTCGCGCCCTCGCCCGCGCGCTGTACGCGGTAATTATTTGCTGCTATGGTATTTTAAATTTGCGATATCACCTAAGATACCATTGAAATCGATGATGTAAAAGGCAATTTTGTTTTAAATTAAATACTTGTGATGAATAGCGTATTTATTTGGATAAGGATTAATATAATCTTTATAAAAAAACCTTCACAAATAATGCTTTATTTTAAAACAAATTTGGTTAGTATAAAAATAATCAGTCTATCTTTATGAATTATTAAACTATAATTATTTACCTATCAAGTCAACATTTATTATTTTAAATGTGATCATTCAACATTCATTAATATTTAATCAAAAACAAAAACATACATGTCCCTTATTACCCCTAGCCTTTTGGGGTAAATACGGACCAGTGCTGGGTTAATTGCGGACTATTGCGGATTTTTTTTTCTACTCGTTTTGTACGAGTAGGTTTTAGAGTTTGTACTTGTAGTAAATGGAAAAGGAGACGGACAAGTTTCACCTGTTGTACTTTGTTTTACACCAGTATTTACTCTCGACCGTTTGTCCTCAATTGCCCCAAACGAGTTAAAAAAACTAAAACTAAAAAATTTTTAGGTTACCAAAATTTATCAAGGCAAATTGTTGTTCTGTTTATTCATCATTAGCATCGCAATCGACAGAAAAGATTACTTTTTCACTAACACTTATTCATGTTGAATTACACTCAAAATAGGAAATACCAAAAATTACATCAAAATAACAAGAAATGTTAAACTTCAATGACCTTGAAACGAGTGCGCCGTCTGTCGGAAATGTTTGGTGGGCACTAAAGATGGCGGAATGTAACGCGTGATCGTAGTTCTGGGATGCTGGCGGCAGGGATAGAGTAGATTAATGTAAATCCGTATTTACCCCGCGTCCGTAATTCGCCCACCTTCCCCTAATCGTCGCGACTACCAACCGGCTCAAACGATTTAGGTCGAGAAAACCTTAAGGTCAATAACCTATATGTGTAATATATTTGTTGTGCAGCGTGCCGGTGCGTGCAAGTGTGGGAGGCGGGTGCGGCGCGCGCGGCTTGTGCGTGGGCGGCGGCGCTGGCGGGCGCGCGGCCGCTCGCGCTGCAGCCCCGGGCGCCCGCGCTCACCGCCGCCGCGCTGCTCTGCATCGGTAACTATACAACTAGTGTGTGGTGCAGCGTGCCGGTGCGTGCAGGTGTGCGAGCATACGGTCCTGATGGGAAACTGTTACCGTAGCCTATGGACGCTTGCAACACCTGGGTCGTCACTCGCGCGTTATCGACCCTGTAAAAATCTCGTCACTCCCAAGTGTAAATGTTTGTGATGTTAGATAAATGATTGTTACACGTAACATAGGATAATGTTATTTTTAAACGAGGGCCAAATCGTGGGTGACTGTTGCTAAATCTAAGACCCGACTCGACATCATACGGATGTAATTTACTTTAAGTAATGAAAATCACAGATGGTTGTTATTTTTACAGTTGAAACCTTGTAAACTACCCAAACTTCCGGAATGCTGGATAATTACGATAATTTCATGAATCCATTTCATCATTTAAAAATATACCGCAGAACATATAACCTCCCTTTTTAACTATGTAGATCCATATGATGTGTATATTCCGTTAAATAAATGCATATGAAATGTGTATATTCGGCCAAATACTAGATGTATAAGAGCCATGTATGTTGTACCAGGCGGCGCGACACCGCGCAACCAGATCGAGCCGCTGGCGGAGTTACTGCTGGCGCTGAACCGCGCGGCGTGGCGTGACGCGGGGACGGGGGTTGGCGCGGGGTCGGGGGTTGGTTCGGGGTCGGGCGCGGGGCTGGCGGGTTGGTTACGCCTCGCCCTCGCCGCGCCCGCCTTCCCCACACCGCACGCCACAGACGCCCACAAACAACACTTCATCGCAGCTGTCGTCAAGTCAGTAGACTTTACATTACGTCATCTGAGACTGGTTAACTTGTCTGGGGGGGATTTTCTGAATTATATTAGGTTTTTGATAGTGACGTTTTTCTTAAATTATTAATATTTAATAATATTTAACTTCTTACCTCCTACCTAAATTTAATTGAGTCATTTTTGTGTTACATAAATTATACCAACGGTCTGTTTTTATCTAAATAAACAACTAAAATACAAAATAAAACCCGCAACTGTAACTGTAATAGATAATGATCTGATACTTGAGCGGATTGCGGGTCTAAGCACTTAAGCAATAATAAAATTTGCTATAAAAATAAAGTAGAAGTGTAGTCCGTAAAGGGCCTATTTTATTGCATTGCAAAAAAAGGATTATACGTACGCTCGTAGGGCTATGGTTGTTTATTGTAAGCTAATATTTTCACCATCAATTGAAAATTCTTATATTGTTACAGAGAAAAGAGCAGTAAAAGAAGATTACTAGAAGCTGTGCAAGAATTCTCACTAGTATGCAGAGGACTTGTTGGTACAGAGTATGCGCGGCAAACGGTCGCTTCCAAGTTACTAGTTGCTTAACTATTGAAAATATTGTATGTATTAGGTACATAATATTTATTTTGTCCTACTCGTAAAGCTTGTGTACATAAGAATCATAGAATTGTGTTAAATTATGAATAGTATTTTAACGAACGTATGTGATAAAAACGATCATTTTCACCATTCGCTGTAAATTTAAACGCATCAATCAACATGTTAATTATATTTTATTTATTGCCTAAGTCTCAGCCTTCATAATTAATGTTAGTCCCATAAAATCGCAGGTTATTATATTATTGTGCTTTATGAATTCATCGGCCAGACTTTCAGATCATATTTAATTTTAGGATAATGGGAATAAAGCTCAAATTCCACATGACTTTTTGTTGATCTTTCAAAACTACAATATTGGATACATGTGTATTCAGAACTTATTGAATGAGATAACAAATAATTTATTTTTAGAAATCAAACTGTACATATGTGGTTTTTATGTATATTTTTATTGTACATAGACATTAGTGAAATTGTTATTTAATCATTAGGATTTCATATAGAATAAAATAGCAATATGAAATTAATAACGTTTTATTTTACTTATCTTCAAACAATATCATGCTTGATTTTGCCATTATTTTTACAGACAGTTAATGAAGTACATACATAACATGCTAATATACCATATAACAAAGAAATATACAACGACATACTAGCCCATTAAAACATTTCGTTCAACTTATTTCAATGGATATTACCGAAGCCCCAATGTCACACATTACTCATTATTTAATCAGCTCCACAGGCTTTTGAAAATGTTACATCGACTTTCATTATAATATGATTGAAACGAATGTATTAATGGTACTCTTTAAGATACTCTAAAATTTTGATATCATAAGACAATTAATATGAGTTCCAAATCAGAAAAGTAGAAACACCATAAAACTATTTATTACCTATGAGACATTTAAATATGAATAAATACAACATTATTAAGGCAAAGGGACACAAAGTACACATAAATGATAAATGTACATCTGTGAGAGGAGAGGGGAGGTGCCCTGATGAGCCCCACCTTACTCTCTTATGAACTGGAATTGGTAGCAATATATATTTTTTATTAAGCATTTTTTGTATTCGGGGATTCTGTACATTAATAATACTACCATACTGGTTAAATAGACAATAATATGAAAAGTTTAAGACAATGTAATAAATTGCAACAATGATTAAATATTTTAAGGAAATTCCCTATTCAAATCAGAAGGTTTATTATTCTAAAACCGTAATGTAAACAACCACTATAATTTTATATGTACAGCCAGTTAAACTTCTACAGAAAAATTATAAATACTTACAATACACTTATTAAAAAGTTTTAGAATATTTCACACAATTTTAAGTGAGCTTTAACCATAGAAGCAATCCAAAGAATACTTCTACAATAATAATATCCAAACACTGTTGTAATAAAATTCTCATTAATCAGCGAGAATTCTACAAAACATAATTTAAGCCACCTACACTATGCTGTGACAAATGGAAGATAATACAATCTTATTCAATTTTACTCAAAACAATCAAACTGTGTCTATATATTACTATATTAAAATACGTATTCTTAGATTTAAAGTCTTTATGTTATCGGCCTGTTGTCTGAAATTAAGAACTACCTTCAACTTTCACTTCGTAATATTCATTGCACTTGTTATTCCATTAAACACACTTTAGACTTAATTTTCAAGTTTCAGAAACAGTCTTATTACAAAAATGAGTCCAGCTCTTATGTTTGTCACTAACACCCACGATATTAAATAGTTACTCGGGATACAACAAAGCGGCTTGACTCAATAAAACGTCCCAACGCTGAACTCTGCGTTCACGTTTGGTTGCACGAACGGCTTCCAAGAAAGTCCGCGTGCAGTTTCTTTCGGATCAGGAATCCGATTCTTCTCTCGGTACGGGGGCGGGCTCGCATTCTGTGATCTCGAGATCGAATTCAAAGTATTTTTCTGGTTCTGAATGTCTGGTCTTAAATCTGAGGAAGTTTAGCGCTTGGTCAACGGTAAGGTGGAAGCAGTCCTGAAGGCTCACGTTGAATGAAGAGCTTTCGAGGTCACTGTGGGTCGCCCGGGTGTACACCATGCGCCTCGAATGGTGTTCGCCATCAACGGTAACCTAAATAAAAAATATTTATTTAAATTACCACGATCTCACCGTAATGTATAGCTTTATATGTGGCCTGTGTAGGTATCATTTACCTCGTAAGTATAATTTTTGGCATTGCATTTAGGTCCGATATAAGCGACGTACACGATGACACCCCAGGAACGTATATCAACGTCGGCACGGAGGTGGAAGTACTCGTAGTGAGCGTTGATCACCCAGTTGACATGTTGCACCGTGTTCACCTTCAGGGAGAACGAGTTGCGTTGCCCCGAGCGGAGCATAGATTTGTGTTCACTCTGTAATTTTTTTATTTATAAAATAAAATTTATATTTTAATTATATATAATTTAATTTATATTATTAACCTTATTAGTTTATATATATATTTGTTGAATATAACAAATAATAAATACCCTGATATTTTTTTACACGATTGTCGCTACTTGTTGTATCTTGATTTAATTAGGTACACAATTTATGATATGGTTTAAGTGGTACTTGCGCGCCTCGCAGCAGTATGTATAGTGAGTGTAGTGTTGGGTAATAAAGTGTTGTGTAATATAGTGTTGTGTAGTATAGTGTAATGTAATATAGTGTTGTGTAGGATAGTGTAGTGTAATATAGTGTTGTGTAGTGTAATATAGTGTTGTGTAGTGTAATATAGAGTAGTGTAGTGTAGGTACCTCGAAGTGTTGCGGCAGGTGGTGGTGCGAGAGCGGGGTGCGGTCGCGGCAGGCGGGCGCGGGGCAGTGGTACTTGCGCGCCTCGCAGCAGTATGTATAGTGTAGTGTAGTGTAGTGTAGTGTAGGTACCTCGAAGTGTTGCGGCAGGTGGTGGTGCGAGAGCGGGGTGCGGTCGCGGCAGGCGGGCGCGGGGCAGTGGTACTTGCGCGCCTCGCAGCAGTATGTATAGTGTAGTGTAGTGTAGTGTAGTGTAGGTACCTCGAAGTGTTGCGGCAGGTGGTGGTGCGAGAGCGGGGTGCGGTCGCGGCAGGCGGGCGCGGGGCAGTGGTACTTGCGCGCCTCGCAGCAGTATGTATAGTGTAGTGTAGTGTAGTGTAGGTACCTCGAAGTGTTGCGGCAGGTGGTGGTGCGAGAGCGGGGTGCGGTCGCGGCAGGCGGGCGCGGGGCAGTGGTACTTGCGCGCCTCGCAGCAGTATGTATAGTGTAGTGTAGTGTAGGTACCTCGAAGTGTTGCGGCAGGTGGTGGTGCGAGAGCGGGGTGCGGTCGCGGCAGGCGGGCGCGGGTCAGTGGTACTTGCGCGCCTCGCAGCAGTATGTATAGTGTAGTGTAGTGTAGTGTAGGTACCTCGAAGTGTTGCGGCAGGTGGTGGTGCGAGAGCGGGGTGCGGTCGCGGCAGGCGGGCGCGGGGCAGTGGTACTTGCGCGCCTCGCAGCAGTATGTATAGTGTAGTGTAGTGTAGTGTAGGTACCTCGAAGTGTTGCGGCAGGTGGTGGTGCGAGAGCGGGGTGCGGTCGCGGCAGGCGGGCGCGGGGCAGTGGTACTTGCGCGCCTCGCAGCAGTATGTATAGTGTAGTGTAGTGTAGGTACCTCGAAGTGTTGCGGCAGGTGGTGGTGCGAGAGCGGGGTGCGGTCGCGGCAGGCGGGCGCGGGGCAGTGGTACTTGCGCGCCTCGCAGCAGTATGTATAGTGTAGTGTAGTGTAGTGTAGGTACCTCGAAGTGTTGCGGCAGGTGGTGGTGCGAGAGCGGGGTGCGGTCGCGGCAGGCGGGCGCGGGGCAGTGGTACTTGCGCGCCTCGCAGCAGTATGTATAGTGTAGTGTAGTGTAGTGTAGGTACCTCGAAGTGTTGCGGCAGGTGGTGGTGCGAGAGCGGGGTGCGGTCGCGGCAGGCGGGCGCGGGGCAGTGGTACTTGCGCGCCTCGCAGCAGTATGTATAGTGTAGTGTAGTGTAGTGTAGGTACCTCGAAGTGTTGCGGCAGGTGGTGGTGCGAGAGCGGGGTGCGGTCGCGGCAGGCGGGCGCGGGGCAGTGGTACTTGCGCGCCTCGCAGCAGTATGTATAGTGTAGTGTAGTGTAGTGTAGGTACCTCGAAGTGTTGCGGCAGGTGGTGGTGCGAGAGCGGGGTGCGGTCGCGGCAGGCGGGCGCGGGGCAGTGGTACTTGCGCGCCTCGCAGCAGTATGTATAGTGTAGTGTAGTGTAGTGTAGGTACCTCGAAGTGTTGCGGCAGGTGGTGGTGCGAGAGCGGGGTGCGGTCGCGGCAGGCGGGCGCGGGGCAGTGGTACTTGCGCGCCTCGCAGCAGTATGTATAGTGTAGTGTAGTGTAGTGTAGGTACCTCGAAGTGTTGCGGCAGGTGGTGGTGCGAGAGCGGGGTGCGGTCGCGGCAGGCGGGCGCGGGGCAGTGGTACTTGCGCGCCTCGCAGCTGGCCTCGTGCGGCGCGCGGCGGCGCAGGCGCACCTCGCGGCCGCAGCCGTGGCGGCACGGGTACCGCAGCAGCTCGGCCACGCCCTCCATGGCGCGGTTGCGCACGGACGAGAACGTGGTGCGGCACACGGGGCACGAGGCCAGCCGCGCGCGGCACCGGCTGCACACCAGGTGCCCGCGCCGGCACTGCGATATCGGCGGCTCCATCCACTCGAGGCACACGGGACACTCCAGCAGCCGGAGCAGACCCTGGGTAGTGTACCAACGTGATACATTACTTACATTACTGACTCTCGTAATGTTTTATATATTCGTCTTTTACGCGTGAAACTTTCAGGGTTCTCTGAAGACACCCCCGAAACCGATGAGATATAAAAGAAAAACGCATGAAGTGCGCATAAGGACCTAACCTCTATCCGGGTTAGAATGATGATAAGTTTTCTAAAAATATTACAATATTTAGAACATCGACTAAGTTACCATAATACAAACTGTGTTTGCCTAGTTTTTAAAATTAGCTGTCTTTGATGAACATCTTATGAATTTGATTTCAAAGATAGACAGCAGACCGAGCTCCAACATTGACGAGGTCCCATTCAAATGCTAGTTTATACACTATTTCCGCATTGGTGATAAACCAGGGTACATTGGATATAGTTCTTAGGATCATATTCTGCTGTCTTTGCAAAATTGAGAGTTGCTTGCACTACCCCATAGTTGTATCCCGGTTTGTATACAGGTTTTAGGATCGCCGTATATATGAGGAGTTTATTATCAATTGATAAATTTGCTGTTACTTCTCATAAGCCAGAAGATTTCTGTATTTAATATTGAGCTCCTCTCTTTTAGTTTTGATATGATGATGCCATATTAATCGACGATCAAGATATGGGCCCAGATGTTTTACATGATCTTGGTGAGGAAGGGTAGTATTATATAATTGTACCGGTGGACAGTTCTCTTTCTTCAACGTAAACGTAACCTGAACGGACTTGGTCGTGCTTATTTTATGCGTAGTCTTTTTAACCAGTTGGTGATTTCATCTAGACGTCTTTATAGGGTTTGTGACGCTATGTCGGGGTTTTTATGACATGCTAGTATCGCTGTGACGCCAGCAAAATTTGCGGTTGTGACACCATTTATCTCGGGAAGATCAGCAGTATACAAAGTATACAGAATCGGCCCCAGTGCTGTCCCCTGTGGGACTCCCGCTGTTATGGTGTAAAACCATCGAGCATGTAACCAATAGAGTAGCAATAGTGAGCCATTTGTTTAGCAACGCATCAATGATTTGTCACGTATAACTGGTATAACTAACAAACCACGCTCGAACTAAAACAGTACCCGACCAATAAGAGACCTGTGTGTACGACTTGACCTTGAGTCGGCCAATCAGAACACAGGGGCCGGCGCAGCGTTTTGGCGTATTTTGTTTTCTAACAAAACTGTTAACAGTTCCACTCTATTGGTTACATGCTCGATGTGTAAAACATAATGATTCCTCCTTCTTTGAGCTTTGAAATGAACGAAAATGATGTCAAAAACTAAGACGAGACTGAAAACTAATTTGAACAAAATACTTACTTGGTTGAATTCAGTAACTGTGGCTAGTTCCAAAATTTCTTCATCAGCTGAAAAGAAATTGAATTATTCAATGAGAAAACTTTTTTTTATTTAATTTATCCCACACATTTATATAATATGACTATTACCATCTGTTTTCCTCTTCACTCCTTGACGTGCTCCCCTACTGCCAGACGGACTAGCAGCATTGCCCTGAAATTATGCCTTAGATTAGATGGAAGTCCAATGAGTAATTTGTAGGCAAACTCCACTATAACTGCTCTTGGAGCAGCCCGACTGGGGTAGTACCTCCACCTTACAGAAGACCACAGCTAAATTGTAGTGTAGTGTTCCTTCTTAGTAATGTTGCAAAATTTTGATCAATCTTAAGTTAAGAAATACCTGTCTAAGTAAATCTAATATATACAATTCTCGTGTCTCGGTTTTTGTAATTAAATTCTTCCGAAATGACTTGACCGACTCTCATGAAATTTTGTGTACATATTCTATCATACCTATTTTTCATACCCCTAATTGGTCCCACCATTTATATAGATACCTCAGATGTGTTGGGAGTTTCTAGAGCGGTGGCTTCGTTGACAGCATCAGCACTTGGTTCAGCGTCATCGGGCGGGTCGATGTCAGCTGTCTCCGAGACAAGAGCCACGCTATCAGTCGAAGTGTCATGTGACGACACTATTACAAACAAATATCATATTTATTGAATTATTTCCAAAAACAATGAATGTAAGCATGTTTATAAATCTTTAAAACTGCAAACCTTCATCATTCTCTTGTATCACACTACTATTTTCTTGAGTTTGTGGGAATACTGGATTCGGAACTGACTGCGGTTGGTCATTCTCTGTACAAGAAAAAAACATGCATTGATTTTTTATATTATGACTATAGTATTGGCCAAGTAAGTAAGTAGTACCAAATTAGTCCTAAATATACCTATATTAGACACAGATGGCCCTTTACATCTTTATTTAGACAAATTTTTAACCACGGTCAAAACAATTTTATTACATCCTAACATTATAAATGCGAAAGTAACTCTGTCAGTCTGTCTGTCTGTCACGCTAAAACTACGAAACCGATTTGAATGAAATTTGATACATAGGTTAGAGCCTGAGAAAGGACATAGGCTAGTTTTATCCCGGGAAAATGGAGGATCTCCCGGGCAGGCGGGTGAAACCTTCTAATTGTTCAGTGTTCGCAACGTCACGAGCCGGTGGTAGGCTGAGCAGTTGGTTGCAGACGGGACGCGGCAGCCTGCTGCGGGACAGACTCGACGTGCGGTGCTCGGACGGATACAAGCTCGATGTCGACGCTACGGAAACAAATTTAGATTAAATCTTCAATATTCCTATTACTATTTATGTGGGTTAATTTTAGTGACCTACTAAATAGTGGGGCAAACGAACCGGTTATATAGGACTGTTACTTCATATTAACCGATACATAATGACCAGTTAAATGAGTTATAAAATTCACGTTGTTGGTTCTATGTAACAGTGAGTAGCGCAATTTCGTTAGCGTTACTTCCCCGTTTTTGCAACCTTTTTCATTGCTGATCCGCTTCTATTGGTTCTAGCGTGATGATAGCCTTCCTTGATCAATGGGCTATTTAAAGCTGAAATAATTTTTCAGTAGTTCCTGAAATTAGAGTGTTCAACCAAACAAACAAACTATCAGCTGTATAATATTATAAGGGACATACCGCTTCTAACGTACGGTGGAAGCGTGGAGAATGGTCGATTGTTAGACCGCCTGAAGTGTGCATTGGATCTGCCGACTCTGCCGGACACTGAAGAATTGAACAATGAATTCCTTGCCGTGACTGACGATGTACCTATAAAACCAATAAGATTTACAACATAATTGTATTAAAATTTATAAATCTTTCGAACTGCCATTGTTTTTTGCTATTGCCGAGTATAATTTGTCTGCTACAATTGTCAGCCAACCGGTCTGTATAGTTATAGTATAACTAACTGCCGCCCCGCGGTTTCACCCGCATAGTTGCCGTTCCCGTGATCACAGGGGTATCAAAAATAGATAGTAGGTAGCCGATTCTCAGACCTACTGAATATGCATATAGAATTTCATAAAAATCGGTCAAGCCGTTTCGGAGGAGTATGCTAACTAACATTGTGACACGAGAATCGTCACTAAATATTATAAAACAAAGTCGCTTTCCGCTGTCTGTCCCTATGCCTTTTTAATTCTTTAAAACTACGCAACGGAATTTGATGCGGTTTTTTTTAATAGATAGTGATTCAAGAGGAAGGTTTTTATATACAATACATGCAAAATATATATAAGATAACGTACGTCGCGACGACATCGCCTGCAGTATATGCTGTATGTCGGTCACGGAGCTGCGCGCGAGCGAGTTGGGGCGGTCGCGGTTCCGCTCGCGGTACTGGGACGCGCTGGAGGGCGGGATCGCCCGCAGCGAACTGAAGGAAATCGGCGCCTCCTGCACTCTGCTGGGATATTATTCATTATTATAATTAGTAGTCGCAATTTTAAGAGTATAAGTATCTTCAATGGCCTTGACGAAACCCCAGCAGTGTCAAAAAAAGCTTAGTCTTGTTGCAATTAAATTTATGTCTTTATATAAAATAATATTGATAGCTTATCACCACTCAGTGTCATTCTTTAATGACTTGTCGATATGAATGCATATGCGAAAACATGCTTACCTTAAAATAGGATTTGTCCTATTCAATGCTGACCAGAATAGATCTCTGTCCACCCTTGATTGATTTCTCCGCAGCGGAGTGGGCGCCGGCGCTGCAGGCGCTGTCGGCGGTGCAGGTGGTGCTGCAACATACACACCATTCCTTATTATCAAAAGGATATGTCCTTACCTAAACTTTTTGCAGATAAAGTTGATGCTTATAATGTGAATGGAAACTCGTATATAGAGATTTTATGTATCAGAGTAATGGTTTAGGTAGCTCATGAAATCATTCCTATTTGTGCTTTATCATATGATAGAATATATGAGATTGTTGATATATTCATTGTCTTCAGCCACACCAATATGGAATATTTTTTATACAGTAATAGAAATTTAGCAATGGGATCATTCATACCACTAGGTCCTGGTACGCCACTAGTTCCAGTCCATTCACCAACACTGACCCGAGGTTCACTAGACTGTCTCCTCAACAGACGCAAATCTTGGCCCTGGCCTGCTGATGGACCACCAGACTCTTCATCATCTAAACCCCATGATAACAAAAAAGCAGGTATTGTATTAGAATAATAATAAATTAAGTCATTATAATAATATACAATGTTTATATTGTGTACATTTACAATTATGGTTTTGACTAAGAATCTGTGAGTGAAATTGTAAAACAAGTTACTGTTAGATTCATTACTTACATACTTTCTTGCATTTGGAAATGATTTGAACAAAATTTTAAAGCTAGTGTATACAATATGCAAGTAATGAATAGAAAAGTGTAGCGTATTATGATCATAAAACCTCTTTGTTCGACAACGTTTTTTATTCGAAGTTCGACGGTAATCTTGAAAAATATAACTACCTCCCTAATACATTTCCTACGACGTATGTTGCAATAATTATATTATACCTAACAAATCCTTGAGTATATAATGTAATCCTTACAGTTAAGTTAGTAAATGTTGTTAGGAGAATAACTTTGTTGGCTCAGATTCGATTAGAAGTTTTCATTAGGGTCTCAGGGATTCAGGGGTCTTGTTGAGACTAAGGCTTTTATAATCTATTTATCGATCAGTTTTTGTAGCGTACGAACCTGAACTCCACGGGTATTCAGAAATACATAGAGCTTTTTTTAAGCTTTCCTTCCTGCTGCCCATTCTCCAACATAAATTGTTTTAATCGTGAAGAAATACAACTCAAATCCAATAAAAATCAATGACAACACCCACACCATAGGGCGAATCTTTGTTTGATTTGACTTGACCTCTGACTTGTTAGACTGATGGTCTTGACGACTTCACAACATATACATACAAAAACGAGAGTGACATGACTTGTTTATCATTGCCAGATATAAGATGACGAATCCTACAAAGGAAATCCTCCACAGCACAATAATATCTGAAAATATATCTGTTTAATTTTTTTTCCTGCCTAAAACCTGGTAATTCATTTTTAACGGAGTAATTTTAGGTGGACATGCACAGATACGAAGTTGAGGTAAGTAAAATATCGTGATGTATAAAACGAATTTCATACTTTTTGTAGTCTTTTGGCAACCCATTTTGGCATTATGTCATGACATAATGTCATAACACTAGTGGTGTGAAAATCAAGGAAATTAACCGTTAATAGCATGTCTGTGAAAGTTTCGGTATAAACCCACAGTGTATCAAGAAAAACAAAACTTTCAGATGAGCATAGGAATGTTTATTTAGCAATTATTTAAAAAAAAATTGAAATTGTTTAATAGTTATAGGGTTTACAGGGCTTACTTCGATTTTATTTTCTTCTTTAAACGTATTAAAGTGAAAGAGTAGCTAGCCACTATGAACCAATAATATAAAATGTGTACTTATTCTAGCATTTCCGCTTCATCGCATACCAACATCAATTATGTTATTGGTTACACTTAGGTATTATTGTATAATAAATTGTGCTACAATAGAATAGTTATTTAACTGCAGCCTGAACTAGGTAGATTCTCAAAGAAAAAATACAATTTTTTACTGCTATAATTTTAAATAAAATAATTATTTAACCTGTCAAAAAGGTAACTATTCACTTCTAGTTGAAGTAAGGGATATTTCTGAAGCATAACGTTGTTAAATTGTTATTGTTCCAAGGTTAATCCAAACCCAGTGGTACTGAACTCCAGTCGATAATAACTTTGCTCGACAGTTTTAGAGATAATTAAAATCCTTTAGATTTTTCAATTTACATTTACATGTGATAATGTGTTTTATAAATCCGACTTTTAAAATGATTTAAAATAACCGAATATAAATCCCTTTCACATCACTATCGTTAGACTTTCCTCACACTTCACTTCACTTTGCAACTTCAATCATTCCGTGATGATAAATTTTAAATAATATTATTGTAACAATTTTGTATTTCACATTAGTGTTTCTCTGTTTACTAACATTAGCGCTAGTCTTAAAATTGATTAAGAGTCTGTCGTTTAATATTTAAATTAAATAAATGTGACTGGTGACAATGGAACCTGAGATTATTAGCTGGAGTAACAAAGACGTGCTAGATTTATTACATAAAGAAAAAATATCCAGCTACATCGGAGACATCTGCAAATCACAGGACATAGACGGCCAGTGTTTACTTTCATTTGTAGATCGAGATTTTTATGAGTTTCCATTCGACAAATTAAAACTCGGTGAGAGGAAAAGGTTCATATTGTTTGTGAAAAAGTTACAAAGACACAATCGACGGGCTATGTATGAACTCGGTTTGTGCGACGACCAAGTGTACAGTAATCCTGCGACTAACATCAACTTCCTTGGCACCAACTTGTCACACCTAAGTTATAATCTCCACAACAAAATTCCAAATGAAATGTTTGAAAGAAATTCAGAATGCATATCCACATATACTCCCGAAGTGAAAGCTTCGAGATTGAAACCAGAAATTTGGAAGACTGCTATAGCATTAGGTAATTATAAAAATAAAATATTCTTTGTTACATTGTATCAATTTTGTCATGACATATGTCTTAAATGGGACAGAGTCCAAGAAATGTTATAGCTTCCTGTGTGACACAGTGTTTACTTTTATAAATATTAGGGTTTGTTTACAGGCTATGTTTTCCTGGTGACATGGGTGACAGCAGTTGTGATGGTGATAGTCCATGATAAGGTTCCAGATATGAAAAAATACCCCCCACTGCCTGACCTATTCTTAGATAATGTGCCACACATACCCTGGGCCTTCGACATGTGCGAGATTACAGGCTCCTTCCTCATGGCCATCTGGCTAGTAGTACTATTCTTCCATAAACACAGGTCAGTGACAAAATATTGATTTTAAAAAAGTGTACACTATTGTGAAATTTGACCTATTGACTAGTCAACTACAATTTGCATGCAACTCCATTAAACAAAGATTTCAATATACTTTGAATATGACTAATTAGAACTATGAAAGTTAGTTTAATTATATTATTATGTGTGAATCATATTTTGCTTTTAATGTTTTATATACACAATATAATTAGAGAATATCTCACTGAATTCCTTGTATTTAAATGCAATGGGGTGAGGTTAAAAATAGATGGAATTGCCAAAAGATCTAAGTAGAGTGATTTCAATACAAAGTAATAATAATTTTGTTAATAGTTAGACCTCTATGACACACTTTGGACTTGTGACTGTTTTCCTCATTATATTTCACATAAAATTTGATAACTTTTACTGACAGCTTCATGACAATATACAGTTTAATTGAAGCATTATTCATGAGGTATTCCTAGATTTATTTATCCTTATTACTTTGTATGTGTTATTATTTTTACTGGTTAGTCTGTGCCAATAATCCAATTTCATGTTCTATTTTAAAAATAGTCCAGGAATAGAAAGATTTCAGAATATTTGATTCACTAGCTAACTTAGTCATTGTGCATAATTTACAACACATGTGCTGAATATTTTGCCAAAGTTTGAAAAAAAATCATGATGTTTATCTTAATAACCAAGTAACCCCTTCTATTGTGTTAAATGTGTACAAAAACAGAGTAAATTACTACATAAACATATAAAATACATGTTAAAATTATCAATTACACTGGTCTACCTTTCTTTAAATGGGACATTTAATCCTTTAAACTTCATGCAAATTTATTAAAATTAAATGATTAAATGTCTAGAACAGTTACATAAAAAATATATTAAAAGATCCAGTATTATTCAATGATTATTACTTGAATAATTCATTAAAAACAATAGTTAGGTACCTACTACCTATTTGAAATCAATGTGTGATTTGTTCTATTATTTTTCTACTGAATAGATTGCAACATTTATACATATCAACAATACAGTTCAAAGTCCAAAACAAAGTAAAATAAACTCAATTCAATATAAAATAAAATATGAACAAATGATTTTTATTATCTACCTACGAAACACGTCATCGAGGATGAGTTTTTACGAAAACATGTTTTTATTTGGACATGTTTATTTAAGAAAGAGGAATTATTTGATTGTTTGTTTGTTGTAATTAACAAGCTCCGAAACTACTGGACCGATCTGAATAATTCACAAACGGAAGGCTACATTATCAGGAAATTACATAGGCTATTTTGTCCTCGTATACGTACGGGAATAAGAACTATGTAACAGCAACCGCTGGACGGAAGCTATTAGTAATACGTAAATTAATAGGTAGGTAGCAATCGTAGATAAGTTAGTTAATATCGTGGGACATTTTCTTAATGGGCCATCTATCCCAAACAAAGCACGACTAATGAACTTGTTTTTCGTAGCCTAATTTCAAAACCCACTGTTTTAAATACGGCTAGAAAATTACTGGTATTTTCGAAGTATATACATCAAACTTATTCTTTCAAATGAGTGCAGCTTGCCTTGCCCTAATTTTGATTTGCATAGGTCAAAATACAATGTTTCGTTAAACTGCGCTCCCACACGAAGAAATCAAGTATACTATTAGTGTGATTTAGGTTAGCTGCATAATGATATTTTCGTCACAACTCAATATTCGTATCTTGTCCATGTACTTAAACGAATTATCGAGTGGCTTTAGTACCTACCGGTCAACCTTCTAAGTCAGTGTTTCCCAAACATTGTTCTGCCATTGTCCGATAATTTTCACACTGCCCCTTCGAGACCCACTTAATACTTGTATACAAACTAAGTATTCTCAAAATCATATCGTACAAAACATATCAGATTGGCATTATCGGCTATGCCTGTATTTTTATCGAATGTGACCTGGTATTTTATTTATGTCCGGTACCGGGTCGCAACCCGCTAAATGGGAAACACTGTTGTCTTGGTATAGACACACTCACATTAATATTCCCATTTAGGTTCATAATACTGCGGAGGTTTTTCGCGCTGGCGGGTACAGTGTTCCTGCTGCGATGTTTCACGATGTTGATCACGTCGCTATCGGTGCCAGGCTCTCACCTGAAGTGCGAGCCCCGGTCGTACCCCCCGGCTGACGACCTGACCGTGTGGGGCCGGCGGCTGCGGCAGGCCTACGACATATGGAGCGGCGCCGGCATGTCGGTGCGCGGTGTGAGGACCTGCGGGGACTACATGTTCTCCGGACACACCGTTGCGTTGACGCTGCTCAATTTTTTCATCACCGAGTGTAAGTTACTCTCATTATTTACAGTTTTATTTAATTTGCAAGTAAAAATATGTTTGTATGTAGGTCATTGAAAAGTTTGATTAGCAAAATATATATTTTCGGTATTGATAATTAAAATGTTAACCCACAAATTACAGAATGAAATAGAAGATATAATTTACATTTAAAATGCAACAGTCGGGCCACGATTCGTAATTGCTGGGATTGGTTATTGGATACTAAATAAGGTAGACATAAACGGTAGAATGTCTTTGAACAGAGTTCAGTTTACACAAGCAATGGTCCAAGTGAAGTCGACAATAGATCTATACTTAGATGTTTTACGTTCCAATGCGTTATCGGTTCTTTGTATGCAGATAAGGTTCAATCCAATTCTCGGAACGAGGAGCGTCCAACCATCACTTTAGGTTTAAACAACATTCGCAGGAAATGAACTTCAATGTCGCTCTAGCAGAATCCCTATTCTTTTAGTTTTCTGTTTTTAAACGTCGTTTATAATTAGACGCCGACCTCGAGTTCGGGGCCGATGAAATCCATCTTCCGCTCTTCGGAACCAACTAGATTATCTATCATGTATTTAAAGGTTTACAGACAGATCTTAAATGGTTCCAGCCCTCGTAATACCTACGCTCAACGCGTGACTTGTAGCACAGCGCATTGTGCACGAGCAAATTTTTATTTACATTACTTAAACTCGAGCCGGCTTATATTACGATTTTATTTATCGTATGTGGCTATAATATTGAGGTGCCTACAAAAAAATAATAATGAAGAAAATATATACCTAATGTATTATATTTAATCCAACAAAATTCCAACCAGAATTACCTAAATATTTATCGCTAGCGTCATATCAGGAAATACCTAACCCTTGATTTGACGATAGCATTAAACCTTGTTTTTATTCAATACTATTTCTAGATGCGTAGTAGGTATTTCGTAGTAAACTATATTATTTGGCACGTATGGTAAAGTTGACCTTGTTATGTTGTCATGAGAGATTACACTCGGATAAAATGTAGATAGTCGCTGGATATTTGTCACAAAATCAATATACAACAAGTTAACAAGGAAGTAAATAAAACGCAGAATGACGTATTTAATGTTTATGTTTGTTATTTTATCGTTCAAGTTATACCTTATGATAACATTAAAATCATGTTTTCTAATCGTGCGTTCTACTTAGCCCGAGTACCTACTTATAACCTACATAGACATGCGCTACTTTGCTTTAAACGAATTTGGTATCGAATAGGTATTTAGCTAGACCATATTTCTAAATTCATATTTATCTGCCTGGCATAGGCGTAGGTTTTCCTAATTAAGTATTTGGCGCTACGTGCTTGGTGCTTCGCCATGTAATAGGTACCTATATTTATTCAGTCAAATAGGCCCGCCCGCAGCGGCACTTATTAACGCTTATGTTCATCACAAAAGATAAAGCACAATTTATAAAATGCCAAGCCTCTGAGAGTATATTCAATGGCTTGCATGTACCTACCCATAAATTAAATACTATTTAGAATCATATATGTATCTCTATACGCTTATATCCATGAAAATCTTTAATTCCACTGTAATGTGATTCAGAGTGTCGCACGAATGCCGCGCCTACTTATTTCTTTTTATCTACAAAATTAATTATTTTGATGCGTGTCATAGAATACTTAACTTACCTTCCAAATTTAAATACCTACACGTAAAGAGACTATGACCACATATGACATAATAATGTCTACCCAAAAGTAGGCTCCGTTTTTTGGCATTTGGCTACATCGTGAAATAAATTATTTTATCTATCATTATCTACCTACATCATTAATCATACTTAATTATTTTATGACCGATTTATGACATCAGAATAAGCAATTAAAACACCAAACATTATCTTTAGAAGCGCTCAAAGGTTCATCGTTAAAAATGTACGCGTACCACGAGTACCTACCTAGTAGAAAGACTTAACTGCTAGGGATTACAACAAAATTTTCATCGATGATTTCACCCCGGGTATAAAAATCGAAAATCCCGGGATTAAAGTGTTCATCTGGAACGTATCTACCTATTCTAGGTTAATATATGGCGTCACAAAGTAGATCCGAACTTTCACATTTTATAATGTAGGTATGTAGGATTATGCTGCCGTCATACAATAATTGGTATCACTTGCTACTTATTGCGGAGATGCTTATGTAAATGTATCTATTTTTATAATAACAACATTAACAACTAACTAACTAACAATTAACACAGAATAAGTAATTAAGTCTAAATGAGTTCCCACTAATCGTATGTTTTTTAAATCTTTTGAGACAATAATGAGAAGTTTTTTGACTGTCACCACTACTTACTATGGTACAGAAATATTTATGCGGTTATTATAATATGCACGTTTTGCAAATCGAGTTTAACAGGACTACAACTCGGAAACTTTCGTTATATTCTTTTTTCTTATGAAAATAGATTAAGTCGATTCACCTGAATGGCAATGAAGAACGAATGAATGAATGATTTTTATTGATATAATGTTTTGTTTATTACAGATACCTCGCGTAACCTGTACCTGTTACACATCCTCACATGGGTGATGAATATGTTCGGTATATTCTTCATCCTAGCGGCGCACGAGCACTACTCTATAGATGTGTTCATAGCGTTCTACATCACTTCAAGACTCTTCCTGTACTACCACACACTCTCTAACAACCAGTCTCTGATGCAGAATGACTCCTCTAGGTATAGGTACTTTGCCAATCCGATTATGACCTACTATTTTGATGTTGCATTGTCTGCTTTCGCTTGATGGCCGTACGTGTAGGTGCTTAGTAGTAAAAGATATAAATAACAAAAGTATTTTCGCGGTTAGAATGTCGAATGAAACAAAATAAAACCCAGATATTCCAACGTTATAATATGAGAAAGAAACTATTAACTACATATTTCTTAACCTGGGTTTTATAAAACTTCCTTAAAATTTAAAACCATTTAATGTAGATACCATTAGTCTATGAATTCGAAGTTTTTTACAATGATAAATAAATACTGCATGACGATATACTGCGTGTATACCTATTGTAATAAAATATTATTGACTGTGTGTATTTACTTTGGTTTTTGAACGATATAACAACTTAATGTGACATCTTTGAACAATGAGCCATGACGTCATCCACAACGCAGTTAAAGGTCGAAGGACTTTAGCAACAAAGAACTGCATTTGTGCTTCCATACGCTTCCTTTTATCATAATAATAAATTAGTCACCTTTCTGGCTTCATTGTGACGTTTTGATTTACAGGACGAGAATATGGTTTCCGCTGCTCTCTTTCTTCGAGTCCGAAGTGGACGGGATCGTGCCCAACGAGTACGAGGGACCACTCACTATATTAAACAACTTGAGACTGTGGGCGATGCAGATGATCGTAGACATGAGGGAGTCCTCAATGGCCAAGATCGCCGGCACCAAACTCCAAGAAGGCGCCGCTATGGGTGAATACTCCGTCGTCAAACTCGTCGATGGAATCAAGAGAAATCTCAGTATAGTAGAAGAATATAAAAACTCCCGCCAAAGATTAGTCACGCTAGACAAAAATATCCAAGCATGTCTCCTGGAGGAGCGGCCAGAAGATTTGCGACACAGAAACATGGCTGACTTCTCAGCCGACCCCCTCCTAAAAGACTTTAGTAATCCACCGTCACCTATTATGAAAAAGAGTATATGAAAGAACTGATCAAATTTATTATTATAGAGGCTGTTTATAGACCCTTTTCATTGTAGCTTTTTTTATACAATGATATAAATTAGATACCTGAATGTTTTACATTTCCATTATAGATTTTATATCATGTTATTCCATATTTATTTTACTATAAGTTAAACGTAGAATAAATTCTTAAGAAAATTTATTTGCTCAAAGTACTAATCTTGAATAAATAACATTTTCGCTTACTCTATATTTTTTATTAAAACTATCCTATTTTCATTCTGCTATATCAGTAAAATTACTTGTACAGTCTAGTAAAAAAAAATATACATAAAATTATAACCTTTTGTTGTTTCTAAAGATACTTGGGGTAGGTGCGACTTAGGGGTGGGCCTGCAGTGATGGTTGAATTAACGATTCGATGATCAATAAAATAAAAGAAAATTTTGTAGTATTTTATATAATTCGTATGAAAAAATTGTTAAATTAAAAACTGTCTTTAATTAATATTAATAAACTTGATGAAATATTTTTGTCATGATAATTTATAAATTAAAAGGAAATTTATAACAACCAAAGCAGTGCAAATTTACATTTTGGGGATGATATATTTGCTTTTATACTATCTTAATGATGATTATAAATAGCGTTGATAATTTTCGTAACAAATAACTAGTTACTTTAATATGACACAAAATATACTTGTATAAAAGTAATAGCACTAGAAGTCATACTTAAATATGAGTAATATTTCCTTAAAACGAAAAATAATTATAATTTTAAATTCATTAGACATTTCATTAAACAAATTAAAATGGGAAAATATGCCAAAATAATATATGATGTAATTAATACTTTAAAAATAATACAAGCCTTAATGAGGGATACAATAAATTGTTAAATAGAAATCTTACTCTGGAACTTCATAAAAAATTTGATTAATATAATTAACTCTAATGATTCACAATAATAGGCCACTTCATAGTAGAAAATGTAACTTAACATTGCCACATAACATGAGTTCTCAACAGATACTTCCTTGCATTATATACAATGACTAATCATGCTAAAGAAGACAAAGATGCAGTATAAATAACAGAACTTATTAATAGTGCTTGCTTAGGGCTAAAGGGGCTTTGAGCTGAGAAGCAGATGTGCAGTCATTTACTCTGCAGCAGTAGTTTGCTCACTTTGAATGAGTGCTTCGGAGGGATCTTTTTTCCTCTCCACTGTAGACTCATCTACGGCAGCTTCCTTTTCTTCAGATTGGTCACGAGAACTGACATCACCATTTGCATTGACAGATTCCTCTATCTCAGGTGTATTTTCTTTTGAAGCTTTAGATTCTACTTCTTTTACCGGAGACTCCTCTTTTTCTGTAACTGTTTCTTCTTTTTCAACAGACTTCTGCCTTTCCGGAGTGGTTTCTTTTGGTGGGTCTCCTTTAGCTTCTTCATCATTTTCATTAGTGGCATCTAAAGGTTCGTTTGTAGGTGAACTTTCTCTAAGTGGTGTTCCCTCTTTAGCTGGGGTTTCCTCCTTGACAGGTGAACCTTCCTTTCCATTCTCTTCATTTTCAACCGGCTTTTCTGCATCTAAAGTTTCTCTCTCTTGGGAATTTTCTTTAGATGCCTTATTTTCTTCTATCACTTCACCATTTACAGCTTTTTCCTGGAATAATAAATGTATTTATAAATTTAATGCAAATATTTCTATGCTATATTACTGCATTATAAACATGGTACAGGAAAAACAAAGATTATTTACATAATGATACAGGGTATATTTATACTTCTTGGGTCAATGACTTTCTGATAACATAATACAAGTTGCAGGGTTAATAATTATTAAAAGTGTGTTGTTTTATATATAAAGAAATATATTGTAAACTTGAAAGAATGCATTGACTTTCCAAACATATCGCATTTAGTTTCTTCTCCATATCATAATCTACTGACATTAATCATAACACATTTTACCTCTACATTGCCAAATAAATTGTAAACACATAAATATAAAATGCAAAGACAAATAAAGAGTATTGTTTGTGACTGCAACAACAAAGATTAACATAACTAATAAGTCATAAGCATTATCATAATTGCATACTATCTGTTTGAAAATCAAATCAATAATCTAGATAATGATACCTTATCATCTTCAGCTTGAGGCACTTCAGGTGGCACCTCCACTTTCAGGAACTGTTCCAATGTGTCAACTTCATTAGCAAGATCAAATTCATCATAATCCTGCAAAATCAAAATAGATTTCTTTAACACAATGATTATTAATTTATAAACTGTGGCAGAGTATAATTTCATATATGAGACAACACCTTTTGTTGTGGATTAAAAAGTCTTTGTTTGCCATTTGTTTACTAGTCTGTCAATTAGGTATTCATACAAAGCATTCTTATATCATTATTTTATTATCATAATTGTCTACTAACAATTTGTTTTGAATGACTAACAAATTTTACATATAAGAGGAAGTGATTGATAACATCACTAACTTGATATTTACAGTAACAAAAATTGTAGATTCTATACAAGTAAAGCAACATGTACTGACAGCTTACTTACCCCACAGTACTCTTCATCGTTGAACAGCTGCGGTGGCAGTGGAGAACGAGGGTTGGGGTCGCTCACGGTGCCTCCGTTAGACTTAGAATTGTTTTGCATAAAATCTTTATCAGACTCTCTTCCTGGTTCCGTTATGTCAATGATTTCATACTTTATGCTTTTAGAATCTAATATCATTGAAACGCGTTGTTGTCTTTTCTTCACCTAAAATCGAGTATTTTCACGTAATCATAAACTATCATTACATGAATCAGCCCTAAGAAAAAGTCGAGAAAGGCCGACCCAGGAATTTGCTAATATTAAACTTACCTCCTTGTTTCCAGAAATACCGCTAATGTATACTTTGACAACCATATTTGTAAAGTGGCTTTAGATACTAGAAATACAATAAAAATCAGTCGAGAAAATAATTAAACCAGAAAAATAGGCTTGGCCATTAGTCAATCTGTTGTAATAATAATAATTACAGCAGACAGAACTGGAAGGATGACAGCTTTAATGTAACCTCAGTAAAAAGACACTATTATACCATTATATTTATACCATATGTTTGAAATTAATCGAACACACTACAGTATAATATTCTATTAATTTGTAATCTAAAACATTTTTAATAAAACCTACTGCTTTTGATATGTTAACTGTTAACATCTTCTGTTAGAAAACAATTCATCGATAAAAATGTGCGAAAATTGCAACATAATGTCACAGAAAATATACTTACTTGGTAACTTTTTTGATTAGGGTAACACAGAAAAACGTTTCATTTCATCCAAAGACTACTATTGTATACTGGAGATTTCATCGGAGATGTTTAACATGAAGATTTTATTATGCTCTTTCATTTATTCGTTTTCTCTTTATAATATTGGGGTCGACTTTTAAGTTCTATCGAATAAGCACAGCTCCGTATCTGGTTCCCATTGTACCGAATAATCTCTCTACGCGCTTCTCGCGAAGCGCTTTATTTTAAATGACTATGTGTTTTAGCAGGCGTAGTAGCAGAGCAGTCAATTTGGTACCGTGGTCTTACACCTTAATTAGTTAGTATTTTGAAATTATACTCCAATGAAACGATGTTTTTTGGGTAAATTAACAATCTGTCCATAACTTCTCGATTTATATAATCCATCGCTATATCGATATGGAATCGGTCTTAATTAATATGAAGTTGAAAGGTAACGATGGAGGGAATAACTCATTACTAGTGTGAGCTGCTTCTTCTGCCTGTCTGGTTCGAACATATTGTCGCCAAGCACTGGTCATATTCCAGTTCCACTAAGATTCAGTTACATTATAGTACAATTATCTATTCGTTATTATGAAGAATCACAGCTGAAATTATATAAAAGGAAATAAATAATAAACATGGGTATACTTTTTTATAAATACAAATTTTAATCCGTTTAATTATAATACATAGGCGTATTTTCCTATAAATATTAGAAAAAAATACACTATCGCGGCAATTAAATGGCGATGCGTCGCGAGCGTGCGTGGAATGTACGTAGATACTAAACAGTCTTCATACGTAATGAAGGAAATTATTATTTCTGAGAATCATCTGCCTACAATATTCATATTAATACATATTTATCGCATCATTAATCGTCATTTATTCACAAAAAACGTAAGTTAACAAGCATGAACGATCATTGGGCTCACTCGAGAGCATGACATGAAATCATCTAATCATTCATCTCACACAATTTTATACACTAAATCCATATTTAATAAAGTAGGCATTTAGTTCAATTAACTAGCGAAATATACACAATTAAATCAATTAGTAAAATACCTATAATAACTTAATTACACACAAGTTTGATTATATGTCGGCAATCCACGCATCATGCGCAGTAACTAACTACGTAGGTGATCCGACCGATGTAAACAAAGTGTAAACAAAACTTGGCATTCGAATAATATGTGAACAGCTGAAATGTATAACGGAGGAAAGAGCAGTTCACGAGCGAATGTCAAGAGTGTTAACATACACGGATAACTATTTTTAGACTGACGTATTGCAGTCTGCTGCCGATTCCGCCGCGAGTTGAATATCTCTCTAGATGCGCCAGCGCTTACATTTGACACAAAGGTACAATAGCATTGTCCATGGGCAGACACCAGATTAGGAAAAAAATCGCAACTCGATAATTTCTATGATAACATCTCAAGTGTAACACAAGTAAAATAACTTTATCGTTCTTTACGCTACTCTTTTCCTATGTGGATAAATTATGATTTAAATCAATAAGTTAACATGATGCATGATACTTTCTCGGCATCTGCCCCGTAATAACACTCGATCAATACAGATAAATTCCCATTGCACTCACGATCGATTAGATACTAATAAAATACCCATTTGTCTCAATTGTGACAGTGGTTCAGTAGAATAACAGACCAATCGATAGTATTTCACTATATTTAAGTTATACTCAGTTAAAATTATAAACAACTGAAACTCTATATTTTAATTAAAGAGTTGCTTCTTTATTAATTTACATAATTTGGAGAGACGTGTATGTGATGCGCGGAAATATTATTGGCAGTTATCCAGACCCCTAGACAGTTGTTAGGGAGTCGTCACGATTCTAAACTACGGCGACATTGAATATCTTTTATCATTCCTTGCCTTTACAAACTGTCGGCTAATGTCAAGGGCATTAGGGTTAATTGAAAAAGTATTTAATCAGAGATACAGATTACATTATACATATAGATCATTGGATAAGATAGCAAATTATAGTATCCAAACAGTTCATACTTTTTAAACAGTGATGCTAAATTAAATAAGTCATATACCTATCATATTTACATTAATTTGACCTTAATTTTCATGACCAAATGTATTAATATAAAACAGTACTTTCTTTGGAAATAATGCACATTACTTTTGTTTGCACGATACTCTCACATAAAATACACAAAAATTAACAAAGTAAAATAGATATAGGTATATAAAAATAAACAAACATAAGAAATAGCTACACATTTCTATATGAATCATAATAAAAAAAATTGACAAAAATATACAGTCGTGCTTAAAGCGCAAAATAAATATGTATAATAATTTATTTTCTCTCGATCCTCCTATCAACGAGTAATGTATGGAATACTTAAAATTTTCGAAGTCAGCCTTAAAATAGGAAAGGGCACATACATTTACTAATATTAACCTACATTTCAAAATTTAAATCCTTTCAATTTGTGCATGACCGAGATTGCAGTCGGTTTTTCTCGATTTTAGATTATATTATGTCTATGTTGTAAAGACAAACCATTAGTAGAAAAATGTACTAAAATTATGATAATAACATAGAGAATGCGATGCAACACTACGCACCAATTTATCTGGTTTACTAAACAAATTGCCGAATCATTCTAGTAATAGGATCGACACTTTTAAAGCTCACCCATTAATAAAACCCCACAACCCACAAATTTTCAATACTATTTTCTAAAATGTACCTTTTCTATGGGTAGTATTATAGCATAATAACGTTCAATGCCACGTTTTTATATGCAGAAACATAAAGCACCATAAACAAAATAACACTTTAGTGTTAAATAAAGAAACTCTATATCTATAGTCGGTAGGCCAAGGCGCAGTGAGATCCGTATAAACGTCATTTTACAATCTGTCTATAATTTAATTAACCTATAGACCTTTGACTACCATTAGTCATACATACAAGCATTTTTGCCCTAAAGCATGAAACAATAAGTCATGAAAGAAGCATGATCTTTTTGGATGTAGAGGAATGATTTTGATTTATATAAAGTTAATAGACTTAATTCATTAGGACGTGACTGAACGCTACTATACAGTATGCAGTCATGATGGCGGAAGCTTCAGTACTTTTGAGAATAGAGCTGGGCTAGCAATCTAGTCTTATAAGCGCGACATTATTGTGGTTAAAAAACTGGGTACTAGGAAGTTTGTTTCGGATGGATAAAAAAAATTTTCAGAACTAAAAAACTATTCATATCTTGTATGGAAGGATTTTTTGTAAAGCAGGTGAAAGTTTATATTATAGAGGATAGGATGTTAATGACTGAATGAAGGATAAAAAGCCTGACGCTTACATGATACAAAACCGCCTCGCTATGCCTTAGCATATTCATATTATAGTACCTATCGTAGTAACAGGCGCGTCTAAACTATTCGATCATTATGAATGGGGTATCAATCTATTAAAATTTCTGAGGACGATATATGCTACAATGTATTACCCAACAGCGAAATTGGGCTATTTTTTGCTCTAGGATTTCCGTAGTCCCTTGTAACAATCTTATACGCCTAGTGATCAATGTAGTAGACAGATAGGCACTGTTTCTGCAGGCCATACGTGTGTAGCGTCACATTTATGTGTATCGTGGTACAGTCGGGGTCAGAAAATGTTTACCACCTTAGGGTTTATAATTGCCCGCGCACGTCTATGTCACAAAGTCGATATGTAATTAGGATAGGTAAAGAGCATAGATATTTTATTTACTTAAAGTCGGTTGATCAAGGAGGTGACTGACTTTTTTAACTGGCACGGTGACGAGACCAAAAATTTTCAAACTAAATACTGTGAATGGTATGACGATTATAGGTCAAATTTTAAATTAGATAATGATGTTTGAATTTATACCTTACTAATTTTAAAACGTACCTTGATATAGTATTTTAGGTTTTACAGCACACAGTGTGACAAAGAATGTAATTAGAAAACTAGTAAAAATTTCGGTGAAGGAAAACATCGCGAGGAAACCTGCATGCCCGAGATGTCACTATTAAAAGTATGCGAAGTCCGTAAATGCGCACTAGGCCTGCATGGTGGACTATGGCCTAAACCCCCTCGATGTTAGGGGAGGCTCGAGTTCCTCGGTGGAGACGTATATGAGGTGATGATGAAACATTTTTAGACCGCGACCGTAGTGTGTAGTGTGGTGTGGTGTAGTAAAGTAAGTTTAAACAGGGGTCCCAAAGTCCGGGTCCCCGTCGCCCGCGAGGCGTAGACGCGGCAGGCGGCGCTCCACGTCTCCATTAGTGAGGGTTGAGGTATCCGTCACGCGACGAGCTGAACCTATCCTGTGGGTGATATTGTATATTATTAGTAATTCTGCGCGTCACGTTTCCGGGGGAACTTCAGTTTTCCCGGGATAACAAGTAGCCTATGTTTTATTCCAGGGTATCTATAGAACATTAGTTTTGTTTTTTTTATGGTGATTACTACAAAGAAGGATAAGAGGTACCCTCGATGTGCACTTGATGGGGGTTAAGCTATTAATTCTAGCTATTAATATGCATAGTTCGCAGTGACACTTAAGTTTGTTATAATATATTTTGACGTGACAACGTCTTATAAATTGGTTTGCCGGGTGACACTTCAAGAAACTGCGTTACGCTCCGCTCACGTTATGCGCTCACAATGAGAGCGAGTGAGAGGCACGCGTCCCTTCCACTCGGGCATGGTTAGCCCGCCTAAGAGCGAGAGAGACAGACATAAAAAGTGAAAGGCACGCGTCCCTTCCACTCGAGCACAGTTAGCCCGCCTAAGAGCGAGAGAGACAGAGCGAGAGAGAGAGAGTGAGAGAGATAGGCATACACACCGGTTCATGTCTTGCGCTTCTATTTCGCTTAGGCGCCTGCATACAGGTTTACACGTTGCCAGTTAATTGTAAAACGATTGTGAATATTCACATTAAAATTATTTTACCACTCAAAGTCGTTGTCACGTAAAACTTTCGCCCGTATACCGACTTTACAGGCAACCAATTTTTATTTATTTAAACAAAAAAATATAACCAACATTAAAACTATCGAACTATCTTCCATGAAATTATACATTGTAGGATCATTAGAAATATGAATACTATATACCTGAATCCCTTGGTCTCCCTCCTAAGCGGCTTGACATCAGCTAGGCCATTAAGTACGGTGGGTTTATTCGGCTTGCTGTCCACTTCTATGAGCGGCGCCACCGGAGTCTCCGGGGGGGCTGCCACTACTGGCGGGGGCTCCGCTACTGTACCACGACGTGACATTCAACTTTCAATTCAATAACTAGGGTAATAAGGGTTATATTCTTATTTTGTCATGTTAACTTTAATTTCATTATTTTTAATTATTAAATTACTAAGTACGATTATTGTTACATGTATGAAAACATATATTAAGCACGAGGGATTCTCAACTATTCTTTACTATATAATAAAAGCATCCAAAATTAACACTTGGACCCTTAACCCTTTATCAATAGACTTAGCTCTTGCGTCTTAAACCCACATCAGCATCTAAAATACTAGATCATCTGCTTGTCATTAGCGTCATCGCAGTATAAATATCTTAAATAAAGGTAACTACTTTATAAAGACAGTTAAAAGAGTGTAACCTTCACAAACTGCTACTACTTCACAAGGCACCTCCGCCTGCGGCTCGTCCGACGACGGCACGTCGCCATCCACCGGCCGATACGCTCCTTTCGTACGCCAGTCCTGAGTTTATATCAATTATACATTTTATATTATTTACTATTATATGTGCTACTACATCATAATAACACAGATGCCTACTGCAATAGCTAGGTTTACCTTATGGGTCTAATTTGGTTAACATTTTTCTGATTTGATCATTTGTATCTAAGTTTGTAAAATTGTTCATAATGGACAAACAAAGTTTTAGAAGAAAATGAATTTATAAATTATTAAATCTAAATGAAGTTCCCGGGACAGCCAGTATATATGTAATAAGCAATCTCAATATAACTGGCTTTTAAATATGATCTAACTCTCTTTAATTTTTTTTTAATAATATATAGGCTACATACCTGAGGCTTACGTTTCTTCTTGAGCGCGTGCGGTCGCGAGTGCACCGGCGTGGAGCGCGGGGACTCGCCGGACGCCGAGGCCGACGAGTACGGCGGCGGCAACACGCCCACGCCCACACCCACACCCACACCCATGCCCACGCCCACTCCCGGGCCCACGCCCAAGCCCAAGCCCGCGCCTGCCACTCCTGGCCACTGCATGTATATAATATCATTTTAAATAGACATTAATAAAATTATGGTGTTGGGGGACATTTCGCAGTTTATATTATGACCAGTATGACAGTACTATAGGTACACCACACACGGGGGCGCAGTTATAATTAAATATAGCCTTCAGATTGATATTTTTTTTAGACAGATATGTTCCTCTACCAGTAAGTAAGTAAGTATGTATAAAGCAGTTTGTATTTTATGTATTATTATTTCTTAAATGTAAAGTTTTAGAACTAGATGATCTATTACCTAATACATACATCCTTCTAATTTAATACATGCGAAATTTTGTGCGAATGTATGAATGTTTCTAAACGTCGTTTGAAATATTTGAATTTTTTAAAGGTCCCACGGGAACGCGGGTGAAACCGCTATACGGATGCCAGTATTATACATGTAGAAGTAATAATTTATGATTGAATGGTATATATATCGTACATCGAGCCTCGCCTCCACCTTGATGGAGTCGTCGTCCATGTCTAGTATGGTGAGGTTGGTGAGGTTGTTGTTGATGGAGTTGTAGTCGGGGTAGGGCGGCGGCCGCGCCCCGGAGCCCGAGCCCGAGTCCGACTCTGCGCCTGCTGATGGAGCCCTGCACGGATATAACACACATATATAAATATCCTGGGACATTTATCACACGCGGACAATCTGATTCCAAACTAAGCATGTGATATGGTAACCAGATAGCTGATATACTACTTTTAAATTCATACTTATATAAATAATTACATCCAGACACAGAATAAATAGACATATTCGTGCATACTAATGTTTGTCCTGGGTCCTTTTAGCCCTCAAAAATGGCATTAAACAGGATGACAAAATATATAAAATATTCATTTCGAAAAATAAGTTTTTTTTTTTAAGGGACTTGAACGTGTTAGCCTCTGATGGCTGTTACACCTTTACCCGGGCAATCGGTGAGCGCTGAGGGTTCTCAACCGTTATATATTTAAGAAAAAAGTAATAAATAAAATAAGCTTGTAATATTACCTACCTGTTATATTCTGGCGTCCTTGGCGCTGTGGGCGTGGCCCCCGAGCCGTCCTGTTCTGCACCAAACACCTCTCCGTCCTCCGGGTATAGAGGGAATCTGAAGCATTAACAGTTTCATTATATATTTTTTTATACTACAAAAGTGGCAAACAGGCATACAGCCCCACTTGATGGAAAGCGGTTACCGTAGCCTATGGACGCTTGCAAAACTAGGGGCGTCACTCACGCGTTGCCGACCCTGTAAAAGTCTTTTCACTCTCTACTTGGAGAACCCCATACTGTACTCCATTGGGAACATGGCGGGGAGCAATGAATTTTTATGTAAAATACGTTGGTAGTATGTACTTAGTACATGAGATATATAGTATATCTAATGCTGTGTTTGTGTTTACAATTTATGTCCTGTGTTCTGGCTTCTGATCCTATTTTATAAAAACTACTATTACATTATGTTCTTAAGCACCTCAGTAGAAAGTTTCAAAGTGATGTTAAGTCGCGTTTGATATCCTTGATTACGTGACAGTTTCATAAAGTACCTACTACGAGATATAAAAATAGTTAATATGATTTAACATCGCCTTGAATAATATTAACAGCGGCTTCCCACAGGCTGAAAGCGAGTTTTATAGCAATATTCTAAGAACCTATTCACATTTTATATTGCAAATTTATTGTACTTTTACCCGCATGATGGATGGTGTCACAATGCGGTCAAGTACCTAGCACGGATGAAAGTTGCGAACATTATTGGCAGAATTGTTTGAATTTCTACTTTCATTGAACTTCAGATTTACAATTCATAGTCACATCTAACCATCGAAAGTTAGACAGGAATGTTTATTTATTGAAGTTTATTTCAAACTAGAAAAAAAAATTAGGAGATTTTTTCTTGTATATCTGCCTACCCATCTTGAATTGCTATTATTTTTGGCATTTTTAGATTTAATAGCTAAAATGTAAGATAAAATAATATTATTAATGGATTTAATTAATTAAACATTTATTTAATTAAAATTTACCTATAATTATCCTCTGAAAGTCTATCGTCGTCGTCTGTGGCTATGAACTGCACGCACAGCGCGCAGTCTCCCTTCACGCTCTGTAAGGCTTGGACCGCTTCCTTATGGCACGCCTGAAAAGTTTATTTTAAGGAGCTTTATTGAATCCTAAATTAATATTATAACTGCGAATGTAAGTTTGCGCTTTCAAGCAAAATATTATTTAGGCTACTTTTATTTCAGAAGCGTGGTGATACCGCCGAAGGTAATAAATAATAATAATTTATTTAGTTTCAATCACAAAGGTAAGGTAAGATAACTTAATAACTAATTGGAACATAAATACAGTTTTATGTTTAAATTCCTTTGCGAGTGACTGGTGTCACTAGGGCTAGCCCGTTTTACAGATTACCAGACCCTCCCCTGGGACTAATACTGTTATATGTGACAAACATTACATTTGTTATTTTAACCATTACATTCAAATTTTGGTTTTCTCCTATTTATAGGGTATTTACTGGACAAGTTATAGTACATACCTGTGAGAGATCAACGTCGTTGATAGCGAGTATGGCGTCGCCGACGTACAGCTCGCCGGTGAGCGCGGCCGGCCCGCCCGCCTCCAGCTCCGAGATCAGGATCGGCACCCCGTGCTCGCGCCCACCCTGGACAAGTTATCGATGTCTCACCCAATTTGCATACATTTACGCACATTTTGTAGACTTAAGTTATATAATACCAAAATTATTATAATTAATATAATGCATCCCATATTTAACATTCTACAAAACTGTTTCAAGACATCTAAAACATAAAAGTACATAAAAAATGGATTTTTATCATACGAAAAGTCGTAAAGCACGTAGACATTATTATATTCAACCGCCATTTCCAGCATCCATATAAGGATACGTACAGTGACAGAGATGCCGAGGCCGAGGTGCGGCGAGCGGCGCACTCGCACCGTGCGGGCGCGCGCGCGTTGCGGGTGCGTGTGTGCGTGCGGGTGCGTGTGTGTGTGAGAATGTGTGTGAGCCCCGCTAGCGGGCCGCGCCGGCCACGGGGAGAGGCCGCGGCACACCCGGACCAGGGTCTTGTGTCGTTGCAACAGGATCTCTGCCTCCACCTGGACATTGACATGAACTGTGAGAGAATCGATATTGGAGAGAACTTGAAATTGTTTAAAAACATTATATCGACACGATATAGCTGTTATTAATGTAATGTTAGAAATTAGGTCATATATATGTTGATGGAATTAATAAATAATACCGATAAATCTTTCTTGCATTTTCTGCTTGGTAAGTCTGGTAACTTTTGAGCACATGCTTTGAAACGCTAACTAACTTAATATGTTTCAACTACTAAGGTACCTACTGTAGGATATATAATGCTTTTTAATTTTTTTTTAAAAGCATTGTATTTTGGTCTGAAGTTTTGGTAGATAAGTTGATCATAGTACTGAAAAAATATTGAATCCTTCAAAAACATGAACACCACCGCAATATTAGACTCAGAACATATTTCTACATACCTGAGCCCACAATGAATCTCTAACTTCAGCTCTCATATCCCTGCCTAGGAGTTGCAACTGCTGTATTCTCCCGGCGAGCTCTTTGTCTAAGTACTTTGTGGCTAATCTGTGAACACAAACAATAACATCTCAAAACTCATTACAATTTCCATCGAAAAGCCTACATTAAGAATCGCTTCGAAAAAATCCTATTAATATTATAAATGCGAAATATCACGCGATCATTCACGCTAACTACTGAACGGATTTGGATGACTTTTCAAACATAGTTAGTTTATAACATAGCTACTTTTCTGATCTGGTAAAATTTATTATAACTCGGGAACGCAGGTGAAAACGCAGGTAGCAGGCATAACAGGTAAAGCTCACCTAGCACCAAACAATTCGGAATGCAACGCGAGTACAGTTTCCCTTAAGGCGGCGTTCTCACGGGCGAGGGTCACGGCTTCGGCTCGGGCTCGTGCCGCGTCCGTCACGTTGCCGGCCGCGTCGCCGCTCTCCTGGCAACCACCTGAACAAACCACTCCTTTTATTTACTTCACTGCACAGTCAGAACAAAACGTTAATCGCTTCATCATATGATAATCTTGAATTGATAGTTTTTTTTGTCCAGCTGCAATTATGAGCCAGGCTTAATCAAATATGATATAATGAGTAAAATTATCATAACACCATCATCACTTTACCTACGATGATGGTGTTATGATAATTTTACTCATGCTGCACTTCTGGCAAACAAGTAAGACATAATAAAAATGAATATACCAGCTGACGAAGCGCGTGCCTGAACTAATTCGGCCCTCATATCGACGAGCTCCGCCTGCAAAAAAGAAAAGCACGTTGTTATTCGGTTATGTCTACGGCGTAATCTTGTGAACAAATGGACGGCGTCATATATCAACAATAAGTAGTGTCGAATGTCATGGACGTGATTCAGCGCGTCTATAGAATTTAATCTGTATCCGAAATCAATGGCGGCGTAAATCCGAATTAAAATTAAAGGAAACGCACGCAGCAGTTGCGGTAATGGGCCGCACGCGTCGAATATCACATAAATAAATCGTTTGACTTGTCACCCTCAAAACATTTGGAATCTATATGAAGTGGAGGTGCGAGCGCATATTGTCAACTAACCCTCATAGGTTCGTTAGATTTCATTTACCCGCTAATTCCTCGATGATTTATTACATAACTCCAGTTAGATATGACGTAAATTGAAGGAATTGGAGCGCCGCGATATGTAAGCCGATCCTAGTCCTGATATTTGATGAATCGAGAACATTTTGTTAATTAGTCATGGAGGAGCGTAATTAGAAACGGGACAAACTTATCAGCATGATTGGATCTAATAGAGGTTTTGTCGAAGACCATTCAGAATAACATTTATTGTGTAAAATGAAGGCATCAGTAGATTCTATATTAATATAAGGATGTAAACAAGATTCAACCGTTATAAAACTCCCACTGTTAGAAGTTTAACAGATTCAAATCATCACATACCTAACTACTGGGTACCTACTGTTGAGTACTTACTACTTAAATATATATTTAAATAATCGAGTGTTGAGATATAAACAAATACTTCTAGAGATCATCAGAAGCAAGATTATAGTGAGTATCGTTATAGCTAGCAAATATAGTAAGTAGGCAAGGTGAAGGTACCCTTTTCGAATGGGAGCCAGCAGCTGCGCAGGCGCGGTGGTCCATTCGAGATGCGCAATATTTTATCTCTAAATAAAATCATCTGACTACAATATATGTATATTATGAAGTTTCGTTTCTGACGTACATTGTCAGCGCTGTTTAAAAAAGTTTGGTTATTTATTTTCCTACAAGCTTCATTCCTGACAGCCTACGTCATGGAATAAATATTATTCATTAAAACCATGACTCGATGCAAATTCAATGGATTCTTATAATAGTTTGTAAACACATTATCAAAGTGTTTAATTACATGTAAGTATAGTGCAATTTGAATATAAATAGGAGTAATCACAGTGATTTGTGGCAAAGGTTAGCCTGTGGATGATTTCCGTATATAATTTTTAAGTGAATAATTAAGTTAATGTATCTAATGGTTGTACAATTTATCAATTCAAAATAATTTTAGCGCTAATTGCTTTTGCTATTTTGATAAATATGGATGGAGGACAATTTAAAAACAATGGAGCGCTTAAATAGTTTTTTGCGCAAGTTTGACGAACGTGCCGTATCTTTACATCCTCAGTCGAGTTTACCGGTTTCTGCTGATTTTACTTTCAGCACCGCTCCCTGTGCAATAATCCTTGGCACACATGATTATTCTTTACGACCTAACCTAGCTTAGGTCGGTACTCTGTACTGAGCTGTTATAACAAACGTACAGGTCACGATAAATAGTACGGTGCGTAACTAACTTTTTTTAAAACCATCTCGTAATAGCAATAAACACGACCTACGCCGATTCCAAGATCATTATCGAGTGAATGCTGAGTGGGTGCTTGCGCTATTGTGAATATCATAACGATGTTGAGAAGAACGCCTTTACGGCATGGCGCTACAACATTATATGTAATATAAAAACCATTACAATAAATGAACAGTTAAGTTGTATTGCGAGACAATGAATGCGGTTCATTAGGGCCGCAATAAAATGGGATCAACATGGACCGGACAGCCGCCGGCAATTCAAATTCCAGGTTCTATGACAACGTGCCTAGTTACTTTTCTCTTTCCCTAATTAACTTGCGAGTTATTGCGATGTACGCGCAGCAGGTGACTTTAAAGCGGATTCAGTGAGTGATAAATTTTATCTACGACAACGAGTGTGGTGTTTTAAAGCGGTGGAAGCGGCTCGGTGGTCATAAGCCCTATACTCGCGCTAGTGTGGGCGCCGATCTCAGATAACACTCAGCGGCCGGAAGATTGATTCACCGCTGTTCGATATCATTGCACGCATCTTAGATACATGAATGATCCGACCGCCTGGCGCACGCGCCGCGCCGGCCGCGCACCTAACGGGTGCCACCACACGTGGACTTGACGATGGAGCCAACCGACAACAAATAAATCTACCAAATCTCTTCGTCGACATTTTTACACTAGTTGTCCCACGACATGAAATCTGATTCTCATTTGAATAACAGCACAACGAGTCACATTTTAGTACGATAGTAGGATTGTATGTACATGAAAGCTCTCGAGACTTGACATGTTTAGTGGGACCACACTTGTTGGATTCAATTGAGATACGCTTCCGCGCTCGTTCATGCCTGCGATTTTGGTTAACGGCTTGTTTCTAATATTTTATAGCCAGATTATGTTACCAAACTGCATTTTTGAACACGATTTTATAATTAGGTTATCTATTACCAATAGATTAAGTCCATGAGAGTTGGTAATAAATAGGTAGGTATGTACATATCGTAAATATTTGAGAAATAACATTGCTCATTTTGTTTTTACCCGAGGTGGTCGTTTCTTCGACATTGTACGCCCCACATGCATTGTTTGCGACAGACAAATGCCTGCATCGTGTGTAACCCTTCATTTGCATGCGTCGCGGCCGCAGTAGCAGTCAGATCACGGCGAGGACGCGACTATCCTCCGTATTTTCACTCATTGCAAGTCAATATGCTAATACATGTCACTACACCAACCGTTGTAATGCACGTTACAATCGACAGCAAAAGCTAATTGTTTGCGAGCTTAGCAACCTGATGTCGCCGAGGAATTTGTATTTTAGTCCACAGAGCAGATCGTAGGATATAGATGCGTGCATTGCACCCACGCTGAAACGATACAAAAGACTTGTGCAACCATTTCCCAAACATACATTCAAATCTACTTACACTCGTATTGCTGCAATGGGTGCATTACCATAAAATTTATTTAAAACCGATCACCTCTGCCGTCAGACATATGGAACGTTTTGTGAATGGATTAACATTGACCATATGAACCCCAACAATGGTGAGAGTTGGAAGTACAAAGGTGATGGATCGCCACCCAGGAAACGGATGTTATCAGTCAGGTCGCCTCGGACACGAGGCTCTGGATGAGAACGCTGCGGGGTGCTCCGCCTAGATCCATTTGGCCTATCTACACAAGATGTTAACAAAGCTTTTCACATAGATAGAGACAGTTCCCATTATCATACGACATCAGTTAATAATCATCACAGACATCCTTCGTCTTTACAAAAAGTGTAATAGCTGTTCTTGTGACTTGAGTCTCTTTCTGTCACGTGACATTCACTAAATGAAAGAGCAAGACAGGATGCGACTACCACGATTTAATTAAACCACGTGAATGAATACATGCGTGAGGAAATAAAAGGTTTATGTCGAGTAACTTGAAACTTTTCGATATAACGATTCATTAAACATGTCACATTTACTCAATAATTGTAAACTAGGAAATATATACGCATTATTTGTTTACTTGGTTTCTTTAAACAATATCTTTTTGTTATAAGTTTAAGGTGCATCTTTTATTGACGTATGCATGAAGTACAATGGACACTGAAAAGTGCCCGTTTAACAAATGATCACTGATGTAATCCCAGTGACAACCGCTGGCCTCATTTATTGGATCCGATCCAAAGTCTTAAGCTTGTATTATTTAAGCTCACACTTGTATTGTTCCTATAGTGTCTTTTTATTTACAATATTGTTATCCAGTAACATAAGCTTTCATTAACTTAATGTAAGGTGGATTATTTAAATCATATCTTAGCTATACTATATCCAAACGGATTTAGTTATAGGTACAATTATATTTCATCGCAAAATGTAATTTATTATGACAGAAACAGCGTGTGCAAAGGAGGCCAAGGCGTCGCACTTAGGTACAAGTCAACGCAAACCACTTACTGAAATACACTGACTAGTCAAGTTGTCACCTCTTACAATTCTCTAGTACGCGGCATTGCGACAAACAACGCGGTTTGTTAAAATTATTTAATTTTATTACTATCAGCTACCATCGTCTCTTCCGAAGCAACGACCTTTAAGTTTATGTCATATGCATCGTGTCCTTGTGAACGTCCAGTCTGTTCAATGAGTGAATGCGACCTAATATAATATGCCTATGACATCGCAACGTTTAGTTGTGAGCACATCCGTCTAGCCAGTCTTACTAGGAATTATTATGCGTACCTAGTACCTATAAGTAGTGGTGAGTGAAATGTCCATGCGATGCATATCCGTGCGATATAATGTTTATGCTGATCGTGATTGCACCTGGCACTTGGCGGGTCAGCCGCAGCCGCAGCCGCAGCCGGAGCCGCGCCTGCGCCCGCGTCGCGTTGTCTGCGACAATTTCGCGGCGCGGTGCACGCTTCTCAGAACCGAATCATTGCACCATGTACTGCACTCGGAATGAGAATATACTAATGTCAGCGTTCCTATAAATGTGCGGTGTTCGATTACACGATTACGTCTTTAGTCAGTGGAGAAATAAATCTATGTGCATACAACGCCGAAGTTATAACAACTCTAAATACCGTACGAAATGTGCGTTTTACATAATGCTCTAACTTAATCATTATATTTTTGATGAAACTTTACTAGATTTACATATAAGGGACTCAATTCATGTCTAGTATCCCTACTCAACGGTTCGAATGTTACGTCAGTTCCATACGTACAGCTAAATGATGTGTCATTATTTTATATGAAAATGATTGATCCTCATGACACCAACTTGCATTTTTCCAAAACATTATACCTACGTAACATGAGGGTTTAAAATAATGAGCATGATAAATGACTTGTATTACTTATAGGCGTGGTATGTAATGTGATTTAAACTTTCAAATGTTTGGCAAACAAATTATGAAAGCTCCACATGATAAATTGCATTGTGCCTTAATTGCTCTCGCCGAATCACCGAAGCTAATGATCAGTCATCCCATTCATTATATTAAAAGTGACTGTTATTACACAATATTTGGAGAAACGAAAAAAAAATTATTTGCGGAGGACTGACTTAGGGACTAATAGTTGCCTGTATGACATGAAGAAGAGGAAATAATTTTAGACCGCGGGAAAGTCCTTAGCATTGCTAAATGTAAAGTACCTTCATAAATTCGTTGGTAGGTAATTACAAGCAAGTCTAGTTACGAAACGTTCGCAATAAAGTGCAAAATGGTGTCGAACCGCGCGGTCAGGAATAGATATGAATTAATACGCGTTGCTGTAAGTGCAAATAAATATTTACACACGATGCGTTAGGAATATGGGTCGATATTGAAAAACACAAAAATACCACTATTAAGTAACATTATATTTGAACTGAGAAAATACCAATTTTTTTAAACTAAGGACACTGATATGGTAATTTCAATCAGAAAAACTCCAGGTTAATAGATAACATAACAATTATAAGAATGAATGAACATCAATAGAACATATTCAGTGAATTATTAAGTACCTACCTACCCTGATGAACGGTACAATTGTTACGTGAATGATCATAGATGTAGCAGTTTTGGATGTATGAAAAGGGAATAAACTTAACAGACACCAGACTAGGCTCAGTGTTGAATGGTTCATAAAATTATTTCATTTAATTAAATTGGAAAATTCAACTGAATCGGTTACTGTTGACCATTGAAGTTGGAAGTAATGTTCAACAAGACATAGCTCGAGTTGAGGCTAGAATAGAAACTGGTTTGCGGTTCTGGACCGGTGTTTGCGGTCACGACGTCCGATGATGGTGGCACGCTCGAGCGGACCACAAAGTGGACCGCAGAGGGAGCAATCCCATCGCCGCCGCCACCGCCGCAGCCAAGCTCGACTACGCCACCCACAAAACCTCGAAACACGGAATCGTAAACGCGCACATCTCTACGTATCGAATAACGACCCCAATAGGGGAAACACAATGGCGTCCATGAATGACGCGACGTTTTTAAGATAAGCCGCCAGGGACAAAACTGCTGCCGCATGTGTAGCCAACGAATGATTATTCGCCTATTGAACGGTCACGTACGTTACACTAAATCTCAGTCACATCATACCTCGTCTGCGAAACTAGAATTGCATATAATAAGCTTGTGCATTTCACAGCGTGTCAACCTCGTACTTCGTACAACCCATGGAAGGGTTATTAATTGTAATTCTCCTTCACACGGTGAGGCCTGACGCGACATCAGATTATAAAATAACCACTATATAATTCTTGGAGACAAAAATGCAAATCGCATGGATTTATAACGCACAACCATGCCCATGGTAACTCACAAATAAATTATAACATTCGTCACGACATCCATTCAAAGGATATCTATCTTTAGCCTCAATAAATTGTCTCTATCGTTTGTTTATTCCAACTCTGTGTTAGAACCATTTTGCATATAAGTATATGTGACTACTTTTATATATTTGATCAAAGCTTTGAGTCAAGTTACAAAAACCAATTAAGTATCTAAAGGGCATCTGCAAGTAATCCAAATGTAACTTCACGCTTATCAAACACCCATTTCTCCGAGTGAAGTAATTGTGAAAATGATGGCTATTGCCATTGACCATAGTGGGCCTCGATCACTCGATGTGCAGAGTCATTACTCATTTATGTCGCTGAATCTAATTACTTTCTATCACACGAAGCTCTAAGAGATCATTTATTCGTGATATTACTTCGCTCCCACTTGAGGTAATAACTTTGCTTGAATATCCTTTAGAGACTAGTTATAGGGGTCTGTTACTTCACTGAGGATCGGCAAAAAGGAACGTGGAATAATGACTAGAGCACACAAAGAAAGAGAAACGAGCAGTTTGCAAGATGGAGCTTCCAACTTTACGACATTGTTAAAGTGTAAAGGCACATTAGTATAAAATATAAATGTTAAGTGATGTGAGTGAAGGATCTAGCGTTTCTTGAGCTCGTCGTGTTTGCGTGTGCTACTTACAAAAGTGCATTCGCTTTTGGGTTTTGACTTTCCTTGACTATTATAATACTATTTGTATTACACAATATTTATTTTACGTAGACAACGGTTATACATCTTATTTATAGTGCAAAGTCCAGTCAAAAACTATTTGTATTTTTTTGACTGATCGGTATACCTAATATATAAGCACTGCTATATTGTATAACAAAAAGATTTATCAATAAGTTGGTCAGATTTTATTCTAACTTACTGGATATACCTGCCTATGGATAGATAAAGCTAAATACTAAATTCGATTAGTATCTAATGTACGTTTATGAGGATAGTAAGAAAAAGCAATAGCTGTAATGTTTAAATATACCTTTACGGAGATTGAATACCTTTCGATCAAGAATTGGCATGGCGAGCTGCGAGAACTCGTCAGCATGCGTGCGCAGGTGTGTTGGTACAAGATTTTAATTAAACGTTGAATAAATTCTATATAGTTCATTCCACGGCCCGCGGCGACCGATTCCCACGAGCGAAAGATAGACTTGTCGCATTATCATATTAAAGGCAAATCGTGTACAGGCTTGACCGAGTGCCCATTTCTGCAAACGTTGTTCGTTAAAATTATGTGTTGTGCGACGGTAGACCCTGACCGGCTCGCTTAATGTTTTATCTTATTGTTTTAATATAAGCATGTTTACTTACAAGACACATATTCATAAGTTTCAAGCTATTAAGAATAACACTGGCATGGATTATCCATTAGATATGCATCTAAATTATTGTTTAGAGCATAGAAAGTTCGAACAGCCGACGGATCTAAATCATACCTTTACGGACCAGTATGTCACTTTAAGTTTGTTGTCAGTAGTACATCTTACAGGAGAGATACGATATGAAGAAGTTTATGTGTCTACTCGAAAGTGCCAGACGGATGAAACATTGTATCTGCACCACGGACCAATAAACCGAAGTGCAATATCAATCAGGAAATTCCCATTCATTTTATGAGAACTATAAAACATGACGTTCTATCAACAGAAAGTGCAGTATAATGTAAAATATGGGTTAGTGTTAAATTAACAGAAATATACTCGGCTATAGTAATAATACAATTAATGCAAAATGCACGCATTTCGTAGAAATGTACAATCCTAAAACTTAAATTAAATACAAATAGGTAAATATTTAGCTTAAAGGAGTCAAGTCAAAGCGATTGTTAGTCACACTTAACAATTATCATAACTTGTTCAAGGTGCGCACGATTTTGTTAATTCCCATTCAAAGCTAACAGAGATAACATCAATAATTCAATGACTATTGAAAATAAATGGGCTGCTAACTGTTGAGCTTTCAATCTTAAGTGATTTATACTCGGTTAATAATACGTACGCGATGTCAGGTAAAACAGACAGAACAGATGTTAAATTTGCAAAAGAGGTCGACTTGCAAATAATGACACCGATAGATATGTTGAAACATAATCCTAAAGCTCATTGAATTTTTGCTATAATAAAGTAAGCGTTTATGGTATAATGGTTAAGGTTTTGCTTACAAGGGAATCGTAAATTAAATTATAGCAAAAAGATAAGTAGTTAAGTACCTACCTACTTGCATTGCAACATATTATCACGTAGAGATACTGGAATAACACGACATATTCGCGTTTTTAATTACATTTTACGTCTTTTTGAGCGATTAATCTGATAGGCTCAACATGAAATCTTAATTAACTTGCCACTTTAAATAAATTTATCATATAATTGTATTGATTATAAATATATCTTGTATCTAATATTGTAAATGAATAATCGGAATCCAATAATAATAAACAATAATATATTGCTGTTGATTGAGATCATTCCATAATTCACGCGTGAAGCTTTACGATCTCTATCAGTACAATAAAGCTTTGATCACGAGCTTTCTAGAACAGCGTGACTTATAAATCTGAGAAATAGTCGTTGCTTACTCGAGCCGTCGTAGCATACCGCTGTAGATTTCGCCAATAAGGAACAAACTACGCTTCAATGACCGTCACTTAACCATGTACATGCGCAAAGTGTTTAATATAAACTGATTTATTATCGGCCATTCGCCACCGCTATGCAAACTCCAGACCTCGGATGAGAACGTGACAGCCTCGTATATCATGAGATTAAATATCATTTTCGCAGCAAAAACATAACATCACACCCTTCGCGCTTAATTGGCTCGTTAAGTCTATGACACATACATGTGCGTGCATAGATGTCTAGCTAGGGCTTCGATATCGGGGGAAGATTGGATTTTTTATGGAAAACTGAAATTAAATCGTTACAAATACAGAACTCGTATTGTACAGTTATATTGTGAGTCACTTCAAAAGCGTGCTTGCTTGCCAACGCACTTCAGGAAGACATAAAATCTCAATATCAGGATCAGTCAACAGAAAGCAATTACTTTATAAAATGGGAACCCATTTCTGTGGTTCATTTACAAATACAATTACTGAAGACGTTAAAAATATTATTGTTTAATGGGAATTTTCGCTCGTAAATGGCAGTCGGCCACCCGTGTAGCGAGGCCCTAAGTGCAGGCGCCATAAAGTAAAACCAACATAACCTGTCCGTGTAGCTGCGGTCGCTAGAGCCTGTGGACCGACACGCTTCGTGGTAATCAAAAATTATAATTGGCTAATTGACAACAATCGTCAGATGCCAGTAGCAATCTTCTTTGAATTAAATTCATAATGCAGCTATTTCAATGAAGCAGGTCGTTTGTGAGGGCGTTGGTTTAATCCAACTGTAAATGATACGAGAATGGCACACCGCTTATCAGCCTTTCATTAAACAAACAAACGTTAAGATTCCTAACGCGATAAGTTATGTAAGTATCATTGAGTTTAGTATTCTAAGTAACGGTACGAGGCAAATAACTTAATACAAACGAAATCCATGGGTTTCCATTTATTTTGTGTCGAAATAAAACTGTCTATATATTTTTGGTTTTATATGTCAAATTGCGGAATATAAAATACAATTATCATAAATTTATATAATAACTAGCGAATCGGAATTTCAAAGGTTTATTAGTCACACCTAGAACCGGTGATAGATAGATATTTAACTATTAACACTCGCTTGATAGAACTGGTATTCACTTGAGATTTTCACATCGAATGCAGTCTTATTACAGGCATCATCCAACGATCAGTTCATACCGGTACCGCAAATTGCCAGTTTTCATAACCTTTATCACATCCCCTCAGTAATACCTGTACGACGGGTGTACAGTGACCGACCCGATCACAGACGAAGCCAACTTTAGCATACAAGCCTACCACACCAACTGGCCAATAGAGGGGAAAGTTCTTTTATGCAACTGAAAGTAACAGCAGAACCAATATTTATTGTGTGGAGTGATGATTTTGGATCTTCAAATTTACTTCGTGATGCAACGTAATGTGTGCTTCAAATCATGCCTCTTTCTTTGATTATGCGGCAAAGTGTCACTGTAAAGTAACTATGCATAAGCATCGCCAACAAAGAATTTCTTCTTCTCTCAATTAGCATCTAATCAAGGGATTCATTGAGTTGGATCCAATACACGATTTATGGGCGACGTATACGGCAAACTTTCTCACGCGGTTTATTACTGTGATTCAGCGCATCTAGCCTCACTTTATGGTGGTAACCACTTCATCTCGTTTCTGGGAAAGTCATTTGAAAGCGATAATTAACTAATACAAACGTTTAAATAAATAAATAATAGTGGAAATAAGCCTAAATGAGTAGAATTGTTTATGCAGATGCCTGCCGTTTAAAAATCGTTTAACTGTTTTCATTTAAAAACATCCATACTAATATTATAAATGCGAAAGTAACTGTCTGTCCGTCTGTTACGCTTTCACGCTAAAACTACTGAACCGATTTAAATGAAATTTGGTGCACAGATAATCCAGAGCCTCAGAAAGGACATAGGCTACTTTTTATCCCGGGAAAATTGAAGATCCCTGGGAACGCGGGCGAAGCCGCGAGGAGCCACTAGTAAGTAATAATTCAATAATAACTACAAAAAGAATACCTATTATATTGGAAGTTGCTTATATTATTTTATCGACTTCCTTACCCTTTTAAAACAAATACAGAATATGTTTGAATTATTTTTTTTAATGTATACCTAATTGGTTTCAGTATTCTATTGTACCAACATAACACCTTTTGCAAGTGTCGTGGAAAGCTGCTGAAAATTCTTAGGCGTGCGGAAGGCTTCGTGGTTCAGCGTACGGGCGGGCGGGGAGGTGCGCGTACGCACGGGGCGTGGCCGGCGCAAGTCCGCCGGCCGGCCGACGGGTGGCAGAGGCGCACTGGATGCTGCGGCGAGCGCACCTGTCATACGCACATTACAACATCCGCGCGCGAATCACACGTGTGTCAGTTTCCCGACTTATAAACAAGACATGATTACCAGTGAGAGTTCAGTGACTGTGACAGTAAGGCAGCCCTAGAGGAGTCGGCGCATTCCGGATCAACCCTAGGTCGGTAGCATGTTTATCTTCTTATCACTTATTTTGATTACGTGCGCAATATCCACCGTGCGAATATTTACGATGCTTTTCAAAAAATATTATAATATGCGTGACTATTATTTTTGAGGTGACGACAGAATAGAATTTTCCGTAATACTTGGACATTCTTTTTGCAAACAGAAAAATGTTAATGGTAAACATATATAAAGCGTAATCAAACAAATGTATGTTAGTAGAGCTTATCTTTAACTGAAAGTAAACTATAAATCAAGGTTGTATATTGTATGTTATTTAGAGAAAAATATTACTCTATAAAACCACAATTAGTAAGTATATTTAAACAAATAGCAAAAATCGGATGGCAGTGTGTCAACTGGCAGTAAGGAATTTGTCCAAAAAAAAAAAGCTCATTAATGTAACCTCTCTAGATACAATACCATGCACTGTTATCGGCAATATCGAAACACTGCGGACTGGTTCTGGCGACACGGAGCCGAGGCTACCGCTACGCGCTGCCGCACAAGTATTTGCGAAGAGCATCGTATCGCACCAAAAAGATCACATTTCGATCGTATGACGAAAATTTACACCTATAGAGCGACGTCGTCAAAGTCAATACAGACATTTATTCGCATTCGGCAATGTAAACTCATTGGCCAAGTAAGAACTGCTATGAAAGAGCTTTGGGTTCCGTTTCGTATTATGTATGACTAGTAGATGTGTATATTGTCTCGAACTAGAAATCATTAATTTATTGTAAATCGCCACCCTGCCAGTACAAACTGAAAGCTATATGCATTCAGTTTGAAAATGGTGAACCATGTTAAACCAATGTTTATGCAGTCTATTAATAAAATATCTAGTGGAAGGTAGTACCTACCTGCACCTGCCTGTATATATAGTGCAAAAGCTAGGAGAATAAGGATAAATTTTTCACGTAGGTGATAATATTATAAGTATAACTAACTTTTTAATATGTTATTTAACGACTGCTAATAGTCTCCGAATAAAATGGCTGTGACATTCGATCAGAATGAAATTATATGGGACTAGTGGCTCCCCGCGGTTTCCCGTGGGATCATAAATTTTACCGGGATAAAAAGGAGCCTATGAACCTTCCAGAACATACCTAAATTTCATCGCGATTTTTTCAGCCGTTTTAATTCATGAAAGAGTAACAAACATATTCTCACAAACTTTCGCATTTACAATATTAGTCGGATTCCGATTTTTGCCCAAGTCGTAGCTCCTCACAGAATCCTAGTGACAATCATGGACATATGAACACTTGCTCCCTCAACGCCACATTTATAAAACTAACCGTATAATAGGACATTAACATTAAGGACCGTTCGAGAGCAGCCGATTATATTAGAGCACATTTTCTACACTCAACGGATGTAACCAAACGCAAAGCAGCCGGCGGTATAAATCAAGGCATTAGTGAACCGACATTAGTTAACTGGCGAAGCGTTGCTACGCTACGCACTGGATATCATAATCATGGGACTGATATAAACGTTAATTATTAATGGGCATGGGCAACAGCATGCCTCCTGAAAACTACTTGAAGCTGCGGGGCCCTATCATTGCATAACGACGTGGGAAGAGCTATGATAGAGCGAAGGGCATTATAAGAGCAAACACTCGTTAACTCTGCAACGATGATTTCATCCCGGTCAAGGAAACGCTCGAAGGAAAATGCCTCAAAGAGCATAACATAATATTTTTTACCGCTAATTACGCGCACATTCAAGTTGCTGTAACACAACTGTGGTTACATACGTTGTTTTTATTAATGTGGCAAGTTTGAGCGAACGACCATCGAGGGCCTTGAGTATTGGTTAGGTAAGGCCCTACGATAGCGAGAGTGACCGCATCATCTGTTAAGTATTTCAAGCTACGTACTGCATAATCACTGGCCACTATTTAGACCTACTCGTTCAAATAATTGAATCTTTGAGTGGTCTGTTAAGTTACATAAATAATCACCGACCCATAATTTGTATTCATAATCAATTACTTACATGTTTAATGGACGGACTGCCTTTCATAAAGATGAAACTGATGTTAAGTTAGTATTGCAAATTCTATTATAATTAAGGGCCATAAATTTTGTGCGTACGCGAAACATGTCCGTGCTGGGACCACCGAACGATTTCAATGGACTTTCGCTTGTAAACTGCGATGTGGATCAAATAAAGGGCAAAATATAATTGGTCCGGCTCTTGTACTGACTGAATCGATAAGAGCTTTCGTGTTATTTAAAATCGATTGCGTAAAATACCTGTGGGAATATTTTCACACAATTCAGGTAAAGAAATTACGAAATTAACGATATCTAGATGATTTTAGATAATAGTGAATATAAATAGTTTTATGGGACCTATGAATTTGATAAATCTCACAGCATAATATATATATCGTCGGTTGTAATATGAATTAATGTAACCGCCAAAATGTCGAAAATGAGTTATATATGTAGTTCGACTGCAAATTTCAATCCGGATCGATTGGTGTTGTTAAAATGTTGATATCTTAAAAAAAATGTCGAGTACGTTAACCGCAACTTACCCGTATTTTTCAATTCACATGACTTTTTTTAAGTTATGGGCCGTTTTTGTAAAATCTCATGTTATTAGGTTAACGTAAAGATCAAATTGTAATTGCGCATTAATGTACTGAGCAACGTTGAAAAAATATCATTGATGTAAGTCTCATTTATTACGTACAAGACTACATACAGCTCCCTTACATCGACAAAGTCGACTACTTAGACGATATTATACAGGACGAGACTTCGAATAATGGCAATGAAATCCAAGATTCAAGTGAGCAAGTTGACGGAATTAAAGAAAATATGCCGGAAACTAAACAAAAGGAACAAACACATGACGAAAAAAGAAAAACTGCAGCGGTAGAAAATTCAAAGAATAACATCAAGAAAACAAAAAAAGTGTAATAAAGATGACGATACAAAAGGATGAAAAGAAACACGAAAAAGCAGTGAAAGCCAGCAGAAAGACAGGAAAAGCTGTAGAAAAGACAGAAGAAAGGGCTAAAAAGAGACAAGAAGAAGAAAAATTAGGAAAAAAGAGTGAAGAAAAATACGAAAAAGTAGAATAAACTACGTGTTTTCTTATTTTAATTTCGTAAAATATTATAATTTTATGTTCCAACTTAATCAAAAAGTTATTGTTTTAGTAATTAAACTATACTTTGTGTTTAAAAGTAAGAAACAGGAGTAATATAAAATAAGGAGTTTATTTATGTTTATTAAATAATTGTGATTTATTATTACACTTGGTTATTCGATGATAAGTGTTATCTAATAGGTAATTAAAGTAATTATGTTTAAATTTTTGAGTAAATTTAGTGTTTTTCTAAAAAGAACAAACCTTTTTTTATAATTAAACGTGTTTTTGATTATAATTAAAACATGTTGTACCTTTTAATCTTTTTTTTTTTACATAATTACTACCATGCCGCTGTTTATCTTAAATCAATGGGTTAATTTAATATTTAACCTTAATAAAAGTGAATAAGTGTGAAAATGAATTAGCAAATTGTTTAAAACGTAAGTCCACTTTTCTACAACTGTGCGCCTTACTTTAATATTTCTTAGATATTTTGTGACATACATTAAGAGCCCATACTACTCCAGCTCGAATCCAAATTTTGCCCCCGCCTCACGGCTCGGCCGGTAACCCCGCCCGCACCGCGCGGCGCAGCTATCTCTCTTTCACGAATTCGTCACGCGGCAGTGGTCAGGAGTCGACCGTAAGGTAGGGTAAATTCACCGCTATTTGACATCTAGTAATAAGGCAAAGCATAAAATTAGACGACTGTACAAAAGTACTAAATCACCATATGGTGTCCGAGGTACGTCATACATACAGCGCGGTACATCTACACATTTATGTGCGCCTGGTACTTCGAAGGCGGCCCGCACGGTATTCTACCTGAATCGACACGCTACGCATTACACAGTAGCACTACCGCAATTCACACTTCTTGTTACCACTGCTCGCCTAATACATAACGCCGAGTTAAATAGTACAGTAACTTCTCTGAACGGTTTCTGTTTTCTACTTGGTACTAATTTATATAGTGTAAGATAAGATGGATGTTGTTGCGGATAAATCTGGCACAGACTCAGAATTAGAAAACACTCCCCCAAACTATGTTGCCATCCGCTATAAAAGGAAGAGAAGTGAAGAGCTGACCTCAGAGTTAAGTAATTTCAAAGAAGAAATTAAGGTCATGCTCTCTAGTCAGGACCGAGACATTAGAAAAATCCTAACGGATATCCAACAAAGTAACCAATCTATTCAGTCCTCTATTTCTGTTCTCACAATGCAAAATGAGGACTTTAAAAAGAAAATTGAGCAGTTAGAGAATAAAATGCAGCAAGATCAAATGTATATAGCTGTTTTAGAAGATAAAATAGAAGACTTACAAATTGGAACCCGTAAAGCGAACTTTGAATTAAAAAATGTCCCGAAAAAGCCCTCAGAAACTAAGGAAGATTTAATTGATATGGTAATGTGTTTGTCTAAGAATGTCGGTGGTCTCATTAATAAGACTGACATCAAAGATATCTATCGAGTGCGTGGAAAGAAAGATGGTACACAAAACACACCGATCATTGTGGAAACCTCATCTACACTGCTGAAAACTGATATTTTAAAATTGAGTAAGACTTTTAATGTGAAACACAAGAACAAGCTACGTGCCTTACATCTCGGACTCCGGGTATCTGAAGACACTCCCATATTTGTATCGGAACAACTAACTGCAAAGGGCTCTCGCCTGCATTTCCTTGCCCGAGATCTCGCGAGATCTAAGAAATATAAGTTCTGTTGGACTGCTTATGGTAAAGTCTTTGTGAGAAGAGAAGAAAATTCTCCAATCATTGCAATCAAAACAGAAGGACAGATTCAGAAATTATTGAATGAACAATGACTATGCTTTGTTTGGTCTGTTTTTCTTGGTCTTGGTTACTTATTTTTATTCTTATTATGCAGAGCTTATTTTTTGTTAATTGTCTTTTGTACTGCACTACTTTTGTTATTAATATTGCATTTTGCTAATTGCCTGTTAACTTTACACATTTTATACACAGAACACTTACACAATATCCTAACACACAAATCTCCATACACTGGCCACTGTCTTCTTACTCAACAAAGTTCTAATGAATTTTATTTATACTGGTACTTTTTTATAATATATTGGCAATCGATAAAATGCCTAAAACCCATTCATGAACTTATACGCACCTGCAGTCTTATAATAGTATGTGATAATGGATAGTTCCCGTTCAAATTTGAATGAAATAGACGATATTGAAATCGCGCGTGCTATTCAATGTGATATTGAGGATCTCGTTAAATATATACAAGTAAAGAATAGTGATTTAAAAATATTTTCCCAAAACATTAGAAGCGTATATCGAAACATGGATGATCTAATTGTCACTCTTAGCTCAACTAATATCAATCCAGATTTACTGATATTGACTGAATGCCGACTAAGCCCTGATAAACCAGTTCCAACTTTAATGAACTACAGTTCGTTTATGACTACTCACCATCTCAACCAGAATGATGGAGTGGTGGTATATATACGGAATGGTACTGGTGTAACAAATGTCAGAGAAGTTAAGTTAGATCACGCGTCATGTATACAAATAGACACATATGGTAGTGCCGTTTTAGGTGTATACCGCTCCCCGTCTAACACTAATGCTGATTTGTTCATTGACTCACTGAATTCACATTTAGAAACCTTAAAATCCTATAGGAATATAATATTGACTGGAGACATAAATATAAATCTCATCGCTAAGGAATCTGAGCAAAGTTACGAGCAAAATAATAGACTCAACTATCTAAATGTTTTATCGATGCACGGTTTGATGCCAGGTCACGTAATTCCAACGAGAGAAACCAATTGTTTGGATCATTTTATGTTAAAACTTGAAACATCTAAGATATCTGCCCATATTGCTATTTTAAACACTACTGTTACCGATCACTCTATGATATTTGTAAATCTTTCATGTGATGAAATTGTAAAAAAATGTATAAAATATAAAACTGTTATTGATTTTAATAAGGCACTTTTAAGCTTGGCCGCAAAAAACCTTCCAGAGTTGCTATATTGTAATGACGCAAATATAGTAGTTGAGCTTTTAATCAGCAAAATTACCGAGTCACTACAAGAAAATACTAATAATGTATGTATCCCCAAAAGCAAACGTGTTATAAAACCCTGGATCACCATTGGCATTTTGAGATGCATTAGGAACAGAAATAAACTACAAAAAAAGGTGCAATTAGATCCTCATAACGAAATTTTAAAAATTAGTTATAAACGATATCGGAATTTTTGTAATAATTTAATTAAAAGGCTAAAACGAAATTATGAACGAAATCAACTGACGCAATCTACAAAAAATTCTAAAACACTTTGGAAGAGTATCAAATCCATTACCTACCTAAATCAACGTAAATCAGATAACACAAAATTACTAAATATTAAATCATCTCCTAGAGAATCAGTCAACTATGTTAATAGCTATTTTGCTAATATAGGCAAAAGCCTAGCCGAGGATATTTTATTAAGCCCTAGTCCCCAGAACCCATGCTTATTTGAAACAAATAATTCTCTTGTAAATTCATTCGTTCTATTGGAAACGGATCCCAAAGAAGTTCATGATGTTCTCATGAGTCTTAAATCGGACAGTGCCCCTGGATGGGATAATATTCCAACTAAGTTTCTCAAATTGGCGTCAAATGAAGTAGTTCCTGTTATTTCTCATCTAATCAATCTTTGCTTTAATAATGGTATATTTCCTCTTCTTCTAAAACAATCAATTATCACCCCAGTGCATAAGGCTGGTGATATGGAGGATGTTAATAACTATAGACCAATTTCTGTCCTACCTTCGATTTCAAAAATTTTAGAAAAGCTATTAAACGTGAGATTGATTCGCTACCTAAACAAATTTCAAATACTAGCTGAAACTCAATATGGCTTCCGAAATGGTAAGTCTACTGAAGACGCTGTAACAGCATTAAGTTCGTTTATAGTCGACCAAGTAGATCGGGGTAGGAAATGCTTAGCTGTATTTCTAGATATCAAAAAAGCTTTCGACACCGTCCATGTGCCCATTCTTATTAAAAAGCTAGAAAGCATTGGAATCAGAGATACGTCCTTGGCTTTGTTTAGGGACTATTTAAGTGACAGAAAGCAAAGGGTAAAAATTGAACAGCATGTCAGTTGTGATTTAAATGTTGCTTTCGGAGTACCGCAGGGGAGTGTCTTGGGTCCAACTTTGTTTTTAATTTACATAAATAATTTGTGTGGTTTAAAACTAAATGATGCTAGAATTTTCTCATATGCTGATGATACTGCTGTAGTTTTTTCTAACACCTCGTGGAGTAAGGTTCATAGTGAAGCTGAAATGGGACTTGCTAAGATTTCTCAATGGCTCAAGGCAAACCTACTTACACTAAACGCTTTGAAAACAAATTATATGTGTTACTCCATTTATAATCGAACCCAACCAGAGAATGAATTGAGTATTAAGTTACATGATTCTCTAAGCCCGCATAACGAAGGCTGCAACTGTCCCATCATTCAAAGAGTTTATTCCACTAAATATTTAGGAATTGTAATAGATCGGAGGCTATCATGGCACCCGCAATTAGAAACAGTAAGCACAAGAATCAGAAAATTGATATGGATTTTTAAAATATTAAGACATGTAGCGCCTCAGAATCTATTAAACAAAATTTATATTGCTTTAGTACAGTCGATCTTAGTATATTGTATCCCAGTATGGGGCGGGGCCGCAAAAACTAAAATGATACACCTAGAGCGAGCGCAACGAGCACTGATCAAAGTCATGTATTTTAAGCCATATAGATTTCCTACGCAAATACTCTACACGACGTGCAAATTCCTAAGTGTACGAAGATTATATATTTATAGTGTAGTTCTAAAAGTTCATAAAACATTAACGTATGATCATGATATACCAAAAAAGAGAAGAAACGATAAGGTTGTTAGGGTAAGTACCGCTAAAACTTCTTTTGCTAGCAACCAGTACGTCAGACAGTCAGCACATCTATATAATTTGATTAACAAAACCATAAACATTTATCCAAAACAATACTTCGATTGCAAAACCACTTTGGCTAACTGGTTGCTAACAAAAACCTATGAGCAAACTGAAGTACTGCTGCGTAAAAATTAAACATACTTAAATAAAAATCGCTCTCACACGCAAACACATATACACACACATACACACACACACAGACACACACACACACACACACACACACACACACACACGCTTACACACATACACATACACACACACACACACACAAATACACACACACAAATACACGCACACATAGTCATACATTCACTCACACGCACACACTCACATTTTGTAGCAATATCTAGTTTTAACAGCTTTTGATTATTTTTTTTAAGCAACATTTTTGTATTTCAAATTACTTACCTGTACCATGTATTGACCTTGTATTATAGCTAGTGAAGAGCGGGATCTTCTGACACAAGTATTTCTGTACTTAAAAGAAGGTCCCAACCTTAATTTAAAATTGTAAACCTTGGTTACAGAAATAAATATTTTATTATTATATGATATAATATGGGAAATAAAATAAAAGGAATATTGTAGAAAGGTACCTATGCATATTATTGAAATGCCTAAAGATGAAATTGTTTTTGTTTTGGAATGTACAAAGCCCTATCATACGGCACAATAACATGCTAATAATATTATAAATGTGAATGTTTGTGAGAATGTATGGATGCTTGTTACTCTTTCAAGAAAAAAATACTGAATAGATTTTGATGACACTTGATGATTTCAGTATTACACGAACGCGTCCGATACCGCGGGGGATAGCTAGTATTTGTATAAGTTAATTTAAATCATTCATTTTCAGAACCCCCTCTTTCAAAAACCCCTTGACAGATTTGGTTCAGAATAAAGTTATCAGCAATCTCAAGTTAAATTTTTAGAACTACAAAATTTCCAGCAAGTCGTATCAAAGATTATTTTTTTTTGGTTATGGATAGGTTTCTGTTTGACCACTATCTCATCATGAGAAGTGATGATGAGGCCGAAGGTGGTAAGCACACAAAGCCTAGAAGGATCTGTCTCTCAAGTGCAGCTGTCGGAACACACCGGTAGGTGCTTGGCGACAGATTTTCGACTTGAGGGTGGTACCCAGCCAGGCGGATACTACAAAGTACCCCACCACCGTGTTAAGGTTTCCTCACGATGTTTTCCTTCATCGAAAGCTCAAGCTCATTGTAAGATTCGAACCCGCGATCTTCGGCTCGGTATCCGACGTCACTACCAACTAAGCTATCATCGCCTTTAAAAGAAACAAATAAAGAATAACAATAGTAATAAGTAATTTATTGATACTTTTTTATTAGATATCTCTAATTGGCATATTTCGAATATGTCTGGCATCGCACAGCTCTGGCAGCATATATAGGGTATAAAAATCCTGTAGTTTCTTCTCCATATGTATTTTGCCAATCATCGTATATCTGATTTTGTACTTTATCGTTGTTTATGAGAGAAAGACGGACAATCCATTGATGCAAGTAATTCATTACATTGAGAAAAACCAATCCCAGTAGATATAATGCCAGATGTTGCTGCTTTATTTAAATCCAAGTTTGATTTGGGTTCAAAGTCAAGACTAAATTTTATATTACACATGTTGCATTTCAACGTGTATTTGGAAAGTAGACCTTTTCTTTTTTCTCCAATAATGTTCAGGACATTATTCAATGTACATCCAAATGCGTTGTTGTGAGTACATATTGTTTGAAGTGATTTAAAAAAATGATCCAAATCAATGATTTTTCGTCCATCCATGGGAAAAATATTCTCTGCTTCGCGAACAGAATAGTTAATTTCGTACCTGAAATAATCAGATTCATAATAAATAATCCAACATAATACCAAAATATCCTTATTCAAATAGGTCTTTACAAGCAACAGTGAAAAGATAACAGACAGACACAAAATTTTACTAAAATACTAGTAGATGGTTAGATCAACTCACAATTCTACAGTTTCCGAAATCGTCAGATCAGGTTCGCTTGCATGTTTGGAACTACTTGCATCCAGGTGTTCCGTTGGCATTTGCATTCTGTAAATAAATAGACTATGCTTCTCTTTTGTGCATACTACTAAAATAATATGTGACTGTGGCCAATTATTGGGGCGACTACCCTAATATTTTTCGGTAGGAAGATTGATACTCACGGGCACGAGTCTACGTCCGGTACATTTTGTTTATTGCATTCAGTATCGGGTATTTGTTTACTTCTGAAAGTGATAAATGTATTTACAATTATGATTACTAAACATTCAACCTAATAAAAAATATGTTTTTTTAATTTTTCTTTTACCTACTTACTATAAGTATTACATGACTCATTTTCGGTACTTACTTCAATATTATATTTATGTGTTTAGCATTTTCTTTTCTCCAATTCAGACTTTTTTTTCTTGTTCCTATCGTTTCCCATTTCACAAAACAATACACTGTAGGTACTTCTAATTTATTATGTACGTTTACACGTAGACAGAAAGCCGTGAGAGCAAGCGACGCGGGTTCCCCGTTCAAATGCCAAAGCGCGACTGAATTTGTGCAGCGGCATGGGGTCACGTTCGTCTCAAGCGCAATATTTGAGAATTTAATTTATAATAATAAAAAAAAACATATAATTTCAGATTCAAATCATATAGTACACGTATTCTACTTATTTGAGTTTGTATACAAAGTTTCATTAGTATAGGTAAAGTATTAATAGACTACCCCGGTTTATTTGTAAAATTAAGAGGTATTTTTGTGATTTTTTTCTCTCGAGAAAATTTTCAGTAATCGTGTTTTTACATCATATAGGACCCTGTATATATCCTCAACTTTACCATATATTTTTTTCAAAATGATTGGTTCAATACTTATATTGATATACAGGATCAAACGTTAGAGGTGGAGCAGTTTTGAGGTAGGGAGAAGCCTTAAACTGCCAACTGTTTTTCAAATTATATCCGTAAATCAATTAGCGTAACTACATATTTTTGCAAAAAAATTGATGTAACCGCCAGGCTATTTTCGAAACTATAATAGTTATCTTATTTTGAACCAGTTCATCTAAAAGATCTCACAAAAATAGGATAATGGTCAAAAACACACCGAAATTGGACAAATAAATAAAAAGTTATAACATTTTTTCTGATTTGTAAAACAGTTTTTCGCTTCAGCAATTCATATTACAAGCGACGATATATAATATGTTTTGTTTACATATATAATGTATTTTCGGTTGCGGTAGCCTCGGGTATTGTTAGTAGACACAGGTTCTATCTCGCAGGGTCTACTGTTAATCGAGTGGTATGCATGTCAACATGAACAAACATGCAACAAGTCAACTGCTCCCGGCTGCCACAAGTGCGTCGTATTTGTCCTTCACAAATAAAGCTCCTGGCACGTCCCCTCACTAGTGCGAGACAGATAATAACTTCAAACATAACGACAAAGAATCCTTCCTATACAAAAACTTATTCTCTAACTTAGAGTTCAGTTGCACGTACCTATTGAGGTCGATTCATTATTAGTGAATACTCTACCTTTATTGATACAACTCAAAGTGGTGGTTTACTTAGTTGGTCGACATATGATAAATCAGATAGAATTATAATAATTTTCAAATAAAAACGTTGCAAAACAAACCAGTTCAGCAAGCTATTTATTCTAGCCTGTACGATCGGCCACTCGATATATTTATATGAGTTAGTGTATATTTATGGCACATTTTAGGGTTTAGCATCCTGTAGTCAGAGTGAAGAAGAAACTTTGTTTTGTTAACCTCCATACTCCCCGCGTGAATCAGTTGCGAGACGAGAGAGAAAGTATCAGCAACTATATTTCGTAACCCTTGCTATGAAACAACTAAGAAAATAGAAAAACTGATGTTATCTATGAAAACAAAAATATTATCTCGTAATAATGGGATGGTACAAGTAACTAGGTAGAATTCTTATGCAAAAAATATTAGCTTAGGTAATTATAAAAAAAATATCAGTGCAATCAGAAATCACCTTATTAGATATTGATCATATAAAACCGGTGCATCTCGTGATCGTGAGTAATGACCCGCAATATTTAACGATGATGATGGTATCATTATCATCAATAAAAGTCGCATAGAGGGAGACGCCGGCTGATGCCCACACCGCCGCCACCGGTAGAGTAGGTGCACATTTATCTGCATGCGGAGCGCAAAATGTCGTCGTGAGATAACTCAGCCTAATGTGTATTCAAAGCAGATCATCATCATGCTAATATTGTTATTACGATAAAGTCGCAGTCGAGCCGGTTTGGTAAGCCTCATGCTCGCTTGCGTTGTATAGTTACTACCAAAGTAGAATCTTACATAGCTTGTGCTTCTTTTTTGAAAATTTTCATCTAAGCTTAAAGGAATTTTATGTTTCCAATCTGTTAAATATTATTAATCATTATTTATTAACATCATATTATTAGTACCGTATGTACATTAAAATTGTGCATAAATCGTAAAACATTTCATAAATCGCTATTAACGTCACTGTGACACAGAATGAATACTCGTAAAATCCAAAGTTACGCAGCAACTTTGATGATCGATCGTGGTTGCGTTTTAATTTTAATGCATCGTGAGAGAAAAATGACGAGTAATATCATATTTCTCAAAAAGCTTTTAGTCCTAATTGGAGACGAAATGACACCAAAAGCGAAAACCCATGCATTCCTACCGGATTGACTTTTAAATAATCCTTGTGGAATTTGGAACACTTAAAATTTTAAACACATTATCGGGTTTTTTTACGTTTGTGGGGTATTGTTTAAAGTTTTCTACGATGCAGAGCATTATCGTAAAGACATTGAACCTAGCTGAGTGTTGACCCCCTTGACATGGCTTACACCGCTTACACGCGTGTCGGTATACCACGGACGACTATGAATCAGCCTTTCTAAATATCCACCCATGTCTCATAGCAGCGAGCAATCCTAACAATGATATCACATCTATTTCTGAACGAATAATATAAACCAAAAAAGAAAACTCAAAGGCTAATTTTGCAAATCCGTTTGGATAAGTTGATATACCTTATGGTTGGTGCAGCGTTATTGTTTTATCAGTATAGTGAACGGTTGAGAAAGCTTCAATATGATAGAGTTTAATGTACCTTAATATTGTCAGTGATAGTTGTTGAGTAATCGATATTGTCGTGAATTTAATCTGTGGGTACAGGGAGCGGCAGCGTGCCCGCGTGCCCCGGCGACTCCGGTGCATAGATATAAGCAGAGTTGCACCCAGATTACAGCGGCTTAAATAATGCAGTCCCAACGTTGCACAATCCGCCTCGTGAGCCGCTCTCCGGGACACTTAGCTGCGTTTGAACTATTTGATAACCAGATAAACCGCGAATGCCATTGCGTTTGTAAACACGACTTTACTCGAAGTTTTAAGCTCCCAGATATAAATTTAAAACTTAGGATAGCTAGACCTACCTACTCAAACGTTTTTATAGACATCTACTCTTCACACTTCATTCAAAACTTACATTCATAGCAACTAATAGCTATTATGGAGAGTGCGTGTGCGTTGCTATTAAAAAAATACTTTTATCGTTTTCTTGGTACAATATTAAACAATCGAAAGATTTACATTATTGCCTTAGAGAGCAAGCAAGTATTAAGTAATAATTTGTTCGATGCCTCAGGCAAGGCAAGCCTCACGCAATTTATTGATGTTTTGAGATCCATTATTTTTTCGGAGATACCACTTTCCTTTAAGGTACCTATTGGGTCAAATAGTGTTACGAGCACGATCGTCATCTAAAATGGACCTGTAGTTTATAGCCCCATAAGAAAACATTAAAAACGGTAGCAGTCACGCGAGAACGTCACTATTTCTCAGAATCTTAAAATTTTAGACCATTGTTAAACATAATTATCAAAGATCGGATGACCCGATAGACAAATGGATTGAGTATTATAAATCCAGAGGCTACATGCCATTAGAACAATAAAATGTAATTTTAACCACATTTTATAGTTAAATAGGATTACATTGCACCATTGTATACCTAGCTGTAAGCTAAGGCTATGTTTTAATGTAAGTAGAGTAAAGTAAGTAAAGTTAAATAATCTTCGTTCAAGAAGTAGTAGACTAGTTTTTGGTATACATATTTACTATTAAGCATAGTTTTTTTACTATTTATACCTAAATAAAGAAGATCGGAAATCCAATTGAGAGCATCATGTTGAATAGTCACAATCGTTATTCTAATATCAAGAGGCGACATCGGGTATTATTTACTGTGTGAGGGCCTATAAATCTGCAAAGGTTATCCCAGGCTGCCGGTACAATTTAATAAACAGTCGGCCGGTTTGCACAAGTGGCCGCCGCGCCGTCTGCCGGCAGTAACCCACTTGCTCACCGGTGACACTTAACATTTTAAGGATTTTTGTTAATGTGCATCACAAACATACACCTACATCCTCAACTTTCCAACTTTCATCGGTTAAGTTTGACTTCAACGTCAGTATCGTTTACCGTTAACAACATTGATATTTGCCACATTTAGGTACCTACTGCAATAAGAGTAATTTTCGAAGTTACGTATTTAAATACAAAACTAGTCGAGACCAGTGCAAATAATGTACCCATCATAAGTTACGACGAAAAAATAGGTGTTCTAAGCTATTCATCTTGTTAGAATATCGCTTTAAAGATGATTCATCTATCTGTAGCGTATTCCAAAAGGAGGACAGTGACACGACCTAAGGCAAGCTGATAACGCGATCTAGGAGCATTCCTAGTTATCTTTAGGTATATAAACACCGTTTATTGTGGATATTGCAAGAGTGCAAACACTTTGTAGACAGTACTTAGCCTCGGCGCTATAATCACTTCAACCATTGAGTTTAGGTTGTCAATCAAGTCGGAAAATATAAGTTTTAAAAGTAATTGAGCTGCTCAGGTTTTAACGTAATCGTTATTTAAGCAAAAACTATGTCTAATTACCGCCCAAACCCCCAATTGGTGAACAGAATGCGAAGTGACCTATTTAAAAAAATGACAAAACATTTCGCTAGTTCACACAACATACTAGAAATCTATTAACAATGTTTTTATTTCTTTTCTATATGTCATTGTGGTCAAACATACAAATCGCCTCTGGTTAGGTAGGTAGTAGGTAGGTACTTACCTCTAATAATAATGCAGGTATGCAGTTTTAGTTTTACTATTTTATTACTGAAGTTAATTTAATCAGTATGTAGGACTTTTTATTAATATAATATTATAAAGAGGAAAGATTTGTTTGTTTGTTTGTTTGTTTGTTTGTTTGTAATGAATAGGCTCCGAAACTACTGGACCGATTTCAAAAATTCTTTCACTTTTGGAAAGCTACATTATCCCCGAGTAACATAGGCTATATTTTATCCCTGTATTCCCACGGGAACGGGAACTACGCGGGTAAAACCGCGGGGAGGCAGCTAGTTATTAATAAACCTGAATGTTGACTGCATCCCTGTGTAATGAGGAAATAATTAACTGCGATGCTCCATAATATTAATCAAAAGAAATCATAAAAGAAAATATGTTAAATGGTAGCCATGTAAAATTGCAATAATGGTAATCGGCTACCCGGCGACATTCCATGCAGTCTGCGTTGTAGCGGACAGGTAAACTTTGTCATGAGTTGTGACTGCGTGCCCGCCCGCACCTCGCAGTGTGATCACGACTCAAGTAGACACTTAAATGTAAACTCCACCTACACCAGCTACTGCTACTGTACTTATTATGTAAATCAACTAAAGTGGAAACATTGAACAAGATTTATATGTAAAATACAATAAACGCTAAATCCGTTAACACCGAAAAAGTTATTTATTGTCTCTGAATTCGTGCCACTTCGATCGATATGCCCATTTCCATCACGGATGGATCGAAGCATCGTCTCACTGACCTCGTTCTCGAATTAATATCTAACAGCGAGTTGTGTATTATTATGCTAATGTAAAAGGACTTAACAAATGTCGATATCGTTTGTGCTATTTATCTTTATTAAAATCGACGACTACGCGAGCTTGAGACGCCAGACAGCGGTATGTTAATAGGTTAATTCAATGCGGATTAGGTACTACTTCGTGTTTTTAAATAAATAATCAGTCCCCAAAAAAATAACATTAAATAAATAAATTGGACCTTTAATATTACAGAAATATAGTTTAGCTTTTATATTCTTCTAGTTGGGTAATTTAAATCAGACTAAAGATATATAAAACTCTCAGACTAAAACAATGAGAACAACAATCAAAATTATCCAGGAAGTGTTTTTATTATCATTCAGGTGGTCAGTTGTTTTCGTTTTGTGATGTACAACAGAGTTCGACTCACATAGTTGGAGAAAAAAAATAGGACATCTTCCTCCTACATTTTAATTTAACAACGGAAGCAGCATGACTCGACAAGAAAGGAATCAGATTAATTTTCACCGTTGTCCCGCCAGACGCATCTAATCTGTTGAAATAAATTATTTCAAAACATTGGGCCGACTCGAACGTGTAGACAAAGGGGAAGACAACGAAAGTATGGAGCTTAGGAATAAACGTGATCTCATCAGGAAGCTCTTCTACACAATAGAATGTGAGGACGATGAAAAGGCAACGACTCTGTGAAAACAAACATCTATTATTTTCGTCTCGAAACGCTCATATACATTTCTTGAACGATATGATACTCCAACCAAGCGGATGTCGGTATTTTCTTCACTTTAATAAGATGCAAACTTACGCAAGTCACATTTTGACATTAATTGACTTTCATTAAAATATACGCGCGTTCCAATAAAAGCAATGAAAGTGGTCAGCACCTGGAAGTGCGTGCTGTAGCCGCGTTGGCTCGCCTCCAGTTCCACTGAACTTTGACAACGAGCCGGCGCGCCGGTAAATTGCTGTTACACATCCGTCTTCTGAATAATCACAATATATTGGTGCGTGCATACGTTGAAACGCCTAATATTTGTCCAATTCATTCATATAAATGACAATACTGACTACAATATTGATGTAACAGTACACATTGACATACAACAAATACCTGAATGAACCATACTTATCATGAAAATAATTTCATCCCACGTCACATACCTATTAGTCGAAATATTGCACTGCACTTTTGAACAATCGTAATGCATGTTTTATGAATGGCGAGGTCGACGTACTCTCAATGCGTGCACACCTTTTTCTTTTCTGAATTTTTGATTGCCTCCAGGTATGTAACAGGAACAAAAATATAATAAAGGGCTTCGGTCAATTGAATTGCGCTCAACAATAATTTCTCACAAGCTCTCCTGACATGTTCAACAAGCTCCGGTCAAAGGCGTATTTGATTTGGGATGAAGCTTTCTTTTATCGATTTTTAAGCATGTGGGATGCCCTTTCATAAAGTCTCATTAACCGAAATTGGTGTATCGTCATTCATTGATCATGATTATTTAGCTGTCACTGTTCACGTCCGTCCGTTCGTTTTCCGATCTGATGACCGCTATGTGGAACTGCTTCTCTGTCTGGTGGAACGTCAATTAGTAGTGATACAGATCTATCTAGCTATGTATCCCGCGTAGTGCCATCGCTCGTCGCCGCTGGGTCCGCGACGAATCGTGCCGGTTACCGAAATGCCACTACGTGACGTGCCGACCCGACTGCGTATATGCTGACACAGTCTCTCCCAAATAATTAGGTATGCATCAGTAGCTATAAATTTTACCATTTCTACTTTCCCATCTTCATTAATTTATAGCAGATGATTACTGTTTTTTATAGTGGCAATTTGTGCAATTATACAAAGCGATGATACATTAATTAAGTCGTAGGTGACCTGGCTTCAGACCGGCCTCTAGGCTAATCTCTGCGTAAAAACAAGCACCGATTGCGGTGTGTCCCAGCAGCTACATTTGGTGACGAGTTCCAGTTTAATATACGTCAGTGCTTACTACAACCAAGGTAGTTCTTACTTCAAAACAAGTTCCGAATAATATGGTCTGTTACTATTATATAGAAAAGAATGGTCATGTCGTTAACTTCACCTTAGTTAGAGTCATATCTCAAAAAGATACAATCGTATCGTATGATATAATGTAGGTAGGATTGACATTGTAATAGTCAGACGGAGACGGAGCAGGATTACGTAACCACGTGGAGTAGAGTAGATGGCAGACAGGGCTGATGAAAGGTTGACCTCAGCTGTGTGTGGGCGTGCTAGACAATGATAATCCGACAAGCCGGGGTCCACGAACTACGCCGGAATGCAAATAAATAGATGCATATAAACAGGACGAGGCAGCACACCTGCCGTTGATCGGTGAAATAAACAATGCATGTCATCGTGCAATCACTTGTAGTGACGTGATATCATTCCACAGAATCTAGTGGGAACCCTTTTGGACACTCGTGAATCGGCATTCAAAACAGAATATCAATAAGCGGCGTTGCAAAATTCTTAGGAAAATAATATGTGCTCCTTTAAATTCAATAGACGATGAACGCGACAGCCATGTTTTAGGAACTCTACAAGGAGCCGCTAAAGTATTCGGCAAAACGATCTTAAAGTGAACAAGACAAGCTGCCGTTATTTTTTTCCGGTAACTTGAGGAAGTTACAGAATATTGTAATTCTTTAATATTAATTACATTAGAGATATTAAATACAGAATATCTTACTATTATCTAATACAAATGACGGAATCCTCAGAATATTAAATGTACGTAGGTACTTTAGTTTACGAAGATGAATTCATGCACATTGACAAGAAAATCACGTCATGTTTTATTCAAAGGACCAATAAAATTTATAGACAATAAGAGTACCTATGGCCAGACTCAAGAAACAATGTCATTAAATTGACTTGTAGCTTTTAACCAAATAAATAAATCCCTTAAAAAATATAAATATTGGGCTAGCTGTTGTTTTTTACATAGTTACTGCAGAACAATAAGAATGATTTTCAATTAATTTTAATTGGGACTATGGAATAAAAAAAATTATTCCCTGAGGAATAACTTTGGCTAAGGCGCCTGTTTATAAAGAACCGCTTTGCTGATATCAATGACCTCGCCACGCGACGCGTCCCGCTGTGTTTGTTTAGCATAAAGTGAAAATTTCATAGTCAAAGACAAGTAAATAGCGGCTATTAACAAGATTTATCATAAACATTATAAACAAATAAGAGCGGTGTTATAATCTGAGTGACGAAAAATATTTATTCTAATAAAAAGTATCTAAATTACTCCAAAATATGTTTACATATATACTGTGATGTAGGTACCTACCCATTCCTTACTAAATATAAATTAAGAACCCAAAAAATTTAAATCAATTGCTGTAAGTATATAAGCAAACCAAATGATTGATCTACTGCTCGCAACGTAAATAAACTTTAAAAACTTAAATAACGTCCGCGTTCTTTGCCCTTATTTTTCTTCCAATCCTATCTAGATGGTATTGTAATAAAAACTGATCTATCGACGACATGCTTTTCACAGAACGGGGCAATGTTAAGCGCGGCCGTGGTGGCGTTTGCGTGCCTTTGCTTGGCGCGCACCTCGCCCGCCGAGCCACATAATCTGCGTGTATTCGCAAAAAACACACATAACACTAAGGTATGTAAATATACAATTCATTTTGCAACCTGAACAGGGAACCTTACTTATTTACAAAGTGTTCCATATTTCACAGGAAATCAGCAGTGTCTTAGCGAGCATCGAAGAGAGATTACGGGTGTTAGATACAGTCAGCGCAGCGCAAGCGAAACAGGCGCGACGGCTCGACGATATACAAACCACACTCGGTAATAATTTTAATGTTAATGCAAATATTCGACGTTGAAATCACAACAACGAACTGGTAGATAGGGCATTCAGCAATGTACCTATGCATGTAGCGCATATGCAAGCAGGCCGTGCAAATAAAGGAAGAGGCACAATGCTCTGTCAATCTAGGCCGGCTTTTGAAGTTCCGCGTGCTGAGAATCACTTATTCGCAAATAGTTTAGAGATGGACCAACAATCAGTTTTGACAGAAGCAGCCTGTTTCTCATCCGGGAAGCAGATGATTCATGCACCATGGACTTATTGTGTCATATCCTATTTTACAATGCAAACGCTGGGTCAACTTTCGCAATATTGCTTTCATACATAGCTGGCAATTGAACCAAACAAGAGCGACGCTCAATCAATTGGTTAAAGGATCCGCTAGTAACGGACAGTGGGCTTATTTGTATAAATTAACATAGTCTTTACGTGAGGTACAAAGTAAATAGGAAACTGTAATATATTTGTAATTGCTCCCAGACCGTGTGGAGACTACGCTATCGTTGAAACTGGAGAGAGCTCAATTAGCAGCGGAGCGGTTAGAGCACCGGCTTCATATGCTTCAAACAAATGTGCAAGTAAGACTATTACATCCAATTTTGCATTATTGTTACATACAGATAAAGAACTAGTACGATTGCTACCTTCATAGAATCATTACACCTCCTAAAAACAAGCACTTCTAATTTGTTAATGAATCAAACTCGATATTCAAACTGACATATCAAATAGGTACTACTATTAATCTTCGGTAAAGCTTAAGAAATTTAGATACGCAATACCTTAGATCGCAATACCGCAAAAATATCAAGTTGTTGCGTGTATTTATTCATTTGTTTGTTTTCAGACATCAATCAAAGAAAGTACCGAGAAACTAGAAGAGAGTCAAGCAAAAATAACAGATATAGCACTGAATTTAACCAACCACATAGATTTACATAGGCATTTATTAGAAAAGGTATGTTTTGAAATTATAATCTAGATATGATATATAATCTAGATAGGTATTACAATTTTCAATAAAACAACCAAAAAAACCAGGTGTAAGACTATTTTGCATATCAACTATTCTAATGGAATAACATATAAAACTGGTTGTACGTCAACAGACAATATTGTTTTGGTTTGTGTATTTTGCTGAATCAAATCAAGTAATAATATTAAATGATAAACAGGATATAAGTTAGACAAGATAATGTAAATATGTACATGTAGAAAACTGTTCTATAATATCTCTGTATATTTCAAAATCCTCATAAATATCCAGTCAGCTTGAGGGATCATTCACATTCACTTCGCGTACCTAAACCCCGGCCACGAGTGACTCTGTGATGGTCCAGTCCATCCCGGGCAAAGGCAAATAACACATGTTCTTATTACCTCGCTATCACGAAAGACCAGATTTGGTGGTTAGTGACCCTGACTTACAAGTCGTCTGTCGTGGATTCGAATCCCACCCAGGACAAATATTTGTGTGCATGTGTATGTATCTGGTTACCAAAGCACAAGCTCTGCTTAATTTGGAATCAGATTGGCCGTTGAAAAATGTCCCTAGATAAAAAAACCCATCTTAGTCGCTATGTGGCGCGAGGGGGTGAAGACCTCAACACTCAACGTAACTAATGGCATGATTGTATTGATGACCAGGTGAACGGCGCTTATGCAGACACGTGGCACCGTGGTCTAGTTCTAGAATCGCTGATGCGGGACGGCCTGGCCCTAGTGAACGTGACGAGGCGGGAGCTCGCAGACGGGCTGCGGGCGCTGGCGCGGCGCCAGAGGGACGCGAGGCTCACGTCCGCAGACTTGGAGGCAACGTTTGCCAGACGGCTCAACGATAACACATACAAAATTGATTTAAAGGTAGGTCCGTCATTTTGTTGGATTAGAGACTGTCATGCTTTAAATGGTGGGTTTTCAGGAATAATCATATATATGACTAGTGGCGTATGTATTATTCCAGAACATAGTCTAACGCTGTGCCAAAGAGTAACAAACATACAACATACAAACTTTTGGATTTATAATATTAATATTATTGGACAGGTACCTACATTCATTTATGTAATCGTCATACTTATCTCCCCTTAAAGGCCTATTAGACGCCCCTTTAGGTTTCAAAATTTAGATCTTTACCAGTTTATAGTTTGCATGGCAACGTTAATAGATATCTATAAAATAGATATCTACTCTATTGATTATTATTTTATTTTGTGCGTGACCTCTGAATTATTTTTTTTATAAAAAATCACGCTTAATTAAGAAACAATCTTTCAAATTACCGCGGGTAAAAGTTGTTAGTTGTTAACTAGTAAAAAAAACAGATTCGGAAAAAGGTTAACATTTTGTAACGTTTTTTCAGATGCAGGAAGTTTTAGATGCGCAGAAACAATTCGCAGATACATGCCAGCAGCGTGTTCAGCTAGACGACCCTACTCACGTAGCTGATGTACTCGATAGACTAATCGATTCACTGATCAATAAGTATGTTGTCGCAGCAATCGTAAATAGAATTTAAATAATATTCATGTAAAAAAATATGAATTGTTTAATTTTTAGGACTGCATCGACATTCTACGAGCTACAGAACATTCAGGTCACCATGCGAAATCATGACAACCGAGTAATGAAATTCCTGGGCACTATTCGCCAACCTCAGGTGAGATACCGATTCTTAATCAATTCAACTATATAATGGCACATTTGAATAAAGAAGGAAATTTACATCTCGTTTTTTTTTAGACGGATGCAACGTGCCGGCGACTAGAGACAGCTTTCCGTAACACGTCTCAAGGGATGTTCAGAGAGAACGAATTGAGACAGCTGACAGAGAAATTCGTAGCGTTAACTGATAGAGCTGACGCAGCGCTACAACGTCTAGAAGCTCAACTTGTCAACGATATAGACGAGCCCGAAGAAGGGTCTGATGTCACAGCTGAGGATGACAAGCAGTAAGTAAGACTGTTTCGTAGTTATAAAATTTCTAGCGATTTTTATCACAACAGCATAAACTATTTTGCAGCTACAATAAAATCAAACAAAGATAAAGTAAACCCTCAAGTGCTTAATATCGGTCATTCGTATTAACTCGATAGTTAAGAATGGGGGACAAGCCCTTACGTTACAAGGAGACTGAAGGCTAATTAATCTGTTTAGGTATCTACCATTCTTGTTATTCTAAATGTTTTTCATTTTTATGTAATGTGAATTATTTATGTATATTATTTGATTGCACCAGGCTTCATAATGGCGGCGCAAGGTGCAAATGTTGTCACTTTAATAAATAGAATAGGACATAGAATAAAATTTTCATGCAAAACCGCAGGCAAAATCGCATATAATATCATACAGACAGTAACTGTTGTACAGACAGTCACGGTGCCCGTAGTGAGAAAATCCTGTAACATAGAGGCCTGGTAGTTTTTTTCTATATACGACTAGGCTTAAGCATGAGACTCCGATAATAAAGAATTGTGTTCAGAGATGTTCAAAACATATCTTGTAATATTTTCCAGAGAATCCGATGATGAGTTTAAAGGGGAAGTCTATGACGCGGGCTTCTTTGACGATGGCGGCGGGGGCGACATCATGGACGAAGACAAGCGGTTTCTCAGTGGCTTTATGAGAGCGCAGAAGGCGACCGAGAGTGTCACCGCGCGCCCACCGCACCGGAGACATCTACACAAACATCCCTACGACCGTGGCCCTAATAGGAGGCACCCATCCACATTGTAAACTTAAGAACTTATTATAGACCATATAACATTTATAATGGCTGTTTTATTTATAAATGTCAGCAATAAACGGAACATAAATATTATAATATGATGTTGTTTATAGCAACACAATTGTTGAAGGTTCACTTGTTAACATTAATTAGTTTTATGTTGTCATATAAAATATAACTCATTACTATTTAAAGAAAAAACACTATAAATAACAGACATCTTCAGTGAATACAAAATATAATAAGTGCACAGAAGTTTATGTGCATGGACAGAAGGCACTTTAAAAGTCAGTTTAAAAGCCTGTGAAGCTATGCTTACTGTTTCCTGGCAAATTAGTGATCAAATCCAAGTCAATGTAGCATGAAAATATCTCTAATCCCAACACTTTTTTATCTTCAGCCTCTTCAGTTCTAACTTTTGGTATAGATTTAAAAATTGTTGTCAATATATTCTACAAAATTACTTGTTATTAACTGTTCCAATTAAAAATATATTTAAATAATGCTTGTCCATCTGCTTAATTTGTCTACTGAGACTTTGGAATGTCTGTACCATTAACCTATAATATATTTATTCAATACCATATCAAATGGCATATATTTAGAGCAATATTTCTTGGTAATATCTACTGTGTAAGTAATCTAATCTTTTTCTTCCTGCCCTTATCCCACCTAAGCATGGTCGGCACAACAATTGTTTTTCTTCCATACCTCTCTGTCAGCTATCATTACAGTCATCCCCTCTGACACATATTACCCTTCACACTATCCATCCATACTTTCTTCAGTCTTCCTCTACTTTTACGACCATCCACCTGCACATTCATAACTTTCCTCGTAACATGATGTGTTTTATAAAACATACCTCAAGTTTGGCACTGTTTTGGAATATAGTGAGCGCCTTGTGAGTGAGTTGAGCAAAACATGAGCTCAACGTAGCAATCTTCTGACGAGCAGAGAACATAACTTCTGGCTCCTCTGTCTCTAGCTCCACTGGAATTCAGAATAAATGATGTTTAATTTTCAGGCAGTATATTACTGTTCATGAAAAATTTTCTTGATAGTGGAAAAATGCCCTCATGCTTTTATTTATTTGGTAAAGTAAATGCTACAATATCCATCATATAAAACAAAGAAAAGAATATAACGAAACCTAGGCTTTATATTGTTTTGTTTGAATCCAAGAATAAAATAAAATATGTGAACAACTATTCAAGTAGACACTTACAACATACAACTGTTATCAATATGTACAAAAAAATACAGCTACCAAAAAAAATACAGTTACCAGCTAGTAAGAAATAAATTTTACTTTAAATACATATTATACATAATTTTTTCTTGAGATTTTATTAGGTCTTAGGTATGTAAGACAAAAGATAAAAATTTAAAGGTTATTCCCCAGTTATGTAAAGTATTGATTAAACGTAGCATTCAAAAAGTTTTAAGCGCAGTGTTCTTTACAATTACATAATTTTTTATTGACTTATTGCTTTGTTTTTAGTGATTGAAGTGTAAAAGATAATTCCTGGAGAGTTTCTAATGGGATTTTTGAACAGCAGCTACGATAAACTCAATCTGGTAATTATGTTTTTGTGTCAGGTAACAATAGTATATAAACAATACTCACGTAAGGATGTATCTAATTCGACACATGCTTTGTCGAATTCCTTTTCTAATATATCTAACCACCGAAATCCAACTCCGGTAGTCGCCATTTTCACAATAAAACTTGTTGACAATGAAATGTCACTTTGACATTCCTCCAAGCTCCACGTTCAGAAACTTTTCTGAAATATTACATGTTCGCAACCATTGATTGATATAATATAAAAAAACCCTTCGCAAGCCACTATGTAGAAATTCAGTGATTTAACAAAAAAAAATATTGAATACATATTTCTCGATCAATAAAAATTCCATGTTTGGCCAAATGGAAGCAAAAGCACATTTTATAAAGAAAAACCTGCATGATGATAAAAAAACACAAAACTGGAATTAAATAAATTATATAATAATAAATTATTTAATTATATAAAAGACCTTCACAGGCAATTTTGCCTGTGAATTATACGAATTGACGACTCAAATACTTGGTTCCGTAGTTTACTTTTGCTGGGAACAGGTGGCAATAAACGCAGTAATGTCTTGGTCCATCATCAGTTAATCCTGCGAGAGTTGCACTGGACACAAAACATTATCGATAATATACCTACCTAATCATTTAATTTACATTGTGATTAGCCTTCTAAACTAAAGCTGACTTATTCCTTTATTTGTGAAAACGAACGCACGACCTATGGCGTGTGAGTTAGAAATCTAACGCACTGCGCCAACAGGCCCGTCATATAATAATGTGCAATGTTTTTTAACTCTTTGGGTAATCTAACATAATAAAACAAAAACAATTTCATACATATATCGGCAGTTGTTTATTTTACATGATACAAATTATTTACAATAAGCTAACTATATAATAATGATAAGCAAAACTAATAGAGCTAATTCCATAACATTATAGCTAAAATTACAAATAATAGGTACATACATGAATAGTCAATTGATTTCCTTTCATGATTTTTAAATAAAAAGCTTGATTATTTATTGGCAGGTTAAATCAGATTTTTCCGGGTAAATATTCTCGGATCTGCCTGCATAGTATTGGCCGTTATAAATAGATTCGGACGTAAATTAAAATGTGTCTTTATGATCTCCCCCGTCAATGGATTAATAAAATTTTAAATTACAAGTATTTATATGGTTATTCCATAATTACCTATGTATTTTTTGTTGTTTTTTATTTATTTATATTAGAATGGTGACAAGCAGGTAAGCATTTCACCTGTACAACTAAATAAATTTGTTAATAATAAAACTGTTTTTTAATGGGTACCTACGTATAAATCTGTGTTAAGACATTTTTTATGACATTCCCACTTATTGAGACCACTCGCTCACCGGTAGAATCGGTAACAGTAGGTAATTTATTTATGCATTTAACAACATATTATGTTTGTCCTTAGTAGGTATGTTTTGAACTAGGTATATTAAATGAACCCTGTTAAGCAGAAAAGATCCAGCCAACTTTTTTGTAGAATCGAGTTATCTGCCTATCCATAATAATATACTCTTTCAATTATCAAAATAATGTAAATACATGTTGTGGCCTATTAAATTACGAACTTTCAAATAGATACCTACTGTATCTTACGAGTTTATTATTATCTGCCTAACGTTTACCTAACTGCATTTACTCAAAAGTAATAAAACGTTGGTTGGATCTTTTCTGTATAACGGGGTCCAAATATACATTATACGACAAAAATTTATGTGTTGGATCGAAAATATATGTAGCCATAATATAGAGTAGATAAAATAACAACAACTCATAACAACTACCTTTATATACAAAAAATATTAATTCACACTTAGGAATATGCCGTAATGTGAAAAGCTTTACTTTATTGTTTAACATGTTTTTATATAGTTTCTAGCTGCACAGCTGTGCCTTATGAAATCATAGCTTTTCCACTGTAACTGAAAAATATAAAAACCACCAGACATTTGAAATCATTACATGGGGTTCCTATGGTAGAAAGATGGAAACAAAACCGTATATGGATTCCGTATGAAAACAAATCTATATTAATAGTAAAGTAACATAAAAATCAGTCATGATTTCTCAAAAAAAAAACCTTGTCTTCATCATTATTACCTACTGGTCATTGTCCAAGTTCTTTTAATTCTGTATCCATTTTAACAGACCATAAGACCATTTACATTAAATCTTATAGTCTATGATTAACTTTATAATAATAGGGTAGTATAATATACCTCACTAATAGCAATATATAAATAAAGTGTTCCAGTTATTATAAAATCCCAAAATTTTGATGTACGAAGATAGATTTTGCTTGTTAACACATTGATCTTATGTGTCAATATAATATAAACGTCATACGATACTTTAAATGGTGAGAAAGCATTAGATCCCATGGGAACATGGTACAACACTTAAGCTAGTAATAAAAAAGAATTCCTGACATTCACCAACAACCATTGAAACATGATTTATCTTATTGAGGACGTAACATATAGAAACAGAATCTATATCTTCTATTTGTCCTAGGAAAATCATATCAAATTGTTAGTACATATTTCTTGCAATGAGGCTTTTTTGACCAGACAAAAGCCAACATCTGTTCATTTTCTTATTACAGGAAATTACATCGCCTGAGGAAAATAAAGTTTTACATACCTACAGGTAATATTCTCAAGCTTTCACGCAGGGAGATATTGGTTCTTAGTCTTGACCTAATTACAGGCTCCATTGTAGGTACCTCAAAAATTTACTCGATCGAACGAATGTTATCAATTAGCTCTTGTGTTTAATATTTTTTCCTATTACGGATGCGTCAAAGCTATGACGTCACAGTAAAAAATACGTTTGGATATTCCCTAAATAATTAGTTTTGAATCAATTGAAAACGACCTTTCTCAAATTTTGTAAAAATAATTGAGTTAGTTAAAAGGTAAATTAATACTTCGCAAAGAGTAGTACATAGCATGAAACGGTCAGACAGTAAGGATTAAGACATTTGCTTTATGAGATATCTTGAAACCCTATCCCCATTTTTACAATAAGCAAACGTCATGTCATGTTACATACCTTCAACATACCCTATACATGTACTGTCTTCTAATTAGTCAAACAAACATATGTTTTACTGTGATGGAATACTTGTCAAGTATTCTAAAGAGCAAAACCAAGTGTGTTCCTAGCATGGATGTCAGCATCACATGTTTGACAATAATGCGTTACACTTTAAATAAATATTCATCGTTGTGTCTGCCAAGTTTTACTTTGAGACACAAATAAATTGATAAGAGTTTTAACTTAAAACATTACAGAGTCTAATTTTATACAAGCGTAGTGTGTTTTAAAATCTATTATACATTATGACCCACTTGCACCGAAACTTAAAACTAGATTCCGAACACATTACTTAACTGAAGACAACGGGGAAAGTCGTCTCTAATTTGCCATAAACTAGATTTAATGTTTAGGTACAGATGGGGCTCAATATGTGCCTATCATATCACAATTACAATAATAAGCTTTGATTTGATATTAATTAAGTAGTGTCACAACTAGTGGCATTTCATATTGATATCACAAATGTTATCATGTGACCTGTGCCCAGCCCCGGATCTTCAATTTTTTTTAGGCGGGGCAAAAACTGAAGAATGCCGCCCCCCCCCCCCCCCCGTGTGCCCACTTTATCATCATTGTAATTTCAGATGTCCACTTATGTTACAGATATATAGGCATGAACGTGGGGATATATCTATTTATATACACACTATAGACACAAAAAGTTGGGAATATAAATAAATTTCGAAATTTTTGGGTGATTTTCAACGAGCTATGACTCCGAGGAAAATAATCGTACAGCAAAAAAAGAGAACCAAATTGTAGCTTCAAGTGTCTAGTCTTTAGATACGACCATGACTTTTTAGTATAATTTTTTGGGTCTTGAGAAATTATAAGGAAACTACCAAGGAAAAAAAATGCAACATTTTTGTCGTCAAAAAAAATATCCATTGAAGAGGCTTAAAAAATTTTTTTCTGTTGTTTTGTCAAATGCACTTTTAGGAAATTTTATGCCCTTTAATTGTCGTAATTAAGAAGCCTGTACGATGATTTTCCACGGAGTTATTGTCCGACAAATCAAAAAAGTACTTTTAACTTCGACAAAAAATAACTCTGTGAATAAAGATCGTATAGGAAATTGAAGAAGGGTTTTGAAAATTACACAACATTCTCTATAAGAAAACATGAATGGGTCTTGTCGAAAACATATTTTTTTAATTGAAAACTTTGTCTGACAGACAATCATACACACACAAAGTCTCGAAAAAAAAGGAAAATTAAAAAAAAAGTACCTTTTATCTCTTTCATCAAGCAATAAATATTACTGAGAAAAAAAAGAGTTTTAATGAAAAAATTATTAAAATCGAACCATCGTTCATAATGGTGATTTAAGCGAAAACAATTTTAAAGCCTCGGGGTACTAAGTAAAAAGCATTGCAGCGCTTTGAATTTTTCAGGGATTTTCCAGGACACTTGGTTAAAAAATTACCGGCGACATCCTTCATTCATCCTTTTTATCCAAAGTTATACCAAGTTATCTAAATATCCTTAGTTATGCAATTTTTTTGCCTTTTTTTCAGTCAAAGTTTTCAATTCAATACAAATGTTTTCGACAAGAGCCATTGATGTTTTCTAATAGAGAATATTGTGTAGTTTTAAAAAAAAATCTTCAGTTTTCTATACGATCATTATTTCCAGAGTTAAAAAGTTACAAAGTATTTTTTAGTTTGACTGGCAATAACTCCGTGGCAAATCATCGTATAGGTTTCTTAATCACAACAAATTAAAGGGCATTAAATTTTCTAAAAGAGCATTTTACAAAAATAATAGAAAAATATTTTTTGAAGCCCGTACATTTTATTTAGATGACAAAAAATTTGTATTTTTTTTCCTTGGTAGTTTCCTTAGAATTTCTCCAGACCCAAAGATGATACAAAAAATTCATGGTCGACATGGTAGTATCTGAAAACTAAACACTTGAAGCTACAATTTGGTTTTATTTTTTTTCTGTTTTTTCCTCGGAGTCATAGCTCGTTGAAAATCACCCAAAAATTACGAAATTTATTTATATCCCTAATTTTTTGTGTTAGTGTATAATGCTGAAGAGTTTGTTTGTTTGCTTGAACGATTTAATCTCAGGAACTATATAACTAGATAGTCCATTTATCAAGAAAGGTTACAGGCTATACATATATCATCACGCTACGACGAATAGGAGCGGAGCATAAACCAAAAATGTTGAAAAAAACGGGCAAATGATGCTAACGAAGTTGCGCGGGTCAACTATGTATATTTTATACACAGACAGGATAGGATTGAAAATATGATAAATATATTACCTATTGCATTTGTGTATTGAAATTACAATTTGAACGGGAGAGAACTGGGAGTATATTGGATCGCTAGACTGTCGGCGAGGCATTCGGACTTTTCATCACTCTCAAACGCGGGAGGTTTAAACCATGCCTACGTGCCTCGCGAATAATAAAATGTTCGTATAGCATGTCTCACTTGTCGCTCTTGCCGCCCCAGTCGCATGGTCTGTGTGCTGTACCCTTGGGTATCGGTCGAGTTGATATGGCCACAGCAAAATGAGAATGAATTTCTGTACTTGTACTATTATTTATTCTATGGTTAAAGTTGTCCATTCGTCTGTCAAGTGTGAATTTGCCGCCCCCCTGAACGTGCCGCCCGGGGCGTGGGCCCCGGCTTGCCCCCCCCTAGATCCGGCCCTGCCTGTGCCCTGTGCTTAATTCGGCCTGGCGGGTATTTCCATCCAACACTCATAAGATTGAACACATAAAAGTATCTTCATGGATATGACTGTACAAACAAACATCCACAAATTAAAATAGTACTAAATGCAATTTCCGATAAAAATGTACATTACCTATAAACACATCTATAATAACAACACACATAGTCCACATATGCAGGTAATTAAAATATATGAGCCGGCCGCAATTTTCACCTACTTTAAATGTAATTTGTCGAAAGGTAACGTGTCATTATTGCATTACATAATTTATTTTGTAGAATATTATCTCGAAACATGGGTTGATAGCCACGCATATAAAATTCAATCATAAGTTACAGTTAAGACCTAAGATTTAAGCCATCATTATACATATAAAAGATAAAAATATCTACTATAGTGTATGAACGAATTTGACAAATAGGTCCAACCAACCAACAGAAACGTTGAGAAATATTCAGCAGAAATTTTGTTTTTATCTCATTGGAGAATATTCCACTGCTATTGTCTTATTTTTGTTTACAAAAGATTCCAATCAAGCATTGGTACTTAATAATTACAAAACGCCGTCAATGCTTTGACAGTCGAGTCAAATCATTGACTAAAGGGAAAGCTTTGGTGAAATACTGATCTTAGGATGGAGACTTTCACCTACTTTTATGAAAATATCAGATATGATTTATAGACTATGTAGGTACCTAAACGTAATATAAACAAAACTCATAGTATGTTGTCTACTACAGATGAAGAAATCATAACTGTTTCACAACACAACATACAACTGTAGTTTTCTTAATGGGGAAAGGAAGAAGATAAAATGGAGTCCATTTATCCTAATATCTGCCTCTGTTGGTTGGTAGGATGTAATGCTTGTGCTTCTTTGAGGCCTTAATCTAAGTAACAACAAGGCCATGTATGTCATGTTGAATCGTTATGTTACATAGAATGAAGATACCTGAAACATTATTTAAAGCTACATAATATAATTTTATTACATGATCGTCATCGGATTGCTAATTACAAACGAGTATGCCTTTTATGGAAATACAGTTGAGAGCAATGAATCTGAGACATATTTTTTTAGGTTAACTTATCCTTGAGGTGTAAGTGACGATCTGAATACCTTGTTAAAATGCGAAATCATCATTTCCATTTTAATGGACTGCAATACTTTGGATTGTTACTGAATTTTTAAGGAAGACTTTATACAGGTTTAAAAACATGTGGATAGCATATATAAAATTTTAACTTCCCAAATTTGTTTCCAGTAACATTAACCTTTAAAGATTTAATGTCATCAATTTGGTAGATTCCAAATTGATGACTTGATTGATGGTTTAATCCACATCTTGAGAATTTAAAATTTTTATATATTTAATGTTAAGTTTCAAATATTTTCAAAGAAGTTAAATTGTTTGCCATTCCTTGCTCCCAGCTGTAGAAGGTTAATACAATCTAGCACTGATCACATTAAAAACCCATTATTTGTACAGTGTTTAAGTTTGTGGGTGAGTAAGTAAATTATATATATGAAAACAAAATTGTATGCCTGAAAATTATACAATAACATACTACCTAAATCCGAAATGCAAAACCCTACCACATTTCACACAATTTACAAATGATTAGCAACAATCGCCAAATGACTGCTATGTGATTGCTGTGCATACATAAACACTAGATCTAAATCACTTTAGCTTAAGTAAAAAGCACATTGTTCATATAAACTTGTTTCATTAAGAAACTACACATCCATTCTTGTCTGGTATATGGCCATCTGATCTTTCTATCTCTAAGAGTATAGCGTGGAACATATCTGTCACCGACTGAAATTGTACAAAGAATTATTAATTATTATAATACTTCTCATTTCACTCCTTACACAGAATCAAATCACAAAAAGGTTTTTGATTGTTCCAACAAAATTCTATCTAATGTTTATTAAGTACATACAATGTGCATATTCAAAATGTTAAAAATAAAAAGATATAGCCAGCTCTGAATTTCTAGCCATTCTTTACACAAGAAGTCTAATTTCCAAACTGAGAATAGTTTCAGTAAAATTAATCTATCCCAGCACACCCAGCAACAGAACAAACACTCATGCCTGTGGGAAATATGTAAATACAGATAATATTTAATGATCTCTCCATCAAATAAACCAACCTCATTTCTTTTTGCACTGGTCTCCACAAAGGCAGCCTTCCACTTCTCAGCTAGCCTTCTTCCTTCCTCTGTGCTGATTTTTCTTTCTAGATGAAGATCTGTTTTGTTGCCTACTAATACTATAGGTACACTGAAAAGGTTATGAATGAAACTTTAAATGTTTCTTTATCTTACACACCTTATACCTAATACTCTTTTGAATATTTCTAGCTTAATTATTTAAATCTTTTATATTATTTTGCATATACTTATGTAAAACACTGCTTAAATGGTCCCTAAGATTGATTTTATTTACACACACATACCTATACACAGTACATTGAGAAATCATCAAACAACTTAAAAATATTACTTACTGTATTTTTCCAACCATGTCCAGCAACTTATCGTAAATAATTTGTACTATTTGGAAACTTTTACTTGATGTAATTGAGTACACAAGCACATATCCATGGAAGTCCATGCTGTACTGAAGTGGAAATATGCTATACTCATCTTGCCCAGCTGTGTCAACCAATTTTACTTCATATTCCGTTGAATTCAGCCGAATGAATTTTGTAAAAGCTTTAAAAGAAAATATTTACATTAGGTTGTTTCAAGTAAAGAGAATGATACACAAACAAGCATTTAAAAAAGACACAAATGCAATATTTGTTAAATTTCATATTGTTGATTATGGGTTCATCGAAACAATATTAGTCACTCAAATCTTTGGAGATTTAAGTGCGCAAAACGTGTGATGGTTAGTTTTTGGACACAAACTAATGGAATAAAACAATGAAAACACCTACTGTTTTCGATGGTGGGATCGTACGAATCGACGAACTGTCCTTCTACGAATTGTATAATTAAAGAAGATTTGCCTGAAAACATTACATTTCTATTAGTTTAAAGACACACCATTTTAATAAGACGCACTATTAAAAATCACACATTACCGACTGAACGGTATCCCATCATAGCAATTTTTCTTTGCTTTGAAGGCATGATGAATAAAATCTGAACTTGAGTTTTAATTTAAAGTAATTTCTCAATTTATTTTGAATGATAATAATAATCTTCAACGCGAACCTATCCAATTTTTTGTTTCGTTCTTTTGTTTGACAACTTGACAGTCTGTTTCTGTCATTTCCGTAATTTAATTTTCTCAAACGTCTAAAATAATAGTGAGATGACGATTTATCACTTTTAATCGTAGAGTAATTAATGGACAAATCTTAGAGGCATATTAGAGCCATGGTAAAATAGATACGTAAAATGTATACTTTAGCGTAGTACTAGACTAGTCTAGTACAAACGTTGAATTTGAAGTAGATAAATTAAAAAAAATAGTTTTGCTAAGCTGGCAACTCAGTTAGCTTATTTCGCAGTTATTCTTTTCGCGGGGATTACCAATTTAATTTTCGCTTCTAAAAGGGATGTTTGTTTTGTACGAATTGTACGCAATTACATCATAGAAATGGAATTACATGAATAATTGAGAGTTTTTTAGAGATTTTGTAAAACATGGAGATTGAAGAATTGCAGATGGTCACCCAAAATGTCAAACCTCACCTCACGAAACTTTTCTATCTATTGTAGTTTTCACTTTTCAGTTTTCACTATCAGTATTTATTTATGAATTTATTTAAGTATTTATTTTATTTAAGATGATAAGTGATTCCCAGAGCACGGAGTACATTTAATATACTGAGAGTTATTCCATGCTATCCATATCGAGAAAATGACTCACACAACATACATAATAGCAGCGTAGTGATTAATAAAGCATAATTTATGCCCTCTAAAACGCAGCGAGTTTCTATTTACAAAGTAGAGATGCTGTAAATATTTTCTGGACAGAACTAACTACCACTTATTTGGTACGTTATAATATATACCCATATTAAACTTAAGTCAGATATTTGATACAACACCATTACAAAGATAGCAAGTAACTTTTTTTAAAGAAACAACGTTATCTACACACTGAGTGTCTTGTCTAGGTCCTCTGGCATAATGAAATCCATTTCAAGTTATGTATTCTTGGATATAGAAACTACAGGCTTTCCATGGCAAGAAAAAAACCAAACAAAAATAACAGAGCTCTGCTTCATAGTTGTGTCCAGAAAGGATATAGAGGGAACTACCATTGGAGCCATACCTCCAGTAGGAAAGTTATCCTTCACTTTTAATCCACAAAAGTTAATAAATAAAAGGGTTACAGAAATAACAGGACTAACTAATAACTTTTTAAAATACTCTCCTACTTTTAAGGAGAAAGTAAAAACTATTATCTCATTTTTAGAAGACTTGCCAAAACCAGTATGTCTTGTTGCTCATAATGGTGATGTATTTGATTATAAAATACTTTTAGCTGAATTCAATGATGCAAAAATTTCCTTGCCAAGTGATTTGTTATGTGTTGATTCTTTGATTGGCTTCAAGAAATTGTTAAATGAACCTGTTATTGATATAGTATCAGGAAGTTGTAACAGTTCATTTGCTGATGACTTGTTAACCGATGATGATGATGAATGGCCTGATTTAGATGTAAGTGCAGATGACTGGAAGCATATTGATGATTTAACTACTTCTATGACGCAGACTTATCTTCAAACTGATCATGTAACTAAAAGCAAGAATTCTAAATCAATAAATAAGAGAAATCAAAGTAAAACCAAAGGAAGAGTCTCCTACAAGCTTTCTGATATATATGAAAGATTACTAACTAAAGTGGCAACTAATGCTCACAGAGCAGAGTTTGATTGCATTATGTTGTTAGAATGTGTTATTGCTAAAAAACATGTGTTTTTGCCATGGGCAGATAATAACTCAAAATTACTTTCTGAGATAAATGCTTTACGTAATTAGACTGATAAATTATTTATCTACTTTGAAACTAGTGTCCGACCGAAACTGGTTTTCCGGCCGAAACCGAAACCGAAACCGAATGTTCGGCCGTGGCTTCAGTTTCGGCCGAAACCGAAACCGAAACTCACATGGTCAAGTATAAAATTTCTTAAAATACTGAAATTTGGTGTTTTTTACCATTATTTTGCATTAATTAGGGCATGAAGTGGAAACACAGTATATTAATTCAGTTTGTTGTATTGTAATCATTTATTTAATACAATATTAAAAAATCTTAATAACATTTTTAATACTTTTTCAAAGTAAGTTCTCATAGCAAAATGTTTTTCAGTTGACAATATAATCAAATAAGTAATTGTTACTGTTTCACTAAATACTAAGTTTTGAGATCTTTCTATTTAATACTTTGGATTGTACTTAGAATAATCATCAGTCTTTTTAGGTACCTCTTATAGGCCTAAAAATAATAATTACTAAAATTAGTTTTACACTCAGTTTCAGTCTCAACAAAGAAATAATCAAAAATCACATATTTAAAGATAAGATAACAAAGATACCTAGCTAGATCACAATTAACAGGACAGTTATACTTTTTCCTTTCAATATAAATTGTTCCTGTTTTTTTGCTTCATGGCTTCCTAATGAATAGCACTTGTTACATATCTTGCAAACAGCTTTTGATGTATCACTGATACTTTTATCAAAGTACTGCCAAATCGGATTTTTTTCTCTTTGTGACATTTTACTCTGAAACAATTAAAAATAAAACCGTAACAATAACAATCGGACAATAGGTCATCGGAATGAAAAACAAATCTCGAATAAGATTACCTATAAAACTTAATTTATGAAATTAAACACTTCACATTTTTTATTTACTTACAATTTCTTTTTTACATGTGACTTCATTGGTTAATAACAACAAAACAGTTATTGACTCAATATTTAATTAACTATATAAATCATTCAAGTACAGAAACAAAACAAAAACTTACATGTTATCAGTTCCATCAAAACATAACCTCCAAATAATGTTTCCGTCGGACGCACACGCACTGACTAAGTTTTATTGCATTACTACGGAGCTATCCGAACGGCACACGATGATTCCCGAACAGAGCCGACGGCTTACGACACAGCTTTGCCGCGGAAAACGAAGTTAGTCGAACGTGCGTGACCTTGCGAGATAAGTTTCGGTTTCGGCAAAAGTTTCGGCCGATTTTGGCCGAAACCGAAACTGCAGCCGAAACTTGATTTTTGGCCGAAACTCGGCCGAAACCGAAACCGAAACCGAAAGTTCGGTCGGACATTATTTGAAACACATTACACTATTTATAAGCCTTTGTTATGTTTAAATGTTTATTATTTTTAGGTATGTGTGATCAATAATTTCTTAAGTATATTATGACTAAATGTTCTATTTTTTTATATTTTATTTAAATAATTTTTATTAATGTGAAATAAATATTTAATTCTCTATTGACTTTTTTATATCAACTAGATTTGTGGAACCCCAAGTATAAAAAAATTACTGGTAAATATGCAGACCATGAACATATTTTTCCAACTGTGAACAACATTTTTATTATTTATCAAGCATTATATTGAATGAAATGATGGCTTCAGCTTTAGAAAATATTAATACAAATCTATCAGAAGCCATTTATAATCCTCAGCTTCATTCTTTAGCACAAATCGTAATAATTAACTATTTAAAGTAATAATCATGAATAATTTACTGATTTTCTTTTTATACCACAAGGGTGGCAAACAGGCATACGGTCCCACCTGATGGGAAGTGGTTACCGTAGCCTATGGACGCTTGCGACACCAGAGGCGTCACTCACGCGTTGCCGACCCTATAAAAAAGGGAGCAACTGTGTAGGCAGTGAAAGGGACAAAGCGCAATGTACTTTTCGTCGAAGGGCTAAACAGGTATCACTTCTGCATACCCCTACGACGATACTTCATCCCTGGTCCCCCCACTGCCGCTACAGCGTCTCCTCATGGAGATCTGGCTACCTTACTCACCGCAGGAACACAACACTACATGTAGTGTTATTTGGCTGCGGTCTTCTGTAAGGTGGAGGTACTTCGCCAGTCGGGCTGCTCCAATTTCGAACGGACGAATCCGTTGCGCCCTACCTCCTCCAGATTAATTGATTCTTCTGTAGACTTGTTATTTGTGGGTTCCAGTAAAAATACCATAAAAATAATTTACAAAGTATGGTAAAGTAATTTGAAATTAGCGGGTTAATTGATTTGGCACTATATGTATGTATTTTTTTTTTATAAAATAAATGGTGGAACAATAACTAACAGATGAGTAAAATTAATTTTATTCGGTATTTAAAAAAACTCTTTACAATGTGAGAGTATAGCGGGTTTCTTATAATACAATCCTTTGTTACCTACATAGTAATGTTTAGATTTGTTTATCCATAACTAATCTGTGGGTATGATATTTGTCATTGTCAAACTGTGATTCTGTCCGTTCATTCCACTGACGTATGAATAATATGGACTTGTTATGTTTGACTATAGAAAAAAATAGTTATACAAGTATGAGGCTTTTCGACGCCAAAGTCATAAAATTATTGCCATCTCTTTTTAACTTTAATAATTTTGCGTAAGTGAAAAAGGATAGTAGTGTATTTGACCGTTACTATAATGGCAACTCTTTATACCTAGCGTTATTGAAATACCTATTTGCGGCCGGTCGCCATTTTATCCTCTCGCTGTTAGGTACCTACGTTGGGTACGTCAACTGTCAAATGCTCGTGAACTGTGGATAAAATTTGTGAATTTTGGCGTAATTTACTGTGTTATTGTGTTAGAACTCGGTATTATAGTGAAAATCGACAATAGCAAGATGCCCAATTGCAATATAATCGGATGTGGGATGAAAAGAAGCAGAAATCACCCGAACATAACTTTGCACCAGTACGTACATACCTTTCAGCTGAAATATCTTTAGATTTAGATAATTAACAAAAGATTTTGCATTCGTTGGAGTTTCAACAGTAAAATATTCATAATAATGCCTTATTTTGCCCATATATTCAACATGAAATCATTTTTTTGTAATGTTGTTATTCAAGGACTAGAGTAGTGAATTAGTCATTTTTCATATTTATCGATAGTGCTATTTTTAGTTTCTTTATGGGTTTTATGTTTTACTTTCAAGGCTGCCTGCTAAAAAAGGAAAACAGAAAATTTGGCTCGAAACAATTGGTGTTGAAAATTTAAAGATATCAACAAAAACCATTCATATTTGTTCTGTTCACTTTGAAGAATCATGTTTCAACCGGACACTGAATAAAGTAACATTGCGTGACGATGCTTTACCTTCACGAACCTTATTGGTAAGTAACATTGCATGTTATAAATTTATCCAACATGATAGTGTAGTGGCTGATAATGTTTTAATGTTGTTCATTATTGCTACACTTGTCTAATGGACACATAGAGTGATATAAATAATGTATTCCAGTGTGTTCTTATGATTAATTAATTTCTTAAAATGAATTAATTAATTGAAGAAAAATTTTTATTTAATTCATTTTACAGCCTGCGATTCAATCAAATATGTCTGACATTTTAATTGATAATAAGCAAAATCAGACAAACTCACAATCAATGTCTGCATGTGATGCTCCTGATAAGGTAATTATCTTGTAATTAAAACAGTAGGGTCATATATGGTTACACATTATACTATTTTTGAGTATCTGATTTTCTATATTTATGAATATTTATGAGAATAATAAAGAGTTGTTTTTAGGTGGAAGATGTATATGTGCCTACCAATCAAAATCAACCTGGAGAGATTTTAAAGAGGAGTGGCATAGATTTAGCCCCTAGCACATCTGCTGCCCTAAGTTTAGACACCTCTGCTGCGGCAAAATTGGCCGCTAGCACCTCTGCTGTGCCAGATTTATCTGCTAGGACCTCCGCTGCACCACATTTAGCAGCTAGCACCTCTGCTACTCCAGTATGATTGATTAGCTTCAGTTTTTATAATCATCATTATTTGCGAATTTGATCTTAATGATAACATCTCATAACTGAATTGAGACTGGGCAGGAGATCTTGCTTGGCTTCAATATCTATTAAAGCTTACTTTTATTTTATTTGATTTCAGATACGCACATTTACGATGATGAAGAAATTAAAGGAAAAATGTCAAAAACAGTCCAAGAAGATAAAGAGACTTAATGAGAAAGTCAGAAGACAGACGAAAAAAATTGCTTATTTTAGTAATATTGTCAAAGACTTAAAGGAAAGAAATTTATTAAACTCAGAATCCCAAGCTTTGCTTGCAGAAGACTGCAAGATCGTGAAGATTTGCACATGGCGACTAAGTTGACGAAAGCACATTTAATGTTTGACAAACAAAAAATGAAGGTCCGTTTGGCCACTCAACTGTTGAGTAATTCAGCCGCCGACGCCTTGCACTACTGCGAGAATTAATTAAAACTTAAGAAATTTGAAGGTTCTACAGCGACAATCAATTTCATACGAATAGTAAATAATGTGTTTGACGTCTTGAATAGTCACTCAGTTCGACCGCCAGGCTGGAAAAAAGCTGTATGCCCTGAAAACATTGGACTTATAGAAGCGCTGTTTGAAGGGGCCATTACTTACTTTCGCAATTTAAAGCTGCAATCAGGTCAGTTAGTAATTTGTTCCCGTAGAAAGACTGGATTTATTGGATTGATTATAAACATGCAGAGTACAATCCAGTTATTTAAATATCTAGTTGTATAAAGTGAGCCAGGATCACTTAGAATTGTTTTTTTCTGCCATCAGAGCTCGTGGTGGATTTAATAATAATCCGAATGCAGTCCAGTTCAGAGCTGCGTTTAAGAGACTTTAATAAGAGCTGAAATTCGCGATGGTGGTGTCGGCAGCTGTATTCCTCTGCAGCAAATTAGTATATTAACTTGTTCCAGTAAACTTAGCCCAGTCACTGCTATAAATAATTTAACAGAAAAGAAATCCTTTGTAGAAATTCCGGAGGTTGATAGCGATTTGTACGAAGAGTTCCTTGATTGTATATACAGTAATATTTCAGGATATACAGAAAGTGTAATAACTTACATTGCAGGCTTTGTCGCTAGAAAATTGTCACGTTCACTGAAATGCGAAACTTGTAACAAACTTCTTTTTGGAGCTTCTGAGCTATATAAAACAAGTTTAATTACTTTAAAATCTCGGGGTGGCCTGGTTTATGCTTCGAAAGACGTTGTGAAGATTTTGAAAAATGTCGAAAAAGGTGTTTTGCATGTAAAAGACAGAAAAGAAAATTACTATTTGTACGTTTTTAAATTTTTCGTAGATTACTATGCCCAACCAAATAATTTATTTGATTCTGGGGACTGTGAACATGATACAAATCATAAATATTTATTAATTAAAAGTGTAATAGAGGTATACGTGAATTTGAGATACAAATATTATGGGAAGAAATGTACTGAAAGAATATCACATCGAAATTACCTGAACAAAATTGTATTGTTCAGAAATGAATGAAATTAATTTGTTTGTTATTTTTTGTTTAAATATATATTATTGATTATTGTTGACTTTTAATGAAAACCCACTATCATGGTGTATATTATATAAGGTTGGTGTTGGAAACTAACATCAAAAATATTGTGGTTCCGCCAATAAAACCCGTGAAATTGAAAAAAAAAACTTTATTTCCTACGTTATTTGGAAACTTTAGCTCTATATTAAGTCGTATGTTGATCCTACTGTGATACGGGACAAAAATTTAATTATTATCAATTACCATCAGCGGCCCATTAACGGAAATACCTTTACGGTTTAGCCGTGAAAGAAGGATGGACCAACGAACAAGGTGAATACGCAGCGGTAGACCGTGAAATTTAAATTTTCTTATGCTTTTTGCAATTAGCGGGCTAGTATCAGTTTGTACCTCGATCAGAATATGATTCAGGACTATAACCGTATTTACAGAATTATAATCGTTAGATTAAATAATACATCTTTCTAAATTAGATTTGTTCCCTTATGTACCTATGGAACAAATCTCACTTTAAGAGATATATTATTCTAATGAATATAATTCTGTAAACACATGTCTATTATAGTCGCTACTACCTTAGTAGAAAGAAAACATTCTCATAATCTTTTATCGATGTTATTTTATCGACATATCGATCTTAGGGGCTGCCCTATCAGCCGCCATTTTATCAGCTCAGTAAAGTGTTAGGTATGCACGTTTTTTTTGTAGGTATGCCATGTCCATATGATTTATACGTCAGTGGTTCATTCATGAAAATTAATTGTATTGTATTAGCTCATCAGTTCTAATAAACACGATAACATTTTTTTATTGAAAATAAGTTACTCACATCTAGGATATATATTTAAGTCTTGCTTATAATATTGTTTACTGGTGGTATGTACGTAGACATAGTTTTATCTTCTCTATAAAGGAAATTACTTGCTTTTCTCTCTTGTGCGTTTCGTTTAACAATTAACATGTAAATTGTTATACTTTTCGTTTAGATTATCATGGCAAATTTACCGGAGTGTCCGCCGAGCCTGAAGTCTATCATGCACTATTTGAAAACGGCAAGTGAACATGACTCGAGGGACCCAGTTGTGGCGTATTGGTGTAGGCTTCATGCCTTACAAGTCGGTTTAAAGATTTCTACAAAAAAGGGGCCTGAGGAAACCAAACTTTTAATAGGTAAGCTTATAAATCATTGAATTTAATCAGTTGACTCACAGAACTATAATCAGTCTTGTCCTGGGATACACTAGGTACAGAGGCAGATACTGATATACTCCACATACATTCTACTTTCAAATATATAATTATACCTGGTCAGGTAGCATGTTTGAAAACTACACACAGAATAATACTTAAAAAGTAATTTTCAAGGTACAGAGACTGTCAATGTAATCTTCAGTAACTATTAATGATTAACATATTATTTCACATTGGCCATAGCAATTTAAATTTTCAAAGCATTTCCTGAGATTATATAGGTAAGACTGTGAAACTCTAGTACAAATTTAATTACTGTCCCCAGAATATTAGGGATAATATAGTGTAGAATTGCATGGCACCTACTGTGGCATTTCCTTGTTGGATAATATTTGTGTTGATTTATTGCAGGACTAATGGATTGGCTAGAAGAAGTAAAAAAGTCTAATAAAGACAATGATGCAATAATTAATGAAGTAGCAGCCCAAGCACATCTCGAGAACTATGCACTGAAACTGTTTCTTTTTGCTGATAAACAAGATAGAGAAATGAATTATGGAAAGTAAGTATTTATTTACTATATTTTACTTGATTACAAACTACACACAGAACATAAAATAACATATTTTTGAAAATTTACTTATATAGATATAGGCACAGGAAAGATACTATTAAGGTTATACCAATTTATTTAATAATAACAAGAAATATTTTCCTTATGTTTTTATTACAAATTAATAATATTTAATTAATGAAAATTACTAGACAGTACATATTAACATAGTAATTTTTAATGCTTTTATTAATTCCAGAAATATTGTTAAAGCTTTCTACACAGCTGGTATGATATATGATGTCCTAACAACATTTGGCGAGCTGACAGAAGAAGCGGCACAGAACAGGAAGTATGCCAAGTGGAAGGCTGCCTACATACATAATTGTCTTAAGAATGGAGAGACACCTGTTCCAGGTATTTCACTTTTATTATTTATGCAATTTATTTAAGCTACTTCTGAATTGACTGTCCATGTGAATGAACTGTCTTCTCCTATCTATTTAAGTGGGGATTGTTTATAGGTCTGACAATAATAAGATACTATACTTAGTATTGTAATCATATTTCATGATAAACTACATAAATATAGCATGTATCTTTGGGTGTAGATTTCACCAAATATTATTGTAATGGGAACACACTAATGGATTGTTCCACTGTTTTTTAAGCATCATGTATTTTCTTCAGGCCCCATGCAATCAGAAGAGGGTGAGCAGAACAGTGAAAATACAGCAGCTGACAGTCCACCAGCACCACCTACTGATTTACTGAGGCCGACAGACATGCCTCAGGTGCCTGGTTTCAGCACAGGACCATCAACACCACCCACCATTCCTACTAGCTTTAGTAGTACTTTACCTGACCCAAATGATGCCATGAGGGCTGCCTCCCAACTACCACCCGTACCATACACTCCTGACCCTAATCCCGGTGGTTTTGTGCCATATGATCCATCTGAGCAACCACAACCAACAACATTATATGGAGACAACTCCACATCTTCGTTACCTCAGTTAACTCAAGACCAAATATCCAAAGCACAGAAATACTGTAAGTGGGCCAGCAGTGCTCTTAACTATGATGATGTAAAAACTGCTATCGGTAACTTAAGGAGTGCTTTGGAACTGCTCCAAACTGGACGCGATCCTGCTTAAATGGTGACAATAAAATTGGTATGTGATAAAATATGTATTAATATTCTTATGTTGATATAAGGCTTTGCTGTAAACAGTTTATGAATATAATGTGATTATGATACCTATTTGTATAATTATATTTTTTTTGTTCAATTAAATATATTTTTTAAATTTAGTATAACAATTGTTGAAGGAGTTTCAATTCAATGCAAACAACAGTCATCTCTGTTAGCATTTTAGCATTTAAAAATAAGAGGAATGAATTGGTAATATAGTTTGGTCCACAAATAATTCTGTAAACATCTGCAAACGTTTCATCACTTTTTTATGTTGGTATTGGACTTATACTGAATTTGTACATGAACAACATACATTTTGAACAACTTCAATTTATAAAGCATGTTAAAGCAATATAATTATATAATCTTGATAAAAGAAATGGCTTTCGCTAGTTTAATAGATTTCGCTACCCTTTCTGCTGTTACATTAAAAACATAAATTACACAATGTTTTTGATTGGTGCTGTATTTTATCAGTTTTTGATTATTTTTAATTTTTCTAAAACCACGATCCCACCTTAGTCATTGATAATGTGTTTGCAGGTGCTAAGCTAACAAAGCTTGAGGAGGTAACTAACTGGCTTTCGTTTATTACTCTTTTTAGTTTAAAGTCAAATATTGTAAAAAAAATTGAATGCTCTGTTTAAAGACGTAGAAAATAAGTAATTTTACATTTAAATAACCATTTATATATTTTTTTAAGTTGCTTAATATATTTTTATATGACTCATGACTAAATCATAAATAATGTATTCATGTTACTATACCTATAGATAATGTTACTTTCTGTTATTAAACGCTACTGCAAGTATTCTCTACCTGATTATTTTGTGAAGACTAATAAATTGTTCCATTTCACTGATTATAATTTATTAAACCTACCCGTTACCAGACTATCGAAGGTTTGGCCAATGTAATGACAATGGAGAAGATTAAATTATACTTAGACAAAGTAATATTTGTCCCAGGATATTTATTTAAGGCACAGGTAGTTGGTAAACTAGAACATCTATACTATCTATACTAATATTATAAAGAGGAAAGATTTGTTTGTTTGTTTGTTTGTAATGAATAGGCTCCGAAACTACTGGACCGATTTCAAAAATTTTTTCATCTTTGGAAAGCTACATTATCCCCGTGTAACATAGGCTATATTTTATCCCTGTATTCCCACGGAAACGGGAACTACGCGGGTAAAACCGCGCGGAGGCAGCTAGTATATAATAAAACAATCATGGAGTAGTCATAATTTATTGACTGACCGTCACATTCGAACACTTCACGTCACGCGTCACTGGAACATAGTGATATAAGTAATTATTGCAAATATTTCTAACTTGTCATTTATGAATACAAAATTAATCAAGCTTAACTGTGAAACATATGAAATAGAAGCTTAGGTATGTATCATAATACCGTATGAGTAATAAATAATTATGACAAACACTGGCCCCGAATCTGATGATATATCTTAACTTATTTTAGTCTACATCTCTTTCATATGTACCTAATGGAATAAAGAGAACGATATTCTTGTATTTAGAGCCCTGTCAAACTGGTGTTTGCTGGTTTAGTTCAAAATACTGGTTCTGGTCTTATTAACAGGACCCAATGATCTCCCACTCATTTAAATATTTAAAAAAGAAAGAGATTTCAGTTAAGTTTGATACACATTAGAATCGGTGCCATTGTCTCCTAAATCTACATTCGAAGAACTGTTAAAAAGCAGCGGTGAAATATATTTGTTATTAATTTCATTATTGAGCAAATAATATTCACAACGAAATGATGTGCTTGTTAAATATATTTATTTTGTGCATTAATACATATTTTCTAAGTCTACCATTATATAGTGGCAGTTCCCTTTTAACTACTACATACAAAACACATCATACGCAACACACACACACCACATACACACACAAAATGAACCTAGTATCGCTTAAATTAATATCACTTTTAGGTACAAATTACACATACGCCGAGGCTCAAATACTCGATGTAGAAATACACGGTATCCAAGTCTAGGGTTAGACAACAATATGGTATTCGTTAAAGATGCGATTGAATTTATTAAGTACGATTTGCAAGTTGACTAGTCACCTCTTATCCGCGTATGGACGTAAAATCCTTTGCAGCTAACACCTAGTCTCTTCAAAAAAGTAAAATCACAATGCGATTACGGAGCACTGCTTTTAACTCGAGACTGTCACATTCGGCCAGAAACTGAACTGAACATTGCTACATTCTAAATTCCCCTACGAATTGTAATTTAAAAAATATTTTTCCAGCGATTTGGTTCGTAGCTAGGAAGGAATGTTTATTCCCTCTTGAGCCCGTTGCCGTTCTGTGTAGTCGCGGCTTTGTCCACATCTCCAAGGCGAGTGGTTTGGTACCTGAAAAATATCGGTCATTTCATTATCATCGATATACATATAAATATTTCGATTGTCATTACATTAGTCATCAAGCCTTGTGACCTGAATTAAATTTTATATAGATGTGTTAACCTTTGCAAATGTTTATCTTTGACGCATCACCTTTAGATAAAGGTATTGGCAATATAGATGTATAATCGGCGCATTTATAAAAGTACGTAAGTAGCGCATTGGATAGCCGCGGCGTCCCGATCGACTGGAACACGTAGGTATTATTTGCGCGACAACGGTCCGTCATGGCGGATTCCCTGGCGCGGTGCCAGGACGATGCCCGACCGTGCTATACGTATCTCTAATTTTATTTCGTAACTAATGTTTACATCACATAAAAATTGGTCAAGGTGTGCGGTATTACCGCACCGCGTCCAAGCCTGCACTTAGGATCAGTAAAAGTTTAACAACTTCCACCAGACTGCCACTTTAACGCACTGCATTGTTATGATCCTCCTCTGGTCTAATAAAACACTTCGAGGCGTTTTACGACGTTTTTATAACCGTAGGCGTCTTAACTTTGCGTGTTTTCGATTCCAGTTGGATGGGCGATTTGTTTTATATCGATGGCATGTTGACACGCGTTCCGGAACGATTTCAGCTAAATCGGAATAACATTGACGTCAATCATTTCTACCCACGGGCGGGCACCGGCATTGACGCCGAGTAGACGCCCGAGGTTTGGTTTGTTCAATATCACGTAACCGACTTGCCGTATCACGTAACTGAAAGCCGGAATTATTCGGCACTGGTAGGTATTTCTAAAAAAAATGTTGTCTCAACATTTGGATCACCAACTAAATCTAGAATGCTCTGGCGCCGCCCATCGACGTATAGCGATAGACAAGAACGTTCATGTAAAACATTTGTTTAAAAACTGGTAAGAGTTAGAACTAAAGTTCGCTGCAGCGCTGTATAAAGCTGTGTCAACTAACCAAACTATTTTAAAAGATACAGCGCTAGATTGCTTAGAGTATAGTTTTCTCGCGACCAAAACGTCGTAAGCGCCGCAAATTTCATGGCGCTTACGCGTTTCGTTCAGTTAACTACACTAAGATGTCGTCCCTATAGAGTTCACACCGCAGATGTGACACATCTTTTTTACCTTCTAAACTTCATTAGAATAAAACTCGATTTCAAAATGTATTATATTAATATTAGGGGGGCCTAGTGCGGATTGGCGGACTTCACATGGCTTAAATGAGTACTCAGAGGTACGGGCCAGGGCTTGAATTAACATAAAACAATTATTCAAAATATCAAACTATCACTACTAATTAAAAACTCATTAACAATTAATCAAATTAAAACCTTTCTAAAAAAACATATCAAGTCTGTGTTCAGTTACATATTTTTACCTACAACCAGTTTTAAGGGAACATCTGCACGTTTTAGTATATGATTGTAGAATGGCGTGGTATTTAAATAGATAAATTGTTTTTCTACTCTGGAATTACGGAATTATCACCTATTAATTCACTTAAACAGGTAGTAATTTTACTTAGTTGACTACTGACTAGTTATTTTCGTCCAGGGTCTACTTTGATTCGGATTATCGTTGTTATTAACGCTGCTCCGTGCGCACCCGCACTGAATGAATGTCGAAGCCACACTAAAGTCGGGTGTGGGGACTGCAGTTCAGTTGAGTTGATAAAAGCGAGTGTTCGGAACGCCCTATCTAGTACGTAGTACATATATATCGATGGCGCCGCCACACAAAATGTGCAAAACGATCTTAAAAATAATTTCAAATGTGACGTGTGTAGCGATAAAACTATTTTGGATTCGTGGAGTAATGAATAATATTTTTGATCAAAATTTTTGATGAGGAGCAGCTTTGAATGAAACTAAATTATGAAATACGGATGGAATGTAACCCTTAGTTTATCTATCTTCTTGTGAAATATAGTAAAAGCAGAGTAATTACCAAACGACCAGTCTTCCGGTGAGCATGAAAAAGAAGACTAGAGCCGGAGCGCAACGGTCGAAGGGATCGCCGACCATCACGTGGGAGTACGCCGCCAGTATCATCAGCAGCACGAGACCAATGTTCGCTGCGTTCTTTATTTTATCTGAAAGACGAGAGGTCTGGTGTGAATACTTTTTGCAATAGTACCTATGTAAGGATAATAGCATAATACTTCAGGTATTATCTAAATCACAGGCAATGATACTTCATATAATTATGGGTCAAGGTCGATGGCGGATTGGCGAAGGTTAATAGACGGACCTATCATCAGGCGTCTGCCTGTTTGTCTGCATATTTGGCATAAAAAAAGATCTCTATAAAAAAATATAATATAATATATAAATAAAAAAATATAATATATTATAGAGCTCAATAAGAAATAGGTTGTGATTTCCTTACTATACCTAAGGTCAAATTGCCCCATGCGTATTGTGTGACAAACCGAGGATTGGTTACTGTGGTTCCATTGATTAACTTTGTATACATAACCCTAAACCGTTGGGCATATCCAATTTATTGTTTCTGTCACAAAATGTTTTATCATGTTCATATGCTTATGAATAAATATAAAGTATACTTACGGCTGGGTATCAGTGCCAACACTAGCCCGAACAATATCTCGAGGCCGCCCACTGCCCTTCTGTACCATTTCGAAGGTAGCTTGAAGTCTAACGTATCAGACAGTGGAAACACTTTAGCGTATCTCACATATTCTTTTCTCTGAAACCAAACAATTTTAAGTTCTTTACACATGCGTCTTTCATTTGTTATTTAATATCATAAAAAAGTGAGCCGAGGTGGCTCAGTTGGGAACGTACCGACTCACGATCATGAGGGTGCAGGTTCAAATCCCTGCCCCGTACCTACCTCTGAGTTTATAAAAACTTACGTACGGATTCACACCACTGGCTTTCGGTGAAGGAAAACATCGTAAGGAAACCTGCATGCCTGAGATGTCAAATTTAAAGGCATGTGTAGTCCCCCAATCCGCACTAGGCCCGCGTGGTGGACTATGGCCTAAAACCCCCTCGATGTTAGGGGAGGCTGGAGCTCCTCGGTGGAGACGTATATGAGCTGATGATGATGAACATGAAAAAGTCTCGAACGTGTTTTGTTTGAATACCTATCAAGCTAAGCGAATACTTAATATTGTCTTTAATAAACATAATCTTAGACAATCTTATTTAGCCTACTAAAACAACAATAAAACATTGGTATGAAATAGATTGCTGTATATTTTTAAAATATTTATTTTACTGTCTTTAAAGTATCGCCATCATTAATATTAAACGCAGACAAGGATCATAAATTTTTTGGCCAAGGTCTGTCTATTTTTCACGATATGAAAATGTAACTGCCGGATATAGCCAAGGTCTATAAAAGGTAGGTAAATTAGTCCGCATACGTATATCTAAGGAACGTGCTCAGATTGAACTCCCAACATAATGTATTCGTTTATTACATCTCGAATATAATTAAATTGTTGTTTAAACGTGCCCCATGATTCTTCTTTGATCGTGTTATTGGGCTATAAAATAAATCTATTAACGCATCTGTTTGAATTTAACTAACGATGAACGATTGTACTCGATACGTTTGCTCACCTACATAACATAAATTACGTTATCTATATTGAGATCCAGCCGTTATATTATACCTATATATTTATCCCCTTCTATAAAGATGCGGTTAGTAAGTATGTGTAGGTACTATTCGGATTGATTTAGAGTGAGATAGCTATATAACGCAACTATTGCCTTTTCTGTTATAGAAATACCTCCGGGAATTCCTATTCTACTGATAGGGTGAGATGGGATGTGTAAAAGAAGGATACTTTGTGGTGTTGTCTTGTCTGTACGTCAGAGCAGCTTTTCTTCGGTTCGAGAAATGCGTGTCGTTTTTCTTATTGTACATATTTGGGAGCAGTTTTCTTTCTACATCCTAATGTATTGGGGTGTTGAAAGCCTGTCTCTTTAACCTGTAAACTATGTATGGAAATACTTATTCTAAAATATATAATTGCAATGTCTAGCCTAGCGATAGATGTTGGTTTCGTTTGCAACGATGTACCTAATAATATTTATCGGTAGGTATAATGTATCAGGGGAAATAATTATTACTTACGGTGTTTTAAGTCAAAGTAGAATATATTGTTAATGAAGAAATGAGAGTTATTTATAAATTAGAACTAAGATATTTTATAAAATCAAAAAAATTCAAATATTTTACAAAATATGTTACAATTATATTGCCAGATAGACCCCTTCGACCCGGTTGAAGAACCGATGTCATTAGATTAGTTTCTAAGTACATTTTTTTTAGTTATTATTGCGTAGGTATACAACTCTATTGGTTTTCTCAAATTGAGGTACATATATCCATTATATGATGGGATTAATAATATCATATGATTCATAATATCTATAAGAAGCCATGATAATGTACGCACATACAAATTTTGCTTATGCCAATCGATATAAGGTCATGTTTAGTAATTAGCGCGTGAGGGCAGCTTTGCTAATGCTCTATCAGTGGCGCGGCTGTGGCGTCCAGTCATGCTGTCGCAACGAGACGACTCCGCGGTGGCATTAGGCGGCAGGCCAAATACCGAAATAGCAAGCCCCACTGCTCTGCCACAAAAATTTTAATGCACCTTGCGACCTTTATCTCTTAAAATGAAAGCTTATCATATGAATTTTACTTACCAAATCTTTATGCAATTCCTTAGAAATAATTGGAGTCAACTTTGTTATTCCGACAAATATGAAAAACACTCCTAATAGAACCGATAAACTTTTCAACACGATTGAGCCCATTATTATCGAGTGCACTGTAATTTTTATTATAAATCTTCACAAAGTCTCACTTACTCACTATCGCGTACATGACAATATTTTAATTTATTTATGATCTATTATTTTTAAACATAATGTATCTATTTAAAATCTGCAAACTAACTCTAACTTTTCAGGATAAAATCGATCGTTCTTAAATTTTTAGCAACATGATACAAACGTGTTTCGCGCCGGCGCGAAAAAAATCCATAATCAAGCTATCTCAAATGTTGCCAGGGGGAAAAACAGCTTCAAAACAAAACTACCACTGGCACATCAAATAATTAATTCTTTTAGGATTTTACTACTTAAAGTCTTAAACAATTAACCATAGACCTGGGATATTTCCTTAATAGATAAATCATCTAAGCTAGACTTATCAAGTCGAGTCTCTGTTCTTACGGCTTTTGATAGAATGTATATAGTGCTGTATCGATACAATTCCGATATATCGCTGCATGGTATTGGGCATCCCTTCCCTTTGGCCAGACAAGATCTGACAAGTTCTTCCTTCACCGGCTGGTTCGGTTGTCTACCGGCAAAAAAATTGCGTGCAAAGAGAAAAGCCGTTGGTGTTTATGTTTTCGAGAAAGAGGAAACCTTTGATGATTGTATTCGCTTGAAAGCTACATTCCAAGAAAATAAGATGGCTGAATTGCCTTACCAAGCCGAATATGCCAAAACTGGAAGAGCTGCGTGCAAAGGATGTAAACAGAAGATTGATCAAGGAGCCTTGCGGATTGCCATCATGGTTCAGGTTTGTGTATGCATTAGACATTTAGACAAACAACTTACCTCACAGACATGCAGATAATTCTCGTGTACTGCTTAACAATCTTAAATTTACTAAAATTAATATATTTTCTGGGACGTTATTGATGGGCCCTCACTCATGTAATGCTGTGTATCGACTGTGACCGTTGGAAATTAAAATTTCTTCCTGTCTTAACTCACCTAAGCAGGGCTATAACATATGTTTTGCTTCCAATCCTCACTGTCAGCAATTTATTACTGCTATAACACACTTGCATGCTTATCTAATTGGTACTTCTATTGCACTCATATTATGTTTGAGCTTATTGTGAATTAACAATCATCATTTATAGATATTTTATCTACATAATTTATAGGCTACTATCACACTAATATTAATAAATAAATAATAAATATCCTGGGACATTTTTCACACACAGCCAATCTGATTCCAAACTTAGCAGAACTTTTGAGGCGGTAACCAGATAGCTGATATACTACATATCATACTACTTTTAAATACATACTTATATAGATATTTACATCTAGACACAGGACAAACAGACATATTCTTGCAAACAAATGTTTGTCCTGGATGGGATTCGAATCCACTACCCACAGCTTGAGATGCCAAAGGTTTGTGAGTGTGGATGTTTGTTACTCCTACATGTCTAAATGGTTACAGTGATTTTATTAAATATTGGTATGGAGTTATCTGACATCCTGGAGTAACACATAAGCTACTTTTTATCCTGGGAAAATAGAAGATCCCCCAAAATGTGGGTGAAACCACTAGTTGTAAAAAAATTACAAAACAATTGATTTTAATATATGCAAATAATACTAATGCATAAAAAATAAAAACAAGCTACAAAAGTTAAACTGTGGCTTACCTATATTTGTTTTGAAACTTTTGTACAATAGTAGCCTACGAATAATACAGTACTACATTATATGTATAAAAACATAAGCATTTTTCAGTCCGCCTTCTACGATGGTAAACAACCAAACTGGCATCATGAGCAATGTTTCTTCAATAAACATCATCCAGCAACATTCAATGATATTGCCAATTTTAACAAACTCAAAAATGCTGATCAAAAGAAAATTAAAGATCAATTGGGTAAGATATTTATTATTCCTTCTCACAAATTAAACATGAAAATAGTTTAATTACATCATAGTAAACATTTTCTGACCCCTACTGTATATCATCAGAAAACTATAGTGTGGCTGTGATGCCTGATGAACCTGATGGAGGTGGAAAATCAAAAGGTAAAGGAAAAAAAAGGGCTGCTAATAGTGGCACTACACAGGCCCTTAAAGATTATGGTGTAGAGTACTCCAAAAGTAGCCGTGCTGCTTGCAGACATTGTGAAATCAAAATTTGCAAGGTAATTGTTACATTTAAATATTAGGACCTGAAAATACTTGATATTGTAGTTCTTTTCTAAAAATGAAACTTAACATATGTTAAATAAAAAAAGTTTAAAGCTCAAGATAAAATAATTGCCTTTAGCAGCATGCAGCTACAAGACTTCAGTTATTAATAATAATTCAAGCATTGTTGGCTAGTAACAATATAATTTCAGGATGAAGTCCGTATAAGGAAGACTGTGTATGACACAGAAGTAGGCAGCAAGTACGGTGGTCAGCCACTGTGGCATCACGTCAATTGTTTCGCTGAGAAAAGGAGTGAACTCATGTACTTTGCTGGTGGAGAGAGTTTGCCCGGATTCCAACAGCTGAAAAAGGAAGACCAGGAAATAGTTAAAGAGGCAATAAAGTAATGTATATTTTTAATTTTCTATGGGCTTCTTGAACCTATTCAAAAATTTCAATAGTATAGGCATCATGATCAACAAAAAATAACAATAGTTTCGGATTTTGGTTTAAAATAGTATTTATTTGTTGTTATCATATGTGTGAAGTAAATATTGCACACATTTACAGGCCATTTAAAGTGGATGAGGTACCTATAAAGAAATTGAAAGATGAACCAAAAGATGCCGAGGAGTTGAAGGAGGAAAAGGCAAAAGCAGCAACTATTGAGAAACAGAATAAGTTGTTCCAAAAACACAAGAAATCACTAAATGATTTAAAGAAGACTGATATTCAAGAAATGCTTGAACTAAATCAGCAAGAGTTGAGTGGAGGACCTGATGAGGTAAATTTTTTATGAATATAAAAGTAACAAGTAACACTTAACTTCTATGCAAAATAATAGAAAAAGTAAGTAGTTATTTTCCTATGTATGAACAGCTAAAAGATATTTCGTATAAAATATAAAACTACTTAAGATTTAAGGTATTTGTCAGTCCTTTATATAATGCGAATGAAAGACGTATGACATACTTATTTTATGAACTGCAAGTGCAGCTGCAGGCAGTTGCCTAGTATATAGTATCAGTGAATAAGTTTAAATTCTTTAAAATGAAAATGTTTCAGCGACTGGACCATCTAGCGGACTGCATGGCCTTTGGAGCTATTGAGCCCTGCCCTGAGTGTAAACATGGACAGCTTGTCTTAGATTCCTATGGTTATAAATGCACAGGTAAATAATATTATCTTTTATTTTGAAAGTAAATCTGTGAATATTTTAATAATGTGACATTTTTTTCCTCCATTTATACTTTCATTACGAGCGTAACTAACTAATATGCAGTATCACAAGGTAGCATAACGAATTCTATGACACCAATATTCAGTATTTATTCCCACATGATATGCTCTTATATACCATAATTATGTTATATTTTTAGAGTTAGAGACTTCCCACAAAAATTTGGTTGTAATTGTTTCAGGTGATCTCAGTGAATGGACAAAGTGTTCCTATGTCACTCAGGAGCCGAAACGGCGATTATTGAAACTAACAAAGGCTTTTAAAACGGTTTTAAAGAATTATAAACCAAAAACTGATGTTCGCTTGTTCCACTCGGCACCGCGGCCTGTGGTCATTGTTAAAGATGAACCTGCTACAAGGTAATATTAGATTTGTTTTGGTAATTAACGCTAAATATTGACTTGACTAGTGCAGAAGCTGCCTTACTAGTTTAAATCATTGCCTAAGTATATTCAGATAAAACAGCTGGTCTTTATTATTTGTTAAGTTGCATGATCAAATAACATAAATTAAGCTTAATTTATTAGATCGCTGAATTAGATAATCGTTTCAATATAACTCGAATATTTAAAACCTTGGCATCCATGTCAGCCACTTCATTTACTATGATGATATTTTTATAGCAAATTTACGCAATTTTTTTTATCAACAGTGTTAAAAAGGAATTACCCGCGCCTCCACTAAAGAATTTCCAATTCTTTTTATATGGAAAGTTAAAGAATAAAGAGGAAACTAAGAAGCGTATATTAAAGCTAGGCGGTCTGGTGGTCAGTAAACTAACAGACACAATGGTGGCCGTCGTTTCTACGAAGAAGGACGTCGAAAGAATGCCCGACAAAATGAAGGAAATTGAAAATCTTGATATAGTGGTAATATATATTTTTGACCTTATAAATAAACCACTAAATTATTGAATGAGTTGATAAATCAAAAATTACTTTATACAATTGTTTGTTATCTTTTTAGGTAGTAGAAGACACGTTCCTCGACTCGATAGATCCAGTGAAAGGAACGATAAATGAATCTCTGCAGATCATAAAAGCAAACAACATCGCGGATTGGGGTGCAGACGTAAGTTATATGTCATTCCACATTAATACATGACGGCCATATTTCAAACTAGCTTCCGTCCCGCGGTTTGACCCGCGTATTCTGTGGACCATTCATTTTCCCGGGACGAAAAGTAGCCCATGTCTTATTCCAGAACATATTTTTACTCCATAGGCTACGGTGACCGCTTCCCATCAGGCGGACCGTATGCCTGTTTGCCACCTTTGTGGTATAAAAAAAAAATGAACTGTGCCAAATTTCATCCAGATCCCTTCTTGCGTGACAGACTAACAAACATACATCCATACACTCTCAAAAACATTCGCATTTATAATATAAGTAAGATGTTTACGTTTTGTTTATTTTTTGTTTGTTCATAATTCAGCCGGCGACTCGGTTACCGCAAGAAGTCCTCGATGGAAAGTCAATTCCGAAATCTGGTAGCATGTTTGTGAAGTCCGGTAAATCTGCACCAGTAAAACTGAAAATTCAAGGTATATAACAGCGTACAACCACTATTATAGATATAAAATTCTTTAAATTGTCATATAGCCAAAGGTTTATTTGCAACAACAAGCACAAAAATTCAAAATAATAACACCACAATACTTACGGTTCTTTCTCTGTGACCGAATGAAAAAGGCATTGTTGGCAAATTATTCGGCGCAGTCTGATTAGATATACAATAAATGACTGATCAGATGGTGTGGTGGTTAGCTATCCGTAATTTCGCGTCCCAGTACTGTGTTCTGTTTCCACTATGGAAAAATATTTGTGTGCAGCATATGCCTCATTTGTTCTGCTCATTACTCCTACCTACAAATTAAAAATAATGTTTAATAACAGGATTCAATACAATTTAAGCTCTCCTTAATTTGGAATCAGATTGGCTATGTGAAAATTTGTTCCGGGATATTAATTTTGTAATTTGTTCCAGGTGGTACGGCAGTAGACCCAGACTCTGGTCTCGTGGACGTCGCCCACGTGTACAAAGACCATGACGGTACTAAATACACTGTGGTGCTTACGCAGACTGATATAGTCGCGCAGAAGAACTCCTACTACAAGATGCAGGTGTTGAAAAGCGATGTTGGATCGAAGTAAGAATATCACGCTTTTTAAACGACTTCAAAAAAAAAGGACGAGGTTCTCAATTCGACTAGTATTTTTTTTATAAACACAAATCTAGTAAACTAATCGTCAAAATAACAAAGATAGAGTGTAGACATTGAAGCTTGGCTCTAAATGAGATCTGAAAACTTTTTGACATACTGAGCCATGTGGTTTCGTTAGGCCATATTTAATATGAAAATATTTTTGGTGTATGTGTATTGGAAGAGGTTGTCTCCCAAAGTCAAAATACTATGTACCTACCCACCTTAAAGATTTTCATTTTCATATCATCGCATTATTTATGAGACTTGAAAGTGAATAAAAGATGTATATGTGGAGCAATATTTCTGTTTTAAAATACGAACAATAAGAGATGAACTGTAAGCGAAATGGCCTTAAAAATTAATATCCTTGAAGTTATGTAACGAATACAATTTTTATATTTTAGCTACTGGTTATTCCGGTCGTGGGGTCGCATCGGTACGTCCATCGGAGGCAACAAGGTGGAAAAGTTTCACTGCAGCGATACAGCCGTCATGAAGTTCGAAGAAATGTACGAGGATAAAACTGAAAACGACTGGTCAATGCGAAAGCATTTTGTAAAGGTAATAAGAGATTCCAATTCAATGTATAATCCAAAAAACCTTATGAACATAACATGTTCAAAAGTTCTGTGCGCTAAAAAAAATATAGGTATCTCTTTTCATATTGTCGTAAAAGAGAAAATCAGTAAAGAGATGCAAAAACTAAACTAGAGCCAATTATTTATTATCTACAACCATTAAATACCCACCATTGTAATACATAGTTATATTTATTGTATATTCTTCCGTCTTCGTCTTTGAAGATATTAATTATTTTTTTTTATATATATTTAGACCTTAATTTCAAAAACATATAAACAGTGTTAGTTTTAGCATACTTATTTAATATTCTGTAGACATATAATGCATGCAGTGGCAACCTGTAATTATGGCAGCAAACGTGTATGTTTTGTCCAAATATAAATAAAATAAATTAAAAATTCTACAATTACAGGTGCCAGGTCGTTACTACCCTCTAGAGGTAGACTATAGCGATGGAGCGGATAATGGAAAATTGGACCTAGAGGTGGACGCCAATTCCAAGCTCCCTATGCCCGTCCAGAAGCTCATCATAAAAATATTTGACGTTAAATACATGAAGCAAACTATGTTGGAGTTTGAGGTAAGTAACGTCATATCATAAAGTTCCTATAAAATGATAAGAACCTACATAATGTATTATTTTCATTGATTGATGATTCTACGTGTTGATCTCAATTGATCAACAAAATGCGAAAAATGCATTAATATATCTTACTAGTGGTTTCACCTGCATTCCATATGTCCTTTCTCAGGCTATATTTTAGCGTGAAAGCGAAACAGACAGTTATTTTCGCATTTATATTAATATTTTAGTTAGGAATTAATCCTATAAACTGAATGTTAGTAAATAAAATATATGTTAAAATACTTACCAGTTTATTTTTATTGCAGCTAGACACAGAAAAAATGCCATTAGGAAAACTGTCTAAAAATCAACTCAAATCTGGATACAAAGTGCTGTCAGAATTGCTTAAGTTAATTGAAAAGGGTAAAACCAGTCAAAGCAAAGTTATCGATGCTACAAACAGGTATGCTGCAAATGAAAGAAATTAATATTTATATTTATTATATCTACTCAGACTTGGTTATTTGTGCACATAAAAATCATATAATTCCCTTCCTCTCGTGGTGATGTTACAAGTTCTGTTATTTTGGCTACTACTTATAATAAAATATTTATGTTTAATAGACTTTTCATTTGTAGTTTTGTTACTTTTTTGCAGATTTTTTACATTGATACCTCACGATTTTGGTGTTAACAACGCCCCGTTGCTGGACAACGTGGATATAATCAAAACCAAAACGGAAATGTTGGACAATCTTTTGGAGATTGAGATTGCATATAGCTTGTTGAAATTAGGTATGTACATCCATCCATGTATTATCTATAACGTATCTCACTTTCTTACCTTGTGCTAATAAAGCATTAAATTACTTAAACATAAGCGTTTTACCCTCATCTTCTCTAGACAATGTACCGGACAAAGTACCCTATGTTCTTGTTTAAACATCTCAACTTTTACATACAAAATGTCGAGCAGATGATCTAATATGTCGTGACAAGAAAAACAAATGTACTTACGACTTTTAATTATAGTATTTTAATAATAATATAATAGTGTTGTCGAATGTTTTTGGTAAGCGTAACGGCTTATTTTATCGTTGCTTACTAGTCTTATTTATTTTATTAATTACAGATGGAGACGATTCCAGCAGTATGATCGATGCTCATTTCGTCAAATTGAAGTGCGATATTGCGCCAATATTGAATGATTCCCCGGAATACCAACTTATTAGCGAATACCTACACAACACGCACGCTTCCACACATTCACATTACAAATTGGAAATTGAAGAGGTTTGTATGCATTTATCGTCAATCAATAATAATGAAAAAAATATTTATATAGGTACCTATGTATTGTGCTAAGCGTTTATTCCCGTAGTATATAACTACGGGAATAAAACTTTTTTTTAAATATTTGTTATGTTCCGATTTCAAACTGCACTTTTGTTGACGTACGTAATTCGTCTTTTGTCCGTCAATCTTATGCTTATTAGAAAGTAAGGAAAGAGAATATTATAAAGATGTTGCTGAGCAAGTATGCGCTGCAACATAATAGTCAACATAACATGATATATATATATTTGGCAAAAAGAACCCTAAGATTTTAATTCAATAAATTCTTGGCATATCTAACTGACCTGTTTCCAACGTAGGTATTCAAAGTAGTGCGCGAGGGTGAAGACAAGCGATACAAACCGTTCAGGAAGTTGCACAACAGACGACTCCTGTGGCACGGTTCACGTATTACCAATTTCGCCGGAATACTTTCACAAGGTATATTCATCATCGAAATTTTTTCAGTTCTCAGGAATCTTGACACTTTTATACAAGCTTACTTCCTAATTTTACTTTAAGGCATTAAATGTCGCCCTTTTCTTTAACCAAAACAAAACTTTTTACATAGTAGTATATTCAACCATTCATAAGTACCAAAATTGTTAAAAAGATGGCACCTACACTACAAGGTCCTCAATATGCGAAATAACAAGTGATATTAGTTCCTTTTTTTATATCGCAAAGGTGGCAAACAGGCATACGGTCCGCCTGATGGGAAGCGGTTACCGTAGCCTATGGACGCTTGGGACACTAGGGGCACACTAGATGTAGATACTTTATTTAAATTGCACATTAATTTGTTGATTCCCAGGTCTCCGCATTGCGCCACCAGAAGCCCCAGTAACTGGTTACATGTTCGGAAAGGGTATTTATTTTGCGGATATGGTGTCCAAGTCAGCCAACTACTGTTACACCGACTCTAGGAATCCTGTCGGTGTCATGATGCTCTGCGAAGTCGCTCTTGGGACCATGTAAGTTGAAAATTATAAATGTATTAAAACCCACCTAAGCATCCATTAGTTGATTTACTTCTTGAGTTGAGGCACTCACTTAAAAAAACATAATAATAAATAATAACTCGTGTATTGGAAATATATCTGCTATTTAAATAGAAGTGCGTAAAATGCAACACATATAAAACTTAATATTTTAGCAATACACTTGCCAAAGCTGTTTCTACGGCTAGATTTTAACATTAATCTGTTATAAATAGACAGGTGCGAACTAAAATAAATTTACATAATTAAAATAAAAACTCGAAGACATATACAATATCACTGAGCAATTAAACAACTAATAATAACATTAAAACAATCAAGATTATAATTATAAACTAAAAGAAATGAACAATTGACGTTTGACGAGACTGACTTTAAAAGCTTCTCTCAAGGCCGTCAAGGTGAGGGCCATCATGCCATATTGCTATGCTAGTGTGGGATGATGGCCACCACTAATGGACTCCACTGACTCCTTTCCATCAAGCAGCGTGGAGTCAACGTGAGCGGCAGCTATATAAAAAAAAAAGAAACTGGCCCTTCCTCTCATGAAAAATGTCGATAATCCAAATCTTATCTCTTAAGATACAGGTTAACCTAGTTTAAGAGGCAGGGTTTTTAATATAGTGTACAGATTTTTACAATAAAATGTTATTATAGCCTGAACTATACCTGTGTTTTACACCTATATAATTATATACTTACTTACTCATCAGCCCGTATCTACCCACTGCTGAGCATAGGCCTTCTTCTTTTTCCGCCACTCTACACGATCCTGTGCCAATCTCATCCACTGCCTGCCCGCTACCCCGACCATATCGTCCACCCACCGGGCCGGTGGTCTACCCGGTTTTCTTTGTCCATCTCTTGGCCACCACTCCGTAACAGCTTTAGCCCATCTTCCGTCATCCCGATTTGCCACATGCCCAGCCTAGAGATGGGCGGTGGGAATAAACCCGAAAGGAATAAACCCGGGTTTATTCCCAAATGGGAAAGAACCGGGTGTTTATGTGGGAAGAAACCCAATAGACGGGTTTTTTCAATTGAAATGGTTTATACGATATATCTCTTAAACTATTCATTTGATTAAAAAAAATTGGTAACATTTTTTGTTGCAAATTAAATTCTCTACAACTTTGGTTCAGTAACTTTTTGTCATAGAACTATAAATGAAAAAGTTATAAGTGAAAATGTTCAGAAACTCGAGCAAACCGTTTCTTTTTGTGGAGCGATGTGTGGATGTCGAAAAGCAGTGCTGAAATGTTCTGCAGTTTGTTTTATTGTTCTGGAGAGACTAAGAGCAACGTAATGGGGCTCTCAGAATGAATAAATAAAAATGACTTTGACGATGAACCGCCGACATTAACACCCCTTCCTTCTCCAGTTCTCACACTGATGTTCAATTCAGAAAGCTGATCAGATGCTGAGCCGCAGCTTGGTCCATCGAAAAAACTGAGGACGGAGTTCAGAAACGAACTGTGGGAAATAAATGCTAGCATACCGTTCTTTGTTCCTCAAGAGGAATAGTTGCAACATGGCCAGTTTTGGAGACAAACGTAGCCACCATTTTTTTGCAACACTCCGTGAACGAACAATTTTTGTTGGTTTTACTCATTTTCGAACACTCAAACTCGAGACTGGTTTTTGTTTCGGGTTCGCACGCGTATATCCAGGATTCGTCACCTGATGCGATGTTTTATATAGCATTTGAGGATCCTGCGTGTCTTTCGAAAGTTCTGACGCACGAGCCGCTTTTTGCTCTTTATAGAGCGAATGCGGTATCCATCGGGAAAACAAATATTTTACACCTAATTGTTCATGCAATATTATTTGTATTTGACTCATCTCAATGTCTAAAGTTGCCTGAATTTCGTGGTATATCACATGTCGATCTTCTTCAATCAGCTTACGCTCAGCATCAACGTTTTCTTGGGTGACTGCAGTTTTTGCACGACCTTGACGAGGATCATCACTGAACTTGATACGTCCACGTTGAAATTCAGTAAACCAGCGATGAATTGTGGTTTAGGATGGGGCTTCATCACCAAATGCAGAAATCATCCGGTCAACACACTGTTTTTGTGTTAAACCACTTCGAAAGTCTTCGTCTCGTTCTTGAATTTTCTCGAGTCCATTTTCTCAACGACTAAACAAGTTTGACAAAACCTTGTGACAAGACCGAGAATCGTTTTTTAAATAAATAAATGGTATTCGATTTTTAAAACCAAAGAGTTTTAAATTTAAAAGATTTTAATATGACAGGAATTGTGGAAATATTCCATTCCCATACTTTAAGTGCAGCCCTCGTAGATATTGGCTCGTCATCATCGTCATTGTCATGATCTTTGTGTTTATGAAACAGGTTCCAATTGTATGAAATAAAAGGTATTTTAGCTGCCCTGTCTGTAGTCAATCTGTTTTTTTTTGCGACTATGTATATGGACGTGCGTGCTAAACAATCGTTCTGTGGCTGCTGAAGTACAGGGAGCAGTTATAATCCGTACTGCAACCCTACTCAGCAATTTGGAACTGCAGAGTCCTCTCGACCAAACTACTAGTGGCTCCCCGCGGTTCCACCCGCGTTCCCGGGATAAAAAGTAGCCTATGTGTTATTCCAGAACATATTCTAGCTCTGTGCCAAATTTCAAGCAGATCCCTTCAGCCGTTGGAGCGTGAAAGAGTAACAAACATCCATTCATACAAACTTTCGCATTTATAATATTAGTAGGATGGAAGGATGATATAAATGGTCTATAATTGGATAAATCAACACCAACGACAATATTGTGCGATTGGTTAACGTCGTGTATACACTCCATCCACTTCGTGTTCTTCTTCTAATTCAATACCTTGCTATCTTAATAAATATGCAGCATAATGAATGGGTGTCAAACATTTATTTGTTCAGCTAATTACAGCATTTTTAAAATCTTGTTTGTGATGCTCATTTAGAATGGATATGTCCGGAAATGTCCGGATAGCCGTGGTGGCTCAGTTGGGAGCGCACCGACTCACGATCACGAGGGTGCAGGTTCAAATCCCTGGCCCGTACCTCTGAGTTTATAAAAAAACTTACATACGGATTCACACCACTGGCTTTCGGTGAAGGAAAACATCGTGAGGAAACCTGCATGCCCGAGATGTCACAATTAAAGGCATGTGAAGTCCGCCAATCCGCACTAGGCCCGCGTGGTGGACTATGGCCTACACCCCCTCGGTGTTAGGGGAGGGTCGAGCTCCTCGGTGGAGACGTATATAAGGTGTTGATGATGATGCAGATGTCCGGAAATGCAAAATTAAATGTGGACTTAATATCTTTGAAGGCCATATAAACTTCATTTATAAGTATTTCACTGCCTTCGAGTTTGAAAATAGTATCTGTTATAGATTCCAGTAGTTTTATACAATTTCCTACTATTAACAGATCTAATTCTCCGAAATAATTGTTAAATGTAGTCGTTTAATGAGGTATGTCGTCAATAGCAATGTCGGAAAAGGAATGTTTTTGATTAGGCGGTCATATAGCATTCAGCCGGGACCTTTTTTCTAAGTTAATATAACTGGTATATTGTTCTAAAAGATGTCGCAGTAAACGGCTTAGACTGTATAACGTATTTATTGAATTATGGAAATAAACAAAGTTAAATTAGCTCAAACAAGTAGTAATAGTACTTAAATAGTACGTACTATTTGATATATACATGTATCTACACATTACCTATTTGTTACATTGCTAAAAATGAAAAAACCCGAATACTTTCCCATTTGGGAATCTTCCTCGGGTTCTTTCCCTCAATCTTCCCATTTTGGGTTAATTCCCGGGAAGAATCCCATCACTAGCCCAGCCCAACTCCACTTTAATTCCGTGATCCGTTTACCCACCATCCACGACTTGCGTTTTACGTCGTATTTCGACGTTGGGTATTCGGTCCACAAGGAAGATGCCCAGCATGGTTCGCTCCATGGGTCTTTGAGCAACCTTTATTTTATGTATGTTGCCTTTTGTAAGCGACTTAAACTTAAAAGAATATGTCGTGTCGGTGCAGGCAGAAGTGTTTCTCGGCGTGCAACGTGAAGCTGAGCCCGCACGAGCACTCGGCGTGGGGCGTGGGGCGCACGCAGCCCGACCCGGCCGCCGCGCGCGCCACGCCCGACGGCGTGCTCGTGCCGCTCGGGAAGCCGGTCACCTCGCCCGACAACGTCTCCACCTCGCTGCTCTACAATGAGTATCCTTTACTTATATATTTACTAGCTGCCGCCCCGCGGTTTCACCCGCGTAGTTCCCATTCCCGTGATCACAGGGGTATCAAAAATAGATAGTAGCCGATTCTCAGACCTACCCAATAAGCACACAAAATTTCATGAGAATCGGTAAAGCCGTATCGGAGGAGTTTAATCACAAACACCGCGACACGAGAATTTTATATATTAGATTTACACGAGCATTAGTCTATTTCGTGTTTATTGCTATGTTGAAAAGGGTAGGTGTTTACTCGATAAAGCAACGACGGCTTAATGGATTTGGATGATGAACATAATTTTTTTATCCTGGGCAAATTGAAGAACCTCCGGGAAACTAGTTCTTATTTAACAAGGGAAGACCAAGTACGATAGAAAATTACCATTTAATATTATATGCAACTGTGACAGAAGCTTTTTGTAGAGGTGGAAAATAATATAAAAAAACTACAATGAAACACATAGATAAACTTTATTTATATAGATAAAATTTTATTATTTAAAAAACGACCAAGTGCTCGTCACAGTTATATCTTATAGCATACATTTCCTTAGCACCATTTCAGATTTATTGTATACGACGTTGCGCAAGTTAACGTTAAATACTTGTTACAGGTTAAGTTTAAGTACTAGTTTGCAGAAGTTTAACTTTGAGCATTCCACAAAAATTATACTTATTATCTTGAAAGTTAAATTATGTCTATTTTTTAAAATGTAGTCTACAGTCAAAGATAAACCTATTTTATAGGTATGTGCTTACGTCATTATTTTTCGTCGTTACCAGTACTTTTGTCATGTAGTTGAAATTGGTCATTATAAAATTGCCAAGAATCCATGACATGTGATATTTGTAGCTTATAAAGAAGCTATCACATACAAATAATGTATGTTAAGTGAACAGACTAGCATTTATTGAAGTATTGTTCCCATTATTGTAACCATTTGTTAAATTTAATTATTGTTGTATTGAGCTATGATGAGCATTACTAGCGATGGTGTTTAATACCTGTATTATACTAGTTTTTAATACCATGTTATTTTCATTACTTTTTAAACTAATATTTTAAGTGTTGGAAAAAGCCAAGTTTTGGTTTATTTAGTTACTGTTAGTTACATACTTGCTTCGTTTCTATTTATAGAAGCAAACTATAATTGCATCACTTGCTTTATTATCGTAAAAATATTCAAAAAACACGGATTTGTGATATGTAAAGTTATGTTTAAAATCTCATTTCATTTAATGTTATTAATAATTGTACCAATTTGATTGAATAAAACGATTTTAATGCGATTTGGTTAATGGTTTTAATTATATTATCTAAACTCTTACACTAATATTATTAAGAGGAAAGGTTTGTTTGTTACAACTATGCTTCGAAACTACAAGAGAATTATTAACTATATTACGAGAGCCCACGACCAAAACCATGTCTCATAGCAATACGGCAAAAACCCTATAAAATCGTTAGATTGTATGATTCTGAACCCGACTAGGTGTGTAGTAACGGTCGAAAGTGTAGCAACTGCGTGGGAGGCCATTTCTGCTGTGTCAAAAAAAAAGACTTTCGGTATTATAGCAATACGTCTGATAGTGAAAATGTACATAGATTTTATAATTGTATTACGAAAAAGTTTGTTTTCAGGCATTTTCCTCGTAGCATATAGTCTGAGCGCATTTTTGAAAATGTCAACAAATTTAGCCGACCTGTATCATAGCAATACGGATATTTTTTTTTTCAACTTTTCGTATGGCTGCCATGATTACCAAAAACCTGTTTTCAGACACTTTAAGTGTAGCATATACTCCCAAAAACGAAAATAACTTTTCGGAGCAGTACTGCCAGAACGTGGGACAACTGTCTTTTTCGCACTAACGCGTTTATATGGAAAAGGTGTGAGAGAAGGGGAAAGTTTTACCCACGTTCTGGCAGCACTGTTCCGGAGTCGCCTGGCCATTTATTTCAGTCCTTCAACTTCAATGTTACGGTTTCGGGTAAATTCTTTGTTAATTATCATCTAATAAATTCAGGGTCGCAACGTATTCATTGGTTTGTAACAGAAAATTCAAGATGCCTCAATACGATTTTTAAATGATATCTGAGTATCGAAAAGTTGTCTGATAGAGAAGGTGCTACACTTAATTTGTCTGATATAAATTTTTTGCACATGTGGACAACTTATTTTATCATGTCCAATAATTTTCAGACATATTGCTATGATACCGATCGGTAAAATTTGTTAACATTTTCAAAACGGTCTCAAAATTTAATGCGTTCACATTTCCGTCTGAAAATTGTTTTGTTCGCATCAAATAACCAAAATTTACTAATAAAAAAGATTTTCAGACGTATTGCTATGAGATATTTTTTTTGTCTCATTTTTTATTTTTTTAAGTGATTTTACGGGTTTGCGCTACACCACTAACGTCTGAAAAATATGTTTCCGGTATCTCAGAACTATCATTCAACTACAGTCTGCAAATCAGACATATTGCTATGATGCAGTTCGGTAAAATTCTTTGACAATTTTGAAAATTCGGTCAGATCAAACGCTACGCGGAAAATGTCTGATATTGGTATTTTCGAGTTCAGAATAATCGTATCTATCGATTTGATGCGGTTTTGGCCGTATTGCTATGAGACAAAAATTTTGGTCGTGGGCTCTCGTACTATAGTAGAGTAATTGTGTGTAAGTGTCTTAGGCAATATTTTGTCCCCTATATTCCTACAGGAACAGGAACTACGGTACGACTATGAAGCCAGTAGCTGGATTAGTTATACATATAAGAATTGTAATCCCTTAACCAGCATTCCTTGCTTGCTTGTTTTGTTGACAATGAAATCTGCGTAACTTTATATTCGGCTATAGAGCTGTAAATCTTCCTAAGAACCAATAAATAAATAGGCCCCACTGTTCCACCAGCATTTCCAGGGTAAACTCATCTCCACATAAATGGGTTTTTATTATATTATTATTTCAAATTTAACCGTTCTCAATGGATGCGGAGTAGTATCATTCTACATTTATTCATTTAATACCATTTTTTCATTAATTCTCTTTCTTTTAGTTTTTAGCACTTTCCAAATGATATGATTTAAATGTAATGTTATATTGCAATGGATAGTTCGCTATTAACGGTAATCCGTACCTTAACTAGTCATGACGTCTCAGTGACGAGATAACGCAGTCACAAGTACAAGTAAGATGATATTTCTACGTAATGATCTTGTTTAATTACATCTTATTTGGGTACCTTTCGACTTCCTTATTATACCTACTACAGAATTTATTTGCCTTGACGTACAATTAAATATTTGATTTATTATTTACGCCCTCTAAGAAATCTCCTTCAATTTTTTATTTATCTTTTCTATTATTTTTTAACTCACACTAGAGCGACTTATGGATTTTTTTTGACATGAAATACACCGACCAAATTTATAATTCATGAACAAACATTATATTTGTGATTTATGTATACACAATTACACATGTGTTAAAGTAAGTAGGAAGCATATGTGCCAAGTGGTGTGGTCGGTAGGTACCAAGATCTCGCCGAGTTACTGGAATCGTCACATATCGATCCATAACAATGTTAATGTATGCCATTTGACATACTTCCTTGGTGGGCCTACAAAATTATTACTTCGTTTCCCAAGGACACCACGACTAGCTGTGAGGCCCTTTACGGGTGCGTGCCGCGTAGGTATTTGCATTTACGTCACATAACACATAGAGATTCTGTTAAAACAGTTGTTTGTGTTTTATCATTCGCCGGCGGGAACCGGCGTTATATACCGGTGTTTTGTTTAACGAGGGAAATTATTAAATAAAAATGAACGAATTGCCGTATCAAGCGGAATACGCAAAATCCGGAAAGTCAGGGTGTAGGGATTGTAAACAGAAAATTGATAATGGAGCCCTGCGAATTGCCGTCATGATTCAGGTAGGTACTAGTGTTTTAGAATATTCATCCTTTTATACTTCAATGTTTTTATTTTATTCTCGATGTTTTAGGAATGTCACGCGCAGAAAGTAAATGAATTACCTTTATAGTTTTTTTTTATTTTAAAACGCTCAGTGTTAATTATTTAGCTATAAAAAAATTCTTTAATGTATCTAAGTATACTTACCTTCATAATTTTTTGGTTTCTTTATTTCAGTCCGTTATTTTTGATGGGAGGCAGGCCTTTTGGCATCATTTCGATTGTTTCTTTAAGAAGCACAAACCTGCAACTTTCAACGATATTGCCAATTTTAATACACTCCGGAACGCTGATCAAAAGTTGATCAAAAATAAAATTGGTAAGATCATTTGCCATAAATTATTATTTTCTATAGAATTACTCAAAACAATATACCTACCTACACTCAATAATAAAATGGATAGAGACCTCTAGGTCGTTGTGCTCTAAAAATGTATGATAACACATTTTCAAAAGTCAAGGTTGTAAAAAATTAACTGTGATGTTAGGTAGTGCATAACTCAGTTACTTTTCAATTACAAAGCCATTACCTACTATTAGACAATTTTGATTGCCTGGAATGTATTAGAAATGAATATTATATTTGGACTATAGTGGTGAAGTCATTCTATAGGTAATTATCTCTTTATTATTAATAAATTATAACATGCCATCCAAACGTTATGTATCTAACGGCAATTAAGACTCGGCCATGAACAAATTAATCTATTTATGTTTGAGTGCCTTCCCTAAAGAGTAGAGCAAACAATCATCAATAAATTACGGAGTAGTTGCTAGGTATACTATAAATTTTGAACATAACACGCAATTATTGGTGAAAAATCAGTCAAATATATCGCGAAAGCACATAATCAGCAGAAAATCACTATTCTGAAATAGGTACCTACCTACTGATTCCGTTTTAAAAGTGACATTTGTTATCCAAAAATTTTTCGTAATTATTTCTTTGAGTTCTATTTAAAATTCGGAATTTATAGCTATTAATGTAAGTAGGAAGATAGGTAAGTACTAACCGTACTAATATATTTCCCAATTTCAGAAAGCTTTAGTAAGGCCGTTATGCCAGATGAAGCTGATGGTGGTGGCAATCCTGTAGTTAAAGCTGAAAAGAGAGCAGCTGATGATGGCGATAAGGGCCTTAATGATTACGAAGTGGACTATGCCAAAAGTACCAGAGTTATATGTAAACAGTGTAATATTAAGATTTGCAAGGTATTTAACAAATTATAGAATTTTAGGAATACCCAGTCCTTAAATCCTACTAATATTATAAATGTGAATGTTTGTGAGTATGGATGTATGTTTGTTACTCTTTCACGCTAAAACTTCTGAATGGATCGTGATGAAAATGGCACTCATTTAGAATAGATTTAGGAATTAAACATAGGTTACATAATATCCCAGGGAATTGAAGCTCCTAGGAAAGCGGGTGAAACCGTAGAGAGCCACTAGTCCGTTATAAGACATTTTTTTGTACCAAATAGGTACCTACCAGTGGCATAACTATAGGGTGGCAGGGCTGGCCAAATGCCACGGGCCCCCGACCCTAGAAGGGAGAGTGGTATCTATAGTTACGCCACTGGTACCTACTACTTTCTTGTAGTACATTTTGATTACAGGCTTAACCTTGTTCTAACTACGGTTAATTACCGACTAATGGACAAGTTTACTCTTTATTTTATTTTATATATTTTCAGGATGAAATCCGTATTAAGAAAATAGTGCATGACACAGAAAAAGGATCCAAGTACGGTGGTCAGGCGCTGTGGCATCACGTCAATTGTTTCGCTGAGAAGAGGAGTGAACTCATGTACTTTGCTGGTGGAGAAAATCTACCAGGTTTTGATAATTTGAAAGAAGAAGACAAAATAACAGTCAGAGAGGCAATTAAGTTCGTATAAATTTATTTTAAAAGGACATAATTTCTGCGATCCAGATATACCTACAGATAATAAATTGAATAAACTGCTAAGTTTAATAAGCAATGCTAAAATAACTTTAGCTATTGTCGGTCTTTTGAAATATGCTTATCTACAATGTAATTTACATTATTCTCTTGTTTTAGGCCTTTTCAGCTGAATGAGATACCTGTTAAAAAACTGAAAGAAGAACCAGTATCTGTTCAAGATCTGAAAGATTCAAAAGAGAATGAAGATAACAAGGAAAAGGCAAAATTAATTACGAGACAGAATATGACGTTCCAAAAATATAGGAAGGCACTTGAAGAGGTCGAGAGGAAGGATATCCTAGAGATGCTTAAGTTAAATGGACAGAAGCTGACTGGAGGACCTGATGAAGTAGGTTCTTATTGTTAGTATATATTTATTAAGTGAATGTATATTGATTACATACAAGGCGTCTTTTTGTTTCAGCGCCTAAACCATTTGGCTGACTGCATGACTTTTGGAGTTCCCGGTTCCTGTCCAGAGTGTGGACAAGGGCAACTTATATTAGATTCATTTGGATATAAATGTACAGGTAAAATATTGTTTACTATTGAAAAAAATATTTTCTATACATAACGGTTACTCTAGCTCCTTATTTATTTTACCGACTTCAATAGAGGTTAGTAAAACATTATGATTAGGTTCAAAAAAAATTTATTTTAGGTAACATAAGTGAATGGACAAAGTGCTCATATGTCACTCAGGAACCGAACAGAGAATTATTAAAACTCACAGACGAGTTCAGTAAGAATTACGGCACAGCTTTGAAGAATTACAAACCGAAAACTGGTGTGCGCTTGTTTTTGTCAGCTCCGAAACCCGTGGTGGTACTTAAACAGGAAGCATATGCATGGTAAGATGGAAAAATTGACCTACAAGTTGTGTTAACAGAACTTAAAATTCCTTACAATATATTACCGAACTGAGTTAACAGAGTACCTACATAAATTTTCACTAAACTACCGATCTTTTTTATACATAACTGGTAGTGAGTGTAGTGAGTCGACAAAACGCCTGAACAAGATATTTCATTTATCTATGCAACTGCTACTGCTAGTACTACTTATTTAGTAAATATAGTGTATACTATATAGGTGTACCAAATGGTTGATCGCCCTTTATATGTTATGTGTCTAGATGTACATATTAATTAAATAATACAAGTAAAAGGTTTTCATTCTTAAAAGTCCAGCGTACATTTTATTTATGACTGTTGTTAAAGCTCGTAAGCCTACAAAAGGCCTAGAGTCTAGGTCCTAGACAGCAGTTGGGATGGGGGAGAGGGGGGGACGCCGCCATATTGTCCATAGATAATTAAACTAATTCCGTAAATGATCAACAGCGTCGTAACGGGTCCGCCATTGAAGCAATGCCAATTCTTTCTATATGGAAATTTAAAGGATACGGAAGCAATAAAAGAACGTATCACACAGCTAGGTGGTACGGTGGCAAGTGAACTGAGTGATACTGTTGTAGCCGTCGTCTCCACAAAACAAGATGTCGACCAAATGTCGCCTAAAATGAAAGAGATCGAGAAACTTAATATAGTGGTAATGTATATACACAAAATCTATATAATATATAAAACAAAGTCCCCGCCGTCTCTATCTGTCTGAACGCGACAAACACAAAAACTACTGAACAGATTTCCATGCAGTTTTCACCAAATTACGGAGTATTTCATGGGGTAGGTGGCGCTGGTGGGCAGAACGAAGTCTGCCGGGTCCGCTAGTATTTATTAAAGTACGAACTTATACCTACATTAAAAAGTTTGTAAGTATCTAGTATTGGTTATTTTAAAATTAATGTTGCAATACGTATCAGCTTTTGTAAGTTTCATGCAATTGTAGGTAGTGGAAGACTCATTCCTTGACTTGTTGGATCCCGAAAATGGAACGATAATTGTTTCCTTGCCGATTATCAAAGACAATAACATCGCTGGTTGGGGAGCGGACGTAAGTAGACCAATGTTTTTAATTATTAATCTATTTTATTTTATTTATTTCTTTATTGACAAACAAACAGCTACAATAATACCTACATGTAGATACAATCAGCTATGTACAACTTGTTATATCCTAATATATAAAAGTTACATACATACAAAGTCCAAGTGATAGTTTACATATTTAAAACAGTAAAATTATTCTTAATTTTAGTAATACCTAGTAGCTGTTGTCGAATTAAGTATATCTTTATTATAAATTTCTTTCATATACTTAGCCAGCGTCTCGAATGCCACCGGAGGCACTGAAACCGAAACATGGCAGCAGTTACGAGCAGACATCAGCACCAGTAAAACTTAAAATTCATGGTAACATTAACTCTTTTTTAACCAATTAAGTATAAAGGTATATTTTTACCGGCAATACCTAGGTATTTAGCTTGCGCAGAAGGAGGATGACTCTGTTAATTCCCATAGATTTATTGCATATCTAAACAAAATGTTTTTTTGGCGAAAGAAAATAGGCCTTAAAATGTATTGATAAAAACAATAATGTACTTTTCTAGTCTTTCTATCGGTGGTCACTGCGTTCTATTTTGGTGTTGCCAAAATAACAGGATTTTCACAAAAAATTGGGAATTTATACGTATGTAAGGAGGTCACGGTCAATGAGCGAAAGCATATAAAGTATTTAGGTATATTAATATTCGGCGCTCTGGGCGGTCGCCCTACCACGCTCTACCCCATCGAGCATGTAACCAATAGAGTAGCAATAGTGAGCCATTTGTTGTAGCAACGCATCAATGATTTGTCACGTATAACTGGTATAACTAACAAACCACGCTCGAACTAAAACAGTACTCGACCAATAAGAGACCTGTGTGTACGACTTGACCTTGAGTCGGCCAATCAGAACACAGGGGCCGGCGCAGCGTTTTGGCGTATTTTGTTTTCTAACAAAACTGTTAACAGTTCTACTCTATTGGTTACATGCTCGATGCTCTACCCTAACGCCGCTACTGTATCTAGATGGAGCTGCAGTGGACCCGGACTCCGGTGTAGTGGACACGGCGCATGTATACAAAGGCAAGGACGGCACTGTATACGCGGCGGTGCTGACCCAGACAGACATAGTCGCGCAGAAGAACTCCTTCTACAAAATGCAGGTGTTGCAATCCGACAATCTACAGGAGTAAGTATTTCATCATCCAGCGAGTTATCCTCGCAAATTGTTATGTCCACTATGTTGAATCTGGTCTGCAGATCCGTGGGCTTTGTCTGGATAGCTGGTTCTGTGGGTCGTGGTTGTATCTGGACTTGGCGGAGCAGCCTAACGGTTGATGTAAATTCAAACACTACGGGAAAATTTAAGATCCCCGGCAACCCGGATGAACTCTACTGGTTGATAAATTGACATAACAAATACTTAGGTATTAATAATAATATAATAATGTATTATCATCACTTAGCGAATTAAGATTTGTTTTATTGCAAGTCAAAATATACATACTTACCTATTATTATCTTTAAATATTATATTATTTAGCGTCTGGTTCTTCCGATCTTGGGGTCGAATCGGTACATCCATCGGTGGCAATCAGTTGGAGAAGATGAATAATATCAATGGAGCCATCAAAAAGTTTAAAAATTTGTATAAAGAGAAAACTGAAAACACATGGAAAATGCGAAAAAATTTTGTAAAGGTAAATACTATGATCTTTTCATCAACCACAACTAAGACAATCCAAGTTTATCTTCGAAACCAGTTGATAACATTTAAAATAAGATTTGAGTGTTGTTTTTTTATTATGCTTATATATTCAATGGAAATGGATAGTTCTTATATCATTATTTCAGGTGCCAGGTCGCTACTACCCACTCGACGTGGACTACAGCAAACCGAGGGAGGACACAGAAGTGAGCCTCGAAGTGGACTCGAGATCCAAACTGTCTGTTTCTGTGCAGAAGTTTGTCATCAAAATATTTGACGTTAAATACATGAGGAAAACTATGATGGAATTCGACGTAAGTCGTAATAGGGTTTCAATTTATTTTGGCGTTTCATATCGTTGACAGACCGGTTGGCTTTGTGGTTAGTGAGACTTCAAGCCGCAAGTAGTGGGTTCGAACCCCCAAACATTTATATGCATGAATATGTCTGTTTGTTCTGTGCCTGAATGTTAAATATCTATATAAGTACGTATTTTATTAAATAGTATATGTTGCATATCAGCTATCTGGTTACCATGGCACGAGCTCCGCTTAGTTTGGAATCAGATTTACCGTAAGTGAAAAATGTCCCAGGATATTTATTAATTTATACAATCTATTCCTACAATTGTCTGCAGTAACGATTTTTTGGCCGGTGTGCATGCTCTAGGCATCAGTTAGGAAGCCACAAAGACGTGCAGATTCGGCCACACACAAGTCATACCTACTTATAAAACATGTTAAATAGTGTTTTTAATAACAACATATTTTTCTTTATAACCTTTAGTTAGATACTGAAAAGATGCCTTTGGGTAAAATAACTAAAAATCAAATCAACGCCGGATACAAAGTTCTTACGGAATTACTGACTTTAGTTGAATCCGGGAATCCGAGGCAAAGTGAAATTGTTGATGCAACTAACAGGTAGGACTTCGCTAAAATTATTTTTTTACACGCATTATAATATTATGGAAGTTTTTCGGAAACTTTGTAAAGCATATCTATATGTAGAAAACAGATTAAAGATACCTACCAATATTTTATACGTTTAATGGTAAGTGGCGGGTTCTGACTATCAAGCGGCTGAAAATTCGAATCCTTTTCAGGACTACCTAATTATATATACGAATTATACATATATTTAACAGTAGATATAATAACACATTTACTATATCAGTTAATTGGTTATCATAGTACCTACAAACTCTGCTTAGAATCAGAATGGTCGAGTATGAAATGAGATAATATCATCCTACTATTACCCCGTCTCGTATTCATTCGTCCGTCATTAAAACAAACTAAGAAAGGTATGATGCACATGCCTTTTTTAGTTTGTTTTAATATATCATAATATTCCTTTGCAGGTTTTACACATTGATACCTCACTATTTCGGCATTAAGGAGGCCCCGATACTGGATAACGTGGATATTATCAAAAACAAAACGGAAATGTTGAGTAACCTCCTAGAGATAGAGGTTGCATATAGTTTGATGAATGTCGGTACGTATACATCATTTTAATGATACATACCAATAGTAAATTGATACTATAAAGCATTATTTTACACATCGAAAGGTGTTTCAGGTGTTTGGCAACATATTATGAACTTTAGCGTGGTAACCACTTGGCTAGGTAGTCTAGGTACTCTACCAGTATCCTATGGATTCCTTACAATATTCACATACACCGAAAGCTCGAGCACATTTTAATTTGTTGGGTTAGAACCCATGGACTTGGCATTTAACCTTATTAGGTACCTATAAAGTTCATCTCCTTAACATCTGTTTTATTATTTTAAACAGGTTACTGTTCAGAGAATATTATTGATTCATACTATCTGAAGCTTAAGTGCGACATCACCCTGCTACCGAAGAAATCGCCGGAGTACCAACTCATTTTAGACTACTTGAACACCACGCATGGCCATACACATAAAATGAAACTTGAAATTCAAGAGGTTAGTTAATAATGTTTAATTACCTACAATATGTTATACAATGATTACTTTCATTTCACCTAATGCTTTTTCTTGGCGACATGAAGGACATATCTTGTAAATACGGTTTCAGGCGCGTTCCCGGGGGACCTTCAACTTCCCCGGGATAAAAGTTATTTACTAAGCTTAGTCTCTCCCTTTAAACAGTTTAGCCGTGAAAGGGTAACAGATTAGTTACTTTCGCATTTCTAGACCACTGGTTCTGTTTAGAAACAATATTTTTATATATTTGTTTATACCTATATCTTTTTGTCCAGGTATTCAAATCTGCTCGCGAAAAAGAGGACGAGTTTTACAAACCCTTCAAAAATTTGCACAATAGAAGACTGCTATGGCACGGATCACGTATCACCAATTACGTTGGAATATTGTCGCAAGGTACCTATGCTGCGCATTGTATCTTTGCGCGGTTAATGTTTCGGGTTCTTTGTAGTTTCAGAAGGATTTCATGTTTCTTTAACAAACCATGGTGATGGAACCTTTTTTAACCGATTTCATAAAAAGTAGGAAGTGCTGAATTTCACTGCATTTTTCTTTTTTGTTTGTTTGTTACCTTAGAACATCGAACTACAAACCAATTCATATTGAGTTGAATCATTTAGTCTACCAAGGTTAATATAAAAGAAGGAATTGAAAAGCCAAAAAAAGGTTGTCTTCAGTCTAAAAATATATTTTTGTTGATAAATGTAATGTTATCCAGAAACCTTGGTTGTGGTAATTTTGGTGCAGCCCTTACAAATTTCATATAAATACTATTTATATTCCTCTGCAGGTCTCCGCATAGCGCCACCAGAAGCCCCAGTAACTGGTTATATGTTCGGGAAAGGCATATACTTTGCGGACAGAGTAACCAAATCGGCCAACTATTGCCATCCCAAAGATAATTTTGGCGTTTTAATGCTTTGCGAGGTCGCTCTAGGGACCATGTAAGTTGATAAATTTTAATATTTTTATAATTGTTATATTTAATTCACCTAAGTATCGGTTTTAAAATTACTTCATTAGCGTTTGTCGGTTATACGGTTTAAGTTTTATTTATTTATTGGTTATTAGGAAGATTTACAGCTTATAGCTATAATATAAGAACTATTTACCGCACGTTATTTATAATAACTATTTTCAAAAATGAAGTGCGTAAAAAGCTTTAAATAATTGTCAGGCCGGTTAGCTTTGCAACTTTCAAACCGCCGGTCGTCGGTTCGAATCCCGCCCAGGACAAATATTTGTGTACATGAACATGTCTGTTTGTTCTGTATCTGTAAGTAAATAAAATATCTATGTAAGTATGCCACATATATAAAAGTAGCAGATCAGTTATCTGGTTGCCAAAGCACAAGCTGGTTAGTTTGGAATAAGAGTGACCGTGTAAAAAATGTTTAGGGATATTTATTTATTTATTAGAATATTTTTTTTTAAACAAATATAATAAGCATTGTGTATACTTTGGTATAACGCACTGTTATGTACATAGTGTAGGTAGATAAATAAATAAATAATATTTGAATCTCTAAGACATATCGATATACAAAAGATAATAACAGTGTCGTGTCGGTACAGGCAGCAGTGCTTCAGGGCGTGCAACGTGAAGCTGGGCGCGCACGAGCACTCGGCGTGGGGCGTGGGGCGCACGCAGCCCGACCCGGCCGCCGCGCGCGCCACGCCCGACGGCGTGCTCGTGCCGCTCGGGAAGGATGTCCCCTCCCCGCATAGAACCGCCTCAGTGGAGTACAACGAGTATCCTTTACATAAACTGAATGCACCACTGTGTGCATGACTATGGTCAGGTTATCTCGGAGCTAATCTTCTAAAACATTTGCCTAATTGTCATAATGTTATGCAGTTCAAAATAGTTTGTTCTAGTAGTAATAATAGTTTCATCTAAACCTCTTTGTCTTGGAAATTAAAATTTCAGCCTGTAATAATCCCAACTATATTTAAACCATTTAACAACCAAACATTTTAAAAACCAAATCAAATAAAGAGGTTTAATTGTTTTGGTATGAATTGTTCAATGGCTTCTAAGTTAGGAAAATTGCAATATAATTTATTTAAATAAAAATATATAATTTCCTTAGCACCTTGTCAGATTTATTGTGTACAATGTTGCACAAGTTAACATAAAATATTTATTAGGGGTCAAGTTCAATTATTTAGGAACAAAAAAATAGGTATTATGTTTCTAAATGATCAGACCATCAATTGTTTATTAAATAAGTTTTATTATTAATTTGTTGTGCTATGAATAGGTTAGTAGTACTATCTTATCAGACAGTATGTACAAGTATTAAGTTTTCAAATTACAGGTTTCCAGATTTAACTTTCCCTGCGGTTATTCCTGGTACCAGTGACTTGCCTCATGAAAAAATATTTTGTCCTGCTCTAGGCAATGGTGTTCTGATGTTATAAGTAATGTTAAATAGGAATATTCCTTTTTAATAATACCTAATATAGGATATATTTTTGCTTTATTACTTCCAATGTAATATTAAAATAAACATCATTATGTTATGTACATTATAAAAATTAATTATATGTATCGCAACCATGTTGATCTAAATTAATGAATGATGTAAGTAAGCAATTAGAAACTAATCTAATTATTAGATTCAAAATGATACTATATTTTGTTGACAAATATTGTGTTCACTAATTAACCACTGATCGTAATAGTTCATAAATTGTTTTGATCCACATAATAGAAATTGATCTTTAATTGAAAATGGAATGAATTTTTCAAGGTCCTTGAAGTTTAATTTGTGATTAGCAACAGGTTCTTGGTACTTTAAATTGGTTGGAGTAACATTGGCTACATATATTTCATATGTGTAATTCCAAAATGACTGAAATGAATACAACTTATCTCTAAGTAAAACAGTGTCAATACTTTGACAACAATACAGTAAAACAATTTTAGTAAAATCATCTTCGTTGCTTAAAATGCTCTCTATGATTGAAATAAATGGTGCTATACCTGTCCCTTGTGCTATCATTATTATTCTATTATATTTATTTGAACCTAGTTCATAAGAGCCATATGGACCTCGCCACATTGTTTCATCTCCTAATTTTAGACTACACATATAGTTTGAAACTAGCCCATTCTCATATCTTTTTACTAATATTGAGAAATCACAATCCTCTGTTTCCTTTATTTTTGTAGGTGTATAGGCTCTTGAACATGTAACACTAGAACTTTTATATTGGAGTAAAAAATGATCACCAGGTTTCCACCACACAATACTATCGCAATTAGTTGATGCTTTCCTAAATGTGATGAGCCTGTGCGAGTGGTTTAACTCAATATTTTCCATAACAATAAATGCGGTATATTCTAATTCTGATATTGCATTATTTTGTGGCTGATTAGACGATTCACCGAACTCAAGATATTTATTGAACAAAACTAATTGCTTCTCGTACACATCAAAAATACACGGATTACATCCACTGTTACAACAGTCTTCTTTATTCGGCTCTACCGGCGGCTTCATTTTGCTAGTACATAGTTTTCAGACATAGAATAGAGGTAAATCTTTCAAAACTATTATGTATTTATTTTATTTGTCAGAATCTTGACTGAACTGACCTGTCTGAACTGAATCAGTAAGCCCTCATCCGCACGAGTTTTTTTAACGTACGTTACAAAAGCGGTCAAATACAACAAAATATGCATTCCCATGTAGGTATATGTTCACATGACAGCGTTTTTAAAACGCGACCCTTTTTTATCGAGCGGTGTTGCATATTCAACGGGCGTTTGAAATAGAGCCTATTATGTTACTTGGAAATGCATTTGTTGTGTTTGAACGCTCTTTTAACGGCCGTTAAAAAAACTCGTGCGAATGAGGACTAAGGCGCGGCCAACTAGTTCCGTGCGCACTATAACCGATAATCAGTAATTTATTCACGAAACCCAATATATTTTGTTTGTACGTGACATGGAGTCATGGATGGAAGCAACTAATGGATAGTTACTATACATACTCTTTGGTGCACTATATGCTTGTTTGCAACTTTGCACTCAGGTCTCAGCATCCGACTGTTAAGTGTTGGTTGGTAGAGTGCGTGCGGTCAATCTCCCGGTCAAGTTTCCGACTCTCAAATTTTTTATTAATGCTTTAATATTAAATTGTAGTATTGTATAGCGAACTAGCTTCTCAGCATACCCGGTAGCATATCCAGCACACGCATAAATAGTTTTAATTACTGGCGCAACAGTTATAAAAACTTACGTGTAGTATAGCTCAAAGAATATAGGTATATTCGATTTACCCATTTTGACCCGTAACACAGTTTTCTCAACTTCACGTTTGTCCGATTGTTTTTCCATTTTAAACAAAAACAAAAAAAGATACATTTATTTTACCTTTTTATAATTAATTATATGAAAGTGTCTGTACAGCTGTATTGAGTTGATTACTTCACTTTCATAAAATAATGTTAATTTAAAATAAAAAAATAGCTTGACATTGGCATAAAATAAAACCAATAACATAAAACTATAACATTGAGTTGCCAAACCTAAGCAAAAAAATAGAAGCCAGTTACAGCGAGCGCCCTCTACACAGACGCCAGATAAACACCCGGTTCGCTGCCCGCCATAAAATTTTCTCTGGCCCATTGCGCTATTGTAGCTGTAAACAATTTTGTAAGTATTTTTGATATATTTCTTCGCAAAATTTATGTACAATAGTAACTGATATCTTGTAAACTTATTGTTGGTATAATTTAACTAGTGCATCTTATTTTCACTGAATGGATCTGGTTCTTTATTTACCTTGTAGAGCAGACTCCATTATTTTAATGGCTTGGCATCCGTAAAATTACTTTGATTGTATGTCCACTACTTCTCGTTAATATCTACTAACTCAAAAATTATCAAGTATTGTCGGTTTCTCATTTTTATAGGCAAATGTACCTTCATTTGTCAATCGCTATTAATTGAGCGACAGCTTGTAAGAAAAAAGCTTGAGTAAGTCGTAGCAGCCTACGCTAAGAATGACGGGGTTGTTGACGTTATGTTCATTTGTTTCTTTGGCTTTCGTTACGTACGTAGTTATAAAGTATTAATCGTACTAATATAATGTCTGTCATTATCTCAATAAATGAAATCAATATTGCGATTGAGTACATAGATATAATGTAATGTTGGCTGATTGAATAGGCACTAGTATGTCGTTTCCGACGCAAAAAAAAATACTGATCACATTATGACAAGTTCAATGTATATTTTTCAGATTTTATCTGTTTGGTGTTCTATAAATTGACAAAATGTCTGATGATGGTTCAACAACTGTAGAAAAGAAGGGACGTGGTAGGCCAAAAGCAAATGGAACACAGTCGGTAAGATATAATCTAATTCAATAAGATTGTAATCATTTTAATTACAATTTGGGATTTTCTTTTTATTTACATAAATTAATTATGATTGACAACTTGTTGTCAGGAGGCCAAAGTAGATGCAAAGAAAAGAGGTAGGCCCCCGGTACCTGCAAAAACAAAAGAAGCAAAGTCTTCTGATGATGAACAAGCACCAATCGCCAAAAGAGGGAGAGGCAGACCTAAGGGCTCTAAGAAAAAGGCAGCTGCAAAAGGAAAGGTAATTCATGTTTAATTTGTACTGCTGTTATGGAGAAGTAACATTGGGATGAAATATATATATTTTTTACTTGGTTCTCAACCTAGAATTGTTTGTTGACAGAGTGCACCAGTGGAGGGAAGGGGGCGTGGACGGCCGCGTAAGGACGCTGCTCCTCCTAAAAAGGATGCTGCTTCCACTGAGGAGGAACAGGATGAGGATGATGAGGAGGAGGAAGGCTCTGACCAGTAAACTGTGTTATGTTCCCCGACTCAACACTCACTTAGTGTAATTTGTTTGTCATGATAACTCTAGTTTTGTCTATTCCTGCAATATATAAGTTTTTTGTAGATGTTTACATCACTAAATCATGGTATGAAACATTTTCGATAGAAAAACATGACATAGGGTTATTGTGACATTACAAAATTCTCAATGAGATGGTTTTCTCAAAATTTGTTATGCGAGGCAAAATTAATAAGATATAAAATGAGTAAGATATTAATATATTTCAAAGATGTTTGCATTTAAATAAAATCATGTGATTAAATTGCATTTAAATACTTGAAACTTAATAAATAGCTCGCATAAATAAATTTGGAGTGACTTATCTCTCCCTAGCAACGTACAACTTTAAGATTTAATTTTTAAGATCCTTTTTTGTAGATTCTATTCAATAGGTATTTTGTAATCTCTTGATTTATGTTATGAATTCATACGATTTCGTAGATTTATTAATTTTGACCACAAGTCAAGTATTATTTTTATGATAATAAAACTATCTTTTTTATTTGTATTTCTCCCGTAATGTATTAATAAATAATATTACATTAATCGACAGAGTTATCTTTACGTTCATGACGAAGTGTTTGTAACTGCTCCACAATCAATAGCATGGGTAGTGACATTATGTATAATTATAATTTTTTGTAATTAGGCAGACTGATAAAAATTGTTTTCTTGACATTTACTGTGTGTATGTGCGTGAATGTACAATTTTAGAACAAAATATAAATAAATCTATGAAAGCTGCCATTGATGTTTTACTTTTAAATACCGTAATATATTTGAAAATGGCATTTTCTTGGACTAAAGTGTGATTGTCTCGATTTATAAAACCGTTTGTTTTTTATGATTACAGGCCATCTCGTGTTTTGAACCTTCCCATCACTTTTTCCCATTTATTTTTACCTATAGACATGACATGATGCACTTTATGTAATTAAAATACCGTACATTAACATTTTTAGAGACATCAATAGCTAGGAGATATTACAAGAGTCGTAGGGACTCTCCGGATTCAGGCACCGATTGGTATCAAGAGTATTTTTTCTAATAATAAATACGAATCGCATTCTGTATGTAAATACTTTCCGTAAACCATTTTGAACATTTGGCTCAAGATGCAGAAAGGTAGTCCTTTTTTGTGGATAGATTCAGCGCATCGTTTCTAGCCATCTTTGGCAAACTACTTATATTGAAAATCTTTTGTATTCCCGATTACCCCGATTTCTTTGGGAGGACAACTGAACTTATTAAGGAGTTATTTTGCTTTCTGAAACGCCAATTAAGCCGTGTATGTGATCATGTAGTTAACAATCTTAACTTTTTTAAGGTAGGTATTTCAAAACTAAACTGAAAAGGCGTTTGTTTTATTTTTTAGGGCTTGTCTTGCAGAAAACATCAACTATAGAAGAAGTGTAATACTATTTATCTACATAGTCTACATCTATGGTCAACATGGGCCTACTAGATATCGACAACTTCACATGGATGGATTTATATCTACTTAGGAGGTATCCACTTACTATAGCAGGTGAAGTGACCAGTTATGAACTGAGTTGTACGGTTTATCGTACAATTCATGATCCGAACGTAACATCACCGGTTTCAGCTCATAGCAATACCTTTTGCAGAATTGATGATGGGGTAGAGGGTTTTAAACGACTTTTTTTCTTTTGCTTGATTCATTAGACTCATTAATTTTCATACAATGCCTTGTGTCTAATATAAAAAGAAACTTCTGCCTTACCTGAGTGGTAAGGCAGAAGTTTCTTTTTAGAAGTTCCTTTTTGTGACTATTATATTTAAGAAAGAAAATTGGTATAAGGTCATACTGTTCGATAATAAACAAGACAAATGTTTTGTTTACTCCTAGAACCTATCTATAAATATTCTAATCTCGGCGAATCATTTCAAACATTTAAAAAGTTTTTGACTATTATAAAAACCATTCTTTTCATTCATTCCAACGAAAGCATAATGTGCGTACTTTCAAAGACGTATACTCTGGCGTCTCTGGCATTTGGCAACACTGTGACGAACGGCGCCGCGTCATTTGTTTGTGGCCGTGTTGTGGGAATGTATGTTCTGCGTCCGTTTGTCGGGAATTTTTATTCGAGCTGTTTTTATTATTATCAGGAACGTATAAATCGTTGTTTCTACTAAATTTACTTATAACAACGTTCAGTTTGTTTTTGTGAATCTAAACAGTGTTATCCAAATAATTCGTAATGCTAACGGTGTTGCAAAGTGTCTTTAAAAGTTTTGACTGATTGAAGTTTCGAAGAAAGTGTTCGGAATTTCGTGTTTTTACCTTTTTGACAAAGTATGAACAAATTTTGTAAAAGTGATATATTACTTATGAGGTCAGTACGTATTGAATATGTTTTGATGAAAAGTTATGAACTTTGTGTGGTATGCTGTGATATGACACACGAAGGTAGGTAGCTACCTGCTAAGTTTGTGTGGTACGCTAGTACATAATAATCTAATCAGTGATCATATTATAATAGGTGTAAAGCAAGTACATACAAATATTTGTCAGTATCTGAAACTCTGTTTTGATTAAATTGCTTGTAAATTTGTTTGTATGTTTTGACAGCATAAAGCATGCTTTGATATAATTTTTAATATATATTTTTTTAAACAAAGTCATGCCTGCCCTCTAACTTTGTGAATTATACAGAAAATATTTGGATTCCACACTCATTCATGAAGTAACATTAATCGTGATGCAATTTGTTGAATGGGAAAATTGTGCCGACTTCTCAAAAAGGTTGGCTAAATTATCCATCAAACATGGTCTGTGTGCAAAATTTCCTTAATCATAAGCTTAGGTTAAACCAGGCACTTGACTTTGGCCATAGTCACCAAATTCTAATTATTTTAGAATTTTCATTCTTTTCCAGTACCACATAGTTTTAATTTGAACTATGTACCTATAACTTTGACATTTTTACTATTCTTTTAAGTGGGAATGTCATTATTATTTATTATCAATTGACATTCAAATATGTGCATAGGTCTGTTTTTGACAAATATTTAGTTTAGACATTTCACACACACACCATCAAATTGTTTTTAGTTTTCTTAATTTCTTAAATGAATAGCATCCAATGATACAGTTCCACCAGTTTCTGAGTTTGGACAGTTAGCGGAGAATCACTGCCATATTGGAAAAAATTAATATTAACTGTATGTATACCAAATTGAAATCTGTTCCATAGTTTTAAAGATTAAGTGTGTTGAAGGCGAGAAGCAACCTTTTTTTGTTTAGATTGAACATTGAACAATCAAAAAATTTTAACCAAATTATTTTTGAATAAGTTATGTTATTATGTGATATCTGACAAATTGTGCTTATTGCTACATTCACTCTTTTTTTACTACCATTTATTTATTTTGTATCTTATCATAAAATTTTGAGATCCTTTCACTGTAAAGTGGGTATGCTGGTAAGCTCTTATAATAGAAGGTACATGATAATAGAATAATCTATTTTAAATATAGTATTCACCTGGTTGACTCACTTAAATAAATATACCTATAAATATATACATACATTAATAATTTCCATCATTACCTTCAGGCATGATATCATCAAATAGCTTACTACTTTTCAAGCAAGCAGTGTCAACATAACAGGCAGAGTTTAGAGGTTTAGCTATTCAATTCAACTTTCTTATTGAGAACAACAAAAGAACTGATAATAAATTAATATATGCATATACTTTTTATATATCCTTTGAGTTTTATGTTACTTATTTTGATTCAATGCACCCTCTGTTCAAGAGTCTTACTTTCCGAGTTTTATATGGTACCTTACCTGCATATTCCTTGTGACCTTATACAGTATTTCCCTTATGTGTAGTCTTTTGTGCCAGAGAAACTCCCACAATTTATGATTTGTAAATATATCTAGGCAAACTATGTAGTAATGTCGTATATATCTGAAATAATGAGTGTCCAAGTGTCTCAAAAGTGCAGTATAACCCTCGCCTAATGTGCAACACAACAGCAAATAACGGTAAACTGCCTGCTGTACTTCCATTCATTCAGCATAAACTACCTGGCTTGGCAGAAAACTCGTAATCTAAATTGTACACATATAGGATAACCAGGTAACATACCTTAATTTAGCAGGAATTCATGAATCTGAAACTGATTTATTCAATTTTAAATGTCATCTAACGCCCGATGTTAATAATCTATCTCCTATCCGAGAGTAAAACCAACGAGTTGTCAAAATGGACGGATAGCTTATTGGCAAGCAAAAACTATCATTTTCGAACAGATTCGATCGATCGTAGATCGAAGATAGATTGATTTTAAAGCTTCACCCAGAAAATGGATTGATATATCAATCTTAGATAGCAAAAAATGGATCAGGATTGATTATTGACATCGGGCGTTAATGTTAAGGTAAATGATCGATCTAAGAAATTAAGACTAATATAATTGTTATTTCTATGTTGTGGTAAAGTTATACTAAAGTATTTCCAAATAAATGGTGGACTTAAAAAGTCCATCATCCCGTCGGGTCCGCGTATCGTCACGTCACAGACCTTAATCCCCTAGTTGTTAGAGGAGGCTTGTGCTCCTGCAGTGGCGGCGAATTTAAGCTGGGATGTAGAGAAAAACTACCACATGACTTATCAACGTATAGACTTCTACTTAATTATATAGGCATTTAAATATTACAGGTAGTTTTCCTTGTAGAAATTATTATGGAAGTTATAGGGCTCTAGGGCCAACACAATGTAGGATCGTGGTCTGATAATCGTGACACGTGCCGTCATTGTCATTGGTACCTACTCCGGTTGTACTCGACTGTTGAGTTGTCTTGACTATACGCCGTATACGAGCCTTACATTTTAATTTGCCCTCTTGGGCATTGTGCGGTCGTTTATGAAGTGTTGATCTAACTATTATAAAATATCTAATGTCTATTCTTTCTCGGTTACAATAGAGACCAAAATATTCTAACTAGGTATGTCAGTTCACTTCATATTTGATTTCAATCACGTAACGAACAGAACGTTCGGGTATTTATTACATTTCCTGAACAAAATGTTAACATTATATTCATCAATAAATTTGAATAGTGTCCTACGCAAAATGTTATGCAGATATCAAGTTTTTATCTGGTTAAATTACTAACAAATAGTGATTCGGTACCACCCGGTCGTTGCCTCAATGAGTCACAGATGCACGGCCTCCGCCGCCGCAGTCGAGTTGACTCAATGCGACCATAATTGCTAACAGTTCAGGTAATATTTATGTGAAGATTATTTTGGCATAGTTCACATCTAACACATTACGATTGGTCATAACGATAATTTTAAAGTAATTAAGCATATATACTGATTTCTATATATGATTGAAATACCTACCTCACAGACAGAACTCATACTCAGATAAGTAAGCACTTATTCAATTACCGAAGTTTACGGCTTATTGGTACTATACTCATGTATAGTCTTGACCATTTTCGTGACAGAAAGTTTCTTCCTGGATCCATGATCTGAAAATTCTAAGTATTTATACCTAGTTAACGAAAGATTCTTCTTATTTACTATCGATTTTAAGTGCATGTTCTTGATGCAAGTCAAAGATATTCATCAGACTTTACTTTTTTATGGTAACAACCAGCTGTTCCACAATTTCGAATTTCGCAATAATCTAGTCATATCGCATGTGATATGTCTATTACGCGATGTCTGACATACCTATTATTTTCGGTTTCACTTGACTATTGGGGCAATTGATATTGTAACTGTGTTGATGGGTGACCTCATAAATGATGTTGTTCTATTTTGTGCAATAAAATAACTATTTCATCTGTTTTGTTTCAGATAGCATGACGTAGATAGTGCTACGGTCCTTGCTGTCAGACAAATCGTCATCGTGCTGCCTAGCAGTTGTAAAGTAGGTAAGTGAAATACTTTATTGTTAAGTAAGTGTTAATTACTGTTCTTTATTCAATTGATACGAAATGCGGTGCGTGTGATCTCATAATAATATAGAAGTTTTGTTTGACTCACAAAGATATCGTGCTCATAAACGAGTGTTAATAGCGATGTTAAATGGAGATAGTTAGTGGGTCAGAGCAACGGTCGAGACATCCTGAATTTTTAAGTACTCTATTAAGGCGTTGGTTGTGCCTCGTTCTCGGTTTCTGTGCGCTTTTCTCTCGGTGATTGCGTCTTTTTACTTTCTCACGGCAGTTTCACCACAAGAGGGCCCCTATATCAACGTAGCGCTTGCGGCGAAGCTTCGCTTCCAAACGCTTCAAGACTTGACTGTGTACACAACCTTACCATGTCTATGGCTTGTTTACATACTTTATGTCTCCGTCTTCTTACAGGATATTGTACAGCGAATGAGTACTACGGTCTTTCGATTCATACATAAGTACCTACTTTTACACGCGAAGTGAATTCAAAGTCACAATTATGTCGGTCAGAAATGCAATAGCCAGTTTTCTAAGCTCGGCAAACTTTCACGTCACTCGCCTCACAGCAAATGGCATTTAACTCGTTACTTACTAACCTGTTTTTCCAACATTGGGGCTATCGCTTGTTTCTTCTTCGGATCAAGTTGCATTTTGTAAGGGTTACGCCCTGACGCCGGAAGGCGGGCGACAAAATAGGCCGTGCGCGGATGTTTGTGCGGCCAGCGTGCAATAGTCTGTCAATGATACCGTTTTGCGACAAACCGTTCTAAACGAGGTACCTAATTGCTTGTAATGGAACTCAAATTTTTTACCGATTGATTGGAATTTGATTTTTTAATCATGTTATTATAGATTTTAGTGTAGGTACTTGAGACTTGTACATGTTTGTCATTCCGTGTTCTTTTGGCAAACTGGATGGTATTCATATTCTACCGAAAATATTGTACAATCGACCAATATAAAGTTTCCCAGAAGAGTTTTATCCGCGTTAGATGCTCTTGATTTTCTTGCAATGCTAGTAGGCTAGGAAGATGCGTGCCTATAGTCACAGTTTTTATCGAATAGATGCGATAGGGTGGTGGTGTGGGAGAACAATGACCTCGGGACGTTATGAATGAGGGTGGCGTTAATGCAGCCGCAAGCCGCAAGTCACCAGCATTGGCGCATTACACGGAGTCGATTGCTTCTAATTCAATTAGCCTGCAAGTGGAACGCGCCCGCCGCACGCACCTACCGGCTGCCCTACACACTCTCTAAACCAAGTACCAACAGACGTATACAAATATTTGCCCAGTGAAACTGCGAGAATCAACTCTCGTGAATGGGAACTATCGAACATAAATCTTTATTATTTTACATTTGCTTGCGTATGCGTCTGCGCGTATTGTGGTTGCGTTACCCCGTCACGAATTTACTGCCTAACCAACCTAAACCATATGAGCATACAAACTTATACATGGTAGATTTATTATGGCTTTGTTTTAGCGCAATCTACAGTCTTTACTTATGTGTGTCGATTGTGGAGAAATACATAGATTTCTTGTCTGTGTAATATATACCTACTTCTAGGTTACCCCAAGGACTTAGGATTACATCGTGACGTCAGAAGTTAATCTAATAGTGGAGCACTATTGATTGTCGCGTTTTATCAAACCGATCCATCGGTAGGTTGGTAGACTAGCGTATTTTTTTAATAGAATCGATTGTTTTTCTTTATTGTATACGTATCTATTTCGTACTGGGGTGCGATTACTATAAAAGGTATATTACTTAAGTATGTAATAAAAAATATTGCTTAAATTAAAAGTTTTTGTATTATTCAAATGGTTACGCGCTTCCGGACCGTACTGTTTGAGCCTCATAAGTAGTTTCTTACTGAGAGACTCAAATAAGTAAATTTCGTACTTAACACTTAAACACCATCTTGCAAAACTGATTTACCAAACAATAGCTTGTAATGGCATCTCGCTTTGTCTGAATTGAACATCAATGGCGTAAGACTGGTATTGTCTCAGATTATCTTTTTATTCTAAGTGGTTTACCTTTTCGGGAGTTTCGCAACTAATAAACATCCGTCTCAAAAGAATTGCAAATACCGGTAGGATTTGCAGATATATTTATTTTAAATGGTATTACGAATTGGGGCACAAGAATGCCATTTTCCGTGTCAGGTTCACCACGAAGGGAGCCTGCGTGAGGTGGAGCGGTTCCCATTGCATGGCACACTTCGTGCCAGGCTCCGGGCACCGTCACCGTACTCATGGTATAAATATCGACCACCGGCACGTACGAGGGGTAGGCTACATGTCAACCCGGTATCGCCCCTTTCTATTCGACAATGACTGGTTACTTTTGTCGTCTTTCGCCGAACATCAGTCGTTCAGCGATGCGATGTAATCGCGTGCTTCGCGGTCCCGTTTTCGTTGAGAGTGAACGCGTCGTCCGGTCACGGTCATTTGGCCGAGCGCGAATGCCGATGGTTATTGTGTCGTCACACTTTTCTCTTCATCTAGCCGGTACCCAGACTTGGGACGTGGCACTCGCTCGCCGCTCGAATAGCCATGCCGACACTACGAAATCGCTGTCCTCTCTCTGATGCATTAACGACCGTTGCCCTACTATCACTTTGCCAATAAAATATATTAAATTTCACATTTACTTGATATCTTGTTGGCCGTTACTATTTCTTCATTACCAAATGTACACACTCTCCGGAACGGTACTTGGCGCTGTTATTGAATACACATGATAACATGTGAGCAGAGTGATAGTTGTAATTTGATTCCATAATTAAGTCACGTCGAGTTTATATGGAATGTACATGTCTCAAGCAGGTGCGCATACCCTTGATGTCAAGCCTGCGACGTAATAATTTACGTAGTGCACGATGGCAGAAGTAAATATAAATAATATTCTCAAACTGCAAACAGGGAATGCTTGACTAGCAAGAATATAAAGATGCCTTACTTAGTCTATATGTGAATAAGTACTTGCTAAGTTTACCTCAGTATTTCATGTTAAAGTAGTATAAACCCTTCAAGTACAAGAGGTTGTCAGGGTGGAGCTTAGTGCCGCGACGCCGAGTCTCGCATACCTTCTATGTGAGTCACGTTAATACCTTTAGCCTGGTGCTTTCGCATTCCATTTGTTCATACACTACGGTCATATGATATGAATTGTTCCATTGAATTTTTTTTAACTCGTCGATTTCTTCATTAACACCGGAAATAGAGATAATGTGTAGATTTATTTTCTTAAGATATTTAAACAATACATTACTTCCTGTATTTTACTTTGGCAATATTATTTTAGCAATATGTAACGGCAACCGCTTGCCATCACCCTCTCTACATTGATAAAGGTGATCATAAAACTTGTCCGACTATAACGAGGGCAGCGTTAATTCAAAAGCCGGTTTTAAAATGTTTTGCCGCATTTGAGATAGGCGTGATGGGTGAGTTTTGCGCAGACGGAGCGAAAATGTGCTGTGAAGATGAGTCTAAACCGCCGACAATTAGTATTGTTGCGTGACAGACTATAACCGTACTGTTGAATTACATAACAGACATGGGAGCCATCGCACAAGAGGACAAGTTCTCAGCACTGTTGCTGTGCACGATCATCAAACGAGTCGCGTCGCGTCGCGTATAGGTAGGTAGCTAGCTACATCGGGTTTCATGATTCCCGTAACCTGAGTTACTTGTGCACGCGACTGCACTAATGGCATGGGCGGGGTGTAATGCCGATATTCTCATTATATCGCAGACTGACTGAACTAATGTTATCGTTCCGTACAAAGTTTATAAAAAGTCGTCAGCTAAAATCTAATATTTGTAGCAAAAAATCTTAAGTAGCTAGTTGAAGTGCTGGCTGAATGCCAATAAGGGTTGGCGGTCGAGTGGACTTGTGTAAACGACGAAGGTTAACATTTGTGTGGTGTGGAGAGGTTCACTTGTTCCGCCCCTATGCACTTGCCGCGGGGGTCGGTGCTCAGGCCCATAGTTTTTGCACCCACTTCATTATTTTAACTCTACAACTCCACGCGTTCCCACGCTGCATTTTACCGGAATTAGCCCGTTCAATGAAAACTAAACTGTTTATGCTTATCTATGCATAAACAATGTTTAGCATGTTACGGTACTTGCCGATTCTGATATATCGTCACATTATACACAGTTTGTGTTATCGTTATCAATTTGTTTGTCTGCTGTTAGTATCTACATATTTATTTATACATCGCATCAGTCAATTTAGGTGAGATGTAAGTAGGTATATACCTCTATTATAACTAACTATGCCGCAGTCTGTAAAATTTGAAAAAGCGTTGTTAATAAAGAAAAGGGTCTTTATTAGTTCATCCTTACCGAAGCGTTATAATAGCAAAAAAGACAGCCTTAGTGATTCGATTTGTTTGATTACTCTTGCAGCTATTTGAGCATATAATTGCCAACCATTATATAGCCTATAAACTATGATAGAGTATGATATTATTAATGAAATAATGCTAGTAAATAGTATCGTGCCTCTGGCGTAGTGTGCGGGATCGCTCACTGCGTCCGCCACAGGAAGGGGCAAGGTCGGCGTCCAACCGTGAAGTTCCGACACGATTGACAATTCCACCACTCTATGTTCACTAAATAATATATTTGACTAATAAGCAATGACATACGTAAATACCAAACTTTTCAGTCGTTTAAATGGCATCGATCGGTTTTCGTTATCGGTTTTTTGTAGCGCGGGATAATTAATCGTATCGCTTGGTACTCTGGTAAAATGCGTTGCCTAAGTTACGGTTACCAATGCGTGTTTATTTTTACGAGTCAACGATCCGTGTTTTGAACTGCTCGCGGTTCCTCGTTCTTTCGGCCAAGTGTAGCAAGCAGCTCATAAGCTGCTGCCTGCCTAATAGCGGAAGCGAGCCGAACCATAACAACGCTGACGGCTGTTTCGGTTACCGACGGCTAACACTAATAAACTAGTTTCGGATGAAAACTGAAATGAAATAAGAACACGTTTCCATGTATGTAATTCGAAACGCATTCCGTAACTATGTATGTGTATTCTGTACCTATATGTGCTTGTTGAGTGCGGATTGTGCGCTTTACAGTGTTTGAATGAATGAAGATTAATGTACCTAAGTGCCAGGAGCCGTTAGTTATAGTCTTTGTTCCAATTCCTAAAACCTATTTTCAGATTTACTGACTGGAACGCTTAAACTGTTCGGTTCATAGATCGTGAAATACCGAAGTATAAAAATAATTGGAATATTTGGCTCTAGCCCAGGTTAAGCTTTTGTGTATAGGGAATATGAATGATGCTTAAAAATATAAATGTCATGAAAAAAAAGATATTTACTTACCTTGGGTGTAATTACTAGTTACCAGGCAACGCTGGTCGGTTTGATGACCGACGGCGGGTCGAGCCATATGTTTACGATATAAATACCTACCGCGACGTTGATGTATGTGTGTAGGTGATGCTGGGCAATGCGCCGGCGCATCGCACGCCATCGCGCCAGGAACCGCCCACCGTTCAACATTACTCATCCTTTCAGCTGTAACGTCCAAAAAGTTCACTTGGTTTTAATTATTTATTACTTAAAATAAAATCCAAGAGTTTTAATTGAACTAGAAAGTTGGCTGATAATACGGCTTGACCTAGATCTTTAATCGCCGTCAAAGAACGGTTGTCATAGGCACCGTAGGTACTTGTTTCAACAGATAAACATTTAACCAGCTGAATACAATAACGATCAGTCTCATATCGTATAATTCGGTAATAATGGTGCCCTCATATCTGCCATTATTATGAATGTAGAGCTATTGTGATTGTAGACCTTGTTACATCAATCAAAGATGCGGAAAGAAAATGACAGTATCGGAAGAACCCATTACCCTTGCTATTGTATACCGAGGTTGTGATATTATTGGCTAAAAATGATACAGAAATAGCTCGAATTAAATGTATTATTGCCTGAAAAATATAGAGAAAACACCTGCAAACATATGTCGTTTTCAACGTTAGATAATTACTTGGTAACTTGTAATTGTTATCGAAATTATCGCTTACATTTCGAAGATTAGACCTACGTATTGTATGTTAGGTGTGGTTGTTACTTACGTCACATTTTTCATGTGATTATGTCAATATCTCCAATCTAAACTTACTGATTGGTTCAAAATTTTATGAATAAACAAAGCACAAAAAAATTACGTGCTTTATCTTTCCCAAATAATTTTCTTTGTTCTCAATAGTTTATTATGCGAATAATAATTCTCATAGCTTAGTTAGTGTAACCAAATAACTATTCGAATTTCATTGATGAGGTAATGACCATTCTCTACTTGCATAAATAAAGGATTTATAGTTTTACTAGTGACTCCCCGCGGTTTCTCCCGCGTTCCCGCGGAATCTTCAATTTCCCGGGATAAAATGTTGCCTATGTATCCAGCTTATAAACAATCTGTGTTACAAATTTCACCTAAATCCGTTCTGTAATTTTTGCATGAAAGAGGAACAAACATCCATCCATCCATACTCACAAACTTTCGCATTTATAATATTAGTATGATATATATTGATTAAATATTATTTGTCACATTCCAGGCTGACTTGATGCGGTGACACGATGGATGCCGCTGACAAGCGTATGCTAGAGCGCGAGGCGCTCCGCAACATGATCCAGCAATGGAACGCCAACCGCCTTGATCTCTTCGCTCTGAGCGAACCCAATGAGGTAACTACTGATCCTTTGATCTTTCACTCATTACTAAATAGGACAACGTGTGGAGTCTGTTTAACTACCGCAGAGGTTGCACCAAATTGTGGGCGGAACATAGTGTTTTCCAGATTAGTTTCAATTTTATTGTTTGCTAACAGTGATAAGGTACGATTCTGATAACGCTATTGATAGAAGGGCAATGCAAGCACGATTATTGACTGCAAAAATAAACTCCATCCAAGGTTTGTTGTTCTGTTATGTAGGCCACGTGATGGTAATTGGTTACCGTATAAGGGGGAATTGTCAATTCTTTTTCTAGACATGACGTTTGATTTAATCTACTCTTTAACTATCCTTATGGAAACGCAGCAAACCAAGTGCAAGTGCATTATCACCTACTTCTCGTATAATCTAAGAATATCTTTATACGTATTTGATGATTTGAGAGCCAATTTAGGTACTGAATTTTGAAGTAGATAATACAATGAAAGGTTGGTCGTTGAACATACTATGTTTAAGAGATGTGAGCACAACTTATCTCCAAGTTTGACCTTGCGATTGTTTCAATTATGATTTTAATTGTTAGAGCGCGACGCGAGTTAATAATGTATTCATTGTATTTACATATCATTACCCACTGATTTGCTACCAAAATATTTAGCGTTCAAGGTGATGTGAGCATTAAGTAATTTTAACTGTGGGTGTGTAATTAATTACATCTCGTGTAACGGTAATTTCTAAAACTATAACAGTTCTCAGTTTATGATCAAAAAACTGTATATAAACTTATTTATTTTATAACCTTTAACTGACATTAAGTCGTACCAACTATGAATGACTAGGAAGGCCCTGCGTGAGCTATTAACGTCAATAAAAACAAAGGTAAAAGAAATCCATTGCATGATGTATTTATAAACGTGACTCACGCAATCGACTACCATCGACAAATATTTTGCGTAAATAAAAAAAACATTGTCATTATTCTTATCATACGAAGAACCCTTCCGGAATCTAGTTATATATATATTTTTCTTTTTACAGAATTTGGAGTTCCACGGTGTGATGCGATTCTACTTCCAAGATTCGGGTCAGAAGATAGCAACGAAATGTATCCGCGTCGCTTCGGATGCCACCGTCAGCGATGTCATAGGTGAGCGAGATAATCAGCCCGTGATATGTGTGCCGGGTTGACGTGTTATCTGAACAACTGGCCTAGAATTAGCCACACAAAGATCTGAACAAGTGGCCTAGAATTAACTGTACACAGATAAACTACGGCGCATGTTATTAAGTAGCTGCCGTACTGGGGTTTCGACGATTTATTGTACAACATAATATAGCCTTTGTCAATAGGAATTTCTATAAATGAGTTGTTTCAGTCTTTACCTCATTATAATAAAGGTAATCTCAAGTTCAGAACACTATAAATAGTGAGTCAAGAATTAGCAGAATGTCCTTAGTTTCTTTGTGTAACACTATTTACCTGAACAAAATCTTGCATTGTCGGTTAAGTGCTTCGATAACGAATTATGAATCACTTTAGTAAATAACATTTTACGACTATAGTAGGAGTGGTATATCTTATCTCGTACCTTAAAATCTTTAGAGTATTCATTTGAATGAGATTACAAAAGGTTACTGATACCGCCGTTACTTTTATTTGGTACCTATCTATATGTGTCATGATTCCCGATTTTGCAACATTTTTCATTGATGCTTCGCTCCTATTTGTCATAGCGTGATGTTATATAGCTTATAGCCTTCTTCGATAAATGGGCGATCTAACACTAAAAGAATTTTTCAAATCAAACCAAGTACCTAGTTCCTGAGATTAACGCCTTCAAACAAACTTCATCTTTATCATATTAAGATTGTCAACAAGCCATCTGTTACACACAACCTTTATAGTTAAAATGTAAACTAAAGTCAACAGTAAACATCAATTAACAAGTGCCACAGAACCGGATAATGGTTGTAGTTGACAACTAGTTATTACAAAACATAAATAACCTGAACACGGTACATTGCTAACCTACATCTCGGTGATGTATCTCACTTATGGTAATTTGTCAGGTAGGTATAATGTACACGTTTCCTTTTGCTTAATACGTTGGAAGCTAGTCTTTACTAAGTTATTTGCGGTGCTTAAGGAAATTCCTAACAAGTAATTGTATTTAATTTCCGTAGTCATGTTATTAAAAAGCTTTTATGATTTTTTTCTCGTATTTTTATAATAACTTATACCAATACGATTATTAAATAGTAGGTACTTATAATAATAATAAAATGGTCCAGCTACTTTTTTCGTCAAGAATTATTACTTTCCATTTCCCAGTAGTACGCACGAATTGTCAATTTGCAACAGTAATTTCAAGATGAATTTATCAAACATTTATCATGTAAGAAAAAACAAAATGAATATTTAGAGTGAAAGTTTACCTGAACGCAGAGAGTAAATAATTTGATGCAGTATAATTGACTTCACTAGCTATTTCATACAAACCTCTATATACCTATAGTTTTGACATTTCAAAGCTGCTCTTAGCAGCTGATTCTGGCTGAACATGCCAGTCCATTAACTAATAATGAACTTTATTGAAACTTGACTAGGGTCGCTAATTGACTATTTCCGTCTGCACATGTGTTTGCTGACCCTTTATTATTAAATAGTAACTATAATTATATAAACTACATACTACATTAAGGTAGTTAATGTCTATTCGCAAGCTCAAATTTTATGACTTAGGCGTGTAAGAGAGAGAGACAGACACGAGTTTCTTTCGTATTTAAAATACATGATATACCTACCCCTAGTATATCATGTATATTTTAACTCATTTATACGATCTTATTAACTAACTAGTCGCCTCCGCGCGGTTCCACCCGCGTAGTTCCTGTTCCCGTAAGAATACGAACATAAAATATATCCTATGTTACTCAGGGTTATGTAGATATCCAATGGTTAATGAAATCGGCACAGTAGTCTGAGTTTAATCATAACTATACCTCAGTAACTATAAAATAATTAAGATTTGCATCCCATTAAAGATGAAGTATACCTATACATGTACAATATTAATATTAAATTTTTGTAACCTAAATGTCACCATACTTTTAGGAAAATTATATCTTTATCTTTAAACTTACACACACAAGTATACAAGTTTTTCTTCTTTAGAATATTAGTGTTTATAATGAAGTTTATTGTTTCAACATTAGAGACGCTAATCGAGAAGTTCCGCCCGGACATGCGCATGCTGTCCCTCGGCTCGTACTCGCTGTGGGAGACGCACGGGCCGGACGACGAGCGCAGGCTCGAGCCGCACGAGAAGCCGCTGCTGGTGCAACTCAACTGGCACGCGGACGACCGCGAGGGGCGGTTCCTCCTCAAGTGCCTTACTACTAACGAGGTTGGTATTCTGCATTAATAATTAAAATACCTTTGGATTTTTTTAGTTTAGGCCTTAAACGTCGATATATATTTTTTGTACACATAATTCCTATATTACAGTCGATACACGAACAAATGTGATAATGATGTGATGACATGGTCGAGATTACCTATCTTTAGAGTGTATCTAAGACTGGGTAATGAGATTATGCTAGAAATGTGCCGTTGTAGATTTAAAAAAATCCATCCTATAATTACTCATTTAAATCAATATTCTGGGATTTTTTACACATGGCTAATCTGATTCCAAACTTAGAAGAACTTCTGCTATATTAACCAGATAGCTGATATACACACTACTTTTAAATAAACACTTTTACTGATAATAATGTATATCCAGACCTGAACAATATAAGCAACACACAACAATATTATATAAATGTTTTATTTTTCATCAGGTGCCTTTATCATCAGCTAGTGATAAGGGAGATCAAAACTTTAAAAGAAAACTATCTAAACGAGAGAAAAAAGAACTGAAAAAGAAAGAGAAATTGTCAAGGCTGAAATCCGACACCAACGATGAGAATAGACCTGTTGCTGAGAAACTATATACAGGTAAGTTGAGCATTAATGCAAACAAACGGCAACCTGTGAAAAAACTAAAACCGTGAATATAAAATTATGGTCATATATATAATATACCTAAACATTGGTATCTTGTTCAGTAAGAAATTCTATGGAATTTCTTTAATTTTTTAATTTTATTTATTTATTTGAGTTACTTGTTGCAATTCTATTATGTACTTTGTCAAAGAGTGCATTAACAAACCACCCAGAATTTCAAGTACTCTACACATAGATCTAACTCTGTGACTCTGTCAATAAAGTTAATTTGGAAATGGTGGGGTAGTAAACTGATAGACACATCTTCTGCATTTAACATCATATTTTCTTAACATGAATCACATATTATGTTAGAAACATATCCTGTATCCATAATTTTAAGTTATTTTATTATGACCTTACTCAAAATTGCATTGTTTTTTTTTTTAGGTCAGTGCGGTGTTTTTCTGTCAAAATATGACTATATAAAATGTTGTTCATTAAAGTAAAAGAGCTTAATTTATATTAAAGTAATGCCTTAAAAATAATCATATACCTTCATAAGTCATATCAAATGAGGGAAAAGCATGACGGACACATCTCAAATCTTATAGAAACAGATGCAAAACCCTGTAGCGGGCCCTTTGAACAGACTAGAAATAGCTCCATGATTAATTGTGATTCTATTAAGTTTTGACCTAAACCGACACAGATATAATTATTCTCCAAAAACTGACATAAACAAGTTTAATACTTTGTACAGGAGAGTCTTATCTTATTAGGACACGAGGCAAGATCCATCAGGCTTAAGTTTAACATTAGTATTCTTTCAACGGCGTCCTCGCAAATTCTGTGTACTGAATCAATAATAGCTGAGCTTAATTTATCCGGAGGGCTCTAGCGGCCCCGGATTTATTGTAGTTTACTAAGTAGGAAATAATTGAAGCTCTTGTTTTTGTTTCGAGTGCGTGGGTAATTTGTTTGCTGAGAGCTTTTTGCTTGTGTAAAAAGTTACTAAGTTAAGGCTATGGTTACACACAATGTGACACTGTGGGTTTGTTCGACTTGTAGAATTTATCAAACAGACTAATGATACGAAAACTGTTAATATATTAGCTCCTTTCGAAATACCGTGACATGTTTTGGAGTTTTTTCCGTGAATAATAATATAATTCTATGTACAGAGCTCCCAGAGACGTCGTTCATGCGCAGCATCAGCAACCCGGAGGCGGTGATGCGCCGGCGCCGTCAGCAGAAGCTCGGACGCAAGCTGCAGCAGTTCAAGTCGAAAGACGGCGGACCTGATACAGGTATATTTTAAAATAATAATACAAATTACTACACATTCATTATGATATGAGAACACTGGCCTATAATTAAGATTGTAAATAAATAACTTAATATGTGTCTAAAATACAAGTATTGTTTTCAATGTAAAAAAATCGTATAAATTATAGAAATACATATGTTTGTCTGATTTATCCATATTCCATACAAATTTAGATTTTTTGAGTCTATATATAGTAGGAGAAATATCATTAATGTCTCGTCATTATTTTCTTTTCTCCTGAAGTCAAACATTTTAATATTACTATGCTAAACTAAAACATACTTTTGTGTCGAATAGGTGGCACACTACGAGTGTACGGTGCAATATTACGTCCAGACGTGTCCTACGTCACATTATTGCTCTCCGTGAACGACTCGGCGGCCAGCGTGCTCCGGGAGACGCTCGACAAGTACGGCCTGTCGTGGCAGGATCCCTCGCAATATTGCATAGTACAGGTAATTGACACTTATTAAACAAATTAATTCAATTACCAACGTAGAGTACCTAGTGTTCGCTTCGCAGGATGTTACTTAACTAGTTTAATTAAGTTGTGCGTCCTGTAGGCTTTATGTATAAGGTTTTTGACTAGTGTTTGTAGTGAATGTTGGTTTTTTATTGGGGTCATTTTATCGTAGTGTTTGATGAAACAGGTCAACTTTGAAAGATAGATTTTGGGGAAGAGTGAATTGCAATAATAGTTTTACGGTGGGAAATTTTAAAATGAAGACAAGCTTGATTTAGAGATTTCACTTAAAATTACTACAAAAGTAAATAAATAAGAAATGGAAGTGTTGCAGTTCATTATTCATTGCCTTTATATATAAGTTGGGGTATTTATTTTGTTCATATATTAATTCTTACTAAGTGTCAAAATTCTTGGAAGATTATATATATATATATATATATGTATTTAATATAAAAAATTGCCTAGAAATGTTTCTAATTCTCTGTACATTTAATAGGAAGACAAATCGGACAACTCGGAGTACGTGCTCGAAGATGACGAGTGTCCACTAGCGTTGATGAATATGACACGCAGTAAGTACCTTAATTTGATTATATCTAGAGGCTAACTTTGCAACCAAATTGTTAAAAAGTTATTGGAAGCTTATTCACAGTACGTGCGTTGTAGCATTTCGAAGCAGTTCGCTAATCTGCCACTAGATGGCGTTCATTTAATTTATATGCAAATATTAACAATTTTAGCTCGTCTATGTATCTCAATTTAGAAATAACATAGTCTGAGGGCTTACTCCCGAAAACGATTCGAATTTGATTTTGTTTTGATTTCAATTTGAACTCCTATTGGTTAATCCCGAACCAAAAAATTTCAATTTGAACTCCTATTGGTTAAAAAAAATTAAGATGGCCGCTAAGATTGACATGTATTCGATCGGTAACGGTATTTGACGTTTCAGAATTTTCTATTAAGTTGTGTGTGGTTCGTTTCTACAGAAATAAATAAATATTCAATTCCTTATTTTTTTCTAAAACGAAATCTTGTACATTAGATGTAATTTTTTAGATTAGATAAATTTATCCTAGATGTGATAACTCGATCCTGAAAAAGTACCTTTTTACTGATCGTGTATTTTGACGTTTAAAGTCGTTCCCGCCATTCGATTCACAAATGTCTTTTAATGGCAGGAGTACGGACTTTTCGATTCGGTTTCGATTGTAACGAAATTATTGATCGAAGTTAGTTCCAAAAAGTGTCACCGCACGATTGTGCGCTAGAATCGCTATCAAAAATGTATGAAATGACATTTATTCGATTCGAACTCGTTTCTCGAAAGCGTCGGGAGTAAGCCCTCTGTTTTGTTTTAGCATTTACTAGATGGTGAGTATCTTTCTAAATTCTAATTCTTATTCAATTATATTCACATGTTATCAGATTTGAAATCGCGTACGTGTTAGATCACAAATCTAAAACTATATAAAATAAATTACCCTGTTCATATTATATAAATAAATAAGTATGTACCTACTCCCAAACTGTTGCTGGCTAAACTCAAGAAATCGGCTAAAAACGAGAACTTCAACGAAGGGAATACTTCAGATGTTCTTTTATCAAGTACTTGAAGTACCATACGAATCTCAAAGGAGTTTTTTATATACACATGAATAATTGTGAATATCAAACCTTATACTGGATTTAAAAAGAGACCAGTTAGCACACGATCCGTTGCAGAAATTAAATCCATTTCTATAGTGTCACGAGTTATCTCCAAAACTACAAATCCGGTTTCAAAAATAATTTGACCGATAAAAAGTTACACTATTAGTTACTATAGTTAGTTATGTATTTTCGCAGAAAATTTTAAATTTCCCAGAACACGGGCAAACATATGAAACGGTATAACCAGCAGTAGAAAATTTTTTCTTCAAGTTTTTAGTTCAGTTAAAGATAATTCCAGCGTTAAAACTCTGGAAACCTGTGCGCTTAGGTATATATTATGAAAATGAAGTTATAAAATTCCAAGAAATATAAAAGAGAGATCCAGTTTGCAGAAAAAATGTTTAATCCTCGCGTTTACCCGGTATAAATTAAATTATACCAATGCTCCAATTTAATAGGGGAGCGGTAATGTAATAACCTGGGATAAAATAGGGGTCACTGTTGAAGTTCGGATCATAAGACAACAATAGCCTTGAAATATATATTCTTTTTAAAAACATGGTTGGAAATCATTCCCCAAATACGAATTGCCTTTTATATATGTTATAAATCATGATAAAAGTTGTGAATGTACTGTTGCGATTAAAAGATTAAACGCGTGGATTTATGAAACATTTTATTTTCCCTGTGAAAGCTTAATTTACATGGAAATGTCGTGCTCGCGTAAATCATTTAAGCTGTAAAACTGTGGAATTGTTTGAAGTCGTCCTACTCGGGATTTCTAAATACTTGATATGTGCCTGTTCGTTCATAATATATGAATTATGTTTACAGTAGGTATTACATAATTTGGCTTTGGAAAGTCTAACGTGCTCCAATCATTTTCACATTTATGGTACTCGTGCGTAATGTACATATAATATAAGGCATAGATTATGTTTTTTAGCTTTTCCATTTTAAACCTCAATACCCAAATGCTTAAATTTATTTCGTCCTATTGCTGTCACTCAGCTGTCTGTCCTTCCGTGCGACCAGAGTCATTGCCTCATAAACGAATTTCGCACGGGTCTATTTAAAGTCTACAATTTATTTATTTACTCACTTAATTAAAGGCATGGATAGAATACATAATTTAATCATCGTTATTATTTTTGTAAAAATTTCTACGGAATTTAAAACTGTATATAAAAACCATAAGGGGATGACTCTGTGGTCGGGGATAGGCATTACACGAATGAAGCCGACGTTAATAATTATCCAGTACATACACTGGATAATCCAATTACATGTTTTAAATTTGTAATAAATCGCGTCCTAACTATTTTATTATATTTTGCGAACTGAAAAAAGAGGACAATCGAACCGATCTGACATGATGATTCTTTGATATGCGACAAAAAGACGGAGATTAAGCTCATTGATGTGTGACACATTACATCGCTTTGTTCATCGTAAAAGGTTCGCCAAATTTTTTACACTGAGTGAGCACATGACGTAAAATGAGCATAATAAAAAAAAATTACTCTTACTGGCTTTAAAACGTTTATTTTAAGTATGCCGTGATATGTTATGTTTTGCGTGTTTGCTAGTAATTTTGGTATCATCAAATTCCACTATGTAAAATCAGATGGTATTTATATAGGAAATTAATTATATATTATAGAGGCGCTGATCGACTGGAGAAAGTCGGGTTCTTAAGTAGGTAAACTTTATCAAATGAATTGACATTTGCCCAGCTAAGTGTTGTTACAAGCCTATTCAGAAGCGTTTTTAAACTACCATCTAAGAAAGTTAAAACCAAATGGTTTCTACTATTTGATAAATGGTTTGATTTTCCTTAGAAGTCTACATATTCCCTTTAATTTTGTGTTGATATGTATCGTGTGTGGCAAATTCTACTTGACAATAAAACGTCCTGAGTAATCCAGTGTTTCACAAACCCCTCCGAAGGGATTATCCTTCGTAGAGGATGCCGGATAGAGCGATACGCAGCGGTAATCCTTGGAGGGATCGTACGAGATCTAACTATACTAATATTATAATTCTGAAGAGTTTGTTTATTTGTTTGCACGTGCAAACATCAGGAACTACTGGTTGAAAAATTATTTTAGTATTGAATATCCTATTTATCGAGCCTGACTGTAAGCTATATAACTCCACAATACTAATAGGAGCGGAGCATCAATAAAATTGATCTGATACTACATGATGCAGTAATTAATTTAAATGAACAAGATTTTCCATTATGTTTGTCCCATATATTGTACACTTAAAGTTGATCTACACGATTTCGCTCGCTTTGGCGACATAAAAAGATTTATCTCTTAGGTAAAACCGACTGGTAGTCGGCCCCAAGAGTAGCTGTGCAAAGGTGTTACGTTTTTTTGTAATTATTAAATGTTTCACTTATGTTTTTGTTTCTAGTCTGTCTACGTTTGATATAGAATTTCTCTGTTCGTGTAAATTGTCGTCGTTGATTATTTATACATTTATTTTGAGACAAACCGAGAAGTTATGTGCGGCAAATGATAAGTTCGTTAACTGCGACCAGGCGATTTCAAAGGGGCTTTGTTTGTATGATAACTAGTTATTTATTACATTGGAATAGGTAGGTATGTAACATACTCACATAGATTTTCTATAGCAATTTTATTTTATGTCCAGCAGCGCAATCAATTTAACGCGGACCTATAAAATCGGATCTAATTCCCAGCGGGAAATGAGTCGTAGCGAATTGTGCGATAACGCTTTTTCATCATTAGACGCGACCCGCAAAATTCTACCGTATAAATCCAAAACCAGTATCTACGAAGTTGTTAGGCCTCCATCGTTTATTAATAAATATTTCTGGTCACATTAAACCAATGACTAAAGACTACTTACATATTTCAATAGTTTATCTAAAAACACATGGCCGTAAAAAGAAAAATTCACACGTCGTCGTTGCTATTGTTACGGTAGGTAATTACCTCGTCGGCGTCGCGTCGTTTAGGTTCATACTTGGGCTATTGGCCGTTCGTAATACTGTGTCTGAGCTGGGAGTCCGCAATTTCCGCGGGAAGGTTCCTCTTGGGCGGACAACGGTTGGTGCGGTTCACAATAGGAATACACGAGCGGGAGCGAGCGGGCGCAGGACGCGGCAGTCGCCTCGCAGACGCCGCACCGCGAGCCGTCCACTCCTCGCGTCCCGACATGGACTGGGGCATCCGCCGTAAGTTCGGACGAAAACTTTTTCTTGGGATGTCGCGACAACGGCCGTTGGCACGCCGCCGGTTAGTCCACAGCCGTGATCGCCGGCTCGGCGTCGCTGCGATCGAAGCCGATAGTAAACAAACGCATGTGGCCCGGTGGAGTAGTCCGACCGGTGTGCCCGCAGATGCCGGTCGACTGGCCGGTGCCGGTATTTTTAACTCGTTTCGCGGTTCGATGTCCGTGCGTTCGTGGAATCGATATGCATAATATCGTCCTTGAAAGTCTCAACTTTTGTCGGAGTTAACAGAGTTTATAGTTTCTTGGGACCTCGACCATCGATGCCTAACTCTTATTTAGCAGTAAGATCGTAAGTTTTAAACTTGTTTTGTCGTTCCATTGTGGTTTCATTCATCGTTTTGTGTATACGGAAGTTTGTAACTTTCTAAATCATTGCACGTTGCCGCCGATAAAAGCTTCAGGATATATCTTTTGTCTCAAAGTAAACCAGTTTTATTTCGCCGAGAATGTAGCGATAAAGAGCAGTTTTTATAGTCTGCTCATAAAATGTGTCTCTACGAGTAATTTGACCTTTAGCATTATCTCAGAATTGAGAGCAATCCCTAAAGGCGACTTGTTAGTGAAGACAAACGCTTGCCCGTACGTGCCGAGAAAAGGATACTCTCGGGTCGGAGGTAGTTTTTGGACACGGATAGGGCGTCCCTACTCACTTTGTAACCAATTATAGTGATTGATTAAGACGAATTCAGGAGTCTGTAAACCTTTTTTAACCTCACTGAATGCTATGTACTTTCGTATTTATCTTATAACTGACCGTAATTCAAAGTAAGTATGTATTATCTCTCTTAAGATATGCCTCGCCGTTTTCCTATTTAAAACCAGATCATGTTTTCTGCTCAGTGAATTAGAATATAAAGCGCATTATCAGAGTGCCTTTAGAACACGTCGATGTAGGCCACGAACAATGATTCTCGATATCTATAAGTAAACAATAATAGATTATGAACCCGTATAAAAGATTGTATTTTGTTGAAAGTAAATGTAAGTCCATTAGTTTAACATACCTGTCCCAATAACCTAGTGAAGTCGCTGCCAAAGACTAATAGCTTGTGTATATAGCTCGGGAACAAACTTCAGGGTAATGAATGTTGACCCTTCGCTCTTAGATTGCGAGTGTGTACATACATACATCTTGCAATAAACTACCTTTTACAGCCGTCGATGTGGGGCGGTTGTGTATCAGGTCGAAAAAGAGCGCTGTAAATCCTTTTTTTGATATATGGTATTGCCAATCGCATCTCTTGTAGATTTATTGCGAAAAGATAAAATCTCTTTCTTAACTAACCCAAATAGGATTTTTTGCGATACCTGTAGCGGAATTCCCTGTCAAGGCGGCCTTACGATTGTATATTCCCTCGAGAAATAAGCTCGCTTGTGACCTGCAGATATGGGTTCGTACCGCAGTCATTCCATTCCCGTTACTTTGACTTTGGTACCTTTCCGTATGCATAATGGCGATGGAGAAAATCTCGTAACGATACTAACACACATGGAACAAAGCACCTTATGCTTGCACTTTGGCTGTGTATTATTTTATTTGCTTGAATCAATAGAAAGTACAGATTATTCCACACCAAACAGATAACTGGTCCCAATTAAACCAGCTAATATGAAAAAGTTAATATGACGTTAATATCCCCTGTAAATATGAACCAATTTAGCTGTCGGGTAAACTTAGTAATGTATGTACATAGTTAATAGGTGTGGGATGTTTGAACAAACTTCATCGAGCCCCGTATAAGCTGTTGTCGACCCCAAACAATGGAACCCTAACTCCGGCTCTGTACAGTCGACAAATTTGGCCGTGATTGAGGCACCTATAGTCGGATTAATAATTCGAGTCAGAGAAGTGACAAGTGCAACTGTCACTGATACAAAAAAGGGTGACCCGCTACAATAGTGATGTTCGGCAGTTTTGTTCTTTCAGGGGCCGTATTATCAACTCTTATTTCCAGGCAGTACACGCCGTGAATTGAATTGCCTGGCAAATTCGTATTATGAACACAAGTTCCAGCCAGTCAGAGGTCACGTGGTACACCAAGCCGACTTCTGCCCGGCTTTTCAAAAACTGGCTGGCGTTAGTCGTATTATGAGCGCTTATTTGACATTTATATTCCAAAGTTAGTTGTCAAAAAGTGACAGTGTGAACAATTCAGTTTAAGCGTCCTCATTGTTGCCTAAACTGAATTGTTTTGTGATTATTTCGGTTTAAATTTAATAAAAATGTGATAATTATGTGTAAAGAATTATAATTGTTCAATTTTCTGGAGAGCGACGACGAGGAGCCTAGAACTAGTCAAATGCATAAGAAAATGAATCTACGACAACAAAGCGATCTATTTTCAATAGAAGATCGTTAATTTATTAAAAATACCGACTTAGCAAGGCCTTATGCACAACCTTTGTGAGGACCTTGTACCGCATATGTCTGTGCCTAAGAAATCTACGGTTTATCAGTGGAAACTAAGTTTCGTACATTTTTTGTGTTTACTCTATAAAGTGTTATTAAGTCCCATTGTAGACTATTAATTATATACCTATTATTAATATTTTGTGCAACAGTTTAGCTATTTACACTATGATGGTTTAATAATAAAGTTTTGCTCTTGTATCTTGTATTGTGTCTGGAACCAAAACATATTCTAGTTATGTAATGCTGATATGGAGATAATTTGTGTGGATGCTAGTTATGTAGGAGCTACCCATGACACATTTATTATGGCGAATCATCCCCTAAAATTACACATGAAAAATCTTAATAGTAATGTGTCCTTAAGAGTCCACTGGGTATGTAGAAAAGAATATATTTCATGGATGTAAGTCAATTGAGGATATTTGAGAAAAGTAAAAATCTGGTTATCCCCAAAGAAAATACATGATGACACTAATTACCAATGCTGCTCCAGATACCCAATAAGCATATTACACTGAAGTCCACGTTGAGACAAGGCCCTACTTAGTTTAAGTTTTTTGTGAGTTCTCTTTATAGCTTTTTTATTTAAGTAAATGTAATGAAGTTCCTATTAATTTTACATATTGTATCGTGTAACTATTTTTTGTCCCTAAATAAATAAATAAATAACACTCGACCATTATTTCTAACCCTTTACAGCACCTTGCCCTTGCACATTCATGGATGCTGTAGCTCTTCCTAGCTTGTTTTGTTATATCCCATAGCTATCTACTTATTTCCCTAAAGGAGTTAAGAAACTCCCACATTTTTCTAACTGACTGCAAGTCGCCCGCCGATGACGATTGTAAGTTTCACTCTCCGGAGTAAATAAATTAAATACCTAGTTTCATTTCTTTACATTCTTATTTAAATATCAGAACAATAGCATACAAGACACTTTCAAAAATACTTACGCCATAAGTCATACAATTATTTAATAAAAATAATATAATTCAAATGATGCGCAACGACATTACGAATGTCGGTCGAAAACTTAATATCGCAATAACAAAAAAATTATAGACGCATACCAAAATTATATAAATTTAAATATAAGAGATGAACGTTTTATTAACTTATATTAAATCTTTCAAAAAAATCGTTGTTTTAATTAATTTTGTGTACAGAAAATAAATATTTTGAGTTTCAAACGATATAAAATAAAAACCGTAACTTACCGATAAAAATATTAGTCAAGTTTCTAAACGTCGCTGTAAGCGAGGACAAGACGGCTATAGACAACGAATCCATTCAGAAGTCGGCCAGTTTTATGAACGTCATAATACGAAATATCGCCAGGCAGTTTAAGGCCGCGAATTGAATTGCCTGGAACTTGACTGATTCTTTTAAACTTCATAATACGACCCCAGTATCCGATACATAAATCTAGTCGAAAATCCCAAAATTTCATTTTTTTTAAACTAAATTTGAATTTAATTGAAACCAAAATTAAATAAATAAAATCGAATAAATGTTATTAATTTAATTAACCTAACATAGGCTAATCATCCAATTCATGCTTAATTTAAAAAAAATGAATAAATATACGAATAAATATAATTTATTTGTCCAGTAGGTACCCGTACAAATAGTCACTTCCAAAACAAAATGGGGTCCATAGCGTGATAAGTGATGACTATAGTTCTTCCAATAGCCCAAAACAAATAATATACATAAGAGTATTTTATGTAATATTTAATTACCTACCGTGTATGTCTTCTGTTTTATTACATATTTTTATTTATATAAAGGCAATTTGACATTGAATAAAAAAAAAGGAAACTCTAGTCGAGTTTCCTTTGTCCTTAGCCGACTTTTAGTTGTAAAAATTTGAATCTACCACAACACTATTTATTTGGGACTAAAAAACTGCAACACTGGAAACTTCATTTCTCTGCCTACAATGAATAATCTGATTATAAAATGTTTACTCGAAATATAGTAGGTACCTACCTATATGGAGTATAACTCTTGCTCCTTTCTGAAAAGTAAAGTAGATACATTAAGTATCTACTTATCATACTGTTGAGTATATGTACCTATTTCATACATAATATAAATGTATTTTACGTAAATTAGTTCTTTGCTTTAAAAATGTTTACTTTGGTTATATAATGTTCACATGACATTATTTATACGAGTTGTATTTAATATTACAGAATCATTCGAGGTGTCGTACGTGGCCCTCCTTTCTAAAAGCACTTATTTATTTGTAGACGAAGCTCTTCCTTTTAGTTTTATCAGAAGTTTTTTTATAAAAAAACCTGCGCCGTTTTATATCCCTGAAATGCTGTCATGCAACCAAACACTAAAGCTTGACTTCTGAGTCGCAAGGAAATTAATTTGTGCAAAATATTCCTTAAAGCATTTTACATTATACTCCAGTCGATACTGATATTAGTATGGAGTTTCTTACCATTATTACCAGTCCACCCACACAGATACTGCTGGGTTATGACCTCCTCTTTATAATGAGAACTTTCCGATCCTGTGCAAATATTATCTACATATCTGCCATAGTTCTATCGCTTTAATGTTACATTTAGTTTCTTATTTAATACAAAATAAATGAAAGTTAAGTATATATTTATTGTTGCACCTAAAAGTCGCATTGGAGAATAGTTCAATGAACAATTAGTCGATCACCTGCTCTGAGTCCACCTGGATGAACCATAATAATAGGACACGACATGTGAAACTATTAAAATAGCGACATGTGGAGACAAAACATAGTGCCAACTACTCTCCATTTCATTTACACAGACTTCTAATACTCGTAGTATGCATGTGTGTTTACGAAATAAATGAAAAACAAGTATGTTTGGTTTCCTTTGACTTTAAATGCATAAAGGTTAGCTAGTTTTATTGCAAGCATAAAAACAATAGCTTATAATTATAGTCCCCCCCATTAATAACACGGTGTGCGTTACAAGTGAAAGATATAATAATAGTCTGTTACTGTGAGGAGCAGGAAGCGAATTGCGACGACGTAGTAACTTTATAAAATAAAGACAATGCTCTAATTTTAAATTAAGTTTTAGCGCATATTCGCTGTTATGTTACCGCTGTTGTTTCATGATATTACGTTGAGTTGAGTGACACTGTAATTATCGTAAGAATGGTCGATGCTCATTGCTCATGCATGGATCAAGATTAACAACTGACTGTGCATTATTTATTTTGATTCTATGATTTATGATATTTTCCACGAATTCATTGAGGTAAAGGTCACAGCTATTCTACGAAAGTTTGTAAAGCAAACATTATTTTTGTGTTACAATTCAAATTTATGATAATGTATACTTTGACGCTGCTTTTGAGACTCCTCATGTTTCTTTTATTGTAGAAAGTTGTCAGTCACTAGCTACTACGTAGGTAGGTATACATTTTTATTATCACTATCAACGCAGTCCTCGAGTAGCTTCTGAAAGGAAATTCCAGCCCCGGATCTTCAATTTTTTTTAGGCGGGGCAAAATTGCAAAATGCCCCCCCCCCCCCCCCCGTGCCCACTTTATCATCTTTGTAATTTCAGATGTCCACTAATGTTACAGATATAGACCTATGAACGTCTGGACATATTATATTTATTCTAATACACACTAGACACAAAAAGTTGAGGATATAAATAAATTTCGAAATTTTTGGGGGAAAATAATCGTACAGCAAAAAAAAAGACAACCAAATTGTAGCTTCAAGTGTCTAGTCTTTAGATACGACCATGACGTTTTTGTATCATTTTTTGGGTCTTGAAAAATTCTAACTACCTAGGAAAAAAAATGCAACATTTTTGTCGTCTAAAAAAATGTCCAATCAAAAGGCTTTACATTTTTTTTCTTAATTAAGAAGCCTGTACGATGATTTTCCACGGAGTTATTGTCCGTCAAACCAAAAAAGTACTTTTTAACTTTGACAATAAATAACTCTGGGAATAAAGATCGTATATGAAATTGAAGAAGGGGTTTGAAAACTACACAACATTCTCTATAAAAAAAACATTAATGGCTCTTGTCGAAAACATCTTTTTTGAATTGAAAACTTTGTCTGATAGATTAACATACACACACAAAGTCGAGAAAAAAAAGGAAATTTATTAAAATTATTTTTATCTCTTTCATCAAAGCAATAAATATTACAAAAAAAAGAGTTTTCAATGAAAAACTTTTTAAAATCGAACCATCGTTCATAATGGTGACTTACGGCCGCTTTCAATATTCGATCGAGAATCTAAGATTCTTATTAATCCCGATTTTGTCTGATCCATCGATTGATGCTAAATCTGCATTTCAATATGTCGATCTCGTCCCCGAATCCGTAAGAAAAAAGAGATTGGTCATAAATTTGCGCCCTCCCTAACGTTTTGTTTCACGCATTTGCAGTAAAAGTACACAGTGGCACTTAATGAGTAAAATGGTAGTTATTTTATCAAAGCTAATGCATTTTATGTATGTCATCACATGATATTGCATAAACAGTAAGAAATAAATGCGAAGTTGCAACGGAAAAGTATTTTATTAAAATTAAAATATATGTCGAGTGAAACTTAAATTTTGTTGAAAAGTAACGGAACGGCACGGCACGCGTCACCCGCGTCCATCGAGCATGTAACCAATAGAGTAGCAATAGTGAGCCATACCTCTAAAACCCAGAAGGCTTTCCTCTCAAAGGTTGCTATCAAATTAAGCGCGGGAACGCGGCATTTCGCACCATTTTGTACTTTACACTTACTTAGCTTTATTTTTTTTTTAAACAGATTCAACCGACGCTTTGTTCATTCTGAATCTGAATGTAAACTCTGCGTCGGTTAAACTTGCCATGAAATTTATTCGGCGAAAAGTAAAGTGTTTGAGGACACAGCTCTCTCTTGTTCCCCGTCGCTGTCATCCCAATCCGATAGCTGAGCTAATACATCAAGATCACTATCACTATCACTTGAAAATATTTCCATTTTCACGTTTTTGCACAGTGCAATCGGTCAATCTTTGGGGATTCCAAATAAAGATCAATTACGTTCAAAAATAGATTTGTCAAAATCGGAGATCGGATACAGAAATAGCATAACTGTCACTTTCATACAAATACCTATCTAAAAATCCGATTCGGCCTCCCAAAGATGGATTGAAAAAAAAGATCGCCATATCGAGTTTTCGATCGATTATTGAAAACCTAAAAGTAGGAAATGGATTCAAATATCAATCTCGATCCGCAAATTAAGGATTGGGATTGGTTATAGAAAGCGGCCGTTAAGCGAAAACAATTTTAAAGCCTCGGGGTACTAAGTAAAAAGCATTGCAGCGCTTTGAATTTTTCAGGGATTTTTCGACCAACCAACTAATCAAGTGGTTAAAAAAATACCGGCGATATCCTTAATTCATCCTATTTATCCAAAGTTATCTAAATTTATATTCTTAATTATGAAAATTTTTGCCTTTTTTCCAATTCAATTCAAAGTTTTCAATTCCATACAAATATTTTCGACAAGAACCATTCATGTTTTCTTATGGAAAATATTGTGTAGTTATAAAAAGAATTCTTCAGTTTTCTATTCGATAATTATTCCCAGTGTTATTCGTTCAAGTCATTGTTAAAAAGTATTTTTTTAGTTTGACTGGCAATAACTCCTTGGCAAATCATCGTATAGGTTTATTTATTACAACAAATTATAGGGCATTAAATTCTATAGCTAAAAGAGTATTTGACAAAAACAATAGAAACATATTTTTTGAAGCCGTACGGGCTTTTATTTTATTTAGATGACAAAAAATTTGCATTTTTTTCCTTGGTAGTTTCCTTAGAGTTTCTCCAGACCCAAAGATGATACAAAAAATTCATGGTCGTATCTGAAAACTAAACACTTGAAGCTACAATTTGGTTTTCTCTTTTTACTGTACGATTATTGTCCTCGGAGTCATAGCTCGACGTTGAAAATAACCCAAAAATTTCGAAATTTGTTTATATCCCAAATTTTTTGTGTTTAGTGTATAATGCTGAAGAGTTTGTTTGTTTGCTTGAACGAGTTAATCTCAGGAACTATATAACTAGATAGTCCATTTATCAAGAAAGGCTATAGGCTATACATATATCATCACGCTACGACGAATAGCAGCGGAGCATAAACCAAAAATGTTGACAAAACGGGCAAATGATACTAACGAACTTGCGCGGGTCAACTATGTATGTTTTATACACAGACAGGATAGGATTTAAAATATGAGAAATATATTACCTATTGCATTTGTGTATTGAAATAACATTTTTGAACGGGAGAGAACTGGGAGTATATTGGAGCGCTAGACTGTCGGCGAGGCATTCCGACTTTTCATCACTCTCAAACGCGGGAGGTTTAAACCATGCCTACGTGCCTCGCAAATTATAAAATGTTCGTATCGCAAGTCTCACTTGTCGCTCTCGCCCCCCCAGTCACATGGTCTGTGTGCTGTACCCTTGGGTATCGGTCGAGTTGATATGGCCACAGCAAAATGAGAATGAATTTCAGTACTTGTACTATTATTTATTCTATGATTAAAGTTGTCCATTCGTCTGTCAAGTGTGAATTTGCCGCCCCCCTGGACGTGCCGCCCGGGGCGTGGGCCCCGGCTCGCCCCCCCCTAGATCCGGCCCTGGGAAATTCTAACAATTCACAAAACATGAATGCTGCTGTTTTTTCTCAGCAGAATTTCAAGCTAATGTAGCTCATATCTTCAGCTTTTGGAAATCAAATAACATTTATAAAGTTTATTATTTCGAATAAACTTTTAGCACAAATATACTCAGCTGGAGGTTAGCTAAAGTTGATAATTTGTTTGGCCTAAAGATTTACCCACGCTTTTATAGTATTAGGTTACCAAATAGAACATAATATTACTGAAATGTTTTCTTCGCAAGAAAAAGTACCGAATTCTTTTTACGAAAACATCGTATGAAAGCAAGACACGTCCCATCTTTTCAGAGGTCATGTGTAAGCCCCTACCATCAAACTCCATTGTTATGATCGTGCACCAGTTTCAATTCGGTGATTTTGATAGGAAGTAGTTGTGTTAACTTTGGCCTATTGTTATTTTTGTTTGGTTTGCATCTAGTGAGTAATTCAGTGCCGGTGATTTCTGAGATATACAATGACAGATAGTATCGGAATCATTGTGATGTGCATGTGACTTCAGCCTAGCCCATGCCATTGTTGTATTTGCGCAAGGTCCGTCGAACGTTCATTGACGACATTGCGTGCCGTTCGCGTCGCTGCTTGCTTGGCTGGCATCGCCTCGTATCGCTAGCTGCACCCACCACCTACCGTTTAACTACACAACCATATGTATATAAAGTCTTCTATTGTTATCTGTTAAGACTACGTTTGTGTTTTGGTCGTTAATGCTACAATTACTATCATTACTAATCTACAAATAAAAATCACAGTAATGGCTCTTTCTATATGTTTTCATTCAAAGAACACATTAGTTAAAATGTCATCGATAAACTTCATATGGAATCGTTAGTTGTTCGAGCTTTTTCTAAGACAATGTCACATCAACCAGATTCAGATTTGTATGATCTGCATTATTTATTTTTATTATTATTTTTTTATGTTTATTCCAACTATATTTTGTTTTTATCGCGTGCACTTTAACTAGAAATCCTTTCATTTGTTAGTATTTTATGTATCTGGCATACAGCTGAATATCGATTTGTTCTGATCAAAGCATTTGCTCTGTATCGAAAAGTATTTATTTCAAAGGAACGTGTGTAGGTAAACTGTGTCGAGCGGAAAAGAGTTTATAAAATATACAGTCTGTGGAGCCAAGTGCTGTCTCGCTGCATTTCACATATTCCGGTGCAGCGTTGAGTAACTCTAGGGCAGTCTAGGGGTTCTTCATTTTAGTACACCACTGCGGAATACAGTGCAGTAAAAACAGAGTGCACTGTCTTCAATGTGTTACTAATTATCGCCCACGTCGAGTGAGTGCTTTTACGTATAATAATTATCGAGTATTATCCCTTTCTTACCTCATCCTACGTTAAATATTAAAAAATATATAGGTGTATGTTTACATACTTTAAAAAGGTTGATTATATTGAGCCGTAATTATAGTATAATGTGTGCGAATTTTGCAAGCTTTATTATATAGCCTTTTGTCTTCCTTTCATGTGTGCAGAATAGAAAGTTTAAATTTTCATTCATGTAATGATTTCTGCAAAATATTGTACAGCTTTTGTATGTCATTATTAAAATTCTTTTCAACAAGCTATCTCCCTATTAATTTTTTCTTTTCAATTTAATTTCACGTGTAACATTTTGTAATGCATGTACGCGTAACGCGTAGTAGGTAAGTACCTACTTTGGGGATTTACATACCTCCTTACTCCTCGCCCGCCTCGGTAATTTATACATTACAATTCAAATAATTTTTTTATATTTGTTTGACCTATTTTATTTGCGTTCGTTAGAGTACATCAGTTTCTCGTCACTCGTGCAAAACAGCGGGTATATTACAAAGCTTTATAATTACAATAGGCGTTGTATTTTACACTGTTATTTTCAAAAGGGAACGACAAAGTATACCTCACAAAGGATTGTACTTCTGACGTGACCTTTGTGGAATAAGTATTTTTTTGTATGTGATACCCGGCCCATATCATTCTGTGTGTAATGCAGAGTGGCATTTCGGCGGACTGATTTCTATCGTGCTATGCTCGTGGCAACTTTTACGCTATATTGGTAATTAATTAATCATATCACACAAACTTCCACGTATGCTGCACCAGACTTACAATTTTATATTTAAAATAAATTCTTTAATGCTGAAAAACATTACTAATATTAAAAGTGCTATAAAAATCACTGAGTCTACGTATGACGTACCTAAATAGAATAACCTAGCTAGACGAAGTGACGCCTTATGCACGATTTATGACAATCTCTTGTAGGAATGCGGGAGTCGGATATTTATTAATACAAACAAGTGCAACCATGACATGCTGCATGAGGGACGCGTCTATTTACAAGAGAGCCGGCAAACAGGAGTTGCTTTACTCGCTGATACGTCTGAATTCTTGTTACCGGGCATGCTATGTAATTAAATTTATTTACAAGATTTTTAACAATGTTCGTTGGTTGTTTATTTAATCGATAACATTAATGAAATCGTCAACGGTTATCAGTCTGAAAGACGCAACAAGTGTGACGATTAAATACAAATTCACGGGGTCACGCATGCACGCAACCGGCACGCGACGGCAGCGGGCGCGTGCGGGTGCGGGCGCGGTCGAAAAGACGCCGCCCACTGCCCTCAAACCACGTAGTCGGTGTGTTTGTGTTGTTTATAACACCTGGATCAATTAATGGCAACTACTTATGGGACATTACTCACATTTCTTGCCACGCCCGTCACGATTTTTTGTGCGAAAAATTTTGAGAATTGATGCATGTATGATTGTTACTCAATCACATAGGTTACTTTTTATCCCGGTAAAATTAAAGATCATCGAAAACGCGGGTAATACCGCGAGCGGCATTTAGTTCACTATATAAAGTAAACTTAAAAACCTTTCGGAAATCAATATTTCAGTTCTAAACTAGCACAGTTAAACAGAAAATGTTGTCTTAAGGGTTTTTATAAGGTTGTCTGCTTACGTTATGACTCCATTATCTAAATCCGAACACCGCATAGGATTACAAGAGGTTTTATCAAGACAAATCCAATGAGCCCAAATACGACTCGTTTATATTGTGTAGTTAAGGATCTTTCTATAGCTTCTTTCAGCTCTACTATAAGACCATAATATTGCGTAACCGTAGATGCGTAGGTATGCTAAATGTAAACACCATACGATGCTAGAAATACATTACAATGAACAAGACACAAAAAATATCAGCTACAAAGTAAATATATTTAGGGGATAGTTTTTTTTTTATATACAAAATACATATTTACAATTAGGTATAGCAAAATTCAAATTGATTTTTATTTAAAGTACATATTATGTAAGTAGATTCTTTGTATCTCCTTAACATCACTCGTTACCGAGGATTAGAAATGAAATTGCCTCATTTAAGCAGGTTTCGTGTTCACGGCTTAGGCAGTAATGACAGATTTTCGTGCAGTTTCCTTTTATATATTGGCCATAGATTTTCAAACAAAGAACCAATCTTATTTCGCGTGCTTACCTGAAACTCTCCGGCTCACCGCAATTAGGCTTTTATAGAGTCTATATTGACACCACGCCGCGTTGCCGTCATGAAAAGACTTAAGTTGAAAGCGCCTTCAATAAAGTACCTAATTTGATTTCGAGTCTACTATTGATGTTGTAATTAACCACTTTTATTTAAAACCTTCACTAACGAACTACGGTACTCTTTTTAATTACCTCGTACTGTGATAGTTCATTAGTAGGTATCATGCCTACACTACACATAGCCTCCATAACGTACTAATGTATGTAGATCGATGATTGTGTGGCGTTGAATTTTGCCGCAGAGCACCAGTGGTGTGCTACAGTAAAATTGATTCTATAGATCTAGTCCTTTCCTGTGTTGCATTGCTTATGGGTATCCGGTCGTGTGGCACCGTTGGTATGTCATGTCATAGCGGCGTGGTGGTGTGGCTGTCAGTCCAGTTCCAATTAGACCGCCGATTTGTACTTACGTACCTAGCGGCACGCGACCTTGCCACCGGGCGATGGCCAAAGAACAATATTTTATGTCACTCTGAAATGCTGTTCAGCAGATCTTTTAGTTCACGACTACGAAATGACCGTAAAGAAGTAGTACTAGGTATTGTTTAATAACGATTAATCCACGTATTCGTGTGTTTTTAATGTGAGTATGTGCTTTTGCTTATTTAACTGCGTTGTTTTTGTTCATTTCAAAGTAATAATTAAATGTATATATCTGATGTCATAATTTCTAGAATGCACTGCTACTTACTACCACCGTTTTCTTTGGCTCATTCAAACACATTTAACCTGTGTTGAAAACTGCATCAATAGTTGATTATGCTCTATTGCTTGGTGCCTATTGATTTTAACATCAGCACCCTCCACCCACCAGGTACATTTTTTATATACCATTGAACAATGAGCCGGCCTCATGTTAAACAATGCCAATTTTATCAAACTCCGCTCAAATTCACTGGTGAATCCGATCCATTCAAAATCATGCTGAGTGAGCTACATTATAAATACGCTATACATGTTTTTTTATTCTATGTCAATAATGACTACCTTTTCAAATAAACCTATAATTTATTTCCATAATAAATAGTTTAAGTAACCGCTTGTAGACGTCTGACTTCCGATTAATCATTAATAGCAAATGCCGGGTGACTTTCGTTGAATCGATCATGCTAACAAGGCGTCGACTGTGCTTATGATTGATTCCATTTGCCGCTTCATGATTCAATACCGGAAAAGTTTAAGTTTGTTTTGAAGATCAAATACTTTTTTCGCCCGCTACGAAACTTAGTAACTGGTAGCAGCTCTCGTAGCTCCAGTAAAGCGGTGTCACAATGTAGACGCTAATGATGTTGACACTAGAGGAGGGCTTGTCTCGCTCGTGACCCTGCCCCTCCCACTCGGCTCTCCTCTCCTCTCACGTCCCCTCTCGCGCAAACCTCCGAGTGCACTTACCTACTAAGGATATTACTGAACGTATCCCACGTGTGCTCAAATTTTCACAAATTGTGTTAAACCATTTCACGGTGCGTCTTTTATGTGACACTGAATGCCTACATCTTCGGACTATGCTAAGCCAAGGTAGATAATAATATAACGAAGTTTGATTCCGTTAGACCGGTATAAGTTTTCGCTTCGGAGTTGTTTCTATTATGTTTACTTACTGTAATGGACCCACAGTCAGATGCTGGTACATAATTAATGGACGTATCTGTTTTAATGGCCTTTGCGAGGGATCGTAAAATATACCTATATACTCTAACTTCAAAGAATACATTAGCTGCTCTACATAATAAATCTATGACCGACGGGTGTATGCATGTCACATTAATATTTTAAAAGTATAAAGTCACACACTTTTCAAATATTTATGTATTTTAACAATTATTTCGAAAATGAAAACATAGAGAACCGCTAATTATCGATGTCGTAAGAGGTGCCTAAAAAGTGTATACTGGTGCTCACACACCACCCTGGAGCCACAGGTTAAAAGCATTTCCAACTCATTACATTTACCATATCTTCTGTTAAATATCAGTTTCTGCTGTGTGTTAGAAATAAAATAAGCAAAATATATTTAAAGATGTTGTTAATTCCTAGGCTCCATCATGTTCCACGTGCGGCGTCGGCCGGCGGACGCTCAGCCCCGGCGGCGCAAGAAGAAGGTATCCGGCGGGACCGGCGGTCGGCCCGGTAACGAACCGGTGCTCGTCGAGGTCTCGCCCGACGGTACAGTGCTGGAGAACGGACGCAGGCTGAGGATCACAGATGTTGTCGAGGTAAGCACAACGTCATGGTGGAAAACACTCTCCCGTTCTATCACTTTAGTTACGTGGGATTTAGTTTAACATAGCCTAATGAAGAAGGCCATATATTTTTATTGTGTTACTTACACTGCTTTACCTTCATCAACAAACGGAAAAAATATTGTCATAAGCACCAAACTCTAGCCACATATTCAATTCAGTGTTGGTTTCCAAAATCCTGATGAAATTTTAATTACAATATCTTGCGACTGATAATAACATCGTTTAATCGACTGCATAATATCCAAACAAAACATGCCAATTTTAAAAGAGCAATGTATTTACACGAAATGAAATTGCCAGTAACAAGCAATAACGTGGCAACAGTAAATAAATTAACTTTGAGGTTCAGAGCTCGGGTAAACCAACTTGCGTTACTGACTACGTGGTAGTTGTTTGAAGTAAATTGCTCTATCAGCGTAGATTTTATTTTGTTTGCGAGAGTCTTTGTACAGATTAATCCTTTAAGCACCAAGCTTTAGTACTGTAGACTTGGGAGCTTTACAATTCGTGTTTTTGTTTGAAAGACAATATCCTTAAAACTTTGTTGCTTTTGTTGCACGGAGACAAAGTTCAGCGGAGTATAACGTGTTTGTAGTACATATAATTTTATAAGTTCTATGTTATCAATCGATTTTAAATTAGGGTAATGAAAAATGATTAGCAATACCGAGGCTAATGATTTAAATTAAATGGTTGCCTGTCTACTGCGCATATTACGTGAGAAAATAGTCAGGCGGCGGTATTGTAATCAATAAAATGACATGAACAACGGTATAAAGTTAATTAATAGTTCTTTTTGTGTTTTCAATCATCAAATACGTGTCCAGAAAATCACTAAGTGATTCTTAAAACGCGGCTTATTGTTTCGTATAAAATAAATATGTAAATGAATTCAATCATACCTTCGAATATACCTGACGAGGCGGTAAGTAAGTACATTGTGCTGAATACTACAAAATAAATACAATATGGATTACCATTTATTTGTTTTAAATTATTTAATTATAATATTATAAATATAAATTAAGTATTTTAATTATATAATTTGGAGACGGCTATCTTTATGTAAACACTGCCCCGCCAGATAGGCATAATGTTCTTTGTATATAAGTCTATATCGTGCTAATAATGTTCTTTTATCACATGGCATGTTCTTATTTTACTTTCGTGGCCGTAAATAATTAATTTGAAAATATTTTTTTTTTTTTTTTAATATATCTCTTATCTGTTTTTTTGTCATTTGGTGTATAATAAAGTGTTAACTATCTAACTAAATACAGACTCATTGAAATACTGCATACTTGATGTTCAGGTTCGAGGGCGTGTTTCGTTGAGTTTATGTTTCCAGAACTACACGGCTATAAAGCGTGCTGGTTATCCACTCACACTTTGGGTCTGTTTCCCACTTTGAATGTAACCACGAAATATGTCACTATACCATATAGATCTGCTAACGTTTAGCTGTGTAAAGAATCCTTTCCAATGTTATAAATGCGAAACTCTCTATTTCGCTTTCACGCCAAAACCTCTGAAAATATTGATGTAATTTGGTACAGAGGAGTGTCCAAACACCTGCTTTTCCCGGGAAAGCTGAAGGTTCCTCGTGAAACCTTCGGGCATAAATGTACCATATTCTTGCGTATGTGTTAACCTGATTGTGTACCAGCAAGGTGCCATATTTTGTTCAACACTTGTCTATTTTATAAGTTGGTATGGTCCAGGTGGGTTCCGGCAACGGCACGGCCCTGCAGCTGTACGGGCCGTCGATCCAGCCGCGGCACTGCGTGGTGGCGCCCGCCGAGGCCGGCGCGGGCGGCTACACGGTCACGCCGCTGCACACGGACGCGCACGTATACCTCAACGGCAGGCGGGTCGTGCACACGCAGAGACTACAGGTACTAATCAACATTAAGGAACTTCGCCGTGTTTTACAAAAGTTTAGCGCCAGGGTTACATAATGTATATACATAATCTATAGTATGTCCAATCATCATCATCATCATAAGTATGTATTTAAAAGTAGTATCTGGTTACCATACCACAAGCTTACTTTGGAATATCCCAGGATATTTATTTATTTACCAACATAAGAAAAGTTAATATGGTCGTTAAGTTTACTAAAATTTTCCAGTATTCGGCGCCATTTACTTATTTGTTTTCTTTATAAGAAGACAATGACAAACTATAAAAAAAAATCGCGAAATCGGTCCAGTCGTTTACACGTTATGCCGTGACCAAAGGTAATAGGAAAAGGGGAATATATATAGGCATATATCTTTCGTATTGTAAGTGTTATCTTATGGAAAATCTATTTGTGGTTGTAACATGTAAATATCAGAATATAATATTATGCATTTTTCCAAAATTTCAAGCCAATTTTTACAGAAGTTGTAACTTCTAAAAGCACACGTTCCAGCCTACATACTTGAAATGACACTTTCCGATATTACGTTGGAACATCAAAAGCGATGTTCTTGTTAGTAATATGGGCTGGCAGCTCCCCACGGAGCGCGGTCGGCCTTGTCTCCAATTTGAAAATAAGATATTATAACACTTTACCTCGCTAGCTTTCTTTATTGCTTTTCATCGGTGGGCACACGTGTGTATAAACCAAACAATGCTTGAACGGTAAACACTTTACTACACAAATAGGCTTTTGTTTATTTGTGCTAAATAAATACAGAAGTTATAGAATTTGTATAAAATTATACAGTAGATATAGGTAGGAACTGAATTAATATTTGTCGGCTGTAACGTTTTCAACGCAAGTTATTCAATTTAAATTAATGTTAGGGAGGGATGTAAAGAGCAGAGGGAACGGATTTCTTGAATTCTTATATAGTATCTACAGTCTACACGTAATAATTTCGTAATGTATGCCTCTCGAGATGGTCGTTTCTACTCATATCAAGGGTAACCCATTCCAATCGCGCCCTTGCCGTGAGCGACATAGCATTTTTTTAATGGAAAACGTTTATTCGTGTCATAATTTTCGCATATGAAATTCCACGTAATTCCATTATGTTTTACTGTGCACTTAACATAAAGTCGATTGTTTTCGCGGCGGAACGTTAGCTCGTGGAACGGAACGTGTCGCCTATTTATTGCCAACCTCATTTCAACGTTACAAACATAAATTTTTATTTTAAAAGTGTGTCGAATAATTCAAAAGCAATATTTACTCTTCAAATGAAATCTAAAGCTTCCCTCAAGCTTCAATCACTTCAGCACTCACGATTGATAAGATAAGCTTAGAGAAGAGCTTGCGACTGGAAACGACGTTTAATCACGAAACTTTGCCGTATTTAACTAATTAAATAACTTCGTTACAATTCTAGAAATTCAGTAATAGAATTTAGTTTATTCTGTGGAGTACGTCTACTGGTTGATTAAAAGCCTTCTTCTGAGTAATAATAAATTGGTTTCGTCTCGATGAATTAAAACTATTTAATTTCATATTTATTTTAATACTGTATTTATGAAATCTAATTATGTACAACTTTTTTTACGTATATGACACGTCTACTTGAACTTTTCTTACCCTTCGAGGGTTCGAATTGGCAATAAACCTTTTTCGCAGTAGAAGCTTTAAAACAATGCTACAATTATTATTTTTATATCTAGTTCCTCAATACACTATAGAGTAAGAAGAAATCTTAACTTGTTTCTTTTTCAAAACAATTAATAGTTTTTCAATTAAATGTTCAATGCAGTATCAGTAGATGTAGAAAACAATTTATTTTTTATAAGCAACCGTTTGAATATGTAACTATAACCAAATGATATGTTTAGTTTTCTTAAAGCGTAGATCCTTGAGTTGTTGAGAACTGCAAAATTTACTTAAGGACTAATTCGAAGTGGGTCAAGTGTCAAACCAGGGTGCCTTGAGAGCGCTCTCTCACCTATCTACGTGTGACGTGTACAACTCCTAGACTAGCATACGTATAGTGTAGTAGCTATTGTGTCTCATTGACATAACTTCGATTGCAAGCCTTGATTAGCGACTGGCGTATTGTATAGCTGTACCTACGATAGACAGGTTCCGGAGGAAATTGTCACCTTGACTATGCTTGATATTCTCGCTGATATAGATGATTTTGAATTTATAATATCACTTTGGATGTATTTAATACTGTTTCGGTTAGTTGGTTTGGTGCAACTATTGAGGCTTCTCCAAGGTTCGATAACATATTAATTTACGCGGCTGTCTATGGGGCAATATACCATCTGACGAAAATGCCAAAACGCAAAAAAATAACATGTTAGAACATAATTTCTCCAAAGTTTACTTACGAAATAGGTTTGAATGGATGTTTATTTTAGATTTGCTTTTGGTTGATGATCGATTAAACTCTTGTCTGTTTACCGTCTTAAAAAAATATATCTAGCAGTTTTTGTAACACATTTACTGGTGGAATCCTAATTAAGTAACAAACACCAGACACAATATATTTTGTTAGTGGATCAAGGTCGGGGATCTACAACCAGCAATTGGGTTACTGGCGATGTATTCACGCTCCACGTTTATTTTGTTTTGACACCTACGTTTATTCTACCAAACCATAAATTACTTTCATTCTTACATTTCATTAAGAATATGCTTCTTAAAACGCTATTAACTATCCTTTAAAGCTATTACAAGCAAAATATATGCCAATATTAATCGTAATATAATGTATGTGTATTATACACAGAATATTTCACTTTGTCCTTTGGGTTTCATATTGCAGGAATTAGGATCCAAATGAATATTGACAATATGACATTAAGCCAATTAAGGCCTCTGACCGGCGAACTACACAGCATTTGATATTCATAAGCGATCGGGCCGAGTCTTAATTAAGGCGTTGTACCGACTAATTAATGCATCTCGTTTCCCACAGCACGGTTGCACGCTCAAATTCGGTCGCGTTTCAACCTTCCGCTTCATGGACCCCGCGCAGGAGAACCTCATTAATAGAAACCTCGCTCAATCGCAACACTTCGGCTCCGGCTCCATATACGACAGGTAAACTCCCATTTCACCCTCACGCTCGTCTATCTATATGTCGTGATTAGTCGTGCCCTCTAGAGTAAAACTTAGCCGGACCCAGAGACTGGTACGGTCCCACTTTACCGAATATCTCATTCGTACACCTGCAACGTTTTGTTGTTTTTTTATTTTTTTTTGTTTATTTGAACTAATACCTACGACGCCGCTACCGGTACCGTCGCTTCTCTAATCACCTATTTTGTGTTACTTTCATGTACCATAGTTTTCTTTTGCATGTTTATGTCACTGGCTCACGAACATCCGCTTGTGTACGTTACACTCACGTTAGGTCGGTGACGTCGGGCGGCGAGCGCGAGGGCAGCGGCGCGCTGTCGCCGGCCGCCTCGCTCGCCTCGCACGCCTCGCACCAGCTGCAGGACGCGCCCGACAACAACGCCAACAACACCGCCAACACCGCCCACACCAACGACTCGGACTACCAGCGCACCATGAGCCCCGTCTCCCACGACACCTACTACCGGGACGCGAACGAACCCAACGCCCCCTACAACAACAACACCCTCAAACTGGACAACGAGTCGCTCGCCATGTCCCACCATCTCGACTCGAAGGACGATTACATAAGGGACGAGCACTCGGGCTCCGTGTACGACGACCGGGATCAGAGCGTGAACAATCGCACGGGAAACTCTCAGTACAAAGATAACTACGAGACGACGTTCGATTTAGACGGAAACGTCGAAACGAAGAGCATTTGCAGCGCGAAGAGCGGCGGCTCGGGCCACGATAGCAGGTACACTTTTACTTAACGGGCATATGCATTCCACGTTCGTCTGATGCTATAAAATCGATGAAAACAGGTGGCAACTATTGCGTCATTGGTTGTGACGTAACCGGTAGTTCAGATACGGTAACCCATAATTTCTAGTCTCCAGTAGTCTAAAGCTCACGGGAATGGTTAACCCAATAACCGACTGTATAAATGTCGCTTGTGTGTGTGTCCGTTTTCGTTCGGCAAAGGAACAAAGTTAAGATTGTTATTTGTTATTTTAGGATGCGGTGAAGGTACACTTAACCATTGTTATCACAGTTTATCGAATATTTACAACTTTGTGTATACAGGATGAGAGGAACACTGCGGTTTTGAATATTTTATTATTTTTATAAAAGGTAATTGACACCATGTTTCTGGAAGCCAAAGACTATTAACAAAGAATATTACATAATCAGCAAGAGTTCTGGCAGTACATTAACTTTGGGTTTTTAGAAACTGGCGGTGACTTGCTTACAGTTCGGTTTACAATACCAAAATATAGATTAGGTATACAATTTATTTTATCAAATATCAGTCCCTGTTATTCTTAATCCTTTTTAGACGATACATAAACCTTGAATGTACATTACAAAGCAGGCAATTTAAAAACCAAAAAGTATATTTACATATCGTATCAACCATAAACCCTACCACCAAATTTTATTTAATTTTTTAAACGACTTCAAAAAGAAGGAGGTTCTTTTTCTATAAATTGCATATGACCTACCTAAGAGACAGTCTTAAATTTGAATGAAATGTTCCTCGTTTGTCCTGAATTTGTCATCAATAACCGTGATAGTCAATTAACGGCAAGGTTCGCCAATTCGCACTCGGCCAGCGTCTAAACCCCCGCGTTGTTAGGGGAGGCTCGTGCTCCTCAGTGGACACGTATAAATACTGATGATGATGAACCGAGTGGTAGTAAAGTACGTGTATATACAGGATGAGTGCGACAGTGCCTGCGTCTCGGCCGGGACAGGAGGCCATCCTGCCCGCCGTGCTGGAGTTCCCCGAGGCGGGGCAGGCGCAGTTCCTCGCCGCCGTCATCGCGCGCCTCGACCCGCACGCGCCAGCCTTCAAACTAGCACCTGTATACACCCTGTATTTATGCGCCAGGTATGTACCACTAATAACTTTAAAAACTTTTGAACCAGTTAGGAAAGGCAGAAATCAGATGATCTTCAAACGGAATGAATTAACAAATGGGTATTCCTAAAACATAGCTGGGGACACTCTAGATTACGGCACCTTTCAAACTGAAAAAAAAACGCGTAGAAATTGGGCCTTTCTAGAGCTTCGACCATATAGACACACGTTAAAACATGTTACTATTACGATAACAATTGTATGTATGAACTGTTTTATAGCTCTCGCCAATAAAAGAATTTACAATATCGAATAGTTATCCCAATACGATGCCATAATGACTTTTAATGATCACCCTAGTTTATTATTCACTTGACATACATATTGTTGTATATTATACACCAATAACTGATATATTTACTAAATTCTAGTCTAAGGACAGAACATTCTCCTGACCTAGGCTATCCTTATAGAATGCATTTGTTAGTCTTTTATTTATTCAGACGTGACTTACATCTACTAGTCCATTATAAGCTTTAGCTATATAAATTACAATGCAATCCTATTTTAGTAGTTCCAATTTCTCTCACATTGATCCCAATGGGACTCTAGTTTATAAACTAAATTTATCAACTTTCTCAATTAATTGTTAGTATTGATAGTTCGTGAAACGACATTTCGATGTCTCATTAATAAATAATTACAATAAATGGTTTGTGAACAGCACTAGACCACCTCGCCACAATTCAAAGTATCCACAAATATGTCACGACTCGCCGAACAATGTTCCGCGGTGATACATTATGTATTGTGGAATTTAAATGCGTTACTTAACAACCGCCTCCATTGCATACGTATGTACTTCTAATGATGACGCTCGGAAGCTTTGCTATTTTGAAATTTTGTGGCGATTTTATTGTTAGATAAGTTAATAGTTCTCGCATAATAAAGAAACAATATGGTCTTCGTAGTTTCATGTAACTAAATTGAATGCGTAGGTAAACCGATCCATTACAGATAAAAACCGTATATAAGAAACATGTCGTGACACGGTGCAATAAGGACAGTCATCTTACCCTGTCACGTCATGTTGCCTTTTCCCTCACAACATATTAAAATGTTTGTACGTTTGATTAATATTGTGCCATATAAATACGTATGATAAAATGATATTACTATTACATAAAATTGAATAGGCTAGGACACTCACATAAATATTAACTTAGGGTTGTAACTTTTCTCAATGAAATGTAGGTAATGTTTCAGATAGATAATAAAAATGATGTCGCTATAAAAGACCTCTACTAGTAGTTTTCCTGGTACTATGCTATCTTAAATTCTTTACATGCACGTACAAAGCAGAGCTTTTACTAGACATCAGAAGTTGGAAACCTTACTATTGCCATAATTTTGGCTACAATTTTGTAAGATTATTTTTATTTTTTTAATAACGAAGATGTATGTGCAAAATATACTCTATGAACATGGTTGACTATGTATAGCCCTTTCGAATCAGACCGGTAGTGACCAGCCAACTTGTCTATTGCCATTCTTCTGGCCAAAATTTTGTAAGATCATAATTTTTAAAAACAATTTATCTATGTGCAAAAGAGAGTCTTTGTACATAGTTGCCTATGTATAGTCCTTTGGAATAAGCCCGGTAGTGGTCCAGCTAACAACGGAACCAGCACAAATAGCTGAGCTCGTAAATGTATTTCAGGTACCGCGCGTCGACGCACTACCGGCCGGAGCTCACGCCCACGGAGCGCGCGCACAAGCTCACCGCCTTCCTGCACCACGTCGCCACCCTCATACACGCTACTGTACAGGTATTACAATTGATTTATTTTGTACTAGTGGCTTCCCGCGGTTTCACCCGCGTTCCCAGGGAATCTTAAATATTCCCGCGATAAAAAGTAGCCTATATCCTTTCTCAGGCTCTGGACTATCTGTGTACCAAATTTCATTTAAATAGCTTCAGTAGTTTTAGCATAAAACCGAGACAGACAGAGTTACGTTCGCGTTTCATATTCATATTATTTATTTGCATTCCACAATAGTATCTAATAATTAAATTAAGATAAGTTTAATTATAATAACGTTTATAATATTAGTATAGATTTCATTTAATAATAATAAGCTGGACGAAGATCTTCCCTTTATAATCATATTTAAAGCCAAATATCCATTGTGTAAACAATTAAAAGTAAACATAACATATGTAAATTTACATACAACGACCGTGTGACCGCTAGACAGCGGCTTTTTACAATCAATTAATCGAGTGGTATTTTGGAATAATTATTATTGCTAACAACACAATTTATAATTCATAATAAATATAATCCTCACATACTTTTCAAATCTGTAAAACAGCTCACGGAAAATAAAAATATACTGTATCGTAAACACAGGTACCAGAACATCAGTCCATCGTAGACATTTGTAATTTTCTGTAAGTGGACTAAAGTGGACAACCATTAACTTAATTTACCATATTATTGTACGAGCCTCATGAACCGTTAAAAATAAGTCAACCTGTCACATCAGTAGGGCTATTAGATGTATGCCAAAGACTTATTTTCAATACCGTTCTATTTACGTTTAAATGCATAGAGTACCAAAAGGAATTCTAAGTTAATAGAGGAAAAGAGACAAAGAAAAATGTTTATTCATTTTATTTATCTACTTAGTGACCAAAAATTATATTTACATGGATATAATTACAGTATTTATAAAATTTTCAGGAACGATGTTCAGATTCAGCAGCGCAAGCGTTTTGGATGGCGAACGCTAGCGAACTACTTCATTTCCTCAAATACGACAGGCATATATCGTCGTTCTCAACACAGGCGCAAGAATTGCTACCTATAACTGTACAAAACGCTTTCAGGTAACCTTAATGATTCACAATTCAATTCACAAAATTTTGTTATTCATATTTTAAGAATGTATATCGATACCTTAATTTGCAACCTAATAACTCCACTTTTGATGATAACATCTAGTGTCTGCTGGTATCAAAATGAAATTTTCGTGTATGTCTGTTTGCAAACTAAGGTTTCGATAATTGTGTATTATTGTATAACTTCCAATACATACCAATAATAATGTCAATAGAAAGATTTTACTTGGATTTTAACAAAAACTAATTTTTCTTATTCTCAAAACTATATATTTTGACTCTCTTTACAGCAATCTAGTAACATGTTTCCAAGAGGAGCTATCCCGAGCGCTAGCTACCTTAACAAACCCAGGAGTAGTGGACGCAACGGAAGCCACCGCTCCAACGTTACAAGCGCTAGCCGCTGCTATGGTGTTGTTAAGGCGCTGTAGAGTCAACGCTGCGCTCACTATACAGCTGTTTAGCCATCTGTTCCACTACATAAACGCTGTTTGCTTCAATAAGGTTGGTTATTGTTATATCTACGACTTATTCCGTCATCTGTCCGCAACAATTTTTTTTATTTATAAACTATATTTATCAATGTGCTTAGTCATGATTATTTTTAAAGGTTAAACTTTTAACATAATTATCAATCACTAAAAATACTTTCAAAAATATTGTATTGAAACTGTTAGGACGGCAAAGAAGTCAGGTGTTAAGGAAGTTAGGTGTCTAAGAACAGCTTTACAATTTAATGTTAAATATAATATAAAAGGATATAATAAAATAACATTGCCCCTCGTCCACTCGCTTCTAATTCCCTCGATATAATATTCATCATGGTCAACTCATATAAGTCTCCACTTCAGGACCACGAGCATCCCCTAGCAATGAGGGGTGCTAACATAACCCGATGTTATTCATCGTCGTCTAATCAGTCCACTGATGGACGTAAGCCTCTTCTAATTCGCGACGCTTATCCCGGTCCTCAGCCCCTTCCCGGCAACCATTCATCATCGGACCACCAGGGTGGAGGGCGTCTCACACTACGTATCTTCTGATGTTATAACATGTGACTTTATATATTTTTTTGTATGTACAGTTGGTCCGCGAGTCGGGTGCAGTAAGTGCCCGGTGGGGTAACGCGCTGGCGGCGCGGCTGGCGCTGCTGGCGGCGTGGGCCGAGCGGCAGGGGCTCGAGCTGGCCGCCGACTGCCATCTAGCAAGGACGCACCAGGCCGGTACGTATCTAGACTCTAGAGCCTACTGTTGACTGTTAGAGATGATGGGATGGTCAATGTGACAGGATAAAGACTGAGCTGGCGTCCATCAATTATCGAAAAATCATATAATGTCAGTGTAATGTATGCAATTTTATCAAGGCTATTTTTCCACTTTAAAAACGTGTTATTTTTGTTTGTTAAAGTCCGAAATATAAAAGATTTCTAAAAGATAAAAATTGCTTAGGTGATAAAGATAGCTTAGGTTAAGTACAATTTAATAAAATAAAAAAATGTTTCCAAATTCATATTCTTTTTAAAATCGTTTCTGCCTTAGAAACTTCTATTTGGATTATCATTAATTTATTAATTTTAATAACTAAATAACTTATATTTGTGTTGATTAGCAAGCCTGAAATTCATCAAATGAAACATATTGAACTAAATATTTATGCCATATTTAAACATGATCACTTACCATTATTTTATAAGACGTATAAGTATCTTGTGGAAATATATATCCTGAACACTACCAATGATCTGACTAACAGTTAGTACCTTTGTCTGTTGTATGTTTCAGCTCGTCTGATCCAAGGCACGTACCGCACTGCGGACGAAGTCCGTGCGGCATTAGCGGCTTGCTTCAAGCTGAACTCGGTGCAGGTGCGAGCACTACTGTCGCCGTTGGTTCCCGCCGACCTGGTGGAGGCGGGAGCGGCTAGGGCGAGGGCCTGTGCTGATGAACTGTGCCGCGCTGATGATAGAGAGGTATGTAATATTCGGCATTATAGATGAGCTTTTTAATGTTGCAGAATTGTAATGTGAGTGTTGAATGGTGATAGTTTATTTATAGGTACATAGATATATAGTACGTAGGTAGGTTTTGTTGTCGATTTTTTAATCGAGCAGTGAATAGGGCCTTGTTATTTAATTTGGCTCTCATTTTAACGACTATATCTAACAAGGGTCCAGATTGTATGATACAACTGAAATTAAAATGTTTTTACCCGATTGCGCCAGAAGTAAGATTATGTTTTTTAAATGAATAATTGTTTGGCACATTCAGTAGCATAATTTAAGAATCTGAGAAAATGAGTAATACAGTAAGACATTTTGCTAATCTTAGCTAAGCAAAAGTTCTATGATAATAAGATAACTGATATATAACACAAACTTAAACACACACTTATAAATTTACAAACGAACATTCCGCAGATACTACTTGAAGAGAGTAGCTGGCTAGGCGCAGCGTTATTAATCCCGGGCGACGGGTTCAGCGCTGAAGTAGTACGTGGAGTACCTCCCGGACTCGCGGAGTTCGTGGCTCCTCTCCAGCGCGGTGGGCTGTGCCGCCTGGCGCACCAGCCACACGCCGCCGGCCTCTGGACCGTGTACATGACCCACGCACCACCAGCCGCTAGTCGACCTCCTGACCCCACCGTGCATATTATACACCTCAATAAGAACTCCAATGGAATGGGGCTCAGCATCGTCGCTGCTAAGGTAGTGTAACAGTTATATGCTGCAAAAATGTAGATCCCGGGCGACGGGTTCAGCGCCGAAGTAGTACGGGGAGTACCTCCCGGGCTGGCGGAGTTCGTGGCTCCTCTCCAGCCCCACGCCGCCGGCCTCTGGACCGTGTACATGACGCACGCACCACCAGCCGCCAGTCTACCTCCTGACCCCACCGTGCATATTATACACCTCAATAAGAACTCCAACGGAATGGGGCTCAGTATCGTCGCTGCTAAGGTAACAACACTGGCGTACCGGCTTTGGGTTACGACTAAAGATTTCTCACACGAGACCCCAATCTTATTAATATACAAGATGCTGTAGAATATTGTCACTAAAATGCCTTTAAATATTTATAATCACATATTTTATGAAGTAATGTTAGTCCCGTCCCGTATAATTGATACGGCGGTAGTTACGCCCCTGGGTAACAAACAAAATAACAGAATTAATGTTAGCCCCGTATGATTGATATGGCGGTAGCTACGCCTCTGGCTAACAATATAACAGTTAACTGGTATGCAACATAAATGTAGATATAATTTTGGAATGAAAATGTTGTGTCAAATATGTAATATATATCATTGTGTTTAAGGTAGTAAAATACGGTTATATGAAGCGAAATATATAATATAATTTTTCTTTTATATTATAGGGTGCCGGTCAAAGCAAACTAGGCATATACATCAAGTCGGTGGTTCCGGGAGGAGCGGCGGCGGCGGACGGACGCCTCGCCGCCGGGGACCAGTTGCTGTCTGTGGATGGACAGTCTCTCGTCGGAATTACACAGGAAAAGGTACATTATACATAAGTAATTATTAGGTCATGTAGTTGTTAGGTAACTTAATGGTGTTTTTCTGAAGCTGCACTTGAAAGATTAATTTCGATCAGGCTGTTGATGATGACTGTCTTTCTTCTGATGAATTTCTTCAGCCCAGCATATTGTAATATAGATCTTTAAAAAAAACTTGCTGGCCATTAGATACTTAACAGATTTTCAACTATTAGGATATAAGTACTTACAGTGCCAATTAAAGAATTTTGTAAGGTTCTTTCAATTACGAAATCCACGGGAACTAAAACTATCTATATATAGACTACATATACATAAGAATATGTATAATTTCAAGCACCTTATTTATAGCTTTTCTTTGGTATTATTCCTAACAGGCAGCGGAATACCTAGTGCGGACGAGTTCCACGGTAACTTTAGAGGTGGCGAAACAAGGGGCTTTACTTCACGGACTGGCGACGTTACTACACCAGCCCGCGTACAATCAACGACAAAGTAAGTCGCATATATATAAACTTGTAGCTTTTATGTGTTAGAATAATATTACTTACATTCACAGGTATCTTATTTTTAATAATGATGTCTGAGGCAGTATACGGCCGCAAAAATTCATGGGTTAGTAAGTAATTTGCAAGCGATTTTAGGTTTTTGTATAAAGAATTGAAAGAAGCTACATTTTTCTGGTGTAAGAATTGTTTTAACAGGTTTGTCGTCGATAATTCTGTAAACTAAATTGCATTGATTTTTAAATAGTATGCCACACATTTGGTCTTGATAATGTTTACCGGTCGGAAGTTCAAATCTCAGTATGGAGACAAGTGGTAATTAAATTATTTATTTATTAGGTTTACTGTCAGATAAACTCACAAAAAATTGTCACAAAGAATAAGTGTGTAATCTGAATTTTTTACCGGTCTTCTCAATTTAAAGGCTGAATTGGTCTCATCTGCAGTAGTACAGACTTAGCTTCAATATTTTCATAAGTGTCAGTGTGACAAGGGAGATTGTTGTATCATTGAAAAAGTGTATACTTGTACGGTAGCCGAGGAGGTAGAGGAGGTACAGTACGAGGACCGGGCGCGGCGCAACTCGGGCACGTACACCAACACGCACCCCGCGCTGCTCAAGCCCACCTCGCCGCTCACTGAGCTCGCCACCGCAGGCAATTATGTCGTTCCTTCGTATACCACACCACGCTTTACAACCCGCTCTGTGTTTGTTAGGGGCTCTATCGGATGCTTTACCGGGAGTAGAAGCGCCCACTTCTTTAAGAACGTCTTTATTGTCTCTGCCAAGACTGATCTATCGGTGTAAAAAAAATAAAATTACTTCTTGTTTTTATTTCCAAATACATAAATGGCGGGTTGTAAATGTCGTTTTGATTTCACGTCGCATTTATGTTGCAAATCATCGATCCGTTTTTACTTTGCCATCCGTCAATATCCGACTGCTGCTTATTATTTTCGTTACGTCTCTATTGTTTTCGCTTCTTATCGTTATCGTAGTAGATACTTTATCGTCGTTTACGAGTATCTCATTGCAGGGTACAGCCGTCGGCCGTGTCACGATCGGTGCCAACTTTTGAGAGACGAGTCTACAGAATCTAGCACCGACGAGAGCGATGATTTTCATCCACATTACCACGGATCCATTCCTAGGTTAATAATAACATTGGATAGGGAAAACAATCAACTACAGGAGGACATGTCCCCGGAAACGCCGGGATGTCCAATCGAGCTGAAGTGCGGGCAGGCGCCGCCACGACCCATACCCGTGTTCACCTTCACGTGTGAGGACTTCGACGAACTAAACCAGCGCAGTGAAACCCCACCGGATGAGGTACAAAACCCGCAGCAACCCCCGCCGGTCCCAGACCCGCCGGCGAACTACGACCAATCCAGCGAGAGCGGAGAACCTATCTATATTCCACCACAGATGAGGCCAATAGACACGAAACTCACACTTGATTTGTTCAATGTTCGTGCAAAAGAGAATGAAATGTACAGGCGCAGGTGCACGGGGGTCGATGAGTGCGTCAGTGCGTGCGAGTGTTGCCGCACTCCGCAGCCGGAAGCTCAGCAAATACCTTACATAGATGAGCCCAACTCCGAACCAGTTATATTTGAAAATGAACGGCCTTGCGACAAAGTTGGTACGCCGAAAATACGTAGAATATTGCCGTCCCTATCTCTAGATCAACCGGAGGACAAAAAACCTGAAATGGCCGATGCTGTATGCCAAACTGCACTATCTCCAATGGAAGAGAATATTAAAATAATCACGGAATCTCCAATATGTAGGAAGCTAGAACTCAACTTAGATGTTAGAAAAGAGTCTAAGAAAATGGAAGACATCCATTGTCGGCTGAAACGAGCGCTATTTACTATGACGAAATCGTTCTCGAGCAAATCAGAGGACACCGAAGCTCCGTCCACTTATTCCACCTCGGAATCATTCGATGATAAGACGACCGATGAAAAGCAAATTTACCCCAAATCTCCTCAGACGCCGGCAGAACCGTGTGCAAAGCAAATATTGGATAGTGTCGACAGAAAATCGTGGAAGTCGCCCGACGAGTACCGGCCGGCGTTCGGTAATGTGAAAGCCTTAACTAAACACTTTAACAGTATCAATTTAACATACTGTGTTAAGAATTATAAACGTAACTGCCAATCTAGTCCTAATCTTAGTGTAAGAGATGTAAATGCGATGAAAATAATTGAAACCATTCCAGCTAGCGCAAGCTTAGCTGACATACAGTACGAGTCCACCAAAACCGAAACGAGTGGGACTAAAGACACCAAAATGTCAGACGATGAAGTAAAAAGTATACTTATCCAACTCGAAGATTGGTCTAAATATGGTTCGCGAGGCAGCGAAGACACATTAGCACAGGGCAACGAATTTGAACTACCAAACTTACCGTCCGAAGATCATCCAGACACCGGCCCCGTCGGCTACGTGTTCAATGAGATAGTAGATAAGAAACCTAAGAGAATAACTCTCGACAACATAAGACTGAAGTCGAACCAATCGAGCGTCAACTCCGACCAGAGCAAAGAGAAGAGCAAAGATTCTCTCATCAGAAGCGAAAGCTCGGAAAGGTCGAACGATTTACGGGTGCCGAGAGTGGTCGCTATGATACCGCGCAAGTGCACGTCATTGTCGTTGCTAGACGTGTCGCAACAGAAGGGCGGGGAGTCAAGGCGGGAGTCGTACGCGGCGGTGGTGCAGAGTTGCCCCGACGTGGGCGTGGGCAGCGCCCGCGGCCGCTCGGCCTGCGCCGGCGGGAAGCCCTACCACAGCTGCCCGATGCTCTACAAACCGACCGGCTCCGTCACACCGTGTAAGAGTTCCCAACAAGCATGATAATAGGTGTGTTATAGTCGCCCGCACAACTACCACTTTTCGTTTCGGCACAATTATCGTTTCGGGCATGCGTTATTTTCTTTTCGGAGATGCACTTATTTTTGTTTCATTATACGATTACAATAACGTGAGCGTCTTAAATTGTCCGTATTATTTTGTAGTTCTATTTTATGTTTTTATTCCTTGCAGGCATATCGAGCAACAATTTTATTCTTTTATTACGTAAATATTCCGTTATGTAGCACCCTCCTTAGGTTTATTTATAATTTAGATATTAGAATGCATATGTAACTTTATTATTTGGACCTCCAATTAGCAACTTGGAAAATTGGGTACCAAAAATCACAAGTAGCTTGATCATCTTTACTGTCGTTAATATTAGTGTATTTTACACCCTATCTCCGTGCAGCAGGTGCAGGTGCGGGTGCAAGTGCGGGTGCGGGCTCGGTGCGGCGCGCATCGGAACGCGACCTGCCTGCGCGTCTCGCCGCCGAGCCCGTGAAGCCGAGCAAGAGCACTCCCGCGCTACACCACGTCACCTCGCCTACGCACCATCATCATCCACCTGCCAGGTAAACCTACCTTTACACACTTTCCCCGGAGTATCAGTGTTTCCCATGATTGACGAACGACATACGCTCGGGAATAGTAAAGCTTTTCATGATATGTATGTATTTTTTTATCAGTCCATTAGTGTTTTGAGTTTATTAACCACAAACAATAATAATAAAAAATACAAAACTTGTCACTATAAAATACCAGTGTAGATTATTTTCATAGCGATATTTTGTTATTTCTTGTATTACCAATCTTGTAAACTTGTAATAGATGTTATGCAAGAATAGTGTCCAATTTACTATGGTCAATATGTATAAGCTTATTTACTGACGTTATTAACAAATTACTAGCGCACAAATGTTGATCGAAGAATTTGATCGATTTATTGAACCTACTCAAATCCCTGGCCCGTACCTCTGAGTTTATAAAAACTTACGTACGGATTCACACCACTGGCTTTCGGTGAAGGAAAACATCGTGAGGAAACCTGCATGCCTGAGATGTCACAATTAAAGGCATGTGAAGTCCGCCAATCCGCACTAGGCCCGCGTGGTGGACTATGGCCTAAACCCCCTCGATGTTAGGGGAGGCTCGAGCTCCTCGGTGGAGACGTATATGAGCTGTTGATGATGATGATGATGATGATGATGATTGAACCTACTAAAAGTCAAAACAGCTAAGCAAGTGAATAGAAATTAAATATGATTGTTTGGTACAGCGTGTCAGGTGCAGCTGTAGTACCGGGCGCGGGCGCGAGCGCGTGGAGCAAGTCCCGCAGCAGCCACAACCTGTCCGGGGCCACCGCGCAACTCGACCGGGACCGCGACACCTTCTACCAGAATCTCTCCACTGTGCACTCGCAACACGCCCTGCAAGACAGGTATGTAAACATCACGTAGTTAATGTTCAAAATAATATTTCGGTTGAGAGCCCTCTGCGCTCACCGAAACAGTCCGCGTAACGGTGATAAAGCCATCTGAGGCTAACACCTTCTAGTCAATAAAAAAAATACGTTCAAAATATATAACGTACATGCAGGATATGTACCTAACTCTGGTTAGGTTCGGTTTAGATTTTTACACATATTAAAAGTTATTTATATCTAAATCATTTATATTTTTAAATAAAATCCCATGTATTCAGTTCAGATTCGAAGAAGGCCGTAGCCTAAGTCAATGCTACTTAAGCTTGCAGCGGTCTAGAAGACTATAAAATATTTATTCCGTACCTTGAGTCCCAAAGATAGTCACAGATTCGGTAGCGCAAAATCATCAAAATTTTATTTTACATCCCACCACATTCCTCTCAATTTTACTGGTCTAAGAAAAACTATATAAAAGTAATGGAATTGAAAATATTATTTAAATTTCAGATGGTCATCTCTGCGCAGTTCGACCGGCAGCAACCGTCCTCAGTCCGCCCACTTCGCCGCCGCCGCCGGACACGCCGAGCCTCCGCCGGACTCGCCGCTGCAGCACCAGGTAACACTAAACCCACTATAAAAAAATATATACAAAAAATATATATATATAAACAAATATATACTATTTAACATTCCTTACACACAAACGTATTTACCATAAATAGTGCAACCAGTCAACTTAGCTAAGCCTACAAGAATATAAGATATTTCTATTCTATTCCAGCTGACATACACTATATACATAAACTGCTTTTAAATATATAATAATATTCAGAATTCCACCCAGACATACAATTTATCTTACGACGTTATTGAATTGAACATAAAATTTTATATTAATTTTTGTAATAGTGATATATATACAGCAGCTTATTATAATATCATGTAAACCTCCAGATGAACCAAGGTATGAGTGCTCGAGCAGCAAAATTGGCGGAGATGTCTGAAGAAGTAACGAGGCGACAACAAATTCAGCAACTGCAGATGCAACAGCAGCAAATGCAACAGCAACAAATGCTACAACAGCAGCAGCAACAACAACAGCAGCAGCAGCAACAACAAATGCAGCAGCAACAACAACAACAAATGCAGCAACACCAACAAATGCAACAACAACAGCAACAACAAATGCAGATGCAGTACCAGACGTTGCAGCAATACAAACAGCCAATGTTGCCTCACCAACATCCGTCCCAACATAATCATCAACAAATGATGGGTAAGCTCTTAAACTACATTGTTTTTTTCTGTCAATCTACAAATTAGAAATAGACCTATTTATAATGAAAATACAAAGAGTATACTATATCAATAAGCTATAGTATTAGGCATTGCCTTTAGAGATTTCATAGAATCTTGCATAGAATATGAGTCCCCGGCTGAATTCAGTTTGATATAAAAAAAAAACAAACAGCAAGTACATGACCTTTTTAGTCTTTAAAGTCATTTAAGAAATTATTATATTCTCCAGGTCAAAGTCACATGCACGGTGGGTTAGTGCAATCGGCCCAAGCTCAAGTACAGGCGCAAGCACAAGCACAGGCGCAGGCACAAGGACAGTTCCCATCCCAACAGTCGCCGCAGCTCGGCGCTCACCAGATATACCACAACCAACATGTGCAGCCGCAAAGGTAATTATAGTGTAAAATTTAATATAAAAATAGTATTAATTGTGTATAACATGGTTATTTGAACTCGAATTGAGCAAAACTTTTCTCAATAGACCCAACATACTAATATATCTCTCTCAGTTTCAATATGTGCATGGATGCAGGATATAGTTTAGAATATTGTAGTTTAGGTATTTTGACACAAAGATATTTTAATAGAAACTCTATTTAAAATATTTAAAAGTATGAAGTCTTGTTAATAATAGAAACGTAGATATAAATGTGTTAGAAATTCCAAAGAGATAAATGTAACAGGTACCATGAAAGACTTGTAATTTTTATTACCAATTCCTCGTCTCGTAGGTATGAATGGCATCCACCGGGTCCGCCTTCGCCACAGAGATCACAACCGCCTGTCGCACCTAAACCACAAGTAAGTAGTGTTATAAGATTCCAATATCACGAAAATGTTTGTTTGTTAATGTAATTTAATATATGTACGGTTAAGTGCAGGTTTTAAAATCTAGATGTTAACACTTTAGGTAAATCAACTTGAATAGGACAAAAAGGGGGGTTTAATAGGCATTTATAAATATGTCTGATGTACAATCAATGTATTAATAATGTTGTTATATTTTAGCAAAACGCAAGAAGATCAGAAATAGATTTAGAAGACCAACTCGTCCAACAACAGCAGCACATGCAAATGACATCCACCGTTCAACCTGAAGATGGTAAGACATATTTATTTACATAAAAAAATACTGTAGAATCGATATAGCATTAATCCGCATTGAAACATTCAATGTTTACAAACTACTTAATGATTCTATGTACATACATATTATAATCTAATTGAGTATTAAATCTAAGTTTGCTTTGTAAATGGTAATGCGAAACTCTATTGAAAGCAAATTTTTGCCTATAGTAGCTTAGTTCCCAATCACTTAATTTAAGTAAATCAGATGGCGCCAAAAAGACGTAAGTAAAGCATACTCAGATCTTACTAAAAATATATCCTTTTCATTGTGTTTTTCACAAAATTTATTCATTAGGATATTCCCTGTTCTTTGCCTGTACTGTTAAATTGTTTAATTTCCCATGGTGTGTTCAGAACGTTACGTGGCGAGTGCTCTAGACCCTCCCGCGGTGTCGGTGTACCCTGCGGGAGGTGGGGGAGGTGGGGCAGGGTCAGGGAGGCACCAGCAGCCCGCGCACAACCCCTGGCAGCGCGAGGAGCGGGAGCGGCAGGCCGAGACCAGGCGAGCCGCCGCTAGAGCGAGAAGGTAATATATACCCGTCTCTTATGTGATAGATGTGATGTAGTCTCTAGGTGAATACTTCTATTTTGAAATATCAGTAGGAAACAATATAAATAGAACTAGGACATTCTTTTACACACGACCAATGTTACTATAACTGATATTGTACTTTTATATACGTACTTATAGATATTATGCAAACAAATGTTTGTGCATCTAATCCATGACCAGCGGTATGAAAATCAGAGTCACTAAGCGCCAGCGCCAAACAAACAAACTTAAGCTGTGGTAATCGGTGTTGGTGTCAAGCCATATACCGAAATTTTACTAATAAAACTGACTAGTAAAAAGGCGTGAGTATAACATAACTATATCGTATCAGGGATGCGGCGATAGCTCAACTAGTGTCACTAGGCGCGGCTCGGTCGAGCGCACAGGGTCAGCAGTTGCGAGCTCTCCAGCTCGAGCGGGACTTCGAGCTGCGCGCCGACCATCACCGCCGTCACGATCACGACCACGAACACGAAAACGACCACGATCAGGTATCATGATAAGTTACCTTAATGTGCTTACAACCTATGCCAAAGTCTTTGTAAAAGTTAGCAAATTCATTTGGTACTGTCCCATGTGGCGAGCACCAACAACAAAATTGCTTGTGTAACCTAAGAGCGCTGTCTTCCTATGTAGAGCAAATTTATTTAAAACCACAAATGCGTCCTACTGATAATCTTGTGAAAGATCCTATCCAACTATCTTATATAGCAAAGCACTGAAAATACTCTATTTCTCTCTATTAAAACGAGAAAAATATGATCAGATATTGCATTCAGCTTATTTGATTTAGCCATTCATAGTGCTCACTACATAGTTACCAAATTTATTAATAACTTCATATGCGTCCAAATGCTAAGCTTGTGTAAGATACCTATATAGCAAAGCATGGCAAGTAACATATATCTAGTTAATTAACATGAGAAAAAGTATCATTGGAAATGATAATGACTCATATAGATACATGATTTTTAAAACCAACAGGATGAAGGTGGTGCAGCAGGCGGTGTGGACGAGGACGGTTCATCGTCACCCGATGTGGGTTCCGAGGAGAGAACCCCACTATCCCCCCCTCCCCACCCCATGTCGCCACCACCCCAACAACCCCACCAGATGTCCCATCAACCTCATCAACCGGTCATTCATCAACCACTACAACCCCCCCACCCCCCTAAATCGATCCTCAAGACAAACCCGAGGCCAGAGATCACGAATGGGTACGCGCCTGATGCGGTAAGTTATATTTTATGTATATTAAACCGGTTTAAAACAAACAAAAATTGCAGTACAACATGCAAATGTCAAAAATACGTTCACGTATCATATTTGGATATAATAATTAAATCTTTATTTTAGGTTACTAGGCCCATAGCATATATATGCCTTAAATCTAAGAATACATATTAAAAAAATTGGATTACCTTAATCTAGAAGATCGATCTAGAAATCGTAGAGATAAGTCATGCTCGCCTGCGAGGTAGGTAAAAACGACCAAACACCACACAGTTTGGCCAAAATTCCCAAATACATATACCGAATATAATTTACATCCAAACATTACCTCATAGCATTAACAAATAATAAACTTACCATATTAAATACAATTTCAGAACATGTACGAAGACAACCGCATGTCAGAAGTGACAGCCGGCGTGTCTGGCATCAACATGGCGGCCAACGGCGTGGGCGCACCGCCGCCGCCGCAGCGGGGCTCCTCCTTCGCCGTCATGGCGACCCGCGCGCGCGCACTGTCGCCTGCCGCTGTACCCGCGCCCGCACATCCCCATACACACCCGCACGCACACCCGCACGAACCTGTGACGGCCGCTCCCGACACGCCGCAGTAAGTACAGATGTGATGACGACGACGACTTAATGAACATTACTAAGTTACAAAGTAAATAAATGGCAAGGACATCTAAGAGATTAAATAATAAACTCGGCATCTGACGACAGCAGGAAAAAAAAAAATTAACATTATTTATTGATACTTATGTTTTGTTTTCAATTGAATAGGAACAGAAATTGACAATAGTATATATCCATATTATCCATACTAATATATAAAGCTGAAGAGTTTGTTTGCTTGAACGCGCTAATCTCAGGAACTACTAGTCCGATTTATCGAGGAAGGCTATAGGCTATTTTTCATCTCGCTACGACGAATAGGAGTATCAATAAAAAAATATGTAAAAACGGGGTTAGAGACGCTAATGAACAGTTATGTAACAACATAAGAACTCCATAAAAATATCATACTATACTAAGATCACCTTTACACCCCTACAACATATATTACAATGAACTTTATATGACCTAATTAATATTTGTTTTTATTATTCCAGTTCCCCGGTGAACACGCTGCGAGATAAACGCGTGTCGTTCCACGAGCGCGCCGTGCCGCCCGCGCCGCCCGCGCCCTCCCCGCCCGCCTCCTCGCCGCCGCCATTACACGACCCGCCGCTTAGAGAGGACCCTGACGTTAGTACTTATTTCTGTACTTTTATCCCGCGTTGCAAATGGGGGCCAGATGGAAAAAATTAAGACCAATAAGAAGACGGCGCGTTGCCAAAGGCGCGGCCTACTAGATCTGCGCGCACTTTAGTACCTACTACTTGATGTGCGTACGTGCGTGATGTTATTAAGTTTGTTGTATGGGGTTTTTATTTTATTTTGTTTACAAAGTCCCGCGCATCTACATCAGTATCATATACATCAAATATTACATTATATACATCAGTATACGCAAGAATAGACCGACAGAGTGAGAGTTCCGTCCTGGTGCTTTTTTTTCCTTTTCTCACACCTACGTTGGGGGTCGCGGCAACGTACAATCCTTCCGCAAGCCGGACTTTGCGAGCCACATCGGGTGATGATGTCAGCTCACACCGAGACGCAACGCGACGCTGCGCGCACATTTTATAATAGAATGACTCAAAATAGAACTTTATTTACTACGCCATAAGACACATTGTGAAAAATGTGTGTGAAAGATGTCCTGTTATATTTATTTATTAACTATGTCCAGCGTTTCATCGAGGAAGCGGAGAGCATGCTGGCGGGCCCGGTGTCGCCGACCTCGCCGCAGGGAGGCCCGCTCGTGCACGCGCACACGCCCGGGGTCATCGGCGCTCAGGAGGTCTACAGGTACACCTTTGCACCCTTATTATTAATTATAAGGTACATCAAGAGCAAGTATAAGTAGTCACCGGAAGTCACTACAGCCCCGGAAGACATCGTTTTGTAAATAAAATTAGTTGTAAACAAATGTATAATGGTTATGTGAATTCAATAAAAATAGCACCAACTAACACACACTACTAACACTATGTAACTAAGTTTGTTGAATATATATGATATTTGAAATGACGTAGCATGTGATGGGTTTAAATGACCCGAAAAAATGCATCAACACCGATGTTTAGGCAATCTACAATTGAACGTTTAATACATGCCCATTCAACAACGTACTTTGACTATGTAAATACAACGAGGTTTATAACATAAAATCTTGTTGTTCGGTCCAGAGACCCGCGCGCTCGGCGGCTGGCGGAGGCGCAGGCCCGCACGCCGGCCGCGCCGGTCCCCGAGCAGCTCTCGTTCAAAGAGAAGATGAAGATGTTCGCGCTCGAGTCCGGCGAGCAGACCACGCCCAAGGACAAGGTGACGGAGCTCCCGTAAATATTATTTAAATACCTCAAACAAGCTATTTGCCTCAGCTTACCCGCTATTTATACCATCTAATGTTTACCGAAGCCGATTGTATATTATTTAAACTGTATAAATATCTTCGTAAAGCTTCAGAATCATATTTGCTGTTTATGTAACAGCAGGAAAAAGTTATTAAAAAAATATGAATAAGTACTTTATATTATTCAGACAAAACAATTGTTGATTATCTTTGAAGATTCGACAAACGTAGGTATTTATATTTGGTTATTTTGTTTTCGGCTTCGGTAAAATTATTTTAATAATCCTATAGATCATACAAATCACAAGATTGCTTTATATTCCTGTCATCATGTTTGTGTTTACGCTAGTCTTCATCCTACTAATATTATTAATGCGAAAGTTTGTGAGACATTTTGTCCTGGGAAAATTAAAGATCATCTAGGAACGCGGGTGAAACTGCGAGGAGCCACTAGTGAATTATATGCAAGAAAAGAAAAGCAAGTCCATAACCAGAATCTACATCTACTGACATCTCATGTTAATTTTATGTTTTGTCTTTAACCTTTGAACATAACTAGAGGAATATCTCGATTCGCTATTAAAATCATTGCAATTCTCTGCTTTCTTAAACCGGGTAAATTTAAAAAGTATATTTCTAAAATAAATTTTATTTCTTCAGGTAAAAATATCACGCGCCCAGCGAGACATCGACGCAGTGCACTGACCGCGTCGCCACATGGAGATTAAACTACTTATTTAACAAAAAGCGTATTTCGTTTGAACGATATAGTTAGTTGTTATATCGCGATGTAAACGACATAACATTTTATATTTCAGTATTATAATAGTAACACGTTAATATTATTACGGCTGGTTTACAAATTATAAACAAAACATTCTCGTGAATATAATTGAGTGATAAGATATTAAATGTATTCGGAAAGATATTCCGGTTTGTGACTGAGGCCCACGATTTGCCTTTATCATTGTATGCGGCACCAATTATACACGTCGAGCGTAGAATATAAGTAAGTTTTTCAAACGAATATATTTTTATGATATGTAATGAAAATTTTGATTAATCTTTTATAATGATGTCGCCTTAGCAGCTAGTGCAATGATTTTATTGTGACTACGTGAAATCTATCAGATTATTATTATATAGAGTATCGATCGGTTATATCCAATATAAAATATATTTTAATTATATTTGTAGCCTGGACGGCACGTCCCAATCGGTGAATTTATGTGCCCTCGTAATAGTATACAAAAGCGTTTATATTTTACAATATGATAGAGATTAAACTGTGGGGTGGACCAATAAAATAAATCCAACTTCGGTGGGTGCCTTCGCGAGTACCTTAGTAGAAACTACACATATCCTTCGCATCACGCGCCGAGCCGTGCTGTTTATTATAAATTCATCCACATCTATATAAATTTCGACTTCGAAACATTCCAAAGAATATTTCCTTATTCTATTTCTATATATAAGCATTCCTATGAATCATCACTTTTGAATGTTATGTGTAAAACACAATGTTTATTGATAAATTATCTTCATTATTATTTCTGAGCTCGATATTAGTGGAAATTCAATTAAAACTTCAACAAAAAGCAATAAGTCATCGTGAAGCCTTCGTTGTAAATACGATATAATATTAATTATTATTATAATATTAAGCACGAGTTTGTGCCAAAATTGTACCTTTAGATTTGTGGCAAAAGTGCGCGGTTTAGATAATTTCTTATGTTATGGCAGCTACACAACAATCGGTCACAATACTGAGTAGCCTTTATCCAATCGTAATGTACCTATAGCAACATTAGCAACACGTGCGATGCGACCAACACGACCAACGTTCCGTACGGACTAATCGGTAGCTATTTTTGGTTTGTTAACTTCTCATGGCACCAAGTTTATTGTACATAATGTAGTTAGTAAAATCCTTATTATCGTGTTAAGGTTTTTTTGTACACCTGTTTATATATGTAAATGTTTATTTAAAGATAAAATTATATCGAGAGTTTACATAATGAATAAAGGGGAGCGAGGCCTATTCGGAGATAGAATTAGTTTAGTTCCTGAGAATTAGATAGCATTCTCAGTATTCACCCAACGATAGTCAATTAGAAACAGATTGAGATTTATTTGTAGAATTGAGGTTTTAATTATTTTAACTGGCTAGATTGTACATAACTACACGCGAACAACATAAGACGTGCATAGCTTTGATTGATATTAAACAATCTTAATCGGAATAGTTATAATTACCTACACAAATTACCTTCTTATATTGTTATTAACAATAGTGATTGTACTTCATCTACTTGAAAAAGTAAATAAATATAATAACAATCTACCTGATCTTTTATTTTTCCTCCTAACATATAGATATTATATTTGATATAATAGGTCCGAGAAGTTATATTTCAATTGCTGATGATGCAAAAAGAAATAAATGGCGGAATACAAAGGCTAATGCATGGAGTGTGGGCACTAGTAGGCAGATTTATTTCCTTTGTCTGAGGCAAAAAAATATTTTTTCCCTGTTATCCGCCTGTAAGGACAACGAGAATTTTCTATTTCTAATGGCTTAATTAAAATTAAAACACATGATTACGTACACGTATGTTTACGTAATTCAAGTTATTTTCGCGATTTGGGTGTACGTAAAAACAAAACATTATTGTAAAGTTTAAAGTTCCCCCCATTTTGACATTAATAAAGCAATTCTGTATAGTTTTCTATATAGTCTATTAAGAGAAAAAAAAAATAAGTGATAACTAATATTGTGATTGTTTCTGATTTTTCCCTTTAGTTTGCATTAGTTAACATAACGGGGTTATGGAGGTAGAGGTGAGGATCTTCCTAGTCTGTATACTCGGGGAGTCAGTGGCGGATTTACCATTTTGCCGCCAGTAGGCTATTCAATTTTTGCCGCCCCTACTGACCTTTGAAATTGAATACGCTAGCTTAGTTCACAATCATATGAATTAGACCACTCGTTATTTTTGGAAACAAAAAAAAATAGTAGTAGGATAAAACCCGTCACAAAAGGACGAGAATATAACAAGAATTAAAGGAAAAATAAATTACGGGCGATCCGAGCTCGTCGATCGGGGAGGGGGGGGTGAGCATTAAGGGTAAAAAACGGTTTGTCTCGATTTCCGGCAAAACTACAAGTCCTATAGAAAAAAAAATTAATCACTTAGTTGTAGGTAATAAAGGGATCTACAACTTTTGTATGTAAAATTTTTTCACATTACCTCAAAAGTTCTTCACGAAATTTGGTGAAAACTTACCTTTGTATGTCCTAAAGTCACTGTAATTTTTTTGATTTGAAATATTTATTTTTTCGCCTTATTTTGACTAAATATTGAAAAAACAGCCTAATTTTCAATCGAAAAATCTCATGACAAAACATCAGCTTTTAACAACTATTTTCGCATGTTTCTTGCAATATTTATCTTTTGTAGATTTGTAATTTTTTTATACATATATCAATGTTACATAGAATCTTACGTTTTTCAAGTAATTATGTGTGAATTTTACTAAATAGCTCAATATTTTACATAGTGAAAGTACAAAAATCGGTTTCGATTTTATGCATTTTCTGAGAACATTTACCATAGTAATGTATATATTTTTTTACATTATCAGGAAGAAGAGATATCAACGAACAATAAACTCGCTGACTTTTTACAAAAAGCTGAAATTTTGACGTGAGATTTTTCGATTAAAAATTTGGATATTTTTTCGATATTTAGTCAAAATAAGATTTCAAATCAAAAAATTACAGTGTTTTTAAGACATACCAAATTTCGTGAAAAAATAATTTTTTTTGGATAAGATAAAAATAAAAAACCAAAAACTTGATTATTTGAACTTTTCACATAAATTTTGAGTTAATGTTGTGGCGGCATCCTTGTCTATTAAGACGTTGTACCTCACCGCGTTCGAGGACATTGTATGGACGCGGTGAGGAAACCCTTGCAGGCGCCCTACACCGGTCCATACAATGTTCTCGAACGCGGTGATAAATATTTCAAAATTTATGTTAAAGGGAAACCTGTAACCGTTTCTATAGATAGGTTGAAACCAGCCTATTTGTTGAACAGTTCGACACCACAAGAAGTGACCATACAGGTACCAGCGGACACTGTGAAACCACCTACGTCTCAACCCCATACGACACGATCTGGACGTCGTGTACATTTTCCCGATTATTTTCGACCTTAAAGGTCTCCAGGGGGGCTGATGTGGCGGCATCCTTGTCTATTGAGACTGCGCGCTTGCCTCTGGGCTGCGCGCGCCGCTAGTGTTTTGTTATCTGTTTACTTTGTTACCGGTCGACACTGTTTTTATATTACTATTCTTCTATGTGAGTTTTTAACCGACTTCCCAAAAAGAAGGAGGAGGTTCTCAATTCGGCCGGTATATATTTTTTTTTTTCTATGTATGTACATCGATTACGTCGCGGTTAATGGACCGATTCGCGTGATTCTTTTTTGTTCGACGCGAAATAGCTGCCAGATGGTCCCATGAAAATTTCTTTCAGTGTGGTTTAGTAGTTTTTATTTTATAAGCATTATTGTTATTTGGACGATGTCATTTTGACGATACTTTGTATATTAGTATGTCGATAACTTTAACATTTCTAATCCGATTTGCGTAATTCTTTTTTTGTTCGTTAGGGTACATATTAAAGTTGGTACCCTGGTCATCTAGTCAGCATATGATGATGGGATCCCAAGGAAATCGAGAAGAACACTCAAATTATAAGCATCTAACTGTTACGTTTCAGTCAATATCATACAGTTTGTTCAATTATTTGCGTTTGATCATGATTTCCTATGGATGAGCTGATGATGGAAGGTACAACTCCTCAAAGGATAGAAGTTTAGAGAAAATTCTTTCAAAATTATACGTACATATGGATAGAGAATAGTATTCCTTGAAGCTATTAGGTTGACCTTGAAGGTTAATCTCATTAACGTTTAGGTTTAATAGTGTTCTGTGATTGTTAAATAAATAATAAGCCTACCCATACTTAAATCACTAAAAAGCAAAAAATATAATGGAGTTGGTGACGCGCCCGTTGTTCACTTGTGCCGTGATATCGTTCACTCCACACAGTCTACTCTCGGCAAGCGGCGCGCGCGGTTGTCACTAAACCATCGCGCGTTCCTACCTCATATACTGCGGTTATATACTGGGGTTATGTATTGTGTTATATACTGGGTTTATGAATGTACTGTGTTTTATACTGGGGTTATGTACTGTCGTATATACTGGGTTTATGTATGTACTGTGTTATATACTGGGTTTATGTATGTACGGTAACCAGATAGCTGATATACTACATATACTACTTTTAAATACATACGTATATAGATATTTACATCCAGACACAGGACAAACAGACATATTCATGCATACAAATGTTTGTCCTGGGTGGGAATCGAACCCACGACCCGCGGCTTGAAAGTCAAAAATGTATGTATGTAATTATTATAGTATTATGTATGTAATGTGTTATATATTGGGGTTATGTACTGTTATATACTGGGGTTATGTACTGTTTTATATACTGGGGTTATGTACTGTGTTATATACTGGGGTTATGTATTGTGTTCTATACTGGGGTTATGTCACCTTTTTCCAAGCAAGAGTTTAATGAAATACCGTTTCTATCCTTGGCTGAAGCATCAAAAACTGGGCGTATCTTGGTAGTCAAACTAGACTCCTTAATAAGTACTGTTATATACTGGGTTTATGTATGTACTGTGTTATATAATGGGGTTATGTATTGTGTTATATACTGGGTTTATGTATGTACTGTGTTATATACTGGGGTTATGTACTGTGTTATATACTGGGGTTATGTACTGTTATATACTGGGTTTATGTATGTACTGTGTTATATACTAGGGTTATGTATTGTGTTATATACTGGGTTTATGTATGTACTGTGTTATATACTGGGGTTATGTACTGTGTTATATACTGGGGTTATGTACTGTGTTATATACTGGGGTTATGTACTGTGTTATATACTGTGTTATATACTGGGGTTATGTACTGTGTTATATACTGGGGTTATGTACTGTGTTATATACTGGGGTTATGTATTGTGTTATATACTGGGGTTATGTACTGTGTTATATACTGGGGTTATGTATTGTGTTATATACTGGGGTTATGTACTGTTATATACTGGGGTTATGTACTGTGTTATATACTGGGGTTATGTATTGTGTTATATACTGGGTTTATGTATGTACTGTGTTATATACTGGGGTTATGTACTGTGTTATATACTGGGGTTATGTACTGTGTTATATACTGGGGTTATGTACTGTGTTATATACTGGGGTTATGTACTGTGTTATATACTGGGGTTATGTATTGTGTTATATACTGGGGTTATGTACTGTTATATACTGGGTTTATGTATGTACTGTGTTATATAATGGGGTTATGTATTGTGTTATATACTGGGTTTATGTATGTACTGTGTTATATACTGGGGTTATGTACTGTGTTATATACTGGGGTTATGTACTGTTATATACTGGGTTTATGTACTGTTTTATATACTGGGGTTATGTACTGTGTTATATACTGGGGTTATGTACTGTTATATACTGGGTTTATGTATGTACTGTGTTATATACTGGGGTTATGTATTGTGTTATATACTGGGTTTATGTATGTACTGTGTTATATACTGGGGTTTTGTACTGTGTTATATACTGGGGTTATGTACTGTGTTATATACTGGGGTTATGTACTGTGTTATATACTGGGGTTATGTATTGTGTTATATACTGGGGTTATGTACTGTTATATACTGGGTTTATGTATGTACTGTGTTATATAATGGGGTTATGTATTGTGTTATATACTGGGTTTATGTATGTACTGTGTTATATACTGGGGTTATGTACTGTGTTATATACTGAGGTTATGTACTGTTATATACTGGGTTTATGTATGTACTGTGTTATATACTGGGGTTATGTATTGTGTTATATACTGGGTTTATGTATGTACTGTGTTATATACTGGGGTTATGTACTGTGTTATATACTGGGGTTATGTACTGTGTTATATACAGGGGTTATGTACTGTGTTATATACTGGGGTTATGTACTGTGTTATATACTGGGGTTATGTAATGTGTTATATACTGGGGTTATGTACTGTGTTATATACTGGGGTTATGTACTGTGTTATATACTGGGGTTATGTACTGTGTTATATACTGGGGTTATGTATTGTGTTATATACTGGGGTTATGTCACCTTTTTCCAAGCAAGAGTTTAATGAAATACCGTTTCTATCCTTGGCTGAAGCATCAAAAACTGGGCGTATCTTGGTAGTCAAACTAGACTCCTTAATAAGTACTGTTATATACTGGGTTTATGTATGTACTGTGTTATATAATGGGGTTATGTATTGTGTTATATACTGGGTTTATGTATGTACTGTGTTATATACTGGGGTTATGTACTGTGTTATATACTGGGGTTATGTACTGTTATATACTGGGTTTATGTATGTACTGTGTTATATACTGGGGTTATGTATTGTGTTATATACTGGGTTTATGTATGTACTGTGTTATATACTGGGGTTATGTACTGTGTTATATACTGGGGTTATGTACTGTGTTATATACTGGGGTTATGTATTGTGTTATATACTGGGGTTATGTACTGTGTTATATACTGGGGTTATGTATTGTGTTATATACTGGTGAAGGGAAAGACATTATTTCATATTAGATTTAAAGGTTATTTAGTTTCTTCAAGACAACATACGTAATTTAAATTTAAAAGGTACAATTGCTTGGACAGGATGATTATTATACCACATTGCAGAGAGCGAATTATTAAATATTCAAATTAATATATTAATAAATTTAACCTTCAACTTACTCGTACTCAGATTAAGAGTTCTTGACCCGTTTAGTGTGGCTACTTACAGGAGAATGCCCCATTGCAGTGTAATTTGATGTTTTTATACGGTTTGAAATGACGAATGGCTTGAACGCATGAACTTAGGAACGAATCCAGTGTTACCAACCGATACAAAAACATAGATTATGCTACTACAAAATAATTCACCTTACAGCTCGGCCATCCTGCTTGGAGCAAGTCTCATTGCTCAATAAAATTAAAAAAAAAATAAATGACAGTACAACATAATTTACGCACTTTAAATTACAACTAGTATTTACAAAATAAATAGGTGTAACTAATCAATAAAGAACTTCAAATCATGTATGAAATCTTCCCTTGTTTTTTTTAAACATATTTTTTTAAGCACATATTTACGCATCTAACTCTGACGCTATCAGAATTGACCTATGCTGATATTGTTTTAATAATGCCTAAATTTTGAAAATGACTCTTAGACGAGAACTTCACTTCTCTTATTATTTAGTGTATCAAAATTTGAACACTCGAATGTTTTAATAATAATGGCATATTTCTTCATTAAACTTAAACGTGTGATAAGGTACACTAATATACACTTATTTACAACTTTATTTTTTTTTTATTTATTTCATTATTTAGAAGAGTTAATATTTGATTAATGGCATTTATGATTTATTTTTATTGTTTCATATATGACTACAATTTTTTTTTGTTTACGTGCATTTTGCCATGCCTAACATAATGCATAATAAACATGGGTTTTAATAAATACCCATGGAACTAACAAGGAAATTAGATTTATACCAAAACGGAATAGAAGAAGTGTAATTGGGGTAAAAAAAAGACAAGATAGGGTAAGATTAGAAAATATTAAAAAGATAACTACAAAATGGCAATGGACATACGTTACCAAGAGAGTTATTGTTTGAGTGGAAATCTTTATAGCAGGTCTACGTCGCAGGGCAAGCTGGGGAAAAAGTTTGGTAAATTAATTAAGTCTTTAATTAGTTAATCCTTTAAATTAGTTAAGTCTTTTAATCCATTCAGTAAGCCAAGTCATTAAATAAGTGAAGTCATTAAATAAGTGAAGTCATTAAATAAGCGAAGTCATTAAATTAGTCAAGTCATTAAATGAGTCAAGTTATTAAATTAGTCAAGTCATTAAATTAGTCAAGTCATTAAATTAGGCAAGTCATTAAATTAGGCAAGTCATTAAATTAGTCAAGTCATTAAATTAGTCAAGTCATTAAATTAGTCAAGTCATTAAATTAGTCAAGTTATTAAATTAGTCAAGTCATTAAATATGCGAAGTCATTAAATATGTGCAGTCATTAAATATGTGAAGTCATTAAATATGTGAAGTCATTAAATACGTGAAGTCATTAAATACGTGAAGTCATTAAATATGTGAAGTCATTAAATGTGTGAAGTCATTAAATTAGTGAAGTCATTAAATTAGTGAAGTCATTAAATTAGTTAAGTCATTAAATAAGTTAATATTTTATTTTAACATATTTTATTTTCTTTTCTTTTCACATTTTATTTTATCATATTTTTTTTTCTTTTCTTTTCATATTTCTCTTTATCATATTTTTTTTGTTTTTTTTTTGTTCTTCTCATTTTTTTCCATCATAATTTTTTGTTTATATATCATATTTTTTTTATTTTATTTTATAAGATCTTATTTTATTTTATCTTATACAGGAATATTTAAATTCAGTTTATATTTAAGGTGGTATATAAATTATAATAATGTAAATTAATAACGTTTTTTTTTAGAATTTTTTTTTGGTCTGACTGTAAAATGTATGACATCTTCAAATAACCCATATTTATGCAATAAATGAATTTGAATAATGGTTACATTAACTTTAATTTCAAACAATACAAGATGAAGAAGCTTAGAGTACAGAAAGAACATTATTTAGAGTTTTGTTACAATTGAAACGTTTGTGACCTTCTAGAATTATCTTATATATTCTTGTTAAGAGTTATTAATCGGTCGAACATGTACATTTGCACGACCATGGTTATTAGGTTGGATTATTAAATAATTATTGCCGCGAAATCTCTCCGCTTAGGCATATTTTATATTATGTATGCGCTTGTGGATTTGCCTGTACTGTAGACAGACTCCCATCCACTCCCTCGCAAGTTAATCGATGATCATTACATTATGTTCGTTGCTGCTTGCTGCTTCTAGGTTTGGCTTGGAATTAACAGCGTTAGTGTTTAAATTACTACAGTTAGAATATTTATAATAAGGGGAAAGTCTATAATCAGGTAGTGCCATATTTAACCGAATTAAATATTAAGTATTTGAGAATTGTGAAATTATAAATGTGCAGATCATATTTGGTAGAAATTTACTCTGACCAAATATGCCAAAGGATAGCTAATAAATCCAGAGAGTTGCCCTGGCAAGTTATGAGCTCCCTCCGCCCAAAGATAAAATCACATCACTAGTTTAAAGGTTAGGTAAGGTTAGGTTTTACAACTATTTGTGGTTTGTAATAAAAAAATGTCTGTTCATGTACAAACATATCCCCAGAGGGTAGCTCTGGCTCGATATGTCCATCAAAAGATAATCTATACATCCAGGGAGTAGCCCTGGCAAATGTATAAGTATCCCTCGCCCTTGAACAGACTAACCACACTTCAAAAACATATATAAAATAACCTTTTAGTTAAATTTAGCACTGTTAGCGTAATAATTTATGAACTAAACATATCCTCAGAGAATTGCTCTGCCATGATATGTCTTCCAAAAGATAACCTATACACCCAGGGAGTAACCCTGGCAAATGTATAAGTATCCCTTGCCCAAATTATTATTCGTATCTTAGTGCGTTCTCGTCACATCCGTCTTTATGTTTCAACGGATATTATACACATAAACAAATAATTTTATATTTGAAACACTGAAGTTTTCCTGTAAATTGATAAATCACATGATAAAAAAAATTAAAGTTAATTAGTAATGAAAGTGAGAAAAAAATAAAAAGAGTGGACGGGTGTAACGGATATTTAAAATATCCGCTGATCCCAATTCTGAATTGAAGGGAAAGACATTATTTCATATTAGATTTAAAGGTTATTTAGTTTCTTCAAGACAACATACGTAATTTAAATTTAAAAGGTACAATTGCTTGGACAGGATGATTATTATACCACATTGCAGAGAGCGAATTATTAAATATTCAAATTAATATATTAATAAATTTAACCTTCAACTTACTCGTACTCAGATTAAGAGTTCTTGACCCGTTTAGTGTGGCTACTTACAGGAGAATGCCCCATTGCAGTGTAATTTGATGTTTTTATACGGTTTGAAATGACGAATGGCTTGAACGCATGAACTTAGGAACGAATCCAGTGTTACCAACCGATACAAAAACATAGATTATGCTACTACAAAATAATTCACCTTACATGTATGTACTGTGTTATATACTGGGGTTATGTACTGTGTTATATACTGGGGTTATGTACTGTGTTATATACTGGGGTTATGTACTGTGTTATATACTGGGGTTATGTACTGTGTTATATACTGGGGTTATGTATTGTGTTATATACTGGGGTTATGTACTGTTATATACTGGGTTTATGTATGTACTGTTATATACTGGGGTTATGTATTGTGTTATATACTGGGTTTATGTATGTACTGTGTTATATACTGGGGTTATGTACTGTGTTATATACTGGGGTTATGTACTGTGTTATATACTGGGGTTATGTACTGTGTTATATACTGGGGTTATGTATTGTGTTATATACTGGGGTTATGTACTGTTATATACTGGGTTTATGTGTGTACTGTGTTATATAATGGGGTTATGTATTGTGTTATATACTGGGTTTATGTATGTACTGTGTTATATACTGGGGTTATGTACTGTGTTATATACTGGGTTTATGTATGTACTGTGTTATATACTGGGGTTATGTACTGTGTTATATACTGGGGTTATGTACTGTGTTATATACTGGGGTTATGTACTGTGTTATATACTGGGGTTATGTAATGTGTTATATACTGGGGTTATGTACTGTGTTATATACTGGGGTTATGTACTGTGTTATATACTGGGGTTATGTACTGTGTTATATACTGGGGTTATGTATTGTGTTATATACTGGGGTTATGTCACCTTTTTCCAAGCAAGAGTTTAATGAAATACCGTTTCTATCCTTGGCTGAAGCATCAAAAACTGGGCGTATCTTGGGTAGTCAAACTAGACTCCTTAATAAGTACTGTTATATACTGGGTTTATGTATGTACTGTGTTATATAATGGGGTTATGTATTGTGTTATATACTGGGTTTATGTATGTACTGTGTTATATACTGGGGTTATGTACTGTGTTATATACTGGGGGTATGTACTGTTATATACTGGGTTTATGTATGTACTGTGTTATATACTGGGGTTATGTACTGTGTTATATACTGGGGTTATGTACTGTGTTATATACTGGGGTTATGTATTGTGTTATATACTGGGGTTATGTACTGTGTTATATACTGGAGTTATGTACTGTGTTATATACTGGGGTTATGTACTGTTATATACTGGGTTTATGTATTGTGTTATATACTGGGGTTATGTATTGTGTTATATACTGGGGTTATGTACTGTGTTATATACTGGGGTTATGTATTGTGTTATATACTGGGGTTATGTACTGTTATATACTGGGTTTATGTATGTACTGTGTTATATAATGGGGTTATGTATTGTGTTATATACTGGGTTTATGTATGTACTGTGTTATATACTGGGGTTATGTACTGTGTTATATACTGGGGTTATGTACTGTGTTATATACTGGGGTTATGTACTGTGTTATATACTGGGGTTATGTACTGTGTTATATACTGGGGTTATGTACTGTGTTATATACTGGGGTTATGTATTGTGTTATATACTGGGGTTATGTACTGTTATATACTGGGTTTATGTATGTACTGTGTTATATAATGGGGTTATGTATTGTGTTATATACTGGGTTTATGTATGTACTGTGTTATATACTGGGGTTATGTACTGTGTTATATACTGGGGTTATGTACTGTGTTATATACTGGGGTTATGTACTGTTATATACTGGGTTTATGTACTGTTTTATATACTGGGGTTATGTACTGTGTTATATACTGGGGTTATGTACTGTTATATACTGGGTTTATGTATGTACTGTGTTATATAATGGGGTTATGTATTGTGTTATATACTGGGTTTATGTATGTACTGTGTTATATACTGGAGTTATGTACTGTGTTATATACTGGGGTTATGAACTGTTATATACTGGGGTTATGTACTGTGTTATATACTGGGGTTATGTACTGTGTTATATACTGGGGTTATGTATTGTGTTATATACTGGGGTTATGTACTGTTATATACTGGGTTTATGTATGTACTGTGTTATATAATGGGGTTATGTATTGTGTTATATACTGGGTTTATGTATGTACTGTGTTATATACTGGGGTTATGTACTGTGTTATATACTGGGTTTATGTATGTACTGTGTTATATACTGGGGTTATGTACTGTGTTATATACTGGGGTTATGTACTGTGTTATATACTGGGGTTATGTACTGTGTTATATACTGGGGTTATGTACTGTGTTATATACTGGGGTTATGTAATGTGTTATATACTGGGGTTATGTACTGTGTTATATACTGGGGTTATGTACTGTGTTATATACTGGGGTTATGTATTGTGTTATATACTGGGGTTATGTCACCTTTTTCCAAGCAAGAGTTTAATGAAATACCGTTTCTATCCTTGGCTGAAGCATCAAAAACTGGGCGTATCTTGGTAGTCAAACTAGACTCCTTAATAAGTACTGTTATATACTGGGTTTATGTATGTACTGTGTTATATAATGGGGTTATGTATTGTGTTATATACTGGGTTTATGTATGTACTGTGTTATATACTGGGGTTATGTACTGTGTTATATACTGGGGTTATGTACTGTTATATACTGGGTTTATGTATGTACTGTGTTATATACTGGGGTTATGTATTGTGTTATATACTGGGTTTATGTATGTACTGTGTTATATACTGGGGTTATGTACTGTGTTATATACTGGGTTTATGTATTGTGTTATATACTGGGGTTATGTACTGTGTTATATACTGGGGTTATGTACTGTTATATACTGGGTTTATGTATTGTGTTATATACTGGGGTTATGTATTGTGTTATATACTGGGGTTATGTACTGTGTTATATACTGGGGTTATGTATTGTGTTATATACTGGGGTTATGTATTGTGTTATATACTGGGGTTATGTATGTATTGTGTTATATACTGGGGTTATGTATTGTGTTATATACTGGGGTTATGTATTGTGTTATATACTGGGTTTATGTATGTACTGTGTTATATACTGGGGTTATGTACTGTGTTATATACTGGGGTTATGTACTGTGTTATATACTGGGGTTATGTACTGTGTTATATACTGGGGTTATGTACTGTGTTATATACTGGGGTTATGTATTGTGTTATATACTGGGGTTATGTACTGTTATATACTGGGTTTATGTATGTACTGTGTTATATAATGGGGTTATGTATTGTGTTATAAACTGGGTTTATGTATGTACTGTGTTATATACTGGGGTTATGTACTGTGTTATATACTGGGGTTATGTACTGTTATATACTGGGTTTATGTACTGTTTTATATACTGGGGTTATGTACTGTGTTATATACTGGGGTTATGTATTGTGTTATATACTGGGGTTATGTACTGTTATATACTGGGTTTATGTATGTACTGTGTTATATAATGGGGTTATGTATTGTGTTATATACTGGGTTTATGTATGTACTGTGTTATATACTGGGGTCATGTACTGTGTTATATACTGGGGTTATGTACTGTTATATACTGGGTTTATGTACTGTTTTATATACTGGGGTTATGTACTGTGTTATATACTGGGGTTATGTACTGTTATATACTGGGTTTATGTATGTACTGTGTTATATACTGGGTTTATGTATGTACTGTGTTATATAATGGGGTTATGTATTGTGTTATATACTGGGTTTATGTATGTACTGTGTTATATACTGGGGTTATGTACTGTGTTATATACTGGGGTTATGTACTGTGTTATATACTGGGGTTATGTACTGTGTTATATACTGGGGTTATGTATTGTGTTATATACTGGGGTTATGTACTGTGTTATATACTGGGGTTATGTATTGTGTTATATAATGGGGTTATGTTTTGTGTTATATACTGGGTTTATGTATGTACTGTGTTATATACTGGGGTTATGTACTGTGTTATATACTGGGGTTATGTACTGTGTTATATACTGGGGTTATGTACTGTGTTATATACTGGGGTTATGTACTGTGTTATATACTGGGGTTATGTATTGTGTTATATACTGGGGTTATGTACTGTTATATACTGGGTTTATGTATGTACTGTGTTATATAATGGGGTTATGTATTGTGTTATATACTGGGTTTATGTATGTACTGTGTTATATACTGGGGTTATGTACTGTGTTATATACTGGGGTTATGTACTGTGTTATATACTGTTATATACTGGGTTTATATACTGTTTTATATACTGGGGTTATGTACTGTGTTATATACTGGGGTTATGTACTGTTATATACTGGGGTTATGTACTGTTATATACTGGGGTTATGTACTGTGTTATATACTGGGGTTATGTACTGTGTTATATACTGGGGTTATGTATTGTGTTATATACTGGGGTTATGTATTGTGTTATATACTGGGTTTATGTATGTACTGTGTTATATACTGGGGTTATGTACTGTGTTATATACTGGGGTTATGTACTGTGTTATATACTGGGGTTATGTACTGTGTTATATACTGGGTTTATGTATTGTGTTATATACTGGGTTTATGTATGTACTGTGTTATATACTGGGGTTATGTACTGTGTTATATACTGGGGTTATGTACTGTGTTATATACTGGGGTTATGTACTGTGTTATATACTGGGGTTATGTACTGTGTTATATACTGGGGTTATGTAATGTGTTATATACTGGGGTTATGTACTGTGTTATATACTGGGGTTATGTACTGTGTTATATACTGGGGTTATTTACTGTGTTATATACTGGGGTTATGTATTGTGTTATATACTGGGGTTATGTATTGAATAGAATAGAATAGAATAGAATAGAATAGAATAGAATTTATTTGCTAAAAGTATGGTTACATTAAGGTTACAAAAGATTTATAAGTATTGTTCATGCATACTTCACCATTAACATGGCATGCAAATCTTAATTATTTATATAGTTACATAGTTAAAAAAAATAAAAAATGTCAAACATTGTACAATAATAATAGAAATAAAAATCAATTAATAAAGTAACAATGTCATTCAAATATCTATAAATTGCAAATCAAATAAATCATTAAAATCATAAATACCATAACAAACAAAATCAAATTAAATCATATAACAATAAATAAAATCATTTCAAAAAGTCGTGCAATTTATAAAAACATTTTTCAATCAACCATGTGTACAATTTAATTTTAAACTGCCTTATTGGAAGTTCTCGAATTTCCTTTGGAATAGCATTAAAAACTTTGGCACACATAAAACTAGAATTTTTCATATAGAGAGCAGTTTTACAAGGCGGTAGAAGTATTCTCGTGGGATCTCTATTTTTTATTCTGGAATGGATTTGATCCTTATATCTATTAAACAGTTTATTGTGCTCTTTAACAAAAACCCCTGTTTGCAGAATGTAAATACACACTAAAGGTAAAACATTAACTTTTTTGAAAAGTGGCCTACATGACTCCAATGGGCCTGCTCCACATATCGCTCTAATACATTTTTTTTGGACAATAAAAGCTTTATTTATGTTAGTTGAGTTACCCCAGAGAAAAAGCCCGTACCTTAGAACTGATGCAACAAAACCATGATAGGCAATCAAAGCAGTATCCTGCGTTGATATACATCTTAGGCGCTTTAATGCAAACACAAACTTGTTTAGTTTTTTACAAACATAGTCAATTTGAGACTTCCAGTTACAGTGCTCATCCAAATAGAAGCCCAGAAATTTGTATTCTCTAACATGTTCAATTTTTTCCGCGTTACATACTATATTAAGACATTGTTTATCATTGTTTGATTTGTAGTTATGAAAATTCATATATTTAGTTTTAGATAAGTTAATACATAGTTTGTTTGCATTCAACCATTTTTGAATAGAATCTACAGCAGAATTCACGGTTCGTTCATGATTTTCAATTTTGCTGGATACAACCAAGGATATATCATCAGCAAATAAGATACATTGGTGGTCTGTAGCAGTAGGTAAATCATTTATGTAAATAATAAATAATAATGGTCCCAAAATACTTCCTTGTGGGACACCAACAACATTATCTCTGTATGATGGTTTTATTGTTGTACATTCTAGAGAGTTGTTGATGCTTTTTAACTCCACACATTGTCTTCTATCAGATAGGTAACTTTCAATCCATTTAAGAGGGTTACCTCTAATACCATACTTCTCACACTTTGTTAATAAGATTCCATGATCTACAACGTCAAATGCTTTGCTCATATCAAAAAATACAACTGAAACTGGAATGCCTTTATCAACACTTTCAGTGACTTTGCGCATCAATGAAAAAGCTGCTAGAGAGGTACATTTATTTTTTTGGAAACCGTTTTGTTCTTCGGCTATTATATTATGTTTATTTAAAAAATCAACAATTCTACGATGCATCACTTTTTCAAATAATTTAGCAAAAACAGGTATGAGCGTGATAGGACGATAATTACTAAGTTCCTGTTTGTTTTCTTTCTTATGAAGCGGTTTTACTATGGATATTTTTAGTCTTTCTGGAAAAACTCCTTCTGACAGAGACATATTTACTATAGTGGGATTAATAATTCGAGTCACAAAAATGACAAGTGCAACTGTCACTGATACAAAAAAGGGTGACCCGCTACAATAGTGATGACCGGCAGTTTTGTTCTTTCAGTAGCCGATACATAAATCTAGTCGAAAATCCCAATATTTCATTTTTTTAAACTAAACTTGAATTTAATTGAAACCAAAATTAAATAAATAAAATCGAATAAATGTTATTAATTTAATTAACCTAACATAGGCTAATCATCCAATTCATGTTTAATTAAAAAAAAATGAATAAATGTACGAATAAATATAATTTATTTGTCCAGTACCCGTAAAAATAGTCGCTTCCAAAACAAAATGACAAGAGATGACCATAGTTCTTCCAATAGCCAAAAACAAATAATATACATAAGAGTATTTTATGTAATATTTAATTACCTACCGTGTATGTTTTCTGTTTTATTACCATAAATTACATATTTTTATTTATATAAAGGCAATCTGACATTGAATAAAAAAAAAGGAAACTAGTCGAGTTTCCTTTATCCTTAGCCGACTTTTAGTTGTAAAAACTCGAATCTACCACAACACTATTTATTTGGGACTAAAAACCTGCAACACTTGAAATGTCATTTCTCTGCCTACAATGAATAATCGGAGTATACATATTTTAGAACTGGAGCTATGGCATAAGCCGATTGCTTTATAATTTGCGTCGATATTCCATCAAAACCGGTCGATGTTGTGTTGTTAAGTGATAAAATTACTCCAATTATTTCACTCTCACTTACAGGTTTTAAAAATAAACTTGAACTTGTATTCTCTATTTTGCTTGTATAACATAAATCCTGTTGTGCCTCGGTATTTTTATTTTTCGTTATATCAATAAAATAATTATTAAAAGCATTTGCAATTTCAGTATAATCAGTAAGAATTTTCCCATTTAAATTAATTGATTCGATATTTTCAGTTTGATTTAAGCTACCGATTTTATTTTTTATTATATTCCATGTAGCACGGCTTTTATTTTTGGCAGTTGACAGGATAAAAGAGTTCATATTCATTTGTGATTTATTTATACACTGCCTTAAAACCGAACTATATTTTTGAAGGTGTAATTTAGCATCTTGTGTTTTTAATTTGTAGTATCGGTGTCTTAGAATTCTTTTTTTTCTACATGATTTTTTAATTCCCTTGGTTATCCATTTTGGAGACTTGGGTTTAATAGATATTTTTCTTTTTTTGATCGGAAAACACAAATCATAAAATAACACAAAAATGTCATGAAAGCTTTCAAATGCTTTGTTTACATTTTGCTCCTCTAGTACATTACTCCATGTAAGAGTTTCTAGGTAACTGACAAACTTAACAACGTTTTCTTTGCTGTAATCTCTAGATTTAACAAACCAGTAATTTAATGTATTGGAGTTACAGTTGACTGGAAATGTGAATAACTGACAGGTATTATGATCAGATAGATCAGTTTGATACACTCTGCCAAATCCTTCGCCAATGTTACTAATAACATGGTCAATACAAGTTTTTTGTCTCGTGGGCTCCTGTATACGTAGTTGAAGACCATAATTAGTAACAAGATCTTTCAAACGAGATGAGATACTATTTTCTTTTAATGTGTTTATATTCAGATCTCCTGTTATAATAATTTTTTTATTGTTTCTATGTGTAAGCTTATGCAATAGTATTTCAAACTTATTAAAAAAATCGTTAACATTACTATTTGGAGTTCTATAAATACCGAGGATAAAACAATTTATAGATGGTATTTGGATACCACAGCATTCAAATACTCTTTCCTCTGAAATATCTTTACAAATGGGTAATACCGTAAAGCCTATACCTTTTTTTAGAAATGTGCACACACCACCTCGCTTTTCCTTTTTTCTGGAATAATGTGCCGCTAAAATGTAATTATTTAGGTGCATGTTTGATTCTGAACCTGACTTCACGAACGTTTCCGTTAAACAGATAATATCCATTTCAATTTTTAATGATATTAAATTATCAATCCATAATTCAATGTAACTAAGTTTATTCAAAAGTCCCGCTATATTTTGATGAGCAATGGTCATACTATTTTCATTATTTTGATCGAAAAAACTGCTTTGATGCCACCATACCCTTATTGTCTCTCTTCTTTAAGCTTTGGAAATAATAAGGTATAGTGCCCTTTTTTGGCAAAATCCCTGAGTCACTACGAAAGTCTAAGCAAGCAGTCTCAACTTCAAGTTTTTTAAAATAATAAGGTATAGTGCCTTTTTTATATACTTTTTCATTTTTTATACGCTGTTCCTTCAATTTAAACTTTAAAAATGTATTATTATAGTAGCGTGTGTCTATGATATAGTTAATTTGTTTACACAATTCCCTGAGATATTGTTTTCGAGATACTGCAGTGAAATTATTTATATCTACATATTTACAATTAATATATTGAGAACCTAATATTTTAATGGAATTATTTAATTTACTTTCATTCAGATACTTGTTAAAAAATACACCAATAAATATTATATTACATTTGCTTAAAAACTTTGTAACGCTAGACAACTCGGACAACAATTTAGTTGGATTTTTATCGTTTTCTCCAACACACAATATAATTTGGTCATTCTTATTTATTTCTAGTTTATAGCATGCGCTTAAGATTTCTTCCGATGTTGCAAAAGGTTTAACAGTAGCAGTAATTTCGTAATCTTCATATTTATATTTAGAGTAAAATCGTGTGTAAATTAGTTCGGATGCTAGTCCTCTACACTGCTGACTTCCAAAAATTATGATACGAGGTTTTTTACTTTTCTTCGCACCGTCGACGAGCGATAAACTGTCTGTCTTATTTTTTGAAGAACTGCTCAATTTTCCGTCTTCTTGTGTTTTATCACAGAAATATTATTTAAGCCGTTTACTATACCGCCATCTAGCGGAGAATTTGTATTTGTTGATTCAATGTAGGTATTGGCAGACTTTACACTAGTAGCGCCATCTAGTGAGCTCTTGTCCATCTTGGTCTCTGATGTGTACTGTGTAGTTTTTGCTTCTTTTGATAACCCAAGATCGATTGTACTCGAGTTCAATAGCGTTCTATTGTTTTTTTTCGTTCTAATTCTTTTTTTTGTACTGCATGTTGTGCCAGTACATATGTTCTTTAATTGATTTATTTTGTTTTGTTTCTCATCGAGTTGTTTTTCAAGTGAAATATTTTGTAATATTAAATTATCAATCTCCTTGTTTGCACTTCCCAATTGGCTTTTTAGTGATTTTACTTCTTCCTGTAGTTCGTATAGCCCATTGAATTCAGTGGACAGATCAGGTAAACTTTGAGCCCTTGTATCTGATTGCAGCGATGTAAATGAGTTATCAACCGATTCAACCGAAAGATTTCTGTTTGGCATGCGAAACGTGATATTACTGGGCTCAGTCATCTTTCAATAATTTTAAATAATACAAAAAGATGCCAGTGGGTTGACTCGAACCTGTGACTATTTATTCAAGAGGTGAGGTATACAGTCTCTAGTCCAGCCGATCAATAACTTTTGACGCGAAAGTTCATATCTGTTTCTAATATTGATACTTGAGGATCAGTTATTTTAAAAGCAGAATAACTGTATCTTATTTGTGAACACCCACTTTACACAGTAAATCAAAATATTTTTTTCTGTTCTCAATCTTTGAGTTGTTTTTATCACTTCCTATGCTATTGTTTGTTGTTATTTTTTTTTACCATAATAACTCTTTAATGATGTAATATTAATTTTAGTTAAATATAGTAATATCACTTGTTTTTTATTATGACAGTTGGGTCTTTGCACTTGATCACAATATTTTTGCAGTTCCTTATATTCCGGCTGATTTGAACGTGAATAATATTTGAATGTTATCTTTGCCACTTTATTTTTAATTATTCAACTTTAATTCACTTCACTGCACACTTTAAATATTTATAAAATAAAAAAGATGCGGAGAGGTTGTTTACGTCTCTACTGTCAACCTGAGAGTTGTTGTTGTTATTGTGTTATATACTGGGGTTATGTACTGTTATATACTGGGTTTATGTATGTACTGTGTTATATAATGGGGTTATGTATTGTGTTATATACTGGGTTTATGTATATACTGTGTTATATACTGGGGTTATGTACTGTGTTATATACTGGGGTTATGTACTGTTATATACTGGGTTTATGTACTGTTTTATATACTGGGGTTATGTACTGTGTTATATACTGGGGTTATGTACTGTTATATACTGGGTTTATGTATGTACTGTGTTATATACTGGGGTTATGTATTGTGTTATATACTGGGTTTATGTATGTACTGTGTTATATACTGGGGTTATGTACTGTGTTATATACTGGGGTTATGTACTGTGTTATATACTGGGGTTATGTACTGTGTTATATACTGGGGTTATGTATTGTGTTATATACTGGGGTTATGTACTGTTATATACTGGGTTTATGTATGTACTGTGTTATATAATGGGGTTATGTATTGTGTTATATACTGGGTTTATGTATGTACTGTGTTATATACTGGGGTTATGTACTGTGTTATATACTGGGGTTATGTACTGTTATATACTGGGTTTATGTATGTACTGTGTTATATACTGGGGTTATGTATTGTGTTATATACTGGGGTTATGTACTGTGTTATATACTGGGGTTATGTATTGTGTTATATACTGGGGTTATGTACTGTTATATACTGGGGTTATGTACACTGGGGTTATGTATTGTGTTTTATACTGGGGTTATGTACTGTGTTATATACTGGGGTTATGTACTGTGTTATATACTGGGGTTATGTAGTGTGTTATATACTGGGGTTATGTATTGTGTTATATACTGGGGTTATGTCCTGTGTTATATACTGGGGTTATGTATTGTGTTGTATACTGGGGTTATGTACTGTTATATACTGGGTTTATGTACTGTGTTATATACTAGGGTTATGTACTGGGTTTATGTATGTACTGTGTTATATACTGGGGTTATGTATTGTGTTATATACTGGGTTTATGTATGTACTGTGTTATATAATGGGGTTATGTATTGTGTTATATACTGGGTTTATGTATGTACTGTGTTATATACTGGGGTTATGTACTGTGTTATATACTGGGGTTATGTACTGTGTTATATACTGGGGTTATGTACTGTGTTATATACTGGGGTTATGTACTGTTATATACTGGGGTTATGTACTGTGTTATATACTGGGGTTATGTACTGTGTTATATACTGGGGTTATGTACTGTGTTATATACTGGGGTTATGTATTGTGTTATATACTGTGTTATATACGGGGGCTATGTACTGTGTTATATACTGTGTGTAGCTGAACAAATAATAATTTCATTTCAACAAGGCTGCAAATTGTTTCCTTGATCCGCATTACCCACACCAACTACGCCCACATAAGGAAAAAGAGGAGCAATGACGAAGCTCATGATGTTGAGCCACCATCCTCCACCTCCTCTAGAGCTGTAGCAAACCGTATGTATTCGTTACTAAGTAACGGGTACGCCATCTAGTACCGAGAAACGAAACGTTACTCACGAATACTTAATACTTTTCGTTACTCGCATGTTTCGTATCATGGTTACATACGCTGTTTCAATCACCCAATGTTACGCTGCGTTGATGCGTGTATTGAAACGTTTCTTACTGATCGTTTTGCGCATGCATGCGTATTTTCCGCGAATTAAAAAGGTAATGTAAACATAAGGACGTGAAGCAAAGTGAAAAATGCAGTTTGGCATGTAATGAATATGTATTATTTTTACAAATTGAAATTATGAATGCTGCATCTTATAATAAAATTATAGAAAGAACATGAAAAATATGTTCGCAAACTATTCGTAACGTGATTGGTTAAAAAAATGAAAATATATGTAATTTGTGCGGATATACTTCAAAAATATTTGAACCGATGTGCGCGCATTATGGTGTCAAAATTTCAAATATTCAAAACAAAGTTTTCTTTAACAGAGTATGCAGTAAAAAAAAAAGTATATACTTGTGAAAAAGTGTTTTCATAAAATTTTGCTACTAAAATTTCATAAATTTTATGTAATAGTATGAAATAAACGAAAGTAACGAGTAACGATACGATTGTAACGAGTACTGAATGTATAGTAACGAATAAATACGGGTACGTGATTTTTTCGTTACTTTTACACCTCTAACCTCCTCCATCCGACATGCTGTATTTTTAACCGACTTCCCAAAAAGAAGGAGGAGGTTCTCAATTCAGCCGGTTTTTTTTTTTTTCTATGTATGTACATCGATTACGTCGCGGTTAATGGACCGATTCGCGTGATTCTTTTTTTGTTCGACGCGAAATAGCTGCCAGATGGTCCCATGAAAATTTCTTTCAGTTTGGTTTAGTAGTTTTTATTTTATAAGCATTATTGTTATTTGGACGATGTCATTTTGACGATACTTTGTATATTAGTATGTCGATAACTTTAACATTTCTAATCCGATTTGCGTAATTCTTTTTTTGTTCGTTAGGGTACATATTAAAGTTGGTACCCTGGTCATCTAGTCAGCATATGATGATGGGATCCCAAGGAAATCGAGAAGAACACTCAAATTATAAGCATCTAACTGTTACGTTTCAGTCAATATCATACAGTTTGTTCAATTATTTGCGTTTGATCATGATTTCCTATGGATGAGCTGATGATGGAAGGTACAACTCCTCAAAGGATAGGAGTTTAGAGAAAATTCTTTCAAAATTATACGTACATATGGATAGAGAATAGTATTCCTTGAAGCTATTAGGTTGACCTTGAAGGTTAATCTCATTAACGTTTAGGTTTAATAGTGTTCTGTGATTGTTAAATAAATAATAAGCCTACCCATACTTAAATCACTAAAAAGCAAAAAATAAAAAAAACTACGTTAAAAAAAACCGACTTCCAAAAATACTTCCACATCCACATCCAATAATTCCACAAATAAAGGCTGCCACATGCGTCATGCTTGTGAACAGGTGCTGCTTGTGGGGACTGGTCTGCTCAAGTTTGTTTTTGTTTTTATGAATATTCACTTTATTTTATGTTTTTTTTTTCTTTTATGTCATTCCCTACCACGCAGATATTGTCAGTGAGACTACTTCATTGAAATGTATTTTAATCTAAGTTTATTTTAAAAAGAGTAATTGCTGAGTTTATTGCCGGCTCTTCTCAGCAAAACCAACCTTCCGAACCGAGCGTTAGAGTCTGACTATTCATAAGTGCTTTGCATATTGGCCTATTTGAATAAAAATATTTTTGATTGATTGATTGATACTAAAAAGCAAAAAATAACTAACGCAATTTATAACACTTTCCTCTACTTACCTACTGACTACTTATTCTTTCCGCTTGCTGCTTGGTTTGAAGTCGGTGCCAAGCCATATATGAATAAAAAATAATACTTAAAGAAATAAAATGGTGTAACAAATAAATTTCTACACGATAACCTACTAACTACAAACTTCGTAAATAAATCAGAAATAACGATAAATGACAATGAGAAACAAATGAAAACGACGATGAAATACATAAATGTAATTTACATTCTACAACTATAGTGGTCCTGTAAAGGACCGTTTATTTCTAATATTAATAACTCACAAACCAAGAGCATGCGTCTAAAATTTAGAATTTTAAATGCAAACCGTGCCAAAGGTTTTGTTGACCTTATTAAATCATGGAGAATCTTAACAAAGATCTTTTGTATATTGTTTACTGTAGGTTTGCTAATTATGCTGTGGCTTGGCACCAACTTCAAACTAAGCAGTAAGCGGAGAGAATAAGTAGTCAGTAGGTAAGTAGAGGAAAGTGTTATAAATTGCGTTAGTTATTTTTTGCTTTTTAGTATTTTTGGAAGTCGGTTTTTTTTTTAAAGTATCTGCAAAGGTTAAAATATACACGCATACCTAATGAAGATTGATCGCATGTTTTATTTCATCGTTCCCATAATGTGAAAAAAGTGCTAATACAAAAATTGTAGATCGCTTTATTACCTACAAATTTGTCATATTTTTTTTTCTATAGGACTTGTAGTTTTGCCGGAAATCGAGACTAACCGTTTTTTACCTTTAAAACTCATCCCCCACCCTTTTCCTTTTGAGAGCTTCCGCTGCGTCCGTTGCGTAAAAGCTTAAAGTTTCTCTAAATAATATATCACAGAATTGTTTCCCTTCAAAAGTTCTATAAAAAAACCCGCAACAGCATATGTCTATCTGTTAAGGTTGGCTCACTATAACCATTTTTATATGTACTTACCAATTTTTTTCTAAATTAAAGCATTACTTGTTAAGGTGTTTTAAAAAAGATGATATTAATCCTTATCCAAGTAAATACGTCATTCATCACAAGGATATAATTTAAAACAAAATTGCCATTTACATCATTCGATTTCAATGAATATCTTAGGAGATATCGCAAATTTAAAATAACATCGCAGCAAAATAATGATCAAGTACTGCGCGCGCCTTCATGTACTGGGCCGTCGGGCAGGCATCTATTAGCTCTGCGAGACCATTCTTCTACGTAAACAAAGTCAGGTTGAAAGTTAGCGTTAGCCCAAAGAAACTGTCGCGGGCAGAAACAATCTTTTATATACGGATTACGGACATAAGAGTGTTCAGTATACCTACTGTGAATTACTAAAATGTTAACATTTTTGTCACACGTTCCTTTGTGCATATCTTAATTTTTTTATAATAAAAAAAAAATTGGAGCCAAATTTGCCGCCCCCCTAAAATCTGCCGCCCTAGGCTCCAGCCTACTCAGCCTACTGGTAAATCCGCCACTGCGGGGAGTCGCCACAATCGAATAGCAGTTCTAACGACACGACCGTAGCCCACATTCCAGACACATTAATGCACTCTGCTCGACTAATAAAAATTAACTGACTACCACACCACGTCTTACATCATAAAACGAATGGAACGAAAAATCTGGTAAAGTGTATTCCCTCCAAAGAGCGAAAGAAAATCGATCAGCAGTAGGCCAGTAGGTACCTAGGTATCATTTTATGCGGACATTTGTCGTCATGGAAAAATTATGCACGACGAGGAAAGTCATAACAGGTACTGTAATAAGTTAATTTATAACTATCAAGTGTAATAAGTATTAATAACAATAGCTACTTTTTTAAGGGCCACTAGCATACATTGCATGTTGGTGAAAGTATGTTAAAAAAATATATGTAGCTAATTATGTATTTCATCTTGTCACCGTATTGATTCATTTATAGCATGATATGTGTCTATGTAATGTCTATGTATAATATGGTCACAGAGTATAACTTATATAGAAGTATTCATTTACGTCATTTTACCATTGATTCCTATCGGAAATGGCGTGAGAAATATGATGAAGATTTACATAATATTTAAGCTGGCCGAAAATAAATGGTGGGACTAGAGTTGGAATAAAAAACGCAAAATTCAATTAACAGTGTTTATATTTGTTTTGAGGTTAATATTACGTGTGCCATGTGGCTTTAGGTACCTTTAGGAAAAAGCACTAAAAAGATTTCTAAAACATTATCAACATTGTCAATTAACATGAATTTTATGGTACAGTTATAACAGAACTGTTACAATAATTATATACACATACATGTCGTTAATTAGTCACAATTATATGACAAATTCTCTCGACCGACACACGAGCAACTGCTCCGTAGATTACACATTAGTAATTTTGTGCATTACAATTAGAATTATTACATTATCTCTACAAATATAAAATTTCCAGTATACAGTGCAACCAAAGTTTATATTAAGGATTATCTAAGGGAAAATTACACAAAGTCAATTATAGTTGAATGCTATAAACTGCTAATAACCTTTAGACCCAACGAAATGTTACATCAAAATGGACGACAATATACCGTAAAAGCTTTAACATTTTAAATTCTAATCAGCTAACCATAAACTCTTATTTAACTCTAACTAACTTTGGTGTAATTCACCCTAACACATAAACATTTGCTGAAAACATAAGACATAGAGTTAATATTTTATATCGTTATATATGAATACTATTTTTGTAAAAAGACAAAAACAATAAGTTTTATATGAATCAGTAATGAGTGTATTAACCGTTAAACTTAATCGCTGTAAATATATTGGAAAATTTGATATATTTATTTGCACAAATACCTACAAATAAGTTGGCATATGTTTAGGAAGCTGAATCTCAATTTGTTTCTTAATCTATAACAAATTTACAGTTTGTAACAATTTACTACATATTCATAATTAACATACTTAATTTTAAAGCTTGCCCACTAAAATTTGTTAACTCATTTCATTACAAATATACTCATATAATTCGTATGCGGGTAAACTATAAATGCCAATGGAAATATTCATATTACTAAAAATAAAATATCACGTATTTACTGGCTTAGCCCGACGACGAGGCGGGAAATTTAACAATAAATGTTTGATGATTCAGTTGAGAGCACAGTTACACACAGTAGCGCGCACAGTTGCACACAGATACCTACACGTTAGCGTTTGTTTATAGTCTATACAAAAATATTTGCATCATCGAGTCATTAGTCGAATGGTCACTAGAAATTATGTATGTACTTTGCATCCTTAGAGCCCACGACTCCAAGCTGACCGTTTAAATACATCAGTAACGCAGAACTAGCGTACCATACTGTCATATCGAGCTATATAAGAGTTTGAAGAAGATCAATAGAAAAATAAAGTATGACATTTACCACTCGATCTATATTTCACTATAAAATATTCTCTTACGTTACAATATAATAAATTTATGAAATAAAATAAACCTTAGTCTCGGCCGCGTTCCGTTCACCAGTGGAGAACGCTCCGGCAGCAGTGGTCGGTGTATCATTACATTGTAAATATATTTATGTGATGAATTATGACTAATAATTATGTATATCACACGCACTCACATCATATACAATTATACATATAAACAACAATGGAAGAGTTATCAGAAGCCCCGTATTTCTAGAATCATCTATGAAAATATAGATATATTTTAATAATAAAATTTATTGTTTATAGTGAACAGCCCTATGTCAGACTCCCATCGAACTACATCCGCGCATAGAATTAATTTGTGGTTTATATAATGTGGCACAAACAGCCGGCCCTCGCCGACAGCAACTATTCATCGTCCTCACGGAGGAGAAAACAAATATGGACAACACAATAATATAGATGAAATCAATCACAAAGCAAAATAGAAAAATATATCAATTTCAAATTAGTTTCCCAATCGAATCGAACGGACACAAAATGCATAGCTTAATGGAAGATATTCGGGAATGCATTACAAGTCGTGTATCCATATCCTAAATATATGTTTTATCGATATCAAACTTATAAAATTGACTTAACGAATATGTATAAAGTACATTTTATACACTCTAATCCATTTTCACTTAACACTACTAAACATGACCTGACGCTCAGTGGCACCGGACATTTCCGTCACTAAATCGTAAGTGCCTATCTAACGTAGCTACGTAATTTATTTATAAGTGTGTAAAAGAGTTCGCGGCGTGCGTATACTTGTTTAAAAAACGTGCTATCAAACAATTACTGGGTACACACGTACGAGCTAACTAACGCTACTCCCGACGCGACGCGGGTGGCCCCGGGCGGCTCCCGGTGGCCCCGGGCGGCTCCCGGTGGCCTCGGGCGGCTCCGGGCGGCCCCGCACCTCGCCGCCGCTTGCACTGCTCCTCTCCATCGACGGCTACTCTCGCACATACCACAAACATTTATAAATTCATAAAAGTAGAAATGCCGACCGGAACGACGTTAGCGATCCAACGACGGCGTGAAAGTGTTTCGGTACGATATAGTACGTTTAGTTTAGATCGCCGGGGGAGGGTACGGCGGGGACGCGGACGCGGGGTCGGGGGGCGGGTACTCAGGCGGGGGGGTTGGAGGGCGCGGGGGGCGTGAAGAACTGTCATTGCGGCGTGTCCCTCGCGGCGCTCCAGCGGTCGAACTCGATGCCCGAGTCGGGGCTGATCCCGGCGGGCGGCGCGCAGCCGCAGCCGGCCCCGGCCCCCGCCCCGGCCCCCAGCCCCGCCCCCGCGCCCGACCCCGCCCCGGCCCCCGCGCCCACGCCCGAGTCCGGCGCCTGCAGCTCACGCACACCCAGCTCCTCCAACACCTGCACGGAACAGATCACGCGTTACAGTCGAGTCGACGGGTACGCGGCCGGGAGGGATAGGTACCCCTTCGGTTTAGTTGGGCAGCGCGTTGCAAAAGAACACTCATAGAAACATAACATTTTTTAAAGGTCATCAAAATGAAAGCACAATAAAATACTGCTGCCATAATATAGACTGGCAAATTAGTAACATTTGAGAAACGATTATAGGCGGCGCATGCGCAGTTAAGCTTGTTCCACTCGACGCCATCTGGTTCGCACTGCTCAACGACAAGGGTGGGGTGGGAGGGTGGCGCGGCGTAGTTAGAATGTACCTTACTCAGGCCGGCGCTGTGGTCGTGCAGGCCGAGGTCCCGCTCGAAGGAGTGCAGCTGGCGCATGAAGTGGAAGTTGGGCGCGATGTCGGTCTTGCGGCTGCGCACCAGCTCGAAGGCGTCGCGCAGGCTGAGCCGGTGCCGCTGCATGAGGTAGGCCAGCGTCACCGTCACCGAGCGCGACACGCCCGCCACGCAGTGCACCAGCACGCCGCACCGCGCCGTCATCGCCTCCTCTGCACGTACGATACTCATTAATATGTAACTCCTCATTTTTTAAATCAGTGAAAAATATGTGATTTTGAAAATTATTGTTAGCAGACTCGTAAAAATACTAGTAGTATTTAGCAATATCGCGAATAATAAATTAAATATTGTAAGTTTCTGTTACTTTTTATTTTTTGTCATAAGTTTTTTTTTATCTCATTCCTAAATCTGAACTACTTAAACGCTTCTGAGTATTATAAAAGATAAAATTATTGTTATTATTTTATTTACTCATCGTGAGAGAATAAAATCAGCATAAGAAAAGTTAACTCTTTTGATCCTTCGAGCCGGATCTACCTAACGTTTTATAGTGTTAGTGACTTACCAATAAACCGTATGGCCTGGGGGAAGTGCACCGCCAGGTTCTGACTCCAGTGGTCCGCGATGGGGATCTTCAGGTAGTTGATGCCGCAGCCGTCCGCCTCGAACGTGTTGGGCAGGTCCGGGGTCACGTTCAACACGTACTGGACAAGTTAGAAGACCACTTAGTTAACATTGATTGTAAATATATATCATATTTTGTCGTAAAGTAATTATTTATCCATATATGTGTATATAAAGTTTGGTATCATATTAAAATACATTTTTTTACATTCAGATATTGTTTTGTTACACAAATAATTGTTATGAATGGTAATCGAACCTATGACATAGCAGTTAGGATGTCTCATCAACCGCGGTTTCCTGAATACCGATCGATCTAAAATAATTGTTTTCGCACTAACGCTTAATATTACTGTTTACTTACATCTAACTAGATAAAGAAAATAAATCACACACCTTTATATTGTGCCTGGCGAGTGCATCGCAGTCCTCGCTGTTGGTGGAGTTCCCCAGGTACAAGTTGGGTAAGATCTCTATAGGGAAGTCGGCCTGTATGTGTGTGTGCATGTCCTCGCACTCCGAGGAGGAGCCCGACGAGAGGGCCTCCTCGCAGCCGGACCCCGAGATGCGGAGGGACCTGAAGTAACATTACATATTATAAATTTTAATTCAAATAAACAAATAAGCTTATCTTTAAGTCGTATTATATAACACCAGAACGGAAAGGTTGCTTTGAATAAAATAAATTTATTTATTTATTTATTCAGATACATACAGCAAATTACAACTAATTGAAAACAGAAAATAATAGAAAATAATACATACAGATCTGAATTGCAACTTAAAACATATTTATACAAAAAAAATTCGATAAATTAAGCAACATTTTTTTTTACGTGTTCAATAAGTAAGTGATGGAGGTAATTACAAAAATATGCGGGACTTGTTGAATTCTGAAGACAAGGTTTAATCTAATCCTATCTTATTTAGCTAGTAATAACAAATGTTAAGTTATTGTATCTTCAGATCATGTACCTATCTAAACAATGATAGAAACTTTCAGTTCCGGGATATGATAGCATTTTCGTAGAACGCACGTTGACTTACAGTTTCTGGAAAAGGAAACTTCTTATTTTACTACTTTACCTAGAAATAGCGATTAATATTTCGAGGCGAAAGCGTGTGTGTTTTTAAGATTATATTGGTACGTAACGCTTTATAAGTTGATACTTAGACCAGGGACGATAAATTTTCTTTGTGGTTATTCTCATAAACTTAATCTTTGAAATATTGGCAACGCAAAATACGGATTGGTATAAAAAACATAATAAGATTCGTCGAAATAGTGGGAATGAAAAGGCAAATTGTTAGTGGGTGTCGATATTAAATCAGATAACAAGAACCGTTCCCAAATTCTGAGAAGCTTTCACAAAGATATAAGATTTCAAGATCAGTGTCGTATTGAAATCTGACGACATGATAATCAAAGCGTCATCATTCATGGTCCGCTCGAGTGACATATCGTGTACGAGATAATCCAATAACGAAGGATCACTATTAAATACATGGCTAATGGGTTTATATCAATCACGTGACGCTGCCATGCGACTTGCACGGAACATGGAAGCCGGAGCCTACAATGTATAGATGTGGTACCATGTAGAAAGGTATGATGGTTAGGATTATTTTGAGCTAATGTATGATGAGACCATGGGCGTCGGTACCCAACTAACATTTTGGTAATAAGAATAAGGGCTACATGAGCTGCTTAAGAGGATTTTTGTAACCCAAGGTTCTGTAAAGGCACTAACAACTTGGTGATAAAGCGTTCTGTAACTCTCTTATAACCCTGATTTGGGCCTGTTCGTACGAGAGCTTGAGGCTATTTAATGGTTATAGAGAGTGATAAATAAGTGTTTATTAAGAGTTAGAACAGTGCTACAGTAGCAGTGACTACCACTTCAAGTGTTTTATAAGCTATACACAGGGTATAACTGCAAGCTAAAGTAGTAAACAAGTTATGGAAACCACTAAAATGACTTTTTTGGTAGCAATAAATTTCACCGAAAGCGCTAAATATTTAAACTGTTTCGCAGAGTTTTACGTTCTTGTTAGAGTCAATAGTGATAGTATTTTATAGCACGCATTCATGTCATGGCGTTTTAATAAAATAATTAAGGTAAGTACCTAAAGTGTTTAAGATTACTGGATGTTATAGGGATTTAATCACATGCGGCGGTAAGTTTACGGTAACAATATATACTAGTTCTCATCTCATTTTTGAAGCGCCCTAAAAATAAACTACTTTTGATGATTAAATGATGTAAAAAAATACTGCCAGAATTTTTTTTTTCTTTATTTATCTTATTTATCAATTCCTGGAGCCTCCTTAAGATATTTTAATTGAAAATTATGAACAATGTAAGTAAATAATTGGACTAGGAACATTGCAATAAGGTTTTTCTTTCACAATTTTATAGTAGGTATATCTTTATTAAATGGCGTCTTAGTTCTAATTACTTAAGCATCCTGATATCTCTGTTATTCCTCCCGTAGTGATTAAATACTGTTACTAAGGTGGATTGCAGAATCTAGCTCTATAGGACTTATAATAAACACTTCTTAGATCCTTATAGCTTTCTTAGTAACTCTTAAGACTCGACAAAACTCGTTAGGTGATATAAAGTATTTGTCTAACTCTTTTTAAGAATACCAGTTGATAGTAAGTGTTAGAAGACACCTGAGTATCACTCAGAGTGTTTAATACTTCTTGAAGCTATTAGAGTAAGACTTCAGGTGTTACAAGACCTTTCACTACCCCAGTAGTCGAACATCACCCGTTAGTAAGTGTTAGTAGACACCTTACAATTGCTTTTATAGGTTTGTGCAACTAAAAGCTATAAGAATAAGTTATACAATGGTTACGATAAACTCCATACTACCGTCTTGATTTATATTTTTTTTATTTATTACTCTTATTCCTCTGGAAGGTTTAATTATTCATAACTAACCCTACTGTAGAGTCGAAGGTTGCTATCGGAGTTCTTATATACCTTAAATAACAGTAAGAGCTCTAAAAAAGGCTGCCGCTAGCACTAAAATGTTTGTTGGGTAACCACTTTCCATCAGGTGGGCCGACTGCTCGTCTGTCTTCGTAGGCAATAAAAAAAAACAGTGAGATCTTTGCTTCTATTCGCTATGTACATACATTCTAGTATATCATCATATACTAGGATGTAATCAAAGGTCACAAAGCACAGTCTTAGAAACTCCAGTCGGGTACCTTCTTATACATGTGCTTACTAGGTCCTACGTAAAGTATCTATATAAATATATCCATTTGTTATAGTTTCAAGAGCCGCATCCATAATAATGGTTGCGTGTTGTGTGTGCGTGTGTGCGGGGGTGCGATGCCGGTCCGGGCGGAGGCGGCGATCGATCGCGAGCCAGCCCGCGGTGAATGGGGTGGGTGTTCCAGGCACACCATTCACCTGCCCCCGCGGCTCAATGGCCGCCCACGCAACGCGTCCTTACTCTCACCCCCCCCCCCCCCCCCTCCCTTTTCCCCAAGAGCACCCCACGGCCCACGGCTCCAACGCGTCTCCTCCCACGCGACACTTTTCCAAATTCGCCCTCTCAACTGTCTCGCCGCCATTCAGTTTGCCGTTTTGAAAGCAATCAAATTAGGCGAGCACGCTCCCGTCGCCTCCGGACCGTGCCGGACCGTGGAAATGTTTATAACTTAACGCCCACCTAACGAAATGCCCTAACAATCCACCGTGTCGACTCCAGTTCCAAACGACAATCTCACATTCTTGATCTTATTGTTGTCCTTGTGGATTTTGTTTGAAATTCCTCGCTCTCTGCGTTCTGTTGATATTATGGTATCCTATAGTTCTACCTATATGTGGTTTATAACGCGGTCTATATTACACAATTGCCTGCCAAATAATATATTAACGTACCGTGCACGTTATGTATTATTACTACCTCTAAGTAGATTAGACTGTAGTTATATTAATGTAACGCGAGAGCATAAAGCCGGTGTGCATCATTTCACCCATTTACTATATTTGGTTAATGTGTTTTTAATTTGATTTGCATCATACAAGTGAGACCAATAAGTATTTTTATTTAATAACGTTTTCACGACAAATCATTAAGTAAGTACGTATTTAAAATAAAATATTATATAGGTATTACAATATAAATTTACTATGAAATTACGGTACATTACTGTTAATGTACCTACATAGGTAGGTATGCCGCCCTAACACAATAGTAACTATTGTTGATTTGATTAATGGGAGGATAAAATTTAATAATATTCATGAATATATTTGTATTTGTATATAACTTAATCGTATCAATGAAAAATACCGTTGAGCAACTCGTATGTAATTGGATCAGTATCGCGTGAGTGGTTATCAAGATAATTATTTACAGTGGGCAAGCATAGGTAGGCTCATAGTAGGTAGTGGCAGCGGCGCGGCGCGGCGCGGCGTGGGCGGCGGCGGCGCGTGGGCGACGGCAACGACCATCCGACACGTCCATTCAGGGGAGCTCGCCCACGCATCTCCAACGCCATTCCTACCGATCTGATAATGGCAACGACACTATTTACTTCGATTTTACCATTTAGGTAAGCGAACCTCGTTACGCAAGGCTGAATCGTGGACTCGATATTATCGATACACAGGTGTAAGCGAAGTAAATACTAGGGGAATGTCGCCCGGCTAAAACAATGAAAGAAGCGGTTAATTTAAATGCGCGCATAGTACTTGTAGTATTGCATTGTGTAAGTAACGAGCACGAGCGCCGGCACTCGGTCCGTGCGAATACAATTCATATTTGAATAGGCGGCGGGCGCGGGGCGGACGCCGCGCCGGAAGCCGTGACACGGTCGGCCGTGTTATTAATGAACGACTCCAATATGTATAGGCGGCCGCTGCCTCCTCGAAGCCGGTCGAGCCGGCCGAATTGCGAAGACGAGTGAGACGGCCGCCTCGAACGCGTCAGGGGTTCATCGCTAACCGACCGGTTAGCAGCGTGCGCGGCGAAGCCCCGGTGCGTGTGGGCGTGCGAGTGCGTGCGGTGCGGTGCGCTGGCGCACAGGAATGCGGCTCGACCCACCCGCTGCCAATGACCGCCTGCTAGGGACGGTTTTTTAATGCCGGACTCGCTAGTTCCCATCCTGGCAGGACTTTTAACGAGTCGAGTCGCCCGGACAAAGGGGACACTCGGCGTTTATGTTATGTCGTCTGAAATAAGTTATGCGTTGTTGAGAGCTTCTTCTACTTCGTGGTTTCGATCGAGAGAGCTTGTCAGTATAGTGTTGTAGTGCGGGAAGTGTGTCGAGGTCGCAGGAGGCCACTCTCGCACCTACACTGCATGTGATGACGAGTTGAATTATCAACGCTCTATTTTGAGATAGCCTCCGGTTGAGTCTCACTTAGCACTCTGACCGGAAAGCCACTTTTGAAACATAATTGTATTTCTACCTATATAATTTAAATGAGTATCAATAACTAAGTAGTACATAATACAATCATAGCAGACATGTAAGGGCACATGGATAATATTAATGAAAATAAAACGTTCTAGTCAATGATTGTATTGCAAAAAATTTGCTTGCAAATAGGTACCTACTCTTCATAATTAACAATAGCTATTTTCATAACTTAGATTATTCATCCACTTAGAATTTTATTACAGAATTTCCATAATATTATATTTACCTTAAAGTTTCCTTAAATCGTAGGTAAACAGGAAAAAAAATGTGTAAATCGAAACGAAAGATGATCCTCATTGAAACATGGGCCACTAGCATGCTCGGATAATACGATGAATACTAAATAAAACTGTATATCTATGTCATATTATATTATGGACAACAAAAACACAAACGCTAAGATGTCGATCGGCCCTGACCGTGGTTGTAAATTCGTGAATGAACTCGCGCCAAGCGAGGTGACTTGACGTCAGGGTGCGATGACGTCAGTCCACTGATAACCTGCCACCGTCACGTCAACCAGGATCTATGGACTTTATCATTCACATCGGCTGACAAACAAAAAAAAATACAACACAGATAGCGGATTGATTTCGGAAGCGGATATACTGATTGGGTAACCAACTCAGTTCGGTCCGAGGTTACAGATACCTGAATGGTGTAATAAAAACGACAGTATGATGTGACATCCGCAATTGCGTGAATCCGTCCAGATGTTACGAGTGATGCATTAGTATGTGACACACTCGTTAAGATCATATCGGCTATAACGTATGACGCTCGGAGCGGTTGACGTCAGGGCTTCAAGATCGAGAGGTTTGTAAATCACGTCGCGTGACCGACACCAGTGCCAATAAAAAGGTTACTCACAAAAACCTAATGGGATACATATTGTTAGTCGATAGAGTACCTAAGTAATGTAAAAACTAGCTAGCTCTTTTTTTAAGTGGTTTAACAGTTTCGAAATATTTGTTACAAACTGAAAGTAACAGTAGCACTCTCTAAGCAATCCATTTTCATCATCACCCACTAAGCTGACACTCATCCCACATAATTATGCTGCCTAACTACAAAGCTATAATAAAATAAAAGTGATTGGATGTCGAATATTCTTGGAAAATTAAGATGAGATTTATTATAAGTTAGTCCTTAGTCTTGTGTAGATGTTGAATTTCGAATAAAAAACCTAGCAAATTACGTGTTCCTTTATATAACGGATATCAAACCACCATTTCTCATTATCTTCACATTATCTCTGTACCTTAGAGAGTAACAATAATTAATTTAACCTCCAGCAACACATGAAAAGACTTCGCGTAGCTCGTGTACGATTCCCTCGGGGTATTCATGAATAAAAATAGAAATCTTCATCATCATAAGTTTAATAATGTTGTATTCAGAGGCCGATATAGAATCCGACAGCGGGCCCACTCAGTTGCTGCGTGTTTCAAGTTCGCCCGAGGCGGCGCGGCGCGGCGGCGGCGGCGGCGGCGGCGGCGCGGTGCCGGTGGTGCGTAGGCTTGATTAAATTTACGCCATAAATTTGAATGCTGCTATTTTAGTACGGGTAGGTAGGTACTGTATCGTGAAAGGGAGCCGTCAGACAACCCACACGTGGGCGAGGGGAAGCGGATGTTACAAATCAAAGTTGAAAGAAAACAATTTGCACAATTTTAATAATAGACACCATTATGTTTTATAGACTTCGTTTGTGAATGAAAACTTCATTCGAAAATAAAGATTACTTAACTTACATCATTTCATTTTTAAAATAAGTTCTTTAACGAAGGGTAGGTGCCTTATTTAGGGGTCGGGATAATCATGTTATTTATAACTTACTAAGTTATATTAAGTTCATTCAGTAATAAATAAAACGCTTTTGACGTGACAACGTCTTATAAATTGGTTTGCCGGGTGACACTTCAAGAAACTGCGTTACGCTCCGCTCACGTTACGTCACGTTATGTTTTAAATTGTTACTATTATTTCATCCTTCTTCCTACTATACGAATGAATATTCACATTAAAATTATTTTACCACTCAAAGTCGTTGTCACGTAAAACTTTCGCCCGTATACCGACTTTACAGGCAACCAATTTTTTTTATTTATATTTCTTTCTAATATACAATGAATCCGTCTCTTATTTAGTAGTCCCCATTACACCTGTCTATATTTTATGTTAATCTGTTCCACGACAAGTAGTAGACTCATGTTAACCCGTATATGCAATAATACTTTATATTCTCATCAAATTCTAACACCCATCTTCAGCCAGTAGGTTGTTATTATCTACATGTCTTAAATTAGCTCCCAGAAGAATTGTTTGAAAGCCCTTACAATACTGGAAGGTCATAAAAATGATCAATAAGGTCTGATAAAACGATAGTAGCCTTAGGAATTAGAGTAGTTGTAGCGAATTGTACACGCCGACTTAAACAATGTCGGCGCAGCTGCGGCGGCGGCGGTTCATTAACATCGTGCTTGGAAAGGTAACAATGCATTGCAATATTTCTACATAGTAGGTGGGTAGAGCAATTTGCTCAACGAAAAACTGAATAGTGAACGGCCGCATGCGCGCTCGGTGCATGAATGGAGCGCAATCCATTGAGTGCACTGCTGGGTTTCACTTCACCTCGCCGCTTCGATACTAATGCAATACAACTATTACGTACCTACTTAGCTGAACACACTCATCGATACAGCCGGCTGACAGGCCACGATTCATAATGATGAATGAGTTTATTTAACCACGCCGAGCTCATTTTTTCGTGACGACTGCAATGCGTCAGTGTGACGCAATTTATTCGATGAAAGGTGCGATTAGTTAATCTTGAAGAATGTGGGGCCGGATAAGGAAATTTGCAAGTGCATTCTCTTTTCTACGTCATACTAGAGAACGAGACGATAATATATTCCAAAAAGGAGAGATACCAAAAACGTACATAATATTCAATGCGGAAGCAAAAGTGACTAAGAGACAAGAAGTAATACTGAGTTATGGCAATTATGGCGTCATGAAGGACTTTTGTGATTCATGTGCTTGTTCAAGTCTTGGTGCAACAAGACCTAAAGAGCACTATATGTATGTCATCGTACATTTGAATACATTCGTTACATCTAGACGCCGTATGTTAATGCGAGCAATTATCACGGGTGTACTAAATGCTAGGATACCGCACCGCACCGCGCCGGCTGAACAAACGGTGCCGTCATACGACTATGAATGGAATACCTATTTGACATCGATGTGATCTACGAACCTCGCTTCGTTTTTGCACGTGTTGTAATTGAATTAGTCAGGCAATACAGATTGTTGTTATAATCTGTGGAACAAAGACGTCGGTGGAAGGTAGCGCGGCGCGGCGTGAACATGACTAACATCCTCTGTCCTCACCGCTGATACCGAGAATTGGCTTTTGATCGATTTGTTTGCATATGCAGCCCACGCACTGATCAAAGTTTAACTGTTTGAATTCTTAAAATAAGATCTTCATCAATACCTAATAGATCACATACGAGATCCTACGCTTAATGAATAAGTATCGGAAAATACTTTTATGACCTTAAACATTGTAGGTATATATGTTTATATGAAACACGTAGGAGCTATAATAAAATTTGTCTCTCAATAAACTTTCCGCTCGGTAGGTATCTATACGGTATTGCAAATGCAGTTTTTTATCATGATATTAAGTATGCGAACTGGCAAGAAACAAGTGGAGGCATAGCAGTATTACGAGTCATGTCAGTAACAACGGGTACATTTCTCACGGAACACAAGCAAATTAAAGATCTCATTGAGAAAGCCAGTAACGATATCCAGTTTTGCTGCGGATTCGTTCGTTCGACCATCGGCTTTTTCCGTCGCTGCCGACTCGACGGCGGCGGGGTGATTAAGGAAAACCTCTCACGCGCATGAAATCAGATTCCCACGCGTGCACGAGTTTCCTCCTCGAAGCAATTATGAGAGCTGAGGGAGCCTGTTATAGAATAATGACGAGATATCGCAACTGGCATAACAGCTATACATGGGACAGTTTATCGATTATTCAAGGCTGTTATTAAGTATTACCTGGGAAATAGCTTTCGAGATGAAGGTGCTGTTCTCATTAATACTATAATAATATACTATGAAATCTTAATGATCATAATTTGCCATTCAAAGCTCCACGCGCAAGGTTGAGCCGAAATTCAAGTGACAACTAAAATAAGCTCCGAAATAGCTCAAAGGGTTTTCAGAATTCAACAAAGAACGGTCTATTTGCAGAAACGCTTTAGAATACTCGACAGGTATAAAGGTATTTAAATTAATTAAACGTCCGTCCATTCGTCCGCGAGTAGGAGGACTTCCAAGAAAGTAACTGTATGGGACCCGTTTGTGCGTTGTCAACGTGATACTGGATTAATGCGATAGCTTACGATATTACGGTGAAAATTGATAGTCACAGACCGCCAGACATATATTTATTTATTTATTTATTTATTTATTTGGAACACAAAACAGAATACAATCAAATCACGATAACATATAACATAAACAAAGGTATTTAACAGGACTGAATTCCTAAACATGTGTACACAACATATGTCATATTGACATGATAAGGATATTTCATAAAGGTAAGCGAAAAGCGACTTTATTCGGTATGTTTTACTGACCGTAATCCCATAAGCGGCAGATGCGGTACATGTTGCGCTCCGGCTTCGCTGCACCATTCCGGATATGACCGTCGAAAATCGGCAAAGTCACCTGTTAGCAAAAAATATCTTGTTACTAAGAGAACACAGGCATGCATTAGTAATTTAGTAGTTTGGTGAACATAAATCTATGTCTATATTTCTTGTAATGGTTGCCTACATCAATGTGGTTGGGCATTGTTTTGATGCGAATTTAATCATTATCTTGTCTTGTAATACTATTTGTGACATCAAAATTAAGATTTAAAAAATAATAAATTATAACTTCTAAACATGTCAAAAAGGTTGTCATGTAAATAAACATCGCAATAACAATGTAAAGCTAGGTAAACCATATTCTTTACATTACGTAAAGATAAATAAATATCTCCAAGCTAAGGCATTAGCCCCGAAGACGCAAGTAAAATCCCTCAGCACACAAAAACAACGGACCATTGTTGATTGTGTCAATTCTCATGTGTGATAAAAAGTAGCGTAAATTCGTGTAGGCAGGAATACAAAGGTAGGTGTAGACGCTAATACAATTTCAAGTTCATTTACACCATTCATTGTTTAGTCTCATTGATACAATTTCAGTCATTCAGTCATTCTCTACGACAATGAATTTTAATTTACGAATCATTGACTAATATGACATGAACATTTACATTAGTGTATGGCTTAGTAACTTGTAACTAGAGGTGTTGAACGTTAGGTATATATAGAGGAATTTTATACGTTTTATTTATTGGCTGTTCCAGTAAATATCCCTGGGCTACATATTAAAAATCTCGAAAATACAAAAGAGTATCTACCGATCGTGAACTGCTAACAACAAGATTCAAAAGATTGAGCCACTAGGATAGTCAAAAGGCTGCCCAAACAAGATTATTTAGCAAAGGGATACGCTATATGAAGAGTATAGTCAACCGTAATTATATATTCTCGGTCAAAAGCTGCAGCGGATGGCTGGAACGTTGGATGTAACCGTCATACGGACTCGTACCTATAAGCGTAAACAAAATAGCGTTTCCGACTAGGTTGTCGGCGCGCGCCGCTCGACCGCTTCCTGTTGTCCGGCAGTCGTGCCTGTACCACTATTGTGTTGCTAATGCCATGCACCCACCATTGTGCCCATCACGTACTTACGCCCCATTATTATCTACCTATTATCTCCTATTCAGTGCCACGATGATGGCACGTTTAACGTCACCCACCTACTTAATCAAACATGTTTTTACACAATGGCCTCTATAATGGTGGTCGTAAAGACAATTATCAATTAACATAGTACACAATACCTATTAAAGATGATATTGCGTCATACAATAACAACCTAAAATGATATTGTTTCGGTTTCGAGATCGAGCTGGGTACCTACTAAGGCGCGACCGGCGGGTAAGCCAAGGGGACTGCGGTTGCATGAACATGACCGTTACTAATTGACTATTTTATTCAAGACTGTATATTAGTATCAACATACTTTGAATAAATAATTGAGATTTAGCATAAAAATTATGCATTCAACGGATTACGTAATTATGCAATAATGGATCATTCATTATTGCATGCGACAATCGCTCGGCGAACGGCGATCATTCATGTGTCAAACTAGTAAGTACTTTTTGTATGAAGAAATGGGGCCGTTGAGTAGGCTTGCATGCAGTACAAGGCAGGCTGCTAGGTGGCAGCGGCGGGCGTCACGCGCAGCCGCGGAGTGGCGCGGGCGCGGGCGGCGGCGGCGGCTCCACATCGATCGGGTGACTCATCGCAGCCCATTCATCCGCCGCACTCAATGAACCCGCCGTACACCCCCCCTCCCCTCCCCGTGCCCCCTCCCCCGCCTCATCTCCCCGCACGCGTCCTCGGTAGCAAGGACTCCATAAAATTCGCCACTCGCCGCGTGAACCCTATCCTTCAGCCTCCACCTACATAGCCTACATAATGCATACGCGATCATTTTGCACAGCGTCGGTCGGGTCGGGCGCCCACTCCTAAACGCCTACAGATGGTCATAACAGCGAAAATGTATCGCACATTGCTAAGTTTGTTTAATAAAAATATTTTTGTTTTTGTTATTCAAGGTTAACATCTCAGTTTAGGTAACACTGAAACCAATGGAACGTGAACTAATAATTAGTAAAAAAATAACATTATATAAATCCGGCAAGGGCGAGTTACGAGTCCGCTTTTTAACATTATACATATCATATCATACTAAGTTAGGTACCTAAGTAGTAAACAATAGGCTTATTGTTCGATTTCGAAAACTCTCCCTGTATATAGTTACTATTAAAAGCTATTTACAATTTAAAACATTTGTTTTACCTTAACCTACGTGAATTAATATTATACGGGCAAACGCTAGGTGCGATTTAGCTTCGGTACGGAATCCTAACTAGATAAAAGATATGATGATAGCATAGCACCCACACGAATCTCGGTGGACGTGGGGCGGGCGGCGGGGCGGGGGCGCGGGGCGCGAGGCTGGAGCCGCGTGGGTGGCAGGTGCGGGGCCTTGGCCCGTCCTTCCAACGACGTTTATCAACAACCTTGCGCGATTCAAACGGGCTACCTAATGCCTACGTTGTATTACGACTTATAAGGCAACCAGATCAAAATATACAAGGTCAATCAAATAAAATATACCTACAACAATATCCCTTGTCAGATTTTAACGCGTTTGTTCTTAAGTTTTAGTTTCATAAAATAAGAAGAACAGAAAAATATACTTTATCTGTTAAAATTTTGAAGTAGGTACGCATCGGAGTTTAAATTTAAAATCTACGAGTATACAATTAAAAGTCAAGATGAAAGCAAAAGTAAGATAATTGAAAGCTATATTGTCATGTCTACGTCAATAACCGACGAATATGAAAGTGAATGGACATAAAAGAGAAATACTCTGTTCGTACCTATGTAAGACGGAGGGAAAATGGCATAAATGCAAAGATGCCAGATATATAGCCGCTGTAAGGGATGAATGGGATGCGCTCATACATCCATACCTACCTGCATAGACATGGCATGGCACCGACCAGCCCCCAATGAATGGAAGTTTATGGAAGCAGGTCAGAAAGTTGACTTTACTTATGTATAGTCGAATTCAATAAAGCTTCATGAAGACGAAAGCTGAACATAATTCTCATTGATAACATCGTGTCTTTTAATAGAGTTTAATCAAGCCAGTTGGGACAATTTGAAGCAATTTACTAATGTTGGTGGGCGACTTGCCCGTCCGACTGCACATGGGACTATTCGCTATGTGTACTTATGGCTAGGTCAATTAAATTTATTTGCTGCTCCTGTTGAGTAACCACTATAAATAAAACAGAAGGGAACGAGTGCTAAATAAACTAAGCTATGTTGTAACCTAATTATTTCGTCCACTTTGATAGCGAAGTTACCTCACAAGGCCAACATTTTCAATGTGGTTTTAAAACAAAAATGTGATATAAAACAGTAATAAACAAACAATAATCTTCGGGCCGAGCAGGTTTTAAGAATGTAGCTGATTGACGTCACACCGGTTTCAGTTTAATTCAATTTCTCAGAATCGACGGGATGGAAGTTTTGGATGTTCAAGGCATGAGAACAAAAATAGATTCTCTCCGTATACTTAGGGAGCGGAGCTTATTGTATATTCCATAAAATTATTTAACCGAACAAGATATTGGCATTTATATTACTGTATATAGAAATGCTAACAATAATAAAGGTAAATATCGCGAATGTTGTGATGACCTTTGAAAATTCGTAATTCAGAATAGAAATCATTCTCGGTAAACATGAATCAATTAAATGTTATTCGAATACAAGTTAACTGAGACCGGTTCCAATTATAATCTAGAATATCTGGTCATAAACATATAATATACGTCGACTAGAAATGTAAGTATAAAATATCCTGTGCCAACATGTTGAACTAATTGAGGATAGGCTCGATTTCAAGCCGATAATGAGTGCGGCGCCGTTGGGCACCAGATAATTTTACTGATAACCGTATCAGCGCGAGCGGCGCGTAGTACATCGGAGTGCTCCTCGACCCGACACCAAAACACTCACTAATAGCTACTTTTATACACACCCTTACGATATCGAGAGACAATCTGAAGCATACAATGTAAACTTACATCAAATACCTATTTCGAAATAAATCCTATTCAAATTGGCAAAGGCATAAACAATTTGGTGACCTTTATATCATGACGTAACTAGGTACATACTTAAATTCATTGGGGTTCACTGTAGCGCAACGAGACATAAATAAAATCAGAATACAATGAGCACAAAATTGTAATCCACGGATTGGACATTACATCAGCGCATAAAAACTGTCAATGCCAATGTTACGCCTCCGAATGTGCTTGTGTAGATACGCCGTCTGTTTGTGTTGCGGCTTGCGCTGCGTTGCGTTGCGCTCCATTCAGCATTTTATTTACGCTTTACTTTTTATCAATAGTACGTTAGGTAGTGTAATGCCGGCATAATTACTTGACTTAATTATTATAATATTGGTTTAGTTACGTCCAGTTGAACACGATTAAAACCCAAAGCACGCGTAATTGTTTCCATGCGGTCGAGTTAATTCCAGCGCGATCCAGTTTTATGAGATCTCGTTTCCCTTTCCCATTTGGTGTTCCTCTACGAGGCACATTACATTTGCACAGGCCACTGCGGCCAGATGCACACGATTTCCTCGGCTATTATAAATGTTAAGCCCGAAGAGTTTACATTCAGCGCGTAGCTCACAACATCCTGTTGTCCGCATCGCAAGCACGTGCCATTTATTTTACGATCGAGCGCGCCCATACTTGGACACAGAACGGGTGGCTCCCTTGTTATATTGATAGACCTGATTGATGATAGCCATTTCTACGGATTTATTGAATTTTACTCATATGAAGAATGGGGATAGCTTTAAAGCTATGAGAATGAAGCAAGACAAGTAAAAGATTCATTCAAACAAATCTCTTTAGGCGATGGCCAGGTAGGTTGTAATTTGAAAGTTAGAAGTTGTGTTGCCTTTAAAAGCTTATCCAGTAGATGTCATTTCTTTAAATGATCGGAGTTTCTTTTAATCTATCTTAGAGTAAATTTTGAGTTCTACCAAAGTTAATGGAAGCATTTTCAATATACCTAAGCCTGAGAAAAATAATTATGTTATTCCAACATGCAAGAAGTAAAACTAATTGTATCAAATTACATTATCGCAGGTAACAATAGAATTTTTAATGGTAATTCGGCACACGGCTATTTAGTAACAAGCACTAATTATAGAATAATGGTGTGTACAATGGGCGCTATACATTTATAGTATAGGTTGAAATTGGCAGGACGTGAGTGAAACGGGAACTTATTAATAAAATTGCGGCGCTCTTCCGTCGGACGAAGACCGAAGCAGTACCTACGCGTATCCGGCCTGCTTTGATCATCCAGTTTATAACAGTTGAAATATCATGCTCAGTGGAGCAACTGTGACTCCTGTTTCATTTGAAAACCGTCATTTATATTTCCATCACAAGCCATATCCGCTATGGCTTGGTACTAGTTCAAAGAATTATGTTTTACATTATTTTTTTACTTTCAAACTGAAATAATATTCGTAATATTATTTTGATACCATGACATAAGTTATTTTATAGTTATTTTATAAGAAAAAAATACCGATTTATGTAATAACTAGTTGACCCGCGCAACTTCGTTAGCGTCACTTGCCCGTTATTGCAACAGTTTTGATTGATGCTCCGCTCCTATTCGTCATAGCGTAATGATTTATACATAAAAACCTTCCTTATGAATAACTCTATCTATTAAAAAAACCGCATGTTTTATACTACGTAGTGATATTTAGGAGATGCGTATCTAGTATAGCCATTCTGGTGATAGTTAACCGTTTTTAGGTTTATTTAATGCACATACTGCCATGAGAGCCGAACTTGTTTAGGGTCAAGTTACTTCGAATTAGTTTCAGTCAGTGTTACTTCTTAGTTCTGACAAACGTGACGAATCTTTAATATAGTATCATAACGATGAATATAATATAGTTTCAAATTTTAATTCATGGAATAGTGATAGTTTAAGTCGATGCCATACGATCAGAGACGAAGCGAAGAGATTAGTTGAAGCGACCGGGAAATCTGTTATCCTAATTTTATTTTTCCAAACAATAGTTTAATAGTAACAAATAAGCGTGTTGGTCGCGTCGGCGTGGTGCTGTGATTATAATCTATCGTCTCACATCGAGGAGCACAATAAGTAGTCGACTTCCTCTCCCACGTTTTGAGGAGCGGATGCCTCGACTCGCGACCTCCGGCACGCTCTTAGCCCCTCGCCTCGCCTCCTACATATTAAAACTAAAACGCTTATTTAGTTTATTCATAAACCATATTATATTGTTTGAAATAAAATAAGACACAGTCATTTACATAAATAATAAACAGGAAAAACGTATTGTTTATGGGTATGTGCAGAATCAATGGGTTTCGATCGCAAATAGGTGATGATTTACTTAACGTTTTAGTATGTCTATCTTTTCTCATATTTTAATAGGATGTCCACAACCAACCTCCATTCACGGTGGTCATATTATTCGAAACCGGATTTGTTAAATGAAGACATAATGTTTAAAAACCTTTTATAATGATTGTCAGATATGTTCGACCAGTTACATATTTTTATTAAATTGGAATGGATCCTTACGCTGAATTTTCGATGAGCGTTGGCGGAGCACTAAGTATGCCACTAAAATCGCGACATTTAAGAATTGCAACTTCAACAATTATTGACCATTATTTTACTGTGGTAAAAGATAAAATCGACAGTGAAACAAAAAACTTTCAATCCGTAACAAATTTTCAAATTGATCTCGTAACCGTACCATTTACTTGGATTTTTGTGACTTTTACCAATAAATATAATAATGACACAGTAGAGTAATGTAAGTCTATTATTTAATGATTCGACGGGGCTGCTTTCAAATTACCGCAGATACCTACTTATCGAAGACATTTTTTTTGTCAATGGTTCATTATGAAATACCTCCTTCATAACAACCGGTATTACGTAGGTACCTATATTCTGCTCAATTCCGCTTAGGTAATAATTTACTCAATGAATACGTGGGAATAGCACACAACATGTTTATTTGGCGATCATATAAGATAACTAGACAATTCATTCAACCTTAATAACCGACTACTTAATTTAGATTATATTATACTAGCTGCCTCCGCGCGGTTTTACCCGCGTAGTTTCCGTTCCCGTGGGATTACAGGGATAAGATATAGTCTATGTTACTCAGTGATAATGTAGCTTTCTAATGAAAAAAGAATTATTAAAATCGGGCCAGAACTTTTGAGTTTATTCGTTAGATCATAGTATCAGAATCTTTCTAGCATCATGGAGTTGGTGGTAACAATCATACACAGAAACTTATTCAGAAAAATAAGTAAAAGGGTTGTTACACATATCAATTTTTAATATGTATGTATTTATCAACGTTGGATCATTTCTTCTGGTACAAATTGAGTAATTAATTCACTCTATCTTATACCTATATAGCTAATAAAAAAATCAGTATAGACAACAGTGAATACAAAAATCCAAGATCTTGATAAGGGTGTATGTGAAGTAATATGGCTGAATTTGTCAGTGTAGACAAAACCCCATTAAAAAAAAGTATAAAATAAAAAAATTATGGTTGGTGTTATAGGTAGCTTTTGTTTAAAATAAAAAATAATAATGTTTTTTTTTTGATGCAGAAAAAGTTTTACCTCAACATTTCTTGATAAGGATGTAGAGTGTAGGTGTTTGTGACAAATTGAAATCCATAATTTATTTAGACTGTGGCATAATTTAATCAGACTGTAGTAATATGGATCAATATAACATATTAATAAATATAATATATTAAAGTAAAGTAAGTACATTAAAGTAAATTATTCAAAACAAATTAGGACACAAACCAATTTTGTACTTGCTACAAAATGTAAGCAAGCAACTCAAAAACCCATCTTAATTGTAATCCATAATACTCTTTACATCTTTATATCTTGTACACACCTTTAAAATACCTACACATTTCCATTCATTCATTCATTCATTGAATATTGTTGTCATAATGATTGCCAATGACAATAACTACAGCATTTATTTTTATTGAGTTATTTCCTGTACCTATTGGTGATTCATGGAATATATTATAATAATCTTTTCTCACTTTATTGGTATATGTTCCCTGGTAATTACACTTTTAAACTAGTGTGGGGTTTTAACTGGGGACTATTTGTGGTATTGCATATTGAATAATTGATTTATATGACAATATTTTTAAATAAAATATGCAAACCTTAATCTAAAACCCACAAGATAAATTGACCATGTTAATACAAATAATATATTCATGTGCCTTTACAGAAAATGGGTATCTTTCATTCATGATTTAAATTTAACTACATTTTAGTGGTGAGACCACATGACCATTATGATGTTTACAACTGTCTCATTTAATAATGATTCATGAACCGACTACTATATTGATTAGATATAAATTGCTATGAAATTTCCTCACCTTCCAAACAGACGACTTGGACAGCATCCTGCTTTAATCGCTTCAACAGGATGCCGTGAACAGAGTCCGGGTCTCGGGGGGCCCCGTCTCCGTACAGAACGAAGGTCCCTCGGGTGCGGCAGTGCGTTATCCTCGCCTTCAGCTCTTTACACTGCACCGTCGAGGCGAGTTCTATCTTGCCAGCAGCCAAACGACGCAGCATTATACTAGGGATAGAGAAGTTCACAGCGGAACGGATATGAGACACTGAATACTCGTTTGATCCTCGACAGTCTATTAGAATCGTATCCCTTTCATCCGAACGCAGTTTCGCCAACAGCCATTCTTTTGACACCAAGTCGCACTCGCACTCAGAGTCTGTAGGCATCTTGTAATCACAATGTTCCCTTCTGTTTACACGGGCCCTTTCAAACGCCTGTTGCACTAGTGCTTGTAACACAATCGAATCGAGTTTATACACATCAATAACATCGTTGAGGACGAGTGCGGATAACAAGTTTTTTAACGTTTGATTTATTCGAAACTAGGAAAAGCTATAAAAATAAACACTACAAATTATGATGACCACGACGTGCGATCTAAGCGCTCGGCGGCGAAGCAAAACGGCCAAACGCAGAGCAAGAGCGCAACCAGCAGCGCAACGCAAGCCAGGGATGAACGGAATGAATGAATGAATCACAGGCAATATATTGCATGTTATTGAATTAATAGAATGAATCAACGGCAACGAATCAAAACCAGTGAACATGTTTAATCTTGAGCTGAAAATTTTCTACGTTTACAGGAATATTTGTAATCCAAAGTAAAAGATTATCCATTATACTTAGAGATTAATCAATTTTAAGCATGCAATTGTAACAAAAAATACAAAATGTTATTGTATTAAAATGTTTTATTTTCTGTGACTCAGTAGATTCTACTCAATCAAGTCTTAAGTTGATAATATCCATACAAACAAAAATGATTTGAAATTAATTGCATTTAATCTGAACATACGTGATTATGTAGGACATAAATAGTTTGCTATATAATCGACTATTACTATCGCAAGATCACAAATTAGCTTCGGGTCTAAGGCCATCACATCACTAACTAATGTTTTAGTTTTTAAGGGCTGGCTGTGTGCCTTGTAGGGATGCCCAAAAAAGTGTATTGTATCGATATATCGCATCGTAACTGTATCGAACTTGGTTGTATCGATACGCGATATTATCGATTTCCTTTGTATCGATATATCGTATCGTAACCGTATCGCATGCCTTTCTATTAATATGCGATATAATGAGTATATATCGTGCAAAGGGTGCAAATCTTTTTAGTAGTTTTACTATATTCTTTTATTTTTTTAAAAGAAACAAATAATTATAGGTATGTAATTAAAATAGTTTTATTAAAAAAAAAACACAATTGCCATTGATCAGCACTTAAACGACGCAAAAATAATGCACAGCGCTATAATTTTTATAAGCGCTGCGGATTTAACCTATTACGGGTAAAGCCGTCTGTTCTTGTTCCTAAAACAATTTTGTCGACGTTATCATTCTCTTATTACTAATAACAATATATTCAATGGCACTGTCTATTATCGTTTAGTGATGATGTAATAGGAACTTTAAAATAATGTATACAAATTAATCACCGACATAGTTTGATACGATACGGTAATGCGATATTTTTATAAGAATGCGATATATCGAAGCGTATCGTATGGTCAAAATATCGCATCAAATATCGATATATCGTATAGTGCTGTATCGATATTCCGATATATCGTATCGTAACGGGCAACCCTAGTGCCTTGTCAGTGGTTGAAGGCGCTTGGCTTTGAGATTTCTTTTCAAATTATTTTGAAGTTTACTGCTTGATAATTTCATTAGTTGTTCAAGCAGCGAGACCTCATCTCGCAATATTTACAATGGATGAATTATACAGTGACTTGAATAACTACGAGGATGTGAATTTAGTAGACGAGGTATTTTAGCGCCAAAATATTTTATCGCTGTCATTGTGTTTTGGGCAATTTACTTTAAAGAAAATACTTTGATTCTGACTGAATAATAAGAACCAGATGCTATCTAATCGATATTTCCTTATTTCAGTTACGAAATGAAAATAAAAACCTTAAATATAAAGTGGATGAATACAGTATTGCAATGGAGAAACTGCAAAAAGTAAGTAACATAATCCCATTTGAAATCAGGTCACCAACGTGATACAAGTCTCCCTGTATTCTCATCATTGATGACTACTACGACTATGTATTCTTGCAAAAAAAGGCCTTTTAATAATACGCTTAAAATTTTGGTAGTAGAATGTTTCTCTATATTTAATGGGAAACCTAGACTAACCACATCCACCTGAGAATATGTGAGGTCAGCACATACTGGTGATTTCTGTCGGCTCGGTTTTACATGCCAACTTCAGTCCTACCATTTTCAATTGGCTGCATGCTCCTTATTTGACATCAACATCACCATAATGGTAATAAATGGTGAAATAGCATGCAATGTAAACACATAAATTTTAGTATTTAATTTGTAGTTTTACCAGTATAGTTTAAGGGTTAGATTTAAGACATATCCCCTCAGCTGGCGGCAGCTGTCTTGCCAGCGGAGGGGACAAGTTATGGTAAAAAGTTATATATTTATAGTTTAAGATAATATTAAAGTAACAGCATTTTCAACAGCAAAAATATAATCAAAATCTATAATATAGTAGTCTAGATTGAATATTGTTTTCGCTATTTCTTATTATTATGAACCACTTTAATTCAATAACAAAATGTAAATTCCTGTAATCTTAAGAATTGATTGCTGTCAACTTATTAAGTACAATTTCACATATACATAGTAAAAAGTGAATAAGTCCCAGAATGGATGTGGATTGAGATTGTAGAATATTTTACAGGATTTTGACAAACTTTCATCTGAGTTCAAAAAGTTAGAGATGAATTATTCATCATTACTGAAAACTGCCCGAGCGGAGGTTGAGCGGAAGACACACACCATTAACAGCTTAAATGCAGAGTAAGTATGGTCTTGTTGCATATAAAATGTATTCTATCTGGTGTTAAAACTTATTAAGATGGGTAATATGAATTCATTGCATTCTCTGTTGTAAAAGCTAGCTTATAATTTTTTACACATAACCTAATTTAATAGGTAAAACATATAAAGTTAATATGGTTATTGCCAGTTATACTACAGTTCTAAATCATAGGCATTATTGTTGTTTTGCTTATATATTGTTTCTCTGATCTGATTATATCATAAAATGTGACTGTGTTGTTTCAGAAAAGACATGCTAGTATTAAATGCATTGAAAAGCGGAAACAAAACTTTGAGGAACATAAGAAGAAATATGACAGTGGCTAATAAGAATACAAACATTACCAAAAACACTAACAACAAAAATGATGAGTCTGACAGCAGCAAAACTAACAAGAACAATAGCAGAGAATTAATGGAGAGAACAAAACTTAACAATTCTTCCAGTGAGAGGTAAACTTTTAATATTATGTTTCCAGTGCATGTACCTTATATTAGTATTGGATGCTCCTGTTATTCAATATATAAGTTACAAGAGTTATATATACTAATAATTGATTTGTTAATAACTATTTGAAAATGTAATTTATGTATTAAATATTTATCTGTGATTTCTACATTTTAGAATGGAAGAAAAAAAAAGCCCTTCAGTAGACACAAATCGTAATTCTAAAATAGAGGATGTTAGCAAAGTGGTAACTAAAGTCATTGAAAGTGTTCCATCATGCAGTAACAGGAATGATGCTAAAGAGAATGCTCCACATTATATGGATGGCTATGAAGGCAGTGTGAGTGCTCAGTCTGGCAGTATCAAACATCGACGAAAGTCTATACTACCTTTGAGGTATATATTTATTTTATTACCTAACATACATCTTTGATACATAAAATATATTGAATGTACTCATAATAATGTTACTTCGATTTCAGCACTCAAGAAGAGAAATTTAGTACAGATGAAGAATTTGACACAGATTATGTTTCAAGAGACCACAGCAAGGAGTATTCTTCGAGGAACGACTATGGTTGCAAGAGATATGACCGAGATACCAAAAAATACTGTGAACCATCCACTGCCGAGAGATATTACGGTTCTCGTGAATCAACTAGGGATCCTCGGAAAAGTAGGTTCTCCAGAAATTATGATGGCGATAAATATAAAGGTCAGGAGAAATTTGAGTATAACCAGAGATCTAACAGACATAGCCCGGTTAGGTCACATAGGAAATCTCGTGGAGATTATCAAGAAAGTCAACCAAGCCAAAGATCAGAATATAGAAAAAGAGTACTGGAAAGTCCACCACAAGACAAATATTATAATTATAAACGTAAAACACATGAACATCCTATGAACATCGACAGAAACCACCCTCCCATTGAATATAGCTATAAGAGGCATTACCAATCGGAACATCAATCAAATACAAAGATGTCGAGTGATTACGAAGAACCAAGTTATAAACGGGTGAGAACCAATTCATTTCATAGAAATGTAGAGGAAGATTACAATAAACATGAGAATACCAAGTCATATCATAGTCACACAGAAGAAGTTAAGGAACGGTATGATCACATGGACACCAAAGACAATCCAGTTTTTGATAATGCACATCCTGGCTTAATATACTGTATGTCTCCAGATTTTTTACATGCAGATTTACAAATAAAACCGGATCATCAAATTAGAGGTGAGGCCTTATTATAAAATCAAGTGGTACTTTTATTATATATGCATAAGTGAGCCTGTCCTTCCGTTACGATGTAATGAATCATCGAATCAACTTGAATTTTGTACAGGCATAGATCGAAGTATGGAGAAGGACTACAATTATGAAAATTATCCATTTCACTTTAAGACATGGGCATAATGTAGATGTAAATAAAAGTTAAAAGCTTAAAAATCTAATACAATTTATCTAGTTTAGCATTAATGCATAACCCAGACAAATTAAATAAGAAAAGAAATTGACTTACAGAAATCAAGAGCACAGCTGTAACACAATTGGATGATCCTCGAATCACAAGTGATAAATATGTTATAGAGATAGAGTCTAATAATGAGAAGAGTAACATCTGCTCTAGAATTGGTAAGAATGTTGTTATGCAACCTGTAGATAAAGTAAAGTGGCGAATTCCGCGAATGCAAGTCCCAGAACTTTTAGTGCAGAAACCAGCATTAAGCCATAGGAATGATATAAATGAAGAACTTATCAAAGAAGTATATGTGGACACTGATATTGAAAGTGCAGTTACAAACATATCTTTAGAGTCAGGGGAGATATATTCTGAAAGTGTACCTCATTGTATGACTAGAGAAATGAAACATAAATTAGGCCATAGAAATGATATAAATGAAGAACTTATCAAAGAAGTATATATGGACACTGATATTGAAAATCCAGTTACAAACATATCTTTAGAGTCAGGTAAGATATATTCTGAAATTATGCCTCATTGTATGACTAAAGAAATTAAACGTAAAGATGTAGAATATGAAAGTGGGCGTGAAAAAACCTTTAAAATGGCCCAAGACTTGATAACGAAACTTAATGACCCTCCCAAAGAATTATCTGCAAATTATAGGATACCAAAACTCAAACATTGTGATAAAGTTCCAAATTTGACCAACACCGTAGGAGATCCTCACCCTCCCAATCCGAAAACACAAGACAGTTATAAGAAACATGACGAAATTAAAACCATTAGTTCCAATACTCAACCGCATATACCCGAAAATGAAAATAACCGACAGATGAATTATACTATTTCTGGTAGAGAGGTTGTTGAGGGAGATTTAGAATTAAGTGATGACGCCAGTGACAATACAGAGTCACATAGTCAAATACCATTTGATCATAAGAGACGTAAAAATGATAATACACTTAAAAATATTGTTGATAAAAACGAGTTGACTATTCCAAACAAACGTAGTTCTATCTTCGATATACAACAAGTTGATCCAATCATTGGAACTGACACAAATAAAAGTAAACATTCAAATATATGTGATGTAGGTAAGAGCACTATTAACAAAAATAAAAATTGGTTACCTATTATTGATATTCAATTACATGAAATTGAAATGACAGATGGATTTAATCTAAATGAACAAAAGCAGTTTGTTGATAAAAATATTAAAAAAAATGACACCGAAAGCACTTTGGTTTATACAAAACAACCTGAAATAGAAGCTAAAGGAGCTGATGTGGAGCATACTAAAGATGATGCACAAGTAGCTGACAAGCAGAAAACTAATCCATCTAAACATCCATTAGACATAAAACAAAGTAAATGTGAAAAAGATAAATCTATTAAATCCGTAAAAGATCACACCCCATGCCTAATTAATGAACCTGACTTTAAGAAACATGTAGAAGAAACAAAAGACAGGGCAAATTCAAGTAAAGTTAAAGAAAAGAAAAAGGATGATAAAAATCGTAAAAGTACTGATAACAACTCAGATCCAAGTTTTCATAAGGACATTCAACAAAGTGTTAAGGAAACCAGTAAAATAAGTGAAAGTAAAACACAAAAGAATAAAAAATCTAATCAAAAGCAAGATCAGTCTATGGTCGACATTCAAATAAACATAGAGGAAATCAAAGCTACAAATGAAGCCAATGAAAGCCAGATAATTGATAAGAAGGATAAAACTGGTCATAGACATAAACATCCAGATAATGATGACAAGTCTGATAAATGCAAAGAAATAAAGAAAAGTGAACAAAACCAGAAAAGTAACAAAAAGATTGAAGCTACAAATAAAGATAAAAATAAAAGCAATGATAACACACCAAAGTCAAAAGCTAAGAAGTCTAAACCTAAAGAAACACAGGAGTCATTAAAAGACCCAAAATCTGTTGAAGAATCTGCTAAAAAAGGAGAGAAGGAGAAAGATAATTCAAAAGATATTAAAAGCAAGTTTGCTTACCTCTTTGGCGACAGTAACAGTTTAATAACACCTGAAGAATTAGGAATTAATTCAGGCCAAGTTGAAACTATTGTACAGCCTTCCACTTCTTACATGACTATTTTTGAAGACGCGCAAGACGCTATTGATTTAACAGAAATGCCAGCAGTCAAATTACAGGAGCCAAATATTATTGCTACAGAGGAAACGCCCAGTTGTATGACGAAAATTGATTCAAGTCCAAAACGAAATGCTGACATATGTAATGTTGGTGTGATATCTGGAAATGACGGTGAAGTAAATCATGACCCTTCCGTAGTCGTTAGTGAGAATATTAATATAGTGCCTTTGGTCAATGAAACTGATGTTGTGAAAACAGTTATAATTTCATCAGGAGTACAACCTACAGATACAATGGAAAATGACCATATACCAGAGACAAGACATGAAAATGTTATTAAAGTTGTGAATACAGAATCAAACAATATTGTTGTGCCTAAAAGTCAAAATCTTGCATTGAAAGCTTTAGCTACATCAACACCATATAAGGAGTTGAGAGTTTTGCCGTCTGAAACTAAAGAACCGTGCGTAGATTCAATGCATATGTCTGAACAATCGGATACTAATACAATGGATTCCCAAACTGACGTAGATACTGATGCACCTGATGTAAGAATTTTCGTTAGAAGACGAAGGAAAGCTATTAAGAAGCCGACAGCGTGAGTCGGTTAACCATAGCAAATACGTTCTATTGTCGTGTACATATTCTCTATTTTATAAAATAAGTATGATTTTAGTTAATTTAAGAAGATTTACCTAACAGTTATCATTCTCGTCAATGATATCTCACCGATATTTGTGATTTATTTAGTTCATATTCGGGAAATACCTGCAGGTTATTTCAGATATTTTATTTGTTTAAATTAAGTTAGTAGTATATACAAATAAATAGAGAGATAATGGTTTATGTTCAATTCATTTGCATACCTATATATTACACTCTTGTATAATTAGTGCATTTATTTACTTACACGAACTCATGTTTCTTATTATCAATAAGGTGATGTGTAAAAAATAAAGCTCTCTTGTTATATTCCCACAGTCTTTATTTTGTCTTATTATTAGTATTGTTTATACTTATTTATATTTACAGTTTTAAGTTTAAAAATTGGAAATTCATCTTAAACACTATATTTACATAGGGACATACTTTACATTTATGCTTAGGAAACGTTTTTTTACGTCAGAAATTATACGATAACATTGGCAACATTATGAGCTATAAATTAACGGTATTTATCGCTTCTGCCACTAAAATTCGAGCATGCTTAAGGCCATTATTACGATAGCCATTTAATGAAACAACACAATAACAAACGAGATTTGAGTCCTGTCAGGTTTCTTGAATAATGTGATAAATAAAGAAAATTACGAAAGCGCAGTGTCTTTTAAAAATCCGTCTGACCGAGACTTCGTCTAATAAGAAAGACATCCTTCTAAGAGCTTTGTATTAGTTTCGGTTGTGTATTTCCAGTTAACAATTTTTATTACTAAATATAACACGCTAATTACGCCTATAGTCGGATTAATAATTCGAGTCAGAAAAATGACAAGTGCAACTGTCACTGATACAAAAAAGGGTGACCCGCTACAATAGTGATGTTCGGCAGTTTTGTTCTTTCAGTATTCGATACATAAATCTAGTCGAAAATCCCAAAATTTCATTTTTTTAAAACTAAATTTGAATTTAATTGAAACCAAAATTAAATAAATAAAATCGAATAAATGTTATTAATTTAATTAACCTAACCTTAGAACCTAACATAAGCTAATCATCAAATTAATAAATGTACGAATAAATATAATTTATTTGTCCAGTACCCGTACAAATAGTCGCATACAAAACAAAATGGGGTCCATAGCGTGACAAGTGATGACTATAGTTCTTCCAATAGCCAAAAACAAATAATATACATAAGAGTATTTTATGTAATATTTAATTACCTACCGTGTATGTCTTCTGTTTTATTACCATAAATTACATGTTTTTATTTATATAAAGGCAATCTGACATTGAATAAAAAAAAAGGAAACTCTAGTCGAGTTTCCTTTGTCCTTAGCCGACTTTTAGTTGTAAAAATTCGTATCTACCACATCACTATTTATTTGGGACTAAAAACCTGCAACACTGGAAATGTCATTTCTCTGCCTACAATGAATAATCTGATTATAGGGCAGTAGGACGAAGAAACTGATTATAAAAGTGTCATTAAAGTCATAATTTCGCATGCAACATCGTTACGTACACGTATTGCGAAAGATATATCAAACTCACCTAATATGGCCGTCTAACCTGTCGAACTATTCTACTTCCTTATGATTATATCGTCAATGAATTTGGGTTTGTATAAAATCTAAATTCAACTTCGCACCCGTACCTAATTCTCATGCAACCTTTAGAAAATTCGTTCATTGCGATCCATGATGAACAGCACAACACCAATAAATGCTCAAAAGAATATTAAGATATAAATTGCCAAATATTTACAAAATAACTATACATAAATCATATTGTAAGAAATATTTACAATTTTCACTAACATACACTAACACCGATACAATATCTACACAATAATGCTATGACTACAAATATATAGGCGATTATACTTAAAGTTAATGTGATTAATATCAATTTCTTTCTTCCACAAGAAATAAAAGCATTAAGAAGAGTCGAGATTGCAGTTGTTTACAATTTCAATGGTAAAGTTTTAAAAAATTTAAATATTTCATGATTTTTAAAATTGAATTTGAGTTAATGATACATATAAAGTCAAAACGGGAGACGTATAGCGGGATTGTAAACCCATTACCTACTGTATTACACTACGTTTTATACTTATTACAAGGGTGGATTTTTAAGTTTTCTTCCTCTATCAAATATTACCATCGCTTACAAAGTCTATGGAAAACATTTACTCTTAAGTATTTTTATCACATTTCGTGCAGCTGGAAAACGACCAGCGCCGCAAATTTGCCGGCTATAACGCCCCCCTATTATTTGATAATGTGCCTATTATATTATTGGCCATTGGAATGTCGTCGTTTCGCGCCGTGGACGGATCTGAAGACGATCCGGCAGCCGAAGCGGACGGTCGTTTACCTAGTTTCTTGATTATTGTAGGCACTGGTTCACAGTTGTCCGAATGGGGCGTTACGTGTTGATAGCAGACCGCGGACGCGTGTCCGGAGCGTACGGACGTGAGGGGCGCACCGTTGGACCATTCGTTTGTCGCCGGATCGTATACCTCCACTATATCTAAGAAGGATGTGCCGTCGTAACCACCTGTGGATATAGGACGGAGTTAGATTTGTACTGATATAATTTTTTATGGTGTTTGTGTTCACACGCTAACAAGTCGCGCTCGATGTCGTGTAGTGTAGAGTCGTATAGTGTAGGGTCGTGTAGTGTATCGTTATATATATATAACTGGACGATTTTCACATATATTATTATCAAAATATAAATAATTCTATCAATGCAACTTGATCGAAAAGTCGAGGTTACACAAAATAAATATTTTGATAATAGTCTACGCGCGAATGGTCTCGTTATATATAAATTATGAACATAGGTAGTCCGTGAATGTTTAAAAAACACTAGTGTGGTGTTGTTTCGATAAGTTTGTGTCGAGTAGTGTATTTTCGTTATGTGTAGTGTTGTCTTATCGTGTCGTTTAATGTAGTTTCGTGTAGTGTAGTTTTGTCCTGTAATACAATGTAGTTCTGTATAGTATTGTGTAGTTTTGTGTAACGCAGTGCTATATAGTGTCGTGTCATGTAATGTAGTATAGTGAAGCTTTATGACATATAGCGTAGTGTCGTGTCGTATAGTGTAGTGTCGTGTAGTGTAACATACCTAGCGCGTACAGCTTGCAGTCGAGTACGGTAAGCGAGAGCGCGGACCTCGGTACGCGAACGGCGGCGACTCGCGTCCACACGTCGCGCTCCGTGTCGTAGCGCTCCACCGAGCCCAGCTGCGCCGCGCCGTCGTACCCGCCCACCACGTATATGTACTGCCCTAGTGCCGCCACGCCTGGAATACCATCACAAGTGAGATGCCTGTACCTATACTCGAATAGTAGGGCACTGGTAGGGTGGAAGTAAAATAAATATAGTAATAATTGATCTACCCTCGAAGCACGGGCTCCTAAATCAATCACCAAGATACAATGAATGTATTCTATAGACAAAAAAATTATCTCAGTTTTTGGTATTTTTAAAGTTAATTGTGATTTTAAGGTAGGGCATTGCCCCGCAATGCCCCCCCTCCTAGCTACAGCCATGCAAGTGAGTCCCCACTTCCCCCAGAGACGAGGCACAGTCCCACGGTCCCTCAGCGTTGTCGCTTAAATTCAACCAATGTCTAGTAATCTTGTCTTCCAAAATTTTAATGTTATTGTTATGGTGACGCTTTTAATGTCAAAGATTTTTTAAAATATCTAATAAGAAATTACTTATCTATACTAATATTATAAAGAGGAAAGATTTGTTTGTTTGTTTGTAATGAATAGGCTCCGAAACTACTGGACCGATTTCAAAAATTCTTTCACCTTTGGAAAGCTACATTATCCCCGAGTAACATAGGCTATATTTTATCCCTGTATTCCCACGGGAACTACGCGGGTAAAACCGCGGGGAGGCAGCTAGTGCATAATATTAATTACTTATAAAGTTATATAAGATGGTATTATTTGTCTAACGAGTCCGCTAGTGTCTATATATAGCTTAAGCTCTAACCGGCTCCACTCCTGGCCGTGTTCATAGGGGCGACCTCCGTCCAGCAATTGTTCTCCGGATGGTAGCACTCGACCGAGCTGATCCGTCGAGCACCATCGAACCCTCCCACCGCATACATTAACCGGTTCACCACGGCCACGCCCACGCCCAGTCTAGCACTGCTCATGGAAGCCACAAACGTCCATGTGTCTCTCTCTGGATCATAGCTGAAAGTGAGATGGAGAATGTTGAATTATGATGAATTATGTCCTGCCGGCCTAACATGCGCAAGTCGACAAAATTTTGTCGACGCATTATCTCGTGCTGAGACGTCATATGTCTGTTTGTCGATGGGAGCTAACATGGCGCCACTTATATCTCGTGTCGTTCTGTTAAAGAACTCATTTCGTTCTGTCAAACCTGTTTTGTCGTCAGGCTCTAACATGCGCGCTTTATTTAGTCGAATTTTGACATTTTCCTATGACAAGTTTCTCGTCGATGGTTTTCGTAAACGAGAAACCGCGAATAAATGAGAAAAATCTGAAAAAAGGGGTAATAGTGTTCTGTGATTTGTGAAATTTATAAAACAATTTAAGTTTAATGGCGGTGCCGTACTATAATTATATATTAACTGTGTATGAGGAAAGGGAAGCAAGAAAAATACAGAGGAAGGTGATTCGCGACGTCTGCAACCCATTCGACCTAAGGGATAACGAGTTCCAGTCTCTCTGGCGAATTACAAAGCCTATGGCTATTTACATTATAGATAAGCTCTAAGATTTAGAGCCACGAAACGGCTGTGGTTTACCTGCCTACTTAAAAGTATGTAGGGTAAAAGTGGGATAGATGCCCTTGGAGGATAGACGCCGCACCTTAAAAAAAGAGAATTTAAAACCAAGTTCACGCTCTAGTACCATGTTCCTCAGACAGATCTGGCCCCGCACAGCTCAGTCCATGCACGCGCTTCGACAGGACTGCACCATCGCCGCTTGAGTTAAAAAAATGTTGCAAAATTTTATCGCGCTTGCTTGATTCTTGTGACAGTGACATTTTGACGTGTTCAGAACTTTCGTTTTCGAAGGTAAGTTATAAGTGTGTATTGTTATTTAAATAGTATGTATCATTTATATTTATGGTGTGTTTATAAAATTACGAAATTATTTAAGTCTTTTTATTTATTTGCTGGGGCGTCTATCCCTACTAAAAAGGATAGAGGCCCCACTATTGACTGAGTATAGACGCCCTTAGAGGCATATATCCTCTATGACTTATTCACAGGTACTTAGGCTATAGGTAAGATTTTTTTTAATAACGTAACTATCTAGTTAATATGCAACTTAGTAGGAAAATTGACTTTCCAGTTTATTTATGAGCTGTTTATACCTTTACATGTCGTACTTCACTGTACTGGTAAAAAAACTGTGAAAAACTTAGTTTGGGCTTACCCAACTTACTACTGTTACTTATAACAGAGGAATTAATTGCCCTAATCAAATTCAATTTAGGCACTGTCTTCTTAGTTTGTTTTTTCATACTTGTCCTTTTTGAATCCTCAGTTTTTTTCTGTACCTGTTAATTTCTTCTTTTTCAGGAAAACATCCCACACTGGACGACAACAAGAAACGTCTCGTAGCGCACATACAAACATTAGAAAAGGCAGGATTTCCCACAACACGACAGGATGTAAGAAGACACAAGAAGGATAAGAAAACCTTATAATATATTATTGCAACTAAGAAAGCAAATAAACATTTTATTTAATTTTCTACGAATTTTTTTATTATTACGGAGGCATCTATCCCATTGTAGGGCATCTATACTCATGTCAAAATTTTGCCAGGGGCAACTACCCCATACAGTAGGCGTCTATCCTCAAACAATAAGTCTTTTTTAGAGCCGAATATCTACAAATCTACGGTATGCATTGAATAATGATATGAGTAGATAGTAAGTATAAGGACTATAGTTGTTACAAATAGTTAACTCACTCGAATAGTGCTTTAAAAAAGAAAGTTATAGTCAGCTTTCAAAAAGTGGGGCATCTATCCCATGTTTACCCTATCTACCTACCTATTTACCACTTAAACTTCTGTTACTATGTGAAATTCCCAAAATAAATTTTCCCTCCTTCTGGGGCCACAAAGATCCCAGTACAAAAATAGAAAGAAGGATGCTCATACGCTGAATGTCCAACTGGTAATTAAGCATCAATCAACCTGTTCATTTTACTTACATTTATATTTATCATAATAAATTTATTGGTCAGACCCAAACTGCATATTTTGTACTTGCATAGGTATTACACGAATTTAAGACAATTTTAAGGTCGCGTTCACAAATATGGCAGCGTTCGCGCAATTTCCACCAATATTGACCGAATGAAACCGGCGTTACTAGCTAGACTGTGGTATGTTTTCATGAAATGTCAACATCGGTTATCTCGCGTCGACAAGGCGAAGTCACGACGAGATCTTCTCGAGCGCGGTGCGCATGTTAGGAAAAGTGACAAACGAATCGAGATCGACAAAATTTGTCATCTCGTCTATGAGATATGTCGACTTGCGCATGTTAAGCCTACTGGGTGGGATTAGAATCTACGACCGGTGCCCAAAAAGGCAGGTAACCCGTAACCACATAGCTAACCGGTCTGCTTATTTATGTATTGTTCATGTACTTTATATCAGTGTTTAAAATTCGTTAATACATTGCAAAACAAAAAAAAATATGAATAAGGTTACCTATTAAGTTATGCTTAGTTTGGAATCAGATTGGCCGTGTGTGAAAAATGTCCCAGGATATTTATTATTATTATTATTAAATAATATGAAACGCACGTGGAAACGCATTCGATAAATAAAAATAGCCTGCTATTTATATACGAACGTAATGACTCGTAGATTCGATAGTGATAACTAAGGATGACTTATGAAAACGGTAATCCCTGATAAGCGCTATCTTTGAATACCATGTCGCAGACAGGTGATAATTTATAAAAAAAATTACGTGAGGCACTCGGGGACTGCCGCGGTAAAGCTATTGCATTGCATAGCATTTTGTATCAACTTATGCAATTATAATTTTATTTATTTATTTTAATAATAAATGCACTTTGTTCATTCATATTCAAAACACTTCATACACAAATTTTACAAGTACAGCTATTCACTGTTGTACATAAATACATATACACCTATATACTTTCTCATAAACAGCTGCTTATGTATTCGTCCGATTTCGGAGCAGCTCGTCTCGATTCGTGCGAGTTTCGTAGAGTCGTACAATACGTCTAATCGCACACAACGCCGTGTCGAAGACTGCCGAACTGAAACGACGTTAGACGATGCACGGCCTTCAAGCCACACCTCCTTGCCCGTCGGAGTGGGGGGTGTTAGGTTTTTTCGTTACGGAATTTCTTGATTCGGTCGCCGCGCTCAGAGCCCGCGATAAAAGCTATGCAATAGCTTAAAAAATACTTTCAATACATAGTATTGGAAGAGTTTTTCCAACAACCCTTAATGCGATACCATATATAAAATTCAATTAAGATTAAGTTCCATGGCAATAATAACCAAGACATATTATTTCGCGAACATGCTCTTTCTCGAACAAATAAATCATCAAAATCTGCTATACCAACTTTTTTTTTTCACCACAAAGGCAAGGCATACAGTCTACCTGATGGGAAGCGGTTACCGTTGCCTATGGACTTCTAAGAGCATCTTTCAGAACCGAGCATTAGAGTGACTTTATAAGTGCTTGTAAAGGTCTGTTTGAAAAAAAAATATTTTAATTTTAAGATTTCACAGACACATAAAATGTAAATTCCTGATTAAAAAAATGGGTATAATATAAGTATAATTTACCATTCAACTGTTTTATGATACTCCGTGCCCGCCGAACCACCCACGGCGTATAACAGGCCGTCCATTACTGCAACTCCTACCTGAGGAAATATACAATTATTCTTATAAATAGCACATTTAAGATTGATAATAAAAACTACATACGGTAAATATGAAAATATATACACGTTTTTATATTCAATTATTTTATGATGTAAATGCATTTTTAGGGTTTCGTAAAAACGAAAACGAGGCAAAAAACGGAACTCTTATAGGTTCGTCATTTATGTACTTTAATGTTTTAGATGACTTGAAACACTTTTGTAGAATGTTAAATACTTACGTCTTTGTTTTCGACTTTTTGTAGGTTGACACATTATTGCTTATTAGCATTGATATAAAAAAAACCCAAGATACACAGTCTCGAACAAAAGTAACACTCGACACCGTCGTCAAACACTCACCAATGATACCTACGTTGTTATAGTTATACTTTAAACATATTTTGTTGCAAATTCAACCTTACTTGCATTATTAAAAGTTGTTTTTAGCACGCAGTGTACAAAAAGCAATAAAATTTTACGACCCAAGTTAGCCGGTAGGACAAGGCATGGAGTGGAGACGAATATTATTAATTAACTTTTTGTTTATGAGACATTGAGTGAGATTTATAAGTTTGAATTGTGTTCTAAACACAAATTTTCAAGTGTCAGATTGAATCAACGGATCACTCTTATAACTTTAAAAATATATTATCATAACATTGAAACACATAATTAATTATGTATTATATGTTTAAAAAAAAGTTACTAAAACAATTCGTCTGGTTCATCTCCGTAATTTATACATATAAATATTTGTTATTTAAAACTTAATACAAAATAGTTTAAAAGTGTGCTTATTAATTTGAACTTAACACAATAAAAAAAAACGACTCCATTAAAAATAACAGGGTCATTTGTATTATGCGACTAAAATAAAAGGGGCGTGTAATGTATCGTTCTTACGCTGACACAGCCGGCATTTAAATTTGCCGTATTATACTTGGACCGTTGAGTGAAGTTTTCAGACAAATTAAATCAAAATCCCACATTCCTCTCTATATTATGTATATATGTCTTTTACTTACTGAAAATACGATATCCCATCCTTTTCTGACGTTCTAGACGTAATATTTTTACAATTTCGTAATGAACACTTCGGCATTTATAACGAGTGTTCAGTGAGGCGAGCGACGCGAGACTATTTGAAATGAGCGCACAATTTCAATTTGTGCGCTCATTTTATGCGGACGGTTTTGAGACGCTGAGTGTGTATCTTGGGTTTTTTTGGATCTAAATAAAATGGCTATATTATGTATGTATAGTGGTTAGTATCGGCAGTTGGTACTGACCCGGTGGCGCGGCGTGGCCATGGGGCTGCAGGGGCGCCAGTGCTCGGAGGCGGGGCTGTACACGTCCACCCAGTCGCTGTCGTACGACGAGCCCGGGGACGTGTTGCGTCCGCCCACCGCGTAGAACAGACCCTGGATACAAACATACCATCCTCTAATATTAGAAGTTACAGGGAGGGGGGAATACATTTTTTTATTTAATACAGTTGCTCAAAAAGTGGTGTATTGCAGGGACGTACAGCGTTCGGAAAGTGGGCTATTACACACTAGTGTTTTTTTTTTACTTTTCCCGAACTCGTGCGTGCATCTTTCCCAACTGTCAAAATAATGTCTATTAAAAAGAAAAACCAACCATGAAGGTTTTACTAAAGAGTTTTTATGATTAATACAAATACGTATATTTTTAAAAAAGAAGCTTGTCATTTATCTCAATATCAGATTTAATGATTTAGGTTAGGTTTCATTTCATCTCATTAAATTTCATTTCATATCAATAAAAAAAATATACTGAAGACTAAGCTGTATGGATAGTTCCCTTTGCCTACCAAAATGGGCGAAAAAAAAAAACTCTGCTTATAAAATGGCGCCAACCGTAGGCGCCATTTTCCAGAAATTTTCATTGCGAGATTAGTTTATTGTGTTTTTATTATTTTATTAAACTGCTTTATTTTTTCGCAACTGTATTAAAAATAGTCGTTCAGTACACTTGCGGAACCGTCATTGCAACTTGTTCCGACTGACTACCCGAGCCGCGGCGCAGCCGAAGGCGAGGCGAGGAGACTCTTTGCAATGACAGCCTTTCCGCACTTGTAACGAAATATACTATTACCACTTTGAAAGTCTCTCTCGCGCAAACTAAAACCTCTAGATCTTTTTTGAAGACATCTCCACGTATGGGTTCGATGAAAACATTTTTATTGAGTTTCTGTTCTATCCCCCAAAGGGGAAAGATCGAAAAGTTAGGTCGTAAAATGTTCCCAGAGTGTTAAAACAACGTTTTAAGTTAAATTATTTTCTTGTCGATACGATTAGTATCGATTTGATAAAATACAATATTCAAATGAATACACGAGTCAGACTTTATTTACACAATGTGGTGGCTAAATTAATTAGTAGAAAATATTGTTTTGTAATAAATCTAATGTATTTTAGCTATTAAAAATAAGGAAATTAAGAAACAATCGATAAATGGATTCGATCGAGTATATGTTTAATTTGTTTTTTGTGTATGAAAACACTCGCTTGACATTTACTCGTCAAATCACTGTCATTTTGTTGATTTGTTGGCATTTCTTACTAGTTCTTATTTCACTTGTTGCTTTCACATGTCTTTTGATTTCGATTTGTTTTTGTAATATATTATGTATGCCGCAAAGTATATTTTGTTTATATTTTAATAAATAATAATTTAAATAGCAGGGATAAAATCAGACAAGATTGTTGCAATGGTATAGTAGGAAAACGGACGGTAGATTGTTGTGCACATATAATGACAGTACTTTGGTATATTGGTTGGGCTACATTTGAACCAAATATACTACCTCCTGTACCATTTTTAGAAAATATATTGGTCATGTTTGATGATAATGAAATATTTAATGCAAAAAAAACTTTTTTATTGCCCCAGTCTCTGTACAATACGTAAAACACGTAAAATAACCTCAAAATGTTTTTATTAATTTCTACTATTTCTAAAACAATGGCGGCCTTTTAAATATATTTTTTAGATATGTAATATAATTATGATTTCGGAACACTAAACTATTATACTAATTTTTGCTGTCCGTCCTGGGCCCAAGACACTAAGGACACTGGGCTTTCCCCTTTACTGTTTTATTTCTATTTTTGTGTAGAAATCCAAAGACATGGCGAATCTATAAGGGTTTCGTTTTTTTGCCACTAGTCTACGGAACCCTAAAAATAATAAGTATAATATAAATACCGCAATCTTATATCGCGTAGCTTGCAATCAAAATATTTATATTAATTTAAAACAATTCAATAAAAAAAACACAATTCGCTATATTTATATTAACTGCTGTCTATTTTTAAATATTGTATATTAACCTTGAGAAATGCAGCTCCCAACCCCGACCGTGGTACAGTGAGCCTCGGCAACGACGTCCAACAGTTGTCGTCCAAATTAAATGCTTCGAACACGTCTATAGAGTGTCGGAAATAACCGCCAGCTACGTATATGATACGAGGCGTGTTCGGCCTCCTCTCCTTTACCACGGGCTTTTTGTGAAGTGTGAGATCCTGAAACGAATAAAAAAACCCATTAATAAACAATCAACTTTTTTAAATGCAAGATTTACCCGCGTTCCTGGAGTATCTTTAATATATAGGGACATAAGTATCCTTTGTGTCTCTAAAAACCCGGTATAAGTCATTTTTGCGAAATTGAGTATCTATATAAAACTTTCATATTTATATTTGTAGCATTAGCAACATTAGATGTTGAGATACATATGAGTGGGATTACTTTAAGGGGGATTTTAGTACCTTTTAGGGTATAGACCTAAAAATCATTTATAAGAATCGCCACTTGTAATAAAGGCATAATAATGGCTATACCAAATCTTACCATAGATATTCAAATCTCAAGAAGTTAACTTAATTAAGAAGACAAATAAGCGAGGTTATAAACTATTTGAATCAACATCAAATCTAACCCTTTACACGGTACCTAAAGTAAAAGTAACGCGTTGAAATGCGTTTATATATTTATTTACAATCACAAAAGATATCTGGCGCACTGTTAAGTAGATTTGTATTGTAATAATGACTTTGAATTTTATAGACACCTGTATCTATCGTGAGTTAATCCAACATAATACCGCCGCCTTTGTAAATAGATTGTTTCAATATAGACTTTATAAATCGCCTTCTCTGCTGTCATTTTTAATATATCTATACTAATATTATAAAGAGGAAAGATTTGTTTGTTTGTTTGTTTGTTTGTAATGAATAGGCTCCGAAACTACTGGACCGATTTCAAAAATTCTTTCACCTTTGGAAAGCTACATTATCCCCGAGTAACATAGGCTATATTTTATCCCTGTATTCCCACGGGAACGGGAACTACGCGGGTAAAACCGCGGGGAGGCAGCTAGTCGTTTATACATACATGACTATGAAGAAAATCTAATTTCATTTTTGTTATATTTCAAAAAAGCATTTTCAATAAAGGGAGAGTCTTCACTAAATTTGTCTTTTCTGCTTTATTTCTTCTGATATCTTAAACAATTTATGGTCGTCATTTTTTATTAAATGACTACAAAATAATATTAAATCATTTCAAGCCCTGAATCATTTTTGAAGGATTTTATTTATGGTTTTTATAACACTAAAATTAAGAGATTCCTGGATGAACGGCCATAATGAAGCTTTTTATAAATAACTAGCCTCTACCCCGGTTTCACCCGCGTCCCCGGAAGATCCTGGGATAAATAATGGGGATGAAAGCCTATCTATATACCTTAAATATTTTAGCGAGATATTCCCTACAGGCGGGTACTTTCTTGAGCACCGTGCACGTGGTCATCTGTTCCTTGAGGAAGCTCGGCGTGAGGTACTGGCAGCGCACCGCCTGCAGGATGCTCTCCATGCGCGGGTAGCGCCGGTCCTCGTCGAACTTTACCTGATATATAAAACATCACATAAGTTACATACTAGTTTTCCCGCAATTTTCCCGGGAAAAAAGTAGCCTTTGTGTTATTCCAGAATATATTCTAACTCAGTGCCAAATTTCATGCAGATCCCTTCAGCCGTTTTGGCGTAAAAGAGTAAGAAATATCCATCCATCTATGCCCATAACCTTCTCGTTGTTAGGGGAGGGGAGGGCTCCTGCAGTGGGGATGTATATGAGCTGATGATTATGTAGTGAAGGTGGACATTTAAGAATAGTTTATATTGTAATATTAGTTAACTGGATACCATGGTACAGAGGTGGACAACTCGACCTACAAACATTCTATTGATTACACATTTTTTGAAATTTTTATACCTACCCCTATGATAGTACAAGTGCAGTTGAAGAATAAGCTATTCTTAAATATACCTACTCTAAATTTAAATCTATGGCTAATGCCAGTATGTGAGCAATGTATGTAAGTATGTATTTATATATAAGTCTTTTGTCATTAACTAGTTCACGGTTAAATTTAATTTCGACATTAAACGCATAGTGACACAATTTGATTGTCAAGTAAAATACTGCACAGTGTGTCCACAATAACGATAACAACAAACTGCCAGTCACGGTTTTGATTCAATATCACCTACATAAAGTTCAACGTAACATAGATAAGATAATATTATTCATTATTATATAGGATAAATGCGTACGAGTCGTGTTTACTTGCATTATGGTAACACCGTCTATGGGAATACCCAAATGCATTATTTGAAGTAGGTAGGAAAGTATTTCTTAGAATGAAAGTGTTTAATTGCTTTTCTTGGAGATAGATTTACTCATGAAGTAAATATAGGGGCGATTCGAGAATATGATAATAATGAAATTATTAAATCATGAATTTAATTCGGCCCAGTTTAAATAACACTAACTCATGAACGTTAGAAAAAGAAAGAGATGAAATTTTGTAATTTATAGAGTTTTTTTAACATGTTAGGCATAAAATGCTAACTATGAAAAACTTAACAATACCACAAGCATTAGATTCAGAGGTTGTAGTGTAAAAACGCACAATCGTACGTAGTAGAACATTCTTTTACTCACTAACTATATAGAGTTTGTACTATAAGTAACCGGATTATGTATTAGTACCATACTAGCATGTATAAATCTGCGACCTTACAGAGTTAAACTCATGAGTCATTGACACCAACGAATACTGATTGTAATGAAATGAGATAAAATTTGTGGTTTTCCTTTTGATAGTAATCGATTATAGTTCATCGTACACTTTGTTACAATAAAAACATTTAGGTATATTTTTAAAATTCATTTCTTTTATAATAATCTCATTATTTCTATGTTGTCCTACTACAAGGCCTACTATAACATAAACTTTACTAATATAGCCTTAAACTTGACATTGCTAGCGACCATTATAACAAAATAGCAACAATTATCGTTTATAGATTATCTGATTTAATCATTAACCGGATATCATTGCTTTGCTTTTCATGACATAGCAAAATGAGCACAAGTGCTAATGTACCTACACTATCTTATCATAATCTAAAAAGATTACAAAGTATATTGGAATTTGGATTTGTTTTTCTATTTTATACACGTTAGCTTTTTAGAACGCAATTGTACATTGATCGCATAATCAGCTTATAAAACGGTGGTGGTGGAGAAATGTATTAACATGAAAGCTGCCATACTTGTGTTGTTTCACTTGAGTTTTTATTGTCATTGAATTTGTTTATTTACCATTAAAATAATTTTATACAGGTGTTAGTTTATGGATATAGTTATTGTTGTAACAAGCAACTTTCGGAACCGAGCATTAATAGTGACTATTCATAAGTGTAAAGGCCTATTTGAATAAAAAATATTTTGATTTACTTTGATAAACATTGATTTGTGGCCTACATACTTAATTACTAAAACTTATACATACTACATAGATTTAACATAGTTTTTATAATACTTACCCAACTTAAAACTGCATTGTAAACCTCCCTTTCCTCCCTGACATTAAGTTCGTCCTTTCGGACTAAACCAATCAGTTCTTGTGGCTTCAACTGGAGGAATTCTTCTTCTTGACACACCTGTAACAGTACAAAACAAATTAAAGTATGATTCAATGAACTCAAATGGACTGTGATACTAACAATTTCGACAATAAATTTGAACTGTGTGGTATCAAAGTCTAAATTTCAAAGTCTTGTTGAGGGCGGTATTGCAACGTTTTCACCTTAACATAAATATTGTACATAGAATAAAATAAGATATGGCTAAGTTACAGTGATGACTATTCAGCCTATTATGAGACTTTCTTACATGCTAATGCTTTGTTTAACAGTTCAGTTGTGTAGTTTAGCAATAAAGATTATATTTATACAAAAATGCAATCAAGCCCTAACTAATTGCGAATATTATTGCAACATTCCTTGCAAAGTTGGTTGACAATAACTAAACAGTTAAAAGTATAATTATATGATGTATAACTTAGCTTGTGAGAGAAATAAATTATTCATTTCCTAAACACGCAAAATACAACAGTAATATATACCTGTGTGAAATGCCTTTCGATGAACTGGCTGGCCTTCTTCTTGAGTTCGACGCAGCCGTGCTGCTCCGCGAAGTTGGCGATGCCGATGGCGTTGGACGGGTCCAGCTGCCGCTCGAGGAACGCGCAGCACGCGTCTATCACGTTCGTTATCTGTCGGCACATTGCTAAAATATGTGTAGTTCGCTAATATCGTTATAATTGTATACACTTTATGTTATTAGATCAATATTTGGTATATTTAGAAATTAGGGTAATACCTAGTCTGATTTTGATTACCTTTAGGAATGTGCTCACTAAATGGAATGGTCAAAAGAAGTGTATAGCGCTCTATCAGGACTAATATTATTATTGTTAAAGAAATTGTTAAAACTTGTTTTGAAAAGAGTAATTGCTGAGTTTATTGCCGGCTCTTCTCAGCAAAAGCAACCTTCCGAACCGAGCATTAGAGTCGACGTTTCATAAGTGCCTGTGAAGGCCTATTTGAATGAATAAATTTATTTCATTTCATTTCAAGAAGTGGTATAATCCAAAACAAAGAGGTAATTACAGATTGCCTAAAGTTATACTCAACATTTTTGTTTGATAGGTTTCGAACCTTCAGTCATATAAACGGAGGCAGTTACTAAATAGAATAAGAATATTTTGTATGCTAGCAACACATTGACAGTAAATTATAATCATTCATTTATCAAGTTCACTTCGATTTTAATAGCAGCTTACCTGGAACATAGTGGCAGCTGGTAATAATTGGCAAACGGTGACTTCCGTTATCCTGATCTTGCCAGTATAGAGGAAGTAGACCAGCCACGCCATCGCCGAGGGGCACACGCCCTGTAACTTCACCCGAGACATCTCGCTCTCTTTGAGACCGCTCGTGAACATTGCCTGCGGAAGGACTGTGATACTATAGATAATCCGAGATTTTTAGGAGTATGATTGGACACTATCCAATGTGTGTTTGTGTATATGTGTATGCGTGTGTATGTGTGTCTAAATGAGTCATTATGTGATTCTATGGTTCTAGTATTTTATTAAATTAGTATGTTTTAGTATCTAATTAGTTTTAACAAGTTGCATGATGAAAGACTAAAACAGCAGCAGTTATAAACTAACTGTTGTCCAAATTTCATCCAAATCCGTTTTGTAGTTTTTAGGGGACACGGTAACAAAGATCCTTCCATATATTCATACTCATAAATCATCGTATTTATAGTATTAGTAGCATTTTGAATTTTTGTTGTTACCTACAAATATTGTATGTCATCGAACCTCATCGATAGTAAAAGTTGTTAAGCACGGTACTTTACACTCGTATGTTAATTTAAAGAAACCAAAACATAAATATGGCTAGCAGAACTCTGCCTGCAAGGAATATAGCAAAAAACCTATAGTTGCAAACACTTAGGGAATTTCTCTATTACTTATCATAGCTATATAATATTTTCTACATACTTTCGGCACTCAAGGCCCAAGACAAAGGGCAGTCAGTCAGTGAGTCAGGCTTATCATCTTAAATCTATACTAATATTATAAAGAGGAAAGATTTGTTTGTTTGTTTGTTTGTAACGAATAGGCTCCGAAACTACAGGACCGATTTCAAAAATTATTTCACCTAAAAGGAAAGCTACATTATCCCCGACTAACATAGGCTATATTTTATCCCTGTATTCCCACGGGAACGGGAACTACGCGGGTAAAACCGCGCGGAGGCAGCTAGTGTATATATAAAATGATAACAACATACGAATGAAAATAAAGTTATAACATCTAACAGTCACAGAAAAAAAGGCAGATTTATCATAAGTATTTGAAATAACAATATCTTCAACTGTGTAAATAAATATAATGTATGCTTGTGCTGTAACAATACGATAACAAAACTACGATAATAACCCTTATAGCAAGAACAATAAGAACGACTCCATTAACCAGCTGTGTCACTGTTTGCCGACAGAATGAATTATTACGAAACAACAATTACTTTTGAATATGAATGAAGAGAGAAAAGAATTGAACATAAACACTCCGAATGCTTTAATTTATTTATTTTATTTATTTATTTATTTATCTTAGGAAAACCAACAGCATTAAAACTAAATAAAAAATTATGTTAATTAACATGTAGCCAATTATAGGTCTTCACTAATAGCATTAACATAGTGAGAAAAAACTATGGAGGGGCAGAGTCCAAAGCTCGCTCATCGTACTTACAGTATAACCTAAATCTATAGATGGATACATTATATAAAGTTAAAGTACTATTTACTACTAGTATCAGGGTATAAATATAAATGGAAAAAATTTTGGCTTAGCAACCGTCTCATTGTGACTTGATTTGCGTTAAATATATCAATGTCGTAAGAATTAAAAGTTAAGTTTAAAGTCTTACTTGCTCGCCATAAAAAAGTATTTTGCCGATAGTTGGTTGATGCTGGTTGTAACTGTATGGGTGGATTTTGGCGCAAAGTTTGAGATGGGGTGTTAAAGCTTATTTTCGAAAGAAGTTCGGGGCTGTCAATTTTGTTGGATAGAATTTTCAATAGGTAAACAGTGTCTGCAATATCCCGTCTGTGAGTTAAGGGAAGGAGGTGAAATTTTGCACATAGTTGTAAATAGTCCTCTGATCTGTAAGTAGTACCTACACGAAAACATAAATATTTAATAAATCTTTTTTGTACGCTTTCTATCCTTTCTACGTATTTACTGTATCTAGGGTTCCAAATCTGCGATCCATACTCGAGTATACTTCGAACAAATGTACAGTACAATATTTTGAATGTTTTAGCCTCTTTGAAGCAACTAGAATTCCTCATTACAAACCCGAGGGCTTGCGAGGCCTTTTTTACCATACTGTCAACCTGCTCCTCGAAGAGTAGTTTTGAGTCATAGATAACACCAAGATCCCTAATTTTGGAACATTTGAGAATCTTATGCCCTTTTAAGAAGTACTCAGATGGAATAACATGGCTTTTTCTGGTGTAAGTGACCACACAGCACTTTGACGGGTTAAGGTCCAGTTTGTTTGTAGTACAGTAGTGATCAAGTCGTGAAAGATCGTCTTGCAGAGCTTGGACATCGTTATACGACGAAATAGGTAAGAAGATTTTCATGTCGTCCGCAAAGCAAAGTAATCTAGACGAGTGGAAACATTTGCCGATGTCGTTTACAAAGATTATAAAGAGCAGAGGGCCTAACAGGGAACCTTGGGGCACCCCACTAGGGGTCGCAACCCAGCTAGATATATAGTTATTTACAGCCACTGCTTGCGATCTGTTGGATATGTAAGATATGAACCATCTTAAGAGGTCTCCTCTAATACCCATGGAACTAAGTTTGATAATGAGGGTAAGATGATCAATTCTATCGAAACATTTACTGTAATCAGTGTAAACGACATCGACCTGTTTTCCCTGGCTCATATTATCAGTGATAAAATCATCTAAAAGTATAAGGTTTGATACTGTGGACCTGTTCCTGATGAAACCGTGCTGGAAACTATTAAAAGAATTCTTTAGTGCACAGTAAAGCTGACTGTGAATAATTTTCTCAAATAACTTCGCTAGTATACACAATTTAGAAATTGGTCGATAATTAGTCACGTCAGTCTTAGACCCTTTTTTGTGGATTGGGGTTATGAATGCCGATTTCCACACTGCCGGCATCACACAATCAGCCAAAGACATTTTAAATAAGATGCTAATGGGTAAAGATATTGTTTCAGCGCAGTTCAACAATAGAATTGGGGGCACTTGATCTGGTCCTGCGGATTTATTAAGGTCAAGTAATTTAATTAATTTAATTATTTCGCTACGATTAATTTCTATGTTGGAAATATCAGTTACGGATTCATGACATATAGGTATATCTGAAAGCGAAAAGCTTTGAGAAGAGTTTAAAAAGGTGGAGTAAAAGTAATCAGAAAACAGGTTACAGATGCTATCCCCGCCGGTAGCAACAGTGTCAGCGTAATGAAGAGTACTAGGTAGGTGAGATGATTTAGACTTAGATTTAACAAATTTCCAGAAATGTTTGGGATTATCCTTTATTGCACCTTCAACCGATTTGATATAGTTTTGATAACAGTCACTTTCCAACATTTTTACTCTTTCCCTTAATAACTGGTAAGTAGTTTTATCAGACAAGTTTTTGTAAATTTTAAATTTTTTGTGATATTTATATTTTTCTTTTATAAGTTTTTTGAGTGCACTTGTATACCACACGGGGAATTGATCGTTACGATAAGTTTTCGATGGAATATGCTTAGTAATAATTTGATTTAAGTGAGAATAAAATGTAGACACAGCATTTTCAACTGTTTTGTCCTTAAACTCCATCTGCCAGTCTATCTGTAAGATCTCTTCATTAATTTTACTATAGTTACCCTTACGAAATATAAAAACTTTACGTACTCCAGGTTTTAAATATGACAAATCGAAAAAAGTTACATTAATGTCAAGCGCCTTGTGGTGTGGATCTATAGGGACTAAAGGATCTTCGCACTCGCAAACGGTTACAGTGTCATTTGATATTACAAGATCCAACAATCTACCGTAACAGTTCATAACTGCATTGTATTGGTGTAAACCGTGAGTATATAATAAATCAATTAAAGATTGTTCATCCGAACTTGTAACATTACTGGGAGACAGATATGATTCTCCAGTTTTAGCTAACCATGATATCCCGCTCAAGTTAAAATCTCCAATAATTAAATATTTGTCATTTGGTTTACTCAATACTGTGTCATCTAACTTACTTAAAAAGTTACATAATTGGTTAGAAAAAGAAAGACCCTGATGTTGTTTGCATAGGTAGATTACACATATATTCATATTAAATAGTAACGGTTTAATATTACTTTGTTTCATAGGTATGGTCAACCATAGGTCTTCGGCGGAGCTCTCATAGGAGGGATGGGGGATTACACATAACTCCTTGCGAGCTGCAATAAGCACCCCCCCACCTCGAGTCTGACCCGTGGCCACATAGTCCCTATCTCGACGCCACACAATAAACCTGTCGTCAAACAACTCAGTGTCACTCACACCAGGCAACAACCATGTTTCCGTTAATATTATAATGTCATAAGAACAAAGGCACAGGTTACGAAAAAATAAAGCCGTTTTTGACCGTAGTCCCCGAACATTTTGGTAATATACCCTTAAATCGCACGTAGTCATAGTTGCGACCTAAACTTAAGTAATTGCAAATTAGATAATATTATATTTGGGTTTTTAATACAGCAAAAACATTGGTAATAAGTTAAAACAAATAAGATAAAATACAAAATAATAAGAGGGTACACCAAGAATATTTTTAGCAAACAATAGTTAGCGAGCATCAGTACGTTTACGGTATAATATGGCAAAGCAAGGTAGACAAAAATAAAGTAAGTAATGTTTACTTTAAAATATTTTAAACGATTAGCGAGACAAAAGGTCGACGACGATTGTATAAAAAATGAGTCAGGGGTGCCAAACCGATTGTGAGAAATAAAATTTGTACATTTAATTATTAATGAGGTTAACATGGGTTTTGAATGGAAAAGGATTTTATGAAGAATTTTTACAATAAACAATGTTGGGTTACAGTTGATTTTGACATTGTTTAAATAATTTTGTTTAAATCCGACAATTTGTTAACGATAAATGGTTTAGTACTATCATTTTTTCGAATATGGATCTTACCAGGGTTCCAAAGACGCCTGGGCGCCGTGTGGCGGGGCTGCGGGACACGCGTAAGCCTAGCAACCGCCTGCCCCGCTGGCGCTGCTCGGCCTCCCAAAAACACAGCTGGAGGCCGAGCCCGTCTCGGGGGGGCGGGACTCACGATGCGAAAACGCATGCGAGTCCCGCCCCCCTCTCAACTTCACCGGAGATGCCCATGGAACAATGGGCATCTCCGGCATGGGACCGTAGGCGTGGACGGCGGATCCCCCGATCCGCCGCCCCGGTCCCCGGCGTTACGGCGGCAACCGGCCCGCGAAGGCCAGTCGCCGCCTACCGCGCCTGCGGCGGCGAAGCGGGAGAGAGTTGACGTCGTCCTCTCTCACCCGCTCCGCCGCCTCCTTCTGCGACATGACTTGGCCGCAGAAGGTTGCGGCCGCCTCCCAGGCCTCCTCGCTGCCCACCATGGCCCTGATAAGGGCCGGCAGCGAGAGGTCTGCGCCGACCGTCGCGGACAAGGCGGTGCGAGGAGTCGCCCAAGCGGGGCACTCCTCGCGCGTATGTACCGCCGTGTCCGAGACGCCGGCCCCGCAGTGGTGGCACGTCTCCGTGGGCTCTCTGCCCGCCACCCGGCACAGGTATCGCCCGAAGCAACCGTGCCCGGTGATCACCTGTGTCAGGTGGAAGGTGAGAGCCCCGTGCCCCCGTTCGAGCCACTCCTTCAGGAGTGGTCGAACGGCGTCCACCACGTCCCGGCTCGTAGCCGGGTTCTCGAGGCGGGCCGTCCACTTCCGGAGGAGAACGCCGCGAGCGTCCTCCCTCCAGCTCGCGATCTCCCGCGGATGCGGACGGCCCCCGGCCTCCTTCGCTCGCCAGTACACCGCGGCGAGCACCTCGGCTTCGAGGTCCCACGGCGGCGTACCGGCGAGCACACACGCGCCGGCGCACGACACGGTGCGATACGCTCGGACCACCCTGAGCGCCATGGCGCGCTGCGGACGTCGCAGCGCAGCCTGGTTTCGGGCGCTCAGGGCTCCGGCCCATATCGGCGCTCCGTAGAGCGCCATGGAGCGTATCACACCGGTGTATAGGCGCCGGCAGGCCCTCCCAGGGCCCCCCACATTGGGGAGGATCCGTCCCAGAGCCCCGGCGGTGGCCATCAGTCGCGGTGCCAACCGCCGGAAGTGGTCCTCAAACCTCCATCGACCGTCGAGAACGAGTCCAAGATATTTCATCGAGGACCCGACGGCGATGGAGGTTCCGCCCACCACTATGGCGGCTCCCGGCGGTGGCCCGCGTCGGGGCCCATGGAAAACCAGGGCCTCCGACTTACTGAGGGCCACCTCGAGCCCCAGGGCACGGATCCTCCCCACCACCTGCGCCACAGCAGCCGTGGCGAGGAGGGAGGCTTCACGATAGGTGCTGCCGCGGGCCGTCACGAGGGTGTCGTCTGCATAACACACCAGACTGACCCCTCGCAACGTTGCACCGCGCAGCACCCAATCGTAGCCGATGTTCCACAGGTGCGGTCCGAGGACCGACCCCTGTGGAACACCGCACGTCATCTCCCTCCTCCCAGGGCCGCTGCTGCCCTCCCCCATCGGGAACACTACATCCCGACCGACGAAGTAGTCGGCGATGACCTCCTGGAGGTACTGCGGTACGCCGTGGTACCGCAGTCCCTCTTTGATCGTCTCCCAGGGTAGCGTGTTAAATGCGTTGCGGATGTCTAATGACACCGCAAACAACACGCCCCCCTGGGAGACGGCCCCCTCGGCGAGGTCCCTGACCCGCGCCACGGCATCCACGGTCGAATATGGATCTTACCAAACTTAACCCAAATGTAACTATAGTTTCTTTCTTTTCCTAATTGCCTCACCTTATTAAGTAAGAGTTTACATTCAGCGGTCAGATGATCGTTTACAAAAATTTTTCCTGTATAATTCTGAAAGCCTATGTCTTCAGTATTGATTGACTTCAAAACTCGTGCAGCCGCAATAAATTCTTCCTTCACATATCTATTTATAAAATTGACAATGATCGATTTCTCCTTAGCGTTATATGTTGGTACGCGAGATATGTAATTAATTTGTAGCTTAGGGAAGTTGTAGCCTATTTTTGCACTTATCTTTTCGACGATCTGGAACAAGTTCTCATCTTTCTTCTGTGGCACTCCTTTGATTTCCACGTTATTAAGACGCGATCTCTGTTCACTATTGTGGACTTGAGTCTCGATTACACTCATCGCTGACTCTAGTTTCACCTGTTTTTCTTGAACTTCAGAGATCTTGTTCTCCACTGTGACCAGCTTATCGGTAAATTCTTCGAGTCTCGCACTAGTGAAATCGCATGATGCCTTCAGTTCTTTAATCTCACCCTTTATACATTTTACATCCTCAATCAACGTTGGCAGGTCGGTTAGCTTGATATTTATATCCCTGATGTCTTTTAACAAGCTTTCGAGAGATACCTGTTCATTGCAGATAGTCGGAGCTGGTGCGGTGGCTCTGCACGATGAACACTTCCACGCAGCTCGTCGTTCAGATCCCAGACGCCTCCAACCAGATTCCGATATGCTCGCACAACCAAAGTCCAAATGTTTTCCACATCCAGAACATTGAACGCCATCAATAAAATCAGAACTACACATTGCGCATTTATTCATGATTGCAAAAATGAGTAAAGTACAAAAAAGGTTGACAATATATGACTATTCAAAAGCTGACGTACGTGCTCATTAGACAAATGCCCACTCCGTACTGCTATATATGCTATGAAAATAATGTCTTGTCATCCCAAGTATTGCAGAATTTTCTTTTGAAACTTGTAGTCGTATGATTTGTTAATTGAATTAATTATATTAGACGTCGACTTAGGAAGAATGATTATGGTGTCTTGTCATGTTATAAAATGATTATAATTATGAATAACTAATTGTTCTAACTAATATTATAAATGCGAAGTACCTCTGTCTGTCTCGCTTTCACGCTAAAACAACCCAACCGATTTAAATGAAATTTGGTACACTGGGTACACAGATAGTCTAGAGCCTGAGAAAGGACATCGGCTACTTTTTATCCCAAGTTACTACCACTAGTTTTGTAATAAATGATAATTGACAAGACAATTCTTTCAGCATGTCGTGTATGTATACACTTTAGATACAGTAGAGTGTATAATAGAGTAAAGAGAAGCATCAAGGGGCAAACACATAAAACTGAGATCGCGTTTTGTGTAGAAGAGTAAGTATAGAAGGATATTAGTCATGTGATGTTAGTGTCAGAATCATTAAGAAAGATTCGTCTCGCAACCTTTTACAAGTGGTACACTCGTACGATCGATTTTATAATCTCATGCTTTCAAGGTCGACATAACAATGAACAGTTCATGCTCATAAGCGAATACATAATAATCAGATATGGATTCGTGGGGACAATAATACGGGCCAACGTGTTTAAGTTATTGACGATTGTCATTAGCTGAAACCATGCTGTAACGATGAATCGTAAAAGAGTTATTGGTTTTGGAAACTGCAAGAACGGATGAAGTTGCAAGTTTGGTCGACCTAAAATGTTTAACTTTTAGACTAATGTTACTTTCCTACTTCACGGGTTTTCCCTCAATGTTATACAGATAATTATCTTTTTAAGATATACCTACTAATATGTCGTTCAGTGGAATATCTATATGTCAGCAAAGTTAGCCATTAATTCTTAAACTAATGAAAAATAACAATGAACATGAGCAACCTCACAGGTTAATTAATAGTCATCTCACCTCTCATTATTCTAACAAATGATAATAACGTTCTTGAAACACCTAATCATTCCGTAACAATGAGATGGCAAATAACTTGTAGAGCTATTGTTTATTCTTTCGAAAGAGTCCTCACTAGTTGTGAGAAAAGATGAGTAATGAATGAAATGTAACTATTCAAACTGCTACACGTAAAATTAGCTAATTAACATATCTTAAAGATGATGATGATCTTATAGACTATAGTCCACCACGCGTATTGAGAACTTTAGATGCCTTTAATTATGAGATCTCAGGCATGTAGGTTTCCTCGCGATGGTTTCCGTCACCAAAAGCATTGGTGTGAATCCGTACGTTAGTTTTTTTTTAACTCAGAGGTCTAGACTACAGAGTCATGATCGTGAGTCGTTCCCAAATGAGCCACCACGGCCTAAATAGTATTAGTACATGGTGGAAATTTGAGTTGGATCAAAAAGGGCAGCTACCTTACTTAACTTGAATAGGTAGCGAAACCCGTCTCCTGACTGACCCTTTTCAAATTTCCACCCTGCCGAGCAATAATGGAAAAATGCATCGCAATCTACCTCCAACAACATACGAATGGTAAATTTAGCTTAATTTATATAGAAACTATTTTAATATTTCACTGTAGCATCGCATGATTGAAATCGCTAGGAAATATTAATAGGGAGTGCAAATACTTCAGTCTATTACTTATTGGTTACATGCTCGATGTTAGTACCTATATGAATATATTAACTTCACATAGATATAGGTGTCGAAGCGTGAACCTTAATATGTTCTAAGCACTACTACTACTTTTGGTCCAACATCTTATTTTAAGAGAATTTGTATAGCCTACTAGTTGTTCAATTTTGATTCAATGACGATGCTAGCGCTAGTACCTACCTAGTTTTGACGCATCGTAGAGTCGTATTTATTAATGAATTGTAAATTAGTCATGTCATGCTTATAATTTTTTTTTGTGATGTCTCTCGTATGTCTAGTCAGTCCTTGTCCATATGTCTTAACTACTAATATAGCAGGTTATCATACTGTACTATGATCAAAGCGTCTGGCGCGAGGAGCTGATAACTGATATAATAATATGTCACCGCTAAACACTTTGGCGGCGGTTAATCCTGAACATCCCTAATAAAGTAAACACAGTTTTCTTTTCGGTTTATTGTTTTTACCACTAAGTTGCAATGACCATACGTCTACAGTAATTATAGCAGTAAACGCATATTCTTGGCAAAAGTAAACATACCTACTAAATTTTTAAAAATACCTATATAAGTATTCTTTTTTTTACGCTTAATAGATTTATCAATTTTCAACAAAATAGGATTTTTTTAGTACAAAACCACAAATAAACATGCACATAAGTATTAAGTTAGATATCGTTTCGTATTATAAGTATTTTAGGTTTATCATAGTTCGGAATTGTAAATAAATTAACTTACTTTAAAGTAGGGACTCCCCGCCGCTAGGACGACTTTGTGTACGTGAAATAGCTCGTTGCCAACTTCTAGAACGACGTCGGTGAGCATGTGGTGGGAGCGCATTGTGAACATCATCTGTGGAAGACAAGATAAGTAAAACTCCTATTAATCTGTCGATCTGTTTTTACACTATATACTTTTACACCTAAGGCAACATGCCCATTTTTGCAACATTTTTTATTTCGGCTCCAATTCGTCGTAGCGTGATGATATATAGCCTATAGCCTACCTTGATAAATGGGCTATCTACCACTGAAAGCGGTTTTCAAATCGGACAAGTAGTTCCTGAGATTTACGCGTTCAAGCAAGCAAACTCTTCCGCTCTATAATATTATTAGTATAGAGTATAGATACTATCGATGGTGAACCTACTCTAGCTCTATAAATACATGTACCTATGTGCTAACAGTAACTAGACCCTACTTTGGCAGAGTAGATAGCCGGTTCTATTTTAGTTCAAACAACAGGTAGATAGGTATAATTAATGGGTATAATAGTGTATTCGCCATGTGACACTGTTAATGATTAAAATGTGCTCCATCATCCTAGCTTGCGGAAATTATATTGCATAATTTAATGGTGGTAAAGGTATAAATAAATTATACAGTCCATGGTAGGTATATAACATATAAAATAAATTTATAGCACCGGCTCTTAATAAAATGATCCTACTAATAATATTAATGTGAGTGTTTGTATCATCGAGCATGTAACCAATCGATGGTTTGTATGTACGGATGTATGTTTGTTACTCTTCCATGCAGAAAAGTACTGGACAGATTTGGATAAAATTTGGAAGAGTATCGTTTATAACTTAGATTAAAACATAGGCTACTCTTCATCCCGGGAAAGTTGAAGATACCGGGAGCGTGGGAAATCCGAGAAACTTTGAGAAAATGTTTGTTACTCATTCCCGTCAGAACGGCTGAAAGCACCCGGACGGATGATAGCGAGATTATGAGATTTAACAGAGTTAGATTTTGTTCTGAAATAACATAAAGGCATATATCCCAGGAAAATAAAAGATCTCGGGAAACGGGGGAATCCGCGGAGAGGCACTAGTTTTTAATAATTTTAAATGGTGTTATGCGTAAAGAACTAGTAACTTGTAAGTCATAAAGAAATGGGTTTTTGGTAAAAAAAAATCTGTTGATTAATGTCTACAAATATATAAGTGGCGAAAAGTTAATTGTTTGCCATAGATCATTTAAAATTAAATGGTTTATACTATTTAAATAATATATAATTTAAATAACTCGTAAGGTATGGCATAATTTCCAAATTTGACGACGTCCTGCGTAGTGTTTTGTGTATAATTAAAGTTGATTAAAAAAAATGCAATGTTGTTTTATTATTATTTATTTATTTTATTTCTTTTGGTACCCAGACAGGTAACTCATAAATTAATAAACATAACATTGTGTGGATGACACAAATAATGTTAATAGGTTTATGATAATAATATTAATAATAATACATAATATGTTATTAGTTTTCACGTATCCAACTAATATTATATTAACCCGAAAGTTAGTGAGAATGGAAGTTTCGATAGAATATATTCTGGGCTATCACATAGGACACCTTTATTAGAGGGACATTGAAGATCTTCCGGGAAACTAAAGCCGGCAAGGTTCGCTAACAAAACTAGCACTTCGTTATATTATATAAGACCTGCAAACTATTGGTTTTGGTTGAAACTGAAAGTATTTAAACATTCCAGATAAAGAAGACGGTATATACCTACTGATTGCCTCTACATTGGTTTTTATAAAAACTGCAGGTCACACTAACTATAGGTAAAAATATCATAATTCATAGAGACATCCAAGAAAGAATGAACAAGTTTTCGGATACATAACCTTATAAGCATAACTCACATATGATAGTTTTGATAAAGTAAATGTGCAATGATGAATGGACGGCTAATGTTTAGATAGTTTATATCTTATTTCATTTTTATTTTAATGATAAAGCGAGACGCGTCATATAGTGTCACGTACTTCATGGCCACATAGTTTATCGAACCAATTATAAATTATCCATTTAACAATTTGCTTCTTTACCGAGATGTTTACTTCGACACTTAAGCAGCATTAGCAGAATAGTTAAACGAATAAAAATATTCTATTGTTTTTGGTAAAAAAGTATTTATATAAAGAGTATTCTATTGTTTTTAACCGGTACCGGTTTTTTCATTTTTACGGTATCACCGTGACGAAGCAAAAATACCTTCAAGGACAAAGATATAAACTAAAACTTACAAGTATATTATAATTTAACGTTTAAATAGATCAATTTATAAATAAATAAAGGTCATATTTTACACGTGGCCGATCATTGCTGCCTATTGTTTACTATTAAACAATTTCGTATTATTAACATGAATTAAAATTCTTCGTTTCATTTTAAAAACACACAATAGATTAGTGCGGATTTCATTGACTTTATTTTATGGGATAGATTTTTTTTCAGTTTCCTTCAACGTCTTACAAATTGTATCTATTATTAAATATTATTTAATCTAATAAGCGATCATAATAACAATGACGCGCGCGACCGTCTCCTGCCAAAGGCGCTATATACGACTGACTTATTATTTCTAAAATTTGACATTACGATGATTTAAAAAAAATGCTTATTAATGGCATTAAACGTTATCCAAGCTCTAAAACGCAAAAATATATCTATTTACTTTCGATAAAATAATATCTTATCATTTATTGTTCGCTATTTACAGTTTCGACATCCAATGTGTAAAAACATATTGTGGGTTTACTCATAAATCGTTATTTAACTAAATACCTAATGGGCTTCATCATCCTCACATTGTCAAATAATTAAATGAGGTTATTAAGTTAAACATAACTATAGGTAAATTTTAATAAATAAATATCATTTCGTGTGCATATTTGAACGATAAAATAATCCGGTGCAAATGATCGACCGATTATGTCTTTTCCTTAGTAGGTAAAATACCTATCTCTAATCAAGTAGGCATACCCATAGATTTTTGTTTTATCATCAAAAAAATACTTAAAATATTCAATTAAGCTTCCGCACACAAGCACTTTTATGAATAGTTTCTCTTATGGATTCGGATGGCTTATTATCAGTTTTAAATTTTTTTAAAGGGTATTACAGAATATTAAGAAGAGAGTAGAAGGTCACCCGTTAAAAATGTAGAATTTTTAACGGGTGACCTTGAACCACTCAGCTAGACAGGATTTTCCCGATCCCATAATTATCTTTGTATGCATTATTCAGGCAACGAAGTGTATCATATCAGACCGCAATATATCGCAATCATCGACGTATAGCGATAGACAAGAACGTTCATGTAAAACATTTGTTTAAAAACTGGTAAGAGTTAGAACTAAAGTTCGCTGCAGCGCTGTATAAAGCTGTGTCAACTAACCAAACTATTTTAAAAGATACAGCGCTAGATTGCTTAGAGTATAGTTTTCTCGCGACCAAAACGTCGTAAGCGCCGCAAATTTCATGGCGCTTACGCGTTTCGTTCAGTTAACTACACTAAGATGTCGTCCCTATAGAGTTCACACCGCAGATGTGACACATCTTTTTTACCTTCTAAACTTCATTAGAATAAAACTCGATTTCAAAATGTATTATATTAATATTAGGGGGGCCTAGTGCGGATTGGCGGACTTCACATGGCTTAAATGAGTACTCAGAGGTACGGGCCAGGGCTTGAATTAACATAAAACAATTATTCAAAATATCAAACTATCACTACTAATTAAAAACTCATTAACAATTAATCAAATTAAAACCTTTCTAAAAAAACATATCAAGTCTGTGTTCAGTTACATATTTTTACCTACAACCAGTTTTAAGGGAACATCTGCACGTTTTAGTATATGATTGTAGAATGGCGTGGTATTTAAATAGATAAATTGTTTTTCTACTCTGGAATTACGGAATTATCACCTATTAATTCACTTAAACAGGTAGTAATTTTACTTAGTTGACTACTGACTAGTTATTTTCGTCCAGGGTCTACTTTGATTCGGATTATCGTTGTTATTAACGCTGCTCCGTGCGCACCCGCACTGAATGAATGTCGAAGCCACACTAAAGTCGGGTGTGGGGACTGCAGTTCAGTTGAGTTGATAAAAGCGAGTGTTCGGAACGCCCTATCTAGTACGTAGTACATATATATCGATGATCGCAATATATAACTTATCTACTTACTATATGCTTAAGTCAGAATGAGAAAATAGCTAGAATTTGCATATTTAGTGTTTGCTTGAGGTAGCAAAGTTTATAGTTTTAGTTTTAACCACTTTGGCATCAATCCGTTTACAATTTAAAAAGTTATTTAAAGACATACCCTCATAAAATCTGTGATATAATTGCCCATGCAGAATGTCATGTCGCCAATGTCGTTTGATCCCGTGCCGACCGCGCCTTCGAGGGTTGAGTCGCAGCTGATTGGAGGCATATCATCTAAGAGGTTGGCACGGAACACGTCTTCGTCGGTCTCCATGTTGCTTTCTATGAGAGATTAGAAAAAATAAAATATTTAGCTTGAAAAAAAAAAACAAGTTTTTCAACTAAAAAGTAGAAGGCTATTTAAATTCTTGCATCGTCATCGGTTTCAATATAATACCTACGACGTTTTGACGGGGGCGAATAGGTATCATTTTAAAAGATTCCGTTACATAGGTAGATACAGACGAAGATAATAAAGGTGAGTTAATAAATAATCATAGATAAGTTTAAGAGCTTTAATATACAGAGTTCGTAAGGGATGCTTCTACCTACTACCACCAATGTGTATAGGCGTAACATAATAATAAAAACAGTTTAAGCCCATGGTACCCATTCAGAAGTTACCACTCTTAACTAAGAAGAATGAGCTAGAAAGTCGACAAGGTAATATTTTTAATAATCTAAGTTATATTTTGTTTACCGATTGTGTGTAATCATTAAAACAAAAAATATCCTCAGTCACAATAAAAAAAAATTTAACTTTTCGAATAATACGACTATATACTTCAGTCAAAGCTGATAACGCATTGGGGATGCCCCTGTTAAGATGGCAGTTACCTTGTGCCAATAGGATAACAACGATTTGCCTGCTAATCGGCCTAATAATACTTGACATAGAAAGTTAACATTCTGAACTATCTCAAAGCACAGTCATGGTTCTTATGACAAGAGTAGGTAAACAATGTTTCATTTGCGACAAGATCGGTAAGCGGATTTAATCGTTGCATAAAGATCGTCGGAGAAAATGGCAGGACTATCTTACCATAATCCTGTATTGACGAATATCCATCGCTATCAACCCCAGGTTTCATTTTAATACAAATAAACTTGACTTCACACTTTCACTAATTAAATACTTAACACACGCTTAAACATAAAGCACGTTTAACGTCATCACATAAGAGAGCAATTTTTATCTAAAGGATTTAATTACAAAAAAAAACAAGTTGGATTTGTTTTTATATTTTTGGCTATATTATATAGCTCACACTGAAATCCAGGGACCACTGTTTTAGTTTAATATCTCCACAGCGCCGCATTATATAAACCAGATTAATATCACATGCACGAAAATAATCAAGTTGCGCGAAAAATCACAGCGAAAAATGTGTGAAGTGTGAAAGAAGCGCGCGATAGCACTAAGTTACGGTAGAAACATGCGCACACGCCGCGATCCGCCACCGTCACTGCCGCGCAACCGAATCATAGTGACTCAGCAATTAACGACGCAAACACATAAGAATATTTTGAATATGACCCCTAATGCAATAACTTGAAACAAAATTAACCACATTGTAGTCACAAAACTAATTTAATTTGAATTATCATTACTTAATCCAAACGTGATTATTAAAATGAAAATTCATTTCATATTTTATTATTTGAGCATCAAGTACTCATATATTGTAACATCATTTAATACCTATTTATTTATGTATGTAATGGTAACATGAAATGAAAAATGTATGCAAAACAATTTAAATTTTGAATCTGTAATTTAAACATACATACTAAAATATTCAAAAATACATTAATTGATTGACTTACAAAACTACTAATTTTCAATGCTTTATTAATACAAGTATATAAATAATAATATTTTGTATTAATAAAATGCAGTCTCATGGAACAAATATTATGATGATTAAATGTGCAAATATTGAGATTTTAATTTGAATTTGTTAACCTTGATATTAAAGTTTATAAATTAATCTTCTATATCAATATTATGCATTTATAGCATTAGAGGTATGTTATAGGCTAAATTAGTGCTGCCCATGCAAAGTTTAGTTCTTCAGCAGGTATACATCTATTTATAGAACAAGTAAAAGAAATTAGAATGTTACTTATCACAAGCCCATATAACAAGTTCACATAGCCATTACTTATATGTACCTAAAAAAATACCATCAACCAAAATAGAGGAAGCATATTGTATTTAAAATTCTGTTTTTGTTATTATGTAGTTTAAAGAAAAATAAACTATTATATACCTACTTAAATCTCTCACAAAAGAACAATAATCTTGTGTGTTTTTAAGCAACACAATTTACCTATATGTATTTTTAAGCATCACAATTTCACATTAAATAATGTTTATAAAATTAACTTCATTTTATTGCTTGTAAGATCAATAACAGTTTTTATGTTTTAGTATTTTATAGTCATTATCATAAAGGTTTTTTATAACTCGCATGTTTTTACCTGTTTTCTATTCTTTACAGACTCATTGTTTCCTAAGCAGTAATACAGAAGTGCTAATAACAATCAACTATTAGTGGTCAACTTAGTGTACCATTTACCAGCAATGACAAAACACACGACAAGTCCCCTTGCCAAGTACTTATTCACCACAAAAGTATGAAAACCTCAAAATATGACCTCAAGGTTCTTATTGTGTAGTACCAGCAGTTGTTAAATGCCTAAATTACTTACATTATGTTATAATAAGGAATTCGAAGGTATTTCAGTTTACTATAATTTACAGGCACCTATATTAGGTACATCTTTAAAAACACATGATGGACATCAATCACGTTACAATAATAAAATTCAATAAATATAAAGAGATCTACTTGAAATTATTTAGGATACCTCTAACACCAATCAAATCAAGAAAATATATTAGAAATAATGTGCCATATAAAAGTAAGCCTCTAATCACTGTTGGAATGATAGGTAGTCATTATCAATCGATTGTTTAAATGTATATTTTTTTTGGGGCAATTTGAAATTATTTATTTTTATTTATTTATTTATTTATTTCTTGGAAGACCAACAGCTATAAAAAAAACTTAAATATATTTTACAGTGAAAATCAGGAAGCCAATTAAAGGACTTCGCGGATAGGAATTATCTTTGATATTTACACAGACGATGATACAAACGTTCAAACATTTACAAACTTACGTACGTCTTATAGCCAAAGTCACTCCTAAAATTTTGTTACACACACAATATTAAGATTGCCATAAATGTGTTAATTTACCACTTATTAGGAACAAACTTTAACTCAGAAAATAAAAAATAATAATTTACACTTACCAACACGATTGATTTAGATACTTTTGTCAAATTGTTTGACAGATTAAAGATTTGACTGACAGAGTGATTGTGAAAGACAGTGAGTGACACAACGACAGTGACAATATGAAATTAAGTGGAGGCGATTTACCTAGCTACTAAATATCGATATCCCTTTGCGGAATATTTAGTCGATTTCATGAATCAATAATTTAATGTATTGTGTTCAAGAAAATAATTATATAAATTGCAAGTCCTAAGTATGAAGTTGTTATTTGAGACAGAACCACAATTTACATTGAATTTTAAAGCAATTCCTGCAGACCTTGACTTATAGAAATAAATACCTACCGAAGTTAAACGATAAACGGTTACAGAAAAAGTATTTGTATAAGAACGAAAATACCCTTCTTCTCGAACAAGACGTATCTATATAGATGACTAATAACTCATATTGTTTTTCAAAGGAAAGCGTATATATTATTTATATTTCTATGTAAATTATATTACATATTAAGTATATATAATATATATACTTAACTGTACAAATTTTCAGAAAAAAATATTTGTATTATGTTTACTTTGCCGATAAATATATAGTCGATTACTTGACTTTTCACTCGCATTTTTATAAGACATCACTACAATATATGAATAGTGGAATTGAACGAATGAATGAATACAATATTTAAAAAAAAATCGACAATGGCAGACGCAAAGCAAGGTATGGTTTCCAGATTTTAATTTAGATTTTTACTATTTCCAATGGTTTAAATGTATTGTAAATATTATATTTTGGCTTTATTTAGTTCTGAGATATGGCACGAATATATCACTGTTTTAGCATTTGATGTTCTCATAACTCTCCTCATGCTGCATCATCAACGTATTTTTTTTACATTTTTTTCTCAATTCGTCGCTAAACTAAACATAATGTGTGGCTGCCATGTAATTTCATGTTATTGGTGACATTTTAATCAATGCTATTATCTGATTGGGGTGCCACATCGGATATTTCTTTCGATTCGTTTTTGTAAATTCTAGGCAAGCACTTCTAGAACAAAGCTGAATGCCCAGTGATATTCATTTTTCTCGAACTTCATGGTTTGAATATTAAAATTTTAAACAGCAATATTGATCAAAATACAAATTGGGAATACGTTTGCTGAAACAACAGGTTACCAATATCTTGTACACATGTCAAAATATTGGGAGGACGTATTTGTGATAATTACCTATATGAAATACAACACACGCAGATGTTATCATTCACATATCTACAATTTATTTACATGATGCCTTATTCTTGTGCTTAATGAAGATATAGTCCATGAAATAGTTTATTTCAACAATATGTCAGGTATGCAACAGGAACTGTGTTTTGGCAGGGATTTTGCTTCTAGATGCAAAGTACTGCTATGAGCTAATATAATATTACCTTGAACACACTCACAAATAATATTACTTTAAGTTATATACCTAATTCATTCTATTATTTGAAAAATACATAGTAACTACAAACATAGAAATAGAGCCACATCCATTTTTTTTACTATGATCACTAGCTCATAATAGCTAATAAACTAATTATCTTTGTGAAAAGTATTATCTTGAAACTTATTGGTACCCTGAAAAGTTTAAGGTCTGCAAACAAAAAGCTATTTAAACTCTTGTTCAAAGTACAAATTGTAGAATTTTTATTGGTTGTAAAAAGTCACATTCCCTTTGTTATGGTATACACAAATGTTTATAATTAGGTAAAACTCCCATAGAGGACTTCTATAATGGATCATCGCAGTCCCGAGTGGTCCTGGCGAAGCCTCGTCTTGGTGGGTTTGGAACCACCAGCTTTGCATCAAGTTCAAGTAAAGGCTGCAATCCTTTCGGTAAGTTTATCATTAGAACACATTCATAATATATTTCATACTTTTTGCTTTTGAATAATATGGAATTTTACATGACCTCTTGTCTTCATGAACCACTATTCTTCAGACAAAAAATACACCTATAAATTGCAGTATTGTTGCAAAGGCCTCTTGTTGTAATTTTCTGTTTCTTGATCTGTTCTATACTTCTCCCCACTCTATAAAGGATCAGATGAAGCTGTACCTAAACATAACCTAAAGCTTATGCGGTTATGTAGAAATCAAAGTATTATTTAAATACCATATTTTATCTTTATATTTAGGACTTATGATTTATCAATAAATATAGATACATCAAACTACATTAAGAAATATTTGTAGGCACTAAAGGTGATTGAAAATCATTGTGGTTTATAAACAGATAAGGTAGGTATATGATGCAAACCAAAATGTACTATGATGTTTTTTTATCATGCAGTTACTGATAAGTAAACCAGTTTAAATTTAAGTGTAGTTTTCTTAATGGTTTTTAATATTACCATAATGTTAACCAGTGCATACAAAATTATATATTAAATGTGAACAATGTAATATGGAATCAATAATTAACATGATTCATCACACCTTTCAGGCTCTGTACTACGTCCACCCCAGCTGAAATCTGGTAACAATCCATTCCTCAAGGTAACTGAAACAACTGATGATAAAGACACAGAAAAAAAAGAAAAAGATGAAACTGAATCAACTGAAGATAGACTGAAAGACGAGAAAGAAGATGAAGCACCTAAATTTGTGCCGTTGGGTTCTAATGTCGCCCCACGCACAGCCAACCCGGTACCAGTACCTGCTCAGCCAACAACAAGTACATCATCTACTGGGTTTGTTTTTGGACAGAATCTAAGCGAGAGAGTTGTAATCAAAGAAAATGTAAACAATGGCGAAGCATCGTCCGCTGAACACAGTTCTACAAATGGAACCTCAGAATTACTGTTCACTAATGCCGTGGCATCTGCGAAGGAGAATAATCAGGTGATTTTTTAGGCATATATATTCTCCAAAAAACAAATATTGCACTTAGTCAATAAAGGTGTTTTAGCGGTATTAGTCTTTTTAGTTATCTTTGTCCTTTTAGTTAGAGGTAGTGGTAGGGCATATGACCAAACAAAGTACTACATAGGAAACAATAACAATCGTGAAACAGTTGAATCAATATTTGTCCTTGTACAAAAACAAACATTACTTATCAGTGTTTACACATACAGTGCTAGTGGCCTATCTATTTTGTGAACTTTATGTTCCTGCATTATGAACTAACTGGCATCATCAACATCATCAGCTCATATACGTCTCCACCGACGAGCCTCCCATTACATCGAGGGGGTATAGGCCATAGTCCACCACGCGGGCCTAGTGCGGATTGGCGGAATTCACATGCCTTTAATTGTGACATCTCGGGCATGCAGGTTTCCTCACGATCCAGTGCGTTCCTAACTGAGCCACGTCGGCTAATGGATATACATATTGATGAAAGGCATGTATTTGAGCAACCTTTTTTTATGTATTGCAGGAGGATGCGACGGCGAGTGGTGCTAGCAATAATAGCGAAGGCCTAGCCGCCGCCGCCGCGGAGTACGAGAGATCCCACGCGCGTCCCCCGCCGCCCACTACTAACTACACTGTCACCGGGGAAGAAGGAGAGATTAATGTTCTACAGGTAATTAAAACATCTAAAGTAACGGTTATGAGTTTGTGACATTCCAAGGGGTAGTCTCTAGATCTACAGAACAGGTTTTCAAAATTATTTCACCAATAGAAAGCTACGTTATTGTCCAGTGTCTTAGACTATAATAATTAACTATATTTTTATTGTTGTGCTACATGAGATCTATGTTGATTAAAATGTACTAGACGGTAGGCATGGCATACCACATAGCACTCACATTCTTTGAATCTAAAGTTGCTAACATATAAACTAGACATACTGGAAAACTGTATATATTTCACTCAAGAGATAACTTGCTATCTTCATTTTTCTTTTTCTCAGTGTCGAGTGGTATTACAATTCCTCTATTAACACTTATTACGTTGACAGATATCATGTCGCCTGTTCGCATGGGAGGCGGGCAGTTGGCGCGAGCGTGGGAGGGGGCTAGTGCGGCTCAACGAGGGGGGCGTAGGGGCCAGCGGGGGCGTGGGGGCCGGAGGGGGCGCTCGCCTCGTGCTACGCGTAGCCGGCTCTCTACGAGTAGTCCTCAACACCAAGCTGTGGCCGGACATGGTCGTCCAGCGGGCCGGGACCAAGTCACTCAGGTTTACAGCCGCAGATGCACAGCAACAGATCAAGCTATATCTCATTATGGTAGGTATACTGAGTGTTAGTTTACTTCGACTGGCCATCTATATGGGTTCAATTCCTATGTTGGTTGGACTTGATGTCTGTTTGTCCTGTGTCACGAATCATGATGTAAATCCTACTAATATTATAAATAGGAAAGTTTGTTAGTATTGATGGATGGATGTTTGTTACTTTTTCACGCAAAAATTACTGATTTGGATGAAATTGGGAACATAGTTTCTAACCTGGAATAACACATAGGTTACATTTTGTGGGAAAATTTAAGATCCCCAGGAACATGGGTGAAATCGAGTTGAGCCACTAGTACTTATATATAATGGTATTGTTTAACTAAGAGCATTCGAGATAGTCATGTTATTTTTTCAAATTTTACTTTCTGAGAGTATTAATTTACTTAAATGTTCTATGTAAGGGTGCACCGGCGGACATAGCGCAGTTGTACCGTGCGTTGACGGCTCGCATCGCGGTGAGCAAGCGCACAACCACCGCGTGCGCACACAACGCGCCGTCCCAGCAGGCGGCCGAGCGCCTCGAGAACGACTACCTCGACAAGCCCGAAGACGCAGACTCCGCACTCGACGACGACGCTACAGACCACGAGCGCCTCGACCCCGCCCCGGACAAGACTCCGGACACCCGGACACCCGACACCCAACCGGACACCGCCACGGACACGGACACGGACACCAAACACTTGAAACGAAAGGAACCCGCAGACGACGACACCTCCGCCCCCAAGAGACAGTGCCCCGAAATATTAATAGATTGATCGCCCACGTAAGTAGTGTACGGACTCGGTGTGTATGTGAATGCGGCTCGTTTCATCGTCCCGCCGCTGGCTCTGGGTTCCATATGAAATTTATGTAAATGTAACTAAATAGATATGTGTAGAAATATTTATGATTAAATTAATATAGCGTAATGCGACATTGTTGGTTATTACTAATGGAGTGACCATTTCTAATAATTATGGTGACCGCACTGGCATTTCGATATTATTTTGAGTACAAAATATATATGTGGCTGCAGTATTAAAATTGTAAAAAATATTGAGAAGCTCAGAAATATCTGATTTCACATTCCAATTGTGCACGAGAATGCAAATGAAAAACTTGTTCGGCCAGAGCTGAATACCAAATACAATACTGATGTGTTTTTTATTTTATTTCTGATAGATATAAATATAACAATAAACAGTTTCACAATACACTAGAGCCTGTCATTAGAATAAAACCCAGCACAATTTCCTATATAAACAAAAGAATACATACTGAATGTAAACACTTCTGACTTTGTTAAGACCTTAGAACATCCGATCGAGTCAAATCTCAAATAGAGGACCGTATCAAAATTGGTTCTGTCATTTAAGAACTACGATGCAACAGACGCGTCAAACTAATACCAACCTTTTTGCGACGACGGTTAAAAAACAGCCTAGTTGTAGGGCTTTATATAAGAATTTTCAACAAACATCATGAAAAAATAAACAGCCCTAAGTAGGTGTCTCATTTAGTTCTACATAATTAATATATCATTTAAAGTACTGCCACTGCTTATTATTGAAACGACATGATTGTGGGGCTCATTACACGTGATTAGTCGATAATTGATGCCAAGCTAAATTAACACCTTTGCTGTCGGTTTGTTGTGGAAACAAGTTTAGAGGATGCTTCTTTCCGATCTAATTAATTGTATTGCAAGTTTTAAAACACTCAAATCTTAAGGTAATCTGGACATAATTACTGAGATTTTGTGTAGGATAACATTGTATAACACTATACCTATAGAAACAAAATAGTAGCTAAATAAATCACGCTGTATCAAATCAAATGTATCACTTTTTAATAGATGACTAATTTCCCATTTCTACAAGCAGTATCAAAGACTTTGAATACTCGTTTCTTAGCTTTCGTAAAGAATGGCCGATCACGTTATGGAGTCACCATTTACATCACTAAGACCTCATTTCGACGCTCTGGCAAGAGTGGGTTACTTTAAAATTGTGTCGAAACCCAATTTATCCAAAACGATGCATCTGTTACACATCTCGTACAGAGCTATAATATGGTTTTTTGTAGTGATGTATAACTTACAGCATGTAGTTAGAGTTATTCAGGTGAGTGTGAGTTGAGATGGCCATTTCCTAAGTCGAACATTCTATTAAAGCAGACATAGCTAATGGTTTTAAATAATTTAATGTCTTTGTCTTGAATATTTCAAACAGAAACGTCACAATACGGATCAAGCTGTGGACACTCTGTTCATACTACTTACGATTTTGAATTGTCTGGGAAAACAGATCTCCTTTAATTTGAGGAGTAAGCGGATCGATAACATTATCAACGTCATGAATGGTAATTCTTTTTTAAAAACATACCTTATTTGTGCCAAAGAAATAATCTGCTCTATATATAATTTCACATATATAATGTACATATACCTAAGTACTTATTTCTCACCTAATTGCCTAGTTAACAAAAGAGAAAGATTGAGCATTTAGGTAAGTACATATCCTGCGGTATCAAAGCTCTTTATTTACCACAGAGAATTATGTTCTTGAATTAACTTAGTTATGTTATTTAATGAAAAATACACGCAGGTCCACTATTCGCGCCATATAACTCTCACCACTCTGAATTAATCAAGAAGAATGCAATAGAAATGTCGCGTCTCCTAACTATATGTCAGACGGCAGTCCTCACTTGCGCTTCGTTGTGGACTCTATTCCCAATCGTGAACAAAGTTTTGGGGCAAGAAGTTAATTTCACTGGATACTATCCATTCGATACGAATAAATCGCCAGCGTACGTACAAATATGACAATTACCTACATTCACTTTTCTATTAGAGTGCTCCTATCCATGTCCCGTAAACGTAGCAGATATTGTCCTTTAATTATTCATATATTACTGTCATTTAAATGTAAACATTATTGTATTTTCTCACCTATCTACAATTTAACGCAGTCTCACTCATTCAATATATTTTTGACTCCCAAACTCTTTTAAATAGAACTTAAACAATTACAGGTTTGAATTTGCAATGGTGTATATGTCCATTTTTATATCAATTCAAGCTTTCGGAAATGGAACAATGGACTGTACAATTGTTGCGTTATACGCACAAGTTAAAAATCAAATACAGATTCTCAGATACAATCTTGAACATCTGGTGGAACCGGACGAAGGTACAAAAATAGATGGGAACTTAATTATCAGACATAATAAAAACAAATATAAAGACAATGGAAACATGAAACATATAATACAAAGGCGATTAGTTCGGTGCGTACGACATTATGAGAAGATCGTGTGGTGTGTATTTTTGGCGTCAATATATCTCTTTTATTGTATTTACTCACGCTCTTATGTTTTTACTTCAGTTAATTTTAGAAAAGAATCTGGTTGTGACATCTAAAAAAACCTAAAAACACGTTTCAGTAGATAATTGAAATAAAATTAGAAAAAACTATTTTAACCTACAACTATTGCATTGTCATCCGTCCTTGATAAGTACCAAGGTCAAGATGTGCAGTTTCAAATTAATCCGATGTTTTCACGGGAATGAAAATCACATTCAAATAATATTCCGTTACGTGTAGGTACATTACATACTTACAGTCAAAGCTAATAAACATGTATTAAAAATACTGATAGATAGCTATTTAATAGCAACTCAATATTTAATTTATATTATAGGTTTTTTAAGGAAGTTGGGGATATATTTGGAGAAGCGATGATAGTCCAGTTTTTAGTAATGGCTTGGGTGATATGTATGACTGTTTATAAAATTGTTGGTGTAAGTATTTTCGTAATTTGTAGGATAGGTATTTTATTAAACCCAGCTTGACCCTACCTATATTATTTCTGAATTTCAGTTATCTATTTTGTCAGCGGAGTTCATCTCCATGGCGGCTTACTTAGGCTGCATGCTTACTCAACTTTTTATTTACTGTTATTATGGAACGCAACTAGAAGTTGAGGTAAGTATTAATTCTCCCTCTCGTTAAGTTATCTCTCGTAGAAATCATCTGTTCTATCTGCCTATTTATCTTGTTATCTATTCTTGTTACAGAGTGAATTTATTAATCAATCGGTATACTGTGGTAATTGGTTGGACCTATCGCCTAAATTCCGTCAGCAACTGCTTATAATGATGCAGTTATTTTCTCGGCCGCTGACTCCACGCACTGCTTATATCATACCCATGTCTTTGGATACATATTTGGCGGTAATCGTAGATATGTGACAACTTATTTTCTCTGAGAAAGCGAATTGAGATATTTTTTTAGTTATTCATAAGCTTGGGTAGCAGTTTCAAAATCGTTAGAACCTAAGTAGATAGTACGTGAAATTTATCTACATCTTTTTTGCAACAAGTGACGTGACCAGACAGGCACCCGGTCTTATGAAGCCGACATTTCTTGTAACATGATAATTTTCAGTAACCAAATAGAAAAGGACCAAGGATATACCTAAATCGTATAGCACTGCAAACAAATTGTTTAGGGCCAGGTGATAATGTACCTATCCATATGCTTTGATCTGACTCAACTTTAAAAATATACAAATGTGTTCAGATCACTGACCAGTTAAAAATTAAAGAAAAGTCCTGTTTAATGTTTTCTGAATCGTAAAAGCATTAGGGCGAGAACCAAATATTTATGGTACAGCTTTGTATTTGTTTGAGTACGAATATTAACAACAACAATGTTGTGTAAACTTCTTATGATCTCGTGCAGCACTTTTCAGATACAATTTGTTTATTTGCAGGTTTTAAGATCGTCGTACACGCTGTTCACTTTCTTGGATAAGAAATAAGTGAACCTGTATACCTATACCCATACACTTCATGGTGTAGGTATAGGTTCTTAAATACCTGGATTCTGCTGCACCTTTATAGGTACTTACATAATTGGAGATCAAAAAATATTAGCATCATGGTTATCAAATATTTCACAATCATAGGTACCTATAGGAGTAGGTACCATTAGAGAAGAATTATGTTTAGCAAATTAAGTAGGTATCTACCTATTTAACTTTGAATAAACGATACCAAAATAAATGATTATTGTATTACTTAATCCAAATCTGACGGCACAAATAGGTAATTCTAATAAGACTTGATGAAAATGATATTAAACTTTGTCGGTCAATTGAGTGGCTACTACTCAGCTAAGCTCAGCACCTGATAGAGTAAAATGTAGCGAAAAGTAGTGGCTATGACAAAAATCTTTGATATTTTTATTCTATAACTTATCCTGCAGTGGAGCGATATTTGCCATAGTGAGGTACATGTTCTTCATAGACGGCTTTATCGTCACCTAATTAATAATCCATATTTATTGGACGTGAATGCATGTTTGTAAACTGTGGGAGCTGGTTAACGGAATTGTGTTTTCAAAACACAATTTACGAGAATTTACAATATGTTGTCAATATATTTTGATAGGTACCTACTTATTTACTAAGGTTTATTAAAACTCAAATGTCTGTGTTCATATTCATTATTTTATCCTTCCTCCCTAATTCTCAGCCATCGAGCATGTAACCATGTTGGTTACATGCTCGATGTTCTCAGCATTCCAAACGGAATAATGTACCTATTAAACCTTGAACGAATCGATAGTAGAGTTGTAACTATGTTTATTGTTTACTTTATACAAAAATGTAGCGAGGATCGTTTGTGCAGTGAGCTATCGCTCGTAAAATTGACCACCGTTTGAATAATTTCGTCTATTTACTGGCGTTTTACGGCGCGCGATGACGGCCCCGTCCGACGCGACGCGCTGCGGTAATTTATACCAGCGGGACATTTCATTGTTCTAAAGTTTCCATCTGTATTTCAGCTTCAGTTTCATAATTGTGGCATTATAAATCATAAAATGCAAGAGCTCTATTTGTTTCAGTAGCACTTAAAGTTTGGCAGTCATGAGTTTGATGGGTATTTTCTAAAAACTGTGGGTGTTACACCAGATAACTCTTAACATTTTTCCCGATGTTACGTTTTGTATTGTCGGAATCGTAGGGAAATAAACATTCCAAGCGTCTATAAATAAGATGAATCTTCTATTTTATCAGCCTCAGCATTTTAGTAAGCTTGTAAAATAATTATTTTAACGAGTGTACCGCTTAAAGTTTCGTCCGAAAGCCGCGGGCGGCGGGCGGCGGGTGACTCACGCGGACTCCGCCAGACAATCCAGGAGCCCGAGGCCCGCCTCTTCAGTGCTCCGTACGACGTAAGTGCTGAAAGTCGTGTAAAAAGTTGTATCCGGCTGCGAATAGCGCGCGTGGAATTCCGTTTATAAATACGCGAGTGCGGGAGCGGCGATTCTACAAGCGGTCGCTCGTCGGGGACCGCGGTGCGTTCGTGGTGGTCGGCAGTGGTGCAGCTCCGAGAGCTGTGGTGGTGGTGGTGTTGTCGGCGGTGGTAGCGGACGGCGGCACGGTGGCGCGGCGGCGGCGATGATCTTCACGGGCGGGGGGGCGCGCCGGCGCACGTCGGCCGCGCCGCGCGCGCGCCCCGCCCCGCGCCCGCCCGCCTACCGACTCCTCGCCGACGACGTGAGTCGCCCTTCCCTCTACTATCATATTCTCGGTGACAAACACGCTATAAGATAAATTATAACATTTTACAACCTATTAAATAAAGATAACTTCACAGTTTCCTAATTACGTTTTCATTCCGCCCGTCGTAATATTGTTGCCGATAATTTAACGACTGTTTATTTACACTGCCGATAGATGTATACTGTATACATGATGTCTCTTTTATGTTGATTTCTTTTTGGGAATTTCATTTTAATAACACAATAACCGTATTTTCGAATGAAGACACAATATAAGACATCCACTAGCATTTCGATCCGTGTTCACAAGCCTTCCTATACAGTAGGTATCGCTAAGAAACAAAACACAAGATAGTAGCAGTACTATCTACTCGCGGGGAATAAATAGACATTTAATTCATAAGCACACCACATGTTATGATATGTGCCGTATCGACAGCGATACCTGAATGATTGCTGACGCACAACTTGGGCATTACAACGGTCCCATCAACTGTATAGCGCGCGCGTTGCTTCAGTTATGTCTATTTATACCCGTGCATTTACTGTGCGGTATCAGCCATGCCACTCAGCCTTGGTGCTCCACGCATCACGCATGAATCTTCATAGCTCACCAGTCAACTTTATCCATACCTTAATGTTTACATTCACCATGTGAATCATATACATATTGTACAGTCTTTGTGAGGTGTTGCAGAACCTGCACAGACTGCTTATGTCTGGTAACCTATCGGAGCATTCGGCTAATTTCTGACCTGCTTACTTGACTCTATATAACATGCATCAATTGCTTGACATCTATATAATAATAAAATATTAGTTTTAGGCGAAATTTTAATTTAATTCAATTACCTTGGAACTCAACAATTTGGTATAATTTATTAATTGTTTGTGTAGACTGTAGTCACACGCAATATAGTCGCAAAATGAAATGCAATTCATTCTACTGAAGTAGGTAGATACCCAATTATATAGTTTTTCTAATACAAGTTTAATTTGCTTTAAAACACACCTACCTATCAGATTGTTGAGGAAACGCTCTGTCGAAATTGTTTTTTATTCAGAAAGCTGCAATAACTGACTACTAACAATTTACATGAGCACTTCCGTATGGACAGGATGTTTATTCTATCTTACGTTAGATATCGAGAAGCAATTTTTACATTAGCTTTAACTTCTCTATTTTCGCTACTATTCATCATATTGAAATGCGTTGTACATCACACGTTATTTATTGAACAATGAATAAGATTGTTTAGATGAAGAGGACACAGGAAGATGCTAAACTTATCTATACTATTGTTGCTATTCCCTCGAGACAAATAACCAGGTAACTATAATGTAAAATAATAAAACAAATAGGCAATACAAGATACCATCGTAGTATATGGAGAATAAGTAGAATACCTATGGGATGCTCTGACGTTTTAATTACCCAACGGTCAAGCTCATTGAGCGCGTTTGGTCCCATAACTTGGCAACCATCACCTTATATCAATTACATACATAACCAATTAACCATATACAACGGGATATTCAGATGGTGTAGTCGGAATCGATGGTCGTATATTATGTTGTTGTCCAAATGTCAACGCACGGCATGAAGAGAACGTGTCACGTACACTTGACCGTCGCATATCAACTATATGACAAACAGATTCTCAATTTTGGCCATTTGACATTAACAGCACATTTCAAAGCTGTAATCACCGGCATGGATGCCAGGGAATCGGCCAACCTTGGAGTCGCGACGTTTTCCATACAAATACCGAATCTAGTGGCGTCCCTTCAGCTGATAGGTCGCCACATTGGTATATAAAATCGACGTCTATTGGCTATGGCATTTTTGCCCTTACCCACCTGTGTGCGTGACGTTTGAGTTGGCGATGCATCTAGGCGACATCAGCACTGTAGCGCGCGATGTCATCGTGGTTTCGGGTATGTCCAATTTCTAGTTTCGCACGGAGCGTGAATTCTTGGCTTCGAATGAGTTTTACGGTTTTCATGTCTAATATAAAAGCGTTGCTTCTTAATACACATACAGCTTTGTAATAAGCGGAGCGGGAGTTGTTCGTTTAGCTTTGTAGGTTTGTCATCATATATGATACGTTGAATTATAACAAAGTTATGCATATTGTTTAGAAAAATACGATTTTTGAAATAAGGGCACCACTTGTCGATGACAACTGGGTAAAATCAGTACAAAATTGTTAGTTTCTTTGACCGCAATATGCATATTTTGCTCCATGCTATTGTTTCCTCACGAACTACTTTTATTGAACCTAACTAATTATTTATTGAACAATGCCACTGTACGTTCAAATAACAGATTGATCAGTAGTAGCAGGTAAACATATGAAAATGTTACAAGTTATGAAACGTTAATGATTCATAGAATTAATCTACTGGATCAACAAAGCTGATAGAATATGTTAATGAACTTTACCTACATCTGGCATGCTACAGTGTTTAGAGCATTATAGTATATTATTTTTAATCTTAGTATTATTACATTAGTAATATTACATCTATACTGATAGATGTATAAAATAAGTTTCATTAAATTTCTCTATTACTGAATAGAGAAATTTAATGAAACTTATTTTCTTGAAAGGACATTTTGTAGTACAGATTAAGCATATAATTTTCTACTGTAACGTATGAAACAGCGTTCACGCGAGTTTATTAGACAGCATCTGTCGGTTCGAGTCGACTTTTGGGTAACTTGCAACAATATGTACAACATTTTGTATACAATGGTTGCTAATAGCCTACTTCAGCGTGTCTAATGGCCGTCGCCTTTCAGTCTCCAATGTGCCTACAGATTGTTGGCAATCGCTCAAATCACCGTAATTAGCGTTGACTGACACAACTGCTACGGGATAACAACAAACACCAAAACGTAACTACAAATGAATCACATGTGTTTACAATCACATACAATATAAGCAAAGATGTGAGCGGTTAACCAACCGACATTAGAAAGTAACTCTATAAGCTTCGGTGGTTAGATACTGGTTCGATTTTACCAGAGACAACGTATTGTGTGCATGAACATATATTTTCTCATGTGGATGATATGTACATAAGTTTGTATTAAAAATAGTATATCTAGCTTGGAAGATATTTTATTAATTTATTTAAAAAAACTATGCTTTGGACTCGTGCATGAAGGCTTCCGCGCCATTCCGAATCATGAGATACATAGTCGGACTGGCGGAAGCTTAGTAATAGGGTCCTTTTGATTACCTTTCGGGTATTGAGCCCTGTAAAAGTTGGACTGATACCTATATTAGTTATCTAATTTCCATAGAACAAGCTCTGCTTCTTTGATCACTATGGTGTGTAGGTATTTAGTATCTAAGTTTTTTTGTTTGTTAAAATTACTGTTTATATCTCAAAAAGCAATCTACGCATTACTAGGCGTGTGAAGTCTTGCTTCGGCTTGCTTTTATTTTTGTGAATCACATAGAAACTATTCATAACATAAACACGTAATTAAAATGCCACTTTACGAGAAATTTAACTCAAAGAACTGTAAACGTACATGCCGCAAGCAAGTGTTTATTGTATCGTGCTCTTGGTTATTTACTCATGTTTACTCTAAATTTGTGGGATACAAAACATTATTGAAATGATAAAATCTGGCATGAATATCCTTCACTAGATGATCCCATTTTATTATTTTACCTGATGTCAATTTATAGTTAATGTAGGGTAGCGATGTGTGTGTGCCTGCGGGTGATGGGTAGGGCAACCCACCACCCGCGCAGACACAGGCCCAAGAAGGAGACGGACGCGCCTTGTCCGACGCGTCCGTCCAGACGGAGGTAGGGGGGCAGAGGCCCCCCGAAGAAGAGGTCGTAAAAACCGATGCCGGCCGGAGTTGCGTGTAGAATGCGAAAGCGAACCCGCAACTCCGGCACAACGGCCAGAAGGACACGGGGAGGTTTCAGTCCGTGCAAGTCGGACATAACCCGTCGCTGTGCCCTCAGCGGCGGGTATGCGAAGGCATTTCCTCCCCGAAAAAAAAAAAAAAAAAAAAAAAAAAAAAAAAAAAAAAAAAAAAAAAAGGGTAGCGATGTGCACATATTTTCTACTTATGCATTGATATAAAAAAACCCAAGATGCACAGTCTCGAACAAAAGTAACACTCGAAACCGTCGTCAAACACTCACCAATGATACCTACGTTGATATAGTTATACTTTAAACATATTGTGTTGCAAATTCAACCTTACTGGCATTATTAAAAGTTGTTTTTTGCACGCAGTGTACAAAAAGCAATAAAATTTTACGACCCAAGTTGGCCGGTAGGACAAGGTATGGAGTGGAGACGAATATTATTTATTAACTTTTTGTTAACTGAAGACATTGAGTGAGATTTATAAGTTTGAATTGTGTTCTAAACACAAAGTTTCAAGAGTCAGATTGAATCTACGGATCACTCTTATATCTTAAAAAAATATATTATCATAACATTGAAACACATAATTAATTATGTATTATATGTTTAAAAAAAAGCTACTAAAACAACTCGTCTGGTTCATCTCCGTAATTTATACATATTAATATTTGTTATTTAAAACTTACTACAAAATAGTTTAAAAGTGTGCTTATTAATTTAAACTTAACACAATAAAAAAAATCGACTCCATTAAAAAAGAACAGGGTCATTTGTATTATGCGACTAAAATAAAAGGGGCGTGTAATGTATCGTTCTTACGCTGACAAAGCCGCCATTTAAATCTGCCGTATTATACTTGGACCGTTGAGAGAAGTTTTGAGACAAATTAAATCAAAATCCCACATTCCTCTCTATATTAAGTCATAAAAACAACAAAAACAAATAGATAAAGTCTTTAACTTACCGAAAATACGATATCCCATCCTTTTCTAACGTTCTAGACGTAATATTTTTACAATTTCGTAACGAACACTTCGCCATTTTTAACGAGTGTTCAGTGAGGCGAGTGACGCGAGACTATTAGAAATGAGCGCACAATTTCAATTTGTGCGCTCATTTTATGCGGACGTTTTTGAGACGCTGAGTGTGTATCTTGGGTTTTTTTATATCAATGTACTTATGACACTTTTATTTTAAAAGTTCCATTATGTACCTACCTACTGTAGTTTTTTTAACTTTTATTATATTTGTAGGCTAGATGAATAGACATTTGACATATATAATTGTGACGTTCCAGTGGTTACCGGGAGGGGGTTGCGGCGAAGGCGAGGGCGTGGTGCGCCGCTCCCGGGGGAAACGCATCACGCAGCGCCGCGGGGCCATCAAACATCATAAGTAAGTATCAATAACTAGCTCCCGGCCCGCAGTTTCACCCGCATAGTACCCGTACTGGAAAAAAATTTGACTTTTGAAAATGTTAAAGAAAATGCAATTTAACGACGGTATCTAACGGTTTTGAACTTGTTATTTTACAAACTGACAACCGCGGTTTTACGCGGCTGAAAACTACCATTATATAATAATCCCGAATTTAATCTATCGATGTGCCGATTAAACGTTCATGTCTAAATCGAATTTATCCATCCATCCTCACAAACTATCGCATTTCTGATATTCGTAGGATGGTCAAACTGAAGTGGCATACAATTCCGTGTACTTGGGTATATATGGCCAATCAAATCCTTGTATTATTTTAAACGGACACAAAATAACTTTGCTCAATAAAGCATCTGTGCGTTTCATCGAAAATATTATTTTCATGAAATTATCTCGAATGTAATGCGAGCGTCCATACTTACGTGGGTACATTTATATCATAACCTCGAAATATACTTACATGTCGAAGCATGCGGAACAAACACTCAAACAAGCGTAAAGCGGTCAGTTTAATATGAAAATATAACGCGCGCATAACTCCTGTTTTATGATCGAGCCGCACTCGCTAATCCGCCCCTTTAATTAGAAATGCTGACTCGAATATTCTCATTGATATATCTCATCATTCGATTTTGTCTTGTTCATTCTATTAATTTAATATTATATACCTAATTGCGAAAGTATATGAGAATTTATGTATGTTTGTTACTCCTTAACGCCAGGACGGGTAAAGGAATCGCGATTTAATTTGGCACTACGTTAGAATATATCTATTAGGGAATAACTCATAGATTTTTTATCACGGGAAAATTTAAGATTCCGGGAATGCGGGTGAAACCGCGAGGAGAAATATCTTTTTTATAATTTTAAAGATTTATCGCATATTAAAACTTCACAAACACAGATAGTTAGCGCAACTTAATCAATAATCTCCAACAACGGTAACAGTCGATTTTGAACTGAAAACAACTGCACACGTGTTTTAAGACGTGGTGGTACTTGCCCGAACTATTTCAGCTGCCTCTAGGTATTGATAAATTCATTGTGAATAATCGAAACTCGTAAATACAACATGACAGCAGTCGGAAGCTATTTTCTGAAGTAGTTCATCACGCCTCTTCAAGTTTGTCTGAAACTACGCATCTTTATGTTAAAGATTCTTGGCTAGTGTCAGTGCTAACAGCTATCTATCACTTAAGACCGCCTACGTGACATTGTATTATGTACGACTATGTACGACTATGTACAGTTACAATAAATTATATTGTTATTTGAAACGTTTCTGAGCAGAAAACGTACTCGTTATAAATTACATTCTGACACATCGATTAAACATAGACTTTTATCTACAAAACAAAGCTATAACTAAATTCACAAAGGGATATTTTAATTATTGAATCCAAATCGTTTCAGTGAATTTTGATATACCTACTTACGAAACATTTATTTATCCGTCGAAAACTAACAACTAGTAATTTTTTTTTTATTGCTACTTAAAGCTATGACTCGAGTTAAAAGCCTTATATAAATTTCACCGTTATCACAACTATTCCACTAACCAAGCACCCATCTCATTTCAGGGTCCACGAAGTAAGCGGCCACCGCTTCGTGGCCAAGTTCTTCAGGCAGCCGACCTTCTGTGCCTTCTGCAAGGAGTTCCTATGGGGGTTCGGCAAGCAGGGCTACCGGTGCGCAGTATGCCAGACCGCGGTACACAAGAGGTGTCACAACAAACTGCTTGGCAAATGTACCGGCTCACAGGCCCACTCCGATGCCACTGTGGTAAAATTGTACACCTATATTATTCTTTAATAATAATTTTGGGTTGGTAACTATGAGTAATTCCTATGTTGCAAGCGTCCATAGGCTACGGTAAACGCTTACCATGAAGTCAGACCTATTTGCAACTTTTGTAATATAATATAAACTGCCCAAGAGCGTGTTAGGACACGCGCTGTATAGGGTTCCGTAGCTAGATTGACAAAATTCAATGCTTTAAGTATACATGATATACGATTTACTTAATTTTTTTTTCATTTTTAACTAAGTAAAGATTTGTTCTACAAAATTGTTAAGTTATCAACGACCTTGCTACGTAGAACAAAGCTTCGTGTAGTTCACTGAGATCAACGTTTCTGAAATGTAGTCTACGACCATATAAATTATAATTCGTAATTATTCGTTTCCTGTAAGATGTGTACCAATATTACAAGAAACGAATGAAGCTTATATGCTACAAGTTATGTGTTTAAAGCTGCAATATAACGAGCAATATTTATTTATTAAGCCATATACGAATTAACTTCGAATCTGCTACAGTTGAGTTTAATTTTAAAAGTTTTAGTTAGACTAACGACACGCCCCATTAATCACCTATTTTGTAAAAATATTCAAAAATTATATATAATCCTTATACGTTAATGTCTACCCCGTATCAAAATCGATTACGTGGTTTAGATGTAGTGAGTGAAGAAATAAACAGTGGCAGGTAACGACTTTGTTTTATACTATACCAGCGGACCCGGCAGACTTCGTTCTGCCCACCAGCGCCACCTACCGGGTCCAAATTGATGTATTATACATAAAAACTTTTCCCATGAAATACTCCGTAATTTGGTGAAAACCGCATGACAATCTGTTTAGTAGTTTTTGTGTTCATTGCGTTCAGACAGACAGACAGAGGCGGCGGGGACTTTGTTTTATAAATATAGATATTTAGTTATACACTTAAAATGACAAGAACTGAGTTTTATGTATAGGTACGAATTTTACTACGAAAACTCTCTATAATACTCAAGAAGAGCAAACATAGTACAGTTCTAATAAGCTGGATTCTAATGAAAAGTTTTAAACTCTACGAGGTGTGCTACGAGAAGTGCTACGAAATAAATAGCTACGACCTCAACTCCTCTAGCACTTTATGAAATTCGATGTTTGTTCTACGTAGTAGTGACTAGACAGCTGTTATACTATGTAGTTATATTCTATTCAGATAATATTCACCCAGACGTAGAACAAACAGACATAAGGTTCAAGAACATACTTAATGAGTTTTACAAGAACCATCTACAATTAAAACTGTAATGCTACGAAGTACTTCAAGCGTGCTACGAGATGACTACGAATATACATGCTACTACATATAAAATTATATACTGAAACTATAGAACTAGCTATGACAATAATCTATACTAATATAATAACATAAGTTTATTTAAATAATAACAAAACATAATTTATTGACCCAAAAACAATAAAATATTACATAAACTTAAAGCTATATGTACATACATAATTACAAGGCGTACTTACATCTAAACTAGGCCTAATTCACCTAATCAAAAATAACAACAATTTGTTTAAGTTGAAATGCCACAAATGAAGTTATTACTTACTGTGTTTACATATGTTAACATTATAGGTACATGTCATTGAATATATGAAAACTAGTGCTTACAAATATTATAAAAAGTATCCATGTTTATTTTAATAACACTTATTTGTAAATAGCAAACATCAAAATGTATTTTTCATCTATACTCATATTATAAAGAGGAAAGATTTGTTTGTTTGTTTGTAATGAATAGGCTCCGAAACTACTGGACCGATTTCAAAAATTCTTTCACCTTTGGAAAGCTACATTATCCCCGAGTAACATAGGCTATATTTTATCACTGTATTCCCACGGGAACGGGAACTACGCGGGTAAAACCGCGGGGAGGCAGCTAGTAATACATATTAGTAGGATAATAACAAAACATTGTTGCAGTATCTTCGCGAGAGGTTCAAAGTGGATGTGCCGCACAGGTTCCGTCCCCACCAGTTTATGTCGCCCACGTTTTGCGACCACTGCGGAGCCCTATTGTACGGGTTTTTCAAACAAGGGGTCAAATGTGAAGGTATAATCAATATGTATATTTGAACAAGCCTGAAGTAGGTAATTAAAATACTTGTTAACAGACTCAAACGATGTCACATGTGCAATAAATATGTCAGTCGCCTTGACGAATTACTGGCCACTATCTTGAATAAGTAACTTTAAAAAAAATATATAATAGTTATTTGTTATACAAGAGTGCAAAGTTGCTTTTTAACCGCGTGTTCAATTTTGATGACCGAGCAAGCGAAGGATTCTAAAATTGAATCACGAGCGCAGCGAGTGATTCAAAATTAGAATCCTGAGCGTTAGCGAGGGAATCAAAAGAGCACGAGGTGAAAAATCTTTGCACTCGAGTGCAACACGTAACTTTTCATTCCACCTCAGCGAGGAAATGACTAAATGCAAAAAAAAAACGTTTACAATCACAAGATAGGTACACTTTTATTTCAGTTTAGGTATTAATTACTACATTATGACAGGTAAGTATTACAGAATAATCTTTAAATTATAACAAAATAATACTAAGGTATAATTAAGAAAATTTTAAAGTAACGTTGCTACAGTTATTTAAATTGAGTGTAATATTTTTTTTTAATTCACAAACTTAGTGCACACGATGTTCCAAATTCAATTTACTTTATCCTCTAGAGAATAAAAACGGCTTTTCCACTCAGATATTGAAGATTAAAAATACTCTTTCCGAGATGGTGGGATGAAAATTTACTTTTATATATTTATGAATTGTCTTTTAATAACTTATGAAATTTACTATTTACTGGTAATTTAAAGTAGCTGATTTAAATATATTGTTATTTTACATTTTAATTAATGTTATAATACCAATTTATCTATAGAGTTATGAAAAAGACAATATCACTGAATCAAAAATCAAAATGTATTTTATCCGTAAACGGAGCTTGTTCAAGTACCTATAGATAACTTGGTGGGGCTAAAAATCTGGTTTATGAAATTATGTGCACGCCATTTTACTTGCTGTTGCAGCTGTCATATCATTATAAACTTTACCACAAATACATTATTCACTTTTGTTGTACATCACTGTAAATGTTAGATGCCGGGCTCTTAGTGTAAATTACTGCGATAAGCAAACGTAGAATAAACATAACACCAAGCGCAATTCGGATAATACATGTCTGCTTCCCGCAATAATTAACATTATTTTAAGTATTTATATATATGCTTGACTCTTAAAGTTTTCAGGTTCATATACCTAATAGTGATTTGGAACATGTATCATATAGCCTTCACTAGTATCTTTACTGAATTAAATTATCATATATTCTTAACCTGAACATCATTTAATCTTCTAATACCTAATCATCGGTATAGTTTATTAGATAATGAATAAACTCTACATCGTATTGGAGATGCTTTTATTATTGCAGACATCCATACTATAGTATTAGACAGCATCTTCAGGAGGATCTGCTGTTGGTTGATCTATTAGCTCATCTCTCTCAATCTATTAGATTATTATATCATCATAACGTAAGGAAAATACTTATAAATAAAATACTTTACGGTCATGGTAACATTGGAGTGAATGATTAATCCAGTGTTACGATTAGCAAGGCACCCGTCTGAAGTGAAACATACGAATGACATCCCTATTACTACGATTTTCGATGTAAGCAATTGAATCCTGATTTGTGTAAACTACATTTTGATGCAACTGAGAATTGAAATACTTCCACTCTGCTATGAACTTTAAGAAGAAAAGTAGCTGGTAAGTTTGCTATATAAGATTATATACTGACTAAGTAACAGAAAGAAACTGATAAGATGTTTTTGCCAATCTAAGTTGGGAATCGCATTATAATGATGAAGAACACAGCAAGAATGTACAATGATGGGGTCACCTGACTATAAAAAAAATGTCATAAGGATATTTCGTGTGAGGCTCTAATCTCTGTAGATAAGTATAGTTTTTCTTTATTTATTTATTTATTTATTTTTCAGAGAATAATAGTATACCTAGTAAAGAAATGTATACCTTTTAATGAAATAAAAAACTTTAATGAAATCCATTATATTTTTGTGCATTATAAAATGATGTTCCGTTGGTTATTCTAATGAAATGCAAGTAAAGCAGGATTGGAAAAAGAGTAAACTATTTTTAAACAGGACATTGAAAACGGACTGGTAAAATATAGTAACAGAAATAAATAAATAGGTACTACGTTTACCTTCGCTACGTAACGTATAGGTATTAATTAAGTCAAAACAGTACTTATGTTTGTTAAACATAAATATATCAATATTATCTGCAGTAATTTAAATCAAATAGAAAAATAATAGAATATTTTTAGATTTGTGTTAAAAATAATTCCTGCGTAACGTAGTTTCAACGTACGTGGACAATGCTTATCTTAAAATAACTTTATTGCGCGATTTTATTTTTAGTTTTTTATTAGTAAACTGAAATACTACTACTAGATGCCAAAAAGGAGAGATAATTAATCAAGGATATTAAAGAGTACATCGATAAAAATATTTATAAGTTAAAAATAGAACTGGTACAGTTTCGTCGATACACGCGCTAAAAACTTCCTTCCGAAATGACTACAAAAGTCACACGGATCTATTATTGTCTACATAGCATCATCAATCAATCACCTGGTATTGGAGACGCGGTTTGCGGCGCTGGGCGGGCGGCGGTGGGCGGACACACCTGATGCGCGCGCATCACCGCCGCCGACCTGACAGCGGTCAGTCCCTTAGTATGCGCGCGCGCTTCACCGTGCGCTGACGCCAGTTCCGCGCTCGCGTGTTAATGTGCCACCATGCCTCTATTTTCCGAACACATATCAAACATGTATTACAGTGGAACGCCCTCTTACACCGGGTCGTCCTACGGCTACAACAGTTCAGTGCACCCGCTCGGATTGTCATATAGTGCGTCCTATCTCACACCCGGAGGAAGTTATAGCGGCCATTCATCCCTCGGGGGCTACTCGCGTGCCCCCATAAGTTCCCGATGGGTTTCGAGTGTTGGGAGAAATTACTCTCCAATCCTCAGTACCATATCAGAGAGAACAGCTGGAAGCCCGGTAAGAATCAGTAGTCCGAGAAGGATTCCCATTTCGAAAAGAACCTACACAGGCTCTAATTATACCCCACGTCCCGTCAATATTAACACTGCTGATATCGATGTATCAAGAGATAAATATCGGCGTAAAATTGAAAGCCCACCCTCATCATACAAAGAGAAACCAAAGGAGACTCCATGTACTGAAAAAGAAAATAGTCCTTTTATGCCTAGAGTAGATGGAAAACCTGAAACTGGTATTGATTCATCGCCGGGATTACAGCGATCTACAATAAAACGTGGAAGAACAGTGGTGAGACTACATACTTTGAAAAGAAAGGAAAGAGACTCCCCACGTAAGCCAGTTGAAGATTCACCGACAGACGCCAAAAAAGATGATAATAATACCACATTAATTAATGATGAGGACAAGAAAAAAGATTTAAATGAAACAATTGAGCTAATAAAGGAACCATCTAAAGAAGAGGAGCAAATTGTTAATAAACCAGCTGATAGTGAAGTTATCAAAGGTTCTGAAAGCATAGTAGAAAATGACTATGACAAACCGGAGATTTCTCAAAGTATACCTGTTTCCCCGATATCGGATCCCATTATAAATAAATCTTCAGAGAGACGATTTTCTATGGAACTTTTGGCTGAACAAGCATGTTTATTCGATTCATTGATAAGAAAAGAAAATCTCAGCACAGCTACATTGGATCTAAGTAAAATTGGAGTTGTAGACAAACAAGAAAATGATCAGGCATTGGAAACATCTGCAAGAGAAAAACTAAAATTTCAACCAAATCCTCTAAAGACAACCAAGTCTGACCAGTCGTTGCATGAAAGTTTGAAATCGTTTAAGGATTACAAAGATCCCAAACATTTTTCAAAGAGACGAAGCCTTAAAAAGTCTTCCTCGGGCGGTAGTATACGTAGATTAGATTCCATCACTGAGTTTCCAAAAGATATAAACCACACAGAGCTAACCAAAATAGAGGAAAGACTGACAGAAAACAAAGAAGTTTTTACAGAAACAACGCCATCAACGCAACTATCACAACCAAAAGTAAAAACAAAAATAACATCATCCGTGGAAATATCTACCCCGAAAAGTCCATTAAAGTTCAAAGTTGAAAATGTTACTGTCGAAGAAAAGCTACGAGTACCTAAAAAAGAAATTATTTACAGTAGTGAAGTAGACGAAACTCCGGTAAAACTAATTAAAAATAACGATAGTAAACCAAAAAAAATAGAAAGAAGTAACGATAATCGTTGTAGTATTAAAAGGAAGGCCAAAAAAGTTACCAAGGAAGACAGTGATCCAGCTTCACCAGAACCTGAAGACGGTAACTTTTGGAATAAAATTGGAAAAAGAGAAACTGTTTATTTAATTAAAAGGAAACAGGAACTCAATGACGCAAAAGAAAAGAATAGGCGTGCATTATGTTGGTTTCCGGAAGACGAAGAACTAGACAGTAATATTAATGCACAGACTAATGAAATAAGCCCTACGATAATAAGTGACTTATGTACTATATCCAATGATAGTATAGCACCTAGTGAATCTTTAAAAAGCCACAATATCGATGATATAAATATTATAAATTCAAAGGATAATATATGTAATAGCGACATTACAACAAATATTAAACAAGAAGAACTGAAACCTAATGCTGAGGAGAGCTCCTGTTCAACTATTGTATTAGACAAAGAAGAAATAAATAAACCAGAGACCAGCCAACTGTCAATAACCAAAACAACAAAAATCGTAGATATAAAAAATGGGATATGTGACGATCAAATAATTCCACCAAAATCTTCAGATACAGGTTCAGAAAAAGACGGTGAAACTACCATACAAGTGGAAAGTAAAATCAAAACACTTACGTCAATTGAAATAAAACCTGACGTAACTAACAGTATAAAGCTAGATTCTGGACAAAATTTGAACATTGATGAAACTGTAGTTAATAAAGATGACATACATATACCAATTTTGGAAGAAAAGGTTAAGGAATCAAGCGCCATTGAATCAACAGAAGGTAAATCTATCGTGAATAAAGAACCTGTCCCCAGTGTCAAAGAATGTGAAACTAATGATTTATCAAAGCAAAACCTACATTCAGAACAAAAACTGAATAAGACATCAGAAAAAAAACTAACGGAAGATTTACAAACTAAGAAAGAAGTATCTGAGCCAACTAAAATAGAAACTCATACTATAGCTGAAAAACCAAAAACTTTTTCACCAAAGAAAGTAGTTATAGCAGATCAGAAAATTTTGCTGAAAAAAGTTCAAACAACACCACAAAAAAATGATAAATTAAAAGATCATCCAGTAAATAAAATACTTGGTCAACCAAAATCTAATAAAATAATACAAAAGGCAGATTCACAGAAATCTAAACCTTGCGAAGTGGGTGCAGTGACAACGGATGTTTCTTCAATTTTAGTTGATATACCATCAACATCGAAAGCATCCAGTGTTGTTAAAGATACATCGGAGAAAGTAGCAAATGATTTAAATAATACAGTTCAAAGCGTGTGTAATAAAGAATCGAATATAGAATTAAATCACAAAAATACACCAAAAGATGTGACGTCAACTAATCCATCAGCAAACTCAATTGCGATAGAATCAGAAAACATTCCAATCATACAAGTTGATACCAAACCTGAAATTGTTATAAATGTTGATAATATAACAGGAGAGGACCAAAAGGCTGAAAATACTTCTCAACAAGAAGATATACAATGTGACAAAGAACTGTCGCCGAAAAAAGTTATTAAAGTACCTCCAGTTACAAATACAAAGAAGCCAGTAATACAACTTCCTCCAAAAGTATTAATAGCTACACCACGTCCACTTCAGAAGAGGGCTCCACAAGTTATTCGCTCATCTACCTCCGATTCTTCGTCTGAAGACGAATCTTCTGATGAGGAAGATGAGACAGAGGAATCCAGTGCAAGTGAAGAGTCCACCGAATTCTTCGAGTGTGAGAATAATCAGGATGGCAGGATATCGACCGGATCTAACGACTCTGGATTCGACTCCTCAGCGCCGACATCTCCGGCAGCATTTTTACAAATAAAAAAAGGTAATTTAATTATAATTAGGTTACGGATTATTTACCCATTAGGCTATCACTTTTTTAACCATAATAACATGCATTAATTCCTGTAGAAAAACTTTTAAACACAAATCTAAAAACGACGATTAATATCACGCACGGCGCTTTTGCATGGCTTTAGGCGAAAAAAAAACCCGTTATGTAGGTACCATAAAGGTGACGATTGTAAATAGGTAGCGCCAAATTACGTTATATTTTTTAGACTGCGATGTAAATTGCCATCGAAAATGTGAAAAATTGACAGCGAACTTATGCGGTGTGAACCAGCGACTCTTGGTGGAAGCATTGGCATCTCGGACAGCGTCCAAAAGAGGTGGGTACATTAGAAAGTGTTTATTGTAGACGATAACGGAGTTTATCATGTGAGCGAAATGTATTGAAAACTCGAGCGTCACTGTTACGTCAGGTTGTTCTGCTAAAAATAAAGCTTAAGTTTTATTGGCGTGGTACGTTCTGTAACGGTTATTTTTAGGTATGTTAAAATATTGCAAAACTTATTATGGCGATAATTCTATAAAATTGTCAACAGTAATCGTAATGCAGCATGAAAACAAAGATCGACCGATAAATGTTGGCTTTTATTGAATTTCTCTATGTATCCTTTGACCGAGTCCATTCATGCAATGTTAATGAGAAATTCTGTGGGTTTCTTAACGATCTCTTTATTATTACAATGATCGTATTAGCAAGTGTCAGTTGAGTCATTCGCATTTGTTTATAATCTGCAGAACATACAATGTGGGTGTACCATACGGCATAAAAGCTATGCGGTCTGGATACAGGCCAACCACTTGTATCTCACCTGTAGGTACAGAATTAATAGTAACAATGCAGATTTTGGCATTTAGGGTACACGTAACGTATACACGAAATCTATGAAAGTGCCAACAGCAAATGTTCATTATATAAAACGGTAAATTTAAGACGATATGTAGTAATGTCTCAGGACATTCATTATGCATTATCATCATCAACTCATAAACGTCTCCACTGCAGGAGCACGAGCATCCCCTAACAACGAGGAGATTAAGGCTATAGTCCATCTAGGGTAGGTACATTTAATTGTGACATTCGCACTTGAAGGTTTCCTCACGATATTATCCCTCACCAAAAGTCAGTGTGAGTCCGTACGATTTTTGTAAACGAGGTACGGGCCAGAAGCTTTATTATGTTATTAAGACCGCACAAATCACGGTGTATTTTCGATAGTATCGGAAGTTCTTTGAAGGACATTTTAATTTACACCTGGTCAATCATCGGCGTCATGTTAGTCAATATCGATGCCAACGCGTGCAGACGGTACCTACTCTAGTGAAGGGGTGACTAAACGAACGATTCGAGCATTTCGAGCGATTGAATACCAGGGAGACAAATTCGATTAGAATCGCAGGTATGCTATATTGTGGTGATTGATATACGATTCACTACAGACAGACAACTTTATACTAATGACTATGTGTCACTTTTCTCCGAATAAAATGGCATCTGTCGACCGTATGTAGAGTTGCCATAAAGTAACTCTATTTAAAAATAACATTTTATTTCTGAAGTAAATGTTTGGTTTTTTTTTAAATAGATATACTTAAAAAAAGTTTACAGTATCTACGGATATGTTTGTCGAACATCCCTAAGCTGTAATGAGCTCGTGTCGTGTCGATTATTATTTGGCTTGGCTTCAAACTATTTTTATATTCTCTCCCGCCAGCCTATAGTTTGGTATTGCCTGAGAGTTTTGTTCCGTGGTCTTTTTGGTGTATTTAACGACGCCATTATCTTTTATTATTGACTATTTTACGGTCAGAGCAGAACAACCGATTACGAATGGAACATTGGCATCTGTGGTTATACCTTTTTAACATGAAACATAAATAAAAAGTATCGTTAACCGTTTACAGAAATAACCTGTGGCGTATAATATATAAAACAAATTTAAGTAAAACTAAACAGAATTAGTATGTAAGACATAATTAGTCTTTGTTATCCGTTTTGTATCCACAAAACAGATACCTAAATCTATAGTTGTTCAAATTTTTGAATTTTTGGTATAAACCATGCTTGTAAATGTATAAGTAGGTATACTTCTTAGTGTGTCATTTCAGGGTTCTATACAATTCTAACTGCACAATACCAGTGATGCACATTATGATTGATAATTTCATTTAAATACAATTTTTATAAGATTTTATAAATGACATGTAAAAAAATTGTCGTGCGGTGCGAATATCGTCAGATTTTATTTATCATAGTAACTAAACGTTTTAAAAAACGTTTGTGATTGGTCTACTTTCCCCATGTCTAACTGAACTCCTACGCATATCCTCATTTAAATTTGATTTGTAAGTAGGTTTGATTTAACTGGACATCTCTTAGATTTCTTATTGTAAATTGTTTGAAATAAATCTGACGTGACCTTAATAATGTGCGCATATTTTATTTATATCTTGAACAAATAACATACATTTTAAATATTATAACATCACGATAAACGCTTTGGACATCTAGCACATAAAGGTCTAAATAAATCAGATTGATTTAATGACAATTAAAAGCAATTTCCCTAATATAGGCTGCACCTTCACCATCAGTTTTACGGCCAAGTTTATGACACAAAAACCGTTATAAGACATTGATTTATGAAATTAATGTCCAAAGGTAGATTACTATAACTTTTATACACAGGTGCCGACACCCCTGGAACGTCGAGTGGTGCCCCTGCGCAGACTGTTCCCGACATCTTAGAACAGGAGCTCGGTAAGAATTTAATTGCCTTTATATTTAACATTTAATTAATCAAAGCATGTACGGAAACTATACGACCTACACTTTTTCTAACTGATTTTGCTTGCTGCTACTAATTCAACCATTAACTCATAAAAATATTATTTCTTGTTTAACTACCTATGTGAAAGTATTTTGCGTAATAAGGCTGTATATTTGATACTGATTTAATGTTTAATCCTTTGTAACATATCTTCGTTTTGTTTGTTAAATACTTGTATTTGTATGCTACGTCTTATTTTAATCAAATCTACGAATCTTTCTTTTACATACCAGGCAATAATTGATTCTTACTTATGTAGAGGAGTTCAAATATATCTACTCCTACGAAAAAATGCTACAGTTAACAAATGAACAATATCTCTTCTTTATTATACAACAAGGTGTGGGCTTCGTGAAATTCTTATTTCTGTCCGAATAACAAACACGCAACTCTATAAATTCTATTTCTAGATAGAGCTTTCAGTTTGCTATAATTTTTATTCGTAGCACAATCGGTAAAATAACCATTGTGTTACAAAATGGTTTATAAATAAAACGCTGTAAGCGACAGGAGTTGTCTGCACTTTCGCTGAAAACGCTAGAGTGCAGATGCATGTCCCACTTATACATCGGGTTCCGCATTCCAAGACAGCTCTGCCTGATGTCACCACTCAGTGAATTTTGGTCTTAAAATATATTTAACGTTTATTTAGAGTAAAAAATTAAAGTGCTTCGGGGGCCATCAGATATGTTACTACCTCGCTGCAGGAATATTTAATCTTCTGAAGTTAAATAATTTGGCTTCCAGCTCCACAGACGTCAGTGAATTCGTTTCATGTGGTCATAAATATTTTGTTTTGAAGAGAATATAACCTATTGTTTATTTTATTTAAACTAAGGAAAAAGAGAATTTTTGGAGATCACTTTGGCGTAAAATAAAACTGAATTTATTATCTTTGTTTCTCTTACCTGTGCGCATAAATGAAAGACAGATGTTTATAAACAGTTGATGCATAATCGTGTGACTAATCTACTATCTTGGGAAATGTTGGAATAGAATATTGTTGGAACATATAATTCTCAATTTTCCGACGAAAATCAACATCTTTTGAGGAAAATGTAAAGTTAAAGTTATTCCGAGGAAATTATAGGTAATTTATCGTAGACAACAAATATTTAAGAAACAGAGTTGATTTTTTTTTATATACTGCTGGACAAAGTCAACGAATTGTCCAACAAATTACGACTAAAGACATGCTATAAAACTTTCATAGTTGCGTCAACGACATCATAAAATATTTCCCTCTTATCCGCGGGAAAATTGTTTCATACACACGAGTGCGCTGCAGTCGGCTACACAGCGGGTTATCGCACATGCCAAATTAAATAATTATAACAATTAGTTATTTAGACATGTGATAGAAAGCACGACGGGATACTGTATATTAACTAACGTATACATACAGTAAATAGATTATATGATGCGGTGTTACTTGTTGATGTAGCGCTATTAAAACAAGCGAGTATAATTTATGGGAATAGTAAATTAAAATTAATTCGTGTACGATTAATAATTGGCAACTATTTTAGTACTAAATCTTACGGTTGTACTTTATTTATGTCGGTACATAGTAAGTCGATGTTTTTATAACAACGACGGGTCAAAATCAGAAGCTATGACTCTGAAGTTGTCTAGGTGAGAAGAGCTTATCAATAGCTTACGCTTACTCAATAAAATATTAGGTAAAAAATAATAATACACCACGTCATATTAAACTGTTACATCAAATTCAAAACCCTCCAGTTATATATGTACCTACGTACAAAATATCTAAAAGCATTGACTCGTATGTTGAAGTAACAGAATAAATCAGTGCTAAAGATGGATAAATGCTTCTACTTTTTATTAAGATCCCGTGATATATCTAACGTTATACATATTGACCTTGATAATGCTATGTCTAATATTTTTAGCGTCTCGCGATCTTACTCGAGGTGAAGGAGGATTAATATATCGCACGCGCAAATTATGTCATACTACTATAGCGGAACAACGTAAACATTCATGAACTTGAATAATGTTGTAAAGCCGACGACGGCGACGATCTAATGAAAAAGCGATTACACTAGATGCGGTAAGCGGTTCAGTTTTTTATTCACCGTAAAAAATCGACTGTATTTTGGACAGTTACAAATTACTTAAAGTTATTTCCGAGTTTTAATGTGACAGTTACTTTTGAAATAAATGAAACATAATTTATTTAAGAAATAATGTTACCTCTACCAAAATATATCACAATCTCAACAAATCTTAGTAAGTCAGCACGAAGGACCAAATGGCGACGAGACAATAAAATAATTGGAGATAGAGGATAATAAATTTTGCTAAGACTTTCTAACGGCACAAAGAAGATTATAATGAATACTCGTGACGGATACAGTCTCATTAGCAAAAGTCGCAGGGGCAAAGACCTATTTCAGCTGGTCAAAGAATTTTATATGTCACGTCAATATTTGTAGGTGCCAAATCGTCTGGAAATCTGTTGCGACGAAATTTTATAATAAACACTCAATGCCAACAAAATACTTTTCACATATGATAAATACGCGTTCCTTTCATATTTCAAACCACCCATCATTGAGTTTTAATAGTTGAAGTCAAAGTGACCGTCGCAAACTTGAAAGTGACGCCGGATAAGGATCAGTGTGTAGTGTCAGTGGCTTCAGGGATGTTTACAGAGATTTGGATCTGAAGATTCGAGATACCAAAATGCACTTGTGCCAATAACTCAAATATCTTCTAATCTTGATCATTCAAAACTAGCGTGTTTTGTTTGAAGAATTTAAGTGGGAGCTAAATTGTATTTATGATGTAGATATTTATCCAAACTTTTAAGCTCACGCGTATCCGCTTCACATAAACTTCAGGGGATTTTAGATGCCAACAAAACGTCATTTAAATATTTTTTATAAGTGATAGTAAACTCTTGAAATAATTTTAATATCTTGATTAGATTTGTTGCTTTTCGTTTTATTATTTAAAGTCATATTTAATTCTTTATAAATAATAATATTATTTACCATGACAAGAATTTATATTTGTGCTGAATGTATTAAGCTTACGTTCATTGTATGTAAATGTGCCTTTAACTGCAGCTTTTTCAAGTCTTTCTTTGTCTTTTCGATACAAATACAATTCAATACCAACGATTTTGTTAACTGAATCACCAAAATACATTTGTCATTTATCTTTCACAGAGCAGTCTACAGCTTACGGCATATTCCGTAAGACTGGCAGGTTCACACCGCCGGCGACTTCCATCCCTCGCTTCAGAAAGTACAATATAGAAGATTTCCACTTCGTCAAGGTCCTGGGCAAGGGTAGTTTTGGAAAGGTATGTAAACGAACTATTATATAGTACCCTTACGCAAAATCAACTAATGGTTCCTTATAACAATTGGCTTTGATATACTCTCTCCGACCTAGTTGTCGGAAAATTGGAGTCGAGTGCCAGATGGCTGACGTGACTACCGACTGATCTGCAGTTTTCAAATGGCACAATATATTATCACAATCAGTTTTCTGATCTACAATTGATGTTATTATTAGCCTCAATACATTTTAATGCCGGATGAAACTGTTGTTATATAGGTCGCAAAAACAACAAAAGCTCCAAATCTTTGATCTATTCTTTCGGGAAGGCTTAGCTTTAACGGGTAAACCCGTTGTGATAATTTTGAACTATTGAAATATTGCTGTGACAATTATTAAAATGAAATGAGTAAGCGAACTCGCAGTCGTCCAGAAATAACCGTACCAGAAACAAGGGATTTTGCCAAGAAAAAAACGACTTTTGCAAACATAGACACGCGGTGATTTGTGACGACGAATAACGGAGATGAGTGGTTGGCTGATGAAAGACATGTCTATGCCGAATATGTGACAAACATGTCTCGCGCATACCTACTTAACGCCGCCGCATTGAAAATATTATGATGTACTGAAATAAACTATCAAAAACAAATTTAAAATATTACTATAGAAAAACATCTAACTTTCTACGCGTTTGAAGAAACAAAACATATTTATTCAAAATGTATCACTAGTAGAAATAATTACTACCATAATATCATGACTTAATATTATAGGACTGGTTTATTTCGTCTCGTGCAAGATGCTTAGTTTTAGTGGGGATGTTAGAAATGTTAATTTATGAATCGCCATATTTTCAACAGCTAATAACATTTTAAATGTCATACTGTGTCATAATGTGTAGAGTGCCCAACGGATGTTCTCCAGAGTTTCATCGCGTGGTTGCACATGAAAAGTGTGTCAAAGTGTTTGGAAATCAAATGAAAATAGAGTTTAACTACCTGTGTTCGCACAAGAATAGACCGGAGGAAAATAGGTCGCAAGAAAGTACTACATCTGTCAATGACAATTATAAATAGTACTTACATGTATTATTCTGTGTAACTGCTATTACCTCTATGTATCTAACAGCGATTTTACTCTTAATAAATAACAAAATTACCTAAGTATTACCATTTTGTTTAAGCAAGGGAGGGATGATCTCATCTCAACATTTTGAAATGCAAAATGATTAATATCATAGCGACGACATATCTATGACAATGAATCTTATTCTTTGAAATGTTTATACAATGCTGTAGTTCGAAATAAAATTCAGAGAAACAAAAAGAATTTTCCTCTGTGATTTCTTTGATAGATGGGCAGCCAAACACTACCAAACCAATGGTGATTGATAGGTTACCTACAGACGTCATTTAGGAGCTCTGTGATTCTATAAATATAAGATTTAAATTACTTTCCGGTACGATTAATCTAATATCCGTGAGCTTACAGACGGTGAACGCACTAGACTAGACGGCTTGTTTATTTTGAAAAATGACGATTAAATAACGTCTATTTCTCAAACCACGGGAGACCAACGCCGGACGGGATGACGCACACGACTACTATGACATCAAAGAAATATTAATCAATGATACATTTATTACACGTTGAGTGTATTGAACTCTTTAAATACAAACAAACAATGTAAAAAGTTACAAAGAAATTTCAAAATAAGTACAATAAGCTAAAAACGATGCGGGCGGGGAGTTTTATCCTGTACAAGGTGATCATGCTATAAATACTGGATGGAATACGATAAAATACTCGCAAATAACAATGACTTCCACACAGATCAAACGATACTGTAACGATATTGTTTATCACCATAACTCATTCTGTCTGGGTGTCAAACACCCTAATCCGTGTTGACCGTAACCCTAGGCGGTGTACAATGGCACGTTGCCACCGCAGAGCACACTCGGCTGCTTCACCTGCCTTATCGCATTGTAATGTTAGATTTACATACTCTATTTTGGGTGTCTACATCACGACACCTTTTTCGAACGTCAGTAAGCACGTGTCATCGCCCTTTTATCGAGACCATCGCTAATTCAGACGCAATTACTGTCTTCTGGTGCAATACGCTACGCATGCTACAGTTTTAGAACGCGTCACGGTTCCGGACGGACGGACGCATGCAGTTGGATGCATTTTAATTTAATCAATTATCTATTTTTAGATGCTCATTTGATATAATGGATACTATGTAACGTCTGGGGAAAAGATTATTGAGAAAAAAATTGGTTGCCTGTAAAGTCGGTATACGGGCGAAAGTTTTACGTGACAACCATTAGGCGGGCTAACCATGCCCGAGTGGAAGGGACGCGTGCCTCTCACTCGCTCTCATTGTGAGCGCATAACGTGAGCGGAGCGTAACGCAGTTTCTTGAAGTGTCACCCGGCAAACCAATTTATAAGACGTTGTCACGTCAATAATAGATATTCCCTACTTCTAACGATATTGAGGTTACATATACTTAAACATATATTTGCTGAAATCCATAGATAATTCACGCAGTAAAAGAATACCAATAGACGTTACCTGCTACTTTTGTAACTAGGACTATTATAATAAACTATGAAACAATTACCTATATCTGACAACATAAATCTCAACCAAATGTATTCGGAACAGCAGACCTACTTTAAAGTACTCAATTATCTGAATCAAAGCTCGTTCCGAATAAATATATAGGAAAATAATTTACAGTAGGTAACAGTAAATTGTTAATAATTTATTGGGCCTTTAAGATTTGGCGCCTACGCAATCTGCGCATCGATTAACTAGCCGTAGGTACTCCGGATCTCTGATAATGTCAAAATTAATTTACAGCATATATACATATTTATTAGTGGCTAGAATTATTCGAGTATTACGTGAGCCAGGTCGTAACGTCTTCCTGGTTTGACAGTGCTTGGCCCAATTGCCTTTGAGTCCGGGCCAAGAATACGGAGAAAGCATGATATATAACGAGTATGAATTATAAAATGAAAACTCGCCTCGTATGGATGCCACGCGTGTTTCCTGGAGCATATATCAACATTAATGTTGCTTATTTTGTTTTTGACGATCAGTTAGCAAGTTGTGTGTCGACGCGAATGTTTGCTAAATACATAAGTATACAAAGAGAGTATTTCCCGACATAAATTAAAGCACAGTTATTCAACAAGAATTATGATGTAATGAAATGAGATTGTTATTTTTTAAGAAATTAACGTAGAAAACATAATAGCTAGTTCGTAGATGAGTAATGAAGATGATGTAACTTTACAGGTGCTGCTAGCGGAATTGCGTGACACAGAATACTACTACGCCGTCAAATGTCTGAAGAAGGACGTGGTGTTGGAAGACGATGATGTCGAGTGTACACTGATTGAAAGGAAAGTTTTGGCGCTTGGCACAAACCATCCTTATTTATGTCATCTCTTCGCTACATTTCAGACTGATGTAAGTAAAGTATAAAATACTAAGTAATACCATGTAAAGTCTTTAATTAAAATTACTACCCTACTGATGCTTGAATTGCTTTGGTTAAGTACTAAAATCTTCTTTTGTTCTACTGCATTAATTCCTTGATTGATTATTGGGATTTATTTGCCCAACAACGCGTCATTTATAATGTCTAGATTACATCCACTAGGTCTAAGTAGAAATGAAAAAAAAAGGTATTTCAATCTACTATTAATAAAGATGAGAGGATCGATAGTCTTTAAAAACCTTATCCTCAAAGGGAGTTATATGACATAGCTATAAGTAACCCAGTTATTTACGACCAGTTGTTTAACAAAAAACTCTTTTGTACCTGTACCGGCTGTACCTATCTAGTAGGTACCTACCTACCTGCAAACTCAGGTGCATTCTGCAAAAATAACGAACTTTGTATTGTAGTAATTATAGATACGAATCAATATGATGTGTCATCGACATATGTCACGTGAGACAACACACGCACCTGCCAGCACAACAAGCTGTCGTCATCGGCTTTCATCAACATCTTAGACGCGATTATCGACATCTAGATGTAAATATTAACATAACTAGGGCAGGGTCTATATGACATTAGTTTAAGGGAAAATTTGCCTTCAGTTTAGCATTGGTCAATATAAGTATCTATCAAATTAAATAGGCACGTCGTACGCTTAATTTTCACGGAATGAAAAATTATCTGTTTATTCAGTAGTATCGCTGTGCCTCGCCTAAATCCCTTCCGCGGTATTGCGTGAAAAAATTACAAACGCCTCACGTATAGTAGGCTTCATTACTGTATACTTAACTATTGAAACGCGGCATAGTGGGAAAAAGTGGGTTGTAAAACGAATGGGACTTTATTGATATGACATAAAATTATAAATACTGCGACCCTAGAATATAATGTTCAATGAATGAAAGATTCGTAAACAATTTCCAGTCTCACCTGTTCTTCGTGATGGAGTACCTCAACGGTGGTGACCTGATGTTCCACATCCAGCAGAGCGGCCGCTTCCCAGAGGCGCGCGCGAGGTTCTACGCGGCAGAGATTGTTTCAGGACTGAAATTCCTCCACAAGAGAGGCATTGTTTACAGGTAAAAAATAAAGATATAATTACCTAATGGTTATGTTTTTGAACACATTCTGCTGTTACTTGCCTCTTCTGATTCTAGGAAGGTTTAGTGTATTGAGTATATTATTTGTTACCAACTTTTTTTTATTTGTAAACTCTACTCTACTAGACTGCACACAATAATACTTTATTTTCCTTAAATTGAAATACTTATTGGCTGAAGGTACATACCTAATTACTCTAGGAACAATCATCATGTAGGTTGAGTTTAACAACAAATTTCTACCCTATATTAAAAGGACATTCAAATCTAATATGATAACCTGTCTCCATTTTCAGGGATTTAAAACTGGATAACATTTTACTTGACTTCGACGGTCACGTGCGCATCGCTGACTTCGGAATGTGCAAGTTGCAGATATATTTGGACAAGACGGCAGACACATTCTGCGGCACCCCTGATTATATGGCTCCTGAGGTACCCCAAACTATATTAATTGACTGATTTAAGAATCTCAGGGGTGATAAAGTATTTGTATTCCAAACGACTAGGTATATTTTCTTGTATCTGCTCCCGTAGATATTTCGAGATCCATTGACAAATTATTAGATTACTTTGAATTTTAATTAGGCGTATTTAGTATCTATAGTTTTATAAAATATTTTTACATGCTGTATAAAGAAGAGTACCTACTTTGCATATTTCTATTAAACTCTTAAGATTATACGGTGTTACTCAATAAGTCTTTAACTAAGTCTAATATAGAAAAGTATCTGCCATCCACAATAGATATGATCATGGCATACCATGAAAAGTTTCGTCGTGAAACCAAGTACGAAATCAGTCACAATATAAACTCAAACCTAGTCTTTTAACGTCATATTTAATTTTTCCTGCTACAGATAATCAAAGGGCTGAAGTACAACCAGACAGTGGACTGGTGGTCTTTCGGAGTGTTGTTGTACGAGATGCTGATCGGCCAAAGTCCCTTCAGCGGCTGCGATGAAGACGAGCTTTTCTGGTCCATTTGCAATGAGATGCCGTCCTACCCGCGATTCCTCTCGCAGGAGGCACTCACCATACTTACAAGGGTAATAGTCCTAGCATTAACATCTTTAATACAGAAGTAGTATCTAGAGCTTCTAGTCACGTCTGTTCTAGTTCACCTCTGTTCCGGCAAGTGTTTCTCTCGTAAAGCATTATAGTATTTACAGGAACATCTTCATGTCAAAATTCCATAAAATGTTTGTGGTCACGGATATATAGATAGACAGGGGATTATTTCATAACCAAATTTAAAAGTTTGCATTATCATCGGTCTTTGAAAAGTGGGCAAAATTAATCCTACATTTTGACAGGGGTGAAACTCACGTTCAAAGATTTCGTTTCATAGGTGACATACATAAAAGCGTGTTAATAAACACCTTTTTTTAAAGTCTGTTAAAATCGTAATTTACACTAAGACAAAAGCGAAAAGTGGGCGTTGTTGGCTGGTCGCCTAGTGAATCTATTTCTAATGGCATACTCTTTGCATTTGAAAACTCAGGCATTGCATTCGCAAAATTTTGGCAGCCATCTGTCTGTCGGTGACAAATCTAAAGGTCCTTCACGTTTCCTGTTATGAAATCGCTAAATTAAGAGCTTACAGGTATTTTTTATGCAAACGAAAAAATGCACCGGTTTAAGTATTTTTGGTGGCAAAACAAAGCTTGTCAGATCAGTTAGTAAACATATAATAGGTAATAACGATTTACTCTTTCAGTTGTTGGACAAGGACGCGCGGACACGTCTGGGCGGTAGCGAGTGTATGCATGGTGACATCAGAGATCAGGATTTCTTCCACCAAATACACTGGGAGAGGCTTGAGAGACGCGACTTGGAAGCACCATTCAGACCAAGAGTGGTAAGTATCATATATTTTTAGCATCAATTTTATATCTATGTTAATCTATTGTCAGAATATCAGCAGTTATTCCTATCCTCAGACATGTCTGACCTTTTCTAAGCTTATTATTTTTTTTATTTTTACTAGTACCACTTTCTTTTACTTATTTACAATTATATCAGAAGAAACTAGGTGCGCTATATAGTTACCTAAATAATAAAAACACGAGTGTAATATATTTTCTTTTACCCTTGTTAATTAACTACCGCTATCTTTATTAGTAAGTCAAAATTACAGCTCATTAACGCCCGATGTTAATAATCTATCTCCAATCCGTAATTAAAACCAACGAGTTGTCAAAATGGACGGCTAGCTTATTGGCAAGCAAAAACTATCATTTTCGAACAGATTCGATCGATCGTAGATCAAAGATAGATTGATTTTAAAGCTTCACCCAGAAAATGGATTTATATATCAATCTTAGATAGCAAAAAATGGATCAGGATTGATTATTGACATCGGGCGTAAGTATATAAAACTAATTAACTGACTTAACGTATGATTATAAACTAATTAATACTGAACTCAAAAATCAATCAATTATTCAAAATGATGAAACCTTCCAGCATAATAATGATTTTTTTCTTATATAAGCATGTATGGATTATGCATCAAAATGTAAATGGTTTGTTGACAAAATCTGACGTATTATTATTACATTTGGACGAACTTGCTAGTGAGGGAATATTAATTGATATAATGTGTATTACTGAACATAATATGATAGAAGATGATGTTACGTATCTGGCCATCCCTAATTACACACTTGCCGCCTATTCTACTAGAAAAAATAGACATGGAGGTTCTTGTATCTTGGTTAAAAACATCCATAAGTTCGAAGTTGTTAAGGTCCATACAAACTTATTGGATATGGAGTGCTGTGCTATAAAATTATTAAACCACAAAATAGTAATCATATGTATTTATAGAGCACCAAGGTATAGCAATAGTGAGGTAGCGTCATTTTTCCAAAGTTTTGATAAGTTATTAAATAAACACTGCGTACATGACAATGTTAGGACAATTATATGCGGGGACTTTAATATCAATATCTTAAAAAATACAAAATTATCTACTGAATTTCAAGATTTACTACTTGGGTATAATCAGAGGGCTTACTCCCGAAAACAATTCGAATTTGATTTTGTTTTGATTTCAATTTGAACTCCTATTGGTTAATCCTGAACCAAAAAAATTCAATTTGAACTCCTATTGGTTAATCCGAACCAGTACGAATAAAAAATCAAGATGGCTGCTAAAATTGACATGTATTCGATCGGTAACGGTGTTTGACGTTTCAGAATTATAAAATAAGTTGTGTGTGTATGGTTAGTTTCTACAGAAATTCAATATATTCAATTCTTTATTTTTTTCTAAAACGAAATCTCGTACATTAGATGTAATTTTTTAGATTAGATAAATTTATCCTAGATGAGATGACTCGATCCTGAAAAAGTACCTTTTTACTGATCGTGTATTTTGACGTGTAAAGTCGTTCCCGCCATTTTATTCAGAAATGTCAAATAGTGCCAGGAGTACGGACTTTTCGATTCGGTTTCGATTGTAACGAAATTCTTGATCGAAGTTAGTTCCAAAAAGTGTCACCGCACGATTGTGCGCTAGAATCGCTATCAAAAATGTATGAAATGACATTTATTCGATTAGAACTCGTTTCTCGAAAGCGTCGGGAGTAAGCCCTCAGGAGTACGGACTTTTCGATTCGGTTTTGATTGTAACGAAATTCTTGATCGAAGTTAGTTCCAAAAAGTGTCACCGCACGATTGTGCGCTAGAATCGCTATAAAAAATGTATGAAATGACATTTATTCGATTCGAACTCGTTTCTCGAAAGCGTCGGGAGTAAGCCCTCTGACCTGTAGTATAAATCAGCCGACGCGAATATGTAGCGGAACGTGTATTGACAATATTATCCACAATGTCAAGGGTAGTAAAGGTGAAGTACGTGAACTAGCTTTGTCCGATCATACAGCTCAATTGTTAAAGTGCCCTGTAAAAAAGACATGTTCAATTTCCAATTGGTTTACCTATAAGAGAGACTACAGTATTGACAATATGATTAAATTTGAAAATTGCTTGCAGAATCTTAGTTTTTGTGAAGTTTATGAAAACTATGACGCAAACGCTTGTTTTGGAGCTTTTTATGATTTATTCAAAATATTTTACGATTTGTGCTTTCCATTTATACGACAAAAGATCACCGTACTAAAGAGACCCAGGTGGATCACAAAAGGGTTAAAAAAATGCTGTGCACGGAAACGTGAAATGTTGTGGCAATACAGAAAGTCGCCAAATTCACATAATAAAAAAATGTTTCAGACATATTCAAAAAGATTAAAAAAAATTATAAAACTTACCCAAAAATCCCAAAATAACTATTACATAAATAATTCTAATAATAAAACAAAAGCTGCCTGGAAAATAATTAACAATAAAAAAAATACTTATCCTAAACAAAATATTTCAAAACTCAAAATAAATAGTATAATTTTAACTGATCCAAATAGTATAGCACAAGCCTTTAACGATCACTTTATTGATCAAATAAAGCCCAATTACGATATTTCCAATGACCATAATAATTTAAATTTTATTGACATGCAGCCTAATTCGATATATATAAATCCTACTTCAGCACAAGACATTCTGAAAATAATTAAATCATTAAAAAATACTAATAGTTGTGGATACGATGGCATTTCCACAAAAATAATTAAACATGTGTCTATTATAATTGCACCAATTTTGAGCCATATCATTAATGTATGTATAGAAAGTGGTACCTTTCCTGGAAAGTTAAAAATATCGGTCATTAAACCACTGCATAAGAAGAACGACAGGCTTGACATTGAAAATTACCGACCCATAGCGCTGATTCCGATTATATCCAAAATTTTTGAAAAAGTAATATATCAAAATTTGACATCTTTTTTCGATAAATACCATATACTATGTAAAGAACAATATGGCTTTAGGAAACAAAAAAATATAAATATGGCAATCTATAAGCTTGTAGAAGAAATAGTTACCAACGTGGATAGGAAAATACCGGTAGCTGCCCTGTTTATGGACATGACCAAAGCTTTTGACTATGTAGACCATAAAATACTATTAAATAAATTAGAAAAGTATGGGGTTAGAGGAAATATTCTAAGTTTGTTAAAATCGTACCTAAGCGAAAGGGAACAAATTACAAGCATATCCAGAGTTTGTCCTAATACTAGAATAGAAACTTCATATATATCTGAACCTAGGATAACCAGATTTGGTGTCCCTCAAGGAAGTGTTTTGGGTTCACTACTATTCCTAGTCTATATTAATGACATGCCAAAAGCTACACAACATCCAATGGTTCTATTTGCTGACGATAGTACAATTATATTTAAATGTGAAAACCCTGACATTTACGAAACTGACATTAATAATGCACTTAAATCTATAATAAATTGGCTAATTTCAAATAATTTAAGAATAAATTTAGACAAAACTAAAATTATGAAATTCTATCAAAGAACAAATCAGGCGGAACTTCGTATAAATTATGCAGGCAAACCGATTAACGAAATAGATAGTACAAAATTTTTAGGTGTTCAATTTGATAAAAATATGACTTGGAAGACACAAGTTGCTCTAGTATGTAATAAGCTAAGTCGATATTCATACGCGTTATTTAGACTTGCGGGAGTTGTCAATCGGCCAACAGTAATATCAGCATATCATGCGTATGTTACGTCCACACTGCGTTATGGTGTTATTTACTGGGGAAATTCGACAGATAGGGAACTAGTTTTCAAAGCTCAGAAGAAATGTGTCAGGGCAATATGCAAACTACAGAAAACAGATAGCTGCAAGCCATTATTTAAAGAACTTCGTTTAATGACGTTACCTTCATTATATATATATGAAATGGCATTATTTGTAAAAAAAAAATATGCACTTATTTCAAACCTTTGATAATACTCGACATATGTATAAGATTCGCACAAGATTTCATAAAACGGCACTATTTAGCAAAAATGTCGTGGGAATGGCCTCCAAGATATATAACAAGCTCCCCATACTTGTAAAAAGGAAGAGTGACTATGTTTCATTTAAAAGGTCACTCTTCGAGTACCTTATTGATAGGGCATATTATTCAATTAATGAGTACCTCACGGGAAGTAATACATAGAATATTGTATTGTATAGTATATTGACATAATAAATAACATTATAATAAATTTAATTAACAATTTGACAGAACAATCTAGTTGAATAATAATATAATTAAATAAATAAATTTTGCACGCCTACTCGGCATATTACAGCTGACCACAATTTTGTTATAACATCTAATCTAATGTATCTACCAACCTGTAATGCAATAAATATCTTTGACTTTGACTTTCAATGACCTATTAACATACTCGATATATTACAGAGACACCCGTTAGACACACAATACTTTGACCGAGCGTTCACCGGCGAGCGGCCTCGCCTCACCGCAGTTGAACCGCACGTACTACGCTCTATGGACCAGGAGCCTTTCCGAGGGTTCTCATACACCAACCCCAACGCGACAGACCGTTAGTAACTCTAACAGTACAAAAATACGGTTGAAAATCATTTGAAAACGCTGACGTTGCACCGAGTCGGATAACTCTTGCATGTCAGACAGTTTGTTTACCTACTGGTGATATTAGAGTATCCCAAAAGGTATTAGTTGTGGTTAAAGTGTAGAAAAAGAAGTACGAGTGAAGAGATGATACTTTATTGTAGTTGATATCAATAAGTTTGATACACATATGCTGCCTTATAAGGTTGTAAACATGATACAAAATGGAAGTATTCATTGTTTGTAGTAACCAGTGAATCGATACACGCTACAATATTATATATACTTATATTTAAATGGTCTACAGTAATTAATATTACAAATTTTAATACAATAAATGCATATAATATTTCTTGGATTACATATGGGAATCGGTTCTACTGGTGGTACTAAGCCAAATTATATGAAAATAGATCAACGTTATCAAACGTTTTATTCACAAAGGTAATTATTATCCTTGGACTTAGTAATATGTGAAAATTGTTATAAAATGCATATCAAAAAATAGATATTAATGTTTATTGTGGCTGGTACACAAATTACGCCTGTCGTATAATGATTTATGTAGATACTTTGATACTTGAATAATTTTGTGCCAAACTTACATAACGGCAAGGTAGTATAATAATTTTCAGGTAAATATATACCTATTTTAATTTATAATTAACATGGTATGGCGCATTGAGAGTGGACTAGCCAAATCAACATTTGACCGTTAGTTCAGAAAAATGTCATATCCTTACTTGTATGGATGATGACGAATGATAGGCTAGTCCAACCTTAATAAACCTCTTCATAAGGGACAAATGCGTAAAACTGCATAGTTTAGAGTGCGCAGGACGCACAAAAAAATACGCATCTACCCGTTAGGTACGTAAATTTTATAAAAACTTTACAAAAATGTTTTCTCTTCAAGAGTTTTTTAAAGGTTGTACAAAAGTAATATATTATGCTTTGGCGTAGACTAGAATGGACTATCAGTCTCATGAGATATCATTTTTTTGTATAATAATATGTTAAGTGTACTATTTTATATTGTAAATAAATATCGATAACGTATTTTCACTTTTATAAATTCTTTCTTTTCATCATACCTACTTCATTCGTAATGAAATGTAGGATATGTAAGTATTAATAGCTACTTCTAGTTTAAAACTGTCCTAAATCTAATTTTTACTTAAATAAAATTGTATTGTTTCAATAAATAAGAATCAATGAATCTCAAATATTAGTATAGTTTAATGTTGTTTTTTGCATATCAAATATTAGTTCCAAGGTAGGTACCTACATCGTAAAAATCTGTTGTCATTCGAATTGTAAATTGTTTGTTGAATAAATTAAAGATAAAGTATTTGTTTTTTTTAACCTTAATCCTTTATGTAACGAAAATAAGAGGAAGTTACAGACGACTAGAACCTTGCACACATAGTATTAAATCCTTAAATCTATGGTAATGTTTAACATTTAAGTACTACTTTTATACATATAATTGAATATGTGTGTCATTTAATATGCATAATATCACTGATTATGCATACTTAAATATAAAATTTAATATAGCTAAGAGATCGTTACAATATTTACTACTTGAGTAGGTGTATAATAGACACATAGTAAACACAGATCAAACAACATGCACGTCATTTTATAAATAGACGATTATGCATAAAGAGCATATATAACATAACTATTGTTAGAAAAAGACAGGTATGCATTCAGTCGAAATAACAAAACATTATATCAGCTGTCGCAGACAATCTCTCTCACTCCCACACAGACTTACCTTAAGAAAAATGAAATCCAATACTCGATATTTTCCGTTCAATAATATTCGTCGACATTTCGATGTAAAAGCTGCAATTGATACACACAACTGTCAGTCCCAATCAGCAAGTGATGAGAATGTTTTGCTTCGTACACGTTCAATGACGTGATTTCCAAATCGTCAGTTCTATCATCGAGTTCACTAATGCTGATGATCAGTTCGGGAACATATTTCTTATGTTTATCTGGTATGCAAATGTGAACCTAAAAGTTTACGATAAATGAGCATATTAATTTTGGTATCTCGCTTAAAAATATTTGTTTAACTACTTTAGTCCTGCAGATTTACTTTAATATTCCCGGATATAAAATTCTCCATCCGTTATGCAGATCAAATTTGTTCTTGATAATCATTTTCAACGTGAAAGAGTAAAAAAAACTAAGTCTATATAGTATATATAGTAATTTATACATATATATTTATCGCAAACTTTCGCATTTGTAATTTACATCAATCCTCGCTAACTATCGCATACTGCATTGAAATAAGATTAATCGATAAGTGACAAAATTTTATCATAAAGGAAAACGTAAAAAAATTGTTTAGAATTAGGTAGGTAGTTGTGACAGCGTAGCATATTAAGATTAGCATTTTTAATATAAGTAAATATACTCGCTTTTGATATATACCTTTCCAGTTTCAAAGCCAAGAAACAAGATATCGCCGTGTTCAGTGCAACAGCATAATCCAGGACATTCCAACGTATGCCCGAAAGAAGTTTCATTCAACTTTATTCTCTTAACATCTGACGGCACTAAAAAGGAAAGCACAATCAAGCAACAGCCGGCTTTGTGGTTGGTGTCCCTGACATTCAAGCCGCCGGTTGTGGGTTCGAATCCCACCTAGGACATACATTTGTATGAATGAATATGTCTGTTTGTTCTTTGTCTGGATGGAATTATATAAGTTTGTATTAAAAAGTAGTATATATCAGGTATCTGGTTACCATATCACAAGCTCTGCTTAGTTTGGAATCAAATTGGCCGAATGTGGCAAAATGTCCCTGGATATTTTTATTTAATTATCTTAGCATTGTATGGGACTGCGAGAATCAATGGAAGTAAATTAAAATCTTACTTCCAAAAACGACGCTATACTTTTTAAACAGTAGCGGTGGCATATCAGGTGCGAACGCTGGTAAATCCATTGCATACACTTTGGTAAAATACATGCTGTTATTATCGTTGAATAAAATGTGTCCGGTTGCAAGTAACACGTAAATGTCTCCACGGTGTGCGTTCATTCCTAATACAGAACTATCATCACCAAAGTAACGTGCTCGTAAGTAACCATTCCATCTGTTTCCTTTCAGAGTGAAGTCCCATAGGAGATTCTTTTGAGCTATCACATGACAGGTTTTATTGTCTAATCTGAAAAAAAATACAAGAAAAATTATTAAACTCAAGCCGTCTTATTCCAAAACAAGGTCTAAATTTAGTACTAGGTTTATTACCAGGTTTAAACCATGACTAAATAAAACGTTATTATAAAATGAAGTTTATCACTAGTTCAAGAACTATCTATGGTACTAAAGTTAGTCCGCCAAGACCCCTAGTTTAACTTTGGTACTATTTTTATTTGAGGTTACCTTTGGTTATTCTTGTGTCTTTTTATTTACAAATCTCTAAAAAATGGATTTTAATATGATTGATTTCATGGATTAAGAAGATTTGGATATGCTAGAGACGCCTCGGCGTCTTTACAGACATCGTCATCGTGTGAATCCATTTGAATTGAGTGACTTGACATTGGATTTTCGATACAAGTAAAGGAGAAACAGAAAAGACTTATCTCACGGAATTGTCTTCTAAAATATGTGCCGATTCAGCTAAAAGTTGACGTAATATTTCCTTTAATTAATAGTATGCGTTAGGTTGTTATAATTGAAAAATTATGATAAAAAAGCATCGGAAAATCCAGAATCAGAACTCCAGTTTTCACCCCTTCTTTTGTTGTTTCATTTTTGGGATTTTTTTAGCTCACTTTTACACGACAATATGAGAACAGTAATACGAAAAACAATTAATTAAGTCTATTCGGATAAAAGGTCTTAAATTACGAGGGCCGCCGCCAAAATAATTCACTCCATTTTACGCTAGAGGTGTTAAATAATATGACAACTTCATTTGAAAAACTCATCATAAATATACAAGTTATGATTGTTTATCATATTGTACCCTAAAATAAATTATAGCATATAACAATAGCAAAAATAAATTTATAACATATTTCTGTATTGATAAATAATTATTTATTGATTTTAAATCATAGTATAATAACATTATTTATAAAAACGGAACGTTGCTTCAAATAAAGAATGTATGAACGAATGAAATAATGCTATTTTTGTTTCTTATCTGTGGATATTATTTGAACCATGGACTTTCTTTGGTACTAACTGGTCCTCGGATAGTCTTCGTTTTGTAATCGGAACACATTTAAACCTTGGTTTTAACTTTAATACCGTAACAATCCTAGACTTGTTGGTCGTGGTTTAAACCAGTACTAACTCATGTTTTTGCATTGTTTTTGTAATAAGACCGAAGATGTTGGCGATGTGAAGGTACCATGTAGAAGGATTTGATTTTATTTGGGTGTGCACGGCCAGTTTGTTCTGGGTCTGTATAAAGAATGTCCAAGGCGATTAATGTTATTATTCTATGTTACATCAGGTACAGTGTTGTATTTATTTTAAGCTAGCTGTCCCGCGCTAGACTTCGTCTGTGTCACATCTTGCGTATTATCGCAACAATTTTCAATTATGCTCCGCTCCTATTGGGTGTAGTGATATGCTATATGAGCTTTAGGCCATCTTGGTAAATGGGGTATCAATCAATAAATGATTTTTTTCAATTTTATCCAGTACCTGATTAGATTAGAATGTTCAAACAAACAAACCTTTTTTATAATATTATAGATTGAATTTGACATTTTCAAACATCATCAAAGTGAACAAGTAAACTTACATATAATGCTCCATATCTGAAAGATATTGACTGCAGTCATCAAATAGGCTGTCATCATTTATTGTGGCCTTCCTGTACATATATATGCCCTTACGGTGATGGCAACGTCCCAACGACCGAGCAACAAACGCAAACATGTAATCATTCTCATTAAAATCAACATCTGAAATGACAATAACTTATTGAATTTTTATTCAAATTGCCTTACAAGTTGTACCTAATTATAATGTACTTACAGGCCATGTTTTTGAATTGCTTCTTAAATACATGTGTTTCTAAATCGTAATAATTGATTGTTTCCTTTAATACCACAATGAGATTATCTGAAAAACCAATTTATTACTTTACCTAAATGGTATATGCATTTTGGCTATATTTCATTGGTAAATTTCATCAAGCAATTTTTTTTTGTGTGTCCTTACTTATTGTAATGGATCAACATGATTTTTGTACATCAATATTTAGGGAGCACAGCACATAATTATGCAGCAAAGCAGTCCACAGAAGCTTGTAGTAATTTACTAAAAATTTCTAACCATAAAATTAATGAAAATACAGATAAAACTACCTTTATATACATTGACATTTAAAATTTCATCTTTATATGTATACACAGGTAATACATCAACATCCTTAACTTTCTGCCACAGAAGAGAGTTAACATATATATCTCTCCAACCCAATTTAGTTTGTTTTTCAAAAGTAGCTCCAGCGTTAACCATAGCATCCTTAGCCAAGACTGCCCAATCTCTATTGTACTGAAATTATATTTAAATGTTAAGAAACATACATTGGTATCAAATTTACCAGAACTACAAGATATTTCTGTAGTTGAAAGGATATAAATTCAATATGGAAATTTAAATTATACCTGTTTGTAATTTATTTAATAAAGTTTATTGCTGAAAAATAGTGAAAATTGGTAGTTCAAAATTTATGTTCTTCTTCTATCTAGTTGTAAAATATTATTATTATCTTCTCTGGCATAGTCAGTGGCGGATTTACCAGTAGGCTGAGTAGGCTGGAGCCTAGGGCGGCAGATTTTAGGGGGGCGGCAAATTTGGCTCCAATTTTTTTTTTATTATAAAAAAATTAAGATATGCACAAAGGAACGTGTGACAAAAATGTTAACATTTTAGTAAGGTAGTAGGTATACTGAACACTCTTATGTCCGTAATCCGTATATAAAAGATAGTTTCTGCCCGCGACAGTTTCTTTGGGCTAACGCTAACTTTCAACCTGACTTTGTTTACGTAGAAGAATGGTCTCGCAGAGCTAATAGATGCCTGCCCGACGGCCCAGTACATGAAGGCGCGCGCAGTACTTGATCATTATTTTGCTGCGATGTTATTTTAAATTTGCGATATCTCCTAAGATATTCATTGAAATCGAATGATGTAAATGGCAATTTTGTTTTAAATTATATCCTTGTGATGAATGACGTATTTACTTGGATAAGGATTAATATCATCTTTTTTAAAACACCTTAACAAGTAATGCTTTAATTTAGAAAAAAATTGGTAAGTACATATAAAAATGGTTATAGTGAGCCAACCTTAACAGATAGACATATGCTGTTGCGGGTTTTTTTATAGAACTTTTGAAGGGAAACAATTCTGTGATATATTATTTTAGAGAAACTTTAAGCTTTTACGCAACGGACGCAGCGGAAGCTCTCAAAAGGAAAAGGGTGGGGGATGAGTTTTAAAGGTAAAAAACGGTTAGTCTCGATTTCCGGCAAAACTACAAGTCCTATAGAAAAAAAAATATGACAAATTTGTAGGTAATAAAGCGATCTACAATTTTTGTATTAGCACGTTTTTCACATTATGGGAACGATGAAATAAAACATGCGATCAATCTTCATTAGGTATGCGTGTATATTTTAACCTTTGCAGATACTTTAAAAAAAAACCGACTTCCAAAAATACTAAAAAGCAAAAAATAACTAACGCAATTTATAACACTTTCCTCTACTTACCTACTGACTACTTATTCTCTCCGCTTACTGCTTAGTTTGAAGTTGGTGCCAAGCCACAGCATAATTAGCAAACCTACAGTAAACAATATACAAAAGATCTTTGTGAAGATTCTCCATGATTTAATAAGGTCAAAAAAACTTTGGCACGGTTTGCATTTAAAATTCTAAATTTTAGACGCATGCTCTTGGTTTGTGAGTTATTAATATTAGAAATAAACGGTCCTTTACAGGACCACTATAGTTGTAGAATGTAAATTACATTTATGTATTTCATCGTCGTTTTCATTTGTTTCTCATTGTCATTTATCGTTATTTCTGATTTATTTACGAAGTTTGTAGTTAGTAGGTTATCGTGTAGAAATTTATTTGTTACACCATTTTATTTCTTTAAGTATTATTTTTTATTCATATATGGCTTGGCACCGACTTCAAACCAAGCAGCAAGCGGAAAGAATAAGTAGTCAGTAGGTAAGTAGAGGAAAGTGTTATAAATTGCGTTAGTTATTTTTTGCTTTTTAGTATTTTTGGAAGTCGGTTTTTTTTAACGTAGTTTTATTTTTATTTTTTGCTTTTTAGTGATTTAAGTATGGGTAGGCTTATTATTTATTTAACAATCACAGAACACTATTAAACCTAAATGTTAATGAGATTAACCTTCAAGGTCAACCTAATAGCTTCAAGGAATACTATTCTCTATCCATATGTACGTATAATTTTGAAAGAATTTTCTCTAAACTCCTATCCTTTGAGGAGTTGTACCTGTACCATGGACTTGTACCATGCCAAACTGCATTTTTCACTTTGCTTCACGTCCTTATGTTTACATTACCTTTTTAATTCGCGGAAAATACGCATGCATGCGCAAAACGATCAGTAAGAAACGTTTCAATACACGCATCAACGCAGCGTAACATTGGGTGATTGAAACAGCGTATGTAACCATGATACGAAACATGCGAGTAACGAAAAGTATTAAGTATTCGTGAGTAACGTTTCGTTTCTCGGAACCAATAAATAAATAAAATATAACACAGTACATAACCCCAGTATATAACACAGTACATAACCCCAGTATATAACACAGTACATACATAAACCCAGTATATAACACAATACATAACCCCAGTATATAACACAGTACATACATAAACCCAGTATATAACAGTACATAACCCCAGTATATAACACAGTACATAACCCCAGTATATAACACAGTACATACATAAACCCAGTATATAACACAATACATAACCCCATTATATAACACAGTACATACATAAACCCAGTATATAACAGTACATAACCCCAGTATATAACACAATACATAACCCCAGTATATAACACAGTACATAACCCCAGTATATAACACAGTACATAACCCCAGTATATAACACAGTACATAACCCCAGTATATAACACAGTACATACATAAACCCAGTATATAACACAATACATAACCCCAGTATATAACACAGTACATACATAAACCCAGTATATAACACAGTACATAACCCCAGTATATAACACAGTACATAACCCCAGTATATAAAACAGTACATAAACCCAGTATATAACAGTACATAACCCCAGTATATAACACAGTACATAACCCCAGTATATAACACATTACATAACCCCAGTATATAACACAGTACATAACCCCAGTATATAACACAGTACATAACCCCAGTATATAACACAGTACATAACCCCAGTATATAACACAGTACATAACCCCAGTATATAACACAGTACATACATAACCCCAGTATATAACACAGTACATAACCCCAGTATATAACACAGTACATAACCCCAGTATATAACACAGTACATACATAAACCCAGTATATAACACAATACATAACCCCATTATATAACACAGTACATACATAAACCCAGTATATAACAGTACATAACCCCAGTATATAACACAATACATAACCCCAGTATATAACACAGTACATAACCCCAGTATATAACACAGTACATAACCCCAGCATAAAACACAGTACATAACCCCAGTATATAACACAGTACATACATAAACCCAGTATATAACACAATACATAACCCAAGTATATAACACAGTACATACATAAACCCAGTATATAACAGTACATAACCCCAGTATATAACACAGTACATAACCCCAGTATATAACACAATACATAACCCCAGTATATAACACAATACATAACCCCATTATATAACACAGTACATACATAAACCCAGTATATAACAGTACTTATTAAGGAGTCTAGTTTGACTACCAAGATACGCCCAGTTTTTGATGCTTCAGCCAAGGATAGAAACGGTATTTCATTAAACTCTTGCTTGGAAAAAGGTGACATAACCCCAGTATATAACACAATACATAACCCCAGTATATAACACAGTACATAACCCCAGTATATAACACAGTACATAACCCCAGTATATAACACAGTACATAACCCCAGTATATAACAGTACATAACCCCAGAATATAAAACAGTACATAAACCCAGTATATAACACAGTACATACATAAACCCAGTATATAACACAATACATAACCCCATTATATAACACAGTACATACATAAACCCAGTATATAACACAATACATAACCCCATTATATAACACAGTACATACATAAACCCAGTATATAACACAATACATAACCCCAGTTTATAACACAGTACATACATAAACCCAGTACATAACCCTAGTATATAACACAGTACATAAACCCAGTATATAACAGTACATAACCCCAGTATATAACACAATACATAACCCCAGTATATAACACAGTACATAACCCCAGTATATAACACAATACATAACCCCAGTATATAACACAGTACATAACCCCAGTATATAACAGTACATAACCCCAGTATATAACACAATACATAACCCCAGTATATAACACAGTACATAAACCCAGTATATAACAGTACATAACCCCAGTATATAACACAGTACATAATCCCAGTATATAACACAGTACATAAACCCAGTATATAACAGTACATAACACAATACATAACCCCAGTATATAACACAGTACATAACCCCAGTATATAAAACAGTACATAACCCCAGTATATAACAGTACATAACCCCAATATATAACACATTACATACATAATACCATAATAATTACATACATACATTTTTGACTTTCAAGCCGCGGGTCGTGGGTTCGATTCCCACCCAGGACATACATTTGTATGCATGAATATGTCTGTTTGTCCTGTGTCTGGATGTAAATATCTTTAAAAGTATGTATTTAAAAGTAGTATATGTAGTATATCAGCTATCTGGTTACCGTACATACATAAACCCAGTATATAACACAATACATAACCCCAGTATATAACCGCAGTATATGAGGTAGGAACGCGCGATGGTTTAGTGACAACCGCGCGCGCCGCTTGCCGAGAGTAGACTGTGTGGAGTGAACGATATCACGGCACAAGTGAACAACGGGCGCGTCACCAACTCCATTATATTTTTTGCTTTTTAGTGATTTAAGTATGGGTAGGCTTATTATTTATTTAACAATCACAGAACACTATTAAACCTAAACGTTAATGAGATTAACCTTCAAGGTCAACCTAATAGCTTCAAGGAATACTATTCTCTATCCATATGTACGTATAATTTTGAAAGAATTTTCTCTAAACTTCTATCCTTTGAGGAGTCGTACCTTCCATCATCAGCTCATCCATAGGAAATCATGATCAAACGCAAATAATTGAACAAACTGTATGATATTGACTGAAACGTAACAGTTAGATGCTTATAATTTGAGTGTTCTTCTCGATTTCCTTGGGATCCCATCATCATATGCTGACTAGATGACCAGGGTACCAACTTTAATATGTACCATAACGAACAAAAAAAGAATTACGCAAATCGGATTAGAAATGTTAAAGTTATCGACATACTAATATACAAAGTATCGTCAAAATGACATCGTCCAAATAACAATAATGCTTATAAAATAAAAACTACTAAACCAAACTGAAAGAAATTTTCATGGGACCATCTGGCAGCTATTTCGCGTCGAACAAAAAAGAATCACGCGAATCGGTCCATTAACCGCGACGTAATCGATGTACATACATAGAAAAAAAAAAAATATACCGGCCGAATTGAGAACCTCCTCCTTCTTTTTGGGAAGTCGGTTAAAAACTCACATAGAAGAATAGTAATATAAAAACAGTGTCGACCGGTAACAAAGTAAACAGATAACAAAACACTAGCGGCGCGCGCAGCCCAGAGGCAAGCGCGCAGTCTCAATAGACAAGGATGCCGCCACATCAGCCCCCCTGGAGACCTTTAAGGTCGAAAATAATCGGGAAAATGTACACGACGTCCAGATCGTGTCGTATGGGGTTGAGACGTAGGTGGTTTCACAGTGTCCGCTGGTACCTGTATGGTCACTTCTTGTGGTGTCGAACTGTTCAACAAATAGGCTGGTTTCAACCTATCTATAGAAACGGTTACAGGTTTCCCTTTAACATAAATTTTGAAATATTTATCACCGCGTTCGAGAACATTGTATGGACCGGTGTAGGGCGCCTGCAAGGGTTTCCTCACCGCGTCCATACAATGTCCTCGAACGCGGTGAGGTACAACGTCTTAATAGACAAGGATGCCGCCACAACATTAACTCAAAATTTATGTGAAAAGTTCAAATAATCAAGTTTTTGGTTTTTTATTTTTATCTTATCCAAAAAAAATTATTTTTTCACGAAATTTGGTATGTCTTAAAAACACTGTAATTTTTTGATTTGAAATCTTATTTTGACTAAATATCGAAAAAATATCCAAATTTTTAATCGAAAAATCTCACGTCAAAATTTCAGCTTTTTGTAAAAAGTCAGCGAGTTTATTGTTCGTTGATATCTCTTCTTCCTGATAATGTAAAAAAATATATACATTACTATGGTAAATGTTCTCAGAAAATGCATAAAATCGAAACCGATTTTTGTACTTTCACTATGTAAAATATTGAGCTATTTAGTAAAATTCACACATAATTACTTGAAAAACGTAAGATTCTATGTAACATTGATATATGTATAAAAAAATTACAAATCTACAAAAGATAAATATTGCAAGAAACATGCGAAAATAGTTGTTAAAAGCTGATGTTTTGTCATGAGATTTTTCGATTGAAAATTAGGCTGTTTTTTCAATATTTAGTCAAAATAAGGCGAAAAAATAAATATTTCAAATCAAAAAAATTACAGTGACTTTAGGACATACAAAGGTAAGTTTTCACCAAATTTCGTGAAGAACTTTTGAGGTAATGTGAAAAAATTTTACATACAAAAGTTGTAGATCCCTTTATTACCTACAACTAAGTGATTAATTTTTTTTTCTATAGGACTTGTAGTTTTGCCGGAAATCGAGACAAACCGTTTTTTACCCTTAATGCTCACCCCCCCCTCCCCGATCGACGAGCTCGGATCGCCCGTAATTTATTTTTCCTTTAATTCTTGTTATATTCTCGTCCTTTTGTGACGGGTTTTATCCTACTACTATTTTTTTTTGTTTCCAAAAATAACGAGTGGTCTAATTCATATGATTGTGAACTAAGCTAGCGTATTCAATTTCAAAGGTCAGTAGGGGCGGCAAAAATTGAATAGCCTACTGGCGGCAAAATGGTAAATCCGCCACTGGGCATAGTGGATAATACTGACTAAATCATGATTATACTTCAGTTACACCAAGTCAATAAAAATAGATAGGTAAGTACATCAAACCTGGACTATGTTATCGATGATGGCCCTCCATTCCTTGCTCACAGACCAACAAGCGAGCAGTGATTTGTTATCCAATTTCTTAAATATCATGTACAAAATTTCTGATGGGCAATAGTTCCAAAGAAGAAATTCATCCTGTTTACTCGATATTTCAGCCATCGTCTCTTCTATAGGTGAACAGTTTTCTTTGTATCCTGATTCGGAGTTGTAATTTGTAATCTTTATTGTATATGTATTTATAAATACGGCCAAACAAAAATACAGTCGGTGACACCGGTAATTATAATTATTCTAAGCACTCACACCATGTTTTTGATAAAGAAAACTCACATTATTTATTAACTCTCCACTTAGATCCCAAAATTAAAGGTGGGTGGAGCTTTGGCTATGCTATTGATGGGGTGGGTGAAGTAAATTATGGATAGTTACTATACTCTTTGAAGTAAATAACAAATAAAAATACCTATTGATTAACATGATGAAATGAAATGAATTGAGATGTCAATATTGTCAATTGGTTGACTGACGCATGTTATTGATTTTGAACGTTTCATTTTACGTAATAATACAAGTTACGCACAGCGTACGTACATTATCAATCATATAATAAATACGTTTATTAGTGAATAAATTATGTAAATTCTTATTTACTGTGCTGTATCATGGGCTAATAATCATAATTATTATCATATTACAGAGAGAAATAGTAAATAGTTTTTAAGGATCCTTATTTTTTGACAACATTGAAACAATGCCAACATTGAGTCTTCTTTGTCATTGTCAATTTGACATTAGCTATTCTAAAGTCTAAATGACAACGATAAACTTTACCGATCAAATTGTTTCCAATAAATTTAAGTGATATTTAGTTAAATTATACTCCATTTCTACCAGTTCGAGTTTTCCCTGTAATTCACAGTTACAAATATGGTACGTACCTACTTATATTTTTATTTGTGATAGTTGACAATGCTTTTGGGGTTACTTACCGAAGGGCGCTAACGTAATCCTATTATGCTATTCCGTAAACTACTAACCGTAATAGTTAGACATCTCAATAAATTACTGAATGTGTATTATTATTGCCGCTATAACAACAGATAACATTCAAAATTATGGGGAGACAGTAACGAGGAAATTTCGTTTTCGATTAGTCGTGATAATGAAAAGTATCAAGTAATGAATCTTTTATGATGCTGTGGAGCCCTTCGTGTGAGAGTCCAACTGGCACTTGCCTGTTTTTTATATTTAGTACATGTTGTTCATGTAAATCAATCACAATCTTACAATATGAAACTCACAATTTTTATTTTTGTTTTCAGGCTAGAAATGCTGAGAAAGCTATGTAAGTAATTTGTTAATGGTTAAAAAATATTATTTAGGATGAAAATATGACTAAATTTAAATTTTCTTTAAATAAACTATCTTTTAAATTCATTGAAACATTTTTGTACTTTTTGCCTGCTCAAATGGTTTGATCCTATACCAAGCTGCAGTTAATATTATTCTAGCAGACATAATTATTATATTCCTAATAAAATAGGACAACCCTGGCTCGGTGGCGAGCAGCACAAGTACAGGAGGCAGGTGGCCACCGGGAAAGGAGACCATACCTGGCTTCAGAGTGTAACAATCTGCCACAAGCTGAAAAATGGAGGCTTCAGATAGTCAGGGAAATTGCCAAGAAAGTTGCACAGATACAAAATGGTAAATATATATTTAATGCTATTTTTACATTCCCATATTTATTATAGGTACCTACATATATTTTCCACTAATTGTATCGTGTAGAATATGTATCATGCCTCTAGGTAGACAATATAAAAATTTGCTGAAAGTTTATTTTGATATCTGCTTACATCCTTATATAAATAAAACCTATATTATTTTTAAATTTTCAAACCTAAATATCTAACATAACGGTTCGCAACTTTAAGCCTACATATTCACAAAACCTCAATTAAACAAAGTTTATGATATGATAATTAACATTTTTGCAATTCTACCTCAATGGTGAAACAATAAATTGATATAAAGTTTATTTATATATGTCTCATAAATATTCCAACAATGAAGTTGAATAACAAAATTTAATTATAGTCCACAAATCTGTAGGGCTATGATTTCTTAATTGTGGTCATGGTTTTGTAATAAACAATGTGAAAATTTTTGTTTTAGTCTTTTACATTACTATTTTAATATTTCCACCATGGATGATATTATTCCTGAGGCATCAAATTCTCCATTGGCACCAAGTCCGGCCAGGGAACCTAGTGTTAGATCTCAAAACAATCCAGGTGCTTCAATTGAAGTAAATCGTGTTAATGAAAATCAATTGGCTGATGTGAATGAAGTGTTACCAGCACCACCCGTACAAAGATCTCCACAGATATCTCCTAAGTCGTCAGTTCCGCGGTCCCCTCCGTCTCGGGCGAGTGACGTCATAAAGTCCTCATTATCTCAACCACCACAGACCATTTCTGTACGTGGTTCAAAAGAAACAAGCCAAGAGCCGGTAAAGATACAGTCACCACAACGGTCATTCAGTTCAAGAACTGCAAGCCCAACTAAAACTTCCATCAAAAGCGCTAACAGTGCTAAGGGCTCTATATCATCAAAAGTTATGCAATCAGATCGGAGAAGTCTTAGTATACAGTCTGAACGTAAAGAAGATAACATTATTGATGCAGTAACTAATCTTGAACCGCAGGGTAAAAGATTAAGTGACCATGTCGAAGAATTGACAGAGTCAATTAAAAAGCTATCTAAGAGTAGAGACGATCCACAATCAGAAGCAGTTGTTGACAGTAACTTAGATAAAATTGCTGATATGAGTAAATTGCTTACAAATGAAGCAAACGCCCTGAGACAGTCCATAAAGTGTTTATGTGAAGACATTGCTCGTACTAAAGAAGAGCTATGCTCGGCAAAAGAAGATGTAAATTTTCCATATCATCTATTTCTAATTGAGCTAATCATAAACAAGATTCACATGAAATGCGAGTGTTTCGATATCGATTATAATAACTTGGTCATATCCGCTACGTTTTTGGGGAAACAACCAATAGTTCTGTACGATTCATCATATGGAAAGATAGATAATTTTAGTAAATTAAATGTTGGAAAATCTACCTTATTCGCTATGACTTACGATAAAATATGCAGTGTCAAAGAATTCGAGGTTGTCATACAGTTGACTAAACAGCCACCGTGTTCCAGTTGCGTCACGAAAATTGGCGTAACTCACATGGATTTAACTCCGGAATTCATAAATCTTCGAGAAGAACTATGTAATAAATGGACTAAAGAGCAACCACAGGATAACATATTATGTACAACTTCTTCGCCACTTTCAAAAAACCTCTACTATTTGTCCTGTGGTGATAGCGACAATCCGGACTCCATAGGTGTTATAGAAGTAACTGCAAGGTTGTCTTTTCTTGGCAAGGAGATAACTACAGCATTCAGTGCGTCGCCTAAACCACAAGGCACTTCCTTTCTATTAAAAAAAGATAATGGTATGACAATGTACTCTTGCCAAAAAGTTGAAATGGACGATCAAGGAAAGATATTATTAGACGAAGATGTTTTTTCAAGAAAAGCAGTACCGTGTGCCGTTCATCAATCACATTCTAAGAGATCTGAGAGTCCTACTTCACAAATTTCAAGTGTTGTTAACTTAAAAAGATCTGGTGAACCAGTTATTTATTCAAGGCGACAAGGTAATCTAAACATTTAGATACTTAGTTCACATTGTATAGACAAATTAAGAACAGCGCAACTAATTTATATATTTCTTTCTAGATGGTATGCCGAAATACGATGAAATTTTCACAAAAATGAACGTTAATGAACTGAAAATAAGGGTTCCGAAAAGCACTAAAGTGGAGCGGATGGGGAAATATGACAAGATTCAAGAACTTTGTTCGTGTGAAAGTACTCCTTATAACACTGGGGAACAAGTACAGTTTGAAATGCCTAACGATGTATGCTATCCTGACAAAACGCACAATACCTATTCTTCTCACTTGAAATATACATACAATGGTTGCGACACTTCGGGCGGTGGTAACAAAGATAGAAGAATAATCAATGTGACTCCATCAAATTGTCCAGCACCCGTCGACATGGAAAAAATGATACACCCCTTAAAAGATGTGTTCATTTTAAAAATAGGAAAAAAGTTAGAGACTAAAGACAAAAAGACTGACCTTGAAATAGAACTGATAACTCCGAAAGCGCCCTCGCAAAAAGCAGTCGAAAATGGCAATACCAATATGTCCGCTCAGTGCAGTTCTAATGATCTCAAAAAGAAATCTTCAAAGACGAAACAAAAAAAAAAGAAAGGAAAGTCAAAAGACAAGGGGAAACCGAAAACTGGAAAGGCCAAGAAACCAAAGGGCAAAAAATAAATATTTCGAATAAATTTTAATAATGTTTACTATGATGCTTACTGTTTGTTTTTACAAAATCCATTACCTTCTTATTATTAATTATATGCCAAACTATTTTCTTGACCCATGTATTCATACAAAATTCCTTCGCAGCCGGTCTTGGTGAGTTCCGGATACGTGATCTAAATGACGAAATCAATAAGTTAATGCGGGAGAAACGCCACTGGGAGGCTCAGATTAAGCTTCTCGGTGGACCAGACCATGCAAGAGTGGGGCCGAAGATGTTGGACCAAGATGGAAAGGAAGTACCGGGTAATCGGGGATACAAGTACTTTGGAGCAGCTAAAGATTTACCAGGTTCGTTTATTTACGTTATTCTCGCTTATTAAATAGACTCCGCAACGATAAATAATATTTTCTTTTGTTAGTTTCTCAAAGTGATTGACCTTAAATATAGTACTATTAGGGTTAAGAAGCTATTTCAAGTATTATTTTGAGCTTGTGTCATGCTAACATGCTAGATTTATTCTGTTCATCAAATAAATTAGATTTTCAATACCAAGACAATAGGAGTAGGTATATATACTTAATAATTATGTTTATATTATTTATCTCTCGCTTCATCTTTGGGTTTGTAGTTAAATAATCCTTTGTTATACATATCTGTTTTAAACTTTAAGGTGTTCGGGAACTATTCGAGCAAGAGCCCCCGCCGCCTCCCAGAAGAACACGCGCCGATCTGATGCGAGACGTCGACGCAGACTACTACGGCTACCGAGACGACGACGATGGTCTGTTAATACCTTTAGAAAAAGAAGCCGAGAAAGAAGGTAATAATAACGATACAGCGTTAATAATAAGGTTGATTTTGGCTCGACATGCTGTTTAAATGTCTGTTAATTCTGTCTGATATAAATATGTATTTATAAAAGTCGAGCACAAGCTTTACTATGTTGGACATAAAATTTGCCGTGTGTATAATATTTGAGGTAATTATTTATCAAATGATTAATTAAACTTCTTGTTGTTTCTAGCAAAAGCACAAGCTGTGGCTGAGTGGAAGAAAAATAAGGAACAGAATAATGACCCAGATTTGCCCGAAGAAGAGAACATTTATCCTGAAGATGTGAGTAACCTTCAATTTCGTTTATAAAATACTAGTGGCTCCCCGCAGTTTCACCCGCGTACCCGGAAGATCTTCCATTTTTATTCATATAAAAAGTAAACTATGGCTTTATGTCCTTTCTCAGGCTCTAGCTAGACTGTGTACCAAATTTCAATTAAATTGGTTCAGTGATTTTAGCGCGAAAGCGAGACAGACAGACAGACAGAGTTACCCATTTATAATATCAGTCTATATACATATTCAATTTTATTTGCTGCTCTGTGTATTCTTGGGTCCAAATTGAGGCTAAAGTGGTTTTAAGCCGCTACATTAATCCACTGAAGTCTTCGTCTGAAGTTGTTTAAAAAGGCAGATTGTAAACCATATGATTTATTTCCAGCCCGAGGACAAGAGGATAGAAGAAGAAGGGGATCCACCGATCAGAGCCGAGGTGACGTCACACGTAGCGGTACCCTCACAGAAGGATATAGAAGAAGCACTGCTCAGGAGAAAGAAGCAGGAATTACTCGAACGGTACGGATGTCTCGATGTCAAGATGGAGGAAAGCTGACATAAATATATGTAATTTTATTTTATTATCGAATAAATAATGATAAGTTTACTTTGTTTTTTTTGTTCGCAAATTTTTACGATGTATATAATCTTATACGCCTAGAACTATATGAAGTAGTCATACTTATTAAATTGTAATATTCTATTCCATTCGACCATTTCCTAATGGCCCCACTTAAAAGTTGCTTTCAATAGAGGGACCTGTAAAATAGTAAACGTGCTGGTGACAGTTACAGCCGTCATCTGACCATTATTAAAAGAAAACGAAATAAAATACATTTTCAATTGCAATTATTTATTTCAGAACAATTTGTTATGTATTTCAACATACGTTATCTACGTATTTATAAGCAAAATATACACATTATTCAAAACACGTACTAATGAATCTAATTCACTGGCCTCATCAAATCATGTTTCCAAAATATTAATACCTTACCATTGTCCTGCAACCTAAGGAATCATCCATATAATACGTCACAATTAATCTTGTACATATAAGTAAATCATCTATCATAAAAAATATGTGTTTACAATTTTATTATTTGTTTTTTTTTGGGTTACATCACTTTCACTTCAAGGACTAAATAAGAACCAACTAAAGTATATGTCTGATTCGTATTATGTGGATAGTCCCTTATATACCCTTAACACCTAATAAAAGTTGAACGATAAAGGAACTATTGCACGAGCTAAAATATGAATAGTTATAACTTTATATAATAACCTTTTTAATGCTGGCAATCTTTGCAGATAAAGTAGCGCGTACATACATCGGTGTTAGATTCTCTGATATTTTCATATCTGTGAGAATCGCACACCATTGATAATTTTATTATAGCTTATGCGAAAGGGATTGTATTTGGCTATAATAGATGATTTAATTAAGATTATTGACATCAAATGCCAATAAATTCGTTGCGTTATTTCAGTATTTTTTCTTAAAAGCCTTTTCAGTGCGAAATGAGCATGCACTAGACAAAGTAGCAAGTAAAAGTTAATGAGTTCTATGAGAAAATATGAATTATCGATTACATCTAATTAAATTAGGAATGTACAAACTTAACATTATAATAAGCTCTTAGCAAAACGCTCAAGGATTTATTAATACCTAATAACACATAAGTGTTACTTTTATGTATGAAGAACATCTTCAAATTAGGTTACTATTAAATACAACTATGCTTATTGTGCAAAAAAATATAAAAAACGATGACCCTTATACGGAGTGCAATCATTACGTACTTCCCTTAATTGGGAGAAGTAAAAATATAAACTTATAAATTTCAGAAAATATATGTAAATTTAAGTACTAGTTCTGTCTCTACAGATGACATGGCACTGTTTTGGTATGAATAAAAACAATCAGGTAATATAAGAAGTACGTAATTTTGATTGCAACTCATACATGATTGAGTATAGAACATTATAACCGTTTATCTAGCTTGTTTAGCGTCGCAAATAATAATAAAAATATTTAATCTGCCATAAAATTTCATCTGCGATATCTTATACCATCATTTAATATTTTTTCTCGACCATTATAAACGTGAATGTACTACTATTAACACTAATAGTCAATTAAGTATTGAAACTTTTTTTTCTCATTACTACCGGCTAACAAACGATTACAATATGTGCAACGCTCTCTACATACCCATATAACCCGATTTACATATTTATATTTACTTTTAAACTCTGCTCAATTAAGTACCAATGTATTATCAGCTGCTACGAAGTGGTTCAAGACACTTAATGGAATTCTAGAGAAATTACTACTGGAGAGAGTCATAATATTATATTTTAAACAACTTGGAAATTCACTGAGACATATTTCTAACAAGAGTGGTTTAAACAAGGGTAAAACTTTTATTATATAATAGTAAATTTAATATACATCAAAATGCTGGTTTGACAATGGACTACAAAGATGTTTTATTACATTATAATGTAATACATAAATGTGTGATTTACAGTTTAACGGAGATGACTACATTTTGCCTAAATATGTAACTCAGTTTAACAAATACCAACATGTCTACAACTCATGTAACATCACTGGAGGGTTAGTATTTTTCTTCAAACTATTGGATAATTTTAAGAACAGTACAATATTTCTTGTGCCAAATGCTTACTCAAATTAGACTTTAGGACTCTGGCATAAGATATATAATCCACTATCAAATAATAGCTCCTTGAATAACTAATTTAAGTCTCATATGATTAGCGATTTTACACTATTTGTGTACTAAGCAAATACCGGCTTAATTGTAAATATCCAAGTGGGGCACCATTAATATAATTTAGGTTTGGAAAAGATTCTGTTGTTTAGCATCATTCTCGAAGTCGCTCCAAGCGTTGTTTAGTTCCATAAATATCATTTTCGCTATGTTCTCATTGGGTGTGCCCATTTGCTGGAAAAGAAATATATTATAGCTTAGTAACTTGAAAAAATAAAGAATAGATAAATGCTACACACTTACATACTTATATGTATATACTAGATTTTTTCGTACTGTTTTTTAGTTTCGGTTTAGAGAATTGATACTTTTACCAACGTATTAAAACATTAATATTCGTTTATTAAATATAGGTTACCTAATTGTAGACATAAACATACAAAGTGGTTTAGGTTCAAAGTCACATGGAACTTTGTTCTACTGACTACGAATAGGTCGAATTGTTTTCCGTTTACAAGATGAGTGTGTAATTTATATAAAATAACTAGTTGCCGCCCCGCGGTTTCATCCGCGTAGTCCCCGTTCCCGTGATCACAGGGGGATGAAAAATAATGTTGCCCGATTCTCAGACCTACCCAATATGCACACAAAATTTCATGAGAATCGGTAAAGCAGTATCGGAGGAGTTTAATCACAAACACCGCGACACGAAAATTTTATATATAAGGGTACCTTATCTGGGTGCACGGCGAGGCAGGCCTTCCTGTAGGCGCGCTTGACGTCGGCCGGCGACACTAGCTGCGACATGTCCACGCGCGCCCAGCGACACTCGGCCCACACTACGTTGTGCAACGAGCACATAAGGGCTCGAATGTTAGCCTTTTTACCCTCTGTCTGAAATGTTATCATCATCATCAGCTCATATACGTCTCCACCGAGGAGCCTCCTCTAACAACGAGGGGGATTGGGCTATAGTACACCACGCGGGCCTAGTGAGGATTGGCGGACTTCACATCTCGGGCATGCAGGTTTTTCCTTACCGAGAGCCAGTGGTGTTAATCAGTACTTAAGTCTTTAAAACCCAGAGGTGCGGGCCAGGGTTTGAACCTGCACCCTTATGATGAAATCTGTATTATACGAGCTTGTCTTAGCCTATATTTTAATGTATGGAGGATATTTCTTGTTTTGCAACTGCCGAGAATAATAGGTAGCGATGTTAACCCTAAAACATAAAGTGAAGGTGAAAAACCTCGGCTCATACCTTAGCTGATATCGGTTGGTATAGTTTATTTTTCTGAGTAATATCTTTTGATTATTTATATAACGAAACATCCTTGATTGGAATGTTTTGTACATTGTAAAATGAGAAAAGCATTGAATGTGGGCATAATGGTTATTTAGTGATGTATAATTCTGTAACATCTCTCTAAATGTTGTCTGTTTGGTACCAGATAAGTGATAACGCCAAACAATGTAGCAAACTAGTATTATACTGCTAATAAATTATCTTACCCATTCAAGTATTTTCATTTTCTCCGGGTCCATGTCCTTGACCATTTCCTCTTTCCTCATAGCGTTCATGGTCTTCGGGCCGGTGTCGCGTTTGGTCGCGAAGTCGTACCCTTGACTGCCTAGTAGGTCGCCGAAAACGTCAGTGGATTTCTTCACTTTCTCTTCGCCGGGAGTTTTGGCTGGTTCGAAATGTTGCCGGCTGAAATAATAAGTTTACGTTAGTATTATTTCTTTGACAGAGATAAGATCAAGGGTTACATCATAAAATTAATACCCTTACATAGTTTTTTTTATTTTAGATACAAAGAAATTTGTAGATATTCTATAGTTGACATGATGCTACAAATACAAAACATGTAACATTTATACGGCATTTTCTTCCAAATAATATTTTTTTTTTGGACCTTTTTGTGGCCTCAGATGTCTTTTACACCTATACAGAGACTGTTTCGGTGAGCGTAGAGGACTCTCAACCGAAGGAGAATCTAAGCGACAGCGCTGAGGGTGTCCCATGCAGGACTTTGCCTCCCTGAAATGGGGACTCACTTGACATGATAAGATAATATCAATTTATAACAAAGGAATTTGAATAAAAAAGATTTTGATTTGATTTAACACATACTTATAGTCTGGTTGGTGTGCGGGCGAGCGTGCGGGCGTGTGCGGGAGGTGTGCGGGCGTGTGCGCCGGGGACGCGCGCGGGGTCGCCAGCGGGGTCGACCCCGCCAACCCCGCCGACCCCGCCGACCCCGCCAACCCCGCCGACCCCGCCGACCCCGCCAACCCCGCCGACCCCGCCGACCCCGCCGCCGGCTGCGGGGTCGCGGTGCCCGACCCCGACCCCGGGAGAGTGGCGCCCAGTAGTCCTAGATCGGCGAAAGGATCCTTCTTTGATGGCTGCGCTTGCTCTAGTGGTACGCTTTGTGGTCGACCTGCAAGGTATACATTGAAATCAAATATTCATTAACAACTAATGGCTCCCCGCGGTTTCACCCGCGTTCCCGGGAGTTCTTCAAATTTGCCGGGGTAAAAAGTAGCCTATGTTCTTTCTCAGGCCCTAGATTATCTGTGTACCAAATTTCATTTTAATTGGTTCAGTAGTTTTATCGTGAAAGCAAGACAGACAGAGTTACTTTCGCATTTATTATATTAAGTTGAGATAATAACTAGTATTGAAGCTTGAGACCTAATAGTATTTAAAGTAATTTAAAAAGAACTTTTTAATTTCTGCCTTAAAAATCTCAAATGTATTTACACAGATTTTTTTTCACCATATAAAAATTGGCTCAGCGCAGTCTGCAAATTGGAATAATACTAATATGGCTCCAATTTAGGAAGCTAAATCTATAACCAATTTTTTTATATAACTTACCATCATCCTGCACCATCTTCGGAGTGAGCACCGGTTCCTGTTTAGGCAGGGCGTCGTTTAGCCCCAGCCCAAAGGGATCGAATTTATTTGGGTCGGTGGATGCCACGTTGGCTTGCGTGTCGGTCGGCGGAGCGGGGAGGTCACCGAATATGGACTCTGATGCGAATTGCTGTAATAATATAGTTCATGTAAAACTGAATCATGAAAAAATGATTGAGAAACTACGCTTTGGTATATGATAAAGACTAGTGGCTCCCCGCGGTTTCACCCGCGTACCCGGGAGATCATCAATTTTTCCTTGATAAAAGGTAGCTTCTGAGTACCAAATTTCATTTAAATCGGTTCAGTAGTTTTAGCATGAAAGCGAGACAGACAGGGTTACTTTTGCATTTATAATATTAGTTAGGACCATTTTTTTAACATGGAATATTAGTTTACCATGTTATCAAAGTTCTATTCATTATAAATTAGAGTAAGCAGCCGAGAGTTTTAATACATAGTAACTCTATTGTCTTAAACTTTTTCCATATTTTCAACGTTTTCTACGTTGAATATATGTATTTGTCTACAAGACCAAACAATTTACTAATCAACCAACCTTCTGCTCAGCGGAACCGCTAAGGAAATCACCGAACGTATCTTCGGTTTTTTCCATCATGCCGAAGAAGTCGAACGAGTCGTCTGACTTGAGTTTTTTCTCTGGGCGCACTTCGTTTGTTTCTTGATTGGTTGCGGGATTGGGACTTAAGTTGAGGAAGTCAGCTGTTCCCTCGTTAGGTGGTAGAGTTGTTGGGGGAGGCCGAGGAGGCGCGGGGCGGGACGGCCTCGCGGGTCGGACTGGGCCAGGGGACTCCTGCCTAGCTGGATAATCTACTGTAACTGAAAAAAAATGAATGAAATGAATTTTTTGACGTGACAACGTCTTATAAATTGGTTTGCCGGGTGACACTTCAAGAAACTGCGTTACGCTCCGCTCACGTTATGCGCTCACAATGAGAGCGAGTGAGAGGCACGCGTCCCTTCCACTCGGGCATGGTTAGCCCGCCTAAGAGCGAGAGAGACTGACATAAAAAGTGAAAGGCACGCGTCCCTTGCGTCGTTGTCACGTAAAACTTTCGCCCGTATACCGACTTTACAGGCAACCAATTTTTTTTTTATTCAAATAGGCCTCATTAATAGTCAGTCTAACGCTCGGTTCGGAAGGTTAGTTTAACTGTGAAGAGCCGGCAATAAACTCAGCAATTACTCTTTTAAATAAATACATAATTTGTTACTATTTTTATATCTGTATTAGATAAAATAATAAAATATAATTCATGCTGCGGTAGCCTGTAATTGAGGCAACACTTAAAATGAGATCTACCGTTGTTGTATGTTTTGTTGGTTGCCTCTGATGCCAAAATTATGTATACAACATGCCAAAAAATTGTGAATATCAAACAATGTTGGTCAAATTACTTGAAGTGGTTTAATGCAAGTTTTATAAAACTTTTACTATATACATAGTGCTATATTTGCTACATCATTTATCTACATATTCTACATAGTGATCACAATAATGGTAATAAAAATGATAAAAACGTTAAATTCATGAGGAAAAAAGATGTAGGTGTATTAGACAGATTAGAGAATAACAGATAAGATCATAAAATAAATAAACTACAATAATATTTAGATACACATGACATAATGAGATTTGTCCGAGTGTATGGAATCTAAAACAAACTATTTTAGCATCTACAACACACAACATACTTGGTTTTGGCGCTGAGGTACCCTTGTTTCGTAGATTGGCTGTATAAATAAATAAGTATAGTTACATAAACATATAATGTGAAGAAAATCATAAACTACGTACACATATCTATATATATAAAAATGAATTGCTGTTCGTTAGTCTCACAAAAACTCGAGAACGGATGGACTGATTTGGCTATGTTTGGTCTTGAATTATTTGTGTAAGTACAGGGAAGGTTTAAAGCATTCAGCTTTTTTATTAATTAATGCTGAGGCAGTACGAAGTTTGCCGGGTCAACTAGTTATGTATATAAATAAGAGTTTCGATATCGAATGAAAACGTAACTACATCTGACTTTTTCTGTCAGAGTCGAATCGAAGGATAGACAAGGACAGCACCGGTTTGCCTATAATCCTGGATCGCGTAAGTAAAGTGACTACACGATATGCTTAACTGAGTAAAAATATGTCTGTTACCACTTAACTAATTAATACTTGAACTGATTTCTTCAAAATATTTGTGAAAATTAAAAAAAAAATACCGATACTAGACGAAAAGCACACCTTTTCTGTTGCTGTCCCAAACGATAGATACTTAAAATAAATCGCAGGATAGTAGCAAATCTATATATATAACAGAAGATAAATGTGCAGTGCACTTAGCATAACTATATATATTCTGTAATAATTTGGATAATCTGGAAAATTGTAGTTGTAGAAAAACTTACCAAAGTTATCAATAGTCTCGTCCCTCTCTAAGTTGGTGGAGAACAATACATCTGGAGTCCTGATGGGGAAGGAGTGATCCTCCTCCCAGAGGTCAGTACGGGGGCGGCGCCTCTCACCGTTCAGTACCACGAGGCTGATGACCGCGGTCACGTTGTTCGAGAAGTGATCGTTCATTGGCAAACTTTCATCTATGCCGTCGATTTCTGACCTATAGTTGAATTATTAGTCTAATGAAGTTTACATACAATAATGTAAATGTGTGCGAAAATGTGTCTCATTGACTTAAAAATGTATCTATAAAATTGATCTTTATTGTAATAAGCAATTATATTCTCACATTTATTGATGTACAAATAAAATAAAAATATAGTTTTCATAATCAGTAATTGAGTTAAAATAATCCAGTTAGAAGAGGAACAATATTGTAATAATAGTTGTATACTTGAAATCGCTTTTATATAGGTAGCCTCCAAAACTGTGTGCTGTTAATAGTCTCCATAATAATGGGATAATATGTGACGAAACGACTCTAATAAAAATACATAAGGTTGAAAATAAGTATTTATAGTAATAAATAGTATATAGTAATATGTCACAGTTGTAGATTGGTAGCGACTAGACACGGTCGTTGTCAAGTGTACAAATCTATATATAAAAAATCAGCATTTTGATTACCTATATAAAAACGACTCTAATGCATACATTAGAGATGTAAGGTTGATAACTAACCTGTTAAACTAAATAGTGTACCAGTCTAACAGTATACTCTCAAGTGTCTCATTTCACATATATCTTAAATACTAACTACCTAAAATCGACTCTATTACACAAGCCATAAAGTCGATAACAACTGACCTTTTAAACTTAATAGCGTGTTGATCGTGAGCCAGGAAGCCAGTGTGGAAGTGCAGCGAGAGCATGGGCACGGCGTGAACTCGGCCGAGCTGCTGGCGCGCGTGGTACAGGCATATTGCCACATCCCCGACCACTGTCGTGTCTAGTGGTAGAGTTACCTGTGCAAAAAATATATAAATAAAAAAAAAAGTTCATTCATTTATCTATTTTGATGGAAAATTAAAAATGTTTTTTATTCAAATAGGTGAAGGCCTGTAAAGACAAGCACTTGTGAATAGTCACGATAGACGGACTGGTTGGCTTTGTAGTTAGTGATCCTGACTTTCAAGGCGGTCGAGGCTTCGAATCCCACTCACACAAATGTTTGTGTGCATCAATATGGCTCTTTATTCTGTGTCTGGATGTAAATCTATAAGTATGTATTTAAAAATAGTATAGTGTATCAGCTATCTGGTTACCATATCACAAGCTCTGCTTAGTTTGGAATCAGATTGGCCGTGTGTGAAAAATGTCCTAGTATATTTATTTATTTTAAATACCATATATTTTATCATATACCATAAAAAAAATCGGCCAAGTGTCGGACTCGCGCACGGAGTGTTCCGTACAAATCGCCGTTATTAGTATCCAACAAGAAACGGTAAAAAAATCTAGTTTTCTTGTATGGGAGCCCCCCTTAATTTTTTTTATCTATAGCTATCCGATACAGCCGTCCTTGAGATACAGCCTAGTGACACACAGACGGACGGAGAGCGAAGTCTCAGTAATAGGTAAAAAATATACTTACTTTTCCTTCAGCCATTGTATACAGATGCAATCTATCGTAATCCTGTGATGTGGATAATAGGAGTCTATCTTCATTGTAAATTTCAATATAAGGTCTACAGCCATCCCTGAAGAAAAACACAAAATTATTTCCATACTTTTAGATCATTAAAGCTATGAGCATTCAAGCGTTTAAGTACTAATTAAAACCAACAACTCTGTCCCATTTTGTCATATGAGGACAGAAACAGACGGATATATTTATGAGCTCGATTTAGCAACATGTTACAGTCATAAGATGCTACGTACCTTGCTTTCGTGAATAGTGGCACGGGATGAATTGTCAATGATATTAGAGACACGGGTCGGAAATGAGGGAGTATTGGTTCAGGTCTGAAACAGAAAAAAATATGTTTCAAATTTTCAATGTCACTTATAAAACTCTACAACGCGATGTCTTTTTTGATTAAATAATAGGCTTGTGCTAAACCAAAAAAACCTGGTTCAGAAGCCGTTTTTTCTAAGTGCAGGTCTTTGAATCCTACAAGTATTTCTTCACTCTTACTCCCCGATATTTTCTATATAGTAAATCTTCTTACATGCTTACCTAATGAGGTTGTTGAGATAGTACAAGTATCTCAGTTGACTAGGTGGTATGTTGATCGGTGATCGTTTCACGGCGAATATCTGCAGCGCGTCTTCCGGCACTGTCACTAATTTAGCATAGAGAAGCAGACCGCAGAGCAACATGCAAGACATTTGTTTGCCATCCTGTAAGGAAATTAGAGCATAGTTAGGTACATAAGTCATAAGATTAATATCGGCGTAACCTAATGAGGACTTCTAACTTTCCAGAGATTAAAGATAGTCTATGTTATTTTCCAATCTCTAGTACCGAAGACCGAAACCACCGCCAATTTCAGAAATTGGTACGGTGGTTTCGGTCTGCCTTTGCATCTATAATATTAGTAGGAATAGTAGGCATATCAGCTACTCGGTTATCATAACATAGGCTCAGCTCAGTATGGAATTAAATTGGCCACGTATCAAATAATGTCTCAGCAGACTAATCCGCGCTATTAAACACCAGAGGGTGCCGGATTATTGAGTTATATAGGAAAAATCATGATAAATAAAAAAGACATCAATTATTCATATATAACGTGCAGGCAGAAAATAACGGATTATTAGACGTATCGGTCCTTCGAAGTTCCGGTTTAGGTAGATAAGACTTTATTGTACACCAAAAGACAAAAATAACAGTAAAATCGTAACTAAATGGGGTTTAGCGATATTCTACTGTTTTAATATCTATAGTCACCTGGCACATAATGACGACAGCTGTCCGTTCGTCCTTCCCCAAGTGCTGGTACATCTGCTGTAGTAACGCATAGAGTGGGGCGAGCTGCGGACTTGGGGCTAATGCTCGCGTCGCGTCGGTGACTACGACGTGGCGGGGGAAGGAGGGCTTGGCGCCGCGGGATCCGTTGTACACGCAGTACTTGCCGCCAGGGTGACGACTCTCTAAGTACGCCTGTGTAAGCCAAATAGGATCGAATAGGTCTTAACAAACACATGAAAACTATACAAATTTATCTTTAACTAGCTGTGCCCGCTTCGCTGTGACTGATGCCAAAATTAGATAAAAACAATCCTTGATCCGGATTATATATCATTCTATTCATTCTGCAATTTCAGCTCGATCGGTGCAGAACTTTTTGAGTTTTAGAAGCATACACAAACCAACATAACATTTTTACATATATAGATACCGTTTGTACAACCGTATTGGATGGACTGTCAATTGTTATATGTATGTGTAAAAGCAGAGAACGCATTCACAGATGAAAGATAAATGAACTTCTTGTGGAAATCAAATAAGAATATAAAAAAAACGATTCATAAGATTTAATAATAATAAAAAGCTACTTTAAAATAAACCTTTCACACGCCTATAATACGCCAGATACCTAACGCTGATAAAAATATATCTCTGGCAACTTTTTTTTCATTGCAATCAATTCTATTTGCGAACTCTAAAAACATGTACCTACTCGCAACTGCAATAATGATAAAACATTAACCTGGTAGCAATATTACATAATGTATAGTGACACTTACTCGGACATCTTCAATATGGTTAGTTTTATAAGCACTTTCCAACCCTTCCGATGGGCAAGGCATCACAATAATACGACTTGTTATATAGCTAATGTCCAAATCTGTTCTCGCTATGGATCTGAAAATTTAAATATTTATGTTAGGCTCAACAGATTACCACAAATTTAAACTATGTACATTAAATATATTTTGTTATATAATTTACATTAAAGGTTAAGATATGTCCTAACTGGGCCCCCAGGGTGTCACCCCCGTTCCCAAAGGATCTTTAATATTTCCGGAATAAAAAGTAGCCTATGTGTTATTACACAAACATAGATTCTTACAAACATTCCTATTAATTATAATATTGGAAAGCAGTTTGTGGGGAAAGAAATATATCAACATTTTGTATAGAAATTCCAATTAAACTCACTGTTGGACTGTCTGCATGACTTTGGAAGACGTATCCTTCAAATTCTTCAGGAAACTACCAGCGCCTCCTCTTATAGATGAGAATAGGCCTCCAGAGTTGACAGCCGCTTGTTGTGGCGGCGGCGGTTGGTAATGCGGGGCCGCGGGAGGCCTAGCTGGCGGTGGAGGCCTACTCGGCTCCGGAGGCCTAGAGTTCGGCACCTCCTGAGTCGTAGACACCGGATCTTTGTTCGCTGAAATGTTTAAGTGGTTAATAAAAATGTTCTACTTATTCAAATTTAAGCTGCACTTTTGTTTTTAACAGTACATCGTCGAGAATAAAAATTATTATGAATAGTAAATAATATATTTACCTAATGATCGGGGTTGTATAGAATACATTTAGATGTAGGTGTGTGTATGAAAAATAGCCCTGGCCATAGATTTTAATTATTTTTAAAAAGCTCTATTAAATAGATATTATTGAAATTTTTGTTGGATGGCAAGAGGTATTTTTACGTAGTTTTAATGAAAAATAACATAAAATTTTAATGTAATTTATATTTATTTCTAATACACATTAAATATCTTACATGTTTTAATTCTTAAAAAACTAATAGTAACAAAAATATTGCTCACCTATGAACTATGAAAACGAAATATTTAATATTCTCTTTTTTATAAAAATTATCATACATAACCATTTCAAGTGTGATGTTATATCTACTGAATATAAAGATACATATATTATAAACGAATAAGTCCTTTGACTTATAAAATCACTAAATTAAAAATAAAACATCCAAATTAAGATTAATCATAAATCGTTTTCGAACGAAAATAATGGAAACAAACAATATCACATTAAAAAATCTTTAGTATAAATTTTATAAGTAGAATAGATCAGAATACTATGCAGTATTATTATTATCAGATTGTAGGCCTAAGGGCCCAGACACACGGTGTTGGATGAATCACAGTTTGGTGAAGTAACACTAAAAATTGCACAAGAACGCCTATCGCGATGCCCTAATAAAAGAAGTAAAACGAAGAAATAGTCGATAATTGTATGTAAATTAGAAAGGCGTTAATCACACTGCTTTGAAACGCGCAACTCGTTGGAATAGGCCCTTAAGCACAATAAACTTATGAAATATAATAAAAAAGTAGAAATATTGTAACATTTTTTATGGAGGTTAAAATCGTCTATTTCTTTCTTTGTAGACAATAAAGCAGCAAACTTACTTAGTCAAAAAGTTTCGAGTATAAACAGAAATTTGGCCCTTAAGCCCATTTGAAGCTGAACATAGAATGTAATTTGTTGTGAAACAAATGCTTCAATCGCGAACAATCGAAACGCGATTCAATTGATTCTTAAACCGTACACTTGAGCGTTACAAAGTGTTAACAGTAGTGTATGTATAAACTACACAAAGTTTGTTGAACAAAATTAATACTAAATTGGTAGAAAACGCCAATATTTGTACCAACGATTAAATTGGTGGTAGGTAAATCATTTTGGCCTATAAGTTGTGCTACGGTATATCACCTTCATGATCGGTTGACAGATGTTCATTTATAAATCAAGTCAATTAAAAACATACTGAACAAGTGTTTGGATTATAATTTCTATGTCAGCTTTAAGGCAAACATGATCAAAGTTATGCAAATTTATTAAATTAAACTTAAAATAGAGAAATTCTACGTTCAAAGCACCATTAAACTTAGGTATAAACAACAGCTGCCGAGTGATTAGGAAAACCGATGTGTTTATATGTAGGTTTTTTAAAACGTTTATCGAAATATTAATTTTATGTCAGATCATTTTTTTTAAACTGTTATAATATGAAAGGTGTAACTTAATATATATCTTTCGAAAATAGAAGTTTGTGCAAATGTAATTGTTAAAATAATAAAGAAACAAATACTCAAGCATAAATACTGTAGAAATAGATCTTATTTAACGGCAATTTTCGCCAACGTCAATTAAACTATAGTAATTACAACAAAAATAAATGTGTAAATACAAAATGGTAACTTATTAATACTATGGACATTATTTTTTATGTTTTGTACCCATGTTATTTACTGATGGAATGGAGACACCAATTGGAATGTTACAAAACGCACCTCTCTAAGAAATATATTGTCTTTATCATGGAATTAAAATTAATGAAAACTCAAGTGTCTCTATGGATTTTTAGTCTATTTAACGCGACTCTATATCCTAAACCTTCACGTTAGCCTAATTTAAATTTAAATGGAAGAAAATTGGATAACTCCAGCTCACCCTCAATTTTTATTGAGGTATAACTTCAATGTAAAGAAGTAACGTTACAGATAAAGTCGTTTAATAACATCAAATATTTATAGTCAGGCCACTGTATCCCTAACTTCATATACGAATACCTAAATTCGATTTATTTATACATCAGACGCGGTCAGGGGTAAAATATAAAAGTTTATACATGTTCTCAATTAAATTTAGATAGTTTCAGTAGCAAGCCAATATCAATATTTTTAACAAGTAGCAATATTAGTATTATCTTTCTAGTATCGATAATAACACGATAACACATGTTTATAAGGACAATTGAGTGACGTTTAACATAGTAGTTCTATTCTGTTTAGAGCAGACACTATCGTTGTATATATCAGTTTAAGTACACGGCATAAGTTATAAAAATAAATTAACGTATAAGCAATAACAACAGTAGTAAATATTAATAAATAAAAAAACAATGAATACTCATCATTGCGAGCATATCCAATGGTTCTAGCACAAGCGTCAGTGTAAGTGGAGTCCAGTGGGGTTCATGCTAGCGCCGCGGGTCATTTAAACGAGAAAACTATAGGGCACCCGAAAAACTTGAAAACACCTAAAATGAAAAAGAAAATGTGATATGTATTGAAATCAAATAGCATTTTTTAGGAAGTCCCACGCCTTTTAAACAACCTTCTTTGGGCAAATAAAAACTTAACATTATCAAGACAAACAGTAAATTATAAGTTACTCTGTAACTTCATATATTTCCCGAGCAATTTTCTACAGGGAAATTTCTAAGTAATATGATTGCCAATAGGCGAGGGACTTCGCTATAAATCTACATACATGTACATGCAATGGATTATGTTCATTCCAACAAAATTGAAAGAAGCATTGATATTATTACGTCATAACAGGATTACATGCAAACCGAACAGGCTGACTTCAGTAAATAGGTAGGCAGAAAAACTGTATCGTACATATAAACCTATTTCAATTGTATAAGATTGATAAGTATAATGTTAAATATTTAACGACGTAATCAAGCGATTAGATACCGATAATAAATCAATATCAAGTACACTTATATTAATTGTTAATGATCGATGTATTATATTGACTTAGAATTTTACGATAATGTCAATATCTATCTTAGCGACTAGGAGATAAAGTTCCAATTTAAATAACATTTTTGTCCCTTCTAAAAACTATGTACGTAATTTAGTAATGTTTGAAAGAGATCGAATTATGTGTAGTTAATATGCCAGAGCGGGATAGATTGATATTAAAATTGGCATCCCAAGGACTTATTGTTACGGATGTTTTGAACAATCTAATGAATGTAATTGAACATTTTTAAAACTGTACACCTTCAAATGATTATGTGGTTCTAATTACACAACTCATGATAAGCTAAATGAGACTTTAATACATTGTGTTAGAAGTGAAATTATTAGTAACGGCCAAGCGGTTGAGATAAGCAAAATGTACAAGTAATATGAACATCGTTAGCAAGCCTCCGTTCTATTTATTTGTGTGAGCATAAACCAGAATCGTTAGTGTTAATAGTTTTAATTTACATTTTACGAAGAGTAGGTACAATTAAAAAGAAATTAAATCTATGATAGAGTGCAACGAAATTATTCAATTCAGGCCTAATGACAATAAGAAAATTGAGGACATGATTGTTAGACTATAGTCAATTGTAAACAGATTCCTAATAAAGATATAATTTATTTGACATATATTACGATGGGATACTGGATCATAATATGGACGTTATTAAGTTATTACCGAATTTATTAGGTCAGTAGGTAGTTATGAGTCTTCATGGCGAGTCAGTGAGCTACGTCTGCTATATAGCAAAAGACATCTACTTACACTAATATTATCAAAAGGAAATTTTGTTTGTGAATAGGCTGCGAAATTAATGGTTCCAATAAAAAACGTTTAGTGTTAGATAGCCCATCTATTGAGGAAAGCTATATAACATAACGCTATGAACAATAAGAACGTAGCGTCATTAAATCTCATTAAAAAAATTGGTTGCCTGTAAAGTCGGTATACGGGCGAAAGTTTTACGTGACAACGACTTTGAGTGGTAAAATAATTTTAATGTGAATATTCATTCGTATAGTAGGAAGAAGGATGAAATAATAGTAACAATTTAAAACATAACGTCACGTAACGTGAGCGGAGCGTAACGCAGTTTCTTGAAGTGTCACCCGGCAAACCAATTTATAAGAAGTTGTCACGTCAAAAAACGAGGAATATGTGACGGTGACAAACATACGCGGTTCAGCTAGTCTATAATATAAGTCACTTATATAGTACCTACATGTTTTACGTACGTGATGCTTAGTAAATGTAGATAGAATTAGTGAACAAATACAGTGCAGGTGCGTTAGTTAGTGTCGTTACATCAAAGTGTTAGCGAACAATTATACTAATGTTAAAACTTATTTTACCCTCGGTATTTCCAATGGCAGATATCGTGATAGCCCCTCCGTCTAGCCACTGCCAATATCTCATATCCTGTCTGTATTTTTTGTTAATAATGCTTTCAGAAATAAAAACAAACCACAGCTGTGAAGAATATACTCATTTATTTCTCTATTTTAAGCTCTGACATAGTCGTAAGACTAAATAATATGTGAACAAAAAGAATGTGATTTTATGACAAGTAACATTTAAAGGACACAGTGTTTATAGAAAAACACTAGATAAATAATGTGACCACTATAGTATAAGTATGACAATGTATGAACATTAAACATATTTTTTTCTATATAATATAAATCTACTCTATTTCAATACTTGTACCTCAGTTTAACATTATCGTTTCCATATATTGTCTGGGAAGTTTTGGAATGATCCACCATTCTAATATATCGATTAAATCAACACAAGTTATATTAAATAATAACAATTAGTGTAATAAATTACACTATTACCCATAGACTAGTAAAATACACACCAATAACTTATATATAAGGCCCAATTTATATAATTTTGTGACATATTGCGTAAACCAAAGTGCGGATCCACCAAGCCACCAACCAATATTAGTGCGGTACACTACATCATTCTGGCTTTACCTTTGTTAGTTGTGATTTATAAATACGAATACTTTCAATGGGTTAATTTAAGCTAATATATATGTTACGTATGATGAAATTTACCTAGATTTAGAACCTTGGGATTTATGAACTACATTTTTTTTTAACTCGAAGTACACATAATTAGTATTATATAGTAAAATTATATAGATGGGGTTTTAAAATTGGTGTAAAGATTGCATTTAGCCCCATAATTTACAGGAATGTAAAGACAAGATTAGTAATATCTAAATAATTATAGTAAGACATCTAACTAGCGACAGATACCCTAAAACTACGTACTCTATGCACTTTATAAATGCACTGACTTTTTGGTAATGTGAGTAATCCAAGGAGAATGTTTTGCGACTACAGATACAAAAATTATAATCTAATTTCCATCTAAATCCTTATTATTATAATTGTGAAACCATTCAATTCTCGTCTTTTATTTAGATTTAAATATCAAATTAAAGCTTTGTTTAGTTATTGAAACTTATCGAGTTTAACTGTTCATAGAGCAATTTCACTGGCGATATAAGACTGGCTGCTGGCACAGGCTGACTGAGCCTCTTCGTCACACATAAGGTGTAGAGTTTATAACCTAATTACATAACTAACGTCATGTATACGCACTCCAAATGATTAGAAGCGAACATAAATATATCAATCTCGCTAATATAATTCAAATGAAAATATTCCAAAGTCAAATAAATGCTATACTACCTTATTTCATTCAGAGAACAATTTATTCAACATTGCCTTACCTTTGGTGATGTACGATTTTTGGCGATAATCAACATTGGAATGTAAACATATCTCACATTTCGTTTTACGTTAATAACCATTCATAAGGAACTCAACTCAAAAATAAATACGTAGAGTAAATAAGGAAAAAATAAATTTGAGTGTAAAAAGTCAAAAAATACTTGACCATTTTTAGCTCGAGTCTCAAATGCAACATAACATAACGATGAACCGTAAGGTGTATGGAGAACTGAGGCGCGATCGCAAACCAATCGAGACGACTCAGGCGAATATAAATATTATACTGGTTTTTTTAAATGTATCACATAATGTTGACGGAGCCTCGCCGCGACGGTACTCTTACGATATGGTAGTGTAATATTTACTTGACTTCTTATTACCTGGCGAGCTAGTGGCCACAGATTGTTCAACTTTTTTACGCTCAAATTTGAGTGGTTGCTTCAGATTGACGTTGTTAGACTCTGCTATCGCCGCCAGCCGCTCGAGCACACTACTTATTGCCAACCGCTCCTCGGGGTTCACTGTTAGGCAACCATCTGGGGACAAATGTTCAGCTGTTATATACCATCACTACATCAAATTATATTATAACTAGCTGCCGCCCCGCGGTTCACCCGCGTAGTTCCCGTACCCGTGATTACAGGAGTATCAAAAATAGATAGTAGCCAATTCTCAGACCTACTGAAAATGCATATAAAATTTTATAAAAATCGGTCAAGCCGTTTCGGAGGAGTATGGTAACTAACATTATGACACGTGAATTTTATATGTCAGTCTCTAACACTAGTTTAGTAGGAATGCCTTTCCTGAGGTGATAGCTCTATAAGGCACTGTGGGGGTATAAATATAGTATATGTTTGGATGTCTTTAGGCATCCCATTTAATCACAGTTTAGATGGAAAATTGTGAACAAGTCATACTTTCTAGTGAAACATTAAATTTCAAAAATATGTTATGTGTAACACATAATACACAAATTGTAAAAAAAACAGTTATCATACTCACTTATGACATCATGAAAACATTTATAGCGTTGATCGTTGGGGTTAAGGTTATAATTTCCATTCAATATTGCCAATTTTGCGGAATCCTCAAATGGATGTTGCATATAACATAATGTGTACAGTATGCAACCAAGCGCCCATACGTCTACTGTGTGGTCTATTTTACGGTTGTCCCATGTGTCAAGCATTTCTGGCGCTCTGTACATTGGCGTCGTGAATTGAGCCAGCTGTAATTAAGGAAAATAATTATATGTGAACCAAATTCTTATGTAATTTCGGCAATACTGTGGAGGAAGGCTTATGGCCTTGATTAATGATTGAAACTTAAAAGTGATTGCTGGACCACTAATCACTTTTAAAATTTTATTTCTACTATATTTATTGGGGTTTAACAGATCGTTAAAATTATGATTCAAAACCATTGATATCCAACTAGATCCTGCCCCGAGTTTTCACTAACTTCCTGTGGATCTTGCGTTTTTCCAAAACAGAAAGTAAACATATTCTAACTCTATGCCAAATTGCATCTAGATCCCTTCAGCCATTCTGGTGTGATTGATTAACAAACATTCAAATAATATTAGTATGATTAATACAGTCGCAAGGCAAGACATGTGTTGTGCTGAAGTATGTCATAAATACTTAATGTGGTTGTAAACTAATCCCTTGTCATTTAACACCCAGCCACCACACATGGTAATAACATTACATAATCAATTAAGTGAATACTATTATTTGGTTTCATCAGCTGTGTCTTATAAAGTAAATATAGGGAATTTCGAGACATACAGTTTGTGTTAATCCTTGTGTCCTTATGTTACTACTAAGGGCCACTTTAATGATTTTTTTTCAGATACCTATATATCCAAAAACTAAACAATATCCCTTAGGTTACACCAAAACTTATAGTCATAATTTAAAGTCACTAAGTATATAAATAAATAATGACACTAAGGTATGTCAATGCATCACTTGAGACCTGACTGATTCAAATGTGTTTTTTTTGTGTTGATAAGTGTCAGGATAAGGTTTCTTTCTATGAATATTTTGGACAATCCATCATCAAAGTTAGGAATGAGGATGATATATTTGTATGAGAATCCCAATAAAAAATATGCAGTTATATTTTTCCCGGACAACATCGGCACTAACCGCTTGCAATACATAAATGTGCCGAAAATGATAAAGAATATCCTATACATGAGATATCAGCTACATAGAGATAACATTATTTATGATTCATATAATGTGGAATTGATATCATTATCATTCATTGACGAATATCTGCTTCCTAATCATTTTGTGATGTAAAGAATAATACATTATGGAATATCCTGTTGGTCAGTTCATTGTAATTGTAACGGTGAATTAAATACAATTGTAAACACTTACATTTTCCTCCAACATGTTCCTTTGATTTGCACTCCATGAGGGATTAGGGGAATACACATCAGTTGTAGCTGAGCCGAAATCACACAGCTTTATTGTACCTACAAAAATATATAAACGTTATTCCAGGTGCTATCTAAATAAAATTATATCCTTATCTAAGTTTGTGATAAAGTCAAAATTTTTGCTTAGGGTAGCTAAAAAGGGACACGATATGAGTTTGATATGACCACAATCTCACCATAAATTTGAATATAGCTCACTTAAAGTGGTAATACACATAGAAGAGAACAAGTGTGACTACTGGAATATTATTGTTAACAGCTAGGATGATAAAATTTTGTATGCATATATGAAGGAACTTAGCAGTAACTCTCCAATCCCATCATCAGTATACTAAAAACATAGTAGTTATAAAAAAATATTAATGATTGATCTTACCTTCATTAGATATTAGGAAATTTTCTAATTTGAGATCACGGTGAGCTATAGGTGGCACTTGAGCATGCATGTGCTGCACTGCTCTGCATGTTTGATAGAACACCCTAAGTATTGTTGGCAGGGGGAAGGCCTGCCCCCTATTCTGTAGAGCTTCCATCAAACTTCCTCCACTGCAGAGGTCAGTCAACAATAAATACTCTCCCATTCCATGTGAAGTTTTAGATTTATCAATAAAAGATGCTGCTATATATTTAATTATATTAGGGTGCCCAGATAGCTTTTTTAATATGCTAATTTCTTGAATAATATTCTTATTTGCTTGCTCATCAGCTGCCATGAGCCTTTTTAAAGCATATTCGGTACCACTTGAGACATCTTGAGCAACAAACACAAATGCAAAACCACCTGCAAAGTGAATATTATTTTAGAAAATGACATTTGCAATATAGTGAGTGATAATGAGAAGGGAAACTGGAATAATCAATATCTTAATTCTTTAGTTTAAACCTGTGGTATTATTTCATAAGATTTGATACTACAGATATCACAAAGCATTGAACATTATTCTGTATTTTTTAAATGAATTATAAAGAGTAGGGACCTCTAACTTACTACTTTCAATATGGTTTCAATAAACTAGACAGTTAAGGGGGAAAAATTGTAGATTATTCTGTCACTGGCACTATGCCATACTCATTCATTTCCATAGTCTACATAACTGACTCAACTTGAGGCTGTTTACATAACTATGGGAGTATTATATAAGATATACTTAATAATAATGTTCCCTACTGTATTTTTTTTACTATCATATTATTAACAATCATGGAGCAGATTCATTTATGGTAGAGGTGAACACTGCCTTTAGACATTTGTACATTTTTAAAGGGAATTAAAAATGTGTTAACATGTGTGTAGCAAACATTACCATCTAAAGTAAATAAATATCCTGGGATATTCTATACACACAGCCAATCTAATCCCTAACTAAATATGTGTTTATTAAATATAGATATTTACACACAGACAGAACAAACATACACATTTATGCACACAATGATTGCTTTGGTAAGGAAATGGCCCATAATAACAGCTCAAAATCAGGGTAACTATCCAACAGTCTAAAGAAATAAGGACAATGAACATAATAGGAATAGAAATAATTATATAGTAGCATCGAAAAGAGACAAAGGAAACATTTTAACTTCATTTCACAAGATTACTGGTCAAAAATCTAATTGTCTAATTAGAAATAAGTTACAGCACACTTTAGAAACTGTTAAATGAGGAAAGATTCAAAATTGTAATGTAAATAAATGGAAAAAAAGTTTGTACATCAATCAATACCTGTGCCAAACAAAGGTTTGAAATTCAAGATGTTTAATTGGATAATTTAACCACATAAATTAATGCAGTTAGCATGACAATGAAAATGCTAATTTCATAATTTTAAAAAGGGATGTACAATAAAAGTAAAGTGTAAAAATAAGCAGGTAGCATATTGTGTACTTAAAGATATAGAGTGACAGTCATTAGCATTGTCTTTTCATCAATTTAAATAAACCTAATAAGAATTTGATCTTCAGGAACATATTTTTTACCATCATGTGTATGTTAGGTAAATTTAGAGATGTTATAGGTCAGTTTCAGTGCTATAATTAGGGTATTATATATCAGACCTCACAAACGGGCAGTGACCCTTTAACATTTTGCCAGACGATGTCCCGTCCGCCCCCAAATTGGCTATGACATTTAGAACACCGACCCACATCAAAATTGATTCAAAGGAAATATAAAAAAAAAACCTAATTAGTAAAATATATATGGCATAAAGAAACTAATCAGTGTCCCTACTCATCTACTCACCTTCTGCGATCACCTTTTTAACTCTCAATTTCATGTTTCCAATTTCAACAAATTGTCCAACGAAATCATTATCACTTGCGCCGTTGGCGCCTCCTGAGCTGAAGTAGCCCATGGCAGACTTAAAGACGCTCATTTTGCAGTATTCTTCTGCGGTTGCACAAAGTAAAATAAAGAATAAATAGTAATTTTAATCAGCACCCTCTGCCTGGATCCATTTTACAATGGCAGAAAAGAATGAATTGAATTGGCAGTTGGTACTATTGGCAGATTTGTTGGCAAATGGCAGGAACACACCAATGTTGCAGCTTAACAATATTTGCACGAAAATAGGGTCACCGTCGTCAATGGAAAATATGATATGACGTTATTCAAAATATTACAAATGAAATAAATCATACTCTAGAACTTAATTATTTCATTGTCCAGTAGGTAAATATTGTACATAGATATAAGACATAGATTTCTATGTTAAAAAGTTTAATAATCAGAAGAAGTGAATGCGATTATTTTCATTTTAGCTTGGCAATATTGCATTAAGACCATAGATAGGATAGAACTTAGCCATAGAGTGATATATGTTTTATTTTGTTAGTGCTGCCCCATGAATAAGATCCCCATATAATAATAAATAAAATCAACTAAAACTAAATTAATAAATAGGATTTTTTATTCAGTTATGCTTGTGATTTTTTTCGGGTTTTCCATCAGTTTAGCTGCCAAAAAAGGCTATAAGAATAGGATTAAGGTCCTTAATATTGGGATAAAAATAATATAACTTTATTTTGTGTATACCTTCTTCTCTGGCAGCACTGCATGCATCTGTCTGTCTGTCACTCATTGTGCTTTGTGGTCGAGGATAGCAAATTAAATTGATCTCATTCTATTATTTGTTTATCAGTGTTTCAGGAACTTTGGTGAAATCATTAATCGAAATTCAGCGCATGCACACAACAGACTAATGTTTGTCGATCCGACACGTAAATAACAAACATGGGCTTTGAAAGCAAAAGGTTTCAAGGTGGCGTTGACGAAGAGCTACTTTGCCCTATTTGTTCGGGGGTTCTGGAGGATCCATTACAGGTATGTACTTTACAATTTAACCCTCAAGATGATCCCGTAGAAATGTGCTTCAAATGTTATGTTAATGTTTCAAAGGCGCCTGCTTGTGAGCACGCGTTCTGTAGAGCCTGCATCACAGAGTGGATAAGTCGTCAGCCTACGTGCCCTGTAGACCGTCAAGCAGTCACCGCCAGTCAGCTCAGGCCTGTTCCAAGGATACTGCGCAACTTACTTTCTAGGCAAGTTGTTTTGAAACCGTGTTACATAGATTACCTCATGTAATTGTAGGTCACTCACTAATATTCAGATTATATCTTAAATATCAATATAAAATCAATTGTTTCATAAGCATGCAGAGTTCTCAAGATAAATAATGATTACATACATTTTTATATAATTCTAATTGGTTTTGATTTTCATTGAATATTAAGAAAAAATTCAATATTTAATAATTGCTGTGATAAATAGTCAACATTATCATAATTAAGAAGGTAACAGTTTTCATGTTTGTTAATTTATCTATGTACTTCAGTAAAACTATATGATATGTTTCATAAAGCAATAAGGAGACTACCTAATAATAATAATTGAAATTTACAATCTTAATCAGTTCTTCTTAAGGATAGAAACTAAAAATATACCAAGTATTTCGGTGACATGTTACTAATTCCTAGATATGATTTTAAGGTTTTCTTAGTATAATTCTGACTAATAAACATGAACAATTCTAGTTTTTAATATATACTCATTGGGAATTCAAAAATGCCTTTATTGTTTTGACACACAACATAATTTTACCGAATTGATTATAGAGTATGACTCACATCCTATTGTGATATCATGAGAATTGTATGTTTGATGCATTTCATAGATGGTAGTATAAGCTCTGCTTTGAAACCAGATAGACAGTGTGAAAACTCCAAGGATATTTAATAATTTATTTGGTTGTATGTTACAGATTGAGTACAAAATGTGACAATGAACCTCACGGGTGTGAAGCTGTCTTAAAACTGGATGCCCTTGCCGCACACTTAGTTGAATGTATGTACTATTGTTATCTACTATCTCATGGTGTCAGATATACCATTGTGTGCAAGATCTTTTCTGAATTGATAATTATGAGCTAGTTATGTGTTTTGAAAAATGAGACTTGGCAATGGCTGATGTGATGATGATGGGTGTAATACATTTTATTCAAATTTTAAATTAAAGAAGTCTTGTTTTTGAGAAATGGGTCAAATAAGTAAGTCAATTAAAACAATGAAGCCAAATGGAATAAATATTTGCATGAATGCCTAACAGAACAAGTTTCTAATATGTGGACCTTTTTCTTAATTTTTTGTGATATTCAAAATTACCTAAGTAAATAAGTTTTAAAAGTAGATTTGTATGACATAAAAAATAATCAACCACACCTTAGGTTAAATAAGTAGATGATAGTATGACTTATATAAACATGGTATTATTGAAAATAAAAATACATTATACAACAGTTTATTGATATGTAAACTAAGTTATTTAATCTTTTAAAATAAATTAAGTAATTGAGTTCAAAATCAATGTCATCATCTCATAATTATTCATGTTATGTAAATATTACTGCTGGTTGTGCATTAAATCTGTAAACAAATTATATGTATTTGGGTCAATAGATTATTGGTTACTCATAAATTCTGGTTTATCAACTTTTTAAGAATACTTTCCTCTATCATTGTTTCAAAATATCTGTTCATATATTGCCCCAGTAATTTTTATTGTTTTTAAAATTACATCTAATCTATCTATCTACCACCCAAAATTTGACCCAATTTCATATGTTACTTTAAAACATTTTCTGTTTTTGTGCTCAATTTCTTCATAATCCCTTTAGCCATTCCTGTGTGTGAAAGAAACAAACATCTATACATTAAGCCTTAGAAATATACACATTTATTGGTATGCCATATACAGTTGTTTTATATGAAGTTTTATAACATGTAGTTTTATATGAAAATTTTTGCTCAAAATCACAGATGCCATAGTGACTTATATACATTACCTAATTATTAATTTGTTTTTCTAGGTGAATTCAACCCTAAAAGGCCAATGCCTTGCGAAGCTGGCTGTGGCCTCGTCATCCCTAAAGACGAGCTCGCGGATCACAATTGCGTGAGAGAACTGAGAGCGCTCATCACCACACAGCAGGGCAAGCTGACCGAATTTCAGCAAGAACTGGCCGAACAGAGACTTGTTATTAATGAACATAAACGGGAACTGGCATTGTTAAAGGTAACTATAGAATATGTCATTAGCCTTATCCATAGATAGGAAAACCTGATACACACACTGATAGCAGTAGCAATATGCTCTTTTATTTCAGGATATCTTTGAGTTCCATCTAATTAACAATATGTGACATTATATCAATATTCCATACCTATTCTCTCTGTATATCCATCTGTCCATCCATTTTGATGCGGTTTTTTTAATAGATATGGTGACTCAAGAGGAAGGTTTTTATGTACTTATTATGTATACAATACATGCATAATATGTCACAGAAACACTGACAATTTTGGAGGTTTCTAATGTGATGTATAAATATAAGCATTGCACCCGGTGCGAAGTTAAACCCGGCTTAAGCGTGTCCCGCAGCCCCGCCACACGGCGCCGAAGCGTCCTCGGAACATCTAGGGGTTAAGTGTTAGTCGCTAGTTGAATATATAAATGTTGTTTACAATATGTGCCAGGAGTTCATGCGAGCGATGCGCGTGTCGAACCCCAGCATGCGGCTGGTGGCGGAGCAGATGGAGCGCGAGGAGGTGGCGCGCTGGGCGGCCTCCCTCGCCCGCGCGCGCGTCACGCGCTGGGGCGGCATGATCTCGACGCCAGATGACGTGCTGCAGGTGGTGTGTTATACCCATTTTGCCTTTATTAGTTCTTTTATTCATTTTAACCCTAGTTGACCCGACCTATTCTTCTGGGCAAGCATGCTCCATCCTAGGTTTCGGCAACGTCTTGTATGGACGGGTGGACTAAATGCAAGCCCATCTTTAATAAAATAAAACCTCCATATAAATAAAGAATAAAAAAGCCTTAGTTGACCCGACAGATGTTGTCCTGTCTAAACTATTAATCTTATTGAATTAGACGGAAGCGCGATTTTCCAACACACTTAATTTATAAGAACCATCTCCTGAAAATAACAAACACATCAAGAGTTATCGAAATTAGTCCAGCGTTCACTCGTGGATCACTCGCGATGCCATGACCAAGGGAAATAGGGATTCATTTTTATAGATATAGATATGGTATAGTAAAGTAGTACTTTTACTTATTCTGTGGTATCGAGGAGACTGGCGTGATAGTTTAATTCTAATTTTGATAGGTCTAAATAAAACTTATCTGATTTATAGCCGAGTGGCTATTATTATGATTAAAATGCGTATAATATTAACGAGATTTCACTATAACAGTGACAGGAAGAATACAGAATTACAGATGTTACAATTAATAGAACAAGATACTTGAAATTTTATAGTGCTATACAAGTAGAATATAAATTAATTGATTAGTTAAATACACCATACATTATATATATTTACACCAAATAATATTAAATTGCTAAGGTTCTATCAATTTAAAAAGTACCTGCAATAAAATCATGTTTTTTATATTATTGTTATCCTAATCAGCTTTGTAATTAACAATAAACGAACAGCCTGCTAAAACCACATATATTCTTGTCTAATGAAATTCATGGCCTATCATACACATAAAGCTATATGATTTTCAGATGATGATTAAAAGGAGCTTGTCCGAGTCAGGATGCCCCCCTCACATCATCGACGACCTAATGGAGAACTGTCACGAGAGACGGTGGCCCCCCGGACTATCCTCACTGGAAACCAGACAAAATAATAGAAGGTATACTTTTAGGATTTATATTTACTTTGTACTTAATAATTAGTGCTGATAGGATGACACGGTGGTGTATCTTAAATTATGACCCTGACTTTTAAGCCGTTGATTGTGTGTTCAAATCCCACCAAGGACAAACATTTGTATGAATGAATACATCTGTTTGTTTTGTGTCTGGATGTGTCCATATAAGTATAAATTTAAAAAGTAGGATATGTACCTAGTATCTACCATACCATAGCACAAATTCTGCTTAGTTTGGGATTGGTTGTGTGTAAAAATGTCCTAGAATATTTTTTTTTTTTAATTTATAATGATAGTTTTGTACAAACAAAAGCAGTGTTGTAAGCTTAATACTATTATTTTTCCACAGACTGTATGAAAAATATGTATGCAAAAGAGTGCCAGGCAAACAAGCAGTGCTCGTTCTACATTGTGACAACACACACGTCGACGAACATATGATGGTGGAGCCGGGACTTGTCATGATCTTCGCGCACGGCATCGAATAACCCGCGGACTCCCACTGCGTTACGGTGGACCAATAACGAACTTAGAACTCAGTGGCTTACCCGAACTAGACAAATCGTGTATGTCCGCCATTATAGTGTTGCCAACAAAAGAAGGCAACAGACCAATGATGTACAATTTATTGTTTGATACGAGTGTTGATAATGTATTTTAGGTGTGAAATTTACGTTCTGTTTTAGATATTCTATGAGAATTGGTTGATGTTGAAACATTCCGACTAAATGAAAATATTTACAAAAATCTTATTTGGTTGGTTCCATGATGTATTAAATTTTAGATAGTATGCCAGTAAAATAGATTTTAAATATAAGTTTTTTTATATTTGTACTTTAGTGATTGAGTGCTGTGTTATGTTTTAAAATAGTGTGTCATTTTTATATAAAGTGCTATTCACCTTACTTGATTGTTGAAAAATTGTTCCATTGTTCTATTGACTAGATTTCTGTATCTTTCCCTGATCTTACAATCGGCAATAAATTTTATATGTCCAAACTCAATCTTTAAATATAATCGAATTACATACTGAATCAATTTTATCATTGTTTTTTATTAATGCAACTGATTCAATGATCCTATTATGATGGGCCAGTTAACTCAGTTGGTCCCCCTCCACTTTTCATGTCGATTCCTGCTCATAACTTTAGTGTGCATAAATGAAGGTGAATGTATACACGTTTATGTGATACATACATTAGAATCGAATCGTATCACATAATAATTTCATACTATGAGTAGAAGCCCGACTTTAGGATGTTATTTCCTCATATATTAAATTAATTCTACGGTTAAAGTTTTAAGAGAGTAAACTATGAATAAGATTATTATGACCAAAAAGACCTATTATCCAGTAGTGACGGTATGCTGGCGTGATGTTTGATGATCAAAATATCATCAGGATCTTAAATTATTGATAATCGACTATTTACAGACAATCTGGCGATAGACGAGTCACATTGGTTGTGTTGCCATGCCAGTTATTATTATTTACATAAAAAAGTATTCTTTTGTTGGTTTCTGAACGAGTTTACTGAGCTTCCATCAACGTCAAAAAAAAATCAATGAATTAATGTCAAATTATTTTGTTTGTCATCGCATGTTGAAATTCTGAATTTATTTATTCACAAACAGTCCAGAGTATAGAAGTCGAATATGTCTGAAATGGATGTTACGGCGAGTGGGAGCGGTAGTGATTGCTCAAATGATTTACGTGAGTTTTTTTAAAGAGTATATTGTATTATTATGTAAACAAAACATGGTTATCCTACCGGCTGTTTATCAAATAATATTTACTTCGTCCTAGTGCTCCTTGACCGGGTGTTCCTGAGACTTGGAAATGCTGACTCCGATGAACAGCTCGAGAGTTGCCTTGGCCGGTTCTTGCCGCCTGTAATTCTGAAGTTGTCATCACCTCATGAACAGGTGTTGTACTATACCTTTAAATTAATAAAACCTTTAAATTAATAAACCACCAACTATAAAGGTCTTACTTATTGTTGTAATTTAGGAGAAGAGATAATAAAAATTGACATATTATTTTCTTGTCATTATGACCAGCAAATTAAACTGTATTTTTGCTACATCACTATAAAAATACATACCTCCATCATCATCTTACTTGACCTCCCCTTTAAAGATTCACAAAAACACACCATCATTGATTCCTAAATGTATGTACTTTAAATATATATATCATGAAATATCAAAACTTTAGGTGCGTACAAAAGTGATGGAACTTCTAGTCCATGTGAACAAGAGAGTCAAGTGCCGTGCAGATGTCCAGCTGCCCGTACAGACCCTGTTGCAACTGTATAAAGACCCAACATCCAATAGCTTCATTATTGTAAGTATAATTTACTTTTACACCAGTTTATTTTGAATGAGGAAAAGACACAAACATACTTAATTTAAACAACTATATTTATATTGCTGCACATCCTTACAACTGTCATTTATGGTTAGCATCAGATCATTCATTTGAATATATAGATTTTTATCTCTATAAATGATGTTAATAAGAATTTTTACCATTATCTTTTCAGAACTTCACTATTATTTACATTACTATGGGTTTTCCAAGACTACCCCGTGAGCAGCAGCTCAGTCTTGCCCCAATCCTTATTGAAGCCATTGGAAACAAGCCTCAGGGACATCAGGATGGGTAAGATAACCCACTTTTCAGACAAAATTTGATTGTGGAGATTTTATTGTATTTAAATGAGATGCTACATTTTAGCCTTACTTTTGGATGAGGCATAAAATGTTTACCTTTATAAATTAGTGTAAGTAAATATAGTAAATCAAAGATGTCTTACAAAATATTTTGTTGTTAATTTAGTTTTCTAAAGTTGTCAGGAAATGTATGTGCATGATATGTTTGTGAAACAGAAGACAAATTTCTCACCATGAAATTATTTTAGGATATTAATGCTAGTCATGCCTTTGCTGGGTCAAATAAAGGAGACAGATCTGAATCTGAAGGAGAAGCCCAAAGTCGCCAGTCTCATTCTCAAGTTTGCTACTGATGTATTGCTGCTGCCTTACAGGTTTGTGTTTGAATATTCTATATTTGCTTTTATTTTATGGTTTTTACATAATAAAAATTTGTGAGATTCAATGGACAATGGAGTTTGTATTTTTCTTTATCATTTGTCTACTCAATACATGCATTCTAAGTAACAATATTATATTTTTTTGGTCTTTCCAAGGATGGCAAGGCACTCCCAACCAAAAACTTGATTTTCCTCCTCTCTACATCAATTTTGTCTTTTGATGGAATATTTAAATTAAATAAAATTGTATCATAATTATTGATTGTTGTTTCAGAGCATTGCCAAATGCTGGTGAGAGTGATTTCCAAGTGCCACCAGGAATGAGCATGAGGACATACAAGCGCATTGTGGACAAGAACCAACTGAATCCTAATCAATTGGAAGAGGTAAGCAAAAATATGTCTGGGGTCATTAAAAATAATAAAGTGAATTAATATTATATGCATGATGTTTTCAATGTACTATTGCCTATAAGTATATATTTTTTTCAGATGAAACTATCCATAGTGAACTTCATAAGTAAGGATATTTTCAATCAAAACGATATTTTGCTGACGCTGATCGTCGCTGCGGCAGACTCGCGGTTCAGTGTCGCCAACCACGCTAACAGTCCACTTATAAGGGTTAACAGGTATTTATCATTTATAACATTAAAATGTATATTCAGACAATCCATTCAGTTGAAGCATATCCAAAATTAATTTTAATATTTTGTATATAATTTAAACATTAATTAAATATTGTGGTAATTTTTCACGCACTGTAAATATGATTCCAAACCAAGCAGAACTTTTCATTTTGTAACTACATAGGTAATATACTACTTTTAAATACATACTTATATAGATAATTGCATCTAGACTAGAAAACAAATGGACAATGTCATGCCCGTAAATGTTTGTTCCGGGTGGGATTCGAATCCGGTGGCTTGAATGCCAGGGTCACTAACCACAAAGGCAACCGGCAACCAATAAACATATGTTGACAAATATTGTTACAGCTCCGTGGATTGGTCGCAGCCTGCAGTTGTAGCGCCTTTATACCACCTTTATTTGGGTACCTGGGGTGGTTTGAGAGTGCCTCCAGATGAACGCAAGGTAACAAGTATTTGAATCTTAGATACAGTTTTATGCGAATGTTAATGTTTGATCCACATATCTTCATGCACTCATAGTCAAAGAATGTAAAATAGCAAACTAGTTATTAATAGGACAATAAAAGCGTGACAATCTAGGTTATTCTCACAGTTTTCATGTGTTATAAAAAATAGGATGTTATAATTTATTTATTCCGAAACACCGTTCTTTTGTGATCAATCCAGAATTAAATTTTGAGATGCCATTTTTTGTATAAAAATTGTTAAAGGATGTGGGTCATTGACCTTTCAAACAAATTAAATTTGTAAAAGTGTATAATACTTAAGATAAGTAACTTTTCAGGTACCAGCATGTACAAGACTGCGACTGAAACTGATCCAGTATTTGAACAAGGCGACGGGACCGGCTATTATGTTCCCCCATTGCGTACAGGTAAACACTTATTTATAAAATACTAGCTGCCGCCCCGCGGTTTCACCTGCGTAGTTCCCGTTCCCGTGACCGCAGTGGTATCAAAAATAGATAGTAGCCGATTCTCAGACCTACTGAATATGCATATAAAATTTCATAAAAATCGGTCAAGCCGTTTCGGAGGAGTATGGTAACTAACATTGTGACACGAGAATTTTATATATAAGATTGTGATCCTTAACATGACTGTATTAAGGTGCATATTAATTACACTATTCCCTCGATTGTTTCCCTCGATTTTGGTTATTCAATTTGAACCTTGTTTATTAGCATTAAATATTGTATTTGCTTGCAGGTCGTGTTTTCTTCACTATTCGATCCCAACACAAATTCACGGCTGCGCAATATGGCGCTAATGTTTTTGCTTAACGTCATAAATGGGTGAGTTTTTTTATTAAAATTATATGTCATTTATTATTGTCGTTGTTGATTTCAAATGATCTTTGTATGCATTCTTAAATAATAAAATAGATACATAATTGACATAAAAAGGAGTTAAACAATACTTACGTCGCCCAACGGCGTAACTCGCACCTAACTGAAGGGATGAAAAGTTCACTCCACATTACCAAAATGGTTATATTTTTTCTAAATACTGTGTAACATGAAAATGCTTTCAGCAGTTAGGGAGCTAAATTATATCTAACATATTTTTATGAAAGTATATTGATTATGAAGAGTTGATTCAAGCATTTGCCATGTGTGAGATGCATTATCTTTTGTCTTGCTTACACGTACCTATATACTTATCAGTGTATTTTTTTCAGTGGTGAAGAGACCCAATTGAAGCAGGTATCAACAGTGTTCCTACAGGGTCTGTTGAAGATTGTAAGGTCTGAAGAACATGTGGAACACCAACCTAAAGCTTTGATGTGTTTAGGTATGTATCATTAATTTTATTTTATATGTGTATTCCTTAATAAAGAGCCTGTAGCTCTCACTATTTGACAGATAGATGATACTACATCTAAATTGGTCATATATAGATTGACCAGCCGGCTTTGTGGTTAACAATCTTGACTTTCATGCCCCTGGTAGATTAAATTAGTAACCACGATAAGCATTGTCTGCTTAAGTCGAGTGTAAATATACATAAGTATGTATTTAAGAGTTATGTCTAAGTATATCGGCTATCTGGTTACTATAGTCCAGAAAAAAAATCCAGGATAATTCTCTAGCTATATTGTATCTACATAATCTATTTTTCATTTAACTCAACATATACTTTTGATGTTAAAACTGGTATTTTATTTCCAGAACGTCTTTTTTTTTGTTTGTCCGCTATCAGCAATCTGCATGTTTACAAACAAATACAATTTCGATTATTATTGGTTAAATAATATAATTATTGGTAATTTATCAGGTCGTATGGCAATGAAGGTTTCAGACTGCATTGTCAATCAGTTTGCTCTGCTCGAGGAGCTGGTCAAGAGAATCCCTGAGGCCACTCCCGAGATGAAGACGGCGATACGAGACGCGCTTCTGGAGATGGCTGTCGCATATAAAATCAAAGCTGATGGTATGTGTATAGATAAATTATTATCAAATTAAAAGTATAATAATTCCGGTGGAACTTCATAAGGGTATGAAGATATAAATAGCAGCTTGTGCTAGATTAAGTCTCGTAAAAATGGCTCTGTCTACAAGATATAAAAGTTGTATTATATACTAGTGGCTCCCCGCGCTTTCACCCGCGTACCCGGGAGATCTTCCATTTTCCCGGGATAAAAAATAGCTTATGTCCTTTCTCAGGCTGTCGACTATATGTGTGCCAAATTTACTTAAATTGGTTAGGTAGTTTTAGCTATACATTAAAATTGCACGCAAATAAAACATCCTGTGATTTATGGACGGCCCCTTTATGTTTAGTTTTATATTGTTTTGTGACCGTGTGAGGCCGGGGTGGGTCGCTAGTAATAATTATTTGATTGCTGTTACTGTAGAGAATCTTCAAGCTAAAGCGGCAGCCGCCTCACAAGCAGCAGGCTCGTCGCAATCCGCCAAGATGGACGTGGACGAGGCACAAGACAAACTGAGCCCCTTCGACGAACCCCAAGCACTAGCGTTGTTTGCTTTACTTGATCAGTAAGTACATATTACATATAAGTAAATATACAGATTTTAGTGTATTTTTGTCATTATAAATATTCCTATTTAAGTAAATTCAGTCATTATGCATGTCATACGTTTTAATAATAATAATAAAATGTCATAATTATGTTAATGGGGTAAAAAGTAGTCTATGTGCTACTCCAGAACGTATTTTAACATAATTAGTTTAAGTTGGCCGTGTACTAAGAATGAAATGATTTATATTTATTACAAGAACGAAAAAAAGATTTAACGTTGACTCCACTCATTTCGAAAGGTTCCTCTTGCTGAAAAGCGCCGACAATAAACTCAGAAATTCTTAATAAACAATTTCTTTTACCATAACAACAGCAATGCAACCAGCCTTCTGGGCACCTTACCCACAGGCAGCGACCTAAGCTCCATTTTTTTTTTATAAAATGGAGCTTAGGAAAATATGTAACGACTTAGGTATTTTCCTTTATTCCCTTTCACTTTTCTAGCCTACCAGATAATTTTTTAATTACCTATATAATGTTAATATATTTCTCTAGTTTTATGTAGTAAAAAAATATATTTTACCATAATATTTGTCCTGCTAAAATGTTCCAGATTATTATTTGTTCATTACCTATTAAGAGACACAACAATACCAGCTATAATATAGTTCACTTGTAAAATTTTGTTTATCAGCTTACATATGAATAAATATACAGGTATTATATTATTTTTTTATTCGACAGTTACATGCACAGCGACGAGCCAATGATCCGGTACATAGCGATGCGGTACGCCGCCGCCGTGTTCCCGCAGGACTATGTGCCTTCCAGGTACCTGCTACTGATGGCCAGCGGGGACAGGTAATAACTATATTATTTATTAATTTACTCTCATAAAGTATGGATCAGAATCTCAATTGAGACGTAGTTGAAGGTAAAAGAGAGAATAGAAAGTAAGGAATCTTATTTATAGATGGGCCTGGTGGATTAGTTGCCATAACATTCACATAAAAGAATTGACACAAAAACTTTTTTGGTCACTTATTTAGTATGAGGAAAATAAATAACATACATAAGTTTTTTTAAGAGCGCTTTGCTAGTAATAGCTATGATGTTCATCGTCAAACGATAGTTATTTTAACATTTAGGTATAGAAGTACAATTTTTTCTCGTAATTTCATACACTTATGTTTCCCAGTCAAGATGAGGTGTCAACAGAAGCACTCAAATGCCTTTACGGCACATCACGCCCATCAGAAATTGAGGATGTCGTCAATAACGTATCGAGGAAAGAGACAACAGTAGTCAACATAGACGAGGATACCTCTAAGAAAGACAAGGACACAACACAGGAGACTGAATTAATAGTGCCAAAGTTCAAAGATGTTGTTAATTACATTTGGGAACAGATACAAAAGAGGAAGAAGGGCTCGAATGCGAAACATAGGTTCGTGATCAATAACCAAGTGTTACAGTTTCATCCTTTGACTTATCAGGAGGTAAATATTATTTTAATGAAATACATTATATGATTTTTGACGTCATCCTAAGTTTTATAGCTAGATCTTTTTTAATCCACATTTTAAACTGGCGTAGGTTCTAAATGTTGTCTTTATGCTATTCATAGCATTTACTGACAAAGAAGAGTAAATTCGTAAAATTACTGCTGCATTATAAACATTGTAAATCCCAAATGATTTAATGTTTGAATTTTTGCTTTGTCTCGAATTACTGAGTTGTTTACTTCAATATTGTATAACTTCCCCAGATTTTGAGGTATTTGCGGATGTGTTTGAACAGGGATGCCAATCTTAAAGACTGTTCCAATCACCCAAATCCAACGTCGCCACTGCTCGCCAAATATTTCTACGAAAATCTACTAGACACGGAAGTTCTTGAGAGATACCTCACTATGATTACTTCACTGCTCAATGCAAGTCCTGGTAAAGTATTTTTAAGATATACTTGTTATACTTTTTTTTTTTACCAAACTTCTACCACATATACCTATTTAGACGATATTTTTCTTAAAAAAAAGTTTCATGAAACTGCGTAAAGTTCAAGTAAAATCCTACATTTTTACCACAGATATAAAATAATCTTGAATTGTGCAAATGTTCTTTAAGTCTACATACTATTTCGACCTGAAAATTCTAACTCACACTTGTTTTCCAGATGTAATGTCCCTAACATGTTTTTTGGACATAGTGGGTTGTGTGCCAGAAAAAATGGCAGCCAAATACACAAGCCTCTTACCGTTCCTACGAAACCTCTTCACGACCAGTACCAAGGAAGACATCAGAGATAACGCCGCGATAATTTACGCGATCATTACGATACATACTAGCGAGAAATCGGCGATAGATAAGGAGATCAAAGAGTTCGTGGTACAGGGTGGGGGGAATAAGAACTTGGAGAGTCAATGCGGTTATATATCGGCGTTTGCTAATATGTGTGAGCGGTGTATTGCTACGTCAAAGAGAGGAAAGTTTGGCGGTAAAGGTTTTAATGCTGCGAATTGGGAGCCGTACCAAGAGGCTGCGCTGTGTTTAGGTAAGATATACATGCTAATAATTTGGTTTTTTTAATTTGGTTGCTAGATTTGTGAGTTATAAATAAAAGGTCAAGGTTTTCATGGTCCATTGTATTAACATTCTGTTTGTCCATTTAACATTATGTAATAGTCAAGCAATTTTGTACCTAAAATGCATATGTCTTTGGTAATTAATTTCTGTTTACTCTTTTATTTCATTAAAATTGGCATCACATTAAATGTCACTGTATCTAATTAAAAGTCAATGCATTGTACTTTCAGAGTAGTTTAGATAAATTAAAACACTGATATTCTAACAAATACAGTAGGAAATCACATCTGTAACATAATCCGACATTAATTTACAGCAAACTTCCTTATAAGTCCACAAACACTCCTTGTGTCGACATCCTGCTCAGCCATATCATTAGTAGCGCGTTGCGGCGGCCTCCCCCTCCCCAATTCATCACAAAAGCAAGAACAGCTCATAAAGTCAGACAATCCATTCAACATCAATAAGAGCGAGACGGCAATAGACTGTGACGTCACCACCAAGTTCACCGTAGCTGATAGGCTGTTCAAAATAGTTGGTAATGCGAAACTACCCTCGAAAGTTAAGGAAAGGTCGTTGTATACGCTCGGCTTGTTGTGCTGTGGAGAAAGGTTTCCTTATGCAAAGCAGATTGTTATGGGCTTCCTGCAGATGGCTAAAGATGTGAGTATATTTCTTTTATAAATGCCTAGTATGTAATCCAATAATTTTAGTTAGGCCTTCATACAACAACTCATGAAAGTGTCTTGGTGGTAAATGGTAACAAGAAAACTTATTTTTGTCATTATGTATCTACATATTAGTTAAAATTTAGTTTCCTTAAAAGTGGTTCATACTTGAACAAATAATTAAATAATCAGACTATATCATTTATTTTCAGAGCAAAGAATTTGAAATACACTTACAAATAGGTGAATCATTAGTGTTATGCGTAGAGGGCGTCAACTCAAACGAAAACAGGGATCTATGGACTGAACTACCCAAAGAGGTAACATAAACTAAAAAACAATAATAACTTAATTTAATTTAGAAAAAATACAAGAATTGAATTATATTAAGATCCGATGATTTTGTGTCATTATTCTTATATAATGTTTTTATATTTTGACAAACAGGGACGAGATAAAATAAAGAGCACAGATGCGCTGAAGGAAAATGATGAGTTACTCGAATGGTTGTTGCAAGAATTGTTTAAGATTGGAAAACACCCGCATCCACATTCCAGACAGGTGTGTATTTATTTAAACTGATATGCAATCTAATGTAGATGAAATGGTATTTATTTTTGGCTCAAGAGAAATTCTAGTTTTATGAATACTAGGGATGCTTCCATCAACTGCTCATATACGTCTCCACCGAGGAGCTCGAGCCTCCCCTGACATCGAGGGGGTTTAGGCCATAGTCCACCACACGGGCCTAGTGCGGATTGGCGGACTTCACATGCCTTTAATTGTGACATCTCAGGCATGCAGGTTTCCTCACGATGTTTTCCTTCACCGAAAGCCAGTGGTGTGAATCCGTACGTAAGATTTTATAAACTCAGAGGTACGGGCCAGGGATTTGAACCGGCACCCTCATGATCGTGAGTCGGTGCGTTCCCAACTGAGCCACCACGGCACACAGGGATGCTTACTAAGATTTAATATCCTGATGATTTTATTCGATTCATATATGTATAATTGTGTTTTTACTCAGGCAACAAGTATTTGGTTGCTGGCGCTGTTGAAAAATTGCTCCGAGCGGGAACCAATCAAGAATAAATTGAATATTCTTCAAAATGTATTTATGGATTTCCTATCGGAAAATAGCGGTACGTAATGTATATATACTAGTAATATTAAATTTCGGGTTTGAGTACGACAACAAATACCGTAACACGAGATTTTTATATACCTACTAGATTAGAAACCTCTATAAGTCTATATAGTTGGCTCTACTTTACTCAGTCTTGGAGTATTGTTGTCCAGTTTATAGTTGTACATTTTGGCATATATTTATACCCTAGCTGACCCTCACGCAACTTCGTTGGCATCACGTTCCCCGTTTTTGCAGCGTTTTTCATTGATACTCCTTTTCTATTGATTGTAGCATAATGTTAAATAGCCACGATGAAAATGAAAATGAAAAATGTTTTTTATTCAATTAGGCCTTTACAGACACTTAAGAATAGTCAAAATCTAACGCTCGGTTCGGAAGGTTGGTTTTGCTGAGAAGAGCCGGCAATAAACTCAGCAATTACTCTTTTCAAAACAAACTTAGATTTATTTACATTTCTAGGAATTAGTTTCACTGACAATATTTGGGTGTTGGGGAATGACTTAAAATAAAATAATTTAAAGTGAAAGTTTACAAAAATAATAATAGCAAACTTAAGCAGACCAGCCCCCACAAGCAGCACCTGTTCACAAGCATGACGCATGTGGCAGCCATCGCCCTCTTCGCCATATTTTAGGGAAGTGAGCGACCCGTCACACGATGCCGCCGCAAGCAAAGACTTTTAAGTGAGCATGACTAACCCAAGCTTGCAACAAACCACAAATATAATAAACCACAAATGAATGAACAAAACACACACCCCCAATGTTATCATAAATACTAAAATCAATGCTATCGATCATTGATAAATGCTATCCAATTGAACTAGTAGTTCCTGCGTTCAAACAGACAAAAAAACTTTTCAGCTTCATAATATTAGTATAGATACATTTTATATATTCCTCAAACAGAAATAGTTCAGGACGTAGCAAGCAAGGGGCTAAGTCTCGTGTACCAGAATTCCGACGAGTCCCAGAAGCAGGCGCTGGTCGCCGAGATCATAGAACAGTTGACGAGCGGCAAGCGGTCCGTTGCTCAGGTCACCGAAGATACTAAGATATTCGAGGAGGGGCAGCTGGGAACTGCTCCAACTGGGTAAATTGATGATAATTACTTTTTTTGCTGTTTTTGTGCTTTTTTTGACTTCTTAAAAACTTTGGATTTTTTTTTAATTTATAGCTAAACAGTAAATGGCCTAAAAAATCTCTTTGAGGGTTGTGGAGGCTTAAGATTTTTTTTGTATTTGTATTTGGTTAGCTGAACAATTGCTAGTTTTTAATGAAAATAAAAGTTCTAGAAAAAAAAAATGTGGAGATACTTTCTTGTTTAGGACTCGACAAGGAGGAGATGCAGCGGAATTATCTACTAAATATATTTTTCTCTTTTGTAGTATTTTTATTATGATTAAATAGTAGCTTGTTTCCGCTATAAATATAGCCTTAATTTTCATCAGTATTTTTGAGTTCTTTTCAACATTCTCTATGATTCTTAGACATTCAAACATTACCTAAGAATATAGTGTAGATAATTTACTAATTGTGTTATATTTACAACAATTATAGAGGCAATCTATCAACTTATAAGGAGCTGTGCTCTCTAGCATCGGATCTGAACCAACCGGACTTGTTATATAAGTTCATGCATCTAGCTCATCACAACTCCATGTGGAATTCAAAGAAAGGTAAGATTTTTTCTGTTTTTGTCTCTCTTCCCTCGATCAATTTCATATCCTGTGATATTATTCACACATTTCGAATCTGATTCCAAACTAAGCAAAACTTGTACTATAGTAGTACTGCTAAAATATATACTTATTTACTTCCAGACACATACATATTATGCATAGAAATATTTGTCTTAGTTGGCATTCGAACCCACGACCGGTGGCTTAAAAGTCAGGGTCACTAATTAACAAAGCCGTCAATAAATTATTTTTATATTATATTTCCATCAGGTGCTGCATTTGGCTTCCACTCAATAGCCCTCCAAGCCGGTGCCCAACTGGCTGATCACTTGCCTAAGATCGTCCCGCGACTCTACCGGTACAGGTTCGATCCCACGCCGCGCATACAGAACTCCATGTCGAGTATATGGCATGCATTGGTACCTAACACTCAAGCTACTGTAAGTTGATATCATATAATGATATGTATCTTTCTACATTAATATATCTTTACATAGAATATGTTGCTTAGAACCCTGCACTTTTTTACCTCTAAAAGAATACTGTTTTAATGAATTCACACTATTTACAGACAGTTACAGAAAATAAATAACAATATTTATTATGCTATGTTAAGTGTTCATTAATTAGTTTAAAATTAGATAAATTATCTTCATATATTTTTACAGGTCCAAAAGTATCACAAGGAGATTTTAGACGATTTGGTTGCAAATTTGACGTCAGGTCAATGGCGGGTCAGAATGTCATGTTGCAATGCTTTAGCTGATTTATTACGGTAAATATTACATACAAACTCACACACATACATAGACTTGTATTATAACTGTTATATATATATTTTTTATCCAGCTCTTTACATGCGATATTTTGAGTCACACAGAAATAATCTATTTCATGTATTTACTTACTAATTAGTTACTGTCCCGTGGTTTCACTTACGTTTCCGGGAGATAGACTCAATACTCGGGAAGTGCAGTTTTATATCAGTGAAGGATTTTTCAGAATTGGATAATTTCAAAGATAAACTTTTTATTTTATACCATAAATTTGTCAAACAGGCATACGGTCCCACCTGATGAGAAGCGGTTACGCGTTGCCGACCCTGTAAAAATCTCTTTACTCCCTTCTTGAAGAACCCCATGCAACTATAAACAAACTTACGCTTTTATAATATTAGTATAGATGTATAATTTCATGTACAGTGGTGCACAGAATCTCCACGTGTCCCTACATCAGTTGCCGACAATATGGACGCAGTTGTTCCGAGTTATGGACGATGTACACGAAGGCACCAGACAAGCGGCTACTAATACTGCTACAGTACTGTCTAAGGTTAGTCCCTTTATGATTACAGGTATAAAAATATATGTATCTATAAGACCATAACTAAAACCGTTGTAAGATAGTTATCATATCGATACCTTAATTTGCAAACCTAATAACTCCACTTTTTTTATAATTTCATTTTGATACCGGCAGAATCTATTAGAGATATAAATCATAACTAAACTTGTGCGCGAATACTCAGCCAACTTATGATGTGTATACTAAATAGAATGTTACCTTTCACTTATTTATTATTGTCAGATCATAATACTTTGACGTATATCCCATAATTTATTTACATTAGTATCATATAGAGAAAAGAAAAGGTTTTTTATATGTTTGTATGAAGGATAGGATTTTTTGTGCGTTTATATTGAAAAGCTTCCGAAAGTACTGGATCTATCTGAATAATTCTTTCATCACTGGAAAAACATTATCAGGGAGTAACATAGACTATATTTAATCCTCGTATTTCTACGGGGTTCACCCCCGTGTGGCGAAAGCTAGTAACGATACAAAATTGATTTAAAACTAAACATTAACCAAGTGTTGTTTTTCAGTTATGCATACGTGCGTCTGATGTGAGTCAAGGCAAAGATGGTAAGGAGATAGTGTCTGTGATTCTCCCAGTATTATTGGACACGGGCATCACGAATCTGGTGAAGGAAGTCAGGAGCGTAAGGTAAATATTAGTAGTATGTAGTTTTCTAATTCCAACAAGGGGAGTTTTATAGGTTACTAGTGGCTACCCGCGGTTTCAACCGCGTTCCCGGGAGATCTTCCATTTTCTCAGGATAAAAAGAAGCCTATGTCCTTTCTCAGGCTCTAGACTATCTGTGTACCATATTTCATTTAAATCAGTTCAGTAATTTTAGCGTGAAAGCGATACGGACAATAGACATACAGAGTTGCTTTCACATTTATAATATTAGCATAGACTAAGTGTCAGTCTATGTATGAATTAGTGCGTGTATTTCATAATGTTCATATGAATAACATAGTTATTAGAGACCATTATGAAATTTCAGAATTATAAATTAAATCAAATCTCACAAACAAGATAATCTCGCTTAATTGATAATAATATATTATACCTAATTTCAGCTTACAAACTGTATCAAAACTGGTGTCAGCAGCCGGTGACAGTCTAAAACCGTTCTTAGCGAAGTTGATTCCTGCACTAGTGGGCGCCGCGGGTGAACTCGAGTCGGCTAAACTCTCGTATTTGAGTACCGCACTCACCGACACCGGGACTAGGGAGATGTTGGACGACATGAGGGCCAACGCCGCGAAGCAACACTATACCACTGATACTGTTGTTAAGGTAACATATATGACAATAGTGTCTACTCCGCGGGTTCTCCCGCGTACCCGGGAGATCTTCAATTTTCCCGGGATAAAAAGTAGCCTATGTCCTTTCTCAGGCTTTAGACTAACCGTGTACCTAATGTCATTGCAATCGGATTAGTAGTTTTTGCGTGAAAGTGAGACAGACAGACAGAGCTACTTTTGCATTTATAATATTAGTATTGATATAATATGTACGTTAGTTACATTTAATGACAATTTAATGAAACGTTAATTATGTAGTTACATATATCGTTGGACAAATCCATCTAAAAGATGATATTAATCAACCAAACTACACAAAATTAAAAATGTATCTGTTAGAGTTATAATGTGGCTGACTCTACCTATACTTCTCTTTGATATCAGTTTACTGATTTTTCTCTATAAACAAAAAGAAATATAATACTTTATCAAATTACTACAGGATTATAACACATGTATAACATTTCAGTGTATGCCATACATCGATATAGAAGTGATGAAGGAAACCCTACCAAAGATTCTTGAGTTGACCAAATCACCACAGTTGGGTACCAAAGTTGCCTGTTGCCATTTCATAGTGTTAGCGGCGCATTACTTAAGGGCGGAGCTTGAACCGGTCGCCGGGAAGATAATGTCAAATCTCTTAAACGGTACCTTTGATAGAAACTCTACTGTCAGAAAGAATTATGCTGAAGCTTTGGGACAAGTTTCCGCTTATGCTAAGGTGAGATTTTAATGTTTTTTTAGGTGTTTCTTTCTGTTGTTGAATGAGGAGTATTGTCTTTCATTTTAGGAGTGAACAACCTAAGTGAGTAACCTAAGTATGTTGGATTTCTTGTATAATTATATCCTCCCGTCAAAAAAATATGTAACTATAGTACCTAAAGGTACACGTGAAATCAGTTTCAATGTCATTAACTTTAAATTTTGTGTTTAATTTTCAAATAGTATTAATTTTTATATCTGTAAACTCAAATAAAAAATAGTTAAAATAGTAGGAGGGTCAGTGTGTTCATTACAATTTTTAATATGTATACTCTTATCATCAAACAAACCATATAATTCTTCCAGTACCAATCGGCAGAGAAACTGATGAAAAAGCTGGTAACACTGTACGAGACGAAGGAGGACGACATGTCTCGGTCGGCCATCGCGCTCACACTCAAGGCGATCGCCAAAGCCAAGATAGAGCACATCAAAGACAACGAGACTGTGCTGGCGCCCATGGTGTTCTTGGCTATGCACGCACCGAAAGACGATGGTAAATTAACCCTTATTTATTTAGTTTATCACAAATATAAAGTATCTAAACAATATAATATAGTTAGCCCGAGAGTTTTTTTACCGGACAAATGCATTCCCATGTTTACACGACAGCGTTTTAAAAACGCGACGCTTTTTATCGAGCGGTGTTGCATTTTCAACTTTGGGCGTCGGAAATAGAGCATATTATGGTACTTGGGAATGCAGTTGAAAAAACTCTCGTGCGAATGAAGGCTAAGTATTTGTATATATGTCAGATGTATCTGGCCAATTAAGTTTAAAAACACTTATGCGGAATCAATTATGCTGAAATTTTAATTAGAATTATTACAAAATAGATAATAGTATAGATAAAAAAAACCCATACCTTAATATGTGATGTATTGTACTTATTTATAAATTGTTGTTTAAATTGTTACATAAAAATCCAAGTATCAATTTAAAATACGATTAAAAATTTAATTTTAATTCATAATATTTTTCAGATTCGTCAACAGTGGAGATGTTTGAAGAGATATGGACGGACATAAGTCCGGGGCGTGAAAGCGGCATCAAGAAACACTTGCCGGTTATTAGGGTCGAAATAGAGAAAGCTCTTAACTCTAGCAGTTGGACTAAGAAAGTACAGGTAGTTATCATTATTTATCTACTATTCGAATAGTTCTAGTTTTTTCTACAAAAAGTATTATTGCCTTCTTTATTTATTGAAGAACTAGCTGCCCCCGCGCGGTTTTACCCGCGTAGTTCCCGTTCCCGTGGGAATACAGGGATAAAATATAGCCTATGTTACTCGGGGATAATGTAGCTTTCAAAAGGTGAAAGAATTTTTGAAATCGGTCCAGTAGTTTCGGAGCCTATTCATTACAAACAAACAAACAAACAAACAAACAAATCTTTCCTCTTTATAATATTAGTATAGATAGTACAAATCTTCATTTTTTATGATTCCTTAGCCATTTTTTTGCCTCTTTTAAAGTTCCAATAATCGGGCATTAACACTATTTTGAAGCTAAAATATTTTCAATTGAAATCTTAAGACATTAATCAGGTACCAATAAGTTTGCTGAAAGTGGTTGTAATAAGTGATTGGAGAAAAGCTCAAAAGTATAAGTAAAATATTCACCAAAAGATACGATAAATGTTAATACAAAAAGTTGGTTTTTAATGACGACACCAAAATTTTATGATGGTAATCTAATTTAAACCTTTTTATCACGTTTATAAGGGTGCAAATGCAATAAAGACGATATGCAAAGACCTATCGGCTGGACTAGGCGACCAGCGGGAACAGTTAATTCGTGCGCTGCTCGCCGCCGTCCACGGGAAGACGTTCGATGGGAAACAACACGTTATTGAGGCTTTGGCTGAGATGTGCGCGTGAGTACAACATTGCATTATTTTTAGACTGTTATAGTATAGATTTTATATCATTAGAGGGTTTTTTCTTTAGACTGTAAGGGGATGTTAAATAAAGTTGTTTATTTAAATATTTACTAGCTGCCGCCCGCGGTTTCACCCACTTAGTTTCCGTTCCCGTGATCACAGGATCACATACAGTATGCATATAAAATTTCATAAAAATCGTTCAAGCCGTTTCGTGGGAGTATGGTAGCTAATATTGTGACACGAGAATTTTATATATAAGATTATTAGAAAATTTATCATTATAGTAAGAGAGATATAATTTTACCGATATAAAAATATTTCTATTTATTTATGTTACGTCCAGTGTAAAAGAGGGCGAGTCTCCAGTATCTCCAACACTAACGGCGGAGTGTCTCAACGCACTGGTGACGGAAGCTCGCAAGCAGGAGGCGGGATACAAGCGCCGCGCCGTGGCTGCGCTCGGGGACGCGCTGGCGGCTACACGCGCCGACCGCTTCCACCAGGTCTATGATATCGTCAAACCTATACTGTCCAAGGTTAGTTGGTCAAGGTTTATACTGTTTAAGATCAGTTGATCAATGTTTGAAAGCTTATCTTATTAAAGTGTGGTTGCTGAACAAAAATAAATATACTGGGACATTTTCCTACCCACAAAACCAACTGGCTTTTAATGCTTGAAAGCAAATCATCTTTTAGTAAGATAACTTACTAAAGTGCGGTCGTTGAACAGAAATAATTCTCTCTCCTGCTCTTGCCTGCCTGCATTATATTCCGTTTCGCTCGCACGGATGCATCGACCGCCTTAAGTTTACTGTGACAATAGGTTTTCTTGTGTACGTGATTTTTAATCGGCCTCGAGTTAATGAAATAAATTCTACGCACTTAAAAAACACAAAAATGTTTGTGAACTCTGGCGTTAGACAAAGAGGTCTTTGAAGTTGCTTTCACGTTTTTATCTATACGAAAGCTCATGCTTAGTTTTCTTATAATAATAATTAATTACATGTGTTTTTCTAGGACGAGCACTCATTGAGCAAAGATTCCGATGAAGAAGACAACGAGGGCGCGAGGCAGCGGCGGGAACAGCTGACTGCCTTGAAGGAGGCCGCTTATGAACTGCTCGGGAAAGCGTGGCCTACAGATCCTGATACTCAAGGTACTGCTATTAAGTTTCACAAATAACTTCGTCTCTTTCTGAAGTATGTCTCTCTTTGCCAAATGCTGTTGAAAAGGTATATTACATTAGCTACTGTCAGTCATCTCGAGGGTAACCAGTCTTCGCCAAGCTGGTCTAATTTGGCATTCGTTCAGATGTTCCATTCAGTTGGAAGCACCCTAGTCATATGTTGATACAGTAACGTTGAGATTGAACCTTATTTACTCGTGTTTCGGTTTCAGTAGTAACTAAGTGTTGTTTGACCTTAACGTGTCTGATGAAAAATGTGACTAGCGACTTGAAGATGTTAGATAAAAACATGAGGATTATTAAAGACTAGCTCCCGCCCCGCGGTTTCACCCGCGTAGTTCCCTTTCCAGGGATACATTTATACTCTATAACCTTCCTTGATAAATGGGCTATCTAACACTAAAATATTTTTTCAAATCGGACCTGTAGGTCCTGAGATTCAAGCAAGCAAACAAACTCTTCAGCTTTATAATATTAGTTTGCATATATGACTAAAAATTTGGTTACTAAAACATGATAATATTTACAGAAAAATACCAAGACCTATTCTTCGAGCATTGTTCACAATCGTATCCATCGAGCTCGCGATCGACACAACTCGCTATACTGACGTCCATCGCTCGAGTACTAGAGCGCCTCGCGGTGCTGAGTAACGTTGGGGAACCGATGGAGACGGACAACATGGCCGCTTCGAATAAGGACAAGTCGATATGTAATGTCACCACACACGTATTGGCTGTTGTGGATTACACGCTCAGTAAGTAATTTGTGTTGTTAATTTGTATATGGTGTAGAGTAACTATCGCATTATGGAAAAACCGCTCTGGTTGCAAAATAGACCTAAACTGAATTTGACATTTTCAAGATAAAATGTAAAGTGGCGGAAAAAGGAGGCCTATGCCCAGCAGCGCGTAATTACGGCCTGATTAGATAGTTCGGCGGTCTGCTATATATTTTTTTCTTATATATTGAGAATCTGTCAATAAAAATCTGAAAATGTCTGTGTAATAAAAAGTAGTTGACAAAATGAAAAACATACTTTGGGACCAAATAAAGTGCACCCAAAGGAATGATCCAGAATGCTGCAATGAGAGCTATGAAACATTTATTTTATTCATTGACAAAATAAAAATCTGCAAATAATTTTATTTGCAGAAAACAGCAACCAAGTGAGGCACAGACGGGACGCTCTCAATATCATGGAAATACTAATAAAACAACTAAAAGGTAAGCGCAGTTTTATACCAATGAAATTAATGCGATTGTAAATTGACTTGTTAAACTTAACATCGCAAAGGAAAGGATATTTTGGATATGCGAGGGAAGCAGTGGTCCGGAACTTGTATATAAAACTAATAATAATGTACTTTTTAAATGCTATCACGACTTATAATAATTATCGTGACCAAATTATAGGCTACACGTTTTAACAAAATATGTTTTTTCAGATCTCAACAAAACGGACGAGTTAACCAAATTGAAAACAATCTACCAGACATATGCACAAGACCTGTCGAAGGATTCGTCACACGAAATCAGAACTAAAGTAGATAACATTAAGGTTCACTTTAAGTAATGTAATAATCAGTATTTATTTCTATATACCATTTACACTTGTAATAAACAGTGACATGAATAAATAGTCTGAGTTTAATTATTATGCCTTACATTTAGTATGTAACTTAAGTGCTCTCACACATAGATTAACTTAACTTCTTCATTAAGTAGAGTTAAATCTGATCAATAAATAATTATCCTGGGTAATTTTACACGGCCAATGCGATTCCACGCAGCTCAAAGCAGTTTGTGCCATGGTAACGAGATAGCTAATATGCTACATATAGTACTTGTTATACATACGTATATGTACTCATAGTAGTTATTTACACATCTAGACACAGAACAAACAGATTTCCATACAAATGTTAATTCTGGGTGGGATTCGTACCCACGACCGGCGGCTTGAAAGTCACACTTGTAGGGAGGGTCACTAACCACAAAGCCAACTAACTGGTCTGTCTAGTATACATATATTTGGTTTCGCTGAAAGCTGGGTAGTGGTAGGGCATTGTTAGTAAAACACATTAAAGAACAATATCACATCGTTTTAATGCAATTGCATCCAATAAATCTATGGAATGAAATAAAAATTTATAACAAATTAATTCAGTTATATAGTAGCTTGGCGAAGCTAAATATAATTCTACAGTTAGTATGTAACACAATATTATACATCAATAATTAAAAACAATTCTGCAAACGAATATTATAATTTCTAAACAGCTTATTAAGCAATAATATATGATTTCAGCGGAGTTCACAAAAACTATGCCATGAAAGTAATCAATGTTCTAGATACGAATTACTTCAACTACAACATACAAATTATAATGAACTATTCCTTCACTAAAATATAAAATTAATAAATTTTAGTTGCCCAACTTTAGTGAGATCGCACTATATAATGAAAGCAACATATCTTAGAAAAGGGTTGTGGTATCATCAAGAAATGCGGTCAATTGATTAATGCATATTTAATCTCAAGTGTGTTCTAATACGTGTTTTAAACTGTAGCAAAATAGATACTATAAACTACATTTTACTGTGAATAATAAATTTGTGTCACACAATTGTAATAATCTAAAAGCATTTTATCCTGATATAAGTTACAGACGTTATCTACATAAAATTAGATTACAAAATGGTGACTTAACCTATAGTCGGATTAATAATTCGAGTCAGAGAAGTGACAAGTGCAACTGTCACTGATACAAAAAAGGGTGACCCGCTACAATAGTGATGTTCGGTAGTTTTTTTCTTTCAGTATGCGATACATAAATCTAGTCGAAAATCCCAAAATTTCATTTTTTTTAAACTAAATTTGAATTTAATTGAAACCAAAACTAAATAAATAAAATCGAATAAATGTTATTAATTTAATTAACCTAACATAGGCTTATCATCCAATTCATGCTTAATTTAAAAAAAATGAATAAATGTACGAATAAATATAATTTATTTGTCCAGTACCCGTACAAATAGTCACTTCCAAAACAAAATGGGGTCCATAGCGTGACAAGTGATGACTATAGTTCTTCCAATAGCCCAAAACAAATAATATACATAAGAGTATTTTATGTAATATTTAATTACCTACCGTGTATGTCTTCTGTTTTATTACCATAAATTACATATTTTTATTTATATAAAGGCAATTTGACATTGAATAAAAAAAAAGGAAACTCTAGTCGAGTTTCCTTTGTCCTTAGCCGACTTTTAGTTGTAAAAATTTGAATCTACCACAGCACTATTTATTTGGGACTAAAAAACTGCAACACTGGAAACTTCATTTCTCTGCCTACAATGAATAATCCGAGTATAATATGAACTATATAATATAATCATCGAGCATGTAACCAATAGAGTAGCAATAGTGAGCCATTTGTTTAGCAACGTTTCGATGCTTTGTCACGTATAACTAACAAGCCACGCTCGAACTAAAACAGTACCCGACCAATAAGAGACCTGTGTGTACGTCTAGTGCAACACTTGACTTTGAGTCGGCCAATCAGAACACAGGGGCGGGCGCAGCATTTCGGCGTATCTTGTTTTCTAACAAAACTGTTAACAGTTCTACTCTATTGGTTACATGCTCGATGAATATAATAAATTAAAAATAAAATTTAAAAACAACATAACGGACGAAGCAAGAATAGATTTGTACACAAACATAATCACTTTATTTTACTTATACTATTTACGTAGACGTTAGAAAAAATGTAAATTACTAAAGGATTTTTTATTTTATGAATACCTGGTAATATTGAGCTATAAAATGTTATAATTAGATACATGTAATATGATAAGCGTTAAATTATTTTGTAATTATTAAACAGAAGCAAAAATATTTTGATACTTAAAAATTGCCAGACTGTTCCTTTTATTTACATTTTATCTAACATTATCTTAAGCTAAATAAATACTTTACACAATCCATAACGATCACCTTGCAAAACAACAAATTACTTACACTCACTATGAACGTTACACTATTATAATATTACTTAGTTAATAAGCTACTATAATTTGTTGTTGTGAAGGTTTGCGTGGCTACCTTCTAGTTAAGAGGACACTTTAGAATCAATTAATACTTGATTGAATTGTGACAGACAATTATTTGATCCTTTCACAAATGGCTAACATCCCCACTACCCGTTACTAGAACTCAACTTACCTTCACAAAAACCTAACAGCTATATTGCACTATACATCGTCGAATAATCCTCTAGGAGGCATCGTCATCTTGTCTCTCCTTCTTTCATCAATGTCCGTTCTTAGCGTAGGTATAGCGCTTTCACCGAAACGTTGGTCGAGTTCGTCTTCAAGTGTTACATTAGTCCTATTGTATGGTAACTCGTTCCGTTGGTAACCACTAACGTGGTGATTACGTTCCGGACTAGGAGTCACGTAGTAATCTGAGTCCACGTCGTTTAGAAGCCCGGTGTGGGCTGAAAAGTGAGCCACATGCACAATAACCGGATAAAATTAAATTTGTAATGAAAGAAATCGTTTTTCAATTTTATAGGGGGTTAACAGAGGTGCAGCATGAAATGGTTAGTGCTGTATTAGAAAGGTGATTTAATTTATGTTAGTTGTAGTTCAAGGGCTATATTTTAATTATAAAAAATGTTCTGTATTATTTATTGTCAAGGTGTATTGTATTGTTTACGTTTAGATATTACAAGTGTTAAATTTTCTTTGTAATATATACTTAGTTTTTCATCTCAATAAAAATACTTCCTGGTGATTAGTAGTACCATGTATAATTATATTTTTTTATATAGCTTAGTTATTATATGTTTAAAAACTCGGTACACCTTCAAACAAGACTTATATGGTCCCAACTACTCTAGCCATTGATTTTACCCTAAATTTCTAACCAAAGATTTATTGGTGGGGTGTAATCTAACCAAAGACAAGTATATCGGTATTACCTCCATCTTGGTCTTCCCTAGGGGTGCGGTAGTTGTATCGCTCGTTGTAGTTGCGGCGGCGGGTCAGTGACTCCTCCTCGCGTTGACGCTTGCGTTTCTCTGTAAAGTATCGTCATAATTATAAGTGCAAAACTATACAGAGGTCCAACAAGGAAATGAATCCGGTATATAGACTGGATAGACTTAACTAACCCGTAAACTAAGCAGAGCTTGTACTATGGTGAATAAGAAAAGATATAAGAATATAATTATATAATACTAGCTGCCTCCCGGCGGTTTTACCCGCGTAGTTCCCGTTCCCGTGGGAATACAGGGATAAAATATAGCCTATGTTACTCGGGGATAATGTAGCTTTCCAAAGGTGAAAGAATTTTTGAAATCGGTCCAGTAGTTTCGGAGCCTATTCATTACAAACAAACAAACAAATCTTTCCTCTTTATAATATTAGTATAGAAGAGACAAACAGCAATACAGCCTCTAAGGTCTATGGATAGTTGTGGTAATCGAACGCATGGTTATGGATGGAAGATCAGTTATGTAATCTGACTCGACATTTAAATGATTAAGAATAAAATATGTGGCCTACTTACCTAATTACAAAAACTTATAGACTATATATTTAATCTATTTACATATATACAGTACTAACAATATTTACAACTAATTTATAAATAAATATATACACACTAAACAATACAATACTTATATATAATAATATATTTTATACTAACAAAATAACATAAATAATCCGAACGGCAAAATCGTGTGTACTGGAAACGCGCGATTCCAAAACCAGTTCTTTTGTTTCGACTAGAGGCGCACGGGCCGATCTACGTCACACCGGCCGGGTTGACCAACTGACGTCGCCCCGTCGCGCCACACAGTGTGTCATTACCGCTCAGTGAGACAGCGCGTTACTTGTTCTTTAATTACATACTGTACCTATCGATAGTTCATATAGACTGCTTATTTGTTTAGTGTTCTAAACGTATTTGTGACTTTCTTTGCTGTGCTGTACCTTTCCTATCGCTTCACTCTTTACTGTGCTCCTTCTATTCTATGCTGTGTCTGTACTTCGTGATTATAATAAACTGTTTAGTGTGAGGACTTGCTTTTTACTTTGGACCTCCTACGCTACGAGATCGCGGACCACAGGTACCCCATAACTGGTGACCCCTGATATTTACACAATAATCAAAATGAGTGATAGTGATGATTCCGATAATACCGTAGAACACATTAAGACAGACAAAGTGACTACGCGTCGTGCACGAAAAATGTGCGTTTCCACTGAACGAGACGATACGTCATCCAATATTAGGAAGCTGAATTTAAAAATTATTCCGTTCTCACCTGATGACCCGGAAATATGGTTCGCAATGCTAGAAGGTCAATTTGAAAATTTTGAAATTACCGACGATTTTATAAAATTTAATACCGTCATTACGAACCTGGATATGCAGCATGCTAAGGCCGTGAAGGACATTATTATCAATCCCCCAGTCCAAAATCGGTATGAGAAGATCAAGACCGAGCTAATAAGACGTCTCTCAGCATCTCACGAGAAGAAGGTGAAACAATTACTCACCCATGAGGAGCTCGGTGACAGAAAACCTTCTCAATTTTTGAGACACCTCGTGGACTTAGCAGGGCCATCCGTACCCGAGGACTTCGTTAGGTCGATATGGAGCAACCGCCTTCCGAACAACATCCAAACGGTTCTGGCAAGTCAACCAACGCACTCCCTGGATCAGCTGTCGGACTTGGCTGACCGAATTCAGGAGTTAACCTCGCCGTGTAACGTCGCGTCTACATCATCCAGTGCGGCTTCAGTACCTGGACGTCAATGCGGCCATTCAAGCGAGATTGCAGAATTGCGCAAGATGGTTGAGCGCCTCGCCGTACAGTTGGAAGACAGCACTCGTCGAGGATACCGCTCGAACAGTCGTTCGAGACCACAACGCCGTCGTTCCACTTCACATCCATCTCCCCGGTCCAACTCCAGCTACCGCAATTACCCTATTTGCTGGTACCATAGCAAATTTGGATCTAAGGCAAATAGGTGCATTAAGCCATGCGACTACAACAAGTCGGAAAACGCGACGGGCACTCGCTAATGGCGACGGACGATTGCCCCGTTACTTCAGGTCGCCTCTTCGTTTCTGACCGCAACTCGACGAACCAATTCTTGGTAGACACCGGCAGTGATCTCTGCGTCTACCCTCGATCTGCGCTTCGGGAACGTCGAGAGAAGACGGACTACCAGCTTTGTGCAGCTAACGGAACCGCAATAGCTACATTTGGTTTTTTAGATCTTAATTTAAATCTAGGCAAGAATTTCAACTTATGTTGAATAATGGCACCGCTCGCCCTTCAGAAAGTCCATGGGCTTCTCCTCTACATCTCGCGCCGAAAAAAGATAACGGCTGGAGACCTTGCGGCGACTATCGCTTGCTGAACGCTCGCACAGTCCCTGACCGCTACCCTATCCGCCATATCCACGACTTTGCTTATAATATTACCGGCTGCAAAGTTTTCTCCACAATCGACCTCGTCAAGGCCTACAACCAAATCCCCGTATTTCCGGACGACATTCAGAAGACGGCCATTACAACACCCTTCGGCCTATTTGAATTCCCGTTCATGACTTTTGGGTTGAGGAATGCAGGTCAAACCTTCCAGAGATTCGTGGACGAGATGACCAGAGGGCTAGATTTCGTATACTGCTATTTGGACGACTTTTTGGTATTCTCGAGGACTGAGGCTGACCACGAAGTTCACCTTCACCAGCTGTTCAGCCGTATGAAGGAGTATGGCGTCCTGGTTAATACCTCAAAATGCGTTTTTGGAGTTGAGAAGGTAACGTTTCTAGGATACGAAATTTCTGCTTCCGGTACGAAACCCCTAGATTCTAAGGTGCAGGCTATTAGGGAATTTCCAGTCCCTAAAACAGTTAGAGAGCTCAGGCGATTTTTAGGGATGATCAACTTTTATAGGCGATTTTTACCCCAGTCTGCCAAATTGCAAGCACCTTTAAATGCTCTTCTTACGGGATCGGTCAAGGGATCACACCCCGTCAGCATTACTGGTGACGCACTCTCCGCTTTTGAACAGTGCAAAGAGAGTTTGTCAAACGCTGCATTACTCGCACACCCAGATTGTCAAGCCAAACTGGCTTTGGTTACAGATGCCTCTGACTTGGCAATGGGTGCAGTTTTGCAGCATTTTAAAGACGACGACTGGCAACCGCTGGCTTTCTTTTCGCGCAAACTGAGTCCTTCGCAGCAGAAATACTCAGCTTACGACCGCGAACTTCTAGCCATTTACGAAAGCATCAAACACTTTCGCCATATGCTCGAGGCTAGACATTTCGTCGTGTATACGGATCATAAGCCACTCAGTTACGCTTTCCACAACCGAAAAGCTAATTGTACGCCGCGTCAATTCCGTCACCTCGATTACATCTCGCAGTTCACGAGCGATATTCGACACATATCTGGCAAGGACAATATCGTTGCCGATACTTTGTCCCGAATCGAAGAACTGCAGATGCCAATTGATTTCGAAGAACTCGCCTCATCTCAAACTTCGGATCAGGAACTTTCCCAGCTACTGCGTGAAGAGTCTTCACTCCGCTTGGAAAAATTGTTGATTCCAGACACGCGAGTAGAGCTTTACTGTGACGTAAGTACACCATCTCCTAGACCTTTTGTGACAAGGCTATTGCGTAAACCACTTTTCGACAGTTTGCATAGCCTTAGTCACCCAGGAGCTAACGCCACAGCCAAATTAATAGCTGAGCGCTTTGTTTGGCCAGGCGTGCGCAAGGACTGTCGTGAGTGGTCACGCAAATGTCTCGCATGTCAGCGCGCTAAGGTGCATCGCCACGTATCATCACCACTTGGCACGTTCGAGCTACCTCGTGCGCGTTTTTCTTTTATCCATGTGGATATTATTGGCCCCTTAACACCGTCACAAGGCTACCGCTACTGCCTAACCGTGGTAGATCGCTTCACACGATGGCCCGAAGTCATGCCAATGGCAGACATGACAGCCGAAACCGTCGGTAAGACGCTTATATCGTGGATATCCAGATTTGGATGTCCATCTGATATTGTAACTGATCGCGGACGACAGTTTGAATCGGCCCTTTTCCAATACCTTGGAAAATTGATTGGATTCAAACATCGTCGTACTACCGCGTATCATCCGGCTTGCAATGGCTTAGTGGAGCGATTTCACCGTCAGTTGAAAGCCGCGATAATGTGCCATGCTGATAGCAGTTGGGTAGACTCACTACCATGGGTATTATTAGGCATAAGGAGTTCGTTTAAGGAAGATCTCAATGCCTCATCTGCCGAGTTAGTATATGGTGAGCCCTTACGTCTACCAGGAGAATATTTCCATTCAACTTCTCCTGATAGTACTGACATATCAGACTTCACCACCCGTCTACACCAATTTGTTGCCAAGCTTCAGCCATCTCCCGCGGCACGGCACAATAAAGACAAAATCTTTGTCTTCAAAGAGTTATCCTCGTCAAGTCACGTCTTCCTACGTGATGACGCCTTGAGAGGATCCTTACAGCCTCCGTACTCCGGTCCCCACTTAATATTAGAAAGAGGTGAAAAGTATTTTAAGATACTGTTTAAAGGTAAAAGTGTCACAGTGTCTATTGATCGGCTTAAGCCTGCTCATCTTCTGGCTGATACGCCCCATACACCCACTCCTACCCCAATTTCAATACCTGAAACTATTCCAGGATCGCTAGACAATCCTATTCAGGATATTCCAAAAAAAACTCGTACTGGTCGTGTAGTACGTATTCCAAATTATTATCGCCCGTAGTGACGGTCTCTGAGGGGGAGTGATGTGGCCTACTTACCTAATTACAAAAACTTATAGACTATATATTTAATCTATTTACATATATACAGTACTAACAATATTTACAACTAATTTATAAATAAATATATACACACTAAACAATACAATACTTATATATAATAATATATTTTATACTAACAAAATAACATAAATAATCCGAACGGCAAAATCGTGTGTACTGGAAACGCGCGATTCCAAAACCAGTTCTTTTGTTTCGACTAGAGGCGCACGGGCCGATCTACGTCACACCGGCCGGGTTGACCAACTGACGTCGCCCCGTCGCGCCACACAGTGTGTCATTACCGCTCAGTGAGACAGCGCGTTACTTGTTCTTTAATTACATACTGTACCTATCGATAGTTCATATAGACTGCTTATTTGTTTAGTGTTCTAAACGTATTTGTGACTTTCTTTGCTGTGCTGTACCTTTCCTATCGCTTCACTCTTTACTGTGCTCCTTCTATTCTATGCTGTGTCTGTGCTTCGTGATTATAATAAACTGTTTAGTGTGAGGACTTGCTTTTTACTTTGGACCTCCTACGCTACGAGATCGCGGACCACAGGTACCCCATAACTCATCACTCATCAACACTATCTCAACTAACTATAACTAATCCGGGCAGGTGTCTGTTATTTTCTTTCACATTTTATTTTTTAATAACTTTTACAAACTAGACTAAGACTAACAATAGTAACAATAAAGCATGTTTAATAAATTTTCTTAATGTTACCTCGTTTAACAATTTCTCTTCCCTCATCAACCAGGTCTGTGGTAAGTTCGTCATCACCAACAAACTGTTGGAAGCCGCACAGAGACAGTAACCGACTGCCCAGAGAGAGGTACGTTGCCACACACAACAATACTACAAGCATCGGAAAGTATATGTTGAAACCTTCAGCTATAATGCCTAGGACATCCATGTGACCCATAATCTGAAAATAATTGCAAATTACAGGTTTTGTCAGGCAAATATAACCTTTATTAGCTGGGGCTAAAGTTAAATTTAAATGCTTAGTTTCACTTAATGCTAAAACTGCTTCAAAGTTTATATAAAAGGTAAGCTTCCCCACCCCAGCTAAGTCCCCAGGTCCTACTTCTTGCGGTTACCATAATTTATGGATGCTTGCAACACCAGCATCACACACATGTTGCTGACCCTGTTAAAATCCCTTCACTCCCTGGAAGAACTTCATGCTGTACTTCATTGGGAATATCATGGCGGAATGGAAAAGTGTTTGTATTAGGAAAACATTCCTAAAGCAAAAAAGTTCACTGCCTATACAGTTGCTCCCTTTTTTATAGGGTCGGCAACGCGTGAGTGACGCCGCTGGAGTTGCAAGCGTCCATAGGCTACGGTAACCGCTTCCCATCAGGCGGACTGTATGCCTGTTTGCCACCCTTGTGGTATAAAAAAAAATATCTCACCTGTGTATAAACAGTTTCCATAACATGTTCTTTAATAACATGGGAGTCCATATGCACGAGGCTGAGGAAGTTAAGGCACATAGCGGGTGTCAGTCGACAGACCATCATGCCTGAGAATATTAAGCTGTACTCGTTCGTCTGGTGGTGTGGAGCCAAGTAGTATAGGTTCAGGAGACGGATCTTCAGCACCGTGGAGTACGCACAGTAGAACATGTAGGCTATCACTATAGTTGATATTGACTGTAAAGTAGAATTGTGTTATGATTTTAAATGTTTATAAGTACTGGTAAGGAATATAAATAATAGTCAATTTTGCTTTTTAAAACATTAAGAATGTCATAGATTTATCATAATTCAAATTTGATATATTACACATAATATTTATGTGCTAGTTTGTATGTGCATAAATGTTTATGTTGAGAATTGAGAAAATTCAACTTTTTATTATAAGTCGCATTTAATTAAAGTGAACTTAGAAATTATAACATTCGTACATCACTTAAAACTATTAAATTATAGAATGATATGAGTTTTATTACATTAAGAGAGATCATGGAGATCTTAAATTTTCCCGGGATAAAAAGGTGCCCATGTGTTAATGCCGGTTATAAACTATGGTTTCATCCAAATCCGTTCAGTAGCTTCTGCTTGAAAGAAAAACAAACATCCATCCATAAAACTTAGGCGTTTATAATAGTAGTAGGATACAAGTAAAGAAACTTATAGACTACAACACAATATTTAATATCCTTGGAAATCTGTCATAGGCTTTGTATTTGTTATAAACCAATAAATTTATTTAAATTTTGTTAATCATTGTTGATTTCCCATAATAAATAAACTTACCACAATAGCGGCATAGTTATAGTTGTGATTAGCAGCATTCACGATGAGAGCGAATATAGATAGTACTGGTTTCTTGGAGAAGAACGTCATCTCCGACCACACCACTGCCACCGACATGACGCCCGTGATCACCGCCATGGTCTTGAGGAAGTACTGCTTCATGCAACACTCCCAGTACCATTCTGAAATATATCAATATCTCATAAAGCTCGAAATGTGATTCCAAACTCAGCAGAGCATGTACAATGGTAAATAGATGATATAGTTGGTACATATGTACTACATCTATAAATAAAAAACATGCATTATAATAATATTATTATGCAACATTAAAATATATCCAGATATAGGATTAATCTACGACCACTTTAGAAGTCAGGGTCCCTAACCACTAATTAATCTAACCAAACATTGTAAGAATATTTTGTATAAAGTTCACATATTGATTTTCCTATGAAATTGTTCTGGGATTAAATTAAAGGTTTTGTGTCATTATATTCATGTTTTTTTTGAAAATATATTTCATATCATCTAATTAGGGTTGCCATCTCAAAAATTTGGAGACCAAACAAGACACGAGAAGACAGGTATTTTTCAACATAGTCAGTGTAATATAAACAGATGAAAATGTCATGTGGGGGGACGGTGAAGTGTGCGAGTATCGCTGCCCATGACTACAAATGAATCCCCCTCCCCTGGACACCCTCTAAAGTAGGCCAAATCCGGGGAGATCCGGATGGCAATCCAATTCAATCATGGTGTGGCAGTTCCTAGTGGCTCACCAACGACGGGAGGGTAGAGTATCCTGTGGAGGCGAGAGGTGGGTTTCCGTGCGCTGCCTACGTGCAGGGTCTAGTGACTCAGGTCCTAGTGACTCACCAACGACGGGAGGGTAGAGTATCCTGTGGAGGCGAGAGGTGGGTTTCCGTGCGCTGCCTACGTGCAGGGCCTAGTGACTCAGGTCCTAGTGACTCACCAACGACGGGAGGGTAGAGTATCCTGTGGAGGCGAGAGGTGGGTTTCCGTGCGCTGCCTACGTGCAGGGCCTAGTGACTCAGGTCCTAGTGACTCACCAACGACGGGAGGGTAGAGTATCCTGTGGAGGCGAGAGGTGGGTTTCCGTGCGCTGCCTACGTGCAGGGCCTAGTGACTCAGGTCCTAGTGACTCACCAACGACGGGAGGGTAGAGTATCCTGTGGAGGCGAGAGGTGGGTTTCCGTGCGCTGCCTACGTGCAGGGCCTAGTGACTCAGGTCCTAGTGACTCACCAACGACGGGAGGGTAGAGTATCCTGTGGAGGCGAGAGGTGGGTTTCCGTGCGCTGCCTACGTGCAGGGCCTAGTGACTCAGGTCCTAGTGACTCACCAACGACGGGAGGGTAGAGTATCCTGTGGAGGCGAGAGGTGGGTTTCCGTGCGCTGCCTACGTGCAGGGCCTAGTGACTCAGGTCCTAGTGACTCACCAACGACGGGAGGGTAGAGTATCCTGTGGAGGCGAGAGGTGGGTTTCCGTGCGCTGCCTACGTGCAGGGCCTAGTGACTCAGGTCCTAGTGACTCACCAACGACGGGAGGGTAGAGTATCCTGTGGCGGCGAGAGGTGGGTTTCCGTGCGCTGCCTACGTGCAGGGCCTAGTGACTCAGGTCCTAGTGACTCACCAACGACGGGAGGGTAGAGTATCCTGTGGAGGCGAGAGGTGGGTTTCCGTGCGCTGCCTACGTGCAGGGTCTAGTGACTCAGGTCCTAGTGACTCACCAACGACGGGAGGGTAGAGTATCCTGTGGAGGCGAGAGGTGGGTTTCCGTGCGCTGCCTACGTGCAGGGCCTAGTGACTCAGGTCCTAGTGACTCACCAACGACGGGAGGGTAGAGTATCCTGTGGAGGCGAGAGGTGGGTTTCCGTGCGCTGCCTACGTGCAGGGCCTAGTGACTCAGGTCCTAGTGACTCACCAACGACGGGAGGGTAGAGTATCCTGTGGAGGCGAGAGGTGGGTTTCCGTGCGCTGCCTACGTGCAGGGCCTAGTGACTCAGGTCCTAGTGACTCACCAACGACGGGAGGGTAGAGTATCCTGTGGAGGCGAGAGGTGGGTTTCCGTGCGCTGCCTACGTGCAGGGCCTAGTGACTCAGGTCCTAGTGACTCACCAACGACGGGAGGGTAGAGTATCCTGTGGAGGCGAGAGGTGGGTTTCCGTGCGCTGCCTACGTGCAGGGCCTAGTGACTCAGGTCCTAGTGACTCACCAACGACGGGAGGGTAGAGTATCCTGTGGAGGCGAGAGGTGGGTTTCCGTGCGCTGCCTACGTGCAGGGCCTAGTGACTCAGGTCCTAGTGACTCACCAACGACGGGAGGGTAGAGTATCCTGTGGAGGCGAGAGGTGGGTTTCCGTGCGCTGCCTACGTGCAGGGCCTAGTGACTCAGGTCCTAGTGACTCACCAACGACGGGAGGGTAGAGTATCCTGTGGAGGCGAGAGGTGGGTTTCCGTGCGCTGCCTACGTGCAGGGCCTAGTGACTCAGGTCCTAGTGACTCACCAACGACGGGAGGGTAGAGTATCCTGTGGAGGCGAGAGGTGGGTTTCCGTGCGCTGCCTACGTGCAGGGCCTAGTGACTCAGGTCCTAGTGACTCACCAACGACGGGAGGGTAGAGTATCCTGTGGAGGCGAGAGGTGGGTTTCCGTGCGCTGCCTACGTGCAGGGCCTAGTGACTCAGGTCCTAGTGACTCACCAACGACGGGAGGGTAGAGTATCCTGTGGAGGCGAGAGGTGGGTTTCCGTGCGCTGCCTACGTGCAGGGCCTAGTGACTCAGGTCCTAGTGACTCACCAACGACGGGAGGGTAGAGTATCCTGTGGAGGCGAGAGGTGGGTTTCCGTGCGCTGCCTACGTGCAGGGCCTAGTGACTCAGGTCCTAGTGACTCACCAACGACGGGAGGGTAGAGTATCCTGTGGAGGCGAGAGGTGGGTTTCCGTGCGCTGCCTACGTGCAGGGCCTAGTGACTCAGGTCCTAGTGACTCACCAACGACGGGAGGGTAGAGTATCCTGTGGAGGCGAGAGGTGGGTTTCCGTGCGCTGCCTACGTGCAGGGCCTAGTGACTCAGGTCCTAGTGACTCACCAACGACGGGAGGGTAGAGTATCCTGTGGAGGCGAGAGGTGGGTTTCCGTGCGCTGCCTACGTGCAGGGCCTAGTGACTCAGGTCCTAGTGACTCACCAACGACGGGAGGGTAGAGTATCCTGTGGAGGCGAGAGGTGGGTTTCCGTGCGCTGCCTACGTGCAGGGCCTAGTGACTCAGGTCCTAGTGACTCACCAACGACGGGAGGGTAGAGTATCCTGTGGAGGCGAGAGGTGGGTTTCCGTGCGCTGCCTACGTGCAGGGCCTAGTGACTCAGGTCCTAGTGACTCACCAACGACGGGAGGGTAGAGTATCCTGTGGAGGCGAGAGGTGGGTTTCCGTGCGCTGCCTACGTGCAGGGCCTAGTGACTCAGGTCCTAGTGACTCACCAACGACGGGAGGGTAGAGTATCCTGTGGAGGCGAGAGGTGGGTTTCCGTGCGCTGCCTACGTGCAGGGCCTAGTGACTCAGGTCCTAGTGACTCACCAACGACGGGAGGGTAGAGTATCCTGTGGAGGCGAGAGGTGGGTTTCCGTGCGCTGCCTACGTGCAGGGCCTAGTGACTCAGGTCCTAGTGACTCACCAACGACGGGAGGGTAGAGTATCCTGTGGAGGCGAGAGGTGGGTTTCCGTGCGCTGCCTACGTGCAGGGCCTAGTGACTCAGGTCCTAGTGACTCACCAACGACGGGAGGGTAGAGTATCCTGTGCAACCTGGAGCGCGGCGTGTGGAAGGTGTGGTGGAAGCGGCGGTCGGCGGAGCGCAGGCCGGCGGCGGCGTCCTCGAGCCGGTAGATCCGCTCCAGCATCAACGTCCACTGGGTTTCCGTGCGCTGCACCACGTGCAGGGCCTTTATTGTCTGCGGTAACATTGCAATTTATATATACAGACCCGTCCCAGCTTCACACGAGTGCAATGCTTAAAGCCTGGGAAAGTAGCGCTATTTGGGTGAACTTCTTTCAGCAGTCTCCAAAAATTTGGATTAAGGTGTCATTCGATTCGGAATAGCATCTAGATGGTTTTCGAAAAAGAATGAAGTTCCGCAAGCAAAAATTACAAAAGTTATTAACAATTAACTAACAAAAAAAGAAGTGGTTTAGTTAAATATCTCATAAACTAATAAAGATTTTTGAAATTTGAAAGCGTTATAAAGCTTTATTAAAAAAGAATTGAAAAAAAAAATTGGAAAAAAAACAAATTTGACTGTCTTTGTGAGTAAAAAAAAAAGTTAATTTTTTTTGTTTATAACAAATTGTTTAGTACATAAACAATGAAAAATTAAATAAAACATATTTTTTTTCTTTTTATTTGAAAAAGAAAAATATAGATTTAAAAAAAAATGGTTCCTTAATGTTAATTAGAAGTGGGAGAAAATAAGAAATTAATGTACGAAAATAAGAAATTATATGCAGAAAGTAATGTACTTATTTATGGTACAAACTTAAGTTAACAACAGACATTCATACACACAATATTTTAATTATTTTTCAATAAACGGTATTGTACCCACAACTAGCGCCAGCTTTTAAATGTATTAATTAAATAAATACAAATGTTTGTATACAAATAAAGGAATGTTTTTTGAGTTAAAATAAATTGAGTCAGCTACTTTGCGATAAGAATTTATGAAAGAATGGTCAGTTACCTTTTTATGTAAGTTTACAAGCGATTTCAATGACGGGGGTGTGGGTCTCTCGGGTGGCGCGAGAGAATTTAATTTATCCCTCAGTTGTATCGGCAGCTTCTGCACTATGGTTTCCACATGTCGGTGTAACGGGTGTCCAGCTCCAACCGCCGCGTTTACTGAATTTAGACTCTGTGGACATATGATAAGGTCTATATTGGTTTGTACTCAATTCATATTTAAATTTTATGGAAACCTTGATTTCAAGGTTTCAGTAAGCCCTAATAATAATTATTTCAGTATCATTTGCTACAATTGTTTGATTTAATCACAAATCAATGATAAGATTAATTTTATTGATTTATATAGAGCAAGGTTTATTAAAATGAACTCTATACCAAAGTATAAGAGTTGATTAATAAATGTAGCTCTTATTGTGATTTTATCAATATTATCCAGATAATATTAAAGCTTATTGACTAATGGTATTATGATTATAGAATGAAATATAAGAAAATGAATATCACGGTAAGGAATTGAGAACAATATTTAAATATGTAAATATTCTGGGTTAATTCTTGCACATGACTGATCCGATTCTAAACTAAAGCAGAGCTTGTACTACTTACTAACTGAGATAGGACATAAATACTTGGCTAAAAATGAGAAATAAATCACCTTTCTCATACATATAGCAAGTAGACTATCAATTGTTGTTGAAATATTAAACATATTTTGATATTTATGTGTGATAATATAAACTCATAATTAATTACCATACCCTGAGTCCATATCTAATGTTTATTTAAGATGATTGCTGTGTCTTATGACATTGTTTATACAAAATGTTATACCTATGTAGCCCTCTGAACATATTATTATAGTTGTGGTGGCATTACTTGTAATTCATACTAGCCGTGTCTTACAAATTCATCCATGTTCTTTGGTACCTTAAATTCTCCCACTGTAAACTATTGCCTGACTGCTACTTCAGAATATAGCAATTTTTCAGCTATTCTAGTGTCATAAAGTCATAAACATCCATCTATACATTCAAACATTTGTATGTATAATAGTAGTAAGATGATTACTTACGTCTAAAATAGAATCCACCGTGTCCTCTGCCTCAAATTTATCAGTGCTCAGTTTAGCCATTTTAAAGTAACTATACGTCAATGTATAATTTTTCTTTGAATTATTCCACAGATTCCGTGGCACTTCAACCAATGCATAACCAAGTAGAAGAATCAATAGGAAAAGACCCCATGTGTTACTTGCTGATGAGGCTATAGCCTTTATTTTAGACCCGTCTAAGTCTACATTAGGTTTTAAAGCTATGTATATGAGTAGAATACCGCATATGAATAGGTACGAGCCATAGTATATAGCATTGTCAACTAATGCAGATTTTAATTTTCCTTTTACAGTAAAGTCTCCGGCTTTACTGTATGATTGCATCATTGGCATGATTAACCTGGAATAAGTATAATATTTATTGTGTTAGTCTGTGTATAATAAGGACATATAATATAACCAATTTTGTTTCCAATCAAGAGAGATTCAAAAATAGATACAAGAGTCAATGACAGATTTGTTCAAGATTGCTAAATCATTAATATATTAATTAGAATATAACACCATGTCTAATCTCAAAATACACTTTCTAATAGCTTTGCAGGTGTAGTAAAATTCATATGAAATCTATGTAGATTGGTGATGGTGATGTCACCAGGAATAATTTTATGACCTATATTACATATTTGTGGGCATTACAAAAGCAAATAAAAGATTTACATTAAATTTACAGGAAAAAAAAAATTGTGATGCAAAATTTTACCATGTCAAACATTGTGAGGTCCAGTACACAACTCGCCACAGATTCTGGAACACCACCATAGGGACTTGGCTCCATGGTTGGTGGCAATGGTTGGGAGGTGCAACTGTTGTCGACACATTGAGCTGCAGTAACTGCAACTCGGTTGTAGATGTTGTGTTCTCTTGTAAGCATTGACGGTAGACTGTCTGTTGGAGAAATTATTACACATGATCAACAGACCCATATTCTACTAGGTGCTCCCTGCAGTTTCGCCAGCATTCCCGGGGGATCTCAAAAGTTCCCAGAATAATAGGTAGCATATGTGTTGAACCAGGGTTTCAGCTCATTGCATACCAAATTTTATTAAAATCGCTCTAGCTGTTTAGATGTGAAGAAGTAACAAATATAGACACTCACAAACTTTCGCCTTCATAATATTAGTGGGATAATATATAATTTTTTGTTTTCAGTTCACTCTAGGTAGATGCCTTTTGCAAAGTGTAGACTATTGAGTGGTAAAAAACTTGTGTATACACAAGCAACTGGTTTGCAAATAGTAGAATAACTTACCGAAGACACATCCAATGGCAATACAAACATAATAACAAACGAGAAGAACCATGCTGTTAACACAGAAACTGTTACAATTATGTGGTTCCTATAACAATCTCCATAACGATACAGCAACGTAGCTGCCAGGACGAACGCCGATATTATCTCTATCACAAACAACGTATAAACCATCTTGATAGTTTATCACTACTCATACAGGATAATTCGAAGGGTTAGTTTTCTTCGCAGTTTTTTGCTTCTCTCTCCACACTTTAGCAGCCTCGTGTTGAAGCTGCTCAAAACGTAATTGCGTACACGTTTTCAAAGGCAACAGTCTAGGCCGCTCGATCTCATACTCTCTCGGGCATTCTTCATAAAATAACAATCCTGTATCAGGCAAAATAGGGTCGAACTCAATGCAGGTACTTTCCGATGACCCCTTAGCTTCTGACATAGTTAAACGAAAATACACCAAACAGGTCTCATTTTGTATGTTATTCACAATAGATACAAATAAAACCGATATTAATACTTTATCACAAAGGAAATCTGATTATTTGTGTCATCATCACATCACCAAATTTTATCAATCAATCGCATATTTGCCGCGTTCCATTATTATGTGTGTCAGTCAAATTCGTGTTGGTATCTCTTTCACTCTCACTCTCAGGTTACTCATTAGTTGTTTCATTTGTGCTAAAAATCATTTTTTAATGTAAACGGAACATACATAGTCACTAAACATAGCAAAAAAGTATTTTATGTCTGTGCATGGTCTGTGCCATGGACCTAATATACTAACAGGACTGATAACTCTGAAATTAGTATTTTTCGAAAATGAACCGTAAGTCAAATCGATAAAGTATATTTTCTATGATGATTTACACAGAGGCAAATCCGAGCCGAGAGAGATAGTCACAACGGAGGCCGTGTGTCTCGTTCTTCCATCTTGCCACTCTAAAAAAATTATGTTGATCAAAAAGTTTGGCTAAACAAAACTATGTTGAAACATTTGAATTTCAATGTATTTTTATACAATTTGAAGTCACAAAGTCAAGAATTGTAATTGCATGTATTTCGCTTGAAGTATTCTTATAAAAAAATATATAATAACATTTTTATTTTGCCTATTTTTTGTTTCTAATGGTAACCCTTCAAAGCGTCATGTGATGACGTCAGTTTAACTAAATATTATCAATGAAACAAGGAGTATTATTAACGTGACCATACGTCCCGCTTTGGGCGGGACAGTTCCGCTTTCAGACTGTCCCGGTGTCCTCAGCAAGGCCAATGTTGTCCCGCTTTTGAAAACAGACCAAACGATAATTTAAAATATACTTTTCCCGTTCGAAATGTGTGGAACGTACCAAATGTAAAGGAAATCTTATAGAAGATGTTTTAAAGAGAAAGATAAAAGTATTATCACAAAGGCTAAATAGACGCGAGGAAAGATTAAAAAACGTAAATTCGCTTTTACTGCAATTTATTTGTATACATTTTGATGAGGTGGAACAAAATATAAAAAATAAGTTTAACAACATCCATACTCTATTGAACACAGATAAAACCAAGAATGGTGTTAGTTAATCTGTTGAAGTAAAAAAAAATTGCTAAGGGTCTTTGTCTTAAAATTGTAAGAGGCAGAAAGTTAAAAAAAAATATTTAGTCTTTAATTTGTCTCACATAGCAAACAATTTATTGTCACCCTGTTAGAAAGGGACACACGGCCTCTGTACTAACTATCTCGCTCGGCTCGTTTTTCAGATCAGAGTGCTCGGTCCTGTTAATATATTACGTCCATGGTCTGTGCACAGCTGCTCTATGTATAGAGCATAGTTATAGACAACAATGTAGGTATTTAACTTTTTAGGGATCAATCGTACTCTGTCTACGGGATCAATCAATTCTACAATATTTATTTGAATAATCATAGTTTTATTGCAAATCAAGTGTGAAAGTTGACCTAAAGGTATGACAGAAGCAAAACTATGAAAGTAATTAATTTGTTTTTTTTTTTTTTCATTTATATTTGTTTAAATAGACTTTAATTTAACTATGATGGCTCACTTTATACCTACTGCTTTTTGGGATTTTTACCTCTCTTCAAAGGACGTGAACTATCACATTATACCTCAAGTCGATATACCCGCCAAATTCAAACTAGTATCTCCTTTTGCTCGTTGTATTACAGTTAGCAGCCATTCCGTTTTCTATGCCAGCAGTGTCTGCTATTATTTTTATGTCTTTTTTTAGTAGGTGCATAGTGAAGTGCATGAAATAGATACCTTATTTTTTGTTAAACAAGTAAGAATTACCAACACCGCTTTTATAAAATTCTCTATAATTTCTGTGAATAAGTATATGTATGTCATTCACAAGGTACCTAAATCTAGACTTTTATAGTGATATGGGTTTGACGCGCCTTTTTATATTAACACACGAATCCATTAACTTTCCCTTATAGACCAAAGTTACCTAAAATGTTTGACAAAAGAATAATCCTCTATTGAAAACAAATGGAATGGAAGGTCTGGGATTATCGGCGATTTACCTTGGATGCTTTGATTGAACGGACTTGCTATCATGGAAAAAATATCAATTTGGGATAGGTAGGATACTTATACCTAAGAAAACAGTGTCGCTGACACGGTATAAAATAAATAATGACTATTTCACCTCTTCAAGAAATATGTAATCAAAGTTTATGAAATCAGTTTCATTAGTTTGTACATAAATATGGACTTGAACTTCAAAGCCAGTTTTATTATTTCATAAACAAAGTTTGAAGTAGGTAGGCATTAAGATGCTAGGTGTGAATTATGCCAAAAAATAACTAATTATTTTTTTACTCTTTTACCCTTGGATAATAGTCTAGAATAAAACATATAGGCTACTTTTTGTTAGATATTAATTAGTATAAGTCTACTTCCCATGTTTGTCTATGGCAATGCCCGCCAATTTTGTCCAATGTTGTTTTGAAATAGAACATCTACCGCAAGCATAAGTTATTTTATTTATCACTTTTATCCCACAAAAATTGAAGATCTCCCGAAAACCCGGAAGAAACCGCAGAGCGGAAGCTAATCCAACATATCTATTTCATCTACCTCTTAGAGATTGAGTGATTTCCTAATATATTGAGCACTGGTCGAGTGAAGCTTGTACGTTATCATATAAAACTCGCTCACGTAACGAATGTTACAGATAGTGGTACGTGGTCGGCTTATAAATATAACCCTCAGGTGTGTTAAAGTACCTATCTCCTCACAAAAATATAAACGAGCTAATTTTAATTAAAACAACAAGTAATTTGTAGGTAAATAATATAGGTAATATTTTTAAGAAATCTGTTTATAATGTTGCGTTACGAATTACGCCTACTGTGTCCACAAATCAATTACAAATGAGAATTTCTTGTAAAATTTTGAATGATGATATTGATCCTAAGAAAATGGAAGGTTAAAATAAAAGTCCGGGAAAACAGTATGTTATTTATTTTCCTCGTTATTGGTTTTTAATTATAATTGGCCCAGAAAAACATTATCAGTAATTTTTCTACTTGTATACCTACTACGAGTACCTACGTGGAATTTGAAATCTACCTCCAAGCATTTCGCGTTGTGTTTTGACATTTGATTTTATTTTCTTTTACCTTCTAAGCTATAAAAAAAAATGGAAGACACTCATAAGTCAATATCTTAAGGTTGTATACTGAGTAATACGTAGGTAGTAAGTACGGATAGTTTTAGGGTTCGTTAAGAATTATTCAGCGGTTGCTCTGAAGTTACGTTTACATAGCTGCAACATAGTTTGTAGTTAAAGTTGTTAAACCGACAACTAGGTCACATGCTCTAGCCATATCAACTAGAATCTCTATCTATGTACTCGTGGCAAGTGAGTAAGTACATTTTAATTGAATGCACATCCCTTGCGCAACACTACTGTCCTCCAGTTTTTTTATCGTTCTCATGGCTTGCCATTGCCACCCTTGGGTGTATTCGATCTATCAGAGTATTTGTACCTACAATGGTGGTTAAATACTTTGATAATGTGTTGACAATAATGTTATTTTTTTTCTATACCTACTAACAAAAAGAATATGAATAAAAAAAGGCAATTAGGTGTTCTGTTTTTAAAAACACTTTTTATTTAAATGGCATTTAAGGTCCAACTCATATTTAATTATCATAGGCATAATATATTTATAATTCCTTTTATCAACAAAGGATCTAACTAAAACCTACTTTCAAGAAATACTAGAAAAAAAACAAAGTGTGTTGTTAAAATACGAAAAATATGGAGCACAGCCTTTGAGATTAAACCGTGGCTGTTGCTGCATATTTCAATGGATCGGTTGCCTCAAATAAAAACTTTTAAAAATTTATGAACGGCGGAGAGCTGGGAAAAAAATAGCTCCGTGAGAAATGTCGGTGGTATTCCGAGACGTAAAAAGGAATTGTTCTCGGTTTAGAGTAGATTTAGCACTGCGGCGCGAGGGGCAGCGAGCAAGCGCTGTTTTATTGCGTTTTATTAGCACCCGGATACCGCACCCTGAAACAAGCTGTCGGAATTAAACTCTTTGCCTATTTTCGAGAGTGATATACAGCTGACACAATCCAATCCTGAATTTGCACTATTTTCACATTCGATTTGTGTGCATTTATTCAGGGGTGTATCTGTTACTTCCAAAAACTATTTAATGCCATTAGATATTATCACGAATGTGGTCCTGAGTCTTAGTAACATTGGTTACCTACATTAAAACATACAGTTAAGTTACATAATATCGTGAACCATAATAAATTAAAATAACTTATTAAAATTGCATACAATGTCAATAAGTTTATATCAATACTCTATAAAGTAATTATTTCTTTGTTGTTTACAGTATTACAAATAATTACCTACGTATTATGCTGTTAATATTTATATTACAAATTATTATCATATCAGCGAATGCACGAGCAAGCTGTTTCTTTATCGATTTATAATAACTTAAGTATTTACAAATAAGGAATGAATGGATTTCTGTTCGTTTATAGCTAATTGTATGTTATGTTTACATATATGACATAAATATAGTTATTCTGAGATATAAAAATACGTTTATTGTATGCATAAACGTGACTGTGAAAAAGGGTATATTTTGTAGGTTAATTGTTTCACGCCACCGCAGGTAATGGGAATTGAATAAAACTTGATACGCAGATAAAATAGATATCGGATTAATCCAAAATATTAGGTAATATTTACTGAGAGCCAGGGTAAAAACACATGGCTGATGAACATATCTATAAGTACTAATATTATAAGTTTGAAAAGTATGTTTAATTGATTAATCTTTGGAGTTACGGTTTGAATTGAGACATTATGTTAGTATTGGATATCTAGCCCTTTTTTTTTCTAACATCATGCTACAACCATGAGGAGCGAGGCAGCTGTGATAAAAATAGGGTGAAGATGTGACCAAGACAAAGTTGCGTGGGTTATTGTGTAACATTTATTGCGGATTCGTAGACAGTGGCTACGATTCGTAGTAGCTCGTAGCCATATAGTTTTATCATAAATTACCTGCGCATACTTAAGCACTGATTATTTACTTACTTATTATCCAATTTGTCAATACCTTAGGTGCAATTTATATAACGAGTGTTTTTTTCCCATTTAGTACCTAACGTAAGGCACCAGTCTTGGACAAGGTACCGGTAATGGACTATTTTGGTAATATTTCACAATATTTATTACAATTTTTTTTTCTTAAACTGGCCATATATTGGGGCACTTACCTTAGTTAGTAAACTTTGGTAAAAGTAAACACAAATTTAATCTTCTTAGTGCCATTTGGTATGAGATTTTAAAAATCAAAGAGTTGTTGATTAGTCTATGGAAACCAAACAATCAGAGTGGCAAAACATGTTCAGGTAATTTCCACTTTAATGCCTTTATAGCCTAAAATAGCCAATAGCTTAAAAAAGTTTTTATATGTACCATACATATAAAAACTTTTTTAAGCTATTTCAGAACCTTATTCTAACTTTACAGGATGTATGAAACATAAACTTATGTCACTAACAAGCCAAACTAAGCTCATATTTGAAGCAGCTTTACATCCGTTATGGAACTTTTAATTGTTAGATTAGGGTACCGTAGTCAAAAAAACTACTTTAATTACATAGCAGACGGTGAAGTTCAAAAACTTATGAACCTAATATCTATCTAAATACATATTTATTCCTTAAGACTTGCTTTAGTTGCAGTTATTTATCTAATTATTAATCCCAAATTCTTGTATTGTTAGTTTTGGAATCATCACACGAAATCACTCAAAAACCTAGTACGTACCACAGTTACCTTAGTAATTATTATGAATCTAAAAAACAGAAGAACAAAAAAATACGTAAGTATTGATTTTAAGTATTTTTTATTTGTATGTCCAACGGAACCACGTATTTAAATAGCACTTTTCGTACTTAACAGCTTTTTGAGGATTATAAAGCGGCGAAACACAATTTCAGGCGGTAAGTGCCTGTAAAGAGGGCAATTTGGAACTTTATAATGGAGTTTTAGGTACCAGATATTACCTACATGCAGTCACTTTCAATGTGCAAAATATATTTTTTTTACCACTATTTTAAGGGGTCTAAGTACTGGATTAAGCTATCGTGCAACTTATGTCATCACATATAGAACAGAACAGAATTTAATATAACATAGGCATGTTCCATCATCGGCCTCCATCGGCTTCCATCATCAATGGGTCTGTGGCCAAACGCAAGCCCATTGTATGTACCTAAATAATGTTTCTTATCTTGAAAAGAAAATATTACGGAACTTAATCTACTCCTTAAAATCCCAAAAGTAATTTCAAATATATTGTATTAATTGCGTAATACCAATCGATATTTAAAATTCATAAGTGTTTATTAAATACTTGCGGTATGAGTCAATTATACCTACTTACTTTCAACATACTAGCTTGGAATTAAACCGAAATATTGAAAACATATTATTGATACACAAAAATTATGAGTTATGAAATTGGAGCATGAGAAAACAATACAATCAAAATAACAGTTGTAAGTATTTTATGAACATTTTTAAGCATATTCATATTTGTGATTTTTAAATTAAAACGAATATCTTCTTCAATTCTCCACATCATCTTGAGGTTTTGATAATGGAAATGGATTATTTAATATTAAAACGTAAAAAATATGCTTTATATTGCGAATATGTTACATTGTTTAGCGTCATATTTAATCAGTGTTTTTTGTTTGCCAAATCCACGCAGTTGTCATTAACTGAGGCCCTATTTTTCGTTTCACGTGACGTAACAAACACATTCGTTTACCTACGCATGTTAACAACGTAAATAGGATAATAATAACGACAATAGGGCCCTGTTTGAACAGCTTCTCCTATGACTTTATTTGCATTAGCACACGCGGTTTAAACAATGGCGAGAGCTCCAAAATCGGCAGTGTTGTGTGAAATTGCGCCGATGTAAGCTCATCATGAAGTCCTATGTGATTTTATTTTGTGTTTTGGTTTATTGCTCTAAAATTGTCGGTAAGTTTCGCTTTTTTTGGTTACTTAATATTTAAAATACATACGTGGTTAGTGTGTAAAGTCTATATTATTAGATAATTTTATTTTGGGTATGGCTAACATTTCAGATAATTTCTTGTAGTCGTTTAGATGTGTAAATTTTTTTTTTATTATAATTTATACGTGTAGTAGGTATATCGTTATATTTCATTTCAGAATCGAATCCTCTTTATACCGAGGATGTTGTTGTACAAAGAGCTTCCAAAAATTATGACTTAACAGATAACAATGAACGTCGAGTTTATGAAAATGAAGAATTTACACGACCTCAAGACATTGCTCCCCGGGCGTATCAATATGAAGCTCAAAACGAAAACCCATCATATCAAACTCGGGTATATGAAAATGAAAATATTGCACGCTCTATAAACGTAAATCCCTCTTATGTTTCGCGGGTATATGAAAATGAAGAGAATGTACGTTCTCAAAATGTTGCTCCACGCGTATATGAAAATGTTGTAAGATCTCAAAATTTTGCTCCAAGGGCATATGAAACTGAAGAAATTGTGCGTACTCCAAATGTTGCTCAACGGGCTTATGAAACTGAAGAAATTGTACGATCTCAAAATGTTGCTCCACGAGCATATGAAACGGAAGAGTTTGTACGAACCCAAAATGTTGCAGCTCGACAATACGAAACTGAAGAAACCGTACGATCTCAAAACATTGCTCCACGGACATATGAAACTGAAGAGATTATGCGTACTCAAAATATTGCTCCACGCGTGTATGAAAATGAAGGCGTCGTTCGTGCTATAAATGAAAATCCATCTTATCCACCTCGCGTCTATGTAAACGAGAATATTGTACGTTCTCAAAATGTTGCTCCTAAAGCATATGAAACTGACGAGATTGTTCGTTCTCAAGACATCGCTCCGCGAGTATACGATAATGAAGAGATTGTTCAACCTCAAAATGGAATTCCATCTAATGCGTACCGGCAATCAACTAGTCCACAATACAGACAACAATGGCAGAACAATGGAAATTACAGATATAATCAGTTCAAGCCTGGTCAACCCGGGAAATTCATCACTAGAAATGGCTTTTATAATAAAAACTGGGTGTATCCAAATCGTCCCGTTAAAGTCATCCCACCAGCTCCCACAGCTTTGTCTTCGTCTAATGATGACACATTATTGACTACAGCGGAAGCTTATGCATCGTCTATCCAAAACCAACGTGAATGGGTCAATAATGTAGAATACATTCCTCCAGTTAAACCACAATACCAACGACCAATATTGGAGAATCCAAGAGTAGTCTTTCAAAAACCCGCAATAGAAGGCTCTTCTTTAATTCAACCCCAATTTGTTGTACCGGCTAATAACGAACCCTTAGATGTCGCTCCAGCCAGAAACCCTACCCAAAATATAGTACAAATAGAAGACTCTACAAACAATTTACCCCCAAGTTAGTAAAACACGAACTTTAATTTTTTTAATATCAAAAACTATTTTCTATTTTACGCATCCTACATTTCTGCTTTCGTTCTCATTCACATTCTCAAAGAATTAAATATTTCCTAAAATTTAAATTAAACCTCAGGGAGCTCGCATTAGATATTGTAACTGTAAAACATTTTTATTCTTTAAGTTATACATAATACACATTTAAACCTATATTTTATATTATTTCAGATCTACAAACATTAATAAAAAGCCCACAAGTGCAAAATGTTTTAGCAGCTAATGAAAATCGTAGAGGATTTTTGATCATACATCCAAATGGAACTTTGGAACAACTAGACGAAATCAATGAAGTCCATAAAAGTCATCCAAATTATATAATGATGAATGTTGGTGATGGTACACCAAATCAGAATTCAATATTAGTGTTTTCACCTACTCATGTTCCAGTAACAACTCTGAAAATAGATCCAGCTCCAACGCAGGTCACCCCTAGCCCTAGTCCAGTTATAGGACCAAATGCTTTTACTTCAAGTCCAGGTGTAACGATACCCTATCCAACAAATGCAACCAGACCTTTTGGGTACCCACAGTGGAATAAATTAAACTATAGGCCATATTATCCACCCAGAGGAGGTCCAAGCAGTTTGCCTACTATTCGTCCACATTATAATTGGCCAGGCTATAAATATACTGGGCCAAACTTCTATACTACTCCTGTTGTTCCTATATTACCGGCACTCAATCCAAGTCCAAGTGTTAGTCCAATTCCCGATGTGGCAACTACGCCAACTCCTGAAGATGCAGATGAAACTCCAAATGAAAATGACGACGATGACGATGACGATGAAACTATAATAGATGGTATGTTATCAATAATACGTAACTGTAAAAATTAATTTGTATATTGTAAAGTTATAAATTTATACATGTCTGATTGTGTCTTGTCTGTTTGAATCCTTCATTTAAATGAATTATTTAAATAAATCATTTTAGCTAGATTTCTAGTGAGACGAAAGGAACCTATATAAAATTGTATTTTTAGACAAACTAGCAAAAAGCCACTAACCATTAGTGGTTTTGAGGTTGAGTAAACAGTGACAATCAATTTCAAAATTAATTTATATGTGGAAATAGATGATAGAATATATTTACGTGTTTTCAATTTCATTGCATTGCAGATGATACAGAATCAACAGTAAATATTGAAGATGCACCTGTAACTACTTCTCCAGATGAGAGTGGAAAGGACAGCACGACTCCAGCAGTACCAAGTCCAACTACAATCGCCCCTCCGTCTGACGATACAACAGACCCATCTGACAGTGGGGTTACAGTAGCACCACAAATATCAAAAACAATAAAAAATGAGTTAACTACACAGTCTCCTGTAGCACTTGATATAGTAACTGGTCCACCAACTAATGTAATTAAGTCTGCCGTTCCCTCTGAGCTTACAACTCCCGCACCTGATCTAGTTCTCGCGACCACACCAGCAGGAAGTGAAGATACAGCAACTGCAACAGCGATAGTCAATATTCCAGTTACCACAACTCCAACTACTGACGGTACCAATAGCAATGATACCATCACACCTGATAATGACGACGAAAGTGATAATTACGATGACGAAGACGATAGTGAAGTTATTGATGATGGTGATGAAAGAATCACTTTATCACCAATTGAAAATCCTGGTGATACATCTAATGGTCCAGATAGCGCAGTAACTAGCTCTACACCAGCTGTACCAGAAACAGATTTGGTAACAACGACTTATGAAAAGTCTATAGATATTATTGAAGAGAGCGTAGTGGAATCACCATGTTCATCAGCAACTAAAGAAGTACCCGCTGGACTAGGTAATGAAGCATTAAACTAATTGATATGAGTTTATTTTTGTCTGTCTTTGATCTACTATCCCAAAATAATATTAATTTAAGCATACCTATACTTAAGCATTATATACTAACCAGGCTGTTTACTTAAGGTTGTATCGGTTGCACAGTTAAATCGAAGATCCAAAGCTATATTCTAAAATTTTATTGATTCATACTAATTATTTTCGTAGCTTATGGTTCCCAGAATAAATAAAGAATGTAGTAGTGTACACAATGAATACTTTATTTATCGCTTAGCGATCATCGAATGCCATTTATTAAACCAAATTATCTATAGAAAAGCTAAAGCAAAAGCGTTTTTCATACAATAATTACAAATATTTTAGTTAACCTGAAGACTACTACGAAGCCCGCAGCATGGTTCAAAACAACGAACTCTGAGTTTTGGGACAAGTTGACGAAGGGGAATGACTACGACGTGATCTACTTCATGCAAATGCATCCTCAACCTATCATTCAGAAGGATGCTAAGACTATGGTGTTCCCTAATGGAACTGTCTATGAAGAGCTTACTGAAACTCAGTGGGACAGCAAAGAAGGTAAATATTTTGTCATTAATGAAGGGAATTATCCCATTTTCATAATTTAGTATTTTACAAGCTCGTATATTCATTATTTATTTAGGTTATTAGGATATTACATACAATGGTATTATAAGTAACTGTAGTGGCTCCCCGCGGCTTCGCCTGCGTTTCCAGGGATCTTCAATTTTCCCGGGATCAAAATTATCTATGTACCAAATTTCGTTTAAATCGGTTCAGTAGTTTTAGCGTGTCTTTAAATCCGTGTATGATTTAAAATAAACTTTATCTGTAATCTGTTTTTTTTTATTTGAATAAGTATCTGTTCGTGTATGTACTTCTAAGATTGTAGCATTTATGTGAGTATGGCATTTATTAGGTCTATTAATATAATTTGTGTTTTTGTTTCAGATAAAGAACCCAAAGTTACGAAATCAATCAAAATTACTCATAAACAATAATATTGATGGAAACGTCGGTTGTTGCAGTCAACACAGTTCCAACAGTGTTTTAAATTTTTTTACGCTTTTTGTGTGAATAGATGAGTTGCAAAATTTACAAATTTTTATTTTTTTATTTATTGTGTTTCATTTTGATCTCCGTTATTATTCTAAGATTGGGTAGTTCTACCATTATGTAAATAGAAATAGGTACCTTATTTCTTGTAGTTAAATAAATATAAGTTACTTCAATTACAGTTATATAATAAATACATATCTAATAGTATATTTCACGAACAAAAAAACTGGACGTAGCAGCTTTATTTGAGACTAGCTTCCGCCTGCGGTATTATCTCCGTTCAAGGAGGTCTTTTATTTTCCCGCAATAAAAAGTATTTCTTGTAGTGTATATTTATTCTGGGGCAAGTTCCGTCGAAATCCCTTGAGCAGTTATTGCATGAAAGTGTCACAAACATCCATAGAATCCGTTGTCAAATATTGACATTGATAGTATTCAATAAGTTTGCATGGTAGGATAAGATGAAAATTTGAACTTTTGTGTAAATATACTGCATTAAAAAACCAGTATATATTTATTTACACACAAATATATAAAGAGAGAGGGTTTAATTTTTTGGTTGTATTGAATTCTTTCACCAATGAAACAATTCATTTATCAGAGAAGAAAATAGATATATTTCATACTCCTATTCGGTGAATCAGCGGGGCATAAGCTAGTTTAATATAAAACGATACCAACCTAGGTATAGAAATAAAGCTCCGGTTGTAATAAAGCAAACAATACACGTAGATTTGCGAGGTTCTTATATCATTGAACAAAATGCATAGTGACAAGACACAGCTGTCTTAACAAATTCTAGAGGCTCTAAATATTTTAGTAGTGCGCTCGAACGAGCCACTTTGCAACTTGCTTTTGTCTCTCTCTAGAACTGAAGCTCTAAATTTTACAGTACTAAGCTTGTTTCTTACATTCTTTAAGAAAACTACAAGAGTAACGATCGTGTTACCTTAATTAGGACATATTTATTGTTAGCCGTGGTAACCTAAACAAAATAAATCTAAGTAACGTTTAGCTTTCGTCTTTTTACGATCATCCTACAATACTACTAAACTAACAATATAAATGCGAAAGTTTATCAGAATGTGTGTTTGTGTTACTCATTTACGGCAAAACGGCTGAAGGGATCGCCATGAAATTTTGCACAGAGTTAGAACATCTTTTGGAATAATACAAAGACAACAACCCCGGGAAAATTTGAGCCCCCCTGGGAATGCGATGGAAACCGCGAGATACTAGTAATGATATACTTAAATATTGTAAATTCAAAACGTCATAGGATTTTTATTATTTGATAAACAGGTTGAATAATCTTACTATCCTTAGGTATGTACTTAATCTCTTTATAGGCACTGTCAAAAATATTACCTAATTAATATAAATAGAGCCCGTAAAACATTTTACCATTGTTTGACTTTCGCCTATTTCATTTTAAACCTACATATAAATAGGCTCTAAATCGTATACCTAACATAATTATGTAGGTATTATTGTCGGACAGAGCATATAGCAAAGAAAATAAGCATCGCGAAAAGTTGAACAAAGATAAATAAGGAAAACTGGATATTTTCCAACGCGTCAAAAAAATGGGACCCAATTAGTACAAACCGGAATGAAAATTAGATTATTTTTCCGCAAATGACAACGAGCGGCATGCAGTGTGAGCTACGTGACGAGCATTCAAGATTATTCTACTACTAGCTTCTGCCCGCGACTCCGTACGCGTGGAATAGTTACTTTGGGCTAACGCTAACTTTCAACCCCCTTCGTTTACGTAGAAGGATGGTCTCAAAACCCAACTGATGACTGCACGCGCTGACCCGGCACATAAGGTGCGCGCAGTAGTTGATTATTATTTTGCTGCGATGTAATTTTAAATTTGCGATACCTCCTAAGATATTCATTGAAATCGAATGCTGTAAATGGCAATTTTGTTTTAAATTACATACTTGTGATGAATAACGTATTTATTTGCATAAGGATTAATATCATCTTTATAAAAACACCTTCACAAATAATGCTTCATTTTCGAACAAATTTGATTAGTATAAAAATGGTTATAGTGAGCCAACCTTAACAGATAGATATATGCTGTCGCGGACTTTTTTTAGAAATTTTGAAGGGGAACAATTCTGTCATACATCATTTTAGCGTAACTTTAACCGTTTACGCAGCGTACGCAGCGGAAGCTCTCCACTGGAAAATAAATCTCCCGATTTTTAAACATTCTTCATTAGTGCTCCGCTCCTATTGATCATAGCGTGATGATATATAGCCTATAGCCTTCCTCGATAAATGGACTATCTAATGGCGAAAGAATTTTTCAAATCGGACCAGTACTTCCTGAGATTAGCGCGTTCAAGCAAACAAACAAACAAACAAACAAACAAACAAACTCTACTCCTTTATAATATTAGTATAGATTCATGAAAATCTGATTGACTAAGTAATTGTTTAACAACTAGCTTCACCTCTACGATAGCCTTGTTCTCGGTGAAAATTTATCATTTCCGGATTTATAAATATTGTACGTACATTAGTAAGTGTTGCTGCCCTCAAGTCAAACAAAAAGCCTATCTCCAAAATTAAACTAATAATTTTTTATTCCCAATTCCCTTAGTCACGTTAAAGGTACTTAAAAATGACTTCGCTTCCTTAAAATGTTCGTTAGAAAAGTCTAAGCGATAGCTAGTTCCTTATAAAATAAGTTATAACTATTTTTTATAATAAATAAAAAATATATAGTAACTAGGATATAAAAGGAATAGTGTAAATAAGCCCAATGAATAATAATTTAATATTAAATTTTATACCTACGATCACGTTTGAAACCGCACTCCAACTTCAGGCTGCGGGAAATGTTTCACAAACAATTACGTAGCATAAATTGTTTGCATATTTTTTTTAAAATATCAAAACAATGTGTACGTTTTCGACATTTTGAAGTTAACATCAGCTCAGTGGCCGACGGCGGTCTGACACACTGGCACATGTATAAAAAAAACTGGTGTATTTTTTTTTTTACAAAAGCCTAAAGTTACAAAAACTAAAACCTAAAGTTACCTTAAAGTACTAAACAAATCTGGATAGTGAACGGCTATTATACTTTTTATTGCAAACAAAAAATGGCATACAAAGGTTTTTCAGCGTTGAAAACATACCCGAACTAAAACCAAAATAGATTAGTAGGTATATACATACCCTATAAACATTCTACTCATTGTTTTTTTCTTAGAAGTTATTAGATTTAGATAATATTATGGATGTTTTGGCATTTTATATTTGGAAATTAGGACCATATTCTTTCATCAAATTATCCTTCATCGTAATTCAGAATTAAATCAATTCTTCCGGACAATTAGTTGGATCTGGAGGAAAAAGTTAGACGATATCCATCCAGCCGAAAATTTTTAAACATGTGAAATCTACTTACAATAAAGATATATATATCTATATTTTTTATACCACAAGGGTGGCAAAAAGGTATACGGTCCCACCTGATGGGAGGCATTTACCGTAGCCTATGGACGCTTGCAAAACCAAGGCGTCACTCACGCGTTGCCGACCCTGTAAAAATGGGAGCAACTGTATAGGCAGTGAAAGGGACAAAGCGCAGTGTAGCTTTTCGTCGCAGGGCTAAAATAAACAGGTATCACTCCTGCATCCCTACGACGCTACTCCATCTCTGGTCCCCCCACTGCCGCTACAGCGTCTCCTCATGGAGCTCTGGCTACATTGGCTATATTGTATAATTTTGCGTTCTAGTAGGTACCTGCACATTAAATTATATTTGCACATTTAATCCATAGGTACTATACCCAACATGGAAATACCAAACTTCAAAGCTTAGATTATGATTTCTAAAACATCTACCTACACATCACTACATAGTATAAAACAAACTCGCTATCCGCCGTCTGTCTATCCCTATGTATGCTTAGATCTTTAAAACTACTCAACGGATTTTGATGCGGTTTTTTTTAATAGATAGAGTGTTTCTTAAGGAAGGTTTTTATGTATAAATAATTACGCTATGACGAATAGGAGCGGAGCATCAATTAAAACTGTCTGCAAAAACGGGCAAATGACTCTAACGAAGTTGCGCGGGTCAACTATGTAGTTAGGTATAATTAAGAAATAAAAAAATATCGGCATTATAATTAGACGCATCTAACATCCAATAACCTTCTGATGAAAATAATATGATGGTCGTTTGACAGTCATTATCAACATCAAATTAATTTCAAAACAAGTGTCTGATTTGATTGAAATAACCGTTTCTCAGCGTGTAGGGGTGAACTAAAAAATGTTTTATGAGTATGTTTCGTTTATGACGAATCTGCATTATATGCAGATGATATCGCGGGGCACTGCTAGTGTTATCTATTTCCATCCATTCCAAGGTGATGCAAGAACACAACAATTGATCATTAAGTTTTTGGACGATCGTCACGTAGTCATAATTTTGAATACTATAATTCATTAAAATTATGTTTTTTTTCCAAAAACAATGAATTACTTATTAATAAGTTTTGAATAATGCACAAATTAATTTTTGTGTATGGTGTTTTGCTGAAATTGGTGGTCCTCATTGCAAAGGAATAAAGTTGAATATTGAATTGCACTTATGCGTGTGTGTCTACAGTTGGTCTCGGTGATTGCATTATTGAAATATATTTATTTTATTTTATATAAAGCCCCAGCGTAATCATATATTTATTTTATCTGCATATTAATTAAATATGGTTTATTGTTTTGGGTATTGTCTAAGAATATCTATAATATATGGATTGTACTTACCTACTTAATTATTGGTGTATAAAATACGAGAATACACTTCATATCTTATACCTACATAAAAATGCTAAGGATTCTATTCATTATTAGTATTATGGGAAGAATCTAACATCATCATTAGAACTTTATTGACAGATTTTCATAAAATAAATTGATATGCATAATACTAAATATACACGACCTTTATGTCCCTGGAAACTAGACGAAAAGGTATGATACCTACTAACCTTATACTGGTAGAGCTGTTATCTATTCTAATATTATAGAGAGGTACCTAAAGTTTGTTAGCTTGTGAGGTTGTAGCGGGCAAAGTCTGGATCTACTGAACGGATTTATAAAATTATCTATTTGTGAGGGTCATTGGCTATTTTATCCCTGTATTTCTACTGAAACAGGATTCTACGCGTGTGAAATCGCGCGGCGAAGTTGTGACATATTATCTAATCTATACTTATAATAAATCTGTAGAGAGGTCAATTCTGTACATGAAATATATTTTCAAAATAACTATCAGGGGGTGATAAGTGATCGATACTGATGCCAAAAATGCAATCAGTAAAATTTTTGTCTGTCTGTCTGTATGTTCCTTATAGAAACAAAAACTACTGGACGGATTTTAACGAAACTTGGTACAATTATTCTTCATACTCCTGGGCAGGTTATAGGATACTTTTCATCACGCTACAATCAATAGGAGCAGAGTCATCATCATCATCATCATCTCAGCCATAGGACGTCCACTGCTGAACATAGGCCTCCCCCATCGACTTCCATGCAGACCGGTTGTAGGTTGCCTGCATCCAGCGGGTTCCAGCGACCCTTGTCAGGTCGTCAGTCCACCTTGTAGGTGGACGCCCTACGCTGCGCTTGCCGGTGCGTGGTCTCCACTCGAGAACTCGTCTGCCCCATCGGCCATCGGTTCTACGAGCTATGTGCCCCGCCCACTGCCACTTCAGCTTGCTAATCCGCTGGGCTATGTCGGCGACATTCGTTCGTCTACGGATCTCCTCATTCCTGATTCGATCTCGTAGAGAAACACCGAGCATAGCCCTTTCCATAGCTCGCTGTGTGACCTTGAGCTTTCTTATGAGGCCCATAGTGAAAGACCACGTTTCGGAGCCATAGGTGATCACTGGTAACACACACTGGTTAAAGACTTTCGTCTTTAGGCACTGAGGTATTTTGGACGAGAAGATGTCGCGAAGTTTCCCGAACGCTGCCCAGCCGAGTTGGATTCGACGATTGACCTCTTTCTCGAAGTTGGACCTACCTAATTGGACCGTATGCCCTAGGTAGACGTACTCGTCAACAACTTCGAGAATGGAGCTCCCAACTAGTACAGGGGCGGGCGCAACATGGACATTCGACATGACCTTCGTTTTGTCCATGTTCATTTTAAGGCCCACCTGTTGGGAGACTCGATTGAGGTCTTCGAGCATTGTGCTGAGGTCTTCTAGCGATTTTGCCATGACCACGATATCATCAGCAAACCGAAGGTGAGTGATGTACACGCCATTTATGTTGATGCCGAATCCTTTCCATTCCAGGAGCTTGAAGGCATCTTCCAGTGCGGCCGTGAACAGTTTCGGAGAGATAACGTCTCCCTGTCTCACGCCTCTTTGCAATGGAATTGCCTTCGTGCACTGCTCCTGTACTCGGACCGACATGGTGGCATTGTTGTACAAACACTTCAGCACTTCGATATACCGATGGTCAATACGGCACCGCTGTAAAGACTGCAGCACTGCCCAGGTCTCGATCGAATCAAAGGCTTTCTCATAGTCCACAAACGCTAAGCATAGTGGCAAGTTATACTCCTCGGTCTTCTGTATAACTTGCCGCAGCGTGTGGATGTGGTCTATGGTGCTGAAGCCTTTTCGGAACCCGGCTTGTTCGGGAGGCTGGAAGTCATCGAACCTGCACATGAGACGATTCGTGATGACCCTTGAGAACAACTTATAAACATGGCTCAGAAGCGAGATGGGCCTGTAGTTCTTCAATAAGGCGTTGTTCCCTTTCTTGAAGAAAAGGACCACCACGCTTCTGTTCCATGCTTCTGGCGTTGTACCCTCGAGCAGGACTAAATCAAAGAGCTTCTGAAGGACTTTAAGTATCGGTGTTCCACCCGCTGTCAGAAGCTCTGATGTGAGACCGTCCTCGCCCGGCGCCTTGTTGTTTTTAAGCTGTCTAAGGGCCATCCTAATCTCGTACAGGCTGATGTCCGGGATATCTTCGGTATAGTGTCGGGTTAGCTTGGCTCTAGGGTCTTTAGCCAAGCTTCTAACAGGTTTGGCCACCGAGGTATACAACTGTCCATAAAACCTCTCGACCTCCCTCAATACCTCTGCTTTTGTCGACGCTATGCTGCCATCTTCCGTTTTCAGCTTCGTCAACTGACTTTGCCCAATAGACTTGTTCCTTGCGAACACTTTGGAGCCTTGGTTCCGCTCTATCGTCTCTTTAATACAATTAGTATTAAAGAGACGCACGTCGTGTCGCAAGGACTTCCATATCCGTCATCAGCGCGAAAAGCTACGCCCCTGCGCTCGCCAACCCGATTGCCAAGCGCGGCGAGTATCTGGCAAAATCCCCCCATGAAAAATACAGTAAAGACCAGGCCCCCAGTCCCCGGCGGCCCCGCTAGTCCTGGCTACGGTAGCGGTCATGGTAACGGCGGGGCAGGGGGTGCTAAGAATCTCCGGCAGAGATCTGGCTACCACCCCCGACGAAAACTGGCCCTGGTAACACACAACATACGCACATTGAGGACAGACGAGAAGATCGTTGAGCTGGAAGAGGAAATAAGTAGGTTACACTGGGACATCATTGGGTTATCCGAAGTCCGAAGAGAGGGCGAGGACACGATAACCCTGAAATCCGGTAACCTACTTTACTACCGGGAGGGCGACCAACAGTCCCAAGGTGGTGTCGGGTTTCTCGTCCACAGGTCCCTCGTTAACAACATTATTACCATCGATAGTGTGTCGAGCAGGGTTATCTACCTGATACTCAGAATATCTGAAAGGTATTCGCTGAAGGTCATTCAGGTATACGCACCGACCTCGACACACTCGGATGATGAGGTAGATGCTATGTATGAGGACATTAGTAGAGCCATACATGCATCGAAAACCTATTTTAATGTTGTTATGGGGGACTTCAACGCGAAACTGGGCAAGCGAAGTGATGATGAGTTGAGAATGGGGCAATTTGGCTATGGGCAACGGAACCCCAGGGGACAGAGGCTGGCCGACTTTTTGGAGAAAGAGGGACTCTTTATGATGAACTCTTTCTACCAAAAGCCGCCTCACAGGAAATGGACCTGGATGAGCCCCGACGGTTCTACAAAAAATGAGATAGACTTCATCATGACGACAAAAAGACGGATATTTAATGATGTCTCTGTGATTCACAGGGTGAAAACCGGAAGTGATCACCGCATGGTACGAGGCACATTAAATATTAACGTCAAGATCGAAAGATCTCGTATGATGAAGTCCACGCTCCGGCCTAATAGCGCCCATATCCAAAACCCCGAGAGATTCCAACTTGAGCTGTCAAATCGCTTCGATTGCCTAGACAGTTGCGTTTCGGTGGACGACATTAACAACAGGTTGGTAGAAACTGTCCATAAGGTTGGGGCAAAGTTCTTTAAGCCCCATCGAAAAGATAGACCCCAAAAACTCTCGGCCCAAACTCTCAACCTCATGGCGGAACGACGCTCAAGGGTGTTGCAATCTTCCGATGACGCAGAAGCACACCGGCAGCTCAATAGACGGATATGGAGCAGAGTAGTGAAGGGAAATTTTGGGAAAACGGGAGAAGTTACTCCATTTTTTAAGCTTCCGTCGCGTGTGCAGCCTTAATGGTTAAAGTTACATAGAAGTTATGTATGACGGAAATATTCTACATACAATTTTCGAAAAAATATCCCGCAACAGCATATGTCTATCTTTTATAGTTAACTCAGAATAACACGTGTAACTCCTGATAGCTTAGCAGTTCGGAGCATTCTGATTATATTTGTTTACTCTTACGTTTATAATACTCTCACTTATCCCTAATTTAAAAAAGTTAACATTATTACGTATTTAATAAAAAAGAACCATAGAAATCGGTATAGAAACACCAAAATTATTGATGAAATAAGCCATCGCGCCGTCACACGTGAATAATAAATCATGCTATAAGGATTATTTTTAAACGACTTAAAAAAAAAAGGAGGAGGTTCGAGGAACGAAGTCGCGGGTTAAAGTTAGAGTTAGCCCAAAGAAACTATTCCACGCGAACGAAGTCGCTGGCAGAAGCTAGTAGATATATAAAATTCTCGTGTCGCGGTGTTTGTGATTAAACTCCTCCGATACGGCTTTACCGATTCTCATGAAATTTTGTGTGCATATTGGGTAGGTCTGAGAATCGGGCAACATCTATTTTTCATCCCCCTGTGATCACGGGAACGGGAACTACGCGGGTGTATCCGCGGGCGGTAGCTAGTAAATATCTATAAAGCTACCTACTGTGTTAAGGTAGATATCACTAGAAGATATATTTTAAGTAACACGACGTAGGAGGATCCAATCTTCCCATATTGCTGCGTCACCTCCTAACGATCGTGGCCTATTCCGTTTTTACTCCAGAACTCCCGTCTCCCGTAGACGAGTCGAGAAAAACGGCACCTAAAGTGACATATCCAAGTAAGATAATATAGCTTAGTTTCTGATGTACAACATTCATATAGTAACTAAGCTGTATATATTTTACTTACTTTTCTCCATGTTGAAATTAGTAAAAGTAAATTTTAGTTTTGCCAAAACCTGTGTCCTGGGAAGTCCTGGTTTCTCTTTCCACAAATGTTACTTTACGCTACTTACGATATAAAACTTTGTGGGCTGTATTCGAATGCCTTATACTTATTAATATAATAAATAATAAAACGTTGTGTTTGTTTTTTATCACTACTCAAAATAAATATTTGAGAGGATAAAAATAACTACACAGATCTTAGTTGACTTTTGATGTATTAATATCTTGTTTCTATTTTGTAACTAATACATAAAAGAAATGAAGCATATTGGTATGACGTCAAAACTTATTTGACGTGTAATAACTTTGAAACAGTGATAAATAATAAATGGCACATCAAAACTGTTCTCATGTTATATAAAGTAAAGCAACTTTCTCGAAACAGTTATTAATTAATATTACTTAGAGCATTTTGTTGTAAATCTTTTGTACTTTTACTGATAGATGGCATGAATAAAATAACAACAAATAGTTATATAACTTAGTATTCGTCTTTATTATCAGCGTCTATCATTATTCTCTTTAACCATTTTATTTCAAATTGCTTTTTTTGGGGGCCGCAAGTTTCATTAGTCGCGTTCAAATATTTTCGATAACATCTTGAAAAATTACTGTAAAATGTTTTATGTACGATAAATATATTTATCGAAAAGCATTTCGCACAAATACCGAGTAAATGCCAATTTTCCAGAGTTTTATTGACATGAGCTATTTAACATTTGGCAGGATAGGAAATTGCCTTGTTACGTTTTAAAGGCGTGATCAAAGACCTTTTTGACAAGAGGGTATCTCTTTTCGTCGCACTGTATCTGTCTCTTTTCAGCGAATGGATGAGCTGACAGCTGTCAGAACAAGTCTAAGATTTATATTGTTAATAATCGATTTAAGTATTGCGTATAGCAATATTTACTACCATTTCACCTACTATGTCACATGCCTATTATTGGTAAAAAAACTTACTTTTCATTCAAGTTAAAGGACATCTTGAAACGGAGTAGATTAGTTGATATATTTTTTTATTCCATTCTATCTACGAACTAAGTTAACACTAAGGTAGTTTTTCAGTTTTTGTTCGTTCTAAATGCTGTCATTAATATTCTTTCAGATCGCGTCTCAGAGCAATACCATCCAAATTCCAGTCTTCATAATTATGTTATGGGATAAATTAAGTTAAAAAAAACGCATTTAATTTTGTAATATGATTTATTTTCAAACAGTACTCCACAGCTGTGACCTGCAAAAATTGGATATTTATCATTGAACCTGACAAATGGCTCATAGCTCTTTATTTAGATGAGTATGCATTTTGTGCCGCAGTGCTGGCGTAATTGGGATTTATTTTCAACTCTACCTAGGCCACAGCTGTGCTGTGTGTTATATACTGTGCTGTGCTGGACTGTAATTGTTTAATTTATATGAATGTAGTGTCCTCAATCATCACCAATAAGGTAATTTGGAATAATTTCAAGATTACCTTAGCTAGTGTGCCTCTTGAGATCATTTCCATGTAGGTACTAAGTTTAAGGTACTTAAGCAGTATACTTATTTTATAAAATAGTAAATTATCCGCAAGGAAATAATAAAATTAATGTTAGATTTTCAGTGCAAAGTGTCTAAAACCCAGGGGTATTGTAGACTAACCTTTATATTAAGTACAGCTGAAGCCCTTAATGGCTGCAATACCTAATGCCACCATACAATTCATAAAAGTGACCTTAATAAAACGCTCTCTTAACGTTCTAAGTCATAAAGATGCTGCTGTTGATTCAGCTACTCTATTCTGGACCCAAATTCGACACTGAAATCACGCAGGTGATGATTTTTTCTCTTTCATGAGCTTCGCACCCTGTGGAACAAGAGAAAATTAGTTTTATCATCCAAAAATGTTGGAACTTGATTAGAAAAAACAAAAGTACAGACAAATGTGTCCATTGGTAATGTTTACACGGAAGTGTCTCGTATGTTTATAGTAAATATGAGACAAATTTACATTATGCGTGAGATTATCTCGAGTTTCTGACAGATTTTCTCAGTTAAATGTTGACTTCCGAATCAGTAGTAGCTTTAACCTTCTTTATTTAATCGTCTTTTTTTTTTTTATTCACGACGAATATTTTAGTCTTACTGAAAAGAGGTCTGAGGTCAGAGGTCGAGTATGGTAACAGAATAAGAAGTCGGTTTATTGTTCATAACCTAACTCGTAACTAGCTAAAGATCCATGTCACATGGGTCAGTATAAACCAAAATGTTATAGCCTAATATATTTTAACAGCTTCCTAAATGACCGGTGTTAGAAACTGGCTGGGTACTTCCTGCGGTTTTCAAGCATTCCACATATAATTTATGGTTGACCCATGAAAAATAGCGACTATGAAATGTGCTTAGGTATGTAACATATAAACATGTTATTAATTTCTGATAAACATGAAGGTATCATAAGACTATTTCCGACCAAAAAGGGGACTTCAATTTGTATTTTTTTTGCATATTTATGCTTAAACCATTAGATTGGTGGTGTAAAAAATTACTCTGGATTTGTGTTTTCTCTATTCTTTAACATTTTTATTCAATGACATTTGCGTGAAAATCATCTTGTTATTTTTTTAGCACTTTGTATAAAATTTCTACAAACACACTATTTTGACTTTTGCACGATATCAATTCTATATCGAAAAGATCGATTATATAACATATTCAACCCAAGTACTGTTGCTACACTTAAGGCGAGGACAACACTCGAAACTATTTATTGCCTCCGGGAACTTCCCGATGAGTTGCGACAACTTTACGGCGACTGATTGTTTAACTTTCCTGCGGTACCCCAAATATATTTGGAGCGGGTCACGTAGCCGACTGTACTCTTTGATCGAATACTAGTACAAAGGGAAATATAACTTCACAATATACTTTTGACAGACCGGTTGGCTATGTGACTTTCAAGCCCCCGGTCGTGGGTTCGAATCTCACCAAGGACAAACATTTGTGAGCATGCACTGAAAATGTCTGTTCGTTCTTGTCTGGATCTAACTATCTATATAAGTATATATTTAAATGTAGTTTATTAGCTATCAGGTTACATTTGCACTAGCTCTGCTAGTTTGGAATCAATTTGGCCGTGTGTTAAAAAAGTTCCAGAATATTTATTTAATTTATTGGTAAATATTATTATTTATTTACAGAAAAATACATGTTCGTTATATAAACTTGAACCATAAGCTGTAAGTACTTATAACATATAAGTTTACGTTAAAAATCTTTTTCCCTTTAAATGTTATCTCAATGATTCGCACACAGACATTGTACCGATATATTAATGTGTCTACGTATCTAGAGTATGTTCTAAATGTCTTTTACTCAAACGCTGTGACAATTTAAAAGGAATTTCAGCACAGAAGTGTCCGCTGAAACGAAACAATTCTATCCACAATGCAGAAACAGATATCGTTCTAATCCAATTTATTTCTTTGGCATCTGTCTTCTGTAGGTATTGTATTTTCTTTGCCAATAATAAATTAATGTCTTTTACGAAATGATTTTTCTTGTAATATTTTCTATAATTGGTTTTTGTTCAACTTTTCTTTCTAGCAATTCTGATTGTGACGTAGTTTTTATTTTGTAAAAAAGGAGATTCCTCATCTTTGAGAATACTTCACTAAAGCTTATATAGCCATGTTTACGACTAATAAATAGACCTAAAATAAATATGAGAGTATAAAAATGTATTGTTTATCACGTATACGAGAGCTGTGCTTAAAATAAATCAAATCCGTATCCAAAGCGCGACATCACACATCCACTACGAAAAAATACAAAATTCAGAATTATATGAATACTTTATGTTACCGACGGAAGAGCGAAACCTCCTATCACAGGCATTCCGTACTTAAAAGGAGGTTTTAAATAATTGTGAAGCTGAGTATGTGTTTTCTTATCTGAATAAATTATTAGATTTTTAAGAACATAGTTACCTACCTACATAGGTGCCCTAATTAGAACCTTAACTAAATAAAAAAACAGGCTATGAATTTTGAAATAGTCCTAGTAAAGATTAATTGTAAAAGTGGGTCGAGGAAATCACGTTATGCCTAATATAATATCCGGGAAGTCAGAAAGTAATCTTCATTTTTTTTTATTCTATTCCAAATAGATTGCTCCTTGATCATGATAAAATATTGATAAATAAAATATAAAATAAAATAAAAAAAAAAATTTTATTTTATTTTATTTACAGTATTTTAATTGTTCCACTTAAAGATTTTATTGATTCATAATTAAAGTAAGTCAAGAATTAAAGTCATAAAAACATGTTCACCCTAATTTAAATAGAATATTGCAACTAACTTTATTCTCCCTTTTCTATAACATAAATTACTTTAGAAACTAAAGTTCACTATTGTTAGCTTTAATTTAATTTAAAAATATATCATCTTAGTTTCTGGAGGACAATGTTTTCAATATCGACGTTAGCAAGCACAGTGAACTCTTTCGTATTCCAGTCTAGCCGAGCTGTAGCATGATTGAAAACCCGGCATATTATGGAGATAGCGAACTATGTACACGACATGTACTAGACAAGGCAACTTTTCAAATTGGTTGGATGAAACAATGTCGGTTTTTTATGTCGAGAATTTACTCGTCAATTTTGAACGTAAGCTTTAATTTTACACTAAAAATTGTTTAGATTTCATCATAATACTTGCTTTTATCTTAGTTTGGTATAATTTATTAAAACAGAGTCAGAAACATTTATTTATAAAACAGGTGCACATAATTTAGATGTTAAATTGACAAGTTGTGGACTATGTTTTGCCATGAAAAGCATACAAATTAAAGAATAAAATTATTCTTATTTTTATTATCCTACTTATAGGTACAATTTACTGCTTATTCTAAATGCATATCAGCTTAAATATTATATAAGTAGTTATAGAACAAACAAATAATTTAAAATTCATACACACAAATGTCTTGGGAGAGAGTAAAACCGACACTGCTGGTGTGGCAGTCAAGGTTCCTAAGCCAAACTATACATACCACATTACGCTCATCAAGACTACATAAAGGTCAAAACACCAAAAAGACATATGTATACCATCGTACATATAGTGCTACATTAGTTGCGGTCAAACTTGTAAAGCTACTGGGAGTTGAGATAAGTGTAAAGCTCTAGGCGATAACAGCTGAAGCGGTAACGTCTGTAGATACCCTAATATCCAAGTACATACAAAGTTCCTAAGCCTCTAAGGAACGGAGCGGCGAAGTGCGTAATGAAAAGTTTCTCCTGAAATAGAATTGGGAATAAGAAAAAACTTGTGTTGGAACTTGAGAATGAAAATATGATAAGTGATAAGTTTACAAATTTGCAGAGTTTTGTGTGATCCTCGTCAATGTTATTTTTAGTCATTATATTCTTATCTTGTTTGTCTGACGTAATTTTTACTATAAATTAGCTTAAGAACTGCACAAAATCGATTTAGATAATACAAATCCAATAAAAAGTGCAATATAAAACATAGGTATTTATTCATTTTGTCTGGATAAAAATAATGTAAGTACTCAGTTGTTTACTTTTAAAAGTAAGCATTTACTTTACATATAACTATTTATATAAATAAATATATAAGTATCTGGCATAAAATAAATATATTAAAATAATGAGGCTACATACAATTTCATCTTCAATTACAAAGGCTTAGTCCCATCACAGTGATTGTTGCACGTATGAAACGCATCAATTCTGATTTGAGTTCCTATTTTAGCTGATTTGACTTTACCCTTAGTGGCTATGTGAGTCAAGCATGAGTCAACATTAATTTAATGTATGAGTGTGTGTGTGTGTGTGAGGTCTCGGAGGTTTATTGGAACCCCAGTTTGTACGTGACCGGGTGTACAGTCCACACAGCAACCTTTACGAATAGATAACGTATACATACGTGCCTTTGTAACCACTGTATGTATTCGTATAATTAAATCATATTTGGAATCTATTATGATGGTTTCATTTCAGAACATCCATTCATCCTTTCGTGCTAAAACTACCGAACCGATTTAAATAAATTGGTACACAGATAGTCTAGAGCCTGAGAAAGGACATAGGCTACATTTTATCCCGGGAAAATGGAAGATCTCCCGGATACGAGGGTGAAACCGCGGTGATCCACTAGTAGTATAGTAAGTGTCTTATTATTAGACGTGGCAAGTCTTAAAGATAGGTGTCTATTTTTTGTCACAAAGACGTAATTTTTATAACCCATTTTCTTAAACTAGCGCCGTAGATACAATCAATTATTCAGTAGGTGAAATATATTCAAATCTGTATACCTATATTACGATAAAAATATTCATTAATTCACCCAAAAGTACTTAACTATAGGTTTTATATAAAACACTCCTTCATTTATAAAGTAAAAGGGCTTTTCAGGGCTAAACAAAACTTGGGGATTTGAAAATGCGTTGTGTAATGGAACGACGAATCGGAAAGGGCGACGAGAGCTTTTGGCACTCATTTGCGTAAGTAACTTTTAAATAAAAACATATGGGCCTCCACATCTCATATTAAACTCAGAGTAAATCATCACCTTTGCGGTTTTCTTTCCGGATTATTCCATCCAACCATATTCGGAGCTTACACCTTACGTTTTATAACTTGGAGGTAAATGGAATATTTTCATCATTTAAAGTAGAAACGTATGAAAGAAATTGCTTTGAAAATGAAATATTTGTATTCAAATGATAACGGCTTATATTACTTCTGCTATGCGGTTTTGCCCGGGATCCCGAGGGGTTTTATGTTAATTCAGAACAGATCCTATTAATGGGAATTTTTTAATCAAATTTAAATGCATTGAGTTTTTATATAGGTCAATGAAATATAAGAAATATTCAGCATAAAGGAATCGGTGAATTTCCTGATGTAATTAACCAAAAATAAATACAAATGTGAATAATATTCTGGCTTGGAATAGACGTTCTCCTTACTTGTAGGTAGATTTAATCCTGGGAAAGTCGATAAAATGCGAGTAAAGTTTCAAAGCAAACGAAAGTATATAAAACGTAAAACCATTGTAATGTTATCATTAGGAAAAATAGCAGCTTATGAAATTACAGCAGCAATTTTAACAATGAAAAAATATTTCATATGTCACTAAAACTAGGGCCAATTCGTTTCTAACATTTTTTTGTAGATTGAATAAAATCGTTTCCTAAAAAAAGTATGAAAATGCTTCCATTTGCCCGCGGGAATATTCCCTAATCAATATTCCGAAATCTTTTTTTTATATTCATTCCTTCTTCGGCTTATTTGCATTTTATTCGATTTCGATCAAACATCTTGATTCAAGATGGTTTGGGTGATTGAAATGTTATTTTTATTTGTGAGACATAATATATAAAATCTTGTAAAAAAAAATACTAAATGACTGTCTGTTAGACTGTCAATTAGTATATTTTTGAATATTATATTACTGAAGAAGTCGTATTTATAGAAATAAGTGGTCATTACTCGCTTAGTCTCAAAAAATTCTACACTTTCTAGATTTTTTTAGATTATAATATATTATAATAACTGAAGTAAAGTAAACTGAGTGTACGATATTCATTGGTTGTTTATCGCCAAGTAATCCCAGTACCATGTAATCCCAAATGAAAAACCAAGTGATCTGTAAAAATAAGGTAGGTTGGTTATTATGAAAAATGTCATTTGGCTTAATCTCAGGATGATAGGAGATACCGAATAAGCTGCTTTCATGAAGCAATTCCCTATTCATTCTGAATAGGTGTATAATAATATTATGATGATGAAATTGTTTTGTTCTGTATTTAATTCTGCGGCTCTATTCGTTGGTTTAATTCTAAAATGGCTGGTCTATGTAAGCTCATTGAATAATTAATATTACTGTAGTACAAGCCACGAATAAACTGGGTAAGTGGGGGCAGGATACATAGTCAGTGTAATGCATAATGCACTGTATGCATTTGGAATAAAAACCAAATTTATTCACTAGATTAATCACGTCAAGTGTCATGCCGCTTTTATTCTATCGATTGTTATAAAATTGCATAAAATAATTGAACTATATTTATTCATATATCAATAATACAGAAGTGACAGTCTATTATAAAACTGCCTTTGATCGTAATAGAATAAGTAGGTAAACAAAACTTACATTATTAACGATTAAGTTAAATTGTTAATAAATACATAAGTTTCTAAGGAAATGTATGGAAAACAAAGAATAATTATGTATGAATTGATAGTTTATTAACACCTGTACGTATTTGATGACGGAAACAATGGTGGTAACGACTTGTTAGTGACTTTTGTTATAATCCGGAACTATTGTGTGATTGGTACCTACCTAAAGTAAAGTCTGTGTGTATCAATTTGTATTGTTTTTGTCTGCAATATTGATGACGTGTATTGTGTTTGCTTTTATAGGTAATAAAATGAATATGTAGGTTTGTACGTAGATATTTTATTTCAATTTATTTTTGCATATATTTTTTGATCTAAGTAGGCCAAATATTGGTGTCTCTCATCAAATCGTACTATTTTGTACCACCTCCATTCCTACTATGTAAAATATGCTTCTAATAAGCTATAAAATCCTAATTAATATTATAAATGCGAACGTAACTCTGTCTCGCTTTCACGCTAAAACTACAGAACCAATTTATATGAAATTTGGTACACAGATAGTCTAACTCTAGAGCCTGAGAAAGGACATAGGCTACTTCATAGCCCGGGAAAATTTAATATCTTCCAGATATGCGGGTGAAACTGCGGGGAGCCACTAGTTAACTTTATTTTATCAATTCAAATGGGCTTTTACATGTAGGTAGGTACTTATGAAATGTAACTGTGCTGGTATTGAATAGATATACTAGTAGATTCTATACTTTTGTATCCCAACGTCTGAGATAAAAACACGTCATGTCACGAGTTAAAAGGAACAAGATATCTTAAAGTTAAGTTTTACGTGGTATTATTTGAGTAAGAAAAACATATCGTAAGTGTACCAGTCGTGGCCACGGTACCAGTAATGGCCAAAAATTAAAAGAAACATCTAAAATTCGGACATGAGGGAATGTTTTTACATTGGGATCACTGTGACATAGACTTTGGACATCGAACTATCTAAGTTTAACGTTTTATTGAATTCAGTCAGTTACATGTACAAATATGCGCGAATACAAAGTGTAAGGTGATTTGAAATTGACAACGACGGCTTTTCTTAAGGAAATCGTTAAGGCGGTGAGCAGAAAGTTTCACTTGTAAAATAGTATTGCTTAATTAAAATCAAAATTAGTTTTGTTTGATGTGTTAACCATAAAATAAAGATAAACTAAGACTAAGACTGGGGTATCCATTAATGAATTTTCCCTGTCCAAGACTGGGTCACAAAACTACAACTTTTATTTGTTAAATTAATTGAATCCAGCTTTGCCGTATCTCACGCGTAACACATTACAAATATTAAATAAGGACTGGACTTTACAGTTTCACTATATTCACTGCTGAAACTTTCACAATTTTGGTAAAATTTCACAAAAACCAGTTTTTTTTTTCTTAAACTGGCCACCATTGGGTCATTTACCTTATTACAATATTCCATTACTGAACAGTTATTTCAGTTCATTACTAAACCGATAGCTGTTATTTCCCCCTCGCATTCCCACAGGAATTTCTGTCTGTTAGTTATTCAAGAAACTACCATTTGATTTGAAGAACAAAGTTTATAGCTTTTTCGAAATATGAGGGATAAGGAATAAGGATTTAATAATATATTTTTATCTATCATCCTTACTTCCGTGTCTGTCGAAAAATATATATATATATTAGATGAATTGAAAATGCTTAAAAATTTAAGACTTTTGTTTAAATATATTTTCCTTAAATATTAAGAAATAGCTGTATCTTAGTCAATCACGCAAGAGGAACAAAGTGAATTTCATATAAGAAAATTTAAAATCCAATATTTGAATAGGTATTATATATTTTATTTAATAGGTTATAGGAACCTACGTGTTATCATAAAACATGCCTGGTGTCTTAATATTTTCGTTTACTAACAACAATACAAATAGCACGTCCAAGTAAAGAACAGCAGAGCAGCCATTAGTGAGGGTCATCAGAATCTCGTTTGTTTATCATTGCAGACGTTCAAATGCAGGTGGAAATGATGACATTTTAAGCTGTACACTTTATAAATTTTATTTAAAATATCATCTGAATCTGAAATAAATATAATAGTTAGTATTATAAAAATATAGATATTTACATAAAAGTGGTGTTTTATGCAAATCTTTCGGTTGAGATTTTGATGTAGGTATAAATTGTACGTGAAGATATTATATATTATTATTTATACATACGTAGACAAAGATACGAGTCAATAATATCTATATACCTAAATAAAATGACTCAATGTGTTGTTAAGCGCAAAACTCAACTCTACTCAAGACTCACCGGATGTGACTATTTTTGGTTTTAGCATTATAATATTTCATATGAAAAAAATGTGGGTATGTTTTAGATGCTCCCACAGCTATAATAAAATATTTTATGCCTATGTATATGTAGTATATCAGCTATCTGGTTACCATAACACAAGCTCACTATGATGCTTAATTTGGAATCAGATTGGCCGTGTGTGAAAAATTTCCCAGGATATATTTATTTATAATAATAAATGGTCTTGATACATATTGGGCAGGCATCGCACTGTGGTTTGGCAGTCAGAATTATACTTCCCATGCCAACCAGCCAATCAATACATGACCATAAAAGTTGTTACATAGGTTTGGAACCTAATTAATCAAAATAATAATATAACTAATATATTACATCTATACTTTTATAACAATGGGGTAATGTTTCGTAAGTTTAATCTAATGTCAACAATAAATCATTCAATGACAGAATAACGATATTCTTACCCAGTGTTATAGGATAATTTTTTTCGCCCGTGAAGCATACATTTTTATTTTATTTACTGCGTTATTATATGCTCTCCGAAAGATAAAAATATTTGCATTGATAAATGTCTTTAAGTGCCTTTAAATTTGAACCAGATATTATATTTTGATGCCTACTATATGTTTATTTGAAACCGTTTTAGCTTAATGGCATAAGGAAAATGAAAGAGATAGCGATGGGGCGTGTTATTTATGATTAAATCTGTCACGACGTACCTACTGTATGTCTTATACATACGTCGTAGATAAAGGGTCATGCCTTCCTCACATGGGCGTTTAGAGGACTTGACGCGGTACAGACAGTACCCAAAGAACACCAACATGTTTGTCCCCTATTTAAAAATAAATTTGTGAGGGCTTTTAATTTTAGTATGAAAATAATAAAGTGTAAAAAATGAATACATATATAAACTGGTATAATAAATGGAATACAACATACATATCTACTTACACATATTGTCTTAAATGGGAAAGAAACACCAACCTGCAATTTACAAGTATAACAAAGCCTCGACAATCCAACTCGTCCAGTAAAAAAAGGAAGTGCCATAAACGGCCTCCTTCTTACGCAAATTCCAACATGATTTCGTTCAAAATTCCAAGATCAATTTAGTGGGAAGCTAAGCAGTATATAACTTAAGGTGAACCCTTTAGGGCCCTATATTGCGACGTATTTAATTTATTACCCTGAAACACTCAGCGAACCATTATTTATGTGATGCGAATGCTGTTAATTGGCGCAAGGGAGTAATTTCATCACTATATGCTTCCCACTTCATTCCGTAATGGACACATTGGCGCTCGGTTTACCAAGTTTATTGACAGAGTTAATTAAAACTATAATTTTGCCTCTGTTGTAAGTCTATATAGATGACAGGTTTTATTAAAAGGGTACCGTATTATTTTTACAGTATCTTGTTTGGATACAATCTTAACATAATTTGTTGCCTTAGCATCAATGAATTAGTCTGTAAAGGTATGTTTTAGAAAGTTAATTTTTTTTTATTGTATAGTCTATATGACAGTATGTCACTGATCCTATTAATTAGATTTAAAGTAAGGTTAGGACAGAGAGGCTCACTAAATTATGGCACTTAAAACTTTGAACCTTTCTAAGATAAACTACGTTTCATGGGAAAATGGAGATAAGTTTGAGAGATACACTGCTTCGGTACAGTGAATATTAGTTAGTTGCATTTAATTTGAAGGTAAATTAGGTTTTTGTTAAATAGAGAGTTAAGAATTTATATTAAGCGTAGGTACCTAAACACTTATACTTACAACTAATATAACCACGTCTAAATACCTACAAACGGATACAAATAGTAGTTCTGTTCACTACAATCCAATGACCGAGGAAGTGTACTAGAGTTCTCAAAATATCTACTTATTCAACGGTATTTAGTAATTCGGAGATATTTATTTCCTATCTTATAATCATTTTATATAACATGGCTTTGGAATAAACAAGTAAAAAAGGCAAAAATATATCACTCTCTTTATACCATAAATAAAAAGACATTCCGAAAATAAAATATGGCTAAGACAGTAAAATAAAAATAAACACGCCCCAAACAAAGGTCACAATTACGCGCGCTAAATGTCCGCAATAAATTCATACTTACAATGAAATATTACACGCAGATATATTCTTTCACTCCTATTTATATTCTAGGGAGCTTGGAACGTTTCGATAAGTTCCGAACTTCTCCATTCTATGTCCAGTACACAGATCATAAAATAGTGAAACCAAAATGTATGTATAGTAAATTAACAAAATTATATGAAATTTTCGAAGCATGTGTTGATCGAAAATGGACCTGTATGACTCTAGTATCTAACAGACTTGCGTCTGCATCGATCAGGTTCCAATAGTTTGTTCTATGTTAAAAAATATAATGATTTTAAGAGACTAATTAGCTTTCTAAGGCATATTTAAGATTAATTACTTAATTTTAGACTCTTAGCTCAAGTCATCTCCTAGTGTGTTATATCGGTGGTCAACAACAGCAGTCGGCAGACGCTTTGCATAAAGTTTGTACGTGTGAGGTTCTGATCGGTTCTCAAACAGATGGCCTCCCGTTATGCATATACAATATCTGAACTTTGGTGACGTGTTACATTGTAGTTTGACTAGTGTCAAAGCGGTAAAAGATGCGACGGGTTTTGACCTTATAAACTTTGTTTTATGGCTCAAATTTGAAATGTGCGGTCAATGAAATCCTATATTGATATAGTTTTAGGTAAGCCGTATCTTATTCCTCCTTTTTTAAATAAATCCCTATTTACTACACTTTAATTTATACAATTAGTTAATCATATATTAAAATATGCTTGTCTTTTCTCAAAGTTTCTTTGTAATCATTTTAAATTGTGCTTCGTAGCACCACGCTACGGTTCGTAGACAATGCCACGGTGCTACGAAACTACGATATTATTTATCCTATAAAATGCCCGATCTATCTCTAACCTTACTCATTGATTCAGACATAGTATTAATGCTTACTGAGCCAAACAAATACTCAAGTGCTCCCACTTGAGACCCTTTTCATTATCAGCGTCCCATCCTCTCAAGTATCATTGAATCGCGACTGAGTTCCAGCTCAAAGTTAGGACGGAGGAAGCGATATCAGTTTTGACTTACATTTTGGTGTTTAAAGCTAGAGGATATTGAACAGTTTGTACGTAAAAATGCCCTAGTTTTTTACAGTTGCTAAATAACGCACTAAATTACCTATATTATGTTACTAGTTGCCCTGAAATACGTTGTTCTGCAATATAAGAAAATACTAAAATCACAATTAAAATGAGGGCTAGGGGTAAGAGGATGGTAAATACTTTACGACCCTTAGACGTACCTTATACACAAAAAATATAAACAAAAATCGGTCAAGTTTCGGAGGAGTTCGAACAAACACTATGACATGAGATTTTTGTAAATAAGATTACATTCTTAATACTTCCTTTTATTCCGAGATGGTTATAAGAATGTTTATTAAACTCAAATATATCTGTCACTTTCTGACGTCATCTGATAAAAAGAGATGAACGTTCCCTTATATAATTTCTAGGAACGAGATAAATTTGGCACAAACTCAAAACGTTATGCAAATACTTGTAATATAGAAAGCTTATGGATCTGTTTTTCAATTAATTAGACTGAAGTTTATAAACTTATAATTCTTGGCGAAAACATCCAAAAACTTTATTCTAGATTTATTATATGGCAGATTTGGTTTTATGCATCATTTAATAAAATTAGGTACATACATTGATTCCTTGAGAAGAAGACGTGCGTAAATATTTTGATACGAAACCTTCATTGCAAATAAATTATTCAATTCTGTTAACATAACTCAATAGAGATTTGGCAAAATAGCAGAATAATTGCAAAGTAGATCAGGGGCTCAATTCTGTAACATAAATGATACTGAGCGTATTAAGTTTTAAAGCATATTTTCTCTCTCTTTTGTTTGCTTGCAATCACGTGAGAAGGCTGCTCTCCGAACTCCCGATATCCTCGCTCGCGTAAGTTTACAATATAGAATACATACAAAGGCAGAAAGTATAATTGCGTGCGAAATGAATTTGCTTTCCAATTAAGATTATATCTACCTTGTATCCATTTTGTATTACATCTCATATCTATTACATCCGTAATATTTTGCGGTTGTATGTAATTATTTTTGAGTTTGCTCTCTCTAGAATGAAACCTCTGTTAATAACTTTCTCTTAAATTAGGAATCGAGATTACAAATAGGAATTGTAAATCTATATTTGAAATCACGGAACACTTATAATATGTTCAAATACTATGTATTTTCCATGTTTTTGACAAAAAAATGTCCCATTCACTCCCGCTAGATAAATGAATATATTACTTTGGTTTTCCATTATTAATTTGATTTGATACTTTAGAAAAATTTACATATCTTATTTATATGACGGATCAGGATGATGATGATGGTTATATCCCTCAGAAGACATTATGTGGGCTCAATGTGGTAACGAGCAAGTAAAAGAGTAAACTGATATAATGATTTATTTAAGTAGGTAGTTAATGTACAACGAGTCGTAAGACAGTTCCCAGACTAGTTGTCCGCACGGTGGCTCGGGTCGAAGTGTCCTCCCCACTCGCTCGAACGACTAAGCCGGACTCTGCCGAAGCGATGACGTCATCGCTTGCGCCTCGTTACATTCACCGTTCCGACACGGCCATCCTACGGGACACACGTCCCTGTGTGTTATTCTCCTGAAACAATATTCAATGCACAGTATCACATAGCTCGGTCACTCCTGACCAATCAGTAATCAATTAGGAAATGTATTACATTGTAATCACATACAAAGTACTTTTTCATTTAGCTTTAATTTTCTCTTTAATCAATTAAATCATACATCAACACTTAAATTAAATATGGGGACACTCAAAGTATAACTGACACGGTTATTGTTTTGTCTCAGAGATAAACCACATAAACCAAAACACATTAACTCTGCATGTGATGATTGGCTACACACAGCCCAGTAACCTCCAGTTACTACTCATCTTTACGCGAACCTCTTATGTGAACGCCGAGTCTCCCCAGGACTCTATGGTTTCTACAGAAACCCGACCTCCGCCAGAGTTGACTGCCGACCGCGTACTCACGGACTACTTATCGTAGACACCGATTTCTACTGAGCTACGGCTACACGACAACCTCTGGTACGGTCCCATCATCATGCAAACTTAAATACTTTCTTGATCATTATCATTACTATTACTACTCTCTATTTCAATCTCGTCAGTTACACCCTGATTTTCTGGAATTTTTCTCAACTTATCATGAGCATACTTGTAAGTACGTTTACAATTAAGCGATTTTAAAGTATAACGGTCACCGTCAAGAACTTCAATAACCTCAAATGGTCCTTTAAATTTTGGATCTAATTTGGTTTGATTACGTTCCTCATTCATTATCAAAACAAAATCTCCTACCGAAAATTTATTAACTTTCGCCTTTGACTGATCAAACCTTCGCTTTTCATAAGATGCTGCAGACTCTATGTTATGTAAAGCGTCATCTCTCACAGTGTCTAAGTCGATCTCAGGCTCTACGTCATCTAATGCCATCAACGATAGAGGCCGCGCAATCTTACCAATTAATAATTCTAACGGACTAGCTTTTGTCGTTCTGTTGACCGTGCAATTAATCGCTAGTTGAACTTCGCCTAAAGAATCCTGCCATGAACGACCTTTTGTTTCGACTGTAGTTAACATAGACTTTAACACTGACATTACACGCTCTACCTGTCCATTTGCACGCGAAGAGCCCGTTGCGATCAAATGTAAGTTAATATTACAGGAATTACAGAACTCTTTAAATTCTTTACTTGCGAAACAACGTCCTTGATCTGCGATTACTCGAGTCGGAGTACCAAATAGCGCTACACTATCTCTTACAGCTCTGATACTACTTTCAGAATCGATATTTGTCGTGTGAAACAATAAGACGTATTTCGTAAACGCATCAATAAGTACAAACACATATTCTTTGCGATCGCTTTTACCGCTAAGTTTTCCCGTCGCGTCTATGTGTACTGTGTGCCAGGGCGATCCTACCTTAGGTATTGGATGTAATCGAGCTTGTACCTTTCCCGAGTGTGATTTCGCTACTTTACACGTTACACAACTGTCAATAAATTTCTTAACATAACGGGACATTCCCTCAAACCAATAGACGTCATAGAGCTTTTCTAGAGTCTTATCATAACCGAGATGAATGAGTGACTCATGAACGTTGCTCACTACTGACCATCTGATGGCTTTAGGGAGAATCGGTAAACATTTAGTACGACCATTGCGCTGAATTTTACGATAAAGAACACCTTTACGAATATCATACGTTTTTGCTACGTCATCATTTAATTGTCCGTTATTAATGTCAGAAATAAGCTTAGAGATTTCAGAATCACGTTTTTGTTCAGCAAGTAACCAATTACCGGAGAGTTCGGTCAAATTAATTAATTTCCTTATTTCTACCTTACAATTTGAATTTTTATTGACTTTACAATCAAGAGAAGGGGGGTGATTCCGTGACAGGAAATCAGCGTGTGCCATATCTTTTCCTTTGTTATAAACAACATCAAAATCAAAGCATTGTAAGTAGGCCCACCACCTGTGGACACGTGGTGTCAAATCAATCTTTTTACGTGACGATTTCAGTGAATTGCAATCGGTTACAACTACGAATTTTCTACCGTGTAAATATTGTCTAAATTGCTTGATGGCGTTAACAACCGCTAATGTCTCAAGCTCGTAACTATGATAACGTGACTCAGCAGGTGTGGTCCTCTTACTAAAATATGCGACTACTCTACGCTTGCCGTCTACGAGTTGGAAAAGGATAGCTCCGTAGCCATCAGAACTAGCGTCCGTGTGCAACTCTACTGGATATTTAGGATCAAAAATTATTAATACCGGCTCTTTTGTCAGAATGGAAATTATTTCCTGTCTAATTTGTTCATGACGCTGTTGCCATGAGAAAGGAACCTTATCGCAAGTTAATTTATAAAGTGGACCCATTACCCGAGAAAAGTTTGGCACAAACTGCCTGAAGTACGTGGCTAAACCTATGAATTGCCTTAACTGTGTTACGGTGGAGGGTGGAGGTAGGCTAGACAGCGACTCTACCTTTCTACGGTTAGGTCTAATCTCTCCTGACTGAACTTCGTACCCTAGAAACTCTAGTTGCGTTTTCAGGAACGAACACTTAGTTAAATTTAAAGAAAACCCAGCTTTAGTCAATGTTTCTAAAACTACACCTAGTCTCTCGACACCGTCCTCAATAGACTCCGACATGATCAGGATATCGTCAACGTAGACGATAACGTAGGTATTTGCTAACGTACCTAGAGCTTTAACAATAGCTCGTTGAAAAACCGATATTGCATTGCGAAGCCCGAATGGCATAGTTAAATATTCGTATTGACCATCCGGAGTTATGAACGCAGTACGCTGTATAGATTCTTCAGAAATTATGGGAATTAAATGAAAACCAGATGCACAATCTAGCTTAGAAAAATACCGCGCGCCATGTAATCTTGAAATCTGGTCCGAAATAAGCGGTAACGGGTAACGATCTGGTACAGTATTATTATTAAGTTCTCGGTAATCTATACACATTCTCGCCGAACCGTCACGTTTTTTAACCAAAAGCGCAGGGCTCGCAAACGGTGAGTCACTTGGTCTGATAATATTCGCACGCAATAGCTCATCTACTCGTTCACGCATTACTTTTCTTTCTTCCGCACTAAGTCTATAAGGTCGCCTTTGTACCGTTAAATTAGGATCAATTAATCGAATAACAAGTTCACCCGTAGTTACGCGCGTCCGCGGCATGCCAGTAATAAAATAGTCCGAATACTTAGATAACACTGAAATGATCGCCGATTTATGTACCTCAGAAACGTCTGTGTCAATTGTCGTTAAATTATTTACACTCTGTAACTCAATAATACACGAACTAGACGGACCGATATTATTTGACTCGACCGAGGGTAGTAAATTAAAATTGTCTACGTTAAAAACTTTAGAAATCTTAAAATGTGACGCGGTCATAGTAACAATAAACCCTTGCGATAATATTTCACGGCCTAACATAATATCACTACGTAGGTAGGTATCTGGCAAAACGTGTAACAAAACTTCGATTAAACTATCATCTATTTCAACGACACAAGAAATCTGAACGGTACTATCTATACTCGTCTGACTAATCCCTTTCAATGTTACAATATTTTGTTCGCGTTTACCAATAAACTTACACGATACACTCTCTTTAATTAGTGAACACTCGGCACCCGAATCATAATGAAAAACAAATGACTGACCTTGATGTTTTAAAGTTCCTGCCGGGGAATCGACGACACACACGTCAACCCGTCGCTCGCTGTGTGAGGTGCTCGCCGCCACGGCGCCGCCACCTCCGTTAGGGCACCGGGTGGAGATATGTCCTTGTTTTCCGCATTTGTAGCAGACGACGGTACTGGTCGTAGCGACTGGCTGCTGAGGGTTGGGTCTTGAAGTCTGGCCATGATGCGTTTTTGCAGGATTGCCTTTTGGTTGCTGCCTATGAAAGCAATCCGCTCGTCTATGTCCGGTTTTTCCGCAGTGAAAACATTTTATTGGTGGTGGTATAGACTCCTTCGTTCGCTTGTTTTCAAATGTTTTACGATCCGGTTCAGTGTTGGATTTGCGCTTTAGGTACGTAAAAGCTTGCAATTCCTGCTGTAATCGCTGACGACTGTTCAACTCGGATGTAAACGCCATTCTTTGTAATCGTGAATCGAACTGAGAAATATGTGCGACTGTTGTTGCCACCACAATCTGTTCGACAGTGAGGTTTTTCCAGCGGTTGAATAACATCGCCATAACACGACTTCCGTATGCCGCCAAATTTTCATTATCTTTAGGTTTATCAGCACTTAATTTTATGAGGGTACCCGCGGGTGTTTCAGTGCTCACAAACCTTGCTGTGAATAGTTCCTTAAACTCCGCCCATGTCATACCGGGGTATGTAATCGAAGAAAGCCACGATGATGCTGCACCTTTCAGCGCCTTACTGATCGTGACGATAAGCTGACCTCCTTCCATCGGGTTGTCGGCGAAGCACATGTCCGAAGTTGTACACCATGAACGTGCGTCTGCGTCACTCTTGTCTGGGTCGAACTCCGGTAGATTTACCCTTTGAGTAGAACGTTGTGGTTTACTCAGTGCTTCAATTAACGCCTTCATATTCGAATTTTGCATTTCGAATAATAACCTCCAATTGTCCTTGCTGCCGCCATTATCGTTTTCTTCGCCACGTGGTGTAACCTCGGTGGGGTTCTCATTTGCTTGCTCGGATCCCACTTCTGATGACGGATCAGGATGATGATGATGGTTATATCCCTCAGAAGACATTATGTGGGCTCAATGTGGTAACGAGCAAGTAAAAGAGTAAACTGATATAATGATTTATTTAAGTAGGTAGTTAATGTACAACGAGTCGTAAGACAGTTCCCAGACTAGTTGTCCGCACGGTGGCTCGGGTCGAAGTGTCCTCCCCACTCGCTCGAACGACTAAGCCGGACTCTGCCGAAGCGATGACGTCATCGCTTGCGCCTCGTTACATTCACCGTTCCGACATATATATTACTGATGTTATGTAGCCTTCCTCGATAAATGAGTCATTCAACACCAAAATATTTTTTCAATTCGAAATAGTATTTCCTGAGATTAGCGCTATCAACTAAACAAACTCCTCAACTTTATACTATTGTTTAGTATAGATAAATAGTAGTCACTGTCACTACTCCAATAGACACTAATTCATATCATTTAAATATATCTGTTACAAACGATGTGATACAAAATTACTTTATACCAACTCACTTTGTAATTAAACCAAGCCTAAAATGCGACAGGCCAACGGCGATATGAGTATGAATAGGCTTAGCTATGCAATCATGGACCGCTTGACCCACTGTGGCCGGGTGATTACGGACTTTAATTTACAATTTTGGCTACATACTGCGATATTTATCAGTCATATGACAAGGGTTTATCTAAATTCAAGTTTTAGTACGATGTAATGGTTGTAATGATTTATGATGTTTGAACTGTTTGTCTTAAAAATTATTAGGTAAGTTCCGTTTTGATTTTATGAAGACAAATTTATGTACAACAGATTTTTGATTCAAAGCTTTTATATATAAGTTTCCATAGAAAAGCTCAATAGGAAACGCTTCGGTTTCACAACACGAGGAATTATTCACCATTCCTTCATTGTCAATGGGTTTCATTAACACTCGGGCGATATAAAGACCCGCCCTTTAGATTTGACATCGAACGTGTCCCCGTCAAGCCTGGTTATTAATTAGGGTCCCGCAAAAAGGTGTCGAGGTCCAGTGGCTGTGACGCAGCCTCCTGCGGCAAAGCATCCAGCCAGTATCCAGCCGAGTGTCGGAGCGCCCGCTCGTCCCGGCCCGCCAACTCCGCGCCATAGGCGGTTCGCGCCGCGCTTTCGAGCTTACAAAAAGCGAACGTTTTTAAAATATTTTATTTTTTCCCCAGTGACATTATATTGTGCCAACCATGATGACATTTGTGACCGAATCAAAAATGGAACTAATTTATTTTTTTATAAAAAAACTCTTGAGTGATTTTTAAACTGCTGTGAAAAATAAACTATTTGAATTGAGATAAACGAACGTAATCATGAAAGAAGGTAAAAACAGATAATTAATTAAAGTTTTGTTTTTTTTTTCACATCTTTAACATTAACAACCTTTTTTAGTTGACTGTCCTTCATCATATCAATCACTTTAACTATGCTAGAGATACAAATATATTTAGTATGCATTAAGATATATTGTGCCTTTAGTATCATTGATAAGCTATATAGAGAAAACTTACATAATGTCACATGGCATGATTCATACTTGTACGAGTAAAGCCTGAATTTAATCGAATAAATTTAATCGTATCGTGCGTGGAAGGTTAATCCCGATTATACCATAACATCGTTGCGGAGACCAAATTGGTCGGCCGATATTTTATCGAAAAATATTAAACACTTATTTTAAAAATCTACGAGCTTTTTTATTTGCAATATAAAGTTAAGTTTACATTTAATTTTATACCAAATAGTAGCGCAATAAACAGTGTGAAGGAATAAAATAACATTTTACATTTTAGATTTTTCTCTAAGGTTAGATCGGTTACAGCGGAATAAATTGTTCTTCTACGAGAGTCCGCCTAGAGCGCTACCATTTATAACATGAGAAGCGTTTGTAGTTTAGTATTAAGAATGGCATGTTCTATGAATATATATATAATAATGTTAGATATAAATAAAAAAGTAAGTATACCTATACATTATATATGTTATAAAGGTACATTTAAATCACTGTTTCCATTAAATCACATTATGACACCAAACTGCTTCATGCCTTAACGTTCATTGCTAGTTACTTGCATCAGCTGCTTGTTTGTCAAAGACAAAAAGAATTAGCTTTTGGTATAAAAGTTTATGTTGCTTTTAAAAGTTAAAACAGTTAATATTTAGGTACCATGACTTTGCCGTATCTAAAATATTTAATAGGTACTAAGTTATCTATAGGTCGATGAACCCTATGTTTTAAAGGTAGCATTACGTTCCCTATATGAACATTGTCAAGAAACGGACAACTAGCTTCCACCTGCGGTTTCACATCTTCAACATTCCACAATCTCCATGAGGAGACGCTGTAGCGGCAGTGGGGGGAATACTCCAGGAATGGAGTAGCGTCATAGGGGTGTGCAGGAGTGATGCCTGTTTGGCCCTTCGACGAGAAGTGCATTGCGCTTTGTCCCTTTCACTGCCTATACAGTTGCTCCCTTTTTTATAGGGTCGGCAACACGTGAGTGACGCCTCTGGTGTTGCAAGCGTCCATAGGCTACGGTAACCGCTTCCCATCAGGTGGGACCGTATGCCTGTTTGCCAGCCTTGTGGTATAGAAAAAAAAAAACCCGGGATAAAAATTAGGCATGTTATTTCCCTATCTCTAATTTATCATTGTACCAAATGTCATTAAAATCAGCCAGAGTTACTTTCACATTTATAATATTAACTAGGGGTTTTGATGTTATAAGAACTCTGTGTAAAAGTTCAGTTCTCACTTGGCTGGTCCGCTATGATAGTCTACAAAACCCCTGAGACCAATTCGGTTATAATCTAGAAAAGATACTGGTATTAAAGCTATTTGTTTGTTATCAACGCTGAGGGTTCTTTTTATATTGGACGTACAAGAACGGAAAACAAAGTAGAGGGACGCTTTATGCAAGAATTTCCTCTTGCGACTTCCTTGCGGGAATTTAAAGTACACTTGTTATTGGGTAGTGAAACTACACAAACTGTATTTGTGTTTGTTTGTTTTGTTTAGTTGTGAATGATTTATGTTTTCTTGAAAACCTCACCTATTTAAGACCTAATTAATATATAAAATCTCGTGTCATACTGTTCGTGATCGGATTTCTCCGAAACGGCTTAGACTTATGATTTTTTGTACCAGTAGGACAATAGGTCATAAAGTATTTTTCATCCTCTTACCCATGAGGGTGATTATAAAAGGGATGACCCTTTCAAGAGTGAACTAGTAAACAATAATTAGTACCTATGCCAATATAGAACATAACCGGTGCTAAAGTATTTTTGCTGAAAAATATTTAAAAAAATATATCGAATACTTCGAGAATTTTTTTAGGTAAATGAAAAATAATTTGCAAATATTTTCCAAAAAAATTCCGGTCGAAATTTTCGGAAGGATTACCAAATATTTCACCATCGCAAAGCTGCGTTCCAGTTTTAATTACGTACAGAATCCGAGGATAATCAATTGTGAATTATCTGTTAATTTATTCTGTGGTTTGTTGATCGAAAATTTACTTTTGTTTAATTTTTTACGATAATATTAAATAAAGCTCAACCTAATTAACAGTTGAAATTAAATATATCATTTCATTGATATAATTTAAAGAGACGGAGAACGCAATTTTATAAAATTCCCTCATAAACATTTCATTTCAATTTCGTAGAAGGATTACACATTTACAAAATTTTTGACGTTCCCGCAGGAAATTACCTCTTTGATATTTATTTTAATAGTACATTACCAATTTAAATAAAACATACAAGTTTAAGGGGCTCGACAAAAAATCGTTAATCTTAGTTAAAATTGGCAATACTTATTCCCAGGACGGATTCTAAAACCAGTCTAAAACCACCATAGGTATTGAGGTATCATAATTTATACTAAGTTTATAATTGACAGCAAATCAATATAAAATTTCATTAGTTGTAAATTCATGAAAGTTTATGTAATAGTTCCACTAATTGTGTAGACGTACTACGGCGTAGCGTCTACGTCGTAGACCGTCTACGACAAATGAAATCTATGTCGCTCTTAGTCTTTGTATATACCTAGTCAAACTTATCAGTTGAGAGCCCTCTGCGCTCACCGAAAAAGTCCGCGTAACGGTGTAAAAGCCATCTGAAGCTAACACCTGCTAGTCCATTTAAAAAAAAAAAATTGTCAAACTTAAGTCAAAATATGTAGCATTTGAAATGTGTTATAACTAATTTAATGAGCTATTTACACGATGAAATTATGAAGCACTTTTGTTGAAACAAGCGTCCAACCTTAAGTAAACATAGTAACGCTGAAATTATGTTCTAAAAATAATACTCAGTACTACATGACGTGAAATTGTACTGTACAAACAACCATTGTAGTCAACATGAGCAACGCGAAACAAAAAGGATTACAAGTGAACTTAAATCCCAGTTCCTACATAAACTCTGCTATTGTTCAAATGGAACTTCAACAGCTAAGCCGAGCTTCAGCAAAGAGATGATTGAGCTAAGTTCTGTTTAATTTGGCGCACGGCTTATTGAGTCCCGGTTAAACACTTCGGCTGTGTAATGAGCTAGATTAAAGGATTTTAGGCTTTTCGAGCAACACTTTCTTTACATAATTAGTGTTGCCAGCGATAATTAATTCTCCAGCCATCTTGCCTGGAAGATAAATTATGATTTCATGCAAAATTTTCTGTGGTATTTTTATCTCAATTTAGTGCTGTAGTATGTTTTTTATATACAAAAATATATAAAGTATACTTAGTTTAATATTGTTTTGTGGGTTACTTAAATTTCTAAGTTTAGTGTTCAATAAATAGCCACAGACAAATTATTAAGAAGCTTGGTCAGTTAGTTGGATAAAGCAATGATCTGAATTTAAACTGATATTTGACTTCTCGCGTACTATCAACTTTTTAGTAAATCCCCGGATTCGCCTTTGGCCTTTTAGTGACGGAATAAGTAAAAATTCCTGAATGTTGAAAATTCAAAGGAATGTGAAATGTCAATCCGGATTTGGCCCCGTATTGGCCTCAATCCTTCTCGTTGTTTGGGGCATTGAGGCCTTGCAAGGAGGCCATATGCTGTCCTTATTGAAAATGTTATTTCATTTAGTCATTGAAGTATTTAAATTAAATTTGGTGAATTACTGTCATGTCAAATTCGTGACATTAAATTTAAATTTGAAACACATATATATTTAATTTGAAAAATAAATAAATTGAAGTAAGTTGTTTTTTCTTTGTGTGTGTTTCGATTGGTTTAATTAATATAAAAACGTGAACCTTCATTACATTGAAGTATTCGACTTTTTCAATTGAATAGTACTCTATAACATAATATCATGAATCGGTATTTACCCAATTTTATGGCAATTACTCAGCATTACAAAAGAGAGGCGTTTATTTAGTAAGAAATGCCTTTATATATATATGTTCTCGATGAAGCAAAGTAATGAAGCGGAAATTGCGTTACGTAGAAGTTTTTTAGGGCCAAAAGCAGCAAAGTTTACGACACGATCTAGAGACGAAATACCTTATCTCCTACTCCTACTTCTACAAAATAAAGATATATGGCCAAAGTTGTGTGATTAATTTCGGTACAAATTTCTAATAATTGAAGAAACTATTTCATGAAGATACATAGAACGAAAATGGTACTTTGAAATGGAAATAAATACGTCTTTCTTTTCAGAAACTAATGTTATAACGAGAAAGTATTTGTAATTTTGTATAAAAACTATAGGACCGATTTCAAAAATTATTTTGGCGATATAAAGCTACATTATCACCGAGTAATTTTAGTAATATTCCCATGATGCTACTTGAACGGGAACTACGCGGGAGAAACCGCGCGGTGGAAGCTAGTGTAATATGAAGATATTAGAAACAGTTACCAGTACTGAATAATAATCGTTAATTTACTGAACATGACCTTTATGTAACGCTAATTAAAATATTAACCTTTATTTTCCTATTTTCTCCTATTTCTGTTATCTTTATTTTCTAATACAATATTATTGGCACGATAACCAATATTGTACGGATAATTTCCATCTCGGTTATCTGTTTACGAAATAACGAGGGTCCCTCCCTTATAACTGGAAAACTAGCGTGAGCCCTGGGGACAGATCACAAGACCGATAGAGCAAAATTACATAGGATAACTTGGCGTGAAAAAAAAACTTTATCTTTGGTTATGTAGTCCCCAATTTTTTTATGTGTATTATCTGCTAGAGACATTATCATATATTAGAAGGAGTAGAAAAGTATCTGATTGTTATTTTAATGATGCTTAGTAAACATATACAATAGAGTGGAGTTAATCTTTAGCCAAAAAATATCACAATTGTTTTTTTTTTACATTTTTCACACACGGCCAATCTGATTCCAAATTAAGCATCAAAGTGAGCTTGTGTTATGGCAACCAGATAGCTGATATACTACATATACTACTTTTAAATATATACTTATATAGATATGTCATGTTTGATTTATTGTTAAATATTCGTTAAGGAGATCTTTCTTACCTATGGATAGCAACTTAGCAACCTTACCAGGTAGATACATAGGCTACTTAGTATTACCGTATTTCTGGAATAGGAATTACGTGGGTGACCCCGCGGGTTGGAAGCTAGCTTATTAAAAGTCAGCATAATTATGTGCATGGGCATCTTTATTCTTATAATTTATCTAACTTTCTCTAATCTATCATTTATCAAGTATCATTTACTACGTAGAGATTAAATCGTGTGAAATAATCTTCCAGGATTTCATTATCGGCTTAAAACTAAATTGACATTAGAATGATTGGCGTCCATTATTATTATTTCCATCACATCCGATATGTAAGTACCTTGTCACCAACACCGGCACCGTACTCGGTACGTGATACAATTCCAACGTGTTCTGATTACTAATTGGCTGATTAGTTTCGTGGTAAATAGTTACTCTATTCTAACTGTTACTGAAACATTTGTATTTATGTATGTAACGAATAAAATTAAAACAACTGGACCGATCTAAATAATTTTTTCCCCAATGAAAAGCTACACTAATAAGAAGTAATATGGAACAGGAAAATGGAAGATCTCCCGGGTACGCGGGAGAAACCGCGGGGAGCCACTAGTTATTATATGGGAGAACAACGTTTGCTGGGTCAGTCGGAAATATAACGATGAATCCTTATTTCTTTTGGTCGTGCCAAAACTTGACACACATTGCCGATTTGATTGGTTTTACCTAAAAAATATTTGTCGTCCAAAATATTCTTATATAAAAAAAATTACGTTATTGACCCAGCGTTTTAATATTCAAACAATAGAAAATCATGTGGTCTCTCTCTGTCACACCGAGGTTAACGTGTCATGCTAATGTTGGCATCACATCAACCGCACTCAGAAGCCGACACCAACGGAAACAATTCAGAGCGTTGCAAACGTGGCGTTATTATAATTTCATTTCACACCGAGCACATGTCAAAAGTATGAGTCTATGTAAAATGTGTGACTTTTTCTCACTTATCTTGATGACTGCAGGGCGAGGTTGGTTTGTTTCGAGCTTGTTAATATTTAACCGACAAGTGGATGGTCACTGAATGTTAGCAGTTCAGCGATCTAAATGTTCGGAAGTAGGCTTAATATAATAAATATCCTGGGACATTTTCCACACACGGCCAAACACTATATTCTTTCTTGTTGTATTTCTGTCATATGCAACCAAGAAGACTATTCTCGATTACACCATTTTATTTGTAAATCGAGGTTACAGCCAAGTGTGATGGATATTTATCATATAGTTTACTTACGTTTTATATCCTTGTGTCATGTACATATTGTGCAAGAAAATAACGTGGCTTTCAAGCTCGATTATAACGTCTGAATAAAAAACGTGAATTTTTAAGTATTTCATGAAATTAGTATATTAATACATTCCTGGTTTCTTGTTCAATGTAAAAAGTATGTATGTCATACTTGTTCTTATCCCTATTCTTTAAATCCATTGCATAATCACTTTTGTTTTGGCTTAAATTTTATCAGAATACAAGCTATTCGCTTCCAACCAAAGATACCTATATCACAAGCCACACTTAAGCCTCATAAATTACATTTTCCACAAGTACTTTGCTTAAGCTGTATTTTTAGACGATTCTCATAAAGCTACGGGTACACACACGTGCCGTATCTGCTCACATTCGTTTAGAGATGTTTGTTCAGGTAGTTGTAATGTAAACGCACCCTAACTTCCGTTTGTGTGTGCTTTTCATTACACCTCCTATATAAAGTATTTTATGTGCTTTAATTTTGAATCACGTTATGGGATTTTTCGAGATCTTGAAAATAAATTTAGAGAACTAAAGAGGTTGAATAAACCTGTGGGTAATATCAATGTTTTGATTGTAGTTAAAAGTTAAAAATGACATAGAGTGAAGTAGTTTTATAATGTATAAGCTTTTAGGCATGTTAATTTAGAGACATCACGAGCCTAAGACCTATGTTATAAAAAAAACATACCAGGAAAAATATTGGTCAATATAATTTTCTTATATTACTAGCAATTATTTATTACCTTAGATGTAAAATTATCATTATTTCAATTGTTTTAAGTATGTTGGCTTTTGCAGTGTATTCTGGTAAGTACCATTGTTATTCTGTCATATTCAAAATATATAAATAATTACAAAAAAATATAGAGCATATAATACAGTACTTTACATTGTAAAACGACTGATTCTCCAAATCCACTGGTAGAAAATGCGGGCAAAACATTTATTCCACCATCATGAGCAAGATAAAGTTTATCCTAAATTATGTCTAATGGCATGTTTACAAGAAATGTAGGTGCTTGAAATTGAACTCCGTTTGACCTTTGCGTTCTATATATTTTATTACGTAAGTTATTTCAGGCACTTTTTCGTTTCACAAACGCTTGTTTTGGCTTCATCTTGTCCCCAACGGGCACTGTTACATCATCCGACTATCTGTCACAGCGCTATCTTGATCCTACGAAGCACTTATATTATTGCTGTTTTGATCTTTAGGCCCTATAAATGTCAAGGTCAGTTAAAGTCAGCTATAGTTATACTAAATTTGTGCGTAGCATTTATGAAGTTTTTTTTGTATTTCAGTATGTCGACTAACGAAAGGAAAAATAAAAAATTGTATGAAAAAAAAGCTGCTGCGCTGAGCGACCTACTTAGTCAATTAAAGCGCCTTATCACTTACTTCACTTTAAGAACAATTATGTAAATTTTTAACTGCAATAAATCAATAGAATCGAGGGTTATTCTCATAGGTTTCTTTTTTATTTCTTTGGTTGTAGCACTGTATGGAGGAAAGTAACAGAACAGTCAAAACAATAATTCAATAAATCAGATGTAAAAAATATTAATATAAAAATATATTTGAGGTTTATAATTTACACTATAAATAGCAATAATACATACACATCATTCATAAATACAGTGGCTGCGGTCGATTTAATATTAGTATAGATATTCCAAGCCATTTACGGCGTCTGTGGTGGGTAGGGTAATAAATAGGTACCTATAGCCGAGACCCGCTTTATCTGCCCTCAGGGATGAGACGCTACTTACCCACAGACCTCTTTCGTGTGTCACGTCCTAGATTTTCATTTTCAGGTTGTTTAGGCACGATATATGAGATTTACCGCGGCGTATCTACCTAAGGCTTTAGAAAATCAAAAGCTGGGTCTATTGTTCTAAAAGTTGAATGTGTTTTGAGTAACGTAAGTATATGTAGTAGAAATATATATGGGGAAATAATAAAACAGAAAGCACAACAGATTATATTTATTCTAACCATTTTTTAAAACCGCTAAAAACCCTCAAGGTATGCGATTTTATCTGATGTTGAAATATTTGTTACTAAGTTCTAGATTGTCATCCAGTCTATCTAGAAAGAGGATACCCCATTTTAGTCAAAATGAAAGCGAACAACAGATATAAAGTACAGCCAAATGAGAAGTATAAATATACCTACTAACCCAGTTTCAACTGTCACGACATTAAAAACTAAATGATTTAAAATAACAGTAACTTTCACATGAGCACTCTGAAGTAGTTTGGTAACAGAACATCTCGGATGTGAAAGAAATTAAAACTGCCGAAGTTCTCTTATAAATGACAGCTATCTCACTTGCAATACAGTTTTCCTGTATTCAAATGGGAAACTTGGACATTTTCCAACTCGGTATGCAACAAAGGAGTATTTTCATTAGATAAACTTCCTTTCTAGTACAATAAAAGCAGAACACTGCAGCCATTTGGTGGAATTTTAGCTTAATTCGCGCGTTAAGATAGCTAATGTAATTCAAGATTATGTAAAAAAGGGTTAAACGACAGTTGGCTACCACGTGCTCGATTCGGGTAGTGGTTTCAATTCCTAATCGTGACAAACATGTGTTATGTATTCGAGCCATAATGATGTATTTAAACACATATTAATATATATTCCGCGTTCTCTTAGATCATTAATTTTTCCACGATAAAAAGTAAGCTATATGCTTTTCCAGAACATATTCCGACTTAGTATCAAATGACACCCAGATTTGCAGTCATTATTAAGTGAAAGAGTAACAAAAAACCGCAAAAACTTTCGCATTTATATCTACCCATCTAATATTAAAAGGATTATCAAGTTAAAGCTCTGCTTAGAGAGATCAGATAAACGTTTGTAAAGAGTATCTCAGGATAGAATAAAGAGGAGAGAAAAAAAATCTTATTTTCAGATAAGATTAGTCCACGATTAAGATTCCACTCAATGTTTTTCGAACTTTGCTACTAGCACTTAGGCTATAATCCATCTTAATGGAACGGTGGGCTGTTGAAACAATCAATAGGATTCCGTTACATAAACAACTCTCCTTTGAGAGTTTAAGTAGATTCTCCTAATGAATATATCGGAGTCTTTTCTTCTTTTCACTTTGATGGATTACGTATTAGTACTTGTACTTATTATATAAGTGATGATTTACTAAACTTGAAGAAATATTATTTCTTAGGTATTGTATAAATGATAGTATACCCACTAGTAGCTTATGCGATCGTTTGTAAGATTATATCGATCTATGTTTGTTACGCTTTGCCGGCAGAACGAATGTAGAGATCGCGATGAAATTAGGCACAGACTTAGAATAAGTTCTGGATCCTCTTATTATCCCGGTAAATTAAATTGGGAATTCAATTGTAGATCCCCGGAAACGTGAGTAAGACCGCGGGGAGCGACCAGTTGTTTCATACTTCTGTTTAAATACAAAAGACTTTATTGTTACATCCGATTTGAAAAATTCAAATATTATTTACAATTTAACATAACGACGCCATAACATTAAATGACCTTCTTAAACTCACTTTTGGATCAAATCTAACTGAATACGACATTGATTTTCATGTTTTCAGGTAAATATTCCCTGTTAGGTGTAGATTATGTATCAACTCAATGAACACGGCATGATAATGTTGCCAGTGATTTACATTTATCGCTATTCGTGCCTCTTGGGAGCTATTGCCTATTGGACATAATCGTAAATTTTCAGGGCAGTGTTACCATGTGTTACGTCTTCTGTGAATTGGAATGTATTATCAATGGTTTCTGTAATAGCACCCATGTTTGGGAGACAGACTAGTTTGTTCCCTGCCATGTCGTAAAGTTATATGGGCAATGGATAAGCTCAAAACTCAATTTTACATTTTGTAATAATTAGTAATTGATCTGTTTATTATGAGACTAAAATATCTATAATTCACCACACAATACTCTGTTATAACTATTATTTTTAATTTGAACAATAGGTAAGTATTATAATCAAAAATAAAACGATGCAAAACTACTTAGGAAAAATCCTCGATACTAAACGGTTCAAAGCAAAATAAAGGTAATCCTACAAACGTTTGGTTTGTACGTAAACCTTGTACTGAACTTCTTGTAGTCAAGAGAATTCACATCACATGCAATATACATAGATTTAGGTTAACTCACCAATACACAAGCTAAACTTGCAGTTTGTAATGTTACATAACTTTGCCGTTTACTTAAACAAGTTAAACTTTAGCCGTTAAACAATTTACTCCTTACGGTGCTGTTGGCATAGGTCAAGCTGAGATTTGCTCAAACTTAATGCTATCAACGTCTTTGAGAATAAACGGGTTGGATTTATATGTTCATATCTCTCCATTGTTAGATACATATGTTTACTGTTACACCACTTAAATAACAGATTAAGCAAAATGATTCAAATGTAAAGATGTTATACTGGAGTCTTTTACTCATAGTAATCTCTTTTAGGTAGACTTTTTAAAGAAAGAAAGAAACTATATACCTATGTCGGTGATAAGGAAAATATTTATGACACAAAAATGTCTATGAATAAAGTGTTCTGCGCTAAGCAAATACGATAGGTCCATTTATTCCTTATAATATACACTATTTATTTGACTTCTTTTAATAAAACTGCTATCAAGTACGGACATGTTCAAAGCATATTTGCTACATCATATTTGAGATCGTAAAAGCATAATCTCATCGACGTAGTCTATCGTGCAGTTAAGATACGTTTTTATATAGGTAGGTACTTATTTTTTGTGAATAATCCATAGAAACGTTTTCGTTTAAACTATTTAAACGAATTCGAATTACGAATAGTCCAGGCGCGTGTCTCAATGGAATATTTAACGGAGCTGAGTGGAAAACAAACACAACCTGTCGGTTCCACGCCAGATGGATAGATAAACGAAAATCTATCTCAAATAGTTCTCGAAGCGTCACAAATAGACGCGGGTAAAGCTTGGGTGAAGGTGAATTGCAAACAAGATCGTGAAAAGCGATTTTTGATGTAAAAATCTATATATAAATGGTTGTAATAACTATTGCTGTATTTATTCATTGAACGAGTATGTACAACAAATCTATTTAATGTTAGATAAAAAAAAACTTTCTAATCACGCCATAACTTGACTCCGGACATATCGGTCGTAAAATGATAGTTAAAGTACTTAAAACTTAAAATTTTGAGTGAAATATTGTACCGAGACACGAAATAACAAAAAGTATATATAGGAGTATCTAATAGAATATTTTAAAGGCTATAAATATATGTTTAAGGATACTTGTAAGCGGATTGATAGTTCAGCGTTGGGTATTTAGTAGAATTGATATGAAATCGCTCTAGACACAAGTTATTATATAAAATACTTTACTATTTACTAAAAGCATTTATTTTACTTCTTTATCTATGTTGGTTATTGTGATTTTCTAAGAAAATATTTACAAATCAACTAGATATTTGGGTACAAAATACGTATAAGTAGAAGCAAAGCACCGTAAGGTAGAGCAAAGAGACATTGGTAACAAATTGCTAAGATAGTATTGCCTCGGATGGCGGGCAAGTTTTTTTTTATCGTATTGTGATTTGTAGCCGGGTGGGTGGGTCTCTTTATTTGAATATACTTTTAGCCTTTCTTTTTTCGTATCGAAAAATTGTAGCCTTCGCTTGTTCCTTCGATCCGGTTTATTTTAAGTTATAACAAAGTTACTGATAAAAGTTACCGGTTTAATATAAAACATTAAATTTATCTTAAAGAAAAGTTATAGCAACAAAATAATAGTAAATTTCATGATGATGATTCTCTTTTTAGTTTTGTTTATGACGATGTACCAAAATCAATATTACCGTGGAAGTGTGCTTTGCCTAAAAAAGCCGCTTTAGCCTGAAATATGACGTGATATGAAATGACGCATATATCTCGGGGCTCAGTGAAAACATCTGTCTAGACATTAGCCAGTAAACAAGGTTTATTGTGTTATTTTCATTTGAGTACAAATTGCTCCTGGAGGGAATTGTGGGCTTTATCCCCAGACCATATGTTAGATAGCACTTAGGATTTATTTGTGAAGGATCAGATTTCCACTAAACCATTTAGCTGGACACACAATCGAAGTAGGACAACCGTTTTGATTGATCGAGTGGACATTGTTTAAGCTTTGTTGATAAACGTTATATAAATTAACTAAAACTCTGTAATGTCACGCAATATTATATTTTATGTTGGCACTGATACAAGGTTTATTTTCACAAATCAAAACTTATTGAAAATTAATAGTCAACACGAGTCGGTTCCAATATTAAGATTAACGAACATCGTTATGAGTTTTTATAGTAACAAAATTAAACTATATGGCAGCGTAAGATCCAAACGATCGTTTTATGTGTTCATAGATGAAATTCACTGAATTATATCCAAACTAATATTATAAATGCGAAAGTAACTCTGTGTGTTTCACTTTCACGCTAAAACTAAAACCGATTTAATTGAAATATAGTACTTAGACAGCCTAGAGCCTGAGAAAGGACATGGATACAGGAAAATGGAAGATCCCCCGGGAACGTGGGTGAAACCGCGGGGAGCCACTAGTAATTGTCTATATCAGAAAATTAAAACAGGACAGAGACAGGCTAAGGACATTTTGAGATGTCAATATACTTGCTATAGTCTAACCTAATCTAACCTAATTAGTATAAAGTGCTTCACGGCTGAGTATTTAGAGATGGAATATTTAATCAGAGCGTCGCTGTAACAGAAAAGATGTGGGTGTATTTGCTTAGCGGAGTCGAAATGGAAATGTTGATGAGGGCAATTTGTAATACAAATAGAACAGAAGAACCTTACTGTTTCATATTTCACCTTAATTTGTATAACTGCGGTAATGTACGACTAAGGATTATGGTGAGGGGATGGGAGATTTTCGGGTCGCAATTACATTTTGTTTGGTCTACATCTGCATGTAATATTATAAATGGGAATGTTTGGGAGAATGTATTTATGTATGTAAAAATAAATCGGTGGAGGAGACCTATGTTAAGCTGTGGATGTCCTATGATGATGTAGATGATTTATGTGTGTATGTTTGCTACTCATTCACGCAACAACGGCTGAAGGCACTTGGATGAAATTTAGCACAGAATAGAATATGTACTGAAATATTTGTATCGTTGTTACAGAGCATAACCACATAAAGTCCAACATAGACTCTTTAAGAGAAACCAAATATAGCAACTAACGGTTTTAAATACGTTTTAGGTAAATGAAACTTCACATTTAAAAATACCCAGAATTTTTTACCTGAACAATGATTTATTCCAAAAGGTAGACGTGAAAATGATAAACAAACATAAAATGAAATATATGTGTTCCATTAGTGAAAACTGGCGGATTAATTACGCACATATATTTTACAACGTACTGAAAATTCAAACGGACGTTTTGTGTGGAAAATTTTAAAACATAATATTTTTTTTTTTATGTTGAAAAGTGTTGAGAACTTAAATTTCCACTGTACAAGAGGCTCTCTATTTGACCTAGTGACCTCAGTTCGTATGAGTGAAAGAAACCCAGCCATTTGAGGTACAGATTCACAGGTACATTTATTATATTACCCGTAAAGTGAAAATACCTACACTTGAAATCCTACTACCTAATATTTATAAATGCGAAAGTTTGTGAGTTTGGATGGATGGATGGATGAATGGATGTTTGTTCCTCTTTCACGTAAAAACTGCTGAACGGATTTGGATGCAATTTGGAACAATTTATAACCTGGATTAGCACAGGCAACTTTCGTCCTGGGAAAATTAAAGATCCAAAGCGCGGGGAGCCACAAGTAACTTATAATAATAAATCTATACCGTTTCATAAACAATAAAAGCAAGTATAGTTTACCCATTATGTGTTACAGATATTGAACAAGTTTCTTAGTAAATAAATCAAAAACTGTATTCACGGCCATTAGTCCGAAGTTCTGAGTAACCTGCCACTCCAAGGTTGTCTGGAAGAAATCGTTGTTGCGATAAGACCGCTCTTTGTAATCATTTTGTTCTATTGTCTTCTTCTGTCTGCTGTCTACTATGTTAAAAATCTAGTATTGAACTAAGAATCACATTTCAATGAAAATATTTTCAGTATTAAACGGTGAGCACTGTCGCTGACTCAGACCTCAACCCCTAGTTACAGGTACTAACAATGAAGAATAAATGTCATTCTACATTCTAAATATTATATGATAAATTACATTTAAATGTATATATGTTACTTACGTATAAGCCTGATTTAAGAACAATATTTGAAAAAAGCTTTTTATTTAATTTACTTTTCCATTCAAAAAAGATGAAATGCAAAGAAAAATAAATGTTAAAACATTCATATTTTTATTTGGCATTTCATAAACGCACAAAGAGGAAATATCCACTTATCATATTTTGTTTGTATTGTCTGAATGATAGGGAGAGGGCAACTGGCAAGTAAGATGGGAGTGGTGTAATGTCCGTTTTCCTCAAGTGGACCGGTTCCGAACAGGGTGACCATGCGACAGTCTATTAATGGTACAATTAGATTTTGGTATAGAGCCAAGCTGATAATTGCCTTAGATAGTATTAAAGCTTACGTCGCCTATAAGATGAGATGACAGAGCCGAATTATTCGTAACTAGTTTACGATAGGTAGGTATTTGTGTCCTTTGTGATCTGGATTTTGATATAGGTCAAGCTTCATTGATTACTGGATGAAACGGAGAGTGGCTTTCGTGATATCCATTTGGAAATCCGTTTATTTTCGGCTATTTCTGCTATTTGTTGTTCTATATACAGGGATTTATTTAATTGATTGATTACGTATAAGCTGTCGCTGTGGAAATCTAAAAATACACATACAGGCAGCCTCTATTATTTTTAAAATTATAATTTTTCATTGATCGCAATCGGTTCATATTGTAATACTTATTGCTTAAATACATACTAGCTTTACCGATCTATGATTAATTTAAATGTCTCATTTTAGAGGTATGTTGCCGAAGAAACTAAATTCTGTCCGCTATTAAGGTCCTCCACTTATTTATGACCATACAAGTCCAGGCACATACCTTCCAGCGGTACATTACAACAATAAAACAAATTGTGATTACTACATGTTTCTGACATGATGAAGAGGGTAATCTCATTATATTTTATGGCCCATAAAATAATTTAGAGACGGTCACCCTATTCAGGGTTGAATAACATCCCGATACATTTTCGCCATTTCATTTAGGGAAAGGAAATCGAGAGGCATTTTGATCGTCTGTTAGTTATTCGCTCTAATGCATCATCATATACTTATATACGTCAAGTACAAGGTATAGTTGAATGAAAACCTATTCAGGTATGAGTTGAATTCCGGAAAGGAATTTGCCGCCATATTGATTCGGTATAAAGAAACTATAAACAAGACTACTTCATTGAGTCAAGGATGTAACAATTTTATATAAATAAAAATGAATGTGTTGCTAAGCGCAAAAATTGCGATGTGGCTATTTTTAGACTCTAAATGTTCATAATATTCCAAATTAAGTTATAGGTATTGGTAGATAATGGAAAAGTTTAAATGTGGAAATTAGTTATTAATAAATATCCTGGTACATTCTTTAAACACGTCTATTTAATAAAGGTGTTTTGGTTTAATGGAATCTATTTCAACCGTGAAAACATATTTTAAACAAACATGGTCTTTTAATGAACAGTTCTTTGGGCATGTAATTCATAATTAACTCAGAAAACTTTTGGTGAAGAATGTAGATAAATAACTTAATAGGCCTGGCTTTTGCAATAAGGCTGCCTATATTGTTATCACTAAAATTGTATTTATTTGTAATTAATTTGTTTTTTTTTTCTTTTGGTATGTACAATAAAGTATATTTTATTCTATTCTAATAAGTATATGAGAGATTTCATCTTAGGATTGAATCAACAACGAGTTAAAAACCATAAAGACCATAAAGTCGATCGACCAGTCAATATTATTGATATGCCTTGTCAATCGAAGGTAGTAATCAATACTGCAATTGATTACTACCGCTCATACTATAGCTTAGACACGGGGGGTTATTTAATCGTCAGAGACCAACTACAAGCCGACATGACATTAACATGCTATCTCTACTTGTACTATTCTACAAAGTAATTGATCTGTGTTATCACGTAGAACGATCACAGGGTAAGGATGAATTGCTGAACACATCGCTTTATGTATATAAGTAACAATAACCTATAACAAACGGATAATATTCTATTATAAATCTTTTTCGTAATGTGGAGAGGTATGTAGTTTAGATAAGAGATACATACTCTCTAAAGAATAATGATAAAGAAGGTTTAATTTGGTATATTGTGGCACATTTTTGAATATAACGAATAAATATGTAATATTAATGTTTCTTAAACAAAAACATTTATATAATTTAGCTTATGTTATTTGTTTTGTTCTATCAGAAATATAATTTACTTCTTTATAGAAAATTTACATTACCTTTGATATATATTTTTAACGTTCATACGTAATACCTACTTACGTTAATGTATTTGTGAATAAAATTTTTGTCAAAGTAAATGACATCATAACAAAAGGCAGTTTGACCCACCTCTTGTTGGATCGAGTCCAGAACTATAAACCATTACTAAACGTACTTAAGAAAGCTAACACTAAAGTTTTGTTAAAATAAATCTAATTATCTTTACAGTTGGAAAGACATCGCAAAATCTTTGTCGTCAGGAATGATATTTTGTAGACTAAGCTGAATAAATGGCTTGGATTTTTTTAATATTGTTATAATGTATGGAACATTGCACTTATTGCAACATTAAATTGAATTAATTGTTGTTTTAAACAATTAATTCTTCGCGTGATACTTTATTTAAATGTCTATTATAATTAACTCATTTTTATATGTATTATGTTAAATATAATATTTATATTAGTGATGGGCAACTCGAGTAGCTAACTCGGGTTAGCTCGGGTTAGGCGTAACTTGAACCCACTCGAGTTGAATTCTCTCTGACTCGAGTTCGTAATGAATGAATGAATGAATGAATGAATGAACACCAATGTTTGTTTTGAATGAATTTCATTCAGTGCGTGTTCAACAAGTTTCAAACAAGTGTCACACTGTTACATTATATGTAGATTTGAGGTTAATTTTAAAGTGCCGGTTAATTTAATTGTTGTAGGTTTTCGTGTTTTATGTTCTGTTTTTGAAAAATACCGGGTCCTAAAAGAAATTCTTTAGTTTGAGATGTATTCGAATCGCTAGTGAGTGGACGTGTTGCGTGTAAACAGTGTTCAGATTCATTCATAAAAAAATATCATTTGTCTGTTCCAATTTTTTTTTTAAACTATTAATGCGAAGGTGAGGGAATAAACTGACAGATACAAATTCAAAAAAGCATTCACTTGTCCATCCAGTTAACTCGAGTTTAACCCGAGTTATGCAGATTTTAACACGGGTTAAATCGAGTTTCGTTTATCCCGAGTTGGCCCATCACTAATTTATATTATGACATTGCATAGAACTTTTTGTATGGGACACGAACCCTTGTCAAATATTATATTCTAGACGACAACGATACCTTTTATGTTTAGTGTGTGGGTTTGATTAATATTAAACTTTGAATATTTCTTGCGGGTTATAATAGAAAGGATTATTTGTACTTACCAGTCGGGGTTAGCTCGAAAACTCAAACAAAAGTGCAATATTTGTAGAGTCATAAAGGACTAACTGAAAGGCAGACAGTTTCCATTAAAAACCAAACGACCTTCAACGTTTAATAGCATAATAATAGTAGTTAATATACATATTGAAAATATAGGATTGTTGATTGATTTGCGCTTTAAAAATAGACTGGAATCTTTAAATATGAGCTTAATTAATTTGTCATAAAATATCAAAATCCAAATCTCTTAGAAAACCACTAATGATTTCCCTTAAACATAGCTAAAAACACCCTTGTCTCGCCACGTTTCAAACAGAGAAAACCACCTCCAAATTCTCCATTCGTTTGAGAGCTACGACGCCACAGATACACATAAAACTTTTGACGCTCTATTTTTGCGTCGGTAAAAAAAACAATTTAGAAAGTTAAACACTATTATTAACGATATTCTTCTAAAAAAATTTCATTTTGAAATAGGTCAAGCGCGGAGTTAGTTTTGCATATTTTTTCAGTCATCATAGATAGGCTACGTAAGCATTGTTCCAGTTTTAAAGCCTTAAAAGAGACGAGTGTGCCATCCATCAAACTACAACGCAATTAGGTATTCACACGGAGTGCCGTAGCTATTCGTGGATGCTCCATTACCTATCCTATATTCTGCATCGTGCATCATGTTTGGAGTTCACATCGCGGATGTGTGAGACGTTTTTTTTAATCGACTATAATATTTTTTTGTGGAAGTTCCTTTTCTATATATTTTTTATTCTATAAAAATACAGAAACGGCAGTCACACATCGGAAACAAAAACATATTGTTTTTTGATCTTAGTTTGTTTACGCCATCTATTGACAGCTGAGTAAACTAAGATGACACATCAATGACATTTGAGAAGCGCGCCATAAAATCAAATATAAAGGCTACATTTTTCCTTGTTCGTTTTGAGGTTTTTATGAAGTTATAAAAGTCTATATAGGATATAAAAATCTCCTGGTAAAATCTACAGCAAATGATATAGAGCTTTTGCCTACGTATGTCCTATATATCGAAGCCACGACCCCATATTCACCACGTTTAATGCACGTTAAGTGAATGTTTATAAAAAAAAACACCTCCCCTACCCCTATTAATAGCATAATACCATTGGCGATACAACCACATGCTTTTAATTGCCCTTTGGTTAGGTCAATTTAATTATAAAGCACTTCGCTCCCCAACACATTTTTTTTTTTTTTTTTTATACCACAAGTGTGGCAAACAGGCATACGGTCCCACCTGATGGGAAGCGGGTTACCGTAGCCTATGGACGCTTTCAACACCAGAGGCGTCACTCACGCGTTGCCGACCCTATAAAAAAGGGAGCAACTATAGAGGCAGTGAAAGGGACAAAGCGCAATGCACTTCTCGTCGAAGGGCCAAACAGGCATCACTCCTGCACACCCCTACGGCGCTACTCCATCCCTGGTCCCCCCACTGCCGCTACAGGGTCTCCTCATGGAGCTCTGGCTACCTTACTCACCGCAGGAACACAACACTACATGTAGTGTTATTTGGCTGCGGTCTTCTGTAAGGTGGAGGTACTACCCCAGTCGGGCTGCTCCAATTTCGAACGTGCGAATCCGTTGCGCCCTACCTCCTTAATAATTATAACTACTATAAATAATAAAAATGTCAATAAATGTTTTTAACTCCCAAGTTTCCATCTAAAATGATACATAAATTTTTCAAGCTTTCCTGTCAATTTTATTTCTTTCTCTCTTCTTCTATAAAGTTATCAATCAATCTATGCATATTTCAGCTAACTTAGGTTAATTTTCTTAATAAAATATCATCATAAACATGTAAAATTGAAGTGAGTGGGACTGAAAAGTGATAAAAAATAGTACCTATTTTGTTTGTGATGTTAGTGAAAAATATTGGTGTAAAAATGCAATGGGCAGGTGGGGGGCGGTCTCTGATTGGTTGTCACAGTGATGCATTGCATTCGGTAGCTCGCGCCCATTGAGTCCGGACGTCTGAACATCAAAATGTCGGCAGGTAAATTTATGATCCCGCCATTATTTAAATGTTCGTTTGTGATGATGATCGATGTTGTGTTGACAAGTAATTTATGTCAGTGTTATTATATTTTTCGCTTGTAAATAAAATATAATAAAGGAAATTAAATAATGAAAATTGGACTTGCTTGATATGGCCTAAAACTCTAACGTCTATTCTATAATTAGCAAACTATAAAAAATACGAAACATTTCTTTCAAAGCACCGCTACAAAATTCTCTTTAGCATAATTACTAAACGATATTTCCCGTTTAAGCAGATTTTGTTTGCATTGAAAACTTTGGGAGAGTTGAAGCTTAGCTCCTTAGAACTTTTGAAAGGTATTACAATTAAGACGCCGAGTCAGTATATTAAGCTGAGGATAATGTTCTCCATATGTGCAAGCCCATATTACTGAAGTTTAGGTAAGCAGACAGATTAATATATTGTGGCTACTAACTGAATTATTTTCAGTGAAATATTCTAAGCTCTGTCGACCTTAGCTTAACATGATAGATAGTTGTCGTAAAGTTTTTATATTTACTTTTATTTATTCAAAAAACGGGAATAAAAATCTATGTTCTAATGTCCGTCATTGCTTGTCAACCATTATTTTTCCCTCACACTAACTTTCTCGTAGCATCATCGTAGCTACACGTAGCGTCGTAGCGTTTGAGTTTCGTAGCGCTCATTATGTAGAGCTATTCTACAAAACTACTGTCTGCGGGAACAATTGTGGCGAGTGAATTACATTCAGCTTTTACATATTCGAAATGCTACACAGAATTATTACTGATAGAAGTAAATTAAATATTTATTTATTTATATGAAAACCTTCTAAACTAACGGTAAAGACATAAATAAGAATACCTCATTAGAATTTAGATAATTATAAAATTGGCCTCGTAAATAAAACTTACTTTTTCATTATAACTATAAGGAACCCTCACTCCAACTCACCACTACCTATAAGCTTTGTGTTCTTTATGTACCTACCTACAATACATTTTATAATATATTTAAATTCTGACCATGACCTCACCTTTCAGCAGGATCAGCGGTGGCGATGATCGGGGCGAACCTTCGCTTCGGTTCAGCCGGCGCCTCCAACTCGTCAATACTGAATAATACTAGGCACTGCCCCCCGGGTGGTGCTGCGAGCGCTGCGGCGTTACTCGCACTCTCCGCTTTGGGCATGTCAGCTAACTTAGCGCTGATGACTGTCATACTCAGTAAAAAACAGCTGAGGAGGTATGTAAACACATCTATATACTGTATTAGATACAATTTTAACGCTTTATATGATGTAAGAAATTATTTATTGTACTAAACGGTTTACTTCGTAATGATATTGGCTATGCTTTTATTCTAAGAAAATAAATTATCTGCAAGCCGATGGTTAATATGAGTGAAATTGAATTCAAATGTACAGACTATTTATGTAATGTAAAATCATAACACAAAAAATACAAATATAATGAATATACTGTCATGATATGAGTAAAAAAATTATTAAATAAATATCCTGGGACATTTTTCACACACGGCCAATCTGATTCCAAATTAAGCATCAAAGTGAGCTTGTGTTATGGTTACCAGATAGCTGATATACTACATATACTACTTTTAAATACATACTTATATAGATATCTACATCCATCTATATTGTCCTATAGGTATACTAAAAATCTGAGTATACCACTTTGCAACTGAAACGCTGCATTACGTAAAATACAAAGAAAAATATATTGCGTGTAAAAATATTGACATAGTCATTGCGATAACAATCAGAATGAAGGGAAATAAGGAAAATATGTAACACAATCAATAAATGGATAACATAACAGTCATTCGGCGAAACATTCAAAGGATTCGACTGGGAATAAACATTTCTATCAATATTGCCCTCAGATCAATGATTAACTAGATTATAGATAGGACTAAGAATAGGAACATGAAATAAGGCATGATATATGATTTACATCGGTCTTGAAACACGAACCCTAATCGTGGTTTCGAAACCCACTTAGGACAAACATTTTTGTGGATGACATGTACCTTTATGTCTGAATGTAAATACTTATAATGAATATGTAATTTTAAATATATTTAAAATAAATATTCTGCTACCTGTTAAGTACAAGAATTGCTTAGTTTGAAATCTAATTGGTCCTGTTTTAAAAGCTTTGTTTAGTTTGAAAACTAATTGGTAAAATGTCCCATGGTATTTAAAGATCATTTTACAAATTATTCTATTTAATATAATACAAAACACTCCTAAAAAAATAACGATATGATCTTGTATATTCTTGATCGGAGACTTTGACTTTGTCGACGAAATAGCATATTTACGATAATACATAACATGTTAGAACAGTTACAATAAACAGTCATTTCATAACACATAACACACAACAAGGAGAGTTATACATGTATGTGTTATTGTTGTACGTGATCGGTCTCCGAGATTGGACACGTATGTATTCTATAACAGAAAGGGAATAGGCAAGAACCCGGATATTAACATTGTATGGTTTGGATTTCAAAGAATATGGAATCAGACGTTATTAAATCCAGTTAATATGAGCCCACGTTTTCTATATTGCGAGTCTATTTTATAGCTTTTATTAGATACGATCTGATACGCGCGACTTTGACTTCACGTCTTCCCTGTTATTGTGATATTTTACAACAATGCTGTACTCCCATTTTTTTTTTACTATTAACCGTAGCGTAATGTTATGTAACATATAGTCATAGACGAGTATTAGTGTAGATGTAAATTACTTTTATTGAGTTAAATGTCGCTTCCATGTATCAAAGTACAAACCAACGTAAAGGGATATTTTTTCAAAGCGTTACAGCGATTTATCGTAGCAAAAAATATACTCAAAAGTTTTGTGAAATATCTGAACCGGACATCTCTTCAATGTTGTCGAAAACAAAAACAGAAAAATCGCGTTCCTTTTTCAATTTCACAGGAGCAGCGTTAAAAATATGGGCCGGTATTTGCTAAAATGTCATATGACAAATATCGGCAGATTGTCACCGTTTGAAAAATCCACGCCAATCGTCGACTGACGGCCACGCGGGTGTTTTTGTTGTTAGAACAACTGTGTGAACAACAAAAATATGTTCGACCATTGTTTGATTAATAGGAAACAAAAATAGTATAGGTACATTAATTCGTTTCAACATACGACGAAACATGTAATTACAAATGAGGACATTTGCGGTAACAAGGTAAATGCTAGCTCGAATAAACGGGTATAATATTTGTTCAGTATTTTTGGGTATACATAACAAAGTCATTGCTTTGTTGCTAATGTTTGTACGAAGGGCTTGAAATGTGCTCTAATATTCTTTAATATCACTGATTCCTGAATTTCATAGGGACGATCTTAAGCGTTTCAAAAAGTCCCTGAAATATACATTTTAAAGAAACTCTGTAAATAGAAAATGATAAAAATTTGATATTAGTATTATTTTATCGGAAGACCCAAAACAAAAGTAATGATTGAAATCATCTTTAGCGAAATAATAAAGGTGAAAAGGATAGCACTTAACAGCGTTAAACAAATAAGATTATTCCATCATCCAATCTTCTTTGAAGCACTTTGACCCACTTAAAACATAGATAAGCCAGTACATAATATGATTTACACCAGTAAAAGGCTAGCGATCTGTCAGCCAATCAAATTACCTACTCACGAGGTACTTGGGGATTCAATAAAAGAACTTTATTGGTACTATTTGAATTGGAGATGTCCTTACCGTTAAGTCCGAATGGGAATTGGATTTAGCATACTGTGCAAGTTGAGACGGCTTTCGAAGATTCTACTTTGTAGTGAAAAGCTTAAGGAAACCCCATTCTAAGGGTAATCGGTATTAGAAAGAGTATTTTTAAAACACCTGTTATTTTAATATCCGTTATATTCTAACGATTGATATTGATCTTAAAATACATTTTAAGATCAATATCAATCGTTAGAATCGGTCCCCCAGTATGGAGATATTAGGTAAATCAAACATTCAAATATTAAATTGTTTGAAAGTTTATAATATTATTTGACTATTGAATTTTATTTTCACTCCTAATGTTTGGGCTTATAAAAAAATCGCTACATACACAAACAAATATTTCGTTTTTGTTATTATTATTTTATACTGTTCAAAAATAAATACAACCCAACTCCAACCTGTGTCTTTCGAGGCTATTTGTAAACACGTCTTATGTCGTAGCAAAAGATTGAATTGGGAATGGAGGAAGAATGATTTCGAAGTCTATTCTCGCTTGGTATTTATGTACCTGCACTTGGAGGTCACATCCAAACTAGTTCACAATGTTTGTCTATGATACACGGATGAAAGTGAAGACCACTGACTGTTTTTTTTTAAATTCTGGTTTCCATATTTAAATAAACTAATAATACTACAGTATTTCCCTTTTAAAAACACGATTTTGCAAATCTCATAAGGGAAATTTTAGCTTTAAATATGGATGGAACTAATAATATAAATTTTAATATGTGTAATAAGTTTTTTTTGCTAGAACAATGTAACTTGTTCATAACTCACTTACCGTTGTCAGTAAAATGGTGTTACTTAACACTTGATTACATGGCAGTACAAATGCATGGTTTTTATTCAAACACACAATAGTAAAGACAGTATGAGATGCAGTAGGTTTTTACAGCTGGCAACTCTGTTCGAAAAAGCTAGGAAAATATAAATATAGGTACATCATACCTTAAGCAATTGGAAAACAAAAACATATACAATAATGAGCAGTCATTACTGTAGAGTAGGGAATACAAAAAGATAATTCGTTCCGTACCCTTGAACCCTCAGTAATTTCGCCGTGCGTTATGAATTTATGCTCTGTTTCAACTTGTTACTTTGGAGGGTTCCTAAGGGATATTTCATGGACACGAAGGTTGAAGTGGTACTAGATAAGTTTAAAATGGTACTTCTGTGGTTTATTACCCGAGACGAATTGTTTTATAAATGTTTTTAGTTCGGAAAATGTTGTAAGTTATTTAGTTAAGTAAAGTTGCGAAGACAACACAGATGTTAATTCAAATTTCAAAACCACTTATATTAAGAGAGGTTATGTTAATGTATATAAAAAAATAGTTTTTTAGATTAAAGTTAAAAAAGTTATACCTACCTATACAAAATATACACAATATTTTTGTAAGCTTACAAACGACAGACTCTCAGCCAATGTTTACCATAAGCCAGTACGTCTACTTGAGAGAAAGACGGCAAAAAAACGGAATACAAATCACCTGCTGTAATATTTACGCCGTGCCCGAGATTTGTGGTGGAAAACATTCTCGCAGGCTTAAGGGTCTCCTTGGAAGGGCTCACTTAAGAACGTGACATTTGGGATGATTGATAAATTGCCCGTCAATAGAGAATTTTTATATAAATCGCTAGTTGACAGAATGAGTAATATATACGTATTTTAGCCCCATTATTTTTATGTGTATTTAGCCGTGGTGGCTCAGTTAGGAACGCACCGACTCACGATCATAAGGATGCAGGTTCAAATCCCTGCCCCGTACCGTCTGACTTACGTACGGTTCACACCACTGGCTTTCGGTGAAGGAAAACATCGTGAGGAAACCTGCGTGCCTGAGATGTCACAATTAAAGGCATGTGTAGTCCGCCAATCCGCACTACACATGCCTTTAATTGTGACAATATACGTTATATTTATTTTAAAACTTACGGAGAAAATTGTCTGAAAAGCAGCATGTTATAATAAATTGTGTTCACAGGTGGTCGCATGGATTGCTCTTTCACCAAGCGATAGTGGACTGCGCCCGCGCAGCCATACTCCTGCCTCTTGGGATAGCTGTGTTTCGCTGTCAACCAGTCTACAAGTGCTCTCTAGTTGAAACAGCATTTCTATTACTGGTAAGTAACACATTTCAATAAATAAAAAACTATTTATATAGCTGTCAGGTTTGATTTAATACAATAATATAAGTACTAGTCACAGAAAAATATAAAAATAAGCCATCGTTTTAGGTACATTTTTAAATCCAATTTTCGCTCGCTTTCGGTTTATCTCTCAATTTGTGTTGCAACTGACGTGACGAGTACCTCATGTTCAAGCAATAAGTAAACTGCAGTAAATAATATACTCGCTTCCCCGTTTTCCTTCGCCCTAGAGGGATAGTCGACCTACTTCGATCTAAATATAAAGTCAACACTGAAAATGCCACCTGCCGTCTTTCCAAGAAAAGTATTTTCACTTCGCTTCTTCGCAACTAAAGTTATTTGTAACAATTTCAAGCCAATAAAAAGGCAATGACGCAAAAAAGTAAAGAATTCTCTGTTATACACAGTTTGAAATGGTAAACCCATCAACTACAGGAGGCCTAAACGAGCTCACAATTGAGAAAATAACACATTTGCCATGTTATACGTAAGAGATATTTTCGACAGACTACTGAATGAAATAATTTATTGGCACTTAACAACAGAGTTCATATCTGAAAGCTTCAAAAATAATATCCAGCGCAGTTTAGTGACATTGTTATAAATATAGACCGTTGCGAAAGTTTATACTTTGATATGTTATGTAACAAAAATGAGTGAGAATTGTTTGTTTGTTATACAGTCTGCATGTACCATCTGTATCCACCTTCATAGCATATTAGAACTTATGTCTAGTCATACGGTCTCAATTAGAAACCTATAAAAAAAATTCTTTTGCATATATTTTTTCTTATTTTAGGTGACTGTATCAACAGTCAATATGCTGACAACAGTACTGAACGACAGCCCAATTTTTCCTGAGAATGAAGAAGAACAAGCTGATTTATCTGCACCATTACTGATGGACAGCCCCCAGGTATAGTCATGTCTCTTATACAGAGTCAAATTTGAATATGAGGTAATTTCAGTTAATTTAGAGATTTATATCGTAAGCGAAAGCACATGAGTAGATAAACGGAACAGAGGCAAAGCTTCTTAAGAACGTGCAAAATTGTTACCTATTTTAGTAGGGTTGTCACAATAAGTTAAGACAAACTAAACTAAACATTGGTTAAATAGTTTTATTATTCAGTATGATGGAATACTTTACAAATTACTTACTCTAATAATTTTCTTTTTATAATTTTTGTTTTTTAGCAATTTATTATTTCTTTTAATGATGTGGTGAATTCTGAATCTAACATATAGTTTTTTTAAGTAATCTAACGGGAAGCAGTCACATGGCATATCAAATTTACAATCTTTAATACGTTTTAGTATTTCGTTGCCAACATTAACAATATTTATTTCAAGATCGAAATATTCGCGAAACTTTTGCTCGAGCAATTCAACAAATGCGATAAAATTATAATAAAACAAACAACGTGCGTCGTGCAGACCCTGCGATTGTCAACTAGCTGTGCCGGGGCAAACCGGTTTTTGTCAGTCTCGCCGCGTACGCGACAAGCGGCCAGTGGTCACGCACACGCGCCCCGCGTGCTTGTAGTAGTGCAACCGATTCGCGCGGTTGTATGAAGCTTTGTCTCTGTTCCGTTTATCTACTCATGTGGCGAAAGTGACCCTTAGAGCTCTATACATAAGATATAAATTAGTTAAAATAACTTGTTGTTTCAGTGCGTCCTCTTCGGTACATTCATGATCTGGTTTGCATCAATCACAATAAATCTTGGACCCACGTTCTTATCTGGGGCTTTAGCTGCCAGTGCCGGCTCGTACGGGTCTTACGGGCCTGCACCGTCGTGTCCTTTAGTCCGGGGGCCCTTTAGACATTATGTGCTTAACGCCCTTTGGATAGGCGTGAACGCCGTCTGCGTCGGACTGACACTTTTCCACTTGAAGAAACTTCACCGAGATCTTACAAAGGTTCGTGGTAAATTAATTTTGACTATGCTCATTTGACGGTCGCGAGAGCGAGCGGCAGATGGCATGGAGAGGTTTCACATGGTATAACTAAGTAATGCTTTGTTGAAATAATTTGCATTGTCATATTCATCCCCATCATCATTCACCTTGTGAACAAACTTCTCCATGACCATTTGACCGCATCCCGATATTTTCTCGTGATCATTCTCATCCACAGCTTTATAAGAAACGGACATAGCAATAGCCTTCTTGAATGACATGTAAAAGTTTTGTAGTGCAATGCTAACGTTCACAGTTACGCGATTCACAAAACCAGTGCGCGCTCCGAGAGTCGTTGAAACTCACGAAGTCATCCACATAATTTCGAGCAGCTATACAATATTGTGCATACGTACTAGTCTTCCGTTGGCCGGACTAGGAATTTTTGTTGGTAAACTGCCAATATTCCTTGCGGTACGATCGCAAATAAGATTTAAATTTTCGGAAGTGGACTCGCATTGTTGGACGCCCGTACTTTACGAGTGCCGTGTCCAGTTTATTTGAAAACTTTGAGATTCTACAAAATTATCTATTGGTGCCAAGTGTCAGTAAAAATTGGGGGATGTTCGATGATTTAAATCTTATCGCATGCAGGCTAACGTAGAAGCAGTTCGAGTAGCAGGTTTAGTGACCACGCTTGTCAGCATGGCAGGAGACAACAGGCGTATGGACTCGCTGCCCAACAGCGTTGGACCGAGGGTAAGTTATAGACGTAGACATAGTGCATGCTCATCTGATGTCTTGTAGTTACTGTAGACTGTATTAGAAAACTTTTATTTCTTTTAATTTCAAATACCTAAAACCTTCATTAAACTAAATCTAAATAAATAATTTCAGTACTTAAATAAAACTTCTAAAGCAACACCTAAAAATATATTAAAGCTGATAAAATCTGCAGCTTGTTTTTTCCTAGTCGTCATCTGAAACATCTGGTTTAATTGGAGTATTTTGCAGACAGTCGATGGTACTTTATCTGATGGGCACTGTCGGCCTTCTGGAAGCGCCAACCTGCCTCTCGGAGGTGGCCGTCGTCTCCGCGGATACTTGGCGCGAGTAGAAAGAGAAGGCGTGAGGAGAGTGCGCATGTTTGTCGTCATAACCGCGGCATACATACTATTCTGGGGACCGCTTTTCATCATCACTTTACTTCATCACCCTGCATTGACGTCACATATCGCGTATGAGGTAATTAAATTTTAATGAAGATTTTTAACTTTTTTTAAACTAACAAAGCGGGTGTCCTAATGTAGAGTGTTCGCGTCTGATCTTATATATTCAATTTGTTTTCGAACATAAACTTACGCCACGCTCTCTTTACTTTTCTAATCAAAACATATTAAAAACTTGATGATCTTATGACGAGAGCTTTTACAGGCTTAAAGCTTGCTAACATACCTATCGTTTGTCAAACAGATGTACTTCCAAATCACACTACATATCTCATACGTGCACGCAGCAGTGAACCCACTCTTGTTCATGGCACTACACCGTGCTCTGAGACGGGCGGCTCTTCAGCTCTGTTGCGGCTGCTGTGTACATTGGAGCCAGTTCGTTCTAGCTCTAACCGCTGCTGGTGAGTTTGACAATCATACATATGACTTGAATGACTAGGAAGGTAATAGAATATAGATGTGATGGCAAGGACTGACTGGCGAAACAAAAGTGATTTCTCTCACCGCAGCCCAATCACCGCTAGCGCCGTCTTCATTCTCACCGGCGGCGGTATCGCCCGAACCGCCGCCTGCGCCCCCCCCACCCATGGCGCCCCCCGCCCCACCAGTGCCCGCCGCCCACGCGCCGCCAGCACCACACACGATGATGGTAATTACCTCTTATATGTAAGTGTTGACACCGTAATACGTGGTTTAAATCACTCGCACAGCCCCGCACGACTACCCCTAGTCCCGCAAGTAGACACAGACTATGCATTACCAACAAACGCATGAAGATGTCAAGATAACATTCTGTCGCATCTTCGAGTTTCCTCTCTTCCGTGATAGTGGCGTAGAGATCCCATAGCTGCCCTACCCTTAGTTAAATGATATGAAACTCTCGATCTCAGAGTTGGGAAGTTGAGGAGTGTGACGCTGAGAGTATGTCGAGTGCGCGTGTGCAGGGAGACGAGGATATGATGGAGCCGTGGAGCGGCAGCGTGCGGCGGCCCCCGCGCTCCCCGAGCCCGCTCCTGCCCGCGATCTGAGCGCCGCGCCCGCGCCGCGACCTCGCCGCCGTCGCCACCCTCGCACGCCCCAGCGCTGGCGCACGCGCCTCCACCGCCCCACATATCCAACACATGGCTGCTACTATCGTCCGTACCAAAACTTATGTGTAAATATATTTAAATTAATAAACAACCGAGTTGTAAATAGTGCCCTAATTTTTATCTTCGTAGATCGTAATCGCCGTTTATAGTAGGGTCAAGGGTATTATATCACGATATTTAAAATATTTTGAAATATATTTATTTGGTAGATTGTGATGTTGTCAAATAAATTATTCTTGAAATACGTACGTGATAAATGTTAGCGGTTTAACTTATAAGTGTACCTACCTATTGTTGTAATGTTAAGACGTCATGGAAAGCTCAATTCTAAATAGTCGAAATAAAGATGGATCAGAGGAATGCACCTATTCATGTAATTTCAGTAGAAAATTAGATACCTACAATTTACCTGCAACAAATGAAATAAATTATATATTTTATATGTTAATTTGTCAAATGAAACACCAAGTAGATATGTACGTAGGAAAATAAGTAATTATATTAAAGATAAAAAAGTATCAATTAAAGTAATTTATAAAAGTAAACTACCTAAATATTGGCAATTTCCATTAAATAATTACAAGCAATTTTAATTATCTAATATTATTTATGTATTTTATTTAATTATTCTCAAACAATATGTTTTTATTAATCATTTTAGAATATAAATAAGACTGATTACTTTGGATGACTTACTTAGCAAAATTATTATAATTTAGAGGTAAATGTCACCTTCATTATTTATCTAGATTTATTCTTTATTGGAGACTGATTTTATTATTTGAATACTTACAAGATACAAAGGGATGGCGATAGTATACTGTATAATTAATAAAATCTTATGAATTATAAAGAATTAATAGTAATGTATTAAAATTATTTTAATACCACTGTAATATTAATCAAATTAATGATCATTACTACTGTATTTAATTAAATATAAATAAATGTGAACTACCTATCTTATATAATAACTACTATTTAGTACTTATTTGAAATAAAAAACAACTGTTTTTTTTTCATAAAATAACCAAATCTAAAATGACCGTATTTCCAACTGTACTGCTAAATCTACACTAAAACTACTATATATAATAATAATATATATGTATACCTACTTAGAAATGTTTAATTTTACAACATGGAACTTATTTTAGAAACATAACTACATGTTGTCAAATAGATTTTTCTGTCTATCTTTTATTTTTTACTGAATATTAGTATCTAAAAACTTGTCCTTATATACGTAGCTAAATAACTTACTGCTAGTGTGAAAGTCCACCATTCATTTTTAAAGCTGTCGAGATCTCAAAGTCTGTTTTGATAGCACAAAGTATATGTATGTGCTAAAAAGAGACACAAATATTGCGCCAAAGAGAGATACCCTCTTGTCAAAAGAGACGTCATAAAATCTCAACGACTTTAAAAATATATAACAAGCAGTGTTTATAAGTAGTGAAAGTGGTTTATTATATTTAATATTTATCTCTCTGTATATAAAAGACGTAATACAAATCGTCCTGTTTACAAATTTCGTAATAATTTACAAATTTTGTGCATAGCTAGGCATATTTTAAAATGTATATTGATGTATTAATGAAGGTTGTTAATTAAGTAACTATTGTAATAATAAATCGACAAACTAATAAGAGAAAAATTTAAATTGTGTTCTTCAAATATTATTAATAAAAATGGAGAAAAGATAAATAAAATTATATTAAAAAGATTTATTAAATGTTTTATGGGTTTTATTTTACATTGGACGTGTTCAGATTTATAATGATAAATTCGTAAGTACCCAAGCTACATTTCCATATCGGTGATTATTTAATTTTATTGATTTAATTTATTTATTGTTATACAAAGCGTTCATGCGAAATTTCAGCATAATCAGTTGACAACGACCGCATATTTTTTGAAATTTTTTCTTTTTGGATCTGTCAGTCGAATATGATATACCTATATATATTGTTTGACAGATCAAATAAATTATTTTAAACACACACTTTTGTAGAAAACTGTAAACCTCATAAAACACAAATAGCTAGCTGACTTTAACTGACTCGATTCGAAATCACAGAAGCGTCAGTTATCTTATTCCGAAAAGTCAACGGTAGAGAGGTACACACGTCGAGATTTCAACGTAGGAATCGAATTGGTTTCGGGATTGCATCCCGTGTACATTACGTAACATCTGCAGTGACTGAAACACTCAATTTATACTTTGATTTACCTAGTTCTTGTTTTGGAATATGTCAAGTATCACACCTTAATATTTTTAAAATTTTATTTTGCCTCAAGGCTTTGTAATTTTACCAGCGCCTCGATACTTATAGGTAACCATAAGTTTTGAGATGAATGGATTTTTTTTGTTTAGTGCATGAACAATTATATATGTCTGATTAATAAAAACACAACATATAACTGAACATCCAAAATCTAATATTGAAACTATTATATAGGTTTGTGATAAACATAGCATTTAATTAGATATATACGTTTATTTAAAACTGTTCATCATGCCACATACAAGTTAAATATCTATACTAATATTATAAAGAGGAAAGATTTGTTTGTTTGTTTGTTTGTAATGAATAGGCTCCGAAACTACTGGACCGATTTCAAAAATTCTTTCACCTTTGGAAAGCTACATTATCCCCGAGTAACATAGGCTATATTTTATCCCTGTGTTCCCACGGGAACGGGAACTACGCGGGTAAAACCGCGGGGAGGCAGCTAGTATTAAATAAAGTACATCAATCATTATTATTGGAAAACCGACGCAAGATCAAAGTACCTTATATCAATTATAACTTTTTAAGTAAAACCAGAACTTTAGCGAACGCGGAAGTCGATTTATCAACATGACGTCACACGAAGATCCCTCAAAAACGTAATGGCGTCATGTGACGTCCTAACTCTAGAATCTGTCATTTGCTAATTGAATTCCCTTGCTCGCTGCTCCCGCTTCATTTATTGGACGATAGTATCACAGTATAATCAAGTCATTAATTAAACGACACATCTGTTCAGACACTTTAATTACTCATTTATGATGGAGTCCTTAGTAATATACTTTAAGTCATATAGGTCAAAATTAAAATAAAAAAATTACATGGGTAAATAAATGTTGCAAAGTTCATTCATCATCATCATTTCCATATAAATTGTAGCGCAGTGGTTCAGTTGGAAGCGCACTGACTCATGATCATGATGGTGTAGGTTCAAATCACCTGCCCCATAGGTACCTCTGAGAAAAATAAACTTACGGATTAATTTACACTAATATTATAAAAACGACTTGTATTTTTGTTTGTAACGAAGAACCTTAGAAACTACTGAACCGACCTGAATAATTATTTGAATATAATTTATATTTTATCCTCGTATTCCTTTGGGAAAAGGAACTACGCGGGTAAAACCGCGCGGAGGCAGCTAGTTATGGATAAAGTACACAAATACCTAAAGCTTTATAGTTTTATTCGCACGTAAACCTAAGATAAGACATGAGTACCTATGAGTAATTTCCGGTACATAATACGTATATAGAAAATGTCCGAGATGTATCTTTAAGAGGAAATAAAGATCGGTTTGTATGAATGTCAAAAATAACATGTGGCATGATTTATTGTATCACAAGATTATTGGATTCCCACAGGATATTAAAGAGAAAAATTGTTCAAAATAATATTTGATTTCATAGAGTGTTATTTGTTTTCAATACGAATGTGAAGATATAATAATGGTGGACGATATCTATTTTGTTTAACATTTTATTCGTATATAGGCTACGGTAACCGGTTCCTATCAGGTGGTGACCCACAAAATCTAAAAAAAAAAGTTCCAAAAACCCGATGCTACATTTTTTAAATTAAGATTCATTTAAAAATAAAGCAGCAGGTAATCAATTGAACTGATAACGGTAGTTTTGTTTTAATTTCATACAGGTGGAAAACACAGCAATATAGGAACATCAATGATACAAAAACAGAACAGCTGGTAACCCAAAACAGATATGTTTTTATTCACCACATGAAACAATAATTAAATCCACAATCAGATCCAGCTAATAAAAGCTCATCAGCCCACACAGTTGCAATACGATCTATTTAGAGCGAAACAATGTAAGATTGAGGCCGTTTCTATTGTCAAATGAATTCACACGTACGTATCTACAATGAGCATTGTCCCATATGCTGATGTAGCGAGTGTCACGTCTGTCTGTCGTACTGTCCGTCCGTTGAGTCCTCGTATTCACTAAGGCCTGTATATTTAGCTGTATATGTATTTATTTAGGTAGCCTATGTGCTTTTATAATCCCTAGTATCTGTACCAAATTTCAGGCTTAAAGGTTAAGGCGTAAAAGTGTAACAGACAGAATAATAAATATCCTGTGGCTTTTTTCACATCAATCTGATTCCAAACTACGCAGAGCTTGTGCTATGTTAACCAGATAACTGATATATTACTTACATAATTTGTTTTAAATACATACATAGGCAGAAGATGATGATGATGATGATGACATACTTAGAAAAACATATATTTTCATGGGTACAAATGTTTGTCTTAGATGGGATTCGAATACACGACCGGTGGTTTAAAAGTCAGGGTCTCTAACCACAAAGCCAACCTGTCACTGACGGTGGAAACTGTCATATATGTTTGACTGGATGCCGCTGCCTGCGAGGGGGCCTTATAGAATCAAATATCGTCGGTGAGCGAACTCGGAGTATCGGACATCTCACGTGACACTATATTAAACGAAAGAGACAAAACATATATGTCACCGAGCTCGTCATTTTTCGTTGCTGAATTGAACTCCACCTAACGAACCTAACAATTCACAAAGCAGTGTAAACGTGGATCTTTACATCCAATAGCACTTAGGTTGTATGTATCGCAGTATTGATGAGCAGAGTCGTGTCATCTGTAAGTTGTAAGAGAATATTAAATGCATTGAGAGATTATTGCTGTTGTAGGATATCTTCACCTCTGAAAGGAGATCAAATTAGACTTATGTTGGTACTAGACTGTGTGGTGAAGGACTTTAAAAAGTATAGCATTTTGTTCACGATTTATGTAAATTTTCCGTTAAGATTATACAACAAAACTACCGTGCTCATTATAATAACCAATTACAGTTACTATCAAATTCCAGCTAATACTGAACATTTGCTTTTGGAATCGGAAGTTATCATTAAAAATTGATCATTTAGGTACCTAACTTAGATATAACATTTCTCAATGTCTTTAAAATTCAATAAACTCCGATGGATATTGCCAAACGATTTTAAGGAAGGCTTTAAATTATGTTTTAGTTGAATAACGGAGAACCGTTACTAGAAAGTAATAATATACCATAGAAACAATAGTATCCTGTTATTCATTATTAATACGATTAATAAATGCGAAAGATTATAAGGATGTATTGACATTTATTACTCTTTCACGCAACTACATCCTGAAGGGATATGGATGAAATTTGGCACAGAGTATTTGTAGATAGGTACTTTTTATAACGGGAAAGTTAGAGATACAGGAACGCAGTTGAAACAACGGGGTGGAATCTAGTTTAATCATATAACTGAACCTAGTTCAATCATATACCTTCTAAATTATAGTGACAGATTCACATGAACCGTACTTCCTTTCACACAGACATCTAATTAGCATTCATGAAACAGCGAGGAGCAATAGTATTATTATGAATATTCATAGGCCACTATTTACAAGTATGTATACTAACCGTTTCTGTGTAGGTACAATATTATGATAATGATCTTGTTATGTTAATGTGATAGATGTAAGATATCTTTTACTTTATTAATGGCAGGTGGTTTTCTATCATATGATTTTGTTATACACTCGTAAGGATTAGGAACATATTTCTACCACTTTCTTTTTGGCTTGACATCTTATCTATTTCAGCCAGTGTTTTTGTTTTAGCATTAATACATTATTTATTTATTAAATGGCTACAAGCAAGCCTAGTAATATTTTGCCTTTGATATACATTTGATACATAGTACCTACTTTCCGCCTCTCTTCAAGAACTAACAGTTTGACGAATTCCTCACAAGAATTTACTTATATTCTTTATTTTGCATACACAAGTGTATTTCCAAAACTTATCTAGCTCTCGTGTTGTTTGTTGCAAATAAAATATGCATGGAAATATCCATGTGTCATAAGAACCCGTAACATTTTATGACATTGGGTATGTTCCATCTTTCAAGCTGTATGTGTACGAATACAGACACTCAAGAGAACTTAATATTGCCAAGTGTTTGTCGACGTCTCTCAATTTCACTACAGTAGCTATTGTCTTTCACGCCAAGATTGTGAAGGCGCTTTTGTTCTGTTGATTTTAATGTGAACGAAATGGCAAATGAAGATTTTGAACAAATATATACCGAGTAAAATCGTTTTCAGAACATTGAACATATTAATAAAATTACAGTAGGCTTTATTTATACATTTATAGTACCTACGTATCATTTTTATGTCATTGTTTCGTCTTACTATGCTAGCATTTCTAAAAAAGCAAGCTTATATTTATCTAACATTTATGTTTTTTTACAGTGGATCAGATAACACATGCATCAACACTAGGTTTCATTGGAAGCACCTAAAAACCTAATCAAAATAGTATTCAAGCTAAAAAATAGGTAGTCATTTGTCTACTACGTACAGGTTGTACGTATACTACGTACAGGTTGTACGTATACTACGTACAACTTATGTATATAGTAAGGCCCGTAGTGGCAGCAGACGTTTTATCTCTCGTGCCTCAATTTTCTCCTCAGCAATAAAATCTGCAAGTTAAGCAAACCACGACCAGCACTCACGGACAACGTTAATTTGGATCACAGCGGGTTCTGGTTCAATCATCGTACTCTTAGAAAAATGTTCACGCATTTCTTTCTATAATAAAATTAGATTTAGCCTCGAAATTGTACTCTCGTGTTAAGTCAGCCGTTGTTATCGAGTAAGCTGACGCTAAAATTAATTTGCTTTCGGATTGAATGTGTGCATGAACTGTTATTGCTTTTGAGGTTTTATGTTTCGTTTTTTTTTACAACAGTTTATATACTCACTGTAAAGTTGGAATACACATTTATTTACACTAAAATATTGATAACATTAATGTCGATTTTTTTTTTTTTTTTTTTTTTTATACCACAAGGGTGGCAAACAGGCATACGGTCCCACCTGATGGGAAGCGGTTACCGTAGCCTATGGACGCTTGCAACACCAGAGGCGTCACTCACGCGTTGCCGACCCTGTAAAAAAGGGAGCAACTGTATAGGCAGTGAAAGGGACAAAGCGCAATGCACGTCGAAGGGCCAAACAGGCATCACTCCTGCACACCCCTACGACGCTACTCCATCCCTGGGCCCCCCACTGCCGCTACAGCGTCTCCTCATGGAGCTCTGGCTACCTTACTCACCGCAGGAACACAACACTACATGTAGTGTTATTTGGCTGCGGTCTTCTGTAAGGTGGAGGTACTACCCCAGTCGGGCTGCTCCAATTTCGAACGGACGAATCCGTTGCGACCACTACATGCCGCGCACAACTTTGTTAGCGTCACTTCCCCGTTTTTGCAACATTTTTCATTGATGCTCCGCTCCTATCAAAATGATAGCGATAATGAGATTAGCGCGTTTAAGTAAAAAAACAAAGTCTTCGGCTATACATTTTGGTATTGATTTCAAAAGCTACACACATTTTTATAATTATCACCAGCTGCCGCCCCGCGGTTTCACCCGCGTAGTTCCCGTTTCCCGTTCCCGTGATGACTTAGAGCTTTAGAAATAGATGTTAGCCTATTCTCAGACCTACTAAATATGCATATAAAATTTCATAAAAATCGGTCAAGCCGTTTCGGAGGAGTATGGCAACGAAAACTGTGACACGAGAATTTTATATATATTAGATTTACGATATCATCGATCTTATAGAGCTATGATATCGTAACGTCTACTTCCAAAGATCCTAACGAAAGTCGCCAAAAGGTCGCTTCGTAGCAGACCTTAATATTCCTGTACCTACATTGTATATGATCCCCATACTTCATGTTATCCTGCGTAACTCTAATTAATCTTTAGTATACGAGATGTCCTGCTCACGATAATACGTCACGGGAGACATGTTTATAGCCACCGGGGCAGATTAGGTGCCTTCATCACACGCTAGTTGACGTCGACTCAGTATGATGGATACTGATAAAAAAATACCCCAGTGTAGAGCAAAATGCTTAAAGATTACTTTTAGATAGGTGAAACAACGCTGAAGGAATTTTAGAAAAACTTTTACGGTACGTTTTAAATACTGATCATACGATGTGAATTTTTTTTTTAGCTACATACATTTTACTTATAGTAATATTTTTTTACGAGTAAATAATTATATCATATAGTTTGTATACTCGTATGTCGGAAACGTTGACGCTAGAATGTTTTCTAGTTTAGTGTTTGGCGGCAGAGATGTGACTAGAAAATGTTTATTTTTTACTTAATGATGTTTTTTGACGAAGAATTTAACCTTACGCGGCAAAGATATGGATAAAAATTGTTAGCAAATTAGGTGGCATATTTGCTGCTCTAGAAATTATCAAGATCAAATATCTTAAGCTTCCTATACTTCGGTCTTCCGTCCTAGATATAACGAGCCCACTGCTAATGCATTTCATTACTCTGCCGCGAGACGAATTCCTTCAGGAATTAGGTCAAGGCGGCTCCTTTATAATGTCAGAATTCTCGACGTAACTAAAGTTAATTTTGTCCAGATAATAAATTAAACGCTTCGTTGTTCATTCATAAGTCAGTCTGAGTAGTAAAAATATACTTCCTTATTTATTTAATGTAATTTTTCATTTTAGACATCACCTCCTGTAATAATTCGTTTGGCATGTAGGTAAGATAAATTGGCGGATTTGAATGAAATTTGGAACACAGATAACTTATAGCCTGGATACTTAAGCTACTTTTTAAGTCCCCGGGAACTCAATTGAAACCGCCGAAGCCACTGGTTTTAAATAATATTCTTTATGAGCTTTTTCTCAGCTGACAAATGACGGGAAACAAAATTATTGCGATAAAAAATTAAAGTGTTCCTGTGACAATTACGCCGGGTTTATTTGTAAATATAAATGAGGGTAGGACAACCCTTGTGGAGTCTCATTTGTGAGTGTCACGGTCTGTTAAGTCTTTCATGTGTTTAACAACTCGTTCTACATTCTAAAAAAAGGCATATTTATACTTTTGTCACACTTGATTTTGTACATTATTTTAATAAGCAAATGGCTCTCCGCAGTTTTAAACGCATTTCCTTGTGATCTTAATTTTTCCCGGGATAAGAAGTAGTCTATATACCTACCTACCTACTAACATATTCGATACATTCTGCCATTCTGGCGTGAAAGAGTAACAAACGTATACATTCTTACAAACTTTCGCATTTATATATAATAATATAAAGTACCTACCTACGATGTAAAACGGCTCTTTAGCCGTAGCAATTTGATTTTTTTTTTATACCACAAGGGTGGCAAACAGTCATACGGTCCCACCTGATGGGAAGCGGTTACCGTAGCCTATGGACGCTTGCAACACCAGAGGCGTCACTCACGCGTTGCCGACCCTATAAAAAAGGGAGCAACTGTATAGGCAGTGAAAGGGACTAAGTGCAATGCACTTCTCGTCGAAGGGCCAAACAGTCATCACTCCTGCACACCCCTACGACGCTACTCCATCCCTGGTCCCCCCACTGCCGCTACAGGGTCTCCTCATGGAGCTCTGGCTACCTTACTCACCGCAGGAACACAACACTACATGTAGTGTTATTTGGCTGCGGTCTTCTGTAAGGTGGAGGTACTACAGTCGGGCTGCTCCAATTTCGAACGGACGAATCCGTTGCGCCCTACCTCCTTAATAATCCTACCTCCTTAATTTGATAATAATATAAGTCATAAATTTTATGTATCCAATATATTTAAGAATTTCCCGAGATACCTACCTCTAAAGTATTTCTATTATCGTGAAGGTATATCTTACACAAATATCTATTTATTGAAATTGGCATTTATGATGTTTGAAGCATTTTATTTTCTTTGTTACGGCACACTTCAGTGTTTGTGTGTCGTATCCGTTCGAACCGCCCTCAAAAGATCGTCGTTACACCTAACGAGAACGTAAAGCTTGACGTGTGAGAAACCAGCTTTTTCAGCTTTATTTTCAACCATGGAATTCTTAATATTAGAAGTGACTTACTTTCACTTGCAGAGTTGTTAAATTCGAAAAACATCTTTATTCTTTGGCTTTGAGACGGCACAACATGTATTTTTCTTACATTCTTGCTATCAGCCCGTGACAATAAATTTTGAATATAAAATTTTTGAATACTACAGTGTATTGGTGCTGCTATTTAAATTTGATGCAAAGTTTTGCTAAAAAAACGTGTAGTATTAGTATAAAGGTACCATTAACCTATAGGCCTATATATCACCCGAAAACGAATCACCGTATAAATAAATGGTAGTTCTAGATATTTACTAAGATTTCTACGTATTTTTGCAACACAAAGCTGGGATGTATTAAATAAAGAGCTACCATAAAGTACATTCATCGCCTCCAGAGTCCCGACAGTAAAAGCGAAAGAGTCCCTGGAACGATAAAACTGTCCTCAATCTTAGGGTATGACGTATTTATACACTTATCGCCGTAGATTTATTCGGGTCTAGATATTTGGGATACTAACAGGTGTCAATATATTATATATCGGATATAAAACGGTGTATTTGTTACCTAGATGAATAAAATATCAATCTTTGTGAAAGAAGAATCAAAACATAAAGGTTTTGTGGACAAAAACCTTCTGCATAAAAAATACTCCGCAAAGTAGGGATATTGTATTTTTAAATTGTAATTATTATCATGTTGACTTGTCTTTCGGCTGAGAGCCCTCTGCGGTCACCTGTTCGCGTAACGGTAGAACAGCTACCGGACGCTAATACCTTGTCCCATAAAAAAAAACAAAAAATTAATAAATAAAGGCAAAATATTTATTATAACGAACAGGTATTAAATGGTTTTTCTTTACAAAAAACTTAACTGCCGCTTCGCGGTTTCACCTGCGTAGCTCCCGTTCCTGTGATCACAGGGGTGTCAAAAATAGATAGAAGCCGATTCGCAGAACTGAATATACATATAAAATTTCATAAAAATCGGTCAGGCCGTTCCGGAGGAGTATGGTAACTAACATTGTGACACGAGAATTTTATATATATAGATGTAGGTACATACTGCATCTTGCTTCCGTTACAGAAGTGTATTACAACTTACAATGTGAGCAAGATATGCTATTATACGAGGATAATATAAAAGAGTTATTTGACAGGGGAGTGAAAATAACAGCGTTGGTAATGCAAAACCATTATATCATATGATTTTATTTACAGCAACAGTGTATAAACAATATTATCACATGTTAAAAGAATTTTATTCCATACTCAAATAATATTAAAATGTGTGATTATTTGTATGAGGTGAGCACTGAAATTAGTTGTCTGATATCAAAAATTTTTTCACTTATAGACGGCTGCACTCCTATACTATTCGTTCGGAGTGACATTGGCTATAGTTTTTTTTTAAGTATTCGGGAACTAAATTCATGATTGATACTCGTATATCGTAATGATCCCCGCGTAGACTATTATTATATTCTCTCTGACTTCTCAAAACCTAGAGGTTAGTCAAAATAAAACTATATTTTGATAATCTAAGTTTCTTGTTGTGCAGGTAGACACGCTGGACGTAGGAGTACCATAAAACGTGGCTTTCAGTTAAAAACTAGATTTGCAACAAAAGTAACAAGGGAACCTAATTACACCTTTGTTTTGTTTAGAAATTCTGCGAACAAAGCCTTTGTAATTAAGTCACATAGTCATTTGTACGGACTAACTTGCTAAATTACAAATTATAACATTATCATTTTAATCCCGAGGGACTTTTTGCGAATTAGTCGGGACAATTTGTACCAGGAATTTTAACACACCTACTCATAAAAATGTAATTAACTAAAACATTATTTAATTTGTCTCATTTATTTTTAAGAAGATAGATAATAATTATACTATACATATATTAAATACTGAAAAAGATAGGTACATGTACCAAACCCATGGCGTATATTAGCTGTCACTTACTTTAACTTAATTGTTTTAAACAATAAAATAAATAAAATATATCTTTATTACATACATATTCATGTTCAAATTAAACTTAGAGCAAAATGTAATAGCAACATACTAAAACTGTGTTGTGATATCATTTTAAGCAGACTCTATACTCGTGTCCCTTTCACTTTGTAATGAAAAAAATATGCAAAGCGTAGATCGGACAGCCATATTAAAAACTCTAATGAAAACATGAGAATTTTCCGTATTGTTTTTGTTACGTTTTTGGCTATTTTATTAAAAGGCAGTTAATAAAAAGGTTTTATACAGAAACATTATTTTCTAATTACAATAAATTTAATACAATTTATTTAGCCAGCTTAAAACACTTAACAATGCAATTTATATAGCATAAAATACAGTCTGTCAAAATATGTTACCAAGAAAGACTGTGAAAATGAACTTGTATGCTGAATTGTAGCTGTATCGAAAATCGTCTACCGATAATAAAAAGAATTATACGTACGATTAGAAGATCAATTGAGCTCTATCCAGAGTAAGAAAGAAATGTATCTACCTTTTTTACTCTGAAGATTGGATTTCATCATGCGAATATGTATTTAAGATTGAACACGAAAAAGCCGTTTCGTATCGTAAATCAAGAACCGTGAATCTTTTGAAAGAAACATTTTCTGTTTGTTTGCGCAACTAATTTGTTGAATAGATTTAATCAAAGAAATATATTACATTGATAACAGAACTTAAAACAGTTCATATTATGTAAATCATTTCGAAAATTAATATTTTAGTTCTCAAACCGTTTAACTAACTTTTTTATATAACTATAGGTACCTACCTACTCGCCTCCACTCCGCAGTTTTACCTATAGCATATGTTACTCATTGATACTATAGCTTTCATTTGGTGAAATCATATCTAATATTATTAAGGCGAAAGTAACTTTATCTGAGAAAAACTACAACAACCGATTTACATGAAATTTGCTGCACAAAGTCTAGAGCCTGAGAAAGGACATAGGCTACTTTTTATCTCCGAAAAATAGAAGATCACTCGGGTACGTGGGTAAAACCGCGGGGAGCTAATAGTTATTTATAAAAGTTTAGTAGTTTCGGTGTGATTGGTGTGAAGCATTTCAAAAAATCATTTTCATATTTATAATATTGGGATAAGTGCTTGATTTATTATATATAGGTATATAAACTGTCTAGAGAAAGTCGGTTAAACTGTCATGTAAAAAATAACGGTACATCGACATTTTAGTAAACTAGGTACTTTAAAAGACTGACTAAAAATATCTCTAGGGCTTAGCTAACTCACTGACTCAGCTGTATCTAGTACCGCGACATATATTCTACAATATCCAGGTTATTCGCAATAACCGTTTTTCTCCAGTCGTTTTTCCGATAAGTTATGATCATTCAGAGGCTCTTTAAAGGAAGCATCAGGAATAATATTGCAACTATTGCAGTTGGATATATTGTAATAAATAAATATATCTCAGTCTGGTTATCTTGGTGGTAAGCCGGACTTTCTTTTGTTTCCGCTGAAACTTGTTTTGAAAAGTAATTGCTCTTCTTAGCAAGAGCAACCATTGGACCCGAACATTAGAGTCGACGTTTCATAAGTGCCTGTGAAGGCCTAGGTATTTTAATAATTATAATATTAATTTAAGTTCAAGCTTATCGTGGATCGTGTACTTATGTCAGATACATTTTTTAACAAAACTAATTTCATAGATCGAGCTCTACAAAGATTAGAATCAGATCAGCCGGATTTATAAAGAAATATTCCTATATATTTATAGTTTATTAGGTATTGAAACGCAATATATAAGATACATATACTGTACCTACCCATGCCGCGGAGATAAAATGTGACACATCGTGACGGGAGCGATGAAATTGCGGCCCCAGCTTTATTAATACCGAGCGGGAAATAGGCTCACGAATGTGTGTTATATCTCTCTTTGATCGTGATTCCTACACACAGAATAAATATCTTCACGTACATCCAAGGATAAGGCCCACAATTCAGTGAAGATATCCGTGACATAAGAACCTTGGAAACCTTGGAAAGGGGTAGATACTTAATAGGTCCTAATATAGGAATTAAACAAATGTACCTGGTTATAGGCTTCTTAATCGGTAACTACTGAATTGCACCGCAATTTATTGCTTGTGTATATCCAGATGATTATTATTATTTAGTCTAGGTACCATTTCAAGTCTACTTCAGAGCTTGTATTACTGCGGCCTAGCAAGGTCGCGTCATAAGTTAGTTATTTCACTGCAAAGACCCGCAGCTATGTTAAAATGCACTATGTTCTTGACATTAGATCATTTCCTTGATAAGTGTTACGTTTTGTACGTAATCGGATTATACAAATATGATCCTTTTACGTCTAAGTAATGTAAAGTATCGTTCCACTATCGTTTCAATATTAAAGGTGTATGAATTCCGCATATCCGCACTAGGCCCGTGTAAACTATGGCCTAAACCCCCTCGTAGTTAGGTGAGGCTCATCTCCTGAGGTGGAGACGTAAATGAACTAATGATGATGATGACTATAGTTTTAGTACTTTATGTTGGCTATTAGATAAATGGAGCATCAGGTAAGCTTGGAAAATAAACTGCACTTTTATGAGTGCATTATGGTATAAAAGCTTTCATTAACTTTAATGTTATCATTTTATAATATCCTAGTGGATGTTTATTATTATGATACCGTAATTATAGCATTACTGTGGATACCATGACTTTCGAAAACCCAGTCAATTTTATACCTACTATTTATTACATTTATCATTATATACATAGGACTATTTGCTACCTACGGTTTTACCCTCGTTTTAGGCATCGTATATATATGTAATCCAGGGCATAGTATATTGTAATTACAAGTTTTATTTTTATCCCTTCAGCCGTTTTTGTGTGAAAGACTAATAAACTACAAATTCATCCTTAAAAACTTAAGTAGGTACTTTCGCACCACAATGATAGAAGGAAAAGTATCTATCAACAGGAAATTAAAAAATATGTCGCAGATCATAGGACATTTTAATTCCTGAAATGACACTGAAGATTTCAATTTTAAATCATGAAGGTACGTAGTCGTTATATTTTGACAAAATTTAATGTCAACGGGAATGCGGACAACACCACGGGGAGCCACTAGTAATAATATATGTCCACACTACCGTACATGTGTAAGCCATCCTTCATCTTTTTGCTGGGACCAAGTCGGTCCGGAGCAGCTTAGCCGGAATAATGAATCGAGTTTTGAAACTTGCGGTCGAACAGTCATTTGTTTCTTGTTTCCCTGCAAAGCTGTGAAAAAGTTAGTTATGTAACTAGCGACGAGAGTTTTGCATAACATAGTTCAAAGAGAACTCAAACAAATAAAGTGTTAACTGACAGACGACTCGTTGTCTATACTGGTCTAGATTCTCACTCAGTCATCATCATCATCATCAGCTCATATACGTCTCCACCAAAGAGCTCGAGTCACCTCCCCTAACGAGCTGGCCTAGTGCAGATTACCTGGTTTCACATGCTTTTATTTATGACATCTCGGGCATGCAGGTTTCCTCACGATGTTTTCCTTCACCGAAAGCCAGTGGTGTGAATCAATACGTAAGGTTTTTATAAATGAAGAGGTACGAGCCGGGGTTTGAAGCTGTACTCACATGATCGTGAGTCGGTGAGCCACCACGGCTTCTCACTCAGTATAGAAAGTTTTTATGTAACGTTAGTAAGCACTATAAAGATTTTTGAAGCGATAAAGAAGAGATAAAAAGCTAGTAACAATAAAGATAGAGTATAGAGTGGCAGGTTTACCGTAGTAACACTCGAGAATAAGCCGTCTAGATTCTGTAGGTAACACTTTGACAATCTCCCAATAAGGGTATATTGAAAACATGGTTGACTTTCCATTACCAATGTTTACATTTACTTTCAAACCCTTCCCAGTAAAGTAGAAAAGCATTGAAACAACACTGGTTTTCCGACGTAAAAATAAAATAAGAACTGCAAGGTATTTTTATCACATACACATTAATAATTAATTGTAATATTGTATTTATTTATGATGTTGTTATGTCCTGCCATTGGCTTACAAAAAGTAATCATCTTCTTTGTAAAATTTTAAGTCTAATTTATTAGTGCTGTTAAATATTTTATATGCATCATTACACCGTTTATAACTCAAGAATGGCTGCCGAGATTTATATGATTATTGATGTGTCTGTGAATAACAGAAATACCAATTAAAATATGTATGAAAAAAAATACTATATATATACCTATGAAGAAAACACGATTTCTCATTACATGTTTTGGTATGCAACGCTATATGAATACATTTTGACTAATCCTTAGTGAAATAGACGCCTTAGAAAACACAATATGACCGAATCAAAAATCGGTATCCCCTTCAATAATAACTCATAAGCTACGATATAACATTACTCGTTCGAACTTGGGCAATCGCATGAATATCATTGGGCACACATGCTGTGATCCTGTCGCCAATAAATATTGATGTGACCCCACGCCCCGAACTAGTCATAGCTGTTTTATTACCTTGTACTTATATGTATGTATTTGTGGAATTGGATAACGTAAGATAACGGAAGAAACTTATTTTTTCTGATTTCGGTCGTCTATTATTAATTGTAAATCATTAACTTTCCTGTTAAAAGATTGTACCTAAAGCAAAAAACCTACAGCACATAAAAAATACAACATACTCTTACTTAGAAAATCATTTGTGACACAAAATAAATAATCTATTAGCTTTCATCCCCGCGGTTTCAGCTGCCTAGTTTACGTTCCGGGAATACGGAGATAAAAGCTTATGTTACTCCCTGATACTGTAGCTTTCCATTGATGAAAGAATAATTCTGATCAATCCAGTATTGGAGCTTATTCAAAAGGAATAAAAAAAAGTTAGGGCCTTTGCACAACGTGATTTTAAATGCTCCATTGGCGCACAACTGTATTGATACACACGCAAGTCAAACACAGCTTATACAAACGATAAAGTAGAAAACGCACCGTGTTTATAAAAACTCTGTGTACAATGGCTTTTAAACACTCATTACTTAATTCGCTATCAGTTTATTACATAAATTCAGCCGTCAAAACTTCCACAGACATAACATTGATTTAGTTTCAAATAGTTTCTACTGTGATGGTCAATTGGGAATCGCTAGTTAAAGCAGCTCGTCATAATGTCAGTAGCATTTTCATACCATGCTTATCCATTCTCCCCGTCGAGGCACAACGTGGGATCGGACTTCTCCTGTCACTACTTAGGGAACGAAAGGGACAGAGCATTGTATTGTTGAGTTTATTATCGTATACATAATCAGCTTATCATTTCACATGGTAGAGTATGTCGATATATATCAATGGTTACATTCCTGGTAAATTTAACCCCACAGAGGCCTTTACATGCGAAAGTTAGGCACGTTTTGTTAGATTGGTTATAAAAACTGTGGAATTGTTAGGTTGGTTTGTCGAGTTATTGATTAAAAGTCAAAGTGAATTTGAAAATGGTTACGTTTGAAGTTTATCTGGAAAACAATTATAAAATACGGCTCCATGAATTTTACTTGTTTTTATTTATTTGTTTTTTTTGTTAGGTATATATTTTTTTTGAGCACAAATAACGAGACGGTATGTCTACCGGTAAGATTGTTTCATTCAACCCACTACTTCTCTACTGTCTAACTTTTACATATGTAAAAAAAAACTTATAAAAAATCACAATCAAAAATATATCTATACATACATACATCTAATCTTACACTACCTATATCTAAATTTTATAATTGTTTTTTATACAAACAATCTTAGGAAACAATAGCTTTTTAAAAATAAAGTAGTTGATTTGACATAAATCAAGGGCAACAAACGAAGGCCGCAATGCTGCATCGGTTTTATAATCACCAAACTGTAACTTGTAATTTTGGGGACCGCACGTTAAATCAATGCGTACAATACGCATCGTTACTGGCAGCCATTGTGGGCATTATGTAGGTATAAAACAATGCTATGTAATAATAAATAATTTCACGAAAATCGCTTCAAAAATATCAAATCCGTAAAATATTAATTTACAAAATCAGCCTCGCGATTTCAGGCTATTTCAGTGCGCCCAAAATTCTATTTAATATTATGATCCGATGATAAAGATAATTTTAATGGAATTATTATTATGAGATAGCGTTTTGTTAAATCCGTGTTAGACTCTGTGGAAAATTTCATCTAAATCTCTTCAGCCGTTATTGAGTAAAAGAGTAACATACAACCTACCACCCACCGTCAAAATTTTCCACATTTAAAGTATTATAGGATATTTACCAATACATATTTGTTATCTATACTAATATTATAAAGGAGTAGAGTTTGTTTGTTTGGTTGAACGCGCTAATCTCAGGAACTACTGGTCCGATTTGAAAAATCCTGTCACCATTAGATAGTCCATCTATCGAGGAAGGCTATAGGCTATAGATCATCACGCTAAGGGGGTTGAAAGTTAGCGTTAGCCCAAAGTTACTATTCCACGCGGACGGAGTCGCGGGCAAATAAAATTTGTAGAATATATAAAGTAATGATAGATATCACAAAGAGAATCCACTGTTAAATATTCAGATATGATCATTATGTTTTGATTTGGAGAAAATCTTTGTTCTACCCTCATAACGACTTCTACCATCTTATCCTAAAACTAAACTCGATCGGAGTACTTTGGCGATAGAGACAGAGAGCTTCTTATACAACTTTTGTGCTTATAAGAGGGATAGATATAGTCCCTCGATATTAAATTGTTGTGTTACAGTTTTCTTTACGAAATAATTAGATACGTATCTACAACAACAGTAGGTACTTTAATAATGGCCTTGGGATATATTTAGGGTTGCCAAAAACTAGCTACAAAGAAGTTTATGCCATAGTTACACGAAAATAAGTAAGATTTATGTACTTGGAGTTTTCCGACTCATTTACAATTTACTTGGCAGATTTAAGGCAACACTGTATGAATTAATGTTGCATAAAACCGCCTCTTTGGAAAGTCTTTTATGGTTTGGTTGTAAGGAAATCTATTTTTATTCGGTATGCGTAGCAACATACGATAGGAATCGGATCATATTCGAAGATTTCGTGGCAACCTAATACATCTCTGTTCAAATAGAGGCGGTTCAGATGTCAGCAGAGGAAAGCTTTACTGTTATTTGATACCATCTTTTGGTTTGCCGGAATAATAATATAACAATAGTGATCCTTATAATATTTTTTTATATAATTAGGTATGTGTCAATGAAGATTCTACCAGAGAGTGGACTTCTGAAATCCTACTAATAGTATAAATGCGAATGTTTGTTTGTTACATAACAGACTAAAGGAATTGTAAAATTTGGCACACAGAATATGTTCTGGAATTACACCTAAGCTATTTTTTATCCAGGAAAAGGTGAAGATCCCCGGAAACACGGGTGAGTCTTAGTATTTACATAGGTATATGAAGTTTAAAAGTCCTGTCAGAAATGTTCTTTGAAAACTATAAATTTCAATATAACCCAACAGCTGCCACCATGACGGATGTCTGCATGAAACATGCATGAATGAAGACTGCAAATGGATTTCAAACTATACGGATGTTCGTGTTTAAGAAAGAGTAATGTCACGAGGCTTGAATAACTATCATAGTTTTGGTAGTTTACAATATAATGGGTGTTTATAGTAAAATATGGTAGAATTCATCTATAATAATATATAAAGCTGAAGAGTTTGTTTGCTTGAACGCGCTAATCTCAGGAAGTTTTGGTTCAATTTGAAAAAAATATTTCAGTGTTAAATAGCCCATTTAGGAAGGTCACAGGCTATATTTCATCACGCTACGACGAATAGAAGCGGAATGAATTAGCATAATAACCTATCGACATACAAGGACCTTAAAAACTCAAAAAGCAGCAAATTCAAAGTCCAACTACTACTCAAATATTTTTACCATATTTTATCTAACTGTGGGTAATGTAGCAAAATGCTTATGCATTTCAAAAGTTGTTGTTAATATCTTATTAATTATATAAGGGAAATGTTTAGTTCTGTCACTACAATCAAAACTGCGCCCTCCGATTTGGCGTTCCGATTAATTCATCTCCAAGAATATTTTTAGGTTATCCTTTTTATATGTTCTCTTTTCATCCCATTATAATAGAATGAGATGCACATAGTTTTAATTAAGTTCAGTGATGCATCACAAAATCGGCACTAGTATTTACCAAGATTATGACCTTTTTAACGTCTATAGAGCTTGCTCACTTACTCCCCGGAGCCATGTCAGTTACTCTAGTGCTACGGACTATAAATTTCAGACGACTTAACTCGTAAAAACTTAAGTCATTCGAAGTTCTACATAAGATTGACGTGGCTTTTGACGACACAAGAAGTGATTTTGGCTTCAAATTCATAAGTGTTTAACCCACAGATTGCAGTATTAAATATTGTGGCGGCCACCTAGGGCTTCGTGTCCTGAGAGTGACCCTCCACTATGCGGATGCTGCTGGTTCCGGTCAACCCCACACGGAAAAGAATGCCTATCTATAAATGCACAGACTTACCCTGGGATCCTCTTCAGGGGGCTTCTCCCGCGCGGGAACCGAGTTGCACAATTGTTATTTTGCGGAATATTAATAATATAAAAATGCGGAGAAAATATAGTATGCGGTTGACGTAAGTAATTTATTAAAGTAGTGACGTGTCAATGTTTTATTCTTAATGAGGACCGCCAGGGCGGGTGTCTATGACTTACACATAGACATTCCCCACCGTGAAGGTTTGGCCCGAACACAGTCCCCACCTTGAAAGGTCATCTTTCAACAGAAGCCCTAGTTTGCGAAGAAAAATTACAGATAAATGTCATGAAACAAACTAGGAGAATGACCCGAAAACAAGGTGAAATAATTTAAAATTTGAGAATAACCCTCATAGAAATAAATAAACAATTGACGATTTAATGCGGTAGAGTAAAAGGGTAAATGAAAGAAGTATGAAGTAAAATAAAATAGTACCTAGCTTCAGGTAAAATTAATAAAGAATAAATAACAAAGATAGTAAGTTGCGGTAATGAACTTAAACGAATTAGGTACGTTCCAATTTTAAAAAGGACTTTGCCAATTGTATCATCTTTGCTTTTGTAACAGATTCACAATAATAACACTTAAAGCCAATGTAAGGCGGTGAATTATTTTCCGTAAATAAAATAAAAATAACCTCTTTAAAACGATATTGCTCTGTGTTTAATTCTCACGCGTTAGAAGAATATAACATTAAATATCTGCTATGTCGCAGTGGTATGTGCGGCAAAATAAAATAGAAATATGTAAAGAAATAAACTCAACTGAATCTTCATTCAAAAGAATATTATTAACCCTAGAATTAATTGTTTTATCAAGCACAATTAACTAACTTAAATAGTTAATTCCTCATAAGGTAATACATGTAAGCAAGGCACACAAATATAAGTCAATATATGAATTAGAAATAAGAGTTAAAATATGTTCATTAGAATCCTAATTGACACTGCAACGTGGAATATTAAATAGGTTCAAACATAAGGTAATATGCACAATAAAACATTTAAGATATAACATAAAAGTGTTAGTCATGGAAGTTAAAGTAAATAGGTAAATAAGTAGAATTAAAATCGTGAATAAAAATATATGCGAAATGTGCCTCTATAAAAAATCTATCAGTAACTGACAGATATCCAGAGCATTCTGGTGCGGTTAGTTTTTGGCCACTGGTCAAAGTCTACTTTAACCCAGTCGACGCCTGCCACCCGTAATGGAGGTGAAAGAAATACGATAATAAATATCTCTCTCTTTGAGATATTTCTAAGAAGAAAAGAAAAATATTCTGACTTCCAGAAATGATGTAAAGCTATATCTAAATATGCGGTAGGATAACAACATTGGGAATTAATATTGTTAAAAACAGTAGAATAAAATATTATATTTTGCGAATACATAAAAGGCTTCACATCTGTGTAAAATGTGATAGAAAATAATAGAATTTTTGGTAGCATTGCATTCAATACAGAATGTAAATGAGTCCCTATGTGTGATATATTATTTAGAGATACATCATTATCTGTATTGGTATTCGAATCTAACACAAGTCCCACTTTAGTTAAAACTTCAGACGACCCTAAAACATTTGAAATATTTTTCGAAGGTAGTGCGACTATAGAACTATCTGAAGAATGACTACTGGTTGTATCTTTGTCTTCACTACTTAATATTTTTGAGTCTCGAGATGGAGAATGCTCTAACTCTCTAGGGCGCTTCAGTTTTATATCTGAAGGAATTCCAGAAAAGCAGCAAAGTGAAATTACATTCTTAGGGAATGTTGATAATATAGGAGCTTCGCCCATCAATATGAAACCGAGCGAAGTGTCAATAGCAACAGGAGTTCCAGGCGGACCGTAGATACGCCCCTGTTCTATCAAACGCGGAAAGAGCTGCGCACCAATCAACATGTCAACCCTACCGGGCTTAAAAAATGTATTATCAGCTAGCGGTACATTATTAAGATATTTTAATATTGTAAGATCGATTGTTGAAGTTGGAAAATAATTTGTGATGTTTTCTACTACCAGTGGTTTAATGGCAAAAGAATCGTTCCTATCGAAACGAGAAGATATGGTAACGTGGGTTATTCCCTTAATTACATTTGTAGAACCACCAAACCCGTTTACAGAGAATGGTTCTGACAACGCATTACAATGTAACGATAAACGTCTACAGCAGTCTGAAGTAATGAAATGATTTTGAGAACCATTATCAATAAGGCAGCGCACAAGATGCGAATCACCAAGAGTATCAACTATATACACTAGAGCGGTTGCAAGTAAAACCGTGGAAGATTGCGGTATGGAATTTATATTATTTTCAAGTGAACATAGAGTAACTGGTAGCTGAGAAGGGTCACTGGTAGATGCGGTAAAACGAGTAACGCATGCCTCAGCGAGAGGAAGTGTGCACGTTGGTAAAGGACTGGTCGCTTGTTGCGGCCCTGTTGCGGTAAATGCACACCTTGACCCATCAGTCGTAGGTTTGATTGACTTCGTTGGAGATGTCGAAGACAAAACTGCGGAATTATTTACATTAGAATGAGGAAAATGCAAAAGTGAATTATGAAATCTGGATTGACATACATTACAACCCTTAGTGGAATTGCAATTTGAAGTCTTATGTTTTGTGCTAAGACAATTAACACAACAATTATATTTCTTTACAATGTTGTAACGTTCACGAGGAGTCAATTTCATAAATTTAGGACAATAAAATAATTTGTCATGGTCGATGTTCTGACAAATGACACAATAAGAATTGTTTACATATTTCGTAGATGTCACAAACGACTTGACGTTACTAGGGGCATGTATTTTAGGGTACTGAGACATTACCGTGTTCGATGGTATTGGATTAGTGCGTTCTAGAATTTTGCATTGTTCCTTCAAAAAGGTTATAAGTTGAGAATATGAAGGAACCTTTTCAGATCGAAAGGTGTTTTCAAACAGACGAATAGTTTCGTTGTCTAACTTTTTTAATGCAAGAAATAAAAGCATGAAATCTAACCTATCAGGTATATTCAACCTTTCGAAAGCTGAAACAGAATTAGCAAAGTTATCCATGAAATTATTAAAACCATCTACTGAAGCGGATGTCAAAGATTTAGAATTGAAAAGTTGGTTTAAATAAAATGTACCTAATGAACGTACGTCTTCATATTTATCAAATAATGTTGAATAAATAAGATCGTAATTATCTGCGGACGGATTAATACCAGAAACAGTAGTTAGAGCCTTGCCTGTCAACTGACCACATAAATAGAATACTTTTTCTGAATTGCTTAATGAAGTATTAGTATGAATTAACCGATTGTAGCATTCAATGAAAGAACTCCACTTCGATTGGTTACCATCAAAGTGTGGTAATTGAATTGGTGGTAATTTTAATTCTGGTTTTAATAGAGAGTCTTGACTTGTATCGGTAGAAGTCATTTTATTAAAGCTGCGCAAAACTCCCTGAATACAAGCATACATTTCATCAAAAGCTTCCCACTGATTAAAAGTAGGGCAATAATTTCTATCATGTTTCATTTGCTCTAAATTTAATTGTTCAACAATTTCATTGAATTCAGATCGAATCATGTCGATATTAGATGTTCTATATATAAATTCAGAACGAGAAGATTCTGTCGATTCGACGTTAAGTGTCAAATCATATAATGTCTGAATTCTAGCTAAATATGCAGCTTGTTTGGCTTTTAAAATGAGGATTAAATTAGGGACCATCGTCGTCTCATCCTCATCTCCTTGAGGTTTTCTTCCTCTAGTTGTCATTTTATGGACAACTCAAAAGAAAAAATAAAATAAAATATAAATAACAAACCGAGGCGGTAAATGTTAAGTAAATCGGTTTTTACGTAGAAATGAAACACAGGCAATAATCGCGGTTATTCCGACGTACCCTTATATGTATGACTGAACTGTGCAAAACCAAAGATGATAAAATGACGTTAAAAGTCCATCGACTAATTACCGTCTGCGGAGTCCTATATCATTCGTTAAAGAAGTAAAATCCTATCGGTTTGATTCTACGAAATAATATGGACAAGTTGATTCGCCCATCGGCTTACCAAAAAGAAAAAAGTTGAATTAATGAAGTCAGCAAAATGCTGAGGAAGTAGGGAAACCTATAAGAATCCGGCTCGAAGGACCAAAGAAATGTGGCGGCCACCTAGGGCTTCGTGTCCTGAGAGTGACCCTCCACTATGCGGATGCTGCTGGTTCCGGTCAACCCCACACGGAAAAGAATGCCTATCTATAAATGCACAGACTTACCCTGGGATCCTCTTCAGGGGGCTTCTCCCGCGCGGGAACCGAGTTGCACAATTGTTATTTTGCGGAATATAAATAATATAAAAATGCGGAGAAAATATAGTATGCGGTTGACGTAAGTAATTTATTAAAGTAGTGACGTGTCAATGTTTTATTCTTAATGAGGACCGCCAGGGCGGGTGTCTATGACTTACACATAGACATTCCCCACCGTGAAGGTTTGGCCCGAACAAATATGTCATCGCATATTCAAGAAATCATTTTAGAGGCATATAAAAAAAAGTATTTGTCGGTATTTTAGATGTAGATAATAATATTTTAATTAATGGGTAATTGTTTTCGTCACAGAGTTAATATCATGTAAAAGTTATTATTATAATACTTGTTGAGGTTATTTTTTTGGTTGAGTTATCAAGATTACCTATTTGATCTTTTAATTTCGAATTCGGTTTATGTCATTCTTATTTAACTCTTTATGACGATAAAAAATGCTCTCTACCTTAAGTTTAGCTCTAAAGAGTTTATACTTTATTATAAATGTAGTAGGTACCTAAATGTATTAAGTAAATTAAATTAAGCAAAGCAATTGGAAAACTCAATAATTAATCAAAATAAAGTGCTTTTAACTAAGATTGACAACCCTGAACAAGGAAATCGGTATTAATCCATTTTGATAATGGAAAGAGCGATGTTTCTCACATTGATAGCATGAGTTAATTAACGAATGATATAGCATAATACTATCATAATAAGGTTTATATTTGGAAACCCATTTTAAGGTCCTATTACTAAGCCTCTACTGTTCGCTCGTCTATCTGTCACCAGGCAGTACATAGGTAGACAATTGGAATGTTCACAGAATATGTATTTCTTTTTCCGGGAAACCAGCAAATAGTTAATATTTATAAAATCACAATTTCCTTAATTGTACTCTCACTAGGTACGTGTTTTTAGTAGGTACCTACCTATTAAATCTTGTACGACGCTACATAACACTTCATACGAGTATCCGACGCATACTTAGATAACCGGCTTTTCTATCATTAAATCGTCTTTATTTCCTTGGCTATGAAAAGAAAATCATATGTGAACAAAATATGTAAAGCGTTGGATAATTTGAATACATATAAACTTTATTGGTAACAAGTGGAAGAAATGTGTAAATTTAAGAGCGCATAAATGTTTAAGAATTTGTAAAATCGTCGCGCCCGCTGCGATATATGGCCATATAATATATTATGTAATAAATCCTACAACATTGTGTATTATATAATGGGTTTATGCCTAATAAAATTTGAGTAGACGTTTTGAGTGACGAAAGCGAGTTGTGCTGTTATAATAAATATTTCATATTTTTACATGTCGAAAGAATTTAAGTAAATAAATAGCACCAATTATGTTGTTCTGATTAAAATACTTTAGCTTACTTACATTGATTAGTAGAGAAGTAATGAATAAAGCTTATTAAGCTCTTTTTGAAATATTTCTATAAATATCTAATTACGGTGGAAGAGGATATTCACGGTAATTTTTATGCTAACGAACTTGCTTATATGCTTTCCTGATAACGAAAATATAATTAATATAACTGTATACATTTACCAATGGAGCTATGTTAAGTAAGAACAACTACATGTATAAGTTGATATACAAACAAACATAACAATTCCATTTACGATGCTTAATATAGAATGAGAATCGAGAATATATTAATGGTTTAAGCTTCGCTTATTGGCATACTATTCAGTGAAGTGGAACTAATATCGTTGTTAGTGAGAAGATAGTACTTAATACTATCCTATTTCTTCAAATATTAGTTCAATAAGGATGTTTTTATTTAGCAATCCTGGGAAATATTTCGCAAATTATGATCAAATGAAAAATCGTAAATTATTTTCATATATTTTTTGTGATAATTTAATTTGAACGCATGGAATAATTTTGATGCTAAATAATAAATAAATCATCTTCTATGACTAGTTATTTCAACAAAAATATTGTTTGTAATTAAAATAAGTTCAATTGGTTTAAACTTAAAGGGTGAAAATACGACCAATATTATTTCAAACTAAATATGTGCTTATTTTCCTTAGTAACTTCAAGAATGAACCCTGATTTGTATCTCTAAAAACAATATAAGACAGGATGTTATCAATATTTATGAGTATCGATAAATTCTTCACGAATCTCATAATAACGGGCCTAACGAACCAAAACGGAAGAATATATAAAAAGCAACTTTGTTTCTTATTTTTACTGTCATACAGTTTCAAATCACTTGTAGATGAACCAAAAAATGAAATATTTCGGTCTATATCCAGAGTTCAGTAATATTAAGGTTGTAAACTAACTTTATATTTAAGTTATAGTAGACTAGAAGTTTAATATGACAAATAAGTTTCAGCATTTTTTCAGCAAACGTGCGTACCTACTCCAAAGGCCATATTTGTCAGGCGCGGACTATTTAAGTCCCGGAATGTATGTATGGACATTTATCACTTGTACCCGTGTGAGGGTACCTCACGAGCATATCCCTTTGCACGTTTGAATATAAAATTGTGGGATAATATGTAAAGGCAAAGTTATCACGTTCGGTTACGAGTATAAAATTCAGTCCACCCGTTGTACATGTGTTTTATTACTACCCACTTTTATTTGATAAAAAAAGTACTATATATTTTGTAAATCGAGTGGAAAAAATTGCTGGATAATCCCTGAGGATAACGGTTATGATATTTCGATGATTTATGTGCCTATACATAAACTGTTATATGTATTTTTATTGTATATCCGTATATGAACTAAATTAATTCGTAGTTAGCAAAAAATATATTCATTCTATCACTTTCTCGGGGATTGAAATACACCGAATAGGTCGTTTTTTCATTAAATAATCATAAAATTCTCATGTTTTATACTTTCTACTAGATACCTAATGTACACTAATATTTTAAAGAGTATTTTTTATTGTTGTGTGTATATTTGTAATGAATAAACTGTACCTACCTATTCCCACGGAAAGGGGTACTACACGAGTGAAACCGCTCGGAGGCAGCTAGTAAGTTATAAAATATCACATAGTTACACGAAGTATAAAGTTCTAAGTCTGAAAGTTGCACTTAAAACTATAAAGGAATTTTCAAGTTATCTCTTATTACAGTTTATCCAAGCCAGAGGCTGCACCCGACATCCCGTGATGTATAGAGGGAACCGATGGCCATTCAAGACAGTTGGTAACACCAAGATTAACAGCACTATAGCAATCACAAACAATAAATTACAACTACGTGCCCCCTGGGAAATTCTCAATAGAATGTACGAAGGTCAGTGGAGTCACGATCTGTAAATAAACTATGGCTCAATAAGTTGGCAGTTTGAGAAATTACAACTCGATTCGAAGTGACATGAAAATGGTTTGACATTGATAAAAAATCGTTAAATCAGCTCATACATCTTGGCTGCAGGAGAAAGAGCCTGCCCTAGCTACAATGGTGTCTAGACATAGTCCACCACGCAGGCCTAGTGCGGTGCGAGGTTACGAGGATTCCTCACGATGTTTTTCTACACCAAAAGCTAGTGGTGATGCCTAAGAGGTACGGGCTAGCAATTTGAACTTCCACCTAATCGTGAGTCGGTGCGTTCGCCACTGACCAACCACGGCTTTTTCGCTAGTTTTTCTTTGTCATTTCTATAAACCGCAGTGAAGTCACCATGTATAAAGTCGGCAATGTCTATTAGTATTCGCCATGTAATGGAGCGACTCCCTACCGAGATAATCTTAACATAGCTTTCGCCCCGCGGTTTCACTTGCGTAGTTCCCCGTAGGAATACAGGAATAAAATATATTCTATAGCCTTCCTCGATAATTGGGCTATCTAACACTGAGATAACTTTTCAAATCGGACCAGTAGTTAGCGCGTTCAAGCAAACAAACAAACTCTTCAGCTTTATATATTAGTATACATATAGATTTCTTTTGTTTTACTCTCGTAATCATTCAGCTGTATTTCAGCTCAGTGATCCCGCCTGTTCCATTTCATACCTTTATTTAAAGTTCGCTCGGAGGAATATAAAAGAATGGATGATGAATGAGATATTTGCTCGCCCTTACCTGAATAAATCATCCCTTCGTTACCTATAAAATATATCCAAAACTTTGGAAGAATATTGCGAAATAGCCCACAAAAATATTTTAAGGATTAGTAAATAAGCAATGAAATAGTAGCCAAAATTATAACGCCTTGGGCCAATCTGATTTCAAACTAAGCAGAACTTGTACTGTGAAAACCGGATGCTGCAAATACTTATAAGTATAAATATATGTATATATATATAGGGTATCTATCATTGTATTCAATATGTTATTAGTTTGTCAAAATCTTTCATCTAGTACAGTACGTTTCCAGAGATCCTTCATGCCAAGTACTATCAAACTCTGGAATGAACTTCCCTCCGAGGTGTTCCCCCTGCGCTATGACATGTCCCTCTTCAAACGAGGTGTAAAAAGAGTCCTTCACGGTAGGCAGCGCGCTTGTGATACCCCCGGTATTGCCGGTGACCACTTTCCATCAGGTGGGCCGACTGCTCGTCTGCCTTCGTTGGCAATAAAAAAAAATTATAATAATTTAAAGTTTATATAATAAACAGGCAGAGTCACCGAATAATCTTAGTGTTGAGTTTCAATGTTTGCGACCCTTTCAGCTAAGCGGTAAGTAAACCTACACAAATAACCAATTAACATTGTTTACTCAACTGATACAACGGATTATAGTACGCAGTTCAGTTATAATTGAAACTAAAATAGCATGAATGATGATGGTAGAAGCAACAATATTTAGGAAGGAGTTTAACTTATGAAGCGACGTTGTTTCATTATATTCCTACATTGCTGTTGTTTGCAAAGAAAAGGAGGTTCTCAATTCGATGAAATGAAATTCTTCCTATATATTTTCGGTTCCGTGTAGTACACTACGTGCGTAAGAATAACGTTACACCACTAATGCTTCTAAGAATTAGTGATAGGTATAAGTTTTTTTTGTTTAGGTATAAGATAAAATAAACGTTTAAGAGTTTGAAGATGACTTTTTCCAGTAGATTCACGAATTTCAGAATGTATTGCTATTTTATTTTTTTTGGGTAAATATAAACTGACCTCACACAAAAGGCGTATGTAACAAAATATACAAAAGAAAAACCAAAGTAACATTCAATAACTGAAGTTGTTCTAAAGTTGTACAGTAACTTACGAAGAGTTGTGGGTTTATTTTGTTCAGTTAGCTTGTTATTCGTATCACATAAAAAGGTCTAGTACTAAAGTTAGTAAAATTACTTTGGTAGTAAAGATATATACCTAGCTTAGAATTGAAACTAGGGGCTTAGTTTCACCTCACATCGTAAGAAAACCTAAGCATACCCGAGATGTCACAATTAAAGGCACATGAAGTCCACCAATCCGCAATAGGCCCGCGGGGTGAACTATGGCCTAAACCCCTTCGATGTTCGGGGAGGCTCGAGCTCCTCGGTGGAAACGTACATGAGCTAATGATGATGATGACATAATGATACAAATAAAAGTAAAATATTTTTGTCCCGGGTAGGAATTGAACATACCTAGTACGCTTACCAATTTCACATATTGATTTTAATGTTCACAATGGTAACATAGCCGACGTAAGCTGAACACCTAAAATGCATTACTTAATATATTATAGTCATCGATCTTGGTATACCGACAGGCGATAAATTATACGAGACATCGACTTTTAAAGATAAAAACGTATCATGACTACAGTGATTGAGCATGATAAATGACGGCAGCTGACTTTGTAGCAATATTTTAAGTGATTTTGTACAAATGCTATATGTACCTACGTACCTTGGCGACATTTTTGGGGTACAGAGTAAAAAGAAAAAATATTTTTTGCTGATACCAACTGACAAGCTAGAATAACAGTGAAGTGCAGTGAAACATTATCTATTTTACGTACTTATTGTTTTTATAGTACCATAGTCGTCTACCTACGTTTTCGATATAAATTAAAATAATATTCAAATGTTCTTAATAGTCCAACTGAGGTTCTCTAAAAAGGCAAAGGATTTACTAAATTCTTGGAAACACGGATGAAAACACGCTGAGAAAGCTAGTCTGAAAGATTCATCTTATATAGTTTCATAAATAGGTACTCCATACTTCTCCCGGTAAGAAAATCTAAGCAGTTTTTTCAGTTGATTGCTATTTTATATGCAAATAATATTCATGAAATGCAAAAACTTTAAGTTTCTTAAACGTGAATACACCTTTTTAGTTTAGAATTTAATTTATAAGTAGATAAAATGCTCTAGAGAATAGTTATGAAACTAATAAGTACCTATGCCAAATTTGTTTCAGGACAAAGTGTAAAGAGACATCTTGTCTCTCTTTCACACAAAGTTTGTGGCCGTTCTCACATAGTTAGGAATAAAAAAGTTTTTACTGTTAGTAGAAAGTTGCCTTGAAAGCGCTAGCTTGTATTTAGCATTTTCTGAAAAGAATGTTACATTCGCTTGGTAATTTTGTTTTAGCAACGAGGTTGAATCTTAACAAATTTTCTTTACTTAGTAAAGTAAATTAATAGTTGTTGAGTATTCAGTACAAGTTAGTTCGCGGAAAAACTGGATTCTCCAGTTAGGTTGATGGGTAGCTACCCTTCAAATCACAAGTCTTGGGTTTAATTCTCACAAAAGCCAAACATTTATGTGCATAAATAAAAGTATTTGTAATTGCACGTATATGTGTATTCATTTATAAAGTACAAGCTTTAAGTAAGTCATAGGCACATGGGACCCAATAGTTTATATTTACATCATGGTCAATTTAGGTTATGGTGATCACTTACTGTGAGGAAAACCATCTGTATTCCTCGACATGTTGTAAATTTGTTAGTAAAAATATTATACACTGATTCTTAATCAAAAGCAGTCAGAATTCTGATTTTAACAGCCGACAAACCGAATGTACTTTTGACATAATAACTTCGTAGTTCCAGAAATAAACTGCCTCAAGAAATTTGCCAACTTCCGAAATAAGAGCATTTAAATTTAATGGCGTAGGTACTGGCTTTGATAGTCCAAGAAAATTGGGTCAGGAATATATTATTGTTAGTAGCACTTTTATTTATTTGTTAGCAATAATAATAAGTTTCCTATGAATATCAGGTAGAACTTAAAGTCGGTGAAGCCTGGTTTCTTAGAAATGTAATCAAGAGTAAATGTTTGCGAATAAGTGATTGTTTTACTCAATCACAACACTGAACAAAGTTGGAGGTTAATTAACTGGCTGATACAGTGTGAAACACTGTCTTTAATCCTACTAATATTATAAATGCGAAAGTTTGTATGGATGTTTGTTACTCTTTCACGCTCCAACGGCTGAAGGGATCTGCTTGAAATTTGGCACAGAGCTAGAATATGTTCTGGAATAACACATAGGCTACTTTTTATCCCGGGAACGCGGGTGAAACCGCGGGGAGCCACTAGTATTGTATAAACGTTTATAATATAGAATCGTTCTCAAGAATACTGTCTGATGGAAGAGTATCTAAGTATGGTAAAAAGTAGGTATAACACTTTCATATTGAAATAAATACCTACTTTTTGTGATAGAATGTTTAGGGAAACTACCAGATTTATCGTAATTTATCTATGTGCTGTACCACAATGTATAAAAACACTGCTCCGAATTTCATCGAGATCCCTTCAGCCGTTCAGGAGTGATTAAATATCAAACATACAACTTTCACGTTTAAATATTAGTAACACAAGATTATATTTTTATTGCTATCACCAAATAATTTCTATTCCACTTCCCTTTTATTGTTCATCAAAGCCACTTTCAGTTCTTTATAATGCTGATTGTACGAATATCTTTTGAAAACAATTTTAAAAAGAAAGCACGTCCTTTACAGCTATCTGTACCGATCGTCATGTAGTTAGCTGGATTTCCTATGTGCCTCAGTGAACACGTAAAGCTACGAGTTCCCCCACTGAATAGCGATCGTTAGGGAGCACCGGTGTCTAAGATATTATAGCTTTGTGATAGATACGCATTAGGTATGACTAGAGCAAGAGTTCACGTGTTAAGTGTTTGTTTATTATTTTTGGGATGATTTTTTTTGCATGCTATGAGAGACTAATTTGTAAATGAGGTTCTAATTGTTAATAGAAAAGTGTTTTTAGAGGATATTTTAAATGAATTTATATAGGTACCTACATATAAAAAATGTTATAGGACTCTCTTAAATAAAATATAATAGCTCTCTTAAATAAATAAACGACCGTTGTGACAACTAAGTTATAATTTTTTTATCTTTATTTTAATAAAAAAATATGTGTAACTTACGTGTAGCTTACTTACATAAAATTAAGAAAATATTAAAGGGAATACCGAAATAGACTTTGAAGTTTATCTGACCTTTACACCTACTTGTTTTATATTAATCTATATTAATTCAACAAGACGTACCTAACTAATTTAAGAATCAGAAAATAAGCTAAGTTAATTAAAACTTTGTCGAGATAAAATCTTTTGACTACCATTAAGCCTAGATTCTAAACTGAATAAGTAGATATGCAGTCTAATTAGGATTTTAAACTCCTTGTAAAACTGGGAAAGATAAATTACTGAAGAAGTATGAGACGGAAACTCACTTACGACCGCAGATTACAAACATAATGATGATGAAAAAAGTTAGCAAAACATTTTAGTCATAAAAATGTTAGGCCCTCGGATTTGTTGTAAAGCAATTAATAACCTGGAAACAATGGTAAGTACTGGTCCTATTGTGAACCTTATATTAATGGGATACAGGTGTTAGTGGCTCATCACTATAATTACGGTTCATCACATCGACAATAAAAGGGCTGTTCCAGTGAAGTCAGTATAATTGCAGTCCATTAATTTATTTACTGTGCCTAAACGTGATACGAATAAAGTGCGTAGTGGTGACTATAAAACTTCCATCTCAACTTATCTCTAGGGAGATGAGAGAGAGAGGTATTCCACGAAGCCCACCTAAACGAAGCCCACCCAGAGGAAGCCCACCTAAAGTATTCCACGATGCCCACCCGTAGGTGGGCTTCAAATAAAAATTAAAAATAATTAATGTTCTATTCCACGAAGCCCACCTAAGAATATCACTCGCATAGTATGGGGACAAGAAATAAAAATGTCGATAGAAAAAAATATTTATTACAAATAAATAAATAAATATCCTGGGACATTTTTTACACACGGCGAATCTGATTCCAAACTAAGCAGAGCTTGTGATATGGTAACCAGCCAGCTGATATACTACATATATACTACTTTTAAATTCATACTTATAGATATTTACATCCATATTATTTAAAAGACTAACTTAAATTTCTATAATCGTTCAGTTTCATTATGTGAGACAATATTTGTCATTTTTGTAATCTTAGGTACTATTTAAAATCACAGATTGTTTCATAATTATCATTCCAAAAAATATTTATTCTATTATTTTCCTTTTTTGTGCTCTTAATAAAATCACCGGTTGTTTCAAAATTATGCAATAAAAACATGGACAAGTATCAAAAACATTACAAATATAGCTTTCCATAGAGATCTATGTTGAAGTTTTCATATAGCTACCTGTTAAGTGAATAATAAAAATACTCTACTGTACCTAACATAAAAAATCAAAGATTGTTTCATAATTACAATAAATACTTGGACAAATATCAAAAACGTTGTAAATATAGTTTGACAGCCCGGTTGGCTTTTTGGTTAGTGACCCTGACTTTCAAGCCGCGAGTCGTGGGTTCGAATCCCACCCAGGACAAACATTTGTATGCATGAATATGTCTGTTTGTTCTGTGTCTGGATGTAAATATCTATATAAGTATGTATTTCAAATTATAATGTAGTATATTAGCTATCTGGTTCCATAACACAAGTTTCATTTGAAGCTTACTTTGGAATCAGATTGGCCGTGTGAAAAACATCCCAGGATATTTATTTATTTATTATAGTTTTACATAGAGATCTATGTTGAAGTTTTCTATTTTATTTTAGTATAACTATTTGGTGAATAAAAAAAATACTATAATGTAACATAAAAAAGTTTATAGAAAACATCAACATGGATCTCTATGGAAAACTATATTTGCAATGTTTTTGATACTTGTCCAAGATTTTATTGCATAATTATTATATGAAACAATCTGTGATTTTATCGAGAGCACTAAAAGGGAAAATAATAGAATAAATATTTTTTGGAATGATAATTATGAAACAATCTGTGATTTCAAATAAGTAGTACCTAAGATTACAAAAATGACAAATATTGTGTCACATAATGAAACTGAACGATTATGGAAATTTAAGTTAGTCTTTTAAATAATAAATATTTTTTTCTATCGATATTTTTATTTCTTGTCCCCACACTATGCTAGTAATATTCTTAGGTGGGCTTCGTGGAATAGGAAATTAATTATTTTTAATTTTTATTTGAAGCCCACCTACGGGTGGGCATCGTGGAATACTTTAGGTGGGCTTCCTCTGGGTGGGCTTCGTTTAGGTGGGCTACGTGGAATACCTCGAGAGAGACGGCTAATGAGTAGTTATATCGACTGTGTGTTTATTTATACTTTGCACTGTTAAAATGTTCTACATCCACCCGAATTAGAAAGCTATTATGTTGGATAAAAATGCACCTTGAAATAGGTAAAATATAACCCTTTTGATAAGTACGTGATAAGTACCTATATATGGATCCGTCATTATCTAACGTTATGCAACAAAAGAACTGGCGTGCATTAAAACCTGGGCTAATGTTTTCAAAAAAGTAATGACTTTTTATCTAAATGGTTTAAGATTATTTTTATGTATTATTTTTAGGTGTTAATATATTTAACATGATTAAAAATCCAAATAAAGCTTTGGTCATCACTAAGACATATAATTGCTATAATTTTCCCTCGTGGGCGCTAAGATGAGTTTAAACTAAATGCTGAATCTGAAGTCACACGCCTGAAAATCAGTGCTGTATGCTTTAAGCACACAAGTTGAAGGTAAACTAAGCTGGAAACCAATTTGTCGGCGGAACTCGCGTCAACACGTCCGCACGTCTGTGTTTGTAGTTGTTAGTAACTAAATGTAATTAATTTATGGCAAATAGAACGTAGAACTGGTTCTAATGTGTGCGAGACACTTGATGGTCATCTTCTTTCGAGTGTGATGAGAATATTTTTGGACAAATATCAAACTTTTCATGACCTAACTGATGATGTTAGGTCGGTCGTGTACAAACTTACATAGTAGTTAGTTTTTCTGAACCGTCATACGCAACACACTCGTTGATGTGTGAACTTCATATAGATGAAAGCTTGTACTGTGAATTGATTTAAAAACACAAATAATAGCTGTTACTTTACTGAAAAATATAAATAAATAAGAATAATATGGTTTAGTGTTAATAGTTTTCAACAAATTACACAACAGTAGAACTATAATTAAAACCTAAGTTTAAAGTGGTTATTTCAACCTTATACCATTTTAGGAGCCAAAAAAATCTAGGTATACATTCTAACATTTTGTTTACGCAAAACGTAACTGCAGGCAAATTTCAGATTCAAGGGCGAACGTAGTTTTACTAGCAATTTCCTTTGCCGAGATAAAATCACCAAAAAGAGGCTGGATTGAGCGCTCTTTAGGTAAATGAGGATAAAAAGCATTATCTTCTTGTTAGAGATTGTTGTCGGACCGTTTGCTCTTTGAAGCGTTTATATCTGGGAGATTGCTTGCTCTTGAGATAAAATTCTAAAGGTAGGTACCTACCAAAAAGGTAAAAAATATACTTATTATGTAGATCCTAAATAATATTATAATGTAAAGGTAGTTTGTTGTATGTTTAGCCATCCTTGAAAATGAAATATCGGATTAAGACGAAATTTTGTACGAAGAGAAATTTTTATTCTGAAAATTATCGATTAAGTACAATCGAATGAAACTGTAGACTTGTTGAGTTTACTTACTGAAACATAAAAAAGTTGTTCAACCCTTTGTGTGTATTTAAGGAAATAGAGTCATTAAATTAAAAACACAGCTTTTTACAACAAAATTTGAAATACCTGTAAAATAAATAGACTGTACCTACAAGATTTCTCCAGAAAATATGCCAGAATATTTGAAGTGCTCAGGCATTGTTCAGAATAGGAAATCTCGGGCGGTATTTAATGCCAGCATGAATTGGTAATTATTATGAATAATGTCGGGTAGTTAGTGGGATGCTGCGTCAGTTACATTTGCATTTCTGCTGTTCCAACTGTCAATGTGACTTGGTGGAAAATGTGAAGTTATTTCAGCTTATTTTCAACATAGCGGATCTAAAATAAATAGCTTTTTAAGTATTCGCGAACTGAATTTCTGTTCTATGTATTTTTATGAAAAATATGGTAGTTAATTTGCAAAAGGATATTATTTTGTGTAAAAATGAAATTTTTGTTCAAGCTGTCACAAAGACAGTTCTTTGTGACAGCTTGTGTCAGAAAATTCTATTTATAATAAACTAGCTGCCTCCCCGCGGTTTTACCCGCGTAGTTCCCGTTCCCGTGGGAATACAGGGATAAAATATAGCCTATGTTACTCGGGGATAATGTAGCTTTCCAAAGGTGAAAGAATTTTTGAAATCGGTCCAGTAGTTTCGGAGCATATTCATTACAAACAAACAAACAAACAAACAAATCTTTCCTCTTTATAATATTAGTATAGACTACTGTATGTCCTACTATGTCATTACTGTGACTAAGTAGTAACTTAAAATATATTTTTTACAAAGGTGTACATTTTACCAATCTCAGGAACCAAGGTACCCACGACATTTAGACTGTGATCGTAATTTAAACAACGAAATTTGGCTTAAATTTCATGAATGAAAAAGGCAAACCATTAAAATATCTTTCGTTTAAAATGTTACCAAAGAGCCAATAGAATTAAATGCATGAATTATAAAATGATTCCAACGGAACAAAAGTTTCCCATCCGTCCGCCGCCGCCGCCGCCCCGCCGCGCCGCCGCGCCGCCGCGCCGGTAACCGATAACTTCCGAACAAATTAGAAATTTTACGCCTCAAGAAACGTCTCTATTGAATCGATATACCGGATTCCAAACGGTAATATTCCAATTTCAATCTCGACTCACTCCACGTCGAGGTTTGTTTCTCAACTTTAATTAATATAAGGAGGCTTATTTAAATAGATATTATAATAAAGACATAAAATTATACCAATTTTGTTACTTTCGAAGTAATTTCACTTGGTAAATTGCTTTGCGGTGGAATAAGTATAGTCGCTTTTTGCCTTCCCAAAGAGTGGGTCATTTTGATAACGTTTTCTGCATAGCTTACTTCTTTTAGTAATATCTAATTAACAGCTTACGTATTAAAACTTCAGGCAATAAGCACTAAATATTAATGAATCTTTATTCAGTGTTCAATCCTTATTCCAATCAAACTGTCAGGTACCTTCAAACTTCTGAAATCAGTGTAAAAGCTTCAGAAACTTCTCTAAGAAACAATCATATTATTAGATAACTTGTTAATTGCTCTTTTAATTACTCTTTCACACCAGAACGGCTGAGGGGATCCCGATGAAACTGGACACCAGAGTTAAAAAATGTTGTGGAATAACACATAGGCTTCTTTTTATCCTGAGAAAAATTTAAGACACGTTACTGAGGATATCACTAATATGTAGTCATGCTACTGTCATTTAACTTTGTACAAAATAATATGTAGTTTAAATAGTAAATAGACATGATTCTTCATTAAACCTCGTAACCCTAAAAACTTATTCATACTTTATTCATAAGGAAAGTTAAAAAGAGGCTATGCAGGGCTCGTTTCAGCCATTCCGTCTGAAATTCAGACCGTGTCGGCAGCCGTAAAGTTCTGAAGTAAATGTACTGCCTCTCTGTTCACAAATACAAATTCGGGGAGCGGAGTAAGACGCGGCCTCAAAGAGCGGACTTCTCGCTTGATAACATTGTTTTAGAAAGGGACAGAATAGAGGGCCTTAAACTATTGTTGTCTTACAGAATTGAACCCTGTGTCGAGGTCCATAGCGTGTCAGTAGGTTTTTGAGTGTAGCTTACTGTAATGTTGTAAGCTATGTAGCCATTTGCAGAGAAGCAGTATCTAGTATAAATTAGTAGACATCAAACTAGTAAATATTCCAGGTGATATTTGTGTAGTCTATGGATGTATGTTTGTTACTATTTCACGCCAAAACGGCTCAAGAGATTGCGATGAAATTTGTCACATTAGAATATGTTCTGGAATGACAGACAGGCTAGGTTTTATTCCGGGATAATTGAAGATCCCCTGCAGGTGAAATACGAGCCACTAGTTTTATATAAAATTCCTCTAATTGTAATGTACTAAATAAGCAATAAAACTACACGAATATAATTATTTCTCTGAGCCCCGTCCCTTATCTTCATTTGGAAGTATTTATGTAGTGTTGTTCACACATAAAGAAGACATTAATGCGTTCCCGAAAGACAACTGTAATGGTTGTACGGTTAGGTGAGATAAAGCGGAACGTGTCATGGTTATTGGGGTATAAAAGTCCCAACAAAATGGTAGGAAATTGGTCTTTTAATAGTACAAGATGTTTTTAACTGTATTGTTTGCATTATGTACGAGTATCTGAATATATATTTTTTATTTTCACCATGATTTACCTACTATATATATTGTAGTCCATACAAACTTTCCAAAAAGAGTAGGTATTATTAACTTTCTTCTCAGCAAAATCAACCTTCGATACCGAATTTCTTCAAAGGTACTAGTCCATTATACACGGTTTAATAGGTATAATGACTAAAGACCCCTGCAAATATAGTACAATTTCTTCTCAGTTTGGAATCAGATAAGCTATGTTTGTCCCACGATATTTACCTATTTATTTATTGGACTAAGACATTTCTTTTTATTCAACTGTAACTAAGGTTCACGCACTAGCTTTAACCTTCTAATTACTAAGCTTTTGAGGACAACCTTTTTAATTCCTATTAATATTCAGTGAAGTAGCGCAGACATTCTAATGACTCCAAAAGCAGAAGCAATTAATTCAATCTTCATTAAATTAAAACCTAGAAAGAATTTGGCTAGGAAATCCTAGCTATTTTCAATAGGCTGGTAATTTTAGTCTGACAGCTGGATATTATCTCATATCTAAATTCAAGAATTTTTCACATTATATTATGGTTTGATTTCCAAAGACCAAAATAAAATATTAATTTTAATATTGTTAATCTGCCATAAAGATTGAGTAGGTTGTAGAATTCTACCAAGGTTACTTTTTATCTAACGATACTTATCTTTAAGACAACGATAAGATCTCCCGTAGCGCGGGTAAAACATTACTAGTATTTTTATAAATAAATTAAAATATATAACACACAAAAATAGACCACAAAGTGCACTATGCTTTACACAAAACTGGTGAATGTGAAAGCGGTTACATGCACTCAGCTATATCGCAAACCGTTCAAGTGGGTGGACGTAATTGGGTGGCGTAAACAAAAAATATTTATTGGCAAAAAGTTCGTTGACCCCTCGTATGTGGGTCGCAGGCTCAATGGCACACGGCCAACTTGCATCCCCCAGAACTCGTTCGTCGACAGATAAATTGCTAGGACTTTTGTACTATCAATTGTAAATATACTCGGCGGTGTAAATATTCTCTGTGATTTTTTTTTTATTTATTGAACGTTGAATTTACCGATGTTATATAAATAAATATATATAATAAATATAGTGAAACATTATTCATATAATCTATATCTATCTATACTTATAATAAATCTGTAGAGAGGTCAATTCTGTACATGAAATACATTTTAAAAATAACTATCAGGGGGTGATTAGTGATCGATACTGATGCCAAAAATGCAATCAGTAAAATTTTTGTCTGTCTGTCTGTCTGTCTGTCGGTCTGTATGTTCCTTATAGAACCAAAAACTACTGGACGGATTTTAACGAAACCTGGTACAATTATTCTTCATACTCCTGGGCAGGTTATAGGATACTTTTCATCACGCTACAATCAATAGGAGCAGAGTAGTGACGGGAAATTTTGGAAAAACGGGAGAAGTTACTCCATTTTTTAAGCTTCCGTCGCGTGTGCAGCCTTAATGATTAAAGTTACATAGAAATTATGTATGACGGAAATATTCTATATAAAATTTTCTAAAAAATATCGTGCAACAGCATATGTCTATCTTTTATAGTTGACTCAGAATAACACGTGTAACTCCTGATAGCTTAGCAGTTCGGAGCATTCTGATTATATTTGTTTACTCTTACGTTTATAATACTCTCACTAATCCCTAATTTAAAAAAGTTAACATTATTACCTATTCAATAAAAAAGAATCATAGAAATCGGTATAGAAACACCAAAATTATAGAAAAAATAAGCCATCGCGTCGTCACACGTGAATACTAAAGCATGCTATAAGTAAGGATTATTTTTAAACGACTTAAAAAAAAGGAGGAGGTTCGAGGAACAAAGTCGCGGGTTAAAGTTAGAGTTAGCCCAAAGAAACTATTCCACGCGAACGAAGTCGCTGGCAGAAGCTAGTAATATACTTAATAAAGTTTTATGTATTTGTAAAATTATTTCATTGCATGTAAATTTTTGTCTCGTAAATGAGCATTTTTTATGACAAAGTAGTACCTACTCTTACAGGTATACTTTATGATACTTTACGTATACAAAAATTCCAGATTTTATAAAACACAGTGAAAACTCTGAAATTATTTATTTAATGACACTCAGTAATATAATTATGATCTTTTCATTCATTGGGCACACAGTACATTCAATAAACTTATTACATTTAAAACCGGAAATGTAATTGACATTGTTTATTTATTCAGTTTGATTTACAATTAAGTTTAATTTATTATTCGCCATTATACTGGTTCCGTTGTTCAATTTTGATTGATTGCGCCAAACTTTGACGGACAAAGTTCACTGAAACAAAATCCTTTTGTATAAATGGAATGAAATTAATTACAATTAAATAACAAAAGCTTTTTAGTTTATTTTCATCATTATCTCTGGTCATTAATAATAATAAAAAATATTCCGGGAGATTTTTCACACACGACCAACCTTATTCCAGACTAACCAGAGCTTGTGATATGGTAACCAGATAGCTGATATACTTCTTTATAATACATACATATATAGATAATTACATCCAGACACAGAACAAACAGACATATTCATGCATACAAATGTTTATCTTGGGTGGGATTCGAACCCACGACCGGCGGCTTGAAAGTCAGGGTCACTAACTACAAAGTCAACCAGCCTGTCAATAACTGAGTTTTAACTGTTAAAAATATAATCTTATAAGAAAATAGTACGTAAGAACAGTATTATCTTAAAAATACGACGTAAAGTGATCCAGGAAGACCACACGATTCATCCTCGTCTAGCCAAATAGAAAACAAAATGCTTTCGTGTGGATACAGCGTCGGTATAACATATAGGAGCCCGGAAAATGCGAAGCTAATAAAATAGCGTTTCTGTCTACGCCGTAGATATTGCTACGATGTATGTGCTACGAGATTAGCTACGAATTTGTTTTGTATGTTTGTTAACTCTATTGTCTAGGTGACGAAAATACCTTTATAGAGACATCATCATCATCATCATCAGCTCATACACGTCTCCAACGAGGAGCTCGAGCCTCCCCTTATAGATACATAGAGAAGTAAATATCCCTCATCAATCAAATATTATTTTAAAATTTCTTTGATTAAGAGCTCCCACTGCAGTTACCCTACATTCGTACTTACCTATATTAATTATCATCATCAGCTCATATACATCTCTACCGAGAAATAAGAGCCTCCTCTAACTTAAGGTTACTTACCTATATAATATCATGATTTTAATGTTTTTTTGTATTAAATAATATTTAATATATTGGAATAAATAAATAATTTTCGTGACGTAACTAGGTACCAAAGAAAATTAATAATAACGATCTATATCAATAACTTAGAACTATTTTTAATTATGATTATTTTATAATTAATTCATCTATATACCCAAAATAGTCAAACTCTAAATTATAGTTTTGGGGCCTCCAATTTCTAAGCAAATTATGACAAAGAATAAGTAATCCTAGTATTTATGTGAAGTAAATTACAGTACTTTAAGTCGCTGTAAGTTCATAACTTTTAATATAACGTGATGCATGATCGTGTCTATTCACCGAGACTGTTGTATACATCTGACTAACCTATAGCTGAACTGCATTTGCTGCTCAATATACTACATCACTAACAAGATACATGAAAGAGTACCTTTTATATAATTTTATAGAAATTATTTCCATTTGGATACTTATTTCGATGGTATGTAAAGAAACAATTAATTTGTACAGTGCATTATGTTCGATAGTTTTTATGTTTTACTACAGTTTTATATAGCTAGAAGAAATTAATTATATTTACGTTTATCGAGTAAAAAATAACTTTATGACAAATTTTCTAGTTTAAAACAAACAATTTCAAATTAAAGATAACAAAAAATACTGAAGTAAAATAAGATAAGACCTATTCAAAAATACTTAGTTTATCGCAAATAAGCTATCAATGTTTGCATCAGTTCATTCGATTTCTCCATATGCCAGAATTTATAACTGTTTAGGTACTACAACAGGTTATTTTTTAACAACGTCAGAACTCTAAATGATATCAAAATCTTATTTTAAGGTGTTTAAACTTTTATCAAATAATGTGGCCGTTTACCAAGTAATGTATATCCTCTAAAAGGTCGAAAATGTTTCAAGTGAGAAAAGTTTTATTATAAGGGGAATTGCGCCAGACACCTTTGACATGACCGTTATAAATTCTTCAATGCCAACTAATTTCTCTTAAGATTTTTTTAGCTTAGAAATGCTTTTCTTGCGTTATATATTCAAGTAGGTAATCGTTTTTTTAATCATTATTTTTATAATTCGACTAAAAACTGTTGGATGACCAAATTGAAATATGTTTGTTTATAATGACGATAACAATGTTTTTCTAAATTATGTACAGTATACATAAATTGACCAAGTATTTATAAAGACTGTCGAAGAAATTTAAAACTATGGGTTTTGACATTTCCACAAAAAAATTAAATGTATCTATTAAACAATTCTTAGCTCTCCGTAAAAGGAAAATAGTGAAAATATTTAAATATCCTCGCTAATTTCTACATCTTATACCCAATAATATTAAATAAATGCTTAATTTCTTGTTTACAACAATTACAATATTTCTCCAATAGGTGATATAAAGTACTAAGGTAACCACAATGCTAAACACCCAGTCGTAAAATACTAAATACTTTAACGTTATATATGGTTTCTCTCAGTGAAAAGTAATTGAATATTCAAAGAAACGTGTACAGACAGACATCTTAACGCCTTCGTATATAGGTACCTGAAATATTTCACTCTTACAGTTAATTTATTGCTCTCTGCCAATAGCAGAGTCTGGAAACTTGATTTATGCAACGTGGATTCGTATAGCTATTTGTTTTAAAAGCGTACCGAGATTGTTCTGTGTTCTTTAGTTTTTATTTATTAAGAATTTGGATAATTATCATCGAACGGTTTAGTATGTTACAATACATTTTTTCTATGCTAGGTAGAAACAACTTACTATGGAACCCAAAATTCTATTTCTTATTAGCTATTAGCTTACTATACCAAGATATTAACGGCTAAAAAATCTTAAAAGCAAACAAATGTATCCAATAAATAATTATCTACACTAATATTATAAAGAGGAAAACTTTGTTTGGTTGTAATGAATAGGCTCAAAAACTACTGGACCGTTTTTAAAAATTCTTTCAACATTCGAAAGCTACATTATCCACGAGTAACATAGGCTTTATCCGTGTATTCCCACGGGAACGGGAACTACGCAGGTAAAACCACGCGGAGGCAGCTAGTAAACTACATATATAAAAATAAATGAAATTGACTATGGTAATACTTAAGTACCAAATTATGAAACCAAAACCCTTATAAAAGATAATAGCTTTCATGCAGGATCAATCAGAAGGTCATTAAATATTTATTACACCTTTATATTCTTCCTCTTATGTACGTAATCTACCTTTGTTATAAATAATACCAGTTTCCCAGTTTCTTGAGGCGGGATGTGTAGGCGTCTCATTAGAGAGAATTTTGTGAGGCGCTCATCGTTCCGCGGTAGAAATAATTAATAATATAATTATTACAACGTTATTTTGTAAATACCCTTCCATCTTAACGGTAAGGAACCAATTACATTTAACGGGGACGAATTTGAAGCAAAAAAATGTATTTTAATTATTACTAAATTTATATCTATTTATTTTTATTTTATACATAGTTCTATTTGGGCCTCTGCATTACTCCAGTAATTATTTTACCAAATTTCCATTTGGATTAGAGACTGTTGAAATTAGTATTTAAGTTTACTTCACCAGTACATAGAGATAACATAAGCGACTTATTGGCAACATTATAAATCATACACAATATTCTAACGTCACAACAACAACAAGAATGGAAAACTTAGAGGCGAATGTACACAAAACATTAAATACTCAATTTATTCGCGCTCGGAACTCGGAAACTTGGAAATATCGAACTGAGATTACATCGTAATTTAACTTCAACCTTCTCGTCTGTTTTAAAAGTTTCCACTTTGTAATGCAATATTTATAACCATTTGGTAATTACAAGCCGAAGTTATTACATTGACTCATCATCATCAGCTCCTTTAAGGCTCTAATGAGAAGCACGAGCCTCCCCTAACGACGAGGTTATAGGCCATAGTCCGTCACGCGGGCCGCCGGATTGGCGGACTTCACATGCCTTTAATTATGACATCTCTTTTTTAATTCACAGATTTGAAACTGCATTCTTATGATTGTTGATTGTGAGTCGGTTTGTTCCCCAATGAGCCTTCGCGGCTTATATTATATTAATTAAATTCGACAAATCAAAGCCAAGTGCGTATCTGTATAAGCAAGATCCTGCTAATCTTACTATCATAATTGCGAAATTCGGGATCAATGTCTGTTACTCAATCACGTCAGAACGGCTGAAGAGATCTTGATCAATTTTAGTTCAGGGTTAGAATATATTCTAGAATAGCAAGTTAGGTACTTTAACGCTTTTGCGATATTAGTATGGACTGGGATATAAAATGATGAACGACTGTTTTTTAGAATATATGCGTATAATTAATCCCAAGTCTATAGACCGTTCAGCCGGACCAGTCCGCAGTGATTATCCGCCGTGCATTCATTCGGTTCATTCAAAACGCTTAGTACCTTGCATTCTTACATAGTGTTCCTACACTACTTTTTAAATCGGGAAAATTTAAGATTCCCTGTTGAGTCGGGTAAAACCACAGGGCGGAAGCTAATGAGTAATAATTTCTAGTAAGCAGGTTTGACGTCCTTTGTATTGAGAAGCTTAGTAAGCTTCCATTTAAGTCAGTAATCCCTTAAATATTTCATGAATCATTGATGTTGTCAAACACAAGAGAATGACGGATACGGCGAAATATTTGTTTTCGAAATTTTGAAAATTTATGAGTTTTATCCAAATCTCACTTTTTATAGGAAAAAAAGAAGAATTCAAAGATTCTATTGAAATTAAACGCATAAAGGAATTGATTCCTTTAGCATTTCATTCAATGGTTAGTTAGCAGTCAAAGAAAGCCAATCAGTAGGCTATTGATAGATCGTACATGTATTATTTTCATTGCATTTCTCTTGCTTTGATGCAAAGCAATCATGTCTGATGTTACAGTCTTTAGTAATCAAATGTTGATTAATGTGGAGCTCTAGTACTTTGTGGGTTCGTAGCTCCATAGTTCATAGTTCATATGCTACCCAACAAACATTTTAGTGCTAGCGGCAGCCTTTTTTAGAGCTCTTACTGTTATTTAAGGTATATAAGAACTCCGATAGCAACCTTCGACTCTACAGTAGGGTTAGTTATGAATAATTAAACCTTCCAGAGGAATAAGAGTAATAAATAAAAAAAATATAAATCAAGGCGGTAGTATGGAGTTTATCGTAACCATTGTATAACTTATTCTTATAGCTTTTAGTTGCACAAACCTATAAAAGCAATTGTAAGGTGTCTACTAACACTTACTAACGGGTGATGTTCGACTACTGGGGTAGTGAAAGGTCTTGTAACACCTGAAGTCTTACTCTAATAGCTTTAAGAAGTATTAAACACTCTGAGTGATACTCAGGTGTCTACTAACACTTACTATCAACTGGTATTCTTAAAAAGAGTTAGACAAATACTTTATATCACCTAACGAGTTTTGTCGAGTCTTAAGAGTTACTAAGAAAGCTATAAGGATCTAAGAAGTGTTTATTATAAGTCCTATAGAGCTAGATTCTGCAATCCACCTTAGTATCAGTATTTAATCACTACGGGAGGAATAACAGAGATATCAGGATGCTTAAGTAATTAGAACTAAGACGCCATTTAATAAAGATATACCTACTATAAAATTGTGAAAGAAAAACCTTATTGCAATGTTCCTAGTCCAATTATTTACTTACATTGTTCATAATTTTCAATTAAAATATCTTAAGGAGGCTCCAGGAATTGATAAATAAGATAAATAAAGAAAAAAAAAATTCTGGCAGTATTTTTTTACATCATTTAATCATCAAAAGTAGTTTATTTTTAGGGCGCTTCAAAAATGAAATGAGAACTAGTATATATTGTTACCGTAAACTTACCGCCGCATGTGATTAAATCCCTATAACACCCAGTTATCTTAAACACTTTAGGTACTTACCTTAATTATTTTATTAAAACGCCATGACATGAATGCGTGCTATAAAATACTATCACTATTGACTCTAACAAGAACGTAAAACTCTGCGAAACAGTTTAAATATTTAGCGCTTTCGGTGAAATTTATTGCTACCAAAAAAGTCATTTAAGTGGTTTCCATAACTTGTTTACTACTTTAGCTTGCAGTTATACCCTGTGTATAGCTTATAAAACACTTGAAGTGGTAGTCACTGCTACTGTAGCACTGTTCTAACTCTTAATAAACACTTATTTATCACTCTCTATAACCATTAAATAGCCTCAAGCTCTCGTACGAACAGGCCCAAATCAGGGTTATAAGAGAGTTACAGAACGCTTTATCACCAAGTTGTTAGTGCCTTTACAGAACCTTGGGTTACAAAAATCCTCTTAAGCAGCTCATGTAGCCCTTATTCTTATTACCAAAATGTTAGTTGGGTAAGTCCCGACTTATGTATTTAGTTTGAGTGCATTTTACCTTTTGGAACTGTATGAAAAGCACTGATCGTGATCATGACCCCCATCGGAAATAAAATTATATAAGAAATATTTTGGAATGTTTTTACTATATAATAGGTAGGTACTTACATATTCTCTTTTTCAGGAAGGAGATGGCTTTTAGTATATAGGCTGAGCCTATCTTAAAAGTGAGAGTATGGGTATAAGAATTAATTCTTGTTCACTTTATTATTTAATTTCAAAAAGTACCTGAAAACAATGTACGTCTTCCAACGGGTCATATAATATGTACAAAAAATTCACACATACAATCTGAAGATCTCAGTTTCAAGCCACTTGGCTCATTTATAAGGGCATTGAGATCAACGAATATCTGAATAAACCATCAGCTATTCAAAAGGGGAGCCAATTACGAAAACAATCGGGATGTACCCTCAGAATTGGACGCCGCTGTAGTGCCGAGGCTAAAACGTTCTCGGCTTTAGGTAGGCACGTCGTACTGGCAGTTTTAGACACAAAGTGGCCTAATCTCGCCACTTCTACCTGACACATATATGAACTGTTCACATGTAGAAATCGCCGCTGCGTATGGAATGGGTAAATAAATTTTCTCGGATATTAATTTACATTCGATCAATCTGAGTCCAAACTAAACAGATTGTAGGATGGTTGCTAGGTTACTGACATAATATATTACTTTTTAATACAACATGTTTATAGGTATTTCCGTACAAAGTCATGTTGATAAATGTAATATTATCCGTACGTAGCAAGTAGCATGTTCATGCACTCTAATCTCTGTCCTAGGTGGAAATTGCTACCAGTTTAATAGTCACAGGGTCACTAACCACAAAACCAACGGCCAATCCATATAAGCCTTCCGTCATAAGGCACGTTTATTTATTTATTTATTTATGAATGGTTACATTGCAACTTACGTTCCCACAACACAATTATGTATCACTAGCTTCTGCCAGCGACTTCGTTCGCGTGGAATAGTTTCTTTGGGCTAACTCTTACTTTAACCCGCGACTTCGTTCCTCGAACCTCATCCTTTTTTTTTAAGTCGTTTAAAAATAATCTTATAGCATGATTTAGTATTCACGTGTGACGACTATAATTTTGGTGTTTCTATACCGATTTCTATGGTTCTTTTTTATTAAATAGGTAATAATGTTAACTTTTTTAAATTAGGGATGAGTGAGAGTATTATAAACGTAAGAGTAAACAAATATACCTAATCAGAATGCTCCGAACTGCTAAGCTATCAGGAGTTACATGTGTTATTCTGAGTCAACTATAAAAGATAGACATATGCTGTTGCGGAATATTTTTTAGAAAATTTTATGTAGAATATTTCCGTCATACATAATTTCTATGTAACTTTAACCATTAAGGCTGCACACGCGACGGAAGCTTAAAAAATGTAGTAACTTCTCCCGTTTTCCCAAAATTTCCCTTCACTACTCTGCTCCTATTGATTGTAGCGTGATGAAAAGTATCCTATAACCTGCCCAGGAGTATGAAGAATAATTGTACCAAGTTTCGTTAAAATCCGTCCAGTAGTTTTTGTTTCTATAAGGAACATACAGACAGACAGACAGACAGACAGACAGACAGACAGACAGACAAAAATTTTACTGATTGCATTTTTGGCATCAGTATCGATCACTAATCACCCCCTGATAGTTATTTTGAAAATATATTTCATGTACAGAATTGACCTCTCTACAGATTTATTATAAGTATAGATATATGATTCGGTTAAAGCGCTGAGATTAGCACCTCAGCTATTTTGGACTTAAACTCAACGCTGAAGCAAGAAACCATTGTCTGACCCTGTCTTGAGCACCGCAGACAGATAAGGGCGTCTCTGTCCACGTGTCCGCATGAATGATAGGACGGGCTTTGGTTTGTGAATAGCACGCAAGTGGTCGCTTTGGTAGTCCGCTTGGCTTAGGCCAATTTAAGTTCATGTCTTAAATTATATGCAAGTTCAAACGGAGAGAAAGCTATTAAATATTTAAAAATAGAGTCTATATATTTAAAAGAAGACACTTGCATGAATCAGGTAGTATTCGAAACTACTAAACCGATAAAAAAAAAACACATTCCTCGTAGACACTACACTATTCTGTAGGAAACTTAAAACTCCCGGAAAATTAGGTCGAACCGCGAAACATTAGCAAAACTAAATTAAATTTTAAAAACTTGCTGAACTACAAATAATTCACCAAATAATCCTTTGACACGTAAATAAATACAAAGAGTCGTTTAATGATAGTTCAAATGAATTGTCAACAGACACACGTACCTACAGTATTATATATCTACATATACATATATGTATTTTGCTAATTGACGCTAATGAGGCTGTAGATCCGGCGTTATGATTAATATCCACTAAATTGAATGATAAATACGAGCTGAAATTTCTATGTTAAATTAGATTGAGGTATGGATAGTGAATCGCTTAATTACGAAATTAATTGACCTAGTTAATTTGGATATAAGCAAAGGTAAATTCTACATAATTTACATTCACATATTTAAAAACAGTACCTAATTAACCATACAATTGTTGAAAGGTGAATCAGTACAACTTTTAACAAAAAAACATATGGACCAAAATAAACAAGTCACATAATTAGGTTTTTGCTCTTCCTCGTTTTTATATAAAATTTTATTGTTTTATCTGTTCTATTTGTGACCACAAATAAATTCGATTGTGCTATCTATATAATACCAATCAATGTAGTTGATATACTCAATAAACTCTGCAAAGGATTATCAAACGAAATAAATAATTCTCTCAAGCTATTTCGAACCTATTTCAAACACAAAATCCGCTTTATGATTCACGGCATCCCTATATTTATGTATAAACCCAACCCGCTGTATAAAATTATTATAACGATAAAGATAACGAGACACTTAATCCTTTTATTATGGCCAGATAATTTTATTCAAACGTTGAGGCCTATATAATCTTTTATTTGGGTAATCTGTTCACCTCTCTTCGCCGTCATGGGGTATAAAACAGCCTTTTGTATTCTATAATACCATATTATAAACTTCATCTTCAAATGTGAGTATCGTAGTTTTAAATAGCGGTCCTCTCACGTTGTTTCTCCAGTAATGAGAGGGATAGAGTATAGACACATTGTAGGTCAAATGTTTAAATGTTACAGAATTGTAGAGTGGCTGAACTCTGCACAGAAGAAGAACTGAAACAGCTGCATTGAAATCTTCGTGCATTTTAATAGGAAATAAAAGTGCCTTGATGGATAATCTTATACGATATGGTAAAACTTCTTTTAAGAGGAACTCTTATGAAGACTTCAGAATCTGTTTGTTTGCCAAAAAATATTAAATTTCTCACAAAGAAATGGAGTCGCCGTTACATTAAAATTACTCTATGCCTTAAAATAACTGGATAGATATAACGGATTGTCAGAGGGGTCAGCGAAGCGGTCTTGGCGACCGTCATCCATTGTGGGCGTGATAAGGCAGGAACGTTAGAAATAATACCACGTTTGTAATCAGTAGAAATCACTTCTTATAATTCGACTCACATAATTACAGAATAAAACGTACAACACTAGATGCCCATTTGCATCTACATTTACGATGAGCCAATAGGTTAGCACGCGTGCGCCTCGAGCGCTGTCTGTCAACTGAATCACCGAGTGACCGTCGACACTGTATTTATAGGCACAGACTTGCTACTCTATTCGGGGTTACCCGCTCATATTTTACTCTTTGACAGATTCTAAATAATAAATCACTGATCGACATAGACAACCAATTTTATAACGTAATAACAAATAATAATTCTACATCAATAAATCAACAGAATAACAATCCACAATAATTAAATAATACACAACACATAAATAATTAAATAGTCTTTTAACGGTCGCTCCGTCATATACAACACATAAATAATTAAATAGTCTTTTAACGGTCGCGCCGTCATATACAACACATAAATAATTAAATAGTCTTTTAACGGTCGCGCCGTCATATACAACACATAAATAATTAAATTGTCTTTTAACGGTCGCGCCGTCACGGCCGTCCTGCATATTCACACGTCCTCGTGTGTATTACTCTCATTTTCGGTATCTGCGGACAAACAAAACACACACTTGTATCTCACAATATTCACTCGGTCACCCTGACCAATAAAACATAGGAAAATTGCCACAATCAATTAATCCTTAACACCACACTTCAGACATCCTTTTCACTAATATGCCATGGCTGTCAAGCATGATAGAGCTACAAAATCTGGTCAATAACACACAGTTTCATTTATGTGCCACACAGGCTACTACCTACGCCTACATCCACACTTACACACCTATGCACCTATAGACCGACATAACCTAGTCTATTGCACTGCTACCTACTATTCAAAGCCACACAGGCTACTCAATCCCATACAGGGTAGTCAGTGCCATACAGGCTAGTCATTGTCACACAGGCTAGTCATTGCCACACAGGCTAGTCATTGCCACACAGGCTAGTCATTGCCACACAGGCTAGTCATTGCCACACAGGCTAGTCATTGCCACACAGGCTAGTCATTGCCACACAGGCTAGTCATTGCCACACAGGCTAGTCATTGCCACACAGGCCAGTCATTGCCACACAGGCCAGTCATTGCCACACAGGCCAGTCAGTGCCACACAGGCCAGTCAGTACCACACAGGCCAGTCAGTGCCACACAGGCCAGCCAGTGCCACACAGGCCAGACAGTGCCACACGGGCTCGTCAATGCCACACAGGCTCGCCAATACCACGCAGGCTCGTCAATGCCACACAGGCTCGCCAATACCACGCAGGCTCGTCAATGCCACGCAGGCTCGTCAACTACACACAGGCTCGTCAGAGTTATAGTTGCCATAAACCAGCTCTGAAAATCGAATACCTCACCCGCGCCGTCATCGGCACATTCGATGTCTATTTGATTGGTCGGAATCTCTAGTCCGGCACTCAACTTGAATGGACGCTACTTTCAGTCAGAGGGTATGAGATCGTTCGAATATTTAATACTTTCTATTAGAGTTGAGAGCCTTCAGTAAACAACTGTAACAACCAGCAGTTCCATTACTTTATAAGGCCCTTTAAAATTAGCATCTAACGTAGTTTGATTGCGCTCGTGATTTTCCAAATCCAAAAAATTACAAACTTTTTAATCTTTAAGTATCTTAGTCTTATTATATCAGACTTTTCGTATAAAGCGTTAACTTCTAATTCCTGTGCTAACCCTTCCGGCACGTGTGCCCTTTACAAAATAACTAGAATACTTCGCCAATGATGAAGTAAGTTTCTGTCTTTGATGTCCTGTTATATCACTGTCTAATCTCTCAATTTTTTTTTTTTTTTTTTTACTTTACTCCTATATGTAAACCACAGCCTATTTAAGAATAAGACTTACTAAAAAATTTAATTAGAAAATCAATCGGGGTCAGAACACGTTTACCACCCTAAGATTTATAATTTCCTGCACACATCTATGTCGCATAGTCGATATGTCATTGACTAGGTAAAGAGCATAGATTTTATTCACATAAAGATCAGTCGCTCAAGGAGATGAGTGACTAGATAGAATAGTTAAAGAACACCTTTTCTTTACTTCTCGATTCGAGACCAAAAACTATACGCAAAATCTGAACTCGTTCCCAAAAGTTATCTGCAAACCAAATATTTTTAATAAACAAGCAAATGTTATATTTTCGTTAGAACTTCCTAATAATGATTATTCCCGATATTTCTTTATGTAAATTCAAATTCCCTAAGTGGGTAATTTTAAGTACGTTTTACGTATTTATCTACATTATTTCAATGAAATTTTATATTTAGGTTGTTCGTTCTTACTAATTATTATTGGCGATATATTTCATAGTTCAAAGTATCGGATTCGGAACTTCCACGCAGCAGGGCGCGTGCGCCCAGACGCGCCGCGCCGCTGCACAAGGCAGGGGACGGGTCGCACGCAGTCTACAAGTGGGCAACTAAAATCGAAAACAAAACCACCGTTCACATCATTTGATCCCAGCAAATAGTCATGAAGGGAGGGCCCCAGCCAGCCCCACGAGACACCAACCCTCCACGGAAAAGAAGTCACGGGCCAAAGCCAGCCCCAGGCCAAAGCAACCACTCCACGCGGACGATGTCGCGGGCAGCAGCCAGTTCCCAATAAATGCCAAAATCCGCGAATGGCACGACGACATGACAAGGGTGCATCCCCGCACCGGTTCCACTCAACGCCTCCACCGAACACATCATGCGGTCTACGCTCGACGAACAGGATAAGGGCGCCTCCGCTGGAGGCCGCACGATGAACAACCCGAGACACGCCGATGGCACCACACAGCTCGCGACAATAAAATAGGATACAGAAAACCTCCCAAAGCGCCTGGCAGTGGCCAGTCCCAGACCCGGACCAGCCACCAACAGACAAAATCAACACGATGACAGTCGATAGAGCCCAGCACAACAGAACCGAAATCCCCAGCACAGCGCATTTGTGAAGCGGCCCAAAACCACGTCCACCTCGGATCCAATATCGCAAAAACAGGAGGCTGCAAACACGAAATTAATCGGCGTTGTGCTATTACAAGGAGTGCGGTAGAGAAACTCGACAAAATTTAGAAAAACAGGAAAATAAGCAAAAACACAAAGGTTAGACTTATGAGAAGCGTAGCCTTTCTAATATTTCTCTACGGCGCTGAAACCTGGTCTATAAGACTTCAAAACCGCAGCAAGATTGATACTCTTGAGATGTGGCATTGGAAAAGGCTCTTGAGGACTCCCTGGACGGCATTTCGCACGAACAACTCCACTCTAGAGGAACTCAAAATTAAAGAACGTCAATCGTCGACTGTGCTATTACGAACTCTAAAGTTCTTCGGCCACGTCTCTAGAAACGAGGACTTAATAGAACGTTTGATGGTACAAGGTCAGGTGGAAGGGAAGAGGTCCAGAGTGCGATCACTTATCCGATGGACTGATCTAATAAAATCAGTGGTCCAGAACTCTATGGTTACATGTTCACGCAACGCCTTACATCGTGCCAGGTGGAATCGCAAGAGTCGTAGTGAACAAAAATGACACGCACCTGTTTCACAACCACGAACACTATCAAGAGTGTACGACTCAGAAGATGTGGTTATACGTCAAATTTTAAATTAGGTTATTATTTTAGAATTGATACTTTAACACTCAAAATAAAAAAATAATAAGAACCTTGATGTGGTATGGTCTTTACTGTATACAATTTGATAAAGAATGCAACCTGAAAACTGATAAACACCTTCAGACCGCGACCGAATATCCCTTCCTATTATTATAATCTCAGAAATAATTCAAACGAAATACTATAAACCATATGAAATATCAACCCACATCACATCCTACCACATTGCAACAGTATACTGCTGCCTTGGACTCTAACTGTTACAAGAATTTGGGTTGTCCATTAAAATACTCGGATTACCTAACCCCAATAAGGTGTGTCTTTTCAGTAAACACACAATCACGGAAACAAAATGAAAACTTCTCACCGGATTCATCTGAGAGCAGACCACAACTGGTTTGATGGCGCAGATATTCCACCCGACGTTCATTCTTGTCTAGCCAGCGCTCGCATCTTTATTGGGGCAGCGCGTTACGATGTGGCCTTGTTCACCGCAATCGAAACACGTTGGCGTCTTCTGTGCGTTGACTTCTTTCGGCTGAAGCAATGTGCTTCAAGAGGGTCCTGCATGTTGTTCCTGCCTCCTGGGAGGCTTCCGGTAATCCCACTTCTGATAACGGATTGTCAGAGGGGTCAGCGAAGCGGTCTTGGCGACCGTCATCCATTGTGGGCGTGATAAGGCAGGAACGTTAGAAATAATACCACGTTTGTAATCAGTAGAAATCACTTCTTATAATTCGACTCACATAATTACAGAATAAAACGTACAACACTAGATGCCCATTTGCATCTACATTTACGATGAGCCAATAGGTTAGCACGCGTGCGCCTCGAGCGCTGTCTGTCAACTGAATCACCGAGTGACCGTCGACACTGTATTTATAGGCACAGACTTGCTACTCTATTCGGGGTTACCCGCTCATATTTTACTCTTTGACAGATTCTAAATAATAAATCACTGATCGACATAGACAACCAATTTTATAACGTAATAACAAATAATAATTCTACATCAATAAATCAACAGAATAACAATCCACAATAATTAAATAATACACAACACATAAATAATTAAATAGTCTTTTAACGGTCGCTCCGTCATATACAACACATAAATAATTAAATAGTCTTTTAACGGTCGCGCCGTCATATACAACACATAAATAATTAAATAGTCTTTTAACGGTCGCGCCGTCATATACAACACATAAATAATTAAATTGTCTTTTAACGGTCGCGCCGTCAGATATATATTGTATCAAGGGAAATTTAAATATAATAAAAATAAAATAGATAAAAAAATCTGCTCCATACTAAAGAACATAATAAAGTGCCTACTTAAAACAGTATAAAGAAGTTTATAAAAATAATGACAAGCCACATTAACGTACAATTGTACAGAGACGACAAATAAAAAGGTCTCACTAAAGCTTTCCCTCAAAGAACTGCATTTATTATTTCAGAGGAAGAAAATCGGGTCAAGTATAATTCTTTATTTGCAGACTTTTCAGCTGCGTTTATTTTATGGCAGCTGTAATAGTTAGGTTAATAGTTATTCTCTATTTCTATAATAAAATGAGCTGGTTTGTTTGTTTATTTATTTCGCTTTCACGCCTAAACCACTAACGCCCGATGTCAATAATCAATCCTGATCCATTTTTTGCTATCTAAGATTGATATATCAATCCATTTTCTGGGTGAAGCTTTAAAATCAATCTATCTTCGATCTACGATCGATCGAATCTGTTCGAAAATGATAGTTTTTGCTTGCCAATAAGCTATCCGTCCATTTTGACAACTCGTTGGTTTTAATTACGGATTGGAGATAGATTATTAACATCGGGCGTTAATCTATATAAAATTATTTCATAAGTGTGATGCTTGTCAAAGAGTAACATAAGTTATATTCCCATATTCCTATGGGAATTACATGGGTTAAACCACAGAACGGAAGGTAAAACCAGGTGAAAGGAAGAAGCGGTTACCGTAGCCTAAGGACGCACTCACGCACTTCTTGAAGAACCCTTTATATTAATATTTAATTCATAGGAATTTAATTCGCATTACGAACATCAGACCTTTACTATAAATACGAAGTTTTCATGGACTCCTAAAGACAGTTACTAGGAGTGCAGTGTCCACTCGCATTAGATTTCATGTCTTGTTTGAAACCACATCGAAGTGGCAGGCTCTTTTAAAACTACGGCTATTTTCTTTGAAAATGTCTGCTATATTAATACGATTTATTTCAAGATGTCTGTCTACTGCATAAGTAATCAATCAATATCAATATGTTTTTTTAAGTATGCAAAAGCAGGATGAATTGAAAATTTTTCGTGTAAAATATTTTGAATACATGTAAGTATCAACATAAAAATTTTCCTTACGTTATGATTTATCGAAATAAAAAAATCCTTTAGAAATAAAACACTACTTCCCTCGAATATAAAATATGTGCTTCTATCTAAGCATATCACATTACAGTAACCAAACATCAAAAGGTTAAACTTAGAAAATTTTCGCTTCGCTTTTCGCTCTTTATCAAATACCGACAACTTTAACTTTGCACTTCTATTTATTATTTGTAGACTTTATAACCGTAGCGTAAGGTTTATTTTTAAATAGCAATCGATTTTGTGGCCGATCGTTTAAAATGGTTTCCCTATTTTCAGATGATGTTTGAAAGGATTCAATGTCAATCTTCCTTACATCTTAGAAAACCTTTATAGCTCAAAGTAATATCTTTCGGGTCGGATGTTACGCTTTACTGAACCTTGTATCATTTTATAGAACAGAGTCGTGTTAATATTGGATGCTACTTATTTAGTTACTCATTCGGATGAATATAAAAGCTTTCTCCTTTCTCAATAGAAAGGTATTATTTAGGAAGGAGATTGAGTTATTTATACAGTTACGATAATTCTATTTGGGGCAAAGCAAAGGCAAATATTTACTGAGTTATCCGGCCACGCCGCGAGGTGGAATAATATTATTCGAGCCCAATTCAAAGTTCGCAGCCTTTCAAACGAATTGAAAGCAGTTGTTTCAAATATTATATATGTATGCGGTACTCATTTTATTTACGTAACGTGGGCAAGTTTGCCATATTTATTAAGGAAGTGGTTTCGGTTGTTGCGATGAATAATATTTCTCTTTTGATAATAAAAATAAATGAGTCGAAATGAGAAACTCCTCGTTATTTTTGGAAATTAGTAGTCATGGATAGAGGTGATTGCAACCCTCAGATATGAGGAACACGATTTACGGAGGAGTGAAAAATCATGTCCAGATAGCTGATATATCAGCTATATAATAATAATAATAACAATAGTAGTATACGCAGTATACTGCGTAAACAACAAACAGACATTTCCACACACAAATGCCTAGGAATCGAAGCCACGATCGGTAGCTTTTGAAGTTTTGGAGCCAACTAACATACCTATATATTCATACTCCAGTAACACTAAGTAAATGTAATGTATAACGTAATTATATTACGATACCTAACCATAAAAAATAGTAAAAAAGACAGTGTTCGTTATTTTACAACTACTAGTAGCCGGCCACCACCGCGCGCCACTGAAATGAAAATAAAAACACATAAAGATACTGCAGCAGTGATTAATATTTTTAAAATTTTTACGTTTTCCAAGCTTCTTTCATTTGTGCAAAATTAGATTTAAGTAAATGTGGTCGGAGTTAAATAATATTACTTCCGGAAAATGAGCGCTCTTTCTCGAAATAATATGAACCTATCTTTATTTCCACGAAGAGGTGAAACAATATTATTCTTACTTCTCAGTTTGTGTTTCAGAACGAATTGTAAGTGATATTTGAATTACTTAAGGAGTCAGTTTTTGTGATTTCGCGGTCGAAAATTGTATAATTTGCTTTAAGCTAATTTAAGTTTGTTTTATTCCTACTGCGTTTAATCCTTTAGCTGAGGTAACTATGTAAATTTAAATTCGGCTTTGTTAATCTTGGCGTTTAAATGGAGATTTAGCACTAAAAGGATGAGGTAGCGTTTTAGTTACCCATAAAAATTTCTAAAATCGTTTGTACCTACTATTAAACCTATATTTATACTACCACTACCTTCCGTATTTTTCTCTTACACGTAATTTACTCCTATAATTGACACATTCAAAACGACGTCGGAAGTGGCAACAAAGCGATGACGTCACGCGGGTGGCTCTTTATAGTCCATTTCAGGGGTTCAATTTAGTACAACGAAATGAGGCAAGCTCAACGACGATTCCCTATGCTCCATCCCTTTCTTTAACTAAGCAGTCACGTGAGAGGTCCGTTGCTTCGTGGCCGGTTGGCGCTCATCCTCAGTCAAAGATGGTATTAGAAAACAACAGAGGCTGGGCAGCATTGTGTTTTCAGCAGAGTAAACGGTCATTCCAAATGGGGTAATAAGTATGAATAAAAAAGTAAAGAGGGAAAACATTTGAATGCAAAAATATGGCTTGATACTTTATTTTTGCGTAACATATCTTCGTTGTTTCATGTTTTTGTATATAGTAGATTTGTGTTATTAAAGTATGTGGTTTTGTAATAAAATGATAAACTTAAGACACTAAAACGTATAAACCAAAATATCCTTAAAACATCTATTACCATTGTATTGTCTTCGTAAGTAGGTACAGTGACTTAAACTATAAATAAATACAAAGTGATAATTTTATCCTAATTGTCTTTCCAAAGTAATCTTTTATCCAACAATCTATCCAACAAATCAGTTTACAAACTTCAAAAGAAACTTGTTGATAACAAAACTTTTAGACTTGGAAGCCGGCTAAAATTGTCATTAGACACTTTAAATCATTAAATAAGTTTAATCTTCTATTTAATTGTAAATTGTAGACAAAATGAAACGTCTAAATATTCTTGAAAATAAATGATAACCATTAGTAATTCATTGTAGAGATTTCAAGATGAATGTAAATAATGATAGCGAAGTATTTTATATCACAAAAGGGTAGATAACAGAACTAAGCTGTTCGCGTGAACTCAGGACATTTGCATGAGAATGGACCTGATTGAACCAGACGTTGCTCCTCCTCATTTACTTTTATACTCCGGTTTTATATTATATATAGGAAATGTATTAATTTATAATGAAGTGAGTATAATGACAGCGGTTATTACAAGTTCGTATCTATTTGTGTGTGTGCGTGTGTGTTTTAATCAGGTTCCACATTACCTTTTGCGCTGAGATATTTAATATTAATAAATATTGGTACCTAAATAAGATGTGGGCTGGTTAAGCTTGTTGGAGCTGGCAGGTAGAAACAATCTTTGTGTAACCCCACCGAGATTCAGCTCGGTAGATTTGCCTTGAGCGTGTACCAATATCCATATTTTTAATTAATTGATTAACAAAAGATTTCTTTTAAAAACGATAACGTAGATACATAGACTATCTGGACTAAAGTTATTATTATTATTTTATATTTATTCTTCTAACATTATAAAAATATGGGTTTTAAAATAGTTCACAGCGTTCGTGTTTGGTAAAAAATAGTAAGAAACGTAATTTCTATTATATAACTTCTATTCAGATTTTAGATCAAAAGAAAAAATGTAGGTAGGTAATAACGATTTACATTAACGGCATATGAACAGAATCAATATCGCAATCTAAATAAATATAATGCCTATTATGATAATATCCACTATTTCAGTATCTTTAGTAATCTAAGCATCGAGATTAGTCAAAACATTATTTTCTTTCATATTACGTTAACCATAATAAAAGCTACATGTTCATTATCATAATAAACGAAACGAACTAATTTTCTGCTTGAATTCGATCAAATTTACTCGATTGGTGGATTACTACATACAATAGGACTCTATTTGTTCTTACTAATCTATCGAAAAAGGTTTTTCTTATGTTCCATTTGAATTAGAGCCAGTCTTTTGATGTACGAAATATATTTACTTATGTGAGTGCGTGACTACAATACATTTGGGGCTGAAATTTAACGTCCCTTAAGAAATTCGTTTTAGATAAAAGACAACGGAGAAGACTTTAGTTTGGTATGAGTTAAAAGCTTTTTATTTTGTGAATAAATCTACCTTTTTACTTTAGCCCTACCTCAATATAATATCAATCCATAAACCAAGTAGTAAATAATCCCTTCGTCCCTTCTAATATTGTAAATGCAAGGGTAACTTTGTCTGTCTCAAAACAACATAGGCAAAACAACATATTTATCCCGGAAAGTTAAAAGTCCCTCAGGAACGCGGGCGAAACCGCGGGGTGAAAGCTAGTGATGATATATTCTCAAGCGCTCTTTCAAATTGTAGCTCTCAGCAGTAATAAGTAATTTGCATAAGCTTGCATGGTCGAGCTGTGTTCCCTTGTGATGAAGGAAGATTAAAAGCAAACTTTAACTATGAGGAGGTACTACCCCAGTCGGGCTGCTCCAATTTCGAACGGACGAATCCGTTGCGCCCTACCTCCTTGGAAATGCCCTACCTCATTGTATGTTTGTTAGTGTTTCACGCCAGAGCGGCTGAAGGGATGGCCTATACATTTTAATCCCGGGAAATTTAAGATCCCCTGGGAAACCCCGGTTGAACCACAGGGAGCCACTTGTATTTTACATATCTAGGCTCCTATGATTTAGACCGAACCGTAAATTGGTGCTCCATTTAACTTCGGCCCGATAATAGACCGGCATCACAACTTGTTCCGGGTGTTTGAATAATTCTGTTACCTCGTGCCGACTGTAGCTCTTAGCCTGTAGCCTGTAGCCCGTAGTGCACCTGCAGCCAAGTTCTGTTAGCTTATGTTAGCGACAACTCGCGCTAATTGATGCTATTCCTAGTTCTTCAGAAGTTAATGTTTCTAGACTCCCTTTTACAGCTCTGATTTTTATTTGCAGATACTGTGATTTTACGATTTAAGATACTGTGTAGGTTAATGATGATGATCTTGTTGCATTTAGGCTTAATTTTACTGTCTAGAGCTTGCATGGTTTGAACTTTGGTGTGCTCGAATATGACATGTGGCTGACTGTGTAGGGAGATACTTGATGTACTTAGATAGCTTTTACTGCATATGATTTCACAAATTAAAGGATAGGTATAGATGATAAAAAAATAAATGTAATTTGATAAGTGTGGATGGGGAACATGATAAATGAGGCAATCGCTTCAAAATAGCCTTCCATTTTATATACATATGGTAAATGACCCAATGGTGGCCAGTTTAAGAAAAAAAAAACAGGTTTTTGTGAAATATTACCAAAATTGTGAAAGTTTCAGCACTGAATATAGTGAAACTGTAAAGTCCAGTCCTTATTTAATATTTGTAATGTGTTGCGCGTGAGATACGGCAAAGCTGGATTCAATTAATTTAACAAATAAATGTTGTAGTTTTGTGACCCAGTCTTGGACAGGGAAAATTCATTAATGGATACCCCAGTCTTAGTCTAAGTTTATCTTTATTTTATGGTTAACACATGAAACAAAACTAATTTTGATTTTAATTAAGCAATACTATTTTACAAGTGAAACTTTCTGCTCACCGCCTTGACGATTTCCTTAAGAAAACCCGTCGTTGTCAATTTCAAATCACCTTACACTTTGTATTCGCGCATATTTGTACATGTAACTGACTGAATTCAATAAAACGTTAAACTTAGATAGTTCGATGTCTAAAGTCTATGTCACAGTGATCCCAATGTAAAAACATTCGCTCATGTCCGAATTCTAGATGTTTCTTTTAAGTTTTGGCAATTACTGATACCGTGGCCACGACTGGTACACTTACGATACCTAAATAACATTTCACAATTTATCTTGAAAATACTTTTTCGTCTGGATTTAATGAACCGGTTCAACGAATAGATTGGAGGGATTTTGGAAGACGTATTTTATATTACAACTTATATATATTTTTAGATACCTATAGCTAAGTCTGAAATAATTGGCAATAAGAGAATTTCGAAATAAGCCTCCAGGTATATGTGAACGAAATAGAAGAATAGGCTTATTTATTACACAATTTTACAAGCTTATTCTGTACAATGTTTGTCGGCCAAATAGAAAGGTATGTCATGAAATATATAGATATAAGCCTCCGTAATTTAATGTATAAAACCTTACAAATCGAGGGAGAGTTTGAATAATATGATGTTAGGCCTTTTATGTACCTATATAAAAGTAGTTTTTGACCAGTAAAGCTTGTAATGTGTAAAACATTAACATACAGACATTTGGCGATGATTGATGGCTCATGTTACTAAATCTTATTTTAAAGTAACTAAATTGATCAATACCCAAAGCAGAAAATTTCATCAAAAAATATCTTGAAAAGTTTTTAAAACTGCTACGAAAAGTTTATTGACCCTTACCAACCCCAGACGTTTAAAAATTTAAACTTTAAAACCTAACTTTAATCCGAAACTTGCCGTACCAAAGAATGTTACATATAAAATTTAGTAATAAGCGCAATATATCACACAAGTTGGGCAGTCATTTTGTCGCAGCCGGCTGGTCTCTGGGGTTCGATTCAATAAAGTAAAACGACATTAGCTGACGATTCAGTGCGGCCTTTATCTTTTGTCGCTTTCTTTTACTACGTGATCACTTGAGCCCACTGCACCGAGACCGCATTGCATCCGATGTGCAATGGCTAATCTTCCTCTTTGCTTTTATTTTTAAACTGCGACTAAACTGTTTATTCGCTCTGAAAATTGTTGAGTCACTTCGGTAAATTTAATATGTGAATCAAATTCGTGTATTTGGTCTTTATTTTTACCATCGCTTTGATATTAATATTATGTTATTAATTTAAAGAATATAATGATGTCTGTGACGAGATCATATATTTTCCATATACCTAACCACTATCGAAGATTCGTTATGTGAATCATTATGAAATGGTTTCAACATGCAAAATTTTATTGATCTTTTGTTGATAATATCCATATAATTCTTAAAGGATTTCTGTATAATAATACTTTAATAATTCCAGAAGGCGTCTAAAAATTCTATGAGTCAATCGTAAAACATCGAAAAATCCAAACAAGGCCAGAGGTAGGTATTCATAAAAACGCAAACAGGCTTTATGGATGGCAAAGACAAACAGATGACTATCGTGAAAAACACCGCCGTTTGAGGCACCTTTTGTCTCTGCTCGGGGCTCAGTCCTCATTAATCTTTCATTCGGAACCTGTCTCCGCAAATGTCGTGTCGTGAGAGAAATACGCCGAGAGCACCTAAGATACCACTAAGAAAATAAAACCTTTTTTCTGTTAAAGTATTCAAGGATTTCGAGTAGGTACTATCATAAAGCCGTGCCGTAAAATATCTACAAATATTTTAAGAGCGAAATCAACTATACTATGCTACTAGACCATTGGATCGAAGTTTATGACATTTAGTAGAGATATAAACTAGAGCTTGGTAAAGAAATACGTGTCACTAAAGTGAAACCTCGGGGCGCTACTATTATAACTACCAGCTAAATGATGTATACATTTTAGTCACCTTGTGCTTAGTTACAATATATAATTTGAACCTTTTAATAATCGAATAGACTTTTAAATACTATCCAATCATATGATTCATTTAATTACTAATAAAATGTATCATTAGCTAAAATACCTCAATATACTTTGCATTGAAACTAGTCGAAATTGGTCGCCACTGGCTTTATTTAATTTGTTTAAATGTTCAGTTCAGGGCGGATAATTTGACACTTAATGTAAATGGCTCGACGCATTAAGCTCTTCGGTAGATACACAACCACTTTGATACTCGCTTAAATGAATCAATATAGACCTTAAGTATCTAATAAAATATAGGCAACACATCACTAAGGTAGACGTAAGAGTAAGCAGCTAAATTGTAGCACATTTGCGATGCAGACCACGTTATAGCGGCACTTAAACCTTAATGACTATCTATATTTGTTCAAGTTTCTAACTTAGCCCGTGATTCTTGATTTCTAATACGTAATTCAATGTACCTGCCGAACTATAATCTAAGTATTCTATGTTTATTTTACAATAAATACCATAAAAAGAAAGAACATAAAAAGTGATATTGTTGAAACAATACAAATAAAATTATACAGCGCCATATTAAGGCTCCAAGGGTTGAAAAAAGTCGTAGCGGAGTCAAACAAGAATAAAAAGCCTCTTACCTTAAGTGGCTGCATCTTTGTGCCTGAATACATTTGAATTGCCACCTGTAAGGTCTTTGTCGCTATATAAACCACCGCCCGAAACAGTAAGCTACATTATCAGATAGTCCTAGTTTCCTGTTATATAAAACTCGCTTTCACCTACGGGTGGCATAACTTGGCACCCTCATGTTGAAAATCTGCCACCACACCTCTTGGTTTGTACCGACAGCTGCACTTTAGAGCCAGTGCCCTTTTAGAGCATTGCTTACAAGGTCGCCATTACATTATTATCAATCCAATTTTGTCAATCTACTGACATAAAATAAAACATTATTTGAGGGATAAGGTAGTCTTTATCCTTCTCCAAAATTATCCAAATTGGTTCTGCAGTTCAGACGTGAAAGCACTAGAAGAATACTCATATTCGCATTTATAATATTATTAGGTATAGTGAAAAACAATGTTTAATATTTCTCTACATAGAAGATGTATGCATTTAGGATTATTTTATTTTTAACTCCAACGTTAAGAAGGTAACTCACTCTCAAGTGCAACACCGGAACACACGGCGGTAAGTGTTTGTCAACAGATTATAGCTATGTTTAAAGTGCCTAACACCTCATCGAAAACTCAAGTGCAACCCACGACTTATAACTTTGTGACCATCACTTCAAAATAGGTACCAGAAGCTTATTTATATATACAAAGATCGTCTTAGATGTGAATGATTTTTAATTCTTTACAAAGAAATCTAGCTAGCTAAACAAATCTGAGATTCAATAACGCAATACAATTTTATTTTATTTTTAAATACTGTGTCACGTCATGTTTTTTTTAGCCTAATTTATTCATGTATAATTTATATATCTATCTATGTATCTGAGAATAGAATGCTTCTAATATTTGTAAAAAAAACATGAAAGAATAATGAGTTTGGGCGATGTAACTTAAGTAACAAAAGCTCCAGAAATCTTTTTTGCTGTATTTCTTCTTCGTAGAACTACGAATTTATAAGTAAACTAACATAGGTTGGTCCCAAATGACATTAATAGGAATTGATTGACCCTTATACGCGTCAGTGTCGCGAGATATCTAAAAAGACAAACCCCAGGATTGTCTCTGATGGATGAGGTCATCCATCTTGCTTAACATTGTGAGCTTGGAGGCGTTAGTGCCTATACTTGTCTAGAAATAAGAACAATTTGTTACCAAGTAAAGATAAAATCAGTGGTTTTAATATCAGTAGAATTACATAGTTATGTAAAAAAATCCATTAAAATTAATTTTTTTAGAAACATGAGGTAAAAATTTACATCCACATCAAGTACCTTATATAACACTAAAATAGATTTAAGTTGTGTATGTAGTCCCATAACACACATTTAAACTTGTTGAGGTTATTATCAAGCAAACAAAACCTTTTCATTACACTGCTAGGCCATATACATGCAAATAATCATTTAATTAAAAGCCTACCGAAGCCTGTCGACTCTAAATCAGTAAAAAATAAAATAAAGCACCAGTTTCAATGAAAATCCAATTAGTCCCTGAATGGCGGAGGAATTTGGAACTATCTTCAACCCGTTAGTTTTCGGGAGTCGAATCGGGAAAGTTTTAAATTAGTTCTTCTCTTTCCAATACAACTTTTCACTTCACGTTTGTGAGTACATGTAGGATATATACTATGTTACTATGTACTATATACTGGTGGCGAAATAATGGCAGGTGTACATGTCAAAGTTTCTCCCCTTTCTTAGTGAACGCTGCAATGAAGACGTAATAAGGAAGTGATAAAAAACAGCTACCTCCTCATGTATGTTTCCCCGCCGTTTCATCGGTGTTCCCGGGATCTTGAACTTTCCCGGGATAAAAAATTCCCGAACATATTCTGCCAAACTTCATATACTTTCCTTTAGTCGTTCTGAGGTGAAAAAGAATGAAACTTTCGCATTTACAATATTAGCAGGATTAGTCAATGAAGTCCGCATTAGGGTGTCAAAGCCGCTTGAACTTGTTTGTTCAAGTTCAATTCCTTTTATATATAACTAGCGGAGCCGGCAGACTTCGTTCTGTCCACCAGCGCCACCTACCGGATCCAAATTGATGTATTATACATCAAAACCTTCCCCATAAAATACTCCGTAATTTGGTGAAAACCGCATGAAAATCTGTTCTGGAGGTTTTGTGTTCATCGCGTTCAGACAGAGGCGGCGGGGACTTTGTTTTATAGATATAGATAGTAAATACACAATATAAGTAAAATTGTGAATTAAATTTTTATTTACACCTGCATTTATTTCTTTCATCACATGCTTTAAGAGAAACCACACACAGCCAGTTTTATTTCCAGTGCCTTCGGATGAATTTGCCGCAAAGTGCTAACACTAATTCAATTTGGAATTAGTTGCTTAGTAAGAGTTAGGTGGCTTTATCCGCCATACAACTTTACTACTGTACGCTACTAAGAATTCTGTATTTTCTTAGTAAGTTGTATTTTTAAATACAATCTCAAAACGTTATCTTGATATCTTACAAACTATTTAAATGTCACTTATAACAAATGATTCGGCATAGAATTAGAATGCGCTCTGGAAAAGTATAGACAAACGCTACATTTTTATCCCGGGAAAACTTTACATCCCAGAGATCGCGCATGAAACCGCGGGTGGATGTTAGTTCATATATTATAAACTAACAAATCTTGTACTTTGTTGCCATTTCAAGCCGCACATCGCTGCAGTTACAAAATATAGCTAGAAATTACTAACCTAATTTTAGTATGGCAATAAATCTAATATTAAAGCCATATAGAATACCTTATTTATCAGATACGAAGCCGTAAGTAATTCACACGAGGTCTGAGCAAAATCTATACTTAATATCATAAAGCTAAAGTATGTTTGTTTGTTGAATATTGTGTGGACGCGCTAATCACAGAAACTACTGGTTCGAATCAAAAAAAAAATTGTAATGTTAAACAGTAAATTTTACGAGGAGAGCTATAACACTATATAACATCACTCTACGAGCAATAGGAGCAGCGCATCAAGGAAAATGTAACAAAAACGAGAAAAGTAACACTGAAGTTGCAATAGTCAGCTAGTGCTATAACTACTCAGTTAAGATAGATGTACTAGGGTGGTAAACCAGTCTCACCGCCGACCACAAAACGGCCAGGATACGAGTTATTTCACTCCTGAACTATAACCTCTTGAATACCAGTACGTGAGGGTACAGGCATCTTAATATATTAAAGCGAACTTGTAGTTCGTACCGCTTGGGCTTAAGTATTAACTTGATAGCTATCTACGAGAAGGTACCTACTAGCTTAGTAATGAAGTGAAAGTATAAGAATTTAATTAAAAAACTTCGTATTGCAATAAAAAATGTATTAAAGATACTTTTGTTTACAAATTAAAGTTACTCTCATAACTTTTAAGTTAATGATGAAACAAATGGATATCTAGATAAGTATCATTGGTACTAATATGATAAAGAAGAATGTTTGGATTTTTTGTTTGTTACTGTTAGAGAATAGCTATAGTGGAATAAAAGACACTTGTCTCTTGGGACGTTGCAACAGCATATATTTAAACAAGACAGATGACACGTAAACTTCTCTCTAACATTTTTAGGATTACAGCCAGTATGTTCATATCCAACCTCCAACACGCACCCTTAATCCTATAAATGTGCATATAAACAAAACAGAAATTAATCATTAACCAAACTACATATACAATATAAATAAAACATAAACACAACTTAACAAATCACTTATCGTTTAGTTTAAACTAGAGTATACTTTCGCCCGCCCTCTTAATGGGTAATTTCATTAAATCTGATTTAATTTTGGGGCCTGGCAGAGACTTTGTTAGCATGTCTGCTACCATTTCTTGTGAAGACAAGTATCGGACCTCAACTTCCTCATTTGAAATAGCTTCGCGGACGAAATGAAACCTAATATCAATGTGTTTAGTCCTATTATGGTTCATTTTGTTTACTGCGATTCTATGCGAAGATTGGTTATCGTTATAAATAACTACTGGTTTACAGCCAATATCACGTGTTAAGCTTTTTAATAAACTCTTTAAATATATTGCTTCCTTTGAAGCTTGGCTCAAACCTACATACTCAGCCTCTGTAGAGGACAGTGCCACACACCTTTGCTTACGACTCTCCCACGTTATTAAGTTTTTGCCTAACATGAACATTAAACCCGTAAAAGATTTTCGATCAAAAGACCCACCCCAATCCGCATCAACAAAACCATATAATTCTAGGTTTCTTGACTTTTGGAATAAAATCGCCAAATCAGATGTCCCTTTCAAATATCTAAGCACACGTTTAGCTTGTTTATAATGAATTTCATCAAAACATGAATTAAATTGAGATAATACGCTAACTGCATGTGCAATATCTGGTCTAGTATTTTGTGACAGATAATTGAGACAACCTATAAGATTACGATAAGGCAACCTACAATCGGAATTAGAACTTTTCTCAAGTTTGAGACCTACTTCCATTGGGGTAATAACTGGGTTACAGTCAAGCATATCAAATTTCTTTAAAATATTGAGTATGTATTGTTCCTGATCTAGGTAAATAGTATTATTATCTCTCCTAAGCCTAATACCTAGTACATGTCTAGCAGGACCTAAGTCTTTGACTCTGAACTTTCGCAATAGACTAGATTTTAAGTTCTGCTTTTCATTTTCGTGTTTTTGAGAACAGAATACAAAAATATCGTCAACATAAATGACTACTACTATCCTATCTCTATCACCTAATACTTTTTGATATAAACATGGCTCAATTTTAGATTGTATAAAACCTAAGTTCAACATTTCAGTATCAAATTCATTAAACCAAGCGTTTGACGCTTGTTTTAACCCATACAATGACCTTTGCAATTTACAGACCTTATTCTCCTGACCTTTGACAATTGCACCCTTCGGTTGAAGCATATAAATGTCCTCCTTTAATTTTCCGTAAAGGAAAGCAGTCGTTATATCCCACTGATCAATAGCCCAATCGTATTCTACAGCTAATGAGAATAATAATCGCAAAGTGGAACTTCTAATAACTGGAGAATAAGTCTCGTTATAATCTATGCCATGTATTTGAGTGAACCCTTTTGCTACTAACCTAGCCTTATATTTAGATACCTTGCCATCGCTGTCACGTTTTATCTTAAATATCCACTTGCATTTTATTGGCTTCTTATCCCGTGGTAAATCAACGAGTGACCATGTATGATTTTCTTCTAAAGAATTCAGTTCGTCGTCTATGGCTTTTCGCCATAATTCGCGATCAGGTCTACCCATTGCCTCCTCCATCGTTGTTGGATCGCCATCAATATCAGCCATAGCTTCAATACATGTGCACGTATAGTCGACTTGTTTTCGTGTACGCATATTGTACCTTGGTTCAGTATTAGCTTCAGTACTCGTTTCTTGAACTCTAGCAAAATTTATATCATCTGATTCTGCTTCCTGAGAGCATCCATCAATTTCTGAACTGATGTCACAATCATTTTGGGTCACAGATTCTATTCGTTCCTCCTCTATATTAACAGGAACGACTGTGTTCTTCGTTACTTCATCATAAGCACCATCACCAAGAAACACGTTCTCCAAGAATTTAACATTTCTGGCAACTGTTATCTTGCCAGTCTTTGGACACATAAGTCGGTAACCTTTGGTATTATTACAGTAGCCTATGAAAAATAAAGCTTCTGCCTTCATGTCAAGCTTCTGCCTTTTCTGTTTAGGTTTCAATACATAAGCTAAACATCCAAAAATTCTCAAGTGACTCAAATCTACTTTCTTACCGGACCAAAGTTCTTGAGGTACTTTATTCGTAACAGCTTTCGTAGGACTTCGATTTTTTATGTATACTACTGTACAAACTGCTTCTGCCCAAAACTTTTTGCTTAGCTTTGCTTCACAAAGCAACGTTCGCGCCTTTTCGATAATCGTTCTGTTCGCCCTCTCAGCTACGCCATTTTGTTGAGGCGTATACGGCACCGTCTTCTGGTGCTTTATACCAGCTGACTTTATGAACTTATCAAAGGATTGATTGCAAAACTCTTTACCATTGTCCGATCTAAGACATTTTATCGACATACCAGTCTCGTTCTCTACTTCCGCCTTATATTCACGAAATTTTTCGAAAGCTTGACTTTTATTTCTTAAAAAATAAACATGCGTCATACGCGTATAATCGTCGATAAAAAGCAACATATAACGAGAGCCTGCGAATGATGGCTCTTCCATCGGACCACAAATATCGGTGTGAACAATTTCCAAACATTGTTTTGCCCTTGTTCCAGATTTTTGAAATGGTTTGTTACTTATTTTTCCATTTATGCATGGTATACATGGTTCAGTAATATCCGTATTTTTTAATTCAATTCCAGTCACCAATTTTCTTAAAATTATTATATTCTTTTGTCCTAAATGAGCTAATCGTTTGTGCCATAAATTTTTCAAACATTCGTGGGACATTGTCACATTGACTGTCAAATTTTCTTTTTCTTTTAATTTAAAAATTCCGTCAACTTGATGACAAGTCGCAACTATTTGATCAGTTTGGTTTTTTATCACACAACCTTTTTTGTTGAAACTTACTGAATGATCTTTTTTAACCAGATCACTCACAGAAATTAAGTTCATAGATAGCCCTGGAACATATAATACATTATTCAATGGTAGTATCGAACTCTTACTGGTTTTCAGCACGGCATTTCCTCTGCCTTTAACTGGAATTTCTGTACCACTCGCCACTTTTATTTTCATGCTGTTCTTTTCAATCTTATAATCAGACAACATCTGGTTATTAAATGTCATGTGATTTGAACAACCACTGTCTACATACCAACCATTTTTGTTGACAGTTGACGACATACCCATGCATATATTTGCATTGAACTGACTTTTCTTGCATTCAGATGCTTTGTGCCCAATCTTATGGCATTTAAAGCATTTGTACACTGGCTTTCGAGCTTTTGTTGTGTTTTCATTGGTTTTGCCCTTAGATGTGATAAGAGCTTGCTCACCAGCTCCTGCGCCTGACTCTGCTTGTCTATTTCCTTCTTGTAGCAGTTTGGTTTTTATTTGCTCTAAAGAGATTTCCTTACCGCTGTTGTCAACAGCCATAATTAAAGGGTTGTAATCCGCCGGTAGGCCAGCCAACAATATGGAAATAATCCATTCTTCTGAAATTTCTGCGTCAATATCTGCTAACTGTTGCGCTAGGAATACAATGCCAGTAATATATTTCTCCATTGATTGGAAATTTTCTAATTTGCATTGCCACAACTGACGTTGCAAAGATATGCGTCTTCCCCAGCCCTTATCTTCATACGCTTTGGATAATTTTTCCCAAACTTGACGTGCTGTTTTTGCTTTAAACACGTGGGCAAAGCAGGAGGGCTCTAATAATAGACAAAGTGTCGTACGTGCCTTTCTATCTGTGTCTTTCAATTCAGGAGTAACATGATCAGCTTCGACTGCAGCCCACCAATTTTTAGATTCAAGATAATTTCTTACTATGAATTTCCAGCTTGCGTAGTCGTTGGAGCCTTTCAGTTTTCGAATCCCACAAATAGAATTAGAATTCGATGAATTTTCTTCATCCGCCATCTTTGTAATTTGTTTTATAAATTACCGCTCGTACTTTTTAAAATTCAGGTAGCTATAATCATTTGTAGATTAATACTTGGATTCCTGGGTTACCTGGGATTCCTGGGCCCATAACCTGTTAGAGAATAGCTATAGTGGAATAAAAGACACTTGTCTCTTGGGACGTTGCAACAGCATATATTTAAACAAGACAGATGACACGTAAACTTCTCTCTAACATTTTTAGGATTACAGCCAGTATGTTCATATCCAACCTCCAACAGTTACGAATAGGCTCCAAAACCGAATCTGAATAATTATTTCACTAATAGAGAGCTACGTTATTTGCGAGTGTTACAGGCTATATTTTAATCATGTATTCCTACGGGAACGGGACCTACGCGGGTGAAACCGCGAGTTGCAATCATATATAAATACTTGAAAAATACGATATTATATCAAATAACAAAGAGTTCATATTTCAACGATTTACTTAACAAGTAATAGTTTCATTTACTCTGATATTTATCGAAAATAGTGTAGGATGTATAATTCAGTATATTTTGTTAATCTCCTTGCTATATTACTAATCTCAGTCTGCTAATAAAATAGCTATAAATTTATTTACCCAAATAACTAAATCCACCTAAAAACTTAATTTATACAACGCTAAAATAAGCGGAGGTTCAAATGAAATGATGCCCGGCGGGGCTATTTGAATTGACCGCATATTCATACATATTTATAATCTTACATAACACTACATAGAAAATGTGTATTCCCAACTAACATTTTGGTAATAAGAATAAGGGCTACATGAGCTGCTTAAGAGGATTTTTGTAACCCAAGGTTCTGTAAAGGCACTAACAACTTGGTGATAAAGCGTTCTGTAACTCTCTTATAACCCTGATTTGGGCCTGTTCGTACGAGAGCTTGAGGCTATTTAATGGTTATAGAGAGTGATAAATAAGTGTTTATTAAGAGTTAGAACAGTGCTACAGTAGCAGTGACTACCACTTCAAGTGTTTTATAAGCTATACACAGGGTATAACTGCAAGCTAAAGTAGTAAACAAGTTATGGAAACCACTTAAATGACTTTTTTGGTAGCAATAAATTTCACCGAAAGCGCTAAATATTTAAACTGTTTCGCAGAGTTTTACGTTCTTGTTAGAGTCAATAGTGATAGTATTTTATAGCACGCATTCATGTCATGGCGTTTTAATAAAATAATTAAGGTAAGTACCTAAAGTGTTTAAGATTACTGGGTGTTATAGGGATTTAATCACATGCGGCGGTAAGTTTACGGTAACAATATATACTAGTTCTCATCTCATTTTTGAAGCGCCCTAAAAATAAACTACTTTTGATAATTAAATGATGTAAAAAAATACTGCCAGAATTTTTTTTTTCTTTATTTATCTTATTTATCAATTCCTGGAGCCTCCTTAAGATATTTTAATTGAAAATTATGAACAATGTAAGTAAATAATTGGACTAAGAACATTGCAATAAGGTTTTTCTTTCACAATTTTATAGTAGGTATATCTTTATTAAATGGCGTCTTAGTTCTAATTACTTAAGCATCCTGATATCTCTGTTATTCCTCCCGTAGTGATTAAATACTGATACTAAGGTGGATTGCAGAATCTAGCTCTATAGGACTTATAATAAACACTTCTTAGATCCTTATAGCTTTCTTAGTAACTCTTAAGACTCGACAAAACTCGTTAGGTGATATAAAGTATTTGTCTAACTCTTTTTAAGAATACCAGTTGATAGTAAGTGTTAGTAGACACCTGAGTATCACTCAGAGTGTTTAATACTTCTTGAAGCTATTAGAGTAAGACTTCAGGTGTTACAAGACCTTTCACTACCCCAGTAGTCGAACATCACCCGTTAGTAAGTGTTAGTAGACACCTTACAATTGCTTTTATAGGTTTGTGCAACTAAAAGCTATAAGAATAAGTTATACAATGGTTACGATAAACTCCATACTACCGCCTTGATTTATATTTTTTTTATTTATTACTCTTATTCCTCTGGAAGGTTTAATTATTCATAACTAACCCTACTGTAGAGTCGAAGGTTGCTATCGGAGTTCTTATATACCTTAAATAACAGTAAGAGCTCTAAAAAAGGCTGCCGCTAGCACTAAAATGTTTGTTGGGTAACTACGAACAGAAGCAAAATATAGTGATAAATTATAATTTTAAATGTACCTAAGTCGTAAAATAAAAGCAAAATTATCTCCGGTCTGGAAAATGGCTAATCTATAGGTACTAATATATAAAGTAAAGTTTGTTTGAACGCGCTAATCTCAGGAATTTCTTATCCGATTTGATAAATTATTTCAGTGTTAGATAACCCATTTATTGAGGAAGGCTATATATCATTACGCTACGACGAGTAGGAACGGAGCATTAATAAAAATGTTGCAAAAACTGGCAAGTGACCCTAACGAAGTTGCGCGGGTCAACTAGTAGTGTATAATAAAGTGGCTACTTTGTACGGTAATGGCGGATACTTAGTTTATTTTGTACACTGCTGTTAAAAAGATAGGTAGGTGGATTAAGTTCTGAAAGTTCATTTCCCTTGGATAAAAGGTAAACGTATAACGCTTTATGGTCTAACTTATTACTTGATTTAAAGCAAATTTACTTGTGAAATATCTTGGGTTTCCTCTTTTTCAATTTTATTCTATGTAATATCCAACATTTAAGACACAAGTGTAATTTTTAGGAAGTTCTATGTTCTATTTAGGACTGGAAATCCTACACAAAATATTATTATAACTATTTACATACTTTCAAGAATAATATGAATAAACTACAAACCTTTGTATTATACAAATCGTTTTGTTTTTTACATCATTAGAAGGTAATATTAGTTAAAAGTTTACCTTAGCTTCATATACCTACATAACTGATGTAGAATGTCGTAGTTTCTAAACCGAGTAACATATAAGCTTCGAGACTTATCCAAGAAGTTTTTAACTTGTAATTGAACTATTAACTCGGAACACACAGTATATAACACACAGATAACACACAGTGATCACAATCTATTGAACTGGTGTAGTTTTATTGGTTAACTTTCATTATTTGAAAAGTTCTTAGAGTATCTTTCTTGAAGTAACTGACCGACTTAGCGTAATGAAGACCACAGATTAATGAATGAAATACAGAGAAAAAATAGTAAGCTGTAGTCAGTAAAGGACTATTGTATTATAAGTCAAATGAGGCTATTATTTATAGTCATAGTTCCAAAGATATGCAAATTAGGCTGTAGTTTAATTATTCTCTGTTTTAATAAGGAAATCTAGATTTAAAATAATTTGATATAATTTTAACAGTTTGTTATTGCAATTGTTATGTTGTTTAGATGACAATTCCTATTAAATTATTTGGGTGACAAAAATAAAATAAAAAACCATTTGATATAGGTAAATAAATAAATTAGTGGAAGAAAAGGCTAATGTTTTAATACGGTCTCAACCAAATGAAAGGGTAAACAAAAATATAATATTGATGTAACTGAATAAAACATTTGCAATGACAAACGTAACGCTAGTACAAAAGCTTTATAAAATTAAAGTGAAAGAAACAAGCGTTAGAAATATGTTAAACTTGATAAAATTAAATATTAATGAGGGTCACGGGATAATCTCCGAGCCAGTGAGCGACTCAGCCGCTTAAGGTCAAGTCTTGGGAATAATTAATTTCCGCGAGAACTTGAATGGGGATATTAAAAAGCAAATTTTAACTCCAGTGTCATCACTTCAGTTTGTGGTTAGAGTTCGCAAAGTTTATTTGTGTAAAAAGTAAGTAACTTTTCTAAGAAACACTAACATATGTATATATGTCACTAATGAAACAATGAAATGAAATGAAATAAATTTATTAATTCAATTAGGCCTTCACAGGCACTTATGAAACGTCGACTCTAATGCTCGGTTCGGAAGGTTGCTTTTGCTGAGAAGAGTCGTTATTAATCGTATATTTACATATATATTAGTTTCATGTTTCTCGTCTTTTTCCTTTTATTTCAAAATATATAATTTTAATGATCATAATAAGGGTATTCTAGTTGTGTTAAGACTAGGACATTTAGGTGGTAGGTATATCTTACGTGATGATACAAACAGACAAAGCTTCTATCACAATTATAATTTAAGTTTGTATTGTTTATTATAGTTTATTAACATTATATAAACCTACATCAAAACAAAAGTAAATAAATGTACTTATCGTCATCAAGATTGTGGTCTGTCCAAATTACTTCAATATAGAGGAAGCTAATAATAAAACGAAAACAAAACGGCCAATTCCAATATAAAAATCAATTGCTAATAGGTATATGCACAAAATTTAAGCTTCCAATACGAAATAAAAACTTCACACGAGGTTAATTTTGCAGCGACGCAAAAAAGTGTTAAAATTGTACCGCACCAATAACTGGTACCGCAAAACCAATTTCATAGTGTTGTATTCACCATTTCTGTACCAGTTTATAATAGGTACGAGTCATTTTAACAGGACTATTGTAATAGCTATTATATTTTGACACTATCTGGACGTACCAATTACCAGAATACACATAGGAAGAATACACATAATCTAGGTTTAGAGATTCTACTGGTGACATATTACCTATATAGTTATTCGCACTGAATTTGCTTGTTTAAGCAAATCTCTTGTTAGTTATTAAACCTTGCTGTGATTGCCGAGTTTATTGTCGGCTCTCAGCAAATGGTAACCATCCTAACTAACCGCGTCTGAATTTTTAATAAATGTTTATAAATTTATTTATAATTTATTTAAAGCCTGGGTTGTCCCACTGCAGGACAAAGGCCTCCCATACCGCTAAATACTCATAAAAGCGTATTTAAAAAAGCACTTGAATCTGTTTGAGATATTTGAGTGTTTTGTTTGAGACATTTTAGCAATAAATATTTAGCAATAAAAACTTTTATATAAAGTTTTATATCTATTTGGTATTTATTGCTAAAATGTCTCAAACAATGCCTTACACTTTAGACTTAAAGCTCGTAATATTTATTACTTCCACAATAACTTCCAGTCTTGTCTACTTCTTTAGTTTTAATATGAATTCAATAAATGGAATTATATATCTGAAGCGAATCGTTCTACTTAAGTACCTCCATATCTACCTTCAAGCAATTTATATTTTATTTCTATTGTCATTATCAAGAGAAATAATATTATTGAGTATAGAATTTCAATCATATTATAATGGATTCTATTGATAAGAAAATACTAAAGCTTAAGTAACAAAGCGTTTAGTTATCTGAATCATACGACTTTAATCCGAACTGTATAAATAATTCTCTAAGTATTTTACATGTAAATGGTACAAAATGAAACCTTGTGATGATGAAAGTAAATGTCCGGGGATTTCTTGAACATAACCAATCTGATTTCAAACTAAGCAGAGCTTATACTATGTTGACCAGATACCTAATATATTACATGTACCTACTACTTTTAAATATATACCTATATAGATATTTGTATATACAAAACCAACGGAAATATTCATGCATACAAATGTTTGTTCTGGGCATTATTGAACTTACGACAGGAAGCTTTAAAAATCCGGGAACATTTAAGATAATCGGGAACGCAGCGTGGGTAAATTTATTGTATTTCTATGAAAAAACCTTTGTTTATTTTGGGTTTTAAGTAACTGAATTACTTGCTACCTAGTACGCGGAACTTTATACATAAATCCTCGGCGATCTGCCATGCACAAGGACGGTTTAATACACGCTTTAAGCCACAGTATATTGTTTTAGTTTTACCTACACCGCGCCGCGGCAAATTCACAAAAGAAATCTAATAAAATGACATCGCGTGAAATAAATTGCATTTTTCCCCAGCAAGCTACGTTTTATTGAAAGAAACGTTGTTTTGTTACGAGTAACATTTCAATTTGTTGTTTGTTGTGTTGTGGTGAATTCTTTTCAAAGAATGCCCTATCTTGAGGAGACAACTTTTCATTAAGCCTCTTTCATAACAAAAGGGGTTCTTTATCAAAGGATTTGCTTTGAAAAATATAAATGGTGGCAAAATAGGTAATCTTTAAAGAGGCCTATGAGGGTTTTTCCTGGTGATATTTTTTCATTTTTACACCGGAAAAATCTGGTAGAAAAAAACTAAATATTTTGTTTTGCCTGTTGGAAGAATTACCACTGTTATATGAAGCTATTAAATCATTAATGAAGCGTTTTCTTTCCAAGACAATAATTTCAAAAATCCTTAGACAACTTTCCTAAAAGTCCACCACGTGGGCAGTAGGTAATATATTATGATGATGATATTAATATGGATTGTTGCACTAACAAGCTTACGAAGTATTTGTTAAAATTTTATACTGAAGAGATTTAATTGTTTGTATGTGTAAGCTGAAACACTATCAAACCAATTTAAAAATTATTTCATTTATATTCCATTTATTTTTAATACTATATTAAATAAGATATAAAATAATCTAGGAAACACCTTATCGATCATATTAATAATATTGACATTTACTCTGCGCCGTTAAGCTATTATTCTCCAATCGGCTATGGAATTGCAGACAATAATGGATTAATTTCCTGAAGCAAATACTAAGGTAGGAGCACAAATGGTCAGTTAAATTACACAATAACTCGCTATTTTGAACATTTTACGCAATTTAAGGCTTTTGCATATCCAATTGAAATAGTCTCTAAATACTTTGATGGTTACTTGAGCTTTATATTCCAATTAATTACATTTTAGCCCACATTTTTTTTAAATAATATTTGAATAAATTATAACTACAAGTATACTCTGAAATTTCATCATCTAGCTCATATACGTCTCCACCGAGGAGCACGAGCCTCCCCTAACAACAAGGGGGTTTAGGCTATAGTCTACCACGCGGATCTAGTGCGGATTGGCGGACTTCACATGCCTTTAATTGTGAAATCTCGGGCATGCATCTCTGTAATTTAATTTTTTATGAAATTTGTCCAACAAACGCGTCATGACGAGGTGTGCGATGCAAATTCTTGCATTGTTTGAATACGCCCAACTCAGTGCATGCGCATAATTAATGCAATTAGAACGAGCAGTGTTCGCGGCGTTCAAGGCTTAAGTGATAACTTAATTTGGTCGGTTCATAATAGAGAGCCTTCAGGTGATTGGGCTTATATCACATACCTGTATAATGCAGATTAGTTAGCCACTCCAGACTAGGGAAATTGATAAGATCTACGTACCTACATACCTATTAGGTACTAATAGACAGGCAAAGTCATCATCATCATCATCATCATCATCAGCTCATATACGTCTCCACCGAGGAGCTCGAGCCTCCCCTAACAACGAGGGGGATTAGGCCATAGTCCACCACGCGGGCCTAGTGCGGATTGAGGACACACATTCCTTCAATTATGACATATCGGACATGCAGGTTTCCTCACGATGTTTTCCTTCGTCGAAAAGCCAAAGTCACGCCTAAAAAATAAATTTATCTGGATTTTCTAGCGGCAATATCTTTAGACTAGATTTATCCACAAAACACAAAAGTACCTACAAAATAAAATCATAATCTAAACATCGTATCCTACATACTAAATAGACAGTCAAAACCTAGTTAGTACCAAAAAATATTAAAGCCTACCTAGACCAAAACGAATGAATGAATAAAACCTATCAGCTCACCAAACATGTATCTGTCAAAGCAATCTTATACATAGTGTTGATATTGTAACCAGGGCTCCATGAGCCGCGTCCAATTAGTGGTGATTTATATGCTGACATCACTGAGCTTCAGCAATTATTTACTTTGCTGAAAACCGCCCAATGGTCAAACTCGACGGAAATACGGTTTTTTTAAATTTGCTTTAAATCTGCTTTTTATGCGGTCATGTATCTATAGGTATTGAATTAAGCTTATTTGCTATTTTTATTTATTTAATTGTTGCACCACCGTCTATTATAGTGACTTAAAATCCTTTTCATCCAACAGTTGTCTGGAAGAAATCGCTTTTAGCGATTAGACCGCCACTTGTGCATTTAGTTCTGTTAAGTTTTACTGTTATTTTGTTTTAGTTTTGTCTTGTGGTACAATACCTAAAGAATCTATCTATTTAAGCTATTGGAAATGTATCATATATACTAGCTAAAATGTTCGTTTTTCAGTGTCTGGGAGTAGAAGTTCACCAATTTAGTTGTGACAAATTTCATTTAGTTCCTTTCAGTCATTTCGGCGTGATTGAGGAACAAACATCCGTCCATTTCGTCCAACTTTTAAAATAGTAGTGTATTAATACTTTCATAAATATAATACTCGGAGTATTACACAGAATTCACAGAACAAACAAACATGTGTACCTATAGGTATATATATATACAATGAAAGGTAAAGCAAACAATTTTTAACTGCAAATTGGAAGGTTTTCAAATGTAAGCCTGACTGAGAAGTTCCGGACATAATTTCCATGTTACGGAAATGATACAATTTTTGCAACGACGCCGACGACGCTAACAGTCCTGCCTGTGACGAGCTTGTTAAAATGGCTATGAAGATTTCATTCAACAGATAGGACTGGTTGAATATAAGGTCCATTTTGCTATGACATAGCAGTTTTTCGGAGATTATAGTTTTCTGAATATATAAGACTAGCTGCCTCCCCGCGGTTTTACCCGCGTAGTTCCCGTTCCCGTGGGAATACAGGGATAAAATAGGGAGTAGCCTATGTTACTCGAGGATAATGTAGCTTTCCAAAGGTGAAAGAATTTTTGAAATCGGTCTAGTAGTTTCGGAGCCTATTCATTACAAACAAACAAACAAACAAACAAACAAACAAACAAACAAACAAATCTTTCCTCTTTATAATATTATTACTATTACTATAGATATCTGAATATGTCTGTCTGTACCTATATTAGGGGAGGAATTTATTTGTTTATGTTTTACCTGTATGTTCAGAAAAAAACATACTAACAAAATTATTAGTAGGTAGATAGTTAAAATATGAATTAAATTTAACATTTTACACACAAACTCCAAATAATATTGCAAGAGCAACAGTTATTAAATAAAAATGTAACGACATAAATGTTTCAAAAACCATTTCGCATTAAGTATTTTACTTTTTCATACTTAGTTGTTGCTTTTTTGCAAATTCGCTAACAATATTTCAGATGTCACGTTAAAGTGCTTAACTATTGTAACTAGAATTTATTTCGTTGTGATCCGAGGTGATATGAGTTACAGGAAAAAAAAATGGTGAAATAATAATAAAAGCTTAGATCGGATTTGGGAGAACTCGAGAATGCAACCCCTTCTATTGCTAGCACACATACCTACTCGTAGACTACTGTATGCTACTGTATGTAATCATTAGTGATATAATCTAAGGTAACCGTTTACCATCAGAGCTATTTGCTTATTTTTCATCCGGGACTAGAAATCCTCTGAGGAACGGGGTCGGAGTACAAAGCTTAGGGCTTAGTACTTAAGGTTGGCTTTTCCTTAGTCCATGCCGGCGATGGTGACAGCTTACCACCAAGTGAATCGTGTGCTTACTTGGCAACCTACTGGCACGTCCGGAGCTTCTAGGCGTATCTTAGCCAGCTATCGATTTAACTACTTTTTTTGTCACGCTATACCTAATGACTTACGCGGATCTAATTGCGAAGAAAGAAACCACAACGAGTAAGTGAACGCTTATTTCAACACCATATGGATTTTATTACAGAACTTTGTTCAAAATAGGTTTATTTATCTATCGTTTTCAGTTCGAGAACCGTTAGTAGAAGACATTTTTCGCTTCCCCCGAGGCGCAGCTGTTGACAATCTCTAAGAGCTCTTTCACTTTAAAAGATGAGTAGCTATTTATTGTGACTGCAATATTACATTTAACAAATCGCATCTACACTTCGAGGCAAGTAGATGGTGCTTTATCAATATTTGTACTAAATCTTTTAGTAGATAGTAGGTAATATTTAGATAATAACGCATAGATGATCTGCTGTAGATAAGAGTGCACAGATGTGATGGCTTGCTCTAATTGTAACTGGCTTGCAGTTACAATTAGAGCAAAGTCTAATTTAATTTAACTCTTAAATTATAAAAACTACTCATTTTGAACAGTACCTACATTGGTTTGTCTAGCAACTATATAAATTAGAAGTGTTTCAAATAGTGACACAAAACATTATTACGTTTTATTTTTTACCTTTAAATGGATACCTAAAAACTTGTAAGTGTCGCGCAAAATTTTTGCAAACTAAGAAAACTTGCTATTTTCACAGAAACCTTTTATACATTATTTGTGAGCTCAATAATCAATCTTGTTGGTTTGAGGCGCTCGGATTCCCCTTGGGGCTAAGATAATTATTCTTTTAGCCCTAACAATGCTTCGCTAACGTCTCAGTAATGTCAAAAAGAGCGAAAATATTACCTTCCAATTTAAATTGCCATTTTTTCGGTGATCTGAAATATTATATTATGTACGTATGAGATTAAAATATGTACATTATTTTGAATCAAGACAATATTTAATTCTGCTCTTTTACATGAATGTATTTAAAATTAGTCTATACATCTTATATGAAACTAAAAACTATTGGAAATAAACCTAACTAGAGAAATAGATTTAAAAAATATGGTGTAAACTAGGTAGGTATACCCAACGGACTGATATATAAACTATGTCACCTTGCTAAGTATCTTATTGATTATTCTCATTTGAAAACTGTTGATATTTGTTGTATCGGCAGTAGAATGAGAAGCTTTCATCAAAATTTCATTTTTAGATCCGGAACTGAATAGATGGCTTGAATCCATAGTATACAGCGGTGGACTGAATATAAGAGCCGATGTTGCCACCAATAACAGCCTAAAAATTTTCATTTTGTTGAACTCAACAAATGTAAATTTTTAGACAGTTTGACTTATTTAGGCACATTGGCAACTGCCAATAGTAAAATTAAAAATTTAATTAAATGAAATTGCTACTTTAAATCCTTTCATTAAGGATTGAAATAATATCAAACTGTCATAACACCATTTAGAAATTAACAAAGTTCTACAAAGGTCATGGAAATGACGAGTGGTGGCTATGACAAATATCCCGTACCCTATTGTCCGTTTAAAGTATTTCCGGGTTCAGCATTGGTCATTTGAAACCCCAGTTTACTTTATGTTAGACTAGTGGCTCCCCGCGGTTTCACCCGCGTTCCCGGGATAAAAAGTAGCCTATGTGTTATTCCAGAACATATTCTAGCTCTGTGCCAAATTTCAAGCAGATCCCTTCAGCCGTTGGAGCGTGAAAGAGTAACAAACATCCATACATACAAACTTTCGCATTTATAATATTAGTAGGATTTTACTACCACGCAGAGTGGCGGTGTAAAACTTTAATACACCTATAGCTGAATTATTACGACTGACGTTGCTTTTACACAGTAATAACTCTGCGTTCACATCTGAATATAAACCGGTTATTTTATTGCTTGAGGCCCTTTGTCTTGTGGGTTGGATTGGTATGTTTTAAAGTGAGTTGAAATAATGGATACATAAACTTAGTGTAATATGTCTTTCGATAAGATTGTGTTTAAAATCTATAGACAGAGGTTTATTGGTAGGTTTTACTGATAGAAGAGGGGGTAGCAAACAATTAAGTACAAAATTAAAGCTAAATTCATAAAAGGATAACAAAAAAGCTTAGTTCCAAACGCAACGCCTAACGACCATGAGGGTGCTGATTCAAATCCCTAGCCTGCACCTCTGAGTTGATAAATAAGAAATCACACATCGTTCGATTCGATGTGTGATTTCTTAATCATACAAAAACTAGATTATCAAATATTTAGGCGACTGACAGGTTTATTGATCTGTAGTTGTCATTAAACTTTGAGGGTAGCTTTAATTAAATATATTAGGGAATAAATAAGTGTAGAAAATGCATATGAAATCATGTGACTAAATACTAACTATCCTAAATATCCTAACTAATATAATAGATTTGAAAGTGACTCTGTCGGTCTCATTGTCTGTCTGTTACGCCAATGACCTAGATTTAATGAAATTCGGCACAGAGATAGACTAGAGTTTGGAAAAGGAAATGGGCTAGGAATCGCGCAGGTGAACCCGCGGGGCGGAAGCATGAACATAATAATCATCACAGCAACTTATGTTGCGTTACTGCGATATGGTTCCCCGCGAAACTGTTATCTCGACGTTGAAACACATTTGGAACCTTGCCATAATATTCTCTGGAGACCGATTCCTTTCCTGTAACATCAGCTAAGTAAGCAAGTCCCTTGATAATATCGATTCTATTCAAATTTAGTTACTTGAGTGGTTATTCAAAGGCAATACTTACTATACGGTAATATTTTTTCTTAGCTCCTTCTTGTTTATATATCCTTTATATACCTCCTTCTTTATATAGTTAATGGAATAAATAATTTATTTCAACTTCTGGATAAATATAGTACTTACCTGCCTATTTAACGTTATTGAATGTGATAAAATTTCAAGCTATATTAACCAATTGGATTTTAATCTCTAAAAACTTTCCATGATAATTCAAAAGTGAGATTCAAATGAAACAAAACAACCTAAGCATTTAAACAAACTGTATCTATACTAAAAAAATCAAAAAAAAATATTTTTGATGCAAACGCAACATAGATATTGGAGCCTCAGGCGAATGAATAAATGCTTTTCACAATTCGCCTCGAAACCATTAGAGAATGTCCAATTTATTATTCCAAAAAATATAACCCTCGTTTATTCTAATTAAAGGAAGATTACGGTAATATTTGGGGTCATTAGACCGATTTCGCACTACGTGTCGACAGGACGACGGCGAGACGCATCAAAAAACATAATGATTGTATTATTTTATATCTGTACTAATATTATAAATGCGAAAGTAACTCTGTCTGTCTGTCTCGCGTTCGCGTTAAAACAACGAACCGATTTAAATGAAATTTGCCTACACAAATATATAGAGCCTGAGAAAGGACACAGGCTACTTTTTATCCCGGGAAAATTTAAGATCCCCCGGGAACGCGGCTGAAACTGCGGGGAGCCACTAACTAGTATACAATATATATTTATTTATGCTCCGCTCTTATTAGTCATAGCGTGATGTTACAAAGGTCTATGGAATTCCTCGATAGATTGGCTATCCAACACGAAAATAATTATTTAATTCGAAGCAGTAGTTCTTGAGATATGCTCGTTCAACTCTTCAGCTTTATAATATTAGTATAGATAAATAGTAACCTTTCATATTATTTAGCAAATATTATTTATATCCGAAGTTTTGTCAGATGTAGTGCGAATTTAGTCATGTCGTGCCATTCTTTTGAATAAATAATCAACCCATTATCATTATCGTTTGAACCGTCATGAACCCGCGGCCATATTTCATTTTATTCGTTATTCTCGACTAGTGGCTCCCCGCGGCTTCACTTGCGTACCCGGGAGATCTTCCATTGTCCCGGAATAAAAAGTAGCCTATGTCCTTTCTCAGGAGCTAGACTATATGTACCAAATTACATTAAATCGGTTCAGTAGTTTTAGCGTGAAAGCGAGACACACAGACAGAGTTACTTTCGCATTTATAATATAAGTTAGGATAAGAATTTCGCACAAGTTTTATTTGTACCATAATAACATTTACTTTGGTGAAAGTTGTTTAGAACAATTTCTCGAACGTAAATTAGTTCCTAACCTTGAAACTCTTCTTTTAGAACTTTATGCAAAGAATGAATAGAGGTTATATAAACTCAATTAATTGTCGGGGGAAGGGTGCAAAAAGCATCTGCAACTAACACCTTTAAGGCGATTGACGTCAACGCGCTATATAGAGACGCATACCAAGTTCGAAGTCGGTTAAAAGGTCATATATTTAAAGGATCTCTTTTATAAAATTCTCGTGTTACAATGTTAGTTACCATACTCCTCCGAAACGGCTTTATCGATTTTTATGAAATTTAATATGCATATTCAGTACGTCTGAGAAACGGCTACATTTTCATACCCCTAAGTGATCGCGGGAACGGGAACTAAGCGGGTGAAACCGCGGGGCGGCAGCTAGTATTGTCATAATGTAGATTGTAATCATACTAATACTATAAATATGATAGTTTGTACCTAAGTAAGATAATGTTATCCTGTTAAAAATTTTAATTTTTTTGGGTAGCTAGTATGAAATATACGAGAAAACGTTGTATTTTTTATAGGCAAGTTATAATTAATTTTGGTAGATTATATTAAGCTACCCTTTGTATGTTTAAACGCACTCCATTTTCATTTTATCCTTCCATTTTCCCGCTGAAGGGTATATGAAGCTTGAAACAATCAACTGAATGAAAGCTAAATACGACCTAATAACCGCGTAGGTATGAAAATTTCAGCCGCGCTGCGAACTCCACGAAAGCATATTTTACTTTATAGCGGAAAATATTGCTTTGTTTGTCTGTTCATTTATAACTTACTTTGAAATTGAGGTTTTCATTGAGATGCGCCGTATTAAAATTTGTAAAGCAAAACTAAATTTATTAAAGCTCGTCCGAATAATACCTAGTCTAAAAGAGAGTTTGAAAGTTAAGTTTAGCTTCCTATTTCGACGATTTTATGTAAAACTATTTATCTGAAAAAATATGGTAAAATAAATAATAACGCTTATACTTTATTTAGTAAAGTTAAGTTAGATAAATGGCTTCAAGGCAGCGAAAATTATATTAATATTGACGCCAAAATGTTTTTTTTTTGCCGAAAACAGTAGGTATTGGTTCCATTACATTATATTTTTGTACAAAGCGAGCGTAGTCACGGGCTGTTCTCAGTATTTACATGTAAAACAAATATGCCGACATGAAAGCGTTCCTATCTCAATTATGTACAAGTTACTTGACAAACATTTCGGTCGGTACGAGGAAGCCCACAGAAGCCAATTACATCACATTTTGACTCGAATAACTACATTTTCTCAAGTGATGTGATATTCGAAAATGATACTTAAAGAGACAGGAAAAGGTATAGATTTCCTTGGAATTTATGCGTTTTGTCTTTAGATTGATGGAAACAAAATAGGGTTACATTACAGTCATATGTATCTTTCCGTTTATACATATTTAGGAATATTCTCTTGTGTAAATTCTGACCTTTTGATAAATCTTATCTGTCATCGAATAAGACCTGTCTAATGTTATATATTTGTATCAAAGATACTAAGACGATGGTCTACGATATAAGATGGAATAAAGAAAAACATTTATTTACGAGGTTTAAGTCATTAACACAATTCATAATGGGCCTTGTAGCCTGAAATAAAGATTTATTATTATTATTATTATAACGTTATTTTTTTAATCTACAGTGGAGGTCTTTGCGAGCAACGTTTTCAAACACATTTCACAAAATATTATTTAATAAAAAGAAATTATCGATGGTAAATCCTAATTATTCTATACTTGCACAATTATATTATTCTTGACTATTATAAATAGTTATGTAAGTTCGGTGTATGGGAGAAGAATGAGGCCAGTCCATTTCCTTGGCGATTGACGTTTTCGATTTAGTTGTTCGACAAATGTCTTGCAAGGAACGGAACATCATCAATCTTGGGTCCCTTTCCGGAAATACAGATAGCCACGACAGGCTGTTCTTAAAGGCTGATGCTAAGAAACCACAAGATATAATATACTCTATTAAATTGATGTGAAAGTTTATTTTCCGTTATCTAAGTAAATTCAAATTGGTGTTAGCTTGATTGTTACTGGTCCGATTCTACTGGTTGTGGGTTTGGTGTCGATAAGACAAATATTTGTAAAATGAACACGTTTGTTTGTAATGCATATATCAACTATTTACAGTATAGTTTGGAATCAGATTGTTTGAGACGAATATATTATACTAGCTTCCGTCCCACGGTTTCACTCGCGTTCTCGGAATCTCTCATTTTCCCGGGATAAAAAGAAGCCTATGCGCTGCAAAATGTATTCTAACTGTAACAAAATTCATCTAGATTATATATTCTCACAAACTTTCGCATTTTTAACATTAGTAGGATCTCAGGCTATCTATAACATTTTGGAAGTAAAAGGAAAAATGCGTAGTAAGAATTTGTTTACGATAAATATCTATCCTATAAGTCTACCTAAGTAAACCGCCTTAAAGGGGCTTTGTCATCTCTATGAAGAAATATATGGCGTAGTGCCAGCCAGTAGCCTAGTAGACACGGTAAGTAAATAAATCAAGGTTAACCCTCTGTGTCCCATCCCTCTACAATTTATAGGTATTTATTAAAAAAAACTTTGCCACAAGTTTAAATGGCTTTTGCGTCTTTATAAACGGAACTCCTATTTATAGTGCAAGCTACTCTAGTCTCAAAGTGATTCGGTAATTTAATATTAAATAGAGTTTGTGTGGAAGATACATTAATGGATACAAACTAAAGACCTTCTCCGGCTTTACACGGTTATTTATAGAAACAGTTTACCAACAAAGTAAGTCACTAAGCTAAGATTAATAAAACAGTAATGACTCCTTACGGTTTCACCCGCGTATACGGGTGATCTTCCATTTTCCCGGGATAAAAGTAGCCTATGTCTTTCACAGGCTCTAGACTATATTTTTACAAAATGTCATTTAACTCGGTTCAGTAGTTTCATCGTGAAAGCGAGTATTTAATTTCATATTCAGACTTAGGACTATACAAATTATTTGACTTAACCAACGTAAATTAACTTAATTTTAGTACACAATATGCTCTGACGTTTATGTACAATTGAGCTCCGAGACTATTTGCACAATCTTGTTGCTAGAACAAGTTTGCGGTGACCCCAAAGTTTTGTGGAACGCTTGTAATGAGTTCAGTCTTAATTATGTTTCGGCGTTTACAGATGGAAATGGCATGAAATGAAAGGGACTTGAAGACGGTGAGAAGAGAAATAAGCGCTGAAAAGCTAAATGAGACCTAGCTACGTAGAACTGTAGGGAGCTTGGAATAGGATTATTAAAAGGGTTTTGAACGTGTTTAGGTTAGTATTTATGAAATAAGGTTTTATTTGGCAAATATTTTGACGTGACAACGTCTTATAAATTGGTTTGCCGGGTGACACTTCAAGAAACTGCGTTACGCTCCGCTCACGTTATGCGCTCACAATGAGAGCGAGTGAGAGGCACGCGTCCCTTCCACTCGGGCATGGTTAGCCCGCCTAATGGTTGTCACGTAAAACTTTCGCCCGTATACCGACTTTACAGGCAACCTATTTTTTTTTTATTATTAACCATTAGTGGCTCCTCGTGGTTTTACCTGTGTCCCCGGGGAATCTTCAATTTTCCCAGACTAAAAAGTAGCCTATGTGCTATTTGAGAATCTATCAAATTCTGTGCCAAATTTCATCGCGATCCCTTCAAAGAAAGAGTAACAAAAATTCATACTATCTGGCAAACTTCAAAATTTATAACATTAGTAGGATATACCTACATTTTATTAATATATAAAAAAACACGGTCAAAATATACCTACACTGAAACAAGAATCAATATCAGAATTTGGAATCAGTGGAATTACAGGCGGGGATTTACCTAAATTTGCTACAAAGGTACCTTTATTTTTCTTCTTGTTTGTTCAATATAATTGTACGGCTGTCTAGACCAATTAGTCTAGATCCTGAATTTTTATATGATTTTCTTACTAACCAGAAATTAGTATACAGAAAGGATTTTTGGTAATTCATCCTTAAGGACCAAAATCAGAGAATGCTAGTAATGTAATAATTATGCACATACCTGCTACAAAGACATTATTTCGCTTCCAAATAAGAAGAATTTACATACATGCACAACCCTATAAATACGTTTACCAACTTATATTAACAGCTTATTAAAAGAAAGACAACCTTAACGTACAGCTGTAAGGTTCTAATTTGATTTCCCCGGGTGTTAAAAGAAGTTGGTAAATACCCAGGGCGTTTTAAGGGAATTTGAAATTGTATTACGTACGCATGAGGAAGTTAGGTAAGTGAGTTGAGAGTTAAAATAAGTAGGAGACGAGATAAAATGGGAATAGATTTGTATATTGTATTGCTTTGGAAGCTGTTACTACTTAACCAGATTCTCAGACACTCAGATATTGTTCTGCTTAGTTTGGATGTATATAAGAAATCATCTTGGATATTTGTGTATCTTTATGGTACATAGAATAATGTGTTTTATATTAAAGCCCATAGAGGTTTAAAAGTTAATCTTTAACTGATAACATGAAATAAACTGTAAATTTTTTAGGACAATCGGGACTGTTTCAGTTTTTTATCTTTTAATAATCTTAATAGGTAACTACCACATTGTTTATGGTTATTGTTTTTGAGATATCTATTACTATAAAAGGTAAACAAGGTATAATGAGATCTGAGAAAACACCATATCACCGATTTGTAAATAGTAGAGTGTGGAATAAAAATGGTTATATTTTCTTTATTTCCTAGAGACGAATAATACGTATATAACGATAAATATTTATTTGACAAGTATGCGCAAAATGTCGCAGAAAATAGGCAGATCTCGGAAAAGACGGGGAATATTATAATAATCCTGGGGATTATTAATAAATTAATGAATTCAGATATGAAATGAGCGGACAAATCCCGACTTCGTGCTTACAAATTGATTTATTATTAAAATTAGTGTAAGAAAAGTTTTCCTTTATTTGTACACTTCGTTTTCTTAGAGCAAGCCGGTTGGTTACAGCTTTTATATGGGCATTAATTATTCTCATTTTTGAAGCTATAAGGATATATAAATGATATATATAAAAGATTTAAATTTAAAATATTATGTACTTTCATAAAAATTATTAACAAAGAAAATAGTCGCAATATTTACAAAACCTAAGTTGCTTAAAGTAGACTTGTTATACGATAGTTTGTGATAGAACATAGCGAAAGAAAATTACGAAGAGAAACTTTATCTGAATTTTGATACTTACTATATTTTTTTATTTACAATCATCTAATTATAACGGACTCTAAAAAGGGAGGACGTTTTCAATTCTAGAGTTTTTTTTTATCTGATTTTTAAGTGAAAATCATTGCTTCAGAAGTTCTATCCAAAGTAAATCATTCTTAAAATATTGTAGGTGATAGGTTAAATATACCTACCTCCTCAAATTGGCAGCTTATCCGCAAACTAACTGAAGTGAACCATTGCCTGTTCACCTAGGTTATCTTCACAGGCCAACGAACTTGTCAAAACAAGCTTTTGTTTTACATGATGAAACAAAACCTAAAAGAACATTTAAAATACAATATTTTGCTGTTGCAGTCTGATAAAAAAAATTAAAATAAATGCAAGCTATATAATGCGACACATCCAAGCTCTGCACTAGTAGCTTAAAATAAAAAAAGGTAGTATTTTCATTCAACTTTACGAAATTCGAAAAGTAGTTTCTATGATAGACTAAACAAATAAGTATGCGATAATACTCAACGCGGCATAATAGCTTCCGCTCCACGATTTTACTCTTGTTCCGGATTTTAAATTCTCCAAGGATCAAAAGAAGCCTATATGCTATTCCAAAACATATTCTATCTGTGCCAAATTTAATTCAGGTTCCTCAAATTACAACCATCTCTCCATCCACACTTTTGCATTTATAATAATAGTTGGAATTATTATATATTAAAGTAACTATAAAAAAAAATCAGGTGTCAAAATCAGTTTCAACACAAAAAAACTTCATAAGAAAACAAATACATCAAAAATCGCCATAACGTGTAAAAACAAAAACTACACTAAATCACAGTAGGGCGTAAAACTTTTGACACATTTCGGCACTTCACGCATAACTATCAAATAACGTTTTATTCTCATGTAATTTTTTCTGTAGGGAACAGTCTCCTATGAAACTACAATCTATAGGTAGACATCATTTTTCGTTTGGGCTAGACTAGAACACTTGAATGTGACCTATATGTGAATACTATTTTTAAACGGTTTTATATAGTTGTTTGCTTTTATTGGACAAGGAAAACAGGCCTTTACAAGCACATATGAATAGTCATTAATCATTAACGTTCAGAAGGATGCTTCTAAAGATATTTAATTATTAAACTAATATTACAAAGGCGAAAGTTTATACCTCTATGGTTACTTCTTCACGGCTTAACAGCTGGAGCGATTTTACGACATCCTAGATACATACCTATATATATACATAAGCTATTTTTATCACGGGAAAATTAAAGATTCCCGGCAACGCTAGTGAATCCGCGGGTCTGAAGCTAGTATGTTATAACTATAATATTCTATAACGAAATCAATATAAGTACTATCGCTGTCAAAATTAAAACCCAAGCGTCTATTGCCTGTAGAAGAAAATAATACCTATTCTGAATCAAAATTTGTCAGTTTAATATTCCATTATACCTAACCTAAATACCTACTATATTATACGGTACATTTATACTATGACCTTGAACTCGAGCCTCGCATCTCGAACTACCCTCAACTAGACAAGTTTTAAGCTCTATTGTGTCATGCATGGGATGTGAATGTGTGAAGCGACGTGCTTTCACATAAAGCTTTGTCGATTTCCAATAAAGTGGTGCCAGCTGTGTTGTAAGCCGATTGTCGGTAAGCTTTAAGCTTGAATAGCTAGTAGACAATAAAATTGCCTTCAGTAAAAATCATAAATAGGTAGTTACTACGTCCAGTGGGTTTAGGTCTTCCCGGAAGTAAATAACTTATATATCACTTAGGAATAGCTAGGAGTAGCTTTCCACTAGTGAAATATTTTTTGATTGCTTGGGTAATTTTGAAGATTAGGTACCTGTTGCATCTTGAAATAAAATTTTTAAAAGTGATGAATAACTGTACTATTTCTACTCAGCACTTACCCATATTTATTGTATGTATTTTACATAAGAATCTTTTTTGAATCATTACGAAATCATTCAATTATTACTTGCCAGATGTTTTCGAGTTTTGCGCTTAGCAACACATTTATTTTAGTACAAAAATATCGGTCCGTTATGTACCTATTATTTACATTTACAATGTAATGAATAATTGTATAACACATAATGACACATAACAAATTTGAAAACAATCTGCATAAGCAATTTAATATATTTTTATGCGGAACAAATACGAAAGCGGAATGTATGCCTAACATGCCCACGTTGCCGCTACCCTCAATTCAATTACGGGTTATTGAAAAATAAACACTCACGATAGCCTTGTTCGGAAAACAAACATGATGGAGTAAAAATGCAAAGGACAAAGGCACGTGGCGCCGTCACTAATTTAATTGAGTCGACACAACATCCCTTTAACCGGCCTTTGTATTCACTAACACAAACTTTGACAGAGCAACGGACTTCTCATGTGGTAGCGTAGTAAATGAAAGGGACAGCATATAGCTAAATCGGTTTATGTAATAGAATTGAACTCATTATATGAAGAGGAAATAAAGATTAATAAAGTAATGTGTTGACAGAACGGTTGGATTTGTGGTTCGAATCTGAACTAACATTTGTGCGCATGAATATGTCTGTTTATTGGTGTCTGGAGGTAAATATCTATATACGTACTAAAAGACCCGGCAGACTTCGCCCTGCCCGAACAGTGCCACCTACCGGGTCCAATTGTGAATCTTAACCATTCTCGAATCTCCTTAAACATACACAAAAAAAATCATCAACATCGGTCGAGCCGTTTTGGAGGAGTTCAGTAACATACACACTTACACATGAAATATATATAGAGGAGTTTAAAAGTTTCATATATCAGCTATCGGGTTACCATATCACAAGCTCTGTTTAATTTGGAATGAAATGGCAGTGTGCGAAAAATGTCTCAGGATATTTATTAACTAAATCACTGTAAATAATACTAAAAGTGTGAATAAGATGAGTGTGAGTAAGAAGAAGAGAATTCTCAAACAGTACTTATTTTAGATAGCTATCTGTTCTTTCTACAATCCCCGATTACTTACTCTCACCTCGGGTGCTAGGAAAAATGTTATTCTGATTCATATTCTGTCGGCGAAGTGGAACAAAAGAAAATAGATAGAAACGAGATACCACACCGCTGTCGTTTACACCCATCTGTAAAGTGTGTGACACACTCAGTGTCTATTGCACCATGACTAATGTGTAGCTTAAGGCAAACTAAACTTTAAATTCAAGTATCTAAAATCTAGTTTAAGTCTAGTCATATTAAATTAAAAAGTAGAATTATATTAGTTTTATTATTAAACTGTGGGATGCGAATAAAACGGATATTCTGTTATAAAAATAACAAGATATATGTATAGTATTTTTATACTAGGTACCTACTACTTACGTACTTTTATATTTAAGATGACCTTAAATATAAAAATAAATTGCTTAGGTAACAAAAACTTGGTAAATGCTTATTTTAAATATGAGAATGTCTTAGAAATGCGTAATATTTAAATGAAAAACTTTTTATTCTCTATCAATAAATAAAGACAAAACAATCAGCTCACTGTGGCAACACCCTTAAGTGGTTCATTTATTTCGAATGCTGTATAAACTCCAATTTAATAATGGAAACGGAGCGGATGCGGGCCACGGAGGCCAGCTGAGATTACATTCTGGAAAATTTGAAGTTTCCACAATGACTTTTCCTTCTTATGTTGGATAATTGGAACGGAATATCTCCACAGGTAAATATCAAAGAGGATTTTATTTCAAATAAAATGATACTCATGTATAATTTGGGTGGATTTTGTTTGTAACAGGATCATGCTTTTATTTATAGAACTAGACACCATCCCGTGTCATTAAACAAGTAGTTAAGTTTACCTAACACATATGTATAACTCATTAGGTATTTATATTATGCACATTATTTCATATATAGATATTGAAACATCATTTATCTTCAGTTGGGGCACTTACCTTATGTACTATTGTTACTATTAGGTACCTATCTATATATATGGGTACAAGGAAGATGAAATGTTTTCTTTCAATCCCTCAGAGAGACTTTCGGAATTGCCTTCGTGTATATTTTAGTGTTGAAACAAGATAAGACATGTGTTACACAGTTTTTTTTAGTAACTACTTATAGTACCTAACATCATCTTCAAGAATTCAAAGTATTTTTTTTTCCTAATGAGAAGCTATTGATGATTGAAATAATTGCAACAAAACTATTTTAAATAAGAACCTAATAAGTCAGGCTTCAATGATTGCATCGACCGCAAAGCATTATTTTAAAACACTGATTAAGTATAAATTATTAGCAACAAAAATGGTTCCTTTAAAAGCAAGAGTAAAAACGATTGTCTTTTTTTTTCGGGACACACAATGTATATAAACGCCTAAGGCATTTTCCACACGTCCCCATAGAATGCTCATCACGCTTTTTATGCGAACGACGGTTCCCTACCGCAGAGTGAAGTGAGCACGCAGCTTTATTAATAAAAAACTACGCCGGAGCACTTATCGAAATTGAACTTGTTAGTTCGCGTACATTTTCCGAGTAAACACACACATAAAAGTTACCAAAAAGTGTTGCCACTGTCAATTAATGTCGCCATTTTAGTCGCAGGTATTTTTAAAATTTGGTTTTTTTTTTCATTGACATTAGTCCGTTTACGTTATGATTATATCCATAAACCATTTTAGAACAAAAATGCGGCATTTACATAAAATAAAAGCACCATAATTAAAATTAAAAAAGACATATTGCACTCACTCAAGCTCAAGAACCATTGACGGAATATACCATACGCTTTTACTAGCTCACACATTTTTATACCATGAGCAGTAAAACATGGCAGTAAATTCAGAAGTAGGTAACGTAAATATGACACTAGCAAAACACGTACGAAAACAAACACTCACGATTTGTGCGTCAACAAAATAAAGCAAAATGTGGAAGTAAACGCTGAAAGGAAAAAGGAATTGTGCTAGCGAACCAAACTAGGTGCGTAGCACGGTTGCGGCTCGCCGACATACCTACGCTTTAAACTACTTTATGCAACATTTCTACACTTCAAAAGACATTTTCTCGTATGTGTTTTTCTATAATGAATAGTTTAACGGTTGTGTTTTGCGATCGTTTCTGTTCATTCTAGGTGGTAAGCCATTTCATCTGAATGTTATGGTATTCCCAATGGAGTACAGTATGGGGTTCTTCAAGAAGGGAGTGAAGAGATTTTTACAGAGTCGGCAACACGTGAGTAACGCCCCTAGTGTTGCAAGCGTCCATAGGCTGCGGTAACCGCTTCCCATCAGGCGGACTGTATGCCTGTTTGCCACCATTGTGGTATAAAAAAAAAATGTTGCCAGTAGGCTCAAAAGTATATAATGGGGGTTTTGTCAGCAGTGACTATGACACTCCCATAAGCGGTTTAGGTTGGTAAGACCAGCTATATTTAATCAACTTTTTTACGAGAATAAACGCAATACCATATACGGCCAACAAACTACTTGGTCTTATGATCTATTTTATTTGAATGACCTTTGACCCCCTGAGCGGACAGGGCGATAATGGGGGACCATAAAAAGACTAAATTATTGTCAAAATAATGTTAACAAATTGCCGACAGATTATCAAGGGAATTGATAAAATATTCTGGGGATGAGCACGAGCTGGGTGACGAGGGTCGGTCTTTGTCGGTATGTCGGTCTGTCCGCTTCGCTACGCAATAAGCAGACGTTTATTGTTAATTATCTTCAGCCGATGTCTCATATTTACCCTTTCGGATTTTGAATTGGGATCAGAATATATCCCTTATATTGCATGAATAAAATATTTTAACATTTTCAAATGTATAATTTGATTGAAACAATTTTTGTATTATGAAGAAGGATTGGAATATTGAGGCTCTAGGATTAGCAATAGACGACGAAGTCGTTAGGCGCTCCCCTCTTTACGCGGTGCCAACTCTAAAAATCTTTCACATAAGAATATAGGTAGGTATGTAAATGAAATAAAATTTTATTATCTAAATGTTACAATGTTCAACATGTTGTAATTCTGTCTTAGACTGTGAGTGTGAGCCACGATATCAATAAAGAAGATATCTAAAAAGTAGATTCTGAAGATACATTAAAGTTCAAAAATACAAATGTATATACTCATGTATTAAGATTCTGTCTGGCCATAGGTGAATACCACACAGTGCGGTTACCTAATCGAAATACAGGTTCTTCGGTCGAGACATATTCCGCAGTCAAACCACGCGATCAAAAATAGCGTCGCCATTTTCGGAACATCGACTAATCAGCTTACCGAGCGGCAAATCGTAAAAACGTGACGCCACCATAAATGGCAGAGAAATCCATTCAGTAAACCCCCAACAAAACAGCTCATTGTACCAAACCCACAGGATTAAAGCTATGTTTCACATTGCTAATTATGAGCAAACCTCATTGTCGTGACCAAAATTGGTGTCATTAAATTTATCACCCGAATCTAATATTGACCAATATGTGTTTAATCGGATGCAGTATAATAACATGGCCCTGGTTGACGTTAAATCCCTATTAATCCCCAGTACTATTATATATATATATATTAAATGCAAATATAACTCTGCATGTTACGCTTTCACACCTAAACGCCGATGTTTACGAAATTTAGTACATAGAGAGCTTGGGAAAGGACATATTAGGCTTTTTATCCGCAGAAAATTTAAAAACCTGAATCCAATAAAACTGCGGGGGCCTACTAGAAACAAATATTGCAGTCAGTTAAGTCCGATCAATGCAAACAGGCGGTTAGTGATCGAAATGATGGGCGCACTGAAGCACCCCAAGTTAAAGGGATTAGTGTGGCTAACCTAATTACGCGGTAGTCGCAGTCCAAAACGAGTGGGAGCTGGCCTTGTGTAAAAATTGTTTCAGTTAATTACTAGCTTTATGGGAGGGCCTCGTAACGCGGATTAATTGATCACCGAGGGTGACTTTCATGATGCCAGTTTCCTGGTATTTATATAGAGCTGATATTAAATTAGACTACCCTTATATTTTCTTAGGAAATTGGGGGGGATTTGTTCTGAATGTTATCTAGTGTGTTAAATAAAGTATGATTGAAGAATTTAGATAATTTAATGAGATTCTATGATATATAGGGCCCACAAGATTACTTCTTATTTTTCATTTTAAGCTTATAATGGCTTATATGGCCAGCCTACATAAACGAGTTCAAGTTAATGTTTAAGGTAAGGTAATATTTTCCTTCACATCTGTAAAGCCAATAAGTATCATAAAAAGAACCTTAATTTAAAAGAAATTAAATATTTTCTATCAATAAATTTAAATCGGTGTTAAGATCTGTGTAAATAAATAAAAAGTAACAATACCTAAAAAATTTAACGTATTTAATATAGGTTTAGGTATATCGATAAAAAATATTAACATACCAACTTATTTACCGTAACTGAGGGCTTACTCCCGAAAACGATTCGAATTTGATTTTGTTTTGATTTCAATTTGAACTCCTATTGGTTAATCCCGAACCAAAAAATTTCCTGAAAAAGTACCTTTTTACTGATCGTGTATTTTGACGTTTAAAGTCGTTCCCGCCATTCGATTCACAAATGTCTTTTAATGGCAGGAGTACGGACTTTTCGATTCGGTTTCGGTTGTAACGAAATTCTTGATCGAAGTTAGTTCCAAAAAGTGTCACCGCACGATTGTGCGCTAGAATCGCTATCAAAAATGTATGAAATGACATTTATTCGATTAGAACTCGTTTCTCGAAAGCGTCGGGAGTAAGCCCTCTGAGCATCATTAAAAGTCAAATATATTATATTTTCTAAACTCTAATAATCGCTCCAAGCTAGTGACATCTAGTGAAGAAAAACTGAAACGTCGGAAAATTCACGGAAAACTACGAAGCCTTTGTATACAAAAGTTGCAATAAGTTCACCATTTCCTACATAGATGGCGTTGTCAAACAATCTCTGAAATTATGCAGTCGAACCTGTGCGGTTTCAGTAGCGACCACCTACTCTGTGTCTGAATAAATGCTTTAAACCGTATTTTATATTCACACCCATAATTAGGTTTTGATACAACCCTATCATTTTACCTCGCAGATAGTTTTTAAGATTTTATTAATACTTATAGAATAAGTATCGCCGCAAACAAATGTAAATAATTTCGCGGAAACCTAACGTAGCATTGCGAGAAAATTAGCGCTAAAAATGAATAAGGAGAATTCACAACTTCGTTTTTCACTGTCTTACGTAGGGGCGTAGATGAAACAGCATGATTGCATTCAGAATTCTCATCGCTTGATAGAAGGTTAACGAATGTCTGAAGATATAGGACTAGTTTTTTTAATATTTTCATTATCTATCGACAGTTCTAGGCGGAGGCACGTCTTCGAGATGACGCAATACGTGTTTATTATATTGTGTGCTATTTCCATCGTATCTTTTACAGGTATGAATTCATATTTATAACTAATAACTAACACAGTAATTTACTTTGAGTTTTTACTTTCGGTTATCTGTACATACATAATTACTTTTGACAGAGCCAACTCTTAAATAAAAAAAAAAAGTTTCAGTAGATACTACCTACAGTTAAACATTATTTTTATGAATGAAAATGAAATATTTATTAACTATTACTTACTAAAACAGAATCGCTGTAAATACATCACAATAGGTATTCTATTAAAACAACTAGCTTCCGCCTCGCGGTTTCACCCGCCGGTTTCCATAGGATTAATGTATAGTGTATAACACTCACAAATAACGTAGCTTTTAATTGGTGAAAGAATTATTCAGTCGAGTAGTTTCGTAGCCTATTCATAACAAACAAAAAATCAAATTATTCCTTTTTTTAATATTATTGTCTAGTAATGATTTGCTAACAAATGATATTTTCATTCTTTTATTGTTGATTTTGTATGCGACAGACGTAAGATATGATACCTTTTTCTATAAAGATAGGTATCCATTAACTGGTTTGATTTGTACTAACAAAACAATCGATGAGAAGAGTGTCCTTTGATATCACCTTAGTTTACTTTTGTTTATTTTGCACGTTATTGATTAGGTATGCTAATTTTCGATGTTTTCAGCTACCTTGAAATGCGGCCCCAGCGAGGTGGTAGACGACTGCCCATCAGATTGTGCATCTCGCTTCTGTCCCAAAAGTGAACACGAAGTAAGGAAGTGCACCACTCCAGCAGTCTGTCCCGAACCAGCGTGCACCTGTGGCTTCTACCAACTTCGAGCTGATAATGGAACCTGTATACCAATTAGAAGCTGTCGTAAGTAACATTTCTCTTGTTTTACATATCTGGACAAATATTTGGAAGCATAAACATGTAAGTATGTTTTTTTAGGAAGTATTTAAACATTATCAGCGATCTGGTTACGTTATTACAATGCTAAGTTTGGATTTAGATTGCCTACGTGTGAATCTCCCAGGATATTTATTGTTTGTACCGAGGAAATAAAAGTTGAACAGTGATTTCTAAGGCAAATAATGATAACTTACTAAAATGTACATACCTAAACCACATAGAAAAAAAATAGAAAGATAGCTGTTCAATATTTACCAAGGGTTTTTTCTTAGATGTGTTATTAAATAACAAGATAAGAACTTATCATACATGCCAATGTCAATTCTATTAAAATAAACCTTCTTAGGGACTAATAAAACTGTAAACCTTGCATATACTTCCGGGGTTTTTTTATAAATCCCGTGCTTTCCTATATTTTAAATCCATGCGAGGAAAGAATATAATATGTAATAGATATGTATGTATTTAGTTGGTAAGCCTATAAATAAAATATTTAAAGCAAATGTGCCAATTTGTAATTGTTTTTTTTTTCTATTTTCCAGCCAGTTTTGCCTGTAGTAAAAAAAACGAAGAGTACGTGGCGTGTCCAGCTTTTTGTCCTACTGACGACTGCTCCCAAGCGTCACCCAGCGGCAAATGTCCATATTATGGGTTCATATTAATAGCAGTACAGTGCAACCCCACATGTAGATGTATCAAGGGTTACTGGAGGAAGAATGGTCATTGTGTACCTTATAGTGAATGTTGTAAGTATCTAAAGATTAGCTAGGCTTTCGAGTGACGATGATCCTGATCATAATTCTTAAACAATACACCTTCACAAGTTAAATAATTATGTCACACTGTAACATGAATAATAAAATACTACATAAGTACTAGATACTGAAAAATTGTTGTACACGATATCCAAAACACGCTTTCTCTTTTCAACAAATCTCCAGTGCACAAGGATGTATGAATTTGTTTCATACTATAAGGTTGAGAGCCCTCAGCGTTCACCTATTGCCCGCGTAAAGGTGTAACAGCCATCAGAGGCAACACCTTCAAGACCCTTCCAAAAAAAATGTTTCATACTTACTTTACTTATGTATTTAAAAAAAACGAATTTAAAAAAATATATTATTAGGTTTTAGCCTCTAATGGCTTTTGCAGCCTTACGCGGACAACTCGGTGACCGCAGAGGGTTCTCAACTGAAACAAATTTCAGCAACTCGGGAGATTTCCATGAACCATATGTATTTATAATATAATGAAGAATAATGTATTTAATTCAGTATTATTATCAAAGCATCTGCTTTTCTGTGACACCAATTTCAATAAAACAAAAGAATGTGGCGATTAATACACACCTACTTACAAGACAATTCGTTTCACATTTTTAATAAAACTTCCTACAACCACAAGTAGGTATTTGCAGTAATGTCTCATCATATTAAGGACGCATTATAATTTGGTAGGTATTTTATATTATAAAAACATAGGGAAAGGGACAGCAGCTATAAAACTGTTGTTTCTCTACGTGCGAAATACCAACATGTAGAGTAAAAAACTAAGTCTATGGAAATAAAACTAGGTTTTTTGTTATATTTTGAAATATTTAATTCGTAAATTTATTTTATTATATGCTGAAGAATTGCGTAAGCTATTTTTTTTATATACCTACAATACAACCTCATTAATATAATTAGTTGATTAATACGTTAAACCTACCGCAGTTTCAGCAGCTGAAGACAGAATTATTTTAGCATTATTTCCGTTAAGTTAAAAACCACACCAAAACCACACACCCATGCACAATAATGAATCTATCATGTGTAGGTATATTAATTAAGAAATGTGATTGTTTCAGCTAAAAAAGACTAGTGACTGGAAATTGCGATCAACCGGTAAAAAATCACAAATCAACCATCAACTCATTCTTTTGATTAACTAATAATTTATTTATTTCAGAACTTCATCGAACCAAGCGTCAATTAAGAGGATTAATGATGAATTAATATGATTACTAATTTTATGAAATTAAGGAAGTTAAAATAAGATTTAGGTACATAAGCTGGAAAATGAGTTTCTTTAACACAAAATATTAATAAAAAGCATAATATTTTTATTGAAGAATTTTGATTATATACTTGTTTAAATCTGCTATGTATTTGAACTGACTGACAGTTCATCTACTTCTAGATCCTTCTATTGTGGTAGTGAGGGAAATTTGCAATTCACGGTAGGTAGGTATATAGATTTCGCTTAAGCGGACATCCAGCCCTAGACATGTTATAAGTACATGAATATTGAAGACTAACCAAAATATATTGGTAAAGTGCACGAGAAAGCCAGTTTTATCGCAAAAAACGACATTTAAATTTTCGTGATGTTTGCACATTTTTATGTACGTACACCTTGAAAGTAGATAATATTTCAATTAACAAAATTACAATCACGTTTTGAAAATTATCTGTATTTCAATTTTATATTTCGTACATTTTTTAATTTGATGCCGCTATAGTAGGTACCTAAGTGCAAAATAAATCGTCCTCTTGAATTATTTTTTATATTTTTGTCGTCATGGAATCTGGATAAAATTTGGCACAGAGATAAAATATGTTCTGGTATAGATCATAGGCTATAACTACCTAGGGAAATTGAAAAATTCCTCAGGAACCCGGATGATACCGCGGGGAGCCACGAGTTAATCATGAATCTAAAATTATTAATTCTTAGATTATACCTATAAAAAAATAATTCCTATTTCCCTTGGTCACAGCATCACGCGTGAACGGCTGAACCGATTTAGATATTTCTTTTTTTGTTGTGTCTGTTATCAGGAGGATAAAAAATTAAGTTTTAGTAGATCATCAGGGAGTGCGTGTGTAACCGCGGGGCAATAGCTAGTGTTATATGCTATTACAGAATAAACATCCATGTAAAATATTCTATATTGGACGTTATTCATAATATATTGTTTTTATTGTTTGATCAGCTGATGGAAATAAAAAGCAAATGCATAAAGAACTATCTACCTAATAATATATAGGTACTAGTTATATGACTAGGGTTACATAACTATAGATATTCATTGTAAAGCCTATCCAGAAAAATAAATATGAGGGCGCCACTTGTAGAATGTATGACTGTTCCTAAAATACTTACTTGTAATATTTTAGTTCCAAATTCTGCTGTAACATGGCGATGCTATACATATTTTTGGTCGGGTATTAAGACAAATTGGGTACATCTTATAAATATGTTATATTCGTAAGATAATTTTTTTTAGTATACTTCAAAACACTATCAAAATAAATCATTATTACCTAAACTTCTTACTTTATTTAACAACCATCACACCTCTTCCTCCATTAAAAATAAATCGGGTTATTTAAAAAACCATAAAATTTTGAAATGTATTGACATATAGGTATTTATTCAAATAGGCCTTCATAGGCACTCGTGAACTATCGATCTGAAGGTGATTTATTAAAGAACATTTAATAAGACTTGGGTGCCAAATTAAAGTCCATAGATATAATTTGTTTTTCCTGAGAAATATCAATGACATACAAACTCTAAAAACGTAAGGTAAGTACGCAAAAGCGAGTGAAAATTACCACTTAAGAAAACCTATATACATTATCCACACTTACACTTGTTTAAACAAGTGTACAATATATAATATAAAACGTAATAAAACTAGATATAAAGTTAGTTAATTTCTATGTAAGAACCCAGTCGATATAAGAGCGCGTTATGGCGCGGTTCATTTTCCTTATAGCTTTGGCTAACTTTGTGTTACTTGTGTCTTGTACAGGTAGGTGGATTTTATAATTTTAGAATCAGGTTGCCATGGATACGCTAAAACAAATACTGATAGTATTACTCTAAAAATCAGCGACATCTGTTAGATTTAAGAACGTGCCGGCGAGGCTCTTTGTAGATACATAATATATAAAGTCTATAATAATATTATTTTGTGATTTTGTAAGGTTGTATGGAGTCATCTCAGAATCTAACATAACATATCCTGTATTGTTTAGATTTTAAAGACAATGAGAAAAAAATAGCTGGTTTATGTAATTCCCCCACCTACAGATACGTTAACAAAAACTTCGTACTATTTAGGTAATTATCTCTAACCGGTAGTAACCAAGAAGGTTTGTTTGTATTAAAACCTATCGGCGTACCAGGCGCTCCAAAGAAAATCGTATAACAATTAAAGATAGGTATATGTCTCGTAATATACTGTTTGTCTCACTCGCCCTCGCTTAGAACCATTTCATTTCAATACCTAATGTTTATAACTTTGTTAAGTAGTTCTCTTTTTAACACAAAATCAATTCAGGTAAATCATAGTTAAGGGGGCTCAAATCCACTTTTAATCCTGACATAGGTTGTCATGAGATTAATTATCTTAATTAATAATTAATGATGTATGTAGGTAATGCTTGCTTTTATTATTTAGGTATATTTATCAATGCAAAAGTGCGTTTTCACCACAGTTTCACCCATGTTTCAAAGACATCTTAAAATTTAGAACACATTATACTATTCCAAGTTTCGTCTAAAACCTTTCAGCCGTTATTGCGTGAAAGACTAACAAACATATACACCTACATGTATCGGTATATTTTTGTTAAATGCTATGCAACTCATAGAATGTGTTCATAAAGAAATGAACAGTATCTAGTATAGAAGTAAATGAATCATCAATCTAACCTACCTTTGAGTTTATCTAATAAATGACGACTGGTTTTTGTAAAAACCAGTATATGTAAGAGTCAATCATTATTATTCACTAATTGACTTACATTTATATGAACTATTGGTTGCAGACATAGTAACGGTTATAAAGAAACTAGATAAGGTATCAATAGATATTTTACCTCAGGAAATATGCGGTAATGACTAAAATTTTATATTTGTAGAAAAGAGAATACATAGAATAATTATTCAAAATAACACTATTTTACCCGACTCTCTTCGAACGATTATGGCTAATATAATTAGATAATTAGAATCCTGTTCATATCATATGACAATGGGGAACTAAAATAAAAATGCATACTACCTTTTTCAGGAACATCTAAAACCGACGCAAACTCCGGCTTATCAGAGACAGAAACATCATCAAATTCAAAATCATACTCATCATCAAACGACTCATCTGACATACCCACAAATGACGATTCTAATGAAGAAGTAACTTCTGAAACTGAAGTAGAAGATATTGACGAAAACAATGATGAAGTTGACGAGACAAATGATGAAGTTGCTAATTCTGACGAAGTAGTTGAGAAATCAGAAGAAGCTATAGATGATTCTGACGAAGTAGTTGAGACATCAAAGGAAGCTGTAGATAATTCTGACGATGAAGTTGACAATTCTGACGATGTAGTTGAAAATTCTGACGAAGAAGTTGACAGTAGCTCTGGGTCTGATGATGACAGTGGTGATAATGGTGATGAGAGTAAGTTACCAAATCTGTTTTACCACACGAAATCAGATACAAAAAATATGACATTTACAGACATAGAAAACGTAAATAAAATAAATTACATGTAACATTAAAAACAGTATAGACACTAGGTATATTAATGGTTATTGTCAATTCAGATATGTACTTGAAAGTATTTTAACACATGTTATTTGACAAAATGTCGATATATTTTTTGCCAATTAGACTTTACTAGCACAATAAAATAAGTTAATGTTTTATTGTCTTCACGAATCACGATCAATGATCTCATACCTACATAATACCATATACATACCTACACACGTACGCATCTATACATAATATATCTTATTCCTTTTTACTTCACTCATAACATTTTTTCTTTTTAAATTGTATCTTTGTATGTTGTGGTCTTTTATAATGTAGTGCAGAGTAAAAAAAACACATTTTTTATATACCTACTTATCGAAAATTTTTATACATACATTCAACTAGGTAACATGAAATTAATAGTAAGTTACGTGTTAACATATGTATAATACGATTAGCGTCATGTAAGATACAATATTTAAACAACTGAATCGACATCAAACCCAATGTTTGTCAACCGTAATTCATTAACGAAATATATAATAGCCATAACTAATTTCAATAGTAATTTTATTATTTGCAACACCAATGTTATGTACATGTCTTGTTGCTTACTTCTTTTATTACATATTTTACTTTATCGATATAAATCAATACTCAAGACAAAGGAAAACAAAAGCCTAAATAACAAAAGAACTCACAACGTACACTAAACACCACGACAAAAACAAAAAAAATACAAAACGTACTTAATTTGACATAAAAAAAAATTCTATTCACAGATGAACCTGCACCTACTTGTGGTGATAATGAAATCTTAGATGAATGTCCAGTCGATTGTCCGTCTGACTATTGTCCTAAGTGTGAAAATGAGCCACAATCTTGCCCCAGACCGACGCCCTGTCCAAAATCAGAGTGCAAGTGCAGCTTCAACTATCGACGAGCTGAAAATGGAACCTGTATACCGACTGAAAGTTGTCGTAAGTGTCGAATTAACCTTCAATCATTGCCATTAGAGGACAAAACTAGTCCCTTTTATCAATATAATTTCTACCTCCTTTCTCGATATGAAACTGGGTATAGGTTCATAGAAAGTAGCTAATAGTCTGCAAACGGCTAAACAGATTTTCTTAAATCATAGCCAAGAACAATGTCGATCAAGTTAGGTACTTACAAATAATTGGTCCATCTGTTTGGAAGCTACGATCTAGCATCGTATACAATCTAACCTCACCTATATCTACTTGTTTCATGTCAAAAAGGTGGAAAATTTACAATAGAATACTTACGCGCAGTTTTTGTTCTTTCGATGGGCACGTAATCAACTTTACTTTTAGATAATATGTATGTATGTTTATGTCTACAACAGCTCCATTCAAATGCAGTGGTGAAAACGAAGAGTATAATGCATGCCCACCGCTCTGCCCTACTGACAGTTGCAGCCAGGCCTCACCAACAGGCCGTTGCCCCATCATAGGACGGATTGGCATAAGATTGCAATGTATACCTAAATGTCGCTGCATTAAAGGCTATTGGAGAAAGGACAGAAAATGTGTGCCTTATGAGGAATGTCGTAAGTATTGTTTTATTATCTGCACCGCTATAAATGTGTATATGTAGATATACATATTACACTAAAATCCGGTGAAAATTCATATCAGTTTAATTGTGTTTAGGCCACCAACATTCAAAGTTCTAAATTTATATTATAAATAGTATTAAAAAGGTATGAATAGTGATACCTCTCTATCGAGCTATCAGACAAAATTTAATGCATTGAATGATGAAATTTCATCTGAAACATTTAAACAGTCAATGACGAATATTTACTATACTATTGTTTAAGCTGTATTTTTATGCCTGCTTTATTGGGTACGAGAACTAGAATCATCAAATCTAAGAAAAGCTGTACGACAAGTGCAAATATTCATTTCCAATTTTAGCTGGAAGTTGTCCAGCAAATGAAGTATATTCTGAATGCAAAAATGGTTTACGTCGCCCACTGAACTGCTCGCAAGCGGATCAAGTAAACACTTGTTTGGAAAAACGCAAAGGCCCCTGCGAGAAAGGTTGCGTTTGTAAAAAGAAATATTTACGAGGCTACAATGGTACGTGTGTACCGCAAGATGAATGCGAAAGTACAAAATGTGAGTACTAAAACATAAACGTTTATTACACACCAAGCTGCAGGTCTTGGCAGTGAAATCTAGTTAATGTGGCGATCACAATAGACCTAGAATGGTCGCAGTGATACAAGCTCTGAGAAGACTTGAAATAGCCGCTTAATCCAAATAATAATAATAATTATATAATAATAATTATTATTATTATTACACACCACTCTAAGTACCTTCAATACATACATAGTGCTCTTCCAAAACGCACTTCTTCTACCCCTTAGTATTCTATATGTTCTCGCTTCCTTCGATCTTGGAAATCGAGTAAGAGGGATCTTACTCGATTTCCATGATATTTTGTTTCAAAGGTTGTCTGTTTTTAGTTTTTGTGTGTACTTATTCTGTTATAATATATAAAGTAATCTTAATATTCTGGAACTCACCACCAGGCTTACTTGGAGATGACAGACAAATTAAGCGTCACAGAAATAATAACCACGGTATTAAAATAAGCTCGGTTTTATTTCATTTCAGTAACATGTCCACCTAATGAAAAAGAAGATGACTGTGCTAATGCAATATGCCGTGCACAAAAATGTTCCCAAAAAGGCAACCCGGTCGCGTGTCCAGGAGTATCGGAGTGTATCAGAGATTGCGTGTGTGAAGAAAACTTTCTGAGAGCTGAGAACGGCACCTGTATACCTGAAGATCAGTGCCCACAGCGTAAGTAATAAACTACTGTTAGTCTAGGAACTCTATAAATATTTCTAGGAAAACGAGTACGTTCAAAAAATGTCCTGTGTTGATTCCAAAGTCAGTACAGTTTTATAACTTTTTTTATGTTCTATTTCCTTATATACTATCTTTTATGTCATAATAATCTGTATCCTCACGCTCGCGCTCCAAAAGGATCGACCTTCGGGCTGTCCAATCAAAAAGAAAATAAAAATGTCTCCGATCCATTTATTGATTTACTAGTTGATCCGCACAATTTCGTTATCGCCACTGGTCCTTTTTTGCAACATTTCTGATTGATGCACCGCTCCAATTCGTCGTAGCGTTACGATATATACCTAACACTGAAATATTTTTTTAAATCGGACCAGTATTTCATGAGATTAGCGCGTTCAAACAAACTCTTCAGCTATATATATTATTATAGATATTGCTTGTATTTTTTCAGCCGTATGTACTGACAGTGAAGTGGTCGACAACTGTCCTGCAGACTGTCCCTCTGATTACTGTCCAAAGAATGAAGCTGAAGACCTTACCTGCATCACCCCGGATGAATGTCCACCACCGTCCTGCAAATGTAGGTTCAATTATCGAAAAGTTGACAACGGAACTTGTGTACCTACTAGAGAATGCCGTAAGTACTTTTTATATAGTAATAACTTCTGCACGGTACCTACGTTACCGAGGCACTTTCTCGGGATAAAAAGTACACTGATATAAGTGAAATAAGTATGTTTATGGAAAATAATGTTATAAATACAGACAGCCCGGTTGGCTTTGTGGTTAGTGACCCTGACTCTCAAGCCGCGGGTCGTGGGTTCGAATCCCACCCAGGACAAACATTTGTATGCATGAATATGTCTGTTTGTCCTGTGTCTGGATGTAAATATCTATATAAGTATGTATTTAAAACTTAGTATATGTAGTATATCAGCTATCTGGTTACCATATCACAAGCTCTGCTTAGTTTGGAATCAGATTGGCCGTGTGTGGAAAATGTCCCAGGATATTTAATTAATTTAAATATGGATATACTACTGAACTACTTATATTTAGCAGTTAATGAAGGAAAATCCTATCGTTATATTACAGCTCCCTTCGATTGCAGTGGTCCAAACGAAGAGTTTGACCCATGCCCCCCACTGTGTCCGTCTGACGACTGCAGTCAAGCCTCTCCCGATGGTCAGTGCCACAGGATTGGTAGAATAGGTATTGTTCTGCCGTGCAACCCAAAATGTCGATGCATCAAAAATTATTGGAGAAAAAATGGCGTATGTGTCCCTTACGAAGAGTGTCGTGAGTTATCAATGATTTATATATATATACGTAACATTAGTTTTGTACCTGTCGATTTGAGGTATTCTGATAAACACTTACTTTTGATATTTCTTAGGCAAGAACTTTTTTTCAAACCGATTTATATAATTAATAAAAAATCCTGAAAAATCTGCAGAAAAGTCGATTAGGGTGACAGGGACCCATACTTATTAGCATGTTTTTGCAAAAACTTATATTGCATCTACCTAGCGGTTACGGGTAACAATCGTTGATTAGGTGCATCGTATACTATTAATTAATTATAATTAAGTCCTGCCTAATCAAATAATTGTCAATACAATATTTTATTTTGAATACCTATGCTGGGGATAAATAAATGTTATTTTATTTATAATACGATAGCTTGTTAAATTCTTATAAAAGTTTCAGAATCGTGCCCTCCAAATGAAGTATATTCAAAATGCATCGGTAATGAATGCCGAGCATTAAATTGCTCACAGAAAAATGATGATATCCTATGCAAGGCAGACGATAATGGACCATGTGAAACTGGGTGTATCTGCCAAGAAGGCTACTTGAGAGCGGAAAACGGCACTTGTGTTGAAAAAGATCAATGCGAAGAGACGCGTGAGTTTAATCATTTAGTTTTTGTAAAGGTTCGTTCTAAATCACACTAATATTATAAAGGCGAAAGTTTGTGAGTGTGTGTTTGTTACTTCTTCACGTCTGAACGGCTGGAGGTCTTTAAATAAAAATTGGATCGGAGTTAGCTGACACCCTGGATTAATATATAGGCAACTTTTATCCCGGGAAAATATTACATTGATGCTCCGCTCCTATTGTCTGTAGCTTAATGATATAACCCATGGGCTTCCTCAATAAATTGACTATTTGATACTGATTATTTTTTCACAAATCGGACCAGGATTCCTGAGATTTGTCTGTTCAAGAAAACAAACAAAAAAGTCTTCAGCTTTATGTATTAGTATAGAAGTATAGACTTTCCAAAGTATTTCTTTTATCCACCATTATTATTATCCTGCAGCTGTATGTAGTGATTATGAAGTGGTTGACAAGTGTCCGGTGGATTGTCCATCTGATTATTGTCCCAAGAGCGACGGCGAGAATCAAACCTGCGTCAAACCGGCCGTCTGTCCGCCCCCGGCCTGCAAGTGCGGATTCAACTTACGACGAGCGGAAAATGGAACCTGCATACCTACTTTAGACTGCCGTAAGTAATTTTAAATTATAGATTCACCCCGCGTTCCGGGGACCCTTATACTTAATAAAATATTACAAGCACATCGTTAGGAATAGTCATGCGTTCTACAAGTGGCGCCCTCGTTAGACAGCTTCTATTTTTCTGGACAGGGTTTAAGATATACCTGCGATTCGCAGGTTAGTCATGTTTCTCTTAAAGCCGGGTCCAGACGAGTGTAACGTGTTATGTAAGATTACGTGTAATTTAGCATCAACAGTGTGGACGGCACACGAACTCAAAGCGAATTGTGAACGCGAAAATATTTCAAAAACTGCGAGCGTCTTTGTGTTCGCGCGAAAAACCGACAGCCGATGGATCAACCCCGAGCGCCGCGCGAGCGTTACATGTAATGCTCGTAGTGCCGTCCACACGTAGAATTCGTGTTACATAAGAACTCGTTCCCACTATGTCGTGTGTCGGATTCCGATTTTAATCGGGTATCGGCGCCTCTGTTCACACTAGTCGGCTGTCGGCCACGACCGCAGCTGGTGCTAGTTAGTTAGTTAGGTGCTAGTTTAGTTGGATTCTTGTACACGATGGACGTCGACGAAGCTTTTGTTGGGATGTATTATTTGCGAAGGAAACGAAAGACAGCTAAAAATAGAAGATATTGGGTGCACCCAATTCTGAGGGAAAGATTTACTTTGGGAATATTTCAGAACTTAATAACTGAACTAAGAAGTGACGACGTTAAGTTTTTCAATTATTTTAGAATGTCAATAACTACATTCAACGATCTATTGTCTCGTATATCAGGGAGCATAAACTATCAAAATACAACGGCACAGGGGGTGCGGCGCGGGCGGGGTCGGCCCGACATCCGGCAAATGTGAACAGTGCCATATGCGATCATATGCGAGCGTTGATCCGACACGATTTTTTTCCGGACGGGAGGGCTGACAAAACACACGATAATTTTTGTCGGATACGACACAAAATCGTTGTCCGACGAGTGTGAATAGCTTCATATAAAATATTCTGCCGCTACGACACACGATAAAAAATCGTCCCGATAGACGACATAGTGGGAACGAGCTCTTACACGGTGGATTACATTACACGTTACACTCGTCTGGACCCGGCTTTAGAGTTTGTTGTCCAACCTTGATATAATCATTACACCATTAAACTCTTCTTAGGTATCCCTTTAGCTAGGGTAACACAATGTACCTAACATGTATAACCAATTCATTTAAAAATGAACTTTAATCATTTAACAACAAGGCATTAATATATTTTCAGGAAATAAGTGTCCGGCAAATGAGGAATATTCTGAATGCATCAGCGAGGTAGGACGAGGCTTAAATTGTTCTCAGATAAATGAGTCTGGACCTTACTCGAAGAAACGTAAAGGTCCTTGTGAAAAGGGATGCGTCTGCCAAGAAAACTATTTGAGAGATGAGACTGGTGCTTGTGTGCCTAAGGACGACTGTATAAAACGTAAGTAGCTTTAATTGCAGATGAATTGGATTCGATTGCTTATCTCTAACCTTTATATAACTTAAATACTGATGTATAAATCACAAATCACAACTACCTACAAATAATAATCACCTACTAATTAATCTCGTGTCAATAAACTCCTACTCTTTATTTCATTTTTTGAAACTGCTTTCTCCCAACATGACATTACCAAATAATTATAATATTTTTATTAAGTACCTATATTTATTATGGGAATATCTACAGTAGTTCCAATACTTAATAAATTTCATAATTTGTTATCTCATATACAGTTCAATGTGGAGACAACGAAGTAGAAGCGAAATGTCCAGCTGACTGTCCCTCCGATAAATGTCCAACGAGCAATGACCAGGATCAAACCTGCGTCTCACCGGAAGTGTGTCCAGCACCGGTCTGCAAGTGCAGTTTTAACCACCGACGAGCTGAAAACGGAACATGTATACCTACAAAAGAATGTCGTAAGTATTGGAAAAAGAACCTTGCCATATAGCAGAAAAAAATAATAATCAAGTATTATTTACCCCGGAATAAAATAAGTATATTCAGAACATTATCTATCGGTGTGCCAAGTTTCTCATTCTCAATTAAGAATTACAAACTAACTACAACAACATACGACTTATTCCGGCACGCACTTACACCAAAAAAACATGTCCTACAAAATGTTAATCAGAACTCTGGCAAAATAGTCAAGATACGTCATAAGTCACGTATACGTCAACAAGCCACACTCTGATCCAGTTTTTTCCATCCATCAGCCCCATTCGACTGCAGTGGTCGTCCAAACGAAGAGTACGACCCCTGTCCACCACTTTGCCCATCTGACAGCTGCGACCAGGCTTCCCCAGACGGCGTATGCCCTCCATTGTTTGGGAATATCTTGATCACTCTTCCATGTGAGCCGAAATGTCGGTGCATCAAGAATTACTGGAGAAAAGATGGAGTTTGCGTCCCTTATGGAGATTGTCGTTTGTATATTTTTATTTTACCTTTGACGATTATCATTTATCATCTTGCATGAGTAGAGTGGTGTAATAAATATATTTGATGTTATTGAAAAAGGCACAGACTCAGGTATATATATTATGATGATCTAACAGAGCGGGCAAAATGATAAATTCCTACCTATCCTAATATTTTATCAACTTTTCAGCTAATGTGTGTCCTGCTAACGAAGTATACTCCGACTGCATTAATGCGACCTGCAAACGTTTGAACTGCACCCAAGAAGTAGACTCCAAAAACTGCAACCCTGACGCTCCTTGTGAGAAAGGATGTGTATGTCAAGATAACTATTTACGAGCTGAGAATGGCACCTGCATACCGGAAGACCAATGCGAGAAGCCTAAACGTAAGTAAAGCATAATGTAGTAGATAGGTTATTTAATCATTGGGTGAATTTCCGAGATATGCAAATAACTGGGGTGTTACAGGAACTGCCTAATATTTTATTCTCAATTATGACGAAAATTTCAAGACCAATAAAAGACCATTCTCGAGTATTGAGCTTAGCAACACATTTAGTTATTATTTATTTTGTATCCATATCAAAATACACAAAATAAATTAACCTTTTTCTATATAATATGGCACTGAGATACAGCATTATCTGACATTGGTGTACTTTTCTTATATTCACCGTAATTCTGTAGTGAATAGGTACTTGTATACTCTTGATGAATTCTTCTCATTAAACCTACTAAAACCTATAATGATACAATGTTACTGTAAAATTTTGTTCTCAATCTCAAATCTCAAGTAAAAAAAAATATTCTCGTAAATTACAGCTGTATGCAGTGATGATGAAGTGTTAAACGAATGTCCATCTGATTGTCCGTCTGATTACTGCCCCAAGAGTGAGTCTGATGAGAATAAGATCTGCACCAAACCGAAGACCTGTCCCCCAGCGGTCTGCAAGTGTAGGTTCAACTTCAGACGAGCTGAAAATGGAACTTGCATACCAACCAGGAGTTGTCGTAAGTATCTACCTAGTTTGGACTTTTAATTTAACTAAAAGTGTTATACTTATTTTATTACAAAATACAAAAAGCTATAGGTAAGTTTACAAACTCTGATATAGAACAGGAAGTTTAGCATCGCGATCGGCTTAATCATATATAGTCAATGTAACCAAAATTGTATAAATATGGTATTAAATGTGAAAATTGGCCTGGTAACTACCTACTCGTCAGTTTAGCATTCAGGAAAACTCAGTTAAAATGTGGAAATTACGGGAACTACCTACTAGTCGCATCGGCATTTAGGAAAGCTTAGTTTCTGTTTGCACCAAGCTAATAAATAATTGTCTAACAAACAAAATTTTTTGACGTGACAACGTCTTATAAATTGGTTTGCCGGGTGACACTTCAAGAAACTGCGTTACGCTCCGCTCACGTAACGTGACGTTATGTTTTAAATTGTTACTATTATTTCATCCTTCTTCCTACTATACGAATGAATATTCACATTAAAATTATTTTACCACTCAAAGTCGTTGTCACGTAAAACTTTCGCCCGTATACCGACTTTACAGGCAACGAATTTTTTCAATAAATTTATGCCTCTAACACATTTTATATTTTAATTAATTTTTTTTCCTTTGTAACATACATACATACAAGTAGGTTACATACGTAAGTTATTTTTTTATAGCACCCTTCGACTGTACTCGCCCAAATGAAAGGTACGATCCGTGCCCGGCTCTGTGTCCCAGTGAAAACTGTAGTCAGGCCAAACTGCATGGCCGTTGTCCATTTTCAATTAAAATAATCCTGCATTGCAAACCGAAATGTCGGTGCATCAAAGACCACCATAGGCGTGATGGGATATGTGTACCCTACGGAGAATGCCGTAAGTACCAATAGCTAATATTTTAGTAAAATAGATGGTACTAAAGATGTACCAAGGTTAAACAGTATGGGTTATATAGACTAGAAACTTGAAATGAGACAGTAAGGGCATCTTCAATAACCCGAAATAAAAAGTAGCCTACGCGCTATTCCAGAACATATTTTTTTAACTCTGTGCCAAATTCTATCCTTCAGCTGCTCTGTCGTGAAATAGTTACAAACATCCAAACATCCTTCGTCCAACTGTAACTAAAACTAAATATTTCCCCTATGATTTTCTATGAATATCAAGGGACATTTGAATAACGTGAGCAATGCTCTAATGATGTGCATTAGATTTCATTCTTTCTTAAATGATATACTTAGAGAACTAAATGACCCTAATTTTCCAGCTGGCATTTGTCCAATCAATGAGGAGTACTCAGAATGCATTAACAAAATCAAACGCCCACTGAACTGTTCGCAAACTGAAGATACATATAAAACTGAGAACAATGATCCTTGTGAGACAGGATGCATATGCAAGGAGAACTATTTAAGAAACGATAACGGCACTTGTGTACCGAAGAAGGAATGCACCACCGTTTGTAAGTTTCATCACCAAATAAAAAAAAAACTATTCCAGATTGTTTTGTCAAATTCTGACTACAATTTTGTAGGTATAATGATTGTCTAAACTAAAGTTTTATATACCTAGAAGTGATTAAAGTAGTACCAATTTGATAATTTCATCTAAATATTGTTTCACTGGTAAAACGGTAACAATAGAATTGAACTAGGCACTCTAGGTAACGGTTTTAACATTTGATTTTTTATTCTATAAGTTTTGCACCCTGATTAATAAGAACGCAATTCGAATCTACTCGATTGCGTCATGCAACTTTTGGAAAGGGTCTAGTGAATCTCTAGCTCTAGCTACAATTCGATCCCGCTGTATCACGTCTGACGCGTATAGATGCAAACAAAAATTCTCTAGGTTTTCCAGAATAAACGTTTTCAGGTTTATATAAATTGATACACACTACATCTTACTTATCTAAAACATTTCTTGATCAAGTTACTACAATTTCATTAACTATTTTAAAATGTCCACAGCAAATTCCTGTAGCAAACCAAACGAAGACTTCGACAGCTGTAAGAGTGCCTGCTCGTCTGAACTGTGCAGTTCTATAGTTTCTAGGTTCGCCTGTCCTGACCCTGAACCGCCCTGCAAGTCTGGATGCTTCTGTAAATCTGGTTACTTCAGAGTTAACGCAACGGAACCATGCGGACCGGTTTGCGATTGTCCAGAAATGTCCGGCTCACTCGATTGTAAAAAAAAACAATAATTACTTTCATATTACAATGTAAAATAAAATATAAATATCTAAGTGTAATTTTTAACACTGTAAGAGAACGTAACATGTAGTTACGTGAACATAAATTGCAATATAAATTTACTAGAAATTAAATATATATTATGTAATAAATATAAATAAGTCTCTGTGAAAATATTGATATAAGTATTTCAATGAATAGGTAAATATATTAATTGTACTCATACAAAAGTAAAATCTTTAAATAATGCCATTGTTATTTTCTTAGTTATGAGTATTTTGCTTATTTCATAAATATCTCTGAAAATCGGTTATTATAGCTCAGAATAATCCCTAATAGGTTATTTTATTATAATAAATTTGTACTTGAATTGCTTTTGTGGCTGCTTCTTTTTAATACTTATCCCATGAAAACCATGGTGGTAGGTAACTTGTGCTACCTTCTTCGATAAGAGTATTAAATTTAATTGGTTTAGGTATTATACCAATTAAATATATTGATACTTAAATACCTGTACAATTTTACACTTAAGTAACATAAAATAATTAAATATCTTTGGGACATTCTACATCCATAATGTTCTAATTTTATTTAGGAAACTATTAATTTCCAGATAGATTGGTCTAATAACATATTGTTATTTTAACGTGAATATTTAACGTTTTTTTGAAAAGAGTAATTACTGAGTTTATTGCCGGCTCTTCTCAGTAAAGAACAACTTTCAGAACCGAGCATTAATAGTGACTATTCATAAGTGCTTTATTGAGGCCTATTTGAATAAAAAATATTTGATTTTGATTTTGAACGTAAGGGAGGAATTTTAGTCATATCCTTTGGACGAAAACCTTTATTTACATTTTAATCTACACCTACAAACGTCATGACTTTAAAACACTATTGCAAAACCAGTTTGAGAAGACTACTAACATAATTACGTATTCTGTTCTTGTTTTATCTTATTAAATATGACAGACATAGATTAATATAAGTATCTAAAGTAGTACCTAAATATAGGCCAATTTTCACATCGCATAATCACGCTAATATTATGAAGACGAAAGTTTTCGTATGTTTGTCACTTCTTCACGTCTAAACGGCTGGAGCGATTTAATTAAAATTTGGTATGGAGTTAGCTGACACCCTGGATTAACACATAGGCTACTTTTTATCACGAGAAAATTGAAGATCCCTCGGGAACGCGGATGAAACCGCGGGAGTCACCAGTATCTCAATAAAATGAAAATAAAGTATTGTTGCGGATATTGAACAGTTGAACAAAACCTTTTGAGGATATCCCAGGATACTAAAACAAATAAATTAGCTTTATTATACCACGGCAGCATTTCAAAATTGATAAGGACGTTCAATTAATTAAATGTCTGAGCGTTGATAAATACCTAATAACTGGTTACGGATTATAACGTAAAGGACTTTATACATGTTACTATTTTCAGCTCTATTTTGAGGTTCATACTTTCTTCTATAACTATTTATCACTTAGATATGTTTGCAAATAAAACAAAATATACTTGTAATGACGACTGAAGATTACCTGCTTATAATATTATATCCAGATGTGTAAAGTCCCTAAGGATAATAAGTGCATAAAGAGAAGATTAAGATATGACGCGTTCTTCGTTGCCTATATAACACAAAACCTGCTCCTTGCACCTCATAATTCGATCAGCCATCATGAGCAACGTTTTGTTTGTGTTTTTTGTCTGTTTCGTTGTAGTCTGCAGTGGTTATAGAACAGGTAAGTCAAATTTATACGTACAGAGACATGACACGACATAACAATACAGAGAGAGTAATGTATAGATGTATGTTTGTTACTCTTTCACGCCAGAACGGTTAATTCAAAAAGTTTTATAAGATTTGTAATACCACATAGGCTTTAAAAGGCAATGCGGGTGAAACCTAGGATTAAATAGATAATAGTGTATTTAATTCCAAAGTTTTTAAAATGGAGTAGGTAGGAGTTTCAGGAACTTGAGATAACAACTTTGTCTCATTTAACGATTCTTAAGTGGTCCGTTCGCCAATTTGTAGAGGTAATACCATAAAAATGACAGTATTTTAAAATATTCCGTCACACGTCGGGCTAAACCTATCGTTTAAATATAATTAAGATACTACTGACAGAAGAATCGGTTTAGTAGATATATTAATTCAAATGCTAAAGCAATTTAAACATAACGAAAAGCTTAGAGCGAATAAAATATGAGGAAAATACTATGTAGTTGTTTATTGGATTGAATGGAAAATCCTAACTACAATACGTATAATACAACTCAATGCTAGAAAAGGGGACTTACCTTAACCTATAGCGTGACGTAGGTAGTTATGTAATTATTTTTATTGTCGTTCTGTAGTCCGATTATATCAAATATAGGTACATCTACCAAAAAATCGTGATGGAAATAATGAATTAGGAGGTAGAACTCAAGGTCAATATCCCAGCAAATAAATGAGCATGTATAAGAAAACGTGTCATTAGTTTTATTAGTAAAAAATCAATTTCACAACTTCGAACGGAGCACAGATAATATTTTAAGGCAAATAATATATGTAGTATTAAAATGTTAATGTGGGAATGTTTGTTGCTTAATGACGCCAGAGCGCCTGAAGGTATCAAGGTCGATTCTGGCACAGCGTCAAGAACGCAGGCAAATCTCAATTCTTGGATATTTTGCTTTAAAAATGGATTAGGGCACGGTTTCGGTGTAGATTAACATCAAAGTAAATAACTATAGATATTGAATATAAAAATAAATATTTATTGTGGAAATAATATATAAATAAATATATTAAGACTAGGATTTACAAAGACTTAACATTAGCAATATGATAATACTTCTTATCCTCTTCACTTATAACATTAGGGGCTCCGGATAAAGGATCTCTGCCATCATGTGACTTAGGAAATGCTATAACTTCTCTTATTGACTCTGCATTACATGCAACTGTCACTAACCTATCAATACCTAGAGCTATCCCAGCATGAGGTGGGCATCCACTCCTCAAAGCATTCAAGAAATGTGTCAATTTCCCAGGATCAATATTCAACATCCTCATTATTTTCTCCTGTAATTCTACATTATGTATCCTAACTGAACCTCCCCCAATTTCATATCCATTCATAACAATGTCATAAGCGAGTGACCTCACTTTCAGTGGATCAGTATCAAGTAAGTGTATATCCTCAGGATGGGGTGCGGTAAATGGATGATGACAAGTCTCCAACCCGTTCTCCCCTTCAACAAATAATGGGAAATCAACAACCCACAGTGGTTCAGCATTTTTATCAACTGTCAACATGTTTTTAGTTTTCATCAGTGATATTATAAGTTCACGAACTTCACCCAAACTCAAACAAGCCTTGTCGCTATTGCCCAAAGATATAATAGCAGAATTTTCATGACCAATTACATCCTGTATTTTATTAGTTAAATCTGAGCCTAATTCTTTACTAATATTTTCATGTAAAATAATTTTATTGTTGTACTTTTTAATTATTTCTCTGATACTATCTTTATATTTTGTGGTTAATTTTCCCAATTGTTTTGGATAAGGCAATGCAAATGCTCTAAAGTTAGCATCAATTTCATTAAATAAATGCCTAATATTTTTAAACTCCATTCCATAAGAAGGATTGGGCTTATCAGAGCCATAGTTTTCTACAGCTTCTGTGTATGTTATTCTTTTAAATGGTGGTCTTGGCAGAGGTTTTAGGTATGAATCATACAAAAGTTCCTCAATCATAGTTATAACTCCATCTAAGTTTGTAAATGATAGTTCTATGTCCAACTGTGTAAACTCTGGCTGTCTATCAGGTCTTGTTGTCTCGTCTCTGTAACATCGGGCAACTTGGAAATATCTGTCAATACCACCAGACATTAGCATCTGTTTGAATTGTTGTGGACTTTGTACTAAGGAATAAAATAATCCTGAGTGATGGGTAGGCACAACAAACTCTCTCGCTCCACCTGGTGTCCTACAAAACAATGTAGGTGTTTCCACTTCCACAAAACCGTGCTGTTCAACAAGAAATCTTCTCATATTATGTAACATAGATGATCTTTGTCTCAAATTACTTTGCATCTCAGGAAAACGTAGATCTATGTAACGGTGTTGCATTCTCAACTGTTCCTTAGGTTTCTGATAGTCGCGGAGGTTGAATGGTAGTTTGTCAACTGTATTGAGGACCTCAATGCTGTCAATGACCACCTCTACTTCTCCTGTAGTCATATCGCGATTTATCATATTCTGTGGCCTCAAGACAACTGTGCCATCAATTTTGATTACTGTCTCTAGGGGTATATCAGAGAGGTTGATATCAGAACCATTTATTATACATTGTGTAATGCCGTATGCGTCTCTGAGCAGTATAAATTTCGAGAGGCGCGAATACTGGACCCATCCACATAAAGTCACTTTTAAACCTTCATGTTCGGGTCTTAACTCACCACAAGTATGAGTTCTATATGTAAAAGTATTACAACTAATCTCAAATACTTCCTTCACCGTCTGCTTAGTGTCGTGTAAGTTTCTTGTAAGAATTCTGTCAGAGTTGTAGGTTATGTTTTGATGTATATAATTCACTCCACTAAAATTACTTAAAGTTCGATGCGGTAACTTGACTTTGTTAACAACTTCAAATAATAAACACTTTTGTATATTTACATATTGTTTTAAAAAGTGTCTATGAACCATCATTGTTGAGAAATAGCTGGATTACCGAAACGTTGGCTACTTGATAATGAAAATTTGCTATATGTTGACTTGTTAAAGGACGTTAATTTAATAGTTATTATCATAGAGTTTTATTAATAATATAGACAAAATCCAATCTTATTTCCAATTCAAAGTTATTGTTTTCTTTTTTTACAGTGTTTTGATTTGTACTTCTGAGTTCTGACATTTCCTTTTCCCTTATTTGACAGTTGACACATTGATGTATGTCAAGTGACATTATCAGTGCTGCCATCTCTTCCAATAAGATTATTTTCTAAGCAGAATCAACCATAGCATTTTTGTGGCTGAATTAATTAAGCCACGAACCTAGCGTTTTGTAATATCTATATTATGATTATATTTTATTAGGTCATTATGAAGTTTATCCATAAAAGATACTTTAAGTGCCCCGGACCTTACCTTTATTATGTCATATTAATATGAAGTTACTTCTATTTAGGACAACTGAAATGTAATAAGCCTAATGAAGAAGTGAGATGTGTAAAGGACTGTCCACCAGAAAAGACATGTAGAAATCGCAATATTCAAGTCAGATGTGCCGACGATAAAAAGAAATGCACACCGAAATGCGTGTGTCAAGAGGGTTACTTCAGAAATGTTATCGGCAACTGTATTACAGGAGCACAATGTGGTTAGTAAAATTAGCTAATACTAAATATTAATTTTTAACATCATATAAGTATTGCATTTCGTTCACTTGTTACATTCAAGTAATTTTTTTTTTAATTATAATAGGTAATTACTTTATTTTTATTTCAACTATTTTATGTAGTATTAAGATGGTACCAGTATAGATAGTTATCATTAATTTGTTGGTTTCAGACCAATGCTGTCGACCTAATGAATTCTACGATTGCGGCACCGCATGTGATAATGAATGTGAAAAACTGGACCGACAGAATCGGACGAACTGTCCCATAAAGAACGTAATGTGCAATAAAATGTGCTATTGTGAGGATGGGTACGGGAGAGACCCTAAAAAAAATTGCGTGCCAGTCGATAAATGCCCCAAAAAACCCGATCCTTGCAAGAGTAAGTTCCCACCTACATAATAATGTAACGAATCAAGGTTTATAAGTCCACGATATACTTGCTCAAGGTAAGCTCGCATGTTGATCTAATACAAACATGTACTATACACTACTATGCAAAATGTAGGTACGTAATTATAGGTATACCCCTGGCGGCACATTGTGGAATTAAAACCTTGACCAAGTACCCACTAATAAACCAAAATAATTATTTTCCAGACAAGAAATGTGGCCCAAACGAAGTGTGCGCATGTAAAATGACTTGTCCGCCAGACTCATGCGAAGCCTTTGTAGCAAAATTCAAATGTGATAGTAAGGCAACATGCGTACATGATTGTTATTGTAAGGATGGTTTCTGGAGGAAGGACAACAAAATTGTTAATGGGAAAAAGTCGCCTTGCATACCGAAGTGTCAATGCTTACAAATGAAATACACTAAAGGATGCAGAAAACCAACAATATGGGCGAATTAAGGACCTTATAAAACGCTTGATGACGCCAGGCAGACTATTTAAATGCATTTAATTGAAAAATATACTGTATACCCACAAATTGTTTATATTTTACTTACCTATTAATAATAATCTATACTTATAATAAATCTGTAGAGAGGTCAATTCTGTACATGAAAAATATTTTCAAAATAACTATCAGGGGGTGATTAGTGATCGATACTGATGCCAAAAATGCAATCAGTAAAATTTTTGTCTGTCTGTCTATCTGTATGTTCCTTATAGAAACAAAAACTACTGGACGGATTTTAACGAAGCTTGGTACAATTATTCTTCATACTCCTGGGCAGGTTATAGGATACTTTTCATCACGCTTCAATCTATAAGAGCAGAGTAGTGAAGGGAAGTTTTGGGAAAACGGGAGAAATTACTCCATTTTTTAAGCTTCCGTCGCGTGTGCAGCCTTAATGGTTATAGTTACATAGAAATCATGTATGACGGAATTATTTTACATAAAATTGTCAAGAAAATATCCCGCAACAGCATATGTCTATCTTTTATGGTTGACTCACAATAACACATGTAACTCCGGATAGCTTAGCAGTTCGGAGCATTCCGATTATATTTGTTTACTCTTACGTTTATTATACTCTCACTCATCCCTAATTTAAAAAAGTTAACATTATTACCTATTCAATAAAAAAAGAATCATAGAAATCGGTATAGAAACACCAAAATTATAGATGAAAATTTCATCTATAATTTTGGTGTTTCTATACCCTACTACACATCCCGCCGTCACACGTGAATACTAAATCATGCTATATGGATTATTTTTAAACGACTTCAAAAAAAAGGAGGAGGTTCTCAATTCGACGACTGGTATTTTTATGTTTGTTACCTCATAACTTTCGACTAATGTATGACAGAATTGTTTCCCTTTAAATGAGCTAAAAAAAGTCCGCGACAGCCTCTGTCTATCTGTTAAGGTTGGCTCAGTACCTATAACCATTTTTATTCTAACCAAATTTGTTTTCAAATAAAGCGTTATATGTGAAGGTGTTTTTATAAAGATGATATTAATCTTTATCCAAAATAAATACGTCATTCATTAAAAGTATGTAATTTTAAACAAAATTGCCATTTACATCATTCGACTTCAATGAATATCTTAGGAGATCTCGCAAATTTAAAATACCATAGCAGCAACTAATTATCGCTTACTGTGCGCGGGTGAGGGCGCGAGGCCGGTGGCACCAGTTAGAACTGCGAGATACTAACCTTCTACGTAAACGAAGTCGCGGGTTAAAGTTAGAGTTAGCCCGAAGAAACTATTCCACGCGAAAGAAGTCGCAGGCAGAAGCTAGTAATAAATAAGATCTTTGTAACATAAAATAATAAAAAAAAAGTCATTATTAGTTATTCAGTATTTATTGTCTTAAAAATATTTTAACAGAACAATGTCCATACATAACAGTGCATTGCTCTCTGAATATACCAACGTATAGGCACAAGGAAGCACTGAAAATGGCAGCTTTACAATGTAAATAATGCCTTACAATATTATCAAAACAATAAACTTTTAAATCAAAAACAAATCAGTCTAATTATGATTTCAATAATCTAGTAACACTTAAAATGAACGAGAAATAAAATAACCTTCCATATTGAATTTAAATCGGCTTACTGTCAATAAAAATCTGTGATTATGTGTCCAGTACTTTGAGGTCATTAGATAACTTAAATATTTAAAAAGGTAACAATTTGAGTCAAATAAGAGAAACTTAAAACCTAAGTTTACAGTCAACACAATGTTAGCATCGAGTCATTGAGTGATGAGTTAAACAACAATTTAGAGTCATATTACAAGTAATGAGAACTTACAACTAAAAAGTCACTAACTTAACAGCCCTTATAACAAGCTCTAAACTAAACAACCATTAATACAATCTTCACGATTGCACTAAGCTGGTTGTTTGATTTCAGAGTAGTACTAAAAATCTTCAAAAATACTTACAGAAAATCTTACTGTATTTTCAAAATACAGTAACAAATTTTCTGGTATTAAAACTTAAGTCCAAAATAATTTAGAAAGGATGCTCACACACTTCGCCATACAGCCGGGATCGACACTGGCATAGAAGGTGGTGCGCGAGGGAAGTATGGCGCGGTCTCGTACACATACGGATAGTTGACACAGCTTTGGGGCATGGACGGCATTATCGGAGGGTACATGGGCTGAACTGGCGCCGGAATAGATTGCTGTATCTGTTCTGTACGAAGCATCTGAAATTAAAACAATACAATTTAATTGGTCATCAAAAAATATTAATGGCTGGTCACACTTTTTGTAAGCCTTTGTCATTTTGTCATTTTGATTCGAATATATTTAGACAACTATTAAAAGTACCATAATTAAGGAAATAGTTTCGATAGAAAGAGCAACTGCTCTAAAATCCACCAAATTTTTTTTTTTCGTAACTACCTACTTTAATTAAATGAGATAATAAAAGTTGGCATACCTTAATATGGTGTAGAGCTATTTCTGCAGCCTCCACTTGTGCCTGCTCCATTGTCATACAAAGTGAAGTCAAGAATGGCCCAATGCGGCGTGGCGACGTCACTAAAGGTTGTCCAACATGAGGAAGTTCTATGCGGCCAATCCATAGGTCTCGGCCAGACTGGTCTATGTACTTCTGGTAGTTATAAACAGGAGTTGCCCACACATACCTAAAACATACATTAAATATTAAGTTATGCATTAACAATAGACTGACTACCAAAATATATATATTGGTACCATAGAATTTTAACTATAGATTGTAAAGATAGAAATAATTACCTCTTGCACATTGAATCAAGCTTAGTTGGAGCCATTGAGTACTGTTGCACAGATGTGGGCACACCATAGTGGTAGGGCTTCAAATCTGTAGGAGAACCACAGAGCGACTCCCCCGCACAGACAGACCCAATACCTTCATCTTCCTTAGGAGAGTGTGCATATTCCTTCTTGTCCAAGTGCTGTTTGTAAAGCAACAGTGTTTGAGTCAAGTCAAGACTATTATTAAACTTCGCATTGCCTCTATTCAACTTTTGAATTTTGTACACTTCACGGTCAACTGGTTTTGCCCATCTTATCTCTATGTTACTTCCATCAACATCCGAATTCTGCAATTTATGCATCGCTAGCTCCGCATCAGCACGCTCATAGAAATGTATGAAAGCATAATCATATATCTTTTTGACCCGCTCTACTTTTTTATTGATAGCATTTTCGAAAACCGATTTGATTAAATCAGGAGCAGTTCGGATTAGGAAGTTTCGTACGTAGAGCACTTTCACCTGCAATACAGAGGTTTTAAAGTACCTAGGTACATGCTGGATATTTGATACTAATGTGGTGAAGTAATTATTAACAAGGTTCATATTCATTTTATAATCTAAACATATGATTGGGCAATCGTAAACAGCTGGCAAATGAAGGTACACACTTCTATGGGTACTAGAGTCTTAGTGTGGTCATAAAAATTCGCATTAAATGATAAATGGTTAAAATTCGCATATGCAAAGAAAATTCAAGTCAAGGTAGGTGCAAAATAAATCAAAAAAAGTAGTGAAAACTCACCCTTTGCATTTGCTCATCGTCAACATCGGGCTCCGGTTCTGCCCAGTCCACCATCAACTCCTGGTCCCACATTTTGACACATCCTGGCACGAGAGCCCTCCTTGCCATCGCTGCCGCTCGGTGAGACGTGAACTCCACGAAGGCGAATCCTCTATTCAGTCGCCGATCGAAGCAGTTCTTGTACAAGATGATATCGACGATGCCAGCCACGCGGTTCGACAGCTCCTCAAAAACCTCCTCCTTAGACTTATTCTTCGGTATATTACCGACAAAGAGCCGGCAGTTGTCCACAGATTTCACCACGCCGATGTGCCTGCCTGGTCGTATCTCATGGCCGTTGAGCTCCTTCACGGCTTTGTAGGCTTCCGATCTAGTGAAGTAAGTCACGAACGCGTACCCTCTGTTCGACCCCGAGAAATCCATCATCAGTCTCATTTCGTAGATCTTCCCGATCCTGGAGAACAGCGGTACGAGCTCGTCTTCGAATATCTCTCTGGGAAGCTTGCCGATAAATACCTCGCATCCTTTGGGTGGTGGAGGGCCATTCCAGTCCTGAGGAGGGCCGAATTTCCTCTGTCCATTGTGCTGAACCAACGAATAGCCGGTCCCCTGCATCAGATCGAGCAGCTTCTGGGTAATATTCTTACAGTCCACCATTTTAAAATGTTTAATTCCAATCAACTTAGCACGTGCGCTGCGCAAATCATATGAAAGTCAAAAGGCGGCGAAACAAAGTGCGTCGGCGCCTTTATACTTTTGCCGACAAACATAAACAAACTGCACCGGCTATGACGTAGCGTCCGTTTGAAATGTCCGCGATTTGAAGTCGTTTTAATTATTAACCACGTTTATTTGTTTAATTGTGATTTCAATTAATTTAAATTATTATTATAAGGTATCTAAATAGTGTTCTGTTTTTTATAAACTGAATTTCAAACAAAAGTTAGTTTAATTTGAATCTTGTTGCTCTCATTAGTCAAAACAGTGTTGTTAAGTTCAATGGATTAAATATTTTATTTTTTTAAATTTCGAAACAAAGTATACTTATTTTAATAAAAACTAAAAGTTAAATCAAGTTAAATAATTTACTTAATTATGCAATGTGTTTGTTTATAAGTAGCGGAAATATGGATGCGAATAGTAAAATATTTTTGGTCTTAAAGGCATATAAACCTACAAAATTAAAAAATCGAATGAACAGTCGACAAAACCTTGAAAAAGCATTGGTAAAATACCTATTTTAAATAATATTAATAGGTACAAATTTCAAATAGCTAAGTATGTAAGTACTTAATCAATTGAGTGCGACAAAGTTACATGTATGTTTTAAGCGACGTGCAATAGATGGCGTTGTTATGGATTGGAAGAAAATAATTTTATGCCAGTTTAGAAATCAAGGATTCTCCTTTGTTGTAGGGTGTTATTTTAAACTGAAATAATAATAATTGTTGGTAAACGCATCACTTGATAACGATTGGACTGATGCGGCATGCTTTTTAGCAGGCTTTAGAAAGTCAGATCGCGGGTGAAACCGCGAGGCGAGTGCAAAGTACCTTTATTAGAGGTATTATATAATTTAACCCATTACTACATTCTTAAACAGAATAAAAAGCGAGCGAGGGAGGTTTATGCATTTTATAAACGAAAACAATATCCGTGTTGTAATTAATCTCATTTTAATACACCTATTGGACATATACAAAATATAATCTTACATCGAGACAAGAACATTATTCCTTATACTATCTTCCACATGTCACAAACAAAGGCGGGCAAGAAAATGTATAGATTTAATTACCGTCAGACCTTTGCTTATGCCCAAAATTTTTATCTAGAAGACTGATTATAGTCTAGACTCTAGACCACTTGTCAAACTTAACAAAACTATATTAAAAATTAGTAACATTTTAATGATTAATTTAATTGATAGTCAAAATTATTGACGGTGTTTTGAAAATGTAAATCTTTACTTAAAACTAAATATGATTTATCACAATTAACCAGTAAATATAATTACACAATAAGCAGATCTTGAAGTAAACATTTGTATAACTAATTATTTATATAAAATTGGTCTATCGAATACTAAAATACTTATGAAATACTAACAAATACAACTGTTTTTATAAACCAGATTTAAGAGATTTAAAACTAAGGCATAGGACGATTATTTATAATTTACACTCTTATTTCAAACAAATAGAGTTGATATTGACATAACATAGTATAAGTTTTAGCAGATTTCAAGGTAATAGTGTAAATTATATACATATATATTTTTTTAATGATAATATATCTTTAATACTTAGCGCACAATATACAACAATCAATAATATGGTTACACATGACATATATTACATTTAAATCACATTTCTATATATTTGCGAGGTAAATAACAGTAAATATTGTGATGGTGGCAAACTTTTATTTACAATTTGTAATAAACTTATACAGAAATAATGTAATTTATAAAGAGCTATCATCTAAAGGAATGTAATGAAAATATTATCTATATTTTTCTCATAGAAGCCAAGTCAGCAAGGTTTTGAAAGCTTCGTTGACGTCGCCTCATAAAAGAAATCTAGAATCTAATTGTGTTTTCACAGATCATAGGACTAATAACAAAGGACAGTACTTATACAAAAACGAGAACTTTCATATAGACAAACATTTGAAAAACGGTCGATCTAGTCCATAGTCAAATAGCCAGGTCAATTTTAACATCATTCAAAATAGGGCTCATCAAAAGCTTATTAGCTAAGTCATGGTTTCCGTGTAAAATGTTACAATTTTGAACTTTAGTTCCATTGTTATAAGTTCTAGAATGAATAAGAACTCTCACCTTTGGCCGTAGAGTGATAATAGTCAATACAAGTCAAAAAGCAAAAGTGTGAAGAATACAAACAAAATTCCTTGGTAGCCTTCATAATCCTCTTACTGTTCTACATAACTCAGTTTAAAGCAAGTCTAGTAAGGTCCTGTTTTTTTCCATCCCTTTTTAACGTCATAGAAGTAACTGGGGCGGGGATTTGTTACCGGTGTTTTAAGATTTTGCTTTATTTTCATTTATAGCCATCAAACAATACCTTTTCCTATATCAGTTTGTGTAGTAAAATCCTATTTTTATCTGTCCCTTTCTATCGTCATATGAATAACAGAGACCGGTGTTTGAAAAACTCGTTTTATACCCATTAAACAATACCTTCTCAAATATCAGTTAGTCTAATAAAATCCTGTTTTTTATCCCTTTCTAACGTCATATAAATAACAGAGACGGGAACTAAATTGTTTTTGAAAAACTCGTTATAGAACCATCAAACGATACCTTTTCCAATATCAGTTAGTCTAATAAAATCCTGTTTTATCTCTTTCTAACGTCATATAAATAACAGAGACCGGTGTTTGAAAAACTCGTTTTATACCCATCAAAGAATACCTTTTATTCGGTAGGTTACATTTCAGAATGTTGGTCCAATCCCTTGTTATCATAACCTCGAGCCGTAGTGACGGAGGCGCCATCTGTGTCGAAGCTCACGTCCGAATCAGTTTCCACAACCCACGGCTGTTTCTCCGCCGAGCAAAATAATCCATAAACTATCGCACCGACCAGATAGATGGCGCTGGATATGAAGAATACAATCCGCCATTGTTCTGCCGTCTGAAATGAGAAATGTATAATAATATGCTTGTTTATTTATATGTTGGGTAAAAGGTCTCGCTTTCACGCTAAAAATACTGAACCACATACAAAGAATACAGAGCCTAAGAAAGGACATATGCTACTTTATATACAGGGAAAATGGAAGTCTTCCCGGGTACGCGGGTGAAACCGCAGGGAGCCACTAGTAAATGATATTTCATTATTATTATTTAGTAAATGATTGGTAACATACGATAATAATTTTTTTAACAAAAATAGACTAGACCATATTACACAAATGCTGGAAGAAAAAGAAACATGTATCCATCCATCCAAAATGAGTTTTACTGATGAGGGTCTACCAGATTTAGATTAATGTTTTATTAATCTGTGGATCAATCAACGCCCATGGTCAACAGCCTCACAACAGGATATGGATTCGATTTCCAGATGATTTCAGTTAAATAAATGAGATGGCTCAAACAAAATTATTACATAGTGAAATGCCTCTTAATTTAGATTATAAACAACTAGTGGACCAGGCAGACTTCGTTCTGCCCACCAGCGCCACCTACCGGGTCCAAGTATATGTAAGCTATCCTATCTCTCAAGTTGGATCGAACTGCACATGGTGTGCGAATTTTATTATAATCGGTTAAGTGGTTTATGAGTCCATTGAGGACAAACATTGTGACACGAGATTTATATATATTAAGATATTGGCTTTACTAGAGTAGGATAGTGATTAAACTTACCTTGCCAGTGACTATAGCTCCGGCTAGCGGCGGGCTTATAATGCCTGGTAGAGTTGCCACCGTGTTGGACAGGCCCATCAGCACACTTGCGTGAGGTGGAGCGATGTCTAGGTGGTTCACACTAAAACACAAAAACTTAACTGAAATATTATACTAGATGGCGCTGTTCTCATGAGGGTCATACTTCGATGGTTTAGAGAAAATTGTGGTATGAGAACATTGTAATATAAACCTTATTTCGATTGGGTAACTTTTAAATTCAATTGTCAATTTTTAAATCATTTGCTCGTGTGCGCAGGTCATTGTTCGCCCATCAAATTGTATGCATTCATTCCATATTCAATTTTATATAATTAAACTAGCTGACCCGGCAGACTTCGTACTGCCCCAATCTATACTTCAATACTAATATCATAAAGCGGTAGAGTTTCTTTGTTTGCTTGAACGCGCTAATCTCAGAAACTACTTTCCCGGCAATTATTCCATTTTTCTCACCTTTTAAACCTTCCCTGGACCCACACGAACATTTCAAAACCAAGGAAAGATAATCAGTTCAACCGTTCTCGACTTTTTGTGAGACTAACGAACAGCAATTCATTTTTATATATATAGATTTAATGGCATATTTTATTATTTTTATAATGTATAATGCGAAAGTTTGTGATTATGGATGTGTAGGTGGAAGGATGTTTGTTAGTCTTTCACGCAAACACTACAGAACGGATTTGGATGAAATTAAGAACACAGTTTATAACCTGGATTAACACTTATGCTACTTTTTATCCCGGGAAAATGGAAGATCCCCCGGGAACGCGGGTAAAACCGCAGGGAGGCACTAGTTATTTATATGTAATAGTATAAGACAAGATAATATAACAGATATGTACCTAAATCCAGACCACGCAAATCCGCCGAGACCGACGGCAATAGTAAGAAACACTAAGCAACCAACTACTGTTTCCGCGTATGCAGCTGCCACCATGAAGATTGTCTGAAATCAAATAAACAGGATTGTTAGGAAATTTAAGATTCGAATTCCACTCAAAACAAGCATTTGTATGCACGAATATGTCTGTTTATTCTGTGTCTTGGTGTAAATTTCTATTTATGTAGATGTAGTATACGCGCTAGCACAAGATCTACTTAGATCATAGAGGTATTATAAAGGTGTAAGTAGATCTTCTTTATTATTATTCTTACTGCCGCACAAATTGACTCCACGCTGCCTGATGGAAAGCAGTCAGTGGAGTCCCATAATGGTGGCCATCATCCCACGCCGGCATAGCAATGTGGCATGATGGCCCTATGACTTAGACCGAGGATTTTGAGTCGACATTTCATAATTTGCTGAGCAAAAGTTTTTTCATATGTTCTAATTAACACTAATTAATATGTTAATAAAATCGAATTCAGAGAGATATGTACTCAATATAATTGTAAAAAAAAAAGTGCCTCGGTCTATTTGAATTAATAAATATACTTCATGTTACTAAAGTGTGTACCTGTGATAGAAAAGCTCCACAGTTGAACAGTTTCCTAATATTAGTCCTGGACAGGAGACCTCGGGCTAATATCCAGTCGGCGAGATGACCCGCGACCTGCAGCACGAGCGCCATGGCCAAGTACGGAACAGCCGCCAACCAACCCGTTTGTGATGTCTCGAACTTGAACACGTCTACGAATGATCTTGATTTAGTATTTATTATTTACTAGCGGACCCGGCAGACTTCGTTCTACCCACCAGCGCCACCTACCGGGTCCGAATTGATGTATTATACATCAAAACCTTCTCTATAAAATACTCCGTAATTTGGTGAAAGCTGCATGTAAATCTGTTCAGTAGTTTTTGTGTTCATCACCTTCAGACAGACATACGCGGGGACTTTGTTTTATATAGATACTAGCGACCCGCCCCTGCTTCGCACGGGTGCAATGCTTATACATCACATTGGAAACCTCCAAAATTGTCAGTGTTTCTCTAATATATTATCCATGTATTGTATACTAGCTACCTCCGCGCGGTTTTACCCGCGTAGTTCCCGTTCCCGTGGGAATTCAGGGATAAAATATAGCCTATGTTACTCGGGGATAATGTAGCTTTCCAAAGGTGAAAGAATTTTTGAAATCGGTCCAGTAGTTTCGGAGCCTATTCGTTACAAACAAACAAACAAACAAAAGTTTCCTCTTTATAATATTAGTATAGATAAAAACCCCGCATCAAAATCCGTTGCGTAGACAGCGGAAAGTGACTTTGCTTTATAATAATGTATTGATTTATATACTAGTGGCTCCCCGCGGTTTCACCAGTGTACCCGACCCGGGTGATCTTCGATTTCCCCGGGATAAAAAATAGCCTATGTTCTTTCTAAGGCTTTAGACTATATGTGTAACAAATTTTATTTAATTTGGTGTTTTGTGTGATCTAGTTTTATGTTTTAAATAATGTAACAACTACTGGCTGTCCATGAATAAATAAAGCATACCCCCAGATTATGAAAGATTTTAGTATATGGTTTTATGTTACCTTTCATGAAGGTGGGTAGGAAGGTTAATAGAGTGTAGAAGCCCCAGTTCTCGCTGAAATGCGCCATGACGATGGCCCACACCGGCGCCGACGTGGCCATGGCGCGCCACGGGTGCCGCACCGAGGTACCCTCCACTGGTATTGCTCCTCGGGAATCCTGGAATCAATACAGTACTGATATGATAGCCGTTTGGTGGTTAGTGACCCTGACTTTCGATCATTTTGTATTACACTACCTCCAGGTAACAAATAAATTTAACTTTATTTTTACGTCATGCATATGTGTGGGCGCTGGTACCCATAACACAAGTTAAATCTTATTTTGGGTACCAGAGTTCAACAAAGCACTTTATTTCTTTTGTTAAATTTATCTCTGTTTGTACATTATATAAAAGTGTTTCCTGTACAATATCTGTGTCAATAAACTATTTATTTATTTATTTATGCATGAATATGTCTGTTTGTTCTGTGTTTGGAGGTCAATATAAGTATAAACATATTTATAAAATAACGTAGTATGTATGTGTCAGCTATCTGGTTACCATATCACAAGCGCTGCTTAGTTTGGATTGGCTGTGTGTGACAAATGGCCCAGGATATTTTTTATAAATATGTACTTACGCAGTTTTAGACGGAGTATCTTCAATTTTCCCAAGAAATAAAGTAGCCTATGTGTTAAGCCAAATTATAAACTATATGTGTTCCAAATTTCTTCAAAATCCGTTCAGTAGTTTTTGCATAAAAGAGTAGATAACAAATTCATTCATACAAACTTTCGCATTTATAATACTAGTAGGATGTACTTCTGTAACCTGAGTAACTAAAAAAAATAGTAATTGTTTTTAAATTATATTTTAAGTATTTTTTGTATTTTTTACCAAAAAGCCACTGCACCTAAGACAACCGTGAGGCGTGTAAAAGTTCAAGTTTGTGCAAAATTACCTATAAACAACTACCAAATAAAACTATTTACCAAATTAGTATATTTTAAAGCTTTTATACCTGTATATATTTAAGTTCAGCTGGCGTTATGTGCGGATCTTTTTCCGGCGACTCCTTCACTACGATCCACCATATTGTTGTCCACACCAACCCCAGTATTCCTGGAACCCGAATAAATACTTTATTATATTAAATGGTTTTAGATGTAAAATTGTATGGAATAATAGGACTAAAATTACAGATACAACTTAGGGGCAAAAGGAAGAAGGAACGAAGAATTTGAAGAAGAGATGATATATGAAAATGAAAAATGTTATTTATTTAAATAGTCCTACAAGCATGTGAGAAGTCAGACTCTAACCCTCGGTTCAGAAGGTTGGTCTTGCTGTGAAGAAGCGGCAATTACTATTTTAAAAACAAACATAGATTTATACATTTCAAGGATGTACATGTCCCACTGACAATATTTGCGTGTTGGAGAATATATAAAGATGTAATATAATAATATAATTCGTCTGTACGTATTGACAGTGAACTCCTCTAAACGGCTGGACCGATTTGATTTTTTTTTTCTTTGTGTGTTTAAGAGGATTTGATATGGTTCAGATTCACAATTGGACCCGGTAGGTGGCGCTGGTTGGTAGAACGAAGTCTGCCGGTTCCACTAGTATAACATAAAATAAATTCAAAGAAAAATAATTTTTGTTTTTATTGATTGTAGAATATATAACTGTAGGTACTTACCAAACACATAAAATATCCCTGGCCAGCCGGTATAACGTGCTAGTAATGAACACAGTGGCATAGAAACCACAGTCCCAGCATAGCTACCGCTGAAGGCAAAGGTAGCAAGCCTTGCACGTTCCGTGGCCGGCGCCCAGCGGGACCAAACCGCGTGGATGCACGGGTATGTTACACCCTACAGAACCGAAAATTCGTAAGTATCAATACTGGTGTGGTAGCCTTATGGTGGCGGGGGGGAATATGAGGTGAGGGTCTCGGGTTCGAGATCATCTGGGGTCATTTTTGGGTAATTTTCGGTGAGGTGTAAGAAACGATGAAAAATTGTTACAATAGTCAAAGACTGACTGGCGATTTTTAGCAACTAAAACAGTTAGTTTACATGTTTAATTCGCAACATCTAACATAATGTTTACGCTCTTAAAATAACTAGGTACAATAACATTTCTTGTATCTTTTACCGGAGTCCTTTTCCCCTTGAACATTTCATAAGTGAGATAATAGCCTCACCAAAAAAGTCAATTCTTACAATTAATGACAGATCCTTATTAGTTTCTACAATGTTTTAGTTCCTATTTTGCGCCACGACATGGCGAAGTATTATATATTCTTGATTGAGCTTTAAATATATGTACTTACATAAAAAACCACAACGAAAAATAAAAAATTAATAACGTATACCTACCTATTTGCATTGTAAACTATAAAATATATGCCATGTATATTTAGAGCTACATCTTCTCTTGTAAACAGCGACACATTATTGTAGAATACAAAATAACTTATCAAAATACGTTCATTTTACCTCAAACAGCCCTTCGATCACTCTCACAGCGATCAGCAGAGCTGTGCTAGTGTGCGCCAGCGGCGGGGTGAATAGAGTGAGGAGAGACGTCGCACCTATGCCTATTGCGAACACCCTGTAAATGAAAATTTAACCTTAATTCTGGAGGTTAAGACTCATTATTAATCCAAAAAAAATAGGCAGACAGCCCGGTTGGCTTTATGGTTAGTTGCCCTGACTTTCAAGCCGCAGGTCGTGGGTTCGAATCCCACCCAGGACAAACATTTGTATACATGAATATGTTTGTTTGTCCTTTGTCTGGATGTAAATATCTATAATAGATATGTATGTATTTAAAAGTAATATATGTAGTATATCAGCTAATCAGCTATCTAGTTACCATAACACAAGCTCACTTTAAAGCTTACTTTGGAATCAGATTGGCCGTGTGTGAAAAATGTCCCAGGATATTTATTGTTTATTTATTAAGTAAATGCATTTCTGTTTTAATCGTATTCTTATTTTGATGGAGCACAGCGCTTTCTTCAACGTTGTTATGAAAACAATATTATATTCGAAGCCGAAGGAAGATAGAGTGCGGATAAAATCTTCCTACATGTATTGTAAAATTACCCATGACTTTAACTGAATAAATTTAAATGTTAACATTGTCTAGCCCACCAATACTTCTCTCGGGGCCTTTGTAACTTAGTAGTACTACCTGTATATAGAAATATAGGGTGTCTACAGGTCAATAGTTTATTCTAGCAAGCGGAACAAACCTGTTACCTCCTATTTTAGCCGCGAGCCAGCCACCCGGTAGCTGCGTGATCAGGTACCCGTAGAAAAATGAACTGAGCACAAGACCTTTCGTTTGTGAACTCCAGTCGAACTCTGGGATCTGGAAATCAGAAATGGATGGATTAAGTATCATAAAATTAAAAACCAAAAACAACTCCACCTAAATGTAAAAATCTCGATCATTTATAAATAATTATGACATTAAATTTAGATATTATCTATGTATATAAAAGGAGAAGCTGACTGACAACTAACATATCAACGCAGGGCCTAAACTTAGTGTTGCCCAAATTCAGTCTTGGTCTTGCAGTCTTGGTCTTGTTCTTGCGTTTTTGCAAGACCAAGACCAAGAACAAGACCGCGTATTTTTAGCAAGACCAAGACCAAGACTGACCGTGCAAGACTTGAGCAAGAACAAGACTAAGCCTGCAAGACTCTTGCGTCTTGCAGCTAGGACTTAGCGCTATTTCACGGAGTAGTTAGGTGTAACAGTTCGGTGTATAGGTACGCTTAGGAATTCTATGAGACGCAAAAAACTGTATCAAAGAATATGAAAAACTGGACCTATGCGCATTACGACTAATACCATAAACATACCTACATAGCGAATAAAAAAATATCCATTAAAATCAAACTGAGTGCATGCATAGTTATGTTTTAACCATCGGCACTTTGATAATGCGGCATCAAAGGTTTTGTACTTATTTCTCAAAGAAATTTGCCGCTTTTCGGAAGTACATGGTTATGCTACACGCGCCGGCGGCTTCTTTTGAAATCATATACAACAATCGTTGCCGCCGCGCCGAAATCACAACATTTCACACTATTTGATTGCCGCCACAGGGCGTAGGTATACTCATGCAAAATAATTTTGAAATTTAAGAGTACCTACAGGTGTTCCAAAGAATAAATAAGTTTCAGAGTGCTTAGAATGAAAATGAATACATTATACTGATCACGCAAGTAGTATTATGATAGGAAAAAATGTTAAGGATAGGTAGTAGATGTCATAATAATTTATTCTAGTAAGTATATATTATAATATTGATTATATGGTTTTAAACTAATTACTTAAGTTTTTACAAGAAAAAATAGCAAAAAAGTGTTCAAATATCACCCGTTTGATAAATATTGTAGCCACTTTTAAATATACTTGAAACGTGTAAAAAATGTCTACAAAACTAATAAAAAAATATAAAAAGCGTAGGTACTTACCTACTAATAAAATAAAAAGCCTGCGATAAGAGTTTTGTATTGCTTACCAGCCCGAATATCTCTGAGAGAGATGATGAGAGTAAGTATTTACTAGCAGTGCCCGCGACTTCGTCCACGAGGAATAGTAACTTTGGAGGTATAGTGACGTTCAGGATTTATTTATTTATTTTAAAACTTCTGTTGATTTTTCAAATTTCTTATCAAATCCTCAGTTATTTATTAATCTGCTTGATCTTTACTATGGCTATGTTAATTCAAGCTCACAATGTTTCAATTCTAATACGTTTTTCTAAGATTTAAAGTAAACTTTAATAAATAGTAATAGACTAATAGGTAATTGCAAGACTTGCAAGACTCTTGCTGCAAGACCAAGACCAAGACTGAGAGCGCAAGACCAAGACCAAGACCAAGACCAGGTGTATTGGCGCAAGACCAAGACCAAGACTGGCTAAGTCTCGTCTTGTTCTTGCATTTGGGCAACACTACCTAAACTATAAAGTAAAAGGGTTAGAAACTTGAAATTTTACTAAGTATGAAACTTTGCCATTTTTGAAGTTATTCGAATGAAATTCAATATGAAGGTTCTTCATTGAAAGTCATGAAACACGTAGGTATAAAATATTTATTCGAATATCATCCCTTAGCAGAGTAAAAGAGTTAGTGAGTAGTAGAGAGAGCAAATTTAGTATGAAAGTATTCTGATTTTCTGAAGTTACTGAATAAAATTGGTAATCGATAACCGACATCCACGCGGGCGTAGCTGCGAGAATCAACTAGTTTCATATAAAGCTGCAGAAGCGAAAAATTAAATAGGGTAAAAACTAGTACTTACATAAACAATAGTACCGTTTTCCAGTGTGGTGGCGACAGGTTCAGTCATGGCGACCACGGCGACCGACAGGTTCACGCGGAGGGCGTACACATTGAAGAAACCAAAAAACGCCAGTAGAGCCACCACTAGACGCCGCCGCCTCCAAAAACGCCATGTCATCTGGTGGTCTTTTGATTGTTCCCTGTAACAATTGATGGATTTTTTTTAATGGATTTTGTATTAATTTACGGTATTTGCTGAGTATATAGGCATTTGAATATTGAAATAATTCAACTTCTTAATATAAGTAGAAATGTACTAGTGACCTCCCCCGGCTTCGCACTTTCATAATTAAAATGCACATACAACATCGAGCATGTAACCAATAGAGTAGAACTGTTAACAGTTTTGTTAGAAAACAAAATACGCCAAAACGCTGCGCCGGCCCCTGTGTTCTGATTGGCCGACTCAAGGTCAAGTCGTACACACAGGTCTCTTATTGGTCGGGTACTGTTTTAGTTCGAGCGTGGTTTGTTAGTTATACCAGTTATACGTGACAAATCATTGATGCGTTGCTAAACAAATGGCTCACTATTGCTACTCTATTGGTTACATGCTCGATGACATACAATAACAATAATATTTATTTATTCTCTCCCAGAAATACATATTTAAATTTAAAGAAATATAATCAACTAGTCTATGGAACAGATAAAATATGTAGCAGGAGACAGGAGTCCATTCTGAGTAGACCCCGTACTATGTATCTCCTGGTCCCCGCCTCTCAAGATTTACAGTATTTTAATCTAGGTTTATATTCTAAAAATACAGAAAATAAAGAAGGCATAAACCGTCCTCTTGAATAATTATGGGCGTAATGTAAAGTATCTGTGTACTGCGGGATAGGCGGCGGGAAGCAATTTTGTTTTATACTATAGATATTTACTTTGTATAAGTATACCTTTTGTGTCTTTATATTGTTCAATTACAATATGTAGTTTATTTCATCAAGTAATTGAATACGAAACACAGTAGGACACGACTTCTTTGCGACGTTTCTGAGTGTGGTCGATAGTATCAGACTTTAAGACGAACTGTGAACCATGACCACTTTAATTACTGCACATTTGTAGAACGATAAGTGTATGTATGTATGTACCTTCGTTTTATCTTTTAATTCGAATGCCTCTGTTGACCAGTATTATAGTCCTTGAGATAACGAACGGCGCGGCGCTTATGTATTCTTAGTTTGACTACATAATAAGGTAGCTTTGAGATAATAAATGGCCAGTGTGTTTAAATAGCAAATAGAATTATTTTTTGTTTAATATAGCTATTAGTCTAAGATACGTAGAAGATTGACCTTCACCGATCGAGTATCCGAATGAAATGGATTTTTTATGAAATAAAATATGTTGACAAAAGTAACGTTAATTAGTTGCCTAAAAAAATCTGTTCAAGGCTATGTTGAATTAACAATTGAATATTTTTTTTTTTTCGATATCTTCACCGATGTTGTATCCGAATGAATTTAACACTAATCGAAAGTATAAAGCCTATAGAATATGCAAGTATATCGTTGCTTATGTTTTTTCGTTCAAGACTTTACGGTTGCCAGGTTTAAATAGGTGTTTCGGAAATGATATCTTCACCGATCGAGTATCCTATTCAATTATACATCAAAATAAAGCTTATACTTTTTGCGAAACGATGGTATACGGTTGCTTACGAAAATCCGTTCAAGAGTCATTGTTGCCAGGCTTTTAAAATTATAAATTATAGCTGCCTCCCCGCGGTTTTACCCGCGTAGTTCCCGTTCCCGTGGGAATACAGGGATAAAATATAGCCTATGTTACTCGGGGATAATGTAGCTTTCCAAAGGTGAAAGAATTTTTGAAATCGGTCCAGTAGTTTCGGAGCCTATTCGTTACAAACAAACAAACAAACAAATCTTTCCTCTTTATAATATTAGTATAGATAAAGCGTATGAAAATGTGCGAGAAGGACAGTCTATCCATTCAATTCAGTGCGATAGAAGGAGACGTAGTGCAGGAGCTGCTCCCTCAACGTCAACCGTTTGAAATTTGGTGAGAGAAAGAGTCTATGCATAGCATAGCAACTAGGCCCAACTCTTGAGACTTATCGCGGAGAGCGCGCTTTCGCTGTGCGGTAACGGTAAAATGTTAGTAAATACCTACCAACCGTTATTTTGAACATTGAAACCACTTCTTGCTATTCTTATCTCGTAATAAGTCTCGTGCAACGGAGTAAACATTCATACAGTGTATTATTGTTTCCTTTTATTTGTGAATTTGATTTAAAAATGGTAAAAAAGTGCTTCTTGTGTAACTCGAAAGAGCCTGTTCTTGACTTTGACGATAAAACTTTTAAAAACTGTTTGTCAAAGTTATCATTTCGAAAAATCAAAAACTTTAAATACGGAGATGTGGATATGACAAATATTCTGCAAGATTCAATTGGATACCATTCGCAGTGTTATAAAAATGTGACAGTTTTGAAAAAAGTGTATAATGAACAATATAATAATTTCATTGCAGAGCAAGAAGTAAGTAGTACATTATATATAATTTTCCCAATTATCGTCTTAAAAAAAAACTATATTTTTTTGTAAAATACTTACTGAAGTTTGTAGAACTTTGCATGTTCTTTTTAACCAAAAAAAAAATATAATTTAAAGTAATGCTACCAAAATTTGGACTTATATTTTTTTCAATTACCTAATTCTATATAATTTATTGATCCTTAAAATATTTATTTGTCTAAAAAAGAATCCAAGAAATTGTCAGATATTTGCCACTTTCAATAACTATCGGAAATTTCATGAATAACTATTGTAATATCAATGATGTAAATTTATTATCAAAATTATATATTTATTTAATATATATATATATTTTAGGCTATATTTTATCCCTGTATTCCCACGGGAACGGGAACTACGCGGGTAAAACCGCGGGGAGGCAGCGATAATTCATAATTTTAAAAGCCTGGCAACAATGACTCTTGAACGGATTTTCGTAAGCAACCGTATACCATCGTTTCGCAAAAAGTATAAGCTTTATTTTGATGTATAATTGAATGGGATACTCGATCGGTGAAGATATCATTTCCGAAACACCTATTTAAACCTGGCAACCGTAAAGTCTTGAACGAAAAAACATAAGCAACGATATACTTGCATATTCTATAGGCTTTATACTTTCGATTAGTGTTAAATTCATTCGGATACAACATCGGTGAAGATATCGAAAAAAAAAAAATATTCAATTGTTAATTCAACATAGCCTTGAACAGATTTTTTTAGGCAACTAATTAACGTTACTTTTGTCAACATATTTTATTTCATAAAAAATCCATTTCATTCGGATACTCGATCGGTGAAGGTCAATCTTCTACGTATCCCGTACTATATGACTAATGTAGGTTACACCTTTACAGTCACTTATTTTGAATTTATTATGAAACTAAGTACCTATTCACGAACTCATGTGGAGTAGGTATTCTCGTAATCGGTCGATCGAAACGTCGAGTCGAGATCAGTAAAAAAATATTTTAAAAATAAATTTATTCACGAATGTACTTGATATGTTTGTCATTTACATGTACCTAATTGCTCATCAAGAGATATCTTTGGCAAATTATACCTATATTACTTCAAAGTAGATGTACCTACATTGGGATAAAATCTATCTAGATAATTTTGGATAACTAAAGTCATAATAATAATTAGTCGTTTATTTCTGTACGTACCTATTTTGTGATTTTCACAATTAAGAAAATCTTTATGTTAATCTAATATATTAACGGAGACAATTAGTATAAAAAAAGGTAATTACAAGATTTATTTTCCGACAGACGCATTCTATAAAATAATTAACTCCGTAACCGTAGAAAGGTATTATATTTCAGCTCGAATAACTTGAATGCGATATTATTATAGTGAAACTAACGGAAACCAGGTCGCATCCAACACCATCCTAAGAACGATTGAAAACACAAAGTGAAATCTGAAACGAACATCACACAATTAACCTTATTACCTTTTCATAGAGTTTTTATTGGAATATCAAGGCGCATGGAATATTATCCGAGTATCAATTTCATGGCAATATATCCAGCTTGCAATTATTCGCGCTTGCGTGCCGATGCGTTTGTAATAAAGTTTATATAAAACTAGTGGCTTCCCGCGGTTTCACCCGCGTTCCCGGGGATCTTAAATTTCCCGGGATAATAAGTATCCTATGTCCGTCTCCTGGTTCTGAACTACCACCTTACCAATTTTCAGCCAAATCGGTTAAGCCGTTCTTGAGTTATAAATAGTGTAACTAACACGACTTTCTTTTATATATATAGACTAGTGGCTCCCCGCGGTTTCACCCGCGTCCCCGGTATCTTTAATTTTCCCGGGAAGTATCCTATGTTCCTCTGCTGGTTCTGAGCTACCTCCCCACCAATTTTCAGCTATGTCGGTTCAGCCGTTCTTGAGTTATAAATAGTGTAACTAACACGACTTTCTTTTATATATATAGATTTGTATTTGATTGTTAACTTAATATAGATACCTCTAGTGTACCTACTGTGAAAACTACACCAAATTAAACATAATAAAAAACTTTGCTACCGTAAATAAAATTTTAAGTTTTATAATATTACATTAACAGTTATTAATAATAATATATGAGAAAATACTTGTCAAACTTTAGTCACGTAATATTATTCTGAATGTACCACATTAACAACCTAATAGAGAGATACTATATCTAATTAAAGTATCGACAAAATTTGTATCTAGATCTGTGTAAGTAGGTACTTCTTTGTCCTAGGAGCCGTATCTCCGGGACTAAGAGTTACAGATGCTCTATTTCCGTCCTTATCTTTTTAGATCAAACAGAAAAGTACAACATATAACTCTCAGCCTTTAATTGGAAAGCATGTGTGTAATGGGAGTAAGTATGCAATCTCACTTTTCAAGTAAGTTAAAGTTACCATGAAGATAAAAAGGAAACTGTGAGGGCAATTTAATTTTATGAAGCTTAGTTCGTGTGGGTGGGAAAACCGTCATCATTTATTTGCTGATACCAAAACCTTTAATATGAATTGCCATATTAACGATAAGATAAGATATGGTAAACAAATATAACATATTGAGGGCTTTAATACTTTATTTATTTATTGACGGCGGTTTTGGCAATGAAAATTAGGCGGTAATTAAAACAATTAAGTGTTTTTATTTTGTCATTAACATTTATAAAAGGTTAATTAGGTGTAAACATAGTTAAATATACCTTTAATATGTTTATGTGAAAATCGAATACAGAATTTCCTAAGTTTGGGATCGAAATGTGTGAAAACTACGTGTTAAAAATCTTAGAACTGTTCCATATTGTGTATTTATTCAAAAATAGCTACTCGTTTGAAGAGTACGTACGTAAGTACTTTATAACCTTGACAGGTCTCAATAAAGGAAACCATAGGCGGCTAACATGAAAGGGAGGCGATTGTTTGTCTCCCTCTTTCACCATAAAACCGATAATATGCCTGCCAATTAACTGATTTAACCAGTTTGCTGCGAAATATGTAAGTACCTTCGTGCAGTCAAGCTCCGAAACAGATTTGGTCTAAAGCGAAAGTTTATGAGAAACTAAGGTCGTTACGGTAACATTTAATTTAATAATAAATTAATGAATGTGTCTTTTTATAAAATTGTTTATTCGGTGTTGCAATTACGATATTTTTGGCTGATTTTTATTACTGACATGCAGGAAAACCAATGATATTAATCTATTCTAATATGGCTGAAGACTTTCTTTGTTTGCTTGAACGCGGTAATCTCAGGAACTACATACTGGTACGATAAATAGGAATGGAGCATCAATCAAAAATGTTGCAAAAAGGGCAAATGACGCTAACGAAATTACGCGGGTCAACTCGTGTATAATAAGAAACATTTCAATCAAACCCTAGAAGCAAGGTAGTCTGAAGATTAAGTAAGCACGCCATACCTTTCCAAGAAAAATTTAATATTAGGCAATATTTCACGCATACCTACTATAATATCCACTACCAAGTACATTTGCCCAACATTAAAGAGTTCAGTAATGTGACCTTTATAAGTACTCACTCACACTTCACTCCATTATTCTTTGCGTCACATTAAAAGAAACTGCGATTGTCAGTTATATTATTATGACGCAAACCAAGCACCTACATAGTTCATGGAATCTACAGAGATTGCAACGAGTACGCAGGTTAACTGATTAAATGAAATAAGTCCACACTGCCTAATGTTTTTGTCATAAAACAAACAGGTCCACCTAACCCTGAAGTCCACCTATTAACATTTGGAATACCAGGGCCATTGCCATTGCATTGTCGACCCTAGTACAATAAACTTAAAGTTTCAAATCATTGTAAAAGCCTTACAACCGAAACAGTAAAGTGCACTCCTGCTTCAAATAATCGCTCTACTGGTGTAATAATAAAGTTTAATTTTCAACATACGTCTAGGCGACAGAATCAAGTGATTCGTTTCAATAAACTGATGACAGCTGCCACTGGCTGGGTTGTCGTCAACATATGCATCACAGCATCCAAATTTAGATTCCTTTTTCCATATGCAGATGGGAATGGTTTGCAAACTGGACGTAAAAATAACATGGGATTTTTGTAACTAATATTTAGCTTGTATAGATATCTCACGATTTGTGTCGTAGGTACTATCAATAGGCAGACTCATTCAGATTGTGATCTAAGACACATTATATAGAATAAGGTTGTAAGCTAAGTAGAGTTTCAAGTCTTTATCAACAAATATATAAGAACAATTCTAAGAACTTTCATTCCCAACCGTTCGGTTGTTCGAACAAGACGTGTACCTACCCGACTCAATACTTGTGAAATACTCTCTTACGTGCAAATAATCTGCTACCTTAAATTTGTGTACATAAGTGTTATACTCGTCTGTAGTGTTTTAGTCTCGCACCCAAGCGACTTCTTACAGTTACAATAAAAAGAATGTCGACGTTACAACGTACACCACCCAGTAACGCCAAGTGCCAATCGACACCGGACCTAGCCACACCTGACAATCATTTTGTTAGTATGAGAAAACGCCCAAAAACAGATGACTGTACGGATGATCTAGACACTTGGCTTATGGAGCACAAAACGGATAATCGTCTCCATAATCTCGTGACGAACTCTGTAAAGTCTGCCCTGTCTTCTGAGCTAGCAGATATAGTGGATAGTCTTAGGAATATCAGCGTTGCAGTTACAACCATCACTAGTGATAATAACACAATAAAAAACTCCCTGGCCGAGGTAAATGGTAGATTATCAGAGATTGACAAGTCACTCTGTTACGCTGAGGAGCGACAGAACTCATTTGATACCCGACTGAAGACATTAGAAACTCAGTCTACTGAAAATTCTATTGCACACGATCGGATCCAGGGCCTCGAGTTCAAGATAGATGCCATGGAGCAGCAAGCCAGAGATAACAACGTGGAACTTGTAAATATTCCTGACAAGCGTAACGAAAATCTTATCACCATCGCGTTGCAGCTAGGCAGCTTCATTGGATGTGAACTTACACAACGTGACATCATATCTATTCATCGTGTTCCCCACGCCGACCCCAAAGATAAACGTCCTAAGAATGTGATTCTCAAGCTTGTGTCTAAATACTTACGTGACAATTTTTTAACTGCTTTCAAACTGAAAAAAGGTATCGACACATCTCAGCTTTCATTCCCAGGTCAGCCAAATAAAATTTATGCAAATGAGCACTTAACATTAAAAAATAAAGTCTTGCTACGCCAGTGCCGAGATAAAGCTAAAGCTTATAACTACAAGTATATATGGGTCAAGCACAGTATCATACTGCTACGTAAATCAGATAATAGTCCCGTTTTGGCCGTACGTAATCAGCTCGATATTTCTAAGATCAAATAGCAACTACACAATTTGTATAATTTACGATCATGTTTTCAATATATAAACTCCTCAATTGTCATATGTTATTATGTTCATAGTCATGGCAGCCTCGAATATTTTCCAAATGTACCTATAACTTCATTATCCTCATTCTGTAACTTAAATGTATATTCCACCCCAGCAAACTTATTTTTGAAATATCCACAGCTCCTTATATCAACTTTAGTAATAATAGTGCTAATAACTGTAAATAATATCGATATCACGAAGCATTTCCTATATAAAACTACACAAGTCTATCTCCATATAATATTTATATCGTATTGTACTACTAATGTTAATGATTGCCACATAATTCAAAAATCAAAGTGTTCTAATAAATGTGGGTATGATATAATTTGTGTTGTATCTATGCACCGATGTGGCTATCAATATTTCCGATTAAAAAACTTCCAAACGCGGCACACAGAACTCGTTATTTTATTTCACGATTGTGACCGGTTAGCACTACCTAGATCTATACTGTATATAGTTACTATATTTAAAAATGGCTAATAATGAGTTTACTATCTATTATCAAAACTGTCGTGGTTTAAGAACTAAACTGCACACTTTGTATATGAATATTTTGCTGCACTCTTTCGATATAATCGTGTTAACAGAGACATGGTTACACTGTGATATTTTTGATAACGAGCTAATCGATAAACGTTATGTATTGTTCCGATGTGATAGGGACCGCAAGGCGACCGGCCGTCAGGACGGCGGCGGAGTGCTTATTGCCGTGCACCGCTCTCTAGCGGCACGAGCTCGCGTGCGCAGTGTCACCCCGCCGTCCCCGTCCCCGCCGACGCTCCCCCCGCAACCTAGTAGCATCGTTGACTATGTAACTATTGAATTAGTAATTAATGGAAACAATTCCTTTATAGTTGGTGCTGTATATATCCCTCCTGGCCAAAAACATGAAGTATATGTCTCGTATTTGGATTATGTTCTTAATATTCTACATCATGCTTCCAACTGTCACCATATAATTTTAGGAGACTTTAATTTGCCTTTATTACAATGGCGCAACAGAATAACCCATATGGAACCTATTTGCGATAAGTATACATGCCCGTCCGTATACTCAATCCAAAATTTTTTGTCGGATACTAATAGTTATCAATTCAACCACGTCAGAAATAAGTCATTAAAAATTTTAGACTTATTTATTTCAAATAAATATAACTGTATATTAACCCAGTCCCAAGTATCATTAGTTCCAGTAGATGGTTATCACCCACCGTTTCATGTCAGGGTTCCCACCGAGCCCACTAAGAATTTTCAATGCAAATCGCAGATGAAATATTGTTTCCCGAAGGCTGATTATCAAATAATTAATAATAAAATAGCAAGTGTAGATTGGGACATTTTATTCCAAAATAAGTCGGCCGAGTCTGCTTTGAGTATTCTTTACGATTTTATATATAGTATCATATCTGAAAACGTTCCAAAAAAAAGAGTGTCTAACTCTGGCTTTCCGGTATGGTTCAATGCATCTCTAAGACATATTTTTAAAAATAAAAATAAGGCATGGATTAAATGGAAAAAATATAAAAATTTATCAGACTACGAAAACTATTCAAATTTCAGAGAACGCCTTCGTGTTGGTTCAAAAATATGCTATGGTAAATATATGGAAAATGTTGAAAATAGTATTAAAACTAATATTAAATACTTCTGGACATATATTTCAAATAGAAAGAAAGGTAATGATATACCTGGAAGCGTCCACCATGGTGACAAATCAGTGGATGATCCAATTGACATCTGCAACCTTTACTCTAATTATTTCCATTCTGTTTTTGAGCCTTCATCTGTGCCGGAAGACTTTGATACCACAAATATGGGACCGATCGATAACCCCAAATCAGATGTAGTTATTACTGATATTACATTCACAGTTGATAAAATCAAATCTGAATTACGTCTTTTAGATGTCAGTAAAGGTGCTGGCGTAGACAATGTTCCACCGTTCTTTTTAAAACATACGGCCGACACGATCTGTTTGCCACTATATTATATATTTAACCGATGTTTAAAAGAGGGAGTTTTTCCCCAAAAGTGGAAAATTGCCCGTGTCGTTCCTGTGTATAAGGGGGGTGTGAAAAAAGACATCGCTAATTATCGCCCCATCTCCATATTACCCACTCTGTCGAAGCTTTTCGAGAGACTTATACACAACGCAGTCTATCCGTGCTTACATAATACACTCCTGCCCAACCAACATGGTTTTGTACATCGGCGTTCCACAACGACAAATCTTTTAGTTTTTACTACACACCTGTTCGATAGTTTAGATGAGAATAAGCAAACTGATTGTGTGTATACTGACTTCCGAAAGGCTTTTGACAGAGTGGATCACAAAATATTATTGGAAAAAATTGCGTTTAATGGCATAAGAGGAAATTTATGGCGATGGTTTAAGTCATATATCACTAATCGTACACAAAAAGTGGTGATAAATGGTTACGAATCTGACGTAGTGACTATAAGTTCAGGTGTGCCGCAGGGATCAATTTTGGGCCCATTACTTTTTATTCTTTATTTGAATGATATCGACAAATGTTTTAAGCACTGTAACTACCTACTGTATGCAGATGATCTAAAAATTTTTAAAACAATTAACACTGATCAAGATCACATAAACTTTCAAGAAGATCTTAACTGTTTTTCTAGTTACTGTACTGAAAATAATCTAACACTTAGTTTAAATAAGTGTAAAACGATTACTTTTACTCGAAAAAGAAACACTACTACGTTTTCATATACTCTTTGTAATGAGAAACTCGACAAAGTAGACGTTATTAAAGACCTAGGTGTAACCTTAGATAGTAAATTAACTCTAGATATTCATGTCCAAAATATAGTATCACGAGCGTATAAAATGTTTAATTTTGTTATAAGATCTTCATCTGAATTCAAACTTGACACATCGTATAAATTATTATATACATCACTAGTTAGGTCGCAACTGGAGTACGCAGTATCTGTATGGAATCCTCATTATAATTGTTATGCTAACGATATTGAAAGAGTGCAGAAAAAATTCTTACACTGTATGCATTACAAGTGCTACCATAATTTCCTGTCATATAGGGAATTATTAATAAAATATAAACTTCTGGATTTAAGGTCCAGGAGAGAGCAATTAGATGCTACGCTATTACATGATCTGTGCCACAATCGTTATGACTGTTCAGAGTTGGTCAATAAGCTTAGTTTTAAAGTACCTACCAGAGCCCACTCACGAAACGTTAATAGCCACACAGTATTCTACACCGCGACTTCCCGAACCAATGCTGGTCTTAGATCACCACTGTGTCGTATGGCTAACACTTTTAATAATAAATTTTGTGATATTGATATATTTTATGAAAGCTTTGGATATTTCAAAAGATCTGTAATTAATAGATTAGGTATATAACAAATAACAATCATTTGAAATAGTTTAGCTGGCACTATTTTTATATACATTATATATATTTCTTTCTTTATTTCATGTTTACCCTCATGTTTTGTTTAGTTTCTTATTTATTTTTTGTTGCATTATTCTTTGGTTATCCTACTGTTGTGTAAATCTTATGTATTATTTTCTTGTACGAGGTTGTATCTAATTTATATGTTTATAACAAAAATATTATTTCTTTGTACTTTTTGTAATTTATTTATCTAAGTAAGTACATGTCCTTAGCAATCCGTAGTCAACGATGTTGGTTTCACAATTATATAATTTTATATGTATATTACTATATTAATAAGTTAAGTGTGTTACTGTTTGTTGATTCTCAAAATAAAAAAAAAAAAAAAAAAAAAAAAAAAACAAATCGATGAAGAAATAATAGTAGTAGGTTACCTACCTATTTGATAAATGATTTATTTTTTGCCGCACAACAAATACAATTTCAAGCTAAACGATCGTCTATGTGGATTTTATTTGGGTAAAAAACACATCATTACTTTAATGTTTTATTTAGTAAACAAAATCCTTAACTATTGTGTGTTGAACAACATAAATACGACAATAATGATCTTTTAGAAAACGAGCACTAACTAACATTCCAGTTCACAGACATAAAAAAAAGAAAACTTTTTACTTTCGATTTCAACTTTTTACCAGACGTCATTTAAAGCCAGGGTAGTCCAATAGCTTTGGCTAACAATAGCCTACCTCATTCGATACCTAATGAAAGTAAGTACCGACTCTATTATTATAGAAAAACTTGGCTAAAAGTGTGTTTGTGCTAAAAGACCGTGACATCTCCAATAAATGTACCGGAGCTACGTTTTTGTGATCACCAAGGTGATTTCGGGGTAGCAGAACAATGTTTAATAGTTCTACTATGAATTCTAATACATTATCTTATTTAACTACTGTGTCTTTCTTTTAACAAAGAAATTAAAATATTTTGTTTTTAATATAGCAGCACATGGCGCCCGTAAAATACTGCGGCAAAAGCAAGTTTGACAGGCCTAGACTAGATTCGCTTTTCACGTAATTGCATAAAATAGAGTGCCGTTGAGGCGTCAAGACGTAACAAACTGACTTTCATGCTTACAATATTACTATATTATGACTAGACAATCTTACCATAAATAAATGCTATTGAACGTAACAGCTTTGTTTGTAAACATCAGCTGATGAAATCTCGAGATTCATAGCTCCCCCTATCATGAGCCATGTCGTTAAGTGTATCCCCAGTGGTAGTATTAATTCGATGGCAACCATAAGACGTTCCATCGACGATGGTGTCAGCCGACCTAATTAGGTTGTGACCCAATTGCAATTTTAAAGCTTTTGTAACGACGAATCACTTGATTTCACCGATTAATATGCTGATACCATGGTGCAATAAAAGCTTTTGATGGCACCCTTGTTGGAGGCATTCTGCGTCATCTTCGTTTTCATATTGGCTGGTTGGCTTTGTGTCTCGCGATCCTTCGAAACCTACCCCGGACATTTGTGTGGATGAACATGTCTGTTTATTCTGTGCCTGGATGTAAACCTCTATATAAGTATATATTTAAAAGTTTATGTCTAATAACGATAGTATAAGCTCTGCTTAGCTTGGAATCAGATCAGCCATGTGTGAAAAATCCATTTATTTATATTGTGATACATTTTTGAAAGTTCTTAAGATTCAAAGCTAAGATGAAAATTTCTGTTTTGCTTTTTTAAATTACGTCAGACAATAAGAATGATGTTGTAAGGTCCCCAGACAACACCTTTCACATTCAAGGCTGGGTTCTCGACGGACACACATTAGACGAAAACGCGAGAACGTTATATTATGCTGAGTTATGCGGAAATAGGAAAAACTTTGCGACACAAATAAAAGTCATGCCGCTCTAAAATAACTTTAAAAATAGCCGTTAAAGGACACGTAAGCCCTTGTTTGGTTAACGAGGGAAGTATGATGACAATGGAAAAAGAGTTGCTCTATTTCCTAAACAGTTGGGACTCATTAGAATCTCGTATACGATACGTCTTGTAAAATAATAATACGTAAGTTTGGGTTGATGGATGGATGTTACTCAATCACGCCAAAACGGCTGAAGCGATCTGCATGAAAGGTACAGAGCGTGTCTTGAAATAGCACAAGGGTAGCTTTTTATCCCGTGAAATTGAAGATCCTGGACACGCGGGTTGTTAGTTAATAGTTGTTAACTAAGCCTAAATAATTAAATATAATAAGAAAATACCTATGATTTGAATTCCATAGATAACGTTTTAACTATATGGATTTATAAACAGTTTTGTTTATGAAAGAAATAAGCGATTCATTAATTTCTTAAAGTGATCACGATTCTGAATTTGAAATCTAGTTTTCGCTAGCTAAATCGGTATATTTTTATGAAACGTACTTATTAATTTCATTATAACAGACCAACCTCTGTTATGCACTACTTCGGATAAGGTATTTGGAAACGGTAATTTTTTTAGGGTTGGAAGTAGGTACAAAATCTTTATATAGATACAACTTCTAATTATTTACTTGATCATTTATTATATTAAAACCGTTTTACAGTTTAATCTGTTTTAGATTAATAGTTATTTGATCATGTACTTTCGCATTTACCTATACTCGACTGTATCAGAAGGAAGGATGGTTATGTTGTTAAAAATATGGTTCACGGAAACTACCTGAAGTGCGACAGGACCTATGCCTGAGTAGAGAAAATAGCTTTCTCATTTGCAATAAGAAGTAAGAATTGGCGTCATCGTGGCATAACATGACATCTGTCAAGTACTTTGATATATTCATTAAGTAATTAACGAATAGCAATAACTGAAGTATATTTAGTATGCCGACCCCAAACAGGGCAGGTGTTGATGATAATAAATAGTGTTTGGCATTGAAATATGTTCGGTCTATTGGCTTGACTTAAATATTATTATTAAGTAAGTAGGTATATAAGCCACCGTGACGGTGGATAATAAACATTTATTTCTTCTATTTCATGTAGTAAAATAGAAGTTATAATAATATAGACGTGTTCGTACATAAATAACGGATTACTCTGTGGACTTTCTGTCAATGAAATAGCTCATATTTTTATGACATTTCTTGCGGTTAACGTATCATTATCAACAGGTTCTGCAGCATGGAGAAAAACATAAAACAACCATTGTTTCCCTCGCGTCGTCACTTTAAATAACGCATTTAAAATGTGTCATAAAATGGTTGAGTCACTTCACAATCAGAAGGAACACTCATAGACATTTGTCTTTTATGTATCCTACTATCTTTTAGCTTACTACGTGTTTCTTATTTTGTACGTACTTCTGCTTACCATAATACTTATTTATTTTTCGCGACTAGGTTCCAGTGACTTTCGTTTTTTATACGGTGTATATATTTGTCTATTTTACTTTTTGGTTAAGTGTTCAGTCAGAGATGGCCTAATTCTACTTGTCACAACACTGGCTAAATATTTGGGGCGTGAACAACAGCTGTTCAAATACACATAAACAAAACTAAAACCCGTGAAAAATATCGCATTGTCGTCTCATCATATCGCGGTCTAATTCCGTTTCTGTTGCGGATAAGTCGTATCCTACGAATCCTAGAGTTATTGCGGGATCTGTGAGACGGATAAAAGGGACTCAATTACTGTCACCACATTGTTGTTGGAACAAAGTGGACAATTAAATACCACTCGTGTTCTTCGATATAGCAATCAATCGATCGGCTTTTTTTGTAATTAAGTACAAGCTATTAAAATAAAACATCAGGCTGGCTAAGAATACTATCGACATATAATTGTAATTACTGTCTATGTTTAGCATTTATTGATTGAAACACTTGACTGTTTAAAACTTGTATATTTTAACCAGTGAACCTAACATGTATGCAAAACTAGACATGGAGCTGTTTTGAAATATTTTATCACTAGAATAATCTCTTATAGACTTTCGAAAACCAACATCTGCGATATGTCACACACGAAACCATTGGGAAACAAAGCCTCGTATTCAATATACGTATGAATCGAAGCGTGCTTTGCATGTCATACACTCATTTATGGTATAAATAAGCAACATGAACTGCATTTTTGTGAACTGGTACAAACAATTACTAGAATATTAAATGAAAATACAAACTGAAAATTAATTATTATAGGAAAACTTTATTTCGTTGTCCAACTTTAATTCGATGGTCGCCCTATCCTCGAGTGTAGCGGTCGTTAAGTTTTGATGTACATCTTCCAAACGGGACAATATAAGCACTAAAGTTAGTGCCGAGCCTTTAGATAACTAGTTCGCCTTCGTTTTATTATCACTAACATGTTAATGCTTGGCTTATTTAGAATTGATGCGTGAAGGAAAACGTCAGGGAAATCGGTAGAATTATAATAAGGGATAAGTATCAATAAAATGTAGGTTTTTAGTATTATTTATCACAGCGGTTTGCCATAATCAATGGTTATGGGTAATAAAATAAAGGAGTAGGCGTAAAAGGTTTGATAGCTTTCGCAATGTTATTGATCATAATACGCTTTGACAGCAAAAAATAAATAAGTTGGTATTAGACATTGTAGGACTATCCTTTACAAATCTACCTTGGCATAAAAGCTTGATTGGATAATTAGCTAATATTGGCTTTTATACATTTTGATTAGATTACAACTATGTACCTACTCAGTAAACTTTATTTTAATCTCAATAAATGTACCTTTAATCGGTGCGTTTATCGATAAATAAATAAACATCAATTACTGTTATGGGAAATATCTATTTAGGTCAAGGATTGTCAACGTAATTTTGACTTATATATTTCATAACAACTCTTATAGAGCTGTTTGATCCTGGATTAGAGTATTATGGTATTATTATAGAATCTAGTGTTAGAAGATTGCATGGAATAAGGACCTTAACATCACTTGTTTTTGCAATACAAGGACATTCAGAATGTTTGAAAAAAATGTGTCGGATTTTTTTTAATTAAGTTAAAACATCAATACATAAAAGTCGATGAATAATTATGGTATTTTTTGTCATTTTTAAAATTCGATTTAGAATATTTTTGGTGAATATGCTCCAGAGCTTTAAAAAATACCAATTGAACAAGATGTGTTTGGCAAAGTTTTGTAAAATCGTTACAGTCTCATATTTTAGTTTCGCATAATTAAGTACTAAGCTATAAATAATTTCATTCTATTTCACGACTTAGGTTTAAAATATAAGGAGCGATACTGGGTGAGATAATTAATAGTCAACTTATTTTAAAACTTGTTTATTTCTAGATTTCCGTGTATGCTAAGTGACGAAGTAGAATATGTATACGTATAATTTCTCATGATAAATAGTATTTGCTTAATATATTAAATATTTTTACGATACATTGTGTTTTGTTTTTATTACATGCAACGAATGAATATCTACTTACGTAGTACCTGAGTAGGTATCTGCATAGTTATTTTGTCGTGCAAATATCTCAAAGAAAACACGGTTTACGAATAGATTAAATATGCTGGTGTAAATTACTAGATAGTATACAAAAACATAGGGTATAAAATATATAATTCACTTATAATGTACTCGCTCCAGTCCTACACCTACGTCTTCCAGATCTGTTCGGTCGTTTTGAGGGAATTGAATGACAAATATCCATACAAACTCTCGCATTTTCAATTTTATGTAGGCTACCTACCTACCTAGCTACTAAGTAAGAAGAATAGTTAAATATCGACCAAGTAGGTAAAAACAAAGTTCCTTAAAACGAAGTTTTAAATACATCCGCCATTTTCCAACGTCATATAACAAAAAGAGACGGTCCAATCGGAAAAACTTGGGTTTTATAAGAACATGAACTGTCTAAGATAGAATTCCAGATAACGCCGTAGGTAAGGTAAAGGTAAAGTTTGATTATGTAGGTACCTACCTATAGGTAGGTACCCAGTTTCGGTGCGTACCTAGAGATGATTTGAAAGAGTTCTTACATGCCGTAAACAAACAATAGTTCAATTTGAATTATATCCTTGAATTTTATCAGGAGTGGGAAGATCCGGCTAACGCGACCAAAAGTGAAATGAAATGTAAAAATAATACATACAAAAAGCGGGCGGAACTTAGTAAAAAAGTTTGCTATAAATAAATTGAACTGTAATCGTCTATAGGATTGTTAATCGTGACATGACTAACTATTCACCTATTCGCAATCGTGAATTGTTCATTCATTCATTAAATGTAGTTAATGTTTATTTTTATTCATCTACGTGCTTCCACCCCGCGGTTTCACCCGCGTAATTCCCGTTGCCGGAGGAATATAGGAATAAAATATAGCCTATGTTACACCCTGATAATGTAGCTTTATATAGGAGAAAGAATTATTCAGATCGGTTCAGTAGTTTCGGAGCCTATTCGTTACAAACAAAAGATCAAATCATTCTTCTTTATAATATTAGTGTAGTGTAGATTATCCAAACAACGAATAGAGGTTAGAAGTATGAGTAAATGTGTACTCACAGTTTTCATCTTAACACAAACAGTGCGTCAGACTCGCAAAATCATACAAATGAATAACTAAATAAATATTCCGGAATTTTCATCACACATGGGTCTCAACTTATATAAATCCGAGACTAGGTACTACGATATTTTATTATTATTTATATTTTTAAGCGGGTATATATAATTGACTGTTAGATTATAATCTAACGCAATTTACCTTGGATTGTAAAGATTGTGAACATAGTCAGGTTATATTAATCACATCCAAAGATTTTAATCAAATATTGTAAGCAGTAGGTACCTACCTACGTTACGGTGCACAATCTTTTAATAGTTGACTATCTCGCGAGATAGAGTAGATATAACCTAACTGTATTTACAATTTTACAGTGACATATATATTTATTTTAAAATACAATTTCGTTATTATACAGGAGACTATGGTATCTATTCAACGCTTTTTATAGCAAAATATTATGATTGAGAGAGGGCGCTGACGCTGTCACGAGAATAACAGCTCCGTGTTGAAAATTGTTTTAAATATACTAAACTGATGTTTTTTGCTAAATAAATAATTGATTCTTGTTAATATAGATACAAACTTCTAGTGAAAGTGTTATCTTGACTATTGGACAAGTACTTAACTAAAATCGGATCAGTGCTTTAAAATTCAATAACAAAACAAGAAACAAAAAGTAGCAGTGATTAGTGCAGTGCGCAAACCGATGAGTCATTTTTAACGACCGCCTATGTTTACTTGGTTGAACTAACAGCAACTGATCACGACTTACGACAACTTCGACGGGCAACTGTTCAGCTGAGCGGTTAAGGGAGCCGGTGTTCACTCTAGAGCTACCCGTTCGAGCCGCGCCGGGACATCGCAGTTTTTTTTTTTTTCTTTTTTTGTTTGTTTTTTTTTTCCTTTATTCAAAATAGAGTTCATGGATATAGATAATGTAACAAAATTCCGTCCACGTCTGAGAGCTAGCTCTCTAGGAAGCTTGTCGGACTCTTCATTATTTGAGTCGACCAGAATTAGCTTACCTCACACAAACCTAGACTTGAGCGAGCTAGATCATAGATCCAACAAAATAAATGATTTAGAGATGAAGCTGGCGTCAGCGAACAATGAAATTGAAAACATGATACTTGAAAATATGCAGATAAAGAAAGAACTAGAAAAATGTACGAAAATAATAGAGGTTTATAAGAAAATAGAATTTAGCGAGGCTCATGCCACGCCATTGCTTGTAGTACGGGATACGTAGAAGATTGACCTTCACCGATCGAGTATCCGAATGAAATGGATTTTTTATGAAATAAAATATGTTGACAAAAGTAACGTTAATGAGTTGCCTAAAAAAATCTGTTCAAGGCTATGTTGAATTAACAATTGAATAATTTTTTTTTTTCGATATCTTCACCGATGTTGTATCCGAATGAATTTAACACTAATCGAAAGTATAAAGCCTTTAGAATATGCAAGCATACGGTTGCTTATGTTTTTTTGTTCAAGAGTTTATCGTTGCCAGGTTTAAATAGGTGTATCGGAAATGATATCTTCACCGATCGAGTATCCTATTCAATTATACATCAAAATAAAGCTTATACTTTTGCGAAACGATGGTATACGGTTGCCTTCGAAAATCCGTTCAAGAGTCATGGTTGCCAGGCTTTTAAATTTATAAATTAAGGACAGTCTATCCATTAAATTCGGTGCGATAGAAGGAGACGTAGCGCAGGAGCTGCTCCCTCTACGTCAATCGTTTGAAATTTGGCGAGAGAGAGAGTCTATGCGTAGGTACCTACTATCAAATGCGACAGAAATAGACGCAGCATAGCAACTAGGCCCACCTCTTGAGACTTATCGCAGAGACCGCGCCTGCGCTGTGCGGTAACGGTAAAATGTTAGTAAATACCTACTAACCGTTATTTTGAAGCAACTGACAATATACTCTAAATGTATTTCAAATTAAAATATGATTTAAATAAAAATATAATTCAAATGTAGGTACCTATTTAAAATAAAAATATAATTCGAACAAAAATATTTCTGGGAGTTTCTCCTTTTTGGACTCAATCGACTTATCTCCCGAAGTAATTAACACCCGTATATTTTTTTTTTGCAAAAGTCTCACATTTTTGTTTGAAAGAAAATAAATTTATTTCAAATAAAAAAAATTATGATGAAAGGAAAAATTTGGTAAATGAATTAATTTTTTTTGTAATTCATAGTATGTATGCAAATATTCTAATTTCATGTTTTTGTTTATTAAAATTTATATTTGTCTGAATCATTTTCAAAATATTTTCATCTATACTAATATTATAAAGAGGAAAGATTTGTTTGTTTGTTTGTTTGTTTGTTTGTTTGTAATGAATAGGCTCCGAAACTACTGGACCGAAATCAAAAATTCTTTCACCTTTGGAAAGCTACATTATCCCCGAGTAACATAGGCTATATTTTATCCCTGTATTCCCACGGAAACGGGAACTACGCGGGTAAAACCGCGGGGAGGCAGCTAGTTGATTATAATTTTTTTAATTCATTTACCAAATTTTTCTTTCCATTATAATTTTTTTCTTTGAAATATATTTAATTTCTTTCAAAGTAAAAGTCTAAGATATTTATTGCATTACAGGTAGGTACATTACATTAGATGTCATAACATAATTGAGGTCAGCTGTAATATGCCGAGTAGGCGTGCAAAATTTATTTAATTATATTATTATTCAACTAGATTGTTATGTCAAATTATTAATTAGATTTATATCAATATTGACAGCCCGGTTGGCTTTGTGGTCTGTGACCCTGACTTTCATGCCGCGGGTCGTGGGTTCGAATCCCACCCAGGACAAACATTTGTATGCATGAATATGTCTGTTTGTCCTGTGTCTGGATGTAAATATCTATATAAGTATGTATTTAAAAGTATTATATGTAGCTATCTGGTTACCATAGTAACCAGATAGCTGATATACTACATATAATACTACATATATTACACAAGCTCACTTTGATGCTTAATTTGGAATCAGATTGGCCGTGTGTGAAAAATGTCCCAGGATATTTATTATTTATTTATTAATATGCTTTACAATACAAATTGTATAGCACTATGTACTTTCCGTGAGGTACTCATTAATTGAATAATATGTCCTATCAATAAGGTACCTACTCGAAGAGTGACCTTTTAAATGAAACATAGTGACTATACTTTATTTTTACAAGTATGGGAAGCTTGTTATATATGTATGTTGGATGCCATTCCCACGACATTTTTGCTAAATAGTGCCGTTTGATGAACTTTTGACCGTATCTTATACCTACATATGTCGAGTATTTTCGAAGGTTTCAAATAAGTGCATGTTTTTTTTATAAATAATAATTAATAAATAATAATAAATAAATAAATATCCTGGGACATTTTTCACACACGGCCAATCTGATTCCAAACTAAGCAGAGCTTGTGAATAAAGATATTTACGAAAGTATAAAGCCTTTAGAATATTTCATTTCATATATATGTAATAAAGGTAACGTCATTAAACGAAGTTCTTTAAATAATGGCTTGCAGCTATCTGTTTTCTGTAATTTGCATATTGACCTGACACATTTCTTCTGAGCTTTGAAAGCTCCGTCGAATTTCCCTAGTAAATAACACTATAACGCAGAGTAGATGTAACATACGCATGATATGCTGATATTACTGTTTGGCGATTGACCACTCCAGCAAGTCTATATAACGCGTATGAATATCGACTTAGCTTATTACATACTAGACCAACTTGTGCCTTCCAAGTCATATTATTATCAAATTGAACACCTAAAAATTTTCAAAATCAAAATATTTTTTATTCAAAGAGGCCTCAATAAAGCACTTATGAATAGTCACTATTAATGCTCGGTTCTGATAGTAGTTTTTACTGAGAAGAGCCGGCAATAAACTCAGTAAATACTCTGGTAATGTCGCCTTTGTACTATCTATATCTTTCAAACAAAAATGTGAGACATTTGCAAAAAAAAAATATACGGCGTGTTAATTACTTCGGGAGATAAGTCGATTGAGTCCAAAAAGAAGAAACTCCCAGAAATATTTTTGTTCGAAATATATTTTTATTTTAAATACCTACATTTGAATTATATTTTTATTTAAATCATATTTTAATTTGAAATACATTTAGAGTATATTGTCAGTTGCTTCAAAATAACGGTTAGTAGGTATTTACTAACATTTTACCGTTACCGCACAGCGCAGGCGCGGTCTCTGCGATAAGTCTCAAGAGGTGGGCCTAGTTGCTATGCTGCGTCTATTTCTGTCGCATTTGATAGTAGGTACCTACGCATAGACTCTCTCTCTCGCCAAATTTCAAACGATTGACGTAGAGGGAGCAGCTCCTGCGCTACGTCTCCTTCTATCGCACCGAATTTAATGGATAGACTGTCCTTAATTTATAAATTTAAAAGCCTGGCAACCATGACTCTTGAACGGATTTTCGTAGGCAACCGTATACCATCGTTTCGCAAAAAGTATAAGCTTTATTTTGATGTATAATTGAATAGGATACTCGATCGGTGAAGATATCATTTCCGATACACCTATTTAAACCTGGCAACGATAAACTCTTGAACAAAAAAACATAAGCAACCGTATGCTTGCATATTCTAAAGGCTTTATACTTTCGATTAGTGTTAAATTCATTCGGATACAACATCGGTGAAGATATCGAAAAAAAAAAATTATTCAATTGTTAATTCAACATAGCCTTGAACAGATTTTTTTAGGCAACTCATTAACGTTACTTTTGTCAACATATTTTATTTCATAAAATATCCATTTCATTCGGATACTCGATCGGTGAAGGTCAATCTTCTACGTATCTTAGACTATTGGTAGAAAGCGGAAACGACAACGTATCTCTATGGGAACTGAAGAGATTCAGACGCCGGTAAAAGGTACTGCGGTAATAAATACAACACAACAGCAATTCGAGCACAAAAAACAACAGGAAATGATTTATGAATTGAATAAACAAATAAAAGAATTACAGCAATGGCTAGATGAGGAAAAAAATAGATATAACACACTCAAAAAACGGAAAACAGCAACCAAAAATCACTTAATAGCTACATCAACGGTCAATAGATATAAATCAAAATATACCAGGAAATTTAGAACTACTTTGAGGAAAATTTGTACGTTGCATAAACAAGGATCAAAATTCAAAATAGACAATGATCGGTTAAATAAGCAGATTTTAGAATTGAAAGAAAAGGAAAATCTATATCCTAAACAGGACGTTTCTTCAGAGCAGCTGGACCTTGGCGATGCGGTTACACAAGCAGCGCGGGCTAGCGGTGTACGACACGTTCAACCATCGAAATCCTGCATTGAGGAAGAGACCCGGAAAAATAAGAAGAAAATTGTCGTACTGGCGGATCAACGTGGATGGGGACTGCAAAAATCTTTGCAAGATCTAATGGGGATCGACTACAAAGTGACTTCATTTTGGAAGGCTAATGCGGCAACAGCAGATGTACTAAACACGAATAGAGAGGAATTACAGACTTTGAATAAGAATGATTATATAGTCATATTAGGCGGTATGAATGACTCTAACCCTGAAACCTTCAAATTTATATTGAATAGTTTCTTGAACTATTATAGACATACAAATATTATAATGACCGAGGTTCCTTTTAACAGATATCTAAACGAAATTAAATTAAATTATGAAATAAGACGCATATGTGTAAAATATAAACATGTAAAGTATATTGACATGAATTATAGTAGGAATGTCCCTAACAAGTATGTTATACGTGCCGATATTTGTAAATCAATTCAGAGAAAAGTGGTCCAACGAGATTACGAAACAAGATTAGATGCACAAAAGAAACAAATCTATGTAAGCCATAAAAATAAGCCTGTAACAGCTAATGTGAGCACGCAGACCGATTCCAGCATTTTCGTTAATTCACAGATAGCGGATAGGAAAACAGATAGTAGAGTTACAAAAGAGCTTTTTCGTTTCTAAAAATAATATATATGTCCTACACCAAAATATAGACGGCCTTATAGGTAAATCGGACTTACTTACATTACAGGTCCAAGAATTAAAATTAAAGAATGAGGTTATTGATGTCATGTGCGTGACAGAGCACAATATGCTTAATAGTGATTCCGTTTATCTTAATATTCAAAATTTTACTCTAGCAGCAATTAGTTGTAGGAAATCGCGCAGAGGTGGGTCCTGCATACTGGTACATAATAGCCACAAATTTAGGGAACTTTGTGATGTTAAAAAATATAGCAGTATAAATAACGTAGAATGTTCCGCTGTAGAATTATTTGAGCATAATATAATAGTTGTTTGTATATACAGAGCTCCAAAAAAGCAAAACGCAATGATAGAAATATTTTATGATTGTCTTAATAAAATATTTAACCTTATATGCTTAAAACGAAAAAAGGTTATTGTATGCGGAGATTTCAATATTAACATTTTAGAAAATAATAAAACCACAGAGACTTTCAAAAACATAATCAAAAACTACAATCTGAAGGTATCGATTCACGAAGTAACTAGACCAAGCAGTGGCACTTGTATTGACAATTTCCTACACAACGTTCGGGGTTCTTCCTGTGAGTTATTCGAACTGGGTTTATCTGATCATTTGGCACAATACTTTAAATGCCCCGTAAAAGAATTTTATCCGATTGAATATTGGTATTCTTTTCGTCGAGACTACAGTAGAGAAAACATGGCAAAATTTAGGGAACACTTAAGTATGTTGAGTTTTAGGGAAATATTTGACTGCGACTGCCCAAATGAAGCTTTTAATGGCTTCCATGATATATTTAAATTGTTTTATGATCTTTGCTTTCCATTAGTAAAACGTAAACACACAGTACATAATAAACCAACTTGGATATCTAAAGGGATAAGAACGTGTACTAAAAGGAAGAGAATGATGCTATGGAAATATCGAAATAACCCAAGTACAGAGAATAAAATGGCATTTAAAAACTATTCTAAGCGATTAAAAACTATAATAAAATTAACTAAGAAATCGAGAAATAACTATGAAATTAAAACAGCTACAAATAAGTCAAGAGCTACCTGGAATATAATAACCAGAAACATTGCTATAAAACTTCCCAGTATTGACATAAAACAAATTAAGCATAATAATAAAGTATTGACTAATCCAAATGATATCGCACAAGCATTTAATGACTATTATATAAATTTAGATATACCTAGTAACCTGAATAAGACTGATGTGAGATCCGTTAATGTGACTAAATCTAATTCTATGTTTATGTCTCCTTCCACCCCCAATGACATTTTCATTATTATAATGTCCTTGAAAAATACTCCAAGTACGGGATATGATGAGATAACCACAAAAATAATACAAGACACAGCTCTAATTATATCTCCGGTTCTGAGTCATGTAATAAATTTATGTATTGATCATGGCGTATTTCCTGACAAGTTAAAATTAACTATTGTTAAGCCGATGTTCAAAAAACATGATAGAGAGATTATGAGTAATTATAGACCAGTTGCACTAATACCAGTTTTTTCAAAAATAATTGAAAAATACATTCACACCAGTCTTTACTCGTATTTAGAAAAATATAATGTTTTGATTGATGAACAGCTCGGTTTTCGTAAAGGCAAATCAATAAACATTGCTATTTATAATTTCCTTAAAATGGTTATATCGGGCTGTGAGAGTAAATTGCCAGTGTTTGCCATGTACATGGACCTTACTAAAGCATTCGATTACGTAGATCATGGCATTCTGCTCAATAAACTAGACTCATATGGAGTCAGAGGAAATGTCCAGAACCTGATAAAATCTTATCTTAGTGATCGATATCAGCAAACGCAAATATTGAAAGTCTGTCCGCATACAAAAACACTAATAAAATATACATCTAACGAGAGTCGTGTTAGGTCTGGAGTACCACAAGGAAGTATTCTAGGGCCATTGTTATTTATAACTTATATAAATGATCTACCTCAAGCTATACACCAACCAATGGTTTTATTTGCTGATGACAGCACAGCTATTTTTATTGGAAAAAATAATAGTACTCCAGAAGCGGAAATAAATTTGGCATTGAATAATATAGTTAAATGGCTGACATGTAATAAATTATTAATGAATTTTGGTAAAACTAATATAATGACATTTAATAAGAATATAAAATTGACATCAAAAATCTGCTATATGAATAATGAAATTGAAGACATTCCAGTTACAAAATTTCTAGGTTTATATGTTGATTCTGAACTGAAGTGGGTAAGACATGCAGAATCGGTATGCTCCAAGCTCAGCAGCTACTCATATGCCTTGTACATGCTGTCCAAAGTAGTTGGTCAACCGGCAGTGCTCACGTCATACCACGCGTACGTAACGTCTACTTTACGGTACGGTATTATTTTTTGGGGAAACTGCTCGGATAGGGAAATTATATTTAGAGCTCAAAAGAGATGTCTGCGATCTATGTGCCATTTGAAATCGACGGATTCTTGTAAACCACATTTCATTAAACATAAACAATATTAACATTTCCGTGTTTGTATATATTTGAAATTGCGCTGTTCATAAGAAATAATATTAATTTTTTTAAGTTCTATACAGGTGAGCGCAATAAAAACAAAATTTGTATGCCTAGTCATAGGACTGCACTTTTTCACAAAAGTGTATTTGGTATGGCACCGATAATTTATAACCATTTGCCAAAATCGATGTTGGAATCGGAATACGTCGTCACATTTAAAAGAAAATTGAATGATTTATTGACATCTAAGTGTTATTATACAATTAATGAATATCTTACTGACAAAATTACTGAATAATAATAATTTTAATCGACAAATCAAATGTATAATAATTTTGTTGATAATGAACATTCCATTTGTGTGTCACCTTTTAATATTTTCATTGTAATATGGTTTAGTTTAGGAATAGGGTTAATGACATTCGAGTTCTTCGACTATACTTTGACTATTCTAAATAATTGTAAACGTTAATCATAAGCTATCAATATTGCATGTTCGATGTGGACGAGATTGTTGAGACTAATGATACCTATATATTTTAACACCACTTTACTGTACAGTTTATGCAATAAATAAATTCTGATTCTGATTCTGAAAATAAACAAGCTAGTATTACTATGAAGTGTCAAGCATTATTATGAAACTGTTGAAATCATATTATTTCTACAACTATTCATTTACCCGATGTGAAAATCTCAGGAAGTGTTTTGGCACTACAAAATCCTTTGGGGATATAGGGACTGTACAGCCCAACCTTATTACAGTTTGATGGAAAAGTAATTGGTTCAATCACGAACACTCCGCTGGTTAGTTTGCTACAAGCTAACAGGCACCTTGTAACAAGGAGTCATTATTTTGCAATAATTTAACTTTGGCAACCCATTTACATTGATTGCAACCTTTACTAAGTAGACATACTTAAGTTAAAATACTGCATACAAAGTGACGACTTGTCAAATTGAACCACTAGGTAATTTTGTAGGCAGCTCGGAGAGTGGCGAGAGGCCTAGGCCAGCTGTGAGTTGACGTTGGTTGATATGATGATCATGAGTTTTTTAATCAGCAACATGAAGATTTATGCATCTAGTCATGAGATCGTTTGTCCATATTTGGTAATGTTTTGTAATTTTCCTTGTTTCTTCTTGTTCTAATCCAAGTTTTCTGCAGTGTCTTTATTTCAGCTTCCCATCTATATAGTCGTCTCACACGTACCAAGTTGAGCGCAAGTCAATGTATCTACGTATATGTACCATTATAGTATGGAATCACCGATTCCGCTGCGTATTTGTAATGCAATAGATCTCCAAGTATTGACGTACTTAAGTGTATTTTTCTAATGATTATGTTTGCTTATAAAGTTGTCATACTTTCGTCGCTTCGCCTAATAATTAGAATTGAGCGTTATCTGGACTTTTGTTCGCTTATTTTTGTCCAAACGATCGTTATTTACTTAGTTTACAACAAATTTCATTGAAATTTTATTTAAATGAGCGTCCGAGCTACGAAAAGTTGAGTAAGTACTCTTGTCTGAAACTCAAAACTATTAATGAACCCAGCCGGAGTATCGCTACAGACGGTTTTGCTATTTTCCATCTGGTTATGGAAGGTTTTTTTTTAAATAAAATAGTAAACCTTTTCAACCCTGCATAATTATATGCTTTTTATTTAAATATAAGGGTCTCCACGGCCAATTTACAACATGGTAGGTAAGTGAACGATTATAGCTTCTGGTAAACAAGCATTTAGTTTTGGACTGTATTGTGACCGTTCCAGGTTCAAGGTCAGACCGAGCTTTCAAGTAGTCAGAGTTATGACCCCAAAAAAGGTCAGATACGAACCCAAGATTACAATATACGACTGATCTGTCGTACCCACTTATGTAAGAAAGTAACACAAAACAAAAGTATCTGAAAATGCACCGACAGAGGCTCATTTACTACGAAATATCAATATTTACTTTACTCGGTCATCTATTATTTTGTCCATGCTTAAAAAAATAATTATTGCAACCAGTTTCGTTTCCGTCTATCACAGTTCCTATACTATTCTTGAAAGTTACATAAAACTAGTTTGAATAACCAGTCTGAAATCGTGCCTCTCTGTTTATCAATTCACGATTTGCTAATAATATGAGTAACTACATAATATTTATTTTATTTGTCAATGCAACACATGAAGCGAGGTCTCTTTGCAATTTATAGCTTGACAGCTCGAAAAATACAATAGGACATGAAAATTCCATAGGGATGGGTCTCTGTATTGTCATGTGTTCTGATAAATGAGGAAGGTCAAATTGACCATTGATCTATATTTAAAAAGGTAATCCAATCCATAGGCCAGGTTTTTTAGGTTGGCAGGAATGTATTATTTTTTAAGTAGGAACCCAATTACACAAAAATGTTTAAGCTATGAAGTGTTTATAATAATGTATGTACATGTTTTTTTTTATGAGGTTATGAGGCGAATGTTCGTTAATAACAGGAAACGCGAAGGTCATCGGTAAACAAACAAGTAAATATTTTAAATACGTTGTACCGAGAATAACCTACATACCCAAACATACATTTATAAAAAGAACAATTTTCCCGAACTTTAAAAAGAATTTGGTAAATAGTATGGATGTGAAATAAGCCGTGGTGGCTCAGTTGGGAACGCACCGACTCACGATCATGAGGGTGCAGGTTCAAATCCCTGGCCCGTACCTCTGAGTTTATAAAAAAGCTTAACGTTCGGATTCACACCACTGGCTTTCGGTAAAGGAAAACATCGTGAGGAAACCTGCATGCCCGAGATGTCACAATTTAAGGCATTTGAAGTCCGCCAATCCGCACTGGTTATTAGGGGAGGCTCGAGCTCCTCGGTGGAGACGTACCTATAATCTATATGAGCCGATGATGATGCTGATGCGTATGGATGTATGTAATTAGTCCACTATTATAGTAACCACCTTCTTAATTTCGTAATTGGAAATATGTAATACCTACCTAGGTATATGAAAACAATTTGCTAAAATAGGCAAAGTGTATGTTTTAACTACAAGAACTCGCGGACATTTTGGAATGTGATTCAGTCAACGCTGTTTGTTTTTTTTTTGTATTTTAAAAAGGGACAGGGCATAGAGAAAATTAAATCTGACGTTAGAGATTTGCACTCACTTCCTCTCTTTATCTAGTGTGATCGGTTTCACAGTTTGAAATCTTTAAGCAACAATTAAAAATTGGGTCAACTCATTTTGTGTTCTAATGTAGCCAAAATTTTAATGTTGCCAATTCAATGAAAACCTTATAAAACCGCATTGCGTCATAGCCAGCCCTCAGATTGATATCTACCCTCCAACTGACTTGCGTGTGAAGCCAAGCGTTGATTTATCGCAATCATACTTACAAGTTTTGCAATCATGATCAACTATTAGTTTATTTATAGCACTGACAAAATAATATATTCAGTTTTTAGGTCACATTTTAATGCATTTTAGGTAATCAAAAGTCCCATAAATGTACAACATCCATGTGTTAAAACGAGACAAACATATTGCGAGAAAAAGAGACACCCTCTTGTCGATCCTATTTAATTGTAACCACCTTAGTACATATTACAATCAAGTAAGCACATAAGGTATGGCCATCAGACCATGCAACGCAAGGGTGTTCCGCCTTTCGCATTCAGAGTACCTACTGCTTCCTTTGAAATTTTGTACATACTTATATTTTAATTGCTTATTATTTTTAATGAGATTGATACTAGACTCAATTAAACGTGACAACTGAGTAAACAGAGAAACTGTAAATAAATGTAAAGTAAGCATGTAAGTACTTAGCTAGCGAAAATAACACACTTCTAAAGCCTTAAGTTGTGGAAAATAAAATGTATTCGCACACTAGTAATCATTAACATATCACCTTTCCACATCTTAAAGGATACCTAAAGATATAAATATCTTCCACGCAATATTTACCTTAAATATGTAGAAATATAATTACGTTATCCCTATACGCTCTGATAATTATGATAACTTACACTATAATATCTTCGTAAACATTACCGTAAAATGGACCGAGCAAAATACCTATTTAAAAACTGACCTGTTTATATATTTTGGTCGTAATATGCACAAATTCTTGGTTGAAGTTCCTTAGCTCAGCTGCTGATTTTATTTAAGTAAGTAAAATATTGTTAATAACGATTAATCGAAGTCACATCAATCAAGAGAATCTCAAGCAATTTTGTAAGAAGTTTTGCTATCATTAATCATACCAAAAACATGCCTATTTAATCAAAGTAAGTACCCCTAATGTCGGTACTTAAAACTGTTTAGAGTTTAATATTTTATGAAGGTACTAGACTAGATTCCCGATAGTTTTATATGAGTTTAAGTTGATGAATATAGCGATAGTTCAGTGCAGATGCATAACTGTAGATTCGAAATAAGAATTGATAAAATCAGATTACTGATTAGATATATCGAGATAACCTGTCTTAGGTAGACATTTGAAAGATATCGAAAATGTGTCACCGAAAAAGTTATCCCTCAGGTAACTTTTGTACATTAATTTGCGACTAATAAAGGTTTTTGCAATTATCTGACGCAAGTCATTCAAATATTCACTGTTTTTAGGTTTATTTAAATGATGTAATGATAGACACAATACTCATATCATAATTAATTTGATTTGTAAAAACGGGTATTAGCATAGGTACCTACAATACAATTTATGGTTGGCCGCCTATCTGACGCCAACGAACTTTATGGGAACGATTTTGATGACAACTTTCAACAATTTCAAGTTCCTTCAGATATAAAACACCTAAGAGATCTCATCTCTTAGGTGTTTTATATCTGGACTATCGAAGTATTCTTCAACGCGAAAAAAACTACCAACCAATCCAAAGGTAAGGAAAAAACTTATAATCTCACCATCTGGAATATCAGCCAGTGTATTCAACTCATTAGCAATTATAATTTTATATTCAACTTTATTTCCGTCCGCGTTTTTGTTAGGTAATAAAAACAACTAGGTAGGTGTAATATTTCTCACAATAGTAGGTAGTTAATAGTTATTCTTCTTCATCACTGACGAATTTGCATAGTACGTTGAGGAGCATTTAATATAGGTACACGTCAAATGCACTGAAGCCTGGCCACATGTAGTTAACCGTCGGAGCGTAAAATGCGCTAAACTAAACCTTATTACAATAGCAGGACGTCCTACTATTATTGTAACCTGCGAAGCCACTGCCTATGAGAACAAAACGAAACATCCGCTGTTAGTATCAAACATTTCGCAATAAACATTATAAACAAACCTTTCTGTAGAGTTGTAAAACATAGCGGCCTGCCGCTTCATTTCTTGAGCAACCGTATTTTCTTCATTCATTTTGAACTGCACTGCACTACACTGGTGTTTCTGGGGTCACTGAGCTATTACCACGTTTTGGCATACCATACGATGCATCAATGGAATTTCGCCTTTATTGTTTTGTTATAAAGTTGATGTTAGTTTGTTATTTAGTTCAAAGGTGAACGTTGGTATTCCGAGGCCGGCAAATCGGTGTTCGACGCCCGCGCCTCTCACTCACAGTGCGAACTGAGTGACACGACACGGCTATCGACTTGGAGCGCCCACTCACGCTGTATGTTACACCCCCCACTTATTAATACGAACGTTTCCAGTGTTTATCACGATACGATACGGTTAATTTCAATTTATTAATAGGCTAGAATGGACGCACCAAACGGGTGCACGAAAATATAGATTTATGGTTTTAAGAATATAACTTGAACGCAGTTTAATATTTATTATAAGCCTATCTATCCCATACTAATATTATAAATCCGAAAATCTATGAGGATGAACTTACTTACGAAATGAGTTTACTTGTGTATGTTTGTTACTGACCTTTCACGCCCTGTAGGGCGAAACTACTTAAAAAGGGCTGGGAAAAGTCATGGTTGCTCTCCCCCGAAATAGCAACAATCTATCTCTTTCTCTTCTATCTCTTATAATTACTAAAAATTATTCGAATTAGATTCAGATAGGGAACATGTAGATTAAATTTATATGTCTATAGTTAATGTACTCGTAAATCTTGTAGGTAAGGGTATAAATATAAGGGGTGAATTTACGTGTAAAAAATATACTAAAGATGAAAAACAATGGACACTTGCCTTTATCATAAAATCACCGGTGCAGGTAGTTCCTTGCTCAAACCATAATATAGTTTATGCTAACAATGATAACTTGAATAACCGTTAGTTAAAGTGTTTGTTTAAGAATTGATTCAAGCTAAGCGAAAGCTATGTAGGCGCCGGCTCACTTTTTATTATGAATATGTAGCATTTAAGATTAAATGTAAGTGTATGGATAATTTTGTTTTGATAATGTATTTTTTATGTATTCTTTTTCATTACTTTGATTATGGTAAGTCATTACATACTACTGGTTTTACTATGGGTACTTCATTTATTAGCCTGGATATACCTACTGGGTCAAAAATTTTGCTTAATTTTATTACAATTTTACGAATAACTCGGCCGTGCGTGCAAAAAAATCATATTTTTATTAAAATACAATATTTTTATTAAAATACAATGTCTATGGATATTTTTACTATCTATTGTCACATAAACGTAATTTGAATTCAAATAAAAAGATAAATATTCAAAAACTATTGATTATATATATGTTTATTTTATTATGTCCTGCTTTCAGGGGGGGCTATGTCTGCTTTCTTTCTCGACGAAAGAATCCCGCTTTTTCACTCAAAAAGTTCCAAAATCCCGACTTGGCAAAAAATATATCTGGTAACGCTGGTTCAAACCCACCTTCATATAACATTTGATAGGACATCTACTAAACTATCATTAGTTAATTATAATCTCGCTTCCATCCTGTGGATTTACCCACAATCCCAAGGGACTTTCAATTTGCCCGGGATAAAAGATAGTCTAGTTTATATCTGTAGGTATCAAATTTCATTGGAATTGATTCAGTGATTTAGGCATGAAAGTATAACAGACAGGGTTACTTTTTCATTTAAAATATATGTAGGGATTATGGTTAGTATTAGTGATTTCAAAGTTTCTTTCAGAATCTATATACCTAATATTTAAAAACATCTACATATTTACTAAAATGACTCTTATGAATTGTAATTTAAAATCACACTATTTACTTATTGTCACAAGTAATACCTTGAAAATAAATCATTAAACTGTAAACACTTCAGTAATCTCAATAAGCCATATATTTAAGTAAGAATATCAAGGTTATTCATTAATAGGACCATAATAATTAAGTATAGATCAAGAAATTCACAAGAAGTTTTTGCAACTTTTTTTGTTTGAATATGTTATTTATGCTTATTTCATAATAGTTCATGGCCAATATAGACAACTATCACTTATTATTCACAAATTGAATGGATTGATCAAAACATCTTAGGAATAAATATTTTAAATTGAAATTCTTCTTAGAATATGGTTTATGATACTAACAATCATCTGAATTAGTATTAGTTAGACTATTAATTGCTTGTAACAGCTTGGATTTGTTAAAAATATTATTATTTTCACTTTTATCATTGTGATGCTTTTAGATAGTAGGTAACCATATAATGAATTAGATACTGCTTTAAAGCACAAGATGTAAGTCCAAGGGGTTTCACATTTAAACTTTTTAAGGTTTTAAAAGACATTTTTAAATCTTCTTTTAACATAGAGAATGCTGATTAAATCCATTTCGAAAAGCATTTTAATATTAACACTACGAATTACTTAGATATATTGATAGTTGGTAAATTGTTATATACTTACAAATAACTAACTTTCATTTTTTCAGAGGAGCAATGAAATAATATTTTGTTTCTGCTTACCCATTTAGTGACAACAGCGGCTGGTAATTATAGTCATATTCTTGTTTTTTTACCATTTTCCTAGCCTTCACTCACTGACCAGGAACACCAATAAAGTTGCAAATAGTTTAACAGATTGCAAGAGTAAATACAATACAACGTTATCAAGAAATGTAAATAAATAAATATCCTCTGACATTATCGACACGTTACACACCTTTAAGTTAGTGGTCTAATTTTGGCGTATTAAAACACTTATTTCAAACATTTTCGATTAATTCATGCTAGATTTATTACAATTTCCAATACAAGAAAAGGAACACAACGCGTTTGTGATTTTGATTTGACAAGATTTTGCATTCGCGCGCAACTATTTGGCAGCCATGACTTAACTGATGACATATTTGATGGTGACAGACTGACAGTACAAAGGTATTGCCAACACAGATAATTAACTGGTAGACAACTATTTAACCAGTGTGATTGCGTACGCATTAAAACAAATAAAATTATAAGTAAATATCCTGGGACATTAATATTTATTTAATCCATCAAAACTCTAGCAAAAATTTTTGAAGTGGATTACCCTTAACATTTAAGGGGATGGAAAATAGATGTTGTCCGATTCTCAGACCTACCGAATACGGATACAAAATTTCATGAGAATCGGTCAAGCCGTTTCGGAGGAGTTTTGCCACAAACACCGCGACGCTAGAATTTTATATATTAGATTTTTTATACTACAAGGTGGCAAACAGGCATACGGTCCCACCTGATGGAAAGCGGGAATTATATACTTTTAAATGAAATTAAAATATCTTTCCGTTGGTTGTACCACGTGATAATCATGGCCCAAGTAATTTTGTGAATTCCCAGAACAGGATAAAATTATATGCAGATGATGCAGACCATGTTTTGCTTAACAATAGTTATGTTATATTGCGCCGACTCCATATATTTTGGGATATCGCCGTGATGAGAATGATATAATTGATGTGAATGATATCATTAATTTTCAAGGGATACGAGGTAAGCAATTTAAAAAAAAGAAAATCAGTAGCTGTCTCACCAATTATGATTTCGATCTTTTATTAGCAATGTACGAAGTAAAGAAATTGCTCGTTATAAAATGGAAGTGCGTAAAAAATCTGGCAAAAAAAGCGTAAAATCGACAATGCGTCCCATACGCCCTCCGTATGTGGGTGACCTAATTTTTCCACAAGTTATTATCCAACTTATTATGGGGAGTCATGGTGTAACATTCTATGGGGATTTGCTTAAGCCCAGCAGAATGATAAGGGCTGACACACTAGTCAGATGAAGTCAAATCTTTTTTATTGACAAAACTATTTTTCATATCCCTGTTTGTCCCTAGTTTCATTGCTTTAAAAACAAACATTTCGTTGGATATATGACCATAACATTATTTTTATATTTGTGTGATCTAAGTAGGACCGAGGAACATATATAGCATAAAATATAGATAGACTAGTTGACCCGGCAAACTTCGTACTGCCTCAGCATCAATTAATAAAAAAGCTGAATGCTTTAAACCTTCCCTGTACTTACACAAATAATTCAAGACCAAACATAGCCAAATCAGTGCATCCGTTCTCGAGTTTTTGTGAGACTAACGAACAGCAATTCATTTTTATATATATAGAAGATAGAGGTTTTATGTAACAATACAAGTTATATAAAGAAAAAAAAGCCTTAAAACGAAGGCGTCACTTGTAGAATGTAACAATACCTATGACTGTTATGTACTAATGAAGTCTTAGTAATGCTTTAAATTTCCATTTCATTTGCAACGTGTGAATTTTTTTTTTCATTAATTATAATCAGGCTTTAGACAAACATCTAGCGTTTCTAAAGAAAGGATAGCAATGTACCATTCTGTCATATTTTTTTTTTAATTTGTGTCTGGCAGCCCTAACCAAGATAGAGAACACTTTACGTTGGAAAAGTTTACGAGACGCGAATCACAAGTTTACTTGTTAGATTTCTATTGGCGATGGCGATATTTTCTTTGGAATAGAGGAAAGAAATTGAGAAGAGATTTTCATCGAATATAGTTTGTCTAATGCTATATTTTGATCATGATCATTATTCTAATCAAATCTAGGGTTGTATATATGGTACATTACTGAAGACAATATATTGACTCAACTTGTCGTTGGTAAATTACTGAAGAAAATATATTGACTCATCTTAATAATTTTTTGGAACCACACTTGGATTGTCCAAAAGTTCGAATAATTAGTTGTTTGGTAAATTATTTAATAAAATGATCCCCCACAAAAAACATATTCTGAGAAAGCGATAACAGGTATGTATATTTACGTTTAAATACCTCTGACCTCTACCTACAACTGACCATGACATGTAAGTTTGTGAAGTTAAATTAAGACAACCTACGCATATTCTAAAAGCGTTTTAAGTACATAGGTATATTTGTACTTTCATGTTTATGGTTTCTTCATAAATTTATTTCAATAACTTAAATATAAGTCTCGTTTTGTAACAAGGTTTGTTAGAAGTGAGTGGGTGAAGGTACAGAAATAGAAATCTATGTCGATTTGTAAAAAAACCTAAGTTATATTTTTTAACGGTCAGATAGCTAAAAACAAATCTCTCCTTTTTGTTGGATACCTATCGGTTTAAAATGGCGACCCAAAAAGCGGGAAATTTTGCGTGTCAATGTTTTGCTGACCCCGAATGCGCTCCGTACATTTTTTCACCCAAATCTATAACAAAATGTAACAAAAGCATCTAATAAAATCAAAGACGGCCACGGATCATGTGGGTACATGACACATCACGGGTGTACGTGAACCTGATGAATTGGAAAATAATCTATCACATATAATATGGTGGTCGTCGGATCAACATCCCCTATAATCACTAGGTCATACATCTTGCAGCCATTCAGGAGTGTGATGTCCAACGACCGGTGTCATGGGCCGATATATCTCTGCAGGTCATCAATTATTTGGTTTTCCTGGTTTTTAGATGTCAAATAATACAATAGAAAGGTTTTGTAGATATATATCTAGTTCCTATTACAGTTTTTTTTAAATAAAATAACACAGGCCTAAAACCTCGTTCTAGTTATCTTTATCTGTGGAAAATTATGAAAATGACCGAATATACCTAATTGATAAAAAATAACATGATTGAACGGTATATTTTTTATAATTATCTACGTATTGAATCGTTTTTATTTTTCTAATTTAATGCTTTTCTAGGTACCTACCTACATATAAACCTGAATTATACTGGTAACTATTAGCTGCTACTATATTGGTAATTATTTCCTACGTCAACTTTGCATAATCTATGGACTATATGAGCGGTGTGGCCAGTCACCAAAATGTAATCAATCGAAAAACAAACATCATTCTCGCACAACAAACATTATTAAACTCGTGCCGCGTATTATTTTATCGTCTATTTTTACATAGACATTATGTAGGCGGCATGTTAGAGGCTGAATATTTTAGGAGCACAAATCATGCGGAAGACGTACATTCATCAAGCTAAATCCATTGCAATTTGACAGCATGACTTGCCAATGTGATAGATCGATGTATCTTGTTACGAAATAATTCACGTTTCTCAGAAAGTGTTACCTGTTGTGAAAAATTCAACGAATTTTCTCATATTTGAGCAAGATTACGTGGAGTTCGTTTAACGTTGAGTTATTTTTATATTTTTTCAACTATCTACTTAGGTAGGTTCTGTGTAAAATATATAGGCATCTTTTTATGCCATTTGTCACTGGTCAGACACTATAGCGTTTTCAATAAAAGCGTACCTACCTATAGGTAGAAAAATAACATACCATTATTATCATCTTAGGTCAGAGGGCTTACTCCCGAAAACGATTCGAATTTGATTTTGTTTTGATTTCAATTTGAACTCCTATTGGTTAATCCCGAACCAGTACGAATAAAAAATCAAGATGGCCGCTAAGATTGACATGTATTCGATCGGTAACGGTGTTTGAGGTTTCAGAATTATAAAATAAGTTGTGTGTGTATGGTTAGTTTCTACAGAAATAAATAAATATTCATTTCTTTATTTTTTTCTAAAACGAAATCTCGTACATTAGATGTAATTTTTTAGATTAGATAAATTTATCCTAGATGAGATGACTCGATCCTGAAAAAGTACCTTTTTACTGATCGTGTATTTTGACGTTTAAAGTCGTTCCCGCCATTTTATTCACAAATATCAAATAGTGCCAGGAGTACGGACTTTTCGATTCGGTTTCGATTGTAACGAAATTCTTGATCGAAATTAGTTCCAAAAAGTGTCACCGCACGATCGTGCGCTAGAATCGCTATCAAAAATGTATGAAATGACATTTATTCGATTAGAACTCGTTTCTCGAAAGCGTCGGGAGTAAGCCCTCAGAATAGAAACAATGAAGTGCAGAATTTTAATCATTTTGAATGATATAATTTCAATTGATTAAGTTAATGATAGTAGATACCCCCTACCCAACTACGTCCCAATTTTTCAAATAAACTTTTGCAAACTTCAACATTCTAGTCGTCACATCGTGGAACTTGAAAATGAACTTTGGCTCAACTTTCATCGTAAATTGAAGTTTCAATAGAGCGGTTCCGTTATTAAATAAAGCAGATTATTAATTTACGGAGAAAACTTACCGATGAAATTCGAAATAATTTGGTACCTATTCAATATCATTTATTTAATTTTCTTCTCCTATGTACTAATTAATTACCTTGAGCCTTTAAAATCAGGCTTGGTTAAACTTTCGAGTGTTCATTGATTTGAAGTACCTACGTATAATATATCTTTTACTTGTAAGAAATGAAATTGTACCCACTTTAAATTTGTAGCTTTGACCTTTATAATTTTCATTACTGGTAGTACTGGTACCTACCTAAATTACTAGCGGTAAGTAGATATCATACGCGAGGGAACTTTATAAATACGTATTGAGATATATATATCAGTCTATTACCGTTATATATCGATAATGGCGGATATACTTTTACTAAACTTACCTTTATCGTAATTAGGAGTGTTTTAAGAAAATATTTACCAATAACTAAAAAGCCCAGTTGAATAGTAGGTAATCTAATATTTTATACCTAAACAGTAAATTTTCCTTTAGATACTTCATCTCAATTATATAATAGAAAAAAAATTGTAAGGGTATAATTATCCAATGTGTTATAAATATCTACGTTTTAATTACTAGTGGCTACCCACGGTCCCGAGAATCTAAAATTTTCCTGGGATATAAAGTAGCCTATGTGTCAATCCCAGTTATAAACTGTGTTCCAATTCTTCGTCCTTTCTGTAGTTTTTGCGTAAAGTAACAAACATCCATTCATCCACACTCACAAACTCGCATTTATAATACTAGTACGATAGTAGGATTATAACTATTTTACATGATTTTGAGGACTTGTCATATTTTTTGTAGGTATAGTTTATAGAAAATTAAGCAGCATGTATCGTACTCGTACGTTGGTAGAAGCGAAGCCCTGCGAAGCGGTTGATAAGAGAATCTTCAGCTTTGGACCTTTTGCTACTACTTAAGTGCACGTAAGTATTTTAAGAATACTTATTATTTTGTTCTGGAAAAAGTTTCTTTCACCGGAATTGCGGGAAAAACCGCGAGGCTTAAGCTAGTCATTAATAATCTCAAGTAAGAGAAGTGTAAACAGCTTTGTGCTTAACGTAAACGAATACATAACAAATTTACGTAAGCTCTAAAAGCTTTGAAACATTGCCTTTTCCTAAACCCTTTTTTTGGTGAACGAAATGTGACTGAAACAAGAACCGTGTTGTTTATTTAGTTCTAGGCTCAGATACACCTTTTCTTGTTATTGATGCTTCTATAGAAGTGTTGTATTCCCTGAAGATCCAATATCTTACTTGTATTCCAATCTGATTTCGGGGTCATGTAAAGGAGATGCCATTTGTTTTTTGTTTTTATTCGGTGCAAAAGGGCCTCGATTCTGCTACAACCTGAATTCTCCACGATTACTTTTGTACCTGCTCATTTCCCATTTTTGGGAAATGAGTAGGTACAGACTATATCACTCATCCTAAGGCCTTTAATTCTTTTGGGTTAAGTATACCTTCTCTCATATAATAAAACTAGCTACCCATATACGCACAAAAGACAGTCATAGTACAGCTATTTAGCACAAATCAATGAATATATAAACAGATTTTCCTCCGTTGCGTCTTTTTGCAATGTTTAAACGAGGTCGATAGCCTTTTGTTTTAAACTACATACCTACGAGTATTTAGAGATGAAACTTTAGTTCTTTTTAAAAACAAACGAAAATGCGTGTTCAATCCAATCACAGAATATAAAGGTTTAACAAAACAAAATCAGATATCCGTTGAAATACACCGACCGACTTGATTCCTTGAATAGGTCAGGACCTAGGCTATCAACTAAGAGGTTTATTTCCGAGGGAGGAAAGAACCTGCGTGTCTCAAACATTTCGCTCCAGTAACCTATATTGCTGTACTCTTCACACACTATGAAAGTATTGAATGGAGTGCATGCTATATCCTTCATTCATGATAAGTCACGTCTTAAACATACGGCGACCCTTACTGTATATTTTTATGGTGTTTACTACCTTAGCTGTGTGTTAGTTTTCGGACGCATAAAATTCTGTTTGTTTGTTGGTTAGAGGAATTCCGAGGTTCAACATCACTTTTATACATTTGTTACTATACAACTTAGAATTATATTAGTAAAATAACAGTTTCTAATATTTTTATTAAATCATATTTTCGAGGAAGGTGCTATATCTCATATGCATTTACAAGTTAAGATACAGTACCTTAAATTATACATGAATAATAAATTTATTTGTTTTTTCTGTGTATTAAACGTTGACGTAAATGATAGTGTTTTTTTCCTTTAGATGCTGAAAAGATTCCTTGAAAAGAGTTTTGTAAGTACAAGCCCAATATAGCCATGTAATCTCTGGAAATCATAAACATACTAAATTAAATACTAGCAAACCCTAGCCAATAATATTGTAGTCCAAGAGCCAGGAGCTATATAAAAACTCATTATTATTGTTCTTACGCTCGGCCTATTCGGCCATTTTGTATTGGGGTCGAATACATTTGACCCGTATTATGTTAGTGGAAGCAATATCCACCCGGTGTGTTGATATGTCGCCCTCTTGATACTTGACTGAGGAAACCCCAGCCCTTCACAAGTATCACGACTAGAGTATCGTAGGGACTTTGTGAGAAGAAAGATTGACCTAAAGATATGTAGCTTATCATCTATATTAGCAATAAACTGTGATTATATCGTAAGTTAACCATAGGTTTATTTCTTTGAATTATATTTATAATATGAGTTTAACTTAAAGGATATATCAGTGATTGTAGAATTGAGAAGCTGCTTTTTATACTACACACAGAATACTACTAAATTAGTTAATTACGTTAGTTAGACTTTTATGCCCAAGAATAAAAGTATTGTAACATATTACAAATAGAATCGAATCAATAATCGTAATACTAATCATTACTAAAAAAAATTCTGAGACATAAAAAAGATACATTAATTTTAAGACGTATTTAACTTGAATCGTTACAGAGATGTGCTTTAGACATCCTTTTATCTCTCTGATGTTCGTTTCAAGGCAGCTAGGCCGATAAAATATCTTCTTTTTACTCTTTTACAAAAACGCTTAAGTGAATATGTAAATATCCGGTCATTTGCAACATCCCGTAATAATAAGAGGACAGTGTTTCCACAAACAGCAATAAATGTTGCCAGATGATTTTTTAAAGGTGTCTTTGATAGCCCATTGAGTCAAAGATTTTTACTCAAGTGTTAATAATAAGAGCGAAATTTTACCAAAATATTTATTTTACTGTTTATTTACATAAAAGTTTTCAATGTAATGGTTATTGGTATAAATGAACCGTGAATTCGCTGCCATTTATAATAAACAGCGACATAATATAGGGTTTCTGAAATATTCGTTGTTGAAATCGTAACTTATTTTTTTTAAGGGAAATAACTTTAGGAATGGAGTAATCGTTTTACGCGGTACGGTGATTCCTGCAAAAAAAAAACAATTTTTTTTTTAACATATTATTATCCCAAAATAAGTTTATAATAAGTTTCATAGTGATTATGTAATTATGTACCTACCTATAGTTAATTTCATTAGATTTATTAAAAAAAATTATATCTCGCGAGGTATTACCTATTCAGAGATAGTTTTGTTTGTTATTTATAATTTGCTTGATCTGAATTTGCTTATTTATTTTTAAAGGAAGAAAAACTTATTATTGTTTGGTGTAAATATATCTATTTAAGGTAATTGACATAACAATTTTATTGTGTTACGATTTAGATACCTCTCATTTTTCTTTCAAAGCAACATTCATTAGCCGTAATGTAATTTAAACAAACAACCAGTTTCTTCGTAATTATTAAAAAGAAAAGTATCAACAGTAAAATAGTAGTTTTTACTTCTACTGCGATAAACAGAGGTAACATGAAGCCGCTGCTTCAATTAATAAGGTACTTATGTACATGAAGCCTTAATTTTCTTTTTCTTAATTAAGCGCTGAGTAAAAAATGTTACCATCTCTATTCAGAACATAAGTTGTTTAAAATTGTGAGCTTTTAATTAAACCTCTTTTCAGGGTTTCGTTGAGAAAACCCAAGGCTGAGGGTTGCTCAGTTTGTTTCTATGTCACGATTTTTCTGGAAAACAATAGGTACCTTTGCAAGCTTATAAATAAATAGTTTCGTATGTCGTAGAAAGTTCGTTTTGAAGTTTAGGTAGTAAAAATATCAGTGCTATCCTTTAGTTACCTACTATTATGTCCCAAGTTTGACTAACTATATGTTTGATATACTTAGATATTGTTGTAGAAACAGAATATTCCTATCAATAAAATGTTTGAGATAAATATTTTTTTCTATATTAACCGACAAAAGTAGGATGTACTTTTGCCTTGGCCACTCTGTCTTTTTTTTATAATCATTAAGATCCTACCATTTTTTTTACCGGTGACAACCTGCCATGGTTATTAGGGATAATCCCGGGTTCCGGGGCTTTTGTCTTAATAACTGGATTACGTTCGTCAGTCACATTCATTTTACGTTTATGATTTATATTCTTATTTCGAATGTTAAGACGACATTTTGTTTTTTTGTGTATGTAGAAATAGAAGACAATTAAATATTTCTCAATTTTATTTTATTTATTATCAATATTAAAATATTAAAGATATCTTCTATACATATAAATAAAGTCCCCGCCGCCTCTGTCTGTCTGTCTGAACGCGATGACCACAAAAAGTACTGAACAGATTTTCATGCGGTTTTCGCCAAATTACGGAGTATTTCATGGGGAGGTTTTTATGTATAATACATCAATTTGGAACCGGTAGGTGGCGCTGGTGGGCAGAACGAAGTCTGCCGGGTCCACTAGTTACTTATAAAATACTAGCTGCCTCCCCGCGGTTTTACCCGCGTAGTTCCCGTTCCCGTGGGAATACAGGGATAAAATATAGCCTATGTTACTCGGGGATAATGTAGCTTTCCAAAGGTGAAAGAATTTTTGAAATCGGTCCAGTAGTTTCGGAGCCTATTCATTACAAACAAACAAACAAACAAATCTTTCCTCTTTATAATATTAGTATAGATATAGATAAAAATATCTGACGCCGGATTCAAGGGTGATTTTTGCTGTCCGGCAATAAAGCATTTACAATTTATTTCACAATAATAGGGCTCTTAAAATAACGAATATTCCAACTCTCACTGCTCTATTAATATAGACATTTGATACAAGAAATAACTCACAGCTTTTCCGTACATACAAACATGTACATACATTTATAATACGAGCACTTTGTACGGGTATGACGCACCATGGGTATCGTTCCGGAATCCGATACAAGACAAACTGTAAACGATTGAAACGCAGATCTAGAATAATAGAGATTAGGGTCACTTAAAATAAGTCATCTGAGGTTGGACAAAAAAAAATGCGGAACAAAACTGTAAATAAAGTAGTTGTAGCGTAAATCTATATGTATTTCCACGGCATACATTTAGACTTTTCATGGACATGACATCGTGGACACGATCAATGCAACTTGATCGAAACCTCAAGCTTAGTCAAAAAAATATCATATATTGCCTAATAATAGTCCACGCATATATGGTGATATTATATATAAAATCATCTTACCCGAAAGTTTAAAAAGAACAACATACAATGAAATTGGAGGTAAAATAGTCATACCTCGTTCAAAATCACCCATTACTACCTACTTGTGGTATAAAATATCCCACTACTTATCTAGAAAGGAGCACAAACTTCTTGCACCACATCTTCTTGGTTTCTGATCTGAGATCACGCTGTTGATATTTTGTTTGATGCTACAACGTGGTCTGACGTCACCCATATTTGTTTTCCGAATAAACTTTGCATGGCATAATGTGTTATTCTTAACAACGATAAAAGCAAAATTGTATTGTTGCATTATCTTGTTTACTTCAACGCTCCAATATTGAAGAGGAAAATTGTTGTAGAAAAGCAAATGCACTTTGTTGGCGAAATTTTCCAGAATCTAAGCGGTGATCTGGGACTTAGGATTATTCCAATGGCGTTGTTTTAGATTAATTGTTGTTAAGAAGGGTTAATATTGTTTTAGGAACAGCAAGCTTAAAATTCAGTGTGAATGCGAATTAAAAGTTTTTACATCTATGTAGATTAAGGTAAATCTAAGTTAATCTAAGTTTTTAGGATTAATATAGATATTGACGAATAGGTTAAATGACGAACGTCTCAAGTTTTTAAGAGTGTTTTTTTTAGGTAAAAGATGGGTAGTTAAAAAACAGACTAAATTTTCACAGTCGTTTGTTATACGGGCCTGAGAAAAAAACGAAGATTATTTATGTCAGGTTACTTTCCGCTCCAAATCATGTTTATATTATTAGGTGTAACAAGGTAAGCATGCCGCATAAATTGTACGTAAAAAGATGAAACACACGGGGATTAAACAAAATATATATATTATGAGTACGTGTGTTACCAGCTCAGAATTTAACCTTTGAATTGTCTAATCTGTAGCAATTTTGCCTAACTACATAACATACTAAATTGTGTAAGTTTAATGCTTTTTTTAAAGATTTACTATTGTATTAAGATTATTTTGATGGGCTGTTTCATAGGGAAAAAAGTAAATAACTAATTTCAAAACTTCGAGTTGTTTTAATCATTCGGGATCTCAATACATGTTCCATTATACGTGTAACCCGGAATCAAGGAAAAGAGACATTATGTTAAGAATTGTGTATTTTAAAACAATAACAATGTTTCGATGATTTTTAGTCCTCACGAACCTTAAGAACCTTAAATCAGCTTTCGGAATAAGTGACAACCATCCATTTTAAAATTAATTACAAATATATCGTATAAAATTATTTATTTGGCACATTTCATCGATCATATTGTAATCAAGATTAAAGAAACACTGAACTTCTCATTTCGACATCCTTAAACTGATATCTTAATTCATTCTGAACCCTCACTTTAATCAAATAGGGTTCATATTTGCTTGTTAGGATAAGGGGAGACAGTCATCAATTATTATAATTGGTTGTACATATGGTTTATTGTAGGAATATTTGTATTCGCATATTTGCCATATTTGGTTAACAATTACAGTATATTTTTAAAAGTATCATCTGACTATTGACAAATAGTTTTATGTCATATACCTGTATTTACATGTTTGCTTATAGATAGGTACGTTACATATTTTGCTAAATAGGTACCAATGTGAAATCTCACCAAGAAATAGATGCATATCCTCATACATTTAGTTACTAAGTAACTCAGTGAAATTCTTGATAATTTTATTCAGACAAAAGAATTATAACAAATGCATTCCAGACAGAAATAACTAATCCTTATAATAATGTTTTCCACGTGACTACAAAGTGTATGTGCTACGGTGTGTAGTGTACTTGAGTGTACGCAAATAAATTGTATTATCGATATAATTCATTACCTATTGATAAGGCTAATGCATAATGGTAGTAAGAAAAATTCCTACTTATTCGCCTACATCCTAGGAATGTGCTACAGGAAGCTATTTGCTTCGAGCGTAGTGCAAAATAAAACGGTGTTCAAATAATTAAACCTTTGAACCAGCCAGTAATTATTTACTGGCTGTTTACCTACTTAAAAGGTATTTAGCAATGAGGATTAAATTATAGGTATGTTTTCTTAGTAATCGGCCATTTAAAAAAAAACATTTTTTTGTAGAGAACTAACTCTGAGCACATACAATTATTGTCGAATTAGTGTTTTTAGAATCTAGTATAAATAAATAAATTGTTCTCCTACTTTTTTTTCATCACAGTGGTTGTATCAATCCATTATAAAAAGAGTTTAAATAGATTAGAACCTTTTTTGTAAAAATCAATCTATAAATCCTGTACTAAAATAAATCTATTTCGAATTTCAATTTTAAAAGAACACTTTATAGGTGTTGTGTAGCACCAGTGAAGGAATCTTTTCCAATTTGCCGTCCGACACTCGGACAGACATTTCGTTCCGGCGTCCCCTATTCAGTTCACGCTGTCCACACTTCGTTGAGTCGCTTCTAGTCTTACAAACTTTCAATTCTGAATCACTGAATCCGAATGTTATCAGTCTTTAGGGAGATTTTGTTATGAAATTGCAGTTTTGGTCGGTGACCTTTTATGAATGATTGTGAAAATATTTATGATGCAAGAACTTTTGAATAGTCAATCACTAACTGTCGGTTAAAATGGTTTGAAATGAAATGAAATATATTTACTTCAAATAGGCCTTCACAGGCACTTATGAAACGCCGACTCTAATGCTCGGTTCGGAAGGTTGTTTCAGGAGACCTTTGGAGGTTTGTTGAGGAGAGCCTTTACCTTTGTTGAACCTGTAAAATAAGTATAAAATATAAAAAAATAATTTATAGGTAACTGGACTATGCCAAGATTTCTAGATTTTCCGGGAAAAGGGTTATTAAATAACAAATTCTATACATGATCATTTTTTTATTTCTTTCAGATGTTTAATAGTGATTTAGTAACAAACATCAAAACCTTTGTTTTCTACTACGTACATACTAAAGAGCTTTAAGTACATATAATAATTTATCAATAAATAATATCTGATAGTTTTATTATCAATCTCAGATCACCTTTTATATCATTATTAATACGTTTGTATTGAAAATGTATTTGCCGTAATAAGCACGTTAAGAGCACTTTATTCTAGAATCATAAGTCTTGTGTTTAATTATAGTAGTTATTTGTTATAGCTTCCAAATTAATGATCACTGTTTATGCTTCGGTAGGTTAGGATAGATATTAGATACAATTCAGACGTATTTAGTTGCCTACTATATCATGAAAGTAGAGCCTTACTAGTCTGTGCTGCGATCAGCCATTAGCATTCCATTGACGGTAAATCTAATAATACAAAAAATAATCTGCGAAATGTATGTATGCGCATAACTTTAGAAGGGCTGGATCGATTGCGATTTCTAATTTATTTTTATTTTGTGTTCGTTATAGCCAGGGCAAGACTTGCATTCAAAATTAAAAAATCAATAAATTTTAGGTCAGCTAGTAATATGAATTGATGCCTAAAAATGTATCGCTCTAGTGTCTAAGCGACAACAAATCTATTTCATTTAATAAATAGAATATCAAAATGTAATTTTTAAATCAATTTAACTATGTAGTTTTATATCAGTTGGTTAAACTAGCTATATTAAGTATGTATTAAAAGTGAAAACGTAAATTATACAAATTTTCCTTAATCTGTCTAACGTAGGTAGGTGATTAGCACATATACCTACTACCTACCACATATCCTGGAAAAATGGCGGCAGTTTAAAGATAATAGCAGTTAATCCTGTAAAATCCCTTTTACATACACTGGTAATAACGTAGTGATGTCACGTCTGCGTTTAAGAGAAAGACTGAAATATTACTGCGATTATATTGAAATAATACTTCCCATATTTTCAAGTAAGATGAGTGGTTTATGCAATAGAGAGATAAGAATGATAAATTTTGAAGCTACAATAATATTTGTTCTAGTTTGATTTTGTTACTTGCTTTATATACATCTCACGAAATCTATATACATAAAACTAGTCCCCTCCGCCTCTGTCTGTCTGAACGCGATGAACACAAAAAGTACAGAACAGATGTTCATACGGCTTTCACCAAATTACGAAGTATTTCATGGGGAAGGTTTTTATGTAGGTATACCTAATACATCAATTTTGGTGGCGCTGGTGGGCAGAACGAAGTCTAGCGGGTCTGCTAGTAGGTATATAGATAAAGTGAACAGATTATAGATATTTTAAAGGCCAGACCACCAGCCTCCATAAGTTACAATTATGTAAATGGTGTCCTGACGTGTCCTCAGTGCGCGCGAATACTTAAAGCGAAACTAGGATACGTCAGCCACATTCAAGCACACCAAAGGGCAAACCATCCAAGCCCACAATAAACGGAAGTCAAAATGCATCGCTATAGCCGAAATCGGCATGAATGACATCATCATCATATAGATAAAGTAATGTTTAATTTTAATGTCTTAAAACCATTTTTGACTGTTTTGTTCGAACTTTCCTTTAAATTTGTATCATTAAACAACAGTACGCAAAATATGAAGATATAAATTACATTTGACCAGTGAACAGCTGTTTTTGAAGTGTACACAGATCATATAAGGACAGGATCGGCAACAATGACTGGAAAACTGTAAAAATGGAGGAAAGCCGAACGCGGCTTGTGTCGGAAGTTGAGGCCTCCTTGGAGCGGGTCTCAGAGTGGGGGAGACTTAATTTAGTCCGATTTAACCCCTCGAAGACACAAGTCAGCGCGTTCACCGCGAAAAAAACCCCATTCGTAGTGTCACCGATGTTCGGAGACACTCCCCTCACCATCTCAGAGAGTATTGGGATCCTCGGTGTCGACATTGCGAGTGATGTCCAGTTCCGAGGTCATCTGGAGAGCAAAGCCAAACTGGCCTGTAAAAAGCTGGGTGTGCTTAATAAGTCCAAGTGGTATTTCACACCACTTCAGCGGATGCAGCTTTATAAAGCGCAGGTCTGGCCGCACATGGAGTACTGCTCACATCTCTGGGCAGGCGCACCCGCTTACCAGCTCGATCCACTTGCGTCGGTACAAAAGCGGGCCACCCGTATTATTGACGATCCCAAACTCACCGACGGTTTAGAACCTCTTAGCCTTAGGCGTGATATAGGCTCTCTCTGCGTGTTCTACCGTCTCTACAATGGGGAGTGTTCTCAAGAACTGTTTGACTTGGTGCCATCTTCGCCTTTTTATCATCGCACCTCTCGCCGTAGATGTGGAGCTCATCCTCATATACTCGAACCGCCGCGATCGTCCACCCTGCGATTCAGTCGGACGTTCCTATTGCGGACCATTGGTTTGTGGAATGGGCTTCCCGCTACGGTTTTCCCTCCGCACTTCGATATGGGGTTCTTCAAGAAGAGCGTGAAGAGAACTCTTCAAGGTCGGCAACACATCGGCGATCCCCTTGGTATTGCAAATGTCCATAGGCGGCGGTGACCACTTACCATCAGGTGGGCCGTCAGCCTGTTTGTCAACCTTTTTGACAAAAAAAAAAAAAAAAAAAAAAAAAAAAAACAAACTTGGTATTCCTAAGTGGTATAACTGAATCATACCAAGAGGGTAAGCCGTTCCTGATTTAGTGAAGCAATTGGTACAATTCACTCGCACTGTTATTTATTGCATTATTTACTGATCTTATAGTGTGTTTTATAACAGTAAAACAACTGGCTTTGTTAGCAACCCTGGCTTTCGAGCCGCAAGTTTGACCCCTCAACAGGACATAAATTTCGGTCCATAAACATGTGTGGATGTAAATACATATATAAGTATGTATTAATAAGGTAACTATGTAGTGTATCAGCCACCTGGATACCATAACTATGCTTAATATGAGATTTCATAGATTGCCCTTGTGTAGAACGTAGTATCATCCCAGGATAAATTAGTTCTTACAGGAATACAAGAATCATTTCGAATCAAAATTTTGATTCAGAAGTCCAAATCAAATCAAATCAAAATATTTTTATTCAAATAGGCCTTTACTTATCAATAGTCATTATTAATGCTCGGTTCTGAAGTCCTGAGCTATCTCGTTAATCGTCAATATCATCTTTTGCATTACTAAAGCCACATATACTGGGGCACAGTGAAAATAGCTTTCGCAGATAAGTGCATTTTGCAAATGCAAAATCAATGTGTCATGATCAATACGCGGACCCCGTTTTCAACGTAGCGACTAGCGAGCGAATTATAGGAAGATTCCCCTTTGTTACCGAATGGGATTGCTTTGTTCGTTAGACAAACTGGTCCTGTCAACGGTGCCGTTCCACGTGATTTAGTACAGACAGTTTGAATAAATCAACAATAACATTATAAATATGAAAAACTAGCGTGTCTCCCAGCGGTTGTACACAATGCCAATCTGGTTTGTGTTATGGTTACTGTTTTGCTGATTGCGTTCTGTTACTTTCCAATATTATAAATGCAAAAGTAGCATCTTGTCTGTCTGCCTGTTACGCTTTAACTCTTAAACCACTGAATAAATTTTGTTAAAATTTGGTAAGCGTATTTCGTAGTCGTATGTTCTTTACCAACCTCTAGTCTATAGAGAAAACATATAGGCCGAGAAGTTAATAAGTTAAATGCGCTCGGGAAGGCGAGTAAAACCGTAGGGCGGAAGCTAGAGTTTTTATAAGTGAGAATTTAACCCACAACTAGCTTAAAAGTCAGGCTAAGTAAGCCAAGGTATTTATTATTTCTGTCTGTATTTTCAAATACTGAAAATTTGTGCAAAAAAGAGAGAAGACCTATGTTTTTTTTTGTGTAAAATCAATCAATCGGGCAGGATTAATTATTTTTTAAAGTAATTCGTGGTCATCGCCACACAATCAAGCTGAAAATCTGCCACCGAATAGGTGCCTATTTGAAACCCTTGAACCCCTCGCTTGAACAAAGGTTAACATATTCATCGTGTGAAGGGTTTATTAACAGAGGGTGCTTCATCACAAATATAGATTGTTTTAAGGATTTTTATTTTTATTAACTTTCACTTGTAATTTAGCCTGTAATTTAAATTTAGAGCCCTCATTATTTTGTATACCTAGCTGTATGTATGGTATTATAATTAAAAGTTGGACACTGTCTATGTATGTACCTAATGTTATTAAGGTGTAGGATAGGTAAATGTTGAATTTTTTGTGTCGGGCGATGGTCGTCAGTAAATGATTAAATTGCACGAAAACAAACTTGTTTGAATGAGAAGTGGTTAGTCATACAAATGTTGAATAAACGTATAATTATTTTTTACAGGATCTCAAAACATACTTTTTAATAGATAAATTTCATAAATTCATGTGTAAAATAGCAATGATGAGCTTTTTACGCAATGTAATTAGTTCTTGGTTTTGTTCATAGACAGTTTTGGAGAGATTTATTTTATTTTAAAAATTTCTCTGCTGACCATAATAACTAATAATAATGTACGTACTGAAAACATGATTATTAGCACTAGAATTGATGATTAGTTAGTCTCTATATAGACCGTAGAACAATCAATCTCGCCTTAAATAAAAATAAATATTTTCATTCATAATTTTAGGTAAGTACAATGCACTTACGGAATGAAAATCATAAGGTGGTTATTCTTGTTTTTCGTCCCCCATATTTGAGCAGTGTTGCAAGCGCAAGGTCCTAAAATAACCTATTTCTTAAGTGACAATAAACCTAAGAGTGCATAGAATATACACAGTGAAATCATTTTAAAATTCATCTCTTACTACTGGTAATATCTGAACTCAACCACAAAGGTATACATACATATATGAAATACCAGTATATATTCTTTTCACGTAGAGCTCCGTCCATGGATAAGCTGTATATGCTTTTAGAGCCCGAATACAAAGACGCGCAGCTTTGTAAAGCAGAAATGTCGTAGGTAAATAGTTAAGTAAGTACCTAATGGTATTGCTTCTCAGGATAAGCAACTTTTTTAGAGCTTCATCTTTTTAAATTTACTCTGGAAGTAAAATCTATTTAAAGAGTTTTTGAATTAGAATATTGATAAACAACGGCAATAAGTAGGCAATTGTGATAAATGATTTGTTTTATATAATAAAACTTATAATTTATTTATACGGACATTTTATTGCTAAAAATCAATAATAACATATATATACCTCTAAATTTAGTATGTAAAATATTAGATACAATAAGAGCTATGATTATGTTGACTCTAAACAATATAAAGATAATTTTCTATACACGACTAGCAAACGCTACAGCGTTTTTAAAACAGCTTCGCAATATCCATTGTAATACACGCATAATAAGATAGTCGCTTCATAGAGGATAGTGCACACATGTGGAAGAAGGGAACAAACGTGATGATTGTCCTAAGTTTTAAAGCGTAAAATAGTTACCAGCGCTAGTGAGTAATCGGCTTTAGATCTGTGAAGATACCATTGATTCGAGATGCATCAAGTGTGAGAATTTGTACGAGTTATGTCCATGGTATTTAGCATGTGATTTGTTGAATTAATCCTAGGAATTTCATATATGAGAAAGATAGTACGGATGTTTGTTAGTCACACGCTACAATGGCTTAAGGGGATGTAATTTGGACTTGGACATAAGGTACTTTATCCTGATTATGTCGAAGATCTCCTGGAAGCTAGTTTATCAATAAAACAGCTGACTTTAGACTAGTAATGCTTTCTGAAATGAAGTAAATATTACTATTGTTTTAAATCATTTAATAAAATATGAAGTGAAACAGACAATAACTTAAAATAGAGTTTACTACCTAATAACTAGAATAATATAAATTTTCCATAAATTATTGATACTGTCTATTTTCTTAATATTTTTTTAGTATTCCGTCAACGCATCCAACTCCTTAGAAAAGCATTTAAATACATATACACAGGATAAGCATAATGCGCCAAATTGTGTGGGTTTCTCACGCCTCCATACTACTTAGCTCCCATGACGTAGGCGTAATGTGAGTTTCATTTTAAGGGGTAAATCCCTTAACCCCACACTCTATGAAAAATAATATACTTATAGAAAAATATAACAAGTGATCTGATGCCAAATTGAGTGCAGCTATATGATACAGGGCAATTATACTTATAGTATAGGTACAGTTGCTAACTTCGGTTTTTATGGAAATAATAAATTTAATTCATCAATAGACACTTAGGTAGAGAAAATGACAGTAGATATAATTCCATTATATATCCCTCAACATTTATTCCATTCTTGTCAATATTGTTTCCACTCAAAATCTAGGAAAGAAAAAATGTAAGTGGTTTCAGAGAAAAAAACATTTAAATTTGATGTTCCAACAACCATACTCGATAATGCAAATAATATAAATCGCAAACTTAAAAAAAGTATTTACTCTCATGCTATTTATTGTACTTTGCGGGTTATCACAACACAAATTGAAAATTTCACCACAAACATATTCTAATCTTTATTATGTTTGCACCACGAGCAGGATCCATTTCCCGGGCTATTTTTAGACTATAAACAGTTCGGGCGCATTGCTGACGATATTATATTTGAATGGGGAATAGGTACAGGTTGCCAGATGGCTGCTTTCACGCAGTTCCAATATCGCGTAGGTGCACTATAGCGCTACTAGATTGTATATACCTATAAACAATGTAAAATTAAGTCAACCTAATCAATAAAATAAATACATAACCCTAATTTTACCACAATCTGGTAACTATGAAACTTATGTATTCTGAAGAATGTATTTTGTCAATAAATGTTTCATAAATATAAACAAGTGTCTCCCTGCGGTGTCACCCGCATTTCCAGCGTTCACAGGGGACCTTCAACTTACTTGCAATATAGCAAGTAGCCTGTCCCTTTCCAAGTCTATCTTTAAAACAAATTTTAACAAAATCCTTTCAGTGGTGTAATATACATATTCACATTTCGCATTTATAATTATGATCCCCAATAAACCTAAGTTCGCGAAAAGAAAAAAACACTATAGATTATTTTCATTATTCATTATTTGCACCAAATAAATCCAAAAATAAGTTCCTACCATTAAATGTCACTGATTTTCCCTAAGCGGCGGAAACCATAAAGGTCAGTGTATTCTCAGTACTTCTTATCAAGCGTACAAATTTACATTGAATCGAATAATGTGATAATATAACATTGATATAGCGAATCGCGTGATATTGTATTAAAATGAACTTTATTATTTTTATATTGAATTTAATTCGGAAACTACGGATGTACCAAAAGTTTTTAATGCTACATACTTTGAAAGTATTATTGAGAAGATTAACTTACTCGTAGTACCTACTGATAAGGCACATACGAATATTTTACAGATGCTATTAAGTAATGGCCCCGAAGAAAAGTGAGAATGTATGTATGGATGTAGGAATGTATGTTTGATACTCATTTACACCAGAGCAGCACCAGATGAAATTTGACCCAGAGTTAAATATGATCTGGAATAAAACATTGGCACATTACTTTGTTTTAAGTGGGACATCCCCTGGGAACGCGGTTGAACCCACGGGAGCCACTAACATAGACAAAAATTGTACCTATTTGAAACTACAACCACGTAGCTCAGTTTACCTTAAGACTCAATATTCAATATGATAAAATGAAAGTCAGACCTCATTGCTATACTTAGTTCTTGTCAGTCTATTATAGCTTGTTTATTTATAACTTACACTTAACTTAATCGCCTTAACATGTAGGTACTTTAGGTACGTACATAATGCATGTTTCCAGCTAAGCTCTATCGGAAGTGGAAATCGCTGAGGAGTACTAATAGCATATAATAAGGGAAGTGGCCTGCACGACGCCCGCTCTCTGTATGCAAAGTTGTGCACAGAGCACAGTGGCCTTAGGTAGCTGATATTGTCGATAAGCGTTAGCGTGAGCGATTGTATAAAAACTTTAACGAACTGGTAAAATAACTATGTAAATATCTTTCCGGGAAGATTTGTAAATGTACGGTTATTATGTTTCTATTGAATTTTGAGACTATTTTTTAAATACATTTAACATATTTACAATATGTAAAGCGCAACAGGAAAAATAGGTCCTAAAGTATTTCAACTTGTTAAGTCACTAGGACCGTACAATAGAATCCCTACTAATATTATAAATGGAAAATTAGCGCTTTATCGTCTCTTTGTCTGCTAAACTTTCACGCCAAAACCATGGATCCGATTTTGATTAAATTTGGTATATATATAGACGAAAGCTCGAGAAAGGTCATTGGCTACTTTTGATCCCTGGAAAGTTCAAGGCTTCCTGGGAGCGCGGGTAAAACCACAGGGAGGAAGCTAGTAGATAATACTACTAAATAGAAAAACATTGTTATTTTCACTATACAAATAATCAATATGAAATCGTGAAGTTTATTACGTCGGAGCTAGTTTACCCTGCACCAGACAGTTATGCTGCTTAGTTTAAAGTCTCAGTTTTACTTCTAGTTAAAATGACAATAAAAAACTGGACATCAAACGTCGCCTGTTAAATTATAAAACTATAAAGTCAGCGGTTTGTGACGCAAAAGCTTTTGCCTTTACAATGTAGTCGCGGTCTTTACAGTGCAATAAGCTTCGGTTGACAAAAGCTAAAATAAAACTTTTATTGCGTATAAAAATCTATAAAGGTCTTCAATACGTATGATTCCAGTATTTTTTATATACGTTTTATAGGAATGATAACCGATGAGACGAGGATGATAACCGATTTTGAAGGTATGTTTTCTGTCTGTTGATACATCTAATGGTTTCAAGCAATGCATAGAAGATTACCAAAATGTTGGCTTAAAATTATTTATAATGTGGTTTTTTATCCGATTTTAGTAGGTAATATTATCATCAACAGCTCATATGCGTCTCCACCGAGGAGCTCGAGCCTCCCTAACATCGAGGGGGTTTAGGCCATAGTCCACCACGCGGGCCGAGTGCGGATTGGCGGACTTCACATGCCTTTAATTGTGACATCTCGGGCATGCAGGTTTCCTCACAATGTTTTCCTTCACCGAAAGTCAGTGGTGTGAATCCGTACGTAAGTTTTTATAAACTCAGAGGTTCGGGCCAGGGATTTGAACCGGCACCCTCATGATCGTGAGTCGGTGCGTTCCCAACTGAGCCACCACGGCTCTTATATTATAAATAAAAAAAGGTAATATTATAAATGACAAATAATGTGATGATGGCTAGATGGATGATTTAGACGAAACTTGGCTTAGTGATAGATTATGTTCTGGTAATGACAATACTATTTGTCAAAACGATTTATCGGTAACGTGGGTAGCAGCTAGCAATAAATACGTTTCTAGTCATGTTCCTACATCTTCTACTCTTATTAAATTACTCAGCAAGGTTCATTGAAACTTGCAACGTCGGAGATATGTAGAAAAGAAGAAAGTGCTTGATGAAATGTTAATGAGTTAGAAACAGCGTGGGAAAACGCAAAAGTCGTGCAAAATGTGTTTTTTTGTATTAACTAATGTTTTAGGAATACAAAAAGGAGCTGAAAGCATGTATTTAAATGCCAAGAATTCGCGGGGTATATCTTGATATTCAGTATCGCATTTCTCTTGTGGGATTTGTGAGAGTGGTCTTATTTTAGTAGCATTAATAAGTCTACCTTCTTCTATTACGCAAAATATGCATCTTCTTTTGAATATTTATATATACTTGAGTATTGCTATATAGCTACATTTTGAAATAAATATGATGTTATGTTGTCTTTGTATGAGTAAAAGTCCCTGTGGGAAAAGGCTATGGTGTAGTAAAAAAACAATACTTAATGTACTTTGAAAATGGAAAATCTACTGTATATCTGCAATTTCAAACTACGACTATATGCCTTAATATCTTAATACTTCCCAATCTGATAACTTGAGTAAGGCTTAAGCTAGTAAGTGATTTTAATTTACTACACCACCTACTACATATCGATTATAGTCTCTAACTTTATCATGCGATTCCCAATAGTGCAATTTCATATGCTTACGGCGTGAAAGTACGGGCTAAGTAAACGCAGAGGTGGCAAGAGGCTCACTTAGGTACCGAAGCATAGTTTATTTTAAGTTATCACACCCGCGAGACGAAGGCCGCTAAGAAATATAATAGCAATTCCTTTCACGCAAAGAGAAACGTGAAAAAATAGCAACGCCGCACTTTATCAAAGGAAAAATCTTATCTATATTCAGAATGCGGCTGTTATAACGAAATAAAATATTCTTATACGAAAACTTTCTTGTTAAAAAAGGTTCACAACTATTGGAAACTGATGAGCGGATATTGCGATTTGTTCAGAGTTAACTTTGACTCAAAGTTTATTGAACGGGTCAGTAAGTTTATTGAAGGTTGATTTGAATGAATATATTTATTGCATTTAATTTCATTTAATTAGTGCAGAGTTCTTGTTAAATATGTACTTACTAGTGACGTGTACTAATTTCTACGGTATACCAGTGCATTATATGTCAAAGGTTAAGCTCAACAACTACGATTACTATGTATTTGAAGCCTTTTTTGAACATATTTTTCTAATCGTAGATGTGGAGATCTTAATAAAATAATGCTACAAGAAACTGCATGAATAAAAAATATATCATAAGTAGATTTTTATAATTGCATTGTTTTATGAAATGTAATATATTATGCCTTTTGTTACAGGTCATTCATCTTTTGGATTGCAGATTTATAATGTAATATTAAACAAAGTACGAGTTTAAAGGAAACGTTTGTTTATTTGATTCTTTTAAATGCTTTCACGTTTGAGTTAATGGATGAATTTAACGGACGCACGTCATGTTTGTTTGCAAATCGGATGTTTTGATGAAGATAAATTGGCATTTAAAATCTTTATAAATATTATATTTAAGTACCAACCTAAGCTGAAACTGTAAATAAATAAATATTTTAGGTGGTATTTCTCCTTTGGCTTTAAGCTGCAAGGTGAAAAGCACGAAGTCCACAAACAAAAAAAAACCACTCGATTCGATCGGCACTTTAGAGTAACTTCTTACTAACCAACTATTCTAACTAATCATAAACATTATAATATGTTGGCAAACTAGAATAAGGGTAAAATGCAGGTTTCAATTTGCACCAAGCAGGCAGAGATTACGGTATCCGCTTTTCATCAGGTGGGACCGTATGCCATCTTTGTTGGTATAAAATATATAAAAATCTATTTGCCTTTATCAAAAGGAAATTTTCTAACGATGAATAGATAAATCTATATGTACATAACATCGCATTTTGAACACAGTCGTTCCGTTCCACCCACACGTGACATGGAGTGAAAAATCGACGAACGTTAGATAAAATGTTATCTACTCTCCGGAGAGTCGGGATCACCTCATGAATGTTAAACTACCCTGACATAGTCAATAGGTACCTATTGTTACCTTTTTAAACGACTAAAATGGAGGAGGTTTCATGTTTGGCCATTTCTCCGAGAATATGCGGAAGGATTTAAAAAAATGGTTGTATTCTTCAATTGAATGTAGGTAGGTACTAATCCAAATTTCACAGCTTTAAAAAAATATTTTAAAGTATTTTAACCTTAGGTAGAAAGCATGACATCAAAAAGCCATTAAGAAAAGCTTAAAGTTTTCAGTTGGTATACTGGAGTGAATATAGGACCACAGTTTTGGTTCAAATCAAATCAAATCATTTATTATTCACTTAACAAAATACATACACAGCATAATTATTATTGGAAACCTCCTTTTAAGTATGAAATACCTTCAAATTCAAATATGTAGGGAATCAAAACAGGAAACAATAATACAAAACAAACAATCGATTCTTCATAACGCTTCAGTGACACGAAATATGTTACGGCGGATGATTTTCATGAACTTTTCTGGCATAAAAAGCTTTACTGTTATTCGGTTTATGCGAACCCTTCCTTGAATCAAATTGCAATATTGAATCAATCATGACAAGTATGAATGATAGTCCCTTTTTATAAGATCACTATTTTATCTACGAAGTGTTTGACTCTATAATAAATTAATAGGTAAGTTAGTATATCTGACGTATACTCATTATCATCATCATGACCTCATGAACCCAACAACGATGGGGTTTAGGCCATAGTCCACCACGTGGGCTTAGTGCTATTAATGCTAATAGCATATTAGTATCTACTGTTAAGATATAGAATTGAAAAAACCTCACTTGAATATAATAAGGATGGAATCTGATGTGAGTACCTAAAGCCTTTGCGATATATAAAAAAAGATATAAAAATAAATGCCAAGTATATCTTGCATCTTACAGTAATGGATGCAAAGGATTACTTGTATGCTAGAAAGAAGATAGCGAGTGAAATCTCATTGAACTAAATTATTTTGAACTTGATTTATACTTGATCTTTTGAGTATATTTATTATATTCCACATTGGTCTGAAAATGCAGATGTATCCTTTTAGCGTTGGAAATCGGGCTACAGTGATTTCAATTTGCACGCAGAGGGTTCTTTAAAATAATAAAATTGATTTGTTAAAAAATTGGTTGCCTGTAAAGTCGGTATACGGGCGAAAGTTTTACGTGACAACGACTTTGAGTGGTAAAATAATTTTAATGTGAATATTCATTCGTATAGTAGGAAGAAGGATGAAATAATAGTAACAATTTAAAACATAACGTCACGTTACGTGAGCGGAGCGTAACGCAGTTTCTTGAAGTGTCACCCGGCAAACCAATTTATAAGACGTTGTCACGTCAATAGTAACAATTTAAAACATAACGTCACGTTACGTGAGCGGAGCGTAACGCAGTTTCTTGAAGTGTCACCCGGCAAACCAATTTATAAGACGTTGTCACGTCAAAAGAAAGATAAACAAATACAATATTTTAATTTAATAACACTAAAATGCCACACAGGAATATGGTCCCACTTGATGGGAAGCGGTTACCGTAGCCTAAGGACGCTTGCAACACCAGGGGCATCGCTCACTCACGCGTTGCCGACCTTGTAAAAATCTCCCTTCTTAAAATAAAATATTGTAATCATAATTAAGTTTATTTATATGACAACCTTTTTGTAAAGGTCTACATATAAAACAAGTCGAAAATGGAAGGCAAAATCTATATGAAAGGTTCATTGGAATAAACGGAATCCTAAAAACCAAGATGAAAATGGACTGTAGCTACACATAAAATACAGAATAGGCTGACAGACGCAAATTGAAACTTTTTATTTTTATTTTGTTTACGTAATTTAATTTACGAACGAAGACCTACCGATTACATTCCAGGGATGAAATCTTGGAGATATTGCACATTGTTTAAGTTCAGATTATGTTTAGGTATTAACTATAAAATGTATTGCATTCTCCGGGCTTTAGGCTTTAAATACCCTTACCGCTTAGCATAAAAAAAAATTGTCTCTTAAAGAGTAATCGATTTATTTGCTTTCATTTTCTTTTCGAAAATGATTAATGCTATGACGATTTAATTCGATGAGGTTTAAAACTAAGGAAAGAAACAACGTAAGTACTACACATTTATCAGTATTCACAGTCATGTCTCACATCATTTTCTCAGAATTAAAATAAAGCATAGCTTGTATTAACTAAACATTTTATAAAGTTCTTAGTATACGAATATGTAAATAAAACTTTTTGGAAAAAAACACATGTCTTTTATAAAAACAATATGTAATAATTACGTTGTTAAGATACCAAAGTATACCTTAAAATAATATCTGAATAAAAAACAAATTTATCTAGGTTTAATTCAATATCCCCACTTCCCTGTTAATATTATAAATGCGAAATTAATGCTTTCACGTCTAAACCGCTAAATCGATTTTTATGAAATTTGGTACAAAAGTTGGACGGAAAGTGGGTGGAACCACGGGGCGGAAACTAGTTGTGTTTCAGAAAGTATGCATATTATTTTTATCTCAAAAAATATTTAAGTATGATCTTCAGAGAAGTTATCTTGATGAATACCGGCCTAAGTGGGTGACACGCGGACATTACGGCACGCGCTGTTAATTATGTGCTTTTTATAAGTAATTTACTTCGCCCATATTTAGGACAAGCTCTTAAGGAACCTCCAGGATAATTATGAAGATTAATGGGGTCAATGAACCTGAGACTTGAAACTTTTAGTCTGACAATTTATTATGTCTCCAAACACCGTTTCGTTGACGATAGATTACCTACCTAACGTATGTGAGATTTTTCTGAATGTGATTCTGTTGGATTAGTGGAAGTTTTTGTTACTTTGCTAATATTTGGTATTGAGTTTAGCACACACGTTGAAATCTTTTATAGTATTCGTCGATTGATATCTATATCTATACTATTAAAAATGCGAAAGTAATTCTATCTGTGTGTTTTGGTTTCACGCTAAAATTTCTGAACCGATTTAAATGAAATTTGGTAGGTACACGCATAGTCTAGACTCTAGAGCCCGAGAAAGGACATAGGCTTATTTTTATCCCGGGGAAAAAATTAAAGATCACTTGGGAATGCGGGTGAAACCGCGGGGAGCCATAAGTATTATATATAACAGACTGGTCAGTTATCTTTCAAAACATTTTATTCAAATAGGTCTTTACAAGCAGTTAGTTATGAATAGTCACACTAATGCTCGGTTCTAAAAGTTGTTTTGTGGTTAGTGACCCTGACTTTGACGCTGGTCGTGGTTCAAATCCCACCTGGGACAAACATTTGTGTACATAAAAATAAAAAGGATGTATTTCAAAGTAGTGTAGGTATGTAATATATCAGTTACCTACCTGATTACCATAATACACTATGTGCTAAGTTTGGAATCAGATGAGCCATGTGTCAAATTATCCCAGGATATTATTTTGAACCTACGATCACTATATCATTACGAGAAGAATGCCCACGCCATATAGGACCTAGGTACCTAGGTACCTAGGCATTGTTTAAATACTAAAAGTAAATACATTATTTTGGTGTTATACCAAAATTATTTAAAACAATGTACCTATTCCTACTTTCTCTACACATGCCATCTACCTACGCTTCGTCCCTTTAGTCCCAATTTAAATATAGATACACACTCAATATATATATACAAAGCTGTAAAATTGTTTGATGTGCATCCGTGAATATAATTTGCCGAGCTTTTGTGTACGCTTAGAACAATTGCTCCCAGCTTGCGGTCGCACTGATGTTATCTCTTCAATGATACAACGATAAATGTATTGTTCCTACAAACCTCGCGTGTTCAGCTATTAATAGTTTGTCGGATATGGTTTTCAATTGAAATCTTAAGGCTTTATTATATTCTAGTATGTATACAACTGTTAGTTGAGTTTGTTCCTGACAAACTATTACAGTGTTCGTAGTTCTTGTATGATTAATTGGTTTTTATTGTCTATCCGTATTCTATATAACTAAATATCCTGAGTCATTTTTCACACACTGCCAATCGGATTCTAAAGTAAGCTTCAAAGTGAGCTTGTATTATGGTAACCAGATAGCTGATATACTACATATACTACATTTTAAATACATACTTATATAGATATTTATATCCAGACACAGAACAGACAGACACATTCAAAATTCATGCATACAAATGTTTGTCTTGGTTGGATTCGAACCCACGACCGGCGGCTTGAGAGTCAGGGTCACTAACCACAAAGCCAAACGGTCTGTCATATATTATACCTACATAACATTCTATCTTTGGACTGGAAGTGATTCATAAAATATATTAGGTACTAGGAGTACAGTGCAACGACAGAGCATTACCAGAAAAATACCTATAGTCTGTCCATAGATAACGGTGATCATTCAACATTAGAAGGACCACCTGTCTATCGACCTACTTAATATAAAAAAGTATAGGTACTTTGATGATATTTTAGAGCACTGTATCTAATTTTCTAGTCTTTGTTTTAGAACACTGTTAAGTCTTTCTTCTCCATATTGACTCGTCTATAGACTAATTGTATTAAAACAGCGATTAGTTATGCATGACTAAACCTTTTTGAGCTTACTATCTTTAAATTGGTTTTTTAAAACATAATTCTTCAATCGAAAATAAACCTAATACACTACGGCTTGACCTTATTTCCGAACGAGTTTCCTTTTAATAAAAATATTCTGAGACATTTTCTTTGCTTAGGCTATTTGATCTCAAATCTGATAGACTAGGTAATTGTGTCTTTAGAATCTTTCGAGAAATAGACTAAAATATTGTTTCATATTTTATTTTTTTATACTATCTATGTTAAACACATGTATTTTTTTTTCTACTAATAAAAAATTATTACAAATTAAACCTGATGCACAATATTTACAAAAGACTTATAAATATATACAAAACTTACAAGTAAAATATATTTATCTATATACTATATTAAAATTATAAATAAAATATAATATCTAAATCGCTGCCCTGTGGTAGAGTGCCCGGGATGCTGGCTACATTACCTCGCTGGATGGCGAGGCTTATGCTTATTCACATGTATTGTTAATTTCATAATGCCGTAAAAAAAAAAATACGTAGGTATTGTGACAACCACCTGTCAAAAGTCAAAGGAACCGGAAATAAAATAAAAATGTATTTCGAACGTACATTTAAATCTTTCCACATCCATTCAGAGGCCTCAAATTGAGTTGAAACTTTCTTTAATAAAGTATCACGTAAAATCACCAAAGCAAATCAACCCAAAAATTTCTGTCTTAGGTACAATTATGAACACGCAATCAGAGACTTGAAATATAAAAAAAAATCTGACATTTCAAATGTCTTCAAAAAAAGTCAGTTAAAAACTTGTATAACGCAAAAATAATATTGCGGTTCTTGTAAGTTTTTACCACAAAAGAACGATTACTAAGAAACTTTTACGAAAGGATACCTGAGGCTTTACGTCTGGCGAACTTGAACTTTTTAAGGACTTACCTATGTGTAGAAAAAAAACAAGAACTTTAATTTTTTTATGATAGATGTGAAGGTATATATGTAGAACATTTTTGTCATATCTCAAACCAAACTCAGTTTAGCATCATTACTTTCTAGTGTGAAAAAACCTAAATCGACTTAACCATAATATATTGTGATATAACTGATGCCAAGTAGCCCATGCAAGTGTTACATATTATGATGTTACCAAATAAACATGTCAACTGAGATAAGACATCCGCTGACTAACAAACAGTTTTTTAAATCAGCCACCGTTCAATCTGGGAGTAATCTTCCTTAATTGAATGACATGGCCGGGGTGTTGCAAAAACCGCGATGGGATAGCGTTTGACGGAGTGACGATGCGGGATCGCTCCTTGCTCATTTCACTTGTCGACTAACAACGGCTGCGAGCGAACGCGCGGGAGCCCGCCTAGCCCGCGCCTCACTCCCGCCATCGGAAACTTTAAAAAATAAAAGAAAATGTTTTTGATGTGTCTCAAAATACTAGCTGGATTGTTTTCCTAGTTTTATAAAGTTGTGTGTCAACGATGTTTCAAAACTATTCCAAGTTTGAAATACTTTTGTTTCGTGTGCTGTTATTACGCGAAATGACGATGAATTTTTTTTAAGTTTTGAATTTTGAGACGGCGAAAGCGGTTGGTATTTCCAAGTCGTCGTCGAAAGAAAAATACAGTGAGTAATTTATGAATTTACTTTATAACTTGTTCACCTATTTATTGAGTGTTAATTTTTATGGTATAACAGTAGCTGAACTCCTTGAACTTTATCTGTTATTTATTTTATAACCTGTAATTTTATACATTGTTATTAGACGATAATCATAAAGTGGATTGAACTATAAGGGCATAGGTACATTGTCATGTTCTCTTGAATTTAATGTCACGAACATTAACAACATTTTCACGCACGCAAAGTTTTCATTCCACGTCAAACCAAAGAGCTTTCAAATAAGGGAATAACTTTTGGGAAAGCTTGACATGGAATTAAAAAGTTTCCAACTTGATACAGATTATATTAGCTACTGTCTGTGCAACAGTAAATATTGTTGTTTTATTTTTTTGGCTACAATAAAAACGAGATAAGATAAAAATCTACTTATTAAGATAATAAAAGGCAGACCTGTTACATAAAATCTTCTTTCACTGATTATACTGGTTTGGGCTTTATTATATAAGATGTAATAAAATATATTTATATACGTGGTATATTTTTACTACCTTTTATTTTAAGGCCTGATTTTTTATAACTACCAATTATCTTAATAAGGGTTCGTAGTTTATTATGGAACCCAAAAAAAGTATTGGCTATTTATCTTTGTATTAAAAACTTAAAAAAAACTAATAATAATATAAAATAGGTGCTAAATAAACTAGTTTAATCTATTGTAGTACTAATACTTATAATATTATATTATCTTCTACGAAACTTTAGTTCAACTAAGTTTTGTCCACAATTTAATTAATTAGGTACTTGTTTATCTAGTTAGTTCTAAAGCAAATTATCTTAACAACTTCTTTTATTTTACTATTATTTATTGTATTTTCTTACTATAAATATGATAGTTTGGATAAAGCCTTGGGATTTTTATAACGAAAAGTACGACAATGGGCATTATTTTTAAATTTTGGTATGTTAGTATTGAGATGATATGAAATACCTATATTTATAATCAAATATGCCTTAACTTATAAAACGTATAAGAATCTTAATAATAAATAATATAAGAATAAAGTAAGATTATGTTTATTATTTGTAAGTTAACTAATCTTTACTCAATGGTTACTATAAATAAATAAATTTATATATGTAAATAAATAAATTAATATATTTATTTATGAGTGTTTTTTAGGCACAGTCTTATTTTGTTCATCATGTTAATTTGGTTTATAAATGTGAAGAAAAAATTTATCTAAGTATGCAAGTATACCTATTTTTTTAATACCTGAGTTAATGCTTCATACTTAAGTGTCAATTATTTGCATAATTAAATCGTTATGTTTATGTTAAGTCACTTCATAAGTTGATTGCTTAGAAAATCTGGTCAGGGTGACATACCAGGTTATAATGTCATACAAAATTGTCCTTATTTATTATTTTATATCTGTTTCTGCGTGCTTCACTTCACACTTACTTTTAAAATTAACTAATGACTCCCTTCTGTTTCATCCGCATTCCCGGGAGATCCTCCATTTTCCCGGGGTTAAAAGTAGCCTACCTATGTCCTTTGGAACAAAGAAAAAGGAGAAGAAAGAGAGAGTTTTTTCTCCTTTATCCTTGTTCCAAATTTCATTTAAATCGGTTCTGTAGTTTTAGCGTGAAAGCGCGACAGGCATACAGACAGAGTTACTTTCGCATTTCTAATATTAGTTAGGATTAGGATTTAAAGAAGAACTTAAGTTATTATAGGTAAAAAAAGTGTAAATATAATGTTATTATACTTAGTACTTACATATTATTTATTATACAGAAAAATTAGCGTCACCATGTGGATCCATATATTATGTTTTCAAACCATCCAGAAATCCAATACACAAATAAAGTACCTATTAATTTTTTTAGGAGGAGTTGTGTGACCGACACGTGTTTATTATTATATTATTTACATTAAGATAAATTATGACTGTGTGAATTTGTTACTTATCCCTTGTGTGATAACATAATATAATAATGTGTGCAAAGTTGTATCTTAATCTCTCCATAAGTCAAAAACCTACGTACACATTTTATAAGTATAAAGAATTACATAGTTGGATTTCGAATAGCTTATCTTCTTAAATTAAGGGCTGGCAACATTATAATTATACGTTTAAAATGAAAAATAAATACGGGTTTCCATTAGCATTAACAGCAATCATTGTCATTCCCACGATAATTAAAAGGTATTAGTAAAACTAATTTGTATGCAAAAGTCTTTTGCGACAACCGCGCCAGCCGTCTCACAATATTGTACGAAGAGATAAAAATATAAAGAAGCGTAATAAAGGAGAGGAATTTTCATCGTTTCAATTGGGACGTAAAAGAATTTAACATTTTTTTTAAACAGTTGTTTTTATTTGGTAGAGTTATGTAATCTTGGCATTAACTTTGTTTTACTTTGATGTTTCCGCATGTTTGATGACAAGTTTTAATGAGAAAAATATACATGTAAATGTTCAAATGTAGAACAGAATAAGGCACATTATGTTTTATTTAGGTACCTTTTATTTTAATGTAAACTCTTTTTAGATTTATTGTTAGAGACAGCTTTAAGCTTGAATTTAAGTACCAAGAATTAGTCTAGATAAAAAAGACGAAATAACAGAGAAAAAATAAATTACGACAAATTTTCGGAGTGATGGAGTAGGTCTCACATTAAAGTACTAAGTAGTATAAACTTTTTTATACTCTCGGGAATAATTAAAGGTCTCCACTGAGGATCTTTTTGACGTACGTAAGTTTTGGTACGAACAAAAAAGTTATTTAGCTACTGTGTGTTTATTTATACTATTAAAATGCTTTGAAAGTAACTTTGTTATTAAAAGGATAATGAATAAAGCGTTTATGTTTAGGAATGCCGTTTCATTCATAGAAATAAAAGTTTCAATGAACCTAAAGAAAAACGTAAGTACCTACTTAATACAATCAATCAATACTAAACTCCATTCAAGACAAAATTCGAAGACAGCTTTTTCTGATTCACTCTCACTATCAAACAGGCATTTCGAGATCCAAAAATGGGAAAATGTTATTTATTCTTTTAACAATTCGATTCAATTTCGTTTGGACAAAATCGTGGGGGAAATTCTTTTGTCCACGCGTGTCGGTGGCGATTCGCAATGACGTACAACGTACACGAGATAGTTTTAGTCCAGTGGACTTAGTAAACAATGCATGGTCATGTTCGCCTGTTTCACGGACCATTGATTGGGATAACGAAGTTTGCCACCAACCCATCTTTTTATTTTAGTTATTGTTCACCCCTATGGGTTTTGTTCGGGATGTTTTTGAGCTGTGTTTGTTTTTCTTTATTTAGGGTTTTATAGAGTGGCGTGACCAGGGTTTAGAGTAGTAATCAGTCAGTCAAATTATTATGATTTATTTTTATAAAATATAAATAATTCGAAGATTCATATTTTGAAATATTTTCTTAGTTATAACTTTTTAACATAGAAAGAGGTCTAATAACAATTTAAATATTTTAAGAACATAATGAAATTAATGATACTTTCGGACATCAAGATATTCCACGAGCGATAATGATAACAATCTTTTAATTTAAATTTATTCACAATTGTTCAGAAAGTATGAGCACCCACGGAAAATTTAAGAGATTGAGCAGAATTTTGGTAGTGGTTTTATCGCTGTGGAGCATCGTAAAACTGTACAAGAATCTTACTATATTGAAATTTTAATTTTTATATCCAGTACCTTAAGTTATTTTTTTACATAAAGTAATAAAGTCGCCTCATCTTTTGTACACTTTTGTAAGTATGGAACCACTAACCATAAAAATTATACTTAGGTTCTAGCCAAATTACATCGCTTTATTAACATTTCTAATATAGGCATACCTACTGTCTCTTAGTGCCCCCCAGTGTGTAACTTACCTAAGGTTATTAAATAAGGTTCATAACATTTTCATAGCCGGCAAATAATTAACTTGGTAGGTAACTTTAATTATAAAGTTAAGCACGAAATCACCTCAAGCCGTTTAAGACTAATTGCCTTAAATTAATCTAAATTTCGACCAGCTCTACCTATCTTATTATGAACGAGGGAATCGAGAAAACTGCCTAAGTATTACTAGAGGTACCTAAATTAAAAGTACGTTAAGAAATTATTTACAAATTACATTTGAAGTAAATTATACGCTTTGCTTGACGTTTAAAGAGTCAAAATGGAGTACATCGTAACATCAAGTATGCTTTGTACTTCAAAGCTTTTTTACCTTAAATGTTTTCGCATACAATTTAAAAGATATTAAGGGACTGCCTTCAGCTTTATTTTAAGACCTCTGACAGTGTAAGCCTTTCGTAGAAATAAATTAGCGCAATAACTACAGTTATATGATGATGACTCCACCAGGAGACGTTATATGATAATATAACATCAACATATTTGTTTCCGGAAGCAAAAGGTAAGCAGAATAGCAATGAAATGCTTTAACTTGTTTTCATTTACTCGTTACTTTAGCAATTTTTTCTATAGAATTTGTTTTTGTCGCATTTTACACCCAGCTATCATATGATACCCTCATTTACAAATATTTTATTATACTATTCTAAACTAAATAGATCTTCGAAAGTTCCAAAAAAGTTCTAAAGAACCGTATTTGATAGTATTCAGCGCCTTAATAAGCTTGAATGTTACTCAGTTGGTTCTTTTACCCGGGATATTGTGATGTTAAAAGCTTGTTCGCTCTGCCATCGTGGACTAACCTAGCGTCGCAATTAGGACACAAATACATTTCTTACGTAATGGTTCGCAACGGCCTCCTAATGACTTCACGAAGCCATTAAAGGAGGCCCTCGGAATGAGGTTTTGTTTCAACCTGGAAAATTTTTAGTACTCACCACAATCTTGGAAGCAAAATTGAAAATATAAAAAGAGTATTTTAATATGGGACATTTTTTTTAATTCATTGCAAACTAAGCAGAACTTGTACCTACTATGATAAATATTTAGCAGATAGGTATACTACATAATAAAAATATGTACTGAATGTAAACATGTACATACCGGTATATAAACCTACCCAGATACAGATTGATTTTTAATTTCATTGCAAAGTAAGCAGAACTTGTACTATGGTAACTAGTTAGCCGATATACTACATAATAATACGTACTAAATTTTAATATGTACACACAGGTATCTAAACTTATACAGATTAATGTTTATACACATAAATGTTTGTCAATTTGGGAATTCTCTGCTTTCTTGCAACTGGTCTGCTTTAGATTTTATTTAACCAAAAAGCTTATAGCGCTTTGATTTTTCATATCATATATGAAAGTCACCTTAATTATTCCATCAATTTTGAGATCATATTTATGTTTTCTGATGTGGAATTAATTTAAATGTTTCTTCGAATTTCGCATGCTTCACTCACTTGCGCTTCAATTGCTCTTGCAAATTATTTTCGAATGAGGTTTTTATACTTATTTATGAATTGTTTTTTCATTATAGTTATATCTATTGTCTAGTCGAAAGTACATTATTGACATGTGGGTGGGATGAAACAAAAACACATCGAAATAAATAGTGGGATTTGAGTAAAATGCGATGTGTCTGTGATGGATGTACCCTCGCTGTAATAAAGGTCTAACCAGTAATTGGATCTCCAAATACAAAATCTAGATGGGACCTTTTTGGGATCTAATTTTAGGGGAAATCATTTGGGAAACACAGTTAAGCGTTAAATCTTGCGCTTTGTGGCTTCTTATTTAAACCTTGTCAAATACAAGGGTAAATAATGTAAGCTCAAGTTTGCAATAATCTCGGGACTTTTATACTAATTTGATGTATTCTTTGATGCAAGATTTTAGAATACTATTTTGACATGATTTATATGGGACGATTCGCGCGTAGACTATTATCAAAATATATTGTATTTTTGTGACTATTCTCGACGTTTGATCGGTGTGATCGAGAAGATTATTTTCTAATAATTTAAGATAACTAAATATATTATAGAAATACTGTTTATTAAAATTTTGTACTTAGCCTATGTGAACTTGACCTACCACAAAAAACTATAGAAAGCATAAAATGAAGATTATTGAAATAAGTTATCTGTCAAATTACAAAATCTTTTTTTAAAAGATGAACTAACGTTCTCCCAATCATAGTCGCAGCATTAACTAGTGATAGCCTAGCCAATTTCTATATATCAATATTGGGGTTCAGTTTACAACCCGTGTTTACCGATACTGACCCAGAATTTAATTGGTTACAATTGATTTATTTCGAAAGTTTCCCACAGTAATACCGGTTTTAACTTCAAGGGTGGAACCTTGACTTTAGATACGTGATGACCTACAGGAAGATGTATGGGGTATTGGAAGATGGTATAAGTATGAACGTAATTATTTGCAGGAAGACATGGGTGATCGAATGATTTCCTGTTTTATATATTTAGGTATTAATATTGATTTATTTACCGCTTTTGATACTACCGATAACGCTTTTAAAAATAGAAATATATTTCCTAACATTTTTTATGTAGGTATTTTTTCAAAAACAGAATCCTTATTTTTTATTTGAGCCTCTACATACAATGAGTTGATCACTAGTCACCTTTGCTTATAAATATTTACAATACTGTAGACTTTACTTAACTGTACTTAGCCTATAATTATTTCTACGTTGCCACGTCCCGTTCATGTTACTTCAGCAATCCTTCATATCTTCAGAGTGCGCCTAAGTATATCTTCTATAGGTATATGATATTTCCTCCTATACAATACATAGGCAACTCTGCACTGAAATTTATTCTTCGTCTAGCCTATTCATATTTAACGTTTCACTTTTCTCAAGAAAACTCTATGTTTCGTTTTCGCGATTGCAACATGGTTCGCTGGAAAATATTGAATTCCGTAACGTCAGTGTATTTTAAGCTTGAATAAGTAACAATCCAATAAGCTCCTGAATCTGAGTCCGTTGGTGCGTGAAGATCGATGTATGAGGTTGTAGGGTAGACACGAAATAGAAGTGGCATCAGGAAATCGTCGGATCGAGAGATAATTGATTTTTATAATGTTGATCATCAATCGCCTGACGCGGCACATTTGGTTTAACGCACGCGAGAATGACGTAAGAACGTACCTACGTATTTTATTCATCGTTCATAAAGCCAACGTCATTGTAGATTTGGTTATCAATTGATAAATATTTAATGACACATGTTGCATAACTTTTACAATATAATAAAATGACTGATTAAGAAACTGGGCAGGTTTTTCCAACCTTCAATTGCAAGTAAGTGTACATATTGAGAAAGGTATTCTACTAAGAGTAGATGAAACAATTATTAAGAAAAGGAACAGTAAAAGCACACTTAGATTGAAAGAGACTATTATAAACGATCAGGCAGGTAAATCAGTAATTAAGATTCTTTGAGAGTAATTTAATGGTTAACTTGAGTATCCATTAAGTATCTTATTCTCATACATTAATTTCTCAAAGGTATAAAATCTTCATCGAAAATTCTCTAAAATTGTCTGCAAGTACCTACGAGTAATTCAAGATTGATTTTCAAATTAGATTGAACACGGTTCAAAATAATTGTATCAATAAATATGTTACACTCGCGTACATTTTATGTCATTTTCAGTACCAAAAATTTCCTTTGGGTTTCATTCAAGTCTTTTAATAAAGTAGTATTCAAAGGAGGCTTTCCCCTTATATATGTCTTTATGATTTAGTATTCCAGTCGGTCGTGTTCGGTTCGTTACCTCGATGATGTTACCGCAAGCCCGGGGGATTCCGGTCGAATGCGATTCCTTGATTTCCTATGAAGGATCCACTGTAAGTCGACACCTACGATATTTGGTCTATAAATATTATGTACTCGCTCGTTAAAATTATGTTTATTAAAAATAATATTAATATTATAAATGCGAAAGTTTTTGACAATATATGGATGGATGTTTGTTACTCTTTCACGGCTGAAGGCTGAACGGCTGAAGGCATCGCGATGAAATTTCGCACAAAGAATATGTCTTGGAATAACACATAGGCTAATTTTTATCCTGGGAAAATTTAAAAGGATGCAACCGCGGGCAGCCACCAGTCTGTAATATAGACATAGAAAAGTGTAGTAGTATACAAACAGCTAAAAAGGATAGTGTCAGATTCCTAACTAGTTATCATTTTGTACTATCTTTTCGCACCAAGCGTTTTATTTTCAAACAGCATATAATATAACTTTATTGCACATAATATTACAAACTAAACAATCGTCAGTGTTTGTTTTTCTCTCATAAACACCACTTGTTTGCCAATTTGAGCGCCACAACAAACTCTTGTTCTCAGCATAGTCGTGACCTAATAAGTAAAACGATGCAACTTGTAGTTTCGCTACTTCATACTTTGATACATAAATTCTTAATTAAGTATTGTATGTGTACGATCCATATTGTTCTCGTGTAAAATAAATGTATTCAGTGGTTTTACTACGCAGATAAAAGGGAAATTTTCCTACTTTATGGGTACTATTTTCTTATCTTGACGTCGCGTCAGTAAAATGTTAGGCGAAGGCGGAACTTATGTTCAACTTACACGAATGTCTCATACGTTACTTACTTCAATTCTGAAGTACCTAAAGTCATATTTGAAACTTGGAAATTAGTCGTATGTTCAAATCGTGGATTATCTAAAAGTAAAGTTAGGCATGAGCTAACTCACTCTACAACAAATTTTAAGAGTTTAAGCTTTAAAAAAAAGCCAATTCAATTCACATTACCCAATATTTGAACTAAATGTAATAACTGTACTATTTTCGGGTCGAAAAAAAATCACAGTTATTCCCCAAGAGTATTGATAACGTAAATAAACTCAAGGTTAAATTTTCTTGTGTATAGCTGATTGAGTGGGCATCAATAGAATATTTTTGTTTATTTTTTGTGGTCGGACTATGATTAATGGAGCGGACGTAACGAAGTACTTCTGAATAGGAAACATTATGAAGACACGCCGTCAACTAGTTTTTTTTGCATGACTTACTCTGTCGTATTTTAGCTTTTCGAGTTCCAAAAGGAGAAAACGAGACCATATTAAAAATATAGTCTGACTGCTTGTCACAAGATGATAACTATAACTTGTTTGTAACGGTAGATATATATAGTCAGTTGAAATATTACAAATGGATGTCAAATATCTGATAAAATTATCTTTACACATATTTTTTTTACCATTTGTCAGGAACTAGATGGCAGATAAACTACTTTATAGAAATTTACAAACAGACATCTATCCTAACTAATATTATAAATGCGAAAGTAACTCTGTCTGTCTGCTAGTCTGTCTTGCTTTTACGCTAAAACTACTGAACCGATTTAATGAAATTTCGTGGAAAATGGAAGATCTCCTGGGGTGAAACCGCGGGGAGCCACTAGTTAGCATATAAGTTAACACTAAGAATCGCACTCACGATTAGCGGCGTGAAAAACTAGGTACAATCTAACTAAGCTAATCGAGCTGTTAAAAAGTTTTGTTGTAGGGACATACTAGTAGGAACTTTTTGGATTTTATCACTAGTAGATACATTTTATTTCCATGGCCCTGAGAATACCAATATATAATTTTAATTTGTGATTAAATGATGTATTAGTAGAATTGTAAATATTATATTGGTGTACTTATACTAATGGTTTTAATACATTATTCAAGAGAACTTGTAATGTTTTTGTTCAAGGTTCGAATGTCGATTGAGTTTCCGTAGTATTCCTTGGTGAATTGAAATCTACCTGCCAAAGTGCAAAATACATTAATAAGAAGAATACATTATTTTATTATGTTCCAGCAAAGGAATAATTTGTTTACTTACCTCTATATGTAAAACTATAGAATTAGATATTTTCTTTTTTTGTGGATATTTACGATTATGAATAGATTCTGTGTTCTGAAATGCGCAAATTTATTTGTATGTTAGCAAGAATATTTTTTCAATGGTATATATTCACTTGTCACATATTCTCAAAGCTTATTTTTCCGAGAAAGGTATACAATATTATATGAATAAAACCGAGTGAAGATGCTAGTTCAAATTTATATGACATTGAAAGTGATTTGATATAGTTTATCTTTAGCGTATGTGCTTCGAACTCTGGTGATAAAAGCTTGATGATCTCTTAACGTGTAGCTTAAAGCATAGTTAAGCTTGATAATAGCAAAAGCTACGTGGTGGATATCTATGTTTTTATTGATCATAAGTAGCTTAGATTTATTTATGTAACAGTTTTTGTTTATACCTCCTTAAAATGATATGAAAAAAATTTTTGTGCCGAGATTATTTTATTATTTTATTATATATGATTATTTTATGGTCAACTAGTTGACCCGCGCAACTTAGTTAGCGTCACTTGCCCGTTTTTGCAACAGTTTAGATTGATGCTCCGCTCCTAATTGTCATAGCGTAATGATTTATACATAAAAACCTTCCTTAAGAATCACTCTATCTATTATATAAACGCATCCAAATCCGTTGCGTAGTTTTTAAGATCTAAGCATACATAGGGACAGACAGACGGCGGATAGCGACTTTGTTTTATACTATGTAGTGATAAAATGGTTTACCTAATAATGCTTCGGTTTAAGCAAAGGACACTGAAATTGGCCTGAAAGTAAGTCATTTCGTTTAGAGGTGAACTTACATAACAGTTACATTGCCAAGGTCGTCTAACTAATTAATTTCACTGACCGGTTTGTATGGTTTCAACAAATACACTAAACTTGCTTGCGTTCGTTCGTATGACGTAAAAGTCCAAGAACGATGTTTTTTTAACGGAGCATAGACGTCATGTTTTTTTTTCTTAGAACAAATCCATGTTATTGTTGATGAGTCGGCTGGTGTGGGGATTATGTACCTCAACTGCACCGTCATAAGCCGTAGGTTCAATTCTGGAATTGGTAAATATTTTTGTTTTTGAACATGTCTGAGTGTAAATATACTTAGGTATATATTGTTAGGTATCTACATATATTTGAGATTTTAATAAAAGAGATTTTATTAAGATGTTGTAGTACTATGTTTAATAATCATGTGCAAATAAAACTGTCGTCTCAACGTCATTATTTATCTAGTTTTAAAATAAATATACAATATGTCCTACCACGTACTTATTATGAAAACAAATTATAGCTTTAACAAGTCCATGTTAGGTCGTTAATTGCCGACCCTGTTTTTGGGGAGCAATTTAAATGCCTTTGGTCATTTCATACCTGTATGAAAAACATTTTTTTCGACTGAGCCTCTCTTTTACTAGGGAGGCCTTCATCCAGCAGAGGACTGATTAGGCTGACGACGACGAGCCTGTGCTTAATTCCAATACTTTATTGTTAAACTAGCCCCCATCGCGCGGTTTTACCCGCGTAGTTCCCGTTCCCGTAGGAATACGGGGATGAAATATAACTTATGTTATTTATGAATAACTTAGCTTAGTATTAGTGAAAGAATTGTGCAAATCGGTTCGGTAGTTTCGGAGCCTATTCGTTACAAACAAACAAATCTTTCCTCTTTATAATATAGAAGAAGAGAAGATAGAGAAGAAGAAGATATATATTAGTATAGATAAGAGATTAGTAGATGATTTTACGAAACTGTAGCTCTATACATACAGCCGTAGGTATAACTTAAGTTCCTTAATCCAATCAATATTGTTCCCGGAAAATCTGCCTAGAATCAGATAGGTGTCAATTTCGTCTAAACAGCCGGTAAGCCCCTAAATTATTAGATTTACTTTCTTTCTTGAGTTCAGGTAATGACGTTACCACTAAGTGTATTGCAAGGACACAGGCTCTCTCCGCCCGACATTTGAGCGGCATATTTTCTTAAACACCTTTTTCCTTTCCCCGCCGTATAATACTTGCATTTATGGCCCATACACGTAAGTGTATGAACATATTTAACCGGTTTATACTGCACGTCTATATATAGACTACGTTTATTTATATACCTTTGTTGTGAATGTTAAATTAAATCTCAAGTTACTAATGTTATAAATGCGAAAGTGTGTGAAATGGATGGATATGTGTTTGTGATGTGTCTTTACTGGAATATGTTGAGGAATAACACATAGGCTATTATCCCGGGGAAATTGAAGATCCCTTGGGAACGCGAGTAAAATAGCTGAGAGAGACTAGTGTTTGATAAATTATGATGATTAAGAAATTAATTAATTGACTTATAAGTCTGGTTTTAAATGAAATAAAAACGGCTTTAGTAAAAAATGAAATCTACTTTACGCCTCCATAATGCACCTACAGCAATATATCATGACAGTGAGTGAAACCTCTCTCATATTCGAGCAATAAATTAACGAAAAAAATATATGTAAAGGGTGCCGGAAAACGATTCCAATTTACGCCTGGAAATGGTCTATACGTTAAAGGTTTAATGTTTATTTTGGCGGGTTATTGTTCATGGTACCCTTGATATGTTATTGAGGTATTCCGTATATTAATTCAATGAAACGGTTTGGAATTTTAGTAGGGTAGGGCGGGGCTAGTTGAGCAAATTTTTACTTAAACGGATGTAGCTCCTTAATGATAAGTCTCAATAAATTGTTATGCGGCTTGATGGATTTGTTGTTTATCGCTTAACAAAAGTGTCAATAGTATTTTTTTGTAATATGTAAAATTGAAGAGCTACAGCTGTTTTAATGCAGAAAGTCAAGTATGCTCAATGTACCCCATAGGTGGGGTAAGTTGAGCAAAGGTGTGGGGCAAGTTGAGCTCTAAGAAAGTATAATGAAACCATAGGTTTAATGTTGGCTAGTGATGAAATAAAATAGGTGTTTAACAATCAGTTCTTTATTTATAGTCTTTTAGTGACAGAGAAAACAAAACTTATAGTAATTTTCTTTGAATAATTAACCAAAAGTAGAATCAAGAAAACAATAACGTATCTTAGGAATAACTTCACCATTAGATTCAGTCTTTCTGTTTAAAATCAGACTTATTTTTTATATTATTACTCATATACTTAGCTTATATCTTAAAAATAATAATTAATCATTGGAACCTAATGGTAATTGTCTTAGTGACAGAACAACAAAACTTAAAGTAATTTTCTTTACGTAATTATCATGGGGTAAGTTGAGCAACTATGCTCAACTAACCCCAGCCCAGAATTTCAAAATAAAAGTGAGGTTATAGAAAAACTGTAAGAATTATACCCAGAACCTCTCTGCATATCAAAAGTACGATAATTATATGGAAGATTAACACTTACCTGATTAAAAACAAATAACATTCGACTAATCCAGACGAAAACTTGCGATAAATGACGTTTTTACTTTTTGGTCTTAAAATAAACAAAACGCCCGTGCACCTCACTCGCTTACCCAGCAGCCACTAGCGATCGCGTGATGTTTATCCCTCCCGCGCCTCCCTCTTTCCGCCATACGATGTCTATACGTACGGTAAATAGTTTTCGAGATATTTCGATTGCCCAACTTGCCCCTATGCTCAACAAGCCCCGCTCTACCCTAATGTCATTTATTTGATAGCGCCCGCTTGCTGCCCGCATTTTTGGGGTCGCGATTCCGATACGAAAGATTATTTGTAAGGACATCTATATTCTTATTAATTTAATTAAAAATATGTGAATAGTTATTTTTAGATATAATATTGGGTACCTACTGAAAACGTATTTACTAAAATTTATGGCTTTCTCAGGCTTTTATATTAGCTGGAGACTTCAGAAGCTAGACCTCGAAAGCCCCAAATGTTTTAAATCCCTTATTGCCTATTAAGCTTTCGTGTGATTTATGAAATATAATTAAATGTGATTTGAAATGCAAAATTAATCGAGTTCCATAAAATCGTATTCAAACATATTGAGGTAAATCTTTCGTGAAAATTATATACAGAATGGTTTTAATATGAAAAAAATACTTAGAACCCTGGAAATAATTTGGCAAATACTAAGAAGTTCCCGATTTATTACAATTCTCGTAGAATAAAAATAAATTTGTTGAGGAAACCGGTTTTCTGCGCGAATGGTTCATTGGCGATTAGACGAAACGCGATGTAATTTCGGCTATAAGAATACAGACGGACAGACAACGCGAGCAGTTACTGTTTTACAAGCCGATAAAGTTTTATTCACGGTCAATGTAAAGAAGAACAAGTTCACAGTGAATACCAAGAACATGCGACTGCCATCCTTTTTGTATAGCGGAAAATCTTATGTCTGTCGAATTAGCTGAAATAAACTCAACTTACGAAGGTTGTACTTTCTTTAAACTGAAATAAAATTTCCCAACCTAAAGTGTTATTTATCCGTAATGGGGTTTTTTAAAAAAGATATGAATTAACATGAAATCTTGGGTTTTTATCCAATACTTGTTGACCCACGCAACTTCGTTAGCATCAATTCCCTGTTTTGCAACCTTTTTCATTTGTGCTCCGCTCCTATTGTCTGTAACGTGATATATATAGCCTGTACCCTTCCGCGATAAATAGTAGATTATCAAACACTAAAATTATTTTTGAAATCGGACCAAGTAGTTTCTAACATTAGCGAGTTCAAGTAAACCAAGTCTTCAGCTTTATATATTAGCACACATTTTTTATGTTAAAAATGTGAACGCTGCTTTATAACGCGTCTGTTTTTGTTTCGACGCTTATCACAGGCCGAATCATGCTGAAACGGAGCGTTGCGTTTCGCGGTTAGTGCTATTTTTGTTTTTATATAAATAGATTTTTGCGGAACAAAAAGAGTGGAAGCTTCTTTGTTGTTCTTGCCACATTTGAGCTTACTTAAGCTCTAGAGTTATGTCATGTTGATTGTTGCTATTTTCGGTTTCCTCGGGTATAATTTTAATAGGTACCTATACCATAAATATAAATTATATAATTTCTAGCATATATTAAATAAGAAAGGTATATTATTTATTATGAATATGAATATTTACCGCTTGTAATACCTATATTAAAGCATCTTTTTAATTACTATTAATTTGGATGTATAAACATATTTTGGGCACATGTGATTTAAGTTTAGGTAAGTACCTATATTTCTGACTCGAAAGACTTATGATTTGTGACTTTTTATAATATGATTAAAATTTTAGCTTATCCAAACCCCTGATGAGAGAATGAAGTAAATATATGATTGATCGTTATTCGATACTCATTTTAAGCACGGATGGTAAAGTTAACACTAAAGTAAATGGAGGTAAATCGATGATCAAATTCATCGCAGAATGTTATTTTCCTTATATTTTCACGGTGAAAAATAAATTAAAGGAAATACATTTATCACAAGGGAGGAAACAAGGTTCAACGAAATAAAATATATTTTTTATAGATTTTATTTTATAATGGAACACGTGTATCGTTGAGCGCAAAGCTATTAAATACTCCTTTAGTTTCATATTCCTGATTCGATTCTTTGATATTCTATAGTAGTATTAAGATAGTACTCTTCCAAGGATTTGAAAGGTTTTACGTCCGTAATTGAATTTTCTTGTTTTCATGTTGATCTCTTTAAGTAATTTATTATTAATATTACTTTTCCATAGGGTTAGGCTTTGCTTAGGGTCAGATTACCGTGCCCTGAAACATTAATATGAATACAAGTCTTTCCACATTTATCTTAGGTCGTCTTACTGGGCGATTCCACACGAAAATTCACCATTCAAGGTCCCTGTTAATAAACAGATCTTTTATGTATACATTTGTTACACTGCCGTAAAAATTAAACGGTTATTTTAAGGTTAATAGTAGCGGTTGTGTGATGTGTCAGACATTAGGATTGTAAAACAGGAATGCCTACAAATAAACTATTTATTAACAGTTGCGTCTGTATTTTTGCGTGACGTATATAACGTACGTAAATCCAAATGGAGACGGCGCCTGCATGCTATGGAATCTCAAGAGCTTTTTACAAACATTGCCAAAATAGTTTTTATTCTGTGGTTACTCAGAAAAAAGGTAAAAAGGTTCGTTGGACCGAATGTGGAAATTAAAACGTTGAGCCGGAAATAGAGCTTTTAGAATTTTGGAGGAGTGTCAAACCGTAGAATGCCCCTCATCTGCCCACTCTTTTCAGCTTTGAATGATTTCATGGATGGGATAATTGTATTTTCGAGTATGATTTCACTGTGATATTTTTTTAGAAATTACAAACCAAAAATCGTTAGTAAAAAATATACAATATATATATTTAGGTACCTATTAGGTATTAGAAAAAAAATATGCGGTCCCCGCCGCCTCTGTCTGTCTGTCTGAACGCGATGAACACAAAAACAACTGAACAGATTTTCATGCAGTTTTGACCACATTACGGAGTATTTCATGGGGAAGGTTTTTATGATAAAACATCAATTTGGACCCGGTAGGTGATGCTGGTGGGCAGAACGAAGTCTGCCGGGTCCGCTAGTAATATTATAAATGTGAGTGTCTGGATTGATGAATGAATGTTTGTTACTCGATCAACTGCTGAAATTATACCTACTACTGAACTTGACATATTGATTGCGTTATTTACCCACTCAAGAATATACTTATTTCGTTAGTATTTATAACTGACAATAAAATAACAAAACCATATATTTATGAATAATGACTTCCTAAGAAATAAAATGTGTTTGTTCTATGGAAGTAATAAATTTTAAACATGAGTAAAATTTCGTAACCAATTTTTTGTAACTCAGTCGTCAATGATGCAAGCGAACTGAATGAAATGTTTACGAGTAGGTACTGTTTGATTTATATCCCACAAACTGTATAAACGATGTTTTGTTTAAGGTTTAGTAACTAGTGAACTTTTATAGTCTACATTCAAATTGTATATAGGTTGATTCATTGTTGTTTTAAATTTAACAATTGTTTCAACGATTATTCGGAGGTTTGTTTCAAATGGTTCCATATCCATGAAGCTATGGGAATGCCTACGCCTATACTATGAGTGAAATTGTGCTGAAAAATATAGGTAGAAAATAATAAATCATGATTGCAAACAAAGTAGGTAAGTAATGGTTTAAAAATAAAGCTATATTTTTTTAAGCGTAGGTACCGTTCTTTAAACGATTTTCAATCTCAATGTTGTCATGGCAGATGCCCCTTACCGGTGAAATCTTTAATTTCCTAGTACGACAATACGTTTTACATATTTCTTTATATACATTTTTTAATTTAAAATAAGCATCCCATTGGTCAAAATCTTTGTGATTAAAAGATGATGATGACTAATAATTTAAAACCAAAATACCTATTATGTAACTTGACTTATTTCTACAAATGTATCTTTACTTTTATTAAGAAACTTAATAACAAACCCTATTAAATGTTTTTCCAAGAGTTTCCCTGAAGATATTTTGACTAAAACGTTTAAGAGCATGAGGCATTGTTTACTTAGTCTAAATTATTTCCATTAAATACGGGCTCGGTTCAGCCAAGGGTAATGGTATCCTTGCCCCCAAATAAATATGAGACTGCAATGTGTGGTGAGTCGAGAAAAATCAGGAAAAACGTAGCAATTAAATGAGATATAACATGATTATATGTATTGGTATTTACTAGTTATTGTCTCATAGTTTTACTCGCGATGCTTATCTGCCTTGACATGTTTATAAAATCACATAAACTTATATGTACCATGTACCTACTGTTAATAATATATTTTATCCTTTTCCCGAGAGTCTTAAGAGAGTCAATATGTATCGCATTAAATATGTATCCCTTATTTCAAGAAACAATAGTATGATTGTGTAAACGAAGATATTACTTACGAGAAAATGTGGAGTGACTGTGGTTTTGACCGGTGACCGAATGAAATGTACGCAGTACCGTAGCTAGATATAATAAAAAGGTCGCCTATATAAGTACTTATATGTAACTAAAACGCAGTGTAACAATAGCTTTATTAGGAGAGCGGTAAAACGATACTAATTATATGTTTCATTATGGCAATAAATAATATTAATTGCTTGTGCTATTTTGTAGAACATGGGATACGATCATTTTTCGAAGCAACCTTCCGAACCGAGCATTAGAGTCGACGTTTCATAAGTGCCTGTGAAGGCCTAATTGAATTAATAAATTTATTTCATTTCATTTCATTATAAAAATGCATATTATTATGCGTGTAATCCGTACTAATATTATTAATGCGAAAGTAATGTCTGTCTATCTGTCTGCTAGTCTATCGGGCTTGAACCACTGAAACGATTTTGCTGAAATTTTGTATAGAGATACACTAAAGCTTAAGAAAAGATATAGGCTACCTTTTATCCCGGCAAAGTTGAAGGTCTTCTCCGAACGCAGGTAAAACCGTGGGGCAAAAGCAAAAATTAAATAAGTAATCCAAAATATTTTAAAGTCTTGACCAGTAATAACCTATAGCCAGGAATTGTGACCCTTTACTGTGGAACTCATAATAAATCTCAAGGTCACACAGCAAGCTATGAAGAGATCGTAGAAATGAGATTTGTCCGAATATCCGATGTATCAGCAAATAGGTATTCGTCATATTTATGTCCATTTCTGTCTCGAAGTATAAAGTCATAAAATATGCAAAAGTTTCCGAACTGTCAGACAGTTCGATCAAAGTTCGAGAGGGTAATCCCACGGAATTGCGGTTCTTTTAAGAAATATGCACATAATTTGAGTAGTATTAATGGAATCGAATGATTTTTTATTTGGACATGCTCTTGTCTAGTATTAAATTACAATGAGCTCTGCTCTTTACTATCACGTCACTATCTGATCCGCACAACTTCCACAGCGTCGTTTTTAGAACATTTTGCATTGATATTCCGCACCTATTGGTCGTAGCGTAATGTTATGTCCTCGATAAATGAGCTTTCCGACACAAACATATTTTTTCTATTTGAACCAGAAGTTCTTGCGATTAGCGCGCTCACAAACAAACTCATCAATATAAGTATTAATATACGTAGTATGCAAATTTTCCAAATTTCGGCAAAGCAATCTAACAACGCCCCAGTCTAAAACTTTCCTTCCACTAAATTTCAAGATTAGTTTGTATAATAGCGAGTAACAACTGTGAATGGAGTCAAAACAAGACAAGCTCCTGAGATGTGTTTATTTAATAAATTAGTATAGTGTAGGTAAACTTGGCGTGCAGCCAGCTGAGGTGAATACGGTTTGATTAAGAGTTGGCAAGTATTTTACTCAAGTGGTTGAAGTGAACGTTTTAGTTTTTATCTCAATTATGTGAGTAGTAATCATTTAAATAAATAATCTTTTTATCGCGGCGCAATGGATACGTCAATCTGTCATGACATTTACACAATAATATGTGAATGGTTATAGTAGAAGGATTTTCATAGTAAAATATAAAATTAGAAATTTTAAAATGTTTTATTTAGTGACCGCAACTTAATCTCCTATTCCTACGTATCCTAATTATATTATAGAAGTGAAAGTTTGTGAGTATGTTTGTTATTGTTTCACGCAAAAGCTACTGAATGGATTTGAATGACATTTGGAACAAAGATAGTATATAGCCTGAATTAAAACATAAGTTACTTTTTATCGCAGGAAAATTGATGATCCCCCGAGAACGGGTGAAGCCGCTGGAAGCCACTAGTATATAATATACTGAGTATTATCATACCATTTCTAGGCCTAAATAAGGTATCAGAAACTCACCATATCTTAGTAATAAATATAATTTCGTGAGATACTAAAATGTTAACTCCCTTAACAATTTAACGGATTTTTACGGTTATTATAAAAGCAGTTATTTCTTCTGGTTAGTGAACTCACTTCAAAGCACATATTATTTTGTTAGAGCTTTTTACAAAGTTTTTCACTACAGTTGAGAACCTGGAGTAAGTTCTGTTAAATAAAATATACGAGCGGCTAGTGATCTCAATTTACCCTCAGTTTAAATGGTAAAAGCTTTTTGCTATCAGAACCTTTCACTAACTGAGGGTTTTCAGTTTATAGCAACATTATAACTATGGTGAACGCACTGGGTAATTTGAAGTTATAGGTTTAACTTACAAATGATTTTTAAATTTTGATATAGATCGTATTTAAATGCAGTAAATTTTAATACTATTCTAGTGGCACCACGTTCCCGGAGGATCCAAAATTTTCCCAGGATAAAAAGTAGCCTATATGTTAATCCAGGGTGTCAGCTAACTCCAAACCAAATTTTATTAAAATCACTTCAGTCACACTTACAAAGTTTCGCATTTATAGATTAGTAGGATTCTGGTGACTCCCTGCGATCTCTTCTGTTTTATGTAAATTTTAACTAAATTACACCAAATTTTTATCACATTACTGTACGAAAGCTTGTCTCAATGAGCTTGAGAAACGAATCTGCAATGTCACGATCGTTAGCAGTTTTATGAGATACATTTCTTTACATAAATTAATGTGATACAATTAGTTACGCTCCAGTAACTAAACATTGATATATCTTCCGGTCACTGATAACTTATAAGAGATAAATAAGCGTGGGTTATTTATTAACGGTGCCTACTCATTGTATAGCAAATTTATAATCAAATAACAAATTAAGTATAGAATATAAGAACAATGTGTATCAAATGTTTATTTATATACACTTTATAACTAGCTTTATTCTGCGGCTTGACTTGCATGTTAATAAAAATGTATTAGGTATAATTATCGTAATAAAAGTACTTTTTATTTATTTTAATCAATCAATGTATTACCTGTGGACACTATCCCATTAAATAAATCGTCAATCTTTCTCGAAATCAAGAAAGAACAAACAAACTCACTTTAAAATTTATTATATTGGATAGATAAATATTAAGATTCCAAACGACGCTCGAAAAGAAAAACGCAATAAGTGACAACAGCATTTTTCATTCAGGGGACATCAGAAAAGAATTTAATAATATGCATAATGCATACAGAATTATGCAGTCATGTTCCCTCATATTGCTCTCAGCTGGGCGTCGTGCACAGACGTGCCCCGCGGAGTTGTCTGCGGTTTGGCAATTAATACCTACAGTGTTTATACCCTGTTCGTAGGTATATGACACACATTATTACTTTACGACATTTTATGATGCTTGAAAGCCATTGTAACCGAGTATTTCCTATATTAAATAGGAAGCCATTTAATGGAACTAGATACTACACTGAAGAGAGGTTTCTATTATAATAACGTTATTTTAGAGGATATTCGTATATTACCTATAGCTGAATATATAGTGTTTCGAACGGATCGTTTGTATCAAATATATGTATTTATTTATCAGTAAATCATTAAATATAAGCTTAGAATATTTTTTTCAAATCCAGCCTTCTTTAATTTGTTATATAATATTACTTGGTTTTGCCCCGATTCGAGGATCTTCAACCTTGTCGGGATTATGAAAGTGTTCTGTGTTAATCTAGACGATATTCTAAGTGCCAAGTTTCGTTCGATTCCTTTCACCCATTATTACGCGAAACATCCATACATCCATTCTCACAAGCTTTCACTATATAACATTAATATAAATATGGGATAGGACTGTCAAACCCATCACATTAGCTACCTGAGGTACATGCGAAGTTTTCTGTCATACAAAAAACATTTCAACCACGAGACGAGAATTTGACACAATAATTTCATCATTGGTGCAAAAAATAAACATGTTTGGAGGGAGAAAAAATAACTTGACACTTTCCTAAATTGCCTCTGAGCCCTGAGGCTATTGAACGAAATCCTTCGTAATTCCCATGAAACCTAGATAAAGTATTCAGGCATACAAAGCCGAGACTTGGTTTTCTGCTTGTGTACAAATTCTCTTTATCATTGAATCTCGTGAGAAATACCGTGTACATTATTGTGTTGGTTTCATTCAGACACCTAGGTGTTCGATTCCCGTTACTTTGATAAATTATTCTACCTATCAGGTTCTGAATATATCTTTTTCCCAAGTAAGATATGGTTGACTGAAGTAAAACTGCAAAAAGAATGCTAGTTCTACTTGCGGCTTCGTTATATAGATCACTAGTGGGTAACCGCGGGTTCACCCGTGTTCCCGGGGGATCTTCAATTTCCCGGGATAAAAAGTAGTCTATATCTTTTCTCGGGCTTTATGTGTACCAAATTTCATTTAAATCGTTATCATCAGCATAACATTAGTTAGAATTTCGGGACTAAATAAGTTTATTTATTCCCTGTTCCATACTCTCTACTATTCCTATTACCATGGGACATTATCACACTTGACCAATCTGATTGCAGGAACATCCGGGACAGACAGAAATATTCATATACACAAATGTTCGTCCTGATTGTGTTATGAACCCACGACAGCTTAAAAGTTGAGGTCATTAACTACTTAGCCAACAGGCCAATCAATTAATTACTATAAAGCATAACGTATTATTCTCTCTTAAACTTGGCAAGAACAAATTAATACTCGTAAAATTAAAACAGGTAATAAAAAAATGCGAAATCCGATACAACATTATCGAATAAAGGCCGTATCGATATCGCATGTCAAGCTTTTTATGGAGGGGTTCATAATTCACGTACTTTATTTGTTTGTATGTACTTTGTAACGTTTTGTTTCTCCGTAATAAGGAACATGATAAAATTAATGGTATATTGACAGTAATTTTATCTTGTTAAATGATATGTTTACATTTAAATTTGCTTAATTTGGAGTCAGTTTGGCTGTCTGGGAAAAAATGTTTTTAGATGTTTATTTATTTAATTAATAATATGACTATGTTACATCGCCAGATTAGTTAGTAGGTATAGTTATGTAAATGAAAATATAATATCCTGAGACATTTTTTCACACATGGCCAATCTGATTTAAAATTAAGTAGCGCTTGTTATTACGTTGGTTGCATTACAACATATATGTACTTAGTTGTAGTACCTAAAAATACTACTTCTTAATACATATTTATATATACGGCAAGTAATTTGAAATATTATTTATGTAATGTAGGGTCTAAATGGTAAGCGTAAAAAGTCTATAAGTAAATAGTTTCTAGTTTATATAGAACTTTATTAGCTTTAGTAAAATAAATAATATTCTTTTAACCATTTTGCAACAGAGAAAACCTTTTAGCTATAAAGCTTTGTTAACTTTAATGACAGTCCACTTTACCTCAGAATTGAATCATGGCTCAATTTTGTTAAACAATAAAAACAAGAAGTCTTGTTTATTGAACTCACTGTAAAATAATTTGCGCACTTATGTTTGACGGAAAGGAGAAAGAAAATTTTATAGTATTTTTTTAAACCGCTATTAGTAATACTTACAGGAAATAATATTTGGTTTCTCTAATTTGAGACAAATTTCCTACTATAATATGCAAGTTTGCAAACATAATTTTATCACTAAACATCATTCGTCAAATGTGTCCTCCAAATTGACACTGAATAAAATGTTTATCGAACATTCAACATAATAATTATTTTCAGGTTTTAATTGCATTTAAAATGCGTTGAAAACCGATGTAAACATATTTAATCTTGTAATCCAAATACCTGAAGTTTCATTCCTCTAAATATAGATCACAGTTTTGCGCAGTTATTTTTAGATTGGATGCCGACGACCTTTTGAATTACTCTTACGTATGAATTCATAACCACATTGTGTGTGATAATAGACAAACTAGAATACACACACAAACATATGTATATACAATTGTTTAATATGTATAATAACGTTTAAATATATCCGCATAATTATGAGACTAGAATGTTAAAAATGTTGTGTAGAAATATCTTAAAAAAAAATCTTGTACAAAATACCAAGGTACAGATTTAAAAAATGATTAAAATTTTATTAAATTTAAATTTGAGGTTACGCTATTGTCGATTGTCATATTCGTCCAACAAACATACTTAAAAAAATATACAATTTATGAGTACCTACCTACAAACTATCCTACTAAATCCAGAGATAAATCTACCTATCCATAAGGAAAACCAAATAGTATCCACAAATATTTACTTACACTTACGTCCTTTCTGCCACATGTCTTTTCCTACACATTAATGGAGACAATATTTCCTCAGGGCTATATAACAATGGATTAGCCTATAAATATTATCCACTCAACTATTTAACGAGAGGCCTTATGAGGCCTATTTAGCTACTGGCAATGAATAAGTAACTGTTCTAAGCGGAGATTCCGAAATGGCTTGACGATCTATTGTATTTGTAGCTAGCTAAGCTTGACAGGATGAAGGTATTGAGTAAGATGTTTGTAATCTATTATATCTTCTAGATTATATTTATCTATCCTATATTAGATTATGGTTACAGAGACTACTACAGATTGCGTGTCTTTCAAATTATATAGAGTTGAAATATTCAAATTCACCTATGTAAAAAAAAAAAATTACTGTAACTACTTACACCTTTGAGCGGCAGGATTTTCTTTGTTCATTTTAATATTAAAAATATGTGTCAGGAAGTCTTTATCTAAAAAATACCTGCAGTTTTATTTGGACTATTATAAATTCTCTCCATATTCCAGACACGAAACACATTTTGCGGATATTAAATCCAACATAATAGGAGCAGTCTCACAAATATAAATCAACCCTCAAAAGCCATACTAATTCTAGTAATTTAGTCCGGACGTTAAATCTAGCGACAAACTCTGCCTTCGTCCCATTTTACGCTCGTATGGTTACGTCGGATATTTTCCTAGTTTCCTTTTATTATAATCATTAACTCCACTTCAGTGAGTAGGGTAACGTCCTTTATCGAGTGGTATATTAATCGCCATGTAAACGTCACGCCAGAGAACTTTAAGTGGTAATTAACCCTGATATTGAGAACAAAGGGCGAAACGTGTGACTGACAGTGTTTTGTTTGTTCCGTCGATGGGCTTATTGGTTGACGTGTTATAAGAGTGGGTTATGTATAACATTGGTATCAAAGGTTTATGCAAGGTGATAGACGTGACGGCAAATCTGTTTCGTAGTAGCGTTAGTCTAATAATTCATAGGTACCTAGGAAGGAATATTCAATAAAAAATATGATAAAAATATCTTAAAATCTAAGGATTTTTTAATAACATTTGAAATGAAACTAAATGAAGCTATGTTACGAGTTTGATTTTAATATTGCTACGAGGAAAATAAAGTCTTATTTTTTTATTATAAACAAATGAATAAATATGTGGTTACAATTATATTATAGAGTAAAAAGTATATACTTTATTATATAATATTTTAATAATTACCAAACCGTAGGTACCTACCCTTTATACATTACACCTTGCGGTATCGCACCTAATAGCTTTCTATACCTAAGTAATTTTATATTTGCCATTATTTTGGTTTAAATTACTGACTATAAAACGCTATTTTATACCCTAGCATTGAGGTGAAAATCATATTTCATAATATGGTTCGTATTTTAGGAATATATAAAAGACTAGTGGCTACCCGTGGTTTCACCCGCGTACCAAGGTGATCTTAAATTTTTCCAGGATAAATAGTATTCCTGGTTCCAAATTTCATCCAAATCCAAAAATAAAAGCGTAACAGATATCCAAACATCCGCACAAACTTTCGTATTATAATATTAGTGGGATGATAATTCCTTTATGTTAAACTTATTTACTGTAGGCGATTTAGAGTTAATTTCGTTGTTGAAAGTATAGTATATACCTCCACGTGTATTTTCATAATCTTTCAAATTAAAAAGTATGTTCGTTGATCCCAAAAGTATATCAGGCTTTACTTTTACGACGGAAAAAATAAACATACACCGCATGTTAAGTAATACACGAAAATTAAAAAAGGCACAGATGGGCTGTTACAACCGACTCGTAAAAAAATAAACGGCTTAAATAATATGTATTTACATAATTCTAAGCCCATTTGAGAACATTATTTTAATGAAAATATAAAAGACGTTTACGTTAGACTAGGAAATATGTTAAACCTGGAATTAAAATTTCGTGAGCATTCTTCCTGGAACTCACATAAAAATATAAGAAACTCATTATAATATTAAAAAATATGCCATTAATAAATAAACATTTTATATTCTTCCTTTTATTTTATTTAGTAAACTGACGACACCAAATGCCATATCCTTAAGTATTTTTAGTAAAGTAAATCTAAAATTTTACAAAAGTAAAGTAGTTAAACATACCTGAGCAATTCACAATGTTTTTATTCATGACATGCCGTTATTTTTATTAAAATATAAAATAACTACTTGTTTATTGCTATTTAATTACTATACTTTTTTGAACAGGCAACACACGGTCAGTTTAAACATGAAATAAAATTTCGAAGTTATACATTATATAGTTAGACATTTATTTAAGTGGGTACATCGTAAATCGTGTATTTCTCTTAGCAATAAATTATCAATTACGGATTAATTTGCGGAAACAGGTTGGGGTCCCACGAGGACGACAAATTCGTAAGATTATCCCGCTCGACTTAGCAAGGGGCTCGCTTCTCCGGACTTACTATAATTTACATGCAACTCGGGTCTATGATGACGATAAAATACTTTATAAAGTTGGTTTTAATAACACTCTATTTTCTTATAAAACCATTTATAGATTTTTGCTTATCATCTCAATGGTTTATGTACTACATATTTGATCCCAAAGCTTCGCGCATATCTTCCCCGTTTTTGAAAATTTAACAATGATGCTTTGCTTCTTTTGGTTGTATCGTGCTGTTATATACCCTATATATAGCCGTCCATAAGAAATAGGCTTGTTATCACAAAAAAATCACTTATTCAACCAGCAATTTTGTAGCCAAATAAACAAAAATCAAATCATTCTTCTTTTCAATATTAGTGTTAATAGTGTAAAAAAACTATATACAGTATACAATATTGATTTTTATAAAAAAATGCTATCATTACCTTGAACCTTTGAATATACTGGAATTACAAACTACATTAATTACAATTTAACTATAGTTTGATTTGTGATTTCAAAATTGTGTTGACAGACGGCCAAAGCCGTGTGTCTAATACAGTGTTGAATACCATTTAGACATTTACAGATTGGTGTATTTGTCAATGTTAGGAGTACTTAGGAGTGAAATGGTATTTTAATTCGTCGACAACAACTACTCATTGCTTGAATACCTATTGTACGTAGTCTGACAAACGTTACCATCCATCTAACTAATGAACGATATAACTGTAATGTTCTGTTCTCAATCTATGGGAATAGAATATTGCTGTTTATTAATACTAGAAAGAGTAAGAGAGAGGATAGATCGTTTTTGATGTTTCATAAAGGTTATTTATCATCCACCACGTTTTATGCCGGGTAATGAAGCTCATAGCAAATCAAATATCAATCACTAGAAATGTATGTTAGTGATTTTATGATTAGATTGTACTAACTTCCCTTATTAATTTATATACTAAACTAGTGGACCAGGCAGACTTCGTTCTGCCCACCAGCGCCACCTACCGGGTCCAAGTATATGTAAGCTATCCTATCTCTCAAGTTGGATCGAACTGCACATGGTGTGCGAATTTTATTATAATCGGTTAAGTGGTTTAGGAGTCCATTGAGGACAAACATTGTGACACGAGATTTATATATATTAAGATTAAGATTACAAGTTTCAATATTTTTTATAGGTTACAAAATAACAAGTAGATATCTATCGCATACAGTAATAGTTATGAATTTATACAAAACGTCCATAGAATATTAACTGTATTTCCCGAATTTGTCTTAAAAAATCCATTCCCTATATTATATCTTATTTGTAATACATATATTCAAAACTATTCAAAAGTTATGAGCTTACCAACGAACGTATATAATTTGATATTTATTTTTACATCGATATGACTAGTATATGGTTTCCTATTTCGAACAAATCTGAAGATCAGTAAAATGGTCAATGACTTCGCAAGGTGAAACACAGAAAAAGGTTTTTGTGTTCATATGCTAAATGACTAAAGGTCGTTGACCCGCAGTAATACAATACTCCTTCTTGTTTACAGTAAATTGGTTGTACAAAATGGGACTGCTAACTATGAGCTGGTAGTTACTTTTATAATTGGAAAAGCTTTCTTACCACGAACTCGACATGCTATTTTAACATTTATATAAAAAAAAAAACATTGATTTGTGCAATTTAACATAAAAACTTTATATATCTAGAATATATAAATATTAAAATGAATAACTATACTAAACTAAGCTTAAACGAGCTTGTATCATACTAGAGGATACTATTACATTATCTATACTAGTCTATACTAATAATATTATAAAGAGGAAAGATTTGTTTGTTTGTTTGTTTGTAATGAATAGGCTCCGAAACTACTGGACCGATTTCAAAAATTCTTTCACTTTTGGAAAGCTACATTATCCCCGAGTAACATAGGCTATATTATATCCCTGTATTCCCACGGGAACGGGAACTACGCGGGTAAAACTGCGCGGAGGCAGCTAGTATATAATACTTACATTCTTGTATATCCAAAATTTTTATATTATACTACTTGTGTACAACGGACTTGTTCATGTACCTACACGAATTTTTGTCCTGTGGAGATTCGAACCCACGACTAGCTTAAAAACAGGATCACTAACCAAAAAGCCAACCAGCCAGTCAATGTAGAATAAATGCTAGTCAATGTATTTACATTTTATAATTTTCATAGCCTAGGCACTGCAATCTTAATGCTCACCCGACTGCTCCAGAAGGAGTATAATGTTTCCATTGATTTTGTTGTAATCTTGACCCGATTCCAAATGTTGACTATTTACGTGAACGCAATACTTCGGCGAATCTCTCGTCGGGTTGTGTAAAAAGTAACAGTAATTGAATTCCGATTTTACATTCATTTTATTATAGATACCCTTAAATAAAATAAACATGCTGACTTTATAAAACATCTTACAGAATGAAATTGAGTAATAAATATCAGAAATAAATTCCATCTAATAAAATTACAGTCAAAAAGTAGTGTTGTACTGTGATATTGATGAATAATTCATACTTGAATTGAACAGCTGTGAAGGAGGAATAATTGGTTTCATTTTCTCATAGTCTGAATCAGGCATTGGAATTAAAAATACACAAATGTAGGTATGTATTAAATTGCTTTATTTTTTATTCCAGACTCAAGTTTAGGTACCTACAAGTCTACATACAATTCAAACATGACAATAATGCATTGTAAAACCAACCGGTATGTTTATAAATAATTCATAAATCAATTATTTTTTGAAAAGTGAATAATTGTTTGGTCCATTTATTTTATAAATTCCCGAAGATCACGAGTAGGTCAAGCTGTATTTCTATGGCAGCCATGACCTTCAGTCAAAAAGAATTATTATAGAAATTATGTGAAAATCAAAGCAGCTTTATTTACGACCCATCGCGAAAATAGTTCCGAAATAGAATCTAAAAAAAATTGCTCTAATTCCACATAACTATCCCGGTTAGCCAGATTCACAGACAGACGGATTATTATTGGTTTCGATCGTTATTGAGAGGTTGATGCGATCGAGTTTTAACGTACATTTATATATTTTTTACGAGTGGCGCGCTGTTGGCGTATTTATTATATGCCATTGTCGTCAGTTAGATTTTATCGATTCTAAAAGAGTATCATTTTACTGAAGACGGAGCAATGTTTGTATTGTTGTAAATAGGTATACTCTTTATTTTAAAAGCGTAAAGAAAAAAACTTTAATTTCTAGATAAAGCTTATATAATATGGTCATTTAAGCGATATTTGCGACAAAGCCCAAAAATGTATATATTAGTATCTACATATAATAACAAGTATGTGTACCTTATATTATCAAGATAAAAATATGTTTAATATTTGAGTACCTAATCAATTTACTAAAGAGTCAAGTCAGTTCTTTCTATCGTGACAACATTATCGTTCTTGAAACTAATAATAATGTAAAACTGCATTAGCCAGTGGAGTAAATTCGTACGTAAGATTGTTTGAGGTACGGGTAAAGGTTTGAACCTGCACCCTCATGGACGTGAATCGGTGTGTTGCCCCATTGCGAAATGTCTAATAATAACCAACAAATTATGCCTTTACGAGTTAGGTAAGTAAAGTTTATATGTTGAATTCCCAAATGATTAGATAACTCGAACACACTATATAATCCGACAAACAGCCGTGATCCTAATAAGTTTGTAATTGAAACATTTGTTAGAGCTCCTACCTAATAGATTAAATACACTTTGAGGTAGCATCGTCACTGAATACAGTTTGACATTGGCAGTTGTAATAAGCTACGTTAGCTTTATAAATACCATTTTTTTTCTAAATAATCTTATAGCATTAGATTGATCAAAATTTACTACAATAGTAACCATTATTCATATAATTTTTTAAGTCATATTTTCATTCTACTAATAGTTTGTGTTAGAACTTTATTCTCATATTACTTAAATTCAAATTATTTATTAAACAAAATAATATTTACACACTAACACAAGCAATGGCCCCCGCACTAGGATAAACCTGTATCGCAGGCGACTCACAAACATACTTACCCCAAAAAGTCACAAATTATACAAGCACAAATAAAATAATTCATCAAAAATCTACTTATATATACATTATCGTCGTCTATTTACCGAATGCCAATTTTTGTAAAGATCTGTTGTAAATATATTATATTAAAAGGTAACTTCCAGTGTTGTCATACTGTAACTAAGTTGTAGTAAGGCTTACGAATTGGTTGAATTGACTGAATTATACGAAACTGAGAAGATTATGTATTCAACAGAAGATTATATATTATTAAGACTATCAGAATTGCGGTACATGAGTGTTAGTGAAATTGTTGTAAATTTACAAGCTAACGTGTTGTTTTTAACATAATATGGAAGGGTTTTCTTTAACTCACTAGTCGACTATTTACCATAAAAACAATTCCGTCATTGTAAGTGTTATCATCCATAAGGTCGAAGTTTCATACAGCATCATTCAAACCAGCAGGTGCTTGTCAAAAAATCTGTAATTAGATAAGACTAGCCGTACTTCAGTTCTATTTTTTACCCGACTACAACAAAATGAGTAATATTTTTTTACTTTACAAAAGCTCAGTCTCACCGCAGTTTGAACCCGTGACCTTCGACGTAAATAGAAAGAGGTATATATATATTACGGTGTCTGTTAATTATACTTTTACCCTAATTTGTATTTTTACAGTAAACGATTTGGGCACAGACTTGTCCCCGAGGGGCCATTACAAGGTTGAAGGTGTAGCCCATTTAATAAGTACTACTGCCCCGCGGCTTTGTCCACATTTCTATTAAGTTTAATTGTACTAAAATAAATTTGGGTAAATTAATGTTTGTTACTCAATCACGCCAGAACAATTAATAAAATAATAATAAATATCCTGGGACATTTTTCACACACGGCCAATTGAAGGGATTTAGATGAAACTTGGCACATCGGTATATTATATATGTATTAGATTAGCAAATAGGTACTTATAATACATTTATCCCGGGAAGTAAAGGTATATTAAAACATACCTTCCATTTTTTTTATTGAAAGTTATCAGTAATTAATAAATCAAACTTGAATTTGGTATAAAAATTATTGAGTCATCATAGTTGAAGAAAAGGAATAAAAATGCTGAATTGGCGTCAGCTCATTACTATACTAGTTCATTTATCAAAAGCCCTTTAACAAAGGGTCTTTTACACGAAACTGTCAAGTAAAATAATGAGGGGAACATTACGATTGTTTTGATTGTTAATCTGAAATAGAAATTATTTCTTTCTTTCCTTCTTTGATAAGTGTTTTAGTTTGAAATTTAACTTAGAAATAGTCAAGTTAACGTCGTGAAAAGTATAAGATTCAAACAAATTTCTGACATGGAGAGATAATACAAGTAATTAATTCTTATTATGTAGGTACCGTAAGTTATAGTTAGTTACCTATTAGCTCTATGCTTTGTCATTTACTCCGTAAAATTTTAGTACAGGATAGGTACAATGATAAAAATATAGCTATACATAAAATCTACATCGTAATTTATGAATACTGTGAAGAAGAATCAAACGAGTTCAAACCCCCATATCACTCCGCACACATGTGACACTTAAAATGATAACTCATTCGCACAAAACTTTCCCGCTATGAAAAATTCATGGCGTTTTTCATTTCTGCAACGTACATAACTCTGTGCGGATCAAATTTCAATATATGACGGTAATAATTCAAGTCGCAGATGTCTTTACCCGTCGACCTTTGACCTTGGTGACACCTAAGTCCGTATAAATGGTACAGATGCCTTTAATATAGTGCGATAGCCCATTTGGTAAGGACTGGGGCTGGACAAATCGCCTTTTTAGGGTTTCCAAGTCGAACGAATAACCCTTTTACTTTCGTATTGACCGTCTATTCTACCGGATACTAATATGATTTCATTAAAATAATATATTCTGTCGAATTGAGCACCTCCTTTTTGGATGTCATTCAAAATCCAATTTACCTCTGGATCAGTGGATCAGTCAGTTATTATTAAATACTAAATCTATTCTAGTAAGATTGTCCAAAAACAGGTAGTAGAAAATATTTAGAATCTGTATTAAAGAGGAATCATAGATTTACAAATTCTTTATTTTACAGTATCTGAATTTCAATCAACATCTTAAAATAAACCAAGCTTGCGTATTTTTTTTCAAAAGTCAATAATACTTTATGAATTTATTATTTATTTATTTTGTAACTAGTACGAGTATTATTAGCAAATATCTGAAAAAAGTTGAAATTATCATATCATCATTTAATATGTCACGAGACATGTAGCATTAACGATCGTTAATGCTACATGTCTCGTGACGCGATTTATAAAAGTACTATATTTTTGTGACTGATAAAAATTTTAGTTCACGTAAATTGTGCTAGTACTGTCCAACAGTGTTAGACAAATTACTCTAATTCTCACTGATTTATTATGAGAGTGTTATGAAATATGAAAGTAATCAGGTCTTACACCGAATAATTACATCACATTTACAACTGTCCTAGCTGAAATTTCATTCTAATTAACTAGTTTGTTTAACGTCTTAAGAGTCATGACTAATTGTATGAAGTTTTTATCTGTTGAAAAGTAACTAATTGTAAAGCTTATAGTAATTTATTATATTGTTCTAAGTTGCCAGAAAATTTGAAATTTAGCTCATTTCTAAATAGAGTAAGTATTGCTTTAATTGGAGTTTTTGTTTGAACATGCTTAGTTTTAAAATTGTGCTATAAATTGAAATAAATAAACTGGGATATTCATAACCAAATTGAGTATATACAAAGCAGATTTCTGAGTATACTGACGGCTCTTAGAACCAAAAGCAACCTTCAAAATCGTGCATTAGAGTCGACAATCCATTAGTGCCAGAGAAGGCCTATGTTTTTTTGTATTTATACCACGACGGTGGCATAAACTGGCATGCGGCCCTGATGGAAAGCGGTTACCGCAGCCTATGGACACCAGCAACACCATTTTACCTATTTTGAATAATGCACTTTTAAATATTATATACATAAATATTGCTTAGATGCTTTTAATAATTTTATTCAGAACAGATATGCATGTTCTTCATTTCATACATATACCTTAATTATGTTAGTTTGATTACATAGGCAATGTTTAGTATAAATCATTTATTTTCCCTTATAAATAGAAAACGTGAAACACAGCAACATGATTATCTCTCCAACCATTGATAATGTTGAAGAGCTTTTACATTAAGATAGGCTTCCATTATCTGTATTCACTTTGATGAAGCTTTGACAGGTGGAATTCTACGTAATCTAAGAGTCGCTGACCTAGCGTTTATTCAGACGTTCACTAGAAACAAATAGGTAGGTAGGAGGCAGACATATTTTTTTGGCAGTGTAATGTATTTGAATAAGAAGTATTTTTAGTTGACGTCAATAAATATATCTAAGAAATAATGTATGACATTTAAATACCTGTACTAAATATGTTTTATTTCCGTTGGTTACATCTCAAAAAATGGCTAAGTCATGTACCTACTTTGATAGATTCGCCAGATGTCGCCAGTCAAAATCCTAATTTCCGATTGTTCATACTTCTTTTCCGAAACATTTTAGCAGAACTACATATAACGAACGCTTTAACAAAAATATATCATATACAAGTAAGTTTAGTCTTTTAGAATTTAAGTGTTAATACAAACAATTTTATTCTTATTCATATAGATCTTCATTTTACCATAACACGATTGTCAAACGCAGAATCATCCATAAAAGCCCTCTAAGCAGAGTTCGTTGCTCTCATTTAACTTTAACGACGTGGCCAATATCCTTAGCCGAGTCCTTAATTTGATCATTTGATCACACTACACTGGCCATAGTAATTACTGGCAATATAAGCCATCGCGCGTCATTGTGATTTGATTGGGCATAAAAGCAAGTTCACACCTACGCACTATAAAAGGTAAGGAAGTAAAATGTACTTGGTCTAAGTTAAGAACTTTGGTATGTTAAAAACAGTAAAAAAATATAATATTTTATTAATGCATGCATAAAATTATTTGAAATGAAAAGAATATATTTAAACGTCAAAGTAAAACTGTATAGGGAAAGGGTGCGTGTGATAGCTGATAAATTAAAGATTACTAGTAATAATAGAAAAAAATACATGTACCTAAATATCGATTAAGGATGCTCTGAGCTAAGCAAGCATTGCAACTAAAATTTTATTCGTTTTTTTGCCCCATTCACATTTATTAACAATTTCTAGGCTTAAAAGTATACGCTTAAAGCTCAAGCGTTTACGATTCCTAAAACCTCATAGCTTAGTCGCTGGTCACTCGTTAGATGGACCAAAGACTTTATTGAAAGGTTTTTACGAGGCTTCGGGTAACTGGTAAAAATTATGACTCAACGGGTATTGATTACTGATAACGATGTGCCAAGGACTGATAGACTGTTGCTTAAAATATCAGTGACTGACAATGTTTAAAAAAGAAAATTATGATGAATTTGTGAATAGTTGTCTAGCTACAGCTCTTGTCGTCAGGTTCGACTCTTTTAGGTTCCAAAAGTTTTATTATTGGTTTAGAAAGTATTTTTTGTTATTCATTTATTTTATATTTAACTGCGCTCTTATGTAAACTCAGGGTACCTACCTATTATTTAAAAAAACTTGTCTCAGAGACCCTTTGGAATTATGAGTTACTAGTGGCTCCCCGCGGTTTCACCCGCGTTCCCGGGATAAAAAGTAGCCTATGTGTTATTCCAGAACATATTCTAGCTCTGTGCCAAATTTCAAGCAGATCCCTTCAGCCGTTGGAGCGTGAAAGAGTAACAAACATCCATACATACAAACTTTCGCATTTATAATATTAGTAGGATGAATATTATTTTCAATCTAATTGCGCATTAGGTACTATCGATAAGGCCCGTCTATAAAATTATTGTAATTTTAAAGTAAAAATATATGGATTCTATTTCTAAATTATGATGGTTTAATTTGCAAGATCCGTTAAGTTTCCCATGCGATGCAATTCGCAAATATCGTTAATGAATGTTAAAAATAATCATGAAAAGTAATATATAACTCTTATGTGGGTTAACGAGGCTGTTACAGATAATGAGCGGTTCTGATCAGACTGGTTTATTATTATAATCGGCAATTTGAAAAATGCTGAAAGCGTCATTTGTAACTGAAGAAGAAATCCTTTGATGTTTATTATTAACAAATCCACAATTATCACATTAAATGCTCAAATTATCATTAAAAGGTCGATCAAAGACGTCATCAAATAAATTATTATTATTAAATTATATGGGTTTTAAGTTCTAGGTCCCACGCCAAAAACCCAAAGACTATTTCGATCAATACTAAGGGCCAATACTAAGTGTCAATAATTTTAACAAGAAATATTAAAAAACCTTTGTCTCCTGTCTTATTTTCGGTGCATACCTACTTACAAAAACATGTTTTCTCGTTTCTAATACCATTAATTGGATTTGTTAATGACAGATTATTTTTTGCAGTCCTCTCTTTTTAATTACCAAAATATACATAAAAGATAAGGACATACCTACACACAGCTGAAAACCGTTTTTACGTCCTCATTACATATAAAGCCAACATCAATGTAACATCCTCAAAACATTCCGTGACGTATTGGCAATTAATTTTTCAAAGAAAAACACCAATTAATTTTAGGGATTAGCAATTTACGGGCGTTTTCACATTCTCGCGTTGAAAGCGGCCCGTCGCGTAAAATATATTGCTTTCAATGAACATTCCCTGAATTCATTACAGATACATTGAGGAACCAATATTCATAGTGAAGTGATTTATTATCCTATTATCTACTGTTTTTTTGTGGCACAAAAAATATTGGATATTTTTAGATTTAAGGTTTTCATTAACTTTAATAAAAGATTATAGTTTATACCTAATAGAGACGAGCAGGGCCGTTTCGCTGAAGATTGGTCCAGAAAAGCTCAGGGCCGGGAGTGGAGAAAAGAAGGGGAGACCTTTGCCCTGTATTGGGACAACACAGGCTAATAATAAACTAAATAAATAATAAGATATTAGTTGATTTTTACGTCACGTCACGTACCTAATTAGGTAACATGCTTTTATACAGACTTGTTTGAACAAAACCAGTGAATAAATATAGTTACTAAAGTGGAAAATACTAAATACACAAGGGCATTAATGTATTGCGACGGCCATGTTATAGTTAAATTATTATAATTTTATTTATTTTTTAATTGTCACGTATTCTGTGCCGCTACTTCTGAATCGTTACAATGGCGTATTTTCGTGGTATCAATATTAACATATGTTGACGTGACAACGTCTTATAAATTGGTTTGCCGGGTGACACTTCAAGAAACTGCGTTACGCTCCGCTCACGTAACGTGACGTTATGTTTTAAATTGTTACTATTATTTCATCCTTCTTCCTACTATACGAATGAATATTCACATTAAAATTATTTTACCACTCAAAGTCGTTGTCACGTAAAACTTTCGCCCGTATACCGACTTTACAGGCAACCAATTTTTTTATGTATTTTTTTATTGATCGTTTCCTAAAATTTGTCGATTTAATAACATTGCTTTTACCTTATTTTACTCGACAACCTTACTTTTTTTAATTAATAGTGTGTTGTTCACTTAAAGTAAGTACAGGGATACGAATAAAACTATTATATAGATAATTTTCGGAACGTTCGATAAACAACGTCTGCCTCACCAATGTTGTCCAATAGCAATGTTGCCACGGCTGATGTCCCTTACCGGCGAACCTACAATTTATTTGTATGACAACACCACAAATAGTAATCTAATTAGGTATCTATCTATCTATTTCTAATATATTTTATACATAAAATTATTTATGTCAGCTAAGACAGTTATTTCTTTTTCGAGCGCGGTAAAGACAATGTTAAGGAAGCGATAAATAAGGAGGTTTTCTTTAGTTTCTTTAGATGTACCTATAATTTAATGCTCAACAGTTAAAGTATTTTTTTTGGCTGTTCAACTGTCAAATAGTGTCAACAATTCGTTTGTCAAACCTAACTCAACGTTTAGGAAATATTTAAAAATTCTTCGCGGTTCACTCAGTGACGTGCGATGTTAACGGATTACAAAGAAAATGTTTGAGAGAAAAACGCAAATAAATCTTGAAACTCGACGTCGGAATGATGTAGGTTACATATTTGCTCGGTGGTCTCACTGACAGCGGGGCGGGGCTTCACACGATTTATTATCTGTTTATCGTTTTCATTGAACACTGTAATGAATCTTTTTATAACATCTTAAGATTATTTGTTAGCGGTTTCTAAAAAACCTCTACACAAACGCTTCTAAATATTTTTATGTAGAACTAACTTTTGAACGCTTTTCCCGGTGATATAAAATGTTTCCTAGGTACAAAGTGTTCGAGATCATAGTCTATCTCTGTGTCAAATTACATCTAGATTCCTTTAACCGAATCTGGATATATAGGAGTCTACATAAAACGTCTTAAAATTGTATTGTTCGATGAAGTCAAGCACCCAGGTAAATCTAATTATGGATCTTACTACATTAAAATAAGTTCCATATTTCGCTTTCACTGACACCCGACCTATTTCCAAATCCGTCAACACGTTAACGAGTGTTTTACTCGCTACCACATTTAAATGTTCAGAATAAATAATAATAAATACATCAACAAGCCATTAGGTGCCTAATAAAGATTCAAGCGTGCACTGAATTATATTAACTGACTTTGCAAATACGCTTTATGTATTAAATGCCGATAAGACGGTTTTGTTGATTCTAAACATCTGTACGTTTTTTAAGACTTAATACATTGTGTAAGATTTACTTATGTAACTGTTTAAACTTAGAGTTTTTGTAGCAGACAATTATATAACTTAGGTTATAGGTATGTTTATCATATAAAACAATATTTGGGGTTGAATATTTATGACTTATAGAGGGGGTAGGCCAATCAGCTGAGACTTGCGTTTGTGAAGACAGCTACGAGCGTCGACAGTAGGACATTTAATAAACAGACCTATAAATGCACTAGAAAACATTACGCGAAATATTAAGCAGTACTTTTGTATGTATAGCACCACCACTTTTATCCTACCACCTTGATACATTAACATTTAAATAAATTAAACCTCACTGATAGCTCAAGCTATTTGTCAAATTGGAATAACAAAATTAAATGTTTAATCACTTGGTTATTCTGGACTTTGTTGCACAAATCAGTGAAAATAAAAACTGTACACGAATTTTTCGCGTGGAATAAATTTAATGTTGGCAGGAAATAAAATAAAGAGCAATTTATCAATTCGTCGAGCCCATGAGTCAACCCTTTTATATTAAATAATTCAAATGGTTCAGGTGCTATGCCAATGGAGTTCCAATTTCGAGTTTTGTAAGAATCCATCAGTATCGTTAAAATCCTTTGAATTTTATCTATGCGAGAAAGCTGTGAGCTTATTGAATGAAACGTCTTCTGTGGTATACAAAATTATTTAAAGGCTTTTTTTACAACATAATCCTCAAAAAGGATGCTTATATTTTTTGTTCAATATCTAGATCAATATCAATATATTAAAAAAAAAATTATAAGATATATCATCATTGTATATACAAAGTGACAGTTTTTAAGAAAACCCGAGTACGGAAATATGATAGTAAAATTATTCATGTCACCCAGAGCCCAAAGCTTTTATACCTACTGTAGTTATGAATCGATTGACACCTCATTCATCAAAATCCGATGAGTAGTGTAGGCGCTATATGAATATACGCAAACATATACCTACATATATAAACTGCTTATTGTAGAATAAGCAGTAGGATGCTAAAGTTGGGTAAAAACTCTATAGGTCATATTTGGAGCAATAAAAGGTGTTTTTATCACCCACCACTATTTTAGATCGGAAAATATCAAAACTGAAATTTGAACATACAAAATATACATAATTAATGCTTTGATTATAGAAATACATTATCAAGTTGAGAACTCAACTAGCGACAGTACTATTTGTGTTCGAATTTAAAATTTCCACTCGTGATTCGCAAAAAAACCCAGGTAAATTACAATTGCTAACTATTGTAACGGACACGGAAGGAGGCTGTCGCACTTACAAATCGTCCGTGTTCAATTAGTATGCGACCGGGCTCACTATATTAGCTTAAACGCCGGAGATTACACCTTCATCCACGGCCATGTTAAGTAATGGCCAATGAACATTTTTTCCGTACTACAATCGGCACGTTTTTGTCCTCGAAATGGTGTTTGGCTTAATATGTAAACATATGAATGTTTTTTTTAAATCTGATCCTTCTTTAATAGAGACCGTGGTACATAGTCATAACAGCTTTATGGACTAGATAATGATGCATTCAGATTTACATAATAACAAAAAGATTGGTATATTTGCAAAGTCTAATGTATTGACAATCGCACAAAAAGGTAGTAGGTGTAAAGTCATCCAAACATACAAAACGTTAATACATATTAGGTCATTCCTAATACTCTTGAGGTACCAAAATTCAAGTCTAAGTCAATTCTTTTCTTTTTAAACAAGTATGCCTACTTTTTTAGTCAATTCTTTTGTAACTTGTCCCACTTTTCTAATCAAGCAGGTTGAACTTGAAAGGTGTGGGAGGAATCACGATGCAGGGAAATTACGTGGCATCCAGCTTATGTAAGGCAACAAGCGTGAGCTTCTTACTAATGAAATGTTAAGACGACGTTTAATAGTCTTTTGATGGGCCTTCGCGATTCTCATCGCTTGTGTACATGTGAAATGTGTTTTTGTATTATATAACTTAGCGTAGATCTGTGAAACTACGTCTGCGTGACTTCTTCCCCGTATTGGCAATATTTTTCTGTGATGCTCCGCTCCTGATGATCGTACCATGATGTTGTATAGCCTATCAAACTAATATATTTTTTGATTAGACATGTGTTAATGTGACAGAATATTTATTTATTAAAACTGTTTTTTTTTTACTTTTTACAAGTGATGTTCTACAAAACTATAGGTGTGTTTAGTCAACAGTAACCATACGTTTCATTAAACGTATCACTTAGGGAACAGGAAAATGTCCTTACGTGCCCCACCGTCCATGAACTTCTAAAAACTAGAACAAAAAGCCATCCTGTGACGTCATTAATAACTGAGGTCACACCAGTCGGTTATAACGAAAGCTTTGAGGAAAACTGTGATGTTTTTGTATGTATGGAAAAAAGTGTTATATTAGAGTATTCTTGCCTATTTCTTCCGTGATACTCTAGTGTGTATATTATTAGTATTTAATGCTAAGAAAGTTATCGATACTGAGAAATTTTCTCTTAATGTATTCATTTTAGTATTTATATATGACTTAATTAAATAAGACATTATACAAGGGTGTTTTTATTCAGAGGCAAGTTAGTTTAGACACATAACAGCTTATACAAGTTTATTATATAATCTTTATAACCGATACTGATTTTTTTTTACTGTTAAAATATTTAAAATATTCGTTACATGGCCTATACTTAGCCCTCATTCGCACAAGAGTTTTTTTAACGGATAGAAAAAAGCGTTCATAGACAAAAAATGCATTCCCAAAGTACCATAATATGCTCTATTTCCAACGCCCAAAATTGAAACTACAACACCGTTCGATAAAAAAGCGTCGCGTTTTAAAAACGCTGTCGTGTGAAAATATACTTGGTAATGCATGTGTTGTATTTGAACTCTTTTTTTCCATCTGTTAAATAATCTCTCGTGCGAATGAGGCCTTACGCGTGTTGGTCTATCTAAATATAAAAAAAGAAATGTAGGTACATTATTAAATTATAAATTGAATCAACTTTACCCAAACAATCCCTATCAAAATCCCCTTTGCAATTCCCAAAATATGGCAACGACGGCGGTGTTGTCTCCGTTTATTGATGATGCAAATTTTAGATTTATTGGCTTAAACGGTGATGGATATTGTGAATACAAATGAGGTAACGATGGAGACCAAAGGAGGCCGATATTAACATCGCTAACGATCTGCAAATAAACTTGAGTTCAATTAACTGATAGCAATCGATGACGCTGTCTCTTTCTTTCGCTTCGTCATCGTGTGAGAAGGCTGCTGCTCCAAACTCTTATCCTTACAGAATACCTACGCCTCCTCCAATTAATGCCCTTCAAGGGATATCAGAGGTTTTAATTATCCAAAACGTGCAAAACGTTATCACATTTTGGCGTTTTATTTAATTGACGATTCTCCATAAAGGTACCGAAACAATTAGTTTTTATTGGTGGTGCGCAGGATCCGTTTGTAAGGTAAATTAATTTATTTTACACCTTTTATTATTTCGATTCAAATGTGGGATATTAAAAAAAAGGGTAGCTTTTAATTCTCTTGCTTGTTGTCGTTAATAAATTTGTTTTGAAGATCCACTTTACAGGTAAATTTCGTTGGTCCATCGAATTTAGAACCTAAGTGATTTTATGAAATTTTCCTTTTAATGCAAAGTCTAACTTTCATTAGGAATTTATTTACTTAATAGTCGTATGGCGTTAATAGTGCTTGGCCGACTGAACGTGCCATGAGTCCAGATTAATAGATAACTTGCAGACATTGTCCGATTTTACATAATTCTACCATAAACATATCACTAACAAGACTTTCGGTGAGTAATTACCCACACAAGTACATTGGGACGCGGCCGTATAGTTGTTTGTAGGAGTTGTGAGCTGAATTTAAACTATTTTCTAATTAATTTACATTCTGGGTAGCTTATATGAAATTAAATGAATATATTTTACTCTTATAGGATATGATATGACTCGTCAGACTAATTTTCGGTTCGGATGTTTGCTTTTGCTTAAAAGTTTAGGTTACAATATTTTTCCCTTTTAGATTATTAGTAGATTTTTTTTTTAATTTGAATTTCGTATTATTATTGACATTTAAGGCTGAGTGATTTATTGTCACTAAAATAAATATATATATTATAACCAGTATTCTATTATAGTTTGGCTGTTTCACGTGATTTCCTAGTATTCCTAAGATTATTTGACCTAAAAGCCTACATAAACAAACTATTCTATCTACATTGTAATATAATATATACCTATCTTTACCTATAATAAAAGGCTACATCAAAGTTGAACTATCTCCATCCTACTAAAGATATTGAAACAGGTGGTTGTTCCCAACTAAAGTTAGGGCCTGCCGCCAGCCTGTGTAAGTTTTAGATAAGCAATTTCAACAATAAATTGCTGTTAGAGTTTTCGAGAAGTAACGCTTTGAATGGTAATATATGAGCTTCTGATAGTTTAGCCTAGATAGTATATACGTACATTGATTGATATGTACTAATTTAAAGCTTTTAATATAAACATTATCTATACTTATAATAAATCTGTAGAGAGGTCAATTCTGTACATGAAATATTTTTCAAAATAACTATCAGGGGGTGATTAGTGATCGATACTGATGCCAAAAATGCAATCAGTAAAATTTTTGTCTGTCTGTCTGTCTGTCTGTCTGTCTGTATGTTCCTTACAGAAACAAAAACTGCTGGACGGATTTTAACGAAACTTGGTACCTACAATTATTCTCCATACTCCTGGGCAGGTTATAGGATACTTTTCATCGCGCTACAATCAATAAGAGCAGAGTAGTGAAGGGAAATTTCGGAAAAACGGGAGAAGTTACTCCATTTTTTAAGCTTCCGTCGCGTGTGCAGCCTTAATGGTTAAAGTTACATAGAAATTATGTATGACGGAAATATTCTACATAAAATTTTCTAAAAAATATCCCGCAACAGCATATGTCTATCTTTTATAGTTGACTCAGAATAACACGTGTAACTCCTGATAGCTTAGCAGTTCGGAGCATTCTGATTATATTTGTTTACTCTTACGTTTATAATACTCTCACTAATCCCTAATTTAAAAAGTTAACATTTTTACCTATTCAATAAAAAAGAATCATAGAAATCGGTATAGAAACACTAAAATTATAGAAGAAATAAGCCATCGCGTCGTCACACGTGAATACTAAATCATGCTATAAGTAAGGATTATTTTTAAACGACTTAAAAAAAGGAGGAGGTTCGAGGAACGAAGTCGCGGGTTAAAGTTAGAGTTAGCCCAAAGAAACTATTCCACGCGAACGAAGTCGCTGGCAGAAGCTAGTATATAATAAAAACATAAATACTTACCCTGGGACATTTACACGCGGCTATTCTGATTTCATACTAAACAGTGCTTGTGTTATGGTAGCCAGATAGCTAATATACTTCTTTTAAATTCATATTTATAATAGAAATTTTACAAACACAGATTAAATAGACATATTCACATGAATATTGTGTGCATACACAAATGTTTGACCTGAGTGAAAATCGACCACACGACCAGCTGCCAGAAAGGCAGAGTCCCTAACAACAAGAGCCAATCGGCCCGTTACTTTAACTTTCCTAAGGTCCATAAATATGGTATTTTCCTAAAAATACGTTACCGTATCCTGAGTAATATTGGCTAGTTATCCTAGTGTGGCGATCTGGGACACATCAAACTTTGTTTGTAAATTGTAATTGAACATATAAATCAACACAACACAAATCGAGTAAGTTTGCGCAAAACTACATTGTATTCTAAGTAATCCGTAATCTTACAATCATTTGAATTTATGTGTATTGTTCCAAACAGGACTTCGTAAGATATTAATTTTGTTCCAACTGATTTACGAGTAAACACTCCAAATGTACACTTCTGCTATAAATCCCATGTGAATGATTTCAGTATTGACCCAGTATTTTGAAAATGCTTTAACTTATTTCGTATGCGCACTTAAGAGCAAACTCGATTTATTGCGTTCGAGAATGAAATTCAAAAGTTATAAGGGGAAATATGGAAATAATATAATAAAAATTTGATATTCATTTTCCAAAACTAACTTCTGTATTTAATTTTATAATGCACTATAGAGTTTGGCTCCTCATTTTGGGAGCTAAAGTTTACTACTTCGGCAATAAACAGAGCCTGTCAGCCTCTATTAGTTAGCTACTACAATTCTAGTCTCTTCTGAGAAGTACCAGCATGGTAGTTATTTTTAAATCGGACTATCCCAATATTATCATTCTACAATTCGAAGTAGTTGTACATAATAGGTAGGTATGTTAAATATTAAACGTCGCCTATCCATAGTAGTCATATTAGTTTAGTTATAGTGTCAGAGTATAGACGCTGGAAATGTTCGCATAATCAATGTGGAAGTTAAGGGTAGTGGGCGCCATGTTGACAACACATGCTTGGTAAACAAGTAGAGATGGGCGGTGGGAATAAACCCGAAAGGAATAAACCCGGGTTAATTCCCAAATGGGAAAGAACCGGGTGTTTATGTGGGAAGATTCCCAATGGACGGGTTTTTTCAATTGAAATGGTTTATACGATATATCTCTTAAACTATTCATTTGATTAAAAAAAATTGGTAACATTTTTTGTTGCAAATCAAATTCTCTACAACTTTGGTCCAGTAACTTTTTGTCGTAGAACTATAAATGAAAAAGTTATAAGTGAAAATGTTCAGAAACTCGAGCAAAGCGTTTTTTTTTGTGGAGCGATGTATGGATGTCGAAAAGCAGTGCTGAAATGTTCTGCAGTGTGCTTTTATTGTTCTGGAGAGACTAAGAGCAACGTAATGGGGCTCTCAGAATGAATAAATAAAAATGACTTTGACGATGAACCGCCGACATTAACACCCCTTCCTTCTCCAGTTTTCACACTGATGTTCAATTCAGAAAGCTGATCAGATGCTGAGCCGCAGCTTGGTCCATCGAAAAAACTGAGGACGGAGTTCAGAAACGAACTGTGGCAAATAAATGCTAGCATACCGTTCTGCATTTACCGTTCTATGTCCCGAGGTCTAGAGGAATAGTCGCAACATGGCCAGTTTTGGAGACAAACGTAGTTTTGCAACACTCCGTGAACGAACAATTTTTGTTGGCTTTACTCATTTTCGAACACTCAAACTCGAGACTGGTTTTTGTTTCGGGTTCATACGCGTATATCCAGGATTGCGATGCGATGTTTTATATAGCATTTGAGGATCCTGCGTGTCTTTCGAAAGTTTTGACGCATCAAGTAACACGAGCCGCTTTTTGCTCTTTATAGAGCGAATGCGGTATCCATCGGGAAAACAAATATTTTACACCTAATTGTTCATGCAAGATTATTTGTATTTGACTCATCTCAATGTCTAAAGTTGCCTGAATTTCGTGGTATATCACATGTCGATCTTCTTCAATCAGCTTACGCTCAGCATCAACGTTTTCTTGGGTGACAGCAGTTTTTGGACGACCTTGACGAGGATCATCACTGAACTTGATACGTCCACGTTGAAATTCAGCAAACCAGCGATGAATTGTGGTTTTGAATGGGGCTTCATCACCAAATGCAGAAATCATCCGGTCAACACACTGTTTTTGTGTTAAACCACTTCGAAGATCTTCGTCTCGTTCTTGAATTTTCTCGAGTCCATTTTCTCCATTTTCTCAACGACTAAACAAGTTTGGCAAAACCTTGTGACAAGACCGAGAATCGTTTTTTAAATAAATAAACGGTATTCGATTTTTAAAACCAAAGAGTTTTCAATTTAAAAGATTTTAATATGACAGGAATTGTGGAAATATTCCATTCCCATACTTTTAGTGCAGCCCTCGTAGATATTGGCTCGTCATCATCGTCATTGTCATGATCTTTGTGTTTATGAAACAGGTTCCAATTGTATAAAATAAAAGGTATTTTTGCTGCCCTGTCTGTAGTCAATCTGTTTTTTTTTGCGACTATGTATATGGACGTGCGTGCTAAACAATCGTTCTGTGGCTGCTGAAGTGCAGGGAGCAGTTAGAATCCGTACTGCAACCCTACTCAGCAATTTGGAACTGCAGAGTCCTCTCGACCAAACTACTGGGTCCATTTCGGTGACATCCTTCCATATAAATGGTCTACTCTATAAACCCTATTTAGCTCTATAATTGGATAAATCAACACCAACGACAATATTGTGCGATTGGTTAACGTCGTGTATACACTCCATCCACTTCGTGTTCTTCTTCTAATTCAATGCCTTGCTATCTTGGATCCAATAAATATGCAGCATAATGAATGGGTGTCAAACATTTATTTGTTCAGCTAATTACAGCAAAATCTTGTTTGTGATGCTCATTTAGAATGGATATGTCCGGAAATGTCCGGATAGCCGTGGTGGCTCAGTTGGGAGCGCACCGACTCACGATCACGAGGGTGCCGGTTCAAATCCCTCGCCCGTACCTCTGAGTTTATAAAAAACTTACATACGGATTCACACCACTGGCTTTCGGTGAAGGAAAACATCGTGAGGAAACCTGCATGCCCGAGATGTCACAATTAAAGGCATGTGAAGTCCGCCAATCCGCACTAGGCCCGCGTGATGGACTATGGCCTACACCCCTTCGGTGTTAGGGGAGGGTCGAGCTTCTCGGTGGAGACGTATATAAGCTGTTGATGATGATGATGATGTCCGGAAATGCAAAATTAAATGTGGACTTAATATCTTTGAAGGCCATATAAACTTCATTTATAAGTATTTCACTGCCTTCGAGTTTGAAAATAGTATCTGTTATAGGTTCCAGTAGTTTTATACAATTTTGTACTATTAACAGATCTAATTCTCCGAAATAATTGTTAAATGTGGTCGTTTAATGAGGTATGTCGTCAATAGCAATGTCGGAAAAAGGAATGTTTTTGATTAGGCGGTCATATAGCATTCAGCCGGGACCTTTGTTCTAAGTTAATATAACAGGTATATTGTTCTAAAAGATGTCGCAGTAAACGGCTTAGACTGTATAACGTATTTATTGAATTACTAGTGGCTCCCCGCGGTTTCACCCGCGTTCCCGGGATAAAAAGTAGCCTATGTGTTATTCCAGAACATATTCTAGCTCTGTGCCAAATTTCAAGCAGATCCCTTCAGCCGTTGGAGCGTGAAAGAGTAACAAACATCCATACATACATACATCCATACTTTCAAACTTTCGCATTTATAATATTAGTAGGATAGTAGGATGGAAATAAACAAAGTTAAATTAGCTCAAACAAGTAGTAATAGTACTTAAATAGTACGTACTATTTGATATACACATGTATCTACACATTACCTATTTGTTACATTGCTAAAAATGAAAAAACCCGAATACTTTCCCATTTGGGAATCTTCCTCGGGTTCCTTCCCTCAATCTTCCCATTTTGGGTTCTTTCCCGGGAAGAATCCCATCACTATAAACAAGGGACTTCCGGTTCGATGCAATAATGGAGATGGGAAGTAAATTGAACAATCACTATTCTGCACTCCTCTAAATAGGAAAGTAGGAGGGAGACATAGAAAATAGATTTAAAAATTCAAATTGATAAATAAAAAAAACTTACTTAAAAGGCTTTCTTTGGGAAAGTTTAATAAAATTTAAACTGTGGGTAAATGATAAAATATTTTCGAAACAAACGGACCTTTTTAATTAATGTACCTACATATATGATTGTATAGTGTACAAGAAAAGGAAAAATTAACAATTTATCAATATAGATACAATTTTATGACAATAGACATCAAATTACGTCGTGGCAAGGAATCCATCGTACAACCTGTAAGGTGTCCTGTAGGTTTAATCTATTCAAATAGGCTCGTCACAGTTTTCCTTTATTATATTTGACAATTGCATTATGTATTATAATTAAATTGTTGAAGGTACAAACCAGTTGTTTATTATTTCACATCATGATGTTTTAAGATAGAAGTGAATATTAAACAGGGTTGGAAATTGTACCTTTAATTTATGTACCTATATTATAATATGACTAGTTGACCCGCGCAACTTTTTGCAGCATTCTTGATAGATGCTCCGCTCCTATTTGTCGTAGCATGACGATATATAGCCAATAGCCTACCTCGATAAATGGGCTAACTAACACTGAAATAATTTATATTTTTTTTAAAACAAACAAGCTCTTCAGTTTTATATATTAGTATAGATATAACTTTCGTCTTTAAAATTATAAAAATAGATAATAAACAAAGTATTCATAGCATTCATTAATGGACGAATTATTGTGAAGTTGCGATAATATATAGATTCCAAACGATAGTCTTATTTGAATTTCTTAAAAAGTGGTAAATAATACGCTAGTCCTTAGGAAAAAATAAGGATTTTGAGAATTCAAAATGAAATATCTTCCGGGAGCGATATGATAGCTTTGTATATTTTTCTTTGTATTTGACTTAGATGAGGAACTTCTTGGAAAAAGAGACAGCTATGACAATAAAGTAAGTTGAAACACATTTTTTCTTACCTATCTTACTTTTATATACCATAGAGAGGGATATCTAATATTGGTTTTAAATCATTCCACAGAAGAAAATCAAGCTGGTCCATGATATGAGTTCTCCTAGCAACTCAAATTGTAGACATTAATCCTTTAATCCGGCTACTTAAATATTATGCCAGAGCAACTTTCCTCAATAAACAAATAGATATAAGGATCAATTAATTCACGGATGTAAAGGAATTTAACTAAGTATCTTATAATTAATCCAAACAATAACATTTAGAACAACACCTTCAGTAGACGTTTAAGTTTGTTTATAAAGTTAAAGCGTCAAACAGTAGCGAAGTCGTAAATTTGAATTCATAAAATCATTCGCGTGGCAAATAGCCTCAAGCCCCACTGTTCACTTCATTATTTGATATTTTACTTGAATTAACTTTCACAGTTTGGAAATTTGTTATAATAAAGGTTTGGCTTTGGATCCCCCAATTTATTATTCATTCAATAGTTTGAATAACAGTTTATTTTTCATCTTTCGAATCGTATTTTTTTCCTGTCATTAAAGTTTTTCTGTGGCCAATTCTAATTCTAATTATGTATTATAACTATAATGAAAATTCCAATAAGCTGAGTTTTTTTTGGATTTAGTATTCAGCTAAACTAGCTCAAGTAAAATGATGAGAATTAAGAACCTTGCAGGTTAATTCTCATCTGGGTGAGTTCAGACTAAAACAATGTATGTATGAACATGAACAAATAACTGGGTAATAAATGAATATATAAGAATCGAATGGTTTTGCCCTTTTTCAATGTCAAATTGGAAGTCATACGATACGATATACTCCGAGGGTAGATTGTATTTCTTTTATTTACTCACTTACATATGAACTCGATACAGTATTTTGACAGGATTTGCAATATGAGAGACAAACGGCCTCCTCTGTATGTTTATTCAGGATGAGAATGTACTGTATTTTTGTAAAAAATATATGCGAAGAGACGATAAAAATATAGTGTGGAAAATATTTGTTTATTCAATTTCTGAAGACAGTTCCGTCGTGCTGCCGATGGTTAATTCATAGAAGGTACAGCGATTTTTTTAAATAGTTTGAAAATGTTCAGCTTAGTTTAACTTTATTTGGAAAAGGTATTATTTCCTCTTCTTAGCTTTCCTTCTATTTTTTCTTTTATAATTTTTAAATATTCTTTGTCAATTATATGTTAATGTAGGGTTAAATTACTGTACATTTATATTTCTTTAATCCCCGACCCTTAAAATGTATTTTTGTGTTTGTGTATCTGTCTGTAGCGACGTAGTTCTCAAACTAATGGCATATTATTTAGAGGGTTTCTTCGTGTGAAAACTGAAGTAATTGATAATGTTTTTGGCTATGTTATAAGAACATCTGTTTAGCCGTTTGTTAATCATTAGCCATTTCGTAACATATTAGGGAGTTATTCTTTTCTATGTAATATTTGTTTTAGATGAGCTGTCATTCAATCATTTCAGCAGATATTAAAAAAAAACACAGCAATATTTACCAAACACTTTCAAAGTTATGAAATCTCTATTAAATTCAGCATCGGAAAGTTTAATAAATTATTCGCGTGAATGTTTTTGCTGAAAATTTACCGGTTTGTTGTGAATATAGGAGACCGCAGCTTCCATTCGTGAGAGCATCTGGATTTCACCGGAACTTGTGGAAAATCGCACTGGGCTTTGCGGTGAAATTATTTAACTTTGCTACATAGTATTTAATCGGATGTGGAGGAAATTATTTACAGATGTTTTTTAAAATGTATGGTTGAAGATGGATAAATTGATTTGCAGTATTTTTATTTAATATGATCATCGTAATCCGGTAGGTGTTAATATATTTTGTAGTATATAATATTTATGAATACATATACTAATACTAATCTGATCAAAAATAATGCATAGCCTTCGCGATAATATTCAGATGCATATACTTTGAAATACATACATCTGTAGATTGACACAGAATCATCTGTCATTAACACAAATACTTTGTATGTACAAGCAATCTCAAATTATTCTTAGTGAAATGTATTTAACGTTTTTATTATAATAAAAATAGTACTGTTTGTCTTTAAATAATATTGCATTTGATACGATAAACTCCGTAAAATATCGTCTTACGGACCAATGAGTCTAATCACACAGCGGACATCGACAATTCATCTCGTAAAACTCCCAAACTGTCATTAGTCTCATCTTTGTCTTTGTGATGATAAGAACCGGCTGTAACTGGATATAACCGGATATTGCGGTTAAAATGTAGGTCACGGTGAGAAACAAAAGTAATGCAATATATGGGCAATAGCCACCGGTCACGACGCGCGACTTCTGGTTGCAAATCCAATAAATGTGTATCATATATACCTTGTTGATCTTATAATAATGGTTGACGGGTAAATAGTACCTACCTAATAGTAAGCATGCGTATTTTAATAGCAATAATATAAAGCAGTTTAATAGCTGTTTAGTTACTTTACTATAAGCTGTTATTAGTTTGTAAAAGATGACTGATGATATATCTTTATTTGCACAAAAAATTTACATGTGTGTGTATATAAATAACAATAGAATTTGCTATGACAAAATAATATTGTTGTTAATACAAGACTTAAGGTTCAAGGCTAGTTCTACGTGTAGCTTTACTACGCCCAGTTTAAGCTTGAATTGTACCAATTTGCCTCCAAATAGTCTTATTTAAGTTCAGTTAATTGATTAGTAGTTGCTGCTTTGTTTGTAAATTTCTCTATCACTTACTTTTTTATTCAAGATTGAAGTTGTAATATAACTATTTACCGAAGAAGAAATTTTAACATAGACAGTATATGTAGACTATAATTTTATCATAGAATATAGATATTAAATGAAGCTAAAAAAGATAACTAAGATAGGAAAATTAATAGTGAGAAAAAAATAAGAATATTTTAACTTTGTTGCACATAAAAATCTGTGCCAACATAAAATTAAATATAGAAACTATAAAGTTTTAAAATCTTAAACAATGACGTGAGGCATTACTCAACTCAATTAAATTGTTTTGTAGAAATTGCAGAGCTTTTAAATAACTTTAACTTGCTATTATTTCAGATGTTAATGGCACTTTGTTGAACTTTCTTAATTAAACTGTGAGCAACGCTTACCGCTGAAAAAGACCGAATGCTAAATGATAAATTGAAGTGCAAAAATATTGCCTTCATTTTTCACACAACTTTTAATAAAATATTAGACTCAAAATTATAAGCTGTTTCTGCAATCGAGATTGGAGCTTATTATTAGTAAAAGTTTGTGTAATATTAAGTGTATTTACACGTTTGTTTCTATTTTTTTTGATACTGCAATGAAAACGTGAGATACCTAAATTATTATAGTATGGTCATAAATATACGAATATAGTTGTATATATAAAGAAAAGAAGATCTAATATAGAAGCATGAACAATATTAAGCAATATATGAACATAAAGGTAAATAACTTTTGATTTATTGTATGTATTTTATCATAAAGAAATCAAGTATTCTTCTAGGTAGTACCTATATAAATGCTGTCAAAAATAAGACATATTTTTTTACCGAAACGAAATAGAAGTACGAAAGTGGTTCGAGCTAAGGGCACTGTATTTAAGGCCCCATCCATCCTGTTATTAGTTGATAGTACTTAATGATGGTGGGGTCCATCGTGTAAAAGCCCTCAGCAAAGATTAATTGGCAGCGGCGGCCTCTGAAACCTTTCTTGTCTTATTTATGAAAGGAAAAAAGTATTTTTTTCCCCTCCATTGTACAAAGGCCGTGTGAATTGTAATTTTCTGCATTTTACTCGGAATGGCTTGCCTTCTTTTCTGAGCTAAGAGGAATGCAAATAAAATTGTTTATTTTTTTTTTAAATGCCGTGGAATGTTTGACGTTGCAACGTTAAGAAGCTTTGTTCAAATGTCTAAATAAATGAGTGGTTTTAATTTTGTTCTCTTTTTATAATAATAAAGAAATGAAAGTCTAAATCTTTAAAAATGTAATAACCATAAAGTATTGTACGTGTTTCAATAAATAATTCCTACATTTACAATAAGTACTAAATGATATTTTTCGTAGCTCGTAGCAATCACTGCGTAGCACTTTGTAGACATTTAAAATTCATAGTTGAAATGAAGACAACATTTGAGGTTGCATTACTCAAATAGAAGAACGATTTCGCATAACTTTTGCTAGTATATATTTATGGAATCTTTTAGTGCATACAACATAGCAAAATCACTTACATACTTCTTCGAAACATAATGTACTATTCATACTAAAGCCCATCAAATGTTTATTTGTAAAAAGCATAACAAACCAACACATACATGGCTTCTTTAGATTTTTACAAATAGATAATACTGGGAAAAACAAGGTGTTACAAGAATACTAGGTTATATAAACATAATATTTGGGCCTCATTAATAAATAATTTGCACAAAAATAAACGGTTAGCCGCGAACAAAACACACATCTGCTCCGTGGTTTTCAAACACTGATTTCCTGGTAAACAGTAAAGCCCTTAATCTTTAGTTTAACGACCGATCAAAAGTGTATAAATCATCGGTTCGTAAAGAAGTAAGTTTAGAACAGAGTGCGGAAAAGTATATTTTACGAGCGCTCAATGAGAACGATTTATCCTACCACGAGAAGGTCGAACATATGGACTATGCGCTACGCGAACAATTCAATTTGTGATTGACTACGAGTTTTTACATCTTCATTTCATTCGAATATATTTTTGATGTATAACAATCAGTTTACTTAATGATTTTACCTGCGGCTTCACTATCTGAGAATGAACAATTTCTGGATAAAAGTAACATATGTATATACTTACATGTAGGCACTGGGCAAGTAATCATGTTGTTTCTATGATACCATATAACAAAGTGACGAACAAATCATAATTATAGAGTATGCAGTATTTTATAGATAAATGTAAATAGTGTGATGTAGCTGTATATCAACGAATATGCAAAACTATAACACATAGAACTGAAGACAATTTGTCAAAATGTATTTTATAACACTAAAGCGGATGTTTCAATGGACATTTACGACGTTATTATTCTTCATAATATTGAAAAGATTCGAGTAGGCACACGACTAAAACCAATATAATTGACCTCGCATTCTGAATGTTATAACAATTTGTAGCAACGAAGAGATTAAAAATGTAAATCTGTAAGTTTTCCGTTTTATGATTTCACTTTTTTACGATCGCGTAGGATTGGAGATGTACACAGGGAAATGCAAATAAAAAAAACAAATGAAGTTTCTCGCCTGACCGGTACCTACGTCAGTTTGTGGTTACATCTGTAAAAATAGTATTAATATTGTTTATTAATGTATGTTAGTATTATTTTTTAGGGAATACGATTTAAAACGCTGGAAATTTAGGAAAACATCTCTTATATTATTATATCTTGCACTTTGACATTCAGCAGCTAAAATGCTAAAATATTAAAGAGCACTATAACATTTATTTCATACATTTGTATATATTTGTACAGCAATATAAAGAGAAAAGCTAAAAAAGCTGTGCGAAACTTTGCCGTGACATGCTTTGGTGGCCGCGGTTTCAAACTGTTACAAAATTGCCACCATATTGTAGAAGATAAAAACAAGCTGCGTATAACTTAGCTACTACGTATGATGCATTAAAATAAACATCTATGCAATCTAAAGAATATGACGAGTATGATGCCGTACACTTTATTTATAAAGAAAGGTAAATATTGTAATGCAAACCGTAGTCGAACGTCATAGGATCGTTTGCTGTTGACTCGTTAGATTTGTTTTTTCGATGTTTGGATTAATGCGATTTAATCACGCACATAGAGACACAGAAAACAGGGGAAGTCTCTCATCGAACTAAAATGATCTAAACATTGGTAGAGCATACTTAAGTTTAAACTTAAAGTAACCAAACCATTTGTTACCACCGTAAATATATACGGTTGAAGTTAGTTTATCAAAAACAAAGGGGAAGGTGGTTTTAGTTAACAAACTCCACAATGCAGCAACTTCACTCGGGACTCACAGCTTGTATGCAAATGATTCTCACAATACCGCCCTCTACAGTTCACAGGCACAAACATTATTTGTTCCACAGTCAGTCAACACCGAATCGCAGTTTAATTAAGAGTAATGTAGCGAAAATGACCTTTTTCACTGTAGAATGTTAATTAAAGTGATGCAGTCGGGAGCGGATATTATGAAAGAACCCTAAGGGAAATTGATACGGATCTAAACTTTTTCGTATTTGCCTATCCCTTGTTTTGTTTTATTTTGCCAGGATATATAAGTATTGGTTTTATTGAGTGAAGGTAGATTTTTATAGTTCACAGAAAGTAATTTCGATACCTTAATTTGCAAACCTAATAACTCCACTTTTTCTTTTATACTTTTTTTACCGGCTGAAACTAGATGAGGTCTATCAAATAAAAAAAAAGTCAAGAAAAGTAGAGTTATTAGGTTCGCAAATTAAGGTATCGATTTATAATTACGTTAGTTGGTTATTTTCATTCAAAAACGATCACTATTCAGAATCCATAGATTTTTCCATATCCGGTAAGTTTATTTTTTCATTTCAAAACGTTTATTTTTGACATCCCTTTTTTAATAGCTCACGAATGGTCGGTAAATACATTTCTTAGAGGGTAAAAAATCTGTCAAATCTCTTGTCTTGTAATATATAATGGCTTAGGATGAAGCATACATATTGCGTCGTCCCAAAATGTATGGGAGCTGTTAATAATAAAATAAGGTTGACAAGGAAACGTACGGTCTTCCCTGTGAGTGATCACTGTCATCTATGGACTCTGTAACTATACCTAACTATATAATTTACCATATTTCATTCTCAAATTTCCTATATGAATACACTGGTCTTGACTGACTGACATAACCTGAAACGTAAAGTTGTGAAATACTCAAAAATATTGATGATGATGATGTTCACATAATGAATAAATAAATATTCTGTTACAATAATTTACTATCGTCATCTACCAAATAAAGCAGATGTTGTACTGGTCAAATATCTTTAAAAGAATATAGGCATATAAATGATTAGCCGGTGAAACCGTGAAAAAAAGTCTAGTCAATAAACACAATCTTATCCATCATTATCTGACATGTTATTACATCAAGTGAACTTCGACAACAGTTCCAAATTAATTTATCTTCTCGCAATGTTTGCCAAAGTCTCATTGAAAGTTGTTTGTTTTATTTCTTATTTGTACTGAATTTATTTACCGGATATTCTTTGTTTGTCTGTAATTTTCCGAAATTTAATTAAAGCTATTGTGTATATTAGGACATTTTTTGTATTTTATTATTTAGAATGAATACTTGGCTGTTTGAATATTTACTTGAATATTTACTTATAGGTAAAATCTGAGAAAATATATGTTATTTTCGAAGCACGATAGTAACCTATCATTCTTTCTTCACCAGATCATGGATCCAGAGATCATGGTGGAGGAGTTTGGGGAGCAGACTACGGCGCGCTCTTCATTCTTCACCACGATCTTCACCACTGATGATGCCCTTGGACACCCGAAGAACATCACCAATAATACATTGGGGGGTGATATTAACGTATATTATTTTTATGATGTAAGTACCCATGGATTTACGTAGTTTATTAAATAAAGGGACCGATTTATTAATGGATAAAATTTTGGTAATATTTGGAAAAATGAAGTTGTTTATTCAGTTATATTTTTGAATTTGGAGTCAGATATACATGGTCCGTATTCCCGGAAGTTTGAGCAGGATATATCTACACTACGGCACTACCTTTTTCCAGGATAAAAAGTAGCCTACATGTTATTCCACTACATATTCAACTCTGTGCCAAATTTCATCGCGATCCCTTCAGCCGTAGCTACTGGTGTGAAACAAACATTATCACAAACTGTCGCATTTTTAATATTAGTTATAAATAATAACATAGGAACAAACTCTTTAATTCTACGTAATCCTATATTACCAAGTATTAAGGAGTGTACAAAGACCCATTAATATGTAGAAATAGACTTGTCGATTTAATTCGTTATTCAATAGAAATCCAATTTATCCGTAAAGGATTTTTCGTATAAAACGAGGCCTGTGTTTAGCGGAAAATATTCTTGTTCTATTATCAAAGCTTATTCCGATTCAGGCTTATACGTCTTTTTTCTCGATACACGTAGGTTTCTTTAGTATTGAGGTCATTGATCTACCCCTATAAGCTCTAGTAAACGAAGTTCCACTGAGATTGTGACTATTTCGTTAAACAATTTCACTTACATATTATGTAGTAGGTATACAGTTTTTTTTTCTACATAATATGCAAAAATAAAACGGTTGTTTAGTTACGATTTGATACGAGCGGCGACGTAAATAAAGTTATTTTTTGTTAGATTATATACCTTCTTTAATATTTTTTAAGCTATTGCATAGCTTTTATCGCGGGCTCTGAGCGCGGCGACCGAATCAAGAAATTCCGTAACGAAAAAAACCTAACACATCGTCTAACGTCGTTTAAGTTCGGCAGACTTCGGCACGGTGTTTGTTTGCTATCTTCTTAACTCTTTGACGTTTTGAAAAAATGGCGTTTGACATTTATAAAAAACAAAACTCAATTTCCGTATTCGCGCGTAATTATTTTGTTTCTATTTCGTGGCAAGGGTACCACGTCATAAAGCCTAAGTATTCAAATACGTATGCACATCAGAATGCATATTATTAAAAAAAAGTTTTACGTGACAACGACTTTGAGTGGTAAAATAATTTTAATGTGAATATTCATTCGTATAGTAGGAAGAAGGATGAAATAATAGTAACAATTTAAAACCTAACGTGACGTGAGCGGAGCGTAACGCAGTTTCTTGAAGTGTCACCCGGCAAACCAATTTATAAGACGTTGTCACGTCAAAATATATGCTCAAGTATTTTTACAATGTACAAGGCGTCCTTTCTAACCTAACCTTTGTTTAAATCCAAATGTATCATTTATTTAGTACATGTAGCGGCCATTTGCATTTCTAAGCACGCGATGTTGGCGTATTGGTACAAATGTTTGTACGTTGGGCCAACATGGCAATGAAATTAGACCTTTTCTCTAAGATTTATATGAGCTAGTACTTATATATTTTTAAGCTATTGCATAGCTTTTATCGCGGGCTCTGAGCGCGGCGACCGAATCAAGAAATTCCGTAACGAAAAAAACCTAACACCCCCCACTCCGACGGGCAAGGAGGTGTGGCTTGAAGGCCGTGCATCGTCTAACGTCGTTTCAGTTCGGCAGTCTTCGACAGTCGACACGGCGTTGTGTGCGATTAGACGTATTGTACGACTCTACGAAACTCGCACGAATCGAGACGAGCTGCTCCGAAATCGGACGAATACATAAGCTGCTTATGAGAAAGTATATAGGTGTATATGTGTATTTATGTACAACAGTGAATAGCTGTACTTGTAAAATTTGTGTATGAAGTGTTTTGAATATGAATGAACAAAGTGCATTTATTATTAAAATAAATAAATAAAATTATAATTGCATAAGTTGATACAAAATGCTATGCAATGCAATAGCTTTACCGCGGCAGTCCCCGAGTGCCTCACGTAATTTTTTTCTAATTTCAGTGTAGTTAAATATAAGAATAGAGCATTTTATAAACAGCTGAGGTAGAATTAATATATACCTAATGTATTCAGTACATACAATTCCTATTTAAATAAGTTTACAAAAAATAACTTTTAATTTGCTCATTTCTTACGTAAGTTACCTGGGGCTTATTAATGAAATTGATTTAATTCTTATCCTTCGCATTTATTCGTAAGATGCATATGATTTCAGTAGCATATTGTAAGTAAGTTTAGGTACAATTGAATACCATAAACGGGTGTGTAAATCTCGTCGCACCCCTTGATATTCGGTTGGATTAACTCTGCAATAAAACGTGAAAGGTTTCAATCGTGTAATGGATATTTTCGGGCGAGCGTCATAGTGAGAGCCTGTCGCCGATAACGCCTATCTGTATCATATCCACAGGTAATGTCTAAAGTGTGGGTAAGGCTGTAGTGGCTCATTCAGCGATGGCGGAAAATTTATCATTTAATATTTTTTTGGCATAGAAAATTGTATCAAATGATATTTACTTCACCCAACGACAATATCTAGTACCTACCCGCAGTTTCATCAGCGTTGTTTCCGTTCCCGTAGGAGTATCAGAGCCTATTCATAACAAATAATCAAATCAAACTTTTCCTCACTATAATATTAGTAAAGATATATAACAAACATGTATAACGAAAAAAAACTAGGATAGATTCCATCTAAATTATTTTTTTTCGTTGTCACGGTACAAGTTATTATAAGATAGCCAGAAGTACCATCTTTGGGAAATATAATAATCAATTTTTAATTAGTTTATAATTTTAATTTGTTGATTAGGAAAGTGCTTATTTCATCTACCAGATTGAAAGCTTAATTTAATATAGTGTGATAAATTAATTTAAAACTGAAACCATGAACTTGAATAAGCAATAAAAGTACATCATTTATCAACATGCAGCGAGCTACTTAAACTTAACGACCAACTTTGGAAGACGGAAATTCGTGAAATTCAAAATCCATTTAAATGCAGTCTCACAGATTGTTTCTGAAGTTGTGTAATCATCGAGCATGTAACCAATAGAGTAGCAATAGTGAGCCATTTGTTTAGCAACGCATCAATGATTTGTCACGTATAACTGGTATAACTAACAAATCACGCTCGAACTAAAACAGTACCCGACCAATAAGAGACCTGTGTGTACGTCTAGTGGAACACTTGACCTTGAGTCGGCCAATCAGAACACAGGGGCCGGCGCAGCGTTTTGGCGTATTTTGTTTTCTAACAAAACTGTTAACAGTTCTACTCTATTGGTTACATGCTCGATGTGAGTAATAAATCTTTGCTCACAATGTGGGTTTTCAATCTTAAAGATGACATTTATACGATCATTTATTATGATTGATCGCTCTTCGTCGCCATTTTAGACCCCAGCTTTACCGTTACTTTTTACAGCTTTTAATACAGTATGTTATCAAGCATGTGTGAATGTAGCCATAGCTTATTGATTTATTGTCAAGGCTTCTCGAATGTACGTATAATATAGCTACATGATAAAAATACCGAATATTGATTTTTTTACTTTTTAATTAGAGATATGAGAATCACGCTTAGATTAAAATATTTCGACACCAGCTATTTATACTACGCTAAGTCCGAAATGTGTACTTTACAGGAGAGGCTTATAAAGGAAAAAACGTTATAACTTTTACATTAATTAAGATATTCATTTGAAATTTGGAACCCTTCATGGTTATTTTTTTCTTTATAATATCTCATAATCATTTTTCCATAATTATTTATATTTTTCGATTTAGCGCTAGTTAGCCGAATATAGACGTAATTCTTCAAATTAATTTTACAAGTTACACACGTCTATCTTACGTTAGCGTTGTGTATTACGGGATGTCATAGTGATAAAGATGTGTTATTTTTATTGTGTTGCGATGATAATTTTTAAATAAATCATGCATTATTTGTAACCTTAGGGTAATATATATATCCGTAAAATATATTATTATAAATTAACTGGCTAAATAACTAGTTATTAAAGTTAGCTTTTTGTTAACCCGTATATACGTCTCTGGCGGATATCGTGTTAAAAGCCGCCAAATTATACATAGCGTACTATACATCGACCTGTGCCACAAGTTAACGCCTCATTTATCTTTCCGTGGAGCTAAAAATTATATTATTTTTTATAGATTCTAGATAGAATAGAGCAGATAATATTATATTCTGTAATTTTGATACATAATTTAAACTAATAACGTATAAAACTAGTAAGAAATCAGCAGTTAATTAAATATCAATTAAGTGCTTACTTATGATTAATTGAAGATCAGATCAATTACAGTTCGATTTTGTACCTTATAATTATTTAAATCAATAAAGTACTTAATATTGTTATTCTTAAAAGAAAATGAACTCTCCTCATTATGTTCAGTTAATAAAATAAAAAAAATAATAATAATATATGAGGAAAGCAAGATGGGAGGCATTTGCCCTGCAGTGGGATACCCATAGACCCAGGCCTTAAATAAAATAGATAACAATAACAATAATACATTTCCAAAACCATTTACAAAACATTTACAAAACCTTAAATAATATTTACAATATTATTTAAGGTTTTGTATTTTGCTGGATTGATTTAACCAAGTTTCGTGTCTTTTTCGGGAATAAGCTCTAAAAGTCGGATAATCTAGTATTTTTAAAATATACTACATGTTTGCTTACGTTATCAATCAAAAGATAAACGATACTTATTTTCCAACAAGCCGTAGTTACCACTAAAAACTATTTTAATTAACTTTGTTCTAGATAATTTTGTCATTAATAAAAATTAAGCTAATATTGTTTCAAGAATCAAAATAAAGGAGTTCCATTCCCTATCGCACTGGTGTATACCATTCAACTGGAGAATACACTTCTCTGTCTCTTGCAGTCTTTTCTATTAAATCTTCATCTTCTCTATCTTCATTTGAAAGAAATGAGCGTAATATAGTAAACGATATGGTTACTGTTTCATCCCTCACACAGTTATCTGACTATAGGTTGACTTTGTGAACTCCATAAGATGTTAATTTGTCAAATATATTGTTTAAGCAACTGGCAGCATAGCAAACAAGCAGCCTTTTTAGCCGTTCGGTAATCACAGTATATAAGCGGGGGCTTATATACTCATCTTCGAGCTTAAGATGTTAAAGACCGACATCAGCCTTTTTAGAACGATGGCATTTACTAGTTTGATACCGCAGAATAGAAACAATCATTGAAAACAGGCGAAAGTTTTAAAATTACTGGGGGTGGATATTGCCGTTACTAAATATGTATTACTACAGGGGCTGTCATTCATGTGCAAACCTGAAAGACTTTCCTGGGCAGACGTACCGATTTGATGTAGGATTGTTGTATTTTCGTTTTTTTTGGTAAGAAGTCGGCTACATCGTTTGAAGATAAGGAACTATATTAGCTGTGCTGTCAGAAGGAACATCAGATACGACAAAATGTCGATGCTTGTTGGACTTAATATCAACGGAGAAGGCTTTTGGACCGAAGTCAATACCTTTGGTAAATAAATATTAAGTGGAGTATAAAGAGCCCCCAAGTCGTTTAAGTTTGTATCTTGTAGGTCTGCACATAATTTTCATAATTGACTGAACTGGATAGGTATATAATAATTATTATTTTAAAATTATCTCATCAGACATAACGTGCTCATAAAAAATCCCGAACTCAGGATTATTAACTTCAGCTGGTAATTTATTTGGCTACGATTCTACAAAAAAGGGTAAAATATTGTATTAAAATTATGTTTTTTATTATCATAAAAACATGCCGATACATTAAAAATATGAATGGTAAAATTACCGTCGAAAACGAATAAATATAATTGTATTTTGACATAAGTATTTAGCTAGTAAAATTCGCTAAGTAGCGCATTCTACAAATGAACAAGTATACCTGTCGTTCTAAACTACGCTAACTAGTGTTTGCGTAGTATACACGGACTTTTATAAAAGCGCTTAAATTTAAGAAATACGTAGCGTATTACTATAATATATATATAAATACTTTGTAATACATATTATAATCTATGCGCCCCCTCCCCGTGGACACTCCGCTAACACTAGTTGGCGTGGTTTAAATCGAGTGATTTCAAAAAGTACCTGCACTTAGCGTTTTATAAAATTTGTAACTTCGTTATTTTTGTATATTTCTTCACAATTTTTTTTTTACACATAAAAAACCTAATTCTAAGAAGCTTGGCACAAAAAAACGTTTTTGCCAAATTTCGAGTTAGCGTAGTATAAATAGCTGGTGTCGATTTGTTGAATTATACATAGTGACTTATATTAATGGGTAAATATCTATTTTTAGATGAAATTATAATTATACAACTAGGTATAATCTCACTAGACAAATATAATAAAAAGGTAAAATTTGTTAGTTTCAATGCGGTGAATTATCTCCCAAACATTACATCCTACTTAAAATATTATCACCGTTTGAAATCACAACTATATTATTTCCGGTAACGTTTCAAGAAAACATGAATTCCCGGAACTGTAGTTTATTATAATCATACAAAATATCAGTGGTAAAGTTTTGATTTCACAACTGTAAAAATCCTAGCGGTTGAAAGTTCGGCCGGGAGGGAGGGCCCTTCAAGTTTCAGTAAATCGTACTGACCGAATAGACAGGAAAGTTTATGAATCCAACTCATGGGATCGATTTATAAAGTTTTCGAACTCGAAATACTGGGGTTTTATTTGGATTTCAACTACTTGATGCTTATTAAATTTATGTATTTTTTTTATTTTTAAGTATATATCATTTTGTAGATAGGTAAGGTACTAAAACTTTTATTAAATAGGCCAAATAGATTAATTTATCATCACTCAATTAATTTGACATTCAAATCCGTAATTACATATTCCTAATTGATGTAAAATTACGGATTAATTGACATGACACTTTTTTTTTAATAATATACTTAGTACCAGGATTTTTTTCCGTACTGGTTTTTATGAAGGACTTTTTAGATACATTAGAAAAAAAAAATTTATGTTCCTTAAATATAGTCAACTAGGTTATGTTACTGGTCTCCTAGTCTCTAAAATCATAATTTAATGGTAGCTATTGCCAATATTTTTCCAATTTTTTGTTAGGTACACCTATAGATACCAGTCTAAGTTCCTTCAATTCAGAACCTCCAACTACTTTCAAAACAGCTTCAGTAACTAAACTCCTTTCTGATTCCTTTCAGTCAATCCAGTTCACGGTTATGTGGGTGCTCTTCGTGGCCATCGTAGTATTAAACGCGTCGGTCATAGCTGCTCTGCTCTGCACCAACGCGAGGAAGAGCAGGATGAACTTCTTCATCATGCAGCTGGCTATTGCTGGTAAGTAAAGAGTGAAATCCGGTTATTACCGGTTTTAAAACGGTCACTTTATGAGAATATAGGGTTTAGAAGTTAGTTGGTGTGGAAGGTTGGCGTTGTGTTCGAAAATTATGCTTTCAATGTAATGGTCATGAGTTTTGTTTCTATCTTATATTTGTGTGCATAAACAGGTTGATTTGTTTTGTGTCTGGATATAAATATTTAAAAATGATTTTCATATTACTAAAGTAATCAAAGTTCTAGATTTGTCTTAACGAATTTGTCAATGTTTTTATTTTTTATTTCTGTCCCACGATATCGTTTTTAAATCGGCCTTTCTATGATATTAACTAAAGTAATTATGCGGTACCGCAATTATCTCAAAGCAAATAACTATTTCCTTTGATGCTATACAGGGGTAACTTATGACTTGGCGTGCTTAAGCACCGGAAGATAGTGGTTTAACACCTTCACCATATTACACATTATCACGTGTCATAGCGAGTTTATGTTGTTTACGAGCTTCCTAAGTTCATTAACAGTGACTTTGACTTTATGTGACCTGCAAATACTAATTATAAAATACATATTCTGAGTCGTTTTTAACACACGGCCAATCAGAATCCAAACTAAGCAGAGCTTGTACAGGTACCTGATATACTACATTATACAAGTATATATATTTAAATAAATATTTACACACTGTTTAGGCACACAAATGTTTTTTTTGGGTGGGACTCGAACCCACGACCGGCGGCATGGATGTTAGGGACACTAACCAAATAGCCAACTGGTTGTCATTTATCTTTACAACTATGTCACACCGTGTTAAAAAATCAATAAAAATGTCTTATTAAACAAGAATAAAAGATAGGTCATCCTAAATCAATGTAAATACGTAAAATACGACAAGAACAAACAAGATCACGGCGGAGGTTTGGTGGTTCATACATTTTAAACAGAACCTTTGGTCTAAGGTTAATGCAGTCCGACCCTTTTTGACACGAAACCTTTGGGTAATTAATTTTGTTGAAAGTTCGAATCGGATTTACGATAGGATTACAACGTTTGGAACTATGCTTCATTAGAACTTCGATTTAAAATAGAAAATGAGTCGTAAAGGGATACTTATTAGGGTACAAGTTTCCGCCACAATTTACCAAAATTTGTATAGAATAATAAATAATAAATAAATATCCTGGGACATTTGTCACACACGGCCAATCTGATTCCAAACTAAGCAGAGCTTGTGATATGGTAACCAGATAGCTGATATACTACATATACTACTTTTAAATACATACTTAAATAGATATTTACATCTAGACACAGGACAAACAGACATATTCATGCATACAAATGTTTGTACTGGGTGGGATTCGAACCCACGACCCGTGGCTTGAGAGTCAGGGTCACTAACCACAAAGCCAACCGGGCTGTCAATCTTATTATTATCGAGATAAATATATAGTGGTCTTCACTAAATCATGATTAGGTACAAATATTTTCCATACACATTAATCTTCAATATATTTTAAGGTTGTATGGAAGAAGTTCCGTTTTCGTTATTCCGTTTGACACACCGGTTGGCTTTGTGGTTAGAGACCCTGACTTTCAATCAGCCAGTCGTGGGTTTAAATCCCACCAGGACAAACATTATGTTAAAATGTGTCTTTTTGTTCTGTGTGTTTGTAAATATCTATTTGAGTATGTATTTAAAAAGTAGTATAATGGCTATATGGTTTATTATATTACCAAGCTCTGCTTGGTTTGAAATCAGATTGGCCATGCGTGAATGTCCTGGGGTATTTATTTATTTTATCTACTTCTTACTGTCATAATAAATGTAATACAAATAAAACTAAACATAGTAACAATTTACTGGTTACCAGTTAACCATTGAAGTAGTCAGACTTACTAAATGCCACCGGACGCTCCGTCAACTTAAGTCTACTTTAGCCTCAAATGTCGCAGACAGGAGTCAACTGACTAATGACATGGCTCAAATTATTTGTAGCTTATAATTAATTACTAACTTTCCCTAGCGACTTATACTATCTTAGACTGTCTGACTGACGACTTTCAGCGTAATCTCGGTGGACCTAGAAGTCTAGAGTATAGAATTGTCTTATTAAACGCGAGCAAGCACATAAAATGATTTTAGTTTCTTATTGTTAAATAGAGTGGAAAGTTTGATTGAAAAACATCAAGCTAAGGCAAACATTGGACAAAATATATAGGTAATGCTTTATAATACCTAATCATAGTTGAACATGTAACAATGCGCAACATCTTCTGCAACGTTTTTGATTGTTGTTTCACTCCTATTCATCGTAGCGTCATCATACATAGCATTTGTCCTTTCTCGACTACTATATTTCTACTTGGGCTATATTACTCTGAAATAAGTTTTCATAGTTCCTGAGGTTAGCGCGTTCAAACAAACAAATTCTTCAGCTTTATATATTACTATACCTATAGAGACACATGCATATTGTATATAATATAATCAAATGCACTACTAATAGATTCTGAATGATAATAAAATGACGATAAATAGGCCATTTGAAATCTATAAAATATAATAGCAGTATGATGATGGCGTCATCAGAACCATCTGAACATCTGTTGGAATTTTCCCCATCGTCTATGGGTACCATGGTCGTAATAAAGTGTTTAATAAGTACCTATTACAATTTTTTACAGAGTATCGTTTTTTATAATGATATCTTCTGCACCATTAATTCTTCCCGCAAGGTCTAAATTTAAGCCATTTTTATCAAATCATAATTATTTCTGATAAAAGTGGCGTTAGTAATGGGTATATTTCTGGGCTGTTCCTTCTCTTTTGCCCTAAATTCTTGACCGACTTTGGTTTCCATTATTTTTTTTGCCTTCCCCAAATTGAATTTCGTTCACAGATCTTTTCAGTAAGATTAGCTTTTAGGCTCCTTGTCAAATAAATGAATAGTTCCATAGTAGGTGATATTTATTTTTAAACGCTTTTTTTATAAGTAAGCACCTAGATCAGGGTTTTTTTCAAAATATTATATTGAATAGAGTTTTTTTTTTACAAAATAATGGAATAAACAACGATGATTTGCGGGTTTTCTATTTGGCTTTTAATCAAAAATTTATATTAGATAAGTACCTTCTTAAAATATCATGACAAACATCCATTTCATTCGTGCATATAAGACATCGATCTATTTTACGATAGACGCATTGAAACTCGAAACGAATCACTGCTCAAAACTGAAAAGAACTCTAATTCATATGACACAAAGGTTAATCTTATCTGGAAATCAGATTTCATCCTTGTTTTCGTAGCTCTCGGGTTTAACTTGGGTTGACACTGACACCAGAGATTTATACCCAAGTGGCATTACATGGACGTCGCACAGTTTGTGCCTGCATCGTGTTTGTGCCAAAATTTTGCGGAGTTGAATTAAAAAGTTATGTGTGTACTTCACTTTTGCATTAATATTTGTTGCAGAAACTCGTTTCAAATTCTGAACGGGTTGCATTTTTGGTAATTAGGAATTCGGTCTGTAAGTGCGGATATCTGATTCAGCTGTGATTGGTTGCTTGTGGTTTGTAACTAGATCTTTTTTTCGCTTGTAACATTTGGCTAAGGTATTCTTCCTTAACCTCGTTTTGCTTCCATATTTTTTTCTATTTCCTTAATCATGTAAGTCTTTGCTTTTGCTCAACTTTATGAGTGTTGGACCCACATACCGGCGCGGTTCGAATCAGTGTAAGCAAACCTCAAAGTAGAATGTGATATTCTATATATGGACAAAGTAAACAATGGATTGAATAGTGTAACATTAGTTGATTACAAACCAATTGCAGATTATCTAGTATTGGACAATCTATTGCGGCTAATCAATGTAAACAGGCTGCAATAGCTCAAATTAATTGAAATACCAACCGTATTTACTATGCACAAAGCAATCTTCACAATCACAATCTTAATTTATAATATTTCCTACAACTGTCTTGTATATTTCTCTGAGCTTAAAAACTAATTAGTATTTGAATATTAACAATGCGGTTTTCGTCGTTTAAAGGATGATAAGGAAAGCTTTGGAAAGAGTGACATCGCGTAATTCATTTTCTTTGTTACATATTTATGTAAATATGTCATAACTAATGTACTTACTTCACATATCAAGTTTACAAATTGTGAAGAGTTCAGACTTTAGATCGGAATAAAAAGGGACAATTTTTTACAGATTTTAGTGTGGTTGTAGATGATTCGAACCAGCGGGTTGCCATGTTATTTTAAAGGGATTTCCCTTGTGCTACATTTTTATCAAAAATAACAACATTTATAGTATTTTTGTAAGTAAACACCACTCAAGGTTTGTTTTTATTTGCCGTTAAAAATATTGAAAACGCTGTTTACACGTTACACGTGGCTAAGCTATAACAAAAGAAAGTTTAACGGTTTTTACGTTTCACCTTCATTGTTTTTTTACTATCATTGTATTTCGAAATATGAAAGAAGCGTGGGGTGAAACGGTATACCGTAAAACTCATAAAATTATAATCAATTTACCCCCGTCTCATGGTTTTGTCTGCATTCCCAAAGGATCTCATATTTTCCCACGACATAAAGTATCGTATTTATTGTCCAGGATATATTTTAAGTGTGTAACATTTTTTTCTTCTGAGTTATTATTTGAAGTGAAATAAAATTATCTACGTATTAAAACCTCGCTCCTTCTTGAAGTCTGCTATGTATGATCAGAGCGCCTTGGAAGATTAATAGCTAGACCAGCTCTCGAGGAAAATTTCGCTAGTAAATGTGATAAAAATAAGAACAGAATTACTTGTAAAAATGAAGTTTCTGACGCGTATTAAAACAACTCAACATGTTTGTAAGCTTACTCACTGAAGGCATATACATTTTCATATCGCACTGCTAGATCTAAAGAGAGCATAACTCAAAAATTGAGATTTTAGACTTATGCTCACCATCGATTTCCTTATCGTAATACTTATCGACCAACAAAACAGATTTTAAAATATTGCTGCTACTTGACGCTAGGTGCCGTTAGAAGTCTTTTTTGTTGACCGAGCGGTCCCCGCTCCTCCCCCACCAACACGGGGATATTGCTAGTTGCCATCGGTAATGAGAGCGAAGCGCACATACGTTTGGTTAACAAGGTGGGGTTATTTTGAGTTGTATCCGTATTGTTGAAAATTTATTGAGTATTATTTCGAGTTGTAGCCATTTTGATGGTTGAAATCACGTAAATTAAAACATCATTTTGAATTGATCCTGTATTGCTGGTAATGTGACTTAATATATTGTTTTTATTTTGTATTGTTGCGGTATTGTTGAAACATTTTTAACTTTCTAGTTGAGCCTGTTTTGTTGATTCATTTTTTAAACAGCTATATTTCTTTAAAAAATTGTTTATATTATACTCTTTTGCTTGTGGTGATAGGGTCTTTTTATCCTAATATAATTTTCATTTAATCCTGGTCACTACACCGTTGGTTCCGTTTTTAATGATACATTTTTGAGTTAGAGCTCTTTAGATGGAATCCGCAAAATTAATTTTATTTACATAGTTCAGAAGAGGAGAAACAGTAAATTAATAGCTTTTTGAATGGATTTGGCTCACAAGATGCTATAATTAAGTAAAATAATCATTAGAAGATATTTGCAGTTGGGTCCAATCTACATACCAGAGCAATACAAAACTTTGATTGGTACAGCAAAGAAGACGGGAAAACCTTACACAGTCATAGAAATGACTCACAATATGTTTTATGATGTCAAAGCATTGCAAGAATCATGGGGCACCAATTTCAATATAGACGAGGAGAAAAATCAAATCAAGTAGCATGATATTAAGATTCTCAGAGTTGAAAAAGAACACCCTCAAGAGTTTTTCTACAAAACATCTTTTGCTGAAGAAGCTTTTAGGAAAACTTGCGTACTAAAAAGAGTTCTCCGAGCAAGACGAACTGGGACAACTATGGATCAATCGATTTTTTCGATTGGCTTAACTCAGGCATATACTGAGAAAATTGCATTACCGGATGCAAAAAGAAAAAACATAAAAGAATAAGAAGAAGATAGATAAGAACGTTATTCCAAAATCCTATTATGAAGTTTATTATAAAGGAGTTCTAAGTGATCAAGGTAATAAACTTTTTTATTGCTTAAGTTTACAATTGATTAGATAAATAACAAGTATTCACAAAATATAGAAATGTTCAATACCAAAGTTGTTGATTTAATTATTCTCAAGTAAAATATAATTTTAAGTAAGATAATTGTGATTTAAACAAACGGTGATCTCAAAGTGCCATTACTTAATTGCATTTAAATCGTATTAATTAGTTTTGGTAATATGTCAGTGTAATACTTAATTATTAAGAGTAATGTGATTTTTGATAAATATTTAGAATTGTTTTTACAGAACAGAAGGTTCCTATTTTTTTGTTTTATTTTGTATTTAGTCTTCTATAACTAAGAGATACGAGACTGTTGTTTGTTACTGTTCAAAGAATTATTAATAAAGAAATTTTGTTTCACTTGTACCTACTAAATTGTGTGTTTCTTACTAATTTATCACCCAATAAACCCGTACACACACCGTCACAAACTGCTATGAGTTTCACTATTTATAAATAATACCAAATGCTTTTACATTTTTTAAGCATGTTGACTTTTCATAAAAGAGTCAACTCAAAACCTAATTCATCAAAGAAGGTTCAACTCTAAATAATAATAAAATTTACGAGTGTTTGTTAAGTAATAGGGAAATAATTCGAAAATTCCTATTTTCACCCCTAATATTTGCCTGTATCACAAAGTTGCTCTAACATGTTTCTTCCAGTTCCACTTGTAAATCATAGACTCATACAGAACACTCCTGCAGTACACAGTTGTACCATAATCAGTTTTTCGCCTGTCCTGAAAAATATGCTTTTTCGAGTTACACCTGTTTAGATCTAGGTGTGCGATATATGAAAACTGGTGTCCACATTCTATAATGTGCCTTATTCCTATATTAATTGAGCAGCTTATGTGTTTACGTTAATTAAGTCTAGCAAAGAAATACAATGAGGGATTTATGAGATTTTCCTCTCGATGTAAACATCTTGCGTTACACAAGATCGAGAGTTGAAGAAATAAAAACAAATTATTGCTTTTACGTTGGGGCTTTAATCTTTTTTATAAAATCTACTTTATTAAATTAAATTTGTTATCTAATAATGCCATTGAGACTGTTATAATATTTAAAGTACAATTTTCATATGAAATATTGTAGATACATGTAAGCAAATGAGAAAATAAATAAGCTTATTCTTATGCTTTCGAGATTTATTTACTAATACTAAGAAATGTTTGTATGTTAGTTTCTAGAACTGATGCCACAATGGTTTTTTCATTCTTAGAAACCTATACGTATCAATGTTTAGTGTCGAGTTTACATTAGATTTCCTAAGTGTTCGGCGAAATATAGAAGCTATCATGTTTTCAAACGTATGTATTTGAACTTACGACCTTTGGCGTACCAGTCAGGGTACCAATCCAGCAGTCCATAGTGGTTCGTTAAAATAAACTTTGTTCATAAGCTATATAGTATTTAGTGTCCAAGTGATATCATTCACCTTTTTTCATTAATCAATCAAATTAGTCCTCAATATTTTTGTTTTTTTTACAGATCTTTTTGTGGGCCTAATCTACGTGTTTCCGGATATAATTCAGAAGATCACCATAGCATGGCTGGCTGGAGAATTTATGTGCAAATCAGTGAAATTTCTTCAGGTAGGGTTTACAAGTATATTTTCTTTATATGTTCACATTTCGAAAATAGTCGGATATTCAAAATACTCAAAGAGTTACTGCGAGATGTGTCCTGCAGTTGGATGAGTTAGGTAAAAAAACATAAGAGAAAATATAATATATACCTACAATTCAAAATATAAAAAGTGGGATATTAAGTTTTTACAGGTAATATAGCAACAAAAGTTTATGGAAGTATCTACCGTTCTCAACACCCAAAAACATTTATAATTATAAAACTTTAATAAACTGGTTTGTTTTTTGTTTGTGAGTTGGTAATTTGTTGATTTATCAGTATCTACAAAATGTTAAGTTAATTTTAATTCCATATAGTAATTAACTCAGTTTGTATTATTTTTGGCCTAAATTCTCGCTTGTCAAAACATAAATGTTGCCAATTTATACAGAAACTATTTGAATGTGGCAACAAACTGTTTTATTACAGCTATTTCGCTTACTAAGATAATATACTTGTACATCGTTTCGTGGTAAAATCGTGGTAGATGATAAAATATCACCCAAATTCTACTAGATATATATAGGTACTAGCTGTACCCTGCCACGCTTCGCTGTGACTGATGCAAAAAATAGATAAAAAATATATCATTTTAAAATTTGAGCTCGATCGGTGCAGAACTTTTTGAGCTTTTGAAGCGTAAAACCAACACAACATTTTTATATATATAGATACCTATATTTATACCAAGACTGGTTTGAGTGGTAACAACTCTGACTCTAAAGTTGATGATAGGAGGTTAGATTACCACACAATATGTTAAACATCATATATTTGTATACATAAACACGATTCACGAAAAGTCTTCAGCTTCATATATTAGTATATATGTATAGATTTAATTATAATTTATTACATGTTTTCTTTCAGGCGGTCGTGATGTACGCGTCGACTTATGTTCTGGTAGCTCTGAGTATAGACCGATGCGACGCTATCACCAACCCTATGAACTTCTCTGGAAGCTGTAAGTACATACAATATACCTAACTGACAATAATCATCATCATCATCTTCCTTGCCTTGTCCTATGTAGGGTCGGCTTTATGCGTCATCTGACAATAATCATGCTCAAAAATAGCACTTTCATTGAGAATGTTACCATAAAATAAAATATTTATTAATTAATTCAAAGAGGCGCTTATGAAACGTCGACTCTAATACTCGGTACAGAAGGTTGCTTGTTAAACAATGTTTCGTAAAATCAACGCGATTATAGCGATGTAAATGTATAGCGATTAAATACGTATTCCGTGTACTTTTTCATATATTATGTAGGTAATTGATAAAAAAATTAAAAGTGTGGGTAAGTAGGTATTAATCAATTCAGGCTTAGTTTAAATAACCGTGTATACCTGTTTTTGATTTCATTTCACACGTCACATAGTTAATTAAATGCTCCATTAAATAAAATATCAACAACAATCATAATAAAACGTAATATAACACAACTTTTCAAAGAAGTTTAATACACTCGTCCTTACGTACTACCCGCCAAGTCTCAAGGATTCCGAGTATTCCATCCGACTAGATAGAAAACTTGTTATGAACTGACCTTAATAACATAGAGTTTTATGTTTTCATTTGTATTAGTAACTTTGCTGAATTTTGTAAATAAGATTCATGGCATTTCACTGATGAAATATGTACATGAGATATGATATGTCTTCTTTCGTCACAGTTTTTGGTTATCACAAGCACTATAATTTGTAGTTATTTCTTATTTAAAATAATTTCGTTTAGAATAGTAATGTTGTTTAGTTAGAAAAGAATAAGTCTCACTGTATTACTTTACTTAGTGAATTTTTACTTAATACACTAATTATTTTAGGTTATTTAAACTTATCTTACAACAATGCAAGCATTATTAATATTTCACCAATATTGCTTTATATTGTTAATAGATATAAAATATATAATATGTAATGTATCAGTGGTTGTTCCAAGCTCAATTTAATGTTGACAAAGAATTTCTATTACGCACGATTACTGATTTCCTTAACAAGTAACATAATTACCATGTCATTGTCTATTCACAAGGAATTTATATTTTAATTTGATAATGAGTTGCCTCACGATATTGTTGAATGAAGAACGAAATCGTGTCACACGACTTGCTTTCCGTTAACTTTTATTATGAATTCTAGTCGTACATACATTTTGCGTGCTTTTGTATCGCCGAAAAGGTAGTATCGTTAGTGTAATGAGTTCAACAATTTTATTTATTAAGGTCCATTTGTTAGGGCTTTAACGTGGTTCTATTCTGTAAGTAAATGTTGGCTCAGCGATGTTATGTTCTGTCCCTTTCGTTTATAATGCTGTAGTTTGAGAAGTCCGATGCTCCGAAGAATTTCTACCAATGAAGTTTATATTATAGAATAACTACAAAGGCTTATACGCTCTAGTGTCAACGAACTTTGAATATTAAACATAGAAAAGAAATGGTTCCTTTATGCATAGTGGAGCGCTTAAAGCAGTCTATTATGTTATGAGAAAAGTCTTATGTTGATTTTTGTAATCCAATTAGGTTACTGCCTCTCCGTTAAAGTGAAAAAGATGGTTGCTTCTCTGAAATTAGATCACACACTTAATATAATATTTGTTTAAGAAGGGTAGGTATGTAGGTATCTCCTTTTGGTTTTTTAACGTTTTAGTGCTTTTTAACTATTACGTATTTTTTGTGAAGCCTCATTTAAATGACAAGATTATTTAAATTATTTTATAAAAAGGAATAACATAATTACTTCATCATCAGCTCATATACGTCTCCACAGAGGAGCTCGAGCCTCCCGTAACTTCGAGGGGTTGTATCAAAAATACTTAAAAAATTAAAAATATATTATAACTTTATATTGATAGTACCTAATACTTAGTGCAAGTAATTAAGACATAACAAACATTTTGTTTGTTGGTAATTAACTGTATCCACAACACGATATTTAAAACAGGACAATAAAATAAATCTAGATACATTTCAGGTCTAATTTCAGTAAAAAACAAAGTGAAAGATAAATTTTATCGACACTAAAATTAACTCCACTTTATTTTTCCATTTGCCACAAAATTGGAGCATTATATTTTTAACAGCTCAATCTAAATCACTAAGGGAACTAATAAGATTTTCAACGACTTTAATTGAAAAAGGGGGACTCAATGGACGCTTTTTTATTTTATTACTAGGGACTAAGGATAAGTATGCGGTTACATATTAAAGCTTTGACCTTTATTATGCAAAGCTATTTTAGCTAAATAACTTCTTGTATCTAAATAAGAGAAGTCAGAAAGATACTTACGTAGAATGAATATCAAATACGCCTCAAGCATGAGTGAATATTTGACGGTAGCAAAATATTCATACGTTCGCTCAGTGCTTTTGTATACTATAGATACAATAACATTACATATATTACTAATTAAAACCGGTTTCAACAGTTTTAAGAATCAACACGTTTCAAACATTTCCTATAGTTTCAAGAACCGTAAAGCAAGAAAGTATAATAGATTACAAAAAGCGATCATTTAAATCTTAACTAATATTATATAGGCGAATGTGAGTTTGCGTGTCTCGTATTCACGCCTCAACCCTTAAACTGTATTTTAAGGGCAAACTCTTTCACGCATTCTATGTAGGTGCTAAGTATTGAAAATATGTTTTAGCTATCTGTTAAACAATGATATTTTATTCGAATATTGTTTGTTTATCTGCATTTATCATTCTATTGAAAATTTTACGCAATCTATATAAAATATTACTTTTTGTTATGGCACCATTGCTCATCGATACATCCGATACAACTACAAACAATAGGAGTATGTTAATTGAAAAATTCATTATTTTATTTTCAGGGAACCGTGCGAGAGGTCTCATCGTATCTGCGTGGCTCATCAGCATCGTGTTCTCCATTCCACTACTCATATTGTATGAAGTCAAGGAAGTTCAAGGTAAATAATTACTCCAATGGTTATTTATCCACTAGATACCTTTAGAAACTTCTCATATGAAAAATAACAAGTGCCTGATCAACTTTTACGGATCATTTTAAACTCCATTTCTCTCGAACTTCATGATTATTAAAAAAATAATTTAATTAGCTAGTTTTAATGCACGTATATTTTATCGACTAAATTACGATTAAAAAAATACTGTTTTACCTATCATTCCCGAAAATATATTTCTGTTAGCAATCATAAAAATAATAATAAAATCTTTAATTTAATTATCTACACTTCAAATGGACATTTCAGTTAATTTGGACGACATTGTTACTCTTTTTTACAAGATAATATAAAGTCATTTTCTTCCACTTTCCAGGTGAAGTCCAATGCTGGATAGATCTGGGAACCCCTCGCAGGTGGCAGATCTGGATGTCTCTGGTATCCGTGATGATCTTCATCCTCCCTGCCCTGGCCATTGCCGCGTGTTACGCAGTCATCGTACTGACTATCTGGACTAAAAGCAAAGCAGTTGTTATGAGTCCACCTATCAACTCGAGAAGAACTAAAACTATGAGGAATGGTAAGTGATTTTTAAATTTAAATAATAGATGTCTGCCCAGATAAATTTGGGTCGCACTCTATGGGTCGCACTGCGATTGAGGATAAATACTTTGACATATCTACTATATGTTACTTAACATGTTTTGCATGTAATTGTTTAAGAGAGATAAGGCAAAGACCTACAAATAAAGGAAATATTTAAATAAAATAGTAATTAAAATTCTGAATATAACAAAAAATTTGAGAGCTCGATAATTGACAATATTTATATACGCTTTATTAAACAAATTATCAAATAGGTTCAAAAGGCTTACAAAAAATATTAAATAACAAAAATACTGTCACAAACAAATTAAATTAAATTATTACTGACAAAAAGCAAACGCTTCTTTTCCGCGTAAACGTAACAGGAAACAGACGATGTCCGCCTGTCACTAATGACCCTTCTTTAAATAAAATATTCCATCAGTATCCCGGGTGGAATTAAATTCCTGGTATAATGTATTTCCAGGGCATGTGGAGAGCGACCCGGATTCACGACGCGCTAGTTCCAGGGGACTGATTCCTAGAGCTAAGATCAAAAGTGTCAAGATGACCTTTGTTATAGTATTTGGTGAGTATTTAAGCTTTAGATTGTATTCACACTTATTCATACTAATATAAGAAGCTGAAGAGTTTGTTTCTTTGTTTGTTTACTCGAACGCGATAATCTCAGGAACTACTTGTTCGATTTGAAAAGTTCTTTCAGTGTTAGATAGCCAAATTTTCGATAAAGACAATAGACTATTGTTATTCCTGTAAAGAGGAAGAGAATTTAAAACACAGGCAAGTTGCTTAAAAAATACGTCCGTTAAGCCACAAAAATATTACGTGGATACGATTAAAAAAATATATAAATTGGGATTTTTTTAAACCTTCGTCAAGCATCTTTAAAATTATATTATACCAAGAGCAAGGAAATACTTTCGTAAATATAAATTGTACGACAGACGAAATGAAACATTTTACACTGTAGCATCCGAAATCATTATGTTTGATGATTTATATAACATTGAACTAGATAAACTAAAATAACGGCCGTCTTTATAACAAGAGATGAAAGATAGACATATATAATATTTTCTTTTTAATAGTACCGGCCATTGCAGTTTCTGTGATCTATTTTGAATAGGCTACAACTTCATGCTTCAAGGTCAACAACATAAATTCTTGTATAAATGTCTCTAACACATATTAACTTGCGACAATGAAAAATTTGACTATTCATTTAATTTTAATGACTATTAGATTATTGAAAAAAAAAATTGTAAAAAAATGTTGATTTGATAAAGAAATGTTGCAGAGGCATTGAGGAACTATGCATAAACTCGTCTTCACGACTCATGTCACGGGTTCAATTTCATCTCAGGGCATTTGTTTGTCTATTTGTTCTATATCTGAATGAAAATTTGCATTTGAAATAACCCTTTAATACAAGTGTAGCACATTTTAGAAGAATGTTGATTTTTAGGTTTCATTTTTATTTTTCAGTGTTCGTCCTATGCTGGTCTCCGTACATAGTGTTCGACTTATTGCAAGTGTATAACCATATACCACCGACGCAGAGCAACTTGGCCATCGCCACCCTCATACAGAGTCTTGCTCCGCTCAACTCAGCTGCAAACCCCTTGATATGCTGCATGTTCTCCCCTCACATTTACACAAGCTTAAGGTAAGTTATCGCTTAATTTTTTTTAACTGTGCTATCGTCTCGTTAAAGTATGTCGCCTCTAATCAATATTTGTTAACTAAATTATGTTAAAATTTCGCTTTAGGCGTAATTAATGTAAAGGTGTAAATATGCAATTAACTCTTTATGTACCTAATTCTAGATTAAATATGTCAATTCTTAGAAAAAATTGGGACTTCAATCCGAATTTATTACTACTATATTTTATCCAATAATATCAATAATTTATCAAATCATCAATTTAATATTAACATTTAATTTTTATTCGATATTGCTAAATACATAAAACGCCGTTGAACAATAATCAAAATTAATTCTTCTATTTGAATAACCTTAAGTATGTATTTATTGTTTTAGTTAATAAATTACATTTAATTAAGTTTAACAAAATATAAACAAACTCACGGAACCCTGAAATTTGCTATGCTAAGCGTATGAAATGCTTACCAATCTAACCAAAAAATAAAAATAAAAAATCATTTGATGATAAATTAATTTGTCAGTTACTCACATAAAGCTCCATAAAAAACATTTGACACATAATAAAGAGTTGCTGATTTGACGGCTGAATGTAAATATCATATTGAATATTGTAAATTATGATGATTCCAGACGAGTCCCGCCGTACAGGTGGCTCTGGTGGGGGCGGCGGCGCAAGCGCCTCGCGCGCGGCACCGTGCGCTCGCGGTCCGACTCCACCGCCAACTCTGACCTAATAAGCTCTACGCATGCGCGGCGATCTCATTCTGTTGCTACGGTGAACACTTTTACTTACATTTTATTACTCACCTCACAACTCAGTCACACGTTGGGCGCCACTGTAGCTTTGTACCATACGCATGCAAGCAAGTCAATGCTATTTTGCTCATAGAATAGTTAATAGACGGCTTATAGGAAATTGTAAAAATAACTTTAAAGGCAATATAGCAAAGCCCCATGTTGGGCGCCAGTTTGATTTTACCTTGCTTTTATTTTTCACACTGATACTCAAACACTTTCATATATCAGTGCTATTTTAAATAATGTGCTATGATTTAATCGTTTAATTGTAAAGCTTTGAGTAGTGCTTTGTAACTATTATAATATTATGCTTTTCGAATGGATGAACCATTGCATCGAATTTCGACCAATTGGATTTCGAACTAATCGATCGATTGATCTGATTAGTTCGAAATATATATTTATATAGCTATGTATACATACATATATATATACATACTAGTATAAAATACCTACATGCATATTTTTATACATACTCACACCTAAGCTCAAAACCAACAGCATATTCATGCCCACTTATTCTCTTTGCTAGAAATCACCCTCAACCACCACCTTGAAGTCAACACTGCCAATCACAAGCCCAGCCCTAAAATTGATTCTTTTACAGATCCTTAACCGCACCCGTAGCAGTAGCGTGTCCCGTCCGCAGACGGACCCTCGTCGCACTCAACTCCTCGTTTTAGCGACTACCCGCGACTGACAGCGAGCGCTGCACGAGCCTGCCCGTGACGTCATGCTCTAGCGCCAAGTACCGGCGTGTCACCGCGCCGCTGTCTCTTACAATAATAACAAGTGCAAATATATTGAACACTGACAAAAATTGTGTACCAATTTTTAACGGTTTTTTTTTAAATTGACACTTCTGTTTCATATAAGAAATTCGATTGTTTAAGGAATGATTGTTTGGAATAACTACGTCCGTTGTATAGTACTGGTTCTGATTGCAAAGGACTTATTAAAGGTATTATAAAGTCATAAAAATAATGTATATAAAATTCCCACGAAGTTTCGGAATAGGTACTTTATCTAAATGTTAATGAAATGTAAGTTCACATAAGTACGAAAATTACTAGTAGTTTGTGTTTATTTTTCCTAGAATTAAATAGTTATAACACAACACAATAATATTTTTCATGCAAAGGTCATTCTTATTTTGAAAGATGCAAAGAACTGAAATATATCTGTATTATTATAACTATATGCTAAAATAATTTTTTTGAGATGCTTGCTTTAAATCAGGCATTACTGATGAAGCAATACCTAGCCTCGTTTTTTTGTCAATCTGATTGCAAAAAAAAAACAGTTCGATTGATAAAAACAGTAATCTGCTCTTAAAATCTAATTATAATTTAAATTGTTTTGCACTGAAATTATTATGCGCAATTTATTTACTTTAGAAAAAGAAAACAATTTGTATTCTAGTCATCCAATTCTGATTAGAAATATGAAAGCTTACACTTTATTAAATCACTAAAGCCCGTTTTATGCTGTATTTAGAAAATGTATATAGATGTACAAAGTTTATGATAATCTATTAGAACGCTAGCTTTCCATCTTCTTCAGTCAAAGGTCATTTACCAAAGACTAGGTAAATAACTTATTATGAAAATTAGCTACGCCAAAGTAAATTCGTAAAAAATCTTGAATCGAAAATCCCACTTCTATCATTAGTGATGTAATAATAAAATAATATGTATTCTTAATTGTCATGAAAGAATGATCATGATAATATTTTCATAATTTCTGTAGATTGTGTGGAAGATAATTGAAGTCTGAAAATATGTAAAAAAAATCCTACCAGTTTATTTATATAAAAAATAAAATATAAAAATATATTATTATCTACAACCTGTAAGAGAGGCTATAATTTTAATTAGGATAAATATGTTACTATAATGTACAATTATTTTTGTACTGTTATTAGAATTGTATTATGTAAAAATATAATCAAAGAAAAAAATATATTAAATGTGTCGTATTCGTGACTTCACCTCTTTTTGTAATTTTCTTCAAATTATTAACCCTTTATTTTATAAGAAGAAAGAACTATAACGCTTTTAGCTGTAAAATTATAAAAGTCAGAGACAGCATAACTAGAGCATGCATAAAAGCAATGAAATATAATATGTACTAATAGCAAATGAAAATAAATAAGTCTATTCGTTTTTAAGTTTTAGGTAAGCAATTAAAAAGGTCAATAACCTTTATCTTCATAATCATAGAATCAAAAGCCAACTATCATATTCAGACGAATGAACAATAGAGTCACAGACAATTTACGGAACTTGATAAATTACAGTGACTGAGACTTAATTAGTTCAGAGTATTAAATTACGCTTTAACAATGTCCATGAAATTCGGCGCCATTTTAATTATTCACATAAAACACAAATCGATTAATTTGGCGTTGTATCACCTCAAACAAGTCTAAATGTGGTGAATAATAATAATAAATATCTTGGCACGTTTTCACAGCCAACAGCACATTTGCCAATCTGATTCCAAACTAAGCAGCTTGTGATTTGGTAATCAGCTATCTGAAATACATACAATTTTAAATACATACTTATACGAATATTTATATTGAGATATCAAACACAAAGACATGTTCATGTTTATCCTAAGGTGGGAGTCGAATCTACGACCAGCCGGCATGAAAATTTAAGTTACTAATTAATTATAGAGCCGCACATCTATTCTTATTCTTTCTAGCATGTCATTAAAATACCGACTTAGAAAAATGAGTTAAGTGGCTGGCAGTTTGTGACTCTGCCTTTTAAGATATTGTGAGTTCAATTCCCACCCAGGACAAACTTGACTGTTTGTTCTGTGTTTGGATGTCATCATCTCAAAAAGTTGTTAACAGTAAATCACAAGCTCTATTTAGCTTGAAATCACACTACATTTGAAATAATGTCCAAGGATATTTTTTTATTATCCAGAAGAATTAATTACATCTCGTACCTTTTTTCTGTAAAAGAAGCACGAACATCCAATAAGATACTGCAGTTGTAAATATGTATAAGCATTGGAATTGCATTCCAAATAGCATTAGCACTCTGTATAACTAAAGAAGATAGAAAGAGACAAAGAATAATACGCACCTTGTCTTGTTTTGTTTGGAATGCGGCAATTATATGCATAGATTTGCATATTTCACAGCTAACAACCTGTAACATTACAATAGTTACTTTATTGTTTCAACCAATTAAAAAAAAATATATTTATCATTTTAATTGAAGCTTTTACTCTCACGATAAAAAAATATAATAGGCCTTTTTAATGGACTAGAAGGAGTAAGCCTCAGTTGACCTTTACACCCTTACACGGTCTGTGTCGGTGAACATAGGCGGCTCTCAACTTAAGGTAAATAATGATATCATAGGCATGTCTTGTCTATAATGTTGGACAGGACAGGCCTATATATTTTTATAAATTATTGTAAAATGTAGGTAAATTAATTAAATGAAATTTTTTTTAATATCTAACGGTTTAGGTAGGATTCAAACTCACGTACCGGATAGCATCTAACCACAGCACCAGCCGCAAATAAACCGACCCGTATATCAAAAATGCCTCAATAAATTTCCAATTCCCTGATTCCCGATCTTACAATGAAATATTCTTCTATCATTCAATTTTACCATTCGAACCATATTCAATTCACGGGGTTTTATGTTTTTATTTTGTTTATTCACTCGGATAAGCTTAGCTCTTCACGAACCAACAATATTTGATTGAGAATAAAAAATGAATGTTGTCGGAAATGAAATGTGTGATAAAAAGGTCAGAAATACATTGACCTCTGACAGAATACATCTGTGTATTTATAAACTAGTGGCTCCCCGCGGTTTCACGTGCGTACCCGGAAGATCTTCCACTTTCTCGGGATAAAAAGTAACCTATGTCCTTTCACAGACTCTAGACAATCTGTGTACATAATTTCATTTAAACCGGTTCATTAGTTTTAGCGAGACAGACAGATGCAGTTACTTTCGCATTTATAATATTACGTAAAGATGTTATTCAGAATTTAGTATGTGAGCCTCTACATATAAAGAAAACTAGGCTAAGACTAAGGTTTTCCGCTTACTTTTACTTATTAACGCAACGGATTTTGATTCTATTTTTACTAATAGAATGAACGGTTAACAAGAAAGGTTTGTGGTTTTCTTTATTTAATTGTAGTAGAGCAAAGTTGAGATGGATCAAAGTTATAGTGAAAATGTCTAAATTAAAATCGCTCAACCTATATTTTAGTCTACAAAAAAAAACCACAAACATCGATTATTTTAAATATGGTACTTAATTTTCGGGATACAGTAGGTAACAACTTGTTGTCTCAACTCGTTTCATCCAGTCATGGTGCATTTGCCTGCAACAATAACTCAGAATACAGAAACTTAATGCTCCGTTCGCTCACTAACGACTTTGGTGCTTGAAAACTGCATTGTATTTTGTTTGATTTAGTATTTTCATATAATGACAAAGCGTTTCAGTCGTTTGTTGTGAAGCTTTAAAATTACATTCGCTTTTACCTGTGTTTCATGATTTTAATGAAATTTTAATCAAAGTTTATGCAATTCATTTATTTAACGTAATATAACTGAAAATATTTATGTTCGCTGGTGTCAGAAACGAGTATTTAAAATAATATAAGTATATAATGGAGCTGTTTATTTTTGTGTAAAATTGCGGAAGAACCAATACTTCGAAAGCAACAATTTAACCAAGTACAAACTCATCAAAATCGTTAAATCTGAAAATGACAATTTTATTTACCTACTATAATAATAAATAATTACTGTGGCAAAAGCCTGCATAAGCTCTAAATAAAGATGAACAAGTTATTGTAAAGATTTTTTTTGAATAACCCATTCAATAAATCCAAGGGAATTTAATAACAGCTGGAGGTCAACAACCTTTTTCGACCCTTCAAGATCTGATTTCATGTCCCAAACCTACCCTTTTGATCCTTCCGTTAACATATTTGTATACAAATACGGTTATTAAGTGGACAAAGAAGACCGGATGGGGATAGTCGGGAGATAAAGTCTCTTAAATTAATTCTTATAGAAATTAATCATAGCTTCAGTATGTATTATACAAACATATATAAATATTTAAAAAACGTATTGTACGTCACAATTTTTACTATGTATTTGAATGCGGCCATTTTAATAAACACAGATTTTTCGATGTGGATATTTTACAGTAACCACGACAAGTAAACAGTTTCTTCCCTTAATTATCATTTTTGGAGCTCAACATATAGGTAAGTATATAATTAGGTATATCTAACTCATATACACCAAGATGCTGAGACTCTGTGACTGATAGTATGTAGTATTGCTTATGCGTTGTCGAACCTGACACCTGTTCTTAAATCTCATGTAACTGCGTTTTCGAGACTCCTTCTACTAAAATAGGATTTATTTATTTATTTATTTATTTATTTATTAATTTATTTATTAATTTATTAATTTATTAATTTATTAATTTATTAATTTATTAATTTATTAATTTATTAATTTATTTATTTATTTATTTATTTATTTATTTATTTATTAATTTATTTATTTATTTATTTATTTATTTATTTATTTATTTATTTATTAATTTATTAATTTATTTATTTATTTATTTATTTATTTATTTATTTATTTATTTATTTATTTATTTATTTATTTATCTATTTATTTATCTATTTATTTATTTATTTATTTATTTATTTATTTATTTATTTATTTATTTATTTATTTATTTATTTATTTATTTATTTATTTATTTATTTATTTATTTATTTATTTATTTATTTATTTATTTATTTATTTATTTATTTATTTATTTATTTATTTATTTATTTATTTATTTATTTATTTATTTATTTATTTATTTATTTATTTATTTATTTATTTATTTATTTATTTATTTATTTATTTATTTATTTATTTATTTATTTATTTATTTATTTATTTATTTATTTATTTATTTATTTATTTATTTATTTATTTATTTATTTATTTATTTATTTATTTATTTATTTATTTATTTATTTATTTATTTATTTATTTATTTATTTATTTATTTATTTATTTATTTATTTATTTATTTATTTATTTATTTATTTATTTATTTATTTATTTATTTATTTATTTATTTATTTATTTATTTATTTATTTATTTATTTATTTATTTATTTATTTATTTATTTATTTATTTATTTATTTATTTATTTATTTATTTATTTATTTATTTATTTATTTATTTATTTATTTATTTATTTATTTATTTATTTATTTATTTATTTATTTATTTATTTATTTATTTATTTATTTATTTATTTATTTATTTATTTATTTATTTATTTATTTATTTATTTATTTATTTATTTATTTATTTATTTATTTATTTATTTATTTATTTATTTATTTATTTATTTATTTATTTATTTATTTATTTATTTATTTATTTATTTATTTATTTATTTATTTATTTATTTATTTATTTATTTATTTATTTATTTATTTATTTATTTATTTATTTATTTATTTATTTATTTATTTATTTATTTATTTATTTATTTATTTATTTATTTATTTATTTATTTATTTATTTATTTATTTATTTATTTATTTATTTATTTATTTATTTATTTATTTATTTATTTATTTATTTATTTATTTATTTATTTATTTATTTATTTATTTATTTATTTATTTATTTATTTATTTATTTATTTATTTATTTATTTATTTATTTATTTATTTATTTATTTATTTATTTATTTATTTATTTATTTATTTATTTATTTATTTATTTATTTATTTATTTATTTATTTATTTATTTATTTATTTATTTATTTATTTATTTATTTATTATTATGGGAAATCAACAGCGTTTAACAAAATATAAGTAATTTGTAGGTTAATAACAAATACAAAGCCAATGACAGATTTCCACGGGTATTACATATTGTGCTGTAGTCTATAATTAGAGCAAAGTGATTGGAGCTTGAGCGCTTGCAAAACAAATATTATTAAAATTACTAAAGTAATGGTACAATATATATGGATAAAAGAAAAACATCATAATATTTTAACTAAAATGTATTTTACAGCTATTTCTTCTAACTACCTAGTTAGCAGTAAATAGTCGTTCAAACAACAGAATGTCATAGCTTTGATGTTTATTATGTACATAAAGATGATTGCTTATTTCGTAAATCATTATGAAAGTAATTTCTTAAATCTCTTCCATTATTGCCTCAGGTATTTTATTGAATCGTAGAGGGAGCGTCGTAGCACATCGTAGCAGTATCGTAGTAATATTGTAGCACATATTTAGTCTGCTACGTAAAATATATAAGATGGCTGCATATATTTTTGTCTGTGATGAATGAGTGGTCATTTTTATTTAAGGCTTTACATCTCAAGTCTAGACTAGGCAGACTCGAGTTACTAATTAATTAGGCTTTATTTCGGCTCGGTCTATTTCATTTGTTAAAATATCACAGTGATATTTAAGTCTCTGTGCTTATCTTTATAAAACCTCATATTTTTGAAATAACTTGAGATCTTTATAATTCAAGAAACAAAAAATTTGATGTATATTAATTTCGTCTTAATGTTGGAATATCTAACATAATTATGGTCATTATCTTTATACACAGCCATTTGCTAATTGCGTACTTAATCATTTTAATTATTATTTGGTTAAATTTGCTCTCGTAAGATGACTTAATAGATTTCCAGTTATATTATTTATAAAATTTAGCTTACATCGAGAAAATTAAATGTAATATTGAAACCCATTTCTCAAGTACGTTGGAAGCGGATCGTACGAATCTAAATAATACATGAATCATGAGTGCTTGTGGACTGGAAAATTTGCATTTTGCTAACTTAATGGCTACATATGAAAATTTATGTAAAAATAGATATGCTCAGATTGTGGTAGCAACGATATATGACCCTTAACTTAAGTTGTCGTTGAAGGCAGAAGTTTAAGTGTGACTCAGAATCGGCAGTCACTCACATTCTTATAATTTAAAATTTTGAATTAAAAATGAATGTTTAAACAACCCCGAATCTCTTGGGAAAGTCATTTAAACGGCTGATCAGAATTTGATGAGAAAGTATATCGGTGAACCACCGCTAAAAATCCGCTTTCGAATAAAATAAACGCATCTTATGCGGTTCACACGTTTTCGACCTGCGATGCCAAAGATAAATACAATGACGACGTAAGTACAGAATGATAATTTCGATTACTAAGTATATATAACATCGGTAAATAATTATGACGAAAATTGCGATATCCAAACATTATAAAACCACTGTTGGTTGTAAGTTCAAGTTAAATTTTCTCTTAAAATCCACGCTTAATCAAACACAGCCCACACGTAATTCCCATGACAGCTAAGTGCTTACGAAATTAATTAAAAATTCTTATCTTAAACCGCAAGAGTGGAATCTCGCTACAAGCGCAAGTTAAGCGACACTCGGCCAAAGTTGAGAGGGCACTCAACTCTCGGGAATTCCAATCTAACTATACACCTACACTTACTCGTAGATTACCCAGACTTAGGTACCCCGTCTAAGATTGTGAAGTTTGGACTAACCTGAATATCTATTTTTAATTACTGATGTTAATAACTTACTGGTTATGTGGTGACCGAAAATTGTCTGTGCATAAAATTGTCTGTTTTGATCTAGCTGTAAAAACGTATAGATTTTAAAGTAATATATCTGCTAATTGGTACAAGTATCAGCTCTACCTTGGTTTGAATCAGATTAGCCGTATGAAAAAAGTTTTTTTTATGGCTTTATCATAGCCCTATCTTGCTTTTAAAGACTAAAATAAATATGAAAGTTCTTATTATTAGTTATTATTATTTCTTTTATTTGTATTTTATTTATTGTAAGTACAATTTAACATCTAAAACCACCAAAGACCCTATTAGAAGTAAATTCACAATAATTTCTCAACTTGCGTGCACTACAAATTTAGACACCAATCCAGTTTTAAAGATTCCACGATCGCACTCAATGCATTCGACGTCCTGAGTCCACGAAGTTTCTAACACACTTAGTTTATTACCTCCCCAACTTGAACTGTAACTCTAAATGTAATATAATAATATGTACGGACAGATGTAACGCCATTTTCAGTGACTGCGCTAAGAATAGCTTTATCTTTAGGAGCTGCAATCAAGATCTTGATTTGTTGCAACGAGATGCTTGTCTAGTTCCAGACGAACAAGTCGCATGTGTAGGAAGATATTTGCATAATGTATAATCAAATACAGCTATGTATTTCATTTGCATAATATTATATACTTGTGTCAGACTGCAGTTTCACCCGCTTTCCCAAAGGATTTTTAGTTTTTCCGGGATTAAATTCCAAAAATTCCATCTCTGTACTAAACTTCTAAGATATCTCATTAGCTGCTATTGCGAGAAAGAGTAACAAATATGTAAACATCCATCTGCCCGTATAAAGTTCACAATATATATATAATATCATTTATAGGATGTTGAAAAAAAATATATTACTTTTTAATGAATTGTTTGAGAAAGCTGATTTTACGACTGTCAGATTGCCCAAAATTAATATAATACAAACATTACCGGTTCAATATAATAGACCAATTTTCCTAGCATTAATAATACAGCTTGACTTAAGCCCCTAATCAGAGAGTTCAAGTCGAGGTGTTTTGGCATTTGACAGCGGGTCCACAACAAATTATTCTGTGTAGTGTTGATAGATTAAACTTTAAGTGTACAAAGCTTTGGTTTCCTGCTATATTAACTAATAGCCTATTTATAGGTGGCATAATTATGTAGGTATTTTTATACTGCTGAGTTTATTGCCGGCTCTTCTCCTTCCACCAACCTTCCGAACCGAGCGTTAGAGTCTGACTATTCATAAGTGCTTAGCATATTGGCCTATTTGAATAAAAATATTTTTTATTTGATTTGATATAGATACAAGCTTCTTTTAATATGGCAAGCTTTACTGATTTATTAACTATCATTATTAAAATATACCTGTAGGTATATAGTGTGCAAAGTCTTAGTCAGTATTTTTTTTAAGCAATTAACTTCACCTGCTTAACATTTAGCCCGTTTATAGAAAAGTTTATATTGTCAAAAGCTAATATTAACTTATTAATAATATTGGGTACTTGTTACTTTTTACCCCAATAAAGTTATAACCGAAATCTGCCCAGTCGTTTACGTGTGATAATGACCAAGGTAGATGATTCATTTTTATACATATAAATGTATAAGTAGTTAAGTTTGTAGCATCATAGCTAGAATGAATTCATAATATTCACAAATGTGTTTTTCAACTTTTGAACGCAAATCGTGTTTTATTACCCAATGAACCTCGTATAGGAAAATTGGTAATACCATGAAAAATATTGAGACCGGTTTCTTAATTTGGAGCCAGACAGTTTATGGTTAAATAGGATCCACAATTTAAAAGTAATATCTCGAGTAATAATATTTTTAAAAGGTTTAGGTAAAGGACAGCAAAGACTAGGTAAACAAGAATATAAAACTTATTTACCTTTTACCTGTTAAATAAATTTAGATCTGTAAATTACAGCTTTGAAATAAAAGAAAAAAACGGAATATTTAATTAAAATTTGGGGTTGGAAAATCATCAACCAAATAAAATTTCGTGGAAAAATAACCACAATGACCGATGCCGTATATAACTGTGAATTATTAATTAAAAACCTGTCTGTACATAATTAATTAGTTACTTAATATTTTGTATTACTCAAAAATGAGTCACAATTATATTTAAATATGAAATAATTAAATTTTGGATGGACATTAGATATATTTTATTCCGAGAATCTGAATATTAAAATCATACACCTAACCTAAATGATAAAAAAATCTAAATCACATACACAGAGGTTTCAATCAAAGTTTGAGCATTTTTCGACAAGAAAACCTGTAGACCAGATATTATTAAGACAAACAAATGCAAGCCACAAATCAAATATATTTTTTACTTTCACTTCAAATGGTAACGTCAATCAGAAGAAATCTATTTCATCACAGACCGTAGTTCCAGTAGATCTCCTGAATCAGTGTTGTGGTAGTAAGATCGAAGATACTGTTCGATCGTCACGTGAACCTTAGAGGATTGGTCTTATCGCTTTTATTGTTTTGTGTTTTCTATTCCACACTTGTACATCAGTGATTTGTCTCTTTTATAAAAGTTCCTATGAATTTTGGTGTTAAAACATATAATTGTGTGCAATGACTACGACCGAATGCTAGCACACCCAATAAAGATTTAGAAGCATATGCTTTTAAGAATATATTCAGTAATTATAATATCACAATTAATTGTAATTACCAACCATTATATTCAATTTTAAATTAACAGGAATAACAGTATTTTTAATGAATACTATTTTTTTAACATGCTAAACGCAACTCAATCTATATAGATACCTGACGAGATAAATACACAAGGTAGTTTTTGATCATAAAAATATGAGAATCGTCCACATACGTCAAAAGAATAAACACTTTGAGAAATTCAATATTTCGGTACTGAGTAAGGCCGTTTGAATGATTGAAAATAATGATGATATGTGATGAAAACCCTAATACTTATTTCGAACGATGCATATAAAGACCGTAAGAACAGAAAGTACAAGCAAGGCAATAATCATATCGTTAGCATTGCTATTAAATGTAACGATATTATTTCACATCAAGTGTTTTCATCTGAAAATTTACACTTTCATTGAATAATAGAACGAACGGTTCGTTTACTCCATTGACTGTAATTTATGATACGTTGGAAATCTTTAGTTAGTACATTCAACAATGTAAATTGCCGAATTGAAGTCATATTTATTTTGTTTTAAAACATTTTTGTACAACATATTATTACTTTTTAAAGGTAGTTGTAGTGCATTAGTATTTTGGTTATTGATCTGATTTTATGTTACAATATTTTTGTAGGTCTAACTTAACTTTTTCTTTTTATCTATCTTCTTCTATCTTTTTCTTTTTAAGTATCTTTAAAATTATAGAGTTGGAAGTAATTAGGTACAAAATGGTGGTTTGAATAAAATCTCTTTTCGACGGCATAATAATTTATACTTGGTTATGTTATTTCTTTATTACGTTTGGTAATTTTTTGACTTAAGTATACTTTCTTAATTAAATAATAAACTAGACTTATTACATAAATAATAAGATATTTTAACATCTTAAACAATGTTAGGAATAACGAATGAAATTTGTTACTAAAATTTTGAATTAATTTGAAACACCTCGCAATTCAAAACGCAATATTCCTCAAAATGCTAAACGTTTAAAGGTCAGGAGAAAGGAAATTATCCTCTCAAACATTTTGATATCATTTGTCGGACTCCCGGGAAATATTACTGAAGCTTTAGCGTTGGGGCTTGAATTATATAAAAGTTTCATACCTATTTTATAAATATAAATTGCTAGCATCCGTCCTTTGGTTTTCCCCGCGTTGTCGGGGGACCTTAAATTTTCCCAAGATAACGTAGCATATGTTCTATTCCAGAACATATTCTAACTTTTCTGATTCCTTCAGTCATTGTAGCGTGATAGACTAAAAAGTATCCATACATACATCCATTCTTACATATATTTGCATATAAAATATAAGTAGGATATGGGAGAATTACTTTTCTATCTATACTATGAAGTGATGAAGAAACGCATTCTTAAAAGTGTTCCGTTCCTTCTAGGGCAAAATAAATATTGCAATAAGTAATACTGAAACTTTATCACTGTTATATAAAACCAAAACTCTACTTTTTAACTTGACCGTAATAATTTCTAAGAGCATTCAATAACTATTATTTCAACGAACTTTTTACGACTTACAGACCCTAGGGTTGGAAAGTTATAAAATCCATTGGCAACTACTTTGGAAACCTACATTTATTAAGTTTAGAGCATGACGAACAGTAAAATCACAGCGGTTATGAAAACCATAACCATTTTATGATATACTAACATAGCCCCATGGTTTTCACCCACGTTTTTAAAGAACTTCAATTTTACCGGGATAAAAAGTAGGTATTCATTATCATTGTATATCGAAACGGTAGTTGAATAGAGAGTAATAAAAATACTTGGGTCCAAATCACTCATTTATTATATCTACTAATTTATTTATATATGTACATTAGGTGAGAACGTAACCATAGTTCGCTTATTTTGGTCACAACGCCATCTATCGGTAAAAATTGGTAATATAACATCTAAATAATCATAGTAACAAACGTCCATAGAAATTCACATTTCAAATATTGGTATCATTATATTTTTCAATGATTTTAGTTTTTTCGATAATGTAGGTAGCATGCATAAAAAAAATCATGATTCTTTTTTTTTCTCTCACTATATACTATACAAATTAGGTATTAAATTTCCCAAAATATCCACATTACAAATGGGTAGACATGTCAAGTCAAGGTCATCACTGTCATCTTGGAAACCGTAAAAAGTTCGTCGAACGAAATTTCCCTGTATCGCCGACCTTCGAGAGGGTCCCGACCTTGTTCTAAAGCGTTACGAGCGACGAGCTGAACCCAATTTTACACTCATTGCGAAACTATGCTAGGATTTTACAAGATATTTTGTGATGGAATGCATGGAGAACTGTAGGTTATATTGCCAAATGAAAAAGGCTTAACTGCAGATTAAGTTAGAAGTTATCTTAGTTGCTGTTTGTATATAAAAAAAGTGTACCTACCTATCATGCTATTTGTAGTAAATATAACTTAAGAAAAAACATTAAAATTTTAATTCATATCGATATTGCACTCTACTTGACTACCACTACTACTAACTACTACTACTGCTTTCTACTTGACTACCACTACTACTAACTCTGTGGTAAAAAAACACTGCCCTCAATTCACTTTAGGTAATGACTATGGTGATGCAAAATTACTATATAAACTTTCGTTAGAGGCAGTGGCAAATATCTTTGTCTTTGTCTTGCAGTGTAATGTAGACTTTACTGTTAAGATATCCGGGCCAGCTCGGGGCGATGGCGCTATTACAATATTGTCCACTATGCAGCGCGGGCACTCTGATAGTGTCCTTTGTCCTTTTGTTCTCGCTATTCTGGTTTATTTTAAACCTTATACAAATGATTTCTGAGGAAAATTGTTACATGGTTTTCAGTTTGTAGTTAATTTTACATTTTAGGTCTTAAAATATCTGGACTATTTTGTAAAATGGTGACAAAATTGGAAACCCCAAACACTTTTATTGCCATTTTCATGCATGAGACTGTAAGGAAGTGGAACAAACAAAGAATTTCAACACTTAATGGTCGTTTGAAAACGTTAGAAACTTGCAGCTACTGGTCACGTTCCAAAAGTTTATTTCAATAAATTTAACATTTGAAACCATATTTATGGTGCTACGGAGAAACAAATTTAAGTTTGGCTATAATTTAAGTGCTTAGGGTCATGCATTTAAAAAGTTATATTATACACACTTGCTTTTGTGTTATTTGAAGATGTAGTCCCAACATTAACTAAGATAAAGCTCAAGTATGCCTGGGGCATACAAACCTTTAAGCGAGAGTAATTTAGCCCGGCTTTTCCTCAGCTCAAATTACTCATGCTTTAAATACAGACACATAAGCAGAGAAAATCTCGAAATAAATGTGTCAAAGAAATAAGAAGATTTCTAGTAACAGAAATGAAATCAACAAGTTTATATCGACGTCTATGACTTGTAACAAAATAAAACAATTCAAACTTAGGTGTATTAATTTAGTTATGATTTGCAAACAGATAACAAAGTTTCTTGTGTTAGAGAATTGTTCTAGGTCCTTGTAGACAATAACTTAGTGACCTTCACATTTTGATTTTCTTGTACATACTTTGGAGTTAAGATATTACGTAAAAATGTGTGAAGGACAATTTAAGTGTTTGATCAAAATGATTTTTGATGAGACAAAAAAATATCAACTTTCTTATTTTTATTTAAAACAAATAACCAGAATCTAAAGATGTATCTTAAATGTCATCGAAATATTAACCATGATATGACAAATTCACTTGTATTTCAAACATTAAATATGATTAAAGACATAATTTATAAATAAATAAAGTTATCATCGCTAGCCAAAAATTTTAAAGCTGCTTCTTGTAATTTCAACTTGCATTATTTTAATACCTAGATGGTTCAGATAACAGGCAGTAGCACAAATAAGTTTTTGTATCTATGCTCTATATTTCCAAGATGGATATGTGATGGCTATCGGCACGACCAATTTATTTATGAACGCCGATAAATAAGGATTGTTATTGTTAATGTTGCTGAATTCTGGAGATTTTTTCTAAAGATCCCGTTATTATTGGAAACATGCCAGAATTGGTGCGTTCCGGATTTGTATCGATAGGTCACAGAAAAGCAATGTTTTCGTGTTTATGTTCTACATGCTGTGAGTTATGGATGATTAGTAACACATAAAAATCTACATACTTGAACGATCTAAAAATATATTGCTAGTGTTTGTATGTAAATTGTAAATATGTATATGAGTATCTATTTAAAAGTAGTATATGGGCTATCTATCGGTGAAGGAAAACATCGTGAGGAAACCTGCATGCCCGAGATGTCACAATCAAAGGCATGTGAAGTCCGCCAATACGCACTAGGCCCGCGTGGTGGACTATGGCCTAAGCCCCCTTTGATGTTAGGGGAGGCTCGAGCTCCTCGGTGGAGACGTGTATGAGCTGATGATGATGATGATGATGATGATATGAGCTATCTGGTTACCACAGTACAAGCTGTACTTGTTTGGAATTACATTTGACTTGAGTCAAAATGTTCGAGGATATTAAAGAAAAGTTTTGTAAACTTAATGAAATGGTAACGGTTTTACTGTTAAAAAAATATGCCTTTACAAGACTTACTGATTGTTAATTAGGAAGGTATAATCAAACATAAATCCGCAGTTTGACAGGTTACATTTAATGAGAAAAGCCACTAAACTAACATATTATTGCTAAACTACATATACGATGAACTGCCAGATGATTTTAAAATTGCACCCCATTTTATAACATTAGAAAGTATTAAAGACAAGCCAATAAATAAACTACCTTCAAGAAAACGTAGCAATTTTCTAAGTAACATAAAATTTTCATGGTACCATAATTTCAAACTGTACTAATAGAGCTAACCTAATCTTTTGTCTGCATCTATTGTACGTGAAATGTTCCTCGGTTGCCAGTTGAATATTTGCCAGAATATCATCCACGGATTTCACTTCCGATGTATACGGCCTTATTTCAACCAATTTCGAGGACTTTGTGGATTTCTATACAGTTGTATGAGCTTTCAGTTACGTGTGAGCGATAAGTTATGAGGTTAAACATAGTGATACTTTATTTAGTCATTGGTTAGCTGTTTAAATAATAAATCGCAGATAAGTAAATGATACTTTTTGTTTTGACGTATGTAATTCTGTTATTAATAATGACTTTATGTGATTATAAAAGTGCCAAAATTCATGTAATTAATACAAATATTTATTACACATTATTAAACATTATTGTTCATGTATGTGTGTAACGAATAAACTCAAAAACAACTAAGCCGATTTCAAAAAATTTCAAGATATTCTAAGAATCTCCAATAACCGGCCTAATCTCAATTTACATGAACATAGACAGATCTGGGTATCAATTCCAATCCTATTACGTTTAATCCTGCGATGGAGGGACTTGATTGATTTTATTATCACCCGGTTCATGTAGATAGGTATTGTAAACAATGTCCGCTTCACTGGTTATTGATAAGGTGTATGTGTGTATACAGAGGTTGAATACGTTTATATGGCGTTATATAAACCGGCTAAATTGAATTATGCTTTGATTGAATAAAGTACATGGAATTTCAATGGGTTAAATTTTGAGTTTATATTTTTTTACTTAGGTATCTGTGGTAGACGCTCCTGGTGGCACAATTTGCTTTTTGTATGTGTTATTCGCGTATTTAATACTTGTTTAAACCATTTATTGGTTTTACTTAAAATAATAATACATTAACATTATACTGTCCCTGTACTCGATCTTTTAGCCCGCGCAGAGTGACTTTTAATACCTAGGTAGGTACGTATCATATGTAGGCACGAACCGACACTTTAGTTTTTGTTATGTGCATATATTTTGATCAACATGTATATTATCGGGTCCACTTATAATGCATGTAAAGGTTTATGCTGCACCTAAATGTCGTGCGTCATACATTGTCACTAACATCAAAAATGACTTAAAAGTCTAGACTCATAAATTTTAATGGCTCACACTTTAAGATCACCACAACAAGTAGGTCATTAACCCGTAACTTGTAAAACGCGTGCATCGTTAAAACATCGGGACATCGTCTTCACGTCGGCGTGACAAAGGAAAACTCTTAAAGGGCAGTTTCCTCCCCCCTTAGTCCCCTACGCACGCACTCATCCCTTCTCGAGGCGACGCTATGAAGCAGCCATTTTTATCATCGCGGACGTGTGTCAAAGGATATGGTGACTAGGTATGACAGGGACTTAAGCAAATACTCACTTAGACATTAATTAACAGTCCTTAACAGTCAGTCTCGTTACTTTAAAACTCTATAGGCTTCCTAAATATATACTTAACAAACGCTTCCGTCTAGTAAAAGTTTATGCAGTCACTTTATAGATCCATCGTTTTACATTATTTAAATAAAATCATATAGCCGAGTTTATCTTTATATATAAAAATGAATTGCTGTTCGTTAGTCTCACAAAAAGTCGAAAACGGTTGAACTGATTTATCTTTCCTTGGTTTTCAAATGTTCGTGTGGGTCCAGGGAAGGTTTAAAAGGTGAGAAAAATGGAATACTTGCCGGGAAAGTAGTTTCTGAGATTAGCGGTTCAAGCAAACAAAGAAACTCTACCGCTTTATGATATTAGTATTGAAGTATAGATTGGGGCAGTACGAAGTCTGCCGGGTCAACTAGTACTTAATAAATATAGTTGATGATCCTAAATTAATACATTCTAAAAATACAAAATGTCGGAGTTTTATTAAGAAACACCAACACCTCTAAACTTACACACTTTTTATACAAATATTTTTTGTCTGCAAATAGAAAATCAGCACTAAGTATAATATTAATATATTTAAAATTTACCTCAGTTCAAACATACAGTAGAGTACTGTAATAGCCGTGAGATTCACGTCTGCGGGGTCACGATAACGGAAGGCTGACCGGGTCATGTGGGCCATCGATATTATTATAACCACTATCATTTGAGGCCGATAGTGTCATCCGAGCTCCTTCGTGCCCTTGTTTTCACTTGTAACTAACAATTTCAGGATATTCACTGCTGAGTTATAGAGTACAATTTTGTTATTTACTGATCAATTTGGAATTGGAAGAAATTTTAGCGGTTGTTTTTATGATGAACATACATACTTAGTAAACGAGTATTATGTACATTACATGAGATTTAAAAACTTGTTTGAAAACGCAAAGGTGATTTCTTTTAGTTGCTAAAAATATTTTTTTTATATTTCTAGCAACTAGCAGGTTTAGACCTATTTATCTGCTTATCCTACTAATATTATAAATGCGAAAGTGTGTAAGGATATCGGTAAGCGTCTTTGTTACTATTTCTTCCGATAACGGGTAAAGGGATTTAAATTAAATTTGGCACAGTGTTAGAGTATTTTTTTAATAATATATAGGCAAATTTTTATTCTGGGAAAATTAAAGATTCCCGGGTTCGTGGGCAAAACCGTAGGCAGCTAGGAAAAGTATGTAAAAAGATATTTAAAGAGTAGGTACGGTAGGAAATAGTCTTCAAAATAGAATAAATGTGATTTAATAATAATCTTATGCAAAAACAACAAGTACTTTAAATAAAAAGAAAATGTTTTCCTTGATTAACGTTATTCAGTCCTTATGTAGATGGCGGCACTTACGAAGGTAAATCTGCCAAAACAGAAGGCAACTTCATTTGCATTGCTTTCCATGTAATGATATTACGCGAAAGAAATATATTGTATCTGTCATAAAAGGCCACATAAAAACACTTCGGGTTCATATTTAATTTATTTTTGTTAGAATAAAGGATAGGTATTTATTTATTTTATTATGAGAAGTTTGTGTTTATTCAACAGTTCAATCAGTAGATATATTTTATTAGAAATGAAATTAAATGACATAAATTTATTAATTCAACTAGGCCTTCACAGGCACTTATGAAACGTCGACTCTATGCTCGGTTCGGAAGGTTGCTTTTATGCTGTTTTAACAAGTCCCAGGATTTGACAAACAATAAAAAAACCTAAACCTAAAAGCTAGATAAATAAATAGATAAATGAAGTAACTTAAATTTACGTAACGTAATAACGTAACTTTTTAAATTACAAGAGAAAAAACATATATAATTCAAAAAAATAAGAATACAATTAAACACGTAAGTAAGGGCCACTCTCCTCACATATCACCGACAAATTTATCAGGCCCTAACATCCGGTGAATATTTATTATTATCAATCAATACAAAAAATTTTGCTCAATTCGGGTACCAAATCCACTCCCAACTCAAGTTTTTAGTCACATGACCTCAGAGGTGATATAGGCTATCTATAACTGACAGTTTCACAGCATAATATTTACATAGGGTTTTCTTGTTTAAAATAAAATACAACCTATAAAGCTAGAAAGGATATTGGAAATTCTTTTGAGAATAATTTGTTTGAAATATCCATTACATACATTTAACTTTTCTAAGCAAAGTATCAAACAAAAAGGACTTCTCACAATATCGACGTTTTCGCCTCAATCAAGCTTTAATGTGAAAACTTTTTGTCGTGAAGAATTTTAATAAAAAAACTTTTCCTTTCATTTGAACAAAGATTGTTTTCGTCTCATACGCACGTAATTATAGACATCCAACGATTTTATTTTCAATATTCGCTGAGAATACAAGTGGTTGCCGAAGGTAAGGTTCTTGTATGGAAGAAAATGTTATTTCCGGCCCCTTCAACCGAGAAAGGAGGCTTATTACATTTTCACTGAATGAATGTTAGTATTTTCCTCGAAAAGGTTCGTTTTATAAAATTATCTCGATGTGTTGGCACGATTGGCCGCAAATTGAATGATTGTGTCATTATATTTGAATGGATTTAGGAAAAACTAAGGCATTCGATCTCTCTTGACAGTTAGTTAGGGCTTGGAGCTAGTACGCACTGATAACGCGGACAAAAATTTGTTTAGGGACTTTGGGAATACCCACGCACATCAAAGAATATATAACGATTGACAAAATAAATAGAGCTACTTTTTATTATGTTTAGTATATTGTTTGAACGAAATATCTATCACATAGCTATCTGAACATATGAACTATCTAGACTTTACGTGCCTTTGAATGTGATATCTTGGGCATGGGCTGAAAGCTAGTGGTGTAAATCTGTATGTAAGTACAACTCAGAAGTATAGACCAGAGATTTAAAGCTGCACGTTCACGATCGGCCATCAGTGCGTTCACAATGAGTCACCACGGGGCGCTATTAGGTTTTGGTTCCTTACCATAATTTTATTCACGAAACAATCTCCTTTAGCATTTTAGCTTACGACATTACCAAATACGTTTTTCATCTAGATCAAGTGTATGCGTGGAATATTAATATAAATTCAGATATGATGCCAAGTGAACTTTACAAAGGAAACTGTGCTAACTATAACTGAATACGTCGAAGTTTTATTGCTAAAGTTTCCGAATTGATAGTGCGGACAGGCTATGAGCAATTTTTTGGGTCTTATCCAAGTGTACGTAACGGGTCGTCAGGGGCTGTGGCTCTGCGTAGGACGATAATAATACGGTATTGTATGAAGTTCCTTTTATTTATGCATACGATAATAATCCATGGATTTAGGTTTAATATTTTGTATAAACTACAGCTATTATAAAATCTGTGTGAAAAATCTCCTATCGAAAATCAGATGAAACAAAATGTTGCGTACTATATACGTATTAGGTATAAACCTAACATACAAAATTTAAGATAGGTACATGGGAATTGATACGTAAAAAGATATCATATAGATCCCTAAATAAAAACCAGACTCTAATCAGTTTAAATAAAGTAAGTACCTAAAAATAATTTTCCATCTAAATATGAATACTTTCATTCAATAATAATCGTCTGCGAAGTTTGTATAACTTTTATCACTCAAAGAAATAAACTTTATTCGAGGTAATGTAAATTGATTCCTAAATCTAAGACAAATTCTTTTTTAATTGTTGTACTTATCTTGAATGGCAAACGTATTGTTGCCGACCAAATTACAAACGGGATTTAAAAAGCTTGGCTTCTTTCCAATGCGATTAAATCCGCAAAAAAAACTGAGTCTTCTCAGTAAATGAAGAGGGACTTGTCTTCTTAATTATATTTTACTTGTAAAAGTTCGCTGTTTTATTTTTATTTCGGTTCGGATATTGTGTTTCTTAATTTAATCAGTGTCTTACAATTCAATAGTGCGTAAAAGCAAGAAATATTTTATTTATTCGTGTTTAAGTCTCAAATTTACAGCCTTAACAAGTCATATTAGTATTCGTTCTAAAATTACAGGTACATATTTTCCTAAGTGAGACTCTATCCTGGTGTTTACTAGCTCCCATAAACTACGTTAGCCTCTTACCATTTGCTTAAACATGTACTTGGTTGTCTAAAACATGCATAGTTACATTAAAATATCTTCAAATAATGGAAGCTCAGTAGATGTTATCACAAAAAAAATTAAGCTTTTCTCAACACAAAATTTATGTCATAAATAAATAACTAACCACCTCATAATGATGAACATTATCCACACTATATTACCTAAGACATTTCCTCGTACTTAATTGTAGGAAACGGTCGAAAAAATTTATTGAGTCGTAACTGTTGTTGGTTGTAATAAATCGTCAAAGTTCATCGCACTGCGAGTTATAGAAGATTTTACGATATTTACTTTAGCGGTCTTTGTTAATTTGTAAATTAGTTAAGTAATGTATATATTCAGTGGTTGCAAACATATGTGTATTTTAATATCAATTATTTAATATACTATGTAAATTGTATGAAAAAGTTTTGTTAGTGTTTATTAAGTAAGAAACTCATAAATAAAGGGCTTTATAAGATCTATGTCATTTTTTGAAAGTTATTGAAACCAAATAAGCTACAAAAACTTAACTCTTATACTTTGATAAATACATTAGATAGTCGTACCTACAGATCATCATATTTCCAATATTATGGCCACTTTTCCAACTAATATAAATATGAAAAAAGTTTGTTTGTTTGTCCTTCCCCAATGTTGTAATGGATCATCGGAATGACATATTTTTGGGCGTAAGGGCTTCATTAATTATAATCTCGTCAGCAAAGTAGCAGGCAGAAGTTAGTTTGTAGATAAAATCAATGGGTTTTGACGTGACAACGTCTTATAAATTGGTTTGCCGGGTGACACTTCAAGAAACTGCGTTACGCTCCGCTCACGTTACGTGACGTTATGTTTTAAATTGTTACTATTATTTCATCCTTCTTCCTACTATACGAATGAATATTCACATTAAAATTATTTTACCACTCAAAGTCGTTGTCACGTAAAACTTTCGCCCGTATACCGACTTTACAGGCAACCAATTTTTATTAAAGTTCCCGTAGCAAGTTAATGCAAATTGCATTTCCGGTATTTAGGTCCCCCACAACATAACAAAGGCGTCAGCTTGCTAGAGCAATGTAGTGCGAGTAGAGCATCTTGGCAGTTGGTAATAAGCAAAAGCTTAATTATTTAAATAATTGCAATATGTTACGTTTATTTGAGTTTATAAAAAGTTGGTTATTACAGTAACTTCTAACACTGTATTATGTATATTTTGAATTTACAGTGTATTACATTTTTTATGTAAAAATCGTTCAGAATTCAAACATTCAGATTAATGGTAATTTAATGTTGTGTGACACAAAACTTAACTTTATGTAACTTATTCTAATTTGGAATTATGTTGAATGTAATAATTCTGTAGAAAAAGAATAATATAAAGTATGAGTGCCACGAGATACATCTCGATGTTTACGGCTCCGGCGTATAGTGTAATTACGCGGCGCAAGTGTGAAGTGCCATTCCGGGACACTGCATGTGTGTGCGGAAACCAGAAGAAAACACGTCTGTTGGTAATTGTTTTACAATTAATGTTTTTCTCTACAAAGAGGTTAGTTTTAGTTACAAAAAGGAAAATGAGTTAGAATGCCTTAACGGTTTAGACTATCACGTAAAGCAAAATTCTATAGATAATGAGGATTGTTACCCAAATTTTTAATGGAATTGGATTACCTAAATTTTAAAGCAACTCTATCAGAATGCCGAACACGAAACGTGCGGTTATTATCCACAATTATTTTAATTGATTGATACATCAATATTATTAAAGCAATGCGGAAAGAAACAGATCGACACCAGCTATTTATACTACGCTAACTCGAAATTTGGCAAAAACGTTTTTTTGTGCCAAGCTTCTTAGAATTAGGTTTTTTATATGTAAAAAAAAAATTGTGAAGAAATATACAAAAATAACGAAGTTACAAATTTTATAAAACGCTAAGTGCAGGTACTTTTTGAAATCACTCGATTTAAACCACGCCAACTAGTGTTAGCGGAGTGTCCACGGGGAGGGGGCGCATAGATTATATTATGTATTACAAAGTATTTAAATATATATTATAGTAATACGCTACGTATTTCTTAAATTTAAGCGCTTTTATAAAAGTCCGTGTATACTACCCAAACACTAGTTAGCGTAGTTTAGAACGATCAGGCATATTTGTTCATTTGTAGAATGCGCTACTTAGCGACTTTTACTAGCTAAATACTTATGTCAAAATACAATTATATTTATTCGTTTTCGACGGTAATTTCACCATTCATATTTTTAATGTATCGGCATGTTGTTATGATAATAAAAAACATAATTTTAATACAATATTTTATCCTTTTTTGTGGAATCGTAGCCAAATAAATTACCAGCTGAAGTTAATAATCCTGAGTTCGGGATTTTTATGAGCACGTTATGTCTGATGAGATAATTTTAAAATAATAATTATTATATACCTATCCAGTTCAGTCAATTACGAAAATTATGTGCAGACCTACAAGATACAAACTTAAACGACTTGGGGGCTCTGTATACTCCACTTAATATTTATTTACCAAATGTATTGACTTCGGTCCAAAAGCCTTCTCTGTTGATATTAAGTCCAAGAAGCATCGACATTTTGTCGTATCTGATGATCCTTCTGACAGCACAGCTAATATAGTTCCTTATCTTCAAACGGTGTAGCCGAGTTCTTACCAAAAACCAAAAATACAACAATCCCACATCAAATCGGTGCGTCTGCCCAGGAAAGTCTTTCAGGTTTGCACATGAATGACAGCCCCTGTAGTAATACAGATTTAGTAACGGCAATATCCACCCCCAGTTATTTTAAAACTTTCCCCTGTTTTCAATGATAGTTTCTATTCTGCGGTATCAAACTAGTAAATGCCATCGTTCTAAAAAGGCTGATGTCGGTCTCTAACATCTTAAGCTCGAAGATGAGTATATAAGCCCCCGCTTATATACTGTGATTACCGAACGGCTAAAAAGGCTGCTTGTTTGCTATGCTGCCAGTTGCTTAAACAATATATTTGACAAATTAACATCTTATGGAGTTCACAAAGTCAACCTATAAATCAGATAACTGCGTGAGGGATGAAACAGTAACCATATCGTTTACTATATTATAAAGATACTTATTATCCGCTCATTTCTTTCAAATGAAGATAGAGAAGATGAAGAAGGAACTATTTTATGGAAAAAGACATATGGCTTTAATAGAAAATACTGCAAGAGACAGAGAAGTGTATTCTCCAGTTGAATGGTATACACCAGTGCGATAGGGAATGGAACTCCTTTATTTTGATTCTTGAAACAATATTAGATTAATTTTTATTAATGACAAAATTATCTAGAACAAAGTTAATTAAAATAGTTTATAGTGGTAACTACGGCTTGTTGGAAAATAAGTATCGTTTATCTTTTGATTGATAACGTAAGCAAACATGTACCTAGTATATTTTAAAAATACTAGATTATCCCACTTTTAGAGCTTATTCCCGAAAAAGACACGAAACTTGGTTAAATCAATCCAGCAAAATACAAAAACCTTAAATATTATTGTAATAACAATATTATTCCGGGAATGTATTATCGTTATTGTTATCTATTTTATTTAAGGCCTGGGTCTATGGGTATCCCACTGCAGGGCAAATGCCTCCCATCTTGCTTTCCTCATAAATATTATTATTTTACTAACTGAACATAATGAGGAGAGTTCATTTTCTTTTAAGAATAACAATATTAAGTACTTTATTGATTTAAATAATTATAAGGTACAAAATCGAACTGTGATTGATCTGATCTTCAATTAATCATAAGTAAGCACTTAATTGATATTTAATTAACTGTTGATTTCTTACTAGTTTTATACGTTATTAGTTTAAATTATGTATCAAAATTACAGAATATAATATTATCTGATCTATTCTATCTAGAATCTATAAAAAATAATATAATTTTTAGCTCCACGGAAAGATAAATGAGGCGTTAACTTGTGGCACAGGTCGATGTATAGTACGCTATGTATAATTTAGCGGCTTTTAACACGATATCCGCCAGAGACGTATATACGGGTTAACAAAAAGCTAACTTTAATAACTAGTTATTTAGCCAGTGAATTTATAATAATATATTTTACGGATATATATATTACCCTAAGGTTACAAATAATGCATGATTTATTTAAAAATTATCATCGCAACACAATAAAAATAACACATCTTTATCACTATGACATCCCGTAATACACAACGCTAACGTAAGATAGACGTGTGTAACTTGTAAAATTAATTTGAAGAATTACGTCTATATTCGGCTAACTAGCGCTAAATCGAAAAATATAAATAATTATGGAAAAATAAATATGAGATATTATAAAGAAAAAAATAACCATGAAGGGTTCCAAATTTCAAATGAATATCTTAATTAATGTAAAAGTTATCACGTTTTTCCCTTTATAAGCCTCTCCTGTAAAGTACACATTTCGGACTTAGCGTAGTATAAATAGCTGGTGTCGAGATACTGTGTGATTATACAACTTTGATTTGAAACAATTTACCTTGGAAATGGAACTTTTTTCTCACTTCCGAAGATGCGAAGGGTAGAAATTGGAAGTGCGTTTGACAGGTAAATTTTCGTTCGAACCCTCAGTGAAACGGTGAGGATGAGGTATCTCTTAACTTGACACGTTTATGGAGGATTCAGAGCCTGTCAATGTGACACACCGGCCAAGGTTGAAACAAAAAGCGGTTATTTTTATACGGCAATACTTTTATCTTTATTTATTTAGTACATAATGTGCAGCATAAAAAATATACTAAGCTGTTCATACTTTATCATGTAGTCTATTTACTAATAGGTATAATTTAAAGAAGGTTTATCGATTCGATGAAAATAAAAACATAGGTACATGCGTACACAAATGAATGGGATTGCGTATGGTCTATTCACAGGGGACGACGACGAGGCTTGCCCTGAAGATTTCAACTTTCAAGACCTAAAAATGACTCTATTAGAATAAAATGTTAACACCGATTCGCAAGTCAACATGCAACTGAAAAGAATCACCAAGGAAATCCATAAAGTTTAAATATTTTGTCTAACTGGCTGAAAATGTTTTTACATCAATTATATAAAATTTTTATTCATACAAAACACTGTGAAATCCACATACGAAAACCTAATATAAGAGTTATTTTATTTATCAATTCACCGTGACGCAGTTTCCGAAGATTCGTAACCTTACTTAGTTGTTTGGTATCCTTAACCTTGTTCGCCCTTGACTGATAATCAATTCCGTCCCTGGATACGCCAACAGGTTTAACGGCTGGCTTTATTGCCCCGGATCGACCCGGATGAGGAAATCCCCAAGTTACCAGGAAACGCGATACCGCAAACATGTTTTCAATAAATAAAATCGCATTTTCTTTTCGTTTCGATGGTTTTTGTATCATAAGATTATGTTGTTTCATTGCTTTTCTAAGCACATTGATATCGGCTTTAGCAATTTAAATGTTCAAAGATACGACAGGTTTTTTCCTAAGACTTTTGTACCGTAAATTCTGTTATTTGATGGTTTTCGTTAAATCAAGCGTGAAATGAGAATTTAATTTCATATAAGTGTGTTGCAAGTTACCAAATGAAAATATACCGAAGGTCTTACTTACATTATTTATATAGGAAATGCTATCATCAACCGAACTATCGCAACACTTTATGTTCTTCACAGATTTTATTAGGTATAATTATGTCAACGTCAAATAAACCAGTTCCATCGAATAATTTTAAGCAATGATTAGTAAGTTAGGCATGTAACGTGTGGTACTTGGTAAGCAAAGTCTACACCATAAAAAAACTAGACCTTAAAAGTGTATCGTATTTATGTCATCACACGGTTGACGGAGGATAACAGGAAAATAAATAACTCTATCGTTGTTTATCACTAAAGAAGCAGAAGGCGTGAATTTGAGCAAATAAATAAGGACTTTTTATGACAACCGTGACACTGCAAAAGGGCAGATAAAGGTTGATCGATGAGTTTCGAAATTGATAGTACAATTAGTATTGAAATTGCAATCGCAGTATTGTATGAAATTGTCTAGCTTTTTAGCACCCTTAAGGGTGTGTTATTATTATTATTATGTTTAGTGAACTAATTTCTAGATCACTAAACATCATTTTAACTTTAGGGATAAGAAGGTAAGTTACTAAGGGATTATCTGTCTTGTAAAATAAAAATAAAATAAGTAGGTATATTTCTACGAAAAAAATTATAGAGATTTTAACTGTTGCCATGCCTGTTACCATTTTTATTGAAATGACAGGAAAATCGTGTATAATGCCGCCACGGATCCAAAACACGTTCATAATTGAAATTTGGAGAGAATTCCAAAAATTCCCACATCTAACGAACCGTGTCTGGAAATGTAGGTATAATTATTATATTTCATACTGAATTAATATCTGTATAAAATATTATGAATAGATTAGTTACACTTACTACTTGTATTTGACAAAAGTTCAATCACCTAAAATTGTTTAATTTTAAATCAAAAGTAAAAAATATAAAAAATCTTTTTCTATACTTAGTTTGATTTAAGCCATTTTTCTATACAATAATATTTGAACAAAGGCAACGTAAACAACAAGATTTCGAGCAAATATTGGAGGTCTGTCTGAGAATGCTATAGGAATTTAATCAGAGGTAATATCAGACATAAGGAAACTTAGCTGTAAATTATAGAAAACAGACAGAAAGGTATGTGTATACCTACATATACATATTGTTTGTTTTTTTAATCGATATACTAGTATGAGTAAACAAGGGTTTTTTCCACTGGTAGGTAGAACAGAAGTGCCTGTAAAATCTCATCAGCTATTCACGTGCAAACATTATAAGGTATAATAATAATGAATCCTCATAATTTATTTATAATTAACGGAGCTCGTTTTTCGATGCATTCCAGATTTTTATGATGTTTTTGATCCCCCAAACAACGCTAAGTAAATAAGCAGGTAGAGCTTTCTACCAATCCCTTATGGAACAGCCGCCCTCCAAAGACCCGCTATCAACTAAATACTATCACTAAGCCAAGTATTAAGTCAGAAACATTGAGGTCACAAAAGCCCTTAGTCCCGAGTCCGAAATAAAAATACTGCCATCTGTGAGAATAAGGTCACCCTTAAGGGATATTCCATCAGTTATGTGAAATGTATTTTTCTCTGACAAATATCTCCGGAGGTCTTAATTTGGGTTAAGCTTTGGTAGGATTCAATTTGTTTTACATAGTTCTATGGAATCCTTTATCTGAATCCGGTGTGGAGAACAGAAAAAATACGATTAAGACAACGGATATAGCTTACTTTGTTGAGACTGAAAACGATGGAATCCTTTTTATAGATTTCAATAAATAAATATCTCTGGAAACTTTTACACACATCTGATTCCAAACTACGCAGGGTTTCTAGTACCTGTATTTTTATAAATGAAATATCTAACCAACTTACTATAAAAATAAAATTTAAAAGACTCAATTTGTTTTATAATAAAATCTATACAAAAATATGACATGGTGGCAGCAGTGAGTGACGCATCCAAAGCAATACCAAGATAAAATCGTATTACAGCTCTGTCGTTAGCGTTGAAATATTCAATAGAAAAGTGAATGGTAAGTGACAGTTGTTCACAATATTTAGAGACGTCCCAAAGTAATATTGTCAATAGCAAAGTAATTTATCACGTAGATAATTTAATGTGGACAATCAATCATGTTTTGAGTGTGGCTTTTAGAATGAGGTCGCGCGTCTTTCTCTTTGAATAATGAACGATGTTTTATTATGTTGACAATAAAATAGCACTGCTCTACATTTTTATGCGATCTTTTGAAAGTTTTATCACATCTTTTTCACTATAAAATGATTAAGGATATTACATTCAATGTGTATTCGAAGGAATGCAAATTATGCGACATTTTCCCACACTTTATTATTTTTATTCGGGTCAATTGAAATGTTTTTTTCACTCGGCGTTGTATAAAAATAAATCATTTACGAGCTAAGTGATTGATAATCATAAAGTTATTAAATTCTGACTCTACAAATGTGAGGCTTGTCATCAATATTTACTAACACTTTCTTTGCTTTATAAATTTACTATGATGAAAGTAAAGTATGTTTAGGTACCAAATTATATGACACCTTATGAAAGTTGTAAAAATATAGACATAGACACTTCAGAACCGCGAAACAAAGAATGTAATTTTTTCTAATTTATTTGCAATATTTGTAATTATTAAATACAAGTTGTATTCGATGATTAGCTGCGGCAATATAATTTAAAGTAGGTATATCTGTTTAAATGAGCAACTTAAGCAGAGTACACTTCCAGCTTGCACTGCACTATAAGAGTGAAATCGAATTAAAGTATACTCTTATTGCCTATTACAAACCCTTAAAGATTTGTGATTCCTGAAATATTTTACCATCAAAAATATTTCTAACAAATTCCACCAAATAAATCTTTATTTACCGCCATGTAAGTATGTCAACAAAATACAATCATATCAAATTACTGCAAATGAAGGTAGTTTATGATGTACTCTGTAATAAATTGTGTGGTGAAAAACACACTGTTCCTTTGGACTACGGCCAAAATGTGGCCAGAACTTTATATTACACGGCCAATTTATGAAGACCTTACCCCCGTGTTAGTTCTTTTGTAAAACCATCCATTGTTAATGAACCCGATGATTAAGCAGATGTCAACTTGAATTGGTATAATAATTATTATTCTGACTGTGAATGGAGTGAAAGGGAATATTTTATACAATATATAACTACAAATTTGTACGGTTGCTACAAAATTTTAAAATAATATTCTTCGATAAACGTTTGTTTTTCAGACGAAGGAAGAAAACTAATATGAGTAAGGGTAGTCTGACAAAGTTTATAAAAGAACCTTGTTCTTCTTTATCTGTCTCTTGTAAATCAGTCGATCTTTAGCTGTCGGGCTGCTCGCACTTCTATGGACTTGTGTTAAGACACAAGTCCATAGAAGTGCGAGCAGCCCGACAGCTAAAGATGTAGCCTAAAAAAATTGTGTATCATTACCTGTGGTGTTTTTTGATTCACCACTGGGATTTGAAATCTGAATGGAAATAGTTCTTAGTAAATGGGCTTTAATATCGAAAATTGGTACGTCACCCGCCAGAAGTTTAATGAGTCCAATCTGCGTCCAATATCGAAGATACTCCATCCACGATTAGTTGAAACGGTGGCTCACTGTCCCGGGTAAACACTTCACCAATTTAAATATCATAAAGTTACGTAGTTTTGTCACAATTAATTTATTTGTTGCACGAGATGTTTGCGCTTACGACGTTCGCACCAGAAGCACTCGCGCGCCACCAAGCGTCGTGCGGCGGAGTTTTGTACGGGGTGCATACAGTGTGTAGCACCGATTAATGATTTGGCGGGTGAATTTAAATTTGGAAGCCCAAAACCCAACATTCCCCCCACCGAAATCCAGCAGGATTTCCAGTTACAAAACCGGAGGTTGAAATATGTTTATTTTTGAAATATGTAGTGTATGCCATGTGGTAGAGTGTGGACTGTATGTTAAAACTAATTACTATATAAATATGCTCACATAAGCTTAAACTTAGAATTTGTGTGAGCAATAAACAAGTTAATAAAGAATTAATGAGAGTCCTGCTCCACGGGGAGAGGACTAAGTTTGACAACTGGACGAATAATTTCATTTTTACTAGTTCGCACACTAACAACGCGTACGACACCATCAGATCCCGGGTGTAATTTCGTCACTCTAGCTAATGGCCACTGCAACGGTGCAGCATCAGAGTGTAACAAAACAAGATCTCCGACTTTCAAATTTTGACAGTTGTTGAACCACTTTTGTCGCTGTTGCAGTGTACATAGAAAATCACGCCTCCAGCGCTTCCAGAAGTGTTGAGAAAGCTGCTGAGTGGCTTGCCAACGACCGAGTGAGCTAATAGACAAATCTGTAATGTCATATTCAGGAACTGACAGAAGTTCCCGCCCTATTAAGAAATGCGATGGAGTCAAAACGTCAAACTCCGTTGGATCATTTGATAAAGGACACAAAGGCCTTGAGTTTAAGACAGCTTCGACTCGAGAGAAAACTGTCGTCAATTCTTCAAAGGATAACGCCCTAGTACCTATAGTACGTTTTAGTTGAGTCTTAGCCGATTTGATGGCAGACTCGTATATACCACCAAAATGGCTTCCTGTAGGAGGATTATGTTTCCACTCAACTCCGCGACTAGTCATCTTAGTGCTTAAGTCATCATTAGTTGAAACGAGAAACCTTGAAACTTCCGCAAGATGCTTGCCAGCTGACACGAAGTTTGTGGCATTATCAGATATTATGGTATGACAAAGACCGCGTCTGGCAGTAAAGCGATCAAACGTTGCCATGAAACACTCAGTGCTCAGGGACGATAGAACTTCCAAATGTACCGCCCGAGTTGAGCAACAGACGAACACACATAAGTATGATTTGGAAATTTTAGCGTTTCTACGATTAGACTCTTTTGTGAAGAAAGGACCACCAATATCTATCCCCACGGTATGAAATACATGGATATCTTGAGATCGATACTTAGGCAAATCACCCATGAGAGGCTGTCGAGATGACGGTGAAACTTTGAAACAAGATAAACAACGAGTCGTACGAGAACGAATAGCACTTCGTGCAGATATGATCCAGTACTTTTGACTTAAGATACTTTGAAGTGTTCTTGGACCAATATGCAAATGTATTTTATGATAGTAATCAATCAGAATGTTTGTAAAGTTACTAGTTTTAGGTATAAGTAAAGGATGCTTGTTGTCATAGCTCAGGGTTGACTGAGTAAGTCTACCCCCCACCCTGAGGAAACAATTGGAATCGACAAAAGGATTTAACCGTTTCAATGATTGAGAGCAACGCTCACCTTTAGACACAGCCGTGATATCAACTGAAAAATGATGATGTTGAACAGATTTTACTATGACATCAAGAGCCTTTCGAACATCACTGACCGAGTAAGATCGACGATGAGCTTTTGATAACCTACAGTTGTGGATAAATTGAAAACACCTAGCAACTACATTGATTAATTTATCAAAACTAGAATACTTTTCTGTCAAAGCGTATAACAAGCTCTTAAGCTGAGGAGTATCCACAGCGACTAAAGCAATTTGAGGCTTTAGTTCTGGAGGACTGACATCCCTGAATTCATCGATGGTTTTAACTGGCCAACATGGCTTGACTAGAGAAAGCCAATCAGGTCCGTTAAGCCATTCATGCATCGCCAACAGCGCAGACGGGGCTGCGCCGCGGGAGCAGATGTCAGCTGGATTACTTGCGCCACTCACGTGGTTCCAGCACTCCTTAGATATCGCTTCCAATACCTTGGCCACGCGAGTGGCCACAAAGGTTTTAAGATTATAACTGGGTGTGTTGAGCCACGCTAAAACCACCGATGAATCAGTGAATAATAGCGTCTCATTAATTGACAGCCGGTCTTGAAGAATCGAATTGACATATTTGATTAATTTAGACAATAGATGTGCTGCCATTAATTCTAGACGTGGTATAGATATTGTCTTTAATGGAGCCACCTTTGATTTGGCAATAAGTAAGCTGACTTTACTCTCACCATTATCGTTAGTAGAACGCAAATATACTACAGCAGCGTAGCCTTGACTTGATGCGTCGCAGAACCCTAAAAGCTGTACGTACGTTATATTTGAGACCGAAACGTGACGTTCATGCTTGAATTTTGATAGCAGGGGTAGTTCGTTGACAAAGGCTAGCCACTGGTATTCTAAGTTTGCAGGCAAACTCTGGTCCCAACCTAGATTGAGGGCCCACAATTTCTGCATGAAACACTTTGCAAGAAACACGCAAGGTGCTACGAATCCAAGAGGATCAAAAAGGCGACCTATTTGAGATAGCACAGTTCGCTTAGTGACAACTGGGTTAGTAGGTGTTGTTGAAAAAGTAAATGAATCTAAAGCGGGCAACCACCGAAGTCCGAGGATCTTGATGGAAAGGTCCTGGTCATCGTTGAATTCAACAGGTGTCTCACGATGCTCTGCTGGTAGCCGCTGTACGACCTCAGTACTATTGCTAGACCACTTCCGTAGGGTGAAGCCACCGCTTTGAAGTAGGGCCAAGAGCTCGTCCTGTACCTCGACAGCCTCTTTTACTGAGGAGACGGACCAAAGAAAGTCATCCATAAAAAAGGCTTGCTTTAGGATCGCAGAAGCTTTAGGAAACCTCTCTGCTTCGTTTTCAGCTAGGGTCTGTAGAACCTTGATCGCCAGGTATGGACTACTAGCTACCCCGTAAGTTACAGTGTTGAGTTGATAAACCTTGATAACTTGATCGGAGGACTCCCGCCACAGAATGTGCTGATAATCACGTTGACTCTGATCGATGAGAATTTGACGGTACATTTTACAAATGTCCGCGGAAAGACAAATTTCATTCAAACGAAAATTAATCAGCTGTTGATTTAAATCTGCCTGAAGCTTCGGTCCTGACAGAACAACCGAATTCAGAGCTAGATTATTTGTCGTCTTAGCAGACGCGTCGAATACCACACGAAGTTTCGTGGTGGTACTCGATGGCTTGAATATGCAAAAATGCGGGATAATATATTTTGAATCCACGTTTTGCATAGTACCCAAACACGTCATATGCCCAAGACTTTCATATTCTTGCATAAAGTTTTGATATTCAGATTTTAATAATGGCTGACGTTCGAGTTTCGATTCGAGATTGATAAGCCTACGAACCGCCATTTTATGTGAATCACCCAACTGGAATGTGGGTTGGAAAGGGTATTGTACTATATACCTACCGGTGCTATCACGTTTGTAACTACCTGCAAACAACTCTTCTGCCAATACATCATCAGGATGTTGTTCCTTATCAGACTGGATATTTTCCAATTCCCAAAATTTAGACATGATCTGATCAATATTTGTTGACAGCCCACAAAACATAGCACTTTGATTTGAACAGCGCAACGTAGTCTGACCTGCGATGACAAAACCAAATATTGACTTCATAGCCACAGGAACACCATCTTCGCGTGGAAGAATACGTTCACCGCTATATATATAAGGAAACAAATCGCCAGCTATCAGCATGTCTACCGGAGCGGGTTTATAAAAGTATGGATCTGCTAAATCGAGGTTTTGAAATCGATTAATGACTGCACTAGATAAATGAGAAGTTGGTAGATTACCGGCAATATTTTGCACAATAATAGTATCAATAGTGACACAATTGGACTATTACTATTACGAGGTTTGATAGTACAAGTTGAGACTCCGTAGTCTTGTACTGGATTTCCACCTAAACCAATAGGTGTAAACTCGCATTTGCGTCGCGCTAGCCCGAGTCGGTTAGCGCAATCGCGCGTCATGTAACCCGTCATGGCGCCACTGTCTATTATAGCACGTACGGTGTGGTACTGGCCCCAACAATCTGCGACGTGTATGATAGCAGTGCCCAGTAAAACTGTCGAATCAGACGAACAGGTTAACGAGACAGCATTACCGTTTGAACTCGAAGTTGAATCCGCAGTAGAACTCGAGTCGATATGCAAAGTATGATGATGCATATTTTTACATACAGTACATCGAACTTTCGATACACAGTCTTTTAAAGCGTGATCACGAAGGCAATTTTCGCATAAATGAAGTTGCTTGATTTTGTTAAGACGTTGTGCAGGCGAAAGGTCAATGTACTCACTACATCTATAAATAGAATGTGGTTTCTTACAAAATAAACAATCCCTATATTTCACTGACTCGTTAGGTTTTTCGGTACTAACAACAGATGAAGATAAGGTCGTATTTGCTTTAATAGATTTACTTGAATTTAAAGATTTTGAATAAATTGAATTTGAATTATTGATTTTACTTTGAATTGTTTTATTAAAGTTTGAAATTTTATTTGAAGTTGATTTACAATCAGACATTTCCAAAACATTAACGTGGTTTTCAATAAAACACATTAAGTCCGCAAAAGTAGGTATCTCCCCTTGCTTCGAGTTCAATTCGAATTCGCGCCTCGTAGTAGGGTCAAGATTACGAACCGATATATAAAATAAAATAAAACTCGCCAAATCAGGTATATTTAATAGCTGAAGAGCCTTAACGCTTTCCTGAAATGTTTGTAAACATAAGTTAAGGCCCGAGGCCGATTCACTAGTTAAAGGTTTAAAGTTAAATAACTTATCTAAATAACTGGTCGCAAGCGCACGTTTATTTTCGAACCGTTTGGTTAAGGCACTCCACACTAACGAGTAGTTGTCAGCTGTGACCGGCAGCGACTTCACGATCGTCAACGCAGATCCACTTACAGCTGACAATAAATAATAAAACTTTTCTATGTTAGAAATGTCTGAACTGTTATGTACTAAACTGGAAAAAGTGTCTCTAAATGTAGGCCAATTTTCAAGTTTACTATCAAAAGGAAAGATTTCTAATTTTGGTAATCTTGTTTTTACACGACTGCTACCCTGCGGTTGCTGTGCCTTAAGGTTCTCAGCAACAGATTGAATACTATAGTACATCTGATCAAACGCTTCGATCTCCTTGTATGTCGGAACAAATGACGGGTTAGCTGCCTTTTTTAAACCAATTATTTGAGCAATATTTTGTTCAAACTTATCACGAATCATAGACAGGTCGCGCACTCGAGCATTGAAAATATCGCATAATTCTGGTTTTTCATTGACACTTTTTGACATGTCAAACACTGATTGCAACCGTATGAAAAACATTTCTTGTGATATATTTAATGTTTCTAACAACTTGTCAAATTCGTTATGATCATCGGAGATATCATTTTTATTGCCTTTAACACTTTGAGAACGAGACATTTTGACTAATTCCAACTATATTTGAGCTTGAAATCGAAAAAATATTGAAAAAAATTACAAGTGTAAAATTGTAATTAAATAGAATAAAATCATTCAATTGTGCGTAATGGCGGACCGAACGAATGGCGCCTGTGTGTCTACGTGACGTGACCGATCGACCGGCCGGCGTCGCAAGCGTTGTACGAACAAATAAAATATTGATTAATCTATGAAAATATGCCTTTTCAGCTAGAATACACGACAAAATTTTAACAAACAGTCTTGTTAGAGAATGTATCTGTGTGTATGAAGCGTATACCTATTGTAGATTTTGTGTAATTTATACAAATAGGTATGGTTTTGTAAGGTATATTTGTTGAGTTTCTTTGATGAACCCCTAATTTCGTAACTGGTATTCTTGGCTAGATTGTATATTCGTGGCTCGAATGACCAAAAATGTGGTGTTTTTTGATTCACCACTGGGATTTGAAATCTGAATTGAAATAGTTCTTAGTAAGTAAATGGGCTTTAATATCGAAAATTGGTACGTCACCCGCCAGAAGTTTAATGAGTCCAAACTGCGTCCAATATCGAAGATACTCCATCCACGATTAGTTGAAACGGTGGCTCACTGTCCCGGGTAAACACTTCACCAATTTAAATATCATAAAGTTACGTAGTTTTGTCACAATTAATTTATTTGTTGCACGAGATGTTTGCGCTTACGACGTTCGCACCAGAAGCACTCGCGCGCCACCAAGCGTCGTGCGGCGGAGTTTTGTACGGGGTGCATACAGTGTGTAGCACCGATTAATGATTTGGCGGGTGAATTTAAATTTGGAAGCCCAAAACCCAACATTACCTATATAAGACTATATCAACGTTTAAATTAAATGATAAATTAACGGTAATATTTATTTATTCATACATGAAATCTAATAAGCCAAACTAAGTTAACGAAGGATTTGCATCTTTCCTGACTCCTTGACTTATTTACAAAATCATGATTCATTCATAAACAATGTGTGATGAGTATCAGGTGTATGTTACAAAATATGTCGACTCTTCTTGTGAAACTAAAAATGTAACAGGAAAACATTACGTTTTCCTTACATACTCATTCAGTCTTATTAATAAGTTTGTAGTGAATCATTAAGACGTTCCAAAATTACAACGAATTCTTGATGCGCACGGTTCATGCAATTGTTTTTTTTTATGTATTAACTCTTACACGCTTATTAATGCTGTAAGGTGTTACATGGATCTCGATGATATTTGACACAAAGATACGAGTATGTACTTTACTTGTGTACTTACTTTCATACGCTGATTTCGGCCCGAAAAAATTCAAGATCGAATGCTGAAAAAAAATTAAATAAAACAAAAATAATATCACCTTAACACCCATTATCTATATAGTCGTAGGCAGTCTACAATGCGACTACCGTTTCCCATTTGTAACATTTCGCAATAAATAATTAATATTTTTTAAATTATTTCTTATCTGAAAATACATTTACCTATCATAAAAGTTACGTACCGTGACCGGCTGATACCGTTCTATCTTTCCTTTTCTCCTTTGTCGCGAACTTTGTAATCTCAGTAAGTATTTCTTAAGGAAAATAAGGTTTCTGTAGCCTATTATGCGTGCCCTTCCCCTTGAATGACCTTGACTGTCACATGACAAACACCTTAAAGAACATATGGGTGTTATCGGGTGTTTAAAGGGTGTACCTAGGCCATAAAGGGCAATGGAACGGACACGACATTTTATGTGCCCAAGTACTTAACGGTAATGTCTTTAGGTTGAACATTTTATAGGCTTTCACGGTATAGTGTAAGTTTTTTTATTAATAAAATTAATTTTGTGTTTTTTTGAGTGTCACTGGTTAGGTATATAATTGAAGGATAATTAAAACATGTTTTAAATTTCTGTAAATTCAGAATTTAGTACGTATTGTAATAAATTTTTCATTATTTCTCAACAATTTTAGTTTTGTTTCCTTTATAGTAACAAAAGACAATTATTAACTAACTAGCTTCTGCCCGAGACTCCGCGTGGAATAGTTACTTTGGGCTAACGCTAACATTCAACCTGTGACTTTGTTTACGTAGAAGGATGGTCTCCCAGAGCGAACTGATGGCTGCACGCCGGCCCAGCGCTTAAAGGCGCGCGCAGTAGTACTTGATCATTATTTTGCGGCGATGTAATTTTAAATTTGCGATATTTCCAAAGTTATTCATTGAAATCGAATGATGTAAATGGCAATTTTGTTTTAAATTAAATACTTGTTAACTAATAATTTACCTTCAAGCGTTATTGACCACGAACCTTTTCCAGATTCGAAAGCCTTTTAAGTACGCTTTAATTCAAAATATTTATTCTTAAAACCTTTACCTTTAAATTGCTTTAAATGAAAAGTATACTTCAAACGAAATAAAATTATTACACATGAAAGGTCAAAGCCATGCAGTATATTAAATTTCAATTAAGTTCAAGCATATATAATACATTAAAAATCAGCGTATCGAATAAATTTCTAATTATTGTTCAAGCGAAGGGTCCATATCGACTAACAAGTCTCTTTGTGTATAATATTATACTAGCGACCCGCCCCGGCTTCGCACGGGTGGAATGCTTATACATCACATTAGAAACCCCCAAAATTGACAGTGTTTCTCTAACATATTATGCATGTATTGTTTATAAACACCTTCCTCTTGAATCACTCTATCTTTTAAAAAAACCGCATCAAAATCCGTTGCGTAGGTTAACAGATTTAAGAAGACATAGGGACAGACAGCGGAAAGCGTTGTAATTTTACCGTTTTAATATGATTCCTTTTTAGACTACAAAGGTTTTATTGGATTAAACCTTTTATGATAAAATGTAGTAACTCTCTTTATAACTTATAATGAGCTTAAGATGGTATTAAAATCCATTTATATGATAATTAATGGGTAAATGTTGTTCGACCCAAAACTCGAGAGCGGATCATTTATCTTTATAGTGTGTTTTAAAATATTTGTTGTAGTTCGACACAGGTATTTATAAATAGAAAAAATTATAATAGAATTATAATGCTAGGATGATTAAATCTTTGTGCGAAGAGGACTTTTATATAAATCCGGTGTTTTTATCTATTGGTGACGTTTTAACAAAAACTACATAGTCACTAAGCTCCGAAACAGTTGTCAGACATAAACAGAAACCAATTTCGATAGTCAAAGGCAGACACATAATCCAGCTTTCTTCACGGCTACAATCAGTGGCTTTATGTACAATAGGCTGCCTACCAAACTAATACTCAATAAAGAGCCCGCAGTAACCTCAGTTTCAAGACCGCGACCATAAACCGAGTCATCTTCGCAGACAATAGAAACTTTATTGCTAACGAATTCAACTTTTACAAGTGCATTGACCGAAAATTGTTTGATGTCTCATTATCTATCACTGAAGATACATTTTAACTGTTAAGTTTCCAGAAACAAATTAGAGACTAAGTTTTAAGTAGGCATTAAAAGATAAAAGTATTTCCAATGTACATTCTTGTTTTCTTTGCTGTCGACAGCTGTAAATGTCGTGGGGACACTGTAAAGCTGTCGGGGAAAGTGCTTTAGTATAAATACACTCTACAATTAGGGGTAATATAAGCGACGAAGCGGATTGTTAGTTCGGACATTGCAGATGTTTGAATATAATAATGAATGAAGTTTTCACGATGCCTCGTAATTCAAAAGTAACAATATTTGGATAATTTTAATGTAGTTAAAGTTTATGTAGAGTTGCCAGTAAAAGGACAAAGCGAAACTTTTTTTATTTGATTTCACTATATTCGCAGCAGGTACTTTCTATTAGGGTTCCGTAGGAAACTACGAACCCTTTTAGTTTCACCATGTCCGTCCGTCCACGTGTAATCTCAGAGACGGTTGATACTACAGAGTTGTAATTTGGTATGGCAGTAGTCTATCAACAGCGCCGACAAAGTTGAAAGATAAAATCTTGAAAAATATATTTTTAGCATACCTCCCCTACACGTACAACGAGTAGAAAAAATTTTTTTTTCGTTACAAAGTATAAAAATAATACCTTGGTAAGTTCACGGTTCTTCATAGTTGAAGGCTTTTTGAAGGAGAAAATGCTGTAGCACTGTCTTTAAATGATTAAAACCTGTAAGCTTACTATTTCTGACCTATCATAATAATAACTTAATTACTGAAATGTGTTGTTCTTCCTCATAGTTGCTGTTAAGTTATAGTTCGTCAGAATAGTCAATTTTATTTACTACCTGACCTTGTTTAGGAGATAAATGGTTGTCTGACATAACAATTTGTAACTGCCTCTAAACGGCCCAGTTCAAACATTTTGGTACCTGAACAACTTATTGTATAACATAGTATTGCGACAATCGTTATTAAATTGCGTTAGAGTTGTTTAAATATTGCAATCGGTTACCTGTACTGCAAAGATTGTTATAGTCGCCTACCTTCAGTACCTATAAGCAAAACTATACATCTTTGGGAATTAGATAGCAGTGAGAATAACTATCTTATTATTTAATACTACTTAATAAGTTACTTAACTGGCTTTTGCAGTTTCAATAATAATTCATTATTCTCACTACAGGCATGACTTAAGTCCAATAGTTGCAACGTTTCAGCGGTCACTATTGCAATTGGAAATATTTTCTTATATAGGTACATATTTAGATATATTTTAGACTTAATCTTTTAAAAGTGAATTGATTTTTCAATTTCACAGATAAATATAACTGACAAACAATTGCTAAGTCAACGATATAGCTATTTTACATAATCAAGTCACGCAATAAAGTTTATTTATTAGAAAACCACGGGTAGCAATTCCCCATTTACTAAAGGTCTATATAATCCTCCTGTACTATTCCTTAACACAAATTCTGAGACAAATACAGCTTATCACTCACTCTGTACCATAGGAAATGAAAGGGATAGAGCATAGAGTCGACATTGGAACATCATAGAGCTAATGGGTCATAATTGAAAGGTTGTTACAGAATTGAAAGGCCGACCTAAACCTTACTTAATTAGTCCTCATACAGGGTATGCTACATTGACATTCAAGATTAACATTTCAATGTATTTTAACTGACTTTGAAAAAGGAGGTACTCATTTCAGAACCTATTATACTAATATTATAAAGCTGGAGAGTTTGATCGTTTGGTTGAGCGCACTAAACTCAGGAACTACTGGTCTGATTTACTAGTCCGGTTTTAAAAATATCACAGTGTTAGATAATCTATTTATCGAGGAAGGCTATAGGTAGTGTTGCCCAAATTCAGTCTTGGTCTTGCAGTCTTGGTCTTGTTCTTGCGTTTTTGCAAGACCAAGACCAAGAACAAGACCGCGTATTTTTAGCAAGACCAAGACCAAGACTGACCGTGCAAGACTTGAGCAAGAACAAGACTAAGCCTGCAAGACTCTTGCGTCTTGCAGCTAGGACTTAGCGCTATTTCACGGAGTAGTTAGGTGTAACAGTTCGGTGTATAGGTACGCTTAGGAATTCTATGAGACGCAAAAAACTGTATCAAAGAATATGAAAAACTGGACCTATGCGCATTACGACTAATACCATAAACATACCTACATAGCGAATAAAAAAATATCCATTAAAATCAAACTGAGTGCATGCATAGTTATGTTTTAACCATCGGCACTTTGATAATGCGGCATCAAAGGTTTTGTACTTACTTCTCAAAGAAATTTGCCGCTTTTCGGAAGTACATGGTTATGATACACGCGCCGGCGGCTTCTTTTGAAATCATATACAACAATCGTTGCCGCCGCGCCGAAATCACAACATTTGACACTATTTGATTGCCGCCACAGGGCGTAGGTATACTCATGCAAAATAATTTCGAATTTTAAGAGTAGGTACCTACAGGTGTTCCAAAGAATAAATAAGTTTCAGAGTGCTTAGAATGAAAATGAATACATTATACTGATCACGCAAGTAGTATTATGATAGGAAAAAATGTTAAGGATAGGTAGTAGATGTCATAATAATTTATTCTAGTAAGTATATATTTTTTTCGAATTTCTTATCAAATCCTCAGTTATTTATTAATCTGCTTGATCTTTACTATGGCTATGTTAATTCAAGCTCACAATGTTTCAATTCTAATACGTTTTTTCTAAGATTTAAAGTAAACTTTAATAAATAGTAATAGACTAATAGGTAATTGCAAGACTTGCAAGACTCTTGCTGCAAGACCAAGACCAAGACCAAGACTGGGAGCGCAAGACCAAGAACAAGACCAAGACCAGGTGTATTGGCGCAAGACCAAGACCAAGACTGGCTAAGTCTCGTCTTGTTCTTGCATTTGGGCAACACTAGCTATAGGTTATGTATCATCACGCTACAATGAATAGGAGCGAAGAATCAATCAAAAATATTACAAAAACGGGCAAGTGACGCTAACGAAGTTGCGCGGTTCAATTAGATAGTATCTCTTAATATACCTAGTACCTTTTTTCTTTTTTTTTCGTGTGGATATCCTCATGAATACCCTGCCCTGCCTCAGGGCTTCAGTAAGGATATTTATTTACTAACTTAGGTTCCAATTAAGTTTTACATCAAACGCGGCATTTATCTCAATATCAATATCGACAGGGGCTATCGGACCACTAAGACTATGATTACGGTCGCCTTCTGTGACTATTGACGGGTTGAGCCGCCAAGATCGTATTGGACATCTGAAGTTAATTACAAGGGGAAATGGCCTCCTAGATAGTAGTATTGTGACCCTGGTAGTTTTTATTAAATTTAGAATGAAATGTTGTTTTTTTATAAAGAAATAAGGGAAAGAGATTTATATAGGTTTATTCTTTAGTCTTATTTTTGGGATTTCATTTTCGTAATATTATAAAGGCGAGTTAGTGAATGTGTATGATTGTTACATCTTCACGTCTAAACGGCTAGAGCGGTTTTAATAAAATTTGGTATGGAGGAAGCTGACACCCTGGATACTACTAATACTACTTTTTATCCCGGGAAAATAGAAGATCCCCCGGAAACGTGGGTGAAACTGCGGGGCAGAAGCTGGTTATATATAAATAGATTTGACATGGCCAATCTGATTCCAAACTAAGTGCAGCTAGAACTATGGTAACTAGATAGCTGATACTATTTTAAAATATGTACTTAAAGGCGTAAATACCTATATACATCCAAACACAAGGTTGACATAGATATTTACACTTGTTTTTCCTGGATGAAAATCGAACCCAAACCGGTCCCTTGAAAGTCTAAAAACACGATAAAACCCATTCATAATAAGACAATGTAAGATATTTTTCAAATATTCTGTTAAATTGGATTACAGAAAAACAATGCTTAGTTAGCAATTCTAAGATCTCTTTATGTAATTCTAGCTTTTCGGGTAATAAATCTAAGAACAATGTTCTGTAACCATTTTAATTTAGACCTTATTATTACGGCATGAAGTTCATTGTACTTAAATTTTGGGATCAAGTAATTTGTTTACTTCACCGTAATATAAAAATATTTGCGTAACATGTATTTTTTTATGAAAAAGGTTTCTTTTGTAACGATGAAAGGATGAAATTTAATAAGCCACTTTAGACATATTCTCAGTTAAGTATAGTTAGTATGTAGATAATATACGTCATGTAGATTAGTGCCTACTTAGTTTTTTCTCTTACCATAACCTTTAGATATATAAATATAGAATTCCATCTAGCTTACTAACTAATTAAAACATTATATTTTATTTTTGCACCTTTTAATTGATTTAAAAACATAATCTTGTTTATTTAAGATCGGTTTTATTTAAAAAATCGAAGCTGAAAAGTGTCGTAACATATTCTAATGTCAATAAAAAGTGTTAATAAACATACATATAAACAAAAATATCGCTTTGACAAACCTAAATCGTAATGTATTATGAAATCTGTATACTCAATAGCTGTCAAATACCAAAAGAGTATAAGCGTCCTTAGCTCCATTGCGTCGCCAGCCCACCCGCCTCCGTTTTCAGCAGCTAGGATTCTGTCTGAAAACGACATTCGTGCGCGACACTCGCCTCTACCGTGCTCCCGTTGTCCTCGAGGAAAATAAAACTTTACCCCATTAAACATAAATAACAATTTCGCGTGAACTTTTAACTACTTAATATTGGTGTGTGTATTTTATTTTAGGAAGTGTGTGTGTTTGTGCATTAACTTTAGGTACAGTGTTGTCATGAAGCTCGAGATAAACTTTTCTGCGAGAATTGAAAAAGTTTTGGTTATATTGTAAGTAGTGGTTGAAGTTAAGAATGCACGGATATTTATTTAATGAAATTGAATGTAATATTGATCGTAAAATAGCAAGTAGGTATCTAAAGGATTTCACGGTAGGATATATTTATATTCATAAATATCTATTTATTTATGACTTGAGAGTTAAAGGAACCTGAATATTAAAAGTATATATGAGAGATACATTAAAACATAATTTAATATAATAATATTTATAATTAAATTAATACAGTTAGTAATATCGTAAAAAAAAACCTCCATGTAAAATTTCAAATAAAGATCATAAATAAATAAATAAACATTTAAAGCATCCCCTCGTATTAAGGGTTTGTAACCAAAGGGGAAACTGACCTTTATTTCATAAACTGTCGGTCTAATAAAGACATCTATCCTTTTTGTAACATTTTCATATAGAATCCTAATTAGTTACAGACAACATAATACTAATATAATAGTTATTTAAACTCTCTATTGTACCTATAGTAAAACCGTACAAACGTATCGGGTAACAAAAAGATCAGGAAATGATAAAATCTCTCAATCAATAGGAATAAAGTAACATTATGTGAACATTCATTCATCCATTAACGAATATATATTGAACTAGCTGCCTCCCCGCGGTTTTACCCGCGTAGTTCCCGTTCCCGTGGGAATACAGGGATAAAATATAGCTTATGTTACTCGGGGATAATGTAGCTTTCCAGAGGTGAAAGAATTTTTGAAATCGGTCCAGTAGTTTCGGAGCCTATTCATTACAAACAAACAAACAAATCTTTCCTCTTTATAATATTAGTATAGATATAGATAATTCACACACGCACGCCAACTGTGCATTAGGATAGGTCACGCTTTTAATTACATGCTTTTTTTAGCTTTTTAAAGTTTCAAACAAATCAATAATCAAATCAATATCTTTTTTATTCAAATAGGCTTCAATCTAGCACTTGTGAATAGTCACTGTTGTATTTTACTGAGAAGAGCCGGCAATAAACTCAGTAATTACTCTATTCAAAACCAACTTAGATCTAATACAATAGTGATTTTTACAAAATGTGTGAAATAAATTGTAGCGAGTATTTAATTTCAGCATCATGTAGTTTCACCTACGCTGTTATTCTAACTATATTTTTAAATACAGGAAAAGTAAAATATGTACAAGGCTTAATTATATTTTCTTTAAAGCATATATTCAACTAGTATATGAAAATAAAATAATATGGTAACAAATGATGTTCTTTGGTATCGCTTCCCAACCCATTTATTTTTCAAAGGTTCATGATAAAGTTTTAGGGTAAGATTCTAAACTTGCCTTGAAAATTAAAAAAAGTTGGTCAGCTATACATAATAGAGTGGTTACAAAATACTTACAGAGTAAAAATATGTATTTTTAAACACAATTTCCACATAATTACATCCGTTATTCTTAAACTTTAGTTATATATTAGAATAATCCAGTTATTTACTGGTCGGTTCCGGAAGAAAGAATATTGCTGAACACAATTTTAAGCCATTAGCGCTTGTAATAAAAGCTATTATTTTTATAAATTACAGGTATAAAATGAAACTGAAATTGCCTGAAAATGGGCTTTAATACATTCGTAATTGTGAACATTTAACTACAGATATACGATCGTTGAATTAGTCGAAAAATCTTCTATTAAAGATTTTATATAAAATCGATTGGTAGATAATGGATATAAGAAGTTGCTTTCAACCAACAAACTGTTTTACCTAGTTCTCAACGAATAAAAAGTAAATCAAATGTACCTACATTTGATTTACAATGGCGATGATATTCAGTAGTTAAGATGAAATAGATTTTATATAAACCATAGACTTACACTACGTTCAACACTTTTTGGATTATACCCTTATAAAGTCCTATTCAAATCCACTACCTAGTTGGAATTAAGCTCTAAATTCAGAGGAAGACAATCTCAGCAAAGTAACCTATACTTTGAATACAAAGTTCTACTAAAAATGTATTCAAACCACCACACTTCTACATTGCACTTCTACTTCGCAATAAGATGAAGCAATTACCTTTACGTCCACTCCACAAAGCTGCAAAATGCACAATTGTATTCAATTTGCATTCAACTTTCAAACTTAACTGCCTTTTAATGGGGCATAGAATTGTATGGAAATTGCATTTCTCCCATTCGTGTGGTATTCTGATAGCTACGATATATGAAAACTGCTAACAACCTATTAATGTTATATGAAAAACAGCTATAAAGTAAACTTTAATACACATAGTCAATCTGATAAAATATTAAACTAAACGATCAACGATAAGTTGGGCTGGAAAAAAGTAAATATACCTGAAAATTTAAATCTTCTCTTTATATACTAAAATTACAGTTACTTTGAAAATTTACACATATCTACCTGCAGACTAAACTGAGAGATTTGTGTCTTATTCTTTTGTAGACTGACCAACTTTTACCGTGGAAATTAAGCTTCAGTTCCGCCAAAGTTACCAACATATTATACAAAAAAGAAAACTTACAAAATATTCAATGAATTATCGAAATGTGTGGTAATAATTATATTTACCTTTCTGTCACTCGTTAGGAAAACATAATTATAAACTGGTAAGTATCCGTATCATTAAGTATTAACGAGCCCTTTTATTGATTTGTTTGTTCAGTAAATTGGTATTAAGAAAGTCATAAAATGATTTGTTGCCATGTTTCCCTTTGCTGACTGGCATATTTAACAACCTTCATTCATATAATATTAAGCTTCATATTGTTGACGGCAAACTTAATAACGACGAAATATGTAGTTTGTAAATAAATATCATTAGACGGGGTAATATTAATTGGAAATCTTTCTAAATATTATAATCGCGAAAGTTTGTATGTATGGATGTTTATTCCTCTTTCACGCAAAAGCTACTCAATGGATTTGTATGACATTTAAAACACAGATATTAAACCTAGATTAGCACGGGGAGTATCTACACTAATATTATAAAGAGGAAAGATTTGTATTTTTGTATGTAACGAATAAACTCAAAAGTACTGGACCGATTTTAATAATTCTTTTTTCATTGGAAAGCTACATTATCACTGAGTAATATAGGCGCTATTTTATTCATGTATTCCCACGGGAACGGGAACTACGCGGGTAAAATCGCGCGGAGGCAGCTAGTTAAAGATAAAGTTCCCCAATGGAACGCGGGTGAAACCGCGGGGAGCCACTAGTAATGAATAAAATTAAATTGTTTGATAAATAATTAGGATTCATCAATGTAAATTCGTGTTCCGTTTTAGTGATAGTTGTTCTTTATGAAAAGTAATACTTTTAGCTTTAGTAAGTGTTTCATCTAAACCTTTCTTTCGATACTTTCAAATACTCTTTTGATGTTAATTTATTTCACTTGAGCTAAAAGTCTTGATCATTACTTGTGTAATTAAATTATCGAGCATTTCAAGAGCACTTAAAAAAAATAGTCGCCATCAAAAAAAATAGTACAAAGGTTTTATTAGTTTTTTAAGGAAATATTAGTAACTCTTTTTATTTATTTATTATAGGTAGTACATTATTAACCGACTTCCTAGTATATCAGCTATTTAGTTACCATAGTAGAAGCTCTGTAAAAGAGCTATGGAGAGAAGTATCCTAAACATAAGAAAAATACATAAAGTCAGGAGCAATGTAATTAGGCAGAAAACAAACATAACAGAGGGGCAATTCCGCTAAAAAATTATAGCCATATCGCAAACGAACCGCAAGCGAACGATGATTTTTACGCGTTTTCGTATTCCACTAATCCACCAAAGATTATAATTCGTTTCCAATCTGGTAACGCTTGGCGTTCGTTCGAAACTTCAAAAGTCCCATTCTGCTAAATTGGTCGAACGACCGACGAACGTTAAGTCATATTCCACTAAAGATTTTGACAGATTGTAAACGAAACGCAAGCGAACATCGTGCGTTCATGTGTCAAATGCAACGTTTGAACAAAAGTAGGTTTGAAGTAACTTTTTCTCGTTCGTTTCGTCAAAATGATGTCTTACATGGATTTTGTAGAACTCGCCAACGAGGTGGATCTCGGAAGAGTAAAAAGTAGAAATCTTGTGACAAGACAAAGTAATTACGCCTTCGATTTAACAGACCGCGAGTTTGTTAAAACCTATCGGTTGAGTAAACATAATGCCAGATTATTAATTCATGAGCTTAGACCTCATATGCCCATGAATTTACGATCCGATGGTATTGATGTGGAGACTAAGTTAAGATAGTCATTTGAATACTACCAAACCCAAATTATTAAAATACTATAGGAAATACTATATACCAAAATACTTAATATTATATTTCCAAACATGGATCAATAATAATAATAAAAAATATATATCCTGGGACATTTATCACACACGGCCAATCTGATTCCAAATTAAGCTTCTATAATACTTTTAAATACATACTTATATCAATATTTACAATGTAACTGTAATTTTATGTAATACTAGCTGCCTCCGCGCGGTTTTACCCGCGTAGTTCCGGTTCCCGTGGGAATATAGGGATAAAATATAGCCTATGTTACTCGGAGATAATGTAGCTTTCCAAAGGTGAAAGAATTTTTGAAATCGGTCCAGTAGTTTCAGAGCCTATTCATTACAAACAAACAAACAAACAAATCTTTCCTCTTTATAATATTAGTATAGATATTTCAAATAAACAAAATAGTAGGAAAGGACTGGAGGAGGCCTTCACCCGAAGAGGGGTCTATATCCAACAAAACTAACCCTTATTATACTAACATTTAGACAATAATCAAAACACAAATAACTAACTAAACACTAACAAACAAAAACCAACATTTGAAATGTACATTAAGGATATAGAAATACAGGCTTTTTTATTTTATTTTTATAGTAGAAGCTCTGTTGAGATTGGAATCAGATTGGCTGTGTGTGAAAATGACACACACAATGTTTTCTAAATACAGTAGAAGGCATTTATCTGTCGGTTTTATTAATACGGAATTGTTGTACCTAATGTAATTCCTTTTAACCTTTTCTATATGCTTTTGGTCATTTTCTTCACTATTAATAATATAGTCATTGGCATATGTTCAGCAGTCGACGTCATATGGCTGGTATGATGATGATGAATAATTAGGTAACGCAAAGGTATATACTTTACTAATGTGAAGAAATAATTATGTGAGAAAGCATTGATGTGGGTAGACTTTGGCAGAACATCTGTAACTTGATATATTAGGCAAACTTTTTAATTTTCATAATACCCTTTGGTCTCTCTAAATATATATAGATTGAATATTTAAGTATATCTTCAACCTTCTATAGATAGTCGTCACACGCAGAGCTTGTATTCAAGATTAAGGGATCTCATTCATCTAGTAGTTCGCTTTGACTTTTGACTTGGTACAAGTTTCGAGACATTGTCTTTATATCATGTTTGTGTCGAAAAAAACAATTGTAGTTGTTTTGAAAACAGTAATTTATTGTTTGCTGGCCCTTCTCAGCAAAAGCACCTCCCGAACCGAGCTCTAGAGTCGACGATTCATAAGTGCCTGTGAAGGCCTATTTGAATACATAAGTATAGTTCATTTCATTTTATTTACCTAGGTAATAAACTTATTTTTTTACAAACATATGACGTTTTGTTTCAATTAGGTATCTGTGTTACATGAAGGTTCAAAGTAGGTATTTCCATTTGCATACTTTTGCGATGTAACATACTTCGTGATAGGCCCATTCTATATTAAAATACTGTATAAAATCTACATAAATTCATAATTATTTCAGATATCAACATTCTTAAATGAATACACATGTCATTAAAATTTCATATCTAATTATATTCGATAAAAAAACATTTTTGAATTATTTTTATAATCTAATACCATTTCTATCAAGGCTGTATAGTATAGGTACCACTGTCATTTTTTAATACTTTACTTTAAATCAATATTTAAGTTTTATTTTATTTAGATCTTAAAGCTTTTAACTGAGACCATACAAGCTTACGCTTTAACTTACTAAGTCAAACATTTATATCAACTTATAGTAAGTAACTTAGAGGTAAGACCAACTATGCGAAGGTAGTAAATCTACGCGATATATTTTATCTAATGTCCTTTGTTTTTTTATTTATTTATAAATGAGATCAAATCTTTGTTCGTTTTAGGATTGTTTGTTCTGAAAGAACCGGATATTAATCTTTTTGATACACTCGTATATTTTAGGAAGGTTTTCATATTGTTGTATCAAAATTTGGGTTATATTTTACTCGTGTCAAAAATCCAGAACCAATGGGTATGTAAAAATAAGAATCTGCTTACTTCATTTAGTTCGCAGGCGTGTGCGAGTGACATATGAGTTGGTATTTGTGATTCAGGAAAGTTATTTTTAATATAAATATAACAATAGAATACCTTATTTTCTTTTAGACATTAGGTACCTACTCTTATTTTGTGTTTTAGTTAAAAAAAAGGCCTTCAAAAATGATGTATTTGTATTATTAATATTTTTAGAATTGGATGATCTTAGAGGTAAGTATCTTTGAATTAGCTTCTTAAACATATTTAGTGAAAGTGCAATGAATCTTTCTTAATAGTACGAGAACGAAATTTACTGCAGGTTTGTGTCTTGGTCACACTCCTATGAGAGCAATTTACCAGATAATTAACGAGTCAATGATCGAAACTTAACTATGTAGGTACTTAAGTTTACAATATATATATATATTTACTACAGCTAATAACTGTCCTACGGTTTTGTCCGCAACAGGAATCTAAAGTTAATTTTAACATGAAGGACTTTTTACTAAGTTTTTCAAGAACTGTAGTAGGGTCATAAAAAGTTATAATACTGTATATCTGTCTGTTAAAGGTGGTCATATAAATCGCTGTAATTAGGTCACACTAACTAACCGTGACTCCCATTTTTCTGAATGTAGGTATATATTTTTTTGTAAACAAACATTTGTCATGGGTTTTTCAGCGACAGGAAACATTTGAGTCATCCGGTTTTGAGGGATTTTTTTGGCGAAAAGTTGCATGATAAATAGGTCGCTATAAAAGTCATTAACAAACATTCCTTACGAATATTGGAAGGGGAATATTTTTCATTAAATATAAAACGAAATGTTGTCTGTTTCATTTTTATTTTGAGGAAAATATGTACAGATTAATTATTGACTTAATTAGAGTAAGAAAACCTTTAGGTAACCTTTCCTAAAATAATAACAAAATCAGCTAAAAATTTAGGTATATAAAAAAAGGTACTTTCTTCAGCAATTTACTCGTACACAGTCGATAAAAACCATTAAAGTAATAAATAACGGTACTTATTGTCAGGTACAAGTAATCTTGTGATAAAATACTCAATTTTATGATTATAATAAACGAAATTATGTCATTGAGGGTCACAATAAAGCTTCTGCGATATCGAGCTTTATTTAAATAGGCCTATTTGCTTTTTATTTATTGTGAACAGGATAAATGAGATAACTAAATAATATTGAAAAGCATTTGTATTCGAATAGATTCTTACGAAAATAGTTTTCTTCAAAATAGATGTTCAGTACACAAAAAGATCGTTAACAGCTCAAAATAATTTAAAAAGTCTAGTCACACGTATCCAAATGCAATTGGCTAAACAACATTTAGTTTTACACGAAGTATTTACAAGAAAAGGTCCAGCCAATGGAATAAACTCGATTTAACACGTATCTTAGAGTGAAATGAAATTATCCTTTTTTCTCTCAGTAGTTGTTCGATAGCATTGTTTTCTGTATATAAGATTACTTTAGTATTCTTGACAAATCTATTTACGGTACTTGAAACTTAGGTTTTAAAATACTAAGAATTTTATTTTATTTGCAAAGCATTGTTACCTAATTATTATTTATTATTATTTAAACTCTATACTCCCTTCGTGAAGATCCTCATGCATAATAAAATTTTAAGCGTGAGCTGATGACCATGATTTGGGGTTCTTGAAAAAGCGACCTTTGCTGTCAGTCCACCTTAAGGATAGAAGCTCTGCGTTTTCTCTTGCGTGGTCTTGTCATTTCTCGATATGTTTCGTATAATTGTGAAAACTCAATAACTATAGTCTCCAGTAGTTAAAATCGGCCAGGATTAGAGATGAGTGCTAAAAGGCGTGGTGCTATGAAGGAAGTCAATAATTCACATATAGTTTATTGCCCTTAGAGTAATAAACAACAATTTCATAGCACGTTACTGCATTTAATCCTAACACAATTTGCAGCTGTCATCGTCTTAATCATAGCTTTGACACATGACATTTGGTCTCGGCATGTTCATGTCTAAATGTCAAATGATATACTAATAATACATCATGGATAATCTGTGGTTAACTCGCAGCTGTATCATTCAATCTGCTGTACTTCTTAAATCTTTGTTTTGTTATGAAGTCTACATAAGTATATGTATGTTCGACTGTTCGTTGCAAACAGATTTCGATTGGACTTGACTCCCAGATCGAAAGATTTAGAATAAAAATATGGTTCGTCTTCACTCACCAAAACATAAATTTTGGGAATGTTTCTTGGGATTTTGAATAATAAAATTCATCACTATTTAAAATCTAACTTATAATGGACAGCAAACCACAAAAACTTACTTAAACTAGTACAAATTAATGTACCAATAACAATAGTTTACATCGACAAACACAAAAACTAATAATAAAACCAATATGTCTACATAAAATAAGTAAACACACCTTTTCTATTATCTTATTTAAAACTTTCGGATTTCAAATTCGGAGTCCACTAGTTTAGGTTTCCCATTCACAAGTTTATACAGCAAAGGGATCAAGTTACTGAAACGCCGGAAATGTTCGGTAATTTTCGGGAGCTTTCGGGAACCCCGACATGAATAACAATTATGATAATATGCACGCACGAGTAGATCTTATTTCACCTATTTGTACAGAAGCTATTCATATGCCTACATTATGTTATACTATATAGTTTTGAAGCGTAGCACTCATAAGCTACATCGAACTATACAAATAAATTTTTATTCATTTTCTATCCCAAATTCTCTATAAGAAATTATAAAGGATATTTTTGGTCACACAAATCCATACATTTATAGTACTATGTACGTTCACACTTATATACCGGTTTATCTGTATATAAACGATCCTAAATGCAAAGTTCCTACCCTTGGGATCAGTGTAGTAAGAAAATATGACTCCTGAAATTGGTAGGATTCGTACCAATGTACGTGGCGAACGAATATTTTCATTATTTAGGTCTCTGTCAAGTTGGATCCCTGAAACGTGTCTATGTGGTATAAGGCGTAGTTAAATTTTGCTTATTTAAGTTCCAGAAAGTATTTAATATTTATAATAGCATAATTTTTATTTTTAAATCTTCAAGCAAAACAAATAAAATAAATAGTTTTACTCACTGAATTAAGTGGATAGAATTAATTCTAAGGTAACGCTAAACTTAAAAGTTCATACTCTGCTTAAATTTCGTCGAGCCTTTAGGTCTAGAGGTAATAGAGATATAACACAATTATTATAAACTTTCTTAATATCTTCACACAGACAGCCCAAGAAGTACCTGCCTTTTACCCTTGAAAATCCAAAACCGAAGAAACATCGTAGTTCGATTTTAATTAATCTCAGCAATTAATCAACGTACAGCAAACTTCCTAAACTAAATAATAACAATACACAAAGGTTGCTCGGGAGGCTGATTAACTGTGAAAACGTCGAGGCCAAAACACTTTAAAACTTTCAAGTAATTGAGATTCTTACAGCGAGCTCGAATTCTTCCGAGGGGAATTTAGTCTACCATCCGACATTTTTAAATAAACACAGACGTGTGTCCTAGGAATCATTGGCATAATTTTATTATAAAGGGACCAAAGCTGTTCGATGCCCGGACAGATTTCATTATCCCTCGCAAAAAAAAACTGTAATTATTCCCAGCTTCATTCATGCCTTGATTTTCGTGATATGACATGAATTGCTTTCTCCTAATTTGTCTGTCAGTCTAGTCTTTAGAAAAACCGTAAATTAGTTACTATTATGAAGACCCTTACAAATGAGATTTATTTTATTTCAGCTTCGATGACATTCATTGGCCGGTATAGAAAGTTTATCATAAAAATATAAATACAAGAGATAATGTTATTATATAAAAGAAGCCTATTTTAAAAATTTGTTTAATTTTCAGACACCTTAGATTATGAACACAATCTTTGTAGGAGTAAATTAATCGTTAAAATATGTATATAGTTTTGACGCTTGTTTGTAAGTAAAAGCTATGTTTCTCTAAAAAACAAAAATCTTAAACTTTTGTAAGTCACGCTTCTCTCCATAAAAGAGTTTAATTTACTTATAGACCGTGAACTGACGGAGCAAATACTAAAGAATTATCTCATGACATTATTGTAAATTTATTCTAATAAACACCATGATAATAGACCTATTGTTTCGGTGCAATTATGCAAATTAAATAATAATTCTATGATACACAATATAAGTTGCATGCAACATGCTAATACGTGCTATTTTACAATTTACAAACTAGTTCAACATTAAAATATTATCCAGTTCAAAACTTATCAGAATAAGTACTGTGTACCTAACTAACCTTATTCACGAATAGGCATTAATTACTGTTTATTGTGTCAAAGTAAATAAACGTAATGAACGGTTGAAAGGCAATAAATCATACTAATTGACAAATATGATTGCCTTCAACGGCGTTTCTAGTTGTGGAAACTTAAAAGTTACAATTAATATATATTAAATATCACAGAATCTAGTTTCACTATACAGAGTTTTAGTCAATATATTTATTTATAGTAGTAAAGTTTTAGCAAAATGTGTTTGTGCAAACAAAATAATTTCTTCTAATAAAAACAGGCGATGTACCAAAGTACGCAATCGCGACCTCCATCCACTCCCGAAAACATAGTAAAAGAGGGAACCCACCAAATCCAGGATCACTTTACGACGCTCCACTTTATCGCCACAATGTCAAGTGCGTCCAACGTACATCACAATTACGCAGCCAAGGCCCCTCAAGGTTGACAGGCCAAGATCGGTGCCCAAACATAAAAGAGCTTACACAAATTGAATTAAGTGTAGGAAAACCGAGCGAAAATCTTTCGGTAATGAATGAAGAACTACAACTTTTGGTGTGGTCGAAGCTTACAACGAAATGCTTACAAATACCCTTCAATCAACGCTAGTATGTAATTAGAAGTACCTAAATTACAATAAGAGGATTAAATTTAATATTTAGACAAATATAAAACCTTCCGTAGCGACAATAAGGTTTACATCTGCTTAAATACCATACATGTAAATGCCATAGTTCAATATACAACAATAGGAATATAATCCTACGGTATATATACAAATTGAATCCTATATGTCTCCGAAGGCACTTGTCCTTCTAGCCCACCCCTGGTTAGAGATTAGTCGGGAATTTATTTCCCGTTGCCATTAGACTAGTTTATTTGAGATAAACCTGTTTGGATTTACTCCGCTTAAGAGATTGCTAGTTTTCGTAGTTGGTTAAACCTTGTTTGTTGCGTTTGGGTTATTTTAAAAGTGTTTTCTCATTGAAAATAAATTGCCTAGACAAAGATTTGAATACGTCTCAAGTGTAGGTATGGAAGTTGTCGCCAAAAATTCGGTGTTATGATTAGACTAGGCGTTGAAAAAAAAATTTTCTAGTAAACTTATATCTTAGGGACTTGACCTGAAATATTTTTTATTTATTATTTTTGTTAGTTTACAGTAACGGAAATTTTAAGAACATTAATGAATTAATAATAAACCTGAAAATATATAGGAAAATTTATTCAATTTCCGACAATGATCTACCATAAAATTAGGCAAAGCTCGCCGCAAATCAAATGTAATCCTCGTCGTTGGAACAAATTAACTTTTTCAGAACTCAGAGGCCGCATCCACAAAGCGATTGTATTTTAAACAACCTCTGGGCTTGAGTTGCCTACATTGATTTAAAAATATACGATAATGATTTTTACTTGCTTTATAATTGCGTGGGATATTAATTTAGCTTTGCTTGCAGAATGAAAAGGATATAGTAATTGTGAATATATAATTTATTTATTTGGTTTGGATGTCCAACAGTGAATGAATACACCATACATTACCTAACAGAAATTTCCCGAACCGAGCATTAAAGTGACTGCATGTAAAGGCCTATTTGAGAAGAAAATATTTTGATTTATGACATTGAATATTCAAGAATCATTGCTGTGAAACTTTCATAAGTCAAAACGCCAAAACCTTTGAAAATTCAACTCATAACATACCTAAATACAATCAAATAAACTTCAATCTAATAACCACATGTACATTGATATAAACACAAAACTTTTAAAAAGATTATTTACAGTCAACGTCTTATTGCAATTTCTCCTTAAAAGTTACCTAAGCTACCCGACCGTCACTCGTTGATAATTTCAGCAAAATAGTTTGTCTGCAACGTGGCAAGCTGAGAAACTCGCGTTAACTTAAAGTATGGTAAAGTTTGAAGTTCTGACGTCCCAGTTAATGCAGTTTGCTGGCACAGTGAGTAATCTTTCTTCTAGCTGAGCGGTTCGTTGACTTGAAATGGATCCTCATTTAGTTTTCCGTAATATTTCCTCACTGGTCGATTGGGAATGGCAAAGTTCTTCTCTGAGCTATCGGTTACTGGAATGAGAAGATTGAATGCAACCTCTTTTATATAAGTGAGTGTTGACCGATGGTGTTGACACACTGTAGTATCAAAATACTTTATTTTAACATTATTTATATTCGTGAATATTCAACCTTATTTGTTTTAAGTTAACATCACTTTTGCATATTTAACCACTTTACATGTCCACCTTTTTTTTTTTATTGCAGTGAGTCAAATAAATGATATGAAATCAAACTTAGGCGCATAGTATTAGATCACACGCGCAGTTCAGTGTAATTTAGCCACCTTTGTGATATAAAATACATATAGAAATAAACAGTGAGTAAACTTTTTTTTTAAGTGAACTTAGAAGATTAGATTGGTAGGTAAGTACGTAGTAAAATAGTTGTTTAATCTATTTAAAGACGATAAATGGTCCATAAAGGACATCGTTGTTTTAATTCACCTCACATCACAATATCTACCCAATGCCTCCTTTTAAACGAGCATTTCGAATCTATTTGTCGAGCGTGTTTAGTTAGGAACAGGTGGTCGGGATTTGGCTTAAATGAGACACTTTTAGTTTATGTAAATAGATGAAACTGAATGTTGTTAGTTTTAGGTTAAGTTCTTAGTAAATTCTTTTGTTTTTTTTTCTATACAATTGTTGGAATTACTAATCTGCGAGTTGTCTCTGTCATATTATACACATATTCAAAGTACTAATTTACTACTTAAACGCATGCAATCTATTTGTTGTACGTAAAAGTTGATGAAAATGCAGGGGGCTAAAAATATGTAGGTACCTAAGCAAAGATATTTGATGTGAATGTTAATTTTAATTTATTTCTGAAATCATACTTTCAAATGTCATTCCCCTATAACATTGATCTTTATATCATACATTACAATGAACCACAGCTTATTACAATTAATAACAGATATTAGCAATTTTGTTTGCATACATATTACCCTTATTAGGTTATATCTTTACGTAATTTCTCATAAGTATAATAAACCAGTCGAAGATAAGTACGTATAATAAGATTAACGCCCGATGTCAATAATCAATCCTGATCCATTTTTTGGTATCTAAGATTGATATATCAATCCATTTTCTGGGTGAAGCTTTAAAATCAATCTATCTTCAATCTACGATCGATCGAATCTGTTCGAAAATGATAGTTTTTGCTTGCCAATAAGCTATCCGTCCATTTTGACAACTCGTTGGTTTTACTCTCGGATAGGAGATAGATTATTAACATCGGGCGTAAGTGAGTAATAAGTTCGCAGTCAGTCGATAATCTAATGCGTTTAATAAATCACGACGGATCCCACCTGGCTTGCGGGAGCCAAATTAAACTGAAGCTTTCGAAGATAAAATTTGATAAATTAGACCACTTTCTCAAATACCCAACAATTGAATCGCCTCAGATTGATGGATTGCTTTTTCGCAGACTTACCACCACATCTGCAATGGATATTGAACTTTATAAGTATGTGGATAAAATATAGAATTAATCTAATTCTGGACACACCTCTTATGTTAGGGAGAGAATTACGGTGCGATAAAATGTCCTCTTTGGTGAAGATAGATCAAACTTAGGAATATTTTTATCTTATTGAATAGGTATGTAATATAGAACCATTTTAGTAGTAAGGCTTAATAAAACCATAATATTGACTTTTAATTTTGTTTCTTTCCATTATTTGATTGCACGTTTTATTAGGCAACCCTAATTTATAAAAGTATTTTTTATACCCTGCCTGTTTTTATAGATATTTATAAAAGCTTAGCAAAAATTTATTCCGAAATAAATATCGACAAATAAATCAAAAAATTCATATTGTTTTGGTTAGAAAAATCCTTGTCATTGCATTCAAAATTGTGTTGACTGTATAATTTGTTTTACGTAAACCTCCGTCGCACTTGCCCGGTTATTTTACTTGACAGCCCGTATTTTCTCAGTTACTTTTAATTCAACGTCGTCTCAAAATAGATTTTCAATTAATTTTGTAGTTATTGTCACCTCGGTTCGACCGTTGTGAAGTCTGACAGCTCTCGAGGGGCGGAGATCGAGTCAAATCTCAGCTAGAGGTTGAAAGTATTTTTCTAAATTATTTCTTATTTACTCATGTATTTGAGAACTTGTTGTTGGTTTTACAAACTACGTGTTTCTATTGTTGTTTGTGAAATGAAATGTGTTCGTTAAACATTGAAATTTGATTTCGGTTGATTTATTTTTTGGATTTAGTTGAATGAATTGAATCCTTTTATTTGTGCACACAATATTGAAATTTTCATTGATACATTGGCTTGAATGTTTAAAGCTTATATTGAGTGATTTTAATTCGGCTTGTATTCTGTTTAATAAATATTGTAGAAATAGGACCGAGCTTCTGAACTACCTACTCAATACTTAGAGTTCTAAGTAATACTTAATTTGTAGTTAGATGTGATATTTTTACTTAAGTACCCCTTTGAAAAGCTATATCTCTCTTTGTCCCCAGTTCGTAGAAGACAAGATGTAAAGTCGACTGTCATGGAGGAAGATTACTGCAACAACTGCAGCCTGTATGCTGAGCTGAACGACTCCCTGGTACACGGGAACACCTCCAATGTTATCTTCATCAATAAGTTTTATTTTTATCAGGTAAGCTTAAAAACACAAAAGTAATGATTTTTCAAATGTCTAAATAGATTTTTCCAGAATATGTTCTACACATTTGCTAAGTTTTATCAAAATTGGTTAAGCCATTATTGCGTGATTAAGTAAGAATATGTTCTGATCTATAGGTCCCCTTATAGCGTTATTATAAAATAGGAATATTTATTTCGAATAGGTATTTGGAATAGACCTTTTTAGAAATAAAACTGTTGCGATATTGACTGAATACGCTTCACAAACAAATAAGTACATAAACAGTTTATTGTTACAACAATCGTAAAAATAGTGGTTTATCCAATTTTATTTCCACAACTGTCATCAAAAATCGCAATCAAATGCATCCCCACACATAAAACCGGTACTTCATCAAAACAACATTACGATACTAGTAAATAAAATCAAATCACATCCCTAGTGAATATTTTAAGTAAACTTCCACATTTCACACGTCACTTAAAGTTTGAACGTCAAAATTAACGGTACGTCAAAGTGTAGTCGTAATAAAATCGTATCACCCTGATTATAGAATACGTTACGGATGTCGGGCGAAGTTAATTGCGTGAGAGAATCGCCCCTGAAGTATGGGTCTAGACGCTCTCTCTATTTCGAGCTTGTTTCTGACCCTGTCCGAGTTAAAAGCGATCGACAGAAGTCGATTCGATCGATTAAAATTCGGTTTTTATTCGTACAAATCGATTTCAGTTGATTACTTAAAATCGATTAAAAAGTTGGTTTTAATTTGAAGGCTCATCCTTCGCGTACCAGGTTAATACTATGTTGGTACTGAAAGAAATATGGAGGAGGCCACTATATTTTTTATAATTTGTTGTAATAGCTACTGGTAACTAGACAACTGATTTACTCCTTCTTCATACTTATGTAGATATTTAAATCAAGACACAGAACAAATAGACATGTGTATGTATATTATACACAAGTTTTTTTGTCCTATATATAGAAATTGAAATCCAACCAGCGCCTTGAAAATTAAGTTCACTAACTACTAAGTCAAATGGACAGTAAAATTTCTAAAGAAGTATTTAGATCGATCGTGATAATTAATAATAAAGTAAAAGCTTATAAAGCTAGTAACTTAATCCTTAAATCCATTAGTGGTGGTTATTTAAATTCTTTGTACCCCTCGGGTATAGCGACATTAGGGACCTCATTTAAAACGATTCTACGAAATGTACCCCACATTACTTACAGACTATGAACATGTAGTTACGTTTGTAAAATATCCGGTTTATTTTTATTTAATTCATGTTACATATATAGTTAACATGTTTGAGGAAAATATTTTACTTATACCTTTATTATTATTTCGTACTTACTTACTGTCATAAGTATAAAAAGTGGAGAAATCAGTCATTCATTATATTTGTTAAAAAATTTGACTATTCTGTTTAAAAGTATAAATTTTCCAAAACACTTATTGTTTCGATAAAAATAAAAATAATAATAATAACTTTATTGTTCAAAAAAGCAAAATTTATATTGGAAATGAGGCCCTGCACCCTGTGCTAGCTATACAATAGCTGTGTTAAAAATAAAAAGTTAAAAATAAAAGAATAGTCGCTATAACAGTATATGGACGTTTTTTCAATAACTAAACGTTAACGTGTTATAAGAATGACAACTCTAAAATATAGGTTATTGGGTCAATTATTGAATGAGTTCACAAAGAGCAAAGAGGATTAAAATCTTCAATCAAATCGATATAGTTCTATACTCTTCGGTGACGCAATCAAACTCTGTCGTGTGTTGAATAACCCTTGTTTAAATCCGTGTAACCTGGTTTCCATGCTCTATGAAAACAAACGGGAGGAAGCAATGATTAAAACAAACAGAAAATATAATCCCATACACTTTTATGTAGCTCGTTATAGAGTATCTTTATATTGAAAGCTTTAGCGTTAAAATAAACAGCAAATCGAATTATTGGCAATCACTATGTAATGTAACATTAATTCATCTCTTAACCAGATTTAAAAAAGTATTTGACTGACAAACCGATAGCCGTAGGTTCGAATATCAAAATCACAATCATTTCATATTCTGTGTCTGCAAACAACCTATCTGCGTGACAAAATATTTTTATCCCGTTTTGGAAAAAAAATTCATTGATGGATTATCAGCTCCTATTGATTATAGCGTGATCTTATATAGCCTATAGCTTGTCTTGTAATTTATATTTTCTTTGCTTTATAACATAATATTTTCTTACAGTCAGCTCAATTGGCGATTCTCTGGATACTTCTGGTCGCGATCGTGGCCGGCAACGCTACTGTCGTCCTGGCACTACTCCTCACAAAATCACGGAAGAGTAGAATGAACTTCTTCATAATGCAACTTGCTATTGCTGGTAAGTATTAGAAAGAAGGTTTTGTGTCGGTCATAAAAAGCATACAAGGAAGAAAAAGAAGACAGATGTCATATAAATTTACTTTCATTAAATTTTTCCTTTCAACATGGTAGCAGAGGTCCGTGGTTGATTAAAAATCGATTAAGTATTGGTAAAAACGATGTAAGTAGTGAAAATGACAACCAAATCAGAGATCACGAGACTTAACATCGGGAACCTAGATGGTTCAAATTGGCTAATATGGAAATACAAGATATCCATGCTATTAAAGGGAATTCCCAAAGCCCTGGATGTATTGGAAGGCAGGTATGAAATTGCTAAAACGTCAGATGCAGATGCTGATACAAAAGCCTTAGAAAAGTTCGAAGAATTAGACAGCATAATTCTTACAATACTTACTAGTAATATGAAAGATGAGATTGTCCAACGAATAATGCGTTTTGAGACATCTAAAGAAGTATGGAATGAACTCAAGAGGCTGTTTGACGGAGATGGAGATGATTTAGTCTATACAAATTGTTTAAAGTTCTTTGAGTACAAAAAGCAACCAGATGACAATATGGCGGTACATATTTCAAAACTTAAGAATATATGGTTTCAGCTGAATGCTAAAAGACTAATGCGAAGTCTATACGGTCTCAAACAAGCACCAAGATGTTGGAATAAGTACATTGTTGATTACTTGAAAAGCATAGGCTTTCAACAAAGTCAAACAGATCCATGTTTATTCATTCGGAAAAGGTTACAGAATAAATTGATTTTGGCACTGTATGTTGACGATGGACTGGTAGCTGCTTCTCAACAAAAGGATGCAGATAAATTTATGGTTGAACTGCAACGTAGGTTCAAGATAACCGTAAAGTCTGCAGATTACTACCTGGGTTTGCAACTCCAGTATAAAGAAGATGGCTCTATCAGTATCACACAGAAACATTATACTGAGAAAGTATTAGCTAGGTTTGGTATGAGCAACTGCAAAACTGTGACTACGCCAATTATCAGAGATTCTGAACAAGGTCAGTTAGATAAAGAGGCTATAGACGAGAAGTCATACCCTTACAGACAAGCTGTTGGTGCTCTAGCATACCTTATGGTAGGAACGCGACCAGATATCGCATATGCTGTCAGCGTAGTATCCAGATCTTTAGAAAACCCTTCTAAAGAGGATGTTCTCAAAGTGAAACGTATAATGCGTTACCTACAAGGTACTGTAAATTATGGTATAACATACAAAAAGCATTTCAAAACTGGAATACTGGAATGCTACAGTGACTCTGATCACGCAGGAGACACAAAAACTGGCCGTTCAACCAGTGGCATACTTTGTCTCTATGCTGGTGGCGCTATCTCTTGGGCAAGTCGAAAACAGTCGTCAGTGGCTATTTCGACAACAGAAGCTGAGATTGTCGCAGCAAGCGAAACAGCTCGAGAAGTAGTATGGCTGAAAACACTTTTCAACGAAATTTCAGAAATAAGGCAAATTCCAATTTTAAAAATTGACAATGATGCAGCTATTAAAATAGCTTTAAACCCAGAAGTCCATAAAAGAACAAAGCACATTGCGATAAGACATTTTTATGTACGAGAACTTGTAGCGAACAGAGAACTGCAAGTGGAGCATGTTGGAACACATTCACAAAATGCAGATTTTCTGACAAAGGCTCTTGGCAAGCCATCTATCGATTCAATTTTGCATCGTATTGGTATGAACTGACCTTGCAAAAAGGGAGGATATTAGAAAGAAGGTTTTGTGTCGGTCATAAAAAGCATACAAGGAAGAAAAAGAAGACAGATGTCATATAAAAATACTTTCATTAAATTTTTCCTTTCAACAGTAAGTACCTAGTTAAACTAATAAACTTCACGCCAGGGTCAATGAACCTTAGTTATTAAGCCGAGATTTCAAATTTATTATGAATATTAATTGCGTTTTAATTTATTACTTCAATTAATAAGTGCCAGTCAATAAATTTAATTAAGATTACAAAATTATTTAAACGTGCTGGCCTTAATGAACAAATAATGGTTATTTATAAGTAAGGGACCAATTTTTAGTAACAAAACGTTTTACAATCCAAAACCAGCTCCTACAAAAGTCTGTTTTTACTTATCTAAGTATATGTCTGTTTATATTATCTAATATGCATAAATGAAAAGAATGTAATATTACAAAAATGATTTTAATGTGGTACATAAAAACTCAAAAACGTTAAACGCCACATTCACCTTAAAGTTCCAAAAGTTACTCTCTCGTGTTAGCCATTTCAGGGTGCTGATAATTTCAGAACTAGTTCTATATGTGTCCCGTTCAACCATTTATGCCGGAGTTCAAAACTAACGGTTGTTTATAAAAGTGTAGGTACTTTAATATTATCTACACCCACACAACTATTTAAATTACGTAAAGTTTGGACGTTATAGTAACTTGGTCTATATTAACGTTGGCTCGCGGTTTCACCTGCGTTCATACCTGATACTGTAAACCTACCGGGGAACTATTTTTTTTCCAGGAACTTTTACAGTATTTACACATCTGGGTAATATATTATAAGCCAAATTTTATCTACATCCTGTCCCCCCTTTTTGCGCGTAATCGAGTAACAAACATCCATAATTCCCATCTTTCGCGTTTATAATGTTACTAGAGTCCGCCTCGCGGTATCACTCGTGTTCCCGAGGATCTCTTACTGTTCCAGGGTAAAAGTTATCCTACTTGCTATTTCAGAATATATTCTAACTATATGCTCAAAATTTTCCAGATCCTTTAACCAGTGTTACGTGAAAGAGTAACAAACATCCATATATACAAACTTTCACATTTATATATTTGTAGTAATGTAGGACGGTCGATAGTTTGTATGTAATTAAGCGCAAATATTTTTTTACAGATTTATTGGTCGGCCTAATAAGTGTGTTACCAGATTTAATACAACGAATAACGATAACGTGGCTTGCCGGATCGCTGACTTGTAAAATGATGAAATACTTACAGGTACTACTTTTAATATATTCCATCAATACTAGATGAAATGGGAATAATATATAAAACCTCCTTTATGACATGTAGGTAAATGTTAGGAATACTAAGCAGCTAAGTTATCATATATACGTAGGTACTTGTCAGTTCTTCGTACATATATAATTCCGTTTGGCAGAAATTGCTGAAGCCATCGGCAGATTGCCATAAAAAGAAAAGAAAAAATCAGAGTTTTGGACTTATTTAATACAAGTTTCTCCCCGTGGTTTCACCCGCGTGTCCGGGACCTTGAATTTTTCTGAGATAAAAAGTAGCCTATGTATTATTCCAGAACATATCCTAACTCTGTGCTAAATTTCAAGCAAATCCCTTCAGGCGTTTTAGCGTGAAAGAGTAACAAACATCCATTCATGCTCACAAACTATCGTTAAGTTAGTGCGAAAGTAACTTTGTCTGTCTGTGTCGCTTTGACACTAAAACTAATGAACCGATTTAAATTAAATTTGGTACGCAGATAGTCTAGAGCCTGAGAAAGAACATAGGCTACTTATAATCCTAGAAAAAAAAAAGATCTCCCGGGAATGCGGGAAAACCGCGGGGATCCACTAGTTTATATAAGTAGAATTAATACTGTCGAAGACCTAGTATGTCAAATTCTTTGGGGGTAGAATATAAAATAAAAGGAAGAACGCACCTTTTTTATTTGGTTAATATTGTGCGAATGTTTCAGGGTGTAGTGACGTATTCCTCAACGTACGTGCTGGTGGCTCTCAGTGTGGATCGATGCGACGCCATCACTCATCCGATGAACTTCACTGGAAGCTGTAAGAATTATACTCTCTTCTTTATCATATCTGTGAGCATTCGAAATAAAAAACGATGTAGCCTGTGTAGACTAGGGCAAAGGTTATAGCTGCTGAAGCTGTTATCGATTCAGATGACTTTAATTGAGAAGAACCTAAGGGATATTTTTTACATATTTTTTATATTCTGTAATAAATAAATAAATAAAATTTGACTATTTAGATTTTTCATCTCTGAAAAATCCACTGTAAAAAAGGAAACTGCAAGATAAGATAATAATGTTTTATTAGTTGCCTAAAGAGCACAATTTTTAATCACCTCTTAAAGATAATTACTATATACTCAAACATTAAACAGTCTTTATGTATTGTACTTTAAATATCAAAATATTTTTAGAATGTTATTCAGGTTATAAATATTATATTTATCTTTGTCTAGGGCGCAGAGCGCGTGCTCTCATCTTGGGCGCGTGGTTCCTCAGCTTCATGTTCTGCCTACCAATGCTATTCTTATTCAATGAGGCTAATGTTGAAGGTATGTATATATAATAAGTTACACGTACATACGTTCATATACATTTTGTCCCCCTGTACAATTTGACATTATATAAGTGTAAAGGTTATATGAAATTCTCGTGTCACAATGTTAGTTACTATACTCCTCAGTAACGGCTAGACCAATTTTATGAAATTTTATATACATATTCAGTAGGTCTAAGAATTTTTTCGATACCCCTAAGTGATCACGCGAACAGGATCTACGCGGGTGAAACCGCGGGGCGGCAGCTAATTATATATATATTAATTTGTAGGTAATTATCGTCTCGCGATTTCACTTTAGCTCTCAAGGGATTCAAAGATATCTTATGATATTCGAAAATGGTGAAGCATGCTATCGTAGAAATATATTTTTTACATCAAATTAGGTGATTACTCATTTTACATGCAAATTTTCCCTGTTCGATATTACTTTAGCTACTTTTATTACTTAAACGTTGTATTAAGGCAGTTACTAAAATAACATTTCTTTTTTCAGGAATAATGCAATGCTGGTCAGGCATAAGTAAACTACAATGGCGTATATGGATGACCAGTGTGTTTGTGTCACTTTTCGTAGCACCCGCTTTAACCATATCGGCGTGCTACGGAGTCATCGTAGTCACTATACGACACAAGAGCAACAGACTCGGTAGACGAGCTACGGCTACGAGACAATGTAAGTTGATTTTCATAAAGCCAGATAATAAATGCTAGTATTAAATTTTCAGGTATATTTTACACACAGCTGATGAGTTTTAAATAAATACTACTATAGATATTATTCTTCCATCTAGACACAAAATAAATAGACATGTTCATAGCATTTGCAGAAAGTATGAATGGTTTGTGTGAAAGGTGATATTTGTAAGAATAGAGTGATGACTTAAGTAACGACTGACAGAGAAGAATGGAAGAAAATCACATGTTGTGCCGACCCTACTTAGGCGGGATAAGGGCAGGAAGAAGAAGAAGTAGCAGATTTTTTTTATTTATTTCAAACCAGTATCATAAAATAACAATGGCCTTAAAATAAACGAAAGAAAAAAATTGTCGACCGTCCTGTTCCAGCAAAAAACTTAGGCGTTATTCCTCCTAAAATTAATTTGTCAACCTCCCTGAAAACAATGAAGCGCAAAATTTACGGTAACAATGAGTTAGTGAATTGATGCGCGGAAAAACCAAAATACGCCCCGAATCAGGGTCAAATTAAGCGGATCGTGACCTGACTGGCTATGACTGGGGACTGACATGAAATATGAACTTGAGAGCCACTCACATTTTTATGTGGATAAATAAAATAAATGTTAGCGAGTACTTAAGTTTTAGCTAGTGTATAAACTATATTTTATTTTATTGCACAATAACTAAATCAAATAATAACATTAATTATATTAAACTAAAAACTATATGCATTATGAACCTAAACCTAAAAACTTGATAAATAGATTAAAAAAATAAAATAAAACTATAAATAAACTATAACACAAAAATTTAGAAAAGCTCGCTCTGTATAAACCTAAAATACTTTCTTATAGTATTTTATTGACAATTTATATTGTTGTACTTAACTTTCTTTAGTTTTAAGTAACTTGGTGGTTATTTTCATATCTCATTTCGTATAAGTAACACATTTTTGCATCGAAAATATTAATTATATTTAATAATTATTTTGGCACTCATAATTCTTGAGCAGATTCCGCAAGGTAGCGATTTCTACTTAATATTTTCATGTTATTCTCAATTGTAAATGATTTTTAAATAAACTATGTTTTTATATTAAGTCCTTATTTCAGATAGTGATGATTTGGACAGCCGCCGCGCGAGCAGCCGCGGCATCATACCAAAGGCGAAAATAAAAACTGTCAAAATGACTTTTGTCATTGTTTTTGGTAAGTTATTTAACTATTACCTTACTTTACCTATACATAAATTACTCGGACTATATTACTGGTAAGGCTATCTTTGAGTGAGGAATTATATGCCTAATTAATTAAATAGTGGAAGTATTGTATTTAGCAAAATAGGTTTAAAAAAAATCTGAACTTTTTGCAACTGTCAAAATTAACCTTAGGTATACAATGGACATCAAACAACATAACTAAATTCTAACATGCTTTAAGCAAATATGTTCTATCTTTTTGCGTATAGGATAAACTGTACTACTAGAAGACTAGACTTTCTAAACGCAATAGATGAATATCTACTACTGGTCGCAGTGTTTCATTGTAAAAAAAATACTCTTTGTTTTATCCATTTTCCATTCCACAACAAAGCTTACAATTAATAAATTAATGCACTTGTTAAAAGCATACGAGCTTTGAGTGACGGTCACGCACAGGGAAACAAAAACACGTGGTGGTATAACGATTAAAACGTTTAGCTCTTGCCTTCAGTTTTCATTACCAAATGAAAATTACATTTAAATTGTAGTTTAATTTGTTTCAGTCACGTTTTACGATACAAAATGTTTGGCAGTAATTATAAAAACTAAAGTCGTTAGCGCCACAATGTTTAATAGTTATTTGTTATACAAGAGTGCAAAGTTGCTTTTTAACCGCGTGTTCAATTTTGATGACCGAGCAAGCGAAGGATTCTAAAATTAGAATCCTGAGCGTTAGCGAGGGAATCAAAAGAGCACGAGGTGAAAAATCTTTGCACTCGAGTGCAACACGTAACTTTTCATTCCACCTCAGCGAGGAAATGACTAAATGCAAAAAAAAAAACGTTTACAATCACAAGATAGGTACACTTTTATTTCAGTTTAGGTATTAATTACTACATTATGACAGGTAAGTATTACAGAATAATCTTTAAATTATAACAAAATAATACTAAGGTATAATTAAGAAAATTTTAAAGTAACGTTGCTACAGTTATTTAAATTGAGTGTATGTTTTTTTTTATTCACAAACTTAGTGCACACGATGTTCCAAATTCAATTTACTTTATCCTCTAGAGAATAAAAACGGCTTTTCCACTCAGATATTGAAGATTAAAAATACTCTTTCCGAGATGGTGGGATGAAAATTATATTATTCTGCCACGCGGTAATTGCCGCGTTTCCGGGGAACTTAAAATTTCCACTTAAAATTAGTTTTTCTCGGACAAATTCTCTGTCTTTCATTCCATTCAATAACTCTGATGGACCTTCCATCAGAGTTATTAAGCTACAAACAATATCATTAAGATATAGCACATATTTAAATTACTTCCTTGTCAATTTCTGTCAATACCGATTTAGTTACAATATAAATAAATAGACAGACAGGCTCTGTAAATAAGGGCTTTAATGATGAAAAAAAAATCTCTCACTCATATTCGAGCACACTTATTCACAGAACTTGATTATAATAGTACAATACAATAGAATGACAAAGAAATCTATATAATGAGGTCAAAACTCTCCAAAGGCAATAAAATATGGTTACAAAGATATGACAAGATGCCACAAAAGCTGCGTAAAACAATAAAACGGTTTACGATGACTTCCATCGTATATAGCTGAATGAAATTCTTGTTGTTAAGACTTTTGGATGCTTCTAACATAAAAAAAAAAACATTTAAATAAATAAGCCTTAGAACTGTATTTATTTTTGCTCCATAAGCGGTTGTATAGACGATAGTGTTTTAATAAATTAGTCCAAAGTCTCTAGTCTGAGCTCATAGATACCTGCAAGGTAATGTTTCAATACACATTATAATTACATAATATATTTGTTTAGATATTAAAAGGTTCTTACGTGTATTACCTAGGTATACATAAAGCTTAGTGTTTCCTCGTGTGGTTGCTATACACTTACTTTCATCATCATAACATCACCCAAAGACATCCCCGTATCGATTTCTACATAAACCGGTTGGTAGTAAAGGGTCTCTATAGTATTAGATATAACTTAAAATATATAACACTATTATAAATAAATAAAAATGTAGTCCTAGAAGCTTCTAAAGTTGCCTATAGTTCAGTGGATACTGAAATCACAGTATCTTTGCTGTATCAAAGAAATACAATCTTAATACATCCTTATATCGGTAGCATAAAATTTATTTTAGAAATCGCTACCACAGTGAAACAATTCCTTCCTCTTTATATAACTCAAATACTCTCATAACTAAAAAAACATCCAGTATTTTTATAGGTCCCGATATATGATAATTTTGGTTTAACTAAATATTATATCAACTATGTTTACTCAAGGCCAATAAACCAGCTGTTTATACAGGGTAGAGACTGTAATATTGTTCCTACATTTGTCACGTATATTTCAATGGCAGAATTGATCTAAACAACCTTCCATGTTTTTATATGTAGATGCGGCATACGAGCTAAAAAATAGCAAAGGCAATGCCCTGTTTTCACGTTACTGTGTTCAAGAGTGACCCAAAATTGTTCTGCTTTTTTTATTTTATACACGCTACATTTATAATATAATAATATCCCAGGTTGAATGTTGCACTATAATACCTACTTTAATTTTATAAACATTTCATTAAACAATCAGCTGCCGCCGTGCGGTTTCACCCTCGTAGTTCCTGTTCCCGTAAAAATATAGGGATAGAATATAGCCTATGTTCCCTTTAATATAATTTAGTTTTCCATTGGTGAAATATTATTCAAATTCACAAACAAACAAAAAATGTAATCTTTCCTCTTTATAATATTATTCTTAGCGTAAATAAATACATTTTATTTCATTTCAGTGCCGCATCTATACCATGGCAAACATCTTATAGATTCACAGTTCTCTACGTGACAAGACTACGACCTTAAAACTTCCATTAAAATCCCTTGAACAATATCCAAGTGCATTACTCGAGCCATTATCATTTTACAAGTTTCCCTTCATTAACATCTAATTTAATAAACGCGAGTTACTTCGCTGAACCTTCAAGTAAAACAACAATGTGGAAACATGCTGATTTTGCGTCTGTTACACATTATTTATGTTTTCTTCGTAAGCAATGTTATATTTTGGTTATTTTCTTGTTGTGGAAGCTGGAATGTCTTGTGGAATTGTACATGTGTATTTTGTATTACGATATGATTTTTCCAATGTGGTTTTATTAACTATCTGTTGAAATACAATTAAAATTATATATTCAATTCATAATATAAGCCTGTTATTGACAACAAAAAAATAATTTATTATTCTGTGTAAATATTAGTTTAATGTTTGCGGATAAAAGTTTCAAGTCAATCAAAACATAGCATTTAAAACTAGCTTCCACACCGCGGTTTTACCCTCTTCCTATCAAGGTCTCCAATTCGCCAGGGATAAAATATAGCTTTTATATTATTGGAGAACATGTTTTTACTCTGTGCCAAGTTTCATCCAGCAGTTCTGTAACAAACACCCATCCATCCAAATTTTTTATTACGATTTCATTCGTAGTAAAATCTAAGCATACAGACCTGCAACTTTGAAGACGGCCGAACCACAAGCTCCAACAACTAATTTAATATAAAATTGAACTATCTAGATAAATCTTCGTCTATTTTTATTCACTTAAAATCCTTTTGTCCATAAAAAAATATAATACAAAGATACCTAAATCACTGTCGTCGCACCCGCCGCGATGAGGGCTAAACTTATAATAAATTCGATATTCCTATCCAATTTTCTTCATCCGGACAGCTATACGCTTGCTGATTACACGAATTACCATATTTCTTGCGGTATCTGATCCAGCTATTTGTTGTTCTTGGAATTTTTGCTTATATATAAACCTTTTGTCGCACTACAATATTCAGTTTTCATGATATCCCGCAACATCTAGCACCTATTCAACCTTCGATTTTATAAGCAGAACCAAATATACACTTGACTGCAATATAATCGATCAAATAGATTCTATAAAACTATGTTTTTCGGAATGATTTCTATTTTATTTGAAGAAGTAATCGCAGCTGTAAATGGGTATTTTGAGGAGCTTGACGAATCAGTCTATAGAGATGGCATTACTAGACTAGAACACCGCTATGAGAAATGTATCAGCCTTGGAGGAGATTATGTTGAGAAATAAAAAAAAAAATTCTTAAAAACGTTGTTTTTCTTGGTCAGGCCGGAAACTTATCAATCCACCCTCGTATATTTTCGTATTAAAACAACTCGCGGAAAAGTCATATTTAAAATTATATGTTTAGTTAAAATTTTCATTAATTTATGTTATTTAAAATTAGCAGCTAAGTCTTTGTAAATGTGTAGATGTAAAAAGAAACTATTAGATTTTTATTCAATAATTGAATCTAGTAAAAAGTGAATACCTGAGTGTAAATTGAATATAAGATTTAGACTCGTATTGAATACATTCATAATATCTTTACTACACTGGTTTTCTTAGAAACAGCTTGGTACATAGACATACTTTTGTTAAAAGAGAGTTAAACTTCATTTGAAAATATTCAAAAGTACCTAACTATAAAATATAAGCTCACTATAATTTAATAATCCAACTCACCAACCCCACGGATCTGCCCTATCATCTCTTACTATATAAATATCTCTCTTCCAGTATTCGTCCTATGCTGGTCACCATACATGATCTTCGATCTACTCCAAGTATATGGATACGTACCAGATACGCAGGCAAACATCGCCATAGCCTCCCTGATACAAAGCCTGGCGCCCCTCAACTCAGCTGCCAACCCAGTCATATACTTTATATTCTCCAATAGAATATTCGTGAGCCTAAGGTGAGTAAAATTTGTTTCGCTATAAACTTGAGACGACGTCAACTGAATTTTTTATAAGTATTTACAGTGTTTAGGCCTTTAGGGTGAGTTTGAACAAAACTTTAATCAAGATTAATTCAGTAAAGTTGGGTTTAAGAGTTTATTTTTGGGATAAATAGATGTAAACTTTGGAAAAGAAAGCGTTAACTGTTGCAAAAAGTATATTCTTACAAGTCATTTAGGTCGTCACTGTTCGAGCCTCCTCTAACAACAATGGGGCTTAGAGCATATTCTAGTAATTCGGTCGGTTCTGGGCCGGATAGTTGGACCGAGATTTTAAGCCAAATAATTGCTTATTCTAGCCGTTTTACGTAGTTTATAAAGAAACGCACCTCTAATATGTGCTCTTTTAAAATCATTAAATGAAATATTATATGCACGGCCGCCTATCTAATCAGGAATTACATAGGCATTGCTGTAAGTAACCTACAATACACGAGAATACAAATTAAATTTATCAGCACGGTTACAATGTTCATTGAAATTAATTAAATTGTCGCGTTACAGCCTCTGATACCTTCTTAAATAATTATTTTAATTAATTAACTGAGAGAGAAGTGGTTTGTATGGTATCACTATTTGTAATTATTTTAACAATTTGCTTGGTATCTATTTTAGTTATTTTATAAGATTTTTTATCATTGATTTGTGTTAATTATTATCATATAATATATTTTTTATATTGATAGACACTGGAGTAGGTACTTAAATGCACTTTACTGGCTTACTATAGTATTAATACCAAAGTATTCCTTCATAGAAATCTAAAGCTCATAAAAATAGATCCCAGAATAATTAACGTCATTACCACTGAACAAATCATTCCCACAAACATGGCTCCTCAAGTTATGTTTAAGCGAGTTTCCACCACGTTTAATACAGCGTTCAGTGAGCAACAATAAGTTAAACATTCACTTAAGACATCGTTAAGTTACTTATACCGCGATAATATGAAAGCAACGCTGAATGACTGCACTTAACTTGAGAACGACTAAGGTTTACACCGTTTTTATGGATTTAAATCTGTTTGTAAAACAGTTGAGTATCTTTTTAAGCAGGCGTAAATTATAAAATTGGCTGTTTCTGTATATATTTTAACCCTTTGGTTTATCCAAATTGGGATGAAGTACGTCATCAAATTTTCACTTATTTTACTAGCTTTCGATCTGCAGTTTCACCTGCATTTGTGCTAGATTGATCAATCTCTTTGCCAAATTTAATTCAAATCCCTTCAGTAAACTATTGGGTGAAAGTGTCCATATATTCCAACAAACATTCGAATATATACTATTAATAGATAAGATTTGCTTTAAACTTTGTAAATAATGAAGCTTCAATTCTATCCATAGCTTCCAAATCAACAAATAACTATTCGCCTCAACAAAGATAGTAACGTGTATTGGAATTCCTGCTACGACATGCTACGAAATTGCTACGGAGTTGCTACGAAGTTTGATTGTAATTGAAATATTTCTCGAACTCTTTGTATCAGGAACATACCTCCATACAAATGGCTATGGTGCTGGATGAAGGGGGGTGACAGTCCAGTTGGGAACGAGTCTCGAGCCCACACTGAGCTGCTGACGTCATCACACAGGAGGACCAGGCATGATCTTACTGTCAGGGTAAGAGTAGCAAGAAGGTTACATCCTTATTCTAATTTGCTGCGTGTAAAATTACACAGGATAATTATTTATTTATTTTCTAGTAATCTCAATTTATAAAGTAGTTTTATTTCATAAGCTAACTTAACAAATACTCAGTTTTTCAACATAAATATGTTTCTTATTTTCGCCAAGTTTGTTTTGAAATCGAATAGTTTGCAACCTTGTTTACAATTAAATTGTCTTCAATCAAAATGTTTTCGTTTTAATATTTTCATTCGTCTAGAAAGTTACTCCGTTTCATATTGTTTTCTTTTTTAAATTAGACTTATTTTTATCAGTTAACCGCGTTGAAAAATATTTTCAAACCAATACATAATAATTTCATATCAAAATAATTTTTAATGTATTTTCATTATGTGTTTCGGATTTGGCCGGTCGTTTTTTTCATGTCATAAATGAGCTCTTTGATCCGTCTGTGATATAAAGTATAAAACCATATATTAAAATTTAATATAACAGTCATCTAACCATAGTACAAGCTCTGTTTACTTTAGAATGACATAACCCGTATGTAAAAATGACCTATTTAATAATTGTTCAGGTAAAAGACGACAGCATAAAATTCCCCAAACAGCGAGTCCACCACTGCAACAGCACCAACTCAAGGAAGGTCCGCCTCCATCTACCTGAAGATCATCAGCTCAACAACAACTGCCATTTGCCGCAGAGAAGACGAGAAGATACGTTCTTGTAGTGTATACCAGATAAGTATTAGATACATGTGCATTTTAATTGAAGTGTAAATATTCTTGTAGATGAAAAAAGTGTCACGATTGCTTTTTCACACTTTTTGAAATGGGTGAAAACACTAATATTATTAATGTAAAAGTGACTTTGTTTGTTCTTTCTTGGTAATGGATTATATTGAAGTGATTTTTTGTACAGATATGCAAATGTATATGTAACGCCGCAGACAGGAGCTAGTTTATAAATCTGTGAATGGATCCGTTGTTTTGTATTAAGACTTATATAAACTATACGAAAAATATTACGTATAAAGTTATAGTATTTTTTCCGATGAAATTATATTTTTTGTTAATATCCATATATTACAGAAACATAACCGATTGCTTGTGTAAACTTTCTCAATATAATTATTTCTTTAAGATTCGAATTTCTGCAAGATTTTTTTATTTTTGGTAGAAGTCACGCCGACTGGCTTAAGATGCATGGCTTTCCGTTCACTTCCGTTTGACTTCAAAATATAGTTTATGAGAGTTAAATAATTTTACATTGTATAGTACCAAGTAATTTTATTATATGGGCCATAAAATCACAATGATTTTTCTGTTTTTTTTTTATTCAATGTATGTAGTAATGTAAAGAAGTTAGATTTAAAATCATATTATAAAAATTATTTAACGTAAATATAAATTCAATGCATTCAACTTGCGGTAGTCTAATGAGATTTTAGGTGGCTCACAAATCGACTTAGTTCAAATCTAAAATTGATTTCAGAACAACAATATTCTTCTCTATGTTACTATTGCAAGCATATCTAATTCCATAAAGCTTATAATTGCCCTGTTTCAATTCTTGTGCTTATTTGGCCATTGACACGTAAGTCGAACACGGAATATGCATGTCAAAAAAAATCTATTAATTTTAGCTTTGAAATTTATAGAAGTCGGGAAACAGCAAGTTTTATATCCTAAAAATAGATCATTAGACTACTGCAATAGCTTAAACTATCATCATACTAAAGCATATACTAGCAAAAATAATACAGGGAGTATTTAGAAGAGTAAATCGTCTTCAATCTACACTTTTGTACGACTAGCACTTTTTAACCAAAGTTTGTAAATACGTAAATGGAGTTTAGGGCTGGCGCTCGGCAACCGCAAGGTATTTTAGGTAACCATTAAAAATATACCCTAATTGAATTAAGCATAAAGTTGAAATTTCATTGTGAATTGACATTGGTATAGTTTTTGTACTTACGACTGTTAAAATTAAAACTTCAACTTTATTTCAATACTGTTATGTTATTGTTTTAGTTGTCGCCTAAGAATACCTTGCCATACAGTCGCCGGGCGCCAGGCCTTCATCATTATATGGTTTAAGGTTATATTAATAAATGTGCCAAATTGATCAGAGTTAAACTCTTGTCGTTTTGTGTATTAAATGTAATTTAATGTGTGATTATATTTAAGAGTTTATGTAAAGACAAATATGTTTATGTACTCTACGAATGCAACTTTTTTAACACTAAAATAATATAATTCATGGAGACTATACTATGAGTAATATATTGTTTATATACTGTATTACAACAAGCAAAATTTAGAATAAATGTATGGATTACAGTATTTTGGAGTTTTAATAAATAATTCCTTAGTTTACACCCAAAACAACTATATAATAAACTTATAAAAGATTGATTTGCAATTTATGAACTGCCAACGTTAGTTTTACAAATTACTAGAACTTAATTACTAACCTTAATACAGTGCTTAATCTACCGAGCTACTACAACGAAAAAAGATATAAAGCTACGTATACATTAACTCTTTATGATTCTTTTGATACGAACCGCTACTTAAAGAAACGGTAAGTGTTCTACCACAGCTTCTTCGTGGTCGAGGGACACCGCGATAGTGTAGACACAGCCTTGGAGGTTGAGAGCGGAATGTAATCACAACTTTATATTAAGATTGTCTGGGAATTCATTTACATCCTCACAATTGTGTAAAAAGCAGATTGCAAGGCGTGTCGCGTCGGGAATTTCTTCAGAGATTTCTTAAAGAAATAATTTGTCTGGAATATATTTACTATCGCGTTATTACTTTTGTATCTAAATAAGGAATTAAATCGTGAATAAATTGCTTGGGAATTATTTTTTCTACATAATTTTTTGTTACATTTCCCAAAGGATTTTGGACGCAGAGTAATAACTGACGGAAGCCTACGTTCAAGCGAGACTGAAACATTCCTAAGTAATCCGGAAGGAATTTATTAAATCTCGACCTTAAGGCGTGGGCAATAAAGAATATTAAAATCTCAGAACCGACTGCCTGCTCCAAATTGTATCGTGGTTAGAAATAAAATCTGAGCCTTTTGGTTTAAATCTGAACTATTGCCGACCGTTAGCACTGATTACATTTGCTGAATGAGCCATAACTTAAAATTAAACTTGAATTAAATTAAACTTTACTAAGTAATTTTAATTTATTTGAAGCCGTGGTGGCTCAGTTGGGAATGCACCGACTCACGATCATGAGGGTGCCGGTTCAAATCCCTGGCCCATACCTCTGAGTTTATAAGAAAAACTTACGTACGGATTCACACCACTGGCTTTCGGTGAAGGAAAACATCGTGAGGAAACCTGCATGCCTGAGATGTCACAATTGAAGGCATGTGAAGTCCGCCAATCCGCACTGGGCCCGCGTGGTGGACTAGGGCCTAAACCCCCTCAATGTTAGGGGAGGCTCGAGCTCCTCGGTGGAGACGTATATGAGCTGTTGATGATGATGATGATGATGATAGTAATTTAAGCTATTATGTAGGTGGTATTATTATTGAGACCACGCTACCTACTTTATCTGTTTAGAAAACTAATAGTTTATTTTAAAAACAGGTTAACATCTGAGGAAAAGCTTATCTGATAATAAAGAAAAGTTAGAGGGTTTTATTCAAGACCATGCATTGTCTGTTATTTTTTTAATGAGAGCATAAACTTAGTAAGGGACATGCTTATATGTGGGCATTTGTTAAGTATGATACATGATCTCTTGACTCATAACATATAACATAACTCATAAAATAATCAAAATATTTGTTTTCTATATTGGTAGCTTTTTGAAACGAAGTTATTAGCCTCAGATGGCTTTTACACCCGTAAGCGGTCTGTTTCGGTAAAAGCAGAGGGTTCTCTACCGGGTAGGTATATCTGATGGTAAGTAACATATGTAATACCAGAGGAATTTCCAACCCGAACTTGAGTGTAAAACCCTTTAACCTCTTTATAAAACCTCATTGCCGATCCGAAATATAATTACCCCTGTCACATATCAATATTGTAAGAGGATGCCAAAGTAATATTATTAAGCATAATCTACCTTCACATGACAACACTCTGCCATCAAATTTTAATTAATATCAACATTAAGCGACTAACGCAACTCGAACCCTCAGTTTGGTAACATAATATTAGTACGTAAAATTATTATTATGTAGTTCGATAACTATCTATGAACATAATCATCCTTAATTTGCCTGTTTCTCATAAAGTTGAGAGATAATTGGCTGGGGAATGTTTTTCAAAAAGGATTATTTTAGATGAAGTTAGGCATAATATCATTTTGATACGAGTTCATCTATTTACTGTAGATACTGTCAAATTGTAGGTAATTGTGACGCTTAAAAAGGCATACAGTCGAATTTACAACCGCATTTTTGAAGCTTTTGTATTTTTAACTTTATTCAAAAAAATCAAATATAATAGATATTTCATAAAAAATAGGCATACTGGCAACTTCTTTTTATCTAAACAAATTATATTCGTAAAAAGAAAATATTAAGTATAATGCAAAGTAAAGTCATATTGGCAACTTTTTTTATCAATTCAAATCAAATTTGAAAAACGAAAATATCATAAATTCATAATTGATAAGACACACAAGTAACTCTTTCTTCAAAATCAAATCTTAAGAAAGAAAAAAAAAGAAAAATATCAACATAACATAAAAACTACTGGCAGCTTTTCTATCCAAAACGTATGTATGCGAATATGCTGATATCTTCTTCGGTCAATACAAGTAGGTTTCCAACCAAAATTCGTAGTAAATCATACAGTTGAAGCATATATCAAGTGTTGGTATGACAAAGTGCGGTATGGGACATGAATTATAGCCAAGTTCATGTTAGTTCACATTCAGTTTGTTTTTCCTACAAACATGGTAAGTTATAGTCAACATCTTGTTTGGATGAATATGCAATATAAATCGATTCTGTAACATATTTTTTTACTGAAGTTGAAAGAGTTCAATTGAAGAAGTTATTGTAACAAAAGAATAAAGGTATTTTGATTGATTTAAAAATATGTTTGTATTTGATATAAAAAATGTGTATCTCAATAAGATAGCATATTCGTATATCGAAGTGTCTAGTCGTCCGCTAAGCGGACGAATAGACGAGGAGACTAGTCGTCCGCTAGGCGGAAGAATAGACAATCCTTACCGAAGTGTCTATTCGTCCGCCTAGCGGACGACTAGCCTCCTCGTCTATTCGTCCGCTTAGCGGACGACTAGCCTCCTCGTCTATTCGTCCGCTTAGCGGACGACTAGCAACACCCATTCGTATATACAAGCTAGAGGAGTAGGTAAGCAGTCAGATTGGCCATGTGTAAAAAAAATATTTATTGATTCATGCATCCACGCTCGGTATATACCTATGTATCTCCATAATACGTCAAGAGTCAGAGTTCATCACATAATATTTTTATGTTGCCAACATTTGAAATCATAACATATTTATTACAAATCTCCCGAACTGTACAACTAGTGCTGGTATTGCCAGCTATAAATCCGTATCGCCATATTTGACGCACATTAATTTGTGCCTGAATGTAACGGTTTTCCCCATTATGGGGGAAATTAAATGCAATTGAGGGGAACCAAAACGAACTGGATTGTTTATATACTACAAAGGAGGCTATGAAAGGATGGTGTATGAATTATAACATATAATTATTTGCAGGGTTTTGGGGTAATAGAGCAATGGCACTTTTGTAAGTAGGTTAATTATCACCATAAGGCCATTGCTTGCATCTGTCTATGGAATTCTATTTTAGTCGTTGAAATCATCATGAAATCCAAACTGATTTTGTTTTTTTTTTTATACCACAGCTGTCAAACAGGGGGTTTCCGTAGTCTGAATGCTTGCAACACCAGTGAGTTTCAATTCAATGCTAGACTTAATGCTTAGATAAAATATTATGCATTAGTGATTAATATTATAACGCCTGATCATAAAAAATATCCTAAAACTAAACGGAACACGTATTATTATAAAGTCTTAACCAGATGGCTGATATATGAATAATGAATATAAATGTTGTTATATTGTAATACTTCTTTCAAATATTTAGCCATAAAAGATATTCATATCCAGATACATAATAAATAGACATGTTTATACACAGACTCGAACATACGACCGGTGATTTCAAAGTCAGTTTCACTAATTACTATGCCATCCGGCCAATCACCTACAGGAATACTATGGACTATCTTACTAACTCCAATCGAAACCCGTTCAAAGAAAATACGGATGTAAATTTTAAAGAAAAACCTTCAGACACTCAATAAAATGCAAATTTAGCACATAAAGGTATAACAGCCATGAATAAAGATTTTAAAGTACAGCTTCACTACACTAGGAGGTTTCATTTTCTTTAACCGTTCAATATCTCCCACGGCACAGGGCAACCTAATGTGGGAGCACTGTCAAAATAAATTTATTTAATTATTTTTTTCGAAATAAATACTTATCATGACTTAAAGTTGTCATATATTATGCCAGTTTAAAAGTGATCAGTAGTTGTATAATGATAGTAATTTCGTACTTAAATTAGTAGAATAGTACTTAGAATAATGTTTAAATCGGCCATGTGTTTATGTGTCTGAAAAACGAAATTACTTAAACAAGAAAAAACCTTCAAATGCTAAACTGTTCCTCCACGTAACCTCAAAGTTCGATCCACCTGATCAATATACCTACTGGTGCAAGAATCATGTTGAATTATTCAGTATTGAGAGTATCAAAGCTCAACGGGGATTTATTTGGGACTGTGTTATTGTTCGGAATTTTCCTTTATAAAAAATATTAGGTTTCTATCAATTTATCGGATAACAAGTGTTTTAGTTATCATGTGCGATAGTGGTCGTCTATATATTCTATTTGGTCCATATTTGGGTGACCCTTTTAAATATTATTCTTTTATCAGCATATCTTAAGTGAAACTTTTGTTTTGTATCACCTACTTTAATAACTGTCCAATAGTGTTTTTTTTTACTTACATAAATACTTAGACATATACTTCTATATGTCGACTGTATGTAGACTATAGTCTACGCGCGCATTGCCCCTATATACCTATAATTAAATCATGAATTCTCTATTGGTACCTTATACATATTTTTTTTTATACCACTAAGGGAGCAAACAGGCATACGGCCCCACTAAAAGCATGGCCTTAATGGGAAGCGGTTACCGTATCCTATAGACACTTACAGCACCTGTTGGGATCACTTATATTAAGTAATCATTAAGATCAATTTATAAACATGTAGAACAATATTTTGAGATCGCCGCAATATAAAATGGAAAGCTTGGCCTTCGTTGTTCTGTGCTTGTTTATAATTACTTATTTAAATTTTATCGATTATCCAATAATAAATTATATGTAGGTATAAAAAGTTTTAAAGTGGGATTATATAAAAAGGGCGGCAATAAACATAGCAAAAACTTAATTCTGACTCAATATCCTTTTCAGACGTCAGATTAAAAGAGTTCATAAAAAAGCAAATACAGTCAAAAACTCTTTTAGAAACTTTCAAATAATTTAAATCGTAGGTATTTGGAGCGTAAAGTCGCATTCAGCTTGTATTCTCTCATGCCAAGACCCATACTCGGACTTTTCACGTGTTAGCGTAGTTAATCAAAGAGATAGAGAATGAAGACTACTCAGATATATTATCTAGCTATAGAATTGAACATGAGAATTTTATGGAGGAAATAAACTTTTGAAAATGTCAGACGCATTCAAACCACGTATCGTGAATGCAGCCTATTATGTTGGTAGGAAAAACTTTAATAAATCCATTTAGCTTAGTGACCTAATTTCAGCAATAATTTTGTTAGCTTTAAAAATGTTGGCTTATTGTTATATATATATGTTATACATTTCATGAAGCACATTAATTAGGTTAAATATCATAAATGTTACATTTTTAAGTAATAAGAAAAAATGTGGATGGGATCTGGATCTGGTTTAAACTTGGCACAGAGATAAAATAGTACATAGGCTATATTTTAGAAGTCTATAGCATAGAAGTTTATGTGGAATGCGTCGGAGAATTGAAGCTGGTTCAAAGGTAATTAGAACTCGCTTTAAGAGAAAAAGAGAGATGATGAACTTTGTTACAAAAATGCTAAAAGAAACTACAAATTAAAAATACTTGACCAGTTTCAACTGCTGTTGCGGTAATGAGAAACAAACGTCCATACATAGACACGAATTTTCGTGTATATATATATGTATATACCTAATATTAGTAGGAATGTAATTTAATTCAGCCAATGTAAATGGTGATCACTCAATACGTAATAAATCATAGTCGCTTCGATAGATGACATAATGAACAGTTTCCTCATTAGTTAAGTAGCTATATACTATACATATAGGTACATACTTGTTAATATTAATAACTTACTAAGTATGTGCAAAAAAAAGTTTTTGGTAGATATGTTTATTGCATAGTGTATTGGTATTTTAAAAATAAGTTTCTGATAACAGTGGTACTTATGTAATAAATCAATAACTTTCTGTCTTTAGTTCGGGTGAAATCTATTTATTTATCTAACATTTTTTTTCAAGGGTATTTTAAGGAAGTTATCCACCATCTATTATAATGAAATTTTTATAGTAAAAAATAAATAATATTAAAAATAAAACACTATTGTTTTTCCATTTAAAATCAAACGATACGAAGAAAATCACAATGTTCAACAATAACTTTATTAAAAATATTCATAACACATTTGAGCAAACATTATCTTGTATAGTCATTACCAAACTTCAAGAAAACGATATCCGCTTCATTCTTCAGTGAACATTGGTATACCTATGTAGTATAACACTTTCCTCTTGTCCCAGGAAATGTGTAGGTATTGTGAAGAAGTGAGTATTTTCACGGACGATTCGATATCCAACGAAGCTCGACTAACGGCTAGTACACACGAGACAACTTGTTATTGCCTGCACTTTCTATTCAAATTCTTTTGAGAAAGTGCCCGTAGAGGGACTATGTGGGTGTTGTGTTTGGGATAAATCTAATAGGGTATTTGTAAGCTAGCCTTAAGTTACCTCTTATTTTCATATTATTTTACTCGAATACAATTTTCGTATTGTATACGTAACTAAAATCAATTAAAGCGCACAACTAATTCGATTCATTTCATGTATTCGAACATTTTAAAACTATTCCATGAAAAATACACAATATCAAAAATAAACACATTCCCACAATATTACCTTAACAAGCAACTCAAAATGTTAATTTACTACACAATGAATTTATGCATTTTTAACCAATTTATGAACATAAATCTAAAACGTGTCAATGTCATTTGGTAACGCATTATAAACCTTAATGGATATACCAAAACATTGCTTTTGATAAAGAGCCATTCGAGGTAGAACGTAGAATTTGAAAACTAGTATCAGTAAGAGATTAACTCTCGAATTAGTAATAAAATCGTCTCACTAAAACGTAGGAGTCGTGTCACACTATTCTCCCATGTCGTACATGCCATTTCGATAGTTTTTACAAGCGCCGCGCCGCTATGTAAGCACCACATATAAATCTACCGGACGTTCAACCGCCTGAATCTGTGAATGTTATCCTATATAAAACCTATAGGTACCTACATCGGTTTCTGACATTTTCACTTTTACATAATTTTGACAACTAGTGCCTATAAATAAAGGGTAGTTAAATCTATACTAATATATAAAGCTAAAGAGTTTGTTTTGTTGAACGCTCTAAAAATATTTCAGTGTTAGATAGCCTATTCATCGAGGAAGGCTATAGCTATCATCTCGCTACGGCCGATAGGAGAGGAGCATCAATGAAGAATGTTGCAACGGGGGACGTGACGATGACGAAGTTGCAATGGTCAGCTAGTGTTATATATTACTGGAAACATATTCCATTGACTTTGATTAAATTAGTACATATATAAATTATTTGTTTCTTCATGAATTCTGAGTAGGTATAACATGATATATATTAGGTACAATTATTTAATAAATAGCCTAAGGCTGCGTGCCAACTAATTATAAATACGTGCCTTTCATAATCCTGCAAGTAAATTTAAGTATAGTTTTATAAATAAGATTTATAATTCTATGTATATATACTTTCGCCAATAAATCCGTATATTTTACATCAAAACTATAAAAATGAGTAACCGAACACAGTTTTAGTATGGGATCTCGCTTCCACATAAAACAAAGTAAGAGGTTAACTTGACACGCACTACACCCAAGTTATTTACGACCTTCCCTAACTTATGACATGATATTTATTTATGACCCTTTTACCAATATGTTAAAAGTAAAAACTACTTCACTATTTTTATTTTATACTTGATATATTCATGGAATACCCTAAGGATATATACTAGTAGAGCTAACTAATGGAAAACGTAGGTACCTACTCTTGAGCAAAATTAGGACATAATAAAACTCTGACGTTAGGGTCCTTACTTAGCTAGTTACTTGTTTATATAAAGCCAATGGTTTATTTAAAACCAATTTTTTTTAACAATTGATTAAACAATTAGTGAAAATTTACGATGTATTATTCTACATTTTGCAAAACAAATCTGTTTTAACTGACGATGAAATATCGATCTCCTATTCCCACTACCCAAATCCTGTCCTGTACAAACACATTATAGACGACAGTAAAAAAATCGACGATATTTTCAGTAGTTGTCACCATAGCTAGTTCGCGTCGTAAACGGCTCAGAGTTCAGTGTCAATCGCGTCGTAAACCGTAGGACAGAGGGCGAGAATTGCTCCAAGTTTTATGGCCTACAAGCTTTCGTACCAGGCGTTACCCGCGAGAATCTTATTTCATAATACAAAATTTTAAAAAAGTTGTAGCAAGAAACAAATGGAAACTACAGTAGAAATATTTGAATAAAAACACGATTCCTTTTTCTTCAACTTTTTTGGTTTTATAAAAAAAATATCACAAAACACACTGTCAAACCGTTTTCAATGGATGCTCCAACATTTGTCCAGTTCATTTTATATATAGAGAAGGATATAAAAAAATAACCGTCGGTTTATTTGCCCCCAGCTTACATCCAATGCTGATATAGCCTCTAACGCTATCGTTTCCGCCTGCGTTTACTATCATATCTCACTGGTATTAACTACTTTAAGCAACTTACTTTTGGCAAGTTCATAGCAATATATACGAAAATATTAAAAGACTACTTTTTTGTTAGGGGCTGTTATGATTAACTGGTAGATTTGACACATTTACGATTAAATTATACTGTATACATTTTTAAACCTTTTTGCTCACAATCATGCAACGGAATTGCTTTAAATAAAACCTCCTTGCTAAAATGCAAAGACAAGATCCTTTTTCTAAACTCAAAATTCGAACAAAACCTATTTAGACGAACATTCCGCAACGTTAGCTGTCAAAATCGACCACAATAGATTAAAATTCCGCAACACCGTAAATTCACAAAATGTAACAAATTAAATAGGAAACAGTTAAAAAAACATGCAATCCTAAGCATTGAAAGTCATAAAGGAGATAGTTATAGATAAACCATTTGTAAAACAGCCATGAGTGATCAACGTTCTAAACGTAGCGCTGGTATGTATTTTTATACATTACGTTCCATCTACTATGATTTTAAGTATCTAGGTGGAATTGGACTGGCTTTAATTTTTGTACATTTATTTTAGTAATTGCTAAAATGCCCTCTAGCACCTACCTGAATATTATTATGAATCTGGGGAAAGCACTTAATTATATTATATTCTTTAGTGGTTTTATAAGACACCCAACAAAATTGAGCTGATAATATTATTTTCAACTACAAGTACCATGCAGAAATATACCAATCTAATTACAAAGTGTGTACAGTAAATAAATATAAATGGCCAATACCCTTGTACACAAAACCTGCTGTTAATATAATTAAGTATTCTGTAAACATCTAATATTATAACTTCGAAATTTAGGCAGGGAAAGAAACGATATTTTTGAACTGACTGAAACAGAATCATCGTCATCATACAACCCTGGTGTCTTTGAAAACAATAAGCCTTTTGTACTAGAACTTTATGAGCTCACCAAAGATGACCCTTCGGCTGGGAACCAAGCACCGGAAAGAAAGGTGAAGAAGCTTAAGAAGAAGAAGAAAGCACAGCCAGACAGGAGTCATACAAGTTTATCATCTGGAAGTATATCAGAGAGAAGTAGTGCTTTAGCTCCGCCATTTATAGAAGAAATGGCTAGAGAGGAGTTTTACGATGCGCGTGAGAGCTACCACGCGTTGTCAGGTAATAATGCACTTTAATGTAGCATAGGAGACAGTTGTTTTTTTACTGAAAAGTTTTTATAAAGTTGATCCCTTGGCGTTAAATATTTTACACCCTATGTTTGAATTCTTAAACGCTCTTTAATATAAAGATAAGAGTATGTTTTGACATAAAAACAATGAAATAAAATTTAATGAATTTTGATACCGAATGGTGTACATTTTTCCCAAAACTGGCCTAGAAATTATAGCCTTACGATACTTATTTATTATCCATGTAGCCTTGTTTTTTTACGATTAAGTGTTTTTTCACATTCAGAGAACCAAGCGTCCACTCCAATGGCGACTGCAGCCTTGATGCTGTCACATTCGGAACACATACATAATCCTAAGAACACTGAATCTGCCCCCCTTCCTGCGCCCACGCAACCAGCATCCATCACTCAAAGACATTCCAGTACTATTTCTGTAAGTGATCTATAAATATGGGTTTACAAAACTGTATTATGCAAGAAGATAAAGTAGGTAAGGCTCAATAAATATAATGTGATTTATTTTGCAAAATGAGGGTTCACGGAGATTTGGCCAATTTCGCCATTTAATGATGTTATTAGTTCCTTACCAATTTTATTATAATCATAAAACATACTGAATACTACGTAGATTTTCGATCCCTTTTTAAACAACGTTAAAAACATCTAGTTTATTGTGCAATTAGTTAGGTCTTCTATGCGGTACACTACACATAAATCAACCTGAATTTGTCCTGATTTGGAATTTCAAATAGGAATTTCTAAAATGTACGAAACGATCAAAAATCGATAGCCCATCTGTGAAGTGAAACCACGAAATTTGCAATGTGAGCTTTTATTAAATAACGTACCTACATGAAATTGTGAAATATTCCAATATCGTCGAACGTTTAAATAACTTTATACCACTCACAACATTGAAGAGAATATTACTGTAACTAAATTTTAGGTACGATAAGCAATTATAAAGGTGTCTGCAAATATAATATTTCGTACAAACCTACTGCTTTACCTTACGATTCAATATAATTTTCAGAAACCTGTTACAAGACCGGAGTGAGAATTCAAAAAAATATTTCTCTTATAAATTTGGTAAGAATTTTATTTGACATTATGAACTTTTAATACTCTGTGATATTCATGAATATGGGTTTTACCACTATTAAAAGAGATGCTACCAATATATTAAATATATTCCCTTAAAAGTAGGTACATAATTTTGCTTGACACGAAAGTCGTTCAGACCAGCAGCTTAGTTATAATCTTCCTAACTCCACTGTATGTTATATACCTATAAAGTATACCTTTATATACCTCCATGCAAAATCAGTACAACTTCTAAAGCTACTATATAAACTTCAACATTGATCAGGTCTAAAAACTGTGAGTAACTGCCTCTGTCAGACGTTGGCATGTAGCCAAAGATGCACAATAAAAACCAAGTGCTTTATGCATTCTGACATTATTTATGATAGAACATACTACCTACGCCGGATCTTGGAAATGTATGTCTGGATACGAATCTGAAGAAGAATAACCATATCCTATTTTTGTTTCAGAAACACATTTGCAGTGAAATCCCCGTCCAATGGACTCCGTTTACAATTTGAAATTTGATCAATAAAATATTGCATACTTCTTAGTAATGATTATCATTTTACTTATTTATCCCTTAATCATTGATTTTTCTTCGAACTAACAAAATAAGCCTGTAGGCTTCCGTGGTATCTGAATAGAAAAGTATTTTAATTTTATCTCCAAGCTCATTTGACTCTGACATCCGAATTAAGTTCCTTTAATGATAGGATATGATAGCATTACACAGGAAAAAATTGACCGCAGTTAATTAACGACTACTAAATCTTATTATTTTATATATCAATGATAGTACGGAAAGTATATATTTGAAACTCTACAAGCCTTAACCTGTATTTTAAACACAGCAATGTAGTGTATTTGTATATATTTTAACCAAAAAACCGTTTCAACCGCACGACCACAAGGATTGTAATTCGGTTGTTTTTGGTTCTTACTTTGGCAATATTTGGAAAAAAGGATTTGACCTTCTTGTATGTTAAGATAATAGTAGGCATAGTTCATGGAACAAACTTTTTTTTGACTAATGACAGATGTCGTTTTACGAAATTTTCCGTGTTGCTGTTTGGTTATAAATTTTTAATTTTAACGCTTTATTTATTGACGGAAGTCCCGATCTTTCGGGACTTCCCGTAGCCTTTTCGGAGTAAGTATTAAATTCATTATATAATTATAATTCTCTTTCTTGATTGAAACAATAAATTTTATACCTCATTTATTTATTTTTTGACAAAAATAACTATTACTCTCTGATCTGGTTCTCTTCAATCAGCAAACATTTACTTATTAGATGCACATTAACTGCTACTACTTTTCTTAAACCACTTTTGTCTCAACGGCACCCTCTTGTATCCTGCGTAGGCTCTAATTTACTAGTGTTTGCTGTCTGTCCCAGAAACTGTGTGGCGAACCGAGCTTTATTAGCTTTCGGATACATCAAAGAAACATTATCCAATATTTGAGTTGCCTCTCCTGAAAACACGTCGGCAATCAATCCTCCCTTAATTTGAGCCTAAGGGTAACTTCACCATTTTGCCTCGGCTTTCCTTATTTAATGTTTAAAACGCTTTATTTATAGCTATGGAAAAACTATCCCGTTATAAATTGAAAAATAAAAAGCCAGCACCGAAACCTAAGACTGCTAAGAAACGTAAAAGCGATGGTAAATATCTTTTTTGTAGTTAATCTTTTTTTCACTTCATAAGTTTGCTCAAAAAGAGAGTTTATTCCAGGACCAACGTGTACTATGTTTCTCGCTGAAATCACAAAAAAGTTGGCAGCCAAGAGAAGACAAATAGAAGAAGCTCCTAAAAATGTCGTGCGTAAGTTTTGTTATTCAAAGATGAAGCATTACTTTATATACCTATAACAAAAAACATAATACCTTAACAAAAAATATTTATTGCAGAAACAATAATTGATAGCTTAACAAACGCCTTGCCGATACGATTCTCTAGAAAATCACCACCTAAAAAGGATTCGCCTATGAAAATTGAAACACTACAGACATTTGCTCCAGAACTTATGCCAAATGATACGATCAAAATTCCACCCTCACCAGTCGTTGTATCAGACGACGAACTAATAGAAGAAGAAAACGTGACACAAAAAGCAGCTTTCAAAATGCCTAAAATGCCAATTGTTAATAGTGAAGTTATCAAACTAGCAGCAGAGAGGTCCAGGAGGGCTACCCCTATGCAAGATGAAGCAGTAAATACTAGTGCAGAGCATGATGTCGCTAGTGAAATAACAAAGCATGTAGGGACCTTGAAAAAAATATCTTTAATAGCAGAGGAATTTAATCAAAAAACTGGTAAGTTTTAGGATATTATTCGATTGATCTTATATATAAAAATGAATTCCTTGATTCGCCTTTTTTTTAAGTTTAAAGAGATCCCCTAGAACGCGAGTAAAACCGTGAAGCTACTAATGCTGATACATAATTTATCACTTATTTACAGCTAAAAATTTAAAAGAAATCGTGGACAGTGTACAAGAAGATCTATTAAAGAAGTTGGCGGAAATTAAAGCTGAACAAAAACTGGCTAATTCAAAAGCATTGATGGAAGAAGAAAAAAAGGATTTATTGGAATAATGTATTCTTCTGGCAAAAGAAGCTAAGATGACATTTACTGTCACATCTGCCACACTCTGTGTCAAAATTTTATGCAACATATTTGGATTTATAAATCTCATGTTAAAATTATAACCATTTAAAGTAAATAAAAATATTTTTATTGGATCCTAACTATACAGTACAAAAGTGAATTACTATAGGATTTATTTTTGGTTAAAAAGGCAGGTAATTGACGGTTAGTTGGTATTATTAGGTATACAAACCTTATTTTACTAACAAATTCTTAGATTGGATTTAGAATAGCACATGGGTAGTATTGAAAACGATACACAGATCATGCTTACGTAATACATAACTAAGCTGTAACTAACATGTTTAATGATCTTTACTATCTTAATATTGAAGCATCCGAATTGTGGGTACAATTTTGAACCAGTGGTTGGTTTAAACTTAAAATTAGCAAGTTAGGTTAGGCTAACATTAGTTTTAATTATATATCGAACTATCGCATCGAAATATCTAATCGATATTAGGAACAGTGAAGATATATTTTCAGATTGAATGGATATAAATGGAAACCAAGTACCCGTAGAAATTATGAAAGCAATAAGCAAAACGATTTGCAATAAATCTAAAGGTAACTTCCAAGAACAGAACTTTGTCAATAAAGATAGAAAAGAAAATATGCTATAAATTGTTAAAGTATTTACTTTTCAGAGCGGATTAAATTAAATTCAGATCAAGTTAAGAAAAAGAGTATTACTAAATTACCTAGAATTCGAGCCCCAACGGCTTTTGACTCATCCAATAAGCCATATACAAGTATAGGTAAAATAAATGAACAAATTATTTATTAAATATACAAAATTGTGACATGAAAATTTATTTGTGATTTCTTTACGTTTTTGTCTTTCAAGATACAAAAGCTGGTACAAGTAAGATGGGGAATCCCCTGTTGAAACATTCAAAGGATGATTTAGGTATAATTTCCAAAAATAAGAAAATACATAGTTATATTTTTCAAAAAAATTTATTAAATTAATATAGCAATATGATGTATTCAGATAAGCAGAAACCCAGCCGCATTCCTCGGCGAAAATCCAACTTTAAATCGAGTCCGATAAAAGAGAAGAATCCATCGAAACCACAGTTAAATCTTTGCCCATTTCCATCGGAATCTAGGAACGTTCAGAGAGTACAAGTCGTTGTTAATCCAGGTACCAACTTCATTATAATACTCTTCATTTCTCAAGTCAGCTTACATATTGGAGTTATCCGAATACGGACTGTATTCTTGAAATATACTTTTACAGCTCGTTCTCTTTTATATTTTAAATACTAGCCGCTGCGATCTTTCATTTTACGTAACCTTAGATTTATTCCAGAATATATCACCTAGAACCTTTCAGTTATTTTAGCGTAATAGAGTAACAAACATTCATCAACGCATTTATGAGATTACTAGGATACTAGTATGAAAGAGATACATAGATTAAACAGTTAGGTACATCAGAATGTCAAGCTGGGAAAGACAGGAACTAATTTATGAACTTAATTTTAGACTATGGCCAGGAAGACCGTAGACAAACAACATCGATGACGGCAACAAGACCTATACCAACTCTTGGACAGATTTATGGACAAACCAGCGCAGTAAATAGGGGACGTGTAAATGGTAAAAAAATGGATATATTTTACACATGATTTAAAGACAATGCTAAAGTTGGTGTTCAAAGTAATTTTCCAGGTTAGATGTAACATAAGACTACAAATTATACTGTTTCGAACCATCTGACTATTTGTCAGGCTATTTACATATATAAATTATATTTTTATTATATACTTGGATATTTTGTTAATCCTTAAAATTTATCACGTTTATCTAACTATCAATTTGTAAACGTATATAATTTAAAAGAAATACAGTTAAGTACTTTAGTTGTACTGTACGCTTTTGAATCAAAATTCTCATCTTTGTAATATATAATTTTAATTACCTATTAAACGTTACCACGTGAAATAATTTAACTTAAAAAATTTGATATGTTTTTTAGATTGGTTTATGGAATTGACTGCACCAGCAAATTCAATGGAATCACACCCGAGGAGCCATATACTAATAGCTCCAATGAGTAGTGACAATACTACTAGAGGGATTATCAACGTCGGTAAGTAAATAAAAGTTACTAACTTTGACATAGCTTCACTTAGCTATGAGCGCAAAAACATCGCAAAACAGGTAGATAAAAGATACAGATATTAATTTTGAAAAAAGATAGGTAGATTTTTTCGCGAATTTTACAAATTGCCTTAGGTTACATAACTACCTGTAGGAAAATAGAAAGCCTTACAAAAAAGAAATCAATCAAACAGATGGTTACACTTGGTAGAAATAGTCTGGATTCTCTCTCTAGACGAATTCCGATAAGAAGTTACTTCTTACACTTGTGACTGGTAAGAAAATTAAAATATACATTTTTATAGTTTCAGATGTAACCAATAGTAGTCACCACAGTGTAGAAAGACCAACACTGATGTTAGAGAGTGTAAATTATTGTCAAAGGATTTATAAAACAACTAACGAAAATGTCACCGATTGGCTCTCAACCGATTTGGAGTATCCGACAAGAGATAATGAATCTGGTAATTATGACATTGAATATTCATTTTATTACGCTAATAAATAATGTTTGTTTAACTTGTTTTTATTAAAGAACAAAAAATCTTAATAAAATTGTATACCTACCTTCTACTTGTCTATCATAGTAAAGGGAAATTTAATTTATCGGTAGTTTCATAGACTAATACTATGGACTACTTTTTAAAAAGGTTCTTTAATTGAATTACTAAAATTCAATTTTCACTTATAGGGCGCGCACATAACAAAGAAATGGAAAGTTTTTAGAATTGAAAACATTTGATTTCAAAATGATTTTGTTTTCGATATATATTATTTCGAGTAAATCATCATCATCATTTTTCTTGCCTTATCCTATTTAGGGTCGGCTTTGTGCGTCATATCCCTCCATTTCATTCGGTCTCCAGTCAAATCCACATTCACTCCATATTCTCTCATATTTCGAGTAAATAATAATATAAAATACAATATGTCGTTTGTTGCTTTAGGATATCGTTCAATGAGTCCACCGAATCACGTACCGATTATTATTAAATCCAAACATTCAGATGGAACCAGAGTTATAAGCCCGTCAGATGAAAGTTATTGTTTAGGTCCAACGTCGAAAATAAGCTTACAGAAAATAAACACGTCGCCTATACTGATTTCACCGAAAAATACTGGTACGCATATTTTTATGTCAATAAGATATATAAATAGATAGATCTAAGATATCTGAAATCTGTTTTGATTATTAGAATAATTGATACAGATATTGTTCTATCAAAACATTCGATATAAGTATTATTATCTTATTAAAATAGCAATTATGACGAGTACACTTGTAATGAAAGAGACAAATGTATATTTTCTGTGCAGGAACACATTTGACAGAACATGAAACAGTTGTTATAAGTAAAATAGATTCGGACAAAAATCCTGAATCTCCAAAAATATCAACGTCACCTACACAACACAAAACAGGTATAAATGCTTTGTACATTATTTTGTACCCCTACTTACTTGTACTTGGATTTTTCATACGCATTATGCCCTATAGCCCGATATTTTTTCCTAAAGTTTTACCTTCTAAGAAGGCCGTTGAATATGTTTTAGACCTCAGCAAGAACTATCAATTTCCATCGAATAATGGTCCTCGAACCACCTGGGAGAACCACAATATTCCAATTCCTTCATATGTCGATTGTGCATCTGAGGTATTACAGCAGACAACAAATTTTGAAGGTGATGGTAAGACACGTCATATTACCAATTACCTACCACGCAGGAAATTAAAAAGTTTTCAAAAACGAAGCAAATTCTCTGAACTAAACCAAAATTTCAACAATATCAAATTATCTCCAATATCAGAGTTCAGTCATAATGCGTTTCTATTTCACCAACTAGCCATGAATGAATATAATTATAATATTATTTCAACACTCTTTAAACAACACTCCATTTATATTATCCTGAATCTACGAAATAGTTGCCAGCAAACAAATTCTTCTAGGCTTTGAAACCCCAAAGTCTCAAAGCAGTAATGCTGCTACAGATTTGGAAATACATGATGATCTATCGAGCCAGTACACCCTGGAACAAATTGATGATTGTTGTCTGTCCGAAGACCACGCGGAATGGTGTCAAGGGTGCAATTCTGATGGAAGTAGAACCTTCGTGAAGTCAATGAACGGATCTCAGGATACCAGCTTTGGTCAATCTTGGTCGTGTAATTATCACGATGGCTTGAGTAAAGAAACACTTAGAAATAGACAAGGTACTATCTCTGTTGTAATTGCTTAAATTTTAAGAAATTAATTACTTCTAAAATATACCTATTTGTATATTTTAGATCACTGTTATCATCACCACTACTGCTTGAAGAATAACAGGCGTCATCATAATGCTCATGGTCACCACGGTGACACTAGAGAACGTTGCAGGATATGTCAGAAATACAAACGATTTCCCAGCAGCCGATATAATTGTAAGTCCTATTTGCTTACCAATATGTTATTTACTTATACCCAAAAATAATTAGCTGGTAGATCCTAAATGCATTGGACTACATGTCGTAGGACAAGGTGGAATATGCATATACCCAACCGAAGACCTCTGAACTCATAATAATGTTAGCCCAGTGGCAAACGCAAAAAATCACATATATAAAATTATTTTATTTTGGTAGGCAGTGTACCTACATTACCTACATACAAAAATAACAGTGTCTATAAGAATCATGTTTTTGGTAACCATCTCTTTGTCTCTTCATTATAAGGTTAAAAAGTGTTTCCTTTTGTTCTAATTAGGTACAATGAGTACCTCATAATTTCGTAGTATTTTGCTACACTTGCTACCTCTAAACAAGTAGTCCACACTCTTGCAGCTATTCTAACGCCGATTTGATCGTTGTTTCTTGTTATTGTTTACAGTGGAACGACCATTGGCATCACTTCGCCGACGGCTCTCATTCCGTCGCATCTGTCGCCGTCGTTGGAACCACATGTGGAAGAAGACAACCGAGAAATGGGCGATGTGGTCGCGATCACCGTCCAGGTTGAGGAAACGTTAGTTTCTGACCATCTTTATGCTTGTAACTAATAATCAAATTTGTTTCATGATGAACCTAAATATGTGGTAAATACTTTGCTCCTGGGTAAACGTAAGATCCTTAGGTATAAATATTACTTTCTTCCTTGATAAAATTTTCCAATTTCGTTATAAGAGCTTGTCATATCAATTGACACAATTTATCTAACAACATTATATTAACCTATTATAAATCAATGATCACTTATATAAATACTTTATCTTAGCTCTTTCACTTTGCAGTACGTATGATGCATTATTTGCAACGGTCCATAATATGGGAAGATGCCGATGTACAAACTAATATACTTCTTTACCGAGAAACAGGTAAACACTTTATTATACTATAGCCATATAGATTAAATTATTAGTAATGCCGAATTTGAACGTCAAAAAATCCATAAACCTAGAATCTAATTTTGCTTTTAGGTACTGGTACAGCTCTGAAGATTCTCAAATCTGCAGCAATAGCTACATCCTTCAAATTCAATGCCAGCAAACATAAGGGTGAGCAACATCTTAAAATATTAGTAAGATAGTACTTTCTATTTCCACAATATCCTTTAATTGATTAGTTTCAGGCGCATCAGGATCTTTAACATCAAGTACTAAATCAAGACTGAAGCATATAAACTTAGGACCATCTATGTTTCCGTTTTTTTACAACTCAAGTTCGTACCTCAAAAGAAAGTTTTGTTTATGGTTACCCTTATTAAAAAAATCATAATTACCTTATTAAAATCCTTTTTAGAGAGAAAGTCACTTCCCTTAGAACGAATCGGCGAGAGGACAAAGCCGATGCAGATGTTTAAAAGTTGCCCGGATAATAAAACAAATAGATTTGGCTTCGGTAAAGAAAACTGTCCCACCACTAGTAAAGCTAATGAAAAAGCAGCATCTAAAACTAAAGAAGAACCTCGGGATGGACCATCAGCTGAAGGTAAAGTTTCGTTACATTGAGGTAAATAAAACACTATTAAAAATCTTTTGATATTTTTTCACCTTCTTCATGTATATAATTATATACAAAAATCAACTCAAGTAAGGCTGTTGTCCGTAGCAACTGGTAGGTATACTGTTACCATTGGGTGAACCAGAATATTTGTGAAACTATCTAGAACAGGAATGTTATGCCTACTCTTGTAAACAATGCACTGAGAGAAGAGAGATGATATCATTATTTTATTTCAGAACAACTTCAAAGCGTTAACAAATCTGAAACAACAGTCCAGTCTGAGACAAGTTTCGATAAAGAATTTGTGAAAGACATCGGTAAAGTTCGGAAAAATACAATAAACTTTGCCAATGTCGACTATGTAAATTCTAATTTAATATGCAATATTACAGAATCTGAAGTTATACATTCCAGTGAAATTCATAATGATGCAAGAACTAAAGCTATCGGGAATTATGAGCTTGCTAACACTGTGTCGAAAGATGCATATACTCAAATTTTAGTTACTTGCAACCATGCAGGTATGTGTAATTCATAAATAATATCTTGGGACATTTTTACACATTATCCATGTGATTCCAAACTAATCAGAGCTTATGTAGCTGATATTATGTAGTATTTACTTAAACGGCTTTTAAATGCATATTCGCATCCATACATAGAACAAACAGGCATGTTCATGCTCATAAATGTGAGAGAGGGGGGAAAAGGGCCATCAAATCCACGACAGTGGTTTAAAAGTCAGGATCACTAACCACAAAGCCAAACAGGCAGTAAATTAATAATTTGTGAATATGCTAAGAGTACAACACAATTGAGCTTACTTTTCGCAGAAACTGACGTGGTATTTGTTCCATTGGTGGAAAAAACATCGACTGGTATACTGGCTCCAAGCTCCAATGTCTCCATTTACAGGACATGCAGTACAAATACAGGTTTAAACTTTATTAATACTTCCAGCTTGATATTAATCTAAACCTAACGCCATTTAATTTTGTAGATCACTAGACCTTAACTAACTAAATTTTCGTTCGTTCGAGATTTCAAATTATCATTTCTTTAAAGTTCAGTTAACTTTATTTAAGTTTCAATACTGTCGAAATATTTTTAAACGACTGGTATCAACTTTAGTTTTTAACAGTTTGAAAGGAATGAGATAAAATATTTCATTCATTTTTAGAAACTTTCTTACTTACCTTCACTTTTAAATGAACTATAATTTGAAATGGCATGATTTATAGTCGTATTATTCTATGTAACAGTCGAAATATTATAATTGAATTAATTAAATAATGTTAAAAGCATTGGGTACCGAATATAAAATTTCGATATTTAATTTAAGTTAGTTTTATTTTCATCTTTATATAAAGCAGAGGTTTCATTGTAATGCAGTTTTTGTATCATTCCTCCTCGTGTTTTGATGCAATTTAGACACACGTACGACAGAGATACCTTTATCGATGTCGGATATTGCATAAGTGATAGCAAGACAGGTAAATGTCTAAGTGGCATGTTATCTTCACTGCTTCTGGCAAGTATCATGCTATAGCGTAGCATTTGGCAACGTTGCAAATGCCTTCTATAATGTCAATGACTTTGGGTTGAACTTAAAAATACATAGTTGGAAAACGCCCTAACACTTACAGCCGTGACACTTATTTTTATGTCGTCTTCTTCTTCTTCTTCTTCTTCCTGCCCTAATTACGCCTAAGCAGGGTATTATAATTATGTATTTTTATTATTACCCTTTTAATTCATCAGATCCGCAAATACCTACTTCGCTGCCAGTTAAGAAAGCATCAGCAGGATTCACAACTTCTATACCTATCATTCCAGAGAAAATTACAACGTTCACAGGTACTTTAATAGATTTAATTAGATAAGGTTAAACAAAACTTATTTATATTATTATAATATCATTGATTTTTTTATTACAATTAATAGTTTATTTGAAAACATAATAATACTTTTTTTTTTTTAAGATACGATGTCGGATATAATCGAGAAAAAAGACTTTTCAGGTCAATTCCTACCCCAAGGACCAACTTTAACTGTTACCGGTAACAATTATTTAAATATAATACAATAATATACCTATGCTATATTTAATTTTAGACCATAATGTAGAACTAAATAGAGTTTATTTTTCAGGAACAAAAATTATGTCAATATCCTCAGCTAAAATGTTGACAGCCTCTGTGGTTACATCAAACAAGGATATTGTTGATTCAGGTATATTTATTATAACAATTATATCCTGATTTTATTTATAAAGTCAGATTTTTAAAATTAGGTACTCAGCTAGACATCAAACGCAAAATCACGAGCCTATATGAAGTCTCAGTAACAATAATCCGATTTATTGCACATAAGTTGAGACTCTAATTATATTAGTGACTGAATATAAAATGTTTTGTGTTACAGAGGTATCTGCTAAACAATTATCCTTACAAAGTGGTAACTGTTTGACCACTCCGTCTTTATTACGTCCCGAGTACCGACCTTCAAGACTGATGACATGTGGTGAGAATTATACTTTTGTGGTAGTTTAAATCTCACAATTTCATGACTTTTTAAGTAAAAGCCAAAAATCTGTACTTACGGGTATCAAATTTTTAAGCTTAAAATTCTTACATCTAACTTGTATAAAATACCTAATGAGCCTTTTGACAAAATAAATTCCAATTAATAAAGTTCCCTAAGTAAAATCCTTACTGTTGAATAATATGAAGGTACTATATCGGGTTTGGCTTATATAAAATTATTACTTGAAATGGCATCTGGATAATATTTTTAACAATGACCGAATCAATATTGGGTATATCAGTAGGTTTTCTTTGTAATTATATTATACCAGCGGACCCGGTAGACTTCGTTCTGCCCACCAGCGCCACCTAACAGGTTCAAATTGATGTATTATACATAAAAACCTTTCCCATAAAATGCTCCATAATTTGGTTGAAACCGCATGAAAATCTGTTCAGTAGTTTTTGTGTTCATCGCGTTCAGACAGACTGATAGAGGCGGCGGGGACTTGTCTATACTAATATTATAAAGAGGAAATATTTGTTTGTTTGTTTGTTTGTAATGAATAGGCTCCGAAACTACTGGACTGATTTCAAAAATTCTTTCACCGTTGGAAAGCTACATTATCCCCGAGTAACATAGGCTATATTTTATCCCTGTTTTCCCACGGGAACGGGAACTACGCGGGTAAAACCGCGGGGAGGCAGCTAGTTTTATATATATATATGTATAGATTACGAAGTCTCTTTGATTTCAGGTACTGGTACTGATAGCTGTGTGTTTGGCATCGACCAATGTTGTGCTACAGATGATTTGACTTCTTTACACGATACAGGTATTAAATACTTATATTATTCTTGTTTTTGTCTTTAATATTATCCTATTGTGATATGTATCGATGGTTAACAATATTTTGTAGCTCTTTATTTACGATTAGAAAATGTTATTACGTAAATATTTTTCAGGGAATTCAGTCAAAAGTTTTATTCAAAAATCAAATTACAATAATTGCCCGCAGAGCTCTTTGCGCAGCGTTGATAAGAATGGTAATTATGTTATAATATGCGAGTAACTTACTATCTTGTTAATCTATACTAATATTATAAAGAGGAAAGATTTGTTTGTTTGTTTGTTTGTTTGTAATGAATAGGCTCCGAAACTACTGGACCGATTTCAAAAATTCTTTCACCTTTGGAAAGCTACATTATCCCCGAGTAACATAGGCTATATTTTATCCCTGTATTCCCACGGGAACGGGAACTACGCGGGTAAAACCGCGCGGGGGCAGCTAGTAATTAATATGAGCGTTTAGACGGCTGAAGGGATCTCGACATAATTTAGCACAATGTTAGAATATAAGTATACTGAAATAGCATTTAGGCTTGTTGAGATTTCCTGGGAACCGCGGGGGAACTAGTTCTTAATATTATGCTTTATAATATATACATAGTTATATGTTCATATATACATAGAAACATTTGTTGATGATTAAATTTTTTCAGATTTCAAAAGTGCCAAACTTTGTGTTTCCGCATTTACCGATGTAAAGAGTAATATTAAACAAACAATGAATCTCGGAGTTCAATCGGAACAAGGTGAAATTTATTTTTATCAAAATATTCGTAAAGTTTTGACAGCCAGCTAGCTTTGTGGTTAGTAACCCTAACTTACAAGCCGCTGGTCGTGGCTTCGTATCCCATCCAGGACAAACATTTGTACCTATGCATGAAGATGTCTTTTTGGTCTGTGTCTGAATCTAAATATCTATTTAAGTATGCATTTAAAATTAGTATATCAGCTATCTGGTTACCATATTACAAGCTTTGCTTGGTTTGGAATCAGATTGGCCGTGTGTGAAAAATTTCCCAGGATATTTATTATTTACTTTCGCATTTTAAACCCACAATTTTATTGTAATATAGGTACATTATGTTTTATCTACACTAATATTATATAGAGGAAAGATTTGTATTATTGTATGTAACGAATAAACTCAAAAAATACTGGACCGATTTAATAATTCTTTTTTCATTAGAAAGCTACATAATCATTGAGTAACATAGGCTATGTTTTATCCCTGTATTCCCGCTGGAACGGGAACTACGCGGGTAAAACCGCGCGGAGGCAGCTAGTATTTTGTAAAGCTAAATTTTTTGTACGTTTTCAGTACCAAATACAAGATCGATTTCAACTGATGCGTATTCTCAAATGAAACGCGACTCTCAGTTGATCGACCGTCCCACTTCAATAACCCAATATACAAATGACGTTTCACAACAATTCAGCAATCAAGTCATGAAACGAGGTCAGTTTTCCACATATGTATAATAAATATCTATTCTACTATTGAAGCAAAATAATAGCTCTTTCACGCATATTAGGTACATTATTATGATTTAAGTAAAACCCTAGGTTTTTTGTCTCTTTTTGATATATGACGTAAAAAAAGGACGAACCGTTTTATGCACTCTTTAAACGATCTGGTACAATAAATACGTTTTCATGGTTTTTTTATAGTGACAATTTCTAAATCTGACATCAAAGCCTACAATTTCTTCTTCTTCTTCCTGCCCTTATCCCGCCTAAGCAGGGTCGGCACAACATGTGTTTTTCTTCCATTCCTCTCTGTCAGCCGTCATTTCATTCATCACTCCCTTCTTACACATACCTATCAGCTTTCACACAATCCATCCATACTTTCTTCGGTCTTCCTCTACATTTACGGCCAAAGCCTACAATTTATTATTTTTAATATTGTTTTCAGATATAGAAGTGGATCGTTCAACACGTATTGGATACAGTGGGTTACTCAACTCTTGTGTCCTGAGTAATTCATATGCTGAAGAGACCACTCAAACAGTTAACGATTGCAATGATACTGGTGAGTCTTTATTTAAACTAAAATTATTCGATACTAGAGCATTTATACATATAAACATAGGCTTGTACCATGAAGAAAAATTACCGGTGATATAAACCACCGTGAAAAACGCATAGAAGGCTGTTACTGTATCCTAAAATAACTCTGAGCACTATGCCGTCAGTTCTGAGCGGTACATGTGAGTAGGTACGTGAGTAAATGGAATTTCTTAAGTTCAAGTGAGGAATTACGATCAACATATTGATTGATTAACGGTTCATATCACCGGTATTTTTTCTTCATGGGCTTGTAGTCTAATAGTGACACCCCTGATGTAACAAGCATCCATAGGCTTCGGTAACCGCTTCCAATCAGGCGGACCGTATGCCAGGTAGCCACCTTTGTAGTATAAAAAAAAGAAACTCGGACAACCCTGCATGGCTACTTATCAACAGATGAAACACCTGTAAATGATATCTAAATTAATTATAAAATTTTATATCGTAGTAAATACATGATATTACATATTCGAAAGTTCGGACGGATGGATGTTTGTTACTTAATTACGCCAGAGCGGCTGAACATGTTCTAATTTTGAACAAAGTTAGAACATGTTCTGGAATAGCCCTTTTGTCTCGGGAAAATTTTAGCGATCCCAGCAACGCAGGGAAACGGGTGTGGAAGCTCTAAACCTTTAATAATTACTTGTTAATACCTCTTCATTTCACGCATTTACTATAATAATGTGACTTTAATAATAAAAATCAACGTCATCTCCACTCATAACATAAAACGTATTTAAACCCAGGGGGGTCCCAAAACATATTCTTATAGTACACTAGCTGCCTCCCCGCGGTTTTACCCGCGTAGTTCCCGTTCCCGTGGGAATACTGGGATAAAATATAGCCTATGTTACTCGGGGATAATGTAGCTTTCCAAAGGTGAAAGAATTTTTGAAAACGGTCCAGTAGTTTCGGAGCCTATTCATTACAAACAAACAAACAAATCTTTCCTCTTTATAATACTCGTATTATTAGTATAGATACACAAAACCCTAGAACTTTTCGTGAATGTAACTTTACGAGCACACGAACCATGGTGATTTTTCAACCCTTTTCCCCACAAAATTCTTTACAATTGCGCCTAATGGTACGGAACCTTCAAGATTGTATGGAAGCATCTATTTATAACTGGTTATTACTCATCTCCTATTCAAAATGTGAATGTAAATTTTCGCAATATAACGTAACAATATGGGAAATATTCTCCGAGAGCAATAATGCTGCTTGTACCTACTTATTTTAAATTCAAATATTTTTGCGATATCGACTGACCAGACGGCTGGTTATGATTGGTTATGTAAAGCCACTTATTTATTTATGTACAAGATACATTAAACAATTTACAACTAAACAAAAACAAGAAATAATCTATATATATAAAACCAAGTCCTTGCCGCCTCTGTCTGTCTGTCTGAACGCGATGAACGCAAAAACTACTAAACAGATTTTCATGCGAGTTTCACCAAATTACGGAATACTTCATGGGAAAGGTTTTTATGTATAATACATCAATTTGGACCCGGTAGGTGGCGCTGGTGGGCAGAACGAAGTCTGCCGGCTCCGCTAGTAAAATATAAACATAACAGATTTGAGTTGCAAGTTGTCTAAACAAGCTTTATTCCAGTACTTTTGATCCAGAGACTATTGCAAATTCCTATAACGGCGAAGGAATGTAATATTTCATAATACATTTAAACGTCCTCTTATTATTGCTTTTCAGCGACTATACCAGAGCCGTGTGCGCAATGCAAATGCACTTCAATGTTAACGTCAGAATGTTACTTAGAAAACCAATCCCAAGAGTCTCTCACTATGGATAATTTAAATAAAGGTATTTTTTTACTCTTTATCCTTATACATATAGTATTTCTATAGATATAGTTTTATACACATCATTTACATCCCTTAGTTTGGAGCCAAATACTTGACATTTTTATTTACTTTATAAGGTTGGTAAACAGGCAGATGGTCCACCTGATGGTAGAGTAGCGTCTATGGACATTATGGACATCCGTAATACCAGGGGGGTTGCCGATGTGATGCCGGCCTTGACAGCAGCCTAGAAGGGCTTATTATATTATATAGATTAAAGATATATTGTCATCATCATCTAACTCGCCTTTTCCTATTTTTTTTATACCACTAAGGTGGCAAACAGGTATACGTTTTCACCTGATGGGAAGCGGTAAGCGTAGCCTAGGGTATTATATTTTCCTATTTAGGGTCGGCTTTTTTTATTTATTTTGGTTCACCAGCAGTTGCTACACTATTACATACAAATATTATACTAAACTTAAACATAAAAACTAAATGCACAACCATTACAGGTAAACACCTCTTGCACAAACATTTTATAAACACCTATTATACTATACTAACACATTATGCTTATTACTAAAATACAAAAATATAACAGCTTTATATGTCATGTCCTTCCATTTCATTCGGTCACCAGTCAAATCCAGATTAAAGATATTTAATGGAGTTATAAATCCCTTTTATGGTAGCTCGACAGTTATAGGTAATATTGATTAATTCTTCTCCCTGTAGGACAAACTGCACTCTGCACTTGCGCACACTTGAGCTGTGATAATGAGACTAACACAGACTACATTGAACCGCAATGTGAGTACAGAATTTAGACATTAGTATTTTCAAATAATAGATATCCAAGAGAATATAATAACTAAATAAAATAAAATTACATAACGTGTAACTATTATGAAGACACATCTTGATAATAAACGTACATTGTCATATCTACAAATAATTGGCCTTTGTTTAATTCGAAAACATGACCAATCGGTGTCTAACAACAAAACTAACGTGTAGAAGAACTAGAATAACAAATGATTTCATAAACTGAATTCGATTCATAGGGTAGGTATAATGTCAAGATCGGGACGAATTCTAGCATGTATTTGAAAAAATCCTATAAGATTGATTCCAAGGAATTTTCCAAAATCCGATGATCTCCAGAAACCTTTACAATTTAACCAAAATCAATTGGAACATGAACACATTCCGGTAAAAACTTGCAAGAATTCGAAATGGAAATTCTCAATGAATAAATAAAGAAGCAATGAGTAACAATCCGTATAGGAAAGTAAGATTGAATTTGGTTTATGTTAAACAGGTTCGGAGTGCCCCACGCAGACGGAGCAACCGTTACAAAAGGACCAACTTGCTGTAACTGTATCCAGTTGCAATTGCAAGTCGTCGGGAACTATTGAAAAATCTGGTAAAAACTTCTATTTATCTATCTACGAGTATATAAAAATTAACAAACATAAAATACCCACCGAATAAAAAAGGAGGAGATTCTCACATCCGTTTTTGGTAAAAATTAACGGTTAAACGAGGCTGAAAAGCTAGCCACAAAATTTAATAATATACCTATTTCTTATTTTAGATATGTTTTTATAATGTATAATAAATATACTGGTAATACTTCACATACTGTATTCAATTTTTGTCACGTATCTGATTACAAACATTACTATGTATCGCAAACATAATACTAACAAATTTTTAATAAACAGACTAGCAATTAACACTTGATGTATACAAAGTACCTCCTTTTTTCGGCTGAAATAAATAGTAATTATATATCCAAAGAAAGTAGGCTGTTATCAAAATTATAAAATTCTATTTTGATTTCCCCAGATCATATAAACAGGCAGATAATACCAGTAGCGCATTTAACGTCGCAGAAGAATAGCAATTTACTGGTCGATTCGTGCTGCGAGCCAATGACTAACATTACTCTGTCAAGTGACCTAAATGCTGCAAAGTGGATCAAGAAATGCACATCCTTGGATAAGCGTAATATATTACTTATACTGTTATTATTTAATCGATTTTAGATTAAAGATATAGATTATTGTTTTGATTTGTGCGAGCATTAGTATCCTCATTTACTTTTGTTATGCGTAATGAAACCCGAAACTTCTCAGTAGCAAAACATCTCTGAACCGACTATTTTAAGTGGTTATGAAGTCAGTTCAATGTCAATGACATCATTTAACCTACCATTTCATTAGGATGTGAAGGGAATTGGCTAGTACCTAATAAGGATCCATTCGTTTATTAAAAAAATTGCAGGCATGTGGGTGTTTACCTAATCGTTAATTTTTATTTGAGCTTGACAAATAATATGATAATTTTCAGATTATCAATCCTTGATTGACGATAAACCATCTAATTTGGATGATACTATATCTGGAATATGCTCATCTAAATTTCCCGTAGAAATCGTAAGGAAATTCAAATCGTTGGAATGTGCAACGCAAGCCGACGAAGACATTTACAGAAATAGTTATGGTATTTATTTGATAAGTTTAACATAAATTACAAATTAATTATAATACAAAATTTTTGACTATTAAATACAAATAAATTATAAATTATATGAAATTCAGATGTTCCAGAGACGCCCGTCGCAATATCGTTGAAAGATAGACTGATCGATGTCCTACCAAAAAGGAAACATCGTGACAAACACGATTCCCGAGCTTTACCAATGGAGACCATTAAAGTTTCAATGTTAGACAAAGATACCTCAGGTATATATAAAAAAACCTCAGTTAAAGATTGCATGTTAAAGAATGAATTAAATAATATTACCTTAAATTAGATTTATACATTCCAGATGAAGCAGTTGCAAAAGATGTTAAAGAATGCACCCTTCAAACTTGCCCGGAAATACAAGATGCAGGTAAGTAACAATGATATCGTAAATGTATTATTTTCAAAAACTGTCTTAACTTTATTTACATAAGGTTCCTTTTAAAAATGATGATTTCGTTAATTTGTTTCCTAGTGCCATCTACAGCACCGCCCAGTTCCAAATTATGTATACTTGTAAAGTTGGATAGCAAACATAAAAGACAATGTTCAATCACGATAAACATTACGAATAAGAAAAAGATAAAATCGGTAGGATTTTACCACCTTTTTTGTTTATATATATGAATTTAATTGATTTTTGTATAATTGACTTTTGCTTTAGCGACAGAGCCAATGACAATTTTGAATCGTAAAAAATCAGCAAGTGTTCTTACATCAAGATGTGTCCTACCATCCATATCACCATGTTGCGACAGTAAAAGACATAACTCAACAGGTTGGACTTTGATAATCCTTGTTTCCGTTTTACCTTCCTTCTGGAAATATTATTTATTACCATATATTTTCAGAATGCCTATACGTTTATGGTGAACCCCGATGCGTAATTCATAAGCCAACAGTTGATGCGGCTATTCAAATAAATCCTTCGTGTCATGATTTTGGTGAGTCAGGCGCTAGGTAAAAACTACTTCTCAATTCACCTAATAAATATGGGAGCAACTATGTATTGTATAACGTTTAATACTATGTAACAAGCCCTGAATAAAAAAAATCCTTATTCACATTATAAAAAAAGTATCTTGAGTTTATTGTAGGTTTTATTCAGGTGATAACTAACTTCCGAATCGGTAGTAGCTTCAGCAGCTTTGACCTTCTCAAGAAGTACCCTATTAGGACCTAAATGTAAATTTTTACCTTACCGCTTGTAATTTTAATTCTAATAATTATTTTATCAAAACAAGTAGTAGAATGTCGTAATAGGACAACTCAACGGCATGAGAAGGTTTAGTCTCACTCTAACATTTACAGAATTAGAGTCAAGAAAATGTGATCGTTCACTATATCATTCTATTGGATTGCTGACATCATGCATTGGATTGCCACCAGTCTCCTATCGGAAGCCGAGCGGGCTGGTCAGTGATATTCTGACACCCAAAGGTACAAATTAATGATTGATAATTTTTTGCAATCTGTCAATCTTAGCAGAGCTTGTAATATACCAGATAGCTGAAATACTGCTTTTAAATGGGTATGTTCAAGACACAAAACATGTTGATACATACAAATGTTTGTCCTGGGTATCGAACTCACGACCAGCTTCTTAAAAGTCAGGTTAGTCATGGCTATTCATGGCTAAAATTCGTCCTTATCTCCTATTGACGATGCTAATTGGACGAAAGTGCTCTGCAAGATTTATTTGGGGCTTCGGATTTTTATTAGTTTGGTAATTGAATTGCTTGATTACTTACTTAATTAATGTGGGTACATAATTGTCTACTATTAAATAGAAATTACTTGTGGTGTGGGCACAGTGGGCAACATTGTTTGTTTAGGTAATGTAAGCGAATTTAGGGTCTCAAATTCTATGATATTTTTGCAGTCTATAAAGCACTATACGAGACAACTAAACTGGTTACTAGAGAAGATCTGAGGCCACCGAAGAAGGGCACTATAGACGCTGGTATGTCCAAATTTTTTACATATTTTTAATCATCAAAATCCAAAATGAAAATGAATCTATTTGTATTACTAATTGCTTGCCCAATATTTTAAAGTTAAATACTAATACTGTACAATAATAATATATACTGTACTATACAATTTGAAAAAATAATATTACAGCAATAAGATAAAAAACATATGAAATAAAATAAACTCTGTAAGTTTTATTACGAATTTTAAATTTTCTAATTCGGTAAGTTTAGGTCCTTATTTTCATAATCGCTACAGAAATGGAAACCCTAGTAAAGCTCAGCACTGCGGAAAAGCGTTCAACAGCGGCGGTGACGTCCCCATGCGGATTCGAACTGCCAGCCAGTTGTTTCTACGCAGGCCTATGTACCGAAAAGGGATGTATGAATAAATCTAGTACGTAGATTGTTCTCAAAAAATGGGAAGTGGAACATAGAATGACCTCTTTTTTTTAAGTTATAATGAGTGGCCAGGCCATCCACTAAAACATTTGTTGTGTTTATATACCTTATGATAAACATTAGATATTTAAACATGATATACTGCCTATTAGGTAATAGTCAATGAATTACACATAAAGGGTGACGTTCATTGACTATCACTGAAAAATATTTCATGTACCTAATCGAAATAAGGAATTGAGTAGGTAGTCAGATTCTATAACAAAAAAAATATTCAATATGTTATTTTCTATTACATAAAGAGATGAAAACCGCAGGGAAAGCCAACCCAGAAAAGAGGTCCGTCGCCATAGTCACATCCCCGTGCGGATATGAACTGCCCACCAAATGTTTTTGCAACGACATGTGTGCAGGGAAAAACTTGCCAGATAAATCTGGTAGGTACCTATACATTTCCTGCATATATAAGAACAAATGAAAGAAATATCAAAGGAAATCTTCACACGCAGCCAATCTGATTGCAAATTAAGCAGAACATGTGCTTGTATGGTATCCAGATGATACACTAGGTACATATTATTATGTATACCTATTCTTTAAATACGACTAACTAATACAGATACCTATATACAGATACAGAACATACATGTTCATGCACACAAATGTTGGGTGGGAATCCTTAAAACCATCAAATTATTGCAGACCCCGCCATCAAAAATGTCTCCACAGTTGAATGCTGCACACAAACCTGCCCTTACTGTCGCGCTAGAGTGCTGCTCACAGCTGACGACCTAAGTGGGTATTGTTTTTGCAAATGTCAAATTAATAACTAGGACATAGCAAATAGGGATAGCAGACCATATTACCATGGCCTTTCTCCTGGCTGTGATAGATTGCAGTCGTATATGTAACCAGTTTTCAACATGCCGCTGCAGTTTTATCCGCGTTCCTGGAGGTATTTATATTTTCCCAGTACTTATAAAAAGTATTCTATGTTTCAATCAAGAAATTGTTTAATCGGTGCCATGTTTCGACTAAATCCCTTCAGCCGTTGTTGCGGGAAATAATAAGAAACATTCATCCAGCAAACTTTCGCATATAAAATATCACTTCTTTAAGATGCGCTAACTACTATGAAAAATATTAAATAGGAAAACGAAGTATTATCCAATTTTAAAGTTAAAACCAAATCGTTTATTCCACAGGTGTAGCTGAAGAGTGCATTAAAACTCAATTGGTGGGTCCGTGCCGGTACTACAGTAACTTGTTGACCAGAAAAATTGCCCGCGTCAGAGAGAACCGTTCGTAAAACATAACTATTAAACTTATACATAACTAATATACTTGAATAATATGCTATAACTTCATAGCATTACCTGCAGTGCCCCGCGTTTTCACCCGCGTTCCCGGTTATTGTCCGCTTAAGGGTGTAACAGCACTAACAGCCATCAGAGGCTAACACCTTCTAGACCAATAAAAAAAAACGCGATCGCGGGGTACCTACAACTTTATCGAGATTAGAATTAACTCAGTGCCAAATTTTTGAAGTTGTTGTGTGAAAGAATAACAAATATCCTAATCATACATTTTCACAAACATTAGTAAGCATTAATGCGATTTAATTTTATACAAACTGTGCTTATTTCAGTAACAAGACACCTAACGCCATCTAACGATACGTGCCTGTACGAAATACCCAGCCTGTCGAACTTAGAAGCGTGCACAATGGTTCCCAGCGGTCGCGAAGACCTCGGCTGCCAAACAAAAATGCGGCCTCACTACAAGGTGACAAAACCCATTTCATCTATTCTGTCACCCTCTATAAGCTTGACAGAAATATGCAAGTACGACAAAGATCATCTAAAATCGGTCTATTACATGCTCACTGCAATCGAAGGGAGACTTCGAAGGCTCAAAACTAATATTCGTAGTTGAAAAAGTACCGTAAGTTACCAAGAGATGGCGTTGTCATGTCATTATTTTTAAAAGGAATTTGATAATGAAATAAAAATTGTAGAAATAGTCATTTATTTTTAGAGTAACAAACGTGATTCAATAATAAAGATAATTGTTAATATTCATCCAGTTTTATTTAGGAGGACAAAGTGAGAACTCAGTAGTCGAACAACTTACGCTTTTACATGTTTATAGGTTTTGATTGATTGGTTAATGATGTCATAGGAATGTAACTAAAAGGTCAGAGTGTTTAACTCTAGTTCTATACAATTTCTAATAATATTTGTAAGTAACAAGCTATAGCTACAATATACACCAGACTGCCGTTTCATTTCGCATATCATGTCATATAATACAAGTGTACAAAAATCTTATTATACGAAAAATATTTACAACAAACAAACAAACAATAAAATGCTATATAATATTACAGGACAAGTTACAACATGTAATTATATAATTCAAAGATACTGAACAAATAATACAAAAATAGATTTTTAAATAAAAAGCCGCAAATTGAGATCATTTACACTAGTTTTTCTTGGGACACTAAAATTGTAGGTGCGAAAGAGACGAAAAGTATTGCGTCTCGCTTGCACACATCCCATTTGCACCTACAGCTTCAGTATCGAATTTTATAATAACTGTGATACTTCTAAGCTGAATTTGTTACTATGTCATTTATTATAGGACAGAATTACCAATTGTTTATACAATACATATTTATATAACTCGTTCAACAACTACCCTCTTCCCTCCCTGCTTTGTGGAATGCTTAAACAATAGAATCAGTCAATATAACCTTAAAAATACTTAACATTTGAAATAAGTTTATATTTAACAGTTATGTGGGATAAAATATATAAATGCAGAAAAATAAGGATCGCATTTGGATTAGGAAAGCAACAAAATTAGTGATACAACATTTTGTGCACAATACAAAATTGACACATTGAAATATTTTAAAATTTGAACCTTAAAGACAAGAAAATACAGTTCACTTATGAATGTAAAAAATAACCCACGATAAAGTATTACCATATCCATAACCTTTCCACTTTACGTCTCCCTGTTTTCACACCAATACCATAATTGCTATGCACCAAAAAATCGCTCGTGATAAGCGAATAGACCCTGATGTCTTTATAATTCATAATAAGTACTATTTTAGTGCACACTAAACATATTTGGCACAATTCGAACTCCGCACAGCCGTCATCAGTTCTTTTTGTGATCAAGTGTATGCCTTGGATACCTGTAACAACGAAAGTTAATTTTACTTGCTTGCATAGAATGCATTCACAAAGAGCTAAGATTTTTTTTTAATCTTACCACAGAATAAAATAACACTTTTACAATAATCTACTATATGAATAAATAAAAACGTATTTTTGCTCATTTTGTGTCTGTTCGTTATTGGGACTAATTCCTATGAACAGAAAGAAGCGATACCAGCTGTAGGTACATATGACAGCTCGGTTGGCTTTGTGGTTAGTGACCCTGACTTTCAAGCTGCGGGTTGTGGCTTCAAATCCCACCCAGGACAAACATTTGTATGCATGAATATGTCTGTTTGTCCTGTGTCTGGATGTAACTATCTATATAAGTATTTAAAACGTAGCATATCAGCTATTTGGTTACCATAACACAAGCTCACTTTTCACCTTACTTTGGAATCAGATTGGCCGTGTGTTAAAAATGTCCCAGGATATTTTTTTTTATAATTTTTATACTTTATTTTCTTATATTATAGCTATTAGCTGTAAATCTTAATAACCAATAACTACATACCACATAGAGGTCTCAAGCAAGGGACCTTGGCGTGAAGACATGCACCAGCGAGTCCCAGCCGCAGTCCGCGATCTGATGCGGCCGGTGCACGTTCCAATCCAACCCGTATGTGAACTCAGAGTGATGTCTGATCGTTTCTAACGGTTCACAACCGCGTTTTAGGTCCCAAATTCTGAAATTATAAATTTTAAAACCTATGAAAACACTAGTAGGTCATTATTATTAGTATTTAAAGCCTGGGTTGTCCCACTGCAGAGCAAAGACCTCCCATCCCGCTCTCCACTCTTCTCTGTTGTTTGCCTTGGCGGGCCAGTCATGTTATGTAATGTGTAGACAGTAGGTCATGCTGTTTTAAAATTCTTTCGATAGATGGCAGAGATATTAAAATTTGAATAGATAAAATAGTATAGTATTAAAAAAAAACAAACTGTTTTCTTTTTCAGAGATGGCAGTAACTATACGAAGTTGTAATCAAATTCGAAATCAAAATATTAATTCAAATAGGCCTTACGAACTTATTATATTAAAAACTTTGTTGATATAGAATAAATAAATGATCAAAACAACACTTTTTAAAGCAAAAAACATAGTATTCTACATTATTTATAATAATTGAATGTGTGATGGTATAAAATTGGAATTTCATAAAACCTAAATAAGGATTTTTGTACCATGATCAAATTCACTATGCATACACTCTGTGACATAAATTATTTCTCGTCCGTAAGGGGTATTAAGAAGGTTAGTAAATAAATGATATATACCTTGTAGTGAAGTCGTAAGAGACGGCAGCAATGATAGAGGGCGCGTGGGGAGAGAATTGTACCCTTCGTACTGCACACTCACAACCTGATATAAAGGCAAAATAACATTTAGAAGAGGAATTTCAGTTAACATTATTACCTGCCTGAATAAGTAGATTCTAACGCCTAAACAAATAAAATTAAAAATTTAATGTGTTGATTAGTTTGCAAAATTCGAAATTAGATGGACCAATTTGGGTGTTGCCTATTCACTATTGTATTAGAACTGTCAGTGAAAGTACAAATGAGAAAAAATATAATAATATTCTACAACTTTTTAAACATTGAGATTTCCATACAATGTCTGAGTGAGATTCATCGTTGCTTTTTATATAACAATTTTTACTGGTCTACTGTCTAATAAAAAAATATTAACTAAGTACTACTATTAAATATTACTTATATTAAAATTTTATACACCAAAAGTACTTCTATTAAAACTAACATCATCTAGTCTTTACTTCTACATACCTAATAAATAAATCTAGTAACCAATTTATACCTTTAAGTGTGAACATAGGAGATGTAAGTCTTCTCAGGTCCCATCCCCTCACGAGTCCGTCCGAGCCGGCCGTCGCCAACGCGTGAGTCTCTGTTCTACTCCAATCACATGATAACACCTGTAATATATAATATTATAACAATAAATACACACGGCTAATCTAATTCTAGACTTTTTCAAGCACAGCTTGTGTGCTATGTGTGGTTATCATATATTATAGCTTATATACTTATGTAGATACTAGCTGCCATGGCAAACTCTATATTAGAAATACTATAAAATAAAATAAAGAAAGATAGAAATACTATAATCATTAATCATGATTAAAAATGGGGGGTAAAAAGGATGAAAAATACTTGACGGCCATTTCCCAGAGTTACCAAATATGTATATACAAAAAGTTTCATAAAAATCGGGCAAGGTTTTTCTCAAAGGGTCGCAAGGTTTGTCCCTTTTTCTTTTTGGGTAAAAAACAGTCTGGGGGCTGAGATTTCATATTTGAGTTATTATCTAATATATAAAAATCGAGAACAAACAGATACATGTATGGTAAGAATCAAAAAACAAGCAAACATACATAATACATACATTACAAGTTAAAAACCACCCTTACCTCAGCATCATGTGCTTTAACAACAGCAGCGGGCCTAGAGGGTTCCGTACACGTCCACAGCTTGAGGTGACCGTCTCCGGACACCGAGGCGAAGGTGGCCGGCGAGTGAGGAGAGAAGGCAGCCGTGTACACCAGCTGTGAGTGACCCGCGAACGTGCTGAGACATGCTTCCATGTCGGGGTCCCACTGAAATGGTTAAAGGAACAGTTATTTTCACTGGCTTTTTATGTAGTGACATGACGCGCAAAGCCGACCCTAAATAGGTTAAGGCAAAGAAGATGATGATGATGGTTGTTATAAGAAAGACTAATCGAAAATCAGTAATACACAAAACTGCCACTTTACAGGTGAAATAAGTATATTACATTTTCCCATTTTAACTCTCAAGTTAAGGAATACAAAATGACTTTATATTGAACTAGCTGAGATTTCGCTGGGAATACGAGGATAAAATATTGCCTATGTCACTCCCTGATAATGTGGCTTTTAAATGGTGATATAATATTTGTAATTGGCACAGTATTTTTTGAGTTTATTCATTACAAACGCATGCACTCAAAAATATTTTTTTTTTCCTCTTTATCAATATTACATAGTTTAGATTGAGTTCATTCAGTGAGTATACTACTACACCATATACCTTATAGTTTAGCATGCCTGCTCCTGTCATATTCTATTATCTATCACATTGTACTCTCCTCATTAAACCAGTCATCTTTCTAAATAATTCCTTTGCATACAATTTCTTCAATCAACTTACAAACATATCCTTACCAATTTAATAGTAGTATCCCAGCTGGCACTAAGCAGGTGACCTCTCGGCCAGTCCACAGAGCAAACTTCACTGGTGTGAGCTCGCAGGACCCTCAGTGGAGCTGAGCATCCCGCCCTCCACACCACTACAGCACCATCACCAGCTCCGCAAGCCGCTGTGTTGTCTGTCGTACCTGACCATGTCTAAGGGCCAAATAGATTTTTTTTATAAAATTACAAGGATAAATTAACCTTACATGAATAAGCCTGTCATTGAATACCTAACATTTTTATTATGGTAAACAGATATATATACTTTTTAACACATATACTGTCTTAGATAGGAATCAAATTCACAACTTTAAAAGTCGAGTGGATAACCACCAATCCAATTGGCTAATTGTAATCTATAACTAAGCAGTTATAAAGGATTATGTATGATACAAAATAAGAGTGAGGGAATCTATTTCTATTCTACTATTACTATACAAATCAGGTGATATACTAGATCTACACATATATTTCAAACACATACATAAATTTTACTTATAGACTAATATACAATCTAATACAAGGATAGATTCAATGTAACATGATATACTCTAAAACTATTAATCCCATTTAGCTATTAGTATGTTTCACTAATCATCAATTTAATTCAATGTTTATACATAAATCCATGTAGAAATTTTCAAAATGGTATTTCTATAAATGGTTAGTAAAAACAATACAACTAAACTGCTATTGAAGTCTTACAAATGCAAAGGAAGTCATATTTTTATGATAATCGGAGAGAATATGGAAAAGCCTTGTCTGATGTTTTTAGAGGCCATTTAAGAGATAACCTACTAACCTAATTTTGATTGCCGCTGAGCTTCAATTCTATTATCCAAAGCTGAAGAATTGAAAATTAAATCACTATTGGATTACTTAGTATTTGAAACTTGGATATTTAAAATTAATTAATCTTACAGTAAAGGAGCTAAAAATCTCCTTACTAAAAAACTAGACCTCTCTATATATGAAGCCAATATTACAGACTTAAAGTTGGTCAACTCTGTGGCTTAATGTCTCAGGACAGATTGCCACGCAGCAGAAAGCAAAAAAAAAAAAAAAAAAAAACTAAAAAACTAAATCTATGTCAGCAAAAGAAAATTACTTTAATAATTTCTGTCTGTTAAGGAAGAAAATAAAACTCCCACTTTAACTTTAACACTAAATATAAATAGGATAGAGAAACCACAGTAATCCTATAATGTGCGTCACAGAGCAGAAAATATGCCCTAAATCCAAATTTCCTTTCATTCGGAGTACATTTCTTAGGTGTTCAAAGATTATTCAAATTGGAAAATCAATGTCAACCTATGGGACACAGAAAATAAGCAGTTCTTACAGTTTACCAAAGTCAATTGTCTATAAATAAACAGGTAAGTAAACCTATTAAGTGCGCAAGCAAGTTTATCATGTAACAAACTGCTTATATGGCTTCAACTTGGGTTAACACATATTTAGAATATTATGATTGGTAACTAAGAACATGGATGATTGACAAAAAATGCTGGCAAAGTATAACCTTGGTTAGTTTTAACCTAATTCCTTTAACCTTCATAAGAGTCCTTCACAGCCCTTAGAACCATTTGAATTTCAATGTAATCGTATTGATGGTAAGGTAGTATACATGCAAACAAGATCTACATAATAAGGTCATTTATATGCGTAGGTATTGTGACAGGGCATACAAATATAGTGAAAGGAGTATCTTACCACGTCAAATAGTCCATCAGTCCACTCAAGTTTCTGAACTTCTACCAATGAACCCCCATCTGGAGCTAGTTCTAAAAAGAAAAGCGTGCCTCCGCCGGCAAGCCCATAGTATTGACTTGTGGCCACTGCAAGTGCGTCCGGACGCGTCCGGGAGAACCGGACACTGTACCCGTGACGACCGGGAGTCAGGAATGTTGGCATGCTGATTGTGTAACTGCAATTAACATAGGAAATCAGTATATAGGAAACAAAAAAACCAATAACAATTTGACGTCATAAATTTACCTACAAACGCACTTAATCACATATCTTTCCAATAATCAAATACAAACAATAATTTCAAACAAGCCCTACAAGATTCTTATGAGATACTTTCATGATGTCGAGTTTAAAGTAAAATATAAAACTGAAAACTGTTATCTCAGCTCCTAACCCTTTTCTTGTCCTTTGACGCAAGTGTCAATGTCAAACAAAACAAACGTCAAACATGTGATGTTCACAGAAGCAACGATTTTGTTACTTAAAATTAGTGATGTCACATCATATCGATTAAAATACGAGTTGGTATGCGTCATAGAACTATAATCTTATTAGTACGCCTACCGACAAAATCCTATTAGACCGTTATTGTATTTTGCAGGAAACCTCACATGTAGCCCACATATATAAGGCAAATTTCCTGAAACCGATCATTTCTGGTGAACACTTCAAAACATTCAGACTTCAATTTCATCCTAAAAAATCCTAGCATAGCTATATATTTCTCATTACTGTACATAAAAAATCGTCAAAATGGTGGTTGCTGTGAAGGTGTTTAAGAAAACTACCCCAAATGGAAAAGTCACTGTTTACCTGGGCAAGCGTGACTTCATTGATCATATGGATTATTGTGATCCCGTTGATGGAGTGGTCGTGGTCGACACCGAATATCTGAAAGGAAGAAAAGTATACAGTCAGGTATAATAATGTGCAGTGTTTTGTGAAACTAATAACAATATCAGTGTAGTGCGTTATGAAAAAAACGTTGTGGTCTCAAAGTAAAAAAATGTGTAAATTACCATTTTGTATCAGAGGGATTCAAATATCTATTGTAATATACCTGGACCTATGTTCGTTTATTCAGATAACGATGCAGCAAAAACTTCCAATACGATATTAGATAATTATAAAACGGCACTTTAGTCAAAGCTGCTGGCATACCTAATTTATCTTGCTGAGTGTTACATAACTGATATTTTCAGATTAGCAATTAAATCATCAGGGTTATTTAACAATGCTTCCCTTTTCATACATTATTTTATTATTGACATCAGGCTTATTTTGGAAATTGAGCTTGCGCTTTATACCAAATGGTTTGGTTCAAATTTTTACACATATATTTATCTCCGTTTAGCTTGTTACAACGTACCGCTATGGTAGGGAAGAGGATGAAGTAATGGGGTTGAAGTTCTCCAAGGAAATGGTCATTGGGCAGGACCAAGTTGTGCCCATGATCAATTCCAAAATGGAGTTGACCCCCGTACAAGAGAAGCTGTTGAAGAAACTTGGACCCAACGCTTTTCCTTTTACTTTCAACTTCCCCGAGATGGCGCCCAGCTCGGTAACTTATTTTTGAAATTATTGACGATACAATAAAATATCCTAAATCTGCTAAACTATAATGCATGACAACAGGTAACTCTGCAACCCGCTGAAGAAGACCAAGGTAAGCCCATGGGGGTTGAATACAGCGTGAGGACTTACGTTGCTGAGAGTGAAGACCAGAAAAGCCACAAGAGGAGCTCCGTTACTCTTGCCATCAAAAAGGTAGGAACGCTTAATCTTTGACAACTATACTTATTTACTACTATGATTATAAAACAAAACTATGCCGTTTCCATTTAGCTACAACATGCCCCAGCATCTCGCGGACGTCGTCTCCCAAGCTCCCTTGTGAGCAAGGGCTTCACCTTCAGCAATGGCAAGATCAATCTCGAAGTTACTCTGGACAGAGAGATATACTACCACGGAGAGAAGATTGCTGCCAACGTCATCGTGTCTAACAACTCGAGGAAATCCGTACGAAACATACGCTGCATGGTTGTTCAACATGTCGAGATAACTATGATCAACTCTCAATTCAGCCGTCATGTGGCATCCTTGGAAAGCCGTGAGGGTTGCCCCATTACACCTGGAGCAAGCTTGTCTAAATCTTTCTACTTGGTGCCTTTGGCTCGCAGCAACAAGGACATTCGTGGTAAACTATTAATCTATTAAATACTTCGGCTAATACCAGTTTCCTGTTTGGTTATAACATGCTTTTTTTTTCAGGGGTGGCTTTGGATGGTCACCTGAAGGAAGATGATGTGAACTTGGCTAGCTCGACCCTTGTGTCTGAAGGGAAGTGCCCAGCCGATGCCATTGGTATCGTGGTGTCATATTCGGTTCGCGTGAAGCTGAACTGTGGTACTTTGGGTGGTGAACTGGTCACTGATGTGCCATTCAAACTGCTTCACCCAGCTGAAGGTAATATCTTTGGCAAATCTAGAAATAACTATAAATTATCCAGTAAGTTTAACTTGTACAAATCAGATGAAACACTATTGGAAAAGACAATCTTTGAATCCATGATCCCTAAAAAGTAGTTATTGTTATATATTTTTTTTATATTTACTAAATAAAAAAAAATGTTTACGCAGGAACTGTTGAACGTCAACGCTTTAATGCTATGAAGAAAATGCAATCTATTGAAAGACACCGTTACGAAAATTCTCTTTACACCAATGAAGAGGAAGATAACATCGTATTCGAAGATTTCGCCCGTCTTAGGATGAATGAGCCTGAATAAATTATTCGAACACCAAAAATCAAAAACAAAAAAATAGAAAAAAAAGCAAATAAAAAAAAACAAAATTATTTTAATCAATCAAGAAAGAAACTCTTATTTAACACTTTTCATCTAAATTATATCTTCATTTCGTATACTCTGCAACTTCAATGTCATTAAAAATTATATCTCACTATCTTTCATTAGTAACATCGACTAAAATTTAATTTTTAAAATGTATGGGCTCACCTTATTTATCACTTAAAATAAATGTACTAACCTTGACTGTAATCCAATTGTTAAAAAATAAATATCACCACAAAAACTTGTATTTTATTACGATCCTATATACAAATCTGATGCTGTTGCAATGATGACTTGTGCATCACTGACGTCATACGTTGTACGAGGTACTTTGCCTATCGTATTGCAATGTGCTAATAATTGTATAGGGGTAAGGTAGTCCCCGCCCTATATTTAATTCGACTTGTTTGCGGATACACACTATGAATAGAAAGGGGCGTCACTACTTCAAACTTTTAATTTTTTTTTCTAATACAATTTCACGCGCGTTTTATAAAAGTTTATGTTAATTCTTTTTTGGTGGTTTTTACGTTGATTTATTAACGGGGTTTGTCCGTAGATAACGATTAATGTTGTAAATTGTACTAAAACTAACAGTACTTAGTAAATTTGCTTCAAACTATCGAAACCTATCTAATAACTGAAAAACATAAAAAAAAGATTGACTAGAAAGATAGACGTGTCTTAGGACTAATAAAAATAAGCCAATTTTATACATTTCATATTAACCTGTTTATAACTATATATTTAAGACGGTTTTAGTTACCTTTGATATAGAACTTTAAAAAATCTAATATGTTTCTACAGGATACCGAATAAGCTAACCTGTTATTGATATTGGCAACTAAGAGTTGGTATACGTTCACATCCATCACAGCGTTCTTAGTCAATAAATTAAGTCTCTCAATGAAAAAACAAAAAAAAATATCTAAGTAGGCTTAGATTATAAATTCTAAAGAAGTAGGCACCTAAATAAGCAACATTGGTAGGCAATCAAGATTTCATGAATTTAGAAATCGAAACTAATTATAGGTAGTCAATATTAACGCAGTTGTTGTGAAATAAAAAAAAGTTAAATAGGTATGTAGGTAACTATCTACTTTAATATTTTATTGCGTGGGCCAATTGAGTCGCGTTGAAAAAGAAAAACACACGGACATAATGAAAAGGCGCGTATAGTGTTGTGTTTTTGTTTTATTTGAATGGATAGGCAGTTTGGTATCTCAACACTCATTTATTGAACATAACATTTTATTCATATAATTTTTTAAAGAACATAAGCAGATACCTACTAAAGTTTATACCGAAATGTACCTAGTACCGTTAAAGTATGAAGTTAATTACCATTTTTTTTTCAAACAGTCACTTCGTCTATGTAAAAAGACAGACCAAAGCACGGTTTCTCTAACGTTTTATTACTTGCAAATTTTTCTCATAGCTAAAACTGGTCAGACAAGTTTTGGACAATGGACTAGGAAGACACCACTGTCCTTGGTGCTTTTGTTCTTAATTGCGAAAAGGGTTCGTCCAAAAACCAGTCTGACCACTTCTCCGTGTGGGAAAAGAAAGGACAGCCACTGTCTACGAGAATGACCCTTTATTTGCATGTCACGCAATTCTTTGCGAATGGGACACACTGCTCTTGAGATTACAGATCTTTAAGAACCCAGTAAAATTATTTATTCGATTTTTAAAACTAGGTTTTTTATTTATTTTATTTAGTGTTTAGGTTTAGCTTGCAGCTTATTTTGGAACCTACCAGCCTTATATCGTTTTTGGTGAGTGCTAGTACCTATTTGCTATCATTAAATCTAGGACTCATTTTTATACCACAAAGGTGACGACCTAAAAATGTTTACAATATAAAACGTACTTACTTACATTTCAATTAGATGCCTGATTATATTAATATACCCGTCTCTCAGAAACTGTCAAAAAAACTAGTAAAATAAATAGAAAACATAGAAAAAAACATAAATCAAAAAGCTAACCTCAACTTCCGTATGTCACAAGCAAGGGACATTGCATTGCACTATTTGTATTGCAAGTTTAACCCTTCATTGCGACAAGTGTAAGACCCTTTCGACACAAAGCTAGAATCGCAACGAAGACAAGGGACAGTGGACAATGGTTCCCACGTTGTTAGCTGGTCAAACTGGTTTGTCTAGTCCGTTTGCCCGAAGGGTGGACGTGGTCTATTGACCGTCTTGGGAAATTCGCCAGCGTACGTGACGACTGTTGGTGCGCTAGGATTATTGTCTGTGTGAATGTTAGAAATTGCATGGATGTTTAGTTTATTGTACTAGGTACTAAAATATGTAAAAGTATTTTAAGTAATGTGATCTTGGTCTAATTCCCGTAAGTTTAAGGGTGTGAATGATGGTGGAGAAGTTTTAAAGTCTTAAATAGTTTGTGAAAAAAAAATATTCTAATAGTTACTAGAGTTGACATTACTCGGATGAAAAAATATATAATTTTATTTAGATGATTAGATTAGATTAGATTATTTATTTATTTCTCTCATCACACAATTTTACATAATATAATGAGCAAGTTTTGTTAGGACAGTTCTTATACATTATGTGAGAGACTGGTGTCTGTACTAGGCAGAGCCTGTACTACAGGTCACCAGGCTCCAACCACACGCGAATCGATATTTAGCTCATTTACATTACATTACAGAATAATACATATAACTAGAAACAAATAGATGGATTGTTTATGGCGTACCTAACCTACTACGATCATGGAAAACTAATATTTTTATTAATATCAAATTATTTCAACATCTCGTTCTGAAATCTTTATAATGTTTCAATAAACATTGTTATAAGTATAATAACTTCCATCACTATTTGTAAAGAGGTGATGAAATATGAAATATCAAACCAACAGCATCACACACGAATACTTCCAACAATTACATTATGACAATGTACCAACCCTAAGGAGATCTTTTTTTCTCATCTCAAACGCGTGCTCACTTAACATTTGTATGGTACCGGAGAGTTCTATTGTGATATTGGTGTCACCCCTAGATGGTGGTCCATTGAAGATGACATGACAAAAAAAAACAAAAAAAAAAGTTTGTTTTAGTTAAACATTTTTTCAAGTTTATAATGACAGGGAAATGCTTTTTATGTGGTTTATAATTAAATGATTTTTTTTTTGTTACTTGCTGTCACTAGTAATTTTATTTTATTCGCATCACTGGGATGAAATGGATCGTATATATTTTTTTTTCATTGTAAAAACTATCTAGTGAAAATCGTTGTTTAACATAAAAACATCTATGTAGGTATATAAATAATTTTGTAATTTTTAACGTATTTTATATTCATTTAAATTCCACACAGATTCTCTCGGGTATACTTTTAAATAACAGGTTTATCGTTTAATGAGATATTTTTATCATCACTTTTTCATTATTATCTAACATTTACCCGCATCCTAAAGATAACTGTCACTTATTCCGGAAACAATAGACAGATCTAAAGATACATTCGTCCTTCAAACCTGTTTGACCGAAGTAGACGTGGGAATTACTGACCCCTGATTTGCATTGCCTTCAAAATTACAATAGATATGCAACCGTTGGGGTCTTTTAGCCTATGACCAACTGTCGTTACATAAGGGTTGATTGTAACCTCTTTTTTAAGAAGACTTCATACATATACTTAGATTAATATTTTTACTAAAGAAACGTGATATACTTACGATTAATTTGTTTTAAAAGTGATCTTAGGTTATTTATAACTCCTTGGATACGCAACTACTCAAATCAATATACCTGTAGGTACTTAGATTCCATTAGGGCAGCTCCTAAGTTAAAGCTCTTAACACATAAATCCATTCATCATAGAATACGATTTGATTTTTAAACGACCGCAGATAAAAACTTCAAAATCCTCTCGTTTAATAAATTTACATGGATTTTATTAGAACACTAGGTATCTCATAAAATAAATATCGTTTACAACGCCCTCTCTATTATAGTTCAGATTTATAACGATATTATTTAGAAGCTTGGTAAAATACGAGGCGGAACTCCAGTACCACTAATCGTAAAACCTGGGCTATTGAAATGAAAGAGAAATTCGCCTTAGACCAACGAACTTTGGTAGTGCCTAGGCATGGGTTTCAATGTATACCTAGACCAGTACTAAAACTTATTCTGTGTCTTTCATTAGTATTGTCGATAAATTCTATAGTAAAAAAAATCATAACTAAGAGTATTTTTTTGTTATCCTCGGATATTTTCGATACTCAGCTAATCTAACTAAGCACAGCTTGTATCTAATGGTAACCAAACATATTATACTAACTAATATACTCCATTTTTAAGCAAGTACTTTGAACTAATTTAATATAATATTCACAACCAGCCACAGAAAAGATAGATATGTTAGCCCTAGATTGGAATTGAACCTATGATTGAACCTATGACAAAGGCTTACATAACCGCTAAACTATTCGTCATGCCATGATTTGAACACTCACGTATATTTTGAGATTGAGATTTTTAAAAGGATCCCAACCATTACTAAAAATTTAAAAATTATATTTATCTAGCTAAAACAGTCAAAAATTTTATATAATGTTAAAAATATACTTAACTACATACTTTAAAATAATGTAATAATACCTACACTTTCGAGTAGTTATTATCTGGAAAGCGTCAGTTTCCTGTTTAGTCGCCGGTTAGACCTGTTTATAGAAAATTAACTTCCCATAAAATAAGGATGTGTTCGTTAATTGAAGTGGCCTGAGAGCAATAATATATGCACTTGATTATTATCATGCATATTTGATATAATACGTGGCTTCCTCCATACTTTCGATTCTAGATCGGTTGTTACCTAACTCACTTTTGAGACTAAGGAAGTCTACAGTATATATTTCCATAAAGAATCTGTGTGAATTTAACTTAGAAAATAAGTATAGTTACTCGATTGAAAATATTGAAAATTAAAGTAAATACTTAATGATAGAATATCCAATTCCGGTTAGCTTACTAACCGAAATATGGTTGACATTAGGTAGTTGAACTTTAAAAAGTTTACATGCTCGTTTAATATTGTTGACATTGTACCTTTGTATATCTGTTGTAGGTATATACCTACCTAATTATTTAATACTAATTTGAGTATTAATTTAGTATTTCAGTTTTGATGAAAAATATCTGTTTTATATAAATGTAAAAACTCTTATGTTGAATTATGAAATGAAATTCTTTAAATTTAACATTGAAAGTTCCTATACTATTTTTCCTTGAACTCAAATTGCACTGAGTTATTGGCAGTATTCGAAAGTAAGTGAAGGCATTATTAGGTTAAAAAGAATAAACAAAAACAATTTTTACCTCTAGTTTAATTTTAAAAATAAATAACGGTGTAACAATTTTAAATCTAAAACAACTTACTTTCTAATTGTAATTTCTATTGGCTATCGGTTGTAGCACATAAGCTTGCCCCGTGGCTCTGTCTACAACGTGACCCGTTGAAGGTTCTAAAAATAGTCTGGGAGCTGATGCTGCAGCCTGAGCCTCAGGTGGATGATGCTGTCTCACTCCCGCACCTCCTTCATAAGGGACGTAATGTGGTACTTCTGGTTGCCTTTTCGGAGCATACTGAGGTAGCTGATCATCTGCTTCTTTCTCTTTCTGGGTAACAACTAATACTACTTGGTTCTTCTGTTCTGGTTGTTGGTGATCTTCTGTATTATGTTCTCTTTGCCTGTTTTGCTTACGGTCCTTCTGTTTTGTTTGTTTAACCGGTGCTTTGTATTCCTTTTCTGCTTCTTCTTCTTCATCTTCTTCTTCTTCGACGTACTTCTCCACTTTTTGTGTCGGCGAAGCCTGTTGTTCTCTGTTCTTACGGCTTTTTTTTCTTGGTTTATGTTCTTCTTCGTTACTTTCAGTAGTTTTATGATATTTTCTTTCTACTTTAGCACGAGGATGGTGTCTTTTAGCTCTACCACTCTCTTCGTAGCTTGACTTTTCTGGATCATATTCTTCAGTAGCATAGGTTGGCTTTTCTTCACTGGGTTCATCATATGGGTCGTTGTCATGGTGATTGTCATGATGATTATTATGGTGATTATCATCATTTTCATGGTAGGAGCCGTCGTCGGAGTTCCTCCCATAGTCATCGTTGTCATGGTTACCAGAATGACCGGCGTGGTTTAGGTCCCAGTAATGTTCACCGTACCCACCTTTCTTGTCACCCCATCGTACCTGAGTTTAGACATAGTTATATGACAGACTGCATAAATTATTATTATTTTTTATGTTAAAGCGCTGATTAAAACAAGATAGTGGAAGTGATGAAATGAAAAATGTTGTTAATAACATTATTAAAGGAAATTTGAGGTTAGCTTATTAAACGCCAGCTCAAGCGCACCTTATTGCTAATTCCTACCAAGTTATTTGAATAATGAATATGAAAAATGAATTAAATGTATGAACTGATAGGTTTTGACGTCGAATATGGATAGTTATGAATCTAATTTGAACCGTGTCATTGATGAGTCATGTAAATGGTAATGGATTATTCGGATATTTCTTTCAGCTTATAGTTTTAATGATGCGAAAGCATTGACCAAATCAAGGCCATATTAGATAAGCTATTAAAACTAAATTAAAGAAATCTCCGAATATCAGTTAATATGAAGCCTAGAAGCGTACTTTAGCAGAGAACTGTCCATCCCCTGGTCTGGATCGCTCGTGCCTCTCTGTGAAGTGGCGGTCGCTCCCCAACCGATGACCCTGGTCGAACTGCTCCGACGTAGGGAAGTGCCTATACCTTCAGCCAAGCCAAGCGAAGCGGAAAAGAGACAGAAACACAGAGAAGTTAGAGACAGAGCGAGACAGATAGTAAATGTTCGTTACTTTTCCCATATCCCTGTGGTTCTTAAAGTCTTTCTTCTCATAGCGCTGCTCCCACGTGTTTGGGTCCTCGCAGACGTGACCGAATTCTATCTTGTACGGACTCAACTGTACTGAGAAAAAATCCCTATAAAGCAAATTTTTACCTATTCACTTCTGTAGTATACTATATATTAAAAAAGTACTAGTTTGTAAGAAGCTCCTTTGTTGATATTTCTTTGGAGCTAATTTGGTTTTATTGATGCAAGCAATTTAACGCCACTTACAAATAAGTAGAGTCTAGACGTGTTTCCATTCATTTGTTGTAAACATCATTATTGAATGAGCTATTTGACTTTCGAACTTGATAAAAACTAACCGTGTAGGTTTATTTATTTTGGCGAATAAAACTTGGGACTACAAGAGCTTTACAATACATATTACAATTCCTTTACAGAGGATATAACTATATACTGCAATAACTACTACTAAATTAGGATGATACCCTCCAGTTTCCGAAATCACAGTAACAGTCGTGCATTCAATTTGATCATGACACAAATCTTAACGGAACATGACGAATATGTCCATTTTGCATAGCCAAATGACAATAAAATCCAATTTGAAACGAAGGTTGGTGAGTTTAGAATATAATATATCGAGGTCAGATTCCAATAAGCATAATGTAAAAGTAGAATGTACTTACTGAAAGAACTTGGCTTGTGCTTCCACTGTCGATGGGGTGTTAGGAGGCGTGCGCACTGTCACACACCTTGTTTGGCTCCACAGGTAGCCAGAGTGAAGAGCTAGGAGGTACCAGAGCCATTTCTGAAAAAAAAACCATTCATCAAAAAGTTTGCATTAAGAATAGAGCTTGAAACTTGGATTGTCAGGATCACTTATAATGTCGAAAAGTCTGAAGAATATTGGTTTGATGTATATAGAAATTTTCATTTTAAAGGAACATATTGACTCTTTAATTATACACAAACATTTTGTTAGTTAAAATGGTTTTCTTCTGTGGTGATAGAATAATAGATGGACATATTGTTATTGAGATATATTGAAAAATGGTTCTAATTGTCCAAGTATTTAACATGTCCCATTCAATGCTATAGGTAGCTCTTAGCAAGTCTATTAAAACTTCAACATCTGATATAAATTAATTTTAAGCGATATGTAAATTTGTTGAAAGGTACTTGTTTATGCAAATTTAACTTTTCCCTTAACCTAAGTAGCCACATAGTTTCTATAAACAAGCTGTTTAATGAAGCCAATGAAATCTATAAGGCACAATTTCACTTTACACTGTCACTTTCACTTCAATAAACCACTTTATTGGAATCGCTTTGATACTATGTTTATGTTGAATTTAACTATTGTTTTGATGTAAATCATTGATTGATAGATACCGTAGTGTCTAATAGACGTTGTGACATCTCGGCAGTGTGATGGTGGGTCTGTTCGGACACTGGCCGTTAGTTCATTTATAGACAAGACTGTAACAATTGGTGTTGTTCAGGGGTACTGAACAATTATCAACCATACAAATATATTTGAAGAAATTAAATAATAGGAGGATTTTGTATCTTGCTATAAGTTCCTAGGTTATATAAGCTAGGTTCCTAGTTAAATAATTTCAAAAGCTAATTATCAATACCTATACTTACAGTATTCGTTCAAATAAAGTCTAACAACTACACATTTAAGTAACGTGTTGAAATGTAGAAAGAGTGGTCTCTAATCTATAATGACACTAAGAGATTTTGGTGAATTTAAAAAGTTTAAAATACTTTTAAATGTTGACGACCACTGTTTTATCAGATTCTGATGAGTCCATTATGGCTCGTGCCGCGTCGATGACGCTGCTGTTTGTTGATAAAGTTGTCCAGATCTTAAAGGTCTGTTTTGACAGCACATATAGATCCATGTGCCAAAAAGAGACAAACATATAGCGTAAAGAAGAGACGCCCTCTTGTCAAATCGGCCCGCATAAATCTAGACAACTTTAGTACCATCTATTCCGTAACTAATTGAAACACGAAATGTTTGTAGGATTTACGTTACAATAGAATTTAGGTATTTATTTATGCAAAGATGGTTTTCGATATCGAATACAGTTATATTTTCTTATTGTTATACTCGCTACTGTACATTTTAGAAAACTCAATGGCCATTCATTCTGTTTCTGTGGTTTGGACCCTAATAGGGCATTGATTAAGGTCAAAGCTGTTTAAGAAATTCCTCATGCGAAAGTCAGCATTAACTGAGGGCATTTTCACTTAAAAATTATTTAACATTTTATTTACACTATTTATACTTTTCGCAAAAAAATTATTTAACATTTTATTATACATGTGTAAAATCTACATCACCACAGTTTATCCAGAGAAATATAAGAAATAGGTAAATGAAAATATTAATAGTGTCGCGTAGAATATCTAGGTACTCTGGATTTAGCTGAAACTGATTTCATAATTAAAAAAAGAATTTCATTGATTATAACTACTGTATCTACCTTCACATTTTAAGGAAAACGTTGTAAAATTTAAAAGTTGCATCAAATCGTTCAAAAAAGAAAAGTCGAAAATAAATTTAACTGCAACAATTACGCAATGATGCAGCAATTTGAAATAATATTAAAAAAAATATACTTAGATTATAAATCAACTATTGAGCTCAGCCGTTCAACTTGATTGAGTAATTAAAAAAATTTTAACCGATTTCATTTCATACAATTTTGCGTAACTAACTAGCCTAAGGAGAAATTCTATTAATACATTTCGTTGCCTGAATAATTTGATTCACACTTGTTCAAGTCTATAAAAATGGTAAATAAAAATAGACCCTATACCGTAAGTCTAGGATTTATATTCCAATACAGTCTGGTATAGGCATGGGTTGGTATACGGGTTCAATATGAGGTTGACAAGGCACGTACTTTATAACTAAACAGCTAGGTCTAGCTAGAGACGTGTGAACTCATTTGCTCTCAGTAATGCCTGAATGTTTTTTATTGAACAACTACTTATTTAGGTCCCTACCAATGTGTCACAGAGTACCTATCGAAATAAGTTTAAATATGAAAATAAAAAGAACTGAGAAGTAGAACGTAAAATGTCTGCGTCAAATTTAGGAACGTTTTGAGCAACTTGATTTTTTATTATCTATACTAATCTATACTAATATTATAAAGAGGAAAGATTTGTTTGTTTGTTTGTTTGTTTGTTTGTTTGTTTGTTTGTTTGTTTGTTTGTTTGTAATGAATAGGCTCCGAAACTACTGAACCGATTTCAAAAATTCTTTCACCTTTGGAAAGCTACATTATCCCCGAGTAACATAGGGTATATTTTATCCCTGTATTCCCACGGGAACGGGAACTACGCGGGTAAAACCGCGGGGAGGCAGCTAGTATTCGATAAGAATAATACGTATAGGTATATCTTCTTTTATTACTTCCCTGAGATTGAACCGCTCAGTTGGAACAATTCCACTATTGAAATAATCGAACTATTGTTTTCTATTCGAAATACCATAAAACAAAAATAAAATGTACCTGAATAGGATTTTGATTTCAATCATACTTAAATTTTACAGAAAACTAGCTACTACCCCATAGCTTTTTCCGCGTTCCCAGGGACTTTATTTTCCTGAGATGGAAAGCAGTCTATAGGCTCTAACTCTGTGCTGAATTTGATTCCGATTCCTTCAGTCGTTCCAACGTGATTAAGTAACAAACATACATTCAAACTTTCCCAAAAACCTTATAAGAAACATAAATCTGTTAAGTAATTATCATTATTTAGGTTGTTATCTAACATAGTTATCGTTTTTTATTGCAAGTAAAACTGGGGCTTTATAGCAAATCATTTAAATCCGAATCGACAGAAAACAAAGGAAATCAGAGTCAGCAGCCGTGTAATGAGTACGGTGGCTGATTTTTTCGTAATAATCACGTAATTATTGAATCTCTGTTTTAGGTTTGATATACACCGTGAACTAATTTAGGTAATGATAGACATCGTCATATTCTTCATAAAAGAAAACTTAGAATTATGCAAAAAAAGATATTAATGTTTATAGATGAACATCGGAACTTAGAACTTCTTTATTGAATTCGGTTTATAAATAAAAAAAATGTCCGGAAGCGTGCCAGAAAGCTGGTAGCATTGCCACGGTGAATGTGCACAAATTGGCAAATAATATGTTCAAACCTATAAATTAATGAAGTAAGTACTTATGAATTATTTTCTCCGGTATTTGATTTAAATATTGACCTTCAGTCATTAAGATTTAGACCCAAATGGAATCTACACACTAACCTACTCTTATTCAGTGTTCAGATATGAAAATATAATTTATAACCATATTCAAATAAAATGGAAGAAGAAGACATGTTGTGCCGACCCCACGTAAGGTGGGAGAAGGGCAAGACGATGATGATTCAAATAAAATAACTAATAATAATATAATTACTAACTGAACTTAGTACTTATACTAATGTGCCACAGAGTATTGAGATAAGTTTAATTATTGACATTGAAAGAGCCGATTCCGTATGCATTACTGAAATGAAATAAAGCCTTTATAGGCTTTTGAATAGTCAGATTCCGACGCAGGCTCGAATGGTTACTTTAGTCTTCTTACACAATGTAAAGAATCGATTTCTTATGGTCATTATGTTTATTTCAGCTTAATTTGACTGTCATGCCAGTTTATTCAAAGTAAAAAAACTTTTAGCTTACTTAGTTTATGTTTTAAGTTAGAGTGTTTTTAAGGAATATCCTCTCTGCCTTTCTGGCAATCTTTCATAATATTCACATGCATAATATTAGAAGATAGAATAAATGTGCTTGTGTACCACCAACCTTTATTCTATCCATCGTTTAAAATCCAATTGGTAATGTTCCTTACAGAAATATCTTATTGGAAAATATCATTTCTAATCGTCATGCTAATCTTATTGTAGGTACTTATACAACTATTAAGTAATCTATGCTTATATTTATATTGTCTGTGTTTGTTAATGCTCCGTAACGGTTGAACTCTTTTAAACCGATTTACCATAAATAATTTTAGTAACCATTTAGTAGGTACTTATTTATTTACTAGTTTCTTAGAGTACCTAGTATTTTTCGCGTATGATAGTTTTGGTCAATGCTATCATCACCACCAGATTATCAGTCTTTGAAACTAATATCTTAAGTCTCTTTGGCCCTAATGTGTTTTGAGTGTACCTCATTCATGTATATTTTCGTGTGCACCTAAATTCATACAGATACTTTTAACGCCTTCGGAATTTCATTTGGCCTTTTCAATCACAAAAATACGGTAAAGGGGGACTTATTGCATGTACAATAATTGATACTTAAACCTAAATTAGGCTACAAAATGACAATATAGTATTGTGAAACGTACTAACATTGTAATTTGGAAAGTATGTCAGTTCGGCACAAGCGGATCGGACCAGCGCAGCGACTCGCTGTGTGCACGATCAATGGATAGACAACAATAAACAAGACGATAGTGCAAGCTACAGGCTATAGGATAGGTAAACTATACATTTATAGATAACACTTTATTGTGACAAATGACAAAAACCAATACAAAAAATACCGGTACAACTTAACTAAATGCACATGAGTCTTATCGCGAAACAGCGATATCTTTCAGACAACCGTTGGATGGAAAGGAATTTAACTATTTACATCCCTGGTTATTTACTCTTCTGATATTAATATTTAACGCTCGCTCTAGGCTTAAATATACCTAAACGACTACCATGGCAGAAACATAACATACATAACGTTTCGTGTGCTTTTGAGCTGGCTATAAGCGTTAATAAAATAAAGCAATGTCGTCTGCAAACTATGCTAGCTGCGTTTTGCAAAATTTGGGAGTATCGCTCGTGTATACTGAAAATAGTAAAGGCAGTACCTTGCGCCTTGTGGGACGCCAGCACGGAAGGGATGGGGGAATTCCTTTGTGACTTGGACCTTTATAAGACATAATATAAAGACTTTTCAGCTGCATATTTCTTTACATACCCATTCTAACTAGTTCTTTCTAACGTAGAGTTAAAACATGAGCAACAAAAGTCTAATTAGCTTGTAACAAATCAAAACCAACGTCTCTGGGATAACTTAATCCTTTTACTTATAGATAAAGCGTTTACAACTTACACCAATCTTATAAAGCAAGTAATAATAAATGTTAAATGTAAGTGGAGCTTTAAACTTATTCTACATTAACTTTGAGCTTGTATCGATATCTTGATAGTAAATATCCAGGTGTTTTTGAAGTGTATTGTGAGAAAACAAGTATTTAAGCAGCTTAATATATTTTAAGCACATTTCTTAGCAATTTCATTCACATTTCATCCTCTATGTGATCATGTCAATCTGATGTTTATATTCTATATGCATCGTTTTACTGTTTAAAGTAAGAGTTACGCCTAATTACGTACAAGTTACGTTTTATCGTGGATTAAAGAATAAATACGGTACAGTCATAAGTGTTCAAGATTTTTCTTTTCATAGCATATGAAATACAATTTATATAATACTCGCTCAGTGTCATAAAATTGCATAATTCATAACGTCGCTTTCAGTTTTATTACTGGAAGCGTAGGAAATGGATTTAATCTGTTTAATCTTTCAAGCACGTCAGAGTCTTCAAGTAAGATGCTGAATAAAATATACAGTAAGTTATAATAAATGAACAGCAAATAGGTAGGTACTTAATAATTATTAATATAATTATTATTATTAGTATTATAATACATGGGTTAGTTATGTAAATATTAAAATGGTAAAAAGGTTTATTATAAAAAAAACGGAGGCTTCAGAAGACACAGAGATTGGAGCCTAAAAGTCTATTAATACAGACATTTATTTATATTTTGAACAATCAAAGAAATGGTGTATTTAAAGAAACACAATGTGCTGATCAAATTGATACAGTTAAGTCACCAGTTATGTTATAAGTATCCAATTTAAGCTATTAGTCTCATTTCGTAAGTCAGACTAATAGAGGAAAGGCGAAAAAAAAAACAAAACAAAGAAGGCATTATTAAATGATGCGGCGCAAGAGACATTTTTTCGCATTGAATCGAATGCATATATAATCGATTTGCGTGCTAATAACGATTTGAGTCGATTACGACGGACGTAGAGTCGGAAGAGACACTATTGTTTTCGTTTTGTATCATCTGAACCGCATCGTTTACCCGACCAAGCGTTAAATCGACCAGTAGAAAGTGTTTTAAATTCGTTTTCTTTCTTGTTTATAAGAGGACAGATCGACACCGTGGCTGTCATTACTATCTCAATTTACAAACCAAACCCATGAGTTCGTTTCACAGTCATGGACAAAACAGTTTTGGTGAGTTAATTTTTTTTATAATCACGAGCAAAAACATTTCAATTTTAGTAATTTCATGATCATTCAGAATAAGAGCTGGCTGAAACACGAAAAAATATTCGGTGAAATGCCATTTGTCACAAAAACATAAGTTGTTTATTTTTAATTATAAATCGGGTTACTGCCAACGTTACAAAGGTCAATTAGATTTTTGTAACAAAACCTCTTTTACTAAACTATTTTAACAAAATAAATCGTTTAGTTAAAATAAGAATAAACGCACTCTAAGATTTTTGTACTACTTTTATGTCCCCTGAATATCGTATATTAAAGTAAATATTAATAGGTAGGTACATATACTTACATATTTTATTAAGAATCGAAATACTTAATTGTGATTTGTGTAAACTTATTATTATTTATTTATTTACAGATCGTTTTAATATGTATTGCATTGACGTCGGCTTGGTCGATACCATACTACCCCGTACATAGGGCACCTTTGAGGGTCACCAGATTTGCACCAATACCACCACAGCTTCGGCTACCAAGTAAGTTACCTTTCAAATATATGTTATGTATGGCATTATTTTTATATGCCAAAAATATTGATTGAATATTACACAAGACTTGAAAAATCAATAACAACAATAACATTCACTTTCTGCAATAAACTAATAAACTCGAGACCTTCAGTAAAACCTACATTTTCCCACCACAAAAATGGGTACTACAGCAAAATCAATTTCTCCAATTTCCAGTAAGGCCTGTGGAGGAACAAAGGCAGCGGCCGAAACGTGACCACGATGACTATCACCACGACCACGACCACGACCACGGCCGAGACCATGACCACAGAGGCACCAGCGGCGTGACCGGCCCCGTACACACTTTCGTCAAAACAGACAAAAACGCAAACTACAAATGGGGCGTCAGACATCATGTCGGGAACAAATACGCCTCGTAAAACCTCATTCCAAAGTTACTTCTATATAATTTATTTAATCCTAATCGTAGATTTAATCCTTGTACTACTTAGCAATTAGACCTACTTAAGTTTTACTTCTGTTTTATTTTATTTATCGTCAGGCGGTTGGACAATTTTAAACTAAATTGCATTTAGAATAAGATTGCAGTTCATTAAACGTGCCCGAAATGTAGATCGGAATCCGCAATCCGATAAGTGGTTACATGATTTTGTAATTTCTAACAAGAATTCAGTTTGAATTAGAAAATCTGTAAGACTTTAACATTATCGTATGTCAAAATTGTCTGAAGTCTTCACTGCTTCAAACATACTTACCGAAAATATAAAATTCATTTCACGTGTTGCATTTGTCGAATGCAATGAACAAATGAGCAAGTCACATAATACCGACTGGCAAAGGTTATCAGCTGATTAAATTATGAGTAGAATAATAAATTTGGTATAACTAACAAAGTTTCCTACCTTATTCAGTGCACTTTAAAGTTGCATTTCCACTGCCATATTGATGAGAGCTAACTTCATCACTCTCATTACAGTAATGAATGTCTCTCATGCAGTGACGGATTAACCCTTAAACAAATTAGGCAATTGCCTTGGGCATCACGTCCGGGGGGGGGCACCAAAAAATAAATAAATTATGATTTGTTTCATTTATTGTTGTCGCACCTCTTCCATTTCTAAGGTGCGTTAGATATCATCATCTTATTTTACAAAAAAAACTAGGTTTAAAGACCGATTCTAGTTGTAGATAGGTGGGCCCACAGGCTTGGATTGCCTAGGGCATCAAGTAGTCTTAATCCGTCACTGCTCTCATGCATTATGTCATGTAATATAACCTACGCTATTGCCGTTATCCGCTCCAGTGAACCTGCCAGCCACACCCAATCTCTTGTGCAAAGACGTTGCAAAATGTCTCGAGTCCACTGTCATCGACTGAAGCGAAGGTATGACATAATTTGCGAGTTTTTAACGAGGGCTCCTTTGATTTGCGTATGTGTATTGCAAAGTTGTTTTATGTTTTAAATTTGGAGCGTTAGTGACTGGATGGCAACGTAAGATCTTATTTTAAATAAGAATAAAACACGGATATGTTTCAAAAGTTGTGCTAACTCGACCATGGACTCATTTTTCACATACATACAGCACTGTTCTTGTATCGGGATTTTTGTCTGTTCCAGTAGTAGTTAAACTCCTAAATCGAGGAGATTCTTACTGACATGGAGGTTTAGCTGGGTTTACCTACATATTATTACTAAAGTTACGAGATAAAACAGGATCTTTTTGACTAGAGGCTTTCTATTCTTAGCGCGCTATGTTTGTCTCTTTTTAGCAAAATGGTCCTGTAATTTTCAGTGATCACTCGATCGAGTAAGTGAAAAGGTCGAAGTTGATGAAGAAGATAAAGATTCCAATAAAGGATAAGTAAGTTATTGAGGATATCCTAAACTCAATAAAATCTACACCAAGAACACTGATCAAGAATATCAACATTCAAATAGAGCAGATTTTAAACTCACTCAATATTATCTAATAGTAAAAGCAGTTGGAACCAAAAAATGTAGTAGTTGATTGATGATTGATATCCTGTACCTAATCAATTTATGCGCACTGATTTTGGAATTACGTAAAATAGATTACGTGCGAACGAATTCTTGAAACGAAGGCGTTACGCAAAATCAATGTCACCAAACTTGCTATTGACGGCTAATTACTGAGAAAATTGCAGATATTTCGTTGAATTCCAGTGTACCTGCTTCTTACGATGGCAACCCAAATGTGAGTGTATGATAAATTGAAGAAGTCACTTTTCAAACGAGATCAATCTTCTTGAATATGCTACATATTTTCGTTTTGACACACACGTCATAAAGTATTTAAATAAATCTTTACTTGGGTACTGAAGACAGATACATACTCCTTCGTAAATAATTGTCTTGTGATAAATACTTACTTAACACATAGTAAATAGGAAGCTTATAGAATCTATGTAACATCATTACAAAACTATTGCAAATTACTTACACTTGAGAGTTAGTTAAATAACTTCATACTTTCACCGATTAATTGGATCACGAATAATCATTAAAATAAAAGGTATAACAGTGTTGCAATGATTATTCACATTACATATTATAATGCTTCTATAAAACTCTTTGCTTTTACATAGCTTCCTTCCATGGACCCTCAGTACAGCATGGGGTTCTTCAAGGAGGGAGTTAAGAAATTTTTACAGGGTCGGCAACGCGTGCGTGACGCTTCTAGTGTTGCAAGCGTCCATAGGCTACGGTAACCCCTTTCCATTAGGTGGGACCATATGCCTGTATGCCACTTTTGGACCCAATAGTGAAAATCCTCTAAAGGTTCAGTACGCCAAAGTTGTAGTTCAAAATAATGTCACAGTGGAACGATCGATACAAATAACTCGATTGGAATGTTCGAAAAAGTATCGATAAGGAATTGGGCCATAGGTGGAAACCGTGGAAAGAATTTATCATACTTGCAATACCTAAGTGGTGTATGTACGAGCATGTAAGCGAATGGTACATTAACTGACCGGTTATCAGGCACACGTGACAAAAAGTTGGTCGATCGACTGCGCCGGCGCACTCGATACACCTAAATAAGAGTAATCGAGCATGTTGGTCCATAACGAACGAAATGTAAACCGGATCTAATTATCACTTGTCTTTGATATCAATTTAAATAATCCTACACATTTTGCGCAAAGAATTGCAACTGACTTGACACCGTTGCTTGACTTGACTTCTTGGCATACCTCCCGCAGGTCAGAGAAAAGGGGAACATAATTAGTGTAAATTATCCTGGATATTTTCATATGTTTGGTTGACAGTAAAAAAAATAACACTTAAAAAAATACACTGCTGAACGACACAATTTTCAAAACTACTATATTATTTTATAATGTGTAGGTACCTAGTAGGCATATTTACTCAACGTAAGCGTAGGTAGGCAAAAGATTTTCTTCTGAGTTTCAGTGCTGGAAACTTCCTAGGCAAATTTGGATACCTATCGAATATTGAGCATCTCTTTATTTGATCTTACTTGCATAAATATTATTGACCCTTTTCTCATTCTCTTTACCTCTATTCCAATAATAATTTCAGATGTCACGGTTAGCCCGTAGTATCTGATTTAGCCATTATCCTAAGCACCACTCGACTATCCAACAGTACGTTATGAGAAGATTCCTATAGTGTTGCAATTGCTGATGCAGCCAATTATCGATTTGAACTCTTGATAAACTGCGCACTAGAACTTAAATGCCAACCTTCAATTAAACATCTGTTCGGTCGTACACTGGTATTCTAGTCGTTTATCCCTTCGGATGTTTATATATTGCATCTTCTTCATAAACCATAAGTATATACCTAGGATGACTAGTTGGCTTTGTGATTAGTGACCCTTACATTCAAGCCGCTGTCAATATGTCTGTTTGTTCTGTATGTAGATAATTATCTATAGATATAAGTTTGTATTTAAAAGTAGTACTTATATTTATGTAGTATATCAGCTATCTGGTTACCATATAACAAGCTCCGCTTAGTTTGGAATCAGATTGGCCGTATGTGAAAAACGTCCCAGTACCTATATAAAAAGTACAGCATGATATTTACCATGGATTTCTTTGATTTAATGGTGGGTTGGTATCATGAGGCTTGAAGCACCTTGGAGCTTTATAATACATAACTACGAATGCATTCAAACTACTTACTGCCTTACGGTGCTGCTGTTTCTAAACAGTATCATATGCTATATTTTATCCCCGTATGTCTACGAGTACAGCGACTACGCGGGTGAAACCGGGGGCGGAAGCTAGTTATTTATAAAGAAGTAAAATATTACAAGTATTAGGAAGTATGTAATGATGAAAACTCGACATTTGGCTTAGAAAAGTTACAAAGCGGATTAGCATATGTTATTTATTAGACTTTTTAGCCTAAAATAGAAATGTTTTTGCGAAAGAGCGTTTAAAAATAACCGTACTTACATTTATTTGATTTTTGTTATCCTTTATGCTAAAGTGATTGACTAGGCCGACTACCACTCGTATTAAAAGTGAAAGCTCTATAAGTTGATATAAATCTATCATATTAAATTGCTCCTATTCTTACCCATTTATGTCGCAACCGATCCAGTCGAGGTTTATCTGATGATATTTTTGAAATGACTTCAATTATGATTGAAGGTTAAATCTAGATCGGTATACATTGTTCGTTATCTGTCATAAGTATTTTAATAAAAATTTGATAAAGTACTTATTATGAAGTATGTATTTTTTAATATTTAAGTTCATACTGACATAGAGCCAAAGAGCAAAACAATTAATATGCCCTTTAAATGCATTCTCAGGGACTTACAATTATCCCGGGATAAAAATTAGCCTATGTGCTATTACAGAATATATTTAGACTCTGTGTTAAATTTAATCCAAATCCCTTAAGTCGTTGTTGCAAAAAGTATCAAACATCGCTTTACCTGGATCTGGATGGTCTCTCCAAGTAAATGAAAAGCAATTTATTGGAGAAAAGCTCTCATACTACATATATACACTATTTATTACGTAGTTAACCCATGATTGTTCCTATAAAAACTACTGGGTGTCAAGTAATAAAAAGTATGAAAAACCCGATAAATACTTTTAAGCAGAAAAAAAACATGATAGTTATGTGGTCCATAGAGGTACAAACTACTTTGTAATATCTCTATGATGCAGTCAGTAGTCAAAACAAATAAAATAACGAGCTTACTTGATGTATTTTATGACTTCTTATTACATAATGTAAGGCTAAGTTACCACATTAAAAGTACGTAATATTTCCTGAGATGAGTTTTCGTGATTTGAATTTATAGGTACCTAATATGATATTGGTACTGGCCCACCAAGGCAAACAACAGGAAAGAGTGGAGAGCGGGATGGGAGGCCTTTGCCCTGCAGTGGAACAACCCAGGCTTTAAATAAATAAATAAATAATAAGATATTTGCATGAAAAGCTTGACAGTTTAAGTAAGCTCTAACAAAGTATTTTTGATATTTATTAGTCACACACGTCTAAACGTTGCGTTGCCTATTAAGTAACTACAAAGAAAAGCATTTCTTTCTTCTGGAGAAATAATAATAATAATATTCATTTATTGAGGCAACACAGAATCCCAATAGTTTTACTATGATCTTAAACTATGTTAGAGCGGTACCTAAATCTAACACAAAAGTACCTAGGTACCTAATATTTCTTTTCATCCTCTGTGTGAGTTTCCACGTCAAATACCTACCTAACTCTACGATGTATATTTTTTTACGATCTCTTATGCCTACTATGCCTAAGTAGTCTGTGTTTAGTTTAAAAAAAATAACGTACCTATTATTGCAGTAACTGCAGTTGAATAAAAATAAACATTCACATTACAAATTGGTACTTGAAAAACATATTGTTATGAACATTATCCTAAACAGTTAGAGAGTCACGTAAGACCAGATGTTCTATATAGATAGTTACGCATTATAACAACGCTATCCAATCCAATGGACTGAGAGAAAACATTGTGAGAAAGGTGTACCTTAAGGCTATACTGTCATGTCTGTCCGTATATAATAGACATAATAGTAGAAACCTATTCTACCTCAATTTGTATGAAGAATTGAAGACCAATCGTACTACATTTTCTTTGTCGTCCGAAGGCAATAATAATAATGGTCGATCGTGGACCACACTCAATTGTTTTACCAGAAACTAGCTGTAGTAGTTCCCGTTCCCGTGATCACTTAGTATAATCAAAACCAGACCTACTGATGCATAGAAAAAATTATAAAAATCGGTCAATCCGTTTCGGAGGAGTACGGTAACTAACATAGTGACACGAGAAAATTTATCTACAAGATTAACTACTACTCTGTTTCCCTTGATCACCTAATAACTTGAGAATGACAACCGATTTGATTGGTCTTGGTTCTAAAATATTCGAAATAGATATAAAAAGAATAGAAAAGTTTAAGTGCAACCATACTAAATGTCCAAAAATTATGGTAGATATAAATAAAATACTTACTCTATAAAAACGTAGGTATATGATCTAGATTTTACAAATTATAATATAAAGATACTTACTCACGAAACGAATAGAATTTATTCGTAATAAAAAACTTGTCCTGAAATAAACGTTTTCAGGACAATTAAAGAGCCTTGAACTAATCACCCATAAATGGTGGAACTAATAAATTCAAATACAAACTTTTTTTTAACTATGCCAATGCCATGCGCAGTGTCAAGCTATTACAGTCGATTATCGAATATCTAATTAAACATTAATCGATTAGAACAATCGAATGAAGTTAATCGATTCGCAAGTGAATGCAAAAGTGCCTAAGCATCAGAAGGCCTGAGAACCGTGCTTTGGCATTAAAGGAGGCAAGGCCAAAACCGTAACGCCGAGTGAATACGGGGAATCTAATATTACATTATATGCATAAATTCATCTTAAAGATTGCGAAGTGCATAATAAACATTGTTTCAGATGTTGTAATATTAGTTTAATGGTTTTGTTAATTTAATTAATTTACGTTTTTTGATGATTGATATCGAATGATTAAAATCCTGTATATTAAAATGAGAGTATCATAGACCATGGTAACCAAATAGCTGATATACATACTTACTACTTTTAAATATCTTATATGTATAATAGGTATTTATAACCAAACAATGAAACATGTTTATACTCACAAATGTGCTCTATAGGAGCCGAACCTACGGCCAGTAGCTTTTAAGGCTAGTTAGCCTGTAAATCAACTGACATGCTATAGACCTATGTATTAACCTCATAATGCCGTATATTTTCCTATGTAGCAACTATTCTATAGGACACAATATGCAGTCAATAAACAGAAATAGAAATAGACAAGACGTAGATATTGTTGAAATTTGATCCAATTTTTGGAAGGCTATATGATGATGATGAGAATGACCACGAATGATGTACAAGTACATTTTAGGTAGCTACAAACACCATGCCACTTCAACTCATCTCTGGGGTATCTTAATAAATGATTTCTTCTATACTTATATTATAAAGAGGAAAGATTTGTTTGTTTGTTTGTTTGTAATGAATAGGCTCCGAAACTACTGGACCGATTTCAAAAATTCTTTCCCCTTTGGAAAGCTACATTATCCCCGAGTAACATAGGCAATATTTTATCCCTGTATTTCCACGGGAACGGGAACTACGCGGGTAAAACCGCGGGGAGGCAGCTAGTATACCTACTATATGAAGTATAGTATACAGATATAGAAAAAACACAGATCGTCCATCAAATAAAAATGCTCTTAAAAATCTCAAGATTATTTAAAATTAAGAACAGCCAACACTTAATTTTTTTTAATTACATTTTATTACCCTGTTACACCACACAAAAGCACATTTCAAAAATGGATGCTCCAATTTTTCATACACACACACACACACATATAGATAACCCGTACACACTCCCGCTCAACCACCCACGACCTAGAAGGGGTGACTCTATATAAAGTGAGAGTAACTCACACGCATTGCACGATACGTAATCCACTAACGCGAGTGAGCTGTGGTTTTTTTTCGACCTTTATTTTTTTTCAAAAAAGTTTATTTTGTGCGTGCATCATGTTAAGACAGTGCGTCACGTTGGCAGTTCTGGGATTGGCTGGATGTGTTTTGGCAGCGCCGCAGTACCAACATCAGCATCAAGTCAGTATTTCAAATTGTTTGGGAAGTAAATAGAGCTGTCCCTATAATTTATTTAACTATAGTGGTTTACTACCCACTTAGTTCACGAGTGCATGACCGAATAATGAATTTAAATCAAATTATCTTAGTTAGGTAATTATGTTATTATGTGTAAGTAATTCATGTAGATAAATTACGTGTAAACTCCGCAAATAGATTGTTAATTAATGTTGATTTATTACTCTATATTTAGTCGGAAAGAAATGGTAAGTTATTAAAAATAATTACTATCGAAATCGACCTATGTTACGACCTATGTAGGTATAAAAATTACTTATAAAAATAATTTTAATAAAAATAAAAGACATTTTACGTACTTTGTTTAATCTGTAGTATTAAATTTGTAGCGGTATCTATTAATGCAGTGTCAAATAGATTTTAAATGATGTCTTGGTGAATGGTGACCATTTTTTACACTGATACTATCGACATCTACTTAACTGGTTGATTTAATTCAATTCCAAACTTAATTCTCGTGTTGAAATTAAAATACTTGTAAAAAATGGAAAAATAAAACGATAGGAATTGATGGAATGGAACGGATTACTAGGTACCTACTTCTATTTATTCGTTTTTTGAAATATCCTTAAAATTTTAAATCGCAATACCTAAGAAATAAATTCACATTTCCAATGCATTATACTGCGGCCGTTCAGAGAATGCGTTCCTGACACGTCGCGATTGAACTGACGACGTAACTTTGTAATGGCGTTGCAGTTACGATAAAAATATTTTTGCTGATTGTTTACCGTTTTAACAATGGATGAGCATTAAAACAACATTATTATATCAATAATCAATGAATGTTATAATTTTGTGCCAAACTGAGTGTCAAATAACTTGGTAAACAATATTTTTCTAAATCTATACTGCGCTATGACAAGGTTATGGCAGCGCTTTATATTTATAGTGCTGTGCTAACAATAACAGGCAATAATTATATCATAATCTGTTCTTATACAGTTATAGGTAAACTTGCCTAAATCGTACTTGCGCTTAAATCGTACCTTGCTTATATCTCAACATTGGTAATAGCCATCAGCGTCTCTAGTAACAAAAAATGTAAGCTTTAGTCGGCCACATTACCATCTGACAGATAGACGCCGGCGCGCTGTTAACAACAGAAAAATTGGACTAGTAAGTTTTTATCTTCAATTTTTCTATTATTTTTGCATAATTCGTAAGAGCATACTTCAAATTCTATCTTGTATAGTTTATCTAAGTATTTATTTTGTATTTATGCATATATTTACGATTTCGATAGACGTTAACCTAAACATGTATTTGTTGACATTATTTTTAGCGGTAATTTTAAAGTTTCTTCGACTCATGCGCCTATTTCGTACTCGACACTAAGTCTTAAATCGTACTGGTACGAATTAGGTAAAAAAGTTTTTAAAGAATCTGTTGACTATAAATTGATGTGTTATGTTTTATTACACATCACTAAAAGTCCTTATAAAAAGGAGCTCGAGAATAAAATAGAAGAATCCCAGAAAAAGACCGTAACGAAAAACCTTAGTGCAAAGATGAATAAAAGTACCAAAACTACACAAAAAGAAAATAAAAAACAAAAAAAAAGATGGAAATTATAGCTGTTATTGTAAAATATGCGAAGAGGACATAAAAGAAAGTATGATAAAATGTACTCTATGTGAGGAGTGGGTACATGATCACTGCGCCACCACAGATTACAATTGTAAAGAATTGGCGAAGTATATTCGTAGAATTTGTTAAGTGTTAATGTTTGAAGCAGCTATACACTTAATATTATGTTTTAACATTATTATGCACTATATCCCTAGAGAAATATTAAAATCTCAACTGTAAACCAATGATTAGATCTCATAGTACGATTTAAGAATATATAAGTACGATTTAAGATTAATGCTCGTAAATCGTACTTTTTTTAAGTTTTTAAAAATTGTTAATTTCTAAGAAGTTTATAAGATTTATGTTAAAGTTGATTATGATTATAATAAAAGATATCCTAAATAAACCTTTTTTCATATAAAATACAGTTTTTCTTAACTTATTTTGAAAATATTACTGTTTTCCATTAAGGGGTACGAATTAGGCAAGTTTCCCCTACTTTATAAAATATTGCGTTTTGTTTTTCTTTTTAAGAATTTGACAATGATGGACTATAAGATAACTTTTATGAAATATAAAAATATAACTACGACCAAACCGAACGCATGTAGCAGCAACAAATACATGTAGGCGAAGATGATGATGAAGACACCACCTCCTCAAGCGAATCGGAGTCTGATTAACATTCTGTACGCACATTCAATTCAATGTACTTTATTGCATAGAAATACAGATTGTAACTTTGTAACAAAGAATAAATAAAACAATTTTATTGGTTTCCACGTAAATAACTAAAATATAAATTTTAAATGATTCCGCCAATTTAAAACGAAAATAATCTTAAAAATAATGCGGCGGTTCATTTTGGAGGAACGGTAATGAACTCAGTGTTATGTTGTGCCCATCACTAGTCGTGACTAACTGATAGGTGTCAGGAACGCATTCTCTGAACGGCCGAACTATAGTTCCAATTTTCCAAACTACTATTTGACGTCATCACACTTACTTAACCCTTCAATCATTCATGGAATGACATTAGGGTACTTGCTGTCAACATGTAAATCACTGCTTTGACATTTCATTGTAGGTAGGCTAATTTATTCAAGTAATTTTGTCTTATATATTATTTCATCACACTGTTATACTGAAATTACTAATCTGATTAGTGAAGCTTATAAATAGACACTGATTAAAAAATCCTATAGAAATGGTACTAACTGTTATTAAGTCTATGGGGTACCTACACAAAAGTAACTAAAGAATGCATAATAAATGAAATAGAAAATAAAAAAAATAAATAAAAATAAATTGTGATATTGTTCCGTTATTATGCAAGACCTAATAAAATTTATTTTTAGAAAATAATATAAAAATCATTATATACTGAAGGAAGACTAACTAAATAAATATATTATGAATTCAAATTGATTAATATAAATAAATACCAACTACTTACCTAAATAAAAGTAGTAAAATTAAAAACATTACAACAAAACCTAATTAGCTATCCATAACAGAGCACAATACCTAGTTGGTACCTTATTACTGGGTAATAGAGCAGAAAATCATCAATCTTTATTAGTCCACATGACATGACTGTCCTGAAAGAGTCCACGGCAAATCGTCCGAAACGTAACCGGAGAGTTACATTGCATTAAACATTTCGCAATGGCGACGAACCGTTTTATTTGGGCTAGTTACTTAAAACAAGATCTTAGGCCGTCGTTACGTTTACATAATACCGATTGAGGATTAGTGGAGCAGTCTCGGTTGGTTTCACGTTAAATTGTGCTAATGAATGGCCTGGGAAGTCACAAATGGTGCGATAATAATGAAGACGTAACTTGATGAAGGAGTGCACTTTTAGTTTATGACTTTATCAGCTGTAATAGTGCTATAGTAACCAGATTGCTGATACGAGTATATAATAGGTACCTAATATACCTACTTTGAAATTAACCAATCTATTTACTTATTGTACATGGACACATTTATGTCCACAAATTATTGAAAATCCCTGGTGAAACCCACCATGAAGTTTCAAATATTTAGCGAACCTACGATAGGCGGCTCCAAAATCAGCGTTACTAAGCACAAAACCAACCAGCCAATGACTCTGGCAACCTATACTCCTTAAATTATTTAAATTATTGTTTATTTCATAGCAAGCAGAAGGTGTCCCCCCGCACCTACTTAGGGAGTACATCGGTCAGCAACAAGCCGCCCATGCGCAGACGCAGGTCGTCCCCAGAGCAGCGCACCCCGCGCCCGTAGCTGCCCCACGCCCACAAGTTAGTATATCATATCTTTTGCCCGGGTTCACGGGGCATCTTAAATTTTCCCAGGATAGAAAGTAGCCTATGTCTTTATCCAGGTTATAAACTATCTGTATTCCAAATACGTTCAGTAGTTTTTGCGTGAAAGTAACAAACATCCATTCATCCATACTCGCAAAATTTTCGTATTTATAAATATTTTGTAGGATTATTTATATTGTACCTAATAATATGTAAAGGATTGTCTTGTTTAATCGTAGTAGAATATTATTTTTATCCGTGAAATTATATCAATTTTATGTCAGTCAAAAGTAGGCTCAATGCTGCAAATGCTTTTTAATATGTTGCATCACGTTATTTAATTAGCATATAGCAGATTTTATTTCACGCATTAATCAATCATGTATTATTAACAGCAAGCATACTCAGTCCAAAATGACGGTCAGTACCAGCCCCAGCAATACCAACCGCAGCCGCAGTACCAAGCTCAGCCGCAGTACCAGGCGCAGCCGCAGCCGCAGTACAGGCCGCAGCCGCAACCGCAGTACCAACAGGAACAGCAAACCAAGGAAGACTATGACGTGAGTACATCGATGTAAAATTTATAAATATCAATACTATCATCGAAGTAAAGAAATTAGCTTCATAGCCTTCATACCACTTTAAAATTATAGTTAGATACATATATATAGTCTACTAGAAAAAATATTAGTAGCCGAAAAATCTGGATGATTTTAAACAAAACAAAATAACATTTATTTCATATTGGATTATATAATTACTCGTGCTAGATTTATCGTTTAATTCAGTAATAATTTAAAACCGTGAATCTATCAATATTTATGACAGTTATGTATGATGATTATTTAATAGGTATAATGCGTCGTTATATTATATTTCAATATTTACTACGCGGCGGTTAAATACAATTATATCACCGACAATCTAAACCAAGTAACTTTATATGCGGAATTATTATGGCATGCTTTGTCTCACGCGACTAGTACAATGTACCTATGTTGGTATATACAGTAATGCGGATGGATCAGATAAACTGCCGGCCAGTCCGCAGTGTCCGCACTAACGCGGCGACAGCGCAACTTTCACTTGTAAACTTGCTCCAACTTTGCCTATAGATACAGGTGAGCTGTAGGAGTTATAGGGACTTGTTCTATAGTTATGCGGCATTACTTTCAAAGTTTAACGAATGAATCTTGGAGTAAAAACATCTCTAAGGTCACCTGTTATTGGAAGAGGTTCTTCAAGAGGGGAGTTAAAAGTTTTTGACTGGGTGGCCAACCGTGAGTGACGCTCCTGGTGCTGCAAGCGTTTAAAGGTTACGGTAACCGTGTATGCCTGTATGTCACCTCTGTGGTATAAAAAAACTATATCAGTTCAATAAAAATAGATAGATACTACAATACAGGCGGTCTTATAATGGAATCCCTTCCAGACCTTTGGATGATAGGACCTATCAAACTTATGATGTATTTATTTTGCAGCCAAATCCTTCTTACCAGTTTGGTTTCGACGTGAACGATGACCAGTACACCAACTACCAGAACCGCAAGGAGCAGCGTGATGGTGACGTCATCAAGGGCTCATACTCCGTCGTCGACAGCGACGGCTTCATCAGAACTGTTACATACACCGCTGATCCTAAGGAGGGTTTCAGGGCTGAGGTAAGTACATCGTTTCCTTTGCATTCTTAAATAGGTACATCAAGTTACTGTGTTTTGGTTGCTAGGACATAGGGTGAATAGATGGTACTTAACATCTTCACGTTACAAAAGCGCGTTGGCGACGCTCCAGGGCTTTCCAATGTCTAGGTACCGGGTACCCGTTATTCGACATACCTACCTTCTTAGAATCTTTGTATTTGTTGTCTAATAAGCCAAAAGATTTATTTTATCCTATACTTTTAGTTAAAGTAATTTTCATCAGTTATTCAAATTATTTTACTCTTAGACATTATAGAAAAGTACCATTAATATAATGGCCTTCCTGTCTAAATAATGCCATTCCATTCAGGTTTCACGCGAGCCAACCGACATAGTGGTGAAGATCCCCACACCCAAGCCCCAGACGCTCCAGCCGCAGCCGCACCCGCAGCATGCGCAACCCATCCCGCACCAGCAGCACGCGCAACTCGCGCCGCAGCGGCCGCAACCCACTCCGCAACAGTACTACCGTTACGAACAGTAATCTAATACAAATAGTCATGTCGTAAATGCCTGATAAACTTGTTCAGGATTGTGATGTGTCAAAAAAATTGAGGCGCAAACAGACTATCGTGCCGTGGCGAGTCAGCACTTTTACGTAAACGTAACGTACGTAAACCGAACGTTATGCGAACCCGATTGGAATCTGGTACCTACCACGATACGATAGAATATTTGCGGCAAATTTAAATGCCAATAAATTCCTCAGTGCCTTCAAAACGCCAAGTCGGTGGAAGTTCTAGCATAAATCATATATGTACAATTGTACATACTTGTTAAAAAAAATAATCTACCATCTTGCGGCGTAGAACTAATTTGAAATTATGTATACTTTACTATAATATACCGATATTTTCAAATGACATCACTTTCTGGCCAAGTTTATGGACATTATAACTGTATCCTAAATAGTCGTAGGTAGTTATTATTAATATTGTTTAGATACTCCGTGCCTCGTTAAATAAGGAACTGTAAAATTTGAATAATGAATATTTATCTCGTATAATTGTTATATCTTTTTTCATCCATGGTTCTAGTTGTAGAAGTATTACTTCTATAAATCAACATGTGATAACGAAATCGAATAAATTTGATTTAATATCAAAGCCGCTATCTTGATAAGTGAAAGATAACTTTAGGTTTAATATCTTAGAACCGAATTGTGAATAAATTATTCAAATAATTTTGGTATTTTATTTTTTATATCCCATTTAATTAAGCCGTTTGGAAATAAGTATTTATGGATCACCCTTAAGCCCTTGAACCGATTTTAGTGCAATTGGTATAACATATTATGTCTGGGTTACGTCATAATAAATCCACAGAAAGGAGCAAATGCTATTATAATCATAGTGGTTATAATTGAGTAAATATTTGTAATTATCAAATTAGCAACGCTTCAGGTTTTGTACTAAATAGAGAGAAATTTGTGACGTTCCTAAAACTTTGCGTCAAATTATCACCATTAAACTGACTTCCAAAGAAAATGAGGAGGGTCTAATCCGACCATTTTTTTGTATTAAAATATTCGAGATGCTTAGGTATAGTTTTTGTGTAGTGTTTAATTTAATAAATAATTCAAGGAACCTTTATCCTGTGTTGAAAGATAAATTATTTTAAAATAATACAAAATATTATAATAAACATTATTTAATCTTTGATACATTCGTTGTTCATAACTTAACGTAACAGAGCGTCGAATAATATAATTAACATTATAATTTAATATATTAATTTACAATTTATTTCACATAAATTAATTGTGATAAATATACGCACCGTCAGTAAGTCCATTGAATAAATAAATATCTATAATAGAATTAACAATAATATTCAGTCTATAATATTTTTTTAAAACCGCAAAATGGCCGTAAAATCAAATAATTCTACGGCAATTTTACTGTTATTTTATCAATAAACCCCTTTATACCAATAGTCGTGTTAACTCTTAAATAATGTGATTTTCTCATATAAATGCAAAATGACTTTAGTGATTTTAAACCACAAGTGTAAAAGCTAAGGTGCTTAATTTGTGCTATAAAAATTCGATGGACGGAAATCGTTTTCTTAAGCTTTACTCAGCTCAGATTAAAAATAAATGCAACTAAATTCCTTATTCCTTATTTATGGTTACCTATAGTTGCCAACCTTTTTTCTATGACATGTCCTCCTTGGAGTGTCATAAACGGTCCTGATTTAAGGGTCCTGTGTATTTAATACCACTAAAACCTTATACAAACACGCCCAAAATAGAACGCCCTGGTTTTAAATCGAAATATCGCACCTCCAGAACAACACTGCACTAAAACAAAATATATTTTTTTCCGGAATTGACGGAAAAGTGTCATTCCATGGTATGTGACAGTTAGGTATACCCTTAACATTGCGCCATTTGTTGGATATTTTTAACCGACTTCCCAAAAAGAAGGAGGAGGTTCTCAATTCGGCCGGTATGTTTTTTTTTAATATTACAAAATTACGTTTGTCTCCGTGTTAAGCCGGGTCCAGACGAGTGTAACTTGTAATGTAATCCACCGTGTAATGTAACACGAATTCTACGTGTGGACGGCACTACGAGCATTACATGTAACGCTCGGGGTTGATCCATCGGCTGTCGGTTTTTCGCGCGAACACAAAGACGCTCGCAGTTTTTGAAATATTTTCGCGTTCACAATTCGCTTTGAGTTCGTGTGCCGTCCACACTGTTGATGCTCAATTACACGTAAGCGTACATTACACGTTACACTCGTCTGGACCCGGCTTTACATGCGGCAAATTGGCTATTCATCGATATATATGAAGTCGATTTTGAAATTTTTTGATATAGTGTTGTTCTGGATTGCGATATGTATTTCTTAATTCAAATTTTGGAAATGGCAACCCTAACCATCTGGTTACGGTATCTACCGTATTATTCGTATTAATCTATGGTAAAGGATCAGGCCTACACACACATCCAGATTCAACCAGCACATAGTCTTGGCCGGTAAGCGTGACAGGACCTAAGGGTAGTACCAGGAATAAGTATGGAACGTAAGTCTGCGTGCAAGTACCGCGAATAAGAGAACATTCACTGGATCTGAAATGAAAAAGTTTTGTTATGGAAAGTTCAATGACCTCTGAGTTGTGGTTTGCGCCACGTAGCGGAAAAAAATGGAACTTCTGTAGGACTAGTTATCAGAGAAACAAGTGGCGCCCTCATACAATTTATTTATTAAATTGTATTAATGTTGGTAAGTATATCAGGTATTTCGTTATTTAGTATCTTGTTGCTTTGCGTTTCCAATCAAATGAAAGAAAAATGAATTCGGACATGCGGGAATGCGGACATCGGAAATGCGGGACGGAAACTAGTGTCCCAAAAATATAGCCATAATTCAAAATGGGCTTAATCATACCATACTTAAGTTGGTAGAACTGTCAAGAGCCAAATATTTAAAAGCTCAAACACTATTCCTAATATAAAAATTTTTTTTTGTTGAATTTTTCTTAATTAATTTTTTTTTTGTTGAATTTTGTGTTATATTTCTAAATAAATGTAGCCGTGGTCAGTAGGGAACGCATCGACTCACGATCATGAGGGAGCAGGTTCAAACCCCTGGCCTGTACTTCTGAGTTTATAAATTTACGTACGGTTTCATACCACTGGCTTTTGGTGAAGGAAAACGTAGTGAGGAAACCTGCATGGCAGAGATGTCATAATCTGCACACGACCCGCGTGGTGGCCTAAAAACTCCCCCATTGTTAGGGGAGGCTCGAGCTCCTCGGTGGAGACGTATATAAGCTGAAGATGATGATCTCAATAAATAAATAAATACTCACTCGCAAACCTCAAAGACGACCTGCTGCAGCAGATCAGGGAACTTCTGCACGATGGTGACCGGCTGGCCCGAAGTCAGGGACACGCCGTACATCGGCGCAGTAGTGTTGTACCTAGTCCTGCATATGCGGGTACTGCCGCAAGAGTTCGTCGCCGAGGCGAACAAACCGGGCATGGATGCTGCACGACCTGGAATTGGGAAGTTGGATTAATCGTAGCTTGTGAAGGATTGTAGGCCAGTAATAAAAAAAAATATAACAACGAAAAAAAAAGAATTGTGATCCTTCGCTTTTTCCTAGGAGGTAAGAGGTTTTTGGTAGGACTTTTTGTTTAAAATGCCAGTCATTATATTAATCGTATTAGGTTCTATAATGATTAGTAACAGAAGTATTGCAGATAATGCTAAATCTAATAAAAACCAACCTACCAATTTTAATTATGGCATTAAATAGGATATAGGACCTTTGAACTAAATTAAAACATTAATAAATGGCATGAGTCAAAGTCTACAAAAAGAGAATGAATAAAAAAATTACTGTTATAATATGCTATATTACTTTTATGTCCCCCTTAATGTATTTGTAAACATTTCATTGTGACTGTATAATACTTTTACTTTTTATTTATTCGACATCCACTCGAGCACACATGAGTCACATCCCAACAGAATTTCCAATTGCTCGCGTCTGTGTCATACAAAGTTCACCGAATAAATAGAAACTGGAAAGAAATCTGCGGTCAACTAGTAACGACTTAATACTTTGCCTGCGGCGTTTTCTTCATGACCAGAAACTGGTCAGTATCTAGTAGCTATGTTACTGGTATAAATTTCAAGAAGATTTTAATAACAGCTATTAGGATACGCTGTAATTTTTATTACTACCTCCAACCGTCGTTTAAACCGTTTAAGCTGTATTAAAACTATGCACAGGGCGGTTATTAGTACCTACTCATAGTTTTATGTCTTATTAAAATAAAATATTTATGTTGATTTTTTCTTCTTTACTTGTCAAAGCTTATATTTACTCTGTGTCTAGGTATAATCGAAATTAGAATGACCATGTAGAAACATCCTCTCAGGAAATTTACTTAATTATTTTATGAAAGCAACCCACACCATTTTCTCACGGTTAGTAGAGCATCATTGTCATATTTTGACAAATTAAAATTAACTCTATAGGTACCATACTACCTACTTATAAACTCTCTTGAATTATTCTATCCATTGATTAAAACCCGCAGCGTAAAAGCTACTTTGTTTTATACTATGTATGTAAGTATAACTTTATATTTTAGTGACTAGCCTCCGTCGCGCGGTTTTACTCGCGTAGTTCCCGTTGCCGTAGGAATACCGGGATGAAATATAGCCTATGATACTCATGAATAGCGGAGCTTTCTATTGGTGAATTGTGCAATTCGGTCTAATAGTTTCGGTGCCTATTCGTTACAAACAAACAAATCTTTCCTCTTTATAATATTAGTAGATATAGATTAATAGGTACTTGAAATACCACTTTGCCATACATACCAGTTCGATTGCCATCTCGTGCCGGAGCCTCGGTATAGCCTGAGTACCCAGCATGCGCTTCGAGCAGTGCTCGTCTCATCAGCGCCGGATCAGCTGTCTTCGACGCACGCCCCTGTCTAGACTGACCCCATGGTCCGGACTTCACAGCCCGATTCACTAGGTGCCTGAAATGATAATCATCATCATCATCATCAGCTCATATACGTCTCCACCGAGGAGCTCGAGCCTCCCCTAACAATGAGGTTTAGGCCATGAAATGATAATAAGTAATACCGGTTTATTCCGGATCAAGAGGATTTGATATCGTTGGGATTTTGCGGGTTTTTGTTTATATCGGATTCAATGTTTTGATTTGGATAGGCGTGGTTCAACATCGCAAAATACAGTTTAAGAGCCTAGAAAGGAACCGGCTTTACAACCTTCCAAAACACATTGCATTATGATTACTGGCAGTAACCAGGCAGGCAGGGACCATAAACAAAGTAGATACCTACCTATTAGGTATATTATACTACCGCGCTTTAATTAAGCACGATGTTTTCCTTAACTGAAAACTCATCATATTAACAGTACATAAGAGATTGCTTTGCGTATAATAAGTAGGACCACTGCATTGGTAAAGCGCTATATAAGTAGGTACCTATACTTATTTGTATCAGACACTAGATAGATCTAAGGCATAACCTATATGGAGACAATTTTCGTCGTAACCAAGTAATTATATGAAACTACAGAGTAGCTAGCTTAGGAAAGCTAATATCATGCAAGTAAATACCTATAGTTGATATACACATCTATATAACGGGACGATTCGCGCGCGGAATATAATCTAAAAAATACATTATTTTGAGTAACCTCTAAAAAAAGTATATACCATAACATAACATCCACTGTACTGTACTAAAGTATAAATGTAGGTACCTACTAGACTAAGCTTCGCTAACCCTACAACCACGGAGAGAAATAACGGGTTCGCTCAAGTACACTTACGCCGGCTAAAAATAATAGACAGGTAATCTCGAGTACAAAAGCACAGACAAAGGAAAATTGAGCTACCATTCCACAATTCCTATTTCGCATTGTAATGGCAGACATAATCACGATTATATTTGTAGCTGTAATTGTGCTGTGTAATCGTGGAAAGGAAATTACCCGGCGTACCTACCCGCGGTTCACAGTTTGGTGGGAAAATTCTCACGAGATATGAGGACGAAGGCGTTTTGTGTTTGAATCAACGGTATTTCTATTGTAACAACATACTTACAAAGCGACGAAGGTTGGCTTGTCTGCCGCAAGGTTATTTTGGGCTTTGTGCTTTTTGATAGAAGAGACGAAATTATCACGAAAATTGTAGCTTGTACATCGTGTGTCCAATTCAGGCAATTGAAATAGGTAGATACATAATTGCAATTCTAAGTAGTTGTAGGTATCGGTAATTTTGTCTGGTTCATAGTTGTTATTTATGAAACGTTGCAGTGGGGTAAGTGAATAAAACCATTATAATGTGTACAAAAACTGTAATATTAAATACCTACAAATCAACTATAAGTCCATTTCGATATCATCATCATTTTCATCATTTGATCCTTCCTCTTTTATAAAATTTGTCGGCAGTATCAGAGATTCTTCCAATTTTAAAAGTCTTTGCGGTTTTGATAAAGTTTCCTTTTGGTCTAGAGCCAATTCTAAGTCGGTTTCCGTTAGCAAATCCTCGTAAATGGATTTATGCATAAACGAGGCAATACCCATAGGAGGGTTGACACCAAAAACTAATTCACTCGGTGTCTTACACATAACTTCATGAAACGTGGTGTTCAATGAATACTGAATATATTTTACACCATCCTGCCATTTAATGTGCTGTGTCTTAGCTAACCAATCATTCAACCTTTTCAGTATATCTTCATTAGATTTTCCATTGAATTCGCTATCGGAAAAAGTCGATTCTGACCCAACAACTTTTATTTCCGGACATAATGCCGTTATCCGTCTGCATATGGGCTTAAGCACTGATTTGCCATTTTTGGATTGCAAAATATTTGGAGCGCCGAATACGAGAAATATCTCCAATAAAGCATCGACTGCTTCGTTCACGCATACAGCTTTCATGGCTTTTAAATGGATAAATTTCGTGATAAAATTTCTGTACACCATTAGGTATTTATATTCCTCAGTAGAGTCATTTGTAACACCTAATATATCGACCTGGCTTCGTGAATACAGCTCAGGGTATTTCCTAGGTATAGGACTACTCGGTTTGCTTATGACTTCCGGCTCAGGTTCGGATACCGTTTCAAATTCACCGAGAGGATCATCATTTTCAAATCCCACAAAAGAATCTTCGGCAGATGTATTAGCATTAACTGTAGGTTTTCCACGCTTAATTACCTTATTTTTACATAGTCCACACATAGACAAATATAGTAAAACACTTTGGGCGGTAACATTTCTGTATTTGTGTTTCAAGTCGATCATCATTCGAGTACGGCCGCCATGGTTCAATTTCAAATGATATTCGCGTATTATATCGTATGTTTCATCCATTGAAACGTACATCTGCAATCTTTTTTCTCCCGGTCTTTGAACAGCGAATAACCGATCTCCCTCGGGCATGCTAACAATCATATATTTCCTCATGCGGCGATAGTCAGCAGGGGTCTTTTTTCTACTATTCGACTCATTCATGAGCTGGATTATTTGCATATATTTCTCAGTTGTCAGCAAATGAGTGTTTGACGCCCGCTGCTCATACATTTCACGCAATTTCACTTCGAATTCGTGTCTATCTACGTCCTTATATGTATCGACAGCCTCTGACGATTCTTGGTAGTCCGGATCGGATTTCTCATTTATTGACATGGTTATTTCAAAATGTATTTAAAAAAAAGTATACACAGTTACTTATTCGTAACAGAGTACAACGCACTGAATTGACAATAATAGTGCTAATATTCACAACAAACAATCGACACAAAACGCTACGCGATAACGTGTACACACTCTGACTGGTAAGGGCACGAAGCGGTGGGCGCGTCAATGCCCGAACTCGCCCGAACGCTCGAGCGGACAGAGCCGAACGGGTAGAGCGGACCGTGCGGGTCGAACTTCTATCTTTGTCTAGCTCGCAATGAAGTGCTACTCCGCCCGGAGATGCGCGTATTGCCCAATTTATTAATAATACCGGTTGCATTGCCTGTCTCGATCGCGTTCGAGGTTAGTGTACGACATTGTGTGATAGATGATAATATTATTAACGGGTGGGGTGGGACTGAATTACCTACTATAGAGACCGCAACGGCAGTAGACATTGGCGTAGATGCCTACTTTTAAACATTACTAATACTTATAAACGTAGGTGGTTGTTAAGCGCCAACCAATCAATAACTCAATTACGTAGGTATCAGGGCTGTAGCTATAGTCGAATTTGAGGAAGGGCAGCATTGGTTACTGGCAGGGCAGAAGTAAATAAAATATCATAATAATTGATCTGCCCTCGAAGCACGGGTTCCTAAATCAATCACAATGTGTGAGACAATGAATGAATTCTATAAACAAACAATTTATCTCAAATTTTGGTATTTTTAAAGTAGGGCATTATGATTATAAGGTTTTTGCCCCCAATGCCCAGGGGGGCAACCCTGGGCATTGGGGGCAAAAACCTTAAAATCATAGCTAGGGGCCGTACCTAGGGAGCTACGGCCGTGCTTGGCAGGTATGTGCACGATCATTATATTAATTTTACCCTACATGTGATATATTTACTAGTTCATATAAATCAAAAAACTAGTTACTATAATATTACACTAATTAAGTTACACGTAGGTGTACTATAAATCAATCCTTTCATAAAACCACTGTCGCGCAATGAAGTAATTAATATGAGAAAGTAGGTAACTACTCATAAGTTGACGGTAATAGGTACATAGAAATTGATATTTGTTCCAACATCCAAGAAAATAATATGGAAAGTGAATTCGTTTGTGTGACGCTTGAACAGTGCAATAATCTACATATTTTCTTCGATTGGAATATTAGACTATGCATATTGGAGACGAGCAATGACTTCATATAAGTACCCATAACAGGTATCTAGTATAGTTATAATAAGCATAATCCTAAAAAGTGAGATAGGAACTACGTAATTACTTAGTACCTAAATTATATTTGATAACAACTATTAGATATCACTTTTAGTTTTATACGAGTTGTCTAGGTACCTACTGTTAACAAATTAAATAATCGTGTATGTAATATAATTAAAAAGCGTAATTTAGGTAGGTATATCCCCAATGGTTGGGAATAAATTTACGCGATTTATTTTTCCAAATATAGGTATACCTATAGTTTTTTTAAATAAAATGGCGCCAAAATATACTATGAAGGTGTGAAAACCGGTAATTAAAAACCGATAAAAATAAAGAATAATGATTAATCTTTACCTAGGATATGGCGCACCATCTGGTCCGGGACAATCTGTACCTTGCAGTGCATCACCCCACGCATATTTGAGTCTTGGACCGCATTCTGCAGCCACACTACATGCTATTAGTGCCTGAAATAGAAATTTATAAAAAAAATTATAAAAATATTACAAATGTCGGAATTTTGGTGAGTCTCGGAAAATATATAAATCATGTATTTGGTTCTCGAATGTTTAAAAAAAACTACTAATTTATTTTGCAGCTTACGTAGCAAGTATAGGTAAATAGATACATGTCATGTTAGATATGGTTTTTTTTAGGACAGAGAGCTTAAACTTAGAACCTATTTCAGGTACCTATCGAACTATTTTGCAAAATATGGATTATTTTATTATAATTCAACAAATGTAACGATTTATTATAATAATTAATGTAAATATGAATTTCTTATATGTTACGCTTTCACGACTGGACCGTTGAACCAATTTTACTGAGTTTCGGTACAGAGTTTGATTGGTTTTTGATCAATAACATTATGTTACTCAAAATAATTGTTCTATACAAATAAGTCAGCTGTTGACTCTTTACTTATCCCTACTAATATTATAAATGCAAAAGTAACTATGTCTGTCTGTAACGCTTTCACACCTAAACCACTGAATCGATTTTAACTCTTGCCTAGGGGAGACTGGGTAACAGTGAATCATTTTTTTTTTAAAGAAGTGTTACTCTGTAGCTTATGACAAAATGATACATCTCTGAAATTAAATGATAATATGAATATCTAATGTCTAAAATAAAAAACATTTCATGGCGTGAGTTAAACAAATCTACAAGGTATAGGCACTTTAAAAAAAATGAGAAATTATCCACTGTGGCCCGGGAACGGGTCACTTTGGATCACTGCACGGGTGACAGTGAATCGGCTGGGGCACTCAGGATCAATTGCAAAGAAATATTTAAAAAAACATCAATTTTCATATTATTACAATATTTTTATCCGTAACCATGTACAAGACAGTCTTTTACGTCAATATAATCTTATGAAAAAGTAGCAATCACATTTTAATTAACTTAAAAATAGGTAGGTATTCCTATACCTAAAATGAACAAAACATTAAACTTCTTTTAACAGTAATATATCATTAAACTTGAAAAGAAACATTAACTTAACATAAATTCGCTTCAGAAAAATAATTGCAAACAAAACATGTAAATACTTCTTTCTTTTTATAGTACTAGCCAGTCTATCATGCCAAAAGTTTTTATAGTCCTATAAACAATATCAATCACATTTTGATAAACTTAAAAATAGCTTTTCTTAAGATCTGACAATTAACAAACATAAAATCATTTTTCAACTGTAACAATTCGAGAACACACATACAATTAACGTAAATCAATTTTAGAAAAATCTAGGTCAAAGTTATATATACACTGTTTTCTTTTTGTGTTACCAGAAAATTTCGGTTTTGGTAAAATCATCTTAATGTCATGTAAGGCAACCGTGGCGATATCTGCCACGTTTGGCATGTAAAAATTATTTGCTATTTTGTAGAGCGTAATAAGTTTTAGAGCGTTACTCATCTGTTCTTCAGTATGAAGTCCGATAGTAGTCTTTCTTACTCGATTGCGAGGCATTTTTACCTAAAACATAAAGTAAAAATAAATCTTAGCTTGTTGGGTTACAATGGATCAACAGTTCACTGTGACCCAATACAGAATGATTCACTGTGGCCCATTGACCGTTATAGAAAAAAAATATAAACCAAAAAAAAACTATCTGTCTTAAGGACAAATCAATATGTATTACAACGGATCGAAGGTATGACAAGTATACGTCATTGCAAAAACATCTACATTTCTTATTCAATTAGGAATTAAATAAATTTAAAAATTCGTAAAAAAATAGGTTAGGTACTTACGTTGAGTCCGGAGTGAGGCAGCGCGTACTCCCGCTTCGATAGCGCGCCGGCGACTAGTGCGACGCAAACAGGTATAGACGAGCGGCAAATGAAGGTTTGTTTGTGTGCGTGAGTGCAACACATACTATGTTAGTGTACATTATCCACTGTGACCCGCGGTTCACTGTTACCCAGTCTCCCCTATTTGAAATAGGCTATTTCTGTACCAAATTTCATCAAAATCATTTCAGTGGTTTAAACGTGAAAGCGTGACAGAGAAACCGATAAAAAGGGTTACTTTCAAATTGAAAGGATTAGTTAAACATATCAATCTGATATTTAGATTTGATTTTCTGGTTAACTAAGTCTAGTGTAAGCTCTCAAGTTATGATTCTTACTACAATGAAATAACTTGTTCGATCCGGTTTTTACGTTATCCTACCTAACTCCCTACTTTCTATATTAACAATATCGTTAATGCCAATTTAACCTGCTGTAGATGAGGCTCTATATCTGAGTATTTTTGTCTTTACATGTGTCCAAAAACATTCGCAAAAAAATTGTTTTTAAACATGAATCGTTTCATTTCACGTAAAATTATTATTGGTAGTTGCACGAATTCATCGACTGCGCGTGAGTCGCCGTCGGGACGGTATGTGTGCCGCGGCCGAATGACACAGATCCCATAACCACTACCTTGTACCATCTTGGACAAACAAAACCTGTCCTTTTCCTTGTTCAAATCAATTCATTTCATTGCTGACACTGCACATGGGCTTCAAATCCACACAAAACTTATGCAGCGTTGTATTCAAGCCATAGGAGTTATCTTAAGTAAGCAATGACAAGCTAGACTTGACATATTTAGGTCATCTTGTAAAAAGGTTTTTAGGGTTAAGCGCCGAAGAAACTGAGAATTGGATTGTTAGAATTGGAACAGAAGTATAACTTTGATTGTTATCAATGCTATGTTTAGCATGTTTAAAAATAAGCATTCACCCCATTTACGATTTTTTTGATACTTGAATAATAATTCTAGACATAGTGGTATTTTTAAAAATAGCACAAAGTTGCAAACATGCATCGCACTCACTTATATCCGGTGTTTGTTCTGTAGGAAATGAAAGGGTAACCAAGTCATGTGCGGTGAATTGAAAAGACCCTCAAGAAGAAAGTGCCAGTGTCAGATTTCTGGGTCATAATGTGAATAACATGTCATTGAACTGTTGTTCGAAACTATATGCTGGTATCAGGTGTATTTTCATTTCAATATGATTTGATTGTAATTGTAAATGATTCAACATAGTCGTATCCAACTCCACACATTTTAGCATTTACCTACTTTGATGTCTAAGTTCCAAAACTAGTTCCTAGTACCTATAATGTTGAGTATGAGTTATGACTCCAATATATATTTATTATGTGATTGTAAATATCACAAATATTAGGTATTTGGTGTACCCGTTCAGTTAAAATAAGAATCAAAAGTATCTTCAATATTCATTATGATTAGTAGTGCATATACAGTCATCAATCCCCATAGTATTAAATCATACTTTTGTTTTCATTAATTAACCAAGCACAATAATTTCATTCGACGCAATAGCTTTTCCATTGGGATAGATTATCCTATAATTACCTCGTACAAGTCTCAGCGGACGCAAGGAACCAATCAATTCAAAAGTGAAATTTATATAAAGAAAAAGCAGCGAAAGTGCTAAGCGGCCCCTTAGGTCTATTGTATGGACATCACGTTCTTGAATGACATTTTGATGGCCATTTTCCAAGTAGTTGTGATCATGTTTCGATATCTAAACTATGTTTAACGAAAGATCGCAAACGGCTCGAGCACATACTATTCACAATTTTCACTGTTATCTTTATGGAGGCTTAAATCTAGCCAGAACCTACATAACTGAAGCTTTCTAAATAGACATACCTACTTACTTTTAACATATTAATATATGTATTTATTTAAGTACATCATGTAAACATAGCGCTCAGAATGCCAAGCAATTTCAAATTTATAACACCATTGAGACTAGTTCCAAACTAATTTAATAGTTGAAAAGTAGCATATTATTAACTATCGGAAATGCGTAGACTACACGATACTAAAATATAATTTTCAAATTGTATTGTAGACCCACATATATACAACTGAGTAAAGATATGCAGCTTCCTCATATAGATGATTACTATTAGGTAGATATAGAACATGCTGTCGGTCAGCAACCTTCAACTAATGACACGTTAATGCGCATAGACGGTAAATGGGTGCCGTGGGTAACAGTAAACTGAAGATAAACTTCACCCAGTATTTCATAGCTTTTTTTACCTATCTCCCTGAGCGGTTCATTCGCTCTGAATGCATAGTCAATGAGTCAGTCAACCATGGAACAGATGAGTAAAGCAATGAACAAAAATGTACATAGAATGATGGTAGGTACTTATTGTTTGTTTTTTGAAAATTTATCGCTCAAATCTGTAGCTATAGGATTTACAATGTGAAAGTATTTTCTATTTAATATTATTATTATAACTAAAAAAGTATACAAAATGAAGTAATGGTATGCAGGTATTTTGTGAAACATTTATTTATAAATCGAATAATTATTATTGAAAAGTTGACTAAGTAAATTGCATTATAATTACCACTACGATAAATACCTATATAAAGTATTGTATCAAGTAAAGTAGCTTAAACTATTTAATTTAATACTTTAAGTTAATATTTATGTGACCTCAATTTTTTATAAGCAATTAAACGTTAATAAAAAAAACAACACATATATTTTAATATCAACTCACCAAGTTAAGGTATAGATATAAACTCGTTGAACACATTTTTAAATTAAACTGTTATAATTGAACTAGAAATAATATTAATTTATAAGTGCGGCACACTTTATACGCGAATTTTAAGCCGAATGTGAAGATGACACATTCGCGTGAGTGGAAGGGCGTGCGGTCGACGCACTGCCCGCGCAGACAACAAGTGGTGTTCATTATAACGGGAGTTCAGCCGGGAGTCCTCAGAGCGGGCGCCTACTTCGCCGTTCATATCGGTAGGTACCTCTCTATATTTGAAATTAGCGCCATCTGCATGAAGTTCTATGAAGCGCCTGAGTCAATGTTTCACCGGTTTTTTATGCAATCGGTACGGATTTTGACAGTTGACATGACTAACAGTATTACAACACTATTTATTCTAAACGTCAATGATTTATTCCGATCATCTGTCTGTCTGTCTGTCTGACTGACTGAAGGAACAAAGAAACATGGCCGCATGTCTCGCTGACATCGGCTCATCAAAATATAATTTTATAAAACTATCGCTTTAAATTTTCCACTGTAAACACAAGTAATATTAGTTAGTAAAGATATACATTTTGGTAGATTTCTGAAATAGATTGTTATAAAAGTAAAGCGGTGATCAATAAGAATAATTTTCGAATACGGAAACGGCGACGTCGAGAAGCGAAACAATATCCAAGGACAAAATTGTAGATAGGTACTCTTGGATGGTCATTGTGAGTCCATTAAACCTATTGGCTTTATGTTCTTTAACTCGAGTGAAATAGATTCTTATTATTGCGTATTGGCGCCTCTTTTAAAATTTATACACATTATTCAATCAGCTGTTTGTCAATAGTCTTCTATCTCTCTTACACTCGCGCTTTTGTATATAAGTGGTCTTCTTCGCCGAGTATCGTATTTGGGCATTCTATTTTGGTACATTACCATCATGATGTGATGAGATTATCCTAATTTTGTATTCACAAATGAGTACATATTCAGGAGACAAACGAGAGGTATGTTACCTATTCCCACTGTCACTTAGCTTTTACAATAAAAGTTTATATTTTGTTTGGTGGAAGGCAGAGGTAAAGAATCTTGTAACTAACCTATTACATTTCCTATTCAGGCACCTCAGTGTATTAAGTTACTCGAGAGTTGTTCAATTAAATATTATCTCAATTTTTTGTACACAATTATATGAAATACCATCATCTCTTGAGTATGACTTACCCTTGTTGACACTGAATATAAATATAAACAATGATTGTTTGTTTGGCATTTTGTTTTTAATAATTTCTCATTTGGAATAGTAACAATGACACATCATCAGTTATGCCAAAGTCAAATGCTGATATCACAAAGTCTTTCGTGGAGAAGAACAAAAGGAAAATGGAGGATAGTTCCAGTGCGAGGTACAAATGTGAATATGAGGGGTGCGAGCGAACATATAGTACAGTTGGCAACCTGCGGACACACATGAAAACTCACAAAGGTAATAATTACGCAGATACTGTTATGACAAACTATCATCTCTTTGAATTATGATTCAATTCATTTTATTAATTGCTAATTTATTATTTCCATAAATTAATATGCTACCAAGTTTACAAGGACACAAACTCAAGATACATACTAAAATGCATTGCATCAAGAAAATCAATTAATATTATCTGCTATAGCAACAGGAAAGCTAGTTTGATCCAACCTTGGCAACTCCTTTCCAACGCAGCACTAAATTAAACAAACAATGCACATTTGTCTTGATAAATCCTGGAGTTCTGCCAATGATATGATCTGATGGTTGTTTCATCATTTTTTTAATGATTCTTACCAATTTTTTTCTTCTTTTCCCACCAATCACCACCTCAGAATGAATAATTTTATATCACAACTAGTGGACCAGGCAGACTTCGTTTTGCCCACCAGCGCCACCTACCGGGTCCAAGTATATGTAAGCTATCCTATCTCTCAAGTTGGATCGAACTGCACATGGTGTTTGAATTTTATTATAATCGGTTAAGTGGTTTAGGAGTCCATTGAGGACAAACATTGTGACATGAGATTTATATATATTAAGATAGTGAATTGAACCAATTAATTGAAAAATTACAGGTGAATACAGGTTTAAATGTCCAATGCAATCATGCGAAAAAGCATTTCTCACATCATACAGTCTGAAAATCCATGTACGAGCCCATACAAAGGCCAGACCGTTTGCTTGCAACACAGCTGGATGCAGAAAAGCTTTTAACACACTCTACAGGTTAGTGATACAACACTAAACATGTTTTATACCCCTTCGGATTATGTAGAGCTTGTAGATAATATAATGTAATCACTGATTTATAAAAAAACCAGTTACCCATATAAAATCTATACTAATATTATAAAGAGGAAAGATTTGTTTGTTTGTTTGTTTGTTTGTTTGTAATGAATAGGCTCCGAAACTACTGGACCGATTTCAAAAATTCTTTCACCTTTGGAAAGCTACATTATCCCCGAGTAACATAGGCTATATTTTATCCCTGTATTCCCACGGGAACGGGAACTACGCGGGTAAAACCGCGGGGAGGCAGCTAGTAATTAATAAATAGGTACCATATAGATAAAATAGAAAATAATATGATAAAGAGAAATTTATAGAATCTTTAAAATTTATATGCAAAAAAAATCCCTTAATTATAAGTGATTTTTTTAACATATAGGGTTCTAAACATGTTACAGTTATATACCTAGTTTATTAAAATTATTTTTATTTAGTACAACAAAAATATTTCATATTTTATGAAGACAATCCTACCGAAATACAAACTATGATTTCTAAGAAAATACAAATACTTAACATTTACTACCATTTCTTTTTTGTTGCAAATATTGCATGATTTTTCTTTCAAATACTTTTTACTTGAACTGAGTATATGTTTGGCAAATTGTGGGTCAAAGTCAGGGTCGCTAACCACAAAGCTAGCTGCTAGCAAAATTTTTTGAAATATTTCCTTATTGCATCATAAGAGGCCCTACCTTAATAAAATTTATAAATCCATTTGATATAGTAATGTCATAACTATTTCAAATATACCTAAGTATAGATATCTATAAATCCATTTGATATAGTAATGTCATAACTATTTCAAATATACCTAAGTATAGATATCCCTTATATCTTTAAATGATAATATCTTCTAAAAGTAGCTAACATAGATAAACAGATAAAGATATTTATTAATATTTTTTATAAGAAAAGATTACGCGTCATATCGGAGATTTGACAAATCACGCAAAAGGTTATCTAAATAATAATAATACTAACGTTGAGTTAGTCTTCCTGATTAGTTTAGCCAGTTTTTTTTACCATTAAGTAGAGGGGATATTCTTCAGATATTTACATCCAGACACAAAACGAACATTTTTTTCGAACCCACGACTGCCGACATGATACTCAGGGTAACTATAAATATAACGACTAGTAAAATTGTATGAAAGAAATGTGAAAATGGATAAAATACAAGAATAATAAAATAAATAAATATCCTGGGACATTTTTCACACACAGCCAATCTCTTCAATTTCACAATCAGCTAATATATCTGCGCTTACGGCTTGCATCCTAACTAATAGATAGGTACTTATTATAAATACGAAAGTAACTCTGTCTGTCTGTCTCGCTTTCACTCTAATACTACTGAACCGATTTAAAGATCGCATCACTGCTTTCCATCAGGTGGGATCGCGGTCAAGCTCTAGTTTTTAACAGTTAAAAAAAAATAAAACTAAACTGGTACACAGATAGTCTAAAGCTTGAAAAATGGACATAGGCTACTTTTTATCCCGAGAAAATGGAAGATCTCCCGGGTACGCGGGTGAAACCGCGGGCAGCCTCTAGTAGGTACAAAAATCTACCTATGCTATAAAAATGAAAACATTATTTTTAATTTGCTGTCACCTAAGAATAAATTCAATGCTTTGACTTGTATTGTTAGTATAGCCACTTAATCAGTTGATTTCAAACATTTTGTGACTGAAACACGTGACTCATGATAATTTATTTTTCTTGGAGTTTTTCCAATTTATATTACATCACAGTAGGTACGTTAAATTTACAGTCTTGTTTACGTTCACGGTTAACGTTGATTGTCCTGCTGAATGGAACGTATTACATAAACTTATATAAGTGGAAAAGATTTAAATTTGTATTGATAGCTTGTATCAAATCTACGTGCTAAAAAGAGACAAAAATAGTGGGAGAAGGAGCGACAACATCTTTTCAAAATGGCTCTCATAGATCACTTTATTTATACGAGTAAACTAATATAATATAAAATAACTAATATAAAAAATCTACTTTATATGAGATGCGTAGCTTAATATTAGAAAACTAGCTGTCGAAAGCTTGTTTGTTGTGAAATTTCGCACAATTTTCATTGATGCTTCGCTCCTATTGGTCGAAGCGCTATAGTGTTGTTCGATAAATAGGCTTCCCAACAATTCGAACTTGTAGTTCTTAGATTAACGCGTTTAACCAACAAAATAAACTCTTCAGCTTAATAATATTAGTGCCTAGGTACGAGGCATATAAAGCCAACTAGAGTTCACTTTGCACATCAAAATGGTGAAAAAAAAATCTTTAAAAATTTCTTTTTTTCATGTTTATCTCTGCATTATTTTCAGGCTAAGAGCACACCAAAGACTTCACAGTGGCGACACGTTCAACTGCAAAGCTGATGGATGCACAAAATTCTTTACAACTCTCAGTGATTTGAAGAAACATGTTCGGACACACACACAAGAAAGACCTTACAAGTGAGTGCTTTATTTATGACTAGGTTCCACCACGCGGTTTCGCCTGTACTCGTAGGAATACGGGGATAAAATATAGCCTATGTTACTCCCTGATAATGTAGCTTTCTGTTGGTGAAAGAATTGTTAATATCGGTTCAGTAGTTTCGAAGCTTCAATACAAACAAAGGAACTAAAAAATCTAATATTTTCTTTACTTATATATAAAGTGAAGACATATTAAGAAATATTTCGGACTAAGAATAGACCTAAACAGTCGTTTGATCTTCGTTGAAATGAATAATATTTATTATTACATATGAAGTCATCTTGCTCTTGGTAAAATGAATGCCAAATAAGATATTGGCAAAATTTCGTAAATACTATTGTAGTTATTAGCTGGCAAGTCTACTAATTAGATAATATCTCCCATCGTTAAAAGTTTATGTTGGAATTATTTTAAGTTTAAAATTAGCAAGATCGAGCTTGGCAACAGTTTGTAAGAATAGACGCTTTCTTTGATTTTTAATGTCTAAATATGAACATCAGAGATACAATTTGCAGGGTTTTAAAAAATAGTCGTCATGGCCACTGCAGAGAGAGAAAAAAACTAGTTCTCGTAAATTATGTTAAAATTATGCCGGTGTAAATTATTCTATGTATCTAGTTAAAAAAATATTTTAGTAATCAAGAGAATAAACTTAACTTTCATATCTACAATGTTGCGATTCTGCAATTGTAGCAAACGTAGCTACAATTTCTCAGCTTTTTTAATTAATTTTTATGGCATACAAGAAAGAATACAGTGAAAAATAATAAGGTATTTTTCGGGACTGCATTCCTAATCAAGCATGGCAAAATATAGCGTACTAGTGGCTCCCTGCGGTTTCACCCGTATACCCGGAAGATCTTCCATTTTCCCGGGATAAATGTCCTTTCTCAGGCTCTAGACTATCTGTGTACGAAATTTTATTTAAAGTAGTTTTAGCGTGAATGCGTTACTTTCGCATGTATAATATTAGTTAGGATCTAACTTAGACTGCACTGCATTTACATATTGCCTTTTTAAAATTTGGGAATTTGAACTCAACATCATCTCGTGGGGTGTCAGATGTCGTACAGAAGGTTGCGGCAAATCACTCACCGCGTCCGTCGCACCACCCGAATGCTAATGTTTATGACTATATATATAATACTAGGTATATTATATTTATAATCTGACTAAAACTGTACCTACCTTTAAAATATGGTAATTTGAACTCAACATCATATCGTGGGGTGTCAGATGTCGTACAGAAGGTTGCGGCAAGTCGTTTACCGCGTCGCACCACCAGATTGCTAATGTTTATGACAATATATATAATACTAGGTATATTATATTTATAATAATCTGACTAAAACTGTACCTACCTTTAAAATATGAGAATTTGAACTCTAAATGACTCTTGGGGTATCAGATGTCGTACAGAAGGTTGCGGCAAGTCATTCACCGCGTAACACCACTCCACTAGAAAGGCTAATGTTTATAATTATAACGATACTAGTGGCTCCCCGCGGTTTCACCCGCGTTCCCGGGATAAAAAGTAGCCTATGTGTTATTCCAGAACATATTCTAGCTCTGTGCCAAATTTCAAGCAGATCCCTTCAGCCGTTGGAGCGTGAAAGAGTAACAAACATCCATACATACAAACTTTCGCATTTATAATATTAGTAGGATATAATCCTATATTCTTTTACAATTGTTTGATTAAGACTACACCTACCTTTAAAATATGGAAATTTGAACTCAACATCATCTCGTTGGGTTATATGTAGTTTGACTAGAACTGCATTTACCTACCTATTGCTTTTTTAAAATATGGGAATTTCAACTCAAAATATCATCTGGATATTAGATGTCGTACAGAAGGGTTGCGGTAAATCATTTACCGCGTCGCACCACCAGAATGCTAATGTTTATAACTGTATATAATCCTATATTCTTATATCAGCTTTTCTTTTAATAAGACTATACCTACCTTTAATTTATGGGAATCTGAACTCAACATCATCTCGTTGGGTATCAGATGTCGTACAGAAGGTTGCGGCAAGTCATTCACCGCGTCCCACCACCTGAAGGCGCACGGGCGCACGCACTCGGGCTCGCGGCCGCACGCGTGCCCCGCGCCCGGCTGCGGCAGGCACTTCTCCACGCCCACCAGCCTCCGAGCACACGCCACTAAACATCAGGTTAGACGGGGACAAACATCGACCATGTAACCAATAGAGTAGCAATAGTGAGCCATTTGTTTAGCAACGCATCAATGATTTGTCACGTATAACCGGTATAACTAACAAAACACGCTCGAACTAAAACAGTACCCGACCAATAAGAGACCTGTGTGTACGTCTAGTGCAACACTTGACCTTGAGTCGGCCAATCAGAACACAGGGGCCGGCGCAGCGTTTTGGCGTATTTTGTTTTCTAACAAAACTGTTAACAGTTCTACTCTATTGGTTACATGCTCGATGGGGACAAAGGACCATGGGGGCACATTAATTTTTTTTTTTTTTACTGCTAAAAACAAGAGCTTGACCGCAATCCCACCTGATGGAAAGCAGTGATGCGATCTTTGTTGGTAAGGCGCACTAGTTTTTTAATAGCCTATTCACTCTAGCCTTGAAGACACTTAAATTATAATGAGACGGGAAGACCGCAGCAGGCAAATTGTTCCACTCCTTCGATGTACGCGGTATAAAAGTCGAGGCAAAACGCTTAGTCCGGATCGTAGATGTTTCAACAACGTAAGGGTGGATACTGGCCGTACGACATGATTTCATGATTTGTGACCCTGAAGTGGCCTATGACCAGCGTTTCCTAGTGTCCCAGGATATAACCTGAAAACTCCACCTGAAACTACTATCAGAACCGAGCATTAATAGTGACTATTCATAAGTGCTTTATTGAGGCCTATTTGAATAAAAAAGATTATTTTTTTTTGTAGTAGTGGATGACCAATTTTCAAGTTTTATCAACTTTGCAATGATAAAAAGTGTGAAAAAAGGCAGGTTTTCCCTTTATTCCGCTAGAGGGGCGGATTAAGAGGTAGAGTAACAACCACAATCTTGTACAAGAATATTATAATATCCTATTTTTAATCTATGATATGTACTATGATAAGCAGTTAATACACGTATATTTCAATAGGTACATATTTTTTGTTAAATAGTCATGATTGAATTGTCATTTAGAATTTTAAATGGATCTAAATTAAGTGTATTATGCATTACAGATTGAAGCCGAATGTGTATCTATACAAGTTACCGAAGTACCTAAACCGCAAACTGCAACGACAACAAACGACTACATGAACTGGGACAGTCTCCTCGAATCCTTTGGTAGAATCACTACTGAATCAAATTCAACTGATGGCAGTCTTGAAGACATAACTGCTGCTAATGACGTTGACATAACAGATCTGCTTTTCGATAACGCCACTAACAATACTAAACAAAACGACACGAATAATTTAGCTGTAGATTACGACTTGACCAACCTTACACTTTCACCGTTCCCTGATGATAAAACTGATAAGAAAGATCCCGATATTGTTTCTTGGGTCGACGTTAGTGATATCCATCCGATAGTGCCAATAGCGACCACAAGTCACGATGCAACACCCAAAATGGAAGTTAAATCGAAAGCGATCCAGTTAGCGTTAGCCAATGAAGTAGAAATGCAGGCTCCTTGGATCGACGTCAGCGCTTTAGCGGCTTCTATATCTGAAACACCGGTCAGTATCAAAGAGACAGCGCCAGAAAGCATTTTTCATCTCGCAACATTCGTACCTACACACATACAAAGTTATATAGATTTGAATTCGGACATTGTACCAACTGCAAACATAATGACCCAAGGACCATTTGATTTAGATACACCTGAAATATTGGACATAGGCGATAAAGTGTTTAACGATAGTGAAATAGTCACAAATATTGCTCCCAAACTCGATTACATTAGTCAAACGGGTAAGCTAGCGTCATTCATGCATGAAACTGGTGAAATCGATCCATGTCCAAATGAATCTAAACTCGATCCATATATAGAATTGGATAAACTTGAATCATACATAAATGACTCTGCAAAATTAGATACCTACACAGAGAAAGAAATTAAATTTCCCGAATCAGAAATTGATCTCTTACTGGCTTCTGACGATGATAGGTCATTGAATACTCCTCCACCGAGTAAAGTTCTTCATGAAATAGAAATAAATCCGGCTAACTCTGTCCTCTTCAATACTGATTTAGCGTTGGAAGACACTTTGTTGTTCGATAACGAACCACCCTCGGACATGTACGTCGTGAGGACAGAGAATATTTTCGGAAAGGAGATAGCTAAGAGGAATAATGCTCTGAAACAATTGGCAGCTGATGCTGGAATTTGTAAATGTGCCGATTGCCGTTGTGATCCTTCACAAGGTGAATGTAGGAACACTTGTGGGCACACAGAACCTGATAAGAAACCTCAGGGCTGCACAGTAGATACTTGCTCTTGTGTTGATTGTAAATGTGATCATGCAGCTATGAAATGTGCCTCCGGTTGTGGCAAAGCAACTGACACAAACCATAACACCTTCTTACATTATCATAGGAGGCACAAAAATTCTAATTTAGAAGATTTAGGCATATTTACTGCCCACGATGAGGAAGCAACGCCATCGATTGTGAACAGTCTTAAATGTTCCTGCGCCCATATCAATGTAGGGGATTGTTGTAGTAAATCCAATAAGAATGAGGAAGGCGCAAGTGCGAGTAGTGAAAACGAAAAGGACAAATGTTGTATAACTATATGCTTTAAGAAACTGGAAGCTTTTAAACAGTTTTTACCTGGAACGGACTTGGTCCAAGCTTTGATAGCGCACAATATAAATCTAACCACAAGCTTATAAATTTAGTAGCTTTACAAATCGCATTTAACAATGTACAAAAAGCATTGAGTTTCCTGCATTACCTACCCCATTGTTTTTATACCCAGGTCGTGATATTTTGTTCATTTTTAAGCAAATCTTTGTAGGTATATATATTTTGTTGTCAATTAATATATAAGTATGTCTTGTTATTACGTTCATTTAGTATTTACTCGTTATACAATTTATACATAATATTTTATTATAAGCTTATGATTTTTGTGCTGTATTTATAGTGTATGAAGCAATATTTTGTTTTATATTAAATGCTTTTAATATTTTTTTAATATTAATGTTACATGTTCAATGCTCTCTTAGTTATAAGAGATAAACAGATATATATGTGCAATGTAGTATTAATCCAAAGATTTACAGAAATGTTTGTATTATATTAAGAAGTATACTCAGATATTTTGGATCTTCTTGAACAAAATTCAACTCTTCATACATTTAAATATCTAAGCAATTATAGTCTCAAAATTGCTGTTTAATTAACCTTGTATTTAATAGGGAACTATTAATTACTAGCTACTGCCCGCGACTTCGTCCGCGTGGAATAGTTAAATGTGCAATACTTCAGTCACAAACTTTATTCAATTTAGGGTAAATAAATAAAGCTCTTTCAGTAAGAAAGTCTGTATTGAAACAAAATATGCCAGTTGAGTGCCATACACAAATCTAAGTATAAAAGCAATATTAACTAAGTAATATATAAGTGTAGAACATGATATTTTAATGATAAATAGAACACTGTGAGTTCAGGTGCTATTTTAATATATTATTATAAGTGATAAATCAGTGCCTAAATGTTGTTATTGTACTTACATTGTGCTTAAAAATTGTACAAAATGTTGATTAATTTTATACAAGATTTTTATTCATGAATTGTATTGCTGTAAGATATCTAGTCCATGTAACAATTAAACGCTTTCTAAAAGATTGGCTTTTATTAAAAAAATCCATACAATGAGATCACTTTACAATTATTTCTAACATAATGCTTATTTTAGCTGCCTACTACATGACTTCAAGAAACTGTCCAAGCACCTAGACTGGATTAAAGAATGGATGTAATCTTATACTACTTGATTTATTACATCACATATTATATTATTTACTAGTAAATCTATATAATTTTCTGAGTAAATAATAACCTAATAAGGTAGATAGTTTTAATTTAACGAAGCTTAAGTATGAGGTCAGCAAAATGAACTCGAATGTATAAAACAAAATAATAGGTTACCTTAAAAATATAAGTAAATATAATAAAATTCATTTATTCAGGCAACACAAATATGCTAAAATATAAAAATTATAAATGCAATATCTGAATTCTTAATGCTACAACATATAATAAACTGTATAATTAATATGAATAATAATTATTTCATCAATTTTATGCCCATGTGTTGGATTTGAGTCGATTTCCATAAAAATATGGTATCACAATGGTTACTGTTCTGTTATGTTAATGATAAAAATGTATTTTAACATAAGCTTAACAACACAAAAAGGTTTATTCTACAGAGTAGATTAACTAACTTCCGTAGCAGTTTGATTGTATTATAATTACTGAGATTACAATTTATTAAACTAATCTACAGACAAGCTACATACATTGTCAATCTGATTCACCTCCATATCCTATGTCTAAGCTAACGTCTCTTCTTTTTGTCATGGCGGCGAGCCCTAGACATGGTTGCCCGATGCCCTGGGGATGACTGCTCGGAACTGCATTCATCACTATCAGTGTAAGTCTAAAACAACAAACAAAATAATTATTAGCATTTTATTCTTTCTACTCTGGTTCACAATTGGATCGCTTTGTGTGATTAATCTTATATGATACAGTCTTAACTCATAATCATTGAGTAATAAGAGATTTATATTATAGAAAGGATTTAAGGACTGGTTAGACTATAACCACATAAATTAAAAGCATATCAAAAACCGGTAAGCTTTTTTATACCTTTTCATGAGGATGCGGTTCACTTTGTCCATCATTCAATGTGACGCAGGCAAGTAAACAGAACATTTGGAATGCTGCGCCTATGTACAGACCAAAGCGGATCACGGCGCTCATCAAGTCTTCGGCGAATATCTCGTTGGGAATCATGGTTTTGTCACCTTTTTTAGACGATCGATAGTTCACACAAATCACAATCTTATTGAATAAAAAGATAATGTAAACTACGGAAATTGTATCCTTAACCGTAATCCGTATGACTATGAATTCTAAAGCTTATACAAACAAACAATACGTTTCAAATCAATAAAGGACAGCAGTGTTTTTATTTCGTTCTGTATTTTTTTAAATGTAGGAGAAAAGTTGATGTGATGACACTAGTGAAGTGAAAGACCTAATCGTCTCCTCAAATAGTCGAGTACAATCGAATACAATTTTTATGATTGATTACGGAAAATATCGTTAATTTTGTTAAGTAGTTACACTTACAACTTTATCTTGGTAAGTTTGCTTAAATTTCACGGTAAGAGAAAAACATAATGCAACAAGAAGAGACATATTTCGAAGGTTGGCTCTTGATGCGACAAATCGATTTCGCCGGGAATTACGAATTCAGATGTTCAACAAATCACGAAAAAGACAATCATAAATCACGAAATAGACTTTACGTGGAAAAACTTAAATATTCGTTATTATAGTTACAATTATAATAATATTAATATGATTTTCTTGTAGTTCACTGTAATTTTTATCATAAATAGAGTTTTTGGTATAACTATTTTTACATTGACAAAATGATACTTAAGTCAAGGTACATTCGTCATTTTTAATTAAAACATAACGTAGCATGAAGCGGTAGTAATCAATTTCACTATCTTGTCAAGTAATTAATTCGAACATTTTGATTCAATAGGTCTTTCAGAAGTTGACCACAATGAAAGTGATAGTGATTGGTAAGTTGAAATTAATAAACTACCTTTGAATGTGGCTAAAAAAATCAGGATCACGCTCACAAGTAGTCTTCTTACTAAAATATAAACAGATTGATGTATTTATGTCCCAAAAACAATGAAATCGGTGAACACATAGTTATTAGATAAAAAAAAATGGCCGTATGTGAAAAATTTGGGTATTTATTTATTTAAATGATTTCAACAGTTGCAAGTCTAATTTTACTGTCAACCGCATACAAAGGGACCAGCGATGAAAATTCAGACAGTGAATTCGACAGCGGGGATACCACATTAGTTAAATTTGATTCTAAGAAATATCTCGATATGGAGGGACGGTTAAAAAGAAATTTTGCTGTGGTAGGTACTCATATTATAGTCACCGGTTTCAACCGCGTTTGTAACGATCTTATACCTAATTGATAAAGAACCTTTGTGCCGTTCCAGAAAATATTATAAAAGTATACCAAATTCTTTTGAGTATGACTGAGTAACAAGCATCCAGGCATTTAAGTATTTAACGTCTAAAACTGAACAGCCTTCGATATAAGTGTATTTTTAAACTCTATTCGTACTGACTGGTTGACTGGGTTGTTAGGGGCTATTAAGTCGCATATCGTTGGTTTGAATCCCATCCAGAGCCAACGTTTTATGTGCATGAACATGTCTGTTAAAATAAGTTATGTATGTAGGTATGTGTTGAAAACCCTACCTAATGTATGTCAACTAGATAGCTGGAAACAAACGGTGTACCATAGCAGATGGTGACTATAGTTGATGATTTTAGAATATGTCAGTGTGCAGTGCCGGATTAAGCAAGTTTGGGGCCCGTAGCATATACTATCGAGGTACCCTTGATCTGCTACTGGTAAAAATACTCAAGAAATAAAACTTAGGTGGAGGTGGAAATCTGCCCAGATTTGGATTCGCGGGGCCGTAGCATTTGCTACTCCTGCTACGTAATTAATCCGGCACTGTGAGTGTGTAAAGATTGTTCAATGACTCCCTATAACTCCTAAAGTATTATCTTAGTGAGCTTTAAGAAATCCCCTATTAGGAAGCAGCATTAGCGGCGCCAGAACGCAACATGGTGTGTTCCCCAATATCAGCACTGTTGCCTATCGGTAAACTGGCACTGGGCGCCCGCGGGGATGCGTTGAATGAGCTCTACAAAGCTGTAGGTGTCAAAGAACAAGGTAAGGTAAGTACCATAGCTTAGCGAGTTTTACCATCATTTTACGTAAGTTTATTAAATAATCTAACAGGAGGAAGGGCGAAACGGACACGTCAGTTCCGAATTTGGAGCAGCCCGACTGGAGTAGTACCTCCACCTTTACAGAAGACCGCAGCCAAATAACACTACTAAAGTGTTGTTCCTAAGTAACTTTTTAAGTAGATTGATTGATTCTGATAGTTTAAGATTGTGGTGATTTTTTAAAACTAACTCCGTCTAATATATTTTTAAACAAATACCTGGAGATTTCCGAGTTTCAAAAACTTACGTTCGGGTTCACACCACTGGTTTTCAGTAAAGGATAACATTGTAAGGAAACTTGCATGCCTGAGATGTTATAATTTAAAGGCATGTGAAGTCTACCTAACTGCACTCGCGTGGTGGACTAGGGCCTACACCCCCTCGTTTTTAGGGGAGGCTCGTGCTACTTGGAGGAGGCGTATACAAGTAGATAACAAAAAGATGACTTACAACATTTAACAATTAAAATAAATATCGTCAATTCCCACAGCTGAAGAAAAGGTTTAGAAAATTAATCCGTTTGTTGCAATATCTCCCTGGAGTGACTCTGGATGTGGCATCTAGACTTTACGTATCGTCTCATGCTAAGATCAAGGCGAGCTTCCACAGTAAGGCAAAAGACATCTTTAAATCGAGCTGCGAGAAGGTTGATTTTTCAGCACCACAAAGAGCCGCCGAGTCTATCAATGCTTGGGTATGTTTATCATAATCATGTAGGTAAAAAAACCATTGCAATATAAAGAAGTTGATAAAAGCATACCTACAATTTGTCGACAAAATTAGGAACCATTTTTGACAAATGGCGTTGCTATTTCAGATATGTATTTATTTTTATAGTTATAAGAATATAGTGATCAATATTTATATGGTCTCTCACTTTGATCTGTTAAAATTATATTTATCTATACTTATAATAAATCTGTAGAGAGGTCAATTCTGTACATGAAATACATTTTCAAAATAACTATCAGGGGGTGATTAGTGATCGATACTGATGCCAAAAATGCAATCAGTAAAATTTTTGTCTGTCTGTCTGTCTGTCGGTCTGTATGTTCCTTATAGAAACAAAAACTACTGGACAGATTTTAACGAAACTTGGTACAATTATTCTTCATACTCCTGGGCAGGTTATAGGATACTTTTCATCAAGCTACAATCAATAGGAGCAGAGTAGTGAAGGGAAATTTTGGGAAAACGGGAGAAGTTACTCCATTTTTTAAGCTTCCGTCGCGTGTGCCGCCTTAATGGTTAAAGTTACATAGAAATTATGTATGACGGAAATATTCTACATAAAATTTTCTAAAAAATATCTCGCAACAGCATATGTCTATCTTTTATAGTTAACTCAGAATAACACGTGTAACTCCTGATAGCTTAGCAGTTCGGAGAATTCTGATTATATTTGTTTACTCTTACGTTTATAATACTCTCACTAATCCCTAATTTAAAAGAGGTTAACATTATTACCTATTCAATAAAAAAGAATCATAGAAATCGGTATAGAAACACCAAAATTATAGAAGAAATAAGCCATCGCGTCGTCACACGTGAATACTAAATCATGCTATAAGTAAGGATTATTTTTAAACGACTTAAAAAAAAGGAGGAGGTTCGAGGAACGAAGTCGCGGGTTAAAGTTAGAGTTAGCCCAAAGAAACTATTCCACGCGAACGAAGTCGCTGGCAGAAGCGAGTTCATTAATAAATAGGGCCTTATTAAATATCTATTAATATTACGCCTTTTAATATGCAACTTTATAAATGGAATGAGGATACTGATAGAATGACCATTACGATAGGGAGGTAGGTATTAGGATAGCATATCAGTCTGAGCAACTTCGTGTCTGAGCCATGGCGGAGTCGACACCGACTCATGATCGTGAGGATGCAAATCCCTGTCCCGTTATCTGAGTTTTACTTACGTATGGGTTTTCACTACTAACTTACCCTTACGTGCCTGTTCTGCTTATTAAAGTCTACAAAATGTCATTTGATCTTCCTTCAGGTGGCAAAACAAACTAACGGTATGATACCAGACATCATTTCACCAGCCGATATAACTCCAAAGTCCTCGCTTATTATGGTGAATGCAGTGTATTTTAAGGTAAGTGAGTCAATTGCCCAGATAGCGTGTTAGCGTCTAGGACAAACAATTAAAATTTGTTACGATAACAGGGGTGCTTCTAGCATCTCTCATGTTTCATGTAAAAAATCAGTTAGTGAGATTACATTTAAAAGAAAGTTGGGTTTTTTTATGCATTGGACGACAAACGAACAGACGTACCGCCTGAAGGTAAGCGATTACCGCCGCCCATTGACACCCGCAACACCAGAGGAGCCACAAGTGCGTTGCCGCCCTTTTAAAAAGGAGTAGGTACGCTCTTTTCTTAAAAGTTTGGAGGTTATATCGGTCCGTGGTCTTTCTGAACTGGTATGCCAGTTTTATTTGTCTACGGCTATAAGACGTTTATGCTATGCTTAAAAATAAACGTTTTTTATCATTTATATTGTAGGGTAAATGGAAGTATCCATTCACAAAGGTTGAATCGGGAACGTTCAACTCGCCGCGTGGTCAGCGAAAAGTTCCGATCATGCAACAGAAAGCAACACACAACTATCATTTGAGTACTCTATTAAATGCCGAGGTAAGTTCTGTGTTACCTTCTAACCTTATTTCATTGTAATCACATGTAAAAATGTTACAGTAAAATTGAAATAACCGTTAAATTATAATATACTAGTGGCTCCCCGCGGTTTCACCCGCGTTCCCGGGATAAAAAGTAGCCTATGTGTTATTCCAGAACATATTCTAGCTCTGTGCCAAATTTCAAGCAGATCCCTTCAGCCGTTGGAGCGTGAAAGAGTAACAAACATCCATACAAACTTTCGCATTTATAATATTAGTAGGATTAGTAGGATCTCGCTAGTAAACTGTCAATAAAAGTAACATGCAATTTTTGCCTATTTATATAAAACTAACTTCCTCCGGGCGATTTTACCGTTGCAAAATATGCCTATGTTACTCCCTAATAACGTAGCTTTCCATTGGTGATAGAATGATTCAGATCGGTCCAGTAGTTTCGGAGCTTATTCATTACTTACAAACAAGAAAACTAATCATTCCTCTTTATTATGTTACTAGCGACCCGCCCGGGCTTCGCACGGGTGCAATGCTTATGTGCCGACATAACATTAGAAATATCTAAAATTATCATTCCTCTACTATATTATGCATTTATTATACATATAAACCCTCCACCTAATACACTTCATTATAAAAAAAAACCGCATCTAAATCTGTTGTGTAGTTTTAAAAATATAAGCATACATAGGGATATAGGGACAGAGAAAGCGACTTTGTTTTATACTATGTAGTGATGATAAACTATGGACTAGGATAGATAGACAATGATAATTTTGATCACAGATTATAGAACTGCCGTATGCAAACGACAAGGCATCATTTGTTATCGTCCTCCCATACAAACAAGACGGGTTGACGATTCTCCTGAACGAATTAAACGTTGTCCCACACGTACTCAGTTCAGAGATGGGCAAAATGAAAAAGACAAAAATGAATATTACAATGCCCAAATTCAAATTACAAACGGATTTAGACCTCAAGAATCTGTATCAAAAGGTATGTTATTTTCACAATAAGCCAGTAAAACGCTAGCTGTAAAAGTTCTATTGCCATATTCAATTGTGTTCACAACGACCGGTAGAGTTAGGTAGGACTTTAAAGCCCCTGGTATTGAGTTCGCTTCCCATGCAGAACGAACGTTTGTGTGTATGGAAAATGTCTGTTCTGTGTATGGTTGTAAATATCTACATAAGAACCTGTGAATTTAAAAATAGTATATCAACTATCTGATAAGCATAGTTCCTACAGGCTCTGTTTAGTTTGAAATCAGTTTGGCCGTGTATAATTAATGTCTCAGGTTTTTTTATATAGGTACCTAATATGTGTTCTTTAACACAAATTTTAATTAAAATAATTTTATTTTTAGATAGGTGTGCGTGCTATTTTTGGCGGTCACAAGGCTCTTCCTGATATAGTGGAGAAAACTTCATTAGAAGTATCAAGGGGTGTTCAAAAAGCTATTATAGAAGTGACAGAGCTGGGTACGGAAGCGGCAGCGGCTTCTAGTAAGTACATATAACATAATATAATACTAATAAAGTAAAAATATAGGTAATAATACTGTAGGTATAACTGACCCGACAAACGTTGTTTTGCCTTAAGAATGAAATGTCAAAGTGACGCGACACTTCATGTAGACTAAGCCCTCATTCGCATGGGAGTTTTTTTTCCGGACGGTAAAAAATGCTGATTTACTACATATCCTATTACGTTTTAAATACATACTTATATAGATATTTACATCCAGACAACAAATAGACAAATTCAATTCATGCATGCAAATGTTTGTTCTGGGAAGGATTCGCACCCACGACAGGCGGTCTGAAAGTCAGGGTCATTAACCCCAAAGCCAAGTTGTCAAAATAGAGTGTTAAGTACATATGTGACAGCCCGGTTGGCTTTGTGGTTAGTGACCCTGACTTTCAAGCCGCGGGTCGTGGGTTCGATTCCCACCCAGGACAAACATTTGTATGCATGAATATGTCTGTTTGTCCTGTGTCTGGATGTAAATATCTATATAAGTATGTATTTAAAAGTAGTATATGTAGTATATCAGCTATCTGGTTACCATAACACAAGCTCACTTTGATGCTTAATTTGGAATCAGATTGGCCGTGTGTGAAAAATGTCCCAGGATATTATTATTTATTTATTTATATGGATATTATATAAATGATTGGACACTTATACCATAATTAAAATAATATTTCAGCATATTCCCTTCAACCAGTGTATTATGAAAAGATCAAGCATGTTGTCGTTGACCATCCATTCCTATTTATCGTCAAAGCGAAGCATCAACAGTTATTTGTGGGCATTTTAAATTTTCCCTAATGTTTATGTAAGCATTACAAGATGTATTAGCTCTAACCTTTAACCCGAGTAGTTCCCGTACTCGTAGGAATATGGGGATAAAATTAGCCTATGATACAAAAAACGTGGCTTTATATTGATGAAAGAATTTTCAAAATTGGTCCAGTAGATACAGAGATTTACAACCTCACATATTGTACCTCTTTATATTAATATCTAGATACATTAATGTATGGATTTACCGACTTACAAAGAGGAAGAAAAGGTTCTCAATTCGGCTTTTTTTTTAAGTTTTAAATAGTAAAATTTTATCGATAAATATAATGAATGGTCAACTTAGTAATATATGCTGTTCTTTATATAATACCTTTGCTATTTTTCCCTATCTCTGATCTAAAGATGCTGATATTTTATATATGTGACAATGCATTGTACAGTAGTTTTAAAGAAAGAAAAAGTTTCAGCCTAAAATAGTGATAGAAAATACAATGACTAAATAAAGAATAAATTAATTCTAGTATTACCAAAGTAAGTATGCCAATGGTTATTATTAATTTTTCGACACATTTATTGTTTCAGCGTCGGTTATAAAACCTGTGGCTTTTGTAGAAACAAAGCACATTCTAGTTGATCATCCATTTCTATTTATCGTCAAGATGAAGTATCAACAATTATTTGTGGGAATTTTAAACGACCCTATTAAAGTAAGCCTAATTATTTATTATAAATTAACCTTAAAAATATAATTGTCTAATAATAACATTCAATTTATTGGTCCTTCTATTTTAAAGCCTGGCAAAATAAATGAAAATAATGTGATTTTTTTTTATATTTTGTAGATTTTTGTTATATTAATTACATAATGATAACCTTTGACATGCTTACCGATATAATTTATAACGATTTCAATTATTTTGACCAGGTTTATTTAATTTATTATATTACTTACAAGTACCTACATACCATCAAATTAATTTATATGTACAATGTACCTATTAAAAGAAGTAGGTAATATGAAGTACTTAAAGATTTATTTGTAATTAACTTATCTACTAAGTCAAATGAATAATTTTAAATACCCAAAAATCTATATTTACTTTAATATTAATACTTTATTTATAAAAATAAGATCAGCAGGTAGCGTGAAAACTATTCGTTATTTTTAAATAAACGCCCCAGATAGAGTAGTAATCAATGTTAATATAGGTACCTACTTAGTGTTGCACCATTTTAATAAATGTTTTTTTTCAGTTCTAGGCTTGACTAAGTTGTCGGCAGAAAGAATCACAACAGTAATCGTCGATCACCCATTTATGTTTTACATTAAACTTAAATCGGAACAACTATTCGCTGGCATTTATACTGCAAACGATTAGTGAAAATAAATATAAGTTAAATGACTTTACTAGTTTTATTTCCGTCCCGTAATACGTAAGAAGTTCGAACTTTGAAAGTAATAAAGTGTCTAGTTAAAAAGTTTCGGGCATGCGCAGTTCAACGTTAAGGGATGAAAACGAAGTTTGAACCACCGCGATTCAGTTGTATGCCAAACATTGTCGCGTTCGCACCTATTCTAACTTCACGCTGTGGTCGCAAACTTTTACGATAACTCCTGGAAAATATTATGCTAAAATGACTTAATGTTATAATCAAATAATTTATGTACGCAGTGAAAAACAAAGTGTTTTTAAATGGTGTAAATGACTTCATAAATTATATTTCAAAGCAGTTATGGAACATAATGATTGCGAAAGATCTGTTGGTGTTTTTTTAAATAATTTGCAAAAACATAAGTTTATAAATGGATGTGAATTTTTGGATCTTCTTCATTATACACATTATATTGGCGTTTTATGTGAATGGACAGAATTCTGCGAAAAGTAAGTATTATATTGTGAAGACTTAGTTTTAAACCTGCATCTACTTTATAAGTACTTAGTTAATAATCTAAATCAAATAACGTTTAATCTCTAACCAACAACCAATTAATTGTTAATAAATATTAAGAACATTAATTAGTTAATGTTTCAAATCACTCAGTATTTTAAGGTAAGTAAAGTAATAGTAGATAAATAATAAAATAAAATGATGCATCATTAATATTGTAGAAACGCATCGTACAGGTGACATCGAAAATATTGAGTCAAGCAAGAAACCTTTAGACTACACCAATCATCAGACCCAAGTGAAAGACTACTTCCTACCACCAGTCTTCACCAACGAGGATCACGAAGAAGACGATGACGATGAAACCTATTTAGATTACGATTATGATAACAAAGAAATCAACTACAAAGATTCACCCGAAACAGCAGCAAAAAGTAATGTAAATCAGGATGTGTTGACAGATGATAAAATCCCCTTGCACACAGCAAAAGATAATTTGCCAGTGTTTCTTTTGGAGCCCGAAAATACGTATGTTGTTAAAAATAAACCGGCCATTCTGAAATGTCGGGCTGCTAATGCCTTAGAAGTAAGTATGATACTTTATTTATTTACCAATGTATAGATCTGTTTCTAATAAGAATATGTATCAAAAATTTTGTAGCATAAGTGCTGTACTTTAAAATCCAAATAATTGCTCACTCACATTATCAAAGTCAGAACAATTAGTATCTTATTCAAATTTAAAAAAATAAAATTTTAAGGTGTTTTTTAAATGCAACGGAGTCAAAACCCAAGCGACGAACTTCGAGTTTGTCGACCCTCAAACAGGCGTTAGAATAATCGAAGGTGAATATAAAGTGACCAGGGAACAAGTCGATGAGTATTTCGGTAGTGATAAATACCAATGCTCCTGCTTTGCTTGGACAAGCCGTGGGAAAATTAAGAGCCAACCGGCTACCATTGAACTTGCTTGTAAGTTTTATTTCGTGTTTATAAAAGCCAATATTTAATTCACGTAGATATTAGTAAGCCCGAGAAAAAATTACAAATGAAAAAATCTATTTATTCATCTTGATATTAAACAAAAATTGTTAAATCAAATTATGAAGGTCGTCCCATCATAAGCAAACCTAAACACCTAAAATGCCTTTGTTTAGTATCCCATGTAAAAATATGACCAATGAGATTATCTATGGGAAATTGTAACATAGGTTTCTGCTATAACATGTTATGCCCTCTGTAGATATAAAGAAGCACTTCTCAGTGGCACCATCATCACAACTAGTGAAACAATATACTCCAGTATCATTGCGGTGCGAGCCTCCGCCGGCCGCGCCGTTCGCACAACTATACTGGCTAAAGAATGGCGCCCCAGTTGTTGTTGACGACAATGTGCAAATATCTAAGGAGGGAGACCTGCTCATTAAGCAGGCTACGCTTATGGTAAGTTGTCTTGTTGGGGCAATTGTGGTGTGGCTGTTACAGCTTTCGAAGCCAAGAATGTTAAAAAAATATTGGACTATAGATAGAGTGATAAAATATGTAATGATAAACGTTGATAAGTATGAAAAAAGTACACATGCCTAGAAGTAACAATGCTATATATTATTCCTTAAAGAAGCTAAGGACTCAAAATACACGACATGGGTCGGATTAAAAAAATTGCTAGCTTTAATTATGGATGTAATTTTATGTTGATATGCTTTCACAAGTTCTTATAAATCATTAGTAATGTCATCAAAATGAAATCAAGTCTATTGCTAGAATAAAGATGTTTTATAAGTCCACGTCAATCAAAGTCTCTATAAATAAATACATTCGTATAAAGATTCCATCAAATCCACAGTTTCATTAAACAGAAAAAAAGTTCTAGAATTGAATTCTAGAACGGTTCAAATATTACCATACATATCGGGGCCTAAACTTGTTTCATATACGCGAAAGAGTGGAGCAAAATAAGAATATTCACACACGTAGAATGGAATTCTATTGAAACACAATTTTCAGGATATGGCGAACTACACATGTGTCGCTGAGAATTTAGCAGGGAAACGAATATCTGAACCGGCGCTGCTAACAGTTTTCGGTGGGTGAAATTCCGTCACATATTTTTTGGCTTTGTTGTTTACTGCGTGAAACTTTATAATCTCATCCCTCACATAGCCAACATAATGTTTCTTTAGTTGTTTGAAATGTTGTTAGTCCAGAAAATATGACAAAACGGATGGGTAGATTTACAAATTGTCTTCTGCCCATATGGTTATGGTTTTGGTTTTGGTATATTCGATTTTGACATAAGTCTTGATGATTCAGTTCCAGTTAATTTTGTTTTCCCAAATTATGATCAAAATATTATCCCCTGTAAATACATCTAAGCTTAGTTTCCACCGCAAAAATGAATCTCGACCATAGATTTAAAATCACAAAATAATCATTTACCCCAAATTCTTTCCAAATTAAGTCAATGGAGGTTGGAGTACTTGGACGTCATGGACAGATTGTTACTGCGAGGAACATTCCAGAGAGATCCGCACTGGAAGAAGGCGGGAGAGGTCCTGTACTGCACCAAGACCTCTTAACGGAGGCCAACCGTGCGTTGGGCCTAATGTGCAGAGGACGCAAGACTGTATGGACTGTGACTTAGGTAAGTTTAACTTGAGATTGACTTCGTCGTTGTCAGCCTAAATAGTCGACTGTTAGATGTAGGCCTCCCCTAATTCGCGCCTATCCCGGTCTTCCGCTCTCCTCAACCAGGCCTTCCCGGCAACCATTCGCAGGTCGTCGGACCACCGGCCTGGCTTAGTTAGCTTAGTGTTGCTCAAAAAGCTAGTTTCGATATTAAATTGTTTTTGAAAGCTCCATGCAGGCTTACGTATAGTCAAAGACCTTATTTTAAGCCCTCAGGATCTTTGAAATAAGAAAGCAGTAATATTTTATTCAATTACCTTATTATTAGGGAAATAATACGTTACTTCCCAATCACAATGTGACTACGGATATCCTTAAAGAGTAGATATTGATTTGTTTGAAATGATGGTGTATAATTTGTTCCAGATATTTATGTGGATGGCTTAGATGAGTTGGCCGATGAATCATCTGATATAATGTTAGGTGAGTCACAATATTTGTAGTTTAAGATTATATTTATGCTACAGACCATTTATTACATGCAATTACTGTTTACATTTTTTGTTGTTCATCTGTCGCATTATAACGAACTAAGAGCTTAAATAAGCGCTTGGAGTCGCGAGATTTTACAAGATGCTTTTGAAAATATGTTGTTTTGACGTGACAACGTCTTATAAATTGGTTTGCCGGGTGACACTTCAAGAAACTGCGTTACGCTCCGCTCACGTAACGTGACGTTATGTTTTAAATTGTTACTATTATTTCATCCTTCTTCCTACTATACGAATGAATATTCACATTAAAATTATTTTACCACTCAAAGTCGTTGTCACGTAAAACTTTCGCCCGTATACCGACTTTACAGGCAACCAATTTTTTATTATAATACGTTTATTCTAAAACTTCAATGCATTGCAAATAAGACTTTATTTATAAAGATATAGCGTCCAGTATTGTAGTCCAAGATATTTCCAGGTCGTTGGTCCCAATGGTCTGAATGGTCTAGATGTGACTCCGACTGCCTTCACTCGAGGAGGCGTCGATGCCTTTCAAGCGCCGCATGTCTTGGAAAGGATTATCAAATAGCACAGTGTCCATTATGCGTTAGGACATCGAAATCTGAAATTATACATGATGGTTAGTACCTAACTTATTAGTAATAAAATTAATTATAGGAAAAAAAATATGCTGTTATTATTATTATTTTATTTTATTGACATTGGTAATTAAAATATTTGCAAATTTTCTATTTAAGCAGACGTTTTGCATTTGGTGAATATTACGTTGAAAGATTTAATTACATATTAAACAGACTGATAGACATAGAAGATAAATAAAAAACATGTTAGTTTAGTTTTCATTTAAATTTTTTAATCTGTTTTAAAACTTTTATCATCAACAATTTATTTTTCCCTAAATGAATAGCCATAATTATGTACTCACAGACATCATTTCTATATCACATTGTTTTATTCCAGGATCATCGTATTGGCCACTTTTGATAGCATTGTCTATTGCTTTCCTAATATTTATCGTTGTAATTATATTGGGTATAAAATATATGAAGTTTAAATTGTCAGAAAGTTCACCTTATGTGAAACCGCCTTCAGGTAAGAAATTACCAACACTTACATTACCTAATATGCATTATTTTTGCTGAAATTATATGTGCTTTTGATTTATTCTCAGGTACTAATTATTTAGGGAGTGTAATAAAAAGGACGTTGACTAACCAGCCAGATTTAACGATACACGAAGAGTTTCAGACCATAGACTCTAGAAGGACGCATAGACACATGAGTACATCTACAAATACGCGACACGAACATTTGTATGAAGTACCGCAGTTAGCAAATAGGTAGAAAATGTTCTATTTTATTGAAATTATCTTAATAAGAATACTATTAGGTCATGTTTTATTAAAAAAAAGACTACATTTAAATTTACATCAAATCACTGGATAAATAGAATACCTAATATCTTTAATTTAATGATTATGTATTGTTGTATTTTCTCTATAAAAAATACTACTAATAAAGCATTATCATATCCAAGGTGATGTCAGTGATTCTATAAAAAAAACATTATTACTTTGAAATATATTTTTTCTTATTTAATTTAGCGGATATTTATTTTACACTGGCTTTCGGTGAAGGAAAACATCGTGAGAAAACCTGCATGCCCGAGATGTCACAATTAAAGGCATGTGTAGTCTGTCAATCCGCACTAGGTCCGCGTGGTGGACTGTGGGCTATAACCTTGATGTTAGGGGAGGCTCGAGCTCCTCGGTGGAGACGTATATGAGCTGTTGATGATGATGATATTTAATATTTAAACTTGTTTCAGTTACATGTCACCAATAGACCACGAGGTAAGAACTGAACGTATAGGCAGCGACAGGAATTACGCTTGCAAGGACAGTGTCGAGTCAGAGCGATCTGATTCCAGCTGCTTTTTGAGCTGTGAGTTCCAATGTGCACCTTACACTGCTGATAATATGGCTTAGAATGCTTCCATTAGTGACTATATGATATTTTTTTTAAACTCTGTTTTTAAATTTTCTAATTTTGCTTTAGTATATTAGTTATATGAAATTTATTAAATATGTTACAGTATATAATAATGCCTTAAATAATTGTTAAAACTCTTTTAAATTTCATTTAAAGTTGTTTTAATTTCACTAATTTAGTTGCACGTTATTGTATTAAGTGAGACTATGTTAGTCGTATTAAAGAGATATTTTCCTTACCTACAGCCGGCTCGTCATATGGCAACGAAAGTGTAGAAATGTCACCTTCATTAAAAAACAACGCGTCTGTCGATTCCAAATATCTGAATCCACATTTGGAGACTGCGACATCAAAAATTGTAACAAGCGACGGAAACTGGTTGAATCTGGATAAATGCGGTGTTAGCTTGTTTGTACCAGACGGAGTAGTTGATAAAGGGGAGGAACTATTCTCGCTGGAGGTAGCAGACGAAGACTGGAATAAACCAGTTTTACAGGAAGGTGAGGGAAACTATCTATACTGTATTCCCAATAGGTATCGTGACCCAGTTTTTAAATATAACAATAGGTGCAGCGGCGCTCTAAATGTCATTTCGCTACCTTATATATTTTTGCCGAAGCTATTTCAGGAAATATTGAACGTTGAATCTTTCTATTTTGTAACTCGGTTCTGAATTTTGGTTCAGATTGTATCTTCCTTTTGAAAGCAGAAACTAAAATACCATTCTTCCATCGGCACAAATCACTTCTTATTCACACAAGTTTTTCCTCATACCAAACTTAGCCAATAAGTAACAGAATAAACCAAAATCTGTCTACTTACAGTATAATCTTAACAAAGCTTTGTTAAGCGGCTTTTTTTCGGAGTAACGTAACAACTTTGTACAATAAACCCTTCTAAAACACCTGTAGCAAATAACCCCAAGTTACTTGTGTTAATATTAAACGTGTATATTGTTAGTCGGGCTTCGTCTGCCTGAAATAGGATTAACAGAGTGCGGTGTAGTCGCGACCTAAATCTCAAATGTCGGGCCAAGTTTTGACCTGGGACCTTCTTGTTGGGTAACGAACTATATTCGTTGGCGTTCCATTTTGTTTGTATTTATAATATACAAGCCATTGTGACGCGGTCGCACTGGTGTTACACGGGATTTTTCTGAGAATTTTGTGTTTTAATAATTGGATAGGTTTTATTTCAAAATTTGATTAGAAGCCAAATATACATATTTTTGATTACCTACCTTTATAAGTAGGTAACAGAATTTTTCGAGATTTTCCTTTCCTTTAGTTTTGTTCCTATCATGATTACATTTACCTTATTTTAAAACTTGCTTATTCTACAGGTGAAACACAACTCAGTCCAGTCATAAGATGCGGTCCGAAAAATTACCACTTCCGTAAAGGTGTGGTCCTCTCATTCCCACATTGTGCATCGTTGAAGAACACCAGCTGGCTATTATCCATACTCCAGAAGCCTGAAGACATCAACTCGAGAGAATGGAGAAAAGTTTTGACATTAGGCCAAGAAACCCCTGGAACACCCATATTCGTTCAAGTCGATCCATCCAAAGTTTACCTCGTGTGCGAATTTCTAAGTGACTTTGTTCTCGTCGGGCGGAGTTTTAGTGGTCTAGATGCTAAGATGCTTAAAATTGCTGTTTTTATATCTAAAAAAATGGACGACAGTTACTATACTCTCAAAATACATACCTTTAACGATTCTCCGTTCGCTTTCTATGAATGCGTTGAAAACGAAAGGAGGTGCGGTGGTTCTTTACTCTGTGACCCAAAGACAATTCACTTCCAAGAGAGTTGTTCTGACTTGTGCTTCAATATAAGAGACGTGGGAGCGGGATGGAAGATACAATCCGGTGGAAAATATCAAGAGTTACAATATTCCCAAGTTTGGAACATGACAGTCAGATCACTGCATTGTATTTTCGTACTCCAGCAAACCGATTCTATAAATTGTCTCGAACTCAATATGTCTGTTTATCAAAAGCAGAAACAGGCCAACTCTGTCAATTTCAATCTTAAGACTAACGATTTGAATTCAAATTATAGTTGCAAACGTTTTAGTTGTTCGAGCGTAGACACTGTTAATATATTAGAGAATCCGTTTAATTACTCGTCTCTCACTAAAAAGGATGGTAGATATGACTTTGTTTACAAGAATAGTTGTAGGAGTAATTTCAGTGTGGACAATAACTATAGAACGAATACGTTGACGAAATCTGATCGAGTGATATTGTGTAAGCTGTTGGACTCTCAGAGTGTTAAAGGCAACGATTGGAGGTTGCTCGCGGAAAAGTTGAAGATTTCCTCGTATTACTATTATTTTTCAAACACTTGCTCTCCTACTGAGAACATATTGAATCTTTGGTTGTGTAGGAACAATGACTCTAGTATGTTGGTTAATCTATCTCGAATATTCAGAGAGATGGGAAGGCTGGATTGTGCTACGGTCGTGGAGAGGCGCTGCTTTCCAAACTAAATGAAAATGTTTGAAATTATAATAATAACTTGCTATCCATAGTTGCGCATAGTTTGATTTTGTCTTAGTTTTTCTAGTCAATAAATAAAGAAGAACAAGATTATCTTTAACGGAGTTTTTAGATACCTAAAACCGCTGATGAGTAATTTAAGTAGTTCGTCAAAACAATCATTAACAATAAACGATCTAAAAATGGGAAGCAACTCAAAAGTTTCAAAATATCAGTTTTTAATATTAATTCTAACATGTCATAGCTATTAGTTTTACCAAACAATTCTGAGATGTAGACTGATTTAACACACATTGCAAGTTTTAGTACATTAGTTTCACGTTGAGATAAGCTAAAAATGATTAAAATAGAAGTGCTTAAAAATAAAAAGTATGTTTAAAAAACATTATTAGTTGTACCTATATAAATTTATGAACCAAATAGATGCTGTATTGTACTGTTAATTTAAGGAAATAATATTAGATATATAAGGTAGTGATTTGAATTTTTTGAATTAAAGTATCTTGAATATTTTATGATGCATTTTTTATTCCCATTTATACCTCATTCCTAGGATACAAAAGTTAATCTTAAAAAACAATTTAGAGACTATAAGCTTATGTCGTTTCAGAACAGGCATAATAGTATATAAAGTGTGGCACTCAAGGTAGAAGTAGGAATTAGAAAAGGTAGTACAAAAAGACGGTACACAGTAGTATCAATATTTTCAAAACGAATCGATGAAACAGAAGGTCACACGTGTATTCCTGTGATGATACTGCCACTAAATAATTTGTAACATCCAGTATTAGGATACTGTAACATTCCACGTACCATGACCCAGATACTACGTATTCAAGTATTAAAGCTAGGGTTGCTCCGGCGGCGGACGATTGCATTGTTTAATAATTGAGAACGCGTTCCGACGTTACTTCGTATAAATCTGTGGTGTAAGTCATAAGAAACAGTTTACCGCGAGATATTGTTAATTGTCAATTGGATTGTAAATTCCTTAATCCCCTAGTTAAGGAGGCTCGTGCCGTTGCAGTTGGGACATATATGAGCTGATAATGATTAAAAAAAGATCTACAGTGCTAGGTGGTAAGTACACAAAGCCTAGGAGGAAAATTTACTTTAACTTTTTCTCAATATGATGTGGAAGATACCCGAAACTGGTAAAAGCACATACAGGAAAGCCTGAAGCCTGAAAGCTTTTGAAAGTGTTACTAATAAGAAAACACCTGAAGACCTTTTTGAAGTATATAAATTATTTACATTAAATTGAATACAACTGTCAAAATATCGGCTATTGTATTTATTATACGTTAATGTAAGGGACAGATATATTTCAAAAAATGTCTTCAAGAATTGAATCGCTTTAGCTTATAACTTGAGTCGCATCCCAAGTTTCGCCAGTTTCTTGGGCTCTATTAAAGAAACTCGTCATAAAGATGAAGGTGTTACGCGGAGCCCAGTTTAGGCTCTATTACTGAATTCACTTCGGACTACGGACTCAAATTGAAATTATTCATTCATGATTTATAAGAGTAACTTATAGTTTATTCAAATATGGTTGTTAATTCAACAAATGGACGGGTAGACTTGGTTAGCTATCCTGGCAGTTACGCCGCTGGTCGCAGTTTCGATTTTCACTCAGGACAAAGAAGTGTAAATAAATATGTCTGTTTATTTTGGGTATGTAATAAATAGTAGTATATCAGTTAACTAGTTACCGTAGGCTCGGATAAATTTCCGCCGGGGCTCTGGGACGGATCCTCCCCAACGTGGGGGGCCCAGGGAGGGCCTGCCGGCGCCTATACACCGGTGTGATACGCTCCATGGCGCTCTACGGAGCGCCGATATGGGCCGGGGCCCTGAGCGCCCGAAACCAGGCTGCGCTGCGACGTCCGCAGCGCGCCATGGCGCTCAGGGTGGTCCGAGCGTATCGCACCGTGTCGTGCGCCGGCGCGTGTGTGCTCGCCGGTACGCCGCCGTGGGACCTCGAAGCCGAGGTGCTCGCCGCGGTGTACTGGCGAGCGAAGGAGGCCGGGGGCCGTCCACATCCGCGGGAGATCGCGAGCTGGAGGGAGGACGCTCGCAGCGTTCTCCTCCGGAAGTGGACGGCCCGACTCGAGAACCCGGCTACGAGCCGGGATGTGGTGGACGCCGTTCGACCACTCCTGAAGGAGTGGCTCGAACGGGAGCACGGGGCTCTCACCTTCCACCTGACACAGGTGATCACCGGGCACGGTTGCTTCGGGCGATACCTGTGCCGGGTGGCGGGCAGAGAGCCCACGGAGACGTGCCACCACTGCGGGGCCGGCGTCTCGGACACGGCGGTACATACGCGCGAGGAGTGCCCCGCTTGGGCGACTCCTCGCACCGCCTTGTCCGCGACGGTCGGCGCAGACCTCTCGCTGCCGGCCCTCATCAGGGCCATGGTGGGCAGCGAGGAGGCCTGGGAGGCGGCCGCAACCTTCTGCGGCCAAGTCATGTCGCAGAAGGAGGCGGCGGAGCGGGTGAGAGAGGACGACGTCAACTCTCTCCCGCTTCGCCGCCGCAGGCGCGGTAGGCGGCGACAGGCCTTCGCGGGCCGGTTGCCGCCGTAACGCCGGGGACCGGGGCGGCGGATCGGGGGATCCGCCGCCCACGCCAACGGTCCCATGCCGGAGATGCCCATTTGTTCCATGGACATCTCCGGTGAAGTTGAGAGGGGGGCGGGACTCGCATGCGTTTTCGCATCGTGAGTCCCGCCCCCCCGAGACGGGCTCGGCCTCCAGCAGTATTTTTGGGAGGCCGAGCAGCGCCGGCGGGGCATGCGGTTGTAAGGCTTACGCGTGTCCCGCAGCCCCGCCACACGGCGCCGAGGCGTCAATGGAACCCCAGGGGTTTAGTGGGTAGGCACCGGTACCTTCTGTGCCGGTGAGTCTCCACATAACCTGGCGGCTCCCCCCGGAGCTGCCGGGTATCCTATGAGGATTCCCCTGGGAAATAAAAAAAAAAAAAAAAAAAAAAAAAAAAAAAAAGGCTCGGATAAATTTGGAAGCAAACTGACCAAATGTAAATAATATTCCAAGGACTTTTGTATCAACATTTTAAGTCTAAGACTTAAAAATCTAAGGCAGTTGAAAAATAAATATTAAATTTTATTTTTGTAGATCTGTGTAGCCAAGTAGTTGATACCTTTATAATACATACTAGGCTACAGGAATATGAAATAGAGGGGGATATATCATTTTCAAGTATCCTTACAAAAAATCAGTAGCAGCTAATTAATTTACCGATTTATTTCTCTTTCAAGTTTCACCCTTTGCCGAAACACTTACTTCTGCTTTGCTATCAAAAAGTTAGTCATAAGTGAAAAGAAACAAAGTTTTAGAACTGCTCATAGCATACCTTTAGCTCCGTTTAAAAACCCTTTCCACTAAGGAATACAGTTACAAGGGCCCGCTCTAATTGGAGGGCACTTATTCTAAAGGCCCTTCAGTCTCCTGAGCACGGCAGCTGCGGCGCGAAAGGTCTGAGGTTTTTCCACTAATAGAGATAACACAGCTCAAAATTGCGTCGTATCTTGTAAATTATTTTCCGACAATTTCAACATGGTTCATTCAAAACAGGGTAGGTACCTATTGTTTGGAACGTGTTGGACTAAGAGTGTTTTTAATCAGGATTTTGGACTTAAATTTCTGTAATTAGAAAATTTGGCAACGTATTACATACCTATATCTTATTTATAACATAAACCGCGTAGCTCCCGTTCTCGTAGGAATAAAGGTATATAATATAGCCTCTGATACGCACAAATAACGTAGCTTTCTATTTCGCAGCCTATTCATAACAAACAAAAAAATAACAAATCATTCCTTATCATAATATTGGAATAAAAACACGAATACTTGTCACTCCGTAATTTTAAAGGGTAATAAATATCCAAGTTATTTTGAAAACAATGGTTGGACGATTTAACAATATTTACTTTACAACAAACAAATCTATCAGCAGCAAAAGCACTGTGCACTGTGCACAGAAAATAGCGTACGTAAACATAGATAGCACTCATAACTTACTATATATTTCTTTTGTAACTCGAGATCTCTCGCAGAACAAACAGCTAACAATGTACGACCGCACAAAGGATGTAACAAATTGTGCTTTTAACACTCGTTTCGCTCCACTAGTACTTACTCGTTTCCGAGACTCTGTTGATTTACACCGACTCATCAGGGTAGTGATGCGTGAACTATGTGATGTGATAGCATGTGATGCAGTAATGGGGTGACTAAGGTTGTGTGGGAGTTATGGTTATCGAAATTATGGTGAGGTATGAGGTAAGGTGGAGGTTTTGAGTGGTTTTCTTTTCTTGATTTAGGTATTGTTTTCATATATTTATGTAAATAATTAAGGGCTTTAAGTAGTGTTTAAAAATGCATTTATTTTTTACCATTTTTACTCATATAAAAAAACATTATGGCGTATTATTAATCGTTTGCTGAATAATCGAGTGTGATCATGACGATTTTCATAATTTTTATATTATTATCTATTATTACAACTGAAGCCTTTGTGTGCAATATATCGCAGATAAATATAAGATCTTTTTCTAACTGTAGATAGTATATACCTAGTCGTTTCAACATGTTGCGTATCTTATAAAACTCACTTTCAAAACCAGTCCTCGCCAGTTTCCCTTGCAAGACCTAACTTCCCGGCAGCCGATACAATACACTCGGTAGGTTGATCGTTATGCAAATACAACCCTTAACTTCCAGCTCCGTTCAGTTTAATCGCTCGAATTTCCACAAACTCCGCTAAGAAACTCCGAAAATCGAAGGGTGAATAAATTTAAAAACCTTTTAATGCCTAGTGGGTGTCGGGAACTTTATGTTTACGTCTCGGCCAGAACTTCGATATTTTTTCCTAATCTTAGTGAGTGCTCTTCGGGTTCAAGAATTTTTAATAAGTTTGTGAACTTTTTTTAAGGGGCTTCTTGATTTATTGAGTGGAGTTGAAAGGGTTATGTCTAAGTTTCAACCATCATTGCAACGTGTCAAAATATACTCGAGTACAAAACTGACGCAGTATCAAATTAAATTTCCAACTGAGTATTTAGGTATATTTTTGATAATGGTGCCAAACTATAGGATGGATGTACGCATCTTAACACGACATTGCACTTTCCATCCCCCTTGCTAACACTGATTGACATCGAGAGCTGTTTTGTTAAACCAGTCGAAATTTGGATGAACAGTTTGTTGATGTTCCGTAGAGCCTGTGTTGTCATCAGAAAATCGATTTACATGCGTCACGCCACAATTTCATTGTTAAGCGTAATACATATTTAATATGTCAAAGAGTTATTTGTTAAAGAAACTACTTATGGTAAACTTAGAGTTAAATGAAATCTATTCCGCAGTAGGTATTTACTTAATTAGCTCTAGGTATTAAGTAAATACCTAATTATCTTATTTATTTTAATACCTATATATAATTTCGTGCACCACCAAAACACTGAATGTAATTAATTTCTTGCAATAAATAGCACTTAATCGAAACCTCAAGGTGCAAGAGCTATTAAAAGTATAGAAATCATACCAGTACATGTAGGTAGCTCTCAAATCGTAGTTCTCCAATACAAAGCGCCGAGAATCCCTCCGTTGCCAATCCCTCTGCGGAAGGATGTCCCTCACGTCACGGAGACAGGAGGGAGACAAAGAGATTGTGTGACAGGGACGTGTGCACTTCCGCGGAACACGAAGCTTGAAGCCACTTTGTGCACTGACGAATGATGAAAAAGAATGAAAGAATTGTATAGCCGAAAACTTTTCGTGGTCCTTTGTTCTGTTTCTAATTACTAACAGAACATTCAGGGCATTTTTGTGCGTGAAATTTATTTTTGTCGGGATTATTAATTGATTGATAGGTGATGTTGTTATTGATTGAGTCTTTCTATAATTTTCCTTGTCATTTCCTTATCTTATGTAATACAGTTAGTTTAACATTGCTTAGGGTTACATTGCTTAGTCACTGTAAATTTCCCTATGTCCCCCGATATATAGGCAAAAACCAAGTGTTTTTTTCAAAACTCTGAAACTGTATTATAAAATCACTATCAGCATATAAGCTGTTGCAGAAAGCTGTTATTATTTCCTTTATTAACTTTACAACACCTATAGATAAAACACAAATACGAAAAATACCTGCTACATTTTTCAACAAAACTTATTCTCTCATCTGTTATCTTGCAGTCTACACTTTAAGTCTTTAATCCGGACTTGATGAGACATTGTCTGAGATCATTTCGACATAGGTAGGTAGCTACTCCAGACATATGAGGACGTCTAAAGACCCAGGATAACGCACCACATACAGTTAAATGCAGTTTAATGAGCCATTCATTGCGAACTGCCTGACTGGTTGGCAATCAAACCGTAGATTCACTCGTTGATAATGTTTTATATGGTTCGCAATTTCTGTTAATGTTTCACGGAGGTAAAGTTCAGATTTCTAATAAAGATCTAACAAACCTAATTGTTATTTGTTATTAACCTTATGTAATTATATATTTATATTTAAGTAGCTGTAATGATCCCAACATCCAAATCTAATATATAAAATTCTCGTGTCACAGTTTTCGTTGCCATACTCCTCCGAAACGGCTTGACCGATTTTTATGAAATTTTATATGCATATTCAGTAGGTCTGAGAATCGGCTAACATCTATTTTTCAAAGCCCTAAGTCATTACGGGAACGGGAACTACGCGGGTGAAACCGCGGGGCGGCAGCTAGTAAGTTCATTTATTTGTAAACAGTTTAGAATGTATGTATAAAACTATCCATATACAAATTTGTCTACTTTATTTCAAATTAATAAATGATTGTTAGTACTCATAAAATAACTAGTGTTCTGTAAATATAAACTAGTTTCAGCTTTCTCCTAGCCGATGTACTCAGACATGAGCTTAACTTCGGCGAAATCCAAATGTTTCAGTTAGACTATCAAAGTATTTTAGTACATTTTTATACAACACAACTCAGTTTTATGCCGTAACTATTTTAGGGTAGAGGCAGTTATTTTTCACGCGTTTCAACAGATACGTATAATTTCCATAACTTCACGGGCTGGTTTTCCCCCGATCCTTCCACCACATAAAACCTTCAACGATAAATGATAATTATTATATTGTTCAAGTATTTCGATGTAGCTGAATAAAATATAGGCATTGTCATAAGTTTGGTTTAAGATATGAGCTGATTGAAATGCTAACTATACTTTCAACTCCCAAAGTTTTGTTAATTCAGTCTCAACTTATAGACTTACCAGTGGCTCCCGCAGTTTTACCCGCGTACCCGGGAGATCTTCCATTTTTCCGGGATAAAAAGGAGCCTATGTCTTTTTCCAGGTCTAGAATATCTGTGTACCAAATTTCATTTAAATCGGTTCAGTAGTTTTAGCGTGAAAGCGAGACAGACAGAGTTACTTTCGCATTTATAATACGTATATATTAGTTACTAGCTACCTCCGCGCAGTTTTACCCGCGTAGTTCCCGTTCCCGTGGAAATACAGGAATAAAATATAGCCTATGTTACTCAGTGATAATGTATCTTTCTAATGAAAAAAGAATTATTAAAATCGATCTGTAAAAAAATACAAATCTTTCCTCTTTTTAATAGTATTAGTGTAGATAGGATTAGGTCTGATCTAATCTAGCTATGATCCTATAACTTGTACCGCCCCACAGCCAAGTGTCCCCGCGCTTCAATGAGCACAGCAGACAGGGGCAAGGGGGAATATTTCAAGGGGAGCCCGGGCGAATTTGGACACTTTAATGCGAGTTTTGATGTTTTATGTTAATACCGATTCGGCAACTTTGTTCAATAGTCATTGAATCGGCGCGATCGTTGCTAACTTCGGCTTCGTCCAGACACAGCGCGATAACAAATTAATTTCCAATATTAATGAGCGGACAGAATTGTTGGTGTAGTTGTTTTACTAACGATGTGAGAATGTAGGAAAATATAGTAAAGTCTTTATCTGCTTGAAATATCATTTATTTCCAACAGAATTTATTTAAAAAAATATATGAGCTAAGCATATTTTGCCGACGCGCGACGTGGTGGACAAATATATTAATAAAAACGTTAATAATAAAAAGTTTCAACATTATAAAAACACACTAATGTTATATGTCATATGCTTATTTTTATAATAGTAGCTATAGGTAGTTGTATAGGATATATTTCGTAAACAAACATTGCCATGCAGCCTTATAGATCCTCACCCATATATGAATAAATAAGTTAATAAAAACATTTTCTAAACCAATAATAAAAGGTATTTATTGTAATATTTCTCTAAGAATCCAATGTTTTGGTATGCTATAAATATTTATTACAATAAAAATGGTCATCCAACAGGTAATGTTACGCATCTTTGAAAAATATTCCCGCATTTTTGAGGGTTAACATCAAACGTATAAAAATTTATTTGTGCTCATTTGAATTTCATCCCGTGTGACAGACAGGGTTCATACATAATAAACGGTTCTTTAGTCTATGCATCGCCATGTTTTATAAGGAACTAAACTCTTGGAAGCCACATGATAAAATATATAGTTTAAAAAGTCTTAAGGTCTTCTAAAGTGTCTAGAAATTAATATGCAATCCTGTTAAAATGTAGGTACCTACCTAAAAACAAAAAAAAGGTTGTGTTTTTATGAAAAAAAGAAACCTGCAGTGTTTTCACCTCATTATACAGGGGTGTAATAAAATAATTCTTTTCATTTCCTTAAAAAAATAATAGCATTGAATACCTAAATTAAACTATGCAGGGAGCATTACCTACTCGTACAGACAGAGAATAATATAATATTAATTTAGGCGAGCGTTCGTCTTGTGTCTTATTAAACGCGTATATGCTTTCATTTCATCCCGCACAGCCGGTGTACCGCCCACGCTTTTAGTCCGGACTCCCGGGGTTAGGCGGGGTTCCATTCTAATAAATCCCGGGGTGTGGAAAAACCTCCGGGATTGCAACGCGATGCGGCGACGAAGTGGCGACAACACGCTCTTATGCAAAATCGATTCCGTGCAAGATTACGTATGAAATGAACAGCTAAATATTCCAATTTTGTATTTCAATCTTCGAGGATTTTTATTGAAAATAACTGCTTGATTTTGTTCACAACAATTGTTAACTATAAGGTGGGTTGGGGAGATCCCAAGGTTGGTAAGGTTGGATTTTCAAATCCATTTAAAAACATTACCTATATTTTCTTCTTTCTAATGCAAGGTTGCCTTTATTTGTTTCTTTGCTTCCTTTTTCTAAAACGGAGTTTGATTCAATTTTCGACTAATACAAAGAGCGATGATTGAGCAAGGTATGTGTATATATTTTCTGGTAAGCTGATGCGGGTCGTCTATAGGTACTGTAACGGTATAGCCCTACCCAATATTTAATATTATTTAAAAATAAAATATTTCAGAGTATACAGCTCATTTTGCTCTACAAAGTACACAAGTGCCATTTATTATTGGCTTTGACATAAATGTTGATAATTTATTGACAACTTAAAACTATTCCTTTCAATCGTTCTTAGAAAGAACTTGAGAGTTTAACACTTGGAAACAAAGAATGCACTTCACATCTGTGATTACCTACGACTCGGCCATGGGAATGCACAAGACCCTTAAAGGGCTAATAAATTAGAAATACGAAACTTAAGGCGCCAGAGGTTTTTATGACAAACCGATTCCTGGAGGGATATGAACGGTGATGAGGAAGGGACAGACGAGCCTAGGCTCCCAAAGAGGACAGACCATCCTAGACTGCCAAAGAGGACGGACGGTTTTAGACTAGCGAAGGGCACGGACTAGGCTAGGCCAGCTAAGTGTTAGGATGTATTAAAAGAGAGTTAATAACTGTAGCGCTACACGTAGGCAGTATCGATACTAAGTAGGGTAAGCTATAACAGTGAAGTAAGTGAATTTGAAGTATATATTATACATGGGGAACTCGGTGAGTGTTTATCTATATATATATTATATATTTATTACCATTTATATTTATACTCAAGCTGATGGAATATTATCTATACTAAACTATCACAAATATGACTAAATATGTTTTATATGGTCCCATTAGTGACATTTATATGACAATGACTGACATTGACTCCATGACAGAGAAGGTGGTTATATGCTGAAACTTAAATATAATTAACATATTTTATTATTGCTTGCCGTTGTGACTGTGGTTCAATGCTGAATGTTAGGCACACACTTCGGTGTTGTGGTTGTGGCAAACGTAGTCGTAAAGGAGACCCGGGCAGGCAGGGCCCATATCAAGCAGAAAGCGTACAATCGACAATATGTGGTTAACACACACTCTTCGACACCACATCATACTATATATCTACAAAATATACGCAAAATATGTCTAATGCTGATATGGTAATAGGAGAGCCACCGTCTGCGATACGTCTACCCCGAGGTAATGGTATTGAACTCACATGATCATAGTTGCATTACGAAACACCTGCGTTGGTTTAGTTCGGCCTTATATCCTGCCTTATATCGACACGTAACTTTGTGCGTACAGATGAATTCACGACTCATCTATAAGTATTGGGTGCGTGTGTGTATAGAGTGGCATTGGGGTTTGAATTGGGGCAACGTTTCCAGTGGTGTCCTGAGTATGTGCGCAGGTGCAGACGTGGTCTGAAGGCCGGCGGGCCCGGGCCCGTGCTGTGCGCAGCACGTGTGCATGTCTGAAGGCCTTCAGGGTATTAGTTTATTAAATATACATTGATTTAGTCATATTAACCACCTTAGTTAGGCTCGGGTTGCTTATACTCCTCTTTAACATTTATCTAATTGAATATTGTAATCTACATAACATTTGATTGACTGTTGGTGGAAGAGTGTCCAGTCTGGGTCGGGCTCTACAGGGAAGCGCGGATATCGCCGTGGGGCGCCTCCTCCCCGCCTCACGGGGCCAACACCCTCTTATCATTATATTTAAATTCTAATTTTAGACAAATATTTCATAGTTTAATATTTTAATCAGCTTGGGGTTGTAGCGGGGGGTTACAGAGTGGTGGCCGTGACCAGGATTCTCGTCATGAAATGTACTTACGATAGTAAGTACAACGAGAATCAAATTACTGTTGGGTTATAAACATAAAATAATCGAGATCACTTATTTATAGTTTAGTCATTCAAGTAAAATACAACGTAGCTATTTTAAAAATACAATGACGATTACTGGCCTAGATAAAAAAAAAAAAAGAAATAAGAAAAAAAACAGTATGTTTAGGAATTGTACCCGTAGGAACGTTTAACAGTCACACTTAACTTTTGAATAACTACATAATTCTATTGTTTTGTGCATCGATATTGCCCTTTGTGTCTTCAAACAATTCCAGGATTGTACAATCTTCGCGAAGGAAAACATCTGGTTAGCACTGGTTCGACAGACACGTGTCACGCCTTAGCAACTACCTGCTCTTACACAATAGCGGTTTGGAGTATTTTGACGGTGACCGGGCAAAACATAAACCATACGAAGCTAAGTATTATGGTCATTAATTTATAGATGTTTAGCGTCAACTATTGTATCGATGTTTGTTTGTTTATAAAGTTATCAATTGGATAACACAACCGATTAATCAACCTTTAAGTGGGTAATAATAACTATAATTTCATTATGAACTGGATTACGACTATAAGTCTGAGGGGGGTAAATTCAAGATTGTGAATTAAAAAAAAAAATGTTTAGAAGTTTGAGTTTGTTTGATGTTAATATGTTGAGAAGAATATGTTTAGGAGGAGTTAACCGTGATTAACTTATACATGTACTTAAACAAGCGTGTGCGAACCATTTCAGGAACTACTGACCCGATCAAAACTAGAAAACACGTGATGAAATCCTGTCTCTTGGTGAGCGAGCAGAAACTACTGAACTGATCCAGCAAACCTAGTGGTATACTAGGGAGTCGTGATAAAGTCCGTGAACAAGTAAGCACTGAAAGCAGTGTGGTATGTACATTATGACTATATGCATGAATAGGTACGAGGATTTAAATTGATGTATAAAATTTAAAATCACAAAAGAGGAAACGTTAAAACGATTCATGATTTGTTATGATTGAGACGTATATGAAATATTCATCTCACTTTAAAATATTTATCTTTCAAACCAGTCCAATTTGACAATAATTGCTAAAGCATTGTTGTGAGTAGGTATATTGTCACTGCTGATAAGCAATAAGAATACTAAGCATATAGAGATTTGAAACTATTTTCTTTGAGTAACTCGTTACTTTAACAGGTATTGTCGGTTAAATTCTTCGGTACCTCAATGGTCAGAACATATATAATTCTAATTAAAAAGAGTTTAATGTAAAAAGACTTGTGTTCAAATGAAGAATCCCAATATGAATGATTTGATGGTGTGAGCTATATTTGATTGTAGAAAAGCATTTCAGATTAAAAGAAAGTTATACGTTTCAAGGATAATTTTCAGCTCAGTCATGTGCGTTCTATTGTTATCGCACAGGCGAGTCGCTATCGGATATAAGACCAATTTGGCAAACGTCTGTCGCACATTATTTAAAAAAAAAAAAAAAAAAAAAAAAAGAACCAAGTTAATTCTCAATAAAATTGTAATTATTATGCTACAACATCAGTCAGGCAGGTCAGCTCATGATGACGCTAGGTAGGCAATTACAATTACATGTATTCAGAGACTGCATTTTATTTTTCGCCATCTGGAGGCGCATTCTTAAAATATTGTTTGTATTGTATTGATTTATAATCATGGCGATATTATATAAAAAAAAAAAAATTATAATAATATAGGTACCATTTAAAAATGGTGCAATTGGTGCAAATTGCAATTTCAAGCCAATAGAAATGGCATGAACTCATTTATATTTAGGCTTGCCCCATGATCATACAAAATCTAATTGCCAATAAAGGTATTGGTTTTATCTCAATTTACCGAAGTGATAACTAGCTCCGCTCACATTTGCTCTTGACTCTCTCTAAATAATAGATGTCTCCCCAGTGCTAAAAAAAAAATACAATACCTATTATGAAAAAAAAAATTATACTACTCATAAACTGCACTGAAGAGCTCTGTTTCAAATTAGTAGAGAAAAAAAAGAAAAAAAAAAGTTTTGTGAAAATGCGGCTGCTACGATTACTCTTCGCATCTCATTTTCAGAGGGGGGAATGTAACGGTATAGCCCTACCCAATATTTAATATTATTTAAAAATAAAATATTTCAGAGTATACAGCTCATTTTGCTCTACAAAGTACACAAGTGCCATTTATTATTGGCTTTGACATAAATGTTGATAATTTATTGACAACTTAAAACTATTCCTTTCAATCGTTCTTAGAAAGAACTTGAGAGTTTAACACTTGGAAACAAAGAATGCACTTCACATCTGTGATTACCTACGACTCGGCCATGGGAATGCACAAGACCCTTAAAGGGCTAATAAATTAGAAATACGAAACTTAAGGCGCCAGAGGTTTTTATGACAAACCGATTCCTGGAGGGATATGAACGGTGATGAGGAAGGGACAGACGAGCCTAGGCTCCCAAAGAGGACAGACCATCCTAGACTGCCAAAGAGGACGGACGGTTTTAGACTAGCGAAGGGCACGGACTAGGCTAGGCCAGCTAAGTGTTAGGATGTATTAAAAGAGAGTTAATAACTGTAGCGCTACACGTAGGCAGTATCGATACTAAGTAGGGTAAGCTATAACAGTGAAGTAAGTGAATTTGAAGTATATATTATACATGGGGAACTCGGTGAGTGTTTATCTATATATATATTATATATTTATTACCATTTATATTTATACTCAAGCTGATGGAATATTATCTATACTAAACTATCACAAATATGACTAAATATGTTTTATATGGTCCCATTAGTGACATTTATATGACAATGACTGACATTGACTCCATGACAGAGAAGGTGGTTATATGCTGAAACTTAAATATAATTAACATATTTTATTATTGCTTGCCGTTGTGACTGTGGTTCAATGCTGAATGTTAGGCACACACTTCGGTGTTGTGGTTGTGGCAAACGTAGTCGTAAAGGAGACCCGGGCAGGCAGGGCCCATATCAAGCAGAAAGCGTACAATCGACAATATGTGGTTAACACACACTCTTCGACACCACATCATACTATATATCTACAAAATATACGCAAAATATGTCTAATGCTGATATGGTAATAGGAGAGCCACCGTCTGCGATACGTCTACCCCGAGGTAATGGTATTGAACTCACATGATCATAGTTGCATTACGAAACACCTGCGTTGGTTTAGTTCGGCCTTATATCCTGCCTTATATCGACACGTAACTTTGTGCGTACAGATGAATTCACGACTCATCTATAAGTATTGGGTGCGTGTGTGTATAGAGTGGCATTGGGGTTTGAATTGGGGCAACGTTTCCAGTGGTGTCCTGAGTATGTGCGCAGGTGCAGACGTGGTCTGAAGGCCGGCGGGCCCGGGCCCGTGCTGTGCGCAGCACGTGTGCATGTCTGAAGGCCTTCAGGGTATTAGTTTATTAAATATACATTGATTTAGTCATATTAACCACCTTAGTTAGGCTCGGGTTGCTTATACTCCTCTTTAACATTTATCTAATTGAATATTGTAATCTACATAACATTTGATTGACTGTTGGTGGAAGAGTGTCCAGTCTGGGTCGGGCTCTACAGGGAAGCGCGGATATCGCCGTGGGGCGCCTCCTCCCCGCCTCACGGGGCCAACACCCTCTTATCATTATATTTAAATTCTAATTTTAGACAAATATTTCATAGTTTAATATTTTAATCAGCTTGGGGTTGTAGCGGGGGGTTACAGAGTGGTGGCCGTGACCAGGATTCTCGTCATGAAATGTACTTACGATAGTAAGTACAACGAGAATCAAATTACTGTTGGGTTATAAACATAAAATAATCGAGATCACTTATTTATAGTTTAGTCATTCAAGTAAAATACAACGTAGCTATTTTAAAAATACAATGACGATTACTGGCCTAGATAAAAAAAAAAAAAAGAAATAAGAAAAAAAACAGTATGTTTAGGAATTGTACCCGTAGGAACGTTTAACAGTCACACTTAACTTTTGAATAACTACATAATTCTATTGTTTTGTGCATCGATATTGCCCTTTGTGTCTTCAAACAATTCCAGGATTGTACAATCTTCGCGAAGGAAAACATCTGGTTAGCACTGGTTCGACAGACACGTGTCACGCCTTAGCAACTACCTGCTCTTACACAATAGCGGTTTGGAGTATTTTGACGGTGACCGGGCAAAACATAAACCATACGAAGCTAAGTATTATGGTCATTAATTTATAGATGTTTAGCGTCAACTATTGTATCGATGTTTGTTTGTTTATAAAGTTATCAATTGGATAACACAACCGATTAATCAACCTTTAAGTGGGTAATAATAACTATAATTTCATTATGAACTGGATTACGACTATAAGTCTGAGGGGGGTAAATTCAAGATTGTGAATTAAAAAAAAAAATGTTTAGAAGTTTGAGTTTGTTTGATGTTAATATGTTGAGAAGAATATGTTTAGGAGGAGTTAACCGTGATTAACTTATACATGTACTTAAACAAGCGTGTGCGAACCATTTCAGGAACTACTGACCCGATCAAAACTAGAAAACACGTGATGAAATCCTGTCTCTTGGTGAGCGAGCAGAAACTACTGAACTGATCCAGCAAACCTAGTGGTATACTAGGGAGTCGTGATAAAGTCCGTGAACAAGTAAGCACTGAAAGCAGTGTGGTATGTACATTATGACTATATGCATGAATAGGTACGAGGATTTAAATTGATGTATAAAATTTAAAATCACAAAAGAGGAAACGTTAAAACGATTCATGATTTGTTATGATTGAGACGTATATGAAATATTCATCTCACTTTAAAATATTTATCTTTCAAACCAGTCCAATTTGACAATAATTGCTAAAGCATTGTTGTGAGTAGGTATATTGTCACTGCTGATAAGCAATAAGAATACTAAGCATATAGAGATTTGAAACTATTTTCTTTGAGTAACTCGTTACTTTAACAGGTATTGTCGGTTAAATTCTTCGGTACCTCAATGGTCAGAACATATATAATTCTAATTAAAAAGAGTTTAATGTAAAAAGACTTGTGTTCAAATGAAGAATCCCAATATGAATGATTTGATGGTGTGAGCTATATTTGATTGTAGAAAAGCATTTCAGATTAAAAGAAAGTTATACGTTTCAAGGATAATTTTCAGCTCAGTCATGTGCGTTCTATTGTTATCGCACAGGCGAGTCGCTATCGGATATAAGACCAATTTGGCAAACGTCTGTCGCACATTATTTAAAAAAAAAAAAAAAAAAAAAAAAAGAACCAAGTTAATTCTCAATAAAATTGTAATTATTATGCTACAACATCAGTCAGGCAGGTCAGCTCATGATGACGCTAGGTAGGCAATTACAATTACATGTATTCAGAGACTGCATTTTATTTTTCGCCATCTGGAGGCGCATTCTTAAAATATTGTTTGTATTGTATTGATTTATAATCATGGCGATATTATATAAAAAAAAAAAAATTATAATAATATAGGTACCATTTAAAAATGGTGCAATTGGTGCAAATTGCAATTTCAAGCCAATAGAAATGGCATGAACTCATTTATATTTAGGCTTGCCCCATGATCATACAAAATCTAATTGCCAATAAAGGTATTGGTTTTATCTCAATTTACCGAAGTGATAACTAGCTCCGCTCACATTTGCTCTTGACTCTCTCTAAATAATAGATGTCTCCCCAGTGCTAAAAAAAAAATACAATACCTATTATGAAAAAAAAAATTATACTACTCATAAACTGCACTGAAGAGCTCTGTTTCAAATTAGTAGAGAAAAAAAAGAAAAAAAAAAGTTTTGTGAAAATGCGGCTGCTACGATTACTCTTCGCATCTCATTTTCAGAGGGGGGAATGTAACGGTATAGCCCTACCCAATATTTAATATTATTTAAAAATAAAATATTTCAGAGTATACAGCTCATTTTGCTCTACAAAGTACACAAGTGCCATTTATTATTGGCTTTGACATAAATGTTGATAATTTATTGACAACTTAAAACTATTCCTTTCAATCGTTCTTAGAAAGAACTTGAGAGTTTAACACTTGGAAACAAAGAATGCACTTCACATCTGTGATTACCTACGACTCGGCCATGGGAATGCACAAGACCCTTAAAGGGCTAATAAATTAGAAATACGAAACTTAAGGCGCCAGAGGTTTTTATGACAAACCGATTCCTGGAGGGATATGAACGGTGATGAGGAAGGGACAGACGAGCCTAGGCTCCCAAAGAGGACAGACCATCCTAGACTGCCAAAGAGGACGGACGGTTTTAGACTAGCGAAGGGCACGGACTAGGCTAGGCCAGCTAAGTGTTAGGATGTATTAAAAGAGAGTTAATAACTGTAGCGCTACACGTAGGCAGTATCGATACTAAGTAGGGTAAGCTATAACAGTGAAGTAAGTGAATTTGAAGTATATATTATACATGGGGAACTCGGTGAGTGTTTATCTATATATATATTATATATTTATTACCATTTATATTTATACTCAAGCTGATGGAATATTATCTATACTAAACTATCACAAATATGACTAAATATGTTTTATATGGTCCCATTAGTGACATTTATATGACAATGACTGACATTGACTCCATGACAGAGAAGGTGGTTATATGCTGAAACTTAAATATAATTAACATATTTTATTATTGCTTGCCGTTGTGACTGTGGTTCAATGCTGAATGTTAGGCACACACTTCGGTGTTGTGGTTGTGGCAAACGTAGTCGTAAAGGAGACCCGGGCAGGCAGGGCCCATATCAAGCAGAAAGCGTACAATCGACAATATGTGGTTAACACACACTCTTCGACACCACATCATACTATATATCTACAAAATATACGCAAAATATGTCTAATGCTGATATGGTAATAGGAGAGCCACCGTCTGCGATACGTCTACCCCGAGGTAATGGTATTGAACTCACATGATCATAGTTGCATTACGAAACACCTGCGTTGGTTTAGTTCGGCCTTATATCCTGCCTTATATCGACACGTAACTTTGTGCGTACAGATGAATTCACGACTCATCTATAAGTATTGGGTGCGTGTGTGTATAGAGTGGCATTGGGGTTTGAATTGGGGCAACGTTTCCAGTGGTGTCCTGAGTATGTGCGCAGGTGCAGACGTGGTCTGAAGGCCGGCGGGCCCGGGCCCGTGCTGTGCGCAGCACGTGTGCATGTCTGAAGGCCTTCAGGGTATTAGTTTATTAAATATACATTGATTTAGTCATATTAACCACCTTAGTTAGGCTCGGGTTGCTTATACTCCTCTTTAACATTTATCTAATTGAATATTGTAATCTACATAACATTTGATTGACTGTTGGTGGAAGAGTGTCCAGTCTGGGTCGGGCTCTACAGGGAAGCGCGGATATCGCCGTGGGGCGCCTCCTCCCCGCCTCACGGGGCCAACACCCTCTTATCATTATATTTAAATTCTAATTTTAGACAAATATTTCATAGTTTAATATTTTAATCAGCTTGGGGTTGTAGCGGGGGGTTACAGTACCTACAATACATTCTATAAATAGAGATGTATGTTTAGGCGGACTGATATACACATAAAGTTCGATACCCCATATCAATGGCATAAAAGGACGGTGTTTTTTTTTGTTTCCTCATGCCATCTTAGCCTCCCCTCGAAGACGTTTTATATAATCCATTAAGTTGTCACGAAGATTGATATAACGAGATCAGGATCGACTTACGTGGGTGCATCGTTAACGAAATCACTACTGATCTTTGTAAATCAAAGTTTAAATGTGAAAACATCATCTCATTTGTTTGTATCTGAACGCATCCTATTAATCATTAATGTGAAAGTTTGTGAGGCTGTTTGTTACTGTTTCCAGATCAAAGTTAGAACTGGACTTGTTGTCCCTGGAAAACTGAAGATTTCCCAAAATTTTTTTGAAACCGCGGCCATACTACTTACTCTATTTGTTATATTCTCACTTTTATTTCACATAGATTGGCCCTAATTGAGCGATTCTACACTCGGACTCTTCGAGATTGGCCCAACTATAGCCGGGCATTTACCTGACATAAACTACAATCATGGGTACAATTGTTCACTAGGCACGAAATACACGTAGATAAACAACCAACAAAAACACTTTTACTATTTTAATAAAAACTGTTCACAAAAGCTACATATTACATCTACATATTTACAACAAACATATTCAACATTCTTTTGAGGGTAGGTGGACGCAAAAAATCGCTCTTTCACTTGGATGCATACAATCAACAAGCGGGAAGAGAGAACTTTTGAAAAATTTCCGCCGTATCCGGCCTTTGTGAAGTGTCAAAGATTATAGTGGAGTGTAGCAAGAGCACAAAATCTGAGCACATCATTGTTATCAAAGAATATGTGAATAAAAACTGCCAAATTAATAAAAAATCAAATATTATGACGACAAAATATTGTTAAAATATAAAAATATATATTGTTGCATGGCATGTTAATGGACATGAACAATATAACATTTCTTGTAACCATAATGTAACCATTCTTTTAGCAAACAAATTATATCAAATCTCATCTTTAAAAAAACTATCGTAGAGCTCTAATGTTCTTTTGAAATATAATATATAATAGAATATAATCCGAAAAGATTTTTAAGCAGATAAAAAGTTAGGTTCCACCGAGATTTGAACTCGGATCGCTGGATTCAGAGTCCAGAGTGCTAACCGTTACACCATGGAACCGATGCATCTGAAGCGTCAAATATTGAATAACAACGTGGTATTTTGCTTTGAGAATTGAGCGTACCTGTGCGTATTTATAAATATCTTCTATATATAAAACAAAGTCCCCGGCGCTTCTGTCTGTCTGTCTGAACGCGATGAACACAAAAACTACTGAACAGATTTTCATGCGGTTTTCACCAAATTATGGAGTATTTCACGGGGAAGGTTTTTATGAATAATACATCAATTTGGACCCGGTAGGTGGCGCTGGCGGGCAGAACGAAGTCTGCCGGGTCCGGTAGTATATTATATTTATAGATTACTGACAGTAAGACATCTATACTAAAATTATAAATGGGAAAGTAACTCTGTCTGTCTCGCTTTCACGCTAAAACTACTGAACCGATTTATATGAGATTTGGTACACAGATAGTCTAGAGTCTGATAAAGGACATGGGCTACTTTTTACTCCGGGAAAATGAAGAATCTCCCGGGTACGCGGGTGAAGCCGCGGGGAGCCACTAGTATAACATGGGTACACTAATGACCAACGATATTAATATTAAATGTTCCAAATGTAACATTTAAGATTAACCTTATGTCAAATTAATATTAATCGGTCTTACAGAATTTGGTGCCACTTAAGAAGAGACATTTAAATTAAACTACGTATAAATATATTGTATAGTCTATAAATATATAATCTATATGTCAGTTGTCATTTTTCTGCCTCCAGGGGGTAGTGTGACAATGGGACGCTTTGAGAGAGACAGCAAGTGAGTGTTCGTGATGTTTCCATTTTAGTAAACATGTAAATTTTTCATACAATTGTATTTTAATCGAGTCTATTTGAAATTGTGACCCATTACTAATTACTAATATAACTCCCAGTACATAAGGTCCTGTATGGTATGGTCCTTATATTATCTACATTCTAATTTTACCTTTAATATGTCTATGTGAGTTGAAGAAAATTCATCAGCTCATATACGTCCCTATTGCATGGTCACGAGCCTTCCCTAACTACTAGGGCTTAAGCTATAATCCACCACGTGAGCCTAGTGCATACTCACGTACTTCACAATGTTTTATTTCACTAAAACCTACCTGTAGACATAGCTTTTGAAATCAATGAATAAGCCTAAAAACATAACTTTTCAAAATGAAGGAACTAAAAATAAAAGTATCCTGGGACATTATATATCCTGGGACATTTTTCACACACGGCCAATCTGATTCCAAAGTAAGCTTCAAAGTGAGCTTGTGTTATGGTAACCAGATAGCTGATATACTACATATAATACTTTTAAATAGATACATATTATAGATATTTACATCCAGACACAGGACAAACAAACATATTCATGCATACAAATGCTTGTCCTGGGTGGGATTCGAACCCACGACCCGCGGCATGAAAGTCAGGGTCACTAACCACAAAGCCAACCGGGCTGTAAAGTCTTATTCAAACGACGCGTAAACAAAGCCAACCATTAGATAAGCCATCCGTTTCTTCCACATTCATGGAACCCCTTAAAAATGTATCAAACCAAAGGTCTCACCGCATATCCTTAAATTGTTAGGGGGATTATTGCATCATTACTGAGGCCCTTGTCGAAACTCTAATTGTTTCCGTATAAACCCCGCTCGTATCAATTTGCAAGCAATTTAGTCTCGCTATACCTTGAAAATGAACTCTCCCATCCGGAGAATATAACATATATTATATATAACCTACATTATTTAATTTTGTGGATGCTATCGGTGAGAGTTATCTCTAGAGTATATTATTTATGCTTCTATACTAATAAGAAATATCAATAGGTGGAATAACGGTTATATTATTATAATTAGGTTATTCTTATAAGAAGAAAACTCATGGTTCTAAACTTCTAGACAACCTTCAGTCTTCAGTTCAGTTTTTCTGTCTATTTTCACGTATACAAATGTAAATTGTAAATTCTTTTAGTATGAGTGATAACTTAAACGTACCTAGTTCCATATTTGCATGTTTTAAATAGTAGGTACTCTCTCAAATAAGCAATTCACACCCTTTTTGCACCGCATGCCAGAAAATGATTGCGAACTGCTTTAACGATATAACAACTAAGATAAAAGTTTTGTAGAATCATTCGTAGATTAAAATAATCTACCGTTACATTTTTCCAACAGAAATCATTAAAAATACATTTAAAATCTTTCATTTGGAGACTTGGAGTGCATTGCACTGTGAAGCGGGCTGCTATTCTACTTTGCAGCATGTCATGGGGGACTTTTTTCCGTGTCGTCTCCCTTAAATAATTAAATTCCTTAAGACGAATGGCTTTCGAATAAAACTGCTAAATTGTTGCCTCCTCCGAGACTTGATTAGACTGAGACAAGGATCAAAGGTATATCCGTAGCTAGTTAACGAATTACCGGAACTCTTAAACTGATATTAACTTTGTAAAGATGCCGCGCCGCGGGCGATTTGTTGTACACTTTTAAACAGTAAATATTTAAAGTCTTTAACTGCTTTTGGAACTTTTGTAAAATGAATTTTGAAAACCGTTTCAATTACGAATGAGATGGGAAACAAAGAGGCTCCCAAATGAGCCAGTAACTTGGGCACAAGAATTTTCATTTGATTCCTGCCATGATAAGTATCCCCATATTTTTGTACCCTTACAAATCATCTTAGGACATTTATGATTTTCGTAAAATGTAGCTTTACTTATTTAGGTAGGGATATATTTTTTTGGACATTCACCATACAACTGTTGTACGTAACCACATGTTTAGAAATTCCCAATATTTTCAACAATACAAAAACCAATAAATTACAATAAACTGCTTTATAGTTAACCATTGGTTACACAAAGATCTCAGAAATCACCAGAAAAACAAACGGAGCGTGTACTTACTGGCAACATTTATAAGTCCGTTTTGACATTTAGGTGTATTTCTCTGTCGCACTATGTTTGTCTCTTTTTAGCAAATGGATATGTATGTGCTGGCAAACGGACCATTTGGATCTCGACATCTTGAGATTCTTACGGCGTCACGTCTGGAAAATGTAATAGTATTATAAGATAGGAGTATGAAGTGAAACAACAAATAACATTTATTGTTACGACAAGGCTATAAAACTAGTTTCTTTCTAAGAAGTGACTTTGTAATGTCTCAAATTTAATTTATAAATAACACAATATACGTTCTTACTTTGTAATGACATCCCTTTATAAAAAAATCTTCGTAAAAATGACGAACAAATAGCAAACAAAAACTAGAATATTAGGAAATATAGAGTTATGTTTTTCAGTGAATGAAAATAAATTCATAACTTTAACGATGAAATTTTTATATTCGATTTTAAGTGATAATAAAATGTACGAGCGAAAGAATCTACCATAAGTTTTATAACCCGCAAATAAAAGTTCGTACTTGATAATGCCTCGTAACACTCGACTTTATGCCATCGAAGACATGCTTGTAATAAAAATATCTAGAAATATTAAAGAATCTAGCTATTTGAGAAGCTGTTCCGTTGATTTTCTCAAAAGTAAACACAGAAATCTTTAATAAATCAATTAAAGTTAAACGATTTATTTTGTTTACTATTTGGTACATTAAAATGCTGAAGGATTTCAAGTTTAATTGTACTAAGTAAGATTTCCAAAATATCGTCTGCTATTTTTTTAATACGTGACTTATTTTCCAATGTCTATCCTATTTTTTAACTAAATCCAAAAAACCTAACGCCCGGAGCATTGAAGCACAGACCTCATTTAGCCCCACGCTAGTCGCTATCAAATATATTTTTCCACAATCATATAATATAATAATCACAACAGTTTATCTGGCGACGCGCCCCTACTCGTGCCGTTTCCAAATTGTGCCAATCAACACACCTTTTGTGCTCCGGATGAGGGAGTTTCATCAAATATTTGCAGTTTCAGTGTGAACCTATCCACGTTTCCAGTAACAACTGAATAATGATCTAACTTTTCCAATGACTTGAGTGACATCCCAGCGGGCTCAATTGGGCCAAGTCAATTTGATTTGAGTGTTATTATTGATGTTTTAATGAGCATCCTACTATCCTACTAACATTATAAATATGAAATTTTATGAGAGTGTTAGTTAGAATTTTATGCCAAATCGGCTGAAGAAAATAATGAACGAGAGACAGAGTTAGAATCCTTATATTTTGACAAGTATAATAACATATAGGTTACTTTTTATCTCGGGTTTGAAGATATACGGGAACGCGGGGGTAGCCGGGGGGAGGTTTAATATAGTTGATTTAAATTAGAAAACAATGTTAAGACGTCCTCTGCTGAACATAGGCATCCCCCATCGATTTCCATGAACCAGTCTACAGTTGGAGGGGACCTGAATTTATAAATATCTATAATATAAAAATGAATCGCAAAATGTGTTGGTAAGGTAAGGTCGACGGAAATGGCTTTTTTTGGTCTTAAAATGTTCGCAATAGTAGATACACCGGGAACGCAGGTGAAACCGCGGGGCAGAAGCTAGTTATTAATATAAACAAAGATATCTGCAGAGTAAAACACTTGTTATTTCAAATTAATCTCAATAGAAGCGTGTGACGTGTTCGCACGCGATGGATGCGATGCTCGGTCCCGCGGGACGGGCTCCGTCTGTGTAGATGGCGTCCATTTAACCAGCCGCGTAGCCGGTGCGGGCGTCTACTTGCTACTCGCTAATTACTTCGCCAAATATTTACTTTGCCGAGATTCGCCTTTCTGCAACATTGGGTTACGGTTTCGGTGATAAGGGAGTAGAAAGCGATTTAAAAGAAAAATACTGTGCAGTTGTGATAATACTGTGTAATAATAATTCAATGATTGCTATATTTGCTTGAATATATTTTGAGAAAAATTTCAATGGGAGTTTATTCTAATTGTCCTTTCGTGACATTCCGTTGATATACCTACTACTTAAAGACTTGATAAGAAAATATTTTTCGTACATTTTCATTTTCAAGTAGTATTTCGGACAAACATACCAACTTTTATCTCAAAATCCTTATTTTTATATTTGGTAGATTCTGAAAACAATCTAAAGTAGGTCTCTACTTACTAATCTAACAGTATATTAACACAGAATGCTGAAGTAGTCCGCTTATCGCTATTTTGTGTACCGCATACAGCCTTAAACATAGACGAAGCGTCTTTGCTACTTAGAGTCAAGAGTTGGGACATTCTTGACAGGCGCTGAAGAGATTAAAACAAGATAAGATGGAAGCCGGCAGACGGGACTCTGCCAGAGGTGTCCTTTATTATCACTATAAAGGTTGTTGCTTCACCTAGCTCTTAAGGTGTTTATTAGAAAATTCTTATTAATTAAAAGTATTCAGACTTCTTTGTTAGTTCAACATGAAAACTAAGATTCATCCACATTAAACTAAAGTGTTAGTAATTAATACATAAGTTGTTTTAAAGAAAAATCTTATAGTAAAATATTTGCAATTTGAGATGGTATACGTCGTAGCAGGGTCTTCGAAAGCTATATGAAGTACGTTTCCATAATACAAGTATATGACGTAAAATGAGTTTATCTATATCTATACTAATATTATAAAGAGGAAAGATTTGTTTGTTTGTTTGTTTGTTTGTTTGTTTGTTTGTTTGTTTGTAATGAATAGGCTCCGAAACTACTGGACCGATTTCAAAAATTCTTTCATCTTTGGAAAGCTACATTATCCCCGAGTAACATAGGCTATATTTTATCCCTGTATTCCCACGGGAACGGGAACTACGCGGGTAAAACCGCGGGGAGGCAGCTAGTCATAAATATATGCAAATAATTTCAGTTATTTAATCTAAATTAGCTTTTAATGAACGTTGAAATTATTTGTTCAATAAATATACTAATAAATTGTGTTCATAATAAGCATTTTGATATAACAAACTTTTATAAATCAGAAACTTTTATATCTGTTATTGATTTTTTTGCCGTTCTTCTCGGTGAAAGCAACCTTCAGTCGGTTCTAAGCCGACCATATTGGTGACGACAATTCATTTAATAAGTACCTGTTTGAATAAACATGTCATATTGTTTTATTTTGTGTCTAATACGAAACACTAATGTGCATTTTAGTTCCATTAAAATATCCATAGATCTGTTAGGTCCCCTACACAGCATCAATCATAGATCTTAATTGAGTAATGGCCGATGTGACGGGGCCCTGATCGATCGTCACATAACGCTAAATATGATGTATAGGGTCTACTGTACGACAGAACTTACTTCAATCTGTAGGGATTTGTGGTTTTAAATATTGTTGATAAAGTCAAACTATAAAGACTAGATGACCCGCGCAACTTCGTTAGCGTCACTTGCCCGTTTTTGCAACATTTTTGATTGATTTTCCGCTCCCATTGGTGGTAGCGTAATGATAATATAGCCTATAGCCTTCCTCGATTTTTTATCGGATCAGTAGTTCCTGAGATTAGTATGTTCAAGTAAACCTAATAAACTATGATAGCTATATCCATATATCCACTCTGCAGTTTGTGCCGAATAAATAAGTATTTGTCCAGTTTAATAATCACCTTTATTTATTTATTTATTTATTTATTTATTTATTTATGTACACACATAGAGACAAAAATTTAGAAAGTACATAAACGAAACACAAGTACAAAGGAACTGCTTATTTCTAAAGAAATTTCTTCCAGCAGCCCTGCGACTGGAAAATAACATTAAAATCGAAAACATAGACACAGCGTACAACAAACAAAGCTAAAAGAATATACAATTATCTATACTACTATAATAAAACTATCTATACTATTATATAGATAAACTACATGAATACCAAAAACTTATAATAAACTACATACTAATACATACAATGAATATTATACTAAAATACAATACAAATGGACAATCAAGCAATGGACAAGTAGTGCTCTTTGACACGCTTCTTAAAAACAGAAATGGTTCTCGAGTCAAGTATGTCAGGCGGAAGTGAATTCCACAACCTTACTGCATGAACAGAGAAGGAGTAAGTGTAATAGTCAGATTTATGTGATGGAAATTTAAGTTGGGTTATACGATGTGATCTACAAGGAGACGCAATAAGATGAGTAAAGGAAAATCTTTCACATAGATAAGGAGGGTAGGTGGGATTATGTAGAATATTAAAAAGAAGGCATACTATTCGAGTGTTCCTGCGAAAGCGAATTGGGAGCCACTTGAGTTGCTTGCGAAAGTGAGACACATGGTCATATTTCCTAAGACCGAAAATAAAGCGAATACATAAGTTTTGCAAGCGCTCAAGCTTAGTTAATAACTCCTCTGTAGCATCCAAGTAACAGACATCAGCATAGTCTATGATAGGCTGAATAAGAGATTGAGCAAGACAAATTTTAGTTTTAACAGGTAAGAAGCTCTGAAGACATTTTAATGAGTGAAGAGAAAAATACACCTTACGACTAACCTCATTAACTTGAGCGCGCCAAGAGAGGTTAGTATCAATCAAGATTCCAAGGTTCTTGACAGTATCAGTGTATGTTATAAATGAACCATTTAGAGATAAAGGGGCTAGGGAAGATAAGTCGAGTAAATTACGAATATGCCTGCTACCTACTATAATGGCTTGTGACTTGGACGGGTTGATTTGAAGGCCGTAAGACCTTGCCCACTTACTAATAGAGTCTAGGTCACAATTCATCGCGTCAATCGCAAGTGATGCCTCAGCTAACGCAAAGTGTCGATACAGCTGCAAATCGTCTGCATAAAGATGAAAACTGGAGGAGATAACCTTAGTTACAGTGTTGATGAATACAGAAAAGAGAAGAGGAGAGAGAACGCCACCCTGAGGCACACCTGCAGTAAGATCGCACCAGTCAGAGAATGTCTCATCGTAGCGGACACACTGCGAGCGACCCCGAAGGTAAGAGTTGAACCAAGCCAAGGAAGAGTGGGAGAAGTTAATCGAATGTAGAATCTTAAGTAGGACATCGAAGTCAACAGAATTGAAAGCACAACTGAAGTCAAGTAACACTAACACAGTGAGAGATTTATTTTCCATTGCCCATCGTATATCATCTGTTACTTTAAGAAGTGAAGTTGCAGTACTGTGACCTACCCGAAATCCAGACTGGTAGGGACTAATAAGATTATTAGAATTTAGAAAATAAGAAACTTGTCTATGTACAATGTGTTCGAGAACTTTAGATAGGAAAGGAAGAATAGAAATAGGTCTGAAGTGACATAAAGAAGAGGGATTGTTAGTTTTGGGTAGTGGGATGACATGAGCCTGTTTCCAGGCCAAAGGGAAAGAACTAGATATCAGTGATACATTCATGATGTGGGTCAAAATAGGAAGTAATAAAGGTAGAATAGGAGCTATCATTCTCGAGCACAGTTTGTCATTGCCGACAGCAGAAGAAGAAATTGATAGAATTGACTTTTTAACATCTTCTTCAGTAACAAGACTTAAATTAAACGATGGACAGTTCGGTAAAGGCAGTGAAGAAAGATTAAGCAATGTAGATTTTTTGATAGAAGGGTCGATAGTGAACGGTGGAAGAGAGAAGTGACGATTTAGAGCGGACAAGTCAACATCCTTACAGGCAGTGGTGGGAGACTTTCCGATTCCCACTGACTTCAAAAATTTCCAAACTTCGGAAGTGTTGCGATTTTCGAGGGATTCGTGGAAATACTGTCTTTTGGCATCTTGACACAGACGATTGCAGCGGTTACGGTAGATTTTATATCGGTTATGATTTTGTTCAGAGGGATTGCGCTTATACCTACGAAGTGCTTTGTCTCTTCGAGCCATAGCATCCTTGATAGTAGAAGTGATCCAGGGTGCAGGTCGATGCCTTATTTTAACTCTGCGACGGGGGGCATGCTTATCATAAAGTTCTAAAATTTTAGAGTTAAAACAGTTCACCATATCATCAATGCTAGCGCTTTCAATGACCGCAGTCCAATCGATTTCACCAGCATCACTCACCAACCGCTCCATATCTATATTCTTAAAGCCTCGTAGATAGTAGAACTGGGCATTACACTTAGGAGGACGTACACGATATGACATGATGTGATATGAATTTCAGTAACGTAAATACCTCAATGTTTAATTTTCAGATGGTAATTTCAGGCATTTTCAAGGGACTTTGTGGTGACAATAAAACGAGGCCACATATTCGGTGGTAAGCCAAAAGTTGCAGCGTTACCGTGTCAAAGGAAAAATTTTAATCCATCGCGTACTTTGCGCGCAACATTTTTTCAATTTGTCAAAGGTAAAATGAGCCGTCACTTTGTATGGAACGGCTATGTGCTTTAAATATCACTTAGGTACTAACAGGTATATACCGTTTTTAAACAATGCACTCTTAACAAATATACTTAGTAGGTAATAGAAATCGTATCTGACTAGCCTGGTGTGGCTTTGTGATTAATTTAACCCACCCAGGATAAATATTGCTGTACAATTTTATTATGTGTCTAGATGTATATTATAAGGTAGTCAGTTTATAAGTAGTAAATTTCAGTTAATTAGTATTTTGCCTATATATTTATAACTGACAGGAAGGTACCAATGTACAGAAAAACGTATTGTGCCACACTGCTTAGGTGAGATAAGGGAAGGAAGAAGAAAGGAGAACTTCCAATTTAAATTTGTTTATGTAGCACAAAACATTAAATCTTCTAAACATTTATGGAAAGCATTATTTAATATATATCTACTTAAAAAATGTATTATGGTTCTGATAAGATATGTTTTTGACTTCACATTAGATGTGTTTTTGACCTCGCATCATGATATTATTTTCGATTTCGTGCGAGTCGAGATTAAATGTGTTTTCTTTTCTTTCATTCTCCTGAGTGGAGAGAATTGATAGCTAATAAATCAAAATGTCAGGTAACCGCAGCGGTATCTGACCGCACAACTAGTCCGCTATAGAAGCATTTATATTTACCACACCGGTTGATTTATTATACTAATGTAAGTTTTGATTCAAATTTATAAGATTTGATTGAATTACTGATGAATTACTTCTCTTGGAAATCATAAATTTCAGTACTTGCTTGGTACGACGGAACTCTTGAATAGAGTTCCGTAAAAATTATAGCATGCAAATTATTTACCTTGCCTAGACTAGTAAATAAAATTGATTAGATGATTGATTAGTTTTTTTATATTTAAATTAAAATACAGGTTTAAAAAAATGTATAGAGCTATGTAAGTCATGATCTATGAATCATTTATGTACCTACTCCTGTGTGACAATGATAAAAACTTATGATGATTACTTTATAATTATTAAACTTAAATATCGCGACGATTTTTCTAATCTCAATCTCAAAACACTATCCCCATTTAAATAACCCAACATTAATATTAAATATTTCAACAGCACATTCTATAAAATAATTTGAAAATCATAATGAAAACTGCACCAATTCAGTCGTCTAACGCTTTATATACAATTTTCACGTTGCATGAAGCACGAAGGAGCCGGGTACTCGGGGAGCAACGTCGGACGGGAAATAATAAAATACATCCCGCCTTCAACTCTCAAAGACGGCATTCCCTGTAAGCAACTGGGTGAAAATAACTTTACAACGCCCTTTACTGTTCGCCTCCATGTCAAACTTCACTGATTATGTCGAGAGTGAAGGAATTGTGTGTTGTTTTGCTATTTTAAACTCTAGTGTTAGCGTAATTAGTTTTAATTAGAAAACTTGCTAATTAATGCAGTTGTGGAGTAGAGTTGACCCTTATTCTGAACGGTGCTAGAACTAGGTTAGTTAAGTAAGTTAATATGCTAAAACTTGTACCTACCTATAAAAATGTGTATAGAAAACGTCAGTTAACGTATTTAATAAATAACTGGAACAAATTAAGTTTCCAAACGAAATAATATTTCGTGATTAAGACTGGTAGCGCTAGTTAAGAGTAATATAATAAATCTAAGAGTCCTAAATACACGCGTCCGTCACACACACACGCTAGTAAATGCCGACACAACACAGTCTTGCGTTTCCAACTGCCAGTAACCATATCTTAATCTTCATACACATTAAGCACGCTTCCTTAATCAAAACTCGACATAAATAATAACACTAAACATCACCCATGTTTATCAAGTGGTAAGATCGGACGCGTCCAGGACCGAGGGCGACCGAGATACTAGTTATAAGATAACCCTAAATCTAATTGAAACAACCGGGATGTGGCCTGTAAGGGTGCTGAGATTGGATTATGGACCTTGCTTGTTTGCTTCTATTCGTTTTGTTGCACCAGTATAATAAGGTATTGTTATATCTTCGTGAAATTTGTTAAGAGGTTTGGTGTAAGGAAGAAATTAGTATTTTTTGTAAGTTTTGTAGGTAACATATTTAATTTTTCTCCATAATACAGTTAATATTAGCGGGCTATTCATAAAGTAGGTACCTAATGAAAGTAGTTTCTTAATATTTGGAAATAATTAATTAATAATATTAATTCTTACCAAAAGAAATATTATTTCTTATAAGTGTTATTTAAATTTATATTCACCTTTTAAATCAGAGAGGAATGAAAGAAAAACACATGCTGTGCCAAACCTGCTCAGACCGACCTTAATCAATTAAATATGTGCTTGTCCAAGCCGAGCGTTTGACTCTAATATTAATAGTATTAATATTAAATAATGTGCTTGTGATGGTCTATTTGAATAAAAAATAATTTTTCATTCTGTAAGCTACTCTGTCTACAAACTGGTCATAGTTGATCTTGTACCAAAATCGAACCGGTCAGTAATTAGTGGGCAGCACAAAACTTCCGAGTCATTAGTTCGTTCGCGTCGTTACACCACTAATTGCGGTTCCCGGCCGGACCCGCTTTTTGTACCCAATTAGTTCCTTATATAATAAATATAATATTATATTACGGGTTCTTGGATATTATGAAATGCCTGTGTAACGCTATAACCATGTAAACTGGGTCCTATAGTCTAGTTCTTACGGGTATATAATGTTAACTTATGTTCTGAAGTTACGTCTAAGGGTCATTTTATGCCTTTACCTAATAGACATATGCCAAAAAGATTAAAAGAAACCGCTTATCAAGCTTTATCTAGTCCAATCTTTTTACATAGGTACGATTTTAATAAACAAGTATAAGAACATGCCGATAATTATTATATATATAACTATGTATGTAATCAAAAGAAGACAGTACATACATGCAGAACATAAGAAACTAGCTCTCAAAAAACATGGTAACTCATTTATAACTAAAAGGATCCATTGAGCATATTCAGTATATATCATAAATAGTAACTAAATTATTTAATGTAATTATTAGCGATAAAATAAACCATAATTTCCCATTCACATAAACCTCCCCCTTATAATTTTATAGATAATGTTCAACAGAATTTGTAGCTACCAGTAACTGTGCAAGATTACTGAACACTGAATGAATACAAATAAAAGCTTGTAATAAAACAGGGTCAAAGAAATCGCTGTGGCGCCAAACCGTCGCGCAATGTTAAGAGCTGACGACAAGGAGTCAATTTTATTCTGGATAAGGTAAAATGTACTTAATATACTGTACAATATGGTATATTTTATTTAAACCTTTATTGGACACTAAACTTAACGTTGTATTATAATTAGAATAATCGATTATAGTAAGGAGTAATATCAAATACTTTCCTAAATAGTTTTAAAGTTCTCCCACAGCGACCGTATCGATTACAAAGATGAATAAAAGTACTGTTTTATAGCGGAATAAAGTCTACAGTTAGAGTTTTAAGATGGCGTAGTCTACGAACGTCTACGAGAAATCGTAGCATGTATTCGGAAAACCGTAGCACAATCGTAGCACGTAGCTATGGTATTTTTGTGTCATAACTTGAAAGCAAAAATGTATAACTAAGTCACTAGCATGTTTACAATTAGGAAATTAAGATTGTCTGTTTATCCTTCCGAATCCACGGATCTACATTATAATTATTGTTTATATTCTGTTGGAGAATGATCATGATACTTTAAACACAAAAAAATCCACGAAAGAGTAACTGCGGACAGATGCTTGTCTCGCACACATTTTGTTGAATACATTTTTTATATCAAAAATCTGGACTGTACACAGTTTTATAGGATATATGCCTTGCAATAACTTTATAAGATAAAAAGCATTGAATCCAATCCATATATTAATAATTCTTGCAATGGTAGTTGCATCGTCCGGTAAAGGATAGGCCGGACGCCATTTTCCTCGCTGGCCAGCGCTGCGTGAAATTTATCGCCGTGTATCGGAAACGCCTTCGTGGTGTACCACACTAATATATTGCCGAAAATGTCTGAGAAAGGAAGCTCTGCATGGATCGGAACGTTTCGGTCATGTAAGAATATTATATTTAATATTATACTAGTGACCCAACTTTGTACGGGTACCATATATGCAGTAAGTATGTGGTATCTCTCATGCAAGTAATTTTTTGTTTGGATACTAGAGGTTTCAACAAAAAATTGTTACTCAGCAACAATAATGACCTAAGCTGTCAGTACCTACCGATGTTAAATTTTATGGTTTTGTCCATTTTTTTTGTAAAATAAAATTTATTATTATCGTTTATTAGTAAAAACAGTAAATAATTTGTAATGTGGATTAAGTTATTTAGCCTTAGCAAAAGCAGTGTGAGCTATTTTAATTTATAGTACGTGGTAAATAGATTAATTTAAATATATCAAATTATCTTGCATTTATTGCATACATATGGTAAATGACCTGATGGTGGCCAGTTGAAGAAAAAAAAACTGGTTTTTGTGAAATATTGCCAAAATTGTGAAAGTTTCAGCACTGAATATAGTGAAACTGTAAAGTCCAGTCCTTATTAAATATTTGTAATGTGTTGCGCGTGAGATACGGCAAAGCTGGATTCAATTAATTTAACAAATAAAAGTTGTAGTTTTGTGACCCAGTCTTGGACAGGGAAAATTCATTAATGGATATCCCAGTCTTAGTCTTAGTTTATCTTTATTTTATGGTTAACACATCAAACAAAACAAATTTTGATTTTAATTAAGCAATACTATTTTACAAGTGAAACTTTCTGCTCACCGCCTTAACGATGTCCTTAAGAAAAGCCGTCGTTGTCAATTTCAAATCACCTTACACTTTGTATTCGCGCATATTTGTACATGTAACTGATTCAATAAAACGTTAAAATTAGATAGTTCGATGTCTAAAGTCTATGTCACAGTGATCCCAATGTAAAAACATTCGCTCATGTCCGAATTCTAGATGTTTCTTTTAATTTTTGGCCATTACTGGTACCGTGGCCACGACTGGTACACTTACGATAGATATATTTTATGTATTCTGTTATAAGATAGAGAAGCGGGTTACATACTAACTCATTACACAGATTATCATTATACAGATATTTAAATAATGGTCCATTATTTAGATCTGATCATATCATTACGTCTGGAAAGTTTTCATCGAATCCGGATATATCGCTGTCTATGGAAAAAGACAATTATGTTTGCCTGCGAAAACGTAAACAACCATATGACGACGGTTTCGCTGCCTTGGAGGAAAAATTTGATCGGCAATTGGCTATTTGGAACGAAAAAATAACCCAAAGCATTGCTGGTAGTGTCTCATCCGTGGTGAATTCTACTCTGTCTAAGGAGTTATCTAAAATATCGAGCTCTTTGACGGATATAAACACCAATATCCAAAAACTGGGTGCCGATAATGTTATCATGAATAAATCGTTGACCGAGGCTAACAAGAGACTCACGGAAATGGAAAAGTCTTTAAATTTTTCATCAGAGCGGCAGGATATATTTGAAGTTCGTTTAAAAAACATTGAAGAGAATATGTCTCAATCTTCTGCCTTTCCAGCTGAGGTTCAAATACTTCAGAATAAAGTAGAATCGTTGGAACAGCAGGCAAGACAGTGTAACCTTGAAATATGTAACTTGCCTGAGCGGCGCGGAGAAAATCTGCTTAATATATTGGATGCACTAGGTAGTGAAATCAAGTTTCCGATCCGCTCCTCTGATATTGTGTCGGTTCACAGGGTGCCTCATGCAGATCAAAAAAACTCACGTCCTAAGAATGTGATTGTCAAACTCACGACTAGGATTCTACGTGATAATATTCTCTCAGCCTATAGGGCCACGAAGGGTTTAGACACCTCTAAGTTATCCATCACAGGGCCTCCACATCGTGTCTACGTGAACGAGCATTTAACACTTGGTAACAAACTCTTATTTCGCCAAAGTCGGGAAGCTGCAAAGAAATGCGAATGTAAGTACGTGTGGATTAAACACGGAACCGTGCTGGTTCGTAAATCTGACACCTCGGCTGTTATTGCGGTACGCACTGCACAGGACATTGCTAAGATCAAATAGTTCATTATTATTGTGCTTACATATCTATAAGTTCGGTTATAGTTGTATTTGTCAAATAGTCTCACTGATTACTTTATTGTCTACGTGTAACAACTTTATTTATCACCGAAATGCCGAGACAATTATGCAAAATATTTTTATTTTTAATTCGTGGGTAGGTATTGAACATATTAACGCGCATTATCTTTATATTATATCTAGGAGTGTGAGAATATTTAAATGTTTGGGTGTGACATATTTTCTTGTGATACATTTTTATGGAAGCATTCTATCTGTAGTATTGTACGAGGCAACCTTAGGAGCATGGTTAAGATTTATTTACATATATATTACTCAAAACTTAGGCATAAATATTACTTTGCACTTGTATAATTTACTTATCTATTTAAGTAATAATTTGCATATTAGTAACAAACTTATATATAACGCTTACATATTTTTATATTACAAATACATTTATATTACTACTATATTATATTTTATTTTATTCAATGGATAAACACGTACTATCAATATACTATCAGAACTGCCGCGGAATAAGGACTAAGCTAAATACACTTTATATGAATATTATGCAACATAATTATGATATAATTATTTTATCAGAAACATGGTTACATAGTGACATAGCTGACAATGAGTATATGGATTCACGATATTTAGTTTACCGGTGCGATCGAGACCGCGAGGGCAGTGGGCGGCGGGACGGGGGCGGTGTGCTTGTGGCGGTTCGCCGCGAGCTGCCCGCCGCACCGTACTGCCGTGCGCAAGCTGTCGCCCCTGTCTCGCCCCTAGTTGATCACGTACTCCTTGAATTGCGTATGCGCAGTTATTGTTGTGTTATTAGCGCGGCTTACATTCCACCGAATTTAAAGTCAGAAATTTTTGCTTCTCATATTGATTATTTACAATCTATTTTGCAGTCGTCAGATGCAAACAATTTTATAATAATCGGAGATTATAATCTACCTACTCTGGAGTGGCGTGATTGCTGTTCATATATGGAGCCAGTTATAAAAAGTTCGTATTGCCAGTCCAATAAGAATTTAATAAACTTTATGTCCCTGATTAATAGTACTCAAATAAATACATTTAAAAATAAGAATGACCGTATCTTGGACTTATTTATTACAAATCTTCATGACTGCAAGGCGATACTTGCACCTATTGCGCTTGTTCCACCAGATGACCATCACCCACCCTACTACGTGCTGGCGACTGTCGGAAAAATTCTCAAATCCAGCCACTTCAAACCTCAGACTCAATTTGACTTTAACAAGGCTGACTACTCAATGATTAAGGCTGATCTAGACGGTATTGATTGGGATGTATTAATAAAACAAGAAACGGCTGAAGATGCTGTTTCTAGTTTTAATGAAATAATATTTTCTATCTTTAAAAAACATATTCCTACTAAAAGGTCCAAAAGTTCAGTGTACCCGTGTTGGTTCTCGCCCGCATTAATACATATTTTTAAAAACAAATCTCAAAGTTGGATTAAGTGGAAAAAATTACAAAATATTTCAGACTATGAGCAATTTTGTGTCTATAGGCAGAGGTTTAAATCAGAGTCTCGTAAATGTTACAAAAGGTATATTGCATCGGTTGAGGTCAGTATACAATCAAATATTAAGCATTTCTGGAAATACATACACCAACGTAAGCAGGATGTGAGTGTCCCAAACTGTGTTTCTTATAATGGAATTAATTCCAGTGACCCCACAGAGATATGTAATTTATTTTCAACTTTCTTTCAGTCAGTATTCGCAACGTCCAGTGTAGATAGTAACTTTGATGTAGACAATATCCCAGATATCAATACAAAATCTGATCTGGTAATAAGTAATTTGCAATTAACTAACGAGGCAGTTCTTAAGGAACTAAGTGCTCTTGACATTACTAAAGGCTCTGGAGTGGATGGTATTCCATCTATATTTCTAAAGCTCACCGCTCCATTTATTTGTGAACCCCTACAAATTATATTTAATCGTTGTTTGCGAGAGGGGATTGTACCCACCATTTGGAAATCTGCTCGTATCGTACCAGTACACAAAGGTGGATCGAAGAACAAAGTTGAAAACTATCGACCCGTTTCCATTTTGCCGGTTCCGTCGAAAATATTTGAAAGACTAGTTCATAATAGGATATATCCACTACTACATCGGATTATTATTGAACAGCAACATGGTTTTGTCCAACGACGCTCAACTACTACCAACTTATTAATTTATACCACCTATTTATTTGATGCTCTTGATGAAAACAAACAAACCGACAGTGTCTATACAGACTTCCAAAAAGCCTTTGACAGGGTTGATCATAGGAAATTACTTGAAAAGCTTGCTTTCAATGGGATTCGGGGAAATTTATGGCGGTGGTTTAAATCTTATGTGTCCAATCGTACACAGAAAGTATTTATCAACGGGTTTGAGTCAGACTTTGTTTCGATTACTTCTGGCGTACCTCAAGGCTCAATTTTAGGTCCATTGATGTTTATATTATTTATTAATGATATTTATCATTGTTTCGAATTTTGTAACATTCTATTATATGCTGACGATTTAAAAATTTTTCACACAATATCTAACACTGACGATCACTATAAGTTTCAACGAGATCTGGATAGATTTTCAGAGTACTGTAATGACAATAAATTGAGTTTAAGCTTACATAAATGTAAATCAATAACTTTCACTAAAAAAAGGACCATCAGTCGTCACCCCTATATTCTATGTGGTGAGCGCCTTGATGTCGTTGATTCTATTAGAGACCTTGGAGTCACCTTTGATAACAAATTACATCTAGATATACATATTGACAAAATTATTAGTAAGGCTTATAAGTTATATGGATTTGTTATGCGATCCAGTGATAAATTCACTAATCCTGCTACATTTATGTATATTTACAAAACACTGATTCGCTCCCAATTACAGTACGCTGTCTCCGTTTGGAACCCTTTTTACAACAAATATATTGACGCATTAGAATCAATACAAAAGAAATTTTTACGGCATATGCACTACAAATGTTTTCATAACCGATTGTCCTATGATTGCCTCCTTGATAAATACAAAGTATTAAATCTTAACTCTAGACGGACACAGCTTGATGTTATGTTGCTTTATGACTTATGTCATAATAGGTATGATTGCACAAGGCTTAATAATTTACTATGTTATAGAGTACCCATTAGATCACATTCTCGACACACGCATCAGTTATTCGCGACCGCTTCAAGTCGCACAAACGCTGGTAAGCGCTCACCGATCAACCGATTGGTGGCTTCTTATAATGCTCACTTTTGCGATGTTGATATTTTAAGTACGCGTGTTGGTATGTTCAAGAGAGATATTTTGCAGATTCTCAAAAAATAAAGTTCATTACTTGTATGCTCTTATTTAACTATTTTATATTTGTAATTTTTGAATTTTCTTTGTTTTTCTTTATTTACAGTTATTATTATATAATTTATGTTAAAATGGTAGATGCCCACATTTCTTATTTCAGTTATTGTCAACAGTTTTACATTATGTATTTTATTTGATTTTTGTACTTACTATTTCACTTACCACCTTATCTCATATTAGCTAATTCGAGGTTAATGGTGCTGGTATCACAATTACACATGTTCTATTTATGTATTACTCTTAATTATTGTTTATTGTGATTACTGTTTATTGACCCTAATAAAAAAAAAAAAAAAAAAAAAATTATATAAAGTTTAATCATATACGAGAATAATACTTAAGGTATCTAATTTAAAGTTATAATATTTACATTTAAAACCACATACTAAAACCAGTTTTAAAACCAGGCATTGTGAGCGACTCTCACGGCTGCGAGTTCACACAACATAGGTAAAAGGAAAACGGAAACTTTCCGTCGACTCCGCACGAATATTTACTTGAAACCGTTCCCTTTAAAAGTTTCAAACTATTTCCATCTCCGACCCAGTTTTTGAATAGGCCGCCCGCGGACGGATTTATGTAGCGCGACACAAAGCCGAGATAAGGCCTCGTGCACACGACCCACCATTAATATCAATCACCAGATGTGATGTACCCGTCTATAGACAGTGATAAGGCCATTCAATGGACCCAGAAAGGTAGTTTTTGTCGGCAAAAGCAAGTTTAAGGCATTAGTTTGACACACACTTTTTGGGTTAACGTTTACTTTCATAATTTCCGTCCGTAGTGTAATATCCTATGCTTATATTACGCCAATCTTGTTTTTTTTTTATATCGATCTGACGGTAAGTGGTCACCGTCGCCTATAGGGTAATAATATAAGGCGATGATAGCTCGGGTTCCTGTAATTTGACTGGCCCCTCACCCTAATGAATAAAATACATCCTGTTCTCTGTTACTTTTTCAGGCAAGACTGGTTGAATGCATCAATTAGCTAGTTTAGGCTATTTTGTATTTCAAAAAATTTTAAATCCCTCGAAAAAATGTCTAGTTTTAAGTGGCACTTCTGTGGATAAATTTTGCAGTACAAACTCGTAGAATCTAAGCTCTAATAGTAGTATAAGTAGCAACCTATTGTATAGAAATCACATCCTTTCAGACCTTTCAAATCACTCGAACCCATTCAACACCGATAGTAAAATCAACTATAATTATTCATTTCAGTCGATAACTTTCCCAGTTTGATGTGACATCAATAAAACAATTATTACGAATTGTAATTGAATCCTGTATTTAACGGAAACTCGTCAACTTTAACGATATGTCATAAATCGAATGGCAAAATTAAGCGTCATCTTATAATTCAGGAGTGCATTGGATCGTGAAAAATCCCTTACCATGTATTGTCATGGGAATTTCGAATCTAATTTCCCTAAAATACGAATAATAATAATAACTATACAACTAATATTAAAAATGTGAAAGTTTATGAGTATGGATGGACACATAGGCTACTTTTATTCCGGGAAAATTGAAGACCGCGCGGGGGTAACCGGTGGGAAATCACGAGTATATAATAACGTATTAAATTACATACCTAATAGTTATTACTCCTCAATCAATCATTTATTAAAATACATAAAAATGTCTTCTATATAACCTAAGAGATTTAATGAACTACCGAATGATGGTAATAAAACTGTGTAAAGATAGACTTTACTATTACAATATCACTGTGTTATATTCTTATTAAATCTTTCGATTAAAAAGCTTGTACAAAAATAGTACATGCCACGTAACATTCATAAAGACACATAAATGATTTCAGAAACGTAGAAACCAATCATAACATCTAGTCGTATCATAGTCTCGATAGAAAATTAACCAATAGTAACGGTATCAAGTCTCAGTGTAGTATTTATGCGTCTGAGAACCAGCCGCGGTGTAAATAACGCGACGACACGTAACAACGATTTATGCGTTTTGTGTGCAACAAACTCCGATATACACGTAGTTTAAATAATGATTGGCTCTCATATTGCATACCTAACTTATTTCTTTAGTCAGATACATCAATAATACCCTTGCTTACATATAAAGATAAATGCCTTAATTTTCCTAAGCGCAAAATTACAGAGTAGTTACTCTCTAATTTTAAATAAGAATAGCCAATTTAACCGATTTGGCTTCTATTCTCTATTCTTATTTTTAAAATGTTCACAAAAGTCCAAGTATAGTTGTTATAATAAAAAGAAAGTCAAAATGGAAAAAAATAAGCTGCCCCGCGGACGCGAAAAACCAAAAATCGGTTTAGTCATTTTGGCATGAAGCGTAACAAAGAAACTATGTACTAATATTCGCATTTATAATATCAGTTATGATAAACAAATATTTTCGTCTATCATTTTATTTATAAACTGAGATGGCAAGTCAAACAGACATTTGGGGTGGCTCCCTCTCCCGTCTAAGACATCGGACATGACTCTGCTTTCCGATCCACCCCGCACCACTGTCAATGGTTAATAATGCTTCGCTTCCCATTTCCTATTGGGTCTATTTTGTAACCAGCTCCAAGAAAATGTTGCCTTTTGTAGCTAAATAATGGACAAAGTTATAATGGAATTTCGTCACTGAAATTATGCAAAATACAGCACTGTGCTATTTCCGACTTTGCTCTTTTAGAATAATCTTTTATAGAAATAAAATAGTACTTAAGTGAGACTAAGGTAAAGTAGGTAATCGTTTTTCATTTATAAGATGAATATTTTAAAAATATATACAATCGATGCAAAATCACTCTTAAAATAATTAAAATATTTTCAAAATTATGTTTGTTACAGAGACTGAATATTGGAAAACGGGTCAAATCAAAACACGCCACAATCGGAAATGAATCCCATGGAACTGACATATTAATTTGCGTCAATAAAAATAATCCTTTTAATATTTAACAATCGATTTACTAATAAATTCGACGATTGCTTAAGCAAAATAATAAGAAAGACACCAATGCATTTCAAAAATTCTATTTATAACACACAATTTCTAAAGAGATTCCCCAGCAAAATGTCTGGTTAAGAAATAAAATTATTATAAGTAAAAAATACACCTAAACATTCACAATGAGTATTGTGGTTGAGAGCTGCTCGTGAAATTTCATTTTTCATTTCCCCACCATGTTTTTTCACCGCGAGAAAAGTGCAAATGACGCTTACTGAGATTTCTGAGGAAAGCAGGTCGCGGAGACACTGCGGACGCAACAATGGGCCGGGGAACGATGCAGACTAGCGTTTTGAACCTTTATGAATTGTTAAAATTGCAACCATAAAAAGAAACACACAAAGAAAATCATATTATTTTCCAACCTAAATAATAGTTTAATAATGATTGAATTAACAACTACACAGTTACATTACTTAATAGGTAGTAACTTAATATTAAACAGAATCTATAGATATTAATATTATAAAGCTAAAAATTATTTCAGTCTTTTATTTTATCGTTAGCAAATAATGTAATGGCTTATCAATATGGTGGCTTCTTACTGTGCCTTAAACTCGCCGCTATTTAGGTGTGCTATAGTTTCACGAATTGTAAAAAACGCAAGACCAAAAGCGTTTATCTCGCTCGTCTGCACACTCAACAACAAAGAATAAGGAAAATGTTAACAGCATTTGCTTCTAGATTAAGCTATTCACCGGATAAGGTTATTGTCTAATTGTCTCATTGTTTGAGACCCTTGCCTGTGACGTCACGGGAGATCTCTGGTATTGCCAGCGCTTTGCGAAACTTGTGTACCGCTCTTTAAATAATTTGATTTTGGGAAGAAAATTGGGGTTAGCGCAATTTGTCGCATTAATGGATTATGGTGTACCTACGCATTTTATAGTTAAAATAACAAATGTAATTTATTAAAAAATGCTTTGATGACAATCTAGCGGATCTGCATAACTTCGTCTGCGTCACATCATTCCTGTTTATGCAATATAGATGCTCTACTCCTATTCGGTAGTGTTATGTTATATACTTTTCCTGAATAAATGGTCTACTTAACACAAAAATGCTTTTTAATTCGAATCAGGAGTTTCGGAACCTTTTCAATGCAAACAATGAAAAAATATTTCCTCTTTATAATACCGCGTACTTAAAGAACTAAAAAATTAATAATATAAATAACATACCTTATTCAGGCAAGATCATAAACAGATTAAAATAATGCCACAATCACTCTCAAATCCACTGTATCGCTTTGAGTATCGACTTTCAGTTATAGCAAAGCCCTTTCACACGGGACGGCCGTTTACCGGCAATCTGAGTAAAGATGACGGGACGCTTTCTCGAGCAATGAAGCATGCTTGTAGGGCGATGGAACTAGCGGGTATGTAGCACTTAATGAAGATTATTATATAAATATTTTTTAGATCCTCTCCATCCTAAGGTTGCCTGGAAGAGATCACTATAAATGATAATGTCTTGTCTCTTGTCTTTTATGTTTCTAGTATTTTTATGTTTTATATTTGGAGTAAAAATAAAGTATTATCTATCTATTATTACAATTTCATGCTGTAGAAGGCCTGTTTTCTAACACACAAACTTTATTAATGTAAGCAATAAGATGAAAAAGTTCTATCGTCATAGGACGACTGTCGTGGCAGCACATAATATATTAGAAATACATATTTTTCTATGTTAATGATGATTTTCGATGTTAAACAAAGGCGTCACAAAAAAGAATTTTCTTTTGATAGAAACTTTCTACAAATACATGTTTCTACGCTGATGTCGTTTGACAATCCATCAGATTTAGCTATTTTTAAAGACAGAAATTTATATAAAATAATTTCAAGCATAGGTATATTTAGGGCTGATAAATTTCACCACAAATTTTAATACCAAAGACTCCGTATTATCCACATTATTTTCTCACTATTTTTAATTATGACCATACCAGTTTCTTTCCAATAATACTCTCCACTCTGATCACTGGCTCCACGCAGAGGCTAACGAGCAAAAAGCCCGCTATACTCTGTGCCCCGAATTACCCTGATTCCGGGTAATTACAGAGTGGCAACCCTATCCGGAACACTATGTCATCGTGACGTCATTAGTGGTAAGCAAAATTGTTTGATGCCTCAAAGGGATGTGATTGAAAAGGTGTCTTTTGCCGCGAAACGGTAATTACAATGAGGAATGAATGGCAGTACTTAATTAGTTCACTTTGATGCTTATTCTGGCGTATTTAACTGCTCATTCAGTGATTCGATTCTATACTCTCCGAGAAGCCGTAACAACGTTGGAACGTCATAAAATATGGTTCCATAAGATTTAACAGTAATACGTATATCTTTTAATATTTCGGGGTAAATTATAACTCGGTTGTTGATTTTTGAAACTTTACACAAATTTATTAACATTTTTCTCGAACTACATCTATTACACGGTTTTACTCGCATTTCCGAGGAAATAATAGTGTTCTATAAAAAGGATTCTGTGCCAAGTAAATGTTGTATTATATAAGCCAGTTATGTGTGACAAAAATCCAAACTTTCACATCACAAATATTTGAAATAGCAGGACTTGGTAAAGCAACTTTATACAGCTACCAATAAAATATATTATTAAACATGTTTCTTCTTTCATATATTCATAGTTTCAAAAGCCAAAATAACGAAGAACGGACAGACATATAGTGTATTTAATCAGGGGGCACGCCGGGCAGACGTTGCTATCTGACCGGCATCGCAGCCCAATTAGGTACTGTGCCCCATTGGAATGGGGATGAAGATATTATCAGAGATAAGCCGCGAGGGGAGACGGGTGGATTTACTTATATTACTAATTGACAATGCACCATGTAGTTACAATTGTTAACTATCAAGAGAATTGACGTAGTTATTTTGACTATGGTCTGGGTAAAGCCAGCAGACTATTTAAGTGTATTTATGTGTTATATAAGTATGTATTTAAAAGTATTATATGTAGTCTCAGCGTTCTGGTTACATCACAAGCTTTGCTTAGTTTGGAATCAGATTGGCCGTGTGTGAAAAATGTCCCAGGATATTTATTTATTTATTTGAACTCATAGATGTTAGTTACGGAAAAGGCGAAATGCCTTTTGTATAAGCAAGTAAATCAATTTATAATATAGGTATATTAATACTACTTTTGAAACTATGCAACCAAAAATAATAACAGCTCAAAAATGCTTGACTAATGACTCTAATATAAGTAATTTTCAATTGAGGTCCTTAGTAAGTACCAACTATAGTATGTATAGCAAAAAATCTTAAACATAAATAAAAATAATTGAATAGGTACGATAAATACGATTTATTAATGTTCTAACGGACATAATAAAGTATTTAATAACTACTTTCTTAACCATAAGATTTTATCACTTTATGTAGGTTTAAATTTTGCATAAACTTTTACACTTACCGGAGCAGCATTTAGTGGACTATCATTCTTATTGCATTTACCATATAGCTCATTTTCAATTGTCAAAAATACAAGAAGGCCAAAACACAAACAGTATTACAAAAATGCAATCGAAGATAACAATCGACATTATTATAATACTTGCATAATATAAAGCACGAATAAGTCGTTAAGTAAGCCAGACAAATGAGGTTAAGCACGTGAAGAATTAGCGAAACCCCTGGATAATTGCCGGCAGTGGGCCACCCACGGCCACCCAGGGGCACCCAACAAGCCATATAAGGGTGCTATGACGGGCTTAGCGCAATTATGTTACATTTTTACACCCTCTGTGTTTGCGGGTGTCATTTTGCCCCTGTACCTATGACCCTTAGCTATTTGCAACCATTTAATTCATACTTTTTACTTATGAGTATAGGTTTTTTACCATTTTGTTGCATACCGTCCAAAGTCCCTTTCACTGCCTATACAGTTGCTCCCTTATTTATAGGGTCGGCAACGCGTGAGTGACGCCTCTGGTGTTGCAAGCGTCCATAGGCTACGGCAACCGCTTCCCATCAGGTGGGACCGTATGCTTGTTTGCCACCCTAGTGGCATAAAAAAAAAATCGGGGGTAAAAAAATACCTATAAATATCTTCCAATGTATTTTTATGGTAGTCAAAAAGGTTCACAACATTTAAACACAGTAGGTACCTATATGATATTTAGTCATAATTCTACAGATTTCTTTATTAATTTGTTAATAAAATAATTATTAAAATTAAGTACCTATTGTATTATCATAATTTTTGTTATGTTGAACAATAAGTAGGCAAACTATGTAAATTAAATTAAATCCATTTGTTAAGTGATGTTTGTAAAAATATATTCAGTTATCTCTATTGCACTTTTTAACTCTTTTTATTTAAAGCGAATCGTTTCGAAAAACAGGCAAAGTCTGAAAGCGAAAACTACTGCTAGACATTTCTTAATGTCTTAATCTAAAATTCCAGTTACGATATCCAAATACAATCATTAAAAATAATAGCCGTAATAATTTCCTAATAGTTTTATAGCCCGTAGGATAAAGTCATCAAATAAACTTTAGGGCTCACATCCCTGATCGACCCTCATTTGCGACAACCCTATTAGACATTCTTACTGCCTACACATACCAAGTTATATTAGTCACTGGAAATTAAATAAACAATCGAAATTCACCCCTAATACAATTAACTTAGGGACCCCATATTAAAGTTAGGATTACTGAGGTTTAGATACATCGGATATCGTGTGACAGTGACCCAAGAAGGGAGCATGACTCATCGTTTTATGTAAAAGAATAAGAAAGTACAGTTCCGTGTTCAAAGTTGCCATTAAAAAGATTTTAATTTTTCTTTTAAACTGACTTACCAAGTCTTCTTTGTGGTTAGTGACCCGAACTTTCAAGCCTCCGGTTGTGGGTTAGATTTCCACCCGTAGCACACATGTTTATTTACGTACGTATATTACTGTGTAATCATAAATAGTTAAGATATCTAGCAATTAAAGTAGGTACATGGGTAGTCAACCTCAGTTTGGAATCAAATTAACTGAAGAAATGTAATGGGATAGTTTATATACATAGTGCAGAGCAGAGTGTAAATAAATTAGTCACCATAAGGTACTCAGAGGATGATCCCTTACGTATCTCTGTCTATAAGTGTTCGATAAAAAAATACAACATTGGATTTCCTTATAATGAAGTAGGTAAGAACCGTTATTGAGTGACTCAAAATTTGCGTTTCACCGCTCAATATAATAGATTGTGCACCCTCAGGCTCAGACTCAGACTCAGTCATAGTAGCGACACAACCCACAAATGATTTGCAATTATGCACTCTGAATGGACTTATTACGTCAATAGAGGGTCTCGAGATGAGAGCCCGCGGGGTGGCCAGCAACAATTGAATTTTAACGACCTATAATATTCAGTACACACGGATTGACAAAACTATGGACTACAAGTGAAACGTGGTGGAGATCAATTTTTTGGTGCGAGCGAGCACCCAAGCTCTTTAAATTAAAGATTTGGATGTTTTGAATACATAATTTCATTCTCGAGGTAAGACAAAATATTTTTTTTGATCATAGTCTAAGCGAGAATCATCCCAATATATCAATCATCATATATGAGAGAATATATATTATAAGAATTTTATGGTAAATAAATTAAAACTTTCATACCTACTTCATATTCAACATTTCAGATTTTTTTTCAATACTAAGGATTTTTTTAATTGTTTTTTATTTATGATAACAAATAATATAGCTCATATGTCTATACAATGATGACTTGTATAACATTCTACAAGACCGTATGTCCCAACTAAAGATTCAAGCACAGATGGCCGCGGCCGGTCAGATTTGTGCCTCGTGGAAAATCCTATTTGCAGCCAAAGAAATGCTGTGCTCAGCTGAATATGGAAGGAAATAGGCTTATCGTAAACGATAGTCAATAATTTGGATCTCCCTTTGATTCACATGATGAGGTCATTGTTTATTTCACAAGCTATGTTTTACGATCAATTTAATCCAATTTAATCCAAATAATAATAATAATACTTAGAGAATTTACGGATTGAGTATAAATTCATTTTTTATTCCTAACATACAATTTTGGTATGTAGGTAATCTGTTCTTTGCGCATGATATTTACAGAAAAAAACAAAAATACTGACAGTTATTACATTTTTAGAACAATAAATTATTATTTAATAACGATTTCATACAACACGTATCGTGAGAAACACTCAGCATTTACAGCTAAAGACAATATAATATGTACTAAACAATACACGACCCCACAGGCTACAATTACGCCACCAATTAGTGCAATTCTTCCCTTCACAAAAACTCCCATAAAACGTTGACGAATAAGGAGTGGAATTATAAACAATTAGAACACTCGGGCATGAGGCACGAGGCACGTGTCGCGCACGCGCCGTCTAACAAGCAATGTGATGTGATGACGTGACAAAGTTATCACATATCAAAAGTAAATCATTCGCTTCTTTATACTAAGTCTGTGGTTCCCTAGAATAGGACTAGCTCTCAAATACGTATTTGATCGGCGGACTTTCATGATACAGCTAATATTACATACACAATGTTTAGTTTCGCATGTTTTCCTTTACCGAAAGTTTGCACTTTACTTGGGAAACTTTGCAAGTAAAGCAGCATAAATACGCGAAACTGATTACTCCAACAGCGTATTTTATATACAGACTCAGCAGGGAACAGGCGTTTTTTCCATAAAATAACCTTCAATTATATATAGCCGGTTACTTAAATAAAGGCAATCAAGTGCAAAGGACATTCCGTACAATAGATTCGGCTTGTCAGTTGAAACAAGCGAACCGTTGGAATCGCGACCGGCACGTGGCTGACGCGACTCACTGACTCACTCACTCACTCACTCGTAATGAATGAACGGTAGGCGATTTTGAATGGAGCTACTGTCAAGTGACGTCATGTGAGGCGCGCCGGGTCACCAATTTGAATTGGAAATACTAATGCTTTTTTAGTCTGCCATTATTGTGTTGTTGATCGAAATTCTAATGTATTTTTGTTCTCAAACAATCTATCTATTATTTAAAAACACACATTTGCAAATGGCTCTATAGTCGGATTAATAATTCGAGTCACAAAAATGACAAGTGCAACTGTCACTGATACAAAAAAGGGTGACCCGCTACAATAGTGATGTTAGGCAGTTTTGTTCTTTCAGTATCCGATACATAAATCTAGTCGAAAATCCCAAAATTTCATTTTTTTAAAACTAAATTTGAATTTAATTGAAACCAAAATTAAATAAACAAAATCGAATAAATGTTATTAATGTAATTAACCTAACATAGGCTAATCATCCAATTCATGTTTAATTAAAAAAAAATGAATAAATGTACGAATAAATATAATTTATTTGTCCAGTACCCGTACAAATAGTCACTTCCAAAACAAAATGCCATAGCGTGACAAGTGATGACTATAGTTCTTTCAATAGCCAAAAACAAATAATATACATAAGAGTATTTTATGTAATATTTAATTACCTACCGTGTATGTCTTCTGTTTTATTACCATACATTACATATTTTTATTTATATAAAGGCATTCTGACATTGAATAAAAAAAGGAAACTCTAGTCGAGTTTCCTTTGTCCTTAGCCGACTTTTAGTTGTTAAAATTCGAATCTACCACAACACTATTTATTTGGGACTAAAAACCTGCAACACTGGAAATGTCATTTCTCTGCCTACAATGAATAATCTGAGTATAGATTGAACTATCTATCTTCAATCAAGTTTATATAGAGGAAATGTAAGCCTAACATTTATGCAGATATAAACATAAGTACCCACTCGTCAAGTTAATTCTCTAAGCTCTTTGAACTATCGCCAGCAAATTCATATTTTCCCGGTCAATGATCTCGAAAATTACTGGAATTATACGTGCGAAATGCAGCAGTGGAGCACCGCCCTTTTGCTGGATACGTTCTATGTACTTAGTTATATAAATCATAAAGTTATTAACAACATAGCAAACCATATTAATAACATAATATGAAGGATGAAACTAATAGATTTTACATTTAAGAAAGGTCTTTTAAATTTTTTAAATTACACGAATAACTATTAGATAAATAAATGATTTGAGACCAAATAATAGGGTCGGCAACGCGTGAGTGACGCCTCTGGTGTTGCAAGCGTTCATAGGCTACGGTAACCGCTTCCCATCAGGTGGGACCGTATGCCTGTTTGCCACCCTTGTGGTATAAAAAAAAAAAACAATGAACAAAAACGACGAATGAATGAATTAATGAATAAATGACTTAAACCTTCATATAATTATTTATGTGTTTATAAGGTATTCTCTCTTAGTTTTATTGCTGATACAGACCCACCCTACAACTCTGCTTAACAGTTCTTTTTTGCAATTTACTAAATTTGTTAAAATGCTCAATCACTGCTCAGCTCATCACCTATACTAATAATTATATTAGTATAGATTATGAGCTGTCAGCCTCGCTTTCACGCTAAAACTAAGAACCGATTCAATTAAAATTTGGTACACTCATAGTCTAGAGCCTGTGAAAGGACATAGGTTACTTTTTATCCCGGGAAAATGGAAGATCTCCCAGGTACACGGGTGAAACCGTGGGGAGCCACTAGTATAAAATAATCTGGCGTTTCATAAAGAACAACTAGGATTTACTACCCTATATACCATTTACTGCTATGAAAATGAGGCAACTTACCTCACCTCACTCTATCAAAACTTTTATACGACGTTTCCATAGAAATGACAAAGTTGTAGTTTTCTTATTTAGCAAGTTCTGTAGAAGTGGAATATATACTGAGATAAGTTACTTCGGCCACTTCCGGTAATATTTTTCAGGTGCAATTCTTGGGTGGATTGTACAAATATTTTAACTGGACTTATTTTTCTAGTTGGACGCTAAACGACAGTTAACTATATATACTAATATTACAAATGCCAAAGTAACTATGTCTGTCTGTATATCTATCTGTCTGTCTGTCTTGCTTTCACGCTAAATCTACAAAACCGATTTAAATGAAATGTGAACACAGATAGTCTAAATAAAGCCTGAAAATTTGCTACTTTTTATCCCGGGTACGCGGGTGAAACCGTGGGGAGCCACTAGTACTGTATATACTTATAATAAACCTACTAATATTAATGCCAAAGTTTGTACGTATGGATGTATGTTTGTTACTCTCATGCAAAAACCGAACAGATTTACATGAAATTCGAAAGACACATAGATCATAACTTGAATTAATACACAGCCACTTTTTATTCCGGGAAAGTGGAAGATCCTCCGGGAACACGTGTGAATCATCAAGTTTATGTAGCTCTTGAGATTCCAAGCTTTACTTACTTGTATAAAGACCTTTCTTTTAATCGACCTTTATAGGTTAACAAAGCGATCTTATCTGCCCGTGCAAGTGGTCCCGGGTCATAAATATATACCTACCGGAGGTGAGCTGCCGTGCATACAAACGAGAGTTTTATTCCCCATAAAACCTTTATGTACACCCTCTACATTGTATTAACAATCCGACGGAGTTTTATATTGTTCTTTTATTCATTTTAATGAAACACCTTTATTATTTTATACTATTTCTTGGATTTTTTTTTTATTTAGGATAAGATTTAAACAAATGTAGTATATTACATAATTATACTTATAAATAAGAGGCCAGTTAAAGCTATCCAGAAATTAGAATATTAAGGAACTACAAGATTTAAAAATACATTGTGACACTCGCCTTAAACAAGTGAGCAGTATATCAATACAAATTGTACATAATTATATATAATATCATGTAATATTATATAATCATATAATATAAGAATGTGTGGAAGAGTGATTAGGTGATTTGGATGTGTGAATGTGTGAAAGTGTGAAAGTGATAATTTTATCTAGCATACACAAATTAAAAGAACGTTTGACAACAATTGCACTATGGAAAGTGATAATGCGGTAAATATTACAAATGCAACTTTGGATGGATGGATGGACGTTTGTTAATAAAATCAATCACGCCAGAACAGCCGAAAAGAAATAAATGTAACTTAACCCAAATTTAGGATATGTTCCTTATGGAACTGCTATTATTACACATAGGCAACTTTTGATCAAATAAGAATATCCCAGGAACGAACGGCGAAGTAGACAATTTTTTTTTTACGATATGCGTTAGTAAAACGTAATACAGTAGCACAACACAATAATCTTGATCGTAATTAGCGGTACGATGCAGATTTGCATTTAGATTGGTCCGAACATTAGCATGCACTAGCAATAATTCACAGAGTGCGCGAGTAATGCGTTGCACCCGAATCGTTAGATGGCTGATTAGCAAAAACCATACTTTGCAAACGATCGTTCGCTCGTTGTTTGTGTGTTTGTATGTTTGCATGTTTAGATTGGATTGGGAACGTGATGCGGGCTCTATTTTGATACAGTAAATGAGCTTGAGCAGTGGCTTAGTTTCGTATAGATTCTTAAAAAATGGTATATCGATGCTACTACTTTGTTTTGTTTTAGGAAAACAAATATTACCAGATTTAGAGTATATCCACTACAGCAATAATATAGTGAATTTTCTTTAAGGCCTCTAGCAAAATATACCGTTTTGATTAAGTTTAAATAAATAATCTTGTCCAAACTTTTGCATTAAGGAGTCAGATTGTTTATATAAACTATGCTACGAATATATATATTGTTTACCAAAGTTAACATAATAAGTAGTTGTATTACTGCCATAGTAACACTGTGCCTATAAACACGTTCGCAACTGAGGATTTGTGTTGTCAATTATCATGGTAAGCGCATCTGTTGTGTTCCAGTCCCGTCCAGTCCAGTCCAGGCTAGTCCGGACGAGATGGAATCCGGAACATGTTTGTGCTTGTCCCAATGTTCGTTGATGTCCGGCTTGTCCGCCAATATTACTGTAAGGTGATTCTGTTGATTGGAATGTTGAGTTTATGGTATGAACCACAGACCTAGTTAGATTATAGGTATGAGCTATCACAATATTGTATCAAGTATTTGAGGTTTCATCAGAGTAGTGGAATTGCTTACCCAACAATTTACAGTATGGATACGGGTTATTGGGTCAAAGTTGATACACTTGGTGTGAAAGGCCAGTGGTGAAAAAAAGTCAAAGTAATAATAATTTTGAACTCATAAATGATTTGAATGAGCATTTAAAATCCAAATGTTTCAGACACTATTCTTCTATTCATGAAAACCTCTCACATAAAATCCTGTTTGTTCCAATATAATAAACAAAATAACTTTTTCTTGGTTGGAGAGGAACAATGAAAGAGTTTTAAACTGAATAACGATTAAATCATTACTAATTTAACTTTAATTCAAATATCAACGTTTGTGTCAATTTTAAACAATCTTTCTTTCAGTAAATATTCCTTGAGATATAGAGCATGAAAATAAGGAGATAATTATATCAATTGGTTACACTCAAGTCTCGAATTAATTATCATTAATTATGCCAATTATGATGCTTCAGTGAGCTAATTATAGTCTGAATTATAGATGGAGACTGCTAAATAAATATTTGTTTATGTCTGTCCTATATATAATTTTCATAAACAAATAATAGTTATGATGTTATATATATAATACTATAATGCTATAATTATCATTTACTTGATTCCATATCTAGTTGCACACTTAGTTATTCAAGTATTATTATTATTATTGAGTAAGGTCGTATGTTTGTCTATCACCAAATCAAACAGACACTTCTACATTATGACTAAACTTGACACTCATGTATTATATCCAAAATTACAAATTGTCGAGAAAAGCAACAGTCCTTAACTAGTTCATTGAAGAACCTTCAACGTCCTTGCAAATGTGTCATCCACTTTAACTCACACAATTTCCTTCTCTCCTAATAAGAGTCCCTTTAAAGAATTACTTACTTTTTATTAGGTACCTTTAACGCGCTGTAAACGAGTCTCCGGCGATGGACAGACTTCAAAGCTGGAGTTAATCCAATAATGTGCATTACTGGCCCCTACAGTTCGGGTAATTTGAAGAGGGATCCTTCTTAATCAACGTTGATAGAAGAAAGGACCTTTTTATATTCGTCAGGTAATAATGTAAAGATGCGATGGCTTGATGAATTAGGATCAAAAGTTTCCGATGAGAAAATTGGACGGCGGACGTACGGTGATGAATTTTTATAGCTGATTAAAGGATGAATTCTTTTGATATTGTTCAAAAGATGCTTTGGTATATTGCTTTAGGAGAGAAAAGCTCGATTGTATTGCAAAAGTAAAGATATACGACTTTTTTGATTAACTATGTATTAACAAGACTGTGTATTGTAAATTTGATGCTAAGTAGTTTATTTTTAATATTTTTTTAATAATTCCCTAATATTAAACGTAAATGCGAAAGTAGCTCTGTCTGCTGCGATTTCATCCCTAAACCACGGAACTGTCTTAATGAAATAAACTAAGATAAACTAAAGCTTAGGAAAGGACATAGGCTACTATTTATTCCGGGAAAAATTACGGTCCCCGGGAACGCTGGTTCCACGGGATGGAAGCTAGTAAAAAATATATCAATACAAAGCTTTTCAGCTTAATAGTTGTTAATGACTCTGATTTATTGACCTGCAAAGCCTTGTACATTAATCCTCCGACAATACAGTCGTACACTCAATCGCGAACGACTGTCGGCACGTCTGTCGGCACCACTAGTTCAGTGACCTTTCTTCTCTCGCTTTTCTCGCTTCCCTTGCGGCTTATCTCAATCTGAAAGCGGGCCATTGAATTATGTTGTCACGACAAGATTAATGAGATTACGTCAATGCTTTTTGTCGGAGACTGTTGTTTTTTAAATCTGTGATTTTTAGGAAATTGTTTTTGATCTCGATCTCAGCAAAATAAATGGTTACACACTTGATTGTTATTTATTGTGTGTTTTCTTAATGATTTAAACCCTGTTTTTAAATGAAGTACCTACCTACTTGCTGCGACAAAAAAAATGTACCATAAAGAAACATCGAAAATAGCCTTAAGCAGACTCGCATACAATTGAAACGTCCCTCTAGCTAGACCTTCATAACTAAGTATATGCCTAGATATATTACAAAACGAATGCTAAATGAAAAACAAAAGAAACAACTAATAAATAAAATGGCAAAATGTAGTTGTTATTGTCTTTAAGGTCTATAATAGGTATTGAAATAATATTTAATTTAGCCTCTCTATAATTAAAAGGCGAGTTAAATAGTAGGTTTCTACCTTTGTGTTCTATGAAACGATTCAAAGGGAATATTATAAGGTTTCTGTTGACTGAAATATGAATTTCTATTTGTGGTCAAAACCAACATCGCATTACAAGCCGCAAGCTTATTTATTTATTATTTCAACTCAGTTATACTTTAACTGTACGCTACCATAATTTCCGTCCGAACATTTTATATTAAAAGTTATATAAATTTTACATTGAGGTTAAACTTTATTTCAATTAATCAAATATTTATTAAAGTTTTGTAATAATACCTACGTAGGTATGTCGTCATCGTCTCCCCGCACTCCCGAGTATGTTAAATTATCCCAAAGATAATAAACTGACGGCCTTAAAGACCTTAAATATATGCATTATTGAGAATAACAAACAATTGCATAGTACGATTAATACGGCTTATGTAACAATATTATAAATAAATACAAAAGTAATGGCACGACCAACACCGTTAAAATAATCCACAAAAATTTCTATCTGTATTTGTCAAATTACATAGATCCTTCTAACAACTTTCTTTCTTTCTGACAACAGTAACAAACATACACACTTGTATTTAAAATATGAGTAGGAGACTACAGTATAAAAGTGCGGTAAACGAGATATGGCTGGCAGCCAACTACGATTCGACCACGAATAGCTACTTCCGATGGCTTCCGAGTAACTCCATAGTATACAACATAAGTAGCGTTTCTTATAAGCACTTTTCCAGAAACATCCGTTCTACGGATTCTTCAAATTGAGACAAAATAATATTTAATTTATGCTTCTTAGATCGGATAAGTATTTCCTAGAATTAAACTAAGACTTTTTATGTTAATTGAATGGTTTCTATTATACTATGTAGGTATATATAACTTAGACTATAACCTATCAACATTTTTTATACTACAAAGGTAGCAAACAGGCAGACGGTCCCACCCGACGGGAAGCGGATACTGTAGCGTATGGACACTTGCAACACCAGGGGCGTCACTCACGCGTTACCGACCCTGTAAAAATCTCTTTACTCCCTTCTTGAGAAACCCTATACTGACATAGTGACATTAGTAAAGCTTAAATAGTACCTATCTATAAATTTCTTTTAAATTTGTTAACGAGCTATCAAATCAAATGCCTTTCTAAAAGATTTTAGAAGCGGCATACTAATGTTTAGCTGTGTGTGTGATAGATACATTTAAGCTGACTGGCATGCTTGGGTAGCTTCACCCATTGTTTAGAGACATTTCTTATGTATTCTAATACAATTTTGTTTACTTTAGCTACCGTACCTATAAATTAAGTAAAACGCAAGCTAAGCTATTGTAGTAAAGAAAATTCCTAGAGTATTTATCAAACACAAAGCACTGTACAGTGGAAAGTGGAAACAAAACCGCGTCGCCTCGCTTTGTTTCGGCACAACTTTTTGTCCGCGGTTTTGTCTGACTCCACGGCCTTTTTTGTGAAGCGTCGTGCGGACCACGAAAATGTTTTACGGGCAAAGTTACTCTTTCACTATGCTCCTGCTCCAGCTATTTGAATATGCAAAGTTGTGACAAAAAGCGTTTGCAGGTGAACGAAAAATGACCGCACAAAGACATTGTTGCTATTTTTGTGGGATTAAATTCGGATTGAATTTCGATTCAATTTTGGTTGAAATGTTTAAACGATTATTGTGATGGTATGGTCCAATAATAGCTGATTAAGTATTTTAAAATTGTCGAATCAGACTTATATCTCTTACATCTATTTATCATCATAAAACTTACATAACTAAGCATTAATTTCGTATTTCTTATTTTATTGTCTGGTTAGGTTCTACCAAAAATATATTAAACAAACAATAAATTCAACATCTCAATTGATTACTGGTCCCATTTAAAAAGCTCTCGAGAGAAACGGCAAGTGTCACGTTGTTTAAAAATTGATGTTTTTATTTCTGCTTCGTTTTTTCGGGGGCTTATGAATGATATACATTTATGTTATTGTGAAATCAGGCAAGATTTTCATTCATGTTTACTTGTTTGGATAAAATCTAATAATAATTTCCAAAGTTACTGTAATGGATGGGTTTACTTCACAAGAATAATAATTTAATTACATACTTTTTACCAAAACATTATTTGAGTAAAATAAATAAATATATATATTTTTAATACATTACCATAGTTAAAAAATCCCAAACAAAAACAATCTAAAATTATATCAGCGTTTAAAAGTATATTGTTTAATATAACATTATGTTATTTAAAAAAGCTAAAATAATAACCAAAAAATTAACTCAAAAGAGTATCAAGAAATCCCCAATTATTTTCCCAGCATAATAAGTAAACGTGCCAAAACAAAGGGAAAACAGTAAAAATAACAAAAGCACAGTTAATACGTACAAATGGGGGATATTTGGTGGGACAAAAAACGGAGGCTGACCCTTAATTGATTTAATTTGTCGAGAGTCAAAACTCTACGGCCGTGGAGGTGTCGCCTCGCCGCTTTCAACTCAGTAAGGGATATTTTACACAATGCATTTGTATTAAAATAATATTTTTTACTAGCAAAATTTGTGAAATATGTTATATGGGATATTGATTAAACATGACTAATCTAATTTCAAACTAAATTGATTGTCGGCTAAATAATTATTTTTACATGCATTATTATTTCTTCTTATCTCCTAATGAATGCTAAACATTTTGCTACAAAACTAATAGACTATTAGAGAAGTTGTATGCTTTTCTTGTGATGTACGTTTAATAAATGTATGGTATTGTCGTTTTTACATTGAATATTAGTAACACTTTTCACAATGACATCTATCTTTGTTATTCAAACATTAAAAGAAATATCATTTACCACATTTAATTGAATCGAATGCTTACAAGGTACTTGGCAACGTAACATATTTTTACATTAATTTTCAACTCACATTTTTTACAGAAGAACATTACTGTCAGGAAATATTCTTAAGATTGTACGAAAATTGCCATTATTAATAATCCACTGTCAGAAATCATGTCTTGTCTCGTCATGCCAGTAAGGCAGGCTGTTTTGACTCGTCATGCCAGTCAGGGCAGACTATTATGTACACATCTTTATACGATGAATTCGTTTATTTTGAACCGTGCTTTTCCATTTGTTTTCATTAAAGCTTTCATTCACCGTGTGTCGTCATGAGCACGCCGCCATGTTTTATTGATCATTTTATGTAGAGTAGAGGATGTGTTGAAAGCGAGATTTGTTATTAAAACATACCTGTCTACTTTACACATGTACCTACGCTTTTGAAGCTTTTTGGACGAAGCTTCTTTCTGTGAGATTATAAGTTTTTAGGGAACCAGATTTATACTACTATTTCTTTGTGTATTTTTACTATACATGATAATAAATAGTACAATTATATGGATAAAACAAAATATATTTTTTTAAACGATATTTTTATTTAAGGTACTAGTAGTTCCGTTTTTGTATGTATTGTTTAGTTTTATGGTAGCATAAAAATGTAATTTTACTATTTATTATCGTAAATTGATCCCCAAAATATTAAAATAACAGATTTCCATAAACGTATAAATCCAAATTTTCCCGGTATAAGCCGCGCTCAGGGAACGCGCAAACATCAAATGAAAATAGGGACGCCATGATACCATTGTCTTAAATTATATATTTTTTTACATACCAATATGACCTTATGCTCCGATAGTATAAGGCTTAAATTAACTTGGTTAGTTTAATTACACATTCATATAGGTATTTATACCGCTAGACACCACCACCAGACTTGTTGATAGACATAATTTTCTTACTTGAGTAGACATCAAACTAGCGCGTATAAGTTATATATATCAATTATTTTAACTATAGTAACTCTAATATAGTATACCCATTTTTACCTGATAGGATATATCATAAATATTTCACGCACAGTCAAAATAGAGACGTCCTCATTTCATCAAAGACATTAAAGTAAATTTTTCTTTTTACTAGAAAGCGTGATGCACTATTCATCAAGCATAATCAGAGCATTACAAAATGCACTTACAACCTTCATGATACGGTCGTAAATACCTTGTGTAATGGTGAAACATTTGATAAGTGACAGCCCTAAGTGCAAGCGAAGAATGCATCACCAATGCAGTTTTATTGTCAGCTCCCAAAGGAGCGCGGCTCTTTGTGATGTAAAAGATTGATGCCTATCTCAGTCACTTGAGACTTTCTTCCCATCTTATGTGAAAGGATGGAAACTTTATGTCTGTTCGTGTAATGTTTAGATGCTGGCTGAAATAATGTATTGGCTGCAAAGAAGAATCTACGTCACTTGTAGTGAAGACTTAGGTAAAGGAAGAAAATTTTCTGAAAACGTATTGTTGTTTTAATGTAACTAACTTATGTACAGATATTAAAGTACCTACCTACATATAAAATTAGCAAATTACATTGACTATTCGCTATGTTGCTACTCTTTAGTGAAGGCATAATTGATGATTATAAAAATACTATAATAAAATAAATATTAAGGTATCTTGACGCGAGGAAAAACCAAAGCAGGTTGCGAGAAAAATGCTGCTTTATGATAAAAATCCAACTCCAAGTAAATATGAGAACGATAAACATAGAATAGTGAATATTGTGAGAAAAGTCGCAGTACAAACGTATAGTATATAAAAGATACGGGTGAATACCTAATGTTAGACGGAACGTAATGTGACGTTGCATTTTGTAGAGGGAAAATTCAGTTCAGGATTTTATTTCACGTTGAAATTGTGAACTCAATTTTATTTCATATACTTACCGAGCACCTTTAACGATATGAACTCTATGGGAAATGAAAATTACTTTTTGAGTATAGACGAAATATTACTTTATTCCTGTTAGGTATACATTTCATTGATTTATTATCATTTATTACAATAAAGATAATCAATTATTTTTAATCTGTACTGCTTTTAGTGAAATCAACTCGGAGTTAGATTTGTGCTGAAATTAAATAAGAATCACATACTACACAATTCAAATAGGTACATAATCAGAAAACCATATTGAACAATAAAAAATATTTATTAAATTGTAAAATATTTCCTTTCATTCAGTTTAGCTAACTAATCAAGGTAGTTAAAGCTAGTACTTACTAACTTACAAATCAGCCCGTAACTACCCACTGCTGAGCATAGGCCTCCTACTTAGCAAGATTTAAAAAAATATGTCATTAAAATAATTTATGTTATTTTTAGATGACTAGCTATAAATAAAGAGACAAAAGACGAGCCTCAACTATGACTTCATTTCAAACGTATCTGCTGGTGAGCTTAACAAAATGCTGCTAAAAAACCAGCGCCGCGCCGCACCGGTCTGGGAGAGGACAAAGCGTAGAATTTATCGTCAACCTCTCGTGCCCGAAACACGCGCCCAGTGATCTATGGATGGGAACTGGCTGGGCTTACTGGAAACGTTTGATTACAATGAATATTTGAGATCATAATCGTATTATTATCGTTATGGTATACGAGTAAATTCGCTTCCGATTGCTCTACGCAACGGATTTTAATGCAATTTCCAACAATAAATGGTTGCTCCATTTATTGGTTTGAGAGAAAGGTTGATATGTATAAATGGTTTTGTACTAATTTGTTGAAATATGTAAATGATGCACAGCTAACCGTGCGAAGCCGGGGCGAGCCGCTAGTACTAATCCAATAAAATATCCTGGGACATTTTTGACACACGGCCAATAAAATATAGATATGTTTTTACCTTATTGGTATTGCTTCTATGAATATAAGTGTATCTATATATGTAGTCAAATATTTAATATTATGAGACCTTAGATACAGTGCGAAAAATTGTACACCTAAGAATTTGCTTTTTAATTTTAAGGTCCGAGAATGAAATTAAAACTGCGGGCCAAGAGCTGGTTTATATTTTAAGATTGCAGACATATATACTTTCATTCTGACAGCATAAGCAAACACGCACAGTGTCGCCCATAAAAATGGCTACCGTGTATCTTGACAATTTAAGTTAGTCATATCCAGATTCTATAAGGTGCTCGGTAGAGGGCGCGTTCCGGTGTCCACGTAAACAATGCTCACAACATGGTACAACTTTCCCTTTGTGGCCGTATGGAATGCTTTTACAGATAAACCTACGCGACGCTCAGGTGCGGTTAAGCTTAACTGAAACCCGCCTTTTTTCAGTTAACGTAAACGTCGGCTTAATCTGTTGACTATCCCTTAGTTTCACCAAAACCAAACCAACACTGTTGTATATGTACAGCTTGATATGTCACCAAAACGGGGAGACTTTGGAGAAAGTTTAATTAAATCACTTACCTTCTTATCAATTTATAGACACCGTGATTCAAATCCCACGCGGGACAAACTTTATAGTGCATGTCTGTTTGTTCCGTGTCAAGATCTTAATATATACTTATAGTACATATTTAAAAGTAGTATATCAGCTATCTGATTACTACAGAACAAGCTTTGATTACCTATTTGGAAGGCCATCTCTGAAAAAAAATTCAGGCTATTTATTATTATTTTTATCGATTATTATTCCATAAAATTCTAGGATAAATGTTACCAAAATGAAAAAATAAACTATCCTTCTAGAAGAATCATCTTCAAGAATGTTTGTCTATGTTAAGTACTTACAGTAACTCTTCCACCAACACAATTTAATGTCAGTTCTGTATAAGACGTTAAATGCTGACAAATCATTTGAAGCCTACGCAATGTCGTAAACAGTTGGTAGGTGATCACTGGCATAATATATAGGTATCCAAAACTATAGAAAAATCTACTTTATTGTCTGTATATATATTATATTTTTTTACGTAGTATATAAAAGCATTACCTACTGTGCCAAGAAAATTACATGTCCTTTGCCATCTTTGCGACCATAGTTTAAAGATAAAAGTAGTATATCTCAGCTTAATTCTAGCTTAAACAGTTATAATAAATACGCTTATGTTTCATTATATGTTTAATTATTCGATATTTATGTACATTACATAAGTATTGTGCCTTTGTACATCTCTGCTGATCGAAATCTGACCGCGCCTACGCTGCCAGATTTCAGATTATTGTTTGAAAAGAACAGATTTCTACGTACCGGAAATATAAAAAAACTGATTGTTTGAAAATGTTTCATATTGAGATGTCAAAAACCTTTGGTTGCACTTCAGAGCAGGGTTCCTTTGGAGCGTAAAATCTAACAGACTTTGGCAATACATCATAACGGATTCTACTATCTGAAAATTCGCACTTAAAATTCTTCATCGTCTTATAACATATTCAAATAATCTATTGCTACTAAAAGAGAAGTTAAATCTTCACCATCGCAGGTATTAAACGCTTCCTTACGAGTCTGTTGAGGACTGAACTTCACTTGTAATCCCTTAAAGTGCTCAAAGTGAGAAAATAAGGGTTAAGTTTTAAAAGCTCTCCGTCTGGAATGGTGGTTGGGCCGTGCTACAGGATGTAGCTACCGATCTTATATCATTGTTTATAAGCTATACTATTTGGCATTAATTTTGTATATTATACCACATTTATTATTATTATAAAAAAAATTGGTTGCCTGTAAAGTCGGTATACGGGCGAAAGTTTTACGTGACAACGACTTTGAGTGGTAAAATAATTTTAATGTGAATATTCATTCGTATAGTAGGAAGAAGGATGAAATAATAGTAACAATTTAAAACATAACGTCACGTTACGTGAGCGGAGCGTAACGCAGTTTCTTGAAGTGTCACCCGGCAAACCAATTTATAAGACGTTGTCACGTCAAAACAAAATATTTTAATACTTAAAAGCAAATTTGCAGATAATATATTTGTTGTGTAGATATCATTAAAGATATCATTATTTAAAGAAGTTTTTGGCATTTATTTGTGCGATTCTGATATAATTATAATTAAATATAGGTACTTACTTACAAATAAGATATGAAACACACGAAATTCGTTAAAAATATGGGCTAATTTTATTAAGTCTAAACAAGGTCGACTAAAGATAGTTGTGGTGGCTCAGTTGGGAACGCACCGACTCACGATCATGAGGGTGCCGGTTCAAATCCCTGGCCCGTACCTCTGAGTTTATAAAAACTTACGTACGGATTCACACCACTGGCTTTCGGTGAAGGAAAACATCGTGAGGAAACCTGCATGCCTGAGATGTCACAATTAAAGGCATGTGAAGTCCGCCAATCCGCACTAGGCCCGCGTGGTGGACTATGGCCTAAACCCCCTCGATGTTAGGGGAGGCTCGAGCTCCTCGGTGGAGACGTATATGAGCTGTTGATGATGATTGATGATGAAACAAGGTTAAGATGATAATGAAGATGATGTGATATTTCCTATGCCTTACATCTTGGACCGAGCATCAACAACGTACATACGACAATCGGATCGGGTTTTAAATAAATAATGAGGGAAGTGCCGCAGCCGGCGTCACGGCGCGGGCGGGGCGGGGCGGAGCGACGCGTCCGAACACTTTGTCACTTTCGACTTTTTTAATGACACCCTGTCACAGTTGTAATAGTCACATTTACAGTATGTTAGTTCTACTTAATCACTTTATTCCTTGTCAATCATATTTATGATATAGGTACATTGGATTTTCAATGCGGTGGAACTAACTGTTTAGGTTTGAAATTTTAGTGTAACAAAATATAGTGAAATGTTTTTATGTGTGGGTTTAATGACCATATTATCTTGTATTATTTTTAATGTATAACGAGAATATCTAATAGTCTACTTAAGCATGACTTAAACTCTAGTATTAGTGGAATATCAGTTTGATAGCACACTATTTGATACATAATTTGAGTATCAATAATCGTCGTCATTGTAACCCAATTTTGACTTACAATTTGTCTATTAACGAAGTCCTTTTATAAATAACACAAACCACTGTCCAAAGGTATTTATTTTATAAATCGTCCTTCATTATTCTTCTGTCGATAGAGTTTAAACGAATGGTATTAAATACACGGTTCAGTGTCTAAGCTGGCCTTTTCTTCGTACAATTATTTCTAGAATTTCCAACAGTCATTGGCGGCTCCACATAATTATATATGCAAAAAGCTGACTGTTGCTTTGTGGTACATTTGAAACGAAATAATTACTAGGCGACGCGACGGGACGTTGGAAAATAGATTTAATTGTGTCGCGTGTTGAAGACGTCGCAAATCAAATGATTTATTTATACAATAAACGGTTTTATTGTTGAATGTAATGAAATAAAATTTACGCGTACAACAACATTATTTCACCATTTTTTAACACAAAATTATATGAATTCCAATTATTCGTAGCAACTATCGTAGGCCGTAGCATAACCGTAGCTTGCTACAGTGCTACGAAATCACTTTGGATTTTGTATACCAAGGTACTGTAACTCACATTGTCACAGGGAAAGGGTTCAGGACCTTTTTATTTGTGAGCTAGCAACCCGCCTCGGGTTCGGTCGCCCACGCGTAGGAAAGAATTGATGTTTTCTACCTCAAAAAATCATCGTCTTTTGCTGTCGATTGACTTAAAATGAAACCTTCCTCATGAATAACTCGCATCGGTAAAACCGTATGAAACACCATTTAGTAAATCAAATCAAATTAAAATATTTTTTGGTCAAATAGGCCTTTACAAGCTCTTATATCACTCTCATGCTCGATTCTGTATGTTGCTTTTACTGAGAAGAGACGGCAATAAACTCAGCAATTACTTTCAAAACAAACTTAGATCTAATACAATAATGGTTATTACAAAAAATGTGAAATAGCTTGTAGCGAGCATTTCAGTAGTTTATTGAGATCCGATAGACTCTTTTACAATTTACCTATACTTTTAACAATAATGTTCTGCGTTCTAACATAACTAACAATGAGAATTAGCATGTTACATAGCTCTATCCTTGGTGATGCTCATAGCTTACAACTACCCGCAACATTAGCTCCATGATCCCGTAACCACGACGGCGCCCTCTGTCGGCGCTTATCTGGTTAAATGTAGCGTATTCATATTTCACGTTTCCACAAGAGTGCGCGTGAGGCGAGGCGCCGGCTTGTCTGCCGAGATGACTTACGGCAACTGTTCTATAGACTAAAGGGTTGCCTAATGATTTTAATTGAATTTGAATCTTGTTTTAATGTTGATAATGTCTATATTGAGTTAACAAGGTGGCTAAATGAGGTACTAAATAGAGTGTAAATGCGCTTGTGGGTCACATGATAATATCGAATTTATTACAATGATGAAATAATAATAAAATTAATAGTCGACTAGGTGATAAATAAAAAAATTGGAATATAAATTGGTTCGTTAATCAGTAAATCTCTGTACAAATATTTTAACTGTAATATATTTATGTTATATGTGGAAATTTATTGAAACTGACACAACATATTATTTCGTAATATTTACATATAAGTACTTTACCTAATAGTTTTGCTTCTTTACTCCTTTTATTTTGTGCATAGGTAGTATTAGATGCTTTGAACGAATAAAATACAGCCATAGACTTCTAAGTATGGAATGCTCTTAATAAAATGAAATCGAAGACAATTTATAAATGGTGAAGTTCTGAGACATTAAAACAACAGTAGAATTAATAACCTCCTTTTTTAGAAGTCGGTTTAAAACTGATATGATTTAGGACATTCGCACCTTTGACGCGCGCCGCTATAAATCAGCTGTTCTCACAAACAGTCGAACAAAGGAGTTGTGGTGTTGAAGTGTGAGTAATAGGTCACATAAGGGGATAAATAACATAACACATCGATATATTATCGTATAGATACATAATGTTAATGCATCATAAAACTGTCTATAACTAAAACTGTTTTATGTTGTGTAGTTAGTGATTGAAATCAATTTGAAGGTCCATACCTATACGTTTCTAATGATGAGTTGATTAATTATAATAATTAATAGATTAAAGACAGAATAGTAAAAATGATAAAAACTATTTCTGTTGGTAGCAACAAAAATCGATTAACATTTGGAAATAATCCTCGCTTCAAATTATTTAGTTACGTATTGGTCTCAATTTCAATGAGTTAGAAATCAAGATAGGTTATATAATGTGATGATGTTGAAGCATCTATATTATTTGACATCTATGGTAAAACCCGACGAACGGGATGCGGGGAAATTTGGGGGAAAATTGATGGCGGTCTGTGGTCACCGGTATTTTGCATGTTTTTTTTTTCACCTATTTACAAGTGTTCTATTATTCTTTTTGGGACAAACACTCGCGTTTATATTAAGGGACGGCGGTTGAGTTATCGTTTGTTTGGAGTTTTTTGACGTCCACTTTAGTATGTGAACAATACGTAATATAACTGAGATTTTTATAACAGAAAGAGATTTATAAACTATATTTACTTAAACGTTTACTTGGAAACTTAACTAATAGTATTAAGAGGTAAAAGAAAATACAGACTTCATAGAATAAAGAAAAAAATCATCGACTGAATGGAACTGTTTAAAAATGGTTTATTTTGTTCGAAACTACCAATGCTACATTTTGAACGATAAATAGCTGTTAATGTTAGATAGAACTTCCCAATGAATATGGTAAATTATTTTCCGTTTCTATTTTAAAATGCATTAACATTTATTATACCTAGTAATGGTGTATTTTGTTTCTACGCCACAATTTTCATGTTTATTAATGAGATTGACAACAAAAGGCGCCTTCAAGAGAAGCACAAAGAGGAGACATTGGCAGAATCTCCTAGTATTTGCTAAGCAAGGAGGGATTACAGCCCTTAGCCCTCCGCCCTCAACGTTGCCGACAAATATTGACATTTCGCTGTTTTAATGCCGACGTCAAACAATCGACGATTTAAACTGGACGCCAGTTGATGTCATTGTATTGTCAACTGTTTATTAATGTGTAAGTTATGTCTGAGGTTCAGTTGTAACATAATCTATTAATTTAACATTTTCATATTTTTAGAAACATCAAAAAAATATGTTTTTCCTACTGCGATGCTGGTGGGATACATATCAATGTGTTTGTTATAAGTTTGTAAGTGAAGAATGTGTGAACTTCTGATAAATTACTCCAGTTAAAAACCTTGAAAACGTTTTGCAAAAAATACTTCTAAATTGTTTTAATAATAGCAATTGTGGCGTTTAATAGACAGTTTTAATTGACACTACCTTACCCTTGGAAGGCACCTAAAGCTTCATTGCAAGTGTGCTGCTATTTCACTATATTATTTAACTGGAACAATTTTACACAGTAAATATCTGATCTTTGAGTTACATTTTAAAGAGTATCGTAAGAGATGACATTAAAAGAAGTACCGTCACTCGATGGAGCGATAGCGCACACCGCAAATAAGGGGTGGCCCTTTTGTTCAAGCCTCACAATTCGCTATACAGGACTTTTTTCACTTATTTTTTGCATCTTAATTCCTAGCGCTACGGGCGTTCACACTCACTATGATATTTGTTTGTTTATATCACAGCTGATCACAAATGATTATATGTTAGGGGTTATATTTTGTTTGTCTAACATTCTGGTACTCATTTCAATGCGAAATTTTCGTGACGGGGTTGTTTTGGGAAGCCTTTTTTTATACCACACAGGTGGCAAACAGGAATACAGATGGGACACCTGATGCGACGCGGTTACCGTAGCCTATAGACGCTTGCAACAACAGAGACAAACGGTTAGCTGGAAGTTTGTATATTGGACTTGATGAGCTGCTGAAAGGCATTAAAAATGCTATTTTATTTATATTTCAATACATTCTATTCTTAAATAAGATAGTATTAATAAATGTTAGATGATTTGATATTTGAACCGATGAACCGTTTTGATATTTGGAAATACAGTGAAAGAATAAAATTCACAACTCAAAGTTGTTTAGTTCTCCGTTTGAGCGTAACAAGTTTGTCATATACCTTAAAAGTATATTGGTGCTTCGACAGCCAGTGAACTTTTCCGCCGGAAAATCTGCCACGAAACCGCAACGACAAACTGTATGATAACTTTTCTAACTCAATAGTGGTTCATATCTAAAGGCGCCTCTTTCTACCACATTTATATTTATATATGCAGACTACATAAAATGTTCCCCTGGGGTCAGGGCGGGCACAAATTATGTAAATTCCGCCCTTCAGCTGAGTACAATTAGAAGTGATTATTGCGTAAAATTCAATTTGGAAGTTGTGGATTCCGTTTTGTACGTAGTTTCGATGAGGATTATTGTTGTATTCGTCAAATTAAAGTTTTTATGGTTTAATTAATTTTGGTAAGAAACATATGGACAGCCCGGTTGGCTTTGTGATTAGTGACCCTGACTCTCAAGCCGCGGGTCGTGGGTTCGAATCCCACCCAGGAAAAACATTTGTATGCATAAATATGTCTGTTTGTCCTGTGTCTGGATGTAAATATCTATATAAGTATGTATTTAAAAGTAGTAGGTATATGTAGTATATGAGCTATCTGGTTACCATATCACAAGCTCTGCTTAGTTTGGAACCAGATTGACCGTGTGTGAAAAATGTCCCAGGATATTTATTTATGCCTTATTATGCAAATCATAATATTCTCTAGTTCGTATGTCTTTACACAATCCTATCTTACTACAAAGCAAGCAGAGCAGACAATCATGTAAATAGTATCTAATACTTAAACAACTTCTAATATCTAAGATATTTACCTAGACAACTATACAAACAGGCAGATAAATTACAATATGTATACAGCAACATAATGTAAACGAACAAATACTATAGATCACGATACGACAGGATTCGATGATATGGGAAGATAAAGTAAACATGTTTTTTTGGAAACATATGTTTTTTGACTGGTTGGCTTGATGGTAAGCGATCCCGAAAGTTAATTCACCGGTCGTGGGTTCGATTTAAAACTATGACAAACATAAAAAAAAATTGTGTGCACAAGTCTGTGTGTTCTGTGTCTGAATGTAAATATCTACATAAGCATATATTGAAATGTAATAGGTAAGAGGTATATCAGCTATGTTGTTACCATATCACAAACACTCCTAAGTTTGGAATCAGATTTTTACTATTATATATATTTATTTGTACTAAATTGCTTGCTTTTTATAGGGACGTACCCTTCAGAGGCTAGTCCTAGACGACTTAAAAAAAGGAGTAGTAGATCTAACTACTAACATTAATAGGCGTGAAATTACTAAAGATATTATCTTTTACATCTCTAAACCCATAAATGAATGCCATAATCATCCTTTGATCGTCACCCCTCATTTCGAACTGTGCCAAATTAAATACGATAAAGTGAAAAGAAAAAAACCGTTTGAAATCGCTTTAACATCTGTGTCCCGTATTATGTTATTTTAAAATTGAATGATAGAATGTAAGAAAAGATAAATTGTACTTAAATGACAATGGTTTTGCACCTGACTGTGATTTTTTTCTTTTACTGGTATGTACCTAAAGCTTTTTATTTTTTACTGACTTCAAAGAAGGGGGCGATTCTCAATGAATCGGAATCTTCTTGTTTATTACCTAATTGTTTTTCCGCATCAATAACACTTTATAATAAACACAATTTAAAAAATGTTTTAAATAGCCGGTACCTATATATTACTTAACATCACTATACCACTGTGTAAATAAAACAAAATTATAAGAAAAAAAAATCATTATTAAAATCATAAAAATAAATACAATACATTCACATTTCGGTCACAACGAGTGCGCACGTTCCATTTAATATTTCCGAAATAAAATAATATATGACGTCATAAATATCGTTACGCCGCCGCGTCGCGTTGAGCCAGTAACCCAATAGCACAATAAAACTATAAAAGTATAAATCCACCAATGTACAATGTCGTGGCGTGACTGTACAGATTTTATTCCTAACATATTTTCAACGTAAATTAACGAGCTAATAACCCGGATAAATAAAAGATTTAAAGAAGAAAAGTCAATGTCTGGATTATAATTTTGATACTTAGCCCTTCCCTTCCCTTTTGACAAAGCATTTTCTATGTGAAAAGTCAGAAAATGCTTTGTCTCTAGAAATACAACATTTTCCTAAAAGTTTAGTTTTCATACACTGAACCCATATTACCATCACTGAGAATTAAAATAAAAAATATAAAAGCACCTAATACAAAGACAAAAGCAAAAACCTAAAAAAAAACTGTTAAAATAATGAATAGGTACCAAAGTTCTACCAAAACTCAACATACAGCGGTGTTGTCGACTCACGCAATCAAAAACAACAGGTTGCGTTGTTAAATTATGTAAACGACTTATTTACGACACGAAATTGAAAAGAAAGAACAAACAATAAAGTCATTAAACTTTGATAATGATAAGTGAATAAAATGGGGCGAGACAGTAACTTCATTTATTCTATCTGGGTCTAAGAAAAAACAAAAATATTATTATGCATATATACATATTTATAAATCTTGGGTATGAGCAGTATTAACAATTTAATTGCTTGGTAAAACAGGTATTAGCCAGCAAGCTCTCACCACCGGCTTATGGTAGTTACAATTAAGAGCTACTTAGTTCCCAACTAAGGTGACATCATCATCATCGGCCCATATACGTCTCTACCAAGGACCTCGAGCTCCCATAACATCGAGGGGGCTTAGGCCAAAGTCCACGCGGGCCTAGTGCGGATTGGACTTCAGTGACTTTAGAGGACATCCACCATTTCGTCATACTCGTTTGTCACAGGATTGACACGATGTCCATCCAATGCTTATAACCTACTGCCTGTTTAGAAAACCAAATATACTTAACACATGTAAAGCCGCAACGTGGAAGTGAAGTATTCAATAGACAATTAATACATACATAAAATAAAAACAAACATCAATATTTTCTGCAACAAAATTGTAAATATAAGATAAGTAATCAACTAAAAGGCACGCTCAAAACATTAGCTTGTATAAGGTTGCTCGGAACCGCTCAATGTAACCAATACACGCTTATATGCTACAGCTCAATAAGTTATGAAGCCTTTTTAGTTCAGTTTTTGTATTATTTCTCCTCGCCCGTTAGGTACCGTGCTCGAAGGAGTTGTAATTGAATTACCCGGCTTACAGTCTCGGAACAGAAGCGCAAAGACTGGTATTTGTGTAACATTTTTTATAATATCTTTCAAATGTTTAAAAACTTAAATTTCTTATTAACTTTTTTCCAATTTTAAATGTTTAAGATCTCCTAGTCGTTATTTACATGGGCTATATTTTATGAGTCTCAAATTGTGGTCACCATTTTCTCCTAGGGTGTCTTCTAATTTACTATTTAAGACGTTTGTGATATTAAGTTGTGTTACCTTATTGGTCATGAATTAAAATCCGTTTTTGGGTGCGTCTAGTAAATTATTACTTTTAATATTCACTAATAGATTCAAAGAAGTGTGCTTCACACTTGTATCTCTAATATTGTTTTAACATATAAAACTGTACTAATAATGTTATGAAGCTCTACGCATTTCTGTTCCAGTGCAAAGATATATCGGCAATGCGGGCAGTCTTCGGAAGACTATTCCTATGGGTTCCTGAAGGAGTTACGTATTTCACCCGTGTTTTTGATATTTAATATAAAACATATTTTTGGAGGTAAAATACATAAATAGATTTTTAAGCTTATGTAGGTACTTATTTACATGAGTGGTATTATTTGCCGTTTGTACCTACTTCTATTTTACAATGATAAAACTGCTGGGTGTAAACTATTTCTTATGTCATAAATATTTATAAATGAAACTGTATTTTTTTTATAATAAAATCGCAATACATTGCATGGACTGTGACACCATTGTTGCGTTTGGATTAAATATGATGAATGGCATGCTTTATTTCGAAAACCTTCTGCATTAATGTACTCAATATTTTTTATTAGCATATTAAATATGATTTATAGGCCCCATAAATAAATGCAAAAATGTTTCCATTTCAATGACTTTTTATTTTGATTAATAAAATAAAATATATATAAAGATATCTTCCTATTGGGTAAGATGTAGGGTTATGCATGCATGGTAATAGGCCAACTAATTCTGGGGATACTTCGACAAATTTAAGATCAAGTAATACTAAGATCATAAGCTTTTTTTAATCCTTATCTATAGAAATGTATTCAGTTTTACCTTCGAAGAATACCTAGCTAGAGTCTCCTCCTTAATATTATGAATATATATAAAAAAATCTTTAATATTAACTCCTCAATACTGCTCATACTGAAAGTTTTCTCGAGCAGGCTTCTCATATATCGTGTACTACCCTCTGCTCGGAAACATTGTAGGCACCAGACATTATGAAATGCACACTAATTTCCCCTTACATTACCTAAGGCTTCTTTCTTCCCCGAGAACTATGAATACCATCATCAGACGAGACGATTATCATATTTCACCTTCAACAAAAGCTTTTGCACACTAGAAAGTAGGATAATCAGCCTTAGTACAATCTACGTTAGGTTGATATTATATTTGTAAGTAAATACAATTATTAGTCGATGGTAACAGCAGGGAGACCGCAACAAGTCTTAAGGCACCCCAGTTAAGCCACCCCACGGTTTGTATGAGGTTTGTCTCATAGACGTCAGAGTATTTGTTGAAAGTATTAGCACATTGCTGAACTGGGTCCATTGTTTACTAAACACGATTTTTATTAAACAGTAGAAAAATCCTTATACAGATATAAAACATGGAATAAGGCACGCGCTAGGCGTACACAGATGCATTCTAAATAAGAAACCTTATTAAGAAGATAGTTTTGCAGAATTTTCTTCTCTGTCGAGACCCACACAAGTAATCGCAACAGGCACAAATTGACACGTAATAGATAGACAATAAAGATACAGAGAAAAACATGAAAATAAGCGTTACATTTCTTAGCATTTATTAGCTTTTCCAAAGTATGTTAAGTTTTCCTAGACAGTACCAAAAGGCAAACTAATTTATTAGTTCAGACAATTTCAATTTAACCTAACAAAAATCGGACAGATTCGGTTTATGAAACTTTATCGTAACCCAATGGAATCCTACAAATTGCATGTAACTTCCTATGTTTTCGCGTAGAACAGAAGTTCAATTCTGTAAAGCACAATGACATTAGGTCGACGAAGTTTCCTCGTTCCAATTATGCTGTCTCTTTCTTATCTATGCGATCGCGTGAGATGTCTGCAGTTTGTATTCCACGCCGATGTATGTATGTATATAATAAGGGTGAGATATCCAAAGGCAGGGGACAGGGCATTGTTGGCACCGAACAACTCGGCTGCTAAGTGAGGGCACATTTAATGTTCGACGCACACAGATTTATGCGTCTGCCATTCATTTCAACACATCGCCGCGTTTCCGTGAATATAGATCTTGTGTTTTGGCACGCACCATTCGAATGGGGAAAACAGTATGAATTATATCTTTGGTCTACGATATTCCTTTTCTCGTCGCAATATTATTGTTTTTATGTCTTTATTTATTGTATACAAGAGTTTATTTTAGATAAAAATTTAAACTATTCCAAATTTGGTTTCATTGCTAAACTAAATTAAATAAATTTTTCGTTATTATATAATTATTTTGAAAGATAAAATGTGAGTACCAAAATACTATTTCTCCTTAAAATGTAAGCTCTAAACTAATTAATTAAATACACTAGAGGGCTGTTATCCGATCAAGATAATTTTCCCCTTCAGTGGCAAAGAAAATCATGTTCTAAGCTTCTCACTCCAGTCACACCTTGTGGGGTGTTAATACTAATGCGCTGAAGCATCGGCACTAGCTAATTGCTTTTTATTATACTAGTTCTAGTCTACAGCTCTATCCGCTGGAAAGGGAATGGAAAGTCATCGCTTTTTATCAAAAAAAATATTTTTAGAATTCATATCGATTTTAAAAATGCAACCTAAATACCTTACGAAATAATAAATTAGGTGTCATAATATCGTGACATATAAGCTATTGATTGATAGGTTACGTTATTTTACCATGCGCTGTGATATCCTTATTAACCACCAGTTTATTTATTTTATTTATTTATTTATATAAAATAAAATAAAAAAACGGTTAAACACCAATACCAAGTTATGGTAGTGTATGAAAACAATCTAAAATACGCCTCCTACGCACTTACATATTTTTACACTTTTACTGGAATACTTAATGCACATTGCCGTCATTCCCTATTAAAAGGTTTTGTAGGGTTAGCAAGTGCGTACATAAGCATTGTATTATTCAAAGTGGCGTGAAAGGTTGGAATTGAAACAGAAAATACAAAACACCTGCAGTTTACCGGCAATGTTCCAAACAATTACCATAAAAGTGTGAACGTGTGGCTAGTGTAGCGGTGGTGTTACCATTTTACAACGTCACAGAGTAAGAAATATAACACTTGCAACCCCCAAGCTATAAATATATCCGTCGTTTTCTTTATGTAATGCAATAGGTATATAAATGTAAAAGAAACTAGATAGAGATATTCAAAGGGCGATTAGACAAACAAGATTTTTCCGCGATAATTATTTACAGTTTTTTTTCCAAAAATAAAGAAAGAAAGAAAGAAAGAAAGAAAGAAAGAAAGAAAGAAAGAAAGAAAGAAAGAAAGAAAGAAAGAAATGTTTATTTGTGACAAATAATAATAGAAACATAAAAAAAATCATAAACAAATACAAAATATTAGTAAACATAGAAAGTAAAAAGTATTATATGTATTAATTCACATGTCACAAAAAGGTCCACCAACTCAGCATGAAGCTGGTTATACGAATGCATAACCAGCGCTGGTCTTCCGTTGGGGCCGTGCAGTGTTGTCCAGGCAGGGTTACATAATAGCAATTATATTAATGAGAGTAAAAACAGTGAATAGTTAACAGTAATATAAGGACGTGAAAACAAGAAAACACAACAAATAATAAAATAAAATGGCAGACAGACAGTGAAACAGAGTGAAATTTGATGCCATGAGTAAGTATAAGAGTAATTCAAGATATAATTTTAATAATTTAAGATAATAATAGCTATAATATATTTCGTATCTATACAACATTTTTTATTTTCATATTATATAGCACTTGTATCATGCCGCTGCAATTCTTCTGTCTTTTGATGGTGAAACAGAAAAGATTTCAATTTGATTTTAAACCCTTGAGTACTTTGCAGGTTCCGTATTGGCGGTGGAATATTATTCCAGCATTTGGTTGCAGCATAACAAAAACTACCTCTAAATGAAGCAGAAGAATGCTGGTGCATGGACAGCTGTTTTGAAGATTGCGACCTCTGGCTGCTTACCCAGGATAATCTATCATACAGATACGCAGGAGATTTATATTTAATAATACCAAAAAGAAGGCAAGCTAAGTGAAGTTTACGCCTGTGCTTCATTTTTAAAATTAAGTGTTCATTAAAATATGGTGTTACATGAGCCCTTGACGGAATGTTAAAACAAAAGCGAGCACAGGCATTCTGAACTCGCTGAATAAGTTTCTGAGTTCTAGTTAAGAGTCTAGGTCCAAAAACTGTGTCCGCATAATTAAGCTTAGAAAGAATTAAAGAATCAACTAACCTGATACGTAGAAGTTCATTTATGAATGGTCTAATTTTATATAGTATTTTAAGTTTGTAAAAACAATTTTTTACTGACGACGCAATATGTTTCTCAAATCTTAGGTTTGAGTCCATGTGTAATCCAAGATTACGAGCATCGTATACTCGTTCAATGGGCTCATTCCTAAGCATTACATTTAAAGATGGTTGTATACTATTCAATTGATGTGCGCTACCAAATATAAGGTATTTCGTTTTTGCAGGGTTTAACAGAAGACAATTATTTGAAGACCACTCGGATATTTTTGAAAGGTCTTTGTTAAGCTTAATGATTGCGTTATCAATATCTGAGGGTTTGCAGGAGATGTAGACTTGTAAGTCATCTGCGTAAATGTGAAATTTACAGTGCTTAATGTGCGCTTTTATATCTGCTAGGTACAGTATGAAAAGCACAGGGCCTAAAATAGATCCCTGAGGCACGCCTCTTACTACCGCTGACAGGTCAGATTTAGAAGTTGTCCCGTTATTACTCAACCTCACACATTGGTAGCGATTACTGAGGTAACTATTAAACCACTGCAACGCTGCAGAGTCAAAACCATAGAATTGTAGCTTAGACAACAGTAAGTTAATATTTAAGCAGTCGAATGCCCTGGAGAAGTCTAGGAGCACCAGCAATGTACACATGCAATGATCCTGTGAAAGAAGAATATTGTCTGTGACATCAAGCAATGCGGTTACTGTACTACGACCCTTACGAAAACCCGACTGTACATCAGGCAGTATGCAATTCATCTCCAAGTAATCATTTAATTGCGCACATACTACTTTTTCTAATATTTTAGATAGACATGGCAGTATGCTTACTGGGCGAAGATCTCTAAGTTCAACGGGATTCGAGTGCTTGGGTAAAGGACTCACTAATGCGACTTTCCATAAATCCGGATATATGCAAGAGCTAATTGACCTATTCACTATTTCTTTTATTACGTCTAATGTGTATGGTAGAGTCATTTGCAGCATATCTAACGAGATAGTATCGAACCCTTCTGCGTTAGACTTCAAAGAACGAACAATTTTGATAATACTATCTACACTTACAGATTCTATGTGGAACGTCTTGTCACAAAAAGTGTGGTACTCAAAATAGGTCAGCTGTGAGATGTTTACATTAGTGGAACCAGGGATGGTTAAGAAATGATTGTTGATAATGCCGGGATCATTAAAATGAGAGGGTAGTTCAATAGTATGCTTTAAAACTGTACTTTTCAAGTTCTTCCATAGCATTTTAGGATTTCGTATTTCGCTATTAATATTATATTTAAAATAAGCCGACTTTTCATGGAACAGTGCTGTGTTGACAGTGCATTTTAACTGCCTGTAGTAATCTTTTTTGGTTTCGGATTTAGTTTTATTGTATTCTGCCGCAGCTTTATCTCGTAGTTTCATCATCATCTTAATCGTGTCAGTAATCCAGGGATAAGAGCGATTTTTTATAACTATGGTTTTGACTGGGGCATGGAGGTCAAAGAGAGACAGAACACAGTTGTTAAAAGCGTGAACCATATCATTAACGCTACCAATCTCTGATACTTGATCCCAGCAAATGGATTTCAAATCAACGCTAAAAGCATCCAAACAAATGTGTTTCTTAGGTCTATAAGTTATGGTGTATGGCTTCCACTTCTCACGCTTAATGTTAAATTCACAAACTATTAGACAGTGACCAATAAGGGATCCAACGTGTTCTATTGTAATTTTTTTTACTTTTAAATCTGAACAAACGACATCAATTATAGTTTGACTATTTTCAGTAAAATGAGTTGGTTCTGTAACGTATTGTATTAAATTAAAAGTAGATAAAAATGTGTTAAATTTCATTGTATTTATATTTAAATTGTTTACATTAATATTAAAATCTCCTAATAGAATTATATTATGGCAAAAAGGAAGTGAGCTCAATGTGTCCGTGATAGCATCAAAAAATAAGTCAACATTCATCCAGGGCGGGCGATATGCCGTGCCAACTGCTAATTTTCTTCCGTCAAGGGTCATAGTAAGCCATAATTGCTCAACTGCACAGTGTATCGGGCTCACCGGGTGAGGCCAAGTTCTCGCGCTGATACTGCGCTTGATATAAAAGCCGACACCGCCTCCACGCGAGCGAACGTCTCTCGATCTGGGTATATGCCGAAATTGATATCCGGGAAGTGAAGGAGCGCGGCCTTCTTCACCTGGTCTTAGCCAAGTTTCGTTTATGGCCAGAACATCGACATCACTCGACGATATCGCGGCAATAAAGTTATCGTGATTAGTGCCAAGGGAACCTGCATTTAACAAACCCGTTTTCAAGAGTTTATTAACCATAATTCAAATGAAAGAGTAAACAAAATAATAATAATAATACATAACTTATGTAAGTAAGGCATTCCATACTTTGAGAGACAACGGTAGTGCTAACATGTAATATTATAGTGCTATATAATATATAAAAATAATGTGTATTATAATAACAATATTCTAGTGTAACATTTTTACAATAACAACACGAGAAGTAGAATTGACTTTTAACATCTCGTAACATAAGATCTGTTATCCTATATAGAAAATATTTAAATGGCAGACATAATTGATTAAAAAAACACGGACAAAACAATAAAATGGATGCAAAGAAATAATGATACAACTGTTCAAACAGTACCAGGGCCAAAAACACTATTAAAATTATCTTCTGAGCGGATCAAATGTACCTGTTTCCCATCCCCCTCTCTAGCAAATATATGTCCCCGCTTGGTCCACGAATACCGCCAGTGGCGCCTGCGACATTCCTCGCGGACACGACGGAACAGTTGCCGGTTAGCGCGAGTCAGGCGTTCGTTGATATACAGCCTGCACGGCGGTCCAGATAGCCCGATGTCTGCAGAGTTGATATGTCGCCGTACCCGCGCCGCTTGCAGTAGATCATTGCGAAGCTGAGGACGCGCAAGCCGCACTATGACACGGCGCGAACGCCGTCCTACTGTATCATTTGCACTGTCTTCGGTACGTGCCCCAACGCGCTCCGCAAAGAGAATATCACGGTCCTCCAGAGTTATACCTAACTTGGCGGCCAGGATAGTAACTTTATGATGGACACTCTCACCTTTTTCCTCCGGAAGTTGCCCGATGTCCAAATCTGACATCAAGATTTCTTGGTCGCGGTCATTCAAGTCCTGTTTCAACTGGGATACCGTATGTTGCAGCTCGGTGACCTCATCCATTTTCGGTGATAACGTCTCTCTCTGCTCGACCGCCTCTAATCTTCGTTCAAACCCATCCAATCTCGCACCAACATTTGCAATGGAAATACGTAGCTCATTTCGGAAAGCACGTAGCTCGGCCATATATTCGGCTAGTTCCCGTCGCATCTCCTGGACGTCGGGAACGCAAGTCTTTAAAGAAGTATTCGTAGCTGGCAAAGGAAGCTCACTTTCAGCGATCAACACAGAAGCGACAGTCCCTATAGTCGCCGGGGAAGTAGTGCCGGAACTGTTTTTTAAAGGAGTATCCCTGTTGTCGCTTCTACGCTGCTTTTTCTTGCATTCAGGACATATCCATCCCTTAGGTGTAGCTGTGTAATCAGGTATCGCAACACACCCTTTGTGAAATAAGCAAAGAGAACATATATCTAGAAGATAATATTATGATATAGTCGCTGTAGAATATCATATAAAAATTATGTTATCTTTTTGGTTTTAGCTGCCTATAACGGGTTGGTAAAGGCGGGTGGGTCACTTCCCTTTAACTTATTCATATCCAAATTATTTACAGCATTGCTCCATGAATACATGAGTTGGAATGGACCACAGGGCGGGCCCTAATATTCAGTGATTTATAAACGCAATCCTCAGCATAAATTACCTGCATAACAAATTTAGGGTGAAATGTGATGAATGCTGACAAAATAGGACACTTTTGTGACGCTCTCACAATATTTACTTTTATCCTTTTTCTTGCAAAATAATCTCACATCAAATTAGTTATTTACGTAAACTAATAAAACTGGATACTAAATCAGACTTTACATATTTTATTTATATTCTCCTTATTTTCCAATAATTTTACAAATGTAAGTATAATTTTTTAGTATACCTATTATTATTTATGGCCTACCAGGATAACTTTTATTAAAATATCCTGCTCAAATAGATAGATTCTAATAAAAAAATACCCAAGATTCTGGAACTGAAACTAAAAAAATGGAGTTTCAAATTAAAAAGGGGTAAAAAGTACAGTCGCATAAATACGTATTCTCGATTAGGGCCGTAAGAGAGAACGCTAAAAGCTCAAAACAAGATCCCTGCATCAAGCATTCAAGTGGCGCCGACGACAATAGTACGCACCTGACGACGTATATGCGACGTAAGACATAAGCTGTAGCGGGTAGCTGTTTTAACCGTGCTGTTCTCCGGCTTTAGAATAGGACCGCTCCAAATCTTCCTATGTCGTAAGAGGCGACAGAAGGCTAATCGCGTAGTAGGAACAGAGAACGCGCTGACAGAGAGGACTGGAAGAAAAACACACGTTGTGGCGACCCTGCTTAGGCCGGATAAGAGCAGGAAGAAGAAGAAGAAGGGTAGCGGTTTTCTAATCTTAATATATTCCTAATGTTATATATGCAAAAGTGATTTGATTTGTTTGTTCTTCGGTAATAAATAAATCTGATCGACCAAATTTATATTTATTTATATCGTTATATGGAACTCTTATCCCAAAAAATTATAGTTGCGTTAATCCGTGGGCAGAGGCTAGTTATTGTAAATAAAAAGTTAGATTTATCCCTAGTATTTGAATATGGTAAATTTATTAAGCCAACATAAAAACCGGCGCACAAGTCCACATGTCAAAACACATTAAAAACATGATCTACTAATATATGTTTATGCTATTCTATTGTAGTATTTCACTGCCATTGTAACTTCTATCGCATATTTTTCTCAAATAAGTATACCATAGCAATAAATAGCTATAAAATCGCAAATAGCCTTTAAAAGACACCACTACCATCCTTTGTTTGGGGTCCGCACTTACCGGGAGGGTGACACAGGTGCGTTTAGGGCACGTGCCCAATCAAGGGACGCCAAATTGTTAGACACAAGCCCTTTGATGATGTTTGCTGCTTTAGCCCCTATCCATTGGAATGTCACGACGCAAAGCGGTTTCTGTTAAGGTCATGAGACAGCTAGAAGTGTTTATAAACGATGTTCAGGTATCATATGTATTTTGATAGAAATTACTGTCTGGTCATTGAGCGGTTGGAACCAAATAGAATAATAGTGCAGAAACCTTATACAATCAATGTTTTTTTTTCTCCAGGATTTCCAAGTAGTTGCTGCCGGTGCAGATGGAATGCTTAAATGGAATAATATATATAGTTTACTTACGGAAGATATTTACCTAGATAATCCATCAGTCAGATAACCTATACTATAATACTATAATACTATAATACTATAATACTATAATACTATAATACTATAATACTATAATACTATAATACTATAATACTATAATACTATAATACTATAATACTATAATACTATAATACTATAATACTATAATACTATAATACTATAATACTATAATACTATAATACTATAATACTATAATACTATAATACTATAATACTATAATACTATAATACTATAATACTATAATACTATAATACTATAATACTATAATACTATAATACTATAATACTATAATACTATAATACTATAATACTATAATACTATAATACTATAATACTATAATACTATAATACTATAATACTATAATACTATAATACTATTACACTATTATCCTATAATACTTTCTATTTATAATATCAGTTATGATTAAGAAAAACTTTTTCCAAACTTATCAACTCACATAACAAAACATGTCGCGAGTAGCAAAAAATCTAAAATTCCTCTCAATTTAAAGTACTCGATATTTCATTCCACCGCAGCTATTGGAAAATGTCTTCAAACTTTTCGTCGATGTAATAAAAGTCATCATTGCGCTGCGCTGTATCGCCAACAGTACTCGTGGCGCTCGTAGCGGTCGTAGCACGCTCGTAGCACACTCGTAGCTATAAAGCGTCTGGTTTATCGCTGCAAACATCGCCGCTGCAGCTAACGCGAATTTTACACCCGTGATTCATGAATAGTGGGTAGTTTACGCATTAGCAAAGAGAATACAATGTTGTCAGGGTTTTCTATACTAATATTATAAAGAGGAAAGATTTGTTTGTTTGTTTGTTTGTTTGTTTGTTTGTTTGTTTGTTTGTTTGTTTGTTTGTTTGTTTGTTTGTTTGTTTGTAATGAATAGGCTCCGAAACTACTAGACCGATTTCAAAAATTCTTTCACCTTTGGAAAGCTACATTATCCCCGAGTAACATAGGCTATATTTTATCCCTGTATTCCCACGGGAACGGGAACTACGCGGGTAAAACCGCGGGGAGGCAGCTAGTAGTTTATATAGTGATTTAATTCTACTTTGATTTATATAAATTTATTTTTTCATGGTTGTGTAGAGAAGGGTCTGGTTTCTGCATTCAAGTTAATGTTCCTCATTGAATCAACCGTCCCAAAACATTTTTTTTTATTTCATTATATTACAAATCAGTGTATTTTTCGGCTATAGCATAACACAGACTATATACTATAAATAGTACCCAACATAAGCATTATAAAAATTGTCTGTCAAAAGGTTTTGGTATAAAAGGAACTCCTGATATCAATATATTGATCAAGACTTCCTTCTAAAGTAGCTTAGTACATTAAATCTAGAATACCTGTCCTCACATATTCAACGACGCGTTTCACATCAATGAAACGTTCAGAATTGGATTTGACATTACGATAAGAATGAATAGTTACGGAACGATCCATAACCTGCTTATGACAGTGTCTCACTTTAACAATAACTTAAGCACCGAAAATCACACAGAGGAATTTATACTTTAGTAGCTGTAAATAGTGTTGAAATTCCATTGTACATAATCCAAGGCAGATAATGTTATCTACGGCAAGCGAAGCACTGAATCAGAGTAATGCATCATTAGGCAAGTTGTGAGTTTGGCATTCAAGGTCCTCCCTCAGGAGGGTACAATTTGAAGCGATTGATATTTCCCTCCGAGTCAGCCCTCTTCCCTCCTCAGTTTGTTTGCGAGGTATGTCGTTTGAGACGTAATGTCAGTTACAGAGCAACTAGGGAATTACTATAGCATTGTGTTCTGGTTAAATAGATAGTCCATATAATAGGATATTAATAAAATTGATAAATGCATCTTGTTATATGTGTATATTTCTTGTTGGTTTAAGACTATTATTTCCCAAAAACAGAATACAATTCACTTATTATGAGAAAATAATACAAGTTAAAATATAGTATATTTCTTGTTAATTTTGAATAGCCTCCTAAATAGAATACCAATAAGTAATCAGATAGCTTATATAATATTATGTTTTGGCTGAGACTCAAATCGATGCACTTCTATGCAACCCCTCTAACCACCAAGTCACACATTTTAAAAGATGCAAAGTATTTAAGTAGTTAAACTTTTACATAATATTTCGAAAGTGTTCATCTATATTTGAATGTCTTGATACCAAAAATCCTTCATAAGCTATATGTATAAGTATTTACATCCTCCATACCTACGTATATATATTTACTGAGTACCTAGTAGATATATATACCTATACATAGGTATCATTTTACCTGCGACATGGCTTGGGCGGTCCCTTACGTCGGGTTACTTCGAATATTGGCAAATCGGTTTTAACTTACGGTTAATGTACTCGAGTTTATCATGGGTTATATTTATGAATGGGAGCAATAAGGTTATGATAACATGAGTATTATAATATTTCTCATAAAAGTATATTTCGAAATTAAAGTCTTGAAAATAGGTACTTTTAAGACTAGGTAGACATTTCAAACCCATGGTTGTGGGTGTTCTTTAATTCCTACCTTAGACAAACTATAAAAGTATATAATTTACTTTTAAATACCTACTAGTAGTATTCTGCTATTATATACATAGTACCAATATAAATTAAATCACTCTAACGCTCGATTTAAAAAGTTATCTACGATATTCCTTGTCATATTAACTTTTCATTCTCACATATATAGGTGCATAATTGCCATTTAACTATCGATCTATATAATCTACATATTCCCATGGACTTACAGCTTTATGGGCAGCTTACACCTAGTCTGAAACGGTCATATAATGTAGATTAGCCGTTCTCGTGTTACGGTATCTTGGCCTAGAATCTATTACATGCATTACGTAAGCTATCACATGTAGTGAACAATATGGAGGGTCTGAAGATACATTACAGGAGCGGTGGTCTTGTTACGCCTTTATTTGTTAATTCATTTATTTATAGGTGCAAAGATTTTGCGGTATAGAGGCTAGAGGATTCTCGGAAATGTTGTGTTAGAGTGTTAATATACTTTGTATTATTTCGATGTATATCATTTAATAGCTTTTATCAAACATTTGTATATTTTAACTACACTAAATGCGGTCAACCGCTACCTCGATTTTTAATATAAGTACCTACCATGCGTATGAATGAGAGTGCAAGGTTGTTATTTCCTTAAATTTGTGTATTATACATGTAATTATGCCTTAGTGGAATCATCATACATAAATGAAAAATATGTCTAACAACAATAATACAACTAGGCATACCTATTTACTTACCACCAAACTCAAACTACAGACTGCATTGGTATGCAAACACATACAACTCCCCAAGATCGCACATCTACATGGCTGTAAGCATAAAACCTACTCTTTGTAATGACCGCAGCTCTTTAGACGTAGCTCTTAAGGCGAGCTTGTTTTTTCCAAGTCCTTGCACACGCTTCCCAGCGGAGAATGGATGGTCTCCAGACTGTTTGTTGAGCTATAAGGACACTTCCAAGACGGTTTTTAACGGGATAGTTGGAAATGATAGTGTGTGTTTTTGTGGTAAAATTATGTATGTTTGACTGAGTTGAAATGATAAATGTGGGAGAGGAAAATAAGTCATAAAAGTTATGAGAAATAAAAAAAATGTATAAGGGTAGAATTTGCTGTTGTTATTACGTTGATAATATATATTTATATCCTACCTTATTTACGTTATAGCTGTTTTAATCTTTGGCAACACATTACGTCTGGTAATGCTGTCTTTGTAATTTTACATTTCATTCATTGCTATCTCAACATTATTTGCATAAACTACCACAACTAGTTTCTTGTTTTAATTAATTATTTAAAGTTGTCTATTTAGAACTGAATGTAACCTGAATACACGAACTACCTAGGTACAGCTACTTCAATAGAATTAAATAAAAATAGACACAATACGTAGGTAATGTCACAGAAAAACCATCGAAACAGTTATTATTTCGTCTGAGTCTGCTACCTAAGCAGCTTATGAGAAAAATCAATTTCGTTTGTCGTAGCCGCGAGGGTTGCCATGGTTTTGAACTATACCATTAATTATCGGAAATTTATTTGGAATACTCAATATTTAGGTTATATTTAAATTGAAATATATTAACTGATATTGTATTTGTAAAATGTTTTACCATACATTATTATATATATAAAAAATTTAGGAAGAAACATCTGTTGATTTATTTGTTTTTTTTTACTGAATTCGTTTTTGTCTGAAAAAAATATGTAAAAGCAATTTTGTAAAAAAATCCACCACAAAAAAAACTTGAAATAATTAAATATCCTGGAACTTTTTTTGTCAACTGGACAATCAGAGTCCTAACTACATATATAGGTTAATATAAAACATAGGTAGGTACACTTCTCCAAAATAACATAAAGTTTTCCCTATAGCCTCAAAAGGACAGAAAATATAGACACTCCAGTACCCCACGTAACCCTACTTGCGCCGACAGAATTAATTTCCTGGCCTATAACTCTCCTATATTGGATGTTCGACGACAGTTGCGAGTGGCTCCGATTTATGGCGCTAGTGTCGCGACCAGGTACGCCCCCCATATAGAGCTGGAGGATGTCATGAAGGCTATATGGACGAGGTTTCAATACTGAACTAGATTTTAGTATCTATGACTCGCTTGAAAAAAAAAACACGACTTAAAGTTTTCAGCGCGTGATATGACTTTTTTGTTCATTTTCAAACTCTTTTCCAGCCAGGAAGTCATCAGTCATTAGTATCTGTAAAAAAACAATGTATTTATTTTGATTTGAATTTAGAATTTTTCAATTATTACCGGTGTCTTATAGAATTTATTTATCACAACAATCAACATAAATACATACATTATTATATTTAATATATACACCTAAAACTAAATAATAAAAAAAAGAAAAAATATTTCTACTCGAATTAACAGCAAAAATTAAATTAAATAAAAGTTATATTTTGTTAGCCTAATGAATAATTTAAAAAAATTTGGTACCAAAACAAAATGTATATTTAAAGCCTATACTTATAAATGATCATGCCCTATCCAACGTACTTTATATAACCTGTAGTTGTACGCAGTCCTGTGTGGATTACATCCAGTAATCCTTTGTTGAAAAGGGAGCTGATTAAATTGGCGTGACATCCTCTTCTGTGACTCTTGGGGTTTGGAAATCGAAGGTATTCTTTCTTGTAGTGGAAGAAATTTATTAGTCAGATAATAAAATTGTAATACTATATAACGGGTTGATTGACAGCCCTGTAGACATTAAAAAGTTCCTCCTTTTTATCTTAAAAAAATCTTTATATAATATGTAGTAGGTAGGTATAAATATTATTGAGAACTTCTGCTTATATTGGGATCAAATAACCGTTAATGAAAGAAATTTCTCCGATAAAATTAATAAGGTTTTTGGCACAAAATACCTACACAAATATTTCGTATTTTTAAATGTATATTTTTCCTCATCATATGTCCTGTTAAATCGACTAAAATCCTATGAATAAATTAGTAACTAATTTAATTTAACTAGTATCGTTTTCAAAATAACACGGTTTAATATTCTCCAAATTACTTATAATAGAGCTGAAATTAGTATGTTTCTTGATACGCCTTCACAACTACAGTATCGATTATTGATAAATTTTATGTACTTGAAACACAAATGAATAATATTTTGCTGACGAAAAAGAACAGTCGTATTTGTGCCCTCACTAAACTAATAGTCGTAATAATTTATGAAAAAATACATCCAGCGAGCTGCCGCCGCGCGGTTTCACCTGTTTAGAAAACCTGTATAAAATATAGCCTGTGCGACATCCTGATAATGTAGCATTCCATTGGTTAAAGAATCATTCAAATCGGTCCAATACAATAAAAGAGTCTTTCCTCTTTATAAAATTAGTGTAGTCATGAGTTTATTAACAAACATCGGAAAATATTTTTTTATTTTGCACCACATCGTCACTTTTTAAGTATGACGAAACAGCGAAGCAAATTTGCCAGCTTATGTAATATAGCAATTACATGATAATTAACGGTTTGTGGGTCAAAGCTGGCAAGCAAGTGGTTACAAAGGGACCCGAGCTATGTGTTTGAGACTGGAGTGTGGAATGTTGATCAAGTAATTAGCAACTTGCGTAAACAGAGCATTGTCCTTCGAACAGACTTGTTTTGGCTCACATTGAGCTACGAGGAAAGGGAGTGTAGAAATTCCCTCGTAAATTTGCACTCAATAAAACAATACTGAGGATTATTGCATTTGATAAATAAGATTAGTTAAATTATTTAATGTGAGAAAGTAGGTTATTTTGTGTCACATCTTTGGATACTTACATAGCCTGATCCGAATAGATTTATCATTTCCAAGAAGAGTTATAAATATACTATATAAACCTACAAACTAATTACTTAGAACAATCTCATAAAAATAGATACTCAGCACTTCAGAGGCTCTTTGAAAGGTACTGTCGTCAGCAATTGATTCCCCAGCCGTTATACCTCCTACATACCTCAATAACTAAGCTACTTCTAAAGGTCTAGCAGAAGCGAGGCGCGAAAGCAACTTTACGCAATAAATCAGATGTTCTATCTAGTAACACAATATCACTCTAACGTCACAGTCTTAATGCTCCATCTCTTTCTCTTATAAGGCTGCCACGTGAGTAGGATGCTCTAAAGCCACATTGGGTTGTACGAAGTCAGTATTAGTGAATACAAAGGCAGAACTACGCTCAAGTTTCCATTCAACACGACTGACACGCTAGGAACTCGGCTAATGGGAATGTTCGCGAATTGAAACGTCTACACATGATATATGCCCTCGTACTTGTGAGATTTATATGCCTGAAGTATGTGTTTTTTCTGAAACTTTGATTTTGGTACCATTTTCCATTTTGGAAAAGTGTATTACCTATATTCAGAAATGTTTTGCTATGTTCATAGCCCAATCTTAAAGCGTTATAATTTACAAATCAACGTATACTCTAGACGACTTTAATTATTTTTTACTTTCTTTTCTTATATGTGCATTGTGCATATAACAACAAGAATCCCTTGATTGATCCCTCGTAGGAGAAAGTTCCATAACATTCTAAAAATATTAAAAACATTAGTAAAACATATACCTAGTGAGTTTTTTCATGTAAGAATTCAATACAAAATTAAAGTTTCATGTTCCAAACCACACACGTATAGAGGGGCTTACGCAATTCCTTTAAAAAATAATCAAGTGAGGCCTTAGCAACTAAGAAACCCTTTTGGGGCCCTTTTCCATGAGAAGGCTGGCGTGTTGTTCGACGCAGGGCCACCGGGGCACAGGTGCACCAGTGGAAGGTACACTTATACTAATCTACGTAGAGACAAATAGCGTTCTATACGAAAACGACGGCAAGTAGAGTTATGTATAAGAATGATATAGAAATGACAGAAATAAAAATAAAATTTAATGGTAGTTATTAATATATTTCTTTTTGCTTTCTAAAAGACAGTGAATCTTTTGAAATTTGTCATATAAATTTCCGTGAGGACCTTAAGCCTTAAAAAATGTTTCTAGTATATATTCCGTTAAATATTAGTAAGTATGTACTTATGATTTGGAATAACAATGTAATTGCTAATATTCTCTTAGATATGTTCATGTGAAGTTACTATTAAAATAGACCTTAAGCAACTAGGTTATATTTGGTCAAAAGATTTGGTATAATGTAATTTTTGGCCAATATAAGTATTTGCAGACAAAAAATGCCATATTAAATAAGCTTTTAAAAACGCGTCTGCTTGTTTGTCATTATTTCATGTCAGTCTAATTTGATAGATATGTTACTGTTAAAGCCCGAACTGCGGTAAATCCTAAGATTTACCAACACGAGTCGGCAAATGTAAGAATATGCAGAAAAGAAACGTATTTATCGGGCTTTTAACATTAGGATTTAGTACATGAGAATATAGGTTTGGGTGCGGCGGGTATAACTATTAATTTTCTCCATATTCTTACATCTACCGACTCGTGTTGGTAAATCTTAGGATTGACCGTAGTTCGGGCTTTTACAGTAACAGATATATACAGTCATTCTTTTTTATTTACTGTTTTTTTAGACCTGTCTATTCCATGAGCAACTCTTCCCAGTTTATCTGAAGGCGAACCCTTGAGTTAACGAGTTACTTGGGAACAGACCAGCGTATCCAGGTGCGGCAGACGTGAGCACTGTATTGTATGGTTATATCATGCCGAAATGCTCTCACGGTTTATACTATACTTATAGCGAAATTACGATGTGTACTTCAATTATTCTTAATATTTATTTTTATTGTAAATTGTCTTAATACTTTTATGTATCAGAGTTAATAACGCATTGGCGGTTTCTGAAATTCCAAATAGTAAGTAACAAACCCTTGTCTTGTCTCATCCCCATATAATTTGATAAAAAAGTACATCATAAAATAGCTCATATGACTCAAATAACTCATATGAGTATGATAAGAAATACATATCTATTCATAATATTTATTTATTTTTTTATATTATAATAAATGCGAAATATTGCGAAGATGTAGATACGGATGTTGATACACTCAACAAAGCTGAAGGAATCTATAAGTTCGGCACAGAATTAGGAACAGTTTTGGAATAGTATCTACAAAGGTCTTTATTCCAGGTATAATTAAAATTTTCACGTGAAACAAAACCAGAACATAAAGTTTAAAGTTAATAAATAAGGTCGGTTAGCAAAACATAACAAAAAAAGATTGATCAATTGTCTCGCTTCTCGCTGTATCCAATAAAAGTGTACAAATAATTAAAACAAATAGAATCGATGTCCGGTTTAGTGCTCGTCTGAGTCCAATAAAACCTTGTTTAACAACGACAACCCTCGTTTAATTAAATTTTCTCCTTGTCACCATTTTATATTTCATTCCCCGAGCGAGTAGTGGACGGTTTTACTCTATTGTTTAAAATAAAAACAAATAATGTATTACTTTCTGTTATTTAATATAGTTTTTTCTATCATAGGTATTTGTTTACCTAAATAAATACTAATATTGACAAAAAAAATTTAGTATAAATAATTGTGATGTTTAGCATTTTTTAGTCTGTCCACCCAAGTCTTATTTAAACTCATTCTAAAAATCCAATGGTACGCATTCTCACAGGAAGAATGAAGAATTATTCTCACTCCAAGATTAGGATATAACAGCTATGGAGACATTCAGAGAAAGCGCTTCCTTTAACGTTTCCGAATAAAATACAATGTAGCGACGTGCCCCAACAATAATTTATTAATTTCCACGTTCAAAGACATAATCACTGTCGGCGACCGCCCCGCAAAATGGAAACCACAAAAATTTACATGAAAAATTCCCGACTGAGAAAATGCGGAATCTAAATAATAAATTGTCCATTGTTAGGTGGTCCGGGTTATCCAAATATATATTTATTTATGCAGACAACATAATGAATTCTTTTGGGATGTGCGATTATGCAGATTTTTCCGCTTTCGTATTTTTAAGCGCGTCCCTATTATGAATTTTTAAACGTTACTCGCCGTGTAGCGGCAGTAAACCATTTGTGTTCTCTGTAATTGCTGAAAAAAAAACAAAAACATTGTTACATCGTTGTACAGGCAATTGGTCAGTTTAAAAAAAATCATTTTAAGTTCCATTGTTGGCTTCAAAAATAGTCCCCTTTCAGAATAAACCCGGTTTCTTAATTTAATAACGGAACCCAAAGGAATGACGCTTAATAAGGATAAGAGAAATTTAATGCAAACTTTGCAGTTCCTAAGTCAATTGTGTTGCAAATTCTATTTATTATCAAGTTCAACGTAAACCTGGTTAGTGTTTCATTGTAGGTATTGTGGATAAGACAAAGTAAGAAAGGACCTGTAGTTATTGAATTTAGTAATAAATAATCTTGTTTTAATGATTCTCATGTTTGTATTATTATTTAAACATCAGTCTTAATAATAAAAAAATATAAATATTAGTAATATTGCTGAAACATAAGTATGTAGGTATATGTATAATAAATCATTACATAAAAGATAATCACAAATAGTAAAAAATTGCATGAACCAAAATACACTCATATGATGATTGGGGCGCCATCTGGTGTTAAATAGCGAAACTAAGAATCCACTGAAGGTCATGAAAATACAAAATGAAAATGGTTTCATGCAAGAAGTTTTCATAGTTCCGAAGCTGTGATGTAGATGGCGTTGGCTTAACCGGCATTGAAATATATTTAAGTATGCTGAACTTGGAAAAAACCATATTAAATCTCTCATTACTAAGTAATATTTTTTTGTTTTACTACAAACTACATGGATTTTTTTATAGTAACAGTAATACATTCTTTTCATACTTGATTATTTTCATAGTTTGATTATAATGTGCTTTACAGAAAGATTCTCTCAGTTCATAAGTGCTTGTAAAGGCCTATATTTTGTAAATAATATATAAAGGTTTACATTGTGTTTATAAACCATTTTTATTTACAGATAGAACTCAAGAGACCTATAATTTTCTCAATAGGTCAATGCTATTTCCTGAAAGCCTATAAATATCAGTCAACTCGACATTCAATTCAGCCTTCACCCAAAAACCCAATTAAAATACTATTTCGCATAACGTCTTTGATCGCATTCCATTTACAATCGTAAAAATCAATTGAACACGATACTTCCCGCTATTTATCAAACGCTACTATGCTATTATGCGTCAATCATGCGTCTCATAAAAATATTAGGATATGGCAGATAAGCAATAATGTGTCAACCCACAAAATATCGAAAACAAAGGTTTTGATATATTTTTATAATGCATATCGTATTTAACATTCTACAAAAGTATTTCAAGTCATCCTAAAACATAAAAGTACATAAAAATGGATTTAGTATATCATACAAACAACAAAGTCACATTGTTATCTTTAAATGCCATTTTCCAAAATGAAGTTTATGATGGTTAACACATTATTGCTTATCAACATCCCTTATTATGCGTCAATCACGTGTCTCATAAAAATATTAGGATAGTTTTTGCTTGTGATATTAGTCATAGTGTTGTTTCCATTCATCTTTAGCAGTTTATTGGATATAAAACGACGTGTTTTCACTCGCAGGGGAATAAAGTACGGACGTCAGACATCAATGGAACTAATGTTTCGTGAGATACTGTGCACATTGTTGTATACGACACGAGATTTTCATATTTTATTTTTATTGACTAATATTATTAAATAAATAAATTGCTCTAAAATTATTTCGCATAATTGCAGAGTAAATAACAAAGCAGAATATTTATATTCTTAACTTCTTCTGTTTATTTGAAAACCAAACAAAAGTAGTTGGGTACAATTTGAAACTCAGTACCGGCACAATAATGATATTAAATAGCTACCGTCCCGCGGTTTCACTTGCATTTCTGTAGATAGAAACATAGTCTATTATGAGTCCTATCAGTGAATGAAACTGACATTACGGAAAGTTTCGTAGATACCCATTACACACAAGCCTACCTATAACACAGATTTTGAAGATATGATAGACTTTAACGTATGACAATGGACATGTTCCAGCTACGTTGATCTATGCGCACGCGCAGGCACGCGCTACCACCTGTTTTCGCGGCAAATCGTTGCTATTTCCATTTTGTTTGGGCAGCGGTCAACACGCGAATTACTGCCAATTTTTTTAATAGTTACAGAGCCGACACGTCACATGACATCATTAAGTGGGACTACATACTACACAGCTTACGTGAACGAATGAATGAATGATAGTTTGATACGTAGTTATAATACGTGGGGAATAAAAAACGTTTTTGGAATAGGAAGTAAAATATGCTACTACGTCGTAATAAGGTAGTTTATTACACTTTCACAAATATTTAAATGAAGGAAGAGTCAGTCTTTAATTTAGTATATAAAATTTTAGTCTAAATTTATGAATTATACATAAAAACCTTTCCCATGAAATACTCCGTAATTTGGTGAAAACCGCATGAAAATCTGTTCAATAGTATTTGTTGTCAGATAGACAGAGGCGGCAGTAATAACATATAAGTACTATATAATAGCTTGCCGAGCCTTTTCAGTTTTGGCGCTTAACATATATTAGTCACGGAACAGAAACGCATAGTTCGATCCTGGTAATGTAACTTTGCGGAAGCTGTTTTGTCTTTTGCCATTAATTTCCTTTTACAGTACCTATTTGTAAATACGCAAATATTTTTGAACTGCAGCCAAAACCGTAGCACTAAGACTAGCACAAACAATTTAACTGTCGAGTGTGAACCATTCTTTACACCGCTCCCGTCATGTGACGATGTGGGAGGTCTAATCCTATTCAGTAACGTAAATAAATCCGACGGTATTCCCTCTATGCTCTATCTCTTTTCTTCGTTTGCCATCACGTGAGAGGTAAGCTGCGGTAAGCCGTCAATGTTAAGGAATATAATAGCTTTTGTATTTGTGTGTATGACGTTTTGAACCACGTAATAAACCATGCGTGGAATGAACTCGTGACGATTGACCGGTCAACACGTTTGATTTAATGATAGAACATCCTGTTGACTGGACAAAAATAGGAATATAAATATATCAAAAAAAAAAGGAATGACTAATCAACGCCCATACGTTGAGTTTGCGTTTTTTCTATGACATTGGCTTTATTGGGGACTAGCTGCCTCCGCGCGGTTTTACCCGCGCAGTTCCCCTTCCCATGGGAATACAGGGATAAAATGTAGCCTATGTTACTCAGTGATAATGTAGCTTTCTAATGAAAAAATAATTATTAAAATCGGTCCAGTACTTTTTGAGTTTATTCGTTAAATATAAAAATACAAAAATAAAATTCTTTCCTCTTTATAATATTAGTGTAGATAAAGTCGCAGGCAAAAACCTATATAGAAACCTTCAAGCAGCTTAAAAAATTAAACATATCATTCAATTTTATAATGATTGTTCTAAAATCCTTAATTTATTCAAATGAAATATGAATCTATCTGCGATTTAAATATTTGGTAGAAAATGTAGTCATCATCATCATCATCAGCTCATACTCGTCTCCACCGAGGAGCTCGAGCCTCCCTTATCAATGAGAGGGTCTAGGCCATAGTCCGCCACGCGGGCCTAGTGCGGATTGGCGGACTTCACATGTCATTGATTGTGACATCTCGGGCATGCCGGTTTCCTCACGATGTTTTCCGTCACCGAAAGCCAGTGGTGTGAATCTGTACCTACATACGTTTTTTTTTAAACTCAGAGGTACGGGCCGGGAAATGAACCTGCTCCCTCATGATCGTGAGTCGGTGCGTTACCCACTGAGCCACCACGGCTATAATGTACCTAGTAACAAAAATGTAGTAAACTAATTTTTTTCTTTGCTATCTACTATGCCTTATCTTTTTAATTTGGTTTCGAAACATGATATTCTAGTCAATAAACTCAGTAATCTGTATGAACGAAAATATTTATTTTACTCCTTTAATTTTTAACAACCGCGTAGAAGTTCGGTTTATTGTTTAAATATCATTGCCAATATCAATAGTGAGGACCTACTTCATAATACGCTTTATCGATACTATCTTAATGAATCTATCATACATTTTAACCACTTAAAAAATAAATGTTCTCAAATATTCTTAATTCGATAAATTGACAGATTTTTTGTATGTTTGTTAACTTTGTTTTGGACTTTTTTTATTAAGACAAATATGTATCTGAATGCTACCCAAACAGTATAAAATATCAGCTAATATTAAAGTAATTGCTACAGCTATAGCTCTATCTTTTATCGATATGTCCTCTATCGATAGTGGAATAACACTAATTTGTTTTACGTCGTTTTTTTGTGGATTACAAAGCGATAAAATTTACAATTTTAGGACCTAGAACTGTTAACAACGCAATATGTTTTCCGGGTTATACCGTACTGAAAGAATTAAAGCCGACGTTTAGTGATAGTAAAGTAAAGAATTCGCGAAAAATAAATAAAGTGGGCTTAGTGAATAATGTTTACGTTATTTCTGGTGGGTAGCCCTAATTTTGTGCGAAACATCACAATTTCACCAGCGGTCCAGAATTAGCGTGAAATATTGTTACGTTTAAACAAAACTTAGAACAATATAATCATCGATTTATAATACTCTAGCCGCCTCCGCGCGGTTTTACCCGCATAGTTCCCATTCCCGTGGGAATACAGGGATAAAATATAGCCTATGGTACTCAGTGATAATGTAGCTTTCTAACGAAAAAATAATTATTAAAATCGGTCCAGTACTTTTTGAGTTTATTCGTCTATACTTATCTATACTAATATTATAAAGAGGAAAGATTTGTTTGTTTGTTTGTTTGTTTGTTTGTTTGTTTGTTTGTTTGTAACGAATAGGCTCCGAAACTACTGGACCGATTTCAAAAATTCTTTCACCTTTGGAAAGCTACATTATCCCCGAGTAACATAGGCTATATTTTATCCCTGTATTCCCACGGGAACGGGAACTACGCGGGTAAAACCGCGGGGAGGCAGCTAGTAATATTATAAAGAGGAAAGATTTGTTTGTTTGTTTGTTTGTAATGAATAGGCTCCGAAACTACTGAACCGATTTCAAAAATTCTTTCACCTTTGGAAAGCTACATTATCCCCGAGTAACATAGGCTATATTTTATCCCTGTATTCCCACAGGAACGGGAACTACGCGGGTAAAACCGCGGGGAGGCAGCTAGTTACATATAAAAATACAAAAATACAAATCTTTCCTCTTAATAATATTATAGTATATATAGTATAAAAAACTTGCCATGTACGTGTGAAATACCCGGCTCAGTGGCAAGCACACCGACTCACAATCATGAGAGAGCTCGTTCAAATCCCTGGCCCGTACCTCTGAGTTATACATACTTACAACAACTGGTTTTCGATGAAGGAAAACATCGTGAGAAAATGCCCGAGATGTCACATTCAAAGGTATGTGAAATCCGCCGCACCGCACTAAGCCCGCGTGGTGGACTATTTCCAAAACCCTCTCGATGTTAGGGGAGGTTCATGCTCCTACAGTGGAGACGTAGGGATGATGATGATTTATACTTCGGTTGAGAGCCCTCTACGCTCACCGAAAAAGTCCGCGTAGCGGTGTAAAAGCCATCTGAGGCTAATACCTTCTAGTCCATTAAAAAATAAATTAAAAAAAAGATGATTATACAATTGTCATAACGATATTCACGTGATGTTTTTACTATATTTTCGTGTGACTTTTTCCAAATCTGTATACTTTAGGATCAGCCAGTAGAAGAGAAGTGAATGGGTTCAATGACCGACAAAAAAAATTCTAGTAGGGCATAGTAAGTACTCAGTAAAATACTGAGTGAACATGTTTACAGAATAACATTTGGCTGTCAAATCGAAGTGTGAAAGATAGACATTTCTTTTTTGAACCGTTTTAAAACGGATACACGTTTTATAAATATAATTTTTTTAATAATAGCGCATAAAGAACTGCAGAACTAGCTTCCGCCCCGCGGTTTCACCCGCATTCCTTCAACTTTCGCGGCAAAAGTTACAAATAGACAGACAGAGTTACTTTTGCATATGTATAATTTTAGTAGTAGGATAAATAGGACTAGGGAAGTAGGCACCTGCATGCCCGAAATGCACTGCGCTATGATTTTTCAGTTTGACACATAGGTACAAAGGGATTAAAAGTTAAATTGTCATAGAATAAGGCACCAAATTATAAATTGCATGACAAATCTCAATTGTAGATATACCCGTCCTTGCACTCCTGCCAAATTCCCGGACGATGCGTTGTCCCAGGGAAATAGACAATTCCACTTTTTTATTATTTAATACCTAAGTGTGTAATCTGTAATAGATTTTTTAACGCTCGTCGGAAATAGTCCGCGTGGAATGTCATGAAAGTTCAAATAGTTGTTTCTTAGATCATTAAAGTTGTAATGAGCCCTATATTGGCAAAGGTTTTTGCAGTAAATTTTCTTGATAATTGAATTTTACTATAGTAACATAATATATATGTGGAATTAATTAAAGACACTTCATCATGTTTCACACTCCGCCCTAAGCTTAGATATATTATAGTTTGTTAAGTTATTGCGGATTGGGTATGGGAATTTGAGTTTAATAATGTAAATAATGAAACATTGATTAGATAACAAAACTGGAAAAACAAAACGAACGCCTCTATGTCTTTATTTGTAAATTTTTGTTTTTTTGTTTGTTTGTTTTGAATAGTTTTCGATACAACTAAAGTTACTAAACCGATCTAGATAGTTATTTAACCAATGGAAAGCTACATAATCAGGGAATGACATAGACTATATTTTGTCTCCGTATTCTTACGGGGACAGGAGCTACACAGATAAAACCGCGAGGCGTAAGCTAGTTATATAACTTTGTCGCTGTTTTACCTTAGCTTAAATCACTAGATGATAGAACAACATGGCTTATACATCATAATATTATCGTGTTTTCACAGAAATAGATCAACAATACATAAAAAGAAACATTCCTCGTAAAAATACTATCGCAATAAAACACAGTCTTATGAGTAATTTCGTTGAGATTAAAAAAATATCTAGAGCACGTCAGTACGGGGATTACATACAGATACACTTGTTCAATATAAATCCAACTTTTATTACCAGTTAGTGGATTCCTTAGTAAATATAATCGTCGGGAGACAGGCGTGTCCTACTGACCGCCATACTTTAAACAGATCACATGATTAAGACAGGGATCGCATCGAATAAACATACTTATTAATATTAACAACTGAGACCTAATTTTAATTTTTAGAATGCTTTAGTCTTATTTTCTGCACTTATAAGTTGTTAGAACAAATGTCGTAGCTATGTACCGCCGTAAGTACACTCACCATCTTATAAGATACGCAACGGATTTTAACGCGGTTTTTATCAATAGAAAGAGTAATTCAAGGGAATGGTTTATGTGTGTAATTCATTTAGTTTTTATGTAAATTGACTGAATTATAATAGTGTTTGATTATGCGAAGTCGAAGCGGGTCGCTAGTCTACTAATTAATATAGTCCAAGGTATTTTTTATACATTTTCACGAATTTAAAGATTTTCCCAAATTGTTATTACTTTGGAACTCCGAAGCAACAAGTTCTCTAGTACCTAAGATGGCGGTATCTTGGTTAATTACTATTCGAACCATTGACCATAGGTTCGGATCTTACCGTATATAAATAGTTCCATTGATAGATCTATAAACCTATATCTCTGAAAATATTATATCTACCTAAATATATCAGCTTTCTGGTTACCATAGTATCTACCTCTAGTCTACTGATTGGTCATGTGTGAAAAATGTCCCAGGACATTTATTTATATCACCCTGACTTCTAGTGTTTACATTCCAACACAGTGAGCATGATTGACAATTAGTTTTGTTACCCGAAATTAAACTTTATGTGTTGAGTAAAAGGTTATTTATAGAACAGAGCGCTCACTCGGAGTGCATTCCTGCACTTTATTTTTAGTGTGACTTTAAACAAAGTCGAATAGACTCGCAGCCCGGGTTTCTTTTTAGATCGTTATGTTTATTATGATTCTAATTGTGTAACACTCATGTTTACAATTTTACAGTCGGTTATTAAGTCAGAATTGAAAATGAATTTTCGACTCAATTACAAACGAAATGTTGAATGTTTTTATTATAACGATAATTCAATGAGTAATATTTACAGCGTTTTAGAGCTTTGATCAGTTTTCACTGATAAATTTATTTTAAATATTCTGTAAGTTTAAGAGATATTATGTGACTACAAGTCTATAAACGATTACCTACACATTTCTATTTGGCTCCAACAAAACAATAAATTTAAACGAGCTTAAATAAAATAGCATCAAAATTAATTGTTCTAAACAAAACCGAAAATACTTGAGCAACGAAAAAGCTTTTAGAATATTTTATTTTAAATGCAAGATTATTATAGAAAATGCTTCATCGACATTGAATAATACCAACATCAGATGAAGATATTATAAATGTGAATAATATATCGTAAGTGTACCAGTGGTGGCCACGGGGTACCGTAATGTAAAAACATTCGCTCATGTCCGAATTCTAGATGTTTCTTTCAATTTTTGGCCATTTACCAACCTTGGGTCGTAAGTGGTAGTGTAGGGTCTGATTATGACTACGAGCTGAGTATGGCAGAATCTAAAATGCAATCTTATTTCTTGCGTATCAAGCGATTGCATGAATCTATTCCAACGTCTTACGAAGATCCAATGTTTTCAACATTTCTCAAAAGAGTTGGTAATATTGACGCATTGCGTAATGAGTATATTGATATTGTCCAAAAAACAAGTAATGGCCAAAAATTGAAAGAAACATCTAGAATTCGGACATGAGCGAATGTTTTTACATTGGGATCACTGTGACATAGACTTTAGACATCGAACTATCTAAGTTTAACGTTTTATTCAATTCAGTCAGTTATATGTACAAATATGCGAGAATACAAAGTGTAAAGTGATTTGAAATTGACAACGACGGCTTTTCTTAAGGAAATCGTTAAGGCGGTGAGCAGAAAGTTTCACTTGGAAAATAGTATTGCTTAATTAAAATAAAAATTTGTTTTGTTTGATGTGTTAGCCATAAAATAAAGATAGACTAAGACTGGGGTATCCATTAATGGATTTTCCCTGGCCAAGACTGGGTCACAAAACTACAACTTTTATTTGTTAAATTAATTGAATCCAGCTTTGCCGTATCTCACGCGTAACACATAACAAATATTAAATAAGGACTGGACTTTACAGTTTCACTATATTCAGTGCTGAAACTTTCACAATTTTGGTAATATTTCACAAAAACCAGTTTTTTTTTTCTTAAACTGGCCACCATTGGGTCATTTACCATATTGTATGACTTCATTTTTATCACTTCGTTTAAACAACTGCAGTGCATGTTAGATTTACGAGTCTCCTAATTCAGGTATTAATTTGTGACAACGATCTTCTATCTGTAAATGAAATCTCATTTATTACCAAATAAGATAATGTTTTATTTCCATACCTTTTCTTGAACACATTATTAAGTAGGTACTATTAATCGTTTGAAACTATCCTTTTTCAATGTGTACCTAATTTCTTCAAGGCATAGAAGAAATTAGTGCTAAAGTCCCAGAGCACCGCGGCAATTGATCTCGAGTCATATCTATCAACCAAACAAAAATATCTTGTACTATCTTTATACTATAATTAGTAAGTTAACAAACTGATGAATAGACATATCTGTCATCACCACCGCACCGCCTCAACAACAAGAGAGTTACGTCACGAGACACTAAAACATCTGAAAAATGCGTCTACGAGCCGGTCGACTATTTTCAGCAAATTGTTTTCATAGGGCCTTCCGTCGGGTGACGGACCGGTTTGACGGAACTAGCTCGTCACTACCCGTCACAGATTAATGTACCCACATGTTAACATATTAATGGACCGGCTCGAGTTCCTAAGGGCTGCACTAACAATAAATATACTGTGGCGTTTTTTATTTAATGTCACCGCCATTCATAATCGCCATTATAACGAGTTAAAATTTATTTCCCCGGATTTAGATTGTATGCTTCATTTCTATCTGAGACAATTTAAAATGATACATTACTAAATATTATAAAAAAGTGCGACAAACGGACCGTTTTATTTATTGATCATTATAATAAAAAAAACGTGTTGATGACCTTTTAGGTATTTGAAAAAAACTTTATAAGAGATATTTGTGAGAGCATAGATTAATGAGTTTGTTTCATATACATTATCACGTGTCAGTGAGTATCTCAATTTAATTCGGTTTGAATTAAATATGTGATGAGTAAATGAAGCCATTGGCTTCCAGACTAGTACTAATGGTTGATATTTAGTCTTGATAATGACAGAAACAGAACGCCATTTGCTTTTTAATACTGTTTTTTCAATGATCAGCTTATTTACTAGCTTTATCTATATAATACTGTATTGTACTATAATGTATAAATAAGTTACAATTTAAAACTAGATAATTTATGTTCTCTTTTCCAATGTATAAGCTTTTAAAGAAAGAAAGGAAGAAGAAAGATATTAAATTAAAATGGTGACCCGGATATTTTTTAAATTATCATCTTATATACTTTATAATGTTTAAATAAACGCGGACATCCCTCTTAATGTTAGATAAATAAAAACCTGTCAGAAGCCCAGTGCAAACAATGTAAGCCAAGTCTATCTCAGTCAATCCGCAAATAAACATGTAAGATGGTCTAAATATAACCGATGTGCAATAGTTCTATAACAAGAGACGCATGCATTGACTCATCATATGAACTTCAAACGGATTGGGAGCACATGGATACGGTAGTTAGTGCTTATGATCTTTACCACAGACCTATAACATTTTTAGAATCTCTGGAATCAGATTGGCCGTGTGTGAAAAATGTCCCAGGATATTTATTTATAACAAAATTTTATTTAAATTTAATTCTAGGGAACAAATTGTTTTTTTTTATTTATCAGGTTTTTTAACGGTTTCTCACTAATATGACGTCGCTGATTTCAGATCAACCCTTATTGTTTACACAGCAGCTACCCCAGCACAGCAGGTACCCCTCTTTTTCGCTCTATTTAGTTCGCATTTTATTCCAACGGGATAAGTAATTAAGCAAATTTCTAAAATTAATCGACATTCTAACATTAAGATGGAGATGGGCAAACGTAGCAAAAATGTCTGCTTTCTACGCTGTTATTTAGTCCGCGTTCGCCCGTTATTGACTTCGGTACTTAAGTTATCTAGATAGATTCTATAATCTAAATAAATGATGGCGTATAGAGCAGACATTTTTGCTGCTTTTTTCGCGACATCCAGTTAGACTTATAGGTCTGTCTGTGCATACAGCATTGACTCATCATATGATCTTCAAACGGTTTGGCAGCACTTGGAGACTGTACGGTAGTTAATGCTTATGATCGTTACTGATTGTGTTGATAAATTCTTGAAGAAGGATAAACAGGTCAATATGGATGAAGGTCGTAGCTTTGGTAACAAAGGTAGTTAAATTTGAAATGTTTTTTTTTTTCCAAATTACCAACTTGAAACCACAAATCGCTTAATAAATTCAAAAGAGCCACAAATCTAAAGACAACTTACTTAATTATTTAAAAAGGCATATACGTAGATCACATTTTGGCAATAGAACATAAAAGTGACTCTTTTTATTTTAAAAGAATGCATAAAAGTCAAAGATTATATGATATTTTTTTAATAGGTTTAAATTTAGATAAAATAATTTTCTCTATTTAGTATTTATCACTCTATAACATTGTTACGATCCATCCTTACACAAGTACTTTATAAATACTTAATTACTTATAACGCCATTAAATTTTATGTACATTAAAATAAACGAGGCTATAAATTCCGTAAAGTATACGTATATGAACCGAGACGCAACATTTCTAATGATCAAAGACTGCAGTGGGTAGGTATGCAGCGCGCGCGCACTAATACATATATCATTCTAATCCTTACTGACTGAATGAAAGCTTCATATTAATTACTGTCAACGCTTACTAGATGGCGTTCATTAATTAGTTTTATAGTCAACTGAATGGAAATATGTCGCTCTATTTGCGAAGATATAGTTAATACTTCTTACTCTACAAAATTGTAAGAATATGAATTCTTAGAAGAATATGTATTCTTACAATTTTGTGCCTTTCTTCTCTACATCATTCAAATAGTATTGGAATGTTCAAAATGTATGTCTAATTAGGCTTTATTTAAGTATAAATAGTGATATTAATGAAAATAATATACCTTTTATGTCATAGGGTATTCATATCACAATTTATTCATTGTTTTCATAATTAATTTCTTCAGTCGTGTCAACTATGTATTATTAAGAAATAAGCGGTGCCTTATATAATTTTTTGTAATTATTCATTTTTTATCTGTGAGTAGGTATAAAAATAAACAACAATCTAGGATTAAGGTATATAGTAGATCATTAGAAAGACGAGACATTAGAGTCGACGTTTCATAAGTGCCTGTGAAGGCCTATCTGGATATATAAATATATTTCATATCATTTCATTTGATATTATTATTCTACCTAGGAAAAGTATTCGTTAAATATGTAGATAGCACGTGCCATTAGACTAGTAACACTAATATAACGTGACTCCTCATGAACCTTTAACCTTGGTCGTTGTTAGAAATTAGCCAAGCGTTGTGCTATGAGGTCATACTTCAATTTAGTGTTTAAAATGAAGCTGACAACTCGTGTGAATAAAATATTCATCAACCGAAGTAAAATAGAGCTAATAGCTGATAACATTCTACTAATGTTATACATACGAAAGTTTGTAAGTATGGATGGATGTTTGTTACTCTTTCTCGCAAAAACTACTGAATGAATTTGGATGAAATTTGGAACACAGATAGTTTCCAATTTGGATTAGGACATAGCCTGCTTTATATATCACTTTAAAGCCTAATTTTAGATCCCCGGGAACAGGAGTGAGACCGCGGTAAGCCACTAGTAAGATTTAAAATGCATATTTCAGATTTTCAAACTTCTATCGACGTGTAAGCCTCATGTGAAATTATTTTCTTTATCTTATCCTTTAACTACCAGGGATGTTCGGTTTTAAGCGTCACGTCGCGTCTACTTTCAAATCTTTATTTATATCACGTCTTTGCCTAACAAACATATTGAGGGCGTGGCGTTAATATGTATAGAGCTGTCTCGATTATTTATTGGATTCTATAAAAAAGTAGGCGCCGCGGTGCTGACGAATATCATGACCTCACAGTCACAGATGTGTGTTCAAATAAATAATATCCCGCATCTTTGGAACAACACTTCAGTAATCCCGCATTTCGTTCGGATTTAAACACGACACATGACAAATGTATGAGATTCGCGCTTGGATATCCCAAATTCTGTTGACGAAAATATAGGTTGATGTGAGATGTAATTTATTGACCGTCCGTGTATAATTTTGGCAAGTATTTAGTATTAAAGTGTGTATTTGCAAATAAGGTCAACAGATTATAACAGACACAAACGTAAGAAAATAATGTAGGTACAAGTTGAGTTTTATACCTTAGGTACTTATGAAAACTAGCGCTTACATAATCATTTCACATAATGGATAGCAGTTGTACATTCAAGAAGTTATATGAGAATTTTGATCTTAAATAAATCAGCTAGAACAAAACACCTAATATAAATACTATACCAAAATTCATTATTTTGTTAAGTCCCTACATAGATGAGAGTCATTATAGTATAAAAAAACAACCCAATATACATTCATAATTAAAATAACATTACATAAAATCTTCATATATAAAATAGCACGTTACGCAATCTGAGTAAAGCATAATAATAATCTACACAAGGAATTCCGCGCAGCATCTAACGATACACTTCTCATATTAGCATCATAAGTACATTTGCCAGCCAAATGCCAAATAACTCTTAAACACCTGATTGCCAGTTGGCCTGGCACGGTGCCAACCTCCAGGAATGCGTTTCAGGGGTCTTGCACCGATGACTAACACCCAACAAAATGATGGCCCTCCATATGGCGTTCACCTCCTTCAATCGAGCCAATTTATTTAGGGAACTTTTGATAGCCTTTAAGCTTCCGTCACACGTTATCCAATGCGAATACGATGCGGAGCGAGTGATCTTTTTTTGTGGTCAAGTATTTCCTATTATAATAATATGTTAGTTAATTTAATTTTTAGTTTTTTTCTTATTAAAATTGTATGAAACAATTGAAGACATTTAACGATGTACCTACGCACATCATTATTTCAAAGTTTCATTAAAGAAACCACCAGAAATATGGTACATTTGCTAGACCACAATTTTATTATCCTACTAATCCTACTAATATTATAAATGCGAAAGTTTGTAAGTATGGATGTATGTATGTATGGATGTTTGTTACTCTTTCACGCTCCAACGGCTGAAGGGATCTGCTTGAAATTTGGCACAGAGCTAGAATATGTTCTGGAATAACACATAGGCTACTTTTTATCCCGGGAACGCGGGTGAAACCGCGGGGAGCCACTAGTATTATAAAGGCGAAAGTTTGTAAGTATGGATGTATGGATGTATGGATGTTTGTTACTCTTTCACGTAAAAACTACTGAATGGATTTGAATGAAATTTGGAATAAAGATAGCTTATAACCTGGATTAACATATAGGCTACTTTTTATCCCGGGAAAATGGAAGACCTCCCGGGTACGCGGGTGAAACCGCGGGGAGCCACTAGTGCTCCTATAAAGATGGCCGTTTTGTCAATAGGGTGTCTCTTCTTGTCGTGCTATGTCTCTTTTTGGCTCTATATTATATGAATGTGAGCTGTCAATTGTCCCTACAAATTTGAAACCAGTGAGTCTCTCATCCCCAGCAACACCCTGAGCCGAGGCACGGTCCCGCAGGGGACAGCCTCAGCGCTGTTGCTTGAATCTACTACGGAGAGCCCTCAGCGCTGACCGATTGTCGTAAGGGTGTAACAGCCATCAGGGCTAACACCTTCAAGTCCCATAAAAAAAAGTCCCCACAATTTTAATGTCTGCTTTACAATCGCTTTGATCACGCAGGTATGGTTAAAAAGCTTTATAATCCGTTAACGCTCTGTTTGTATAATTTTATTCCAGTATTTTATTGGCACTTTACGTTCAACATGTCTGGTTGTCTTCTTAACTTATTACCGACCTTCTGAAATGATTCAGTTTTATTTCTGGATAATAAGTATTTACATTTATGAGTAGAGCTTTAGGGAAGTCGAGTTCAAGGTATATGGATACTTAAAATAGTTTGTGGCTGTAAATTGTAAGTAAGGAAGAACTAGTTAGTTTAATAAATAATTTTCATAAAAAAGTTGAAAAATACTTTTCAGAAAAAGGACTTGGCAAGAAACCAGTTTCATATATATGTGAATTTCTAAAATAGAATAAAAATACTACTAGTTATTTATCGATAAATATATTTAAAACGCATAATATGTCTTTATAAAGGCGAGTTCTATGATATAATTTATTATGGTATACTATTAAAAAGTAGGTATTTACAGAAATAACGTACAATAAATGGGTATTAATTAAAGTCCTTTTATTATTTCAGAAGATCACTTGAAAACTACGAAAGAATTCTGTCTAATTTGATGTGATAAATATTTTACACTTCGTTACAGTCAAACTGTTTACGTCCTTTAAATGTACTTTGCCGCCCAATTTATTATATTGAATAAAATTGGGTCATTATATTCAAAGTAGGTATGTACAACGCAGTTACTCGAAATACATATTTAAACTAGCATTTTCCGGTGACATCGCTCGTGGTTTTGAACTAGGAGTTAAAAGACATTCGGGAAATTCTTAAACTGAGGGTAGCCTATTATTGCTACAAATAAAATGTTTTTTTTTTTTTTTAAATAAAACAGAAATAAGATTATGTTAGTTAGCTCTAACAAACAGACGGCATATATGATGACATTTTTGGTAACACAAGAGAAATGCCAAGTAAATTTCTGACCTGGCAACTCTTTACTGCAACTTTTATGTGGCCGTTACTCAAGCACATATTATGTCGACGAGCGGCTTCAGAGCAGTCCTCTCACTCAATAACCTAGTTAAAGACAGAGACACAGCATAAGCATCGACGAGTTACCGTCTTGTCACTTTACTGAATTGAACTCAAGTTGTAAACCTATTTTACTGCAGTAGTAACCTTAGCATGATTACAATTTTGTAAACAAACTCACCAAACATGTTTCATTACTACAAGATGTATAAAACTGTAGATAGGTCAACTTGCGGTTAATAAATTACTGAAAAATTCTACAGTGACGCATTCAGGTTATAAATGACGACAACTAGTAGCTCAATGGTTACAGACAAAGCATAAAATTGTGGGTTAACGGTTCAATGTAATGTTTCATGAGATGTTCATAGATTGGACAAGACACGTTTGTTTGTATGTCACGGTCATCGAGCATGTAACCAATAGAGTAGCAATAGTGAGCCATTTGTTTAGCAACGCATCAATGATTTGTCACGTATAACCGGTATAACTAACAAACCACGCTCGAACTAAAACAGTACCCGACCAATAAGAGACCTGTGTGTACGACTTGACCTTGAGTCGGCCAATCAGAACACAGGGGCCGGCGCAGCGTTTTGGCGTATTTTGTTTTCTAACAAAACTGTTAACAGTTCTTCTCTATTGGTTACATGCTCGATGGTCACGGTCTTCATAGTAACTGACATAATAATTAACTACATACTGTATTTATAGAAGATTTTTTAAATTCTTCAAGAGTGGATACGAAAGTGTGATGGACAGTCGTGGAATGATTATTTTTCTGTGCGTATTTTTTTCAGAATTTGATTACTGAAACTAGTTGAATGAAAATTAATAGTAAATTTCAAAATATAAACTTTAAAATGAGTTAGATTGCGTTTTCTTAGTAAGTAAGTGACTTAAATAACCTTTGGATTGGAGAATAAAAACGTTTATTTTTTTTTTATATAGCACTTAGGTGGCAAACAACACAGTGGTTTAAGATAAACTAATTTTATTATAATACTATTATTTCAAATGTCCCTTGATATTTATTAATGTTTATTATTTATTTATAGTTGTTTAACGCAGTAATGTTTCCACTTGTTTGATTATCACTTGAGATTTATTTATACAATCAACTCAAACATTTACCTGACATTATTAAAACAAACTTTGGCGCGGCCACACTCATTAGCCACATAATATTCAGAAACACCTGCGTAAGTGACATTTGAAAGAAAATCGTTGGAAAGATACATCGAGCATGTAACCAATAGAGTAGAACTGTTAACAGTTTTGTTAGAAAAAAAATACGCCAAAACGCTGCGCCGGCCCCTGTGTTCTGATTGGCCGACTCAAGGTCAAATGTTGCACTAGACGTACACACAGGTGCCTTATTGGTCGGGTACTGTTTTAGTTCGAGCGTGGTTTGTTAGTTATACCAGTTATACGTGACAAATCATTGATGCGTTGCTAAACAAATGGCTCACTATTGCTACTCTATTGGTTACATGCTCGATGGAAAGATATGAAAAGGTCCTCACGTCTGTCCGAGGGTGTCCGAACACTCACGTGAGTTATTTGGCATTCAATTGTATTCTGGAAAAAGAAAACAGTTAAAAAAATCGACTATTTGTATCTTGTCGTTGACGAACAACATATCGTTTTTTCCGCTGCCAAATTTGGTACTGTATATTTTCTGGTATTTCTACAAAATGATTGCTTTAATTTTGGTAAATTTAAAGAAAATATTAGTATCGGTACCGTCTATTTTTTTATTAGGATTAATGATAAAGTTTAGTTCGGTAAGAAAGCATAATAATGAATAAACATGTCTGAAGCCAAACGTAAGCTCATTTTAAGCTCAGGGTGAAACTATTCCCAAAGCATATGAAAGTACCTACAGACTAAGTTATTTTGTTTATCCGTATGTTTTGTTTATCGTGTGGCGCCACTGTGTTCCTTTGATCGCCCACCATGCATTGCGATTGCCACAGCCAATCCCTGATAATATTATAAATGTGTAAGTAATTATGTCTGTCTGTTACGCTTTCACGATTAAACTATGTATTAAATTTGATGATGTACAAATATAGTCAAAATGTTGGGAAAGGATATAAGTAGGTACCCTGGAAGTTTGGATTCCCCCGGGAACGTATGTAAAACCGCGGGGCGGACGCTAGTATTTAATAAGGCCTAAATAATTCGAAGTATTCTCAATGTGTCAAATGTTATCTAAATCCTCTCACCCATTGTTACAGGAAAGAGTAACAAACATCGATACTTCCATCCTTTCACAAAATTTGCATTGATAAATATGTTAGCAGGATTAGTAAGGTTATTATATATATATAACTACCTATTCTTTCATCTATATATATAACAAAGTCCCCGCCGCCTCATGCGAAGTATTTTATGGGAAAGGTTTTTATGTATAATTTAGACCCGGTAAGTGGCGCTGGCAGAACGAAGTCTGCCGGGTCCACTAGTACTGAGTATATATATCTTATTCAAGTCAAAGCGAGATCTTCCCAGACATTAATTACTCTAGCAGTGCACTAATTACATGAAACAGCACGATAAGTCTGTCTCATCAGTCTTATCTTAACGGGTCATAATGATGCAGGAAATAATAATTTCCCAGCTGACAGCCCTGCCGACTGAAATGTACCAATTCTATTATAAATTTGAACTCGACACTGAATTCGCTGAAAGGACGATTGTCTATCTCTTTCATGCGTACCAAAGTTGGATGAGAGGTCACTATTCTTCTGAGAAGTCTCACATGATGGTGTTTAGAATAGCATGGCTGACCACCTAACATTCTTCAGACCTAATTCTGTTTACAAACATAACTTTCTAACTGCTTTGTTATTCATACAGTTATAACTACATTACTGTAGTTTTCCTTCGCTCGGGAAAATCAAAGAAATATCCTAGTGTTTCTTTTTTTTATAACAAATAATATGAACTTGAATTCTTGTTATGTTTCATACGACCTTTGAAAACGAAAACTTTCCTAACGTATTGTTTTTTAGTGAAGTTTTATTACTCAGCATTTACTCTAATAGAGATAGTTTTAGTTATATATTTTTATCTTCAATTAGGTAAATTATTATGGAAAAAAAATACAGATTATTTCTGTGTTTTATTACGACTAAACAAATGTATTCCTTACCAGTGGCTCCCCGCGGTTTCACCCCCGTACCCGGGAAATCTTCCATTTTCCCGGGATAAAAAGTAGCCTATATCCTTTCTCAAGCTCTAGACTTTCAGTGTACCAAATATTATTTAAATCAGTTCAGTAGTTTTAGCGTGAAAGCGAGCCAGACAAACAGACAGAGTTACTTTCGCATTTATAATATTAGTATCGATTTACCAAAAGGTTTTGCTATGAAATCTACTTGACACTTAACCTTAATATATTCTTCTCATCAACAGTCATCATCATACTACAGTCCACTCGCTCACGTCCTCCAGAACAATATTATTCATTCAAAATTATATTATACTCCTCTCAACTCAATGAAAAGTAACATCATTTGACCTTGCTCTGATACATCGACATGATAACCAGTAGACACCTAACTATAGACCAATGAAGCCAATAAGATTTACCATAACTATCACCAGACCAGCGCTCAGTAACTCGCTACCGCACTGAGTAGCTTAACAAAATTGCTTGCATTATACATTGGCAGCCGTAAAATTGGGAATTCAATGATCGTGGTATGATTGTGTAAAATATGATATAATACAACGTAGATTTGACTGGTGACCGAATGAAATGGACGGACATTACCCAGGCCGACATTAAATAGGAATTCTCGAGGAATATAATCCTGGGACATTTCTCACACACGGCCAATCTGATTCCAAACTAAGCAGAGCTTGTGATATAGTAACTAGATAGCTGATATACTACATATACTACTTTTTTTCAATACATACTCATATAGAGATTTACATCCAGACACAGACATATTTATACATACAAATTTTTGTCCTGGGTTCGAAGCTTGAGAGTCAGGGGGCAGTCTTGCTTATCAGTCCGCATAATGATTATTAGGAGTCTACTGACTATAATATCGTTGTTCTAACGAGGAGCAGGTTCGAGAGTTATCCAGCAACGTCACGACACGACACTTCTGGAATTCGCCGCATACCAGCGGGACGCGGGACGCGGCAAGTGGGTCACCGGCATCCGGCTGAACGTATCCGAATGGAATGCACCTTCATAAACTGTTTATATACTGTCGTGATGCGAGCCACGTGGCGTGCGCTAGTTATACTGTAACCTACCTATAATTAATAACCCTAGTCTTCAAGCTGCTGGTTTTCGATCAAATTGTCCAAATAATATCAAAATTTGGACATCCGTTTTTATGCTGTACTTCACAGGTTGGAGGTTGAAAAATTGATATAAAAGAAACATAAGTGTCACTATCTCATTACAATCGGCTAGGTACAGGAATACTAGTATCACCCTAACAACGGATAGTTTAGGTATGTTACATTATTATACAAAAATCATAAGTTTACCTAATGCACTAAACTAATGACAGGCAAACATAACAGGTATGAAAAATAAAGATATTAGGTATGCTAACTAACTACGAAAAACTTATCAAAATTATAATCAGGAATGCCCTTAATAAGAACATGGAAAGCTAGTGGTGAATCGTGATAAAACGAAGTATCGATTTTATATAATAAACATATCGATAATAGAAAAGTGTTGCATGCGACTATTCTCGTATCGATTTCACCTTGAAATTAAACTTGAGCTTGGTTGCCCTCTGGTTAGGTTAACGTTTGTTTTTATTGGCTCTCAAATCATAGTTACGATGTAGGTCCACGTGTTCAAATAACTACATATTGAATCTATCGGAAACAATACATCTGCGTGAGAAAATATTGGTTTTAAGCTTCCTTTGATTTTATGAAACAGATAATTTTTGGAAGTACTGTAAAAGATGTTCATGCATTATGATAATTAAAAGCCATATTTTGTCACAAATAGTAAAAATGTTTCTAAATAAAAAAGTATTTTTCTATTTAAAACACAAATTATACTATGAGAATAAATAGATTCTAATGATTGATCGCTATTTACATTTACAATGTCATAATCTGAAAATATTAAAGAACATGATGACACTGAACATCTGTTTATCCACTTAAAAATAATATGAACAAAGATACAAAAGTGTATTTCTGTAGCAACGGATATTATTTTGTCACAGCATTTTGGCCCAAATTTATTTTTAATCAAATGAAAATGTGTACGAATATAAAACACCCACATATTCATATTACGCATTATTCAATTCTGGGATTGATCAAAACGTTCATAGATCCGAGAAACTAGTGTAAAACGTTTGTTTTGAAATACTCAAAACTCGTAGAATTGTGAAATTCATATCCTGTAATTAATCGGCGTGTACTGAGCTTAATAATGCTTTGAAATAATAGATTGTTTGAAAATTACGAATGATTTTGTATAATACTGAACCAGTAACGTCTATAATTGTAAATTCTGGCAATTTAGACCACCATCGGTAGAACAATATATTCGTAACAAATGATGCTGTAGCAATATTTTTTTGTTACTGTAGTAATTTATCGATAATTTAAATTAAATATACCTATCTCATTAAGACAGCATGAAAACTACGTCAATTGATTTTTCATAACAACCGTGACGGAAAAACAAAAGCAACAAATCTCTCGGATCATAATAACAAACCGACACTTCATTAATCAAATACTGGTAATTACTTTCAATTTTACGATTAAACATACGTAAATACATATACACAGCCGTGGTGGCTCTGTTATGAACGCACCGACTCACGATCACGATGGTGCAGGCTTAAACGCCTGGACCATACATCGTAAGGAAACCTGCATGCCCGAGATGTCACAATTAAAGGCATGTTAAGTCCGCCAATCCGCACTAGGCCCGCGTGGTGACCTAAGCCCTCTCGTTGTTAAGAGAGGCTCGAGCTCCTCGGTGGAGACGTATATGAGCTGATGATGATGAAATACCTATACATAGACTTGTTAAATATAACCTCCTCGCATTTAAAGAAATTACTTGTTTATGTAAATGACTAAAGCTGGGTTCAACAGACTATTTCAACATTCAGAAGCCAGTATTTCATGTAACACCTAGCAACACCTCAGCTCAATCTAATTCCAGTCAATTTGCACTTGGTATTGTTTATTCTAGTCTTGTAAACAGGCGATCGCTCAGCGACGCGGTAGCTCGCTCGATGCCGGTTCATATCAAACAGAATATCCACCTATTATGCAAATATTCGCAGATAACAACACTGCATTGAAAAACAATCGAATTTTAAATATCGAAATAGTATTATCTACACTAATTAGAGAAAAGTTTTGATCTTTTATTTGTTATGAATAGGGTCCAAAACTACTAGATCGATCAGAATTATTCTTTCAAAAGCTACGTTATTGGTGAGTGTCATCAGAAAATTCAGAAAAGAAAGAAGTCAGAAAAAAAGTTATTCTTGAATTCTTACGGGAACGGGAACTATGCGAGTGAAACCGCGGAAAAGCTAGGATACTAGTATATATTTTATTATTTTTGTTTTCTGAGTCACCATAATATGCATACTATAAAACTATAGAAATATAAAAAATACTCACTACGTACCTATGCCTAAAATAAATAGATACATATTTAAGATAACAGCTGTGACAAAACCCTAAAGAGAGAAAAGTATTTTACTACCTGACTATTATTATGTAAACAAGTATATCTATAGTTTCAACCATTTTTAACGTCGGCTATATAATATTATAATACCCGAAGAAAGTGCGCACTAATGCACTGTGTGCTGAAACGCAGGCTATAAACCTACTTCAGTTGCAAGTGCTAGTTCATTTATATTCATATATTATTTACTTGTATTTTCGTATGATTTCTTACGAACTCACTAAGCTACGTCACATGTTGATTCTGTAGTAAATCAAACTAATACGCCTTTAAATATTCCTTTACTAGGTGGGTTTGTGGTCCGATGACCTGCGTATGGTTGCCGGGAGGGTCTGGATGAGGAGAGCGGAAGACCGGGATAATTGGCGCGCATTAGGGGAGGCCTACGTCCAGCAGTGGACTGAATAGGCTGAAGACAACGACGACTGTACAGTTATAATAATTATAGTAATTTTCATTTATTTTATTTTGCAATTAATTTTCAGTTTAGTTTCAGATGGATATATAGATAGTTTTCAGTATAATTTTAAATATGGTATCATTACCAGGAATTGTAATAAGTATGCAATGAGGCCAATGAGCTTGAATAAATAATGAATGCTGCATACATAATATCGAAAATTACAATAACTTACAGAAATACATGCATTTCAATAAAATAAACATTTCATCTCTTAAATAAAATTTTAATAAACGAATTGCGTATGTACGCACTTTATAAGCAAGTGTGAAATTTCTAAACGTATAGTCTATCCGCCAATGTAATAATGCTCTAAGATTACAGATTCCTCTGAAAATAACCGAAAGGTCATTAACACCACGCTTATAACATTCAGTTTATTTTCACGTTATAAATCTGATACGCATTCTGAATCATACATTCACTGATTATACTAGTTATCCCGAGCGACTTCGCTAGCGTCACTTGCCCGTTTTTGCAACAGTTTTGATTGATGATCCGCTCCTATTCGTCATAGCGTAATGATTTATACATAAAAACCTTCCTTAAGAATCACTCTATCTATTAAAACTTATTACAATAATAATATCTACTTACTTTGTTGTGTTGAGATTGCTACAAATGTTAAGAAGTGTAGTTTATAAATGCAACACGTAATTTCATTAATAGACTTCGCACTGATATTGTATGAGTTCAGGCTTTAAATTTTACCATCCAATGTTGCTTTGTTTGAATATAAAAATATTTTTTTTATTTAGTTATAGGTGTATATAATTAAATTTAATAATGTGTGTACTTATATTGATGGTTGTAAATAAAATAATTCACTAACAAAAAAAATATAAAAATTAAAAGCTTTTGCTTTACGTAACTAAGCATTCTTAAGAATAGAACAGTAGAGCCAAAGACAACCTTGTAAACAGAAATGATAGAAAATAAATCGAATTGACCATATAATATAAAACCTTGGTTATGCTGACATACTTCTTTTGTCTCTTTCTAATCGAGCGCAACAAGTTGCAACAGCATGACATAATCACTATATTTCGTAGCGTGTCTACGTTAATTCGTAGCGGAGGCTCTACGATTTTCGTTCTAGCATTGTCACTAAAAAAAAACTACTCAAAAAAAACTTTTTTAACGTCCGGTAAAAAAACTCTCGTGTGGCTTAGTTTCTAGTCTTCAAGTTATTTTCTTCTTATTAAACAGTTCTTTCCCTGTTCACCGGCCACCTTTAATACAACTCGGATTTCAACATATCCATTAACATTTCAGTAAGAGATTTCTAACCGTTGCCGATATAAGCGGCGCATACCGGCGCGTTGTCACACTGGCGCTACGCCAACGAATGCCGATACCTCGATTAGGGCTGCTGTTTATGTCCATGCTACGTGTCGCCAGGCAGGTGTGCTCGCGCCTTTATATTCTGCTTTCACTTCGTAAAACAATTAACGCCTTTATTTTTTTTTACTGATAAAAATTGATGAAAAGATTTTTTCTGAAAAAACTTAGGTAATTGATGATTAAGTTTTTATGATTAAAATGAGCGTTTTAGATCTCGACGACTCGACGATAATTTAATCATGTATCTAAAGCAATTCTAAATATATTCGCAAAAAACTATCATTTTTTTTTTTTTTTTTTTTGTTCGACATACCTACTACCTGTTTCCTAATTCAATGCCAGTCTCATAGAATAAGTTATTTATGCTGTGATTTCAAATTCATAAACTTACGAAAAATGCGTTCTCATTAAAACAATCTAAAAATAATGAGCCTATATAATCTACCACGTGGAATAGATATAAATACTACCGTACTCTGTGACAAATAACTAGCAACAATGTTGCTCTTCACACGTGCATCCGTCTCGCTTTGATCTTAATACCTCTGATTCTTCTAATGTCACTGATACTGCACTGATCATTTCTAAAATAATGAGAGAACCATTGCAGTTATTTAGGAACATATTATATGTCACCCTCCTAATTAAGGCAAATAGAAATCCGTTCGGGCCAAACCTTTACGTTTGAACGTGGCTATGTATAAAGCACTAGCTTTTGCCCTGCGGTTTTACTCGCGTTCCTGGGGATCTTTAAGTATATCGGGATAAAAATTTGCCTAGGTGGTAATCCAGGGTGTCAGCCATACCAATTTTTATTAAAGTCGCCGTCAGACGCCAGCCGTTTAGACGTGAAGAAGTAACAAACATACACTCACAAACTGTCGCCTTTATAATATTTGTGTGATGGACTGTTCGCCCTGTCGGTCTAAAAAGAAAAACTTACTTTGCATTTTTGACATCTTTTACAAATATAATATAGTTGGCCCCCCGAAAATTATTTACTTAATGGTGTCATTTTGATTCAATACAAAAGTTGTTGGTACAAGTTGACTATGCATCAATAAAAACTACACTATGAAATGAGCTTAATATGACGTGTCCGGATTAACTATATATACAAAAAAATTATAGAATTAGAGTTTATTTATAAGTATTAGAAACGGTCAAGTTCTTAGGATAATATTTGATTACCGAAATTCCAAAATTGATATATTATATGGAAACAATAAACAAACGTACAAATAATTTACACAAGCCGATCGTAAAAGTCAAAGTTGAGGTTAGATTCATTTGTTTTGAACGTACGCAAATTAATTTAATTTATTACCAACGGAAGAATGCTGTAAATTATTACCTAAAGTTTGCTGGAAGCTGTTTACTTGGATAGATACATAGGTGTATTCATTGCTAAAGCAACACAGAACTTATAAGCAGGTGATCAAGGCTGAGATTCCTTTATCTCCTTAGTTTGAGCAATTAATTCTATTACTATTTGGCTACAACATACAGTAGGCACATACGCTACAAACAGTTCAAGAAAGAACGACTCACACACAATAATTAAACCGTCTATTTATGACAATCACTTGGCAAAAACATCATTGTTCCTTCTAAAACGGTCACGCACAATAAAATTGGCTCAAACCGGGCTTACACTAAGTTTGCTGTCACGTTTGTCCTACATTTGTTCTTTGTTGTCCTACAAGGACATCTTTTTTGGGATCAGAGGACGTTACTTTAATTCATTAATATTTTTATTTATTACTTTGCAGTTTTATGTTAAATACATTTAAGTACATGCATACATTAGTGAAACAGTTGGGAAAAAAAGGAATACATATATAGACTTAGTCAGATTTATTAAAAGTAATATTTTCACACATTAAGGTTGACCTCCGAACCAGTAGTAGCTTAAGCAACTTCTACCTTCATAAGTTGCTCTTTTAGGGATAAAACTTGCTTACTTAAACTGAATTCATAGCTTTAAATTGAATTGTATTAACAGCAAACATACCTACGGAATCTGTACATAAAATATAGTTCTAAGGAATGTGGCTACGACAGCCGGAATGAGCCGACTATACTGCTAAAAGTTTATTATTAATAGAAAGGAATCCACTGCGCCATCAGCGCGACACACTGTAGTTAACTGCCTCGAAATTTCTTTATAATTCCAGACAAAAATGCGTCCAATTTTTCATTTAAAATGATTAACTGGCCTTCACCCGTAGACCCGTGATCTGGGAATAAATATTTGTTATATGCTTGTTGGTAGATTTGAGCTGGACCTTTATCATCTAGACGTATATATTTCGAGCTTTAGTCAATTGCACATTTTCTCCTATTTTCATATAACTACTAGTGGACCCGGCAGACTTCGTTCTGCCCACCAGCACCACCTACCGGGTCCAAATTGACGTATTATACATAAAAACCCATGAAATACTCCGTAATTTGGTGAAAACTGCATGAAAATCTGTTCGATAGTTTTTGTTTTCATCGCGTTCAGACAGACAGAGGCGACGGGGGCTTTGTTATATATATATATATGGTTACTATATCAGAGTCCTTCAGACCTACGACGTAACTGCAATCATTTCCGTAGAGTAACTACTTGAAGCTCTATTTAGGTAAAAATGCCTCAGCAAAAAAATATGATTGGACAAACAGTTAAAACAACAATTATATATTATAGGTAACTAGCTGCCGCCCCGCGGTTTCACCCGCGTAGTTCCCGTTTCCCGTTCCCGTGATGACTTAGGGCTTTGAAAAGCCTAGCCTATTCTCAGACCTACTGAATATGCATATAAAATTTCATAAAAATCGGTCAAGCCGTTTCGGAGGAGTTTACTCACAAACACCGCGACACGAGAATTTTATATATTAGATAACAATATAATGTAACATTTTAATATTCTAAATACTAAAACAAATTAGTATATGTTTATCGCGCATGTTTTAACTAAAGTAGTAATGATGTTTATTTTTGTTTCAAAAAGCTATGTTAGTGTGATGAATAATTTACTAATCATAATAGTAAACATTCCTGTTTCTCTTTCAAGGTGTTTGCTATGCACGTACAGTACAGTACAACTAGACAAACAAACATAAACTCTGAAATAGTTTAACAACAAATCTGAAAAATAATAAATATGTAAGATCTAGAATGTTAGTAGATGGTAAATGGTAAATTAACATAAGTGGAAAAAACTTAATGTTAATTTCTGATAAAGAAAACTTTTCAAGACTTCATAAAGAATACAATTAACACAGTAAGTATGTGAAGTGAAATGAATTTCACATAAAGCATTGCAGACTAACTTTCACAGGAATTAAAGTATTTAGCTTTGTTAACATAAAGTTTAGCTCGGGTCTGTTTTAGTATATATATAAGCTTTGAGATATTACTTCTTGGGTTATTTGCTTAGCACAAATTGTAAACTACTACGACTACATTTTATTTTATTTAATCACATACATTACTTACGTACCTATTTAAAAATATAGGCAAATCTCAAGGGAATTAGAGGATGGAGTAAATAATGTTCTCTAATATTGTTCTTAAAAAATATAATTATGCAACCAATTTATACAAAATTTTACCTTCAAAATGTATCGTTTTCTTTCACTACACAGTCTATATATAATTCAGATTGATTAGTTTACAAATCACTGCGTATCTGCGGGTGTATTTTGGTCGAAATATGTTCTACAGAATCGTAAATATTTTCGCTTTATTTTTGTTTCGAAGGTTGTTTCGTATTATAAGTGGGATTGAAATAGTCTGGAATGTAAAGGTGGGGAGAGATGAAGGTTAAATGATTCAAGCTAGAAATTAAGGCCACACCATTCTAGGAGGCATGCCAATTTTAACAAAACCCTAAAATGCAATGCTTGATTTTGCCAAAATATTATAAGCAGAATGTATCTACATCATTATCTAAATAAAGTTGGTATTCAATATGAAATCTGAACTTATAATTTTGCAATTTACTGGAGTTATCAAAGAGTTTGTTGTATGAAAAATCTAAGGTCTACCAAAAATTTAACAAAACAATACTTTATTGCTTCGGAAACGTCAAAATCATCAGTCCTCATATACGTCCCAACTGTAGAGGCTCGACTCTCCTAAATGAGACAACTCAACCTTTTATTATATTATTCTTTGACCATGAGCCAGAGTTGAACACATATATATATATTTTTTAACTAAAGTACGGGCCAATAATTTAATTTGTACCTGCACCCTCATTATTGTGTGGATACTATCTACATGGTAGCTCAGTAGTGAATGGTACATGAAAATGATTAAATAATAAACCTTTAGCAGTGAGCTTTATGAGGTAATGACTAAAAATAACTTGTACATATGCATCCATATTCCCGTTTCGTTCTCTCTGCGTTTTATAGTCTTAAAATATTTTGGCATTTTCGATGAAAACATAAATAGTGTTCACCTACAACACAAGGACAATATAACCATTTGGTATGAATCCAAATGTCATTTTAATAAACATGGTTAATGCCAGAGTTTAGGGATATTTGCCAAGTACCTGTCTTTTGACTGTAATTGGTGCTAATGTTAGATGCATTGCATTTGACAAATACTATGTTATTTTTAATGCATGCATGTATGTACGTATAACATTAAAAATAAACACTCATTGAAGGACAAAGGAGCTAATAAAACACCGTGTGTTGATTCTCTTTTTATTTTTAAAATGTTATTCTTTTGACTTCAAATAGTTTATTTTTGTTTCAGTGGCGTGCGTAAAAAATGATTGAGCCCGTCCAAAGGCACTAATTACGTTCACGAGTGCGTGAGGTAATTAACGGAAACATTGAACTTGGAACATGAAACCCTGCCAACCTACGCTTCACAGGTGGTCGACGAAACATATAATAAACACAAGCAATTTGAAACCCTATTAACATGTGTTTTAGGATAACTACATAACTTTTTGAACGGTAAACAAATCGTGTTATTCATTCATTTCAACGGCGTAATGAATACTGGCACAAAATCAAAACCAACAATTCCATTAAACTAACTAAAGTGTAAAAAACAATAATGACTTGTATATTTTTGAGTAGGTATTTGGGAGACCACTGGAATGACAGTTTATTTTGATCCACGTCTGTCGCTCCAGAACAGGAGCCCAGACATGCGCTGAATCAGCTAGTCGTTATGAAGTATATAAAAAGTTTTGTTCTTTCTATCAATAGGTTATCACATGAAACTAGAAAGCGAAAAGGTGAGATTATGGATAGAATTTAGATAAGTAATAGGTACCTCTTAATATCTGATAACACGGAATCATGAAGGACGTCTTTAAATATCGCAAATTCATCATAATTTTCGTTCATTGCTTTATAAATTGAATACCTACCCGCTAGGTAAATGTTTATGCTCTGAGTCACAATATTTTGTCATTAAATTTTAAATTAATTCAGTGATTTTTGCGTGATAGTCCTTCAACGAAACTCTAAGAAAACATACATTTAAAGAGTTATCTTTTGGCGTTCTATTTATCTATCAATCTATACATACCTATTTACTCCCCCCAGATTTCTTTTCAAAAGTATTTAATCGAGCTTTTCTACAAGTAACTTATTTATAACAAAATACAGCTTTTATAGGTACCCCAAAGGTGGCAAGCAGGCATATGGTCCCTGTATGTACGGGGTCCAGATGGGAAGATGGGAAGCGGTTACCGTTACGTAAGACGCTTGCAACCCTAGGGGCGTCACTCACGCATCGCCGATCATGTAAAAATATAATAGTTCCTCGTCTTAACTACTGAACATAACTTTTTTATCGCAATAACGTTAATAAGACTATTAAATCTTTTATTATAAGGTATCATTGTAATTTATATAAGCATAAACCTTATAAAATCTCATATCATAAAGATGCTATTTATAAATCCCTCCTGTCTTAATATCCTTTGTCTAAATACATTATGCTTTATGTAATGCACATTGAATATTCGTGTTACCTAATATTTAGCGTGCTCCCGTAAATATTACCGTCTGTCTGTCTTCACGAGTGGAGAATTAAATTAGTAATTTGGCAACGGTTACATTAGAACACGGAAGCGTATTGTCGGATTGCTGAGTCCCCAACCCGCAGATTCGACGGAACCCCTCCCTCACCGGACGGTGTATTTTCGTCCAGCCGTCTCATCTCAATGCCGCGAGGCCAATACCACCGCTTCAATGAGTTTACTCATTACTATACCTACATACTACAATTATGTAACACTAAGCGCACCCAATTGCAATTCTTTAAGTTAATTTTGATCTGTACCCAATTGTAATGCTTGATGCTAATTTTGAAAAGAGTTACTTCTGAGCCTATTGCCGGCTCTTCTCAGCAATTGAGCCTAACACTCAGTTGCTAGTCTAATTCGTATGTGCTTGTAAAGGCACACATATTTAAAAAAAAAATCTTGACAACACGAAAATGTAAAAACGCGTAATTATTATTTAGATTTATATAGATTTTTTGTCTTCCTTTCGACCCCACCCTGCTAAAGGTACATCTCAATGTATTAAACACAAGAGGATAATAGACACATAGAAAAGAGGTACCTAACAATTTTAATAAAATATCAAGTTATATTTATGGCATATTTATTTTGGTCCCATCATTTTATAAATTAACATACATTTATAAATAGATGCTTAGTATTAAATCATTTAACAATATGTTAATTATCACAATGTTTAAATATCTATCATTATATAATAAAGTTAAATATTAAATAAATTCATGCTCACAGGATAGTATTTAGAGTCACAATATTGGTATTTCATTCGAAAGACAACAATATTTTTTGATATTCTTAAAACTATAAGAATACAAACATCAAAATAAACTTTCATTCAATTTCATTTATATTAATCCATTCAAATATATTCATTCATTCACTCAGTCTTATATTAAATGATTGGCATTCGTCACTTTCACATCAAGTATAATAATAGCAGCCATTCCGTTCTTACTTGCATAACATATATAGCCCTATCTCTTTCATTCTTCAGCTCTCCCTTTCTATGGGTCCATATCGCTGCCGGAACCATGTCATCCCACTGTAGTCTGGTTCGTAAACATCAGGTATTTCCTTATCAATGGCTTCGCAATATACCATTTTGACTGAAGCTTCGCCAAAAAGCCTTTCCTCGTATTTGATCATCTGCTTGAAGAAACCGGTGTTCGGTCGGATTTGTGGTCTGGAGACAAAGAAATTTAATAAATAGGTATAATAATTTAGGCAGTCGAAATTCTGAAATAAAGTTCCATCGATTCAAGAATAAGGTAGCCAAAAATTTGAGGTGATCTAAACCATTTCAAAAATAAAACATACTACTTAGTTATTAAACTGCTAAATAAACTTTTAATTATAAACCTTGACATGCATTGACTAGTGTTAACCATAGAGGTGTTAACACTCACCGTCTTTGCTTCATATAGTGGTACGCATCCCTCAGGGTCATTTTCTGCCATTTGACCAGATACGCCAGACACAATGTGACCGATCTGGAAACGCCAGCAACACAGTGCACCAATACCACTTCTCCATTTGTGACCACCTGTGGCAATGAAAATAAACATTAGGCTTTTGTTGAGGTTAAAATGGCAGAATCCTAACATAATTCACCGCTTAACCCTTCAATCGAGCTTTTTTCCTCATCCCAGACAAATATGTGGGCAACATTCATCTATGCCAGGTTGTAAAATTTTGTATGTATTAAAGAAGTATCTGTATTATGTCAGCTATTTGGTTACCATAGTAGAGTGCTTATTTTGGAATTAATTTAGACGAGAGAAAAAATATTTTAGGATAATTATTTCTATTTTTATTGAACACAAATACTAAGGAACTGTCTCTCAAAAACGAAATAAGTGTATTTGTAATAAGTAAGAATTATCACCTCATTGATTAGATCAGCAACCCTCTCCATATATGGATGCATGTCAGAGTTAGGTGTGTCCAATAGAGGAACGAAGTGCCTCGGGACATAGTCTTCTGGAGGAGGTGGCAGTTCTGGGGCAGCGCTGACAATCAGTCCTGGATGCAGGGCCTTCACCGCGCCAGGTAGCGAGTGGGCTCCACAGACGTACAACGAGTTCGTTACACGAGATACTCCAAGGGGGCAACCTCTGTGAAGAATAATTAAGATTTAGTCGATAAGAAATTGAGAAAATTATTGCAAAATACCCTGGATGTTCCAAACCTATGAAATCCTTATCAAGTATGTCCTGTTCAAATGAAAGGTTTTTTTAACATATTTTAGAAGACCTGAACCAGTTATATATTATGAGAATGTTTTAAATTATATTTCAATAAAAATAAACAGTAGAAAAGAGCTGGAACTCCAAAGAAAACACGGCTGGAGCAACAGCATTCCGACCCAAATAACGACAACAACCTGACATATCGGGTGCGTAAACATCGCATGCCACGCGCTTGTGTCATTCTGGCGAACAGCCAAGTTTGGCTGACCTAGCGAACTTGCCGCTATATCTTTCGATTCTGTCAGATTCGGCATAATTAATGCAACTTCGATTGTATTGAATTGAAGAATCGATAAATCTTCGTTAGGATTTAGTGAAAGCTTATTTATCTTCAATAGTTCCAATTGAAAATTACAATTTCAAATCTCAGCATTTAAATTCTTTATTTAATTGCTCAGTATATAATAATTTTCGGCTTATTCTTATGTATTTTGTAATAATCTTCATCGATGTTGCACATTAGTAGTTGGACTCTTTTTCAAACATTGATAAATTTATATTTGTTTTGACCATAAATACTTAAGGACTGTATGTTCATTATCCTTTGAAAATTCTCATTAAATTACCTGTTCAATTCCTCCTTGATCAACTTCTGCATATCAACCACAACTGGCTCATTGTCATTCCCAACACTGGCCACTTTATCTGCTACTGTTAGGACTTTCATTTCTCCTAAATCACTTTAAATATTTTTTCAATAATAATCTCAGCTTCACTCCTCACTGCGCACAGAAATTTCACAAAGTTAGATCACTTTTCAAAAGTTCTATCGTATATAATATCGATGGTGGATATTCGGGAGCTTCGGGATATGCGTACGCGCCTCGCTCAGTCCTACCACGTACTGAGTCGGAGGCGGAGGCTGCGATCACCTGCGCCGGCGCACGGTCCCGCGGCCCGTGACGGGACGGTATTGCAATATCCGGCATTCCACACGTTATTTTCGTACAACAGTGACGCTTACTTTGTTTACAATGCGAGCGTTTTACTGTTTTTGGTCGGAATAAAGGGATTTATTTATGTAGGTTTTTTTCTGTTTATTATCTATTTCTGATTTTCAGAAATCTATTAATTATGTTCAACATATCATTATGTATTTTATTATTGTTTTCGCCCAATAGGGACTGCGGTCGTCACGGGTGGGAACTCCTATTGAATCTACTAAAAATAATTCTTTGAAAGCTCTTATAGGATCTTTTTAATGTAATAAACTAAAAATATAATAGCAACAATGCGAATATTTAGGTATTTGCCAATATTAAGTATAAGGTAATGCTTGCTGTGGAGATTTGGATGAGCTGATGATGAGACGGTATATACAAGTTCTACGCTAGTACCTGTAATATATTTATTATACAAGACACATGTACAATGTAACGTGAAGCTGTTTGGAATGTTGCTATTTGTGCTCTTCATAACTCAGGTGTCGAGACTTCCGCTGACTCTCCTTGAGATACGAATATTATAATATTCCACTTCATATTTTGTTTGCGAAAACCTAAAATAGCTTATTTGCTGGCGAAATCTTTATTTTATGTGTTTGTCCTCTGCTTGTTGATATAAACCAATCGCTGCTCTTGAAATGTTTTTGTTTGGCTTGAAAAGAAAACAGTAGGTAATTTATTTTTTACATCTGAAGAGTCTAGACCAAACCGACCCTAGACTACTGACCTAGATTTATGACAAATGATAAACATGTGCCTCCAACAACAAGTAGGTAATATTTTTAATATACTCGTATCCGGTTAGCCAATTATCAATTATTAAATTTTTTAATTAGTACATCCTAATAAAAAATAATATGTTAACTGGAAACCATACAAAATATTTTGTTATGTTATTTGTAGCTACATTACTTTTTGAAAAACAAATGTTTATTATGAACCGCCAATATCTATCAAATCCCCCACCTAATTAACATTTACCATCCTTTATGAAATAACACTTGTTTCTTCCTAGCTACAAACACGAAACGATGTTTTTTAATGTGTTGAGCGTTGCAATGCACTCTGAAAGAAAATTAAGATAATGGTTTACGAATAGCCGCTCGTGCCAACTCGCATAGCGCATCGCAATAGTAAAATGTTACTGCACATCGTTCTGATAACTATATCATTCTAGCTAATCGCATTCCTGCGTGAGTCAATTGAACTGACTTCGTCTAAGATTGTGTATCTGACTTCTCCTACTGGTCTTCGATTAGACAGTCCTAAAAGTTGGAAGTAAGTATGTCGTTTTGGTTTTAGTTGGATTATTGAGACTTGAAAAGGCCTATTTAAGTAAAACCATTTTCATTTCTGGATTTGTATAAAATGTTACATAATGACGCTAAAAAAAAAATACCTAGGCATGTCCTTTGTTGTTGTTAGGGGAGGCTCCTGCTCATCAGTGGAGACCTATATGAGCTGATGAAGTCTTTTGATACCCTTTTTCACCCATAAAAGGTATGTCCTGCTGTTTCAACTCCCGTTTCAAATTCCGAGGTATTTATATTTTCATAAAATAAATAAATAAAATGACATATAAAACATTTTTCATCCAGATTACTTGCCGTTATTGTGTGAAAGAGTAACTAACATAATTACATGTTTAAAACATTTATTTATACAATTACATGCGGTTCTAATTACGATGGCCTAATTAAGGCTATTCTAATAATAAACAGCTATTATGGTAATAGATTAGATAATGTAATGAATAACAAATTAATATAATTAGTTTATAATGTGCATTACTGTTATCTATAATTAAATACACATATAATAAGTAGTTTTTAGTGATAATGTTGAATAATTGTTTATTGTTCTTGTATTTATCTAATAAAGATACAAATAGAGTGTGGAATATCCCATGCTTTGAAACACAGTTCGCACCTGTGTTTCATAAGGCCTTGCTCTGTCGAGTATATATTAAAATAAATACATAATAAACAATACAGTATTTCACATTTACATTACTACTAATCATTATATGTAGTAATGTCTATAAATATTTTTACTATAATATGTAGGTATTGAAAATTTGAGTGAAAAAAAAACAATATTTACTGAAGTATATATCCTGAACATTGTTTTACATACGTATAATCTGACCCCAAACTAAGCACAGCTTGGATTATGTTAACCAAATAGCTGATACACTACATTTACGTACTTAAAACTCCTAGACACAGTATAAACGGACATATATATTGATACTTGTCCTGGGTGGGTAACAAACCCAAGAGTAGTCACCCACCCAGGACAAGTGTCAATATATGTGTCAATATATATGTTTTTTATAAATATGTAAGCTAAACTTAAACATTTTTATTTTCCCTTAGTTTCAACTTTAGCGGTATGGCTTTAACACCTTGAACGAGGTTATGCGTATGATCAACTGTTAAATTCCTCTCAGTAGAGGCAGCTGGCTCCACCGTGAACTTCTGCAGTAGGGCTGCTAGTCCCGCCAACGACTGCATCTCGCCCAGACGCATACCTGGAAGACAACAAATCATTATTTATTTACAATGTAAAGGCTAACTTTCCCTAACAACGACGGGGTCAATACTATAGTCTACTAGTAGACTTGCTGTCTGTCACTATGTAAAATTTTTGTGTTTCTTGTTCATTATTTATGGTTTATTATTATAATTAAATAATACAAGAATAACCTGTTTTTAGGGTTTTCCCGGCAATTATTACATATTTCTCACCTTTTAAACCTTCCCTGGACCCCCACGAACATTTCAAGACCAAGGAATGATACTCAGTTCAACAGTTCTCGAGTTTTTGTGAGACTAACGAACAGCAATTCATTTATATATATATATATATATAGATAGATTATTATATAGTCTAGCATTCGGAACAAGTGCAAATTGCCAAACATCACATGCCTTTAAGTGTATGTCACATTTAAAAGATATTTTTTCCTTCCCCGAAACTAAATTACTTGTAATGGACAATTCAAATTATATCCTATGAACATTGGTGTGTGTGTACGTACGTATGTTCTTCCTTATTAATGCAGATTGACATAAAGGATTTTGACGAAACTTTGCACACCGAAAAATCATGCCCCAAATATTGTCCCAGTACGAAAATACTCAAGTACACAAATAGCTGTTATTGTATACAAGTAATGTAAATATTGAGTTTATAGTAGTACAATAGTTATTTATGGTACTTCTTGATAAGATTGATTAATCGTACACTACAATACGATACAAGTACCTATATATTATAGCACATCACATGTTTGGTAAATACAGATAATAAGCACTTTATTATATGAAACAAACAGCGATTACAAAATAAGGACCCTCATCGCACAAGATATTCTACCACTCTTCTTATATCTATCTATACTAATAAAGCTATAAAGCTGAAGAGTTTGTTTAGTTGGATGAACGCGCTAATCTCAAGAACTACTACTCCTAAATATTTTTTTTCAGTGTTGGATAGCCCATTTATCAACCAAGGCTATAAAGCCATATATCATCACGCTACGATGAATAGGAACGGAGCTTCGATGAAAAATGTTGCAAAAACGGGGAAAAGACGTTAACGAAGATGCGCGGGTCAGCTAGTACTATAATAAGACTACAAGCCCATGAAGACAAATTACCGGTGATATGAACCACCGTGAAAAACGCATAGAAGGCTGTTACTGTATCCTAAAATAACTCTGAGCACTATGCCGTCAGTTCTGAGTGGTACGTGAGTAAATGGAATTTCTTAAGTTCAACTGAGGAATAAAGATCAAATATACTGTACGGCGTGTTTTATAGCTTATAGATGACTGCACTAGGTGCCTGTGCACTGCCCTGTAGCTGGGGCAAAGAATAACAGCTACGGTGCTCCCCTGCCTGTCGTAAAAGGCGACTGAACGGGGACCCTTGGGTTTGCGGGCGATTGGAACGGGGGTCCCGACCGCCCAGTAAGCAAACCCGAGGAAGACGATGGATCGATGTGGTCTAGATCCATCGTGCGAGAGCACAGCGAGGGTGCTGGGGAAGCTACCAATCGCTTCCCCCGAGACGGGCGATCAGCGTCGCGCATAGAGGGGTCCACGGTACGTGTTCCGTACGGAGAACCCTGACCCCTCTACAGCGCTGATGGCGACCACCGTGGGGTTTTAGCCGGTCGAGTCCGGCATAACCCGGCCGCCCTCCCCCGAGGCGGGGCAGGGTATCCATGAGGATTTCCCCACGAAAAAAAAGCCTGTGCACGCGGCGCCGCGGCGGGCAGAGCCGTATTGCCGTTTTAGCAACTGGTTTATTATCCTGTCTTAACTGTTGGACTTTGGACTATCATTATGTAGATGGGACCACATTTAGTAGTGATATTTGATATACTTTACATTATATGGCCGTCAGTACGTCACTAAATGCGTATAAAATAATAAAAATATGCAGGTTTAATTATGCTGCTGTACATACCGATATGGATCTCTAATTATATGATCACGAATGGCTCAAATAATATTAAATAACACGAAGGATGTATGTAGTAGTTTTAGATACAATCGGAATTCAACAAAATAACTTGAAGGCGAAAATAACTTACCGATACAAGCTCTTGGTCCAACTCCAAATGGCAGGTACGAGAAACTGTGCCTTCCCGCCGACGCTTTCGATGAAAATCTTTGCGGTCTAAACTCTGTCGGATTCTCAAAGTATTTCTCATCCATATGTATCGCCTGAATCGGAATCATAATCTTCACACCGGCATTCAATGTGATATTTAACTCTGGTATTGTATATTCTTTTGCACACACTCTATGTAACACTCCAAGTGAAGGGAACATCCTCAATGCTTCTTTAAAAGCCATGCTCAGCTGAGGCATTTCAGCTATTGAATCATAACACAGTTTGTTATCATACTTCACGAGTACCTGGTCTATTTCCTCTTGGATTTCTTGCTGTATTTCCGGGTGGTAAGCTAGTTGGTGCAAAGTGAAGCTGGTGGCATTAGATGAAGTCTCGAAGCCAGCTGCAAAGAATACGAACACTTGCGCTGCCATGCACCTAACGTCCATCTCCATTTCCACTTGCAACGGCGTGCCATCCGGTTGTCGTTTCTCTATTGAGTCCCCTTTGATGATCCCTTTAGCTTCCAACTCTAATAGTAGATCAATAAAGTCGTTTCGGCCGGATGGTTTTCCGTTTCTTTGCTTACGGATGTTACAAAAGATCTCCGTAATACCTGCCTCTACTTTTGAATCGGATATATAAATTAGTTTTCTCAGTTCCGGAACCAGTTCCCATAGTGCGACTAGCAAAAGATTTCTCAAAGATCGGGAGAATATATTCTTGCCTAATTCTCTGAATAGGGAGTTTTCGTTGTTGATAGTGTCCATTTGGATGCCGAAGCCGCAGGCTCCGATGAACTCTGTGGTGAAGCGTGCCATCAGCTCGCGCACGTCGCAGTCTCCGCCGCGGGAGACGAGGTCCTCACCCAGGCCCTGCAGCTTCTCTGCGCACTGCACCACCAACGGGAACATTGCCTTTAGCTTGGCGGTCGTAAACGCCGGCGTCAGCCGCTGCCGCAACAGTCTCCACGTATCACCGTCCACTGAAAACAGATTCGCCACCAAAGGCTCCAATTTAGGATCTCTCCCCAAACCCCGCGGATGAAAGTGTGAAAAATCAACCGTCAAAATATTTCGCGCTATATCTAAATCGCGCACGATCAGCTCCGGGGTTATTCCTCTGTAGTAGCCGACGACACTCTCCTTTGGATAAGCATTGTATAATTCCACTGAAAGTTCCGTAATACTTTTGACACCGAAAATGTTTCGACCGTGATTACCGAAGAACGGTAATGGTGGATAATGTTTCACATTCCGTTTGCTCCAGTAATTATGATTTTTTGTTGAATAGAAATAAAATAATATAAGGAGCAATATAATCAATAATACGATCATTTTGCTAATGTGCTCGATCAAAATAGACTAGAACAGGACTAAAGCAATAACAAGTGTCCTACAATACTTATAGCTTGCAAATAATGCTATCGTGGTTGTGTACGGGTAGATAACTGCACGTTTAATGTGCCATGTGCTCTCCTGCTCGCTCTTAGAGAGTTTTTACACTAGTGACTTGAGAACCTGTTCCGAGTGGGGCGATCGGTCTGCGCGTCTACTGCGATTATACGGCGAGCTCTGCGTGTGCGGAGCGTATTATGTACAGTAAACGATTGCCATTTACTTAATTATACGCGTTGTTCATTGATATTTTTTTAATTAAAATTAATATGTTATATATTTCATCATCATCATCATCAACAACAGCTCATATACGTCTCCACCGAGGAGCTCGAGCCTCCCCTAACATCGAGGGGTTTAGGCCATAGTCCACCACGCGAGGCTAGTGCGGATTGGCGGACTTCACATGCCTTTAATTGTGACATCTCAGGCATGCAGGTTTCCTCATGATGTTTTCCTTCACCGAAAGCCAGTGGTGTGAATCCGTACGTAAGTTTTTATAAACTCAGAGGTACGGGCAAGAGATTTGAACCGGCACCCTCACGATCGTGAGTCGGTGCGTTCAAAACTGAGCCGCCACGGCTTCAGAAAGCATAAAGCATATTAGATATACAAGTACCTACTGCTGTTATAATGCGTAATTTGTAACATGTGACACAATCAGATAAGAATATAATGATGTTAATTGAAGATCCATTATCAACTCATCGACTCATCATCATCATCATCATCACCCTATCCTGGTCCACTGCTGAACATAGGCCTCCTCCAGCGCACGCCATTGGGCTCGGTCCTTGGCCTTTCCCATCCAATTTTTCTATTGGACATGTTCCCAAAAAAAGGCCTGAATGGATCCTAAAAATATTCTACATTCGAATCTTTTACGCAAAAGTTACCAAAGAGATTAAGACGAAACTTGACACACCAATAGAATAGGTATGTTCATTATGACCAAAATTCTTATTCCGTTAAAATAATGCAGGTGAAACCTTCGCGAATTCCCAGTGTGATAATCCCTTTAAATGAACCGTTACTTCAAGTTATCGGATGTATCAAGGACATGAGATGAATTATAAATTCATAAAATAGCATTTAACTATGTCTAATCTATCTTTATTATATTTATCGTCTTTGCTAAAGTTGGACTTTGATCCCAGTCAGCACTTTTGTAGAGTCAGTACTTTATGTACTTTTCCTCATTACTACTACGTACAGACAGACAGGTTCGGAATAATACCGATGTACCTACCAAGTTCATCCTGACATATACATATATTAATAACATGATTCGTGATAGTAGATAGAAAGATAGTATTTTCAGTGTTTGAGATTCTTGAGAATCTCTTCTTTATGCCAAAAAAGATGCAGCCCTCATAGGCACGAGAGTTTTTTGAACGTACAGTAAAAAAATGCATTCCCATGTACCATAATATGCTCTATTTCCAACGCCCAAAGTTGAAAATGCAACACCGCTCGATAAAAAAGCGTCGCGTTTTAAAAACGCTGTCGTGTGAACATGGGAATGCATTTGATGTAATTTTAACGGACGGTAAAACAACCCTCGTGCGAATGAGGGCTAATATTATGGTTGGTGTTACAAACGTCCATAGGCTATGGTAACCCCTTGACACCAGGTGGGACGTTTCCTTTGAACTTTAAACCTTTGTGGTATAAAAAAGGTCGAATATACGCTAAATAGGTATTCTGTATATTCCCACAAACTTTCACATTCATAGTATTAGGAAGTAGCATTGCAGTTATGATATCCTTATGTGTTAAATAATCGAGTTTATTGACCTTTGACATATCAAAGACCGTTGACCATTTTCCTATGTACTATTATATGTGTGCCTTATCATTATATCTCTTGCCCTCAGGGACAAAGGGAACAATTCTGTAATAGAGCAATAACTATTCATAGGCATGTATGAATAGTTATTTATTTACAGACCGAAATTATCTATATTAAAAACATAAATAACAACATCAGATACATATTATGTCTTCTAAAATGGTACAGTCTTAGGGGAACTGACTTTTAGTCTAAAGCAGAAGGTCCCAGATTAGTAGATAGTAGGTCTTCTTTAGACAAATAGGTGATGACAATATATTTTTTTTTATATTAAAGAAAGAAAAAAGAAAAAAAACGTCATTTATTGTCAAATACACAACCAAAATGTTTTGAGTTTTTTTTACATATTTTGTATAAATATTTTTTTTTATTTATTAATTTGATATTTTATACATTTTACATATTTTTTATATAATGTCGTTTAATAACGTAACTGTATATTACGGTCCCTGTGAATCGGTTCATTCTTTACTCATTTATAAGCCTCAAAAACTACGCGGACTCAGAGGTCAGTATTGGTCAATATTTATCATCGAGCATGTAACCAATAGAGTAGAACTGTTAACAGTTTTGTTAGAAAACAAAATACGCCAAAACGCTGCGCCGGCCCCTGTGTTCTGATTAGCCTACTCAAGGTCAAGTGTTGCACTAGACGTACACACAGGTCTCTTATTGGTCGGGTACTGTTTTAGTTCGAGCGTGGCTTGTTAGTTATACGTGACAAATCATTGATGCGTTGCTAAACAAATGGCTCACTATTGCTACTCTATTGGTTACATGCTCGATGATATTTATATACCAACTACTTTTGAGTAGGTATATAAACGAACTTTTTCCGTTCGGTTTGGATCGTGGGAAAAGCACAGAATAGGTACCTATAATCAGATTTTTTTTTTTTTTTTTTTTTTTTTTTGCGTAGCATTACACGGCTTGTGTATTTGCCAATGTCAAGTTTTTAAAACGAGGAAACTTTTAATGTAATAATCATAAAAATAGAGAGGAATTTGGAAAAGGAAGCAAAAGGATCAGGGGAGTAGGATAATACGGAAATGAATTATGATAGATTACATAAAATTACATAAAGAGGGATGAAAATATTATACTTTTATATTATTAAATGAAAGATACGATTCTATTGCAAGATAAATATCGATATTAAAGGATATAAGTAGACAGCTTATAGAAGTAGGCAAAGGAACATTTAATGATATTAACGTATTGATAAATGATAAACGGCAGAAATTGCGACAAGAAAATATTATATGGTTTAAGTCACCCACATCCTCACCACAAGCACAGAGTGGACTATTCATCATTCCCAACCGTGCCAGATGAACCGGACAAGAAGTGTGACCCAGCCGCATGCGTATTAAAACACTAGTGAAAGTTTTGGAGAGGGTAAAAAAGAAAAACCACGGTTTCTTTGGAACAACCGGTTGTATTTGAAATAAATGTTTGGCTTTAATTTTTGAGGAATCTTGCCAAAGCATATTCCAGCTTTCATAGAGGAAATCTTTCGGTAGTAATAGAAGGTCATTAGGTTGAATTTTAAACGGATGAATGTCACCAGAAAGACAAGCATCTTTCGCCAGACTGTCAGCCTTATCGTTACCAACAACGCCGCAGTGCCCAGGAACCCATACGAATTTCACGGTTAACTGTTTTTGATAGCATTTATACAACAAATTTCTTATATCATATACCGTAGAATGATGAGTGTTATTCCGGAAGGGAAATTTTTGAATAGCCTGTAATGCACTTTTTGAATCGGTAAAAATTAAGGTATTAGAAAGGTTAAAGCTATTTATGTAATCTAAGGCTTTGAAAATTGCAAAACATTCCCCAGAAAACACTGACGATTCCTGAGGCATTTTAATTTTTTGTGTAATGGTAAACTGTGAATGATACACACCTACACCTACGCAACCATTAGCAGGTTTCGATGCATCGGTAAATATATGATGCCAACTTGAAAGTTCAATATTCTCGGATATGCTAAGTTCAGAATCAGATTTCAACCTTTCACCTAGATCGAGATCTATGGAAGGAGAAAGGAGCAGACAATTGAAATTATATTTAAACAAAGGAAATAATGGTAAATTGTTAATAGGTGCAGATAAAAAGGAATACTTATTCCAACTATTCACCAAACATGGAGGGGTCTTATGAACCCAGTACGGTGAAGACCTAGTGAGATCGGATAGTTGTTTTAATTTCGTTATAATTGGATGATTTGAATATTGTAAGCATCGAGATAAAAACCGATCAGAAAGATACTGACGGCGCAATTTAAAGGGGGGGTCGCAACACTCTATTTGAAGACCATTCACTGGACTGGATTTCATAGCTCCAGATATGATTCTAAGACACTTGGACTGTACGCGATCTAATTTCACAAAACCAGCTAAATTACCGGGTTCTAAGAGAAAAGTACCATAGTCTATAATACTTCTTATCATTGCATTATAAATTAATTTCAAAGAGTATGGATGTGCACCCCACCAAACTCCAGTAAGGCAACGTAACATATTGATAAGTTTTTCACATTTTGCAACAATATAATCAAAATGAGCACAACCAGAAAGCTTAGAGTCCAATAATAACCCTAAGAATTTTATTTGATTTTTAACAGGTATAACAAAATTATTAAAATGTATTGAAACAGGAGGAGGTAAGCGCATTCTGGAAAACAAAACTATTACACTTTTTGAAGGAGATATATCAAGGCCATTTACATCTAAATATAATTTTAATATTTCTAAGGAACGGTTTAATTTTGAACAAGCATCACTAACTGAGCTGTCGATAACATAAAAAAGTAAATCGTCAGCATACTGAAGAATTTTTACAAAATTACAGCAAATAGGTTCTAAATCATTTACATAAATATTATATAGCAATGGACTAAGGACCGATCCTTGAGGAAGTCCTCTGTATAATTCTCTAGACCTTACTGAACCGTCTATATTTAAAATAATAGAACGATGCGATAATATGTTAGTAATAAAATTTACAATAAAATTTGGGATTTTTAATTTAATGAGTTTGATTTTTAATATAGATATTACAACATTATCATATGCAGATTGAATATCGAGAAATGCTGCAAGCACCGATTTATTATTTGAGAATGCCAACCTGCAATCTGTGGTAAAAATTGCTAGGTTATCTATGGTACCTTTCCCCTTCCTAAAGCCGTATTGGCTCTTTGATAATTTGTTATTGTTTTCAACAAACCATTCCAAACGATTTTTAACTAAATGTTCAGCTACTTTTAATAATACCGAAGACAGAGCTACAGGACGGTATGATGACGCGATTGAAGGCGGTTTCTCCGGCTTAAGTATAGGAATGACTATTTGTTTACGCCAAGCGTCTGGTATATTACCAGAAATCATAATAGAGTTTATTAGGTTAAGATAATATAAAAGTGATGGATCATTAAGGTTAGCCAGGAAAGAATATGGTATGCCATCATCGATATATATGTACTACGTCAATACCCGGTGCAGTGTCTTTAATTTCAGAAAGAATACCTTGTAATTCTGGCAATGTAAAAAATGCATTAATCTCATCTTGGTGATCATCAAAATATGATGAACCTACATTGAGTGATATCAATTCATTACATTCCATTACACTGGGAGGAGCAAGAAGATCTAGGAATGAATCAGATAGAGATAATGGAAGTGTTGTTTTAGGAGGGTTAATCCAACCACATTTGAATCTCTTTATGTTTTGCCAAACTATTGATGAATGGGTATCGGGGGAAATGGAAGAACAAAATCTACGCCAACCATCAAACTTCTTCTGTTTTAGAAGTTTTCTGGTCTGTTCCATTATCTCTGAAAGAACAGTAAAGTTTTCAGATGTCATATTACCACGATATATTAATTCAGATTCCTTTCTCTTCTTTACCGCAATAGTACACTCTTCATCCCACCATGGTGGTGATGGTATATTACCTGAATTTCTTTTTTTTTTTGGAAATACTACATCAGCAGCAGATAATAATGAGTCAGAAAATTTATTTAAGCATAACTGTTCTTGTCCATGTTCAATGGAAGGTAAATATAAAACTTTTTCATCTACTTTAACTTTATAACTTTCCCAATCAACATCTTTTAATTTATATTTCAAACGAGGTGGTGCAACAGCATGGTCAGGAGTAGGGTTTGGAAATGATACTATTAATGGGAAATGATCACTACCATAGGTAGAGCATAATGGTTGCCATGACAAGGTGGAGGATAGATCAGGAGTGCATAGAGTTAAATCAATAACACTAATATTCCCATTTGGTCCGGTTCTCCTAGTGGGAGCACCTGTATTAAGTAGACATAGGTTAAATGTGTCTATTATATCAAGTAAATCTTCACCATATGAGTTAGTTATAGAGCTTCCCCACATTTGGTGGTGTGCATTGAAATCCCCTAACAGCAAGAATGGTCTTGGAATAAATTTCAAAATATTATTTAATTCTCTAAATATATGTTGTGATGGGTGGGGTATATATATAGAGACAAAGTATATATTACATATGTTCACAGCAATTATAGAAAAATCATTACTATGAGATGGAAGAGATAAAGGAGAGTATGAAAGAGAGTGTTTGATGAGGATGGCAACACCCCCATACCCATCAGACCTGTCTTCTCTGACACAAACAAAACCTGGCACCCTAAAATGAGAACCAGGCTTTAACCATGTCTCAGAGAGACAAAGTACTGAAGGATGATATTTATTTATAATGCATATTAAATCAGATTTCTTACTAATTATACTACGACAATTCCACTGAATTATGTTTGTTAGCTTGGCCATTGGTTATAGAAGAACTTAGTATACTATTAATAAGAGAAGCAACGTTGGACGGTGGAATAAGATTACACTGAGAAAGTGCATTTATCAATGCAACAATGATGTCAGAAAGAGCTAATTGAGAAGGTTCATCCTTGGCATCAGATGGTTTCAATGCACAGCCATTAATGGAAGGAGAGAAACTATAATCTTTTGTCAAAAGGTCATGTGACTTTCTATCATAACCTTTGACTGGGGATGAAACTTTTTTTGGATATTTAAAAATTGTTTTTTTGTAAGATGTAGTGCCACTAGGATTATTTTGACTATTGTTAATACTTGAAAAATTTATTGGACTACTATCATTATGAGAATTAAAATTAAAAGATTGAATTAATGCCTCAGAATATAGTTTATTGTTGACTGGAGGGTGAAGTTTAATGGCTTCTGCATATGAAATAGATTTATTTGCCATGGATGATTTGATGTCCTTTTGTCTTCCAAACTCTGGGCAAACCCTACTGGTAGCAAAATGCAAACCCGAGCACATGCAGCAAGATGCCACATCATCCTCAACCTTACAAGACACCCCAGTATGCTCTTGTCCACACTTGTAACATCTTGGTTTGGACCTACATTGAACTTTTGTATGTCCATATCTACAGCAATTAAAGCATTGGATGGTAGGAAAAATGTATGTTTCTACTGGTAAAGCATTGTAACACATAAATATATGCTTAGGTAACACCTGACCATCAAAAGTGACTACGACTGATTGCGAAGGCTTCCAAGTGGGACTACCTTCAATCATGACCTTAAAATTAATTCTCCTAATTTTTATAACTTCTCCACATCCAAACGGTACAGATATATTATTTTTAATTTCTTCAATAGACCAGTCTGCAGGAACCCCACGAACCAGGCCAATGCGAGTAATATTAAAAGATGGGATGAATGCTTTTAAATTATGATTTGATATCGAATCATGACTAATGAAGTTGTTGGCATCAGTATAGTTGGAAAATCCTAATGAAATTCTATTCCTACCAATTTTTTTAATACTTCCATTTATAATGCTTTTAAAACTATTTTTTTTCAAAAAATTGCCGAATGCGACTGGGTGAAAAGAGGTACCATCATTGACCGTTGTTTCAATTTTTTGTACATGTACGGTATATGGTGAAGAATCCATGGCGGAGTATAAGCTACGTCCTACTTTTATGGGATGTGGGGATGGGGTATCTGAGGAAACAGGTTCTGAGGCTTTGGATGAAGTACCGTCAGTTCCGTCCAAAGACCCAGAAACAGGTGGAACGTCGTCTGCGATACAATCGCTATCCGGGCATTTGCAAGATTCCTTATTTTTATCGCCTGCCATTTTGTTCATTCTTTTTTTCCTGTTGCAATTTCCGCATATTTTTTTGTCATGATTCCGCTTTCGCGGTTTCTTTTTGCATATCGATGAGTCGGAATCATTAGGCTCTGATATTGTTACATAGTGAGCTACGTTATTGTTTAAATTAGAAGTATTAGAACCCCCGGGATCGGGGGGATCGTTATCGTCGATCATACAAAATAAAGTAAAAACTCACCTATATACAGCAAACTAATGTGAAAACTACAGAAAATAAACTAAATACAAATAATAAATACAATGAACACCTCCACTGATCACTTATAATTATAAAACATAAAATAAAAATTAATTTGAAAAAAAGACACCCGTGTTGTTCGAAGTTTCCCGCGCTTTTTTCTATAATCAGATTATTTTTTTTTTTTTTTTTTTTTTTTGCGTAGCATTACACGGCTTGTGTATTTGCCAATGTCAAGTTTTTAAAACGAGGAAACTTTTAATGTAATAATCATAAAAATAGAGAGGAATTTGGAAAAGGAAGCAAAAGGATCAGGGGAGTAGGATAATACGGAAATGAATTATGATAGATTACATAAAATTACATAAAGAGGGATGAAAATATTATACTTTTATATTATTAAATGAAAGATACGATTCTATTGCAAGATAAATATCGATATTAAAGGATATAAGTAGACAGCTTATAGAAGTAGGCAAAGGAACATTTAATGATATTAACGTATTGATAAATGATAAACGGCAGAAATTGCGACAAGAAAATATTATATGGTTTAAGTCACCCACATCCTCACCACAAGCACAGAGTGGACTATTCATCATTCCCAACCGTGCCAGATGAACCGGACAAGAAGTGTGACCCAGCCGCATGCGTATTAAAACACTAGTGAAAGTTTTGGAGAGGGTAAAAAAGAAAAACCACGGTTTCTTTGGAACAACCGGTTGTATTTGAAATAAATGTTTGGCTTTAATTTTTGAGGAATCTTGCCAAAGCATATTCCAGCTTTCATAGAGGAAATCTTTCGGTAGTAATAGAAGGTCATTAGGTTGAATTTTAAACGGATGAATGTCACCAGAAAGACAAGCATCTTTCGCCAGACTGTCAGCCTTATCGTTACCAACAACGCCGCAGTGCCCAGGAACCCATACGAATTTCACGGTTAACTGTTTTTGATAGCATTTATACAACAAATTTCTTATATCATATACCGTAGAATGATGAGTGTTATTCCGGAAGGGAAATTTTTGAATAGCCTGTAATGCACTTTTTGAATCGGTAAAAATTAAGGTATTAGAAAGGTTAAAGCTATTTATGTAATCTAAGGCTTTGAAAATTGCAAAACATTCCCCAGAAAACACTGACGATTCCTGAGGCATTTTAATTTTTTGTGTAATGGTAAACTGTGAATGATACACACCTACACCTACGCAACCATTAGCAGGTTTCGATGCATCGGTAAATATATGATGCCAACTTGAAAGTTCAATATTCTCGGATATGCTAAGTTCAGAATCAGATTTCAACCTTTCACCTAGATCGAGATCTATGGAAGGAGAAAGGAGCAGACAATTGAAATTATATTTAAACAAAGGAAATAATGGTAAATTGTTAATAGGTGCAGATAAAAAGGAGTACTTATTCCAACTATTCACCAAACATGGAGGGGTCTTATGAACCCAGTACGGTGAAGACCTAGTGAGATCGGATAGTTGTTTTAATTTCGTTATAATTGGATGATTTGAATATTGTAAGCATCGAGATAAAAACCGATCAGAAAGATACTGACGGCGCAATTTAAAGGGGGGGTCGCAACACTCTATTTGAAGACCATTCACTGGACTGGATTTCATAGCTCCAGATATGATTCTAAGACACTTGGACTGTACGCGATCTAATTTCACAAAACCAGCTAAATTACCGGGTTCTAAGAGAAAAGTACCATAGTCTATAATACTTCTTATCATTGCATTATAAATTAATTTCAAAGAGTATGGATGTGCACCCCACCAAACTCCAGTAAGGCAACGTAACATATTGATAAGTTTTTCACATTTTGCAACAATATAATCAAAATGAGCACAACCAGAAAGCTTAGAGTCCAATAATAACCCTAAGAATTTTATTTGATTTTTAACAGGTATAACAAAATTATTAAAATGTATTGAAACAGGAGGAGGTAAGCGCATTCTGGAAAACAAAACTATTACACTTTTTGAAGGAGATATATCAAGGCCATTTACATCTAAATATAATTTTAATATTTCTAAGGAACGGTTTAATTTTGAACAAGCATCACTAACTGAGCTGTCGATAACATAAAAAAGTAAATCGTCAGCATACTGAAGAATTTTTACAAAATTACAGCAAATAGGTTCTAAATCATTTACATAAATATTATATAGCAATGGACTAAGGACCGATCCTTGAGGAAGTCCTCTGTATAATTCTCTAGACCTTACTGAACCGTCTATATTTAAAATAATAGAACGATTCGATAATATGTTAGTAATAAAATTTACAATAAAATTTGGGATTTTTAATTTAATGAGTTTGATTTTTAATATAGATATTACAACATTATCATATGCAGATTGAATATCGAGAAATGCTGCAAGCACCGATTTATTATTTGAGAATGCCAACCTGCAATCTGTGGTGAAAATTGCTAGGTTATCTATGGTACCTTTCCCCTTCCTAAAGCCGTATTGGCTTTTTGATAATTTGTTATTGTTTTCAACAAACCATTCCAAACGATTTTTAACTAAATGTTCAGCTACTTTTAATAATACCGAAGACAGAGCTACAGGACGGTATGATGACGCGATTGAAGGCGGTTTCTCCGGCTTAAGTATAGGAATGACTATTTGTTTACGCCAAGCGTCTGGTATATTACCAGAAATCATAATAGAGTTTATTAGGTTAAGATAATATAAAAGTGATGGATCATTAAGGTTAGCCAGGAAAGAATATGGTATGCCATCAATACCCGGTGCAGTGTCTTTAATTTCAGAAAGAATACCTTGTAATTCTGGCAATGTAAAAAATGCATTAATCTCATCTTGGTGATCATCAAAATATGATGAACCTACATTGAGTGATATCAATTCATTACATTCCATTACACTGGGAGGAGCAAGAAGATCTAGGAATGAATCAGATAGAGATAATGGAAGTGTTGTTTTAGGAGGGTTAATCCAACCACATTTAAATCTCTTTATGTTTTGCCAAACTATTGATGAATGGGTATCGGGGGAAATGGAAGAACAAAATCTACGCCAACCATCAAACTTCTTCTGTTTTAGAAGTTTTCTGGTCTGTTCCATTATCTCTGAAAGAACAGTAAAGTTTTCAGATGTCATATTACCACGATATACTAATTCAGATTCCTTTCTCTTCTTTACCGCAATAGTACACTCTTCATCCCACCATGGTGGTGATGGTATATTACCTGAATTTCTTTTTTTTTTTGGGAATACTACATCAGCAGCAGATAATAATGAGTCAGAAAATTTATTTAAGCATAACTGTTCTTGTCCATGTTCAATGGAAGGTAAATATAAAACTTTTTCATCTACTTTAACTTTATAACTTTCCCAATCAACATCTTTTAATTTATATTTCAAACGAGGTGGTGCAACAGAATGGTCAGGAGTAGGGTTTGGAAATGATACTAATAATGGGAAATGATCACTACCATAGGTAGAGCATAATGGTTGCCATGACAAGGTGGAGGATAGATCAGGAGTGCATAGAGTTAAATCAATAACACTAATATTCCCATTTGGTCCGGTTCTCCTAGTGGGAGCACCTGTATTAAGTAGACATAGGTTAAATGTGTCTATTATATCAAGTAAATCTTCACCATATGAGTTAGTTATAGAGCTTCCCCACATTTGGTGGTGTGCATTGAAATCCCCTAACAGCAAGAATGGTCTTGGAATAAATTTCAAAATATTATTTAATTCTCTAAATATATGTTGTGATGGGTGGGGTATATATATAGAGACAAAGTATATATTACATATGTTCACAGCAATTATAGAAAAATCATTACTATGAGATGGAAGAGATAAAGGAGAGTATGAAAGAGAGTGTTTGATGAGGATGGCAACACCCCCATACCCATCAGACCTGTCTTCTCTGACACAAACAAAACCTGGCACCCTAAAATGAGAACCAGGCTTTAACCATGTCTCAGAGAGACAAAGTACTGAAGGATGATATTTATTTATAATGTATATTAAATCAGATTTCTTACTAATTATACTACGACAATTCCACTGAATTATGTTTGTTAGCTTGGCCATTGATTATAGAAGAACTTAGTATACTATTAATAAGAGAAGCAACGTTGGACGGTGGAATAAGATTACACTGAGAAAGTGCATTTATCAATGCAACAATGATGTCAGAAAGAGCTAATTGAGAAGATTCATCCTTGGCATCAGATGATTTCAATGCACAGCCATTAATGGAAGGAGAGAAACTATAATCTTTTGTCAAAAGATCATGTGACTTTCTATCATAACCTTTGACTGGGGATGAAACTTTTTTTGGATATTTAAAAATTGTTTTTTTGTAAGATGTAGTGCCACTAGGATTATTTTGACTATTGTTAATACTTGAAAAATTTATTGGACTACTATCATTATGAGAATTAAAATTAAAAGATTGAATTAATGCCTCGGAATATAGTTTATTGTTGACTGGAGGGTGAAGTTTAATGGCTTCTGCATATGAAATAGATTTATTTGCCATGGATGATTTGATGTCCTTTTGTCTTCCAAACTCTGGGCAAACCCTACTGGTAGCAAAATGCAAACCCGAGCACATGCAGCAAGATGCCACATCATCCTCAACCTTACAAGACACCCCAGTATGCTCTTGTCCACACTTGTAACATCTTGGTTTGGACCTACATTGAACTTTTGTATGTCCATATCTACAGCAATTAAAGCATTGGATGGTAGGAAAAATGTATGTTTCTACTGGTAAAGCATTGTAACACATAAATATATGCTTAGGTAACACCTGACCATCAAAAGTGACTACGACTGATTGCGAAGGCTTCCAAGTGGGACTACCTTCAATCATGACCTTAAAATTAATTCTCCTAATTTTTATAACTTCTCCACATCCAAACGGTACAGATATATTATTTTTAATTTCTTCAATAGACCAGTCTGCAGGAACCCCACGAACCAGGCCAATGCGAGTAATATTAAAAGATGGGATGAATGCTTTTAAATTATGATTTGATATCGAATCATGACTAATGAAGTTGTTGGCATCAGTATAGTTGGAAAATCCTAATGAAATTCTATTCCTACCAATTTTTTTAATACTTCCATTTATAATGCTTTTAAAACTATTTTTTTTCAAAAAATTGCCGAATGCGACTGGGTGAAAAGAGGTACCATCATTGACCGTTGTTTCAATTTTTTGTACATGTACGGTATATGGTGAAGAATCCATGGCGGAGTATAAGCTACGTCCTACTTTTATGGGATGTGGGGATGGGGTATCTGAGGAAACAGGTTCTGAGGCTTTGGATGAAGTACCGTCAGTTCCGTCCAAAGACCCAGAAACAAGTGGAACGTCGTCTGCGATACAATCGCTATCCGGGCATTTGCAAGATTCCTTATTTTTATCGCCTGCCATTTTGTTCATTCTTTTTTTCCTGTTGCAATTTCCGCATATTTTTTTGTCATGATTCCGCTTTCGCGGTTTCTTTTTGCATATCGATGAGTCGGAATCATTAGGCTCTGATATTGTTACATAGTGAGCTACGTTATTGTTTAAATTAGAAGTATTAGAACCCCCGGGATCGGGGGGATCGTTATCGTCGATCATACAAAATAAAGTAAAAACTCACCTATATACAGCAAACTAATGTGAAAACTACAGAAAATAAACTAAATACAAATAATAAATACAATGAACACCTCCACTGATCACTTATAATTATAAAACATTAAATAAAAATTAATTTGAAAAAAAGACACCCGTGTTGTTCGAAGTTTCCCGCGCTTTTTCAATCAGATTATTAATTGTAGGCAGAGATTTGACATTTCCAGTGTTGCAGTTTTTTAGACCCAAATAAATAGTGTTGTGGTAGATTCGAATTTTTACAACTAAAAGTCGGCTAAGGACAAAGGAAACTCGACTAGAGTTTCCTTTTTTTTTTTATCCAATGTCAAAATGCCTTTATATAAATAAAAATATGAAATTTATGGTAATAAAACAGAAGACATACACGGTAGGTAATTAAATATTACATAAAATACTCTTATGTATATTATTTGTTTTGGGCTATTGGAAGAACTATAGTCATCACTTGTCACGCTATGGACCCCATTTTGTTTTGGAAGTGACTATTTGTACGGGTACTATACAAATAAATTATATTTATTCGTACATTTATTCATTTTTTTTTAAATTAAGCATGAATTGGACGATTAGCCTATGTTAGGTTAATTAAATTAATAACATTTATTCGATTTCATTTATTTAATTTTGGTTTCAATTAAATTCAAATTTAGTTTAAAAAAAATGAAATTTTGGGATTTTCGACTAGATTTATGTATCGGATACTATAAGAACAAAACTGCCATACATGGGTAAATATCACTATTGCGCGTTATACGCGTGTCTCAAAATTACTAGATTTGTGACGCTGATAACTAAGAACTATAAATGCAAAATAGTTAATTAACAAAAGCCCGGTTTGGCACCAGTGATTAAAAATATTATTTGTAGTAATAAAATACAAAAAATCATTAAATACAGTCAAAAACGTCATTCACTTCCGCGTGGATTTTGGTACATCAAATTGCTTAGGTACCATTATTTTATTAATCGGTTCCATTTTATCGTAATTAAGTAATAGAGTTTTTAGGTAACATACGAAATATTAAAAAAATATTATTTTCAAAAATAATACCCTAGAAATTCTCCATAACAGATATAAATCAAAAATGTTACATTGATTACATCATTCACAGGATTCAGAACAAAATCAAGTTTTGTGTAGAATGAAACATGCCTGCGACTCATCCTCGCCCCGCACTGTTTACACCAACCAGTGGTCAAAGAAACATGAAGCACTTTTCCCGTCTCTTCCATTAAATAACCATAAAAAAAATAAAAAATCCACCTTAAATTGCGGTGTGTCACGTACATTCATCATTACCTAACAGAAACATTTTGAGAAAAGTAATGATTTTAATTTAATTGTTGTGATAGCTAATTATACTTTGAATCATAACCTTTCCAGTAAGTGTCGTGATGATGCACATTATTTCAAAGAATATCTCGAATATTCTATAAAATTTGTGAATTTGTCAATACCATCGCTGTCATTACCTTCATTTTAGTAATCAAATATGCCATCTACCTCTAAACAGAATGATGACGATATTGTTCTTCTTCATAAAAGTAAAACAGTAATCCAAATATAGTAATATTATCTAATAAAACATTGGTCAAATCATACACTACTTTAAAAAAAATATGGAGAATCTACAATAAATATCATATCCAATAAAAATATTTGGTAATTTTGAAGGTTTTTTTTTATATAATTCTAAATATTTTTTTTAAAGAAATTCGGTTGAATTTTATGTGAATCATATAAGACTTGAACAACAATAAAACATATTTATACCGAAAGTTATTATGTTATTAGTAAGTATTATGTTTATATTATCCAAAGAACATACATAGTTCCTGTAATTTTATTGAATAATTCTTGACAAAATAAAATTTTATTAGAATAAAACTAGTGTTTTATTCTCATGATATAAAATAAATAAATGATAATAATCATTCCAACGTTATTGTCATTGTTGTACCGTTGGTAATATCAATACCATCAAGCTGACATCATTACCATATTTAAGAAAAAAAAACAAATCCAAATATCTTCTGAACTACGATAAGTGTCATAGTGCCAATAATGTGGTTCATCTTTATTTTAATGGTTATTTTTAAATTTAGTCATTATATCGTGGACTTTGTCATATTTTAATTTTTTCTTTTAAAATTAGAAAAATAATTACGTAAGTGTTATTCACCCACATCACTATTGTAGCGGGTCACCCTTTTTTGTATCAGTGACAGTTGCACTTGTCATTTCTGTGACTCGAATTATTAATCCGACTATACTTATTTTAGTTGCCCAAGTTTCCTCCACTAATAATTATTTGGTCAAGTATTTGTATGTCTAAGGTTTATTTACGGAAACTATATATGTAACTCAGTGAATAAACCCATTGAAAATGTATTCTTGCAGAGCATCTTCAAAAGATCGGGTTTCGTGTGAAGCTTGTTCGTGTTAAATATGTCAATCACTGTTTACTGGAGATGTGTGGATACGAGGTAAGGTAACTTAAATATCATTATAATAATCAGATACAAATCAATACGTAAGGAAAAAATAATATGATTATAATAAAATATCGTATCGCCAGTAACACTTCCACCTACTTAAACTTCACGGTTCCCATTTCATCTGTAGTAACTAACTGATCAAGTTATAAGAAAATGTTATGTATGTATTTAGTTGGTAAGCCTATAAATAAATAAATAGCTTATTGTAAATCCAAAATCTAAATCGCAGTTCGATACCCTAATTTGCAAACCTAATAACTCCACATTTTCACGAAAATTTTATTTAGATACCGGCAGAAACTCGATGTCATGCCATTTCTGCCGGTATCAAAATTAAATTTTTGCGAAATAGTAGTACGATTTAGATTTCCAATAATAGTCTATTATTCCAGGTGTTTCGCTGCAACATCCAGAACCTTCGATTCAACACTGCATATGAAGCGGACCCTATCTGCCAACGGGCTGTAGAAGCGATCTTAGAATCCAGCCAAAAACTGCAAAGCGCGCGCAGCTACCTCCTATACTGGAGGCTGATAAATCGCGAGCTATTTAGGGGAGCCGGATACTCTCCTAAAGATTACTGGGGAACAACCGTTAAACGGGAAAAAAGTGTAAAGATGATAAATATTTTCGAGGACTTCTCTGACTACGAAGACTCAGATACATAGTATGTTATGTTATTTATTGCAATAAAGTCCCCTATTGGATCAATAATGATTTTCATTTGATAAAGTTGTAATACAGTAAAAAAACTGGAAAAATGCCAATTATAATGGTGTAGGTAGTTTTCGATCACAGCTAGTAATTTAAATGTAGGTTAATAAATATTATAACTTTCATCATTATTAAAGTTTAACAGCAAAGCCAGCTTAGTAGGTAAGTACCTAACTAAAATTTGTAGAATACGTAAAAGATCTATAGATTTTAGTCCTTAGAGTATTTAAACTAAAAATTACACAGACATGAAAACCTTTTTTCATTAAAAGTCACAGATAATAATAAAGATCATCAATAAAATAAAATTGATGATCTTTATGGTCATGGTTACCGTCATTTCAAGCGAACGCCGTCACAAGCGATTTTGAAAATTTATTTATAAACTCTTCTAGAATTTATTATAGAATACTAATATCACAAATATATTACTTAAAATAAGTATATATATTGGATAACTAAAAAAAAATGTTTAGGAAATAGATTATTTGTTATTTATGGCGTTTAATACTGTTAAACTACACTATGGCCCTTGTGACTCTTTTCACAGTACAATACTTAAGCCTCAGAAAATACGAGGTCTCAAAGGTAAGAGTATGTATATTATAAGTAGGTACTTTAATATCCTAATTTAAAAAAAGGTCACGGTGTGTATGAAAGGTTCATCATCATTAGCTCATATACGTCTCCACCGAGGAGCTCGAGTCTCCCCGAACATCGAGAGGGGTTTAAGCCATAGTCCACCACGCGGGGCTAGTGCGGATTGGCGGACTTCACATGCCTTTAATTGTGACATATAGATATATATGAAAGGTTATTAATCTATAATTTACAACTCGAGTATCTATATTTTCTCGCTAGAGGCCCGGTTTTGATGCCACGTAACAGCGGACAAAATCATAGGATTTTTAAGTTATGTATGATCACCTAAAGATGAGATATGTTCATACTACCGTGAAATATCTGAAACTACAGTGTAGACAAGTCTTCAAACAGCATGTTCGTACTTTAAAAGTACTTGTGTAACGAATCATTACAGATCGTCTTCAAAAACTCGGCTATCGAGTGGACCTTGCTCCGGTTGAATTTGTTAATTACTGCATGCTCGAGATGTGTGGACATGAGGTAGGTAAAAGGTGAACCTTACATTATCGTTACCAAGATGAGCCTAATATAAACCTGCAGTATGGTAAATGACCCAATGGTGCCCATTTTAAGAAAAATAAAACTGGTTTTTGTGAAATATTACCAAAATTGTGAAAGTTTCAGCTCTGAATATAGTGAAGATGTAAAGTCCAGTCCTTATTTAATATTTGTAATGAGTTACGCGTGAGATACGGCAAAGCTGGATTCAATTAATTTAACAAATAAAAGTTGTAGTTTTGTGACCCAGTCTTGGCCAGGGAAAATCCATTAATGGCCGCCCCAGTCTTAGTCTTAGTTTATCTTTATTTTATGGCTAACACATCAAAAGAAACTAATTTTGATTTTAACTAAGCAATAATATTTTACAAGTGTAACTTTCTGTTCACCGCCTTAACGATTTCCTTAAGAAAAGCCGTCGTTGACAATTTCAAATCACCTTACACTTTTTATTCGCGCAAATTTGTACATGCAACTGACTGAATTCAATAAAACGTTAAACTTAGATAGTTCAATGTCTAAAGTCTATGTCACAGTGATCAAAATGTAAAAACATTCACTCATGTCCGAATTTTAGATGTTTCTTTTAATTTTTGGCCATTACTGGTACCGTGGCCACCACTGGTACACTTACGATACTCAAATTAAAAATATTATTACTTACTCAAATAGGCTTTTACAAGAACTTAAGGATAGTCACTCTAATTCTATAATGCAAAATATATGAGTATGCTAATAATTCGGTTATTTAGGTTAAATCTGACATCTGAAATTTTTACATACTCATCTCATACATCTTAAGAACCAGTTACTTTAAGCTCTGGTGAATATATTATAATACTTACTTTATACAAGATGGCGATTTCATAATAATTTTGTGCATCCGTTTAAAGTGGGTATGAAAATACTTGAAAAGAAAAAAGGAAAGGTTACATAAAAACATATTTATATGATAATGTTTTTGTTTAACTCACAGGTATTCCGGTGCAATATTCAGCATCTTAAATTCAATACTCCATATCACTTGGATCCTGTCTGCCAACGCGCTATAACAGCTGTTTTAGAATCATCAGAAAAGCTGAAGCGCGCGCGCAGATACCTCCTGTTCTGGAGAATGATCGATCATGAACTCATTTGGAGGACCACGTTAGCGCCAAAAGACTACTGGCCATCCATGGAAGAACCGGAAGGATTTATATCCTGCTTAAAATGTGGAAAATGCCGTAGTGATGCCACTAAGGAAATGTAGTTAGATAAGTGTTTTTTTAATTTTAATTTATTCAATAAATATGTTTTAATACATGGCCCTTTATTTTGTGTTATATAAGTAGATAGTATGTTTTATAAATATAAGGTTAATTAATAATCATACTTCGGACCATTATACAGAAGAGACTAAGGAGAGGATGGAACCTTCTCCAATCCGTACTGTCAAAATATGTCAATTGCAGGAAATGAAATACATACTTATTATTTATTTATATTAGATAGTTTCCGCCCCGCGGTATCAAAAAATCTAGCCTACCTAGATTACACCCTGATAATGTAGCTTTCCATTGGTGATGTATTTTTTTAAAAGAAACAAACTTGGTATTAATGAACATTAGTTGGAACACTATGTTTTGTTGAGTTTAAATTATTTACGAAATAGAACCAAAAAGGTGCAATGCTGATTATTCCTAGCTCCAAAGAGATTTATAATATCGGACAGTGACAAACAGGCTTGCTTTCTTTTCAGTTTGTCAGCTTGTGTCGAAGCAAGCGGTCATTTCTAAGCGAATATTTAATTTTTTTTGTAATTCTTTATTTTATATTTTATTGATAGTTTTTTTATTATTATTTTTAAATATTTAATTTACCAAAAGTAAAAAAAAGCAGATGGCGTTTCATACAGTATTAGTCCATTACGGTCCTTGTGAATCGTTTCATAATACAGTTCTTAAACCTCAGAAAATTCGTGGTCTCAGAGGCAAGTGTACTACACCGAATATTATGAAAACATGTTACTTTTCAATCATTTATTATCGTATATTATTAGGCGACTAAATTGATGCACCGTTGTTGCCATACCTCTACAGTCTACATGTTACAAATCTTACATAGCTTTTAAAACGCTATCGGCCTTATAAATAAACATTTAACACTTTTGAATACACTGTATACATAGCTGTACCTACTTGAGGGCCAGTTGCCTGTATCTTTTCATTGTCTTTTTAGTAGTATATATGTAAAGTGTGTATTCCTATCCACAGACCGTCTTCAAAAGATCGGCTATAGAGTAGATCTTATGCCTTGTGACTACGTTAATTACTGCATGTTGGAGATGTGTGGTCATGAGGTAGGTCCTACTTAAGTACTTAAAGGATTTTAATCACAGTAAGACGGACAACCAAATTGGGTCTTGGTTTTTGAATTCTGCTGCAGCAGTCATGCAGTTCTACATAGCCTAGTCAGGATACATGGATCAAGTCTTTTAGTAGATACCTAATGTTACAATGATGTTATTATTTTTTTAAGTACCTACCTATCGTAAGTGTACCAGTCGTGGCCACTGTACCAGTAATGGCCAAAAATTAAAAGAAATATCTAGAATTCGGACATGAGCGAATGTTTTTACATTGGGATCACTGTGACATAGACTTTAGACATCGAACTATCTAAGTTTAACGTTTTATTGAATTCAGTCAGTTACATGTACAAATTTGCGCGAATACAAAGTGTAAGGTGATTTGAAATTGACAACGACGGCTTTTCTTAAGGAAATCGTTAAGGCGGTGAGGAGGAAGTTTCACTTCTAAATTAGTATTGCTTAATTAAAATCAAAATTAGTTTTGTTTGATGTGTTAGCCATAAAATAAAGATAAACTTAGACTAAGACTGGGATATCCATTAATGGATTTTCCCTGTCCAAGACTGGGTCACAAAACTACAACTTTTATTTGTTAAATTAATTGAATCCAGCTTTGCCGTATCTCACGCGCACGGCGCAACACATTACAAATATTAAATAAGGACTGGACTTTACAGTTTCACTATATTCAGTGCTGAAACTTTCACAATTTTGGTAATATTTCACAAAAACCAGTTTTTTTTTCTTAAACTGGCCACCATTGGGTCATTTACCATATAACATTATACGAAATATTGTATTAAAATGATATATTATTTGATTTTAATGCTAAGCGAAATTTTGCACACATTAAACCCTTAGGGTGAAATAAAAGTAGTTAGTCCAGCTGTTCATAATTAATTTAGACCTTAATTCACAGGTGTTTAGGTGCAATATTCAGCATCTTCAATTCAACACTCCATACCACTTGGATCCCGTCTGCCAACGCGCTGTGAAAGCCGTATTGGAGTCATCGGAGAAGTTGAAGCGCGCGCGCAGATATCTCCTGTTCTGGAGAATGATCGATAATGATCTATATCAGAGGTTCACATTGGCACCAAAAGACTACTGGCCACCTAAAAACGCATCCAAGAAATTAAAAACTTGTTTCAAGTGACATAAGACATGCGTCCGCTAAAAAAATATGTTGTATTAAGCGTTTTTTATAATTGTATTGTTTTTAATTAAATTGTCCCTTTTTTTATTAAATATTTTATTAATTTACCATTATCATGGCATACTAGCACGAATTAAATTATTAGTCCATAAATTTTGTCACGAGTTCGGACAACAAGTAGTAGTAGTAGGGGAGCCCAAGAGGGGATTCTGGGAGTTCCTGAGCGCGGCAGATTAGTATATGGGAGGTACCTTAGGTCTAGTTGAGTGCCTCAACCAAATCTAAGCTCTCCATGTGGAGCCGCGCGCGTAGAGCAGCCGATCAGATTAGTAAAAAAAAATTGATCGATGAGATTGATGACTTTGATCTTTCAATTTAACCTTGGCTTCTATTTTGCTGTGAATTGTTGTTTGCACCTAAATAATGATAATATTTAATATTACCATTACTGAAAATGGCGGGACCATGATAACGGATTTAAGTGCAAAGTGCTTCAGAATCAGTATACAATGGTATCTACAAAATATATTATCTATACTTTGCGCGGTTTTACCTGAGTAGTTCCCGTTTCCGTGGTTAGGTATGCGGGATAAAATAGTAAAAGCCTAGTGAAAGATTTTTTTAAATCGGTCCAGCAGTTTTTAAGTTTATTCATTACATACAAAAATACAAATTTTCCTCTTTATAATATTAGTATATGTAGATATCACGATATTTAGATACATGTCCTCGGTAGAAAACGCATTTTTTTTTTAAGTGTTGGACGAGAAACTAGCAGACCTATCGCCTGATGGTAAGCGATTACCGCCGCCCATGGGCATCCGCAACACCAGAGGAGCCACAAGTGCTTTGCGTTTATCTGATGGACCTGATGGTCTAGAAAACAAGCTAGATATAGGTCTCAATGTCTCAATAAAACAAGAATGATTTTAGATTCGTTATATTGAAACAAGTTACAAGGCTCTTCAGTTCAGTCCGCTAACAGTGGCATTAAATTAATACAATTTCATTTTATTATTTGTTTCATCAGTCAGACGTATACGAGTTATAGGCGGTTCATTGTGAAACTACCCTATATTCATGGTATTTGTTATGCAACTTTGTTCATAAACATACTACGTCCCCCGCGGTTTCACCCGGTTCTTTAATTCCACTACAGATAAGTCAGGATGTTAAAAGGTACTGCATACGATAAATGAATAATTTTAATTAGTTATTCAAGTCAGAGACAAATTCATAGAACTTAAAAATCTGTGCAGACGATCTTGAGTTTAAATGGTGTAACTAACACGACTTAAATGTCATTTATAAACATATTTACCATGAATACAGGGAAGTATCATAATGCTATAAACCGCTCCATTTAAACGGTAGAGCTATTATTCCACTACTTGGTGTAAGGCTATCCTATTTAAATTTCTCGTATTTTATTGATCCATTTCATTACCAATGAATTATTTGAATAGAAGAAGCTAACAGCAGACTTTTGGTCGAAACTTATGATTAAAATAACATGAAGGAAGTGACTACATTGCTTAATGGCAACACAATTAAAGGTGCAACCAAACTAAGGTATTAACCAGTCGAAGTTTATTTAAATCGATGTCAAATGACCATAGTGTGGTTGCCCCTTAAATATTTTTGTTACATATAATCAGTACATTCTTCGGAATGGCAACTGAATAAGTTATTTATTTGAAAATGTGTTCGAATTGACATAATTAAACTGTGTAAATTAGCCCAATCTAAATAAAGAACTGGGCAATTCTAATTTGGCTCATTTGATTCCAACAGCCGATTGCATGGACAAAATTGAACCTAGCTCATTTCAGTATAAAACATTCTACCTATAATTTCATAAATAATTCTATTCAATTTACAATAGAAGTAATATCAGGTGCCGATATATACGTACACAGATTAAAAACAATAATTACAGATAATACACCTAATACCGAAATTGCAATAAAAAATATAAACTTATGTTTTTTTTATTGCAACAATTGGAAACGATATTTGTATCGATATAAATAACGTCGTTACACCGAAACGCCTTAGGTTATGTAAAAAAATAAACGTAGAAACATTTTGTACACAAAATTCATAACACCATTCACGCACGACGCTTGACCCAATAAAAATACACGAATCACGTTTTTGACGCGGAACAAAATATAGGAACGGGGGACACTTAAAATGGTAACATAATTTAAATATAATTTTCACGTAATATTAAAAATCAATTATTTGGACATGTTTAACAATTATTCCTAGATTCTGTTCTGCCTTCATAACAATCCAATGTGAATGAAATTATAATAAAACGTGGTCTTACATTCGATTCGGGTAAAGCGGAAAACTGTCCTTGCATTATCCAAGGTACAATCAACTTTATCACGACTCATATAGAGTTGCAAATAGTATGCTAGAGACACACAAGCAGTTTAACGTTCTCGAATCGATGCTAACACATTTGTCACCTAGACAGTACATAGTTTGAACCTACTTATGCATAAAGGAACCAATCCACTCATGCTAAAATCGAAATCAGTATACGAAATTTCAAAATGTACCTTCTATCAACCACTTTAAGTTCAAAATGATCTGACAAAGAGGCAAATAGTCACATGGTTGTCACCCACTGTGTGTGTTCCCTTTTGCATAACGTCTCTTAGCTTACAACACCGCTCAAGTCGAAAATTGGCAGTTTCTGCATTTTAATGCTGTTGGATAGAGCTGCTCATTGCGCGTCGAACCATGGGTAGATATAGATTTCAGTCAATAAGAGGCTTAATTCAAAAAGTAGTAACAACGTGCAAGTCGGTTGGCCTTTTAAAATACACAGTTTTTTTCGTCTCCTGAAAAGTTGGTAAAAATTACTTATGCGGTGTTGCTAAGGGGCGATAAGTAGGTCCATTTATTCCTGTTAATTATCTCCGTCATTTAATTAAGTAAACATGTTAGGAGACCACATCAGTTAATAGAAATATCAATTACAATTTGGAACGTGTTAACGTTGTGTTTATTGCATTTGTAATTTTGAACTGTATTGGCGTTAACTAGAGATCAAAATTGCAAAGCAAATGCTGGAAGAAAAGGTCAGTAAGTACCATATACTTCACAACGTAATATAAAACAAAGTCGCTTTCCGCTGTCTGTCCCTATGTCTTCTTGAAACACTGGACAATTTTGGAGGTTTCTAATGTGATGTATAAGCATTGCACCCGTGCGAAGCTGGCGCGGGTCGCTAGTTAAGCATAAAATAATCGATTATATAATTATTTTATTGTGTTATCGCGATTTTTATGTTGATCCAGGATTATGTTTATGGGATTATGTTATAATCTTTTAAACTGTTTATTTGTGTCGGACATTTGGCGGTCAAGGACTGAATAAACCTGCGACTCTAGCGCCTAGTATAATATTGCCGTTTCACAAACAATATGACGCACGTAGCTAGCGAGAGTACGATATCATTTTAGACTCATAATTATTCTTGTTCCCGGGAGATCTTCAAACATACCCCGGATAAAAAGTAGCCTATGTCTTTTCTCTAGCTCTAGTATCTTGTGTCTATCTCTGTATCAAATGTCATCAAATTCGGCGTGAAAGTGTAACAGACAGACAGAGTTACTTTCCCATTTATATTAGTAGGGATAGAGTTTATAGCACAACAATTTTTGAGTTTAGTATCTGTTTTTCATAACAATAAGATAAGTTATGATTGTAAATACCTGACCTTTGTATCTCCACATATCTTCATCAATAAAAATGATCGTAAAACATATCCGATATGCACACAAATAATTTTTTAACAACGTTCCAAATGTCGTAGTGGAAATTTCGTGTATATTTAAACATATTGTGATAATATACAAGTGAATAATTATAATAGTCGTAAAACAATGACGTCATACGCCTGTAACCTACCGGAGCCACCCAGTGGAACGAAACGACACCTCTAACAATACTATTGTCACAAATTTAACCAAATAAATTGCACTTCCAGGGGAGTTTCTGTTGACTGTGGTCCGATGAAAATTTTAGTTCTGTCTTGAATTTAGCGACGCATAACAGAATTGGGACCCTTTTCAATTGGTTGAAGTAATCTAATAATAGCCTCATTTTGTCTTATGTTGTAAATTTTCGGTATTGGAATTATTATATTCACTGGCTTGTTTTGTTTTCTTTGCTCCCTTTGCAATATATATTGTAGTGACTTTTATCCAGTTATAAGCTTACTTAGACTTTAGTTTATCTCATTATACATCTTAGATAACACAAAAAATGGATAATATGAAACTGTATCCTAATCAATTTATGAAGTAAATTCTATGTTTCAAGATACAGTATACCTACTATGTATTTTTTTGATATCTAAGATGTTGATTATTAACTGAACTATAGAATAAATAAGCTGAAAATTGGACTATAAAAGTCTCTTCGTTATGGATGCTTTCTGTTACAGAAAAATAAACATGATTGCATTATTAATAAAGTTCACCATATCACTACTACAAACTGCTATAGCATCCTTTTTGTGGTACAATTTTGATTTAACCAATATCATAATATAAACAATAGATAGAATTAAAATTTGATTTAAAACTAGTACCCCAGAAGTGCGTATCACCGAGAAGGCAGTGTCGTATCAATTCCAACGTATTTAATAACCGAGCGCGTATCGTGAACGTCCTTGCACTTGCACTTGCACTTGCACTTGCACTTGCACTTGCACTTGCACTTGCACTTGCACTTGCACTGTCACTTGTCACTTGCCACTAAGTCACTGGCTCATTTCAACTGGCTCTTCACGTGCTGTAAGAACTCGTAGTATGAGAGTGATGATTCCACTCTGTCGTCGACTAGTCTATCTGTGAATAGTTGGCGCGATGGCGAGTTGTCTCTGCAATACAAAAATTGTTTTATTAGTTTAAGGCTTGATATGGTCATTTAGGAACCTAATATTAATGTATTTTTTACTAAATACCTTTGTGAATTTATGTGTTAGATATTTTAGTTAATTTAAGAATCATAAGTATGTGTAATTAACTTGTTATACGTTATGAATTTGATGTATACTGTAAGTACAGCAAGTATTTATAAATAAATAAATATGGCTTTAAACAGACTTTTTTCTTTTCTATTACAATGTAGCATTATTCTTCTGTTTAAGAACTTTTGTATCTAGGAATTTCTCTAGTATCCACATTACAGGTACAGTAGATTTCTAAGAAACCTATTTTTTCACTCTTATAGAGCATTGTGACATCTCAGGCTTGCACAAGATATTTTCTTTTGCCGAAAACTAGTGAAAAATTTAAAATCTTGAATTTAGTACAGGGTAGGAATTCAAGCCTGCATACTTATGAGCTTTCGCTTAGCCAAAACAGGTGCCCCAAAAAACATCAGCATCAAGTTTCTAAATACCTTAATATAAGTATGTTGGAAGCATGTGGGCGTTCGTCATTCAGCTTATCGACAAAGGCGTGCAGGAGCGTGTTCCCCGGCGAGGAGAGCCGCGGCACGGAGCGGGTCTCGTCCGGCAGCTGGCCGAACGCCGTCAGTCCGAACGTGTCGGACAAGTACGCCGGACTGACTCCCGAACACACGTACAGGATCATCGTCTCGCCGTCGTCTAGTAGGTATGCACCATCCATGTTTACGCTGTAACGGATAAAATGTGTGTTAAGTTAACAATTGTTTTATAATTATAATGAAATCAATAATAATAATATTAAAATCCATTTATTTTAGACATCTACAGTCCATAATTTGTTAGTAGTAGTATATTGTATACTTCATAAAAATTCTTCAAAATGAAATTAAAAAAGAAGTGGAATTATTAGGTTTGCAAATTAAGGTGTGATATTTTGGAGTTTAGAGAAATATGAGTATCATTATACTTTTAAGTATTACATGCTCATAATATATTTGCAATCTCTGTGACTCATGAACCCTCTGTTTTCATAATGGTGTTATTTTATTTGAAGACCGGGCATTAAACTAACGATACTAACGATTCAGGGGTATCCCTGAAAATGATGCATCATTTTGCACTGTTTGGTAATTTTCAAATTAATTCCGTATAAGGTGTAGGAAAGTCAAACGCGGGGTAATCGCCCTTCCACATTACCGTACATCTGTTTATACTTACCAGCATACCAACAGCAAAATGGCGCCATTACAATATAGCCTCTATGTACAAGTGCACAAGGTAGGACTGTCGGTAAGGTGCCGCGTGCACGGGGTACAGGTCGGGGCACACGCCGCGCAATATAGCCCTTATGTAGAGGTGCACAGGGTGGTACTCACTTGACGGCGGAGAGCTGCAGACGGGGCGGGTCGGGCGCGGGGTCGTCGTCCTCGTCGGTGCCGTCGTGCAGGTGGTCGTGCAGCGCGTGCACGGGGTACAGGTCGGGGCACACGCCGCGCAATATAGCCCTTATGTAGAGGTGCACAGGGTGGTACTCACTTGACGGCGGAGAGCTGCAGACGGGGCGGGTCGGGCGCGGGGTCGTCGTCCTCGTCGGTGCCGTCGTGCAGGTGGTCGGGCAGCGCGTGCACGGGGTACAGGTCGGGGCACACGCCGCGCAATATAGCCCTTATGTAGAGGTGCACAGGGTGGTACTCACTTGACGGCGGAGAGCTGCAGACGGGGCGGGTCGGGCGCGGGGTCGTCGTCCTCGTCGGTGCCGTCGTGCAGGTGGTCGTGCAGCGCGTGCACGGGGTACAGGTCGGGGCACACGCCGCGCAATATAGCCCTTATGTAGAGGTGCACAGGGTGGTACTCACTTGACGGCGGAGAGCTGCAGACGGGGCGGGTCGGGCGCGGGGTCGTCGTCCTCGTCGGTGCCGTCGTGCAGGTGGTCGTGCAGCGCGTGCACGGGGTACAGGTCGGGGCACACGCCGCGCAATATAGCCCTTATGTAGAGGTGCACAGGGTGGTACTCACTTGACGGCGGAGAGCTGCAGACGGGGCGGGTCGGGCGCGGGGTCGTCGTCCTCGTCGGTGCCGTCGTGCAGGTGGTCGTGCAGCGCGTGCACGGGGTACAGGTCGGGGCACACGCCGCGCAATATAGCCCTTATGTAGAGGTGCACAGGGTGGTACTCACTTGACGGCGGAGAGCTGCAGACGGGGCGGGTCGGGCGCGGGGTCGTCGTCCTCGTCGGTGCCGTCGTGCAGGTGGTCGTGCAGCGCGTGCACGGGGTACAGGTCGGGGCACACGCCGCGCAATATAGCCCTTATGTAGAGGTGCACAGGGTGGTACTCACTTGACGGCGGAGAGCTGCAGACGGGGCGGGTCGGGCGCGGGGTCGTCGTCCTCGTCGGTGCCGTCGTGCAGGTGGTCGTGCAGCGCGTGCACGGGGTACAGGTCGGGGCACACGCCGCGCAATATAGCCCTTATGTAGAGGTGCACAGGGTGGTACTCACTTGACGGCGGAGAGCTGCAGACGGGGCGGGTCGGGCGCGGGGTCGTCGTCCTCGTCGGTGCCGTCGTGCAGGTGGTCGTGCAGCGCGTGCACGGGGTACAGGTCGGGGCACACGCCGCGCAATATAGCCCTTATGTAGAGGTGCACAGGGTGGTACTCACTTGACGGCGGAGAGCTGCAGACGGGGCGGGTCGGGCGCGGGGTCGTCGTCCTCGTCGGTGCCGTCGTGCAGGTGGTCGTGCAGCGCGTGCACGGGGTACAGGTCGGGGCACACGCCGCGCAATATAGCCCTTATGTAGAGGTGCACAGGGTGGTACTCACTTGACGGCGGAGAGCTGCAGACGGGGCGGGTCGGGCGCGGGGTCGTCGTCCTCGTCGGTGCCGTCGTGCAGGTGGTCGTGCAGCGCGTGCACGGGGTACAGGTCGGGGCACACGCCGCGCAATATAGCCCTTATGTAGAGGTGCACAGGGTGGTACTCACTTGACGGCGGAGAGCTGCAGACGGGGCGGGTCGGGCGCGGGGTCGTCGTCCTCGTCGGTGCCGTCGTGCAGGTGGTCGTGCAGCGCGTGCACGGGGTACAGGTCGGGGCACACGCCGCGCAATATAGCCCTTATGTAGAGGTGCACAGGGTGGTACTCACTTGACGGCGGAGAGCTGCAGACGGGGCGGGTCGGGCGCGGGGTCGTCGTCCTCGTCGGTGCCGTCGTGCAGGTGGTCGTGCAGCGCGTGCACGGGGTACAGGTCGGGGCACACGCCGCGCAATATAGCCCTTATGTAGAGGTGCACAGGGTGGTACTCACTTGACGGCGGAGAGCTGCAGACGGGGCGGGTCGGGCGCGGGGTCGTCGTCCTCGTCGGTGCCGTCGTGCAGGTGGTCGTGCAGCGCGTGCACGGGGTACAGGTCGGGGCACACGCCGCGCAATATAGCCCTTATGTAGAGGTGCACAGGGTGGTACTCACTTGACGGCGGAGAGCTGCAGACGGGGCGGGTCGGGCGCGGGGTCGTCGTCCTCGTCGGTGCCGTCGTGCAGGTGGTCGTGCAGCGCGTGCACGGGGTACAGGTCGGGGCACACGCCGCGCAATATAGCCCTTATGTAGAGGTGCACAGGGTGGTACTCACTTGACGGCGGAGAGCTGCAGACGGGGCGGGTCGGGCGCGGGGTCGTCGTCCTCGTCGGTGCCGTCGTGCAGGTGGTCGTGCAGCGCGTGCACGGGGTACAGGTCGGGGCACACGCCGCGCAATATAGCCCTTATGTAGAGGTGCACAGGGTGGTACTCACTTGACGGCGGAGAGCTGCAGACGGGGCGGGTCGGGCGCGGGGTCGTCGTCCTCGTCGGTGCCGTCGTGCAGGTGGTCGTGCAGCGCGTGCACGGGGTACAGGTCGGGGCACACGCCGCGCAATATAGCCCTTATGTAGAGGTGCACAGGGTGGTACTCACTTGACGGCGGAGAGCTGCAGACGGGGCGGGTCGGGCGCGGGGTCGTCGTCCTCGTCGGTGCCGTCGTGCAGGTGGTCGTGCAGCGCGTGCACGGGGTACAGGTCGGGGCACACGCCGCGCAATATAGCCCTTATGTAGAGGTGCACAGGGTGGTACTCACTTGACGGCGGAGAGCTGCAGACGGGGCGGGTCGGGCGCGGGGTCGTCGTCCTCGTCGGTGCCGTCGTGCAGGTGGTCGTGCAGCGCGTGCACGGGGTACAGGTCGGGGCACACGCCGCGCAATATAGCCCTTATGTAGAGGTGCACAGGGTGGTACTCACTTGACGGCGGAGAGCTGCAGACGGGGCGGGTCGGGCGCGGGGTCGTCGTCCTCGTCGGTGCCGTCGTGCAGGTGGTCGTGCAGCGCGTGCACGGGGTACAGGTCGGGGCACACGCCGCGCAATATAGCCCTTATGTAGAGGTGCACAGGGTGGTACTCACTTGACGGCGGAGAGCTGCAGACGGGGCGGGTCGGGCGCGGGGTCGTCGTCCTCGTCGGTGCCGTCGTGCAGGTGGTCGTGCAGCGCGTGCACGGGGTACAGGTCGGGGCACACGCCGCGCAATATAGCCCTTATGTAGAGGTGCACAGGGTGGTACTCACTTGACGGCGGAGAGCTGCAGACGGGGCGGGTCGGGCGCGGGGTCGTCGTCCTCGTCGGTGCCGTCGTGCAGGTGGTCGTGCAGCGCGTGCACGGGGTACAGGTCGGGGCACACGCCGCGCAATATAGCCCTTATGTAGAGGTGCACAGGGTGGTACTCACTTGACGGCGGAGAGCTGCAGACGGGGCGGGTCGGGCGCGGGGTCGTCGTCCTCGTCGGTGCCGTCGTGCAGGTGGTCGTGCAGCGCGTGCACGGGGTACAGGTCGGGGCACACGCCGCGCAATATAGCCCTTATGTAGAGGTGCACAGGGTGGTACTCACTTGACGGCGGAGAGCTGCAGACGGGGCGGGTCGGGCGCGGGGTCGTCGTCCTCGTCGGTGCCGTCGTGCAGGTGGTCGTGCAGCGCGTGCACGGGGTACAGGTCGGGGCACACGCCGCGCAATATAGCCCTTATGTAGAGGTGCACAGGGTGGTACTCACTTGACGGCGGAGAGCTGCAGACGGGGCGGGTCGGGCGCGGGGTCGTCGTCCTCGTCGGTGCCGTCGTGCAGGTGGTCGTGCAGCGCGTGCACGGGGTACAGGTCGGGGCACACGCCGCGCAATATAGCCCTTATGTAGAGGTGCACAGGGTGGTACTCACTTGACGGCGGAGAGCTGCAGACGGGGCGGGTCGGGCGCGGGGTCGTCGTCCTCGTCGGTGCCGTCGTGCAGGTGGTCGTGCAGCGCGTGCACGGGGTACAGGTCGGGGCACACGCCGCGCAATATAGCCCTTATGTAGAGGTGCACAGGGTGGTACTCACTTGACGGCGGAGAGCTGCAGACGGGGCGGGTCGGGCGCGGGGTCGTCGTCCTCGTCGGTGCCGTCGTGCAGGTGGTCGTGCAGCGCGTGCACGGGGTACAGGTCGGGGCACACGCCGCGCAATATAGCCCTTATGTAGAGGTGCACAGGGTGGTACTCACTTGACGGCGGAGAGCTGCAGACGGGGCGGGTCGGGCGCGGGGTCGTCGTCCTCGTCGGTGCCGTCGTGCAGGTGGTCGTGCAGCGCGTGCACGGGGTACAGGTCGGGGCACACGCCGCGCAATATAGCCCTTATGTAGAGGTGCACAGGGTGGTACTCACTTGACGGCGGAGAGCTGCAGACGGGGCGGGTCGGGCGCGGGGTCGTCGTCCTCGTCGGTGCCGTCGTGCAGGTGGTCGTGCAGCGCGTGCACGGGGTACAGGTCGGGGCACACGCCGCGCAATATAGCCCTTATGTAGAGGTGCACAGGGTGGTACTCACTTGACGGCGGAGAGCTGCAGACGGGGCGGGTCGGGCGCGGGGTCGTCGTCCTCGTCGGTGCCGTCGTGCAGGTGGTCGTGCAGCGCGTGCACGGGGTACAGGTCGGGGCACACGCCGCGCAATATAGCCCTTATGTAGAGGTGCACAGGGTGGTACTCACTTGACGGCGGAGAGCTGCAGACGGGGCGGGTCGGGCGCGGGGTCGTCGTCCTCGTCGGTGCCGTCGTGCAGGTGGTCGTGCAGCGCGTGCACGGGGTACAGGTCGGGGCACACGCCGCGCAATATAGCCCTTATGTAGAGGTGCACAGGGTGGTACTCACTTGACGGCGGAGAGCTGCAGACGGGGCGGGTCGGGCGCGGGGTCGTCGTCCTCGTCGGTGCCGTCGTGCAGGTGGTCGTGCAGCGCGTGCACGGGGTACAGGTCGGGGCACACGCCGCGCAATATAGCCCTTATGTAGAGGTGCACAGGGTGGTACTCACTTGACGGCGGAGAGCTGCAGACGGGGCGGGTCGGGCGCGGGGTCGTCGTCCTCGTCGGTGCCGTCGTGCAGGTGGTCGTGCAGCGCGTGCACGGGGTACAGGTCGGGGCACACGCCGCGCAATATAGCCCTTATGTAGAGGTGCACAGGGTGGTACTCACTTGACGGCGGAGAGCTGCAGACGGGGCGGGTCGGGCGCGGGGTCGTCGTCCTCGTCGGTGCCGTCGTGCAGGTGGTCGTGCAGCGCGTGCACGGGGTACAGGTCGGGGCACACGCCGCGCAATATAGCCCTTATGTAGAGGTGCACAGGGTGGTACTCACTTGACGGCGGAGAGCTGCAGACGGGGCGGGTCGGGCGCGGGGTCGTCGTCCTCGTCGGTGCCGTCGTGCAGGTGGTCGTGCAGCGCGTGCACGGGGTACAGGTCGGGGCACACGCCGCGCAATATAGCCCTTATGTAGAGGTGCACAGGGTGGTACTCACTTGACGGCGGAGAGCTGCAGACGGGGCGGGTCGGGCGCGGGGTCGTCGTCCTCGTCGGTGCCGTCGTGCAGGTGGTCGTGCAGCGCGTGCACGGGGTACAGGTCGGGGCACACGCCGCGCAATATAGCCCTTATGTAGAGGTGCACAGGGTGGTACTCACTTGACGGCGGAGAGCTGCAGACGGGGCGGGTCGGGCGCGGGGTCGTCGTCCTCGTCGGTGCCGTCGTGCAGGTGGTCGTGCAGCGCGTGCACGGGGTACAGGTCGGGGCACACGCCGCGCAATATAGCCCTTATGTAGAGGTGCACAGGGTGGTACTCACTTGACGGCGGAGAGCTGCAGACGGGGCGGGTCGGGCGCGGGGTCGTCGTCCTCGTCGGTGCCGTCGTGCAGGTGGTCGTGCAGCGCGTGCACGGGGTACAGGTCGGGGCACACGCCGCGCAATATAGCCCTTATGTAGAGGTGCACAGGGTGGTACTCACTTGACGGCGGAGAGCTGCAGACGGGGCGGGTCGGGCGCGGGGTCGTCGTCCTCGTCGGTGCCGTCGTGCAGGTGGTCGTGCAGCGCGTGCACGGGGTACAGGTCGGGGCACACGCCGCGCAATATAGCCCTTATGTAGAGGTGCACAGGGTGGTACTCACTTGACGGCGGAGAGCTGCAGACGGGGCGGGTCGGGCGCGGGGTCGTCGTCCTCGTCGGTGCCGTCGTGCAGGTGGTCGTGCAGCGCGTGCACGGGGTACAGGTCGGGGCACACGCCGCGCAATATAGCCCTTATGTAGAGGTGCACAGGGTGGTACTCACTTGACGGCGGAGAGCTGCAGACGGGGCGGGTCGGGCGCGGGGTCGTCGTCCTCGTCGGTGCCGTCGTGCAGGTGGTCGTGCAGCGCGTGCACGGGGTACAGGTCGGGGCACACGCCGCGCAATATAGCCCTTATGTAGAGGTGCACAGGGTGGTACTCACTTGACGGCGGAGAGCTGCAGACGGGGCGGGTCGGGCGCGGGGTCGTCGTCCTCGTCGGTGCCGTCGTGCAGGTGGTCGTGCAGCGCGTGCACGGGGTACAGGTCGGGGCACACGCCGCGCAATATAGCCCTTATGTAGAGGTGCACAGGGTGGTACTCACTTGACGGCGGAGAGCTGCAGACGGGGCGGGTCGGGCGCGGGGTCGTCGTCCTCGTCGGTGCCGTCGTGCAGGTGGTCGTGCAGCGCGTGCACGGGGTACAGGTCGGGGCACACGCCGCGCAATATAGCCCTTATGTAGAGGTGCACAGGGTGGTACTCACTTGACGGCGGAGAGCTGCAGACGGGGCGGGTCGGGCGCGGGGTCGTCGTCCTCGTCGGTGCCGTCGTGCAGGTGGTCGTGCAGCGCGTGCACGGGGTACAGGTCGGGGCACACGCCGCGCAATATAGCCCTTATGTAGAGGTGCACAGGGTGGTACTCACTTGACGGCGGAGAGCTGCAGACGGGGCGGGTCGGGCGCGGGGTCGTCGTCCTCGTCGGTGCCGTCGTGCAGGTGGTCGTGCAGCGCGTGCACGGGGTACAGGTCGGGGTACACGCCGCGCAGTAGCTGGGACAGGGGCTCGGTCTTGAGAGCGCACATATCTGCTACCCGGTCGTCTAACCGTGTCGACGTGCCCGTGCGGAATGCTTTCTGTAATGTTACCATTGGAATACATAATTTATGGTTTCAAAAATGAAGTTGAATCGACAACAATGACTGATGGAATCTGGATGGAAAATGTCGTTTTATTTTGTAAAAAATCAATCTTTCCCTTCCAACAAACCCCGATGAGTGTTCATACTGACCCGTTTCAACAAGGCGTGCAGATAGAGAGGCAGCAGACGCAGAGCCATGGGAGCACAGAGCGGGGCTCCAGTCAGCGGCAGGTTGGCGGCGAGGCGGTGCGCACTGAGCGCGTCCACGGCCACGTTCATGACGGCCTCCCGGGCTTCCGACATGGAAGCCGTCACGCAACGGTCCACAGCTACATGGATAAAACATAAGCTTTTAGTTTATATACCAAAACATAAATATAAGTTTTTTTTTTTTATTTGTTGCAGGTTAAAAAGTAAAATAATGTTAAGGTATTGTGATGTTGCGTTGGTAAGAAATATTTTAAGCAATATTGAATTTTAATAGAATATCACCTTTAGCGATAGAAAAATAATTGTTCAAAACATAAGATATGCAAATAACATTAAAAAAAAATTGGTTGCCTGTAAAGTCGGTATACGGGCGAAAGTTTTACGTGACAACGACTTTGAGTGGTAAAATAATTTTAATGTGAATATTCATTCGTATAGTAGGAAGAAGGATGAAATAATAGTAACAATTTAAAACATAACGTGACGTTACGTGAGCGGAGCGTAACGCAGTTTCTTGAAGTGTCACCCGGCAAACCAATTTATAAGACGTTGTCACGTCAAAATATTAGAACATTAAGTACGTTCGTGAATATATTCATTTAGTTGAAGACTGTTAAAAACATAAAAATGCTGTGTAATTAATTGTTTCTTATACAATGTCCATGTACAAATTCCATTCTTAGATTTTAACACTAATTTTAATATTTCCAAGACCTATATTTCCAACTAGCTGCCTCCCCGCGGTTTTACCCGCGTAGTTCCCGTTCCCGTGGGAATACAGGGATAAAATATAGCCTATGTTACTCGGGGATAATGTAGCTTTCCAAAGGTGAAAGAATTTTTGAAATCGGTCCAGTAGTTTCGGAGCCTATTCATTACAAACAAACAAACAAATCTTTCCTCTTTATAATATTAGTATAGACAAGACGTCTATAAGTTTTCTTAATTTGTATATTGTATAAATAAAGGATTTCCCCCACCGAATTTTTTGAACATTGTTATAATATCTTATGCATCTTGATTTATATATTTAGATAATTGTTAGTACTCACCCATTTTGCTGAGCAATCCGATAATACAATACTGGTCGGCAGAGTGAAGCACGTCGGGCAACGTACTCGCCGTGGGGAGGGCTAGCGTGTGGACTCGTATCCGCCTCTCACCTGCACACGCACCAATACGTATATATTAAAAAGAGAAAGAAGATATAGCATTAAAGTATTATATTATTTGGACTAGGTTAACTAAAGGACTAAAAACCGGTTGATCAAGGTGACTGACGTTTTCAACTAGCACGGAGACGAGACCAAAAAAAGGATAATGGACAATCGGACAAGGCACCTATGGAAACTTTTTACAGGAAAATATTTTGAAACCGCCGAAGAAGTGCGTGAAGTTCCGCCAATCCGCACTAGGCCCCTTTAAACCCCCTCGATGTTCTGGGAGCTCCTCGGTGGAGATGTATATGAGCTAATCTGCATCAAGTTACCTTTACTACTGGTGTAGAGCAACGCAGCCTGGAAGCACACCTGCTGCAGATCAGCCAGTGACTCTTCCACAGTGAGCTGCATGCCGAATCCGGCGTCCGGCGACACGTTGGGCAGCGACAGCAGGTCCGTCGACCGCACGAAGAAGTTGCCGTGGAACGTGTGGATCGCGATACCCCTGCGACGTATATGCGACACGTGAAATGATGATATGCGCCGTGGCACTTTGTAATGACCATTTTAGTCACGTTTGGCTGGTTTATGATGATGATGGTAGCATTTAAATTTTTGTTTAGTCAATATGTTCTTTGCCTTATAAAAATAAATACAAGATTTGAGATAAGGGTTTTCGAACCAACGTCAGTGGTTTACTATAAACATTATATAGTTCTGTGTATATATCTTCTTAAAAAGTATCTTATACATGGAAACAAAACATTTTTATTATTAACTCGGCAAACTAAAATCACAAAGTGGGGGATGGGGTAGGAGGGTGAAAAATACTTTACGTACAAAAGCTTACCGTGACACTAGATTTTGTAATTTTTATGGCTACCTTGACTCTAAGCACTCTCTTAAATCGTATATAACATACCTGGTGCATCGGACCCTCATGACCGCTTCAAAGCCGATCTTCCTAGTGAGGTAGCGCGTGAACATCCGCGCGAGCTGGTCAGCTTGCCAAGCTCGGTCGCCGCGGAACAGCGGCATGTGGTATACTGTGCCGGCACTGAACTTGCTCATGCCACCTTTAAATAAAAAAATAATTATTAGTAAATTTTTTGGGACATTTTTCACATGCAGCCATAATGGTTCTAAATTAAGCATGGGAATTAAATAGCTGATATACTACTTAAAAATTTATATTTATATACATAGTTAACTCTGATCTGAAGATGTAAAAATTTGGATTTGTAGATGGATGTTTGTGATATAATCATGTGTGTCTGCGCCCACTCCTATTCAATTGCAATAGCAATGCTACATTTTGACGTTGAGCTCTCCCCCTCTCGACAGGATCCCTCTTACCTAACCTACGTAGTTTGACGTGCATCAAGCTCTCACTATAAATTCAAAATAAATTGTAAAGTGGACTAATAAACTTGTATAAAAGGACTACCTGGTTTCATTTATGTCCAAGAAGAGACATAAAAGTTGGCGACCGAGACAGAACCAGATAAAAGCTAAAAACAAGGATTTTTGATAATTACGACCGCCCGCCGGTCGGACATTTTCTTGCATCAGCGGACGTGTCCCAAAGACATTTTCAACCAAAGGATACTACTTCAAGGATATCAACCAAGGATTATTACAAATACTAAAGCCATTGCAGCTTGCAGCTAACAGTGATCAGCAATCAGCGTTGCTGGAAAGCCAGGCCAGTGCAGCTAAGTGTCGTTCCTTCATAATAATTTTCCGTCAATTATCCATCCATTATTCATCAATTATCCATCCCAATATCCATTACATTCACAGTGATTCTACTAGTGCTATATTTAATCGTCTTAATTAACATCATTTAAAGAAAAATAGTGAAATCAACAGATATTTTAAGTACGTAATTAACAATTTTATTTTATAATTTTATGAACAGGGTAGTCTCAAATAAATTTCAGTAAATTTTTACTGATTACAAATATTTCCGTAAATCCGTAAATTACACATTTGTTTAATTAGTTTTTCATCGTTATTACCGTAACATTCCAGGATAAACATTCTTGCATTAAATTGGAGGTCTTTAGATCTCAGGAGATCGTACTGCTGCCGCAACCAGCAGGACGAATTACGCCTAAAGTGAGCAGTGCCCTGTTAAACCAGGTACAACACGCGTGAGCAAATTATACTGTTATTTTATATACTTAATTCCTTCATCATAACATATTTATTACACTTGATAACATAACTTCGTAGATAATTTATTATTTAATTTTTCAACTAAAAATCTTTTTTATTTTTGTTTTAACATTACACAAGTGTAGTAAATATGCCTGAATTGTCAGATTTATTAGTAAAACGAAGCTCAATAAAAGGGCGTATAACTAAGTTTAAAAACTATCTTTCAAGTCTGTCGAGTAAAGAATCTTTAAATAAAGCTGAGTTATTAGAGTTGTCATTAAAACTTAGTAAATTCGAGACATTATCGCATACATTTGATGACTTGCAAGGCCAAATAGAGGTGTTAAACTCGATAGATTTGGATGATGAAATTAATGAACGCGATGATATTGAACAATTGTTTATTTCGAATATTGTCACTGCTCAAAACATTTTACAAAAATATGATTCAAAACTATCGAATGTTGAATGCATCAAAGAGCCAAAATATGGCGACATTGCATCCACATCTGTCAGTGAGTCGAATAATCGCGAAATTAGTTTCAAATTGCCACAAATTCATATTGCCAAGTTTGACGGAGCATACTTTCGCTGGCTCGAGTTCCGAGATACATTCACATCGCTTATTCATAATAACGAGCGAATAACGCCAATTCATAAGTTTCATTACCTTAATTCTTATTTGATAGGTGAGGCATCTAGGATAATTACTAATTTAGAAATTTCGAGCGCAAACTATAACTGTGCATGGGAATTATTATGCGAACGTTACAATAATAAACGTCAACTTATCAACCATCATTTAAATTCATTATTACATTTACAACAGTTATCTCGCGAATCTGACAAATCACTTCGATTTATGGTTGATCATGTTACTAAAAATCTCCGAGCGTTATCCAGCTTGGGGCAGCCTACTGACAAGTGGGATGTTATTATCGTGCATATTATGAGCTCAAAGTTAGACAGCCGCACTCATACCAAATGGGAAGAGTGGCGTGGCACGCTGAGTGACGTACCTGATTTACAACAATTTCATAAATTTCTTATTGAGCGTGCTGATGTATTAGAATCGCTACAGGGTTCATCCAATATAAATCATACTAAAAATATTAAGCCTACAGTAGTAAATAATAAGTTTGATCGAGTTCAAATTAAATCATTTCCTTGTCATGACGGTACTATTGACAACAAATATACTTGTTCTGTTTGCCGTGGTGGTCATAGAATTTATGATTGCCCTACTTTTAAGGCCATGAGTGTTCAAAACCGCATAGCTGAAGCCAATAAATTAAAACTATGTACAAATTGTTTACGGCTCGGTCACACTTTGCGAGATTGCCGACTCGTACCTTGCCGTGAGTGCAACAAAAGGCATAACACTCTTTTACACATACCTCTTTCCTCAGGCAATCATAGAGATAATGATGGAGCTACATCATTTATTGCCGAAGCACAAGAAACCGTAGTAAATTTTTCTAATCAGAATTCTATTCATGTTTTACTGTCTACCGCACTAGTTGAAGTAACAAATCCACTTACTAAACAATCATTACGTGTGAGAGCTCTCTTAGACTGTGGTAGTCAGTCTTCATTCATCACCCAATCATTAAGAGATAAATTATGTCTAAAATCAAACTCCAACAATGTTGTCAATATTATAGGCATTGGCAATAGCCATACAAAAACATCAATAGACACTTGTGTGGCACAATTAAATTCATTAACTGAACAATTTAAAATTACTCAACCTTTTTTAGTTTTACCTGAATTGACAGGAGATATACCTAAGTTCACTATAAATACGAATCAACTTAATTTACCTCCAAATATACAACTTGCTGACCCTTCATTTAACCAGGCCGCTCCGATTGATGAGGACATCAATCGGAGCGGCCTGGTAAAGAAATTCGAAATTTTTTGGGACGTTCTAGGCTGCAAGCAACTATCGCTCGGCCCTAATATTCCTAAACTCAGAAGTTCCAAATTCGGTTGGTTAATTTCTGGTCCTATATATGCAAATCAAGGTTTAATTCATAAACCCAAAAACATTCAATGTCATCACTCAGTCACATCATTCGATCTTCACTCTGAATACAATCTACTAAATCAACAAATGACCAAGTTTTGGGAACTCGAAGAAATTCCACTAAGGCCTCATTTAAGCCCAAACGAATTGTCATGTGAAAAACATTATCAAACTAATACATTTCGCCTAGAGTCGGGGCGATTTTTAGTTAAGCTACCACTTAAGGATACACCAGACTGTTTAGGTGATTCCTATAATTTAGCCAAGAAACGTTTGTTACATTTAGAAAAACGTTTTAGAAAAAACCCAGATATTAAAATACAATACATAAATTTCATGCGTGATTACGCACAGTTAGGTCATCTTTCGGACTCGGCAGTTTCTAAACCTGATTCATCTTATTTTTTATGTCACCATGCTGTGTTTAAGGATACCAGCGAATCAACTAAAGTACGAGTTGTGTTTGATGGATCGGCTGCTACTTCTTCTGGGTATTCCATTAACGACCTCCTCATGATAGGTCCCAATGTGCAGGACAGTCTATTCTCCATATTAATCAGAGCCCGTCAGCACAAGTACCTCTTAACTGGTGATGTTGAAAAAATGTATCGCCAAATTTTGATACACGATGAAGATCGAAACCTGCAGTTGATCTTGTGGAGGGAAGACGAATCTTTACCCATCAAAACTCTCAGGCTTAACACAGTGACTTATGGTATGGCAAGTTCAAGCTACCTAAGTACGCGATGCCTTTGGCAGTTAGGGGAAGAATGCCCCGATGAAAACATCAAAACTATAATACAACGTGATTTTCTAGTAGATGACCTAATTACTGGCTGTGACGATAAACAAACTCTTATTTATATTAAGCAGTCTGTTACAGTAGCACTAAACGAAGGCTGTTTGAATTTAAGAAAATTTAAAACCAATTTACCATCAATTCTCTCTTCGACTTCAAATGATAACGACAATTTGACCATAAGTGAATCCACTAGCACTTTAGGTATAGGATGGGAACCTACTACTGATGACCTATTCTTTCCTATTCAAAATTCTCTCCCTTTTCAAAATAATAAATTAACGAAAAGAACAATTCTCTCCTCACTTTTCAAAATTTTTGATCCTCTGGGATTATTAAGCCCTTGTATCATTCAAAGCAAAATTCTTTTACAGCAACTATGGCGGGAAAAGTTAGGTTGGGATGACCTAGTACCCAATAATATACAGGACGCTTGGGATTCCTTTACCAGGTCTCTGCCTACACTCTTAAAAATCAAAATTCCAAGACGAGCAATTTGTGACGATCCGGTGTCAATAGAACTTCATTCATTTAGTGACGCCTCACAAGATGCATATGGCGCTTGTATTTATCTGCGGTCTATAAATTCCAAAAATGAAGTGACTGTTAAACTTTTATGCTCCAAATCTAAGGTAGCTCCTATCAAACCAGTTACGATTCCCAGATTAGAGCTTTGTGCTAGTTTGCTTGCTGCAAACTTGTGTAAGGCAGTTAGGAAATCGTTACGATGCGAAATTACGCGTGAATTTCATTGGTGCGATTCTACTGTAGTCTTAAGTTGGCTACACATTAGTAATCAAAACCTAAAAACCTTTGTCGCTAATAGGGTTGCTGAGATAAACGAGCTAACAGATCCATATTTGTGGCGGTATGTTCCCACAAATTTAAACCCCGCTGATCTTATTTCTAGGGGTATAAGTCCTGATCATATAGAAGGTAAAATAATTTGGTGGTTAGGACCCGAATACTTACTTCACCCTGAAGATACTTGGCCTGTTTTAGACAAACATAATTTTAATCATAATGACTTACCTGAACTTAAGCAAGTTACTGTCACAGCACATATTACTACTGTTGACAATTCCATAATCTCATTTGAAAGGTACTCAAAATATTTAAAATTAAAACATTCAATGGCTTACGTACTACGATTTATTTACAACATTAAAAATCCAAAGGGTAAAATTATTACAAAATCTTTTTCTACTGAGGAATTAAATAACTCATTTTTTCAATTATGTGTTTTTTCTCAGCAACAATCATTTCAGGCTGAATACAAGCTTTTATCAAAAGGGAAACCATTAAATACAAAATCAAATATTTTAGCATTAAGTCCATTTTTCGACAACCAAACTAAACTAATTAGAGTTGGTGGTCGCATAGATGCTTCTAATTTTACGTATGATAAGAAACATCCTGTACTATTGCATGCATCACATCATTTTACCAAATTGATTTTTGACTATGAGCATAAGCATAATTTGCACGCTGGGCCTCAACTATTATTATCGATAATCCGAGAATTCATATGGCCAATAAACGGGAGGCAATTAGCGCGTCGCACAGTACGCAATTGTTTTACTTGCCGACGGCTACAAGGTAAAACTCTCAAGCCTATCATGGGTAATTTGCCATCTCAGCGTGTTACTGCCAATTTTCCTTTTATGATAGTCGGGATAGACTTCGCTGGACCTTTCTTTATTCTAAACCGAAAGGGTCGCGGCTCTAAGATAATTAAATGTTACTTATGTCTTTTCATTTGTTTGACATTCAAGTGCTTACATTTAGAAGCAGTATCAGATATGACTAAAGATGCATTTTTACTCACCTTTCGTAGATTCGTTTCACGTAGGGGACGGCCAGCGCAAGTATTCTGCGACAACGGACGCAATTTTGTAGCCGGAGCGAAAGAAATAAACAATTTTTTCAAATCCAATGAGCCATACTTATCTAACTTCGCAAGTGATGAAGGAATTAAATTCATTTTCTCACCCTCATACGCTCCTCACTTTGGTGGAATTTGGGAAGCTGGGGTTAAATCGGCAAAATTTCACGTAAAACGGGTTATGGGTAATACCCACCTAACCTTTGAAGAATTATCTACACTCTTCGCACAAGTAGAATCCATATTGAATAGCCGTCCTTTGTGCCCTATGTCCTCTTCACCCAATGATTTCCAAGTCCTCACTCCTGGACACTTTCTAATTGGCCGAGCTCTAACTGCATTACCATCACCTGCATTAGAAGACTATAAGGCAACAAACTTACAACGTTACGAGCGACTTCAGCAAATTAATCAACACTTCTGGGCACGCTGGCAGCGAGAATACATTGCCGAACTACAACAACGCTGTAAATGGAGGACTAATTGCACTTCATTAAATGTTGGAGATTTAGTGCTTCTACAAGAAGATAATATACCACCACTCTGCTGGCGCCTTGGACGCATACAGCGACTATTTCCCGGTTCCGACGGGGTCTCTCGAGTAGCAGATGTCAACACTACAAGAGGATGCTTTCGTCGACCTCTGGTGCGCCTCTGCCCTCTACCCACTGCAGAAGAACTGGACTGGCAGTAATTAGTTGAAACCGGACGCTTTTCAACGGGGGGAGGATGTCTGCGCCCACTCCTATTCAATTGCAATAGCAATGCTACATTTTGACGTTGAGCTCTCCCCCTCTCGACAGGATCCCTCTTACCTAACCTACGTAGTTTGACGTGCATCAAGCTCTCACTATAAATTCAAAATAAATTGTAAAGTGGACTAATAAACTTGTATAAAAGGACTACCTGGTTTCATTTATGTCCAAGAAGAGACAATGTGACAACATGTCCAGTACTTTAGTTGCGTTGCTTCTTTCAGTTATTGCTATTACTTTATCGGCGGGTCCTCCCTATTTATACAAGCTGACCTGCATGCGAAAAATGTTGCAAAAATCGGAAAAATTGTAAGTATACGGTAGTAAAATAAGTATACTGACTCAACGTGGCTAGGTCGGAGTACTGCGAGTTGAGCAGGAACAGGTCGACGGCTACTTGCGCGCCGCTGCAGTCCAGTGCGAGACGCTTGTAGAAGTCCGTGGCAGGGGCCAGATGCGCAACCTCTTTAGACGAACGGGCGTTCGGGTCCTCCCTGGAACATACACACACACACACATAATATAACAATATATAAAATTAATAATCAAACAGGTAGACAAGTGCAGGTCGAGTTTGAAGACAAAATTCTATCACCAAAAATGTGAGTGACGTGTTTTGGATACTTACTATTTGCAGAAATTATATATCCCATTATAACATACTGTCTTCATTACGTATGTAAACTATCAAATATGGCCAGAACGTAACCCTAAATATGATCTCATATTTTAGAATTAAAATAAAATTACTTGGTTTAATTTCATGACAATTTTTTTACAGTACCTTGGTGGTAGTGCTCCTGGTCCAATGTTGGGCAAACAGGTTTGGAAGACAGTTATTCTACCGCCAGTGGGAGCCTGAAAGTTAAGAAATAAAAAAGTTTAATTTACTATTTATTTTGTGATATTATGTTTTGTATCCGGCTCGAAGGACCATTTTTATACAGAACAAACGCGTGTGTGGAGAGAGACAGAGAACATATAACATATAACAAATAAAATAAAATAAATATGAATTTAGTTTGTGAACGTTTAGGACACTGCAAATACTACCGTAAAACCATATTTTCTAATTGTTAAATTACAGTATAGGCCCCACGAAAAAGGGGGTCCCGCGAATCCAAATCCACCCCCCTCCAGCTGAGATTAACTTTCTGAGTATTTTTTTATCTGTATCAGAGGGCTTACTCCCGACGCTTTCGAGAAACGAGTTCGAATCGAATAAATGTCATTTCATACATTTTTGATAGCGATTCTAGCGCACAATCGTGCGGTGACACTTTTTGGAACTAACTTCGATCAAGAATTTCGTTACAATCGAAACCGAATCGAAAAGTCCGTACTCCTGCCATTAAAATACATTTGTGAATCGAATGGCGGGAACGACTTTAAACGTCAAAATACACGATCAGTAAAAAGGTACTTTTTCAGGATCGAGTTATCACATCTAGGATAAATTTATCTAATCTAAAAAATTACATCTAATGTACAAGATTTCGTTTTAGAAAAAAATAAGGAATTGAATATTTATTTATTTCTGTAGAAACGAACCACACACAACTTAATAGAAAATTCTGAAACGTCAAATACCGTTACCGATCGAATACATGTCAATCTTAGCGGCCATCTTAATTTTTTTTAACCAATAGGAGTTCAAATTGAAATTTTTTGGTTCGGGATTAACCAATAGGAGATCAAATTGAAATCAAAACAAAATCAAATTCGAATCGTTTTCGGGAGTAAGCCCTCAGATCGAGGGCCCTCGACAACATTTGCTACGGGCACTGTGTGACTGGTATGTCAACAACAACAAATTGAGGACAACGGTTGAGAAGCCCTCAGCGCTCACCGATTGTCTGCGTAAGGGTGTAACAGCCATCGGAGGCTAACACCTTCTAGTCCATCCGCTCAGGTTCACCAGCGACGCCACCGGGGACGGGGATGGGGCGGGGACGGGGCGGTAGGAACACATACCATGAGCTTGTAGGCGGCCTGGAGCGCAGCCCCGAGGGCGCAGGCCGAGCCCCCGCGCGCGCCCGCGGCCGCGTGCCGCGCCGGCAGCACGCCCAGCACCTCGCGCACCAGCTCCATCCGCTCGCCCAGGTTCACCAGCAGCGCCTCGGGACGGGGTACATACCATGAGCTTGTAGGCGGCCTGGAGCGCAGCCCCGAGGGCGCAGGCCGAGCCCCCGCGCGCGCCCGCGGCCGCGTGCCGCGCCGGCAGCACGCCCAGCACCTCGCGCACCAGCTCCATCCGCTCGCCCAGGTTCACCAGCAACGCCTCCGGGGACGGCAGGAACACCTCTACAATTGTATTTGCATATTTAAAGACACATGCACAGTATGGCCCTATAAGGGGCGCCCATCTGGGCGGACTCCCTCCACAGGAGGGAGAACGCCACCGCCATCCGCAGGCCCAAAGGGCCATCGCACTGCGGGTGGCGAGGGCCTACCGCTCAGTGGGCTTTTCGGCGGCGTGCGCTCTGGCGGGCACCCCTCCTTGGGAGCTCGAGGCGTGGGTGCTCGCCAGAGTGTACGAGTGGACGGCCCGGCGTAGGGCGCTCGAGGAGCGCCCCGCCACGTAAGAGCGGGAGGCCTTGCGGCGGGAGGCGGGGACCGCGATCCTCCAGCATTGAACGGAGTTGCGCCGCAGTCTGTCCGCGGCGGTCGGGCCGGACCTCTCGCTTCCCAGCGTGGTAAACGCCATGCTGGGAGACGAGAGCGCCTGGTCGGCGGTAGCCTCCTTCTGCGAGAAGTGATGTCGCAGCGGAGCGTGCGCGGCAGGACGATCCTCTCGCGTTACAGCTCCGCAGGCGAAGAAGGGGGGGGAGACAGTGACAGTACGATCGCCGTAACCTCCCCCGCTAAGCGGTGGCGACCAGCGGGAGACAAGGGCGCGGGGGTGCCCTACTCCCGCATTGCGCGGTGCACCACCGTCGCCGGAGGGAATGGCCGAGCACCCGCGGTCATTCCCAGATCCCCCCCCCCCCCCCCCCCCCTCCGTGTGGGGGGGACATAAAGGGCCCGCCGTGAGGGCGGGCGATCGTCGAAGGGGGACTGGATGTAAAGGCTCTGCCAGTTTCCCAGTTCCCCTCCACAAAGACGAAGAAGGGTGTCGCTGGGTTGTTTAGTGGGTATACCGGTTGACTAGCAACCAGGGAGTCCCACATAACCTTTCCTGTCCCCCGACAGGGTATACGTAACGCATTTTTGCCAGCGAAAACAAAAGAAAAAAAAAAGGGATATAATTCAAAATTTTTGGGTGATTTTTTACGAGCTGTTAAAATAATCACGAAATAATCACACAGCAGAGCTGTAACTCAGAGAATAAAAATATAATCATTGAAAAAATGATTAAAATCGAAGTATCGTTCATAATGGTGATTTTAACGAAAACAATAAATTTGAAGCCTCGGGGCACTAAGAAAAAAGAATTGCAGTGCTTTGAATTTTTCAGGATTTTTCAAGGACACATTAAGGTTAAAAAAAATTCGACGACATCTTTCGTTCATCCATTTTATCCAAAGTTATACTAAATTATCTAAATTTCCCTTATTATGCAAATTTTTGAGCCATTGACGTTTCCTTATAGAGAATCATCATCATTTTCCTTGCCTTATCCTAATTAGAGTCGGCTTTGTGCGTCATGTCCCTCCATTTCACTCGGTCTCCAGGGAAATTCCCACATTCACTCCACATTCTCTCATATCATCTTTTATACAATTGTATAATTATTTCTTTATTTAGTTATTTGTGAAAATACTGTGTTTATTTATTATCTCAAAGTAGGTATTTTATTGAACATAATATTTGAGAAATTCATATTTTTTTATGCTGTATTATACAAAACTTACCTTCAATATCGAGAACAGTCATCTCTTTGGGGCGCGTGAGTCCATCGCTCATCAAGTAGTAGTGGACGTGCGCGTCGAAGCATATGAACCCGATCTGCGTGCGCGCATCGCCGGGCAACTGATCAAGGTTAGCCTTTAATGTGTCACACGCCACCTGTATACAAAAATACACTGTATTACATAACTTATAGAGTATTTTTTCATAAATACGATTGAATATATAGTTAAAAGAGATTAGTGAAAACCAGGTTTGAAACTAAATATATGACCAAAGAGACCAATATAGTATATTATACCGGAGTTTTAAAATTGTTTCTTTAAATCATTGTACATCATATATTAATTAAACATGGAGAAGTATAGACAAAGAAGATACAACACACTTACATTGTTATATAAAAACACATTTAATAAACTTTAACAACGTTAAACTATAAATTGCAATTGAGTACAGATGCCTTCTTAAAACCAGTTACATTACATTATAAATGAATTTCATCAGTACTCGAGTAACAATTGAACAAAGTGTGTATTTAATTAAGGTCATGGCGTTGTCCTTGCATTTATATGATTCGACTTTCCTCAAAACTTTATCAACATATCTGATGCAACACGTGACTATTATGAGAAAAGACATGTATGATACTCATGTACATGATGATCTCACTGTATTTTACTTTAAGGTTTATTTATGGAAATAAAGAATTTGTATCAAATACAACATTTCTTTAGCAACTTTATTTAATCCATTCTACGTTAACGCTTTTGTTTTATGATAATATATATTTTATGGCATGTTCAAGTCTCTATTTTTTAAAACTGACAAACTAACTAACAAGCTAAATATAAATTACCAACACCTATACGTATACGGGGGCTTGAGAGCCATGATCACTAACCACAAACTTTTTCTATTTGATGGCTATTATCATATGTCCATACCTGCAGATACCCCGAGTCCCTCGCCAGCTGCGACACGTCGAACAAGAACAAGTAGACAGCCGGTTGCGGGGGGCGCAACATGTATTCACCAGGGGCTATAAACTCAATGGTCGCCGACTTGATCTCCGGCCGGCGGGACGGGTCGCCGTAAGACTTGCTTACCGGATCGTATTGGAACTCTTCCGGCACTGAAATAGATATTTTCTTTATGTTAGTCATAATTTTAAGATGTAATTCTGATAAAATTTTATATGGACTAAACAGTGATAAAGCAGCAATTATAATTCAGGGTTTGAACTCATAAAAACGTCATTGAATTTAGTATATAATAATCATTATTCTATAGTGTATGTCTATGTATGTCTATGTATGTGTATGTATGCCTATGTTCAGCAATGGACGTCCTATGGCTGATATGATGATGATGAATTATTACTCTATTCATAAACTATTTTATTTCTTTGAGACATAATGATGATTTTAAACTAAAACTATTGTTTGAAACAAGGTTTACTAGTAAGTAACGATGATCAAAGTATATGTTTAAAATACAATATGAATTGACCCACTTGAATACCAATTTAGCCCATTGTAAAGATAATTTAATTTACAACAAGGCCTAAATTAATATATAACCATCTACCATTTCCTTATTTACTACCAAATACATAACTTATTCCATGAACAGCACTGAATATCACATCTAATCAAGAATCTTATCACCCACCAATTAGTACCCAAACTCTGCTAATAAAATCAAATTCAATTCAAAAGGTCATGTATATTACAATAGGAATATAGATTCTAATTTTAACTTCAAGGAATATATACTCACGGTCATTGACCCTATAACATAGATTGCATTTCCAACGCTTAGCGTCGACGAAGTAAACAAACGGATTGATGTAAGTGCGACACGAGCGGCAACGGACTATCGAAGTGCACTGAATCACTGGCAGATGCTGGAAAACATTAAAGATTTGCATTACAAGTAAATTTATACCTGCATTGTTATATTGTAACCTAAATAAAATGTAAATATAGGTAACATCCGCGTCCCCGGGGAACCTCCAATTTTTCCGGTATAAAAAGTACCTTGTGTTATTCCAGAACATATTCTAACTCTGTGCCAAATCTCATCCAGATCCCTTCAGGCGTTGTTGCGTGAAAGAGTACTAAACACCCATACACACATTCACAGACTTTCCCATATAAAATATCTAAACCACCATAATAAATAAATAATTATTAGTAAATACTAAATAATATCCTTGTAAAAATGATTACAAAACCTCACTATCAATGGATTTATTTTAGACACAATACAATATATAGGTATAGGAAAATATATTCATTGTTAAATTTGGGCCAGTTAATTATGTCAATTTATATTTATACACTAATTAATTCTACAAAAACTAGGGTACTAAGTGTGCTACATATAGCATTTACCTAATGATTAATATGCAAATTAAGATTATTTACAACTTACATTGAGATCCTTGAATGGGTGAATTAGTATTCCTAAAGGCAATCTAGACTTCTGCAGTAGACTATTAGTCTCTGGTATACGATTTACAGTACATCTGAAAATGCTGAAAGAAAATAATATAGCTATTAAATATAAATCAGATTCAAGATCACATCTCATATGCATGTAAGAATTTTTCTGATAAGAAATCAATGTAAAGAGGTTCTTATCATGGGAATCCATACTTCACAAATATAGGGACAATGCAATTTTTGAAATTTAATTTTATGAAAAATTTTTGATAACAAATGTTATGGTGCTTGATAGAAATGGCATCAGCATTAAGGCTACCTAAATTGTCTATACTTGTTTGTTATATTCTTCCAATATGTGATATATTCAAGAAATAATATTTGTATAAGCAGCAGTAACATTTAACTGTATATTTTTTCTGATTGCTGTTTTAAAACTATGTATTAGGAATAGTTTCTCATTGAACAAATATAATAGGATGATGAAATTACATAATCAATTTACATAAAGCAAAAATTAATTGAACTATAATATTAATAGTAGCTATGCTATGTATATGTAAGAGTATTAATCTAAATATAGTGAGATTGTTCAAAAACAGTTTGACCTTCTAGTATACATAGATTTAATCATATCTGTAGTTGTGCAATGCTAACAGTAGTTTATCTTTGTTCATGATAAAAACTTCTATTTTACAAGAGTAATATTATAGAGTTAGAGATCAACCATTTTAGTTACCTTATTGTATACCTATTTAGATTTATAACCACACTAAATTCCATCTTATCTTTTATCTATAAATGCTAAATCTGCTTATTTCCAACCATAACCAATTTCAATGTAATAATTTATGGTGATAAAAACAATATGGTTTCTCATCAAATGACTAAGCAAATAATAAAGTTGATATTAAAGGACTTACTCAGGACTGCAATTGGGCGATTCAGCAAACTGATGTCCAAGTTTTATTTCAGCCGGATCATCAGGGTACTCTGGGAGAATATGCTTGCAATTAAGTAGGTCAACCATCTGATGGCCCCACAGTGCATCAAACCCTTGATTTGTCACACTTAACTGTCCCATTTGTTGATTTAAATTCTGAGCATTGTATTGCTGAGGATACTGTTTCATACTCGGCTGCTGCGGCATTTGATTTGGCTGTTGATTAGTATAGCTGCTTTGTGGCATTTGCGGATATCTGCTTTGCATGCTTGTCTTTGGAGGTCCGACTTGGGGTGGTCCAGGAAATTCAGGCTGTCCATATGGTCCAGGTGGTCCAATAGGTCTTGAAGGCCCAGGCGGCCCGCTCAAAGGGGGTGCCATTTGACTTGCCATTGGGGGTAAGCTCTGTGGTCCCATTGGGGGTAAACTCTGTGGTCCCACTGGAGGACCGCTTAGAGTGTTTGGTGGTCCCCTTAAAGTATTTGGAGGTCCACTTAAAGCATTTGGTGGTCCCATTGGACCTGTAAATGCCCTAGGCTGACTTGGTCCAGTAGGCCCATTGTTCTGTTGACCTGGATATGTTTTTATTGGACCACTTTGTAAGCCCATTGTTGGTGCATTCATACCTGGCATTGCAGGGCCTTTTGAGAGACTTGGTTGTCCAGTTGGCCCAGCCGGTATCGATGGACTAGGATGAGGACCATTAATCATGTCAGTAGATCTTGGAGGCCCCAAATTACCAGGAGGGCCACTTAATGACTGAGGCCCACTAGCAGGAAGCCCAGTCGGTAAGGGACTATTTCTTGGTGGTCCAGTAGGTGCCGCAGAAAATGGAACATTAGGTTGAGTTGCCATTGGAGTAGGTCTGGGACCACCGTAAGGTGGAATTGGTCCGGGAACAAATCCAGCTGCACTTACAGGTGGTCTATTAACTGGGGGTGAAGTGTAAGAACTAGACACAGGGAACTGATTAGGAGGCATCATTGTACTGGGAACAGGTAAAGGAGGTCCATTCATAAGTGGTTGACTGAATTGACTAGTAGGAATGAGTGGTGGTGCATTGTCATTGATTTGGTGTTGTGGTTGATAGTTAGGAGGGTAAGAAGGATTAGGATTAGTTGTAGATAGTCGAGGATTTCCTGAAGACAATGGAGCCTGACCCATTGGATTGACACCCGGAGCAGATGAAGGTGGTGGTCTCATTGGTGATGATTGTAAGCTTGTTGGTGGTAAATGCATCATGCCAGGTTGGTTGAATGCTGGAGAACTATTAGCACTTTGATTATAGTTGTTCACGTTTTGAATATTGTTATGGACCGAAGTAGGCCCATGCTGGGGACTATTCGAGTTTAGATCCTGCTTTAGCCCTCCATACCCCGGTGGCAATTGATTCAAGGGCACTTGACCATATTGTTGATTATGGTTAAACTGTCCCCCGGGGTTAGCGTTCACTTGGGCTGGCCCTGGCATATTATTGTACGGATTTGGTGGTAAGTTCGACATGGCTTGTCAATCTGGAACCATAAAATTAAGTTTTATTTCTGAAATTTGTACAATCATTAATGTAACGTTCATTGTATTCACAGCAAGCATGTACAGTTTTGTTTGTATTGTGATAAAAATGCTGATATCGACAAGGATATTTAATTAAAACGTATATAATTGCTGCTAAGATGACGGATGGGCGATGAAGATAGTCACTTTGACAGGCTACTTACCGCAGTTGGGACAATGATTTCACAATAATAGCTTCACAGACAGTTTTTTATTTCTATACCATTCTCACATATTATCACAGAATGCAAAATAACGTAATTAAAATAATTCAAGGAAGAAAAATACGACCCTGACTTACGTGGCCGAGCAATTTAGAGCGCCCTCTGGATTGATTTTTTGACAAGTCACGTCAACTTCAAACTTCATTCATACTTCAAACTAGGGCGGTGCGCTATTCACACTCTATAGTCTTTAGTCGATTTATACATTCAAATTACTAATGAAACCTATGTATTAGAAACTCATCTTCTGCGATAAATCGTCGTAACTCAAGAATAATAATGTGATGCCTTTTACAGCGTACCTATGTCATAATCGATCATCTCGAAAATCTGCTAAGTATTCAATTATTGCAATATATTTATCAAACAGAGGGTTCCACACCCGACCAAAATACTCGAGGATACCACGTAGAAATGACATATATAAAGATCCGTCCCCGTCCTTTACACACGGCCGAACTGTTTCCATCTAAGCATAGCTTGTACTAAAGTATCGCTAGTTATAATACCTAGGATTCCCATTACATTCAAGCTTTATATTATTATTACATACACTACTATTTTTTAAAAACATTTAATTTTCCTTCTACCCTTCAAATGCCCTTCGACATGTAAACTTCACTATTACCATTAACCAGATAATAATTAAGATTACGCTTACATTGCCACTTCTCTATTAAGTGCATTAAAATTCATCAGTCCACAACAGTGACAAATTAGTTATCTGACTTTGACTGTCCAATTCATCCTTATACTAGCGGACTGGTAAACAATAAATATATTGAGACATTTTTCACACCCGGTTACACTGAGCTGTACTTTGGTAACTAGATAGCTGATATACTATTGTAAAAATACAGTTGAGAGCCCTAAGCGCTCACCGATCGCCCGCGTAAAGGTGTAACAGCCATCAGAGGCTAACACCTTCAAGTCCCTTCAAAAAATTATTGTGAAACAACAACAAACAGACATAAACGTGTATGTTTATTCTTCACTAAAATGTTTGTCATGTGTGTCTGTCAATATGATTCCTTTTTGTATCCTTGATGTAGTGCCATCATAGTAATAAATTAGCTTTCAGTTAATAGCAGAGATAAAATCCATTACCATCATTAATTTAGATTGGTTGTAGTACCACATAAATATAAATATAATAAATATCCGGTAAGAGTATGTAATAAAAGACAAAAATAAAAATTCAAACATCTGTATTTCATGACAGTTCAAATCAATAATTTTAGTCGAAAACAATTTTTAACAAAGGTACTGCGTAAGTAAAGTTTAGTATTGATTGGATAAAGCCACTGGTTTATAATAAAATAAAAGATCGTAACAATGTGTTGTCATAAATTAAAATAATTTGTATTAATGAAAATAACGGCCAAACGGTTGTCGAAAGTGAATCTTTTTCCAATCAACGGTCTACGCAGGGTTAGATTCTAGCAGGTCTACACTTAACATTATTTCAACACTTCATTTTTCAGCAATATAAAAGTATTTAAACTGATCACAATGTTATGGCAGTTCCATGGAACCCCAGGCATCACTCAACAAATGTACCAATACATCGCGACGCGACTCGACTCATATAATATATGACATTTCATTCAATCAGTTCACAAGTGTGCCTCCTCCTATGCTCATTACACATTACCAAGCGAATTTTATTCTTAATTAACATATTATTATGTAATGTTCGAAATCATAACGCGCGATTATATTACACTTGCACCTTTCAGCAAAAATGTCACATTATATTGCCCTTAACTTTCTTATATAAAACGTTAGGTTGATTCATCCTTAATTAATGAGATGTGGTTTTTCCATCGTTGGTAAAAATGCAAAAACAATCACATAAACAGACTAGTATCCGAAAACGCCATCGAAAATTACATAATTTCTATTTATTGCAAAGGATAGGCCACGAACGAAAGGCTATTACACAAATACATAAGCTCAATTTTAATATAATCGTGGATTTTATAAATCCAAAAAATAATAAATTTTATCCATACTCATTACAATGACGAAAAAGTATGCAGATCGGCACAACTATCTCGTTACAATACGATATTTATCGACCGTCGTCGGTCCGCGGCGGCGCGGGAGCCGCCTCAACATAAATTCACAAATACTCTACATATCGATAAAAACTATTCAGTCGTTTTTATTTATTCATAAAAATATATCTTTAAAAGGCTCAAATAAAACCGTTACAGGTCTACGGGTCCCGGGCGGCGCCGGGCCCTTATCACTGGCGGAGCTATCCGTCGGCACCGAGCTCGGGCTCGGCGGAATGTGCGGGCGGGGCGGGGCGGGGCGGGGCGGGGCGGGGCGGGGCGGGGCGAGCGGCCGGGGCGGGGCGGGGCGGGGCGGGGCGAGGCCGGGCTAGTGCACGCGCGGCGCGGCCAGCCCGCGGCGGCGCAGCAGCTCCGAGTCCGCCGGCGGCGACAGGCCCAGCGGCGCGTCCTCCTCGGGCGGGCTCGGGTAGCACGACTTGGTGTAGCGCACGCCCGCCGGCCGCACCATGTACGAGTAGTTCATGGAGAAGTGCTGCTGGATGACGCGGTTGACGGCCATGGCGGACTCGGCGAAGTCGGAGAGGTCGCGCGCGGACATGTGCCGCTTGATGTTGGGCGCGGAGCGGTCCCGGGCCAGCGGGTCGGCGCGCCGCAGCCAGGGGTGCTGCAGCACGCGCTCGGCGCTCAGCCGGTGGGACGCCTCGCGCACCAGCAGCTGCCGGATCAGGTCCTTCGCCTCGGGGGATATGTGCGACCACTCCTCCTCGGGGAACGAGTAACGACCCTCCTGCACGACAAACACCACAACACGTTACACAACGAGAATACAAGATATAGCAGACGAAACGATTCAAAAGACACTCGAATAAACTAAGCAAAATGTGAAACATAACAAAAGTACATATTTAGTTCTTTATATAGAAACTAATACTTGGTTCGTAGGCTCATAAACTCCCATTTAAAAGAGTACAACCCTTAATCTCAGAACCGGTCCTTCGAGCCGGACACGACTCACTCCTCCACATTCTAATCCAAAATACTTCTTTCACCTTCCACCTTCGACCACATCAACTTAAACAAAAATGTACAAACCTGTATAGACGTGAAGAGTAAGTCCTGACAGGCCCGACAGTTCTCCCCGCGCTCCCAGCCGCAGTCGGCGCCGCAGTCCGCGCGGAAGGGCGGGTAGCCGCACAGCAGGATGTACGCGATGACGCCGAGCGACCACAGGTCGCATCGCTTGTCGTAGTGGTTCGCCGCCGAACCCGCGAATAGGGACACCACTTCGGGTGCCATGAACTCTGCGCTGCCCACCTGTGTGACAACGAGTTATAGCGTTAGATACTTCAAATCACCAAGATTTATGGAAGCCTCCAACTTTAAAAGCGATGATTCTCGATTTGCAATCTAACTATACATACATCTTACTGCCTTAAATATAGTAGGTATAGAATGCTTCAAAACCTATTCACATATCAGAAATATTAGGCAAAACCTAAATACCTATTCCCTACATCAGTATATTTCTCTGTTTGAAGTTGGTCTTTACTTATTTATATAGAATGTATTTTTAAAAACTTTATCATGCTATCATAGCCTTCAAGGTTCGATCAGGAAGGTTCAATGATAACTTCTGATATTTTGATCCTGCTTGATGATTAGGGTTATAGACAGATATGATTAAAGACAATTAGGTATTCAAGGGTATTATTTATTAGAAGTGCATTTATAACTGACTACTACATAAATCGACATAGCTTATATACACTACTCTTAAATGCATCATTATTTATGGGATATGATAGCATGATAAAGTTCCAAAAATACATTCTAATCTCGACAATATAGACAACATAGGTACGAGTACATACAACAGTTACTAAGTTAGATAGAACTTTTACTGTTTCAAAAGGAAATAACAAGATCCGTTAAAAACAAAACCATATCATTGAATATGGCACCAACAATAATTGAATAGTCATACTATATTATAAAATGATTATTTTTATCTTTATAGCTATATTTCTGTCCTAAATGTTAATAAAGATATGACTGGTTAAGGCATATTTATTTTTCTCTGTATTAATTATTATGGATTCATAAAATTAAAAGATTCCATAGCGTGCTGTCTTTCATCATTAATATTATATAGAGGAAAGATTGTTGATAGCTTTTTTGTTGGTTTGTATTGATTAGATTAGTCTCTGAAACTACTGGACCGATTTGAATAACTCTTTCACCAATGGAAAGCTACATCATCAAAGAATGGCATAGGCTATATTTTATCCTTGTATTCCTACGGGAACGGGAACTACGCGGATGAAATCGCTTGACGGAAGCTAGTATTAAAATGAAATATTTCATTATAAATTCCAAACGGATTGCAGTTTGTCGTGTCATATGAAAACGGTTGAACGAGCCAGCTGTTGCAAATTCGATATGCTAATTGTTATCAGTGCTATTTTAATATTACCAACAAACGTTGTGATATCAACGACTATATATACCACTAGCTTACGCCCCGCGACATCACCCGCGAACATGGAAAACTTATATTTTTAGATAAAAGGTAACCTATGCCCTTTCCCAAGTTCTAGTCTATCTCTGTTCTTAATACTAACAAAAATGGTCAAGTGTTACTTTCGCTTTTAGAATATTAGTAGAAAATTATTTTAATTTAGTTGATAAGACTGTATTTTTGGAAAAATAATAATAATGTTGCTACTAGTTACTTCTGGTTTATTCGAATCATGAATAACTAATGGAGCGTGACCAACACGTGTTAAAATATTACCTACACATTACAGAATTCAAATTACTGGTCGATTTAGAGCGGAACGCAATTTCGACTATATATTTACGGTATATTCATTAATATTCCTTAACTATGAATATATTGAGTAGGTACATACTTAAACTAATCTATTATATTTTTGTGGTGAAGGAATATTCGCAAGGAACCCATAATTAAACTTGAAAATTTGTATCCTGCTTTTGAAATCCATTTCCCTTTTAAGCTTCCTATTTCTCGACATCACAAACAAGCCTTTAACTAATATATAACATTCGGCTTCTACTAGAATAAGCCTACGAACAATTGATAAGTCAAAACAACGTTTGTTGACCCCAAGTTTTAGTTATAAAATATTGCTCTATATTAGGAGGTAGGGATAGACAATGGTATGGCAAACTTACCGGCGTCATAAGTTGCGGCGTGGCCAGCGGGCTCGCAAGGCTGGATGTGAAGCTGATGCCGCTGCCCAAGTCGAAGTCGCATATCTTCACCGGACAGAGCCTGTCCCTGTGCACGCACAGTATGTTCTCCGGCTTCAAGTCGCGGTGGGCGACGCCCTTTCCGTGAAGGAAATGTAACGCGTTCGCTATCTCGCGCACTATCTCCGCCGCCTGCGGTTCCGAGAAGTACTGGTGCTCCTGTATACGCGACAGGAGTTGGCCCCCGTTGATCTGGAACAATGGCCGGGTGGCTTTTAGTTTGGATGTTGCAAATTCAAATTAGGGTCGCTGGCAAATAGTGATGTTGATAATCGACTAAAAAGGTACAAGTTTGTTTTTATGAATAGAGCCTCACTTTGCAACAATATTTCATATGGTTCCTATATTAAAACAGCAGTTAACACAAATATGCCTAAGTGTAAGCAGATAAAGGAACAAAGTAACACAATATTGCACATGTTTGTTATTGTAAATTCAGTTGGAAATAAATATAATTAATATCCTTCCAGCCGTGGCTTTACTGATAAAATAAACAGGCACAAATGTAAAAATATACATAGGTGTATCTATAAGCGAGTGTGCCGTTTACATCGAAACCGTGTGATAAACGTATTCAATACATAGACGACATATCGTATGAAAAACTGTAAAGCTATTGTTTCTAGCTCTGTTATTCCAAACATGGATAGAAATAGAACGATATGAAGTAAAAGCAGTTTGCATCAAACATTAGAAAACGGATTGCTTTAAAATTTTCAATCATTTAAATAACTACCTCTAAATTGAGTCATTTTTTAATGCTAAAATATTGTTATGAACGAAATTATGTTATCAAATTACATAATGAAAATTACAATATAACCGCAACTCAAACAATAAAACAATATAAAATTCAATGTTAAATTACGAGCATACCTACTTCTAGCGGTAAACAAATATTTCCCCTTAGTCGTACAATGAACGAATTGTTAAAATTTATTGTTCAAATGTGGCTAACATAAGCATGTGGTACTGCATGTGACTCATTAATTCAATGCGTGTGATTATTTCACGACAACTTACTACTTACTTTCGTTACAAAATGGTTGACAATCTCAAAATCTCTTTATTCTTAACATTTCAAATGAAGAAAGGTAGGAAACCTTTCGATATCTATACTAATATTATGAAGGAACGATTTGTTTGCATTGTATAGGCTCCTAAACTACTGGACCGATTTCAAAAATTCTTTCACCTTTGGAAAGCTACATTATCCCCGAGTAACATAGGCTATATTTTATCCCTGTATTCCCACGGGAACGGGAACTACGCGGGTAAAACCGCGCGGAGGCAGCTAGTTTTCAATAAAGAAAGATAGGAAACCTTTCGATATCTATACTAATAATATGAAGGAACGATTTGTTTACATTGTATAGGCTCCGTAAACACTGGACAGATCTGAATAATTCTTTCACAAATAGAAAGCTACATTATCAGGGGGTAACCTAGACTATATTTTAACCCTGTATTCCTACGAGAACGAGAGCTACGCGGGTGAAACCGCTCGGCGGTTGCTAGTGAAATATAAATAAGCCTATAAAATGGCAAGCTTCTTCTGCTATAAATGCTTAATCTAACATGATGAATCAAATAGTGTCTAAGTAGGTATTGATGACAAACATACATTACTCACCTATATAATAAAATGATTCCATACCGTTAAAAATTTCATCATAAAACTGATGTTATATTAACAATGAACTTGAAATAATGATCAATACGACGGTATGGTATTTTGAACAATAAGTACAATATAGGAAATGTGGAAATTATTTCAATATGCGTCAACTTTTAATGAACACGGACCGCAACTAACAAACTAAAGTGTGAACAATTGTTTCCATCATAATTTATGAATGACTTATTACTGATGATTAACCTAAGCTATATGAATGGTTAAAGAGATAAAAAGCTCATAGCTCGTTCGGTCAAAACAAAAGAAAGTCATAGGCTATTTGGAATACATATTTCAATGCTGGCTGGCTTTGGTTAGTGAGCTTGTCTTTCAAGTCGTCGGTCATTGGTTCGACTCCAACCCAGGACAAACATTTTATATGTATGAATATGTTTATTATTTGTTAACAGTCTAGATGTGAATATATAAGTATGTATATAAAACCTCGTTAACACAAGCTATACTTAAATTGGAATCAGATTGGCGGTGAATGAAAAATGGCTCCAAGTTTGAATGCTCACCTTCTCGAAGACAAGATAGAACTTGTCGGTGTCCTCAAAAAATTCAATGAGCTGGATTATGTTCGGGTGTCCCTGGCAGTAGTGGAAGGTCTCCACCTCGCGGAACACCCTGGCGCGGGCGTGCCCCGGCACTTTATCAATGATCTTCACTGCGAACTCCTGCCCCGTGTATATGTTAACGCACGTCTGTACCGAGGCGTATGCGCCCTCGCCTAAAACCTCACCCGTTAGCTTGTATAGGTCTGTGGACAAATTACAGACTGACATTAGGATCTGATTGAGTATCAAAAGACCTTTATATCATTAATAACCGTTGCTGAATCGGTCAGTTAACAGTCCCAATATATTTATCTATTTATGTTTATTTACGTTTTTAGATGTAATTTACCCCCTTTTTAGTCCTTTCAGATCAAAATAACTCATATCAACTAAACTAAATAACACAATGGAAGACAAAAGTTCGGCATCTAGCACCTAAAATTCAAAGCCTTTTAGACCCTAAAAGGGCACATTAAAGCTTCTAATCGTACCTTGGAAACATGACGTGACCACGGAGCTCCCTGAACGCTTCTTCCTGCGGCGCTTCCTGCGCGCCTCCTCCTTGCGGCGCTGCAAGTCCTCGCTGTCGGGTATCGGCACCGGCGCGGACGGTTCCGAGCCGCGCGGGCTCTCGTCCGATTCGCGTTCACTACCCGACTGGCTGCTGCAGCGGCCCACACCTATCAACAATAGATAATACACTTTAATATCATGTTTTTAGTCTCTTATTCAAATAATATACAATTTGATTCTTTCGTTTCAAAATTATTTTGTATGGACGAAGGAAATTAACATCGCTGATCTACCTTCACTAATATTATGAATTTGGATTTGAATAGGAATCATTATCTTTTGGTGGTATAGCCTATTTATCGAGGAAGTCTATAACATCATGCTACGATCAATAGGAGCTGAACATCATTGAAAATTGCAAAAACGTCGAAGTTGCGTGGATCAGCTAGTATACAAAATAGTCACGATATTCTGCCTAACAACTAGGTTCATAAGCGGTTCTAAATTCTGTATATGAATTCACGCTGCCCTAATTCATATAAACACGAGTGTAACACAAAAGCCAGATGTTGTGACTTGTGACGCGACAAAGGGGACTCGTCGGAGACGCGGTGACGGCGCAATTTTACAATCTCATCACAACGAATGCATTAGCGACGTCCCTTGTTTCGTCAAGCACATGAATAACGCAAACATTACGTATGCCGCATCAGCACAATACCACGGGCTGTACTGTACTCCACTGTACACTGTACCGGGACGACTCTCACTTCGTTTTTGGTGCCAACTGTCATGCCATTGTTTCAAGTTTTCACCATGTTTGTATTTAAAATGTTCTCTGAATTTGAATACTTTCAAACACCTTAAATACGTAACAATTGGATAACAGCAAATGGTAAGTAGTAGGTACCTATCTCGACTTAGTCTTATCGTGATATTGTCAAGTTGTGACAAATCCGGGAACACAGACGTGGTATAGACAAGGGAACGTGTGACGTATGTCATCGATATTATGATTCTGACGTGAGACGTGACTTTGCAGGCTGAGTTGGCAAACAAAGCCGGTTCAACGACCGGCGCGGCCGCACCCAGCGCTGCGCGTACGCGCCCACGTTACGCGATCGGCCTCTTGGCTTGGCGCAGAAGCTAACGAGCCCATAGGCAAAGGGAAACACGTTATCAAACGTACTATAGTTTACGCGGCCAATTGTAAATTTTACCAAATCCTCGTGCCCGATTCGGCTGCCACTTCAATGGATTACGTTGCTTACATTCTTTCAAGGCTCGAGATAAGCCAGTTTAATGCGCATGATCTGGCATTCGTGACAGATGCGAGCATTATTTAATGCTATAACGCGAGCTATTTAACTATACATAGACAAACCATAAAAACAACAACTTAGACAACAAAGCGTGACGCATATGGCGATGGTGATGGAATGAAGCCTTCCTTCCGTATTGATGACTCGAGCCGGCTACGAGCCGGTGTGAATCCGGGCACGTTCAATAAACGCTGTGGCGTTGCGTGCTCTTTACGTGTTTATGCGAGTTTAGTGATAAAAGCGAAACTTAAGTATTAATTGCAAGCGATGACCTCAGCTCGGGACGCACGGCAACAGGCAAATGCGCAATAACCGTACGATTGTAACAATCGGGCTAGAGGCACGCCCACAGGTATACAATCACCCGTTTCGACACAGAAACTTCCTGTTTATATACTGAATTGTTCTATATTCTCATAGAAATATTATTGAAGCGGAACATAACAACGATATTGTGCGACTGTTTGTAAATATTACCTTCCATTACTGTTAAGAGAACGGCGCACGGCTTCTCGCAACGGGAGGACTTGTTCAGTTACAATGATTTGAAAGATGACTCAAATAGTTTGATCCATAAAATATAACTTTAATATTTCATGAAAATCTCTCACATTTAACCTCGATCGCCAAAAATAAGCCATGACAAATATATGTTATCAGAGTTTACAACGGTAATGTTAAGATTCGGAGGCTTTGATAACGGACAGATAAGCGTAGGTATTATTCACAATTTCAGACTTCAAACATGGAGCCACCAAATTGAATTCCGCGAATCTTTAGTAAATGTATTTGGTGTTACAGATATTATTTACGTTCTTGGAGCAAAGTAATCGTACACTTGTCATCGGGTATCGTATACACACACACGTCGCGTGACGGCGTGACACGTTGTCCGCTGCGGCTCCACGTGGAAGAACACACGGCCCACAACGTGGCTATTATATAAAAAGTCTGCCACAACCGCATTCGGCGACACACACAGTCACCAATTAATGACCAAAAACTCCTTATGAAACTCCACTCAAAAGTTCGGCACCAGTTTGGCCGAGGTCGCGGTGGAAACAATGAATGACCCAAATATGTGGGCGAAGCTGACAAATTGCTCAAACAAAAGGCCACCAAAATTATAACAATTGTCGAACAAATTACTTGAATTAAGCACGTATTTGCCGAACTTCTAAATATAGGAAAAGGTGAAACAATTACTGAGTCATTGGAGACATATTTCCGTAAATTAACTCGGTGGAAATGCAAATCAATGTATGAATTAATTCCGTATGCGAGGGGGTGTGTGCTGGTTGACATTCGGCGTGATTTGCCAAATGTTGATTACTGTCATATTAATTAGAGAGGTACCTACCTACCTAATTTTAATACTAAAATTGTCACCACGACATTTTGTGCCCTGAGCCTGGAGGTTTCTACTTTCTAATCTGGTCGGTTGGCATTAACGCTTGGCCACGAATACGCTCTCTAGTTTTCCGATCGTAAGCCCATTATACTTTTGTTTTATACCCTTAAGCTGTTCTGAAACAAGATACTTTCTAATTGCGATGCAAATAGGTACCCTTCAATGATAATAACATATCTATCATTTATTGATGTGATAATAAAACTCGAGTACTGAGTATTGGGACCCTATCATAAGAATACTTTTATCAGTCTTAAAGGCACCATCTGAAATCCAATAAAGATCATAATTGTATTTATCTTTAAAATGGTAAACACCGCTATCATCAAATGCTATACACACGAACTGAGCAAAATAGGTACCAAAGTACTTAAAACAACATTTTTATCACCGTACCTTACGCAAATAGATGATAATACTATATTATATTTGCTCTTTTGCAAATTCATTGTACATATATATACACTTTTTTTTCTTTAAAACTGCATGATTCGTATTAATAACTAAGTGGATTATATTAATAAAATCAAACGGGATGATCCACCTCATACTACCGCGTAAGAAATATGGCGTTGTTAAATTAAACTTCATACTTGAACTAATTTAGAACTCGAGACGAAGAAGCAAGAGAACTCTAGTTATTTATAAAACGACAATACATCATCATCACAAAGATCAGGGATCAAAGTCTACTAAAGTAGATCTGTGGTGTGCTAAACAAATTGCCAACTCGGTAGCTGGCAATACTGCCGAACTAAACCAGATAACATCTCAGTGAAACTTCAACTAGGGCGTTTCAAACTTCATATAACCGACTATACTGCATACTAAACCACTTTCACTGCGTACAACCCAGTCTCTAATGATTAAAATCCGTATGCACCCAATAAAATTCTGATCACGCACACCATGATCGCAAAATATTGCATATTAGGTAAGGACCAGAAATATGAATGACGCACTTATACCAGAAATGGTACTATGTGAAACGAAGTTGAGTTTCGCTTTAGTAAAGATGATACTGGAATATAATATAATGAAGTTGAAATAATAGTAGGTAGAACTCGAAACATACCTACCGGAACGGGGCTTGGATAACAAAGCATGATTCACGATACGCAATTCCTGTGTTATGTAACAGGATGTCTGCCTAGGGGGTCCTGTGCAAGCGGGAGGAATCGATTCGCGAAAGTAAGACGCAAAAGGGAACGTAGGGTGAACTGTGGGGTTCAATATTACGGCGGACCGGCCACGTAGTCTGTCATGGTCAAGGTTACTCCACGTTACTCAGACGATAGACACGGTTGACTGATTTTAATCATCATAAATCGATAGAAAAAAAATCGTTTGCTTAATGAATGTACAATTACAGTAAAGGTTACCCTTTACTTTAAACCACTCTAAAGTCAACATAATGAAGAGATATTATTTGCCGTGTCACCTATCGCTTTTTCGCAACGTTTGTTTATGCCAGTGGATTTCCAGTCAATAAATTAATGCTATGTCCGACGTCGTACACAGATAGACATAAAATTATTCTCGCGAGAAATTATTTTCATACAATGGCAGATGTTGTCACGAAATTAATTGTACATACCTTCCAAGAATATTATATAAATGTAGTAACACAAGTTAAGTGCGCAGTTTTGTTTTAGTAAGTGACCTTGGCCGTGAACGTTGTGGGGCGACACGCTTCAGCGGCCATGTTGAATTAGAACCGTGGAGAGTAATGAAATTGCATTCAATTATAAACGCATTCCTAGCAAATTTGTTTTTAAAACTGTACATTCGTAACAGCCAATAATGATATGGTGATTTAGACAAGAAAGCTGCAATTGTGCAATTCATAGACCGAGATATGTCATGTATATTCATTGATAATACGTGAATTGTGGCTGTTATTGCATGAATTTCGATATTCTTGAAGAATATCAGCGATATCGGCGCATACAAAATGAAACTGATTCGTATGATCATAAACTGAAATTAAAAAACAGAATAGAATATATAAAACTGATGGTGGGGAACTAACGTTAAACATCTTTGTAGCAGTTTAAAATTCGGTATTTTGGGAATATGTTGACAACAAAATACTCAAGATACTTTATGGAAGTACATGAGGTCCTACAGACTCCTACAGCTATGGATATTAAATTACAACACGAAATCAAAAATAAAACAGCAAAGATAGCAATTTTACCTAAAATTGGGGAGTTAATTATGTAAACGTCGAAACATATAGGTACCTTCATAGTAACTATTTTAAGGTGAAATAAAAATGCCGAACGGTAAAACTTATTCTGAACCTCGAACGTATATATTTTAGCGTTCAGCATTTTGCTAATATTACGAAACTGCCAATTGCGAAACAGTGTTGGGTGACCGGTCAATGTTCGCACGGAGTTACGTGAACTTTGACATTTAAAACCACTGTGAAGGGTCCAAGAAATTCTAAATAAAGATGAATTACATAAAAAGTTATAAATATAACACCAGTTTCCGTGACTGAGACCTTACAAAGTTAACTTTGTCCGACAATGGGACAGTAATAAAGTAGAAGTACCAACAGTAGTAAAAAGTACAGAAGCCACAACAACGTTGGCGTCACTCTCGTTATGATCGTAAACTTGTGATTCTGAGCATAAATCACAATGTATTGAGTATGGTCAGCATTCAATAATCTATTAATACGTGGTTAAATAATAACGAGTACCTAAATATTGGCCGCCAAACAGTACACCTCTTTGATATTTTCAAACCGCTAGAGAATAGAACATTCTAGATGGTAAAATAATTATAAATTTATCAAAAAATGATGCAAGACAGTTTCAATAATCTTATAGACATAATAATATGATTGACGATGAAACCGTAAGGCAGAATGATGCAATGCTTAGATACAGATCTTCTCAATAACAGTACCAATACAATTTAATCATCAGTCATTTATTTAAAACTTTTCAAGACGTAACGTATTTTTGGAACATCCGGTGTCGTCAATTTATATTAGTTTCATAATCGAAACAAACTTTGTGATCATCATGGTAGCCCCTGTGGTTGTAACTGTAAACTGGGTTATATCTATCTACTAAGCAATCCGAGAATCATAGCATCGAATGATTACATTATAAAAAATCTATCTAGAAGGTTCTTGTTGAATTGGCTACTCAATTGCAATACATATACATAAAGGATGATGTGTAACAACATTCCTCGACTACGCAGCAGGCTCAAAAAGCCGGTCAGACGAATGTATCAACATTCAACATAACTGCTGAATGAGGAACCATCAGTCAACCAACATACACATAAAAATGATTTAGAGGCTACTCACCGCTATCTACACTCTCTTCTGAAACCTTCTTCACCATCTTGATTGCTTGTTGCGTTGATACAGCGATATTGATAATTTTAATGAGTAGGTGTACTACTCTTGAAAAGCCGCTTTCAAACTTGTGCGGCCGCCTTCTCGACGTGAAATCGGAACGACGTTAAATGCAGAATAGAAAATAAACGCCAAAATAATAATATTAAAAGCACCACGGTCGAGAAGGATTTACGGAAAGTGTGCCGGAAGGTAATAAACAAACACTGCTAGAAGGCGGAATAAAAAAACTGCTGGTGTCTTTAGCGATCCATCCTACACACGCCCGCCCGTTCGATGTTCTGAAATCCAACTGATGATCCGAGCGCGTAGCCGGCTCGACCCGGTGCGCATATACACCTCCCCTCGGCCGCCTCGCCCCGCGCCCATCACCACCCGTTCTCAAAACTGTGCGTCGTTGTTGTCGCCTCTCTCCCTCGCGCATGCGTACTCACTCGCACTGCTGACGTGTTTATATTTTTTCTAGTTTATTTTTTTTTTCACAACGTCGTAGATAACTCTGCATAGTATATTATATCTCTTCATTCAAGTACATAAACACCAGATGTTAAACAAACAGAGACCTATGATCTACATATTGACTGACATCTGACCTTCTAGCAGCTTCATGTAGCACCTAATTATGTAAATAGAGTAAATATTATCGAACTTATTTGCGATTATTGTATGGGTTAGGTGTATTCTTGTAAGAATCCACTAGTCCACTTACTTTACCAGAGTTATTGAAGAACTAAGCTAAGACCAACAATTAGTTTGTAATATCTATTTCTGTCCCTAGATAAATCTTAGTTTCCTTCCTTGAAGCTAATATTTTATGATAAACACTATATTATCTTATAGGTGTTTATCGACCTATTTAATAGGGTTGTCTAGTTTGCCAACAAGTACGTAGGTACCGTAACTATTTATAAAAAGTACCTATATGTGGTATTCACGTCAGCTGTATGTTTATCATAGCAAAAGCTTTGCTTATTTTGGGATCAGATTAGTAAATATTGATTTAAAAAATCGATTTAACCATCCCGCTCATTTTGTAGGATTCAATAAAATACACGTGTTTCACTCGTTATTTGTTCTACAAATGGTACCTAAGTATAGACGGCTACCGAAAAAAGAACAAAACAAAGAAAGCTAACAGTAGTACGTAATTCTTACATCATCACCCTCCTAAACGAATTCTTAAAGCTTTTAAGGGACCGATAATATTCGTCTTTTGTTTTGATGACAGTATTCTTTGTTCCTATGCACACTATTATGCAATAGGGGAGTTCTTTGTCTTCGTAACCCTCCCATGAATGACCTTCACAGGGCATTTGTTGACAAACAAAATACGGGAACGGCTGCACGGCGCAAAACGCACGTGGTACGGGCCAACCGGTCCAACCGGCAAACGGCGGCGCCGCCATGTTTGTTGTCACGCCACTATTCCGTCCCACTCCAACATTGGGTGTGAACTCTTCTATCGTGATCCGTTTCTTTCCCACACTCATGCCATCTCCTTCGCTGGCCTACGTGACTGACAATAACAATAACATAACCCCTACAAATACAACGGCTAGCGAATAACTTAGCGCTCAATGGTCTTGGAGTTTCGATTCAACTTGGTGATATTACAATCAAACACAACTACACATATCTGCATTTAAATTTCGTCTCCTATTAGCAATGTTAGCGAGGTGACTATGAATTGGATAATAGTTTCGATTGATTCAAATCAGCTGTATGTACCTATAATAGGGTTCCTTACAGTCAAGTAAACAGAGTGACAATTTGACAGCACATAACAATCTCGTGAGCTAGATCCTTATCATGATGTCAGATAGTTATCCTAATATTTTGTTAGAAGAGATGTGATTCTGCGTATTAAGGTGCTTGACTATTATTTTGGATGATTGATTACTTAAGTATATGTACTTACGATTATTATTCAAGCTATCTTATGTAGTAGCAAAACAGTAAATTGACGTTACGTAACTGAACCAAACCGAAGCCAAGAGTTTAAGCTTATCTCACATATTTGCTTTCTTTGTAAAATTGAGAGGCTTCCTTCTGGATAGGTACTTAGGATGTGCAAAAAATGGGGACAGTAACTTGATATGAGGAAGTTTACCGTATCCTACATTTAATTAACGTTACATTGACTCCGTTCTGATGATACAAAGTGTAATTTGATACATATTTCTAACTACAAAGCCTATCTATAATGCTGTTACTTTTACTGTTTAGTTTCTTCTTAACAATCTGGGTGCAAATAATAAAATTGATGCTTCATTGCTCACCTTTTTTCAAAACATTCCGAACGATAGCATCAATGTCTTCATCTTCATCCATGGTAAAGACTCCCTAGAACAAATTAACTAGTTTAGCATCTGAGTGTCAAGGCTCCGAAGGACCTCTAGACCTACTAATTAAAGCAAGGTATAAATAAATCGTAGCGTTAAAATATTTCGCTTCACAAGGCAATTATATAACCAAGTGGGAGCACTTCCCCCGGGAGCGTTTATAGCTGGCTGTAAATCTATTCATTGGAAATTTATTAGTTGGTCCCTCTCGCTATGTGATAGTTGACTGAGAACTTTATATTATGTATTATAGAGTGTATTTTCAAATAACCCGACACGTATCCCCACATCCATACAAAGGCATCTATTATACTTATAGGCAAAGGGACTGTACCAGGGCATTCCCGTGGATCAATTTTTTGTTACTTCTTTGTGTTTGAATTCGGGTTGGTTTTAACGTTGGGTCACGTACGCAGTTGCACCTGACAACTTAACAAAGGGCTTTCGATGGATCGGGAAATCCGATTTTAATGTACCTACTTTTTGTTGAATTTACGTCCAAAATCCTATAGATCTAAAATCATGGCTCAAAAACCACAACAGTAACAGGTGGCGTAATTTGTTTTGAACATAAAAATAAATATTATTAATGTTATCGATGGGAAGACCTAATGCAAACAAAAAAAGATAAAATTGCGAGAATTGGTTGTGATTTTCTCCGAAACGATGACTTGCTTTGATATGGACATTATCAAGCTGGCTTACGTAATACTCAGTTGGTTCAATGATTAGCAGAGTAACACTAAAATTTTTAAGCAAATATATGTAAGTTTAAATGTTTGATGTTGTTTCCACTCAGATACAGAATACATATAGCTTATAAAATATTAATAAATATAAAAAATTTCAACTTAATGTAATTATATTGTATACGATATACACAGTTAAAATAAAAAGTGATCCACTTAGGAGAACCAAGTTTACAATTCATTGGAGTACCTACAAAATAAGGATGAAAGATATTAGATGCATTTGGTGAGAATTGTATTTTTTGTAATAACAGGGTAGTAGCTGCTGCTTTAGTAAATTTAGCAAGATGTGAGGTGGGGTTCTTATAGCTGTAATGGTGAAAACATTTCTGGCGAGCATATTTCGTTAGTTCAGAAATTATGAAAGCTTCATCATCTACCTAAATAAAAATCGAAATCAATGTAAAAAATATGTAACCAACTTTAAAAGGCAGTTAATTTTACTGAAACATTATATTTATAGTAAACATAGATGAAAATTCGTGTAACATACCTACAGTCATAATGTATATCATTCAGCAGGCGCGAGACAGAATGCCTAGCTGCATTGTACTTTTCACGGGTTACGAAGTATTTCTAATAAAACAATAGACAAGAAATATGAGGCTATTTACCACTTATTCCGCTGATATACATAACATTTATAAACGTACACTGGCCGTATCGAAACTTTGTATACAGCGTAAAACATTACGAAGACAAAAACCACTATAAATGGATAAACAATTGTGGTATTTGTCCGCCTGTTGTTTTGTAGCATACCTGTATATTTCGAATATCAAGTTAATCTAGTACATAATAAGCAACCTATTAGCCTTAGCTTTACACGAGTGCATAAAAACACCGTTATAGTTCAATCAATTTGGAGAACATTAATGAATTATAGCACCAAATCCTTTCTCAGGAATCGGGTGAAAAATATTAAGTTGTTTTTGAGTTTTTCGCCAACAAACAGACGCGGGGCGTGAGTTGTTTTATAGTAGGTATCTTTATACCAATAAACAAACTGCAATTAAAGTTTATACAAACTTTAATTGCAATTTTACTACATGCTAAATGGCCCATCCGTACCTACTGTTAGTACCTAAGTAACTAAGAATAATCTCACTAGAAATACTGACAAAGTAGCCGTATTACGCCTCACTTGTTATTCCAGTAAATCTGTAAGACATTTATATTGATGATAAATCTTATTTCACATGCAGGGTAAGTTGATTTTATTGACTGCCAGTGTATTTATTATACGGTCACCCAATCCAAGGTTACGGAAAAACATATTTGCATTGCTGATGTTATCTTTTTGCGCTGTTCAGTTGGGTGATGTTTTAAACATGTGAGGCTCAGACCGGTGAGGAGTGTCGATCACCTCAACCTGGTGGTACATACATCTGATCTGAATACCATAACCCTTGTTGTACAAGGAGGCTGCTCCAACGCGCAGATAGATAGACATTACAATTTCAAATGACAAGAAACGAGCTGAGAAAAATAGTGTTTCATAACTGCGACGTTGGAAATGTACTCTGTAAAGAATACTTACGTATGGCAAAAAAACTCAATTGACGTCAATTAGAATAATAACAATACATTGAAAATTGAAGTGTCTGCAACCTTAATTTATTGTTGCTTGACCGTAGGACAAATAAGTTTAGAAGCTAATAAATATAAATATCCTGCGCCATTTTTCACTATTGGCCTAACTAACTTGGCGATACTAATAAGTATTTGTACTAACTACCCGCACCGTCACTTTCAAGGTGGGTATGCGTAACGTAACGCATATGCCTGTCGTAGAAAAAAATTTAGGAACCAACAGCTGATATGTGTCTTATAGACACTTTCGTCCAGAAATTAAAAGATTAATAGATACAAAATAAATGTCCTGAATGGGATTCGATTCCTCGGGAGAGCTTGAAAGTCAGGGTCGCCAACCACAAACCCGGCTAGTCAATAACGTTGGTAAGGTAAGATGCAAACTAAACAAAGCTGACAAATCAATTATAGTGTGTAATTAGGTCGTATGCGTATGCGCAGCGGTTAACCGCAAAAGTGGGCTGACAGTTAACGCACGGGTGATAAAATCGCGTAAGCTATTGTGGTAAGCACGATTTAGCGATTCACCTATATCTACATATATATCTGTTTAATTATAACATATTAAATAGATAATGAATTATATTAATTATACAATTAGTATAATATTAATCTGAGTAGTATATTCTCTGTAAAATTATACCATAATTAAACTATAAGTATAGATAATAATATGATCTACCTCCTGTTCATACCTAAATCTTGTGGTTCTAAACACAGTTCTCGCAAATAAATCGGTACATAAAAACCAATTTTAATAAATAAGTTTAAAGTTATTCGTTAGAAATACGTAACATGTTTGATAGATCGATACATATTTACTTCCATATTCGAAGTCGGTTAATAGCAAAATCAATTACATTCGACAAAACCAGTCGTAAATCCTTACATAATAGGCGTGGCTCAGCTCAAATCTCATAGTAATCCAATAAATAGGTATCAATTAACTAAGTGATATTAAATATACATTCTGGTTTTGAAAAAGGGTATTATTTTAATGATAGCAATATTAAACAATAAGCAATATTGTTTTGTGAAGAACGACCAAAATCTCCTATTTAATTATCCCGAAAAAATTCAAATTAATCCGGCTCGAAGGACCAAACGAAACATCAGCTAAATGAAAATTGAGATTATGAATTCTCGCAGTAATAAAAGGTCTCTCGATTAGCATGATAAGGATAAAAATGTTCCATGGATATTTTTCTATTATTCTTTACACTGTAAGTAAGTGTTTATTTATGTATTGATTCAGAAAAATACCGTTACAATTTAAAAATAGAATAAAAAACACTAAGCCCGCTACAAAATGTTTTTCACCTGCGCATATCCTGTCCACGAGGCCTTTGGTCAAGGACAGCGCACATCAGAAATTCAGATCCCCAAAAATCTCCAATTCTATATGAAGAGTAGGCGAAAACCATTAACTTCCGAGTTCATTGGACTGATTGTCATGTAATCATGTTATAAACATAAGTGTCAATGTGTTTGATGTACAATAACTATTTATATTAGATGTATACCTACATAATATTTTACTGTTTAAACAATATAATAGTGTTTTATAGCAAAATAATTCAAAGGAGGCTACATTCTATTAAAATTAATCATTGCTATCAATCAATCATAAACGTAAATAAAGATACATAATCGCAGTCATAAATATATATTTCAACTTCTTGACTAATGAAGCTAACACTTACATAAGGACAAGTAATATTAACATTTCAACAAGTAGAAAATAAGAGTAATAGAACGAGTCCTATATCCCTACGTATTTTTGACGCCCTAAATTGAAATGCATTTTTGTCTCAAAAAAAATTTAAAGCACCATCAAATATTAAGCCGCAGCTACACATTTTCATGTTTCTTGTTATCAAACTGGCTTCACAACAAGTTTGACCAGATTTACCATAGGAACCTCGCATGATGTCATCGTCAATACACAGGTTACTTGAAAACTTCTACATCGCCGCTAGAGTGTGTGCGTCGCGGCACTGGCGGCCGGCACAACACAACACAACATAACCAAACACATACAAATTAATTCCATAGGCGAGTGGAAAGCTCCATGGTGGCACGGTATTATGATTTAAAATTTCAAATCAAGCCTTGCTTTAACCTCCCTACTGACTATTTAATACCGTCCATTATAAAAGGAAATGAATCGCAGCGCGCGCGACCAACAATCCAGTTAGATGGAAAAAAATATTTTTTAAGAGTACGTAAACATGTTTTTGTTATAAAACGTAGTAAAAAAAAACTACGAACCTATCGTTCCTCAATTCGATCACGTTTCGATTTCGGTCAAGGTTGATTGGACGGCGAATAAATCAACTGAGCGAAACTGATAAGTCGGAAGAAACTGCGTTCACTAAATACGAAAATTTGTAAACATTCGAAATTATATCATGTGAGGCAGAAATGAAAACATATTACAATTCACAAAAAAAAACATCAGGTATCTACATATAGACGAGAATGTCACAAATGTTATCATTTTGATAGCAAAATAATGAAATAAACAAAGTCAGAATTTAAATCGTCAAATTACGGTTCAGCTAGATAACGTATTAGTTGTGGACCATTAAAGATGGCGTGAGAAATAAGCGGCCCATACTAACTAACTAAGCAATAGGGTAATTAACCATAAGTGGCGAAGACTACATCCATTTGCTTCGGTGGCTGAGTAACTACGAATTAACAAACCAAGAACCAATCTGCTTAAGCAAGAGTTTAGTTGCTTGGTGATAACCTGCAACTAACGCACAATATATGATAGCAATTGAAATGTTAGAGAATAAAAACAAATAGATTGCGCAACCAGACGACTAAAATAACAATTTTATCATTAATTAAATAAAATTATTATAACGCTGATATAACTCTAATGAACACTTTTAGTAATCAAACAGACAACCTTTAGGTTATCATCATCAAAAAGCTTATTAACATATTGATACAGACCTTACTAAATGAGTCCTTATGTTTGAGATCACGACTGAAAAGAACTTATTTGAACATATCTAAGCACTAACTAAATTATTGTCAATATATTCATTTTGATGGATTTCGAAATGATATATTTACTTTCTAGAACACTTACACGATTGCATCTTAAGCAAGTTAAGTGCAAACTAAGTGAATCAAATAAATACTTACAACGGAAGCATATCTTATACTCTCGATTTTGCACTTATAAATATATGGGTTGAATTGAAATGCAAAATAAGATAGTATGTATAAATGTTTTGACCTCGAATGAAATAATAAAACTAATACAATGACACAACAAAGAACTCAAATGAATATAACTGTAAAAAAAACTTCACTTTTAGGCGTGTATGATATAGACTAGACAACCGACCTTCTGTGTTGTAAAATAATTAAGGACACCTACGCGAAAAGTTCACATAAGGACATATTATACATCCATCTCGAGTCATCTAGAATCGAAGGTAATACCGAGTGACATAATGAAATCATCAACAAAAATCAGTTCAACCACATCGCAGAAATTCACAAAGGAAAACACAACTTAGCAATTTGTAATCCACCAATGTTTAAGGAAGTCTCACTTCCTTGCAGCTATGTGTGATAACAATGGTAATTGGCCAGACATTTATTATTGTAGATACAATATACCGAATGCACAATTCTGCACTTCTTTATCATTCAATGCAACTATGTTGTGCGCATACGCAACGCAACATCGTTCATGTTATTTGCCATCCATGACCTGCTTATCCAAGTCGAGTTATTGCTCACATCGCGTTAACTAGAAAATGATATGCTATGGATTAAATAATGAATAACATCGCAGTTAAACCCACCTCCTTATTAAAATCAAGACAAGCATAATAGTAACAAATATTCAACCGCATTCCGTGACATTTAACGAGCAATTGTGAAATTCAACTGCTTTAGATATTTATGGTATATCTACAATCAATTCTCTGGAAATTAAATGAACTTCTAGTTTTTGGTAGACCGAAAACGAAACGGTTTGTTAAATTTTATCACAACGTATAACATTGCTTCCAAATGCTTTCTCACCGAACCATTATGTAAGTCCACAAAGCTCCGAGAGATTAGTGCGATATTTATGTTATTTTTTTTCACCGACAATGGCCATTCCGTACGTGTGTAACGTTCCCAATGATCACCTAACCTAAGAGTCAAGGTTAAGTTTGTTATGTAACCACTTGCTTTCCGGTTCGTTATGTGTGTGGATGTTTCAATTTGTATCACGTGAATATTTTGAGCTGCTAGTTCTATGCGGCCGCGGTGTACACCTCGGTGCCCCACGGATATACCTAAACTTTTAATTTCAACCGGTTCCTTTACATCTAAATTACTATCATTATTAAAGTTATTTTCTACAATTCTTATTGAAATATCATGTAGTAGGTAACTATGTTGTGTCAAAACAATCATGTCCTGGATCTATGTAAGCAATTATCGTAAGATAGCTAATGGTTTCATATTTGGAATTAAAATCATAATATTTTTAGTGATATAACAGTTCGAAATCGGTAAAGTCATGATTATTATTTCAATACCTACACAATGTACCTACTTGCACAGCATATTGGTAAATAATACTGAAAGTACATTAGTCAAAGTCTAAACTGATAAGTAGGCAATCACCTGAGTTGAGTAATTGATTAACGGACTTATATAACACAACAGTCATATGATTTTTCATACAACGACGAATAATTTATTGTGAAACCGACTGTCGATGTAAACAACTGTACAGAAGGCATTATTCTCATACAAATGAACGTCCTTGATCATAATAAGAATGATATAGAACGTCCTGATAAATATGACAAAATCGATGTAACAACAACAATATAATGTGACTAATAAACAAATGGTTTACATTTTGCGAATGATAAGATAGATAGGTAGGTAGGTAGTGCAAAAGATAAAACGTATTCCGCAGTTAAGTTTTGTTGGTACATATTCGTGAAATGTAAACATTGTGAACGATAAATGAGGGCCACGGGTGGACGAAGCTCTTAGCAACAACATACGATAGCGTTGTAACATTGGCAATTGAACTTGTTGGCAGATTTTAATCGATTACATCATACGAAACGTGCATACAAATGTGTTCGTATTCCAGGATCAAAGGACAAGATCCAAAAAACGATTGACAATGTTGTTGGTGACGAGCAACGCGTAAGGAATTGAGAAAATTGGAACTAATAGAAGAAATAATGCAATGAGAAGATAGTCAATTGATAGTAGACGCCTTAGATGTTGTAGTAGTTCCCAATCCTGATTGTACTATCCTAGTGCAAGAAGTAGCTTATGTCTAAAATTTCATTATCCAGCGATCTGTTTTGAGAAGAACAGTGCAGATAAAAAAAATCCTACTAATGTTATAAACGCGAAACATTGTATCTATGGATGATTGTTTTTCTTTTTTGATGGGACTGGAAGGTGTTAGCCTCTGATGGCTGTTACCCTTACGCGGAATCGATGTTTGTTCCTCTTTCACACCAAAACTACTGAACGGATTTAGTGAAACCTAGATTAACACATAGGCTATTTTTTATCCCGGGAAAATATAAGATCTCTCGGGAAAGTGGCCGTGGAAAGCCAATAGTTTTAAATTAGCTTGGAATTTTTTCTTGTGACTGATAAGTATTATTTGGCTATTTAGATCAAATAAATTGAATTTAATACTTTACAACCTAAAAGTACGAGTAGTGCTCTCCCTCTCGACTCGTTGCGAAACCCTGAGTAAGAAGATAAATTTTCCAAACGAGATATATATTTTAAATTATTAATAACCTTGTAGGTTTTATTTGGAAATATAATCTAAACATAGATATTTGACAAGGCAACCTCAATTCCGTTTATGGAAATAATTTTGCGCTTTGGAACCGGTTTTATTTTATGCGTCGCAATCTGTAGGTAACAATTGAATGTTAAACAAACATACTGATTTTTAAAAATAAATCGACATTACCAAAAATAACACACGTTCCAAAATCCATTATTAAGTGTTTCATTATCTATCATTGATTTGTAAATTAAGGCAAAAATAGTGGTTTATATTAATGGAGCTTTCAGCAAATACGATTTGCCTCCTTTAATCATGTCATTCGAAAAATAATTCGATATTACCAAACTGGTTTTAATAAATAGTACTTATTTAAAATTGAATACCAAGTATTAAAGTAATAAATGCTGTTTAGCCCAGTTAGAATAATTACGATTAGATTAGATAATAAATAGGCACCTTCTAGAACACAATCTCGAACGGATTACAGATAAAATTAGATCTTCCATCAAATCATAAATAATGATAAACTTTTACCTAAATATCAATTTAGATTTGGATAAAATCTATTTAAAAATAAAATATGGAGTAAAAAAATATTTATCAGAGATTTATTTTTTATTATTTTTCATGTTTGCATAAAATATTATTGATAAATGTAAATCTAATCGATAAGGAAAAAAAGGTAAAATATATATTATTATTATAGTGCTTTTCAGGCAAATGTTTACCGAAGCATTTTTGTAAACTTATGTGACATGTGCATATAAAGATTATGTAAGTTAACTTTAAATGGAAAATTTTTAAACCCTGAATGGACTAGAAAAGTGATGATTATCTTTAAACAGCAGAACAGATTTTCTTTAAACCTACCTAAAACACTCGATCACATCCGCTATCATATTTGCAATGTATATATTAATTATTTTTTATATTTCATTTATTGAAACCAAGTTAGCTAACTTATTAACAATGAAAGAAAAAGTAGAAACTCTAGAAATTTACAACCACTATATACATTTCACTAGTTGGAAAGGGTCTAAATGCCAAATATCTAGATTAAAATATTTCTAGAGTTTTAAATGGACTGAAACTGATCACAACAAAATGAGAATCGTTCGACGTTTTCAGATTCGGACGAATCCTTCATCTCCTGTAAGTGTTTGGTTTAAAATGTTCTTACAATGAGAGTGTAGTGTAGTAATGCAGTGATCCATTTTAGTGCATTCCAGTTTTAAAACAAAATATCTTACTAATAGCGGAGTAAACGAAGCATTATGGGTCCGTTTTTTTTTACTGTGAACCGAATTGCATACAATTTTGGAATTAGGTTCATCTTACCCTTAACTTCAAAAGTGAAAATGATTTGAACTCCGCAACCACCCTGGGTGTGGTTGCCACCCCTTCTCGGGGGTGAATTTCTTTTTTTTCAAAATTGCTTCGGATATCAATAGAAGGCCTAATTTTAAGCAAAAATCATATATAAAGCTTTTCAAAAAATCCAATACTTTTCAAGTTATTGGCTATTGAAAATTTGCAATTTTTTCACGGTTTTCATCGGTTTTTTGCAAATATCTCCAAAAATATACGTTTATCGAAAATTTCATCAAGAACAAAGTTGTAGCAGGTAAAACAATGAACAATTTGGTATTTTATAAAGTATTCTACGTGCAATATTAAGCTAGATATTAAAGATCAAAGCCGTGTTTTATTTTATCTGAAATTTAATCGATGTGGTCAATGCCATCTAGTGGCGAGCAGATGCATTTTATGCATTCTAATACAAAAGGGTTTTGTAGCGCATAAAATAAGCTTTAAAATGAGCACTATTTAAAGTCTTTTGCACGTAAAATAAGTGAGCTGTATTGCAAATAAGGGGAGCATCTAATGTTTTTTCTTTTAAATCAATGGGTTTCATAAGTGCCATTTCCACCACAATTAAAATTAATCGTATTCCGCCTAGAATTAACTTTATTATGAAGAGTTTGATGGATAGTATCAGTTTGGCTGCTTCAGGACACGTATTTTTCAAAAAATTCATGATTATATAAAAAACAAACTTTCAAATATTTATAAAATTCCACCCTATTTTTCATAATATCTCAAAAAGGACGACAGATACGTATAAAAGTGTGTGAATAAAAAAATTGATAATTTTCTGACTAACAATTTGGATGTTTCGGTTTTTCTGTGAAACAAAAATTGACGGAGATATGATTGCTTAAAGAGCGCGTGGCAGCGGAATCACAGCCTCTCTTAAGCCCTTTAACCCTTCACCGTTTCAGAAAAAGATTTTTTACTATAAATTGCAATAAAGGATGTTGTAGCTCTTTTAATTACCTTTACAATGGTGTTTTATAACTTGTGATAGCATGAAAATTGAAGGAGTTATGGTCCAAAAACTTAACATATTTTTATCTACTAAATAACTGAAAATTTCGGAGTGCGAATATTTGGAGCAATGTGAAAGTACGCAGTATAATAGAGACCCACAACTATTGTAATGTGTATATATGCTACTAGAAATGTATGAAATCAAGGAATTGAATACAAATCCTAGGAAATGTGTACAGTTCCGATACTATTTAGGAAATGTATAAAATATTGTTTGAAATACTATTTAATGCATAGATATCCTAGGAAATGTATAAATTTCCTCGGAATAATATGGAATACCTGCTGGTCCACCGGCAATGTGTAAAATAACTATGTTTGTGCGTAGTAATCAATGTTATGTTAGGACAGTAAGTCTTTGTCACCTTTTTTGTGTTCATTTCAGAACATTTAGACGTTCGAGGCTTAAGGGTGGCCCAAGGGCCACCCCCGCCGCACCCTAACCTATATTAATAATATATTATGGCGATAATACACAAATATTATCGCCATAATATATTTATATGGTATATATTTATACCATACTATGACACATTTGCAAGGGTTGTAAGATTTTCAAGGGGTTGAAAATGATTTTAATATGAGGTAATTATGTAAGAAAATACTTTACAATTTCACCATTTGCTATTAGACATGTTTTCTAGCGATAAAATGGCTCAATCTAATTTTTTCCATGTAGGGGTGTAAACCACCCCTTAAAAATGATAGGCGGAGTTCAGATCATTTTCACTTTTAAAGTTAAGGGTAAGATGAGCCTAATTCCAAAAATTTCATGCAAATCGGTTCACAGTAAAAAAATTCGGAGGTAAGACCGTATTTTTCGCTTCATTTTCTCCACTATAATACATGAGAAGTTTGTGAGTTATTATGATACGTATTTTTTACGCTTTCACGCCAGAATAGCTGAAGGCATCACGATGAACTTTTATGAGTTAGAAATCATTCTGGATAACACATAGACATTTTTTTATTCCAGAAAAATTTAAGGTCCCCTGGGAACGCGGGAGAAAACGCGGGGAAGCACTAGTTAACTCATAAAGATGTTGCATTTAAACCTTAGGTAGGTACTCCCTTAATAAGGGACTTAATACGCAGTTAAATATGATTCATCACAGTAGGCATAATAATGGTCTTTATATTTAAAATTAGGTCCACATTATTGTTTGTTGTGGCAATAATATTGAAAAGGAAAATGATTTACTACCTTATCTTTAATAGTATTATTTATAACGTACCCACCTATTTAATAAGGCCGCGTGGCATTATATAACTACCACTTTATCTCAAATACGGCGTAGTTTAAATACCACTTCAAACTAAATACATTATCTACAAATGAAATCTACCTGAATCATGGAACTTCTTCAGATACGTAACTACTTGCTTTATGTCTATATCCTGAGTACTTGAACCATTATATAATAAAAACTTGAATTTAGTAAAGAATTATTATTTAACTAATGAACGGAAAAGTTTATGTAATTCAGGTTGCTAGTCCGTAGATGATATATTAACGAGTTGACAACATGTGTATATGTGTGCGAACTGGGTCAAACGCGAGATACCTACATACATATAGGTACACATAACTGTGTGCAACAGCTGACGACCGAGTGAGGTCAATGCCCTCGCTAGTAACGAGGCCAACGACCCTTATAGCCACCACACCACACCCCTATAATATGAGAGCAGGTGAATGAATCTGGGGCGCTAGAGCAGGATTTAATCTCTACAAAAGCATACCTATGAAAACATAAAAGGGTACATTATGTCTTTATTTAATTCCCCATGGAACTAAACCCGTTTAAAATAGAACCTGAAGATATAGGTTCCATATTTCAATACAATATCTCTTAGAGATAAATATATTTCAAATTGTTACTGTTTTAATTTTGAGTTCCATTGTTAGGTATTTGTGTCACCAAACAAGATGAGGAGAGTATTTAAAAAAAACGAGTAATAAGAACCAGAAATATAATAAAATGAGGTAAAACAGTAAAACTGAACTAAAAACTCGATGTACCTAGTTTGCAGTTCCTCGAAAACAGGTCAACCCACAAACGTTCCAGAAGCAAGAACAAGGAAAAATCTACGCAAAGAATACCTGCACGTAACCGTAGTGTTGTGGAATTTTTCACTGATTATGAAACAAATAACAAAAGCGATTAGCGTTAGGAGTTATCATTAGTTTTGTGTGTGCCGAAACTGGTCGCGTATGCATGTGTCCCAAAATTACTGAGGTGGTAAACATGACTGCGTTGGTGGGAGCACGTACGCACTGTCTGTAGCCTTGCTGTACTATATCGTGGTTAACAAACAACCATAATGAACAAGTTTATTCTAATAAACACTTCAAATTGTTGCTTCCTGTAAAACCTTTACTGTATACAAATAACAAGTGACTGTTTACTAAATTCAAACACGTGTCCTTTATCCGTTGCCTTCCTCTTTGTCGAAAATGAAAGACATAAATACCACTCCTCATTAAAGAGCACAAGACAATTATACCTTTTCTTGTGGTACTTCAGATACAGATCCTGCAATAGGTACATGTGTTTAACTTCAAGATATCCGAAGGATATTTATAATTAAGAGCGGTTCTCCTGTTTCAAAACAACGGCGCAACAATACAAGAAAGAAAATTGCTAACCTGAAAATTTACTTACGATTTCCAAAATTTTTTAATAATAATGATATAATTTATAGTTTAAAGAATACTAGTAGCTATGCGTACCCTAACAATAGGTTCTAAAACATGGTGCAAATAGAAATTGGTGTGAATTTGTGACACAGAGGTGATAAACATAATGTTTTCCATTTGTCATACGATGGGGTCATAATGGACATTTTTTACAGTATATTTGTTTAATAAAACACTATGTACCTATTATGAATTTAAATTACCTTCACCTACCTGCCTATTATGATGTTTAACAACATCTTACCAATATATGTATTATTGTTTCAATAGCCGTACAGAAAGAAAGCCGTATATAAAGACTTATGGTAAGAGACTTTATATATTGAAACGAAGGATCTGCATCGATTTCGATCCAAATATCTATTTTATCCATCTCATGATTGTACTAGATTTTAGCTAAAACAAGCGTGTTATCTTTTGTGGTTCCAGTTTCATGCTATCATCACAGAATGGTCGAAGTGGAATAAAATACTTACTTATGTATGGTACATATTTATACTTAACTAGCGACCCGTCCCAGCTTCGCACGGATGCATTGCTTATACATCATATTAGAAACCTCAAAAATTTACAGTGTTTCTCTAACATATTATGCATGTATAGTGTATAAAAACCTTCCTCTTGAATCATACTATCTATTAAAAAAACACATTAAAATAAAACTACGTTAAAAAAAACCGACTTCCAAAAATACTAAAAAGCAAAAAATAACTAACGCAATTTATAACACTTTCCTCTACTTAACTACTGACTACTTATTCTCTCCGCTTACTGCTTGGTTTGAAGTTGGTGCCAAGCCACAGCATAATTAGCAAACCTACAGTAAACAATATACAAAAGATCTTTGTTAAGATTCTCCATGATTTAATAAGGTCATCAAAAACTTTGGCACCGTTTGCATTTAAAATTCTAAATTTTAGACGCATGCTCTTGGTTTGTGAATTATTAATATAGAAAAAAACGGTCCTTTGCAGGACCACTATAGTTGTAGAATGTAAATAAATTACATTTATTTCATCGTCGTTTTCATTTGTTTCTCATTGTAATTTATCGTTATTTCGGCTTGGCACCGACTTCAAAACAAGCAGCAAGCGGAAAGAATAAGTAGTCAGTAGTTAAGTAGAGGAAAGTGTTATAAATTGCGTTAGTTATTTTTTGCTTTTTAGTATTTTTGGAAGTCGGTTTTTTTTAACGTAGTTTTATTTTTATTTTTTGCTTTTTAGTGATTTAAGTATGGGTAGGTAGGCTCATTATTTATTTAACAATCACAGAACACTATCAAACCTAAACGTTAATGAGATTAACCTTCAAGGTCAACCTAATAGCCTCAAGGAATACTATTCTCTATCCATATGTACGTATAATTTTGAAAGAATTTTCTCTGAACTCCTATCCTTTGAGGAGTTGTACCTTCCATCATCAGCTCATCCATAGGAAATCATCATCAAACGCAAATAATTGAACAAACTGTATGATATTGACTGAAACGTGACAGTTATATGCTTGTAATTTGAGTGTTCTTCTCGATTTCCTTGGGATCCCATCATCATATGCTTACTAGATGACCAGGGTACCAACTTAAAGGAACAACTTTAACGAACAAAAAAGAATTACGCAAATCGGATTAGAAATGTTAAAGTTATCGACATACTAATATACAAAGTATCGTCAAAATGACATCGTCCAAATAACAATAATGCTTATAAAATAAAAACTACTAAACCAAACTGAAAGAAATTTTTATGGGACCATCTGGCAGCTATTTCGCGTCGAACAAAAAAATAATCACGCGAATCGGTCCATTAACCGCGACGTAATCGATGTACATACATAGAATAAAAAAAAAAAAAAAAAAAACATACCGGCCGAATTGAGAACCTCCTCCTTCTTTTTGGGAAGTCGGTTAAAAATCCGTTGCGTAGTTTTAAAGTTTGACATAGAGACAGACAGCGGAATGCGACTTTGTTTTATAATACAATAGCTTCTGCCCGCGACTCCGTCCGCGTGGAATAGTTACTTTGGGCTAACGCTAACTTTCAACCCGCGACTTCATTTAGGTACGTAGAAGGATGGTCTCGCAGAGCTGACTGATAACTGCACGCCGGCCCCGCACGTAAAGGCGCGCGCAGTACTTGATCATTTTTTTGCTGTGATGTTATTTTAAATTTGCGATATCTCCGAAGATATTCATTGAAATCGAATGATGTAAATGGCAATTTTGTTTTAAATGAAATACTTGTGATGAATAAAGTATTAATTTGGATAAGGATTAATATCATCTGTATAAAAACACCTTTACAAATAATGCTTAGTTTTAGAACAAATTTGGTTAGCATAAAAATGGTTATAGTGAGCCAACCTTAACAGATAGACATATGCTGTCGCGGACTTTTTTTTAGAACTTTTGATGGGGAACAATGCTGTCATACATCATTTTAGGGAAACTTTAACCGTTTATGCAGCGTACGCAGCGGAAGCTCTCAAAAGGAAATAGAAACTCCCGATTTTAAAACATTCTTCATTGGTGCTCCGCTCCTATTGGTCATAGCGTGATGATATATAGCCTATAGCCTTCCTCGATAAATGGACTATCTAATGGCGAAAGAATTTTTCAAATCGAACCAGTACTTTCTGAGATTAGCGCGTTCAAGCAAACAAACAAACAAACAAACTCTACTCCTTTATAATATTATATTATATTATTATAAGTATAGATTGTAGATGAGCCCTAATTTGTAGCATAGAAGTCTAAAGCTTAGAATTTCAAGGTATCGTAACCCAAGTGACAAAATGCGGTCAAAGTGAATATAAGGCATGACATATAATTTAATAAATGTCCTTGCTTCATGCCGTAAGTAAACAAAACATATATTCCCAGACTAAATTTAGTCAATACTTTCTCGGGCATTTTGGCATCGATAATCGAAAACAACATTGGTTGTAATCACCAAAAGCGAATTATTCTGCACAACGTATGAACAATTCAGTACGAAAACGATTAGGTATATTTTGGTACTCACTTTGCTGTTAAATATAAATTTTAAAAGAATTAGTTAAGTCAAAATGTGTTTTATGAAAATATTTTGAAGCAGCCTGGATTATATTTTGATCAACACTTCAAGAAAATGTTTGCGATATCTTCCGAGAGGTAAATATATTTTTTTCTGGGACAGATATATTATTACATTAAGTATTTAACCCACTATCAATGTTTATGTGGTGACGTCCGTATGTAGTTTAAACATATATCGCGCGATCGTATGACCCGCGACGTCGCAGTTCACATTTATATTTATATAGGGACATACAACTGATGGAACAAGTCACTAGAGATTGGCTTTGGACTTTCTATATATTTTATTTTCGTTATGTTACCCCATTTTAGACACGTTAGTATTTCCGAGATATATTCATACCCCATATTTAGACCCCATAAGTGTATTACGAACTTATCATAGAATGCTGTATTTTCCCATAAATCTGATTTCTGATTGAATACTAATTGAAGAATAAATAAAACGATCTATCAAACTCGAATTTTAGGAATATATCAATGGATACAAACTGATATTGTTTTGCCATAAGTCTCTATGTTGCACCGACATCCCAAGCTGACGCGGACGGTTTGGCTGGCTCGCACATTGTTGACAGAAATTGCGATAAAAGGTCATGTGTTGTACATAATGACTATAATAGAACAACAAACAACTATTTGTATCAAACTGTATCTTATCGGCATGTATATTTCCTCTTCCTCTAAGCTTAGATTAATCATAAAGCGAAGACACGAAATGTATCACTTGTTGGTAGTTCATAAGATTTATGTCCGCATTATGAGAACAATGATCCAATTTTCACATAGTAAAGCTTTAGTTCCCAGAATCAATACGATTTAACCATGGTATCGTGTTGTTGTCAAACAAATAAGATTCAACCTTTCTAATCGAACCACCATGTTTTTTACGGTATAATTCTCTTGGCAATCTATTTTTTTTTATTGAATTCAATTAAATGAACAGTCGAGTCAGACGTGTGAAGAGTGCCAGCAATCTAAACAATACTCAGATAGCGTGTTACAACTAATTGAAGGTGTTTGTCTCACTCACATTGCATCCATGCCACTGCACTGGCTTACGAAGTAACGAGTCACACTAGATCGTATGATTATCGAATGTCCAATTGCCATATATTTCATCATCTCGCCCACGGTGAGTTGTCCAAAAACAAGCACCAATTTCAATACTATAATTATATTAATACACTTTAACATCGTAAATTTTGTCTGCGAGACATGTTACCTTTAATCGACCACATGTTTCGATGTTCATTAGACTGGAAAGATTACATGAATATTAATTTTAATATTAATTTGCATAATAAAAACACCTGATACAATAAGATGGATATTATCATTTATATACACTAAAGTCACCCGAAGTAAATTACACGTTAAAAAAGGAATGTTGCATGTTACAGTTCAGGCGTTCAATGCTTTAGCGTGACTCATATCGTAAAATTCAATGTGGTCTTTGCAATAGATGGAGTTATTATGAAAACCGTGATTGTTCCTTGAAAATTACACGTTCTTTGTGGTATTAAAGAAATTGGCGTTATATTAAAAGCAGAAAATATCAAACGATTTATTATTTTTGTTGAAAGTTTTATCGCACGTGCACGAGATATTTGCAAATATTCGTAAGCAGTTACAAAAAAAAGTCACACGAAAGCCCAAATGTGACGTAACAACTGAAAAATATTTACCAGGAAACATACACAAGACAAATACTTCCCGAATAACAAAGATTCTCTCTCTTGAGTCGCAATAATGTGTGTAGCCCATTTAAAAAATGACAGATTGCGAAACATTCCTCATTATTTTACAGAATATTTTCATCTCTAAGAATACTTTGAAGCACTAAGGGAAAACAACATTATTTAAGTGCCACTCTCTAGGTACTTTTCGACACTAAAATTAAGACGAAATCAGGTAAAGACACAAATTACTCATCGATCACAGGGTGATGTTATGTAAACATTTGCAAATGGAGACAAGAGTCGTACACGCGGCGGCATACCTATAGATTCCGTGTGGATACCAAGTAGCCACGCTGGCGGAGTGCCAGCACCTTTCGCCAGGTCATTCTCTCAAGAAAGCTGCCTGGAATAACTGACGCAACGTCTAGCTAGCCTAGTGTATGTAATCGCAAGCTGAGTGGATCGTACCGAGAACTCGCCCTCGACTCGGACACGAGCCAGGGTGACTGAGCAAGTAGAAATATCTGTGATTATCACGCCAATGTGAATCGAAAAAATTCTGTGGATTATCATTTTTATGTTAACATTTTGAGTCACGCTCCAGTAGGCGATTTAGTCAAATTCTGAGATCATGACTATCATATGCCAGATAACCTGAGTCATGTCACTCAATCTTGATGATAAGAGGATTGACATGAGGTTTGTTTGAACTCCATCTCCACTGAACTAGAAGTTGTTCTATATAATTCTAGAAGTATAATGAGTAAGGTCAGATAATAGGTAACATAACAATATTTATCGTATAGCTAGAACTAGTCACGTGCGATAACAAATAATATTTTGTTATGTGTAGTGAATAAATCCGTCTGGTCTAGGTGTATTGTTTATCAATTTGTCATTAATTAAAATAACTAATCAACCACAGCGGCTACTACGCAGTAACCAAAGGAAAAAATAACTTTAATGGCGTTATTTTTAAGCAGACTATTATTATAGTACATATTTAAATGAGAAATAGTATAAATTAATAAAATTGCGCCGTTTGTGCTATTATCAAAAGGAACGTAGGCTCATAATAAACAACTTGTACTCATATATACTCTACAACTATTTGTCATGACAATTGCAAAAAATACATGAACATTTTTAAACTGAACATCTTATTCGTATGCTCATCATGAAATGGATCCGCATATCCAATTCAAAATGGCTTCAAATCTCCATTATAGCATCATGGTATTCATGTACCTACAACATATCCATCGCAGCATAGACTATTCTGTGTAAAGTGTATAAGGTATATTTAGCCATGCCGTTTCAAATCCATCCGCTGCGCAGTTCGTTATTTTGGTTTGTAAAACAGCTGACACATGGCAACTAAGATCACGCCGCGCCACATGGCCTGACATCTACGATTTTTTACTCCTCTAAGTTTTATTATCATTGAAATTTTATGTTCTAATGCCGTATATTGTACCTTGACCGAACCAAATCAATGTGCGTATGGGAGTAAAAATATCCTTACTGATATAGCAGCGTATGACCTCGAAGTTTCGAGAGCATGCTACATTGTAATGTAACCTTGAGATGGGTAGGATCCATCTACAAGTATATCTGGCAGAGAACCATTAAAAATATTTTCAGAAGTGAAAAAAAAAGTATAATTTCTGTTAACCACAAACCGGCATAGCAACATGCCGTCATTTGACCTAAAAGTCGCCTGTCATCATGTATCGTATCAAAACGTGTTTCAATATTTGCATTAGCTTTTGATTTACATGTCAATGATACTGTATTTTCATTACAATTAAAAACTAACAATTGTCTTTTGTTCTTCTTCTTCTTCTTCTTTATTTAATTGGCGACTGTAGCCAGTAGCACAATTTTGTCTTTTGTTTATGAGTCACAGTTGGAAATGACAGCTGTTAGGTACGAATAGCGTACAGTCCCTAGTTTAAAAAGTATTGCCAGTCTGTATTGGCAATGGCAACCTTTTGTTCAGTCAACATCCATCGAAAATGCTTAATCGTGCATGACCGGTACAAAGCTGACGTGGACCTGACATTGTTGGTGCACATATACCGTTTGTAATAAATCGCATTAGTTAGGCGCAGATTTGATAAAAGAAATCACCAATCAGCGCTGTACACCTATTAAGTATTTATGGAACTCAATTCCCTCGTGATTTGAATAAGATCTACAAATTACAATGGAAAATATGAAGTTAGTTTTTCACTCTGGTGTTGTGAGATGAAACAGTGCCAAAATAAAATGGTAATCAAAGTATTAAGACTCACTTAACCGGTGGACTGTCTCTTTAAGGTGGATTTAAGCAAAGTAACATTAAAATAAAGTATTTAATTCAAAAATATCATTACAAACATTGGCGATATGAGATCCGATAATATGAAACATTTATGGACATGTACTAGAATTACAAATTCCAGTAAAGACTGGTATTGTACTAGATTTTGTCGTGTAGGTAAATGTTGATATATAAAACATAAGTCCACGATTAGACACGAATTTCGTGACCACGCATAATGTAAATGGATTAGTAACAAATCTTGTTACAACTGTTGCGTAGAAGTCCGTAAAACACTGTTATACAAGTTACAAACAAATTGCCGGTCAACGGCGTGCGAATCACATTATGTGAGGTTCCGTAGTTAATATACATGAGGAACTTATAATTTGGCTGATTGTAGTAAATTGTACTATAAACATTTTAGTAGAAGAATATGTTATATGGAAATCCCAACGTTTCAAGTTTTTAAAAGACACCGACCGATCCTATATATTCTAAATGTAAAATGGCTATAAGACCATACACAGAGATCGACAGATAGACATGACGAGAATAATATTCAGCTTCCGGAACCCTAAAGAGGTACTAATACTATTAGAGGTTGCTAACATGTAATTAGTACTCGAAGACATTACAGAGTTCATGCCTTACGTTGGATCGACGCCAGAGGGTTCATTTGCCGTTAACATATCCTCAAACTTTCACAGTCCACCGCTCATCCAGAACCCATATCGAAAATATGCTTATTGCTTTCCAACACGTACCTACTAATTACTGGACCAAATCAAGCTACTGAAGCCATAATCTTTTCGCTCTACAATGTACATAAGCTGCTTATTATATAGACTCTTATCAAGCACAATATAATATTTCAAGTAATAACATTAATTGTATCGTGGACTGGCTGCAAGCTCGTTATCTAACTACATCTAGCGCCTTCCTGCGGCCGGTCGGACCAGTGGTACCGGTAGTCAGTCCGGCTTCAAATGGATCACGTCTATAATTTCCGTAGAGTTACATAGTTTGGTACACAGCACGTCGGCCGGCGCGGCGGTATCATTACTTACACATTTGCATAGCCGGCTCAACCTTGGGCGGTCCCGAGCCTGCCCGACCGACTATCAATTACGAGACGTGACCACGTATCAGAAAACGTAAAGAAGGGAAGTTATATTTACGTCATGTATATTCCGTACCAAGAATATCTGCGTCATTGTGCGCTATTATAGCTATAACAAACCTCGGCCATTATGGTTATAAATATCTTTCTCTCTCCAGCGAGAATCCCTTTGAAATATAAGTTACGACGAAAGGACACAAAACGTTTCAACGCACCGTCTTTCTTCGTAATTTAACATGAAACATAAACAGGACGTACTCCATATCCTCAAAATTACGTAACGTAGATATTAATAATAAACAGAAGAACAATATATCATCGAATATTGAATTTTAAGGAACTTCCGTTCATTATTATATTAATGGCCGCATGATGTAGGCTGTTTGCAGAATATTAATCAAATGCTAATGAGATCGCAATTATTCTAAAGTAAAAACACAGCATCGTGGAATTCATCCTTTCACTACAACTTCAGCCGCACGTATGTAATATAGCTCCCAGGTAAGGAATCAGAGAATGAAGTAAGGCATGTCTGTCCAGCAAAGCTCTGTGGAATGATCTTGCTTCGCATTCACGTTCATCTAAGCGCCTGTAATGACTTCTCGTGATCGTGATACTATGTACAAACAAGGTACGTATAATTTACTTAGTGCAAATATTTTAGGAGTGTCTTGCTACCAAAGAAGTAATCTTAGTCATTGTATCTTTTAGCAACCAGATAGTACACATTCCGGGAATTATTTTGTACTATTGACCTCGCCTAGATTAAAGCAATCATTTATTAGGCTATAGAATGGCCACTCAACGAAAATTGGTTCTTTGGCAAAACGGAAAAGTTTCACGGATCATGCAAGCTTCAATCAAAGTGAATAACGTCCTTTTAACCTCGCTAAATCGGTCATAAGCATACAAACAATATTTACGGCTGACCTTTCTTGTACATCATTAAACTCGACGCCAAAACCAATGCACAAGTCACGAGATAGCCCAATGTAATGACTTTATTATGTAGTCTGTAGCGTTCCAAACACTCTACATGTTTATCGTTGTTACACAAGACTCCATCGGAAGGTGTTGTTGCATGTTCGAAGTAGCTGTCACAGCGATGAGTGATTTCAAAAATCAACTTAGCATAAGGGGAAAGTCGCAAATGCCATTGTAACAAAGCATAATAATTGTTTGTGCGTGCGATTTCATACGTCAGTGGGTCATACCTTCCGTTACGGGCTGGAGCACAGACAAAGGGCGAGTGGGAGGGACACCTGTCCCACGATACCACGCAAATGAACATTGTATCTAACCTGATCAAACTGGATTTCTTAGATGCTCAGCTAATAAATATACTGTGAGCCAGATATGCCATTTTTTTTTTTTTTTTTTTTTCCGACAGGAAAATGCGTTACGCATACCCCCACACCTTGAAGGGACGGTGTGGGTGGTTATGTGGGACTCTCCTCTAACTGAGAGAGGCATACCCACTAAAAACCTGTCGGTGATCCTCTATGCTTTTTTTGCAGATGTCACGGGCGCACTAATGTGGCATAGGCTAACCCCCTTACGCGTGTCCCGCAGCCCCGCCACACGGCGCCGAGGCGTCAATGGAACCCCAGGGGTTTAGTGGGTAGGCACCGGCACCTTCTGTGCCGGTGAGTCTCCACATAACCCGGCGGCTCACCCCGGAGCTGCTGGGTATCCTATGAGGATTCCCCTGGGTAATCAAAAAAAAAAAAAAGGCATCTAACCCCAAAGGAATAGACTACTTCTTTGGAATTGGCAACCAGTTTGAATACAATCTAAGGTCTTTTTGCATTGAAGTTAGAGAGAGTTGCCAAAAGTGGTCACTTATCGGAAATTCACTTCATAACTTATTTACAAAAGTAAGAGTAATATTCTAATCGTACCTATATCATTATGGCAAAATGTACCTATAGTTATCGTTCTACCCTAATGAACGCGGTAAGCTCACTTTCTTGTTTATGGGGACTAATTATTTCCATGGCACCTTGCATATGGATGAGCAACGTCTACGTGCGTCTAGTCTTGACCGAGTTTTTACGACGTTTAGTTGAAGACTAAAAGTCAATACAATTGGTAATGTAGCCAGATAATGGACATTCTGGAATGTTCCGAGGGTGCATAGTGAAAAGGCCACGAGAGCCGTTACAATTTACACTAAATTACATGATTGGCTTGACAAGGCTTACAATATGTTCGGAAAGATTTGTGGTAATGTTGTAAATAGGGATGAAATCTATTGCAATATATTTTATTAACAGGAGCCTATTTCGACTACCTAGATAGGAGTGGATTCGTCACCGCTGTTACCCAGAATTGTTCCATTCGGTACAAGAGTTCCTTCACATTAGCGGAAAACATAAAACATCCAAAGTAATTCTAATGATGGGAGTAAATCTAGAAATAAAATGCAAATAGATAGTTGACGGGCAGCGTCAGGCTGGTGCTTTGACCGGCCGCGTGCGTCAGCGCTTTTCTCTTTGCACGGAAATAGCGCGATCTATGAATCTTTGGCAACCTATACCTTTGCAGGAGATACGCTCCTAATTCTGAATACACGTATCCGGGTGAAATGGTGCTATTTTCGTTATACCACATACATCATTCCGAAATTAAAAACGTGAAACCGAACGCCGCTGAATTGTTCTCGTCGTCGAAACAAAGAGACATACTGTGTTTTAATGACTAGGTACTAAACTGCGAACGAAAGCTACCAACCGTTTTATTTTAACGTGAATAAAATATAAATATAGGTAACTAGTTTTCGCCTCGCGGTTTCACCCGTATTCCCGAGGATGTTCAACTTAATAAAACTAAAATTAATAATATAAGTAGCAAGGCTATAATTACCTGGATCTATTAAAGATGAAAGACTTTTCTCAAGTATAGATGCTATGGTCTGAGGTAGTCGCGGAATAGAGATCATGCAATGCCGTACGTAGATTTTATCTGAAAAAAAAAAGTTTACCTTATAATTATATAGGTATTATAGTTGAATGACATTTAATTGTATACACATACATACAATAGATAAGAGACAGTTAGTCTAGCGTCATTGTTATAACTTGCAGATTTATTAGTGCCTAGTTTTTTAGAGTTTAACTGATTAATGATTTATTTTTTAAATAAGAAAGCATTGGAAACCCAAAATTGGGGACAATTGCTTTTAACCGACTTCAGAAAAAAAGAAGGGTCTCAATTCGACTAGAATATGATTCTTGCTTCGCAACATCTATGCCAAGTTGCTCTTTTGATATTGATTTATTTGACTTTATTTTTATGACCTAACGGGCCTCCCGCACGTAAATGGATTTGACGCAAATTTAAAATGAAATTGGGCAATGTTCCAACCAGCAGGAAACCACCCGAGCCGTAACTATCATAAAATATTAATCTGTAACATGCACATAAACTTGCATTATTCACCTTTTAATAATTCAAAGCATAGTATTGCCACCACGGACATATAAATCTAACTAGTTGTCACGAGCGTATGTATTGCGCGTGCCAAAGCAGCAAAATTGTCTCCTTTCGACGCCGTCACTTAGTCAGCGATCAACCGTTATTGCCTTCGGACGTTAAAGATAGAGTTACACTCATGGTTTTTATGCAAATTGAGTTACAGACGTAATCTAGTTGGATTATATTATGGGTCGTAGGGAAGTCGTATTCTATAGTTCATAAGGTATTTTTTTCATTGGGGTTGTCTTGGGGTGAATTCATAAATAAAGCTTATATCTACATAACTATGATTGCTTCTATTATTTTGCTAACACAGGGCGAATTATTGGTGTACCCATAATCATATAACTAGTGAGCACGTGTCACGTGCACTAGACACAATTATATTACACTCGCAAGGACCGCATAAAATAAAATTGTTCCGTCGACATATTATTATAGCCTTATAAATCAAAGGAAATGTGTTCTAGATTAAATGCGGAAATTAAAGCGAGTGTGAATCGCCTCGCCTCAATTGATCCAATTGAATTTAATGTATTTTTATCAGTGTACATTAATATCTTACGCATTTTAGTTTTCTTGTAAGAGCCGCGTGCTAAAACTGTAAACATTGCGAAAAATTGAGATGAAGCAGACTGCGCGCGCGCGACCACGTAGATAAAAATCGAAATAGATTTGGCTAGGCGCCGCGTGCGCCGGTGCTCTAAACAATGCTGGAAACTAGGTCGACAATCTGTTTACAGTGTCAAAAACTCGAACAATCTACATGCAGTCCCCGACTCTACTCCTAGTTGCCTCTAGGTACTACAGCATTGAAAGGATTTTGTGTTTCTAATAAAAAAATAACAACGATCATACATTACATTAATTAGAACGCCACTTCGGAAATCATCTTCAAATGAGGTTACCTATTTCGAAACCATCTGCCACAAATGATAGATGATGCGAAACAAACGAGTGATTTTAAAAGCTCCGAAAATTATTATCTAAAATAATGAGTATATTGGTAATAGTAAAATTTATTCGGTGTCGATTGTCGAATAACAAATAGCACGTTTAATAAAGAATTGAAATAATTCTCATCGTTCACGGAAAACTTACAATTCGTTTACTTTTGTCAGGAAACAACAAGTGTCCTTGTCGACAATCTTCCGCATTAAATCGTCCACGAGAAAGTATCGGGTAGGTTATCATTTGGTTGGAAAAAAATTTTAAAAGGCAATTAACTTTGGATACGTCGGACAGAAAACATTTATGATGCTACGTTTCCGCATGACCCGTATGAGTGATGGGTCAACATACTTACAAGATACATCGTTCAATAAAAAAAATATATTTACGTTAGTGATGTATCAACCTTTTCTATCTTCTGATTATCTTAAACTGCATTCATCCTACTAATAGTAATAATGCGAACGTTGGTAAGGATGGATATGAATAGGACGACTGAGGGGATCGGGATATAATTTGGAGTATATTCTGGAGATATAGGGGTGCTTTTTATCATGGGAAAATTTAAGTTTTCCGCGATCTCTGGTCAAGTTGGCACATACGCAGCAAAGAGCTTCGCTTTGTTGGACTCTCTATCTAACACACTATACCCCTGGGTGTTCCTCAGACGCCTTGACGAATTTTAAGTTATTGAGATGATAATCCAGGTACTTTTAAGCAGGATGTCGTACATAACACTTGTGAACATAGCACCAAGTGGGAGTTGTACATGACGGTCACATAAAATACACACCGGAAGGTAGCATGGTGACAATTCCAGCTCAATGCCAGCACTGACCAGACCAGACCTACATTATAATAATTATTGACTTTACATATCCTATAATTAGTATACATGAGAAAGTTTGTTTGTTACTCTTTCACAGCTGAAGGGATCTGGATGAAATTTGGCACGTTAGATTACTTTATTGATAACTTTAGTGGATAACACTTAAATTTCTTATCTGAGGAAAATTATAGATCCTCGAACGTGGATGAAACCGCGGGGACTCACTAGTTATTTTATATGTCCAATGGTGAATGAATGAATGTGTTAGAATAATTGAAAGATGAGACAAAGGTTGGAGATTATTTGGGTTGGTTGCTTTTGGGGTTTTGATAACATAAAATACTTTTTGACACAATAAATTTTCTATCATCATCTCATCAGGATTATAAAGGTTTTCTTGTAGACAAAATCCACGATGAGTTCATTACGCCACGCTCATGATTCACTAAGACCACGTGGACGAATACTCTAGAAACATCGAGTTTTTCGCCCACATTTGACACTTCCTCAATTTAAAATGTCTACCCAAACACTTCGACATGTCGTCGCATAAGCTCTTTATAATAATATTTGCCACTTCGCTAAAGTGTTCAATCCGCAATATTGATTTAACCTTGAGCATCTGTATGTAGGCAAGAGTGGTGGGGTGTCGGGTCGCGATTTATTTTCTGCTCACTATTATAATTTATAAGCCACGCATGCTACAGACACAAGTAGAATTGCCAGAATATTTTTTCCGTACCTAAGGATTTGTTGCAAGCCATGTTGAATACCGGGAGAATGCTTCGCTTGGCACCTTAATACTATTCATGAGACTTTAAATACGGGCTCTATACCCACCTAGTTGGAATTCTTCTCGGTTTTTATGAGTTGATATTTAGTTTTTGGATGTTTGACCCCCACGCAATCTACCTCACGTGGCGCCGGTAGCCGGTTTAGATTTAAAATTCAAATTAATCTGTCTTGTCTAGCACACATATAAAGTAATTAAGATACTTCAAGCAGTAAGTATTCAACAGGTTCATGCTTTATTGGTAAGAAACGGACAAGAGATTGTCAATCTGTATAATATTGTCCAACCTGGAGGTTGTCTGTAGTAATAAACATTGCACAGACTAAATAGTGACATTGGTGTACCTACCAACTAATTATATTACTAATTGACTCACAAAAAAACATGACCACATTAATGAGATCAAATAGATCTAACAGTATGAACAGGAACAGTAGGTATCTCAACGTACCTACATATTCTACTACTATATACCTACTGTCTACCTACTGTGTATCCAGTTGTTATTCAATTCACAAGAAACGCAGTAGAAAAAAATACCCAAACAACATAATAAATTTAGCATAAATAAGTAGTTATTATAATTACGAAAGGTATGAAGCAATCGGCGTCGCGCATAAATTTAATAGACAAAGCTTGAGGCGTGCCGGAAACCAACGGGTCCATCCACGCCACTGAATTAATTGAGCTCTAAATACGTTATTTCTGTAACATACGTTTTATTCGAGACGTGATAAACTAGTTTCTCGTCCATTTGGCTCGCATTATTCGCAAATCGCTGGCTATTGCGTCTCAATTCCATTCATTTTATGAAAATAAATCGCCCTACCGTCCGTTTGTTAGTGTGTTTGGGGCTTAACCCAGCAACTATCAGCCGTAGGTTACTTAATTCATGACTACTATGTAAATACATGGGTATGTTTATTTTTTGCCGACTTTTTTTGTTATCTCACGTGCACAACACCTTTACATAAGTAATTGAATAGGTATTCAATATAAACACGCCAAGCAACAAGACCATGAATGAAAATATGCGAGTAAACATAATTATTGCAATGAACTAATGGCAAAATTGAACCATTCTGCGAGACTAAAAAAAATTTGAATTTTCTAAACCAGACCAGTTGTAAAGTAAGAATTTATAGAGCACACACAGTAATAGTCATCACATAAACATGCCAATAACTCCTGACTACATGAACACTGTCACATATCCAAGCCCCGAGGTTTTGGGTCAAGGATTCAGGTACATTTAGAATAATCTGGGTACTAAGACGATGGTTGATGATGAAAATGTTACACATACAAAATTGGTAGTAGACATAAACGTAGAAGACATCAAATTTCAAACGTAACATTGTAGAAGATTTTCGCAACATATATTTCATTTATCCTAGATACAAGGAATAATAAAATTCTTGATTCAGACAAATTTATAGTTTACTAGTGGCTCCCCGCGGCTTCGCCCGCGTTCCCGGGGATCTTCAATTTTCCCGGGATAAAAAGTAGCCTATGTGTTATTCCAGAACATATTCTAGCTCTGTGCCAAATTTCAAGCAGATCCCTTCAGCCGTTGGAGCGTGAAAGAGTAACAAACATCCATACATACAAACTTTCGTATTTATAACTAGTGGCTCCCCGCGGTTTCACCCGCGTTCCCGGGATAAAAAGTAGCCTATGTGTTATTCCAGAACATATTCTAGCTCTGTGCCAAATTTCAAGCAGATCCCTTCAGCCGTTGGAGCGTGAAAGAGTAACAAACATCCATACATACAAACTTTCGCATTTATAATATTAGTAGGATATTAGTAGGATTTATGCAATAGTTTATAATAACATACAGACATAGTTAATAACATACCTATGTCAGATAACATTTATCCCCGAGATTAAATACTATCAAGGTATTTTATTCATTGCTAGAACATGGGTTGGGAAAGTACCCACCTATCGTGGGTTTCTTGACCTGTGACGCCAGGTCAAAGCGTCAACGTCTTGTAAAGCATGCAATAGCATCACATTTTACAAACAAAATTACCCTAAATAATACAAATACGAAGGATCTAATAAAAATGTATGAACCCCATGAAATAAATTTGGTATAAGACCAAAAACCTTTTAAACATTTAGGGTATGGGTGTTACAAACACAACAGCACAAACCGTTATAAATTTCATTCAAAATATTTCACAACAAATGATAAGGTATTCTCAAAATTGTAGATCTATTAATAAATAAACCTGGTTGAAAAAAAAAATAATTGTAATTATATTCTTCAAGGAATACATCAATTCCGATCACTCCTTAATAAGACAGAAATGTGCAACATAAAGGTACTTGTGAAATACATAAAAGGAAATTTTTAAAAAGAGGCTTGACAACAACACTCAAATTCGCAGATACATCGACAAATATTAAAATTGAAATAACAGAGTAGGTCAATGCCACAATGGACTATCGATTTCGGATGCGGATTGTAAAGCCTGAATCCACTTGTACTACTTATATGCCCCTGATAAAAGATAATATGTATAGTTATTTGGCATGCCTATTACGAAGGTTTCTTTAGATGTTTTCAGAATGTCAAATGTACCTATAGATCACATTTCCATGGGCACTATTGATCGGTTCTTTATAAAATAATTTAATAAAGAATTAAATGCAAACATGACATTTATGGCAAAATTAATTGGTCAGTATGTACAGCTGAAATCAGCTGAACAGGTAATTCAGATTTTAAAAGGAAAATAAATTCAATTCAGGACAAGGTTGGATGAAACCCGATAAATGTAGGTGTCAAAAAGAACAAAACGATATCGCTATAAACAAACAATTAAGAGGTCATTTATCAGCATTCTACAAAAAACAGTCAATGATTCCCATAATAATAATAATTCCAATTTAACCAAGAACAATATACCTAATTGATATTAAGAATTGGTGCAATTTGATGAAAACATTGCATCAGATATTGCACAATGCCAAGTCAGGTCGGGTTATATTCAATACAAATACTTATCTCATAATTATATTAGGTAAAATACACTTTAAAATCTGAAATAAATGCAATGTGACAGCTTCATATTTAATTTGGCTTCGTGCTTTAGTAATCAAACCGAACACAACCTAGACAGATAGATACCTAGATATTAAAAAATCATCATCTACTTTGATTCCAAAAGCATTCAATTGTATACTATCAATTATTCGAGGAAAAAACAATGCTTCAACAATTAATTCAGATGTCAGAGCGAAGAGCAGTTCGCTGCACGATACATCTCTGTTTGCATGTCACAGAGTCTGTTTGAATTTTAAATTAAGGGAATAGGTCACTGCCCCAGTTTCAAAGGCCACAGTTATACTTGGTCACGAAGGTAAACGTACTGGTATACAATAAATCGTACCTAGGTAATGCCTATTTAGTACTCTGCCTACAGTAGAATTAATTCATTTAGCACGTTAACGTTGAGTAAACAATCAATTGTTATGGCATGCCCGTGCTGAAAGCATTTAAATGATTTTGTCCTTAGTCATCGGTTTCGTCCTTGCAGAAATCGGATTTAACCAGTTTTTCATTTGGTGATGATATTGTTTTAACCCCCTTAGCAACTGAAATTGCACAGGTGTTTGACACTTGCCGAAACCTATTGTATTTCTCCCCAACACATGACATTCTGAATGAGTGTGAAGGTATATTTGTAATCTACATTTTTATCGTAATGAATCATAGTTTTTAAAAGCCTTGCGTGCATTTAAATATTATCATTAATCTTTCGTACTATTCGATTGTTTTGAAGTGCTATTCTAATTAGAGCATTTCAATGATAAACTGTACCAAGAAAATTACAAGATTCATGCAAAGCTTGCCTCGCTACAATTGCATTCAAACACTGGAACTGTGCAAATCGACCGCTATGCGTCCAATCATGGAGCTATATCTAATCACTTATGTTTAGCAACCATGACATCACTATTGACTGGCCGTGTTTAAACGATATTAATTACCGTCAGTCTGATGTTTAACATTACCGAGATAGGTATTCACACGTCGCTGTTGAGCAGGTACATTCAATAATATTGATTTTGAGCCATAACAACGGTGGCGCCAGGATATTTTTCATTACCAAGTATGACTCCATCGAAAAATAAATATTTTACAAGGATACCGTCTCGCCACGCCGGGGAAAACAAAATAATTACAACAATAATTCATGTTAATAGCAACCATAACATAACAACAGAGATAAAGTATTAGGGGGCAAGTGTGGATACAAGTTTTTATGGAGACAAATAGACAATTCTAATAAATAGGATGTAGCTATTAAAACAGAAATAACAAGTCAGGAGTCAAATAAGATTGATAGACAATGATAAAATTACCATAACGCCCACTTATACCAGAGATCAAAGCAAACATGTAAATAATTGTTCGACAGTTAAGGCGCAATTAGCAAAATATTATTGCCATGTTGGTACGTATGGAGCATTATATAAGCCTTTATGGGCATATAAACAAGTGAGTCGTGCGGGTCGCGAACGAGTTCAGGGTCCTGCAGACAAGCTGGCGCGCCATCCGCTGGTTGAAGGTGAAAGGAGGGCACTGCACCGTTCCAAAGAACTATACCACCTTCTAACACCCATACCATACCACACAATACGGACTTGACACATTGTAACTAATCATTAATGAGTTTTAATAGCCATTCGAAACTGTAATTGAAAAGCACAACTCGCTTGTAATGAGACACGTAATATGAGAATGGACAATGAACCTAAATAATGAAACGGTGATGTTGATTTATTTTATGAGGAACTTATCGAGCACTATCGAGGGGTTACGTTCGACCACATTTATAGCATCATCTTAATTTCACGAAGAAGTTAAAAGAAGTAGAAATAAGAAGTATGTATAGGTAACTGGTGAACAAAAAAAAACAACGCATTTTCACACCTTCGCTACAAAAATATAAGAATTATATAGGCTTTGTCTGCCTAAAGCTTAAGTACTAAGTTAGAGTTAAAACCCCTATCAGTCGAATCAGTATCTCCGTTTATATCATAAAATGTTTCATTCTGTCGGTTTATGCAGTTAGTTGTCTCCAAAAGTAATTTGATAGAGGCATTTATTTATAACAACATTAATATCATAAATGTTAGGTACTTCACGTTTGTCAACTTTGATAGTAATTTTCTGCGGAGAATATTGAGTGGAAACCAATACAAGTACATATTTAAATCATGCAGAGCCGCTAGGTACTCTACTTTCTTGTTATACATTGAGATTGTAACGGTGAACTAGTATTCAGAGATACATAATGCATAAAGGTCGGCCCTAAGGCTAAGTTAGATCCCTAAATAGATAGAAAAGAACACAGTTGCCAGAACATTTTTTTTAGTTTTACATTTACGCATCAAATATTACTAGGAACTGGTTTCTGGAAAAGCAAAGACGTCACTGTGAAAATTCAAACGGTTCAGGGAAGTCAGAATGTTTGCCAATATTTATTTTTACAATACTACTTACTATCGGGTTCGGAGTCACATTTTGTAGTCGCGGAAGCAGAAAATCTAAACTTTTAGTTTTAAATACACGTGACAATAATTCGCGTTTGAATATTGGCAATCGTCTTGTTGCTACTTCAAAAAAATTACTTTTAGATATTTAAGTAGTCCCTGCATTTCTCATTTGCTTTACTAACACTATGATTATTTGCTGTAGCAACACTATATTATGTTCTACACTTGTAGGTACAGAGTTGGTAGGCTGACTGTACTTTTGAATAATAAATCTTAAATGTAATAGAATATCGAACATAATAAAAACGAGAATGTGACATTGGAACGTGAGGTGAACCGATAGCTAGAAATAAATATGACAATGTAAGTATGAAAGAATCTGTCAATGTCGAACCGTGTATTTTTGGACCTTTCTTCATATCCATCAACATCATCAAATTAAGTGTTTTTTAATGGCAGACAATTCATTCTTGTTTTAGAAGGCATTGAGTGCCCTGAGACCGTGAATTTATCAGAAACTTATGAGGTTTCACTTGATTATAACACAACTAAACACTCGATCAATAATAACAACTACGTCTATAATTCAAGTTACAAAACCACATCAACATAATATTAACTCAATAATTTACATTATTAAATTAATATGAAGCCATCAATATGAATTGGCACTTCAAGTAGAGGCTATAGGTACGGCTTCTGCTAAGCCGATTTATACTCAAATCGATCATGATAAAGCAATGATTAGAATATAACACAATAATCATACGAGAATAGATTGCAATAACAAAATATCTTTGTTCACAAGAAGGTACATAAGAACAATGTAATGTTTTCAATATTTTCAATAATCGCTCAAAATGTTATTTATCAGATTAGATAAATGCAGAAGGCCTTAATAAAGAACAGCGCACTCAGAGCGGAACATACGCGTAAGCATACAAACGTACGTCGGGGACTTTATTTATTAATGGCGAATTGAAACAAGCCAATTCCTTGCCAAATTGTATTCGACTTCCTGAATGAACTTTAAAGCAATTCTAGCAATACGTACTTGTATACTGACGGAACTGACTGAAATCCACGTGTGTATACATGTGAATCTATACTCAGCACTTGAGGAGAAAAAGGGTTAACATAATAAAAATATCCTATTTCAGCCAGGTTTCGAAGCCAATTGGATAATTATCTGCTGTACTAATTACGCTGTAAGTTTGGATGTAACGGGTAATCTCCAAATTCTTATCCTATCAAAAAATCATGTATTGATGAAAAGCTACACTATTCCTGATATATAAATGCTGTTTCCATACTAAGAAATAAATTATCTAGCGAACACGAGAAGTAACATCGGAACTTACTGAACGTAATTTAAAAAGACAAATCAACCTGTAACTCGACTATTACATACTTTTTGAAATTGGACTTGCAGTATTATACTGGTTTCAAATCATCCCTATGATAAAAAAAGAAAGACGCGTTCTTAATTTAATATCGTCAGCCCTTATTTCCAGGTCCTCGGGCGCAGTCGCCGGTCGTCGCCGACGTCAGCCGGTGCGACAACCGACCGTGACCGCGTTGCGTTGCCAGTTGCCAGCAACCGGCCGTCCTCAGGGCACTAAACTGCACGAGTTGCGTAATAAACACACACAATGTACTATTACGCTAGTGATCGTGGAAAACTGTAGTTCTTCGAAATTTAAATTGATCCAAAGATATATTGCATTCGTAGTTTAGTTGAGTGTAAACATAAAACCTAGTATTAAAAAAATCCATATATTAGTTACTTCGCGAATTTAATAGCAAGGATTTTTAAATTAGCATCTCGGGTTTGATTCTTCAGGCGCATATAAGTTTAATAAATTAACCTTATGTTATGTTTCCATTATGTAAATATACCTACCTATACAAAAACATATAGTTCTCTGATTTATTTGAATGGTGCTGGCACCAACCTAGAAATCATAGACTCAGTTATTCCAATACCAATACCCACGCACTGCTATTAGATATCGTAAACTAACCACGGAATGATTTGGTCGTATTTGGAATATTAGATGTATATTATTATTTCGTTCAATTTTGAACCTTGAACGCTCTGTTTTATGATTGGAATTGATTAAGAGGCCGCTTTAAAATTTGTTAAAACACTTCACGTTTTTGACGCCTACAAACAAACACATTATAATGTGTTATTGTTATAAAGTACGTACTTACATACCAAAACAAGTCGTTTGGAGCAACTAGCCCAAGTTATTAAAGCTATATAGCTATATATCTGCCAACTCTAGGGTACTGTAGACTACTAAGAGATTTTTTTATGTTCTATGTGATAGCTTCAGACAGTAATTAAGCCCTTAATGTATCATCTAGAAATCCCATCAGTTATCACTGAAATGTATAATCATTTAGGTAGGTAGATAATATCTATAGCATACTTAAATATTGCTCCGGCCGTCGACAGATTATTGTCATAATAAAACGTAAATAGAATTCAATTAAGTAATAATGAGCTCTCGGAATATGTAATAACTTTACATTCACGAGAAAATATTATAATACTTATAATTAATTGTTACTAAGTATTTATTAACCCACCCAGTTATGTCATTTTATAACATAATTGTAAATAATGACGCAAATGAAGATATAATAAAATCACTGAATACATCATAAATATAGTTTGAAATGATGGAGATATTCCAAACGACTGCACCACGATGACGTGATGTAGATAAGATAGTTAGGTACCGGGTTCGCCCGCGTCCCCGGCGATTTTTATTACCCAGGATAAATAGTAGCCTATATACTATTTCAAAACATATTCTAACTCTGTGCCAAACTTTATCCGGATCACTTTAACCATTTTGACGTGATTGAGTAACAAATATGCAAATTAAATTATCCATCCAAACATAATATTAGTAGTTAGTACCTACCCGTGTTAACAGTTCTGATAAACAAACTACCTTTTAACCTCCTTCATAAAAGAAGAAGGGAACTTTGGGGTATTCGGAAGTTTCTTTGTTTGTAAAGAATATACTCCGAAACTACTGGACAGATTTGAATAATACTTTCACAAATGGAAAGGTACATTATCAGGGAGTAAACATAGGCTATATTTTATCCCTGTATTCCAACGGGAACTACGCGAACCGCGCGTCGGAAGTTCGTACAATATAAATGCCTTTCACGTTTATTGCTCTTTATATAAAGGGAACATTACTGTACGGTTAAAGAAATAGAGGCTTTGTTATGTCATTTATAGATTTCTATCAGCAGAAGCTTAGATGAGCGAGTAAAACCTTTTTCGGTATGGAGGAAAAATTGGAAATCACTTTTTTTCATTCATTAAAAATGGCGGCGACATTGACCTCATGAATTTCGAAGCACCCCCGACTGGATAAACATCTCATTGTTATGCAGTATTCGATATAAACGAAACTTATTAATATTTACTCTTACACTGAACTCTGATCGTACAAGATCGGCATATTATGTTAAAGCTCGCATCTAAATACATACTTAGGTACCTACCGTTTAGTATTAAAAGTTCAGTTTTCCTTATACGAAAGATTCTAAACAACCCAATTACTTTTAGCTTTTTGGATTTCTAGGACCTAAGCTATCGTTGCCAAAATATTTATAATGGTACTTTGGTGATTACTAGTAATATCAAATTTTACTCTTGCCTTCATAAAATTATTTTTAAGCTATTGCATAGCTTTTATCGCGGGCTCTGAGCGCGGCGACCGAATCAAGAAATTCCGTAACGAAAAAAACCTAACACATCGTCTAACGTCGTTTAAGTTCGGCAGACTTCGGCACGGTGTTTGTTTGCTATCTTCTTAACTCTTTGACGTTTTGAAAAAATGGCGTTTGACATTTATAAAAAACAAACCTCAATTTCCGTATTCGCGCGTAATTATTTTGTTTCTATTTCGTGGCAAGGGTACCACGTCATAAAGCCTAAGTATTCAAATACGTATGCACATCAGAATGCATATTATTAAAAAAAGGTTTTACGTGACAACGACTTTGAGTGGTAAAATAATTTTAATGTGAATATTCATTCGTATAGTAGGAAGAAGGATGAAATAATAGTAACAATTTAAAACCTAACGTGACGTGAGCGAAGTGTAACGCAGTTTCTTGAAGTGTCACCCGGCAAACCAATTTATAAGACGTTGTCACGTCAAAATATATGCTCAAGTATTTTTACAATGTACAAGGCGTCCTTTCTAACCTAACCTTTGTTTAAATCCAAATGTATCATTTATTTAGTACATGTAGCGGCCATTTGCATTTCTAAGCACGCGATGTTGGCGTATTGGTACAAATGTTTGTACGTTGGGCCAACATGGCAATGAAATTAGACCTTTTCTCTAAGATATATATGAGCTAGTACTTATATATTTTTAAGCTATTGCATAGCTTTTATCGCGGGCTCTGAGCGCGGCGACCGAATCAAGAAATTCCGTAACGAAAAAAACCTAACACCCCCCACTCCGACGGGCAAGGAGGTGTGGCTTGAAGGCCGTGCATCGTCTAACGTCGTTTCAGTTCGGCAGTCTTCGACAGTCGACACGGCGTTGTGTGCGATTAGACGTATTGTACGACTCTACGAAACTCGCACGAATCGAGACGAGCTGCTCCGAAATCGGACGAATACATAAGCTGCTTATGAGAAAGTATATAGGTGTATATGTATTTATGTACAACAGTGAATAGCTGTACTTGTAAAATTTGTGTATGAAGTGTTTTGAATATGAATGAACAAAGTGCATTTATTATTAAAATAAATAAATAAAATTATAATTGCATAAGTTGATACAAAATGCTATGCAATGCAATAGCTTTACCGCGGCAGTCCCCGAGTGCCTCACGTAATTTTTTTTTTTTATTACCAAAACCTACGCGGGGAGTTTCCAGTTCACACTTGGCTGGTTCATTTAATTTTAGGTTAATGTTGTTTGTCTCTCATTTCTCTAAATTTAAATAAAAAACATAATTCAACATAAATATTGTAATTATCTTAGTTGTTTTCACGATCGTAAGAACCGGTACTTATGGAAGATGCGTAGGGATTCAAAACGTTACAATAATGAGCTATCTCTGAAGATTAAAGTAAGCATTCACAAAGCCACTATTGCAGATGAGAACGAACTAAGGTGGGTCTATGTAGGAGAACTTGCTGGACTGGTTACTGGGTTATTGAATATGACAATGGAACGCGCCTCAATCCATATAAATTTAGCTGACGTGCGTAGGCCCCAGAAACTGTCCCAACTAGTAGATGAACAATACTTTACGTAGATATTATAAATGCGAATGTGAATTTGTTTGTTACGCTTACACTTAACCACTGAACCGATTTTAAAAAATATTTCATCAATGGAAAGCTACGTTAACAGGGAGTACCTAACAGTATATTGCCGGCTCTTCTCAGCAAAATAAACCTTCCGAACCGAGCATTAGAAATAGAAATATTTATTTGTATAAATTTGGGTAGGTACATGGGTGTTATACAATATGTTACATACAGTTCATTCCAAATTCTGCCTTTCCAAGCATATACATTTATTATTTTTTCATTTATTAGACTCGATAAGTGCCTCTAATATATATAGGCTATATTTTATCCCCGTATTCCTACGGGAACGAGAACTTTGCGGGTGAAACCGCGGGGCGGCAGCTAGACGATATAGGGACGTTATCTCCATTACATACTATCCAATAGCTTTAAAGCTGACATAGGATTGACGTACCAAGTGGAAGTAGTTTACATCACATCAGCGTAAACGTGACTTTGCTGAGACGATAGTAAACTTTTGTTAGGATTTAGTTTATCTCTCGGTTAATCATAAGGTCAAATGTATAGAAAAGTAAGTACACGCAAACTAAAAACAAAGTAACTACAGTGGCATAGGCCTACGTTGGAACACCAAAATAAAAATATTATAAATGTGAAAGTTAGTGAAGTTTTGCAACTTGCTAGCAGTTTACCTATGAGTAAAACTGTATGTATCACACTGGCAAGTAACGTTCAACTGGAGCGAAGGTCATGAGATCGCATTCGAAACCTATAATAAGCTTGAATTGTCGGTGCAAGGAAAACATTTGTAGGAAAACAAAGTGCACAAATACTCTGTTGTACTTATATTGAACTAGCACGCCCCGGCTTCGCGCGGTTAGCAAAAAATTTTAAGAGAGGTAGGGCGCAACGGACTCGTCCGTTCCGAATTTGGAGCAGCCCGACTGGGGTAGTACCTCCACCTTACAGAAGACCGCAGCCAAATAACACTACCTTGTAGTGTTGTGTTCCTGCGGTGAGTAAGGTAGCCAGAGCTCCATGAGGAGACGCTGTAGAGGCAGTAAGGGGGACCAGTGATGGAGTAGCGTCGTAGGGCTGTGCAGGAGTAGCGTGTGGGTGCGGCGGTTAGGGAGACCCAGTGAAACGGCTGTCCGCTGGCCGCCCGCAGGTTGTAGGGGTCCCGACCCCTGGGATTACTTAATCTCCGCCCTGGGAGGCTGACCCGCCGCCTCGCGCATAATCCGTGGCACAGTCTGTCGTGCCGGAGGAGGAGACCGGAGTGGACCCGACCGATTGTGCCACGGGGGGACTGGGGGCCCTTCCAGCCGCCGCCTCGGCAAACTGCCTACCTTTCTAGCCCTCCGACGAAAATGCATTACGCTTTGTCCTCTTTACTGCCTATACAGTAGCTCCTTTTTTAATCTCTAACTCTCAAATAATCATGGCCAGAAAAAAAAAAGGAAACCGACACTCAGCGGCCACCCCGTTGTCCACACTTACAGTGGACTTTTGTAACATTAGGGGCCTTCACGCTAACATCAATGCAGTCCACCAGCATCTAGAGACTGCACAGCCGACCCTACTTTTCCTCACGGAGACACAAATATCCTGTCCTGACGATACATCTTATTTGCACTACCCCGGGTACAAGTTGGAGCACAATTTTGTGCGCCGTGCCGGGGTATGTATGTTCGTCAGGGAGGATATTTGCTGTCGCCGTCTTCACGGCCTTGAAGACCGGGACCTGTCGGTATTGTGGGCGCGCGTAGATCACGGCGGCCACTCCAGAATTTACGCGTGCCTTTACAGGTCCCACAGCGGTGACCTGGACACATTTCATTTGTTTGAGCACCTGCAATCGACGACTGACAAAGTTCTTGAGCAGTTCCCCACTGCGGAGTTAGTGATACTTGGAGACTTCAACGCTCACCATGTTGAATGGCTTGGTTCTCGTTCCACTGACTGCGCGGGGAGAGCTGCTCATGACTTTGCCTTGGCCTATGGCTTCTCACAACTGGTTCTTTCTCCTACGAGAATACCAGACATTGAGAGCCATACCAGCTCCTTACTGGACCTTCTGTTGACTACGCGACCAGACGGTTATTCGGTCACAGTGGATGCGCCTCTCGGCTCATCAGACCACTGCCTCGTCCGGGCGCAAGTGCCTTGTGCACGGCTTACTCCGCCCCGACCGAGTGGCCGTCGTCGTGTGTGGCACTACAAGTCAGCAGACTGGGATGGATTGCGAGATTTCTTCGCATCGTACCCGTGGAGGCAGCTATGTTTCGCATCGGATGATCCTGACACCTGCGCAGCTGCCGTCGCTGAGGCAATACTGGCGGGAATGGAATGTTATATTCCCAACCCGCTAGTGGCTGCGGGGGTGAAAAAACGACCGTGGTTTAATCGGCCCTGCAAAGAGGCTAGACGTATCAAGCAAACCTTGTTTGAGGCTTGGACCACGGCCCGTTCTAATCAGGATCCGGATGTATCCAATGCGAGACGTAAACTCAACGCTGCCTCGAGGTTCAGTAAGCGAACAATTGCCAAGGCTAAGTTCGAGTTCATCAGCAGAATTGGCGAGAGGCTTTCGAGCCTACCCTCTGGGAGTCGCGCTTTCTGGTCTCTTGCCAAAGCTGCTGAAGGAAACTTTTGCCAGTCGTCCTTACCACCACTCCGTAAGCCGGATGGAAACTTGGTCCATAGTGCCAAAGAGAAGGCCGATCTTTTAGGCTCTCTCTTTGCCTCGAACTCGACTTTGGATGATGGAGGCGCTACACCACCATCCATCCAGCGGTGTGGCAGCTCTATGCCGGAGATCCGTATTACTCAGCGGAAAGTCCGGCAGGAGCTGCTTTCATTGGACGTCCATAAGTCGAGTGGACCAGACGGCATACCGGCAGTGGTTCTAAAGCAGTGTGCTCCTGAATTGTGTCCAGTATTAACGCGTCTTTTTGCGCTTTCCCGGCAAGGCAAGTCCCGTCTTCGTGGAAGACTGCCTATGTGCACCCAGTGCCCAAAAAGGGTGACAGATCAGACCCGTCGAATTACAGGCCTATCGCAATCACCTCCCTACTCTCCAAAGTGATGGAGCGAGTGATCAACTTGCAGCTCCTGGGATACCTAGAAGATCACGACTTATTAAGCGACCGACAATACGGGTTCCGTCACGGTCGTTCGACGGGTGATCTTCTAGCGTATCTCACGCACCGTTGGTCACTTGCCATCGAGAGTCAAGGTGAGGCATTGGCGGTGAGCCTAGATGTGGCGAAGGCGTTCGATCGGGTCTGGCACAGGGGTCTTCTCACGAAGTTGCCAGCATACGGGCTTCCCGAGGGATTGTGCCAATGGATTGCCAGCTTTTTGTCCAACAGATGCATAAGAGCCGTCGTTGACGGCAGTTGCTCCGAAAGTATGGACATTAATGCTGGCGTCCCCCAGGGTTCTGTGCTATCCCCTACACTGTTCTTGATACATATCAATGATATGCTATCAATTGGCGGCATTCATTGTTATGCCGATGACAGTACGGGGGATGCACACTACACGGGACGTGCAAATATCCCTCGATCCGTGGTAGAGGAAAGTCGCGAACGACTTGTGTCTGAAGTCGAGAGTACACTTAGTAGTGTCTCCGATTGGGGTCGAATGAACTTAGTTCACTTCAACCCCGCTAAGACACAAGTCTGCGTGTTCACCGCTAAAAAAACCCCATTTACTGTAGCTCCACAGTTTCAGAACACGTCCCTTAACATATCGAAGAGCATCGGGATCCTCGGCGTCGACATTTCTAGTGACGTTCAGTACCGTAGTCACTTGGAAGACAAGGTCAAGCTGGCATCGAAAAAACTTGGTGTGCTCAATAGAGCTAAGCGGTACTTCACATCTGGGCAAAGGCTGCAACTTTACAAGTCGCAGGTCCGACCCCACATGGAGTACTGCTGCCATCTATGGGCGGGAGCGCCTGGATACCAGCTTGGGCCTTTTGACGCGGTACAGAGGCGAGCGGTTAGAATTGTCGACGATCCCGAGCTCACAAGCGGTCTAGAGCCCCTTAGTCTGAGGAGAGACTTCGCCTCCCTCTGTGTGTTCTACCGCATGTATAACGGATTGTGTTCTGAAGAACTGTTTGACATAATGCCAACCGCTACCTTCTACCATCGCACTTCTCGCCATCGACGGGGAGCTCATCCCCACACTCTGGAGCCGAATTGGTCTCGAACCCTGCGCTTTCAGAGGAGTTTCCTGCCACGTACACTCAGGTTGTGGAATGAGCTCCCCGCCATGGTATTCCCAATGGAGTACAGTATGGGGTTCTTCAAGAAGGGAGTGAAGAGATTTTTACAGGGTCGGCAACGCGTGAGTGACGCCCCTAGTGTTGCAAGCGTCCATAGGCTGCGGTGACCGCTTCCCATCAGGCGGACCGTATGCCTGTTTGCCACCTTTGTGGTATAAAAAAAAAAAAAAAAATATATATTTTTTGAACCTCTTAAACAATCCCATTCATTTTCCAACAACTTAAAATAACTATTTATTGATGAAAACCGCATTAAAATAGTTTAAAAGTGGCGTAGTTTTAAAGTCTATGGGTACAGACATACGGCGAGAAGCGACTTTGTTTTATACTGTAACGATCTACCGCCGCGCGCGGGGTTAGCCGCATCACCCGCATTCACTTACATACATCTTCTTCCTGGCCTCATACTGGCCTAATTTAAAGAATACAAAGTCACACAGAACCCACTCTATATAACTCAGTAAAGCTTAAATTAGCGAAGGAATTTTTCATTTTTAAATAGGTTATTTAAAGAAATGCAAATTATTTCACTTATTAGACAAATTACAAAGTGATAATACATACATATGTACCTACTTGCCACAGTCCATACCCCAGGCACTCTTTGCCTCCCTATGTTAATACACAAAAACACCCAACTACCTACAACATGCATGCTATCGGTAGGGGGTTGGGAAATGGGACCTATCTAGTTATATATGTATCTATAATACAAAGTAAGCAAAATGTTCAAGGAGAGGACTACCTGAGTAACTAATATAAATTGATAATAATCATGTATATACTTTTGACTTAGTATTGCACAATGGTGTATTAATAAATTGAAGAAAGAACACAGGAAAAGACAAATAAATTAATATCCATATTTTAAATTAATAAAATTCATATGTTTTATTTAATAGCTGGCTTTTAATAATATAGCTGGCTAGCTAGCTAAATAATAATAAACTGGAACCATTAAGTTTTCTACTATCAGACTTATATATTTATTTATATAATGCAACCTATAAAACTAATATTAATTTAGCCATAGACAAAACTTACCTACCTATTACCTATCTATACTAATATTATAGAGTAGAGTTTGTTTGTTTGTTTGCTTGAATGCGCTAATCTCAGAAAGTACTGGTCCGATTTGAAAAATTCTTTCGCCATTAGATAGTCCATTTATCGAGGAAGGCTATAGGCTATATATCATCACGCTACGACTAATAGGAGCGGAGCACCAATGAAGATTGTTTCAAAATCGGGAGTTTCTATTTCCTTTTGAGAGCTTCCGCTGCGTACGCTGCGTAAACGGTTAAAGTTTCGATAAAATGATGTATTACAAAAGTGTTCCCCTTTAAAAGTTCTAAAAAAAAGTCCGCGATAGCATATGTCTATCTGTTAAGGTTGGCTCACTGTGATCATTTTTATACTAAATAAATTTGTTCAAAAATTAAGCATTATATGTGAAGTTGTTTTTATAAAGATGATATTAATGCTTATCCAAATAAATACGTTATTCATCATAAGTATTAAATTTAAAACAAAATTGCCGTTCACACCATTCGATTTCAATGAATATCTTAGGAGATATCGCAAATTTAAAATAATATCGCACCAAAATAATTATCATGTACTGTACTGCGCGCGACCAATGTGCTGGGCCGGCGCGTGCAGTCATCAGTTAGCTCTGCGAGACCATCCTTCTACGTAAACGAAGGGAGTTGAAAGTTAGCGTTAGAGCGAGGCCCCATTGGTGCGTTGCGTTGCGTTGCGTCGGGATGCGTCGACGCTGCGTCGTTTTCCATACATTTTTTATGACATGCCCCATTAGACCGTTGCGTCGACGCGCGCGACGTTTCAACGGATCGACGGACAAGAGACGAAGCGGGAGGAAGGGTGATGCGCTGCGTTGACGGAGCTCCGTTGCGACGACGCACTGCGATCCACTGCTGGGTGGACTGAGACACAGCCGCGACGGCGAGCGTACCCTCTTGCGTTGCGTTGCCGCAGCGTCAACGCAACGCAGGTGTGGCAAACAATGCGTTGTTCCGTTGCGACGACGCAACGCAACGCAACGCACCAATGGGGCCTCGCTCTTAGCCCAAAGAAACTATTCCACGCGGACGGAGTCGCGGGCAGAAGCTAGTCATACATGAAATTCAAAATCGTTAACTTAAGTTTTTCACTTATTTGATCTATTCGAGAATTGTATATTTGGAATATACCTACACACTAAGTTGCTTAAAGGTTCACCATGATAATACCTATTTCATGTGTCCCTACCAAAGGAAGGGACATCTCTGTAGAACAGTATATAATAGTAGTCTTTGCTGTAGAACCGTTTTGATAATATGTGGTTGTAAACAAACTCATAACCTATAGAGTAGCTATGTATCTATTACACCCTCCTAAAGGCTGCATTGCGTAGAAACTGCGTCACAACCCCAAAACTGTTTGCAATATTCTAGTTTAAACTATAATTTGATAATCATATAAGATAAGATCACATTGGACTAAACAAATAGCTGTTAGAAATATTCGAAGCACCGGGTGTCCGGAAGGGTGACTCAACGTAGAAGGCAAATGGAAGGATGAATTCCATCATTGGGAAGCTGACTAAAAAGTTTGTTTTACTTACAATAAGCGCTTGTTTTCTTCAACCATCGTCCTTCATTATCTTGATTCTTGAAGCAGTTATAGTTTCGCTTTATTTTGAAAATCTAGTACTTACCGGCAAATGCGGTGACTATTTTGTTGACAATCGAATCGTTTTCCATTCTACTCGCATAATAAAATCCATTGCCAAGATGGTGGGCAGAAAAAACTTTTTAAATTAATCTTTTAGAATTTTTTCTCTAAAAATAATAATGCAACATTGTAGTTAATATATAAAAACAATAGGACTCCAATAATTTTAAATATATGTTGAAGCTTATCCAACTTATGTACTTATAACTATAAACTTAAAAATAAAGCAATTTTAAAAAAGCTGCATTGTGTGTAAAGGAATATGTGTATTGTCTTGTCCGTTCCGTGTTGATATGTATTGACTCGTTTTCAAACTAGTCGAGTCCTGTCGAGTTACTCGAGTTACATGGTAAAAAAAATCTTCTTTATAAATATTTATTAATTATTCAAACGGACCGCCAATAATTCTATAATAATTGCAATAGCACGCGTTTAGGCTTTTCCAACTTTCACAAACTAAATTCATGACGACAAAATGATTCGCCCGTATCAAAATGTTTATTGTTTTGAATACACTCAACTCAATCAAACGATCAAGTCTTATATCAATCATCATCGATATATATTCAATCATAAAGTGTTTAGGCGACTAATTCCAATGTCGACGATCGATTCAAGCAAACACAACACAACTCTTCATATCGAATCGATGGTACGACGAGAACAAGAATCGTTAATAAAAAAAAATCCATAGAATAGAAATAAATTAAAAATACTACTACTATTGAAGAGAGGAGGCAGTACAGAGTTAATTAAATAGTAAATAATAGTTCTGTTATGTTGCAGAATAAATTGTGACCTGTTTATTTAAGTTTGCGTCATATTCAAACAAATTTGTTTGTGGTTGAGGATTATAAGTGAGGTTAGGAAGCCAACTAAGCTAGTTCTGTTGACATTTAATAGAAATGAATAGTGAGAAGAGAAATACCAGGGGTAGAGGTAGAGGCCGTGGTCGAGGCCGCGGTAGAGGCAGAGGAAGAGGAAGGGGCAAGAAGGTCCTCAAGGTGATGTCCAGTGATGAGGAGGAATGTTCCATTGAAGAAACTTCGCAAGAACCAGAGGAACCGGTAGCTGAGGAAGTTAAAGAAGAGCCAGAATTAACGGAGCCGGCGAAATGTATGTATTTTTGTATTGTTTGTAGAATATATTTCAATTATATTTGTTGTCAGAAGAACCAAAACCTGGTCACTATTGTTTGATATTGAAGTGGTTAGATTGACCATGTCATTGACCTAAAACAATAATTAGAAATCTATGACTGTGCTTGACTTGACTATAGTTTTACTAACATTTATCAGTAAAAGCTGATAGTATGTGTTATAATTGAATCATTAAAATAATTATCTTGTATAAGTGGCACTTTGCTATCCACATTATTCATATATACAAGAAAAATATATGATGAAAACAGTGAAGAATGAAATATGTAGGTACTTGGTTGTTAAAGTTCTAAGTATACAAACATGCTAATGTCAATCACTTAAAAAATCATAACATTAAAAATAACTTAGCCTAAGCATTTAAAACAATGTAAACATTTCTGTAACTGATTTAATTATTATCAAATTTGTACATATCACAACTGATAGTACATGTTATCAGCTGTCAAAAGTTACATTATTTTTCACTCATCTATGTACCTATATATGTGTAGTGAACACTTGAATTTACACACTTTAAGAATACTCATTATAGTTGAAACTTTGAAAGTTAGTTCCATGATACCTTATTTCTCCAATGGTATTCATATTTTCATAAAAAAACTACTTAAACCAACGAAATTAGTTAGTATGTTATTTACTTAATTAGGTAATATGCACACCAAAATTTGTGTTTACTAAAGCTTTAATATTGATAATTTTTCCAACCTATAAACAGAAAATCAGATCATATATAAATCAACATATCTAATCGGCCTAAAAACTATATATTACAGTGGAAGTTCCGTCAGACATATCTCAGTTAGAAGCACCAGTGTTCACAACACTGCAGCGCGGGCCACCAGAGCCAATGCTCCGGCTGGACTGGAGTCACCGAGCAACACTCATTGGGGAGAAGGTCCTCAACCCCATGATCTACTGCTGTGATATTTGCTCAAAACCTATACTTATTTATGGACGTATGGTAAGTAAAGTGCCACAATATTAAAATAAATAAAAGTTACCACCAATTTTGTTCTGAGTGTGTTATTAGGATTTTCTCAGAAAGTTTTGTATTGATTTTTAAATGTTTTTCACCAATATAAACTAGGAATATGTAAAAAGGTTATAGGCTTTATAGCTTTCTTCATCAATAACACTATCAATATGATTATTTTTAAGTTTTTAACATAATTATTTTCTGTTTTAGATACCATGCAAGCATGTATTTTGCTTGTCCTGCGCGAGAGCAGAACATACACACTGTCCTAGGTGTAGAGAAAAGGTAAGATAACTACACTATATCAATAATAAATGTATGTTAAGTTATTAAACATATGGAAATTTAATTTTTACCATAACTTTACAGGTACTTAGAGTGGAGCAGACTGGGTTGGGTACAGTTTTTATGTGCACCCACTCTGGAACCCGATATGGCAACACTGGATGCAGGAGGACTTATCTTTCACAGGTAAAAAAATAGTGAATTACTTGTTATAAAATTATATATCAGGGTTTTCTCATTTTAATTTGTATGCTTACCAATTCTTGCAACTGGTTAGCATATAGTATATGGCACTGGATAGTTAATATTTATTAGCCTTGCTCTTAAAATCATGGTCTCAGTATATTCTGGGTTTCTTAAACCCCTAATTTCCCTACTTTTGAGTATTTCATTATTTTTTTAGTAACATTACCCATGTTACTAGAAATTTTTTGTACATATCAGCTCTAGCCGATAAGTAAGCTTATAGAAAATTATAAGTAAGCTATCTGGTTACCATAACACAAGCTCACTTTGAAGTTTACTTTGGAATCAGATTGGCCGTGTGACTGAAAAATGTCTCAGGATATTTATTATTATATTTAATTTTTCTAGAGGGATCTCCAAGCGCATATCAACCACAGGCACGTGTCGACCGGAGTGGGTGAAAGTAAACCGGAGCCGGAACCACCGTCCAGCGCTGTCGCCATCGTCAAACCAATTACTGTGAGATACAGCTTTTCTATTAATATTCGTTTTGAAGATATCAAGTATTTCGTATTTTTACAGGAGTTGGATAGTGAGGGATATATTTAAAACTAGCTTGTTGTTTGAGTGTGCCGGACAGATATGTCTGGCGGCGACGTCGGCCTCAGCTGCTTTCTGTACCTCGTGGCCGCACAAATTTGGTAAATGAGGCGCCTCTGTCGCGACTGCTTTGCACTCTTAACCTTGTTGCAGAGGAAATAGACATATTTAATTGTACACTGAGTGAATTCACAAAGCAAACAATATATTTTATGTTGCAGAGTGCATATGTTAATGCTACACTATCGAATTAGGTCTTGACTGTAATAATAGATGTAAGCTGTTGTAAATCTATATATATAAAATTCTCGTGTCACAATGTTAGTTACCGTACTCCTTCGATACGGTTTGACCGATTTTTATGAAATTTTATACGCATTTTCAGTAGGTCTATGAATCGGCTACTATCTAATTTTGAAACCCACAGGAACTAGGCATGTGAAACCGCGGGGTGGCAGCTAGTATTAGTAGATGTAGCAACTTCTCTATTTTATAGCGTTTTTAACTAGATATTTGTTTGTACCTTAGAAACCTTCCGAACCGAGCATCAGAATCGACGTTTCATAAGGCCTATTTGAATTAATAAATATATTTCATTTCATACAGATGCCAGCAGCGGCAAATGACCCGCGAGCGCACACGCACGGGTTAGCGCACGGCGCGCACGCGCACGGAGCTCACGGCGCGCACGCGCATGCTCTCGGAGAAAGGCCTCGTGCGCGCACCAACCTCATCACTGTACCCATACAGGACCAGCCGGAAGCACATCCCTACTATAATTATTATCCGGTATGTCTTAAGAGGTAGTAGGTAGTAGTTAATATATAAGACCATCATAAGACCTGTCGTCTTATATGGATCGGAGTGTTGGGCGATCAAAGAGACGGGTGAAAGAAAAGTGCATGTAGCAGAGATGCATATGTTGAGATGGATGTGTGGTGTGACTCGAATGGATAAAATAAGAAATGAGTATATAAGAGGTAGTTTTAAAGTAGCGCCAGTAACGGAGAAAGTGAGGAGCCATATGTTGTCACGATATGGACATATAATGCAGAAGGATAAAAATCATGTTACGAGGAAAGTTATGAATGTGCAGGATGGTGGTAAGTAGAGGAAGACCGAAGAAAGTATCGATGGATTGTGTGAAAGCTGATATGTGTAAGATGGGAGTGATGAGTAATATGACGGCTGACAGAAAGGAATGGAAGAGAAACACATGTGCCGACCTAGCTTAGGCGAGATAAGGGCAAGCTCGAGCTCCTCGGTGGAGACGAATGTGAGCAATGATGATGTCTAACTATAAATGTTTAATAGTATGCATTTATCCTTTAAAGAGGAATGAAAGGTCATTGCCCTTAAGTAGGATGCCAGTCTTCATAATAGTGGTACTGAATGATTTTGAATCCTGTAATAAGCTTGCGCTATCTATAATACCCACACGTAGAAGATCAGTTGCCGTTAACTTTCCGATCGTCCTGGCGGCCATTTTGTCATATTCCTTAAAACAAAAATTGCAGTATGTTGTTTTCGTAGATATTTTCTCTATCCGATTAAAATAGTGATCAATAGATCTTGATGAAAGTCAGTAATATTAAATTAACATTTTTTTCCAGCCTCCAACAGGTGTAGGTAACACTCTAGCGGTCTCCTCAGTATGTGTTCCACACTCTATGAGCGTCCCTCCGCCGCCGTACTACACGCCCGCGCCGCCCTACTCCGCTCCACCTAACTATGTACACACAGGTATGACAGGTTTTCATTTAATACTAGTGTATTAGTAATGGGGAAGTGTAGGTGACCATAAAGTAAGGAGAGATTTCTTTAATTAAATTTATTCTAGGTCACATCAATTTATTATTCTAATAAAAATTAGGGTAGGTTAGGTATATCAAAATATTATAATACATATTATTTAGTTAAATATGTTTTTAAAAGTAGTATATCAGTCACCATAGTATAAGCACTTAGTTTGGATCAAGTTCAGTGTGTAAAGAAATATCCCAGGATATCCTTAACTTCAGAACTTTTGTGAAAATAAAATGTCCTACGATCTAAAAAAGCTGAGGTAGTAATTATCGTCTCATAAAATTCCAGGGAGCAATATGTCAACAAACGTGGCAGTAGCCCCGATGCCAGTGCCGGCGCCCATCGGCGGCGTGGGTGGAGTGGGCGGCGTGGGCGGGCTGGGCGAGAGCCCGCGCTGGCCCGACGCCGGCTACCAGCCGCCCGCCGTGCAGCCCTGGCCGCCGCAGAACCAGCACCACTACTATAGGTAGCCCTACAGGCGACGGCTGTGATACTCTCACCCGCCGTGACCGTCGTGAACGGCCAAACTGACAATGCTGTCACAGAGCCGGATCCAGGACTGTGGGCTTGGGCTTATGACAGTTTTATTTAAAAAAAACCTAGTGTTGTATGCCACTTTATTGCATAGTTACAGTGACAAAATTTGCAATAATGGACGGAATAGGTTTTTGAAATAGTGTCTTAATTACAAAGCAATATTTAATAATTGTGTTGAAAGATGAAATGAATGTGGATTTTATCAATGCAAATATTTGAACGCTGTGCTGACTGTAATAATTAATTAATGTAGTTATATATGGTTATAAAACATGGAATTGATGTTGTAAATAACCTATGTAAGATATACAGTTGAAAGTACCTATGGATTCATAAAAGTATGTTATTTATGTCGAATATATTCTACTTTATGTTATGTAATATAAACAAGGACTTTGTTCACGTAACTTTAAGTGCGCGCTTGCAGAGTTGACAGATGTTTGGGTAAATCTCATAATGAAGATTTCCAATTTTAATAGAACCTTTTTGAATTTATCTGTTTATTAAATCAGTAGTCTGACTATTATGAAAACAAAAATCTAAATTGGTATATCTACTTTCAAGTTATGATTAAACTTAAACGTAAGTTATACTAAAAACAGCATTGATTTTATTTCTAAAGTTTTAAGTAAAAAGTTAGCCAAATAAAAGGCCAATTTAACCATGTGTATGCGCATAAAATTAAGTGAATTAGGTCATTTGGACCTACTGAAAAATGCGTATTTAATCTCATAATAATATGGTAGTTACTTTAATTCTGTAAAACACATAAGTATATCACAAATAGTAGTTTTAAAGTTGCCTATATTGAAGTAAATACTTATGAATATCTGTTACTATTCTTTAGAAGATGTTTTGTATAACATAATGGTTGTGCAAGGAATTGCAATTGATAATTTTGTTTTTCACATTTTCTTATATAAATTTATATATTTACTGTTTAGATTGCCATTATATTTAGCCAATTGTCTCGTGAGAATGTCTATTTATAATTATACTATATAACTATTTATAATAAATGCCTTACTTTTATGTTCTACATCTATGAAGTTGCTTTCTAAATAATAAATGTATGCATAGTCAGAGAGAATAATTAAAACTCAAGTATATAATGTGATTGGGGTATTATTTATTTAATTAATTAACACTATTCAATATTAATAATATTTACAAAGTCTCCACAACATTCACACATCCCCACATGACAACAATCAACAAATGCATTAAAAATTGCAAAAAATATTGCCCTATATTTTTGTATTACACACTATACCACATAACTGCAAGGATACCTATAGTTTAAATAAAAGAAAAAAGTAAAACAAATACTATTTTGTATGAATTCACAGTGCCACTGCAGAAATACTGTCACTTATAATCTAAAATTCAAATGCATAGTTCTGTCTGATGGAAATATAATGTAAATATTTGCTTTGTGATGAATATACTATATATTTTTCTGATTTAACCCTATCAGTTTGAACTTTGGTATGAATAAAGCCAATATTTTAGGAGGATCATTGTATAACATTGGTTATAAGTCATTCCAATGCTAATATGAATTTTACTTCACCTTATTATTTGTAGGCAATTGCCTAAAGCCCTCAGAGCCACCCTCACATGAGGATAATAAACTATAACAAGTGCATAACAATAAATATAAGTTACTCATATTATCAATGGGTTTCCATCTTAACCCTGTCCATATGTAAACTGCATTATTTGGCATAACTTCATTTCAAATGCTATAGTAAATTTTGTATGAGACCAGAGTCATTCCCAGAATACGTCAACTTGCAATGAGAGCCCAAAGTAATTTATATTCACCGCTATTGTTCACACTGGCCCATGCATAACACAATCATGCCTATTTCCACATTGGTTCTGTGAACAGCCTTATGTTTAATATAACAATTGACTCTTTAAAGATCATGATTGCTTTGTAGTTGGAGGGATTGGTTCTGTTCCTATGTCCACAAGGGTTGCTTCTACGGGCAGTGGCGCTGGCCCTTGACTGGATTCCCCTTCTACGCTTGAAAATTGTGGTATAACATGTGAGGACTGCATTTTTCTTACTGAATCCATGTTCACCTTTGTCGATAAATTCTTTTGTCGTGTTTGTTCGGATGTTTTCGATAATCTCTCGCTCAATGCTTTGAGCGCGATTTGTCTGAAATGTTGAGAAAAAAAACTTGAATGACCAAAATATACACAGTTTATTAGAAAGCTAATGGTTAAGGAAATGAAGCAGGAAAAAATGTTATAATTAAATTTTGTTACTGTTATTTGTACAGCTAAACAAGTATAATAAAATCCTAGATTCAATTTAACTAAAATTATTAGTTCAACAAATACTTCATAAGCTTTTGAGAGATACCCACCGTCGCCTCTCCATATCCTGAGGCTCAACACCCGGCATGGATATAGTGACTCCTCGGGGACTTAGTGCGAGATGCACGCGTCGTGGACTCGGGGAACACATGCCGAGCCGCACGAGGCAGCGGTGGGGCGGGCCTAGGATACCACGCACCACCGGCTGAAGTACTGTCGGGAAGAAACTGAAAGGAAACATTTATTTAAATTGAATTATATTATTATATATTATACCTATTTAAATAAATATTATATTCCCCCATGTTTTACAAAGGGTCAATTCATTTCCAAACAAGTGACTGCTTTATTTAATTTTAATAATATACCTATGTATGTATATTTATAGGTAAAGATCATGTATTTAAAACCAGACATATGGTCATATGACAAATTCAAAGTCAGTTGCTAGCTGGAAATCTGATCCTCATGCTATCTATACTAATATTATAACTCCGAAAGTAACTTTGTCTGTCTGTCGCGCATTCATACTAGAAGTATAAGTAGTTATTATAAATGATGGCAACATAGGTAATCTATATCTATCTGTAACAATAATCTCTGTTTACTAGTGTGTTTGTTTACATAATAATATATCCCAAGGTTAAGTTACACAACTTAACAGTGAAACTAAAGATTGTGGTGTGGTGTCAAATGTTACTTTACGTATTTTAATTTAACAGATATGAATATCCTGGGACGTTTTTCACACATAGTGAATCTCATTCCAAACAAAGCAGATTTTCCACAATGGTGACCAGATAGCTGATATACTACTTTTATGTATGTATGTTCAGACAGATCTGACAGCCATGCACCCAAATGTTGATCCTGGGATGATGATGAACATCTGTCCTTAGTTAAAACTATCTGCCACTGTGTGGTTTCACCTATGTAGTTCCTGTTTCCGTAGGAATACAGGGATAAAATATAGCCTATGTTACTCCCTGATGATGTAGCCAACCAATGGTGAAAGAATTTTTGAAATCTGCACCAGTTCTTGAGTACATTAATTACAAAAATAAACATACACAAAGATTTACATTTTTCCTCTTTATAATATTAGTGTAGTAGTGTAGATAATAAATACAAACTTATCAAAACTGAAGTTATCAGCCATATCCCCTCTGGTGCCACTACTGTGTCGTTGCCAGAACCTCAGGTATATCCATGAGAGGATCGTCCCGCTCCCCCACATACATGGATACGTTCCCTCTAGGGCTCCAATGGCCCAGAATATTATTGCAGCTATTAAGATAAGTAAGGGAAGTGATCTATTTGTAAGTTTTCCTGAAAAAAAAAACAATTATTAATTTGAACTGCAACATAGTCTTTTTTTATATTTATTACATATTGTATAGGCATTTGTGTACAATGTAACTTTAGTAGACTAGATTATTTATTTGGTGTACTTAAACACAAAAAGCAATTAAATACCAACTCATTTAAAATAATATTCTTAATGACTAGGGGAAATGCATTTAACTACACAACCCATATGTTTAAAATTTAATATTTGATGACATATACACAGTAATTACTTTAATGAACTTGTGATAGTAATACATATATAATATGGAAATATTTCAGTAATCAATTGAAATAGGTGAAAAATCCTATAGTTCTTATACTGACTCACAACATAGCTAACTCAAAAAAACTTTGTGCCAACACTGCATGACTACAAGAGTATTTTTAAGGTGTGAAGTAATGTAAGGATGTCACACACACAAGGTAATTTACAGTTTTGGTAATGAAACTGATAAACATATAAACTCGCAGGAAATATAACTGTATAATGAGCATGTAATGGGGGCAACTTTACAGTGTTTACATGCAACCAGCTAGTATCAAAACAAAATTACATACCCAATGGTGTCTTTATTAACAAATGATCTGGCATAATCTGCTTCACAGCCACACTGACCGCCGCCAGGTACCCCGCCAGTCCGTGTACATGAATATCGAATAAGTAGGACGTCTGTCCCGTACACGCAAATATCACTAAGTAGTAGAACGTTGTTAGAAACGCTACGCCAACATTCGTCAATAGGAAAAACTTCATCATTTCCATTTGACCCCATAACGGTTCTATAAGTTTCCCACACAAACCAACAGTCACAATGTCGATGATCACCTCCCACAAGTGTATCTCAAGAAACCAGAACGTGAAAGTTGACCACAATTGGAAAGAAGGTGGCAACAAATACCCTGGAGTGACACTTAAAACGTCCACAACATCGTCAGAGAACGATAGAATATAGCCTATAATAACAACTACACAAATAAACTTCACGGAGGGCGATGTGTTTCCTAGTAATGCCGAAAATTGCTGTCGCAAATACGGCAAATTGCGACTAAATACCCTGAGCGCAGCCATTTTTGAGACGGATGAACGAAGCGAAAAGAAAACTACAAAAATGACAGCCGATGAAATAAACACGAAATGTCAAAGTGACAGATTAAAAACATTGGGCTTTTCGATTCAATTCACGACAATTATTATTATATCGTAGACATTTTAATATATCCCTGGATTTTTATATTTATTTATTTTACAAATGTTATCTTTATACAATGGAAAAATAGCCTATAATCTATATAGAACTGTTCTTGATTGGTGGGTGAAAATTTTCCATCTTTTTTAATACAGCTCTGGCAAACTCAGAGTACTCAGACTGTCAAAGTAACTGAATCGAGTGATTTGTACCGACCGACTTCGTAAATAAAAATAAAAACACTGTAATTCCAAAAATAATGCAGATTTTAATTGAACTACAACTGAAACTGTAAATCTGAAGTCTAAAGTCGAAACTTATTATTTATTATTATTTATTTATAGCCTGGGCTGTCCCACTGCAGGGCAAAGGCCTCCCGAAACGAAAAAAACGAAACGTCGAAACTTATAAGAAGATTAAAATTGTAAATGTTATTCGCACGGCTGATTAGTAGTGCTTTATTGGTATAATACTCTTTTACAGTCTTTGACCCCTTTGTTCCTATATTACAAGGGAGCAGTTATATAGAATATTAAGTTCTATTGAAGAATTTCCTTTATATATAATTTCAGTTGCGAGTGGCTAATGTTTGGGGTGGTGTCGCGATGGCAAACGGTATAAAACAGTGTAGTAATTGCACACGGTATTTGACACAGTCTGAAGCAGCAGCCCTAGACGAAGAATTGTTCAATGAATATAAATTCAGCGTTGACCAACTTATGGAGTTGGCTGGTCTCAGTGTAGCCACAGCTGTTGCAAAAGCTTTTCCACCATCTACGTAAGTAATTTATGGATGTATTATTAAAACTATAACTGTAACTAAAGTTCTTAGATTTGAAAAAATCAAGGACCATACAAACTGGCGTTTTTTTTATAATCAATATAATAAGATCTCAATATTTTTCAGACACGAATCAGCACTAATCATATGTGGTCCAGGCAATAATGGGGGGGATGGTTTAGTAGCGGCCCGGCACATGGCATTATTTGGATACACAGTTGCCATTCATTACCCAAAGCGCACACCTAAACCATTATATGATAACTTATTTGAACAATGCAAGAGATTTGGAGTAAATATTGTGGAAACATTACCATCTTCACGGAACTTGGAAAATGATTACAAGTTGCTTGTTGATGCACTATTTGGGTTCAGCTTCAAACCACCTGTTAGGGATGCACTGAAGCCAGCTTTAGATGCTCTGATAGATGCTAACATACCTGTTTGTAGGTTTGTATACTTGAAATTAATATTTGTAATACAAACAAGATATAGAAAAGTACTATTTTAAAATCATATTAGTTATTATCAGTATAAAGTGTTAAATTCTTAATATGAATTTATTTTTTCAGTGTGGATATACCTAGTGGATGGGATGTGGAAAATGGTCCTCCATCAAACGAGAGAAGTCTAAAACCAGCACTTCTTATATCACTCTCAGCTCCTAAGCTGTGTGCCAAACCAGATTTCTTAAAGGATACAAAACATTTCCTTGGTGGCCGTTTCTTACCACCAGAAATTGTGGCCAAGTATAATCTAACATTGCCAGCTTATCCAGCACAAGACCAAGTGGTTCAGCTTTCATGAAAATATGTCACATATGTTTAAGCAAAAATAAATGGTTATTTAGTATTTACATTATTAATTATGTTGGGTTGTTATAATGTTTATAATTTACTAAAATACATATTAAAATGAAACCTTTTGTTAGTTATTTCATTAAAATCATAAACTTAAATAAAAATATCGCAATTAAGAACTTTTATCGATAATTTTTTATATAAATATGAGTTATCATAAATACCTTTTATAACCTAGTTTCCTCAAAGTTCTAAGGTAACAAAAAAAATGTTAAAATATACATATAATAAATTACATTAAGCTAATTTATTAGTGTATGCCTTGAGGAAAAGGATTTGAATTGGGGTAAAAATTCAAAATCACATGATTACAACTATGTATAAGATTAATTATTTTGATGTAGAAATGGTACTTTCATTCTAGTTTCTCAATTTGTTCCCTTTTTAAAATTTATTAAAATCATTAAACAAAATATCTCTTGATAGGTACGACTATAATTTTTGTAGTCATTTTATACTGCAGTATTAAAAAGGGCAAACTTTATCTGGAGCTGGCAGCCCTTTCTTGATTTTGACGTATAATAATGTCACTTGTGAAAAAAGCGCGGGAAACTTCGAACAACACGGGTGTCTTTTTTTCAAATTAATTTTTATTTAATGTTTTATAATTATAAGTGATCAGTGGAGGTGTTCATTGTATTTATTATTTGTATTTAGTTTATTTTCTGTAGTTTTCACATTAGTTTGCTGTATATAGGTGAGTTTTTACTTTATTTTGTATGATCGACGATAACGATCCCCCCGATCCCGGGGGTTCTAATACTTCTAATTTGAACAATAACGTAGCTCACTATGTAACAATATCAGAGCCTAATGATTCCGACTCATCAATATGCAAAAAGAAACCGCGAAAGCGGAATCATGACAAAAAAATATGCGGAAATTGCAACAGGAAAAAAAGAATGAACAAAATGGCAGGCGATAAAAATAAGGAATCTTGCAAATGCCCGGATAGCGATTGTATCGCAGACGACGTTCTACCTGTTTCTGGGTCTTTGGACGGAACTGACGGTACTTCATCCAAAGCCTCAGAACCTGTTTCCTCAGATACCCCATCCCCACATCCCATAAAAGTAGGACGTAGCTTATACTCCGCCATGGATTCTTCACCATATACCGTACATGTACAAAAAATTGAAACAACGGTCAATGATGGTACCTCTTTTCACCCAGTCGCATTCGGCAATTTTTTGAAAAAAAATAGTTTTAAAAGTATTATAAATGGAAGTATTAAAAAAATTGGTAGGAATAGAATTTCATTAGGATTTTCCAACTATACTGATGCCAACAACTTCATTAGTCATGATTCGATATCAAATCATAATTTAAAAGCATTCATCCCATCTTTTAATATTACTCGCATTGGCCTGGTTCGTGGGGTTCCTGCAGACTGGTCTATTGAAGAAATTAAAAATAATATATCTGTACCGTTTGGATGTGGAGAAGTTATAAAAATTAGGAGAATTAATTTTAAGGTCATGATTGAAGGTAGTCCCACTTGGAAGCCTTCGCAATCAGTCGTAGTCACTTTTGATGGTCAGGTGTTACCTAAGCATATATTTATGTGTTACAATGCTTTACCAGTAGAAACATACATTTTTCCTACCATCCAATGCTTTAATTGCTGTAGATATGGACATACAAAAGTTCAATGTAGGTCCAAACCAAGATGTTACAAGTGTGGACAAGAGCATACTGGGGTGTCTTGTAAGGTTGAGGATGATGTGGCATCTTGCTGCATGTGCTCGGGTTTGCATTTTGCTACCAGTAGGGTTTGCCCAGAGTTTGGAAGACAAAAGGACATCAAATCATCCATGGCAAATAAATCTATTTCATATGCAGAAGCCATTAAACTTCACCCTCCAGTCAACAATAAACTATATTCCGAGGCATTAATTCAATCTTTTAATTTTAATTCTCATAATGATAGTAGTCCAATAAATTTTTCAAGTATTAACAATAGTCAAAATAATCCTAGTGGCACTACATCTTACAAAAAAACAATTTTTAAATATCCAAAAAAAGTTTCATCCCCAGTCAAAGGTTATGATAGAAAGTCACATGACCTTTTGACTAAAGATTATAGTTTCTCTCCTTCCATTAATGGCTGTGCATTGAAATCAACCGATGCCAAGGATGAATCTTCTCAATTAGCTCTTTCTGACATCATTGTTGCATTGATAAATGCACTTTCTCAGTGTAATCTTATTCCACCGTCCAACGTTGCTTCTCTTATTAATAGTATACTAAGTTCTTCTATAATCAATGGCCAAGCTAACAAACATAATTCAGTGGAATTGTCGTAGTATAATTAGTAAGAAATCTGATTTAATATACATTATTAATAAATATCATCCTTCAGTACTATGTCTCTCTGAGACATGGTTAAAGCCTGGTTCTCATTTTAGGGTGCCAGGTTTTGTTTGTGTCAGAGAAGACAGGTCTGATGGGTATGGCGGTGTTGCCATCCTCATCAAACACTCTCTTTCATACTCTCCTTTATCTCTTCCACCTCATAGTAATGATTTTTCTATAATTGCTGTGAACATATGTAATATATACTTTGTCTCTATATATATACCCCACCCATCACAACATATATTTAGAGAATTAAATAATATTTTGAAATTTATTCCAAGACCATTCTTGCTGTTAGGGGATTTCAATGCACACCACCAAATGTGGGGAAGCTCTATAACTAACTCATATGGTGAAGATTTACTTGATATATTAGACACATTTAACCTATGTCTACTTAATACAGGCGCTCCCACTAGGAGAACCGGACCAAATGGGAATATTAGTGTTATTGATTTAACTCTGTGCACTCCTGATCTATCCTCCACCTTGTCATGGCAACCATTATGCTCTACCTATGGTAGTGATCATTTCCCATTATTAATATCATTTCCAAACCCTACTCCTGACCATTCTGTTGCACCACCTCGTCTGAAATATAAATTAAAAGATGTAGATTGGGAAAGTTATAAAGTTAAAGTAGATGAAAAAGTTTTATATTTGCCTTCCATTGAACATGGACAAGAACAGTTATGCTTAAATAAATTTTCTGACTCATTATTATCTGCCGCTGATGTAGTATTTCCAAAAAAAAAAAGAAATTCAGGTAATATACCATCACCACCATGGTGGGATGAAGAGTGTACTATTGCGGTAAAGAAGAGAAAGGAATCTGAATTAGTATATCGTGGTAATATGACATCTGAAAACTTTACTGTTCTTTCAGAGATAATGGAACAGACCAGAAAACTTCTAAAACAGAAGAAGTTTGACGGTTGGCGTAGATTTTGTTCTTCCATTTCCCCCGATACCCATTCATCAATAGTTTGGCAAAACATAAAGAGATTTAAATGTGGTTGGATTAACCCTCCTAAAACAACACTTCCATTATCTCTATCTGATTCATTCCTAGATCTTCTTGCTCCTCCCAGTGTAATGGAATGTAATGAATTGATATCACTCAATGTAGGTTCATCATATTTTGATGATCACCAAGATGAGATTAATGCATTTTTTACATTGCCAGAATTACAAGGTATTCTTTCTGAAATTAAAGACACTGCACCGGGTATTGATGGCATACCATATTCTTTCCTGGCTAACCTTAATGATCCATCACTTTTATATTATCTTAACCTAATAAACTCTATTATGATTTCTGGTAATATACCAGACGCTTGGCGTAAACAAATAGTCATTCCTATACTTAAGCCGGAGAAACCGCCTTCAATCGCGTCATCATACCGTCCTGTAGCTCTGTCTTCGGTATTATTAAAAGTAGCTGAACATTTAGTTAAAAATCGTTTGGAATGGTTTGTTGAAAACAATAACAAATTATCAAAAAGCCAATACGGCTTTAGGAAGGGGAAAGGTACCATAGACAACCTAGCAATTTTCACCACAGATTGCAGGTTGGCATTCTCAGATAATAAATCGGTGCTTGCAGCATTTCTCGATATTCAATCTGCATATGATAATGTTGTAATATCTATATTAAAAATCAAACTCATTAAATTAAAAATCCCAAATTTTATTGTAAATTTTATTACTAACATATTATCGAATCGTTCTATTATTTTAAATATAGATGGTTCTGTAAGGTCTAGAGAATTATACAGAGGGCTTCCTCAAGGATCGGTCCTTAGTCCATTGCTATATAATATTTATGTAAATGATTTAGAACCTATTTGCTGTAATTTTGTAAAAGTTCTTCAGTATGCTGACGATTTACTTTTTTATGTTATCGACAGCTCAGTTAGTGATGCTTGTTCTAAATTAAACCGTTCCTTAGAAGTATTAAAAATGTATTTAGATGTAAATGGCCTTGATATATCTCCTTCAAAAAGTGTAATAGTTTTGTTTTCCAGAATGCGCTTACCTCCTCCTGTTTCAATACATTTTAATAATTTTGTTATACCTGTTAAAAATCAAATAAAATTCTTAGGGTTATTATTGGACTCTAAGCTTTCTGGTTGTGCTCATTTTGATTATATTGTTGCAAAATGTGAAAAACTTATCAATATGTTACGTTGCCTTACTGGAGTTTGGTGGGGTGCACATCCATACTCTTTGAAATTAATTTATAATGCAATGATAAGAAGTATTATAGACTATGGTACTTTTCTCTTAGAGCCCGGTAATTTAGCTGGTTTTGTGAAATTAGATCGCGTACAGTCCAAGTGTCTTAGAATCATATCTGGAGCTATGAAATCCAGTCCAGTGAATGGTCTTCAAATAGAGTGTTGCGACCCCCCCTTTAAATTGCGCCGTCAGTATCTATCTGATCGGTTTTTATCTCGATGCTTACAATATTCAAATCATCCAATTATAACGAAATTAAAACAACTATCCGATCTCACTAGGTCTTCGCCGTACTGGGTTCATAAGACCCCTCCATGTTTGGTGAATAGTTGGAATAAGTATTCCTTTTTATCTGCACCTATTAACAATCTACCATTATTTCCTTTGTTTAAATATAATTTCAATTGTCTGCTCCTTTCTCCTTCCATAGATCTCGATCTAGGTGAAAGGTTGAAATCTGATTCAGAACTTAGCATATCCGAGAATATTGAACTTTCAAGTTGGCATCATATATTTACCGATGCATCGAAACCTGCTAATGGTTGCGTAGGTGTAGGTGTGTATCATTCACAGTTTACCATTACACAAAAAATTAAAATGCCTCAGGAATCGTCAGTGTTTTCTGGGGAATGTTTTGCAATTTTCAAAGCCTTAGATTACATAAATAGCTTTAACCTTTCTAATACCTTAATTTTTACCGATTCAAAAAGTGCATTACAGGCTATTCAAAAATTTCCCTTCCGGAATAACACTCATCATTCTACGGTATATGATATAAGAAATTTGTTGTATAAATGCTATCAAAAACAGTTAACCGTGAAATTCGTATGGGTTCCTGGGCACTGCGGCGTTGTTGGTAACGATAAGGCTGACAGTCTGGCGAAAGATGCTTGTCTTTCTGGTGACATTCATCCGTTTAAAATTCAACCTAATGACCTTCTATTACTACCGAAAGATTTCCTCTATGAAAGCTGGAATATGCTTTGGCAAGATTCCTCAAAAATTAAAGCCAAACATTTATTTCAAATACAACCGGTTGTTCCAAAGAAACCGTGGTTTTTCTTTTTTACCCTCTCCAAAACTTTCACTAGTGTTTTAATACGCATGCGGCTGGGTCACACTTCTTGTCCGGTTCATCTGGCACGGTTGGGAATGATGAATAGTCCACTCTGTGCTTGTGGTGAGGATGTGGGTGACTTAAACCATATAATATTTTCTTGTCGCAATTTCTGCCGTTTATCATTTATCAATACGTTAATATCATTAAATGTTCCTTTGCCTACTTCTATAAACTGTCTACTTATATCCTTTAATATCGATATTTATCTTGCAATAGAATCGTATCTTTCATTTAATAATATAAAAGTATAATATTTTCATCCCTCTTTATGTAATTTTATGTAATCTATCATAATTCATTTCCGTATTATCCTACTCCCCTGATCCTTTTGCTTCCTTTTCCAAATTCCTCTTTATTTTTATGATTATTACATTAAAAGTTTCCTCGTTTTAAAAACTTGACATTGGCAAATACACAAGCCGTGTAATGCTACGAAAAAAAAAAAAAAAAAAAAAAATAATGTCACTTTGGAAAAAGCGCGGGAAACTTCGAACAACACGGGTGTCTTTTTTTCAAATTAATTTTTATTTAATGTTTTATAATTATAAGTGATCAGTGGAGGTGTTCATTGTATTTATTATTTGTATTTAGTTTATTTTCTGTAGTTTTCACATTAGTTTGCTGTATATAGGTGAGTTTTTACTTTATTTTGTATGATCGACGATAACGATCCCCCCGATCCCGGGGGTTCTAATACTTCTAATTTGAACAATAATGTAGCTCACTATGTAACAATATCAGAGCCTAATGATTCCGACTCATCGATATGCAAGAAGAAACCGCGAAAGCGGAATCACGACAAAAAAATATGCGGAAATTGCAACAGAAAAAAAAGATTGAACAAAATGGCAGGCGATAAAAATAAGGAGTCTTGCAAATGCCCGGATAGCGATTGTATCGCAGACGACGTTCCACCTGTTTCTGGGTCTTTGGACGGAACTGACGGTACTTCATCCAAAGCCTCAGAACCTGTTTCCTCAGATACCCCATCCCCACATCCCATAAAAGTAGGACGTAGCTTATACTCCGCCATGGATTCTTCACCATATACCGTACATGTACAAAAAATTGAAACAACGGTCAATGATGGTACCTCTTTTCACCCAGTCGCATTCGGTAATTTTTTGAAAAAAAATAGTTTTAAAAGCATTATAAATGGAAGTATTAAAAAAATTGGTAGGAATAGAATTTCATTGGGCTTTTCCAACTATACTGATGCCAACAACTTCATTAGTCATGATTCGATATCAAAACATAATTTAAAAGCATTCATCCCATCTTTTAATATTACTCGCATTGGCCTGGTTCGTGGGGTTCCTGCAGACTGGTCTATTGAAGAAATTAAAAATAATATATCAGTACCTTTTGGATGTGGAGAAGTTATAAAAATTAGAAGAATTAATTTTAAGGTCATGATTGAAGGTAGTCCCTCTTGGAAGCCTTCGCAATCAGTTGTAGTCACTTTTGATGGGCAGGTATTACCTAAGCACATATTTATTTGTTACAATGCTTTACCAGTTGAAACATACATTTTTCCTACCATCCAATGTTTTAATTGCTGTAGATATGGACATACAAAAGTTCAATGTAGGTCTAAACCAAGGTGTTACAAGTGTGGACAAGATCATACTGGGGTGTCTTGTAAGGTTGAGGATGATGTGGCATCTTGCTGCATGTGCTCGGGTTTGCATTTTGCTACCAGTAGGGTTTGCCCAGAGTTTGGAAGACAAAAGGACATCAAATCATCCATGGCAAATAAATCTATTTCGTATGCAGAAGCCATTAAGCTTCACCCTCCAGTCAATAATAAACTATATTCCGAGGCATTAATTCAATCTTTTAATTTTAATTCTCATAATGATAGTAGTCCAATAAATTTTTCAAGTATTAACAATAGTCAAAATAATCCTAGTGGCACTACGTCTTACAAAAAAACAATTTTTAAATATCCAAAAAAAGTTTCATCCCCAGTCAAAGGTTATGATAGAAAGTCACATGACCTTTTGACTAAAGATTATAGTTTCTCTCCTTCCATTAATGGCTGTGCATTGAAATCAACTGATGCCAAGGATGAATCTTCTCAATTAGCTCTTTCTGACATCATTGTTGCATTGATAAATGCACTTTCTCAGTGTAATCTTATTCCACCGTCCAACGTTGCTTCTCTTATTAATAGTATACTAAGTTCTTCTATAATCAATGGCCAAGCTAACAAACATAATTCAGTGGAATTGTCGTAGTATAATTAGTAAGAAATCTGATTTAATATACATTATTAATAAATATCATCCTTCAGTACTATGTCTCTCTGAGACATGGTTAAAGCCTGGTTCTCATTTTAGGGTGCCAGGTTTTGTTTGTGTCAGAGAAGACAGGTCTGATGGGTATGGGGGTGTTGCCATCCTCATCAAACACTCTCTTTCATACTCTCCTTTATCTCTTCCACCTCATAGTAATGATTTTTCTATAATTGCAGTGAACATATGTAATATATACTTTGTCTCTATATATATACCCCACCCATCACAACATATATTTAGAGAATTAAATAATATTTTGAAATTTATTCCAAGACCATTCTTGCTGTTAGGGGATTTCAATGCACACCACCAAATGTGGGGAAGCTCTATAACTAACTCATATGGTGAAGATTTACTTGATATATTAGACACATTTAACCTATGTCTACTTAATACAGGCGCTCCCACTAGGAGAACCGGACCAAATGGGAATATTAGTGTTATTGATTTAACTCTGTGCACTCCTGATCTATCCTCCACCTTGTCATGGCAACCATTATGCTCTACCTATGGTAGTGATCATTTCCCATTATTAGTATCATTTCCAAACCCTACTCCTGACCATTCTGTTGCACCACCTCGTCTGAAATATAAATTAAAAGATGTTGATTGGGAAAGTTATAAAGTTAAAGTAGATGAAAAAGTTTTATATTTGCCTTCCATTGAACATGGACAAGAACAGTTATGCTTAAATAAATTTTCTGACTCATTATTATCTGCCGCTGATGTAGTATTTCCAAAAAAAAAAAGAAATTCAGGTAATATACCATCACCACCATGGTGGGATGAAGAGTGTACTATTGCAGTAAAGAAGAGAAAGGAATCTGAATTAGTATATCGTGGTAATATGACATCTGAAAACTTTACTGTTCTTTCAGAGATAATGGAACAGACCAGAAAACTTCTAAAACAGAAGAAGTTTGACGGTTGGCGTAGATTTTGTTCTTCCATTTCCCCCGATACCCATTCATCAATAGTTTGGCAAAACATAAAGAGATTTAAATGTGGTTGGATTAACCCTCCTAAAACAACACTTCCATTATCTCTATCTGATTCATTCCTAGATCTTCTTGCTCCTCCCAGTGTAATGGAATGTAATGAATTGATATCACTCAATGTAGGTTCATCATATTTTGATGATCACCAAGATGAGATTAATGCATTTTTTACATTGCCAGAATTACAAGGTATTCTTTCTGAAATTAAAGACACTGCACCGGGTATTGATGGCATACCATATTCTTTCCTGGCTAACCTTAATGATACATCACTTTTATATTATCTTAACCTAATAAACTCTATTATGATTTCTGGTAATATACCAGACGCTTGGCGTAAACAAATAGTCATTCCTATACTTAAGCCGGAGAAACCGCCTTCAATCGCGTCATCATACCGTCCTGTAGCTCTGTCTTCGGTATTATTAAAAGTAGCTGAACATTTAGTTAAAAATCGTTTGGAATGGTTTGTTGAAAACAATAACAAATTATCAAAAAGCCAATACGGCTTTAGGAAGGGGAAAGGTACCATAGATAACCTAGCAATTTTCACCACAGATTGCAGGTTGGCATTCTCAGATAATAAATCGGTGCTTGCAGCATTTCTCGATATTCAATCTGCATATGATAATGTTGTAATATCTATATTAAAAATCAAACTCATTAAATTAAAAATCCCAAATTTTATTGTAAATTTTATTACTAACATATTATCGAATCGTTCTATTATTTTAAATATAGACGGTTCAGTAAGGTCTAGAGAATTATACAGAGGACTTCCTCAAGGATCGGTCCTTAGTCCATTGCTATATAATATTTATGTAAATGATTTAGAACCTATTTGCTGTAATTTTGTAAAAATTCTTCAGTATGCTGACGATTTACTTTTTTATGTTATCGACAGCTCAGTTAGTGATGCTTGTTCTAAATTAAACCGTTCCTTAGAAATATTAAAAATGTATTTAGATGTAAATGGCCTTGATATATCTCCTTCAAAAAGTGTAATAGTTTTGTTTTCCAGAATGCGCTTACCTCCTCCTGTTTCAATACATTTTAATAATTTTGTTATACCTGTTAAAAATCAAATAAAATTCTTAGGGTTATTATTGGACTCTAAGCTTTCTGGTTGTGCTCATTTTGATTATATTGTTGCAAAATGTGAAAAACTTATCAATATGTTACGTTGCCTTACTGGAGTTTGGTGGGGTGCACATCCATACTCTTTGAAATTAATTTATAATGCAATGATAAGAAGTATTATAGACTATGGTACTTTTCTCTTAGAACCCGGTAATTTAGCTGGTTTTGTGAAATTAGATCGCGTACAGTCCAAGTGTCTTAGAATCATATCTGGAGCTATGAAATCCAGTCCAGTGAATGGTCTTCAAATAGAGTGTTGCGACCCCCCCTTTAAATTGCGCCGTCAGTATCTTTCTGATCGATTTTTATCTCGATGCTTACAATATTCAAATCATCCAATTATAACGAAATTAAAACAACTATCCGATCTCACTAGGTCTTCACCGTACTGGGTTCATAAGACCCCTCCATGTTTGGTGAATAGTTGGAATAAGTATTCCTTTTTATCTGCACCTATTAACAATTTACCATTATTTCCTTTGTTTAAATATAATTTCAATTGTCTGCTCCTTTCTCCTTCCATAGATCTCGATCTAGGTGAAAGGTTGAAATCTGATTCAGAACTTAGCATATCCGAGAATATTGAACTTTCACGTTGGCATCATATATTTACCGATGCATCGAAACCTGCTAATGGTTGCGTAGGTGTAGGTGTGTATCATTCACAGTTTACCATTACACAAAAAATTAAAATGCCTCAGGAATCGTCAGTGTTTTCTGGGGAATGTTTTGCAATTTTCAAAGCCTTAGATTACATAAATAGCTTTAACCTTTCTAATACCTTAATTTTTACCGATTCAAAAAGTGCATTACAGGCTATTCAAAAATTTCCCTTCCGGAATAACACTCATCATTCTACGGTATATGATATAAGAAATTTGTTGTATAAATGCTATCAAAAACAGTTAACCGTGAAATTCGTATGGGTTCCTGGGCACTGCGGCGTTGTTGGTAACGATAAGGCTGACAGTCTGGCGAAAGATGCTTGTCTTTCTGGTGACATTCATCCGTTTAAAATTCAACCTAATGACCTTCTATTACTACCGAAAGATTTCCTGTATGAAAGCTGGAATATGCTTTGGCAAGATTCCTCAAAAATTAAAGCCAAACATTTATTTCAAATACAACCGGTTGTTCCAAAGAAACCGTGGTTTTTCTTTTTTACCCTCTCCAAAACTTTCACTAGTGTTTTAATACGCATGCGGCTGGGTCACACTTCTTGTCCGGTTCATCTGGCACGGTTGGGAATGATGAATAGTCCACTCTGTGCTTGTGGTGAGGATGTGGGTGACTTAAACCATATAATATTTTCTTGTCGCAATTTCTGCCGTTTATCATTTATCAATACGTTAATATCATTAAATGTTCCTTTGCCTACTTCTATAAACTGTCTCCTTATATCCTTTAATATCGATATTTATCTTGCAATAGAATCGTATCTTTCATTTAATAATATAAAAGTATAATATTTTCATCCCTCTTTATGTAATTTTATGTAATCTATCATAATTCATTTCCGTACTCCCCTGATCCTTTTGCTTCCTTTTCCAAATTCCTCTCTATTTTTATGATTATTACATTAAAAGTTTCCTCGTTTTAAAAACTTGACATTGGCAAATACACAAGCCGTGTAATGCTACGCAAAAAAAAAAAAAAAAAAAAAAAAAAAATGTCACTTTGGAAAAAGCGCGGGAAACTTCGAACAACACGGGTGTCTTTTTTTCAAATTAATTTTTATTTAATGTTTTATAATTATAAGTGATCAGTGGAGGTGTTCATTGTATTTATTATTTGTATTTAGTTTATTTTCTGTAGTTTTCACATTAGTTTGCTGTATATAGGTGAGTTTTTACTTTATTTTGTATGATCGACGATAACGATCCCCCCGATCCCGGGGGTTCTAATACTTCTAATTTAAACAATAACGTAGCTCACTATGTAACAATATCAGAGCCTAATGATTCCGACTCATCGATATGCAAAAAGAAACCGCGAAAGCGGAATCATGACAAAAAAATATGCGGAAATTGCAACAGGAAAAAAAGAATGAACAAAATGGCAGGCGATAAAAATAAGGAATCTTGCAAATGCCCGGATAGCGATTGTATCGCAGACGACGTTCCACCTGTTTCTGGGTCTTTGGACGGAACTGACGGTACTTCATCCAAAGCCTCAGAACCTGTTTCCTCAGATACCCCATCCCCACATCCCATAAAAGTAGGACGTAGCTTATACTCCGCCATGGATTCTTCACCATATACCGTACATGTACAAAAAATTGAAACAACGGTCAATGATGGTACCTCTTTTCACCCAGTCGCATTCGGCAATTTTTTGAAAAAAAATAGTTTTAAAAGCATTATAAATGGAAGTATTAAAAAAATTGGTAGGAATAGAATTTCATTAGGATTTTCCAACTATACTGATGCCAACAACTTCATTAGTCATGATTCGATATCAAATCATAATTTAAAAGCATTCATCCCATCTTTTAATATTACTCGCATTGGCCTGGTTCGTGGGGTTCCTGCAGACTGGTCTATTGAAGAAATTAAAAATAATATATCTGTACCGTTTGGATGTGGAGAAGTTATAAAAATTAGGAGAATTAATTTTAAGGTCATGATTGAAGGTAGTCCCACTTGGAAGCCTTCGCAATCAGTCGTAGTCACTTTTGATGGTCAGGTGTTACCTAAGCATATATTTATGTGTTACAATGCTTTACCAGTAGAAACATACATTTTTCCTACCATCCAATGCTTTAATTGCTGTAGATATGGACATACAAAAGTTCAATGTAGGTCCAAACCAAGATGTTACAAGTGTGGACAAGAGCATACTGGGGTGTCTTGTAAGGTTGAGGATGATGTGGCATCTTGCTGCATGTGCTCGGGTTTGCATTTTGCTACCAGTAGGGTTTGCCCAGAGTTTGGAAGACAAAAGGACATCAAATCATCCATGGCAAATAAATCTATTTCATATGCAGAAGCCATTAAACTTCACCCTCCAGTCAACAATAAACTATATTCCGAGGCATTAATTCAATCTTTTAATTTTAATTCTCATAATGATAGTAGTCCAATAAATTTTTCAAGTATTAACAATAGTCAAAATAATCCTAGTGGCACTACGTCTTACAAAAAAACAATTTTTAAATATCCAAAAAAAGTTTCATCCCCAGTCAAAGGTTATGATAGAAAGTCACATGATCTTTTGACAAAAGATTATAGTTTCTCTCCTTCCATTAATGGCTGTGCATTGAAATCATCTGATGCCAAGGATGAATCTTCTCAATTAGCTCTTTCTGACATCATTGTTGCATTGATAAATGCACTTTCTCAGTGTAATCTTATTCCACCGTCCAACGTTGCTTCTCTTATTAATAGTATACTAAGTTCTTCTATAATCAATGGCCAAGCTAACAAACATAATTCAGTGGAATTGTCGTAGTATAATTAGTAAGAAATCTGATTTAATATACATTATAAATAAATATCATCCTTCAGTACTTTGTCTCTCTGAGACATGGTTAAAGCCTGGTTCTCATTTTAGGGTGCCAGGTTTTGTTTGTGTCAGAGAAGACAGGTCTGATGGGTATGGGGGTGTTGCCATCCTCATCAAACACTCTCTTTCATACTCTCCTTTATCTCTTCCATCTCATAGTAATGATTTTTCTATAATTGCTGTGAACATATGTAATATATACTTTGTCTCTATATATATACCCCACCCATCACAACATATATTTAGAGAATTAAATAATATTTTGAAATTTATTCCAAGACCATTCTTGCTGTTAGGGGATTTCAATGCACACCACCAAATGTGGGGAAGCTCTATAACTAACTCATATGGTGAAGATTTACTTGATATAATAGACACATTTAACCTATGTCTACTTAATACAGGTGCTCCCACTAGGAGAACCGGACCAAATGGGAATATTAGTGTTATTGATTTAACTCTATGCACTCCTGATCTATCCTCCACCTTGTCATGGCAACCATTATGCTCTACCTATGGTAGTGATCATTTCCCATTATTAGTATCATTTCCAAACCCTACTCCTGACCATTCTGTTGCACCACCTCGTTTGAAATATAAATTAAAAGATGTTGATTGGGAAAGTTATAAAGTTAAAGTAGATGAAAAAGTTTTATATTTACCTTCCATTGAACATGGACAAGAACAGTTATGCTTAAATAAATTTTCTGACTCATTATTATCTGCTGCTGATGTAGTATTTCCAAAAAAAAAAAGAAATTCAGGTAATATACCATCACCACCATGGTGGGATGAAGAGTGTACTATTGCGGTAAAGAAGAGAAAGGAATCTGAATTAGTATATCGTGGTAATATGACATCTGAAAACTTTACTGTTCTTTCAGAGATAATGGAACAGACCAGAAAACTTCTAAAACAGAAGAAGTTTGATGGTTGGCGTAGATTTTGTTCTTCCATTTCCCCCGATACCCATTCATCAATAGTTTGGCAAAACATAAAGAGATTTAAATGTGGTTGGATTAACCCTCCTAAAACAACACTTCCATTATCTCTATCTGATTCATTCCTAGATCTTCTTGCTCCTCCCAGTGTAATGGAATGTAATGAATTGATATCACTCAATGTAGGTTCATCATATTTTGATGATCACCAAGATGAGATTAATGCATTTTTTACATTGCCAGAATTACAAGGTATTCTTTCTGAAATTAAAGACACTGCACCGGGTATTGATGGCATACCATATTCTTTCCTGGCTAACCTTAATGATCCATCACTTTTATATTATCTTAACCTAATAAACTCTATTATGATTTCTGGTAATATACCAGACGCTTGGCGTAAACAAATAGTCATTCCTATACTTAAGCCGGAGAAACCGCCTTCAATCGCGTCATCATACCGTCCTGTAGCTCTGTCTTCGGTATTATTAAAAGTAGCTGAACATTTAGTTAAAAATCGTTTGGAATGGTTTGTTGAAAACATCGATATATATGTACTACGTACTAGATAGGGCGTTCCGAACACTCGCTTTTATCAACTCAACTGAACTGCAGTCCCCACACCCGACTTTAGTGTGGCTTCGACATTCATTCAGTGCGGGTGCGCACGGAGCAGCGTTAATAACAACGATAATCCGAATCAAAGTAGACCCTGGACGAAAATAACTAGTCAGTAGTCAACTAAGTAAAATTACTACCTGTTTAAGTGAATTAATAGGTGATAATTCCGTAATTCCAGAGTAGAAAAACAATTTATCTATTTAAATACCACGCCATTCTACAATCATATACTAAAACGTGCAGATGTTCCCTTAAAACTGGTTGTAGGTAAAAATATGTAACTGAACACAGACTTGATATGTTTTTTTAGAAAGGTTTTAATTTGATTAATTGTTAATGAGTTTTTAATTAGTAGTGATAGTTTGATATTTTGAATAATTGTTTTATGTTAATTCAAGCCCTGGCCCGTACCTCTGAGTACTCATTTAAGCCATGTGAAGTCCGCCAATCCGCACTAGGCCCCCCTAATATTAATATAATACATTTTGAAATCGAGTTTTATTCTAATGAAGTTTAGAAGGTAAAAAAGATGTGTCACATCTGCGGTGTGAACTCTATAGGGACGACATCTTAGTGTAGTTAACTGAACGAAACGCGTAAGCGCCATGAAATTTGCGGCGCTTACGACGTTTTGGTCGCGAGAAAACTATACTCTAAGCAATCTAGCGCTGTATCTTTTAAAATAGTTTGGTTAGTTGACACAGCTTTATACAGCGCTGCAGCGAACTTTAGTTCTAACTCTTACCAGTTTTTAAACAAATGTTTTACATGAACGTTCTTGTCTATCGCTATACGTCGATGGTTGAAAACAATAACAAATTATCAAAAAGCCAATACGGCTTTAGGAAGGGGAAAGGTACCATAGATAACCTAGCAATTTTCACCACAGATTGCAGGTTGGCATTCTCAAATAATAAATCGGTGCTTGCAGCATTTCTCGATATTCAATCTGCATATGATAATGTTGTAATATCTATATTAAAAATCAAACTCATTAAATTAAAAATCCCAAATTTTATTGTAAATTTTATTACTAACATATTATCGAATCGTTCTATTATTTTAAATATAGACGGTTCAGTAAGGTCTAGAGAATTATACAGAGGACTTCCTCAAGGATCGGTCCTTAGTCCATTGCTATATAATATTTATGTAAATGATTTAGAACCTATTTGCTGTAATTTTGTAAAAATTCTTCAGTATGCTGACGATTTACTTTTTTATGTTATCGACAGCTCAGTTAGTGATGCTTGTTCAAAATTAAACCGTTCCTTAGAAATATTAAAATTATATTTAGATGTAAATGGCCTTGATATATCTCCTTCAAAAAGTGTAATAGTTTTGTTTTCCAGAATGCGCTTACCTCCTCCTGTTTCAATACATTTTAATAATTTTGTTATACCTGTTAAAAATGAAATAAAATTCTTAGGGTTATTATTGGACTCTAAGCTTTCTGGTTGTGCTCATTTTGATTATATTGTTGCAAAATGTGAAAAACTTATCAATATGTTACGTTGCCTTACTGGAGTTTGGTGGGGTGCACATCCATACTCTTTGAAATTAATTTATAATGCAATGATAAGAAGTATTATAGACTATGGTACTTTTCTCTTAGAACCCGGTAATTTAGCTGGTTTTGTGAAATTAGATCGCGTACAGTCCAAGTGTCTTAGAATCATATCTGGAGCTATGAAATCCAGTCCAGTGAATGGTCTTCAAATAGAGTGTTGCGACCCCCCCTTTAAATTGCGCCGTCAGTATCTTTCTGATCGGTTTTTATCTCGATGCTTACAATATTCAAATCATCCAATTAAAACGAAATTAAAACAACTATCCGATCTCACTAGGTCTTCACCGTACTGGGTTCATAAGACCCCTCCATGTTTGGTGAATAGTTGGAATAAGTATTCCTTTTTATCTGCACCTATTAACAATTTACCATTATTTCCTTTGTTTAAATATAATTTCAATTGTCTGCTCCTTTCTCCTTCCATAGATCTCGATCTAGGTGAAATGTTGAAATCTGATTCTGAACTTAGCATATCCGAGAATATTGAACTTTCAAGTTGGCATCATATATTTACCGATGCATCGAAACCTGCTAATGGTTGCGTAGGTGTAGGTGTGTATCATTCACAGTTTACCATTACACAAAAAATTAAAATGCCTCAGGAATCGTCAGTGTTTTCTGGGGAATGTTTTGCAATTTTCAAAGCCTTAGATTACATAAATAGCTTTAACCTTTCTAATACCTTAATTTTTACCGATTCAAAAAGTGCATTACAGGCTATTCAAAAATTTCCCTTCCGGAATAACACTCATCATTCTACGGTATATGATATAAGAAATTTGTTGTATAAATGCTATCAAAAACAGTTAACCGTGAAATTCGTATGGGTTCCTGGGCACTGCGGCGTTGTTGGTAACGATAAGGCTGACAGTCTGGCGAAAGATGCTTGTCTTTCTGGTGACATTCATCCGTTTAAAATTCAACCTAATGACCTTCTATTACTACCGAAAGATTTCCTCTATGAAAGCTGGAATATGCTTTGGCAAGATTCCTCAAAAATTAAAGCCAAACATTTATTTCAAATACAACCGGTTGTTCCAAAGAAACCGTGGTTTTTCTTTTTTACCCTCTCCAAAACTTTCACTAGTGTTCTAATACGCATGCGGCTGGGTCACACTTCTTGTCCGGTTCATCTGGCACGGTTGGGAATGATGAATAGTCCACTCTGTGCTTGTGGTGAGGATGTGGGTGACTTAAACCATATAATATTTTCTTGTCGCAATTTCTGCCGTTTATCATTTATCAATACGTTAATATCATTAAATGTTCCTTTGCCTACTTCTATAAGCTGTCTACTTATATCCTTTAATATCGATATTTATCTTGCAATAGAATCGTATCTTTCATTTAATAATATAAAAGTATAATATTTTCATCCCTCTTTATGTAATTTTATGTAATCTATCATAATTCATTTCCGTATTATCCTACTCCCCTGATCCTTTTGCTTCCTTTTCCAAATTCCTCTCTATTTTTATGATTATTACATTAAAAGTTTCCTCGTTTTAAAAACTTGACATTGGCAAATACACAAGCCGTGTAATGCTACGCAAAAAAAAAAAAAAAAAAAAAATGTCACTTTGGAAAAAAAGCGCGGGAAACTTCGAACAACACGGGTGTCTTTTTTTCAAATTAATTTTTATTTAATGTTTTATAATTATAAGTGATCAGTGGAGGTGTTCATTGTATTTATTATTTGTATTTAGTTTATTTTCTGTAGTTTTCACATTAGTTTGCTGTATATAGGTGAGTTTTTACTTTATTTTGTATGATCGACGATAACGATCCCCCCGATCCCGGGGGTTCTAATACTTCTAATTTAAACAATAACGTAGCTCACTATGTAACAATATCAGAGCCTAATGATTCCGACTCATCGATATGCAAAAAGAAACCGCGAAAGCGGAATCATGACAAAAAAATATGCGGAAATTGCAACAGGAAAAAAAGAATGAACAAAATGGCAGGCGATAAAAATAAGGAATCTTGCAAATGCCCGGATAGCGATTGTATCGCAGACGACGTTCCACCTGTTTCTGGGTCTTTGGACGGAACTGACGGTACTTCATCCAAAGCCTCAGAACCTGTTTCCTCAGATACCCCATCCCCACATCCCATAAAAGTAGGACGTAGCTTATACTCCGCCATGGATTCTTCACCATATACCGTACATGTACAAAAAATTGAAACAACGGTCAATGATGGTACCTCTTTTCACCCAGTCGCATTCGGCAATTTTTTGAAAAAAAATAGTTTTAAAAGCATTATAAATGGAAGTATTAAAAAAATTGGTAGGAATAGAATTTCATTGGGCTTTTCCAACTATACTGATGCCAACAACTTCATTAGTCATGATTCGATATCAAAACATAATTTAAAAGCATTCATCCCATCTTTTAATATTACTCGCATTGGCCTGGTTCGTGGGGTTCCTGCAGACTGGTCTATTGAAGAAATTAAAAATAATATATCAGTACCTTTTGGATGTGGAGAAGTTATAAAAATTAGAAGAATTAATTTTAAGGTCATGATTGAAGGTAGTCCCTCTTGGAAGCCTTCGCAATCAGTTGTAGTCACCTTTGATGGGCAGGTATTACCTAAGCACATATTTATTTGTTACAATGCTTTACCAGTTGAAACATACATTTTTCCTACCATCCAATGTTTTAATTGCTGTAGATATGGACATACAAAAGTTCAATGTAGGTCTAAACCAAGGTGTTACAAGTGTGGACAAGATCATACTGGGGTGTCTTGTAAGGTTGAGGATGATGTGGCATCTTGCTGCATGTGCTCGGGTTTGCATTTTGCTACCAGTAGGGTTTGCCCAGAGTTTGGAAGACAAAAGGACATCAAATCATCCATGGCAAATAAATCTATTTCGTATGCAGAAGCCATTAAGCTTCACCCTCCAGTCAATAATAAACTATATTCCGAGGCATTAATTCAATCTTTTAATTTTAATTCTCATAATGATAGTAGTCCAATAAATTTTTCAAGTATTAACAATAGTCAAAATAATCCTAGTGGCACTACATCTTACAAAAAAACAATTTTTAAATATCCAAAAAAAGTTTCATCCCCAGTCAAAGGTTATGATAGAAAGTCACATGACCTTTTGACCAAAGATTATAGTTTCTCTCCTTCCATTAATGGCTGTGCATTAAAATCAACTGATGCCAAGGATGAATCTTCTCAATTAGCTCTTTCTGACATCATTGTTGCATTGATAAATGCACTTTCTCAGTGTAATCTTATTCCACCGTCCAACGTTGCTTCTCTTATTAATAGTATACTAAGTTCTTCTATAATCAATGGCCAAGCTAACAAACATAATTCAGTGGAATTGTCGTAGTATAATTAGTAAGAAATCTGATTTAATATACATTATAAATAAATATCATCCTTCAGTACTATGTCTCTCTGAGACATGGTTAAAGCCTGGTTCTCATTTTAGGGTGCCAGGTTTTGTTTGTGTCAGAGAAGACAGGTCTGATGGGTATGGGGGTGTTGCCATCCTCATCAAACACTCTCTTTCATACTCTCCTTTATCTCTTCCACCTCATAGTAATGATTTTTCTATAATTGCAGTAAACATATGTAATATATACTTTGTCTCTATATATATACCCCACCCATCACAACATATATTTAGAGAATTAAATAATATTTTGAAATTTATTCCAAGACCATTCTTGCTGTTAGGGGATTTCAATGCACACCACCAAATGTGGGGAAGCTCTATAACTAACTCATATGGTGAAGATTTACTTGATATATTAGACACATTTAACCTATGTCTACTTAATACAGGCGCTCCCACTAGGAGAACCGGACCAAATGGGAATATTAGTGTTATTGATTTAACTCTGTGCACTCCTGATCTATCCTCCACCTTGTCATGGCAACCATTATGCTCTACCTATGGTAGTGATCATTTCCCATTATTAGTATCATTTCCAAACCCTACTCCTGACCATTCTGTTGCACCACCTCGTCTGAAATATAAATTAAAAGATGTTGATTGGGAAAGTTATAAAGTTAAAGTAGATGAAAAAGTTTTATATTTGCCTTCCATTGAACATGGACAAGAACAGTTATGCTTAAATAAATTTTCTGACTCATTATTATCTGCCGCTGATGTAGTATTTCCAAAAAAAAAAAGAAATTCAGGTAATATACCATCACCACCATGGTGGGATGAAGAGTGTACTATTGCGGTAAAGAAGAGAAAGGAATCTGAATTAGTATATCGTGGTAATATGACATCTGAAAACTTTACTGTTCTTTCAGAGATAATGGAACAGACCAGAAAACTTCTAAAACAGAAGAAGTTTGACGGTTGGCGTAGATTTTGTTCTTCCATTTCCCCCGATACCCATTCATCAATAGTTTGGCAAAACATAAAGAGATTTAAATGTGGTTGGATTAACCCTCCTAAAACAACACTTCCATTATCTCTATCTGATTCATTCCTAGATCTTCTTGCTCCTCCCAGTGTAATGGAATGTAATGAATTGATATCACTCAATGTAGGTTCATCATATTTTGATGATCACCAAGATGAGATTAATGCATTTTTTACATTGCCAGAATTACAAGGTATTCTTTCTGAAATTAAAGACACTGCACCGGGTATTGATGGCATACCATATTCTTTCCTGGCTAACCTTAATGATCCATCACTTTTATATTATCTTAACCTAATAAACTCTATCATGATTTCTGGTAATATACCAGACGCTTGGCGTAAACAAATAATCATTCCTATACTTAAGCCGGAGAAACCGCCTTTAATCGCGTCATCATACCGTCCTGTAGCTCTGTCTTCGGTATTATTAAAAGTAGCTGAACATTTAGTTAAAAATCGTTTGGAATGGTTTGTTGAAAACAATAACAAATTATCAAAAAGCCAATACGGCTTTAGGAAGGGGAAAGGTACCATAGATAACCTAGCAATTTTCACCACAGATTGCAGGTTGGCATTCTCAGATAATAAATCGGTGCTTGCAGCATTTCTCGATATTCAATCTGCATATGATAATGTTGTAATATCTATATTAAAAATCAAACTCATTAAATTAAAAATCCCAAATTTTATTGTAAATTTTATTACTAACATATTATCGAATCGTTCTATTATTTTAAATATAGACGGTTCAGTAAGGTCTAGAGAATTATACAGAGGACTTCCTCAAGGATCGGTCCTTAGTCCATTGCTATATAATATTTATGTAAATGATTTAGAACCTATTTGCTGTAATTTTGTAAAAATTCTTCAGTATGCTGACGATTTACTTTTTTATGTTATCGACAGCTCAGTTAGTGATGCTTGTTCTAAATTAAACCGTTCCTTAGAAATATTAAAAATGTATTTAGATGTAAATGGCCTTGATATATCTCCTTCAAAAAGTGTAATAGTTTTGTTTTCCAGAATGCGCTTACCTCCTCCTGTTTCAATACATTTTAATAATTTTGTTATACCTGTTAAAAATCAAATAAAATTCTTAGGGTTATTATTGGACTCTAAGCTTTCTGGTTGTGCTCATTTTGATTATATTGTTGCAAAATGTGAAAAACTTATCAATATGTTACGTTGCCTTACTGGAGTTTGGTGGGGTGCACATCCATACTCTTTGAAATTAATTTATAATGCAATGATAAGAAGTATTATAGACTATGGTACTTTTCTCTTAGAACCCGGTAATTTAGCTGGTTTTGTGAAATTAGATCGCGTACAGTCCAAGTGTCTTAGAATCATATCTGGAGCTATGAAATCCAGTCCAGTGAATGGTCTTCAAATAGAGTGTTGCGACCCCCCCTTTAAATTGCGCCGTCAGTATCTTTCTGATCGATTTTTATCTCGATGCTTACAATATTCAAATCATCCAATTATAACGAAATTAAAACAATTATCCGATCTCACTAGGTCTTCACCGTACTGGGTTCATAAGACCCCTCCATGTTTGGTGAATAGTTGGAATAAGTATTCCTTTTTATCTGCACCTATTAACAATTTACCATTATTTCCTTTGTTTAAATATAATTTCAATTGTCTGCTCCTTTCTCCTTCCATAGATTTCGATCTAGGTGAAAGGTTGAAATCTGATTCAGAACTTAGCATATCCGAGAATATTGAACTTTCAAGTTGGCATCATATATTTACCGATGCATCGAAACCTGCTAATGGTTGCGTAGGTGTAGGTGTGTATCATTCACAGTTTACCATTACACAAAAAATTAAAATGCCTCAGGAATCGTCAGTGTTTTCTGGGGAATGTTTTGCAATTTTCAAAGCCTTAGATTACATAAATAGCTTTAACCTTTCTAATACTTTAATTTTTACCGATTCAAAAAGTGCATTACAGGCTATTCAAAAATTTCCCTTCCGGAATAACACTCATCATTCTACGGTATATGATATAAGAAATTTGTTGTATAAATGCTATAAAAAACAGTTAACCGTGAAATTCGTATGGGTTCCTGGGCACTGCGGCGTTGTTGGTAACGATAAGGCTGACAGTCTGGCGAAAGATGCTTGTCTTTCTGGTGACATTCATCCGTTTAAAATTCAACCTAATGACCTTCTATTACTACCGAAAGATTTCCTGTATGAAAGCTGGAATATGCTTTGGCAAGATTCCTCAAAAATTAAAGCCAAACATTTATTTCAAATACAACCGGTTGTTCCAAAGAAACCGTGGTTTTTCTTTTTTACCCTCTCCAAAACATTCACTAGTGTTTTAATACGCATGCGGCTGGGTCACACTTCTTGTCCGGTTCATCTGGCACGGTTGGGAATGATGAATAGTCCACTCTGTGCTTGTGGTGAGGATGTGGGTGACTTAAATCATATAATATTTTCTTGTCGCAATTTCTGCCGTTTATCATTTATCAATACGTTAATATCATTAAATGTTCCTTTGCCTACTTCTATAAACTGTCTCCTTATATCCTTTAATATCGATATTTATCTTGCAATAGAATCGTATCTTTCATTTAATAATATAAAAGTATAATATTTTCATCCCTCTTTATGTAATTTTATGTAATCTATCATAATTCATTTCCATACTCCCCTGATCCTTTTGCTTCCTTTTCCAAATTCCTCTCTCTTTTTATGATTATTACATTAAAAGTTTCCTCGTTTTAAAAACTTGACATTGGCAAATACACAAGCCGTGTAATGCTACGCACAAAAAAAAAAAAAAAAAAAAAAAAAATGTCACTTTGTTCGTTAATGTCACTTTTTGGCGCCGTTTTTTCCCGCTGTCGATGCTGTGCCGGCTGACATTTCCAATTCCTGATTCCGTTTTTTAGGGTCACCGACATTTTAGCATCGTGCTGTGTTTTTAGTTTCTCTACAATAAATCTCAACAAAATGTAAGTACAATCACCTATTTGTAAAGTATTACAGATGTTTTATTGTGGCTTATAGTTTACCAGCAAGTACTGCTTGTGCTGATTGACCAAACGAACATATAGTTTGTAGATGATCTACTTCTTCGTTTGCACAATCAGCCACTTTATGAGTGGATTTCAAGTATTTCACTGGTATTATTATGTGTCCTGACGTCATTAGCTGTAATTAGAACGCACACTTAGTTCTCAAACACGATTTTGTATTGTTTACAGCTAACAATGTTTGAAGCACGTTTACTGCGAAGTTCCATTCTCAAGAAGGTGTTAGAAGCCATCAAGGATCTCCTCACACAAGCCACATTCGACTGCGACGACAATGGCATTCAATTACAAGTAAGTGCACATATTCAAGCTCTTATAGCGTTCTTTAAATGGGATTGGTTTCCTAATCTATTACTAGTGTAGGCACTCATCATAATGAGGTTGACTCTGTCGGCTATCATTATTTACTGTGTAGGTATGTTAGTACATAAACATTCTGGATTGAAATCACAATAATTAGGTAACTAGGTTCTATGGCCTAACCTAAATAACGCTGTTCACAACACCTGTTACTAATGGCACTTCGATACAGAATTATGTGGCACTAATAGTCATTATCACCCTTGTTCATGCTTCTCCAGTTTATTTGAGCTGTCAGAGAATCACACTGGTATTTTCTTATGTATGCTGCAACTAAGTATGAATGGAATTAAGTACCTATAGTTTCAAACTAGGTTGCTGATGATTTGACTAACTAGCTTCATATCTTTCTAGGCTATGGACAACTCTCACGTCTCACTGGTGTCACTCACTCTCCGAGCAGATGGTTTCGACAAATATAGATGTGACAGGAATATCTCAATGGGGATGAATTTAGGAAGGTAGGTGTACTAATTGGTTATATTTAGTTGATATCTATATATGCAATTCTATAGAATTCTATTATGTAATAATAACCAATTCAGTAGGTTCCCTTGCATGTAAGTAAATTGTCCTTTCTCCATAGTAAATGCAAAATTTTAAAACTTTTTTTGTTTTCAGTATGTCAAAGATCCTCAAATGCGCGGGCGACAAAGATACAGTGACAATGAAGGCGCAGGACAACGCTGATACAGTCACATTTGTTTTCGAGAGCCCTAACCAAGAAAAGGTGTCAGATTACGAGATGAAGCTCATGAACTTGGACCTTGAACACTTAGGTGAGATTTTATTGATATATTTATATAAAAGTAACTGTACAGCCTGTATTCTTTCCCATAACCAACATCTAAAAACCAGGTATTAAACAGTGAAAACATAAAAATGGTAATCCTACTAATATTATAAAGGCGAAAGTTTGTAAGTATGGATGTATGGATGTTTGTTACTCTTTCACGTAAAAACTACTGAATGGATTTGAATGAAATTTGGAATAAAGATAGCTTATAACCTGGATTAACATATAGGCTACTTTTTATCCCGGGAAAATGGAAGACCTCCCGGGTACGCGGGTGAAACCGCGGGGAGCCACTAGTATTGTATATATTAACTACTTTCACAGATAAATATACTATGCTACATGGTTAACTAATAATACTTCCCTAGTTCAGGATAGTCAATCTGTCATTATGCCTATGGTATCACAAGCATAATACATTAGCTAAGAGAATACAGTTTAATAAAATCTAAGAGTAGTTAAAACAGTATAAATGTACAGTACTATCAGAACCGAGCATTAGTAGTGACTATTCATAAGTGCTTTATTGAGGCCTATTTGAATAAAAAATATTTTGATTTGATTTTTGACACTCAAATAATAAATTGCATATTACAGGCATTCCAGAGACTGAATACAGTTGCACCATTCGGCTGCCAAGTGCAGAGTTTGCACGAATTTGTCGCGATCTCTCCCAATTCGGCGAGTCCATGGTCATTTCCTGCACGAAAGAGGGTAAGATAGATTTTGTATATTGAGTTATTTTTAAAATCTTGCCTGTATGCCATCAAGCCAATAATACTAGGTTCTTCAAGTAAAAATTGTTTGCCTTGGACATCTTATTATATCAAAATCACCTTTCTAACAGTTTCTATGGGCACAATGCCTAAGCTTTTTTACTTTGCGTAAAAGTATCAATTCTCCAAACTGATAAAAAAAAAGATAGGGTAAAAAAAAATGGTAAAATATTTGCAAATCAAACTTCAAATCACTCTTCGTAGGGAGGATAGGGGGGTTAGTAGGGATTTGGCAGGATGTAACTTTCTACGGATAGGTCGATTTGTTTTCTAATAAATTATATTTTTTGCTCCAGGTGTTAAATTCTCGGCGACCGGTGACATCGGTTCAGCGAACATCAAGCTCGCGCAGACGGCGTCCATAGATAAAGAAGAAGAGGCGGTTGTCATTGAAATGGACGAGCCGGTCACACTCACGTTCGCGTGCCAGTACCTTAATTACTTCACCAAAGCCACTTCACTGAGTCCACAGGTAATATTGTAAAAAACATTTATTTATCAGAAATCATGTGTCAATTACCACCGAGGTAATTGTAATTGCAGAAACAAGACAACAGCATCAAGTCTTAGCGTCAAATTCCTGGTTCTCATATTTATCAGTTGAACTGCATGAATGTTGGGTAACTTTACTTATTATCCACGAATAGGAATTTCCCCTGTGTTTATAATTACACTAAATGCACTAATAAAATGCAATGTTTTAACATTGTGTTCAAGTGGAGTTAAGATTTACAATTGAACCTAGGCAGGTGGCGCTGGTGTGCAGAACGAGGTCTGCTAGTTATATTATATACATTTTTTTTTCCTTTCTTCTCAGGTGCAACTTTCCATGTCTGCTGATGTGCCACTGGTGGTTGAATACCGCATCCAGGATATTGGACACATCCGTTACTACTTGGCGCCTAAGATTGAAGAGGACGAAAGCTAATTTATAAGTCGTTTAATAATACTTTTAAGTCTTACTTAGTTTCATACTCCATTATTTTTATTCTGTTAAATCCCTACCACATTTAATATTTATCGGTTGTATCTCTCATTTTCATACACTGTGTGTATCATAACAATAATATAAATTGTGATAAAATAGTATTGATACATTGAAAATAAAAAAATATTTTTGGCAGATGACTGGGTATTCTTTGAAACACCATATTATTTTGAAACATTTATTTCCACATACTATATAGAAATAGTACAGATTATTTTGAAATCCTGTCCATGTTTCACATGAGTATTGAATAAAACAAAATAAAATCACTTTTAAAATTAATAATCACTTCTGACACAATAAAATGGAATGCTGAACTTAAAGCTCTATGAATATGCATAGTCTTAATTTATGAAAATCTTAGTATATTTAATTAAATCTTACATCTAACAAAATTAGGTCCCCACCACATCATGCATTAAAATCAAACTCAAATAATATTCTATCAATCAAACAAATAAATATACGAATGACAAACATACATGGGGACTTAACCGTCGAATCACATCCGTGACTAGTATTTAATGCTAAATTAATATTACATAGCACTTACAATGCGACTAGATGGTCAACAAATCAAAGTACAATTAGAGGATTATATAAAAATAATCAAATCACTTACAAATATATTAAATTTAAATGCAACGTTAAAATAATTCTATATCGAATATTATAAAAGGAGGGGTGGGCAGGTGAAAGTGAACCGATCGACAAGTCGCGACTGCGCTACAGTTTTCGATACCAACTCAACGAAGAGAAAGAAAGTAAGGAACTGAATGTTAGTAGCGAGTCGGTGAGTTGCGCAGTTTCACTGTTTCCACTTCTTGGCGGAGAAGAGAACCGCGCGTTGTTTCAGGAAGAGCGAGTAGCTCTGCTTGCGCGGGACGCTGGCCGACGGCGCCGGCGCGTCGGTTTGTTTCTTCTTCTCGTTGGCGCGGCGGTTGGCGTCCACCATGCCGCTCATGTAGGCCGTGCGACGACCTCCGCGCCCTCGACCTGGGGGAAACAAATATATACTTAGCATGTCGAGATTTACTATTGTCATCTTTTATCAAATACCATAAACTTTGTATGATGTGGGTAATCCCCGAAACTACAAATTTGTTATATTAAAGACACACTTATACATTAACTAGCGACCCGCCCCGGCTTCGCATGGGTGCAATGATTATACATCACATTAGAAACCTCCAAAATTTACAATGTTTTTCTAACATATTATACATGTATTGTATACAAAAACCTCCCTCTTGAATCACTCTTATTTAAAAAAAAACCGCATCGAAATCCGTTGCGTAGTTTTAAAGATTTAAGCATATATAGGACAGAGAAATATTTTATACTATGTAGTGATCAGTTGTAGGTATTTGGAAAAATATATTTTTCTTAACTTAGTAAAATTTTTGTGGGACACTTAATACAATACATCAATCTAATCATATTTCCTCTATTGTTGTAACCTCCCCCTACTTTAATGTACATATACCTTCCAATAATTGTAAAATAAGACGTGTACTAACCTGCCCCCCCTCCGCGTCCTCAGGACTCGCGCTTGACTTCCGAGGGGCCGGGCGTGGCGCGCGACCCCGACCCCAACCCTGACCCCGACCCCAGCCCTGACCCCGACCCCAACCCTGACCCCGACCCCGGCTCTGGGGACGCGTCATCCGTCTCGTCATCAGTGCGGGAAGTGATCAGCTGATCGTGCAGAGTACGCAGGTGCCGCAGCAAGTTAGACTTCACGTTGAAGCCCTTGTTGCATAGTCCGCACACGAACGGACGCTCGCCTAAAACATTATAAATATAAATAGGAGCTGCACATTAATATCTAAAATAATGTTTGCTGTTAGACGCGTTATGACAGTTTTTACACTAAAAAAAAAATAGTAAGGAATATGGCAGCATGGTCAATGACTATTTTGAAAATACTCATAGAATCCAATTTCAGAAAGAACTACTTTATGTATTGACTAAATGTTCTGTCAAAAGATAACTTGTATAAATTTATAATCAACTTGTTCCCTCGGTTTCACTCGCGTTTCCGGGGATATTAAATTATCCCGGGAACGTGTAAATCTCGTCAGCCGGTTTGGCTTTATTGAGTAACATACATCCAAACTTTCGCATTTTTAATAGTAAGATTATAATCCAAATAGATAATATAATAAAAAGTATACTAGTATGTATATAGAGTACAGTTACCTGTGTGTGTACGCATATGTATTAGCATGGATGCGTGTGACGGGAATGATTTCTTGCAATGCGAGCAAGTCTTGTTTTGCGCGCCCTCTGTGAAACGATTGTGACGTTTTGGTGGGGCACTGTTGTTTGATATGGCCAATTCTAGACAATCGACATCGAACGCCATTTAGAACAGGATTCAGCCGGACAATCACAAATAATATGCAATGCTTCATTTGTCATTCGTATAGCAAATCATATAAGGCAGACAGTGGGTACAGTTTTGGCAAACAAAGCATTGCAATTTAGAAATTTCATATCAAAACATAACTGAAGTGATTATCATGAGTGTAGCGAGGTGTACATATATTTGAAATAAAAATGTGGGTACAGCAAGGCATAGAATAAAAACAGTGTATTGGTAGCTAAACATAGAGAACAATGATTGATGGAACATAGTCGTTTGTCGAGAATCAGCCACATACATAACAATCATTCAGATATGTTAGTAAAAAACAGATTAGTACATAAGGGTGGTATGCCACTAGTCTAATCTCTTTGTACATTGAATCCAAATTCTTTGACAATAACTCATAAAGTGAAACAAGTAGGAGTTGTTAACTTGAAATGTTAAAATTAATTTGATCTTTGACCAGTGGCATACCTCCCTAAGACATTCAACATTTAATTCATACAAGGGATTTAAATTTATAGTCAGATCAAAAGGTTTCATCAATGTAATATTGCATTATTCATTTAATGTTACTTGATAGTTTATAGCTGCGAATATCTGGCAGATATCTTTCTTCTCATCATGTTAAGAGTCATAAACATTTAGATCACTGATCCAACTTTTTTGTTGAAATATTTAAAAATACTTATTAATTTCACCAATGGGGTTTAAATATTTGGCCTTCGCCGCCATTTTTTTTTTCGTTTTATCAAAATGGCGACCATTAATGCTAACTATATCTATATGTAGATACTATTAGTATTTAAATTATAAATTTCGACATATGTGGTTGTAAGTCAGCCTCTTACACAATCAGTATTAATAAATCTTTAAACCCCATTTAAAACTTAACTATACATACACTTGAAGTATCCACTTACATCGCCAACAACATAGACGACAAGAAATATCGAGTACATAAATCAAAGCTAAATCATGGAAAATATCCTAAGTCATACTAAAAGTGTATTTTCCAACTGTAAAGGTTCCTAAATACTTAATAGCACATATTATTATAGAAGTGTCAACTAACCTGTCTCTGTGTGTGTGCTCTGTATGTGTCGCACCCACTCGGCCGGGTTGGGGAAGTGCTTCTGGCAGAGGTCGCAGCGGAGGAGGGCCATTGTTTCTTCTGTGTCATCGCTCTGTTGGTGCAAGTACTATTTGTGAGATTTGGGGTTAAAATTACTATGGGATTTTATTAATTTAATTGGTTATGACTCACAACTGTTTTATTAAGGGGTTGATTTGAATTTATATAATGAAATATTTTGGGATAATAAATAAATAAATAATAAAATAAATAAATATCCTGGGACATTTCTCACACACGGCCAATCTGATTCCAAATTAAGCATCAAAGTGAGCTTGTGTTATGGTAACCAGATAGCTGATATACTACATATACTACTTTTAAATACATACTTATATAGATATTTACAACCAGACACAGGACAAACAGACATATTCATGCATACAAATGTTTGTCCTGGGTGGGAATCGAACTCACGACTTGAAAGTCAGGGTCACTAACCACAAAGCCAACCGGGCTGTCATATTCCGTCATATAACCGGGATGATAGTAATATTCATTTATCAATTTGAGGCGCAGCGCTGCATGGCATGGAGGAACGATTTCTAAATTCTCACAATGAAATGTGTATCTTTTCGCGTAGTAAATAAAGTTCTATTTTGAGTCACTCTATTAAAATGGTGTAAGGTGTGAGCTGACCCTTAGGGAACCCTCCGAATCGTCCTATAAGGCACTTCGTTCCAAAAAAAAAAGAATAATATCGACTCTGGAAAGGAAAAAATTATCCAAGCGACATTTTGGGCCAATTTGAGTTCTATACATTGTTGGAATCGCCTGATTTTTCTGCGTCGTTTGGTCTTACTCACGTCCACCTACGACGACTTTTGATGTCGCTTCGACATTTTGAAGTTCGCGAGACGAGTGTTCACTATTTTTCAATGAAAATTCAAACTTTAAAGAGCTCGGGAATCCTCATAGGATACCCGGTAGTTCCGGGGGGAGCCGCCGGTGGCAACTTTAAACAGCTCTACAGTAAAGTTAGTGTGATGTGGCTTGGATATTTTTTCCTTTCCAGCGTCGATATGTAAATATCCTGGGACATTTTTCACACACGGCCAATCTGATTCCAAACTAAGCAGAGCTTGTGATATGGTAACCAGACAGCTGATATACTACATATATACTACTTTTAAATACATACTTATATAGATATTTACATCCAGACACAGGACAAACAGACATATTCAAGCATACAAATGTTTGTCCTGGGTGGGATTCGAACCCACGACCCGCGGCTTCAGAGTCAGGGTCACTAACCACAAAGCCAACCGGGCTGTCGAAGAAGAAGTATATTGCTGATATATGTGTATACTAACAGCTGATCGACACTTGCGCTTCCTCGCATGAGCTTGATCTGCCCCGGGGGACGCGGCGTGCGCCTGCACGTGCCGCACCCACGCCGCCGGCAGCGTGAACACCTCCGCGCACAGCTCGCACGCCAGCGGGCTGTACACCTGACCGGAGATAGGGAGGAACTTGGGTTACATACTGTACTATATCTTATACCAGCTTGTGTATCTATACTAATATTATAAAGAGGAAAGATTTGTTTGTTTGTTTGTTTGTAATGAATTGGCTCCGAAACTACTGGACCGATTTCAAAAATTATTTCACCTTTGGAAAGCTACATTATCCCCGAGTAACATAGGCTATATTTTATCCCTGTATTCCCACGGGAACGGGAACTACGCGGGTAAAACCGCGCGGAGGCAGCTAGTGTTATATATTGTGAATGTATCTATATGTATTATTGTCGCTGTTTGTTTCTCAATAAATAAAAATAAATAAAAAAATATCCAACTAAACATAAAATTGTTTTGACAACACTGCAGTTATCCTCACAATGTTTTCCTTCACTTAACTCTCATATATTGTACTAGCTGCCTCCGCGCGGTTTTACCCGCGTAGTTCCCGTTCCCGTGGGAACACAGGGATAAAATATAGCCTATGTTACTCGGGGATAATGTAGCTTTCCAAAGGTGAAATAATTTTTGAAATCGGTCCAGTAGATTCGGAGCCTATTCATTACAAACAAACAAATCTTTCCTCTTTATAATATTAGTATAGACAAAAACCAATAGATTTTAGTAGCTTCACTACATATTATAGAATAAAGTCACTTTCTACTGTCTGTCCTTGTCTTCTTAAATCTTTAAAACTACGCAACGTATTTTGATGCGGTTTTTTTTAATAGATAGAGTGATTCCAGAGGATATTTATATACAATACATGCATGGTCTCTAATGTGATGTATAAGCATTGCACCCATGTGAAGCTGGGGCGGGTCGCTAGTACTTTATTAGTTACAGTGAAAATCTATCAGAAAACTTACTAAGCTATCTTCATCAATGTCAACATCGTCAATTGGCTCGGACTTGACGCTCATCTCAGCTTGGAACATCTCCGCTATAGACCGTTCCTCCTCCTCGATACTACTCGCGTCCCAGTCTGGTTCATCTTTCACTTGAATCTCTGATTGTATTTCGATGTTGCTGTGAGATGATTTTTCTGTAAAATACATACAATTATACAATTTAAAACAATTTTGCCGATTTTCCAACATTATTATGTAAATTTGATAATACATTTTTTTACATTATGTATGTAGTAAAGAAAGCAAAATCTCCAAGGATCTAAACAGACATCTGATATCAAAATAATCCTTTTATATTGTCATACTAAAGGTTTTTTAAATGATTTCTTAAAAAAAAAACATTAATTCTGATCTTGGTACTGTATTTACTTACATATAGTTATTACATAATAATTTATTAGTATATAAAAACACTTACTTGATGAAGTCTCAGATGTATTATCACTATCCTTATCATTTTCCGCAATTGTTTCAGTCTTTTGTCTCTTTCCATACTTCCGTTCAGCCGCGTGCCGTCTCAAGATCCTGGGCGGTGGAGCCTCATCAGGTGAATCATCAGCGATACTTGATGTTGATATAGATATAGTAGTTGAAGGCGATGGAGTAGCCACTGAGGGTGTAACAGTGGTTTCCGTTTGTGGTGCCGGAGCTACAATTATTGTCTGGCCCTTTGGTGCACCAGGTCTGAGGGCAGCTTGAGCTCCTCCTTCGCTGGTCTTTATGAACACCAGCTTCGGTGGTCCAATGAACATTGGCCTGTTGGATTTTATGTTATGTTTAGTTGGATATTTGAAATTATTGAAACTGTAAGTTAGTATTAATTAAAAAAAGAAGGTGCGAGTAGGACTCGCCCTTAAAGGATTCCACACTATCTGTGTGTTCCCTTTAATTTTATTTCTTAGTTAGAGTGTCAATAGAAATTTATAATTGTTTACTTGTTGCAGATCATGAGGGCTCAGTAATTATTTTTATTAGGACACATTTAAATTATTTAATATAAGTACAAGTTTGGTATATAATATGTAAATCAAACATATTTGCAGCACATTAACCCTAAGACTTTGAAGTTTTAAGACTACTTACAAGTAAACTTACAGAGTCCCTTGCCACTCTTTAAATAAATAATGAAAATATCTTACCTATTAACACCCCCTGGCTGCTGAACAGGATTGAAGGCTTTGAGCAGCTTATCATCTTTCTTGACCAATAGCTTAGGTGTCTGTGTATCATCATTTTTCTTCTGTATAACCTGCTTGTTTACTACGGCAGATGCTGCGGTTGTGGTCTTCTCGGCCTGAGTACAGTCTCCGCCAGAATCATCTGTCTGTCTCCACAGACCTCGTATTTTAAGAACTTCCCCAGCTTTCAATACAGTGTCTAGAACTTCATTTGAGACTGTTGTTTCGCCTGTAATGTGAGTAATTTATTTTTAACATTTTATTGGTCAAAAGCATAAGCTATGTTTATAAAAAAGAAACCTATTAGGCTACAGAAAAGGAGTAAATAATCTGATTAGAATCTAGCTGGTTAGCTTAGTAATTAGTTACAATAACTTTCAAGCAGCTGGTTGGTTTGTTCCCCCACAACAAGCATTCGAGTTTCATATATGTATTCAAAAGTTGTAACAGTTTAGCTGGTTCTTATAATTCAAGTTCTGTTAAATTTAGAATCAGATTGGCCATGGCCCTGTATAAAGAATTTTTAAGTCTCTACAAACTGTTATGAAAGAAAGAAGTATTGGAGAGTAGAACGCGACTTACCTTTATACATGTATTCGACGAGTATCTTCAATGCCTTCGTAGATATCTCTGAAGGCAGGACGACGTACAGCATGCCGCCCATACGGGTCACTGACCGCTGCCCCTCGAACAGGCTGCTCAGGTACACGCTGCACGAGCTCAGGATGAACTTGTGAGCGGGGATCTGCGACCCGTCCATTGTACACAGCACCACATCCGTGAACCGCTCCGAGCGAAGCAACGCCGCTACGGAGCCGTTCAGATGCGAGCTGTGCGAGTGCCATTTCAGCTGGTATGTGTCCGTAGACGTCATTATTCCTTACACGGCTGCGGCCATCTGTTGTAAATTAATATTCGATGTAGAAAAATCTTTTAACAAACTTTGTTTACTAGGAATCGGTTACGTTATGACCGGAATACGTTTGCCGGTAAAATTACTATAATAAAGACCTAACAACTGTAAAACGTAGCTGAATCTATCACTTACCCTATAAATATAATCTACCTATTTCTTGAAATAATAATTATACTCATTTTAATTTAAAATTACTTAAATCCAAGACTTGTCTGTGTTTACTAAACGACGAATCCGACGAAGAATGATTGGATTAATGTAAGAAGAAAAAGTAATATACTATCCCTCGCACTCTTATAAATGAAAGAAAAAGACAGAAATATGACTACGCTAAGTTTCGTAGCATTCGAGTTCCCGGACCCGACCCAAACCAAAGCGTCAACAAAACAAAACACTTCAAAACGTCAAATCAGCGTGCCCAAGCGTTTAAATTTCACAATTTACATATTATTATTATTTAATTCTGTAACATATCAATTAAAAGTATAATTAACATACGAATTTAAATAATTTAACATTACAATACTCCAAGGAATATATATACAAAAAATCTAGTTATGTTAATAATCATGAATAATTTGATTGATTTTTCTTTATATTTTTTATGAACTTCCGTTTAGCTAATATAAAAAAAAAAGTAGAGTTCAACTTTACCTTAATAAACCGGCAATCAGAAAAATCGATAATGTCTGATCCAAAATGTTAACTACATATTTATTTTCTTAGACACGTAAAACACAACTTTGCTAATGGAATTACTTCCTTTTACGTTTGAATTATGTTGAATTAATAGTAATGTTATACGCGCAACCACCGCTTGCGACTCTCGAGTCTGGTGTGCGGCGGCTGCGGCTACGAAAATCGATAGAATTCGTATTGATTTAACTTGCAAACCGGGGTTGCGCGTTTATCTCATCGATCCAAGCCTGTGAGCGTCGGTTGGGACCCGCGCCTGCGTCATATCGCGAGGGGCGCGTCGTACGCCACCGGCGCCCGCCCTGCCGCTACACCACCCTGTTCACGCGCAAATTGCTTTTATTCATTATTTCACGAACTATGAGAATATGTATAGCTGTATGCCTACTCTCTATTAGGCTATGGACACGTTGTCCAATGGTTTCTGCACTGCATTTCCTTTAAAAAAAACCCGAAAATATTTTAATAAACAAATTCATGCATGACCAATTAATTTGTCCAATAGGTAGATAGAAGTGTCAGTTCTTTAGATTTTTTTCTATGATAGGATTCGTGGTATTTCCTACATTTCTTACTTAATCACTTTTGAACTTCATCTCTTAAATTTAAAGAGTTTGTGCAAATAGACAGAGCGGTTAAACATTATAGTTCCAAGCAGGAATCCAATATCTAGCTTTGGTAAAAAAATCTAAAACTAGTAAGTACATATTTGAAAAGTCATAGGATGCGTACGTAACATTACATTTCAATTGATTAATTGTATACATCCAAATAGAAACGCATTCAGCACAAAGACCTCTGCCAATCATTTTGGTGTTATCGGGCGTGATTCGTCTACATTGAAAAATTGCAATGCATCTTTTTATTCTTTTTCGTAAAGCGCGGATGCAATATCGTCATTGCACGTTGAAAAGTAGCTATGTGATAACTAATATTTTCGGTTGTTTTATGCGGTTTTGCTGGTTTTTTGCGTCTCCAGCAAAGTGTGTAAAAATCACATACCTACTTTTGGATGCGCAACGATGATACTTATATCAGAATAATGCATCAGTGAAATGATGAATATAATTTTATTTATTTGTTTGGGAAAACAACAGCGATATTAAGCGAGAATACAGGTAAAACATTACTATAAAACACAAGGCCAATAATAGTTTTCCACTTTTTAAAAGTATGTATGTAGTCACGTAGAGATATTGATGAAATAGGACTGATAAGTTATTATATTCTACCTTTGTCTGTTATTTAGTGCAATAGAACATGGAAATTTTCTCCATGTTTAGAAACGCAGTACCTACAAAGAAATTGCTGATATTCGTGGTTTCTGCTTGCCCCGGTGGAAAGCAACCGTGAAGGTACCCATGGCAATGACTTAAGGAAATAAATTCTGTGTATTGTAATCTGTTGATTTTAATCGACGCGCACCGGCTTCGTACGGTTAGCAGATGAGCATTCATATCTCAATCCTTACTCTTGAATCACTTACCTTAAAACTACTACGGTTGAGAGCCCTCAGCGCTCACCGATTGCCCGCGTAAAGGTGTAGGTAACAGCCATCAGAGACTAACACCTTCAAGTCCCCTTCAAAAAAAAAAAATCACTTTATTTATTGTTAAAAACCGCATTGAGATCCATAGCGTAGCTCAAGATATCTAACGACTGGAAGTGACTTTTGTTTTATTCTTTGTAAAGCAAGGTTTACTAATATCATTAAGGTAGGTAAGGTAAACATGAAAAGGGTTCACCCGTGTAAGCTAAACCATAGTATTTTTTTATGGTTAAAAATTACGGAATGTTAGTTCCAAGTGAGTGACCTCAAATGTGATATACTACAAATGTAATATACGGTACAATATCTAGTACCAGACTAGCTGCTACCCCGCGGCTTCAATTATTGTTCCCGGTGGAGCTTTAACTTTTCCGGGAAAAAAAGTCTATAACCCTTCTTAGGCTATCTATCTCTGTATCAAATTGCACTGGAATCGATTATGTGATTGAGGGAAAGCGTAACAGCAAAAGTTTATTGGCTTACGATCTAAATACAACCAAAACAATATTTTCAATTCTTTCGCATTTTGCATCTAAATTAATAATAATAATTAATAAAAGAGCGTACCACAGAGTTACTCTCGCATTTACAATATTAGTAGGGAAGTCGGAATGTAGGTACCTACGTCATAACCATTCGAAGAAATGCATACGTACACAATGCAAAGAGTTTTAACGAAAGTCCTGTTATGTTCTGTCTTCTAGTATCAAATAGGGAATATTCATACCTTCGCACCTTTTTCCGGGCGTCAATGTACAGACAAAATTATAATACATAATAACTAATTGGGCCATCGATCGATCTTTGACCAATATAGTGGATACTATTTCATTATGTCCATTTTAAATGATGCAGTTCATCGAAATATGATTGTAGTAAAAGTATTACGACTACTAAAGTGCTAACATGTTCGTATCAAAGCGGGCCGGCCCTCTGTAACTGCCGCGGTTTCTCTTGCGTACCTACGAGGTTTAAAATGTTTCATGAATAAAACGTATTATTAAAGCTATTCCAGAAAACTCTGCTGGCGTAATTGAGTAACAAACATCATCACTATGTTGCTAATTCTCGCTAAACATCACGATCGCATCCAATCTTTGGAAACAGTACCTAATATTTAAATCCGGGTAATTTACATCGCTTTTTCCTAATTTTATTTTAAGTATGCATTCGCTTATTATGAACATGAAAAGTAATTCATTTGTTTTTGACAATGACCCGTGAGTCGTGAATAAACACATGATGCAATAAACAGCGTCTGCCCTACAGCTCTCTATGAGTAGGGCTTTTATTGATTTATAGATTCACTAGGTGGTTTGCCTGCATTTTTATTTAACTAGGTAAGGATATGTGTTTATGTACGTATCAAGGTTAACGAATAAGGGTAGGTATATACATACTAATATTTGATCTAAAATTGAATAGAATTTGCAAAAAATATGATCCCATTGATAATTTTTAAGTTCTAAGCTTTAGTGTTGATGATAGAATTATAGAGCATTTTAAATCAGGTTGAATATTACAGTTATGAACGGTATTTGAAGATTTTTAAACTATTTACAGCATGTTTAAAGGTCCTTCAACCAACGACATGGCAACAAGTGTTTATTTCTTACGACAGACAAGTTTATGTTGATCATTGAAAAGGCAGAAAAATCTTAATTGTGTTGGATGGTTGAGCTAATAGTGCGACTTAGTGTTACTTAAGTAACTAAGTATGTCATTGTTTATGTCAAAGAAATAAAAATACTCAGTTGTCTTACTTTGGATTATCAAAAGGATTTCATCGAGGGCCCTAGCGTAGCAGATCATCTTGTAAAAGAAATATTCATTGCTATTTGTCGTAGTGTATGCCATTGCAATTTTCGTCTTTGTAATATCATACCAAATTGACGTCATACTTTAATTAAAAACCATTACGTTGTTGCTATCCAAAACCTGAATAACAACGGACATAAGTCTACTTCCATAATATGTAGGTATATGCACGTTTGAATGTCTAGCTTCGGTCGCATGGACGTACCTATAGCAAAGTGTAGGCGGGTGGAGCGTGCGCTGATCGCGTGCGCAGACATTATTGATTTCTCCGCAGTGACCCCACGCTTCCTTCATCCCTCTATATGTATAGCTACAACATTATAAATGATATAATATACACAGGCACGCACATCACATAGATGCGTCATCGATCCCCTGTATGGATGGTTAGATTTGTTATGCAGTTGTCGAGTGAGATATTTTTGATGACAATGACGATGATGCGATACAGTTTTGATGGAAATTATGATGCATTTGGACTTGTTATGAAAATAATATTAATTAAAATAAAAATATATACTTATATTTTTATATAAAAATTGAATTATATTACATGACTAAAATAGAAAAGTAAATAAGAATAATATATTTAGGTGTAAGTTAAATAAAGATCCATTATTAATTATGTATTACATTAAATCTATTGTTGTGACTTATTTCAATCTCTATCACAAAAGTAAATAATAAGAAATGCAAAGTAAATAATATTAATTTAAGATCCATAATCGCATACTCTAGTATGTATAAATACTCATTTATGATCACATCTATCTGTAGCAAGTGTAATCCTATAGTATTCTGTAAACATTAACATCTAAATTTGGGGTGATATTGCAAGTTACCCGTCGTCATCTCTCTCATTACGCCTATTGGCGGCTTATACCTGCTTAGGCTAACTTTGGTTAAATTTACTTTTAAAGTTTTTTTTTTGGTATTTAATTGTAAGTAATGATAAAAATTACGATGTTTTTATCACAAAAAATATTTCTATTATACATTAACTCGACTACTTTTAAAGAAAGAAAAGTTGAAGATATGTTTCGAAGAATAGAAGGATTCTGTTCAATAAGGATTGTAAAAAATATCAAAACTTCGCAAGCAAATATTACCTAGATTATTGTGTTTCTATTAACTTTAGTTTTGTACACACAATGTTCGTTACATAACACCCTGTAACTTTATTACTTGCAAGGTACGTTTTAAACACAAATTAATACTGTTTAAGCTAATATTTTTTTTTATTTATTAACTTTTACAACTTCTGGTCTTCCCTAAAGTAATATTACTTTTCTTTTTTGATGCCATTTAAAATGCCAAAAATAATCGCAGGAAAACCGATTTCTTGCTCTCCCTTAATTTACCGGTACGTTGCGGTTCGATTGCCTTAACACTATTGAAACTGACGTATTGACAGATGGATAGATAAACAAAATTACGAACTGTCATTTTATTGTCTAAAATGTCTGACGTGCTTTCGTACGGTCGGCATACGGCATTATTATTGTAATTGTGTCACTATTTGAATTATTGATGTTAGATAAACCTTAAAAATGAGTTCGCTGAGCAAAACTACTCCGTTGTCCACCGATCTCAATAGTTTTATATACGGCGTTTCTAGAAGGAACGCTCAGAATGCACCGGAGTTGACGAAGATTGGTTTAGGGTTGCTGAAAAGCTTTCCAGCGGCCAGAGATGCGGTTTTGGAGTACTTTGCCATGGTGTTCCATGATGCCGTCAGCGCCGCTCTCCAACAAGGAGATTATGAGGTATAAAGTGATATGTTGTTTATTTATAACCAACTTGTTGACTATACAGAATTAATAACACTTAGGCCGCTTTCCGAATTACGATTAAATCGATTTGAGCGCCCAAAAACCCGTTCCATATTAGCTTGAGCGCGATAACGATATCTCCTATGTCGTCATAGATGACGTCATGACATGCGCCATCTTGCGCTCACGCCGACCCAGCTCTAAATTAAAATCACCGTGAGCGCTGTCAAAAATGACAAGTGGTTGTTTGTGCTGTTTTCATTTGAGTCGCATCTTATTTCATTTTGTGCTCAAGTATTCTGATTCAGTGATTGCTGCTCTGGGTGAAATTACTACAGTATCAAAGGAAAACAATAAATACTACGAAATATTCGAATCATGAGTATTCAAGTTACTATAGCCGACGGCCCTAACGAGCGACAAATTTCTCTTATGCTCACGTTAGAGTAATGCGAGAGGGCTCAGAGAGGTAAGTGGCATAAGGGCTGAGATTTCCATCCTTTGAGCAGTCGTTAGAACTGCATTCTTAATGCAAAAATGCTTTCAGATAAATCATTAAATGTTTACTGAACTGGTACTTGCTGTTTACAGATACTGAATATGTACAGCAGTTGCTGCATAACTTTGATACAAATGCTTTGATGCAGAATGAACAAACAGAACAACATGGTAATTATTGAGATATTTTGGTTATGTGTAGATACTTTAAGCTTAGTAGCCTGTAGTGTTTTCCATATCATGTTAACTATACAGTGACCAAATAAACTGAGGTTAGTCGTTGTAGTATTACAATATTCAATTCTTCAACAGAACTGTTTGTATAAAAGTGTTTGATTGTTTGATCATATAGTAGTATCTTAGCAGTAAGTTTTTTAGGTACTTGTAGAACTTGCTGAATTCAAAGAAAATTATTTTAGCATTTTCTTTAGTAGGTATATTACAAATATGCTGTTTTATTCCAGGGTATGTTTATCTATGTGCTAAGTTTGAAAGTTTAAACAACAAACAATTCATGCTTGATGTTATTTATTTTTCAGCAAATGAATGAGTTATTTGACTCCACTGGATGGGCTAATCCTGTAGCGCTGGCTTCAGAGCTAGGACCCGCACCACACCAGATGAAGAAAATATTAGTCCACAAGCTGAATCAAAGAAATAAAATTTTGATTGCATATTAGAAGATTTTAGAAAAGAAATGAATAAGTATAGGGAAGAAAGAACAAAAGTAAAACATGAAAATTTTAATAAATATATGCTAATGAAAGAGCGGCAGCATAGAGAAAATATGGAAATTTTGCAGAAATTGACATAAGGAACTATAAAAAACACATTCAATTATTATTGTTGTTAATACAACAACTGCTTAATTCCCATCATTTTTCTATACAGACCTGCTCTTCCATTAGCATTATATTGATTAAAAATGTTCCCGTTTCCTATATGCTAATATAATAATATAATTTATTAATAATTAGGAAGAGAATATGACCTGTGCAAGTGTTGCACATTCTCGCATCCAGTTATATTATGTATAATTTAAGTTTTAAATCAATATAATACTAACTTATGTGTATGTTATAGGATGTTAAAACTACAAAATATACAATAATTAAATAAATATTTATTCATTTATATTACAATGTCCTTATTATTTAATTATTGGTCAATGTTTATCGCTTCTGCATTCCTCCTCTCCCGTCTAAGCCGTCGTTAATAAGGCACCCTCTTCGCAACACCCGTAAATGGTCTTCAATAGGTACCATATCTTTCTGCAGTATACAATTATTATGCAGTACTGCTAAATCTAGTATGTATTCAGGTATTTTTTTAAGTGCCAAGGCGTTGCCGTTGATCTTCCATTTTCAAATAATATCTTTATAATAGTATTCGCTGTATTAGTTATAAAAGAAAGGTAATTACTTAAGACTTGACCGGTGCAAGGTGCAAGTGATTTTGTTTTGACGTTTGACGTTGAGGTTGTGAGCCGTGTGAGCGCGATCACAAGCGTTCCTAATTGTTGACGGCTCTAAGCTGTCATAGTCGTGATATCTAAATCGGTACGCCAATTATCCATGTTAGCGCTTTGAGCGATGACGTTGTAATTCGGAAAGCGGCCTTAGTTGTCCCCAATTTACTCTTGCAACATTCATTAATAGATCGCTTAATTAGGTACTCATCTCATCTGTTAAAACTATATAATAATAATAAATATCCTGGGTCATTTTTCACACACGGCCAATCTGATTCCAAACTAAGCAGAGCTTGTGATATGGTAACCAGATAGCTGATATACTACATATATTACTTTTAAATACATACTTATATAGATATTTACATCCAGACACAGAACAAACAGACATATTCATGCATACAAATGTTTGTCCTGGGTGGGATTCGAACCCATGACCCGCAGCTTGAGTGTCAGGGTCACTAACCACAAAGCCAACTGGGCTGTCATATAATTCTACTGAACTGTAGTCTATATAATAATACTGCTATAATAGATAAGACTTATGTAGTAGTAACTTGCATGTATATGTTTATTGCAAGATAGTGGAGTTTACAAAATGTTTTTATTTTATTTCAGGCTGACCTTAGCACCAATGGGGCACTGGAAAGTGTTAGTATGATTGGTCCAGAGTTGTGTAGCCTGGGACTATCCTGGGCTCCCTTCATTGCCCCATGGTGTATCAAGCTAATCATGGACATTGCTACTGAGAATGCTAATATAGCAAGTGAGTATATGACCAGGTACTAAAATCTCGGGCTTTAATTGACTTGCTTTTAACCAATTCTCATAATAAGGTGGTTGAGTTTAAAAACTAAATTTGACTCTAAACAAGAATTTACACTAGTTTATTTTATTTTCAGATGTAACACTGCAAAGTACAGATCCTGTTAGAGTTTTGTTGGACATAACAACACAAAATTTGACTTTACTCAACTCGGAAGAGAGGGCAAAATGCATTGACATGATGCTTGGTAAATATATGCTTAGTTTATATTTAACTAGGACCTCCTGGTTGTTTCACACCCCATTTATGTACAACATAAGTTGCATGTAAACATAATAACATAATTCAAATTGTCTCAAATTAAATCCACATTCTTTCTGCCATTCTAACATGAAAGTGAAACAAATGTCCTCATAAAATTGCATTTATAATACACTAGTGGCTTCCTGTGGGTTAACCCACATACCCAGGAGATCTTCCATTTTCCTGGGATGAAAAGTAGCCTATGTCCATTCTCAGGCTCTAGACTATCTGTGTACCAAATTTAATTTAAATCAGTTCAATAGTTTTATCATGAAAGTGAGACAGACAGACAAACAGACCGTCAGACAGATTATTATTAGTAGATAGAACTATATTGAAGAACATTTACTTGGATAGTTTCATACATAGTGTAATAAAGAACTTTATTTAAACCTTACTCTTACTCTAGGTTCCCGAGCATGTTCCTGGGCAGTAGGATGGGTAGGACGTGCTGAGCCTGCCCTGGTGGCCCCCAGGGCTCTGGCTCTCGGTGCTGATGCAGCACGAGCCGTCCTGGCACACTTGGCGCACCATCCACCAGCATTGTTCCATGTTCGCGCCGCACTTGTTGATTTGTTCCAGGTTAGTATGTTTTCTATTTTTACTTTTACACAGTAATATTTTTTGTATTCTATTTCCCAGGTGTTGTATGAGAAATAAATAAAAGGATACAGTAGGGACATGCATTTAGGACTTATTTTATGAATGTCCATTTATACCCATATTAAAAAAAAACCTTTAACTTCTACCTGCGCATATTTTTTTTACGTTCACTTTTTTTTATTTTTTTTTTTTATTTTTTTTGAGAATCAACAAACAACACTTTGAGAAGATAGATCATTACAGTGTATTTTTATTTTAATTATATAATTTTGCAGGAAGCAATTAGCGAAGACAGCAAACCCGAGAAGAAACGAGATGTCATTCCCTACTTACTCAATCTGGCGTCCAAATCAGATATAGTTTTGAAAGCCCTCATACAAGATATTGAAAAGACTTGTAAGTATTGTAGAGTTTTAATGCTGGTGACACAAACATTCACATTTATAATTAATTATTAATTTAATTTTATTTGTTGGGTCAACATATTAGTAAGATATTTTTTGTTTATTCATTTTTATAACAGTATTTTTAAAGTTTCATTTATGAATGCTGATAAGCAATAATGTGTCAACCCACATAATGTCGAAAACATAGGTTTTGATATATTTTTATAATGCGAATTTTACATTTAACATTCTTCAAGTTTCAAGTCATCTAAAACATAAAAGTACATAAAAAATGGATTTATAACATACAAAAAGTAAATCCTAAGACGCCATTTTCTCAAAACCAAGTTTATTATAACACTAGCTGCCTCCGCGCGGTTTTACCCGCGTAGTTCCCGTTCCCGTGGGAATATAGGGATAAAATATAGCCTATGTTACTCGGGGATAATGTAGCTTTCCAAAGGTGAAAGAATTTTTGAAATCGGTCCAGTAGTTTCGGAGCCTATTCATTACAAACAAACAAACAAATCTTTCCTCTTTATAATATTATTATAGACATAATTACTTATCAGTATCCTTATATCCCCCATAACGTCCATCCACTACCATCCAGTGACGGACTCAGCGATGGATCGTCTCCGTGCCGTATGCGCGTCGCAACGCCACACTTCGGCGTGGGAAGGCGCGGGGGCGGCATCTCTGGTGGCCTTACTTCTTCGCGCCGACGTCCACTGCCTCCTACTATTATTGAGACATGCGCAGGCGGACCTGTTCTGTAGGCAGCTACTCGGTACGTACCTATCTGTGCTCCCATATATAGATAAGGACAGTTTTACCTGTTATATAGCTGGCTATAGATTTATTTATTTATTTACTTTAAATATCACGGTAAAACCAATAACAATATTTATGGATCAATTAAAAATTATTAAACAAATAAAAAAAAAATTAAATTATAATAAAATTAATCAATAAAATTACAATATCAAGAAACTACGAAGTATCATACAGTTATAGATCTTTCTGCAAAGCGAAAACACAGACAATATATCCCATTCATCATCAAACAAATCACATTTAGAGTTGATGTCCAGGTAAAGTATACAAGTAACTTAATACTATACTCATGACAGGCTAAAACACTGGTTTAGATCATTTTGATGAAATTTGGTATATAGATAGGCTAGAGCCTGGAAAAGACATGACTACATTTTATCCCGGGAAAGTTATATTTCCCCGGGTCGCGGGTAAAACCGCGGGGCGTAAGCTGATATAAAGTTTTTCAATGTGTCCTATGTTACAGAATATCTACTACAAAAGCTAGAGTATGAGTGTTTGTTTCCCGAAAATAATCTGCCACTATTGACGAGTGTGGCGGAAGAAATCAACTTAGTACGGGAAAAAGTGTTGACTGGCAATCAACTGGAGAAGTATACACTAGCCAGAATACTTATATTAGTCAGTAAGTATTGTAACACACATATGAAAACGGTTATTAATAGTGTCTTTAGTAAGATATATTAACTTACACGCACACGGTTTTGGTTTTTATTCCAAGTTCCCACACATGACACAAATAATTACATTGTACAATATATTATTAAATAAATAAATAATATGTCCTAGGAAATTTAAGTGTTTTATGTGTCGCAAATGCAACCAAGCATTAGAGTCGAATTCATAAGGCCTTTGACAGCCTATTTTAATGTATATAATTACATATCAGGTTTTTTTTGTATTTGTATGCAATAGTAGATTCTTTCACTTGACTATGGCAAAAAAATAGACATGATTTTAATCAGTTTGCATGTATATTACTATTTAAGACATTCTCCAGTTGAGCTTATCAACATACATACAGCTTTAAATTTTTATTTTACATATTACAAATTTTTCTTGTTTTTAGGCTACAACCTACCATCAGAATTCGTGAGCACAATAAGCTACATGTTGCAATATTCACGAGACGATTCAACTCTGGCACTGTTAGTCCGTATTATATCCGGGACAATAACAATGCACACACCAAACGATTCCCCGGACATTAATACGGACTCAGATAGATATCAGAACTTCATTAAAACCGGTGTGGAGTATGCGTTGAGGGATGCCATGATATCTGATACGGAGATAAAGAGGTGCTTCATTGATGGCAGTGCACCTGAAGACCAGAAGACATATTTGCATCATTTTTGTTTGAATATCATTAAATTGTTGAGGTATGTGACATAGTTATCTATACCATAATATTATAAAAGATATGGTTTTAATTAAACGCGGTTATCTTAGAAACTACTGGATCTAATTAAAAAAATGTGCTGAATAGACTATTTATCGTGGAACGTTATAGACCCTATAGCATTAGCGTTATGAGATGGAATATTTTTTTGATCTCTTTATCTTTTCACTAGTTTATATCAAGGTACTTAAATATTCCTTTTTCAATGTTGTTAAGCATCATTTCATGCATAGTCTTCTTGACTTTTTCAAAATTTAAAATTTGACATATACTCAATGCATTGGTTACAATGATTATTATTGTAAAATACTAGCTGCTTTCGCGTGGTTTCACTCCTACGGATTCGCATCCACTAGATGTCACAATTAAAGGCATGTGAAAACCACCAATCCGGACTAAGCCCGCGTGGGGAACTATGGCCTAATCCCCTCGATGTTAGGCTCGGCTCGAGCTCCTCGGTGGAGACGTATATGAGCTGATGATGATGATATGACAGCCTCGTTGGCTTTGTGGTTAGTGACAGGAAAAACATTTGTATGCATGAATATGTCTGTTTGTCCTGTGTCTGGATGTAAATATCTATAATATGTATGTATTTAAAAGTAGGTATTATATTGTAGTATATCAGCCATCTGGTTACCATAACACAAGTTTCATTCGAAGCTTACTTTCGAATCAGATTGGCCGTGTGTGAAAAATGTCCCAGGATATTTATTTATTTATTAATTATTATTATATGTGTCGTGGTCGTCGTCAGATGGGAGAACTGCAACCAGGTGTCCCACCTGAGGTCCCGTCCCATCGGTCGCGCGGCCGAGGCGCTGGTGGGCGGCGTGGCGCGCGCGCTGGCCGGCCGCGCCGCCCTGGTGCGCGCGCGCCGCCGCTACACCTGCACCGACCTGCCCGAGATGCCCACCTGCCATGCGCTCGCTGAGGTGATACACACACAATCTACATATCTTCACATACACACACCAGACATGGCCACATACACACACCAGACATACACACATACACACACCAGACATGCCCACATACACATACCAGACGTCTCCACATACACACACTAGACATCTCCACATACACACACTAGACATCCACCCATACACACATCAACATACATACACACAACACACAGCCTCATACACACGCCAGACATCCCCATATACACAGATCAGATATCTCCACATACACAGATCAGACATCCCACATACACAGACCAGACATCCCCACACTCACACCCCAAACATCCCCACATACACACACCACACACACACCCCCATCCACACACACCCCCATCCACTCACCACATGCCCCAACACATCCCCACCACTCCACCATAAAACCCAAACAATGTGATTTGTATACCAAATATAAAAGCAATAAACTAAGGTCTTTAAATATTGATGTAATGCTGTTTTAGGTACTAGACAGAATTGATATGTCGGGAACAAAATCCCCGCCTCCCAGTGTTGAAGTGATTCTCAAAGTTGTTCAAGCGACCGTCAAGTATTTCTTCCGCTGTTTACATGAGAAAGGTAAGATTACAAATTTATACTATATAGGTATCATTAGACATTCGTGACTAGCGGGTTGGCATTGTAGTTAGTGAGTCTGACTTTCAAGTCATTGGTTCCAATTTTCATGCATATGGACATGTCTGTTTGCCTTGTGTCTGGATGTTAATATCTATATAAGTATGTTTTACTATATTATTATTTATTTGCGCAGATATAATGAACAAGATCCGCGGCACGCAGATCGCTTGCCGACTCCTACGCAAGGTATTATATCTCTTATTTACAGTGTTGCTAATCAATACAATTTCTTTGACACTAAGTTGTAATAAATAAACATTTTATAAATGAAATTCGAAAGTTGATCTCATTTAGATTTTAAAATTACATGCAAAAGAATATTGACAATTGCACAAAATACAAAGTAAATATCTATTTTTGCACATTTTATTCTTGAAGTCATTATTTATCTCATTCTTCTTAAACAAACTTTATTTTTATGCCTTTATTTCTAAATTTGTGTGTTAGTGTGTGTGTGTGCCACTGTGCGTTTGATGAATCAATACATTATATCTTAATATATATAAATCTCGTGTCACAATGTTTGTCCTCAATGGACTCCTAAACCACTTAACCGATTATAATAAAATTCGCACACCATGTGCAGTTCGATCCAACTTGAGAGATAGGATAGCTTACATATACTTGGACCCGGTAGAGGGCGCTGGTGGGCAGAACGAAGTCTGCCTGGTCCACTAGTATATTTAAATAAATATTATCATATGCAGGTGTGTGTAGTAAGCAAGCTAGGTAGGGCAGTAGCATTAAGGGAGTTGCTCGAAGCGGCCGCGCTACGTCACGACGCAGTGTTCAGCGCGGACGGGACTCCCTCGCAACCCACAATGTCGGAGCATCCCACACTCGACCACGAGATGTCGCCTTCCACACCACACCATAATCTGCTTATACACTTGAATCAGAAACATGTGAGTATTATGTAATCTATATATATGAAACAAAGTCTTTGAACGCGATGAACAAAAAAACTACTGAACAGATTTTCAAGCCGTTTTCACCAAATTTCGACGAAAAGTACATTGCGCTTTGTCCCTTTCACTGCCTATACAGTTGCTCCCTTTTTTATAGGGTCGGCAACGCGTGAGTGACGCCCCTGGTGTTGCAAGCGTCCATAGGCTACGGTAACCGCTTCCCATCAGGTGGGACCGTATGCCTGTTTGCCACTCTTGTGGTATAAAAAAAAAAAAAAAAATTACGTAGTATTTTATGGGGAAAGTTTTTATGTATGAAGTTGATGAAACTTTTGTGTGTGTTCAAGGGGATTCGAGAATGGTTTAGATTGACAATTGGATCCGGTATGTGGCGCTAGTGGGCAGCAAAACAACTTGCCGTTTTGCAGACTAATATTGTCTTGCAATGCCATCTATTGACATTATAAATTAAACTTTCTGTCGATGATCTTTACGTACAGAATGAATCATTTGAAATTAACAGATGTCGCTTTACTTTATTAAGTTTTTGATCCGTAATTTTGTTATTTATTTATAAGCTAATTTTATTTTTCCTCAGGGCCCAATAACCCAGCTGACACAGAGTCACACGTCAGTATTCCATGCGGGAATCATCGGTAAAGGCGTGAGGAAACCAAACGGATTTGGAAACACAAATGATATACCCCCTATTATAACCACCAATAATGAACTGCTTATGGGCGCCTTGATGTCTTGTATGGTAAGTTATTTTATACCTTATTTTAGTCACTTCAGGGTTCTCAATGTCTTGTACACATGTTGAAATTATGTTATTTATTTATTCGTAATTAAAAATTGAATTAATTTAAACTTAATAGTCTTCAATACACAGTTGAAATTGCAATAGGAAGGTTTTCAGGTTTAGTCTTCAAAATTGTGTCGTTAAAAGTAAATTGAATTGATCTTAAACTAAGCAGAACTTGTGAAAACGTAACCATACTATTTATAAACTATTAACCAAAATCAAAATATTTTTAGGTCTTTACAAGCTTTTATGAATAGTCATTACTAATATTAGTGCTTGGTTCTGAAAGTTTTTACTAAGAACCAACATACAAACAGTCAAGATATGTATTAAATATAGTCATGTTTATGTTTCAGGATGGGAATAGTGGTGTGGTGGAAGGCGCCACATCAATATCTCTTTTACTCGTCGAGCTGGTGTCCCCCGACGTCATGTACAACGGTCTGCCGTGGCCTGATGAAGATTTCACTAAGGTATTTTATTTGTTTTAACTTATATGTTATTATAAAACAACTATGAATTTGGTTAATATTTTCTTGAATAAAAAGCTTAACTGTTAATTTTTATCCATAAACTGGGCGGATGTTTTTGTGGTTCAAGACTCCGGTCGTAGGTTCAGATACCATCCAGGACAAACATTTGTATGCATGACAGTCTGTTGTCTGGGTATAAATATTTATATTAGTATGTATTTAATAGTATCTATCAGTTATCCGGTTATCACAAGCTCAACTTTTGGAATCAGGACACTCGGATACTCAGGTTGAGAAATGAGGTCCCTTCATAGTATTCCCAATGGAGTACGACATGAGGTTTTCAAGAAGAGAGTGAAGGTACACTTACAGGGTCGGCAACGCGTGAGTGACCCCCTGGTGTTGCAAGCGTCCATAGGCTACGGTAACCGCTTCCTTCAGGTGGAACTGTATGCCTATTTGATGATGTATGACAGCCCGGTTGGCTTTGTGGTTAGTGACCCTGACTCTCAAGCCGCGGGTCGTGGGTTCGAATCCCACCCAGGACAAACATTTGTATGCATGAATATGTCTGTTTGTCTGGATGTAAATATCTATATAAGTATGTATTTAAAAGTAGTATGTAGTATATCAGCTGGTTACCATATCACATCGACCATGTAACCAACAGAGTAGAACTGTTAACAGTTTTGTTAGAAAACAAAATACGCCAAAACGCTGCGCCGGCCCCTGTGATCTGATTGGCCGACTCAAGATCAAGTGTTGTACTAGACGTACACACAGGCCTCTTATTGGTCGGGTACTGTTCTAGTTCGAGCGTGGCTTGTTAGTTATACGTGACAAATCATCGAAACGTTGCTAAACAAATGGCTCACTATTGCTACTCTATTGGTTACATGCTCGATGCCATATCACAAGTTCTGCTTAGTTTGGAATTAGATTGGCCGTGTGTGAAAAATGTCCCGGGATATTTATTTTGTTATTGTTACTTACAGCAAGTGAGTATAGAACGCGAGTTGTACATGCGTGGTGCGTTAGAGAACTGTTGCGTAGCCCGAGCTGCTTTACGGCGGTGTGCATCGGCCAGACCAGCTCTATGCCTGGCCTCAGCGCTGTTGAGGGCTACGGCCGCCACGCTGCTGCACCGGACTAGGGCTTACTTAGGTAACTGTAACATACTAGCTGCAAGATCTTTAGTAATATGTGGTGCTAGAGGTAGGGGTAGGGCTTATATAGGTCTGTGGACTGTACCACACTATATCACGCCATACTAGCAGCAATATCTTTAGTAATATATCGCACATACGGTACTAGGGCTAAGGCTTATCTAGGGTCTATGGACTGTAACATACTATATAAACATTCTAATGAGGGAAAACGGAATAACATTACGAGCCGTGCATTAAATAATATTCTTATTCAAGTAACTATTCATGAGTTTTTGTGAATAAAAATAAACACTCATGAATAGTCACACTCTCTTGTAAAATTAAAAATTTAGCTATTATGACTGTGTCGCACCTAAGGTACAATATATTAACAAAGTAACATACAATATATTATATCGAATAAAAAGGTGTCTGGCAATTACTCCACTCTACACGAGTGCTTTATACCACGCCATACTAGCGGTCAGCAATTCGTAACCGTGATATTAAACACCCTCATAAAACAATCGAATTAAATAAATCAATAACAAATGATACACCTAAATCATCCTAATGAATCACTGACATGTGAAAACCTAGTAAATTTAGTTCTTTTTGAGTTTTTTCACAAACAAACAGCGAAGGTATTTGTCTTACAAGACGTTATGGTAATGATGAAGTGTTAGAGGGTTAAAATAGCTTATAATATTAAATTCAAATTAGCCCTCATAGTCAGAATCTAAGTCTGGAATCAGAAAATTGATTTGTTAAAAAGAACCATCCGTAAACTCAGCACTTAGTACAACTTAGATTTCAAGTTAAATGTACCTCAAAATATACTGGCATAAAGAAAACCAACAATATAATTCTGTACTATTTACCAGATCGGCACACCCAATCAGCGGAAATGGCGCGAGAACGAGCGGCTCTATCGGAACTCCTCGCCACCATGACCCTCGGCCAACTGCTGCCTCATCCACTCAGTCACATGCTGGAATTAGCACCGGAACTTACTGCTAGTGAGGTAATGACAAAAATCGTAGTGATGTGATCAATCCCAAAGGTATCCTGGGATAATTATGAAGTGATTATAACTGTGTGTGATTTTTTTTTGCTGGCTTTTTCTAATTAGTCGAGATAATTCGAAGTACGGATATATCTATATCTCTGATACTATTATTGTAAGGAGAGGATATAAAAAAAAAAAATTGTTTGCTTAAAATCACTATAATACTACTTTCATCTGTTTATACACGATAGTAACTAAGCCTGAAACTTAATAATGAACAGTAATTTGATTTCAGATTGTGCAAATATTAAGGGACTGCTTATGGAATTATACAAGAGATAATGTCCCATCGCCTGCACTATTCAATTGTGATTCTACAGGTAATTATGTGTTTATGAATAGGCCTGTTTAATCTAACTAATATTATAGATTCCAAAGTAACTCTGTCTCGGTTCCACGCTAAAATTACTGAACCGATTTAAATGAAATGTCTAGAGCCTGAGAAAGGACATGAGCTACTTTTTATCCCGGGAAAATGGAAGATCTCCCGCAGGTATGCGTGTGAAACCGCGGGGGGCCACTAGTAATTAATAATTTTCAGCTAGATAGAATATGTACTGTTTTTGATTGAAATCGTTTTTCTTTTCTGCTGAACAAGAACCATAATACTCTTCTCTGACTATCTCAAAGACTTTAAGCGGCTTAAAGGGACTTAAGGTCTAACCTGACTTTATTAATGATTGTAATCTAATGTTCTTTCATAGGTCTCCACTGGCGGGATCCGTCAACATGCAAGCCGCCCGCAACATACACCGACACACTGAGAATTATTATACAGAAGAGAATATCCAAGCTCGGCCATTTGTACCCGATCATGTTTCTGAATCTCGAGAAAGATAATTAATATTTTTTAAATGTCCCCCTCGAATGTACATAGTGTAAATATGTTTAAGGAAATAAAGTGCCTATTTGTAATTATTGTTATTTATTGCTCCGAATATTCACATTTACATTAAAAATTTTTTTTTTCCGTGAAGATGATTAACACTGGCAGTTATTTCAGACTCCCATTACTCCTTTACAGCATGTTAGTAATGTATTTTTCTATTAATAACAAAACCGTGAATATTTTAAACAAAGTTAAAAACAGACAAAAAGTCGATATGCCAGATATTAAGCAATATGATTATATGGCAGTCTTAATTAGAATTTTCTTGTCTTCCTATTTATTTATGGCAATAATAGTGTTTAATGTCTTTCTTACGTCTGTCACTGTCAGTCATCAAACAAAAGTCAAAACAAATCCACAACATTGGCCGTGCATGTTTTGTTGCTATTTAATTATTAAGAAGTTATTGCTTTCAGCGGTTTTTCAATATTAAACTATACATATAAGCAATGGCTACGAGCGAAACAAAACCTGAACCAATGGAGGAGGAATCGAGAAAACCAGTTTGTTTGATAATTTTAGGTTAGTTGCCATACATATACTCATCGTTTTTAACTTACTTTCTCGGTTTTTACGATAAAGAGTATAAGGTAATATTTATAAACATGAATGATATATTGTATAGGTATGGCTGGTGCGGGAAAGACTTCGTTTACACGACGCCTAGCCGGCAAAGTCGTGGATGGTTCTAGACCATATCTGATAAATTTGGATCCAGCGTGCCGGGAAGTGTCTTATCCTGCTAATATTGGTAAGTCGTACTAACACTGTCCTAATCCTACCAAAAAAGAAAACAGAATCATAAGATAATGTGTTAAATGAAAAAAAAATCATCATGTATATGCTTGCAACTTTCACTCGCTTAAGTGACATTGTCTTAATCTTCCAGACATAAGAGACACTGTGAACTACAAGGAAGTCATGAAACAATATGGTCTTGGCCCAAATGGAGGGATTGTAACTGCTTTGAACCTCTTTTCTACTAAGTTTGGACAGGTTGTTGACTTAATAGAGAAAGCGGGCAAGAAGCATAAGTACTGTGTTATTGATACACCTGGTAAGTGAAGAAGTTGGTTAATTTAAGTATACTATTAAAAGGGCTATGAGTGTCTTTATTTACTTAATAGTTTATGAATAAATTAGTAATGTTGCAAAAGCTTATAATATAACAAAATAATAAAACTGCTTCTGTTAAAATTGTTGCTTGGGGAATTATAGAATACATATTTTATGTGTCAAATTCTTTGTAATAGACAGAGTTATGATCCAAAAATTGAAAAAATATATATTTGTAAGTTTTTTCTTTCTATGTAAATAGTCTTTTTATTTTTTTTTATACCACAATGGTGGCAAACAGGCATGCAGCACACCAAATGGAATATAAATTCATTGTCACATGCAGTACTCAGTGTCGGATAAGAACTAGGAACTAGTGTATCTAACAAATTGCTTACTATATATTACACATATTGCTCCAACAGGTCAAATTGAAGTGTTCACATGGTCAGCATCAGGCACAATAGTGACCGAAGCCCTCGCCTCAACATGCCCCACAGTAGTTGTATACGTAATGGACACCGTCCGCAGTGTGTCACCCGTGACATTCATGTCAAACATGCTGTATGCCTGCTCTATACTGTACAAGACGAGACTGCCCTTTATTGTTGTAATGAATAAGGTATGCATAAAATCTTGTTGTTCGCATTTATAACCTTCCTCATGTCCAAATCCTACCCAATTCTTAACTAAACTTTTATTTTAAATGTCTTCATATGTACCTATGTTTACATTCAAAAGTACTATCAGTTACGAAAGTAGTTGTTACCAAAGTAGCTCTGATTAATTTGTGTTTTAGTTTTTATTTTGTAAGCACATTTATTTATTTAAGAAACTTTTATATATCGCTGCTTTGGAAGAATATTGTCTTTACTGTTATTATAGTAATACGATATTTACTGATTATATAAAACAGATCATTTTACGTTAAATGGTGTTGCAAACTCAATTTTGTAGTATTTGGTAATAATACGCTATTCCTCTAAAACAGCGTTATATTAATCATGCTCATTCATATACATTCCTACCTCAGAGACATAGCTTCCCTATCATCCAACAGATTTATTATTAAGCCTTGTTTGCAAACCAAAATTCTACTTATTTATTATTTACTCAATAAATTCCAGACAGATGTGGTAGACAACGCCTATGCAGTGGAATGGATGAGAGATTTCGAAGCGTTCCAAGAAGCTTTGGATGCTGAGGGTGAGGGAGAAACTGAAGGTGGCAGCACTTATATTGGCAACTTGACGAGGTCTATGGCACTTGCACTTGACACATTCTACGCTGACTTAAGATGTTGTGGTGTTAGTGCTCATACTGGTGCGGTAAGTAGATAATTCTGTATAGTCGAGTAAATGAAGCGAAAAATACGGTCTTACCTCCGAATTTTTTTACTGTGAACCGATTTGCATGAAATTTTTGGAATTAGGCTCATCTTACCCTTAACTTTAAAAGTGAAAATGATCTGAACTCCGCCTATTATTTTTAAGGGGTGTAAACCACCCCTTAATGGAAAAAATTACATTGAGCCATTTTATCGCTAGAAAACATGTCTAACAGCAAATGGTGAAATTGTAAAGTATTTTCTTACATAATTACCTCATATTAAAATCATTTTCAACCCCTTGAAAATCTTACAACCCTTGCAAATGTGTCATAGTTTGGTATAAATATATACCATATAAATATATTATGGCGATAATGTTTGTGTATTATCGCCATAATATATTATTAATGTAGGTTAGGGTGCGGCGGGGGTGGCCCTTGGGCCACCCTTAAGCCTCGAACGTCTAAATGTTCTGAAATGAACACAAAAAAGGTGACAAAGACTTACTGTCCTTACATAACATTGATTACTACGCCCAAATATAGTTATTTTACACATTGCCGGTGGACCAGCAGGTATTCCATATAAATCCGAGGAAATTTATACATTTCCTAGGATAATTATGCATTAAATAGTTTTTCAAACAATATTTTATACATTTCCTAAATAGTATCGGAACTGTACACATTTCCTAGGATTTGTATTCAATTCCTTGATTTCATACATTTCTGGTAGCATATATACACATTACAATAGTTGTGGGTCTCTATTATATTGCGTACTTTCACATGGCTCCAAATATTCGCACTCCGAAATTTTCAGTTACTAAGTAGATAAAAATATGTTAAGTTTTTGGACCATAACTCCTTCAATTTTCATGCTATCACAAGTTATAAAACACTACTGTAAAGGTAATTAAAAGAGCTACAACATCCTTTATTGCAATATATAGTAAAAAACCTTTTTCCGAAACGGTGAAGGGTTAAAGGGCTTAAGAGAGGCTGTGATTCCGCTGCCACGCGCTCTTTAAACAATCATATCTCCGTCAATTTTTGTTTGACAGAAAAAACAAAAGAACCAAATTGTTTGTTAAAAAATTAACATTTTTTTTACATATACACTTTTATACGTATCTGTCGTCCTTTTTGAGATATTATTAAAAAAAGGGTGGTTTTTTAAATATTTGAAAGTTTGTTTTTTTTATAATCATGAATTTTTTGAAAAATATGTGTCCTGAAGCAGCCAAACTGATACTATCCATCAAACTCTTCATAATAAAGTTAATTCTAGGCGGAATACGATTAATTTTAATTTTGGTGGAAATGGCACTTATGAAACCCATTGATTTAAAAGAAAAAACCTTAGATGCTCCCCTTATTTGCAATACAGCTCACTTATTTTACATGCAAAAGACTTTGAATAGTGCTCATTTTAAAGCTTATTTTATGCGCTACAAAACCCTTTTGTATTAGAATGCATAAAATGCATCTGCTCGCCACTAGATGGCATTGACCACATCGATTAAATTTCAGATAAAATAAAACACGGCTTTGATCTTTAATATCTAGCTTAATATTGCACGTACAATACTTTATAAAATACCAAATTGTTCATTGTTTTACCTGCTACAACTTTGTTCTTGATAAAATTTTCGATAAACGTATATTTTTGGAGATATTTGCAAAAAACCGATGAAAACCGTGAAAAAATTGCAAATTTTCAATAGCCAATAACTTGAAAAGTATTGGATTTTTTGAAAAGCTTTATATATTATTTTTGCTTAAAATTAGGCCTTCTATTGATATCCGAGGCAATTTTGAAAAAAAAGAAATTCACCCCCGAGAAGGGGTGGCAACCACACCCAGGGTGGTTGCGGAGTTCAAATCATTTTCACTTTTGAAGTTAAGGGTAAGATGAACATAATTCCAAAATTGTATGCAATTCGGTTCACAGTAAAAAAAAACGGACCCATAATGCTTCATTTTCTCCACTAGTAGATTTCAATATGTTCCTGCATTGACTTTATATTAAGCTACATAATGGCACACACACGTCTAATCAAGTTCCAAACTAAGCAGAGCTTGTATTATGGTAAACAGATAGCTGATATACTACTTTTAAATATATACTTATATTGATATTTACATCTAGACACAGAACAAACAAACGACAATACCTACCAGCCAAATAGAAGAAACACCTTTCAAAACAGTCCTGTTAAAACTTTAACTACATTATGGCTATAGTATCAAAAATATATATTTATTCCAATAAAAATTACTGTGAATTTTCTCTTTTCAGGGTATTGATGAGTTCTTCAAACTGGTAGACGATGCCGCAGTAGAGTACGAAAAGTATGTATTACCTTTTACACTTAACTTTAAAATAAAAATAATGTAACTTAAAAAAAAAAACTACGTTTAAAAAAACCGACTTCCAAAAATACTAAAAAGCAAAAAATAACTAACGCAATTTATAACACTTTCCTCTACTTACCTACTGACTACTTATTCTCTCCGCTTACTGCTGGGTTTGAAGTTGGTGCCAAGCCACAGCAAAATTAGCAAACCTACAGTATACAATATACAAAAGATCTTTGTTAAGATTCTCCATGATTTAATCAGGTCAACAAAAACTATGGCACTGTTTGCATTTAAAATTCTAAATTTTAGACGCATGCTCTTGGTTTGTGAGTTATTAATATTAGAAATAAACGGTCCTTTACAGGACCACTATAGTTGTAGAATGTAAATTACATTTATTTCATCGTCGTTTTCATTTGTTTCTCATTGTCATTTATCGTTATTTCTGATTTATTAACGTAGGTTAGTCGGTTATCGTGTAGAAATTTATATGTTACACCATTTTATTTCTTTAAGTAATTTTTTTTATTCATATATGGCTTGGCACCGACTTCAAACCAAGCAGCAAGCGGAAAGAATAAGTAGTCAGTAGGTAAGTAGAGGAAAGTGTTATAAATTGCGTTAGTTATTTTTTGCTTTTTAGTATTTTTGGAAGTCGGTTTTTTTAAACGTAGTTTTTTTTTATTTTTTGCTTTTTAGTGATTTAAGTATGGGTAGGCTAATTATTTATTTAACAATCACAGAACACTATTTAACCTATACGTTAATGAGATTAACCTTCAAGGTCAACCTAATAGCCTCAAGGAATACTATTCTCTATCCATATGTACGTATAATTTTGAAAGAATTTTCTCTGAACTCCTATCCTTTGAGGAGTTGTACCTTCCATCATCAGCTCATCCATAGAAAATCATCATCAAACGCAAATAATCGAACAAACTGTATGATATTGACTGAAACGTAACAGTTATATGCTTATAATTTGAGTGTTCTTCTCGATTTCCTTGGGATCCCATCGTCATATGCTGACTAGATGACCAGGGTACCAACTTGAATATGTACCCTAACGAACAAAAAAAGAATTATGCAAATCGGATTAGAAATGTTAAAGTTATCGACATACTAATATACAAAGTATCGTCAAAATGACATCGTCCAAATAACAATAATGCTTATAAAATAAAAACTACCAAACCAAACTGAAAGAAATTTTTATGGGACCATCTGGCAGCTATTTCGCGTCGAACAAAAAAAGAATCACGCGAATCGGTCCATTAACCGCGACGTAATCGATGTACATACATAGAAAAAAAAAAAAAAACATACCGGCCGAATTGAGAACCTCCTTCTTTTTGGGAAGTCGGTTAAAAATATAATTTCAAACAACAAGTATCAGACTTACATCTTTATTGTGTCTCAGGGAATACAAAGCGGATTGGTTGAAAATGCGAGCAGAGAAATTAGAAGAGCAAAAAAAGCAGGAAGAGGAATTGAAAAAGGGTAATACAGGTATGCTATTAGCTATTCTAATTATCTACCTATGTATGAAAATGACAATATTATTATATATATAAAAGAAAGTCGTGTTAGTTACACTATTTATAACTCAAGAACGGCTGAACCGATTTGGCTGAAAATTGGTGGAGAGGTAGCTTTGAATCAGGAGACGGACATAGGATACTTTCTATCCCGGGAAAATGGAAGATCCCCGGGAACGCGGGTGAAACCGCGGGGAGCCACTAGTTACGTATATATTAGCTAGGATTACCAAAACGAATGCCAAATTAATTTACACATATAAAAGTTTAATGACATTTTTACTGTATTGAAGACTAGGATTTACCCCATCTTCGAGTGAATTTGTCGCTTTACTGTTTGGATATTTGTTTTCTATTCTATTAAATCTAACATTGTTTTGTAAAGAGCTTAGTTTATTGTCGGTTCTTTTCAGCAAAAGCAACCTTCCAACTCGGTCATTAGAGTCTGACTATTTATAAGTAAATGCCTATTTTAATTTATGCTTCATTTATTTTATAGGCGAAGAGCCAGAGGTAAAACGCAGTTTAATAGATGAAGTGCCGATGGGACGGGAATTCAGCGATATGTATCTGAAGCATCCGGCCAATGAGAGCTCCAGTGACGAGGAGGGTACGGAGGAGGGGGTCATTGACTCTGGTAAATATAATTTCTTTTTACGGTAATTTTATTGTTTACGTTACTAGCGAGCCAGCTTCGCACGGGTGCAATACTTATACATCACATTAGAAACCTCCAAAATTGACAGTGTTTCTCTAAGATATTATGCATGTATTGTATATATTTGAGTGGTAAAATAATTTTAATGTGAATATTCATTCGTATAGTAGGAAGAAGGATGAAATAATAGTAACAATTTTAAACATAACGTCACGTTACGTGAGCGGAGCGTAACGCAGTTTCTTGAAGTGTCACCCGGCAAACCAATTTATAAGACGTTGTCACGTCAAAAACACCGCATCTAAATCCGTTGCGTAGTTTTAAAGAGTCTATCGCTTTCACGCTAGACTACTGAACCGATTTAAATGAAATTTTGTACTCAATAAAATTGATTCATTAAACAATATTTTGGTATTATATAAATTTCATATTATTTCAGACGATAAACCCGAAGATGTAGCAATGTTCCAAGAGTTTCTACGAAAACACGTCAAACCAAACAACGCCGAAAGCAACACGTAATTAATGTCATTCAATTTTGACACTTACCGCTTTGTGATATGCCTTAGAATTAAATGATCTGTAAATATATATTAAGGTTATAAAATAAAATAAACTTTTAATAGTAAAGAAAAGTGTTTTATTAAAACTAAAATAATGTGAACACAACCGTTATGTCAAAGATGAAAATGAATATAAATAAAATTGGTTGCCTGTAAAGTCGGTATACGGGCGAAAGTTTTACGTGACAACGACTTTGAGTGGTAAAATAATTTTAATGTGAATATTCATTCGTATAGTAGGAAGAAGGATGAAATAATGGTAACAATTTAAAACATAACGTCACGTTACGTGAGCGGAGCGTAACGCAGTTTCTTGAAGTGTCACCCGGCAAACCAATTTATAAGACGTTGTCACGTCAAAAATATGAAATGATTATTAAAAAGAAAAATGAAATTAAATGAGAAAATTATTTAGGTATACAATAGTTTGTCAACAAACTGAAATAACAGTTTTTCATATAAATATGACAATTTTATAAATATCACAGGCTTTACTTTATTTATATTTCTCTATCTATTCTACGATGATCTATTACATTACAGGTACATTAAAAATATAAATTTTAAAATGGAATTAATATATAATAAAATCATTATCCAATGTATCTGAGCGATACTAATTAAAATTAGATTCATAAAATTAAAAATAACATGTAAGTACTAAAAATAATTTGCATTTTGATTCTTGCATTTTGTAACTGCTCTGTTTGTGAAAATGTTACTATTCAAAGTGCACCATTTAGAAATAATCTTAATTTAGTTGCATTACTGTAATTTTAAACTTACTTCAAAAAAGGAGGAGGTTCTATGTTTCGATGTGTACCTACCTATAGACTATAATTTTTTAATATATATCTTTTAATAGTGGTTTATGAGCCAAAGAATAATAATCAAATAATGCCAATGTCGAGCCATTTCAATTGTTAAGTAATTTATTTGAATCAAGACTTAACGAGGGCGCCACTTGTAAAATGTATGTCTTCATAATTAAGTGCTTGTAATATTTTAGTTCCCAATTCTGCCGCAACATGGCGATATTTTTAGTAAACCATTGTAAATAATAAAATTAAGACCAGTTTATATACTATTTACGTACTCAACTGAGATTTATTTTAAGTAGAATTCGTATCAATTGTTGTTTAAGCACTATTTAATATTTTAGTATTAAGTAAGATGCCACTTGCTTGGTAACTGGTACATCACAGCATTTATTTATTTAATGGTAAAAAAAAATACCTACATGATTTGTTGGGTAGAATCACCTAACATATTTTTTTTTAACTAATTACCGTACATTGACCTCGTTTTAGTTGTGCGTCACTAAACTTTATTTTATCTATGGTCACCTCATTTTTTTTAAGTGCTTGTAAAGGCCCAAAAATATTTTAATTTGACACACAGCTTTTTGTTCCACAACCAAAAACACCACTGTCTCTTTGCCCAAAAGTGACCATAGATAAAATAAAATTTGACACACAACCCGGTCATTAAACTATAAATTCTTACTACTGGGTACTAATGACCGTTACTTACACACGTGCCATTAGAGATAGTCTTGTTTATATCGTGTCCATTGACGGGTAGTACTGGCGCCTTCCCGCGGCCGGCGCGTTCTAAGGAACCGTCGGTAAGTCTCCACGCGGGGAGGTAGCTTATAGAACCGTTTACGTTGTATGACAGCGAGGGGTTAGGCCACGTGTTTTGTATGCTACCTATTGATGTGTATCTGAAAGATTAATAAATAAATAATATTATAAAGAAGAAAAAATTGTGTGTATGCTTGTAATGAATAAACTCAAAAACTACTGTCTAAAAAAACGCGCGTGAAACCGCGCGGAGGCAGCTAGTCAATAAATATAATGAAAATGTCACGAATATTATGGTGGCCTTTATCAACACAAATAGCAATCAAAATTTTTTGAATTTTTGTCCGTGCGTTTGTGAACGCTTATCTCAAAAATTACATATCCGATTTAAATGTCATCTTCACTATTATATTGTGGTAAGCTTCAGACAAACAATTTTGTGTGAATGAAAATGTCGATTTGTATTTGTTATTCTTAAATATTTTTACAACCATCTCGGGGTCACATCCCCGAAAAAAATCCTGATTCCGCTACTGTATATAATTAATTATGTAGTATCAGCTATCTGGTTATCGTAGTAGTAATTTGATATCTGTTATTTCACAGATAAAATCTGATCAAAAATCAAATTACATTGCAGTCATATATTGCGTAGATTTTGTTTTAAACATAGTACTAGCACATGGATTTTGTTGGAAACGATTTTGAAATTATTTCATCTACAAAGTTTTTCCGTCCTCAAAGTTTTTGTATGGGAAAATATCAGATATATGTATATCCAAAATTGACTTAGTTCCGCTCCGCGGTTTCTCTGCATGATCTTAAGTTTGATCAAGATGTACCTACATAAGGCTACTTAGCCTATGTCTTAGTCAAGCTCTAATTTATCTCAAATTTAATTGGAATGGTTTGTGAAATTGTGACAAACAGACAGTAGACATCCTACTAATAATATTAAGTTTATGAGAATGTATGTAAGTCAGAACGGCTGAAGGATTACGAAGAAATTTGGCACATAGTCAGAATATGTTCTGGAATAACACAGGCTCCTTTTTATCCCGGGAAAATTTAAGATCCCCGGGAATGCAAGTTCATAGATAGGTAGATAACTCTTTATTGTACACCAAAAGACAAAACAGTAAAACTTAATTGAATGCACAAGTTGCGGTTTTATCGCTAAAAGTAATTTCTACCAGACACATTTTTATTATAATAGTTTGGTTTGTTCTTACCCCTCATCGTACAGGTTGCAGTAAGGCACTCCCCGCTGGTGTATGTAGCTCCATATCTGATGGTAGGACCAGTTCAGTAGCGGCGACACGCGGACTACTTGCGGCCAGCTTGGATCTGTCAACTGGTTTACAATATTTTATATTAAAACTATACCTGAGAAGAACTATACCAGAACTACCTGAGAGATCTCAATTTTCCCGAGATAAAAAGTAGCCTATGTCCTTTCTCAGGCTCTAGACTTACTGTGTACGAATTTATAAATTTCTTCATATTCATTGTATTCAGAATAGGTATCTTATAGAAATAATGTTGTATTTTTAGTTATAAAAAATGTTGCCATACCCTATCAGGGTCCTTGTAATTAATAATTATAATTGTTACAATTATTATTTTCATTGTGCAATATATTATTAAATAAATTAATAATTAGTATGGATTTATTGGCAGATACACTGAGCTCTTAACTACAAAAAAATGTATATAGGTACCTACATAGATATAGTGCCAAAAAGTTATCTTATCATAAAAACATATAATCTCGACACCAGCTATTTATACTACGCTAAGTCCGAAATGTGTACTTTACAGGAGAGGCATATAAAGGAAAAAACGTGATAACTTTTACATTAATTAAGATATTTATTTGAAATTTGGAACCCTTCATGGTTATTTTTTTCATTATAATATCTCATATTTATTTTTCCATAATTATTTATATTTTTCGATTTAGCGCTAGTTAGCCGAATATAGACGTAATTCTTCAAATTAATTTTACAAGTTACATACGTCTATCTTACGTTAGCGTTGTGTATTACGGGATGTCATAGTGAGAAAGATGTGTTATTTTTATTGTGTTGCGATGATAATTTTTAAATAAATCATGCATTATTTGTAACCTTATGGTTATATATATATCCGTAAAATATATTATTATAAATTCACTGGCTAAATAACTAGTTATTAAAGTTAGCTTTTTGTTAACCCGTATATACGTCTCTGGCGGATATCGTGTTAAAAGCCGCCAAATTATACATAGCGTACTATACATCGACCTGTGCCACAAGTTAACGCCTCATTTATCTTTCCGTGGAGCTAAACATTATATTATTTTTTATAGATTCTAGATAGAATAGAGCAATAAATATTACATTCTGTAATTTTGATACATAATTTAAACTAATAACGTATAAAACTAGTAAGTAATCAACAGTTAATTAAACATCAATTAAGTGCTTACTTGTGATTTATTGAAGATCAGATCAATCACAGTTCGATTTTGTACCTTATAATTATTTAAATCAATACAGTACTTAATATTGTTATTCTTAAAAGAAAATGAACTGTCCTCATTATGTCCAGTTATTAAAATAATAATATTTATGTGAAAAGCAAGATGGGAGGCATTTGCCCTACAGTGGGATACCCATAGACCCAGGCCTTAAATAAAATAGATAACAATAACGATAATACATTTCCGTAATAATATTGTTATCACAATAATACATATTTACAATAAGATTTAACCAAGTTTCGTGTCTTTTTCGGGAATAAGCTCAAAAAGTGGGATAATATAGTATTTTTAAAATATACTACATGTTTGCTTAGGTTATCAATCAAAAGATAAACGATACTTATTTTCCAACAAGCCGTAGTTACCAATATAAAATATTTTAATTAACTTTGTTCTAGATAATTTTGTCATCAATAAAAATTTTGCTAATATTGTTTCAAGAATCAAAATAAAGGAGTTCCATTCCCTATCGCACTGGTGTATACCATTCAACTGGAGAATACACTTCTCTGCCTCTTGCAGTCTTTTCTATTAAAGCCGTATGTCTTTTTTTCATAAAATGGTTGCTTCTACGTCTTCTCTATCTTCATTTGAAAGAAATGAGCGGATAATAAGTATCATCATAATATAGTAAACGATATGGTTACTGTTTTATCCCTCACGCAGTTATCTGATTATTGGTGGACTTTGTGAACTCCCTAAGATGTTAATTTGTCAAATATATTGTTTAAGCAACTGGCAGCATAGCAAACAAACAGCCTTTTTAGCCGTTCGGTCATCACAGTATATAAGCGGGGGCTTATATACTCATCTTCGAGCTTAAGATGTTAGAGACCGACATCAGACTTTTTAGGACGATGGCATTTACTAGTTTGATACCGCAGAATAGAGACTATCATTGAAAACAGGCGAAAGTTTTAAAATTACTGGGGGTCCACCCCCAGTAATTTTAAAACTTTCGCCTATTGCCGTTACAAAATCTGTATTACTACTGGGGCTGTCATTCATGTGCAAACCTGAAAGACTTTCCTGGGCAGACGTACCGATTTGATGTGGGATTGTTGTATTTTCGGTATTTTGGTAAGAAGTCGGCTACACCGTTTGAAGATAAGCAACTATATTAGCTGTGCTGTCAGAAGGATCATCAGATACGACAAAATGTCGATGCTTGTTGGACTTAATATCAACGGAGAAGGCTTTTGGACCGAAGTCGATATCTTTGGTAAATAAATATTAAGTGGAGTATAAAGAGCCCCCAAGTCGTTTAAGTTTGTATCTTGTAGGTCTGCACATAATTTTCATAGTTGACTGAACTGGATAGGTATATAATAATTATTATTTTAAAATTCTCTCATCAGACATAACGTGCTCATAAAAAATCCCGAACTCAGGATTATTAACTTCAGCTGGTAATTTATTTGGCTACGATTCTACAAAAAAGGGTAAAATATTGTATTAAAATTATGTTTTTTATTATCATAAAAACATGCCGATACATTGAAAATATGAATGGTGAAATTACCGTCGAAAACGAATAAATATAATTGTATTTTGACATAAGTATTTAGCTAGTAAAAGTCGCTAAGTAGCGCATTCTACAAATGAACAAATATACCTGATCGTACTAAACTACGCTAACTAGTGTTTGCGTAGTATACATGGACTTTTATAAAAGCGCTTAAATTTAAGAAATACGTAGCGTATTACTATAATATATATTTAAATACTTTGTAATACATAATATAATCTATGCGCCCCCTCCCCGTGGACACTCCGCTAACACTAGTTGGCGTGGTTTAAATCGAGTGATTTCAAAAAGTACCTGCACTTAGAGTTTTATAAAATTTGTAACTTCGTTATTTTTGTATATTTCTTCACAATTTTTTTTTTACATATAAAAAACCTAATTCTAAGAAGCTTGGCATAAAAAAACGTTTTTGCCAAATTTCGAGTTAGCGTAGTATAAATAGCTGGTGTCGATCTGCTTCACTAGGGTCAAGGTTTCGACCTAGAAATATAAACGTGTGCTTAAAAATATAACATCCTACTGTTTGATGCGACTCAATCATGCATAAATGGCTAATAAAATGAAACTTGCTGCATAAATAGAATATATTATGAATTATCATAGAAATTTTAGGTTGGCCTTGAGATTAGCGCCTTCATACAAACAAACTCATCAGCTTTATAATTAAGAAGCTACCATTCCTATTCCCGTATAAAAACACAAATAAGGTGGCTTTCTATCAGTAAAATAATTTTCAAAATCCTTTCAGTTGATCCACAGATTACTCCTTACAACATCACACTTATAATATTGGTATAGATTACCTGCATAAACTTCAAGTTCTCACTGAATGGATCAGTTCTCCTGGTGCCCATTAGGCACGCTTTTAACTGATCATCTTCGGACAATAACCTCTGAAGGGTTTCCTTCATTTCTCCCTCGGTCACCATCAGCTCCACACCATAATACGTCTTCACCTTTTCAACAAAATCTTCTATCTCTTTAAAGGGCCCATTCGTTCGAATATACATCATTTTTAAATCACTACCAATGTCCTCCCTTTTGTAAATGTCGCGTAATATATTAATTGTAATATCTAAAAGCACCGTACAGTCTTTGCCGCCGTTAAATGATAAGAATACTTCTTCTAAAGTGTACTCTTCGAAGCATTGTCGAAGTACCTGAAAAGACAAATGAAAAGACTTGGTAGGTACTAATAAACTTCTGAATGAAAAGTAAGAGAAAGCGCCTATACCTAAATGAGTAACCAAGAAATGTTTCATACATTTTGTGTCTTATTTACTAAAATATATGTCATACATAGTCAAGGGAACTGAACAAAAATGAATATGTAAATTTTGTTAGAAGAATAAATGCGCAAGATTTTGCAATTGTTTTAATAACGTAAAACATATCACAAACATAAATGAGTGTCATTAAAGACATATTTGAGTGCATAAGTAGGTATATATTATTCCCCTTTTTTCAAACGACTTAAAAAAAAAGGAGGAGGTTCTCAATTCGACTGGTATTTTTATATTTTTTTATTAACTGTCCCCCTGTGGTAAGTGGTTACCATCGGGTTAAATGGTCCCTGCCCGAACACCGAAAAAAAAACACCACGTAGGTACTGATCTTCAAAACACCACGATTTCATTTAAAGCATTAACATAATAACCCCTATATAAAATTGTATTCCAACTTCCCTTAGTCACGCCATAACTTGAAAACAACTTACTGCATATTCGTAATATGTAGTACAAATGAGGATTAAATGTAATAAAAAATTCAAGTTAAACTAGATCCTTCGGGAACACGCGTGGAACCTTGGGGCGATAGCTAGTCAGTAATCACTACATATGTATTATAAAACAAAATCGCTTTCCGCTGTCTGTGCCTGTCTTCTTAAATCTTTAAAACTACACAACGGATTTTGATGCGTTTTTTTTAATAGACAGAGTGATTCAAGAGGAATGTTTTTATATACAATACTAGCTGCCTCCTCGCGGTTTTACCCGCGTAGTTCCCGTTCCCGTGGGAATACAGGGATAAAATATAGCCTATGTTACTCGGGGATAATGTAGCTTTCCAAAGGTGAAAGAATTTTTGAAATCGGTCCAGTAGTTTCGGAGCCTATTCATTACAAACAAACAAACAAACAAACAAATCTTTCCTCTTTATAATATTAGTATAGACATGCATAATCTGTTAGAGAAACACTGACAATTTTGGAGGTTTCTAATGTGATGTATAAGCATTGCACCCGTGCGAAGCTGGGGCGGGTCGCTAGTAAAAAAATATAAATATAACAAACCTGTTCTGTCTCTTCCAACACAGCGGAGAAATCTGGGAGATTCATTTCGACCACTTCACTCTTCGGCTGCATAACGTAAACTGAGCTTGCACTGAAAATGAAATGACTGATATATTATTCATTTAAACAACAATATGAGTAATAATAATTTAATTTTAACTGTCTGTTTGTTCTTTCGCCTCGGTAAAGATGTTTGTTTTGAATGGAACTTGTTTTGAACTAGATTTGTGAAGATCATTATCATATAGTTTTTTGGTAGGTAGATACCTATTATATATTTTTGTATACCTAGCTCCATCTTACTAAGATATATGCCAAAGTTTGTATGTATGGAAGTATGACGGTATGGATGTGTGTCTGTAACTCTTTCACGCGATAACTTCCGAACGGATTTGGTTGAAATTAGGAACACAGATAGTTTTCAATATGGATTGACACATAGGGTACTTCTTATCCTGGAAAAATTGTAGATCTCATATAGTCTGAATTATGAATGAAACTGATAATCTAGAGTCGTTTAAATCTTACTTTACTGACATGGTAATTACCTACTACAATTTTCTTTAATAGCCTATAATAGTCGGTACATATAAGCAATCAATATTTCTGTAACCAAGTCAATAAATCATTTGAGTTTTTGACCATGTCAATTGTTTTTATATAGGTATTATTTTATTGCATAATTAATTCCAGCTTATTTATATTAACGTAAGAAAAACATTTAGTTTAATCATAGTAATAAAACGAAACGTGAAGTTTGGTGTCATCCATCACACGATAAACTGCTTTTAACCAGTTTAAAAATGTTTCATTTTCATCATTATCAGTATACGCGCGTTACGGTAACCGGCATAACGATATTTAGGTACTAAGTACCGGAAATAATTCCGGAGAAATGATTAGCTGTGCATATAAGCAACACGTTCATGCTTACTTCTTAAATTCCACTTAATAACTTGATAAATGGACGTTTGCTTGAATCACGCTCAAATGACTAAAACGATGTATTTATGAAACACACTAACAGAAACCTATTAAAGCATATAGTAGACTAGTGGCTCCCCGCGGTTTCACCTGCGTACCCGGGAGATCTTCCTTTCTCGTAATAAAAAGAAGCCTATGGGTTTTCTCAGGCTCTGTTTCTATTTAAATCGGTTCAGTAGTTTTAGCGTGAAACCGAGACAGACAGGTAGAGTTACTATCGCATTTATAATATTAGTATAGATATAGATTTCAGTATGATAAATCCAAAAATAATAATTCCTACACACATAGCATCCATCCCATAGTAGATGTCATCTATTTTACTCTATGTACCTATATAAAAAAAATAACGTAATAATGAGCAAACAACGCAAGGAGGCGAAAACTAAAAGGACACGTAAGTTCAACTGTGGAATTTAATTGGACAAAAAACAACGTATGGGTGAAACTGAATTTTATAAATTGAAGGAAACAATTAATTCGCGCCAGTCACGCCAATTCAGTCATGTTTTAACAGATGATAAGCAACCTGGTTACTTTAATACGAGTTGTTTTAATGGTAATTTTATTCTGTATCAAATCAAATGTGTGAAAACATAAAAAATACACTTGAACAAAAAATATGGTTTTACTCTATGAACCATTGTTTTGCAAAGTTGACTCTAACGATGTATTTTTTATCATTGCGTGGTTTTTCCCATTCACAGATTTATTTAAATCAATTCATATGTACCTACAGGAAACTGACATAAAAATACATTATTTATAATTTGATATTAAAATATGTAAAGAAGCCCCGGCATCGCACGACTATTTACTAATAAAAAAAGGCTTACCTTCTTTGTTTATCACCTTTTCTATAACAGACTGAGGCAGATCGCGACTGTTATAAAACTTATAAAGTATTTGAAGAGAAAGGATAAAGAATGTACGTTAGTTTGTCGTGTTATGTTCATTTGTTTATTCCATTGACGACGCACAAAAACTACTAATTCTCTCTACACATGCGTTCCCACCACCAACCCTAATGTGTTTATTTTTTTTTTTATATCGAGAACGATAAAAACGCAGGTAAGCCGTAAGCTATCGAAAAAAAAATTGGTTGCCTGTAAAGTCGGTATACGGGCGAAAGTTTTACGTGACAACGACTTTGAGTGGTAAAATAATTTTAATGTGAATATTCATTCGTATAGTAGGAAGAAGGATGAAATAATAGTAACAATTTAAAACATAACGTCACGTTACGTGAGCGGAGCGTAACGCAGTTTCTTGAAGTGTCACCCGGCAAACCAATTTATAAGACGTTGTCACGTCAAAACATAACGTCACGTTACGTGAGCGGAGCGTAACGCAGTTTCTTGAAGTGTCACCCGGCAAACCAATTTATAAGACGTTGTCACGTCAAAAGGATCCTTTCCCTATGACCACTGTTAAGGCCAACATACACATTGGGCCAAGGTACTGAGACAGCATGTTGGGCCAACGTATGGCGATAGTTGGAAGTTTTGGCTAACCTATTGGCATTTCATACATGAAAGGATCTTGATCAAAGAGCATATGCTGAGTGATCTGTATCGAAATCGTTAGCCAAATATGTTGGCCCAGGACCATAGCCCAATGTTTACAATGGCCTTTAAGCGTTTGACTCAACATTTATACTCTTCGGAATGGAGATACATTTTGGAGGCTGGGACCACACAGGACAAGAGTGCTAGCAGTTGGAGGAGGCCTATGTCAAGGGACACACCGAGCTATGAGACACTTTGTAAACCACAAGACCATACAAAGAGGAACTAGCTCGGAACAAAAGGCTACATCATTTAATATTTATTTTTGCACTCGTTCCTTCTGAATCACATATGACGTAGATCGCGTCAATTTATTTATCAGTAAAGGTTGCAGTAATAAATATGACTATCTTATATCTTATCTTGGTATAACATAATATTTTTAACATAATGTTTCTATTCTTGTTCTATCTAAGTTATCTCTATTTCAAATTCACATGACATTGATTCCAATTAATCAATTTTATTATAAAGATGAGTTTTTTGTTCTTTTTACTTTAACTAATGTGAAATAATAATGTGGAAAGAATAAAACAAGAACATTATACATACAAACATAAAAACATTTATTCCTTTATAAAAATAGAACTTTGTACATAACATTTATGTAACTCTTACATTTATAAATAGATGAATTTACCAATAACATCTAGAGACTCAACAAGGAAAGATTGATTTTACAAACAAAAATCTAGACTTCAAGACATTGATAAATGTAACTATTTTATGAACAATATTTCTGTAAACAAACACTTAGAAAATATTTACTCTTACAAGTATATAATATTCACAAACTATTCTTTATTCTCAATACACTGTTTCTTCAAAGGTGGTTCACTACACTCACTTTTTAAATCAAACAAAACATCTTTCGTAAGTTTAAACATCACTCTCATCATTTCCTTCTTTGGGGATACATTCCTCACATCGAGAACGTCAATAATATCCTCTGACACGTCACAACCTATATTGTCAATGACCATTGTCTTCGCAACACTTACAGGATCATCACCAATGGCAAAGCAATATACGTAGACTAAGATTTTACAGTTGAATTTGTCACTTAATTTTACATCTTTTATCAATCCTTTGAAATATTTTAAGAACTCCACAGCCATCGCTGGCAGGTTCATCGTGACATGAATGGTGGCATCATCTTGAATTTTGTTGTTGTTTTCACAATATTCCAATACAAAATTTTTAAATACCGTACATATGAAGTCTTTACCATCTAGATTGTGTGAATTAAAATTTTTTGGTTTGACTTTATTGTTTTCAGCATTATGATTTAACCATTTAAAGGAGTCTGGGTTCAAATCATTGGCATAGACAAGGGTGTTACGTTTCGCTGCCGGTACAGAAAATGGACCTACTCCACAGAAAACATCAAATAACACATCAGATGGCTTTAAATAGCTCAATATTCTCTCGTGCTCTTTACCCAGTCTTGGGTTCCAGTAGACTTTGGAGAAATCAAATTCAAAGATGCACCTGTTTTCTTTCACGGTCACAAAAAAGTCTTCATCACCTGCAATTACTTCCATACTGAAATTACGATATGTATTATCTATGATGTTGCTCTTATTGACTACGGTGCGACATGTCTTAATCTTGTCCAGGAGAACTTGACCAATGAGTGGACGATATTCAAGCAAATGGTCTCTTAAATTAAGGTGTATAATGTGACCAATCTGTGAGTAACTACTTACAATTTCTTCATTTTCTGGTAACACAGCTTTGAAAATAGTATCAAATCGCCAGTTGTCATATGTGAGCTGAACTTCATTGGTATCAAAATCTGCCTCTGTGACTCCATATTCCTTGAGCAGTGTTCTGTGATCTTCTAAAATATCAGTCCATTTGGTGACTTTCTCTGGGTTCAAATGCAAGTTTTTCTTCAGTGTTACGTCTTCATCACTCTCAATGTTTTGAATAGGCTTAAACTTTTCCAGTTTTAGGAAGTATGGTTTGCATAATGTAATAATTTTCGATAAATTTTCTTCTTTGACCTTAAGTACTGGAACTTGGATATTGCGCATGAATTTCACTTTGTCTACCACTTTCATTCCGCGGACACCAACCGGCCCCAATAAAGATGAAGCAGACGTTGTCATTTTACGAAAAATCTCACGAAAACAACAAAAAATCATACCAATCTAGAAGGTTTTTGTACTTCGCAACATATCGTAATACTAACCTATTGTTAAGTAAGAATTGACACTAAATCTTCACAATAACTATGGAGTGGCAGTTCTTTGATATTTCATACACCAATTTTTTAAGGATTTGCTGATATTTAGTGGAGATTTAATTAATAATTTTAGTAATAAATGTTTCTATTCGATGCGTGACACTTGTAAATTTTTTTCTTTACTGACTGACTGACAGACTGACACTACTGACAGTAGTGACAGCAGAGACTGACAAAGACAAGTCAGGCGGCAGTCAAGTACTTAGATCATATTCCTACAGATGTAGTGTGAGTAATGCCTTTATTAGATAGCAATAGCTTGCCACCAGTTTAACACTCACTGAACCATATAATAGATTTTTTTGGATTCGGGAGAAATAACAATACTATTTTTTTTATAATAATAATAATAAATAAATATCCTGGGACATTTTTCACACAAGGCCAATCTGATTCCAAAGTAAGCTTGTGTTATGGTAACCAGATAGCTGATATACTACTTATAATACTTTTAAATACATATATATTATAGATATTTATATCCAGACACAGAACAAACAGACATATTCATGCACACAAATGTTTGTCCTTGGTGGGATTCGAACCCACGACTCGCGGCTTGAAAGTCAGGATCACTAACCACAAAGCATTTTTATAGTATATATTTTTCCTTACAAAGCTACTAAATGATTATGCCGTCGATTTTAATATGACACTATAGCTAATACGTACAAATCTATTTTTTTATTAAATTGGAACGAGTTCGGCAGAATTGTATTCCTGTTAGAATATAATTGAACAAAAAACTTTTAACCGTACGAAACATTTAATTATAATGAATGTTGAAAGAAAGTTGAATATTATGTATTGTTAAGTAATTTTATATCAGCTATCGAGTTACCATAGGTACTACAAGCTTTGCTTCGATTGGACTATTGGATTTATAATTATTAAAATACAATTCTGAATAAACACATACTTGCAAATATATTTATAGGTATTTACTGGTTATTTAAGTAAATGTAGGTGTGCCAGTAAGTAACTAATCACACGAACTCTACCAACATTATTTCATTAAAACAAATCTACTCTAAATAGTGTAGACTTAATTCTAGTTAGTCCCTATACTAAGTACCCATACCTACCTAAAACGCTATTAGTAGAATCAAAATCAAACAGAATCTCATTTACTAACGGATTTAGTCGTGAATTCAAAGTTTAACTTTCGCCGTGCAGCGTGTGGAAACCAAAATCAGCAAGAGCTATACGTTTACAGTTTTTATGGGAGTTCGGTAATGACTAACTTCGACAGTTCGAGTAGCAAAACACCATCTAGAGCACAATAAAAATGCTTCCCCCGTTCCAACTACTGTTCACGAACTCTTGAATTAGTTCTTGGATTTATTCATAGAACTCTGTCTTATTACCTAAAACATGCAACATTCTTATAAAATCATTTCTAATATTATGTTTAGTCTAGCATGGATTTTAGAGACTTTTGTTATGCTGTGGGCATTGTGTTCTAGAATTGTTCGAATATTGTGAGCCGGATCGATTATTTTTTATTGTATTTTCACTATTTAATATGAATAAAAAAGTCCGTCGACGTCGACCCGCTGTAGAATTTATTTTACATATAAATTATAGTGTTAATTTTTCTTTATTTTAATAATAATTAATTAATTAAAGTAGTAATTAGTATTAAAAATTAAAGAAATAATTATTTTATTAAAATTGTTTTTTAATTTTAAATTAGTTGAAATTATATTTTTTATTTAGATTTTATAAATTTGACTCAAGTGATTGCTTTAATTATTCGAAAAAAAATCTGTATTTCCTAAATCCTTAAAACTATAGAAAGATCAACGAAACACTATGAATTTCTCCGTCCTTTATTGCAGCAACTACGAGACATTTTAAAGCATCTTTATGACCGTAGACGGTGACTAAAACTAACTTTTCTTTTCGTAAGTCTTTCATAAAATTATTTACAAATAGTGCCCAAACTTAACCGCATTCATTGAGCCGCGGGTTTGCTTGCAGAACTCGTTTTCTTGTTGCGGTGACTGTTTGGGAAAGTTTTTTAATTTAAATTTGTATCCCCGGCTGCACAATGCAACGCTACATTTTTGAACAAAGTGTTGTGACGGTAAACTTTTTGACGTTTGTAAGTACACTTTGTATGATTTTCTATTAGATATGCTTTGTGTATTAAAAGTTTGTTTCTCTCGTGGAAAAATACAGTCAGTTATGTAAATAAATTTATGTTTTCGTTGCCGGTTCGATTGGGTTTTTATTGTATAAAATAATTGATACACTAACAACATGTTGAAAAGTGAATCTGGACCATTAAATTCACCCTTCTTGATATTTGAATATATCGTGATATATCTGAATTGATTATAGCTACGTATTGTATTTATTATTGTTTTATTTATTCAATATAGTGCTAGTACTCAGAGTACTGAATTGGGCAATAAGCGTTGATAATTTACTTGTTACATACAAATTATAACATTCAAAGTTACATTACAAACCAACTCTATACTGGCAACGTCAAAACAATTTAAAATTGAACTCAAAACCGCACGGCACGAAATAACACACTTTTTTTTTAATGCAGCCGATACGCGTTGATTTCACAATGTGCCGTTCCTTGCCGGTGAATGGAAATTTAAAAAATAAACATCGGCATACGGGATGAAAACAAATATTGAACATTCGGTTGCGAAATAAATTACGTGAGCTGTACAAATTGTCGCGTGATTTTGTCACAAGCGGAATGAATAAATGACGAGCCCGTAAACTCTGCGGATTGTTTTTGTATCAATAAGTTAACTTGATGAACCGGCGCATATTCATAGGTTTACATAAAAACAAGAAAATTAAATAAGCATTGTTTACCTAAAAAGTTTAAAACAAAAATGGCTGGAAAAGTTCTATATTCAAAATGTTTAGAGAAATTAAATTCTGATTGTATAAAAAATATTGTTGGAATTGATTGGTTTTATATTATGGCAACAAATACTGGTACTGTTACGTAACGTAATGGTTGTTTATTATTTTATTGACCGGCAAGGGTCGCCGTGGGCAGTGATGGAGGTACCCTTGTTGATTTAGGATCACCGGCAACCTAAATGTAATAATTTTCGATCCAACTTTACCATGAACACTATAAATTGATAAATACCTATCTACCTACCAAATTGGTTTAGATACAACGGTAAATAATAATCACACATGTACGCGTCCTAATTTATTGAGGTCGGTGTGAAAACATACGGAGGGGGGCGACGTCCACCACTGCTGCGGTTTGTATTGGAAAGAAAAGGCATTGAGAGAGAGAGAAAGAGCAAAATATAGAATTGTTAAGACAAATATTTATGACATTCATAGCATTTAAAAGATAATTAAACAGTGTTAGGTGGTAGGTAGCGACAAGACAGTAGTAGTTTTATTGGTAGCTGAGGTGTTGTGAGACTTCGTATAAAATGATTGGACTAAAATTGTTTATTTACTGGTGTACTAAGGCTGAAAAAGTACATTAAAATATACCTACAGTTTTATTTATGGTACCACATTTTAATGATATCTCACTATGGTCAAAAGCTAATGTGTAGTTTATAATACTGATTAGTAAATAAATATTTTATTTTAAAGTGTTTTTTAAATCGCACCTGTAACAGTTGCAAATACTATCCGTGTGTCCGCTCTTTAACACGGACAGCGTAAGAAATTGAAGAAAATATGTTAGTTTGGGCCGAAGTTTTGCGGGCTCCATTGGGGAAGGGCAAAAACTCTTTCTTAACGACCGTCCACATTTCTTCTGAGTCAACATATAGGTACTATACTAATATCTACACGTTTACCAGTTAAGTGTTTATAGTTAACTTAGTTGTAGTCACATTTTTGTAATCGTAAAAAAACCTTAGGTACGGATTCACAACACTGGCTTTCGGTGAAGGAAAACGTCGTAAGGAAACTTGCATGCCCGAGATGTCACGATTTATGTGAAGTCCGCCAATCCGCTCTAGTCCCACAGGTGGACTATGACCTAAACCCCCTCCTTGTTAGGGGGGTAGTTGTAGCTGGAGTAGCGTCAAGTTCATGGAAAAAATATGCAGAAATTGTGCCAAAAACATTTTTAGATTGATCTTACATGTCTTACAACGAACGCTCCAGTATATATCAACAGTGAAGTTATACCTTTGAAACGACCCTACTTAGCTAATATTATAAATGATGAAAAAAGGTATTTCTGTTAGTTACCCTCCGACACTAAACCACTCGATCGATTACCTACTTATTATGATATTTGAAACAAATATAACCTAAAGCTTGAGAAAGGACATAGGCTATTTTGTATCCGTGGAAACCCACCTGCCAGCCCATGCCCTGACCAACCTTGCGGTTATACAAGCCGAATCGTGGGGATCACCGGTACACGAGCATTACCCCAAGTACCATCATTACCCCTACACAGTGTGGAATCGCCCGCGAATGGGTTTATGTTATCCGTGGAAAGTTGGAAGTTCCCCGGGCATACGCGTAAAACCGCAGGGAGTAACAAGTACACATATAATATGGTAAAACGCCTTTCGACCTCCCGCCGCCGTCGCGAGGAGCCGCTAACGGCATTGTAATGGCGTTTTTATGATTCTAGCAGACATCAACAGACCTATTGTTTCGCGGTGTGATTTATTTACATCATGTGGGATGTGTGCGGTGTTAAGAGGTCTTCCTTATGTGAAAATTGTGCCTCCTGATGTTTGTTCACGGTGTTTTTTTAGGTTATTTATACGAGTGATATTATAAAGCTGAAGAGTTTGAGTGTTGATCTTATGTACTGGTTCAAATTGGAGAATCGTTTTAGTGTTAGACCGTTTATCGAGAATGGGTTTATGTTATACAAAATTACGTTACGACCAATGTCCGATATAAAATTCCCCAAATAATCAAACCAGTGAGTCCCCCACCCTCAGCGCAGTTGCTTAAATCTACTACGGTTGAGAGCCCTCAGCGCTCACCGATTGCCCGCGTAAAGGTGTAACAGCCATCAGAGGCTAACACCTTCAAGTCCCTTAAAAAAAAAAAAGAAAAAACGTTACGACCATTAGGAATGGAGCGTCAATGGAAAGTATAATGTAAACTTCGAGGTACAAAGATTTAAATCTCATAATCATGAATCCACGCGGTCACGACTGAGCCACAACTGTTTACATCTGAAATCATAACATTTACGAATAAATTAACTATAGTAATGAATTATTTATAGTTCATTAGTCACTCATTTAGTAAACTCTTTCAATCATCTTGTAACTTCAAAAATTTAAACACACACACACTGATAACTACCAATCTACACACCCATAAAGCGTCCAAATTGAGTAGAGAGGCCGGATGTAGCTTTTTTTTTATATTTCCAAATGTACACACAGCCTGTTTAAACGCGGGCACAGCTTGTGAAAACTCATCCCGCATTTGTACACCAACTGGCTTGAGCAAATGTTTGTGTGGCTCGATATTGCTCGCCACATGTCGCTTTTTGCGTTCCCAGCTACCTACGGCACGAGCGACGTGGTTGCTAGTTTGGATACTTTGGAATCACGAGCTATTTACAAAGATAACTTTCATCTCGAATGGCGCGGTGGCTTCGGTTATTTAGCGGGTGCAAATGGTTATTTATACTTCTTATGGAAGTGGTATATTAGTCAGTTAGGGTTTTAGATATTAGGGATTTTTTACACCGAAATTATTGAAGGATTATCTACCTATTTTAGAATGAAGAATAAATCCTGGATATTTTCTTATAGACAACTAATTTATCTAAGTTATAGTTTTAGGTACATACTATTGATTCTTAGATACAGAACAAGCAGACATCTTTATGTATACAAATGTATATCGCGACGGGATTTGAACTTACAATCACCGCCTCGATAGTCAGGATATCTAACCACAAAGCCAACCAGTTTGTCTAAACACAACTGGCTTGATAATATCGGAGCCAACTAGAAAAAATCAATAATAATCTTGACACATAAATGTCACATATGACAGTTCGTTCTAGATTATATCGCAAGAAAAATAATAGGCTAACTATTTTTAAGTAAAATTACAACCATGTCTATTTCATCATCTAGTGAAGTAACTGAGTATCGTGATGTCGATACTATATTCGAGCAATCACTATCATCGGCATCATCTGATGATCCACCGTGGGAAGAATGGTCATCACTCCTGTTCAAGGAACCAGATCCTGATAGTCCTAAGGTGGCGTTATTCAAACAGGGTCTATATGACCCTGGCAGTGGTGAAATATGCGCTAAGTATATACCGATGTCTGATAGTGATGTGTTAATGCATCCGTATTATGCGTATCCTTGTATCAAATATCCTGGGATTATGGAGGCTTTACAGGAACCAGGTATGATGTGAAGATTATGATGTACTTTATGTCTCTTTTGTCGCCCCTGATTTAGTTAGAAATGGGCTCTGCTGCTTCATGTCTGACTGACCTGTTGCCTCAAAATTAGTGTTTCTATTTTTATTTATGTTTTTTACCCATCAAGGCAAACATCAAAGATGAGTTGAGACAGGGATGGAAGGCCTTTGACCTGCAGTAGGATAACTCAGGCTTAAAATAATAATTATGTTTTACAATCACCTTGGTTTTTCTTTTAGAAAATCTTAAATATAATACCATTAATTAATTTATGGGGAATTCACATTTGTCGTTCATTTGCATCACTCTCTTGGTAAATATTGAACCATATATGTTTAAAAATGTTCACGAATTGAATCAAAAACTGTATTCAAATCTCAAACACGATCGCACCCGTGGGAATATTAAAGCGATAGTCCGATTTAAGATTCGCCCCGGCCACGGAGCGTGTGCGATGTTTTATTTGCCAATACTCGAGACCCTGATGGTGCGGTTGTTTGCAGAGCCAAAGAAAATATATGACAGCGACGGCCAAGAGTTATACTTAGCCTTGTGTAACCAAATGAACGTGATTCCTGTACGGAGTTTTCATAGGGGACTCTTGAAGGAAGTCATTGATTTAAGGGTAAGGTTAAAATATACCTTTTTACCAGAATTTGCCAGAATTACGGTTTTGTTTTGTAAGCCTGGTTTTTTACTATTTTGTGTGGGACCACTGATGCTCCGGAAGCCACTTGGGGCTTTAAGAGGGGGCAGGCGGGTACTATATAAAAGCATTTAGTTTTGCCGTGGTCAAAAATAGATGTCAAAAACATTGATAGGCAAGTAATTTCGTGTCAAACGTGCCTTTTATCTAAAAAGTATTTTTGTAACTATCTTTCTAAATACTTTTTTATTTATATTAAGTAAGCGTGATGTAGAATGCTTTAGTTTGGAGAACATTTCGACTAATTTGATTTTTAACGATATGAAATAATTTTACTTACTTCATAATTTTAACTTTTCAGTATTACGGAATAAATTCAGTAGGAGTAAGAGCAATGTGTATAGCTTTAACTAATAATAAGTACGTTAGAAGATTAGACCTAACCTCGAACTTCTTGAGTCTAGACGCTTGCTACCACCTTGGACAACTTCTAGCAGAGAGTGTCACTCTGAAACAGCTGGTTCTAAGTGGCTGCAAGTAAGATCTTCTTTATAATAACTACGTAAGACTTTTATTGTATAAGTAATCAGATTAACGGAGAAAAAGAACATACGAACAATAACGTATCAAACTGAACAGTTTGTTTGTTTGCTTGAACGCGCTAATCTCAGGAAATACTGGTCCTATTTGAAAAAAAAAACAGTGTTAGATAGCATTTATCGAGGGATGCTATAGAGCAGGTATATATCATCACTCTACGACCAATACGAGCGGAACATCAATAAAAAATGTTGCAAAAACGCTAACGAAGTTTCGCGAGTCAACTAGTGCTTACATAATTTACAGCAATTTAATAATAACGATACGAATATCGCTCTAAATAATTCCTGTATTATTTTGAAGGATAAAGGGAGATGGTCTGCAGAGATTGCTGACGTTTCTAAGATCAAAGACTATAGAACTCTTGGATTTGTCCAAGAACGATATTGGAGATGTAGGTTTAAGACACCTGTCCAATCGGATTCTGAAAGGAGCGGTTATTAAAAGGTTAGAAATATTACTGTATTTATCCATACTAATCAATTTCATTCTTTAAAACTTAGAGAGTTAATAAATATCCTGGGATATTTTTCACACACGGCCAATCTGATTACAAATTAAGCATCAAAGTGAGCTTGTGTTATGGTAACCAGATACCTGATATACTACATATACTACTTTTAAATACATACTTATATAGATATTTACAACCAGACACAGGACAAACAGACATATTCATGCATACAAATGTTTGTCATGGGTGGGAATCGAACCCACGACCCGCGGCTTGAAAGTCAGGGTCACTAACCACAAAGCCAACCGGGCTGTCAAAGTTATGAAGTCTATTTGCCTCGACTGCCTGATTGGCTTTATGGTTAGTGACCCTGACTTTCAAACCACCGGTCGTGGATTTAAATCCTACCTGACACAAACATTTGTGGGCATGAACATGTTTGTTAGTTCTATAAGTATGTATTTAAAAGTAGTATATCACTATCCGGTAACAGTAGCACACGCTCTGCTTAGTTTGGAATCAGATTGATTGTGTAAAAAATGTTCAGGACATTTGTTTCCTTGTTTATTAGATTGAATTTGAGTTGCAACGATTTGACCGGTGAATCCGCTTTAGCGCTTGCCTCGGCAATCGAGGGTAATAACAAAATAACACACTTGGATCTATCGTGGAACAAGCTATGTGGGCCCCAAGGTAATTGTTCATACATGTAAACTCTTCGTACAACCATATACCTATAAATCTAACAATGTAGATAATTTAACTGAAGACCAACCGTGTCGCTTTTTCTTTGACGTCTGAAGGCAATAACGGTCGATCGTAGCCTAAATTACGCCGTAGAAAGCAGACATTTTTGCTGCTTTTTTGCACGTAAAGTAAATAAATTCTCGTTGTCTAGTTAGATTAAAGGTCTGTGGTCATAACCTATAGTAAAATATTGAATACCTACCTGAAAATTTTGCAGTTTTTAAAGATGGTTCTTAGAATAGAATTCCCGAGTAATGTATGGGTTAAACATAGAATCATACCGTTATTGTTTTTGTTAATCCATTCGCAATTAGTTTATCAACGAACTCCATCAATTAAACGTTCAAAGGGCCATTGCTCACTGAAATTTGTAACTAATCTGTTTATCCTTAGATCTTAAGAAATCATCTGAGAGCACAGATTCTGAAAGCGATTACGCGTAAGCAGACTTTGATTTAGTGCATAAAAGGTTCATTTAGTAGTAAATATTTCATTTGGAAATTATGCTAATTAACCAGTTATAGTTGATAGGAAAGTTAATAATAAAATTGTTGAGTGGGCCACTGCATACGCCGACGTTTTAGGAACGTTCAGTGGATGAAACTTTTAGTTGGCTATTTCGCTCTCACTGCTCGGCTTGCGACTGCCTCTCATAAATATTAAACAGGACACGAGTTCAGAACGAAACCGTTTTATTTTCAACATGTGCTATGTGCCATCTATTTCCATAGGTACCTATAATATTAATGTTGTGTGTAAAATAAAAAAAGGTTTCACTTGAGACGTCTCGCCGTGATTGTGTTATTGCTGAATCTCATATTCTTGAGTTCTATCGTCGCGAGTGCTTTGTTTTGTTGAATGTTGGTCCTTTGAGCCGAATTTAATATAAGATACTAAAATAGATTCGGTCACCATCTGTCAGTAGTTCGTGACTGTCTGTGGGTGCTGGGTCATGGCTTAAATCATTATTGCATCTTGTTTTTATTTATGGAGATGAAGATTGTTTTACAAAATGCCTCATAACCCAATATTAAAGCTACTTTTAGTTTTATTTATTAAAGTATCGTGCTTGTTACTTATAAGCTATGGTATTATACTTGTCTTTATTCTGCTCCCAATTTAAGTTATCCAGATTTAAAAAGTCTATTTAACTGCACACACAACCAAAGGTAAGGGAGACAAACATATGCGGCAAAAGGAATTCCCCTTTTTTCAAATCGATCCTATTAGATTTTGACACTTTGCAAATTCGAACAGGTATAAACGAGTTCCTCTATCAGCTGAGCGATACTAAGTTCCTCGTGGAGTTGAACTTATCCTGGAACGGTCTCGCCATAGGGATGGCGCTGCGGAGGCTGTTCACCATACCGACTCTGAGACTCCTCGACTTGAGTAACAACAGGTAGATGACAGCCCTTTTCTAATGTCAACTAAGCTATATACCTCTCTTTTATTTCTCAACGTTGGAAAGAGTGAGGGAATATTTTCGAAATTATCATCAAAATTGGGGGTCAATTTTTTAATTCATTTTTTGAGTACATAGTTTCTACTGTTATTTTAAGAAACTTTAGAATATTTAAATAATAAGCCCACAGCCAAGTCCTTAAAAGGTAAAATATGATTGGAATATGATAGTCTTAAATGGTTTATTGAATTAGGACATAGTCACCAGTGCAGTGGTGGGAACGCTGTATCTACTTAATGTATATCTAGATTGTACGGTCTCTGAAAGATATGTAGGCTTACCATAATTTTATTGAAACGACATTTATTAATTTAAATAGGTCCAGTATTGACATATGTGAGTTTTTCTGTACATAAATGGAAAACAATTTACCTCTAATTTTCAGTTCTGATTTATTAACTACTAGTACTACTCCACGCGGTTTTACCCGCGTACTCGATACTGTGTACCAAATTTCATTTAAATCGGGTCCGCAGCGTGAAAGCGAGACAGACAGTCAGACAGAGTTACTTTTGCATTTATAATATTAGTTAGGACAATAAAACTGCGTAGAGAATATTAACCTGATACCATATTAAAATAATTTCTAAAAGACATGCTTCTGTTGTAACGTAAGTCTAACTCAAACATTACTCATTCAACTAAAATTATAGACCTTAATTGAATGTCCCGTATAAAAGATAAAACGCGTGGATCCTTGCCGTCAAGGAAACTGCGTAGACGGTGTATCCTTCAATGATCCTAATGCGCTTCCTTATTATTCTAAACGAGTGGAAATTATATCTATTTCGAGCAATGTCACCTGATTAAAGGCCTCGACTGTGGAAACGGTTTGATAATGGGGGGAATTCAAATTATCTTCGTTGCTTGTATATTATTAATATGCAAGATTTGCGTCGTTGTATAAAAACCCTAGTAACAGACTTCAGGTTTCGTCAGTATTGCTGGGAGGTTAAGATGTATCATTGTATTGAAACTTGGTTATGACACTTGAGAATAGATTGGCATTCTAAATAAATGATTGATTTATTGTGAAAGAGTAATTTGCATATCTTTTTATGATTAAACCAGAAGGCAGGTGTAAAAGAGGCCAAAAAAATAATGGTATGATTATGTAAAAGATGAAATGAAAGAATGTAGATTTGACTGGTGACCGAATTAAATCGAGGGACATGACGTATAAAACCGGCCTTAAGTAGGAAATGGCGAGGAAGATGATGATGAACTTATACTATATCTTCTATATCTATATTAATTTATATAAATTCTCGAGAACTGCTGGACCAATTATCATAGATTTTTATTTGTTTTCAATACTTGGAATAATAAATACATTCATTTTCTTTAGGCTCACTACACCAGCAGTTAAGGCAATAAAATTCAGGTTAAAGGTAGCACTGTCTCTGGAGACACTTGATCTTTCTCACAACCCGTTCACTAACGCTGAAGCCTTGGTCATCCTCACTACTATGAGGGAAACTGATGTTAAAGTACAGGAGTTGCTGATGGATGGAGTTGTGGTCACCAAAGAGTTTGTTACTGTAAGTCAATATATAGTATTTCAATTTATCCTAGGGTTTTTTTTGCACTCTGCCAATCTGATTTAAGAATATAGAAAACTACAAGCTCTGTACTGCTAAGAAACATATATGTTCAGCACACAAATATTTATCCTATGTGGGAATAGAACTAGGGTTCACCAAGCCACCTGGTCACTCAATCGTTGTTTAATGCTTAGGCTTAGTTAAAGGTAAATAAAGCCTAGAACTAACATACTCAAATGTGGAAACATTGACAGACGAAAATGGCTTTTATATCTTTACTTTGAGGGTTGATATTTAATTTGGCCGCGCGGTTGAAACGGACACTTTTATGTGACACCGGTAGATAGATTGATTTGATTGGTAAGGCATATTTGTTACATAATAAAGTATTTTAAAACTAAGCTATATTTTTGTATAAAGAAACTTTAGCTTACCTAACGATTTTGACTGAATTTAAGCTTTTAATTTTTTTTTTTTATACTACAAGGGTGGCAAACAGGCATACGGTCCCACCTGATGGGAAGCGGTTACCGTAACCTATGATCGCTTGCAACACTAGGGGCGTCACTCACGCGTTGCCGACCCAATAAAAAGGGAGCAACTGTAGGCAGCGAAAGGGACAGAGCGCAATGCACTTCTCGTCGAAGGGCCAAACAGGCATCACTCCTGCACACCCCTACGACGCTACTCCATCCCTGGTCCCCTCACTGCCGCTACAGGGTCTCCTCATGGAGCTCTGGCTACCTTACTCTCCGCAGGAACACAACACTACATGTATATATGTTATTTGGCTGCGGTCTTCTGTAAGGTACTACCCCAGTCGGGCTGCTCCAATTTCGAACGGACGAATCCGTTGCGCCCTACCTGCTATGAAATCGTATCGTATCGTAGTACTGCTTCGAATCTTCACTTATTAATTTCTCATCATCATCATCGTTCAGGAACTTAAGGAAGTGATGGCGTTAGAATATCGCCGTAACCTGAAGGTGACGCATGGTGACGTGATCAAAGACTACACCCTCCACTTGCCTGACATCAGATATATCGTGATGAAGCGGTTGGATTTCGTCCTCTCCAAGCCTAAGAAGAGCACTATGGATATTGGGTTGGTTTATAATATAAAAATCTTCTTCCAGGTGACTCAGCCAGGTGGGCTCCTGTCTTCCACAACTAAATGTACCTATCTGTTTATAAATAAATTTTGTGTTTTTATATGTGGAAGAAAATGAACAAAATTATTTTTATTATTATTATAATAATCCTGACCCGTGCAACATTGTCTGCGTCACATCTTCCCGTTTTCGTAACATTTTTCATTGATGCTCCGTTCCTTTTGGTTGTAGCGTATATATAGTAGCTTTAATATTAGAAACGTTTTATTTTCCGCAACGTCTAGTGTTATCTGCGTTCTCAAGAATATTAAATAGATTACCAGTAAGTATTTCCCACAAAAAAATTGTTTGGTCGTTTTTCGTGGGCGTGATTGACTCAATTAAAACTGTGGGCTTTCTTTATGTTTCGATATCTTTATATCCCATACTGTTCCGCAAATGCAATAAAAAATGGAACTTCAAAGGAGATTCTTTCGCTTTAGATAAGTAGTTTGTTTTTTTAAATACCTTAGAATAGACATCACGATTTACTATTTTAAATTATACCTACGTTATGTTCCACAGTGTGTACTTCCTCCAGAAGCGTAAGGAGAAGGAGTATCTATTCCCTCGGGAATTTATGAGGGATATGAAAGTGGCGGGTGTACCGGTCAGCGAGGAGCTGGTCAATGAATTACTCATTCATTTCCCCGGCGTTAGGGACGATAAAGGAGGGAAATCTATTAATTTGAGTGGTGAGAATTTTGTTAATTTTAATACTAGTTTTTGCACTACGATTTTACCCGCGTAGTTCGCTGCATACGGGTATAAAACAGCCTATATTACTCCCTGATAATTTAGCTTTCCGTTATTGAAAGGTTCATTTAGATCGTTCCTGTAGTTTCAAACCCTATTCAATACAAATATCAAATCATTTCTCTCTATAATGATGATTACTGTATAAAAACGTGCTTACGCAGCAGCTGTCGCCAAGCCCGCTCAAGAACCGCGGCCTCAACCCGAGCAGGTGCCGACGACCCAGTCGAACCCGGCACCGAAGGCGTACTGCAGAGGACGAGCTGACAAGGACGGCTTCGTTAAAGTAGAGCGGAAACGCAAGAAGCCTACTTGTCGCAACCAGTGCGGTACTGCCCCGACAGGACCGAACCATCTGTTGCGTCCCGCTATTCCGACGACGCAGCTGTATGTCTCCCGTTTAAGATACTCCACAAAGGTTGAGGAGATTGTGGAGTACATAGAGAAGAAAACCAAGTACATCCTGAGGGTCGTGAAGCTGGAGTCGCGTCACAACGTCAACTTTACTTCGTTTGTGGTGCGGGTCCCAACTCAATTTCTCGAAACCTTCATGAAGGAGGAGTTTTGGCCGAAAGGTGTAGTGTTCCGTCGTTTTCGCGGGACAATACCCACCACGCAGGCGAGCACGTCGCCGTCTCTACGTGCCCTAGTTTAAGGAAAACATGTTTTTTAATTTTTAATATGTATTCTTAGTTTTAAGGTATATATGCTATGGGCCTTGTAGCCTGCAATAAAGATTTATTATTATTATTATAAAATATTATATTTTTGTTTTAGTCTAAAAAAGTTGATAGATTTTGTTATTTTACCTTCAACCTGTAAATGAAATAGGCACATATTTATTATGGTGTTATCTAATTAATCTGTATACTCAACACCTATAACTTTAATAAATTGTTTCCATATTACTTTTTAGGCCTCGCTGAGTTCGTCCACAGACTATGGCCAGAGAAGAGAGCGCCGCCCACGCCACCGCCCGAGCCAGAAGCGCTGCCAGTAGTTAAGAAGAAAAAAGGAAAAGGCAAGAAGAAAAGAACGTAAAAAACTTAAGTGCAATTTAGTTGTTTATTTTGTTGAATGAACTTAAGTGTCACAAAGTAATTTTTTATTAAAATCCTTTTTATGGTTACAAAATATATATATTTATTACAACTGATCTAGCAGATCGTAATTTAGCCGGTTTAAAAGGTGATGTCAAATCCGAATTAAGGGAGTTTCACACTTCAATGGCGTCTCCTACGTTTTTATGCAACAACTAATGGCTCCCCGCGGCTTCGCCCGCGTTCCCGGGAAATCTTCAATTATTCCGGCATAAAAAGTAGCCTATGTAGCCTCAGGGTCTGGATTATCTGTGTACCAAATTTTATTTAAATCGGTTCTGTAGTTTTAGCGTGAAAGCGTAACAGACAGACAGAGTTACTTTCGCATTTATAATATTAGTATGGATTTATAGTTATGTAAAATTGAAAAGAATGTTTCGACTTTTTTACTATATATTCTTTCACGTTAATAGTTGATTAATGAGAATAATCACAAAAAATTTAATCTTTTAAATTTTCAAACGATTTTTAGGTTTGTCGAATTAATTTTGTGTTAAACGGATCAAGTAAGTATTTCGGGGAACCAGTACCTACTTATTACTGGGAAGTAGCGTGTTTATCTAGTTGGTTTCATAGTGAAGTTTGACCGTTAATTAAGTTGAAATTCGGCCTTATAGGAATCCATCCGTTACTGTCGCCGCGGGTAATGTAGAAAGATAACTTGACCTCTGTCCCTGGGAGAGCCGGAGTTGTCTTTACTTTGATATTTAGGCCGTTGTTATTTCAGGTATTTTACCTCTCTTTGGTTGAAATAGAATAATAATAGGTTTCTTCTAGGCAAGTATGTTCCATCATAGGTTTTGTCAACGTCTTGTATATAATTAATAAAAAAATATATATATCTTGAGATGTTGCGAATCTGATTCCAAGCTTAGCAGAGTCTGTGTCAAGATAACCAGATAGGTGTCATCTATATAAAATTCTCGTATCACAATATTAGTTACCATACTCCTTCGAAACGGCTTGACCGATTTTTATGAAATTATATATGCATATTGCAGGTATGCAGGTCTTGGAATCGGCTAAGTACTATCTATTTTTGATACCCCTGTGATCACGGGAACGGGAACTACGGGAACTATCGCGGGGCGGCAGCTAGTATTCTCTATAAATAATTAGATCCAGACACAGAACAAACAGGCATGTTAATGCACACAAACGTTTGTCCTGAGTAGGATTGAAAGTCAGGGTCACTAACCTCAAGTCTCAAGCCAGTCAAATGTTTAATTTGTGTCAGCTGTTTGGGTGCTAACGTACCGGTATAATTTATTGATATTACTAGCGACCCTCCTCGGTAACTAAGCATAGATTTTCGAACATCTAAAACAATCATAGTCATCAACAATATAATATTAAACAATACGTATAAACCTTCCACTTGAATCACTCTATCTATTGAAAAAACTTTTGCATGTGATATGATAGGCATTTAGGTGTCCTTCCGATGTTTTCCTTCATCAGAAGCCAGTGGTGTAAATCCATACTCAATCCCAACTATACGGGCCAGGGATTAGAAGCTGCACTCTAACTATTATGAGTTGAGTATTTGCCGCTGATCGTTTATATTTTGATAATGAATCATAGCCGTGGTGGCTCAGTTGGGAACGCACCGAGTTACGATCATGAATGAGGGTGCTAGTTCAAATCCCTGGCCCGTACCTCTGAGTTTAATAATCTTAAGTACGGATTCAAACCACTGGCTTTCGGTGAAGGAAAACATCGTGAGGAAACCTGCAAGCCCGAGATGTCACAATTAAAGGCATGTGAAGTGCGCCAATCCGCACTAGGCCCGCGCGCTCGACTATGGCCTAAACCCCCTCGATTTTAGGGGAAGCTCGAGCTCCGCGGTGGAGACGTATATAAGCTGATGATGATAAAAGAATCATATAACACATTTGTATGCTATTTATACACTTTTATTATGTAACGGGACGATTTGCACGTGGACTATTATCGACCTACATCGACGTTTTGATCAAGTTACATTAATCGTGGTAACGAGAAGTCTGAATGGTTATTTGTTTAGTCGTTATTATTTTGGTGCAGCTCAAAACGACTGGAATTAAAGAAGTCACGGCCCTAGAAGTCTAGAATAAACTCCGACAAAGGTGTTTACATTTTGTATACCTTGTTACGATTACGAAAGGCGACGGCAGTTAAGATAAAGTGGCCAATAAATAAGGCCCGTTTGTCTTCTTTCATTAAAAAATGTGTAGTAGAAGTGAAGTAAATTCTTTAAGAACAGTTTAAGCGCGGCCGTATAAATAATTTATGTGTTAGTGTTAATATTATACGCGTAGTGGATCTGCTGTAAGTTATTTAAGGAGCTGAATACTCAGCAGTATTTTGGCTATGTACCTAATGCTTGACGAGGGAAGAGTAAAAATAAAAATAATGCTGATATAAGTACCTAAGTGGTGGTTCTAAGTAGGGCTTCTATACTATAAATATAATAAAAAAGTGTGTGTTTGGTGTTTTCTATGTAAAACCTGAAACCTATAAATACAATTTAAAATCAAATACGTACGGATATAAAAAAAATATAGATAAAATATATTATAGCAGAAAGTATTTATAGTGTGTAGAAAATTGTAGTCTACTTGTACTATTTGAATTCACACAAGAGCCGTTTTGCCGGACTATGGCTGTTGGTAAAGACTTTTGCTCTAGAAATGGCATGGTCCAAGTATTCCACTTAGTGAATTTAAAATATTCCTTCAGGACCAGTTTACAAAAATATCCACAGCAAAAGCATCGTCCTAAATGAATATTTTAAATGTTAAAAGTGCATGTTCACAGGCTGCATAACGCCGTTGGTAGGACGACATCTTTTTATTTAATTACTGCTTTTCTTACTTGTAGTTTCTCTTGAGCAAATGCAACTAAAATCGCGTTTGGTTTGTTGATCTTTCAAATGTGAACTAATTAAATCATTGAACTTCGAATAAGTGGTCTTATTTATATTTGTACCTATATATAAAAGTTCTGTTCTACCTGTTCTATGTAATCAATCTAAAGGTGTGTGCGGCATTGATAAATAAAAAAGTTGTGTGCTGTCATATTTTACGCAATAACCACTTAAGGGATTTAGGAGAAACTTAGCACATTGTTAGAATATGGTGTTGAATAAATTATACCTATAGGCTACTTTTTATCCCTGAAAATTTTAAGATCCACGGGAACACAGATGAAACCACGGGACAGAAGCTAGTGATTATAAAGAGAGAAAAACGAAATAAACTTATATTTTAGGAACTCATTTCGACTGTAAAATTATGCCAATATTGTCGGCAGGCATGTCTGTCCGTAGTAATTTCATTTCGGAGGTTATCATTTCTGCATCGCTACATTTTAATTTATTTCTCTTGTATGGGAATATGATTATTTTCTACGTAACATTACATTATTACATCAAATTTGTATGAGATATTATTTGCTTTATATTCCTTGTTGACTTAATTTAATATAAATATTAATTTATCATAATTCTCGATGTTTACCACTTCTGACTGATGATATTATAACTAATTGAATGCACTAAGTATCATAATAAATGTTCTATCTATATATATAAATAAAAGAAAGTCAGGTATTTTACAAAACTTTTAACTGGAGTATTGGTGGACCGATTTTCATGGTTTTTTCATTAGATTGATTTATCTCCGCCTTGACCAGCACAATAAATATTAAAAGAAATGGAAAAGAAACAAAAATATCCTGAAATGTTCCTGGGTTTCGTGCCTGTAAAAACATTCGACATTTATTATCTGTTAGGCGGTAGGAACATCGCCAGAATACCTAAGGACTTTATTATTATATACTAGCCGCCGTCGCGCGGTTTTACCCGCGTAGTTCCCGTTCCCGTAGAAATACGGGGATGAAATGTAGCCTATATGTATGTTATTTATGAATAACGTAACTTTCTTTTAGTGAAAGAATTGTGCAGATCGGCCCGGTAGTTTCGGAGCCTATTCGTTACAAACAAACAAATCTTTCCTCTCTATAATATTGGTATAGATTTGTGTTTATCACACACTAGCTGCCTCCGTGCGGTTTTACCCGCGTAGTTCCCGTTCCCGTGGGAATACAGTGATAAAATATAGCCTATGTATCGTACTCGGGGATAATGTAGCTTTCCAAAGGTGAAAGAATTTTTGAAATCAGTCCAGTAGTTTCGGAGCCTATTCGTTACAAACAAACAAACAAATCTTTCCTCTTTATAATATTAGTATAGATTTATAATATTAGTATAGATTAACGGTTCGAAAAATTATGATTAAATTTGCCAGAGCTTTATAGAGAAGAACTCCAGTGCAAATGGGGATTTAGGGTTGGCAACGCGCGAGTAGTGTTGCAAGCATCAGGAAAATTTCATAGGTGAGCACAACCGCAGGATGAAAGCTAGTCAGAAATATATCTTGCGTCGCGTAACACGACCGCTCGAAAATTGATTGCGATTGACATAATGTAACCTCCTGTGACATCGACTGATGTGAACCCGCCGTACCAAGTTGGTATACGGGACCATAGAACTGTTATAAAATATAGAACTATTATATTATTTGGATTAAGCGGCTATTTCAAGTCTTCTCAGAGCTTGTATCACTGCGACCATACTAGGTCTATTGTGATCGCCACATTAACTAGATTTCACTGTCAAGACCTGCAGCTTTGAAAAACCGCACTATGTTCTTGACAGGAATCGATTTTACCTCATCTGGGTGCAATATGTGTTTCCCCAGGTGGGTATTACGTTTTGGCATAAGTGGGTGACATTCACACAAAAGGTGTTTGGGTGTTTCATCTGCATTGCAGCAGAATCTGCACTCCTTTGTGTCACGGACACTGATTGTGAACAAATGTTTATTCAGTCCACAGTGCCCTGTTAGCACCCTCACTAGTATGCGCAAGTTGCTTCTACTTAGAGAAAATATCTCTGAAGCAGATTTCTTACTGAAGGCCTTTATAAGTGCCTTAGAGTGACTCATTCCAAGCACCTCGTGCCAGGAATTAAGGGATGAGTTTACATATATGTTCCTCAGGGTTAAGTTAGCTAGGCTTTTGGGTATACCGCAAATTGGCTCAGGCCCATAAGGGCTCCCCTTAGCTCCAGCCTTGGCGAGTTCGTCGGCTTTTTCATTTCCAACGATACCTGCATGTCCTGGTATCCACCTTAGTACGACTCTGTTCTTTGTGCCCAGTTCGTTAAGGAGGTCCATGCAGTTTTTAACTAACTTAGAGTTGATTGTTTCGGAGGTCAGGGCCAAAAGGGCCGCTTGGCTGTCCGAATGGATATATATTGTGTGGTTGGTGTAGTCTTTCTGCAGATTGATGTCCGCACATTCTAAGATGGCGTATACCTCTGCCTGGAAAATGGAGGCGTATTTTCCAAGGTTCAGCTGCTTGCTGATTTTTGGACGCTCTCCATAGATCCACAGCCTACCTCAGATCCTGATTTGGATCCATCGGTGTACCACTTAAGGCCACCTCCCACCCACGCGATTTTGTCACTAAGCCATTCATCGCGGGAGGGAATATAGAACTAAGAAAAATAATAAAAATAGGTTCGAAAATATTTTTATTTTCACGCACTTATGAACAGTGAAGACCGGTAATAAACCCAGCCTTTTTTAATGTATCAAGTTTTGTATGGATCCATATCTATAAATAAATACATTGTAACTTACACTAATATTATAAAGAGGATTTTTCTTTTGTGTTTGTAATGAATAAACTCATAAACTGTGCCTATTTCAAAAATTCTTTCATTATTAGAAAGCTACATTATCAAGGAGTAACATAGGCTATATTTTATCCTCGTATTTCTGCGGGAACGAAAACTACGAGGGTAAAACCGCGCGGAGGCACCTAGTACATTATAATGACGTAAAGAGATATCGAGCTCAACTGTTGGGAGCTCAAGAGTTGGGAGTCAACCAGAAGGCTGATTCTTGCCTCAGACAACGGATCAGCTTATATCCAAATGGCACAACAAAAACTATACCACTTCTAGACCAACCTATTAAGATGTCTATATTAAACATAGCACAGAAGGCCAACCATTGCAGTGCTTGGTAATATTGCGTGACCGCAGTAAAGGGACGTGCGTTCGGTCACCAATTAGCGACGAATGAGCCTGTGTACACCAGTGCTGCACAATTCCACGAATCATTTTTCAGTAATTAGTTTTCGATGTCCGAATTTCCGATGGTTGTGACGTCACAGTTACATGTGGGTATTTCTCATTTGAGTGCGAATTATGTTCAAACACGTGTTAGTGAGTACCATTTTTGGTGAGATTTGCTCTTTTGTTGATTTTTATGTGGTATTACCAATATATTGGTATTTCCATACAAATTGGTTATTAGTGGGTTTTATGATGTCTTACTTTAAGCTTACTTATATTATAAATGCGAATGTTTGGTTGGATGTTTGTTTACTCAATCACTCCAGAACGGCTGCAGGGATTTGAATTAAATTTGGCCTAATTTTGAATATGTTCTGAATTAACAAATAGCCTCAATTTCGTTGTTATTAAGTACACTAGTAGGTATATAAAAAAATAGGATAATTATGTAAATACACTATGATTTTTTCTGTAAAAAGGGTACTTTCCTAATACGAGAATCAATAATAATATCGAATGTTTTGAAACACAAAACCTCCGCCAAAAAAGAACTAAACAGATCTGCCAGGTAAACTAAATATGAACTTAATTTTTCGTGTCCGTTTCAACCGCGCGGCCACCTCGTAGAATTTGATGAAACTTTGCCAGGAATTAGTACTAATTTGTTACTTTACACACTTTTTTTCCTGAATTTGTTACAAAAAAAACTTAGGCGCTATGACGAATAATAGTTGGCCGCTAGAACCGCCACTCGCCGTAGTCATCGCCCGTGATTACACAGTAACTATACAATGCAGATAGACAAATGATGTATCAATAGAAAGGTCTTAATTTGTTCAATTTGTTACAAAAATAAAAAACGGGAAAACATAAATAAACAAAAAGTTATGCAATATTTAGTTTTCAGGTTATCAGCAGGTAGTTAAGTCACCATAAACATCAAATTAATTGAGGCTAATATTTATGAACAATTAGTACCTAATTTGTTACAGCGAATAAGCAGATAAAAATACTAGAAAGTAGGTTCAATAATTTGTTAGAGTCGATTTAAGTTGGCCGCTAGGTCGGCAATATGCCTACAACACAATGGCGTTTATCTCGTTGTCAAAAGTAGGTGCAAGCTTAGTTCGAGTACTAATCGACGGGTAATGCAATCTAGTTTGGGTGAATATGGCGAATGTAACTGCAGCATTCATATTTTAGGAGATATTTACAAAAAACAGTAGTATGAAACCGTATGAGAGTAGGGTGACCATTATCACATTAGTCCAAAGGCATGTTTCTAATGTTGTACTCTGTTTGGACGAATATGCGGTTCGTTTTGCGGCCATATTGATGTCTATTGTTCGTAATTCTTTGAAGTATTATTTTTTTGTGAATATTGTCATTGATTTTGTTGTGAATGATAGATATTGTGCTGAATAATATAGTGTGTGCTCGTTCATATTTAATTCCCGTGATTTTGATACTACTAAGTTACTAAGACACTTAACAGTAAATCCAGAAGTGCATATCTATGAGTTGTGCCCACTTATATGTTGGATTTGTTTATGCAGAACTCATCACCAAAAAGTGTATTGCAGACTCAGAGGGACCCAAATCGACAGCGGTAAGTTTAGTTTTTTCAAATTTTATGTAAGAATCGTCTTGTCCTCCTCACGGCCGATCCAGCAAAGATATTTGCTGAGACAGCCGTAGCCCATCAACATCTGGGTTGTTTTAGCCACGTGTCCATTGCGGGACGTATGGCCGCTATCGTGAGCCGTCCCGCGGTCGGGTGAGCGAGTAACTCGTCCCACTCCGCGAGGACGGCTGCACGAAGCTCTCGCCTCTTCCGCTGGACGGCGTCGAATTCGACTCGGCCCAGCTCCTACTGCTCCTTGCACCAGTGGTACATACAAGCCAGGGCCTTCGCCTCCGCCTTTTTCGGTGAGCGCAGAGGGCTCTCAACCGAAGGAAAATTTAAGCGACAGCGCTGAGGGTGTCCCCTGCGACACGGTGCCTCGGCTCAGGGCGCCACTTGGGGAAGTGGGGACTCACTTGACATGATTATTTAGGGAACGGACTGGGTTGTTGCTGCCGGATTGGGCCGGAGCGGCGCGGCGGCGGGCAGTCATTTGTTAGCTCTGCGAGACCTTCCTTCTACGTAAACAAAGTCACAGGTTAAAGTTAGCGTTAGCCCACAGTAACTATTCTACGCGGACGAAGTCGCGGACAGAAGCTAAATAAATATTATGTTAGTTTATAAAGATTTTATATTTACGTTGTTGACTTTAATTAAGTAATTGATTGTTTTGCCTTTGTGTTGATTTAAATTAAATAAATTTTAAATGATATCTGACTTTTACTTTCATAAAGTACTAGTGGCTCCCTGCGGTTTCACCCGCATTCCCGAGAGATCTATCATTTTACCGGGATAAAATGCAACCTATGTCCTTGCTCAGGCTTTAGACTATATACCGTGTACCAAATTTCATTTAAATCGGTTCAGTAGTTTTAGCGTGAAAGCGAGACAGAGAGACAGACAGACCCACAGACAGAGTTACTTTCGCATTTTTAATATTAGTATAGAAGTATAGGTATAGATGCTACAGGATGCCGTAACTTAAAATCTATACTAATATTATAAAGCGGAAGAGTTTGTTTGTTTGTTTACTTGAATGCGCTAATCTCAGGAACTACTAGTCCGATTTCTAAAAATCTTTTAGCATTGAATGGTACATTTATCGAGGAAGGCTATAAGTTATATATCATCACGCTACAACCAATAGGAGCGGAGCAGCAATGAATAATGTTTCAAAATCGGGAGTTGTTTTTCCTTTTGGGAGCCTCCGCTGCGTAAACGGTTAAAGTTTCGCTAAAATAATGTATGACAGAATTGTTCTCCTTTAAAAGTTCTAAAGAAAAGTCCGCGACAGCATATTATGTCTATCTGTTAGGCTATGTCCCCAGAAGGCAAATTGTGCTGCGCTGGCGGGCAGTCATCAGTTAGCTCTGCGAGACCATGCTTCTACGTAAACAAAGTCACAGGTTGAAAGTAGGTAAGCGTTAGCCCAAAGTAACTATTCTACGTGGATGAAGTCGCGGGCAGAAGTTAGTGTAATAATACTTCAAAGAATTACGAACAATAGACATCAATATGGCCGCAAAACGAACCGCATATTCGTCCAAACAGAGTACAACATTAGAAACATGCCTTTGGACTAATGTGATAATGGTCACCCTACTCTCATACGGTTTCATACTACTGTTTTTTGTAAATATCTCCTAAAATATGAATGCTGCAGTTACATTCGCCATATTCACCCAAACTAGATTGCATTACCCGTCGATTAGTACTCGAACTAAGCTTGCACCTACTTTTGACAACGAGATAAACGCCATTGTGTTGTAGGCATATTGCCGACCTAGCGGCCAACTTAAATCGACTCTAACAAATTATTGAACCTACTTTCTAGTATTTTTATCTGCTTATTCGCTGTAACAAATTAGGTACTAATTGTTCATAAATATTAGCCTCAATTAATTTGATGTTTATGGTGTCTTAACTACCTGCTGATAACCTGAAAACTAAATATTGCATAACTTTTTGTTTATTTATGTTTTCCCGTTTTTTATTTTTGTAACAAATTGAACAAATTAAGACCTTTCTATTGATACATCATTTGTCTATCTGCATTGTATAGTTACTGTGTAATCACGGGCGATGACTACGGCGAGTGGCGGTTCTAGCGGCCAACTATTATTCGTCATAGCGCCTAAGTTTTTTTTGTAACAAATTCAGGAAAAGAAGTGTGTAAAGTAACAAATTAGTACTAATTCCTGGCAAAGTTTCATCAAATTCTACGAGGTGGCCGCGCGGTTGAAACGGACACAATTTTTCCACATAAATCCCAATACATCTCAACATTTACATTTAATTTAACAGATTAATATAGTTAATTATCGTGTGCACCTGTAAAGCGTATGGTATCGCCTCAATTACGTTACGAAGACAAACTTAATTAATGTGATGTCTGTCCGTCGTCCTGGCATCTTGACATATACGTACTGTGTGCAATATTATATATATATCGGTTATACGAGATGCAGGTCAATCTAGTAAAGTATGTTGTAGTATGAAATTTTACTTATTACCTAATGATGTTTGTAATAAATATATTATTAAAGAAAGTGTTGTTTTTTAGTAACATCTCTTCACCCATACCTACTTTTGTTGATGGCGTATTAATAACGTCAATTTAATTATATTACTAGGACAAAACTTTTTTATCAGTTAAACAATGAGAAAATCCAAGACTCAAAAAAAGTCTGAAACACAATGTAGTTTTATACACAGCCAATCTGGCTATACTAGCTGCCTTGGCGCGGTTTCACCCGTATTGTTCCCGTTCCTGTGGGAATACGGGGATAACATATAGCCTATGTTCACCTGAGATAGTGTAGCTTCCCAACAATGAAAGATTTTTTTAAATCGGTCAAGTAGTTTCGAGGCCTATTCAATGCAAATAAACAAAAAAAAAAACAATCAAATCTTTCTTCTTTATAATATTACTGTAGATAACATGAATTTCCTTTAACTTTCAACCTTGAATACATGATTTCCAAAGCTATATTGCTTGAATTTTATGACGAATGCTATATTTAATCTTTGAAATTATATGTGAAATAGGTATATTTATTAATTCAAATAAGCCTTCACAGGCACTTATGAAACGTCGACTCTAATTTTCGGTTCGGGAGGTTGGTTTAAACTTATAACGCACCTTTTTGCATCGGGGATTACCATACCTATAGATAAATAAATAAATAAAATATAAATAAATATCCCTGGGACATTTTTCACACACGGCCAATCTGATTCCAAACTAAGCAGAGCTTGTGATATGGTAACCAGATAGCTGATATACTACATATACTACTTTTTAAATACATACTTATATAGATATTTACATCCAGACACAGAACAAACAGACATATTCATGCATACAAATGTTTGTCCTGGGTGGGAATCGAACCCACGACCCGCGGCTTGAGAGTCAGCGTCACTAACCACAAAGCCAACCGGGCTGTCAAGAGATAGATAGATAGATATTTATATAGATATAAGATAGATAATGAATTTGCAACAACAGTCGCTATAAACGGGGTCTATCTGTAATCCGACAATGCAATTCTATGTAGTACCCCACTCCCAGGTATGTCCTCTGCGGGACGTTGGGGTTGTACCGGCAATTGCGCAAATACCCACGTACCGTTATGTGGTGTTAAACGATATATTGCTTAACACGGTCCACGTATCTAGGTTGATTTATATGGAGTTTCCTTATATATGTTAATCACTTACTCTCATCTTGTCCCTTATCTTAATAATATAGCTGACCCACGCAACATAGTTAACGTTACTTCCCCGTTTTTTAAACTTTTGTTATTGATGCTCCGCTTCTATTAGTCGTAACGTGATGATATATAGCCAATAGCCTTCCTCGATAAATAGGCTATCTAACACAGAAATAAGTTTTCAATTCGGAAAAGTATTTCCTGTGATTAGTGCGTTCAACCACACAAGTAAACTCTTCAGCTATATACATTAGTATAGATTGTATGCGAAAAGATTTAGGCACACCATTAGTGTATCTATATCTCCGATCTATAGTCCGAATTCTTCTTATCCGGAAAAATTAATGGTCACAAGGGAGTTTGGATGAAACTGCAAGTTAGTAGCTAGTATTTTAAAGGGGCATTTAAAATATTACAATTCTCCCTAATTAGTCTTAATCTGACGGGATCGCAATCTTTTATATCATCAACGACATTGCATCTAACTGTTATTGCAAAGGAATATTTCTTTTATATCCACATTTAAAAATTAATAAGCCGTATAGCCTTAACGAGTCTCCATAAAACGGTGCCCTCTGAACCCCGCCTTAAGCTTGGTCACTCAAAGTAATTATACTGGATAGCGGCAAAAACTTGACATTATCCACGCCACAATTAACAGCTAAAGAGACCGCAAGCTCATAGGATATTAGACCTTTTATACTTCCAACGTCCGTCCTCCCAGGACGATATTCGCTTGGAGTCCGCGCTCTAGGACTTCGCATTGCTTACCTTGTTATTTTTCTAAATTGGACTCTAGACTCTAAAGTGAGGGACAAAGGTGGTATTTTCCCGGGTTGTTGTCAGTGTTGCACATAGTTTCTGCATGGGAGGAAGGTCCGGTGTATCGCCGGCGAGATACGACCCGCTGTTGTGCACTTAAGATATGTCGATAGGGTTGAAATATTTAATTCACTTTATATTTTATGTTTTAAGACTTCTCCAAGCCAAATATACAAAGTTTATTTCTCTATAGGTACTCAGAAATCAATTTAGAATAAGTTAACTAGACAGGGGCTGTACTATGTAAATTACCTAATATTCTATTTTGTTTATGTCCTCGCAAGCAACCTTCCTTACAATTTTAAAACTGCTTCCTACACCAATTTTGCTATAAGTACCTACCTACTTCTATTACCATATATGACCCCAGCAAACTATGGTACTTTCATAAACACAAATGTAACATCCCATAATCCCATCACATCACGAATTTGGAAAAATACTAAATCACAGTAAGGGTAATTATATAATACAAAAGAAGAACAGTGACACTGTATTGGTCTTATCTGCAGGATATTTCACACCTCCCCCCATTTTTTTCATTTATAGAAGCTGGTAACCCTATAGAGTCCGCGAGGAGCGCGCGGGCTGAGTGACTCGGCTCGTTTCTCAGTCGGATGCACATTACAGATCCACGGCCATTCTGGAAACAGCATTAAAGTTTTTATCTTTACCAACATTTACTGGACTGTGGACTGTGGACTTTGGACCGTGGACCGTAGACCATACATTACATTTATGGTACGTCTGTGTTCCGTTGATATGTTTCTTTCGCATCATTACGTTTGATAAATAGCTCTTATTTATATAGCTTTGTGGTACCAAATCCTATGACAAAAACTGTAGGTAACTGTAATCTTATTAATAATGTCGATAATAAGATGGATCTGTAATTGAGTTACACAAACTAAATTAAGTTGCCAATAATTGGTGTTCTTATAATTTACTTGCCATGTTGAAAAAGTTACTTCAAAAGATTGGTATTAGAAACCTAACTTCGATATTCCACTTTAAGGTGTTTTAATAAATTCACGTTCTGGAAATGAGCTCATGCAAAAAATGAATTAATTCAAGTACTTTTTTTAAATATGGATTTTTTATTCATTATTTAAAGACTTGTGCTGTTCACAGTACCTACACTACTCGAGTACCCGGATCCTTTTCCCCTATTTGATATCACTCTCATTTAAACATTCCCACCATTTAATATGCTTGATAAAGTTCTGTAAAGCTAGTTCCCGGACATCTTTGTCCGTCTTCTGCGCTTTAAGTTTCAATGACTCGCTTACGTATATTAAAAAGAATACCAGTCGAATTGAGAACCTCCTCCTTTTTTTTGAAGTCGTTTAAAAATAGCTTTCGCCCCGCGGCTTCACCTCTATCCCGAGGGACTTTCAACCTTCACGTGAAAAAAGGTAGCCCACCAAGCACTAGGCTACATCTGTAGGGGAGGCCGGGGTTCAAAGTGCCGGAGGTAGGTTGTTCCGATTGAAATAGCTCCGCGAAGAAAATAGATAGCAATAGATGTGAAGTGCGTCGCGAAACAACATATCATCGCGCCAATTCGTCAGCCATTTTACTGACTCTCTGTCCACGTGTTAGCGTGGTAGTCGACTAGTGACACTCAAACATCACGTTAGTAAATTTTTTCGTCATTATACTTTTTGGTCTATTTCAATCAATTTTCTAGCTATTTATGTGTGACTTGCTATTATCTGTTGAGCAAACTATAGTGATATCTTTTTAATATCATTTATGGCTTTTGAAAACATATTCTATTAGAATTGGATGTTACTTTAGAAAATAGAATTTGGGGTTCCAAGTTCCTCTGGCGAGGGGCTAGTTGTTCCGCGGAACAACCTACCCCGTAATGAACGCGTAAATAATAATTCAAGCCACATCTAGCACATTTTCACCTGAAGATATTAAACCTTTACCAAAAGCACCACCAAGATCGTTTGAAACAACTAAGCAACGAATAAGAAAATCAGCAATACTGACAGATACGCCTGAAAAGAATGCTTTGGCTGAAGAAAAAGCAAGAAAAGTAAAGAGCAATAGTAAAATAAAGACGAATGTTGAAAAAAGAGTCAAAAAGAGTAAAGTAACTGGTACAAACAAGCGAAAGAAAGTGGCAGTAGTAAATCCGCAAAGGATAAGGAAAATGTGAAAAGGAATGTCCTGCAAGACGATAATCATGGAAGTGATAGTGAAGAAGAGACCATGGAATGGTATTGTATAATATGTTGCAATTTATTTTCCAACTCACGACCAGGTGAACAATGGATTGAATGCGTCATGAGTATGAATTGGGCTCATTCAAAATGCCTGAAATCTGAAGATGTTCATTCTTAAGTTTGTCAAAATTGTAATTCTGACGACGACTCTGATTATTTTGTTTATGTTCTTCTGAAGATTGAAATGAATCTGTTGTCACAGCACAGAGTTTAGATTATTGATCTCAGTAAAATGAATGCTATAAGACTGAATTAAGAAACTATAACTTGAAATGATATAAAATTTGTTATTTTTGTTTTAATTAAAAGAAATAATTTTGTTTTTTTGACTAACAAACGTTTGTCAAAGTTGATTAGATAATATTAAAAATGTTTATTACTCTTAAGTCTATTAATTAGGTTGTACTACACTATTAACTGGTAGTTAATGCTTGTTATTATTTTATGTTTGTAGTTTTGCTCATAACATTTTTAAATTTTGTTGAAAAATGTGCAAAAAACATTAAGATTTGTACTTTTCTAAATAAAACTCATAAATATTCAATTACATATACCTTATTTATTTTATATAATACTTTTCCAACTAATACTACATTATTAAGGACTGGAGTTGATAAGCGGAACAACTTACCTCAGCTGAGGAACAACCAGCCCCTTTGTGGGGCGAGTTGTTCCTTGTCGACTTTTTGCAGAAAAAATATCCTGAGCAAAAATATATGCTTATTACAAAGAACTTAAGTATATAATTTGAATTAGGATAAGTTATGCACCATTTATATATAGGAGTCGTTAATTTTAAACCTTTCTATTACATTCATATTGGCCCCGACTCCAAAATCGGAACGTCGAACCCCGGCCTCCCCTACTCAATTGTATCAGAATTGGTTTAGTGGTTGTGTTGTGAAAGCGTAACAGACAGAGTTACTTTTGTATTTATAATACTAGCTTCCTCTCCGTGGTTTCACCCGCATTCCGGGGACGTTCAATTTTCCGGTAAGCAAGGTAGCTTCGCTTTCCCAACATCAACATCTGTACCTGTTTTCAGTAGTGAAACCGTAACAGACAGACAAAGTTTTTGTAGAGACTTTCGCATTTATACTATTAGTAAGGATTGGACGGTTATAGCGTTCATAATTCGGGCGGGATCGAATTTTGTGTAATGTAGGGAGCGGTGTGGCGGCTCGTGGTGGCGTGTGGTGGCTCGTGGTGGCTCGCGGTACGGTGTGGTGTAAATTCTGAGCGCGGTCTCGGCCCTGGCCATTGGTAGCACTCGTGACACCTTGTGGCGCCGTTCGATTTGTGTGGACATGGCTTATTGTCTGGAAATATTTGCAAAGATTTTATTTTAACTTTATCGAGTACTAGCTGCCTCCGCGCGTAGTTCCCGTTCCCGTTAGAATGCGAGGAAAAAATATGGCATATGCTACTCCCTAGTTAATATTCAATTTTTTTTGATACATACAAAAATACAAATCATTATAACTTTACTATGGTATACCTGTAGTATATATCGGTATGATTCGCGCCGTAAGATCGCCATTAATCGAATATTCTTCATTATAAGATGAAATCAGGTACATTTATTTATTTCACTCCTTTACAGGCAATACATAACAAAAATGTACATAAAAAAGCATATAAACACTTCACTTCTAGTCTACTACGGTTATTCAGCAAGCGCATTAAAATAAGTATAACATAAAGGCGTGTCCACAAAACACGTACGATGAACCGGTACATATCCACCACCCCGGTCTCATCCCTGCCTGCGACCACTAGACATTATTTATACGCCGCCCTCGCCCTAACGTGACGTATTTTAAAGCGACCGTTTTAATAAGTCGCCTTTAACCTGCTACTTTGAGACATACAACCCAAATGAAGAGCTCCAGTTTTACTGCTTCTATTAGCTTTCTTTTGTGTAGTGAAGTTTTGTTATTGGAATTATGAAGCAGGTGTAACTCATGGATTATAGGGGATATTGCAGGTACTAATGTATAGCATATGTAGGTACTTAAATTTAAAAGGTGTAGGTACTTAAACTTAAATGTAAGAAGATTTATAATTGTTAATTACTTGTTTTACACTAATTGTTTCTTAGATTTTTTGAGGTGTTTTATATGTAGAATATCTCTATGTATGTAATGTAGGAATATCCATTAGTATATATACCTACACTGATATAATAAAAAGGAATGATTTAATTTTTCATAGTCTCATTACGTTATTTACGCTTGAAAACTATTGGAGTAATCTGAAAAATTCTTTTACTATCGGAAAGCTACATTACCAGGGACTAACATATATATATACCTATCTATAGACTATAAATGAAATCGTCATTCTAAGACGTGCATACCAATTCGGACTCAGTTTTCTCTGTTTTATTCAGGTCATTGTTATACCATCGAGACGGTGTAAAGTATAGAATTTTACAGCCAGCCATTCTGAGTTCACTATTTCTAGTAATGTCTCGTTTCACAATCGGATTTCGACTCAGTTCCCTTAGGAATAGTATTATTTCACAGTCGTCGTGTAAATTCGATGTATCCAGTTTTATTCTACATCTTTGGGGGTCCCCGACGGTGCCTATATAACTTGCAAGGATTACCCTCGCCACCTCCTAAAATCTAACGCTAGTGGCATGTGGTACTAATTGATGTATTCTGCAGGGAATAAAAACTGCCCGATTAGGAGTTTCGACACCGGACCCATTGTTTAAGTGAACTCGAGCCGGCGACGTTCTCGCCACTGGTTTATTGTTCACAATAAGGGCACAAATATTTTACACAAGCTATAATAAAATATCCCAAAATATTACGTATTTCCATCTTTATTGGCCCCGGCAGGTTGAATCGCTTTTGTTTTTGAACTTTTGCGGCAACTTTGAACAGAAGTTGATAATTTAGGGCACCGACGCAGGTATTCGCTCGCTAAATCTTGTACACTCGAAATCTATAGCGATTTCAATGATTTACAGGGCAATAAAGTTTTTAATTTCAAGTGGAAACATTCCATTGTCGCAGTTACGATTTTAATAAGTGAGGGTTCGGAGGTGTGTCGGCCAATCTCGCTGTGAAATTTAAAAAGTTTAACGATATTATCTACAATTGGTTTGGGTCGGACTAATAGAAGTACTAACCGGCCTACGACGAAGTAACGACTACAAGATATTTATTGTGAATTCTGTTACATGGGCTTGCCTAGGGATTTGATTTAAACTAAGAATGGTAGTCAGTTGGTCCAGCTATTAGACAGTAAATAAGCATCTATTTAAAGAATGTATAATACTCTAAGTAAGTAAATTTCTAGCATGGTTTTTTTAATCAATCTATGGTAGAATATAAATCAATGGTTGAAAATGAAATTTCAATTGTTTTTATATAAAAATACAATACATAAATCACTATCCAGGTAAATATTTGTGAGAGTATCTTGAGTTTCCGAAACGGAATGTACCTATCAAGCAAACGGACTCACTCTAGCGTTCGGAATTTTCTCATTTCATTTCCACTTAAAGTTTTAAACTAACCTTATGGCTATAGGTTTACGAGCTAAAATTGAATGGGGAGATGAAATGTACGTTCGTAAATAATTCCTTAGTGGAGACCACCCGTGCCTTGGGTAAGCTAGTTATGTTACCTTTAGGGGATCCAGAGTGAATGATCTCCGTAAAGCTATTTAAAAGTATGAAAAATACTTGAATAAAATTTACAACATCTCGCATAAGGATTCGTAGCCTCGTAGACCGTAGAGCGTCTACGACGTAGCATACATGAATGATTGATTATTTAGTAACCCAATTTTTCACGTGTTATCTCATTTTAGAAAACAAAGTTTATTAGTATTCGTTTTAGTTTTATTCTTACATGATTCATATACATATATATAAATATGCCCATTTTGTTTCCTAACATAGCAAATTATTGTGTAAAGATTATTTTACGATTTTTACAGATAGTTAATATTCGGGAAAAAGTAATAAGTTGAAATTGAGGGCTCATGAAACATAACCACATAAATGTCTAAGAGTAAACACTCAAGTAATAGAACATTAGGGTTAGGTACCCTAGCTGTATACTTCTTTGTCACCACGGAGGAAAAAAACCTATTATTTTTTTATACCATAAAGGTGGCAGACAGGCATACGGTCCCTGATGGGAAGCGGTGACAGTAGCCTATGGACGCTTGCAACACCAGGGGCGTTGGGGCCACTCACGCGTTGAAAACTTTATAAAATAAATAGATCGATATTTGTAGAGACGCCGCATTATGTCACAACTAATATTCCTGCTTCATTAGTGTTCCAAACATCGTACTATAATGCTCATCTTAAGTTCCATCTCAAGCCTGTTTAGATTTTACTTTATTAGCTCACTAATCCTACTTTCAAAGCTGAGAACTTAAGTCTTAGTATACGTTGAATCAATGTTGACTCAAAGCCTTACTTGAAACAGGCTTTGCTTTTCCTATTCTATTAAAATGTAAAACTTTATAAACGAATCAACTTCACGCGGAAACTTTGCCTTGTTTACCATCAAGTTTGTTGCATTTATTTTTAATCTCTATTTATATATAATGTACTCTCACTAATAAGCTTGTTAGTCCAACTTTTTATGTATAGTTAATCATTTATTATTGTTTCTGGTTGTAAATGTTTACATAAGTACTAGTGGCAGCCCGCAGATTTAGTCTCGTTCCAGGGAGATCTTCAATTTTCATGTGATAAAAAGTAGCCTATGTATAAGTCCAAGTTATATACTATGTGTGTTTCAAATTTCGTCCAAATCCGTCCGGTAGTTGTTGCGTGAATGAGTAGCAAACATGCATCCATACATCCGTCATATTATCCGTCTTACAAGCTTTCGCATTTAAATAATATTAATAGGTTTTAGAATAGTATATGCACTATATCAGCTATATGATTTATCAGTGCAAGCTTAGTTTGGAATCATAAAAAAGAGATTCTTTATTTATTATAAATTTGAGATTAATAGGATATGTTTATAACAATAATATAGAATACTATAGTAAAAACTGACCACCTCATCATAATATTACCAACTACCTATATGTAGTAATAAATAATAATGTAGTTGTTAAAGTAACTTATAATAAACGGCTTCCCGGGATATAAAACAACACGAAACAAAGAGTCCGGGAGGCAGTTACAGACAATCCCGCCCCGTGTTCCAATAAATCCCCGGGGCAACCCTGACGCGTCATATCGATGTGGGAGCAACAAGTTATGTGTATATACTATAGGGTTGTACACACAAGTAATATTATAAACATTATTATTTTGTAAAAAAATGAAATTTAAAAACCAATTTTGAATTTCCCAGTAGAAACTATGGGTACCTACACCTAATTAATTATCTCCCCAAATGTGACTTTGAACATAAACTAATTTTCAGTCTAGACTTAATCTGGCAGGTTAATTATAATATAATTTTCAGAAATTTTGGTGTTAATTACCGCAAGATAGAAGTTTATTGGAATACATAGATACATACTAAATTATTTATGCGGTCGTAAGATACTTGATAAACTATGTTTGCCTCAAAATGTTGCCCGAGTCGTTGCAATTCCTAGTTTATTGGTAAACCGGAGCTGAATCAATAATCAGTTTACTGGCTTCTAGTGATCACATCCCGGGAATTTATTCACGTGCAACCGTGAATCCCGGGTTGCCAGTGGACCACACTATACAGGTACATTTAATTTGTACGTATACCGCATAACACATGTGTTGCCATACTCAGAATTGTATTTGGTCGTGTTATAAATTTCACGATGTGTTCACGTTACGAAGTTTCTGTAACATTTAAAGTTTGCTCATTAATTCTACAGTAAATAGAAAATATGACGAGACATATTTACGACCAGGTATATCCGTGTTTTTTATGTTTATGTTACGGAAATTTATTTGTATAAAAATGTTGGTACACTTTTCCAACAAATATTTCACATTCATATTTCACTGTGCGTTTCTACCTGCGTTGAGTTTTTTCAAAGAATTTCTTGGAAATAAAATTTTCGCTTATTTGAATGTACCTAATGAAAAATTCCTTTGGTATATTTTGTTATCTTATGTCGGATGGTTGATGTGCAAATAATTGAATTATTTCATTAATTTATGGGTGTGTTGCGGTTGAATGCCTCGAACGCTGTGCTTTACATTCAACTTAAATATTTATGAGCATAAATTAATGTACCTTTTTATAATGATGCATTCATACTTACAATATTACTTATGATCTATATAATATTTTCCAATGTATGTTTGTGAAAAACTGTGCGCAATATCTTTAAGAATTTAGAAACCTGCGAAAGCCAGTTTAATACTCCGTTAAAAGCTTCTTTAAGAATCTTTAAATGAATTGAAAAAAATATCTTTCATTAAATATTAGCCCATTTAGACTCCAGCTGTGAATGATTTTCAGGATGTGAAGTAGTGCTAATAAGATGTACCATAGATTGCAAATTACAAAATACAGTTTAAAATTATGACAGCTATTGTACTATTCATTCATCTCAGCTCTTATATGTCTCCACTTTAGGAGTACGAACCTCCTCTAATAACGAGGGTGTTTAGGCCATCGTCCACCACACTGGCCTGGTAGGGGAGGCTCGTGATTCTGCAATGGGGACGTATATAAGTTTTTTACCTTTATGGCTTTCCGTGGTTTCACCCGAGTTCTCGGGGTTTTAAATTTTCCTGGGACAGAAAATAGCCTATGAGTTATTCCGGAAAATATTCTAACTCTGTGCCAAGTTTCATCGCAATCTCTTCAGCCGTTTTGGCGTGAAAGAGTAACAAACATACATCCTTACATTCTCACAAACTCTCACATTTATTATATTAGCAGCATAAGATGTATTCGTTAGTCTAATAATGAAAGGGCATTACAAATTTTACATCAAAATGCCACAGCTGTTATTGAAGCTATGTCACAGGCTTAATTTATTTTCGATTCGTAACAGTTCGAAATATATGTTTGTATTTTCGCGTAAACATTTCCCCGGTAACCTGTGTATCATTTAGCTAAGTGTTTCATGCAGACCGCGGTTTCCATTTAGATATTGAAAAGTTATCTGAACGAACGGGTCTAGATTGGGATTGGCACAAGACTTTGGGTCGCATTTATCTAAATTGATTTAGTTTTTTCGTAACTTTGACTTTTCGCCGCGCAGTTATAAATTTTGTAGCGTTCGGGAGTTAGTTTGAAGTATTTTTTTTATAAATTGAAGCATTGCTTTAGAACTTTCAAGTTTATTAATATTCGGAATCGAAATAAGACTTGACATTTCTAACTACTACATTTTTAAAGGTTATTAGTTAATTGGGCAGACTGCTATATACTTTGTAATATTATCAATGTAAGAGTTTGAATGGATACTTAGATGTTATTCAATCACATCAGAACGACTGAAGAAACCTGGAGAAAATTTGCCACATAGTTAGAATATGTTCTGGAATAACAAACACATCGTAATTTTTTATCCTGGGAAAATTAAAGATCCCCTTTCCTATAGGAGAGAAGCTATGGTTACTACGTAAAAACAAAAAATAGACTCAATAATTATTTTTATTTTATTTTTTATTACTAATGGGCTTATATTTGATCTCTGACTCTATACAGGACGTTGCCAAAACCGAGTATGCTATCATGCTTGCCTAAAAGAAACTCTTTATTTTCATACCATGATCTTTCAGTTTCCCTTCAGCTACAGCGTACCTATTACCTTACCTACCTGTTACTTATTATGTAGAGAAAAGGCCCTCTACAACCTGTTCCAAATAAGCGCTGATTAATTACAACTACCCGCAACACATAGAAGCGTCATAAACTCGACCCGTATCACACTCCCACGTAAATATCGTGGTCATCAAAACGTAGGCAATTGTTCCAACCTTCGTATATAGTTCAATACTATGATCATAAAAAATTGGAGGTAAGAAAACATTAAATATTTAAACTGAGCTTTAGAGATATAGATATGTCAATGTTTACGGTACAGATTTTATTTGAATAATATTTTTTTTATAGTGTAACTTAACAGTAATAAATTAATATTTCCCATGTAATACTACTTATATTAGAATTGTACATAATATAAGCAGTAGGTACATCACTTATCTGGTAAACAACCTAATCTTTGTTAAATTCCAGTCGGGCTCAAGCCTTGTGTAAAAAATAACTTTTTTTTATTATTGATTGTCTTGCATTTGGTCTCTGACCCGTCCATTCAGAACGCTGCCTAAACCTAAGATGGAGCATGCTTGCCCTGAAGAAACCTATACCTATACCTAAACTTGCCAATCTCCTTGTTTTAATGATCCCAGGGTTCAATACATAAACGTCATAGTTAGGGCTGTCCAGTGCCGCAGGAAGGAAGTGTATGCCCCTCCAATTTGCGAGACCATAAACATGCTTTACGATTCCGGCCCTCCGTGATGGACACGCCGAGTGCCGACCCTACCGTGTTACGTACGCACTTGCCTTGTCTATGAGCTCGTCTTGTGTCTATGATGTATGCCTTTAATAATAATATTACCCAATTTCAGGCAACAAGCCTCTTAAAATATCGTGCACTAAAAGTTGTATTAAAATTCACTATACAACTTCAAACAGACCGTTAGGCCGAATCCCACCTAGGACAAATATTTTGTATGCACGAATATGTCTGTTTGTTCTGTGTCTGGATGTAAATATCCATATAAGTATGTATTTAAAATGTAGTATATCAGCTGTCTGGTTACCATAACACAAGCTCCCTTTGAAGCTTACTTTGGAATCAGATTGGTCGTGTGTGAAAAATGTCCCAAGATATTTAAACTATATTTGTAACGTAGGTTTACATATTAAATTTAAAACAAAATAAGTTTCTTCCATTATCCATATTGGTCATACCAATCAGTTATCTTTTTACCAGACACTTTCACCAATCACCTTTCACAAACTTTGTTATTATAAATTTAATTGAAATGATCACGATAATTACACCGTGTTCACTTAGCGGATACACTACTCGTATTATATTTGCTTACATTTGCTGCTGAATTACTTACACCAAATCCAATATTAACCCTCCAGCTAATAATTCTATCGGGCATACAACTAATCGGCAAATTGAGTGCTTAAGTACCCAATCAACGAAGTTGGGGGCTGAGGGCTCGTCGACACCCTGTTGTTATGGGATAAGGGGTTCTATCGAAGGTACTGTATATTATATCGTTACTTTGCTTACGGTATGTACATTTCGTGTGTGTATGTTAATAGTTGTTTGTATGTCGCCGATTTAAAGTTTAATATTATTAATAGAATTGATTTCTACCGGTAATCTTATTATATATAAATCTCGTGTCACAATGTTTGTCCTTAATGGACTCATAAACCACTTAACCGATTATAATAAAATTCGCACACCATGTGCAGTTCGAACCAACTTGAGAGATAGGATAGCTTACATATACTTGGACCCGGTAGGTGGCGCTGGTGGGCAGAACGAAGTCTGCCTGCTCCACTAGTGTGTATAATAAGTATATAACAGAAAAATCCCGACTAATATTATAAATGAGAAAGAAACTCTGTCTGTCTCATTTTCACGCTAACACTACTAAAGCGATTGAAATGAGTTTTGGTACATATCTACCTAGCCTATTAAGCATTGGATACTCTAATCTAATGATGAAATTACACAACTTATAGGTATTAAAATAAGTACTTTTTATATCTCGTACCTTCAAGATGCAACATCTAATTCTGAGTACATGTAAGTCAGGCATTCCTAAATGAAAATGGGCATCAGTTTCATAAACGGATTTAAATAAAATTTTCTCGTAAACAGAAAAATATTCAGTTACAAAATACTTTTTATCCCGTAAAAAGCATTACATACCCCTCGGGCACGTGGGTAAACCGCGGAGTAGGAGCTAGTATTCAATAAAATAAAGCCCTACCTACAAAGTTTGGAATTTAGGTATATATTTACGCGCGCACCGTGGCTCGGATACAGCCTTTCGATTCTATAATACACATATCGAGACTATAAACTTCGGACTTCTCACGTCATTGTTTATGTAAGGAAAGAGATAGAGCATTAACGGTCTGGTAATAATCATCGAGTTTTGTATAGAATGAAACCCCAGTTGGGCAATACATTTGAGGGTTACCTTTGTAATCCTGATATGTGTTTGCGGGGATAGTATTCGCTATATTATATTATAGCAACATTTACGGAAGGAGGTTTAACCGACTTCGGTAAAAGGTGGTATCGTTTTTTGTATGTTTTTGTACGATTATTATGAGTCTAAGGTATGTAATTCTAACTAATGTTATGAATGGGAATTTAAGTTTGTTTGTTTCGTGTTTACGCTTATAACTTTAAAGTAATTTTAATTTTTGACAGCCCGGTTGGCTTTGTGGTTAGTGACCCTGACTTTCAAGCCGCGGGTCGTTGGTTCGAATCCCACCCAGGGCAAACATTTGTATGCATGAATGTGTCTGTTTGTTCTGTGTCTGGATGGGAATATCTTAATGAATATGTTATCAGGGAGTATTATAGGATATATTTTACGCGGGTGAAACCGCAGAGTGGAAGCTAGTTATTTCTATAAATATTTATTTGGTCAGTAACAAAATTTGATTGAAATTTAATCATAATGTTTATAAATGTTGTAGGATAAACCAATATGTTTTGTTTACGTTGTGGCATCGATCGCATGATGAAAATACAGCTTTTCATAGAAAATGTATTTAATATGTTAATACTAATTTAATATGTTAATATTACGCGATTCCCGGTATAAGTAGATGTTATCTCAATGAGGTTGTTATATTGATAAAATGCCATTGCTTTTATGATATTGTTATCTTTTGTGAATGCTCCTGACTTAGAAGACAATAAATAAATGAAATAGTACCTACATAGTATTTTTTTTATTGCTAGAAAGTTTAATATCATTCAGCATGAGGTGAAATTGCGTAGTTCATAAAAAATATTTTAAATAAGTTAATTAAGATAGCTAATTGGTCAATCAAATAAACGGCTGTTATTTTTATACCTATGACTGTCATATGCCTGTTGAAATAACCTCATGAAGAAGAACCTGATGGGAAACGGTTACGGGTTCGTGAGTTAGCCTTAATTTCACAATATAATCATTAAATCATCCATTAATACTAGAAATAAGCATAAACTTGTAACATCTGCTTATAGACTACAGAAAGTGCAAGGATCATTTTTAGAACTTTTTTCAGCAAAAGCAACCTTCCGAACCGAGCATTAGAGTCGACGTTTCATAAGTGCCCGTGAAGGCCTAGTTGAATTAATAAATTTATTTCATTTCATTATTTCATTTCATTTCAAATGTTACTGGTACTCTTAAAGCCTAACGCCTAGATTTATACCTCTAGCTAACAGTTAAGCTATTTGTGCTTTCCCATCATCATCTTAAATATATTATTTACACCCAGCAAATACATATCATCTTGTTTATATTGTATCTTCATAGAATTATGTAGATAATGTTTCATGTGGGTGCCAAGCAAATAAGGGTCAAATAATCAATATATGAGAGGTCGTTTGGTGTTTAAATACGCCCTAGAGCTGATCTAGTTATAGTATTATTAATCAATTGTGGGAAATAAATCTTTATAATAATATGTGTTTGAGATTTTCTAATTCACAAATCTTTGTAAGTCAATAGACGGATGTTGTCGCTAGTTCGAATCCCACCCGACTGACATTTGTACGCATAAATATATCTTTATGTTTTGTACCTGGATGGATCTATAAATGTATGTATTTAAAGGTTGTATTAGCTATCTGGTTACCATAACACAAGCTCTGCTCAATTTGGAATCAGATCGGCCGTGTGTGAAAAATGTCCCAGGGATATTCAGATAGAATACAGTAATCTCAAGGTCCCCAGTAACATGGGCAAAGTCACTGGCGTTAACTAGTAACTAAATATAAGCTACCCTCGTAAAAGTAACAGAATATGCCAGAGTAAAGTTAATAAACAAGTACGATCACGTATCAGTAATTTTCAGAGGTAGGGTCGCACTGAACTTGTACTGTAAACACAGATTTAAGAAATAACTAGAAACTGGGACAAGAAATTCAAAGCCATATATTTTGCACTAGTGGCTCCCCGCGGCTTCGCCTGCATTCCCGGGGGATCTTAAATTTTCCCGGGATAAAAGTAGCCTATGTCCTTTCTCAAGCTCTGGATTATCTGCGTACCAAATTTAATTTAAATCGGTTCAATAGTTTTAGCGTGAAAGCGTAACAGACAAACAGACAGAGTTACTTTCGCATTTATGATATTAGTATGGATTAGCCTTTTGGGCCCAACCAAAGGGGGCACTTATGATAGTGGAAGCTGCTAAAGCTATAATCATAAAAAGACTAAAACTAAAATATGCCTGAATAGCTCTAAAGTCTTTATTTGGGATGCAGAGTGAGGGGTTAAAGTTTTGAAGCTGATTGACTTAATTCACGTGAAAAATCTAATAAATGTACTTTATGTGTTATAAACCTCGTTTTCATATCACTAGCATAAACATTCAAACTTTGACATTTAATAATATTAATGGGATTTATTATTAACTAGCGGACCCGGCAGACTTCGTTCTGCCCACCACCACCACCTACCGGGTCCAAATTGATGTATTATATAAAAAAACCTTCCCCATGAAATACTCCGTAATTTGATGAAAACCGCATGGAAATCTGTTCAGTAGTTTTTGTGTTCATCAGAAAGACAGACAGAGGCGGCGGGGACTTTGTTTTATATATATAGAAGATGGTTGAAAGTAATTAACTACCTTATATTTCCTTAATAATGCTTACTAATGAGTTGCGTAGTATCTACCTACAACTTTGAAGTCACGTTGCAAAGGGTTTATATATCTATAGCGGGAAATATTTTGAGCGTTAATGTAAATAAGCACGTAAACATCGATTTTATATTAGGTATATACACATGTGACTATCTTTCACCACAATATTAATTAATATGAAGGATTTATTAATGTCTTTGTTATTCATCATAGGTTCAAACTATCATTTTTTTTCCTGCAACCACAATGACAGCGCATAAATTAAAATTAAATATTATATAAAGGTAAAATATCTCCCTATCATTATAAACTACAATCTTGGAACAAATTAAAAATGTACATACTACTTTTAGGGTTCCGTAGTAGACCACGAACCCTTATGGTTTTGCGGGTTACCTCAAAAACGCTAGATACTACAAAGCTGTAATTTGGTATGGTAGTAGATATCTATCTACTCCCTCTACCAACTAAACCATTGTTTCTAGAAAACATCTTAAAATCAACAGAATACGATTTTTAACTCGTCCCCACCTCAATCATCATCATCATCATCATCAACAGCTCATATACGTCTCCACAGAGGAGCTTGAGCCTCCCCTAATATCAGGGGGGTTTTTTAGGCCATAGTCCACCACGCGGGCCTAGTGCGGATTGGCGGACTTCACATGCCTTTAATTGTGACATCTCAGGCATGCAGGTTTCCTCACGATGTTTTCTTTCACCGAAAGCCAGTGGTGTGAATCCGTACGTAAGTTTTTATAAACTCAGAGGTACGGGCCAGGGATTTGAACCGGCACCCTCATGATCGTGAGTCGGTGCGTTCCCAACTGACCACCACGTATGTTACCATTACCACCTCAATATTGAAATATATTTTTTAAAGCTAAGGCTTTTAGTTTGTCTCATACTCTGTGTAGTATAACTGTAACGAACCGATCCAATCGCTAGGCGTTTAAACGTCGAGACGTGTGCCTTGTCTACTCCAATATATTGAATCAAAAGGGAGAAAAATACTATCTCTAAATGTTTCTTATCAGACTTGTGCGTAAAGGTTTCTATCGAGACACTAGAAAGAAATACCTAATTTAATCAAATAGGACTTTAACCTAATATGTGTTGCCTGAGTATTAATAAGCCCCAGTTTAGAAGTGAAATAGTATTTTTGACAAGCTTTGTTTAGCTTCAACTATATTCCAAGCCACCGACCGTGGGTTCGAATCCCAACTTAGACAAAGATTTGTGTGCATGAACATATCATAAATATGTATTTAAAAGTAATATATGTAGTATGTCACTTATATTGTAGTCATAGCACAAGGTCTGTTTAGGGATTCGAACCTACGACCAGCGGCTTGAAAGTCATCGTCACTAACCACAAAGCCAATCAGTCTGTTAGTTGTTCATATTTAGTCCATTTGAAATTTATATAAATCGTATACCTAAACTATATGGAATAGACTTTATATATATACTCCAAATGGCTCATAGATTTCCTTTCTAATAGCCTTTACTAAATTTGGGTTAACGATGCGGTATCACACAACAATTTGGCTATAATTAAAGCCTGTGTGAATTGAAATCAAATGGAATAAATATCTTAGGTAACTCATTCATAACTAATCTGATTGAAAATCAAGCAGATCTTGTTATAAAGTAAACATTCTGCCCGTGGTTTTACTCGCGTAGTACCCTTTCCCGTAAGAATACAGGGATAAAATATAAGCATATAACCTTCCTCGATAAATGAGCTATCTAACACCGAAATAATTATTCAAATCGGACTAGTAGTTCCTGAGATTAGCGCGTTCAAGTAAACAAAGTCTTCACCTTTATATTATAATATTTACTATAATATTTTATATACAGTAAAGATTATTTATATATGAGTGTAGACTCACAGAATAAAGGTCCAGAGTGGGAATTGAAACCGCGACCAGCGCACACAAAGTTTGTGCCATAAACCACCTAGCTAACTTGCCAGCCTTATCTGTGAGAACACGTATAACGAACGTATAAATAATCAAAAATCTATCATTTTTACACGAATTTAATGGCGTTATAAATCAGTGTGATAAAACTTTATATCTGATGTCCTACATTTTGGACGGCGAGTGACGCACCGCCTTTTGATTGCATTACGGACGGTTTTATTTTCCGCTGTTTGTAAGAGAAACTTCAAATTATATTTCTCACAAATTGCTTCATTACCCACTTGTTTCATTTAATCTAATAATAAATTATATGTCTTTAAAAGAGGATAAAAAGAGGTACTATATTGATAAATTCTATAAATACTTAATATTGGTACTATCAAATCTAATATGAAACACAGCTGACCACTTGATATCAGAACCATTATGATGATAATTTTTACTTGATCAGATTTTATAAATATATTTTCATATATTTATTTTTGCCTACAATGAAACTTAACTGGCAAATTAAAGAATATAAACTATATCAGTGCGGGAAATATGATTAGTTAGTCAATAGGCTACAACCAAGCAATAGTTTAGGGTGAAACAGATAAAGACTAAGAACCCTTCTTTAAATATCTACTAAACACTTAGAAACAAACTTACACCTACGGCCGCTCACCGCACGGTACCTCTCTTAATTTGAACCCAACATTCGACAGGGCAAAAGTAGTTAGCCAATAGTTTTGGCAAGGGCCCGTAAGAGGAAACCATTCATATTGAGTAATGTTTCCTAGCTGCCCCTTTATTACGTACCTCCATTCTGCTGGAAGACATTTGTAGCTAAAGTAGCTACGGTTCGACGCTCAACAATACGAATTATCCTTTTGTTAGTTATATTTTTTCGGAACCATGTATTTTTTAGCACATAAATAGAAAAATAAAGGAGGAACTGATAGTAGAAATGAGCTCATCATATAAAGCGTACCTTGACCGTGTGCTAATCGTAGAGTGTGTACCCTGCTTGATGTAATGACAGACATTGGTGTAATGGGATAAACGCGTGCGCACCGCAAGGTTGTGAGCGCTCCATCAGGCGTGCGGGCGTGCGGGTGCCACTCCGCCGCCGCGCCGCCGCCCGCGCCGTGCGCGACACTACGCCTGCCCAATTGCCTCTAATAACACCACTCGAACGAGTATCCGTCCAATCAACTCTAAGACAAGAGGATCCTCCAGTCCACTCTCTGACTCGTCACCACAGGGTACTGTTACACAACTCCGCAATTGTGAAGTGACCGCAGTGTTATGGTGTGATAGTGCTAACGAATTTTACAAATAATGGCATCCCGAAATCGAGCAGTAACGGACCGCTTCAGATGAACGATCAGCTCTTCTAACAATGATTGATTAAACTTTAACGGTAGGGCTTACTTGGACATCATGAATGGAATAAGTGCGGCGGTGGAGAAGCCGGGGCCGGGCACGGAAATCCCGGGCAAAGATGAATCTGGTAGCAAGAAATCAAGTGTCAGGGAAAAGTTTATGCAGATTAGGGCAAATATAACAGTGGAGCCTATAATAGCGTGCTATATCATGTCCAATGTGTTCTCTGGACTCGCAGTTCAAAATTTGAATTTGGAAAAAGCGTGTCGAGTGAACTTAGGTTACGATGACGAGGTGTGCTCGGCTTTGAATAGGAGACAGACGGAGAACTATACGATGCAGGAAGCCGAGGTGCAGAAGTTGACGGCATCAGTGCAGGCTTGGAAGAACATCGTGCAGACGGCATTTCCATGTATTCTGGTACTGTTCGTCGGCTCATGGAGTGATAAAACAGGGAAGAGAAAAGCGTGCATACTTCTACCAATAGTTGGCGAAGTGCTGTGCTGCACGAGCTTTATGCTGAACACGTATTTTTTCTATGAATTGCCTCTAGAGGTCACGGCCCTCTCGGATCTCTTCCCGTCACTAACCGGTGGATGGATAACTGTGTGCGTCGGTGTATTCAGCTACATTGGTGATGTAACAACAAAAGAAATGAGGACATTTAGAGTAGGAGTAGCCAATTTGTGTATGTCCCTCGGCATACCGATCGGGATGTCATTGAGTGGAATATTGCTACAGCAGATCGGCTACTATGGGATATTTTTAATATCCAACTGCTTGTACCTAACCAGTTTGATTTACGGGTACATACGCCTAAAAGATCCTATCATATCTTCGGAGAGACAAAGAGTAAGTTTGACACCACCTAAGATATAAAAGCTTGCTGTAGGATAGTAAAAGATATAGCAGAGATCAAAGTCTAGGGTCAATAGAGTATCAGTAGATGTTCCGATAAGGCGTAAGGCGCGTTGAGGCCATATATCATTTGCAGTGTAACTCGACAGGCCGGTTAGTCCTATGTCTAAGTGATAAATTGCTCCGCGCCCGCTACGCAAATTCGAATGTAGGGGGACATCGTAACGCAATCAGCGATTTTACGCGAGGCTCTGATAGGTGTCGGTTGCGATTTATATGCCGTTTATCCATCTCCTTTGGCATTTCGAACAGCCTAGATTCAAAGCTTAACTCCAGGTTTGGCTTTGAGGCTCGACTGTTATAGTGAGATAGTAGAAATCCATTTTCTCTAGGACTGATTTCAGTGGCGATTCGGGAGCAGAGAAATTGCGTTACTAAAATATATTTTTTTGGCCTGTAAGTTTTTTTTATCGTTGGTACAGTCTGATCAATTCGCTTTTTTATAGGTACTGATAAATGATTAAACCTGTGTTTAATCACGGCAAATTAAAGTTAAAATTTTAAAACCGTGTGCTATTTAGGGTATAATACGTGACTTTATAAAACATTAAATTTAAATATCCCTCTTAGGCGATTAAAGCACAACAAACAAAAACAAAATTCGAATCATTACTCGTATATTTTTTTCAATAAATTCACTTGCTGTTATTATTTTCCAACTAAATTGTATTTGTTTGTCATAGGATTTATGAAATCAGTTACTTAATAGTATAAGTTTATAAAAGCAAAAAGACTTATTTATTGGTGTTAAATGCATCTTTCACTGTTTAAGTTTATTGCGGGATCAATAATGGTTCACAGTCATTTCAAGAGCCATACTATAAAGAGTTCATGTTTTAAAAAGCTATGTAAAAGAAATAAGGGTAGTACGAGATCTTGTATTTTTTTGATCCCATCTTTTTCCAATATCTGTTCTGTGTGTTGTGTTTGATTGTTGTTAGATAGGTGGCCCACGATGTGTTCAGGAATTGATCATGATCAGATCGTAAACTAGGTATATACTGGTACTAAGAATACTGGTTAAAAAAAAGGAATAGGAACAATTCTTCCATTTTGGTTTGGGATTCAAATCGATTCGTGCTTACTAACTTTGAAATAATAACGATAAATATCGATTGCGTAGTAATTACAATATTTTATTTACATAGTTTGTTGATCTCCAGACTACCTGTATCTTTTAGCCCTCTTTCCCAGTATAACATTATAAAAATATTGTTACTGGAAAAATAAAGAAGATTTAAGAAAGGTCAATGAACTTGCGACCTTTGGAATTGTCTTAGCCATGGTATTATTTTCAGGAGCAGCCAGTGGGTTGTCGAGGATGGGTATGCTCGTTCTTCGATGCTCGCCACGTGAGGGAAACCTTGACGGTAGCCTTCAGGAGTGGGCCACGGCGACGGAGGCTCAGGGTATCCCTGTTGATTGTCGTGGTCTGCGTTATATTCGGACCTTTGCATGGTAAGGATCTCTGCGTATTGATTTACTACTTGACTCGGTATAATACTAAAATCGAATTAAAATTGGGGGTGGTGGTAGGAGGATGAAAAATATTTTACTATACATATTATCTACTGAAATACGTGTTCCAAGTACCTACCTACTTAGAGGTTTGAAGATTATTTGAGATTAGGTCTGAAGTACGAATATAACTGAATAACTGGGATTTATTAACATAAATTACATAATAGAATATATATATATATATTTCTATAGAATAGGTAAATCATTTATCCATATCTATCCTTAGTTTGTATGAACGCGCTAATCTCAGGAATCTTACGTCTTCTCGGATCTAGAATATAAATTAATTCCCACGGTTTGTTCCAGGTGAAATGAATGTGTTGTACCTGTTCATGAGGTACAGGTTCAACTGGGACGAGGTACAGTTCAGCATGTTCTGTACTTACAGCATCATCACTAACTTAGTTGGTAAGTTGTTTGATAACTTAGCTGTAGTAACTCGTTCTTAGGTAATGTACGTATGTTGTGTTCCGTACGGAGAGCCCAGACCCCTCTATAGCGCCACCGTGGGTTTTAGCCGGTCAAGTTCGGCATAACCCAGCCGCCCTCCCCCCGGGGCGGCAGGGTATCCATGAGGATTTCCCCACGAAAAAAAAGGTAATGTTCGTACCTCATATGACATAAATATTCTGGGATTATGATTTATTTTAGATAATTTAAGGTACCACGATAGAAAAATATTTTAGTTTTAGTTCTATTCTTACTGATGACAATGAACCCGCAATATTTTAATGGTAGGTGAACCTAAAATATTTATATGAATATATTATTTTAATAACCAAACCAAACAATACGTTACCGCCATTATTAAATCATATAAAAATACAAAAATATATATAACTTTAAACATCAATTCTCAATAAATTGTCTTATATATCTTAGCTTTAATAATATAATATTTTATATAAATAATATATAAAAAGTAATAGTCTGTGAAACATATCACGCGTGGTATTGTATTCGAAAATTATTGCAATGATATCGTTGAAAACGCACTGAAATGAAATAATAGACGTATATTGCTGAAAGATATGAAAATACGATGCTGTATTACGATTTTTCTAAAAGAATAACTTTGATATAAACAATAAGTAAACTTAGAGAGCTTATAAAGGTAATTTTCGCTTGATCGGGATTACGCTTAAGATATTGTAGCAAATAAAATAAGCCTCTTTATATATATTAGTAGTTAATTCAGTGTCTGGATGTAAATATCTAATGTAATGATGCTTAACTAAAATAACTATTAAATAATAGGGGTTGATCGTAAAAGGGTGACAATTTAGGGTTATATGTATTTTTGAATGCTGTGTCGTAAAAAAAAAAATACTATTTAATAAAAAATAAAATTAGGGGTTGTTGACTGATTCGCAGACTTAACCGATATGCACACAAATATGCATGAATTTAATTTAAAAGAAGTTTATTTTGATCAACAGGTACTTTATTCTCAATCAGCATCTTCAGTGACTTCCTGAAGCTAGATGATACGGTGGTGGGCATCATATCCTGCACCAGCAAGATCCTGGCATCGTTTATATTTGCCTTCGCCACAACTACAATGGAGATTTATATTGGTAAGTTACGAATACTCTTTGCAATTTGTTATTAATTCCAATATTAGTAAATCTTAATTTTTTATTCGAATTACTTCTTAAATTAAAAAATCATTATTAAAATAAAAAAAAATTACACTACAATGTATTAATAAATTTTACACATAGCTAAATTTATGGCGGACTAGAATGAGCTTTTCCTATGGTAACTTATGTACTACAAAATACCTTTTTTCATGAAGTAGGTACGTGAGGTTTTAGCTGATGATTAGCGCTAGAGTGACCTTTACGTGTAATACAAAGTTGTAGTATTCAAATTTTATTTTTTCTAGTTTAGCTAAGTATATTTTTGTAGGCTAATAATATTATTAAAAAAATATGTATTGTTTCAGCACCACTAGTGGAAATATTCAATGGAACCTCTTTCATTGCCATGCGCTCTATAGCCTCCAAACTGGTGACCAGCGAAGAGTTAGGTATGTTATTCAAATTGAACCCTCAGTTTAAGGTATAGGTTCCATTTTGAATTAGACAAGAAAACAAACGTGACTAACACGTTTGTTTTCGTGGAACTTAATAACTCGTTCTTTTCTAAAAATATGCATTGAAGAGAACTGATATCAAAATCGGGATAAAGTAGTAGCCCATCATAGTCCACCACGCAGGGCTTGTGCAGATTGATGGATTTCACATGACTTTGAATGTGACATCTTGGACATGAAGACTTCCTCATGATGTTTACCTCACTAAAAGCCAGTGGTGTGAATCTGTACTAAAGTTTATAAACTCAGAGGTACAGGGATTCGAAACTGCACCCTCATATCGAGAGTTGGTGCATTAAGCCACCACGACTATCTAGTTTTCACGGTTAGCTCTTAATAAAATAATATACTAAATTGAAATCTAAATAAAAAAAAATATATTTAATTAAGGTAGTAAAACCTTCACAAAATAAAGTTTAGCATTGAAAAGTATTTAAGCATAAGTGACAAAAAAATATCAATACAAATATATTATTTAATTATATCAATGACCTACTAGACGCTTAATTATATAGGGATAGAGTAAAATAAACATTTAAATAGTAAATGTAAACTTAATTTGTTTTGAGCAGATATATAAATCGATAATATTTAAGGCACGAAAAGTTTTCAATTGGTAATTAGGTATTCGTTTGAATTTATGAAGGTAATCATTTAATAAAAAAAACAGAGCTTACCTTAACGAAAATGCGAGCCGAATTTAAATAAAAAATTATATTACCTATCTATGCTTTAAAATATGATCATGAAAAAATAGCCAAAGAAGCTGTAAAAACTATTTTATGTTGCCAGTCTAAGGGGTAAGGTCAAATAAGCCAATATATTAAAAACATATTAGGTACTTTAATATTTTCTCTATTATCGAAATCTTGATTGAACTTACCGTTAATGTAATTCTTGGAAATGAAATATAAATCTTGATTGATGGACTTGTCCATTATTTTAATGTTACATTATGAGATTATTGATTACTTTTGAGAATTGAATTGATTTCATTTATAAAGAGAAAAGAGAAAATGTCTGGTACTAAGAATAAATGTGAAAATTCGTATGGGTATTTGTTACTCGTTCACGCATCAAAAACTGAAGGGATTTAAACGAAACTTGTCACACCTATATATTTTGTCTTGGATTAACACATAGAATACTTTTTATTCTGGTAAAATTCAAGACGGAACCGCGGGCTGGATGCTAGTTTTAAAATAGTTTCAGGAGGCTTTTTTTTATTTATTAACTAGCTTTCATCAAGCGGTTTCACTCGCGTAGTTCCCGTTCCCGTTGAAATAGAGATATGTTACTCCCTGATAATGTAGCTTTCTATTAGTGATGTTTTTTTGAATATCGGTTTAGTGGGTTAAGCGTGAAAATGTAACAAACAAACTCACATTCGCATTTATAACATTTAATTAGTTATATATAAGTAGTAAATCACTAGAAAGGTGACACAACTAATATAACTCGTTCATCAAATATTGATTTTAACATGTTGAGATATTAAATACAAACACCGATAAGGTAAAAGGAATACATTTGTTGATATAAAATACAATGTAATTAGTGGTACAATGCATTAATAACGTAAATTTGTACCAGCACTTTTGTAAAATAACGTACCCCAATTTATTTCAACAGTAAGTTTACTAATGACTAGCCGCCGTCGCGCGGGTTTACCCGCGTAGTTCCCGTTCCCGTGGGAATACAGGGATAAAATATAGCCTATGTTACTCGGGGATAATGTAGCTTTCCAAAGGTGAAAGAATTTTTGAAATCGGTCCAGTAGTTTCGGAGCCTATTCATTACAAACAAACAAACAAATCTTTCCTCTTTATAATATTAGTATAGACTAGCCGCCGTCGCGCGGTTTTACCCGCGTAGTTCCCGTCCCAATATAATCCCGTCACAATATAACGTAGCTTTCTATTAGTGAAAGAATTGTGCAGATAGTTTCAGTAGTTTCGGAGCCTATTCGTTACATACAAACAAATCTTTCCTCTTTATAATATTAGTATAGCTTATATATATATATTAGCTTCCGCCACGTGGTTTCACTCCTGCAGGAAGATAAAATATAGTCTCTGTTACTACCTGATAAATAAAGCTGATCGGTCCAGTTTTGGAGCTTATTCAATACAAACAAAAATCAAATCTTTCTTCTTTATTACAGTTTAGAAAACTGGAAAAGATTAAAGTTAATTTACATAGTTTACTGCATACGTTTAGCACATTGAAGAACGAGAATACTTTGTATGGATTTAGGTATATAATAAAATGCATTCACTAATAAAATGCATGTGTTTTGCTCACTACTTGACACTAATGTCAACAAAAATAAACCACATTACGTTCGCTGACCCCTGGTTGGAAACCCCTGGCCTAAATAATGACGTAAGTACCTACTATGTTCACGTATGTGGGAATTTGCTACAATAAAAGGTACTTATATGATATACTAGTTGACATGCGCAACTTCGTTAGCGTCACTTGTCCGTTTTCGCAACATATCTGATTAATACTCCGCTCCTATTCGTCGTAGCGTAATGATTTATAGCCTGTAGCCTTCCTAGTTAAATGTCTCTATCTCTATCTCTATCCCACACTGAAATAGCTTTTAAAATCAAGCTTGTAGTTCCTGAGATTAGTGCGTTTAAGCAAACAAACAAACTTATACGATAAGGATAGAAATATGGATGTAACAAGCGGGAAATTATGTAAACCACGTAATAGTAAAATATGTATTATAAATTAATGACGCATTTATATGCTTAGCAATTTAGCCATTATTGTGGTGACAATAAGGATGATTATTTATTTAATTAATTTGTTTATAAATGAGAATTATTACTCGATATTCGAGTTGCAAATCGAGTTAATTTGACCTTCTTATTTTATTGCGGAACTGCATTTTTATATGAAATTGGCAGCGGGGTGGGGTAACTTGGGTTTGGAAAATAGGCAAAAATACTAAAAAAAACTTTGTATGACCCACAGTGGGATCTAATTACTTCATCTTTGACAAAGCAATTGATCAATTTATCAATCCATTTTTATTCTAATGAACTGTTTGTTATGTACACTAAGTAACAGACCTTAGGCACTAAGCAAAAGAGTTTTAGCCGTCTTCGATGTTCTATGTTCCGCTTAGTGATGTGCCGAGTCGCTGTTTTGGTGGATCGAGTCAACTCGAGTCAGTTTATACGGTACTCGAATCATGACTCGATTCCTTCTACTCGAATTCTATGTTTGGTATTCGAATACTGACTCGAGTCCAGCCGGACTCGAGTCAGTATTTGAATTCCGGCTAGACTCGAATCAACCCTCATTACCGATTCCTTTTTTCTGAATGTTGCGGTTGGCATCGACCTCAAAAGAAATATTGCTCATATCCGATTATGAAGACGCTTCATGATTTTAAATATTTATGTATCTAAGTTATTATTTATCAGGTATCAAAGTTATTACTTTTCAGTTATTCTTTTTTTGTTTTAAAGTCCGGTAAATGTTGTTTAAATTACTTTTTAATGAAAGATAATTAAAAACATAGAGCGTAACAAAACTCGTATACTAGACTCGAGTCAATTGAACTCGCATAAATAGAATCGAGTTAGCAAGTACAAATCGATTCTTCCTGACTCGAGTACCGGAATCGAGTCTGGCGTACTCGAATCAAAATAAATTGGTATTCGAGTAGGCGAGTCCAGAGCAGGAATCGAGTCTGACTCGAGTCAAACCGTACTCGGCACATCGCTAGTTCCGCTATATATATTCCTCCTTTTACCTCATCTAGTTTGTAGTTTTAACTTTAATGTATCACTATCCAATTACCATAACGAAAAAAATCGAGCTAAGTGTTTTTTTTCAGGTAAAGTGAACTCCCTCTTCGGTCTAGCGGAGGCAATGATGCCTCTTGTGTACGGACCTCTATACTCTCGAGTATATATGGCAACCCTCAACATACTGCCGGGAGCTGTGTTCCTGCTGGGAGCTGGTATGACAGTCCCTGCCGTCGCCATCTTTGCGTAAGTCTCTAGAATAAGTGTTATTGTCCAACGAGCGGTCCCGAGTGGGTTTTAACCTTATGTAGGCAAATCGGGCGCTGTGTTTGCCTGTAGATCTTTTCAATAGCTAAATATCATGGGTAATTTTTCACACTTGGCCAATCTGATCCCAATCTAAGCCATAGCTTGTGCAACATAGCTAATATACTTCATAAATCTATTAAATACGTACTAGATACTAGTGGTTCCCCGTAGTTTCACCCGCGTTCCCAGAGGGTTTTAAATTTTCCCGGGAAAAATGTAGCTAATGAATTCCAGAACGTATTCTTTATTTGGCAAATTTCATCGCGATCCATTCAATCGTTCTGGAGTAAACTAACAAACATACATCTTCAAACACATAATAATATATTCTCACAAATTTTCGTATCAATAATATTATTAGGATTTACATCTAGACACAGAACAAACAGACATTCATGCACACAATCCTTTATTCCTCATTAATCAGTCAATCAGAGATTTTTTTTATTTTATGTAAAACCTACACGTGTATCTACATTGTAGTATTTATTTTAAGACTAGACTAATGGTCATTGAAACGATATATAATGATTACATACAATTTATATTACCTACGTGTTAAGTGAGTTCGAGTGCGTATGTTATCCAATACTTACATACAGACGTACAGTCGCACACGTATAGTGTTTATCAATTTTAACATTACATTTCCGGGAAATTGATTCACAGGATATGACTGGTCCAAACAAAGGTATACAGGTATTGCACGAACTGTCAATAATAAGAAAAGGTATAACACTTATGTATGGAAATGGATTTGAGATATTTGTAAAATATATTTTTTATCTGACTGAATTTGTGGTTTGTAGACCACTTTCAAACCGGGTTCAATTCTCGTGTAGGATTAATATGAGTGTCCTATGACGATGTGTAGGTTTCACTTACTTATATATATTGTATATATATAGAGTAGGTTTTGCTTACTTTGGAAACAGATTAGACGTGTGTAAAAAAAATATATCTATCAAGCTAAATTCTTATTCATATAATACTTACTTATTAATTAATTCGATATATAATACAATAGAGTGCCTTCTATAGAGTCCATTGTAACGAATGTTTATTATTACAATTTTTTTATAACTATTGAAATGTTTAAATAATAAAAACTTCTACTTCAAAGTCCGTTCCATAGAGAAGATACAGACTAGAGGTTGAGAAAGGACAAGGTAAAGTTGATGGTCTCCGGGAACGCAAGTGAAACCGCGGGGCGAAAGCTAAACAGCTAGATGTCCAATAAATGTCTTTCTTTCTTTCTTTCTTTCTTACTTTATTTCTTTCTAAAGCTAGCTATATGTATATAATAGGTACCTAATAATAATGTACAGTAATAGAATGGTTTATTCAACAAGTAATATAGTTAATTATAATGTTTCATAAGTACATTAAGAAACAATGAAATTCATAATGGCTTCGCATAGTTTCTGTAGTAGATAATAAACTAATCAACTCTTTTTTGATTTCAAATGATAAAATAATAAAAATCCTTTTGTTTATAAGTATCAAATTGCTTATTCAAGTCGTCAAACAACTTTATATAGGGTAATGAAAATCTTTATCAATGAAGTATTTTGAAAGCAGACTGGTTTAAAAATCTCTCCCCATTTTCAAATAAGTGTAATAAGATTTCAATTAGGTTTGAAGCAACATTATTTTACTCAGGTTGTAAATTTTCCTTGTCTCAAGAAAAATAAATATTGATTTTAGTTAAACCTATACAATTCTTGACCAGCTCTTCACAAGTTAACCGCTCGGGGAAATCACGTATAATACTCGCTTCAAATGAATAAGTACATCATTCACAATATATCACTAATAGACTACGGACATAACGACTCTGTTTATAACTTCCATTCAAACAGTGAACAAGTGTTAATTAATTTCAGATGGATGTATTGCGAACAGAGGGAGGACACTAAACAGGTGGACGAAATGGATAATGTGAATAAAGAAGTGTAAATCTTTTAATATTTAAAGAGTTCATGTGTAAAGGACGTTATAAAGGATGTGTTGAAATATTTTTAAAATAAAATTGTGTGAAATACCGATGCGTCTCACTCACCGCTAGAATAATATTGTGATATGTGACGGTTTGTTTCTATAATATTATTGTGTTGTCGAGATGATCCCGCGTATCAGCCATCGAGTTGTTTGAATTTAATATCGGTCGCGTTGAGTTTATTTTCGATTTCTCCCAGTATGTTTGTGGACGCATTAAAGACTGATATGGCAACATAAGAGTGTTTGCTTACATAAAGCCGAACAATAGATCGCTTGCTGCGTCTCGCCGGCAGCCGCTCACCAGTAATTCAATATTAGACCATATTTATCTGGTGTTGTGTAAATGTGCTCTCTCCTACGTTGACGATGTGAACACTTCGGGAACCACTCCCGACTATTGCAGTAAGGTAAAATAATTCTCAATATTTATTAAAGTGAACAAAAAGAAGCAAAAATGGATAAAACAGAGAAAGGGGAACAAATAGTGCGCGAGGAAACGGAAATTTTACCGTTAAAACAAGAAATTAAAAATGATATTAAAGACATGACCTTTCTAGAAAAGGTGAAATACATTAAATCAAACGTCTCCGTGGAACCGGTTCTAGCATTGTTTGTGATGCCGAGTGTATTGGCGATGCTCGCGACGCAAAACCTGAATTTAGATAAGGCATGTCGAGTTAATTTGGGATTCTCTGACGAAGCATGTACAGCACTTCGTCTGAGGAAACGAGCAAATCATACTTTTGAAGAAGATGAAGTCCAGAAGCTAATAGCGTCAGTGCAAGCATGGAAGAGCGTGATCCACACAGCTGTACCGACCTTACTTATGCTCTTCATAGGAGCATGGAGCGACAAGACAGGAAAGAGGAAAATCTGCATGCTAATGCCGATCTTCGGGGAGTTCATGACGTGTGTATTAAATAGTATCAACACGTATTTCTTTTATGAAGTCCCTGTGGAGTTGACAGTGTTCATGGAGGTTATATTTCCATCGCTGACGGGCGGATGGTACACAATGTTCCTCGGTACATTCAGCTACTTAGGAGATATCACATCAAAAGAAACGAGAACGTTTCGCATGGGCATATTGAATTTGTGTATGACAGTCGGGTTTCCCGTAGGAATGGGTTTGAGTGGCGTTTTACTGAAGTACTACGGTTATTATGGGGTGTTCTCAATAGCTGCGTGCTTGCAATTCATAAATTTCTGTTATGTATTATTCTACGTTGAAGACCATACGTGGCTTGAGAATAAAGAGAAGGTTTGTGTTTCTTCAATAATTTATATTACTGTTAAATTTTATGTGATCTATATATAACAATATATTATTTCTTTAGGCTAAAAAGACTGGTTGCTCAGGTTTCGTGACAGAATTCTTCGATTTCAAAAGTCTGAGGCATACCATGGAGATAGCATTCAAGAAAGGTGCGAATAACAGAAGGATTAGGATATGCCTCATTTTGACTGTTGTCTGCTTGAGTTTCGGACCGATGTGGGGTAAGTACCTATATATTTTAATGCTATTAAAATTAACTAGATACCATAGTGGTTAAGCTACTAATCCATTATTGTTCTGTCTTTAGTAAACAATAGTAAATATTTCTTAATTGTCTTTACAGTTAAGGTAAATTATAAATCATTAGCAAATGCTTTTTTAAATAGGTACTAATTTATTATAATATAAATTTTATATTTCAATTAAACAGGTACATTAATTAACTCGTGGTCTAAACGTGATTTTAGATTCAGGATGCTATTTCGAAAGTCATTTAATTATTCATAGGAGACTCGACGCAAGCATTTAATATATAAAATATATGATTTATGGATATTTAGATGAAAATGCGATTATATCATATACGTGCTAATTTAATAAAGCGACCAAATACTCCATTCATTTACTGACATTTATGGAAGTGGCAATTTTTTGTAACTTCCTGTCTCATAGACAAGCAGCTCATTTTATCAAAAAACTTTTTTTTTTATTTGTTTCCATCGTCTAAGGGTTCAATTCAGTAAGGGTATAATGACAGCTTATTAATGCGTATTTCTTCTGTCTCGCTCGTTACCTACGGTGTCGCGTGAGACGTCCGCTGCTCCGATACCTCCGTTCAAACTTTGTGCTATAGAATAGTGAGGTTATGGTTTTGAATGAAAATGTTTTGTTGTGATTATGACATACAAGGTATAAAATACGTTTCATGGTGCATTGCGCTGTTGACACATTCAACATATCGTGTCGTGCGATGTTGGAACGCGTATGTGCGGATGCTGTACCGTAAATCATAGCTCTAAAAGTACATCGGGAAGCACGGTAGAGTTACCAATTCTTTTGATATATTAATTCGGATATTCTTTTTTTATAGAAGAAATTTGCAGAAAGCAATAGAGTCGACATTTAATGAGAATATTGACGTTAAATGCTGTGTGACTTTTATGTAATGCATCAGTTTTCACTAAAAGATCCAAAGAAGTTGAAAGTTATCCTGGCATAAAATTTCCATATATTTTTCGAGGTTTATCCTTGAACATTAGAGGTTAATATAGCGTTATTATTAAAATACCTATATAATTTTTTGTTTACTTTCTTAAAACGATTAGTTTATGTCACACACTAAATCGATTGACTCATGATGACCATAATTTTGACGTTTACTTACTTAATCATTAGTGTTTTACAATTTAACTCGGCAATACAAATATGGTATCTACCTATAAATTCACCATCATCATCATTTCAGCCGTAAGACATCCACTGAATATAGGCCTCCCCCATCGATTTCCATGCAGACCGGTTGAAGTTTTTTTTTTATACCACAAGGGTGGGAAACAGGCATAAGGCTAAACAGGTATAATTCCTGCATACCCCTACGACGCTTCTCCATCCCTGGTCCCCCCACTGCCGCTACAGCGTCTCCTCATGGAGCTCTGGCTACCTTACTCACCGCAGGAACACAACACTACATGTAGAGTTATTTGGCTGCGGTCTTCTGTAAGGTGGAGGTACTACCCCAGTCGGGCTACTCCAATTTCGAACGGACGAATCCGTTGCGCCCTACCTCCTTCAATTGTACGTCGCAAAAATATCTATGAAAACAATGATTTTATGGTAAAACTAGTGCGCAAACAACAATGTAGCGCTATGGAGATTTACAATGGCTGACGTCGACCATTCATATCGGGAATTAAATAATAGACGATCCAGAGCTATTTGAATTTTGATGAATGAATACTGACATGTCTGTAGTCTGTACTATGTGATTTAAATTGACATTATTGTATACCAGGCTTGCTGGATATAGAGTGCCTACAAAGTGGCCAGTTATACTCCAACAATGAATTATGTATTTACGAATATAGAAACTTCTTTTGTTGACATAAGAAAAAGGTTGCGTTCAAACATTGAACTATTCGCAATGTTATTTAAAAGAAATTCACACATTCACTTTTTGAATTCGTGAAAGTGTACGTTCCTACTCTCCATTCAAATTAGAATTCTGAAGCCTTCATTCGCACGAGAGTTTTTATAACGTACGTTTAAAAAACGTTTAAATACAACAAATGCATTCACAAGTATATGTTCTCACGACAGCGTTTTTAAAATGCGACGTTTTTTTATCGAGCAGTGTTGCATTTTCAACTTTGGGCGTTCAAAATAGAGCATATTATGGTACTAGGGAATGCATTTGTTGTGTATGAACTCTCGAATGAGGCTTAGCCCTCTTTTGTTGACATATAAAAAATGTTGCGTTCAAATATTGAACGATTCCCAATGTTATTTAAAAGAAATACACACATTCTCTTTTTGAAATCGTGAAAGTTTCACTTATGTCCAACTCTCCATTCAAATTAGAATTCTAATTTTATAACCATAGAATTGATATTTATAATGTCAAAACTAGTGTGTTAAGTGCAGAAATAGCGATATCAGTACATCTCGTTCACACATGTTATTTGTTGGCATATTTCAGGTGAGCTGAGTGTAATGTACATATTTACTCGATACCGGTTCAACTGGGATGAAGTCAAGTACAGCATTTATTCCACTTACAGCCTTATTACGCACTCAATAGGTGAGTATTTCCAAGGTCTACAATATCAATATTTATTTAAGAAAACCCTCATTTGCGCGAGAGTTAAAAAACTCTACTCGTACGTTAAAAAGCGTTGAAATACAACAAATGTTCACATGACAGCGTTTTTAAAACGCGACGCTTTTTTATCGGCGTTGTATTTTTAACTTGGAAATGCATTTATTGTGTTTGAACGCTTTTAACGTCCGTTAAAAAAGCTCTCTTGCGAATGAGAGCTAACAGTGGCTCTATATCTTTTTTTATAGCTAATGATTTCTTATCCTAAAGGATAATGGCCGTTATAATACCTTTTTATGTACATTGTTTTGAGTAAGTTATTTGTTAAACAAATAAGGATTTCTTTGAACCCTTAAATCACTGGGCGAATTGAAATTCCTTTTTTAGTTTAATAAAGGCGTCGTTCCCCATTGTAATTTAAACTCTATTGCCATTTTAATAAGAATGAATGTAATTTACAGGTACATTATTCGCCTTATACGTGTTTAGTCGAAAGCTAAAAGTTGACGATGCTGTACTTGGCATGATTTCTACCACCAGCAAGATATGTGGTGCGTTAGTGTTAGCCTTCGCAAGAAATAACTATGAAGTATATTTATGTAAGTAGAACTGTTTATTTTTACCAATTAAGGGCTTGCATTTAGTCTCTAACTCCTCTGATACTAAACGTCGACGAAAACTTAGACAGAGGATGACCAGGGGAAACCTATTCACTTATTCTGGAACATTTATACACGACCAATCCGATTTTGTACTGGAATCTAGATAACTGATATACTTTTAAATACACATGTAGATACATCTAGACACAGAACAAACTGACGTATTCATCGATCAAAATGTTTGCTCTGACCTCTGAGTGGGAATCGAACCAAGGCCAATCAGATACCAAACTAAGCAGAGCTTGTAAAAGGTCGTGAATTTGTGAGTTTTGCTTAGCGTGTTTATTTATATTTTGATAGTGCTTTATTATATATATAGTTTAAGATTGTATGTCACATTAAACAAAGTAATAAAGCTGTTTTATTTTCAGCTCCCCTCGTGGAAATCTTGAATGGAACATCGACTATAGCCCTCAGATCGATAGCATCTAAGTTGGTGTCATATCAAGAACTAGGTAAGTAAACCATTTCATAAAATGCAGATAGGTATTGTTACCTGCCTTTTTGGACATTGATGTCCAGCTATTATATTGACACCTTTGTACCATGTCCCTTATAAATCAGTTATTCCGTTACATACACTATCTTTCTAGCTTTCCGTGCTTACCGCCATCGGTCACATCACCACTTAAGGATGTTGGATTGTGGTCACAAAATTATAAAATACTAGCTGCCTCCGCGCGGTTTTACCCGCGTAGTTCCCGTTACCGTGGGAATACAGGGATAAATATAGCCTATATTACTTGGAGATAATGTAGCTTTCCAAAGGTGAAACAATTTTTGAAATCGGTCCAGTAGTTTCGGAGCCTATTCGTTACAAACAAACAAACAAACAAACAAATCTTTCCTCTTTATAATATTAGTATAGAAAACAATGACAATTCGAACTATTCTGATTATATAAATACGTCCATATTTATCATTCTCTAATAGTATTTAAAATATATCAATTTAATAGTTTATCATATAGAAATAAGGTATATTTTATAATATTCGAGGCTCTAGAAACAACTGCGGTGCGATGCTCCGACTTAGATCACCAAGCATTGAACGTAATATATGTAGTTAGTTATTTAATTAAATAGGCTTTATTCTTCTTATACTCCCATAGTCTTATCCAACCCTGAAATTTATACATATTTTTAATATCACATTAATTTCAGGTAAAGTATACTCACTGTTCGGTGTGGCAGAGACCACAATGCCATTGATATTCGCCCCGCTCTACTCCAGAGTGTACATAGCCACGCTCCATGTGCTGCCGGGCGCTGTCTTCTTAGTCAGTGTCCTAGCAACTATACCGGCTCTATGCATATTTGTGTAAGTATCATCATCATCAGCTCATATACGTCTCCACTGAGGAGCTCGAGGCTCCCCTAACATCAAGGGAGTGTAGGCAATAGTCTACCACGCGGGCCTAGTGCGGATTGGCGGACTTCACATGCCTTTAACTGTGACATCTCGGGCATGCAGGTTTCCTCACGATGTTTTCCTTCACCGAAAGCCAGTGGTGTGAATCCGTACGTAAGTTTTTATAAACTCAGAGGTACGGGCCAGGGATTTGAACCGGCACCCTCAATCCTCATGATCGTGAGTCGGTGCGTTCCCAACTGAGCCACCACGGCTATACATATATATTTAGATAGTCCGTATTAGCATTTTACTTAGCACCATAGTTAAACTTGATATCTTTAATCATTGATTTGATTACGTAGATCACAATAAGCTTCGATCAGACAATGATCTCCATTAAGCTATTATCTTACATGAAACAATAGAACAAAGCTTGCTATGATGATAGAATATGATTGGCCGAGTTAGTTGTTTCAGTACTATAACTACCTGAATCCTGTATTCTATATATTTATGTAATATATATATACATAATTACTTATTTAATTGTTTAGCTCGTGGAAAGAAGTTCTATAAACTATTATTATTAGCCTGTGCTGTCCCATTGCAGGGCACAGGCCTCCCCTTTTTTTCTGCATTCCTCCCAATCTTGATTTTGCGTGAGTCACTAGGAAACTATTGATTTTCAAAAATGTCCTGTATGTACAAACTAGAACCAATCTTCAGAACCACACTTTTTCATCGTGGCCTGTTTTTTTTATCTTTATTTATAGAGGGTGAACCCTCATTATTGATTGAAATCAACAATGATTAGGTCACCCTCGAAAAATCGAGGACTGTATTTTCTAAGATTTGTGTGATTGTGTCATTGAATTTTATGTACATTATAACGACTTAACTGCTGGAGTTTATTTATTAATTCGGTTTAATTTATTAATATATTTTTAATAAAAAAAAATATAATTAATTTCTGGTTTAACAATATTTATAGCTGGGATTTCAGCAGATTATGAATGTTTTGTTTTTTTTTTCACAGATGGTTTTACAACCAACATAAAAGGGACCAGAAAGAGACAAGACTGAACTTAAACGCCCCTCCCGCTCCCGCAGAGCAGCCCGTTGTTTGTTCCTAACTCGTTATACTCATTAACTTTCAGTATTATATTATGTTATTGTATCATTTTAGGCAAGCTTTAGTTTTAAGTTGTATCATTATATTTATGAAGTTAATAATGTTTTTATTTAATTATTTATTCCAAATTTCGTAATTAGGAGTGTTATTCAAGGTTCATACCTATATATAGATAACTAGTGGCTACCTATGGTTTCACCCTCGTACTCGGGAGATTTTCCATTTTCCCTATGTCCTTTCTCAGGCTCTAGACTATCTGTGTACTAAATTGCATTTAAATCGGTTCTATAGTTTTCGCGTGAAAGCGAGACAGAGAGACTTTCTTTTACATATATATTTATTAGTTAGGATTGTATTATACAATCTTAATAATATGAAAACTTCACAATGACAGTTTATGAAACGACGACAAAACTTCAGGTGTTTGTTATTAAATAATGTGCAAGTAAAAAAAATCTAATGCCATATCGTACTTAATTTGTTTAGAGGATATAGATTCTATCCTATAAGTTACTAATTGAATGAGGCTGTAACATTCCTCATATTTAAAATCACCCACAACCAGAAGAGATAGAGACATGGCGACGTAAATTATAACTGTGTTGAAAGCGTTAATCCATTGCAAAGTGCATCCTGTGAACATACCCTGTATTCTATTCTAAAATATCCATAGTTGGATCAGCGGATCTCTCATGCGTTTGAGTGAGGAATGAAAGGGACAGAGCACATAAGAATTACAGTTTTGTATCATTCATGATATAGAATCGAACGCCAGGGTAGATTTCACACGTAAATCTGATTTTACCTCGTGAATATTGCGCCCACTTACCGTAAATTCTCATGTATTATGTTTGTAGTGTGTTCGCGTGTTCTGGAATTGTTTTTGATGGTATTTCACTTTGTATGTGTGTGTATGAGTATGTGTGAGCGGTGTTTTGTTTTAAACTGCTATTTGTAAGTTTTTAATGGGACAGTTGTTGGACATATGTTAAGGGAAACAAACAAGAAATGGACAAAAATGGTAACAGAGTGGTACCCTAGAGATGGGAAAAGAAGTAGAGGAAGACAAAGTAAGCGCTGGGAAGATGATCTTAAAAAAGTGGCTGGCTCAGAGTGGATGAGAATGGCTAGAGAAAGAAATGTATGGAAAAGTCTAGAGGAGGCCTATGTCGAAGGACAAGCTGTGGATGAAACTGAACATATATTATATTAAACTTATTATACTTAGAATGTAAGAAATTTAAACAGCAATAAAGGCTTATTTTATTTTATTTATTTAATGGGACAGTTAGTATTTAGGTATATGCAGTGTTTTCTGTTACCTTGGTAGTTTTTGGGAATTATTGTAATCGTTTTGATATTTGTGTATTATTTTATCTATTAGTAGACACGGTTTGGAGTGGATCTTTAGTAGATAGAGCTTATTCAAAATCTATATTATATTCATTTATTAAAATATACATAGGTCTTGAGAATATGGGTTTAAACAGGCCGAGATAATAGTCCGACAAATTCGTATAAAGATATTTATTTTCTTAATTGCTTTTACGGTTTTATTTTGTATCAAATAGTGGAACTATTAGTTAAACTAAAACCGGTTTTATGTATTTCAACAATACTGATTAAAACCGGTTTATAAGCGATTTTGAATGAAAATAAAACCGGTTTGCATTCTCTAGAAACTATGTTAGATATACGATGGGTTCAAACAGACAAGTGACGGGGTTTTAGTTTAAAAACATGGACTGTTTATAAAGGAGTCCTCTGCTATACCATTGTTATTGCAAGTGACAGATAACCCTTTGTGATGAAGAGTTATTTGTCCAGTACTTAAAACGGGCCTAAAATATTTGTTCTACCCTACCATAGATTATATACCACATTAGACGCCGTTAGTCCACCTATTTTGTGTGTCTCTAATTTTCACCCGAACCTTTTCGGTCCCGAAAGCAGTAGCACATTGTACATACAAAAATACCTTGCCTAGCCTAGTTATCAGAGCAAATAAAAAAATAATAAATATCCTGGGATATTTTTCATGCGCGACCAATCTGGTTCCAAACTAAACACAGTTTGAACTATGGTCTAGATAGATAAATTCTCGTGTCACAATGTTCGTAACTATAATCCTCCGAAACGGATTGACCGATTTTTATGAAATTTTATTTGCATATTCAGTATATCTGAGAATCTGCTACTATCTTTTTTTGATACCCTTGTGATCACGAGAACGGGAACTACGTGAAACCGCGGGGCGGCAGCTAGTACTTATATAGATATTTACATCTAGACATATTCATGCATACAAATGGCAATACATATTTCAATAAAAGAATGCCAATATTTTCGAACAACACATCTCATAGCTTTCAAACTAGCGGTGTCTATTAAAGCAATCAATGGTCTAACATTTCGTGCGAAACCGTTACAATTTACCTATTCATACACGTGTGGGTAATTGGCCCTTTGATGTGACGTCACACTCGAACAGTATCGAATGAAACGATAGATTTTTGTTTTCAAAATCAAATATTCTACAACGATATGGTAGTGATTGATAGGGCATTCCATTTACGAAGGAATAGTTTTTTTGTTAAAATAGTTTTCGAATAGTTTGTTTTTGCTATTCAAATTGAATCATAGCTTGTTGGACAACGTTGGTTCAATGGGTTTTGTTTGAATACAATTACTATCTATCACACAAATTGTATAAAGGCGAAAATTTGTGAGTGTGTATGTTTGTTAGTTCTACACGTCTAAACGGCTGCCCGGTTGGAGTGATACTAGGTAATATAATTTGGTATGGAGTTAGCTGACATCTTGTATAAACATATAGGCTACTTTTTATACCGGGAAAATAGAAGATCCCCGGGAAGGTGGGTGAATCCGCGGGGACCCACTAGTATTATATATACCTTGAATTATAAACTTGCAGAGTTTGTTTGTTTAACAAGCACCTATCTCAGGAAAACACGTTCGCAAAGAAACAATTTTTCAGTCTATTTATCGAGGAAGACTATTTAACATCACGCTACGCTATTTACCAATAGGAGCGTAGGGGTAGCTTACTCTTAAGATGTGACGCTGCCGAAGTTACGTGGGTCAATTAGTATGGTATTTTTATATTTTTATAGGAATGTGTTTGACCTATTGCCAGAACGCATGGTAAGCGTATGATAGTTTTTGCCATAAGTATTTAGTCACGTCTTACAAAACCCTACTAAGACAATCAATTATTAAATTATTTATCCCACTAGCAGTCATTCCATTTTATACCCAAATTGTTCATACAATTTTGATTCCAAAGCGATTTCGAATCTCGTGTTCAAATATCACGTACGTAATATATTCAGGTAGGTCGGTAAAATATTCGTAATTTAAACTGCGTGACACTAAAGACGAAGTTAATCAGCAAAGATATAGAATGCGAGTTAATTAACTCTCCTACCGAGTATGGAAATAATTGCTCGGTAGGATTAGGGCGGGGAGCTGTGGGGGAGAAGCGATGGCGATGTTCGATGTCAAGTGATGAACTTTGATTAGGAGACAGTGAAAAAACGTGATTGTTAGAAATATGCTGAAGGTAGGTAAGAAAAAAATAAGAACAACAAATAAATTGTAATATAGATAAGAAATACATATAAAACGTTTTCTTCTTTTTCTTTGTTCTTGTTCTTCTTCTTTTATTCTTTTAAAATGTATAAAAAAAAATGTAAAATTTAATATTTTTTGATGCTGTTCGAGTTATATTACCTATACTAGGATACAAATTAGGTATTTATAACAATTATATAATAATTTATTTGATAATTGATAGCCTACCTACAGTAGGTACCTACCTACTTAATTTCTTAAAAAAAACTTCTGTAGCAGAAATACATACCTAGTAGATGGGGAGCCCAAGAGGGGATTCTGGGAGTTCCTCGAGCGCGGCAGATTAGTATATGGGAGGTACCTTAGGTCTAGTTGAGTGCCTCAACCAAATCTAAGCTCTCCATGTGGAGCCGCGCGCGTAGAGCAGCCGATCAGATTAGTAAAAAAAAATTGATAGGTGAAGATACTCGAGCGTGTCAGATTAAAGTATGGTGGTTTAATCACATGCTGAAAAGAGTGTATTTCAATAATCTGACAATTTGAGCGTGACGTATGGGAGTGAGAGGGTCGCAAAGATGCAAAAAAAAATCGATGAGTGGACATTCTCGAGCGCGGTTGAATTTATTTTTATTTTAGAGAGAATAATTCAAGGATCACAGAAAGCATATAATCTGCCGATTTGGACAAGCCGAAGTAACAAAAAGTTAATTCTTAAGTTGCCTTATAGTTTCAAGCAGTAGGTAAGTGTAAGCTCAGAGACGCTTGATACTACAGAGCTATAATTTGGTGTGGTAGTAGATATTAACTACATCGACAAAGTTGAAACATAAAATCTAGAAAAAAAAAATTGGGTTCCTACTACACATGTAAAACGGAGAAATTTTTTATTCGTCATTCCTATAGTTTGGTATGCCACACTATAGGAATGAAGCTAAATAGTTAAGGTTTGCTAATAACCTTCCGATTGAGGGTTCCGTTTACGAAATATTTAGCATTTAATCTGTAATTTTAGTTACAGTACAGTGTCCTCCTCTTTAAAAAGTAAACCATTGTTTGTAGATATGTAAAAAAAATCATCCTAGTAGTATATATGATGAACTTAAAAGAAAAACTATCACGCCTTTTTTTTACTTCTAATTTAGTAAATTTATAATTTTTTTTAAATCATGTCTGCGCCCACTCCTACTCAAATGCAATAGCAATACAACTTTTTGACGTAACTATTGACTACTGAGCAAATGTGCTGTATTTTTAAAAATGACTGTATCTAGATCTAGTAATATAACCCTGATTAGATTTTTTAGCTTATTTTTATGTAAACATGTTATAATTTATGAATTTTATTTAACACATCCAATGATTTTATAAAATTACGGAAGAAAACAAATCTTTAAACCGTCAGATTAAGCAAACCCATCTATATATTCGTCAGATTATGGCATCAGTATGACCAGGGTATCATGCTGAATCATCTGTATGAAAATCTGACGCGCTCGAGTATGTCCAGATGGCGATTTTTTTTTGCATTTTCAAGAAGCCGTCCCGAGCTTGCGTCGCGTCCGAATCGTCAGATTTTTGGATCCAAGCTTCGTTTAGGCTCACTTAACATCCCCTGTAAATATCTGATGCGCTCGAGCATTTTTTTTTTTTACCATTTTTAAACCATCCGTACGGCCGGCCCCACCATGCAAACTGGCAGATTAACATTATTCTGTCATCAGAGTTACATGGAGTATATACAGTATCAATATCTGACGCGCTCGACTATGTCCATGTAACAATTTTTTTTTACATCTTTGCAAGCTCGTAGACGCTTGCCCCACCGCTAAAAGGGAAAACATCATATAACCTTTTTTTCTTCGTATCATCTGATCTTCAAAATCCAATAGGTCTCCACGACGCTCGAGGAAGTCCCCATTTAGCATCGTCGCCGCCCCTACTATAGTTGTCACTGAAAATATGAAAGGATTAATATATTCTTCGCTCTCCTCACACGGTATACACCCGTCCTTATCTATATTTCTAACTCACCAAAAACTCCATGACAAACGATACCAGTGTAAGTGAATAGCAATGTTTTGCTCTTGCTGATTTGCCTAAATCTAAATAATGGGGCTCCGCGCACAATTATATTCCGAGAGCTGTTTTGTGGAGTCAAAATTAATGCGGACAACTTGCACTACACAACACTGGATGTGGTTAGAGATTGTTATTTGATACCATCTGGTGAATTTTTAGCATCAGTTCATATAGTCTCCACGTGGAGGTCGATCCTCCCCTAACAACGTGAGGGTTTAGGCCATCCGCGCGCGCCTAGTGCAGATTGGCGGACATGCCTTTGAATCACCTTTCACTTCACCTTTTCATTCATTTCATTCATAACGAAAGCCTGTGGTGTGGATCCGTACGTATGTTTTTAAACTCAGAGTTTCGGGCCAGGGATTTCAACCTGCACCCTCATCATTGTGAGTCAGTGCGTTCCCTAAATGAACCACCACGACTTAGTAGGTACATATTACTGAGTTTATTGCCGGCGTTTCTCAGCAAAAGCAACCTTCCGAACTGAGCATAATAGTCGACGTTTTATAAGTGCCTTTAAGGGCTAATTGAAATATTAAAATTGTATTATTATTAGATTCTTACAAACATTCCCACCCATAAGTTGACATCTTTTGGTGAAAATAAACAGGATTATCAGTAGTTTTCTGAAATGTAACAATCAATATTTTATTACAGTTTCTACGCCAAATAAATAAATGTATGCGGTTAATAATACCTATATTATAAATATAATGAAAGTATAAAAGGCAGAGATGGTTTCCAATGTTTTAATACATATAAAAGGCTATAGTTTCGATTTCAACCGAACCGCCATTATTGTTTACAACAGTTAATGTAAATATAACCGCAAATAATTTGAAAATACAATGCATTTCAGTTAATTAATTTATAATTATTATATTATTGACATTTAATTGTTTCATTTGTACATGCATTCAATATTGTTTGTTATTACAATGAAAATAGATGTTAAACAAATAAAATTGATTGTAAATATTCATCACATAATTACCTATGTGATAAAAAAGACGGACATATTGCGACAGAAAGAGACAGCCTCTTGTCAAAGACCTCATAAATCTTGACAACTAAAGAAGATTGTAATGACATGTATAATAATGAGTCCTGTTAATTATACATTAAGGTCAAAAATTACAAAGCAAATGCCGACAAGTTGAATCTTATATGAAGATGATGAAGAAGCTATACAATATTCAACTATAAATAGATTCCAAATTGAAGTATACGACTGCAATTTGCAGGTTAAATTCAATGAAAAAATGTAATTTAAAATTTTTATTGCTCATAGAATAAAATATAAAACATCCACCTTCCACCGTCCACGCTGTCATAAAAAACCCACTTATTTCACAAAAGCATTGAACATTTTAATTGAAAAACATTTTGACCTCAAAAATCGTGGCTTAATAGACCATTAGTGTTAAGTACGGCGACTAAAGCATAAAAAGTCATCAACTTAAACTGTCAATCGAAGCATTTACCAAGCACTTTCATTCAGAATCACACAAAGAGGTCCTGTAGCGACATCTATCGACAGGGGCCTGACTACCCACTACCCATTACCGTCGGGATAACTAGACCAAATACGATATTTAACATTTGGATACCAACAAAACTTAGTACCTTGGGACTATTTAGTAATGTAGGCATTAAAAAAAATAGTACCTTAAACAGCGAAAAAACGAGAAAACAAAGTGTCAGCCAATCTGACGTATGATTTTTTTTATATAGGTATCAAATAGTACCAAAGAGGTTTAGTACCTTTTTGGATCATCCATATGTTAAATAGCGTATTTGGTCCAGCCATCCTGACGGGAACCACTACCCAATTCACGAACAGTCCACAGCAGACGGATCAACGTCATAACCGCTCATCATAAAAGCCCAACCATTATACAGGGTACATCGTTAATTATTTTCAAAACAGTATTTAAAATTTGAATACCTCATTAAGATACACACCAACCGCGCATAAAGGGGTTTTGGAATAACACAAAAGGTAATTTTCGCTTATTCATTAAACGTAATTAAAAGGGGGCGCTATAATGATGGCAGCTCAACAAAATTAATAACATGCAAAATAATGTGTAAGTTAGTGGTTGTACTTGTAATACTTCGCGTAAGGGCGCGGTAGTGTTGTACCGAGCTTGGGATTTTAGTTTTAGTCGAGTCAGCCGAGTAATACAAACTCGACTTAGTAACAAACTGTTGACGTGGGTATTTCGATGTTTGATATATTGTTATGAAAGGGGCACTTAATTAAACTGTCATTATTACAATGAATTTAAATATTGTTAATATCGTTAATCTAATCTTTGAATATTTTATTACACGTACAGGTTCATTAATTGATCTAAGTAAAGAAAACTAGGTTAGTACGTAAGTAGTAACAAATAAAAAAATATTCCGTATTATTAACAATCGAATATGTACTACTGTCATACGTTGTATTTGATCGAGTAATATATTTTTTAATTGAGTACATAAGTCGATATACAATATCGACTAATAAAATAGTCCATCACATCACTAGAGCTAAGCATGATACAGCTCGTTAGGGCGCGTAAGCATCTCAATACATGTTCCTGAACTTCGTAGCTTTGGGAGTTTTAAAAATTTTGATAGGTATTACTGTCGCATATCTATCTATATATATATAAAAAAGTCCTGTCTGTCTGAACGCAATGAACACAAAAACTACTGAAATTTTCATGCCGTTTCCACCAAATTACGGAGTATTTAATGGGGAAGGTTTTTATGTATATTACATCAATTTGGACCCGGTAGGTGGCGCTGGTGGGCAGAACGAAGTCTGCCGGGTCCGCTAGCTATATATAAATCTTTAATTTAATAGTCTGTTAGAAAACGATAAAGTAATGGTTATCTGAAATCATATATTTCAAGTCATAGAAATATAGTTTTAGAGGTTTTATTTTCATGCTCCTAGCTCCCGCGGTTTCACCCGCGTACCCGGTAGATCTTCGATTTTCTCGGGATAAAAAGTAGCCTATGTCCTTTCTCAGACTTTAGACTAAATTTTAGACAGACAGAGTTACTTTCGCATTTATAAAATTAGTAGGTAAAGATGAATCGCTTAAGATATTGCGTTATAAATATACAAGAATGTTATCTACACCCGATTCTTAACCGCAAAGAAAAAATACTGTAACATATTATAAACAGGAAAGATTTGTGTTTTTGTATTTATATAATGGACCGATCTGAACAATTATTTCACCAATGGTAAACTAGATTATTCAGGGAGTAACATAGACTTTGTTTGCGGGTAGAGCCGCGCGGCTGAGCTAGTATTAAATAAACAAATAAAAATGCCACGCAAATATAAGCCAGTTATTATTTTATGAAAATATCAGAAGCTAGTCAAACAAACTCAGGTTTCTGTTATCTAATGATAATATAATTAAAGCATATCCTTTTTATCTGTTATGACGTCTTCATAATTATATTATTTCAATTGCAAATAGATAAAACTTTATATTATACTCGCAATTTATCCTACTTAGCCCATATTATGAGAAACTGGTCGTTGAAAACACAGAAGAAAAATTCAATATTTATATTCTAAAATACTTATTCACAAGATCATCAGTCCAATCAATCAGGCCGTGTTTTTAAGAACTAGCAGTAGACTGAACTAATATAAGCTATTGAGATTTGTTACAACAAATACCTATGCCTTTTCACCAACAATACCTGTGTTTTGTGAAATCCTACTAATATTATAAATGCGAAAGTTTGTATGTATGGATGTTTGTTACTCTTTCACGCTCCAACGGCTGAAGGGATCTGCTTGAAATTTGGCACAGAGCTAGAATATGTTCTGGAATAACACATAGGCTACTTTTTATCCCGGGAACGCGGGTGAAACCGCGGGGAGCCACTAGTAAAAAATATAGGTCAATTAATAAATCAATAGGATAGGTCCGAGTCCGAGATTTCTGGCATGGAGTCAGTCTGTCAAAGTATGATACGAGTGGTCAGGGGCGGACTGTGAGTTAGTGGGGCCCAGGGCTAAAACTACCTGGGGCCTGACTAATTAATCCTCTGCGTGATATTTTATCAAGGAATGAGAAAAAGAAGATTGGCTATTTTGACTTTAATAGGGGCTGGGGGCCCTTTGTATTCACAGGGCCCTGGGCTGCAGCGCCAGAAGCCCCTATAAAGATCCGCCAATGTGAGTGGTGTGGTTCCCTCAGGATGATCATAATAGCTTCTTTGGAAAGTTCTACTATGTTAGTAAAATAAATTTAAATACATAATTAATAAAATAAAGATGTTACGATTCAGATATCGTTTTATTAAATCTAGAATATTTACATTTTTAGTAGATATATCATCGTATACCATGGTAGTCAACTTCAATTTATGAGTACGGTAGGTATGTTTGTATATAAATGATATAATTCTCGCAAAATAACCTATCTTTAAATGTTGGTAAATCTTTCTTTATTACTTATTTTTATGTTTTATTTTAATTGTAAGTTTTCCTGTTTCTCCGAATCCGTATTTTTTACAGTTATATTCCTTAAAATATCTTTTTTATGCTCAAAGTACAGCCATCTGAAACGAAAACAAAGGTAACTTAAATTATAATTGGCACCTAATTAACTTGAGTTTTCTTGGAAGGGATTTATTAGATGTAATTCTGAAAACTATATTAAGAAAAAACAGTTCACCAAAAGCTCTACATTTATTTTAAAACTAGGCTCCCCGCGGTTTCACTCGCGCTTCCGGGATTGCCAATTTTCCCGTGATATATTAGCCTTTGTGTTGATCCCGGTTATGATCTATCTGTATACAAAATTTCATCCAAATCGTGAAGTAAGTTGTTATCTTATATAATCGAGTGAGCTCTTACTCAGGTTTTAAAATATTTAGTAATTTCAAAATCGTTTTAATTACGAAAGAGTGTTGAAATCTGATGAAATTACTTTCGGAGCTTACCTACTCCAAATTTTAGCTTTAAAAATTTAAATTAATATTAGTATAGACAAATATTTACCCAAAAATAGCTATAGCTGGCACGGTAAGTACTGCTCCCAGCAGGAACACAGCCCCCGGTAGTATGTTGAGGGTCGCCATGTAGACCCTGGAGTATAGAGGTCCGTACACAAGAGGCATTGTGGCTTCAGCCAGACCGAAGAGAGAGTTCACTTTGCCTGGAAGAAGAAAATTAATTTATTACATAGTATAAAAAAAGCCGCTTCTGCAGTGTCGGATTAAGACTTCTTGATGCCCTAAGCAATCCACGCCCATGGGGCCCCCTATCCTTATGTCAACTAGATTTTCGACTGTACGGCTGACAACGACGGTCTTTAAACCATTGTTGGTGACGTGAAAGTGAGACGTGATGCCCTAAGGATCGATGCTTCTTCTGGTGAATTTATTGATGAATTACTATATCTCAATATAATATTATCAAACTCTTTTAGTAACTTACCAAATTCCTCCCCACTAACTAGTTTGGTGGCTATCGATCTCATTGCTATGAATGATGTTCCATTCAATATCTCGAGTAGAGGAGCTGAAAAAAAGTATGTTTTTTTTTTGCAATTTGGTCATGCAACAAAGTAAACAAATATTTTTTTTGTAGTACGAATTATAGCTTTGACAATCGTTGAAAAAATATCCAAAAACAGGAAGATTGTGACATACAAAGTTGCTCGACTCAGCTAGTTAACTAGTATTCTGAAGTGTAATTATGATGATGCAGTTACTGAACATTGTAAAACTGAATAATCGATTACAGGTCAATGTATCGATGTTCGATATCGTTAAGTACGACAATATTGTGATAACCTTCATAAGCTTTATCTAACATTAGGTGCATTTAATAATGCTCTTGCACAAAGGGCCATCGACAATTGTTGCAAATGTAAGATTAGTAGGTATTATATATGCGGCTTAATGCAATTCAATATAATTTGTATCTTGTTTACAAAAAATCATTACATAAATTGTTTACAAAATATAAAGTTCTACTGTACGTTTGTTTGTCACCTAACTAGTCCTAAAAAGCAGGACCGAATTGGACACAATTTGTCATATTTCAATGGGATTTTAGATGGTTTGAAAACAGGCAGGTTTTGTCGATTTCCGACCCTTTTCGTGGAAACACAGACTTTTATTCCGAGACTTATTAAATTCTGACAAATACTGGTTATTTGTAATATAAAAATGCGTTACTGTATTAAATCTACATCTACACTTCTACACTAATATAATAAAGAGGAATGATTTGTATTTTTGTATGTAACGAATAAACTGAATAAGTACTGGATCGATATTAATAATTCTTTTTTTTATGAGAAAGCTACATTATCACTGAGTAACATAGGCTATATTTTATCCCTGTATTCTCACGGGAACGGGAACTACGCGGGTAAAACCGCGCGGAGGCAGCTAGTGACATATGTATATTTAGGTATGTCTCGAGAATGGCCATCAAGGCATTGAAGCATAAATGTGTTTATTATTCAAGCTTATCTTGTTATTCAGCTTAGGCTTTAATCTTCAATGAATTGTTTTAGAAAACAGTTACATAGCACCGATTTACCAAACTTTACGAGTAATTAAATGCTCCCTGGATGCCAACAGAGTGCGGCTAACGACATTGCAAGCTGGGGGTTCAATTCTGTAAGGTCATTGATACCAGCTCGATGTCGTCCTCTTACGGCCTGTATCTTCTCTCTCTTTCATTTATAGGCTCGCACATGAGAAGTCCGATGGTGTTCGCTCACTCGTCGACAAAGTTTCAGTTACAGAATACAAGGGAGGCATTGCTAAAGTCAATTTGTGGTTACCCCTGTTACTGTTAAACCATTATGCCACTCACAGTTTAGATCGACTAAACAGTTTTTTAAACGATACTATTAACCTGGTTTTAAAACTGGATAGAATAAATTAATTTATTTAAGACTTTTTTATTATTTTGTTTTTAGGATTATAGCTGATGAAGCTAAAAGTCTGCTTATATAACTGTCCATCGCTCATTTATCTAAAATCTGTGGCATGGTTGTCTAAGCAGAAATAATTCATTGCATCGGTTACATTTTAAGCAAAATGCCAACCCTAAATATAGGTACCTATAAATTCCCTAATCAAAAGAAGTCTAGTAAACAAAAAATGCTGTTCTTTATGGCAAGTTTGTGCCACAAATGCACTTTTAAAGTGGTTCGGCGAATTATAGTACCCTTGAAAAAATGTAGAACAAGAAAAAATCTTACATAGAATCCTACTAACATATAAATGCGAAGAAATTCGGAATACAAATAGTTTATAACCTGGATTAATACATAGGTTATTATTTATCTTTTTAAATCAAAAATCCTCGGGAATGCGGGTAAAACCACGGAGAGTCACTATTGTCCATAAAACATTACTATTCGCGTAAGTTGCATCCGGCCAACCGATCTCACTGACTCCACAAAGCCATTGAGCCGTTAACGAATTCTCATAAGTTCAAATACATAGATTAAATTCATTAAATCCGAATGCATGAGCTTTATATAACTCTGCAAGTTGATGTGTAACTACCGCAGTTGTTTGGCGAAAGTTTCGCGGACTTTAGTGTTTACGACCGTAGAGTTGAGTTTGGCTTAACACGGCTTAAATATAATCTATATTGTGTACATATTAATCAGATTATGTTATGTTGGTATACAATCAAACTTGTTCAATTATAATGAATAATTTATGATAATGCTTTACATGAATATAATGAAAGGCTCTGGGGCATTGGTTGGTGTGTTTACTTTATCAATTAAAGCTAATTAATCTATCCATCTCTAGAATATCATCCTACGTATATGGACTTTATAATCTATACTTCTATACTAATATTATAAAGAGGAAAGATTTGTTTGTTTGTAACGAATAGGCTCCGAAACAATAGGACCGAATTGCACGGTTCTTTCACCAATAGAAAGCTCAGTTTTTCCTGAATAACATAGGTTATATTTCATCCCCGTATTCCTACGGGAACGGGAACTACGCGGGTAAAGCCACGCGACTGTGGCTAGTTGATATATAATTATTGGACTAATATCAAATATATCGATGATTCTTCTTCTCGTGCGGTTAATGCGACTTGATCGACGTCGATGTTAGCCAAAATAATTTATATTTTGATAATATGTAGTCCACATGCGAATCCTCCCGTTATACCTATATATTGATCATTAATTTAATTATCATCTTTAATCATATGTCAATAAAGTTCTAAATACATATCACCTATAGCTTTTTAAAATAGTACAGTAGAACAAACTAACCCAAATATATTTCCAAATTGGTTCTAGCGAAGGCATATGCGAAGGAAGCAATGATTTTGCTCGTGCATGAAATGATTCCCAAGAGTGTGTCATCGAGTTTCATGAAGTTACTGAAGAGGCTGATCGAGAAGAATGTACCTGAATAAATAAAATTAATTATCATTAGTCATTTTTCACACATGGCCAATCTGATTCCAAATTAAGCTGAGCTTCGGCCATGGTAACCAAATTGTTGATGTACCTGCTACTTTTAAATAAGTACATACTTATATAGACATTTAAATCTAGACACAGAACAAACATAAATGTTCATGTACACAAATGTTTGTCTTGGATGAGATTTAAATATAAATATATAAAATATCCTGGGACATTTTTCACACACGGCCAATCTGATTCCAAACTAAGCAGAGCTTGTGATATGGTAACCAGATAGCTGATATACTACATATACTACTTTTAAATACATACTTATATAGATATTTACATCCAGACACAGGACAAACAGACATATTCATGCATACAAATGTTTGTCCTGAGTGGGATTCGAACCCACGACCCGCGGCTTGAGAGTCAGGGTCACTAACCACAAAGCCAACCGGGCTGTCCCGGTTGGCTTTGTGGTTAAACCCACACTCCATTGAAAGTCAGGGTCACTAACAACACTGGCTTGCATGAAACATTGCCAACACAAATATTTGACCAAACATTGGACGAATACAAATTTAAGTGTTGAATGATCCTCACCTAATAAATTGGTGACAATAGAATATGTAGACCAAATACTGAACTGCACTTCGTCCCAGTTGAATCTGTATCTTGCGAATAGATACACAACTGTGAATTCACCTGTAAATAAATAGTTATTAATATTATCATATACGTATAGTTACTGTTAGATTGTTGAATTATTACTTGAAAAGTTCGAAAATCTATAGTAGTAAAAAATATAACCACTAATCAAACAGAAAACAGCTGTTTAAAGATACAAAATCTTTACATACCATAAAACTAAGTCGCTTTCCGCCGTCTATACCTACGCTTAGATCTTTTAAATTATGCAATAGATTTTAATGGGGTTTTTATCACTTGTTAGAGTTACAAAAAATACGGTTTTATGGATTTATTTAACTAGATTTTATCTAAATTGTCTGAACTATATTAGTTACTAGTGGCTCCCCGGCTCCCTGGCGGGAGATAGATCTTCCATTTTACTGGGATAAAAAATAGCCTATGTCCTTTCTATAGTTCTAGACAATTTTTGTACCAAATTTTATTCAAATCATTTCAGTAGTTTTATCGAGAAAACGAGACAGACAGATAGAGTTACTTTCGCTTTTATAATATTAGTTAGGACTATGTTAATCAGGTATGATGGTGGTAATATGCTTACCATGCATAGGACCGAATACGACACAAACCACGATAAGTAGAAGGCAGACTCTAAGCCTTCGGTTGCCAGCTCCTTTCCTCAAAGCCACTCTGAAAGTCTCCAGTACCAGGTCAATATCGAAGAACTCTGTTACGAACTCGAAGCAGCTTTTTTTCTGGAATAAAAAAAATGTATTGATATTATTTTAGATGGCAATTAGTTTGAATATGGAGTTGATCTAACTCTATATGAGAACAATTTTGTTGTCATTCAAAAATATTAATGTACTTACCTATATGTACTTAATCAAATTATGGAATATCTCAGTAATTGAAGATTATTTTCTTTACTAATATAGTATGCAATATTTAAAATATCTATCACGATCGACATCTCTTGGACATCTAGATAATATTTAAAATATGATGTTACAATGAGTAGGCAACTTTCTTTGTATGAGTACTCGTAATAATTTAACACTCCGTGAAATTAAATTTAAAATCTAGCAATATTACAGATAGTATTTAAAATTTACTACTCTTAAAAACCAGATCCATCGCAAGGCAAACACTCAAACCAAAAAGGTATAACCGATCTAGAAATCAAATCATTCATTGTACTTACTTTCTTCTGCGGCTTCCTTTTAGGGTCCTCCAAGAAATAATAACCATAAATCAGACTAAAAGTATACAGAGTTGCTGACATAGAAAACACACCGTAGTAACCTATCCACCTCAGCATGACCCCACTTAGGGCACTACCAATAGGGTATCCTAAAGACATGAACATATTCACTAAACCTACTCTATAAGTTCTGTTCTCAGTCGTCGTAATATCACCTATGAAGCTAAAAACACCAATAAAGTTCGTGAACCAGCCACCAGTAATGGCAGGAAATATTGATTCAGTCAATGCTGTCACTTCAACGGGCAGTTCGTAGAAGTAGTAAGTGTTCACTATGAACCCGATACAAGATAGTAGCTCCCCAACAATGGGTATGAGGATACACGCCTTTCTTCTACCAGTTTTATCGCTCCACGCTCCAACGAATAATATAAGTAGCAAAGGTATAGATGTTTGTATGATGTTCTTCCAGACTTGTATGCTTGCTGTGAGCCTTTGCACTTCGTCCTCGTATTTCGTGTAGTTCTCTGTCTGCCTCAGTTTCAATGCCTCGCAGACCTCTTCAGTAAAATTTAAATTGACAAGGCATGCCTTTTCTAAATTCAAGTTTTGTATTGCCAACGATGCCAGTACACTTGGCATCACGTAACATGCCATTATCGGTTCAACTGTCGTGTTGTCTTTAATGATTTTACACCTTTCTTTAAAAGTTAGTTTTGTTTTAACTACATTTTCTATTTTCTTACTCGTGGCTTCTGATTTTGGTTTCAGAGGTGATAATTCTTCTTTTGTTACTTCAGTTTCTTTTTCACTTTCTCCATTGTCTGGGTTCTTCATTATTAACTTATTTGAATTTAATATATTTTTTATTAGCTTTCTTTATAACATTCGTGTGTCTATTGTGGTTGGAATGGAAATAAAACTTTACAATCGATTCTGTCGCATTGTGTTTGTTTGTTTTTCGACTATTTGTTCCATACTTATGATTATAACATTTGAGCCATCTCAATATTTGCAAAGCTACACTACTTGCGCGTTGATTTTGATAAGGTAACAACTACAGAAGCATTGTATATATATAAATTTATTACTGAATGTTTGTTATTCTGTCTGGTAATTACATATATATGTATTTATAGGTAAGATAGGAAAAGCTGTTAATACCATTCTTATTTATATACCTATTTAATTACGCATGGCCTTGTTGAGAGAATTATAGGTGTACATATCAGATGTCTATATAGTAGACACGTTTGTATTATTTACATTTTATGTTATAATTATATTTTTATTGTAAAGATAATATTTTATTTACATAATAAACGAGCAATGTGAAAGAAAATCTTTACCGCTTAAATAATCTGTACATAAAATAAACGGGTTGCACAAATGTACGACTGAGTCTGATTTAAGAACGTTTTGAGTTTGATGTTTGCTTTAATGTAGGTACCTATGGTAAATGACCCAATGGTGGCCAGTTTAAGAAAAAAAAAACAGGTTTTTGTGAAATATTACCAAAATTGTGAAAGTTTCAGCACTGAATATAGTGAAACTGTAAAGTCCAGTCCTTATTTAATATTTGTAATGTGTTGCGCGTGAGATACGGCAAAGCTGGATTCAATAAATTTAACAAATAAAAGTTGTAGTTTTGTGACCCAGTCTTGGACAGGGAAAATCCATTAATGGATACCCCAGTCTTAGTCTAAGTTTATCTTTATTTTATGGTTAACACATGAAACAAAACTAATTTTGATTTTAATTAAGCAATACTATTTTACAAGTGGAACTTTCTGCTCACCGCCTTAACGATTTTCTTAAGAAAAGCCGTCGTTGTCAATTTCAAATCACCTTACACTTTGTATTCGCGCATATTTGTACATGTAACTGACTGAATTCAATAAAACGTTAAACTTAGATAGTTCGATGTCTAAAGTCTATGTCACAGTGATCCCAATGTAAAAACATTCGCTCATGTCCGAATTCTAGATGTTTCTTTTAATTTTTGGCCATTACTGGTACCGTGGCCACGACTGGTACACTTACGATATATGTATTTTTCAAAAAGATGAAGCTTAAAATAAAAATTGCATGATATTTATAAAAGAAACTCTCACCATCAACCTACTTTACTCAGAAGGTCTTAATAATATTGCGAACTGCTAAATTTTTCTTACAAAATTTTCACGACGATATTTTTCACCATCGACATTAACCCCCCATGGGTTAATTAATATAAAAATTATTTTAGGGGCTTTTTAATATAAAAATTATTTTACGTACATTCAAGAATTTAGATCAAGTTCGTTTTTGATTTTGTAAAACAAAAACATTTTCTATAGGCTGGTCACGTCAAGTAACTGTATAACGTCTAAAAAGTACAGCTAAAACCAGAGTGTTGCATCCAGATGTTTGCAAAACACTATCAAAAAACTTTGTACATTCCTAATTATAAATTCTAATGGAAACTTTGCATTGAAATCTGTTTCAGACATGTTAATGAGATGACGGGATTCAACTCTGCAGGTTTGAGGGACTAATCTCGCCACCTTACGAGAAACATATTATTATATGAAACGTATATGTTGTAAGAATGGATGTCGTAATATGTCTGTTTGGTCTGGAGGTAACTATCTATATAAGTATTTATTTAAATGTAAAATAGTAACATATCACCTCTCTGGTTACTATATCACAAGCTCTGCTTAGTTTGGGATCAGATTGGCTGTGAGTGAAAACTGGATATTTATTTATTTATATCGTCATCATCAGCTCATATAGGTACGTCTCTACCGAGGTGCATGAACCTCAACTAACTTGGACTGGCCAATATGCTTTGTAGTTATCGACCTTTAACTCCGCCAGTCATGGGTTCGACTACCACAAATGGTAAACAGTTGTGCGCAACATGTCTGTCTGGATGTATGTACCTAACACATAAAAATTGTATAAGTATATAAACGAAGTAGTACAAGCTCAGTATATTTCTATAGCTTGAAATCATATTGGCCGCCTATAAAAAAAATTTATATTAAAACCTTAATATTTACAGATTTGCCTAGGTATATTAAATTTCGCATGGCTATCACAGATACTAATCGCAATTAAAAATTGCTAGTTCCAATCAAAAATAATATTTTAGCATTGGATAGCCCATTTATCTACGAAGGACAATATAACATCACGCTAAGACCATTAGGAAGGGAGGATCAATGTAAAATATTGTATGATGGTATGATATAAATGTATGTGGTAAAAGTGGCGATATTAGTCTCTCAACACTTCAGGTGCACCTGCGGCGTCAAAATTACCGTTAGGGTCAAAGTGGCCATGACGGATTTTGAATAAGACGAGGAATACACTTACGTTTTTTGAATACAACGTATTTAGGTAGGAAAAAAGAAATATTATACTTTTCTTTCTCTCACAGTTTTTCAATATTTCGTAAACCATTTATTGAATTAGTAGATGCGAAAGTAAACCTATTTATAATCTATGTAGACGTCACGAGTCTAAGTACGTCGCGTGTCATATGTAGCAAAAAAATCTGCTTTCTACGCCGACGTTTAGTCCGCGATCGACTGCCTTTGGTCGTCAAAAAAGTGACACGGTTGGTCTTCATACAGATTGAGCTAAGTACCTTATTTAGTTAGATTTATAAGTTAGTGTAGAATTTACGTAATGCTGACTTTTACGGTAATCCTTAATACATAGCCACATAGTTTAAAACTATATTAATATATGTGATACATTTGTATTTCCACCACATTCGGCTAAACAAAGCTAGCATAACCCCAATTTAGCTAATTAATGGTTAATTCTAACTCAATATATTTGCATTATTATGTGATCCACTTAGCGACTGCATACCGATTAGTTTATTTTAATCTATTAATGTATTTCCAATAATATTATTATACAAAATTCATGATTTGTATAGAATATTAAAATCCATATTGTAAAGTAATTCTATTAGTTTATTAATGCGGATTTAGTTCTGGGAAAAATTAAACGTTTGGGGCTGTAGACTTATTTAAATTACTTATAGATTATATTTTTGGTGGAAATATTTAACTTTTTACAATATTACCTTAAAAAATCATACGTTTTGGTGATAAACGAACAACACGAAATAATTTTTATCAAAAAACCTTTATTACTAAAATAAATTCTAGAAAATAAAATCCTTAAAAATATTGAAGAGATTTTGTGTTGGTTTTGTATCTATTTTATTTTTATTTATCTGGTGTTTCTCTTTAGTGTTTAACTATTATATATTATATTGGTTAACTAACCTAACAGTTAACATAAGTATCATGAAATAATCATGCATTACTTTATTCTCTATTGATTATTATAAGCTATATATTTATTTACTTAAACTATTAAATATTCAACTGACGTGTGTCGTACTCTTGAGTTGTTTTCTGTGTTCGTAGAATAGATAGCTGAAAAATAAAATAAAATATATTAAAATGTAATTACGGCCAGAAGGCGTTGCGGTAAGGCACTTATAAGGCCAAGTGCAGTAAAAATATGTCTTTACAAACCCTTATTAATTAAGACATATTAATGCTCTGCTATAACATAATAATAATAAAAAAAAAATTATTTATAATCTCCCAAGATACATACTTTTTAAATAAATAAAACAAAATCCTGGGACTTTTTCACACACGGCCAATCTGATTCCAAACTAAACAGAGCTTGTGATATGGTAACTAGATAGCTGATATACTACATACACTACTTTTAAATACATACTTATAAAGATATTAACATCCAGACACAGACTAAACAGACATATTCATGCATACAAATGTTTGTCCTGGATGGGATTCGAACCCACGACCAGCGGCTTAAAAGTCAGGGTCACTAACCACAAAGCCAACCGGTCTGTCAAGTGTTTTTCATTATTAGAAGTAAAATAAACGAAGCCATGGTACAACTGAAATATGTAGCAAAATCAACCGATTTAGCTGAGAGAGAAATAACAACTTATCTGCTAAAACTGCCGGTTATTTCTGATGATAAAACCAAAATAGGAAGGTACTTACAAAAAGGCGAAAACAGCTGGTAATGTCAAAAAGGAACCCATTAAGAACACGGCCCCTGGCATCACTTCCATAGTAGCTGAATAAACTTTTGTGTACAAAGGTACGTACAACAGAGGCATCAGGTTTTCTGTTAGGCCAACTATTGAATTCACTTTGCCTGTAAAATAAATATCAATGAACTGAAGCTCTATTGTAGTTTAAACGGAGTGTGTTTTAAAAAATCGAATTCAATTGTTCGTATATCATAAATACCTTCAGTGGAAAAAAACGCGTAAATCTCTCTGTATTTTATTATTGGTATAAATTGCATTGCATAAAAAAAATCATGGTGCATTTAAAAAACGAATCTATTATTTTTAAATATTACTTGCTTCCGTCCAGCGGATTTACCTGCGTTTCCGGGGATCTTAAATTTTCCCTGGATAACATGTCTAACAGCAATTCGTGTGAAGGAGTACCAAAAGTAATAATTATCATGAACCATGATTATTTCAGACTTACCCAATTCATCAGGATCTACCAATTTTGAGAATATAGATCTCATGGCTAACAGTGCAGTTCCGTTTAGGATTTCAACTAATGGAGCTGAAACAAACAATAATTCGCTGTTACATTAAATACTATATAAATAAATTATATACTGTATTTATGCAACGGTATAGGTGTATATATTAAGGTATAATTTTATTTGCTTTTAAACATTTGCAGGTTATAAAGCCAAATCCATCGACAAATTGGATGCTGATAAGCAATGATGTGTTAACCCTCATGAACTTGGTTTTGAGAAAATTACGTTTAAAGATAATAATGTCTATTTGATTCATGACATTTTGTATGATATAAATCCATTTAAGATGACTTGATACACTTTTGTAAAATGTTAAATACGCGATGCATTATAAAAGTATATCAAAACCTTTGTTTTCGACTTTTTGTGGGACGACACATTATTGCTTATCAGCATCCAATTGATGGTTACATTACCCACAACTAGATGGCGCTCTAATAAATAAACATAAATCCTACATCGCGCAAGTGAGATTTTTTTATTAGTAGTATTAGTATTTTTTTTTGTAGTTTCATATTAGTATTCTTATGAGTAGTATTATAATTTTTTTCTCTTTATAATATTAGTGTAGATAGGAAATACTTGTAAGACCCGTTCATCAAGTAGATACTTAAATTTTTAAAACGTAGTAGGTACCAAATATAATCTAAGACGATAAAAAATGATCTGATAAAGGCAATTATAGTAGTATATTGTTGCATTATACAGATAAATAATACTAGGTATATACATGTGTTTAAAGATAAGTTAAAAATAGATGGAGGGGTGGACTAATTAAATATCAGATAAATTTAGTGGAAAAATACAATTACCGCATCTATTGCTGCCCATTATCGATATTAATATGTAGAAACATGTGAGGATACCAAGCATATTAGAATTTTATAATAACTAAATGTGAAAAAGTGTATGAGTACCTACATCGATTTTTGATCTGACGATATGACAGCCCGGTTGGCTTTACTATTTATCTATATACATAAAACAAAGTCTCCGCCGCCTCTGTTCGTTTGTCTGAACGCGATGAACACAAAAATTGCTGAAGAGATTTTCATGCGGTTTTCACCAAATTTCGGAGGTGGCGCTGGTGGGCAGAACGAAGTCTGCGGGGTCCGCTAGTTTATTATACCTATTTCAGAAAATATATTTCACTCTGTTACTATAAAATTCCTTAAGACTATGTTAGTATGACATAGAACACAATTACAAAAACATTACGGTTAGTGGCTCTAACTTCCAGACCAATCGCCATTTTTTTTATCACTAAAGTGACAAACAGGCATACGGTCCAACCAGAAGGGAAGCGGTAACCATAGCACATAGACGGTTGCAACACCAGGTTATTTTAAATGTAAATAGTGATTGAAATACGAGTGTTTTTTTTATAATTACCTTTCTCAACCAAAAGGCAAACAGCCATTTGACCTTCGAGAAGGTTATTAACCTAATTTCAATTAATATTATCAGAAAATCATCAATAAGCAAGCAATTAATGCAGTCAGATTAAGGATTTGTGATATGCCACTTTTTACTTGATAGTGTAGTTACTAAGCTGCGTAAACTACGTCTTTGATCTGTAATACGCAGGTGTTTAAAATATACAAAAATATGAAGAAATTCTCGTGTCACAATGTTAATTACCATACTCCTCCGAAACGGCTTCACCGATTTTTATGAAATTTTATATGCATATTCAGTAGGTCTGAGAATCGGCTACTATCTATTTTTGATACCCCTGTGATCACGGGAACGAGAAGTATGCGGGTGAAACCGCGGGGCGGCAGCTAGTATATATATTTCTTGTGTACGTGTGTACGGCACTGAACTCTTAAACGGCTGAACGGATGTTGATGGAAATATTTTGCATGTGTTTAAGGGGATTTGAGAATTGTTTAGATTCACAATCGGACCCAGTAGAAGGCGCTGGTGGGCAGAACGAAGTCTGCCGGGTCCACTAGTATTTTATATAGTCATTTCATTTATTAAGCCTTTTTCATTTATTAGTACTTTTTATGTATTAAAATACATTAAAAGTACTAATATTCGCCTCGCGGTTTCACCCACGTTCCTGGGGCTTCAATTTTCAAATAAAGGTACCCTATGACCTATTCCAAACACTAGCCTCGCTATATCACTGTCAATTAGGCGTAAGTTATTGTTAAAACTCCTTTGTATTCTTCACACTATTGGAAGCTATGTGCCAAATAAAAAAATGATTATTAAATCTACTGTAATCAATATTATTATCATTAAATATTAATCGTTCACCGGTATTGCAAAGTTGGCGGTTGCATAAAGTAATATATATTTTATTAAACGTACTTAATTATTTCGAATTAATCTATACTATATCCTATTACTATTATAAAGGCGAAAGTTTGTAAGTATGGATGTATGGATGTATGGATGTTTGTTACTCTTTCACGTAAAAACTACTGAATGGATTTGAATGAAATTTGGAATAAATATAGCTTATAACCTGGATTAACATATAGGCTACTTTTTATCCCGGGAAAATGGAAGACCTCCCGGGTACGCGGGTGAAACCGCGGGGAGCCACTAGTAATATTATAAAGAGGAAAGATTTGTTTGTTTGTTTGTTTGTTTGTTTGTTTGTTTGTTTGTTTGTTTATTTGTTTGTTTGTTTGTTTGTTTGTTTGTTTGTAATGAATAGGCTCCGAAACTACTGGACCGATTTCAAAAATTCTTTCACCTTTGGAAAGCTACATTATCCCCGAGTAACATAGGCTATATTTTATCCCTGTATTCCCACGGGAACGGGAACTACGCGGGTAAAACCGCGGGGAGGCAGCTAGTAGATTAATATTTTCATTAGTCAATGTTTCATGTTCGACCATTATTTTATGAAACTCATTAATGAAATATAATTTATTTCAGATAATGTAATAAATAAAATATAATTTATACATGAGAAAATTAATAAAAACTCAAGAACAGCTTTGTCTATTTTTGACCCTAAAATATTTGTAATAGACCAAATGCTCTTGTGTCTCCAAATGTTCTTTTGAATTTAGGAATAGATATCGTAGATTTTCTGGAAACGCGGGCGCAACCGCTGGCAAAACCTAGTTGTGTCTAAATATTATACACGATATTTCTTTTAGTTCACCTTATTTACTAACCTAATTTCTTATCAAATTATGATAACATAGGTTACAAACATTTATTACTTCTACTTCTACAGTAGGTAAAATAAATATTTCATTCACGGAACAATTTTATTCTTTTCTAATCGTCTACCGTATCTATTTTATCGAAATAAATACTATAAGCCAAATATTACGCTGACTTTGTAAACTATCGAACAAACACGTCAGGGAAGTAATATTATATTGGTTGATTATTATATTTTATATGGCCCTTCCTTAAAAAGATACCTATATATTGTAGTATATGACAATGTATAATTGTTATTTTGCTGATTATTGGTGTCCATAATAATCACGTTTATTCTATCTAAAAACACATCCATAAAATTGCCAAAGATTTAACATATTAATGTTAACATATTAACATATTAATGACCATTTTATCACAAATTAAATAACTCTAAACTCTAACATGCAAAAATTGCTACGAAATCAGCTACGAATCGCTACGAGAAGCTACGAAAGTATGCTACGTAGCGTCATGACGTCACAAGCCGATTAGAATGACGAGAATAAAAAAGTACTTACCAATAAAAAATATCTTCTCATTAGGTGCGAAGCAGTAGACAAAGGAAGATGCAATTTTACTCAAAGTAGAAATGATGCCCAGTACTGAGTCGTGCCATCCTAAGTATTTACTGAACACTAATATTGAGAATACGGTACCTGAAAAATTAAATTGGGTATTAATGTCGTTGATAAATAATATATTAGAATTACCTAGTAGTACAAGTATTTAAAGTAGGTATGTATTTTCTTTTTTATTTTTTTTAGTGGCTCCCCGCGGTTTCACCCGCGTACCCGGGACATCTTCCATTTTCCCGGGATAAAAAGTAGTCTATGTCCTTTCTCAGGCTCTAAAGTATTTGTGTACCAAATTTCATTTAAATCGGTTCAAAAGTTTTAACGTGAAAGTGGGACAGACAGACAGACATACAGAGTTAGTTTCGCATTTATAATATTAGTTAGGATTTTAGGATTAGCTTTTGCTCCGCGGTTTCACTCGCATTTCTGGGGATGATATAAATTTTCCGAATTTGATGTAGATTCATTTAGATATTCTGGCGTGATTGAGTTACAAATAGTCCAAACTTTAGCACTTATACTAGTAATATTGATTTTAATAAAGTATAATATATACAATGTAGGCCACGGGTAAGTAACTCACCAATAGTGTGTGTGACAAAGTTGTACGTCTGAAATATGCTGAATTTCACTTCGTCCCAATTGAATCTGTACCTTGTTGTCAGGTACATAATGGCTACTTCACCTGAAACGAGAACATAATTGCACATTATTATCAAGAAATACATAGTAGAATTTTATTACCTGTTAATATGTCACCGTAAAATGTATAAAATCAGATTATAATTAACCTTAAGAGATTCATATTAATGTATACAATTTTACGCATTTTTTAACATTGATGAAAATAACCTAACCAAAACTCATATAAATTTTATTAACTGAAGCCTATGGGGTGGTTAAAGATCCCTAAACTATTCCAAAATAACATACTCCAATTACAAGTTTACAATATTTCGACAGTTTACAATAAAAAAGAAAAATAATCCTTTAAATTATAAAATAACGGTAGTTAAAATTTTACGTTAACATACATATTATGAACAATATGATGATAATGTTTACAAGCTATAAAAATTACATATCATGAGTATTACATTATAATTACCCGTAATTAACTCACAAGACGTTTATGTCAGTTATCTAGTAATAAAATAATCAGGCAGGTAATTTGTTCTATAAATAGATATACCGTAGACAATGTTCTTATTTCATGTAATAAATACATATTAGGTTATTTTTCACATATGTCAGACATAGCACTATTAGCATACTTCTTTGAAATGCATTTTTATGGTAGTTATTGACTAAACACAGAACAAATAGGCATATAGAAGCACACACACCTTTTTCTTAAGTAGTAAATAATCCAGAACAGGGCACTTGAGAGTCAGAGTCGCTAAACAAAAGCCAACCGAAAAAAATATTTATTAAAGCATCCCATCCCATCGCATGAAAGATAAAAAATGTTATACTATTTATTAATGAACAAGTAAATATTATTTAAATATATAACTAAAGTTGTTTCTATGTCCAAAGTTATTCTGTATGTGAATAACTAAATTCTAGATCCCAAAAAAATCCAAAAAAAGATAATTCCAAAGATTTTCATCAATTTATGAAGGTTGTTTCACGAACCGAACCATTGGTTATTCTTATAAGAGCCCGTTTGAATGAATTTGAATTTTATCTTAATAGTTTTAGAGAAGACATTGAAATAATAGGAATACAGAAATCGGATGTTATGGGATGGCAAGTCATATAAAATATGGCGGTACATGAATGAGATTGCAGGGCTACATAATTATAATGAGTCACAATCACATGGTGTTATCTGATTATCCATCCTGTTTTATCGGAATTTGTAATCTGTTAATATGGCAATAGGGTTTTATTTTATGTGTCGTTACTATGAACAAGTTCCACGTTGTTCTTAAGGCTCGTTTAGACGTAGTAATTCTCGTTTTTAACTTTTATTTTTGACTAGCGGATCCAGCAGACTTTGTTCTGCCCATCAGCGCCACCTACCGGGTCCAAATTGATGAATTGAACGCTATGAACACAAAAAACTACTAAACAGATTTTCATGCGGTTTTCACCAACTTACGTAGTATTTCATGGGGAAGATTTTTATGTATTTGTGGAGAAATCCTCTTTTTGTAAAGTGAAAAAGATATTGGCTGCTAGGGAACCAAATATGTTGTTGTCGATTATGTCAGGTATTATTATTCATTAAAAAACTGTATTGTATCAATTTGAAAAATTCGTTTCATTTAGTTACTTGATTTAATTGGAGCTGGAGCTGGAGTGTCGCTACAGTATACATAAAAATCTTCCCCATGAAATACTACGTAAGTTGGTGAAAACCGCATGAAAATCTGTTTAGTAGTTTTTTGTGTTCATAGCGTTCAGACAAACAGACAGAGGCGGCGGCGACTTTGTTTTATAATATGTAAGGGTATAATACATATAATAAGCAAACTGTAAGCAAACATAGTATGTGTAACTCAGCACGTATGTATAGTAAAAAACAAAACTAGAAAATAATACAGAGACAAATGCGATGAATGCTGAATGATGAATGCCCAAAAGTCATAATATAGGCATAATATAGGTAGGTCAAATATATAATCTAAAAACTATGGTAACTTAACCGTATGATTTATCGACTAGCGAACTTCTCATCTCGAAACTTGAAATAAACTCACGTAGGTAAGCCTTCAAAGTGTAATGATAGTAAATTACAAATAATGAAGCCACTTACCATACATAGGCCCAAATAGGACACACACGATTGCTAGAAGAATGCACAGGCGTATTCTTCTATTCTTCGGTTCATTCCTCCAGAGGACATTCAATGTTGATATAATATTTTTGAAGTTGAAGAATGTACAGACGTGATGGCAAAATCCTTTGCCATCGTCCTGTTAGAAAAAAGAAATACACTGAGAAAGAGTATAAATAAAGAGGAGATGTCAGTAAACATAAGCCAGTAAATATTCAATTATAAAAGAAGAACTCTAACCAAAGTAACATATATAAAGTGGAAAAAAGCTTCTAAATTTAGTGTGAGAATTTATTAAACTGTTACTGACCTAGAAATCTAAAAACTGACATTAATGCTTTGATATTTACCTTTCTCTGTTCTTTAACCCTCTTAGGATCTTTCAAAACGAAGATATTGTAGAGGACATTTAATGAATGCAATGATATAGAGATTCCGTAACAACCGTAGTAACCCAAGTTCTTTAACAATACACCGCTCATTCCCATGCCTAACGGGAATCCAACTGTTAAACTAAAATTGAGCAAGCCCATCCTAAAAGTTCTATCAGTATCTGTGGTAATTGCACTAATATACGAGAAGCCAGCTACGAAGAAAACACACCATCCACCCGAGAATGCTTCCAAACAAGCTTCACTGAACACTAGAACCTCCAAAGGAAGTTCATGGAAAAAATACACATTTATCATATTGTTCATTCCCGCAAGAATATGCCCTATTACAGGGATAATCAAAAAAATCTTCCTATAGCCGGTTTTATCCGACCATGATCCGACGAATAGCGACAGGAAGCACGGGATCGTTGCTGTGATGTACGTCTTCCACGCCATAGCTGATGCTATAAGCTTCTGCGTGTCTCTCTCGTATTCATTCTGCCCTTCGATCTCTTGTGTTTTCAGCGAGTCACAGATTGCGTCCGAGAAGTTCAAGTTGACTCTGCAAGCCTTCTCCAGATACAGATTTTGTGTGGTCAGCGCCGATATCATCGTCGACATCACAAGGAGTAGCATGCACGGTTCAACAGTAATGTTTCGAAACACATGCATACAATTTTGACGGAATGTTCTCTTAACGACCGTTTGTTCTACATTCGCATTAAGAGGATCTTCTTCCGTAAACTCTTCGGTATTAGGTGTCGCCATTGTTGCTAATTGAAAATTTTCACTTTTATTACTTTATCATTTACGTTTTCATAATTTTACGGGCACGACTTAACGTTTTTATATCGCAACGATTAAATGTGGACTGTCGAAAATGTGAGCAAAGATAGAACAGTTATTAATGATAAAATTTATTGTATCGATTACTATCAGATATTTGGACAAAACAACCACATGTTGGGAATCTGCAAATCACTATGTACAGTCACTGATATATAATTGGGTACTTACACCGTCCTGATAATATGCTTATTTGTTCTAAGCTTTTGTAATTAGGTTTCAAATGGAATATGATAGCAATAAAGCTAAGTGGGCATCCATGTTTTATTAAAGCTCTCTCGCCACCGGTTATATTGCAGGGGAAAATTCAAGATTTTAAATGTGCAATTGCATTTTACTTAACGGCACTAAAGGAGGGTTATATTTTTTTATTAGTGCTAATGTATATGTAAAAAATGACCTTCTTTTGCTAGCTGTAGGTGTAAGATAAACTATATAATGTGTTTAGATTTTATCTAAATAACTTAGTTTATTCCGATTATTCAATATGGTTAATATGTAGAAAGAAAATGATTCAGTGATATAAATATGTTATGTATTGATTTGCCGAAATAGCGTTATTAATGACAAAAAAATTATGAATTTTACATGATAATCATCGACTGCATCGGAATCATAATCGCGACTGGCCTTCGCGGGCCGGTTGCCGCCGTTACGCCGGGGACCGGGGCGGTGGATCTGGGGATCCGCCGCCCACGCCAACAATCCCATGCTGGAGATGCCTATTTGTTCCATGGGCATCTCCGGTGAAGTGAAGGGGGGCGGGACTCTCATGTGTGTTTTCGCACTGTGAGTCCCGCCCCCCGGAGACGGGCTCGGGCTTGTAAAGCCGAGCAGCGCCGGCGGGGCATGCGGTTGTAAGGCTAACGCGTGTCCCGCAGCCCCGCCACACGGTGCTCAGGCGTCATTGGAACACCCAGGGGTTTAGTGGTCACCAACACACACACTCACAAACTTTCGCCTTTTTAATATTAGTGTGACGTCGCTTGATTTCATTAGGACATCAGTCAAATCCACATTCACACCAAATTCTATCATACAGGTACCATAGATTCTTTAAATATATATTTGTAAAACGTGACGATATATAAAAAGTTACGGTAATCGCATAGTATTACCAAATACCAAATATGTTTGAAAATTTTACTATATTTTTCGAATACCCATTTACATCAAAGTGAAAACAAACCGTTATAGTTAAAATATTCAGATATAACGAGAATTTATGCAGCGTCACATAAAATATTCAAATTAAAATGGTGCCTTCAATGGCTTTTATTCAACGTATAAAATGTCAATAATTTGTCGAAATCCAATCATTATTAAGTTGTTTACAACGCTTTGACGTCGATGTTATATAAAATATTCATATAGTGGAAATAAACGTATTTTGATTAAATATACAATACCTAATATGTATGTACAATAGTTTAGTTACCTACTAAAGATTATTATACGCATTTTACGTTTCGTACACTGACCAAAATTTCTCAATTGACACCTCACTACATATTATAATGTCTGTCCCTGTCCGCTGTCTGGACCTATGTCTTCTTAAATCTTTTAAACTACGCAACGGATTATGTTGCGTTTTTAATAGATTGAGTGATTCAAGAGAAAGGTTTTTATATACAATACATGCATAATATATAAGAGAAACACTGTAAATTTTGGAGGTTTCTAATGCGATGTATAAGCAATGCACCCGTGCGAAGCTGGGGCGGGTCGCTAGTAACATAATATAGTACACTTTTAATCGTTGATAATCATGAACTCTCAAGACATCACGCTAACAGCAGAGTGCTAAAGGTGTATCATAGACGTGGTATTTTGTGCAGGCTTGTGTTTTTGCATCACAAACCCACCATAGTAATTGATGTATTCAAATATTTTAAACATAAATAACTATGATACTTATTACAATTTATTATAATCTATAATCAATTAAGAACGATACTCGTAGTTCTTTAGTTTCCTTTCACCTATAAAGGGTATCTGTTCTTTCAACATCCGTACGTATAAACTGTATTTTTCTAGTACGCGTTTAAATCAAGCCTTTCATGTATAACACACGTTAATTATTTTCCAACAATATAACAATTTCCCAAAATATTGTTTATAATTAACAAACCACTGAAACGAGTATTTTATAACCGTAACAAAATGCACAACAACTGATCACCACAACATTGTATCTGGACTATCTAGTGATACATTTCTCTATCTTTATGCAAATATTAATAAATCAGATACACATGATCCTACTTATATTATAAATCTGAAGAATATATGGATGTTTGTTACTTAATAACATTAACGTTAATGTGACGTCATGAACCGGTCCCAACGGAAGACCAGCGCTGACTTACAATCAGCATCATGCTGAGTTGGGACCATTTTGTGGTAAATACTTAAGTTTTTTATTATCCTTCTATGTACCTACTGTATATCTTTTTGCCACAAATAAATGGATTTTCTTTCTTTCACTCACTGTTGAGTTTTTCCTACAGCGGACTGCAACACAGGTTTTACCAACAGCGGACACCAGTCCCTAATAAATAGTATTATTATTACTTTACATGCATAAGAAAAAAAGGAAACTGTAATAGTCTTAAGAGAAAATGTATTTACTAGTAGATTGTAAGCCTATAAACTTAATTAACTCTTCCACGCAGTCTACAGCTGAAGGGATCCTATTGAAATTTGGCGCTGAGTTTGAAAATTTTCTATAATAGTGCTGCCTACTTTTTATTCCTTGAAACCGGATCCCCGGGAACGCGGGGGAGAAGCTGGTATATCAATATATCTTTGTAGTTATAAATATGTTAATTTAAAATTTGAAGATGATTTTGACTGACGATAACTTTAGGTTATGTTTTTTTTTATTGACTAGAAGTTTAGCCTCAGATGGCTTTTACACCCTTACTCGGAGTGTTTCGGTGAGCGCAGAAGATTTTTGATTATAATTCTTACGCATTCTACTAATAAAGTTCGATATTCAATAAAAAACATGGCGGAAATGTATGTTAATGCCAGTGTCTGCGTGATAATATTATCTTAAGCGTGTCAATCACACACCACTACTTTATGCAACATATTAAGCAAAAAAAAATAAGGAAGAATTTAGATCTAAAACATCTAACATGTGGAATTTCATTTATTATTTTTAAATTCAATTTCCTGGGATAAAAAGTAGCCTGTGTCCTTTTCCAAGTCCTTTTTTATATTTTTGTAATCTTGATTTTTTGTTATAGTTTCAGTAAATTCTGATAAACGTTAATTATATTATTATCCCTGCATATTCTGACTGTACTAATAATTGTTTACAAATGAAGATTATGTATGTAGATCTGATTACACCTTGTAACTGTCTGGTAATAAAGTGAAAATGTATAGTCGTATAATTTATGCAGCACTGCTGGTTTGTACAACAGCACAGTCGACAAATCACGTTTATTATTTACGTATAAATTCATATACTTAAATAAATATCCTGGGACATCTTTCATGTACGGCCAATCTGATTCCAAACTAAGCAGAGCGCTTGTGCTATGGTAATCAGATAACTGACTTACTAATTTTTAAATACCTACATATCTACTTATATCAGTATTTACATAAATAAATAAATATCCTGGGATATTTTTCACACACGACCAAAGTAAGCTGCAATGTGAGCTTGTGTTATGGCAACCAGATAGCTGATATACTACGTCTTATATAGATATTTACATTCAGACACAGAACAGACATATTCATGCATACAAATGTTTGTCCTGGGTGGGATTCGAACCCACGACCGGCGACTTGAAAGTCAGGGTCACTAACCACAAAGCCAACCGGCTATCATATACACTAGGTCAGGATACTAAAATATGTTCTGTAAACATAGGTTTCTTTTCAGTTCGACAAAGTCTTTGCATCCTTTATTACGAAAGTCTAGAGTATCGGACATCTCACGTGACATCGTAACTAACAAAAGAGACAGATAGAAGCGCAGTGTCATTTCACCTTTCTGAATTCAACGTTATGAGATAGAGTCGGTCGCAGTTGGTCAAACCTGACTCACATTTAATGTTGTCAAATCATCATCAATCATCATCATCATAATGTTTTCCTCATTTTAAGGTTATCTTTTGTCGTAAAAATAATATTTAAATAAATGAAATGCAATATAGTCGTGAGTTTTATTTTGTCTATAATAAATTACATTGATATCGTAATACTAAACTGTATCAGTAAGTGTAGGATCATAGAATTAAATTAAGGTTAATCTTATCTAATCGAGAGTTAACATGCCTGCTATATTTTATATACAATTTACAACATAATTAAATTTAAGATTATTACCAAATTACATAGATTAAACAAGGTCATTCATGATTTTCGAGCATTGTTCAAATTCGATTGTTTAGTTTCGAGACAAAAAAAATTGAAAAATTATTTAAATTCTATGTATTTTGTTTACAATTATGTATTTTTCTATTGTAGGTTATGAGTCAGCGAAATATCTCGGCCTATTTTCTCTTTATTGTCTATTTTTTTCATTAACTAACTGATTCACGCAACTTCTTCTGTTTCCCATCTTTCCTGTTTTTGCATTTTTTTTTCAATTATGTCTATATGCTGCGATAAATGGGCTATGTTACACTCAAATATTCAATTCATCAATTTATCACAAACATAAAATCATCATGTCCTCTTTATAATATTAGTGCAGACAAGATTCGAAAAAATAACAGCAGACAATATACTTAATCCTTTTATCTTTATTAACATCAAACGTATAGAGTATATAAGGAACAAAATTGTATCGATGTTCAGTCATTCATAATAATATCGCTTCTTTAAAAGAACAACGTGATATTTTTTAAACCACATCTTTACAGGAGAGCGATTTTAAACATTTAAGCGTTGATAAATTCAAAATCTCGTAAAGAGGCGATATGCGTTTTACTTGTGGTGAACATGTAGCCTTGTTTGGATAGAAACCTAGACATATCCAGAAGGACGTAGAAAACGCTTTTAATCCTTATTGTAAATAGGTAGAAAATTTCGCAAATTGATGTAGACCCTATTTTGTTCCCAGGTATTGCAAGAACATAAGCATGGTCGAATGGTGTGGGTGGAGTAAGGATTGAAATCACTGGCTTCTTCCACCGGCGCACATAGGTGAAATTTATCTAAAGTTTAAAGTTTAAGAAAATCGTTATAAATTATTAGACAAAACAACCACTACTATTCCAATATGTAGGTAATTGAATAAAAACTGTCAAACGTCTTCATTTTTATAAATTTTGTCCATAAAACGCATAAATTTCACCCATGTGCGGTGCCATGCGAGTCATCAGCTGTCATCCTTATCCGTATTTCTGTTGTCAATATAAATACAAATAATAATAAAAAATTAAAGAGACTTCTCTTACTAGGAACGTGTCTTTTAGTTGGTACCTATGGCTGTCGGTGCCGATTACTATTACTGTTGGCGCAAGTCTAACTCGGATTTGGCCAGATATTTTTCCATAATTCAATTTACCTACAGTTAATCCGTCGTCATATTAACAATTAGGAGGAAAACGAGGACATTCAGATTGCGGAAGCTCCCCGCCATGGTATTCCCAATGGAGTAAAGCATGGGGTTCTTCAAGAAGGTAGTGAATAGAATTTTACAGGGTCGGCAACGCGTGAGTGACGCCTCTGGTGTTGCAAGCATTATATATGCTGCGGTAACCGCTTCCCATCAGGTGGGACCGTATGCACGTTTACTTTTGTACTATAAAAAAACTTCGTTGTACTAAATATAAGTAGAGGAATGTTAACTAAAAACATCTAGTCTACATTCTTCTTTGTGTAAACTTCTAGAGGTACAGGATTCTTAACTTTCACTTCATCTTCTTTGGCATCTTTCTTCTCTTCTTCTTCGAGCGCTTTTTTCCTCGTGCTTTTTTGTGTTCTTTTTTGTTGCACCAAGAAATACCTGCCAAGAATAAAAATATATTTTTAATAAAAAAAATAATAAAAAATTACTTAAGAATTGAATACCTATAACGCCTGTTGTTAAAATAAAATATATTCAAAAATATTTCTTGATAAAATTGTTAAAAAGGTTTTATGGTGAATCATATTGAAATCCTATAAAGGACTGGGCTAGCTATTGACAGCTATATAAAACTTTAAAGCAAAATTATTTCAGTTTACTATTCGTGAAATGGCTCTCTAATTCGAATCAGGTACTTGGAAAATTGGAAAATTTTGAACGCCGTGGATTTTTTTTGCCGTTCACTTATGCTTTAAATTAGTAATATACAAAAAAATAAATAGTTTTGGGTTAAAATGGTGATATTAGCTCCCATCTTCCACTTTTAGGTATGTAGGTAATCTTACATCAATATAATCATGGCCGGCACAGAAATGGCGGCGCTTGTCATGAACACTGTGCCAGGGAAGAAGCCAAGCGTGCTCATGTACAGCCACGAGTAGAGAGGGTTGAACAGCAGCGACGCAACTGTCTCCGTTAGTGAGAACAGTGAGTTCACTTTGGCTGGAACACAGATTTGAGAGAAAAAATTAATATGAATGAAATGTTAAGACATATTTTGTGGCCATCTTGACCAGTTGTTTAATATAATCAAATAGCTGTAGGTTGATACATTGCTCAGAGAAAATTCACAGGCATGTATGATGACTATAGCCAAGTAGCATAGTAGCCGAAATAATCTAATAAATATTATCCAAATTTATTAACTATCTTAATTTTTTTAAATATCCTAGGTATGTGTTAGACCAGAATTTATATATCGGTGTGCAAAATTTCAAATCAATCACAAATATTCATAGAAAGAAAAAAATACCCTACTGCATTTATGGGGTGATTTAGTAACAAACGTAGGATTGTAGGACTAGTAGGATTGTACAGAAAGTTTATCACATCATGCGAGTACTCACCGGTTTCCTGTTTATTAACTAATTTGGACACAATGGACCGTAGTGACGTGAATGTGGTCCCATTAAAGAACTCAACAACCGGCACTGTAATATAAAACACATGTTAAAATACATTTAAATTGGTATAATAGTGGCTCCCCGCGGTTTCCCGGGGGACCTTAAATTTCCCGTCATAAAAAGATGCTAATGTGATATTCCAGAACATTTCTAGCTCTGGGGCAAGCAGATCCCTTCAGCCGTTTTGGCCTGTAAGAGTAACAAACATCGATCCATCCATATTGACAAACTTTCGCATTTATAAATATATAGTTATAATATATATAAATCTCGTGTCACAATGTTTGTCCTCAATGGACTCCTAAACCACTTAATCGATTATAATAAAATTCGCACACCATATGCAGTTCGATCCAACTTGAGAGATAGGATAGCTTACATATACTTGGACCCGGTAGGTGGCGCTGGTGGGCAGAACGAAGTCTGCCTGGTCCACTAGTAGTTATATAGTTATTACACTTATTACAGTATATAGTTATTGGTAGGTGGTTGTAAAAGAGCCATTCCTGTATATAGATACTTTGTTTATCATGGAAATGGCACTAAAATTTGGTTTGAAATTCGACATATTAGTTTTTAGATTTATTTTCAAACACCATATAAATCACCAATTTTGTTCAAGTCAAAAACGGATTTTGCATAAACAATTTTACTTTAGCAACAATTATGGTAATATCAGTTTAAAATAGAAAACCACTTGTTGCACAATAACTAGTATTTCCAGATTCACCAGTAGACCTTAGGTATAAAGTGGTTTACCTAAATACATCTCAACATCAGTTCGTACGAAGGCAGTCCATATGGAGCCGACGAACTTGCTCAATATCGATATAAGGCACAGCAGTGAATCGTCTATTTGCATCTTTCTGCTAAGCACCGTGATTGAGAACATTGCTCCTGTAATGTAAAATAATGAATAACATTTTAGAAAAATGTAAGACCAAATTCGTAATAAAAAAAAACTAAATAACGAAATCACATGTTATAACATTTGAAGATTTCGGTTCATAATTGACGGAGTTCTGACTAAAAAATAAAATTAAACTGTCAAAGAGCCTCGACTTTCATTTGAGAGTCTGTTAAAAAGGTAAATAATGGCACGATTGGTGTGTCGCATGGGTTAGCTAGTAAAGCTGAGTTTAAGCCTCGTTTAAACGGAAATAGTTGAAAACCTATGATGGTAATTATTTTATTAATATCCATAAGAACTAACCTATTGAATGCAGTAAGATGGAATAGCTGACGAAAAGGCTGAACTTCACCATATCCCAGTTCAGCTGGTACCTTAAGAACAGGTAGAAAACTGTGTGTTCCGCTGAAATATAATGAAAATACATTAAATTATATAAAATAGGTACTGAGCAAGTGCGAGTAGATCCCGCTCACAGAAAGACGAAAGAGTATGATCACTATAATTTGTTCAGGCACTCTATATTTTTCTTTCCAAATATGCAATAGAATCGTTTTATTCTATCACGATTTTGAAAGAAATAAAGAAGGAAAAAAAATACATTGATTTCGGACAAAACACAACATTACAAAATTTTGTTTTCTTTGTTATAATTCATTGAGCAATTTAGGGTTAGGAGTACATGAAATTTCATACAACTTAAATTTGATAGTTTTTTTTTTACTTTGATACAAGAAAAATCTTGTTTGATTGTTATAAATGTACGTTTGGAGAAACCCATGACCAAAATTCGTGAAACGTATATCGTTCAATATTTACATGTAATATCATCAGTATAATAATATTGATTGTAAAGTGATAGTTCCGGGTACAGATTATATAAATAATAATATCTATATGTTGATTGGCACGCACGCATCTGTGAAGGTCTTTAACCTGACCAAGTTATCATTATTATCCAAGTAACTTAATCATATCAAACATGTCTCAGATCATTTTCATTGATACTGATTGGCCTTAATTGAGTATGATAATTTTGGCTATCTCTAAAAAAGAAACAATTCTTTTTTTTCGTCTGTAAAATGCATTACGCATACCCCCACACCTTAAAGGCCGGTGCAAGTAGTTATGAGGGACTAAAAACCCGTCAGTGATCCTCTATGCTTTTTTGTAGATGTCACGGTCGCACTAGTGTTTTTCAACCGCGACATCTGCAAGCTGGCCCCAGATTTAAAAGCCGGGGACATGAAAGATAAATTATTTAACTTAGGTTTACCTCCCCCGGATTTAGGTGAGTGCAACAAGACACTATAATAGGGCTGGCATTTTGTACAAACTATTTACAAATCAACATGGGTAAATGGTTGTGTAAACATTCCTCCTTTATTACTCTTTCGACTAGTAAGTATCAAAATCCTTTGCAAAATTAGGGAAGAAACACATAGATATTTAGAGATTAATAATAGAAGAGATTATTTGTTACTTGTTTTCCTATTTTCATTAGAAACATTACCGTGAAAACATTAAATAAAAAATGACTGACATTGCAGTTACTTTAAGAAGTTGAAGATTATATAAAAAATATTGACCGTCTATATTTAAAGATGGTTCCTATTTGTATTGTATGTAGCACCTTTTATTTATTTTGTAGTTTTGGACTCTCTAAGGTATGACGATGTATATTTATTTATTGTATAATGCGTACAAACGATTACGACAGAGTGTTGTCTCGCTTTTTTATGCAGAACATCACGTGACAGACAGAGACAAATCTATTTATACTTTTCAATTACTGGCTACTATCAAGTGGGAAAATCTATGTTTTAGCTAAATGTTGCATATAACCTTTATATTATACGAAATAAAAAATATTTTTTAATTAATTAGGCCATGCTAAAGGAATTCACCTAATCAAATATTATCAACGTTTAAGTAGCATCGTATATCAGAAAAAGGAATTAACATCTTTATAGATAACGAAAAATAATATAATATTTAAATCGTTGTGCAGGTGTAGGTTAGTCTGGCGCATTGAGGGTTCTGTACAAATATAATACAGAATTGTTTTTATATTTTTCTATTTCGATAATGCGGGAATGACTGTATAAAGTAGTAGCGTAGAGTTAACCTGGGTTTACCTGCATTTTTAGTATTCCATTTATCCAGAACATAATCTATCTGAGTACAAAAATTCATATTATCCCTTCAGCACTCGTTGCGTGAAAGAGCAACAACCATACGTCCATATTCACATCCTCATATACTGTGGCATTCCAATAGTTTTATTTGTAGTAAATTCCTACTATCAAAAATTTTTTTTTCAAATGAAGTGATTACGATCTTAAAATAGTTCCACAACTCATTTTACTATCGCTAATTGTTTAACGATATAAGCCGCAAGTCATGTTTAATGATTACAAAATCAAGTGATCTTGTACCTTATGCGCTACTACAAATAGGTACGTTAATTCCTTGCTTCCGGCGTTTAGCGTAAAACGACGGACGGTAGCGCCAATTTAATACCTATCTTAGTCTGTTTAAAGAGATTAATTTGGTAAAAACGTAGGTTTATGCCTACTAAGATCTTTAAGAAGCAAATTTCATGTTTGGTAAGTATCCCTAAAAATACAGATTAAGTGTAGTGAAGGAACACATACTCTGTGTAAAATTACATTCAAATTCATTTAGCGATTGTGGCGTAAATTTGTAGTAAACATCTCCCCATACATCTATCTATATACTAGCGACCCACCCTGACTAAACCAATACTAAACTATGCCTATAACCCAAGCTCTTAAACTGTGAAAACTGCGTTAAAATCCGCTGCGTATTTTTTGATCTTAGCGTACAGAGGGCGATAAGTGTTTTTCCTAATCCTAATTTAATTACAGAAAAATGTATGACATTCGGGCCCAAGACAATCATAAAAATGATCAATTCGTTGTTTAATACTGACATAGTAATTTAAATACTAGGTACATAATTATATTAAATCAAAGTCTGGTTCGCAACTTGCAACTGTTTTAATCTTGGTTGTGATTGATTCAGTTTGGGTTTTACGAGGCTATATAAAGAAGTAGAAGATAAACTGCATACCTTTCCAGCCGTTAGACGAAAATACGTTACGCTTTGTCTCTTTCTTTTTCAACTATATACGCATTTTTTACTCTCTTCAACTCTTTCATAAAAAAAAAGATATGGAAATAAAAAGATACTTACAAGAGTTCGGTCCATAGAGTATAAACACGCAGAAGAGTGTCAAAATCACCTTGGCTCTTCTATTGGCTGATCGCGGCTTGAACGCCACAGATACAGTTTCCAGGACATGGTTAACGTTGAAGAACGACACGTTCTTGTCACACGTCCTTTCTGTCTGCAAAATAGTCAAAATTCGTCACTGTTGGTTAACATCCGTGCAAAAAATAATACATATATCTATATTTCAAATAGGCCTTATAAATAGTCAGACTCTAACTCTCGTTCGGAAGGTTGCTTTTGATGGGAAAAACTAGTAATAAACAGAACTATACTTTCAAAACTGATCGTGGTCAGTCTGTGGTAATTCTTTAATTTTTCTTGCGCCAGATATTAAACGTAATTAAATGGAAATATTGTTATTAAAAACTACATTATTATTAACTTCTTTTCGGTTATATTCTAAATGCTTAAGGTTGTAGGTACATATGGATATTTGTTCCTATAACTAAATTTATTGATATATCCGCCTTTAATGAATATTATAATTTTTTCAAGATAAAAATAGCATGTACTTAGGGTACTATCAACTATTCTTGAGATAAATACTTGCCGATTTGACAACGACATTAAAGAATGACAAACAAACTCACTTTCACATATATAATATTAGTAAGGATTTCTTAATTAAACGTCCTATATTTAGTATTTTAAGAACAAAGTGGTTCCGTACATAACAACCAATGTAATTAAATTACTCCTGAATGACGGTAGCTTTACAATCGATATGATTATATAAAGGAACCTGATTATTACATTGATTTATTGTTATTATAACAACGTTATTTATAGGTGCTATATATAGAAACGCTGTTCGTAGCATTAGACTTAGGGAAATTTGATTGGTCATATATGTATATGCTCGACAAGTCTGTTTAATAGTGAGATATTATTTTTATAATATTTCTGTCAGAATCAAACCATTGAGATAAAGTTGCCTGTTTGAAAACTAGAAAGAAAAAGCTTTAGTTGATTATTATAGTAAAGAAAGAGCTTCTTGTGAGTTTTTGTATCGAATATCAAAACCATGTCATTATCAAGAGGCAAAGTAAAAACGCAATTCTAACGCAGAAAACATATTGTTCCATAGTCCATTTATCTATATAGATAATTAACAAAAAATATGTTAAAATTGTATTTTATCATCATCACCTAGTTAGCAATCTATCGGCAAAAATAACTTATCAATACGTCTACAAAGATATAGTAATATATGACTTATTTATAATACTTTGATAACTATAATTCTTTACTACCAAACGTTTTTTAACGATAATTTTATGAATATATTTTTCAAAACATGAAGACTTTTTTGTTCTAGAAAAATATTAACAACTAATGACTCCTCGCGGTTTCACCCATGTTTCAAAGGGATTTTAAATTTTCTCCGGCTAAAAAGTAGCCTATATGTTAATTCCAGTTATAAACTATTTGTGTTCCAAGTTGCATCTAGATCCGTTCAGTAGTTTTGCGAGAGAAACAGACTTCCATCCATGTATAAAAACTTTCGCATTTATCATATTACTAGGATTCAAAATATAGATTTATTACCAACATATTAAGACCAAAATAGCCAGATCGATCGAGATGTTCTCGAGTTGTATCGTATTTTTATTTTATAGACGTTATTTCAAGATGAACTCACCTGTGCCAATCCTCGCTCTTTAAGCCATTCATTAGGCTCTTTCAAACACAGTGTGCCATACAGCAATACTAGTACAAACAGCACGGAAGTCATCGAAAATATTCCATAATAGCCCATTCTTTGCAACAACACCCCACTCATTCCTATGCCAATGGGAAATCCAACTGTCATGCAGAAATTAACCAGGCCCACTCGAAAAGTCCTGGATTCTTCTGAAGTTATGTCACTAATGTAACTGAAAACACCAAGGAACATGGTCACCCAACCGCCAGTTATTGCCGAGAATAAAGTCTCCAAAAACACTGTCACCTGCACAGGTATCTCATAGAAAAAGTAAACGTTCACCAAGTTGTTTATAGACGTTAACACTTCTCCGTAAATTGGTAGCATGATGCAGATCTTTCTCTTCCCCGTACGGTCACTCCATGCCCCTAGAAACATTATTATTATGCAAGGAAGCGCTGTTTGGATCACACTCTTCCATATGTCTATCGATGATATCAATGTTTGTACTTGCTGCTCATAGCTGCTGAAATTATTGTTCTTTTTGTGAACTAATGCATCGCAAATTTCATCGCTAAAATTCAGATTTACTCTACACGCTTTATCTAAGTTCAGATTTCCCATGGCAAATCTAGATATAACGCTCGGGATGATCAAGCCGGCGAGCAAAGGTTCCACCGTTATGTTATCCCTGATATATCCCAATTTCTCCACAAACGACTTGTCTTTATACAATTGTTGTAATTCATCCTTATTCAATGGCTTCTCCTCTATAGTTTCCGGATTTTTTTGCTTCTCCTCAGCCATCTTGACTTTGTTTAGATTGCAATATGTTTTTATTTATTTTTGGTTTTCTTATATCACCTCCATTGTTTATAAACACTCAAACGCGACCGACGGTTACTGTTGCAATATTTGATTTCACATTATATGTGACAGCAAGTGACACAATAATTGCTTTATTGTTTGTCTTGATATATTTGTTTGATATCAATTACGCGTAGATAGTGATAATGATGTAGCTCCAATTGATAAGGGCACTTTGTTTTATATTAGTTGGATAAGCGTCTGTTAATGTTTGTTCTGACATTTATAGTTCATCTTCTAAATAGTGGTTCTCGTTAGGTTCGGTTTAAGTGTGGCGAGCGGCCGCCGTCCACTGGCGTCTGTATGAAAAGGCAATGTTAAATAAACGGACGTGTAGTGAGGTCAACAGTTAGATTAGATGACGATGATTATTCAGTTTGTATTGTAGTCGGCTTTGCTTTGGTTCCTGCTCAACATTTGTATTATTACCTCTCTGACTCACACTCTGTAAGCAAGAAGAAGAATATATTTAGGTCAATATCTAATTCATAGAATTTAACTAACATTTGATTTTGCACAGCGAAATTGTGTAAATATTTGCTTCAATAATTAAGCTTCAATAAAATGATACTGTTGCACGGTGGAAGATAATAATTATTATCACGAGTTACATTTTCTATTTATTTATATCTTTATTATAATCAATTATTATATTGTTTTACTGTCTGTCTTTTATCACACGTTTGTTTTCTGCCGATACTGGCATGTGTAGTTTCGGGCGGTCGACCTCTGGAGGAAATGTTTCTTAAACATTGCATTGTTTGAAGTACTGTTCATATACCTATCAGCAAATAGTTTGTAAATAGAATTGAACGGTTAACTTTACATGACGTTTGTTTGAATACCTCATTGATATTTGGACAACTACCACATATTTATATAAGACTAGCTGCCTTCGCGCGGTTTTACCCGCGTAGTTCCCGTTCCCGTGGGAATACAGGGATAAAATATAGCCTATGCTACTCGGGGATAATGTAGCTTTCCAAAGGTGAAAGAATTTTTGAAATCGGTCCAGTAGTTTCGGAGCCTATTCATTACAAACAAACAAACAAACAAACAAATCTTTCCTCTTTATAATATTAGTATAGACTAGTTGAACCACGCGTCACATCTCCACGTATTTGCAATAATTTTCAATGATGCTCCGCTCATATTGGTCGTAGCGTGATGTTATATAGCATATAGCCTTGATCGATAAAAGGATTATCTAATACTAAAATATTATTTTTAATTCGAACCAGTAGTTTCAGAGCCTATTCAATATAAAAAAGAACAAAAGAAATATTTTCCTCTTTATAGCTATTAGTGAAGAAAATTAAGCATATCTTTTTCAGATAAGAATAAATTATTTCCACTGAAGTAAGTTAAAACATAATTAAAATGATATCGATAGTTTTCTCAACACATAAACAGGTTTTTTTTCAGTGTCATGATTTAATTAACACTTCGATGCATGACATTAAAAAAAGTGATGGTACCTGTAATTTTTTCCGGTAAGTCAGTTTAAGTATTAGGTGTTGCTGTGGAAAATTATAATGGAAACGCACGTGAAGGATGACCTGCGATTTTAATATACAAGTTAGCAATCATTTTTAACACTAACATCTACGTTATAAGGTTCAAATTCATTCGTTTGTATAAAACATGCTGCATAAGGTTTAATATTGCATGTAAATCCGCCCGTTCATACATTTAACGACTATGATGCCCTATGGACAGATCTCGCAGCAAAGTTCCGCATCTCTGCACATGAAAATACGTGAACAAATGTGTATAATAGATGAAAATTGTGCTAAATGTGGCAATTATCGCTGACAATCATTTCGACTGTTTGTAATTCACATTGGCTGTTTATTTTATATATACTAGTATTTTAATGCGAAAATCGTCTGTTACGTTTTCACGACTAAACCATTGAACCGATTTGAATGAAGTTTGGTACAGAGAGACAAGAGCTTGAAAAAGGACATAGGGTTACATTTATACCGGGAAAGTTGAAGGTATTCCAAGTGAAACCGCGGGGCGGAAACTAATCCTACTAATATTATAAAGGCGAAAGTTTGTATGTATGTATGGATGTTTGTTACTCTTTCACGTAAAAACTACTGAATGGATTTGAATGAAATTTGGAATAAAGATAGCTTATAACCTGGATTAACATATAGGCTACTTTTTATCCCGGGAAAATGGAAGACCTCCTGGGTACGCGGGTGAAACCGCGGGGAGCCACTAGTATTTCATAAATATACGGACGACTTGAAGAGGGGTATTATGTGAATGTTGTATAACTTGTTAGGGCCATATATTACAAGGAATTTGTCGTGGGAAGTTTCTTTTTCACGGTAAGGATAAGTAACTGCCTCATTTAAATCTCGCGCCAAAATGGGAATTCAAATATTGCGCCCACACCGAATGAATGACCAAGGAACGCGCGATCTAAGATGGCGTTGGATGTCACCCCCCCCCCGTGACTCTTTCGTCCCGCCGGCCGGCGGCCGGCCGGCCACCATTACATGCTTGCATACTTGCAATGAAAAAACTGTTCTCTTTGAACGTTGTACACTGGTATTGGTGCTTAATTACTATTTCAAGATATAGTGTGTTAGCCCAGCTCAAGAAATCCTTATAAAGCGGAAGAAGCTGCTGGAATCAGGGGTGGAATGATCATCGTGCATGTTGACGGGATCCCTCACGTGTAAACGTGCTGCTTATGTGGAACTGCATGGTCAATGGCGTAGCTAAAACGAATATATCGAGGTGAGTGAGCTTTGCCTGTCTTTGCCTGTGTTTAGGAGCCTCCCTGCGACATTCTCCGAGGTATCATCAGCCCCCCGGCAGTCTAATTCTTGCATCCATAAAAGTAGGCACCGACCGCATGGTTGCCTACTGGCCTTCGGCCCCCACATCTTTTGGTCACTTCGGTACCGGATTTACTACAAATCCTAGAAGTATTTAATACTATATACAGTCCATATTCGAATATTTCACTGAATAAGTTTCCTAGTGCTAATTAATTCGATACCTGAGTAGTAAACCTATATTATATCTGTCGAATGTAATGTTTTATCTTTGTCTTTTATTTTCAATCCATATTTTATTGGTTTTGAGTGATATAACTGGGTAATAACTAAGCCATTTCGTAGATTAAGTGTTTCTCAATAGGTGAATATAATTGCGTGACTTATTTCAACGAAAATACCTTAAAATTAATAGCCGCTTAGGCTAGTCATTTCAGATTAGGTTATAAGTAAGTACTAGATTTACTTTGACCTATGTACACCATTTATATATTTAATTTATGCTTCGAGTTGTCTGTGTGAACCTGAAGTGAGTAATCTATTATAAGTGTATGTACGGAAAAATTATTATAAATTAGTTGGATGGAATCGGTCGGCCATTTTGACGCCACGTACCAGACAATACGTTTGCGGACTTTGCGGTGCCCTTTGCCGATCGTGTTATACCACATTATAATACATTAATAATTCGTTCGTTTCTTCCCTTAGCTTACCGGTAGAATTGAATCGGTTGAAAAGTAACACAAAATTAATTTGTTTGTCAATTTATTTGAATATACACTAGATATCTGTCAAGTGTTATAGAACCTTACAAGTAGCTTGTTTGTTGTAATATTTACATAAACTCCTGAAAATATGGAAGGCAATAAGCTGTTATATAAAATAAAATACAGTGAATCAGTTATAAATTCATACTTTGCACAAGTTCAAACCATGTATGATGATTCATTGCGCATGACTGAAGAAGATGAATCCAACTTTTTAGTGTCTACTTCTAACTTATCCACACTTCGGTCTGAATTTATAGGTAGATTAGAAGAATGGAACTATGCACAGATGGAATCTGATAAGAAATTTCAACCTTGCTTTAAGAAATGGGAAGCCTTTGAAACTTTATATACTCATATACAAAACAAAGTAAGCTTATTAAAGGAGAAACGTTCTGGTAACAAAACTTTGAGTGATAACTTAAAGTCCCCTATGAAATTACCTGCGATTAAATTGCTAAAGTTTGATGGTACCGATCTCAGGTCATGGACAATGTTTATTGAATGTTTTAATAGTACAATACATAAAAATGAGAAGCTTTCTAACTGTGAAAAATTGTACTATTTATGTGGTCAATTGTCAGGTAAAGCGCTCGAGTCCATTGCGGGTTTATCACCTACTAGTGATAACTATGAGTTGATTTATAATACTTTAGTAGACAAATATCAAGATGTGCGTACATTAGCTTCTGCATATTTAGATCAAATATTTAATTTAAAGAAAATACAGGTGCCATCAGTAGATGGTTTGAATACATTTATTGATAAGTTTTCAATATCAGTGGCAGCCTTTGAAAAATTAGAAATAGATAGTAAATTAGATTTTATTTATCTGTACCTTGCATTGAAAAGGGTAGATAGTGAAACAGCACGGTTATTTGAAAATTCAGTGCGTAATGACAAAATCCCTTCATATAATAGTTTTGTAAAGTTTATCAAAGAACAAGTTAAAATATTAGAAAGGACAGGAACCGTTGTAGGGTCTTATGCCAGTGAGAGAAATTTGTCCCGTACAAGTAGTACTCGAGTGCCAATGCCTTCCAAATCAGGACCTGTTCCTAGAAAAAACACATCCTCATTTCTTACTGCGAGTGATGGAGCAGTTTGCTCTTTATGTAATGCTGCATGTCATGACTATTTTTATAAGTGTACAGAGTTTCTGAAATTGTCTGCAAAAGAACGCTATAATATGGTTAAGAAATATAATGCTTGTGTCAATTGCCTGAATCTTCAGCATCGCTCTCCAGCATGTAATTCTAAAAATAGTTGTAGTAAATGTCAGTCAAAATCTCATCACACTTTGTTACATTTTCAAAATTCACAGTTCAGTACAAATAATAATAGTAGTAACTCTGAGTTGTTGGCAGTGGTACATTCAGGTATGGATGTTACCACATCTAATTCTGATACATCTCAAGCAGGTGTATCACTGTGTTCCATGCATAGTGCTAATACACATAATCCTGTAGGTAATAGTTATTCTTTTACGGTACTGCTTGCCACAGCCAAGGTTCAAATTATGGATACACAAGGTGTGTCTCATATGGTACGTTGTCTCATTGATAGTGGATCCCAGAACCATTTTATTACATCTCAATGCTGCAAGCGATTGTCTTTGATATCACACCAGCCTGATTTTCCTATTTCAGTGCATGGGTTTGGTGGCGGAGTTAACCATGTTCAAGGTGTAACTGAGGTAGAATTTACATCACGCTTTGACAAAAATAAAGCTTTTCATATTCGGCCATTAGTGGTAAACAGTATCACCAGTAACTTGCCTTCATCTAGGTTAGACATGTCAGTATTCTCTTACCTTTCTAGTGTTCCACTCGCTGATGATACGTTTAATGTACCAGGAGAAGTTGAGATGCTGATTGGTGCTCAACTTTTTACTCGGCTGCTTTTACCTGGTAGAGTACATGGACCGCCTGGCATGCCTGATGCTGTCCAGACCAGCCTAGGATTTATTTTAATGGGCGAGGTTCCTGCTCTTACTGTAAATAGGTCGCATACTGCAGCTTACTGCACCTTTGTAGATATGCATATGCATGAGGTAGTATCCAGGTTCTGGCAGTTGGAAGAGGTTTCATCGTCGACCGCTGCACGTCTCAGTCGTGAAGAGCAGGAGTGTGAAGACTTTTATAAACATACCGTAACTCGTGATTCGTCAGGTAGATACACAGTAGGATTACCTTTTAAGAGTGACCCAACCGATTTAGGTAGTTCTTTGAATACAGCGCAGAAGCGTTTTTTCGCGTTAGAGCGCAAGCTTGAGTCATCTCAGCCTTTGCGAAAGGCGTATGATGACGTCATTAAGGAATATTTAGAAGTTGGATATTTATCTCCAGTTTTAGATAACGACAAGTCGGGTAAGGATGTAGGTTATATCATTCCTCATCATTGTATGATACGTGGTAATAAAGTAAGTACAAAATTAAGGATCGTTTTAGACGCTAGTGCTACTACTGATCGAGGGATATCGTTGAATAAAATATTACACTCTGGTCCCAATTTACAGGGTGACATTTTCACCTTACTGCTAAACTTTCGTTTATTTAAAGTAGCATTCTGTGCAGATGTTAAACAAATGTATTTACAAATAAAGATTCATCCTCAATATTGTAAGTATCTACGATTATTGTATCGCTTTAATCCCAACGATCACCTGCAGTTGTTCCAATTTGATAGAGTCTGTTTTGGTTTGACGGCTAGTCCTTATTTAGCATTGAGGACCCTTCGGCAGCTCTGTGAAGATGAACAAGGACAGTTTCCGCATGCCGCACAGGTAGTCGCAAGTGGTTTATACATGGATGACGTTGTTTACTCTGTGGAGTCTGTAGGCACGGCCATTAATACCGCTCATCAGCTGATAGGAATGTTCAAAGCGGGGGGTTTCGACCTCATGAAGTGGTCAAGTAATAATTCAGAACTGCTTTCTCAGATTCCTGAAACTCATTTACATCCTCAGGCTCACAGCTTCGATGATGACGGTCAAAAAATATTAGGCGTCAAATGGGAACCACGTTCTGATGGCTTTTCGTTTGATGTATCACCTTGTCCTGAAGCGTGTACGAAGCGAAATATCTTGTCTGTGGTTGCTAGGTTGTGGGATATTTTAGGATTCGCCGCTCCGGTGATTTTGTACGCAAAACTAATTATAAGAGACTTGTGGGAGCTGAAAATAGGTTGGGATGAATCTCCTCCTTCTCATTTTGTAGATAGGTGGTCTCGATTTAAGGCGGAACTACCGTTCTTAACCCAATTATTCATTCCAAGGCATATTGGTGTGGAACAGACTGGTCTAGTATCTCTCTTAGCATTTTCAGATGCCAGTGAAAAGGCGTATGGTGCGGCAATATATATTCATTGCCAAATGCCCGAAGGGGTGTCTGTACAGTTTTTATGTGCTAAGTCACGTGTCGCTCCCCTCAAAACTGTATCGTTAGCCCGTCTGGAATTATGTGCAGCATTGTTGATGTCAAAGTTAGTAAGAGTAGTTCTAGATAATTATGATAGTCGCCGTAAAATGGATCGCATCTTTGCGTTTACGGATTCCATGGTAACTTTGCATTGGATACATTCTAGTCCTCATAAATGGAAGACTTTCGTAGCAAACCGTATTGCAAAATTGCAAGAAAATTTATCTCCTTCTCATTTTTACCATATTTCTGGGAAATCTAATCCCAGCGATTGTTTATCGCGTGGTCTTAGTCCTGCTCAGCTTCTCGAGCACCCCTTATGGTTCAAGGGTCCACCGTGGATGCAAAAGGAACCATCTGAATGGCCAATTCAGCCTTTCGAAACTGATTTTAACATGGCAGTCCCAGAAGCCAAAATCGTTTCATTGACCGTAATCGAACCCGTTAAATCCATACTTTATAGTTTATCGCAAAGGGTATCTTCATGGTCTAAGTTACTCCGTATAGTTGTATATGTGCTGAAATTTGCTAGAAAACTAACTTCCAAGGGTATACCTACCGCAGAGGATATTACTCACGCAGAATTATGGCTAATTCGTTCTCTACAGGCTGTTCATTTTGCTGAACCAGTCAATGCCCTTCTGGCGGGTAAGACATGCGTAAAGTCTTTACAAAAATTACGTCCATTTCTTGTTGATGGGGTTTTGCGTGTTGGAGGTAGGTTAGGAAATGCTGATCTTACTTTTGATCATAAGCATCCTATTTTGCTACCGCAGAAGGATCACGTCGTAAACCTTATTATCGACCATACCCACAGTTCAAACTGTCACGCTGGTCCACATCTGTTACTATCCATACTTCGACAGCGATTCTGGATACTATCGGGACGAAAAATTGTTCGCTCTAGAGTGCATTTATGTAATTATTGTTTTCGAGCTCGTCCTAAACCATTCACTCCTCCAGTGATGGCGAATTTGCCAGAATGTAGACTACAAATATCAAAGCCATTTTCACATACTGGCGTGGACTATTGTGGTCCTATAAATATTACTTTGACACGGAACCGCGGTATTCGTAGTCAAAAAGCGTACATTTGCGTTTTTATATGTCTCACTACTAGGGCTGTACATGTCGAGGTAGCTCCAGATTTGAGCTCCGAGGCATTTCTTAACGCTTTAAAGCGATTCATTGGTAGACGAGGTCCAGTAGATAAATTGTTTTCCGATAACGGGACAAATTTCGTCGGAGCTAAGGCGTACTTAGACGAACTTCACAGATTTGTAAATTCGGAACAACATACTAAGATATGGAATAGCGAATTAGCTAACCATCGCATTCAATGGCAAATGATACCACCTAATGCTCCTCATTTCGGAGGTGCGTGGGAAAGTACTGTAAAATCATTTAAAACGCATTTATTTCGTACAATAGGCTCTCAAATTCTTACTTATGACGGTTCTAATTCAGATAGAAGCCGTGTTAAACTCTAGACCTCTGGGTCGGGATTTGAGTGCAGATCCTGCGGAACCCGTTGCACTAACTCCCGCACATTTTTTGCATACTGTGCCTCTTCGGTCATTGCCATCCGTGCCAACTAACGATAGTATAGATAAAATACGTTCCCGATATTTACTGATAGATAGGCTTGTCCAATCATATTGGAGTCGATGGAATATGGAATATCTTCATACTTTACAGACTCGGGAGAAATGGTTGACCGATTCTAAGCCAATAGAAAAAGGTACAATAGTATTAATCATGCAAAATAATACTGCACCATTACATTGGCCATTGGGCGTAATAATGGAGACTTACCCAGGTTCAGACCGACGCACCCGTGTTGTGCTAGTAAAAACGAAGGGGGGTATTTTAAAGAGAGCTGTGGCACGTCTTTGTCCATTACCCTCGCAATAGATATAGTATGGATTGAAAATGATAAATTTATACTTAGTATTAATACCTTAATATTTTTTTGTCTTGTATATTAATTTCATTTAAGTAAATTTAAATAATAAAACATTACTTTATTCGAAGATTGAGGATTATTACTCTTCTTTATGTCCGATTTATTAATTTTCTTATAAGGGTTTATGTACCTTTTCTTTAACTCATGTTTTGAAAGCCACCCTTTCAAGCCGGGGGCGTTGTTAGGGCCATATATTACAAGGAATTTGTCGTGGGAAGTTTCTTTTTCACGGTAAGGATAAGTAACTGCCTCATTTAAATCTCGCGCCAAAATGGGAATTCAAATATTGCGCCCACACCGAATGAATGACCAAGGAACGCGCGATCTAAGATGGCGTTGGATGTCACCCCCCCCCCGTGACTCTTTCGTCCCGCCGGCCGGCGGCCGGCCGGCCACCATTACATGCTTGCATACTTGCAATGAAAAAACTGTTCTCTTTGAACGTTGTACACTGGTATTGGTGCTTAATTACTATTTCAAGATATAGTGTGTTAGCCCAGCTCAAGAAATCCTTATAAAGCGGAAGAAGCTGCTGGAATCAGGGGTGGAATGATCATCGTGCATGTTGACGGGATCCCTCACGTGTAAACGTGCTGCTTATGTGGAACTGCATGGTCAATGGCGTAGCTAAAACGAATATATCGAGGTGAGTGAGCTTTGCCTGTCTTTGCCTGTGTTTAGGAGCCTCCCTGCGACATTCTCCGAGGTATCATCAGCCCCCCGGCAGTCTAATTCTTGCATCCATAAAAGTAGGCACCGACCGCATGGTTGCCTACTGGCCTTCGGCCCCCACATAACTAAAATAGGGACAAGATAATAGGTCACTTTTGACAGATGTCAGTTTTATATTCATAGTGAGGTGACCTGCTTAAAAACATCGATTAAATGAATGAATCGAATGAATCGATACAGACTTGAAACATATGTGAATTTTAAAAATGATCATGCGAATCCCTGTCCCATTATTATTTTTTCTTTCATAAATTTAAGGAGCAAAATAACACAAGTACCTACGTAATTTAACAAAAAAATTGCTTTTATTCACTTGAACTTATGTATTTTTATAGTTAGTTAAAAGAATAATAAATATGTATAATTAGGTTTTATTATAATCACAACGTGGTTATAAATTTATGGTGATTTTTCTTCACAAGTAATCATTGCATTCGATTCAACTTACAATCCTATCAGCTTTCGATTTTTAGAGTAACATCCCTAGTGTTTAAAAAGAAAAAGGGTTGACTGACGCAACATTGTAACGACGTTCAGTTCTTTAGATCAGAAATTGTTTATTATGTTTAGAATGGTTTATTAGTGAAAGCAAATCGTAAAATTACTCGTATCGGTCATTATTACAATAAATATGTAAACGTAATTGAAAAAAGTTAAGCAATTGTGCAGTTCTTATTTTATGCCCGCCGTTACAAGGTTACGTTGTTGAATTTTGATGAAATGTCAAAAGTGACCTATTATCTTGTCCCTATATTATATGTCTTTTGCGCTTAGTTGTTTCAGCTCTTAAAGTTTGTATTTAGCAAATTTCATTGAATTGTTTTCATTGTTTTCTAGGGGATACTTTATTTAACCTTCATAAATAGATCGGAATTCGATATACACTAGCTAAGAGCTGATTTAGATTTAAAATTCTATATACCTATAACATTGGTAAATACTGTAATTTTATAAGCAAACAGTAGCCTTAAGATAATGTTTCATTTTTTAGAGAAAGGAACCCTAAAAGTTAGTTTACTTATATAAAAGATTTTTTCACACGCATTGATTTTCCTCTTTAGCATTCTGAGTAATTTTACACTAACAAAAAATATAACTACACTTTGAAATTCATAGTTAAAAATCGTTTGTACCTGCGTCAATAGAAGTAAATATGTAGGTATACTTTATCTAATAACTTTATAACTTCGGGATTATTTTATATTGCATTTTAATATATGCCTTTTTCATTGTATTATTTTATGCTATTAGGTATAAAATACTTAACAACAGCTTCCAATCCGTGGTTTCACTCGTATTCTTGGGGAATTAGAGATTTTTCCTGGGAAAAAACTAGTATTCACCGGGGACATAAAATTTTCCCTATCCCTAGCCTATGAGCTCCTCCAAAACATATCCTAACTCTGTGCCAAGCTCAACCGTTGTAGCGTGAAAGGGTAACAAACATGAAAACATTCCATGTATAATATTAGTAGATAATTAAATAAATAGGATAGTAGACAAACCTAAGCGTCAAAACCGCCGGACCAAGTATTAGATATTTTATGTTATACCAAAATCTAATATATAAAATTCTCGTGTCACAGTTTTCGTTGCCATACTCCTCCGAAACGGCTTTACCGATTTTTATGAAATTTTATGTGCATATTCAGTAGGTCTGAGAATCGGACAACATCTATTTTTCATACCCCTAAGTGATCACGGGAACGGGAACTACGCGGGTGAAACCGCGGGGCGGCATCTAGTTTTATATAAAATCACTTCACTAAAACACTATGATACAAACAACTATAGTGATATATGATATACACAGTACATCTGCCTAAGCATACAAATCTATATATATAAAGGCACTAGAAGCTATTGTACGGTGATTAAACCGACTGCTGTATATTAGTGCTGTCTGTCTGTTTATCGATGAATAAATTGAATAATGTAGCTTGTTAGCTTGGTGGTTGTTACCTTGGCTCTTGAGCAGCTGTCATCAGTTCGACTCCTATTTAGGACAAGCATTTGTATAATATAATACATATTAGCTTTTGGCGCGCGGTTTCTCCAGCGTAGTTACAGTTCCCGTTGGAATATGGGGATAAAATATAGCCTATGTTACTCCTAGTGGCTTTCTAGGTTTCTAGGGGTAAAATAATTTTTAAAATAGGTCTAACAGTTGTTAAGGTTATTTGTTACATACAAAATAACAATTCTTTTCTCTTAAATTAATATAGATATTAAATTTTTTTAATATAGATATTATATTAATGTAGATTAGAATGTATTAAAGTATTCATTAGTTATCTTGTTACATTAATTAGCCACATTTATGTCGTGGGTTCGTGGTTTAGAAAAGATGTTTCTATGAAACAATTTTTTCTCCGTATTTTAAAATTTGCATTATTTGACAATAATATTTTTAAATACTACTTTAACATTCGGTTTCGCTTTATATAAAATGTCCACCTTCGTGACCTGTCACACAATGTACCATTATTTATGCAAATTTTAAAGTTAAAACCCGCCTATGAATATATCTTTTGGTGTTTGTATTTCCCTCACGTTTTTGGGGTTCCATACCCTTAATAACTTAGCTTGAAATAAATCTGTAATACCCGTGTATTATCTTAAATTCTACTAATATTATAAATGCAAAAGCCTGTAAGTACCTATGGATGTATTATATTTTGTTTCTTTTTATCCTGAGAAATTTTTCACTCACGTCCAATCTGATTCCAAACTAAGCAGAGCTTGTGATATGGTAACTAGATAGCTGATATACTACATACCTATATTACTTTTTAAATACATACTTATATAGATAATTACATCTAGACATAGAACAAACAGACATATTCATGCATACATATGTTTGTCTTGGGTGGGATTCGAACCCACGACTGGCGGCTTTAAAGCCAACCGGTTGTCGTATCTGGATGTATGGATGTATGGATGTTTGTTACTCTTTCACGCCAAAAACGAAATTGATCAATGACATTTGTAACACAGATAGTTTATAATCTGAACTAACACATAGGCCATAGAAAAATATATACCTACTAAAGCCTATATTTATTATTAATACTTTCAACAAAAAGCAACCTTCTGAACCGAGCGTTAGAGTCGACAATTCATTAGTGCATGTGAAGAACCTAAGTACTTGAATAAATTCATATTAGGCCGTATAGTATAAGAGATGTCTTACTAAAAATTTTCGACCATAATTTAATCAGATTTTTTTGGATTTTTTCTAGATATTGTAATAAATACAAAATACACCAAACTATCGACCACAGACCGCACTATGCCAACAACAATTCAGTCTATCATTTCGACCAATTATCTACTTGAAGAGGAATTGTAAGAATTGTCTGGCTTTAACCGTGTATGTATAATATGTATATATACTGAGACATAAGCGACCTGTTGTCTATTTTTAGGTTTTATAGTAATACTAACAGCCGCCCCGCGGTTTCACCCGGGTAGTTCCCGTTTTCCGTTCCCGTGATGACATAAAAAAAAAATATATATGTGATAGCCGATTCTCAGACCTACTGAATATACATATTAAATTTCATAAAAATCGGTAGGTTTCGGAGGAGTAAGGTAACTAACATTGTATCATGAGAATTTTATAAATATAGATATTATATATAATTTATTTGTTGAACAATGATTTGATGAAAATTAAATAAAACATAGATGATAATATAAGAGAGTGTAAAGAGAATGTGAATTTGACTTCAAACATAGCGGAGCTTGTGCTGTGGTAATCAGATAGCTGATATACTATTTTTTAAATACATACTTTTATAGCTATGTACATCCAGACAAAACAAACAGAGATATTAATCCATTCAAATGTTTTTTGGGTAAGATTCGAACCCACAACCGGCTTGAAAGTCAGGGTCACTAACCGCAAAGCCAACCGGTCTATGAATTATTGTTAATGTGATTTTTTACTAACATTACCAATTCCAGATTATTTGTCACTATGTAGGTATCCTTTTAAAAACCTCATTCCAGTATCGATGAATCGTTTAGTATCCCAAGAATTATTTGTTTCTTATAAACACTTCTTTGTTACACACATTTTGACACTAAGCCCTCATTCGCATGAGAGTTTTTTTAACGTACGGTAAAAAATCGTTCAAATACAACAAATGTATTCATATGTTCACACGACAGCGTTTTTAAAACGCGACGCTTTTTTATAGAGCGGTGTTGCATTTTCGTGTGTGGGCTAAGTTAAGTTTAAATAATATCACACACACACTAGCCACTAAACTATTAACCTTTTTTTTACTGAGCAAATAATTATTAAGAACAGATCGGACTTACACTTCTTCATTTTTAATCTGTGAAAGAAGTACTGTGTAAAAATAATGTACGTCACTGTATTTTATCTGGACTTTAAAGGCTTTAAGCTAAACGTGATTTTAAACGAGTAGGTCAAGGGGTAACTGGTTCCAACGATGACCATAACACGATTTTGTATCCATACTATAATATTATAAATGCGAAAGTAACTCTGTCTGTCTGCCTCCCTTTCACGCTCAAACTACAGAACCGATTTAATTTAAATTTGGTACACAGATAGTCTAGAGCCTGAGAAAGGACATAGGCTACTTTTATCCCGGGAAAATTGAAAATGACGGGAGGAGAAGAAGAGGACAGGTACGCGGGGAGCCACTAGTTATAAATAGATTATAATATAGTACTCACATGTGGCTTTAACGGAGTTTAAATATAAACTGTGAGATGTATATAAATAACGACGCTTATGAAACAGGTTTACCTAGCGAAGGTTGTTTTTACCGTAATATATTCCAAGAATTATCAATGTGAAAGTTTGTATGTTTGTCTGTTAAGAACGTGCAAAATTTCTCGGAAAACCATAGACTATTTCAATACATTCAATAATATTAGGGAGTTTATCTGAGTTAAGACTTTCTTTTATGTATCGCAACAACGATTTTGTAAGAAAATATAAATAAATTTCTAGCGAATTTTTTTAACACCGAGCCAAGCAGAGCTTGTGCTATGGTAACCAAATAGCTGATATCCTATACTAGGTACATTAAATATATATTTATACACTTAGACGCAGAAACTATATAGAAATATATTTGTGCTGTGTAGCAAACGAATCCACAGCCTATGGGTTGAAATGCAGGTCCACAAACAAAACCAGCCGCCGCGCCGGTTATACATAACCCTTACGCAAAATAAAAATATTAAGGGTTTGGATTTCTTGGCTTCTTCTTAATTTGGGCGATTATTTATTTATTTACATTAAATATAACGGTTATCACCAATAACAATATTTAGGCACACTTAAAAGTTAATAAATAACAAAATAAAATTACAATATAAAACAACTACACAGCAAAATAAAATTACAATATAAAACAACTAAACAGCAAAATAAAATTACAATATGAAATAATTACGCTACACACATATAGAAAATACAAAGTAACACACACAGTCATACATCTTTCTCGCAAAAGCGCAAACACACAGACAATACATCCAGCCATTCATCCGCAAACAAATCACATTCAGGGTAGGTGTCCAGGAGAGCGTTGAGTGCGGAGAGGGTACGCGGAATGGGGGAGTTAGCTCGCGCGACGGTACGACACGGCGGCACGGCGAAAAACTTGTGCTTTCTATTCCTCCTGTAGTTGTTTGGGATAAAAAATTATGAACCAGTGAAGTAAAAATCAGTGTATTCAATATATTTTATTCCAAGTTTTTTTCAGTGGCATTATCACAGATAACTTCATTAACGATTTTTGCTTGACGCCTTTGTTTGGTTTCTGTTCTGTGTCTGATGAAGAACCATCTGCGAATAAAAAAGGATTTATTAAAATTCTGACTCAGATTTAGGTAACAAAAAAGTAATAATGTATATAAATAAAATCCATGCAAAAAAAAATCGAATTAAACTTGTATTTATAAGAATTTAAGTTCTAATGAACTACGTACAGAATTGTCGATATAAAAACACTATTTATTATTGAATTCTAATCCAAATTGTTGCAGTTTTACGTGACTTGCGTTACGATAAAAACCAATTTATACACTTTAATATAACTTTTTTGTACACGTACATTGTTTGTGGAAACTTAATGAAAATAAAGTATTGTAGCATTTAATTGCAGAGTATATATAGAAAGTCTTATGAGATTTATAAATTTTAACTATTTAATCAGTATCTCGGGCTCTAATGATGTTTTATTTTATTTATGCACTGTTACATTTTTTCTTTCAGATATGATGTGGATAGATACTTTAGTGTACGTAAAATAGCAAAAAAAATAATAATTTTACAATTCAACGATAGGTTTTTAGTTGATTTGAAAACCTTTTTTGAATTTGGTTAAAATGTTCAAATATCTTATTACTCAAAAGCGACAGCTTCCAACATTAAGGAATTACAGGCTCGACCACTGCCAGGTAGAGAATGCGGACGATCTCTGGGTCCCACTGTATTTTGGCTGCCCTCGACAGCTGCTGGTAAATGGCTAGGGCCTTTCTGCATGTGTTAGCCACGTGGGCATTAAAGGTCAGCTTGTTGTCAACAGTGAGGCCTAGGATCTTAATTTCGCTGGACATTGGGATGACGACTCCGCCCATGCTCAGGCGCGGGGAGTCAAACTTCAGCTTACTATGGTCTCTTAAACTTGTTTTAAAAGGTTATTTTGAAATACTTACAATAAAATTGAGATTGCTGGTAACGTCATTAAACCACTAAAGATAAAAACTGTTCCGGTGAATTTTTTTATGGTATAAGCATACAGTGCAGCGTATGAAGGATCGAAGACTAGAGCCGCCAGGGTCTCTACCAGGCTGAATAAGGAGTTCATCTTACCTGAAAGAAGATTCCTTTAAGTTTCAGTAAGACAATTAGTATTTTTGGGAAAAAGTCTACCTTAAACAAGCATACTGTTCATGGAGCCGTGGTGGTTCAGTACACCGGCCCGTACCTCTGACTTCATTAAAGACTTCACACATTGGCTTTCGGTGAAGGAAAACATCGTGAAGAAACCTGCATGCCCGAGATGCCACAATAAAAGGCATGCGAAGTCCTAAAATCAGTTTAGTGGTATAGGTGTGAAAGCCTAACAGAGTTCCTTTCGCAATTATAATATTAGTACGGAAGTAAGGATTGATATTTATTATATTACTAGCGGACCCGGCAGACTTCGTTCTGTCCACCAGCGCCACCTACCGGGTCCAAATTGATGTATTATACATAAAAACCTTCCCTATGAAATACTTCGTAATTTGGTGAAAATCTGTTTAGTAGTTTTGTGTTCATCGCGTTCAGACAGACAGGCAGAGGCGGGGGGGACTTTGTTTTATAGGTATATAGAAGATGTTGTCCCTACACCTACTTACTAACTCAAGGTACGTATATTTTTACAAACTATAATAGTCAACCTCAAAAAACCATTCAACTAATCAACAAAATCATTAGCAGTTCTAAAAAGTCAACTCAGCTACAGTCAGGTAAAAAAATGCACAACATTCAACATTAATATAAAATAACCTACAAAACGGCACGGATTTGTCTAATTATACAAAAGAGAATGGCAGAGCATCCTACGAATTGTGGTATAACTAATATAGGTGCACTTTAATGTTTGCAGCTATGAAATTTGCATTTCAAAGGACAATGCGCTGAGCTGAAGAGTTATTTGTGGAATGGTCTAATGCTGGTATTTGTTCAAGCGTTTTAATTAAGAGAGCAATTTGTTCGTCGGTTTTTGGTTCAATCTGGGACTTTTGGTAAATCCGACTAATATTATAACGTGATAGTTTGGGAGGTGGTTATTTACATACATTTTTGGGGTTCCGTGGCCAAATAGCCAAAAACGGAACTCTAATAGATTCGTCATGTCTGTCTGTCTGTCCGTGCGTATGCTACAGCCACTTTATTTATTATTAGCCGAAACTATAAGAACTATCAGTCATGCGAGTAGCGTCTCAGTGGTGAACGCTCCGACTCCCGATCATGAGGGTGCAGTTTCAAATCCTTAGCCTACCACTTACCCATTTCTTCGCTAGGCACCAGCTTAGAGGCCATTGACCTCAATGATGTAAAAGTCGTCGCATTTAATATCTCCACAATTGGTACTGAAATCAATCATATTAAATAAAAAGAAAAAAAAAAACACGTTACAGAGTATTCAGTCATAAATAGGCTAAAGAAAACTCATTAACCTTTAAATGAGTTACTATTGATGTACTAAACGGCAGTTAATATCATGATATGCGCGTGCGCAGCTCAAACAATATACGGTATCAATTAAATAAAAGTACTTACTAAATATTTTAATACATAGGTCGTAGAGAGTATATCTTCAGCTTCAGATATATTTTTGTTCGTTCGTTATAGAATCCCACGTTTTTTTCATTATGTTTCTTACTATTGACCTATTGTATATTTATACTGTTTAAGTTAATGTAGCGGCATCCTTGCCTACTGAGGCTGCGAGCCCAGTGTTTTGTTACGTTGTTTACTTGGTTACGGATTTTTAGGTTATATTTGTTGGTTGTTTCTTTAAATAGCTATTAGTTAATACTAGAGTGACTCCCATAAATACATACCCATAAACATATGAAGGTCAGTCTGCACGAAGGCAATGAGCATCGACCCGGCTAATTTGCTCACTATGGAGATGAGGCATAGCATCGAGTCATGAAAACCCCACTTTTTACTGAAAACGCTGATGGAGAACAGTGCACCTGTGGATGAAAATTATATCATAAAAATCTATTTTTCAAGTCGGAATGTAGTTGAATTGATAATTAATTTTTTAAGGTCAGTTTTAAAGTTATTTTACAATCAACTAGTCACTTAGACTAATAAATTCAGAGGAAAGATTAGATTTTTAGTTTGTTTAACGAATATGCTTTGTTTTATAATCTGAATAAGGCTATATTTTTCCCTTTTTTCCAACCGTTTTATAATTTAGAGTCTTTACAATATTTAATATAAAACATGAATAAACAAAATGTAACACTTATATACTAAATAGGTACATTGACAAGTTAATATCAGGACGTTATTTCTGTTTGTACATCAGCCTTCATACCTTAATTATTTTTATTGAAACCTGAAGGCAAATTAAAATAATTGCATGAACCAACGTGATTTAACTACTGCAAATACAGTTTGTAGAGAGTCCATGAAGCGGTGGCGCTTTTAAAAGAAAATAAATAAATTAAAGACAAACTTGAGTGAGTACTTCCTATTACAAAGTCAATATTAATATTACGCAAGTTGTATCTAACTGGTGTAAGTAGCTGGTTTTATTTGACTTTCCTTATGGGATGTTTGTATAATTATTTAGTTGTGGTGGTTCAGTGAGGAACGTACCGAATCAAGATCATGAGGGTGCAAGCTCAAACCTGGCCGTGCATCTGCGTTTTATATATACAGACAGATAATTACATCCAGACAGAACATACAGATATATTTATGCATGCAATTTTTTGTCCTGGGTAGGATTCGAACCTACAACGGGCTTGAAAGTCAAGACAACTGGCCAGTCTAAATGCATAAAATTATATAGCTTTCAAATCACCATATGATTGTTTTGTTTTGTGACTCTGTTAATAAAAAAAAAAAAAAAGATAGATAGCAGATAAATCTACTCACCTAATGAATGCGTTATAATACTGTAAGTGGAGTACATGCTGTACTTCAGTGCGTCCCATTTTAGTCGATACCTCACATACATATAGGTTATTATTCTTTCACCTGTCGAAAATATTAAATACATTAAAACATTAATTTAAGTCGGTTAAAAGTTATTACCGTACCATAGAAATATAATTTAAATGTAATGAAAAAAAAAGAGGCTAAATTGTGCAGCAATACCAATTTACCATGATTACTGAATGAAACCTTATGATCACATTTGTAACTACATAGTTCCCCACGGCTGCCCACGGTTTCACTCGAGTACCCGGGAGATTTTCTATTTTCCCGGGATAAAAAGTATGTCCTTTCTCAGGCTCTAGACTATCTGTGTACCAAATTTCATTTAAATCGGTTCTGTAGTTTTAGCGTGAAAGCGAGACAGACAGACAGAGTTACTTTCGCATTAATAATATAAGTTAGGTTTACCTTGTGGCTAATCATCAAATTCAGTTCAATATCATAATAGTTGATGTGAGTAACACTATAATAAAGACTAGAACTTGGAAGCTACCGCGGGGAAAGCAAGTGAAACCGCGAGCCGAAAGCTAGTAAATAATGAACTAAATACAGTCTCTAGTGCTATCTTGTTTCTTATATACATTTTAATCTCCAAATAAGATAGCCAAAGTCAATGAATTAATTCCAACATACCATGATTCGGGCCATAAATTATAGCCACAACTGCAAGTGTCAAAATTATCTTTTTCCTCATGTTTGTATCTCTCTTCTTAAAGGCCACAAATGCTGTCTCTTTCACTAATGAGAACATGTCTGAACATGATACGGATTCTTTCTGAAAATTAATTATTAACGTAAGTAAGTATCGTACTAATATTATAAATGCGAAAATTTACGAGACTGTATGTATATAAAGTATACTCTTTCACGCTTCAACGGCTGAAGAGATCTGGATCAAAATTGGGACAAAGTTAGAATATGTTCTGGACAGCATACTACAGCTACTTTTTATCTCAAAAAAGTTGAAGGTCCCCGGGAAAGCGGGTGAAACTGCTGGAGGGAAGCTAAAAGGATCCATTCCGATGATCATGAACATGAGCTTAAATATGTAATACAGAGAGTACATATTAATGAATTTATCTAGACCAACTTTGGTCGGGTAACACTTAATAGGTAGGTACTTACTTTTTCAGAACTCCCAGCATTAGGTTTCGTATTACTTTCCAAACAAAAATATCCATAGAGCAGTGTCATTAGATAAATTGATCCTGAGATAGCAAATACTCCATAATAACCCAGCAATTTCAGCAATATACCACTTAATGCTGTGCCAATTGGTATACCAGCGGTCATGCACAAATTTACCAAGCCGACACGAAATGTGCGAGATTCAGAATCAGTTATATCACTTATGTAACTGAATACTCCTAAATATACCATCACCCATCCGCCAGTTACGGCTGGAAAGAACGCTTCGAGGAACATGGTGATTTCCACTGAGACCTCATTGAAGAAATATGTGCTCAGCAAGTTGCTGATGCACACAAGTGATTCACCTAAAATTGGCAGCAGAATACATATCTTTCGATTACCAGTCCTGTCGCTCCAGGCTCCCATGAATATTACTAGCAGAGTCGGTATAGCAGTTTGTATGATGCTCTTCCATGATTCAATGCCGGATATGATTTCTTGGACTCTTCCTTCGTAGTCTGTATAGTTACCTTTTTTATCGATGAGTGAATCGCATAGAAAGTCATCGTAGCCTAATTTTACGCGACAGGTTTTGTCCAGGTTGAGGTTTTGTATTGCAAGTCTTCCAAGCATCGACGGTATTATGAGACCAGCAAGTATTGGTTCGACGGTTATATTCGATTTAACGTACCTCAGCTTCTCGTAAAAACTCTTTGTTTCAAACTCATTTTTGTTGTTAACCTTTTCATTGAGAGGTTTTTCTTCTGGATCATCGTGTTTGTCTATTTTTATATTAGTACTTGACATAATAGTACTTGGCTTCTCAAAAGCATGCGTAATACTAACGTGGTAGGCATATCTATCTTCTTCAGAGCTAATTTGTCTCATAATCAATTGTTTTTCTTATGCGGTAAATATAGAGCGTGAAATAAAATTTTATAAAAAAAAATCGTAATATTGTTAATATCAAATAAAATAATAATCTTAATAATGGTACTTAACTTGTAATTTCTTACGCCTTTTTATCATAACATTTAAATGTAATTCTTTCTAAAATTGATGAATTTCTATCTAACATTTATTGCTTGATTTTTGCTATTTTTAAGCCTTGTACCTATATAGTTTCAAAAACAATTTTGTTGGGAACGACGAAAATTTCTTTAAGAAGTACATACAAAAAGTTTAACATCCTATACATGACCCATCTTATCACCATCAAACAATAACTTATTAATGTTGACACAAAGTATTTAATGAGCCACTGTATAGGCTCTGATGTCTAGATAAACGTTATATAAACTTTGTTATCGTACGTATGTTTGCAGACACTTTTGTATGTGTGGAAGAATACATAATCATTTACAGAATCATTTGTAAGTACATAATATGTATAACTGCAGATGAAGAATAAGGGGCGATGACTTTAAATTGTAATTTAAGATCGGTTTCTGTTTGTATGGAAAATAATTTTATAACATCAAGTAGGTTATGTCCACAGACCTGTATATAAAAGTCTGTGTTTAAGTTCATTCCAAATTTTAGCCTGGGCAATGACAGTTTAATTCTGCGATAGATGTCTTTTATATTCAATCATTCATACATATTAATATTCCATTATGACTAGATTTATGTAGATAATAAATTGCAAATTTAGCAATTTTAGTCAGGTATTTTAAAAGTTGGTAGGTATGTCAAAATGGAATCAATCAAACGGGATGAAAATTTGCATTGAAGGTTTATAAAATGCCAAATAAATTTGTACTACTTTAATCATAAAATATAATGTTTGTCCTATTCTATAAATATCTTTTCATCTGCTAGATCAACACTGTTCAAAAGTGAATCTTCTTTTTTGTTCTTTTCATTTGTTGCTGTTGTAGTTTCATCTTTCGCCTGATTTTCAATATTAGACTTGTTTGCTTTAGTTTTACGTAGACATTTCCTATGTTCGTAGAAGAACCATCTAAAAACATATAAATATTATTAATATAAAGTTAATTTTAGTTGCTTTAGTCTTAATAGAGCTTTTAGTGCAGAGTTAATAAATAACTTTCACAAAACGCTCCATCGTCAAACACTATTGCACTTGCTTATTGCGTTTATGTTACAAAGTTAAGATGACTGGTGAAACTACAAATTAAATGAGACTTAGTAACATCACGTCCTAAAGTCGAAAATTCATTGTTTCTATTATTAATTACCAATACTCATAGAGATAGTGTAAATGAAAAGGTTCAATCTGTTTCTGGATGCAACACATACATGAGCAGCCCCTTATTAAGTGTGCTATTTCGAAGTCACTTTTATAACACTCAGTTTTCAAATATACCTGACTTTGTCTTACATCACACAATAATAAGAGACGGAGCTATAATAGGCACAGAATCTTACCCAAAGAACATCAGCGGTGGTAACGTAAGCACTGTGCTGACGTAGTAGAATATGCCAGGGTCTATGTGGAGCGTCCACATGTACATCCAGGAATAGATAGGCCCGAAGACCATTGACGTCACCACCTCCATTAGATTGAAGAATGACGTCATTTTACCTGAATAACATTTTTAAGAAGTAAAAATATTTGTAGACAAAAATTAAAATCCCATTTTTACTGACCAAATAAATTTGTTAAAACATAAAAGACAATAAAAAATGTGTAAAAAAATTAAAATAAGTGATATTAAAGGGAAAGTCCTAGATTTTTTTTTAATGTAAACATAATGTATAAAATTGAAGTAATACCTAATTCGTCACTTGATACCAATTTAGATGATATCGATCTTAATGCAGTGAAGGATGTCGCGTTAAACATTTCCACAGCAACCGCTAAAATAAAACTATACTATAGTACATTCAATTTTGAACTTTAAAACAATACACTTAAATTTTAATTTATTTCTTACCAATGTAAAATTCAAAGCCGTTTCTTGCAAGTCCAGATATTAACGCTCCAATGACCTTACTAAAATTTGATATCAACCCTAGAACTGAGTCATCCCATTGCAAGTGATGACTGAGCCAGCTTATTGAAATTAATGCACCTGAAAAAGAACGATCAAGAAGTACAATAATATAGCTATTAATCAAAATACTTTCTAGCTAGCTTCTGTCCCGCGGTTGCACACGGATTCACGGGGGACCTTGTCTATGGGACCTGAGATAGAGGGTCCTTTCCCAAGCTCTAGTCTAAGTACCAATTTTTCTATAATCGATTCGGTAGTTTGGCGTGTAATTGTGTCTGTCGGGTACAGACAAAGTTACCTTTGCTTTTATAAAATTAGTAGGTAAGCAAAGATATCTGTGAGTTAATGTATATGAGGCAATTCCTTCCTGTTTGAAAAGTGACCTGATAGATATTTATTCTTACTAAAATATGATTCAAGAAAACATTTTCAGCTTTTGAAGAGCAACCCTTTAGCTTTCTAGAGCTCAGTATTTAAAGTCGCCAGCACATCGGTAATCCCCCTGTACAGCGGATGTAAGGGGTGACCACTTACCATCAGATGGATTATTGCCTGTATGACCTTCTGATATAAGAAATGGTTTTATTTGAACTGTGTAACTTACCAAGAGCGTGTATGCATATGTAAAATGTGCTGTAGAAACTATACTTGAGAGCGTCCCAATTGAAACGGTAACGCGTGAAGAGATATCTCACTGTGTATTCACCTGAAATATAATGATTTTATTTACTTAATTTATTTGCTTCTAATATTTATAAAGATACTGGTCAACAGTGATTTTATTACCTTTGATATTGGATACATTTTGGATATATTAATGCTGAAAACTCATGAAACTATCAATGATTTTGTAAGATTTGCAGTTATCCAGAGCAACAATTTTTTTTTATATTTTGTAAAGCTGTGTAATTTTTTCAGGTTAAGGTTTTTTTTGTTTATTTTTATGTATTTGACCGGTTTTCCTTGATGAATTCAATTAATTCATACCCAGGATGAACATTCATGTTTGTTTTTTTGTATGATTAGAACCTATTTTAATTTAAATATTATAGAATTAATAAATGTTTATTTTGGTTAACACAACAATGGGTGTTTATATATTTATTCGACATTTTTACATTGATTTATCACGAAACCTACTTTTATTCAGAGTTACCTTTTTATCCAAGATACGTCAATTAAGTCAATATATCACTGTTCGTGCTGGAAGGTAACACATGTGTCGGTTCGGTTGCGGATTTATTATTAAAAAGGTTCCATTATCCTTTTAAAAACTTTCACACATTCCCTGTATTCGTAAATTGTTATTGACATTGAACAAGGATTGGTACATTTTCTTTTCACTTTCGTATAGTTTATTGTTTATTTCACAGTAACAATTCGGCTAATATCTAATTGGAAAAACGTTGCAGGTGATTTCATTTTTTTAATAATGATGACGCTCATTCAGCAGCACAGTATAAATATTCAGTCAGACAGAGAGTTAAGGTTAAGTTTTGCATTCTAAATATTATAAATGCGGAAGAGTGTGTAGATAAATAAATTTTTATGTAATCAAGGCTAATTAATTGAACAGATCTGGACGAAATTTGGCAAAGTATAAATCCTGAAATAGCAGAAAAGGGTTTCAATCATTTGATATTGCATCTTTAAGTATACAATTTCCTTTATATTTTGAATAGCAATAATAATAATAATTATATTATAAATGTAGAATACTAGAAACTAGATGTGCCTATTATCGTCTTTTTTAAGTTAATTATGAATTTTATTAACATTATTAATTATAAATGTGGTGGTGTTTATTCAATAAGTCACTTCTAAAACGAGCAATATATATTTTTATATTATGTAAATATTTTTTAATATGAAGGGAGAATTCGAGATTAAAGTTGTAGCTTATCGTCAGCTGTTTTGCATGTAAATAAAAAACTTATTGTGTGCTAACATATTTGGGTCAAACTTCGCAACTGAGTTAACTAGTTTCTCCTAACCAATTAAACTGAAACGCACATACATTCCGTTTAACAATCCTGCTAATATTATAAATGCGAAAGTTTGTGAGTATTTGTGGATGTATGTTTGTTACTTTTTTACGCTAGAACCGCTGAAGGGATCACGATGAAATTTGGCACAGAGTTAGAATATGTTCTGGAATAACGAATAGGTTACTTTTTATCCGGGGAAAATTGAAGTTTCCCTGGGAACGCGGGTAAAACCGTGGGGAGCTACTAGTATAAAATATATGGCAAAAAGCCGAACCAGTATGATGGACTTGGAAGCTTTTTCACCATCTACCAATAAGGTTTGTGATCATTTCTTGGATAGGTAGTGGGCTCGACTTCCATCCAGGACAAATATTTGTGTGATTGAACATGTCTGTTTGTTTTGTGTCTGGGTGCAATCTATACTTCTATACTAATTATATTTTAAAGAGGAAGGATTTGACTTTTTGTTTGTTATGAATACGCTCCAAATTACTATATCGATCTAAATTATTCTTTCACCAATAAAAATCTACGTTATTTGTGAGACTCTGGGCTATATTTTATCATTGTATTCCTACGGGAACGGGAACTACGCAGGTGAAAAAGCGAAGCTATATCTAGGTATATCTTATATGTAAAATTCTCGTGTCACAATGTTAGTTATCATACTCCTCCGAAACGGCTTGACCGATTTTTATGAAATTTTTTATGCATTCAGTAGGTCTGAGAGTCGACTACTGTCTATTTTTGATACCCCAAAGTGATCACTGGAACGGGAACTACGCGGGTGAAACCGCGGGGTGGCAGCTAGTATATTAATATATTTAAGAGTAGTATATCAGTCATCTGGTTACAATTCTACAAGCTTTACTTAGTTTGGAATCAGATTGGCCGTGTGTGAACGTCCCAAGATATTTATTTATAACTGATCGTTAGAGTTACCATAGATCCCTTGTAAGTCTGATCAAACATTTTTACGTCCTTAAAACCAATAGTACAAACAGTAAATAAAATATAGGATCACTCCCAAGTACGTACCATAAGCCGGTCCGTATATAAAAGCGATCGATGCCAGAACTAAAATGGACTTTGTTCGCCTGTTATTAGGTCCCTTTTTGAATGCAACAGTGAGAGTGTCCTTTACGTGTTTTATGTCGAAAAAGGATTTTAGGAAGCCTCTTGCGTCGGACGATTCATTCTGCAATTACAAAAACTCGTTTATAGCTTTTAATGTAACATGAGAGATTTATAATAAAGTAATATGAACTATAGAAATAATTTAAATAGATTAAAGTCTTACATATTTAAAAAAGAAGTAAGTTTCTAAGACGAAGTTAGTTTATTTTATAACATATTATTACAAAAAAAATGTATTTTCTTATTAATATTTATCTCCATTGTTTACCATTTTTTTTGGAACTTCACATGTCTTTAATTATGATATTTCAAGCATGCAGGTTTCCTCACGATGTTTTCCATCACTGAAAGCCAATAGTGTGAAACCGTGCTTAAGTTTTTAAAACTCTGAGGCAGGGGCCAGGGTCTGAACCTACACCATCATGATCTGAGCCACAACGGTTTTACCACGAAATATCCTAACTAATACCATAAATGCGAATGTAGCTCTGTCTCTCTTCACGCTAAAACTACTGAACTGCTTTGCATCAAAATTGATAGACAGATATTCCAGAGCCTGAAAAAGAATATAGGCTACTTTTTATTTCGGGAAAACGGAAGATCTTCCGGATACCCTGGTGAAACCGCGAGGAGGCACCGAGGCGTTAGTTATTATATAATCTGGATAATGTTTACGTGACTAACGAACCTACGTGACTTTGAATTATTTACTGACTCAAAAAAATAACAGACTTAAAAAAGATTAGGTACTAAATGTTTGTATCCGCTATCTCATAATAGTTTATGCCTTTTTAAGCTTTTGTTGTATATACTTTTGTAGAATATAGTATATAACTGAATGAATGAAGGAGTAATAGTGTCACAACAAAGTTGGATGACGTTTCATTTCTTCTAAGTTTCTTAACTAGCTACCGCCTTGAATTTACCCGCGGAGTTCCCGTCTCCGTAAAAAAAAGGATGAATTTTTTTACCTATTTTACTCCTAGATAATGTAGCTTTCCATAGGTGAAAGAATTCTTAAGATCGGTCCAGTAGTTTCGCAGCAATACAAATAAATATTCAAATCTTGACTGTGTATTCATGTAGATAAATTTTTTCGCCGACTGCCAAGGAAGGGTTACGTTTTTCGAGCGGATCTTGTATGTACTTTGGGTTTCGGTCCAATTTAGTAAGGTATATGTTAAAATTTAACCATGATTAGTTATTGATATTTTACCCGACTGCCAAAGAGGTACGTTTAAAATTATGGTTAGTTGTTCAAATAAGTCTTTACAAACACCCAAACTCTAGGCTTGATATATTGTTTTTGCTGAGAAGGAACTAGAATGACTGAACCACAGGCCGTTAGATCGATTCCCTTCAGAGCAATACAATTTTTTGCATGAATATGTCACTCTGTTTAGATGTAATTTTAGGTGTAAGAGTGTAAATTTGGACCATGTTTATTTATATGTAAATCATCAAATAATAAATACCTCATCAGTCTTTTTCACGATGCGCCTCTCAGGATCTTTGATGTATAACAATCCATATGCAATACTGATGACATAAAGCACCGAACTTAGCGAGAACACCCCGTAATATCCTATGTGTTTTAGCAAGAATCCACTTAGTACTGACCCTATAGGTCCTCCAGCAGTGAGACAGAGGTTCGCAACACCGACCCTGAACGTCCTAGACTCTTCACTAGATATGTCACTTATGTAACTGAACGCTCCCATGAAAGTCGTGATCCAACCACCGGTTATAGCCGGGAAGAAAGCCTCAAAAAACATGGTGACTTCAACAGGGAACTCATAGAAGTAGTAAGCATTCAGCATGTTGCTCATACACATGAGGAGTTCCCCTATAATTGGCAGCATTATGCATATCTTTCGCTTCCCAGTTCGATCGCTCCACGCGCCAAGAAACAGGATGAGGAAACTTGGTATAGCCGTCAGGAGGACGTTCTTCCAGCTCTCCATGCCGGCTATCAGCTCTTGGATGGCTAGTTCCTGTTTTAGGTATTTGTTACCCTTCCTCGCGATCAAGGCATCGCATACGCTGTCTCCGTACTGCAAGTTGACTCGACACGCCTTGTCCAAGTTCAAGTTCTGGGTCGCCAGCCTCGATAGTACCCCTGGAACCACATAACAAGCTAAAACTGGTTCAACGGTAATATTTTCTCTTATATATGTAAGTTTTTCCTTCAGAGACTTTTTCTTCGGTTTGTCTTTCTGGGATTTCAGAGGCTCTTCTTCGGGACCCATTATGTTTGGGTGATAGTGAAGGACTGAATGCAATGAGGTGACTTGAAGGTTTACTATGGCACGTCTTGATTATCAATCAAATATTAGCACAAGTAATGATAGGATATTTTAATAATAGAACATTTTATCAGTATTCTAAAGCTATGCAACGATATGTGAATTGTGTAAACATCTTGTCATTTTGTTTACATAAACTCGTAATAATTAATAATATTATTTTATCTTGCATTGTTTGTTACTCCAAAATAATTATTCAATTAGAAAACAGTAATTAAATTTACAAAATAGGTGAAAGTGTATCTAATGGTGCGGTAATAAATAAACTTCATTTAAGTTTAGTCGGCTCAAAATCTTATTTAAGTTGAAGTTTTCGCTTTTTAACAAACCGAAATTCTACATAAACGAGCAGTACCTCAAATACTGTAGTTTTACAATCATTCATCAATGAGCAAATAAAATAGATTCTATTGAACTCATTCACGATAACGAAATATTACCAACAGTTAAGTGACAAGGGCAAACAAATATGCAATGTTTTTATTATTATTATTTGTATCTTTCTTTAAATTGCACGGTCCAGGTCTGTCCTATTTGAAGGCGTTTAGGGAGGGGATGGGGTTACAGATCTAGCACGTAAAGGCTCCTTCAAGATGCTATAATATATTAGGGCATACACCTAGTGGGTTCTATCTTTTACTGGGCATCATAGTAGTAGCGCTGCATAGTTTGGAATTAGATATGTCGTGTGTGAAAAATTACCCAGGAATTTAAGTTATTTCATTTATTTATGCGTAGAAAAAGAAAAAAAATATATATGCATGAACAGAGCATATCTGTATGTTCTCTGTCTGTTCAGGGTTTTAGTATAGGTAATGTTTGTATCTAAAAGTACGATGTGTAGGCTGTCGGCTGCACAGAACAGTAAAAGAGGTTAGAAAGGAAATAGTTCCTGATTTGTATTAGAACCAGTGTCGCCGCTTGTCTCCCACTCTTTATCACCACTACAAGCGAGAAGGCAATGCGTACGCGCATTACGCACACAAATTAACCACACTTACTTAGATCGCGAGTTTGCTATTGGTCGTCACACTAGTGCAAACACTGTGCTCGACGTACACTCACACACGCGTAAAAGCAATTTATTTCTCATACATGCTAGGGCGACCAAAAGGTCGATTATTTATATCGATAAGATTACCCATTCAATTCTACCGGTTGCCTCTATCCATAGTTTCCTTGTATCTGGATCTTTTGCAAATCTAAAAATAACATTTAAAGTGTTATTCCATTCCATTAGCGGTTCCATTTACAGAAGAAACTTAATTAACAGTAAGGAAATCTGTTTCAATTAATAACCCGCAATAACATTAATCGGTAGTAAAACACAGTTATTTTAATCATAACACATATTACTTAGCATATTTTTACTGAAATCATTTGGATACATTCACAAATAAAATTACAAATTAATATCGACATTGTTTACAACTCGGTACAACACTATCGATACGTAAAGATTTCGCTGAATTCAAGCCATGACTCGTCGCCTGCGACGTTCGCAGTGAACGAAATACATTGCGTAATCACCAGTCATTAGTACAAGATGGTACCTACCTATTGCAAGCAATGTATACTTTTGTATCTGCTTGCGATAGTATCATTTTTGTCTACAAACATCATAATACTATTGCAATAATTGCAAATATCACTTGTATTTTAAGGTTTTTGGACTTACCGGTGAAAAGAAATCCCTTCTCGAGTCACACTACACACCTGGCTTCTTTTCCGACATGTTATAATAGCGCAAGACGGCATAATTCTACTTATTCGCGGAGCTCCGTACACTGTCACAATATAAGCACGACTGTTGGACGGTGAATCATATTTTTGTCAGGATATGAGCGTTTGCTCATATGCGAGGCGCGCCTGCCACGCCCACAAGGCCCTTCTAACCTCTTTTACTGTTCTGTGGTCGGCTGTCAGATTACCATAGTACAAGGTCTGTTTATTTTGAAATCATATTGACTGTCTGTAAAAATCGATCTAGAATATTTATTTATTAGTTTCCTTACTAATATTTTCTTATCTACCTACTACTGTACATGAGTATAATATGATATTAGACTGCTAGTAAAGGCTTTTATTATTTATTATTATGATAAAACTTAGTGAACTAAACGAAAGTACCTACAAGAGAATATGAAAATTAAGCTATGCATTTTAAACTGTACAATTTCAAAGAGAAATTTTGAAAACTTTGTTACCTTATATCGAAGCTTTGATATCGGAATTCTATTGAAAATTTCTTTGTTCTCACAAATTAGTGCATGCACTGGCACTATAGTGAGTGAAACGGAATGCTTTTAGATGCAAGTTCATTTCAAGTTAGCTTAATGAGTTTCAATGAAAATGGGGGTTGAGAGAAAGTTGGTCCGCTCTGTTGGAACGATTAACATGAAGTTCTAATATTATAGAGAGATTTTATTACTAAAGGTTGTGTGATATTCAGGATATTTATCTGTAAATAATAATGAAGCACATACAAATATTTCTTTTTATTTATTTTTTTCATCAACATCATCATTTCAGCCACAGGACGTCCACTGCTGAACATAAGCCCCCATCGACTTCGATATTAGATATAATAGTTTCATAAAAATATATAAAACATATACCTACCTACCATATATTTCTTCGTAAGTGCATTATAAGTAGGCTTTCAGAAAAACATTTTAATTCAAATCCGTTCAGTAGTCTTCACATACCTTTCATTGTAACATCTCATGATTGGCATGGCATGATTTCCTTCACCGAAAACCAGTGGTGGTAATTAATTATAGTATGCTAAATATCAATGAAAGACATCATACAGGTACAATTTCTTTGAAGTAAATGTTCATCGTAGTGGAAAACATATAACATTTTTAAAGACACCCAAAAAGATTTCCAATGATTTTTTTCGGGTCTAAGGCCTCATTTGCACAAGAGTTTTTTTAACCGATCGAAAAAAAGCGTTCAAATACAACAAATGCATTCCCAAGTATATGTTCACACGACAGTGTTTTTAAAACGCGACGCTTTTTTATCGAGCGGTGTTGCATTTTCAACTTTGGGCATTGGAAATAGAGCATATTATGGTACTTGGGAATGCATTTGTTGTGTATGAACGCTTTTTTTCCGTCCGTTAAAAAAGCTCTCGTGCGAATGAGAGCTAAACCTCCGGCGGCAATGTACATACAACCGATCAGGGGCATGAAGCAAGCGGGGTGAATATATGAAAATTCGGATATATTCGGATATATTCGTGTATGTTCGTGTATATTCGTATTTTCCCTCATTTGTTACGTGACTAACGCCACTCAAAGGAGCTTATTACGTTTGACAACAACCACTTACGGGATACGGGATCCCGTGTATTTATTTACTGTTACCGGCAATTCCTCTTTTCAGATTTTCGGTTGAACAAAAAAACTATATTATGATACAGAAACACTACACTTGGTTTTTTAATCTAGACTACCGTGACTTGGGAAATAAGGATATGTCTTATTTCCTATTGTACGTTTCTAGGTTAGTCAAAATAATTTTACATATTGATTTTCCATGATTTATTAAGGTTTGAGTTCCTGATATTTTGATACTATTGCTGAAACCATAATCGCGGAGTAACTGAAGAAATGCAGGTGGTTGGCTCAAGAGTAGAAACAGTGATCTACCCTCTTTTTTCGATCGTATATCACGGCACAATTATAATGAAGATTTTCGAGACCTGATAGTGCTTCGAATTACATATAAATTAAAAATATTTTTAAATACAGACTGTATATAGCTTACAATAAACATAACTCAAGTACCTAATTAAGGTAAAAACATTGTAGTTAAATCCATTTTCTCATTACAATAATTGTGTCTGTAGAAAGGTTATATTCCCAAAATAAACAGTAAAATAATTTAAGCAAAACTCTTTATACAACCCCGCCTTTTAAATCTAGACGACCTGTTAGAACTTTATGCGTATAATGAAGGTGTAAAGGGTTTATTTTACGAGCAAAATAAACCGAAACGACTAGTACCCATAAAAGTTAACAATAAAATGACTTTATGCTGGGTGGAAATTATTTACACGTATTAAAACGTACGCAGACAAAACTACCAGTGTTAAATGAAATGCGGACGTATATTGACAACATTTTGAAATACAATTTTCTTGTGACTACGATAGGTCATGATAAACTGGTCTATTTTCTTTCGCGAGAATTTGTAATTAAAAAAAGGAACATGAAGTTTTAAATCGGATTTTTTTTGTAACCTAGCGATATTATGAAAAAAGATGTATTTAATTAATCTATTCAACTAACAATTATGATATCGTCACAGATAATATTTGTGTCAATAAAACTGACTCCATTGTAAGAGAACGTCAAGGAATGGCGTTTAATTTTCCATCATATTTATTTAGACGATTTCGAATCTTACTACTATAATTATAAATGTAAAAGTTGGCTGAAGGGAGTGGTAAAAAGAAAAGGTACTGGGAAAACTAGTAAGCTGGACACTTGAATACAATCTAAAGACTCCACAAGACCACTAAACTAATTAAAGCGAGCGTCTTGCACCATTTTTCCAGCGTGTTTTTCTACTGCCATTAAACGTTGTCGCTTGGAGTACAATTAAATGAAGCTGTGTGTGAATGTCTTGAATCTGTCAGCGCTGTAATCTACTAGGGTATACTCTGATACAGACTGCGCTTGCTCGCACTGCGACAGCCTTCTCAATCGGAAACCTAGTAAAAGGAAGGGATGCAGCATAGAGATGTCATCTAGCTCGTCGTTTTACTTTACTGAATAGCGTTGGCTATGTACCTGCAATGCTACCGTAATACCTGTAATTCCTTTGGGTTATATTCGCGAGCGGTACAACGTGGAATCTGCTAAGATTATTAAGCGGCGGTATTTCTGGTAAGTCTTAGTTTAAGGATGCGAGGGACGAGTGGATTCACCGAATAGCTGCAGTTGTTTGTTTTATAAATAAATCCTACGATGCTTTTTAAACAGGGCTTTTATATATTTTTTTAGTTTATATTGTTTTAGTCTCAGATGGCTGTTACACGGACTGAATTTGAAGCTATAGGTATAGCTGATATAATAGGTACTTACCACTGTAAATTTTCACTTATGCAGATATTTACAGATGTAGGGAAAATTGTTCGTGCACGCAAGTGTGGGAATCGAACCCGCGACTGACGAAGGCCACAAAACCTAACGGCCAGTCAATACTAGGCATTAATTATGGGGCCACAAAACCTACCTAGCCTGTCAATAGAAGGCACTTATTTTTGTTTTTATATTACTGTTAAGGGTACATAAATATTAAGATATTTTTAAATTCTTTATCAGGAATAAAGTCGATATATAAAAAAAATCGCATTAGTCTTTATTTAGAATTATGACTTCAAAATAATAATTGCATCATAATTAATGTAATAATTAAATAAAATAAGAGCTAATACTCATTATAATAATTTATTTAACAGACTTTCTCAAATAAAAATTACAACATCATTGAGCAAATCAATGTAGAACATGAAACGGTTTTCGTATAAAATTTATTCGTTCACATAACGAAATAACTATTCTAGTAACTATATATATTTATAAATAAATAATTAATTTAATATAATAATAATATTAGAGACACATTCTTCTATAATAACCTTTTTTGTTATTTAAATTCCATAGATAACTTACACGAATTTTAATATTGTCTACTTTTTAATAAATATAATTTTTACCTTTTTGATTTTTAGGTCTGGTATGCACTTGGTAACTTTATTAGAGGGATTTGTCTCTGAATAATTGTTGCCGCGTGAAACACCGGACTAAGATTATTAATAATAATTAATATAATAAATATTATGATGCTAAATAAATAAATTGGTAACTGCTATAACATCAGGCTGTTAACAAATCCATACATTTTAATTTAAAAAGATTTTATTTTTATTATAGATTTAATAATGGAGGACTAAATTAGTTAAAATAAAATATATTCAGGATTTTTAATAAATAATATCAGTCGTGATACTACTAATTAAAACAGTGATAAATTGAGCAAAAGATCAAGTTTGAATCATTGAAAAATAATCCTTATTGATTAATAGGTAGGTCATTACTATAGCCTTAATTTTAATGTATATTTATTTTTTTAATTAAAATTAAACATCTGGTAACAAAAATGTGAAAAATTTTATAACTTAATAAAACGGCTGATCGCATAATCTTTTTCAGAAGAAAATTATATTCTCAATGAAAAGATAAAGATTAAAAATACGATTACATATTTTTATTCGGTTTTAATTTTTACTTGTTAATTTTATGCTTCATTTTCAAGTAGTAAGGTTTTATGACGTCAGCGCCTTAATACTTCAGTAAACACTATTAATGTATTATCAATTAAATAATACAATATATATAATTTATTTTACACATATATTACTGCTAAATCAGAGTAAGCGTATTTGTAGCAAATATTTTTTTAAAATAAATACAATAAAATATCGACATAATTTCACAATTGATTATTATTATAACTCAGTTATTTCTAACGAAGATTTTAATTTTCCATAAGATTAATTTATGTAATTACATTATTTTCATATTTGGCTATTTCATTCTACTAACATCTACAAATCACACGATTTATTACAAGGACATATACTTAAATTTACATATTTATATACATCACCAATATAAGTTATCCAAATGAAATACTAAAAAACAGTTTTACAACTAATAGTAATTTTTTGTAATAAAATGTATTATAAGATAATAAGTTTTTCGTTGTATTTCTAATCAAATTAAACTCCCAAGTATTTACACGAACTGAGATATTTAAATATTTATTATTATTATTTAAACTTCAGTGAACTCACCTTATATAGGTATTTAGTATGAAAAAAAAGTCCACAGAAATTCGTGGGTCTAAAATAGTCACCAAAACCATACATATTATGATCCGTATACATTTGACGGCGTCCTACAGTACAATAGTTTAAGTTTTAACTTTAAGATCATCCCTTATTTACAAATAACTCTTGATTCGTGGTGATTCAATCGCCCGCGGCCATACATCATCGCAGGACCTGCCTGAAATGAAAAAAGGCTAATATAACATTTATCTACTAGTGGCAGTTTTACCCGCGTTCCCGGAGTCTTCAATTTGCCCAGGATAAAAAGTAGCCTATGTGTTAATCCAGGCTATAAATAAATAAATAAACTGTGTTCCAAATTTCATCCAAATCCGTTCAGTAGATTTTGCGTAAAAGTGTAACAAACATCCGTCCATACTCAAAAACTTTCACATTTATAATATAAGTAGGATTATTATATATCATCTTGTCTTAGAAAAATGTCTAACATTCAAATTTCCAACCACTGTTGGACTGTTGGATTCATTTTTATACAAAGAGATGCAAGAAGCATTATAGTTTGCTATAATTTTTGCAAATCGGGCAACTGATCTCACATTTATGATGGGTGTGCAAAAAGCCTGCTTACCATAATATGTCGTCACAGACGGTGACAGCACAGCACAGTACAGTCAGCAACAGCGACGCTGAAACTGGACCTGGGAACAATAAAAAAAAATAGGTCAATAAAAAAACATTAAGTAGGTACTTGTTAATACGCTTGTAAAAAATAATATTTAACTTGGACATAATTATATTTTCTAAACTTTTTCCTCCCTTAACAAGTATTAAGAAAAACATCTTTTCATAGACTCTGAAACTTTTGCGACACGTGTATCTTATTTTAATTGTATACGATAAAAAAGACGCCAGCTCCTAACAAGTTATAGAGAAAAACATGAAAAATATATTAACATAAGAAACCGTTACTACTGACAGACCTTAGGACAACACACAAGTTCTTTGAAGAACAAAAGGCAATTGGGGTCCAATATGCGAGGCAGTTCGACGGAAAATCTCTATAATGATTAAAATAAAAAGCTTTCGACAACAGGGACCGTGGTCCTACAAAAACATACGCATACTAAAATATAATAAGGGTCCTTCCACATGTTACCATCGGATCTTTATTTAATAAAGTTGAACAAATGAACAATAGATTTAGGCTAGTGGGTGGGGGCATTATGAATCGCCCCAGGGTTGCTACGCTGAAATATCGCGCTGACCTTAGTCGCAGAATATCTTTATCGATCAACTGGCCGGGGTTTTTATCAACTTCGGTAACAGTTCCGTATAATAAATGAGTGTCCATTCCGAACGCTGACAGAGTTCACGAGGGGGGCCAATTGTCGATGGACTGTTTAGATTATTTGTTTTTGATATCGCATTGTTAGCTACGGGATTAATGCTGTGCAATATTTATCATGTGTTTGTGAAAGAACAAATTCGATAGTAAAATGATTTTCTTTGCTATAAAAACCGAATGTTTTCTATCGTATATTCTCTGTTCAATTGGCAACAGGCTCCAATAACTGGCAACAACCCGACACAAGCAATCAGCAAGGAAATAACTAACCGCAAGACCGAGCTGTCGACGCGAACGAGTAGAGAAACGACGTTTTATTATAACAGCAAACACTAGTAAGGAATACGCAATAAATACGGTTTATCTACATCTTATCGGTTAAACAGTAGGTCTGTTTGTACAGACCAAATTGAGGCTATATTGCTATTACACGAGGCAACGGGGAAAGTGTGAGAGAAAATAATTGCTAAATTGTGATGTTTGTGTTAAAATTATTGTAGCAAAGAAGTGAGTGATTATGATTATGAGTAGGTTGTTCGGCATGTTTACATGAAATTATAAAGGAGGTAAAACTCTATTAATAATAATAAATATCCCAGGACATTTTTCACATATTTGTGAAGCGTCACAGCAGAGTTTGTGTTATGGTAACTAGATTGTTGAAAACTACGTACCTTTTAAATAGCTACATAGTTATGTTCGTCAATTAAAATGGGAAGATCTTCTTCTAAGAAGTACTAGCTTCGGCTTCGGATCTACTTAGACATTTCCATTTTTTCGCAAAAAAACATCATTTAAGATCATAATTCGGTAAAGCCACTATTAAGTTATGCATTTAGCAAACACATTCTTTTATATAGAAGAAAATAAATAATTATTTAATTAAACGTATACTAAATACAGTATAAAAGCTCGGATTTTGGATTAGAAAACCTTGAAGTAACGTCTCAGGATATTAATTACAGTTAAGTTAAATTGGCGTAAACGATACCACTGTAAAGAGGTAAGATTTTGTTGCTTTAATTATATTATGCCTTAAGAAATAAATCAAATATATTATGTTACATATCGTATGATATTTGAGCTCAAATGCTATATAATTATATTTATTAATTAGTCAATCAACAGTAGATAAACGGGTACAAAATATACACTAATATTATAAACAAGACGAATTTGTATTTTTGTGTGTATGTTTGTAATGAATGAAATACGACTGTGCCGATTAAAAAAAACATCATTAAAAGGTTAAATTATCTGGGAGTAATATAGGTTATATTTTATCCCTGTACTTTCGCGGAAACAGGAACTACGCGGTTGATACCGCGCGGAGGCAGCAAGCATCAAATTCTTTTAAAGCTAGTGACAGATTTCCTTATTAAAATGCGCTGGTATAGTTTTTTAGAACTCAAAACAAAACACATAATAAAGACAATGCATCTAGTTTAGTTACTGTACGAATAAAACAAATGGATAAGTGATTCATGAAAATGTGTTAATTGCTTAGAAAAACGTGGGAGTCAGTCTTAGCGAAAGGTCAATTCTATTGAAGCCAGCGCCGTGGGAAACGAAGAAAAAGGTTAATAGATACCAGGAAAGTGCCAAAAAGGTCAACAAAATGTGTAAGCTTTCAGGGAATCTATTCATGAGTGATGTACTTTTTTTGCTTTCCGAAAGTTGATTTTGAGGTGAGACTATTTCCTTCGGGATTCCGGCGAGGTTTTGGACTATAAAATTTGTGGGGTTTTGATTCCCAAGTTTAATGTTCCTAATTTATATATCATCTCAAAGTATTAGTATTGTATTTCTAGGTTTATTGTATCCTGGGATAGAACATGGCCTGCGTCATATGTTATTATATTTTTTCCTGGGACATTATTTACACACGGCCAATCTGATTCCAAAGTAAGCTTCAAAGTGAGCTTATGTTATGGTAACGAGACAGCTGGTTATCATTTTCAAAATGTATTTATCTTAGTATATAATCAGAGTAGTCGTAAGTCTTGTACAAAATATGTTTATTAATTATGCCGGCCTATTTATATATTATAAGTATATTTTATTTATATATGCTACTACCGTTTCCTATAAACACTCAGCACGGCTGATCCCAGCATTCTCAGGCAATGTTCGAACTAAGCCAACTGTCACCTCATCTTCCACCACACATAAATAATACAAAGCAATAACAACTCTAGAGCTAACTGCGGCGTGCCACTGTTATTACTTCCCACCTCTACGCCCCCCCGAACCCCTCGACGCCCCTCCGAACCCCTCTACGCCCCTATCCACCCCCAATTGCCCCTGAGGGGGCGACGAACCCCCCTAATGCGACATTCTTACGTGACAACGATTTATCCAGCATGTATTGTGCTCGCTTAATTTATTGCCCGTTTAAAACCTGGCGGCACAAAATTATTTTCTCATATTCAAATAAAAAATGTTACGCGGAAAGTTTTCGGGAATGGTCGGTAATGTGCGAAGGGTTTTAATTGTGATCGCGTGAAATTTCGTCGTAAATCTTCGACGGGGCTGTAACGATTGTTTTAAATTGAAATAAATACTTTTAAACTTGCTTTCGCCCCGTGGTTACACCTGCGTACCATTAATATATTTTTATTTTTTTGTCATACAAACCTCACTATTAAAAAAATTTAGACAAAATGTAGCTGAATCGATATAACCTTAGATTGTAGATTTTATATAATTTTTGTTTCATATCGCTTTGATTTACCTATTTCGAGGCTCTTTACATGAAAAAAATCTAAGTCATTATTAAGACTTATTTTATAAATGACTTTAGATACTGCAAACGAATTAAATAAACGGCACAGATAATAAATTTACTTTTTAAGGAAGTTATGAATTTGAAATTAGTAGGTACCTTATAAGCTTGATTACAGAAGTCAGTAGAACAATCCATCTCTGTCTTATTACGCCATCTAAAACCTTGAGTTTTAATAACGAAAAGTAATTAATCTCAAATTTGGCTCCCACACAGTGACTTGATGAGTTTCCCTTAAACTGTCTACATTTCTAACTATATAAATATTTATTCATAATGATGGGTTTTTAATATTTATTATAACGTTGTTTTACGTTATTTATTATCTCTTTAAGAGTAGCTTTTGTCAATAAATAAATAAATATCCTGGGACATTTTTCACACACGGCCAATCTGATTTCAAATTAGCAGAGCTTGTGATATGTTAACCAGATAGCTGCTATACTACTTAAACTACTTTTGAATACATACTTATATAGATAATTACATCCAGACATAGAATAAACAGACATATTCACGCATTCAATTTTTTCTTCCTGGGTGGGATTCGAACCCACAAGGACAATTGGCTGTCCAATGTAGCCCAAATATGGAAAAAAATAGAGAGGGTAGATTTGAAAATTTCTTATAGCCTCTATGACATAGGATAGGGACTATCAGTCCATTAGATTACTAAACCAATAGCCACATGCACTTCGAACCGAGCGAGTAAAAGCATTTTCAAAGAGAGTTGGTGCAGTGGACCATTTAAAAAAACCCCGCAAAATCCCACTTCTACCTACACTAATATATAGGTAAAGAGGAAAGATTAGATTATTTGTTTCTTTGTATTACATAGGTTTCGAAACTAATGAAGCGATCTCAATAATTTTTTTATCATTACTTATAAAAGGTTATATTTTATTCCCGTATTCCTATGGAACCTATTAGATAGTTGCGTGGAAGTAGGCGGGTGAAAACGCGAGGCGTAAGCTAGTGTAATATATAAAACTGAACATTTAAAGTAAATGGTATTCTATAAGCATATTAATTACAACACAATTAAGAATCAAATTACCTTATTAGTAACAAATTTCTTGAAACAGTTTAATCTATTGAGCCTGACTAATCTCTACTAATGAGTACTTTTTCCCTATACAAAAGAGAATATAGCAAAAAGCATCTCTAGATCTATATATTAAGACACATTATAGAACCATTCGTGGCACTTAAACATAATTATAATCCCGGATAAAGGGCCCCGGCGTATATAATTACGGAGTGTCCGGGTCCGCCCCTCTACTCCTCACACCCGACTACACGCAATTTTTACGGTAATTACGATTTTATCTTAGTATCTTAACATTTCTAATTCAATTTAACATCATGGAAGTTATGAATTAACGCGCTTCCCTCGGTTAAATAATGGTTATTCGGGTTACTTTTATTGTAATTTATTGTCGAAGTTATTTACTTTTACAGGCGTAGGCTTGAAGGGGCAATTATTCAGTTATTTCTCGCTGTGAAAATGATACTTATTTATGTACGCTTAAACACTAAGGATTTATTATTATTTTGACAAACATAAATCTGTATAAGTATGCAATGAAACGAAATAGGGCTAATATTTATTCATTGAAATAGTAAGGCTAATTCGGTACAAACACTTGTGAATTACTCTAATGCTCGTAGAAGCCTACATTAAAAAGCCGGCAATAAACTCAACAATTACTCTAATCAAAACAAGTTTTTGACAATTTATTTTACATAATGTTAGTCCTGCTAGAGATTATGTGAATATTATATCAGCTATGTGGTTAGCTAATAAGCTCAGCTTAGCTGTAATAAATATACTTCGCGTGTCAAAAAACAGCAAAAATGTCTGCTTTGTACGCCGCCATTTACTCCGCGATCGACGTTTATTGCCTTCTGATGTCAAAAAATAATTGTCACGGTTGGTCTTAATACAAATTGATGTACATACGTTATCTAGTTAGATTATAATTATAGGTGGAATCCATAGAAGTTTTGTATATTTCGTTAGGAATGTTCTTGTTTGAGATTGAGAACCTTAATTCGTTCTGACTGCGATACGCACCTCTCCAGTGGTGTTAAGATTTGAGTTCAAACGTATAAGATACTTTGTTCATTACTCAAGGGAATTGCTGTAATTATTACGCGTCTACTTTGCACGTGGGAACTTTTGTCAGTTGATTCGAGATGACGTCACATAGTATGAAGCATTTAATTTATACTTAGTGCTAGGTTTTTGGTGTGTCTATTTATTATATTTTAATGCATATCTATTTAAAATTAACAGTTTTTTTTCTGTGATCATGATATAAACTTGGAACCCATTCTCATTATGTATATTAGTGGAAATAAGAGATCAAAAAGGATATTTTCTATAATAGATAGAAAGCAAACTAAGAAATGGATTCGACAAAGTTAGTGACTCTGTCTTTCAAGTTGCTTGTCATAAACAGCTTTTTGCACTATAAGTAAAAAGGTATTTATTGTTTATCAGCTACCTATGTAGTAACATGTACAAGCTTAGTTTAGTTTGAAATCAGATTGTCCGCGTCCTAAATATTATCCTATAGGTACCTACCTATTCTATATAGATCTATTACATCTTTTTACTCATAACAACGAAGCCTACAGTCATTTGTATGCCATACATTCCACGTACAGTTGGCAACAATCCCGCAAGTCACGCTCAAACTTGCATACGAAAAAAAAACACTTAGCCCCCAAGCGTTGGTAATAAATGAAAAAAAAGTTAGTTAGAGGCAAAGACAAAAAGGAACGGCCACGCCTAATGGGCCCAAGTTTGGGAAACACTTTGGCTAAACATTCACTAATGGAAATGGAAGGGAGCCAGCCCCAAGTGCTGGTAGTGGAATCAGATTTTTTTTTAACATAAAGTGTTTGTTGCCAAATTGTTGAACGAATGTTTTACTGTGCGGATTGTGCGCTGATGCTTTAATTATCACTCTCACTAAAGTTTATATGAGTTATGGTTATGATATTCTCTGATTGAACCTATTCATTATTCGCTAGATTCCTACTAATATTGCAAACGCGAAAGTAGGTCTGTCTGTTACGCGTAGACGTTTGTCTAAAGTAATGGACCGATTTAACTTTAGCTTTGGTTAATAAATAGCAGTGTTTTATACTAGCTGCCGCCTCGTGGTTTCACCCGCGTTTCCGGAGACCTTCAAAATTCCCGGGATAAATTGTAGTGGTCTATGTCCTTTCCCTAACACTAGTCTCTATACACAATTTCCTAAAAATCGGTTTTATGGTTTAGGCTTGAAAGCGTAACAGACAGACTGAGTTACTTTCGTATATATCAAATAGTTGATTTTAACTTCGTACATAGCTTAGTGCCTGCGTCACTGCACTCGTACACCTGTGTTGATTTTTTCTTTAAAAAAATATTTATTACTGAAATAAAAATAAATATTTATTATCAAAAAAAAACCTTTTGATCCATTTCCAGGGGACACATTTTTATATATTTTTTTCAATTCTGCTACCAAAAATGTTTTCAACGTTTTTCATGAAAATTCGTATATCGTGTGCGTACGCTACAGTTATACACATAACAGTGGGTTAAGTCAAAAAGCAACTCTATATTGTAAGCTTCAGGTCTGATTTTCGGCTGACGCTTACATAGTGAGCCTGAGGGCTATAGACCCTCGATTTATCCGCTCATCTTATTCGTATCTGTTTTGTTTTATTATCATTATTCTGACTTTAATGTACGAGTATTTATCATGTCATATTTATGTGATATTTGACCTTACATATATTGTAGACATGAAAGTGAGTCTGTCCATTTGTCCTTCCTTATATTGGATGTTAATATTGATGTGATTTTTGGTAAGATAAGTAAACATCCTGGGATATTTTTTACACACGGCCAATCAGATTCCGAAAAGAAATAAAGTAGAGCTAGTGCAGTGCTATGATAAGCAGATAGCTGAAATACCTACTACATGATAATATACTACTTATAAATATATATTAATATACTATATACCTATTATTTTACATTCGGATACATTACAAATAGACTTTAAGCACACAGATGTTTGTCCTACGTGAGATTCAAATTCACGACTGGCGAAAATCACAATGTATAGGAGCCTCGAGAAGTATCTACCTACTACCATTTTTTGAAATTAACTATTTCCCGCTAAAACCGCGAGAAAAATTAACATCATTGAAGTTTTATAATATCGTTTCTGCAAAGCTAAGCTGTAAATTTATTAAACTCAAACAAACAATGCAAGAATACATCAAGAATAAATATAAAAGTTTTCATAATACAAAAGGGTGACACGATTTGATTTAAGTTCCGCGGATTATTGTTCACAGAATTTATTATACGTTACTTAATAATGTAAGTGAAAAAAAGGAACTTGAGTAATAACTCAAGAGCCCGCCGCGGTGGGTACAGGTGTTTTTAACTGCCCTCTCACTGATTTACTCGAGAACTTGTTAACTCTTAAATTCGCCAGTAGCTTTATTAGCTGCGAACAACGTTTTTTGAGTTATTTTGACCGGGTCTTAAAAGTTTTGTCGATGAATTTAGTGTAGAAGTTTTAATATAGGTAATATTTTTTTATTGAACTACATATTATATAATTTGCATTTATGTATAAAAATGGCTCTGAAAAATGTTTTGAGAATTATGCACAGACAATTCTTTATCAAACAAAATCACAGTCACAAAAATGATATAAAAATTTATGTATTCTTGATTTAATATAAAAAAAATACAACAATTAAAATAGCTATCTTGTGACCACATTATTTTTGTATCCCAGGAAAATTCTGCATTAGAAAGCTGGCCGCTTCCCCCTGGGTGTATGACAGACTCTCAACCGCTCGCCCCGCCGAGCTATCTGGTTACCATAGTAACTCTGCCAAGTTTGGAATTAGACTGTGTTTAAAAACGTTCAAAAACATAAATTTATATTAAACATAACAGCCATCATTCTTAAAACTGGCATACAAATGATGAGGTCGTATTCTCGAGCGAGAATTCCCCATTATTAACAATGCAGATTTGCTTTGGGGCTTCCTAATGTGTACGTTTGTAAAACTGGGCTCTCAACCCCAGCGGTTAATTCGTCGACTCGGGTGAAAGTCACGCCTTCGTTGGAATAACATTTGATTTTAATTAACTCAACGTTACAACTTATTTTAATATCGCCATGAAATTTTCATCAAGTTTTATTTGTTGGGTTGAGTTGTTTGTGTTCTTATTGTAATGCCATTGATGGATTCGCTTCAAACAATATTGGGTTTAAATAAAGTAAAATGAATAGACTACCTATAATATATTCAATCAAATCGAAAACTATAGTTATAAGAATATTTTAAAATCATTTATTCGGTTTATATGAAAGCCATTGCTAGATACTCGTACTAATGGGTCAGAAGACAGCATTCGCTAGAAACTGAACTTGATTGCATTTTTAGATCTGAGAAATATTTTAAGTCATCATCTATATAGTCTAACTAGATAGTCAAAGTTTATATAAATTCTCCGGAACCGCGGGACAGTGACTCGTCTACACAAATATTATAAAGAGGAAAGACATTTTTGTTTGTTTTTTTTTTGTAACCAACATTCTCCGCAACTACTAGAATGATCAGAATAATTGTTTGACTAATATAAAGCTACATTATCACGGAGTAACATAGGCTATATTTTATCCCCGTATTCTTACAGTAACTTGTACTAGGCGGGAGAAACAACAAACAGTTATAAATACAAATGGACTAGATTTGAGAATGAAGAAAAACCGAGTAAACATAAAACAGTGGTTGTTGATAGCACAAACTCACCTAACTATATACTAGATGTTGAATATACAAAATCATTAGTTGTATTATATTGAATTTATAAGCAAATGTGTTTACCTAATTTGTTTTATTGAACTTTCTGTCACTCATATTTCAGACCGTTCTATACCAACAATATACCGTATTTTTACGCTTTATAGCTGCATTTTTATCCTCTCCTACACTAGACATAATACCTACATTAGTATGACTAAAAACTTCCCATCAAAATATTACTTCCAACAAAAAAGTACCGCAAATTAACATAATCATTCGAATGACGTTCGTAGCTCAGCTGATGTATGCTCATTACCGCCGCAGACGCACAATACAATTATTTTACTTCAGAACATTCTGTTAGTATTTGTCTACCGCAGTCAACAACGTTGGGGGACGGGGATTCCCTCCGACTGCTGTTGGTACAGACGGCAATATAACTTTAGAATACGAGAAAATTTAATTTTTTAAGCAACAAAAAAATATCTTGGACATATCTATAGAGTACGACAATCTGAATCCAAATTAATATAACCTTGAATTACAATGACAATCTGATATACCTACCAAATATTACTTTAAAATAAGGACGTTTGTATTCGTATGTAGGTATTGAATAGGCTCCAAAACTACTGGTTTAAATTCAAAAATCATTAAGTGTTAGTTAGCCCATTAAAAAAAAGCCTTTATGCTATGCAACACGCTACGACCGATAAGAACGGAGCATCACTGAAACATACCTACTGCAAAAAAATTGGTTGTCTGTAAAGTCGGTTTACTGACGATAGTTAAACGTACAACGTCTTGCATCGCTCACTCAAGTAGGAGAGAGACAGATGTCGAACGCTGTCGAACGCAAAGGCCGATTGTGCTTCTTTGTCGCTCGTTCCGCGCTCTCGCTTGCACTTCAAGTCTTACATGGAACGCCTCAGAGCGAGGTAACGCCGCATGAGTCATGGAACGCCTCAGAGCGAGGTAACGCCGCATGAGTCATGTTTTTTCGTGCGTGCAGCCGCCTCTATCGAATTATAAGACGTTGTCACGTCAAAACGGGTAAGATATCAGCAGATAAAGTTGTGTAGATCTAGTATATAAAGTTAAATGATTCATGTAGCCACCTGTGTTGGTGACTGTACGTTGTTTGCATTTAATATGCGGGGACTTGGTCTGAGAGTGGACGATGTTGATTAAATGAGATTGGTAAATCAATTCCAGGAGATAGAGTCGCTACCTTCACAATATTAGCTTCCTGTACCTGGTATAGTCAATTTTGTGAGTATAATAAGCCTTTCCATATTTTAATTTACAATCAAGTTATTAAATTAGGTAAAATAAAAATAATAATAAAAAAAATAAGAAATAAAATCTTGAAAAAATATTTTTAGATTTACAATATCTACAATATTTGTCTCGACTGGGATTCGAACCAACACCCATCAATCCGTAATGTCGTTCAAGATTGATAATCACTGTTCGAATACGATACCGTATTCAATATACAAAAAACAAAAGTGTAACAAACAAAAACAAAAAAGCAACATGTCCAAAAATGAATCGGAGCAATCGGTTAAACAACGAACGTAAACAAAACAATATTCCTGGATAACAGAACTGGGTGTAAACACGAAATTTGTTTACCCTAAAATATGACCTATCAGCCATTGTTATGGTGAAGGCAGTCAATTAAATACATCTATACTAATATATAAAGCTAAAGATATTATTTGTTAGATAGTCCGTAGTCTAACTACTGGTCCGATTTGAAAATTCTTTCAGTTTTAGATGGGATACCATGGATTATTAATCGAGGAAGGCTACAGGCTACATATCATCACGCTACAACGAATATGAGCGGAGCATCATTTAAAAATATTGCAAAAACGGGCAAGTGACGCTAACAATTTATCACACAAACCATTTACGTTGAAAATGTTTAATATTCACTATCTTCAAAAAAATCTAGCATATTTAGTAAATATGTCTATGTCTACGTTAATAATTAGAATAAAGTTGAGAATTCCATGTAACTTAATACCCTTATATTACTTGTTTGTTCATATTTTTTCAGCTTAAAACCACGAAAGTCTGGCCTTGTTCCAATGACAATTAATTAGGTGTAATATAAAATAATTTATTCATCCGTCCGGTTTATGCAAAGCAATTATTTTTTTACTGCATCTGGCACACATCCCTGTATATTCCCATATCTTGCATCAAATCCGTTGTAACTCGAAACAATGGTTGAAATCCCCAAAAAATACGCGCTATTACACGAGAAAGAAACAAAAAATAAGCCCAAATTCCTATTCGGCGGAACCCTTGAACCGTCTAATTCAACAGATTCCGATGCAGTGACAAATGTTAGGTTTTTCTCCACTTCGAATCTGGGTGAGACAAAAAGGAGGTCGCGAAACGAGCGGTCGCTTGGGCGGAGCGATTTCCAACATCATGTTTTAGCTACATTAAATACCTATAGTATGAATATCATGGCAAGTATTTTAATTCTTATTAATTTTAATGGATGAGAAATTAACCAGATGCAGCTTTATACTATGTTTACATAATTTACACCGAATTGACAAGAAGTAGAAGGCAAATTCAATACTTATTTAAAAGTAAAATCACATCTTAGCTTTAACGTCAAAAATATATTATTATTCTATCAAATATACATAGTATGACGATGATAATGATTATTATTAAACTCACAATGTACCTAATAGTAACACTTAAAATTGCTGTCAAATAAAAAATAGAACACATAAAAACGTTTCCTTCCACCGCTTGTAGCGATCTCCAGTCCCCTAGCCCAGTACGTAAGGCCTCACAAAAACCGATCCTAGGCGGAAATTCAAATTGAATGACAATAAGATTGACGGGCAGCATCGCGATAGCGGACCCGTTTCATTTCGCCAAGGTTTTATATACAGCTTAAGATACGTATTACGTTTTGGGTGACACTGGGAGACGATACGATGTTACGTTTTGATACGCGAGTGGTAATATGATACGCAAAGATGCGTATTTGGATGTGAATCAGCTGTGATGTTTTTAGTAGGCCTAAATGGAATTTGAAATGTAAACTACAATATATATTACTATAACATATATTATGTAGTGTAAGGAATAAATGAATTCTTATTCTTTATAATATTCATGTTACGGGTAAGGGTCTGACTTTCAAGCCGTCAGTCGTGTTCTGGCTTCGAATCTCGCCCAGTACAGAACATTTCTGTGCATGAGTCTGGGTATAACTTAATCTTTTCAGAATATTCGTGTTGTTACTTAAACTATTTATTAGTAGTACCTACCATTACTATTTGTTCATACAATAGCTTATAACTTAGTAACTTATCCTAAATAGATTCCCACAATTTTTTCATCATTAAATACCTCAAAGTAGAAAATACTTATCACCAAAAAAACCCAATCCAAATATTTTTAATGAAACATGCAACATAGTAAACTGTGAAGTCACAACGCTATTACGAAAGTTTTTCAACTAGAACGGGACGGGGGTCGGTTGGGGGTCGGTTGGGGGCCGGTCGGGCCGGCGGGGTCCACGGGCATGTTTACGAGTCTGTTTAATTCATGTACCCCAGACGGTGGATAAAACTACGTAGCACTTTGGAAAATGTCCAAGATATCCACAGATTATAAACGTTGTTTAACTTGGTTATCATATAACCAGCCCGGCTTTGTGACCCTGACTTTTAAGCTGCCGAATGTGAGTTCGAGTCCCACCCAAGACAAATTTTCTATGTGTTCTCGTATTTCAGATAAATTACCTCAGTGCCAAATACAATTTCTGGCATGCTTGAATAACGGACATCTAAACGATTGCATTTATAATATTACTAAGATATTATACTTATATAGTAAACAAAGTAAGACGCAATAATTAACCCCATTGATCAAAACATATATTCCAAGAACTAAGGACGAAAAGTTGCCCAACTAACGTAATTATAAATTTATTGAGTTGTTTAAAACAAGCAAATTAGAGAGAGTCGGGGCCCGCACTAATTAGTAAAGTAAACGAATGAGGAACGTGCAGTGTGAATAAAAAATTAATTGAATTAAAACTTCTCTGGGGAGAAGTAAGTGCCTACTTCAGGATGGATGAGCATAGGCGGGACCCGGTCGTGTATAAGGAAAGAGAATTAAAAATGTGTGGAAAAAATCTTTACGACTAGATCTTCAAAGGGATTTAAATGACACCAAAAATATTTAAAACTTGGTTTCCCTCGTTAAAAGAAACAAATATTATGCCTTGAACAACCAATCAAACCTAATTGAAGGAAAACCTTTAAAATATAATATGGGTGGTATAAAGTGACGTTTATGGAAGTTAATTTTAATGGGTAAACAGATTTAAGATTCATCGTCGACAACCAAATTCTTGTAAATACAATATAGGTAATATTGTATTGAATTTGGAAGCAATAGCTTAATAAGCTTTATGAATTACCATTCGAAGACAACTGAATCTCACATTAACGTTAAGCCAAGCCAAACGCCAGGATTCCAACGGTTCAAATTATTCGATTGATCGATTTAATTTTCACTCGAGCCCTTAAGCCGAATAATTTTGTCGAAACGCCCGTTTTTACTGGATTAGGCTTGGGAAAGAGTCGCCATCCATTTGTATCCAATTTAAAATCAAATTAGAAGTAAATACACTCTATATTCTTTCGAATGGTGTGAGAGTCTCAGGGCGTTGCTTAAAAACGCGGGGTGCGGCGGAGAGAGTCCCCATTTTCCAATCCTAGCGAGGACTTTTACCCCAAATCGAATTCCGGTCCCCATTTGGAACGGCCTTAATTTAACGGACGAATTTGTCTAATTCCAATTCTTATGCTGTGACAAATGTAGTGATTTTTATTCAGACGACGTTTTTTTTTCACCAAGTTTGAAAGTTACGGAGTTTTATGTCGCACTCAGTCAGGAGACTTTTTTGTATACTTAAATTTATTCTGGAACTGTATTTTATTAAAATAACAAATCGCCAAATTGATTTTATATAAACTCGAGAAATATATATTTTATATACCTACTTACCAAGACAAAATGTACCAAAAATTTATACTATAAAATGATTATTCTTTTTATTGACTGAGTGTTACACGCTCTATATAAAACATACCTATATATGAGATGCCATTTACTTTCCGTATCACATACTGTTCCGCTAATCAAATAGCATAAATCAGATCACAAATAAACCTCAACCTCACGTCATGTGAAAGCATTCCGATATCAAATCAAGAAACGAGATGCGCATATTACATACAGATGGTACTGAAGCGAGAGATACCTATATATTGCTGTCTTTCTTTGTCTCAAAAAGAAATAAACCTATTATTATAAATGCAAAATCACACCAAAACGGCTGAAAGGATGAATTTTGGCACCTAATTAGGATATATTCTGGAAAGAACATAGGTAATGCTACTCTTTATTTGGGGAAAATACAAGATCCCTGAGAACGGGAGTGAAACCGGGAAGCGAAAGTTTATGAGGACCAAAATTTGTTTGTTACTCTTTCACGAAATAGGGGATTTAGACAAAACTTGGGGTATTAATATAGATACCTAAAGATAATATTTCGAAGTAGTACATACTCTTATATCCCGGAAAAATTAAGAAACAGCCGTGAGCAAAACAGTAGTATTACTTTTAATAGTAAGTAAAAAAATATATTGCGAAAACTGTACTCGGTAAAAGTCGAATTTGTCACTCGGGAGTGACAGACAGTGACTGCCGCCGTCACTCGCTCTCATCAAACTAGATTAGATAGCGTGACAAATGTTAGGTAACCGCTTTTATTTGAATTTGTTATTAATAAATAAATATCATGTGCCAATTTTTCAGATACAGCCAATCTGATTCTAAATTGAACAGATCTTGTTTCATAGTAACCAGAGAGACGATATTTAAACTATTATTATAGAGCTGAAGAGTTAGTTTATTTGCTGGAAAGCGCTACTCTCAGAAACTACTGGTCCGATTTATTGAGGAAGGCTATATATCAACACGCTACGACTAATAAGAGCCTATAATGACGAATGTTTGAAAATGTATATAAGGTGATAGTTAATACTTGTATAGATTTCGTCCCTTATTAATAACATCGGCTTTGAAATGTCCGGCGAGGTAAAAATCCAGTTGACTACTAGTACTACATATACCTACGACCATCTTGAAAGTTAGTATAACTAACCACAAAGAGAACCGCCCGGCAACATTACATTCTTTACGACCAGAAAAAAAACTTGTCTTATTTATTAATTCTTTATTGTACACCACAAGTTACATAAAAATATGCAAAACATAATAATAATAAGTATTTAAGTGCATAGTACAATAGGCGGTCTAATCGCTAAGAGCGATCTCTTCCAGACAACCTTACCAAAATAAGACGGCAAAATATGATATCATTGAAACTCTATGATCAATATTGCAAGATCACGCGTTCGCAATTTCCCTTCATTACACGCCATTTCCTTTGAAATGTGTACACGAACAGTATAATCGGCCCCACCAGTAATGAGTACGTCTGAGGCCGTATATTATTCTTATGCTGACAGCAATCATTGTTTCTGCTGAATCAGAAAGGGGTGGAAGCGAATCGGTTTGTAACGACGAATGTTCCTTGTAAAGGGGGATTTTTTTAATATATTTTACAGATTTTATGAACAGAAGTGCTCCTACGTGAATACAGTTACAGGCTTCTTATGTGAATGTGAAGACTTTGGTATTTGTATAAAAATATTTTTATATTTTTATTACCAAAGATTTGTGCTACAAACCTTCTTCTACAGCACTGTAGAAGAAGGTTTGTAGCACATTATGTCTTCAAAATGCTGTCGGTTATCTCAAAACTACTTAGTAGTTAGTTTAATACAATTTGAAACTATTAGAAAAATAGGACCATTACTCAGTTTTAATTTACTCAGCCCATTGTCAAAAAAACTGACAGAATAAACATCTCAAAAAATTATAATCACACGTCAAAAACACAAATGGATCACACATACACAGAACATAATAAACAACGCACAATTGCATCCAATACCGATAAATGGAAATGCCCCGTCAGTCAATACATTTTAAAGTCAAAAAGTAAATAGCCGGGCGTATGAATATTACAACAATCGTCATGCAATATCCGGTTTGAACCGGTGCAAACTGGCTGCGGATGCGTATTGGCAAATTTGCACAGGGCGCTCATTTTGGTAAACGACATCGAAATACCGATGCAAATGACCCGATGCCCGGTTCATTATCGTCAACATTGGAAATTAATTCTCAGAGGGATGCGTCGAATGTTAGTTAAACTGTTTTACATCGGCCGCGTCCGGGTTTGTTGGGTTTGATTGCGTATGTCAGATGTTGCCGTTTATTGATGCGGACGCGTTCCCACTGTGATGCGATTGGGTTTTTATTGACACTTCTACTGTTTTTTTTTTCAATGAACTTTGCCAATGGTTTCGAGAGGAATGAAAGAGTGAGAACCGCTTCCATTGTCATCACTTAACTATCTGTTATATAACTTATTTGACTTTAATTCAAAAGTTTTTTTTGAAAATATTAAAAGTAAGTTTTATATAAGTATTCTAAGAATATTTGGAGACCAAACATAAATAAATCGGCCCAACCGTTCTTGAGCTGTCTTTAGTAACATTTACAATTGATTTAGGAGGGATGGGTGTATGTTTGTTATTGAAATACGCCAGAACGGAAAATTTGGCGGTGAATTTGAATATACTCTGGCATAGTCCATAAGCCTTTTTTCCGGTAAAATTGAAGATCTCGGGAACGCAGGTCAAACCACGAGGTAGAAGCTAGTCTGTCATATTATTGCCTTTTTCTCATTATTTTGAAAGTGTAAGAATGACCTAGAATGGGTAGAAATAACCTACTTACATGAAAGTACAATAAATGACAAATGATAAAGAACAAATAACCGTAACACAATGGACACCTGCCTGTATTCCAATATGTAAATGCTTGATATAACTGACTCGTACTGTGTCCAACTGTGTCGCACCATCTATACGTTTACGGACACTTTATAGCACACAGATTGTGTACCTGGAGTTTGGAATATTCAAATTGTATATGAGCCTAGTATTTGGCTAAAGACGTCTTAAGCGTAAAGTTTTTAGGCCCATATTATCTGAGTTAAAAAAGGCACGTAACGATTCACACCACTGGCTTTCGGTGAAGGAAAACATAGTGAGGAAAACTACATAATAAGTCAATAATAAGATAAATTCCCCAATAAACATACCCAAGTAACTTATCATAAAGAAAAACTAAGCTAAGTTTATACCAAACAAAATGTAGCACTTAATTGAGCTTTTGAAATATGCAAACTAAGTTATCGTAGACATTAACTTAGTGCGTACTTTTGCAACATAAAGCCCCTCAGATCCGTAAATAAAATGCAAGCTTTATTAATTACTCAAAGTGCATTGGACGAGCTGAGCCTTCGTGAAAAAGTAAATTTTGTCTCAATTTATTGTTGGATGCATATACGGGGAGTATGAAACGCTTCCATTCCACAATTATGCTTTATTCTACGTAATTGTTTGTGAATTATATTCGTTATGAAGCTTGTTTGATAAAATACTGAAAGGTTTAATTCGAGCTTATTTTGTTTTTAAGTTGAGCTTCAGAATATACTTAATACTTCCATATATGTAGGTAAGTACAATATCAAATAGTATATTACATTTTGGTTTCTTTAAGTACATTATCATTTTAAACATAATTTAACTCGTAATCCTTAATGTGCATCAAATATTTTAAACAAGGTACCTACATACTAATCATCTCATTTGTAGGTACTACAGATCAATAAAACCAAAGTAATGTTCCTAAATGAATAGGGCAGCTAAAACGTACCTAACTACATACGTAAATAAATATATAACACTGTAGATAAATTTTCCAAAATACCTTAATAATTTTTGGTATTTATTAATTAAATGAAAACGCGAACATTTTCCCAATTACCATTACTCTAATTAAATACCGGTACTAATAAATAATAATATTCTCATAAATATTCATTAGTGAACTCATTCACTTCTAAATACGATACTTGAGGGTGTATCCATAAATAGATATTCACAATATTATATCAATCTTTAATTAATTATTTAATTCTGTGTGTTTTGTTTAGTCTCATCAGTCGGAACCTATTAAACAGTTAAACTTAGTGCAAGTGCTAATATTATAGAACACATGAACAAAGTGACTTCCCCTTAATAGAGACAATAAGAAAAGTGTTGATGGACACATTCTTAGTTTTTATAGTGAAATAGAAGATTAAGCCAAATTTAAATTACTCATTAGCCTAATACTAAAGCTAGATTGTAATATTAGCTGGAATCATTACTCGTGGTCCCAGAATAAGGAAAAAAAAAGTCGGAACCTATAAAACCTATAAAAGAGTCATCTAGTATACTACTTTTGAAATAATGTAAATTATATGAAACATGCCTCTTCATATTTTGTAAAGTATTCCTATATTTTATTTTTACTAAATGACACCTCAAGATATTTCAATAAAACCATAATAATTTAGGATTTTTTTTCTGGATGGTACTAAAAGAGAAAAATAAAAAATTAAAAAGTTCAGCCTGCGATCACAGAAGAATTGAATTGAACGCATCCAAAATCGTGAAAAGCTTGTAAAATAAATAATCCCCAGTGGAAATTCCGAAAAATTCAAGCTAGTTTTGGCGCTCTGTTCAATTTTCTACGTCAATCAAGTTCGGTGCAAAATAAATCGCGAAAACTAACCAAAGTCATTCGGGGCCTTTTCAACGGCGATATAAATTGAGTAATTTTTATTCTGGCAATACAAACAGTCGGGTATTATTGCTGTTTTATATGAATAACGCGGCGTAAACGCGTCCGGGGGCTGTTAGGTTATTGCTTCCGTTTACGAGTCGGCACAACGGCAACGAAAATTTATTCGCAACTGTACAAAAATGTGTAAAAGTGCCTGCGTTTATTGTTAATATGCCTCATATATTTCTTGTAACTATTGTCTGCGTTATATATAGCTCGGCGGCGGGCGATTGTTTCTCTTTTTTTAATTTTTCGCCGGAACGCGCCGCGGCTGCACGTTTTTACGGGTCGCAATGCTCGCCAATTTTTTATTTTATTTCGTACGGGTTAAAGTTGCATTTTGGTATTTTTGGCTTTACGCCTCCAGTTGGTACTGAAAATTGGTATGTTATGGTTGTCACGACGGCGAAATTTGGGGTGGCCGAGTTTATTGCCTTATGGAAATTGAATTAATTTCTCAATGCTCCGAAAATCGACACATATAGAGCTTTATTTAAATTAAATTAATATATCCAGGGACATTTATTACGCGCGGCCAATCTGATTTCAAACTAAGCGAAACTTGATGCTGAGGTAATCATACAGTTTATTTACTATATATTTATATACTTCCGCTGTATACTAAATAGGTATTCATACCAACAAAATAAAAAAAAAACCTATGCAACTGTGCGTGCTCTTAAATATTTGACAAAGTTTTTATCAAACTAATATCAACATCAGAAAATAATCAATAGCCAATTAAAAGCCTTACAAATAAAACGAATCTCTCTTTACCTTTCGTACAAGAATCAATTTGAATGATGAAGTAATTCCCAAGGCTTGCCTGGGGAGGAGGAAAGTGTACCCAGAGCGGTTAAAAAAAGAAATATCTTTATTAAAAAGCTTTGTTTTGTAATTAGGGGGGCGTCGTGCCCGAATCATTAGCGTAATAGCGTTAATGGGCAACGGTCTAGTGATGGGACGACGTGATATCGATTTGTTTACCGACAATAAGATGAGATTGCCATTAGTGAAGAGAGTAAATGAGCTGTCGATGTGCTTACACTAAATTATAAAGGCGAAAGTTTGTGAGTGTGTTTGTTTATTACTTATTTACGTCTAAACGGCTGGAGCGATTTTTATAAAATGTTGGCCCTGGGAACGCGGGGTATCTTCAGAAGCTAGAAGTCTAAAAGTCTATTGAATATATAAAAGGTTAAATAGATTATAGAGTAATATAGAGTATTATAGTTATATTATAGAGTTTTTATAATAAAAATAATTGTTCTAAAAACAATGTTATTCCAACTGTTTTAAATGGTACGTTGAAGTAAAAATAATGTTAAAATTTAATTTCAACCGAAAACCGGTTAAAACAAGCTCATTCACTCGTTAAAAGCTTAAAGTTTTGAAAGATTCAAATAGACTGAATTATTAACGCTTTGATTGACTTCGCTGCAGCTTTAAATTGTAAGTTTTTTTACGATAATAAAATATCGATATCGATAAAACAGTTATCGCACCTGTGGGATAAGCCAACGTATCTCACTTAACGAAAAAAGTGCTAAGGCGTTTTTGTAATTTTTTCCCGTCGCACAAAGAAAGGCAACGCGATAATTCCTCGTAATTAATATTTAATTATTGTTTTTGTATTTGAACATTTTATCGTTAATTTTACGCTAATTAATTCATTACTTTACACATTTTTCTACTTACTTTCGTCTCGTTGAACTTTAACAATGTAATTTAGGTACATTGTTGCTAAATGATATTATAGATGTAGCTTCCGTCCCGCGGATTCACCCGCGTTTTCGGGGGACATTCGACTATCCCGTGATAAAAGGTTACTTATGTACTTTCTCAAGCTCTAGTATAGTAGAGCTGATATATATGACTACTAGTGGCTCCCCGCGGTTTCACCCGCGTACCCGGGAGGTCTTCCATTTTCCCGGGATAAAAAGTAGCCTATATGTTAATCCAGGTTATAAGCTATCTTTATTCCAAATTTCATTCAAATCCATTCAGTAGTTTTTACGTGAAAGAGTAACAAACATCCATACATCCATACATCCATACTTACAAACTTTCGCCTTTATAATATTAGTAGGATATGAACTGAGCTATTGGTACATATCTAAGACATCAATCATATATCTATCATATATTAGACAGCCCGGTTGGCTTTGTGGTTAGTGACCCTGACTTTCAAGCCGCTGGTCGTGGGTTCGAATCCCACCCAGGACAAACATTTGTATGCATGAATATGTCTGTTTGTTCTGTGTCTGGATGTAAATATCTATAATATGTATGTAAGTATTATATGTAGTATATCAATCAGCTATCTGGTTACCATAACACAAGCTTCATTCGAAGCTTAGTTTGAAATCTGATTGGCCGTGTGTGAAAAATGTCCCAGGATATTTATTTATTATTTATATTTATTTATATCTCGACCAACGTTCATCATAATCGATTGAGAAGTTTAGGCGTGTTAGCGTAACAAACAGACAGACACAGACGGTGAGACCGATAGACAGTCACTTTCGCATTTATAATAATATAGTGGCTCCCCGCGGTTTCACCCGCGTACCCGGAAGGTCTTCCATTTTCCCGGGATAAAAAGTAGCCTATATGTTAATCCAGGTTATAAGCTATCTTTATTCCAAATTTCATTCAAATCCATTCAGTAGTTTTTACGTGAAAGAGTAACAAACATCCATACATTCATACATCCATACTTACAAACTTTCGCCTTTATAATATTAGTAGGATATAGTAAGGATAATGTAAGTTATGTCTAATGTCTCTATAGACATGGAATTACTTAATGTAAAACTTTTATCAAAATTTATTAAAATAGTGAGAAAAATTAAGAGGTAAAATAATGGTAATAATTTTAAGAGATTTCGTTGAAAAATATTCCAGTTTTACGAAACTAATGATTCTAGGATATTAGAAAAAGCTGTCTGAAAAATTAATAGGTTTTATTAGATTAAGGTACCTAATGTAGTATTAATTATTCAGGGAGATTTAATGTTTATATAAATTTAAAAATTATTATTATTATTATATTAATAGTACCTACCTATTTGTTAAACTAATAGGTACACAATGACAAATCTGTGGAATTACATATTCATTATAGATGAATATTTTTGTATAAGCAGATTATAAAATAAGGCTAACTAATTATATCATAAGACAAAAGCTTTTCAAACATAAAAATGAAAAGAAAAACATTTTGGTTGGCCGGTTGTGACAATGACTTTTATGCTACCATGATTTATTATTTTACAAATTAGCTCTCTGGTTAACATAATATACCATATATGTAAAGTTCTACGTAGTTTGGAATCTGATGTGTAAAAAACACATCCCTAGGTAGGTATATACTATAGAGCCTTTTTCAGTCGGGTGCCACCTAGTTCAATATTAAATCAGGCCTAATTGATTTTACATATCTTAATACAAGATTACTAAAATTTTTTTTATGTTTGCGGATGATGGTAAGCGGTTACCGCAGCCTATGGACGCTTGCAACACTAGGGGCGTTACTCACTCAACATTTATAATCGTTTCATGCGATAAGCTCGCAGTTTACGAACTATTGCAAACTATTAAACAATTTAATTAGTATCTAACACTAAACACAAAGTTACGTCCATGTCGACGCGTGCTGCAATCAACAAACAACTTTAAATCTATATAACATAGAGTTCGATGTAGGTAATACAAAACCGTTTGATTAACTTTCAACTATGCTGGGCGACGAGGGAATCGATTGGTTGTACGTGTGATGTATTAAAGTAGTTCCATTTTGAAATCATAGACCAAGACGTAAATAATAAAATCAGTATAAAACGAAGCCACTCGTGGAAACTTAATTAAATAATAAATTAATCTATATATACAAAAGAAAGTCGTGTTAGTTACACTATTTATAACTCAAGAACGGCTAAACCGATTTGGCTAAAAATTGGTAGAGTTTAGGATCCTTTTTATTCCGGGAAAATTTAAGATCCCTGGGAAACGCGGGTGAAGCCACGTCGAGCTACTAGTGTATTTATAAATTTTAGCCTTCAAATATAACAAAAAATGAAAATGTTTGTAAGAATGTTTAGTTTACGCAATAAAGGTAAAAGACTTAAAAAATTGGCACACATATAGAAACTTGATTATAACACCTATTGGTAATCCTTGAAATTGTCGACTATTAGCAGCTGTTTTAAAAATATCGTAATAAGTCTTGGAGCATCGGACATCTCACGTGATAACGAAGTGAATGAAAGAGACAAAAAATCCGATTACAATTAGATCTCACAGATAACAATAGTTGAACGTTATCATAAAATTAGGTAGCAATTATGTTATGATATCAAATGGCAATAGAAGGGTAATATTAATCCTATTAATCATGCTATTATTATTATACTTGAGCTCATGTTATTAAATGCCTCCAACCAATAATTCTGTTATTATAATAAACGGCAAATATTGTAAGGATGTATGTTAAATACTCCTTCACTATATAACGGGAAAGGGAGGGACCAAAACTCCTATTAATATAAAAAATGGGAGAGTTTAGATGTATGTGTGTTTGTAAATCAATCACGCCAAAATGGCTGAAGGATCTCGATAAAAAGTCGAGTGTAAGAAAATATTCTAGAATAGCATATAGGCTACTTTTTGTCTCTGGATAAATCGAAGACTAAAATACCTTAAACTTATTCATTATCCTTACAAATTTTCGAGGCGCAAAAACTCAAACTTACAATACTGTAATTAGGTACATCTTAAATTAACATTATTTTAATCTTTTAGCTTCCCTAGACAATCTGCATCGAAAGTAAGATTATAGTATTCCTCCTATAAGAGGTAAGACTAGGGTTGCCAATTTTTTTTTACAAGAAATAAAGTATATTCAGGTCTATGAAGAATATTAAACAGTATTTTAGAAAAATGAACAGTATTTTATTCATTTATTGTTTTAAATACATATTTTTTAGAACTTTTCTCACAACTTACTTATTTACAATCTTTTTTAAAAACTTCATACGCCTCATCACAATCATAACTGAAATTAAAATTTATGAGGAGCTCATTTTTTTATTAAATTAATAGATGCTCTATTTCTATCCTCCCGCCACTTAGCATTCATTACTGAAAAAACTCTCTTACCGGGCCTAGTCTTACCGTAAGACTAGGCCCCCGAATAAAGCAAGAAAGTGTTGTGTTTATTGTTTGTAGAAATACTAGAGACAGTTCAACGACTCTTTAACGGCACGATCATTTGTATTGGAAAATGGCCGGTACAGTTATTCAAATAGGGCATATATTTCCCTGCGTCTAGACGAAATAGATATTTTTGAAGTGTTCTTAGCGCTTAGCTTATTCGGAGTAAAAATAAATAGGTATGTATTTTATTGCGTTATCCATTTTATTAGTTGTCGTAGCAATATGACCATATACTCCATTATAAATAGTCATACTTATAAAGGCGAAAGTTTGTGAGTGTGTGTGGTTATTACGTCTTCACGTCTAAACGGTTGGAGCGATTTTAATAAAATTTTACATGGACTACTCATGAATTAACACATAGATTACTTTTATTCCGGGAAAATTGAAGGACCTGGGTGAAACCACGGGGCAGATGCTAGGCATTATTTATATTGCTTAGCTAATTCGTACTAATATTATAAATGTAAAGATAACTCTGTTCGTTGGTTATGCTTTCAAACTGAAACCACTAAAGCGATTTTTATGAAATTTGGTACAGTCCTAGAGTTTGGGAATTACCTTAGATTACCTTAGTAGATTACCTTTTATATTTATAAATGTTGCCAAAACTAGGAAGATGTGATGCAGACGAAGTTACGTGGGTCAGCTAATTTGTATATACACTTAAGGCATCAGGTGCGAGATATTTGGCTTGATAAATTTTTGATTAGAGTCACTCCGTAAAATTGATACTTGAACAGTGCCTTAATATCGTGAACTCTTTAAAAATAGATAATATAGTAAGCGACACTGTAATTTTATATTTGAACTTGAAGTTTTGTTTGCCTTTTATTCTCACTGAATGATTTACTGCTAGGTTCTTGATAAGGGCATGGACTGACAGCTAGAAAATACAATTACGAATCAACGTACATCTCTAAAAATATTTGTAGTAGGTACCTATATATTTAACTCAATAATGCGAAAAATAGCGAAAAAAGTATTTCTTAGCGCTTTTCAATTGAGCTTATTCGCTGTGAAATTTTATTCGACTACATTGACAGTTGGAAAAGTAATTTAGGTCTGTCTGTCGTTTCGCTTGAAATGTCTACGTTTTCCAACACCACACTTGTTTTACAATACATTCGAACAAAGACAATTCTATTTTTACGGCTACACCTTGAAAATAAAGCTAAATAAATAACTCTAGAACTACCTAAAGCGATTATCATCATAAGTACGTTCATCATAAAATATTCTGGAATATTTTCCACACAAGGCCAATCTGATTCGAAACTCAGCAGAAGGTGTAGCGGTGTAGTAAGCTATGTGTAGGTTTTTACATTCAGACACAAAACACACAGTTATGTTCAAATACACAAATGTTTGTACTAGGTGTAATTCAAACTCAAAAGTAACGGCTTCAAAGTAAGGTTCTATAACCACAAACTGTTATTATTATATGACACAAATTCCTTTACACACAGACTTCCGATCATTGGGATTCATATAACGTAGCAGAAAGTACGAGTGCAGCAGAAATTGTGTATAAGTCACGCGTCACACTTCACGTAGGCAGTAGGTATTTGTGCAATGCAATACACAGCAAATACTGACTCACTATACTCCACACTAAACATTACCTTTGCCTAGTGGGCCGGAATGTTCTGAGTCGACAAACAGTCTGTATGCAACACGGATTTAGCAGCTACAAATATTAGAGTGATTGCCTACATGTAGGCACTCGGCTATTGCCTTTACATGCGGTTTATATTCGATATGGGAATACAAAATCGATATTTTATTAGTTGCGTGCCGTTTCAAAAGCGCAGCTCTATCGGCTACGTTTTTAAAATGGCTGGAATCCCTGTTTACATGTTTACTGTTGCGTGAAATGAATGCTGTGATTTGTTTTCATTGTTTTTACGTGCTTTCATTAAAGCTCTGGGCTTGAATTAGCTTTTTGCTACCATTAATTGTGCGTCTAGACGTTTTGAAACCTTTTTTGATCCCCACGAGAAATCGCAGTGATTTTTTGCAAATAGTTTTTAAGATATGCCTAACGAAATGCGAGGGCGTGTCACGTGAAAAGTTCTCGCGGCAAATTGCAGTGCAAGTCGGTTGCTGCAAATATTTGAATTGTAGAGTGGGATTGGTTTGCTTTCTACGTATTCAGAGGCACTGTTTACATCGAGAAATAAAAATTCTTTACTACCTGCATCTCCCTGGATCCCGGTTCAACTGTGGGACTTTGGTAAATCTTTCAGAGTTACGTTTGGAATAAAAATATTGGCGGACTGTTTACGGGTAGTGAATGAGCGCAATTTTCTAGTTGGATGAAGTGATGTCGAGGCCCGAGCTGTGCTGTCGTCAACCATTGCATAATGTTGTTTATTGAGCCGTGACGACCTGCTAAAGCTTCCAATCCATTCGTGATTAATGTCCGCTACGTTTTAAATATTGCCGATAAAGCGACGATTTATTCATACCGTAGTATTTACAGGTTTTCAATGATAGTATTTTATTTATTTATTGTGTTTACGTGTATTTTATTGCGTATCTCTTATTAAGTCTGCGCGTATAAATCATCGTTTTATTGCCGTTTTGTATGAAATTTGCAGTTTTATTACACAGTTGTTTTTGATTGAAATTTAAATTATTGAATGATTCTGAGAAATTCTTGTGTCATCGTCATAGTTATCGTCATAATTTAACGATTATATGTATGTAACTTATTGTTTGATGCATAACAATATAAGGTCTTAAGGTAAAGTAAAGTTGCTATCTCCCTGATGGCAACCCTTTATATACAGTTTTGCGTAAATAGGCTCAAATTTCTCCTTATATATTAAAATGTATAAACTGTTAGCTTAACTGTCGTGTACTGTATAACCAAAACAATCAAAGATACTGTCTATGATTTATGGGGAGGAATCGCTATTTCACAAGTACATACCTCCAGCCGCATCCCTCGTGCCAAGCACCGAGGCTATCTGAGGCCTCTCCTCATTGATGACCAGCTCGGCCTGCTCGCTGTACACCGCGTGCACAGACGAGATGCACGTCAGCCGGAGCTGGCCCCGCTCGAAGCTGTCCGGCCGCACCATGAATGATAGCTGGCTCATTGATGCTACCTGGGTTGAAAAATATTTTGGATCAGTTTGGAGAATATTTTTAAGTAATTCCTTGGGTTTTAGTGCTACCTGGATAGAAATTAAAGATTTTGGATAAGTTTGAGGAATATTTTTAGTAATTTCTTGGGTTTGAGAGCTACCTGAATATAAAAATATAGTGGCTAAGTGTCAGGAATATTATTAGGTGAGAAGTTTTAGTCTTACTGCTTTATATGATGCGCAAATAAATGATAATTATAAATTTATATATTTATTATTATAGATTGAGTAAATTTTTGCACAATTATGCAATCTGATTCTAAAGTAAGCAGAGGTTGTAGGCACATTGGCTATTTAAATACATGCTTAAATATAGAGCAAGCAGACGTGTTCAGGCACATTAGAGTTAATAATTTAATAAGTAAGCCCCGGGATATTGTTTATGATTACAAACTAAGAAGACCTCATGCAACAATACCTATATTATTTATATTTACATAGGTACATAATTACCTACAAGCCTTTTTAAAACCATAATAATTAGATATTAGATATTAGATAATTAGATAATAAATACAACAATTATTTATGTATTTTCTAATCATTAGCCTACATTTGAAATAAAACTGCAATATCAGAACATCTAACGATGATATACAGCTTGTTTAATTCAAGACTTAAATCAGAAGACGTAATAAAAAGCAATTTAAAAGTGAAAAGAATTCTCGTTCCTCTGCGGAATAAATTAAAACACTGTGGTCGAGTCAAAGAACATGTTTACCTTATTAGACGTTTCCACTGTGGGTATAGGATCTGTTGACTCCTCGTCTAGGGAAGTATCGTGGTGTCGTGGAGTAGGTAGTACTACTGTGTCTTGACTCGGAAGAAGTTCTCCATCCTGGAAAATTATTATAGTCTAACTTTTGCTACGAGGTTTCACCCTCGTTCCCGGGATAAATTCTGGATTTGATACAAATATCGTACTATAGAAATATGCGTGAAAGGTAACAGATAGAGTATCTTGCGCATTTATAATGATTCTTAGATTTTTTATGTTGCTTTTATATTATGGTACTTTGGAAAAATCATAACAAACATTTTGATACCAAGAATAAGGTACAACTTGGCACCTAGCAACATATTTAAATTAAATTAAATAATCTTTTATTTCGGAAGAAAATCCACAGTAAAGTATAGTTTTAGTTATAGCATAGCTAAGTGTTCACTTCTATCTATATACAAGTTCTAGGTAATCGAAAACGATATTGTAGAAAATTCTTTAGAAAACCAGTGCACCAAAACCATAGTTTAAAAGTTAAAGTATCGTATTTATAAAATGGTAATAGCTGTTACATTGAGCAAGTCTTAAACAGAGATCCTTAGTAGCCGAGTAAATGTAAAAGGAACCCACTCAAACTGTTTTATAGGTAAAGATAGTAGTTTTCTTTTACGACTTTTGGAAATGCGCTAAATAAAACTTAGCATCGTTCGGTACAAATTGCAATAGCTAACTCATTTTGTATGGTCGGTTGATTTTTTGGCCGATTTCCAAGTGATTTTAGAACAAAGCTCTCAAGTGATTTTACAAGGAACATTCGGTTTACTTACATTTTAGTTTAAAAGTGTTCAAGTGGTTTTATAAATCGAACGTTTTTGTTGATTAAGTATTTGATTTGGTCGTAAAAACTGCTACCATTTTTACGTTTATGATAGGTATGATTGAGTAAATCCATTTAAAAAGGAGATTATGAATAGGTATAATTTTATCGTAGGTAGTGTTCATCCATATATTTTGAATTTTTTTTATCTGGATTATTATTAGATATTATTTCGGTAACCATAATATTATATTATTTAAGAGGAAAACCTAGTTATGTCATAGTATTGATAAAGTTACCTATATTATTAAAGACTTTAAATATTTATTATAAACAGGTGCATTTCAGGTACATATACGACATAATTATCCACAAAGACGTCAAAAGTATTTTCTCTTTGAATGTAGTTGATCAGATACCTAAATTAGGACCTACGCATTATGCGGTTTACCGTCTAGAAGGGTCTAGTTGAGTGGTAGCTGCACTACAGTATAAAAAAAACAATAATTCCGTACATATTTTTGATTGCGGTACACCGGATAGATTGCCGTGGTGGCTAATTTGGGAACGCACCGACTTACAATCATGGGGGTGCAGTTTCAAATCCCTGGCCCGTACCTCTGAGTTTATAAAAACATACGTACGGATTCACATCACTGCCTTTCGGTGAAGGAAAACATCGTGAGGAAATTTGCATGCTCGAGATGTCACAATTAAAGGCATGTGAAGCCCGCCAATCCGCACAAGGCCCGCGTGGTGGACTATGGCCTAAACCGCGATGTTAGGGGAGGCTCGAGCTCCTCGGTGGAGACGTATATGAGCCGATGATGAATGGACAGATCGCTTTCCGATTACTGCGTAGAGGTGCTAAGTTTACTTACTTGTATAGTATCTACAAATGGTCCAAACGCCTTCCATGGGCTAAATATAATGTTGTTGTTCTCCTCGCCAGGGGCTGCGGTACTTCTGCCGGAGTATACTGGCATATCGATGGAGACCACGGGACTTGGCAGGATCCTCTGTTGAATCACTGGCTTGCCTTCAATCTGGGGAGGTAGACAAAAGAATGACAAAGGATCAGACATAAAAATGGATGTTTTTGGTCACTGAGACGTGGGTCATCTATGAGTATTGAGTACTAATGTTAAGCTGAAGAGTTTGTTTTTTGTTTGGACGTGATAATCTCAGGAATTAGGTATTGGTTCGAATTGATTTTTTTAAGTATCATAGCATCCTATATAATATTTCGTAATAAGATATACGATCAATAAGAACGGAGCATCAATGACGATGAAAATATAAAAGATACCTATAGCGAAATTCAATAAAGATTCTAAGGTCGTATAAAAGGTAATTCTTACAAACGTATCTAGAATCTAAATTAGCCAACAATTTTCTTTCTTCAGTATATATATGTATTTGTTATATATAGAGAAAGTGCTTTAGTTAAAACTCCCCGATACTTACTTCGAATAAACAATTAAACTTTTGTGTTTTCTTTTGAAAACAATTCCGAGCGGAGAGTGGAACAAAAAAAATAAAAGTTGCTCTTTAATTAAGTACTCTAAAGTCGTAACGCGCGAAACTTAAGTAGGTTTAGTATAGTTAAGAACAGCAATAAACTTTTGGCTAAAGCTCAGTGGTCAAAGGTCCTGAATTTGATTCATGAAGAAATTGTAGATAGTAATTTTTCCATCAATTACGCTTGTACCTCATTATGGTATTAAATACCTTTATAAGAAAATGGGTGTTGGTTCAATGACCTATGAGTACTTATTTGAGGAAAAATTTGTGTCAAAATATATTTTTATTAAAATTCATAATGAAAAGGGCACGTCCCTTAGGTATTCTTTAAATAGAAATTAATTCACAGTCAGACAAAAATGTTTTTGAGTTTTAAAAATCGTGACGACCTGAGACGGATGGCTATTTCATGATTTAATTTATTACTAACTAGTGGCTCCCCGCGGTTTCACCCGCGTTGTCGGTGTCCAAATTGTGTACCAAATTTAATTAAAAACGGTTCAGTAATTTTAGCGTGAAAGCCGGACGGACAGAGTTACATTCCCATTTATAATATCAGTTAAGAAATACATAATATTAAGATCACCCACGTATATCCTTCAAATAACACTGTACTATAGTAATATAGTAGTCTGACTATTCCTTTGTGATTTGAAGGTCTATTAGTAAAATATTTATTTTCATTTAAAAAATTCGGCTACATGAGTCAACTTCAACAATATTCATAAACTACGGTAACCACTGTTTATTTGTCTGTCTGTTTGTCTGCTGACAAGAACTGAAATTACTTTAATTAGTGTTATCTCAGACAGCCTTCATCGGTTGAATATCCTACCAAAATGTATTACAAAGATTTCTATAGAAAGTTAGATAAAGTTTATTTAAGGATAGTAAATAATTCAACCGAAAGCAAATTGTTTATTAATTAATCAAATAACAAACGCAAGTTACAATAATAATAATTGCTCTCAGCTTTGATGTTTCATTTCATAATTAATTTTAAGATCAAGAGGTACCATTATTTATATTATATTCATTTAGTACCAGATTAAGGTTGACTAAATAAGATTAAACGAATAAATCAAACGAACTATTTTCTCTAAGCTAATTTATAATTCTTAGTGTGTCTTTAAAGTCTAGAATTTGCGTTCAACCACAATCTTTATGCTGTATTTAATTTTATATACAAACGAACTGCTATCTGTAATACAAGTTAATTAAAGAACATAACGTTAAACTAATTACAAAACGCCAGACAAGAAACATGATTTAAATATTCGCAAAATAATGAGAAACCACAGAGTAAATATTTAACATATTTAAAGATGGTAAACATTTATTTCAGATACATGGCAATTTAATTATGTATGTTATGGCTGGCAATACTTAGAAATCGTTATGACAGTAAATATGATTTTCGTCGACGTGATCTAGACTCTTCTTTATCTTTAAAAAAATCCAGAGAATATTTTTTAAGCTACAATATCGTTTCCCATCATTCGGTTAACATCAAACAAATAGTATACTCATTTATAAAAGTCATAAATTCTGTAAACCTACACCTATAATTTTCGTATCAAAACTTCCTTAAGATCTGAGGTCAGGATTTCAGGTTTGAAATGTCGATTTACACCTTTAAACTTCAATATAAGGTTAAATAGAAAACAAGGTGACATCATAGATACTTGTACGTAGCTTAATCATCGATCGTTCCTAGCAATAAACATTGTTCCGGCGTTCCTCCGCAGATACTCGATAGATGTGTCTCCGATGATTGAGTGTTTTCATCGCTCACTGTAGACATAGAGACCGGTTGGACTAGTGATGTGGCAGGTGTCGATAAACTTCTTGTCGATAGAATATAAAATTTTGTTTTTGGGTTTTCATTTATCGAGCAATCTGTTTTTGGGGGTGCAGAAAATAACATGACGGACATAGAATAGGTAAACAAGTAAATAGAAGAAGTAGGTAGAATAAATCAATAACGGGGTGTTAATTAGTGGTCATTGTACTGATAATAGTTAAAGGTAAAATGTTAAGGAAAAATAGCATCCTAGATCTTAAACTGATAACGTTTTTAACAGAGCAATAAATTAATGGGAAAATTTTAAAGTAAATTAGCTTCCTAGATCGTAAACTGTTAACGTTTTCAACAGAAGTTAGGATGTTCAAAAAACATCTCACACTGTGCACTTTAGAGGACCACAAAAATAAAAAAAACATTTGTGAAAGCTATGGCTCATTGTATTTATATGCTCAGTTTTCAGAATGCGTCACAAATAAGTAATATTTTTTCGATAACATCGAAACAGAAGCACAGTTAATTATAACACGAGAACGTACATATTTCATCCTCAAAGTATTTTTCAATATGAAAAACGATCTTTATGTCATGTAAAATTAATTGACAATCGATATTTTTATCTCGTGTCCCATCACTATCGTCAAACGAGCACTGTCAGGTTTATTATGACCGGAACTGTCATTGGACGCCTATTTCATTCTATTGCCTCATAAATTTCAGTTTCACCGACTGAAACCTATCTTATCCATAATATCCTTTCAACACTAATATTATAAAGGGGGTTTTTTTTGTGTGTTTATAGTAATAAATATCCTGGGACATTTTTCACACACGGCCAATCGGATTCCAAAGTAAGCTTGTGTTATAGTAACCAGATAGCTGATATACTACATATACTGCGTCTTAAATACATACTTATATTTTTAATGAGTTTATTACTCAAAAACTGATGAGCCGATTTCAAAAATCGATTCACCATTACAAAGCTACCTTGTCAGGGAGTAGCAATCAAACTTCTATCTATATATATAAAACAAAGCCTCTGTCTGTCTATCTGAACGCGATTAACACAAAAACGAGATTTTCATGCGATTTTCACAAAATTGTATGGTTTTTATGTATAATACATCAATTTGGATCCGGTAGGTAGCGCTGGTAGGCAGAACGAAGTCTGCCGGGTCCGCTAGTATACTATAAATGCGAAAGTAACTCTGTCTGTCTGTTTCGCTTTCACGCTAAAACTACAGAACAGCTTTTAATAAAATTTCGTACACAGATAGTCTGGAGTCTGAGAAAGGACATAGGCTTTTTATTCCGGGAAAATTGAGGAACGCGGTTGAAACCGCGACGAGCCATTAGTAAGCTATATTTTCCTGGAAACGGGAACTAAGCGGGTAAAACCGAGCGGAGGCAGCTAGTCTTTAAATAGAAATACACCTGCTATCCTGTTATTATGTTACCACGCTTTAAAGTTTACTGTTCCACAGAGGACTCGCGTGCATTGTAAAGAGTTATTTCGAGGTATTTGCCCGTGTTTATAACTTTAAACTTATTTACACCGCATTTCCTGTACTTTAAAGTTATGTCTCGTGAAAGAGCAAAAGTGGCAATATCTGTGTGAGTTGAATACTTTAATAGTTTGTTTGTTGGCATTAAAGTTTTGTGGAGTGTAGTTTAGAAGTGTTATTAAGTGGCTTTTAGCTGGTGAACTGAATTTGAACGTTATCTTGTAAAAGTTATGGTTGAATTTTGGTTACCGTTATCTGTGTTGAACTCTAATCATTTATTGAGCATCACTCTTTAATTATGTTGGTTGTCTTAGAGCGAGGCCCCATTGGTGCGGTGCGGTGCGTTGCGTCGCGATGCGTCGACGCAGCGTCTACGCTGCGTCGTTTTCCACACATTTTTTATGACATGCCCCATTAGACCGTTGCGTCGACGCGCGCGACGTTTCAACGGATCGACGGACAAGAGACGAAGCGGGAGGGAGGGTGATGCGCTGCGTTGACGGAGCTCCGTTGCGACGACGCACTGCGATCCACTGCTGGGTGGACTGAGACACAGCCGCGACGGCGAGCGTACCCTCTTGCGTTGCGTTGCCGCAGCGTCAACGCAACGCAGGTGTGGCATACAATGCGTTGTTCCGTTGCGACGACGCGACGCAACGCACCGCACCGCACCAATGGGGCCTCGCTCTTAGTCGTAAGGTACTCTGACTTTTGAGGTGCTGGTCATGGGTTAGATGCTATTAATTTGCAAGAATAATTTTAGCAGGGATGAAAATATACAAATATGTATATGTTTTCAAAATATATATACATACGTATATTGTGTAGCAATAAATTTGTATCCATCTAAATTGGCCTTAATCACCGATCTTTATTGAAAATCTAGAGAGAGAATATAGATTTTAGATTTTATAGTTATACTATATATTTACTTATTTTAAAATAATAAACATTCTATCTGGCCTCTAAGGCAACATAGTTACAAGCTCTGTTTAGTTTGGAATTACGATGTTTATTTTTAATTAATGAAAAATGTCTCTAACCTCAACTCATATTATAATGTAGACCTAAATTGCTACGCCTACGGCTTACTACGCCTACGAGTTCGTAGCAGTTGCTACGAGCAAGACCTTAGGATTTTGTAACAACCAAATGTCCATTGAGATATCTTTGTGTAAAGTCTTGAAATAATTCGAATTTCTTTTCGGCGAATAAAATTCATGCCATACTCTGAGGTACCGCGGAATTCGGGGAAGTTTCCAAGTGGATTTATAATTAATTTGCCTCGGAGTTTCAATTTAGGCGAAATGTTAATTCATGATAACTAGAAACTACTTTTTTATAATTTTAATTTATCAAAATGTACATAAATTATGTTTTAAATCCTTTAGGTACTTATTAAAATGACAGGCCGGTTGACTTGTAGTTTGTGATCCTGACTTTCAAGTAATGGGTTCGAATCGTACACAGAAGAAACATTTGGAGACATAAATATGTCTGTTTGTTTTGAACCTTGATGTAAATATATCATCAAGTATGTATTAAATATATCAGCTATCTAGAAAGCATAACAGAAAGCTCTGCTAAAATTTGAATCCGATTATTCGTATGTGAATAATGTCCGAGGATATATTTTAAAAGATTTTTTTATATAAAAAATAAGCATAAAGATTACCTACATAACATCTGGTGTTGCTAGTATCTATATCAACTTTAAGTACTCGATTATACTGATGATTGCTTCCATAGTGTTGCCAGCACTTGCTAACCCCAAATAAATTGGGCGAAGGCTGGCAAGGATCATTGGTAATGGAGGGCTTTGTATTATTTTTATGGGAAGGATAAGCTTAACGCAATGATATACTTATTTATTTATCTTGTGTCTTCTAACTTAGAATAGTTATTCTTGGGTAAGTATTGAGCTTCTTGTAATATCTTATTCAATCGTAAACATAGCTTAATTAGATATATACAAATACTAGTGGCTCCCCGCGGTTTTACCCGCGTACCCGGGAGGTCTTCCATTTTCCGGGGATAAAAATTAGCCTATGTCCTTTCTCAGGCTTCTCAGGCCTTTGTCAGAGTCTAGACTATCTGTTTATCTACCAAATTTCATTTGAATCGGTTCTGTAGTTTTAGCGTGAAAGCCTCTCGGTTTCAAACAGACAACAGACAGAGAATTTTTCGCAATTATAATGATAATATACAAAAGTACTTAGTTGCCTAGTTTATTTATTTCTGTTTTCAACTTTCACCCAAATTTTGATACAGTTTTAGCACATAATCATTGTTAATTACGATATTAAAATAAGTTGAGCATTAAAGAGCTTAATTCTTGAAGTTTGTCAGATAATTTACTTTACTACAATACCATTATTATTGGATAAACAAGTTGTATAAACTTTGTTTCTTCCTTGAAATAAACAAATACGATCCCCGAGAGCGTAAGCACCCACTTTGTTCGCCGGAGGACTCAAAAAACAGAAAAATATTTGTACAGTTTTCCAACATGGCAAAAAAAAAATAATAAGAAAAAAAACGCCGGCAAATTCGTAAACCTTTGAAGGCTTTGGGAAATTAATGTGCTGAAATTTCAGGACAGTTTCGTGGTGCGCGATGAAATTAAAAATTTCTTAATTAAACATTTTGTTCTTCGGATTATAATTATAGATTAAGTAAATGGGAAATTTGAATTTTGTGAATCAATCGTTTATAGAATTAGTGGTTAAAATTGTCTCCTAAGAAAATAAATATGTAGGTAAAATATGTGGTTCTATGCTAGAAAGCTAGGTAAAATTACTAAATTAAATTATAAAGGAAGACTTTTTATAACTTCTTTTGTGGAAGTAAATCCTATTAAAGGGTAGCAAAAAATATTTTGGCTGTCTTTATTATTAACTTTTAATGCAGTCTAATAACTTTAAGAGCATTTCAATAACTCCTAAGATAAATTCAAATATCATTCTAACACAACAGCAGTCCAGAAAGTAAATTAGATTGAATATAGATCGATATCACATAAAACTTCAAACTGAGAAATTGGTTTGTTCCACTATGCGCCGGCCAGCGACTAGTCCAAACACTCAAGTCTTTTATCGTTAAACTGTGGACACACGACAGTTTTGTCGGCGCGGATGACAGGAGGGTGACACGTGTCCTGTTGTCACGTGTCGCGTTGTGTCGCGTAGTGTCGCGTCGTGCCGCGTCGCTGACGTGTTGACACCGCGTCGCGTCGCGTGTCAACCGGCGAATAGAATTAGAACCCCACTGTACATTTTTGTGGCGGAAACTTGTATAGTGGTCGGGATTAAGTTTTTTTTATGTCGCAGATTGATTTTACACTGTTTCGTGGACAATTTGTTGCTTTTTAAATTATGTCCTAACATAGCATAGGTATTATATAGTGTATTTATTTCGAATTAAATACATTAGAACTATATGGGCTTCCAATATAAATGCACTTCTTAAAGTTAAATTTAATCGTATGGACCGATATACATACCTACTCTAATTGTCGGTGTCAATTTTTATTCATCTGTCAGCTCTATGTCTATAAATTTTTTTGAACCGGCATTGTGTAAGCGCGACTTTTGTGTTTGAACAATCAGAACTTATGTTATGTACAAATATATTGACAGCCGCCTCCTTCGTCAAACTTACAACATAATGGACATCTGTCCATTTCATTTATTAGAAAAGAAATTTCCGGTCGGTTCATTCAAGTGTTGAGACAATGTTTATTTGTCTAAGTAACTGTTGGTGAAGGAGCGCCATTATTAACCGACTTTAAAAGGGGGAGGTTCAATGTTCCACTATATAATTAATGTATTAAGTACCTGTAAATGTGTATTTTAATAAATTTAAATAATTCATTTAAAATTACCGAATACCTTTTTACCTACAGAGTTTTATACTCAAATATAATTTACCAGCTCAGATTAAATTTTTACTCAAGTACTACTCGAATATTTAAAGTATAATGTATTAATTTGGATATTATTCACCATAGTGGACCTTATAATATTTATGTTAAAAAATAATTTAATCTTCCTTACCTAACCTTAATATCTTTGTAACAATTCATATTTAAAATCATTTAAATTTAGCAATCATAAATGTTATTAATGGTTCCCCGCGGTTTCACTCATGTTCTAGGAATAAAAAGTAGCCTACGTCCTTTCCTAAGCTCTAATCTCGATTGGTAGAGATTAGTAAACAGAGTTACTTTTCTATACTAATATTATAAAGAGGAAAGATTTGTTTGTTTGTTTGTAATGAATACGCTCCGAAACTTCTGGACCGATTTCAAAAATTCTTTCACCATTGGAAAGCTACATTATCCCCGAGTAACATAGGCTATATTTTATCCCTGTATTCCCACGGAAACGGGAACTACGTGGGTAAAACCGCGCGGGGGCAGCTAGTTTACTATAAATTTATAATAAGTAGGAATTAACATATAAAGTTTTTTTCGTTATAATTTCATGAATAAATAATATATAATACTGCATTTTTGCCACGATCATGTTAAATATAAATAACGTTAGATTAGGTTAATGACAGTGTAACAGAAAAGAAATAAAATAGAATTAGCAACACAAAGGGTTGGACCATACGAGATCTGAATAATTTTCCTCACAAACATGACTTTTGTAACCCCATACGTTCAGTCGTGTGGACGAAGCATAGAAGAAGCATTAGTGTGGTGCAGTGCATTTGAAAATGACAACAAATCTTTTAATCATTCGAAAATATTATGTTGAGTAGGTAGGTACTTAGTTGAAATACAGTTATAAAATTGTGTAAAATAAAGAAATGTCAAAATATCAAATGTGAACTTTTATTTTAATAAATAATAATGGTAAGTAAGACAATTATGAAAAGAGACGAACTTCTTAGCATTCCATGGATTCACCGTGCGGGTGCCGGGTCCATCGTGTGGCAGAGAGAGAAACTACGAGCAGATCCCGAGACTTGTGACACGGGTGTAGGTTTAAGGGGCCCCTTTCCGACGTACATCAACACTCACCTTCACTACTCATGTTTCTCTCCCTGCCCAGCCAAATCTGGTATGAACCTGCTAATGCTGCTTTAGATGCTCGTTCTAGTATAGAACTTACTGCAGTTCTGGCCAGGCCAAGATCTTTCAGCAGGTTATAGAGAGATTTTGCTGGTATACCTCTCGCTCCAACCTCCACAGCATATAGATTAACTACATAACCGTTTTTTGTAAATTCGTTTACGAGGTCATAATATTTATTTTGTTTTATTGCGTGGTCTTTAGGTATGTTAGTTTCCCACGGCACAGTAAGCTCTACAAGTAATATTCGTTTTGTGACTCTGGAAAAAAGGAAAATGTCCGGTCTGGATGACGAAACACCCACATCCTCTGGGATTTTATAGTGCTTTTCATACGTGTCCATTAAAATAGTCCAGTCCGGTGCTGTGCCTAGGATTGAGTAAGGCTTGGTCTTAGAATTTGTAGTCGAGCCTTCTTTTATAAAGTTAATTTCTCTTTTGTTTGAGGTTAATCCTTTTTGGGCTCTAGCTACTGAAAGGCTTATGGCTTCACGTATAATTTGCAGTACTCTGTCATGGCGATGCGAGTATTGACCCCTATTAAGGAGCACCTTGCATCCTACCAATAAGTGCCTAGCCGTACATATCGCCTCTCCACAAGTATAGCAACATTTTTCAGAGGCTTTTCCCCACCTTACTAAGTTACTCTGGTCAGGGAGGGTCATTTGAAAGGCATTAAGATAGAATTTTAATAGGGCAGGAGACCAATCATACAGCAAGGTGCGCCACTTCAGAGCTAACGGGATACAAAACTCACCTATAGTTAACCACTCACTTTGCATTTCTAAATTCATAGCGTGCACTTTATAACAGTCATTCTCATCTTGTTGTAGAAAAGTTTTTACAATATCTCGATCTTCCCTTTTCTTTTTCGTACCCAACCCGGCTCTATTTACCTGTGCACCTGTCATAAATTGTTTGTGGAATTGAAGTCTAGATGCAAGTTCTGTAGCACTTTTGTCTTTTGGGAGAGATGAAATTAATTCGTCTTGCGATTTTCCCAAGACATCCGTTTTGGTAACTCTCAGGTGTTTATAGAGTTCGAATGGTTTTTTTTATTTCAGCCCAAAACTATTGTGATCCCTAAATAGAGTCGAGGGATCAGCCGGAAGTGCCATGACTTCAATATCTTTATAACATTAGCATCTAACTTTGCCAAGAGGGTTTTACCGATGTCATATACTAGGAAAGGCCAAGTGAGACGTGATGTGAGATAGTTGTCGTATATCCATGCTTTTTTAATGTTACTGATTGGCTGTTGGTCTACCTTATTGAGGTCGCTTATGAAATTTTCGACAACTACCCCTAATGATGGCGTACGTCCTTTGTAATCTATCTTTCTACCAAGAAATTTGAAAGGCTCTGCCTCTGCAATCGTGGTAACTCTTTGACCGCTTAAAGAGAGTCCCGGATCGTAAGAAGTGTACTTGGTGTTACGTCTACCAAGACATAAACAATGACATTTACTTGGTTTTGCCCTCAGTCCATCCGTCCATGTACAGAACTCATCTACTTCTTTTAATAATTCCTGACACTGTTTGGGATTACGTGTAAGTATTGCTAGGTCGTCAGCAAAGGCTAAGATGGACTCAGTGTACTTATTGTTAATTTTAAACCGGTAGCCCCATTTCTTTTCTTGAATTATCAGTTTGTCTACTAGAATATTAATTACTATATTAAATACTATTGGTGATAAGCAGCAACCTTGGAATAGTCCCACATTGTACTGTAGTGGTTTTGTGTATTCCTTGTTTACTGCTATAACAAATTGCAATTTAGAATAATATGAATTGATTATGTCAATAATTACGGCAGGAAAGTTATACCACTTCAGAGCAAATATCATCAGTTCATGCTGCACAGAACCAAATGCATTCTCTAGGTCTATCCAGCAGACTGTTATTTGCCTCTCATGTGTTCTGGCATCTTTTAGACTTTCTGCTAGTAATGTATTGTGTTCCAAGCATCCAGAAATGCCAGGCAAGAAGCCTTTCTGGTGATTGGGCCTGAAATACCTATTGCTAATCATAAATTTTGTCATTTTTGTTTGTAATACGCTAAAAAAGATTTTTGAAATTGTGTTAGTTAGGGCTATCGGTCTGGTGTCTTTTGGATGAGTTACTACATGCTTTTTAGGGATGAGGACAAAAATTGCTTTTCCAAATGTTACTGGGATTTGCTTCCTTGACCAGATCTTACCGAATATGTTAAAGATATGTTTACGAACCGAAGGGCACTTTTTGTACATACTTATAAGACGGACTTGTCAGACATTTTTTTTGCGTAAAAAAAATAATTCCTTAAAAGGAAAAAGAGATGTATAAAATTCATGATAACATTGTAAATATGGTGGAGAAATACTTTTAAACCCTTTTGTAGATGTTTCTATAATCTTAATACCTTTTTTTTATTAAAAACACAATTATAATTCCATAACTCTTAGTCCCAAGTGGAACACAATAAAATTTCTCCCACCTTTCTTTTATTTTCAATACCGCGTAATTTTTATTTTATAGATCTCACAGACTTTCAATTTGAATAACATTAATCGTAAATTGAACACGACACACGCATAACAAGTTCTTTTTATTAATATCATTGATATTCATGGAGTACTCCGATACCTAATCAATTTTCTTTCATACGCTACCGCTCTGTACCTGGTTGAGAACTTGTAAACAACATCGTGGCTTTAATTTAAAATCGCTTCTTCTTTCTTGCATTGCCGACTCTTTAGCAAAGGCAACCTTCCGAATCGAGCATAAGGTATATTTTAATGAATAGATATTTCAGGTCATTCTTTTATTTTTGTTGGTATAACATTTTTCTTTAAACTTTGTAACTTTAAGTTTTTTAAATTCAACGGGCCAGGGGCTTGAGCCTGCACCCTCACGATCGTGAGTCGGTGCGTTCCCAAATGAGCCACTCAGAGTTCTCACCACGGGTTTTTCAATAATATCTAATCGTTTAATAAAAAATATAATCAAAGTATCATAATATGTAGGTACCTACTTGTAGTAAAGAAGAGTACCTATTATTTCCAATCATGTTGAAATTTCTGGTTATAATGGATAAATGTTTAGACATCCATTGAAAAATCGCCTTGAACTTGCACCTAAATTTTGTTAAAGGTATTTAGTCACTGAGCTACTAAGATACCTATACGACATCTGACAGCGAACAAATAATTCAATATGCCAGCGTATATGCGGAAATAATGCAGCACAGTGTTACGTCGAAGATACGTTGAGAATGGATTCTATTATAGTATAGAATATACGTATCTAAAGAATATTTATGAATATTACTTTATGTACAATTTAATAGAATGTTATTCACATAAGCCTCTATAAGCACTTATGAGTTAAACACTAATATTAGGCTCGGAAGTTGTTGTTGAGAAGAGCCGGCAACAAACTCAGCTATTACTCTTTTCATAATAATTTGCGTCGTCCTTTCAGAGAAGTACCTACCTACTACTTCCGCACCTATTTCCGCCGTAAAGCAGAATACAAGCTTTAAACCTTATTCTTTGTATAGCATATACCCATTAGTACGGTGACCATTTACCATCGAGCAGTCTGTCTGTTTTTCACTTGTATTAGGAAAGTAAAAAAATACCCCATATATTAGAAAAATTATATCATGACTGGTTCTAGGTTAAAAACAACTGGCGGCCTCTTAGTTTTCCATCTACCTCAACTAGTACAATAGTCTCAAACACCTTATGGTGATGCAAAACCGACCTCAATTCTCACATTGAAGAAAGAATCAAGCTTTTCCCAAAGCAGTTAGTGCACAATACTTTGTTAAATATGAAGTCTTTGTATCGCAAATAAAAGTTTCGAGCTTATTTTGAAGCTCAAAACACACCACGCTTTGTTTTATTGTTGTATCAACAAATACTTTCCTTCCAAAGAGGTGTTATTTTATTACTTCACGAACTGAAGTGAAATAAAATAGCAACCTTTTGTAATTCCCCGACGAACTTCCAAGGACAGTTCATTTTTAAAGCTTTAATGTTTCGCGAATATAATTTTCGAAGTTACAACTCAAAGGCCAAAGACAAAAGCTTTGAATGTACATAATTATTCCAACCAATCTATTAGAAATAACGAAATTTAATATAGGTACTTAATACTAGAAAAGTTGAAGAAGAATAAAATAATTGTTAGTTGAAACAATAATATTTGAAGAAATGTTGGAAATAGATACAGAATTGATTCAATAAAAGACATTGTGTTAAATATTTTAAATGCGGAAGTCCGTCTGTCTGTCTCGCTTTCACGCTAAAACTACTGAACCGATTTAAATGTAATTTGGTACACAGATAGTCTAGAGCCTGAGAAAGGACAGGCTACTTTTTATCCCGGGAAAATGGAAGATCTCGCGGGTACGCAAGTGAAACCGCGGGGATACCACTAGTCATTTATAAATTCATTTTAGCTGTCAATAACAGTATGAGAAGCTTTATTAAAGCGGCAACTTATATGTGAAAACGGTACCCCAACCCTTAACACTGATATAATTAAATATCACGTGGCTAACAACATAGCACAGGGTATGAACATCAAAAATAAAGGTACATAACAAACAAGGGTCCTAGCAGAGGTACGTAATGGACTTAGCTACTAAACCTTTGATCCCTTCACAGAATCTGACATTTAATTACATATCCCGACATTACGTCCCACAGTACTCGTATTCTCTAATACCTACATCGGCGAGCGAGTTCATTACCTCGGACTTCTCACACGATACCGTTGTAAAGAAAGAGATAGAGCACAGAGAAACATCGTCGAGCTAGTAATACCTTACTGAATGGAACACCAGATCACAAACAAGCTATGTTTTGTTTCACGGCGCTAAGGGAAATGTCACGTTTTGTAATGGATTTATGCTAAACATGCCTCGTAGCACGTTATCGACAGATGGTGGTACTGCAACTGTTTATACTGTTCTTATATACTAGCAATAGCTCCGTGCTTTCACCCGTGTTCCTAGAATCTTTAATTTTTTGTCAAAGGCTTAAATCGCACCTAGGACATTTGTGTGCATAAACATATCTGTTTATATTGTGTCTACATATAAGTACCTATACCTATAATACCATAGTATTTTACATTTTCTGCTTAGTTTCGAATCAGACGTACGAAACCTATACTAGACTACGTAAACAATACCTACTCTTATTTAAAGATCCACCGCTCAAAGGAGTATGACCAATTGATCGCGTTATTTAGTCAATAAATAGACATACAAAACTATGAATAGGGTCAAAAGTTACCTCACCTTTATCACTAAATAGACGCGCGACAAAATTTGAAATCCGACTCACCAGTAGAAAGATTGTCAAACAAAGCAACGGAGACTACAAAAGGTTAAAGGTTTTATTCTCCCATGATGCCACCGCAACATCGCACTGAGGGTTGGAAAGTTTATTAAATAGTCCAGTTTTATAGACGCCGCCTTACATTTCAGGCGTCAAATTAAAATACGATTTATTTTGGACGCTGTTTAGATTTATGATGATGGAGCGGTTTTAATTTGCTTCGCCAGTTCATTTGTTTGTAAGTGTGACAAGTTTTGATGGGCGACTTGTATTTCGGTTGGTGATTGTTTATTTGATACCTATATATAATTTTATTCATTTGTATTCATATCTGCGTGACAGTATTGCTGATAGATTATTTATTGCTTATATTGTTAACCAATACAAACAAAAAGTAGAAATATAATTGTGGAGTTAAGCAAATATATTTATAAATCTGATTATTCATCTTATCCTACTAATAATTTATTATTTTCTTGTATGCTTGATGCCAGGTGCATAATAAGTGATTTGAGAATTATTCAGATAGCTGCTTATAAAAAACTTGACCTCAAAACATATATTACACATAGTAAAAAATGTGTGTGCAAAATGTCCCAGGATATTTATTTTATTACTAAGTGCATAGGTACTATTTCGTTTCTCTAGATACATAATATATAAGCTACTCAGATAAACTTAGAATTTTACTCAGATACGTTATTTTACTGTATTGCACTTTTAGTATTTATAGCTTTCAAAAGAATTAAATAATCTAGATAGATAAGATATTATAAATAACATTCAAATGTATTATTCCCATAATCACCATGGTTACTAGATATCTTCAAAAATCAATCAAAACAAATGAGCAACAGCATTTTATTAACCCCCGACGCAAAAAGAGGGGATTCGTACATTACAATAGCTAAGTTATTAATGTTTTTTTTTGGAAAGTAGAGTTTCTGGGTCGGGGGTTTTTTTAAATTTTTAATTTAAGTTTTATTCCAATACTAGTTTCACTACAGCATAAGCAGGTCACAAATAGCGCAAACGTAGAAACACTAACTTTTTCAACCGTCCGCAGATAGAACACACTTTTGAACGGCTCTCATGATAGTGACACAAAGAACTTTGCTCTCAAGTTGAGCAAAACAACCTACGTCGACGAAGTTTTACCGGCCGGTCGTTTTAAACAAATACCTACTCTTTGACCACCGTTGTATGTATAGCCGGTATTCGCTTGTACTTAAGGGGGAAGCCGGTCATGACTTTATATAAACGTTAAATCTCTAGTGTTTTGTACTAGAACTAGAATTCATCAGCATCTTCTTCACCTCTTCCTATTTAGGGTAGGCTATATATGTCGTGTCCCACCATTTCATTCGGCACCAATCAAATCCACATTCTCTCATATCATCTAAAACTAGAATTTAGCTAGTTATCATACAGCCAATCTGGTTCCAATCTAAGCTAAACTTGTGCTCTGGTAACCAGATAACTACAAATACAACTGTCCTGGGGGGGGGGGGGGGGGGTATGCATACCCCTACGACGCTACTCCATCCCTTGTCCCCCCCACTGCCGCTACAGCGTCTCCTCATGGAGCTCTGGCTACCTTACTCACGGCAGGAACACGACACTACAAGTAGTTTTATTTGGCTGCGGTCTTCTGTAAGGTGGAGGTACTACCCCAGTCGGGCTGCTCCAAATTCAGAACGGGCGAGTCTGTTGCGCCGTCTTACAAGTTTAGGGTCACTAAACACAAAGTCAAGCGGTCTATCAATAATTTCGTATTAAAGGATAAAAAACGTTGCAATATAAACGATATGACTATCACCTTTACTGGGATATATAATTCATTTAACCATCAATAAATCTCACTGAACATATAATAGAACATGAAAACGGTATCATTTTAAAACTGTAAAGCGGATTCGATGTAAGTCTTCCCCAACATTTCGCTCACACAATACGTTCATGTTTGTACAAATTGAATTGAACCGAACAAAATATAGAGTGCGCCGCGTCTTTTGCCGTCGGAATCGGATTGTACTCAAATATTGATATTCTGTTGTGTGGTGTAACGTGTAGGTTGGGTTGCAGTGTTATTGCTTTGGATACTATTTAAATCTTTTATATATATAAAACAAAGTCTCCGCCGCCTCTGTCTGTCTGAACGCGATGAACACAAAAAATACTGAACAGATTTTCATGCAGTTTCCACCAAATTACGGAGTATTTCATGGGGACGGTTTTTATGTATAATACATCAATTTGGACCCGGTAGGTGGTGCTGGTGGGCAGAAAGAAGTCTGCCGGGTCCGCTAGTTTGATAATAAACACTCTGTTATGTTCTGAATCTGATTGGCGGTGTGCGAAAAACGTCCCAGGATATTTATTTATTATTAAAATCTCAGTTGGTTTCTAAATTAGTAATTGCCAAGTTTATTGTTAGCTCTTCTTAACAAAAGCGTCATTTCAAATAGAGCATTGGAGTATAAATATTTGTGAATGCTTGTAAAAGCCTATTTAATGAACAATGAAGATAGATCATATATTTAATATATTTTTTCACAGAATTTTTTTGTTTAACAACGTAAAGCTCCGTTTAGTTTAGGATTAAATAAATACAAAGCTTAATCCACTAAGCGTTAGACTAGTTATGTAAGGGTTGAAATGAATGTTATTCAAACTAGGCTATAGCTAGGGGCGACCCACTCATTTATCAAGCGACGTGACGTCACGTCAGCCATCGCCGACTCTGAGGCCTCGCCGCGACGCGTCCGACCGAATGATAAACATATAGTTACATAGCTGCCTCCCCGCGGTTTTATCCGCGTAGTTCCCGTTCCCGTGGGAATACAGGGATAAAATATAGCCTATGTTACTCGGGGATAATGTAGCATTCCAAAAGTGAAAGAATTTTTGAAATCGGTCCAGTAGTTTCGGAGCCTATTCATTACAAACAAACAAACAAACAAACAAACAAACAAATCTTTCCTCTTTATAATATTAGTATAGATTAGTATAGACTAGTCGCTACCCGCAGTTTCACCCAAATTCCCGGGGGATAGTAAATTTTCAACCATTTATGCTCTGCACCTATTAGTTACAGCGTGTAACATAGCCTATACATTTCCTCGATAAATAGTCTATACCTACTATAAATAGTGAGAGTGTGTATGTTTGTTACTTCTTCACGTCTAAATGGCTAGAGCGATTTAAATAAAATTTGGTATGAAGTCAGCTGACATTCTGGATTAACACTTAGATTACTTTTTATCCGGAAAAAATTGAAGATCTCCAGGAACGCGGGTGAAACCGCGGGGAACCACAAGTACTATATAATAATTATAACACAATTCCCTAAACCAAACTAAACAAGACGTTACATTCCTGTCAATTAAATCGATGAGCTCATTAATTATAAATTGAGTATTAATTAAGTGGATGCTACATTAATTTCCGAGGAGATCGGGTGTTATGACAAGGCTTCCGCGTCTCTGACGTCACGTTGCTGATATTGGCAAGAATCTTAACTGGTGCTAAGTGCTTGCTATAACAAGTTTCAAACGGTTTTACCAGAGTTGATGTGATCACAGCATATAAAGTAGGTATGTAAAATGAAAGCTATCGGAAATACCTAATCATCTTCGAACTTATAGATCCTGACTTTCTAGACACCATTCGTGAATTTAAGTCCCATTTAGGATAAGCATATTTGTTCTGTGGATGTAAATATCTATATATACCTAAATATTTTTTAAAATGTAGTACGTGTTATATACCTATTAATTATCAGTTCAGAGAAAATTCCATTAGGTATCTACGTTTTATATATGTAGGCTTTTACTTACATTTGGCGGCATTATCATTACTAGGGATAGTTATGACAAATCTATCTACAATATCTATATAATCAATCTTATAAGTTTGTATGTATAGGTAACCTCCGAAAAAACATATGCAATTCTTTCACTGATAAAAAAGCTCTATAAATCCCTAGTCTCTCTGTTTTATCCCTCCCGCGGGTAAAACCGCAGAACAGTAGGTAGCTAGTTTATAAAAAGCTATAACTTACGTCTCGTCCATTTAGTAGCCACGTGAGGTTTGCAGGGGGATCCGCGGGAGGGGACGAGCACTGCGCTCTTAAGGAGTCGCCTGATGCATACCAGCCCTTCTCCGCTTTTATCGATGGCTTCGCAGGAGGCAGCTCTGTGGACAAGAAACGTCTATTATTAATATGGTGGACATGGTGGTAGGTAGATGTTGTTAGTTCCCTTCTTTTTTTTAAATAATTACTTATAAGATATTCCTGTATAATGTAATTATTTTTGACTGTAGCTGTAAATCAAGTAAAAAAAATATATAACGTCATGCCTGTATAATCAAAATCTTATGAGTAGAAAGGAACGCGAACTGGATCAATCATGATTGGTCGACGGCAACTGCCCGCCATGTTGTCCCCTTTCCTTCCCTTCCGCTCACCCCTCTCTCTCAAAAAACCAATAACGAACGACACGCGTGTGCACAATTAATTAATTCAAAAAACACTAAAAAGAAAGTGATTGTGTGAACTGGTGTCCCAAGTTACTTCCTACCCTGTTCCTCAACAAAAAAAGGTAAGTTGTTGTATCTATCCATCAATGCCTACGGTTTACTGCCATAACTTAATATAATAAAAAAAAACTACCGAAATCTTTGTATTTCTAAAAGAAGTTAGAATCATACACTACAATGGCTCCTTATTTTAAAAAATACAATCACCTTTGTGATCTTGGCTAATGTTTCTGGTAACAGTTACAGATTGAAATTTCAACCTTTTTGTTTCTATTGATTTTGTCAAAAAGCACTGAAATAATTTTGATGAGATGACATCTGAAGTATAATCTACTAATTAAGAAAAAAACATCAAAATTAATTAATTTTTGGCTGTACTGTAATGTACTACAAATTAGTATGACATAGTATCAGTCATTATGACAATGTGTCCCTGGATATAACCATTAGATTTGAACCCGTCAAGTAAGCAAATCTTCAAACATACGTGCTCAGTTTAAAGGTCGCAGAATTACAAGCTCACGCGAAGTTAATAATACTTTCACAACCTAATGTGAATATAAATTAAGAAATCTTGAAATGAAAATGTGACGGTACCTGTATATAAGGAGGAATCTAAATAAAATTCTATTCTCCCTCAGTTAAGCCATAATAAAGACTACGATTCTTCATTTGAATATTATGAATAATATTTTAGCCTAAGTAAAATCTAATATGATTCTTTCATCGTAAAATTCTTTTATTTAACTTAGCTTTTAGCCGTTCTGAAATTAAGACAAATCTGACCGCTTCAATCCATTAAAGTTGACATTAAATTTGTAACAAAAAAGTACCAACATTAAGTTAAATCGAGTTCAGCATTTTGATTCGAGATAAAAAGGCAAGTTTTTTAAATTGGGGCGCGGGCGTTTCTATGTTTAATTTCATTTTGTTGAAGATGAATATATTTTCCAAAAATACGTAGCAATAAGTTGCCAACATTGGAGTCACGTTTGCTCCTTCTCTCTTAGATGATTGCTTATGGCACGTAACGAGGCAATCGGGTCGCCTCGGGACGCCTCGGCAAAAACCTCCCGATGTTTATCAGAAACAAAGGTAGCAAATGACGAAACTGTATTTGAACACGTTCCTCGAGAAACCATTGTCGGAAACATCCAAGGAATTCCGAAACGCCTTTGATGTTCTCATCTCAAATTAAATTTTGATTTTTTTCGACAATAGCTTTTAAGTAATCGCCGCCTCAGAAGCTCTTTGTTCGGTCGTTTTTACCTTCTCGAGGATTAAATTGGATTCTAAGCAGTTTCCAATCAGTGTTTTGGTTGTTTATCGCCCTTTGGTGTCATTTGCAGGAACGAGAGGCGTTGACCATGTTTTCAATGAAAAATGCTCGTAATTATATGAAGGTTTACAATCAGCATTGTTTCAAAAAATCTATTGTCGATTTAACGGAATCAGGAACAAAAGAAGAAAATTGAGGAAAAATTCATGAAAATAGAGATTGAAATTGGTGAATCTTGGTATGATATATATGACTTGTGAAATTCCATGCAGTGATTAGGTAGGTACCTACTGACTCCAAAAGTTGTTCGACTATGGTAGAGCTTTGTGCTTTATTTCAAACATTTGTGGAACAAAAGGTTTCGAACCAAGTTTAATGCTACGCGCACTTTTCTATAACGACGGAATAGATTTAAAATATATGTTAATAAATAATAATATAAGTAAACAAAAGTAAGTTATTGAATTCTTCAAATCCTTGAACATCCACAAAAAGAAATCACCTGAATGATCACTCGAATCTTATTCGTTAATACAAAATCACAAATCACAAAGACCTAGACTATAGTTAACATTACTATTTATTTATTCAATTTGCTTGTACATACAAGATTCCGCGTCACCCGTCACGGCTCTTGGAAAAAAGTATAACACAACCTTACGTCGCCAACGAACTGGCAAAGTCAATATACTCGGCTCGAGAGTAAAGCAACGCTAACGAGGACATCACTAGCTCCCTCCCGGTCATGGCAAATATTATTTCGGGGGAAGTCGAGTCAAAGGTAAATTGAAAAACGCCGGCAGATTGCCACCAAGCTGTGTGCACTGACTCGAGACTCGTCTTGTATTAATAGTTCGATGATTTCTGCTTAAGTGGAATGAATTTAACGTCCGTTGCAGTAGAAGTGCTAATCTTATGCAGTCAGAGAAATACATAAATATCCTGGGACTTTACACATGAGTAAACTGATTTCAAGATAAGTAGAACTGTTTTATGGCAACCATATAGTTGATAATATGTTATATTATCATATTATATATTATATTATAATAAATATTATCAGCTATATGGTTGTAGTATACTACATACATAACTTTTAAATACATATTTACATCCATACATAGAACAAAAGAGACATGTTTATGCACACAAATGTTTGTTCCGGTGGGATTCGATAGTAGACACAGACTTTTAAGCTGGTCATAGTTTCGCCATTCTGTCTGTTTGTCAATATACATATATGTATGTATTTAAAATATATATATGAAGTCTAAGTAATAAAACTAGTAGGTACACACTCATTTAATTTAAAACTAGATTGTCTGTGTGGAAAATGTCCTAACATTCGAACATAGTTAATGCATTAGCAAAGAACATAAAATACCTTCGCTAATATGTGTACATGAATGTATGAACCTGTAGGTTAAGCAAGAAAACTGGTATTATAGAATAATAAAAATATCTAAACTATACAACTTCTACACTAAAATACGTTTGTTTGTATTGAATAGGCTCGGAAAGTGGATCGATCTGAATTACTAGTTCACCAACGGAAAGCTACATTATCAGGTAGTAACATCCTAATCCTAACATATATTATAAATGCGAAAGTAACTCTATCTGTCTTGCTTTCACGCTAAAAATACTGAACCGATTTAAATTTAATTTGGTACACAGATTGTCTAGAGCCTGAGAAAGGACATAGGCTACTTTTTATCCCGGGAAAATGGAAGATCTCCCGGGTACGCGGATGAAACCACTAGTAAGTTATATTTTATCCTCGTATTCTTACGGGAACCACGGAGTGTGTATGTGTGTGTGTGTGTGTAAATTCCATATGTTACACACACTGTAGGTATATACAACAGACAGTTCAAAACAAATCTGGTAATACAGCTATTCGTTGGAAAGTTTATGTAAATACAGACAAGATTCCATGTACAATGGAATTTGGAAACAAATTCGGGTGTATGTGAGGACTTACAGCGAATGTATTATGGAAGGGATCATGCTTTGGATGTTACCATGAGCCCACGAATATGGTGCAAGTAAAAAGCTGACGATATTTGATAGTGAATGATGAAGAATTACTGTACAGAAATCTTCGGCCGCTTAGCCGTGTTTTGATATAAAATAGGTTTAAGTTGATTTGAAAAAAGTTTTAGTGATACGTATGTTATTATCATCTTAAACTTCTCATATTGCTCTCCAATATGTATTATACTAGTGGCTCACACGGATTCACTCGCGTTCCCGGGAGATTTTAAATTTTCCCGGGATAAAAAGTAGCGTGTGTGCTAATTTAGGGTATCAGCTAACACCATACCAAAATAGTTATTAAAATCGCTCTAGCCGTTTAGACGCGAAGAAGTAACACATACACACTCACAAACTTTCGCCTTTATAATATTAAGTGATTATAATTGAAATTAACTAGATCCCAACCTCAAATTGATTTTTTAAAATTATCGATTAACAGTCCATAAATTGGTATAAAATGCGGTCAAAAATTTATAGAAGTTGTTTGAAGATGCTCAAAAGGTACCTAATTATAAAGAACTTATTTATAAATGTTAACAAAAAGTACAACTATAAAATCGATTTCAAATAAATCGGGTAGCAGACTTTTATCGATACATTACTAGTGTCACATCACCACTAAAATGCCCGGTTCATATTACTCTCCCATAAACTGATTCAACCCTTACGCCACCGATATCGGTCTATTTTCCCACTCAATTGCTAGGTGTCCTTTGAAGCACTCTCAGTAAATTCCTTTCCTATTTCACAACCTGGCTGCTTGAAATTCCAATACTAGCGTGGTCGAGTGTCCGGGGTACATAAGACCCCTTACATTTGCTTTGATTATGCCGGACATTTTAAGTGGCATGGGAGGGTTATGTTTTTGAGTGGTCTTCAAACATGTTTTGTTTTTATTTTGCATGCTACATGTACATTTGAGTTTTATTAATGGGTTTACATTTTTTTTCGCAATAGGTGAAGGTTTGTCCGCTGTAGTAGGTATATGATAATAATAATATTTGTCAACACTTTTAATATGCATATTTAATAAACACTTTAGGTAATGTGTTAAAAATCTTTTTAAAACTTATGTTGATTGATAGTTCTTCTTGATATAAATTTTATATAAATTTTATATTTTATATAAGTACCTATATCATAAAAAAACGGAATAATCTTCCTTTATTACTACCTACGCTACTATATTTTAGAGTATACGATATGTGAAGTATTTTCAGTCTTTCAGGCTCATTACAAATCCCAGGTTACAAGTAAGGGTATATATTTCAAAGACCTTACTTCGAATCAAACCCAGAACCTAGTACTTACCTACACATACGAGGTAATAGAATATCTTACATTATTATTCTGTAGCATTCTCTGCTTATTCGACAATATTTCCAAGTTCATTCGTTTTGCTCAGCACAAGCGACACATGTCCGTCGAGAAGGGGAGACACTAAGTCGACTTGATAAGTGTGCGTGAGGTCGCTAGAGCCACTACCCACTAGAATGTGTTTGGTTCATGTTTAGTAAACTGTTTTGTATTTTTGTCAATGATGTTTTTTAAAAAATGAAATATTATTTTAGATTATATATACTATGTGCCATCTAAGCATTATGTAATGAATCTTTGTGAGAGAAAAATAAATTTTTTTTTTTTTTTTATATTTATATTTTAGATGATTTTTAATCTGCAAATAAATCCTCGCCACTAGCGTTTTTCTATATAAATATTATTTGATATAATATAGTTATTCTCGGGCTGAAAATAAATAAAAGTAAGCTTATAGTATCACCCTACGACTCCAGCTATTCATAAGAAACGTGGGTTGTTCAAGCGTTAGAAACCGACATACTAATCCAGATTATGATAGCTTTACGGTCAAAGCCTTGGCTAGATAGACCTCGTTTGAATGACCCAATGAATTTAAACTAGGGTAAACCGCTTAAACATACCTAATCTTACAAAACAATTATACTCAAAAGAAACCTTAATTGAAAATTTAATAAAGTGCAGTACGCTTTTGGACGTAAAACATTATTTATGTTAAAACACACGTTTGCAAGTCGCATTATTAAATGCAGGGCCGGACTTACAAAGGAAAAGGCGGCAGTTAGTTTAGTAAACCTCATATTTCTGGCGCGATGGAGTAGGGAGTAAGAGTGGCTGTGGCGACGCGGCCTTGTCGGCACCCGCGGTGAAAAGGCACAAGTTGACTTTGTAATTCAAATCCGGCCCCGCGATACCGGTACAGGTGAGGTGTTAACGCGATGCGATATTTAAATATTATGGAATATTAGATTGGTGGAAATATAGCCTTAATATTACGGGAAGAAAGTCGCGGTCCCATTTTATTATTTTGCGCGAGAATACGTCACTGTATTTCATGATTAATGCGATGTTTTGAATTGTTTTTTTTTTTATTCTTGCACCGTAGATGGCGAATGACACTTAAAACTGTGTGATTAGAGTCAAAGATAAAATCTTACGTTTTACTAGGTAATATTATAAATGCAAAAGTTTTTGAGAATGCATGTTTGTTACTATTTCAGAACGTATCGTGGCTGAAATTTGGCACAGAGTTAGAATATGATCTGAAATTACACATAGGCTATTTTTTATCCAGAGAAACTGAAGAAACAGTGGGAAAGCGGGTGAAACCACGGGCAGCCACTAGTAATATATAATCTCATAAATATGGAATGTCAAAATAACACTTTGTATCACATGCATATAATATGATGCCGCAAATTAATGAGCGATTAGAGCATGAATACGTTTTGCAGAAAGACGGGGAATATACTAAGCTTCATAATGCTTAAGGGTTACGGCCTAAAACGAGAAGGTTAAATTAAACCTTTTTATCTCAATGACTTAGTTATTGTTAGTTGAAGAATCAAGTTAAATACTTAGTCAAATAAAATCTAATCATTATAATATTCAATGTTTTTACACTTGATTTATCAAAGAAAATGTATGCTCCAAAAAAAGACATGATTATGCAATATTAACCTATTCATAAACTAAAAGACGCAGACAATAGGTCAGCGCAAAATGAAGACGTCTCATTTAATTTAAAAGTTAGATAGCGTTAAGCGTTGCACTCTTAATATTTTCTTAAAGCACTTTTTTCCAGCCCATTAAAGTACATCAAAATCATATTAAGCGGCAGCTAAAGTTTTTACGTAAATGGTTATGTTAAATCACTGAGATATTGTAATATTGCCGGGACTTGGCGCGCGTCCCACATTTTGCACGGCCGTTCTTGAATCTAAAATAGGTGAAATATCAAACTCGGGGGGTAACAAGAAAAACACATTTGCCCCACAAACTTTCGCATTACCAAGTGTTAGTGCCACAGGCCGCGTGACGTCGACGCTTTATGTCCCGAGTCCCGAGTTTGACGGCCCGAATCCCGATCCCGGGATCCCGGGAATATTGAATCCCGGATTAATTGAATTTGCAACTCGGCGCACAATACGCGGGACGGGTCGGTTGGCCCCGTGAACGCTCCACGTCGGTTATTAAGAAATCTGTTATTGAAAATATTTTCGAGGAGAATTTTCAAAGTTAATAATATAGGGTTGGGACAGAAAATGGAAGGACAGTTTCCAGTTTGATTAAATATTTTGTGTCTTTAAAGTGATGTAACCTATTATAAATTTTACCTCCCTTTGTTAATTAAATAAATAACGACCATTCAACTGGAAAACTATAACAATTAACCCTAAAAATTAACTTTCAAAGTTTAATCGAATCGAAACAACTAAAATATCCATAGCAACCCTTCTATTTTCCAACACGTTTCACCAACTTTCAACTGAAAGGCACGCCAACTAGCTCGACTTGTAGTCTCAAGAATTTTCCAATAAAGAATTTCCAATCAATCAATCTTGATAGTAAAGCCGCGGACACACTAGCGCATCAGCGGGCGATCATTCGTTATCCGAGCGAGTCGCGAGAATATTCGATTCTGTATGACTCGAGTGATTTATTGGGGTGATTGCAGCGATCGTTTCGCATCGGAGGACGCGATAATCGATATCGCCCGCTTCACTTTTTATTACGCCTTCGCTGGCGGTCCATGACGATTGGCGTCGTTGCAACTTTCCCTGATATGAATTCAGGGGACGTCCGCTTTTAAAGTTATGAAGATCTTTTCCATAATTTTATTTTTATCGCAACGCTCCTTTGTGAGTGTTTTTTTTAATGAATTTGCATTCAATCTTTTCTATTGGGATTAACGTGGTATTAGTAAGGAATATAATATAGTAAACGGCAAATTAAATTGTTAATGTTTCTGCTTGTAGGAACCTGGCTGTAATGAAATGGTTCATTCTCATTAAGTTTAAAAGTTTCCAAAACCCAGAAATACCTACTTCAAAAACAAGTTTAAATAGTAAATTACCTTTGCCAAAAATAAAATTTATGTGTATATAAAAAAATATCAATTTTACAAGTAAATCCAAAACAAACAGTCCTTGTAACAAGGCGCCTCGTCATCCAATCTTCAATAACAACACGATTTCTCATAGCTTAAGGTTAAACCGCGAGTAATTTCACCTAATCTACGCGAAAGTGGGAAACAATTCAGAGTTAGTTCGCGTGAAATGGAGCGTGCGAACTGAACTCTCCGTCGGGAAATAACACCAATGTAGTTGTCGCGCCATGCTTTAATCGAAGATATTGTTTTACCGAACTCTTGAACGTATTCCAACTAGAAAACACAGTGTTTCATATAAGTATTTCGGACTTATAGCTGGTACTTATATACAGGTCATTTTTAACACACGGCGAATCTGATTACAAACTAAGCAGAGCTAGTGTTATGGTAACCAGGTAGCTAATAAAGTACTACTTTTAAATACATATTTATATCTAGACACAGAGCAGTAATCAATGCATACAAATGTTTGTCCTGGGTAGGATTCGATTCCACGAAGAACGGGTAAAAGTCAGGATCACAAACCACAAAACCAACCGGTTGTCAATAATGATATTATTGTAGCAATTTTCCGTTCGCTGATTTTTATATTTTCGAATGGAGTTTAAAAACTTATACTTATATAAGTACCTAAATGTTTTCGAGCTACTAAAGCCTTAGAATATTGTTCGTATAACGTTATTATGTTTGCCTCGAGCATTTTGTAATACTCGTATGCCTTAGAAATATTTTAAAATAGTTTGAGCACGGAAGGCACGCTCGATCCGCCATTTCACGCTAAATAGCGAGCATCGAGATGAACTATATCTTTTCCAGGGAAAATATTTTGAGATGTAATAAAATTGTTAACTGAAATTCAAGATTTAGGTATGTAGTTTTAATAGCGATGTTTTATATAAAATGTTTGCTGTTGCTTCTTTGGTGGATGGAAAGAATATTGTTTTAAATATTTTATGCAGCATTTCTGTGGAAGGAATTTTAATAAAAACATTCACTAAACCATGGGAAAGAATGAAAAAATGTGTGACTATTTTGAATTCTTCGGGATTATCAGGAAATAGCGTTGGTGCGGAAGTCACGCGCGACGCTTTTTGACGCTCGAGGCAACGCGCGGCGGTGTGTTCACGGCTTTAGATTAATGGGATTTTTGTTGCGTCATTTGGCAGGCTTTTTCACTCAAATGTTTTTGCCACGGTTATCGGGTTATTTTTAACGTTCATTGATTTTCAATAGTTGACAAGTATGGCATACAATCATTCTATAGTGTCAAGTGTGCCCCTTATATGATAGTTGTCCGAATATCTCAGTTTAAAACATCACGAGATTTGGAAAGAAAAAACTTTAATATTTATTCAGATTATCACATACTTAATAGTTTTTGGAAGTAAATATATAGTAGTCATGTAATAGAGTAGATTTAAACGGATATATAAATAATGCCACCCATTTTACTCTGTTCAAACATCCAATTTGTCTAGTGTCGTCCTTTTATACATCAATCACTCGATTTTCTACCCTAAGCCTTTCGAATCAACGTAGAATTTAGCTTATCAGCCAATGTCAATCAGTATCACAAAGAAGAATCGCCGACTTTGCGTCGGAGGAGCGATGTGTTGACGCACTGACAGACAGACGGATTACCTTCCGCACTGACAAATGTTAGTTTCTACTGTGTGAGTGCCATTTGAAATAGAAGCTTAAACCATATAGCACAGAGTTTAAATTGCATTGTGATATACATGTTTATTTACCCTACTGAAAACTTAACCACCAAACCTAGCAAGTGCACCTAAAAATCTAGCCTATGTTAAATATGTTCTCTCTACTATAATTTTAATAATTACCATGCACGGAATACATAATTACGGTGGCGAATTATTCAATTTTAAAGTGTCTAATACCTGACACGTTTCTGAAATTTTAATAAGTAAATATTACTTAGTTACTTAACATGCGGGGAGTGGATTCGTCCGCCGGCCACCGTCCGCAACCCGGACCCCCGGCGGCCATTTGCAATGCAAATATCTTACGACTGACATTACAACACGTAATTTTTAGCAACTTTTCGTAACTTCACTGGAATTTTGCGCATAATTTCGCCGGGAACTTTAAGAATTTTTATGTCATCTTTAGGTACTGAAGATTGGTGTATATTATACCTACCTAATAATGTAGGTATAAATACAGTACCTAAATAATGTTTAACAAATGATTTTGAGTCTAATTAAGTGGAATAAAAGAAAAACAAATATCCAGAGTTATTATTTACATGCAACAGTGGAAAATTTTATTAAGATTTTTTTAACTAATTAGATGGTAAAAATGGTTTATAAACAACAATATTTTATTGCCATTTACACGTCTTAACGTTTCTTAACATATAAATTCATAAACAAAAAAATAAGTTATAGCAACGGTAAAAATTTGCGAACGGGCAATGAATCAGTGAAAATTCCCGAGAAAATACATGTTCCGAATGCATTAGCAGAGGAATTGTTGGTCTCATAAAAAAAATGGTAAGCTAGAGCAGAACTCAAACCATAAAGGTTCCATGCGATTTCAAGCATCAAAAATATTAAGCTTTATAGAGTCTTTAAGAATAACATTTCGATTTAATAAAATAAATCAATTGTGTCAGTTTTTTATGTTAAATTATAATAATATGGAGCAGCAAAAAGTATTTAATTTATTATAATCACGACATATCTGGTACTAAACAATAAATTAAAATTAAAAACAGGTCAGTATTTCCTCAACAAGAAAAAATAAATAAAAAGAGGCATCATTGAGGCATCTTTTTAGAATAAATATCTTTTCCAAAAACAATTCGGATTTTCAATGTCAAAAGAGGAACCCAAAGTGGCTTCCAATGGAAAGTAAGGGGGTGGAATGATTATAAATCTTCATGATATTACCATAGACCGAGTTAGGGAACTTTGCTCTCCGCTGATGTTCGCGTGGTAAGTGGGCTGTAAGTCATGTGAGCCTATGTAGGGGATGTGTCCCTTACTATGCGTTCACTATATGTATTCACGAGTTTTTTTTTCATACTATACGTTCACTATTCGAGTTTTCACGGTATTCTTTTTTTAAAATGAGGTCAATGACTTTATTTCAAAACTAGCTGCCGTCGCGTGGTTCTACCCGCGTAGTTCCCGTTCCCGTAGGAATACGGAGATAAAATATAGCCTATGTTATTTGTGAATAACGAAGCTTTCTATTAGTGAAAGAATTGTGCAGATCGGTTCGGTTGTTTCGGAACCTATTCGTTACAAACAAACAAATCTTTCCACTTTATAATATCAGTATACATAAATATATCACAATATTTTCAAATAAAGATTTTTTAATGCTTCGCTTAACTAAAATATTGACTCCTTTGATTCATTGGTTGATAAACCACCATATTTTTTTAAAACCACAAAATGTAAAAGCAAAACTAACTGCAAGTAACTAAGTAAGTGAATTAAGTTTAGTACTTAGTTAGTAAGTTGCCAACTTAAAGTAAATTTCGATTTCTGTATGTCTTTTTACGTCAAATTTATACTCGCTATTAAATTTGTGACCATCCCTATTAATGTAATAAATTCAAAAGTAATCTGTCTGTTACGCTTTCACGGCTAAACTCACGTACAGATTGTGATAAATTTTGGTACATTTATATTACGTAGCGCTTAGAAAATGTCACAAGCTTCCTTTTCTTCGAAGGTCCCTTTTCACGCAGGTGAAACCGCGACGCAGAAGCCTTTACATTATTATCGTTTTATAAATACTATTACTCATTGTTATTATTATTAGCCTGTGTTGTCCCACTGAAGGGCTAAAGCCTCCCCTTCTTTCTCCACTCTTCCCGGTTTTGAGCATTGCTGGACCAGTCCTTTGCGATTACTCATAGTAGGGGTTAATATTTTGTGTCACCAACTATTTTTGTGAGGTTACGTCTCACTACTGAGCTGAGATATAACAGAATGTATACAGCGGAAAGGTAACGACGTAAAATGGGCTTATTTTGACTTGCCTCCGACGAAAAAACATGAAAGTGAGGTTATGTTGAAGGTTGATAATAATAATATGACGCTATTCATGAAAATGGCTTTCGCTGAAGGAAAACATCGTGCGGAAACCTGCATGCGCGAGATGTCACAATTAAAGGCATGTGAAGTCCGCCGCCGCACTAGGCACGTGGTGGACTATGACCTAAGCCCCAACGTGTAAGGGAGGCTCGTGCTCCTCGGTGGAGACGTATGAGCTGATGATAATGTTTCAAGAAAATATAGGAGTATCTTTTTTATGGTTTACACTGGCTGCTGTATTTATATGGCAGTATTAAGGTTTTTTACTGAATGGTTTTTATGTTTGATCATGCTTGTCACTAATTACCTTGGATAATGATTTACTGACCTATCTCAATTAATTAAATCTAGAATTTAACTATAATCCAAAACACAATTTAAATAGTCGAAAAATTGGAAGAACTTAATAATATGATTGATTTTTATTTACGTATCAGCTGATATATATACAATCTTTGATATCGTACATGCCTATATATTATCCCAAAAAACCGTTATTATACCTACCCTACCTATCCAACTGTCATAGAGTTCGAAATTCCAAATAATGCAACTAATAAAATAACCCGCCGTCGCCAGCCCGTTGAGATCACGCATTGCGTACGGAAATGTTCCATATTCCCCGTTCTCCCCCCAATATTACCGTTACATAACGTACACGCGAAATGCTGAGGATTCGTGAGTAATATTTGCCTTTGTTTCCGTTTCTTTGTAAAGGAATATGGACAGATTATAGGTAGCATTTCGAGATTTGGCTTACGGAAGTAATGGTCTGATTTAAAAAATATTTCAGCTTTAAATAGCCCATTTATCGAGAAAGGTTATAGACTATATATCATGTTACGACGAATAAGAGAGAAGCATCAATCAAAAATAAGGCAAGTGACGCTAACAAAGCTGCGCGGGTCAACTAGTTTAGTGATAAACTTAAACTTAACCGTTGTTAAGTGACCTATTTCTAAAAGATATATCTCTTTTAAAAGCCCCAACATGTAACCATGGTCATTTAAAAAAGAAAATTACAAAGAAGTCGTAGGTCGGTAGTCAAAAAGGTAAAACCAGTGTTGCCACTCGATAGCTCGGTCGCTTTCACACCACATACCTAATTCCAAATCCCCTTATCGCTCGGTGTTCCGAGCATCTGCCATCTGTCCCCAGCTTCCCTTCCCCACGCATTTAAATTTCGAATGCGTCCGCAACTTTTTTTAAACTCGACGAACGATATTCGGACTTTCCCTTTTTAAATTCAAATTGGAATCAAGTGGCCAGTACTCATTGCAGAAGTTTGTTTTCCATTTGCGTAGCAAAAAGAGGTTTGAATACTTAATTACATTATTTTTTTAGGGTTTTTTATTTATCTATTTTCATTCTTAGCATTTTAATTAAAATTGTGTTTGTTTTAAGTTTATCTAATTTTGTAAAATTGCGTATCTTGTATTTTATATGAGGTAGGTACCCACTTTGTGTAAAACTTTAATAAGAATTAATTCAGAGATTGGATGAGGTCGTTGCAACCTTTATGCAACTGTTCTCAGAAAAACTTACGAACTACTCCAAGAATTTACATTAAATGCAACCGTAAACACCTAATATACACCTAACCATTGCAGATAAAAGCAAAAAAGAATAAAAAGAGTGCTACAATTTTCCCTCCAATATTTCTTGGCGTTTAGAACAAAGGAGCTTGCACCGGATAACCGCAGTAGTTTAATGAGTCAGCTCCATCTACGTCGTGGTACTTGATAGTGGTATATTGCATTTGGTAGCATTATATTGGGGTACGCGTTATAATAGTTGGCATCGTATGCTTCCTACATCAGTGTGATGAACTGTTAAATGGTACGGAAGGCGCGGTTCAAAATTTGAATTTTAAATTGTAAACTTGCGCTGTTCTATCTCGAAACCGAGGGAGTTCAAAAAACTTGGCGATTATTTTAGGCGAGTAATTTTAATTAAAAGTTGTAAATGAATCTATGAATAGCTGGTGTAGACAAAGCATAAGTAAACTAAATTCTAATTAGGACAGATAAAACTTTTACAGTAATCCCGGGTCGGGTCAGAGGTGACCCGATGTCAGCTCCTGAATCTGTTGTGGGGAAGTGATTATATCCGGGGCAACCCGCATTTCATCAAATACGGATTTCACGTGACAGGTGACATCTGTAATCGCGCTTTATTGAATGTCTTTGGTTTTTGGGGTTCCTTTTGAAGCAATAAACTGTTCGCCCAATAATATTGTATTAACGTTATTTTTTGGGAAAACATTTCCTTGTTTAGTTTTTAGTATATACATAGTAAAATCATAAAAACAAACTTTTTACTTAACTCCACTAAGCTTACCAGTGTTTCTAAACTATCGAAGAAAATGCTTTTAAAAAATTATGATAATGGTCTGTGCCAACAACAGGGGTGTATACCCTGCAACTTGCCTGCAACTTGCCTACAACTTGCCTACAACTTGCCTGCAACTTGCCTGCAACTCGCCTACCCTGGCCATCGGCTACACGAGTGTGGAGTGGACATTTATCGACGTTCCCACTAATGGAGTGAAGCTATTTGCTCTAATAGATTTCACTTTGTTACTTACGCTTTAAACCTTAATGGCGTAATTATATGGTTTACTTTCGAATGCTAAGTGAGCGAAAATGGTAAATGCTGCTCAGGGATTTGAGGTGTTACTTTAAGGCTATACCATTATTTAGAATTGGATAAGGTTGGTTTGAATTCAAGCTTAAGCTTTCATAGAAAAATATCGTGAGATACTAAAGGGTAAAAAATCTGCTAGTTATCATATTTTAATAGTTTCCCCACTTTTCAGATATGTCACACTTTCCAAGATTATTGTCAACAGCTACAAGGTAACAATCATCCTAACAAGAACGTCTATACTAGTATCTTAACAAAAATTATATGCGAAAGTCAATTTGTTTGTTATGCCAACACCAAAACCACTACACCGATTTAAAAAATTATTTCACCAATAGAAAGCTACATCCTCAAGGTGTAATATAAAGCTATATTTTATCTCCGTGTTCCTGCTAAAAAGGGAATTACGGGGCAGAAACCGCGCGGCGGAAGCTAGCGGCGTAACGATCCGTATCGATTTCTTTTGAAACATTTTACACAGCTCCTCTCCAATTAGTTACCAAAATTGGATGCTGATAAGCAATAATGTGTAAACCCACAAAAAGTCGAAAACAAAGATTTTGATATATTTTTATAATGCATCACGTATTTAACATTCTACAAAAGTGTTGCAAGACATCTAAAACATTAAAGTACATAAAAAATTGATTTATATCATACAAAAAAAAAAGTCGTAAATCACATACATCTCATAATTTTTAAACGTCATTTTCTCGAAACCAAGTTTATGAGGGTTAACACATTATTGCTTATCAGCATCAAAATATACCGCCCCCATTGTCGAGTATACTCTTATTCCCCTTTAATTTATAACTGAGTGTAGCCTGACGTATACACGCGTCCATAAATCAATCTGTTAATTAATCACGAATTGCGACCTCAACTCGGTCGGTTTAAGGGAATGTCGATCTTATTCGACCACTAGTAGACGGACTTACGAACGATTGTTTCATATCAGCTATTTTATTTTCTATCTGAACTACCGTTTCCATTGGAAAAGTAGGATAAAATAATAAAAATAATATTTACTACTAGCGACCCGTCCCAGCTTCGCACGGGTACAATGCTTATAGGTACATCACATTAGAAACCTCCAAAATTGACAGTGTTTCTCTAACATATTATAGAAAGATTTAAGAAGACAGGGACTGACAGCGAGAAAACGACTTTGTTTTATATTATAGCATTTTCGTCGCTATAAACATTAAATTTGCCTCAAAAAATTGCAATAATAGCGATTTTCCGCCATTGACTCATCAAAACCTCAACCTGTATGCTTCGCGTTCGACAAAAAGCAATTGATCATAATGACTTAACTTCACAGGAGGTATTAGGGACGCGATCAAAGTGACGTTGGAAATAAAATTACAGTATCCTTGGATTGTTCAAAAGAAACGAACGGGGATTTCCCTTTTGTAACAAATTATGGAGGATCGCAATTTCTATTTAAGCCGCCGCTGTATCATTCGATTAAAACAAGGGTGTTGATAAAACGGTTTGATTTGTGTTTAATGACCCTGTCTTTCAAATCCACAGCCGTGGATTAGTCATTTTTACCCATGAATAGACAATATAGACATCGGGAGTGTATGTAGTTTACGTGTCAAAAAGCAGCAAAAATGTCTGCTTTCTACGCCGTCAATTGGTCCGCGATCGTCTGTTTTTGTCTTTGGACGTCAAAGAAAAAGTGACACGGTTGGTCTTCACACAAATTGAGATACTTTTGTTTATCTAGTTACATATAGGTCTATAGCAGCGAACGCCTCGCTGGCTAAATAAACAGTTAACATAAACTTACGACCTCAAAAAGCGCAGTTTCCGTACAGACAAATAAAACAAATAATATTTCAAGTCGGCACCTATTTTTCGTGGCTGGTATCACTTAGGGAGGTCGGTAGGACTGTTGCCTTATGAATATTAATGCGGTGGGAATTTTTCCATTATCTCGCGGCCGTGAAGGACAACTGCCTGAATATAATACAAGGAGTTTCCTCCAGTGTTTTGCTAAGTGATTTAGGTTATGTAAGTTAGTGGTGGTTTTGGATGTAATTATTTTGGATTTTCTTGCGGCGTGTTAAGGCCTGTGTTTGTTCGAATTTCACTTATTATGTATATTTTAAATAGTATTAGGTAGTATGGTTAAAGATGTAACTGTTATACCTAATAATATACCTATATAGTATAACACAAGCTCACTTTGATGCTTGATGATAATTTGGAATCAGATTGGCCGTGTGTGAAAAATGTCCCAGGATATTTATTTATTTATTTATAATAGTATAAATGGAGCAGATTTTCAAATTCTAACAGACTGAAATTATAAGTACCTACCTACATACTTTATATAGTTTTCAGTACCAGTAGGTATCCAGTTGAAATAGAAATTATTTTTTACACTTAGGTACCTACCTAGCTTTTCACAGTTACCTACAAGTAATATTATTAGTCTTAACTTAATGTTTCTCTCAAAATATTTCCCGAAAATTACTGAACTCATTAAACATAAAAACACTACACACCCACTGATCTTCCACGAGAGCGTACTCCAACTAACACAGTGTAAGAAAATACTTACACAACGTATGGTAATAGCCACTACAAAGGTGAAGGCACTGGTAATCAGTAGTCGAAACGCGTGCTGGAAAACGTTGTTATTTGATCGTTGTGCACTGAACTGAGTTGGTTAAAAGGAAGCAGGGCACTGTTGGAACTGTTTGGTGGTAAAAAATAAATAGTCATATGTTAGCTTAAGAAATATATTATACTAGCTGCCCCGGCAGACTTCGTACTGCCCCAATCTATCTATATCTATATACTTATAATAAATCTGTAGAGAGGTCAATTCTGTACATGAAATACATTTTCAAAATAACTATCAGGGGGTGATTATTGATCGATACTGATGCCAAAATTGCATTCAGTAAAATTTTTGTCTGTCTGTCGTTCTGTATGTTCCTTATAGACACAAAAACTACTGGACGGATTTTAACGAAACTTGGTACAATTATTCCTCATACTCCTGGGCAGGTTATAGGATACTTTTCATCACGCTACAATTAATAGGAGCAGAGTAGTGAAGGGAAATTTTGGGAAAACGGGAGAAGTTACTCCATTTTTTAAGCTTCCGCCGCGTGTGCAGCCTTAATGGTTAAGGTTACATAGAAATTATTATGACGGAAATATTCTACATAAAATTTTCTAAAAAATATCCCGCAACAGCATATGTCTGTCTTTTATAGTTTACTCAGAATAACACGTGTATATTTGTTTACTCTTACGTTTATAACACTCTCACTAATCCCTAATTTAAAAAAGTTAACATTATTACCTATTCAATAAAAAAGAATCATAGGAATCGGTATAGAAACACCAAAATTATAGAAGAAATAAGCCATCGCGTCGTCACACGTGAATACTAAATCATGTTATAAGTAAGGATTATTTTTAAACGACTTAAAAAAAAGGAGGAGGTTCGAGGAACGAAGTCGTGGGTTAAAGTTAGAGTTAGCCCAAAGAAACTATTCCACGCGAACGAAGTCGCTGGCAGAAGCTAGTCTATACTAATATTATAAACGCTGACAGATTTCGTCCCCATCAAGCGAGGTGTGAGGCAAGGGGATACTCTCTCGCCAAAGCTCTTCACTAATATGCTAGAAGACGTAATTAAATATCTAGACTGGGAAGAGAGAGGAATAAATAAAAATGGCACACGCATGTCGCACCTGCGTTTTGCTGACGACCTTCTTCTTCTATCTGAGAACGTGCCTGATCTTACAGAACTACACGAAGCATCCCTGAAAAAGGGTCTACACATGAACATGTTCAAAACCAAGCTCATGGCTAGTCATCCAATTGGAACAGCTACCAGTAATGTGGGTAACTCCCCAATAGAACATGTAGACCACTACATCTATCTTGGACGTCGTTTGACCGGGAGTCTCAGGTGAAGGAGATTGCTAGACGGCTCCAGTTAGGTTGTGCTGCATTTGGGAAACTTGATGACATGTTCCGCTCTAATATTCCTCAGTATCTGAAGAAATGCTAAATGCCTTGGGCATTTAATCAGTGCATTCTGCCTATCGTCACCTATGGTGCTGATACATGGTCGCTTACAAAAGGCAACATGTATAAAATAATGGTTGCTCAAAGAGCCATGGAGCGAACCATGCTGCTGGGCATCTCCCTCGTGGACCGAATACCCAACAGTCGAAATACGACGTAAAACGCAAGTCGTGGATGTGGGTAAAGGGATCACGGGATTAAAGTGGGGTTGGGCGGGACATCTGACAAAGCGGGATGACGGAAGATGGGCTAAAGCTATTACAGAGTGGTGGCCAAGAGAGAGACATAGGAAACCGGGTAGACCACCGCCGGCTCGGTGGGTAGACGACATTGTCCGAGCAGCGGGTAGGCAGTGGATGAGATGTAAAAAGAAAGAGGCCTATGATCAGCAGTGGGTTATTACGGGCTGATTAGAAAGATACATAGAAAGAAAGTTAAATAAAAGGATGCACTCATAGATATGGTAACACAATATCGTATAACTTTTTTCCGTGTTTTGAAGTGCGACAGGATGGATTGACATAGGTATTACAGTTGCCACATTTGGTTGTCAAATCTAATGTCAAATATTGTGATTGCGTTCAGAAGTTTTAATTGTGACAAAACTTAAAATGGATCAATTTAAAAACCGACCAAATTAAAAATCAGGTATTATTAGGTATTATTTTCGGAAATTAAAAATTAAATAATTAATAAATAATTTACACAAATAAAACCTGTACCTGAACTTTCGAGACATTTTACAAAAAAATAATTTCTGAACGCACATAAATAGTTGTTACAGTATTTGACAGTATTGGACAACAAATGTTTGACATGTAATAAACAAATCAGCATTTATTGAAATGATTAAGTATTTATTACACACATCCAGTTTTCATTCTTTTTAGGATGTATTCTGCTATTCGGGGCGGAGACAAATCCAACTAATCAATAACCATGAAAATTGGTTCAGCAGATCTCAAGTTATAAGTGTTGAAACAAACCCGACTTTCTTTTATATATATAGATTTATTCCGTACCCACTGCATTAGCAGTATAAGATTTTGTTTTTTTTTTTAATTTTGTGAGTTTGGTATATAATTGCTTGCATTTTACAAATATGTGACGTTACACATAACATTAAAGCTATTACCCTGAAATACTTATTGCTTTAATTCATTTTGGACCTGTCTGTTATTATTAATAATGTCAGCGTTCAGTGTCCCACTTCAGGGGCAAGACCTCCCCTTCTTTTCTAGACTCCTCCTTCTTACCCAAAAAAAATGTGAGTTTCACATACAATCTTGCAAGAAAATTATACTCTCACAGTAGCAAGGTTTACATATCTACCTCGATAGCATTAGCCACAGGTACACAAAAGGTACGTACTTAGAACTTAATACACAATTTAACTGTTTAATACTTGTTTGAGGAACATTGGGAGCATCCAAGGCAAACAGTAAATTCATAATTCAAACATTTAATTTTCGAATCACCGCGCACCTCAGCCACTTATTCCCCCACATACAAACGTACAGAGTAATTGAAACAAGCCTTTGTGCAAAGAACGCTTGCACTTAAAGTGTGTACGTGGAAACGACATTAGCGTGGCGACATGGAAATGAATGAATGGGGTACAACTCACTAACATACATACTAACTCCATGTCATTTCAACCCGGCTTTTATGCTGCATCTCTTTCGCTTACTAGGCGGTGAGATGAGAGCGCTGCTTCGAGGTACCGTACGCCCGCTAGCCGAGGAAGTTTGTGTTACAGAATAAAAGGGCTGACTCGATTCTCTGTAATTTTGTACCGGTACAATTGTAATCAAGGGAACGTCGCTTGTGATCTCTCATTTTGCATTTACTGTATCAGGTTGGTTGACATGGTCTGTATTGAATGACAGGTTACTGTGTACGGTTCCTAGTAATAAAGAATTTACATTTTCTTGACTAAAGAATAATATAAATACACATTCATATATAATGACAAAAGCCTTTATGTAAGTTTATTACCCAAAATTTTATGTAATGTTATGTTTATTTCATTATTTGAGAGGGGTGTGTGAAAATTTTCTTCCTTAGCCTATTCTCCCCTAGAGTTTGCCACAGTAAAATAATATAAAATTATTAATTACCTCTTGTATTTAATTTTACTAGTTTGTATTAAATCTATTGTCATCACTCAAGAGAAATCTTTTGAGCACAGCTTAAAATGAATAGCCTATTTATATTATTTACAATCAACAATAAACTAAACTAGGCTACGAAATAGGTGAATTCCGCTCGGGCGTTTTCATTTAAAATTCCAAAGTTAAATTCTGTGAAAGTACCCGATTCAGCTCAATTTATCCGATCACTTTGCTGAAACACGTTCCTAATTCAAACTGAAATAATAAATTGGATAGCAAATGTTTGTGTTTAAACGTCCTCCTAAAACGTAACTAATCGATAAAGCTAATACAACTAGGTAGGTACTAACATAAATGTCTACAACCCTATCACTAATCGACTAATAGAGTTGATTTGATTTTGCTGTGTGATGTCAGAAAAAATCCTTTCCTTTTATCTCATATATAAAATTCTCGTGTCAGTAGTTACCGGTAGTTACCATACTCCTCCGAAACGACTTGACCGATTTTTATGAAATTTTCTATGCATACTCAGTAGGTCTGAGCATCGGCTACTATCTATTTTGATACCCCTGTGATCACGGGAAGGGGAACTACGCGGGTAAAACCGCGGGGCGACAGCTATCATAATAATGTAATTTTCTGCACTACTGGATGAGGATCGACTTGCAAAAGTAGCTGTAAGATTGATGTACATTAAAACAAAACTATAAGATAAAAATATTTAAAAATAAAATTAATTGTCATATATTATGTATATCGGTTCAACTGTTCTCGAGTTTTGCGCTTATTGATAATGAGGTTTCATTTAACTGATTGCCTGGTGGGTGACAAAATTGATTGATTGTCAAACTTAATTGATTTTAACCACTTGTTACAGCCTACACTATGAACTAAGCCCCCGCGAGATTGAAATGATCACAAATGCTAATCCTAAACGTGTTTTGTCAATAATATCTACATAATTTGACAATTTATAATATAGATATATTCAGTCTGAAACATAAAAATAAATCGTGATAAAAAAATTAATCGTAGTTTAAGTTTAAAAATACAATTGAGATTTTACTTTCAAACACGAAGGTGTTGTGCGCTTGCTCCTTCGCTAGATGACGCGTTGACCCTACGCTAGATGAAGATCTAATATCTACTAAATACCATAATAAAATAGAACCAATTTACCAACAATCATAACTGGTTATATATTTCTTCCCACATAATAATTTACAAAGTAACCAACAATAAGAACTAACCACATTCAACTGACGTTAAAAAAACGCATCTAGCGACAATTTTCAAAAGTCAAAACACCACTAAGTAAGTGACCAACCTCATTGCAACGTTTACGTTAAGGCGGTGGCAATCTTAATAAATACCGTGTTATTTTATACCAGGTAGTTGAAATGGTGGAAAATACGGAAGTTTCTTATTCTGTGAAAGTTCAAACGATACCGTAAGACTTGAGCCAAGTAAACTACACGTATAGAAGTGGCCTTATACATAATACATTGCGCCATTCGACTCGGGTTCGCACGATAGTCATCTAATGTTAGAGGGACTTTTTTTTTGCTCGCATTTTGGATATTGCCAGCTTAATAAAATTGTTAGTTTTTATTGCCATATTTGTTAATTATTGGGATGATAAAATGTGTCTTAAATGGAATAATTTATTGACTATATAATCTCATAATTACGAGTACCTACAAGATTTAGATAGTTACCAATAGTTTTTTTATGGTAGATATATACCTACCTAGGACTATAGGTATTTAAAACAAGTGTTGGCGCTACTTACTTACTTAATTAATATATCAAGATAATAGAATACAGGTATATATGAGTCAAAATTAAAGAGATTCATTATCTATTTTTCACTAACAGCCTTGTTAAAAATGACTTTTAAGTAAAAGCAGTGAGCCTCCTTGTGGTTTTTAAATAGTAATAATGTAACTTAACCTTTGCATCACCAAGTAAATAGACGCGATGCAAATTGAAACAATCACAAAACGGTTGCAACTCATGAACCGCTAACTCTTCAGAAACTCAAAACTTCAGCAATAATAACTGCCACAGAAATGCAATGGCGTATCACAAAAAAAACCGTGAAACCGGTAAATACTGGTTCCAATGGTTATCGTACTTTGTAAATAATAAAACTAGCAAGCAAACTGGGCTTTGTCACGACACACAATCGATATGGTAAAAACATTTGCATAGTGATTCAAAGTTTTCAGGGAGCCGGCGCTGGGGGGTGGGCAAAAACCGGATTGTTTATGGCCGGACTCGTATGAAACAGTTTCGGTTGTCGTGTTATAGTTTTTGTTCGTGACGTAGGTTTTTGGAATTAGTTTTAAAGTTTATACTGCCAGTTATACCTATATAATGTATATCGTTGTGTGACAGTCAATCAATCTTCACAGCTTTACATTAGAGTCTGGTAAACCTATTCAAGTTAAGTATAATTTATTTCACCCTCTGAATAAAGTAAAGAAGTTAGGTTTGCTTAAACGTAATTATGAAGTACTAGTTTCCACTAGACACCTTAAATTTTCCGGATAATAAGTAGCATAAGTGCTATTCCAGAACATATTCTCTTTGCCAAAATTTACCCAGATCCCTTTAGCCGTTGTTGCGTGAAAGAGTAACAAATATTCATACATACATCTATACTAATATTATAAAGAGGAAAAATTTGTTTGTTTGTTTGTTTGTAATGAATAGGCTCCGAAACTACTGGACCGATTTCAAAAATTCTTTCACCTTTGGAAAGCTACATTATCCCCGAGTAACATAGGCTATATTTTATCCCCGTATTCCCACGGGAACGGGAACTACGCGGGTAAAACCGCGGGGAGGCAGCTAGTCCTTTATATTTTTGCATTTATAGACTACAATCCCATGAAGAAGCATTACCGGTGACATGAACCACCGTGAAAAGCGCATAGAAGGCTGTTACGGTATCTCAAAATAGCTCTGAGCACTATGCCGTCAGTTTTGTTTCGTCAAGTGAGGTTCAAGGTGGTTCATGTCACCGGTAATTTTTCTTCATGGACGTAGTCTATTACAATATTAGTAGGAAGAAGTAATATTGTTGATAGCTTGATTTTTATGTAGTCTAATTCAAAGGAATACATGTTCTAATGGTTTATAAATAGAATCCCAAGTCATAATGGACCGAAGCTTCTGCGCAAAGGCGGATGTCACGTAATTGTTCCAAAATCAAATCGATACGTATCACAATATTTTTTATACGTAAAAGACAATTTTATTTGGCGATCGCTGAGCTATAAATATATCGGGCGGGCACATACATATTTCTTAGTCGCGACCTGCTTCTGAACGCGAAATGGCTATGATTTATACGCACGCGAATCTTTATTTTATAAAATCTTTTGTTCGTCTATAATTCAATATTGTCCCGTGACATGTCTCAGTTTTAAATTAAAAAATAACGTCGTTTCAACAATTTTTCAGATAACTGTAGAAAAATATCGTTGGGAAATTCATTGAATATTCATTGAGTAGAAAAGAGAACGATATTTTTTTTTTTTTTTACTACGACTATTGTGATGGATAAAAGTATAGTTATATATTTTAGATTTAGGAGAATTAAATATATATATATATATTTTTGACATATCTATAAACAGTCAAATTTTAAAGTAATCATCAGTATTATTTATACTGTAGGTAGGTACCTACTATTTTTTTGAGTTAAGTCATTTTTACTAGCACCTAATGCTAAGAGACAAGATTATAAGATTCAACCATGTCTTTCCAAATCTAGCATCAAAAAAACAAATCTCTTCTACTTAAATTAACAAACAATTAAATCAAGAACAAAACGAAATTATCGTTTCAAATGAGTAAATTCAAATAAGTAGGTACAGAATGTTTCTTTCATTAAATTACATTGAAAAAAGTAGAAACAAACTGTTCTATTGGACATTTTGTAAAATAAGGCTAATTCCTCTTTGCGATGTCTTTTGTCTTTTCCCAATACAAAGAACAAGTAAGGAACTTTACTAATTTAGGTTGAATCTAGTTTCTACTGAATTTAAATAGGACTTGTGTTTTTGTTGGACTTAAATAACTATCTTTATCTCTGGACATTTACTTTTGTTTAATGTTAACTTGTATCCATAATCTAAATGAGTTCAGCGATAATAGTAACCTAATAATGCGTTTAGATCTTCTTAAATATATGTTACTTTAGGTAGGTATATACATGGGCGCGAGACTGCCGGGCCGAGCCGAGCTGCGCAATCTGCGCAACAACGGCCGGCAGACCGGCAGACCATCCCCTCGGGGGAGCGGGCTGTCCTCAGGGGACCAAAAAGGGTCCCCTGAAGAGCTCAAAGAGCTCCAGGAAAAAGAGGAGGAAGAGGAAGAAGGCTCGGGGCGTCATTGCCACCGCCGAGCCCGAAGCCTCCTCGCGACCCGAGATCGCGATGGAGACGGAGCCCGTAGAGACCACCCAGTAAATGTCTGGGAGTGTCTCACTGCTGCAGGCCAATATTAACCACTGTGCCAGGGCACAGGACTTGCTAGTCCAGACCTTGGTACAGTGGGGAATACAAGTGGCCGTGGTCGCCGAGCCGTACTTTGTTCCCGACCGGAACGACTGGGTCGCGGACCACGACGGCTTGGTGGCCATAGCCGCCTCGACCGCCACCGGCGCCCCGCCCTTCGAGCGTGTAATGAAGGGCAGGGGATGCGTTTTGGTGGTCACGGGCGGCATTGCAGTAGTAGGGGTATACTTCTCGCCCAACCGAAGCCTCGCCGACTTCGAGCAGTTGCTCGTAGAGGTCGGTGCGCTGGTTGGGCAGGTATCCCCCTGCCCCGCGCTAGTTGCGGGAGACTTCAACGCCAAGTCCACGGCGTGGGGGTCTCCAGCGACAAATGCGCGGGGTGAGACGTTGGAAGAGTGGGCGGTCTCTACGGGGCTGTTCCTCCTCAATACGGGGTCGGAAGACACGTGCGTGCGGCAACAGGGCGGCTCCATAGTCGACGTGACTTTCGCGTCGGCCGCCCTGGCGCGCCGTGTCCACAACTGGAGGGTGGTGGTGGGCGTAGAGACGCTATCGGATCATCGGTATATTCGATTCGATGTCTCTGCGCACACCACCACGGTCCCGCGGTCCAGAGTGACCGCTCGGCCCCGTGTTGGGGAGGGACCGAGGTGGGTGGTGTCCCGTCTGGACAAAGAGGTGGCACGGGAAGCCGCAGTCTTCGAAGACTGGGTGTCCGGCTCTGAGATCGGAGCTGACGTGGACGGGGAAGCGGAGCGCCTCGGCGTTTCCCTGACCCGCATTTGCGGTAGGGCGATGCCGAAGGTCAGTCCGATCCCTCCACGGCGTCGGGTGTACTGGTGGAGTATGGAACTCCGCCAGTTACGAGTGGCGTGCGGAAGAGCACGCCGCCGGTACACCCGATGCAGACGGCGCAGTGTCCGTGACACCCAGTTGGAGGAAGCCTGTTACGCCGCCTACAGGGCCGCGCGTGACACTTTGAAGGTGGCGATAGCGCGGTCCAAAGAGGCGTCGTGGCAGGACTGGCTGCGGCTTCTCGACGGCGACCCATGGGGGATGCCGTACAGGGCTGTACGTAAGAAACTACGGCCCTGGGCTCCCCCACTGACGGTCAGTCTAGACGGGACGCTGGTGGACGAAGTGGTCGGCTCCCTATTCCCCGCTCGGGGCGAATGGGTGCCGCCGGCGATGACCTCCGCCGCCGCCTCCTCCAGCCAGTCGCGATCGGACTCTTCCCCGGCACCGGTGTCGGAGGGCGAATTCGGGGCGGCGATTCTCAGACTAAAGTCTAAGAGAACCGCCCCGGGCCCCGACGGTGTGCCGGGGGTCGTCCTGGCGATTGCGCTGGAGGAGGAGGATTTTGGTAAGAGGGTGAGGTCCCTGTTCTCTGCGTGCATGGAGCAGGGTCGATTCCCCCGGCGTTGGAAAACGGGCAGACTAGTCCTTCTGCAGAAGGACGGTCGCCCGGCCGGACAGCCGTCGTCGTACCGCCCGGTGGTGGTAATCGACGAGGTGCCTAAGTTGTTCGAGCGCGTGCTCGCTGGGCGCCTCGTCGAGTCCATGAACCCGGGACTGGACGACGCGCAGTTCGGCTTCCGCCGGGGTCGGTCGACCGTGGATGCCGTGGCGCGGGTCAGGGACCTCGCCGAAGAGGCCGTCTCCCAGGGGGGCGTGTTGTTTGCGGTGTCGTTAGACATCCGCAATGCATTTAACACGCTACCCTGGGAGACGATCAAAGAGGGACTGCGGTACCACGGCGTTCCGCAGTACCTACAGGAGGTCATCGCCGACTACTTCGTCGGTCGGGACGTGGTGTTCCCGACGGGGGAGGGTAGCAGCGGCCGTGGGAGGAGAGAAATGACGTGCGGTGTTCCACAGGGTTCAGTCCTCGGACCACACCTGTGGAACATCGGCTACGATTGGGTGCTGCGCGGTGCAATGTTGCGAGGGGTCAGTCTGGTGTGCTACGCTGACGATACCCTCGTGACGGCCCGTGGCAGCGCCTATCGGGAAGCGTCTGTCCTCGCCACGGCCGCTGTGGCACAGGTGGTGGGGAGGATCCGTGCCCTGGGGCTCGAGGTGGCCCTCAGTAGGTCGGAGGCCCTGGTGTTCCATGGGCCTCGACGCGGGCCACCGCCGGGAGCCACCATAGTGGTGGGTGGAACCTCCATCGCCGTCGGGTCCACGATGAAGTATCTTGGACTCGTTCTTGACGGCCGATGGAGGTTCGAGGAGCACTTCCGGCGGTTGGCGCCGCGACTGATGGCCACCGCCGGTGCTCTGGGACGGATCCTTCCTAATGTGGGGGGCCCAGGGAGGGCCTGCCGGCGCCTATACACCGGTGTGATACGCTCCATGGCGCTCTACGGAGCGCCGATATGGGCCGGAGCCCTGAGCACCCGAAACCAGGCTGCGCTGCGACGTCCGCAGCGCGCCATGGCGCTCAGGGTGGTCCGAGCGTATCGCACCGTGTCGTGCGCCGGCGCGTGTGTGCTTGCCGGTACGCCGCCGTGGGACCTCGAAGCCGAGGTGCTCGCCGCGGTGTACTGGCGAGCGAAGGAGGCCGGGGGCCGTCCGCATCCGCGGGAGATCGCGAGCTGGAGGGAGGACGCTCGCGACGTTCTCCTCCGGAAGTGGACGGCCCGCCTCGAGAGCCCGGCTACGAGCCGGGATGTGGTGGCCGCCGTTCGGCCACTATTGAGAGAGTGGCTCGAACGGGGGCACGGGGCTCTCTCCTTCCACCTGACACAGATGATCACCGGGCACGGGTGCTTCGGGCGATACCTGTGTCGGGTGGCGGGCAGAGAGCCCACGGAGATGTGCCACCACTGCGAGGCCGACGTCGAGGACACGGCGCAACATACGCGCGAGGAGTGCCCCGCTTGGGCGACTCCTCGCGCCGCCTTGTCCGCGACGGTCGGCGCAGACCTCTCGCTGCCAGCCTTTATCAAGGCAATGGTGGGCAGCGAGGAGGCCTGGGAGGCGGCCGCAACCTTCTGCGGCCAAGTGATGTCGCAGAAGGAGGCGGCGGAGCGGGTGAGAGAGGACGACGTCAACTCTCTCCCGCTGCGTCGCCGCAGGCGCGGTAGGCGGCGACTGGCCTTCGCGGGCCGGCTGCCGCCGTAACGCCGGGGACCGGGGCGGTGGATCGGGGGATCCACCGCCCACGCCAACGGTTCCATGCCGGAGATGCCCATTTGTTCCATGGGCATCTTCGGTGAAGTGGAGGGGGGCGGGACTCACACGTGTGTTCTTCGCACTGTGAGTCCCGCCCCCCGGAGACGGGCTCGGCCTTGTAAAGCCGAGCTGCGCCGGCGGGGCATGCGGTTGTAAGGCTTACGCGTGTCCCGCAGCCCCGCCACACGGCGCCGAGGCGTCATTGGAACCCCAGGGGTTTAGTGGGTAGGCACCGGCACCTTCTGTGCCGGTGAGTCACCACATAACCCGGCGGCTCCCCCCGGAGCTACCGGGTATCCTATGAGGATTCCCCTGGGTCATCAAAAAAAAAAAAAAAAAAGGTAGGTATATACATTATCTATACTAATATTATAAGGAGTTTTTTTGGAGAAACCACGGGGCGGAAGCTAGTTATTTAATTAATTAAAAACTTAAAGTAAATAAGTGTATATTTATCTATAGATACTATCCTACTAATATTATAAATGCGAAAGTTTGTATGTATGGATGTTTGTTACTCTTTCACGCTCCAACGGCTGAAGGGATCTGCTTGAAATTTGGCACAGAGCTAGAATATGTTCTGGAATAACACATAGGCTACTTTTTATCCCGGGAACGCGGGTGAAACCGCGGGGAGCCACTAGTCTACAATAATATTATGAAGCTTTATTGGTGTGAATGTGTAAATGTCGAATTGAGCAATTATTATTTCAGTGTTGGATAGCCCTTTTGAAGAAGATTAAAGGCTATTTAACATCACGCTACTTTCAATCGTATCAGTTAGTATTTAAATATATCTTCTACATATTTTTATGCATCAATTTCCAAACATGGATTTTAATCTGAGATAATATTAGATTTTTTTTCATATAACTCAAATTATAATTTGATAATGATTCGCTTATCCAAATCAGAATATGCACGAGCATGAATAATCGGATTATACCCAAATGAACCCAAGTTTAATGCCGATATGAGATCCCGCTCAAATCCCTTTTAAATTCCCCATCACTAAATACCCTAAAGGCTGCATTAGAGTAATAATCACTCAAGTATTAGATGATCGAACCCCGATCCCCACAGTTCACGCTGAGCTAAGTTCTGATTGGACACATTTCGCCCGGTTATTTGCAATAACTTTAAGGCGTCTCGCAGCTTTATAAGTAACTGAGAGGCACAGAGGGCGCTAGTGGCATGATCTTGAGATTAGGTACGCGACGCAGAATAAGTTATGCATCTGGAAATGTTGTTTATATTTGTTTACTTGGTAACTAATGCCTTAGACAAATAATTTGAAATTCAAATAAAAGCTGGACATCCTGTATTTTGTTTTTAAATTGCGTCTGTTGACGTTTTGTCTCATGACGAGAGATCATTATATTCTCCATTGCAATAGACATTCTCTATAGACAGGCTCTGATGAACCAAATGCTCCAAATGACTCAGATGCTTAGTGAACTCATGTCAAAAGTATCGTTACATTCTGTACCCTAAAACTATGTGCATGGAATGCCAATGGCTTGTCAAAACACTCAAACGAGTTAAATATTTTTATGAAAACAAACAAAATTGATGTTATGCTCATCTCTGAAACTCACTTTACAACAAAGAGCTTTTTCAACATACCAGACTACACTTTATATCATACTATGCATCCAAACGGGAAAGCTCATGGCGGTTCAGCCATTCTCATCAAATCAAATATTAAGCATTATCAAATCGAACCACATTGCAAGGACTATATGCAAGCCACAAGTGTGATTATGAGTGATGGGGCTAGTGACATCACAATATCATCTCTTTATTGTCCACCGAGGCACACTATTAAAGAAGGACAGTTCAATGACTACTTCAATACACTCGGCAATCGCTTCATAGCCGCTGGCGATTACAATGCTAAACATACATTCTGGGGATCCAGGCTGACATTACCAAGAGGCCGCGAACTTCTCAAAAGCGCACAAGCAGGGAATATGAATATAATCTCAACAGGTCAACCCACGTACTGGCCAACCGATAAAGATAAAATACCTGACATCGTAGACTTTTGCATCTCTAAGGGCATAGCAAAAACAAACATCTCTTGTTCCAGTTGTTGGGATTTGTCATCAGACCACTCTCCTATCATGGTGGAAGTTAGCGCGGAAGTCATAAAAACTGCTAAGAGATGTACACTACATAATAAACGGACTAACTGGCCCCTATTTCGTGCTCTAATAGATGAGGCATTTAGTGTACCTATTGCACTTCAATCCACAGAAGATATTATAAATTCCGTTGAATATTTTACAACCAGGATCCAAAGTGCAGCATGGAACTCGACACTATTAAATGAACACAAAGCCACTGAACAATACGTACCATCAAACATTCTCCAGAAAATAGGCGAAAAAAGAGCCCTTCGTAAACTGTGGCAACAAAATAGATGTCCAGAAACAAAAAAAAGGTTAAACCACAAAATAAAAGAACTCAAGCACATTCTCAATAACGATAGAAATGCAGGATTTCAGGCATATCTCGAGAGTCTCGATGCCACTCCAGCTACCGACTATTCGCTTTGGAAAGCAACAAAGAAAATTAAACGACCTACAGTAATTTCCGCACCACTTAGGATGCCTGATGGCGACTGGGCCCGCAGTGATCAGGAAAAAGCAGACACATTTGCTGAACACCTGTCTAATGTATTCCAACCCCATCCCTACGAGGGACCACCAGAGCACGAGAAAATGGTAATGGAATATCTGAATAAGGCCGACACAGATATTATCACACATAAGAGATTTACAGCGAAGGAAGTACGAAGTGTAATACAAAAAGCCGAAACAAAGAAATCTCCAGGTTATGACCTCATCACCAATAAAATCCTCAAGGAACTGCCTGACTCTGGAATTCTGGTGCTCACAGCAATCTATAACGCGATGACTACACTACAGTTTATACCGCCACAGTGGAAAGTTGCACAAATTATAATGTTGATAAAGCCTGGTAAACAACCTGAGGACCCGAAATCGTACAGACCAATTAGCCTACTTCCCATCCCATCGAAAGTATACGAATCATTAATATTGCTTCGTGTACTACCACTAGTAGAACAGTATAAAATCATTCCGGACCATCAGTTCGGTTTTCGTCGAAAACACGCCACTATAGACCAGATACACAGGCTAATAAACGAAATAGACAAGTCTTTTGAAGCCAAAGAGTATTGCGCAAGTGTATTTCTTGACATATCCCAAGCATTCGATAGGGTATGGCACGAAGGGATATTATATAAGATAAAATCTTTGTTCCCCAACTACATTTATAAAATACTTAAATCCTTCATAGAGAATAGACACTTTCTTGTCCAAAACGGTGAGGCACTCTCTAGACTTTATGGTATTAACGCTGGAGTCCCACAAGGCAGCGTCCTAGGACCGCTACTCTATCTCATCTACACCTCTGACCTACCAACCTCTGACTGTATAACCACTGGAACCTTTGCTGATGACACTGCGATCTTGGCTTCACATCGGGATCCTACAGAGGCGTCAAAAATCCTACAAGATGGACTAAATAACATCTCAAATTGGCTTAAGAAGTGGAGAATAAAAGCAAACGAAACGAAATCAGTCAATGTCACCTTCACCTTGAAGAAAGGCACCTGCCCGCATTTAAAACTGAATAACCTCGAGATTCCCCAAACAGACCACGTGAGATACCTAGGCTTATACCTGGATAAGCGACTTACATGGCAAAAACACATTTTTACCAAACGCAAACAGCTCGGAATGCAAACAAGAAAGCTCTACTGGTTGATGGGCCGCCGATCACAATTGTCATTGAGCAGTAAACTTCTCCTGTATAAGGCTATACTCAAACCAATCTGGACGTATGGGATCCAATTATGGGGGACAGCCTCCCATTCCAATATTGAAATTGTACAAAGATTCCAAAACAAAATGCTAAGAATGGTAACCAATGCCCCCTGGTACGTCAAAAATGAACAGTTGCATCACGACCTAAAAGTCAATACAGTCAGGCAAGAAATTCTGCAGTATATAAAAACATATAAAAAAAGGATCATAAACCATCCAAACCATCTGGCGAAAATCTTAATGGAAGAAACCCAAAGAGCTCGTAGACTGAAACGGAAAATGCCCCAGGACATACATGAATAAATTCCTGTGTAAAGTAGGATGTGACATAGGTCACATACCGAGCGTGTCATATAAATCCCAACCGTCATACTACCCAATGTCCAGCACGGTGACAGATTGTAGTAAAAAAAAGAATTTAAAAAAAAAAAAAAATAGACATTCACTTTATCAGGGTCCTTGCCAATGCATTTTCAACTTTAAGACATGATATTATTAAGACTCATGACCCTTACTTTTGATAGTTTCAAGAACCACATACTTCCAAAATGTCCAAGAGCAATTATGTTATAGATATGGTAGTTTAGCTTCCAGTTATAGAACAATTTATATTGTAAGGCACCTCTAAAATGGAAAAAGTGTATATATAAAACAGTGTCGTACTTCCATCAGCTCTATCGCGACAATTTTCCACGGGCAGGCTTCCTCTATCGAGTTTTATTGAAATTTCGTATATCGTCGTCTCGTAATGGGCAATCGAGCTCAGAAATGTAGGTACGTGGAGCGGGAACGCGTGCGGGGGTGTTAAATTGTGCGTTTCAGGGTTTAAGAAACGATTTCTGTCTGCAATCTTTTCCCGATTCAACCGTCTGCCTATTATACATTTGTGTTTTATACAACATAAATGGCGTAGGGGCAATGAACTTTTAAAATGTTACCTACTCGAATCTTTCTAAAGTCTTATCAATTTTTGAAATCGGTTTGGTTGAACTTTGCTTTGATTGAATAATGGTTGAGGATGGGTGTGGATTTAATAATGAAACAAGGTTCTAAAAGACGTAGACGTGAGACATCAAACCGCGATCGAATTTGCATAGTAGCACTAACTATAGCATTTATTTTCTTTAGAAAATAGTACGTACAGTACATTCTAATAGCTCGAAGACAAATACTTAGCAGAGAAATTCAAAATATAGTACACAATTATATGTATAGGTGAATATGAAGTAGGTACCTATATGGTATTTTGGGTAATTCGCACAGTGTATTAAAGATTGTAATTTGAAAACTGATACATATTTTTAGACCGTGACCGTATATAGCAGGTACCTATAGGTTAAGTCGTTTATATTTAACCAGGTAACTGAAAGGCAACGTTTTCACGAGTCGAGTACGGTCGGAGTTATTTTGGTTGGTAAACCTGCGATGCCTAACTGGATTGCTATTCAAGGAGGTTTATTCTGAGAAACGATTAAATCTTGATAGATTAGAGTTTTTATTCAATATTTTAATGAGTTTTCTAGTACATTATTTCCGTTTGAAAATGTTTATATTGATTTGCTTCACCAAATAACTGGTTTTCGCTCTCTTCAGGTGCCTCAAGGAACAATTTTTTTTTGCAATATAAAAATCATACTGATTTATGACAGCCTCATTAATAAATAGAACTAACTATATTTTGCTTCAAGTTTACCTACTGAGTTTGTGGGCCTTTGGGCTAAAATTACTGGGAGGCCTGACTAAATAATCCACTGTAACAATCAGTGGATTATTTAGTCCGGCCTTTATTTGTCAAGGAATATGCAAAATAGAGGTAGATAAAATATTTTTTTTTTTTATATTGTCCGCCCATGAGTAAATTTATAAGCTGCTATATTTTAGTAACGTTTCATTATCGATCCTCGTAATAGTGTAGAGAAATTGTTACGTCCGCTTATTTGGACTGGCTCGAGCTAGTCCGGGCTCGCAGCCAGGGGATTAAATGGCTGATTTGATACACGGATATTGAACAACCTTTAGAGGTGCACTGAATGCAAGTTGTTGGGCTATTTAATAAAATACCTACCCCATTTTGAGGGATGACTTCAGGCAACGTAACGTATTCTATGTAGTGTTTTGTTTATAAGAAATTAAAACCTTTCAGAATTTTCCAATCTTAGTACTTCATGGAATTTCGTTCTAACGTTAGGTATCAGGTAAATGAATATCCTGGGACATTTTTCATACATGACCAATCTGTTTCCAAACTAAGCAGAGCTGTAATATGATAACCAGATAGCTCATAATAGTATATGAGCTATCTGGTTAAAATACATACCTACTTATACCTATAGATAATTACATCGAGACACAGATCAAACATTCATGCATACAAATGTTTGTCCTGGGTGGGATTCGAATCCGCGACCAGCGGCTTGAAAGTCAGGGTCACTAACCAGAAAGCCAATCGGCTGTAAAATAGTTTTTGTTACTGTTTTTAGGACCTGTTTGTGGATACCTATACCATGCGGCGCTACCTATATATATATACTTATGAAACTGGTTTTCAAGCTATCTTCTACATTTGTATGTTATATAAGTAACTAAGACACAAACAGCGGACGTCTCACATCAACTACAATTACGACTCAATCTATTCAATTAATCTGTTACAAAATTTAACAGGTCCAGACTTTACCCAGCCACCAGCGCCGAGCATTTCGCAAACAAGGTTTAAAATCAACTCTAAAATTAGATACAACTTTGTGCACAACTGATTTTCAGACATACTGCCAACAAAGTAAATACGTGGGAACCAAACAACCTTTGTAGCGTATCCTTTACATACAAACTAAGCTCTCCGCTCCGTGTGTCTTTACTTTGAATTTCTAGGACACAAGTGAGTGCATGGAAATTGTTAGCATAACCAACACGAGCTTACCTTCTGTCTGTCCGTATATATGCGTGGTATTAAATACTGAATACCGACATGGCTTTTGAGCATTTTGATTACGATTTTGCATAGTCATTTCGTGGTACAATGGACTTGAAAGATGAGGAAGAAAGAGATAAGAAATTAGTAAATATCTTGCGGTATTTTTCATCGGCCTATTTGATTCTAGAATTAGCAGAGTTGGTAGTATACCAAATAGCCTATATACTGATTTTAATTACATTTATTTGTAGATACCTATAGATATTCATACTTAAGTATTGCATTTGTGCTGAGTGGCAATAAATCCAGGAACCTCTAACTATCAAAGCTAAGGTAGTTGCCAAGCCAACCGGCAAGTCAAATGTTTAGGTAGGTACATAATATAAAGGTTCGTCTAATAATTTTACTAATATTATTATTTTCTTCGCAGCTTAAAAGCTATCTACTTTTCTGACAGACACTCAAATCAATATAAGCCCATACTTTAACGTAACGAAATATACATATAAGTGTTTTGGTAAAAATCTGGTAAAGTGAAAGCATGGATAAAATAGAGGGTTGCTTTAAAAACGATAAGTGGAACTATTTACTATTATGTATTTCGTTAATTAACACTACATACTGTAATATTATAAAGTGGAAAGATTTGTATATACAACTTTTGTGTATACAAAGTAATTTAAAAACTATTGAACCGATTTAAATAAATATTTATCATCATCATCATGCATCTTCACATCTTAACATCGAGGTGGTGTAGGCCTTAGTCCACGACGTGGGCCTAGTGCGGATTGGCGGACTTCACATGCCTTTAATTGTGACATCTCGGGCATGCAGGTTTCCTCACGATGTTTTCCTTCACCAAAAGCCAGTGGTGTGAATCCGTACGTAAGTTTTATAAACTCAGAGCTACGGGCCAGGGATTTGAACCATGATCGTGAGTCAGTGGGTTCCCAACTGAGCCACCACGGCTTGTTGAAGCTAATGTAGCTGATACTAGGGAGTAACTAATTAAATACCTAACCATTTATTTTAGAACATGTTCCATAGCATAATAATAATTATATATAGACTTTATTTTGTCTTCACATTCCTACGCAAACGGAGACTGCGTGGGTGAAACCGGGCAGCACTAGCTCGTTAAATATTAAAGTAGTTCCTTTTTAAATCAATATTGTATTTATTCTGGGAAAATTTCATACACGGCCAATCTGATTCCGAAATAAGCAGAGCTTTTCTATGGTAACTAGATAGCTATAGACTATAGCTATACTACTTTTAAGTACATACATATATATATACTAGATATTTACATCAGTTTATATCGCTTATTATTATGAGGTTAGGTAAAAACTCTTTTCGCATTATACTTAGTATGTATGAACTTGTAATAAAATTTATTTGCCATACTATTTGTGGCTGGTTTTGGTATCATTGAAAGTTTAAATTTTATAGAACATAATTCCAAATTAGGAAAATGTGTGATTCTCAATGGCTTTATTATCACCATTTTGCCACGGATCCCCAAAAAGCGTCTTCAATAATTCATGGTAGGTAATAGAAAGAGATTTTTTTGCTTTATTCCTTTCCATTCTCGAATGGAATAATGATGTTTAGATTATTTCGCCGTGAAGTAAAATTAAATTTTTACGGTGTTTACTCGGGCGAAGGTCGCCATTATCACTAGAGCTTTGCCGAAGTATTTTTACTTCGCTCCAGCCTATTTGTATTAAATTTGAGTACGGAAATAAATATTCTAGCAGCACCTTTTTTGATGGAGAAGGTTTATTCCTCGAGCGATAAGTAACGTGCCTATAAATTTTTGATAGGTATTACATGTTTTGGTAGCTTTAAGATCTTATTACTTTATATTGGTGTTTATTTTTAACTCAATAATATATTAGGAAAGTGATAATGTATCTTAAGGTCGTATATCCATAAAAGTAACATAAAAATAAACTATGTTAAGTTTTTTTATTAACCAAAATTTAATAAAAAAATTGTTTCTACGTCCACCCACAAAAATCCTTTGTCAGAGACCAAATATATAAATTTTATATGCAACCCTATTATTAAAAATTCAGTTCAGAGTTTAAACCATCTTCACATTTCACCACTAACCTAATTATCGCTTAAAATTCGGACTAAATAAAAAATAACTAAGCCCCTAATGTCTTAGTCTAATTGCGCAATAACGGAGCCTCAGAACTTCAACGGCAATTCCGTGGTCTCTGGTGAAACGCCAAACTTCTTACAGCACCGCTGAGAGTTCGTTTTCATTTATCAACAACTTGTTGCTGATGCCCCAGTACAGATAATAATGTATCAGAAAAAACAAGGGCAGATTCCGTAATGAAAACTCAAATAGCAGTTTGTATAGATTTATTTTACAGCGTCACCTAAAGGTCACTAATCACCCGGCCCGCACCGACCTATCAAACGAAGTTAAAGGCAAATTCTCGCGTCTCGAATGCGACTTTACTTCGAATTTTATTCCGACTCAGAGGCGCTAATGGCGTCGAACGAACAAAAACTCCCTTGATTAAAATCGTTTGTCGTAATAAAAGGAGTACTAAAAACTTACAACCGTACGAAACGGGAGACCGGTAGGCCCGTAAAATCGATCACAAGCCGATACTGATCACGGGGGACAAAAATTTAACGGCGAGGCGCGAGATTACCTACCAGTGCTTAATTTAGTGTCCGGAATTAAAGTAGAAATATTAAAATGTCGCTTAGTTCCTGGCTGGATGGCGTCTCGCGGCAAATGAGCCGTGAACCAGGCCGCGCGTATATTTTATTAGAGGCCCCTCCACTCGTGACGCGGCACCCCACGCTCCCCGCGTCTAGTCCCGCGCCTACCCTATTTACAGTCACGAGTGAACCAACGGCGTGTGAAATTTTATTTCTTCGACAATCTGAGATGAGATTAGCTGTAAATTGAGTTTATGATGGAATCAAATATGCATGTCCCGCCCCGCCCCGGCTCACCCCGACTACTCTCACGGTTCATCGCATTCATAAATTCAGTATTCGCTCTTTTATTCCCCACGACTTATTCTATGTCATCTAAATGTACGTACTGATCGACCCTCGAATGAAATATTACTTTGCGCGATTCACTCGTAGGTATTCAAATGCTTAATGTTTTATTCCCATTATTTTAATATAAGATGTGACTGTTTTTGTTATTTCCTTCTTCGAATTTCTATTTCCAAGAATTGTTTGTGTACAACATGTAAGTGGGTTGTTGTCGAAAGACACCCACTTCTGAATCAAGACTCCCACGCCATCAACCTTTCGGCAATATTAGGTAAATAATCATTTAGGTACTTTTATTCGGTACGAAGCATAAATTCTTATTAATAAAATATAACTTTTACAAATTACTTATCCTACTTTTGTTTCGTACGGTAATCAGTTTTGTAAAACGAATCCCCTATATTTGATAATACTTTTATGACTTATCAGAACAAAAATTATGTTTGATATGGTCACCTCTTGGCCATAGCCATGGCGGGTACTTACTTAAGTCATAACTTAAGTAAGTACCCGCCATCTTAAAACAAAACATATTTTTCTCCTTCTCAAAACTTTTACGGTTTTTTTTGTTGAAAAAATATTTACCTCAGACCAAATAACGCCATTAGGTGTTGTCAAAAACAGCCTACTCCCATCGGCACGTAAGTAAGTAGGTAATTGTATCGTGACTGTGCCAGTAAGGCCCGACTTCCCCCCCTGTCGAGTCCTCCCGGGCGTAAACCCGGGCTTTTATGTTGTTTTTGTACATTTTTCCATCACTGTACCTAGAAAAAAATTAAACATTTCGTTTTATCAATAAAATGTTGGTGTTTATTATTGAACAGTTATTTTTTGAAGTTCTTATTTTAATAAGATTGAGATGAAGTAGTTGAGACGGCAAAAATATCAGAGAAAATTAAGTAGGCATTTATTTGATACAATAATAATAAAATAGAATTATGGGTACAGTAAATAACCGAGTTGTGCCTTCAATAATCTTATATGGAACTGTCACTAATCTTATCTTCCATTCACACGGAAGACTTTAATAAAATGATATTACGTTTGAAGTTTTCAATAAAAACAGAAGACTGACACGACAATCCACACTAGCGGATCATAAACCGTACGGCACCGCAATAAAACAGTCTGGGGAGCAATAACAGTTAACCGTGAGCCAACCGGATATAACCGGATATATCCGGACATAACAGGTGATTACTGCGGCCAATTAACGCGGCCAAGTTAATGATACATCAAACAGTATTATGCTTGATAGTGCGTGGATGTTTTCTTCATTATCAGCATTGGCAGAAAAATATATGACTTAGAGGGCGCCACTTGTAGAATGTACGACTGTTAGGAACAGTGCTTGTAATGTTTTAGTTTCTAATTCTGTCGCAATATGGCGATATTTTTTTGATATTGAATTTGATAAGTAACTTATTTAGTATTTTTTTTAATTGATCTATTAATTTTTCGTATTACTACCTAGTACTTACTTGTATAGGTACCTACTTAAGGACCATAGGGGTAAATATGGACTTCAATAAGATCTTAAAATAAAATAAAACCGCAGAAATATTAAAGCAGACCCGTTACAGATAGCCGATACTACATAACCAAAAGATATGTAGGAATCGAACCCACGAACCACCTAGACAACCGGATAAAATATAAGAATTAATACAAATGATTGACAAATTCACTATTTACATAACAATCATTATTTATTCTCCAAATTTTATCGGATTTATACCTGAAAATGTTCATTGTATTTTCTGTAAGAAAAGGGAAATATTGTTCAGACTCCAGAGTGTAGATTGAATAAGAATTAGGCATTACCACCGGGAGCCTCGTTTATGCCGAAACTCAAGTAACTCACTTAACTCAATATAATCTTGTTTATGTCGTATAATAGTGGTATAAGTCAAGAATGATATCTCGCAAAGTTTTATGAGACAAATAATTAATAGTCCATGAAAAGTTGAATGACGCAGTTTTTGTGAAACTTCCTCTGCGGTGTGTGAAGTCTTTCCGTATTGAATGGTATTGAATTTAATTTGACTACTAGTTTAAGTATCTACCGACTCGACAAGCTCTTTGGTAAAATTTTTTTTAGAGAAACATAAAACATTCTATTATATTTTAAAATCTATACGGTGTAGGGATTGAAAACCTAAATATTCCTACTCGACGCGTGGGATTTCATCTTTCAATTTTAAATAACTGAGTAATATGATCTATAAAAATGAAAATAAAGGACTTAATCTGACGCTAAGCGCAAAAGCGAGTGTTTTTGGACTTGAAATCGACAAGAAGAAATATTTGACATTTTCATACCTGTAGCCCATAGGGCCAATCCAATTACAAACTAAGCTGAACAAATAGGTACTAAAATAAGTTTATATAGATATTTACATACAGACACAGAACAAATACCTACTTATGCACATACACAAATGTTTGTCCAGGGTGAGACTCGAACACACTTGAAAAGGCTTGAAAGTCGCTAACCACAAAGTTAACTGGCCAGATAGTTTAAATAAATGTTCTTAAAACGTGGGTGAATCCACGGGGCGGAAGCTAGTACTTAATAAATGTCCTACTTATATAGGTACTTACATGAAAAATACAGCAACATTGAAACACGAAATTCAATCACATATGTAGCAAATGTTAAAAATTCAGAATACCTCTTAGCTGAGTTTTATTGTCGCGACGTGATTGGTGGGTCGGCTCGTACGGAGGATTTTCGCCGAATTTTTTCCATTTGCAACCCCGAATATTGTAACGGTGTTACCAGTTTCAATTACTAGCGTTTACATCTTTTTTAGGTTTGATATAGGACTTGTGTATCTTAGATAGAGCTGATTATTTATTTTAAACTAGTCAAGCGCGTACGCAAATCAGCCATCGAAGTAGGTACTTTTTAGATTATCGTACATTTAGAGAATGGTCTGCAATGTATCTATATACATCTCTTTTACATTAAATATGATGAAAAGAGAACTACATAGGTACATAATAATTGTAGTTAAGTACTGCTTAACTACATTACTTTAGTGTTTGTGTTTTATTTTATGACATCATGTTTATCGGTATGGAAACACGTATAATTGACTGATTTAGATCAAACTGGCAAAAGTAAAATTATCCCGCTCTCTTTTTAACATTAAGCAAAAGAAAGAGAAATCTAAAAGTTTTATATAGTTTACAGCTGCATCACAATCAAGGATCAAATATATCAACACATGAAAAACAACTTTCCAAACCGAGTATTAGAGTCGACGTTTCATAAGTGCCTGTGAAGGAAGGCATATTTGAATTGATAAATATACCTCCTATTTCATTTCAGCAAGGAATATTTATTTTACGGTGACATCTCTATATAAATGCAATCTTCTCCTCTATTCTCTTTTACGAAACGAACTATTCTAACTTCTATTAGATAATTCACCAGTAATTGTTACCTCCTGTAATCTACAGCTGCGCCCTCTAGGACCGTAAAAACGAAACATCAACTTCCTCACGATTTCACTCTACAACGTGCGCATAGAATTTTAATTTATTTTGACCAACTTTAACATTCGCGGCGGAACGTGACGTGCATATTATTAAAGTGTTTTATGAAAACACGCCATCCAGCGCTGCGCCCGCTGCGGTGACATCTTGAGGCGCCATAATGTGTCAACCATAGTAAGGTAATTTTGGGAAATAACAAACACTAAAGCTGTTAAAAAAATCCTTTTTGGAAATATTTTAAAGATTTATGTATCCTTAGCGCAGAGGACTCTCAACCGAAGGTATCAATAAGGGATCGTAGTAATAAAGAAACGTCATCTAAGCTTTGGGGGATTAAGTTACCACATAAACTGAATCAAATATTCCAATAATCTGCTGCAATTAGAATTAATTGTATGGTACCATTTATTTAAGCTTTATTTTATCCAATACAAAACTCAATAAAATAAACCTATCAAATAAAACAAAACATTCAAAATTACATATTAATATGAAAGTTCGATTAAATACCTATAATTTGATTTATAGTCCAAAATTCGCCCCCACCCAAACGTAGTTACACAACGCTATAAAATACAAAACTCTCATAGCCTGTGAAGCAATTTATCTGTTCTGAACAGCCATGCGATCGCCGGCCACAAGTCAAGAGCAAAGCCAGTTATGCGTTATTAATGCGGGGATTTAGTCTCGATAATTGTCTGTGGTGACCACTGCACACCACACCATACCACACTATACCACCGTGGTCACAAACCCTGACACTGCAGCTAATCCACTTAATAAAGCGATTAGTTACATCCAATTTGTGCTGATGGTAAGTAGGTAGGTCATACGAGACGTGGGAACTAATGAATCGATGGTCTTACTATAAAATAAATAAATTTCCTGGGTAATTTTTCACTCACAACCAATCTGATTAGCAGAGCTTGTGTGTAGCCAAATCGCTTTTAAATACAATTTTTGTTTACAATGTTTGTGTTGGGAGGTATTTGATCCCACCAGCTTGAAAGTCGGGGTCACAAACTACGACCGTAGATCCGCAGTTCTAGATATCTATTTAAATTTTCATAATAACCTTGTTTGGACTACTACGACAATTTAAGGACCATTTAAGAAATATAGTGAAATATGTTCAGCCGTCCTCGAGGTTTGCGTTCAGCAATACAAAGTGTGATTGTTTATGATTGGGTAAACCCTACATAACTATAAAAATCACTAATTCAAATAGATTAAGGATCTTATAATTTTCCTCAGTAAAATAGTAAAAATTTACACGATAGATCGTGTTCATCAAGACTGACTCTCAAAGGCGGTGAAGTCAATAACTGAATTCGACCAAAAACATACAAACATTACCTATATTTAGGTCGTCTCTCCGACACTATGCACTAGAAAGCCTAGCCGGGTCAACTGTCAATGGCATAAAGCCAACTAAGCTAATCTTTGAACAACCCGACTCGCCAATTGCCGACAAGTTAGAAAAGAGAAGAAATTGATGTCCCTCGCCGGAGCCAAGTTAAATCGACACGTGAGGTTTTGTACGAATTATCTAATAGGAATCATGTTGAATGAAAAACATTTTATGGGAAACATATGCTAAAATTCGTGTGCCTGTAGATATTAATCAACAAAACTGAAATCCATACTAATATTATAAATGCAAAAGTAACTCTGTCTGTCTGTCTGTCTGTTACGCTTTCACGCTAAAACTACTGAACCGATTTAAATGAAATTTGGTACATAGATAATCCAGAGTCTGAGAAAGGACATAGGCTACTTTTTATCCCGGGAAAATTGAAGATCCCCCGGGAACGCGGTTGAAGCCGCGGGGAGCCACTAGTAGATAATAAATATGCAGAATAACCTATCAGACTTCTATTATAATATCTAAAAATTAAAAAGCAGGTCCACCAATCCGCACTATAGCCTAAAAACCCCCTCGTTGTTAGGGAAGGCTTGTGCTCCTCGGTGGAGACGTATATGAGCTGATGATGATGATGATGAGGAGGGAAATAAATACAAAAGAGATTTCATTATTTACTATCCACGTATTTCGTACACATACTCCTACAACTCTTTCTGTAAAATCATCGTCTATCGCCATAGCTCATATATTAATATGCATCTATTCTATTTTTGAACAAGTATTCTATGAATTTTCACATTGTAGCGCTTTGTGGGAAATTTTGTGAAAAATTCACATAATCCGATGCGGGGTAGGTACAAAGCTTTGACGGCATTATCGCAATGAAACGAAATGGCATCATTGGAAAACCTATTTGGTGGAAATCTAAAATACCTACTCGATAGTAATTTGCATTTCGCATAGTTCATCCGGACTACCTATAATTTTCCCAATTCAAATTCGCCGCAATTTGAATGTTATTACTTTAATGAGTAGGTACAAATTTGACTGTGGTTACAATTTACAAATACGATTTATGGTGATTAATGCGTTTATTTAATTGTCCTTTTAACTTAATTATATTGTTTTACTGGATTAATCTAAGCTCATCTAATATCAACAACTACTTTAAGATAAGGCTATATTTTGCTATTGTTATTTGTTTGAATTTTGAAGTTTTTTGTGCAAATATTATTTCTCTGTAACCAGAAAAACCTACATACATATCATACCTCATGTCATATAAAGCTCAGGTGACAGACTTAGCTAGGTTTGACCTAAAATTAAGATTAATATAATTAGTTATTTGTTTGTAAGTATCATACAGAGCAACACATTCACACAGCAAAAAAACGAAGAAGAAACACTTACGATTACTGATGTGCTCCCACTCAGGACAATTCATATACCTATGCTTATCTACATTCTGTTCACAAATCACTATACAAAATGTATGCCATAGAACTAGAGCATCAATTACTAACCGACCAAACCCATGGTAGGTATAAAGACCGCACTTTGGCCTATTCGAGACCTAGGTTTAAACGGCCCCTGTATGGTTATAGTCTACCATTAGATTCGCCTGTTTATCTGAATTCTAGCTAACAGAGAATGAGCACTGCCGGTACCATTTCAAAGCTTTTAGGATAGGCTATCTGTGATTAAATTACTGAAAAAAAATCGTATGAAATTTATCACAAAATACATCGTAATAAAACAAAAAAAACTCTTGAGGCGAACTGAAATTATTACTTAAAAAAGTCTATTAAAATTTGCAATAAATAGTTAAATATGGCGACCATATTCAAACGTATAATCCGTACGTAATTCCAGACTATTTCATCCGTGATTGTAGGGTGAGAGACCCAATTGTCGGCCGGTCTCAACTTAAATAGAGCGGACCACAATCAAGACGGAGCGCAAAATCCTATTTCGTAAACAGCGAAGCAGGTGCCCGTAGCAGGCAATCTCGTTTGTCTTGACTCCGAACTGCTGCGACGACCCACCGAAACACTAATTGGGCCATTTACCCTGGTAATCCAAGTTGCCAATTTAATTTGTGTTGGGTTTGTGAGCCGTATGTTCGAGCAATCTTTGTGTCGGTAACGTTATTGCTTTATACAGGTACCGTATACATTACTGTAGCACTTAACACTGTATGCATAGAGTACACATTTCACAAGCAAATTATAATGATAAAATACCAACACTGCGTTATTTGAACGCGAGAATTACTTGATGTTACGTCACAAAGTAATTCGGCTAAAAGTTAAAGCGATTGCTACAAGCTCGAAATAAAACCGCTTCGCTTATTACCAAATCCACTCACAATGCCGTCTATCTCACTTTTTTCGTTTTCGCTCGAGCGTGGGACAAGGACAAAAAATAAGTCATTTAGCTTAATGCCCCACACCGACGATGTATCGGCTAATTACTAAAAACGCTACGGTTTTTCGCCATCTTTCACTGGTGGAAATACCATTATTACTCGAGTCGTTCTAATAAGTTTTCTACGTGTGGTGTGTGCCAATTTTGTTATTATGACAGTTTCTGTAGAGTTATTAAGCGTGCCAGTAATGGCAGTATACTGTGTATAACTGGACTATAGATAACTGACATCTTTTCATTAACTTTTTTCCTGTAAAATGTTGGTACTTAGTATTAATTTACTGTTTTGTTCTTTAATAGATTTTCAGATTTTTTAATTAAATTTTGCAACGGAATTTTATGCTTTGACAAATCTCATGTCGCAGTCAGTGAGCCATTTTTTTACGAAGAATACAGACAAAATTTCTAATAAACATATTATTATGTATTCCAAAATATTTATTCTAATCAATGTGTAATTTTACAGACCAGAGAGAGATGTATTATACATAAAAACCTTCCCCATGAAATACTCCTTAATTTGTTAAAAACCGCATAAAAATCTGATCAGTAAATTTTGTGTTAATCGCGTTCAGACAGACAGAGGCGGCGGGGACTTTGTTTTATATATATAGAGAAGATAAGTACATAGTTATCTATCTCCACATGTACAGAACAAGTCCATTTATATCTTAGCAAGTTACCGAGAGCGAGGTCTATTTCGGCTAAGATTTAGGCCGAACTTCGACCTCGCCTTGAATCGGCCTTATTATATTCAAATTACACATTCAGAGGCAGGTTCAAGGGGCGACAGACGTTTCCACACAGTAATTAAGATTTAGAATTCCCCTCTTTGTTTAATTTTATGTTAATTTAGTGTTATGTCAAAAATTTTATCGCATTAGTATAATTTGAATTTCTGCTGTTTGTAACACAGTTGTCGATTCAATTTAAAACGTTATAATTTTAGTGTTTTAATAGGACTCTCTGATGATAATAAGAATTAGGATTCCCCCTACTATTAGGGTAATTAATAAATTAAAAAATTTAATTTAACAATACAAAGAAATTATAATATGTAAATTAATTTCGGGAAGAGTCTGTAATTGAAGGGATCTACAAAAATTGAAATACCTACTTAAAAAAGTAAACATAAGATATTTTATAACTATATTGGTATTAAGATAGGTACACTATTTATTACCAAGGTACTAAATCCTACTACTTTACCCGTCAAACAAAGAGGTCCTAACAAACTTATGCATTTATAATATTAGTAAGACTAATCTAGCGGAACATGCTGTTAATACAAATTAAACTCTTTCATGGGGTTTTCAAATCTGGTTACACCGCAAACTTCCTCCACTTCAAACACGAACACCTGTGAATGAAAGAATACCTAATTCCTGTAGCACCAACAAGCCAAAGCTCAAAGCTCGAGGCGACGACGTGCCGGAAGTAGGCCGTTACCGCCACTTCCGCCGGAAGCGCCGCGAGCGCCACCTGCCTGGAACTTGTCGAGTTAACGCCCGTTTGTTGGGTGTGAAAGATTTGTTTTTTGTCGGAAAACCTAGTTTGTTTTTTAAAGGCTCTCTTTCATCAACTTACAAGACTTTATGTCTTAAATTGAAACATGATAATAGTTACTTTGGTGGGTTGTTCCCAAAGTACTCCATTCTTTTGTTCTAAAAAGATAAGAATCTCATACATGGGTTCCCAAACTACTCCAACGAAATAAATATTAATTTAAAAATATTGCATTTAAGTTCCATTCTACTCCAAATGTAACTGGCGTTGTTCCCAAACTACTCCAGTCATTGTTCGTCGACAATTCTCAAACTGCTCCATTGAAAACATCGAAATATATTCAATCTTCATATTTAAGTACCATTCTACTCCATGAAATATTGAAAAGGTACAGTCAGGCACAATATGCAAAATTATACGTATTTTAAAATAATGTTTTCTCAAGTTTTTTTAATGTACATATTAGTCGTTTTCATTTGTGGAGTAAAAATCATGATTTAGTCAATGTTGCGCTTACTTACGCCAATTTCTCAGAATTCGCGTATTTTTATCAGGTGGACAGCTCAGACCAGATGATTACAATACAGCCATAAAACTATGCCGCTCTGTCTATCGGGTCAGATGACTTCACAGGAATAACACGAAAGTAAAAAAAATAAGTGACAAAAGTGAGTGATTGTGGATAAAAAATATGTTGAATGACCAACCTGACTAAATGATAAAAAAAAAACAAATCAGTCACTGTGTATTATTTCAGTTTTATCTCATATTAACATCTAGCTAATTAGCCCGTAATTACCCACATCTATAGTTGTATTGACATAGTTAAAAATATTAAATAACTTGAAGTTATGCACCTGACTGTACGTCTCATCTACTGGAGTAGGATGGGACAAACAATTTATCAATAATATTCTTTTTGGTGTTGTTTGTGAATAAATGTACCTACTATTTATTTTTTGAAATCAGAACCTTGGAGTACTTTGAGAACAACGTTCAAGTCTCTTGGAGTAAAATGGGACACATTTAATAAAGTCGTTTTTTATCATGAACAACCCCTTTGGTTTATACAAAAAAATACTTTTAGCAGTCTTTGTGCTTCGTCTCTTTCGTTAACTATGGTGTCAGGTGAGACGTCCTATACCTAGGTGGCGCATTGCAAAAAATATGACGACGTAGGTATTAAATAAAGTGACATAAGTCAATAAAGTAACAAAATCGTACTGTTAATCAATTTTTTGTTACTGAAAAGTTGACAATTCGCAAATATTTGATGAAGACAAATGAACGCTCTGTGTCTTATTGCGCACAAAAATACTACGCATTAGACTATCGAAACCTTTGAAACCCTAGAGGCTTTTTACTAGATACCAATCAAAAATATTGAATTCCAACAACGCACACTACATACATATTGACAAAGCGCTATAAATCATTTGACATTTCTATTCGATAAAATGATAATGTGAACAATACACCCTTGACTCTCATTACACGTTAAAACGATTATTCGATTCATCGGAATCGATTCTCGCATCGAGCACCAACGTCGCGTATCGGAGGACTAATGAATGGACGCCATTTTGAATTCGCTGTCAATAAATGATTTGAATCGGGTGGTCGCGAATCGAGTCAATTGGATATTGACCTACGTACCTGGAGCAAAATAATAATATATTTGTGTGGAACAATTTGAATATGTTAATGTGCACAATTATGTAAACGGTGTTGTTAAAAGGGATATTGGGAATGCAAACTAGTTATTTAGAAATTATGTTTAATACTAAACGACCGCATTGCGACGTAAAATAGTTGTAATTATGACAAAATAGTATTTAAACCCGAGTATAATGTGATGCAGATGAAACAATAGTACAGTGTTTATTTATAATTGAAATTTATTAATTATGGATGAGTTTGAGTTTAATTATTATTGGTATAATAATTATGTTAAAAATTCCACTGAACACACAATTTTTAAGTTTATGCACTATGTACATACTTATCTATACTAATATTATAAAGAGGAAAGATTTGTTTGTTTGTTTGTTTGTTTGTTTGTAATGAATAGGCTCCGAAACTACTGGACCGATTTCAAAAATTCTTTCACCTTTGGAAAGCTACATTATCCCCGAGTAACATAGGCTATATTTTATCCCTGTATTCCCACGGGAACGGGAACTACGCGGGTAAAACCGCGGGGAGGCAGCTATAAGGAATAAAGCAATTACCTACGTAATATTGCAAAATGTAGGCATTTAATACTCAAATCAGTCCTGTATTTTAGAGCCTATTACAAACAAAAAATTTAAGGTGTAGTACAGATTCTTGAACAAACTTTTTTTTGTAAGTAGTCAACTAATGTGAACAGAAATACTTACAAAATGTTACAAATAAAAAAACAAAAGAGGAGAATAAGCGCACAATCCACACTACTCCAACGTAATTGGAAATGATAAATGGGTTGAATTTTAAACATGCATCCGGGAAGTACATGCCCGTCCTCCCCCGGTTCGGATGATTTGACATCGAGCGATCATCGCTGACGATGACGCTTGATAATTTATATGCCTTCGGCAATTTCATGCCATGCTCTCACTGAGCTCACACTGAATCGTACAATAACGATTTCATGTTAAACCTTTTATGTTGAAGTTTTATTCTTACGTAATATTTGTTAATGGTTGATGAAGGCTGGATTATTTCGGTTGTGCTTTAGTCATTATTATAGGTAGGTAGATAACTTATATAAAGTCCCTATTTTCTTTATAATATATCAATTTTAGCTTATCGACTTTTTCTGGCATTAGAAAGTCAGGCAATCCATGTTATAGAATACTATTTAAAATGCGAAACTCTGTCTGTCACGCTTTCACGCCCAAAACACTGAACCGATTTTAATTAATAAGTTTTGGTAGGTACAGACTACAGCTTTTGACATAGACTACCTTTTATCCCGGGACAGTTAAAGATACCCTGGGAACGCGAGACGGAATCTATGTAGTATTATATCATGTTCATTATTAAAAACAAAATGAAAATCATAAAATTTATATTAAAATTATTCTCATCAATCACTTTCCAGTGAAAAAAAGCGAAACAAAAATGGCTTTGCATTATTAGTAAAGTATATCTCGAGCTAAGTACCTATGTTTCCTTTTCTTTTGAAGAACTAACAACCCAATTGGCTCATAACACGACCGAACGAGCGCATACCCATAAATCACATGAGAATAAAAGAAATCCCCTCCAAAATGGGTTCCGCCATGGATTTGTGATGACAGACAGTGCGTAACAAAAGTTTCTTGTTTTATTGGAAAAGTACGAACGAGTAACAACGCATTTTTCACTCATCGAGTGTAGATCGATTGTGTCGCATACAGCTAGGTACGAGTTATGATGACTCATATTTTGTATCCAGATATTTATTTAGTTTCTGATTTTAGGTACCTACTATGTCTACGGGTACAAATACTAGATTCAATTTTTTGTTTGTGCGTATTGAATAGGCTTCAAATCTAGTGGTTCAAATAAAAATTCTAGTGTTAAATAGCCTATTTCATATATATTTATAAATTCAAAAGTTTGTGATGATATTTGTTACTCTTTCACGTCAAATAGCTTGTAGGTATTCTATTCGGATAAAAAAGATTTAGGATATTTTTCATCTCCAGAAAATTTACGATCTTTAACGCGGGTGAAATCACGGGGAGCCACTAGTCTACATAATTTTATATTTAAAAATGCCTGCAGTGCACTTTGAACTAACAAACAAAGAATATAATTTCACTTCATACCATAATCCAAATATAACGAATTGGCAAAGCGAGCTCGGTAAATCAAAACTTTCGGAATATGTTAAAAAGGCGATAGCAACAAATCCTGTTCTTAAAACTAAAATACAAGTGGCCCGATTCAGTCTCCAGATACGCAAATCGGATTGGTGGCCGCTTGTATGCACAGTAAGAATGAAAAATAAAATAAACCAAGCAAAAGTATAAAAGCTCGGGCTAAGCAAAGGCCGGACGTGCTGTGGTTAGTAACTGGCAACAATATTTTATCATTATAATATTATTTTTATAATTTAATGGCCCATCTATAGCGGTTTAAATCATGTAGGTTGTCAAAGGTGTAATAAATCAATTAATTGAAAACTGCAATGAGAATTTATAGTGAAATAATTTGTAGAATGTAGGTTATGTTTGTAAAACGTGACATGATAAGCCTATTCATTTGGTGACCCTGACTTAAAAGCCGCCAGTTATCGGTTCGATTTCCGCTCAGAAAAAGGTACACATATTTTAGTTTTATTTCTGGGTGTAAATCTATTTACATAATTATGAATTTATCTAAAATCTTATATGTGATATCACATCTGACAAGCTTACCTCCGCTTATTTTGAAATTGGAATATTGTATATCCTGACATTATTAAGAGATATATCCTGGGACATTTTTCACACACGGTCAACCTGATTCCAAACTAAGCAGAGCATGTAATATGGTAACCAGATAGCTGATATACTACTTTGAATACATGCTTATATAGATAATTACATCGTTATAATCATATCTAAATATTACTTTATATGATAAATAACACAAATGGCAGTTACCTACCACCGGACGGCCGTAGCTCTAGCAAACAAAGCTGTCTCAATTGTGAACAGTTCACGGGCCGGCGAGCAACTTATGTAGCTTACTTTCAACTTATATTTGCATGTAGGTATTGTAGGTACTCGTCCAGTTAAGCCGAAACTTTAAATTAATGGAAATACTTCAGCATTATGTGAAGTATTATTTGAATAAAATATTTTCATTTCATTTCTTGAACCGTAAAGACTTTGTTTTTTTATAACATCGTCGAATGAATTTGGAACTGTTGAGATTAAAAAATACTGAAAAGCTTCTTCAAACCTCTCCTCTTATTGTGTATATGTGTTAGTCTAACTTTGCAGTCACAATTTATTCATATGCATTAAAATGTCCCAGTAAATTTTAAAAATCAATGTTATTTATATTTATTTCAAAATAATGTATCCAAGTTAACGGTAATCACGGTTGAGTGAACGGTTAAAAGTAACAAAAATAAAGGAAAGAAAGAAAAAATGAAACTGATTCATCATCATGCTACCTTAATCTTTCTTTTATGTATGCCTGGGTTTAATTTCAGTATCAACTTTTTAACTTTAATTCAAAGAGATAACACCAGACAATAATGATAAAATATATACACCTTTATACCAGCAATGGTAAAAAAAGCTTTCGAAAAACCTCTAAATCCTTCACACCAATATGCACTGAGACCTCACTACTCTAGTTATATAAGAGCCATCCAACTAGCAAAAAAAAATTGGCGGATTAAAAAAATGGGAAACCTGAAAAATAATCCCAAACATTACTGCCTACGTGAAGTTTTCAGCGACTAACAATTTTATTTGCAACCGAATTTTTTTCATAAACTATACCCCGTTCACAAAGTTGAACCTTTGCCGCGTTGGCTCTTGTAAACGCGTGTGTAATTTTTTACTCAACGTCCGCCCTCAGTCCTTTGAATAAAATATTACCTTTATTTCAGCCTACTGTTGGGTAGCCGTAGGGCTTGGTCGGGGGTTCATTTATAGCCAATCATTAGGTATGCCTACAATTTTTGAGGGCCGACCGTAATGGACTAATATTCATAAATGTCGTGGGCGGGTTGGTTCTTATGTCATAAAATAAGCTAACACAAATTGAATGTCGATTTTCATCTCCTACGCTTTTAGTACGATACTATGCAGAGTTTTGTTGTAATATATTTACTGGAGTTTTAATAATATATTCTGAAGGATGTTTATACAAAAGTTACAACTAAAAATAAATAAATCTAGACACACAAATTATTGTCCTGGGTTGGTTTCGAACACACTACTGATGGCTTGTAAATCAGGGTCATTTATCATAAAGCCATTGAGCTAGTATCGACAATTACATTATATTTTTCTTATTTAAATTAAGTATAATAATGTTATTTCAAAAAATATTAATTAAAATCTCTCTTTATAAAATATCCTTAAATAAAAACATCAGCGAGAGCCTGCAACGTTGCAATTTGTCTACGGCCAAACTAATTTCCATGTCAAACAGAGTTTTACACAGCTAACCGCTACATACGCGAAGGCATAGAATTTTTTATCTGAAAACTTTCTCTATGAATAACTTTCGAATAAAAAACATCCGGCCTGGATACTCTCGCTCTGATTCGAGTTTGCTAGTAAAATATTAAGCGACAGAATTGTACTAGCGAAATGAATTTATATGAAAAATCAAGCATCCAAAATTGGATTAACTGCTTCGTGTATATTTATAATGTAGCGATAAAAATATGGGCTTTTATTTTTAAATATTAAAACCAATATTGCTTTTATTCAAATATGTACAGTGAAAAACCGTAACATTATTATAGGAGGTAAACTATTTTTTTATGTTACCAATAGTTTTTAAAGAGTTTGTATATCATGAAAATATTTAAATGTCCCAGGATATTTAATATAGTAAACTAACAACACGTTTTGAACGATAAGTGTACTATAATCATATTTCAACAAATTAACATAAAAGAAAGTTAAAGAATACGTATAAACCATCTTCTTAAATCACTCAATCCTTTAAAAATCCGTTGCTTAGTACAAAAGCTAAGAGTACACACAGCGGGAAGTGACTTTATTTTATACTTTACTAGTGGCTACCCCCGGTTTCGGCCGCGTTCCCGGGGATCTTCAATTTTTCCGGAAAAAAAAGTATCCTATGTCTGTCTCCTGGGTCAAAGCCTGGAAGGAGGTAGGGCGCAACGGATTCGTCCGTTCGAAATTGGAGCAGCCTGACTGGGGTAGTACCTCCACCTTACAGATGACCGCAGCCAAATAACACTACATGTAGTGTTGTGTTCCTGCGGTGAGTAAGGTAGCCAGAGCTCCATGAGGAGACCCTGTAGCGGCAGTGGGGGGACCAGGGATGGAGTAGCGTCGTAGGGGTGTGCAGGAGTGATGCGTGTTTGGCCCTTCGACGAGAAGTGCATTGCGCTTTGTTCCTTTCACTGCCTATACAATTGCTCCCTTTTTTATAGGGTCGGCAACGCGTGAGTGAAGCCTCTGGTGTTGCAAGCGTCCATAGGCTACGGTAACCGCTTCCCATCAGGTGGGACCGTATATGCCTGTTTGCCACCCTTGTGGTATAAAAAAAAAAAAAAGCTCACCAATTATCAGCCAAATCGGTTCAGCCGTTCTTGAGTTATAAAAAGTGTAACTTACACGACTAATATACCTTAAGATAAATATGTCTTAAAACTTCATAATAACTCCATTATTTATCACCACAAAATGATATTGGTACACACCAGTTTACTAAAGAAAGGTACATCGCTTTAACGCAACTCCTTTCTTACTTTACGATAATACAATATGAGCTTTGATATTGATGAGATGGCTGGACGGTGGGTCGATTGAGCTTATTCTTACGGCTACATGCAAATAGGTCGGTAGCGATAACAACATAAATGCAGGTTTTCTTGAAGATTTTTTTATTATTTTGTTTATGGTATAAGGTGCTTGTTAGGGGAGGTTCGTGCTCGATGAAGACGTATATGTATTGATGATAATGATGAAGATTTTTCATACAAAACATTATAAATGTACTAATGTTGATCTCATTAGCCTATACATGTTGAATGTAATAATATTAGGGCATATTTGACGTTGTCCTGGATTGAAATGAAAAAATATTTTCATTTCATTGAAAACAAAACAAATACGATTTGAAAGTTAAGTGGATGGATTATAATATGTGCACGAATATACACAATATTATTCTCTTGAATTAAAATTACTTATGTACCTAAAGACATTTTTTTAAAAAGGTTATATGTAATCAGTTAATAAAAGTCGTCGAAGCGTTCCCTGTTTTTCTTACTATCCGTACCACTGTGCGCTATTTTATATAAAAGGGAGTTTAAGATAATATTGTAATACTATTATATTATTATACACAACATCTCCTTTAGTAGGTACTTAGAATAAATACATGCTACATCCAATAGATACCTATTAAATGTAAGGAAATATATTTAATTGATTACATACTACAAGTCTTCTCGACTACAATCAATGCAACTTGATCGAAACGTTGAGGTTATTCAAAATAATATTTATTTTAGAATAGTCTACGCGCCAATCCCGTTATATATAAATCATAAATTTAGTTCACAAAAGTGCTTTTTTAAACGTGGACAAAATTCATGATTGATTAGCGACATTGGCGAAAGTTTAAGAAACACTATTAAGTATCTTAGACTTAATTTCTAATATACATATTAACCATTGTCCGCGTAAGGGTGTAACAGCCATCAGAGGCTATGTATTAACATAAAATATATATTAACTAGCAAGAAATTAAAATTACTATAAACTTACCGACAACGTGTATAAAGGCGGATCTAACTTGTGTGTGGAAGGACGGTGCATCCGCGGAGACCTCGCAGCGGTACCGGCCCGCGAGGGCGCGCGTCGCCTTGCGGAGCACCACCTGCTGGGACGTCGACCTTGACACCTGGAGAGAACGTGAGAAGATACACATAAGATATGGGAAGAAATAAGTGCAGTAAGATTAATAGGAGTTTTTTTTTAAATATTAATAAATACCCTGGGACATTTATCGTGGAAGTCACAGTCTTATAGAATACTTGTAGCTCCCCGCAGTTTAACCCGCGTACCCGGGAAATTTCCATTGTACCGGGATAAAAATAGGTCTGTGTCCTTTCTCAGGCTCTATCTCTGTACCAAATTTCATTTAAATTGGTTAAGTAGTTTTAGCGTGAAAGCGAGACAGACAGACAGACCGACAGACAGTCAGAGTTACTTTCGCATTTATAATATTACTTTAGATAACTGCATGATATTTAAAAGTAGTAGTTATTTCTGTAACGTACAAGGAGTTTATTCATATATAGTAGAAGAAAAAAACTTTTTCTCATTAGGGTGGAATTAAACTGCTACGTTCGTATATCGAATTGTCCTAGAAAAAGTGGATGTAAAGTATAAAGACCCAATATTTTAGTAATTTTTACTTTTAAAATATATAAACTTGTGTGTTAAGTACAAATGTCTGTTCTATCTAGTTACATCAAAACCTTCGAGCTCATAATACCTAAAGAAACAAAACATTCCATCTTTTAAAACAATGTGCTATAAAACGGTTTCGGACAAAACAAAGGAAGCGAACTAACCAAACAAAGAGGTAAAGCAAAGTCAATACTAGACGTGGAGTATTTCCATACATATTTGCATCGGGAATACAAAATGAAGAGCTATAAATACTTTGATGACCACACTCTGACGCTACAAAGCTGGGCTGTAATTAAAACACTTTTTTCACTTTTATTTTTTCATTTCAATGTCCAGCAATATCCTGTCCCACTTCTTATTGATCGAGCACTGGAAAATAAAATGACTAGTGATGTGGTAGCGCTGTCGAGTTCGATATGAGCCGGTAATTCGTTCGGAGAAAATATTTATCTATAACAGAAAGCTATGTACGTATAAACTTGTAATTTTGAACGTTTGTTTATCACGGCTCGACGAATTTTAATAAACTTTGGCAGACTTAATATTATATAGATTTAGATTGACTTATATATATGTGTGTAATAGTTTTGATGTAATATGTAAGCTAATATGAACGCAAAAAATAAAAAAAAACTCGTTTAATTCAAATCATTTGACTAATTATGAGAAAAACGTACTACACAAAATTTATACTGGCAGCTCAACATAAGAAAAATAATTAAAGGAAAACAAAAATTGTTGAAAAGTTTTTCCAAAGGCACAACTCTTCAATTCATAGATTTGCCGGTCTCGGAGCCGGTCGCGTCGCGTCCGTCCATTCACTTGTTTACATTGACCAAGCTCGGGGCTCATTTTAATTTCTCACGATATTTTCTCCATTATTATCTTTGATGACAAGAAGAGTTCAGCACCCTTTATTACCACTTTTTTATGCGACGCCCCGTTTTAATAATTCTCCCTCGATGGAAATTTTATTCCAGTTTTTTCCACTGTATTTAATAATAGTCTTGAACTTTTTTTTATCGCGTCTTTGTCGATAGAATCGTTCGATGTGATCATTTTTATTTAGTCCAAAAGGTGACGACGGATTTTTCGGTGAATTGTCAATATTTTCACAGGAGTCAGACGCTTTATTTTTATTGATGAATAAAATTTTATTGCTAGAGTTCTTTTGCGGATTTGGAGAAATATTATTATTGGGGTAATTGAAATAACAGTAAGCCTTGATAATAAATTGTAGATATATAATACTAAACAAATAACGAATACACGTGTGTTTAACGTCTTTAATAATAAGGTAAGGCGAAACCACGCTTTGTTTTTCTTTCAAAATACGTTAATAAATAAATTTCAATATCATTTTTCTAATTAAGTAGGTACTTATTTATTCTAGCTTTTCATGAATATTAAAACCCCAATCTACCTCTAAAGAAAATTCTAGTAATATAATCCTCGTAAATTTTCCCAGAAAACAATTAACACAAAAACTATTTTGTATAAGTATGCCGTGGGAAGTCCCTAACAAAATAAAGTCGTTCGGCGTTACGCACTGAATTATTTAAGAACGAGATTAAATTCTACACAATCAAGTTATTCAGTTTTGATCTCTATGGTTTGAAGTTAGAGTCGGGATTTAATTGACTGTTTGTGTAGTGTTTCTGATTTGGTTTTCTACGCAGTTTTTTAGGGTGAAAAGAAGTACAATAATAATGGTTCGTACAGTTAATATAATTCTCAAGACTTTAATACGAATATTAAACTTTCTACAAAAGTTTCATAATTATTTCGTTTCAGAGAAAAAGTAAGTAGGTAATCTGTCCATAAAAAATATATTATGTACCTACCTACTTTCATATTTGCATTCATAAGTATATAAATTTCAAGTATAAGTTCATATAATTATTCAATAAATACTACGATTTTCTATAGGTGTAATACCTTATAGATTTTTACGTAAAATAAAATTTTAATTTTAATTCACACTTATTTGGTATTTATAAAGCTTCTTAACCGTTAAGTAAAAAGCGTATAATATGACGGAATAATATTACCGACGTTTTTTTAGACGTGTAAAATAAACTCTACCTCGCAGATATGCGAAGGGGAATAACAATGCACGCTTCATTAAAACCTTTTCAGAAACTGCAAAATTCCACTTCATACAATTTTTACATAAAATTATCTGCTAAAAGCACTATTGTTGGCTTATGCAGCATGTTATTTTATATTACTTTGTAAATTTTTCTTTTAAATACATTTGAATTAAATATTAAAATGGTTTTTACCCAGTTAAAATTTGTAGAAGAAAGTTCTACTTCTAAATAATAAATCGAAACAATTTTGTTTTTTTTTTGAAGCCAAGAAGTATAGTAAAGTAACATATCTTATTTATTTTTCCGTAGCTTTTTTTATTCCTCTACAATAATGTTGGTACCACAGTGATGTACCGAGCGATTTGGCAGACTCCGAGATTATATAGCTCATTCAAACTTGTACTGTAAAATTGTGCATGTTTTATAATATGTAGGTACTTATGTTGTGGCAAAGATTTTTGTATGTAAATATTATATGTATTTTTTATAAGTGTTAAAATTAAACACTCTTTTGGCTATATAGGTATATGTATTTTTCCTTATATAAAGGTCTATTCTAAGTTGATTTTAACTTTCTCGAATGTCATATCAGAATCTAAACTAAATAAATTGTTTTGAATTTAGAATTTGGAATTGTATCCTTTAAATATCTGATACCCTAGTACCTAATAGTTTAGTCAAATCATACGTAAATAAAATATAAAAATATTAATTAGCTACATCAAATTATTTAACCTTTTTGACCAGTAACAATATAAAGATGTCAAAAGCATCAATCGACACGATACTGGGTAAATAAATACATAATACTACAAAATATTTTGAACCTTCACTAAACTTCGAATGCTGCCAATATTTCAGTGTCACATCTCTAAGAAACTCTTTCATATACGTATATCAAGTTTTAAAGTTGCCATAATGTTATTTGTTGGATGTCGAAGTGAAAACAACTTTGTTTGCTTCGGGATCTCTCGAAAAACCTATCCAATAGCTTTTGATTCTTAAGTATGCGACCTAGATTTGGGTAGATAGACGGGCTGATGTTTTTCAACGATGTATTTTTGAAGACGCCGCGACGGCGAGTTTTAGCTAATTAACCTAAAACTCACAATTGAAATTATTGATTTTGGCTGATGATTTTTTATTTAATCAAAAAATCATTGAATTACATTTAATTCGCCTTTATTAGCTTTAAATTAAGAAATAAACTTTTCACTCTGAAGAATCAAAGTATAGTTCATACTATGACGATTCTGACTATAACATAGGTATCTTCTATCTTCAAGAATCAATAAAATACCAACTGAGATAAATGTTTACATAAACAAAAGAAGGGATACAACAGACCTAAGTTTGAAAGCAAAACAATAATTCATCCATAACAATTTACATTGAATTAGTCTCGACGTGCCCGAAACCTAATCACCCTATTATGAATGGGCGCAAATATTTAATACGCACACTTACCTGGTCCCTTACGGCCCCAGGGCCACACTGCGGCCCCACCTATGGGAATGAGGCCATTTCTGGGCCCATAATTGGCACAGAATGGCTCACTACACCTGACTGCCGCGACCGGAGATTATCTATATACGCGACAAATTATGAGCGTAGTTGTGTTGTTGACATTTATATAGTCAATGGAGATTTTTAGTAGATACTATTTTACAGTTGTAGAGATAATTTGATTTATTTATGATAAAACACTATTTTTAACAAACAAATCTACGAATAATTGAAATATGAGATTCCGTTAAACGTGATCCGAGCCAACGAAAGTGATATAAAAAAAGCCAATCTCAATTATTATTATGAAACCGTTGAAATAACTTGGTTACTGCCGTTTCAATTAATATGCGATCGAAAATCAATCAACTGACAATTCCATTAGAGCACCTTTTAGAATGGCAGTTTACTCAGTTTACATTGTTCTAGAGTAATTACATAGCGCCGTGCCGTGGCAATGTTTATACAAGAACGCTGCATGCAGGTAATGTGACCATTGAACAATTCTAATTGGTTCGCATTAGCGATATATTCCAGCCCTTAGATAAACACACGTTGGATAATATTATGCAGTATGTTATCAGTAATATTTTTTTTTTTATAAATATCCTGGAACATTTTTCACACTCGGCCAATCTGATTCCAAACTAAGCAGAGCTTGTAATATGGTAACCAGGTAGCTGATATACTACATATACTACTTTTAAATACAAACTTATATAGATATTTACATCCAGACACAGAACAAATACATATTCATGTATACAAATGTTTGTGCTGGGTGGGATTCGAACCCACGACCCGTGGCTTGAGAGTCAGGGTCATTAACCACAAAGCCAACCAGGCTGTCAAAAAATTAAAAGAACCATTCGGAAATAGTTAAAACACATAATTTCATAATAACTTATTGATATGTAATTATTATTATTATTATTATTATATTTGTTAACGTTAAATCGTTAAAAGGTCCCATACATGCATATTCTATCTTTCGTTTAATCATAACCACAACAATAAAACACATAAAATAATGAATATATGTGACACAAAAACAATAACCGCACCAAAAAAATTAAGCCATTAAAAATAATAGCACAATCACATTTAGCATAACAGTTTATAGCGTACAGCTAATAGCTGTTACAGGACATATAAAGATAACGATACACACACTTATTCTACGAGGGGTGCACATTAAAACTGGGGCTATTACAAGTTACGAGGTTTTTCGTATACCAAAAACGGGGCCAGAATCTAATAAACAGGCAATAACCCTCAACGGCGATGAAGGTGTTACTGTAATCGTTTCAATCCGAAACGGAACGATTTACAATCGAAAGGGGACAGGTATTATGCGGTACCTATTATGACAGTGTGTCGTTGCTATAATGCGATAATATTGTAGCAAAATTGTTTGTGTAGAAATGCAATGCATCTAATTGGACTATACGATTTTATTGTTGCTTGAAGATAGAAATTGGAACCGTCTCCAATTACATAAATGTTGCTTTAGACCTATTTATTAGCTGTGTTTAAATAACTCTGTCTGCTACGCTTACACGCCTTAACCGCTGAACCGACTTTGGTACAGAAATAGACCAGAGCTAGTGAAAAGAAATCAATCATCAACTGCTCATATACGTCTCCACCGAGGAGCTCGAGCCTCCCCTAACATGGAGGGGGTTTAGGCCATAGTCCACCACGCGGGCCTAGTGCGGATTGGCGGACTTCACATGCCTTTAATTGTGACATCTCAGGCATGCAGGTTTCCTCACGATGTTTTCCTTCACCGAAAGCCAGTGGTGTGAATCCGTGCGTAAGTTTTTATAAACTCAGAGGTACGGGCCAGGGATTTGAACCGGCACCCTCATGATCGTGAGTCGGTGCGTTCCCAACTGAGCCACCACGGCTGAAAAGAAATAGGGTAGTTTTATCATGGAATTCACCCAGGACGAAAGAATATTACATATACCTACCATTATACTTGCTATTTTGTAGTGACAGTTCCGTTAAATCGAATTTGCAATTTGCCGGAACAAAAAAACAAACAAAATATTTAATTAAAGACATTTAGCATGTAGAATCATTTTGAGATGACAAACAAACTGTTTTATTATTTATATTTGCAGACTAGTCGACCCGCGCAACTTCGTTAGCCTCACTTGCCCGTTTTCGCAACAGTTTTGAATGATGCTCCGCTCCTTTTCGTCATAGCGTAATGATTTATACATAAAAACCTTCCTTAAGAATCACTCTATCTATTAAAAAAACCGCATCAAAATTCGTTGCCTAGTTTTAAAGATCTAAGCTTACATAGGGGCAGACAGACGGCGGATAGCGACTTTGTTTTATACTATGTAGTGATACTACGTATTGCCGTACGCCACTGTATTACTCAATAAGTATTATAACTTGAATATTCCGTCCTTGTCACACTGAATTGACTTAAAGGTTTTTTTTCATAACAGTTTTTATTCATAAAAAAAACATCAAAGTGAAAACTTAATTACATCCCTGTGACGATCTAAAAGGAATTGATTTGCATTCATATCTTGTAGATAACCTAGTTTATCTAATAAGTTGATGAAGTTTCCAACTATCGGGGAAGTTCCCGAATTTAATACCGAAACTCGTTGGACCGAAAAACAAGCCTTAGCTTTAATGTTGGCTCGGTAAATAGCAAAACACTGGTGAAACAAGATACTTTCAAATCTTACACACATGACGGAGTATTCAAATGAGAAAATAAATCAATGTTATGTACCTAAAGGTACGCGATAAACGTTTGTATAAATGAAATCATTTGTGTTTATATAAGACTTGTGGCTCCCCGCGGTTTCATCCGCGTACCCGGGAGTTCAATTTTCTTAGGATAAAAAGTAGCCCATGTCCTTTCTCAGGCTCTAGACTATATGTGTACCAAATTTCATTTAAATCGGTTCTGTAGTTTAAGCGTGAAAGCGAGACAGACAAACAGACGGACAGAGCTAGTTAGGATTAGGATTTGTAAAACGTGGAATTATCCTGGCAATATTAAAATTTGTTGTCAAGTATCATAGACCTTATTTCACGTATTAATACAAAGAAGTTAAATAAATATTTAAGTTAAATATTGAATACTTTTCCATTGTGTATTTAAACATTATTACGTGAACCAGTTTTTATTATATCAACATCGTGCCTGACTATTTGCAGAACTAATTTTATGATTTTTTTTTACGAACTACGAATCCGTAGCACTCATCACACCTTGTAGCATTTCGTAGCAACCGAAGTGTGACATTTACCATTTATTGGACACGATTCATACTAGGTCAATATTGACCTTTTTCTTAAGAATCCTGGTATAGTCTAGAATCATATGATACCAAATTATTTTAGGACTATTAGGCTGCTTATAAACTTTTTTTGCAAAGATATTACTATGTATATTTTTTCACAGACGAGATTTTACTCTAAGACTAAAATAAATAATAAAATATGCTAATGCAAACATATAGCACCATATAATTTAATTTATCCACAAAATGTGTCTTTCTCCTAAACAGGATACTAAAATGTCGTATTAAACTTTTATCATTGAAGGTAAATATGCATCACGAAAGTCGTTAAGGCTGTAAGGAGGCTTCAGGAAATATGTACTACAAAGAAACATACAGCGTGTTTTCAAATCTATACTAATATTATAAATGCGAAAGTAACTTTTCTGCCTCACTTTCACGCTAAAACTACTGATCCGATTTAAATCAAATTTCGTACAGATATATTCCGGAGCCTGAGAAAGGACATAGGTTATTTTTTATCCCGGGAAAATGGAAGATCTCCCGGTTACGTGGGTGAAACCACTAGTAATACTGTAAATGTGAAAATCTGGATGGGTGCATGAATGTTTGTTACTTAATCACGGCAGAGTGGCTGAATGGATCTAAATGTAATTTAGCATAAAGATAGATTATAATTTGGAAAACATAACCTACTTTTTGCTATGTAAATACTGAAGATCTTAAAGATCTCTCTAGCCCTGGTAGATAGTTTTAGTTGTCTATAAACAAGTTTAGGACAGAATCTAGTTTTTTTATGAACTCTGTCTAAAGTAAGTATTGTGATATCTAATACTATAATTATTAAATATTTAAAAAAAGAACCCTCAGATGCAGTCGAGTAATAAAAATAAGCTGAGTTTTTTACCTTCATAAAGTTAAATCTATATTTTTTTTTCAACCTTCATTTCTATTCTAACTATTCAGAGACGAACTCTTTTTAGATAAATAAATTTTCATTATTTGATCAGTCAATGCCAATATAGGCTTAAAGCCCGACCTGTATATATTTGCAGTTACTTATTTATATGAACGAAGGTTTTTAGAGGCGATCGTAAACCGAATCTTCTTAACAATGGTTGACAATAAAACATGAAAAGTGCGTTAACGATCTATAAAACCTGTTTATTGTGGGCCGTTAAACAAAATCGGACTGCGGGTGATGGGGGAAGGGGGTTTCAGGTTATTTTGTACGAGACCTTTTGATTATTGCCAGGGATCGAGAACTGATTGATGGTTATTTTCAGCGGCACGGACCCCGAAAAATAATTGGGTAAACAAGTACTTTGTTGCAAATTTTATTTTGTAACAAGCGGTCACAATATAAAGTAGCTTTTTAAATAAATAAACCATTTTCGATTGTTCAAAATAAGTGCACAGCTATCTCATATTCGTGTAGAATATGTAGTTTTAAATCAATCCCACTAATATTATAAACGCGAAAGTACGGATGGATGGATGTAACTCAATCACGTGAACGGTTGAAGGGATCAGGATGCAATTTGACACTGAGTTAGAATATTTTTTGAAATAGTAAATTTTTTTTCGTCTCATCGTATGTTAGTACCTACTACTTCACATAAAATAAATAAGATATCCTGGGACAATTTTCACACACGGACCATCTGACTCAGAGCTAAATGGTATAGTAACCAGATAACTGATATCCATTTTTTTAAATACATACTTATATAGATATTAACATCCAGACGGAACAAACAGACATATTCATGCATATAAATGTTTGTCCTGTGTAGGATTCAAACCCACGATCCGTAACTTGAAAGTAAGGGTTACTAACCGGAAAGCCAACTGGGCTGTCGCTATATACATACTATGACATTGATTTTACGAACTATGCAGAGTTTACGAGCTTCCTTATCCACTGTTAAACAAAACTAAGAGACATAAACTTAAATTCACTACTCTATAAAAATCTATATCTACACTAATATTATCAAGAGGATAGATTTGTATTTTTGTATGTAACGAATAAACTCAAAAAGCACTGGACCGATTTTAATAATAATTTTTTCATTAGAAAGCTACATTATCACTGAGTAACATAAACTATATTTTATCCCCGTATTCCCACGGGAACGGGAACTACGCGGGTAAAACCGCGCGGAGGCAGCTAGTACATAATATATACATGAGTGGTTAAAAAGCTCTTATTTTGGTACGTACGTAAAGTAACATAACGCTGGCATGGGAACGGCAAAGTTTTAACCGGTTCACGGTAAAGTGCTTGCAAGTTATACAATGTGGGTTGCATAATCATTTTTCAAATTGTATTATTTGCTGAGCATCTATACTTTTTAGATACCAATTTTTATTTGTGGATTTTTATTGAGATTAGTTATAAATAGAGGCAGCAAGCTTCACATCATCATCATCAGCTCATATACGTCTCCACAGAGGAGCACGAGCCATTTCTAACAACGAGAGGGTTTAGGCCATAGTCCACCACGTGGGCGCAGTGCGGATCACATTTTAATTGTGACATCTCGAGCATGCAGGTTTTCTCACGATGTTTTCCTTCACCGAAAGCTTAAAACTCAGAGGTTGGCCAGACGGTGCCAGGGTTTTGGCTCATGATCCTATGTCGATGTGTTCCCCACTGAGCCACCACAGTTTGTAAATAGGACTACCTACACTATCAATATCAACGGCGCATGTCAGTAGGTTTATGTATGGATGTTTGCTACTCTTTCACGCAACAACGCCTGAAGAGTTCTGTATGAAATTTGCTACAGTTAAAATATATTCTAAATTAGCATATAGGATACTTATTATCCCGGGAAAATTTAAGGTCCCCCGGTAACGAGTGACACAGCGGGATAGAAACTAGTTGCTACCTATATAATAAGGTACTTACATCAACATCAATACCAGGTTGTGCGAAGATCCTAGTGAATGGATACTCCTTTGGTAGATAACTGAAGAACTCCTGCCTTCCCCTGTACCATTTGACGCTGTACAGGGTTTCGTTTCCTTCGAGGGTCCATTTGCACCCGAGGAGTACTGTGTCGCCAAGTTTGACGGCAGATGGCGCTATCAGTTGGACGTCTCGCAGGGCGATTGTATCTGAAACAAATGAAATAAGGAGTTTGAACGTTTTTTGATACCTATTTATTTTTGGATAGTATAATAATTGAGAAGTTGCCTTTTCCAATTTTTTTTTATACCTAAAATGGAAAACAGGCATACGGCCCTACCTGATGGGAAGCTGTTACCGTAGCCTATGGATAGTATATAGTCCGTATAGATTTGTCTATATAAAAATTGTGTTATGTACGGCTTATGCGTGATCACATAACACAGTTTTTAACAACAAATGGTTTATATATTATTAACAAAATGTATTTATTTTAATTTATTGAAATATCACTTAAATAATCATGAATTCTTGCGTTTAAAACTAATTTAAAATGACTTATATATGATTATTAAATAAATCCATTTTTTAAATAAAAACTAGACCTATATTGTAAAAATCGTTTAACTAATATATATTTCTTGTGAATGTTACTCGCTCGCACTGTAAACCCAAGTTTTCAGCGAAACGCGCTTTTAATGAACGCTGTGACCGCAAACAATTACATTACATCAAGCAACGCCCGCTCCCCTAATGTAATTAGAAGACGGACACGCGCGTTTTACATTTAACTAGCTGTGCCCGCGGCTTTGCCTGCTAGAATTACTTCTTATATCATTAAATTATGCTGCCAGTAAAATCTTAATAAAATAAATATAGCCGTATCAAATATTAGGCGGACCAGACACATTTTTTTCTTGACATTAGTATCGTATATACTTTCATATGGATTTAGTAAATAGCTGTTATGTTAATTTAATACAATGTGGGTGCATGTCATTAGGGATAGAAATACAGTATTTTATAGACTAAATTTCAAAGAATTAACTAGATACACTTTAGTTAAGAACAAAAGCTCAAAACATGGTCAAATGTTTTTTTTTTTATTTAAACGGTCTTTCGATTTTTACTGAAACCCTGTAGTAGCTTGTATGTATTTCTTGTTGCAAAAGTATGATAGTTCACTTTCTAGGCTCAACCCAGACACCTCGCTACCTTCAGTTCCAACCAGCCACAGAATAAACAGTACATATGTATCGTATCTCAATAAGGATGTGATACAAAGTGGGTAAGAAAAATCCAACATTTCACATGTCCCTAATGCAATAACGTGTCTACGACCAACTAGATTTATAGAAAACGTAATTGGTTTGGTATCGGTCCGAGAGGCCTATTCCGGTAATGGACGGCCACAGGGCCTAATACTGCCACTTTCACCCAAAACATATAGGTGAAATAATAGCAGAATCATATTTGCTAAGGGTAGAATTAGGACCCTTCATATAAGCTATACGCGAATTACCTGGCTACCTTAAGTAATTCAAAAACTTTACTAAAATATGACGAAAAAACAGATGGCTGCCACATACCTAACGCTTGAAAAATGGGGGTGCTTGTTAAGTTATTATTATTAATTATTTACTAAAATAAATTCTAATAGGTATATGTTCTATTCAGGTTTTACAAATATATCGAATACAAAAAATATAAAAATAATTGCAGATATTATTGCCGACTCTTCTGACAAAAGCAATCTTCTTAACCGAACGTTATAAGTAGTTAGACTAATCATAAGTGCTAGTGAAGGCTTATTTGAATACAAATATTTTCATTTCCTTTTGATTTCAATTGAAATCTATTAAAAAGGTTAAAATTTTCAAAGCGGCAGACAGATAAGAAAGATCAGAATGGAGATATAGTGACGTACTTTCCCACGACATATATGCTTCATAAATGATTCGGTTAAAGCGGCGAGATTAGCCTCAAAGCCCGCCCTTATTACGCAATTCGAGTTCAACAGTAATTTGTCCAGGAAAACAACATTTGCCCTAATTGTATTTCTTGCCAAAGTGGGATTTGATTTGAAAATTAAATTATGTTTTATTTCGGAGGCTTTACCGAAAGTGTGGTCACTTCCCTTTAAATGAAATAAAGCATTTTCTTTTAAAAGTTACCAACATCAAGTCAGAACTATTTTTTTTAATGGTTAGGTAGAAAAATAATGTCACATGAGATTTTCAGACAAAAATTGTTTTGTATGGTAACCTTTTTGAAACAATTTTTTTTTGTGTATTTTTATATGCGATAGTAAAAAATATTAAATAACATGTGACAAAATATTATGAACGTAAATAAATACTGCAGTACCCCATTTCCAAAACACCGCAGTCACCCACAAATCCCTGACTATCGATGTCCATTGACTCCTAAAGGGTCGAACAGTCCAGTGGACAGACCGCGCATAATCAACTGGAAGAGGCCCCAATTAACTCAATCAAGGTATTAGGAAAACAATGTTGAAAATGGATATACCATTTCTAAAACTACGATTTAAGTACGTTTGTAATCATTTTATGATAAATCGAGGCATTTCAAATAATAATTTATCCTTGGATTTTTTTACATGTCCTATAATAAACCACTTTCCATCAGGTGGGACCGTATGCCTGTTGCCACTCTTGTGGTACAAGAAAGAAAAAAATATATATAACAGATATTATCGTTGAGATGTTATAAGAAAAGACACATGTTTATCTATGTTTGTTCGCAGTGAGAATCAAACCCACGGCAATCAGCGTAACGAACAGAGTATCTGTCTAACTAGCGTATGAGCAACTTATTTATTTATGTGCTATACTTAAATATTTATTTTAATATTTACTTCCACTTTCCCGGCGCATATAATTAAAAGGTAGGTTGTTATATAACAAACATTTGAAGACCAAAAATAGTCAAATCGGTCCAGCCACCGTCGAATTTATGCTAAGCAACACAAATAGCCAGCCAGTTTAATTTATTTAGCTTAACTGAACCGGTGTTTAGGGAACCCGCAGTCGACCGATAATGAAAACGCCCGGAAGGTGTATTTTAGAATTGACGATAGAATTCCCTATCAAAAGTCACATGCATTTTAAATGCCTCCATTTTGTGTACCGAAAAAATCCATTTCCTATCTATTTCAGTATAAAATCCATCCCTTACGTTTCTGCATAACGTTTGTTCAGCTTCTATTCGGTATATCTAGATAGGCTTCCGTAAAAAACTGGCCAAATAACTTCCAGTTGAGCTAGAGCTCTCGTGCCATTGAAAAATGTTCCGTAAAATTAGCCAGTTAAGAGTCAAAGGTGACAAAACATCGGGTCTAGCTTAAAATGGTTGAATCCCCCGAGGGTCCGTGTTGTCAACGGCCCACAGTTCAGGTTTTAATATGTAAATTGAATCCTAGTTTGGACATATGCACTTGTGGCTAACTCCTGGCCTATTTTATCAGTAGATTAATTAGTTTGGGGCACGGACTATGACTATGTAATATTAAAATGAATACAATGCAATTGTGAGACAAACTATACGAACAAGATACTACTGTAAGATTGTTTGGAATAATTTAAATACCTAGTAATAACAATATTAAATTAAATTAATAAGTAAATAGTAGGAATAATATGCACTTGATGAAAAAAACTAAAAGTCAGTTAAATATATATTATCATAATTGTAATAAGCTCAGAATCCATGAACGTTTCAATAAAACATTTCACATAGCAGCTAACCGTAGCACTTAACTACTTGCTACGAAGCTACGAACAAGCTACAGCCCATTTAGAGGGGTAACCAAAAAACTTCATAACCTTATAGTTTGCTACGTATTTACGAAATAAATTACATCGAGGAATATAATTTTGTTTATCTTTAAATATTTCACACGATCTCCGAAATTTGATGAAGCACCACTATTTTATATGTTGTTTACCTAACGTTTACTCATAAGACGTTTATTTGAAGTTAAGTTTTTAGACGCCTTGGAATTTCACTCTAAACATCAACAACATAAGCCTATTCAATAGCATCATAAAAAATGAGGATAGTTATATTCAAGCTAACATTTTCCTTTACCTAATAAAGTAGAGAAAAAAATAAGGTCACATTCACATCGTTTGGTGCTGGCAACATTTGAACAGGGCTAACAAGGCTTTAGTAGTAGTGTGGCCAGCTCATATTTTTCTTGGCTAATCCATATTTATTCTGGTGACCCCAAGCTCTGAACGGCTGCTAAGATGCGATAAGGCTTACTTGGGTCTTTTTATATTAACACTGTTAATATTTTTTTGGGGGAAACTTGATCGACTGACAGTATAGACTTTTATTATAATGTCCCCGAAAGTTTCGTGTCAGCGCTTTTTTATTGGTGTTGTTTATGTTTGTGTGTCGGCATCGTTGCTAGCTTCTGTTTACGAGCAGGTTTGCTTGTATTTTTTTAAAGAAACATTCTATTTAATGACGAAAATTTTTCGATGATGTAGTTATAAGGTTTTGACTGATTTGCCACATCGATAGAATACAGATCTAACATTTACTTTTAATATTTTTTGCTAACATAACTTCGGAAGTGAGCCGAACTGAAAAGAACTTAAAAACTTAACTATACCGTAATATAACTATACTTAACGGTATCTTTTTTGTCATTATATTTATCAGTCAACATTCTTTTTTAGACATTTCATAAACACACAGTACATAATAACCCATTAAATCAAACACGTAAATAAATAACAACACTTACACCCATCATAAATTTCTATCGCTAGTAAAGTCATTAGTCAGTGGTTGGCAACCATTTAATATTATTAAGCTGTTCTCCCAAGCCATCAAGTGCCATCAACGTTGGAGCAGCTTTAATTCCATCTAATTTAATGCAGTAACACTAACCTACTTGCATGTTTGTAACACACCAACTCTACTATTGTTTGTGACGGTAAGCATTCAGTTTTGTCACTATAACTAGGACAGATGGTTTCAAACTGGAGAATATATTATTACAACTCTAATAAAGTTACTTGTTGACTTCTCAGTTGGAAAGCTAATGAAGATTTTTGATGTTTGTTTAGCTTGGATCTTAGTAAGCATTCATAATTGAATAAATAAATATTGATAGCACATTGGTTTGTCATAGGTTCTAATCTATCAATTAGTCAAAACTTTTTTAAGTAAACATGTAGACGATAACTATTTTTTTATTTACTAACTTCCGCCTAACGGTTTCACCCGCGTTATTGGCGGAGCTAAAAACAAAATGTATTGCAAAATCGATCTAGCTGTTTACGAGTTTCGCTCTTAGAGACATTTACCAATTCAATTCTATTTTTATATAGTTAGTATGTTTTTTTTTTAATATTGTGTTTGTAAGATAAACAGTAACGAATGATTATAGTTATTATGGTCTATAAAAAAGTACCCGAGATGTCACAATTAATGGCATGTGTAGTCCGCCAATCCGCACTAGGCGCGTGGTGGACTATTGCCTAAATCCCCTCGATGTTAGGGGAGGCTCGAGCTCCTCGGTGGAGACGTATGCTGATGATAAAAAAGTATGCACCCGGAAAATCTGTGCTCTATGACAATCTATCTTATCTATGAATTGAGCTTGATCTTATAAAGCGAGATAGATATACGCCCGATGCCAATAATCAATCCTGATCCATTTATTGCTATCTAAGATTGATATATCAATCCATTTTCTGGGTGAAGCTTTAAAATCAATCTATCTTCGATCTACAATCGATCGAATCTGTTCGAAAATGATAGTTTTTGCTTGCCAATAAGCTATCCGTCCATTATGACAACTCGTTGGTGTTTCTCTCGGATAGGAGATATATTATTAACATCGGGCGATAGTCGATCAATGTTTACAATGCCCGTCGCACGTCACTAATCGGATATTCTCCTCTAACCTGAGAGCTAAAGGCCGTATTTACAGTTTACACATGCGGCAACCTCCTTTGTTATAAGCGTTTGTCATTGCAAACTCAAACAAAAGGGGTATGTCTCAGTAACCAATCACTACATTTGACAATCCTTGTGTTGGACATACTGCTGTTGAAAATAGCAAGTATCATTTAAAAGGCAAACATTTTGGTCCGGTAACACAAGAATACTTGATGATTTAAAACACATTAATCTAATCTAATAGGCCTAGGTTCACCATTGGGCTCGATCCTAAAAAACATTAATAAATAAATGAATTTCATTATATCATAAAATCGAAAAATTTATTTTAGTAACAAGTTTGCTTAAGTCTATTCTTTGTCTGATTCTCCTTAGTCATTTCTGTTATAGTTAAAAAGGTCTTTAATTATTATATCTAGTAAGTCACCTCCTTGAGGGACCGTTTTTTATTATTATAACAGTCTATACTTAGTCTAATCACATATGGACTGTGTGACTTACACGTGTGTAGGTAATTACATAAATTAATAAATATGCTGAGACATTTCTATCGTATATGGCCAACCTTATTCCAAAGTTATCAGAGCTTGTAATATGGTAACCAGATAGCTTATATACTACTTTTAAATACAAAGACATATTCATTGAGCTCAATGAAGCGATTCTATTGGTTCTTAAAAAACACATTCCTCGCAACGCATCCTCGCACATCTCTGGTGGAAACGCAGCCTTATGCATACAAATGTTTGTCCTGGGTGGGATTTAAACCGCGGCTTGAAAACCTTAAAGTGTTTCAGACCGCGACTGTTATTATTTTCAGCATATAAAATGTAATTTCCATAGATTGAAGTAGTGGGTCAGCTCCAAATTCCTTTGTTCCTCAATCATCGGAACTGTATGTGAGGCCCACTTCAATTTATTGGATATCAACATGTCGTCCTTTGACGTCACAATCACACGACACGATGACGAGTGATTGTACTCTGTACTGTTGATTGTTTCATTCCATCATTCACAACCCTTGAGGACCGCAGTCAATACATTGGACGCATACATATTAGTTTTTGATAACCCTTAATACGTCAGATATAAAGATTGATTTGGCATATCTTGATACCGTTTCATTATTACACTTACGGTATAAAGAGGACGATTTGTATTTTTGTATGTATCTTAAAAACTATAGGACCGGTCTCAATAATTATTTCACTAATAGAAAGTTACGTTATTTGTGAGTGTCATAAGCTATTTTTTAGACCTGTATTCTTACGGAAACGGAAACTATGCGGGTGAAACCACGGGGTGGAACCTAGTCTAAAATAAAAATAAAAATTTAGATGAATTTATACCTATATTCTGACCGTAACGGAAACTATGCGTGTGAAACCACTGGGCGGAACCTAGTCCTAATATGAAGATAAATTACATGATACTTGAAGTCCCGTTTTACGTTAAAATTAATGCTGAAGAAATGCTAAACTGATTCCTGTAGACTCACATTGGTAGTCGTATCATAAGTTTTTACCTAAGTATTTATATAAGTTAATACTTCGATAGTAGGTAGGTACTACTGTGGGATACTATTAGAAAACATCTCAAATCTTGGCTTTTAAGACAGAACGAACAATAGAAAACACAATGTCGCAGATATCTATTACATGACCGGAATGACAACCATTCCATACGTCCAATGTTTACGCAATATCGTTTTTGTAAGCAAAATCTAAGAGCAATTGAAAAAAATAAATTGTCAACGTGACCACAAAGCAGTTTCAATCTTACATGCACAATAATACGGTGTAATTTTCTTTGGATAAGAAGATAAAACCATAGCAAAACTACGTGGGTTGACCGTTGGACACGTTCCGTGATTTATTGAAAGCATAATTGGTTTTGTTTCGGCCAAGGGCGGGATTAACGATAGTTTTATACCCCTAATGGGTGCAGTAAGCAAGAACAACGTTTTCTTAATGGCTCCATGTTATCCCTTGATTTTGGACCACCGGAACCTGTGCTACTGTGTTATTATTTTATTGTGTTTTGTCTATATTCAACAGTTAAATTTGTTTGGTCAAAGTAATTGTGATTTTTATTCCACTTTGAATAAAGGGCCTGTTGTTTTGTTTTATTTATATATACAAGACATCACGTATCGCAGAAAAATTATATTCTTTATATAAATTATATTCATTGTAAATAGGTAGGTCTCTTTAAGGAAGATTCATATATTGAATGCTATTTAGAAATTTCAACACAAAGAAAATTATTACTTAATATTTTCTTGAAGGAAATGGGAGCTGCCTTTCAAATTCTATCAAAGGTATGTAATATCTGTGTAAACAAGCACTTTGTTTGTGTATTAATCTGACAGATGACTGTTTATACTTCCCATCTTCATTTCTATAGCTACATAGAATCTTAGGCAATAAGTAACTACTCTATAGTAGAAAATAAAGTCTAATAAAATATTTCCTTATATTCTTATTATTTAGATAATTGAGGAGGCTCAAAACTAATTAAAATTCGGTGATCCGCGCATTTACGTCAGAGTTTTTATTGATGATGAATTTAATATTTTTTTTACGCAAACCTTTTCATGACATTAGCAAACACAAAAATAAACAAATTTGATCCAGTCGTTCGCAAATTATGCGCATAAATACATTTTGGTGATTATTTTATTAATATAGAATATCTATAACTAAATGAGTAACTGAAACCTTATTTATAAAATACCAACATAAACACAATTTAAAAGCCAGAAACCTCACGCTGCAACCGAGTTTTTGTTTTAAACCGAAGTGCTATACAGATTTTTGAATGATGTTCAACTAACGAGCACCATCTCGAGTGGTGACTGTAAACAGGGTCTCATTTACAACGACAGAACATTTGGAATACAGTATTACTACAGGCAGGAGAGTTTTTAATGAGCGTTGCGCTTTTGTTTTTACGCATACACGGTACGCCCCTACGACGATCCTGAAATAATCGCAGCTACATGAGTCTTACTAGCGTTCTGTATATGTAATTGTAATCTATGAATGATATAAATAATTTTTTTTGAACTTTTTTCACACACGGCCAATTTGACTGTAAATTTAATAGAGGTTGTGTTTTGGTAACAAGATCGAATGAAAAAAATATTCATAGAATGTTTTTTTTTTATTGATCCACACGTTTACAGATAACTGATTTTCTACATATACCTACTACTTTAATAGATATTTATTGCAGGCATAGAACTAACAGTCATATTCAAGCTTATAAATGATTGTCTTGAGTAGAATTGATTAGATATGACAGAATAAGTAGCCTAAACATAACGCCTAAAATAAAAGCTAAAGGTTACCTAAATTAAACAGGTTGTATGACCTCTCTTATTTAGAAACTCGTGTGGTGAGTTAAATACTGTAAATATAAGTATATTATTTAAACCTACGCTCGTTGGCATGGAGGAAATACTTAGGTACCTAATTAAAATAATATTCTTGAATGTAATCTGAGCGAACGAGTTAACGTTATTTAGTCTTAATTACGTTTCAAAATTATTTTGCGTACGTTAAGAACCTCATACATAAATAAGTATGTGTATTTGGTTTACGATGTTTAGATATACGGGCGAATAAGATACTTAATTGAACGCCGAGGCGACGTGGCGTGTATGTTGCTTTGAAGTGATATTGCAGAAAGAGTTTTTGTTAGATATTGTTCTTTCTGACTCGATTGATTTGTTGAAGCCAACATATAAGTTTATCTTAAACATTGATAAGGGCAAGACGATGATGATGAAGCATTCTTGAAAGGAAATTACTAGCTTCCTAAATTATCTCTTATTTTATACATAGGTACAGTACCAAAAATAAAAGAAAATATTGTTGGAATAAATGATACCAGTTACGAATAGGCAGACAAAAAAAACAGCAATTACTAATTTCTAAATCTACTGTAAAACATTTTAAATATAAAATATTGTAGTAAAAGCATTCTTTCAAGCTATTCACTGGCAAAGGTATTTCCAACGAATAATCCGATATACTACCCAAAGCACGATACAAAAAAAACAAATGCCAACCCTTTATCAAAATACTAGAACGTAAAATAAACGTATAGAAGGCGGTATGAAAATAAAAAAAAAGATAAGCAGAGACAACAGCCGTCGCCACCTCCATGCATCGTCACTTCCCCGTGTATGTTTGCTGGGACAACACCGAACCAGCGCGGTTTACAAAATCACTCTTTGTATGTAAATGGAAACAACTTTCGTGTTGTGTGGACCCGGAGTTTTATGTTGTTTCTCTTTGTAATTGATGGTTTTTACAATAAATATGAAGGGTATCTAATATTTTTTTCGTGTGTGTTTTTAATAGAAATGGTTGGTGTAGCAATGTTTTGTTTTCAATTTCCGAGTGGAGTATAGGCTAGTTTTTTTGGGTAAGCATTTTGGGAATTTGGAAAGTTGTTATTAATTATGATATTCAATTTATTTACCTTAATTAGAAATTGTTTTCAAATTGAGATTAACAAAATAATAGGTATTTGGTGCAAAAAAGTTCTTTAGGTTCTCAGTCTCATGAATATTTATTTACTTAGCGAGATAATGACTAAAACACGTGTTTTACATAATTATAAAGACGTTTACCATAGTATAATATGCCGTCATTTTTATATCGGAAATAACTTATGTATTTTAATCTATTATTCTATACAGGAACAACTATAATGCAATACAAACTTAAACGCGTAGACCTTAAACGTCATAAATATATTATTCGTCTACAAATGACAATGTCTCTGTTTTTTTAATAATGTGTCAATTAAATGTCAAAACAGTTCAAAATCACAATAAACAAAGCTACTAAATACGTTATATCGTAAGTTTATAACTATATAGTTTGAGTGATGTCTATTTATTGAAATGCTGTGAGCATTTGTAGCATTGACATTTGATCGACCGATCAATGAAAACATTAAGTTTGTTAATAATCATTTACTGGCTCTTAGAATATTCCATTGAACAGTGTGAAATGAATGCAAAAGCAGCATCATATGCAATAGCAAAGTTCTCTGCTAAGTTCTTGAATGAGTTAGACAAAGATATGAGTGTGGTATCTTCTCCTTTGTCTGCAGAATTCGTTCTTGCTCTTTTAACTCTAGCTTCAAATGAACCAGGACATTCAGAACTTTTAAATGCCCTAGGAATCTCTGACGATAATAGCGTCCGTAAAACATTCTCATCTATATCCTCAAAACTCGGATCATTGAAAGGAATAACATTGAATATTGCAAACAAGGTTTACATAATGGATGGTGATTACGATGTGAGACCTCAACTCAAAAAAGATGCAGTCAAAGTCTTTGATGCTGATATTGAGAAAATTAACTTCGGTGATGGAGTTGCTGCTGCTAATGTTATTAATAAATGGGTGGAGTTAAAAACGAATAAGAAAATTACAGAGCTGATCTCTCCAAGCAGTCTCAATGCACTCACTCGGATTGTTCTTGTTAATGCTATATATTTCAAAGGTAATTGGCTAAAACCGTTTGACCCAGAAAACACAATGGATGTACCTTTCTATATAAATTCTGAAACGACTGTAAACGTTCCTATGATGTCCAATGACGGTAAGTACAAATATGGTGAGAGTGACGAATTACAAGCTCAACTGCTAGAGATACCATACGTCGGGAACAAGGCAAGCATGATTATTGTTCTACCAAATGAAATCGATGGCATAAATGGAATTCTTCAAAAACTAGCTGACGGTCACGACTTATTAGCGGACATAGAACAATGTAATTCTGTTAAAGTCGATGTCGGCATTCCTAAATTTATGATACAAACCGAAATAGACCTTACGGAGTTGTTGCCAAGGTTGGGAATCCGGGATATTTTCAATGAAGGTAGTAAGAGTTTGTCTGGAATATTAAATAAACCTGAGCCGTTTCACGTATCTAAAGCAGTACAGAGAGCTTTTATAGAGGTTAATGAAGAAGGGGCCACTGCTGCTGCAGCTACCGGCATGAAGCTTGTAATGCTGAGCGCTCAACCAGAAACTATTTCTTTTTTGGCCGACCGAGCATTTCTATATCTCCTCGCCAGCGCTGATCGAACTGCTTTTTTCTATGGTGTCTACAGAGGTCCAGATTAATAGATAAAATTTGAATTTTTGGTATAAATATAATGGCACAAGAATGATTTTCAATAGCAGTCACTGACGATGGCGGCATCTATACTATAATAATAATAATAATAATAATATTATAAAGCGGAAAGATTTGTTTGTTTGTTTGTTTGTTTGTTTGTAACGAATAGGCTCCGAAACTACTGGACCGATTTCAAAAATTCTTTCACCTTTGGAAAGCTACATTATCCCCAAGTAACATAGGCTATATTTTATCCCTGTATTCCCACGGGAACGGGAACTACGTGGGTAATACCGCGCGGAGGCAGCTAGTTATAAATAAAACGATGTTCTTTGATAAATATTTCACTTTTATCACTTTAAAATTGCAGATGTGTTTTTCATCACGCACCGAGCAAATATTCGTACATATTTTTTATAGAAACACACAGAAACCTACACCGCACAAACAATCGCACACAATTACGCGTCCTCGATGTAAAACGAGCACGATGCGACACCGACCGACGCGGACCCGACGCTCTGTCACAAAAAGGAGTTCATATTTAGTGACGGCGCTGTCGTACCCGCGGGACGAACCTTTATTGTTCAGCGATGTGGTTGAATACAAAGCGAAGCCGACATATATCGCGCCTCCGGTTAGTACTTACTGGATGTGACGCAGCTCCCTTTGATACATAAAGGAAAACTGTTTTCCACTATTGAATTTGCGGTATGCTCGGGTGAAACGCTCGCTCTAATACGCTAAATATATGTCGGTTTTTTGAGAGTAATTGCGGGTTTAACTTTAATTCGTGTAATGAGTGAGTTATATAAAATATATTGCTTTAATTTTATTCTATTTAATTAAGTTTCAAATAAGATGTATAACTATTATCCTTAATGTACCTACCTATATTCTTAAATGCAGGTAAAAGGCAAAGGTTATATAATATAGCGAGACAAAAACTCAACAAGGCTAATCAAAATATAATACTATATAATACTAGCTGCCGCCCCGCGGTTTCACCCGCGTAGTTCCCGTTCCCGTGATCTTAGGGGGATGAAAATAGATGTTGTCCGATTCTCAGACCTACCCAATATGCATATAAAATTTCATAAAAATCGGTCAAGCCGGAGGAGTTTAATCACAAACACCGCGACACGAGAATTTTATATATTATATTTTGACAAATTATGTGTTTAGTTTGTAAACACTTAAAGCACACAAATAAAAGCCATATTTCCCAATAAAATAACTTACAACTTTACCACGGCGCAGAAAATAAAAATCGAATCTTCCAAACTGTCATATCCATCAGCCTTAAGTCCCCGTTGGGTCCTTTTTCTCGTATTATTTTCATTAACAGCCGCGCGCGTGACCGAAATAAAGTGGCCTTTGACGAACGCCAACGCTTTTTGACTGACTCTTTTTAAAAACGGGAATCGCAAAAGAATCACCCGAGCGGATTCTAATAAAAAAATCATTCTTATTAAACGTTAGCGACGATTTTTAGGCGTAGACCCGAATATCTTAGGACTTATAAGAATTGCGCTCTCCCCAAGGTCACGTACTTATTTCAATGAAACAACTTTTCCGACCCCAAATTTAACTCTTAAGAAGTATTTTGTTGAATAAAGTGGTGAGTTCGACGATAATAATTACAGTCTCTTTTCATTTTATGGACAGTCTTTCAACTTTCAATAATGGAGTATTTAGGTCTTAAGTATATGAATACAGTTTTTAGTAGCTTTTTTTATCGCCTAAACTAGCTAAGCCGCAGGTAAAACTACGCTTACCTCACACCTTTCCCGTTTTTACAACACTTTTCATTGATGGTCACGTCTATTTATTGTAGCGTTGGCTTTCTAGCACAAAAATAGTTTTTCAATTCGAACCTGTACATTCTGAGATTATTTAGTAAACAAACTCTTCAGCTTTATAATATTAGTGTAGATTGGGAACTTTGTCAAAAAATCAAAAGAATTAATAACGAAAAGTAATTTTTTTTTAAATAGGACAATGAAAACATTTTGTCAATGTTTGCACACATACATAACTCTAAATAGCTTACTCTGCGCCAATAGACCTCTTACGACTGGAGGTCCTTCCCATGTGAGCCATCGCAGGTTTTCGCGCCGTATAAACCGTAGAACAAGCAATTTATATGGTAAACACCTCCAAATGTATATAGCCGGAGATAAGATCGACAGTTACAGTAAAGTCGGGCCTATGGGAAGCGGGGAGAATTCAGCAACTCGAGCCTAGTCCACTGGGAACAGTTTAAGTGTTAAACTATGTTAAGAGGTTACGGAATCCTCAATCAGATGGGAGGCAATTGTTGGACTTTGATGAATTTGGGAAAGTTTCGTCAGCGGTCGGTATCATTGTGTACAGATACAATGTATAATTGTTTTTTGCAAGTTTGATTGATAAATTGTAAATCTAAATTTGATGAAGTAGTTTCGTTAGTAATTAATTTACATGAGGTAAAACTTTTTGTTTGAGTTAAACCCTCTTAATATTTTAAATGCGAAAGAAAAAAAAACCATAGTTTGTTACACATTCACGGCTAAGCCACTGAACCGATTTTGATGAATATAGTTCGGGACAGAACATATTTTATCTGACATTTTATCATGGGAAAGTTGAAGGTCCCCGGGAATTAAGTAGTTCTCCTATATTGCCACAGTACAGATTTTTGATCGCCAATATGTTTTCATATAAGCCTTTGTTCAAAACTATCAATATAAGCAAAGATACTTAGCAGAATTGCGCTTGTTACTATAGCTACAATATACTGCAGTGTCCAAGCACAGCTTAGTAGAGGCAAGATTACTCCTAGTAATTGAATTCCTATTTTCCAGCTTGCAATATCTGAAATATTAAAAATATCGGCTCCGTTTAATATCCAGAAGAATCTCCCCTCGGACGCAAAGTAAATAACTAGTAAATTTTCATCAAACGAACTTCATCAAAGAGATAAAAAAAAGGCTCCCATTCGGTAACCGCAAAGAGCATATTTTATAAGATAAAATTCATTTCACTTCTTTTCATTAGTTTGGTGTAAAATTTATAATTTTAATAGGAATAATTTAAGCCTGTTTATAATCAGGTATTAACGTAAGTAATTTGATTTAAACGATTTTGTAATTTGACTTCATAAATCCCTTTAGTTGATTTGATAAAAGTTAAGAAGGATATAGTGCTATTAATTTATTCATAGATATATTGACATTTACACTATAATTATAAAATTTTTTGGCTTACACATTCACACACAAGTCAAACTTCCGAATCAAAACCATTAAAAAAAAACCCTTTAACCAAACATAACGCCATCCATTTTCATACGAACCAAGGCGGTTGGTAATTCCGTAAAACCACTGCCAATTCCTCGACGCTGTCCAGCACCGGCTTATACTCTGTCTCATTCGTTTACCATGCAATCATGTGAGATAGCACTATTTGCTTCCGTGTGGTGACGAAGTTGTATTAGTGAATACAAAGGCAGTTACCATTCCGTCCGCAGAGCGTTTGACACGCGTCTCAGGCCCGGCTTCACTATCGAATTTGTGACGTGAACTCTTGCGAGGGCCATTCTCACTGAATACTAAGTATTTTGCACGATGTGGCATCATGAATACCTACCGTTTGTGAGCAGGAGAGATATGACGGGATGATTTAGAATGATCGATTTTTAACCGGATTACGGATGAGTAGATGGATTTTATTTGTTGAATAAGTATCTAGTGTAATTATTCATTTATTTATAAACTTTTTTAGGCCTAAATAGTTACGACATACTAAAAAAGATATGAAATGTGGCACACTCAAATACAGTCACATCGTAAACGACGAAAAAAACTGCATGGATGCAAAACTACATATCAAAAAAACTATTTTTAACCAACTGCACTACATTTAACAGCACGACAACTAGCGCAGCAAAGCGATCCTATCACATACACGCTTTTGCTTTCACATTTTATGACGAATACAAAATACAGGATGTACATACGGCGGATAGTCTAAGTTGAGCTCGTGAGGTGTATAATCTCAGGGGGCAATGGTGGCAGCCCGCAAAAGCAATCTCGTGGCGTTTACCATCATAATAGAACGGTCGAGTGCCGTACGCGACAAAAGACGGATTGTTCGTGAGCAAGTTGCTAACTAGGCACCAATCGGAACACCCTGTGGAGTTGCTCTACGTTCTGTCGATAACTAAATCAATACGTAATGATGTGAAATGTTGTTGACTCCGTAATGAGTGGTTTTGTGAAGCTTAGACTAAAATTAGGTACTAGAAAGTATTTTTAACTCCCATTCGGACTGTAATAAAAAATTGCCTTTTGTAACATTCTTTTTACAATTCTGATAAGGGAAGTTAGTTATATAAATATTAAATAAATATCCTGGGACAGTTTTCACACACGGCCAATCTGATTCCAAAGTAAGCATCAAAGTGAGCTTGATATACTACATAATATAATACTTTTAAATACATACATATTATAGATATTTACGTCCAGACACAGAACAAACAGACATATTCATGCATACAAATGTTTGTCCTGGGTGGGATTCGAACACGACCCGCGGCTTGAAAGTCAGGGTCACTAACCACAAAGCCAACCGGGCTGTCGATGATAGATGTGTGATTTTTGTGGTTCTTGCTTGGCTCGGTTTCACTCGCGATCTCGGGAGTCTTCAATTTTCACGGGATAGAAAGAAGGGCTTCTTTGTTGTGTTGTGTTATTCCATATAAACATTTTGCGTAAAGAGTACCAAACACACATCCGTACTTATTAACATTCGCATTATTAATGTTAGAAGGATATTATCAATTCATAAAATATAATTTAAGTATCTAAGTAATAATATAATATTCTATGTTAATAAATATATCATATCATAAACTGATTTTAACCGAACGCGTTCAGCGTAAATGTGTAAATTTAAGCGGTAAGAGAGATAGTTCAATAAATCGGTAATATTAGCAATTTACATTCAGTATCGGTTAACCCGGATGATATACGAGATTTATTTACCCAATACCGTACACTGTACAGTGCTGCAGACAGAAGCTACTTGTCGAGTGATAAATAGAGTTGAGTACATTAGAGTAGACCTACCGTTCATACTAATAGAACAACTTTAGAAAAAGAAAATAATAAAAACTTTGGTGGGTTTATGGTGATTACATATAGGTACTATTATACTTTTAAATACATACTTATATAGATAATTACATTCAGACACAACAACAAACATACAAATGTTTGTCCTGGGTGGAATTCGAACTCACGACCGGCGGCTTGAAAGTCAGGGTCACTAATATTTAAGTAAGGTATAAAGTACATTCACTTAATAAGTTACAATAAAACACATAAAAGGTACTTCAGAGAAAATGTGTAGGCATGTAAAAAAATTTTTTTTAAGGTTTTTTTGAGATATTACTTGAAGGTGTTAGCCTCTGATGGCTGTGACACCTTTACGCGGGCAATCGGTAAGCGCTGAGGGCGCTGAGGGCCGGTACTGGAGATACTAGGTATATATGTTGCTATGTGGACCTCCCAGCCCAGGAAATCCGGATATAACTAAGTGGTAAAAGCTACTGAAATAGTATTATAAAATAAATAAACTTATTCAATGTTCCATGGTTGTGTTCTATTTTATTACATAACAATATATACGTAGATTCGATTCGTTGACTAGAATATTACTTTTTGTACTGTAAACTTTGTTAGTTGTGAATCGGCTTTGTAAAACCCTACATGTAATTGAATATAGTAATTTGTCCCTGACCATTATGGGACGGATTCCATCCAGTCGGTTTCATTCAACAAATATAGTGTTACATAAGCCACTGATTGAATTGACCGTATTCATTCGGTTTTTCGCACAAATTATTTTACCATTCCCGACCGCAATAAAGGAAAAGGGAGTAAACACTATTTCCCACTAATCAACAACCGACTTCCTCCCCTCTGTTTAAGGGATGGCGCTGCCTTTTATAGGTATCTTATCTGGGTATTTTTTTACGAATGAAAAAGGAGTTATTGGCTTTATGCTTTATATTATTTTTATATACACAAATAGTGTCAAGATTTTTAAATATACATTTGGAGAAAATCGTTTTCTTTTGTAGATAATATCGACACCAGCTATTTATACTACGCTAAGTCCGAAATGTGTACTTTACAGGAGAGGCTTATAAAGGAAAAAACGTGATAACTTTTACATTAATTAAGATATTTATTTGAAATTTGGAACCCTTCATGGTTATTTTTTTCATTATAATATCTCATATTTATTTTTCCTTAATTATTTCTATTTTTCGATTTAGCGCTAGTTAGCCGAATATAGACGTAATTCTTCAAATAAATTTTACAAGTTACACACGTCTATCTTACGTTAGCGTTGTGTATTACGGGATGTCATAGTGATAAAAATGTGTTATTTTTATTGTGTTGCGATGATAATTTTTAAATAAATCATGCATTATTTGCAACCTTAGGGTTATATATATATCCGTAAAATATATTATTATAAATTCACTGGCTAAATAACTAGTTATTAAAGTTAGCTTTTTGTTAACCCGTATATCCGTCTCTGGCGGATATCGTGTTAAAAGCCGCCAAATTATACATAGCGTACTATACATCGACCTGTGCCACAAGTTAACGTCTCATTTATCTTTCCGTGGAGCTAAAAATTATATTATTTTTTATAGATTCTAGATAGAATAGAGCAGATAATATTATATTCTGTAATTTTGATACATAATTTAAACTAATAACGTATAAAACTAGTAAGTAATCAACAGTTAATTAAATATCAATTAAGTGCTTACTTATGATTAATTGAAGATCAGATCAAACACAGTTCGATTTTGTACCTTATAATTATTTAAATCAATAAAATACATACTTAATATTGTTATTCTTAAAAGAAAATGAACTCTCCTCATTATGTTCAGTTATTAAAATAATAATATTTATGTGGAAAGCAAGATGGGAGGCATTTGCCCTGCAGTGGGATACCCATAGACCCAGGCCTTAAATAAAATAGATAACAATAACGTTAATACGTTTCCGGAATAATATTGTTATCACAATAATATTTAAGGTTTTTGTATTTTACCAAGTTTCGTGTTTTTTTCGGGAATAAGCTCTAAAAGTGGGATAATCTAGTATTTTTAAAATATACTACATGTCTGCTTACGTTATCAATCAAAAGATAAACGATACTTATTTTCCAACAAGCCGTAGTTACCAATATAAACTATTTTAATTAACTTTGTTCTAGATAATTTTGTCATCAATAAAAATTAAGCTAATATTGTTTCAAGGATCAAAATAAAGGAGTTCCATTCCCTATCGCACTGGTGTATACCATTCAACTGGAGAATACACTTCTCTGCCTCTTGCAGTCTTTTCTATTAAAGCCGTATGTCTTTTTCCATAAAATGGTTGCTTCTTTATCTTCTCCATCTTCATTTGAAAGAAATGAGCGGATAATAAGTATCTTCATAATATAGTAAACGATATGGTTACTGTTCTATCCCTCACGCAGTTATCTGATTATAGGTTGACTTTGTGAACTCCCTAAGATGTTAATTTGTCAAATATATTGTTTAAGCAACTGGCAGCATAGCAAACAAGCAGCCTTTTTAGGCGTTCGGTAATCACAGTATATAAGCGGGGGCTTATATACTCATCTTCGAGCTTAAGATGTTAGAGACCGACATCAGCCTTTTTAGGACGATGGCATTTACTAGTTTGATACCGCAGAATAGAGACTATGATTGAAAACAGGCGAAAGTTTTAAAATTACTGGGGGTGGATATTGCCGTTACTAAATCTGTATTACTACTGGGGCTGTCATTCATATGCAAACCTGAAAGGCTTTCCTGGGCAGACATACCGATTTTATGTGGGATTGTTGTATTTTCGGTTTTTTGGTAAGAAGTCGGCTACACCGTTTGAAGATAAGGAACTATATTAGCTGTGCTGTCAGAAGGATCATCAGATACGACAGAAAACAAAATGTCGATGCTTGTTGGACTTAATGTCAACGGAGAAGGCTTTTGGACCGAAGTCAATACCTTTGGTAAACAAATATTAAGTGGAGTATAAAGAGCCCCCAAGTCGTTTAAGTTTGTATCTTGTAGGTCTGCACATAATTTTCATAATTGACTGAACTGGATAGGTATATATGTATAATAATTATTATTTAAAAACTATCTCATCAGACATAACGTGCTCATAAAAAATCCCGAACTCGGGATTATTAACTCCAGCTGGTAATTTATTCGGCTACGATTCTACAAAAAAGGGAAAATATTGTATTAAAATTATGTTTTTTATCATCATAAAAACATGCCGATACATTAAAAATATGAATGGTGAAATTACCGTCGAAAACGAATAAATATAATTGTATTTTGACATAAGTATTTAGCTAGTAAAAGTCGCTAAGTAGCGCATTCTACAAATGAACAAATATACCTGATCGTTCTAAACTACGCTAACTAGTGTTTGCGTAGTATACACGGACTTTTATAAAAGCGCTTAAATTTAAGAAATACGTAGCGTATTACTATGATATATATTTAAATACTTTGTAATACATAATATAATCTATGCGCCCCCTCCCCATGGACACTCCGCTAACACTAGTTGGCGTGGTTTAAATCGAGTGATTTCAAAAAGTACCTGCACTTAGCGTTTTATATAATTTGTAACTTCGTTATTTTTGTATATTTCTTCACAATTTTTTTTTTACATATAAAAAACCTAATTCTAAGAAGCTTGGCATAAAAAAACGTTTTTGCCAAATTTCGAGTTAGCGTAGTATAAATAGCTGGTGTCGATATAATTTTTAATCAATCCTAGCTAATCTATATCTATATTAATATTATAACTGCTAAAGTAACTCTGTCTGTCTGTTTGTCTCGCTTTCACGCTAAAACAAAGAAACTGATTTAAATGTAATTTGATACACGGATAGTGTGAGCCCGCGAAAGGACATAGGCTTCTTTTTATCCCGGGAAAGTAGATGATTTCCGTGGGATCGCGGGTGAAACCACGGCAAATAAAATATATAAACAAATATACAAGTATAACCAGATTTTGAACTTGATTTGTATGATTCGATTACTTCGGTATTATTAATAACGTCATCTTTAAATAACCTAAGTAAATCTTTATTTCTGTTATTTTAATTTACAATGCCATTGAACCCATAAACAAAGGCAACAAAGAAAACCGTCAAGTACCAACTGGTTTACATTTATATAACTGCAATAAAAAAACCAGAAAGTAGAAAATCATGCGCTTTGAAACTTTGCTTGTCAAATATATTTTTTATTTATTTAAAAAAGAGAATTTAAAAAGACTGGTATATCTCACTTGAATGTGCAGCGCCTTAACAAACAATGTTGGTAGATCTTACAGCTACGGAACCAATTTCTCCTCTCATTTATCAAGCCGTCTGAGTCTCAAGCGCGATAAATACACTACTTGGATATTCCACTATAGCTTTAGCAATAAAAAACTAATATTTACACTTAATCCGTGACGGGTTCCGTGAATAAACACCGTTGAAAAATGCAATTTTTTATGCTTACTTCACGTTAGTATTTTTTTTTATTATTAACTAGCGCTTTCACCCGCGTTCCCGAGGAATCTTCAATTTTCCCGGAATAAAAAGTAACCTATGTCCTTTCTCAGGCTCTAGTCTGTACCAAATTTCATTTTAATCGGTTCAGTAGTTTCAGCGTGAAAGCGAGACAGACAGAGTTACTGTCGCATTTATAATATTCGTTAGGATTAATCTACTACTGAATAACTAATTATAGGTAAATTCATCTTAAAAATATATTTTAGGTAACGGGCACTGGAAACTTATAGATCTAGAAACATGGGTACCTAATTATTGCTAGCTCATCTCAGGTAAGACAACCTTCCTAACCGATCGTTAAAGTGTGATATTTTTTTTTTATACCACAAGGGTGGCAAACAGGCATACGTTCCCACCTGATGGGAAGCGGTTACCGTAGCCTATGGACGCTTGCAACACCAGAAGCGTCACTCACGCGTTGCCGACCCTATAAAAAAGGGAGCTACTGTAAAGGCAGTGAAAGGGACAAAGCGCAATGCACTTCTCGTTGAAGGGCCTGCTTGATTAGCATCACTCCTGCACACCCCTACGACGCTACTCCATCCCTGGTCCCCCCACTGCCGCTACAGGGTCTCCTCATGGAGCTCTGGCTACGTTACTCACCGCAGGAACACAACACTACATGTAGTGTTATTTGGCTGCGGTCTTCTGTAAGGTGGAGGTACTACCCCAGTCGGGCTGCTCCAATTTCGAACGGACGAATCCGTTGCGCCCTACCTCCTTATTCTGTGATTCTGATTCTGTGATTGCGTTTTAAATGTTACTAAAGTAAAAAATGGATTTAATTTTGCAGGAACAAGTGTCGCATTTACAAAGTAGGACTTTAATGAACATAATTGTATCTGTTCATGAAATCTACCTGACATGGAAAATAAAATATACAGAAGCAAAAAAATAATATTGAAAACACTGAAGCGAACGAAACACGACATTTAAAACGTGAATTAATTTAATTAATAAAGAACATAAATTGCAATGAAAACAGATGTGTTTCGAATAATATTTTATACACAAACATATTATATATAGTGACGCGTATAAATATCGCATATAATGAAACGTATAAATAAAAAGGAGAACACAAAGTTATTACAAATCATAAATATTAAATTGCATATTCAATCAAAATCTGCAAATCCCTTAGCAATTACAGAACGAGTAATTAAAAACATAGGAATCACATTTTTTTTTTATAGTGTATAATTAAATTATTGTTTTTTTTTGTAGACGTGCTACATGTGCTACGAACGGCTTCATATATGCTACGAATACGACTACGACTACGTAGTAAACAAGGTAAGTCTTAAACCCAAATTATAATATAAGTAATGTAAATTATGACACAATTTTTACATTTGCAAGTGTCTAATCTAGAATTATTAATATACATTTTTAATATCATTATTACTTACCTGGTATAAAACAAAGTCGTTCGTACCTACGATTAAATCTTTTAAATGACGCAACGTATTTTAATGCAGTTTTCCATCACAAGGTTTATACATATTTTTTGTGTAAAATATGACAATTATGCTCCGGTTATCATAAATCCAGCTATTTTTCCACAATTTAACTTAAATTAACATATAAAATATGGAATTAAATTGAATTTCAAACAAGTAAATACTAAACTGGTGAGAGACAGACAGGGTGAGTCTAGTATACTTAGCTATTAATATTCCAGTTGCGAAGTGATCGACCGACAGACTATATACCCCGTCTAACAAACTACAAGACACAGAACTCAGCGGAATCTAGACTTATTTTATTTCTAGTAACTTAAAGAAATTGTCGAAGGAAATTCCAACCTCACAAAGGTAACTAAATAAGAAATATTCCAGTGATTTTGTCTGTTCCGTCTAAAGGATATTGACAAAAGAATTAATTTTAAAAAACATGATATTCAATAAAAAAAAAAAGACTTGGGTAATAAAAGGAGGAGTTAGCTAAATCTATCAAATTATTTGCATAAGTAAAAAAAAAAGTCTTCTAGCTATCGAAAAACATGAAAAGTTTTAAATACAAAAACTAAACATAACTTTTTAATACTAATTCCCCATCACGAGAATTCAAAATTAAATAAACAAATTATAGCACAAAACAAATATGCAACCAATAAAGCGTATAAAGTTTAATTTTGACCGCGACACATGTTCAAACCGCTTAATGTGAACAAACGTACCTACATATGTACACAGTTCCTATTAGATTCCTATTTGGCACCGACTGTGTAGTGCGGTTGATTTAATGCCATGCATTCAGAACGTATGCTCTGGATAGTAAAGTGATACTTTTGCAAATAAAACTGGAGTAAATTGGATTTAGGAGACCATGTCGCCAGAGGGACGATTTATAGTGAGTTCGGATCGACATTTGAACTTTACAATCAGCTCTGATTTAGGTGAAGGACAGATTCATGGTGGTAAAATAGTTTTTGTATGGGAACCAGTCTTATGTAAAAAAAATCCGGGAAGCACAGTGTTTTAACATTAGTGCTCTAGTGTCTTCTATAAGGCTTTGTGTGTTCACCACTACTCCATAAGCAGTAAAAAAAATATCCGTAAGAGGAATCATCGTATACATATTATATAGCCTGTTGTCATATACGAAACTAAGGTTGCAAGGGTATCTAGTGAGAGATACTGAATATATTTTGCCAGTGGTGTGTGTTAATGTTAGTTAGTTTAGTTTAATATATCCCATAATTAAAAAAAAAATGTATTAAAATCGCTTGGTTATTAACATTAGACCATCCTTCGAATCCTCTTGATATGTAAGCGTAATGTGTCGGTGATTTATCACTAAGACTCCGCCGATCGTGGGCCAAAACCCTTTAAGTTCGCCTGAGAAATTTCTGAACGTTACCGAAAATAGCATCACTGTGAGCCTAAACTTCTACATATCAGTTTTTCTAAGTCCTTATGATATTCAGGTAATTGAAAATTGTACATACAATGGTGCTTTTCTCTGTACATCAAAACATGAAACTCTTTAGTCGTTTCTTTATTAATTTTTAAATCAATCAATAAAGCCGGTTGGCTTTGTGGTTAGTGACCCTGACTTTCAAGCCGCGGGTCGTGGGTTCGATTCCCACCCAGGACAAACATTCGTATGCATGAATATGTCTGTTTGTCCTGTGTCTGGATGTAAATATCTATATAAGTATGTATTTAAAAGTAGTATATGTAGTATATCAGCTATCTGCTTTCCATAACACAAGCTCACTATGATGCTTAATTTGGAATCAGATTGGCCGTGTGTGAAAAAAAAAAATAAAAAAAAAATTTTTTTTAAATCTTTTCGTGTTTTATTAAGGATTTAAATGATAGTAATGATACATTATATCATTGATTAAGTATATTCCTTTAATGTGATATTAATCGTGTCGATACTTACTGTTAACGCCCTTAAAAATACAAGGGCTTAACCACATATAATTGCGGTGCAACTTCATGCCAACGGGACGTTTTGACCACAGTGTGTTTGTCTCAGTCTTTTAATTACAGGTTAAAAAAAAATTGGTTGCCTGTAAAGTCGGTATACGGGCGAAAGTTTTACGTGACAACGACTTTGAGTGGTAAAATAATTTTAATGTGAATATTCATTCGTATAGTTAAGTAGGAAGAAGGAACAATTTAAAACATAACGTGACGTAACGTGAGCGGAGCGTAACGCAGTTTCTTGAAGTGTCACCCGGCAAACCAATTTATAAGACGTTGTCACGTCAAAACCTAACTAAACCACTAAACATGTCAAAACGTTATCAAGTGTAATATATATACATATGATTTAAAGAATGTTTATATAAATAATACAGTATTTGAATATATAATAAGATTAGCGCGCATTGAATAACATAACAAGAGAATATCAAAGCAACAATCTATAAGATATATCTAAGGGCCTTAACGCGTTACAAAAGCATATAAGCGTATCACGAGAGGTCGTCATCCACACTACAAAGAAAAAAGTGGTCTATAGAAAAAACATCGTGCTGAAACATTTGTCCTTTCACAAAGAATATATTGCCCAGAAATTTATTCATATACGTGTATTAAATGACCCTTAAAATACGCTTTGTGTGAAAAAAAAAATAAAGCAATGAACACAGTTGTAAATAAGCTAAGAGAGTTATACGGTTTCTGAGGTCATACGACCTACACAGAGTCATTTGTTAGCCTGGTTTTCAGCTAGCGTTAGTTTTGTATCAAATGTATTAGCACTCTAGATGTGACACCTCGTTAGTGGAGTCATTTCAACTTTTAATTGCTCAACACAACTTTCTGTAAAACAAAGCATTTCTAGTTCTCGTTAGAAATGTTAGGTTATTATTTAGTGCACAAAAGTAATATTGACTTAGTCATGTATCTGGCTTGACTGGTTGGCTTTGTGAGTTCAAATCCCACTCAGGACAAACATTTGTGTGCATGAAGAAGCATGCATTTATGTTGTATACAAACTGTGTCAGCTATGTGGTTGCCATAGTATTAGCTCTGCTTAGTCTGGAATCAGATTGGCCGTGTATGAAGAATGTCTTAGGATATATATATTTTTTATTGTCCTGACAATGTAGATTCAAATCTCTGTATCTATATTTATTAAAGTACATTTTATTATGGATAATACAGTTTCAGTGGCAAAATATAAAAAGTATAATAAACTTTATTTGACAACGCCAATTTTTCTGTCCCAGTTATTTTCAACATTTTTTAAAAACTAAATACATAATTGAGAAGAAATATTTACATTGCATTAGCCTTGTATTTCGGATAGGAACAGCATTATGTAACTTTATGCCAGTTTCTTAGTTAGCTATTGGAAAAAACTTTCCATGTAGTCAAATTGTGTGTTTTCAGGAAATCTTATAAAAAGCTACTGGCTGTGAAGTTTAATTAATAAGTGGAGGAAGATGGAAAGTTCTGGATAAAAACATCAAATGCCAGCAACAAACTGTTCAGCAAACTATCGAACTATAACAAAACTGAAGTGCTTCCTACGATAATATGCATTATTATTATCGTGATAATCTCTTTATAGATAGTTGGTGCGATGGTTTGATACTGTCTCCCTTGATATTGGTTCCATCCTTACTCTGGAAAGGTCATGGTCACCTTAAAAATCGGAAGGTTGTTTAAATGCGTTATTTGTTAACGCCTACATCAATAAACCGATTTAAAAAAAATCTTTATTGAAATATTTTTTATCGAAAGCTGCAATATCAGCGACTTACATTGTATCCCCGTATTCCTACGGAAACTACGCGGGTGAAACCGCCAAGAGGAAGCTAGTCTACAGTAATATTATAAAGAGGAAAGATTTGTATTTTTGTATGTAACAAATAAACTCAAAAAGTACTGGACCGATTTAATAATTCTTTTTTCATTAGTTAGCTACATTATCACTGAGTAACGTAGGCTATATTTTATCCCTGTATTCCCACGGGAATGGCAACTACGCGGGAGAAACCGCCGAAAGGAAACTAGTATTAAATATAAATTAAATCATTCATTCTTACAATAAAACAAAATCTCACAGTAAATACTAGAAACGTGGTAAAAAACTACTTTTCATGACTTCCACCGAACAAACCTATTTCCCAAAGAGGATTTTTGTAGGATATGAAAGGCAAAAAAAGCAATTTCACCGCGTAAGCCGAATGTTTTCTCTCAAAAAAATATATGTAACATTATTTTGTTAGTAAAATTTAGGTCAGGAACGTAGAACAGTCGTTAGGACAATTCTCATGCATCATATCGTTGGTCAAAACACGTCAACAGGATAATAAGCGAGTAGGAGATAATAACGTTCAGATTGTAAAATCACTGGATAAGCTGATATTTTACTTATAGTGGCATATTTTATGATTTATTTTTAGGTTCTTTTTATGTTGAAGAGTTTTAGGTTGTCGAGACATCCGACCATCGAGCATTTAGCTTAGTGCTCGATGCGTCTGATTAATTTTAAACCAACCTACCACTTTTTTGGTAGTACTATTATACATATTTACTTAAAGTTTTTAACAAAATTATACCTAAAAATTATAATATTAATCATAAAACTATTCAATGTGCTGTGATTTTTAACACTAGCGATTTAAGAACTTGCCGTAAGTTAATTGATAAATTAAGATCATAATCACTTAATATATTTAGCATTCCCTAAGAAATATACTACTGAAAATAAAGTAAAATCGAGTCATTATTTAATTTCTACAAAAAACATTAACAAATAACAGTTTATCAAAGCATTGCAGTTAAAATAAAATTCGATACAATAAAATAGATTGAACATCAATCATTCAAAATATCAAAACTTTCAAAACGGCCTTTAAATACTACAACCACATATGAAACCGTTGCTTTTATACAAAAAAAATAACATTTGCTTTCCAAAAAGCAACATGCTCGTAAAAAGCATTCACTCTAAAATGTTGCCCGTTTAAATTCAAACCAATTACAAAATCCACTCGTCTATAAAGCTGTCCATGAAAACTCTAAAAAAAGGGAGCAACTTTTATTTTCAAGAGTAATGGACGTGCTATTTTAACAAAATAGCCCAGAAATAAATGCAATAGAGGGGGGGACAATAGGCCGGCCATAGGAAACAATTGGCCCCGTAATTTATGTAGCCACAACACGCGGCTATATGGGTCACACTCCCTAGCTATTTGCATGTATCATTTTCCGTTGGAGTCAGCTTTCGGTCTATCGACTCGCTGCTCTTAGCACACAGACGCGTGGTTTTGGCAAAGCGGCTCCGGTGTTGACACTCTAACTGACTCTCTGATTTATATCGTGTATGGTTTCATTATTTCAATCGTAATCATTAATCAAAATGTTAATAATTGTTTCTTCTTTATCATTGAATTTGCAATAATCGAATATAATAGAATATACAGGATATAGGCCTCTTTTATCCAGGAAACAGAGTCCTCAAAATTATCTTTGGTCTAATTCTAATTATCTTCTATAACTCCGTCATATGGACGGGATATATTACCTCTCGGTAATGATTTTTATAACTTCATATTGATATATGAAGGTGGCAGGTATAACAGGCACTTAGACAATAATCTTCATGTCTACTTATGTCCACAGCGCTTGATAGACGATTCTTTCAAACGTGTAAAACTGCGACAGCGACTTAGTTTGTCAAGAAAACAAGTGAAAATCTCGTATCAAATCCCAAGTAAGTAAAGAAAAACCACATACCAAGCGCATAGATAAAAAATATTTATACAAATCCTATGTCAATAACATTTGACGTTGGATCGGTTTTTTCGTAAGAACTTGCAGTATCCGGTGGGTTAAGGCAGATATTTCGTCTCGGATTACCATGACCGATTTTCGCAAATAGTTATGTGTTTATTCGCAATAATAGGGGTCAGTTTCACCAGCTTTTTCTGTATGTGGAAATATTATGTTCTATTGAATATTTACATACGATGCTTGTTTTATAACAGACCAGTTACATATATTAAATTGATAGTTATTAGTTTGTCGAGTATTCAGAATGTTGGCTACCAATATGATTAATCCGAATGTAAATTTAATTTAAACATTTTTAGAATTGATTTGATTTTGCTGAAAAAAAGGATGTAATCCTCATTCAAGGACGGGTGTGAACATTACAATGGCATCCATACAAAATCCTTACTTAATATTATAAATGCAAAAGTAACTCTGTCTGTCTGTCTCGCTTTCACGCTTGAACTACTAAACCGATTTAAATGAAATTCGGAACACAGATAGTCTAGAGCCTGAGAAAGGACGTAGGCTACTTTTTAGGACAGGAAAATGGAAGATCCCCCGGATACGCGGGTAATACCCCGGAGAGCCACTAGTCACACAGTAAAAGTTATTTTATTCTATTCCATTTTTTTACATAAAAACGTTTGAAACCTAATAGAGGGAGCATAAGCTATTTACTTCCAACATAAGCATACTATTCCCAAATTGAGTTCAACGAATCAATCGTAGTCCTTTAATCTTACTTCACTGCGCCACTAATAGTAGATGTTTGTACGTGTTGTACGTACGTACACGGCACAGTAGGTATAGACAGTAGGTAGGCATGTACGTATAATCTGGCAGTATTTCAACGGCACTGGACTCGGAAGCAATTCGCCACAGATTTATTACATGTATGTCGTAGGAGACGATCGACGCGTTTGCTTTCTATCGATCTGATTGTAGATATTTGGACGGAGATAGCACCCTGCGAGATGGAGCCACACGACCGGGATTTGGATTTAATCGCCGATTCATGATGTAATGAGATATTACTTGTTTAATGGTGGTAATGAAAGCTTCCTTTTTGTTACCTTACATAATGGAGTATTGTATAACGGATGTTTAAATGAAAGATAAGTTAGGTATATTATCATCATCATCTCAGCCATAGGACGTCCACTGCTGAACATAGGCCTCCCCATTGACTTCCATGCAGACCGGTTGTAGGTTGCCTGCATCCAGCGGGTTCCAGCGACCCTTGTTAGGTCGTCAGTCCACCTTGTAGGTGGACGCCCTACGCTGCGCTTGCCGGTGCGTGGTCTCCACTCGAGAACCCGTCTGCCCCAACGGCCATCGTTAGGTATATGGTATGCATGATTTGTAGATTTTTTTAATATTTGGTGAATATCTGTCTATTTTTATGTAATCAAAATCAGTAAATAAGAGAGAAGTAAATGAAATTCAATCACACTACTAGGATATAGAGTCTTTATTCCAATGTTATGGTGCGGTACGGTACGGGAGAAACTGCGGTATAGAAGCTACTATATTGTGTACAATAAAAAATCTAATCAACCAATGCGCCGACTAACCGGACTAACCTAATTTTTTATCGTTTACAAATAAGTTTCCTGCACAAACAAGCATATAACCATTAGAATTATAATATAAATACTATAATTAAAACACAAAGCATTACAGTCAGTTATCATTTCACGATATCGACCTCTATATAGGAAGCAATAAGAACTACAAAAGTACGATTGCAGTGTGTGCCAAAAGGGAAGGAAATTTTATTCAACGCAGTCCGGCCTTTGTAGTTCTCGATCGGGAATAAATTTTTACATCAAAGGCTTTCAGATGAAAGGCTACCTGATAACAGAGGTTTTTGTTATGTAGATAGATGTTGCGATGTTCTTTTTTTATCTGCTTTTAGGCTTATTATTTGTCATGATAATGGATGGCGGATTTTAGTTTTAGTGGGGTATTGTAATGGATTTACTTTTATATAACTAAATACGTGTTGCAGTTCCAAGTTTATATAACTTAAGGTTTTTTAGAATGAAAACAAATCGTAATTTACTCTTCCAAATGCAGGGATCAAATAATATTGGCAGCGTGGAATAACACTAATAATGGTCTCAGCCGGGTCAAAGAAAATCATTTCCAACTGGGAACTTACAAAGAAACTTTCTTCAATATAACGAATTATTGGATTCGCAGACTCCCCTCAAGTATAACCATATCGGACGTTCGAGAATGATATCTCTCTTTTTTTTTATTCCGCCCAAAACTTATGCGGGCTTGTTCCGGGCCAATTTGATTTTTGTCCGGCCAAATTGAATAATACTCAAGTTGGAAGGATATTTCGTATGTATTTGCACATGCTTTTATACTGTTTTTCTGGCGGTTCGTTTTGATATTTTTTACATGTGAACGCCGTAAGTGGCGGGAGAATTGAGCTAGTTTTCCTCTACGATAGTAATTTGACGTGAAATTTGTGGGAACTTTCTTGTAAGTACGCACATATTTGATGATTGAATTGGGCTGTTGGCTGATAAGAAATATTCTTCTTGGATTTTTGATTTTTCGTGATGCTATATTGATAGAAATCTTTTAGAAGTAGCGTCATGGTGTGTTACATACACATATCTACAGTGTCAATGTACTTTTAATAATAACTAGCGACATACCCCGACGTCATACGGGTGCAACAAAATACCATCAAACTAAGCCAATTTAATCTAAATCTAAATTAAATTTACACATACATTTTTTTTTCAAATCACTTTATATTTTGATGAACCGCATTGATCAGTTGCGTATTTTACGATATCTACGGCGGACTGTAGAGACTTTATTCAATACTAAGTCCAGATATTAACCAATAAGAAACCGCTTCACCAAATTAGGTACCTGAATTTTCAAATTAAATTAGATTGGTCTTTCGAGCCGGATACAAGCTACAAAATTCCATTCAAGCGTAGTCACGGGTACTAACTAGTAACAAATTGTCCGATAATACTGTTTGGTATTCACACACTGAGAGCTATGCAGGTGCTATAGTTCAATCCGCTGTCGACATACTCAATATATTGCTCAGACTCGCACTCCATTTGGTATGCACGTGGATTGTTGAGGTATTTCGGTTGGAAAAATGTATTTACATACACCTATGCAAGCATTATCCACTTTAAAATACTTTCCCATAATAAATAAATAAATAAATAAATAAAATAGTGTTATATCACTTAGCGACATAAATAACAAAACAATACGTATAAAACTTTATCTTGAATCATTTTATCTATATTGAAAACCGGATCAGAATCTGTTGCGTAGTTTAAAATATCTTAGCGTATCTGAGGCGGGATCCTTATTAATTTATACTATCTAAAAACAAAGAAGAGAAAAAACGCCACTTAACGCCTTTTATATATATTTATTTTTATTTATTTAATATACCTAGTTACCAAAATCGAAATACCAAAATGATTCATACGTTTCAATAAATTTATTAAAGACCTTTGATGTAGGTGTAGTTACTTTTGGTTGGTAAAACATGTTTTTATTGATAGCAAAAAGTAAAAAGCCTTTATTTTTCTATTTAGCTCCATAGCAATATTGGTAGAAATTAGTCCAACGTATGCCGTGTCAATCTTGGCTGTATTGCCAAGTCAGAGCAATCCACAACCGATTTAATGTCATCATCAACCAAATTGACAATCAAACTTGGATATAGAGATACCTATTCTCGATATGAGCAATGGATATAATTAGATATATAAAAATCGATAGTAACTAATCATACAGTCAATAAATCACTCTAATCCCATTAATATATACCTAAGTGCGTAGACAGACGAATCGATGAATGAATAGATGTTGGTTACCCTTTCACGTTAAAACCTTTGTAGGAACTAACTTGAAACTTAACAAACCCAGCACACAGTTACGCTTTTTGCATCAGAAGAAAAAATATCAATTTAAAATAGGAACAAACTACGGCGAGCTAAAGAATAATGTAGTAGTCATTGCTAACAGCAAAGTATTTCTTTGCCCGTAGGTATTTCACGTATTTTATCCAGCTTGTAATTACGTTACCGGGGTCAACCGGTACATCACTGAACGCACTGTATTTAATCAAACGTTAGCTCTAATTGTGTTATACTTGATTTATACCACTTGGAAACCCTCCAGTGCCGGTTGAAAAGTTAATCAGCTAAAAGCCGTTTTACTCCCAGAATTAAGAAACGAGTTAATTTATGGGCGGATTGAAGCCGTTTTTTTCTATACCTTAATTAAGGTAAAATCTGCGAGTGATGTTTCTTTTACGTTACTTTAGGTACGGTAATACGATATTTGTTGAATGGCTTTTGAATTTGTTATGATAGAAGTTACCTGCCTCGAGAGTTGATGAATATTAATAAGGACATTGCTTTGGCATTAGTCTTGAGTGAAAGATATAAAAAATGTTTTCGTGTTTTTGTGAGACGTTGGCTTACTCTGAACTAGATTAATTGGAAATTAAACTAAATTAACCTGACATTTTGAATTGTAAAACATTATGTTGTGGCATATTTTTGTCATTCTTTCAGACCTTTGATCTGAGATTTTAATGTCATTACTTTACCTCAAATAAAAAATATTAATTATTTTTTTAAGTGCCAGTTAGTCGTCCTTAATTAAGAATTGAGAATTTAAAGGTATCTATGTAGTAAAGGATAAATATCGTCACAAAACCGGCGTGCCTAAGATTCAGATGCATTTGAAGTGCCGCCGTACTTAGCCCGCGTGGTGGACTAAGCCTCAACTTGTGCCCCTGCACTAAGGTAATAAGGTGATGATGAAGTCTACTTGATGAAGCCGTGGTGGCTCAGTTGTACGGATTCACACTGGCTTTCGGTGAAGGAAAACATCGTGAGATGTCACAATTAAAGGCATGTGAAGTCCACCAATCCGCACTAGGCCCGCGCGGTGGACTATAGCCTAAACCCTCTCGTTGTTAGGGGAGGCTCGAGCTCCTCGGTGGAGACGTATATGAGCTGATGATGATGAAGCCGACTTACCAGATATCCAGCTAAGCAGGAAGTATCCAATCACCTTCACAACACTGGATTTGAGCGTCCCCATGGTCGCAATCACTTCTCTTCATCAACCACTGAGCATCAACTGATACACATTATTTTCAAACTTCACTCGTTATATATTATTGAATATGTCATCTATTTGATTGATGGCAATATTTACGGCATCTGAAACAAAGAAATAAAATATAAGCATCTGTTTTAAACAGCTGATACCCGAAAGGACCGCTGTAGCTTTTGCCAGCTTAAATTGAAATAAATAAATGAAGACCCCAAAGAAATAAATAACCCTTTTTTACTCATGGTAAATCTGATTCCGAACTACATGTATAGCCGATATATTAGGTACTACTATTAAATTAAAAATTATATATATTTACATCCATATAAAATAGTTAGTTTCAAACCAACGACCACCGCGGCGCTGTTTATGTTATTACAATACTTATTCTAACTATGTGTGAAATTTCATCCAGATAGCTTCAACTATTTGCCATGATTGAGTAGCATACATCCATCCATACATTTATAAATATAAATTGAATAAATAATATAGGAGAATAAAAAGGCCCTGCAATGGGACAGCAGAGGCTTATAATAAAATATAGGATTAATAAACAAACGCTATAACATAAACATCACAACGAGATAATGCCCGCAGTTTTCGGTATCAAATTGCCAATGATCATATAAGCCCACACTTTCCCCCAACATAACATGTCAACACCTTTAATTTGACCCAAAAACCGGATTTCCTAACAATTTCACGGGAGGCAAGTGTATACGCGCGCGGCACCGGAAATGATTGATGGCCATGACGCGGAAGCCGAAGCCGGTGATAAAAAATTTAAGCCGATCACTAACGTGACACAAGGGAAAACTTTAAAAATAATGTTCTCACTAATATTATAAATGCGAAAGTAACTCTGTCTAGGCTTTCGAGCCTAAAGCACTAAATCGATTTTAATGATATTCAGTGCAGGTATAAACTAGAGCTCGGGGATAAAGCTACCTTAATCCTGGAAAAATTTTAAAGTCAATTAATATTTTTTTTATTAAGTAAAAGATAAATCTGAACCTTACAACTAATTACAACAATATTGTTTAATGTGTATGCTTCATATGTATATTACAGGTGCCCCTTAAATAATAAATCAGATAGAACGAAAGTTAAACTACGGGACATGAGCTAGTAATACAATCAATAAAAAGCCAAATCACTCGAGCAACAGAAGTCTTCCTTCCGACATCTAACTAAATACAATAACAAACAGATTTGAAGTTTAACAACCAGCACTTAAACTGCGAAACTACGTAAAATGCGCTTATATCCCGTTCAGACAATGTTGAAATCGTTCGCCCACAAATCTACATTCTATAAACATCACATAACAATCGAGCGCAACGTAATGTTGGAACGTACTCAATCCGGCCACTTGACAAAGAATCCGACTGGAAGGCGATCCGACCGCGACGTCGACAATAAACCACCCGATATTGACTCCACACAATGGCCAACCCGGGCATAAAACGCGGGCATAAACCGGTCATAATATCCCGGAAAAGTTAATTAAATAGGTCCGTTAGCGACCGCGACATTTTTCAATTGATACTCGCGGGTTGACGGCCGCTGGCGGGTTGGTTCCGAGAAATTGCGAGAGTGGCCCTTAGGGAATGTTTTTTACCTAATTGGGTTGAATTTCGAGGTTACAGTATAAGCTATAACTAACTTTATATGTATAGGATTAGGATTTAAATGGTAACGTTGTAATAATGTGTTTCTATAATTTATGTAGGGTTGTAAGGATTAAGTTGAAGCGTGGGTTATGCAACGATACTTTTTATTTCGGGAAAGTTTTGGACTCTTGGGATTGCGGTTGGTCCAACGACGCTATTTTCGGCACCGCGATTTTCCAATAGATACACAATAGTCCTGGAACAATAATACTACTAGTAATATAAATGCGAAAGTTTGTGAGTATGGACGGGTGTTTGTTTGTGAATCTTTTACGAAAAAACTACTCAACGGATTTGTATGAAATTTGGAACACAAATAGTTTAAAACCTGGATTAACTGAAAGGCTACTTTTTATCCCGAGAAATTTGAAAAAGCCGCCGGGATATAGTATTCATTAATTTTGCCAGGATTCTTTTAAATCCATTCCCCTATTCATCAACAAAAACATTCGCATTGAGAATATAACTAAGATAAATTGTTCATCAAAGCTTATAGTTTTAATTCAATATTGTCATTCAATATAAAGGTCTATGTACACAGTGGAAGGATTGTTTTAAACTGTGCTACAAGTGATGTTAATTTGGTAGCACAGAGACAATTGGTCCAAACTAACCTCCCCTATGCTCGCTGCATATGCAATACTGCGTGGGGCCGAATTGTATTGTTATTGTTTAAACAACATAGTATATTAGATTACTCGAAAATAAATAAAAATTAAAATATTGAGAAATAGTAATGATACTAATATTATAAATATGGATGTAATTATCTAAATAAGTATCTATTTAAAAGTAGTATATGTAGTATATCAGCTATCTGGTTACCATAACACTAGCTCACTTTGAAGCTTACTTGGAATCGATTAGCTGTGTGTGAAAATTTTCCCAGGATATTTATTTAAAGGCTACTTTTTATCCCGGAAAAATGGTCGCTAAAACGTGGATGAAACCGCGTGGAGCCACTAGCTGATTCCATACTAAGCAGTGTTGTATCGGATTGGTTATATACTTACTTTAAGATATAGGTACTTAGATATAGATATTTAATAGATATTTTCATGATGTGCTTATTAATGTTTGTCCTCATTAAGAATCACACCCACGTGTGGTAATGGAATATTTGATAAGAACAATAATGTACCAGATACGTATCAACTATAGGATTACGAGTCTCTTTTATAAATAATATCCTAGAATATTTAGTTATTACTAGTGGCTCACCGCGGCATCACCCGCGTTCCCGGGAGATCTTCAATTTTCCCGGGATAAAAAGTAGCATTTCCTTTCTCAGGTTTTTAACTATATATAAATCGATTTATTAGTTTTAGCGTAAAAGCGAGTCAGATAGAGTTTAGTTAGTTTGTAATATTATATTTATATATAGGATCTATTTCTCCGAACGAGATAAATACTTAACACAACACTGCAAGTATTTGCAACTTTTTCCTTCACTTATTAAAGGATAGTTAAATTAAATAAATTATCGCAAGTAAAGCGAAGTCTTTGAAAGTTGTCCAAGTTATAATGAAGGCGGGAAGGACTCGGTCTATAGAAAAATCGTGCCCTGAGACGGGGTTGCACTATTCGTGTTCGTACACCGAGAGCCGCTCTTGAGAGTGAGTTTTATGTTACCGACCATTTCTGTTTTGAATGTGGAATCTATGAATTTTATTTTTGTGTTTTAATTATGATAATATCAGTATATAAGTAGGTGGGGACAAAATAGTTGAGTACCTACCTACGATTTACTTTTCTGTTTATATCGGCATAGTTGAGTACGATTTACTTTTCTATTTAGGTATATGTATTTTTTTTTGTGATTTACGATGGGTAATTTTTGTTATTTCCTTCTTCTTCAGTCTTTATATTTATATTCTACAAATATTCTTCATAAAAATTACGATTATACAAAAAGATTTTCAATCAAAACTTTACTGATTTTAATATCAACGTACCAAAATAACGAGTTGAAAAATATGTCCCTTGTATCAACGACATTATTCGCTCTTTAATGATAATATTTAATGACAATCCCAGCACTATTGATAGCATTACATTTTAAAGTAACTGTTAAAGAAATATGAAATTGTACAAAGAAAACCCAAATTAAGTCGTCAAAGTAATTCCCTACGATATTGAGAAGTAAACAGAATATAACAAAGAAAGGCATAGTTAATGTGCCCATAAAGTTCTGCCTAAGTAAAACGCTGAGTCGTGTCTGCGTAGCTAATTTATATTCCTTGCCCTAGGGGGCAGTCAATAATCCTAAATTACAAAATGACAAACGGCTGATCAGGGCCGAACTTTGGGTACGATTGATCGGGCTAATGCAATTTGATAAATGTAGGTGCAATATTTTAATTGGTAATAAGTTTTAATTATTAAGAAGGTTATTAGGTATAAGTCATTTTAATGTAAATTTGGTTGTGATCTGCGAGTAATAATGGGCGTAAGGAAAATTGGTTGCCTGTAAAGTCGGTATACGGGCGAAAGTTTTACGTGACAACGACTTTGAGTGGTAAAATAATTTTAATGTGAATATTCATTCGTATAGTAGGAAGAAGGATGAAATAATAGTAACAATTTAAAACATAACGTCACGTAACGTGAGCGGAGCGTAACGCAGTTTCTTGAAGTGTCACCCGGCAAACCAATTTATAAGACGTTGTCACGTCAAAAATAATTATTATAGGGTTCTTTTTATAACTAGTCCTACTCTTTTGTCCGGAGTTAAAATATATTAAATATGTAGGTATGTCTTGAGGTATTAATTCATAATCGTAATACATGAATATGAATATATTTAATATGGTATCTTATGGTTATTCCAATGTGAATGTGAGTTTCTTAATCCCTAACAATAACTAATGAATTAAACTTTATATATTGGATTGGAGCCGATCCCGGTGAATGCGGGTGAAACCGCGGGGAGCCACTAGTATAAAATATATGGGAGTATATAAGCGTCAACTTGAGAACCTCCGCCATTTTTTTTCGTCGTCGGTTAAAAAAACAAAATCACAGTTTTCATTAGCTAACATAAAACTTTAACTACATTTTACCGAACTTCATTAATTAGTTTTTGAGTTAAAAATTCTTAAAAACTTTATTTTTTAACACTGGCTACATCGTTTTATATACATGACGTCATAAAATATAGGACAAGTGAAACTTGAACTAGTGAGGACATTATATGTGGACTGTAAAAAATAGAATCAACTGGGTTTCGGGAATATTGAATTTTCAATATTCGACTATCAAACAGCTGGGCAGGTGTAGTAAACTAAAGTTGTTTATTAACCTTTAACTATTATTTTATTAATATATGTTTCATATTATATTGACGTGACAACGTCTTATAAATTGGTTTGCCGGGTGACACTTCAAGAAACTGCGTTACGCTCCGCTCGCGTAACGTGACGTTATGTTTTAAATTGTTACTATTATTTCATCCTTCTTCCTACTATACGAATGAATATTCACATTTAAATTATTTTACCACTCAAAGTCGTTGTCACGTAAAACTTTCGCCCGTATACCGACTTTACAGGCAACCAATTTTTATTAAGAACAAATATTATTTATTTGTATGTAATGAATAGGGTCCGAAACTTGACCCATCTAAAAAATTTTTCAACAATAGAAAGTTACGTTACTTGTGAATGTCATAGGCTATATTTTATCTCAGTGTTACTATCGGAACGGGAACTACGTGGTAACTGCCAGAAGCTAGTAATGTATGAAATAGCTAATATGTATGGTTTATAGAAATCTGATTACTTACACAGCCCAAGTATTGCTATGTTTTAAATCAGTTGGGAAGTATTAACAATATCCCAGGATATTATAAAATACTATACCTAATTAGGTATATAACTCAGCAAATATATGCCAATAATATGATTAAAGTTACAACAAATCAGACATACAAAGTAGTTTTGTCACAAAAAATTCTGAACTTGGCAACAGAGTCTCGCCAGAAACAAGATACTACCACTTAAAGACAAGAACAATTTTAAACTGCTCAACAAAAATCGAAAGTTAATCCCTTTATTAAAACTTGGAGGGTCTTGTTGGCCGAAGCGATTGGAGTAGTAGATATCGGAAGCAAAGCTTTTAATCTGTCCAATAAACTTGAGGATGACTCCTGATAAAAAACATTATCCCACTCATATTTCAAGTGGAGATTGAGTCACTTCATCCTGTGATTAATTGCTTTTACTAGTTTTGATTCCTACTTATAAAAATTTAGCTATCGTTCTCGTAGGAACACCAAAACAATATATAGGTAGCGTGTTTTTCGCTAATAATGTGGCTTTTCATAGGTGAAATAATTTTTGAAATACGTTCAATGTTTTAAGCGTGAAAGCAAACAAACAAACAACACTCAAATTCACATATAATACATAGGATGTACATGCAACCATATAGCTTATATACAACTACCCATGTTACGTATGGGTTGCTATACTGAGGGAAGATCGCAAAGCAGGCACTACCTATACAATGGCAAATAATTTTTAGTACTATAGTTTCCGAAATCTTACGAACAGGCGTACGGTCCCACCTGATGGCGCGCGGTTGCCATAGCCTATGGACACTATGGGCGTCACTCACGCGTTGCCGACGCTGTAATATGTACTGTGTGATGTAGCTACTGTCTAAGCCTTGATGGAAACGTTTATGTTGACGTCACCTAAATCCTAAGACTTAAGCCTCAGCCTTTAACAAGTACTTTAGACACAGATAGATTAACTCTATATTTATTTGATCGCCTTAAAAAGCTTTGGTAGCAAATGGTTGACACCCACGCTCTATCTATGCCGACTTTTGACCTTTTGGGATATTTATTATATCGTTCGTATTGGGTAACCTGGCTGACGTTTTATTTGGAAACCGGCAAAACTATACTCTTCAAACGTTCTTCTTCTTCTTTATTTAAATGGCCAGAAGCACAAAGGCTGCTTCAAAGGTTTACTGGAGATACGCTATCTGTCAGTCCGTCATATTTAGGTAGATTTGATTACAAGTGTAGTAGCTAAATTATATTAGCTCAATTTACAATGAGGTTTATACGCTTTAAGCCGAATATACTAGAAGTAATTGTGTGAGTAGCTTTCAACTTTGACCTACATAAGTACTTTAGTTTGAATAAAAAGTTTAAATTTTTGTTGTTAATAACACTAGAGAGACACTTAAGAGGATTATTTATTTATTTTATTTATTATTTTAAATCAGACATTTGTCCATATAGGTTAGTTATATTTTTTTTATATGTTAGGCATATTTCGTAGACATTATTTTGATTAATTTGTTATTTAAAAAAATATATTGACAATAACTTTCCATACAGTAAGAGTGTGGGTGCACACATATACATTTCTACTGACCTAAGGGACTTAATATTATAGTAAAAACTTCCAAATTCCCCACCATTCGGAACTATGTCACGTTCACAATAACGTATAAGAGTACGGAGCACCAAATACTATTTCCAAATTTAGTATCCCTTTGTGTAATATGAAGGGCCTTTGACCTTGCGTCTGAGGGCCTTATCATAATGCTCTGTAAGGGAATAAATAAAAAACGTAATGTTTTTAGAGAAAAAAAGGTCCGAATGAAATATTAAGGAATATTATCTTACTGAGCATACCTAAATGTTTATTGTCGGGCAGTGTAAATGGTGCACTTTAGGCTTTGTGAAGCATACACCAAAGTCCAACTATTCAAATTGAAACATACAAAAACCGTTATAAAATAAAAAATAAATCGTAACAATACACAATCTGTCTCGCGCAAAACAAAGTGTTGCTCCGATTAAAAAGTACACTTCATTACTAAAGAACAGTACATGTACAAAAATGTATGTGTATAAAAAAATACTGTCCCTAGACATGCGCGGGGAAGGGGTGGGTCGGGGCGGCGTGGACACCCGCAACGGGTTATCATACCAAATTTCGCACAAAATTCTGTACCAATTTCGCCGTTTTCGCCTTCTACATGTATAATTTGGCGACTGCGCCCCCGGCTATGCGATTGTTACTGACACTATCTACCTGTGTACATTTTAAATGCACCCACAGAATTACTCTTCATACTTCCTAGCGCTTGCTTTTATTGTGGGAAATATTTTATTCGAACGTGACTTTATCGTGAATGCAAGTCTTTTGTTTGACTCGTTTAATGTTTGTATGTATTTGGATGTGTATATGTGCTTATACAGCTTACTTTTTTTGTATTGAGATAGAAAATAATTAAGTTTAAAGGTATCTGTTAGAAATTTAAATTAATTTAAGCGGTATAGATAACAAAAAACATTTTTTTTATTTCCATAACAATATAAATAAATTGTTTTCGGCTCTCAGTTATGTTGAAAATAGATGAAAACTATTGGTAGTAAATACTTTAATGGTATTTTAAAGATAGCCAAGAAGAACAATTAAACTTATAAATACCAAATAGGTACCATGCCTAAAAATCTAAAACCTAAACATACCACACTGTCACCACCAAATACCTCCAGCTTTTGTTGATATTTGTCATTTCATCTAAAAATTTTGGGCTAACCCCTAAATACGTTAGTCATAGATTAACAAAATCTAGACATTCACTCGCACCACTTACCACGCAACGTGTCGCCAGATACCGGGGGCCAAATTTACCAATTCATGAATTTACGACAGAGAAACAAATCAAAACACGGTACAAACAATAGACAATAAATCTCGACGGCAATTTCAGATGCGATCTTGTGAATAGCAGGTACCTTATCGTACTCACGCTCAAGTGACGTGTTATTTGTATCAAATATTACTCATATAAAATCTTCATATGTATATGTATATTTTTTTACTGCCACGCGACTCGCTTTATTTCAGAATGGTTTTCTTTTATTAACTCGCTTGTGATTTGAATGTGGTGACTATTTATGGTGCAAAAAATTGTCTTTAAATGTGGATGTACTTTGCAGGCTGTGCATAATTTAGTGTAAAATATTATCATATTATTATAGGCCTATAACTAAAACACCGAATGAGAATGGCCGGCTAGGATGGCTTTGTGACCCTGAACTTCAAGCTAGTCATGGATTCGACTCCAGTCCAGGATGAATGTTGTGCATCAACATTTCTGTTTGTTCTATGTTTTTGTGGGCATATAATATAGTATAATTAAATTTAAAAGTGGTATATAGTATCACAGCTAACTGGTTACGTTAACACAAGCTCTGCTTAGTTTGGAATCAGATTGGCCGTGTGTGAAAAATTGCCAAGAACATTTTCTTATTGATAGATAATGGTGATAAGAAGGTGGTTATCAAGACATAACCTAATCAATTTCTGTATTAAACAAACTTTCATCACATAAGTTTCTAACATGACAATTGGCGTACTAAAACGTCGTACTAGAAATAGATCGATAGAAAGAGACAGCAGACTCCACTCAGCAAGTGTTCAGACAAAAACAAAGCCTAACAACGCGACAATAGGAATTAAAGTTGGTTATTATAAACCGTAGCACTTAAGACTGTGGGGCGTAAAGTCACAAGTCCACTTAGGGCGGCGCCGAGCGACTTCGCAGATAAAACGGTGTAACATGAAAAATGGGCGTTGGGACTTGAGAGAATGACTTGAATTATTGCCGAGCGAATGTACCGATGTTTTTCCTATTGTGATACGGTTTAATGGAGGGGACTTAATGCCCATTTTATAATAAAGTCGCCCGTCGATCTATCATTTGTGGAATAACAACTTAATACCACTTTCGGATGGAGTGCGTGCAGAAGTTTAGCATGGGAGATGGTTGTATGGAAACTATCTACAAGCAAATATGATTTAAATACTTTTGAGATACAGACCGGATGGCTTTGTAGTTCGTGACCTTGACTTTTAAGCCGCCAGTCGTGGATTCGAATTCCAGCGGTTTGAAAGTCAAACTTTTGTAGGCATGAATATGTCTGTTTGTTTTGTGTCTGAATGTAAATGTCTAAGCAATCGGGTTATCAAATTGGCCATACGTAAAGTGTCCGAGGATATTTATTTATTAGATATACTATCTTAGGCTATAGAATACAGCCTGAATGTAGAGTAGAGGACCTGAACTAGATTCTCAGGTCAACCTTAGGTACTACACTTAATATTAAAATTATAAATCATTTTATAAATAATAGAGGTACGAACAAAATGTTAGCTTAAAATCTAACGAAAACATTTTCCAAACTGTATTACTAAAGTGATAACTTATGTTGAAACTTAAGTAAAACTTAATAGATAAATCTTTGAGGAATCGAACATAAAGTCGAACCGGCAAATATAACGTTGGGAAATATATACGGACTAAGTTAGTTGTAGCTAATTGTCTTTGTCTCGCTAATTAGGAGTTATGGCTGCGATGCAACAGACAAACATGTTCATTAGCTAATTTAGTAGGGAATTCCGACTATAGTTATTCAGGGGCCGGACGGAGACAGAAATTTTGCATCTTTCTTAATGCATAAAATCTTTTATTTTTCTTCAAATTGTATTTACATGATATCTGTTTGTTAATAAGAATAGTTAATTAGTCAAATGGAGCATTATATTAATCCTAACTATAAGTATTATAAATACGAAAGTAACTCTGTCTGTTTCGCCTTCACGCTAAAACTAATGAACCGATATAAATGAAATTTGGTACACAGCTAGTCTAGAGCCTGAGAAAGGACATAGGTTACTTTTATCACGGGTGAGACCGCGAGGAGCCACTAGTTGTTTTATAAATAAAATAGAAAATTAATGGGTTTTTATAATATACTAGCTCCCATTCCCGTAAGAACGTGGGGATAAAATATAGTATTTGTTACTCTTTTGCTACTGTTTTTGCGCGTTTATAATATTACTAGCTGCCTCCCCGCGGTTTTACCCGCGTAGTTCCCGTTCCCGTGGGAATACAGGGATAAAATATAGCCTATGTTACTCGGGGATAATGTAGCTTTCCAAAGGTGAAAGAATTTTTGAAATCGGTCTAGTAGTTTCGGAGCCTATTCATTACAAACAAACAAACAAACAAATCTTTCCTTTTTATAATATTAGTATAGATTAGGATTTAAGGGAGGTAGGTATACGTAAGAGAACAGATAAACAAGGTAAATCATTTGCCGGAACACATCCCACCGTATTAACCGGCAGGTAGGTCGCGTTAAATAGATTCAATTTATTTGAATTCAGTTGGGACAAAACAAGCCATTTTACGTCGTTAACAAAATACCTACGTATGTTTCTGCCGGCTTTAAAGGTCAAACAATTCCCATTCAAATGCCGCCCTATTCCGTTAGATCAAAAATTCACGCAGAGTAAGGTTCCACCATGTTTTTTTCAGTCCATTACGTTTTTTCATCTGAATTGAGTTAAGCTGATTACAGTTGCATCAGCGATGGAAATCATATGTTGCCGAAATTGGACTTTTACATTACGATTTACAGCGGCCCGGTAATGGGTTTTGGTGATTTAAAACGTTTCCGTTGTCAAAGGGCGAGTAGGTATTAACGATTATTTTTACCTTATTCTTTCCCAGATAAAAAGTGTCCTACATTTTATTCTGTGTCTTTATTTCTCTCGTTGTAATTTAGTGACAATTAAACATATTTGAATAAATAATCCGAACTGTTATAAATGCGAATATGTGTTTGTTTGTTACACATTCACACTTAAACCACAAAAAAATATTTCACCTATAAAGCATTATCAAAGAGTAACAACGGCTATGTTTTTATCGACGTATTGCAGGAACGGGAACTACGCGAGCGAAACTGCGGGACAAGGTCTAGTCACACTAATATTATAAATGCAAAAGTTTGTGAGTGTGTTTATTTCTTTTTTTTTTTTTTTTTTATACCACAAGGGTGGCAAACAGGCATACGGTCCCACCTGATGGGAAGCGGTTACCGTAGCCTATGAACGCTTGCAACACCAGAGGCGTCACTCACGCGTTGCCGACCCTATAAAAAAGGGAGCAACTATAGAGGCAGTGAAAGGGACAAAGCGCAATGCACTTCTCGTCGAAGGGCCAAACAGGCATCACTCCTGCACACCCCTACGACGCTACTCCATCCCTGGTCCCCTCACTGCCGCTACAGGGTCTCCTCATGGAGCTCTGGCTACCTTACTCACCGCAGGAACACAACACTACATGTAGTGTTATTTGGCTGCGGTCTTCTGTAAGGTGGAGGTACTACCCCAGTCGGGCTGCTCCAATTTCGAACGGACGAATCCGTTGCGCCCTTCCTTCTTACTTCTTCACGTCTCAACGGCTGGAGCGATTTTAATATAATAAAACTTGGTGTGAAGTTAGCTAACACCCTGGATTAACACATAGGCTACTTTTTATTCCGGAAAAAAGTATGATCCCCTGGGAACGCCAGTGAAACCGCGGGGCAGAAACTAGCATTATTATAATAGTAAGATTAATTACTACGACCTTTCGAAATCTAATCGAATTGATACAAGCAAATTAATCCGACAAAGTGTCGCTCAGCCCATATTGTGTAGGTATCGACTGATGAAATAAGGAAACTAAACAGCCAGCCCTGATCGTATCGCGGATATCGGACCAAATGAAACCGGCATCCTCAAAAACACTATACGATAAAACGTCAACCTAAAACCACTCTAACACCCATCACGGAAGGTCCACTTTCCCTTTTGTTTCGACGAGACGGTTCCTTTGCATCGTTTACATCAGAGATAACTTTGGATGTTTTAGGTCAGCCGAGGTCTACGTAAGATCGTATATTTTGTATCGAAAGCACGCCTTCACCTAAGAGTCAGTGAGAATTGGTTATCGGGATCGAATGTTAATGGTGTCATAAAGAAAATGCCGTTGTTTCGTTGACAATAAGGTTGGGTTATGCGTATCTTGATTATTTATGAACTAGTTCAAGTATCTACATTATGTTCCGCTTTGGAGTTTCATCCACGTTGTTCCAGGGAGCATACCTACAGGGATAAAATATATAATGGTGAGATATTTTTTAAATCGGTTTAGCGTGAAAGTGTAACAAACAAAATGACATTCACACATATAGTACTAGTTAGGTTTAAGGGACTTGGTCTGACTGACCTATCAACGCACAGACCAATAAACCAATAGGTACGTACATAAGCCAATCAGAGAGTTAAAAAATAAAGTTGCTGTAATAACTAAGAAAGGTTTAAAAAAGAAAATGAGACAAAAATAAATCGACGCAGTTGCCACGTAGTTTTCCATTCCCGAAAAAGGGTTAAGCGAAAACATCGTAAATGCTCGATGAGCGAAAACAATGAAATACGACTAATTAATTAGTACTAATTACTTACTGTAAGCTTAGCTCAAAAAGCAACGCACACATAAACAAATCCGAAGCAACAAAACGGAAACGGCATAATTAAGAAATAAAGTTTCTGTTTTCATATCCAAACACTTTAGTATTAAGCTAATTGAAATTCCAAGATCTCGTACCTACGTAGGTACGTACTCCATTGACGTAGTTTAACAACAGCACACCCGAACTTAACAAAACTTCAGCAAATCTGAGAATTCATCAGCATAATTGTAAAGTAAGCAGTGAGAAACTCATACCTGCACTATTTTATTGAAGTTCTTCCCAATTTAAATGGCGTATATAAATCTGAATGGATGTCAAGAAATAATTGGGTTAGAAAAACTTTTGCGATATGATTTGTTGGTTTGAAATAGTTTAGTATTGTGAAGAAATAAATCGCTTAAGGTGAAATGCTTGTCCTAGCATCACATCTTTAACTTATGAAGTAAAAACATTTGGGTATTGAAAAATCTTGAGCGTTTTTTTAACAAAAATCAATGTAAGTTTTGTTTTATAAGCTATCTTCTTATAGTTCTAGTTAATTTTTTTTAATTAAGCAGCCCATTTATCGAGTAACACTATAGGTACGTACAAAAAGTATATGACGCACCCAAAATTACACGGACCTGCAACTGTCTTAAAAAATATCTATTCCAAGGGGCAAAGCCGCGGCGTAAAACTAGTGGTAAATAAACGCTTATGGTGTAAACAACTCCAATATATTTGCAGTACAAACTAAAAAAACTAGCGGGTTTGAAAGACCAAGTTATACAAGTCAATATATATTCACAGCTAACCGTAGCCTACATGCCTAGTTTCCAATAGTTTTAAGCCTGAAGGTCTTATAGCCTAGATTGGTGTGTTATTGGATTTCAATAAATTAATATTTGGATGTACCTAGATATATATAAGTATCGAATATATAAAAAAAATACAAGAACATAATTATTGATTCCAACTTTGATTATACGAATAGACACTAATGTCTAATAATCTATACTAATATTATAAAGAGGAAAGATTTGTTTGTTTGTTTGTTTGTTTGTTTGTTTGTTTGTTTGTTTGTTTGTTTGTTTGTTTGTTTGTTTGTTTGTTTGTTTGTTTGTTTGTTTGTTTGTAATGAATAGGCTCCGAAACTACTGGACCGATTTCAAAAATTCTTTCACCTTTGGAAAGCTACATTATCCCCGAGTAACATAGGCTATATTTTATCCCTGTATTCCCACGGGAACGGGAACTACGCGGGTAAAACCGCGCGGAGGCAGCTAGTATAATACATCGATATATATGTACTACGTACTAGATAGGGCGTTCCGAACACTCGCTTTTATCAACTCAACTGAACTGCAGTCCCCACACCCGACTTTAGTGTGGCTTCGACATTCATTCAGTGCGGGTGCGCACGGAGCAGCGTTAATAACAATGATAATCCGAATCAAAGTAGACCCTGGACGAAAATAACTAGTCAGTAGTCAACTAAGTAAAATTACTACCTGTTTAAGTGAATTAATAGGTGATAATTCCGTAATTCCAGAGTAGAAAAACAATTTATCTATTTAAATACCACGCCATTCTACAATCATATACTAAAACGTGCAGATGTTCCCTTAAAACTGGTTGTAGGTAAAAATATGTAACTGAACACAGACTTGATATGTTTTTTTAGAAAGGTTTTAATTTGATTAATTGTTAATGAGTTTTTAATTAGTAGTGATAGTTTGATATTTTGAATAATTGTTTTATGTTAATTCAAGCCCTGGCCCGTACCTCTGAGTACTCATTTAAGCCATGTGAAGTCCGCCAATCCGCACTAGGCCCCCCTAATATTAATATAATACATTTTGAAATCGAGTTTTATTCTAATGAAGTTTAGAAGGTAAAAAAGATGTGTCACATCTGCGGTGTGAACTCTATAGGGACGACATCTTAGTGTAGTTAACTGAACGAAACGCGTAAGCGCCATGAAATTTGCGGCGCTTACGACGTTTTGGTCGCGAGAAAACTATACTCTAAGCAATCTAGCGCTGTATCTTTTAAAATAGTTTGGTTAGTTGACACAGCTTTATACAGCGCTGCAGCGAACTTTAGTTCTAACTCTTACCAGTTTTTAAACAAATGTTTTACATGAACGTTCTTGTCTATCGCTATACGTCGATGGTATAATATAATACAATTTTCTCTTTAATTTGTGAATCGTTTATTTTGAAAAAGCTTATTGAGTGTCACAAAACTAACAAAAAATAAATGAGAAAATGAAAAAAAATTACAGAAAGGTAGATTTTTACTCAAGGTACTTAGAACACTAGTTCATTTAAACAGAAACAAATCAAATCTATTTTTATTTTCATCCGTAATAACCCAGCGAATAGCCTGCATGTTTCAACTACAAAAGAACAGCTTAACTAAAACTAGCAGAAAAGTATAAAAAAATATAGATAATTGGCGTCTTTATTAAGCCTCGAAGCAGAGCACTGCAATCTCAAAAGATTCCATTTAGCAGAACAGAAAAATATAACGTGGGGTACATTCAAAGAGGCCGCATTACCGCTTAAAGTCGTTTTTATACAATGAAGTTAATGCTCCGACCTCACTGGGACTAATTAACGGCCAGTAGTTTTATATTAGCGCCAGTGATTGTCTCCTTTTATTACTTTTATCTCTTTCTACTAACTTTCACTATGGAGTTTGCAATCTCATTGAAATTAGTCTTTGGTTGATTAGTTTGTAGCTGATTTTGACTAGATGTTAAAATTCGGGCAGTTGGTTTGATATCCTGTCACGGGATGACAAGACATGTTGTGCCACCATCGTTTGATGTATTTTACACCTTTGTAATTAGCAGAGTATAAACAGTTTTTATTATGACGAAAAAATCCTCTCAAAATTCAAAGTTTTTTGCATACAATACATACGTGAAAAGCCCACGAGGCTTTTCTATGTCATTTAAATGTAAATTGTGTTAACAGAAATAAATGATAATAAAAAATAAAAATAAAATAAACACCTTCTGCACTTAAAATAAACCAACATTATAATTTTCATATCCATTTCACGTAGATTAAAGTTTATATGGTAATAAAGCTAGTTTACTTATAAATAGTTCGTAACCGCGTATCAAATAGTTAAGCAGTAATCGCATAATCCCGGAAACTTACAGTACACGCAGTTACGCTACGCTACACTACGCTACAGTACGCTACACCACGCTACACTAATTAATGCTCGACCCACTTCCAAGTCAACAATAACTTCATTATTTCTGCCCCTTGCCTCCGTACAACATGCTTTGCATATAAACTTAATCTTTAAATTAACTCTTGTAGGTCACTTTATATATTTTTCCTCGTTTTTAATGTATTGAATTAGTATGTTTAAAATTGTACCTATGACTAAATAGATAAACAGTAATGTCGCGGCATTTCCGGGAATCTTCAATTTTCCCGAAATAACAAAGTAGCTTTTGTGTTATTCCAGACCATTTTTTTTTATTACCCAGGGGAATCCTCATAGGATACCCTCATAGGTTATGTGGTGACTCACCGACACAGAAGGTACGGGCGCCCAGACGAATATATAAATTATGAATTTAGTTCGCATAAGTATAAAAAAACACTAGATAAATAGTAATTGGAGAGAAAAATATAAACATCAACAGCAGACAAAGTAATCTACTCTGCTTTCAACCAAAACGTCTGAAAGAGTAGGTACCTAAAGATAGTGAGGTATAACCAGATTAACCAGTGCATATATTTAAAAAGGTAAAGCTGAGAGCTTTATATCAAAAGCTTCATTGTAAATCGGATTATTTAAAGATAAACAGTTAATTACTCGCTTCACAATTTATTTTTGAACTACATATTTAATTATACATCTTTGACTGCTTTGTATGTTAACAAAAACTATGATAGGTAGGATAATTAAAAAATGATTTGATCATATACGTCATAATTTAACTATAAATATTTACAGAACCTCATTGTCACATTTCAACAAATCAACTCAAAATAAAATTAAACTATACGTATAAATAAACTTACCTCTTAAATCACTCAATCTATTGATGAAAATCAGTAGCGTAGTTTAAAAGATTAAAGCGTACAGACTGCGGGAAGTGACTTCGAATTATTACTGTTTAAAGTAAACATATTCCTATACTAGCTTCTCCCCCGCGGTTTCACCCACGTTCCCGTTCCCTCTTTATTCGTTCCCAGTTTATCCGGGATGAGAAGTAGCCTATGTCTTAATCCAGGGTGTTAGCTAAGTTCATGCCAATTTTTATTAAAATCGCTCACACACACTCACAAACTTTCGCCTTTATAATATTTGTGTGATGTTACAGTATTTTTTTGCAATACAATATTTTATCTTAGGTATCAGTGACTAATGGCACAACAGTTACCAACTATCAAAATATTTAACCATATCTTGAAGTTAGGCAAGCTTTCGACCGAGTTGTCGACCGTGGTCACGACTGCAGTAGCAAATCTCAGTGCTTTGTGGGTGAAAGCTAACTCAAACTACCCGCAATTCGTTTTATAGGTGACCAGTTGAAACCTTATCTATTTTCTGGCCAACTAAATTCAACCTTACCATACATTTGAAGCTTTGGTCATGTAAATTAAATGTTTTAGTAGATATTTTGAAGGACAAATTAAACTTACGTTCATAAATTAAACCATTTTAATATAATAAACAATACCGTTAATTTAGTATCGCAAATAATTTGGCTGACAAAAACATTAATTAAGTAGAAACATTCGTAGCAAATATTTACAGAAAACCGTATCTCTATTAGCGTAGGAGACTATACTATAAAAGCCTCATGATATTTAAGCCATTTAAAGTAACTCTAAACTTTAACTGTCTATGTCTGTCTGTATGTCTCTCACGCTTTAAAGCGAAACGATTTAAATTAAATTTGGTGCACATATAGTCTAGAGTCTAAGAAAGGACATAGGCTACTTTTTATCCCGGGAAAATGGAAGATACCGGGTACGCGGGTAAAACCGCGGGTAGACACTAGTACTATATATAAAACTCGTGCTATACTAATCCCTAGTTGAGGAATGTCTTACTAAACGTCATCGTATAATAAATATTAAGGCTTTGAACGTAGTCTGAGACCCAGGACGTCCCCATTCCTGGCACTATCTAATTTTAACCTCCTTTTAATTAATGTTTTAGTCCCGGCGTTTTAGTTCTGTCGTACCTTTTTGTAATTAGTAGCGTCTTTGTTGAAAATTGAGTTTTATCGTTTGAAGATAGAATGCAGTTTTGCGATTTAAAATATTGTGTGGACTTTCAATAATTACTGGGGGCTTAAGCTTGAGTATTAGACAGTAAATTAAAATTAAGCTTTTTCCGACGAATAGTAAGAAGCTTAGTTAATGTTGAGGGAAACCAAACCTTAGACTAAAATACCTTTTTTTAGGCGAGCGGTATTAGTAATTTTGGGATGCACACTAAAAAAAGTTTCCTTTTAAGATTTGTAAACTACTTAGGGTATACTAATTTTCTTCAGTTCGTGATTAAACTAAAAAACACTATTATACATTACAAAATCCATTAATTAGCATTACAAAAACAATTTAAAATAATGGCATTATAAACTTAATCGAATTAGAAACGCAAAATAATCTGTGGCAAACACAAATCTGGTACAGTCGGTGCCTAGACAGATGAACAGCTTAAACCCTGCTCGGTTTGTACTTAGAATTGAATTAAGCAACGCTTGGCCAACTTGAGAGTAATCTTGAATCCAACTTAGTTGTATGCCTGCATTGTAACTTTGTATCTGTGTTGTATAACATCCTTTTAAGTTTATGTTTCTTTTACTGCGATGTGCTTGTGGCTTTATAAACAATCTAAGTTATGTCGCTGGATATTGTAAAGACGATGTTACTTTTTCATTAAAGTTTTGTTACAATTGCGTAATAAATAAATAAATTAACATTATGTTACATTCTACAGACGCAGTTACTGCTTTTAGGTTGGTCATATGTCACATTTGGCCAATTTAAATGCAAACAAAGTAGCAAACGAAATGTTTCGTTTGTCATAGATAGTTTTGAGTTCGAGTAAGCCGTCAATATAAAATATTAATGATAATATTATATTCTATTTTAATAATGTGAGTAAAATGTAATACTTTAGGCTTAGTCTTATTTTTAATTCAAAAACCAATGTGTCAGTAATACTACAAGAAAATAATAAAATATAATATGGTTACTCATCTTCCGTCCCACATAGCCACATTCTTGTTGACACCAAGTTTACTGTTATTAATAACATAATAAATAAAAAACACGCGCAAAAATCTAGACTTTTTCGCCAATAATCATTTGGCTACACTGTATCCGCACTTATGATGCGTCAAACCAAAAAACAGTCTAGTAAACAAGTTTCGTATCCAAATGTGCGATACTTAAGCCGAAAATAACATTGTTTGCAGGACTGTATTTGGCACACACCCCCGAGTCTCGAGTGTGACACTTAAACAAAATAATATTTCCGCTGAATAACTCTTGAGTTACCTTGTTTGTACAGTCAGCGGGAAAAGCCCGGGACTGTATAGAAATATTACGAAACATTTAATTTACAAAGGACAGTCCTTAAAATTTTAACTTTATTATTGGGCTTTTTTAAGAGCGATTGTATAATATCTATACGATATTATGAATGATTCCAAATTATAAAATCATGATATGACTATGACTTCAGACATTTAAGAGACAATCTTAATAACTTCGGGTTCCAAAAATACTGCACTAATAAATAGCTTCCTTATTTTCGAGTGTTAAAGGCCATTTTTATTTCCCGGGAACACGAGCGAAATCACCGGATGGTAGCTAGTTATAATACGGGTTACATTTGAACACACAATCATTTTTAATGATGCTTCGCCGCTATTAGTAAATAAATAAATAAATTAGTCGTAGCGTGATGTTATATATATTTTAGCTTTCCTGGATAATGGGCAACTAACTTCTTACGCTCTCTCCAGATTTACGCAGATAATAATCGATAATGAACTCTAAAAAGTTACACACGTTATTCAGTACTAACCTAGGACAAACCAGTACTAGAAACTATATGCAAACAATAACCGAAAAGCGGTCAGTTCCCGTGCGAAAAATACGACAGATTGCGCCGTCAATCGGCCTATTGTGTCCCGTTTGCAACTGATCTGACACTAGCTTATTCTGTTTTCCAACAGACAATGGGTCAGGGGACACAAAAGGCGAAGTTGGGGAGAACAAAACCATTCAGGACATTTCACCAGTCTTTGTATTCCCCCCTTTATGAATTGTCCTCCAAAGTCTTACTGCGAATGAAAATTTTAAACTGTGTCCGTACTCGTGGGTACTTATTTATAGAATGTTTTGTTGAATGTTACTTATTGGGCGCTTGTTGCTTCATTATTGTGAGATTAGGTTTCTTTTTTATTGGAGGTATTTGATTATTCTAATTTTAAGCTTTCTTGTAAGTGTTTAATGGCTTAATTAATATGCTTAGTTAAATACAGACTTATTTGTAATATCGTATATTAGTTTTCGTTAAACGGTTTTAACATCTATTTATACTGTTCGAATTTTTTATTATTTTTTTTTTTTTTTATACTACAAGGGTGGCAAACAGGCATACGGTCCCACCTGATGGGAAGCGGTTACCGGAGCCTATGGACGCTTGCAACACCAGAGGGGTCACTCACGCGTAAAAAAGGGAGCAACTGTATAGGCAGTGAAAGGGGCATCCCTGGTCCCCCCACTACCGCTACAGCGTCTCCTCATGGAGCTCTGGCTACCTTACTCACCGCAGGAACACATGAGTGTTATTTGGCTGCGGTCTTCTGTAAGGTGGAGGTACTACCCCAGTCGGGCCGCTCCAATTTCGAACGGACGAATCCGTTGCGCCCTACCTCCTTCATAAAATAAAATATAGCTTTCGTCCTGCGGTTTCACACGTTACCGTTAACTACTTAAATTTTTCGAAAAGAATCGTATTAAAATAACCAAATAAACCCAAATACCAGTAATTAAAATGGTAAACATCCGGGGATATTTTTTCACAAAGGACCAATCTGATTCCAAACTACACACATACCTATACTACTTTTAAATACACATAGATATAATAAATGAGGTATTCCACGTAGCCCACCTAAACGAAGCCCACCCAGAGGAAGCCCACCTAAAGTATTCCACGATGCCCACCCGTAGGTGGGCTTCAAATATTAATTAAAAATAATTAATTTTCTATTCCACGAAGCCCACCTAAGAATATCACTCGCATAGTGTGGGGACAAGAAATAAAAATGTCGTTAGAAAAAAATATTTATTATTTAAAAGACTAACTTAAATTTCTATAATCGTTCAGTTTCAATATGGGAGACAATATTTGTCATTTTTGTAATCTTAGGTACTATTTAAAATCACAGATTGTTTCATAATTATCATTCCAAAAAAATATTTTTCTATTATTTTCCTTTTTTGTGCTCTTAATAAAATCACCGATTGTTTCAAAATTAAAAAAATTGGTAGCCTGTAAAGTCGGTATACGGGCGAAAGTTTTACGTGACAACGACTTTGAGTGGTAAAATAATTTTAATGTGAATATTCATTCGTATAGTAGGAAGAAGGATGAAATAATAGTAACAATTTAAAACATAACGTCACGTAACGTGAGCGGAGCGTAACGCAGTTTCTTGAAGTGTCACCCGGCAAACCAATTTATAAGACGTTGTCACGTCAATAATTTTAATGTGAATATTCATTCGTATAGTAGGAAGAAGGATGAAATAATAGTAACAATTTAAAACATAACGTCACGTAACGTGAGCGGAGCGTAACGCAGTTTCTTGAAGTGTCACCCGGCAAACCAATTTATAAGACGTTGTCACGTCAATAATTTTAATGTGAATATTCATTCGTATAGTAGGAAGAAGGATGAAATAATAGTAACAATTTAAAACATAACGTCACGTTACGTGAGCGGAGCGTAACGCAGTTTCTTGAAGTGTCACCCGGCAAACCAATTTATAAGACGTTGTCACGTCAAAAAAAATTACAAGTATCAAAACATTGCAAATATAGCTTTCCATAGAGATCCATGGTGAAGTTTTCATATAGCTACCTGTTTATTGAATAATAAAAATACTTTACTGTAACATAAAAAATCATAGATTGTTTCATAATTACAATAAATACTTGGACAAATATCAAAAACATTGTAAATATAGTTTGACAGCCCGGTTGGCTTTGTGGTTAGTGACCCTGACTTTCAAGCCGCGAGGTAGGTTTAAACAGGTAGCTATATGAAAACTTCAACATAGATCTCTATGGAAAGCTATATTTGCAATGTTTTTGATACTTGTCCATTTTTTTTTATTTTGAAACAATCTGTGATTTTATTAAGAGCACAAAAAAGGAAAATAATAGAAAATATTTTTTTGGAATGATAATTATGAAACAATCTGTGATTTTAAATAGTACCTAAGATTACAAAAATGACAAATATTGTCTCCCATATTGAAACTGAACGATTATAGAAATTTAAGTTAGTCTTTTAAATAATAAATATTTTTTTCTAACGACATTTTTATTTCTTGTCCCCACACTATGCGAGTGATATTCTTAGGTGGGCTTCGTGGAATAGAAAATTAATTATTTTTAATTATTATTTGAAGCCCACCTACGGGTGGGCATCGTGGAATACTTTAGGTGGGCTTCCTCTGGGTGGGCTTCGTTTAGGTGGGCTACGTGGAATACCTCTAATAAATCAGCCATTCATTTTCACTTAGACAATTACTTCACCTATAACAGTTCCCTTACTACCAACAAGCATTACCCAGTCCAATCAAACAGCTAAAACATTCGTTAAACGTTTCGCACCTCAATAGCACTTATAGCTGAAAATCGAATGTAAGACAGCTTGCTCGAGCTTCATCGCGACATCGCTTTGTAGGCGACGAAGTGGGACTACGTTCAGCTTTTATCCATAAGCATTCTGCACTTGTATGCCTTTAACTTATGCCTCCATTCGATGTTCAGTTTAATGGCACTTTTAAATCTAAATGTTTCACAAGGATATGCATTTAAATTGTTGAATTGATTTAGTTATGACATAATGTTTTGGTTATTAATGGTAACTATAATAGTATTTATTTTCTATTATGTATTATCTTCTATATACAGTACTAGTGGCTCCCCGTGGCTTCGCCCGCGTTCCCGGGGGATCTTCAATTTTCCCGGTATAAAAAGTAGCCTATGTCCTTTCTCAGGCTCTGGACTATCTGTGTACCAAATTTCATTCAAATCGGTTCAGTAGTTTTAGCGTGAAAGCGTAACAGACAGACAGACAGACAGAGTTACTTTCGCATTTATAATATCTTTATACAGTATTTACTAAGTCGCTCCCCTCTGTAACGGATTTTTAGATAATTGATTTTGGTTTTGATAAATATTAGAAACTTTATTAACCATTTTCGTTTATTTCGGTATTTTAGTACCTATTTGTATATTGAAAAGTTAAATAAATATTTATATAGATAGATTTTTAAGCGATTTCATGATTTCGTTTCGTTCAATGTTTCACGCATGGGCAAATGTTAAAATATAATTATTTTGATTAACCTCGACATTTAGATCAAGTTGCATTGATCGTGGTCACGAGAAGACTTCGTTCGCGAAAGCTTAAAGCTACTTAAAATAAAGTACAATATAAGTAGATATAATTTAGTTCGAACTACATTATATTGATAATACAATTGCTATGGCATAAAATCCAAGTAAACTTAATAACAGAAATAGTTTTTCAAATACAATATTATACCTATTGAAAATCGAATATGAAATAAAATAATCAGATGTCACATTTTATTATATTTAGCTGTTATTATTTGATTCAGTAACGAAAGTAAATAACAAATACTTTCACCATTTTAGAACATGTCTAATTTTATAAAATAACAACCAAATAGAAATAAATTACATTTTCTTATTTTATTGGGAGTCTATTGTATTTTATTTCTATTCTTAATATAACAATTCTTAATATAACTCTTCTGAATATAACAATTCTATTTGTAAACAATTTAAATGTAACTTTGAATAGAAGCTCATGTTTTCCTAGTTTAGGGAATAGTAGGCGATGTAGGTGCTGCTAGGTTTTTAAAAATAAAAAAGGACAAGACTTTTGGTGGCTTTGCGGATCGCTAGGCGTAAATCGTACTGCCCTGTTAACGGTGCGCAGACGACTGCCGACTACCGACCGCCCGTTTATATTTCTCAAAAATAATGAAGGTACATACATATAGGAGAACCTAAAAAAAAAACGACGGTATCTAACACAATAACATTGCCTCTGTGATTATTTAAACAAATAAAATTAAATATCATCAGTTTAGTGCAAAAAATTATATTAACGTGTGATTATAACTGTGATACACGAGCAGAATCGTTTGTGACTGTGTTATTTAAGGATTAACAGACTTATCCTCAAAAAACTACCCAGTAAATAACACAGTGCATCTCAGTGAAATAACTTCGTAAAAACCTCGTAAAGTGGATTTAAATTATTAACTGTTTCGGTTTCAAGTGACTAATATTACAAAACATAAATGAATCAAAACATTATAGTAAACAGTGATATGTAAACAAAGTGCTAATCTCATTTAGTTTTTTTTCGAAATCTACCTACCATGTTTTTCGACTGGTATTGAAATCTGACCTTTGGACTCTAACGAACTTGTCATACAGACGTGTAACACATCACATATGTAATAGATCGTAAATTTCACCCGTGTCGTTAGTAAGCCGATTGGTCGAGAGGCATAACAATCACAGTGCACGAAGCGAGAGCACACGGTTCGAATCCACGCAAATAAGTTTATTTTTGGGGACTTATTAAGAAATACACACCGGTTAAGGTACCATAGTAAGTTACTACAGCCCTAGAAGAACTTAATATAAGACAACACAACCGAATATAGATAAACCATTCACGATGTCTCAAGACGATTTACGTAACATCACGAACAGAACAAAGCGGCTACAAAGAGCAAAGTCAGTTGAATCAATGGACATAACTCATTCCTCATTGGATCTAACAGATTCAGAGTTAAATATTCGAAGTTTAGACCTATCTACTGGGTTGGATGTCACTCTAAATGAAATGAAAAACGAAATACATGAATTAAAATTACAATTAGAATCAACAACTAATGAATTAGATACTGCAATTTTGGCAAATATTGAATTAAAAAATATAGTCTCGCGTCAACAAGAACAAATTAATACTTTGAAACAGATTTGTACTGGGCCACTGAATCAACAAAAACATCAAATAATATATTCAGCCCGGAAGAAAAGTAGACATACATTAACTGACAAGCTTCGCATGTCTTCTGGTAAAGGTAATAATACTCAGTCAGATAATATGCCGGACGATGAGGCGGACGTCTCTTATCAATTACAAATAAATATGAAAAATAAAACTCTAGAATTACCGGAAATAAAGGATTCAGTTCTCAAGTCGCCTGAAAAACAGAACGACCAGGATGGAGAACAGCCTACTAAAAATTCTAGACCGTCAATCAACAGTGCTCCTGAAATTGCTTTGGTACCAGAGGAAAAAGAAATCGGCGTGAACAAATCATCGACACGCAAGAAAGTCTACATAATAGGAGGAAAACAATGCATCGGCGTGACTCCTTATCTGATAAAGTCCAGACTTCAAACTATGTATGAAGACTACCAGTTCATGTCATTTGTGAAGCCTGGCGCATCTACAGGAGAGATACTGCGCACATGCAAGTTATTTAATTTTGCAGAAGAAGATCAAATTTTGTTATCAGTCGGACAGCATGATACAAATCCCAACGAAGTAATGATTGAATTAAGTGCTACATTAAAATTGTTAGAAAACCATAATGTTTTTGTGCTAGGAGTATGTTATAATAAATTCTTGAATGAGTCAAAATTAAATAACATGATAAAAATTATATGTAACAATTTCACTAAAGTTAAATTTATCAATTTAGTAAATAAGATTCATATAGATCCCTTGTCAGACATGTGTTCGAAGATTAATTATGCTCTGGATTGTTGTTTCTATGAACAAAACTATCTTAGATTCACAAAGCAGACTAGCAAAAATATACATACAAGACATAGTAATAATAGGGTCAGACTTCGTATTGATAATGATTTGAATGATGCTACGATTCTACAACCCAAAAAAGGCACCATACCTTACTACTTTCCCTTAAAAAAACGACAAATCAGTAACGAGAATGAATCATCATTTTTTCGAATCTAAAATAAATAGTGATAATACAAATGTTTTTAAAATATTTCACCAAAATATAGCTAGCATCTTATCTAAAAAACAATTACTGGAAGTGGCTTTGAGTGATCTTAGCGATAAGTGTTTAGAACCGGATGTAATCTGTCTGTCAGAAACATTTATAAAAAGAAATAATGAGTCTAATATTAATGTTAACGGCTATATGCTAGGTTCTTTTTATTCTAGACCAAAAGCTAGAGGTGGGGTGTGTATACTCTTAAAGAAGGGAATCAAATATAACGAGTTAAGTGTTGTCAAAACTCTTGCAAGCGATAAAACGTTTGAATGCTGTGGTGTACACATACATGATCCAGAAATGTATATTATATGTTGTTACCGCACGCCTAATTCTAGTATTGATACGTTCTTTTTAAAAATGGACGAACTTTTACGAAAAACTTGTCTTAACACGAATAGAAAAATTGTCTTGGCCGGAGATCTTAATATCAATACTATAAAAAAAAGTAGAGACGCTCAACATTTGTTGGATTTGGTCAGTAATTATAGCCTTAAACTACACATTGATAAACCAACACGGTTGGAAGCTTGCATTGATCACATTATAAGCAATATTGACACCGCCACAAGTGAATTATTACATCTTGGCCTGTCCGATCATGGTACAGCTCAAATATTAAAATTCTGCATACCAAATAAAACTCGTATTCCCGAAGTAATACATAGAAGCAAAAGAGATTATAGCAAAGAGAATATGGAAAAATTTAATAACTACTTAAAAAGCATCTCTTTCTCTGATGTTCACAATTTAAGTGATCTCGATGAAAGCTTCGATGCTTTTCATGAAACTTTTTGTTTATTTTACAAATTGTGCTTTCCCATTATGAAACAAAAAATAACAAACATTAATAACAAAAATAAATGGATAACAAATGGGATAAAAAAAAGCTGTAGAGTTAAAAGATTTCTACGTTTTCAATATTATAATAAAAAGACGTCGATTTGCAGAACACATTACTTATACTACTCTAAACTACTGCGGAAATGTATAGACACATCTCAAAAAATATTTAATAAGAAATATATGAGTAATGCTAAAAACAAATGCAAAGCTTCATGGTCTTTAATTAATTGTGATCGACCTAAACAGCATGAATATATGGATGAGGTTAAAATTGATAATAATACAATTAATGATCCAATAATAATTGCAAATGAATTTAATAATTACCTAATAAATGTAACGAATGCACACAAAATGACATCAAAAACTAATACGAATAAATATAATTTGGATAATAGTATATTCCTCACGCCTTTTGGACATTCTGAAATAAACGCTATCATACAGTCACTCAACAACACAAATGCTGTAGGATATGATGAAATATCGACAAAAATCCTTAAATCTTGTAGTGAAGAGGTGACACCGGTGATAACTTATCTAATAAATAAATCACTAGAGCAGGGCAGGTTCCCGAACTCACTCAAACAATCTGTAGTTAAGCCACTTTACAAAAAAGGCGATAGAACAGACTTAACTAATTATCGTCCAATAACGTTAGTACCCATAATTTCAAAAATTTTCGAGAAAGCTATGTACAAACGATTGAAGTCTTTTTTGTCTAAGTTTAAAATAATCAAACAGAAGCAATTTGGCTTTCAGGAAAACAAATCAACTTCCCTCGCAGCTTTCACTCTAATGAATGATGTAATAAAAAATATGGATACCCGAAAACCAACTACTGCAATATTTTTCGATATGACTAAGGCTTTTGACTTTGTTTCTCATGACATCTTAATAAGTAAATTAGAAAATTATGGAATACGTGGACCCGCCTTAAATTGGATTAAATCTTACCTCTATTCCAGGAAGCAATGTGTTGAGATAACGAAAATAGCAAAGGATTTTACCGAAACAACGTACAGGTCCGACTACAAGGTTAATGGGTTTGGCGTACCACAAGGCAGTGTGCTGGGGCCACTTCTCTTCCTATTATATATAAATGACCTTCCTGATGTTATTCCATATCCATGCATTTTATTTGCTGATGACATTTCCGTAATTGTGACATGTACTGACGTAATAAATTATGAATGTGAAATTAATAGGACAATACAATTAATAATACAATGGCTTGATACTAATAATCTTAAAGTTAATCTCAATAAAACAAAATATATACAATTCCATGGAAAAGGTAGCAAAACAAATAAATTAAACATTAAATATAATGATATCAAAATCGAAGCAACACACGAAACTATATTTCTAGGTTTAGTAATTGACGAACATTCAGATTGGAAGTCGCATGTAGATAGGGTGTGCAGTAAGATTAATAGATTTGTGTATGCTCTAAACAGATTACGTAAAACTTCAACACAAGAGACTACACTTATGGCTTATCATGGGTATGTAGCATCGATCCTGAGATACGGTCTTATTCTTTGGGGTAATTCGACGGATGTAAATAGAGCCTTTCTCGGTCAGAAAAAATGTGTCAGGGCTATATGTGGTAAACCAAATTACGAATCATGCAAACCTCTATTTAAAGCTCTAAAAATATTGCCTTTGCCTTGTATGTATATTCTTGAAATGGCAATGTTCGTTAAACAGAACGCTGAGCTATTCACTAAAGCTAGTCATATTTTTCCAAGGAACACTAGAAACACAAATAGACTAGTTGTTCCCTTTAACATAAGAACAGCTATGTTTACTAAAAATTGCTACGCTATGGCTATAAAAGTGTTCAATGCGTTGCCTGCTCACATGACAAGTTTACCTATTAAGTGTTTTAAAGCTAGACTCAAGACATTGTTGCATGAAAATAATTTTTATTCTATTAATGACTTTTTACTTGTAAAACATAAATAATATTGATTTAATTTAGATGATGACATTTTTTACTTATTTTTATATTATTTTAATTTAAATTGACAATTATGCTTTCGTAGATAATATTGTATATTTGCACGCCATTATGGCAAAGCATGTAGAACTTTTCTTTTCTTTTGAACATCTTTGTACTAATAACCATGTTTCTAGCAAATAAATTATTATTATTATTATTATTATTATTATTATTATATAGTTGACACACTACAAAGGTAAGTTAATACGTTTAGATACATATACGTTAAGCTAAGTACATACAAATTCAAAAGCAAAACAGGTAAGTATATAATTTTTCTTCATTACATTTTTAGTTTTCTTATTTATTATTTTTTATTTAGTGTTTAATATTTTATTTATTTTTATTTCAGGTTTCCATCATCAACATCTTCCCCCCTAGTGTCAGATAGCTGACACTCATCATCGAGTGGTATAGGAGCTACGCGAGTAGCTGGTCGCTTCATTACACCCGTCTTAGTTTTTATATCTACTACTCTTACCCGTCCGTCAGGTCCAGGATAAACTGTTTGGATGATTCCCTTCGGCCATACGTTACGCGGCGAAGATGGGTCCACTAAAACGACGAAATCACCTACCTTCAAAACCGCTCCTTCCCGATTCCATTTACGGCGAGGAATAAGTGTTGGCAGAATCTCCTTCATCCACCTACTCCAGAATAGATCTGCTAGGCGCTGAGCGATGCGCCACTGTGGACGCAAATAAAGATCACTATCATCGAATACGCCAGATGTAGGTAAGTTGGAAGACGAACCTATTAAAAAATGGTTGGGGGTTAATGTTTCTGGACTACGAGGGTCCACAGATACATGTGTAAGAGGTCTACTGTTTATTATATTTTCTATTTCAGCAAGCAGTGTCGCCAGTACTTCTTCCTTCGGTGCCCGTTCTCGCAGTACAACTTTCAAAGCATTTTTTACACTTCTAATAAGCCTTTCCCAGGCTCCGCCCATGTGCGGACTTCCAGGAGGGATAAATTTCCAATTGACTCCAGTATTCAGCGCGTTGCCAATAATTTTTTGTTGGTCGAGCTCAGCAAATGATTTCTTCAGTTCGGTGTCGGCGCCATGAAAGTTCGTACCGTTGTCTGAAATAATTGTTCGAGGCCAGCCTCGACGAGAAGCCATTCTTCGTAATACCATAATCATTGAGTCAGCTGTTAAAGATGAAACAAGTTCGATGTGAACAGCTCGTACAGTAAGACATGTAAAAAGCACGCCATATCGTTTCTGCCTCTGTCTTCCTATCGTTACTTCCATTGGCCCGAATAAATCTACGCCACAGATAGTAAACGGTCTCTGGTGATGTGTTAAACGAGCTTCAGGTAGATCTCCGAGTCGAGGGGGCCTAGGGTTCGTTTTACGAATGCGACAAACCATACATTTTGAAGCGACAGTCCGGACAGTGGGTCTCAATTTTAAAAGCCAATATTTTTGGCGTAACTCATTCACAATTGTTTCATTACAGGAGTGAGCTGCCATAACGTGGTAATGCTTCACAATCAGCCTCGCCGTATGGTGACATCCATCCAATATGATAGGGCTCTTAACATCCATGCTGACATCCCTCGCCGCTCCGATCCGACCACCAACACGAAGCAAATTATTATTATCTATATATGGAGTCAAAGTAAGTAAGCGGCTGCTGCGTTCAATATCTTTGTTTTGCTTGAGCAAAATAATTTCTTGCTGAAAGGTTTGTGACTGTGAATGTCGTAGTAATAACATCTCGGCCTTTTCCATTAAATCATCATTAATACTGATAATCGAATTCTTTTTCAGTTTTTCCACAAACAAAAGTACGGTGGCGGTACACCGTAGTAGTCGCAGCCAGCTTGAGAAACGAACAGGGTCAGGAACAGGTAAGTATTGCGCCGCAATTTCAGTTATATTAATATTGTGTATTATTTCTAAATGCTCGTCATTAATTTTTTCTTTTGTTTCAGATGCATGCGGCCAGCTTTGTTTGTTAAAGTATAAGAATGAAGGTCCCGAAAACCACTCGCAGTCATTCTGTAATATAAAATCGCTATCCTTCGTCGCGAGATCGGCCACGTTTATATTCGTAGGTACATAGTTCCATTGACATATTTTACTCAATTCATCAATTTCGCTTAATCTGTTAGCAATAAACGTTTTATACTTTTTATGTTGATTTTTTATCCAGTGAAGAACTGTAGTAGAATCCGTCCAATAAAATATGTCATTTGGCTGTATTCTATGCTCCTTTAAAATGGTATTTGCTAATCGGCAAGCTAATAATGCACCTTGTAATTCTAGCCTCGGTATTGTAACGGGTTTTGTGGGAGCGATGCGGCTTTTACTAGCAACAAATGAGATGCAAGTATTTCCATCACTGCATTGTTTGCGCCAGTATGCGACGGCCGCGTACGCGGTCGGCGATGCATCGCAAAATATATGAAGTTGCAGTGAAGTCGTGTCGCGAACTCTCGCACCTGAGGCGACGCCATTGGGTTCGTTACATTTGCCGATGCGTTCGTTCGAATTTAAGCCTTGTGCGTACGACTTAAAGTACCATCTCGGTATACGAATACTTTCTATGTTTTGTAATTGTTTCATCCATTGTTTAAATGATTCAAATAAATCATCAATTATTTCTTGATCCCATTGTACTTCACTTTGCCATGTGTTTCTCATTATGATTTTTGCTTTAATAGTAAATGGACCTAGAAATCCAAGTATATCGTAAATTGACATTATAATCTTTAATAATTCTCTTTTAGTGGGTTTTCTTTTGCATTGTAAAATATCACAAGGGATACGTTTTAAAGACAGGTCAAATGCCAACATATCGTCTGACGGATACCATAGTAGCCCAAGTGTACGTTCCGGTTGACATTCAATTTTAAACCTTACTGCATTATCGCTTAAGGTTTCTTCAGGCATGTTTCGTAGTACACTCGTATTATTGCTCATCCAGTTTCGCATTTCAAACCCACCTTCTTTATGGATGAAAGTTATTTGTTCTATTCTATTTCTAGTCAATTCCTCGTCATCCAAGCTATCAATATAGTCATCCATGTACTGAGAGCCTCGAATGGCAGCAACTGCTTCTGGCATTTGATCCTGGAATCGAGATACGTTAAGGTTCTGATTAACATGTTGAGCTATAAAGGGCGAACAGTTAGCGCCGAATATTAAAGAATTCATTACATACCAGTTCAGTTCCCCACTTTCCTTCCATAAGAATCTGAAAGCGTGCTGATCTTCTTCTCTTATTTTTATTCTGAGGAACATGTCCTTAATGTCACCTATAATACCAATGGGTTTTTCGCGAAATCTTAGCATTATTCCGTATATCGATTGTAACAAGTCCGGTCCCTGTAATAAAAAATCGTTCAATGATAAACCTTGGCTCTTGGAAGCAGCATCAAAAACTAATCGTAATTTCTTTTTGTTCGGATTGTCCACCCCAAAATGAGGTAAATACCAGGTTACTGCACTGTATTCATCTGTCTTTAATTGTCGTGCGTAATTGTTGATTAACAAATGCTGCACACGTTCACGGTAACGTTCCGCGTACTCACTGTTGTATAACATTTTTCTTTCTACTGACTTCAATCTATTAATAGCATTTTGATAGGAATCGGGCATCACAAAATTATCAAACTTCCACGGTAACCCTACGGTCCACTGACCGTCTATAAACTTTGATGTATTATCTAAAATGGAAAGGGCACGTAACTCGTCAGGATTCTGACGTGGTTTACTTGATATTTCGATGGAATCTATAGCAAATGAGCGGCGAACTTCCTCATGTAACAAATAGTCGCATTCACAGCGATATTTGTCGGTTTTACTATTATTGTATTGCTTATCATAAATACCTGCGGAGAACGCTGTGGATGCGGGGAGCGGGCATGTCGGAGTCTCGCTGCATTGGATCGTAAACAAGTGTGAAGTTGTCTCAGGTTCGGCCGAAGGCGCGGAGAACGCCGAGCCGCCGTAAGCAGCGCTAACTTCACAGCATGATAAATGTGTAATGAAGCGATCAGCTGATTTATTTTTTATCACTGTTTTAATAACACCGTGCAAACACCAGCCTAACGGGGTTTTAGTTATGAATGGCTCCCCTGATTTCCCCCCAATACAAGTTAAAGGTGTAATTAAATGATAGTTGTCCTGCCCAATTAATATTTTAGGTTGCGCATTACAATAACAAAACTTATAACTATCATATCTATTTGTAAATGTCCCGGATGGTATAGGTTGGATTGGTAGGTTCAGTTCGTTCATTTTTCGCGCTTCTAATGTGAATCGGTCACCGTCACGGTTACTTACATGGCAATTTATGATTTCAGTCTGGCACACAAGTTCCCCAGAGTCCCAAGCACTGCGTGCACGCATTTTACTGCTTTTTCCGTACAGTCCAACCAATTCACAAATATCACTCGCGATTAAAGTGACGGTTGCGCCGTCATCCAGTAGGGCATGGGTGTGAACACTACCACTGGAGCCGAACAAGGTAACCGGCACTACCTTTAGGTACACTTTGGGGGACACTGTTACACTCGTATGGGCCACGGTGACGTCTGCACCGGTGGCATCGCTCGCTCCTTGGTCCGCTTCGTTATCGCCGTCGTCCGCGTCGGAGGGCGGCGCGCTCACGGGGCGCGCGGTCGCGGCGGTGCACAGCACGGCCTGCTCCTTGCGCGGGGTCCAGTGCAGGAGGCGGTGGTGGGGCTGCCCGCAGCCCTCTACGTCACACTCATCAGCTGTACACACTGACGACTCGCTATGACGCGCTCGTAGGCACTTATAGCATAAGTTATTGGTGCGTACAAACCGCCAGCGGTCTCTTCTCATTGCGCGCTTAAATGCACTGCAATTCTCCAGATTATGAGTTTGTTTTTTCTTACAGAATTTACAGTTTTCGTCGCGCTGAACATCACTTTGTAAAAAGACATATTGATTTTTACGTTCCTCAGTTTTCTTGCGATCAGACTGACTGTAAATGTGGCTCACACCTGATTTTGCAGTTTTTATTGCTTCTTCATGCAAAAAATGTGATAGTAATTCTAGTTTTGGTTTGTTATCCTTGTCGTGAGAGTAATCTGCCCACTTTGATATTAATGTGGTTGGTAACTTACATACAATCGTGTTGATCATCTCTGGGCTGTGCAAATAATTATTTTGTTTGAGTGCCACGGTAGCTGCTACATAATTTTTTATTTTTATTGCGAAAGTAACAATATCGTTATGGTAGGCTGATGGTAATGGTTGCAATTTTTTTAATTGTGACATATCTTGTACATGATGTTTTCTGGTCTGCCAAATCTCAGTTCAAGTGTGGCGATGATTAGATCAGGGTTCGTATCGCCTATCAGGAGTGACGAGACGGCGTCTTTAGCATCACCACGTAAACACTTACGTAAACGCCACATATTCTCCGTGTCACTATACTTGCACAGCTTTGTTGACTCATTGTATGCTTCCTTAAACTGGAGCCATTCCATTGGCTCGCCAAAATATACTGGTAAATCTTTGGACGTGGCAAGTCGAGTCAACAGTTCTTTATTTTCGTGTTTTGGGGACGAGGCGCTAATGGCTTCACGAATTGCATCAGCTAGGTTATTTATATCGCTATTCTGCCTTCTAGGGTGTTCGTGAATATTATTTTGCAGAGCACAATGGTCGTCGCGGAGGCTACCGGCGACGCCGCCATTGTCGCCTAATTGCTGGTGACCTTCTTGGAGGTCAGCTTGAGTAAGCTTAATATTTTCTTGATTAGAATTAAATAACCAGCTTTGCACTTTATTGACACTACTCACTAATGATTTTTCAGAGCGTCGGGATTCCAACTCAGCCATTTCCACTTCTAACCTTTTTTCCAGTAATTCCGTTTCTAGGCGGGCTTTGGTCTGAGCTACTTTTAGTTTTGCTTCAGCTTCGGCAGCTTCCAATTGAATGCGAGCTTTTTCTTGGGCAGCTTGAAGCTCGAGTTGCATTCTTCGTACGGTACTAGATGACGTACTTTGGTTTGCACTTTTCACATCTGCACTTGGTGCACCACTTTTCACGCACTCTATGTTATCCATATTTTCCGACTTCGTTTCAAATGTCTCTCCTTTGTTCTGGTTAGCCAACTCCCGTCTCAAAGCACCACGTGTTTGCGGTTTGCGCGGTGTGTGGAAGAACGACATTCCTGCTTACAGGTTTGGTTTTTTAAACACTCAACAGCAATAATCCGGCTCGTTGGACCAATTTGTAGGCGATGTAGGTGCTGCTAGGTTTTTAAAAATAAAAAAGGACAAGACTTTTGGTGGCTTTGCGGATCGCTAGGCGTAAATCGTACTGCCCTGTTAACGGTGCGCAGACGACTGCCGACTACCGACCGCCCGTTTATATTTCTCAAAAATAATGAAGGTACATACATATAGTTGACACACTACAAAGGTAAGTTAATACGTTTAGATACATATACGTTAAGCTAAGTACATACAAATTCAAAAGCAAAACAGGTAAGTATATAATTTTTCTTCATTACATTTTTAGTTTTCTTATTTATTATTTTTTATTTAGTGTTTAATATTTTATTTATTTTTATTTCAGGTTTCCATCATCAACAGGTTTTATTAAACTTTTTTAATAAAAGGATTTGCATTAATTTATAAGCATATTTGGACAAACAAATATGAGTTAATACTTCATGTTAAATTATAAAACTACCAATTAAGGTATATAATTAATTTATTAAAATTATTGCAAATAAATAATACCGTGTTTCTTCTTATAGTATCTTATTATAAGTAATATCAGTTGATGAAAGCAAATTAAAATATATAATATAGAGCGACTGTAACAACAAGATATACAACTCTGAGGGTAGTCATACTTTTTTATAAATATACTAGCTGTGCCCTGCCATGCTTCGCTGTGACTGATGCAAAAATTAGATAGAAACAATCCTTGATACGGATTATATATCATTCTAAAATTTCAGCTCGGTCGGAGTTACCGTGTCACCACCGCCATAAGATGCCGATGCCGCACTCTTGCAAATCAATACTTTGTGCATTCTTGCATTATTTAATGTAATAGTTTTAAGCATCATTTAAATCAGTCTATTGTTAGTTTTTGAATCAATAAGTAATCTGTTACTATTAAATTTATAATTAATAAATATTATTTTTTTATGATAAATCCCGATCGCCCAACGTAACTGGCGCAGTCGGTAGGATCGCGGCACTTTTCTAAAAACAAATCAGTATCTTTGTTTTAAAAGTGTACGGTTATTAAATCGTCTCACCGTGATCCATCTCAAAGAACCTTCGGGCGATCAGCTACACCTGCGGGAACTCCGGCGCATTGGAGATCCTGGACTACAGTAGACCCGGCTGGGAGATGCAGAGGCTGTTTTGGTGAGTACTCTCGTTTGACCAAGACTCCTATGCTCTATTTCCCGTCGTATTAACTATTATATTTTGCTTCTAATATAAAGGAACGTGATTGTGTCTGCCTATAAGCTAAAATCGCGATAGGTATCCATAAACGCACGTAGAGAGTCAAATTTCATTCATTGTTTTCGATAATTCGGTTTATTAAAATGTCATTTGAAGGCTGTGACTCATCCTTTAAAATGATCAAGGAAATGATACCAAAGTACGACGGTAATCCGAAACTCCTAAATTTTTATATCAGAGAGGTAGAAAATTTGATGGCGCATTTGGATGCGGCATCTAGAGCACACCCATTTTTGTTGTGCATAATTAAGAGTAAGCTTAGCGGCACCGCAATCGATGCCGTGGCTTATCAAGAGAACCTCTCTTCATGGGAGGCTATCAAAGGTGCACTAGTTAGGCGTCTAGGTGAACCTAGAAATGAAATACAAGTTATGCAGGAGCTTACTCGAACCCGTAAACTCAGGAACGAGGACGCGGAAACGTATGGTAAGCGACTGAGAGAGACGCTCGACGTATTGTACACGGTAGGGAAGCATAGCGACAAGAGATACTATGAAAATATGGTCATTGAACAATTTGTAAATCACCTCGAATTCCAGCTTTCCATTATAGTAAAAATTGCGAAACCAGAAACGCTGGAATCGGCAATCACTTTGGCTAGACAGGAGGAAACTAGGCTTGCCTATAATAGAATTTCGAATTTTAATAACCCTAGCACATCGCAAGCGAAGGCGAAGGGCGAACCGAAGTATAATATAAGTAATCAATCTATTCCATTCCGCAACTTTATGCCGCAAAATCCCCAAGCTAGTTATAACCCTCAACGGAATTTTGTTACCCAACAAAATAATACCCCAGAGCAGCGACAGCAGTGGCCCCAACCGACACTGCCTTGGAGAAATAAGCCAATCAACCCAAGACCCAACTCCGGGAATTTCAGGGCGAATTCCGGAAACTTCAGAAATTCAGGTAATTTTAGGGGTCAACAGAATATCCCACAGCAGGTGAACCCTCCACAAAAGGTTTCCGACGTCACTATGAGGTCAGTAAACAAGCCTGGAAAGCAGTTCGAAGTTGAGGAGCTCTTTTATTCACCACACGGTAGTAATTTCGATCCGGCACAACATAATCAAGGCGAGTACGAATACGGCCCGCAGTCACCGGAGCAGAATGATGCTGAGCCAGATAACTGCGATCCCGAGGATTGTTTCTACCAGGATTTTCACGAGAACGAGCAGGACAACGATCAAAGTTAGTAAAACTGTATATGCATAGTATAGATCATCTCCCCTATATAGAGTTGCCAGAGTTTAAAGGTAAGTTTTTAATAGATACAGGAGCTACATGTTCGGCTATATCACCCGATGTAATACGCGGTACAGTTTTCGAAAATTGCATTGTTAACGAACCATTCCAAATAACAACCGCCCACGCGGTATCCAGTCACGAACACGTAGTTTACCTCCCGTTGCCCCCCGCGTTTAATAGCGAGATGACCCACAAATTCTTATTATTTGATTTCGATAAAAAATATAGAGGTCTAATCGGAGTAGATCTTCTGAAGAAACTGAATAGTAATATAGATATAAAAAATAAAGTTTTACGCACTATTTCAGCTGATATCCCTATTTGTTTCGATTATCCCGTCAAAATAAGTGTAGAACCACTTTGCGAAAAATTGATAACTATTAAAACTCATTATACTGACGGACATTACAGTCACGACAACTTTACGTGGTCAAACGGTTTAAAATCCCCAGCGGCTATAGTTAACGTAGAAAATGGTCAATTTAGAACATCCGTTATTAATTATAGTAAAGAAAAAAAAATTATATTAAATAAATCACCTATTAAATTAGAGTCATATGTAGAAGTAGTCGATACCAACAGAAATTACCACTTAAACTCGACACAGGTACAGACAGACATAGACACTGAACTTCGTAATAATTTAAAGAAAATAAAAACAGACCATCTTAATGAAGAAGAAAAACGTGAAATTACTAGATTATGTTATCTATATAGAGAATTATTTTATTCTGAAAATATCCCGTTGACTTTTACACATACCGTAAAACACGAACTTAGATTAAAAGATGATACGCCAATTTTTGTTAGAAGTTATAGACAAGCCCCACACCAGCGTAAAGAAATTAGAGATCAAGTAGATAAGCTATTAAAACAAGGAATTATTAGAGAGAGCATATCTCCTTGGTCATGCCCCGTACATATCGTACCGAAAAAACCTGACGCGTCAGGAAAGGTCAAATGGCGATTAGTTATTGATTATCGACGGCTAAACGATCGAATAGTCGAAGATAAATACCCCTTGCCAAACATCCATGACATATTAGATAGACTAGGGCGCGCGCAGTATTTTACCACAATCGATCTCGCTAGTGGCTACCATCAGCTAGAGATGCATCCCAACGATATCGAGAAAACGGCATTCTCTACGGAGAGAGGCCATTACGAATTTTTACGCATGCCATTTGGACTTAAAAACGCACCTAGCACTTTTCAACGACTTATGGATCATATTCTCAGAGGCTTAGATAACGTATATACGTATTTAGATGACGTCATCATAATATCGACGTCACTACAAGAGCACTTAGAAAAGTTAAAACAAGTATTTGAGCGTTTTAAAATCCACAATCTTAAAATACAGTTAGATAAATCTCAATTTTTACAAAAACACGTAACTTTCTTAGGACATGAACTGACTGACCAAGGACTTAAGCCTAATAAGGACAAAATAAAAGCCGTACTTAATTTCCCACTTCCCCAAAATCAAAAAGAAATCAAATCATTTTTAGGACTTGTTGGTTATTATCGCAAGTTTATTAAAGACTTTGCCAAATTAACTAAACCAATGACGTTATGTCTAAAGAAACATGGTAAAGTAATTCATTCGACAGAATTTTTAGACGCGTTTGATAAATGTAAGCAAATTTTAACTAATGCCCCTATCTTACAATACCCGAATTTTGATGAGCCATTTATCTTAACCACAGATGCATCTGATGTTGCCCTTGGTGCGGTTTTATCCCAAGGCAACGTTGGCTCTGACAAACCAGTAGCGTACGCTTCTCGGACGCTATCTGAGACTGAATCTAAATATTCAACAATAGAAAAGGAATTGCTAGCTATTATATGGTCAATTAAATATTTCCGTCCTTATCTATACGGTCGTAAGTTCACTATCTATACTGACCATAGGCCCTTAACGTGGTTAATGTCACTCAAAGATCCCAATTCAAAACTCACACGTTGGCGACTAAAATTAGCAGAGTATGATTATACAGTAGTTTATAAAAAAGGCCGTCAAAATACTAACGCAGATGCCCTATCCAGAGCAAAAATATTTCACCATAGCTTAGATTCATTGGCAGTAAATCTTGACGATAATGAGGATGACGAAATAATAAATAAAATATTCGAAAATGCTCGTAGAGAAGTTGAAACCGCACGCGAAGTTGAGATGGAAGTCGACGTAGAAGCTAATAGACCAGAGGCTCGTAGTATTGATAATAACGATTTATTAGTTGATGAGAATATCCCCGAATCTCAAATAGCTGCAGAATCCGATAGTATAAGTACAGCGACAGTAGATCCAGATCAATTAATATCCACTAATCATACTCAACCCGATAACGAAAATAACGGAATTCCTATCTTAACGGACGCAATCGACAGACAACTCAAACAATTGCATATAAGATCAACACCCGGTTCAGTATACAGAGTAGATGATAGATCAACGAATGCTAAGACAGTAATTAAAGATGTTTTTATCCCAGTAAATAACACAGAACAGGAAATTATAAGATTTTTAAAAGAGCATACTATAGCAGATCGCGTTTTTCATTGTTTCTTTCATTCAGAAGAACTTTACACAGCTTTCTCTAGAGTATATACAACCATATTTAATGATAGAGGCCCTAAACTAGTTAGATGTACTTCACGCGTAACGTTAGTAGAAAATAAATCAGAACAACAAGAATTAATTAAAAAGTACCATGAAGGTAAAACGGTCCACCGTGGCATCCAAGAAACCCATAAGCAACTTCATAGGAATTACTATTGGCCCAACATGCTATTAACTGTCCAAAGATTTATTAACCAATGTGACACATGTCTCAAGGCAAAGTACGAACGTAACCCTTTGAAACCACCACTTGCTCTAACCGATACACCTACTAAACCAATGCAACACTTGTTCATGGATTTATATTCAACAGGTGGAGCAACATTCTTGACCATCATAGACAATTTTTCGAAATACGCTCAAGCAGTCCCACTTAATGCATCTAGTAGTGTTCATGTTACTGAAGCTCTATTACAAGTGTTTTCAGTCCTAGGACTCCCACTAAAAATTACAACTGACTCGGATAGCAAATTCGATAACGAGGTTATACAGGAAATATGCGCTTTACATAACATTAATATTCATTTTACCACACCTTATAATCCAAATTCCAATTCCCCAGTTGAACGTCTACATTCTACCCTGGCAGAAATAGTTAGAATACAGAGAATGACTAACAAAGATGATCCAATTCAATCTATCATGAAATATTCCATCATCGCATATAACAACGCTATCCATTCTACAACAGGGTATACCCCGCATGAGCTTTTGTTTGGTCATACAGCATCTAGAAACCCATTGGAATTATACTATCCCAGGGAATTTTACCAGGACTACGTTATTAAACATCGCTTGAACGCCGAGGCAGTGCAGGAGTGTGTAGCAGCGTACATGTCTAAAAATAAAGAACAAATTATTGCAAAACGTAATCGAGATGCTGACGAGATGACATTCAAGGTAGGTGAAACAGTATTCAAACAGGTTGCAAAAACGGCGCGCAACGATAAAACGAAACCCGTTTTTAAAGGTCCGTATAAGATCATTCACCTACACCCGAACAACGTTGCTGAAATCATAGGTAACCACCCGAACGCCAAGTCGATAAGGGTTCACTATAAACTGTTACGAAGACCACACCTTGTTCCAGGACCCTCATCGCAGGAGCCGTCGTGCTCTACGCCACAGCAACCATTACCATAGATCCAGTAAACAACGAGAACGGAATCCTACTGCTGAAGCAAGGTGAAGTCCTTAAACAAGTCGATTCCCATCGCCTAGCTTGCGTTTACAATATAACCTATATCAATTTATGTTGTGTTAAATTAACAGCATTATATGCAAGCACTAGGAACGCTGAAACAAATACCGCATCAGACGAGCTACATAGGTCTTATAAAGAACAGATAGAACATAACATTAATTTGATAAATAAGAAAATAACGTTTATAACACCACGAATTAGAGTTAGACGCGGCCTTATCAATGGATTAGGTACGGTAGTTAAGGCTATAACTGGAAATCTAGACCATAACGACGCAGTTAGGTTCGAACAGGAAATCGCTAATACATATAATAATATTAATAAAATTCAAAATTCACAAAGAAAAACACTATCGTTAGCGGAAACAACTATTAGTGAATTTAGCAATCAATTTAATAAGATAAACGAAAACCAAAAGCATTTAGCTAGGACACTTCAAAATCTAACACGTAGTTCTAATTTAGTAGTTAATCATTTACATTTCTTAGATATATATATTCAAATAGATTTTAGTCTTCAAATAATTTTGGATAGACTCACCTTATTGGAGGATGCAATGACTTTTTCTCAGTTAGGAGTCATGCACCCTAGTATAATTAGTCCCCAGAATTTAGTATTAGAAATCATAAATTTAAGAAAATTAAATTCATTTACCCCCGTAGCAGAGGTCAGCTTAGGTAACATACATACAATTGAGAGATCTATCGAGGTTAAGGCTTATAGTACGGAACACACTCTTACCTTTATTTTAGATATTCCATCCATAGATCCCAGAATATATGACTTAATCCACCTTTACTCCATTCCCGATAATAATAACATTACCATTATTCCTAAATCCAAATACCTTGTTCTTGGCAACGATGAGTACACATACCTAGAAGAGGACTGCCGGTATATAACTGACGACCTCCAGCTGTGCAAGACGCTGGATACTAGGAAGATTGAAGACTCCAACGACTGTATCATCTCGCTGATCAAGCACGAGACGGCCAACTGTACTCACGCAAGGATGAACTTAAAGAACAGCAAAATCCAGAAGATTCATGAAAATAACTGGCTTCTTATATTACGTGAAGAAGAGATCATAAGGAAACAATGTGGAACGAAAACGGAATATCAAAAATTATCTGGAATTTATCTGACTACCATGACTAACGATTGTCAGATTAGCATACTGAACAGAACGCTACAAACACACTTGAATACGTTCTATATTAACGAAGTTATTCCACTTCCTAAATACCACGAAATATCAGAAGAATCAATCAAATACGAAATACACCTCGAAGATGTATCACTAGACAGCATCCATCAACTCATCAATAAAGCAGAAGACATACAGAGCAGAGATAATATCACCTGGACTTGGACCAATGTCATGGCAACCCCAAGCTGGACCACACTGGCGTTGTATGTTATGCTGTTAACCGCAATTGGCTGGAAAATAATCAAACTAAGAAGACAGAGCAGACAAGGGAAAACAAAGAATACCCAAAGTAGCGAGGACGCTACTGGAAGCTGCAAATTGCGCTTCCATCTTAAGGAGGGAGGAGTTACCGTGTCACCACCGCCATAAGATGCCGATGCCGCACTCTTGCAAATCAATACTTTGTGCATTCTTGCATTATTTAATGTAATAGTTTTAAGCATCATTTAAATCAGTCTATTGTTAGTTTTTGAATCAATAAGTAATCTGTTACTATTAAATTTATAATTAATAAATATTATTTTTTTATGATAAATCCCGATCGCCCAACGTAACTTTAACATTGCAGAACTTTTTGAGTACACAAACCAACATAACATTTATATATATATAGATATATGTAACGGGTCGTTTGTGTGCATTTTTAAAACAAGTGCCATTCAACCGTAGCGGACTCGTTACTAGAAAACTGAGTCAAGTGTTGTCATGGTAACGGAGATAACACCGGAGTAACTACTTGCACTAGACATAATTAGTAGGTACGTTTATTTTGTATGCGTTTGAGGTAAAAGTAGAGATTTTTGTAAAGTTTAATAAATATAATTTTACCAACAACATAGCATGTACGCTTTTTAAACAATGTACTTGGAAGCATAAATCAAAGCTTCCTCTGCCTATAAAACTATTTAAAACAAAATACCTCTCTGTGAAACAATATATTTTTAATTTACTTTATGACATTAAGCTTATAACTGCACGCGAAATATAGTCTTAAGGGGGTTAGGCGATAGTATAACTGCGGAGTTGTGATGTTAATCTACTTGAGGATGTTCTAAAATTAAATAATTTAAATAAAAATAATATTTAAAATACATACACTCCCAAACACCCAGACATAGAAAAAACCGGCCAAGAGCGTGTTAGGACATACGAAGTATAGGGTTCCGTAGCTAGATTGACAAAATTAATTTAAGTATACATATACGGTAACATTTTTATCAATATTAAGATGGCAACGAAAGGGTTAAAAGTCGTATTCGGTGGATTTCAAGCGTCTCTGAGATTATCCGCGGACGGACGGATATGGCGAAACTATAAGTTTACTACCGAACCCTAAAAACGTATAAGTTCATGCATAAAAAACCTAAAGTTACAGTTTCCATAGTCTTATGTATAAGTGTTACCCTAACATCAAATCCCAAGTGTCCCCCTGAATGTTAAGACTACGTTCACAAATTGTGATGAATCCCCAGGAAAATACAAACACACCGACACAGATAGCCTTAACAAAGACATACAACAGATCTTCAGACGTCCAATAATGAAAACCATTCCTTATCTACAATAATTATATTAGGGCAAAACAAAACAATGGGATTGTACCCGCTTTGTGGTGAGTATCTTACGTTAGAGTACTTAGGTGTGCTGCACACTTGAAATGATAAGCTATTGTAGTCTATTTACAGTTCAATTTACAAAAAAACATTGTAATAGGAACGAATATATTTGGTGAAATGGACTACGATAAATTTCTTAGAAATCAATATTAAATTTATTTTCCCGATGTAAGAAATTTTACGTCAATAATTTTTTTTGCTTTATTTAGGTTAGTTATTAATAATATGTTTAAACAAGAATAAAGTAAGTTAAGTAAAAATAATTAAGAAAGAATATTGATTATGCAATCTTATGACATAAAAAAATAAAATAAAAAAGTGTATAAAAAATGGTTATAAAGCGAAATTTTAAAACCTGTTTTCATCATAAAACTATTACAAAACCTCTTTACTTATATGAAAGTCTAACATGTCACATTTTGACACAATTGAAACCTATCTATAAAAGTAGCTAAACAGTCTCACATAGCTTAGCTACTGCAGTGGATTGGAGCCCTCGAAAATTTTAGTGAAACAATAGGGTGTAGATTGTCGATAGGACACTGTGTTATCGTATATCTTTAATATTGCACGCTAGTTATCGAACTGTACTGTTCGTATACGTTTGTCGTGAAGGTGGAGATAGTGTGGGGTAATGTTGCTTATTTATGATCCACTTTCAATAGTACGAGTAGCTTCTAAGTGGTTTGAGACATACCTACTTGCGTAACTAGTAACGTAAGTAAGTCTTCTTCTTCTTCCTGCCCTTATCCCGCCTAAGCAGGGTCGGCACAACATGTGTTTTTCTTCCATTCCTATCTGTCAGCCGTCATTTCATTCATCACTCCCTTCTTACACATATCAGCTTTCACACAATCCATCCATACTTTCTTCGGTCTTCCTCTACATTTGCGACCATCGCTGCACATTCATAACTTTCCTCGTAACATGATTTTCATCCCTCCCTAGTAACGTAAGTAAGTCTCAAAGTAAAAAGTAACTTCATTTTGTATATTTTTAAGGTTTTTGATAAAATTACTGATGTTATGTGTTAAGTTTTTTTTATTGTGTGTTGCTATTTAAGGTAAATAAAGGAAGAAAATAGAGATTTAAAGATATACTAGCTAACCCATGTCGCGTTACCTTTTTTTGAGACATATTTCATTAATGCTCCGCCACTTTTATTCTTAACTTGATATTATATAGCCTATAGCTTTTCACGATAAATAACACTGAAATAATTTTTCAAATCGGACTAGTTCCTGAGATCCCAAGCACATTCAACTAAACAAACCAACAAACTTCTCAGCTTCATAATATTATAGTATAGATAAGAAGCTGTTGATTAAATGATATAAGAATATAGATTTGGTGTCTATTCACACCACTAGATAGTTAAAAAAGCATTTTAATGAATACAATAAATCAGGTTTTCTACTAAGCAGGAGCACTCAAATCAAAATATAATCACTTTCACATCATTTCAAAAGGAATGCCAAGTTTATATCATCGTAGCAACTATAGTTTTCCTGTTTAAGCCACTGTCGAGTTTCTGAACAAAGACTGACACTTCAAACGTTTCGAGTCGTCTGTTTTTGATGTACACAACACACAGTATAACACACAGTATAACACATAGTGTGTTGTTACAAGCGTGTTGTGATTGGTTAATTGAGTTTCATTTAGTGAATGTATATTGAGTATGTGAAATTAATTATGTGTGATGCATAATTATGTCTATTATAATACAAAGGTTTGCATTCAAATCTAATAACTGCATAATTATTGTCATTAAATACGTTTTAATAGTCATGAGATACCGCTGATTTTAATATACTTGGGATATTTTTACTAAGCTAGATAGCCGATTATTTAATATACATGCTACTAATGTATAAATGCGAAATTTTGTGAGTATGAATGTGATGTTTGTTATTCTTTTACGCAAAACCTACTGAACGGATTTGGATTATTTAAAGTTTTTTTTTTATATCATGGTACCAAAGAGCAACATACATACTAAATCCTGCGATATTTTCTCAGCAAAAAAATCTACAGAATACATAGAAAGCTCTAATTTCCTCTCAAGTGTAAGGTTCAAAAATTCGAATCTGAAGCCAATAAGTTATCATCCCCTTAAAAATATGTCAGAAATAAACACTCTCCTTAAGATTATATTACCATACATCTGAGTATGAAGTACCAACATAATGAATTCATCGGAAAAGCTGAAGCTTTCAAAAATGTTAAAACAAAACAAACTTGGAGAACCAACCCAGTGTTTTCCCCCTACATGAGTTGAACGAACTTTTTATGTAACTGACAAAATGTTCCGGAAAAATTAAAAAGATTTACTCTTCATTGTACATTCTAAGGAAGATTTTACAGCGTTCATAATAATATGATTAGCTTTGTCTTTATTCGTAGGTATTTATACTAATCAATTAACTTATTATAAATTATGCCACTCCCTTGTTCCAAATATATAAATATTAAGGCCATAAGTAAGATTGTATTTCTTGAATTTAGCATCATGATCATGGTTGATATACTAATATTATAAATGCGAAAGTAATTCTGTCTATCTGTTTCGCTTTCACGCTAAAACTACAAAACCGATTTAAATGATTTTTGGTACACAGATAGTCTAGAGCCTGAGAAAGGACATAGGCTACTTTTTCTTCCCGGGAAAATGGAAGATCTCTCGGGTGAAACCGCGGGGAGCCACGAGTAATTTATACTTTAATATATTAATCATATATCTCTATCATTTCAGATCATTTATTAAGCACTCAACTATAAACACGGCAGGATGTTGAAACTCAGTCGCCTGCCTGACACCAATTCTCTTGAATGTTGACGTAGCGACTGTCTCTCACTCTCTTAAGGCACTCTACAAATAAATTAGATTGATTGTACTCACAACCACTATAGTAAAACAAATGAACATCAACAAAAATATACCCAACAGTACATTGTACCTCCCCAAACCTGAACGATAGGAAATCAAAGAAATTGTTCGAAAACAGAAATAACAATATCGTATACAATAAGTGAACATTTCAACCGATAACTGACGGCCCTTTGTGCCGTTCTTATGGCACAATTACTAGAGAACACGCCTAAGTACGACAAGGAATTGTGTAGGTTTCTTATTATCTATTATTTGATATAAACATCTATTTTGTCGGCTCAGTCAGTTCTTTCACGTTTGAATTTTTTTGTATCCACAATTTTCTGAATAGAATTTCGTACAATGAATATCAACACGCCAGCTTTTTTATCCTTTTCCATTTTGATACTAAAAAGGTGAGCGATGATACTAAATATTGTCCTAGATTTTTCATTTATTTAAAATGACAGTAACTCTTTACTGTATGATGTTTACTTTAATAAGTTTTTAATTAACCTTAAATATATTATATCCTCTTTATATATTAGTGTAGATGCCCTATATTATAGGTATCTGAAACTAATTAAAAGATACTAATTTAAATAAAAAATAGTGACTTTATTGTGTACTTATGTATGCTTTTACTAAAAACAATCTAAATTAAGCTACCTATATTTTGGACTTAAGGCCATAAGATATCCCTCATACAAGTTTATGCACCTACGGAATCGGCAAGCGATAATGACATTGAAGAATTCTACACTACAATCGAGAAAGCCCTGGATACAGCACACAAAACCACAATACTAATGGGAGACTTTAACGCCAAGGTTGGAACTCCCAAAGCGGATGAATTCTTAGTTACTAAAAAGCACGGATATGGGAAAAGAAATGAAAGAGGACAGAGACTTATAGATTTTGCGCTACAACATAAGTTAACGATAATAAACACCTGCTTTGGAAAAAAACCAAGTCGAAGATGGACCTGGCGATCACCGAACGGTCTATACAAAAATGAAATTGATTTTATTTTGTCAAACCAACCAGAAATATTCCAAAACATAGAAACGTTGAACCTGAACTACAATTCGGACCATAGAATAATCAGAGCTACAATCACACTAACCAAACGAAAAATATCAAGAGCTAAATTTACAAATTGCCAAATCAGTCAACTTAAAAGCGAAAACGAAATAAACATGTACAATGAAAGCCTAATATCACAATTATCTACAGCTCCAAGTCTCTGCGAAAACACTTCCGTACAATGTTGCTACGACAGAATTGAAAAAGCCATAATTTTTAGTTTAAAACAAGCACGCTTAAAGAGAGAAGAAAATAAACAACATAAAATACTATCGGCAACTACAGTAAAGCTATTGAAGAGGAGAAAGGAATTGCAGAGAACAAAAAACAAATCACGAAGCGAGAAAAACGAACTGACTGCACTATATAAAGTAGTCAACAAACATATAAAAGCAGATTACGCAAAATATAGACAAGACACAATAAAAGAACACCTACAAAACACTGGAAGTACAAAGAAGGCGTATAAAAAACTTAGAACTAATAGAACATGGATAGAAGGACTAAGAAAGAAAGATACAGAACTGTACACTAGAGGCGATATTATTGCTGCCGCAACAGAATTCTACAGAAATCTGTACAGCAACAGAGACACAACAACCATAAATCTCGACACAGAAATAGATGACACACAAAAAAGAAACATTAAATCAATAGACGCAACAGAAATAATAGAAAAAATAAAGAAACTGAAGCTAGACAAAAGCCCTGGTTCAGATAACATTACGAACGAAGCACTGAAAAAGGGACACATAACTTTAGCAGTGCCATTAGCTGAACTATTTAACATGATTCTGGAAAATTCCGAAACACCGTCCCAATGGTCCGAATCCAACATCATATTAATATACAAAAAAGGCGACCCGAAAGACATAGGGAACTACCGACCTATTAGCTTACTCCCAAGCCTATATAAACTATTCTCTGCAATTATAACTACAAGGATCAGTGATACATTAGAAAAAAAACAACCGGTGGAACAAGCAGGCTTCAGAAAGGGTTTTTCAACGGTTGACCACATTCACACACTTGAACTGATAATTGAAAAGTATCAAGAAAACCAAAGAACACTTTATATATCATTCATCGACTACCAGAAAGCTTTCGATACGGTAAGACATTCAAGTATCTGGGAAAGTCTGAAGGAACAAGGAGCAGAGGAATTATATATAAACGTCATCAAATCCATATATAAAAATAATAAGGGTAAAATCAAGCTTGAAACTATAGGCCCTAGCTTCCCAATAGAAAGGGGAGTTAGACAAGGAGATCCGCTGTCTCCAATAATATTTATAGCAGTCCTCGAGGCGATCATAAGCAAGCTGGACTGGACTAAAAAAGGACTATACATAAAAGACACCTACCTAAGCCACCTCAGATTCGCTGATGACCTGGTACTGTTATCAGAGTCATCATCTCAACTACAGCATATGGTAGAAAGCCTTCACCTAGCTAGTGTAAAAGTGGGACTTGAAATGAATATTATGAAGACAAAGACAATGACAAATAGCTTGAAAATACCAATAATAGTCAATAGCAAACCGTTAGAATACGTCGAAAAATATGTTTATTTGGGAAAAATTATTAGTTTTGACAAAAAAAATAAGAATATAGAAATAGAAAACAGAATCAAATTAACATGGAACAAGTACTGGAGTCTCAAGGACATCTTTAAAAGTAATATACCACAAACTATAAAAACTAAAGTCATGAACTCAAGCCTCTTGCCATGTTTGACATACGGTTGCCAAACTTGGAAATTTACTGCGGAAATAAGAAAAAAGATTAGCGTCTGTCAGAGAGGACTCGAACGAAGTATGTTAAAGATAAGGAAGTTGGATAAAATACGACACACTAAAATAAGAAAAATAACTAAAGCAACAAACGCTCTGATTTACGCACAAAAATTGAAATGGAAGTGGGCAGGTCATGTTGCGCGGTTAACAGATCTCAGATGGACCAAAAAAGTAACCTTCTGGAACGGCCCAATAGGCAAAAGAATAAGAGGAAGACCTACTACAAGATGGGAGGACGATATAAAAACAATAGCTGGTCCAGACTGGAGAAAAGTAGCAGAAGACAGAGTCAAATGGGCATCACTGGAGGAGGCCTTCACCCATTCTGGGGTTCCCGTAAATTTAGATTAGATTAGAAACTTATGTTATATAAAAAAAAAAAAAAAAAAAATATATATATATATATAAATGTTAAAAAAAAAATAACTCATAGATATAGATAGAATAAGAAATGTAATTTTTACAGGAAATAAAAGGCTTTTTTATTTTTTTTTATTTTTTTTTTATTTTTTTTTTATTTTGGACTTAAAAAAACATCAGATCTATAATTCTATGACAAATCAAGATCTATGTATCACTATTCAATATTCATGTTTACTACTATTCACATTAATTATACCAGCGGCTCAGAGATTGGCGGTTAAGTTTTATTAGCACTATTTATAGCCTATAACATTCCTATTTTAATTCTTTCTTTGGGTGAAAATTCGACAGGTATTTTTTTTGCCGATTAATTCAAGAAACATAAAGTTAGCTTAGCCAAAATTTATCAAATACTAGTTTCTGCCCCGCGGTTTTACCAGCTTAATATATGTATGATAATGCGGGTTCCGAATGGAGAAATAATTATTCCGATTTTCGAAGCAAACAACCTCTAATCTAATCTTTCTACTTTATAATATTAAGATTTAAAATCCTGCCGAAACGCAATCTCGCAACACTCCCTTGCAAAACAAAAGCTGGCTGCTTACTTAGGCCGGCGACACACGGTATGATTAATTGTCGGACTTGCAATGTTTACCTTGGAATCGGTGGGTTCGCGAATAAGTCGCATCAATCATGTTTCAAGTGTACCTTGGAAATTTAGGTTTGTTTTACCTCGCGAGATATTTTGTATATATTAATATGTATTTGTATATATATATACAGCTGTGGCGGTTGCGTAATCATTATGTCGGTAGCATGGTCTGAACGCGGCTTAATTTTACATAAAAAGATTGAGATGTTTTTTGTTGCCTTCGTTGATTTAAGCACCTTTATAGTTTGCTTTAATACGAAATAGCTAATTTAGAAATGGGAAATTGTTTTTAAGAGTTCGCAAATGTTTATTTTTTTTATTACTACCAAACTAGAGGTTAACCTATACCTATATAAGTGACAAATATAGCATTAAATATGTAAAATTACTAACATAAAAGTAGGTAACTTTAAAATATTTTCCAACTGAATACATTCAGGAAATAGATACACTTATTAGGTATATTTATCAATGTACCAGTACTTTTTTATATGATACTGAAAGAGTAATTAACTTTAAATAAAAAATGTATGGCTACTCAACACACTATATAATAAATCTTTAAAGACTTCTCAACATTCTATTTAAAAGAAAATATCAAAATCACTATGAAAAAATCACCCTATAAAAAAATACGCTCCGAATTGACTAACACTATATTTTAAAGTACGCCAACAACAATAAAACTCATCAAAATCTACTAGAAAACTGTGTACTTTCATATTAACCATAAAACCATTTCCTTCACTCATAAAAGCTACATTCAAAGTTTTTCACAAAGAAAATCACTAGATATTCCTAAAACCTAGTGCTTAGTCCTTAACTTAACCGTTTACTTATCTGAAGTTAATCGGCATTCTGTTCATAAGTGTGCTTAGAGGTTATAGCTTATATTCACTTAGGATTTGGGCGTAAGAATGGAAAATTAAGTCACTGCGGTAGACGGCCTCTTTGTATACAAATAGTCTGTTTTATCAAAGCCCGGTTGTGTGGACGAAAATATATATTATTGCTTAAAGTACTGATGAAAATGTATATAACTTTTATTTATATAGCACTAGTTACCGTCACGTGGTTTTACCCGCGTTCTCAGAGTTATATTTTGCGAGATAGAATCCGTTACATTAAAATTGGTATAAATTATTTAAAATATTTCATTTTATTTGCCAAAAAGTATATAATAATAAATAAGCTATAAAGTTCCCTACATGTTTTGCAAAAAAAATACCTTCAATCAATAAATAAAGTTACATTTATAAATTAGTAAAAATTAAACGTCATTCATACAACTCTTATATTCTAATTAAATAAGTCATAAGATTTATTTATAGTACCTAATAAGATTCATTTAAAAATAATACCCTCAAAAGAACACGTTATTTCTATTACGAAATAATTTCGACGTACATTCGTATAATCGTATCAATAAGTAAGGTATTTTGCAATAATGATTTTCCTTCAAAACCAATTTTATTAACTGAATTGCGTAAAAGAGATTTTATACTCTATAATCCCCCGAGGGATTGTGCGGGATTCAATTGAATGCCGCGTATAATTTGAGCTCTATATGTATGTGCCATAAGAGTCAATGGGACACGTTTTATCCTAAGCTTAACCCTTAGTACTTATACTTTTTTAATGATATTTTCAATCAAAAATAACATAAAGTAATACATTTAAAGCGAAGAATTTCCGCTTCAATATGTAGGTATATTTAACACATTAATATTCATCTAAAATTCTCGTTCAAATTACATCACTATTATTATAGCATTGAATATTTCGTCCGTTTAAAACATAAAGTAAACACCGGTTCAATTTAAATGTACCAAAATTTTTATTAATAAAACAAGAAAAACTTACCGAAATGGAAATCACTGAATCACTGTCACCTCACTGATCACACAAACCGTTTCACTGATATTGTCACCAAATCTTAAAATACGTGTTCATCGGACGCGTAACCGTAGTCAATACGCGCGTACTACGTACCGGGCGTACCGAACCGCGCGGTATTACTGAGCTCGTAGCACCGCTACGGAGCTACGAGGCTACGGCGCGCGCATCGGTCTACGAAAACGCTAATTCAAACACATTTATCAAGCTAATTCTGCAAATTGGACTAAATAATGACGTTACCCAGCCAGTGTTCCTTCCCCCAGTAACTGTTTGTCGAGCCACTCAATGGCGTTCATAATAACGTCTTCGGTGTTAATAAATTAGTTTAAAGTTGATTCGGGACGGCGTTGTTTTGCGACCGGGTGATTTATAGTGCGACCATGGCGTCGGCGTCGGCGTCGGCGAGTTATTCAATTTGTGAAGCCTCAAGCTGCCTGCCTAGTACAAGTAGCCGGTTGAGATATGCCTTGCGATTAACAGCGATCTAGCAGATATATGTAAAGCTGTTTCAGCTCATATACATCTCCACCAAGGATGAGCCTCCCCTAACAATGATGGGGTATAGGCCATAGTTCAGACGCGGGCATGGTGCGGATTGCGGAGTTCACATGCTTAATTGTGACGTCACGGGCATGCAGGTTTCCTCACGATGTGTTGAAAATATTAATACAATTAATAAGTTAGATCTCTTAATTGAAAGTATTTCGGTTATTTGAGAAAAAATGTTGGAAAGAGAAATAAATACGTATTCATCAAATATCTTATTTACTTTATACTATAACTAGCTTCTGCCCGCGACTTCGTCTGCGTGGAATAGTTACTTTGGGCTAACGCTAACTGTCAACCTGTGACTTTGTTTACGTAGAAGGATGGTCTCGCAGAGCTAACTGATAACTGCACGCCGCGCTGGCCCAGCGCTTCAAGGCGCGAGCAGTGCTTGATCATTATTTTGCGGCGATGTAATTTTAAATTTGCGATATCTCCTAAGATATTCATTGAAATCGAATGATGTAAATGGCAATTTTGTTTTAAATTAAGTACTTGCGATGAATAATGTATTTATTTAGATAAGGATTATTATCATCTTTATAAAAACACCATCACAAATAATGCTTAATTTTCGAACAAATTTGGTTGGTATAAAAATGGTCACAGTGAGCCAACCTTAACAGATAGACATATGCTATCGCAGATTTTTTTTTAGAACTTTTGAAGAGGAACAATTCTGTCAAACATTATTTTAGCGTAACTTTAACCGTTTACGCAGCGTACGCAGCGGAAGCTCTCAACGGGAAAATAAATCTCCCGATTTTGAAACATTCTTCATTGGTGCTCCGCTCCTATTGGTCATAGCGTGATGATATATAGCCTATAGCCTTCCTCGATAAATGGACTATCTAATGGAGAAATCATTTTTCAAATCGGACCAGTAGTTCCTGAGATTAGCGCGTTCAAGCAAACAAACAAACAAACAAACAAACTCTACTCCTTTATAATATTAGTATAGATGATCTGATATTATCCTAAATTACTGATCGATCCACTTATCATTACTAAGGTTTCCGCCGTCTCCAAGTTCATGGCCTTACATTATCTATACCAAAATTATATAGCTAAAAAGTTTGTTTGTTTCAAGTCACAAATCTCAGGAACAAAAGGTTCCAATGAACAAAAATAGCTATTTATCGACGGATAGCCTATTAATCGAGGAAGGCTATAATTTATATAACACTAGCGACCCGCACCGGATTCCAACGGATGGAATGCTTATACATCACATGAGAAACCTCCAAAATTGACAGTATTTCTCTAACATATTATGCATGTATTGTGTATAAAAACTATCCTCTTAAACACTATATCTATATAAAAAAGCGAACAAAATCCGTTGCGTAGTTTTAAAGATTTAAGCATACATAGGGATATAGGAAAGCGACATTGTTTTATACTATGTAGTGATGATAACGCTACGACCAATAGGATCGGAGTATTAATGAAAATGTTGAGCGGCAAAACCGTGGGTGGTAGCTAGTATATAATAAGGCTTATGAACGGTTGTTTACCGTTTCACCGATGTTAATTATGTTGTTATCGAAAACATTGCTTTAAATAAAAGTATTTTTTTCATTACAACAAAGGTAGGAAAAAGGCATCCGGTCGTAAGCGTTTAGTGGCCTATAGATAGATATAGACTCGCCACGTGGGTGGGTCGCCGCGGTGAACTTAATGATTAATTGATTTCTTTTCTAATATTTGACCAGCCGGTTGGGTGACTTTCAAGCTACCGGTCGTCGCTCCACTTCCCACCCACATTTGGAAGTTATTTAGTGTCTAAAATTGCATTTATATAGTGCTTGCTGTTCATTTGGAATATGATTGTGTGTAAAAAATATTTCAGGCTATTTATTGTTATCTCATACGTTAGGCGCACAGGCTTTCCTAACGTAATGTAAATACTGATTGAATCATTTAAACTTACACTACCGAAATCGAAAAGCATCGTGATAACTGAGTCTTTACGACTATTATTATGTGTCCTGACTTGGTATACAGTTTTGGCCTCCTTCTCAATATTAATGATGATTAAGATACGATATTTGATTTAATATCTACAAGGAATGTATTCGCTTAAGAAAGGAACGCTAATAGAGTAATAAGAAAATATTTTTAAAGGCATAAAAATGTTTATCACTTTCTTTTCCGTTGAGGAAAACATTTATGAGGAAAATATACGTGATCTGTATATGTGAGTGTCATAAACAACTCAGGGGCCGTGTGTTCACTGTGACAATAGCAGACTGTTATACTTTTTACGGTTTTACTGATCTATTTGATCGTGTTGGTTAAAAAACGTTGGATTTTTATTGGAGTGGAATTTTTCGGTTCTTTTGCTTTCTATTCTGTGGTAGATTAAGAATTATTTATGTAGTGTAATCGTATTGTAATCTATGTGAAGTTTCAGAATAAGTGTAATGATTTCTTTGGTCAATGATTTTGCTACAGATTGAAATCCCATTTAATTTATGGTATATAATTCATAATTAAATTTTGTGATCATTTCCTTAAAAAGAAAAAAAGAAACAAAAACTGCTCTACATTATATAAAGTCTATGTCATACATTCACGCACCAGTACATAAAACAAAAAATAAACACGAGGAGGTCATGCAAACAACACTATTGCAAATCTCAGTGCAAATTCTAAACCGCAAAATGCAAATACAATAAATTAAAATAGAAGATTTCACAAACGTGTCGCCGTAATAAGGCTGGGATCAAACAACGCGACAGTTTTAATTGCGGCCCAGTTTACACGAGAGCCCCGTTTCATATTATAATATAAATTTAAATTTCAACTGGTCGGCTACTAATTAAATAAAATCCAACCCAGACTTGGGTCAACTTGTTAATATATTATGTCAGGAGTGTACAAATTAGTCATTTACAAAGTGTTTGTTGAATTAACGGTGTGCCTTTTTGGATATTGAGATTTTAAATCGCTGTGGCGTTACGATCCTAACTAATACTATAAATGCGAAAGTAACTCTGTCTCACCTTCACGCCAAAACTACTGAACCGATTGAAATTAAATTTGGTACACATATAGTCTAGTCTAGAGCCTGAGAACATAGGCTAGGAAAGGACATATGCTACTTTTTATCCCGGTAAAAAGGAAGATCTCCCGGGTATGCAGTTGTAACCGCGGGGAGACACTAGTAGTATTATAAATATCCAGGGACATTGTTCACACACGATCAATCTGATTCCAAACTAAGCAGAGCTATCTTGGTAACCAAGATAACTGACATACTACACATAAACTTTTAAATATATACTTATAGAAATATTTACATCTAGTAAGTACCAACTATCCTAGATCCTATCCTACATCCATCCTAGTATATTCATACAAATGTTAGGTGGGATTCGAACCCACGATTAACGGGTTAAAAGACAGGGTCACTAACCCAAAATTAATTTCTCCTATTATTTTTTTAAGGTTAAATACTGTCTCAAAAAGTGTATACTTACACCTTTTTATTTTATTTTTGTTTTTAGAATGAACCCGTTTGTAATGATGTTTGTGATTCATCCCTAAGTGATGATGGTACTGAAGTTATGGTGATGAATAAGCCCAGGAAATAGCGCCATCGTCATCAAAACGCCGGAACCAATTCCCTTTAGGCCGATAATAAAAGTATACCCATTTGACGACCCGTAAAATATCGCGGAACTTGGTAGTCAAAGTTAAACCATCGCCCGTGAACGGTTCAATTATAATACTTACCTCGATAAATTTGTTTATTTGTATTTTTAAATAATAGTTTTTCATTATTAAAGTACACACAAACTTTCATATTTATTAAAATTTACATAAATAGATTTAAAATTTTGCAACGAACAATTTTTAATAGTATAATTACCAATAAACAATGTTAAACTTTAAACTATAAGTATTTAGACTTTGTGGCACCGTCATATTGAAATAGAAATAAAATATTAAAATGAGATAAACAATTTCTTATTACTTAAATCAAAGCCTAAAATTACACACATTAATAATTATAATAAATCTTTATTGGAACAAAAATGTGTTTACAAATATTATGCAAGCCCTGAATCCCAAACTAGCACTAGCTGTATATTGGGAATCAGTTCCTTCCCAGTAAATAGTGATGTAAAATTGACGCAACATATTTACAATACATGGATAATATTATTATATAGCATTGTCTTTAATAATTTCAGAATTCTATATATATTTCATTTTTAAACTCTGATTTAACTTTGAACTTACTTTGTAACAACCTTACTTTCTGCAATAGTTGAATCAGGTCCAATATCGAATAATCCCATTCAATCATTAATTTATCATTATTTTATTCAAATTTTTCAATTCTCGTTACCTTTTAATAACACAAAATTTGCCTATTTCATCTGAAAAGTCGTTCAACAGTTTTAAAAGTTAGTGCTTTATGATTTGATTGAATTAAATTCTGATTTAAATTTATCGGTCTTTTTTAGAATTCTCTGTGCACAATTCAAGTTTTCTAAATAAAGTTTAAAGTGGTAATATAAGTACCTATTGTTTATATCCACTTCTTAAAATTTATTTAGAGTAACTCTAGCTATGGTATTACTATGTGAAATATACTACCAATTTATATAATATATTAATAACATTAGGTTAGTTTTCGATTCCTTTGAAGATTTCCTTCGTTTGGAGTGTAATTATAACTAGAGGTACTTACTTTAAGCCCTGACAGCATCTAGTTGAAATGAAATGAACATTTCAGTTATATAGGCCTTTACAAACACTTAAGAATAGTCAATATTTAACGACCAATATAATTTTAAACTAAGCAGTTATTTTACTGTGGCAACCAGAAAGTTTGAATTACAAATTAAATACATATAAATATTTACATCCAAAATCAAAATATTTTTTATTCAAATAGGCCCTTACAATTACTTATGAACAAACACTGTTATGCTCGATTCTAAAAGTTAATTTTACTGACCAGATTTTTTGTCCTGGATGGAATTCTAAACCACCACCAGTAGCTTGAAAGTTAGGACTACAAAAACTACCAGCCAATAATTTTCGTTAAATATGTATTTTTTATTAAGAATTTGATTTTGTAAGAGTAACAAAAACCCGCTTAAATATAATGACGTCTTCTAAAACCCTTAAACCCATAAAGTTCCGCCGTAACAACATCCGCCTTCCGGAAACTACATCTTAACATGGAAATAGTTACCATAATTACCTATTTCATAATTTCAAGGATCTATTTAAGTTACTCAGTATAATGGTAATCACACGCCGCAGCTGTATTGTTCAAAAGTAATTATTATTAACTAAAACTTAGCTATTGATTTTATGATATATACGTATATATAAACTTGGCGCATCAAATCTGTAAAATGGAGTAACCAACCCAACTAAAAGAAATAAATAAACAAAACGATAATTACCTATAGAAAAACGCGAATAAAGAAAAAACTCTTCAACTTTATAATATAAGTATAGATAGGCAAATACATGCATAAAAAATACGTTTAGAGTAAGTACTTTAAAGCAAATCCCTACTAATTATAAATGCGAAAGTAACTCTGTCTTTCTCTTACGCTTTCACGCCGAAACCACAGATTTTGTTGGAATTCGATAGAGAGATAGACTAGGGCTTAGGAAAGGATATAGGCTACCTTTTATCCCAGGACAGTTGAAAATCCCCCGAGAACATATAAAGTATATTAAATTAGCTAAAACACATCAGGTATATGAGGCAATTACATACTTATTTACTTACCTACCTACAGAGCAAGAGTTTGTAAGCATTTACTCAACAAATTAAACCTACTATACCTACCATCGTCAGAGTCTGATATATCATGAAACAATTTATTAATAGAGTCTAATAAATCATAATGACAAAAGTCTTTATGAAGGCCTATTCGAATGCATCAATAACAAAATTAAATATATATATAATTAATATCAAATATGTTGTAAAAAACGTTGACTATTTCGTAGCTACTAAAACCACTGTACATATCCTTGTCCAAGCCCAGGTACAGTAAACCAAGGCTTAAAACTAAACCAGTAAGGTACATTACACGTAAGCGAATATAATCCTCAATAGAATGGCTGGGTTATGTTATGTTTCGTATAGTTTAGCACTTCCTTCACTCGGGCCGGTGCCGGTAGTGAGGTGAGCGCAGAGGCCGTCTCCTGTCTCCACTGCCGGCCGCACATTTGGGAAACCTCACTAGGATTATTGCTCTGAACTAAATTTTTATTACGAAATGATTTTATGAGTGGATTTGAGGTTGTGTTTATTAAGAAACTATATAATAAATATCCTGGGCCATTTTTCACACACAGCCAATCGGATTCGAAAGTAAGCTTCAAAGTGAGCGTGTTATGGTAACCAGGTAGCTTACTTATACTACGTTTTAAATACATACTTATATAGATAATTACAGACAAAGCACAGCAATGAAGAAGTTAGTTTTGAAAAGAATACGCAGCATTGAATTATTTGAAAGCAACTAGAAGCATTTCAAAAGTGAAAAATATATGTGAAGTGACAAATATAAGAGAGACTAAATAACTACTTATCTTAAAATATTTTTTTTTATGTGCATACTATCATCGACCACATCGTCTCTATTGCGGTGATATTTCTTAACGCATAATACATTATTTACGAGAATATGTTGTTATCTATACTCATAAATACGTTCAAAATAGTATTATTCATATGTGGGTCATGTTTGATGTATAGATCTGTTTCCAAATCCATCATTAAATCACACAAAGTCTACTTCACCAACGCAAGCGCAAAGGTTTAAACTCTACCTGGCATGGAACTAAATAGAACACAATAATTTGCCTCTCAACAACCCCAAAATACTTCAGTAACAAAAAAACCCTAACCGATAGCGGAGCACTGCCGGCGCTGTCGTATAGCACTTCGTATATATGCCATCCGGTCTTGGCCGCTTTATCTTTCTGTTTTAGCACCTGCCGCCGGATGGGACCCAAGACCAGCGACGCTTCTACTACTAGGGGAACTAACTATCTAGTTACTGTTTATTTTTCGTGTGTTTATTCCAAACGGTTTCAGATAAGCCCAAGTTTATTTTTATTTCGTTTCACTTACAAAGGAGGTATTTCGAAACGGTCACTATATAACCACTTAAAAGCTTTAATGATACGCTTATAGAGTTCAAAATAGTATGAAACTATTTTGTGGGAAGTATGAGGGTGTTCTGAATCGCCTACGGTTAAATGTTTTAAATGACCTTTTGGCTTCGCTACCTACTTTCTTTGAACTATCACGACTTAATTAAGTTCCTAAATTAAACAGTTTCGAACTAGGGACTTAGTGAGTATTAAATAGATTTAATTAGATAACTATTTATCTTTTTATATCAATGTTTTAATGTAAGATTTAATATTGTACAATATCTTGTAAATACTTTTATAGCACTAGCTGTTTTTCGTGACTTTGTTTCTTTACGTTTACGTTTTGTTTCTTTTCTTCGCGTTGAAGATACCTTATTACTACAGGATTAAATGGTAAATTAACCAATTACTAAAAGACATTCTTAAACATGAATTAATTCTTGATATATATGAATACAACACTTTAAAATAAAATAAAAAATTTGATAGTAATACGGGTAACATCACAGGTCAAAATTTCTCATTTACTTCAAACCGATTTTTAACAATAACTTTATAGTATTTAGCAATATTTTTATTCCAGAAATTAGACTTCAGGCTTTACCTACCGTGCACACAAACAACGGTAGAAGAACTTCCTACTTTTTCGAGGTCGGTTAATAAACACAATCAAGGAGTGTCGAAGCCGGTGGAGCGTGACCGGCTGATGTACTGAGGATGATCTCATCTCTTAAAAGCTTTCGACGATACGTAGATGGTACTTTACACTGCTTTTTTTCGCTTTGATAAGATTATAGTGTTTAGGGCTATTATTTCCTTGACTTTTAAGCCATGGTTTCGATTTATATGTGGGACCTTTGTACATAAGTTTTTGTTCTGAGCAGAAAGTAAATTATATAAATATGTGTGTGATTAGTATATCAGTTATAGGTATGAATTGCAGTTCGGAAACACATCACAGATAGTTGATGAAAATTATATATTTTACAGTTAATAACTCCTTTAATCACGTCTCGGATAGTTGCTGATTATAATATTCCATAATAAATATCATGGTCTTAAAATTTCAGTGATTATCTCAAATACCCAGCGCGGAGCTTTTCTTGTGATCATGATAAATGCAACTTGATCAAAACGTCGAGTTAATCAAAATAATTACTCGAGAATCGTCCCGTTATATATGACGAATCAAAAACTATTTATAGGTCTTATGTACAGTTGATGATTTTATGAACGAGAATCTTATTTTTGACAAACTGCTGTTATGCTCCGATATATACATAAATCATTAAGCCATTATTCTCACAAACCCTCAACCTTAAAACACAAGGCATTATAAAGCACGGTGCACGTTAAATGTTGGTGAATGGTTTTATTTGCACTGAGATCGATCGAGTAAACCGCATCGAGCTGTTTTTCAGCGGTCAGACTGAATTGAATTTGCTCGCCACGCTCCGATGCTTACAACTGATCCGGAAAGGAAAAAAACTCCCGATTGAAAACAAACCATTGCTTCTAAAAAATAGTTCCTCGCAAGCATAGTTCAAGTTTTAAATTAAGAACGAGATATTTCAATTAAAAAAATATAATGCGTGTTGGCTTCGTAATTGGAAAGTTTTGAATCATTTCATGATTAACTCGGGCTTTTAAATTAAGTGACTCTATTATTATATTACGATTTCACGTCTAAACCACTGATATTTTCGGCTTAAAATGAGACTAGGACTAGTTAGGATAGATTTTTTTGTAGAAAAAAATAGTATCGAATAAATAAACACAGTCAACTTTTCCATTACTCATATGAGTGGAACGTACAAAATTTATTTATCGATGTCAAAAAACAAACTCTTGGAATATAGCTCTGTATTTAGAAAAATATAAATGTCAATTTTTTTTATATTTCCACCGACGCGACGCATCTAGCCGAGCGCCGCGCCACGGATTTACTATACATATTTTTTTCAAGCTGAAAAATAAAAATAAACTAGTAGTTATTTCTATTCAAAGGCCAGGACTAAAACTACTGCGACCTGGAAGGATCCATTGAGACAAACTTTTCCTTTAGTTTGTCTTCAACGCGCAGGTACATTCTTACAGTGGTTCCTTTTAGAGGTACGTTTTTATGTCCACGACTTATAAAATTCTATGTAACTGGATGTAATGTGATTCTGTTTACTTTTTTATAGTTAATCAAATTTGAAATGTAGGTAATAGTAGTAGTAAATAAATTAGTTATGTAGAAATTGACTTTTAAGGCAATTGGGCATTAAATGTACATAAGTAATTCTATAAGAAAAGATAAATAGTTCATAATTATTATTTAATAGTATAATTACTATAAGAAAATAATAAGCATGGCTGACTATATTCGTTATAGACAGAACACCTTGAGATTGCTTTATTAATAAAAAAAACATCTGATCGGATTTTCAGGCAAATCAACTTAAAGAAGGTATATTTTTCTACGGAACCCAAAGCGCATGCATGCCTAGTGCCTACTCCATTCGACAGATAATGAAAACAGATGTATATTTAACTGGGACACTCGCCGCTTAACGACACAATCATTCGGTTAACTCATCGCTAATTTGCGGGGATAATGAACGTTATAATTGTCTTACGAGCTTCGGAATTAATGGCTTATTCATTACAGCCATTGTGCCGCGGAGATATTATGAAATTGAGTACTTATGGGACGTTGGAAGTGCATTTTTGGTAAGATTAGCGGATTATTTAACAGTCGATTCAGTCGCACGGTTTCACCTGTGTAGATAGAGAGAAGAAAGAAAGAAAATACATAAATAGAAATAGTTCTCGTATGGGGATAAAATATAGCTTAACACGTTAGCTGCGGCACCAATTTTTGCATACTTTCCGTTCCTGCGGCACGAGGTATAATCGGCCCGTACCGTGACCAGACGTTAGGGCGACACGCGGTCTATTAGACCCCACCTCCTTTTACAGACTAAAATCCATTTTCTGGCGCGAAATGAGAATTTTGGTCCTTATTGATATAGACAGTGAATTGATGAACCCTAATCCACCGTCGCCCCGGGATCTGATGGCTAGTTTAGGAATTATTAGCAAAACAAAATATGGGATCTTATACACCTCGTAACGCACTGAAATAGGGCAAATTTTCGCTGCGATTAGTGATGGGAAAAATAATATCGACGTTTTTAAATTGTCTTAACTACGCAATGACTTGACCGATTTTGATCAAATACAATATCTCATTAGATCGTTTTATGTTAGCTCATTAGAGTTTTCGGTGAAGGAAAACATCGTGAGGAACCCTGCATGCCCGAGATGTCACAATTAAAGGCATGTGAAGTCCGCCAATCCGCATTGGGCCCGCGTGGTGGACTATGGCCTAAACCCCCTCGTAGTTAGGAGAGGCTCGAGCTCCTCGGTGGAGACGTATATGAGCTGTTGATGATGATGATGATGGAGATCGTTTTAAGGGCAAAACCTGGCAAAACAACACAAAGCTATCAAAGGATACATTTTTTTTTAAATAATCTAAATTGTGCTTGAAGGCGCCATAAAGAAAAAAAAACCGGCCAAGTGCGAGTCGGACTCGCGCACGAAGCGTTCCATTCTATACCATTAAGAGGCACCTATTACAGACTTATTATTGGAAAATAATGGATTACGGTTTATGCATAAGGTTTATCTTTCTATTTGTACAATGAAAATCTTAATGCGGTTCACAGAATAGAAAAAAAAGGCAACCAGAAGTAGAAAAGAAACTGTCCTATTTATTCTGCCTCGGGCTTTAAAAATACAATTATTAGAACTTGAATTAACATTAAAAAATCAGTATCAATATACTTTTTTTATAAAAATCTCAATATATATGTTGTACTTATTTATGAGTGTTTTTCATTGAAACAGGGTAGACAATAAGATTTTTTGCACTGAGTGCACTGAGTCAAAATCTTTTTGGATTTTTTATCAGCTTCACGAGATGGTAAAAATGTTTCTGGGTTTTTTAAAGTTAACTTCTTCCGACATCGTTTAGGCGTGTTCGGCGCTGTAAAAGGACGTGCTCTCCAATCGACGTGATGCACAACACTAGTCGCGGGAAGCTCGCGTTGAGTGCGGTACGAGGTCAGAGGGGATATGGGACGTTTTAGCCTCGTTCCGCACTGCATTAAAATTATATTAATTCAGTGCGGCACGAGGCCTAAGACATCCGGTACGTAGGTACACCACCGAGTCCGGAAACCATTAGTGATCTCAAATATATATTTATCTCTTTCCTACACTGGACCAAACCAAAGCTATGCCATTCGCACGACAGAGAAATTCACTTTTTTGCTTGCCGCACCACAGGGAAGTTGCATCAGGGGTGATTTAGGCCTCGCTTCGCACTTAACGTGTTAAGTTACTTCGTAATAACGTAGTCTTTCATTGGTTTAAGACCTTTTATACGATTATAAAAGGTCTTAAACCAACAAGTTTAGTGATCTAAGTAAATGTTGTTGATAGGTGAATAGCATGAAAAAAGAATCTGTCAAATCGGTAACTGTAGTTAGATACTTGATAAATAGAAGAACAGTAACAATAATTTCGAAAATATGTTTTTCATAATTTAACACTATCAGTTATATATTTTTCTTTACAATTTTGTCGTTTGATGCATTTGATTACAATCTGTTTAAACATTGTGTAAAAACCTTTAAAATTCGTACAATAATCCTACCTTGTTTCCATAGTACAAACTACTCACTACATTATCAGATACCGGTATAAAAATGTCCCGGGATCCATCTAAGGTTATTTTTACATCCCAAACAACAACCCTTAAAGTAAAAGTTAGCCCATACAAAGCCGTGGCACCCGAGTGCGTCCAATAAATCGATGTAATAGATTACTTACAAGTTGTACCGCCGGCTATAAGTTGTGAAATCTTTAAGCTTGTTGAATTTAATAGGAAACTCCTGCGGTATAGTTAGTAAACACTCTATAGTTAGCCTTTAGCTGCCTCGCTGTGTGTTCTCTAAGGTAAAACTACTGCTAGAGTAACCATTTAAAGAATTTAGATAATAACAGCCGTGGTAGCTCAGTTATGAACACTCATCCTAACGTAGTCACGATCATGAGGGTGCAGGTTCAAATGCTCCTCTGAGTTTATAAAAAAATTACGTGAGGCACTCGGGGACTGCCGCGGTAAAGCTTTGCATAGCATTTTGTATCAACTTATGCAATTATAATTTTATTTATTTATTTTAATAATAAATGCACTTTGTTCATTCATATTCAAAACACTTCATACACAAATTTTACAAGTACAGCTATTCACTGTTGTACATAAATACATATACACCTATATACTTTCTCATAAGCAGCTGCTTATGTATTCGTCCGATTTCGGAGCAGCTCGTCTCGATTCGTGCGAGTTTCGTAGAGTCGTACAATACGTCTAATCGCACACAACGCCGTGTCGAAGACTGCCGAACTGAAACGACGTTAGACGATGCACGGCCTTCAAGCCACACCTCCTTGCCCGTCGGAGTGGGGGGTGTTAGGTTTTTTTCGTTACGGAATTTCTTGATTCGGTCGCCGCGCTCAGAGCCCGCGATAAAAGCTATGCAATAGCTTAAAAACCTTACGTACGGATAGACACCACTGGCTCTCGGTGAAGGAAAACATCGTGAGGAAACCTGCATGCCCGAGATGTCACAATTAAAGGCATGTGAAGTCCGCCAATCCTCACGAGACCCACGTGGTGGACTATGGCCTAAATCCCTTCGATGTTAGGGGAGGCTCGAGCTCCTCGGTGGAGACGTATATGAGCTGATGATGATGAGATAATAACATAACTATGCCAATTTTGACAACCATTGTTCCGCGGAGATATTATAAAGTTGAGTCCTTATAGGACGTTGGAAATACATTTTTGGTCGGACTATTTAATAGTAGCTTAAGCCGGTTTCCTTACGGGGATAAAATATAGGTTACTAGTAGCTCCCCGCGGTTTCGCGGACGTACCGCGGAGATCTTTCATTTTCCCGAGATAAAAGCAGCCCTTTTATAGGCTCTAGACATGATAAAATTGTATTCCATTTTTTGTTTTTTCACACACGGCCAATCTGATTCCAAAGTAAGCTTCAAATGAAGCTTGTGTTATGGTGACCAGATAGCTGATATACTACATATATATCTTCTAAATACATACATATTATAGATATTTACATCCAGACACAGAACAAACAGACATATTCATGCATACAAATGTTTGTCCTGGGTGGGATACGAACCCACGACCCGAGGCTTGGGAGTCAGGGAGTCACTAACCACAAAACCAACCGGACTATCTGAGAAGTAGTCTGATAAATTCATTATATAATTAAAAACACGTACATAGTAAATATAAAGTAGAAATGAGGTTAGACCAGCATAGGGTGAGAGGATATTAAAAGTCCGTACTTGGAAGACAGAGCAAGCATCCGGTCCGATGGCCCGCGGCGACCGCATGTCGTAGTCTTCGCGTTGTCGTCGCGTAGTCGTTACGTACTCTATAGCATGGTACAAGAAATGTGACCACCTTATTTATCTATTTATTAGTAGTATAATTATCAAGATAGGATATCTACTACAGTTTTGCATACAAGTTATCCTATCCTACTTTTTTTTACTAATATGTATTTTAAGTGCCCAAGTTTATGTTTACACGTTTTAACGTCTAAATCACTGAACCGATTTTTGTCGAACTTGGTAGAGAGATAAACCAGTAGTGGAGTAAATGAAGCATTATGGGTCCGTTTTTTTTTACTGTGAACCGAATTGCATACAATTTCGGAATTAGGTTCATCTTACCCTTAACTTCAAAAGTGAAAATGATTTGAACTCCGCAACCACCCTGGGTGTGGTTGCCACCCCTTCTCGGGGGTGAATTTCTTTTTTTTTCAAAATAGCCTCGGATATCAATAGAAGGCCTAATTTTAAGCAAAAATCATCTATAAAGTTTTGCAAAAAATCCAATACTTTTCAAGTTATTGGCAATTGAAAATTCGCAATTTTTCCACGGTTTTCATCGGTTTTTTGCAAATATTTCCAAAAATATACGTTTATCGAAAATCTAATGTTTTTTCTTTTAAATCAATGGGTTTCATAAGTGCCATTTCCACCATAATTAAAATTAATCGTATTCCGCCTAGAATTAACTTTATTATGAAGATTTTGATGGATAGTATCAGTTTGGCTGCTTCAGGACACATATTTTTCAAAAAATTCATGATTATATAAAAAACAAACTTTCAAATATTAAAAAAATTCCACCCTATTTTTCTAAATATCTCAAAAAGGACGACAGATACGTATACAAGTGTGTGAATAAAAAAATTGTTAATTTTCTGTCAAACAATTTGGATGTTTCGGTTTTTCTGTGAAACAAAAATTAACGGAGATATGATTGTTTAAAGAGCGCGTGGCAGCGGAATCACAGCCTCTCTTAAGCCCTTTAACCCTTCACCGTTTCAGAAAAAGGTTTTTTACTATATATTGCAATAAAGAATGTTGTAGCTCTTTTAATTACCTTTACAATGGTGTTTTATAACTTGTGATAGCATGAAAATTGAAGGAGTTATGGTCCAAAAACTTAACATATTTTTATCTACTTAGTAACTGAAAATTTCGGAGTACGAATATTTGGAGCAATGTGAAAGTACGCAGTATAATAGAGACCCACAACTATTGTAATGTGTATATATGTTACCAGAAATGTATGAAATCCAGGAATTGAATACAAATCCTAGGAAATGTGTGTACAGTTCCGATACTATTTAGGAAATGTATAAAATATTGTTTGAAAAACTATTTAATGCATAGATATCCTAGGAAATGTATAAATTTCCTCGGAATTATATGGAATACCTGCTGGTCCACCGGCAATGTGTAAAATAACTATGTTTGTGCGTAGTAATCAATGTTATGTTAGGACAGTAAGTCTTTGTCACCTTTTTTGTGTTCATTTCAGAACATTTAGACGTTCGAGGCTTAAGGGTGGCCCGAGGGCCACCCCCGCCGCACCCTAACCTATATTAATAATATATCGCCATAATATATTTATATGGTATATATTTATACCATACTATGACACATTTGCAAGGGTTGTAAGATTTTCAAGGGGTTGAAAATGATTTTAATATGAGGTAATTATGTAAGAAAATACTTTACAATTTCACCATTTGCTATTAGACATGTTTTCTAGCGATAAAATGGCTCAATGTAATTTTTTCCATGTAGGGGTGTAAACCACCCCTTAAAAATGATAGGCGGAGTTCAGATCATTTTCACTTTTAAAGTTAAGGGTAAGATGAGCCTAATTCCAAAAAATTCATGCAAATCGGTTCACAGTAAAAAAATTCGGAGGTAAGACCGTATTTTTCGCTTCATTTACTCCACTACAGAGCTTGAGAAAGGCTTCCTTTTATGAGACAATTGAAGGTCTAATAAATAGAGTAATTGAGTAGTTCAAAAGATTTGTAAATGCTGAGTTTATAACCGAGAATTAGAGTCAACAATTCGTGTATACCAGTGAAGGCCTATTTTAAAAATACATTCAAAATACCACCTACTTTGTATAATTAACTTAATAAAATATTAGTAACTGGCTACCTCCGCGCTGTGGGTAGTTTTCGCTCCCATGGGAATACAGGAATAAAATATAGCTTATGTTACTCCCTGATAATGTAACTTTTCAATGGTGAAAGAATTTTTGAAATCGATACAGCAGTTTTTCTATGTATTCATTATAAACATACAAACAAAAATATTTTTTTTTCCTCTTTATAATTTTAGTGTAGATGTTTTAATCGATCAAAATTTCTGATCAGCGTCAAGTGAGCCGAGTAACATTGAGATAAGGAATTCCGTGATTATGCGAGTAGGTACCTACTGCTCAGTTATTACAATAACAATAGTCTCAGCCCGCGGCTGCGCTCGTAATTATCCCCCGAGATCACAGAGCTTCCATCTGTTCGGTATTGACGTATCATATCTATTGATTTTGCTTTTCATATAAATTACTTGGTAACCTTTTGTAGTCCTTATTAATATATAACGGATTGTCAGAGGGGTCAGCGAAGCGGTCTTGGCGACCGTCATCCATTGTGGGCGTGATAAGGCAGGAACGTTAGAAATAATACCACGTTTGTAATCAGTAGAAATCACTTCTTATAATTCGACTCACATAATTACAGAATAAAACGTACAACACTAGATGCCCATTTGCATCTACATTTACGATGAGCCAATAGGTTAGCACGCGTGCGCCTCGAGCGCTGTCTATCAACTGAGTCACCGAGTGACCGTCGACACTGTATTTATAGGCACAGACTTGCTACTCTATTCGGGGTTACCCGCTCATATTTTACTCTTTGACAGATTCTAAACAATAAATCACTGATCGACATAGACAACCAATTTTATAACGTAATAACAAATAATAATTCTACATCAATAAATCAACAGAATAACAATCCACAATAATTCAATAATACACAACACATAAATAATTAAATAGTCTTTTAACGGTCGCGCCGTCATAAACAACACATAAATAATTAAATAGTCTTTTAACGGTCGCGCCGTCATATACAACACATAAATAATTAAATTGTCTTTTAACGGTCGCGCCGTCACGGCCGTCCTGCATATTCACACGTCCTCGTGTGTATTACTCTCATTTTCGGTATCTGCGGACAAACAAAACACACACTTGTATCTCACAATATTCACTCGGTCACCCTGACCAATAAAACATAGGAAAATTGCCACAATCAATTAATCCTTAACACCACACTTCAGACATCCTTTTCAATAATATGCCATGGCTGTCAAGCATGATAGAGCTACAAAATCTGGTCAATAACACACAGTTTCATTTATGTGCCACACAGGCTACTACCTACGCCTACATCCACACTTACACACCTATGCACCTATAGACCTACATAACCTAGTCTATTGCACTGCTACCTACTATTCAAAGCCACACAGGCTACTCAATCCCATACAGGGTAGTCAGTGCCACACAGGCTAGTCAGTGCCACACAGGCCAGTCAGTGCCACACAGGCTAGTCAGCGCCACACAGGCTAGTCAGTGCCACACAGGCTAGTCAGTGCCATACAGGCCAGTCAGTGCCACACAGGCCAGTCAGTGCCACACAGGCCAGTCATTGCCACACAGGCCAGTCATTGCCACACAGGCTAGTCATTGCCACACAGGCTAGTCATTGCCACACAGGCTAGTCATTACCACACAGGCTAGTCATTGCCACACAGGCCAGCCAGTGCCACACAGGCTCGTCGTCAATGTCACACAGGCTCGTCAATGCCACACAGGCTCGTCAATGCCACACAGGCTCGTCAGAGTTATAGTTGCCATAAACCAGCTCTGAAAATCGAATACCTCACCCGCGCCGTCGTCGGCACATTCGATGTCTATTTGATTGGTCGGAATCTCTAGTCCGGCACTCAACTTGAATGGACGCTACTTTCAGTCATAGAGGGTATGAGATCGTTCGAATATTTAATACTTTCTATTAGAGTTGAGAGCCTTCAGTAAACAACTGTAACAACCAGCAGTTCCATTACTTTATAAGGCCCTTTAAAATTAGCATCTAACGTAGTTTGATTGCGCTCGTGATTTTCCAAATTATTAAAATTACAAACTTTTTAATCTTTAAGTATCTTAGTCTTATCATATCAGACTTTTCGTATAAAGCGTTAACTTCTAATTCCTGTGCTAACCCTTCCGGCACGTGTGCCCTTTACAAAATAACTAGAATACTTCGCCAATGATGAAGTAAGTTTCTGTCTTTGATGTCCTGTTATATCACTGTCTAATCTCTCAATTTCTTTTTTTTTACATTACTCCTATATGTAAACCACTGCCTATTTAAGAATAAGACTTACTAAAAAATTTAATTAGAAAATCAATCGGGGTCAGAACACGTTTACCACCCTAAGATTTATAATTTCCTGCACACATCTATGTCGCATAGTCGATATGTCATTGACTAGGTAAAGAGCATAGATTTTATTCACATAAAGATCAGTCGCTCAAGGAGATGAGTGACTAGATAGAATAGTTAAAGAACACCTTTTCTTTACTTCTCGATTCGAGACCAAAAACTATACGCAAAATCTGAACTCGTTCCCAAAAGTTATCTGCAAACCAAATATTTTTAATAAACAAGCAAATGTTATATTTTCGTTAGAACTTCCTAATAATGATTATTCCCGATATCCCTTTATGTAAATTCAAATTCCCCAAGTGGGTAATTTTAAGTACGTTTTACGTATTTACCTACATTATTTCAATGAAATTTTATATTTAGGTTGTTCGTTCTTACTAATTATTATTGGCGATATATTTCATAGTTCAAAGTATCGGATTCGGAACTTCCACGCAGCAGGGCGCGTGCGCCCAGACGCGCCGCGCCACTGCACAAGGCAGGGGACGGGTCGCACGCAGTCTACAAGTGGGCAACTAAAATCGAAAACAAAACCACCGTTCACATCATTTGATCCCAGCAAATAGTCATGAAAGGAGGGCCCCAGCCAGCCCCACGAGACACCAACCCTCCACGGAAAAGAAGTCACGGGCCAAAGCCAGCCCCAGACCAAAGCAACCACTCCACGCGGACGATGTCGCGGGCAGCAGCCAGTTCCCAATAAATGCCAAAATCCGCGAATGGCACGACGACATGACAAGGGTGCATCCCCGCACCGGTTCCACTCAACGCCTTCACCGAACACATCATGCGGTCTACGCTCGACGAACAGGATAAGGGCGCCTCCGCTGGAGGCCGCACGATGAGCAACCCGAGACACGCCGATGGCACCACACAGCTCGCGACAATAAAATAGGATACAGAAGACCTCCCGAAGCGCCTGGCAGTGGCCAGTCCCGGACCCGGACCAGCCACCAACAGACAAAATAAATACGATGACAGTCGATAGAGCCCAGCACAACAGAACCGAAATCCCCAGCACAGCGAATTTGTGAAGCGGCCCAAAACCACGTCCACCTCGGATCTAATATCTCAAAAACAGGAGGCTGCAAACACGAAATTAATCGGCGTTGTGCTATTACAAGGAGTGCGGTAGAGAAACTCAACAAAATTTAGAAAACCAGGAAAATAAGCAAAAACACAAAGGTTCGACTTATGAGAAGCGTAGCCTTTCCAATATTTCTCTACGGCGCTGAAACCTGGTCTATAAGACTTCAAAACCGCAGCAAGATTGATACTCTTGAGATGTGGTATTGGAAAAGGCTCTTGAGGACTCCCTGGACGGCATTTCGCACGAACAACTCCACTCTAGAGGAACTCAAAATTAAAGAACGTCTATCGTCGACTGTGCTATTACGAACTCTAAAGTTCTTCGGCCACGTCTCTAGAAACGAGGGCTTAATAGAACGTTTGATGGTACAAGGTCAGGTGGAAGGGAAGAGGTCCAGAGTGCGATCACTTATCCGATGGACTGATCTAATAAAATCAGTGGTCCAGAACTCTATGGTTACATGTTCACGCAACGCCTTACATCGTGCCAGGTGGAGAAGCATCGCAAGAGTCGTAGTGAACAAAAATGACACGCACCTGTTTCACAACCACGAACACTATCAAGAGTGTACAACTCAGAAGATGTGGTTATACGTCAAATTTTAAATTAGGTTATTATTTTAGAATTGATACTTTAACACTCAAAATAAAAAAAATAATAAGAACCTTGATGTGGTATTTTGGTCTTTACTGTATACAATTTGATAAAGAATGCAACCTGAAAACTGATAAACACCTTCAGACCGCGACCGAATATCCCTTCCTATTATTATAATCTCAGAAATAATTCAAACGAAATACTATAAACCATATGAAATATCAACCCACATCACATCCTACCACAATGCAACAGTATACTGTTGCCTTGGACTCTAACTGTTACAAGAATTTGGGTTGTACATTAAAACACTCGGATTACCTAACCCCAATAAGGTGTGTCTTTTCAGTAAACACACAATCACGGAAACAAAATGAAAACTTCTCACCGGATTCATCTGAGAGCAGACCACAACTGGTTTGATGGCGCAGATATTCCACCCGACGTTCATTCTTGTCTAGCCAGCGCTCGCATCTTTATTGGGGCAGCGCGTTACGATGTGGCCTTGTTCACCGCAATCGAAACACGTTGGCGTCTTCTGTGCGTTGACTTCTTTCGGCTGAAGCAATGTGCTTCAAGAGGGTCCTGCATGTTGTTCCTGCCTCCTGGGAGGCTTCCGGTAATCCCACTTCTGATAACGGATTGTCAGAGGGGTCAGCGAAGCGGTCTTGGCGACCGTCATCCATTGTGGGCGTGATAAGGCAGGAACGTTAGAAATAATACCACGTTTGTAATCAGTAGAAATCACTTCTTATAATTCGACTCACATAATTACAGAATAAAACGTACAACACTAGATGCCCATTTGCATCTACATTTACGATGAGCCAATAGGTTAGCACGCGTGCGCCTCGAGCGCTGTCTATCAACTGAGTCACCGAGTGACCGTCGACACTGTATTTATAGGCACAGACTTGCTACTCTATTCGGGGTTACCCGCTCATATTTTACTCTTTGACAGATTCTAAACAATAAATCACTGATCGACATAGACAACCAATTTTATAACGTAATAACAAATAATAATTCTACATCAATAAATCAACAGAATAACAATCCACAATAATTCAATAATACACAACACATAAATAATTAAATAGTCTTTTAACGGTCGCGCCGTCATAAACAACACATAAATAATTAAATAGTCTTTTAACGGTCGCGCCGTCATATACAACACATAAATAATTAAATTGTCTTTTAACGGTCGCGCCGTCATATATAAGGATAATAATCCTACTAGTATTACAAATGAGAAAATTTGTAAGAATGTAAGGATGTATGTTACTCTTTCACGCCAGAACGACTGAAGGTATCGCGATGGAATATGGCACAGACTTATAATATGTTTCTATGGGTTATTCCAAAACATATAGTATATTCTGGAATAACACATACAATAATGTTTACTCCAGGAAATTTTAAAATACCAGGAAATGCGGATGAAACCGTCGGTAGTCTAGTATTAGGATGAAATACATCACATTTTTGTGATTCAGACAAAAAATGTCCAAATCTGACTTTAGGAATTAATTTGGGAAATTCGATTTTACTGAGCAAAGTTTGTAATATACTTTTCGACATATACTTATTTAGATAGGTAATTAATTAAGAATTCACTTCAGTGGTCGTAAGCTAACGAATGACAAGACTGAATGAACTTCCCCGACACTGTGCCGCAGCGTGTCGACACAGTGTCATTACGGCGTCACCCCTTCATTACATTTGTATGGAAAAAAAATGCTGGCATGGTAAACAGAATTCTGAACTCCAAATTAGAATAAAAGGTAAAGTGTCCCCTTTCAGACCTTACAAACATTATCACTACACACTTGCCACATGTTGCCTTGCTGTATTATTAATAATAGTGAAAATGTTGAACTTTATCACTGGAAGTTAAGTCTTATTCGTGAACGGTTGAGTTCAATGTTGTCTACAAGCTCTTTGAATGTACTAAATTACAAGCGACAGCGTTTAAGGTTATGAATTCAATTAAGCTGAAAAAACTCAAAGTAGTTTTTAAATTTTAAGTAATTAGTAGGTACTACCACTATTCTACAGATCTTAAGGTATTTTAAGGGCCACTAACAAAATATACACTAGCAAAATAATTATATTAATAAATTTCGTCCTAAGTGCTGCTTTAATTGCAGGCTACCATTATATTTTTTATTTCTATTTATTATTATAACAGTTTTAGAAATATGTCCAATAAAATCAAAATCGGAATCATAAATTAAGAATAATACTTGTCTCTAGTTTAAACACCGGCATAGTTAAATCGATAGATTATTCATAAATTTAAACTACTTTATCAAATTAGATCTTAAAAAAATCGAAAGAATTCGAATAAATAACTTTCTTTAAAGCATCGACTCGCTAGATCTTGTAACTTATATCTATCGGGTAGGGATCGCGTAATACTCTGTAGAGCGGCGTCGCGCATAGGAGCAAGGTCTAGAGTTTCCTGCACTCCGCATACATACCACGGAGTGATGATATACTATACATTTGGGAGCGCACAGCCTGACTTACGGAAGACAATGGAATGTACTCTATTTTAAATTTGGTCGCTTGCTTGGAACTATTGTTTAAATAAGAAACTAAGTATTATATTTTTTGGGACATTCTTCACACGTTTAGCTGGACTTATACACTTTTTTTAAACATACTGTGATATACTGAAATATTAAACTATCTTCTCTAATAGGTAAATAAAAATATATTAATATCGATCAAGCTTTTTCGGAAGACTTCCATAACAAACACTCTGACACGAGATTTAATATATTAAATTAAAAATCAACTTTCCTTTTGCTACTAGAGAAATTTAAAAGGGAATTTATATATCTCTGTTTCATACAACATAGTTCCCTTAGTCTCAAAACAACTCCGTCAATACGGTCTACTTACTATAGTTTTGTTTTACCTGAAACATCATCTAAATAACCAATCATAGGTAAGTAAGGTAACGCATAAGAATAAAAGTCACCTTCAACTACCAATATGTCAGGGATGTACTACTCCATAGGGCAAAGCCACGCTACCTGAGTATCAATATTTCAGAGCAATAAATAATTCACGTCAGAACCTAACGTCCGTTGACAGCTCTCAAGTCGGCGCGTTACGTGTGATAAGTATTTAGAGGTGTGTACATAAAGTAGACTTCACTATTAATTATTGTAAGCAATTATATAAGTAACGGTAATATGTTAAATCGTTAAAAAGGCAAAACATTGCGCACAAATATTGCGGCTCAATATCCAAAATACTAAGAAAAAGCACGAGACGAACGAACTGATCGCTCTCGCAACGAAAGTGACGTCCCGCCTTTATTCCAAAAAAAATATATATAAGTGGATCCGTTTTTGTGTTGCCAATATCATTAATAGGTAGTGGTACAGTTAGTACAGCATGGGGTTCTTCAAGAAGGGAATGAAGAGATTGTTACAAGGTCACCAACGCGTGAGCGACGCCACTTGTGTTGCAAGCGTCCATAGGCTACAGTAACCGCATCCCATCACGTGGGTGTTTTATGACAGTTTGCCACCTTTGTGGTATAAAAACAAATTAAATTACTTACAGAACTGAGATGCTATCAAAACAAAGATTTTCAATTTAGAGAAAATAAGGTTAATAGAACAATAAAGCTCAGCCTCCCAGTTAATGTTACAAACAAAATGGAACCTTAATTTAAAAAGTTACGATAACATTTTATGTGCTACAATGAACTCGGGAGTTTTATTGAAAAAAAACCAACACCGACCCGATTTTGACGCTAACACGTCGCGATAAAAAAAAAGTTTAAAAACAAAAAGCATCTAACCCTGTAATATCTGTGTACCGACTCGAATGACAGGTAATTTTATTTATATCGCCGCATGTATAAACCCGGCCGTAAGTCGCAAAGGTGTTTCGTCTAGAAGCTAACACGGCAAAGCTTTCAAACGATCGGTCATGTCGACCCTTTCCGATGAAAAGTAGCCACTTACCTCGTCAAACGTCAATCCCGCCGACCCTGCACGTGAGTCGCGGAGAGGGTAATATAGTTCGGTGAACATAGATGATATAATGTGCTCTCCAGTAAATTTATGCAGATGGGAATGTCGTTTAAATGGATACGAAATTATACATGCACGTAAAATGTTTTGAGGGTCTCAAAAATATCTCTATATGTAAAATCAGAATAAACGCAAACGAATCATGTGGTAAAATATTTACAAAACTTCTGAAGCAATATAAAACTTTTCAATATTCCATTATATTTTTTAAGACAATTAAGGTATTTGCATAAACCGTCTAGACCACTAATAAGAAACAATATACCAATGATAACAATGCGATAAACGAAAGCAATTTAAGTTTGTGAATATAAATCAAAGTTATCACAATTACTAATTTGTCTCGAACAATTCATAAATTAACAATCCCCGAATAGAGCATTGCCACGGGCGCTTCTACAACTTACATAATCTTTGGCAAACTCATAACATAAGTTATATCAGAAAATATTAGTCTGAATTAGGCTTCATTATGATTAGATCGTCTAGCAACGAATCATAAAACCTAATTTTTACTCCCAAATCATTTTGCGACGAAATGAAGAAAGTATTAATATTATTTTTGCTATTTAATATAGCTTTGTGTTTCTTTGATATTGAAGATATAACCTCGAATACGTTAACTAATCTGCCTGTGAACTTTTCTATGGCTGTAAAAGATATTGCTGAAGGCTTGCCGACGAAAGCTTTGACTGTTGTGCGTGGAAACTCAACTGCTATAAGGTAAATATTTGCTATTTTTATCATCATCAGCTCATATACGTCTACACTGAGCTCGTGCCACTCCTAACTACGAGGGGTTTAGACCATAGTCCAGACGCGGGCATAGTGCGGATTGACGGACTTCACATGCCTTCATTATGACATCTCGGGCATGCAGGTTTTCTCACGATGTTTTCCTTTACTGAAAGCCAGTGGTACATAATTTGTTGAACTCAGAAGTACGGGCCTGGGGTTTGAACTCATGATCACTGAGCCACCACGGCTGTCCCTTTCTATATCTTTTTAACAAACAATTAATAACTTATTTAGTGCGACATGTTTGATTGATGTTCTCGTTTCAAATTATAATCACAATTATTGCGAGCAGAGCAAAGTGCCTTTATAAGGCACTTTGTACTCAATGTCGAAAACACATCATCACAACCCCCTTGGTCTTGCTATAGTCTATCGCCGGTGGTGACTACTTACTTGATGGACCTGGCTGGTTGTCAAGCTACAGATATACGAAAAACTCTGCTTTTAGATAGCATATACGTTAAAATATATATAATTTCATAATATTCCCTTCAGAGGTATGTTACTTGGAAAATATTCTAGGAATTTAATATTTTCAGGTCTCAAGACATTTTCGAGCTCCTATGTTTATTAAGCGAACATAATATTCAAGTAATTAATTTAGACATGACTAAACAGAACAAAGACAAGGTAACATATTAATTATACTGTATCAATATTATATATGACAGTTAATGATATCAAATATTTTTTTAACAAATCTTGAATTTATAATTTACCATTCCAAGAAACGTACATACTATTATACTTCTAGTAAATAAGTATTTGTATTGAAATAAAATAATTTTTACAGTACTATAGTTTCTTGAAGAAAGCTTTGGATACATCGGATGAAAGGACCAGTCTAATTTTGTGTGAACCGTATGAGTGTGAAAATATACTCACTGAGGTAACAATCAACGCTTTATATTTATTAACTAGCTTCCACCGCGCAGCTTTGCCCGTGTAGTTCCCGTTCACGTAAGAATATGGGGATAAAATATAGCCTACGTTACTGCCTGATAATGTAGCTTTCCATTAATGAAAGAATTATTGAAATCGCTCCAGTTGTTTTTAAGTTAATTCATTACAATAAAAACACAAAAAAATTATTGCTGTAACTTAAACATGCGTAGTATTGAAAAATCGTTATATACAAAAATACAAATCTTTCCTCTTTATCATATTAATTTAGTTAACCTTTCAATAGAATTTGGTTAACCTAGAATATTGATATTAATATTTAATAGGTAATAGAAGCAATGCAGTATACAACATTAATTAATACCTGATAACTGGAATTTAGATTTTCATGGAATTCAGGTTTAAATTTTCATGTTGATGTAAAACATTTTTAAATCATAATAAACTCATCAAATTGAAATTAATATTCACGATCTAATAAATATATTTTACTAACTCAGTGGTTTGACTGGCGTTCCCGGGAATTTGAAATTTTACCACATGTCCAATATAACCATCCTCCGTATTTTATAAAGGAATATTTGAAAAATACTAAAATTAAAATTTTTCACCTATCCTATAGCTTTATTATTTTTCTACGCGCCTTCAGAATCTTCTAAGCCATTGATTTAGTTTAGTTCTGAAAAGGACTCTTATGAAGGTACTGTTTCCTTGAACCTATTTTCAGATAACAGAAGACAACTTAATCCACCGTACGATCCTCTACATATTCTTCTGGCCCCATGGTGCTGTGAGCACTCGATTCCTTGCCACCATGAGGGAAGCCATGAGGATCGCCGTCATCACTAACCCGAGAGAAAGTGTGTATGTATTACCAGAATAGTATTATATTTATTGAAATGATTTTTTTTTAATGATGTGCAGTTATACGGATTGGTTACTAATGGAACTGATTGACAAATAGTTGCACTAATTTAATTATAAAAATACTGATTTGACTTATACGTGATAAGGATCGATAACTAGAAATATGGATTTTTCTATGCTTTTGTTTTTTTTTCTGAAAAAGAACTATCAGAATTACGTTTCGATTAAGAATTACCTGAACTGGGACCGGAACAATTAGAATTTATTGCTAACTATAGCAAGTGTACACTTTACTAATAGTACACTAGAATCGGTACTTAATAATAATAATAATAATAAAGCCCTTTATTCTGAAGTTACAATCATATCATTACATCATCTTAAAACTAAGTGTCTTATAAAATATCTCTAACTTCAGTGTGTCTTTTGACATAGGCCTCCTCCAAAAACTTCCAATGACTTCTATCATTAGCAACCCTTCTCCATTTTGTCCCCACCGTCAGTTTCAGATCGTCTTCCCATTTCGTTTTTTGTCTTCCTCTATTCCTTTTTCCTTCCCTTGGGTACCATTCTGTTACAGCCTTGCTCCATTTCTCTTTCTTGTCACGCATCATATGTCCAGTCCATCGCCACTTTTGCTGGTCTATCCTTTCCAATATATCTGTTAGTTTAGTCTTCTTTCTTAGAGTGGTATTTCTAATACGATCTTGTCTTCGTGTGCCCGTCATACTCCGTTCCATTGCGCGTTGGCATACAGCTAGTTTTTCTCTGTGGGATTTGGTTAATGCCCAAGTCTCGCAACCATAAGTTAGGCAAGGTAGTATGCAGGTGTTGAAAGTTTTTCTTTTTATAGCTATTCCAAGATCGGCAGATTTCATTATTTCCTTTAAGGCCCAGTATTTTTTCCACCCCGTAGCTATCCTCTTATTTATCTCTTTTGTGTTTTGTTTCTGTGAAGAGATGACCTGTCCTAGGTATATGTATTCTTCGACATAGTCGAGGTTTTCCTGTCCAATTTTGATGGTCTGTTGCAGATCGTTGGTCATAATTTTGGTTTTTCCTGTGTTCATTTTTAAACCGACTTTTAGGCTTTCCTTATTTAGCCCTTGGATCATCATTTCTAAGTTGTCGGCCGTTTCTTCGAAGAGAACCAAGTCGTCTGCAAATCTGAGATGATTCAATCTAGTCCCGTTTATATTTAATCCTTGATTTTCCCAGTCCAGTTTCCTAAAAATACTCTCAAGAACTGCAGAAAATAATTTGGGTGAAAGCGGATCGCCTTGTCTCACTCCTTTCTCTATTTTAAATTCGCTACCCAAGGACTCTAATTGGATTCTGGCTTTGCTGTTCGAGTAGATGTTTGCTATTATGTTGATATATGTTGTTGGAACTCCTTGCTGTTTTAGTGCCTCCCATATGTATTCGTGCTTTATACTATCGAAGGCCTTGGCGTAGTCTATAAAGGCGATATATAAGGTTTTATTGTATTCACTGTATTTCTCCAGCACCTGCTTGACTGTGTGGATGTGATCCATAGTAGAAAACCCTTTCCTGAAACCTGCCTGTTCGATCGGTTGCTGCTCATCTAGCATTGGGGTGATTCTGTGGAGTATAAGTTTAGCAAACACCTTGTATATGTTTGACATAAGGCTTATTGGCCTGTAGTTTCCAATGTCTTCCTTATCTCCTTTTTTATATATCAAAATTATATGGGACCTGGTCCATTCTTCTGGAATGAAGCCACTTATCAAGATATCATTAAATATTTTAGTTAATATTGGTACTATCTCTTCCATTGTTCCCTTCAGTAGTTCGTTAGTTATTTTATCCGGGCCTGGTGCTTTCCCCATCTTTTGACTTACAATGGCCTTCTCTACTTCTTTCGGTAGGAAGTCGGGGGTTGTTTCTTCGTCATCTGTATAACTGTAGTGTTGGTTTATTTGCGTTATTGGGACTTCTTTTGCATATAGCTTTCGGTAGAAATCTGTGGCATGGTCCTTAATAGATTTTCGGTTCGAAATGGTTTTTGATCTCTTTTTCAGTCTTGGTATCCATTCTTTCCCTGCCTCTTTTAGTTCATTTAGTGCTTTATTTACTCCACCTGTTTTTGCTATATGGAATTCTATGGTTTGTAGTCTCTTCTTTTTACGGTCTTTCCTAATGCTTTCTCTTATTTTCTTACTTATTTCTGAAATTAATTTTACGTTTTGTTGGTTCTGTATTAGTTCTTTTCTTGTTTCTATTAGTTTTAGGGTTTGATCGCTAAGTTCGTACTTATTCTGAATTTGGTTTCTGTTTGTGGTTGTATGTTTTTGTAGTTGTTTCCCAAGTATACTATACTTTTCTCTCACGTTCGTCGTATGGCAGTTGATTATGGTTTCCATTTCTTCCAGATGTTTTGTGTTATAGCTGGTATAGTCTGCTTTGAATTGTTCCATCACAGAATTCTTAATATGCCTCCGAGAAGATTTGTTTGGGTATTTCCTGAGAGAACTTCTTACCATACGATGGTTTGTGTTGAAATTTAGCGCAGATATTACTGTGGTGTCTGCAAATGCCTTAGGGTAACTACTTATTATGTAGTCAATCTCATTTTTGTATGATCCGCCCGGGGAAATCCAAGTCCACTTGTTTCTCTTTCTTTTTCTAAAAACTGAGTTCATGAGGGTTAGGTTGTGTTCCATTAGAAACTGTATTAGCATCTCTCCATTTTCACTTCTTTTACCGTGTCCGTATTTTCCAAGAACGTATTCTTCGCTGTTTTGCCTGCCTCCTACCTGGGCATTAAAATCACCCATCAAGATTATGTGTTTGTCGGAGTTGCTTTTTACTGCCAGTGAAACTTGCTCGTAAAAAGACTCTTTGGCTGATTGTTTCGCTTCTTCAGTAGGTGCGTATACTTGCATTATTGCCCATTGCTTCTTGTATCCTGGAAATTTGATGATCAGTAAAGCCAGCCTTTCGGAGATTCCTATCAATTCTTGTATATATTGTTTTAACGATTTCTTTATTATGAAGCCCACTCCTTTGTGACCTGGCGTTTCACCCTTATGGTATAGAATGTAATCCTGACGCTCTTCGATTTTCTCCCCTAGCCTTCTCATTTCGCTTATACCCAATATGTCAAGTTTTATTTTTTCCACTGCTTTTTCCAACTCCATCAGGCTTTCGTCTGACATGAGGGTTCTCACGTTTAGGGTTGCTATATTGAGTACTTCACATCTTTTTGTTTGGAGGACCGGGTGTCCTTCGGGGCTACTTTGGTTTGTGGACATCTGTGTTTGTTTCTGTAGGTTGTTTACGTTTTTATTTCTATTTGTATTTGTATTTGGAGGGTTATGGTCTACTTCTCCCACGGTGACCGGCCGGATTGGGATGCAGTGTTTATTTGTTGGTTTTGACAAAGTTGATATTTTATTGGTGTTTTGGTTCCGAGTCCCTATGTCCTTAGCTAGTTTTTTGAAGATTCTGCCGGCAGAGCAGGTCTCCCCGTCTTACAGTGTTTGAATATGCCAGGTTTTGTGATTTCCTTTGCTGGTCTTTCAACTTGTGTTGTTACAGTTTTGTTTTCTATGGTCGCTTTCTTTTGCACTGGCGTGTTTGGGGAGCCTGACTCGCCCCTCTTTCTTTTTTCTCTGTCTTTGTTCGTTGCTTTTTTCACTACTAGTTTGTCATAGTTTATATAGGCGATATTTCCCTTCTCCCTCTCCTCCTTTACTTGTTCCTGCAGTTTCTTCCTTGTTTCCAGTACCTCCTTAGGGAAGTCCTCATTAATGTAAATTCCTGGTGGGAGTTTTGACTTGTTTTTCAATATTGAATGCTTTTTCCAAGTAGTTGTGAAGGTGACAACGATTGGGCGATTTTTGTTCTTCGTCTTTTGCCCTATTCTGTAAACACTATTTATCTCTTGGCTATCCATATGTGTTCCAGTTTCGATTATGGTCTCCTTTATGTAGTCTACTAGCTCATTTTCTGTTTTGCCTATTTCATTTAGCCCATAGAATACGAGATTGTTCTTCCTCTTATCTTTTTCGATGAAGTTGAGTTTTTGTTCCAGAATTGTTACTTTATCTTTTAGAACTTTGTTTTCTTCCGATAAGCTTTTCAGTTTCATATCTATCCCTTCCATAACGCTTTTGGTTACTAATGTTGTTATTTCTAAAGTTTGTTGTTTCATCTTCTCCTCCATTTTAGCCAATAATAATTCTATCTGTCCCTCCATTTTGTAGTAATTTGGATTCCTGAGGTGGCAACACTAGTATTGGCACCTTTCGGAATTTAGTGTTGACAACCCCACCGATGACAGTGACGTTTGACAGTGACACTGTTTGATGTTGTTCGTTCAAAACTCTCTTGTCTATGGTTTGATCGTGATTATCACTTTTTAGGTTAGGTTAGGTATTTGGAATTTGTTGTTTTCTTTCCGAAACTTGTGTTTTACGCAATGTTCGTATGCACTCACTGTCCGTCTTTGTTTCTGTGCTATTTTGCAGCTAGGCACGGTTAGATAGTCACTGTTTTTCACTGGTTTTATAATTTTAAATAGCGGAGCTTCGTGACGCACTTGTTGTCAGTATGAACACCGGAACCGGAACCCGAGAATCGGTACTTATTAACCACAATTACTTGCTGAGCTTATTGCCAGCTTTTCTCAGTAAAAACAACCTTCTAAACCGAGCGATTGTAAAGGCATATTTAAAAAATATATATTTATTGATCGATAATGTCAATCAGTACACCGCTTAAAATAAACGGGTTCAATTTCTAAATATTTTTTCAAATTACAGTTTATAAACGAAAAGCAGTTAGTCAAAAAGTTAGATTTTAAAATGATAAAAGCTTTTAGGCACCATAAATTGTTTTTGGCTCCGTACTCGATATTAAAATGGCATAATCGGTAAAATTCATATATTCCGTAAGTAAATAAAGTCCGCACTCATAAATCAACATTAACGATGCACTAACCCATAATGGAAATCCTGATGAAGCCGTAATTAATGAATAATATAATAATGGAGCACATCGCTTACATGTCATATAGTAATAATAAGTCTTGTGTGTTTGTTCATCTTTAAGCTCTTTTTATGTAAACTCTGTAAAACATTACCTTCAATGAATGAATATGAGCTCAAACACAGTTTTTAGATTTTTAGAAAAATAAAGGTGAAGTTTAAATAGATTATGGAAAGTGGTAATTTAAAGAGGCAAATTATTCTTTAATTTTGTTGGTTTAGCGTTAAAAAGTCTTGCCAGATTTATAAAAAAAAAGAAATAAAATGCGTGCCTAAAGCTACTACTTGGAATCAAAAACAAGTTTCTATACAAAAATTGGTATTTTAAATATTAATTATATAATATTTCCAGTCGAAACCGCCAACTAAAGTATGTATGTCAAAATAATGGAGTACCCACACTTGTCAATAATTGGATTATTACTATATGAAATGAAATGAATCGACGGGTTGTCACATGGTTGATAGAGGAAAAACCGGTTTGAACCGGACACGTCGCTAATGAATCATGTCACTAATGCAGGAGGATGTGGATGTCGGAAATCATTTAATATCAAATGAACTATAGTTAATTAAAATGGTAAACAAACAAAAAGGCTAGCAGGACTAATAAATAAATAATAAATATCCTGGGACATTTTTCACACGCGGCCAATCTGATTCCAAAGTAAGCTTCAGATGAAGCTTGTGTTATAGTAATCAGATAGCTGACATACTACATATAATACCTTTAAATACGTACATATTATAGATATTTACATCCAGACACAGAACAAAACAAACAGACATATTCATGCATACAAATGTTTGTCCTGGGTGGGATTCGAACCCACGACCCGCGGCCAATCTTTGTTAGTATAATAGTATTACTAAGCGAAAAACTCTAGCCTTAGATTCATACCGTTATAAAAACCTTAATACTCCGCGATCATAACATTTCATAGCACAAACTATATTATAATGTCCAATCCATTTTTCTCGGAGCGCTCTAGCAACAATGCCTGATTGCTCGGCGGTATTCGCCTGAGGGGATTTTTAAAAATTACATTCCACCAGAGTCAGTCAGCCTTAGCTAAAGTTCAATAGAGCCGCACAAGGAATACACAAAGCCTTGGGAATCACGTAGTTTGTAATTCGATTGGGCCGAACACCGATTGTGACTTGGCGGAAACATATTTTATGAGTGCCAAAGAAAATACACAAAATTGGCAACGGCATTGACTAAATATTAACATTGTTTGTTAGATGTTTATCAATTTATATGAGCTCGATCAGAATACGAATATTGTTGGCTTACTTGTTGGTATAATAAAACCATAAGGATCGGTTGTTTGATTGTGTTTGTGGACGTTATTAGCAGGTACTGTTACGGCTTAGGGATGGTAGTCGCGAACTATTATTGTGTTTGCTTCGATAACAATATTGAGTTAACTTATGTCTAAGTATTCTTTTGATGAAAATAGTCGACTTCACAACAGATTTCTTTTATAACTAAGATGGATTCTCTCAACGAAATTCCGAACGAAAGCTAGTCTAGTAAATGTTCCACCCTCTATAGATTTGTCAGCCATATAAGACTTCTATAAACCACGATTATTAAAAAAGTGCTGATACCAATAAAAAATAATACATGCCCAGAGATTAATTAATGTGTTCTAGACCATGACTTACACACGTAAATATTTGTAAGGGAACGTGGCTTCTAATATTTTAGACCATCAACATTTTCATTGTCATCGTAAAACAACCAAATTACCCTTCTTACATGAGTAACATTTTTTTTATATCTTACGTAAGCTATTTGGGTAGTAATCATAGGCCATTTACAAGCAATACTAAAGTTCTACATATTACTCTGGACGCTAATAATGTGTGAATATGCAAATTTATATATTATCAATTTTTATTTTGTTAGGTACCTATTTTTATTATTAAATGGTTGACAAAAATTATAACTCCGTATTAATTAAGTTATTTTATGACCATATACTAACTAAAACATTTATTTGAGATTGTGAAACAGGTATCACGTCTTGTACTTTTTTAAAAAGCAGTTATTGACGAAATTCGAAAATATACGTTTAAATTAACTGATATAATGCAACCTATAGACAAATAAACAGAGTCTAAAGTAGTTATCACAACTTTATGTATCTACATAAATCTTCTGTGCGTGTTTTTGTAAAAAAAAACACCTCCTAAACGGCTGAAAATTTATGACATTGTGAAGATTTTTGATCTGTATTTAAATGGATTCGAAAATGGTTTACATTTACAATTGGACCCGGTAGGTGGCGCTGGTGAGCAGAACGAAGTTTAATTATAGATTATTATTAATTTAATTAATAGATTTCGAGTGTACTACAACCAGGCGACCCCGAGCCGGCTGAATCACCTCTCCCTGGTGAACTGGTGGTCTGGTAGACTTTATAAGTCACCAGTCCTACCACCAGCTAATAAGATTTACCATGACTTCCGAGGCAGAACTTTCGAGGTTCCTGTTCTTCATGTGAGTATTGTAATTACTAACTTAAGCGGGTGGATTAAGTTACATTTTTAATCCTTCTAAATAACATTAGATAATTAAATAGGTAAGTGCTAAAGAAAATCAGCCTCATAAGCTTTTACTTTTTAACAAGCAGACCCATGCAACTTCGACCGCGTCACAATCCCCGATTTAGCAACATTTTTTTATTTATGCTCCGCTCCTGTAGACAGTAACTAAGTAAGTAAAAAATGTTGCAAAAACGGGAATCGTGACGCTAACGTAGATGCGTGGGTCAAATGGTAATATTATAAAGCTGAAGAGTTTGTATATTTGAACGTGCCAATATCAGTTCAAATTGAAAAATATTATAGTGCTACATAGCAAATTTATCGCTATTTTCAATTTTTTTTTTTATTAAAGATGGGCTTGCATTTGGTCTCTGACCCGTCCATACAAGACGCTGCCGAAACCTAGGATGGAGCATGCTTGCCCAGAAGAAACCTATTCACCCAAGCCTTGAAAATTACAAGATTGTAGGCGTCGGGAAACACAGAATTGAGCTGAATTGAATTGAATTTGAACTGATATTGGCACGTTCAAATAAACAAACTCTTCAACTTTATAATATTACCATTTGACCCACGCATCTAGGTTAGCGTCACGATTCCCGTCTTTGCAACATTTTTTATTATTAAATGGGCTATCCAACACTGAAATATTCTTTCAAATCGGACGTGTACTTCCTGAGATTAGCGCGTTCAAATAAACAAACAAACAACAATGTCTTCAGCTTTGTAATATCAGTATAGATTTAATGTTTTTTTAGGCTCCACCATGGCACTTCGTTATTTACAACAACGACTCCACGGTCAATGTTACTGGTGGTAGAGACGACAAACTTCTAGCTCTTCTTGCCAATAAGCTTAACTTCAGGTGAATATACCTATTGAACCTTATTCCGAACATATTAAGAACTATATTAAGTTAGACAGACCGGTTGGCTTTGTGGTTATTGACTCTCAAACCGCCGGTCGTGAAAATCTCACCCAGGACAAACATTTGTATGGATGCATGAATATGCCTGTTTGTTCTGTGTCTGGATGTAAATATTTATATAAGTATGTATTTAAAATTTAATATATGTAGTATATCAGCTATCTGGTTACCATAACACAAGCTCACTATGCTATGCATGCAGCTTTCTTTGGAATCCGATTGGCCGTGTGTAAAAAATGTCCCAGGAATTTATTTATTTATGAAAATATCATTTCCTCCAGATATAGGTATTACGACCCACCAGACAGAAGTCAAGGCTCCAGCATATCTGGTAATGGGACTTTTAAAGGGACCTTGGGTTTGATATGGAAACGGGTAAGCTTTTTTTAAGTTGGTATATATTTTATCATAATTGAGTTACATAGTCAGTTAAGCATGAGGGAAAGGTAAAAATTCGGCTATTGAAAAATCACGTCTTAGGTCAAATGGAAGATTATATACCTAAAGTTAAAAAGGTTCATAAAATAGTAGGTAAGACTACTTAGTACTAACCGGAATAAAAAATATAAATGTTATTTCTGACGTAATAGTCATATATTTATGTGACATTTTTCGCGATTATTCAGCTACTACTGCTGAATTATTGCACCACTTCTTTGAATGACTTTCTTAAGAAATCAGCCATAAAAAGTTGATTCCAAAGACAGTTAATAAGTATTTAATAGACATACATAACCAACTTTAAAAAGTATAGTAAAGCTAACCAACCTAATATTATAAATGCGAAGGTAGCTTGTCGGTCTGTCTGTCTGTCTCGCTATCACGCTAAAACTACTAAACCGATTTAAATTAAATTTGGTGCACAAATAGCCTAGAGCCGTTTTTTTTAAGTTTTTATCCCGGGAATTTGTAGATACCCCGGGAATGCGAGTGAAATCACGGGGAGCTACTTGTAATGATATATTTTAACAGCAAGCAGAATTCTTCATCGGTGATGTAACAATGACATGGGAGCGTCTCCAAGCTGTGGAGTTCTCGTTTCTGACGCTGGCTGATGCAGGCGCCTTTCTCACGCACGCTCCGGCTAAGCTCAGCGAGACCCTGGCCATCATCAGACCTTTTCGATGGGAGGTATAAAACACTTACCTACCTATATATTTTACTAAACCATCAAATTTTTATATCCATCTAGAATGTTTATTAGTATGTCTACTTGCATAAAAAATCGTTGGTTGAATATATTTAATGAAAATCAGTTTTCTATCAGCTATGTCGAAAGATATAAATATATAAAATATAACGCGAAACTCAGATTCTGAGTTGATGTGTATTTATTAAATAAAAAAGAGCATCCAACAAAAAAATACCACTAAAAGAACCATGACCACAATGTCATTGGAACAGAAAAAAATTCTGTATTTACCCTGCCTTAAATCAACCCACTAAATCCGTGAGTTGTAAACAGACTTATAATAATACTGAACTGCATTTTTTTCCTAGGTCTGGCCATTGGTTTGCGCCACACTGATGGTGACAGGGCCAGCCCTATGGTTTGTTATAGCGGCCCCTTCGCTCTGGCAGCGACGTCGGCGAGATCAAATAGGCCTCTTCGCAAACTGCTGCTGGTTCACCACCACGCTCTTCTTGAGACAGTGTTAGTTAGCCTGCATATTGTTTTCTTTTTCTTTATGAAAATTAGGGTATTTTTAAAATGTTCTACGTTCAAAATGACCACTACCTGAGCACAGTCAATAAAGGTATTTTACATAGACAAAATCTTACAGAACTTACAAAAAGAATTGGAAATTCAATCGAAACAGCTCCTATATGACATTTTAGTATCAGAAAAGTTTTTGAGTAGGCGAACCCATACTCTATTTCAGTTGGTTGACTGCAACGAACAGCCAAAAATATTTCTTTTAATAGTTTATGGTGAATATTCACTTGTGAAAATCCCGTTTAAGGATAATATGTTAATTTTATCTATTTATTTAAAGCCTGGGTTGTCCCACTGCAGGACAAAGGCCGCCCACCCTGCTCCATTCTTCTGTATTATTTGCCTTGGTGGCCAGTCATTAAGATATATTCCAAAAAAAATTTTTCTTAGCATCTACCAAAGAGCCGTCAAGCACGCACAAGGCCCGGCTAGTATCGGTCCTGATTTCTCTCGGAGCTACATACGTCATCGGCGACATGTACTCTGCAAACCTGACCAGTCTCTTAGCACGACCGGCGAGGGAGAGGCCCATTGGCACTTTGCAGGCTTTGGAAGAGGCCATGCGAAACCACGGGTATGAACTGGTGGTGGAAAGTCATAGCTCATCGCTGGCAATTTTAGAGGTATCTATGTTATTAAAAAAAAAATTAAAAATAGAATATGGGCAAGAATGTTAGCGAGAATTTTTAAGGTATAAGAGTTTTATTTAACTTTAGCTATTTGTGATTTACTATGTCAGTTTCTCCAAATATTATTTCAATATCAGATATGTTTAAAATCAAATTGACAAGCCGTAAAGATTGTTCAATCATATTTACTATAATTACCCTTACAATTAGATACCTTTTTTGTGGTACTAAGATATTAACTCCCGAGCCACAAAGCAAAAGTAAAAGGAAAATATATACATATGTATTTTATCTATGTTAGAATGGGACCGGTGTATATGGGCGTCTCGCTCGGTTAATGCGTCGCCAGCGGGTGCAGCGCGTGCGCAGCGTCGAGTTCGGCGTGCGACTTGTGTTATCTCGAAAGCGAGTTGCAGTGCTTGGAGGAAGGGAGACACTGTATTATGATACTGAAAGATTTGGTAATGTAACATTATATACATATACTAGCGGACCCGGCAGACTTCCTTCTGCTCACCAGCGCCACCTACCGGGGCCAAATTGATGTAGTATACATAAAAACATTCCTCATGAAATACTCCGTAAGTTGGTGAAAACCGCTGTTCAGTAGTTTTTGTGTGTCATCGCGTTCAGACAGACAGACAGATGCGGCGGGGAATTTGTTTTATATATATATAGATATATTTGTTTTTCTAGGTCATAACTTCTTATGGGAGGATAAGCCACTTCATAACGTAACGCTTGAGGGCGCCAGTCAAATCCAATTATATTTTTTATGCAAAAAGGCCTTATGAATAGTCATTCTTAATTCTCGGTTCTGAATGTTGCTTTTACTGAGAAGAGCCGGCAATAAAAGGCTTCCCTTTCTCTCACGCATACGGCAGCTTATTAGCAGTTATTACTACTTTTGGGGGTCCCGAGACACACACGTTTTTTATTATTTAGTTTTTTGAAAAAGGGGAATTAAGACGATAATTATTATAGTTACTTAGTTACACTAAGAACAAAGAGATGATCTGTATTGACCTGTCCACCGATCAAAGTGATTGAAATCTGCATCTTATTATTCCAAGAAAGAGCATTCACAACGAAGTATCAACTAGCTATAATGGAATTACATATTAGTTTTCTAACTTTCAGGTTCTCATAATTTCCATCTAAGTGAAAAGTTATACACAAGATATTCTGCTATTGCATTGCAAATTGGATGCCCGTATTTAGAAACGTTTAACAGCGTGTAAGTAATGGAAAAATATATTTTTTTATATAAACATTTTCCCTGAATAGAATGAATGGTTTCTATGAAAGTTATTTGCCATTCAAATAGTCAATACAACTTTTTCCATGACACGAATTATGGGGCTTCTTCTTAGAAAGTTTAATTTCAATTAAGTGTAATCCACACTTAATTGCGATATAATTAAAATATACGTAAAATTATTTTATATTATTATTTGTTTTAAAGGAAGGGACAAATGATGCTATAAAGAGGAAATACTACATTATTTGTTTTTTTTTTTTGTGTATTGAATAAGCTCCAAATTTTTTTTTGTGAAAGATTATTTCTATAATTATAGCATCACGCTATGACTAATAAGAGCTAAGCATTATTGAAAAATATTGCGCGGTTCTACTATTAATAATACCTCAACTAGTTGAAGAAATAAGACACGATTTTCCACTTGATATTTATTAGACAAATTGTTTTAAAATTAACAAAGTCAGCAAGACTTATTTCCCCAGGGTAATGACACTATTCGAGGCTGGTATACTCGCCAAGATGACGTCAGACGAGTACAAGAAACTTCCAGAACATTCTAGAAGGTCCTTGCCAGTTACCGAGAGTGATAGGGAAAGCAGCGACATGATGGGTGACCCGGTGGCCGCGACTCAAGTGGTAAATAACTCCTCTAGATATATTTTTATTCGAAATCTAACCGTTAAAATTCCCGTTATAAAGCAAATAGTTTAAATTAAGGCGATAATTAAAAAATGATAAATAAGTAAATAGCCAGGTATTTTAACATACATCTAATCTGATTACAAACTAAACATAACTTGAACTATATTAGACGTTAATAAAATTGTTTCTATACATCATCCTAATTGTTTAGTTGTGTAGGTACTTATTATGAAAACATTATTTTTCGTCACGTCCCAGGGCAAAGGCGCCTAACTGTAATTTTGGTCACATGCCCGAAACTATGAATATATCTTTGTAAAATCATTATATCAAAAACATAAAGCATGAAATAATACACCTGATTAAGGACGCAACATTACAAATTGCGTACAACGTAAACCTCTCCAGTCCTTTGTAACACGTAAAATATAAAAGCAGGAACGGAGTGCCCCACAAACAATGCTTTCCAAGATTCTAGGCATAATGATGATTTATTCACAGACACAAGTCGAGTCTACAAAAGGCTTAGAACCTGTTTCCCTGAGAATGCTGCGAGGCGCTTTCTGTCTACTTGGGATCGGACATCTTTTGGCTGGTATTTACATTGATATTTAGCGACATTAAGTTAGAAAACTACCAAAAAATTTGTACTACTTCGTCGTCGTCTTCAGCCTAATCTGTCCACTGCTGGACGTAGGCCTCTCGTAATGCGCGCCACTTACTACTTATCAAATTATTATTACAAAACTACACAATTTACAACCCATTACTCCGACTCTCTGGCTACTCTACGCGGTACTCCAAACCTCGTAGCTCTAGGCTACGACATCACTTTGCAAACCGTATCCTAAAACTCGTAAGGCAAAAAATGCTACGTATGACTTCGGTAGCCGTAGCGCATGGCTATTGATGACTTCAAAATATGTAGTCCTATACTATGTATTACGTATGAAAGTCATAGGAATCCGAAGTCATACATTTCGGCATGCGCTACATATACCAAAATCCCTAGCGCATTGCTATTGATGACTTCAAAACTCGTAGTGCTAAGCTATGCATGACTTTGATACCCTTAGCGCTATGGTACGCATGACTATAATTTTCGTAGCGCTCTACTATATGACCGTAAATCTGACTATATGACTTCAATATTTGTATCAATACGGTACATAAGATTAAACAAGCTTTTTAAACTTCCCAAAACTATAACACATTATTTTTTTCAGCTTTAACTCTTGCAGTAGAGATCCAGCTTTACCGTAGAGCTAAGAACCGGTTCGAGCCAAAATCAACCTCGACCAGGAAAACACCTAAAGAGAACATGTTTGCTAAAGCCCGAAAGAGTATTGCAAGAGGTTATAGAAGGATTGCAAGAAGAATTTATATGCACTTTGATAGAGCTCTGGGTCCTGGAACCTGAGTCAATAAATTAATATGATGTAGGATTAATGTGTGTTCTCAGTATAAAAAAAAGTAGTTATTTATGCTTTATTCGCTTCGCTGTATTTAAGTCGAATTCAAATTTTTAATCACACATAATCATACCCAAACACTTAAATGTCTAACTTATGAATAAATATTGTTAAAATAGCAAGCGAAAAATCTAGATATAAATTAAAATGTCCACAAAAACACTGCACGTTTTATTTTCATAAACAAACTTAGCGCAAACTCATTTCTAACCTATCAAACGGGTATTTTTTGCTCCACATGTAAATTTTTCGCTTTGTTCAAAGGCTTTGCGGGAAATAAAATCATAAATTCCCTTAGGAACAACTCAGTGATGTTTTTAAATTTATCAAAGGGGGTTTTGTGCTAGATCATGCGATGCACAACATTTGCATATGCGGCCTTTGTTCGAACAATACAACGAAAACTGCAGTACATCAAAAACTTAGTGAAAAGCCTAGCATTTTGACTAAAAATACGTCTGTTTCGTCAAAACTTCTGTCATTTTATGGTAGTGTATATTTTGCTTTGAGTAACTATCGTAAAGCCAGGCGTAAGGAACCCATTGGATACTGCTTTTTAGGGTTCCGCAGAAGAGGATAACCATCAACAGGCCCCAATACTATACCTCCGCTGTCTATCCGTCAGTCTATCCGTCCATCCCTCCACCCGTCTGTCTGTCACTTGATTTTTTTTTCAAAGAGTGAAAACTAATGAAGAAATGCATGAGGGTTTCCTTACATAAGTACTTAATTAGTGTTAAATCTTAAGCTATGATGCGGAACTCTTCATACGCACGCAAGTCCGACTCGCATATGGCCAGTTTTTTCTATACGTATTTTTAATTTTTCTTAAAACACCATTTTATTTTATTTTAAGCAAACAGTATAAAGAGCGATGAATAAGCAAAACCAAATAAAGATTCATATTAAAAACAAACTCTTCAATACCGAATCAGCATTAATATGATATTCGAGCGTAACTCACTGAATTCGATTACTTAATAATTACCAACATAAGCCTATAATAAAGGTTATTCGTGTATTCGTGGAATACACGTTGAGAGTCAAAGGCGGGCGTGTGCTAATTAATTTTATTATTGAAAATTATACTCATATTGTTTTGGGAGTCGGGAGGCGAAATCCAAATATATTGACGCAAATGCAGCTGCCAGCCAACCCGTAGTTAGTTCGCAACTTGGCCACGGCGTTTGTGATGTGGGACAAGGTGTAAGCTGACGCGAATACTAGTCATTTTATGTCACCTTTTATTTTCAATTTAAAATGAAAGGAAATCTATACTAATATTATAAATGCGAAAGTAAGTCTGTCTGTCTCCCACGCTAAAACTACTGAAAAATTAGATTTGGCACACAGATAGTCTAGAGCCTGAGAAAGTACATAGGGTACTTTTTATCCCGGGAAAATGGAAGATCTCCGGGTACGCGGGTGAAACCGCGGGGAGCCACTAGTTTCATATATTTATTATTCAATCCAAATGACCTCTCATAGACACTTGCTGAGCATGTAATATATTTGCTTTCTAAACTAGTTGATTGGTAATTTGTTTTATAATTGTGATAGGGTAGGGTAATTTCATAAAGATAAAGCAATATTAAACGTTTATGAAATATAAAGTAAGAATTAAAGTATTCTGGGATATAATACAAGAACGTGTTACCTTCCAACATAAGAACGAAATAGATATATATGATCTCTCACTCCTATAACATGGGCTCAAGTAACATCTGGACTTTAAACGTAGGGCCAAATGTTTGGAAATTTAAAGTTTATTAGGGACCCCAATGTCGAGAATTATCGTATATACCAGTAGGTATTGGTAATTCTTGCTTTACGCCTATGCGGAGGTGAAATAAAGGGTTAGCTGTTTTAAACCTTAAGGTGTAGACGACTAAGCTTATTTCGCTTTCAACAAAATTATTGTCATTATTGAACCAGGCATAATTTAAAGATGGAGTTGTTTAGTCAATTATTTGTAAAACAATTAGAGGATTATGATAAAAGACTAGTTGACCCGACAGACGTTGTCTTCCTCTCTGAATCTTATTGAGTTAAAGCAACACTTTATGTCGCCATTAAGTAACATTACAAAAGTAAATAATATGGTTGTTAAGTATTCTTAAAAATTCAAATATTCAGCGAGATTTTTAAATTTTTTGTTCTCCTGACAATAACAAACAACAAAAAAAGAATTAGAGAAATCGGTGCAACCCTTCACGCGTGATGCTGATACCAAGGGAAATAGTAATAGTGATATTTTTTATATGTAGATGTCCATTTTGAGGAGTCCATTTCACGCCTTTTTTCCAAAGCTTTTATTTATGGAAACCCATGTCATAGTTGAAGTCATGAGACATTTATTTGACAAAGCCAAAGCCTTAGAATCCTGTACTTAACTGAATATTATAAAGTTGATGAGATCGGTCAGCATGGCGTATCGTGTATTAGTAAATACGACAACAGCTAGGCCTTTACGACATATATGGCACTCAATGTCTTGACCCGCCGCGCTCCTGTCACCACCGCAGGCTGGCAGATATATTACAACCAAACTGCTTCGAAATTTTATTTAATTAATATACTAGATTCACAGCTACAGCCAAAAAGAATCAAATTATACAAACATATCTTATTACTTATTGCTTAAATATTATTGAGTATTTGTTAAAAAAATTACAGAATTAAATGGAAAATAGTACTTACCTATTAAACAGTTTCGAAATTCAAATATCGTTGGCTATAAGTTAGTTATAAGAAAAAAAAAAAAAAATACCGGCTAAATTGAGAACCTCCTCCTTCTTTTTGGGAAGTCGGTTAAAAACGAGTCATAAACAAAAAAGAAAATGATACGTACCTAAATATTTCTACTTCCTTAGTGTTTACCTGAAAATATTAAAAGCATTTATTTATTGTGTCACTAAATAGTTTCGACACTTAAAGCATTGAATACCCATATTGAGAGTAGTAACTGAAAAATGAAATGTTTTGTTTACTTAGATTTTTTTATCATGCAACTACAACTAAAAGTTGAAAAGTTATAATATTCAATTGCAAGATCTTATCCTAACATATAACCTATAGGTAGATACATAATGCAAATATTTAAAGTTATATAAATACTTTTAATAAAAATGTTTGTTAGTATATAAATATGTATTTAAATTTATGTTGTAAATACGTTTGTCTGACTGCTCATAAACTATTCATTAATTAATAGGTACGTAGAAATTTATGAATAACCAAAGGATTACAAAATGAAATACAAATCTTAATAATAAATTAATAAACCTTTGGGGAACGTCACTGTTTTGTTCTGGATCTCAAATATTGCGATGAGATGTTACACAAAGCATAGTTACTTAATGAACGAAACCTGATTTTAGGTAAATTAATACTAAATGAACGTATTTGGGCGTGGGCTGAGTTCTAGCAGGATTTGTTGCGATACATACCGTGCTACCGTACATACCGTGCATTTGCCATCGTGTTTCTTACACTACGTTCTGTATCTGGCTTTTATCAGTGATATATGTTAGCATTTGAATAATCATTTACCTAGTATTTTTTTTCAACAATCAAATCCCGCAAGTCCGTATCCGTCGGTAGAGGCATTATAATTTACATTACAATCATTAGTGTCATTAGATGAAATGCATATACCTACCTACATGTATCATCATTTTCATCATCATCATCATTAGTTCACCTAAGTCTCCACTACAAGACCACAAGCCTCTCCTAACAACGTGGGGTTTATATATTTATATTTTAATTCTAATTGTTATATATTTAAGGGGGAAGACACTGTAGCCTGTAACACAGCTATTGTATAGCTAGCACAGGGTGCAGGGCCTCATTTCCAATGTAAATTTTGCTTTTTGAACAATAAAGTTATTATTATTATTATATGTCAATATAAAATAACAAAATTTTTGGAGACTTACAACACACAGGCTTAACATTTATTTAATAAGGTGATTGGCGGTTTCATCCATGTTTCCAAGGGGTCCCTAATTAGATTTTCCCGATATAAAAAGTAGACTATGTGTTATTCCCAAACATATTTAACTCTGTGCCTAATTTCAACATGACCCCTTCCGTCGTTCTGGCAGGAGAGGCTACAAATATACATCGTTACATTTTTACAAACTTTCGCAATTGTAATATTAGTAAGATTTCAAACATAATTAACATAAGTACCATAATGTAAATCGCCATAACTAGCACCCCAATATGAATGTAATTTCAGTATTATAAGCTAAAACAAAGGTGGCCACCGTCTAGCATTGTTAGCAGACATTAATTAAATAATTTTAAAATAATTATGAAAATATATCTGTGATTTATGTTTAATTAAAAAAAAGCTATCTCTCAGCTCATCTGCATCGCCACTCCAGAAACTCCCTTAAGAAGGAGATGGCTGTTTCCTTCACCAAAGAGAAGTTTTGAACCGGACACTATTTACGTCATATTTAGCAGGTTTTACACATTTAAGGCAGTGGTAGAATTTAAAATACGACCAGGAAAGTAACGAAAACATTTGTTTTATTATTGCCGAAACTATTAAAAATTATAAACAAACACTTACTAGCATGAAATTATTAATTCACTACACAGGCCCTTTCCTCAACTACATTAGTAATTGAAACTTTAATTAGTTACAATCGCTCCAGCTTCGCAGTTATCAGAGCATCAATGTCATATTTCAAAAAAACAATAATATGCTACTTATACATAAATAGATACCTTTCCTTAAATCACTCCATCTATTGTTAAAACTGCATATTAATCCGTTGCAAAGTACAAATGATCTAAAATCTAAACGTACAGACGACGGGAAGCGACTTTTTTTTAAATTATGTAATAAAGAAGCTATCAAAACTAAAACTTAAATCTATTTTTAATTAAAAGAGTAATGCCCTATAACCCCTAACTAACATAAACTTCACTCAAACCCTCCCAAATGAACTAAACAAGAGTTACGAGACTCCATATGTCTTTCGGACCACAATCCTTATTTCAACCTTTAAGCCTGTAAGGGCAAATCAAGAAGGGTCGCGGCAAAGACTACCCTACTGAAGATGGTACCTTAGTATATTCTTCCTCTTATTGCCAATCAAATTTAAGCTTTATATCCGTTTGTTATGGTTCAAAATGCTGGTTTTAATGATTTCACAGCCATGAAATACATAATACTTTTTTATTTATTTATAACAGTGTTTTTTTACGAAATACAAAATTTCAGTGAACTTTTTCTGTTACTTCTAGAATCTCTCTGCTGCTGCACTTTGAGTATAATCTAGTATTGTTTTTAAATAAGTAGACCGAAATATAAAAGCATAAATGCCTCAAACTTATGAGAAGCATTAAAATATTATTAATTATGCAAACTAATGACAAATATAAGCAATGGCATGTCTTTGACATACATAATCTGTGAGTCTTCAATACGTCGAAGTTAGTGTTTGTCGCAACCACAGCTTGCTCATGACGTTCTAATAACTATGATTCTAAAACTAGCGATCCGCCCCGACTTCGTACGGATGTAACAAAACATGTACAAAAACATGTAACAAACAATGTAGCCATTCTGTACAAATATTAACAAAGTACTTAGTGAACGTCAAATCTTACATTTTGAAATATTTGTTTCACTTCTATCCTAGCGTGATGTCACATAGACTGAATAGTTTTCATCGATAAATGGGCTATCTAACACTAAACTAGTACTTATTTTAATTCTAACGAGAGTTTCGGAGTCTATTGATATACACAAACAAAAATGAATCCTCTATTTAATATTAATGGAATGAAATATATTTATTGATAGGCCTTCAAATACACTTATGAAACGTCGTTTCTAATACTCGGTTTGGAAGGTTGTCTTAAAGGACTGTAGATTATATTCACAGTATATATACTGAGAATATTACAGAGTAGATTAGATGTTTTCAAGTAAAAACAAATGAGTATAGCTTTCAATGCTGTAGGTAAATTAAACCTCTTTGTACAAAATTAAATAACGTTTACCAAAAAGTTGAATAAAAAGCAAAGACAATAATAAATCATATTAAAAATTTCAAAACACTATCATCATAAAACGTGCATCAATTCATCCCGTACCAATTAATCATGGTCCCGTCGCAGGTACACTCAGACAAATTAATTATACAGACGACTTTGTGTTGCTACGACTGTCCGCGAGCAATTAATTATATTCTGTGACATTAATATCGCATTCTAGAATTGGTGCTGAGTGTACTTGATGAATGAAGTACAGCTATGAACTCGCTTTAATTACAACGTTACAATTTTTTAATCCAGTATTTACCTGAGTTGTTATTTGATTTGAGAGATTTTTTTGTTTGTCACTACTCATCTACTTAAGTAACTATCGTTGAAACCTAGAAATGTCTATCCTGTCGAGGCCCAAATCATTTCACGTAAAAGCAAACGGTAGTTTGCTTTTACGTGAACCACTACTACCGTGTGCCACTACTGAAAAATAAAACTATGTTGGTACTGCATTGAACTTATGCGAACATTGCCTCGCAATCCGATGTGGAAAAGACTTAACTCTAAGACCCACCTATGTTCTGAATTAACACAGGTATATAAATCAAATGTACCGGGACATTTATCAAATATAGCCCATCTGATTCAAATGATAAACTTAGCGTAGCGTGTTCTATGGTAACCAGATAACTGATATAGTACATTTAGCATACATACTAATATATATATTTACATCTATTCAATTCACATACATGTACGTACATGCATGAATGTATGCCCTGGATTGGATCCGAACCCAAGACCGGGGCGACTCAGTGTCGCTAACTATAAAGCTCACTAGTCATTCAATATAATGATACTATTATCCGGGATGATACGGGATCCTGGTCAAAACCGTGGGGCGTAAGCTAGTATCTTAAAAAGCCAAAAAATAAATACTTAATTCGTATTCCACAAAGGTACAATTTAATTTGGTAGCCTAGTTTGCTACTGTCGCGGACAGAAGCGCAGTAATTGGAATGCGGTGGACACAGAGCCCGGGACTGAGGCGCGGGATGCGGGACGCGGTCCCGGAACCCGGGATTCGAACGCGGGACAGAGCGCGTGTTCGCTGTGGAATGTTTAATCTGTGTGATTATACTTTTTAAGTGTTCAAATAAAGAATTTAACAACTGTTAAACTTACTTTTTTAATTACAAATATACTACCGAAGTGAAATTTGTTTAAGAAGTTGGTGAATATATTTATACTAGCTTCAACCTTGCGGTTTCACCCGCGTAATTCCCGTTGCCATACGAACACATGGATAAAATATAGCCTTTAGTACACCCTGTTAATGCATTTTAATGATAAACGAATTATTCAAATCGGTCTAGTAGTTACGAAGCTTATTCAATACAAACAAAGAATTAAATATTTCCTCCTTATATAGTAGATATACCTACATATAAGGTTTTATAAAGGTGATAATGATTTTTATGCATGTAAAACTTACAAGAAATAGAAAACCCATTTATTGCATTATAGTTCTATTTACTGTATTATAAGGGAAAAAATCAAGTAAATGCCAAAGAAAGAAATAGTACGTTTTGTAACCTACTTGTTAATATTCGTTATAATATAAAAAAGAGTTAAAGAGTTAACTAGTTCCGTAACGGCCAACCCAAGTCCAAAGTTCGATTCGTCTCAAAGATTAATTGTTCAGATCGTTCCCCATTGTTCGTGTTGTTGTTGACGCTTCGGGGACCCTTTTATGAAATTCACAAACCATTGTTTTGGCCGGATTTATAAAAAAAAGTTTCAAAAAAGTTCTTGTACAAAAACCATAAATAATTTCACCCCACTCGAGAACAACCGTTCGATTTTCAGCTTTATTATCGAAGCGATAAATATCATTGCATTCTAATGTAGGTGCAAATAATAAGGTGGTAATCGAAATAACGAGGTCACGATGTTTTTTTTTTGTTTTTCGTCGGTCATTTAAAAACTTTCATTAGTGAATTCGTGCTAGCTAAATATTTCTCACTTTATTTTTGTGAAAGTTTTGTCGCTTGAGCGTCGCGACTAGTGTGGAAACGTTTTAGCAAAGCCTTTTGCGTCGTAAATGTGTTGCGTTGTATTGTCGCTCACATATGCCTTTCATTTTACTTATAATACGTATAATATAATCTTTAACTGTTACGACATCACTATTTATACCTACATTTAAAAAACAAAATACCAAATGTTCGATAGAGCATTAACTTTAAAACGGCTTAGCCGATTTGACTTACATTCTTAGTTGTATTGGAAATTGTCAATTATACTTCATTGCTTCGTCCTCGAGATTAGTTAACATTGTAGTAATACGTCTAAGGTATCGCCTTTCTACCACTTAGTTGAAAGCAGAGTCAGTCTGCAATATATTTTTTTTTTTTTTTTTTAATGCGGGTACTTTTATATCACTCTAGCCACTCGGATGACCGGCACTCATTCGCGTTTTAGTGCCTCGCCGATCACCACGTTATTCTTTCTTTCACGCAAAAAAGTATAAAACGATGCCGAAACGAAGTCACAGAAACGACGATAGTGATTACCTACGTAGAAAAATTAAAAAGATTGAAGCGAAACTTGCAAAACGCGAAAGAAGATCGCGCATTCAAGTACGTTCTGATAGCGGCAGCTCATCAGATAATGTCTCACCGCCGATATTATTAGAACACGAAGGTAAGCTTAGTGCACCTTGCTATTATTAACATGATCAAAAGATATCGTGAATAGTTATAAGGACTATATCCGTATCATATTTTGACATGTCACATTCCAAATTGTGTTGTGTACATCTTGTGGGGATGTTACCTTCATATCATTTGGAATCCCAAATAATGGGTTATTGTTAGTGATTGTGTACATTTGAAAGGAATGTTACCGTCACGTTATACATATATCAGATCGACATAGATGGTTATAACCACGTGTGTTGATAGTTCTTTCGTGAACTATTGCCACTTTTCTATCTGGGGGCACGGCAGTGCCCCAACCAAGTCGAACAAAAGTTGTTTATGACTGCTGGTCGATCAACTTCAAATACTCAAATGTTATTTTGTATTCATTTTATGATGCATAAAAACCCGTAAATACCTATTGTATCTACCTTCATTATTGTGAGTACCTACAATACAATTATTTCGTCTTATCTCATATTACAGATGAAATTGAAGTACAATCTCCAATTGATTTAGTACCTATCGCTGTTCAAGAACCCCAGCCAGGTACATCCACCTCAATTACACAGGTTCCTATAACGGATTCACCGCAAGCAGAACTATCTGTTGAAACAGGACTTGAACCAGATCTCGATGAAGAGATTCTAAGTCTATTGGGAGAAATGCCTTCAAAGGATAAAAAATATGGACCAGAAATTCGAGGTGAGTTAGCTGTACGCTGGGAGCATATTGCTACTATGGGCTTGACAAAAGATTCAAGGAAGGAACTGCTCGAAAAGCATCTTGTTCCAAAGAATAGCACAAAAATCGATGCTCCCAAGCTTAATCCGGAAATAAAAGCGGCCTTATCAGAGATACTGGTTAAAAAAGACAAGGCTTTAGAGAATAAACAAATACAGTTCGCAGCAAGTATATCTTGCATCAGTGAAGCTCTGACTCGATTGTTATCATCAGAACATAAAGATCAGACAATTATAAAATTATTGATCGAAGCGGGTCGCCTAATGTGCGACTCTCAACACAGCGAATCTATGACAAGAAGGGGTTTCATATGCTCCTCAATAAAGAAAGATATAAAAGATCAACTCTTTAATACAGAAATTGACGGTTTCTTATTTGGAGAAAAGCTGGCGGACACGCTGAAGGCTGCAAAAGCAATATCCAAATCTGGTGCTGAATTAAAGATGAATTCATCAATTCGGAAGGTTAACCCAGCGCAGAAACAAAAACTGGCTCCTATCCAAGCTTTAAACCAGAAGCCTCCGCTCCCAGCAACCAGGCAGGCAGGAGCAGTGAGGAGATTCGAGCCGACTGCGACCCGCCCACGGCAACAGCAGCCGCCACGACAGCCGCCGCCGCCGCCGCCGCGCTCGCGGCACTACCCAGCCCCACGTCGCTAGATCCGGTACGTTCCGCGGGACGATTATCTTATTACTTTAATCAATGGCGATTGATAACTAATGACCCTGTTATACTGACGTGGGTGAGAGGTTATGTAATACCTTTTTCCAAACCGGTTTCTCAATCATATGAACCGAATCCGCCTGTGTTATCCACATCCGAAATCCTTCAATACAGAGTGGCCATCACTGATCTTATAAGTAGTGAAGCTATATCACACTGTAATCCATGTGAAGGTCAGTTTCTCTCTAGTTATTTTCTTATCAAAAAACAAAATGGCAAAAACAGGTTTATTTTAAATTTGAAGTCCCTAAACAAGCATATCGCAACGGAACACTTTAAAATCGAAGATTTGAGAACTACTTTAAAGTTATTATCAATAAACAGTTTTATGGCCACACTGGATTTGAAGGATGCTTATTTTCTAGTATCTATAGATCCTCGTTACAGAAAATATTTACGATTTAAGTTTGAGAGTAAATTATACCAATTTAATGTTTTACCATTTGGTCTAAATACAGCTCCTTTCGTTTTTACAAAGTTATTAAAACCAGTTATGTGTTTACTCAGATCATTAGGCTATTTATCATCTATATATTTAGATGATATATGTATAATTAATAGAAATTATCAAGATTGCAAAAATAATATATTACATACAAAAAACATTTTGGAGTCTTTAGGTTTTATAATCAATATCGAAAAGAGTTGTATGGTTCCAAATACAGTGTGCAAATACCTCGGATTTATGATAAATACCAAAAAATTTCACGTTAGCTTGACTGAAGATAAACGTTGTTTAATAAGAAATGAGTTACAGTCATTTCAATTCAAAACTCGTTGCAAAATCAGGCATTTTGCGCGTTTGGTAGGCCTCCTTACTTCATCTTGTCCTGCTATTCAGTATGGTTGGATGTACACCAAGCAAATGGAAAGATGCAAATATCTAGCTTTGTGTAACACAAGTAGCTACGATAGTTATATGCCTTTACCAGAGTATTTACAAAATGATTATACATGGTGGTTAACATCTATTGATGTTGCAGTCAATCCTATAAGACTAGACAGCTATTCATTAGAAATTTTTTCTGATGCCAGCAAAAAAGGGTGGGGCGTAGCGTGCGGTGAGGAGACCGCCAGCGGCCAATGGAGTATCTCAGAATCCGAAAAACATATTAATTACTTAGAACTCCTGGCGGCCTTTTTAGGATTACAGATATTCGGAAAAGACTTCGAGAATTGTCAGATTTTATTACGTATGGACAACACAACTGCTATTTCGTACATTAATCGAATGGGAGGAGTTAGATTTCCTCATCTCACTGAAATTACAAGATCCCTATGGCAGTGGTGTGAAGCTCGCGGAATATTCGTATTCGCTTCATACATAAGTTCAAAAGAGAACGAAATAGCAGATGCGGAGTCACGAAGATCCCATCCAGATACCGAATGGGAGCTAAAAGATAATGCTTTTGAAATTATTGTAAAAATTATCGGACGACCAAGAATTGATCTTTTTGCATCTCGTATAAATAACAAATGCGAAAAATATGTCTCCTGGAATAAAGATCCTGGAGCATTTGCCGTGAATGCATTTACATTAAATTGGAAAGACCTTCCTTTCTATGCATTTCCTCCCTTTGCGGTTATATTAAAAGTTTTAAGAAAAATAATAACAGATCAAGCCGAGGGTATCGTCGTAGTACCCTTCTGGCCCACGCAACCCTGGTTTCCCCTATTTCAGGATCTTCTCTGCTCTGAATTGGTTAAATTTGAACCCTCCGATAATGTTTTATTATCTATTGCCAACAGCCATCCGAACATCACGTTGATTGCAGGGAAGTTATCAGGACGGCACTACTGAAGAGGAGCGTACCACCGTCTTCACTAGATATTATGATAGCTTCCCTGTCAAATAGTTCTATCAAACAGTACGACGTCGCGATACGACGTTGGGTAACTTTTTGTAAGAAGTACAATATAGAAATATACGAGGCGTCAACTCCGATGGTGATTTATTTTCTTACTGAATTATTTCAGTCCGGGTTACAGTACGGATCATTGAACAGTCATCGCTCCGCTCTGTCATTGATCTTAGGATCGAGAGTAGGGTCTGATGACCGTGTTAATAGGCTTTTTAAGGGTTTCTACAGACTTCGCCCTCCAACTCCCAAGTACAACGTCACATGGGATCCATCAGTAGTCTTAGATTTCTTATCAAAATGGTATCCAAATATTAACTTGAGTTTAGAGTATATAACAAAAAAGATAGTTACTCTACTCATGCTTGTAACTGCTCAAAGAGTGCAGACAATAAGTAAAATAAATATAGATAATATTATAGTCGTTAATAATCAGCATATATCTATAAAAATACCTGATTTAATAAAAACATCCCGCCTTCGTTCAAATCAACCTTGTCTGTATATTCCATTTTACAAAGACCGACCGGAAATTTGTCCGGCAGAAGCATTAGTAGCATATGTTGAAATGACGAAGCCTTTAAGACACAATGAAAAAAGCTTATTTATCAGTATTAAGAGACCACATAAATCAGTATCCACAAATACAATTAGTCGTTGGATAAAAGACACGCTATCTAGTAGCGGAGTTGACACCTCTGTATTTTCTGCACACTCCACCAGACATGCAGCCACCTCAGCCGCTCATAGAACGGGTGTCAGTATAGATACAATCCGAAATACGGCTGGCTGGAGTGGCAATTCTACTGTCTTCGCAAGATTTTATCGAAGAGATGTTCAGTGTAATCAATCAGATCAGTTAGCACTGTCAATCTTAAATACTGAACTTGATTAAAATATTAAATGATTGTGAATCTAATTTCACCTTGATAATTAGTTTAATTACCTTGTTTAATGAAACTTTAAATTTTGTTACCTATTTAGTTTAATTTTGATCAAAACAGAAATCACAAATTAAATCAATATGATAAGTGTTACATAAGTTCATATTATTTTATTTTTGATGATTACAAATATCAAAAAGTTAAAATAAGTGTTTTAATATTTCACTATCTTTCAAAATCTACAATGTTAACTAATCTCGAGGACGAAGCAATGAAGTATAATTAGAGATTAAACGAACTTACCTGAAGTGAAGTTCTATCCCAATTATACGAGTTGCTTCGTCCGAAGAGATTAGGTCCCCCCCTGCCCTTTAACCCCTATTTAAAGTGAAATATTAAGATTCCAGGCTTGCAACTAAATGAGTGCCGGTCATCCGAGTGGCTAGAGTGATATAAAAGTACCCGCATTAAAAAAAAAAAAAAAAAAAAAAAAATATTGCAGACTGACTCTGCTTTCAACTAAGTGGTAGAAAGGCGATACCTTAGACGTATTACTACAATGTTAACTAATCTCTTCGGACGAAGCAACTCGTATAATTGGGATAGAACTTCACTTCAGGTAAGTTCGTTTAATCTCCAAGAAAATATATGTTACAAGAATCCATTGGAAAAGTTGGAAAATTAGATGGTATTCCAAATCAAAAAACTAACCTAACCTAAATTTATAAATAAAGTAACTCTGTTTGTCTCGCTTTCAATATAAAATTACTGAACTGATTTAAATGAAATTTAGTACACAGATATTTTAGAGCCTCAGAAAGGACATAGGCTACTTTTTATCCCATGAAAATGGAAGATCTCCTGGGTACGCAGATACAACCGCGGGGAGCCATTAATATATACCTATTTGGACCGAGACATTATTTTTTGTCAATGAACCCTCCTAAAGTCTAACTCGTTCATCGCATGTAAATCCAGTACAGACTCCAGCGTAAAGCAACTCACATCCATACCTAAGCTAAGCATGTATAACCATTCACCGGCTTGAATATATTTGAGTGAACATATAAGTTGGCCAATTTGTTACGTTAAAGCAAGCGATCCTCCGTCAGACTACCCTCGTCCACCGAACAGATTGAGCCTACGGGAGATGCGATGGATCAAACTAAAAATATACAGCCTTTTTTATACATCACCCATGATTGTTTGGAGAAGGCAATGTGCTTGAAACTATTGTCATTAACTATCTTAATGCTAGTTTCTGAACATTCATGTAATAACATAAAGCTTTAGATCCAGCTAGATAATACATATCTTATATATCAAATTCTCGTGTCACAATGTAAGTTACCATCCTCCGAAACGGCTTGACTTTTATGAAATTTTATATGCATATTCAGTAGGTCTGAGAATCGGCTACTATCTATTTTTGATACCCCTGTGATCACGGGAACGGGAACTACGCGGGTGAAACCACGGGGCGGCAGCTAGTATACATATAATCTATATATATAAAAATGAAACCCGTTTTCCGTTGTCACGACATAGCATGAAAACGGCTTGACCGATTTGGCTGATTTTTTTTTGTAGTTTTCTATACTCTGTACAAGGTTCTTACGGAAAAAAATCTTAAGAAATTCTCGCAGAAAGATTAAAAATATTCATTTAATTTTTAACCGACTTCAAAAAAGGAGGAGTTTATTTTCCCATATATTTTTATTATTATCTATGTTCACAGATTTCTCTACCATTATCTATAACCTATCATTATCCATATCATATCGAACGGCATGTTGAAATTAAGCATTCGTGGCACATAAATGCACCATCCATATAACGTTTCCTAAATGAATGTGAATGTAGACACAGACGAAATCCCACCAAGCGATCCCTCATACATACTGCCCCTGAGGGTATACCTGCTTTGTTTAGTGCGGTCCGTTCCACTTTGATCAGACCGCTTTCGTATATCGGATGTGAAATCATACGTGTTCTGTATACCTTTGGATGGTTGTACTTGAGATTTGCTGAATAATTTGGTAGTACACATTGATGTAATGCAATGTATATGTTTAAATAGATATTTGCATCATGTTGTTGTGGTACTCTAAAGCTATATTTCCTACTTATATCGTAAATGCGAAAGTTTGTGAGTATGGTTGGATATTTGCTACTCTTTCACGCCAAAATTACTGAAGGGTTGCTAACAATTTGACACAGAGTATATTCGGAAATAACATTTTATTTTAATTCCAAGGAAATTGAAGCCGTGGTGGCTCAGTTGGGGACGCACCGACTCACGATCTTGAGGGTGCAGGTTCGAAACCCTGGCCCGTACCTCTGAGTTTATAAAAACTTACGTACTGATTCACACCACTGGCTTTCCGTGAAGGAAAACATCGTGAGGAAATCTGTATGCCCGAGATGTCACAATTAAAGGCATGTGAAGTCCGCCAATCCGCACTAAGCCCGCGTGGTGGACTATGGCCTAGACCCCCTCATTGTTAGGGGAGGCTCGAGCTCCATGGTGGAGACGTAAATAAGCTGATGATGATGATGATGAAATGATTCTAAAAGGAATATTTAGTAACAGGTCAATCAATATACATTTAATAGCAAAATAAGCTGTAGTACCGTAGTGTAGGTACCAGTTATTAAAAATTTTACCGGATATATATACCTACACTTTTCCTGTTCTGTCCAGATCAGAGAATGACATTATTTAAAAGCAATAGCAGAAAGGTACCTACTCAATACCTCTAGCAGTCAACATACTTAGCGAACACTCCAACCAGTTAAACAACAAACAATTTCTCATGCATTTTAATGTAAACTAAATTGTTATCATCAATTAAAAAGCAAGTTATCTTGTCACACAGAAGTAAAGCAGGGACAGTATAATTGGTGTATGTTGGTCCCTAAGCATCTCGGATAGTCGGGTGAGCTATTACAGGACAGATGTGGGACAAAATTAATCAAGTCCCGAACCGACACATTAACGGATCTTCGAGATACATTCAACCCTTGCTTGTTGGGGCCAAGGAACGAGTGATTAAACTACGAGAGGTAAGCTTATAGTACTTGCGGTTTAATATGTTTAGTTATGTATGTGAATTGCATATTGTTATTTCATTGAAAAAAATGCACGGCCTTTTGGCTGATGATGATGATGAACAACTTCAATATTCTACCTTTTTTACATATTAGGTTACCTACCCAACTATAAACTCTGCTTAGTTTAATATCGCAGTATAATTACTGTCTGTAATAAATGTTTGAGTTAACAATTATTATTATTGTTATTTTGATGAAATAACGAATAGTAAATAAATAATTTATGAAAACAAGCGTAAATGATTTCCACGTTAATTATATATTATGTTACACAAAATAACACGACCAACAATAACAAGATCATGAACACAAAACAAATATCGCGGGACAATTTTCACACAGAAATATAAGCCTCATTTCGATTGTTAATAAATATATTTTGGCCTGACTCTCATCCGCTACCAGACAAGCCATAAGCTTTCACCAAATCGCTGGTCTTAATACCACATAACCTACGACTGTCTTACAAGAGTTAATGTAACTCCGTCCGTCCTTAACAAGAGCTGAACATTGTGTTCGACATGTTTATATCCACCCTGTATATTGAGCCCCCACTAATTGGGGGGGCTGAAATAACATTACTTCCCTGAACTTGGACCTTGTCAAACAACTTATTTAAGATCGTGGCCTCTTCACACGTTACATAAGTAAACTGTTTAAGTTACCCTCTATTTAATATTTAAAGGTCACTAACATGAAGGTTTTATATGACAAAGCTTGCCCTCCCTTCTGAGAGTTTTATCGGCTTACTGTTTAATAGAAAGGTTCTAAGATTTGCAAAAATTTTGTTAAGTATTAGAATTTTTATTTACTTTTAAAGTTTATGCAAATACTGGTTTTAGCCCTGCAGTTTTACCCGCGCTCCGGGGAAACCTTCAACTTAACAACAACTAAAATATTAAAATCATTTTTTATTTTATCCAAATGCGTACAGTATTTTTTGAAATATGTTGCCAAAAATAGTAAAATATATAGGAAGTTAAGAAACAGAACCTAGACTTAATATAGATTGTTATTACACAAAAAAATAGGGAATATTTTATTTTATTTTATTCGGAAACCTACAGTGTCTTAGATTCTAATTAAAATACAAGAAAAACTATATAAACACCATTTATCAGCTTTCACATGTAAAATCAGGTCATCAAGTAGGTACTTTATTCTGGCATAAAAAAAATATGTTCCCTTCATACAATATATGACCCAAATCTGTCATTCTTTATAAAATATAAGGTATTATTTTATCACTCGGCTGCGAACGCTACGTAGGCGAATTGACAGGAGATGAGTCGTTATATGTAGGTACTTAAGTATAATATAAGACTTAATAACATATTTAATATCTCAATGTATTTACTTATTTCTCATAGAAGAAAAAAATTTTTTTTTTTTTTTGAATTTGAAAAATGTTTTCATAGACACCACTCGCCCGTATCAAAGCAGCTAAGGCTAATTATGTCATACCCTAATGCTACTACTTCAGAGCCACTGGATTTCATGTAATTCTTTACTAACTAGATTCCCATATAACTAAACATCCATAGAAAAAAGAACCATATAGAAATAGAATTGGTTTTGTTTTGTTGAACCTTTTGTCAATATTAAAAAATATGTGAATAATAATATTAGAAGCTTAAGCAACGTCTCTTTTGTAGGTATATTATGCCATATATTTTTATTTGAAAAAAAATACGTTTAATTGATTTCAGCAAAAGTTATGCTTATATAAATATCCACAACAATCTAAAAATACTTTGAATCAATAAATTTGCCAAGCGCTTGCAGAAATATTTAATGTTCATTTCAAAATCAGTTCTTTGAAGGCGAAATCATCGTGTATTCTAAAAATCGAAATGCCTATATGCCTAATAAAAATATGTCAATTGATGCCCTATTAGAGTTAACCCTACATTGTGTACAAATAATATTCCAACGTAGAGTAATATTCTTTAAAAACACTCGACAAACATTACGTAAACCTGTCGTTTAAGTCCCGCCGGTGTCGTTTTCTATGTGACAAATTCTCGTCGAAAGCTCGGGATTATTTCGGGATGGCTCGATGAGGAGGGTGGGGACGATCCATCAATCAGTGGAACTCGGTATGTCCCCAATAGTGTAGTTTTATCTAATCTCGTATAGACCCACGGCCGGCGCAGGGTTTTCAATAATTTATTATTTTTCTTTCACCCTACAAACCTTTGTGAGAGAATTCTTATTACGTATACAAAGTTTGTGTTACGAAAAAATATTGAATTCCAACTAACTGTTGTAACAATAGCTGTTTCTATGTTGAAATCATGATCAAACACTCGAGAACAAGACCCATCTAATTTCTCTCCGGTCATCGATTTTACAAACTTACGGGTAAAGATAATAAGGTAGCAATTTAGTTTCAAACTTGCCCTCCAATAGCAAAGCGTTACTTAAACATCCATTTCTAACGAATAACTCGACCTTTTATTTACCCTTCAAACAATATTGAGCGCCGATTGGAAATTAATAGCTAAAGATCACGTCAAAAATACATTGCCTTTAAGAAAACTCTATTTGTGTAGTTGAAAACGTTTGAGATAGGCGGATATTGGAAACCTAAGAACAGCGGCGGTAGTGTAAGAAAATAAAATAAAAGTCAGAACGGAAATTAAATGGACGCAAACAACTGTGATACTCTTTGTTCATTAAAATTGGAGTGATTCATTAGGCATCAACGGAGCTCATAATATAATTACCAACTTCAAGTTTACAGATTTGTGAAGTTCAAAATTCGGATTCGAGTCAGTTCGGTTCAAGTTGGTCGAATCTAAATTTTATGAGAGGACCTTCACCGGGAAATTACGAACACAGAAATAAGAGTGTGCTAATTGTCTGCGATCATTAATTTCTATTTAAAATTTAACTATCTCATTAATACAAATGAAAATTTATTTTATTATAATTTTTCGGTAAGCGTATGAGACGGAATATCTTTACTAAAACAACAGAATCCCAGCTCACGTTTATTGGAATAAAAGAGCAAGGCAGCCAACCGGTACCGCCTAAATATTTAAAATTTCAAGCGCGACGTAGGAAGGAGGGCTTAATCAAAAATAACGCACCAACAAAATTCAATAAGAGAGTCTCATAAAACACGTTTATAATGAAAAATATTAAATTCCAGAGACAAAAAAACATATCATATTATATTTCATTGAGCGGGCGGCGCGCGGGGAGGGCACATAAATAATTTAATTTAAAACGAGCCCGAAACTTTGCCGAGTTTCACGGCGAAAAGTCGCGACGATTTCGGATTTAGAATGCGGATTGTGTGTGAAATGTGTGGAATAAATCAGTGCCTTTATGAAAATAACTAGAGTTCTTTCTCGCTGCGAATTTTCTCATTCGTGGCGTATTTTTTGTACTTACCTGCCGCCGCTGGGAACTCGACCGAATGATAGGAACTATGTTGATAAAACGGTGAGACTTTACTTTGACTATACTTTTTAGGTAGTACTAACGTTTAAAGAACTAGTTTCCAAATAGGTAAATATATATAATTTAATCTTTAAAGATATCATGAAAGATGATCATCTTAAATAGAATGATATTGATTAGATTTGATAATGTTACTATACTCAGATTATTCATTGTAGGCAGAGAAATGACATTTCCAGTGTTGCAGGTTTTTAGTCCCAAATAAATAGTGTTGTGGTAGATTCGAATTTTTACAACTAAAAGTCGGCTAAGGACAAAGGAAACTCGACTAGAGTTTCCTTTTTTTTATTCAATGTCAGAATGCCTTTATATAAATAAAAATATTTAATTTATGGTAATAAAACAAAAGACATACACGGTAGGTAATTAAATATTACATAAAATACTCTTATGTATATTATTTGTTTTTGGCTATTGGAAGAACTATAGTCATCACTTGTCACGCTATGGACCCCATTTTTTTTTGGAAGTGACTATTTGTACGGGTACTGGACAAATAAATTATATTTATTCGTCCATTTATCAATTTTTTTTTAATTAAACATGAATTGGATGATTAGCCTATGTTAGGTTAATTAAATTAATAACATTTATTCGATTTTATTTATTTAATTTTGGTTTCAATTAAATTCAAATTTAGTTTTAAAAAAATGAAATTCTGGGATTTTCGACTAGATTTATGTATCGGATACTGAAAGAACTAAACTGCCGAACATCACTATTGTAGCGGGTCACCCTTTTTTGTATCAGTGACAGTTGCACTTGTCATTTTTGTGACTCGAATTATTAATCCGACTATATAGGTATTTTGGATACTATAAGAAGTATTTAAATAACCTCGCGCAAACTATCTTTTACTGACTGTTTCAATAAAACCTTATCGTAATGCATTATAAGATTAAAAGAAAAAAAATGACATGATGAAATAATTGGACATAGACTAAATAAAAAATAGACAAGACATCTTCACCACAGATTCTCTCTGTTCTTTGTCTACGATTTCTATCAAATATAACGCAAGCAAATCCAGCTTGATTCAATAAATATTGCCTATTGATGTAATTAAATATTGCCGGAGGAAATGTTTTCTATCTTCCGTTGCGATGAATATAAATAATAAAATTTTCTGCGGAACTCTAACTAAATTTGGGCATTATGTCAGAAATACCAAATCATTGACAGCCCGGTTGGCTTTGTGGTTAGTGACCCTGACTTTCAAGCCGCGGGTCGTGGGTTCGATTCCCACCCAGGACAAACATTTGTATGCATGAATATGTCTGCTTGTCCTGTGTCTGGATGTAAATATCTATATAAGTATGTATTTAAAAGTAGTATATGTAGTATATCAGCTATCTGGTTACCATAACACAAGCTAACTTTGATGCTTAATTTGGAATCAGATTGGCCGTGTGTGAAAAATGTCCCAGGATATTTATTTATTTATTTATTTATTTATTTATAATGAGTTTTGCTCCTAAACTTCGTTGCTTGCTGGTAGATAGATAGATTCAACATTTGTAGTTTTTGAGATTATTCATTACAAACATACACACACACAAAAAAAACCTCGTTATACTTATTATTATATATATTTTACACCAATACAAATGTAAAATGCAATAAACAAAAGCGACAGAGCTTCGCAATACTGTTTCAACATTTTCATTCGATAATATTCGGAGATCAACGAAATTAAGCATACATATTTATATAGACCCTAATATGTGGAAAGTATGGTGAATATGATACATTTCAGTTCATATTGTATTTTTTTCGACGAAAATAAAGCGACATCTGGCTGGTCGCATTTTAAACAATTCCACGCGAAATAAACGTAGGCATACAATCATAATTTTTGTTTCAAAAGAAATATATGTCATATTACATTATTTACACATGGTCAATCTGATTCTAAACTAAGCTTAGCCTGTATTCCTATGGAAGACGGAGGAGTATGTACTTATACATATTTACTTCTAGTTGTTAATATAATAATATGTCTGTGTATTTTCATTTTATATCACCATTATTATCATTTCTTTTGATTTAATGTTCCAATAAAATTAAAACTCCGATGAAATGCAGCCATTACATTATTGACTTTAAATCACAGTTGGAAACTTTCTAATATTATTCAGAGAATATTTCAGGGACGTCGAGCTATTATGTTTAGGTTGTTATTAAAAGGGCTTAAAGCTTATTGTTTAATTCACTTGGAAACTTTATGTTTATTTAAGACAGGAATGAATTTCCGGTCGATCCTCTTGTTATTCGAAAAGTTATTGGAATTTACCAAAACTTGTATGTTTCGAACCCACTACCCTTGAAGTCCCAGTTAAGGTATGTAACTACTGAACCCTCGGCTCTATTGACCAGCCTGTTATTGTGTGAGGCGATCTTTTAAAGGATTTAGAAATACCTTTTACACATCAAGTAATCTTAAAATTGATCAAATGTATAATATAAAAAATCTTCAACAAACACTAATGTGACTTAAAGAGAGACTTAGTGAGATTTGTAAGATATTTTTATGTATTAAAATATTTTCCAAGCAACAAATAACGTTCCTAAGTACCTCGCCAAATAAGAATTTCATTTTTCCACTCGAATATGGAAAAATAATGGACATTTTTCATGATAATTTACTTAAAAGTAATAGAAATATATTTTATCCTATTAGAGCTATACAAATATTAGTTAGAGTGCCGTCTCAAGTACGACTTAGAGTCTCAAGAAGACGGATTCCCTTATGCGCTCGAAAGAAATATGATACAAGAACTTATCTGTCAAATATAGTATTAGATTGATGTTCGGAGAAATACTCTCAAAGGAATAAGTCGGCAAATACGAGTCTAACTGATGTTTCGCCTTTCACCTTCGGGACTCAAAACTTGTATAATAAATGTAAGAAAAATGTTTTAGGCACATGTCTATGCCTTCGTCATAATGTAATGTTTTGTTTATCTGATTTAAATCGTAGACATGACGATTCTTGACATAAACATTACCATAATTTGTAACTCATATAATCTTAAATTACATAATTATGAGCTTTATTTATAAGCTTAATTTTTTGAACCATTGCCCATACAACTGAAGATCAAACACATCACCAAAATCTTAAGATAAGATTTTAAAGCGTTTTTTAATGAAGCGCTTACCAACTTACAGCAATAATTTTTATAGACCTAAACATCTATATCGATTATTTACAACTACATGTGTTGTTACAAACTAATATACCTACACGACAACATTCAGAAGGTACGAAAATAGCCAGAAACACATTCATTTGATAGGAAACCAACGTTGAGAACAAAAGAAAACATAAAATTACAATATCGTCCACAGCGAACGTATCGTGGGCGCAGAGCAATTCCACGGTGAACGCGACAAAAAAACCTAAGGATCCATCTATAAAACGGTTTCAAAATGTCGGTCAGTGAATACGACGGTAAGTTTACGAGCTGAGCAGGTGTCTTACCACGGTAAACCGAGGGTAGATATAAAATCGGTCGCGTCCACGCAAGAGGTAAAATTTCGACATAAAACCCTACTGCAGAGATTTAGTTCGGGCGGGCGTTTTTACGGGACTCACCGCTTATCTTGGATAGATGTTTTGTTTTATAGCAACGGGTTAGTCTGACAATAAATTCAGTTAAAGGTACATATGTCATAATTATTATCGTCATTGAAAAGACTAAACCTAAAATACTAAATAGCTTAGCGTTTTGAGTCCCAAACTTTTAGATGAGCTCAAATCTATAACTTTTAAAGAGATGCCTTTTTGTCATTGTGGTCAAGGAAATTAAATGATGCACTATAGGTATTCAGCTAATCAAGGATTTAAACATAAACATGCTGGGAATGTCGTAATAATTTATTTTAGTTCAATCGCTCCAAATAAAGTTCAAAACTATTCAGCAGAACGATAAAGCCAAATTCCTACAGGAACAATCTGTAGACCGGGAGTTGGAACGCCGTTTTATATTTTAATAGAATAAAAAGTGGACTTGTGGTACAACAGGTCTTTAGTAAACGACAAATATATATTTCAAGACATATAATAATAAAAAAATTGGCCTGAAAGAACGTAGGTAACAACGTCCGGACATGTATTTTAGTAATAGTAACCTTTAAGTTTACTAGTCAAGTTAGAATGCGTATGCCGAATCTGGATTAACGTTTTAATCTTTCACAAAATATACTTTATTACTGGCAGAATAACACACAAAAAATTTATCATAGATTTTTTACACATTATTAACAACCCTTAATCTCTTATGCATAGACACAACTTTCCAACTATAACAATATCAACGAAGGAGTAAAACGGTCGTATAAAACCGAGTCCACCTCCCAGCCTACCGGGGCAGGTGGCAGGATATCAGTTAAAAGACGTGGCAGTTTTAATTACGCCGGTCTATCGGCATTCCGGACGGCATCCGGTAACCGGATTGCCTCCGATCGCTCCGGAATCCGTTCCATTAGCCATCCCAGCAACTTGCCGGATTCTTTAGTGAAAGCCTTCTTCGGATCCGATGTTGAATTCTGTTGATTTTCTTATTAACGTATTATTGGATGCTTTAACTTGATTGCCTTCGCACTGGTATTTAAAATTACAAATGATTGATTTTAATTTTTTAATATAACCTGTTGGTATATATTTGTATGTAAAAAACAACTTTCAGAACCGAGCATTAATAGTGACTATTCATAAGTGCTTTATTGAGGCCTATTTGAATAAAAAAAATTTTGATTTTGAATTTTGATATAATAAAATTTCTATAATAATAATTGAATTATAGTGGCTCCCCCCGGTCTTACCAGCGTTCCCGGGAGATCTTCCATTTTCCTGGGATAATTAAAAGCTTATGTGTTATTCCAGCCTATAAGCAATATGCGTTTCAAATTTCATCCCAATCTGTTCAGTTTTTGCGTGAAAGAGAAACAAACATCCATCCATACAAACTTTTACATTTATAATATTAGTAGGACTGAGCCAGTGAATATAAAAAGCTTGTTAAAGTAAAACTGAACGAAAGTATCTAAATTAAGATCCAAAAATTTAAGGGTTACTACTACCGGAACAAAATGGCAGATTCAAAATGGCGGCCGAAACTCCCGCCACCATTTTCAGGACGTGAGTGAGAAGTTTTCTTGAAATAAAAAAAAATGTTATCAGAAACCAACGAGGAAAAGTTGAACTGTTGGAATAATTTTGTCAGTCTGTATACCTACTGGTCTAGTGCTACGAATCGGTTTACATGGTGGGAAGTGTGTATTAACCATGTAAAGATATTAAGGTAAATGACCCAATGGTGGCCAGTTTAAGAAAAAAAAAACAGGTTTTTGTGAAATATTACCAAAATTGTGAAAGTTTCAGCACTGAATATAGTGAAACTGTAAAGTCCAGTCCTTATTTAATATTTGTAATGTGTTGCGCGTGAGATACGGCAAAGCTGGATTCAATTAATTTAACGAATAAAAGTTGTAGTTTTGTGACCCAGTCTTGGACAGGGAAAATTCATTAATGGATACCCCAGTCTTAGTCTAAGTTTATCTTTATTTTATGGTTAACACATGAAACAAAACTAATTTTGATTTTAATTAAGCAATACTATTTTACAAGTGAAACTTTCTGCTCACCGCCTTTACGATTTCCTTAAGAAAAGCCGTCGTTGTCAATTTCAAATCACCTTACACTTTGTATTCGCGCATATTTGTACATGTAACTGACTGAATTCAATAAAACGTTAAACTTAGATAGTTCGATGTCTAAAGTCTATGTCACAGTGATCCCAATGTAAAAACATTCGCTCATGTCCGAATTCTAGATGTTTCTTTTAATTTTTGGCCATTACTGGTACCGTGGCCACGACTTACGATATTGCCTTATTTAAGAGATTTACCTATCTATCAAATAAATGCTTTAAGTAAATGAATTATCAAACTTTAACATTACCATTCAACTTTAATGATATCCATATTAATCATCATATCAGATCATAATTATGGCAGTAGGTAACTCTGTTACGATTTAACGTTTTAACCACAGTAACTATGATTGTAACGAAAAATGTTAAAGGTCTTAGGAAAAGAGGCTACCTACCTTTTATCCTGGGAATGTCGAAAGTCCCCCGGAAAAGCTAGTCACTCTATAAAACTAATATAAAGGACGTGTTAAAAATGAATAGCCTTATTGTAGGATCGAATTTTTTTCACGTAGATAACAGAGTTTGCACACATTATAAGAAACAATCAAATATCTATCAGCTTGCTTAAAATAGTATCAATAATTACCAAGGGCATCCGATTCTCAAAATCTGGATTCCAGGTCTAACTTACACGCCAAGTCGTAACTGAATGCGCCAACTTCAACAATTGACTTACCGACACTGTTCTTAGTAACTATCCCCTCATTATTCCCAGGACTCAATTTGGTATCAGGTAGTACCCATTTACTAGTTCAGATGTTCTATTCTATAAGGCAACTATTTGCTGTCCCTTTCATTGACGTCTAAATCACGTGAGATGTCCGATCGAGGCATTGTAAGCGCTCGGCGTCAAAGTCCAAATTAAAGGGCGGGTGAAATTGTAGGACCAAGTTAACTGTCCACTTTTTTTATCGGCCAATGTCATTATAAATATACATTAAAATGTGGCTTATGATTATATAGAACTTCTACGTATACTTTATAATATTTTGATATATACCCCTTCATTAATGCCCTCAAATAACTGATTTTATTGACCCCAAACTTTTGAGTAAGATTATTAAGTTTCAATCTGCTTTGGGTCTAGACTGTTTGAAAGATCATAATCCTAATCTCTATTTGGAAGCTTAAAATATGATAATAAACGCATTTGTGAATTTATTTCAATGGAAAATCCATTTTATGTCAATCAAAACAATAGATCACAAATTTTCAAATAAGTATATATATATAATTTAACAATGGAAATAAGAATGGAAATATTTATATTAAAAGCAATAATCAAACTCTAGCTCGGTTCGGAAGATCGTTTTTGCTGAGAAAAGCTCCAGAATAAACTCAACAATTATTGTTTTAAACATAATACTAATAACATTTTAAATTGTATACAGTGCAACGACAATAAATAAATATACATAATAATACAGATTAATTTTGTATATAAATTTCTGAATGTAAATAAATGAGGCAGGACTGTATACCTAGCTAGGGGTATTATAATTACAAGAAAACTGTAGAAGGCAACTTCCCATTTAATTACCCAGGATATATATAAATTTCAACTGTAATTTAATTTCCGTGAAATGATTTGTCTAATGAAAAACATTCTGTTTCTTAGTTGCATGTTATATCCAAAAACTTTATGAGCTAAAACATTGAAGTCGCTAGAAATTGCATTCAATTCGGAGTAAACCGAGTGACGACTATAAACGTCTGGCTTGTAGACAATTTGCATGTTACATCGCTGTGAAGCACACACGTACTTACAACATGTCATTTGTTTAAAGTACGCATATGCAATAAAATTATATTATTTATTTTGATTCTTGAAATCAAAACTAGACTCATAAATACATATAAGAAAAAAAAGTTCGAAATTCATAAGTTGGCAATAGGATTTTGTACAACCCTGCACATTAGTAAGCCCCATAAAAAACATAAGATAAATAAAATATCCTTTAGATTTCCTCTACGCCCATTCCAAAGTATTCTTTTAATAATTGAAAAGTATATTTCTACCTAAACTGAATCAACGTAATCAAAAGAGCAATACCTAGTAGTATTCTACGTATGTACCTTGAAAATGTAGGAAGCTTAGTCGAATCCCTTATAGATAAACTTTGACGCGGTCCCAAAAAGTCTATAGATACAACCAGTATGACCTACATAGCCTTTGAGTTCATACCTAATCGAACCGAACTTCGTACTTTACCATTGAATAGAAATAATTAATCCACGTCAATCCGTAGACAAGTCAAAAGTTAGGTAATCACTTAAATTGTTGATTCGTAGAGTGTGAAAGTCGAAACTTTTGATTAGTAAGGCTTATCAAATATTAATGCTATCGTCCCTTACTTGACAAGTTATATGCCTTAATAGCTTGGCAATTAGGAGTTTGGCATTGTGAGGTCGTTGGTTCACTTTTACCGGATATAATTAAGGAAATGAAATAGGTAATAGGTAGGTAAATCGTAGTATCATATTAATATTATAAACGCGAATGTTTGGATGGATATTTGTTACTCGTTCACGCAATAACGAATTTCAGTTATATTTGGAACATAATTAGTTTACGGCCTATTAACATATTGGCACCTTTTTATACCGCAGAAATTGAAGAAATCCCGGATAACTCGGGGGCCACTAGTGCTACATAATTATACTACAGGACAAACAGACATGTTCATACACTCAAATGTTTCTCCTGAGTGGGATTCGAACCCTCCACTTGAAAGTCAGGGTCACTAGCCAACCAACCATTAAGCACTAGTAAGGTAATTTAATGCGATCTAATTTAATTACCATGACATCGTGTTCACACAAAAGCAAGTGTAGGTACGAGTAGAGGTACCTACGATAAATTAGCACAAAAGAAAATTGTAAAAACTGGTCACATAGGAAGAAACTTATCTCACCAAAGGCTGTACAAAAGAGCCAGTGCCTTTGTGGGGAACCTTTCTTACACAAGAAAAAACACCATTTACCTTTTGTAAAGGGAGATTTAGTTCAATTTCATTTGTAAATTAACCAATGAAAGAGCGTAATGGCGACGTGGGACTGTTATTAAACAGCTTTAATGCAACAAGACGTCTCAAATTGGAACGTTTTACCTTTTGCTGAGGTTATTTTCAGAGGTTATAATTATAAGTTTGCCACTTACTGTGATGATGTCAGATGAAAATGGTTTTTATGTTAAAACTTGCTTGTAGATGCGGTTTTACTTGTATGGAAGGGATAAGCATTGTAAACGACATTGTATAATACTTATGGCTAGAATAAAATTTGTTAAACGTTCAGTTTTCCGGTAATATGATTAAGTATTTAAAAATAGGTATTAGTAGGAAGTAGGATAACTTAAAAAAAGAAAACTATGATAAATAAAGAATAAAAACTTATTGCCCGAAATTGTGACAACTTATGCCCCACGGTTTCACCCGCATTCCCAAGGATTTACAATTTTCCCGGGATGAAAAGTAGCCTGTGTGTTAATCCAGAGTGTCAGCTAACTCCACACCAAATTTTATTTAAATCAGTCGTGCCGCTTTTATACGCATAGAAGAAACAAACATACACACTCAGAAACATTCGCCTTTATAATATTAGTGTGATAATATTTCATACTATATTTATTTGGCTTTTTTTAATATTTTGTACTGAAGAGCTTAAAATGTCTTTGACGTAAGATCAACATTATTTTGAGTAGGTGTGTATCAAATAACGAATGCCTACACGTTAGGTACGAATAAATGGAATTTTAAATACAAAAATACTTGCCTCCCACGCTGCCTTCCCAGACAAAGATTGTACAAAATTGAATTTATAGGGTCCCGTCAAACAGAAACCCCATAAAGCCTTATCAAGTCGCTTATTTGTTTCCACTGAAACACTTAACTCAGTTATTTGTAAGGAAGCGATAAGAATCGAATTTAATTTTGATTCCTACTGAAATAGGCATCGGCCTAGGGTTGATAGTTTTCAATCGTAGAATAGCAATCAGTTAATTTTATTGAAATTCATGCAACGTATTACAAACTGTTGGTTACCTGAAATTAATAAATAATTTACAGAATACAAATGAAATTTGACACCCAAAATTAATATGCTCTCGATTTAGGTAGGTTAATTTCTAACAGATATAAATGAAACTATTGAATTACCCTTTTCTATAATTTTAAGGAAGTGTTTTATACGATTTTAAGAAAAAAATAGAACAATAAACATGAATAATTATTGACGATTGTACAAAACTTATTGCAATCCTGAAATACGATGTCAAATGAAACCGCAAAAGGAACCATACCTAAAAAGTAAATATCCCAAAATGGAGTCACTCCTAAGTGGATATCCCACAATAGGGCCGGTATCATCTCACAAAGAGATTGAACAACAATAACAAAACTAGGATTGCCAATTCGGAATTCATCACGGGTTATTATTTAGGCAACAAATCTATTAATCTGGGCCTGCTAGAGTGGAATACATAAATCAATTAACCCGGACAAGGCGGGGCGTGTTGAGGCCACCAGCCCATTTCGGGAGGCTAGTACCCTATTTTGGTGACACTGTACCCGAGGGCCGCTGGAATCGTCTCCGGTTTAATTCAAATATTACTTGTGGAATTGAAGTTTTGATCGGGCCGGGAAGATGGCGGGGATCGCTCTAATTGGATAATTAGTTCTCATTTCAACTTCGGTAGTATTTATTACAATGGATGATATTTCATAAATCTGTTATAAATTTACTCAAAAGTGGGAAAAGACTCTTTAAAGGCAAGTTCTTATTTTTTTTTTTTTATTGTTTACTTTTAATGTAAACTACACTACACTACACATTACTCATGTCTGTCAATTCTTAATTATAGAATTTTATACGGAACCCGCGACATCAGAGCTAGACAAAGCAGTATCTACATACACAGAAGTCCCAATACATTTTGTGTATTACACAAAACTCTCAATTACTTCTCACCCTGGCGTGCCTATACCTACCAGCGTAGGGTATTTTCGCGACGAATTTAAGCCGCTCTCGCTTCCTCCTAAGCTTCCGCTAGTTTCGTAGCTTACCAGTATCGCAGCTCATTCTATATTTACATAAAACCAATTACGGTACGGGTCACCGTCTCACGTTACTGCGCCCGCGCGCCGTCGACCAACGCCATTAAAAAAATAATGTACAACCTAAGATGTTTTTATGTAGATAAGTAGTAACGCACTCCTTGGTGATATCATGAAAGAAAGGTGAGTTCTCTAAGTCACTTCATCTGATTCCATATACATACTAAGAAGAACTTATAGTATGGTAAACCATATGTATATTACTAAGTTTATATTTACAACTAACAAACAACGTCATGTTTGTCCTAAGTCGGATTCAAACCCCACGACCATCAGAAAAGCCAAAGTTGTCGACTACTAACCCAGCCAGTAAATTATACGTTTCCATCTCAATAAAAAACATCTTAACATAAAACCTCATTAACAAAAACATTAACAGTACCTTTAAATCAATATTCATAAACCCGCAAAAATCAGTTGTTCATCATAAAGACACCTTCTCCTTTGTCGACAGTAAAAAATGATTCAAACGATCGTCGCCGGGGGAATCAAACCCTTAAAATGGCCAGAAAGGCCCGTCAAGCAGATCCCATTCATATCCAATTCATTTAGAGTGACGTAATCTTTTTTCTCCAATCAATGGGTATGGGGGAAGGGAGAAATTAGTCTGAAGAATCGGATGATACGTAATGAAGGCATCGGGTAAGACGATTGAGTCTGCCTCATTAGTATCGGGTACTACCTTTGATTGACCGTATCTTCATCTTGTGAAGATAGCATCCTGGTTTTAGGTGTGGGTGGGAATATTAAAATGTTTTAATTCAAATAGGCTTTTACAAGCACTTATGTATAGTCGAGCTTTGTAACACCTGTAAAAGATATCATCAGATCATAATATTTTTTCTGACTACATTCTAAACTAAAGCAACTAAAAACTAAGGATGCTTTTGCGAAGCGCCGGTTTAAAAAGTCACCATTTAGATATAGCTGGGGAGGCGCCGATGCTAATCGGGGATGTCCTCGAGCGTCGTGGAGACCTATTGGATTTTGAAGATCAGATAATAGGAAGAAAAAAAGGTTATATGATGTTTTCTCTTTTAGCGGTGGGGCAAGCGTCTACGAGCCTGCAAAGATGTAAAAAAAATTGTTACATGGACATAGTCGAGCGCGTCAGATATTGATACTGTATATACTCCATGTAACTCAGATGACAGAATAATGTTAATCTGCCAGTTTGTTTGGTGGGGCCGGCCGTACGGATGGTTTAAAAATGGTAAAAAAAAAAAAATGCTCGAGCGCGTCAGATATTTACAGGGGATGTTAAGTGAGCCTAAACGAAGCTCAGATCCAAAAATCTGACGATTCGGACGCGACGCAAACTCGGGACGGCTTCTTGAAAATGCAAAAAAAAATCGCCATCTGTACATACTCGAGCGCGTCAGATTTTCATACAGATGGTTCAGCATGATACCCTGGTCGTGCGATGCCATAATCTGACGAATATATGGATGGGTTTTCTTAATCTGACGGCTTAAAGATTTGTTTTCTTCCGTGATTTTATAAAATCATTGAATGTGTTAAATAAAATTATAAATAATATAAATCACGGATATATTATGAGATCTAGAAACAGTAATTGTAAAAAAATCAACACATTTGTAGGGGAGCCTAAGCAGGGATTTTGGGATTTCCTCGAGCGCAGCAAATTAGTATATGGGAGGATACCTTACATCTAATTGAGTGCCTTTACCAAATATGAACCTCATAAAAGATTCCGCCGCGCGTCCAGGATAAAAGATCAGATTAGTAAAAAAAGTTGACCATCAGAAATTCTCGAGCGCGTCAGATTAATGTGACGAAATCGTCACATTATTGCATAAGAGCACTTAACACCCCCTAAGAAAATTTGATGCGCTCGAGTAAAAAAATTTATCAATATAATAAATTAATTAATCTTTTACATTCATCATTTAAACTACTAGGATGTTTTTTTTTACATATCTACAAACAATGGTTTAGCGTTATTTGCAAACCTTAACTATTTTTCAATTAGCTATCGAACGATATGCCCTACTATAGGAATGGCGAATAAAAAATGACTCCGTTTTACATGTATGGAAGGAACCCTAAAAATAATATTTTTTTAGATTTTATGTTTTAACTTTGTCGATGTAGTTAATATTTACTACCACACCAAATTATAGCTCTGTAGTATCAAGGGTCTCTGAGCTTACCCTTACTGCTTGAAACTATATAGCAACTAAGGAATTAACTTTTTGTTACTTCGGCTTGTCCAAATCGGCAGATTATATGATTTCTGTGATCCTTGAATTATTCTCTTTAAAATGAAAATAAATTCAACCGCGCTCGAGAATGTCCACTCATCGATTTTTTTTTGCAACTTTGCGACCCTCTCACTCCCATACGTCACGCTCAAATCGTCAGATTATTGAAATACACTCTTTTCAGCATGTGATTAAACCACCATACTTTAATCTGACACGCTCGAGTATCTTCACCTATCAATTTTTTTTTACTAATCTGATCGGCTGCTCTACGCGCGCGGCTCCACATGGAGAGCTTAGATTTGGTTGAGGCACTCAACTAGACCTAAGGTACCTCCCATATACTAATCTGCCGCGCTCGAGGAACTCCCAGAATCCCCTCTTGGGCTCCCCTATTAATAGATACTATTTTCAAAACAAACGTAGATGAAGTACCAACATTTCAGATACCTACTTAATACAAATATGTAAGTGTGTTGTCTACACAATCATAAGTATTATAAACTTTAACGATATATCAGTTTTTAATACAGATAAATAACGAATAGGCCCTAAATAAAATAGGCTTAAAAGAACGTAACTATACCCACTCCTACGTAAGTAATAACAACAGATGTTCAATAAAAAATCTGTGCCTTGTATAATCTGACCCCAATTACTGGGTGCGAAAATTAGTCTCAAGCGACTTGGGGACAAAGCACTAAATCCATTGGGTGTCTCATTAGGAAGCAATCCGGGGAACGTGTCGATTGTCCCGAAATGCGATGGGGGCTGTAATAATGGATGGCGCTTAGCAACAGGTCGTCGGTAATACCTAATAATGTATTTTATTGTTCTGTTATTATCTATATTTAATGATATTTACTCGACTTCTTGTTTGAGTTATGGCGGTTGATGCTTGTGATTTGATTAATAGTGTCAATGTCACGCGACTCCGATATACTTAGTATCTGAGGTACCTATTATGTAGGTAACTTGTCAGCTATTCTTTTATATGATCTTTTTGATGTTGATATTACATTAGCTTCGTATTCGTTTTGGAATAGTAAAATCGAGGACTTTTTTATTGGTAGCTTGTGTTAAATAGTTTATAGGACATACAAAATCACTCAAATTTTATTACGAATATATGCATATATAAATCTGTTTAAATTTGATTTTGATGATACTTAACTTTATAAAGTTTATTAAAAGTGTAAGTGAACTTTTATTATTAATCCGCGTTTATAACTCATCAAATATACGACGCATTTAAAACATATTGGCAACTATAACATAATAAAAAATTACAGCTACGACGTCGTAACGTAACAAGAGAAATACGGTGTAGTAAGAAAAAGTCCCCACGTTCGACGCCTCCGTTCTCGCGCCAATGGGCGTCACTCAAGCGGACTGACTTATCGTCGCCCCACCGTACGTTGTTTATTTACATCTACTTTATGTACTGTGCCATTCGATTCGAACAATATTTGGACGATTCACCGGCCTATTCGCATGGAAAACGGACAATCGAAAATGTTGCTACGTATTGGCAAATAATGTTGGTGTTTTCTTCGAAGAGTTGAGATATGGAGTTGACGCTCTTTATTTTTATTGTTCGTGTTCTTTTAAGGTATATAAGGTATTTTATAGGTCGTTGATCCCGTAATGGAAAATATAAGTCAGGATGATCAGATTTATTTAACGAAACCCGAACCGTACGCGTACAATGGCCATCAAAAATGACGGCAAGCGTCGTATCAATACGAAAATCCCACAGCATTCAGAAATTCAGATGCCAGTTGATAGGGACTGGACGTTATTGTAGTGGTCAAACAATGAGAGTTGAAACAAAGGCGACCGCGCGCCGCCGGTACTTGCGGCTTATCGCTCCCCGCCACTGTTGACGCACTCGCTACCAGCGTAAGTGGCAACTTGAATATTGGTACATGGTCTCATGGTGTATTCGGAGATTAGACTGTATGCTTGCTAAATATTAATCTAAACTAACTTCTATAGAAGAAGGAATCAGGAGTATACTGTTAAATCAAGCAGACATTGTAGTTTGGTACCAGCTAACTGTACTTACGTAGGTAGGTATTTTAATATTACCTACCTACTTTTACACAGAAAAATTCACATTATATCTAGTTACTAGACAATCATTGGAAATGTATGTCCTGTGTGGGAATCGAACCCATGACCAACGACAATGTAGAGGTCATATTAGCCCCTAAAGTCATTGCCAACATTTTCAATAAAGCTAGTTTTGTCATGAAATAGGACTTCATAGCCAGATAAAACCGCAAGACAATATCTAGTAGCCCATATAACCACATCCATAGGTTTCTAAATCAACCCAACGCAATAAAATAAGGTTTAATTAAAATTGACACGGGTACCCTTGACACGGGGATTTCGAAGTGATAAAAAAAGCGGGCTTTATATGTGACAAAAACTCTCGTACTCACCGCAAATGAATTGATTCAACGCAATCAATTTTTTCCCACTCGTCCCGTTCTGAACTCCAACCAATCCGCTCATTCACTCCCGCACTGATTAAATCGGTCAATCATTCGGTCTTACCGTTCACTTGGCTGGAAAATTCCTAATTAGATGGTATAGGTGATAAAACGAAATAAGACGAACACACTGGTGGCAGTTTACTTAAGACTTCCACGATAATATTCGTAAAATATTAGGACACGGGGATTTTGATGTTTAGAAAAGTTTTAACAATGTTTTTGACGGAGGGCGGGTAGAAAGATGTTTTAACTCGCACTGCCTCAAATTGGCACCCATAGATCGCCAACTGCACAGATTAAGACGTACCTAGGTATACAGTTTATAGTAAACTAAGACATTGACAGTGTTACTGCTTGAAAACATAATATTTTTTTTTTGTATTTTAATTCGAGATCATGGTATCTCTTTTGAACAGCCACATATCTGTATCCCGAATTAAAATGGGCGAACTTATTTGCATAAAACTAATTATATTGTGTACCCACTGGTGTTTGTAAAGTCGATGTGTTGACAAGCCTCCGTGGTAATAAAGCTGTGATTACGCGCCGCACCGCCGAAAAATAATTAATGAGCTAACGAAAACAGAATTTCCAATTTTAAATTGGGTTTTTGACAGGGAAATTTTATGTTTAGGTACGTACTTATACGGTTCCTCTTTTACTCATATGAAAGAGGCGTCATTTATATTTCGCATAATTGACTTTTAAGCAACAATTAGGTTGGAGTTTATTAACTTTAATCGTGCGTTTAGGCCGTAGACAGAGTAGTTTCTCTGTCTACGGTTTAGGCTAAGATTTATTTGACATGTGACGTAACGAATGTCACTGTCAAATTATCCGCTGTTTGAAAAGCTGTTTTGTTGTTGTATTTGAAAACAGCCTTCGTAGTATATTGTTACGAAAATAGGTAAAACTTCCATAATAGGTTATAAATAGTAGAATTTAGATTTCTTATAATCTCACATCATTTATCAACCAAATGTTTTTTTCTTGTCTACGTATAGCTAGGCTGTGGTAGGTAGTGAAGAACCGAAGCTAAAGTTGTCAATTGTCAATAAACAAATATATACTAAAATAATATATTAAAACACTAAGAGCGAATAAAAAACCTTCAAACGTAGTAAAGCTGAAATCCTTTTGCCCCATCCCCGGGGTGTAGTTAGCGGTGTTCACGGCCCACTGACTCCCATCGGATACAAGTTGGCCGACAGTTCTCTTTCGCCCCTTCTCTACATGCGAGTTTTTTACACGTGTGAGCAACTTGTTTATTTGTTGGTTGGCAACTTTCGATATATGGGCGCGGGCGAAGTTGCCAGTTGCGGCGCGGTCGAGTTGTGTCGTCAAATAATTAAGTTTCAATAGTTTGGTTACGTTTCGATTCCTCTGTAAATATAGAACAGTATCAAGTGTAAATTTGTTGTGAAATCTATCGAATTTGGCGTTCGGATTGGCCAGCTCTCGTCACAGAACCCCAAGTGAAACCTACGTCATCCGTCATCGTATCATTTAGTTACTCGTCTCAACATACCCTCTACCCTCACTCCAACACGATGGAATCGAAGCCTTAGAATATTCAGGGTTGTGGGAAGCGGATTAGTTGCGATTACAGACACACATCGCAGCGGGCTTATGACAGGGACTCTCAAACTATAATAATAGCTGTTAATATTTGTCTAAAAACACGGTGTAACTTATTACTGATATTTAAATAAATTCTGTATAAAACCAGACTATAAAAATACAGAAATAGAGATTGCTAGATGAATTATTATATAACCTATTTAAAAAATGAAATTTATGTCGGATAATCACCCCCTGATAGTTATTTTGAAAATGTATTTCATGTACAGAATTGACCTCTCTACAGATTTATTATAAGTATAGATAAGAGTACAACATACTAAATTAATTTTAACGCTACTGCGGTGCTAATGTCATGCCATCTACCGACCGAATCATATTCTTGTAAGTTATAAGTTTGAGAAGCCCTGCGTTAAGAAATAGGAAGCAAACCCAATGCTTCAGAATAGACGTGGAAAATACAAAGTAAATTGTAACAGTTCCCATAGTACCTACCACTTATAGGTATATACATACCTATCCAAATCGAATTCCAAAATTCAGGCTATTTAATTTCAATCAGGCAACTTATTGATGAACAGCGATAATCATTGATTTGAAAGCTGGCAACACCACAATTGGTAAAATGTGACCTGTGTGAAAACAACTTTTGTGCCAAATTACGCTAAAACAAACAATGGCAACATCGTCATTCGCTCAACTGCGTCGCATGGGCACGACTCGCCGAGTGGCATGCAGGCGGGGTGTATTCAAAGCCTTCAATTTGCCGTTCCTACGTAATTAGACACGGGCGGAGCATTTCGCTTCTCTACTGAAATCCACACCTATGTAAAGGTGTTTTAATTGCAAAGGTGTACAAATTGACATCGTACGAGCACTAGGCTATGTTAGATTAGGTGGCATACTAATGTGTAGGTACATATTTTCTTGGTTTTTTTTATAGGTTCATTGCGTAGAAAATCGAACTCTTTAATCTGAGACTAAAGGAATAATGCTTCTCAGAATTAATACGTATAAATCATTCTGTAAATAGTATATCCTACAAATATTATAGATATAAATGTAACTGTCTATCTGTTACGCTTTTATGCTGAAATCATAGAACCGTTTTTTTAAGAAATTTGGTGCACAGATAGACTAGATCTTGGGAAAGGACCTTTTGTCCAGAAATGTTAAATGTAATACGAAAACTTAATTCTCAAAATAGAATAATAGCTTTTTAGAAGGAAAGGATCTAGCAATCAACATAATACTTTGCGTCAAATAATAAATGAATGCATTGCATGTAAACCAATAGCGAACCTCATTGGTGACAATTCTTCTCAATATATAATTATTTCCATACAGCGAACCATGAATGATACTAATTAGTGACTGATTGGGTATCAATTTAATTTGCCGGATTTTAAACATTTGCGGCGACTACGCGGACAACATATGTCCCTCTACAATTGGATTCAAAATAATGCAAATTATCAAGTGTGGAACAATAAAAATACATAAGCTTTAATTAATGTTATAATCAATCAAACTTTCTAAGTCTACATAAAATCACTTATAGGTATAAAATACATCAGTCGTTAGTAGTGTACAAATTATTACAAAATCATATTAACTATCAAACATGGGATATACAAGTCAAGTCTTCAAAACAGTAGTCAGATCAGTGAGAGGCAATGTCAGCAGATGCCGACATTATTTTATTCGTCAGATAAAGCCGACATGTAAAATTTAAGTAGACTGTTTACATGATTAAAACTACTATTATGTACGTACAAATATATTATTCAAGATCTAACATAATTAAGACAGAGATAGACAAATAACACACAGAAAAAACTTGTGTTTTCTATACAAAAGACAAAGACATAAAGTAAATTAAAAATGACAAAACAATTACTATTTTTACAGTTTGACATTCTCAATGTCATTTTAAACACTAAAAAAATCTTAAACATTTCTAGGTTGAGGAAGAGCCCTCATTGTGATGTAAAACTAATCTAAGGTCAAACTGTTTTACATTCAAAATGGGTACAAAACATCAGAATACATTCAAATTCAATATAAACTATAAAAGTTTTAAACCATTACCTCTATGTAAGATACAATAAATACAGAACACAATAAAAAACACCGTAAGAAATATTAAAGCAATGTCTTAAAAATCTAACACCATAAAACTAAATTATATAATAAAAGTTATACAAACTCCTGATAAAATCAGATTCTCTTGGGGATATCAATCAAAATGATGTTCAATATCAATCAACGTGAAAAGATTGGAAAAGTTTAGCTATTTCTATGTTTCTGACACTATATCTGTCTTAACCAAGCCAAAACGGTGTGTTATATATTAGTTCAATATGTGACAATTTGTCCATTTACAGATATCGATGTATTTATTATTTAGTATGATTAAATTTTCAATTCAAAATGTTGCAATATGACATCAATAAAATTACAATATAATTAAAATACAGAATGAAATGAAATCGAAAAGATTTTTCATAAAATGAAAATTACAGTATGTACGCGTATCGCCCAAAGTGTTCCAAAATACAAATTTCATACGTTCTCGTATCAAATAGTTTTCGGCGACACAATGAACAGCGGCACTCAATATTGTAGTTTGCAAATTTCGATTAAATTTCCCAGAGTTTACGAATTTGCACACAATAGTCAGTGCTATGAAAGGTGTACGGGCGGTTGACGCTCGGTCAAAGTTATACGTTATTATTTAACACCATATTACAACTAATATACAACTGACATTCGTTTGAATATTATGAGTTATGTTCAAAAGGTCGTTGGGACATATTGCTTTTTAACTAAATGCGCTACGTTGCTTATTATTACGGTTTCAATCTGTCGTTATTTACATTTGTTTGGTCGAATGTGGAATTTAACTTAATTATAATTTTACATAATATTTAACATAATTTATTGTAGTTTTTATTAATCAGCGTATGAACGAGTCCTTATATACCGCCTAAAACAATTTTATAGTCACTAACCTTAGACAAAACTAACCTCTTCTCCCGTCTTACCTCACGTCGAATCTTCATAGTCATCCGTCCTATAGTGGTTACCATATGCTATGGTAATTATTCATAGTTGTGGTCATTTCCTTGTCACCATCGGCCTGGTGTAGGGATGCGCCTGCACACGGTCGCGCGCTCGCACTGATTTGTAACCAACTGACTTTTGAGTGACATTACACTTCGCACGAGACGCAGTGTCTGTTAGTTTGTTAATGGACGACACACACAGGCACATGAAAAGGGAAATTAGTGTATAGATTAGCATATGTTTAGTGTCGATAACCTCATATAGAGTAATATGGATAACTCATGTTAATATTTGTATTATAATAATATATTGATTAATTTTAAATAATGTTAGACCTAGTGTGAGTTATGAAACATGTTTAGTGCTGCAGTTAGATATTATAACATAACATGCCCGTAATGGACGTAACACCGATCTCGAACTTAATTATAACTGGTTTGAGAATAATATTTGAATAGATTCATATTTAAAAGAAACCTACATAAAATGTATACTAGTTTAATTCCAATAAAATCTTTAATAATTACTTTCATAATAAATCAAGTATCGTACCGCGGTTTCACCCGCGTACCCAGAGGATAGAAACATAGCCATATGACACATTAAATAACTATAAAGTTTTTTTTAAATCTAGTGTTGTTTCGAAGATTATCTATTACATGCAAAATGCAAATGTTATTTAATTTATAGTATTAGTACCTAAAATAACTTCCCATGAATAATTTTTCGGGAGAATTGGCCATATACATTTATCGTTATTTGTTAAACAAACAGCTACAATATATATTATGTAAAATCATTTTAAAATATAAGTGACAAAGTGAGTGTTACCAAGTGTAATAAGATTTATTCACATATTTATATAGCCGATTAGTACACAAAGATATTATAAATATTTACCTTGAACATTCCTCTGCATAGCGAGCGGCGTGCCGTCCCGGGACAAGCTGGAGCCGAAGCCGGGAGCTCGCGGCGCGGCGGCCGGCGGCGGCATCGCGCGCCTGAACGGTAGCGCCTTGCCTACCACAGGCTTTACGATCCTCGCTGGATAGATTAAATTCATTCTTAATATTAGATAGTTTTTTTATTAAACAATGCCTAAAATTGCTCTTTGTTACATAAGCATATCTACAGTCCGCCTTGCTCCATAATTTCGTCTTCACTAGTAAGAGAAAATCCAGTTACGCGAATGGAACAATAAAGTTGAAAGTTTACAATTTTCATAGCTCAAACTCGGTATGTGCTTATTGGTGTGATTTCGTATGCTAAATTCATTGTATATAAGAAACACACAAATTCTGTTACTGATTGAGGAAATAAAGCTTCTATTAGTTTTTTTTTTCATATAAATATTTCTTCTTAATAATATTAGTATGGCTAAGATAACCCATAAATTCGGTTTATTACCAAAAACTCGTTTTGGAAAGAACTTTGTAGAAGTAACTTTCCAATAATTATTAACTTATTTTATGCTTTAATCTGATACTATACATGTTATGGAACATAAATTTCTTCCTAAGTATTTTCACTTTAAGAAAAGAATGAGATGACCAAAATTAAATTTAATGTAGGTAATATAATATTTAATAGAATAATTTTCACTTACCCTTATTATCATTGAAGTTGATGGTCCTCTGCATGGTGTTAGTCCTATCGACCAGTCCTCTCTTCACTGGCTGAGATACCTCAGTTTTACTTTCAATTTTAATCAACGGCTTCTTTAACGCTTCAATTTTTCCGGCCAAAACGAACGTAGAGTTCAAATCTTTCGGGTCTATAGCAAAGTTTTCGACGTCGTTCGCAATATCGTACTCTCTCTTGACCTTTTTTGCCGAATTCAAGTTTCTTGTCGTATCTAAACTCTCGAAGGAATCGTTTATAACGATTGTCTCGTTGTTGGCCAATTTGATGGGTGTTCCCTTGCGTTTTTTAGGCGATAACCGTATAGGTTCCCTGTTTTCAATGTCAGTCAAGTCCTCACTATCAGTTACTATGTCAACTGTCGAATTTATGTCGTCTGTGTAACCTGTATATTCCATCGTAGTCGACGGCATCGTTAGATCTAACGTGGAAATGAATTTGAAGTGCATATCACTTTCGACGTCTTTGTCTGACCACGTGATGCCTTTAGCCGACTTGGCTTTCTTCATAATCTCTAAGTATTCTGCCGTTAAGGCCGGCGGCGCTTTATCGTAGCCTTTCAGTGTCAAATATAGTTTTTTCAGCATATTGGGCATATCGCTCATGAATTCGGCGAATGCATTGAACTCTTCATTTTCTATGGATAATAATTTGAATCTAAGACTGTCTCTTGCTTTGATGTGACGTAGTTCGCTTTGCATATGTATTTTTTCCACGAAGTCTGCTAGGTCTGGGCAGGCAGATAACGCTTGGTCGCAGAGGATATGCAGTTTTTTTCTGATTTCGTCCCATTTAGTCCAAGAGCTCAGTACTTTGGAGTCGAGAGCGACGGATTGTTTCACAAAGCTTTCTGCTGCTCGCTCTTCCCGAGGTATGTCTTCTGTACACATCTAAACATAAAGTACAAATAGGATTTTTCAATATATTTATTTTACAGAGATTCTGTAAAATACGTACAATACTGTAATTTGCGAGTGTTAAGAATTTTTAATATTTAATATTTATTTAAATGAAGAAGGGGTTTTAAATTAAGTCATATAATTGGAAACTGATATTAAAAATATCGTAAAGTTTAATTATATAGTTTTTTATTAACTAAGAGGGAAGATGCCGCTATACCGCTATCCGTGTTTGTGTGTGTGTGTGTGTGTGTGTGTGTGTGTGTGTGTGTGTGTGTGTGTGTGTGTGTGTGTGTGTGTGTGTGTGTGTGTATGTACGTGTGTGAGTGTGTGTATGTACGTGTGTGAGTGTGTGTATGTACGTGTGTATGTGTGTGTATGTACGTGTGTATGTGTGTGTATGTACGTGTGTATGTGTGTGTACGTGTGTGTGTGTACGTGTGCGTGTGTACGTGTGTGTGTGTGTGTACGTGTGTGTGGGTGTCTGGGTGTGTGTGTGTATACATGTTAGCCTTACGAGTTTATCTTGCGATTGTAAGTAGCCGCACGTTATGAACTTCCTCTAACTAAAGAGGCTAGCACGCCCTCCGCCTCCACTATACGACGACGCCACTCTTGTGTATGTACCTGTTCCATAGCCTCGGTGGAGGAGCGGTGCGCCAGCGCGGCGGCCTGCGCCTGCGCGCGCGCCCGCAGCCGCCGCCGCAGCGCCAGCACGCGCTGCCGCGACATCAGCGCCAGCACCGCGCTCTCCGCCGAGGCTAGCACGCCCTCCGCCTCCACTATACGACGACGCCACTCTTGTGTATGTACCTGTTCCATAGCCTCGGTGGAGGAGCGGTGCGCCAGCGCGGCGGCCTGCGCCTGCGCGCGCGCCCGCAGCCGCCGCCGCAGCGCCAGCACGCGCTGCCGCGACATCAGCGCCAGCACCGCGCTCTCCGCCGAGGCTAGCACGCCCTCCGCCTCCACTATACGACGACGCCACTCTTGTGTATGTACCTGTTCCATAGCCTCGGTGGAGGAGCGGTGCGCCAGCGCGGCGGCCTGCGCCTGCGCGCGCGCCCGCAGCCGCCGCCGCAGCGCCAGCACGCGCTGCCGCGACATCAGCGCCAGCACCGCGCTCTCCGCCGAGGCTAGCACGCCCTCCGCCTCCACTATACGACGACGCCACTCTTGTGTATGTACCTGTTCCATAGCCTCGGTGGAGGAGCGGTGCGCCAGCGCGGCGGCCTGCGCCTGCGCGCGCGCCCGCAGCCGCCGCCGCAGCGCCAGCACGCGCTGCCGCGACATCAGCGCCAGCACCGCGCTCTCCGCCGAGGCTAGCACGCCCTCCGCCTCCACTATACGACGACGCCACTCTTGTGTATGTACCTGTTCCATAGCCTCGGTGGAGGAGCGGTGCGCCAGCGCGGCGGCCTGCGCCTGCGCGCGCGCCCGCAGCCGCCGCCGCAGCGCCAGCACGCGCTGCCGCGACATCAGCGCCAGCACCGCGCTCTCCGCCGAGGCTAGCACGCCCTCCGCCTCCACTATACGACGACGCCACTCTTGTGTATGTACCTGTTCCATAGCCTCGGTGGAGGAGCGGTGCGCCAGCGCGGCGGCCTGCGCCTGCGCGCGCGCCCGCAGCCGCCGCCGCAGCGCCAGCACGCGCTGCCGCGACATCAGCGCCAGCACCGCGCTCTCCGCCGAGGCTAGCACGCCCTCCGCCTCCACTATACGACGACGCCACTCTTGTGTATGTACCTGTTCCATAGCCTCGGTGGAGGAGCGGTGCGCCAGCGCGGCGGCCTGCGCCTGCGCGCGCGCCCGCAGCCGCCGCCGCAGCGCCAGCACGCGCTGCCGCGACATCAGCGCCAGCACCGCGCTCTCCGCCGAGGCTAGCACGCCCTCCGCCTCCACTATACGACGACGCCACTCTTGTGTATGTACCTGTTCCATAGCCTCGGTGGAGGAGCGGTGCGCCAGCGCGGCGGCCTGCGCCTGCGCGCGCGCCCGCAGCCGCCGCCGCAGCGCCAGCACGCGCTGCCGCGACATCAGCGCCAGCACCGCGCTCTCCGCCGAGGCTAGCACGCCCTCCGCCTCCACTATACGACGACGCCACTCTTGTGTATGTACCTGTTCCATAGCCTCGGTGGAGGAGCGGTGCGCCAGCGCGGCGGCCTGCGCCTGCGCGCGCGCCCGCAGCCGCCGCCGCAGCGCCAGCACGCGCTGCCGCGACATCAGCGCCAGCACCGCGCTCTCCGCCGAGGCTAGCACGCCCTCCGCCTCCACTATACGACGACGCCACTCTTGTGTATGTACCTGTTCCATAGCCTCGGTGGAGGAGCGGTGCGCCAGCGCGGCGGCCTGCGCCTGCGCGCGCGCCCGCAGCCGCCGCCGCAGCGCCAGCACGCGCTGCCGCGACATCAGCGCCAGCACCGCGCTCTCCGCCGAGGCTAGCACGCCCTCCGCCTCCACTATACGACGACGCCACTCTTGTGTAACTGTTCAACAAATTAAAATATACGATCAATTATTATTTTTACCCACTGACGTATTGGAATGAAGTGATTGAGCAACCTAAACTCAAGAACTACCGGTTAGACTTGAACAAATATTTTCGTGTTGGACAGTTCACCAGCAGCCATTGGATCGGTACCAAAGAATTAAGTTGGAAATTTGTAAAACATATACACACCTTTCACCTTAGCCGCATCAGGTTCCCTGACTACTTTGACACTGGAAAGCGACAGTTTCGCCTCCAACTCCTTAACTTTCTTCTTCAATTCCTCATTAATCTTGACATACTGAGACAATCTCATGTCTCCATCTACAATATTCTTCTTTATGCTCAGCTGTATTTTATTGGCTCTAGCCGCATACTTGAGTGTGTTGTACGTATCTTCATAGCTGACGCTAGATGGCGACACATTCGCTATCATAACGGTCTTGCAGTTGCCGCCGAGACTGTCTTTTAAGAGGCGCGTGAGTTTTGAGTCCCTAAGAATTAGGAAAACTGGTTAATTTACTTATTAAGGGGATAGTGTAAGAAGTTTTGTGTTGTGTATTCACAAAATAAATAAATATCATGGGAACTTCTGAGCACCAATTTGACTCAAAACTGAGCAGTGCTTGTACATGTACAGACACACACATGACCACCCTGTGTGGGGATTACTTTGTCACATATATTTCTTTGATCTGATGTGGCATTACTTAGTGACACCATCCATTATCAACAAATTAAGGGTTTGGTCTCAAAAACTCACCTGTAAGGTATATAATTACTTCCATCAGCCAGCCTATTGATGCAGTTACCAAGTGACAGCAGGCTTTTGTTGATATTAGCGCCTTCCTTGAACCGATCACCAATGCAACCAGTAGCGGAGGCACGCTCGCTGCCTGCCAAGTCTATCATTGACAACTTGACTAAACGGAGCTGGCTGCTCGTTTTGTAGCGCATTTTTACATAAACCTGAAATCAATAATACTAAGTTTGTTCAAGACAGTCATATTATAAAGAGAATTGACAGTGGTATATTAGCCAAACTTATATAATAGCTTAATCATCATACTAGCAACTTTCCCATGGTTACTGTACTAGTTAATTTAAAAGTAAAATAATGGAGATTACTAACAATTTTAGCTATTATGTGTATCACCCAAGCTCAGAATAATTTAAAATATTATAGAAAATTTTATTTAACATCTAGGTTAAAAAATTAATTTTTAGTGTTACACCAAACTGGGCACCTATCTATATGCTTGTTTAATCCTCACGTGACCTCATGAGGATCAGTGACCTTTAGATAATATACAACAACTTCCTTTGGTCAAAGAAACTTGAACTGCATACACACTCACACTATTTAATTACATTGTTAGTTTAACTACTGAAAATGACATAGACATATTATTATATACACACCTGAAACACAGCATGACTCCTGGAACTCTCCGCATTAGCATCAGTTGGGTGCTGAGTCCTATTTTTGTTGCCGTTTTCCAGCATATTAAGGAGTTCCCTAGCTGTTTTAATGTTGTTCAATGTCAGGCCAGCTACCATAACACCATACTTGGAATCTTCCCGCAGTTGCAATGGTTTTGTTGATGGTTTGAGTAAATCATAGACATTTTCATTGTAAACCTGAAATTTTTTGTTGAAAAAGTTATTCACAAGTAATTAAAAGTTAACTACTTTGTGCAAGTTTTAATAGTCTATGTAACTATAAGGCTTTGTGAATCATATAAAATCAAATGTCTTATTAAAAGGCTTTTCATATTTAATTAATTGTTAAGGTTTGTGTATCTCAGGCTATAAGTATTAACTTATGAATTACCTCAATATAAGAAACTCCAATATCAAACTCCCGATCCTTTTCAAAAGAGTTCATAATGTAGAATAGATGCTCCATAGTCAAATATGTGATCCCTGGATGCTCCTTGCTCCCAATCATAGTAAATGTTTTTCCCGCCCCTGTTGCTCCATACACAAATACTGAACAGTTGTAGCCTTCCATGAGAGCAGACAGCATATCTTTTGTGGTGGTCTCAAACACATCTTTATTTGAAGCACTCTGTCCACAAACATTGTCAAAAACGAATTTAAGTTCTTTATTGCTTCTCTTCAAAAAGTTTTTGTTTGGCTGTTGGACTCCTTGGTAGAAAAAAGGGCGTATTTCCTCTTTGGGGTCGAATACCAGCATTTTTTCATCAACCACGTCCACGACAACGCGGTTGTTCAGCTCCATCTCTCTATCGTTCAAAGGTCGAACTCTGACCACAACTTTTATATTTGCATCCATATTCTGGGTAGACCCACACTTTGAAGGAGCGATACTCCCACCAGGGCCCTTCAGTTTGCCCAAGTTGGGCATATTCTCCATCCTGACCATTTTTCACAACACACGACAAACTTCTATCATGAAATGTTAAAACTATCCGTTCACTTAACAAATCCACAGCGGAACTTAGCACAAATGATAGACAACACAATCATTAACGGTTTTTCTTGACAATAAAGTCACGAGGCCAATTATTTAATAAAATTATCCCAATTTAGTTTCCGTCAACAACAAGCGTAGTTTGAAGTTTGAATAAAATTTGTAACCGTCAAAATTTAAACTGACATAACTTACGCGTTCGCGTTCGACGGTTTCCGTTTCACACACGCATGCGCGCTGAATAAGCGTCACCTTAGTGTTGCCAGCACATACGTGCGCAATCGCACGATTTTGTTCAATACATCAACAGATATTTTTGTTTTTATCATACAATGAAATAAAATATAAATTGGAAACTTTGTCTTTGTAAATGGAGACCAAAATAAAATCAAATTTTACATTGGGTGACTTTTCATACATACAAACAAAGATATTCAATGGTTTGTTAAAGTAAGGGTACCAATTTAAGTACATTTTTAAGTGTTTAAATAAAACTTTGTACACACTTCCAGAGTTTAATTAATATTTTATATGCATAGAAAGTAATAGAAAATTATTGTTTATATATAAAGTGCTTAGCTAAGCTAAGATGGGATCCGTCTTGTGACGACGTCGTTGTATAAGAAACAAATACAATTTCCTCTTAATTTCCGCCTGTGATCTTATCTGGACATAACGACAGGCTTAGCATTCACCCGGCACTCTTACTAAAACTTCGGAAATAGACAACATTTCGTTAAGATTATTTTCTACGTATATAGTTAAATATTACTTTAATAATATACCTACTATTACATTCAATTATTAACTTGTATTGTATAGTATCACACTTTATAACAGTTTTATTTCTACCAATAGCATCGTAGCAAAAATGTAAACTATTATTTATAGTTTTTATATAAAATAACAGTAAATAGTGGTAATTATTTTTTACGGACACACCTATGTATTATTATTTCAATATAATTTCAGTGGTAGATATCGAAAAAACATTTAACATTTCCACACATGTTATCAAATCGCGTAAATTACACGTAACGTCGATGGTTAATTGTAAATTTATACGGCCAATATCTCAACCTATTATTATTCGTCACGAAATATATTTCACAACTGCATTTCACTAAAGAAATTCCCACGCCAATTAATTCACGGGGGATTTATAACATATTCGCGTCATTCGATCAAATAATCACACTTGACTGGCAGACTCGCTTTATATCAAAATGACTTCTAAAATTCTAAATAAAGAACGATTTTCGATTCAAAAATTACTTTACTTTCTTGAAGATCCGAGGTATCCTTCAGTGGGACCACATCTTCGTCTCTTAGGATTCACTGGATTGTGGCGTCCAAATCTTAAAAATCAAGGAATAAGTTTCAAACAAATACTCTTTTACACAATCATATTGTTTTTCACCAGTCAGTACATAAAATGTATATTCAAATATGACTCGGACTCGTTGAAACTCATTCTTCAGTATGCTCCGTTTCATATGGGCATCGTAAAGTCGTGCTTTTTCCAAAAAGATCACGTCATATGGAGGAAGTTGATCGACTATATGTCTTCACAGGAACGTAACCAGTTGGCGAAGAATGACAATAATCATGATGCCATCATTAAGAGATATATAACGAAAAGCCGTCGAGTTTCCTATTTCTTTTGGATTTTGGCGTTCTTCTCTAATTGCAGTATCTTCACTGAACCGTATCAGAAGAATCAGATAAATGAGAATGGGACCAGTGTTTACTTGAATATCTTCGATGGGTACACACCATTTGGCAAGCAACCGCCTGGATACTATTTGTCAATGATGATTCAGACAATTTTTGGTCACATCGTGAGCGCGTACGTGGTTGGATGGGACACTTTGGTGGTCACAATCATGATTTTCTTCGCTGGCCAGTTAGAAATATCCCGCCTGTATTGCGTACAAATGATAGATGTGACCAATGCGGTTCAAAGCCATCAAAACATTATAGAATGCCATAAATTCCACACGAGACTTGTTAAGTACGTATCTCATTTTTATTAGTCTGATGAAAATGAACTTGAGGACCTTAACAAAAGTTAACTCTTTTTCCAGGTACCAAAAAATATTCAATTCCTTGATCTCACAAGTGATGTTCATTTATTTGATTGTGATATCTGTAAATCTTGGAGTATGCATCATTCAGATTGCGGAGGTATGAGTCAAGTAACAATTTATATTTTGTAATAGAGTACATAACTATTATTTGTACTTTTTAATTTATTTTTTCTTCATATTCCAGACTCATGATGACTTGGGAACCCTCGTGTCCAGTTGTTTCTACATAATTGCGTGTCTTATCCAGCTCTTGCTTTTTTACTGGTTCAGTAATGAAGTCACCGTACAGGTAAGTCTTTGATGTTTTAAATCTTGCATATTATTTAAAAAAACGTATCTAAATAAATTAAGTTTGGCCCAAGAAGCTTGAATGTGATGTAAAGTTCTAGGTTCAACGGTCAAGGGCCTGATGGCCATCCTGATTAGCACAACATATTATCAGTGTCCTTAAATATTTTAGAGTACCCTAATAAGTTACGGAACATTCGAAAGCAACTGGTTCATGGCAGATAAAAATCTACAAAAAGAAGTTGCGATAGTTGGACTTACTACTAAGAATAGGCTGGTATTCAGAGCTGGACCTTTCAATGAGATGTCATTAGCCACGTTTGTTGCTGTGAGTAATGTTTTTTTTTTAATTTTAATGTTTTTTTTAATCTTATTTTATGTGTCGATTGTTTCAGATATTACGTGCCAGTTATAGTTTCTACACATTACTAAATGGAACCAATTAAACCAGCTAAAAGATATCAAAGGACTTTTGCACTGTAGTTGACTGCTTTAAACGCGTCTTAGATAGATGCTAAGTATGCACCTGTAGTATTGATCTACTTATGTACTAGAATAAAATAAATACGTGCTATATTATTTTTTTTAGAAAAAACGAGGTAAATAAAAATTGTGACAAGTTTTGTACATGATAGAAATGTAGGTATTAAAAATATTTACCCGCCCACGCCTTTCAAAAGGACCGACCTTCGCTAAGTCTCGTACAATTCAAAAGTAATTATATAAATAAGTAATTATAAAAATTACTTAAATTATCTAGTTAAATTGTAAGACACATTATTATAATTAGATGGCAACACCAATTAACTCTCGCGCCAAATTCGCCAAAAGCAAAATGGTAAATGGACAAAGTGAACTCTACAATTTCTATGTAAGTACATTATCTGACTAAACACCTTACAGAGTAAGTAGTTATATCTAGTACCTACCTATAATAGTACTGCAGGTAGTTAGTCATCTGAACTTTCTAGTTTCTTTCAATATACCTACATATTTTCTTATGAACCTCAAAATAAGAAATCACTACGTAGGTACTCACTTACCATTAATTCTCTTTGATTTTGTCAAATGTTGTTTTTTTTAATTATAGGGCGTTACTTTTTTATTATAGGTTGGTAGGTATTAGGTACCTATACGACATACCAAACCACTTGAATACGATACAATCAGTAGAGTATTAACTAACTCTCGCAAACTTTGAGATCTCACTCGCTCCCAAGATTCCGTGCAGTAAATCGATTAAGCTAGAAATTACTCGTTAATCGATTCTGATTCAGCGAGTTCTCGATTGCAATTCAGTTGCAGATTTGAATTCGATTAAACGTTATACTGTTCAGAGTTGGGTTGGGTCACTTTTGTATGAGCTATCGCCCGTTCCAAACGAACCGACTATGTTTTCAATTACCAACACAATTTTGGCGATTGAAAATTGATGAGCTTACTCATTCAAAGCCTTGCGTCGTTCAAATGGGGATATACGTTGAATTTGAAGCACTAAATGAACTCGATATTATCGGTCGAAACGAACGAACGAAAAGCGGTGTTACTGAGGCCGTTGGTCGTAAGTTCGCTGGACATTTGGGTTAATTTTTAGGTGTGAACACTGTGTCTTGTTCTGTGCCTGAAAATAAATTATATTAGTTAGTAGGAGTTGTAGTTTATTATCTGAGGATCATAGTATACAAGCTATCTCTACCAATATAAGCTTTACCTATTTAAAAGTGAACAACTATGTAGGTACATACCTACATATATCTGTTCTTGGATATAAATATACCTACATGTTACCTTCCGTCTCGCGGTTTCACGCGCGCTCTCTTAGGACCTTCAACTTCCAAGGTTAAACGGTAGGCTATCCTTTCTTAAGCTCCAAAATCTGTACCTACCAAGTTCATCAAAATCGGTTTAATAGGTAGGCGTTAAGTACTTTCACATTTATCATACAGTAGGAACTAGTAGGTAGATATTGTAGTTTATAAACTACCTACCTGTTATATAATACACAAGCTCTATCTACTTAGTTTGGAATCCGATTGGCTGTTTGTAATAAATATCCCGGGTTATTTATGTTCTAAACAACAATCGGTACAGTAGGTTACAGTAGGTAATGCAGTCGAAACGCTATGTCAATTTGACGAGGTGTCGGCATTAGCACTTACTCAGGTTCAACAATTCGGCCGTACACAGCCAAGTCCATACCGTCTGAATTAACATATAAATTGTTTTGAATCCAACGACTATGCTGCGTTAAATTATTTCGCGAACTTCCCAAATTTACATGGTAATTGCTAAAACTCAAGATTTGTTGTTGAATTCCTGATTGTGCGGTTAGACAATTCTGTGTGGGATTAACGAGTTAAGATTCGGATCTGGTAGTCAGATTAGTCTGATGTGTTTGTAAGTACCCCACGTCGGGAGACGGTCGTTAAACAAACAAATTTTGACTTAATTGAGCGTTGTGCTCTTGTTTGTACGTGTGATTTGTAACTCGTGTTTGTCGACTGTCTGTTGATACCTTTATAACGGGGAACGTTATTGTGATGAGATACTGCCATAGTTTAATTCTACAGTAATTTATTGCAGTGTTTTATGGCCCATTGAAATTACAGACACACATCACAACTCAAAGGTTCGTGACACATGTGCGATATTATAACTATTTAAAAGTCTAGACTACGGTGACTACCCACCGTTACGCTTGTCCTATCTTATATAAATAACATATAAGCATATACGAAATAAATCCACACTACAAATAGTTCTATGAGTTTAGAGTTACATTAGGTACTTATTTGTGGTTGAAAATAACGCTTAAACTTGATTTTGAGGTAGCGTTGTACCACCCCAGTCTTAGTCTAAGTTTATCTTTATTTTATGGTTAACATATGAAACAAAACTAATTTTGATTTTAACTAAGCAATACTATTTTACAAGTGAAACTTTCTGCTCACCGCCTTAACGATTTCCTTAAGAAAAGCCGTCGTTGTCAATTTCAAATCACCTTACACTTTGTATTCGCGCATAATTGTACATGTAACTGACTGAATTCAATAAAACGTTAAACTTAGATAGTTCGATGTCTAAAGTCTATGTCACAGTGATCCCAATGTAAAAACATTCGCTCATGTCCGAATTCTAGATGTTTCTTTTAATTTTTGGCCATTACTGGTACCGTGGCCACGACTGGTACACTTACGATATTACTCTCAGGAATAAATAAAATATACTTACAAATACACACAAAACTCTTAAAATACATATATAAACACACACACTGACATACACACACACTCACACACAAACTCACACACACACTCACACCTACACACTCACAGTCACATACACACACTCACACATCAACACGCCCACGTACGCACGCGCAAATACTCAAACACACACACACAAATACACTCAGTCACGCACTCATACAATCAAATTGTTTTAAATCTTTATTTTCTAATGATGTGAAGAGCGGGTTTCCTACAACACAGGGAGACCTAATGTGGGAGCCCAGCCCAAATATAACTGTACCATATTTAATGTTAAATAAAGATATTTTCATTTTTTCAAATATTTAATGACAGACTAAAGATTATTTGCATAAAAATCCCAATAAATCACAGTAAACATAAAACAGAAAGAAATAATCGTGTCAAATCAGTACTCCGAAAACAATATTAGGTACTTAATATGTATTTTTACCTTAGGTACATGCATAAAAAAAAAAAGATACTGTAATAGTTCTAAGAGAAAATGTATTTAGATTGTAAGCCTATAAACTTAATAAACTGAAATAAACTGAAATAAACTTAGATACCTCCTCTTATCATTCTGAGGTGCCTTTTCTCATAACTTAGACCACAATGTGACTTTATATATCGCGGAGTAGATACACGAATTCAATCAAGGAGTACGTACGTTATTTTGTAAATTCCAACAACTCCTAGTGATTGGCTTAGTTGCGAGTTAGATAGTAAGGCAATTTAGCTCTTAGAAAGTAGGTAGTACGATTAATAGCGTAGTCTTAGGAGCTAGCCTTTTCTAAATTAGTTTAAAGCTAGGCCGCCTTAGTTCGGAGTAGAACGTATGTGTTGGAATTAAGGTCATATACTCAAGGGCGAAGAAACTATCTAGGCAGGTATTTGTGATTCTGATAGAGCATTGTTGACGGCCCCGTTGGCTTGGTAAGCTACTCTCATTTTCACGGCACTGGGTGGTCGGGAGTTGAATTCCCAAACATAACTACTTGTAGGTATGTTATTCTGTGTCTTTTCGTTATCATTTTGAGATAAAAATACCTACGTATGAGTGAAAATGAAAAATGTTGATAGATACAAATAGTCCGACTCTAACGGTTCGGTTTGGATCGTTGGTCTTGCCGAGAAGACTGTGCAATAAACTCAGGGTAAAGAGAAATAGTGATGAAGGAATGAGATCTGAGAATTGTTAAAAAAACATGTAAGTACCAAATTAGTATTCCCGTGAGACTACCGTCCATTAATGACAATCATTAGAGTCAACAAGACTTTACAAACCCAACAAACCTGGGTACGAAAAATAGTGTTGTCCAATCACTTATTAAATTATACTCTCTCCAAGTAACACGGCGGCAAATTAAATTTCTAACGCGATTCAGAAGGCCACTGACAGCTGACGAAGGTCGGCCCTAAGTTTTTTAGGGTTCCGCAAGTTGAACTGTGCGTCCATCCATCATGGAAGAATGTCTCATTAAATCGTATAGCGCTTGTTGAAATTATCATAAGAAGAAAGACGGAAATGTCTTTGAAATACATTTCACAACATACTTACTTATATTACTACTAGCGACCCAGTCCGTATTCGCATGGTTAGCAGTCTTTCTCATATTTCAACAAATTAACACTAAACATTTAAACCTTTCTCTTGATTCACTCATTGTTGCATCAAAGGTCAGAACACGAACTAAAATTTGTTTCGTAGTTTACAAGAAATATGCGAACAGGAGACAGGATGCGACTAACTTGTGATAAATACCTAGAAGTACAGAAAATTTTCCACACACATATATTATATATACAGAAGTAGTCATAGGATAGAAATGGCAGGCTAAATCATAATTATGTGGTTTATAACATGGTGGTGGTGGTTTATATCTTGTATATAGACCGATGTTCAAACAAATGATTGTGTAAAAGTTTTTGGGATGACAGCAAAACCAATTTCCTACGGAACCGTATATATTTAAACACGTACATTTCTTAGCGAATATTTTTCCGAAAAAGCAGTATTCCCGGAACGCGGGCTGTCCACCTGATTGTGGTCACATGACAGGGTACAAGGGTCGGCAGCTTGAGAAAACTAAATCTAAATACCAACACACATTTTTCTCTTCAAGGTGGTCGGTATATTAGGTTGGGAGTCTGTTATAGGACTTGAAAAATCTTTTGTGTCGTATTGAAAAAAGGTAAGGAATTATTTGTATATTAAAATGAGGTTTAAAGCCAGTTTTGTATATTTACTTTAGTCACGGTTTATTAAAGCAATAGAGAACTAGGTACTCTAGAATCAAGATTATTAGATTAGCTATACCTCAAATAAGTCCTACTATAATTAATACTTTTCATATAGATACCTACACAAATGTTTGTTATACATGGTTTCCGAACCTTTTTTTTTTCGACAGGTAACTGCATTACGCATACCCCCGCACCTTAAAGGGACGGTGCGGGTGGTTACGTGGGACTCTCCTCTGCTGAGTGAGGCATACCCTCTCTATGCTCTTTTTGCAGATGTCACTAGTGTGATGGTTTCCGAACCTGCGACAAGCGACTTAAGTCATGGCCAAACCAAACCGAACCAGTCGAGTCCATGTACGACTCGAATACAGCAGTTTAAACACTATATCTATGCTTAAAAAGCTACTTAAATAATGAACGCTTATTCAGTTTACAGACGTGTCTTTACATAAAGCAACGTCAAATTGTCAATAAAGATATTTCCGCTTAAAGTTTTGAACATGCTCACAGACTCCTTGCTGTAGGACTCGTAGCTACTAGCACACAATCCTATGAATATTTCACCCAACTTGCAACAATTCTCAAGTAACTCGTGCTAAAGTGACAAAAGACAATGTATTGTAATGTAACGTGACGTGCAGGTACTACCATTTGTTTTATCTTTCATTTTAGTTACTACCTACATGAGAATATGAAACTTATTTACATTCTTGTATCGAAATAATATAGTGATAGATAGGTACCTACAGTTTAGAAAAGCTTTCATCAAACGAAACCACGTTATGACGTACAAACTTGTAATATTTGACTGTTTCTATTAATGTAAATAGGAGGTGCGATATGGTAATCAGATAGCTGATATAATATACTACCAACATACACATACTCATATCGATATGCATCCAGGTACAGTACTAACAGACAGAATTGTTTGACCAGATTGACATTCGAATCCACGACCTCCTTGAAAGGCGGGATCACTAACCACAAAGCCACCAACCAATCCTAGAAACCCTTTTAATAACTTGAAATAGTTTAACATCCTATAGGATAGGCTCATAGTAGGGACGCTTGTTACAGCCAGGAGATGAGAGTTTGTTTGCAGGCGAGCCGGAATTTCTACGTTATAATGTGATCCGGACGCGTCGTACCGGAATCCGGAACACATCGTGCCGCGCCGGCGTCGGCGTCGCTTTTATTAGGTAAGCCGTCTCAGGCTTGCACTGTTATGTTATGACTTGTTTGTGCTTTGCTTGTGTTGAGGCACGTGTCAGGTGGAACCGAGGTTACATGAGATGGGAATTAAGATATACCGAGTTCTATGTAAAGACGTGGTGAAAGCACCAGGATAATGAAATAGTTGTTCATCAACATTAATATGTGCAGGAAATTATTATAGATATTTAAAAAAAAAAAAAAAAAAAATTATATGCCTTATATCGATTGAATAACTATTAAATTTAATTGGTAAATTATAAATCCTCTGCCGTCTCGTCCTCTAGTGTGCGCAGGAGATTAAGTAGAAAACTATACAACGCACAAGTGAGAATAATTACATAAAGAGTAAAAAATAGGAAATACATATGTGTTTTTTTACTTGCTTGTGAATAGGCGCCAAACTGGACTGATCTGATCTGAATAATTCTATCACCAATAGCTTCATTATCAGGGATCAACATAGGCTTGTAGGTGCCCCTACCATGTGTAGTAGCAATGACGTCACCGCAGAGCGGGACAAAAAGCGAATTGTAACTGACTAAGGTCAGTCGCCCAGCGTACCGTCTAAGGTCTAGACTATAGAGCTCTGTGTAACTTTGTATTACGGTTAAATGTCTGAAATATATACGTCCTTCATATAGTTATCAGTAACAGTGACTTTTATTTACAACCTTTGGGATGGAGTCAAGTGACGGCGGGAGTGAGATTCCACAGTGGTGACCCCGAAAGAGAGCACGTGTTTTAAGTGAATACAACTCAACTACCTAGTGCGGAAGCGGCAACATCGGGCTTCCTGCCTCTCTTCTTCCTTCCGTCTTCGCCCGCAGCCTACGGCCACGCGTTCGTACTCCTAGCAAATCATACGTAACCGGAATGAATCCCCAAATCTCATCAGCACCACCGCAACAACAGCCTAAGGTACCTGTAGCTGACAGTAAAGGTACAGCAGAAATAAGCATGTCCGCCGATCTAGCACAGATTAGCGTGGCCTCAAAAATACCGGAATTTTGGACCCAGATGCCAGGGCTCTGGTTTGCGCAGTTCGAAGCAATAATCTCGTCACAGAAGCAAGGAGATGAGTCAAAATATAACTTGGTGGTTTCTAAATTAAACAGAGAGGCACTGCAACAAATAAGTGACATATTGCTCTCCCCTCCAGAGACAGATAAGTATAGAACCGTTAAGGAAAGACTCATAACAGCGTTCGAGGAAAGTGCCGAACGGCAATTTCAACGCCTGGTAAGCGAGCTAGATTTAGGTACTCAGAAACCTACACAACTACTACGCAAAATGAGAGACCTTGGTAAAGCAGCTCAAGTGTCGGAACAGACACTAAAGAACCTATGGCTTTCAAGACTACCATCCACAGTGCGAGCGGTCATAGCAGTTTCCACAGACGAAAACCTTGAAAATCTAGCCAAGGTTGCCGACAAGATCATGGAATCGATCAGCAATAACGGAACGATAGCGGAGGTAAGCAGCCAGGCAACCTCCTCAAGTAACACGGTCCTCTCAGAATTACTCACGCAGGTGCACAAACTCACCCTAGACATAGCTGAAATAAAAGGACAAAATCAACGACGCCAAAGCCGGCCATTCAGGAGAGGAAGCTTCAATAGGTCAAGGTCAAACTCACGATACGACGAGCAAGACGGTCTATGCTTTTACCATGGAAGATTCAAACGGTATGCGCGCAACTGTGTGCAGCCGTGTGCCTGGAAAAACAAACAAAACAGCGACACCAACGGGCGGAACAGCAGCCAGCAGGGAAACTGAGTGAGGTACACTCTGAGACGGCGGAACAGGTACCTTTTCGGAATCACCGTCTTTTAATTAGCGATAGTAAAAATAACTTGCATTTTTTGGTAGACACCGGGGCTCATATTTCAGTGTTGCCGTATCAGCATTACAAGTACAAAAACATTAAAGAATCCAGCTATAAACTTTTTGCGGCAAATAACACTGAAATAAGAACCTACGGTTGTGTTACTTTAGAGCTTAATTTAGGATTAAGGAGAGCTTTTAAGTGGGTATTTGTAATATGTGACGTCAAACAACCCATTTTGGGCGCGGATTTCTTATATGCCAACAAACTCAGTGTAGACTTGTTCAACAGAAAACTCATTGACGGAACCACAAATTTAAGCTCCGTAGGTAAGTTAGTTAGAGATGCCACTCCATCTATAAAAACAATTCAGGACGGTCATCCGTACAGCGAGTTACTGCATAAGTATGAGAACGTGACTAAACCAAGTTATTACCGAAATGTCTCTATACACACACCCTTACACGTAATCGAAACGACAGGTCCTCCGGTATTTGCCAAAGCTCGACCGCTACCGCCGGACAGGTACAATAAAATTAAAGAGGAGTTTAGGATAATGCGAGAATTAGGTATATGCAGACCCTCTAAAAGTCCGTGGGCAAGCCCGTTACATGTGGTGCCCAAACGCGACGGACAGTTAAGGCCTTGCGGCGACTATCGTCGTCTCAATGCCGTAACGAAGCCAGATCGTTACCCTATACCCAGAGTACAAGATTTCACATACAACTTAGCTGAAAAAAAAAATATTCTCACGAATAGACCTTAACAAGGCCTACCATTTCATCAATGTGGCACCGGAGGACATAGAGAAAACCGCCATCATCACGCCCTTCGGATTATTTGAATTTCCAAAATTAGGATTTGGCCTTGTCAATGCGGCCCAAAGTTTTCAAAGGTTCATGGACACTACGGTATTACAGGACATACAATTTTTAGTAGTAAATTCTAAAAATAATCATACAAATGAGACACACAACAATGACTCGCTATCAAGTAGTTCGAATGCCCACGCAGAAATCCGAGCTGCATCGTGCCTGCACTCGTACATAGATGACGTAATCATTGCGTCGTCGGATGAGGCAACGCATCTTAAACATTTAGATATTTTATTTAAACGCTTGCAAGATATAGGATTAACAATTAACTTAAAAAAGTGCGATTTTGGAAAGTCTTCTATAGATTTTCTAGGATATAAAGTATCGCAATCGGGCATCACTCCTTTACCGGATAGGGTACGGACCATTTCCGAGTTTCCTAAACCGAAAACTGTAGATGAGCTTCGACGTTTTCTGGGGATGGTTAACTTTTACAGGCCACACTTGCCCAAAGCTGTAGAGTATCAAACGCACTTGAATAAATATTTAGTTAACTCTAAGAAAAAGGATAGATCACCGATTCAATGGGATCAAGACTCGGAGAAGGCATTCGAAACCTGTAAAGAAAGTTTGAAAAACGCCACATTACTTGCTCACCCAAGATGTAACGCGCCATTAGGGCTATTTTCCGATGCCAGTGATACATGTCTAGGTGCGGCACTCCAACAAAAAACTAGCAAAGGTTGGGAACCATTGGGCTTTTTCTCTAAGAAATTATCGCAAACCGAGAGCAAATATAGTACCTATGACCGCGAGCTCTTAGCCATATTTTCAGCAATCCAATATTTTAGAAATCAGGTAGAAGGTCGACAATTGACTATTTATACAGACCACCAACCCCTAACCCACGCATTCTCAAAAATCGGTAGCAACAAAGAATTACCAAGGCGAACTCGACAACTTATGTACATAAGCGAATTCACAACCGACATTCGACACGTGAGCGGAAGCGAGAACAGGGTAGCCGATGCTTTGTCGCGAATACAAGAAATCACATGTCCAAGCCCATTAGACTTCAACGAATTAGCTAACCAACAGAGACATGATACAGAACTGGCAACATTGTTAGAACGTACTTACAATTTAAAAAGTCAACTCAAGCTTGAGTTAAAACTATTACCACATTGTAACGTCCCGATTTATTGCGAAACATCAACTGAACGAATGAGGCCTTACATACCTTTAGAATTTAGGAAGTTAGTTTGCAACACGGTTCATAATCTTAGCCATCCCGGTGTTAGGACAACTAGGAAAATGATCACTAGTAGATATTTTTGGCCGAACATGAACAAGGACATAAACAAATTGGCTAAATCATGCATCGAATGTCAGAAGTCGAAAGTCACTAGACATACATTTTCAGAATACGAATCATTTCACCAACCCTCTGCCAGCTTACAGCATTTACACGTGGACATCGTAGGACCACTCAGCACTACAAGCGAAGGGTTCAGGTATTTAGTCACCATGGTTGATAGGTTTTCAAGGTGGCCAGAAGCGGTACCCGTCAAAAACATAACAGCAGAAACAGTCGCGCAATGCATTTTTGAATGCTGGATTAGTAGATATGGTGCTCCAGAAAGAATTACATGTGACCAGGGGAGACAATTTGAAAGCGATCTATTCAAAAAACTCACGCAAATTTTAGGGATATCAAAAGTTCATACAACCCCCTTTTTTTTTTTTTTTTTTTTTTTTACGCTGGGAAAAATGCGTTACGCATACCCTCCCTGTCGGGGGACAGGAAGGGTTATGTGGGACTCCCCGGTTGCTAGCCAACCGGTATACCCACTAAACAACCCAGCGACACTCCTTCCTCGCCTTTGTGGGGGGGGGACTGGGAATCTGGCACAGCCCTTGCGTCCAGTCCCCCCCGGCGACCGCCCGCCCTCTCGGCGAGCCCTTCTCGTCCCCCTCCCGTGTAGGGAGGGGGATCTGGGAATGACCGCGAGTGCTCGGCCATTCCCTCCCGCTACGGTGGTGCACCGTGCAATGCGGGAGTGGGCGCCCCCGCGCCCTTTCTCCCGCTGGTCACCACCGCCTAGGGGGGGAGGTGACGGCGATCGTACTGTCGCCGCCTCCCCCCCCTCCTCCGCCGGCGGAGCTGTGACGCGAGGGGATCATCCTCCCGCGCACGCTCCGCCGCCTCCTTCTGCGACATCACTTCCTCGCAGAAGGAGGCTACCGCCGCCCAGGCGCTCTCGCCCCCCAGCATGCCACGGACCACGCTGGGAAGCGAGAGGTCCGGCCCGACCGCCGCGGTAAGACTGCGGCGCTGCTCCGACCAGGCTGGGCACACCTCGAGGGTGTGCTGCGCCGAATCATCCGCCGCGCCGCAGTGGTGGCACGCCGGGCTCTCCTCCCTGCGAATCCGGTGCAGGTACGATCCGAAGCATCCATGCCCGGACAATACCTGCACCAGACGAAAGGAGAGGAACCCGTGAGACCGCTCGAGCCAGTCCTGCAGGACCGGCCCGAGCGCGTCCAGCGTCCGTCGGCCGAAGGCGGCGGAGGCGAGGTCCTCCGTCCAGTGTTGGACGATTGCGGTCCCCGCCTCCCGCCGCACGGCCTCCCGCTCCTCCGCGGCAGGGCGCTCCCCGAGCGCCCTACGCCGGGCCGTCCACTCGTATACTCTGGCGAGCACCCACGCCTCGAGCTCCCAAGGAGGGGTGCCCGCCAGAGCGCACGCCGCCGAGTGGCCCACCGATCGGTAGGCCCTGGCTACCCGCAGAGCGATGGCCCTTTGGGGCCTGCGTATCGCAGTGGCGTTCTCCCTCCTGTGGAGGGAGTCCGCCCAAATGGGTGCCCCATACAGGGCCATGCTCCGCAGGATGCCGGCGTACAACCGCCGGCATCGTGCCCCGGGCCCTCCCAAATTTGGGAGGAGCCACGACAGAGAGTCAGCGGTCCTCAGCAGGCGCGTCGACAGCCCGCTAAAGTGCGGGCCGAAACGCCACCTGCTATCGAGGACCAGACCCAGATACTTCATCTGGGTCTTGACCCCTATCGTGGCTCCCGCCACGGTGATGTGGCCGTCGGGTGGGATGCGCTGCCGAGGCCCATGAAAATACACGGCCTCGGTCTTGTGCAGAGCCACCGTCAGCCCTAGGCGGCGGATCCTCTCTGCAACCAAAGATCCGCCCGCCGAGGCCAAGTTGGCCGCCTCCCTAAAGTCCCCCCCCCGGGCAGTGAGGAGAGTGTCATCCGCGTAGCAGATGACACTCGTGCCACGGAGGAGGGTCCCGCGCAACAGCCAGTCGAATCCGATGTTCCACAGGAGCGGTCCTAGGACGGATCCCTGTGGGACACCGGACTCGGCGCTGTATCGCCGCATCCTGGCCGTCTTGTCCACCAGGAGGACCACTCGGTCCTCCAGGTAGCTGGCCAGGAGTGTGCGCAGGTACGGAGGCACTCCGTGGTATCGGAGTGCCTCCAGGATCGTAGAGTGGGGGACGGAGTTGAAGGCGTTGGCAATGTCGAACGACACGGCCAGCACTCCGCCCCCCTCCTCTACGGCCTCCTTTACTTGGCCCTTGAGCCGGGCCAACGCGTCCACTGTCGAACGCTCCCGTCGGAACCCGAACTGAGCGTCCGACAGGTCCGGCCCCGCCTCCCGCAGGTGCCCATTGAGCCGGTCGGCGATGACCCCCTCGAACATTTTACCGACCTCATCGAGCAGAACGATGGGCCGGTACGCCGAGGGAGAATCCGCCGGGCGTCCCTCTTTGCGTAGGAGGCACAGCTGCCCCTCCTTCCAGGGCTTCGGGAACCTTCCAGTCGTGAGACACGCGCTGAACAGGTCCCGAAGCCTCTTCCCCATGTGAGCGGCAGCTATGGCCACCACACGCGCAGGGACGCCATCCGGCCCAGGGGCCGTCCTCTTCGCGCGGAGGCGAAGTAGGCCCGACTCAAGTTCCACCTCCGTGACTGAGGGGACCTCCTCTTCATCTGGCGGAGCCGCCCCCCGCGGGGGGTCCATTGCTGGTGGGGTGAAGTCCGTCCCCGATGACGGGAACAACGCCCGCACCACCCCATCCAGCAATGTCGGCTCGAGGGCCTGCGTCAGGGGGGGACCAAAGGGGCGCAGTTTATTCCGCGCCGCCTTGTATGGTCTCCCGTAGGGGTCCCTGTCGAGACCCTCCAGCATCTCGGCCCTGGCCGAGTCATTGGCGGCGATCATCGCCGCCTTGAGGACCTCTTTTGCCTCCAGGTAGGAGGCGTAGAGGAGGTCCTCCTCGGCCGGGCTTCGACGGCTGCGCCGTCGGCTCCGCGCGTAGGCCCTCCGTCGCGCCACGCAGGCGGCTCGGAGCCCCGTCAGCTCCTCCGACCACCAGTAAACGGCGCGTCGGGGGGGCCGACGGCGTGACCGAGGCATACAAAAGTTGCACACCTCGGTCAAGGACCGCCGCAGTTCCGCCGCGGCGGCGTCCACGTCCGCGCCTTGGACTGGGGGCGCCAGCCAGTCCTGCAGGAACGCCGCCTCCTCGGCGGCCTCTCTGTCCAGGCGGGTGAGAGCCCAGCGTGGAAAGTGAGAACGACCCGAGCGGGCCGTCCCCCGTGGGCTCTGGGTGGAGACGTCGAACCGCACATAGCGGTGGTCCGAGTAGGTCTCCACCATCTCCACCCGCCAGTTCACGATGCGTGCGGCTAGAACGGGGGTGGCGAACGAAACGTCCACCACTGACCCTCCCCGTTGCCGCACACACGTGTGGACCGTCCCTCTGTTCAAGAGGGACACACCGGTCGAGGCCGCCCAGAATTCGACGGCGCGCCCGCTTCATACAACCCCCTATCATCCCCAAAGCAACGGGTTGGTCGAAAGGTGGCACCGCTGTCTAAAAAGTTCATTAACAGCTCGGTTGCTACAAAATCCAAATTCTTGGACAGACGAACTACCAGCTGTTCTCCTAGGCCTGAGAGCAGCTGGCCGTAGTAATTCCTTCATTAGCCCATCCGAGATGTTAATGGGTAAGGCTCTGAAGTTGCCGGGCGATTTCTTTAGTGATAATGATTTTATTCAAGCCACCGATGACTTTACTTATGCAGAAAAATTAAAGCAAACAATTGGCAATCTTAAACCATGCTTTAAGAACAACTCTAGTACCAAGAAGTTTTTTGTTCATTCGAGTTTAAAAGATTGCACGCACGTTTTCGTTAGAGATGACGCAGTTAGGAAACCTCTTACTCCTGCTTACAAGGGACCGTATCGGGTCATAAGTAAGCAAGGAAAAGTATATCAAGTACAGCTAGAAAAAAGAACAACATCGATCTCTATCGACCGGCTTAAGCCAGCTTTCACCTTAGCTAACTCCGAGTGTATTGAACAGGACAGCGAACCCGTCAATGTATTTTCTGGGGAAAGCACTGAGGACAACTATGAGGCAAATATAGTAAGAAATAACCCCGAAAGTAACATTAAGGTATCGCGCAGTGGTCGCATTATAAAAATACCAGTTAGATTTAAGTTAACATAATATATATATATATTTTATTATTTGAAAATAAACCATCACCGCTTCTTTTGCTACCAGTACATTTGTAAAGTATTCACCGTAGAGCGTATGCGATACGTAACCTAATCTAAAGTTGATGTGTAGAGTAAGCAAATTCCGGTGCATATGAAGGCTAAACCATGCAAGCCTGCAACGCTAAGCGTTAGATACGTAATTCAATTCATTACATTGTTAACAATTTGACGAGGTCGTTGTCATTCGTAATTAATAATGGGAAAAACATATAGTGTAGAGAAAAAGGAAGAAGAGATTGTGATAGCGCAAAATGGCGCGAACAATGCTTCGAATCAGCGTTTAGAGTACAGAATTCACACTTTTGAAATAGTAGTATCAGTGATATCCGTACTGGCAGCCATTTTGTTCTTATATTTAATCTATGCATTTTGTGCAAGGAAGACCAAGCGTTTTTTAAGAAAGGAATTCGGAAACCTAAGTAACAGTGTTAACAACATACCGCTGCAGACAGTGCAGAACAATCCTCAGTACAATGTATAAAATGTGCAACTTTCAGTGAAACCCAATGTACTTAGTTTTAAGGTAGTTAAGTTGTGGCATCTTAATATATTTTTAGCAATCTTTAGTTTAAAATGTATTAATCATTGTTTCCATTCCTACAATGTATTTGCTTATCTGCAATTCTAGATTAAGACATCGGGTACTTGTTCTATGCAGGGTGATATTATGTATTATTAAAAGGATCATAAAAAAAAAAGATTTTTTTCTTTAGTAATTGTTTTAAAAAAGGGGGGGATGACTGTAGGTGCCCCTACCATGTGTAGTAGCAATGACGTCACCGCAGAGCGGGACAAAAAGCGAATTGTAACTGACTAAGGTCAGTCGCCCAGCGTACCGTCTAAGGTCTAGACTATAGAGCTCTGTGTAACTTTGTATTACGGTTAAATGTCTGAAATATATACGTCCTTCATATAGTTATCAGTAACAGTGACTTTTATTTACAACCTTTGGGATGGAGTCAAGTGACGGCGGGAGTGAGATTCCACAGGCTGTATTTTATCTTCGTTTTCCTCTGGTATCTAACGGGAACTACACAGGCGAAACCTCGCAGCGGAAGCTAGTGCGCTATATTTTTATTCCGATAACGCGGAGAAACCGAGGAACGGCAGGTGTTCTACAAACAAAAACCTGAAAAATAATTGGGTAGTTTGATATCAAGTGAATGGGTAACAGCTAGATGCCGCAGCTAATTGGTAAAGTTAGCGTGCCGGAAGTTTCTGGAGGCATTGTTCGCCGTGTTTTGTGCGAAACTGAAAGTGTTAAGTGAATGGAAAACATGGAAACTAATAATGAATTATTATAAACAAACAGGTTTTTTGTGTGTTTTTTTAAACTGTATATGTACCTAGGTATATGGGACGATTCGCGCATAGATAATTATATTAATGAAAGAATTACTCCCTCTTCCAGACGCCAATGCTACTTGATCGAAACATCAAGGTTAATCAAAATAATTAATATTTCGTTTTAATTGTTTTCTTTATTAGTACTGATAACTAGGTAACTTTTATTACGAGACTTAGGTTATTAGGTATCTTTTTAGTAAGATAAATATGTGTTAATACTCCAATTCATATTTTATTTAGATGTTTTTTAACATCAATTTAGGTTAAGGATTATATCGTCTACATAGATATTATTTTTATTCCGGGATAATATGAGATACCGAAGAATTCGGGTGAAACCGCCGTAAGCCAGAACCTAATATAACTCTAGTCTAATATAGATAGGTGTGTACAAGTTTTATCTTTAAGGCTAGGAAGTCCTATAAACTATCAACACTTGCGTGCCATCGTGTCTTTCCCACGGCCATGGGTACGGCAACGGAACTACGAGATAGAAAATATTATTATGACGGTACGCGAGAATTAAGAGAACACTCGAACTCGTGGGTATCTAATAAAGAATAAAATAATATGTTAGCATACATGTTACTATCATAAATGCCACATATATCTCAGAAATAAACTGTAGAAATAACGTCAGAAATAACGGTAGATTACAAAAAAAATATATAAAAATATATATCGCATTAAAACTCTTAATTTTATTGCTGTAATAAAGGCTATATGAAATTCCAGATGATAGGTATGCTAGTTTATGTAGTAGGTCTAACTCTTAACTGGAGCTTTAAGTAAAATTTTAACTATTAATCATTGGTTTCATGACATTTTTCGATAATACCTGCGATTTGAACAAATTGATCTAAAATCGGGTTCATAAGCTCGGAAAATCTTCTGAAGCTTTCATGTAACTGTATCTCATCAGTCACACTACATAGGTACAAAAAAACACTTCTATCAATAATATTCAGTAACACAAAATAAAAATAAGTAATACTACGAGCAAGCGAGCCTATAACATACCGCAGGCCTTATGTGAAATCGAATCAAATAAACCATACTTTTAACAAAGTTCTATCATATTGTCGAATTTATCTTTCAGTAGGGATCGGTGGGTACGTGTGCAAGGGATCTTTGAACGTAATCTAATGGGGATGGAGTCCAATTTTCCTTACGATCGCGCACCGAGAGGCGAGCACCGCGTGCCACCAGCGATATCGGCCAAATTAACCCGCCGGGGTGCTTCCACAGTAGCCGCGGAATTTTTCCTCGTGGTAACTTTGGATTTTTGGTTTTCTCTGTCAGCTGAATTGAGGCCTACAAAAGTCATAATGCAGTCCCACTCTCTATTAAATTACTGTTATAAATGATGATTTTTTGTGTGTCGAACGGTTTTTCTTTTGCAGCGAAAATGCATACTGCCTACATTGATGACAATAATTATCCAAGATGAGATATAAAAAATATTTTTTTAAGGATTATGTAACATACAGTCAAACGTTTACGATATTCTATAGAGACATCAATATGGAAAAAATATTAATAGGTATATTAAAATATTAATTTCTTAGCACATTGTAGAACAGCTTTCAATAGTCGCGTGCGGTAAACGGATTGTGATGTCTAGTTAGAACGAATCAAATCTAGATGTAGGCGATCTACAACCTAGCTCTGAGCCACTCTATAATTGAACTGTTAGGCCCCATTCCAATGCCAATTTTGGGACTTTAATAGTTCTTTATTGGACTACTTTCCTATCTTTCTCGTTTTAACTAGGTATTAAGTATATATACCTACGTAAAACGTTGTAAGTTAGGTATCTAAATATCAATAAGTCTCAAAGAAAATGGAGGTTATCGTAAATCGAAATTCGATATCTAATGTCCAATATGTAGACCATGTTACGTTTCGCGGTTTCACCTGCCTTACTGATGAGTTTAATAATTTCTTAATTTTAGGACATAGGGGAAAGGAAGGCAGAACGGACCACTTAAGGAAAAACGCATTTAGAAAAAAAAATGTCATCTTTATTTACATCTTTTATCAGTACAATTAATCGACACAATAATCTTTATCTTATTTATTAATCTGACTTTAATCAAATCACAATTAGTGAAGATATTAGATGATTTCTAATAACTCATTTTAGTCCGTTTTACCTTCATCTAAAAGGTAAAATGGACCACCCTTTAAGGCAAAACGGACTAACCCTAATCAGTACAATTTTCGCATACAAATTGAACCTCAACATGGTCATCGTCTATTCTAGCGCAAGCGCAATGTGCCCATGACTGGCAATTTTGACACTGCACCCACCCATCTGTAGATTCCGAATACATTTCGATATGACTTTCTTAATAGCGCTTTTCATGTTGGCTTCATCCCATGAATTCCGATTAGATGTTCTTTTGTAATTATTAACCATCTAAAACGAATAACACTACCATAAGTAACCATAAAACAAGAAAAATTATAATATACTACAAATTTATATAGAAGGTAAAACGGCACCTCGGTCCGTTTTGCCTGGTGCCGTTTTGCCTTTTAGGTGTTCTTAACTTAACACAAATATTTTGAGGTTATGCCGAATGTAATGGCTCTCAAAGTTAAATATTGAGTCAACAATAAAACATTCTGGCCGTGGAATCAACCGGGACATGTTATCATAAACCCATCAAAACCGAAGGCTAGTCAAAAATCCTAAATTTTACATCAAAATATTAAAAAACAAACTTACCTTGCTAAAATTGCGTGCACGCAGGCGATGTTGTTGGGCACACTGACCGAGATATATGTAATGACAATCTCTAAGATGGAATATCTCATTCATAGATGGGGTTTGTAGTTCCGAAATTATGAATATGTTCCGTTTTACCTACAGGGTCCGTCTTGCCTTCCTTTCCCCTAAACATAGCGTAGTATCACCACACAAATAAACTAAAGTCAATGAAATTTTCAAAATTTTATGAGTAGGAGTGACCAAAGTAGTGGGTACTTTGGTCACTCCTACTCAGAGGATTCGGAGCTTATCAGTAAAAATAAAATTTCACTCAATTACATCATTTTCTATAATTATGGTGTACTTTACATATTTTACCTACCTATCTACTTACTTACCTACATTATACGTACGTACTTATGAAAATAGAGTATTTTTTTTACAACTTATCCCACAATTTCATTCACAGACTACTTAGTGCTAGAGAATTTAGTTGACAACCCTATACAAAATCCATCACATCATCTACGTATTACTGCCATTAATCAAACACATCTAAACACAAACCTGATTAAAACGTGAACAAAACACGGTGGTACCTTCACAACTAATCATGAATTACGTCACTCATCTCGGTGCAGTGCGGATTCATTATCCCCCGTTGATTAGAGCCCGCAAGATCCGTCGGGCTGGCAACACTGATGTATTACCTACTTTAGTGCGACGCGACGCGACGCGACGGATTTGTAGTCTATGACATGCTCGCACAATAGCATGTACGTGTATGTTAGCGATTATATTAATTATCCAACTGGAATTTATTTTGTCATATACGTTTATAATCCACTTAAAATTATAATTAAAAACTTATGTAAGTAGGTATAAATTATTTTGCTAAGCTATTTTAAATAAAAAATGAGTATCATAAAATACTAATATTATAAATGCGTAAGTTTGTACGGATGTTTGTTACTCTGTCTCATCGGAACGTCTGAAGGAGTCCGGGCCCGGACGGGACAGAGGGCTTCTTTTTATTTAGGGTAAATTGGAGATATACCTACTGGGAATGCGAGTACAACCGCAGGGAGCCACTAGTATATGTACTCATAATTTACATACCTCTACCTATAAATCAATATGAAAATCAAACAAAGGTATGTATTATATTATTTTAGCGACAGACGTGAAAGCCCGCCAAAATGCGTAGCACTGCTACGTCGTAGACTAATTTCGTAGCGCAGTTTAAAAAGCTACGTAACGCTATAATTATGTTACTTCATATAAACTAGAAACTACTATACATGTTACGAAATACTTTTTCGTAGCATTGTAAAATGCATAGGTACAATTTGCTGCAGAAAGATTTATGACATGTCATTATTAGACTCCCAAGTAATTCTGATTCTTGAAAATTCATTCGAATATAAATTTATAATTCAGAAAATGTTTTCAAAGTCGAGGCTGAAATTGAAATCTCGTATGGCTGGCCTTTATTAGGTAATAGCGAGCGATCGCTGCGCTGTCGACTCGAGCCCCGAGTTACTGACGTCGCACTCCCGCAAGGGTTATCATAATAATATGAATATTTGAAATAACTTTTTAAGAACACTGTTTTTAAATATACTTTTGCTTGCCAGTCTTAGGTGTGTCACGTAATCTTTTTTCTTACGTCATTTTTTTAAATTACTTTTTAAGAATATTGTTTTTATATATACCGTTTTACCTATGTGCCAGTATTAGGTATTTTAACTTCATGAAACTTTTGTAGATAATATAGAGGTACCTACGTATTGGATTTTTAGGGTTGGCAACTAGTAAACATTGGTCCTAGAACAACGAATCTCCAGATTTGAGGATGACCACTGACAAATGGGTCTACTGTCCACCACTTTTATGGTCTACACGAGCAAGAATGGTTAGGTATATTATTATTATTAAATTTATAAAGTACTTCTAAATAATCAACAAATATTATTAAAATTAAAGGGAAACTTTGTTTGATTGCCAACCCTATACCACGTTGAGTAGCAACAACGTTATTATCGAATGAATATTATGATGAAGCATGAATAAATTGACGTTTTAATAAAAAAAAAAGTGTTGCTATCCTTCTAGCTTAGATTGTCCACAGTAAACTATATTTACCGTACGTTTTTCCTACGTTCTTTTCCTTTACTGAAAGCTCAAGTCTTCCCGATATTCGACCTCAACACTTAAGTCTAATTCTGTAAGGTAATTAATACGCGAGGATGTTTTAGCGCAGTCTTTACGCTCTGTCCCTTTCGCACACTAAGCAATCATGTGAGATGGAAATATTGAATGAGTTCTGCGCTTTGAGAGAGACACTGATCTAAATATCATTGGACCATTTCTTTACTCGCGGCCAATCTGATTCCAAACTAAGCAGAGCTTGTGGTAACCAGATAGACATTTACAGTTTTTAAATACCTACATATATAATAGATATTTATATCCAGACACTGATAAACAGACATGTTCATGCACACAAGTAGGTATGTATCCTAGGTGGGATTCAAACCCACAGCGTGGGCTTCAAAGTAATGGCCACAAAGCTAATCGGCCTTTCTGTGAAAACTATTAGGCCAAATGAAATGGAGAAGAAATTAAGTAGAATACCTAGTAGTCTTGTTTCCAGGCTTAGAAACACTACAAAGTAAGTAACTATCGACAACTTTCCAATAAACCTATTAGATATATAAGCTAAGCAATTATTTTGGAATGATGTACCCTGGCAACCCTATACCTGTACCACGAGACCCAAACTCGTTAAGTGTAGTACTAACGCTAAGGACCGGTTGAATGGAACTGAATCTCGCTCCATCTCGGCTCCATCTTGAGCTCCAGCCCTGACACCTGTCCAATTTGCGTCTCCTAAACGCGTGCGTCTGATCGCAAATTTACTCCAATAATGAGGAAAGATGACGCCAATATGGAATTAAAATTTGACAGAGTTTGGTTATGGAACCTTGCTTAATCCTATTGATATTATAAATGCGAAAGAATGGAAGAATACTATGTATTGATGTAATCAGACATATGTACTTTAGTTAACATTTAACATGTTACTTCAGATATCTATTCCATTCCAATCAACACCGCGTAAAGTTTCCATTAAAACTGCCTCCTTCATCTCCACAAATCATGGAATCAGTATAATCGATAGACAAAATCAAATTATCGACATAAATAAACAAAATATCTTCCCTTACACAGCATTACGTAGGTACATAAAGCTGAAGTAATACACATAAATATCTGGACTTGGGCTTAAAATTACTTTCAGGCAATTTGTCAGGAAAAAAAGTGTCCCGCTCGGAAACAAATGGGTCAACCTTTTTTGGACTAACGGAAATTTCTAATCTGTTATCCCGCGTGTATTGCACAAAGATTAGCCGGTGAATGGAGGATTTATTTTGATAAATTATGTTAAAACTTTCCCGACAGCCATGGGGGCGACTGAGCTGCGTAAATAAACATAAATCTTATGCATTAGATAGTAAAGTATATATCATCACTGCGGGAAGATGTCTCCCCTAACAACGAGGGTTAGGCCATAATCACGGGCCTAGTGAGGATTGGCGGACACTTCAGTGATATTAAACCCGTGCGGTATGCAAGTAAAACTGAAAGGGATTTGAACCTGCATAGACAAGTCGGTGTTCTCGCCACTGAGCCACCACAGTTCAACATTAAGTACATATGTAACTATTGTATACCTATTTATGTAAGGTTGGCTGGTAGAGATCACTTTCAGTGATAAAGAATTGAAAGACCCTATTATCTATTATATAGGTATGTATTTAACTAACTCTCTGAGTTTAGAGTTAGATAGGATCTCTAAGTTAAAATGTATTTGTTAGCACCCATAAAGTCTCTTTATATAAATGGAACAGAACAACGGTTCAATCCAGGTGCCGCACCACATGCGCACCACCATATCGCAAAACTAGACAATACACAAACTACCCATAAATAAATATCGCATTGCCCATAAATTTCATAGGTCATAATCACAATATTTCCCCATGTACCTACCATGAGTTGAATGGCCGCGGAGTGGTGCTCTCCAGCCATGGTTTACTCCCCCATAAACGTATCGCACAATCGGTAATGGAAGAGGTGCTTTACGATGTTTTATTAAACCACTTCTTCCTTGATGGTAGGAGCCCTACTATTTGTTTTAACCAACCAATAGTTTGTGGTGTGAACGATTTTCATGTGACACCATTTTTAGGGGAGACTCGAAGCCAATAGTGAACTATCTTATATGAGTTAGGTACTTTACTTTAAATTACTTAGGAATAAATCTTGGGTATTAACGGAAGTCAGCTAAAAATATATAAAATTATATGTTCATACAAAAAACCACCAATATTACTGCTAAATTGATGAATAAGTACAAAGTGAGTTTTTATGTGTAAAATCAATTAACTTCGCCTTATTTAATTAACATTTAATTTTACTATTAGGTACATAATACCCATTTGGAGGATTTAAAAGTCTGAGTAAGCAATTAAAAGACAATAGTATAATCTATGCTTAATATCTGTAACCTAATAAGACATCAAATATTTTTCAACCAATAAAATTCTTATACGCCAAAAATCCTTTGACATTAATTAATTATCCGTGATTTAAAAGGATAGGCGGCACACCTCATTGGATTCGAGTAAGCATAGTAAAGTACAGGCCAATATTTTTATGGGGGAAGGTATGTGAAGGCACGATATTTCAATTGTTCAGTGGACCGACAGAGTTTATAGGCGGGCGTCGAGTGACGTCGTAATAGGGACACAAACATTACCCTTTTAAATTGAATTTCGCGCAATTTATCAGCGGGGGCTTGATAAAATACGGTATCCCCCCCACCCCTCCCCTTACTCAAACAATTTAATCTGTGTTAGAGTGAATGTTATTTATTAAATGGCGATTTGAAAAACGCCGAGTTAGGTGTAAGGGCGTTGCGTTACCGCCCGCCAGATCCGCAGCAATTTTTGCACTTCTTCACAGGAGCTACAGTATCTAAAGTGATATTATGTTTACTAATTATGAAATGTTTTTTGTAAATAAATAATTAGCTGATTCAGTAAACGCTGTTCTCTCATAAGAAATAGTAGAATCATGATGATAAACCACTTCATGACCAAATATAGACCAAAAATTATCATGAAAATCTCAATCAAAGTCAAGCCGTTTCGGAGGAGCTCGTTAACAAAGACTGTAACAGGAGATATATATAGAAAAAATCGTTTAGTTTCTAAAAAACTTTCTATGATAAACAGGAGCAATCATCATCGTCTTGCCCTTATCCCACCTTACGTGGGGTCGGCACAACATGTCTTTTTCTTCCATTCTCCTCTGTCAGTCGTCATCTCAGCACTCACTCCTTTCTTACTCATGTCATCTTTCACACAGTCCATCCATCTTTTCTTTGGTCTACCTCTGCTAATATATCCATCCACTTCCATCCTATCTAGCAATGTGCGAGAAATAATAAGTATAGGAACATAACCCTTCATTTTACGAGGCAAAGTAGTTAAACGATAGTCATTTTCACCAAACGCTTTGCAGTAATGCCACGAAGAGAAACTTTTTAATACTTCTCCTACCCTACGGTAGTGGTAGATCTGAGCTTTAATGCAATCACATTGCAGGAATTTTGAAGCGAATTGACCTGAGATCACAGGTACCTCGTACCTAACATTTACGATTATATCATTCATTGCTATGTAATATTCAACTCCTTTAAGGGTTCTATCAGACAGAGAGCGGTCACGCGTTCAACCGTTCTTCGGTCACCTCTTAAGTTGATTATCTTTGCAACGTAAAACATCTTAAGGAAAGAAAAACTGACAGCTTGAAGTCTAGACCGCGTGACCACTCTCTGTCTGATAGAACCTTAAAAGTAGTTATTAAGGTATGTATCAGTGTCGTACCTATGCTCTATCTCTTTCGTTAACTACGCGTCAAGTGAGAAGTCCGCGGCTTCGAGCCAGTGTTGCACTCGCTCGACAAAGTTTTATTAGAGAATAGCTGCCTCCCCGCGGTTTTACCCGCGTAGTTCCCGTTCCCGTGGGAATACAGGGATAAAATATAGCCTATGTTACTCGGGGATAATGTAGCTTTCCCAAGGTGAAAGAATTTTTGAAATCGGTCCAGTAGTTTCGGAGCCTATTCATTACAAACAAACAAACAAACAAATCTTTCCTCTTTATAATATTAGTATAGATGAAGAAGCTGAAATATTCTTGCCTACGCTTAAATTTTTTCACTATATCTTGAAACTTTAGTTTAGTAAAATATACCCTATATATAAACTATCTATTAAACCTACACTAACTAAATTGAATGTCATATTGACTATCCTAGATAAATAAAGCAAACGTGCGTTTATTTATTTTGAACGGATCGACTGGATGTTGTCCTAAAATAGCTAATTAAATACTATGGGATACTGGTTTTTATTGCTCGTGAACTAATTTTAATTTAGTTTCATTATCATTTATATTTACCAGTATATTAATTAAAATTATAATTAATATTAGACTAAGCATTAGCTTGCTTGTGCTAATATAAATTACTATCCGCAACATTGTTGACTCGTAGCGGATGCGGCGATACCGAAACTTCGGTAAACTTCGGCTAACTTCGGACAACTTCGGACTCGGAGCTCCGACATAATGCGATTAAAAGTCGACTTGGCTGTCCGCGCGACGCGGCCCGCGACAATAGATGTTACTTTAACATTGTTTTCTCGCTCTCGCATTTGGAACTGTGTTCTGAGGCTATCAGCTGATTGTTTTCAAAATTGTTTTGGTTCACACTGGGTTAGAAGTGTTAGAACAGACATTGAGCATGACTTGGCGGTTAAGTATCCTAACATATTTTCGATGGGTCGTGGGTTCGATTTCCGCACAGTACAAATATCCAAGTGCATTGTGTCAGGGTGTAAATAACTTAATAGGTGCCTACTTATTTATAAGCAGCAGAAGTAATAGATAAATGCACTTTAGTATAGTAGTACTTAACTAAACAGATAAATAAAATACACAGATCTAAATAAAATATAATACTATAGGCTTGATTGGTAGAAAAGCTATGAATCTACTGACTTATAAATGCTATTTAAACGGAATAATATCTTTGGAATTAGGTACCTAGGCGCAAGTGTATCAGCCTTCAGCCAAGCACCGATTATTATTATTATTAGCTGCGAGCCAAATAAAGGAAAAAGACAATGTAACTTTCTACCTTTTTGTTCCAAATTCAAAGATGTACGAATAGAAAATAAACAATTCCATGCAACTATTTACCCCTTTCACATATCAAAAACTCTGTCCATCTACAACACAAAATGTTTCACGCGCAGAAATTTTGAAATTTTGTCGAAGCTTGCCAACTTGGAACAAACTCTCGAACGTCGAAGTTTGATGAGTTCGACACACGACGGCACAAGCGGGCGACGGCGACGCTTGCACAATAGCTGTTCCCTTACTTTCTTTCTTCTTTTGAATAAAACTCTTGCTGAAATTTACATTGTCATCATTTTTATTTTGTCGCTCTTTTATTTGCACGACCTTTGTACTTTAAAATGTTGTTTATTGTCAATATTGCAGATTACAAAGCTCTATATTTAGGGTAGGTAAGGACTTACCTACAAAAATGGGTCTTATAATAATTTACCTAACTAACTATTTAATAACATAAGGTAAGTACGTATAGCATAAATACGTATGGAATATGTATGGAATTCTAAAAAAAATATAATTTTGTAGATAGATACCTTCGGATTTATTCATATTTTCTCAACTTAAGAAGTTTCACTAACGAAAAGGAAGCCTTGGCACCAAGCACATGGCTACTTCCTCTTATGTAAATAGTACCTTCAATCAGAAGGTGCATAATCTAAATTCATGAGGGAGTAATTTAAGTTAGTACATACTTTTTTAAATCTCTATAAAGATAAGCTCCATCTAACGGTAAATTATCATATTATTCTTTCTTTTGTAGCGATTTAAATTCTTATTAGACATTATTTTTATGTCTACATTAACTTAACTGTATTTTAATATTATTTTAAATAATATTTTATAATTTACAACTAATATTATGTTTATCTATTCTATGTCTTAGATCGTAAAAAATAACTGAAACTCGTTCGTAGGATATGGCTCTTGGCATGGCAACACTGATGTAATTTGCCAAGTTGTCAAAAAAATGTCAGCCAACAAGGAAAATAACCTTGTTCAGGCTTACATTGAATTAAATAAATTTTGTCAAAGTGGTGACTATGATAGGGCGCTTAAAGCTACGGGAAAAGGTAAGGATCATGTTAAATATTTTTTTTCATCAATATCTCTTGTTGTTATTTGTTAAAATTTGTGTCTTAGCAACCACACTTTCTACCTCAGTTTTCCTATATCTTTCTTACTATTTAAAATATACTAAATTATGTTTCAATACCTGACATTAGAATTGTGGCTTTAGAAATATATTTAAGCATATATAATTATATTTACTTACGTTTGGGTCACATAAAAGACAAAACCACATATAATATTCATGGTACCTAACTTGTCTAACATTTGGCCTCTATTCCAGTACTCCAATTAGCTCCAAATGAGCAAAAAGCATTTCACTGCAAAGTGGTATGCTTCATTCAGCTGCACAACTTTAAGGAGGCCTTAGCAGTTCTCTGCAACCCTAAGAATGCAGCATTAGCTGCTGATTTGCACTTTGAAAAGGCATATGTGCAATACCGTCTCAACTGCCCTAAAGATGCATTGCAGACAGTTGATAATGCTCCAGAATTTACATCAGCTTTGAAGGAGTTGAGGTTTGTGTTATAAATTCACTAAAGTCTATTTAAAGATATACTGGATTGATAAGTAACTGCCAAGTCATATAACATATTTAACTGCTATTTCTCTGAAGTAAAATATCACCACCAACATGTTCTTAACCTGTTCATTAAAAAGTACTAAGTGCCAGTTCATTAAGAACCTTCATAACTGGTTTAAGAGTATGTTTTAGAGTAATCTATTTCTTAAAAAGTAAACTGTACTTATACTACAACTAAATAGATTGAATTTACTTATGATTTAAATATTGGTACAAGTTTTAGAATTACCTTACTACAACCCATATTTCTATATCATGTTTAGATTGTTTAACTGAGATATATTTATGACAATTTCCTAATATCTCAGGGCTCAAATACTATACCGTCTAGAGCAGTACCAGGACTGCTACAACCTCTACCGAGATGTTGTCAAGAACACCACCGATGAATATGAAGATGAGAGAAAAGCCAACTTGGCTGCTGTGGTTGCCAATCTCGCGGCACTTAATCCTGTAAGCATATATTTTACATTCCTTCATCATTATTGTGCCTTAAAATAGAAATTGGTGTTTATAATATTTATATTGCACTAGCTGTCTCCCCGCGGTTTTACCCGCGTAGTTCCCGTTCCCGTGGGAATACAGGGATAAAATATAGCCTATGTTACTCGGAGATAATGTAGCTTTCCAAAGGTGAAAGAATTTTTGAAATTGGTCCAGTAGTTTCGGAGCCTATTCATTACAAACAAACAAACAAATCTTTCCTCTTTATAATATTAGTATAGATAAGACTGTCCTGTCTGGTTTGCAAACAGGGCCGGATCTAGGGGGGGGCAAGCCGGGGCCCACGCCCCGGGCGGCACGTTCAGGGGGGCGGCAAATTCACGCTTGACAGCCGAATGGACAACTTTAACCATAGAGTAAAATAATAGTACAAGTACAGAAATTCATTCTCATTTTGCTGTGGCCATATCAACTCGACCGATACCCAAGGGAACAGCACACAGACCATGTGACTGGGGCGGCAAGAGCGACAAGTGAGACTTGCTATACGAACATTTTATTATTCGCGAGGTGCGTAGGCATGGTTTAAACCTCCCGCGTTTGAGAGTGATGAAAAGTCCGAATGCCTCGCCGACAGTCTAGCACTGCAATATACTCCCAGTTCTCTCCCGTTCATATTGTAATTTCAATACACAAATGGAATAGGTAATATATTTATCATATTTTAAATCCTATCCTGTCTGTGTACATAAAATATACACATTGACCCGCGCAACTTCGTTCGCATCATTTGCCCGTTTTTTCAACATTTTTGGTTTATGCTCCGCTCCTATTCGTCGTAGCGTGATGATATATACACTAGATACAAAAAGTCAGGGATATAAATAAAATTCGAAATTTTTGGGCGATTTTCAACGAGCTGTAACTCCGAGGAAAATAATTGCACAGCAAAAAATAGAAAACCAAACTGTAGCTTCAAGTGTCTAGTTTTTGGATATGGTCATGAATTATTTGTATCATGTTTGGGTCTGGAGAAATTTTCAGGAAACTACCAAGGAAAAAGAAATTAAATTTTTTGTCATCTAAAAAATGGTATATTATGGGCTTCAAAAATGATTTGTGTTATTTTTTGTCAAATTTTCTTTTAAGATATTTAATGCCCTTTAATTTGTTGAAATTAAGAAGCGTATACAATGATTTACCACGGAGTTATTGTCAATCAACCGAAAAAAGAACTTTTTAAATTTGACAATCAATAACTCTTAGAATAATGATCGTATAGGAAATTGAAGATAGGTTTTGAAAACTACACAATATTCTCTATAAGAAAATTGAAAACTTTGACTGAAAAAATATTAATTGTCAAATTTAAAATGCTATTTTTTGGGTTGACCATAACTCCGTGGTAAATCAGTGTACAGGCTTCTTAATTACAACAAATTAAAAAGCATTAAATTTCCTAACAGAACATTTAAAAATAACAATAAAAAAATTATTTTTGAAGCACATAGACCTTTATTTAGATGATAATTGACGATGGCATTTATTTTTACCTTGGTAGTTTCCATAGAATTTCTCCAGACTCAAACATAATACAAAAAAATCATGGTTGTATCTGAAAACTAGACACTTGCAAGCTACATTCGGTTTTCTTTTTTTTTTCTCTGCGATTATTTTCCGCGAAGTTACAGCTCGTTGAAAATCGCCCAAAAATTTCGAATTTTATTTATATCCCTAACCTTCTGTATCTAGTGTATATTCTTTCTTTCTTAATAAATGGACTATCTAGTTATATAGCTCCAGAGATTAACTCGTTCAAGCAAACAAACAAACTCTTCAGCATTATACAATAAACACAAAAAACTTGGGATATAAATAAATTTCGAAATTTTTGGGTGATTTTCAACTAATTTAACTCGTAGAAAATAATCGTACAGAAAGAAAAAGAAAACCAAATTGTAGCTTCAAGTGTTTAGTTTTCAGATACGACCATGTCGACCATGTTATTTTTGTATCATCTTTGGGTCTGGAGAAATTCTAAGGAAACTACCAAGGAAAAAAAATGCAAATTTTTTGTCATCCAAATAAAATGTACGGGCTTCAAAAAAAATTTTTTTATTGTTTTTGTCAAATGCTCTTTTAGAAAATTTTATGCAATTGAAAACTTTTGTATTGAATTGAAAACTGACTGAAAAAAAGGCAAAAATTTGCATAATTAAGGATATTTAGATAACTTTGGATAAAAAGGATGAATGAAGTATATCGCCGGTAACCAAGTGTCCTGCGAAATCCCTGGAAAATCAAAGCGCTGCAATGCTTTTTATTTAGTAGGTACCCCGAGGCTTTAAAATTGTTTTCGCTTAAATCACCATTATGAACGATGGTTCGATTTAAAAATTTTTTTCATTGAAAACTCTTTTTTTCTCAGTAATATTTATTGCTTTGATGAAAGAGATAAAAAATACTCCTTTTTTTCTTGACTTTGTGTGTGTATGTTTGTCTGTCAGACAAAGTTTTCAATTAAAAAAAATGTTTTCGAAAAGAGACACTCATGTTTTCTTATAGAGAATGTTGGGTAGTTTTCAAAACCCTTCTTCAATTTCCTATACGATCTTTATTCCCAGAGTTATTTATTGTCAAAGTTAAAAAGTACTTTTTTGGTTTGACGTACAATAACTCCGTGGAAAATCATCGTACAGGCTTCTTAATTACGACAAATTAAAGGGCATTCAATTTCCTAAAAGAGCATTTGAAAAAACAACAGAAAAAATAATTTTTTTTGACGACAAAAATGTTGCATTTTTTTTCCTTGGTAGTTTCCTCAGAATTTCTCAAGACGCAAAAAATTATACAAAAAAGTCATGGTCGTATCTAAAGACTAGACACTTGAAGCTACAATTTGGTTTTCTTTTTTTTGCTGTACGATTATTTTCCTCGGAGACAAAGCTCGTTGAAAATCACCCAAAAATTTTAATTATACCCCTACTTTTTGTGTCTATAGTGTGTAGGTATTATTGCCTATATATCTGTAACATTAGTGGACATCTGAAATTACAATGATGATAAAGTGGGCACGGGGGGGCGGCATTATTCAGTTTTTGCCCCGCCTAAAAAAAATTTAAGATCCGGGGCTGTTTGCAAAGTGAGTTAAATATATGTAACAAGTGTTACAAAAAAACCTACACTACATTTATCAATGATTTGGTTATGATAGTAGAAACTCTGCCTACTCGATTTAATATAAGAACAGATCTGTATGTTATTAAATATCTCAGAAAATCTCTTTAATATGTTAATCATTAGAAAAGCATAAAACTACCATTAGGGACCTCTTGATGATTGGGAGAAGCCTATACTCAAAATGGGGTGCATAGGCAAAATTTATTTGTTAATAATATTTAATCTAACAATTTAAGCATATCAAATTACTAATAACATAAGACATGTAAAATGACTATCTTAAACTATCTTAAACAATAATTCCAGTCTTCCGAGCTACCCCAATTTGATGAGAACACATATGAGTTGGCCTACAATGCTGGCAGCACATTGGCCATGAGAGGCAAGTACAATGAGGGTCTGCAAATACTAAAGCGAGCAGAACAGGCCTGCTCGGAGAGTGTTATCGAGGATGGTGGCACAGAGGAGGAAGCGAAAGAGGAAGCTGCTATTATAAGGTAAAATACGAATGATATATTTACCAAAGATCTATAAATTTAAGATAACTAAGTGAAAAAACACCCGCGTGTGCATAGGCCCTAAAATAACCGAATTAATAATACTCACACAGCTTCAAATCTATGTTCATGATTATTATTTATGTCTATACTAATATTATAAAGAGGAAAGATTTGTTTGTTTGTTTGTAATGAATAGGCTCCGAAACTACTGGACCGATTTCAAAAATTCTTTCACGTTTGGAAAGCTACATTATCCCCGAGTAACATAGGCTATATTTTATCCCTGTATTCCCACGGGAACGGGAACTACGCGGGTAAAACCGCGGGGAGGCAGCTAGTATTACATATAATGGAATACTGTTTATTTAAACTTCAACGAACTACATCAATAAAAATAGAAGTATTTTTACTTTCGCGCACAACATCAATGATATGGGAATGATTCGCGCGTTGATTATCAAAAAAATATAAAATAAATCATTATTTTAGTTTACGTAACTTTAAAGACACTATTCAATACCACGAGTATATAATAATATAAAGTAAGAAGCCATAAATAACAAAAAATGAATGAATATCTTTGCATCGCATCCATATATCTCCCAATACATTATGGTAAGCATCGAATTGGCTAGATCCAAAGGAACAGTAATTACAAAGTATAATATTTTATTTCCAGAGTTCAGCAGGCGTACTGCCTCCAGCAAATGGGCAAAGAGAAAGAAGCTGGCACCATCTACCAGAATGTGCTGAAGGACAAACCGAGCGATCAGGCATTGGTCGCCATCGCTAGCAATAATATTGTTGTTATTAATAGGTATAGATTTTGCTCTATATTATCTATACTAATATGTAAAGAAAAAAACTTTTAAATATGAATATGGTACAGAATAACATTCAAATATCTGAACAAATTTGAGCACACCAAACATGTTCCAAAAATAATAAAAAAAATAAAGTAAAATATATAGAGCGGATAGTGGGATGGAAGGCTTTTGCCTTGCAGTGGGACAATCCAGGCTTTAAATAAATAATTAATAATATATGTATATAACATAATAGATAAACAAGCAACTATTTATCATGTATTTTTTTTATATCTATTTTTTCATAATAATTTCACAAAAAAATGCCTACAAAAATAATTCATTTACAATTAATTCTGTATTATTTTTCTATAGAGACACAAATGTGTTTGAGTCGCGCAAGCGCATGAAGGCGGCGTCGGCTGACGGGCTGGAGCACAAGCTCAACTCCAGGCAACGCGCCTCCATCGCCTACAACCAGGCCATACTCGCTATATACTCTAATCAAGTAAGGAACATTATCTTATTATAAAAATCTCGTGTCACAATGTTAGTGTTGATTATTACGATATTTTATATGCATATTCAGTAGGTCTGAGAATCGTCTACTGTCTATTTTTGATACCCCTGTGATCACGGGAACGGGAAACCGCGGGGGCGGCTAGTTGTTTATATAAATTTGAAAGCCCTAATAGTAATATGAAGGCATATTTAGATACGAGTATTGGAAGGATTTTCGACAATATGTCATGATTTCTAAGTCAAATAAAAAATAAATATACCATTGAATCCATCAATTAAAAAATTCTAAAAATCTCTAGAAGTATATGATGCATTCTTGTTTGAGGAACGTCTGAAATGTATCCTTTTTACATTTAATATAAACGTTTAATATCTCAGAAATATACAATGGATTTTTTCAATATTAAATTTTTTATTCTTAAATCGATTTATTTTCATACCTACCTATATTTCTTAAACTGGCAACATTATAATTTTTTTTCACTTCACAGCCTGATTTCTGCAAGCAGTGCTGCGTGAAACTAGTCCGAGAGTTTGGTGAAGAGAAACGTGCGGCGCTTGTAGAAGCATCCTCTTTGGTTAAAGAAGGCAAAAAGTCTCAAGCCGTCACCTTGCTGCTGAAGCATGGTGGTACCTTGACGCTGGCAGCTGCGCAGGTGTTATTGGCTCAGGTATGTGTTTAAAAAAAAAGTATTATAAAAAAATAACCTTTTTTGTCATTGGAATGAGATGTATGGATCTAAAATCTTGACTTATTTTCGCCTAAGATTTATCTCATATAGTAGGTATTAAGTTTTATTAGGTACCCACAATTGATAGTCATCATATAGGCTGTCCAATTTCTTTGATCTAAGTTACATTGGCTAAAGAAAGTATACCTATAGAAAATCATGTAAAAAATTACATTTTCTTGTGTAATTAGATACTATAGTTTCCGTATAAGTATGATAAAAGTTATGTAAGAGAAATAAGTTTCTCAAAATGTTACCGGGTTTCGTACATCTGAAACATTAGACATTCATTGTCTTCTTAAGTCGTTAATAATTCGCCAGAGCAACTAGTAATAAAATAACTAGAAAATGAGCGTGTAATTATAACTTTTTTCATATACAGGGTGATCGCAAAGCAGCGGTGAAACTTCTAGAAGAGAGCGAGTTCAAATACCGTCCGGCGGTTATTGGGGCACTCTGTACTCTTCTATCAGCTGACAATGAGTATGAAAGGGCCTCGAACATGTTCCAAGACGTCCACGAACATTATAAGAATGATGAGGTATGTCTATTCTTGTTTACTACTCCAAGTGAAGGTATCTGATGAGATAAAGGTATTAGCAGCTGTCGGGAGATTTTGGCGCTATTGGTTATGTGTGTCATGAAAAAAGCCTAACAATATGCAAGCATACTTAAGGTAAAAATAAGCAGTTTAACTTTTTACATGCTGATTTTTATACTTATTTATTATACCTATATAATAAAAACATATTTCCTATCTAATTTTTATTAAAAGAAATTGCTTTCATCGATGCTTGCAACAGAACTACACAATAAGATTAGACCAATTTTTTTATATCAATTGACATCTTAACCAAGGACTAGTTTACTGAAAAATGACACCTAGAAAACTTAAATTTGGAAAACCCGATAAACACCTTAAAAGCTGAAAAAAAAAGTTTTTTTTTAAGGTTTGCTTTATATAAGTTTATCCTAAAAAGCTTCAGGTGCCGAAACCAGGTTTTTTCAGTTATTAAGGCCACTTTCATACCTCCTCACTTCATTCCTCATGTCACATGGAGTTAATATCAACTCTAACCTCCCCATCTCTATCACCAGAAGTCCCCAGCCCTCCGTACAATATGGCGGGCGGCTGCCTCAGCCCATACCCGAGCGGGTGCCGTTGCTGCCGCCGCTGCAGCTCATTCAGCGTTAGCTGCAGCTGCACCAGGGGATAGACGAGCATTAGCTCGGTTGGTGAAGGCGTTGGCTCCACATGATCCGGAGAGGGCAAGGAGATTAGCTGGAGACTTGCCACCGCTACACCAACTAGAGGTAGCTATACTAATATTATAAATGCCAAAGTGTGGGAGGACCGACGTGCACTGGCCCGGTTGGTGAAGGCGTTAGCTCCCCACGATCCGGAGCGAGCGAGAAGGTTGGCTGCTGATCTGCCACCGCTGCACCAACTAAAGGTATATACCAGCTTCCACCGTGCAGTCTCACCCGTAGTTAGCCAAAAATCAATAATATTTTTTTTCAAATAAGCCTTCACAGACACTTATGAATGGTCAGACTCTAACGCTCGGTTCGGAAGGTTGGTTTTGCTGAGCCCATTAGCATAGGAATATGGGGATCTTACGCGTGTCCCACAGCTTCACCACACGGCGCCGAGGGGTCTAGGGAACACCCACAGGTTTAAAGTGTTGGTCCCGGCATATTGAGCTTGGTACTGATGAGTCACACATAACAGCTCTGGGGGGAGCCAGAATCCGTGAGGATTCCCCTCGGAAATTAAAAGGAATATGGAAATAATGCAATTTTTGACGTGACAACGTCTTATAAATTGGTTTGCCGGGTGACACTTCAAGAAACTGCGTTACGCTCCGCTCACGTAACGTGACGTTATGTTTTAAATTGTTACTATTATTTCATCCTTCTTCCTACTATACGAATGAATATTCACATTAAAATTATTTTACCACTCAAAGTCGTTGTCACGTAAAACTTTCGCCCGTATACCGACTTTACAGGCAACCAATTTTTTTGTCAATTTTTCAATTACGTTTTAGTATTTGTATTATTGCAATTTGACGATAAAATAAACTTATTTTCAGGGCAAAATAGATATCGACGCATTGGAAACATCTAAATGGATGATGGGCGCGAAGGTTGTGAAGAAAACTGTACAGAGCAAGCAGGAACAATCCCCTGGGTAAGTTGTGAATCTATCATCTAATAATATTATAAATGCTAAAGCCATATCAAAAAATTATAAAAACTAGAAACGAGAGCGTCAATTGTAAAATGTGTAACTCTACCTAACAAAGTGATTGTAATATGTTATTTATTCTACCGCATGACGATGTTTTGATCGGACCTACTATAATTACCTAATTTCTTCGTAGTACTGAGCTATATGATACTAAATAAAAAACAACTCTAAATTGATAAGGTTTTGGTGATGCTCCTGGTGTTGCCAAATGTAAATAATGCAGTAATCAAAACCTCAGGTGGTGTTTACAGACCCCATAAAAACTTTCATTTTTCTCCATTGACAGAACACCTGGATCAGAATTGCTGCAGAAGAAGAAACAAAAGCGCAAGCGCAAGACCAAACTGCCGCCCAACGCTGACCTCTCCAAGCCTCCGGATCCAGAAAGGTATGTCAAAGCTCCTACAGAGTTTCTGAATATCTATATTTTTCAATGGATTTAGAAATCTATATATGTATATAAAATTCTCGTCACAATGTTAGTTACTACAATTTTAATGTTAATACTCCTCCGAAGCGGCCGATTTTTATGAAATTTTATATGCATATTCAGTAGGTCTGAGAATCGGCTACCACATATAGTGAAACGGGAACTACGCGGGTGAAACCGCGGGGCGGCAGCTAGTAACCCTATATAAATATTTTTTACATTGGCCTGATATAGAAACATGTTTTTTTACATAGTTAAAAATAATGTAGCGTAAGAATAATACGATATTAAGACTATCGAGCAGCACACACTGCACACACTACATTTGGCGTAAATTTGAGATATATATTATTATCGGACACCTGAGAATTGAGTCCCAGATCCTTAAGCCGTAGATAAAGGTATATCTACTTTAAAACTCTTCATTTAAATTTTTTATTTTAGCATTACACACAGATATTTCCTAAAGCAATATTATAAGAGGTTATTGTATATTGTATGTTAAATATAAGTATGTATGTATGTATATCAAAATAATGTAATTACTAAATCAGATAAATGCATTTATATCACAGATGGTTGCCCAAGTACGAGCGCACGGCGTACAGGAAGCGGCGCGGCGTGAAGCGTGACGTCATCAAGGGAAGCCAGGGGATGACCACAGTCGCGACTGACCAATAGTATGTATAAATAAATCTTATAAAATTAAATCTAATATACTAACTAACTACGCTTGAATAAACCCTCTGCAGCGGTGCTATAGTATGTAATTCTGTCTGTCAATGTGTAGTGACAATATAGGTTCCAGCAATTATTAAATATTTTTTGTGTGCAACATTTTATTATTTGTTTCAATTTTATTTGGATGGATGTTGGATTTTGATTCTTCTAAATATATTCTTTCGGCATTCATTACTAACTTTATTATCAAGAAACTCATTATTACTATTATTATAATAATTAATTTTATTTCATAATTTTCATAACGACCTATCCTTATAACAAAGTTTTATGTGACTTTGAACCCGAACCACTTATATTGTATGTTTAATAAACGTATAGTAATGTTTTAATATGGTGTTAAAAGTATTAATTCTCTAAACCGATTAAGAATAAGTTAGGGTAAAATAAAAATGGTAAAATATGTGCAAATCAAACATCAAATCACTCTTCTCTAAAGTAGGGATTTGGCAGATGGAACTTTGTTCTATGGATAGGTCGATAACTTTATTTCATCTTTATGACCATTTAGGAACTTTTAGGATTTTAATGAGTGTTATTTCCTCAGTGACATGAGCAAGCAGCCGGCCAGCGCCGCCGCCGCGCCCGCCAAGAGCCCGCGCGTGGACAAGCCGCCGGAGAGCGCCTGGCAACGCAAGCAGCACCAGAAGAAGAAGGTCAAGGGACGGAAATGGTAGTACCACACACTCAATATATTTTATATCCAATTTAAAGACTTTTATTCACTTAAGGTTCCCAGAGAACAAAATTCCCATGTCCTTTCCCAAGCTATGTCTGTTCCAAATTGCATCAAAATCGGTTGCAGTTTAAGCGTGAAGGCATGACAGACACACAATATTTTTACACCGAACCACAAGACGCTGGGATCATTTCCACGCATACGTTGTCGACATACCGAATATACGGACGCACCGTTTCGCTTCCATATTTATAATGCGGACAGCCAGATAGTGAAACTTGCTGCCAGCGTGTGTTTCCCGACGCCTACAATCTAGAGTTTATCAAGGGCTAGAGTGAATAGGTTTCTTCTGGGCAAGCATGCTCCATCTAAGGTCTCGGCAGCGTCCTGTATGGACGAGTCAGAGACCAAATGCAAGCCCATCATTAATAAAAAAAAACATAAGTAGGGATCGACCCATAACTTGCAATGCCATGATAAGTGAAGTTAATTTTTTGGCCACATAATCCTGTGGGTGTCGCCCTAGAAAACACTTTAATTAAAAATTTAATGTATATTTATTTGTTATTACTTGTTTTTTTTTAATGTGTAAATATTGTCAAAAAGAAAACACTACCAAAGTTTAATTACAATCCGATCAATAGGCAATAGCTTAGACTGTATATGGGCAAAATTATTTAAAACAAAATGATATAATTATTTTTTCTTTTCAGAGTCGATAGTGAAGGGAAGACTATTAACTAGGACAGCATGTAGTAGGTATAAATAGGTAGCTATAATAACCGTCTCTGGAATGGCTGATACAGGGTATTTCAATCAATACTAGCATATGCTGTAGGTCTATTATCATATTATTTTGATGTACAATTAGGAAAACAGACTAGAACAAGTTATGAAACTACCTATATAGTTAAATAATAAATACATGCTAAAGAGAAAAGCAATAAAATAGTACTTCATATTATCAGAAATATTTATTATAATATTACACCTTATCCTATGTTACTAAATCTACACAATTATCTTTTAGCATTTTTCCTCTTGGACTTCCCTGGCCTTTGATTTTTCTTCTTATTATTGGGGGTGAAAGATTTACTTTTAATATTAAACGGCTTCTTCTTAGCTGAACTATTGAATCCATCCATATTATTTGACGATTCTCTTGTATTTAATTTTGATCCTTTCTTCTTGCCGCCGAATCCGAACTTTTTGTCTTTATTTTGACGTCTTTTGTTTATTTTGTTCTGTGGTCCTTTCCCTTTGCTGTTCTTGCCCTTGTTGTCATCTAAGAAGTCCAAGTCTGCAGACTTACCCTTCCTGACTCGCTTAAGTTGTTCCATCATGTGTTTCTTTTCTGATGCTTGTTTTAGTTTTGTGTCAATCTGAAAGATTACGAACATATTATTATGGAATATTTTTTAAATATGCAAAGTAATATAAATATATTTATTCAAATCTAAAGGTTGAACTTTGAATCACCTATTATGTAATAGCTAAGGTAATCAATTAGGTATATCATAGTTCTTCTTCAAAATGGTCTTGGTCAAGTCAAAACCAATTTATTCTTATTAGCATATGTCCTAATTTTATTTCCACATTTATAAAAACAACATTATATAATTTAGTTTTTTGACTTATCTAAACAAATAAAATGTGGGAGACAGTACCTGTACACGTTTAGCTATCTTCTTCTGATCACGTAACTGGCGAACCTTCTCAGTGCGAGCCTGAGCTGCTTGCTTGGACATCAGGTTCTTCCTAACCTTCTGCATGTGTTCATCTGTTTTAGCCATTTCCGCAAAGTAGTCATCAGGCCTGTGGAAGTAGACACATAATAAGCAATAAGCATATTTCATATATTTTGGGCTAAATTATGTTATCTGAAACTGTAGTTAAGTTACATTATTTATTGGCTTTACACAGTTTAATGATGTCTTATTAACATTGTGGAACAGTAAAATACATAGTAAGCAACATGTAGGAGAGAGGATCATAGATTATAAAACATATGGTAGATATATTTGCTGATCTCTAGTTAGCACTGTTATCAATTTCTAAAAGATACTCCATACCATAAAAGTACAATTAAACTAAAGTAAAATCTTCTGCAAAATAAATTAAAATGTTTATTTGCTGTATTCAAGGTAGATTGCAATGCTCATTATATAAAAAGTAATTTTGCAAATCGGTCCAGGCGTCTTTCGAGTTATCAGTGAACACACACAAAAAAAAAAAATATTCCAACAATTCTCCTCCTTTTTTTTTTAGTTGTTTAAAAAGAGGTTGATTGATGGATTAAGGTATTACAAAATGGTTTTTATACCTGTAGACCAAACCACGCAGCCTGTCACATAAATTTATGACAATAACTTCAACAGAGTATAATTCTTACCGTCTGGTGGGTACTCCAAGCTCCTTCAATTTCTTGATACCCTCAGTAACAGCTGCCTGTGCTTGCCGGTGTAGCAGATTCTCACGTTTGAATTCATTAAGCACTGGATCCTGTGCAGCATCATACACTGTGTTACCTTTGCTGTTCTCTTTTACATTTCTGAAAAAATGATATTTTGTTAAAATGTTTTGGAAATGATAGACTCTGTGTCTACAATGATTATATTCAAAGAGAAATGGAATTATATTCCATCCAATGATAAAATTTAATTAGCCATTTTAGTGAAATGAGTATTTCAATCAATTTACAACAACATTGAAATCAATGGATGGAATGTTGTATGTGTTTTAACAAACACAATCGGCGCCTACTCTAAATATGTAGGTAATGCAAGTACATGTTCCCATCAAGTGGGACCATATTTCACCATGCCTTGTTGCCACCTTTGTGGTGAAAAAAATATATGTACTATATTCCTGCATATACTGAAATTTTTATGTTGACACTGATATAAAGTTTATTATTTTATGGTCTAAGCACCAGGGAAATGTATAGAAACAACATAAACATCATTGTTGTATTCAGTTAAGTGTATCCTAAATAAAATGGTATCCTAAGTGATATACATAAAATGAATGAATATAAAGTATACTCACTTTCTCCTCTGTGCTGTTTCTTGCATTTGAAGCGCCACGTCTGGCGCCATTGGTGCCACAGTGGTCACCAAGTCTAAACTCTCGATCCATGGTAATTTCAATTTAAATTCATTCAACTTAGCTTTCAAATCTGGTATATTATTAACGTATGACTTGGTCACTTTCTCTATTTCCTCATTTAGACCAGGCTTTAGCAGTCCTTTGGCGAAAGCTTCTTGCAACTGTAATAGAAATAAAAACCATGAAACACACCGAACACACTGAATCATATGGATTGTTAACAACTCGGAAAATAGTTTAGATATGTAAGTATATAACTAAACAATTATTATTATGCTAAAACAGAGAATATATCCTTGAATTATTTTCAATATTATAGATGCATAAAAACCGCAAGGGTTATATATGAACAAGTGATCAATTAACCTTAAAATAGCTCAATTATAGAATACACTGACCTCTTCATCCGAGTCGACTTCAGAATCACTGTCGTTCAACACAAAATCAGTCATTTTTGTTTCCAATATTATTATGTTAGAAAATTCTCAACTTCATTGAATACAACATAACCTAACTTACTCGTAAAACGTGTATGTAATTTTTTTTTTTTTTTTTTTTTTGCGTAGCATTACACGGCTTGTGTATTTGCCAATGTCAAGTTTTTAAAACGAGGAAACTTTTAATGTAATAATCATAAAAATAGAGAGGAATTTGGAAAAGGAAGCAAAAGGATCAGGGGAGTAGGATAATACGGAAATGAATTATGATAGATTACATAAAATTACATAAAGCGGGATGAAAATATTATACTTTTATATTATTAAATGAAAGATACGATTCTATTGCAAGATAAATATCGATATTAAAGGATATAAGTAGACAGTTTATAGAAGTAGGCAAAGGAACATTTAATGATATTAACGTATTGATAAATGATAAACGGCAGAAATTGCGACAAGAAAATATTATATGGTTTAAGTCACCCACAACCTCACCACAAGCACAGAGTGGACTATTCATCATTCCCAACCGTGCCAGATGAACCGGACAAGAAGTGTGACCCAGCCGCATGCGTATTAAAACACTAGTGAAAGTTTTGGAGAGGGTAAAAAAGAAAAACCACGGTTTCTTTGGAACAACCGGTTGTATTTGAAATAAATGTTTGGCTTTAATTTTTGAGGAATCTTGCCAAAGCATATTCCAGCTTTCATAGAGGAAATCTTTCGGTAGTAATAGAAGGTCATTAGGTTGAATTTTAAACGGATGAATGTCACCAGAAAGACAAGCATCTTTCGCCAGACTGTCAGCCTTATCGTTACCAACAACCCCGCAGTGCCCAGGAACCCATACGAATTTCACGGTTAACTGTTTTTGATAGCATTTATACAACAAATTTCTTATATCATATACCGTAGAATGATGAGTGTTATTCCGGAAGGGAAATTTTTGAATAGCCTGTAATGCACTTTTTGAATCGGTAAAAATTAAGGTATTAGAAAGGTTAAAGCTATTTATGTAATCTAAGGCTTTGAAAATTGCAAAACATTCCCCAGAAAACACTGACGATTCCTGAGGCATTTTAATTTTTTGTGTAATGGTAAACTGTGAATGATACACACCTACACCTACGCAACCATTAGCAGGTTTCGATGCATCGGTAAATATATGATGCCAACTTGAAAGTTCAATATTCTCGGATATGCTAAGTTCTGAATCAGATTTCAACCTTTCACCTAGATCGAGATCTATGGAAGGAGAAAGGAGCAGACAATTGAAATTATATTTAAACAAAGGAAATAATGGTAAATTGTTAATAGGTGCAGATAAAAAGGAATACTTATTCCAACTATTCACCAAACATGGAGGGGTCTTATGAACCCAGTACGGTGAAGACCTAGTGAGATCGGATAGTTGTTTTAATTTCGTTATAATTGGATGATTTGAATATTGTAAGCATCGAGATAAAAACCGATCAGAAAGATACTGACGGCGCAATTTAAAGGGGGGGTCGCAACACTCTATTTGAAGACCATTCACTGGACTGGATTTCATAGCTCCAGATATGATTCTAAGACACTTGGACTGTACGCGATCTAATTTCACAAAACCAGCTAAATTACCGGGCTCTAAGAGAAAAGTACCATAGTCTATAATACTTCTTATCATTGCATTATAAATTAATTTCAAAGAGTATGGATGTGCACCCCACCAAACTCCAGTAAGGCAACGTAACATATTGATAAGTTTTTCACATTTTGCAACAATATAATCAAAATGAGCACAACCAGAAAGCTTAGAGTCCAATAATAACCCTAAGAATTTTATTTGATTTTTAACAGGTATAACAAAATTATTAAAATGTATTGAAACAGGAGGAGGTAAGCGCATTCTGGAAAACAAAACTATTACACTTTTTGAAGGAGATATATCAAGGCCATTTACATCTAAATACATTTTTAATATTTCTAAGGAACGGTTTAATTTAGAACAAGCATCACTAACTGAGCTGTCGATAACATAAAAAAGTAAATCGTCAGCATACTGAAGAACTTTTACAAAATTACAGCAAATAGGTTCTAAATCATTTACATAAATATTATATAGCAATGGACTAAGGACCGATCCTTGAGGAAGCCCTCTGTATAATTCTCTAGACCTTACAGAACCATCTATATTTAATATAATAGAACGATTCGATAATATGTTAGTAATAAAATTTACAATAAAATTTGGAATTTTTAATTTAATGAGTTTGATTTTTAATATAGATATTACAACATTATCATATGCAGATTGAATATCGAGAAATGCTGCAAGCACCGATTTATTATCTGAGAATGCCAACCTGCAATCTGTGGTGAAAATTGCTAGGTTATCTATGGTACCTTTCCCCTTCCTAAAGCCGTATTGGCTTTTTGATAATTTGTTATTGTTTTCAACAAACCATTCCAAACGATTTTTAACTAAATGTTCAGCTACTTTTAATAATACCGAAGACAGAGCTACAGGACGGTATGATGACGCGATTGAAGGCGGTTTCTCCGGCTTAAGTATAGGAATGACTATTTGTTTACGCCAAGCGTCTGGTATATTACCAGAAATCATAATAGAGTTTATTAGGTTAAGATAATATAAAAGTGATGGATCATTAAGGTTAGCCAGGAAAGAATATGGTATGCCATCAATACCCGGTGCAGTGTCTTTAATTTCAGAAAGAATACCTTGTAATTCTGGCAATGTAAAAAATGCATTAATCTCATCTTGGTGATCATCAAAATATGATGAACCTACATTGAGTGATATCAATTCATTACATTCCATTACACTGGGAGGAGCAAGAAGATCTAGGAATGAATCAGATAGAGATAATGGAAGTGTTGTTTTAGGAGGGTTAATCCAACCACATTTAAATCTCTTTATGTTTTGCCAAACTATTGATGAATGGGTATCGGGGGAAATGGAAGAACAAAATCTACGCCAACCATCGAACTTCTTCTGTTTTAGAAGTTTTCTGGTCTGTTCCATTATCTCTGAAAGAACAGTAAAGTTTTCAGATGTCATATTACCACGATATACTAATTCAGATTCCTTTCTCTTCTTTACCGCAATAGTACACTCTTCATCCCACCATGGTGGTGATGGTATATTACCTGAATTTCTTTTTTTTTTTGGAAATACTACATCAGCAGCAGATAATAATGAGTCAGAAAATTTATTTAAGCATAACTGTTCTTGTCCATGTTCAATGGAAGGTAAATATAAAACTTTTTCATCTACTTTAACTTTATAACTTTCCCAATCAACATCTTTTAATTTATATTTCAAACGAGGTGGTGCAACAGAATGGTCAGGAGTAGGGTTTGGAAATGATACTAATAATGGGAAATGATCACTACCATAGGTAGAGCATAATGGTTGCCATGACAAGGTGGAGGATAGATCAGGAGTGCATAGAGTTAAATCAATAACACTAATATTCCCATTTGGTCCGGTTCTCCTAGTGGGAGCACCTGTATTAAGTAGACATAGGTTAAATGTGTCTATTATATCAAGTAAATCTTCACCATATGAGTTAGTTATAGAGCTTCCCCACATTTGGTGGTGTGCATTGAAATCCCCTAACAGCAAGAATGGTCTTGGAATAAATTTCAAAATATTATTTAATTCTCTAAATATATGTTGTGATGGGTGGGGTATATATATAGAGACAAAGTATATATTACATATGTTCACAGCAATTATAGAAAAATCATTACTATGAGATGGAAGAGATAAAGGAGAGTATGAAAGAGAGTGTTTGATGAGGGTGGCAACACCCCCATACCCATCAGACCTGTCTTCTCTGACACAAACAAAACCTGGCACCCTAAAATGAGAACCAGGCTTTAACCATGTCTCAGAGAGACAAAGTACTGAAGGATGATATTTATTTATAATGTATATTAAATCAGATTTCTTACTAATTATACTACGACAATTCCACTGAATTATGTTTGTTAGCTTGGCCATTGATTATAGAAGAACTTAGTATACTATTAATAAGAGAAGCAACGTTGGACGGTGGAATAAGATTACACTGAGAAAGTGCATTTATCAATGCAACAATGATGTCAGAAAGAGCTAATTGAGAAGATTCATCCTTGGCATCGGTTGATTTCAATGCACAGCCATTAATGGAAGGAGAGAAACTATAATCTTTAGTCAAAAGGTCATGTGACTTTCTATCATAACCTTTGACTGGGGATGAAACTTTTTTTGGATATTTAAAAATTGTTTTTTTGTAAGATGTAGTGCCACTAGGATTATTTTGACTATTGTTAATACTTGAAAAATTTATTGGACTACTATCATTATGAGAATTAAAATTAAAAGATTGAATTAATGCCTCGGAATATAGTTTATTGTTGACTGGAGGGTGAAGTTTAATGGCTTCTGCATATGAAATAGATTTATTTGCCATGGATGATTTGATGTCCTTTTGTCTTCCAAACTCTGGGCAAACCCTACTGGTAGCAAAATGCAAGCCCGAGCACATGCAGCAAGATGCCACATCATCCTCAACCTTACAAGACACCCCAGTATGCTCTTGTCCACATTTGTAACATCTTGGTTTGGACCTACATTGAACTTTTGTATGTCCATATCTACAGCAATTAAAGCATTGGATGGTAGGAAAAATGTATGTTTCTACTGGTAAAGCATTGTAACACATAAATATATGCTTAGGTAACACCTGACCATCAAAAGTGACTACGACTGATTGCGAAGGCTTCCAAGTGGGACTACCTTCAATCATGACCTTAAAATTAATTCTCCTAATTTTTATAACTTCTCCACATCCAAACGGTACAGATATATTATTTTTAATTTCTTCAATAGACCAGTCTGCAGGAACCCCACGAACCAGGCCAATGCGAGTAATATTAAAAGATGGGATGAATGCTTTTAAATTATGATTTGATATCGAATCATGACTAATGAAGTTGTTGGCATCAGTATAGTTGGAAAAGCCTAATGAAATTCTATTCCTACCAATTTTTTTAATACTTCCATTTATAATGCTTTTAAAACTATTTTTTTTCAAAAAATTGCCGAATGCGACTGGGTGAAAAGAGGTACCATCATTGACCGTTGTTTCAATTTTTTGTACATGTACGGTATATGGTGAAGAATCCATGGCGGAGTATAAGCTACGTCCTACTTTTATGGTATGTGGGGATGGGGTATCTGAGGAAACAGGTTCTGAGGCTTTGGATGAAGTACCGTCAGTTCCGTCCAAAGACCCAGAAACAGGTGGAACGTCGTCTGCGATACAATCGCTATCCGGGCATTTGCAAGATTCCTTATTTTTATCGCCTGCCATTTTGTTCATTCTTTTTTTCCTGTTGCAATTTCCGCATATTTTTTTGTCATGATTCCGCTTTCGCGGTTTCTTTTTGCATATTGATGAGTCGGAATCATTAGGCTCTGATATTGTTACATAGTGAGCTACGTTATTGTTCAAATTAGAAGTATTAGAACCCCCGGGATCGGGGGGATCGTTATCGTCGATCATACAAAATAAAGTAAAAACTCACCTATATACAGCAAACTAATGTGAAAACTACAGAAAATAAACTAAATACAAATAATAAATACAATGAACACCTCCACTGATCACTTATAATTATAAAACATTAAATAAAAATTAATTTGAAAAAAAGACACCCGTGTTGTTCGAAGTTTCCCGCGCTTTTTTCGTGTATGTAATTTAAATTTGAGTATTTGACGCAATTGACAGTGTGGCCAGATTCAAATAGATGGTAATGCAGTCTGCAGTTCTGCACACAGAGGAAATAAATACCCGGACTCTGCCTGTCTGGCTGGCTTGGTGTTGACTAGTGTGAAAATTTTCTAAAAAAATATATGTATATTGATTGTTCAACTAAACATTACGCCACCTATGTAAATTGGAAATAGTGTATATTGATCAATCTTTTATAGGTTAAAAATGAAAAATCAATTAAATCGAAGATGCAATCTTTATATTTTATGTCACACAAACTGTTCATGTCATGCTCATGAAAAGGCCGGCAAAATTTCATACGTCTTTAAAAAAGGATTGTGTGTGCCTTTTCTACTTTAGAAGATATACCTAGCTAAATATTTTCTATGGTTGTGAGATCCTGCGAAAATCCACAGATTCGTATATTTAATAAATAAATATATATAATGGTGTACCAAATACGCAGGTTTTCGATACTGCATAACTTGCGGAATTATTACAATCCAGTGATACTGGTCACTCTTACTTGCAATAAATATGTAATGAACTATGGGTCAACTCGAATTTCAATTCTTTCTTTATTACATCATACTACAAAGTTTCAGATATAAATTAATTAAAACCTTGGAGAAAATCATTGACAAAATATTATGTCTATGGTTTTTCGGACATCACAAATAAGAAATTTTATTTTAATGTAACTTTTACATTGTAATAACTTTTATATATACTTTGAACTGAAATAGGTTTAAAAAATCCTAATATAAATAAACACACATTGTAACATAACTTAAAATCAAACCTAAAATGATCTGTTTAAGATTCATAGTAATTTGAATACTTTAGACAGGTACCCACACGATTTCTACCTTTCAAGACATCTAGTAGTTTGTAGACCCTTCTTTAACCTTAGTTTACTTATTTATTGAAGATTAGTAAACTATTACTAAGCCGTATATATATTTGTGAACGCAGTAATAAGATCATAAACAATAAGAAAAATATGAGGATTCACTATGGTTTTCATAGACTAGGAAAGAAAGAAAAAAAATTAACTGTGTCTATTACAATAGACAAAAGATTGGACATCTTTGGCCCAACTCTCATACCCAATTACATTACTATTTAACACAAACTAATTAAGTAGTATTTTCTAAATAAAGAAGAATTATTGAAAAAACCTACATTATATTATTTATTTATATTAAATATGTAAATCTACACATATAGATTCGTAAAAATTTAAAAGTCATGCTCTGGTTGGATTTGACCGGAAGTTCTCAATTCTTCGACATGTTCCATGAAACCCCGTTGTTTTGTATCAAGAAAATGCAATGGCCGCCATCTTCGAGTCTTGTGAATGTTTTGGTCGTAGTTACGGACTTTGAGGCCTATTTCTCATGTGCTATGCAATTATTTGACGGAATTTGTTTCGCTACGTCGTAGGTGTTTTTAATTCGTTCATACACAGGTCAGTACAAGTTCCCTTCAATCTTTTCTCGAAAAGTGTTTACATCTGGATTTCATACTGCTAAAATGATTGTGATGTTGTCATTTCCAACTAATATTTAGTATTTTTACCAGTATAATTCTCATTTACTTGTGAAATTTCCATACTTAAGTCATAATAACTTTATTGAGCTGTAAAAAATATACAAACCTCATTTTCGTATGTACCTATAATTTCCATCTCTTTGTTACTAAGTGGAATCGGTCACATCATAAACCATTTTTTCTTTATTATTTAATGAAGTTACTTAATCATATTGATAACAAGGCCTATTCCTGTGAAGTGTTTACTATTTTTGATGTTTATATGCGAGACATTTCAGTTTCCGTGCGACAATAATGGCGGCAGTGGATTAACCTATTCACTTATTTCATGCATTTATTCCTTCGCTACAGCGTTTGTTATGCATTTTTTAGCGTGTACCCTTATATTTTCTCGTAGGTAAAAGTATAAAGTGACTTTCGAATAATTTTGTGGAACAATGACCTCGACGGTCATATCCTATTTGCGGACTATAAATATTTTAAAAGAAAATTGTGGTGTGCATCGTGCTTATTCGTGACGATTTCGAGGATATACGGATAAAGAATCGATTTTCGATTGCAGTCACATGAAATAAAATTTGGAGGCCGAGGTGCACTCCAAGGCATCATCTCGGGCTTGACCCAAGATGATAGTATACACAGCATGTCAACTACATCAGAATATAAACCAGCGGTCCGGCAAGTGAGTACCGTCATTTCCTAACTCTATAAATGTCCAGTAACCATATACATTGCCTATGAGAGCATGCATCTTGCACACAGATTCCCATAAACAAGTTGTAAATATTATGGTTAAGGCTTTTGTGATCTAAGTCATATCAGTCACTCTAATCCCATATTTCCACCTCCCTTTGACAATCTTGATCCAATGATATCCTATTTCATGTGTGTGATGTAAAATAACCTAACAAAAATAAAGATTCTCTATTACATACTATTTATTCAGTTGAGGCCTTGAAAAGGGCGTGTGTATTTATTAAGCCACTAATACTAAAATCAGTTTTGGAATTGACTTTCAATTTAACCAAAAACATCATACATATCCTTAGATCTATGTTTCCTTTCAGATTCTTGATGTTTTAATAAATAAATCTTTGGAATAAAAAGTGTATTCATTGTTATCCTTTTTTAGTTCTTTTATGCCCGTTTTTACCAACCAATCAATTAAGAATTCTTAACATGTATTATTTTGAGTGTCCATCTATATGTTTTATATGTTTAGTAATGAGTGTCTTGTTTGCATTATGTATTCACTAATTGGTTCATTATTATGGATTTTAGTACATATATTACAGCTATAAAGTGGTAAGTTTAAATTGTGATTTTGTGTAAAATACAAACTCATATTATTATCAGGAATTGAGGATGTTTGATACTATTTGTCACTACATTATTAAAGCTAGTTAGTATACAAACTTCAACGTAATATGCTGATTATATGATAATAAGTTCATTGGATAGGGGACAACCACATCACAGTAACAGTTGTTCACAAATTTTAAAGATTTAAGGTGTCTTATCTATTTTTATGTGTATTTTAAAAATGCTACTGTATAATACCATGGTGTTCACATCTATAATATATTTTTATTTTTTGTTATAGGATTACGGGCCGGCCACCTCCAGTGAAAATGTCTATGAACATGTTTTGGGACACAAATTAACAGATATGAATATTTCGAGTGTCAGAACCCCTGTTTTAAGGGCTGTGCCTTTATCCCCCAATGAGGGCGACCCTGAGCCCGACTCTACAAACCCTGAGAGCATTATCCAGTCTGTTCATACAGTAGATAAAGAAGTTGAATATCACATTGCTGACAAGAGATGTGATAACGATATGTCAGTTGACTCCCTTTCTGGATTAGTTAGGATAGATGAGACTACAATAGATAATGTGGGACGTATCACATACCCAATTATTCAAGAAACCGATGATTCAAATGATGGAAACTATGCAGAAAATTCAGCAACACTTATTCAATCACCACTGAATACTGCAATTGTTCAGAATGTCACTAAGTTGCCACAGAACTTCACAATTAATATGGATGCAGCTGTTGGCAACATTACAGCCATACAGAATGTATCACAAGATGTTTCAAGTAACCAAACACTGTGGCTACCGACAATTCTTGCAACTAGTGCTACAACTGATAGCAAAAATGAAGAAGATAGAACACAAGCTGGTGTATCGCAAATAATAATCACCAGCGAGAGCTACGTCAATGAGTCCACACAAACTGGAAGAGGAGCTAATATTGTCACAGAAACAAGTTATATTAGCAGACCGAAAGCATCTAAAGTTCAAATCTTAAGTAATATATCTATCCCAAAAACTCCAACTTATTCTCAACAGTATATTACTCAAGGTAAAGAAGCAGCTACTCCTGTCTATGCAGCACAGAACCATGTTTACAAATTGAGTTCAAATGTTGTGTCTCAGAAACATAATATGAATAACTCTGTGCTATGCTCTAAACCTCCTAAAAGTCAATCCCTGATTGGGTGCTCTAGCATATCACCTAATGTGGTGAACAACAGTCCAATAAAAAATGTGTCTTATGGTCAAACATTTACTAAAAGCACAAATATAAATAAGACGTTGAGTAAGATAAATAATGGTGCTAATTTAAATGCTATGGTAGCTGCATCGCCGGGTAACACGCAGTGCCATTACCTGTCGCGTGTAGTGTCCGGTCCAAATAAGATGTCCGTACACTCTGGGAGGAAATCTATTAATATGTTTAGAGGATCCAAGAACTCTAGCCAAGTGTCAGGCCAGAAGAACCAGTCAAGAGCAATAAAAATTATACAACAGGCTGGTTCAGTTCACAAATCTGAGGGAAAGTCCTGGCCAGTTACCAGTGTAACGTATAAAAGCCAGCAACCTACTTACGGAGTTGTAGACTCAAATACATCTAAGATAATTCAGAAAGTTGGAAGCCCAACTCATAAAAGCCAGTTATATAAGTTTCCTACTAAGGGAGAAAGATTAGTTCTCCAATCACCATGTGGGCCAGTATTGATTTCTACCGCTCCAATTAGCACAAGCTTGCCTAAAGGGCCTCATTATGTGCAGTCGGGATCAACGCCGAATTTGCGATATGTGCAAACGTATGGGCCGGCAGATAACCAATTGTCCACAGTATCACAAGTATCAGCCAACCAACAGTTGACAGCGCAGATTTTACAATCACTGTCTCAACCCAAGTTGTTGCTACAGCCGAGTCCAAGCTCAGTCAATCATAGCTTGAGTCCAGCAATAGGCATGGACGAAACAGCAGAATTAAAACCTAATAACCAAAAGAGAATTATTGTGTAAGTAAACTAAAATTACCATATATGCAATAGTAAGCATTCAGCATTATTTATATTATGTTACTAATTACGTATTTTATTTTGTTACAGCGGTGACAAGTCAACACTACTGACGGCGGATGATATAATCGGTATGGAGGAAAGACCGAACCTTTCTGAGGAAATTCGTCGATATACGTACCAGCCCGTAGCTTTTATAATGTTAGACCACACATATGCGTTGCCTGCTCAAAAGCAGCCTACGTCAGCGCCAACCACACCGGTATCCACAGCACCACCTCCAGAAATAGTATCACCACCATTAACAACTACTCCATTGAGTCCATTGAAGAGAACCTCTCCGGTGATCATGTCCACTGCATCATATGAACTGCCACTGACGGTACCGACCAGCGTGATAGGTACTCCCATACCTGTAGCGCCAGTTCAAATACAAACACCAATAACATATAAGCCTCAGCCGCTACCGCCTCAGGATGACGACGCAGCATCTGTCATATCCTCATTAGACGGAGACAGGAAAGCTAATAGAGGGGGCAGTGATACTGAAACAGCTCCAGAAGGTGAGGAGGAGGGGAAAACGAGGTGCATCTGTGATTTTACTCACGATGATGGCTACATGATTTGTTGCGACCGCTGCGGTGAATGGCAGCATGTCGACTGCATGGGTATAGATCGACAGAACATACCAGACGCGTATATGTGCGAGCTGTGTATGCCGCGTCCCATAGACCGTAGGCACGCTCGTGCTATACAATTGAGGAAACGAGAGGAGCTCAGTGCGCTCGGAGCATCAGATTCTGATTCTTCGGAAGCTATTCGACCTCCAGGTCAAAGGAGGAAGAGACTTCTAACCGTCACCACATATACTAACACCAGTGGGTCTTGTGTCACAACATACAATTCCGCCGCCCCAGTTCTACCGCCCGTACCGCAGCCCTCCCTAACGTTACCCAAACGAGGTCCCAAGCGGCCGAAGAAAACTGAAGTTCTCCGTAAAGGTGCTAAGAGAAAACTGTCCGAGAAACGCGTCAAACGCAAAAAAGAGATGATGCTGAACAGAAATAAATACAACCCGAGTCTGCCGAGTCAGTCCCACTGGCAGGACTCGTACGAATTGGCAGTGACCAATCACTACAGTCCAGAGTTGAGAGCAAAGATTATGAAATATAGCAGTAAATTAGGCAACACTCCGAACATGGCGTATGCGATGAATTCGCATTTATGTACGACTGTCCCGCACGCCGGCGGTAAGATTCTTATTGCAACTAAGGACTTGAAAGAGAGCACGCCTGTAATTGAGCTGCGTGGTAAATATATGCTGTCCAATCAACATAGACCACAGCTGCAGAACTCCGCGAGAGCCGGCAGCCAGAAACCGGGTCCATTCGTCTTTTTCTACAGATTACCTAAGGATAATACACAAATATGTATAGATACGCGAACGTACGGCAACGAGGCGCGTTTCGTCCGCAGGTCTTGCAAGCCCAACGCGGAGCTACAACACTGTATCGTTAAAGGGACCCTACACGTATATTTAGTTTCGACTGGAGTTATTCAGTCGAACACAGAGATTACAGTCGGACACGATACCGACGGCAGCAAGCAACCGTGCGCTTGCGGCAACCCGAAACATTGTAAAGTTAATGGGCTCAACACATTGGCCGCTAGGAAGAGTATCGATTATCCCCCCAGAGAAAAGCGGAGCAGGAACAGATGTTTCAGCTCGTCTTCAGTCTCACCGCCGCCGATGCCGATCCTGGCTACCCCTGTCAAAGAGTACCCGCCAGCTATAATGTCAATTAAATCTGAGAAGATATCTCCCATTAAACATGAGTACCCGCCTCTATCCCCCGTCAAAACGGCCGTCATGGCGCTCACCTTCGATGAACCGATGAAAGATGAGACCATTGATGACATAAAATCAGAAATTGATCTAATAGCTAAGGAGGAATTAAAACCTGAAGATATAGATGAGCCTGATTGCATTAAAACCGAACCGATGGAAGAAGAAAAGGTAGAAGAAATGGCATCACATATTGTCAAAGCGGTGATGCGGCCGGTAACACCGATTGAGGAACCGGCTCCCATTGTTGAAATGAAAGTGATCCAACCTGAACCTAAACCGGAACCAGAACCAGAACCTGCACCTGTACCTGAACTATTGTTCTCTGACGAAGAAAAATCGGAGAGGGTTCAGATAATACAAAAAATAGATAAGCTACAAAAGATTGAAAAGATTGAGAAAATCGAGAAGATAGAGAAAATCGAGAAAATAGAGAAGATGGAAAAGTTCGAGAAGATTGAGAATATCGAGAAACTAGATAAGGTAGAACCCATTGAAAAAATAGAAAAGGTCGAGAAAATCGAAGAGAAACCACCGGTAGATGAATCTAAAGTAGAAGAAGACAAGACACGTGAAATTCTTCGCGAGGTGACTGCAAAGTCTGCGTGTCATGACAGATCGTCGCGGTCCAGCAGAACGACTTGCGTCAACCAAGACTCTTTAGACGACAAAACTGATGACTCTCAAGATAAAATACAAACTAGCAGTAAAGAGAAAGACAAGAAGAAAATGGTAAGAAACGCATTCTCTCGTAAATTATATCAAAATGTTGAAACTATTTACTAATTATAACTTTCTTTCAGACAAGAGAAGAGCGCAAAATGGAGGCAATTATGAAAGCGTTTGAACGTATGGAGAAGGCAGAACAGCGGAAACAGGAAGTCAAAGAACGACAGAAGAGAAGAGAGTCAGATCCCCATCCAAATGCAACAGAGAAGGACGAAGAAGATGAAATACATAATGCCACCAAAAAGAGAAGGAAGTAAGTTCTATTTATGTTATTTTCTCCCTCTAAATATTTCTGTATCAGTGTTTTAGGATAAATATTATATATGCAGCCAGTCCGTTATTTGGTAGAATTAAAATAAATACTCGTATGTTATCACTATGCTTAAGTTAAAAAATAAACTTTATTTTTATCACAACCCAAATGACACTGGCTATTTAAGTTGATGTTTTGTACTATCAATGTTTTAACGATAACGCCAAAGTACCGCTTGATTACGGCAATGCATAAGTAAAAAAGATAATTCTATATAAACATGTCATGTCACAGTTATTGTATGGAATATATGACCTGAATGCAATTTTTCGCGTTTCCTGTTTTGCGTCGTTTTAGCTTAAGTTAAACTTTACGGCCTCCATTGACTAAGCGCTTTTCGAAATAGTCTTTAAGGGGTATATAAATAAAGTTGATAATAGATATTCCAATTAATTTAACTAGTTGTATTTCTATTAATGTATTAACTACATTATAAATAATGCATAAACACGACAGGCTTAAGACGGACTCACGCCGTGGTGTCAGAAGCTGGCGAGGCAAAACACAGGATCAGATAACTTTTAGTATGATAGGGACATACATTTATAGGATTTTCAGCCAAATCGTCTGTACTTAGTAAATAGGCATTCTGAGCGAATGTTTATATCCATGACTTTTATTTTTTGTCTTTCGAAATTTTATTTCTACATCGCTGACCATATATCGTTTTCATTAGGCGCAAAGGGCGTGCTCGAACGACCTCCCAGTGCAATCGTCGGCGGCTGAACTCCGCGGACAGTGACATGGTGACGTCGGGAGACGAGGCTCCGACGACTCCGCTAAGTCCACGGCGGAATCAGCCAGGCCAGGTTGGCCTGCCAGCCCAGTCCAGCCCGCCGGTGCAGTCCAGCTTGCCGGGTCCACCTCGAGCCCCCCCCTCGCGACGACACAGCGCCGCACCCTCACACAACGACAGGAGTTATACCTCTACAGAAAACATCTCTGAGGTATTTAGTATTCTATGCTACTACTCACATTTAAACGCCAGATCGGCTGTAGGTTTGATGCTTACTCGAGACAAATGACATAACCTTTTTTTCGTATCTAGCATGTGTCTATGAAAAAACAAAATTCTAAAACTATTTGTTTCTTTCAGGACCACCTCGGCCTCAGCTCGGCTTGTTTACTAGTCGAAGCGGCGGTCGGCTCCGTCGAATCCGCCTTCAAATTGCCCAAAACGAAGAAAACCATGGTGACGGAGTGGATAGGGCGATCGCCCGAGCGCACGCCCTCCCCCTACCGCTCTCCGTACAGACCGTCCATAGTCTCCACCCCATCCTTAGAGAGTTTAGTTAGAGTAGCATCCACTATGATCGGCGATTTGAGCGGGACGCAAGATTTGGACCACGAGGAGGACACTCGGGCCTCTCCACCCCGAACCCCAGGAAGGGAAAGGAATAGACCGCCGAAAAAAGCGAGAAGAATAACGAGGAGTACGCCCCCTACTGAAGACATTGTCGTACCACCGCCCATTATGCCCCAACACAGTGCCAAAAAGAGATGGTTACGACAAGCTATCAGTGAAGAAAGCGACTCCCCTATCATAGGTATGTATAACTAGTTATTTATTTATTGCATTTTTAAAAATATTTAATGGGATGCTATAGTTTAAATAGATGTATTTGTTCCAGAATCACCTCCCAACGAAATGGTCACGCCTTTAAAGAAGAGGAGGTTAGCGCGGGAATCGTTATCCTGTGAACAAAACACGATTGTGCCTGTAAGTCTTCTATCAGATCGATCTTTCCATAGAGAGATTTTCCCAAATAATCATCTGTTTACCTCTGTACAGTGTAATGAAGAAACTTCTCCTATTTTGACGTCTGAAGATTCGCCGATTAAGGACGATAATCAATCTGTGATTAGACAATATAAAGTGCGGAATATAATGGACAGTATTTACGGTAGGGATAGAACTCGCTCGGATAGCGGGCAGGGTTCAGACGATCAGTGCAACATGGACCACGACGTTCTGAATGTAAATTTAAAAGGTCCCCACGACAGTGAAAACATTAGGAGAATAATCGGTGTGCCGACTCCAGAGGAGGAAGTTCCACCGGAGTTAAACAAGCCAGATGACATTAAATCTAATAATAATAACGTCGATACAGACGAGAGTAATTATAATAAGGTTGTGCCGATGGATATTGATACTACAATACCAGCCCAGCCCAAGATACAAGAATCTATAGAACATAGCATCGACTCCAAAGGGCTCGACAGCCCAAACGATAAAGCTAACAGCTGCCAATCGGCAGACACGAGCGGCAACTCGTCACCCCAACGGGACGAAATGGACGACATTCAAAAGAAGATCCATTCGTTTCACACAGAAAATATAATGATACTCAAAAGCAGAAACAAGAAGCCCAAAGAGAAACGGAAGAAGGTGAATCTTAACTTCGATCTCAACATGGTCGACGACCAAATCAGTATTCAGTTGCGAACGGAGAACGATTCCAGTAATTCCAAATCGTCAGACATGAACGGGGACTTGCACGACGATCTGAGCAATTCGATTCACGATGATGTTAAGTTACACGTGTCGCCGGAGAATATACCTCTGCCTCCCGTGGAGTCGATACCTTTGCCGGCGCCGGAGACCATTCCTCTGCCGGAGGAGACCACCCCCATACACATCATACCGCCGCCGGAAACCATACCACTGCCCGAGGAGCCTATGATACCCGTCAAGGTCACGAAGCCGCCGTCCCCCGTCGAGAAGGTAGAAGAACCCCCCTTCACGATCGAAAGGCCGACTGTTCTAGAAACTTCCACGCTGCCCTTCTCGTCGCGGTTCAGCTCGACGGGGCTGTTCTCGGGCATATTCAGCAACATGTCGCAGTCGTTCAACATGGACACCACGATCAACGAGAACGTGCCGAACATGTCGATAATAAAGAGTGCAATAGATAGGACTACATGTTTAGATAATAGTATATTTGACAAGGAAAGTATTACGCAGGTAGACGAGTTGAAGAGTGTGCAGGCGATACTGACCCGTGTGAATAATATGGACTCTAATAATAGTGTGATATTGTCGGGAGTGTTGAAGAGCTCCAACAAGTCTGGGCTGGCCGGGCTGGCGTCGCCCAAGCCGGCCGGCAAGCCCTACTGCCCGCGGAGCAACGACCCCAGGCTGAACCCTCCGCCTGTTGAAAAACCCAAACCTGTTCGAAGGAAGGTCAGTACTATTTACATTAACTCGTAAATTGCTGCGCGGTTTCACTCAAGTGTACTTAATAAAAAAATAATTGTTGAGATTTATCCACTTAGGATTTATGTTGTTTTATGTTTTATTCTGAGAATTATTTACTACAGCTCCACCTGTCGGATTTTAGCAAAGCATATAGTTATACTGATGCTCGAACTATAAACAATGTCTACTACCTTCTGTACGATTGATCTTTTTAAACTACGCAACTGATTTTAATGTTGCTTTCATCAATAGACTAAAGTGGTTCAAGAGGAAGGTTTTTATGTATAGTTTAGTATTGTTCTGTCTTAATTTGTTGAAATATTACGAATTGTGCTCTGCTAACCGTGCGGTGCCGAACTGGGTCGCTAATTTTAAATAATTGATTATTATGACTCGAGACCTATTCTAGATGTTAGCCAAGTTTCATCCAAATCTATATGACAGTTAAATCTTATCACACTAACAACTGTGCATCTATTTTGAGAAAATATAAAGGTGTATCTATAATTATAGTGTTTATATATGAGCGAAATAAAATGGTCGAGTCACTCTGTAATGAAATCGGACCAAGGCTCCAGATAAGATAACACATATTGTATCAACCCACGTAAGGTCAACTCTACTTTATGTTTGTATGGCAAATTTATTCATATTTTAATGGAGATAAAATTAAAACACCAACAAAACCAATCAATAATTAATTCATCACTATCGTAACAATATTTCGTTGTATTTTGTAGATCTCATTTTAGTATTGACAGTTATAGATTAGATTGTACTAAAACTTTTATCTTCATCACTATTATGCGGTATAAACTATGAGATTTAAAATGTCGCCTCTCATAATCGCCAAACTTAGGGATAATCAGCTTTCAGGGCAAAAATGATAAGTAGCTTTCTTTAGTTTTAGTTGTAGCGTTATCAAACTCACATTATTATTACTCTATGTTTTTCATTACTCTTTATCAAATGTAATAAAAAACAAAAATTACCATACCTCCCGGCAACTCTAGCGAGTATCGCAAGCGGTTCAAGAGCAAGGGACGGGGCGAGGAGGCCCTTACTGATTCTTACTACCTTCCAACTACCTTTTTCTTCATATTGACCGAACTATATCTAACCTCTATCTCCTGTAGCTCTCTACCTGCGAGTACCGCAGGCAGTTTGATGCGAAGCGTAGGCTACTGACTACCCTTAATAGATATCGTATTTTCTTAAATTGACCAAACAATACTGTACCCCTGCAGCTCTCTATCAGCGAGTACCGCAAGCGGCTCAAGTGTTCGACTCGGGGCGCGGGGGGCGAGGCTGGCGAGGTAGGCGAGGGGGGCGAAGGCGTCGAGGGTGTCGAAGGCGCCGGGGGAGGACCCGAGTGGTCCTCGTCGTCATCAGGCGCCGGCGAGCTGTCCCCGCAGCGGCTCGATGCAGCCGCCCAGGCCGCCGCAGACGAGCTCGAGCAGCGTCTCCACAGGGAACTCGCCGCCGAACAACTGCCCAAAGGTAAAACATACGCCAAAGTTCATAAATCGACGTATTCATAGTTCTTTGAAACTTTTATTGTGTGTTTTTGTCTACAATCAGGTTAGGTAACTGGTATTTAATAAACGGATGGTAATGTAACTATAACTCTAAACCGATTAAGAAAAAGTTTGGGTAAAAATGGTAAAATATGTTCAAATCAAACTTCAAATCACTCTTCTCTAAAGTAGGGATTTGGCAGATAGAACTTTGTTCTACTGATATGTCGAAATACCCTCTGACATTTTTTCACACACGGCCAATCTGATTACTAAGAAGAGCTTGTGATATGGTAACCAGATAGCTGATATACTACCTTTTAAATACATATTCATGCATACAAATGTTTGTTCTGGATGGGATTCGAACCAACAACCCGCGGCTTGAAAGTCAGCGTCACTAACCACAAAGCCTATGTTCCTCCCATAAAGTCCAAAATTTATTACTACTAATTAGCGAAACTGATCTTTGGTCAAAAACAGTCATTGTGCGATTTAAGCCCCCTCTATGAATGAGTACTTTATAAAAATATTACGGTCAAATCTAATTTGTCGCGGCCCTGTAGTTCAATCAGACGGCATACCGAATGGCGGCCTGCACAAGCGTTATCACTTAATGAGATAATGACCATAATGCACACAATTATTTCAATTGTTACACACACACACACATGCGCAATAAATACGCTCCCTTACGTTCCTTTCTAAATTGCTGTCTGTCTGTCTGAACGCGATGAACACAAAAACTACTGAACAGATTTTCATGCGGTTTTCACCAAATTACGGAGTATTTCATGGGGAAGGTTTTTATGTATAATACATCAATTTGGACCCGGTAGGTGGCCCTGTTGCAGTCTGCCGGGTCCGCTAGTAATTAATGTTGTAAAGATTCACCGTGTTTCTTAGAAATTAGCTTTTTATGGTTAAAATATTCGGGATTCTATCTATGTACCAAGTTTCGTCTAAATTCTTTCATACTGTCATGTGTTAATCATTTCTAAACGAAAATATGTCGGAATTAAAGCCAGGGCTTCTCGAAACTTATCCGTGGCTTATATCGCACGAATTTAACGTAAAATATATATTCGAAAAATCTTTCAAAAGTACATTCTCAGACATAAAAAATCTTATTCAATTTTGTGACACTTGCTATTTTACATGATCGTCTACAATTCTACATCATGAATATGTATGTTTTTATGCAGCATTAATAATTGAATGAAGTATATAATATAGAAGGTCATATTAGCCAAGGCCACTATACCTATAAATGCTGCTCAAGCAATGTAGATGGCGTTGTTATAAATGTTAATATATTTGGCTACAATATATTAGATGATCTACATTACGTCTGGGGAAGAAGTGTTTTCCAATTTTTCAATGATGCTCCGTTCATATTGGCTCTAGCAAGATAGACCTACAGCTTTAATAAATCCTCGATAAATGACCAATCTAATACCTAATGATTATTTAAATTCTATTTAGTACTTCGGAGCCTATTCAATACAAAAAACAAGAAAAAATCCTTTTTATAATATTACTATAGAAAAATCAGTAAACAATAATATAACCAGGAGCATTTTAATACCACAGTAATCACGAAGCTCACGACCTTGACAATACACAAACAATACAGTACGTATAGTACAGACTTTTTGCATTTTGCGCGCATGCCAATGGAATGAGATAATCACCTCGGTGCTCCACCGGCTTTATGCGTAAATTAATCTTCGTACAACCGTGATAGAGTTGCTAATTGCTTGGCAAATGAGTCAACAAGATGAATTGATGTTTGTTCGTGTTATTTTTAGTGCACTCTCGGCGAGTGTAACACTTTTCGTTTTGCTGTGCAACATGTGTTATCTGGATTATTTGGGCTAATCTTAGCTTTTATTTTATGGCTGTAAATTTAAATCTGCATTAATCGGATTGATAACATTTTTCTAATGTACTATATGTACTACATAGGACTTATGTTTAGAAAAATAAATGAGTTCATTTCTCGCACATGTTTAGACAGCTGTGAGGTTAAAATATCACGTTATATACGACAAATACCTATCGGTTTCCTCCTATTATTGTAGTATAGGTTTTATTTCTAGTATGTGTCTTGACACAATATCAAATTCCCTTGTTTCTTCAGTAACTACCAATTTTAGTTTAGATAGCCGATATACTACATATACTACTTTTGAATACATACTTATATAGATTTACATTCAGTCACAGAACAAACATATTTATGGATACAAATGTTTGTCTTGTGTGGGATTCGAACTTACGACCGGCGGTTTGAAAGTCAGGGTCATCGACCACAAAGCCAACCGGGTTGTCTATTTGTGGATATTTATTTATTTATCGTACCATAGTTATAACTTGTTCAATTTCCAGGTGTATTCGACGCCCAGCCCACCGCCTCGGAGAGGCAGCGGGAGAACCTGAGCTCGCGGCTGCGGCGGGAGTTCGGCCTCGCGCTGCCCGACGACGAGGAGGCGCGCCCGCCCACTGACGACGCCGGTATGATACCCATCACCACCACCACACAACACCTTACCGGTACGGTACCTCACACGTATATACGTAAATACCACACATATACGTAAATACCACACATATACGTAAATACCACACATATACGTAAATACCACACATATACGTAAATACCACACATATACCTAAATACCACACATATACGTAAATACCACACATATACGTAATACCCCACAAAAGTAACACAAATTTAAGTTAAAATTCAATATTTTCCATAAATAAACCTTAAAAATAATATATTATATTATAATATAAGTATATTATTCTTAAAAACTACCTAATCTTAAGTTACACCTTTAAAATTTTTTAAACATGTATTGTAAATGTTTGTTTTATAATTGAGGCTGTTCAAGTATTACGTAAGCACTATTTATTTATTTATTTATCATTATTTTTCAGAAAATAAATTCCATTATTGTTAGTAAACAATACCTTACAAACTATGTTAGTATAATAAATAACACAATTACAAAAACATGAAAGTGGGTCTAGGTAGTGTAGGTTACATGAACCCTGGAGCAGTGGTTTATGTACCGACCTTCTAGCCTATAAGGGGGCAGGGGGGTCTAGATGATGATTACGTCATCGGGGATTCCCACAAATAATGTATACGTTGAAACACTCGCTTAGAACATTAATTGAAAAATGTTTATGAAAGAATGAGGGGAGGGGGTATGCTTACTTTTGGTGACAAGGGGGATGGGGTAAATATTTGTACTAAATCTGCTTACATAATACTTGAATATACTATATAAGAGCATATAACCCAATGGGGTTGCCCATTGGGTTATATGCTCTTATATAATCAAAGTGATAGTTCAATAAATGCTTAATTCTATTATATAGTTAATTTGTCAAATAAATAATATAAAAGTTTCTGTAACTTTGTTCCCCGACAGATGGCGGAGGCGGCGCGAAGCGGTGCGACAGGTAGGCGGCGGAGGCCCCTATGCACATATAAATAAGACATATTTTTGTAAATCTCACGTCGGCGCCGGCCCGTCGCTTGTATTATAATAATATAATTAATATAAAGAAACGTTTTTTAATGAGTACGTGTTAGGACGCGCCCCTGCGCACGTTTTGTATATTTTCCGTTTCACTTCTACGTTTTTATTTTTCACGGTTTTTCTGCAAGTACAAATTGTTTTTATTTCCCTTTGTACATATTGTATATAGGAGAGTTAAGATTAATAAAAAATAATTAAAACTATGGTAGGGTACCTACTCGGTATGTATGTATGTATAATGCTATAAAAAAGATTTTTTATATATGTACAATGTGTATGTATCTTATTGATATATTTATTTGATATCGATCTATCGATAGTGCGTCTAGGGAACGATGAATAGAAATTTTGTACGCATAATGTTTAAGTAAATTATAGTTGTTTTTATTGTTTTACGTTTTTTTTTTTGTAGCGTATATAGGGGGTCCGAGGTGTCGTCATAGTGACTTAGTTCTCTCGATAGTGTTAGTCGATTCACATGTATCATAGAGATGTTTCTATACGAGTACGCATTAGCCATTAGTAGAGGTTTAAATCTGTGTTATAATTTAAGTGGAGCGCATGATTGTGCAAAGGTTTTTGGTTCATTGGTCTACCATCACAACTAACGTTTGGGCAGCTGGTATTGTTAACAAAGGCCCCATTCGCACGAGAGTTTATTTAACGGTCGTTAAAAAATGCGTTCCCAAGTATTCACGTTCACACGACAGCGTTTTTAAAACGCGATGCTTTTTATCGAGGGGTGTTGCATTTTCAACTTTAGGCACGCATTTGTTGTGTTTGAGCGCTTTTTTAACGTTAAAAACTCGTGCTAATGAGGCCTAAGAGAGACGCGACACGAAATCGCTTTGTTGGAAAACAGACTGTTCTTTTGACATCAGCATATAAATTCACAAGTTTCATTGTAATCTGTTTGTAACAGAGTGATTTCGTTTCATAAACAATTAATAGAGCTCTATAGGCAAATGGATGCGAGATGTCCTAACATTAATTTATCTAAAATAGACTTTATTTACATACATATAGAGTTGAAACTGTCCCTACATTAATTTTAATGCAAATGCCACGAGTTACTAGCTTTTGCTCTATTAATTTAGAATTTTAATACAGATCTATTTTATTATGCAATAAAATGTAACATTTAATTTCATAGAATATGTGATGTGATGACCACAACATTATCCTATATTACTTTTTTTTATTGACAACATTTCATATTTAAATTATGCTGCAAAAAGTCGATATCTCTTCTTAAAGTTACTTTAATTTGCCGTTCCCTCTTTCTCTTTGAAATAGAGGGGAGAATATATAAAAAATATTTTACTTCAATTATTTAATAATGATGGAAAGGTTGTCACTCAAATGCACATTTATGCTCTATTGATTTACTACACAGTAAAGTACCTGATTTTTTACATAAGAATTGATTGGCAACTGTGTATGTTATCGCGTTCTCTTACCTTTGCACACTGTATATTGAACATTCAAGTCGCATTACATAACGAACTATTGCCAATAACAATTGTAAATATACGCAGAATTACCAATATAAATAGTATTACGAATTTATTAATAAAGGTTACAGTAGATGTAGATACAAAAAACATGCTAGGATGTTCAAGATGCAACGTTGCAGACTTACCTTCGTTCTATAGTGTAACAGTTTTAATGTTCAAGTTATATGTCACAATGAACGCCTTCACGTCGCTACTGTCTTGTGCTAACAACGAATCGATGTTGTGAATAACCTCGGGCTAATAAACAATAGGGTATACTCCGCACCCAGTGATCTAACAAGTCTACACAGGCTCTTGCAAAATATTCTGTTCGTTATAATTAGGCTATTTTAAGGGATTCTTAGTGTATTTTTTATGTTTAGTTTAAACAAAAACCGCCTTAATTTTGGGCAATAATCGCATGCGACAGCTCGACAGGCTCGTTGTGTATCGTGATTGTGGCCTAAACGCTATCATAATGGACTAGGAATGATGGCCGAATTATTAATAACTAATTTACACAATCCAAATGTATAAAAATACGTTTTAAATTGGATTAATACCATTATATCCATGTACCAACAGCAATTAATCGTTACTAGTCCATTTGTAAAATTTTATTAATAAACGAACTATGGTAACGATGTAATAATAGTTTTCCATAATAAATGTAGTTAAACTACAATAATGTACGCCCAGTGTGTGACGCTCCATCCTATATGTTGCTCAAACTGTGACAGGGTTCCGGACATTACCATTTTGTTGCGGAACCTTTATTCGGATGGATTGTGTGCTTTTTGGTGAAAAGTAAAGTTTAGTATGATGGCTGCTTATTTATTTTTTACGAGTCAATTCTCTCATGTCAATAGTGAAGTCAATTTCTTTATTTTGTCATTTATTTTCTATATTATAAGGCTGAGCCATTAACACTCGTGTTTTGAAAACATGTTTCGTCTTCTCAACAGTCCTTCAATATCAGTTTTTTTTATGATCGCTAACCCATTGAGCCGTGCTTACAAAGCTAGAAAAAATTACAAGTACTTATTCTATTAATATTTCTGTGCATTACCATGAAGACACTACTTTCTCAATAAAACTTCACTTGAAAATCGTTACATTAAATTATGATGATGATTCCACCGGAAAGGCCTTTTATTTGATGATTCAATTATTTATATTGTAGGTACTGAATACTTTTTATGTATGTACAACATAGCTCAATCCGTCGGTCGATCATTTTTAAATATATATATATTTTTAATAGCTACTTAAAATGCAATCTCTTGCATAATCGTGAATACTTAGTGTTTAGTTAACATGTTGCAATAATACGCCTATAGGTGTACAAATAGTTTCTAGAAAGAAATTTTATATGAACAGGTAAATGATATTTTAAAACAGCTTTTATTTAATTCATGTTTTATTTTGTAATATGTACTATAATTCTGATTTTAAGGTGTTTTTTTTTGTATAATATTACTTTTCGATCGAATCAATTTTGAGATGTGGTATGAATTAAAGCAGCCGGTCTGAAGGGACTTTGTCATTTTTATGTATATGAATTGAACTTGTAAATATTTCGATCTGGTTGTCTAATAGAAATGTGTAAAGTAATTGCTTACTGTCTGGTTGTTGGAACGCATTATGCTGTGAACACATGTATACACCACACTTGAGACTTGGACCAGACTTACCTTTAACATCTTAAATGCTGATCCTCTTCTGTAGTTAAATTTTCTAGACAAATCGAACTGCACGTCGACCGGAGTAACCTCTTTATACTTAGACCTTAATGGCAGCCATAATTAATTAATTTAAGGTTGACAGCATAATATAATCTAACATTTCAATGTTTCTGTAGTATATTTAGTGAAAATCTTTGTGATAAAAAAAATCTTAATAATATCATCCAGTAGAGAACTGTCTGTGTATATATTATTATTATTATAATTAATGTAAGTGAAAGCTATATTTTGTTATGGTGAACAAGAAGCGCACTCTCTATCGTTTGCCATATTATCCTAGTATTTGGTACTTTCGACTCCCTTGTGATTCCCCACCTCCGTCTGTCCCCCTTCTTCGTTAATTAATTTGTATGTAAGGTATTCAATGTAACAATGGAATATTTTGCAATATTATATAATTTTTTATCGCTAAGTGGATCATAAAATAGTAGAGCTGTATATTATCCAGATGTTAAATATTATTATTTTTTTCTTAATGTTTGAACTAAGCATGTAAAATTTAAAATAATAATATAGAATAAAAGATGTTATGATAATTAATTACATAAAATCTTTGTTTGAATGTGACGCCTTTTCCTTAAGTTAATTAAAACGCCATTTTTAATCCGTAAAATAAAATAACATTTATTTCTTCAAACATGGTATTTACAAAATATCAAGTAAGTAGGTATACAGCGACGTCTACAGTTAAACTTAACTAGAATAAATTTGACACCTCAAATGATTTCAAACCCTTTTAGAGTTGAAATCAATTTACCACTATGTAAATAAACCTCAGTCTTGAGCCTGATCGCTCTGTGCCGTCACCCTTTTTATAACTACCTTCGAAGGTACCATTTTATAAATATACATGAATAGTAATCTAATAAGGGGGAAATAGCCAGATTTATCCCGTCTGCCGGTATCCAGCCAGTTCAGCCTTAAAATGACTACAAAGCAAATAGCTTGTTTTTATGAAATCTCATTTCCTCGCCATAGCTGGTTACATCTTAGCTACCTAGCAGTTTTACTTTTCTAAACAACAACTAATTAATGTAACCGCTTAAGCGGTTGTGTTACGATTAATAGACAAATTTGGCTTTAAATTTGCATATCACAGCAAACTCATGAACACAAAAGTCCACCAAGTATTTTTTGTCCAAAGGCGATAATAACAAAAGTATAAATAAATATGTAAGAGAATGTCTTTATATACTTAAAGTAGGCTTATTTTGTTTCCAAGTATGCATACACAATATCCATCAAGGTATACACATTATAAGCCTAAACATAATTTTAATATCAAGTTTAACTTACAGTTCTACTGCAAGAAAACAACATGTTTGCAAAGCTAATTTTAAGAATTACCTCCAAAAAATCTAGAACCTCACATAAAGGTCCTAAATTGTTTGAAACAAATCTATTCATTTGCGATTGTTGTAACAATATAATAAGTAGTCATAAAACTGACAAGTTATCGTCAAATTAATAGATTTTTCTTGAAAAATAGTTTAACACATATTCAATCTATTCTCTTAACTAAATGCATTGCGAGACAAAATAATATCTAGGTAGGTACATCGGTATGGGTACAAAAACGCGTAGTTAGGTAACTACTTCAAAATAATTTTGACTAGTACTAATATCTCATTGATTACATGTTAGTTAACATACTATATACAATACATACCTAATTCTGTATATCGTATAACAAAAATCTAACAGGTCCGAAAGCAGTAGGTACACTTTCTTACCAACGGTAGCACAATACCTACCTATACATAATATTTTCTCATAATAACTGTAGCTCGACATAACTCCATATAGTAAATTTGGCTCACTAAATAGTAGGCATCAATTCTATAATTACAAAAATATATCCAAAACCCATTCGATATTTAACGTCAGTTTAAAACACTATCACATTTTTAGATGGCACCGTTCACCTTATCTTTTACCGTAAAGTCATCGAGCATGTAACCAATAGAGTAGCAATAGTGAGCCATTTGTTTAGCAACGCATCAATGATTTGTCACGTATAACTGGTATAACTAACAAACCACGCTCGAACTAAAACAGTACCTGACCAATAAGAGACCTGTGTGTAAGACTTGACTTTGAGTCGGCCAATCAGAACACAGGGGCCGGCGCAGCGTTTTGGCGTATTCTGTTTTCTAACAAAACTGTTAACAGTTCTACTCTATTGGTTACATGCTCGATGCGTAAAGTCGACATGTAGTTTAGGTGGCGTTTCGCCATTCTCTGTCGGTGGGTTCCCTCTTCACGTGGTAGTTGAGGAAGGGTTGGAAGTTGACGTGGATGGTGACCGGGTGCAGGGCGTGTGCCCGCGCGTCCAGGGCCGCGTGCTGGCCGAGCGGGCCCCCGGTGCCCCCGGTGCCCCCGGTGCCCCCGGCGCCGCCCGGGCCGTGGGGGCCCGCGGGGGCCTCCAGGTGCCGGCTCAGGCACGCGTGCTCGATGCTCAGTGGGACATAGTATTTACCTAGAAACGTTAATTATATTAGATATTTAACGCTAACCCTAAGCAGAGCTTATATATAGTAGCCAGATAACTGGTAAACTATATACTTTAAAATACAAACGTACCTAAATGTTCATCTAAATAAATATAATATCCTGGGACATTTTTCACACACGGCCAATCTGATTCCAAACTAAGCATAGCTTGTGATATGGTAAACAGATTGCTGATATACTACATTTAAATACATACTTGGTTTATATAGATAATTACCTGCAGCCAGGCACAGAACAAACAGACATATTCATGCATACAAATGTTTGTCCTGGGCGGGATTCGAACCCAAGTCCGGCGGCTGGAAAGTCAGGGTCACTAAGCACGAAGCCAACCGGCAGTATCAGGAATCTATATAAAAGTATTATATACCTAGGTACTAACTATCTAGTGAAGGTGTACTCACCAACTGTATTCAACGCAAAGACTGGCACGAACTGTTGGGCAGACGGCTGCGGCTTCTCGTAGTGCTGGTGGTTTGGCGAGTCGCTCGACGTGTCCTGAAAACAAATACATGTGTTATTCTGTCGATATAGGTACATCCCTACTTATATTATGAATACGAAACTAAGTTTGCCTGGCTGTTACGCTTTCATGCCTATATCAATGTACCTACTCATTTCGCACTATATCATTGATACAATTTGGTACAGTTATAGCTTGGAAAAGGACATAGTAAGTAGGCTACCTTTAATCTCGGGAAAGTTGTAGGTACCCCGGGAATGCGGGTGAATCCGGAGCGGAAGTTTGTATATTCTCAATACAACTTAGCGCATAGTCGACATTTTAGATTCGTGGAACCGAGCCGTTAAAGAATAAAACAAATAAATTGATCGAGCAAACACGCGCTCAAACAAAACAGCTGCATAAACTCGGAATCGTCGATCTAGCCTTTTTTGATACATTGATGGCCCAAAACAGCTTGTTTTCCTTTACGAACGCCCCGAGACGTTAATCTATATGAAGTTCTTCATAGACGATACCAAAAGAGTTAAACAAATTATGGTACAGGTATTTTGTTTTAAATCGCCCATAAATTTATTCGGAAATATCACAAAATTGTGACAATTCACTTGTGTGTACAGTTCCTAGGATTTTCATTTAGGCGATAAGATTATGAATGAGGTAATGTTTTAGTGTTAATACATAGTATAATCTGTGACAAATATTTATTGATTAATTGTAGAAGTGTTTTAGGTTTTCTAGATATATAAGCGAAAGGAGGTTTTTAGGTACTTTCGTTACTTTACATATAATATAATTTATTATATGTGTAGTCTTTATTACAAATACTATTAATGATGAAATTAAAACAATTCTGCTGGTTCAACTTTTAGCATAAATAAAAATTAAATTAAATTTAAAGATTCGATAAAGAATCAGCAATCATGTTCTCGTACGTATATTATCGCTATTCTTATACATCCATATATTGATACCTTTATTTTACGGACAGATATCTTTGTAGGAATATACATGGGCGGATCTATGTTAGGGCTTTTTGGACTGCAGCCCAGGGCCCCGTGATCACAAAGGGCCCCAGCCCCTATTGAAGCGAAAATTTACAATAATACTAATATAAACAAAATACTCTTCTTTTTTTCCTATTCCTTGACACAATATCAATGAGCTGATTTATTGGTCAGGCTCCAAGTAGTTTTAAGTCCCACAATCTTCCAGTCCGCCCCTGGGTATATATTTGGGTTATCTAACGAACTTTTTGCACAAAAGCTACACGTTTCACGAGCATTGTTGTTACAAGCGATGAATTGTAGTTACAAGCGATGTTAGTCGACCAAGTTAGAGAATTCAATGGTAGAATTTTAGAACACGTGCAACGTAGTCACGGAATGTACAAAATTGTTCATACATTTTCATCGTTAGTCACGTGTTTTTATGCAGGTATCAGGACCTTTACTATTATATATATAGTTTGTTTTGTAATATCAGTTTACAAATTAAATATTATAGCGGTAAAGTTTGTTAGTTAGAACAAAATTTTCGTGCCACAATGTTAGTTACTGTACTCCCCCGGAACGGCTTGACCGATTCTCATGAAATTTTGTGTGCATATTGGGTAGGTCTGAGAATCGGCTACTATCTATTTTTGATACCTGTGATCACGGGAACGGGCACTACGCGGGTGAAACCGCGGGGCGGCAGCTAATAATACCCTAAAATATAGAATTACCTGTGGCGAGTTGTCCCTGGCATCTTCGTTGGATCCGGAGGCGGATGCGGAGGCGGAGGTGGAGGCGGACGTGGAGGCGGAGGGCGCTAGCTTGGCCGCGCGGCGCCGCTTGTGCGTGTACAGCTTGGGATGCGCGTGCGCCGTGCGGGCCAGGCTGTCTGCCGCCTGGAACACACGAGTACAATATTAGATCATATTTTCTCGAAAATCCTACTACTTAATATAATAATATAAATGGGAAAGCTTGTGAGTATGATCAAGGATGTATGGACGGAAGCTTGTTTCTCTTTCACGCAAAAACTACTCAACGGATTTGGATGAAATTTGGAACACAGATAGTTTATAACCTGGTTTGTTTTTCCAGTAAAATCAAAGTTTCCCGGGAACGCGAGAAACCAAAAATTTTAAATGGCGTGAATAGCGTCACAAGATGGCGGATGATTATATTTTTCAACTACCCTAAAATGGGTATCAAACGAAAAATGACAACCTGAAATTAAACCTTTTTGGATTGACCTTTTTTGATTGAGGTTTTAGGCAATGTAATTTGAATGCTGAAGCTATAGGTAAGTGAGACAATGTATTACCTCATCCTGCGACCTGGAGAACCGTCTTTCGATGGAGTTCTTGAACTTGTAGGAGTGCAGGTAGTCGTCTCCGTGCTCGGGCTTGCGCACCGAGCGGAGCGTGGGCTCGCGCCGCCGGGGGGCCTCGCCCGGGGCCTCGCCGGGGGCCTCGCCCGGGGCCTCGCCTGACTCCACCACTGGAAATAATTACTCACTTAGATACTTCAAATACCTACAGTCTGAATGAAGTTCATTTCATCCGGAGAAGAACCACCATCCTTAATTCTTCAACGGCCAATCCAGGGCTGTAGTCGAATTTGAGATAGGGCAGCATTGGCAGGGCGATAGTAAAAAAAAACCATAATAATTGATCTGCCCTCGAACCACGGGCTCCTAAATCAATCACCATGTGTGATACAATGAATGAATTTTACTCATGAACTTACGAAAATCATAATCAGTATTTTATGGCAATAAGTCCCCGTACAGGCAGACAGTCCAGATGGTAAGTGGTCACCACCGTCTATGGACATTGGCAATACCTGGGGGAGTGTCGTAATGTTGCAGACCTGTAGAACAAAACTCTAGCTCTGTTTGGCGGCAGATTTTAAAATCAATGTACCTCTATCACATTCCATAGAGTAGGGATCCATCTGTCTATCAGCCTCGTAGGGTTCGGAGGCGTATGGAGGGGCAAGGGGCGGGGCCTGCGTGATGACCCCCACCCCGGCCCCCGCCCCGGCCCCCGGCCCCTGCGTGTACCCCAGCGAGCTGCTCGACGAACTGGCCGTCTCAGAAGACGAACCCCCATTACACTGGATCTTCTCCCGCGTATGCGCATGCGTATGGGCCATACTGTCACCTGCGAACAAAATTGAACCTTATAAAAGGGTTCATAAGGTAGAATACCTAATGTTTGGATTTTTTTCCCTTTTACTGGATATGGTTGCGATAGATAGTGCAAAAAACATAGACGCTGGTCAACCTACGGTAGACGACATATTATGACATTATGGATAAAAAATTCCTAACTATTTTGGTGAACAAAACGAGGAACACTCAGCTGCAACTACTAAGTAGATATGAACCCAATCATGTAATCTAAAAGCAAGTTAAAAAATAAATTTGATCGTATTGCCAGCTATTTTCTACCGCTGCACAAGCTCAAGATTAGCAGAAGTATTTAGGTATTACCCACTTAAAAAAAGAAGAAGATTCTATGTTTCGACGTAGACCATGTATTTTTTTTCAACGATTTTTGACATTAAGTTACTATACATTAGCATTTTAATAATTTCGACAGTAGTGCGGTGTTGCCACTTGTCTCGTACTATTTTGGAACGGGTGATATACCTACCATATTCCGTTCGCGCATAAAGTCATCGTGTTGCGCGTGAGTTGCGAGCAGTCACCCTGTTTGACATAAACAATACTTGCCTGTTAAGTTTTGTGTGATTGTATGAGATTTTCCAGTCGATGTGATATTATAAATGTTACTTACCTGTATTTATAGAATATGGTGATATTGAAACGATTCGGTGATTGTATGAGTCATCCACTTTGAATGGGAAGGGATTTAAGCAAAAAATAACTTAAAGCTTTTATAAAAAATAAAATATTAAAGTATCTAATATAAATACTTAACAATAAATGGGTCTATTATATATATGATCTATCATAAATCGTTAATAACATAAATAACCAATAATAATAATAAAAGGTCTTAACTCTCTTTGTCTCACACTATTAAGAACAAGAATTATACGGAACCATGACGCGCTAATCTATATACTGGTACTAATATATAAAGCTGAAGTGTTTTATTGATTGAACGCGATAATTACGGTCTGATTTGAAAATTTCTTTCAGTGTTAAATAGCCCATTTACAGACGGCTTCATAACATTACGCTACGACGAATACGAGCGGAGCTTCAATCAAGTTGCAATACTCTGTAAAGATTACCAATTCTGTTTACCTTTAGTGATGGCATCGCAGTGCCTTTGCAGGTGTGATGTGAGTTGCACGCACAGTCCGTCCGCCGGCCCGTAGCCGTGCACCTCGATGAGGAAGCGAACAGCCTCGGCGGCCGCCTCCTGGAACCCTCCGCGGAAGTGTTCCTCGCCAACCTGACGCTCAGCTGCTAAAACACAACCCACTCGAAGATGGTACATCTTCCTGCGGGCGACTCCCAATAACATTAGTAATCTTCAGCCTCCATGCACCGTTTGTTTTAGCGAACTTGTAAACGTTTTGATTGTGTTTGTGGAGGTATGACTGTAGGTTTAAGGTGATGGTAGCTTAAATTGAAATGTACCTACCTATGTTTGTTTGAAGAACCGTTTTTTGACTGCCAATCTACGATAGGCCGGTTGGCATTGTGGTCGGTGACCCTGACTTTTACCCCCGGTCGTGGGTACAAATCCCACCCAAAACAAATCGTATGCATGAATATGCCTGTTTGTATAGTAAGTATGTATCTGGTTATCATAGCATAAGCTCTGCTATAGCTAAGCTAGTTGGGATATTAGCCGTGAATGAAAAATGTCCTAGGATATTTTTTTTTCCTACAACTAGTGTATGTATGAGTATGACAAAATAACTTTAGATCTGAGGACGCTAATGTTTATTTACATGTAATGTAGTAGGTAAATATGTAATATAAAATGTCCAAGTATTATTTTTACTATGGCACATGAGTTTTTTATATTTTATATAATGTTAAAGTTTACAAGTTCTACTTTTGTAGGTGCACAAGAACAACTTTAACCATTCTGAGATTATAAGGAAAATACTATAATAGCAATAAGAAAACCTAGTGAGACAAGGCTTTGGTATTTACTGTATATTTCCAACATTAATCTAAAAACATTTAAAAGTATCTGAAGAAAACTATGTTACTAGTGGTCGGAGCGGAGGCATGCGTTGGGCAGGGATGGCAAACCTTCGTCGAAAATTATATTATAGTCTTTAGAGATACATATTTTGCAGCACTGGCTTTATATGCCTTTTTTACCTACATAAAGCCCCATAAAGTTAATTTATAACAATGGTAAAGGTACAAAACAAACTATACGTGATCGCCAAGTTTTTACCCGTTATCATTGCCTGCAATTTTTCATTCGTCTTCCGACCTTTACTTAAACCAGCCCTAAACCATGAAGATATATAATATGAAATAAGCATTAAGTCCGTACAGGATTTTATGAAGTTTGTGCCTTTATAACGATCAATAATAAAAGTGATCAAAAAGTAAGGTTTAAATAATCAAATGATAAATAAAGGGTATTTTCAAATGTCATAATTTGGTAAACTATGTCGGGTTCATCATACAAAATAACAACAGTTATTTTCCACGACGTACCCAACTTGGGTTACGAAAAGATGGCATTTTCAACTTTATTACATAACGCATAAAGTTAAAATTGCTAAAGGTTCACCTGCCCTGGGAAAAGCCTTGAATCCTATCTGTCCAAAAAGATAAATAAGTGCTTGTTACAAACTTATTTTGTTTTTTTTTTAAGGAAAAACAGGATTAAAGTAAAATAATTGAAAAAAATCTACATATTCAATGCTTTTTTGAAGGGTTAATCAACCGAAATTGTACCATAAATTTGGTAAATGAGTTACGACAAATCATAGAGTCTTAATTAATATTATTTATGGTTTTCCATAAACTCTCTGATCTGACTTAACTCACAATTGAATTTTGATAAAATCAACTCATTATAGTCAACATATTTCAAAAGTATTTCCGTTTAGAAATACCTACTTAGTTTTAACAGAAACAATGTAACGATTTATTGGATAGACAAACGATCGTAGACATTTCAGAAACTGATGTATCTATTAACCGAGTTTAAAAAGGAGGATGTTATCAATTCGATTTATTTTTGTATATATGTTTGGGAATAACGCCGTCATATATAGACCGTTATCACAATTTTTTTTTCATGGACTAGAAGTCGTTAGCCTCAATGGCTTTTATACCCTTACGCGTACGGTAAACCGAATTGCACATTTCTTTTTCTGTTAAAACTGTTTTGATACATTTGACTATCATGTGTCAATAATAAAACGTAGATTCATCCAATTATTCAAAAAGTTCGTACCAATAAGCCTCGTACAAACCATTGGCGCGGTCTTGGAGGTACTTGAGGTGGCGTATGGCCATCTCTATGATTTCCGTCTTCTCAACTCTCCCCCGTCCTTTCTTGAGGTATTCTGGTGGTATCAGCCGGGATAGATCGGCGAGACAGTTGTTCATGCGATCTCTTCGCCTCTTCTCAATGATACGGTGGGACATCGGATCTTGCTGTTGGAATAATCTTAATATTGTAGCAGCGTCGATTATTAAGTACCTAACATTATGTATTCTTTATTGTCTAATGATGCGAGGAGCGGGTTTGCTACAACTGAGGGAGACCTAATGTGGGAGCCCAACCCAAATATAACTGTTAAATAAAGATATTTTCATTTTCAAAGACGAGTACATTGACTTTTTAGATATTTAATTACAACATAAAGGCCACATAATAAAATGCGAATTGAGAGAGGAATTCGATTCCATCTAAGTCAAATGTTTTCTGTGTATGAATATTTTTGTTTTTTCGTGACTATATTATAAATTAAGTGTAAGTATATAAACTATCTGGTTATACAAGCCTAGATAAGTTTGTGAAAAAGAACTTGAAATATTTCATATCAAACTTATTTGAATACCAGTTTAGATTAATGTTTTTGTGATAAGCAGCTCGTATGTGAAAGTTATGAACAACAAAACTTCTTAAGTATGGCCTGAATGCGTGTTTTAGCGTGCAGCATGCAACTATACAATATCACAAAATACATGCACTTATTTACTCCTTTCTTTACCTACTTGTAAAACTTAGTAAGCGATAACTTAGTATTGGCAAAAGCTTCACAAAAGTTGTCGAGATTTTAAAGTTCCCTTTTGATACGAGTGTTTCTTTCTAACTCAATATTTTGTCCCTTTTTGGCAATTGGATAGATGTACTGTTTAAAATGGTTATCTATAGTATTTCGCCAACTTTGTTGTGATCAGTGCCGGATTACCCATGCAGCTACAGGCCCTACAAAAAGGGGGGCCCCCTGAATCCGAATCCACCCACCTCCTGAGAGGAACTCTTTGAGTATCTTTTACCACTATCAGATAAAGAGTCCGATAATATTTGGACTAGCTTAAGCCGGCACTGGTTGTGATGTGATCATTAGTAGACAGTGACGGATTAAGACTTCTTGATGCCCTAAGCAATCCACGCCAATGCCCCCCTATCCTTATGTCAATTAGGATCGGTCTTTAAACCATTTTTGGTGCGGTTTTTGGTGACGTGAGAGTGAGACGTGATGCCCTAAAGATGCATTTTTTCGTGCTTCTTCTGGTGCCCCCCCAGACGTGAAGCCCAAGGCAATTGCTTAATTTGTTTAAGAGTGAATCCGTCACTGGTGGTAGATAAATATGTGTAAGTCACACTGTACATGCGTGCTGACAAAGCTAGAGTAAAATACATTGATAGGATAAAAAATCGGGCATATTCAGTTTGACTTGCCCTTGAGACCTTCCCCTTTTTTAGGTAGCTGGTGGGGGCGTACTCCGCTTCGTCCTCCGAGGGCGCCGCGAAGTTGAGCTGCTCCCCAGCCACACGGCCGAAGCCGTCATTTGAATTGTAACTGTAACAAAAAGACAAATTAATAAATAAATATAAATATCATAATCTTATATATATATAATTCTCGTGTCACGGTGTTTGTGATTAAACTCCTCCGATACGGCTTGACCGATTTTTATGAAATTTTATATGCATATTTGCAGTAGGTCTGAGAATCGGCTACTATCTATTTTTGACCAAGTGATCACGGGAACGGAAACTACCCGGGTGCAACCGCGGGGCCGCAGCTAGTTATATTATAATATATAATATCCTGAGACATCTTCTTACACGTCCAATCTGATTCGAAACAAGTAGTACTTGTGATAGCTGATATAATAATATTAAAAACTATACATAATATCCAGGACACAGAAAAACGTGTGGATTCGTATTATTTTTTTAACTGAATGAGATGAAGATTTTTCAACCTTTATGAAGACTATAATTAATTTATTGTCCATTTAACATGACACAACAAAACAGACAAATAAAAGAATCAATGTGCAAATAATAGACACTAAACAAAACATAGACTTTAGTTAAAAATATGTTTTTGGCAATTCAATTTGAATGCAGTCTTGTACGCAAAAAATAATAAAGAATTTAACAATAACATTATAATTACATACCATTTTAAAAACCACAAAGGTTTATGAAAATGCTAATTTCGAGATTACATCTATTAATTGTAGATAATGTGGGACAATGTCTTTATTAATATTAAGGAACGTGCGCTGAAGGTATGACGATCTAATTCTATTTTAAAGAAATTTAAGAAAACGTGAGCTTTTATATTTTCGAGGAAACCCGTGCAAAATACAACTTGGAAAAAAGTTTCCGACAATACATCTTTTCGAGTGTAAAACCAACTTTTAAAATTGACAATCGAGGTTTTTATAAGGCTAATTGAAAAGACCGTAATTTTTTTTTCGCTCAAAAGTATGAAGCCTCATTTGGTAGAGTTGCCAGTCGTAAGTTTCTGATGCTACTAATTGTTATAATTTTATTTTACCGCAGTTTTATTTATTCAATATTTTTAGGTATATTATTCCTTTTAATAATTTCGTCAGCTCGTCTGTCTGTTGGTATGTCACAGTGTATTATGGGTTTTCGTAATGTTATTTATTTCATGATTAGTATATAAAAGTACCGATGTAGGGCGCGGAATCTCATAATATTTATTTAACGGACGTGTCAATAAGGTCATAGCACGCAAAGAATCAACATTTTAAAAACACATTTTCTTGAGTAAATCTCAGGGTATTGAGAACTTTATTTGGTTAACAATAAGTTCTATTTTAACTACGATAGGTTAAGAAACAAACTTAGTTTAATATTCCTGTAAAATATTAGTAGAATGCGAAATATATCAGAGTCTGTAAGCCGAAAAAATTATATACTTTATTCATAGATCTGCATCTTTTTTTTATTATCTAGTATTTAGTATTCCTTAAGGTTTTTCTGTATTAATAAAGGTACTATCCAATGTTGCCTGGAAGAAATTGCTTGAGCGATAAACAGTCACCTAAGTTAAATCGAAATCGAACCAATAACCTAGCAGCTTAAATATCGGATAGCTAACCACTAAGTCAAAGTGTAAAGTGTAGGTATTTATTTTACGTATGTATTATTTTGATATTTTCTCTTACATGTAATAAGCAATTAAGTTTTAAGTGACACGACAGGCCGGTTGGCTTTGTGGTTAGTGACCCTGACTTTCGGCCGCGGGTAGTGGCTTCGAATCCCACCCAGGAGGACAAACATTTGTATGCATGAATATGTTTGTTTGTTCTGTGTCTGGATGAAAAATATACATATATAATATGTATGTATTTAAAAGTAATATAATATGTAGTAGGTCAGCTATCTGGTTACCATAACACAAGCTCACTTTGAAGCTTACTTTGAAATCAGATTGGCCGTGTGTGAACAATGTCCCTAGATATTTAGGTATTTATTTACTAGACTTACACACATTATGTGCATAATTATATCTATCTCACCTTTCCCTTCACCACAGACAATACACTAGCCTACCTCTATGGGTAAACAAAAATAAAAACCAAAGACAAAGCTCTCCAAAAATAGCACAGATCTTCACGATAAGCAATGTTCTAAAAAAAGAAAACTCGTGTTACTCTATGTGTCGAAGCCTCATGACTTACTTATTCCCGTAAGTTTAAATGTCAAACGAAAATAAATTTGAAACCGTACCAATTAAAAGGGCAGCTGAAAAAAGAAACAAATAATTATTTTCATCCATACTTCCCCGTATTTTCCCTTAGTGACGTACCTATCGTGACATTTAACCGGATGAGCGACTGGATGGAGAGCCACGTGAGGCTCATAAACAGAATGTTAATAGAATCGATAATATTAGGTGATCGCTATAATAGAAATGTACTTACGAAGGAAAATCATGGGAATAATTAATTTCCTACAACAGAAACGTTTCAATTAAGTAATTTGTTTTATTTTAGGGAGTCAATAATCAAATGATAAAAATAAAACTTATAACTCAAATGTTCAATTTTATTTGGCATTCTTTAAATATCACAGTTTTTAGGTATTTATGCTAAGTTGTATCTTTTGTATACCATGAATACTTAGGAGATCAAAACGCATAGATACTTATTCGTAAAAAAGTCCTAAAATTTGTTTTGCGAATAGGTACAAAATTTATACGATGTAAGATTGGTAGTAGAAAAGTATGTAATGTAAAATATTTTACAATATCTATTAATTGTAAATTATGTATTAATAATTAAAAATGCTATCCTGTTAGCTATTCTATTAGATATATAGGTACTTCAAAGTTCGACCAAAGTTTCAAAAAGTAAAAAAAAAAAATAACCGCGGAAACTTAGCAATACTGAAAGCATTTTTTTTTATGATTTTTATAGGTCAGCCGACCTATCCATTTTAATTAATCGTGATCACTTTATGTGATCGAAATAAAGTTAGATACTAACCACGTTTTGAGCTATAACAAAAATGGCGGTTGATCTGTTATTAAAATCATGATATTTTTGTATTCCACCCATCCATACACGTGAAAATTTAAATATAATGTCGTCGTGAATAGATCACGTGGCTGTTCCTACTCAAAAACACCAAACCAGGCGTGGCACATATCACGTACCTACATCGATACTAATAAAACTGAAGAATTTGTTTGAACGCGCTAATCTCAGGAACTACAAGTCCGATTTGAAAAATTATTTCAGTGTTAGATAGCCCAATTATCGAGGAAGGCTATAGGAACATATCATCATGCTACGACGAATAGGAGCGGAGCAGCAATAAATGTTGCAAAGACGGGAAAGTGACGCTAACGAAGTTGCGCGGGTCAACTAGTAGGTATTACAATAATGTATTATGTATGAACTCTATATATACACATTATATTTCTGACAAAGTTATTTTGGTGGTTGAAAATTTATACAATTTTCTATTTTAGGTGCCTGTCAATTTTTAAGTGAAATCGTTAATTACGTTTCGATCTTTACACTATTTACTTCTTTATTTCGATGGATAGAAAAAAATAAATGATTGAGAAATATATTTTATACCTACGACTTTTTTTTCCAAAATTCATATGTTACACAAACTGCGCTATATATCTACCTATAAGTACTCTATCTATTGATATAAGATAAATATGATTTTAAAATCCCCCATAAAGACTGCACTTTACAACTGCTCTCATGAAAACGTGATCATCGAAACTACTCGATAGAAGCTTTGAGTAGGTACATTCTAAACTAGTAACTGGAAAATCTGTTTAGATGTTTTGGGCGGGGCAGTAACAAACAATCATACATTCTGTGTTCCTTAAACTTTATTAGATTGAGACTTTTCGCGATATACCTTCTTATTTATAGATAATTATCAAAAGATACTATTTATGTTTTATCGTGACCACGATCAATGCAACTTGATCGAAACGTCGAGGTTAGTCAAAAGAGTGTATTTTTAAATTATCCTCACAAAGTTTCGCGTTTATAATTTACTAGCGGACCCGGCAGACTTCGTTCTGCCCACCAGTGCCACCTACCGGGTCCAAATTGATGTATTATACATAAAAACTAAAAACCTTCCCGATGAAATACTCCGTAATTTGGTGAAAACCCCATGAAAATCTGTTTAGTAGTTTTTGTGTTCATCGCGTTCAGACAGACAGACAGAGGCGGCGGGGACTTTGTTATATATATCTTAATATATATAAATCTCGTGTCACAATGTTTGTCCTCAATGGACTCATAAACCACTTAACCGATTATAATAAAATTCGCACACCATGTGCAGTTCGATCCAACTTGAGAGATAGGATAGCTTACATATACTTGGACCCGGTAGGTGGCGCTGGTGGGCAGAACGAAGTCTGCCTGGTCCACTAGTATTTGATATAAATATAGGATAGATTTGTAGTTAGTACCTTTAAATAATTGTCTGGTGATTAAAATACTCACCGAATCCCAAAAAGGAGCTGATCAGGGATCCTTTTAGTCTCAACCGCGTTTGAAAAAGGTCTGAGTAACACGTTCATTATTATTTATAACACTTTAGTTTTATCACACTTTAACCAAACAACTTAATAAAAGCCAGGTATGGTATTTAAAAACGGATTTTTATATAAATATTTCTTTAGTGATTTCCCTTATTATTATTTTCATTTCTAGAGTAAATTATACCATATATATTAGTTCACGTTGCACAAATTTATATTTAGATGTATAAAAGAAAATATTGACTTTTTAAATATATTAGCTAAAACGCGTGTGGTATACGACAGGTGTCCACACTCGCGTCAGGATTCCTAGTATGAAACGCGATATATAACACGGTATGACGTGAATGTGTAGGGTGAATATGTTTTCAGATATTATATAGGACATTTTGAAAAATTATTGTGTCTAAATATTTATTTTTGATGTTTAATATTGATTGATTTATGTAGAGTGTTATTTAGGTACTAAAGAAGAACATACGTTATTTAAATAAATAAAAACTGTAGCCACAATTTGACCACTTCCCATCAGGTGGGACCGTATGCCTGTTTGCCATCCTTGTGGTATAAAAAAAAAGAAAATTTATTCCGTTAAATGAAAAAATAAACTATTGATTGATAACCAATGCAAATTGATATATCTTAGTATACATTTATTTCCCTTTGCTGTATGGTTTATAAAATTGTAATCAATTCTCAAAAAATATTCATATTGTGCTACACTAAATACTTTACAGTTGTTATCAACATAAATAATAATATTATTTATTATTTTAGTCCATCAATTCGTTTAGTGAACTTGATAATACGTTTGATTTATATTTTATCTGATTTCTCACGTGATATAATGTTATCGTGATGATAATAATTGTATTATCAGCCAAGTGTCAGGTGTTTTTAAGATTATAAATGATTTGTATACATTAATTCGAAAGGAGTACGTTATTATGAATAAATTTAATTTTGATTAATGATATTGAGGCTGTTCGATTTATATTTTGCTTTGACAGTCAATTTAGAGCCTAGGTAGTAGTCAAGGAAACAATCGGCAAGCGGTAGCCTATAATAAAAAAAATTCCAAAGTTCCAAAAAAATTCGTTTAAGAACAATCATTAATATACATTATTATGTCAAAACGTTGAAAGGTTCTATAACCAATTTTTCTATCTTAAACACCCAGTTTGGACTCGGTCCAAAGATTAAGTTGATCATTAGATAAACGTTACTATGATGGTAATTTATTAGACACACCCATTTTTCGTCACATTAGAAACCTACAAAATTGACAGTGTTTCTCTAACATATTTTGCATGTATTGCATATAAAAACCTTCCTCTTGAATCACTCTAACTACTTATTAAAAAAACCCGCATCAAAATCCGTTGCTTAGTTTTAAAGATTTAAGAAGACATAGGGACAGCGACTTTGTTTTATAATATGTATAGTGATATTGTACATATTTAGTTTTAAATAACCCGTTAAGTCAGCACATACATAACTTCCTAATCATTCATGATACTAGCATATTTTTCATATTTTTTAAAACAATCCACGTAAAATTGTATGTGTGGTGACATTACTCAAAACACGTGTTTCTGTCGCATCGCCTCTTGTATACGTGATCGTGCGGCCACGAGCCAACCCGCGGCGTATATATGTATAAATTTGTCCACCATGCTAAAATATGTTGGCTATTATCAGCGATCGCTATCATGAGAACTCATTATATTATCGTATAAAAATCCTTATTATCACACTAATATTATAAAAGGTAAAAGTTTGTAAGTGTGTTTTTTAGTCTTTCACGCAAAAACTATTGAATGGATTTGTATGAAATTTAAAACACAGATAGTGTAAAATAAGTATTAACACATATGCTACTTTTTATACCTGGGAAATTTAAGATCCCATGGGAACGCGGATGAAACCGCAGGGCAGAAGCTAGTTTATTATAGATGCGAAAATAAACGTCTGTTGCGCTTTCACGCCTAAACTACAGATTTTGTTGGTACAAGGATAGACTAGAGTTTAGGAAAGGCTAATTTTTTACCCGGGAAAGTGGCTTATAACGAGAAAAATAAATATAAAAAAATCTAAAGCGTTTTCCATGTCACCGTTTTAATATATGGTCAAGTTAGTAGGTAAGGTATTTTTGTGAAGGAAATTTTAGCTTTACGTATAAAAAAGAATTAAGACCCTCCTCCTGTTTAAAGTCGCTTAAAATGGCCTGTAACTTTATCGCTAATAGAGATGCCGTTCATGAATGATCATATTACATTGTCATAATTAAATACATGCAACACTATTCTAGATTCAACTGATTGATAATGTAAAAGGGAAAAATCCCAGCACCTGCATTGTAGCGTGCGTCCATTCACGTGTTAGCTAAGTATATAACCTAATTTACATTACAACCTCTTTTATTTAGCACATACTTTTTTTTAAATAAAATATCTACTTTTTAAGTTGGATCGAACGATTAGCCGAGAGTTTTTTTAACGGACGTTAAAAAAGCAATACAACAAATGCATTTCCAAGTGTTGACACGACAGCATTTTTAAAAACGCGACGCTTTTTTATCGAGTGGTGTTGCATTTTCAACTTTGGGCGTAGATATAGGGCATACTAGTGGCTCCCCGCGGTTTCACCCGCGTTCCCGGGATAAAAAGTAGCCTATGTGTTATTCCAGAACATATTCTAGCTCTGTGCCAAATTTCAAGCAGATCCCTTCAGCCGTTGGAGCGTGAAAGAGTAACAAACATCCATACATACATCCATACTTACAAACTTTCGCCTTTATAATAGTAGTAGGATTATAGTACTTGGGAATGCATTTGTTGTGTATCGCTTTTCTAACGTCCGTAAAAAAACACTCGTGCGAATGAGGGCCGGCCATTGATCACGATAACGTCCAGTGATATTCCATTGGTAATGCATTGCTCTATTTTCGCCCACATTATCAGCGATGTTGCAGCGTTGTGCAAATACGCGTCGCGGTGACGTCACGCGGTCACGTGCCCGCCGCCGGTTCACGTGTGCACCGCCGGAGTAACGTTCTATTAAAACGTCGCCATATTTTTATGTTTCGTTATAAACTAGAACTCACGATATTTCTGGCTCGTACTTTACGTAACATAAATATTTAACCCAAAATTTATTCAACACACTAGATTTTAGTATCATTTAAAGGTCGCACTGTCACTTTAAATTTTAAATTACATCCTATCAAATGTGTTCCATTCCATGTTTAAAAACAACAATGTGTTTTCTTGTTCCAATTTTGTAGTCGTAAGAATAACCATATTGGTGACAGTCGATAGAAATTTAACTTTATTGCGTGCATCATAAGAATCTAAATACAGTTGGATGATAATGTAAACGTGCTATGTTTGAGAATGTTAATGTGAGTGTGTCACGTGTGCTGGTCTGGAGGGAATTAAATGATCATAACACACGCAGTCGACGATGGATAAGGAATCTTATTTTTGACGCAATAGGCTGCATTTTTGTTAGGCAACTGATATAAATTATGTGATGTGTTGCAATGAGAAATTGAAAACATGCAGAGATCGCAGAAATATTCACGTGACTCATCGCGTCTCGTAGATAAGTGTTAAGTAAAAATTCAAAATGTACTAGAACCTACTTTAAAAGTTGTTGGAGATTTAGAAAATTCGTAATGGTAGCTCAACTATCCTGGACACTATCCAAACAAATATAATAGTAATCTAGTCTGTTTGTTTCGTCTAGACCGCTGAACCAATTTCTATGAATTTTTTTAAGACATGGTCAGCCTACATTTAAAAAAAAAATAAGAGTAAGGTATATGTTGCCTTTGTACGAAACGATAACGTAACAAGTATTTCTTATTATGTCAACCTCAAGTAAGTTCAACGCTCTTGCCTGGATAATCAGTTGACATATTTAAAATTTATAAGCTATACATTTTTCAAAATTTTTAAAATGAAAACTCTTTGACGCGTTTAAAAAAAATATGAATATCGCTTAAATGTCAGTTATGATTATGAATTGACACAGTCAGGTCGCTTGTTCTATATATGAATTAATTAATTAGATTTAAATCTATTTTCAACTGGATTTAATTTAGAACACGTGCTGTCTATATAGGGCACACAGGGTTGAAGCGAGAATTATATTTAGGTGAAACAATGAAGGGATTACCTACCCACATACGGAATACAAAATACCTATAGCTTTAAATTTCCCGGGATAAAATGTAATCTATATCCTTTCTGATGGTCTAGTCTATCTAATAATGAATGTACATAATATAAATAGAACTTTCTAAATTAGTATATAGCAGTACTTTTAAGCATTTTTTATTGTACATTATTGTAATTTTGTTATACCTAGTGTCGAACTGTAAAGATGTTATAACATAAGTAAATCAATAAATCAGAGCCAAATTTCAGCAAAATCAGTTTTGTTGCTTTAGCGTAAATAACAGACAGGCAGACAGAGTGACTTTCGCATTTATAATTTAAGTAGGGGATAGTTCGGATTTGTGTATATTCTCTAACAGCTAATGAAGTATTCCGGATCACAGGTAATTTTATTACCTATCCCTAGTGATGAAGTCTCTATCATGTAAGTTCCCGCAGTTAACTAACTGACCCGCGCAACTTCTTTTGCGTCACATTTTCCCCGTTTTTGTAACAAGTTTCATTGATGCTCCGCTCCGCTTGGTCGTAGCGCTATAGTCATCTTCCATGAGTGTTACTGGCTATATTTCTCTCTATCTATTTTAGTTCAAAATAAAATCTAAACTTAATATTTGGAGGAGTTTGTTTGAACGCGCTAATCTCAATAACTACTAGTTTGAATTGAAAAAATATTCTAATAGTGGATAGCCCATTTATCGAGGAAGCCTATAGACTATACAACATCACGCTACGACTAACAGGAGCGGAGAATCAATGAAAAATGTTGCAAAAACGGGGAATGTGACGTTGACTAGTTAACAGTAATAGTAGGGTAGGTTAAATTTTACTGTTATCATGTCACGTAGGCAAATGAGTTACCTAATCACAATAAATATATTCGTGGCAACTAAAATGAGACAAACATATGGTTGTGTAAGACATGGTCTTTGTGTAAGACTATGGCTTCAATTTCGAATCGTCTTTATGTTAAGTAGTAATTAGCATTAGTTTGGCGAGCGGCACTAGTTTGGGGAACTAGCGGCACAGCATGCCCCGACACGCACGTGCCTCCGTAAAGTCACGTTGGTGACAACGAGGTATGCGTTATCGTTATATACCAGCCGGGGCGGGGCGGGGGGTCGTGACGTAACCACTCGCACGATACAACCCAATAACTTTCGAAGATGTTCGCACTAAAATTTTGTGTGGTGTGGCACTAGTTAAGTTTGCTGCCTAATTTTTTCTATAAAATCTATAGGTAGGTAGTGTAGGTACTAATATTATAAATGCGAAAGTAACTCTGTCTGTCTCGCTTTCACGCTAAAACGAATGAACCGATTTAAATGAAATTTGGTACACAGTCTAGACCCTGAGAAAGGACATGTGCTACTTTTTATCCCGGGAAAATGGAAGATCACCCGGGAATGCGGGTGAAACCGCAGCCATTAGTATAAAATAATTATAATTATTACCTATTCATTATCAAAATATACCTACATGATTCGATCTAATATCTACATAGGTGCTTATCAGTTGGCAAGTTGACTACCTTCTTCGCGAATTTGAACAGATAAATATCTTTTAAATCAATATTTATTTTTCACACACGGCCAATCTGATCCCATATTAAGCGGAGCTTGTGCTATGGTAACCAGATAGCTGAAATACTACATATACAACATACTTAGATATAATATAATGTGATGTAAATATTTACATTTAGACATAGAAAAATTATAAACATACATACAATTGTTTGTCTTCGGTGGAATTCGAACTCGAGTTTACTTGAAAGTTAGGATCACTAATCACAAAGCCGCTAGTCACGATCCAAATGACATTTGATTCGAAAAAAAAAATACATGAAGCCTATCAAAGTATACTGAGTTCCGAAACTCCGTGAAAGGAAAGTGGGCAGTAGGTAGGCAATATAATAAAAATTAAGGAAATATTTTATTTTAATTTACCCTGTATTTATATGTTTGCTTCAAAATGAAACGGGGAAGATTTGTGGTTTCGCATTTGACGTCAACCCTGCAAAATTCATGTCCAAATTTGTGATAATATAAAAACTTTACGTTTTTTAAAAGGTCACCTTTTGTTGTCAACCCCTGCTCAAGTCAAGTTTCAAGTTTGGTTCTAAGTTAATAAATGGAATAAAAAAAAAAAAATACTCTATATTTTTCACGATTTGAAACGGCTTCTTTGGTATATAATGTTATATTGATATATAAGGCGTTTATACTTATTTACTTAATAATTTTAATAGATAATATAATAGACAGGAAAAACTACTGGCCCGATTTGAAAAATTTATTTCAGTGTTAGTTGGCCATTTATCGATGAAGGCTAAAGGCTTATATCATCACGCTACGACAAATAGGAGCGGAGCACCAATGAAGAATGTTTTAGAAGAGTTTTAGATTATTCTAAAACTCTTCTAAAACATTCTTCATTGCTTCTTCACATGCGATGTTATCATCGCAGCAAAATAATAATCAAGTAGGTACCTACCTACTGCGGGCGGGCCAGGGCGGTGCAGTAAGCTCTGCGAGATACCAACCTTCTACATAAACGAAGTCGCAGATTGAAGTTAGCTAGCCCAAAGTAACTATTCCACGCGGACGAAGTCGCGGGCAGAAGCTAGTACAATATATATTTCTATCCTTTACCTTAATCAATAAAACATTAACGATTTACAAGTTGGTTTCCACGCGAGTTTACTCCACTGAATTCATTCAAGCCTCATTCTTTGTCCGCGAACATGTTTCGCCGAAGAACTCGCGCGATATTTTCTTAAGGAAATTTCACTAGAGTTTTTAACTTCTTTCTTTTCAACCTGTGTCACGCGACGGTGTATTGTTTTACACTCCTTTATAATTTGAACATGGGTTGCTGGAATCGCGTGATTTTATAGGGAAAATGTCGTGAAACCAACTTGTGACGTTTTTGTATGAATGAAGCTTTTGAGTTGTACGACGTATAGTACCTACGATATAGTATCGTGGTAACATTGAAGATAAATAATCAGAAAAGCGGGAGAGTCCAGTTTTCTTTACACCGATAATTGATAGAAATACTTTGACGGTTTCTATTAGTGCAAGTGTAGGTATTGGTTAGCAGTTAGTTATTTTTTCATGATTTGATTATTATTATTTTGGTGGCAGTCTTTTTGAAAGTTAATGTTAGGTACAGCTATTAATGGACCTCTAGCACGCGACAAAATTGAATACATTTTTTACTTGCTATAAAACTGACGTCTGTAAAAAATAAGAATTTCATTTGTCGCATTGATAAGCTTACACATAAACAGGACGATTCTTTTGACTATTATCAAAATAGTCAAAGAGGTTAGTCAAAATAATTTATATTTTCATAATAGTCGACGCGCGAATCATCCCTTTATTTATATCATGAATTTTAGTCTTCCATTCGATTGTCGAACAATTAGGTCACGGGTATTGTTTACAATACATCACTATTAATTATATTGGCAACACTGTTGCACTTGCACTGCGCATGCACAGTTTAATGACCAGACCACACGTGTTGCATGAGTAATGGCCGGTCATATCGGATCGCATTGTTGCTGGGACAATGACCATGTTGCTTTATTATGGTGCTAGAATGCTATCGTATATAAAACGAACTAGAATATTCTAGAAGCTACCCCTCTCGCCTCTAGTGGTAAAAATATCCTGGGACATTTATCACACACGTGACACGACCAATCTGATTCCAAACAGAGCTTGTGATATGGTAACCAGATAGCTGATATACTACTTTTAAATACACACTTATATAGATAATTACATTCAGACACAGAACAAACAGACAGGTATTAATGCTTAGGTACAAATGTTTGTACTGGGTGGAGTGATAAGCCCTTCTATTCTAGTTCCTTCCCACAAATATCCAAGAAAGTTCCCGAGCTGTTTGTAGCTGATTCACGCAATATCGACTGGAGGGATTTAGACGAAACTTAGAATATATGTATTAGCACATATTGGTAATATTTTAATCCCAAAAAAAATTCGGCACCCATTGGAATGCGGATGAAACCGCGGCGCGGAAACTACTTAGTACCTCAATGTTCATAATTCGATAGTATTAGCTCCGTAGTAAAAACCACTAATCTGGCCACCTATCTAGCCTCCTGGATTTTTGGTAAGTGACCGGAACCCGTCGTCGTGGGTTCGGATCCCACACAGGACCAACATTTGTATGCATGGACCTTTTACGTATCCTCTGCTTGGTGTGAAAAATGTCCCAGGATATTGATTTATAGGATACTAGCTGCCGCCCCGCGGTTTCACCCGCGTGGTCCCCGTTCCCGTGATCACAGGGGGATGAGAAATAGATGTTGCCTGATTCTCAGACCTACCCAATATGCACACAAAATTTCATGAGAATCGGTAAAGCCGTATCGGAGGAGTTTAATCACAAACACCGCGACACGAGAATTTTATATATTAGATTTATCTGCTCAAATTCGCGAAGGTAGTCAAGTTACCTACGGGGTACCTATATAGGTGGATATTACATTGAGTAGTGCGAAACAATCGAGCACGTTTCCGTCCATGCATGATTTCCCCTCTCTTTCGCACCTGAACACCGTGTCATTCATACCGTCATATCAGCCATCTCTTTCACACATATAAGTGCGTCACAGATTAATAAATCGACCATGAAAATATGAATCGACTTAACAATGGGCAACATACTCTTACATTCGAATTAAAGTCAGGCTAAATAGTTTTATGATTGACTAGTGGCTCCCCGCGGTTACCCCCGTTTTCCCGGGGACTTTAAATTTTCCCGGGATACAAAGTAGCCTATGTGTTAATCTAGGGTGTCAGCTAACTCCATAACAAATTTTATTTAAATCCCTCTAGCCGTTTAGACGTGAAGAAGTAACAAACATACATACTCACAAACTCTCGTCTTTATAATATTAGTGTGAATAATAGAAGAAATGCAAGATGGTAGGTTTATTCAGTGATAACTACATTTCCGTTGAGATACTGAAAAGTCCTGACGAAGTATACTGGGATTTTCTTTTTCAATATATCAGATTTATATGACATTAGTGGCTTCCCGCGGTTTCACCCGCGTACCCGGAAGATCTTCCATTTTCCTGGGATAATAAGTAGCCAATGTCTTTTATCAGGCTCTAGACTATCGGTGTACCAAATTTCATTTAAATCGGTTCAGTAGTTTTAGCGTGAAAGCGACACCGACAGACAGAGTTACTTTCGCACTTATAATATTAATATCTTATATAGAGTCTACTGCGGCTTGTGCTGCATGCAAAAAATAATAATTTTAACATATCTCCAATGGTCCACCTGAATGGCAGCCTTCGTAAACTACGTCTTTCGAAAGGCTTACAAGTAGGTATGTATGCTTGTTTGTACATACAGCCATTTTGAGGGCAAGAATTGACACGCGTTTATATTTCACTCGATCAAAAAGTTCACTAAAACTTTAGCACGAAGCACGATGCACTAATGACCACCGCCCGTCCGTACAACTACCCTATCATTCATAACTTTGCTGAGTTGCAAATATAAAGAAATGTTATTTAGTTTACCGCGATAGAAATACTGACAAAAGTAATAAATATAATATCAATCAATCAAAAAAATTATCTATGTAGGTAGGTCCCAAAAACGTTTTTGTTTCTATTTAAATTAGGGCTGCCATGTGACATAAAAAATTTATGAAGTATTAGTAGTATTTTTTTTTTGGTAGTTTTTTTTAATTGTGGTCTAACTTTTTGATAATATATGTTACGTTTCTTTATAAAATATTACTTTAGTCTTACTTGACAACGTGATTATAAAAATAAATTCAACCCAAACTTGCACATTTAAGTAAGTAGTACGCATGTTATATAATAATATATATGTACTAATAAACATATTAGATCCTTGGTTACAATTACATACATTTTGTTTAATTAAAGACAGAAAAGTATATAACCAAAAAATAAAATAACCTAATCCTAACTACGTTTGTATGTACCTACAGAAAGGAGCGAACTCGTAACCACCCCGACTTTGTTAAGCCACGTAACTGATTATGACAATCGAGTATAGGGCGAAAACCGTCAGTCGATACGACTACGAAAACGTGAGCTCAAATCGTCTGTGTGTCTGTATAACGAATACCAACTCTACGTATGTGTGTGATAATCGGTCACGTTTTGCGCGGTGTGGAGGACGCGCCGCGGCGCGTGCAGGCGGCAGGCCCGACTTCATTTCCCCCGGTCTGGCGCGAATCACGTGTTACTAGAAGTTATTTTCGCCCCGCTTGTGCTACAAATTGACGAGCTATATTGTTCGATATTTGAATTAATTTATAAATGTGTACACTCTATTTAATTTGTATTTTACTAGAGTTGGTTGTTTTCTGTTTATGGAAATACGACTGTTCTGGACGTCTCGTTTAATTAAACAGAATAATGTTTGGTTACACGGTGTGGATGTGGATTTTGTTAGAATAATACTAAACTACCCACATCTTAAAAATATTTAAACATGACCTGTAATGTTAATGTTACTTTTATTACGCTCGCTTGTTATCAATAGCTTTAATACCTACATATTAAGTTTTTTTTTAAGTTCTCATTAATTTAAGTGAATGTAAATTCTTTTTTTTGAGAATAAAGATTCTTTAACCGTTACACAACCGTTCTGTTTTTCCTTTTGAACTTGCTAATTAAAATTACGACCACAAATCGTATCTTAGTCATATAGGACGCAGTTTTGCCTACACCATGTAACAGCAACAAAACGTGTAAAAAATTAATTAGGTACTTGACAAACATATATTGTCATTAGGTTCTCGATTAGAAATTGTTTTTATACCTACAAGATAGCATTGAACTCGGCAATAAACGCATGATACCAAATTATCTTCATGTGATCCGACAACGTGTCCGGCTGACGTCAGATTTGTTGCAGGTGGCACAGATATACGGAACGTAAGGCTGACTGCATTACACCATTATTCTTTGAACGCACGTGGACTTGGTACCTTATTATCATCGTCATCAGCTCATATACGTCTCCACCGAGGAGCCCGAGCCTCCCCTAACAATGAGGGGGTTTGGGCCATAGTCCACCTTATACATGTCAATATTCCGGGAATACAATGGTAATAACAACTTTTAATCCCAAATCTTCAGGACGCTTTTGAGTGGGCCAAAAGGTTAATTAGATTTCGTGGTAAGTTTTTGAAACAGCAATGATTATGCAGTATTTATTGAAAATATGTGGTTTAAAGAAGAATTTAACTTAGTAAACTATCATATGCATAAAAATACAAAATTTTCCTGTTTATAATAGGTATTAGTGTAGATATTTTATGAAATTTAGGAAGTAGATGGAAAGCTGGGTTAAAATCCTGTCGCGCTATAAGGTTTTTAGTCTTTTAAGTAGCGTTAGTAGGTATTTAAATATGGATCTCCTAGATCCATATGGTATAATCTTGTCTCGCCAAAACTTTCGCTGAAAATTTAATTCGACTTCGTAGCTGGAAACGGATGTTTTGGCATAGTTGATTTGATATAAATATAGGTAAGTAGGTAATAATCAACATTTCGTGTATTATTTAACTATATGCAAGGAGAGATAAAAATACATAAGAACTCCTCATTAATTATGAAAAAAAGTTTTGAAACTTAAATTTATAACTGACTACTCTGTCATAAAGCTGAAAAATATTAATTTTGCACTATGAGAATCTTCCATGAAAACCTGGGAAGCGTCATCTGAAAGTTTAATTAAAGAATGCTGAACTTGGAGGATGATCATACCTGATTGACTTAAACTTATTCGCATCTACTTAAAATTACCTACTCTATGATAGCTCCCGAAAGAGTATATTTCGAGTGCTGCTTTAATGACCTCGAGCATTCATGTGCCTGTAAAGATCAATTTCCCATGTTGAACAAGCTAGGCTGCAATTCTAAATAACAACGTTCGTTACACGTGATAAGACTCGCGAAGTTAAGCGAAGCGATTACAATTTTCTAGGTCAAGGGTAAAGCAAATCTAATGTCACATTTTGAGCTCTCTACTTACCTGAGTTGGTACAGTAAAAGCAATAAAATAACCGATGAAGGACTAAACGTTATGCTTCATTACAAGAAATACCTACATTAAATTTCCTGGATACCCACCATACGTAAATAAATACTTAGTATCTTTACGTATCGTATCCTTAAGTATCGCTAGTATGTTATAATAAACGCAATTTTATTACTAGTAGAGCACGTAATTAATTCCATATTTTCTTTTAAATAATGATATAAACAAAGCTAATTCTATTACTAACGCGTCGTTTGAAGAAGCTATGTGTAATGAATTATTTGATATCTGTTAACTTACTTGTCATATTTGACGGGATGCCCGGTTTCTTCCCAATAATGCCTGGTTTCCATATTCACAAATTTATCAGAGTCACAACAAAAACAAGTCACTGTGTTAAGTTTTAATGTAACACCAACAAAAACAATGTTCAATAAATAACAAATCGTTTTACATTTTCTCTTGGAGCACTAATTACAAGAAAACACTTAGGTCAGGCCCTCGCAATCCATTTTCAAGATATAAACACTTTGATTGGATTTTTATTATCGTATTAAATTGTATGCACGATAACGAGCTATACGGACCACTTCACTGAGTGAGCTTCGCAGCCATTCTGATTGGAACGAATGAATTCATTCACCGGCAACCGGCCGGTGTGTCATGTGACGCGGCGGCGGCGGCGCGACGGCGCAGTGCCGTCGTCCCTCATCCCTCTTCAAAATAAAGAAGGTACCATAACTCCTACCCACAGGAACACTGCGGTATCGTTTAAAGTACACCTTATTTCATTTGCAATAGAGCTGAGACTAGGACCGCTTTTGTTATAAGAACTCTGCACTTTGGAATATTGTGGTAATTGAAATAATTCCATTTAAATTCAAGAATAATCATAATAAATGACATATTTGCTTGTCGGAATACGCGTAAGTTATGAGAAATATGGAGGCATGTAGCCTACATGTGCCCTATTGTAGGTTTCTGTGCTGGCCGGGTGACGGTTGACTGATGTAGCGGGCCGTACGCTAAGACCACGCTTGCTCACACGTGACCGCTTTAATCTGATTGATACTACGTCCTCGCTGTTGGTACATTATTATGACGTACATAGAGTACCTCTAAATCTTTAAAAGTGCACCCTTACCTCTACTTATAAAATGGATAAGATATTCTTATATTTTAATAGGGTTCAGCGAATTATGCCAGATGTTATCTTCATAAGTTAAAAGTTTATCAAACTCCAGGACAAGGAAAATGCTCCAAATGCTCCAGAACACGCCTAGTTTTTAAGAACGAACCAATAACTTGAGCTAATTCAAAATGAATACATACGTAAATATCAGGGTAGTTACAGCCGTATCTGTCGTATCGCGACGTGCGTAAAGAAAAATTTATAAAAATTAATTTATTTCAGAAATGACAAGAGTAAAATAACTAGGTATTTCTCTATTACACGCATAAAGCGTGCGTTAAAAAATGACAAGGAGGAATAATTAATTTGTTTTTTTTTTAATAGATTAGTTAATTTTAATTGTTTGCAAACATTTTGGAAAAAGTGACAAGTATGATTTCTTTCAATTGTATGCAACTTTTTTTTCTTTTGTGAGAAATCTTTACGCTTCATAAGGGCTCCCAAACATTATTTATACGGTTCCCCGCCAAAGCATGCTACGCCACTGGTGAATATCCTTCATGTAGGTATCCCAGAAAGAAAGGAAGCTGATATGTGAGTCTCAATGGCATTGCTCAGATGAACTATATTCATGGAACACATCGAGCATGTAACCAATAGAGTAGCAATAGTGAGCCATTTGTTTAGCAACGCATCAATGATTTGTCACGTATAACTGGTATAACTAACAAACCACGCTCGAACTAAAACAGTACCCGACCAATAAGAGACCTGTACGACTTGACCTTGAGTCGGCCAATCAGAACACAGGGGCCGGCGCAGCGTTTTGGCGTATTTTGTTTTCTAACAAAACTGTTAACAGTTCTACTCTATTGGTTACATGCTCGATGATGGAACATAACGACTTCGGAGAGGAATTCGTAGACCTCTTTACAATTAAAGCGATTCGCAGGCACAACATAAATGGATGTGCTTAATGAATGTAGATTCCACTATTTAGAAGTGCTAGGAAGAAATTCATAAAGGTTCAGGGTTCAAAAAGATTAAATTTTTATTTATAGAGCACATTTTATTTTAGACAGCCCGGTTGGCTTTGTGGTTAGTGACCCTGACTTTCAAGCCGCGGGTCGTGGGTTCGAATCCCACCCAGGACAAACATTTGTATGCATGAATATGTCTGTTTGTCCTGTGTCTGGATGTAAATATCTATATAAGTATGTATTTAAAAGTAGTATATGTAGTATATCAGCTATCTGGTTACCATATCACAAGCTCTGCTTAGTTTGGAATCAGATTGGCCGTGTGTGAAAAATGTCATGTAAATGTCATGTCAATGTAAATTAAACTTAATATATCCCTAAACCTTAAAATAATTAAGATTTATGATCAAAATAATGAATTTGTTGTAAGTTTGTCAACATTGCACGAGGAAAAACGGAATATATTATATTTTTATATATTTATTGAAAACTTAGGTAAATAAGATTTTTATATTCTACTAGCAAACCCGATCTTGTTCTGCCCGGAAAAGCAACGCCATCTACTGGATCCAATTATGATTTGAAACCATCCAGAAATATACACACTTTTCATATACCATTGCTTCAGCTGTTAAGGAGGAGTTAGGTGATAAACACAAGTACAGTAGAATTATATATATTAAGATATTTTTGTTGACTTCGTCATAATGCGGGAGAATTAAGAAGTAAAATATAACAAGCACTTCATTCGAAACAGTCATACAACAGTCATTATAATTCCAATGTTAGAATTAGCAACATCCATGTGAAATGAAACTTAAAAAAAAAATTATAACAATATAATGAATTAATTTTGGTAGACTATATTTGATTTTATGATGGCAACATTTTATTTAATGTGTCAGCTTGAAGCGTTCCGTTTTTCCTCGTGCAATGTTGACAAACTTACAACAAATTCATTATTTTGATCATAAATCTTAATTATTTTAAGGTTTAGGGATATATTAAGTTTAATTTATTTATTTTGTATTTTTTGAAAATTAAAATTAATAAAAACCATAGAACAAATAAGCATTACGTTTATAAACAAAAATAACAAAACGTTTCAGAAAAGAAAAACTGTCAAACAAAATTGTGCAGCGCAGCAGCAGCAGTCAGTTTTCGGAAGAGGCGTTCGTAATTTTACTTTATTCGGAAATTACACATTGATTAATCGTTAAAAATGCTTGCTTTGATCAATCGTATCCTTGATTGGATTAAAAGCTTATTCTGGAAGGAGGAGATGGAGCTCACACTCGTCGGACTGCAGTACTCTGGGAAAACAACTTTTGTTAACGTCATTGCTGTTAGTAGTATCTGAAAACAATAATTTTACATATAACCAGCTTCCTTGTTCACGTAAAACACCTTTGTGGTGGGCCGGCACCGTTCATATTGCACGATATCGAAAATCATGTAATCGCATTGATTTCATACGGTTTACTTCATTACTATTTAAATAATTCAGCTTATTTATTTCTCATTGTAGTCATCATGTCACGGCTAGTTAGTCCATTGTTACTTTGAGATAATTATTAATCCCATTTTTTTTTGCAAATTGATTTATCCATCACTAAATTAACAATAAAATACAAATAATATTCCTGTAATTGTGCACATTAATATATACCTAAATAAACTCAATAAATGTTTAGAATATTAACTACAATACACAAAAAAAGCATGACTCTGTTTCTGTCCTGTGAAATTGATTGTTTGTAAACCTGCATGGCCTGATGGCCCTACTTGTGGGTTATAATCTCAAATACTCAATTTTTTTATTACTTTCAATGACAAAAGTGTAGCTAGTGTGTAAATGTGATGGTTTTAAAACTAAATATATATACTTGACAACTGCCTCACCTTGGTAAGTGGTATCATGCACAAAGGTAAGTCCTCTTAACTACAAAACTAGGCCCAAGATTCCTACAATACACCTTTCCACTATGTTAAATACTGAATATTGTAGGCATGCCTCTATTTATTTATTTATATTAAATATCATGGTTTAAACATCTATATAAATTTGCCTGTAAAAAGTAAAAGGTATGTTTTGTTACAATAATTTGTAATATTTTTATTCCTAACTCTATTTTTATATTTCAACCTATAACTTATACAATTAATACTTCCTTTTAGTTTGTCCAATATATTTGGGTATACATACCTATCACTATTTTTGCAACTCTGATATAAAATAGTTTAACCTATTATAAGAAAAAATACTATTATATTTCAGTTCAACACTATTGGATCGGTAAATTCAAATCTATTCAGTATTAAAATATAATATGTATTACAAAGTCAAACAATAATTATTATGAATGTCATCAAACACAATTATAATTGTTTAGTTCATTGACTGTTAAACACAATCTTATCTGGAACTAGCTGCCTCGGCGCGGTTTTAACCCGCGTAGTTCCCGTTCCCGTGGGAATACAGGGATAAAATATAACCTATGTTACTCAGTGATAATGTAGCTTTCTAATGAAAAAAGAATTATTAAAATCGGTCCAGTACTTTTTGAGTTTATTCGTTACATACAAAAATACAAATCTTTCCTCTTTATAATATTAGTGTAGATTTGCAACTCTGTGATTAAACATAATTAAAAAAATATATATTATCAACACTTTCTAAATATAAAGTGTTGAGTATTTTTTATAGGCAACTAAAGTTAACATTATTGCTTCTTAAATAAGATTTATCTATTGATCTCATACTTTATCTGATTTTAAAGACAAAGCAAATGATTTAATTATTCTATGCAATTCTAGAATGTGAATAGAATCAGATTCAAATATTTTACAGTAATTGATATAAACATACTGATTTTTATATATTCAAATTCACAGGCCCCTAAGAATTGCCCTTAAATTGAAATAGCTTCCGATGGTTGTCTTTACCAAGCAGAGTTATCTTGTTTTGTTTCTATGTATTGCAGGATATCCTCTAAGTAATATCATGGATAATTTATGTTGGTAGAGATTTTTAAATACCATACATTAATAATATGTATCATATGGAAGACAAAATTTTAATGAATAAATTGATTTAGTTGGTTGCAGGAACACATTTATAATTTTCAACAATTTATCACCATTTGGGATGATATTGAACTTGTCTGTTTTTTGCCAATATCATGTAGAAGGTTATGTTACAAAATGTAGGTATAAAAGTATTAGATAGCACAATCTCTACATAGGTGTACTGATTATAGTATCTGTAAAAACTGGTTATGGTTTTGGAATTATGTTATTGAAAATATTACAATACAATTTATTGATAGCATATTACATTATTGGCATCCCATATCTATCTACAATTAATTTGGCAGGACATTTGTGCTCTCTGAATTTGTTAAATATGCCCACAAGCTCTTTGTCAGATTCTACATGAGTTAGATTACTGCCTCTAAGATTCTCTGCCCAATTGCTCCGAAAAAAATATTTTAGGCCTGTCAATCTTTAAAACCACCCAACAGACAGCCATTCTGATGGCACATGATCGGACAGTCAGGAGAGTGATGGTGATTAAAGATACACACCATAGTCACGTCCCTCAGAAGATGATGATGATGATGTAGCCTTTGACTCCGAGCTAGATCCTATTTGGATGTATGTTTTAGTTTATAGAATGTCCCGTAGCTCGATGTGTCGCTTGACATAGGCCTCCTCCAACTGCTTCCACTGCTCCCTGTCTGCCGGCACTCTCGTCCAATACGGTCCCTCAGAAGAAGAATCTTTAAATGCCCTTCTAGAACTTTGTATTGACCCTAAGCATAAAATCTGTCGCCATGCACCACCCTGTGATCTGCCAGAGCCACTTAAGAACCCTCATAGGCCTTATATATAATACTACCTTTGGCGGCTTTGGCCATATTACTACTAACCATGGTGAGATTATGGTCTACAAACTAAAATAGAGCCATAGTTAAAAAGACTTACTTAGTGATGAAAGTATGTGTGAAACATATAGCGGTATTGCTATGATTCATCTATATCTGTATAGACATTTCCAGATTATTCTTATACTTTGAAGGTTGTAAAGTACAGTTGGATGCTGATAAGCAATAATGTCTCAACCCACAAAAAGTAAAAAAAAATATATTTTTATATGCCTCACCTTTTTAACATTCTACAAAAGTGTTTCAAGTCATCTAAAACATTAAAGTACATAAAAAAATATTTATATCACACAAAAAGTAGTAAATCACATACATCACAATATCGTAAGACGCCGTTTTCTCAAAATTAAGTTTATGAGGGTTAACAAATTATTGGTTATCAGCATCCAGATTTTCACAAGAAACTAATATATTTTATGTGGATGATGTGTTAATTGTTATTTTGTCTCGATTTCAGTCTGGTCAGTTCAGTGAAGATATGATACCAACAGTTGGCTTCAATATGCGTAAAATCACCAAAGGCAATGTCACAATTAAGGTAAGAAATACTTGATTTTGTCTATTTGTAATATACCTACTATGTAATAGTTTACTAAATATAATTTTATCAAGTCTTAGGATATGCTCCTTTTCTTTTTGTTTTATGTCATAAGAATTTGATAGATTTTATAAATCTAAAACTATTTCTAGATTGATGTTACTAGATATTTCATTATCTTACTATATTTCGTTCTTTCGTTTATACTATAAACAATATTCTAATTTAATTGTTATTCATTAGATTTACAGCAAAATAAGTGTTTTTTGTTATACCAGGTATGGGATATTGGTGGTCAGCCAAGGTTCCGCTCTATGTGGGAGAGATATTGTCGAGGTGTCAACGCCATTGTGTGAGTTTTAAAATAATTTCTTAATCTTATTTTTGTTATACTGAGTATTATATTGTTTGCATGACTCCTACCTATATGTCAAATCTGTGTCAGGTGGACATTGATAGAATTATTGTATTCCTTAATTTATTGTTATTGTTTAAAATTTTTAAATAACTTAACCATAATAAAACAGAATTACGGCCGACTTCGAACTGGTAGTCGCTTTAGCAGCTTCGACTTTCTAAACTCAATAAATGGCATTGAATTTTGAATTATACTTTATAGTCTATTTGAACATTTTCTACAACCGCTGACAGATTTGACGTTTATATCATCTTTACATCAACCCAAGTAAGGGCTAAGTTAGCTTTCTTATCCCCACTGCCCACTCCCTAGGTATATTAGTAGTGGTCATTTTGACCTTGATTACAAAGCATATAGGTGGTAAATAGGGAATGCAATCCCGCATCAAAATTTAAAGTCCGGGATCCTGGTATTTGCGGGATCCCGGTATCCCGGTATTGCATTCCCTAGTGGTAAATCGGCGGCACAGGTACATGGTGGACGCGGCGGACCCGGACAAGATCGAGGCGTCGCGCAACGAGCTGCACAGCCTGCTGGAGAAGCAGCAGCTCACCGGCATCCCCGTGCTGGTGCTGGGCAACAAGCGCGACCTGCCGCACGCGCTCGACGAGCACGGCCTCATCGAGAGGATGTCAGTACTGCCTCGTTATTTATTTTTCATTTTTTTTCCAGCTTTCTTTTTTTTGGCTTCAGACACCCTGACGTCGAAGGCTCAGACGTTACACTCTTGGCCAGAAATTAATGAACATTTTTCACACACTTTATCTCGGGATAAAAGCCTTTTTTTTATTTATCATTATATTTCAGAAAATAAATTCCATTATTGTTAGTATACAATACCTTACAAACTATGTTAGTATGATAAATAACACAATAACAAAAAACATTAAAGTGGGTCTAGGTAGTGTATGTTACATGAACCCTGGAGCAGTGGTTTATGTACCGACCGTCCAGCCTAGCTGCAAACATAGTTATGATACTGTTGGTGCTGGCCCGCACTCTGCAGAGCAAGGATGTACATTTTTTGTGTATAATGGTATAAAAACAATCAGTTCGCGCCTCCGCAAACATTCCTGACGCACTGCAGAAACGATGTCCTTTACCAAGCGCTAGTCTACATCTATTCCAAATTTGACCAAAATTGGCTGTGGTTTAAGAATACATAACAGATAGATGCTTTTCCATTTATAACTTTAGAAGTGATATATAGTGAAGACTAGCTGAATTTGCACCCACATAACTTCATCTGCGTAACACGTTCCCCTGAAACATTTTCCATAGTTGCTTCGCTCCTATTAAACACAGCGTGATGTTTCCATACCCTGTGCTGTATAAACTAAACAAACGGCTTAAATTTTTTGATTACCAGCAAAAAACTTGCCTATATACTTCTAAAATTAATTTATATCCTTAAATACGATTGCAGGAACCTATCAGCCATTCAGGACCGCGAGATATGTTGCTACTCCATCTCGTGCAAGGAAAAGGACAACATTGATATAACACTACAGTGGCTAATTGCGCACAGTAAGTCGGGAAGCGCGCGCTAACTTCGCACCAAACACTTAAATACAAGATATCTTTGATCATTAAGGCGTAGATTCGCTTCCACAGTTTTGTTTCAACAATTTAAGATTCACATTGCATGAGAATGAGGCTTTAAGAAGCTTAGATACATTCAGTATAGAATTTTGCTCAGAAAAATGTTTGCATTAAAATTTATATTAATGCTTTTGTTAAATAGAAAAATTTTACACTACGCCTTAACTATCACCGAAGATGATCTTGTAATTGTGTAATTTTTCGATGGTATTGAATATGTTGTTTTTCACAATTTTTTTCATAAAATATAATGTAAATACACGTGAGGTGGTCTAGACTGCCTCGCACAGTGTAACCATAGCCTAAAAAATATGCAATTGATTGTGAAAAATATTATTCATTTATATCGTGATAAATAAAATTTAGCTTGAGTTATCCACTCTCTCAATTAAATGTGGCGATTATTATCTAAAAACAAAAATGCAATACGAAAAATGGTGTTTTTTTTTATTTATTTTCAAAATGGTGCCAAGTTGTCATTTTTTCTTTTCCGATACGTAATCTTTATTTTAATTAAAACCATATTAGAAACCATTTGTCGTGTTGTAAAGATTTTATTGCCACATGAATAAAATCAAAATGCTTGGATATATAATATATTCACTTTTAGATATTTGATAGAAAAAAATTACAGATTTTTTCAAATTTTTTTTTGCAAATCTTAATAAAAATTATTATCTATACATAAGGTGAACAGAATTTTGTCGATTTTTGATATAACAGTCATTTTTTCAATTTACTTTACAATTTATAGCTATCCTTGTCCCCCTAACATATCATGTCAGGTTTCTCTTTTCTATACATTTATGTACCTGTATATCTAACAGTGAATATATTTTGTATGTAAGCGAAACTTGTGTTAGACTATTTAGATTCCTTAATAATTATAGCATTATTATTATAATTATATATACATATAATATAAATATTCTCATATTGTTAGCTAAAAGAATTAAGTTTAAAAATAATCTAGTGTGGGACTAATTTTGCTCAATACAACGTGTATATATGTTACACTTGCAGTGATAGTTGTATACTATATATTATATATACTATAGCTTGCGTGCTGGTTTGCAAACATATTGGTTTTCCTTATACGGGTCCATAGGGTGACCACTTACCATCAGATGGGCCGTCTGTCTTTGTGTCAATTTACTGACAATACCTTGGAATATGGACTCTAATGGAAAGGACAAAAAAACCTAATTTAGGTCGCGCTGATGATTATTTCACTAGTAAAGATAAATGAGAGATTAGCTGACGCCCCGCGGTTTAACCAGTGTAGTTCCCGTTCCCGTGGGAATACGGGGATAAAATATAGCCTATGTTACTCCCTGATAATGTAGCTTTCCAATGGTGAAAGAATTTTTGAAATCGGCACACTAGTTTATTTATTATAAACATACTTACACAATTTTGTTTTTCCTCGATTAATCATATGAGAGATTATGCTTAAAATCAGCATGTTTGGAAACAAGTATACTTCATAGCGTGTAACAAAATTAGACTCACATTAGTATCGTTTGTCAACTATAGGAAAGTCACTAGATGTATAAATTGATTAAAATTATATGAAATAAAAAAAAATACCCGCTTCTGCACATTTATGTTTGTAAAAACAAATTTATTATAATATATTGTGGTTATTGTATAATATGTGAATGGTTAAGTGCGCGTGCGCATATCGAACTGTCACTTTGACAGTTGACGTATCCATGTCGGTTTAGTATTAAACACTTTTTGATAGTTTTTTATTTGGGAACAAATTGATATCTCAAATGAGTTTGGTAACCCCTGTTAATGTTGGTAATGCTAATTTGCTATAACTTAAATCTATGTGCATCTCTTTTCAATTGTATAAGATGGAAAGAGAAAACTTGAACTTGATGGAGAATTGTCTTATACGATGTTTATATAAATATAGCGAAGGCATTGGTAAAGAAATGAGGTTCATAGCTTTAACTTTAGCAGAAAATAAATTACGATAATATAAAATTTGATATTTGTTAGGCACCAGACATTCATACATTGTCATTAAAGAAAGCTGATTTATTTCAAGTCTGATTCTTCTTTGATTCTGATCTTTATTTCTGTGATATTTGTGTCTTGAAAACATAAATCAAAGCTTTTGTATGATGCAATCCTTGCAAATACATTCTGATAAATTTCGAATATTGCTTTTAGTTGTCTTGAAAAAATATTGCAACGAAAAAGGTTAAGCCAACAAAGAATTTTTTACTGAAGACTAAGAATGCTAGCTGATTTTTGAAAGAGGTCACTCTGAGAATGTTTATATTTTGTAATCTATTAGGTTGACTATCATTGCACCATTGTTTAAAACAAGATTTAAAAAACAACACTCATGTTTGAATTAGCAAAATACAAAAATATTTGAGATATCCATTTTATTATAAACTTCTTTTTAATTTTTTTAGTAATGGTGCGTTTTAATATCATTATGGCTGTAACATAATTATCTTTTTTTTATTTATTTGTATATCGAAAAACACTGGTGAGAAAATAAGACATTGTATGTTCGATCAAAGAGTTTTTATTTATAATGGGCCTTTAGAAGTTACTTTAGTGCAACCTGATATGTTGAAGCTATTTTAATTACCTATTACCAAATTATATTAAACCAAGAGATTTAATAAAGAAATCGGAGTTTTCCACTTTTTGTGGGTTGACACATAATTGCTTATCAGCATCCATGTATGAATCAAGAATTTAGTTCGTGAACGTTAAAAAAAAAAAAAAATTATTTAGTTTCAACGTATTTGGTTGTAGTTTGGTCGCCGTTACATCGTGTAATCAGATTTTTCGCAAAAAAAAATGGAAAACGGCGTAAAACAGCCCGACTACTTATGTTTTTTTTTGCCAAAACTATACATGTATGTGTTTATTGTTCTACAGTTTTTGCACTAAGACAGAAATATGATAATACATGTTTGTAAATTGATTAGCTAATCTTTCAGGGGTTGATGACCTCGGATAATGAAAGAGGCTGTCATAGAAAAGATTGTATATGTTGCATGTACAAAACATAGGTTTCCATCCCTTAAAGTTTAGTTAAGCAACTCCCAGAATAATATTCATTTTGTTGCATACTTACCTATCATATGAAAGCGTATTAAGGCAGTTTTTTATTTTAACAAAACAGCATTGTATATAGGCATAGAAGCTTCTATATTGATAGTTTGTACTCTGTTTTTACGATGAAATAAATATCCATAGGGCTGCAAACGTGTTTTGGTTATTTATCTGATTAGTAGTCCAGGTCAAAAGTAAACAAAACAGACATTTTTATAAAAAAAATATGATTATTTCCCCATTATTATTTCATTATATTTTAATAAAAGGCGTATATAGTTTAAGTAATAAAATATATTCTCTGGAATTCAGAACCTCCTTTTTTGTGAAGTCGGTCAATAAAACATCGATTGCCATTAAAAAATGTAATCTTTCCAAAAAATACAAGTAGCATAAAACTATCGTGGAGAAACAAATTATATTATTTAGATATTATGCTTTTTCGCATCATTCTATCTGACTGTTTGTTAATGTTATTTATTTATAAGATACAACAACAGCAAATGTATTAAGCATTACAAGGTCTAGGTACATAATAATGTTATAATGTGATATGTAATAACGAATCAATCCAAAACAAGGTACCATTATTCATGACATGTCGTCGTAGTTGTCAGCCTAATCAGTCCACCTATTCCGGTTTTCCGCCCTCCTCATCCAGCACCCCCCATGACATGTAATCACGTCTAATGCCTTAGTTTGGATTGATGGCCCGAATACCAGTCTCATTGGTACTGCCAACAGCAGTGACGGCAGAAAAAAAGAACTTGAACAGTTTATACTTGATAGAATGTCCACCATCGCCGATGGCGGGTCGGTAATCATCAAACGACCCAGCTGATGGCTCCGTCGTCCCAAGTAAAGCACCGACATCCCTACTACTGCCTGGCAAACCATCAAATCTCTCATGCCTTCCAAAATTACCAAAAGCCGCTTCCTCATCTCCGATTTGCAACCTCCTTGGCACGCCTTCGTTGGGCGACATCACGCCACGGATCTCTGCAACATCCATTAGCTCGTTAAAAGAAGATGTTAATTCTTCGAATTTTTCCTTAAAACCATTATTGGTCTCCATATCATCAAGCTTGTCCTCTTGTTTCCAAAGTTTTTCCTCAAGCTCGTGATATTTGTCTTTCAAGTCCTTCAGCTCTCTGTGTGACGGGCACGGGGAGTAGTGTGTTAGGTAACCGGCGAATAAAATGTTCAGGCCTGTAATTTGTGCCAAAATGGAGACATTGTCTGATAGTATACTTTTTGTAGCAGTAGGGATGGGGTCTCCCGTCGCCTGAGCCCCTGGCTCTGACGATGCTGGGTTTGGCGATGCTGGCTCTGGCGATGCTGGCTCTGACGTTGCTGGCTCTGACGTTGCTGGCTCTGACGATGCTGGCTCGTTGACTACCGGCAATGAAGAGCTTCCCGTACTAGCAGTTGCTTGGTTTTTATTATGTTGTACGTCATGCTTATAGAAGTCTGAATTCTCGAAATGATCCAGTTCTTCGTCGGTTAACAGTAACGATACCACGTTGTCCACGTAATCAGCTTTTAGGCGATATACAACCCTACCTAGCTTATAAACGTAATCCGCCTGAAGAGTGGGACTTAAATTCCCAAGAAGGTTGAGTTTATCATTCCAGAAGTAGAGAATTTCTTTATTTTCAATTGCATTCTTCAGTTTCTCTACCATATCGAGGAAGAGATCGCTTATTTTACCCTCCCAATAACACTTGTTCTTGTTCTCGTAAACTTCCCAAAGAAATAGAGTTTTAATGAAATAGCTAGGAATTGCCTTCATTCCGAGAACATCTCGCAGTTTTTTTACCTGATTGAAAAAAAAAACGCAAATTAAAAGCTTTGGAATAAGTAAAAGCGAAAAATACTCTGTATCCTATGTTTTTATGAGCAATTATTTACCAAATCCGTAAAGTACTCACAAGTCTAATGATCACTTTCAATTGATGACACCCTTTCATGATTTCACGCTCGAACTCCTGAAAGGACAGTCTCCAACAACGGTTTTTCATCACCTCGTCTTCCAAGGCTTTGTTTGGTTTAGGTACTACTAGCCAATCTCTACATACGCTGTGCCCTAGTTGTCTGTAAACATAAAAGAACAAATATATGTAATTCTGTAGGAGTTATCGTTAATCTTTTGAATATATATACAAGTAAAACGTTTATCCAGAAATAATATATTACCTACAATGACCAACATCGCAATATTTTCTTTAGTACCGAATGAATTCTCAGTGCAAATGGACATTAGAATCAAAAACTACCTGTAACCCTCAGGCCAGTGCGGAAGTGTGAATTTTATGACTGGAACCAGATCAACGTCTAACACAAACTCTTCACTCCCAGGCTGGTTCCTCACGTTCAGCGTGTACGCAGGGCCGGACTCTCGGTACGTCACCAAGTACGTGGTCCCGCCCACAGTCACCTTGCCGCCCATGTCGTTCAACGCCTTGTGGACCAGCCCATGGATCCAATTACGAAACTCATTCTGAACAAAGTACTTGTCTTCGTCCCTCCAACCGAGTGTCACTACATGACAATCTTCCCAATCCTTCTGTTTGACTAGATTGTCGAAGGCATTTTCGATCTTCATTTTGACGTATCCTGGCTGTTCGTTTTCAAGGATGATCCCGTTGGGTCCACCTTTTTTGCAAATCGGCAGGCGGATCACGATGTCCATGTCGAATTCGTCTAACTTGGATACCTTGATGCCGTCGTAGACGCTGCCGGCGTACATCACCTGCAGATAGACAATGTAGATATTAAAATTAACTAAGCAGTAGGTATCATTTTGATCAAAAATGTGTGCGACGTTACCTCTTTGCCATATTTCTTGAAATATTGGCATTTGGTACGCATTTTATTGAGGACTTCATTGAATACGGCATCGAACACACGTCGAGCCTTCTCTTCGTCCTTGACTGCTACATATTGTTTGAATACCTCTTCGAGATATGCGTTCATATTCTTCTTTTTTGGAGGCATCGTCGGTTTGTTAAATTTATATCAAAAGAAATTTAGCCTTTTTGGCGTATAACAAATCCTGAAACAAAACGTTGGCGGCCATATTAGGGTGGACAAGTTATTGCTTTGCAAAACTGTATCAAAGCAAATAAAACAGTGTTAGGTACATAAAAGATAAGCTTGAACGTAAATAAGACCTCTTCTATGAGTCGATTTGAAAATTGGAAGTGTGTAATTTCAATTTTGTAGGTAGGTACCTATATTATTAATACTTATTTTGAGTATTTTTTTTAAAGTCAATACAATAAGATTAAAGAAACAGTAGTAGGTATCTATACAGGGTTAGGTGACTCTACAGGAAAGATAGATAAATCATAGTCTACGATAGGTAAATATATGAGGAAATATTTATTTATAAGGTACATAAGAATAAAGCAAATAGGTTGGGATCTAGTTATTAGTCTCTAGGTAGGCTCTACGATACCACTTATTTTGAACTTTGGTATACTTTATTATGTTTCCTATTTACATATTTCAGTTTTTTACTGTATTTTTTGCAAGTAGATGTATTGAAAGAACCTAGTTTATCTATAGGTATATATGCTTTAACAAGTTCTTATAAATCGCCATTTCATCTAGAATTTATTCCATAGCAAAAATTGTTTTAATTATGCCTACAGCCATAAGCAACTTCAGAATTTATATAAATCTACCCAAAATATGAGTAGGATTAAAGTCAATTCCACCAATGACATAGGTATGAGAAGGCTGCCCCAAAACGGGGAATCACCTTGCGTTGAAAAATATATTATTTATTTCTTACCTTCTTTGTTTCGAGGTGAAGACATTAAGTATAATTAATTATTCACACTATAATAGATACTTTTCGTTTATCCATAAAAATAATATAAAAAGGTATTCTGGTTTAAGAAATCACGGTTTAGTTATAATATAATAAAGGTACTTATTATCGCGAGGGACTACTGACTGATGCGAAGCTATTTATTTATTGGTATCAAAAATACGATAGTGTGCGCCTGCGCATTAGCCGCCTTGCGTACGTGCGCTCGCAGACTATTAAGCTACGCTCGCCATTCACACAGATAAAATATGTTCTATGTAAATGAAGTCATTTTAAACTGTTGTTGAGTTCGAAGTTAGGTTAGATGCTTCTATAATCGTATTATAAACTAGCTGCCTCCCCGCGGTTTTACCCGCGTAGTTCCCGTTCCCGTGGGAATACAGGGATAAAATATAGCCTATGTTACTCGGGGATAATGTAACTTTCCAAAGGTGAAAGAATTTTTGAAATCGGTCCAGTAGTTTCGGAGCCTATTCATTACAAACAAACAAATAAATCTTTCCTCTTTATAATATTATATTATAAATATGACAGTTTGAATCAGGATCAGTGGATCAATGGATGTACGTTATTCATTCTCATATTTGTATACCATAATTAATTTTTATACAACAATAATATACAAGTTAAATTGTTGTAGAACTGTTAACTGTTTTAATGCCATTATTGTGAATCTTGACCGTGGGTATGTTACTTTTTGTGACACTACGTTTACCAATATAATATTAGTAATGATCGACTAGGGTGACCAGGCATAAGGATTGTAAAACATATTATTAAAAAAATAAATATATTGTCAAATTAAATGAAAAAATATTTATATTATTATAGTTTGAAGAGGCATGTGAAATGAGATTCGTTTCTTTACTCGGGTCATAGTAAATCCCCGATTAAATACTTATTTATCTTCCTCCATCGATCTACTCAATAAATAAAGTGACAACTCTGCAATTCTATACGGTTTAGATTTTACAATTGGTTCTACTATGGAAGCAAGGAAATTTCGCATTCCAAATGACGTGTTTGAAGATCCTGGATTAGCTGGCACATAAGATCCGGGCTGTCTTGGCTCTGAAGGTTCAGGTACTGGCTCTAAGGATTCAGGCACGTTAATGTTGGCTCTAGATGATGAGCTTCCTATACTTGCTGCGTGCTGGACGCCTTGCCTACGAAAAATGGAACGTTGGAATGTTTGTAATTCTTCCTCTGTTAACAAGAATGATACGACTCGATCTACGTAATCAGCTTTCAGACAAATAACCACGCCATCAAGTTTACAAACGTACTCTTGCTGTAGATTGGAATTCAAACTTTCAATTAGGTTGAGTTCATCATTCCAAAAGTAAAGGATTTCTTTTTTTCTTATGGCGTTTTGCAGTTTTAGTATCATGTCGAGAAATATATTGCTTACTTTTCCCTGCCAATATCTCTTATTTTTATTTTCGTAGACTTCCCAAAGGAATAGGGTTTTGATGTAGTAGCTAGCGATCATCTTTAATCCAAGGACATCTCGCAATTTTTTTATCTGAAACGAAATCACATTTAAAATCCTTGTTCTACTCCGAGTATATGAATGACCTCTATAAGTTTAACTCACAAGTCTAATAGTCACTTTTAACTGATGGCATCCTTTCATGATTTCATGTTCGAACTCTTGAAAGGAAAGTCTCCAGCAACGATTTTTCATCACCCTGTCTTCTATTGATTTGTTAGGTTTGGGTACTACTAGCCACTCTTTACATACACTGTGTACTAACTGCCTGTTGATAAAAATATCATCATCATCATACATAATATAAATAACAAACCTTTTGAAGTTTTAAAATTAATTCATAAATATTTTATCACTAGGTAATTACCTGTAACCCTTAGGCCAGTGCGGTAGCGAGAATTTGATGACTGGCACCAGATCAACGTCTAAAATAAACTTTTCACTTCCAGTTAGGTTCCTCACGTTCAGCGTGTACGCAGGGCCGGACTCTCGGTACGTCACCAAGTACGTGGTCCCGCCCACAGTCACCTTGCCGCCCATGTCGTTCAACGCCTTGTGGACCAGCCCATGGATCCAATTACGGAACTCATTCTGAACAAAGTACTTATCTTCATCCCTCCAACCGAGTGTCACTACATGACAATCTTCCCAATCCTTCTGTTTGACTAGATTGTCGAAGGCATTTTCGATCTTCATTTTGACGTATCCTGGCTGTTCGTTTTCAAGGATGATCCCGTTGGGTCCACCTTTTTTGCAAATCGGCAGGCGGATCACGATGTCCATATCGAACTCGTCCAACTTGGATACTTTGATTCCGTCGTACACGCTGCCGGCGTACATCACCTGTAGATTGACAATTTGATTGAAGTTATGACGCGCTGGCAGATTGGGGTCACTTCGTCTGCTTCAAGCTATATAATCAATAGACTTCCTCTATAAAAACGCTACCTAAAATGATTGATATCGAACCAGTAGTTCTTGAGATTAAACGCGTACGAACAAACAAACTCTTCAACTTTATTATTAGTATTGATTTGTATAACTGTTGTGATATAGGCAATCCACTACCACACCTGATGATGACCCCTCTGAGGCTTTAGTGCACATACCTCTTTCCCATATTTCTTGAAAAATCGGCTTTTCTCACGCATTTTCTTAACGACTTCATTAAATACAGCATCGAAAACACCCCGTGACTTTTTGTTATCGCTGTCTTTGATTGCTATGAATTGTTTAAATACCTCTTCAAGCTCAGCATTCATCTTTTTCTTCTTCGCTGGCATCATCGAGGCTTAATGATCTTATCCTCCCATATATATTTTTATTTCTAAATTGCCGGTTCCGGCCTTAGAAGCGAGAAACCATACTGAAATTATGTTAATCTTGTAACTTTTTAGCAATACTATTCTGAATTGATCGAAATATTGTCACTAAATATAACCAATTTTAAGGGTACGATAATATAATAATAATTAATGAATGGTATTGCGGGCAACCCTGAGTATTATGACAAAGCGGGGAAACACATTAACTTATAGGTTATGAGCTTAGTTGCATTTTAAATAAAATATTATTACCTTATATTATCAGTGAACCACATTCAACTTCGTTATGATGACATTCCAATAATAAAGGTCATCCATGAATAAATAATCTTTGTATAGAATACGTGAGTACGTGTGCACTCACATTATATGCACAGTGTCTACGCCATATCACCGACACTGTGTCGACACGCATCGGCACGCATCGGCACAGTGTCACCGAGCGCCATCTTGCCGAGGACAAGGAGGGGGACGCGCCGCGCAGCTCGCCGCGCGCCGCCGCCAGCGAGAGAACCATAGATAATACACTATATACTAGAGATAGATGCGCCACTAGCGTTGTGTTATAAAATTTATAAACCCTTCGCAATAGATGGCGTTGTTAGTTTTATCTAAAATGCTCACTAGATGGCGTTTCTAAGAATATGTAATTGTTTATATTCTAGATTTTATTTTTAACTGTATGTAGCTGAAACATGATATTAATGCTTGCTCAAAAATGTTTTTAAAGTAAGCATCTTAATCATGTTTCAGTTACAAAAATATGTAAAATGTTGAGGAAAACAAATAAACCCTAAGATATTCAAAATCAAATTTATTACATAATATACATTACAATTACATAATAATATATATTCATAATTATGTACTATTTTTTGTGTTTGCGCGTATTATAATATGCCATAGCCGCTGTTTTTATCGGATCCCTTTCATCAAAAACTTTTAATTTGCCGTTTAATATACAATTCACGCCCTTACACCAACTGTGAACTATTATATTAATAGCTAGGTCAATTATTTGTTTAGTTAAATCTTGTTTGTGATTTCGACAATTAATGATATTAAAATTACAATTAATATCAATATATAAACATATTTTTTCATGTAAATTATGCTCATGGGGTATTTTTCGAAGACAAGTTACAATTGTACTATATATTTCATTCATTAATGTTTTAAATTCATTAGACGGGTAACATAAAGAATGATGGGTGACATCTCTTTCTCTTATATAGTCACTTTCGACTCCGTCTTTTTGGGCAAACATTAACGTTGTACAAGTCAAGCATTTTTTTAAAACAGTTAATCTACATTTTTTTAGGACATACCCCGTAACATAACTTTTTGCTTCATTATGTAGATAATTATTACATGGTGCTTCTTGTGCATAATTGATTAATTCAAAATCTACTTGTAATGATTCTTTTAGCGTATTACTTACCTTAACATTTTTTTTAAATAATAATTTTATTGACTTCAAGCTCTTATTACTATCTTCTTCACAGTTGGCGTTTACAGAATGAGGTGAACTGAAATTATTTATAAGTAAAGTCTTATAGGCGTTGGCAAATTGTTGGGCTGAAGGATTCACGTTTCGGATTCCATTACTTCTTATTTGGCAAAAAAAGTTTTCAAGCGGATCTTGGTTTAGGTTCCTCATTATTATGCTAGTAACGTTATACCTTTCTTTTAAATATATCGACATTTCTTTCACTGTTTTCATATTATGAATAAAGTTATTTAATGATGGCACTTTTTCATATTTAATGACGTAAGTGCCATCACGTTGTTTTTTTCTTCTTTCAAAACCCATCGATCTAATAATGGGTATTACTTCGTCCCATAATTTAAAATGAGGTGACCCATGTTTAAGGCACACCTTAAACATTTTATGGGATTCCTTGTATGAATGACCATTAAATGAGTCAAATATTTTATCGAAAATTAGCAAGACCTCTGATGTCTCTTCGCATTCTGAAGGTAAAATGCCCCGTCCTGTAAATAAAAAAAAGAAAACTGTAATTAACCAAAAGAAAACAATATCACATCTAGAAAATCATTAGCTTTAAGAGGAAGAGGATAAAGCAGCGCATAATGTCACGGTCACTATATTGGATTCCGAGCGTAACAAAGTATTCTGCTAGGGAGTTTAAGAGTCAAAGTTAGAATCCTGAGTGGAGTGAGTAATTTATAAAGAAGCAGACATGTATCCAGTACAACCATGTGCACTTAAACAAATGTTTGTACGGTATAGGTATCGAATCCACAATCTTTGGCATAGTAGAGTATTTTCCTTATACCTACCAACTTATTGTTTTACCTTGCCCATCCTACTTATATTATAAATGCGAAAGTTTGTGAGTATGGATGGATTGATGGATGTTTGTAACTCTCATAACTGAAGGGATCTGGATGAAATTTGGCACAGGGTTAGAATATATTCTGGAATAACACATGGCCTACATTTTATTCCGGGAAAATTTAAGATCCCGGGAACGCGGGTGAAACACCATAAGCAAAATAATATAAATAAACTTACTAGCTAGAAATCGCATAGCAGATGAAACTCGTTGACTAAAGACTTGTGCAGCATGCTTAACTTTCATTTTAGGTATTTTGTCTTTGTAAACATGAGATTCCGTCAATTTATTGACCAGCCTTATTTCGTCCTCTCCTACATCTTCTTTTAGCAACATTTCTAAATGCTCCCATTTAGCCATTTTCACCTTGTTATTGTGAGTGTATCTTAAGTTTTTAATTAATAAATTATTTCTAATTCCTTTTAAGAGATGTGGGGGATCAAATAATGGATATAATACAATTCCATCAATATTAATTTCTTGACTTTTGTACTCTTCTCCTTTTTTCAAATACAGCTCTTTAGTATCAAATCTCAAACTGTTTATAGTAGCAATATTTGTAGACGATTGATCACAAATTGTTGCAACTACAATAAGACCTGTATCATTAATTTGTTTTACGACTGCTTTTATTAGATTTTTTAAGTAATTTTTTTTTGTGGCACTCTTACAAAAGGTAAAACAAACTGGCTGCTTAAATTTGCTTTTCATTCCTTTGACCATAAATACTAGAGCATGGTCAGCAAAATTTTGCGTCTTCCTAGTCCCAAAATCTTCAAATCCAACCATTTCTTGGAGAGATTTATTATAAAATAGTCCAGGTGCCAATGACACCTCATCAAACATCAATGAGACTAATTTTTTTTCTTGTGGATATTTTCTTACAGCTAATTTAATATTATCAAATATTTCTTGGTTTATTCCCGGTTTAATTACCAATAGCTTCATCACTTTTTGAAGGGTTCTCTTAGAAGGCAATGAAAATATGCTTTTTAAAAAGTTGTACCCTTTTGGACTCTGTTTTAATATAGTCAGTGATAAAAAATTTTCTTTTAATGTATATCTCCTGCCTCTTGCTTTTGTCTTTGCTTTCATTTGCATTTTTATAAAAATTTGGGCTGATTTTGTCATTTTATCCATTTCTTTTAATATTGTTTGTGATTGTGATAGCCTAACTGCCTTCCTTATTTGCTTGGTCTGAGTATTACATTTGTCACGCATTTTCTGAAGCCGCATTTTAAGCTTTAGTATATCTTTGTTTTTATAAGGGCAAACAAATTTATTTTTACCTGCAATACAAATAGATTATTATATATATAACAGATGTAACAAAATGTTTTAATTAAACCAAACCTACAAACATTAATAACTGTTTAAAAAAACAGCTTTGTTTATTAATTATGCATTATGAAGAGTGTAAACCTGTCATCCAATCCCTCTTACTATTTCATCATTTACACTTTCAACACATAAGTAATTTCCATCACAGGAATATTTTTATTAATCGGGGATAGAAGTGTAGCCTAAGACAGATAAGATAAAGATTTTGTTTGTAATAAACAATTATTTTTCAGGTTAAATTTGGAACAGTAACATTTGCAATAGTTAAACTGTGTCGCTGATCTCAACGCCAACCTCCATTATGTATATATAATACTAACTAAGTTAAAAATAATATATAATAAAAATATTATCATCCCAGATTTGAGTATAGAATTGCAAAGTTAATTCCAGAGTGTACCTAAGTGAATGAATTTGAGTGAAGATGAGTTTGTAAAAATTCATTATAACAACCAAAGTATTTAAATACTTACAAATTCTAATTGTCCTGGGAATTTTAGGTTTAGATTCAGGAACCATAACAATAGCTGGGGGAATTTGAGATGTTGTAGCTATTACAGGCACCTCAACAGGTAGCTGGAATATTCCAGCTGTTGTTGGTACATCAATAATTTCTGGCATTGAAACGGGCTCTCTCACAATTTGTGATGGTGATCCTGAAAAGTATTTTAATTTTAAAATAATATGTCTAACTAAATTTGGCTTACAAACATGCAGACCGTCTGGTAAGTGGTACCACCTATAAAAATTGGCAATATGTGGGACGACTCTGAGACATAAAGTTATTGAATCTCACCGGTTTTCGCCGGTTGTATTTTTGTTTTTTTATTTCATGTACATTAATTAACAAACACTCAGATTGTCTGCATGTTGTTTAGTGGTCCTATATTTCCAATAGTAGAGATACCACCGACCATTAGACATGAAAAATATTCCACCAAATGACTTACCTTTTCAAATAGATATTAATACAAGTTTCTATACAAGTTTCTACAACATGGCATAACTTTTTAAGCTCTCAATAAACATATTGCTCTCAATACACACATTACATGATAGTTGGATGGGCAAGGGCATGATCCACACAAAATCCTCCATAGTCCGTCTTAATTTGGATTATTAAATTACTTAAGAAAAAGCTACTTACCTAGATTTAATGTAGGAATTGCATTTCTTGTAAGAAGCTTACTTGGTAAGCAGTAATATGATTCAAAATGTCTATAGCATAAGCGCACTTGATTGAATATGTAGTTATCTCCTAAATCTTGAGTATCCTGTCTCAGTACAGATTTCCATGAATTGAATCTTTCCATGTGAGGCCATGGAGGCTTAGGGTAATGATGTAGTGGACCTGTAATTCATAATCACGTTAGGGTTCTAACAAACTTTTTAGTGCTTTGCATATCCGGAGTCTCAGGTGTATATATGAGTTATGCATTATTTAAAACGAACTCACCATCAATGACACAGCCAAAGTAGCACTTTAAATTTTGTTTTTTAGGCATCTTCGAAATGTAAAGCACAATTTACAACGAAACCAAATCGTTTTGCAAAATCGAAGTCAAGTAGAAGTCGCCAGGTCACATATAAGCAGATATCGAGTCCAAAGTTGAGCCAAGTCGTTATTTAATAGATTTGGTAAAGTCCGGAAGCAAGCCAATTCGTTAAATTAAATAAAACACAGAACAAAACAGTAAGAAATTATATGCCGAAATCAAGTTTCAAAATTAAACGAACAACGGTAAATTGGAATTGGCAGACGACGGTGTGGCCAATGCTCACGCTACGTTTAACATAGTGAAGAAAAGAAATATATATAAAAAAATAGTCTTTACGTTTAAATTACTTTTCAAATAGCTATTTTGCGATTTTTTTTTTACATATAAATAATTATAAAAATTAATATTTATAGTTAATTTGATTTATGTTTGATGCTAATTGCTATTGTAGCGCCATCTAGCTAGCTGGAGTAACAACTTACTACGTGATTCCTAACCCTACCTACTTGGAGCGTTAGTTTCCATACATTAAATTTAAATACAGGGTTTATATACGAGTGCCCCTGGCATGGAGAGAACCTCACGACCACCGGCGCGATAGCACGCGCTCATTGTACTCATTGCTCATAGTTAAATTAAAGACCTTAAAAATTACAGTCCACTTATTTCGCTCACCACTGGCCTTAACACACAGTTTGTTTCATAAATAATCCTTAATGAGTCAGAACTGCTGTGCGTGCGCAGACTGTACCGCGCGCACAGGTAAAAAAATTTTGGGTCAGTTAAAACCATAGAGTATGTTACAATCATTGGCTCCATTCACCTATTATGTCAGTATAATCTGTTTTATTTTTCTTAAGGGTATTTAAGAAATTACTTAGAATTGCTTGTAGTCGGAAGATTGTCGGTGGATTGAAACTCACGTATTCATATTTTTTGTTATAATTACAATAATCGTGTGTGAAGAAAAGGAAACTCGGGATGATTGTTTATAATTAATACAACTGTTTATTAAACTTTGAACACATTAAGTATGGCATTCATATAAGCTCACATATTTTGCTTGCTTTCATTATCGGTATCGATTCCTTCATCATCTGAGTATCTTGATCCAGTTGTTCTACGATCTTGGACCGGCATTAAACCATTTTTTACAGCATTAGTTAGAAATTCGTTAAAAGCCAATGTTAGAGCGTTATATTTTTCTCGATAGCCTCTTTCACTTTCCAACATTTCTAGCTTTTTTTCTTGTAACTGCACTTTTTTCTCTAATTCGAGATATCTGCGTTCCAGTTCTTGCAGTTTATCTTGAGAAGGTGTTGACGATTGGTAAGCTGTCACCTCCTCGTGAAGACTTGCTATTTGTGCGACTAGGGACACGTGAGCCAGCGGCCGAGGCTGCGTGAGGCCTGCCTCGCTCCCTGTGGTAGGACTTGCTACAGTTAGTGAACTAGCCATAGCGACATTACCTTTACCCCGCATTTCTTGCTTATAAAAAGGGGAATTTTGAAATTGGTCTAATTCTTCTGGTGTCAATAAATAAGCAACAACTTGGTCAACGTAATCAGCATCGATGCACAGAATTACTTTTCTGAGTTTCTGCGCGTATTCTTCCTGGAGGGTCGGTTTTAATTCATTAATCAGATTATGTTTCTCGTTCCAAAAGTATGGGATGTCTTTATTTTTGATTGCGTCATGTAGCTCCTGGACCATATCTCGAAAGAGAATTCCTAACTTTTTCCCCCAGTATGATTTCTGGTTTTTGGATACTTTCCATAAAAATAATGTTTTAATGTAATAGCTTGCGATTGCCTTTAATCCTAGGGCATCTCTTAATTTCTTGACCTGAAACAATCAAGGTAACCAATTAGAAGTAATAGTATAGTCCTCTTTCCTTTTTGAAGTACCTAGTTATGATCTTCCATTACTAAGTAGTTTGTTTTGAAATATAGTGAGACCCATAAGATAAAGCTACTTTAGTTCACAGAGTAGACATGAGGTTGACCTGTCGCCTGTTTGCGAACTCGGTAGTGTAAGTATGTATAATACGTGAAAACGATAGGTTGGTACTCACCAATCGAATAGTGATTTTCAATTGTTGACATCCTTTGATGATTTCACTTTCAAAATTTTGAAATGAAAGTCGCCAACATTGGTTTTTCACAACCTTATCCTCCAACGAATTGTTCGGTTTTGGCACAACCAGCCACTCTTTAATATGGCTTCCTCCTACATCCCTGAAAAAATATGAAGCTGTTAGTAACTTCTACTGTTATATAAGCTGCTATTATTAATTATGACGTCGCATGAGTTGAATTTACACTCGATGCTGATAAGATTCACCGAAGTTCGTCGGCCCGTGAAACTCAAGGAATAATTTAGAAAATCAGAGGCAAACTCAATGAAGATCATTATGATTCAATTATTTACGACAAAGTGTCACGTTTTAACATGATATGATAGTTACCTGTAACCGGCAGGCCATCGTGGAACTTGGAACTTGATGACTGGCACCAAATCTACGTCTAGAACAAAATCTTTGTCTACTGTGTCATTTCGGATGTTCAACGTGTATGCAGGACCAGCTTCTTTGTAAGTAACCGAGTATGTGACTCCGTTAACCGTAGATTTGCCTCCCATCTCATACAATGCCTTTTGTACCAGCCCATGGAACCAATTCCGAAACTTGTTCTGCTGAAAGTATTTGTCGCTGTCTCTCCACTCCCGCGTCACTTCGTGGCACTTCTCCCAGTCTTTCTGCTTGTCGAGATTGTCGAAGGCATTTTCGATTTTCATTTTGACGAAGCCTGGCGCTTCGTTTTCGAGGATGATACCGTTGGGTCCATCTTTTTTGCAAATCGGCAGGCGGATCACGATGTCCAAGTCGAACTCGTCCAATTTGGATACCTTGATGCCGTCGTACACACTGCCGGCTTCCATCACCTGCAAATTGACATAGTTATATTGTTGTTACGAGTCAAAGAGCAATGTTTAATTAAACATTATCAGATGGATGATTAGTTTAGTGGATTGTAGCCGCATGAGCATCAGGTGGTGGGTACGAATTTGTCATAGCTCAGGTATTAAAATCATAAAGCCAAATTAAATATTATCAAATAAAAAAACACAGCTTAATAACTCAATAAAATATACTTTTCTTACCTGTTTACCATACTTCTTAAAATAATTGCATTTTTCGCCCATTTTCTTGTGGACCTCCTCGAACACAGCTTTGAAAACTGCCTGCGACTTCTTATAATCCCCATCTTTGATAGCAACAAATTGTTTGAATACCTCTTCAAGATGAGTGTTTAGATTCTTTTTTTTAACGGACATAAAATAAATTAAGAGCGTCCAGTAGCCGCTTCCTGCAGTGACGGACTGTTCATAAACTTCGGTGAATATTCTGCAAATAAAGTTTCAAGTTAAAATAATATATTAACCTCCTATTAACACCAGCAGTGTGCGTGTGAATAAACAGATATTTTAGGATATCTCTACAAAGGACTGGAGTAGCCGCTGTTATATAATAATAATGATAGATAACTAAGTGGTAGGTAATCAGGGTTCGAAGTTATCCTATATTATCTGATATACCTATTATTATCTGATAATCTGGATCAAATATTTTTTTTCAAACTGATTGTAAGTAATTAAATAAAGTAGTTTTCAGTACATTATAATTTTAACACAAATAATGAAATAAAAATCTATTTCAAATCATAAGTTTCTCAGCCTAACTGAGACAACATTTCCTCAGATAATAGGGGATTCCCACAACGCTAACGGTCAGTGACCTTGGTGCATACGCGCGCGTTCAGTTTTACGCAAGTTACACGCGTTCCAACTATTAAATAATAATCATTTTATAAATTAATTACGCAATTATATTGTTTTATCTACTAGCGACCCGCCCTGGCGTTGCACAGTTTTCGAACATCTCTACGAAATCAATTGCGTATTTTAAAAGACCTAAGCGTACAAATGGTCAGACTTTATTTATATAATGTAAAGCTTTTAAAATAAACTACTCGAATTAATATATTAATTAATATATCATAATATCATTAATATATCCAATTAATAACTACATTATTTTTAGCTTCGAATCCAATGAGTATGGAAAAGGAAATCATACGATTGAGGAAACTACAGTAGGTACAGTGATCCCAGTGAGCCCAGAAATCGGGCCTATCAACACTGCTCGAGTCACTTATATTTATTAGGGCATTCCCCTGATAGGCAAGACACTTTATATCATCGCTTTATATGTATAAATAAATAATTAAATAAAGTTACATACCTCTATTACTTCGTAGTTTTTTCAAATAAAACTAAAAAACTATATTAATAACCGATCCAATACGTATCTAATTTAATTAATTGTGTTTGTTTAATGACCTCCTTGGTTGTAATGTGTTTAATCCGTTCGTACAGCCTAGTTTTATTTCTGGTTCGCTAGATGCGTCATTTTGTTAGAACCATACAATGTTACTAAAAATCTACCAATTTCAGCTAAATTAATTGACGTTTGGTATTAAATTAATCATTTTGACATTTTTTTTTAATAAAAGAATAATTGTCTGTTAAACCGATGCCTCGCTATCAGTTATAGGTACTAAAGTTACTACGAGGTAAACGATAAAATGAATAGATAGATATAGATATAAAATCATAAGGTACCATCGATTGCTTGCTTATTCTATTTAATTTGATAGAAAACCAAATGAATATTCTTTATAAGGTAAGGTAATTAAATAAGAAGGTATAACATTTTTAATATTTATGCACTGTTCCTTTGGAGAGCACTCCTACCGCTTGTTTGTCATTGATTTGTTTAATGTTTGATATCTGTAATTAGTATTAAAGTGTGCTGTCAATAAATATTTTTTTCATCCCACCATCTCGGAAAGAGTATTTTTAATCTTCAATATCTGAGTGGAAAAGCCGTTTTTATTCTCTAGAGGATAAAGTAAATTGAATTTGGAACATCGTGTGCACTAAGTTTGTGAATTAAAAAAAAACATTAAACCTATTTACTGCTACCTCTATGGTGCCGAATATATCATACAACTTTTTTTTAATTTGTTAAAAACTCAGACTCGGGCCCTTCTTGGTGTTCTTTTTTCAATTTGCTTTGTACGCGGTTCTTTACGCGGCATTTTTTCACGTCATTGTTAAACCTTATATTAAAAACAAGAAACTTGAAAACAAGTGAAAAAACTAAAATGAGTGATTCTAGCGACGAGGAAGTTTGCTTGACGCCAACAGAATTGACTGAAACTGTTAATAATGCGCAAATGAGCATTTAGTCATTTCCTCGCTGAGGTGGAATGAAAAGTTACGTGTTGCACTCGAGTGCAAAGATTTTTCACCTCGTGCTCTTTTGATTCCCTCGCTAACGCTCAGGATTCTAATTTTGAATCACTCGCTGCGCTCGTGATTCAATTTTAGAATCCTTCGCTTGCTCGGTCATCAAAATTGAACACGCGGTTAAAAAGCAACTTTGCACTCTTATATAACAAATAACTATTTTCTTTCTACGTCATATTCCGACAGACGCTGTCCTTTTCGGGACAATCTAAAGCCTGATATATTACATACTATTTTATTACTAAAAGCGAAGGATTCTAATTTTGAATCACTCGCTGCGCTCGTGATTCAATTTTAGAATCCTTCGCTTGCTCGGTCATCAAAATTGAACACGCGGTTAAAAAGCAACTTTGCACTCTTATATAACAAATAACTATTTTCTTTCTACGTCATATTCCGACAGACGCTGTCCTTTTCGGGACAATCTAAAGCCTGATATATTACATACTATTACTATTACTAAAAAGGTAGTATCCTACCTAGTCTGGCCACACTGCAAGCCAGGTGAATCATCCAATACCATCGATATACCTATATGTACTAGTCCAATAGAGATTTGATTTGAAGTTCAAAGAAATGAATCGCATAGCAAATTACAGCAGGTCTTGCGTCATTTCGGATCGTACCTGCACCGGATTCGGAGGGAGGAGAGCCCGGCGTGCCACCACTGCGGCGCGGCGGATGATACGGCGCAGCACACCCTCGAGGTGTGCCCTGCCTGGTCGGAGCAGCGCCGCAGTCTTACCGCGGCGGTCGGGCCGGACCTCTCGCTTCCCAGCGTGATCAGTGGCATGCTGGGAGGCGAGAGCGCCTGGGCGGCAGTAGCCTCCTTCTGCGAGGAAGTGATGTCGCAGAAGGAGGCGGCGGAGCGTGCGCGGGAAGACGACCCTCTTGCGTCACAGCTCCGCAGGCGAAGAAGGGGGGGGAGGCGGCGACAGTACGATCGCCGCAACCTCCCCCCCTAAGCGGTGGTGACCAGCGGGAGAAGTGGCGCGGGGGCGCCCTCTTCCGCATTGCACGGTGCACCACCGTGGCCGGAGGGAATGGCCGAGCACTCACGGTCATTCCCAAACCCCCCCTCCCACAACGGTAGGGGGGGCACGAAGGGCCCGCCGAGAGGGCGGGCGGTCGTCGGGGGGGGACTGGACGCAAGGGCTATGCCAGATTCCCAGTTCCCTCCCACAAAGACGAGGAAGGAGTGTCGCTGGGTTGTTTAGTGGGTAGACCGGTTGGCTAGCAACCGGGGAGTCCCACATAACCCTTCCTGTCCCCCGACAGGGAGGGTATGCGTAACGCATTTTTCCCAGCGTAAAAAAAAAAAAAAAAAAAAAAAAAAAAAGGTCTTGCGTCATACATCGATTATGAACTTTACAGGCTTAAAATATAAAATAGGTAGATACTATCTACACTCTAAAGATATTAAGGACATGTTCTTATTATACTAGCGCGGGTCGCTAGCTTCATCATCACCATAGGACGTCCACTGCTGAACATAGGCCTCCCCCTGCGATATTAATGCCTTTAGCCCTGGCTTTGCACGGGTATAACTCTACTTGACTATATTTCTACTAGCTGCCTCCGCGCGGTTCCACCTGAGTAGTTTCCGTTGGAATACGGGGATAAAATATAGCCTGTGTTCACCGGAGATTTTGTAGCTTCCCAACAGTGAAAGATTTTTTCAATCGGTCAAATAATCGGTTTCTGAGCATATTCAATGCAAACAAGCAAAAAAAAAAAACAATAATATCTTTCCTCTTTATAATATTAGTGTAGATTGACTAGGCTACGTCTTTCTCAAAATTTTCAATATAAAAAAATATCGAAATTGGTGCAGTGGTTTGGTCTAACGTAACAAACCGGCAGAGACCTTAGTTCTTTCTTAATTTTAATTATCGTCCCTTATTCGTGTAAGCCTAGAGCCTATAGCTTCTGATATTAGCCTACACATACCCAAACTGAGCCCGGAGGGAATACTATTTAGTGTTTAGTTATTATAGTTATGTAGTTTATAATATTTAGTGACATAATTAGTTAATACCTACAACATAATATGTAGGTATTACTCCCCGCGGTTTCACTCTCTCTACTAATGTTATAAATGCAAAAGTAACCCTGTCTGTTACGGTTTCACGTCTAAACTAATTAACCCTTGAATAAAATTTGTAGGTACGGAGATAAATTAGTACTTGGGAAAGGACATATCTACGCTCGGGAATTTTTCAAATCGGACCCTACTGGTTCCTGAGATTAGCGCGTTCAACCAACCATACAATTAAATTCTTCAGCTTTATAATATTAGTATAAATTTTATTACAATTGATAACCAAAATAGGAACATATTTCTACCTTAATCGCAGAATGTCCCCTTAAATAATCTTTGCGTAGATAAGATTGATTTATTATATTATTGACATATTATGAATGAAACTTTCACAGAAAATTACATCATTTTAATTGTGCAAGAACATAGATAAACTAGGTACCTACTTAATTCTACTTACCATTAACATGACAGGCCAGTTGGCTTTGTGGTTAGGGATCCTGACTTTCAGGTCGCCGGCAGTGTGTTCGAGGACAATTAATATTTGTGTTTGGTCTGTATTTAAATGTAGTAAGTAGGTATATCGGCTATCTGGTTACCATAGTACAAGCTTTCCTTAGTTTTGAATCAGATAAGCGTGTGATAAATGTCTCGGTTTATTTTTATCCTTTTATCCCGGGTAAATTTAACATCTCAGATCTCCGGGATCGGTGTAGAAACTAGTTGGTAACACTTATATAGGATGCATTCATCTACATCTCTAATGTTGCGTTGTTGCAAAAAGCTAACGTGAACTTAAGTAGAGCAGTCGAACTGAAGTATTTTTTTTGCTAAGGAAATTTCCATAGAAAAATACCAACCGTATTTCCAACATGTCTTTTTTCCATAGCATAACTAGAGATAATTTTCCAAGATATTTTCTTTTCCTTTAAAATCCTCACTCTTAGTAACATTAAAACAATGCAAATCGGTGAAGCCGTTCTCAAGTACCTCTGCCGCACATTTATGCAATTCATTTTAATATAAAGAGAGATTTATTTCGGCTGAAAGCCCACTGCCCTCACCGAAACATTCCACGAAATAAATATTTAATGGCAACAAAAACATGGAATAACTAAACCATTAGATTATATAATCAATTCATTTATTAAAAAATATATAAACTTAATATCATTCAGTATAAAAATAATTTTATTTATATTAATTTGTTCGCTTGTCTTAAAAATATACATTAAGAAATCAGTTTCATTTTAAACTATAAGCTACTTTTCGCGTAGCAAGGAATGTTAGATTCGCAGTACAATTTGTTCCAGAACTCCATTCTATCGCGATCAGCATATTGTCCCATGGAAAATTTCTTATCTAAGGACATGTATTCTTTTCCAGATTTTGTGTAAGGCAGCCATTTTATTCCGACACTGTTGTCTGGCGTAGGGTTCCTGTTAAAAAACATTAGGTTTTTATTGAGAGAGAAGTATTAACGATGAAAGTTTTTAGGTAAATGTTTCGACCTTGTCGGCGCTGTTAATATCTACTACCACACCAAATTACAGCTCTGTAGTGTCAAGCGTCTCTGAGATTACCCGCGGACGGACGGACGGACATGGCGAAACTATAAGGGTTCGTAGTTTACTAAGGAACCCTAAAAAGGTTTAATTCTATATTCATATTATATTGCTTTGTATGTTAAATGTTATCAATTAGTTATCTGCAGGAACCCCTAAAAGGTAAAAGTATTTTCCAAAGAAAGCTAGAAAGTATAAGTTTTAAGAAGAATAAATCGAAAAGGAGAATAAATGATGAGGAAATTATCAAAATGATCTGTGCTTAAGAAACTATACTTATATTGAGGAAAAATATGTAAGCAGTACATTCCTATGATGCATCTGCAAGCTGTGACTAGTTATTGGCAATTGATGAAGAATTTAATATATCATTATTTCGAAAACCCCAATGAAGAACTCTACTAACATTTTCCTTGTATATTGCAATTGTAAAATTGCTTACTAATTAATAATTGCTAGTCTGGGATTTACGCTTAGTAAGACTTATACGACTACTTAAGACCCCAAGACGCCATGAAACATAAAATATTAAATACAATAAAATTGGGGACATAATTGAAATTGTGCATACATTTTTGCAATACATACAAAGACCTACTAATATTATAAATGCAAGAATATGAGAATGTATCTGTTTGTTTTTTTTTTCACGCAAGTACCGCTGAAGGGATCGCGATGAAATTTGGCACAGAGTTAGAATATATTCTGGAATAACACATAGAAGATCTTTCGTCTAACCGCAGGCAGCCACTAGTGAAAAGATAGATTCAGTTCAAGATAGAAATTACTGTTTATTATATAACTAGTTGACCCGCGCAACTTCGTTAGCATCACTTGCCCGTTTTCGCAACAGTTTTGATTGATGCTCCGCTCCTATTCGTCATAGCGTAATGATTTATACATAAAAACCTTCCTCTTGAATCACTCTATCTATTAAAAAAACCGTAGTTTTAAAGATTTAAGCATACATAGGGACAGACAGACGGGGGATAGCGACTTTGTTTTATACTATGTAGTGATACCACTTACCCAGATTTAGCAAAATCGGTCCATAACTTCGTAAGGTCAAAAACAATCTTTCTCAATTCCTCTTGATCCGCATAGGCGTCTTTGTTATAATCATTATAGAACAAATAAAACAGATCGTCAGCGTGCGCTACCCCTTTCATATGCCAAAACCCAAAGACCCTCTTCATAACATTCAAATCGGTAACTGCATCAAATCTGTACAAGTATACGGGCATCTTAGTTTCTGTATAAAACTGGGCAAATCTGTGCACGTTGTATGCAAAATGAATATCAGTATTCAAATTGACAATCGCTTCAGCCGTATCATTAGACAGATCCTGTTTACCAACGTAAAAACTTTTTATACGTTCCCCAAACTCTACCAATTTGTTCTGCGTTAACACTCCCGTTAGTTCCCTTTGCACATAATAAAACGGATGGTGGTTCATAAACTGCGTTTTATTTAACTGATCTGCCAACATTATTAAGCCTTCGGCAGAGTTGTACCCCAACATTAGCGGGACTTTGTGAATCTTTTGCGCTAACAGCATATCAAGGGGCTCTTCGGTTAAGAAAGCTTCCACATCGGCGAACTTCTGCTCAACTACTGGTGCAAAATGTATCGGAAGATCTCTGTATTTTTCTTCTGGCGTCCTCGTTTTTGTAGTTAACTTTGTTAATTTTATAGCTGGTACGCTTCTTAAAAACTCTAGTAATTCATTGGTGTCATTTGTGTCTTTGCCCAATACTTTGCCTACTCTAAACGCCCTCTCCCTTGCATCCCTCCCAATAGCCCAATCTTGAGTGCACGCAACACTCTGTGCTATGGTCTTGTGGAACAACCCTTTAGACATTGGTGACAGCATATGCAAAGTGACAGAGGCAGAACCAGAACTCTCACCAAATATGGTGATATTATCAGGATCACCACCAAATTGAGCTATATTCTTCTTAACCCATCTAAGTGCGGCCACTTGGTCTTTTATTCCAGCGTTTCCTGGTACCTCTGGAGTATCTAAGGACAAAAATCCCAGCACTTCGAGTCTGTAATTGATGGTTACTAAAATGACGTCGTGAAGGAAGAGATACTCAGGGCCGTACCTATCGGCATCTCCCGACCCTGAACTGTATGAACCACCGTGTATGAACACCATCACAGGTATTTTGGCACCTTTTTGCAATGACTTTGTGTAAACGTTTAGAAACAAACAGTCTTCATTTCCCTCTTTGCTATCTCTAACGCTGAAATCGTATTGTGGACAAATTGAACCATGTTCTGATGCGTTCCGAATGCCGTGCCATGGTTTTGGCGGTTGTGGTGCCTGCAAGGATTAAATCGACTTTATTCTAATTATCTAAGAAGACTCTTATTTGAAGTCAAGCGGGGTTGGCATAAGTAACCTTACGTCCAATAAATGGACAAACATAAATTATTTCACTTTACGTGATATATTATTCAATATGATAAATTCTTACTAACAAAATAGTAAAATATCGGTTATTATGTCTCCTTCAGGTTAATATTCATAAAAATGTTGCATCTAACACAACACTTCTATGTAATAATTACTATAATGTAGAGATTGCATTATCAAAATAGTGTTTATATTCCATTTTATAGATAACCTTTAAGAAAAGTTCAATGTATTCTACCTTGTGAGATCAATCAATTATTGTAGAAAGCATATTAAATTGACGATAAAGGATTTTACGGAACCATGGAGGTAATATGGCAACCTCCATTTAAACCTTTCTTCTCATTCGAAATTCAATACAAATGCGTCAAAAATATGAAATATTCCAAATAACAGACAGGTATGTAAGGTCAGTGAAATTACTTTTATTCCCCTTTTAAATGCATATAAAAAGGGGCGAAATAAGCTATTATATACATTTTTTATAACATTCACTCGAATTCAAAACTTCCTCCTTACTTTTTGAAATTGGTTTAGAATGTTGTAACTTACCCTAAATCTTAGTTGGCCAACAGGAGGCTGGGCGTAAGGTATACCCTTAAAACTATAATATGGAGTCCCATTTAAAAGTGGTTTAGTTGTTCCTTGCAGTTTGCCTTCACTCACCGTGACTACCGGGGCATTTGGCTGTAAATTAGAAAACAAATTTTTACTATCACCTTACATTAGTAAAGTAAATTTTAGCAGATAACAGAAATAATAACCTACACCCACTACTATGAATACAAAAGCATTGCTCTGTAATTATCTTCATTTATTCAATTATCTATATAATTAAAGCCAAACTTGAGAAAATATTTGCATGCACAGCACATAGTCCAATTGTGCTCATTTAAAAAATAAACCTGATATAAAAAAACCATTAAATATATGTATATATATCAAAGTCGATTTAAAAAATAAGTTTTTCTACTAGTCACCTAATTATAACAATACATAATATGTAAATAACAGTTTCACCTTTGTCACATTTAAAACTAGCATTATTTTTGCATTATTAATTTTTTAGGGAATACCACATATTATCTTAGTGAAATAAAACTGACTGTGAATAGATTTCTCATTAAAGGTTGGACGGTTTATTGGTCCAGTAATATTTGAGTTTATTTGTTACAAACATAAATCAAAAATAACTTGTGTAATGAAAATAATATGTAAGCACTTACCTGCTGTGTCCCATAGCCAGTACTGAAGGATAGCAGAGATATAAGGGGAAGGAGGGAAGCTTCCTTCTGCACCATCACCGAATTAAGAAACAAACACAACACCCAAATAAATAAATATACCCAAATACTTTATAAATAAATAACCTACCTATACTATTCTTTTGAAAGTAAACCTTCACCACACAGGAAAAATCAAATAATAATTTAATAAAAAGAAGCGTCTAAAAAATGGAAAGATATGAATTAATTAGCCACTATTCATTACACTGTGCATTTTTTATTTTTTCTTAATATTAAATTAAAGTTGTTATATAACATGTATTTTAAAAGTAAATCAAGCACACCAAACTAGAAAACACACAGTTCACACCAAACAGGAATTAGTTCACATTAAACCAAATTAATAATGGAAAGAAAAATATTACTTACCATTGTGCTTTCCGCAATGGACGAGTACTTATTGTTCAGCTTCACTCGTTCCACTAGTTTCTCTAAGCTTCGCAGGACAAACATTGTATTTTATATACAATTATGTAGGTATTTAATTAGCGATGTTTCATTTCATTGAACTTTGATCAACTTTGTTTTTTTAAATGTCATCCTTCCGTGAACGCCGAGATTTAGCTTCAATTGTAAACTCACGCATTTCATGGTGTTGATAAATTAATTACTTAGCCTATATTGTCAATTTCACTTATTTAATAAATTACAGTAAAAACAGATAAATAGAGAACTAAGAAGTAATATCATGTACAAATAAAGTAAAGTATAAATTACGTAAATAATAATATGTCACTTATTGGTTGTCACTGTCACATTGACGTTTCATTTTCCAGTGCTGCCAGTATTAATAATTTAATACTAGTTTTCGTAAATAAAATTGTTATGGAAATCGAGTATATTTACTGAAAATTTAAAAAATAATGTATAGATGCGTGCATACACGATTCATGAAATAATTATGAAAGTAGAAAACTAATAGAATAGATAGAAACGCAGACTTCACATTGATTCGGTAGGTACCTACATGTAATTTATTCTTATGTAGTGTTCGTATATTTAGACACACTAACTTTTGTTTGTTTGCAACTGTGTCTGTTGATAATTGGGAAGATGTCATACCACATACATAAGTGTTAAAGGGTTTCCATGTTGGACTGACGAAACATGCAGATGCTTGGATACAGATTTTAAATTTGATAGCAAATAGTTTTACTCTTCAAGTACATGATTCAGGATGTGGAAGCCTCAGGATGCTTTCTTTAGCCGGGAATTCTGACCTACTGTAAGATTTGAACCGGGGCCATTTTCTCCATAGTATTCGAATACACCACCACTGATCTTGTTAATGGTACTTGCAGCAAATACATAATTATGTACCTATTTTGCTACGAGTTTAATAAAATTGATTTATAATAATAATAGATAGTTTATTTATATAAATTAATGTTTGTTTAAACGCTTAGGATCCTATTAATACTTATTCTCTATCTATCTATTAGTGTAATATGGACTGTGCAGCATTTAAAAATTAAGTTATTATGTTTCATGTAAATATGAACCTACTAGGAACTTAATGTCTGATTGATGTATTCGTATGGATACCTATGGATTTTCGTTCGAAACGAAAAAGATTGCAATTTATTCAACTTAAGTCTCATAAATGCATTTTGCATACACTTTTAATAATTTATCTACGTAAAAATATGTTATTCATAGTTCTTCTATACATGGTTATGAATAATTAATTGATTTAACCCAATGAGGCAATCTGTCGCATGATAAATAACTGAATATTGTACCTATGGTTAATTTATTTTATTAAATAATAAAGTTTACTTCATTAATTATATTAGAGACAATAAAAGGGTTTTTTTCTTGAATGACTATAGCCACCGATTTACCTCTACCATGAGCAGCTACTCATGCTCTAATTTTTATTTATGGAATCGTAGCATCAAAATATTTTAATATGGATATGTTGTTATATTACGGAGAGTCGATATTTTGAACTAGATCTTATGACCGAGTACCGTATGTTTTTATTTAACTATATTTTTCGTATTAAATTATTTTAATACTATTGTACGTTAAGCTCCTTTTTGATAGCGACATTCTGCACTGCGCCGCGGTGAGAGATCCGCTCGCGCAAACTCACCGTTTACGCGTTCGCCACTTGTAACTTGCTCTCCATTGAACATTTTAACGACGAAACTACCCACTTATTTTACCAATAATATTTCTATATTTTTAGTTACTACAAATCATAAATATATTCAAAAAACTGTACTCTATATCTATTTCAAATGTGAATTCAGGGAGATTCTAATACCGCGATATGAATAAAAAAAAATTGCCTATAAACAGTGTATCGTTGACTTGCTTATCAGCCACTTGAACCACCATCAATGTAAACAAGGATTACGATGATTATCAATTTTTAGTATAGTTGGGAATTGTTACAACGCGACATTTGCGAATGATATCGAAATAGCTTGCAATTGTGCAAATAAATGTGTGTTTTTGTGGTTATTTGTTTAAGGATATTTTTAGTTTTAGTTTTAAAAGGGTTTGCACGTGTTGTTTTATTATTTGGTCGTGCGCAAACGCACGCAAATTGTGACGTAGGCGCTACGAGAATCCGCGTAGCGGGCGGCTACGAGACGCAAGCGATGAGCTGCGGTGTTGCGAGGGACATGCTTGCGTACCTGCATAGATAGGCATATTTTACAGTAAATTGGATAACTTTTTATATATTACTATGTTATGTTATATCATAATAAATAAGCTAGTTAATAAGGACTATTGAAATTTTACGTATTATGATTGTTAATCTGAAAGCATTTTCGACGATATAATTGAAAATATGCAAAACCTGTTTATAATTTTATTGTTAAAAGAGCGTTAACGATATATATTGTAATTTTCTCGGGAATATACAAGTGTTACATATCATAATGTATTAATTACTTTAAGTAACTTATTGGGTCGTCATATGAAGATTTTAAATATTAGACGCATCTTCAATGCGTTGTCCTGTCGACACAAATTTTAGTCATATAAGCACTAAGTCGTTTATTCCACTGTCATTTTATTTGAGAAGTTATTTAAGCAATTACTTCTTCACGGAGTGAATAGATGAGGGGGTAGTATAAGGTGTATATATATAATAATGGTAGCAATCATATTCTTCTTACTCAAAAGAACTGCTTTACGAGCTTTACCTACTTGCAAATAAACGTGGATTATAAAAAATAAATAGTCTTAGGAGTTTTTTTAGTTACCGAACAGCTAGCATTTATAATGTAGAATTTAATATAATAATTAAATGAATAGAGATCTCAGGATCTAAGGGTAAATTGGGTAAAAATCTCGGTCAAATAACGACTTGAAAATGTTACTAGATATTTACCTAAGTACCTTATTTTAAGAAATATTTTTCTCATTTTTTTGTTATGTTGCTAAAAAAGATATTCGACAGTTTGACTTAGAATTCGTCAAGGAAAAATTAAGTAAATTTTATATTTTAGTTGCGTGTAAATTATTGTGAACCTTCCACAAGATTTTACTTACGTTTTAACCACACAGTAAAACTTCCTCGAACTAAAGTATTTTCTTATTATTTAATTTTTCACGACAAAGCCTGTAAGATTAATGTAGAACCAATAAAATTTACATTTTAAAATGATTTGTTTTAATATGTATAAAGAAGTAGATATATAAGTAAGTAGGTAATCATAAATATTTATGTAAAATATTACACTACGGAAACTTCGTAGTATCTTTTGTCAAAGTTTATAATAATTAAACGACTATGTATTAACAATGAAACCAATATCAATAAATTACTTGGGAAAATCGTTCTTTTTTATTATTAATAAAATTGTTATATTTGCTATGCAATACAAATCTAATCGCACAGTGGTTCAAATCACGCGCATCGGGACAAAATATTATTGGAAAAGTCAATTGAAAAAGTGTGATATTGCAAAAATTTAATAAGAACGCTATCTGTCACTGAGACATCTGTCATTCAGACGAAAATTCACACGCTTCTATCAACAAATATTGGAAGTAATAAGTTTTATTGCGTTCATACTCTCTTTATTTGGATAGCTGGGGTTTCGATGGTAATATTCCAATTTATATTGTTTTTGAAATATATTATTAATATAGTGACTAGTTTGACATCTTGTCAATGTCATGTCAAGATAATGTCAGTTGCATATGGTAATGCAACGAGGGTATATGAACAATGTTTTATTACTATTTGTTTCTCTTTAACGTTATTTGGTATGGACGGTACGGTAGAGATACATATCTTATGATACATCCTGCTATTGAAAAGAATATTCATTTAATAATACTTAGGTACTTGAAAAATACTGTGTTTCTTGATTCATACAATTTGGTTGCCCTCAATGCTAGAGTGAATAGGCATTTTCTGGGTAAGCGTGTAACATCTTTGGCTTCGGCTGATGTCAGAGCGTGTCTGAAACCATCATGCCCATTCGATAAAAAAATGGAAGAAAATAATGAAAAAAACTATAGCTAAATGTTGTTTATTAGGTATTTGAATATCTCTATTTAGAATGATCGATCTAATTACAAAATTTTTCATGTAACATTCTTATATAGTTTTTTTTCAAATACTCGTTATAAAACCCTTTCACCCTTATAAAGGATACCGTTTAGTTTTCTATAGAGACTTGCATCGTCATTATTTACAACCCTTTCGGCTAAGCCCTTAACAACAAAGCTTTTTAACATTTTAAAACGGCGACCCACAATGGATGATGCATTGTAGTTTGTCCCTTCATGGATTACTCAGTAACTTGGCCGTGTAAATGTTTTAATATTTAAAAGATTAGCGTCATGTTATTGTTTTTGAGTATAAGTAAATATTGTTGGTATTAAAATGTTTTTATTTACAAAAAATTTATAGTGGTGTTGTATTTTAATAATTTTAAATTGGCTTCGATTACAATAAGCACCTAACTACTCTCTTAACACAGCTCCGTATACCTAATGATATATAAGCTATGTTTATTTTGAAAAATGCCAAAGGAATCGCTAGTTATTAAAACACAGAAATAATGTACATAAATCTCTGTCTCAGTATTCTTAGGCTCATCGGTAACCACAATCAAACATAATCAAGATTAACTTATGCAATCACGCTTAAACAACAACTTACTAAAAATACTTATTTATTATAATGATTAAAAACAATACAGCTACAGTACTATATTTTGTCCAAATTATAGGAAATATCAACCACTGTTATTAATTAATTTGCACATAAATAAATCATATTTTTTTGCTTTCATTTCATTTGTTACAATTCTGTTTTAAATAAATAAACAAGTTTGCTAAGCCACGCTGGGATGAGATAAGCTAGAAATAAGCAAATAATTATCACAATTTGGTGGACGGCCGACGGGTTAAGTCCGCAGAATTATGCTCGGTGGCGAGTGGTATGTTTCTACCCGCTAGGGGCACGCACACGACTTTTAAGGGGTTGCTCATTATAGTGATGTATTAGGATTCTGACATCCCTTATAACGATATCGACATACTTATTGACGTGACAACGTCTTATAATTCGATAGAGCCGGCTGCACGCACGAAAAAACATGACTCATGCGGCGTTACCTCGCTCTGAGGCGTCCCATGACTCATACGGCGTTACCACGCTCTGAGGCGTCCCATGACTCATGCGGCGTTACCTCGCTCTGAGGCGTCCCATGTAAGGCTTGAAGTGCAAGCTAGAGCGCGGAACGAGCGACAAAGAAGCACAATCGGCCTTTGCGTTCGGCAGCGTTCGACATCCGTCTCTCTCCTACTTGAGTGAGCGATGCAAGACGTTGTCACGTTAAACTATCGACAGTAAACCGACTTTACAGACAACCATTTATGGTGTTTTTTATTCATAGGATACTTCCTGCAAGCCTCTGGCATAGCTTAAAAATGATTTTGTTTTTAAATTGCGTGGGGTTTCGTAAAGTAAAATTTTCAGCAATACTTTTTATTTTATTTAGTTTAATAGTAACTTATAAGTGCTGAAGAGTTGTTGATATAATTAAATTCTCGCAGTTATTTTTAGTTACCTTTGTATTATCGTTATTGCGACTGTGACTTAGTGTATGTATCTCGGCATCCACTGTGATTAATATACGGATTAATGGCTTAGTAGAAACTGTTTATCGACAATTAATTCACCAAAAAACATCGATAGAATTTACAGATGTCACTACACTAGTCAACCCTTCAAAACGTACACATGTAGGCGCACATTTTAATGCATTCATGGTCTCTCGAGCGTGGCGACTGCAAAGTAACTAAACGGACGCCCCTCCCTGGCCCTACTACTCTACATTCTCTATGGATTTTATTATTTTAAATTACGAACTAATAATTTTACTGACATAGAATTTATTTTGATGTTTATCCTTTCTTTTCACTTTGTATAGACTTGTATTTGAAAACACCTTGGCAAGAGGTTTGGTTGGACTGCAAGTCGTAAGCACATATAACTTAAAAGGACTGGCTCTCTAGTGCAGTGTCCGGAGTACATCAACAGGTGTTTAGCAATAGATTCTCAAATTGAGGGTAGAGTTATTTAAGTAGGTAGGTGCAATGTAGTTATAGCTAATACAATGATTTAGATAAAACTCCACATTTATTTTATAAGGAAATTTACATTCTGGATAACTTTTCCTCAGATCTTTAGAGCTTGTATTCAAAATGAGACCTCATTTTCACCAGTTTTTATTTTATATGATACATAAAGTAACATAACCAAATAGTACCTATATTATTGAAATGGGAAAGCACTGTAAATAACAGCATATTGGCAATCCTTTACCTAAATAGCCGTGACATAATATATCAATATTTTACAAGGTATTTATCGATACTGCGCCGTGACGAGCGATATTTGGTGTTAAAATGTCGCATTGTGTGTTTGTTTGTCGACCAATCGTCCGGAAACTACGTGACGAATCGCAGGGTTGTTGCGTTTTTTTTTCTAGAAATGATAACAACGGACACGTAAGATGATGCATTTTATTAAGAATAAAAATTGAATAACTTTAAAATCCAATCCAAAAGTCCTGGGATGTTTTACACACAACACCAATCTGATTCTAAAGAAAGCGTCAAAGAGAGCTTGTGTTATGATAACCAGATAGCTGATATACTACATATATACTTAGTTTTAAATATATACTTATATAGATAAATTACAACCAGATACAGAACAAACAGACATATTCATGCATACAAATGTTTGTCCTGGGTGGGATTCGAACCAACGACTGGCGGCTTGAGAGTCAGGGTCACTAACCACAAAGCAAACCGGTCTGTCTGTACTAGGAACTATTGTTCCACTGACAACAACTATAATTCTACTACAGTGCACAATATCTTCCGTTTAATAGTATTAACTAAACATAAAGTAAAAAAAAAAAACCTACACATTATTTTTCCAAACCAGCATGTTGCCATACATAAAAAATCGCGGTGCGTGTCAGATCAAACATTTATTAGAATTTATCGTATGTCAATAACGACAAAGGGTTGAGCAATAAAAAAAACGGCACAGTTTGCACGCACTATTAAACTATTACGAATAAATATATCATACTGTTACTTAACTAGTCACACTTGTTTATTTTACACTAAGGTCTGACTGAACAGATTTTCATGAAAATATCTCCTCATTAAAATGTGCTTTTTCAAAGTAAATATTGTACTCCCCGTTTCCGGATCTTAAATTTTCCCAAGATATAAATTAGGCTATGTGTTATTTCAGAAGATATTCTAACTCTGTGTCAAATTTTATCGCTATCCTCTTTTCGTTCAGGCATGAAAGAGTTACTAACAAACATCAATACTAACAAACTTTCCCATTTATGTCAGTTTTAGCCTTCAGAATCGACCCTATTTAATAATTTACTCCCTAATAAGTATTTGCATTTACAATATTAATAACAAATTAAAAGTGTTTATTATTCCAATACGCCTTCACAAGCACTTATGAAAAGTCAGACTCTAACGCTCGGAAGATTGGTTTTGCTGAGAAGAGCCGGCAATAAACTCAGTAATTACTATCTCCTAAACAAACTTTGATTTAAACATTTTTAAAGGAAATAGTAGGATTTCGATTTTCTGGTAACAGAAATAAAAAAAAAACCTGTTCAGAATAAGGGGCGTGTTCACTCACAATCCGCCCTAAAGTATTAAGTCCATATAACAGGGCGTCCCCGAACTCGACCCACAGTGCACCGACGCACGCGCGCCACCACAGTGCTCCACACACTCTAGTCATGGGCAAAATATATATTTTTTAATTAATTTAAGCAAATAGTGATATTTCGTGAATGTCTTTGAAAACTTTTGTGTGTTGTGTTTCGTTTTGTTTTAGTCAGTTTTAGTGTGTGTAAGTATTTTTTTTTACGATTTTATTTCATTTAGGGTACATATAATATCGTGTATTATATATAGAACATATTTTAGATAGGTGTAATATTTGTATGTTTAATTTGACTTTAAAATATAAAATTCTATTTAAATAATAAAGCAATTTGTTTTCTAAATCGTTACTGTAAATATTAGTGCAAATATTAACATTTATTGTAAACATTTTATAGAATACATATATATATACCTATTTACATACACGTAGTAAATCCATCAAATATTGATTAACACTTAGCTAAGTATTTAGGTCTACGGCGCCCTATTTTTACTAAAACAATCCAATAGCTTTACAATTAACTTACCGACTTGCCAATCCGGACACGCCATTGTGGCCGGACAAATATAATTGTTAACAAATGTCGATCGCGTGCCGGACGCGTGGCTGACTCGTGCACAGGTGGGCATGGGGGTGTCTACCCTATATTGAATAAGAAATCACTAAGTTACACCCTATCACTGAAACAAGTGTTTCAAAGTTATTTAAATGTGGAATTGAAGTAGTTTACTTTTATCTTTTCTACCCGTAAACAATTTGAAAATTCACGCGACGGGTTAAACCATTTGAAAGCGGTGTAAAGAAAAAGAAACCTCCAGCTTTATTTTATCGTTGCTTCGCATTAATGTTGAATTTGATATTGTCCGTCAAATATGACAGACACTTAAGAAGTGCAATATTCAATTAACCTATAAGTAATAACAGTTATCACCATATTTTCCATATCGATTCTAAATAAATAGTAATAGAAATCATTTGTTCTGCAACATCCTCCTCTATGTTGTTTGTTAAAGACGCGAGAATTGAACTGATATTTTAGGGAGCGTAAAAACAATACAAACATTATCTAACAGTGGATACTATAATAATCGCCCTACAATCGGAAATCACACGCCGGAAGTAGGAAGTGATATAGTTCAACTGACTTTCCGTCGCCCGCCGGTCACGCAAAGATTTATAATGCTAGGGTTAGCCCACCTGTCTGATGCTTGACATGAAAATCATTCTAGAGTAAACACTAGGGGTGCGCGTGTAATTTCTTTATGTTCACGTTTGTTGTCAACGAAAGTCTATTATTACTAGTGAAAATACATAGAATGCTAATAAATCATTTCAATCCAAACAGGACAGTAGAATCGCAATAATTTGCTGAATATTAAAAACAAATGAATGTTGGAAACTTTCAGTTCTTGTTAATGAAAGTTATAAACTATCCAACTATTGCAAACGTGTCCTTGATAAGGAAGAAACGGATTATAATAGAATTTTGGTAAATACATAGAACACTCTTTGGCCCCCTCAAATATTACATCCCTCAGGGAACGTAATTCCATTTGTTTTTAAACAACGTTTTTTTTTTGTTTCAGAGTTCCATCATGTTCTCCACAGACTTCGATGATTACTGTGACTTCAACGACAGCATCTGCAGTAATGATTCAGGATTCGAAAGGTCTTACAACGACTCAACGACCACTGCAGTTTCCGCAACCAGCACCCCTCTGAAACATGACACTTCAGATCTGGGAATTAATCTCACTCCCACCAAAGAATCGACGGTGAGAAGAAAACTCTTCAGCGGTGATTACATACCCTACCAAGAGCACGAAGAAATTAAAACATTCGATGAAAATATACAGTTAGATAACACTTCAACTCCAATCAAGAAAGAGAGAAAGTCAAAAGACCCTAACAAGCCTAAACGAAAATACGCCAATGGAAAAAATAGAGTGACTCGATCTAAAAGTCCGACGCAAATTTTGAAAATAAAAAGAAACAGACGGATGAAAGCTAATGATAGAGAAAGAAACAGAATGCACATGCTGAATGAGGCTTTAGATAGATTACGATGTGTACTACCGACTTTTCCTGAAGACACAAAGTTGACGAAAATCGAAACGCTAAGGTTCGCTCATAACTATATCTTCGCTTTGAGCCAGACTTTGGAATCATTGGACAATATCAACTCTGATCAAACTTTGGAAAGCTTCAGTTTAAGTTATGAAAAGATTCAAAGCTTCTCAGCTGCTGGCGATAAAGTCACCAAAGACGCTTTCAGGGATATTTTTTCGTTACAAAATAAAGACGAACATAATAGCGATGGTAGTTATCGCAGTTTTCAAGGGTTTAGCAAACCTTTTGCAAATGGATCGAACTTTATGCAAACATCTGAAGGAGTGCTTATAAATGTTGGAAACGTAACAGTTTCTGTTAATAATAAGGGTGGAAATTGCATAACATCAACTACTGGAAGTGGCTTTTTTACACATCCATCCAGTTTGGGAGATGATTTAAACCAGCAAGCATATCATCAACAAAGAATGTATGGCCCCAGCAATAACTATAACGAAGCCCCCTATGGAGGAATGGTAAATGAATCAGAGGAATATTTTAATCAGAAAAATTATGAGATTTTCAAAAACGCCTTTGAAAATGCTAAAAACAAAAGGTTACCCAAGACTGAAGACTACGGATCCAATTATGAAAATTACACAAATTCTATGTACGGTTATAATGAAAGGAATTATCATAATAATAATAGTAATGAGTATTTACAAAATAGTTATTATTATAACGACCAAAGGTGTTATAGAAACTTCTATAACAGACCTGCAAGTATTGTTAATGCTCAAATTTAAGATTATTTATGTGAAAGCTAGTCATTTGTAACTTTTAATATCATTAGTCTTAAGTTAGATTTAGTTTGTATACAAGACCAATTGTAAAATACCAAAGACAATAACATTAATGTAGCTTATGTAAGTTGGATTTATAAAGTTTATACTAGTCATTTTCGTGAAATTATACCATTTATTTTTGTAAGAAGCCTATTATTTCATTCCTCCTACAAATATTTAAATTAAGATACCAACACAAGCTCTGTTGAATATTCAATAAAGGAAAAAACACGGTTGATCAACCGTTATGTAATAATAAAAGTAAGTAAGTACCATGAATATAAATCAAATTGGAACAAAGGCCGCTAAAGAGCGAAAAGTTGTGAATGCTTCTGCGCACCCCAGCGCAAGCGCATTGTTCGCCACCTATAGAAAAGTCACCAGCTTCACCCCCTGTATCCTCCTGGATATTGAACCCTATAACAATCAAAATAAGGATGATTATTATAGAAAAGATTGTGTTGATCAGAAATATAGGGGCACCCGTTCGTATCAAGTTGCCAGAATGCCGAAAACTAATGTTTACTTTGGAAATTCGTTACGGCCTATTGTGAATGTACAAATGGTTGCTCCAATTATATGGATGTTATAAGTTATTGCTTAGTCAGTTCACTAAATAATTATTTATTTGATAGGTTTTTAAAGCTAGTTAACTGTACTAGACTGTGATGATGTAGGGTTAAAGTTTAGGTATAGGTACTAGGTAAAATTAAATTAGTAAATAATGTACCTAATTATTATAAGAGATATATAAGATTTTATGAGAAAAATATGAACGTTCCTCTTGATTATTTTTCATTCAACTCTTCTTCTTTGACTTGATTTAGACGAAACTCTGCACGCAGTAAAAATAATACCTAATTTCTTTCAAATAAACTGATGTATGCATCAGTCTACATAATTCAAGATATTTTCAATAACAAATTTATCAAGAATTTTTCACCTGCCTTTTACATACTTCAACCCTCTATACTTTAACACAAAAAACAACTGTCGCAGACAAAATTATAATAATTTTAAAACAAATCAGCGTTTTCGTCACGCACTATTGCTTCGGTCATGATTTGAAACGGTTTGCCGACAGGAAATTGACTTCCGAAATAAAAACTATTAAATTATTTGTACATGGCTACACATCACCTACCAAATTTACAGCTGCTTCTTTAATACTACGTTCAAGATATAGTACAATATTTATAAAAATCTTCTCAAACAAGATTATCTTCAAGTATGGCTGAAACTAATCGAATTTCTTTTAATTTTGCTGAAGGAGAAAGATAATTAGTGTCAGGGTTTACTATTGAACATAGAACTGGAGGTTTTGCTTAATTTTTTTTTAAATAATTAAAAAAGACGAGAAGACCCCTACTTATACAGTTTTATAAATTATTTTATTAAAATTGTTTGACAATTTTAAATTAAAATAGGATTATTTATTTTATTGGGGTCTTAATAATAGTATCTTTAATAGCATCCCCAAGATGTCACATTTAAAGATATTGTAATCCGCGTGGTGGAATATAGCCTAAACCCCCTCGATGTTAGGGGAGGCTCTTGCTTCTACAGTAGAGACGTAGGTACTTATATGAAGATGAATAATATATAATATATATATTATATGTAAATATCTTGGTATCTTTTTCACACTCTGCCAATCTGTTTCCAAATTAAGGAGAACTTGAGCTATGGTACCCAGATTGCTGATATACTACTTACCTACCTATAAAAAAAAACGTTTTACGACACAACTGGGAGTCTGGGAGCTTGAGAGCCAAGGTCAGTAACCAAAAAGGCAATCTATTTGAATTTAGCATACATCTCATCATGTTTTAAGACTTTTACAGACTGGACCTTAAAATTTACCAATTTTCTGCTCAGCACCATAATATATTTAACTCTATTCATATAACAATGTTGAGTTAATGCTCTAACAGCCGCGTCCGTTGTCAAGGCACCCGAAACCGATGGATTATCACGATTTCGACCATATAAATAATCAGCCCCTTAATGTTTCATCTCGTCAATCAAATATGAACCTTATTATTAAGGTAGTAAAATTGTGTTGAAGTTAATGGTCAGTTGGTACCTAGAGTTGGTACCGTTTATGTGGTATACCTTATGTCGAGGTATTAAGAGCTATGGAGAGAAGTAGTAAGATTGGAGCAGTAACCAATTTTATAGATATAGGTATGTGCTTTACGTGTAGCACATTCTCAAAATGGGTGTCATACATATCTGCCAAATACTTATCCCGACTAATAAAATATAAATGCGACAGTAACTCTGTCTGTCTACAACGCTCTCACGCTCGAACCCATATTGATGAAAATTAGTAGTACAGAACAAGTAGTAATTAGTAGTAGACAAGAGCTGGAGAAAGGACATAGGCTACTTATTATCCCGGAAAAGTCAAAGGTCCCCGGAAACGCGAATGAAGCCGCTGAGAGTAGAGAATATTAGACAATTATCGAAAGAATGTAAGCAATAATGACACAAATATTCTTAACCAGTGACTCCCTGCGGTTTCACCCGCGTTCCCGGGGATTTTAAATTTTCCTGGAATACAAAAAATCCTATGTCCGTCTCCTGGTTCTGAGCTACCTCCCCACCAATTTTCAGCCAAATCGGTTCAGCCGTTCTTGAGTTATAAATAGTGTAACTAACACGACTTTCTTTTATATGTATAGATTTATAACAGTTTTAGCACCAAACCATCAGATAGCTTCACAAATGAATAGCGAAATATCTAAATGTGGTATTTAACGGTATCTCCCCATAGATCGTAGTGATTTCCATCACGATACACCGGCCATTGCGGTAATCCAACATATTTGGTGAATCCAATATGGCACCCTAATAATATATGGACTTTCAATCTATTTCATGATCGCTGTAAAATAGTCTTTAAAGTAATATTTCAAATCGCAAAAGGATGACATAAACTTTGAATAATAACCAAATATGTATCATTCATTAAGTTTTTTGGGCAGATTAACTTGGTAGTATGTATATGGGTATTATCAATTCTGAAACCGGTTCACGAGCTTCGGTTACGAGCTGCGCTCCACGGTTTCATTCTTGTAGTTCCCATTGCCGTAGGAACACAGGAGCAATATATACTGTACTAATTTCAGTCTTGCGGTTTCATCCGCGTAGTTGGCGCTCCCGTAGGAATACAGGAATAAAATATACCCTAAGTTACGGTTGAGACACTACAGTAGCAGTAGTAATATTGGTGGAATAATTATTCCGATCGGTCCAATAGTCCCAGAGCCTATTCATACAAACAGACAAAAACTCACATCTATCTCCTTATATTTTTTTGTAGATAGGAAATCAAATCAAACACGCACATGTTAAAATATCATATGTCCAGCATCCTAGCCAGAGGCTAATTGGTTCATTGTTAGTCTGTCTGTTTGTTCGTCCTGTTTATAATTCATGTGAGCAAGCAACGCCGGGGGCTAATGTTTGTTCTACCCACTAAGCTAATATTGAAGTTTGTTTATTTTAGCTTTTTTAAATGGACTTTATTAAGGGTTGGTTTTTATTTAGTCGTTTCGAATTTTAGTTTGATTGAGTCGGTTTTTTTTTTGTTTAAATGTGGTTGGATCTTGAATAATATTTATAAAGATGTTTTATTTATTTACTAATTATGATGACGATGGTTTATTAGAGGTAGTATATTTGAATTTAATGAAATTATATAAAGAGTAAAAATATCAAGTACCTACCTTTTAAATAACAATATTTGAGACAAAAAGACATAGTAAAGTCACCAAATTAGTGTTAAAAATATATGAAGTACCTACTTAAATAAAAAAAAATGGTCGTCTAAAAGAATATTCTCTCTGCTACTACATTCTTTATACTTGAGTACTTGTATATGAAATTCTGTATAAATCAATAAATATTACTATTACTACCAAACCTAATTTATAATATTTGCACTGAGCTAACCACTAAGCTTACGGCTCCCTATTCTACCGTAACCAACATACGATGACCTTTTAAGTACCACACCATCCCCTTTTATATTCAATCGTATAATACTAATAAAGGGGTCGCGGGAGATCTTTCATTCTGGTTCATCTCGCTACCACAGAATTATGGTTATCGCAAAATAAGTCTTTACTTCGTAGAAATAAGATTTAATTTAAGTATTTAATTCGTAAATTAAGTAAATAGTCTGTCAGCTGTATTGCCAATTTGTGGCGATGCCGATTCATCTTTTGGAATTAAATGCGGAATTTGACAGAATATAATCTATTAGCAGAGTATTGATGGTTTTGTCGTTTCATTTGGGGGTTATGAATATTTTCAAACTACATTATGTACTTATACCTATTCATAAATATCTTCACGCACTTTATTTTCGAACTAGTCTCAGTGCTGAAAAATATATAAAAAAAAATATAAAGCTATCGAGATTAAAATTTTAACTTTGCAGTTAGAAAGTTTGTTCAAAAACTTTGAAGTTCATAAGCTGCGGATGATAGTACTGAAAAGTTAATCACAGTATTCCTTTTTTCAGGCACAGAGGTAGGTATAATATAAGAAATGAATAAAAATATATTTATTAATTCAAATTGGCCTTCACAGGCACTTATGAAACGTCGACTCTAATGCTCGGTTCGGAAGCTTCTGCTGAGAAGAGCCGGCAATAAACTCAGCAATGAATCTATACATATAATAAAATCTGTATTAATGTTTATCTACCAACAACGTTACGTAAGTTTTACGTTACATCAAATACTTTGATGCTTTGTTTATTTCACACCAACCGTAAGCACTTTAAATACCATCCTTAACATAACTTCAAACACTCTAAAATTAACTTTAATACAAAGTTATAAAATTTAAAATAAACTACCTCGGTAACTGTTTAATTTTAATATAGGTTAAAATGGACTTTATTGTATATATAATAAAGGCTATAGATTTAGACAGTGTTTAGAAAAGTTGTAGCAACATTTGGTGCCCTTCATCCCTCTGTCTACTTGAGGTTGATTGAAAACTAACCATATCTTTGTATGTTTGTTTGTAATGATAATAAACTATTGCGATGTAGAGTCGAGTGACGAGTGGAGAGTTGCGAGTGGCCATCTGCGGTAACTTTGTTAAATTAAATAATACCCCAAAATGGACAGTTGAAAATTGAGTAATTCTTTAATCCAAATTGATTGTTTTATATTACCTTGTCAATTTATTATTTACAACATAAAACTAGAGAAATATATAAACATTATTTAAGTAATTAAAAAATTATCTGGTAGGCTAGAAAAGTGAAATGGAATAAAGGAAAATACCTAAGTCGTTACATATTTTCCTAAACTCCATTTTATAAATAAAAAATGATTAAAAAATTTAATATTTAGCGATTTTTTTAACAAATAAATAAATATCCTTGTCAATTATTAAAACATACTCTTCTAAGATCTATACCGAGATGTAGCCATAAGCTCTTTTGAATGTTAAGAGTCAGAGAATCAAGTTCGGTAAATAACTTTTTATCCCATCTCTAAATTATTCGTAAAACTATAGGTTCATCAACTTATTTGTTTATTTCTTACTTAATATTTTATAAGGCTTCAAATGAAACGCTCGATGAATGCTCGCTTCGATAAATATAATTAATAATAATAATAATAAATTTATTGTCACAAATATTGTACAGGAAACACCTTTTACATAATGCACAAAATAGAGTTAAATTTAACGAAGAAATATAGTGTTTTGTTGAACTCTGGTACCCAAAATAAGACTTAACTTGTGTTATGGGTACCAGCGCTCTCACATATGCATGACTTAAAAATAAATTTAAATTTATTTCTCACCAGGAGGTGGTATGATATGAACCAAGAAATAATGAACAAAAGTAGGTACATTCTATTTGTTATTGAGTTATAATCAAAAGTAGCAATCTAATTAAATTAAATTAAATAAAAAAGTAGCAATCTATCTAATTAATTGGAGAGTGCGTCATTATAAAAACTTTTGGAACCAACTTACAGATATTTTTAAAGATTGTTGAAGATGTTACATTGAAACGCCATTAAAAATAATAGACACACTATCAAAATAGTCACTAATATTAAGACTAAATAAGTAGGTACCAAAAAAAATACTGTGAGAAGTTTATAGAGTGTTAGAGCATTTTAATGACCCTCAACTCTCATACGTTTCACATAATGTCCAAGTAGCATTAATCGAATAATTGTCATAAAAAATAAATTCACACGATCGAAACGCTAAAATAACCCTATCATATATGGATGGCCATTCAAATGATTTGTGATAGTTATAATATTATCCCTCTTGAAATCGTCCGTGTCATATTTAGTGGTTAAAAGATTGGCTAACAAAAAACTGAAGTGTAATTTTAGGCCAGGATTACAAACATTGGCATATAATCACAAATCCTATCGAGTATTTCACACGGTTACTATTAAAAGAACCCACAGTATTATTTGGCTTATAAAACGGATAGCGATTTTTTTAACAAATAAATAAATATCCTTGGACATTTTTTACACACGATCTGATTTAAAACTTAATGATCGTTATATTAATGGGCTAAACTAATTCTGTTTAATTTTTTTTATATGATAGGTTCGCTCAGGTAGATTCCCTTGGATAGGGGGGGGTCACGGGTCCCTTTCCCGAGAGTGGAGCGGAGAGCGGGAGAAGTCCTCCCCCGCAGGGACGAGCCCCTAGCTGTGGGCAACCGCCGCAGTGGTGGGGCCGCGGTTGATAGCCTCGCGAGCCTCGTAGCCCCACCGTAGCGGCGGAGCAGGAATTATAAAAAAAAAAAAAAAAAAAAAAGGTAGGTATAGATTGTTTTTGTGATAAAATTATCTTGCATTTCTTTATAAACTTCTAGTTAGGTATCCATGGTTATAAAAATATGTCCTAGATTCTGAGGATCCCCAAGATTTTCTATTATCCCGGGATCAAAAATTGCTTATGTACCTACCTACTATTCTAGAACATATTCCATGTATTGTCTAAATGACAAATTTCATCCTGACTTAGAAATCCTGGCGTTATCAACAAATAAACATCTATCCATTCAAACATTTGCATTAGTAGGTATTAGTTTAAATACATGCCAGGTAACTTTGTTAGATGGAATTTACAGCTAAAGATAGGATGAATCATAAGGTAAAATCTTGGTCTCACGACTTTGCATTTATGTGACGGCGAGGAAAATTAATCTATACTAATATTATAAAGGAGTAGAGTTTGTTTGTTTGTTTGTTTGTTTGGTTGAACGCGCTAATCTCAGGAACTACTGGTCCGATTTGAAAAATTCTTTCGCCATTAGATAGTCCATTTATCGAGGAAGGCTATAGGCTATATATCATCACGCTATGACCAATAGGAGCGGAGCACCAATGAAGAATGTTTCAAAATCGGGAGATTTCTTTTCCAGTGGAGAGCTTCCGCTGCGTACGCTGCGTAAACGGTTAAAGTTACGCTAAAATAATGTATGACAGAATTGTTCCCCTTTAAAAGTTCTAAATAAAAGTCCGCGATAGCATATGTCTATCTGTTAAGGTTGGCTCACTATAACACAAGTTATAGTGAGCCAACCTTAACACCAATTAAGTATAAAACCAATTATATAACCACCTTATATAATTGGTTTTATACTAACCAAATTTGTTCGAAAATTAAGCATTATTTGTGAAGGTGTTTTTATAAAGATGATATTAATCCTTATCCAAATAAATACGTTATTCATCGCAAGTATTTAATTTAAAACAAAATTGCCATTTACATCATTCAATTTCGATGAATATCTTAGGAGATATCGCAAATTATAAATAACATCGCACCAAAATAATTATCAAGTACTGCGCGCGCCTTTATGCGCTGGGCCGGCCGGCGCGTGCAGTCATCAGTTAGCTCTGCGAGAACATCCTTCTACGTAAACGAAGGGGGTTGAAAGTTAGCGTCAGCCCAAAGTAACTATTCCACGCGGACGGAGTCGCGGGGAGAAGCTAGTACCACATATAAACCGTTTGCATTATTGTGACGAAGTTTGCCCAAGAAGTCAATAAGGTAGACAGCCAGGTAACTGTCATCACAAAACAGACATTTAAATGTCAAAATTATTAATTTTTTTATTTACTTTTGTATAAAATAAAAAAGGTTTTATATATTTTTTGATGTTTCGAAATGCAAATGTTCGATTCAGCTAATTTTTTTTTAAATGAGTACCTACTAATACGTCAGTATGAACGCCTCTATAAAGATTTTATACTTATCGAATATGATATTTTATGTAAATACCTAGAATTAATTATTCTAAATAAATATTTCCTTGTATAATAAAAAATTAAACATGGTATCATATCTAAAATAAATAAACACGAAACCACTTGTCTGCAAATTTGGATTTGTGTACTTAAACAGCGTGTAATATGTGGCACATGGACACGTGTCGCCACGCGCCGACAAGTGTGAAAACGTGTCAGAGGCGTGACGCGCGTGTGTCGCGTGCCACGTATCATAAACTGTTTATGATGACCAGATTGGTATCAATTACGTGTGGTTTTAAGTATCTTATAAGTAGCCAGCTGTTAAGGGATGAAAATTTGTAGCTAATAATTCTAGGACCATTTTTACACGGCCAATCTGATACCAAAATAAACACAGCTTTTGCTACATTTTATACTAAAAAAAATACCTTCAAACTGGCTTACATATTTATAAGAGCTTCTGAAAATAAATAAATTTATAGGAATGGTATTACGATTTCAAAATATTTTTGGAATATTTTAATTTTTGGAGTGGTTGGTCATAACTTTTTTTGGCAGGTAATTAAGTGAAAACTATTTATATTCATTTTATATAATCATTTCTACAATACTATGTTTATAAATTACTTTAAAAATGTGTGAAATTAAATTGACGGAACATAACATTTCCTTTAAAGTATTAATATAAATATAATTAGCGTTAAATTAAATAACTATATATAAATAAACATAAGTCAATCAGTACCACATGACTCCCACGCGTGACGGATTTACCAATATCATGCCAATGTCACGGGCTTTAGTACCAATTATTGGCCAAACACGGCGTTTTAATACGCGTCCATAATCGTAAGAGACATAAATCTATTAATAAATTAAAAAGGAAAAGAAAAAGTCGCTTTTTAAAGCTCAATTTAGGTACTGGACAATTTTCGGGATTTCCTCCCCAAAGTACACTCATTGTAAACTTAGCATACAGAAACGGTTACCTTTAATAAATATACATTTTACAAATACCTAGCTTATGTAAAATACCTACTCTTATCATATTAATACAGAACAAAAATATCTTAAAAATATTAATTAATATTATTTCTTTATACTATGTCGTAACCATTTACAAATTTGAACGCATACTTATATATTTTTTTTATAACCAGCAATGATTAAAACAATTTGACCGATTGTTGCGGTGTCAAACCGTTTATCCTTATCGTTTCTATGGAACACACATCTGTCCCTTAGAAGCATGCATGCACAATGCATGCCATTCATGCTGGCTCCTTTTTTATCGAAAAAAATGTATTTTGTAACCCAAAAACATGATTCGCGGGGAAGCGTCAGGCTAAAGCGGAGCTTCAACGAGGGGATGGTGTCATATGACGGTTAGAACTGCACAATGGATTTCTTAATTATTAGTATACTAGATTCAGTTCTGCGGTTTTACCTGTATTTATTTATTTTGGACACACCATAAATGTACATACAAACATTAAAATAAAGATAACGTAAAAATTGTTGGCCCCAGTGGGCTCTCAACTGAAGAAAACCTCACAAACTTTTGCATTTTATCATATACCTACTTGGAAAATAAATTAGCACCTACTTTTACAATTAAATTCAATAACCAATACCGAAAACGTCAGATTCATTCAGCGAGGTAAAATAACTCTTTTTCGACTATATATCTATCTCTTTCTTTAACTACGGATCACTTGAGATGGCCGATACTCACCTAGCTCGACGAAGAAGTTTGTACTAGAGAATACGAGTATTGCAGATTTCTGGTTGATAATAAAATCTCGATACATTTCATCTGTCCCAACAATGAGCCATTAAATCACAAATAAAATAAAGTCAACTCGGCTGTTGTACATAGCTGGCACCTGGCTTGTGCATTGTGTGAACCCTCCTTATTGTGTGTCAGAGCCCGTGCTCCCTCAAGATTTAATTACTTGCCCGTACGGTTACCGCTTTTAGTGCTACCGTTTATTTTTATTATTTATTAAATAAACTGGTGGACCAGAGCCGGGTACCGGGTTCAAATTGATGTATTATACATAAAAACCTTCCCCATGAAATTCTCCGTAATTTGGTGAAAACCACATGAAAATCTGTTCAGTTGTTTTCATCGCGTTCAGATAGACAGGTAGAGGCGGCGGGGACTTTGTTTTATATATATAGATTGTGGTGTTTTCAGTCATAAATAAAATATATCATTAAAATCTGTTACCTTATAATGACTTTAAAATATAAGGTACATTCTAATATGGCTAAAAGTAATTTAATATTGAATAATCACTAAAATTTTCCTTTTGATCCCCAAAAATCCCCAACAAATCCATGGGGAATGATCATGAATATCAAACGCGCATCGCATTAGGGTTCTGCAGTTATCTGATCCGGATTAAACCGGTAAAAAGCGGTCATTATTCCGCTTCCGTGGGCCAAATGAGATTTTTTATTTTGCCCACACCTCTGGGCATTGTTGTCACTCGACTGGATAATACCAATCTTTTTTTGTCGTATATTAATTGAAAAAAAAGAAGACGAAAAAAATTATTTGGTTTTATAGTAAAGCCTATCGATTTAAGGATCCTTCCATTCCTCATTCCTTTCCATTCTATTTTTCAAGGATAAAAAGTAGCCTATGCCCTATTTCAAAATATATTCTAGTATAGGACCCGGCAGACTCCGTCCTGCCCACCAGCGCCACCTACCGGGTCCAAATTGATGTATTATACATAAAAACCTTCCCCATGAAATACTCCGTAATTTGGTGAAAACCACATGAAAACCTGTTCAGTAGATTTGTGTTCATTGCGTTCAGACTTCAGACAGACAGGCAGAGGCGGCGGGGACTTTGTTATATATATATAGATTACTAGCGGACCCGGGCGACCCGGCAGACTTCGTTCTGCCCTCCAGCGCCACCTACCGGGTCCAAATTGAAGTATCTATCTATATATATAAAAATCAATTGCTGTTCGTTAGTCTCATAAAAACTCGAGAATGGATGGACTGATTTGGCTATTTTTGGTTTTGAATTATTTGTGTAATTACAGGGAAGGTTTAAAGCATTCAGTTTTTTTATTAATTGATGCTGAGGCAGTACGAAGTTTGCCGGGTCAACTAGTTATACATAAAAACCTTCCCCATGAAATACTCCGTAATTTGATGAAAACCACATGAAAATCTGTTCAGTAGTTTTCATCGCGTTCAGATAGACAGGTAGAGGCGGCGGGGACTTTGTTGTATTTATAAAGATGTGCCTCATTTCAGTTGTTCTAGTGTGACTAAGTAACAAACATCCAAATTTTCGCACTTTTAATAATAGTTAGATAGACAAAAGTTTGACAAATAACTGTTGTCCATGCTAAAGTAAAAAGAAGATTTGGGGGTAGATAGTAGATCAAAGTACTTGATAGTTTTGTAATCCGAGATGCCTATCGTTGAAATTATCACTAATGCATTGAGATAACATCTCTTATACGGGAATTTATCCTATTTTGTACGCAAAAATATCGAAGATTAAATAATTTATGTTTTCGACTTTTATTTTATTTTGCACACACTAAATTGACTATGTAATTTTAATTTATTTTTTACCGACATCAAAAAATGAGCTTTATGTTCTGATGTATATTCTTTGTAGTTCAGTTTTTTTGGATGGTGCATTCACATTTCATAAACAGATTTCATGAAATAAATTTTACCTGAAAACTTTTCAACTTGTTTGAATATTTTATAGTAAACTTTAATCTTAAATACAGAAACTAATTTATTTACCTACATAATCTCCAAGTTATATAACAGTAGGGTATAATCAGAAACAACTGGTTGTGTACAAGTCTCATCAGAAGCGTGACGAAGCGGATTGTCACGCGGCCTATTGTCACGCTGTTTAGGGTTTATTTACATAAACCGCAGTGACAATGTCACGCAATTAAATATTTAAAACGAAGTACACTTGAACACTATGGCTATAAAACTTTGCATTTGAATTAATGTTTACCATGATTAACAGTTTGTGCTCGGTTTGTGTTGGGCGTGACGCAGTTATGTGTTTAAAGAACAATAATAAATTGATTTGGATGTGGACATGGCCTTTAAAATTTTAGATTACAAAAAAGCAACTCCCCATTTTAAGAAAAATAAAGAACATGATGAAAAAACAAATGCTACAATAGATTTTATCGCTTCATTAAAAAATTATTTATTTTTCCGGAGTAGGAAAATAAAATATCAGGATTAATGGATATGGGTGTATTTTAGGGTGAACGAAGTTTGTTAAGGTACTGTGGAAACCAGATAACTGATGTAAAAATATGTATTACTTTAATGAAACCCGTTTCGAGTTCTAGTCAAGGTTTAATATGTAGGTAGGTACTAAGCGGAAAAAAAACATTCCGGACTATGTTCTAAAAATAACTTCGCATAAACATTAAAAATATATTTCTAAGCTTACTTTTAGTATTTGAGTATTATTATTATTTCTTGTCAAAAATTCCAGCTTCCCTTAACGAGGTCAATACACAGAAAAATGCAAATTAACTTACACTAGCCGACGAGGGTGCAATCCGCCCAGCAGAGGGCCCCATCGATCGGTCATTGTGCCCTAATAGTTCCAACTTGTGGGGCCCTCCCCCATCTCAGTGCCCCACTTGTGCCATAGGTACTTGCCACCCTCAGGGACATGGCCAAGCCAAATGTACATAAACTACAAACTTTACGGCCAAAAAATGTTTCTTAAATATCTCAAATAAGCTTCTAATTATTTGATTATGAAAATGCGTTTAAAAACTTTTTAATCCATTTATTATATAAATAAGGTTTTATGCAAACAGGCACCTGCAATTTATATTTTCTATTACCGTACTGGCCACAATTGTTTTGATTTTTTTTAACAAATAAACTCAAATTCGATTTCGAATATGGAAAATATGTAACAATAGATCCAAGCGGCCCATCAGACGGGCGTAGATTCGCAATTTTTTTCTAAATTTCAGTCGGAACAAAATTTTTGTACTACAACAGTTTTAGTTTACAGTTTTTTTTTATTTATTTTTAGATAGGATTGTGCAAAATTATCAGTAATCATTATGGTAAGTGTTTTTGCCGTTTTTTGTACGTTAACTGAAAGTTTTGTATGCATTGGCAGCGTTTGCTTTTTAACACACATTTTGTGATAGCTGATATACAGGTCTAAACGCTTCATAAGATAATATGAACCGTACGCAAAGATTTTTGTATAAATTGATTTTGTTTGGTGAAATTGGAATATATTTGGTAGGCACATATTCAAGTGTGCTTTAAAGTTTTAGCTCGCAGGGTATGCTTAGCTCGCGGGGCTATAATGTTGTGAAAAAAAAGCTATTACCACAATTCATTCCAGATAAATTGGGAAAATATTTGACAGTTTATTTCCAATTCTATGAAGCTTTGACACCGACATTTTTTACTGACACTGGTCGGCCATTTTGGAAAAGATTTTTCATTTTTTTTTCTTTTCTTCCTTTAGTCTGGGTATAGTCCCATCCTTTTGGTGTAGGTACAATAGTAACGTAACAATAACCCGTGTACATTTCTACGCGAGCAGAGGGAGTGCATCTCAGTGCACGTTGGACAAGCTGGCGTCCAGATGGGCGTGGCGTGCTGGCAGCTGTACTGCCTGGAGCACGGCATCCGCCCCGACGGGACCCTGCCCGCGTGCGACGTGGACCCTAACGCTACGGACTCCTGCTTCAACACGTTCTTCTCGGAGGCTGACCGGGGGAAGATGGTGCCGCGGGTCGTCATGGTGGACTTGGAACCAACCGTTATTGGTAAGTTCAGTTACAGGTCTACAGGGGTTTGAGTTGCAGAGGCAGAGCTGGCCGGAAAGTAGCGAATGGGGCTGGTCTTATTGTGTCCATTTAACATAGAAAAACAATTGTCCTTGGACAACTTTGCTAGTAGTAAGCATGCAATTTAAACCACTTTAGGTACTAGATCGATCTAATTAAGATTTATCCATGCGACATTTATATATGTACCTAAGGCTAGATAATTGAGCAAAACTGCATTACAATGATAAGAATCACGACAAACAAAAGATCAGATTATTTAAGGACTTTATATAAAACAGATGAGGTCCGCTCTGGCGAATACCGCCAGCTGTACCACCCTGAACAGCTGATCAGTGGCAAGGAAGACGCGGCCAACAACTATGCGCGCGGCCATTATTCTACGGGGCGCGAGGTGCTAGGTCCTGTGATGGAGAGGGTCAGGAAACTGGCTGATCAATGTACTGGACTGCAGGTACTATCTGTCTAGACCTCTTACCATGTAGCTGATAATGGTAAACATAACAAGTGGCTCCCCGCGGTTTCACCTGTGTGATGTGATCCAAGTGTGTTTAAAGTTTCGTCTAAATCCATTCAGTAGTTTTTGCGTGAAAGAGTAACAAACGTACATCTATCCTAACAAACTTTCGCATTTATACTATTAGGAGGATTGTAACTTAAGTACAGCTGCCGGAACACTCCTAGTACTAAAATAATATGTATGAAGGACTTGGTAATTAAATATCAGGCACTTCCCACACGGCACTCGGATTCTAAAGTAAACTATCATGCATCATGGTTATATACATTTATATATCCTACAACAGATATTTACCCCAAGATGCCAAATAAGCTGAACATGCTTAAACATATTTTTAACTAGCTGCCTCCGCGCGGTTTTGCCCGCGTAGCCCGTGGGAATTCAGGGATAAAGTATAGCCTATGTTACTCGTGGTTAATGTAGCTTTCGAATGATGAACAAATTTTTAAAATCAGTCCAGTACTTTTTGAGTTTATTCGTTACATACAAAAATACAAATCTTTCCTCTTTATAATATTTATTTTTAACTAGCCTCCTCCGCGCGGTTTTACCCGCGTAGTTCCCGTTCCCGTGGGAATACAGGGATAAAATATAGCCTATGTTACTCGGGGATAATGTAGCTTTCCGAAGGTGAAAGAATTTTTGAAATCGGTCCAGTAGTTTCGGAGCCTATTCATTACAAACAAACAAACAAACAAATCTTTCCTCTTTATAATAGTACTAGTGGCTCCCCGCGGTTTCACCCGCGTACCCGGGAGGTCTTCCATTTTCCCGGGATAAAAAGTAGCCTATATGTTAATCCAGGTTATAAGCTATCTTTATTCCAAATTTCATTCAAATCCATTCAGTAGTTTTTACGTGAAAGAGTAACAAACATCCATACATCCATACTTACAAACTTTCGCCTTTATAATATTAGTAGGATATTATAGTATAGATGAACCCGCGACCTTTATCGTGTCAGTGAGGTCTAAGAAAGTTGCAACGGAAGTTACCAAAATACCCATATTATTGCAACACTAGCTGAAGTTTCGAAAGATCCTATGATTTTAATTGATGATAACGTTTACTACAGTTCAATTTCATTGCTGATGCGTAACCTAGTTTTTTGCATTAATTATTGCATTATAATTACAGTTAGTCGAAGCACCAGTTGAAACGTGTGAATTGCAACGCGATATTTAAACTTCCCTCGCTTTTAGTCTGAAATGGTTATAATTTTGTTGTCCATTACAACATATATCTTATGATATACCATCGTAAATATCATCATCATCAGCTCATATACGTCTCCACCGAGGAGCTCGAGCCTCCCCTAACATCGAGGGGGTGTAGGCCATAGTCCACCACCAGTAATCGAACACATGATTTCTGAACTTAAACTATTTGTCAGGGTTTCTTCGTGTTCCACTCGTTCGGCGGAGGCACGGGGTCTGGTTTCACGTCACTGCTCATGGAGAAACTATCGGACGAGTTTGGCAAGAAGAGTAAACTGGAGTTTGCCATCTATCCAGCACCACAAGTAAGATAGATGAACTAATACATTCTAAGTCCAACTAGATAATGGATCTCGACTATCCCGAGTGGCTTATTAGCCGATTAAGGCACTGTTGAATTCCTGTCTTGTTTATTTGTGAGTATCAAACATCAATAGATCCTCATAACTTTCGTTCAAATAATAGTTATGGCATTTCTATCTTTCCTTTTGGCTTGCACGGTCTATTGAATAACAATGTCGGCCTATTTTCATTAAAAAACGATCTAAAATGTAAAGAATTTAAGATGGAATAAATAATAAGGGAATTTAGCCCACGAAAGACCATTACCAATGGCTAGTCAAAAGTGATGTTTCTCTAAGGTGTCGACGGCGGTGGTGGAGCCATACAACGCGGTGCTGACGACACACGCGACCATCGGCCACTCGGACTGCGCCTTCATGGTCGACAATGAAGCCATTTACGACATCTGCAGGCGGCGGCTCTCAATCGAGAGGCCTTCCTACGCCAATCTCAATAGGCTTATATCACAAGTTAGTATATATTTGATAGTTCACGCTTTCACGTTGTTCCCGTTCTCTTAATATTGCTTTCCGTTGTTAAAAGAATTGTTTAGATTCGGTAATGTATATGTAAGACTCTATTATTAACATTAGTACGGTTAAATATTTTTATTACTTTACAATGCTAATATAAAAGTTGTCGCAACGATATAAACTCAAAATATACGCTATGCGAAACCTAGAGCCTCAATATTCCGTTAAAACTTGGTCATCGCTATCTCTGTAGTTGCTTTCTTGTCCATTGTCATAAAAGTAACCATAAACCTTATCTGATTTAATTTCAATACCTCAGGTGGTGTCATCAATCACGGCGTCGCTGCGGTTCGATGGCGCCCTTAACGTCGACCTGACTGAGTTCCAGACAAACCTTGTCCCCTATCCGAGGATACACTTCCCCCTCGCTGCGTACGCGCCCGTCGTATCAGCTGACAAGGTAAACGGTTATTTTAAGTTTGCTCTCTTAGAACAACTAATAAGGTTAGTTGTTCTAAGAGAGCCTTGAGGGAATTTGCCATCAGATCAGTTTTAGGAGCGTTAGTTCCTTGATAATGGTAGAAAATACACTGAGGGACTGGGAAAGCAAACCACAGTACACCCGTTAAAACACAAGATAAAACAAACTTTGGATTCTTAGCGACATTTTAAGGATGGATTCTTTTGTTGTACAGTATAAATTCATTTACTTTTTGTACATATCTAGATCATACCATATAGATATTTGTATGTCCTGGCTGGGGACCAAAGTTTTCAGCCACCCGCCCAGCCAATTATGGGATCCAAACCCATAACCAGTCAATATTCTCTTCCAGGCATACCACGAGGGCATGTCTGTATCTGAGATCACGGCAGAATTGTTTGAGCCTCAGAATCAGATGGTGAAGTGCGACCCTCGTGACGGCAAGTACATGGCGTGCTGCCTGCTGTACCGCGGTGACGTGGTGCCTAAGGACGTGAATGCGGCGATCGCCGCCATGAAGGGCAGGGCTGGCATTCGGTTTGTGGACTGGTGCCCCACTGGATTCAAGGTTAGTCTCAGCTCTTTGGTTTTTTGCAGGGTTTTGGCAGTGCCGCAATCGCGGAGGTTTGATTATGACGATAGCGTCATCATCATAGGTATAGATTGGGTCCTTGTCATTCTATTTAATCATGGCAGTTATAATCAACTTCCTTCAGTTTACCTGGCCGATGCTGGAAGATCTCACAAAATCGCGATTTTCTTCTCAAAATCGCTAAGACGTTTCAGAGATAGCCAAGTACAAAGGGGCATGATATATACTAACTTATTGCCTAATACCGTATATATCGTCTGCATATAACAAGCGCTTATTTTGGCATTACATTGTGTTATTCAATGCTAATGGGATATATGAAATCCTATAGCTTATACTAATTTGGCGTATCCAGATTGTGAGGAAAACTTATATATTGTGTATCAGGTGGGCATCAACTACCAGCCGCCGTCGGTGGTGGCGGGCGGCGACCTCGCGCAGGTGAAGCGCGCCGCCTCGATGCTGAGCAACACGACCGCCATCGCCGAGGCGTGGGGCAAGCTCGACCACAAGTTCGACCTCATGTACTCCAAGAGAGCGTTTGTGCACTGGTAAGAGTTGATAGGTTTTTAAAGGGTCGGCAACGCACCCCTGGTGTTGCAGGTGTCCATAGGCAGCGGTAACCGCTTTCCATCAGGTGGGCCGCATGCCTGTTTGCCACCGTCAAAAAAAAATGATCATGACTCTACTTTGCTTTACGTGCTTGGGTACAGTTTTTTGCTAACCCTATTTTTTTATGACATGCCGGCAGACCAGTAGACTCTACTTTACTTAGGGTATTATGTTTAACCTTGCTAGTTAGATAACCCTTCTATTTTATGTAATGCTATATCAACTAGCTTTAACCTCCCATGAATTTTTGGTATCTTTTACTGAATAACCAATACTTTTATTATTTTTGTGATCCTATTCCTGAGCCTTGTTCTATTATGTATAGAGGTACATTAAATTCAAATATTGTAACTGAATTTGTAATGACTGCAATTGAACCAAATACGTTCTTTATCATCAGGTATGTGGGTGAAGGCATGGAAGAAGGCGAGTTCTCTGAAGCACGGGAGGATCTCGCTGCTTTGGAGAGGGATTACGACGAAGTCGCCATTGAGACCTCGGACATGCAGCCGGGGTGCGACGACGAGCTGTGACGTCATGGCGTCATCATGTCGTGACGTCATGTGACGTCGCGGTCCCGTCGCACTCGTGACGTCGCCCGCCATGACACGCTACTGCGATTATTTATGCTCAGGTTTTTTTTTATCGCTGGTCTTAATGTAATCAGTAATAGTTTATCTGCTATGTGTTTGGCAATCTGAAGTTTTGATCCTAACTAACCAAGTTCAAAACTTCAGATGAGGCAAGCTGATGGGGTTGAACAAATTTCCTGATCGTGAGTGTCATGTGCAAGTGGTGGGTGTGCATCGTCGCCGCCGAAGCGGACGCCCCAAAACCGCGGCCGCACGTTTTTATTAATATTAATTATAGCAGAACTGCGTAAAATTATTTTAAAGGTACGAAAATGTCCGCTGAGGTCAGATGGTGCTCGAGCTACTTCCGTGACCCCACAACCACCCAGCTGTGTTGTGACGTGACTGATATTCACTCTCTATTATTATACCTTCATCACTATTTTGCACCCTGGAATCGATACTTTTTGCTGCGATAAAAACTCTACTCGTGATATCGATGCTTTATGGGTTCCCGATTAATTAATCGATGTATTTCAGCCAATTAGAGCATCGGCCAACTCTTTAACGGAGATTTTACACAATACCAATAGTTGACAAGTATATAAGCTGTCATGATACTTGAGACATTAGAATTCCGCGTAGTTCTAGTGCAGTATCGATTCAAAACTCGAAGCAGAAAGTATCGACTGTTGGGGCACTTCTAGTTTCTTCGTCGAGTAGTCTTGCGAAGTCTTTTATATTTTTTTTTTACTTTGGATGTATTTTCTAAATTTAATTAGCAAATATTGGACGGAGAAATGTTTACACTTTTTAATATTATTTATATTGTCTTTTTACAAATTTTGACGTGTTTATGGCGAATAGCGTGAACAGTGCGCCGAGAGCGTTTATTGTAAGTGTAATTGTATTTGTGCAAGTTTCTGTGTTGTTAAAATGATTGAAAAAGTTTATTGTACCGTTTAAAGTCCTCGTTAATAAAATGTTCAGTTTATTTACAATTGATCTTTTGATTGGTAGTTAATAAACACGAGTCCACAGTAAACATATATTTCTGAAATACACATTTATCTATAAATATTCAATACATTTTGATTACATCTAAATAAAATAGGGTAGGTACTTTGTACATACTTAAATAATAAAATTTTACAAACTCTCAATTATAACCAAAACACGATTTCGATAAAGATATACAATGTCTCTTATTTTGGACACATTTCTTAACAAATGGCTACATAGGTAGGCTTAATAATAACATAAATACACTTGCTGCGTCTCTACAAACTATTTTAACTTCACATGATAAATCTTGTAAGCTTATTTTAAAGGTCTGTTCGGAAAAAGACAACTTTGTTTACAGATATAATAACTAAAATGGCTTTCTTTCAAAGCAAGTTAGGCAATATTTTAATAGATACGCAGATTATCTACATCAAAATTATATATGCATTAAATTTATCCGCTTTGTTATCGGTAGACAGATGTATTGATACACAATACACTACTGATCAGATCAAGTTAAATAAATTTTATTTATTGGTCACTTATGCGCCTTTTAACTTCAAATTGTTAACAAAGTTGTCACAGATCGAAACGGTTATATATCACTATACTGCTAGTCTACAGATAATATGAGACTATGAAGATTACTTATTTACCACCAATTCTTCACATAAGTTCGCATTCTCATTAAACTCAGTTAACGGCAGACTATACGCGACTGTGATTCAGCTGCGTTACATTACGCGCGGTTTGGACAACTGGAATCACTCTGCCGCTAACTTTAAGCCTAATGAAAACTGGCTCTAATTGTATATAATAATAAACATTTACAAGCTTATATATATACTTAAAAGGTAATAACTAAATACAACATTTTTATATGGTTTTGCATTCGCGGATAAAAAAATAACTAAAAAACATTTTGGTTATTGACATTTTGTTTTTAGGGCCATGGATAGTCATTTCCAGCATTGTCCAACCAGGGATTTGAACGAAAGCCTTCTTCAATTAAGCTTCTATCGTGAAATTCTTAGAAAGAAAAAAAATAACGTTAGATATAAATTAAAATGTACTTCGAGAATGCAAAACCAGTCTATAACGAACATACATGCCATAGAAGCAGATCTTTTTATCTTGTTCCCGACCTACATTTGCATAAAGCCACATTATTAAGAATATATGATATATGTTTTGATATTTTATACATTGATCTAAACAATTACGTCTTAGGCATCTTAATGCACGCTACTGCTAAAGCAATTTTCTATATTTTAATTCAATCTCAAGCTAAACTCATTGAATTGATGAAGATACTGGATCTGACGAAATTATAAATCCTATAGTATCAATAGAATTCTGTGAAATAGCCCACTTATCATGCAAATCAAATGTCCTAATATAATAACGAAGATAAAATAAATCTGCATCTGACCTCAAATACACTAAGCAAGGTGATGTACGCACACCGTCATCATGTCATCAGTCACACCGTCTCCTCCGCGAAGGAGTCGGTGAGGGTTACCTAGAGCTTCCTCGGGGGCGGGGACTCGGACACGCTCGGTGTGAGGGACAGCCGCCTGATGTTGGGCTTGTCGTACTCCTCCATGGACATGGCGCGCGACATGCGCCGCTCCACGCCGGGCGGGGGGAGGGAGGTCAGCAGACCCTGGCCCTGGCAGAAGAGGAGCAGCGATTGGGCTATCTTGGCGGGCTGGAACAAAAAAATTCCTATTCGGATCACAGTATTTCAATATGAAACTGAAAACGTTTTACATGAGCTGATGCCTTTTGAAAGATTCTGGTCGCTCAAGGACTAAATCATGACTAAGGGTGCCTCAAATTTTGGGGTTAGGTTTCTTTTCAAAATTAGACATTTCTTCTGAGCATATAAAAAAGATACATCACTAGAATTACATAGTTACACCATACATTTAATAATGCACCTGTATATTGTGAGAGGCAAAACTTCACAACGTCGCTTAAAGTACTCAGTGATTATTTACCGCTGGTTTACACTAAGAATAGATGCTAACATCAATGCACCTAGTACTATGACCTATATACCTAGAAATGATAAATAACGTGGAATTTGCAAGTAATCAAATAATCCTTGTCCACATCCTCGACATGGCTGGTTGATCGGCGTCCAGCGCCTAATCGATATGTCGAACATTAATAAATGTGTAATGCAATAGCATTATTAACATATCGTGCAGGCATGCGGAACATGTACGTAATTAACACTAGTTTTACTTAAGCACATGTTCAGTTCAAGTTTATATTAGGTTAGTTGAGAAAAAAGTAAAAATAAATTTAATGCTAGATTGGTAATTTTAAAGGAACCTATGATCAAACGGTAGATGTTCTAATAACCTAAAGAATTTGGTATGTTTTAAAATGTCAAACTTTATCACGTTGATATTTTAGTTTATGGTAAAGATAAATAAATATATCCTGGGATATAATGACGAAAGTTTTTTTTAGTTCTGAAATTTGATTGGCTTTCAGTTGGTAGATAACATACTTTCAACAGGTAGACATGTAGATAATTGAAGAATATCATAACTGAACAGACATAGATACTATTAATTTGTAAACATTAGGTCCTAATGATGCGTTGTAGTATGCCTGCATAGTAGGTACAAACAGGACTTAGAGGAAACACGTTTCTTATTCTTACAAGATGCAGTCCGAAGCAGATTGTGAAATTTTAAATACTAGTTGGGACCTCAATAAGTTAATGCACTCCACAGCCCGATTGCATTTTGCGGTGACTGAGAACCAGGCCAAGGATCAAAGCTATTTTCTATCATTTGTTTCCATACAATACAACTATTTATATCTACTACTAGATACTAATATAATAATACTCCGTAGCACAAAAATATAAGCAGACTTTCATTGTTTAATTAACTGAATATAAAACCATTTAAAAATCACTTTACTTACTACTCATACAACTAAACAGACACTTCACTGGATTATTATTATTTAGCTCCAAAGCTCGCATTATACTCTTGATCAGTTAATTTGACAAGTCTGATAGACTCCTCCCATACTTGTTTAGCTGATTTATCATCGTAAGCCGCTTCACTAGCTCTTGCAAGAGCACAGTTCATGAAATATTCTCCGCTACTTTTACCAGCTCTGTTACTAGTAGCTACATAGAGTGCAGTCTGAGCTCCCTCCCAGGGGTGTTTGAATAGAACTCCAAATATAAAGGTCACGAATTGCCCAAAAGATTTCCCGGTACTATTGAAGATCTTCGTGCCCACTGCTCCCGGATCAACCACGTTTATCACAACATGAGAACCTCTCAATCTCTTGGCCAGTTCACGAGCAAACAACACCAGGCACAGCTTGCTGTTACCATACAGCTGACACTTATACCAGTATCCAGTTGTGTTTAGTTTCTCAATATCGATTTTGCCAATTTTGTGCATTATTGATGACGTATTCACTATCCTAGTCGGTTCCGATGCCTGTCCCGTTTTTTTCAAAAGCGGTAGGAGTAAAACCGTCAGTAGAAACGTTCCAAAGTAATTCACTTGCATTATAAAGTTTAAACCATCTGAGGTAAGGAAATCTCCGGGTACGCCAACGCCAGCATTGTTGACTAGAATGTCCAGTCTGTCTTCGTTCTCTAGGATGTCTTGTGCAAACTTGCGAATAGAGTCCAGACTCGACAAGTCCAGTAATTTGAAGATGACATTTTCACTGCCAGAGCTTCTCATGATGAGTTTCCTTCCGTGCAAGCCTTCTTCTTCGAAAGGGCAAGCGATGATAACTTTGGCTCCTCGATGGGCGAAATCAGCAGCAATTTCCAGGCCCATTCCAGTAGTCCCACCGGTCACAATAACAGTCTTTCCATCGTAACGCTTTTTTGATTTGCACACAACGTTCGTATTCTTTTGGTACAGTCCGACAACCATTCCTCCGATGATGATTATTTCCACGATGAGTAAAATTATCGACATTTTGATTGCTTTTTTTATGGTGTAACGCGATACTAGTTTATTTGCAACATAGTTCCGGTGGCGGTTACGTGAGTGCGTCTTCGAGGCGGGTTGTAACTGAGTCAACGAACGCGTTAATACCTTTGCTTTTACTTTCATGCGGTGCAACAGCGGACGGAGGTCGGGATTGCGTTGCGTTGTGACTCGACTGCAACGTCACAGACAGGTACACAGTGAATGGAGATTGACGTGCGCTCGCGCCTAAGTGTGTCGTACTTGTAAAGCGGTTTTCTAGCATGTTACGTAGCTTTGGGATAACATCGAGTATTATAACTAACAATAAACTTCCTACTTTCGCTCAGTGTGTCATTTACCTCACAAAACAACAGATTTAATATTATGTACTGCAGTACTTGTCGATAATTTTACGATTTGTTGATCAATCAGGCACATAAATAGCGAACCACTCCTACGTTTTATTTTATTCGTTTTACAACTCTAACATCATTTTACAGAAGATACATTGTAGCGTTGTTGGAACATTGCTAAGAATAACATAATAAGTATTGTAATACTAAATTACAGACGAGGTATTATATCGTTTTAATTGTGCTTAATTAACGATGTTATTAGGAACTAGTGGCTCCCCGCGGTTTCACCCGCGTTCCCGGGATAAAAAGTAGCCTATGCATCGACGTATAGCGATAGACAAGAACGTTCATGTAAAACATTTGTTTAAAAACTGGTAAGAGTTAGAACTAAAGTTCGCTGCAGCGCTGTATAAAGCTGTGTCAACTAACCAAACTATTTTAAAAGATACAGCGCTAGATTGCTTAGAGTATAGTTTTCTCGCGACCAAAACGTCGTAAGCGCCGCAAATTTCATGGCGCTTACGCGTTTCGTTCAGTTAACTACACTAAGATGTCGTCCCTATAGAGTTCACACCGCAGATGTGACACATTTTTTTTACCTTCTAAACTTCATTAGAATAAAACTCGATTTCAAAATGTATTATATTAATATTAGGGGGGCCTAGTGCGGATTGGCGGACTTCACATGGCTTAAATGAGTACTCAGAGGTACGGGCCAGGGCTTGAATTAACATAAAACAATTATTCAAAATATCAAACTATCACTACTAATTAAAAACTCATTAACAATTAATCAAATTAAAACCTTTCTAAAAAAACATATCAAGTCTGTGTTCAGTTACATATTTTTACCTACAACCAGTTTTAAGGGAACATCTGCACGTTTTAGTATATGATTGTAGAATGGCGTGGTATTTAAATAGATAAATTGTTTTTCTACTCTGGAATTACGGAATTATCACCTATTAATTCACTTAAACAGGTAGTAATTTTACTTAGTTGACTACTGACTAGTTATTTTCGTCCAGGGTCTACTTTGATTCGGATTATCGTTGTTATTAACGCTGCTCCGTGCGCACCCGCACTGAATGAATGTCGAAGCCACACTAAAGTCGGGTGTGGGGACTGCAGTTCAGTTGAGTTGATAAAAGCGAGTGTTCGGAACGCCCTATCTAGTACGTAGTACATACATATATATCGATGAGCCTATGTGTTATTCCAGAACATATTCTAGCTCTGTGCCAAATTTCAAGCAGATCCCTTCAGCCGTTGGAGCGTGAAAGAGTAACAAACATCCATACATACAAACTTTCGCATTTATAATATTAGTAGGATGACTATCCTTGACCCTTGAACTACATTTTTCCAAACCATTTTTAATTTTGACTGAAGAAACTTAGAGCATAAACTTTTTGTTACAAACGTTTATATAGAGAAGAGATGATCACAATACTCACAGCTTCAGACAACACATCACCAGCTCTCTCCACCTTGAGTATGGTGACCTTGTGCCGGTCCAGCTCCTTGTACATCTTCTCCACCACGCTGGAGTACGGGCTCAGCATGCCGGTGATGAGCAGGATATCGGGCTGGCAGCCTTTCAGTATAAGATCTTTACGGCTGTAAAGAACATGACGAATGTGTTATTTTTGTAAAATTATTAATTTTTTGGCCAAAAAGGTACTATATTGAAAGTCTCTAATAGGTAATTTAATTTCACACAGTAAAAGTAGTCTATGTCCTTTCTCATGCTCTATATCTAACAAATTACATCAAAATCGGTTCTTTGGTATTGTCGTGAAAGCGTAATAGACTGAGTTACTTTCGCATTTATATTATACAAGTGGCTCCCCGCGGTTTCACCCGCATTCCCGAAGGACCTTTCACTTTCCCCGTATAAAAAATTGCCTTTTTCCCCTTTTTCATGCATTAGTTTATATATGTACCAAATTCCATCAAAATCGGTTTTGTTGTGAAACCGTCACAGACAGTTACTTTCCCATTCATATTATTATTAGAGATTTTCATTATAATGTGGATAGCTAACTTACTTGATGAAAGCCCTGACGTATTGCTTGATGTTGTGCGTGTTGAGGTTCCCGCGCAGCCGCGAGCGGTATTCGGCGAGCATGCGGTCGCGCTCGCCCGCCTCGCACGAGTCACTCGATATTTGCTGCCGAATTTAGCGAATGATTTATGAATAAATACCACATTTGAAATTAAGAATTATTGATTTTTTTTCTTAATTCACGTTTTATGTAGGTATTATTTTTTAATGGACTAGAAGGTGTTAGCCTCACATGGCTTATACACCCTTACGCGGACTGATTGTAAGAAGGAAGGTTCTGGTACAGATTTAGAAGTAAAATGTAGCTTTAAGAAAAAAATATAATAATACAAATTTTATTATTTAAATACAACTATTCATACATTGTTAAATCTGAGCGCTAATAGACAAAATAGGTATGACATAAAACATGAATTAAGTTTATTTTCTTATCATTATTTAATGGAAAAAGAAGCAAATATAAGAAGTGGATTATTTACAAGTAAATTGACACAACAAAGTATTATTTTGTCATAAACATTCAAATGCAATTTTAAGTTACAAGAGGAAATATACTTTAGGTACCTATAGTTTGGGAGGGTATAAATAGCACTAAAAGCGTTTTACTAAAATCATGTTAGTAGGTTAGTAAATAATACTTACTATATGCGTCTAAAAGCCAACATTTAATGAAATAGGAAAATTAAAATCACTCACAAAAAACAGAAATTAGTAGAAAAATTTGGATCTGAACTTAACTTTTTTCTCGTAAATTGTTTTTATTTTAAATCAACAAATGGTGACACGAAGGTCACTAAAAACATAATTCTAAGCAAAGTTTTTAAATTACATTAATGAATAGTTAAGACGTAATTAGTCTAATTCAATCTTAATAGATTATTTCCATATTTAGTTAAAATAATCTTTACATAGACCGATCTCTTTAAATGGACCAAAAAAAAAAAACTAGCAGTCACCTGAAAATGTACTCCGCTATCACCGCAGCATCAATTAGTAAAGTTAGTTACAAAAAACAAACATAGAATACCTGGTAGCGATAGTCAAAGGTCTCAAGCTCACTCACATGACCGAACTTATGGTAGATGAGGAAGTCTTCTTCAGACTGGGATATATCCGTGCCCCTCCATCTAGAGAACCTGCTGCGGAAGGCATCGGCTACTGAGGACGTTGACCCGGTACAGTTGACCAGGATCAAGCCTAGAAGTCTCCGAGGGTGGGCGAGGCCACATCTAGCGAGGACGTTGGCCCCAGCACCCTCCCCAAGCCCCACAGCGTAACGAACGTGAAGGAAATCTAAAACGGTGATGAGATCCTCGCCCAGGGTCTGCAGCGACGGGAACTGGTAGCTGAAAATGCATTAAGCAAGTTAAAATAGAATTCGGTAAGTCATTTGGAAAGAGTGTATGCCAAGGAAATTTTCCTTTTTTCTCACAAAGCTTGAATCAATTCAAGTATTTTTCCAATATTACACTTTATACAACTTAGAACATCGCGTTTTTCTGAGATATTATAATTATTATATCATCAAATAGCTTCACGTTTAAAATAAGACTTTATCAGACAGTAAGAAGGTAGCTTTTCCTGTGATAGAGACAACACATCACAACATATTATAAAACAAAATTCCACACCGCGATAAACTCAAAAACTTGTAACGGAGCTCATGCGGTTTTCACCAATAAACCATCCATCCATGAGGAAGGTGTAAGTATATAATTTGTTCATGTTTTATCCAAAAAGGTTGATATAATGACGTTGTTTTGTTGCACCTGTGAAAAGCCGAGTCGCTGGTCAGTATAAAACTTACGAGTCAGGAAGATCCGGTGAGTTCTCCTCATGTCCGGGCACGTCCACGTGTATGAAGCACGACCGCTCCTTGATCTCACTCATGGCTGGACTGTTCACGTAGTCGACCAGCGAAGAGTCTGTAATTCAATCTGTATGAGAACTGAATTTCCAACGCAAATAAAGTTTGTTTCTAGTGCCAGTAAAATTAAGCTGATGATATGATGTTATGATTTCTCGGATTTGGACTAAATTAAGCCATTGTGCACGGGCTTCATTTAGTCCAAATCTGAGTAAAACGAAAGATATAATTAAAATAGTTCATGTAAATGAGAGTTAAATTCAATGAAATCTGTAATTATTTGTATTTAAATAACATAGGTACACCATACAAAATGTGTTAATTCAGTACAGTGTAGAAAAGATAGTCAATAAAAAAGTCATAGGTAATTAGAATTTTAAATATGTGTTTTAAACCAATGACAGTTCGGTTTTTAGGGAACAAATATTTAAGACAAGATATTATTATACAGCAAACGTAAAACCCGAAGGCTATCAAAAAAACAACAAAGATTCAATAGAATATCGAAATATAGCTAACACTCATATAACTGGGTGTAAAATCCATTATCTGGGGCCATGCTATGTCATGTGGCAACAAGTGGATAGTTTTACGAACGAGAAAGCCTCTTATCGGCCTCTTAGGGGCCTCTCAGAGGGAAGTTTACGATGTTATAAAATTGTACTTACGGTTGGTACCAAGGTCGTGGACCGTGACGAAGACACATCGCTTGTCCTGCTGACTGAGGTCGCCCTGGAATTGTAAGAATATACATTTATGTGATATTCAGAGGTCATAAACTGAAATTTATGGAGGTAGATACATCAGATCTCTTTATATTAAATCCTAACAAGGTAACTAATCCATATTATAAATTCGAAAGTAACTCTGTCTGTCTGTCTGTTACGCTTTCACGCTAAAACTACAGAACCGATTTAAATGAAATTTTCTACACAGACAATCCAAAGTCTGAGAAAGGACATAGGCTACTTTTTATCCTGGAAAATTGAAGATCCCCGGGAACGCGGGCGAAGCCGCGGGGAGCCACTATAAGTATTATAAATGTGAATGGAAATTTGTTTGTTTGCTATACTTTCACACCCAAAATCCAAAATCATTTACCAATTACTATATGTGTACCTACACGGTATAAAGATACGGTTCAAGATTTAAAGACAAAGGAAAAAGATACGATGGAAACTCGATGGAAAAACTAAAGCTGAGAATAAAGTTGCATCTCAACTGACAATATGCGAAGTGTGAATAGTAACAGAGACATTCAGGAAATGATTTATCTGCTAGACGCGTGTTGAGAGACCTAGATCGTAGTTCTGCCCTATATTTTTGACAGCCCGGTTGGCTTTATGGTTAGTGACTCTCTCAAGCGGGTCGTGGTCGAATCCCACCCAGGACAAACATTTGTATGCATGAATATGTCTGTTTGTCCTGTGTCTGGATTTAAATATCTATATAAGTATGTATTTAAAAGTAGTATACGTAGTATATCAGCTATCTGGTTACCATATCACAAGCACTGCTTAGTTTGGAATCAGATTGGCCGTGTGTGAAAAATGTCCCAGGATATTTATTTATTTCTTTATTATTTTATGTTCGATAGTGGCTCCCGCGGTATCACTACAAAAGTAACTATCGGTCTGTCTGTCTCTCTTTCACGCAAAAACTACTGAACCAATTTAAATGAAATTCGGTACAGATAGTCTAGAGCCTGAAAAGGACATGGGCTACTTTCATCCCGGGAAAATGGAAGATTTGCGGACAAACCGCGGGGAGGTGGAGTCTAGCAAAAAGCGCAAGAGTAGTGTAAATTACCCATATAAAACCTGGGACATAGATTTATGAATGAATATTTTATATGAACATTACATCTCTGTTTTTATTTTATTTTATTTGTGTTGTGTGTTTTGTACACGTCTGCTGTACCTATTTTGTATTTTGTGTGTTGTCCGGAATAAATGTATTGTATGTCTTTCTTTCTTAAGTCTTAGAAGTAATAGAGGTATATCGGTTACCCTTGTGCGAGTACGTACCTACTCTTCCTTGTTTTAGGATCAGATTGCGCAGAAATAAAAGTCCCTTTTATTTTTTCCTCCCCTTTGCCAACCCTGCTTTGTTTATCAAGTAACATAAACACAATTTCCATCGGCGTTTTCCTATTTCCAACCGCGCTTTTCTCGGCTTATCTTATTACATCTTTCTCTTTCACACGGATGTGTTGGAAGAGGATGGGGAGATAAAAGTTTTTCCGCTCGTTAGTGTGAAGGAAAAGTGAACTATCTTATGTTGTAACTAAAACTTGGCTTGGTAACGGATACGTGTAACTAATTGGTTTAACTACTTTTAATTTTACGACTTTACTTATGTAACACGAATATTATAATTTACAATATTTTTACACCTAAAACATATACCTACGATGATGGGAAAAAGTTACATAACCTACAGATTCGTTTCACCATTTTTTTTCCATATAATTTTAAAAGAACTTTTTTTTGTTGCCTGTCAGTAAAATATTAAGATGTATCTAAAAAGATGGAAATTGAAAATTCAAATGAATCGGAGCGTATCGCTGACACTTATTGAAAAAAAAGTAATGTTTTTGACTTTAGCTGAACTATGGATTTTTCTCTATCTTATCACTATGTAGGTATTGGTACACATTTTAATATTAAATTTACTTACCTGTGCATGCCGCGGAACAATCCCCTGATGAGCAGCATGAAATTATATAATAATTTAGTATGGAATATTATGGAATAAAATGAAGTAACTGCCTACATGATCGTTTTATGGGTTTCCAATTTCGTGGGAAAAAAGTGCCTTGTTGATTTGCTTCCAATTAACACACTGGTGAGACTCATTGCTATTTATAATTATCAGGCGCTTTTTAATTATTTTTCCTTCGTTTAAAAATCCTCATTCTCTCAAAATTTGAACCATTTGAACTACAATCTTAACAGACAATTTATGTTGTTATATAATACGATTTATGCAACAATTGTACAATGTGCAGACACACATAACTCATTCAGTATTGAATACATGGTCAATATCAGAATTGAAATAGATTGTATGACGCTTATTGAAGTGGTAATATTATTTATTGCGCTCAGATCCGAAGTACATGTAATATTCGCACGAATTTGTATAACAGATTCCTGATAACTCAATTCATCTACACTATATAATATTATAAAGAGGAAAGATTTGTATTTTTGTATGTAACGAATAAACTCAAAAAGTACTGGACCGATTTTAATAATTCTTTTTTCATTAGAAAGCTACATTATCACTGAGTAACATAGGCTATATTTTATCCCTGTATTCCCACGAACGGGAATTACGCAGGTAAAACCGCGCGGAGGCAGCTAGTTATTTATATACCAACCTCGAATTTACTATACTTGATCAAATGTTCAAACTCCTTCATCTATTAAAGACTATTAAAGAAATTACGATTAGACAGGCAATAAAAGATAAAAAAACTCTCTAGTAAATGTTTCATAACAATGTTTAGCGCGAATGATAACTTCCGCTGGTCCCCAGATTGAAATCATCGCATAATTTCCAAGCCACTTTCCGCAAAGATGAAAATAGAAAAAGGGCCAGCCCATTACGCGAACGCTAAACGAATATTGGACTGGCCCACTTACCTAAACAACCATGGACGTTCTAATCTACGGCGACCGGGGACATAATCCGCCGAGACATTTCCAACATGGCGTTAATACTGTCATTTTACCCGCCAAAAGTGGTGTCAACTGAAATGTCATGTGATTTTATTCGTTTACGGCGGCCGCGGCTGTTGGGTTTGACATTTCAGCCAGTGTTAATCATTTAATTGTATTATAAAAAAATTACAACCGTTTTCTGCAAAGAGGTTTGCATACACAGGAATATTAAAGCCGAAAAAAATAAATAGATAAAAAAAAGGTTGAAACTCAAACGATAGAACCCTAAAATTATCGTCACTTCGCTTCATAAAAGAATATACTGGCTTGAAACAAACAAGTTTGTAACGAAACTTATTAAAATACAAAAAAATAATATACTGGCTTGAAACAAACAAGTGGGTATCGAAACCTTTTTAAATATTCCAAAACTGAAAAAATAAATATTGACATAAAAGACTTAGTAGAAAAAATCTATATGTAATGCCTGTTTTCGTAGCACAATAAAACTGTAATGGGCAGGTCGTAGGCCGTAGGCCTCTTCGTAGCCCAATTATCGTAGATACCCCGTAGACTAGACGTCCAGTAGCATTTAAAGTATTTTATTGAATATTTATTATCATAAAATCCATTTTTGAGTAATTTACTACATTACTTAAGTATTTTTAAGATAGTAACTTTTATGTATTTCACCATCTTTTCTTCTCTCATTGTTTAGTTTTATTTTAATTTCTTAATGTTTATTAACGACATTTTAATGTCTTCATAACATTGTGGGGAAATTTGATGGGTACAACACGGTCATATTATGCAAGTATGAGTTAGGTGGCTATAAATAATCAATTTTATTTATATAACATACAAATACAATAGGTAATAATATAATGTGAATTATAATTAGTAATTTTACATGAAATTATAACTATGTTTACAGTTTTTCTATCTCCATCCTAAGGTTAGTTGGAAGGCACGTTAAGTGATGAAGATGTCCATTGTATAACTCTTGTCTGATATGTTTCTTGTTCTAATAATATTTTATGAATTGTATGTATGTTTGTAAAGTAAAAAGCAAATAATATTCATTGCATTTCTGAAGCAGTGAATATAATATCGTAATTTTATGGGAAATTAATGTGTAATATAAGTTTTTCTATTTTCCAAGACACAATCTTGAGTCAGTAGGGCCAAAAACTTGAAAAGCAATAGATCCAAATTTGTTTTAAAAAGAGTGATTTGAATTTATTGTCGGCTGTTCTCAGCAAATCAACCTTTCGAACCGAGCGTTAGAGTCTGACTATTCAAAGTCCTTGTTAAGGCCTTTAAGAATTAATATATATTTTATTCTCTATATTATTATAATGATGTAACTCACCTGTACGTGGACATGGATGTCTCCACTCCGGTCTGTGCTGACCACATATTTCTGCAACAATAGACACAGGTGTCAGTATTATAGAAATTTACACTTTAATCTTAATGGGGTTAAGTACATTTGTCTCTACGTTACTTCGTTATAACCTATACCTAGAATTGTGCACAAATTTATCTAGATTTATACTTATTTTATAATTAGGTATGTATATTCAATTAAATTGTTTGATCGAGAATTAAGTGTTATATAGCTCATTTACTGAGGAAGGCTATAAAAAATCTTGCTACGACCGATTGCAGCATAGCATCAAGGAAAAATGTTGCAAAAACAGTGAAAAATTCTAATGTGCCATAAATGAAGTTGGGCGAATTTAGTGTACCTATAATATTTTTAGAAGGAAGGAAAACGAGGAAAAGCTAATCATTTTCCAAAAGTTAACTTCTCTGCCTTATTCATCTTCGGTACTTATCAGCTAAACCTTGAACTTGAATTCCATTAACATTTATAAATAAATGCCCTTAGAGGTCTTAACTAAATCATACCCTTTAGCTGACGCCGATTCATTAAAATTATCACCTCATCTGTGTTTCCTGGACCCTATCGAACCTTTACCCTTTCGGTATCTGAAAGGTAAGGGCCTTGTTATCTTGGCCCTTTGAGAATATGTAACTAAAACCATTTTGTAGAGTAGAGTATCTATATATAGACTAGCGACCCCTCCCACCTTCTCACGGGTGCAATGCTTACACATCACATTAGAAACCTCCAAAATTGACAGTGTTTCTCTAACATATTATGCATGTATTGTATATAAAAACCTTCCACTTGAATGACTCTATCTATTAAAAAAACCGCATCAAAAGCCGTTGCTTAGTTTTAAAGATTTAAGAAGACATTGAGACAGACAGCGCAGATTTTATAATATGAAGACTATGTAGTGATAATACAGTGTCTCTGAATTGACCTTGAGACGCCTTGAGTACATGCAAATTGACGTTGATAGCAAGTTTTGATACTAAAATGTCAATAACTTCATCCCAATATTTATATATTAGTAAATATTAAAATAGTAAAGTTTGGATGGATGAATTTAATAGTAACTCGTAATAGCTCAACGAATTTGAATATTTTTTCATTTATTTATTGTGACTTAGATCAAAAGTAACCTACAACAAATGGCGCCTATCAAAAATCAGTAAATTTAAGGCAGTATGCAGTTCATCAGTTCAACTTGTTCCATATAAAGGTAAATTAAAATTGAAGAAAGTACTTAATCGTTTAGGTGACCATAATCTTTATACGTTCGTATTAAAAATGGCGTAGCTACAGTACAGCAGGCAAACAAATCTCATTAGCACTCGATTGACGCATGAAACTCGATTAGGCTTCCGTCTAATCACGGTTTTGTGTAATGTCTGCTGCCAATCTATACTAATATAAGCTGAAGAGTTTGTTGTACGAGCTAATCTCAGGAACTACTGGTCTGATCTTTCAGTGTTAGATAGCCCATCAAAGAAGGCTACTGGTTTATCATCGCGCTACGATGAATAGGAGCGGAGCATCAATAAAAAAATGTTGCTAAAACATGCAAGTGATAGGCTGTTTTTTATGAATCCAGCTTTTCTCTTTGTTTATAAATACTAAAGAAAACACAATTCAGTTTAATTCAAACACAATAGTTCTGGTCTACATTAATTTTGATGTTTGCAAGTGTATTAAAAGCATTATATATAAGTTATAGCAATAGCTACGATTTATCTTTCATAATAAACTACAAAAAAAAAACAAACCTTTGACGACTCTATTGAATACTGACTTCCAAAAATTCATAGCCATTCATTCAGTTTAGGCCCAAAAAGGGTATATTATATATATATGAAAGACAAAACTGCTGAAGTTACTACCAGTTTGGGAAACTTTGAATGTACCCTCAAACTTAAATGCAACAGTATTTTTTTCTTTTTTTCTAACAAAAACAGCTTTTCAAAAGGCCGGCAACGCACTTGTGGCTCCTCTGGTGTTGCGGGTGTCCATGGGCAGCGGTAATCGCTCACCATCGATACGTTTGTCGTCCAACACATAAAAAAAAAACAAACTGGGTAAAGGTAATAAAACCACTGTAGTATTTATAGTCAAGGAGTGAGACGTTATTTTTCCATGCACCAAGTGAACTGGGCTAGGCCGACAGTTACGAACGTATGCAGTTATTTATTGCACTTTGACCAACGACGTTTTATATATAGCCATGGTATACGTACACTCATGTTTTGCACTGGAAAATTGTGTGCATACACGGTGCATCGATTTCCGATTAGATGAAAATTAAGTGGGTTTGTTTTCATGTCAACGAATTATTGTAACAAATTGTACTGAATTAACGTAAATTAAAAGAAATCGAAAAGTATTAACCATATATAAAATGGTGCGTCTTTCAGACTTCCGTCACTTCATTTGGCGTTTTTTCATCTGCCTTTATGTAAAATGCCCTTCTGAGGACGTAAAGATTCCCTTTTAAATTTCAACAATATAGCCGAAAATCCCGAAAAGTAAATTAACTAACCGGATTAAACTGGATACATCCCGTTATAGATAGACCGCTACAACAATAGTCCACCTAAATACCTAACAACTGACCTCAGAGCCGTAAAACCGGTTGTACCGAGTCAATTCCATCATTAACTCAGCACTCGGCCGTAAACAAACATCATTAGAAACACAATAATGTTTACAAGCGTCCAGTACGGGAATAGACCTGTCGAACGCTATGCACACCCACTAGTGCAAAGATGCAAGCGAGCATGGAAAAAAAAATACCAGTCAAATTGAGAACCTCCTCCTTTTGTTTGAAGTCGTTTAAAAATAATTTCGATTGTACATCTATAATAGCGCACTCGATGTACAGTAGCAATTAACAAAATATTTCAAAACCAGAGGGTTCACCTGCGTTCTTGGGAAAATTTATGTGCTATTCCAGAATATATATTCTAACTCTGTGCCAAATGTCACCCTGCTCCCTTCAGCAAGTGCGTAAAAGAGTAACGAAGATCCATACATTCTGACAAATTTTTGCATAAAGTTAGGAGAATTTTGTCAAAAACGGGTTGATGTTTAATGCTATTTGTTATGTTTTTTTTTAATATATATGATGTAATATTTAAATTTCGCGCCTTCTGCTCAACTGACATAATCTGTAACACTATGATTGAATTATGATTTATGCTCTCTCTACTCTGTGAATATCACTAGCCGGCACGTAGTTATTAATTTAATTAAAGTATTTGCTATTATAACAAATAAAACAAGTTGTTTTCATTAAATCTTAACAGGTTATGGGCCCAGAGTGTCCGATTAGATAAAATCAGTGAACAAAAGTAATTAAACTCAGTGATATATCAATAGTTGCAAACATATAACCTCAACCGCAACGTGCTCAGTTATTTTAAGAAGAAAATTGCAAGTTGTCTTCAATACACAACCAAAATGTCATCGTCAAATAATACACTAGCATTAATTGAAAAATTGACTGGCCGTGATAATTATGCGACTTGGCGATTTGCAGTCAAGACGTACTTGGAGCACGAAGACCTTTGGGACTGTGTTGAACCTACTAATCCAAGCACGAATATTGACAAAAGAAGAGACACCAAGGCCAGATCAAAAATTATTTTGCTTGTGGATCCCGTGAATTATATACATATTCAAGAATCTAGCACTGCGAAAGAGGTTTGGGATAACTTATCCCGCGCCTTTGATGACTCAGGACTTACACGCCGGGTTGGTCTACTCCGAGACCTTTGCAATACTACACTAGCAGGATGTTCAAATGTAGAGGAATATGTCAGTAAAATTATGACTACAGCTCATAAACTAAGAAACATAGGCTTTCATGTAGATGACGAATGGCTTGGTACACTCCTGTTGTCTGGCCTTCCAGAGAGCTACAAGCCAATGATTATAGCAATTGAAAGTTCAGGCATGAAGATTAGCTCCGACTCAGTAAAATCTAAAATTCTACAAGATGTCAAACATACTGAAAGTGATTCAAATGCATTCGCTTCAAGTCAGAAGTTTCAAAATAAAAACAAACATTTTTCAAAAGGCCCCCGCTGTTATACATGCAACAAATATGGTCATAAAAGTCCCGACTGTAAATCAAAACCTAATAAGTATCAGAAGAATAAGGAAAGTAAACAGAACCAATCATCATCCTATGCAGCTGTATTTATTGCTTCTTCTGAATACTCTGATGACTGGTATGTTGATTCTGGTGCATCGGTACACATGACCAAACACAAGAATTTGTTTATTGAAGAAACAAATGCACAAATAAAAACTATAAAAGTTGCTAATAACAAATCATTACCTGTTCAAAGCTCTGGAAAAATAAGCTTATGTGTTCAAAATGAAAGAGGTCAGCAAAATGAAATATTGTTTACAAATGTGTTATATGTGCCTGAACTAGCTACAAACTTGCTGTCAGTAAGTCAAATAATTAAGAATGGTGGCCAAGTGAAATTTAATAAGAATGGTTGTGTTATAGTCAACAAAAACAATGTCATTGTAGCAACAGCCAGCTTGATAAATAATATGTACCGCTTGAACATGGCCGCAGTCCATGCTTGCATATCAGATGTTATTGAGCAAGATACTTACCTCTGGCACCAACGGATGGGTCATCTAAATTTTCAAAGCTTGAATAAATTGACTGAGAACACTGCTGATTTAAAACTTAGTGTTCATACTAGCAATGTAAAGTGTATAACGTGTCAGGAAGGAAAACAAACACGTCAGCCATTTAAAAGTCAAGGATCTCAGAGTAAAGACTTGCTTGAATTAATACACTCAGACATCTGCGGACCAATGGAAACTCAGTCATTTGGCAAAGCAAGATACTTTGTTACATTTCTTGATGACTACTCAAAGAAGATATTTGTATATGTAATTCATAACAAATCAGAAGTCCTTGAAAAATTTACAGAATTTAAAAGGTTAGTTGAGAATCAGTTAAACCGAAGTATTAAAATTCTCAGATCTGATAATGGACTTGAATATGTGAACAGAAATTTTTCAAACTTTCTTAAAGATGCTGGAATAATACATCAAACAACCACACCTTACACACCCGAACAAAATGGTAAAGCTGAACGCATGAACAGAACTTTAATAGAAAGAGCAAAATGTATGATGTTGAATGCCAACCTTCCTAAAGTCTATTGGGCTGAAGCAATTCACACAGCTGCTTACATTATAAACCGCTCTCCGACTAAGTCTCTGTGCCACAAAACACCAGAAGAGATTTGGACTGGACAAAAACCCAATGTCAGTCATATGAGAACATTTGGATGTGAGGCAATGGTACACTTACCAAAAGAGAAAAGAAAGAAATTAGATTCTAAATCACAGAAAATGATTTTCATTGGTTATTGTGAAAATACAAAAGGGTACCTATAGATTTTTATTACCAAACTCAAGAAAAGCAATAAAAAGTAGAGATGCAATATTTCTAGAGTCAACTGTTAAGAGAAATTTCGTGCCCATTGAGTTAACTTCAAATGACTGCAGTATACAGAAAAAGGATTGTGAAGAAATTTCAAGTGATGACTCATTTGATACTGTAACAGAAAGCAAATCACAGTCAGACAGTGAGTACATTCCCGATGAAAGCATAGAATCTTCACCAGAAAGAAATGTTACAGTCAGAACACGAAGACAATATTTAAATACTCAGAAAGAAGAAGAAAGCTCTTATCTGTGTTTTGATGAACAATTATTTAATTATGAAGTTCCTGATAACTATGAAAATGCAATGCAGTCTACTGATGCTTCAAAATGGATAAAATCAATAAAAGAAGAACTTGATGCTCATCAACAAAATAAAACCTGGACATTAATTAATAAAACTCCTGATATGCGAGTAATTGGATGTAAATGGGTATTCCGGATTAAAGAAGAACCTTCTGGACTACGTTACAAGTCTCGCCTTTGTGCGAAAGGATACTCACAGACTAAAGGTATATTGACTATCAAGAAACATTTTCACCTACTGTCAGGTATGATTCAATTCGTCTATTACTCACAGAAGCTGCCCAGCATAACCTTCAAATAATACAATTAGATATCAAAACAGCTTTTCTGTATGGTGAACTTGAAGAGGACATATATATGACTGTACCTGAAGGCTTAACCTGCAAAACTAATAAGGTATGTAAGCTCAATAAATCATTGTATGGCTTAAAACAGTCACCCAGGTGCTGGAATTCTAAATTTGATTCAGTATTAAAGAAATTTGGGCTAGTAAATAGTAAAGCTGATCAGTGTGTGTATGTGGGCACCATTAATGGAGCAAAATGTTATCTATGTTTATATGTAGATGATGGGCTCTTACTATCTAAAGAAAAGTCTACCATAAAGGAGTTAATTAATGACTTACAGTCAATATTTGATGTTAAAACTTTTCCACTCAGAAATTTTGTTGGTATGGAAATAATGAAATCTGACAATTATATTTTCATACATCAATCAAGTTATATTGAAAAACTGTTAAATAAATTTAATTTGAATAATTCTAAACCAAACAGCATTCCAGTCGATCCACATACAATATTACAAAAAGGAGAAGGTGAAACAGAAAAGAATATTCCTTATCGGGAAGCAGTTGGATCATTGATGCACCTTGCCACAGTAAGCCGACCTGATATTTCGTTTGCTGTAAGCCTGGTGAGTCGATTTCTAAATTCTTACAATGAATCACATTGGAACGCTGTGAAGAAAATTTTCAAGTATCTAAATGAAACTAAAGACTATGGTCTGTACTATACACCATCGTCTGAGTCCAATGTAGTAATGGGGTATAGTGATGCTGACTATGCTAATGACCCTAATACAAGACGTTCAGTAACTGGATATGTCTTTATTAAAAATGGAGGAGCAGTAACATGGGCTTGTCAGCGACAACAGACAGTGGCTCTGTCAACTACTGAAGCCGAATTCATGGCCGCCTGTGCTGCCACCAAAGAGGTCATATGGATAAAACATTTATTATGTGATATTGGAGAATTCAACCAGAAGTCTGTGTGTTTAAATTTAGACAATCAAAGTGCCATCAGTGTAATCAAAAACACAAATTTTCACAAACGATGCAAGCATATAGACATTAAATTCCACTTTATTAAAGAAAAATACTATGATAAAATTATTGAACTGAACTATGTATCCAGTAATGAACAATATGCTGATATTTTTACTAAACCACTTTGTAAGGTTAAGTTTTGTTATTTAAGAGATAAAATAGGAATTAAATCCAGAGATGTAATTACTAGCCGTTAGTTAGTTATCATTTCAGTAATATTGTTTTCTTAATGTTTAAAAATTAAAGATGTTCATTGAAGGCATAAATTTAGGAGGAGTGATGTAATATTTAAATTTCGCGCCTTCTGCTCAACTGACATAATCTGTAACACTATGATTGAATTATGATTTATGCTCTCTCTACTCTGTGAATATCACTAGCCGGCACGTAGTTATTAATTTAATTAAAGTATTTGCTATTATAACAAATAAAACAAGTTGTTTTCATTAAATCTTAACAATATATCTACAGGCAATTTATAATCTGAGATTTATTAAGTTTAGTCTAATCGTTTTTCGTAAGAATGATAGATTTTATTTCCTGTAATAAACATTAATACTACATATCTCAGTAAATAAACATTCTGATTTCTGATTGCAAACTAAGCGGAGCTACTTAGGAAGCCATATAATAATTCATATATGTACTATATACGTAGTATTTAGTATCAATACTTAATACCTAGCTAAAGTACCGTTTGAAACACTGAATTGTATGCCTTAAATCAATTAACTTGAATCTAATTTCCTTTGCAGATGGAAAGCGGTAATTAGAACCCAATGCATCGATATATACCTTTAGTCTGACAAAGGATTTATTATAATGAGAAGGTCCACCGTCGCTTGGGAAATCAGTCAAGTGTCCACATATATTAGGGACTCGAACTTACACACGAATGGGTAAAGGATAATCACATGGGAGTTACCTCCTGGTTTAATTCTAATACATGCTTCGTGAACCCTGACATGTAGTGTAGCAGCGGTCTCACGTGACAGCATAGTTTATGAAAGGGACAGAGAGAGTGGGCGCTGAAACGTTCTCGAGTTATTGTCATTTTACTTTACTGAATTGAACCATGGAACTGACTCTACACGTCGACAAGATGTCATGAACAGAGATTCAGCATATATATGACATGTGTGGATTAGATTTCTCACCGACAAGTCAAACACAGAAATTAAAGTACGAACCCTAAGCCCTCATTCGCAGGAGAGTTTTTTTAACGTACGGTAAAAAAGCGTTCATACACAAAAAATGCTTTCCCAAGTACCATAATTATGCTCTATTTCCAACGCCCAAAGTTGAAAATGCAATACCCCACGATAAAAAAGCGTCGCGTTTTAAAAACGCTGTCGTGTGAACATATATCTAGATGGGAATGCAATTGTTGTATTTGAACGTTTTTTTAACGTCCGGTAAAAAAAGCGAATTAAATACACGAAACCTTTAAATGATAGAAAAAAATATTTTTGTATGAGGGTAAATCCACGACGCAAGCTCTCTGAATAAAAATGATGACTATTGCTTAATGTATAATGTATGAATATTCCCTGGCAACATTTTTTTTATAAGCTTTTATTTCAGTGTAGATTTATACTCGAGCTTTCACGATTTACATTGATATCCGAGCTTTCGAATTCAAAAGCCCTTGATCGTTGAACGCTATATCGCTTTGTGATGATTGAAATTGAAATACTTGGCATTTTAAACTGTGCACAGACGGATATAATATGCACTAGCGATCCGCCGCGGCTTCGCATGGTTAGCAGAGCATTTTTTTCATATTCAAAAATCTTTTTCATTTCAAAAACATCAAACAATACTAATCTATAGCCCTAGCCTTGTGTGGGGACAGTTGATTAAATATCCTTAAGATTTTCGGATCTGCATTCATAGATCTAAAGTGTTTATGTTGTTTTCTGGTTTAGTAATAAAGTATGTATTTCAATAGTAATAAAATGTTTTTATTTCATATATAAATTCTGCTAATGTCCGAGATTTATCATTACGAGATATTCCTGTTCCTTCAAATTAATGAGTGTAAAATTTATGATATAAATGAAGATACATGACAAACAAAGCCTAAAGGAAATATATGATTATGATTCCAAATTAAGGTGACCTTGTACTGTAACCAGACAGCTGATACTACACATACTTTTAAACTTATATAGATATAATACTCAGATGGTATGATGTGTATTAAATTATTGGGCGCGATTTCAAGGCACAAATGTTTGTAAACAATGTATTTTAAGACGTCCATTTTGCGTAGATTTTTAATACTAAGATACCTGATGGTAACATAGGTCAATGGCCAGTGATTCAACATTTTAACCTTTTTAAATAGATACAGCATAAATCTTAGCTGACCATAACAGTGTTCTGTTTTGTTTGTTTAACTTTCGGAGCTGTTTATAAAATGTTGTTTTGAACAGAGAGTGTTTGCTGTCTCCACCATTGTTTTCGTGTTTTTGCACTTATTAATAACTAGCTTCTGCACCACAGTTTCGCCCGCCTTTCCGGGGATAATAGGTGGCCTCCTTTGTCAAGCTCCTAGTCCTTCTCCGTACCAAATTTCATAAAAATTTTCAGGGCGCGTTTAGCGTAACAGAGTTACTTTCGAATTTATAATATTAGTAGCGATAAATAAATTCGGAATAAAGATGATGCTAAAATACATGTAAGTATGTAAGTAAAATATAAGCAATGTTAAAATCCATATTTTTTTGACTTTATTATGCAGCATATAGATGAAGACTTGCGAAGAAGGCACGTAGCGATTAATACATAAGTAGCGACGTTTTCCCTTTTTATCAAAGAGAGTGGAAATGCGCGACGAGATTAGTACTTCAGAAAATAATAACATTGAAAAGACTCATTCATTGTTTTGGAAGTATTTGTCAAACTGGCCAGTTGGTTTTATGATTAGCGGTCTTAAATTCGACTTACACATCAATCAAAAAATGGAATAAATATCTTTCCATATATTTAAAAAGAACATTATTTGCATACCATAATACAGAATCTTAGTTTGGAATCATATTTGTCGTATGTGAATAATGCTAATAAATTTACTATCTATTAAACTAAATAGGACAAATTTATTAAATGGGCGTGAATTCTATGACGCGACTCGTATTCTCACAATTCGTTATGATATAATATTTAAACGAATCTATCGGCTCGCTGCGATTTATTTTTGGCTTCGCTCGATACGGCGAGCGTCAAACTGACGGATACAAACCAATTCCTAAAATCCAACATTTAACAGATTTTCAGATTATTATCTACTAGTGACTCCCCGACAAAAAGTAGCCCATGTGTTGATCCAGAGTCTCAGCTAACTCCATACCAAATTTTATTAAGGGGAAAATGATGACTGATATAATTATCTATTCTAATATATTAATACCTACTTTTAAGGTTTTATTATAATGAAATTAATTAGCAATTATTTAAAGTAATTATTGAAAATCTTTAAAAATATAATTTATTTGCTTAGGTTTAGGTTAGCTTTAAGTTCAAATGAGGATTTTAATAACTTCAGCAGCTGTGATCTTCATGAGTGTTCTTTTCAAAACCAAACTGAATAAATAGCTTGTCATTTCTATGGTAATTCTTTCTTTACGTAGTGAATAAACACTGTTTTCGTTGCTTTATTGATATCATATTGTATGCAAAATGGTTAGGATATATTTTAAGTTAGCCATTAGAAAATAATGCTTTACAAAAAAAGGCAAGGAGTCTAAAAGATATAAACTCAATATCGTTAATTAGCACATATAGGATTGTAAAAATAAATAAAGGTTTGTCACAGAGCGGAGGTAACACACGCAAATTTAATTCCACTAATGCATATCGTGCATACACCTATAAGTACGTATACGTAGTAATGGTCAAGAAGTGAAGCGATTCGTTAGTACTAATAGGTCAATTGGACTTGACTCGTACGTATATACCTATGAGTAGGTACCTGAGTGTAATAACACTTGGATTCATTCAGGAGTGTTTACCATACATTTTGTTGTTTTAATAAGTAACCGATTTTAAAGAAGTTACACAGATAGTCTAGAGCTTGAGAAAGGAACGCTACTTTTTATCCCAGGAAATGGACGATCTCCCGGGTACGCGGGTGAAACCGTGGGGAGCCACTAGTATACCTACTATAAATATGACGAAAAGAATTTGTGTGTCCTGGACTATTCAATCCTATGGCCATTTGGTATTAGGCCAAATAAAACCTAATTACTACTACATATTTATAGATCGTAATACATATAAAGTTTTGCGATATTGAACAGGGTTTTTGCGGTAAACAACCAAAATATTCCTAGAAACAAACATTTAAATATGACATTATCTGAACCTACTGATACTATAAACACTGAGAAAATTGGTTGAACGGGGCTGAATGGTAAAATAACTAGTGAAAACTTGCCTTGTAAGGAATCCTAAAGACAGTAGACATCTTAGATAATACTCTGCAAAACTTTGGGAATTCTTGTAATTATGTTAATGTATTTATTTACTCGTAGATGTTTTGCACCAATGATTTCTTTTTAAAAACAAATGAAATCAATAGAATATAAACGAAATCCAGATAAGTATTTACTTTATTTCTTCCTTCCAATAAATTGACATTAAATAACCCCAAAACGAGACCTGGCTAATGGGGGTTTAAACCCTTAGAGATCCCTAAAACCTCACTTAATGCCTTCGTAATGTACAATTGGGAATCCCGAGTTTTTCTTTTACCTTCCTTCTTGTATTTTTGGTAGACCAACAATCGTTTATCTTAATTAAGTTACTGCTCTATATACCTTTATGACCTTCGAGAATATGTCCAGATACTAGCCACCTTGTGATTATACCTTATCTACCATTTTCACCATTCCAGTACCTTAAAGATTTAGTTCACACAGAATAAAAAGTTATCGTATAAATACTAATATACATATTTTTACATTTATTCAAAACAGCGTGAAAACTATGAATTATATAATGGCTGTTAACTTTCTTATTTATTCAGACGTAGAACATAAAAATTTCTGTTTATTCAGTTTCATTCAAAATATTTTCGTAAGTTTATGAAAACCCTATCCTACTAATCTTACTAGTCATTATAAATGCGATAGTTAGGATCTTTAGATCGATTTTTGTGACTCAATTACGTCAAACAGCTTGACGGATTTGGATGAAATTTGGCACAACGCAAGAATATGTTTCGGAATACCAAAATTATGGAACTTTCAGTCAAAAACACGTGTAAAACCGCGGGGCGAAAACAAGTAAACCCTAAATATTGGGTAAGGAAGTTTATCTAAGTCCTTACCTTAACACTACTTTATTATTTTAAGTATGTCTCGAGAAGCGGCAAAAGATCAAGGGTATTTATGGACGAACATTTAACACATAGGCTATCTCTTTCTACCTTAAAGGATGATGTATACTCATAAAAGGTCAAAGGGCACCGTAAGCGGATGAAGAGTCGGAACTGTGAAGGGATTTCTAACCAAGATAAGAGTATGAAGTTATTCAGAGTTTCATATAACTATATATATGTATAGGGTAAATGTTATAGATGGCGTGTTACCTTTTCTAGTTTCTATTATTTTTGCAGGTAGGTGAGTGGGTCTAGTAGATACATGATTTTTAACGAGTGGTCATAAAATGTTCGACATTTAACTGCTTTTTCATTAAAAAAAACCTATTAATATTTGCTTTTAGTAACACTTAAGCTCGTTAATAGCTACTGAATAAAAACATACATATCCTAAGAAGTGCAACTAAAGGTAGGTGTGGACTAAATATATATCTGAATCAATGCTTATTGCTTAACATATGCTGAAACAATAGGTTAAAGTAATTTATTTGTTATTGTAATTAATTTAAAAAAACTGTTTACTTGTATTTATGAATAGTTTTTGCGAAGGTGTTGCTACACAACAAGATTAAATAAATATAGACTAAGTATATGTATTATGTAGATATGTTTACCCGATGGCTGCTAATAGGCTGGGAGTTTACGTAAAAAAAAATATAAACGGGAAGACATAAATTTAAATAATTAAACAGGTACTTCGCAAGAATACTAACTAGCAGAAGTTAAAAATAAATTTTCCAGTCGCCCGCCCCGGCCAGGCCCGGCCCGTTGTTTGTAAACAAACTTCCAAATTCCATCTTTTTTCAATTTACCAAAAGTTTTATATTTAATTAAACCTTCAAAGGAGATTACTAAGCGTTATGAAGCTGTTTAATAATATTTTTAATTGTAAAACTTCAAAATATTGATTGAAAATTATTCCGTGTCAGTAAAAGCAATTAACACGACGGCAGACTGTTCTTAAATTATTTTATAATTAGAAATTTTGTTTTCATGGATCAGTCTAGTGTTTTAAATAATGTTTATTTTATCTAGATTCAGATGGGACACGGTAATCGGGGATAAATATATCTAAAAAAAGGATAACTGCGCAGTATAAGGAGTAATCATAAAGAAATAAATATGTCTATATCAACCGTATCTAAAACTTTTCAATGCTAATTGTGATCATTAAAAAAATAAAAGCATTATTTTGATAAACCGACAGTACATAAAAATATAAGTTAATACCGACCAACAAACTTAACCCACAAACAAAACTTCCCAAAATAAAACTAACATATAAAATTCCGTCTAAAAATACACAGCTAACATACCTGTTCCCCTTTCTCATCCGTATCAGCCATATCACTTTAACTTGTATATTTTGTTCGGAGTCGAAGTATCGAAGTGTCGAAGCGACCACTTCAGCAGAGGATCGGGAGTGCAATGATGGAACGGCTGCGGGAAGTAAGGAAGCCGTACGTTGAGGAACAGCGCACAGGAGAGCGGATGAACGCACGAAGATTTAGGAGCGTTTTAAACGCTGCTAAGTGAGCTTAGGTGCGTTTTTTGGCAGAGGAGTTGGCGCTTCCAAATGCTACTAAGTGAGCTGTGAAAGCTTCGAATGATTGCTTTATAATAATAATTGAGTGAGCTCTCTAATACGAAATTTTAATACTCTCATACATTTTGAAACCTTAAGAAGAAATTCAATATAAGAATAACCTTTTACATTTACGTATTTGTACCACATTTAATCATAATCTTTATAATATATGTATTAAGTGGTTAAAATCACAGGTGATAATACTATAAATAATAAAACATGTCCATTCATAATGTATTACTGTAATAAGACATATGTATTTTAAATTAAGAGATAGTGAAGGTCGAACAAACGTTTTAAAACTGAGACGAGGCGATAAGAGACCATTTAATAACATATTATAATATTTTTTGGTAAATAAATGATAATTACTCTGATTGTTTTGTAAATAGTTAAATTAATTGATGACCATATCATAATTATTGTAATGTAATTTGTGTTGAATTTTTGAGGTCAACGAGACGGTCGTCGAACTCTGTGGTATCGGAAACTAATGTATAAAGGTTTTTTTTTTCATTTGAACGCTAGAACAATACTTAAGTATATTAATAAAGTTTATTTATTTCAATCGGTAGTCTCCGAGAAATACATTCTAAAAGTAGGCATAATATAATAATAAAAAGTAGCTATGTAGGGTACCTTTTCAAGCTCTAGTAAACCGTACCTAATTTCATCAAAATATGTTCAATGACTTCAGCGTGAAAGTGCAACAGACAAACAGACTGATAGAGTTCGTTCATATTCACAATATTAGTAGGTATTTACGAGTATTTTATGAATATATAACCCTCTTCTCTGTCATATGATTCTCAGTGCGGGTAAGAGCGAGAAACGCGACGTTTTTGCACTGATACCGTTTTATCCGCGTTTATGAATACAAGCGTAAGTGTACGACGAACCTAATAGAGTTTGTTTAGACGCGTTGTGAATAGAATATCGTTTGCGTTATATATATTATCTATTAGCTATATATTATGATGACGTGTTTCGCCAATTTATAATATTTGAAATGACCTGTTTTGGTATTATTTTATACTAGCTGCCTCCCCGCGGTTTTACCCGCGTAGTTCCCGTTCCCGTGGGAATACAGGGATAAAATATAGCCTATGTTACTCGGGGATAATGTAGCTTTCCAAAGGTGAAAGAATTTTTATAATCGGTCCAGTAGTTTCGGAGCCTATTCATTACAAACAAACAAACAAACAAACAAACAAACAAACAAACAAACAAACAAACAAACAAACAAACAAACAAATCTTTCCTCTTTATAATATTAGTATAGATAGATTAACCTCCGCCTCGCGGGTTCATCCGCCTTCTTCGGGGATTTTAAATTTTCTCTTAAAGATAAGTAGCGTATGTAAGGGACAAACTACTTCTAGGTCAAAATTTGACTAAATTGTTTTGTAATAAACAAACTAACATTCGCAGTTATAATATTAGTACTTAAATATTTTCTTTTTGAACCTACAACCACTCTATATAGGTAATATGATTTTAAGCTGGACTTTTATCTATACTAAAACTATAAAGAGGAAAATTTTGTAATTTTGTATGTAATGAATAAACTTAATAACTAAAAGACCAATCTGAATAATTCTGTTACCAATAGAACACTAAGATTACCGTTTATTAAAAAGTATACTAATATATCGTATAAATGAATAGCAAAAACTTCATATTAAACAAAGAACTCCAATATCTACCGATAACCGTATTAAAACTACGCAAGTAATTGTTAGGAAATAGGCAAGTAATATCATTATGGGAAACTTTACCACATTCCCCACTACATCGGTTATTGTACAACATAAACCGATTTACTATATAATCGAGTTTCTGAACTAATAGTTATTATATGACAAGACATAAAGCATATGTTACATGGCTAGATATTTTTTAGTTTCTACTGAAATCAAGCCTTACAGATGATACCTTAAATCATTATCGACATAATATTTTTTAATGAAACAAACATATTTATATGCTAAATGTGTTTATTATACCTACTTATAAGAGTTCTTTTTACTTTTAAAGCACCTCTAGAGATATATTTTTTATTAATTTTACAAGTTATCAAAGTACCAATCTATATATATAAAACAAAGTCCCCGCCGCCTCTGTCTGTCTGTCTGAACGCGATGAACACAAAAACTACTGAACAGCGGTTTTTACCAAATTACGGAGTATTTCATGGGGAGGGTTTTTATGTATAATACATCAATTTAGACCCGGTAGTTGGCGCTGGTGGGCAGAACGAAGTCTGCCGGGTCCGCTAGTATAATATAAGTATAAGTAGGTAAATTAGCAATTAATTACTAATAGAGTTTCCATAGAAACAGATACAATATATTAGCTGAAAATATCTGATATTATGAAGAAAATCTTATGAATATGCGTGAACTGCTCATTCTTCCTTCTTGAATAACCATGAATTTATTGTATTGATGTAACTTCTATGTTTTTTCGCACTCGCTTTCAAAGCAACGTAGTAGGTATGAGGCACTATACTCCGATGTTGTTTTATATAATTAAATGCTCCTTTTATTAAATAAAACGGGAAACTTAAACTGGTTTACTGATAAAGAGAACATTTATATTTTTGTAGTAAAATAATTTATTTCAGCGTATTATGTCTTCAAGATTATTTTATCACCTTGACCCGAAAAATGCTAAGAAAATCCACAAAAACCTTTATATAAAAATATAGTTTATCTACAAATGCGTGCAAACCCAACATTTAGATGAAACCCTAATTTAAAAAATTAGTATCACATCAAACTAGTAGAACAAGAAGCCCTTTTGCTTATCGGAATCTATTTCATGCGATGCCCTGGTTTCCCTTCACCACACATTTAGGTACAGGCGTCGCTCTGTCTCAAATTACATCATTTTATTCTTTGCGGTTTCAATTCTCCCGGGAATCTTCCATATTCCCGGGATAAAAAGTAGCCTATGTCCTTTCTCAGGCTCTAGACAATCTGTGAACCAAATTTCATTTAAAATCGGTTCAGTAGTTTTAGCGTGAAAGCGAGACAGGCAGAGTTACTTTTGCATTTATAATATAAAATAGACGACCCGGCAGACTTCGTTCAGCCCACCAGCGCCACCTACCGGGTCCAAATTGATGTATAAGAACCTTCCCGATATATACATATAGTATAGTATAGTAAACATAATCATACACATAAATATTTTACCTCGATCAGTTTGCTGCGTCGATATTATAAAACAGGAATAAAAACTCCCGACTCTTAATTAAAACCCAACAAAATGAAGTGGTCGGATGGTAAAGCTATAGGCTATTGACAAGGTACTCGTAGGTAAAAGATGGAAGGAAGCGACCACTCTCAATTGCCGAGTAATTGGGTCGCTCACTAATTGCAATACTTCCTTAGACTACCTTAGACGTACTACCGGGGATATAGCCGACAGGAAGGCATGGATAGCTACTTGGTAATGTTTTGTACTATAGTCGATTTTCCGGGTTGAATTATGCGATGATTTGCCCAATAATATCTTGGGAGATTAATCACACACGGCCAATTTGATTTCAAGTTAAGCATAGTCTGTGGTAACAATAACATGTAGTATCTTTATGAGCTATCTGGTTATAGCTCATGTTATATATTTTTGGACTGTATGATATTTCGCTTTAAGCCCTTAGCCCACCCATTTTCGGGCACTTGAGTTTATTTTGCCAAATTTAATAAAAATCGCTTTAGTGGTTAGCGTGAAAGCGTTTCAGAGGAATTATTACACTAGATGATGTAAAGAAGTACCTAAGCACGTAAATAAAGTCTATATTCCTAATCACTCGGAAACCAAATATAATATAAAGGTAATATATATGTAGTATATATATAATGAAAAGAGCTTCCATCATATAATGAAAGAGCATAATATCTTTAGTCCATTATTTCTAAAGAGGTGAAGAACACGTTTCCAGTTAATACGTGACCGGAATGACATAGATACACTAGCTTTCCTTTCCCGGTTTCACCTCAATCCAGCATATTTTCAATTTTCCCGATATAAAAACCTTTTGTAATATTACAGAACTTATTTTAATTCTGTGCTAAATTTAATTTATATCCATTCAGTTGTTCCGGAATAACAAATATACATCCATCTTATCTATCATACATACAATATTAAGATAGATAGATACTCAAAGTAATATTACTTTATCGATGATTTGCTTCTAATAGCCGCACAACGCCATCTATACGTCTTTTAGGAAACCTCCTGAAGGTTTCAGCGCGGATGCTGAAAATAAGCTGCAGTATAATTGGAATAGTTTCCACCATTTTCCGCTTGGCGCCGCCACTTGACCGAACGTTTGGACTGACTAGAAACCATGCTGCAGTGGGTTTAGTTCCTACTTAAGTAGGACATACTTATTTATTCTAGCGTTTTTGATTTCCGTAGTATATATTAGTAACCTAAGTTACCAAAATTAGTAAGTAAAATTGAATAATCACAATTGTTTTACTATATAACAATGTGAAATCACGTGAGTACCTAAGGATATGATTGCTTAGCTTGTTTGTTTTTTTTTTCTTTATGTCCTAAGGTTGACAAACATGCTGACGGTTAAGAATAGGAAAGTTAAATAAAAATCTACTAAAATCTTAATTTTTTCCGAGATAATATGTATGTACTATTCTTGAACATATTCTAACCCGGTACCAAATTTCATTCCGACCCCTTCAGCCGTTTTGGCGTCATTGAATAACAAAGTTCCATCCATTTGCAATACAAACAAGGCGTAGGTATATAGCTTCATTGGGGGCTTGTCCGTCCGTCTGTCACGAGCTATTCTCGGCACAAAAGACATATTCTTGGCGTAATTGCCTTAATGCATGTAGGCTGGAGTCGAGTATTTTCATTGAACCACTTATTGCACTGCATCATATACAGGGAGCTACATATGGATTTATTCATCTTTTCATCTATGGCTACTAATGCTGAAGAGTTTGAACACGCTAATCTCAGGAACTACTGGTCCGATTTAAAAAGCTATTTCAGTGTTAGATAGCCCATTTATCGAGGAAGACTATAGGCTATATATCATCTTGCTACGATGATTAGGAGCGGAGCGTCAATCAAAAATGTTGCAAAAACTGGCAAGTGGCGCTAACAAAGTAGCGCGGGTCACCTAGTTTATAAATATTAGTAGTGATTAAAAGAAAACTCTCACACTCTTTCCAGTACTAAACCACACCGTATATTAAGTATTTCTCTTTAATCTTCATCACAAACTGTATCTCAGTAGAAGATATAAATAGACAAATCGCTTGTCATGTGCAATTATTCAATTTATTCGCCAACGTATCGTCATAAAGATTTAGTGTTGGTTTACATGGCAAAGGAATTGTACCATTGTAAAGAAAATTATAAATATATTGAGGCATTTTTTACACATGGCCAATCTGATTTCGAACAAACCAAACCATGTACCTAGTATGGTATTCATATTGTTCATGATCATGATTTCTTTATATAGAATACAACAAACCCGCTACTCGCTCCCTTACGTTTAGATATTTTATGAAATATTTTTTTTTATTCAAAGATGCCTTATTTACACCTACATTTTTTATTTTTTTAAACTTAATAACTTAATTGAATACACTGTAAAAAGAGGCATGTTCATGCATGAAAAATGTGTTTGTCTAAGACGGGAATTGGTCCCGTGACCATCGTTGAAAGTCAGGGTCGCTAACCACATACTCAACAGGAGACTCAGATTCTATATATTTCAAATTGATGATGGACTACCAGGTGTACCAAAAGTACCCATTAAGCATGCTCTGCTCCCAGTTATTTTGCACGCACGTGGCCATTAAAACTGACCATCCCAAACATGTTTCAGTAACTTTCACGACATAAATCTTCTAGGATGATCTTCTGTAGTCGTACGTATAATTTATTACAGGTATGTTTTCGGTTTGCGGTTTTCAGACAGCTGTTAGATAGGTATCGTAAATTTCATAATTTTATAATACATCGGAAGACATAAAAAATTCACACCCACGTTGCGGTTTCGGTGACTCAGTGTGTTAATACTTTTTTTGTTATTAAATATAAAATTAATTGCTTAGCTAAATCATCTCGTAACATTAAACCCCTTCGTTTTATAGAACACGTCTTGGAAAGTATATAATTGGTATTTTAGTTAGCATAACATAATTTGTGTGTATCCTTTTTGATATTAGGTATACTCTGGTATATTATTTAAGCATTTTTTTATCCTGGTAAAATTCCTTGGGAACGTCTGTCAAACCGCGGGGCAGAATCAAGTATTAATACCTAATACGATTTTAACAAATTGCAAACGCAACGAATTACTAGGCATAGTTTTAAGGAATTTAAAAGTTCTTTAATATTCTAAGTATTCATTAAATTTGAAGGGTTAAAAAATAAATAAATATCCTGGGACACTTTTCACACACGGCCAATCTGATTCCAAACTAGGCAGAGCTTGTGCTATGGAAACCGGATAGCTAAAATACTGCATATACTACTTTTTAAATACAGATATGTATTTACATCCGTTATCAGAAATTATGCACGCAAATGTTGTTGTGGGTAATAATTTATCTTGAAAGTCAGGGTCAATGACTGACAAGCCAAATGCCCAGTCAAATTCTTAGGGAGATCTTGAGCTAGCGATACCAAGGTGCTGATGCCGTAGTGTCTACCCTCGGATTTTAGGCAAATTGCCCAATTTCCTATATAACGACCACACGGATAATATGCAGTAAGTAGTCAATTGTCAATAAAATCGTTCATCATTTTGATAAATCACATTGGTCAAAAGAACATAACATTAATTTTGGATATAATAATGCTCACAATTCATGAAACTATCACTGAATTTGTTAAATTTGCTGTCATTCATTTTCAAATAAAATAAAATAATAAAAAATAAGCACCTAGTACGGTTTTCGGTTCAAGATGATCATGAAGGGACGAAAATTAGTAACAAAGACTACAAGTAGGTACCTATAGTCCAATCTCGGGCCTACTGCAGTGCAACTTCAGATGCCTTTAAATGGTTACATTGAGAAGTTATTCTCAAGCATGCAGGCTTCCTCACTATGTTTTCCTTCTGAAAGCCAGCGCGTGAATTCGTAAGTTTTTTATAATACCTACAGCTGCAGAATTCGCAGTATACAGCCACACGTAAACATTGTAATTACACATTTCACTATAGCCGTCATACGACGGAGTAGAGTAATGTAAACATTGTACCGAGATGTTTGTTATTGTTGCTGAACACACTCACGCGCACATGGTGGCATTCGATGCAAGCTTAAATACAAGTGTTGGAGACATGGACTCATCATCAGAATTAATATACTTCCTAATATTGTAAAAAGGTAAAGGTTCTGAGTTTGTGAGGTTGTTATGCGATTTTGAAAATATGTAATAGCGAGTATAATAGAAGAATATACCTAATAGAAATTATAAAACGATATATAAAGATAGGCTATATTTTATCCCCGTATATTCTTATGGGAACGGGAACTACCTGGGTGAAACCGAGCGACGGAAGCTAGTAATTCTAAATTAAAAGCATTGGTGTCATGATCGTTGTGGCATGTTTTTCTTTGTGGTTAGTGACCCTGACTTTCAAGCCACCACCGGTCGTGGATTCGAATCCCACCCAGGACACATATTTATGTGCATGGATATGGTTGCTTGTGTATTTAAAAGTTTATGCTGCATATTAGCTATCTGATTTCGATAGTACAAGCTCTGTGTAGTTTAGAATGAGGTACGTAACCCCATTAGGAAAAATATTACCTAGATTAGATATATCTTCATAGATTCAACTAGATTTGACTATAGAATATAGTTTACTTCGTCTAACATAAATCTTATAATTTCTCAAGAAAAACGACAGTAAACTGCTTGTCATGACGTCAAATTGCGCATACGACACCTGTCAGTCATCGTAACGTATAGCTGCCAAACTATTCAGGTACTTATTGCCAAGACAATAGAAACTTAATGTAAATAAATAAAATGGTAATGAGTTTTAAAAACAGCATTCAAGGAAAGAAAGGAATACTAAATTATCTCTATTAATTACCCATATATATATAAATACAGCGGAAAGTTAAATCTCCTTTTTTGAAGACGTTTAAAAGTAGGTACCAATCGAAACAGTTAATAATTTATTGATGTGAGCAACTTTCCGAACCAAGCGTTTAATAGTTACCGACTAGAGAATATCCGACTCTTCATTAGTGTTTTTAATGTCCCAATGAAATAAATAAAAATAATTTCTCAATTATCCTTTTTCCATAAATATTTACCTACATATAGGTAATTAATAGTGTACCTATAAAAGAGGTGTAAGTACGACACAAAAATATATTTTCGAACGTATTTATTTACAGAAACAAAGCCACAAGTATCGCGGCAGATACTCAGGGTTGCTCAAAATTTAAAAAAATATATAATATTCATTTCATTTCACATCGAATTCAAAAAGAAACGGCAACGCCTCAGTTAAAACTGAACATCCAAATATGAATAGCTAGCTTCTGTCTGCCCTTCAATTTCAGCCACATTAGCCACATACCTGAGACAAAGGGTAGCCTACCTCAGGCTACCTCACATTCTAGGTCTAGATCTGTCTCAATTTTCATGATAGTCCGTTCAATGGTTTAGGCGTGAAAGCGTAATAGACAGAGTTACATTCGTATTTATAATACTCGTAGGGATATTCAAATTAATCTAACATTATTTAAGTTAACAACACTGTCATAGCGCATGCCCGCAACCTTGGTGAAAAGCTCGTTTAAATTTGCTTAATAGTGTTTCTCGTACGTAAAGCTATATATACAACAGTTTCTTTTGCCTCCCACTCAACTATAAATTATCATTCCTTTGTATTACCATTCGGGGTCGTCCATAAAATACGTGACAAGTCAAGGCGTAGGTCGATGAAGTGTGACAATGTGTGACAAGGGGGTGGGAGGTGTCCTGAATTTCATGACGTCAAAAATCCAATAATTAGTAGATCTTAAATTAAAATATATGTGACGTCACACTAGGACGGGGGGTCTTACAAAAGTGACCAGCAATAACGAAGTCTAGGAAGACGGGGGGATATTTTTTATTTTTTTTTATACCACGACGGCGGCAAACAGGCATGCGGCCCACCTGATGGAAAGCGGTTACCGCAGCCTGTGGACACTTGCAACACCAGAGGCATCACGGGTGCGTTGTCGACCCTTCAGAAACCTCCTGGATATACAAAACCTTGAAATACGTGACATAATTTATGGATGGCCCCTTCTGTGCCGGTCATGTGGCCAGTGTTTGTCCACATATATTGAACGCTTTTAAAACATTATTAGACAATTAATTCGAACAATTAAACCGATATAAACGTTAGCAATAAATAACAAGGCACTTAGATAGTAGAAACAATTTACAGTTGAATAAACCTCCAAAATTCTCCGGTTATTTTTACCTTTGTTTATGTGCGACATCTACATTTTGAGACGTTTATGTGTTTCGGAGCCTATTTATAACAAACAAACAAAATATGAAATCATTTATCTTTATAATATTAGACCCACAGATATAGCTATTCAAGACCTTACCAACATGACGACATTAGTGAAAATCTACGATGAAATGTCCTCAAAAATGACATAATTATAGTCGTCAAAATATCAAAGCATGCTACAAGCGTGGGTTGTATAAAAACACACAAAATAAATTAAATTTGGCGAGCAATAACGCCCTTTTGAGTTTACAATGCGTATATAAAATAAACGATTGTTTATGACATATGCGCGCGCGCTGCCCGCGTGCCGTGACGTCACAACAGGCCCTGAAGGCGAATAAATGCGCTAAATCTGTCATCACAATGTGTTTATTGTTCTACTAATGACGATTTATATGTATCCCTGTAAATATCTCGCACAACGTGAAAATCTAATGCAATATTATTGATTTTAAGTGGTCGTGTAAATCTATTGAACGATTTACAAATAACAACTTTTCAAACTACTATATTATACGAGTATAAATAAATAATTTGTTTTAAAATAAACATAAACTTTACAAGGGTAACATAAGGTAATAAACACGATATCAAATACAATATGTATATCATTATAAAAGATATTATTATGGGACTAAAAGGGGTGTATAGCTTTTAATGGCTTACGCGGACCACTCAATATCGGCAGAGGGATTTAAAAAAAATATTTGAAGCTTAATATCAAACAGCGAGTTTTCCTAAAACTAACTAACTAGTTAAATAAAGAGAAGGACTAACCATGGTCCTAATCAAGGTCCATACGATCAGAAAGTTCATTTGTCTTATATAAGTATATGAAACTACTAATTCCTCCTTCTAATACAAACCGGTACCAATATTTAATATCATATAAACATCTAAAAACATTGATAATAAATAACAAAACCACTTTTCGGTGGCATATTGCCATGTAGTCGTCCAAAAGCCGTCAATTTGAATGTAATTCGTACCATTGTGCGTGCGCAGGTGTGCTTCTATTCTTGTTGTGGTACTCAAGTAACCGATAAAATGTTTAGTCTATGTAAACGCTCCTATAGCCCAATATTTAGTTTAAAACGCATTCACGCAATTTGACATTGCATTAAACGAACGCTGAAGTTTATTCCGTCTATCAAACTCGCCATTTGGCGTTTTGTTTTGTGGAAAATGTTTTCTTGGTAACTTTGTTTACGATCCTTTGGATAAAGACTAAAGTGAATTATATCCTGAAAAACGTTTGTGTGCTATGGTATCCTGATAGCTGATATACTACTTTCAAATACATACTTATATTTACATTCTGACAAAGAACAGACATATTCATGCATACAAATGTTTGTCCTGAGTGGGATTCGATTTCAAGACCGGCAGCTAGAAATTCAGTGTACTAACCACAACGCCAACCAGTCTCTCAACAGTATCTATCATTGATTATTTCAATTGTAAGTTTATTCTACAAGAATCGGTAAGCTCCATCAGAGATGAACAATTTGTATAAATGAGAACTTCAAACAATCGGAAGAATAGAGTGAGCAATGACTGATGAAATTACACATCGACATTCGAACAACGAATTCACACAACAACATTATTATTTACTTTATCGTTATATACCTATGGAAAGCAGCGAAATGTTCCGAACAAAAAGAATTGCTGAGTTAATAATAAATAATAACATTTATTTTAGTTACCAAACAATTTTAGAGAGTACAAAGCGTGACTGCAGTTCATCGATGTTAAAACCATAGACAGACGCTGCGACGACGTTATTGACATACGTATAGCTTTGTTTAAGCGACACATACTATGCTAATGTATACCTGATTACAGCAGTGTCTTGGGCAGGGTACCAAATGGTAAATGTGGCTCACCGGTGACAGCGGGGTGGGGATGCTCGCCGACCTGAGCATGCTCAGCTTGCGCCGTTGCTCGGCCGATAACGACGCCCGCCGACTCCTGGTAATACCATAGTCGGAGACGTCAGGTATATCCGCACTCATTCCACGGACAAGCGACGGGCGGAACATTCTCTTTATAATCGGTAATCTTTTACGTGAATATTTAGAAGTTTGTTATACACAGTAGTAGTTGAGACAATGTACAAATTGTCAATATTGTTTAGTAGCACACTGTTAAGTTTTCCGTAAGTAAGGTTTAAGTGTTCACGTTATTGGAATACGCTAGATAAGTTATAAATTAGATATATTATATTAGGTTTGCGCAAGAGTTTTCTTTCCTACTTTAATAATTTTACCAATTAGGGACACTTTAAGCTTCATGGATATGGATATGGAGAAAGGATAGTTAAATACATGAATGCAATAACATACATAAAATCAAAATGCATAACTTCGTGTCAGCAATTTGAGAAGATAATTATGAGGCATTGCACTAATAATGCACTTAAACTAAAGTAGGTATCTACTTCCATTATTTTTTCATGTTCTAATTTTGGAAGCGTCTCGGAAAATGAATGTGATATATTTGTTTCATTATAATGAGCCTATAATGGCGTGGCAAACAAGGATGTGGAAATGCCTCATAAGTTTCTATGTTACAATTTTTATCACTAAAGTTTTAGATAGATAGTAAAAGAGCTATGTTTTTTATGTAATGGTCATTATTTCTTTAAACAAATAAAACTGTCAATTCATGATATGTATAGCAAAGCTTGTAAGTAATATTTATTACTAGATTCATAGAAAAGCTGTTTATTTAATAAATTCAAAGTTGTTGAGTATTTCTTTTAAAGCTCAAGCACTCTGAATGTTGGAACTGAATTATTAAGCTTCATGAAATCGATTCGATAAGCCTGATCTCGTTTATTTCTTAGCTGCTTTTAATATTTAAGTTAAATATTTAATTACCTATGGTAGGTAATAAATTAGTAAGTAGGTAGTTATAGTTTATATAATATATTAACGTTTAAATCTTACATGGCTATTTAATTGAAAAGTATAAATATGCCCCAAAAGTATATGAGACATAAATATTAAGAATAGTTTGGTACAGTAGGTCACTCTATAGATTAAGAACTTTGTGAAGTTTTTCTGTAACATGGACTTAAAAGATTCAGATCATTTAGATTAAGATCAATTAGGTTTAATTTAAAATCCGGAAATACTCATAAAATGCCTCTTCAGCATTTCTCTTGATCGTTTGGGCAAATCGTTTGGGCAACTTTTCTCTTTTCAGACCAAAAGCTTTTAATAGACACTAAATAGCTACTAATAGACACATGAAGTTTTGCAATGAACTTTTTATTTACATATTCAGACTGATGGACAGAGCACAGGTGAAACAAAATAGTAGCTCAATAGTATCTAGCTATTGCAGTGAAATAGTGATGAATAAAATTAGTTAATGTGAGATTAAATTGTTATGGGTATGTTATTTATTATCTGTTAGTACTAAAACATCATTGAATGATGTGGTCTCTGTTCCAGATACATGCATTGAACGACATAAACATAATGCAATTGATGATTCCACATATTTCCACCTAAATCCCACATCAAATCACCTTTTCCTTTCCATCATAAAACAGTTTCCGAAATTTAAAAAAAGAAAACACTTAGTGGTGCTATTTTAAAAACATAATTGTCACGGTCACTCCGCGAAATTGTCAAAAGTGTATTTCGAGATCGCGAAAAAAAAGGCGAAAAGTTATTACGCGCGCGCACGCCGCCTTCTGTAGTCTCTGGCCACACAGCGACGCTTACCACTAGTTACCACGAGTAAGAGTCGACAACTAAAGTATTTCAGTTTCATTTCGGCATCGGGAGACAGGTCTACGGTTGGAGCAGTGTTGATCGGTCGCCAAAACGTTGCACAATTATCTATCTGACATTTAAAATTGGATCAGACGATGCGTAGATTAGCGCGAGAGCTCGCCGGCGGTTCACGTGGGATTGTTTGAAATTACACAAAACGAAAGTCGGACGGTTGTCGGTTTTGTTTGTGTTACAACTAGACAGGAAACTAGACTGAAGCTTATGCTTTTTCATTGCCATTCGCGCGGCTAATGCGGTCTACTAGTGTTTTATTGGTTGCTGAAATTATTTTTCTTTGTCTCTCTGCGAGATTTGTTGATATCAATCAATTTGCGCTACTGCGTCAAGGAGTAGATTATTCACGACCATAACCATATTTTTTTGGTGTTTTTACGTCAATCAAACACATCATTTATGTATGTATTTTTGACTGGCTTCCCTTTACTTTCAAACGATCCTAGGTGATCTTCAATTTTCCTGGGATAAAAGAACTTTCAGAATATATTCTAACTATATCAGAATCAGAATCAGATCAGAATTATTGGAATCAGATTGGCCGTGTGTGAAAAATGTCCCAGGATATTTATTTATTAATTTATATACCTACATTGTAGCAGAAGCTAAGATTGCTTCAGCCGTTCTGGAGTAATCGAATAGCAAACATCCATCCTCAGAAATATTCCCATTAATTACCTACTATAAATGGGATTAGTAAGTTTACCTATCGCAGTGGCTCCCCGGCCCCGCTGTTTCACCCAGGTACCCGGGAGATCTTCCATTTTCCCGGGATATAAAGTAGCCTATGTCCTTTCTCAGGCTCTACACTATCTGTGTACCAAATTTCATTTCAATCGGTTCAGTAGTTTTAGCGTGAAAGCGAGACAAGCAGATAGAGAGACTTTCGCATTATAATATTACATAATATTAGTATGGATTGGTATAGATATAAATAGATAGATTGAAAAAATAAAAGAAAATCTTTTAAATAGAGTAGTACCTACCTATTATTTTTCTTCACCTAACAAGTATCGATAGTAGGAACAAGATCGCGGCATCCCTGCGTCGCGACTATCGACTCTCGCGCACTCTAGTTTGTTGACACCCATTTGTTCGTTACATTAATATTTTTGTATTCTAAAACCGGGACCGTTTATTTTCACGTACCAATGTTCTCCCGCGCCCGGACTTTTATAAGAAAGTAACATTGTCGTAAAGAAAACAGGCCTTGAAATAGATCAGAGTAAAAAAACTGGCTCGATTTATTTATTTTCATAAGTTGTCTTTTTTTTATGAAAGTAGTTTTTCATGTTTGAATGTGTTACTCAATCACTAATAATCGAGCGTGTTTGGTAACGAAGTAGTTTCTACTCTATTGTCTGTTTAAAGCACATTTTACCACCGTTTTTAAAATAACATTTGTACGACATCAACAATGAAATAAAAATGTTGCAGGAAACTTATTTGGCCTATTCTATAGCCGTTACCTATCTAAGGGAGAATCCTATGTTCCTAGTTCCGAAGTTGAAATAAACAAAGTAATTTTGTCTCTCTGTCTGTCTGTCTGTCTGAACGCGATAAACACAAAAACTACTGAACACATTTTCATCCGGTTTTCACCAAATTACGGAGTATTTCATGGGGTAGGTTTTTATGTATAAGACATCAATTTGCACCCGGTAGGTGGCGCTGGTGTGCAGAACGAAGTCTGCCGGGTCCGCTGGTACGATATTACCTATCTATACATTATTAGGAATGTATCATAGGCCTGAATCGTAAAAATCGGAAGATTTTGTACTCCTTATAAATTAACCTATATAAAGATATAGGTTCCTTAATGTAAAAGGACATATTACAAAGAACTGATAATATTATGCCAATGACCGTCGGTTATAAGAAACATAAGCTAACACTCTGGGTAAGTATAATCTGTAATATTATCTGTAGCATCTTTTTTAGTTTCAGTCATGTGTTTCATTTGTTGGTGATCCATAATAAATAAATAAATAATGAGTATAATCATTAAAAAAGAAATCAGGATCGATTCATACTTTTGGAGCTCCAAATTATATTATAGTATAACACCTACGAGCTTATTGTTAGTAAGTGATGGCTTTTTAACATTTTGTCACGCGTGTAAAGTTTAAAGCTGTCCATGTAAAACTTGCAATCTACCTACAGCGCTCCCAAAAGAATTCGGTTTAAATTAGTGTCTGGATGAGGTCACAATACCTACTAAGTATATAGATATATCTAAAAAACACCGAACTAAATACATAGAAAATTGTATGCGAGTAATTAGCAAAATTCCAGAGAGTACCTACAACAATAGCTCATAGGTATAATACCTATATATTATAAAATAAAATAAACATACCCGTTCAAAGTACGGGCGGCGTCGTCGAAAAAAATCCGATATTCCACACAAATACATTATCTTACTGTCAACTGCACTTATTAAGACACTACACACTAATAAATATTTTTAACACTTATAATAACTTAACGAAATGACTCGTGATAAGATTTTAATAACAAATTGTAGGGTAGGACGAATGATATGACATTGTACGGTATTTTCGTGAAGCGATTGCTACTGACCGAAGCTAATGGTTTGTTCTTATTAAACTACGCTGGGTATCATTGTTTGTACACAGGCTGTTTACTTTCCTGCCGGATTTGACAAGACATTTGTTGGACTTGTCCAATTTAACTATATATTGCTAGAGAATCTTACTTACTGGAAATATAATAATAATGGGAATAACTATCTTTAGTAGTTTGTAAGTAGGCGCATAAATATGTACTCTTATGTGAATAATAAAAGAGAATATACAAATACTAATTACAAACATACCTACCAATCTTTACTAGATATTCGTTCCATAAAAAACAGACTTATCGAAATCTTCTTAAATAGTTTGTATTGACAATTTAAACAAATATAATATAAGTAGGTACCATATAAGTAATATGACGTGTTAAAATATATAAACATAGTACGAAATGAAGAGACCTCGACAACTTTCGGGGATTAATTTAAACGTCGTTTACACAGTTTTTACAAACATAAATTTGACAATTTTGTTTTAACTGTCAGTTACAGTATTTGACACCGACTTCGACAAGTCAAACGGTACAATTTGACAAGTTACTGAAACGGGACACTCTGTAGCGCGGGCGAGTTAGTTAAAACCGCCTCAATCCCGAAGGAACTGAATATCATTTAATTGTTTACACTCGTCCCACTTCGACATTCATCTTGTATTTTATTACGCCTTGTATAGGTTTCCACCATATCTTATAAGTATATATAAAATTCTCGTGTTAGTTACCATATTCCTCCGAAACGGCTTGACCGATTCTTATGAAATTTTATATGCATATTCGGTCTGAGAATCAGCTACTATCTATTTTTGATACCCCTGTGATCACGGGAACGGGAACTATGCGGGTGAAACCACGGGGCGGCAGCTAGTAATTCTGTTAGACAAGCGCCGCGTATTGGTTATAAATCGTCATATATTTTTGCTGCCAGCCGACAGCTTAAGACTAAAAATATTTTTCGTTGAGCTTCTGTGATCTATAGTCTGTTTTGGTAGAATAAATAAAATCTTACTTATATCTGGCTCATGGTATAAATGTGAAAGTTTGGATTGAAGGGACTTTTTAAGGGTGATGGATATTTTATTGAAAGAGGGCATTTTATAAAATATGTATTTAATTTATTCTATACATAGAAGGTCTATAAAAAGAATAGGTACATAATAATTTATTGATACACATTTTTATCTATATATTTGTTTATTTTTTCTATAGGGTAATTGGATTTTTGGGAATAAAAAGGTTGATATTTCATATTTTACGCTAACTACATTTTAACTACCTACTTATACCTAGGCTAGGCACCTAATACTTAGATATCCACAACGAGATAAATAGGCATAGTCTGGGTCGTCATCTAGACCAGGAACAGCAACATAAAAGTCTTTCAACTACCCCAACAAGACAGGATTACTTAAATAGTAAACACAGAATCAAGTAGGTATGTCATTTGCGTTTTTCTTTCTTTTTCCTGCAATATGCTCTTACGCTCCCTGTGAGCTGATCTCCAGGTTTTGCTTTGATCACTATGTTGAAATACCTGTAGCCGGTGCCACCACGCAAGATTATTGGTATACCTTCCGTAGACTCTATAGCCACGTGAGTTATCTAGAAGAAAATATAATTATAAGCGCCTGATTATTTGATATAGCAAAAATGTGTGATTATGTAACAAAGGGTCTTGTTTATATTTATTGCAATAGTTTGTACTTATGTGCGTATATTCTTCCATAGTTATGAAACACTATATTGTGAGTTTATATAATCTACACAGATGAAATAAACAATAGGTTTTTTTTATGAAACGCTTCACTTACAATGCAGTCAAATAACGCCTGACACAAAACCTGGTGTCCTCCCGATTTTGCTTTAAAATCAAAAGTTTTTCTAAAGACCCTCGTGTCGTTTCTGGATCGTTTCCCTTGATACAATTTGTTGAATGGAAAGTGCACAATGGGGAGCACAGATGTTGGCAGCGGATCGGGGTAGGCGTACATCTTACCAAACACTCGCCTAATATTAGGACTGAAAAAGTTCAATAAAGCTATGTGATTAATTATATTGCTAAGGCGAAAGGTATAACATTTTACGCTTGTTTTGTTGTCACACATTATCAATTTGCAAATTAAACGATAAAATATAAGTTTTATTGACCACCATAAAGACTGGCACCAAACGGAAGATGAAACTTTTGTCATAACAGTATGATTGTTTATTGGATACTATACTTACATAACTCGATTACCCAAACCAAAATTTTGCTGTTTCTCATAAAGAAAACTTTGACTAGAGCTAACAAACCATGCAACATTACACAGAGCAAATAAAAATAAATATATGAACAGTTTCATCGTAAATTATTCTTCATAACTATATTTTATGAAAATCGACTCCTTTTTATTTATAGCAGAAACATGTATGTGTTCATGGTGAAATATTATAACTCTGTGGTATTTTATAAGGCAAATATAAAAAACTGCGGTGTAGTTTACGGCAGTTTTATTATTCGATACGCCATATGGCATTTATAAAACTGCCGAAGGTTACTGAAAACAATAAAGACGGATTACTTTATAAGTAGTTATTTCGAAACACGTCATACGTGCAAAATGTATGCTACTTTTATGTGTTTAGCTTGGTAGCTGACGCATAAAATAGCCAAGACTGCAGAATCACGAAAACAATCAGAAGTTTCATTATTTTAGACCATTAAACTTGGTTGGTTGGCAGTTAAAGTTAATATATGATCGAAATAATTGTTCAAATAGCACAGCGAGTGAATATCGGTTTGGGATATAATATTATAGGTATACTAGCGGACCCGGCAGACTTCGTTCTGCCCACCAGCACCACCTAATTGATGTTTTATACATACCTTCCCCATGAAATACTCCTTAACTTGGTGAAAACCGAATGGAAATCTGTTTAGTAGTTTTTGTGTTCATCGCGTTCAGACAGACAAAACGGTTACCTATGATTTATATATACCTATAGCTGACCCGGCAGACGTTGTTTTGCCATGTATATTATTTGTAGGAAACATTTTTTAGTTCAATAAAAATATAAATAAATAAAAATAATAATCGAAAGCGTTATAAATAATAAAATAATGCTTTATATAGGTTAATAAGTTAATGTTTATTAACGTAGAGAATATATTTTTAATTACAATTCTTGCTAGTTATCTTAATATCAAAAATAATTATCTATTCATATTGTAACTATCAGTTTATTAGAAAGAAAGAAATTATTAAAAATAAAAATCGCGATGGTAAAATAGGGGTTGATTGTAAAGGGTTGAAAATTCAGGGTTATATGTATTTACTAATGCTGTATCATAAAAAAATTTGGGGTGGCTTACCCTTAACATTTAAGGGGATGAAAAATAGATGTTGTCCGATTCCCAGACCCACTGAATATGGATACAAAATTTCATGAGAATCGGTCAAGCCGTTTCGGAGGAGTTTTCCCACAAACTTCGCGACGCTAGAATTTTATATATTAGATATTACGCATTTTATAACAATTATAGATAATCATCGGTTATATCATATTTTAAGCTTGCAAAGAAATCAAGAGAGGGTGGAGTTGCACAGAACACAGGTTGGCCAGAACTCATAAATGCATTTTTTAAATCCATTTGCCAACCATATTCCATTAATTATACACGCAGAGTCAATTTCCTTAAATTCCCACTGTTTTGTTAATTTAACATAATATTAAAACGTAGGTATGCAAATCATTTAATTTGAACGCAACAAAAGCTTCAGAAAACGTTTCAGAAAATAAGTGCAGAGCAAAAACTAAACGGTACAAATGACGTTTAAAAAATATGGTGGACCCTTTGACATTGACAGCATTGATCCTTGTTGATTGGACTGTCAGATTTATCATAAAAAATTTTGCGTTTTTGTTTTTGAATAATTTTGATATTATTTTCGTAAACAATTCATTACTATGATAATTTCGTCAATTATATAAATTAACTGTCTTTTCGGCGTATTCTTCTTCCTTCTTCATTCAAATAAATACCTCAACATGGAAGGTAAGTTAAATTATTATTTATACCTTATTCCTTTACGTGCCTAATGTAATTCTCGATATTTAACATTTTCAGGGCCTTCAGCGAAGAAATCTACGTCTCTAGAAACTTTAGTCATTCAGAACATAACCAACGTGAATGATTTGAAATCAAAATTAAATGAAATCATAAAAGCAGGAAAAGATTACGAATACGATGTATCATCGTGTCTGAAATCATTATTGACCAACAGCGATCAAGAAATCGTCCTTCTCACAGTGCAAGCGATATCTGAACTTGCCAAATGTGAAGATAAACGAGAAACATACGCTCAAGTAGACTTTATAGAGCCTATTCTAAACATGCTGCGCAAAGAGCTTACTACAGAGAGAATTGAGCTTGTGAAACAATGTTGTAGGTCACTCGGTAACCTGTGTTGTGACTGTGATGCAGCAAGGAAGGTTTTACTAGAGCATGAGGGTGTCAAAGCCCTTGTTGTGGTACTCGAGAAGAGTGTAGACAAGTCTTTGCTGGAAATAAAAATATTTTCAAGCAAAACTTTGCTTAATTTTGCAATTGGTGGTAAAGAGTTTACGGAGAGTCTCCTGCAAGGAGATTTGATTGATGCACTCCATAGAATACTAGTACTGGAGCTTTACAAAGTGGATATGGATGATGATATTGTCACCACAGCATTGTTAATACTCAGTGTCATCAATGATAATTCACCCGAGTTTCTGTATAAGGAGGAGATGAATACAACAGTACTCAATGTACTGAGGGACACAACTAATATTGAGATATCCGAGTTGTGTTTGGAACATTTACATGCACAAGCTGAGCATGGTAAGAGAACAGTAGTTAAACTATCCAGATCAATCAAAATACTTATTTATTTTTTATTTTTTTTTGACACTTTTCACACACGGCCAATCTGATTCCAAATTAAGCATCAAAGTGAGCTTGTGTTATGGTAACCAGATAGCTGATATATTACATATACTACTTTTAAATACATATTTATATAGATATTTACATCCAGACACAGGACAAACAGACATATTCATGCATACAAATGTTTGTCCTGGGTGGGATTCGAACCCACGACCCGCGGCTTGAAGGTCAGGGTCTCTAACCACAAAGCCAACCGGGCTGTCAAATGTGACAGCCCGGTTGGCTTTGTGGTTTGGTGTAAATACTAGATTATTATTAGCGACATCAAAATCATATAATTCTTACGAGTCAATTCTGCTACTATATAGTATACCAGAGGACTCAGCAGACTTTTTTCTGCCCACCAGTGCCATTGTGACTCTATACCATTCTTGAAACATACACAAAATATGTCATCAACATCTGTCCTATATATATATATTAAGATATACATATATTAAAATACTCTAGAAGTATTATAATAAAATATTCTAACCACTTTTATTAGCATTACAATACTTGTATGTAAGTTAACTACAAGAGTATACCTGAAAAAAAAACATATTTACTTACAGATTCAGTAAAAACCCTTCTTGCAAAGGAAGGTGGTGTCCAATTAGTATGTTCTCGCTTGGAACAGTTAGTGCACAGACATGATGCTGGTGACCTGAATGCAGATGACTCTGAAGTGGAAGCCATCATGAAGCAAGCTTGTGATTTAGTCATTATTGTCTTAACTGGGGGTAAGGTTAAAATATGATTCTTTATATAATCTATGCAGTGTCTTGTGCTAATATTAAAAAGCTAAAGAGTTGGCTTGAACATGCTAATATCTTAAACTACTGGTTCAAATTATGGGTCAGCAAGTGTTATTATATAATTTTGAATACATATTTATCATTTGCGTGTATGACTATTGTTTAGTAACATCAAAAAAAAAATTTTAAGTTTACCAACATACTCTTGACTATACATTCATTTCATGCCATAGTGACTAAATCCTTATGTTACATTTCAATGGGTTTAAAATCGAATGGTTTCAGATGAAGCAATGCACATTCTCTACAATAAAGGTGTGGGTGAAGTTTATCTAACTGTTGTGAAGTGGTTGGACTCATCAAATTACCACCTCTTGACCACCGCAGTGCTCGCGATAGGCAACTTTGCAAGACAAGACGATTATTGCACACAAATGATGGAAGACAAAATATTTGATAAGCTGCTTGGTATGTTAATAGTCCTATTTATGGGTTGAAATATTACATTACTATAATTAGTTTCAGTTTTCGCAATAATTTTGATAAATGCATAGGCATGGGATTGTTATGTATGAGTTACACAGTTTAAAACATCTATTTTCTTACATTAATGTTGGAATAAATCTGTATCCAGTTTTTATATTATACTAGGTTCCACTACTAGCAAAAATAATGGATGCATTTTTTAAAACCTTTTCTCAATGCCCACTGACAATAATTTGTGCAAAATTTCATGCTTCTTGACCCAACAGTTTCAGCTATGCATTGATCGATCCGTGAGTCAGTTTCTCCTTTTATATAAATAGACAAACAAAAATTACAGACATATTCGAAGTATACCACGGCTTCAGCGTTCGCATGCAGAAGGAGCCGGACAAAGTGCATCCTATAGAGTCTACAACGGTGACTAAGATCCAACATGCAGTGTTATCGGCTATTCGCAACCTGACTGTGGCCGGAGTCAACAAGCGCGTGGCGGCAGCGAGGGGGAGGGCTGCACCACTCCTGCTTAATGCCCTCCCAACTGTAGAGGAACACCATGTTGCATATAAACTGTTAGCCGCTATAAGGATGTTGGTTGATGGACAAGGTTGGTGAATTTATTTGTCACTTGATGCTAATTTGGTTGTTTATATGAAATATTGTTTTGTTGTGTTACATAATCTTGATCTAGCCAATAATCTTTTTGTATAACTATATCTACTGTTGAATATATGAACATCAATAAATATTTAATGGCTCATATTTCAGCCATCGTCTAAAAATATACAAGCTTCCGCCAAGCGGCTTTATCGGCATTCCCGGGGTACTATCAATTTTCCTGGGACAACTCTCTGTACCTATCAAATTTCATCGATATTGGTTAAGTTACTTAGGCATGAAAGTGCTACATACAAACTCACTCCCGTTTATATAAGTTAGCATTAATTCCTGCAATTATTACATTGGTAGTCAAGTAGTAAGGTGACGGTCTGTTAATGGTACATAAATAATATATTCATCATCATCAGCTCATATACATAATATTAGTTAGCATTAATTCCTGCAACATTGGTGGTCAACGTGATGAGTTTCTAACGGTCTATCACGTTATGTCAGAGAGCGTGGCCCGTCAGTTAGTTGAGAGTCAAGCGGCGCTGGGCAGCGTGGCGCGCTGGGGGCACGCGGGCGAGCACGCCGGCGCCGCGGGCGAGGCGCCGCGCCTGCTCGCCTGGGCCGTGCGCCAGCTGCGCTCCCCGCGCCGGGCTGATCACTACTACTGTATACTGCAGGTACAGTACACACTATAGGACACATGACACTGCATACTGCACACTATACAACACATTGCACTGCGCGCTACAAAACACTAGAGACTGCACATTACATAACACACTATACTGCATATTACACTGCGCACTACAAAACACAAGAGACTGCACATTACATAACACACTATACTGCATATTACACTGCACACTACAGAACACATGAGACTGCACACTACATAACACACTACACTGCAAACTACCTATTGAACACATTATATTGCAACCTGCATAATACTCCATATTATACTGCACACTACAGAAAACATGAGACTGCAAACTATATAACGCATTGCACTGCACACTACACAACACATTACACTGCAAACTTCACAACACATAGCACTGCACACTTCACAACACATTGCACTGTGTGCAGTGCAGACTATAAAATGTGCAGTGAGTTGTGCGCAGTATAGTTTTCATACACAACAGACTTCACCACACTTTATTACAGTATACAACCACAGAAGAATAACTACTTTTCTATTCCCACAGGCTGAAGGATGCCTCTCAAGTTTAGTAAACATGCTAGTCGCTTCCCACTCGGTCATGCAGAATGAAGCAATACTCGCCCTCACCCTACTCGCGATAGAATCACTCAAGAAGCTATCACCGGACGTCGAACCAGACGCCGATTATGAAAAGACCTTTATCGCGCAGTTAATAAAGTCTGAAATCGGTAAGCACGTTTCGGTACTAGTAGACACTAACTGTGCAAAAATGCCAGTAGAAGTCGCAGAGAATTTAATCGCATTTCTCGATATAACATCGAAGAAAAATAAAATCGCTCTCGATTATAAGGAAGCTAAAGTACAAGAGTCGTTGCAGAAGTTCGTTGACTCCAGAAATGATTTGAGCGATGATCTGAAGAACTGTATCAGTGGGGTTGTAATGGCCATTTCTGATAATGGGGAATAGATAACTCGACATTGTTTATGGACGTGTTCTGTTGTGGAAATTTTGTTGAGGCAAATTATTTATTTTATGATGGCGGGCGTTACGGACAGTTATATATCATAGTGATGTAATAATATCAAGGCATTGTTGAGAGCCTGAAGTCGATTTATTTTACGATTTTTCTCTCTATCTACTGCCATTATAGCTTCAGAAAAAAAAGTTTAATTAATTCTAATGGAGGCAATATTTGAGATGTAATATTCCTGATTAATTTAAGCTTTACTTCTATCTATTCTAGTCATAGTTCTATTGACTCTACACTTCGTAATTGCTAGAATATTCGTGCATTTATTGCCTATTGTTAAGCGAGTTCCATTATGGAAGATTTAATTTAAATAATATAAATGAATTATTTTTGCGATTCTCTCGGACTTTTACATTCCATTTAATATTCGCGTTTTTATACTCTTCTCTTTAAATTTATTAATACATTATGTAGTTACTACATAGTTCATTGCCTAAAGAAAGATGTGGCCAGAGAAAGGGTAAATACAAACACAATATTACTTTAAAATAAATACAATAATTATTCTTTGAATGCTACTCTGGCTACATTTTTCGTAAACGCACTGTCATCTGGTTTCGAATAAATAACTCTGTTTCAATCATACACTTAATCGATTCTATTTACGTCTCTTTTTAACAGGCATTTAATTAATAAGATAAAAAGAGAAAGATATAGCCATAGTTTACTCCGATTTGGATTTAACTCAGTAAAGATTTTCGGCAGTTTTAATTTGTACTAAATAAAGGAACCCATAGACCTACAAATCGACTTAGACAAGAATTCAGAGCCTTGTTCGGCCGGTGGCAGTGCGTGTTTACAATATTATGTCCCGTTTACAAGTTGCGTTATACAAATCATTGGATGTTACAAGATTATTTAAAAAAAATATATTTTAATATAGCAACATTATTTATTTTTCGATTATCAAACAAGCCATTGCTATAAGTATAAATATTACAGACAGTATCTTGACTCGCTAAAGCATATGAAAATATCATTTAATCGGTTGTGTGTAGTTTGCTTTAATATTGCCCGCGTAAAAAACGCATCTTGTAAACGGGACATAATTTACTACTAAAATTTAAAACGTCACATACAAAATAATAGCAATACTGATGGAATACTCAAGAGTACAACGTAGTTTATATATTTACCTATTATTGTAATAAAATATCTATAGTGTAAATTTAACTTTTCAATATTTAAAAAACTAATTTTACAATTAATAATTCTCGCAAATAATGCTTAATTCGACACTTATTAGAACATAGTACGAGTTAATTCGCCTCTATATTATAACGTAAATTAAAAAATATCTAAATTAATACCTTCAGTAGCAAAGATGCCAAATGTAGGGTACGTTAACAAGATAACTACAATATGACACACAAATAAATAGTTTAATGTAGAGGCGTATTTCTCGGTTCCCTATCAAAAATACATTATAATTTTTAAGATAATCCGATAGTGCACTTATTAAATAGTTTCGAAACGATATGCTTAAAATGTGAGTATAAAATAGACCATAGTTTATAAAACGATGCTGTTTGAGTGATCTATGGATGCATTTAACTTTATTGTTTCATTTCGTTTGATTATGCATGAGATAATCCCACGAAAAAATGGAGAAATGGGATATTAAAATAATATTTAATTAAAATCCAGTTGGTGGCTTTACAAACTCTTGCAAAAGAAAAGAACAACGAATTAGAAATCAGTTTAAAGACACGCATCAAAAATGCAAAAAAATAAAGGTGCCAATATAAATTATATTTCGGCGTGTAATTTCCACATAAATACTATTCAGATTACTTAGAAACTAAATTAATCTGACAATGATTTCTTCTTTCAATTTTTTTTAATATTAATTAAAATTTGAAATATTAATATTTGAGTTCCCAATGGTACATAATGAGACACGGAAGTAACGACCAAACTTATTTTTGACAGAAGTTTCAGCACAAAAATTATCCCAAACTTAAGATTGTGTGACATTTCAAGGTTCGCAAAAACAAGCCATATTGTTCCGAGTGAGTGTTACGAATGCATTTTACGATTGTTGCAATTCGATATTAAATGTAATTAGTATTTTGAGCTTCAAATAGTCTTATTAGAGTATTGTATGTAATGTTAATGCACTTTTTTATTGAAATAGTTTTATGGACCAAGATTTTTACATTATAGAAATGCATTTACATCAGGATTACCTCAACTGTGATAATCTAAGCGTGGATTCCAACAGATGTGGTCCAGCCCACGTCAGAATCAGAAACCACTTTCTTTTCACAGTTTATTCTCGTGACACAATGTTAGTTACCATACTCCGAAACGGCTTGACAGATTTTTATGAAATTTAATATGCATATTCAGTAGGTCTGAGAATCGGCTACTATCTAAGTATTTTTCAGACCCCAAGTGATCACGGGAACGGGAACTACCGTGGTATTATATAAAAAAAAATATTGTAGTTACATATTTGGAATCGGAATGTGTAAGAAAGATTGCATTACAATCTTGATGGTAAATGCATTTGTATCTAACATTATTATGCATTGTTATAGATATAGTTTTCCCGCTGAAATACAATTATATTCTAAATCAAAATGGTGTTTTATTTTGCTAATAAAATCAAACTGCAAAAATTTACAAATTATCATTTATTTGTATTTTGTATCACAGTGTTTAGGAGTAGAAAAAGGAATGAAAAATATAAACCAAACTATTTTCGTTTACAAACATTGGTAATTATAAAATTAAAATTTAAATAACTCCATCTGTATGTAATCAGAGCAATAGTCCTTATTACTTAGCCATAAAGTAAAACAGTAATCTTTTAAGTACATTTAAGACTACTCTGGAGATAAAGTCCATTTTCATATCATATGCTAATGTAGCTATACTTTATTTAACACTGTTCATGGTTGCAGTACAGTGGCTACAAACATTATTAAAAGACAGTTTCTTATCAAAAATACTTTGAAAATCACTTACTGAATACAACTTCAAACTGGTACTAAATTAAATAGGTCTTCACTATAACTGATAGATTTATTTAGACATGACTATAAAGACTCCAGTGTGTTATCCAGATTCATGATAGACCTCTCTTGTATCATGGTAGAGTGCTGGGTGATCGTCATACGGAACTTCAGCTCATCATCAGATATAAGGTGTTCCTTTAGTATAGGTCCTCTGTTCCCGCAGCCAGCAACTGTAATATATTACATTTTATTATGTTTATGATGTAGAAAAAATGCTAGTAAAATTTTGAAAGTTACATAACTATATAAATAAATATCCTGGGACATTATTCACACACCCCCAATCAGATTCCAAAGTAAGCTTCAAAGTGAGCTTGTGTTATGGTAACCAGATAGCTGATATACTACAGATACAACATTTTTAATACATACATTTATAGATATTTCATCCAGACACAGAACAAACAGACATATTCATGCATGCAAATGTTTGTCCTGGGTGGGATTCAAAGCCACGACCCGTGGCTTGAGACTCAGGGTCACTAACCACAAAGCCAACTGGTCTGTCAGTTACAACTACAATAGCTCAAATGGAGTGATTGTTAGGCAGGACAACTACCAAATCTTTCGGTTTCACCTATGTTCTCAGGGCTTTAAATATCCCAGGATTTAACATTATCAATGTTCATTCCTAAGCACTAGTTTATAGCCATATCAAATTTCATTGATTTGTGGTTTTAAAGTAAAAGTGACAGACTTTCACATTTATAATATTAAGTAGGAAAATAAGGAAGTTGTCATGATATTTACCTGGACATTTAGTTCTATACTTGATATTGATCATATTCATTATGGTTTCCCGCTCATATATGTGTCCACATACTGTGTTCTTTACAGGATCTACTATTGCCTTCTTTGTTATTGGATCAAGCTGAAAACAGAGTTATAAAAATAGAATTATCCTATGAGACTATGTATGATATTGTCTCAGAACATTGTTGATTTTTTGTGATATGCAAATAAATATACAAAAGGCATTAAACTATTTCTAAATATCATATTCAGCACATATACACAGAGGAGCACAAGCCTCTCCTAACAATGAGGTGGGGTGTAGGCCATAGTCCACCATGCAGGCCTAGTCCAGATTGGTGGACTTTACATGGCTTTAATTGTGACATCTCTTGAGACTTAATAAAAATAAAATGATAATACTTACATGTTGATCCTGTGATTCTGTTATGGCTAAATCAGATTCATCCAGATTTTCTGAAAGACAAACATAAATTAAGCCATACACTAACATAATTATCTCTTATTATTGAACAAGCTTATGTGGTAAAATATGTAACTTTAAAACATAAAGTAAGTACATATTTACTGAAAGGCACTAGGTGGAGGACTGGGATAGGTGGACTGTATAGGCTGACAACAACTACTACTTAATGTTATAAAACCTTCTAAACTGTATATCATTAAATTACTTAACCTATGTAAAAGACATCAGAATACTCTACAATTTAATCTAGTATCTTTATATTTTCCTTTACAATCATGTCAAGATAATGTTTGATTGACTAGGAATACTAATAATTTATATTTAACGCAAAAATAATAAATGCTGACTAGTTGAACATGTCCCAACATTACCCAATATCTCATAAAGACACACTCTGTGTCTGTAAATGGTTTAGCTCTCTTGAATTCAGTATATACATAAACTTGTAGTCACCCATAATATACTTTTAAATCTTTTCATTCAAATTATTAGCTGTAATTTTGGCACAATAGGTACCTTTAACAAGATTATACTTACGCCTAGCTCGTTGCTGTGCCTTTTCGAAACGTTTATCCAATTCTATCATGTATGGATGGTTCTTAGCATTTAACCTTTTACCAGCGAGACTGCTCAAGTGTGCTGTGAATCTTTCATGTAAAGTATTCACATTTGAAGCGTCCGTTTCACTCTGTATAAGGAAGACTGACATGTATTTTATTGTTTAGAAGAATTGAAGTTAATCTCTGATTGGGAATTACAAAGAATTACAAAAGTGTATCAATAAAAACATAACCTTTAAATCGAAATATCAGGACATACCTTTGCTCTTTCCAATGCTTGGATAGCGACATCCTGTTGAGCCTCCTGCATGCAGTATTTCTCCACATAGCTCTTCAGTTTAGAAAACTCAGCTTCTTTATCATCATCCAAATACTTGCAGACATTTTCAGAGCACAAATACAAACTTGTGATGCACCGTTTTCTTAATTCAGCTAAGTCTGTGTCCGCCATTATGTATAAGGTTAATTATTAATGTGATACCTGAATAACAGCAGCTGCAAACAAAATCTAAAGAACTAAAGTTTTACGTAAAAAAGTACTTAAAACAAACACAAAACAAAATTCAGCCAGCTACCAAAGCAAGTTGCCACAGAATATAAATTATCAGATTTATCAGTCAGATTGGAACCATAAAGTTTTAAAAACAATCGAGTGCTGCCAGGTCGAACATTTCTGACATAAATAATAGAATATTAATAAATTACAAAACCTGTATAGGTATTTGTCATATTTAATAACAGATTGATTGAAAATGCATAAATAAAAACAATGCATAAGACTTCAACCGTATGTATTTTCAGTAACTTAAATATGTTAATTATAACTAACACAATAAGTATTTTACATAAATAAAGTTAACATAAGAATATTGTATGAATAAATAACTATATAAAAAATTCAGGCACTACCTGCCTATTAAAAACAAATTTTGTGATTAAAATAATTTTCGTGCATTTTCTAGGCTTACGTAGCGGACTGCGCAATAGAAACTTCAATTAATTAACAAATATTTCGTGACTTTATTAAATAACAATTTAATACTTGATTAAAAGCCTAGATTCTGGGTATATGAATCGTTATAAAAGCTTAGTGACTATGCTATGAATAATAAAATGTTGTCTATGACAATTATATAAATAGATTGATATACGTAATATATTAAAGATGAGGCGATTTAACTTTAATGTGATATTAGCCTCTTTTTGTTTCAACAGGCACAGTTGTCGCAATTTCCTATATATACTTTATGTATAAAAAATTGAGTTTTTATTAATTTATTATACAGTGACTCCAACATGGCCCAAAGCCGTGGACAGTTGCTTGAGTAGATCCCGTTTGACCGACGACGAGAGACCGCGACGCGCACCGATCACTTTGAACGCGTTCAAATATTCCAACTCTGTGAACTGAGCGCCTTTCTCACGTACTGACGTTATTATTTCCTGTAAAATAAGTTGTCAATTATAGTTTAACTAGGACAAATGGACAAGTAGTCAATTGGAAATTATTTCAAAGAATAATAATAATAATTGTTCAATTATATGATCTCAGTGTAATTATGTAGATTTTCTTTTTTTTTATAGACAATCCATTCAGTTTGCGTTTATCTGTATAATATTCACAGAGTAAGTATGACTTCACATATGACTTATGATAACATTTTTTTTATACCACAATGGTGGCAAATAGGCATACAGTCCACCTGATGGGAAGCGGTTACCATTGCCTATGGACGCTTGCAACACCAGGGGCGTCACACACGCGTTGCTGACCCTGTAAAAATATCTTCACTCCCTTCATGAGGAACCCCATACTCTACTCCATTGGAAATACCATGAATTTTGTATGGGTTTGGAAATCTGGTGAAATCAACATATTTAGCTCAAAAGGTATACCCACCTCGGGCGTGCAGTTAAGTAGATGCAAGTAAGCATGTGCGCGGTGGAGGCCATCGTGAGGCAGGTGGAGGGCGGCCAGACAGTGGCGTAGTGTTGCCAGCCGACCCTCGGCCCCCGCCCCCGCCCCGACCCCCGCGCCCTGCCAGCGCCACACCACCGCCGCCGACATCATCTCGCCCAGACCTCGTATTACGTACTGGAGAAATTAAGTGGTTTTAATTTGGGACTGATTAGAAGAGGCTACTTTATCCTGTGACTAATCCTCCTAATTTTAGTAACTTGTCTATGTATAAAAAAGACTCACTAAAAGTACAAGGAGCATACGGAGCTGGTAGAACATGTACTTACGTCAAGTCTATGCGGCTGCAGCACCGTGGCGGCTCGCTCGTGGAACGCTAACAGAGCCCGGGCGAGTCGAGCCGCCCCCCCTCCCTCGCCCCCCGCCTCGCCCTCCTCCGCGGCCCCCGCATCCTCCTGCCCGAGGTACTGGAAGCACTATACGGAGCTGGTAGAACATGTACTTACGTCAAGTCTATGCGGCTGCAGCACCGTGGCGGCTCGCTCGTGGAACGCTAACAGAGCCCGGGCGAGTCGAGCCGCCCCCCCTCCCTCGCCCCCCGCCTCGCCCTCCTCCGCGGCCCCCGCATCCTCCTGCCCGAGGTACTGGAAGCACTATACGGAGCTGGTAGAACATGTACTTACGTCAAGTCTATGCGGCTGCAGCACCGTGGCGGCTCGCTCGTGGAACGCTAACAGAGCCCGGGCGAGTCGAGCCGCCCCCCCTCCCTCGCCCCCCGCCTCGCCCTCCTCCGCGGCCCCCGCATCCTCCTGCCCGAGGTACTGGAAGCACTATACGGAGCTGGTAGAACATGTACTTACGTCAAGTCTATGCGGCTGCAGCACCGTGGCGGCTCGCTCGTGGAACGCTAACAGAGCCCGGGCGAGTCGAGCCGCCCCCCCTCCCTCGCCCCCCGCCTCGCCCTCCTCCGCGGCCCCCGCATCCTCCTGCCCGAGGTACTGGAAGCACTATACGGAGCTGGTAGAACATGTACTTACGTCAAGTCTATGCGGCTGCAGCACCGTGGCGGCTCGCTCGTGGAACGCTAACAGAGCCCGGGCGAGTCGAGCCGCCCCCCCTCCCTCGCCCCCCGCCTCGCCCTCCTCCGCGGCCCCCGCATCCTCCTGCCCGAGGTACTGGAAGCACTATACGGAGCTGGTAGAACATGTACTTACGTCAAGTCTATGCGGCTGCAGCACCGTGGCGGCTCGCTCGTGGAACGCTAACAGAGCCCGGGCGAGTCGAGCCGCCCCCCCTCCCTCGCCCCCCGCCTCGCCCTCCTCCGCGGCCCCCGCATCCTCCTGCCCGAGGTACTGGAAGCACTATACGGAGCTGGTAGAACATGTACTTACGTCAAGTCTATGCGGCTGCAGCACCGTGGCGGCTCGCTCGTGGAACGCTAACAGAGCCCGGGCGAGTCGAGCCGCCCCCCCTCCCTCGCCCCCCGCCTCGCCCTCCTCCGCGGCCCCCGCATCCTCCTGCCCGAGGTACTGGAAGCACTATACGGAGCTGGTAGAACATGTACTTACGTCAAGTCTATGCGGCTGCAGCACCGTGGCGGCTCGCTCGTGGAACGCTAACAGAGCCCGGGCGAGTCGAGCCGCCCCCCCTCCCTCGCCCCCCGCCTCGCCCTCCTCCGCGGCCCCCGCATCCTCCTGCCCGAGGTACTGGAAGCACTATACGGAGCTGGTAGAACATGTACTTACGTCAAGTCTATGCGGCTGCAGCACCGTGGCGGCTCGCTCGTGGAACGCTAACAGAGCCCGGGCGAGTCGAGCCGCCCCCCCTCCCTCGCCCCCCGCCTCGCCCTCCTCCGCGGCCCCCGCATCCTCCTGCCCGAGGTACTGGAAGCACTATACGGAGCTGGTAGAACATGTACTTACGTCAAGTCTATGCGGCTGCAGCACCGTGGCGGCTCGCTCGTGGAACGCTAACAGAGCCCGGGCGAGTCGAGCCGCCCCCCCTCCCTCGCCCCCCGCCTCGCCCTCCTCCGCGGCCCCCGCATCCTCCTGCCCGAGGTACTGGAAGCACTATACGGAGCTGGTAGAACATGTACTTACGTCAAGTCTATGCGGCTGCAGCACCGTGGCGGCTCGCTCGTGGAACGCTAACAGAGCCCGGGCGAGTCGAGCCGCCCCCCCTCCCTCGCCCCCCGCCTCGCCCTCCTCCGCGGCCCCCGCATCCTCCTGCCCGAGGTACTGGAAGCACTATACGGAGCTGGTAGAACATGTACTTACGTCAAGTCTATGCGGCTGCAGCACCGTGGCGGCTCGCTCGTGGAACGCTAACAGAGCCCGGGCGAGTCGAGCCGCCCCCCCTCCCTCGCCCCCCGCCTCGCCCTCCTCCGCGGCCCCCGCATCCTCCTGCCCGAGGTACTGGAAGCACTATACGGAGCTGGTAGAACATGTACTTACGTCAAGTCTATGCGGCTGCAGCACCGTGGCGGCTCGCTCGTGGAACGCTAACAGAGCCCGGGCGAGTCGAGCCGCCCCCCCTCCCTCGCCCCCCGCCTCGCCCTCCTCCGCGGCCCCCGCATCCTCCTGCCCGAGGTACTGGAAGCACTATACGGAGCTGGTAGAACATGTACTTACGTCAAGTCTATGCGGCTGCAGCACCGTGGCGGCTCGCTCGTGGAACGCTAACAGAGCCCGGGCGAGTCGAGCCGCCCCCCCTCCCTCGCCCCCCGCCTCGCCCTCCTCCGCGGCCCCCGCATCCTCCTGCCCGAGGTACTGGAAGCACTATACGGAGCTGGTAGAACATGTACTTACGTCAAGTCTATGCGGCTGCAGCACCGTGGCGGCTCGCTCGTGGAACGCTAACAGAGCCCGGGCGAGTCGAGCCGCCCCCCCTCCCTCGCCCCCCGCCTCGCCCTCCTCCGCGGCCCCCGCATCCTCCTGCCCGAGGTACTGGAAGCACTATACGGAGCTGGTAGAACATGTACTTACGTCAAGTCTATGCGGCTGCAGCACCGTGGCGGCTCGCTCGTGGAACGCTAACAGAGCCCGGGCGAGTCGAGCCGCCCCCCCTCCCTCGCCCCCCGCCTCGCCCTCCTCCGCGGCCCCCGCATCCTCCTGCCCGAGGTACTGGAAGCACTATACGGAGCTGGTAGAACATGTACTTACGTCAAGTCTATGCGGCTGCAGCACCGTGGCGGCTCGCTCGTGGAACGCTAACAGAGCCCGGGCGAGTCGAGCCGCCCCCCCTCCCTCGCCCCCCGCCTCGCCCTCCTCCGCGGCCCCCGCATCCTCCTGCCCGAGGTACTGGAAGCACTATACGGAGCTGGTAGAACATGTACTTACGTCAAGTCTATGCGGCTGCAGCACCGTGGCGGCTCGCTCGTGGAACGCTAACAGAGCCCGGGCGAGTCGAGCCGCCCCCCCTCCCTCGCCCCCCGCCTCGCCCTCCTCCGCGGCCCCCGCATCCTCCTGCCCGAGGTACTGGAAGCACTATACGGAGCTGGTAGAACATGTACTTACGTCAAGTCTATGCGGCTGCAGCACCGTGGCGGCTCGCTCGTGGAACGCTAACAGAGCCCGGGCGAGTCGAGCCGCCCCCCCTCCCTCGCCCCCCGCCTCGCCCTCCTCCGCGGCCCCCGCATCCTCCTGCCCGAGGTACTGGAAGCACTATACGGAGCTGGTAGAACATGTACTTACGTCAAGTCTATGCGGCTGCAGCACCGTGGCGGCTCGCTCGTGGAACGCTAACAGAGCCCGGGCGAGTCGAGCCGCCCCCCCTCCCTCGCCCCCCGCCTCGCCCTCCTCCGCGGCCCCCGCATCCTCCTGCCCGAGGTACTGGAAGCACTATACGGAGCTGGTAGAACATGTACTTACGTCAAGTCTATGCGGCTGCAGCACCGTGGCGGCTCGCTCGTGGAACGCTAACAGAGCCCGGGCGAGTCGAGCCGCCCCCCCTCCCTCGCCCCCCGCCTCGCCCTCCTCCGCGGCCCCCGCATCCTCCTGCCCGAGGTACTGGAAGCACTATACGGAGCTGGTAGAACATGTACTTACGTCAAGTCTATGCGGCTGCAGCACCGTGGCGGCTCGCTCGTGGAACGCTAACAGAGCCCGGGCGAGTCGAGCCGCCCCCCCTCCCTCGCCCCCCGCCTCGCCCTCCTCCGCGGCCCCCGCATCCTCCTGCCCGAGGTACTGGAAGCACTATACGGAGCTGGTAGAACATGTACTTACGTCAAGTCTATGCGGCTGCAGCACCGTGGCGGCTCGCTCGTGGAACGCTAACAGAGCCCGGGCGAGTCGAGCCGCCCCCCCTCCCTCGCCCCCCGCCTCGCCCTCCTCCGCGGCCCCCGCATCCTCCTGCCCGAGGTACTGGAAGCACTATACGGAGCTGGTAGAACATGTACTTACGTCAAGTCTATGCGGCTGCAGCACCGTGGCGGCTCGCTCGTGGAACGCTAACAGAGCCCGGGCGAGTCGAGCCGCCCCCCCTCCCTCGCCCCCCGCCTCGCCCTCCTCCGCGGCCCCCGCATCCTCCTGCCCGAGGTACTGGAAGCACTATACGGAGCTGGTAGAACATGTACTTACGTCAAGTCTATGCGGCTGCAGCACCGTGGCGGCTCGCTCGTGGAACGCTAACAGAGCCCGGGCGAGTCGAGCCGCCCCCCCTCCCTCGCCCCCCGCCTCGCCCTCCTCCGCGGCCCCCGCATCCTCCTGCCCGAGGTACTGGAAGCACTATACGGAGCTGGTAGAACATGTACTTACGTCAAGTCTATGCGGCTGCAGCACCGTGGCGGCTCGCTCGTGGAACGCTAACAGAGCCCGGGCGAGTCGAGCCGCCCCCCCTCCCTCGCCCCCCGCCTCGCCCTCCTCCGCGGCCCCCGCATCCTCCTGCCCGAGGTACTGGAAGCACTATACGGAGCTGGTAGAACATGTACTTACGTCAAGTCTATGCGGCTGCAGCACCGTGGCGGCTCGCTCGTGGAACGCTAACAGAGCCCGGGCGAGTCGAGCCGCCCCCCCTCCCTCGCCCCCCGCCTCGCCCTCCTCCGCGGCCCCCGCATCCTCCTGCCCGAGGTACTGGAAGCACTCTATACGGAGCTGGTAAAACGAAAACAGAAAGTATGTCATCATAAAATAGCTAACGTTAAATCATTTAAGAGAGAGTATCCTGGGAGAATTTTTACATGGCGATTACACAAATATCTATTCGACAAATAACTTGGGTGAACAATTGATAACCGCAATATGTTACTTTGTACTCCATACTATTGTATGTAGACTATTGTATGTATACTATTGTATGTAAAATATTATGAAATACAAACTTATGTTTTGCGGTCGGCAAACTGCTATTTATTGAGATATAGTTATAAGTAGGGGAGCCCAAGAGGGGATTCTGGGATTTCCTCGAGCGCGGCAGATTAACATATGGGAGGATACCTTACGTCTAGTTGAGTGCCTCAACCAAATCTCAGCTCTCCATGTGGAGCCGCGCGCGTAGAGCAGCCGATCAGATTAGTAAAAAGAAATTTATAGGCGAAGATACTCGAGCTCGTCAGATTAAAGTATGGTGGTTTAATCACATGCTGAAAAGAGTATATTTCAATATAGACTAGTATATTTTAGTTACTTTCATAGTGTTATGTCCTATGGTATTCTACTGTGGGGCAAAGGTGCGGATATAGAAACTATTTTTATTTTACAAAAGAGAGCGGTACGAGCTATTTACAATTTAGGCTCTCGTACGTCCCTCAGAGATAAGTTTCATGAAATCGGCATACTCACAGTTGCATCACAGTATATATATGCAAACATATTATTTGTTCATCATAACATTAGTAGTTTCATTAAAAACAGTGATTTGCACTCCCTCAATACAAGAAATAAGCACAAACTTGTGACCTCTGCTTATAGACTCCAAAAGGTGCAAGGTTCATTTTTAGGACTGTGTGCACGCTTCTATAACAAAATCCCTATATCAATTGTAAATTTGCCTTCGCAAAAATTTAAGGACCATATCAAAGCCGTATTAATAAAAAGGGCTTACTATAATATAAATGAATATTTAAATGATAATAATGCTTGGTTGTAGATTTATTTAACTTGTATACATTTATGCTTATACTCATACTGTAAATTACCTAATATAAGTATGTTAATAGTCTCGCTGATAACATTGGGTGTGTGTGTTTCGTTTATTAATTGATAATTATGTTTTGTAGCAGGCTTGGGTTAGTCATGCTCACTTAAAAGTCTTTGCTTGCGGCGGCGTCGTGTGACGGGTCGCTCACTTCCCTAAAATATGGCGAAGAGGGCGATGGCTGCCACATGCGTCATGCTTGTGAACAGGTGCTGCTTGTGGGGACTGGTCTGCTCAAGTTTGTTTTTGTTCTTATGAATATTCACTTTATTTTATGTTTTTTTTTTTTTTTCTTTTATGTCATTCCCTACCACGCAGATATTGTCAGTGAGACTACTTCATTGAAATGTATTTTAATCTAAGTTTATTTTAAAAAGAGTAATTGCTGAGTTTATTGCCGGCTCTTCTCAGCAAAACCAACCTTCCGAACCGAGCGTTAGAGTCTGACTATTCATAAGTGCTTTGCATATTGGCCTATTTGAATAAAAATATTTTTGATTTTTGATTTCAATAATCTGACGATTTGAGCGTGACGTATGGGAGTGAGAGGGTCGCAAAGGTGCAAAAAAAAAAAAACGATAAGCGCGGTTGAATTTATTTTTATTTTAGAGAATAATTCAAGGATCACAGAATGTATATAATCTGCCGATTTGGACAAGCCGAAGTAACAAAAAGTTAATGTCCTTAGTTGCGTTATAGTTTCAAGCATAATTTGGTGTAAAACATAAAATCTAGAAAACATTTTTTTTTGGGTTCCTCCTATACATGTAAAACGAAGACATTTTTTATTTGCAATTTCTATAGTGTGGCATATCGTTAGATAGCTAATAAAAAAATAGTAAAGGTTTGCTAATAACGCTTTCCGATTCGGGGTTTCCGTTTACGAAATATTAAGCTTTTAATCTGTAATTTTAGTTACAGTCATGTGTCCCCCTTTCTAAATACTAAACCATTGTTCGTAGATATGTTAAAAGATTCATCTTAGTAGTATATGTGATGAATTTAAAAGGAAAACTATCACGTCTTTTTTTTGCTTGTAATTTATTAATTTATCAATTTTTCTTATATCATATACTAGCTTCTGCCCGCGACTCCGTCCGCGTGGAATAGTTACTTTGGCCTAACGCTAACTTTCAACACCCTTCGTTTACGTAGAAGGATGGTCTCGCAGAGCTAACTGATGACTGCACGCGCCGGCCCGGCACATAAAGGCGCGCGCAGTACAGTACTTGAACACTATTCCATTATTTCATTTATTTCATTTCATTTCATATTTTGGTGCAATGTTATTTTAAATTTGCGATATCTCCTAAGATATTCATTGAAATCGAATGATGTAAAAGGCAATTTTGTTTTAAATTAACTACTTGTGATGAATAACGTATTTATTTGGATAAGGATTAATATTATCTTCATTAAAACACCTTCACAAATAATGCTTAATTTTCGAACAAATTTGGTTAGTATAAAAATGGTCACAGTGAGCCAACCTTAACAGATAGACATATGCTATCGCGGACTTTTTTTTAGAACTTTTAAAGGAGAACAATTCTGTCGTACATCATTTTAGCGTAACTTTAACCGTTTACGCAGCGTACGCAACGGAAGCTCTCAACTGGAAAAGAAATCTCCCGATTTTGAAACATTCCTCATTGGTGCTCCGCTCCTATTGGTCTTAGCGTGATGATATATAGCCTATAGCCTTCCTCGATAAATGGACTATCCAATGACAAAATAATTTTTCAAATCGGACCGGTAGTTCCTGAGATTAGCGCGTTCAACCAAACAAACAAACGAACAAACAAACCCTACTCCTTTATAATATTAGTATACATGACTGTGGAGACGTGAATAAAAGTTTCGCCAAACTTTCACACGAACTACTGTGCAAATGTGCTGATTTTTTACAATGACTGTATCTAGATTAAATAATATATCCCTGATTAGTTTTTTAGCTTATTTTTATGTGCATACATGCTATAATTTATGAATTTTATTTATCATATCCAATGATTTAATAAAATCACGAAAGAAAGAAATCTTTAAACCGTCAGATTAAGAAAACCCAATCTATATTTTCGTCAGATTATGGGATTAGCACCTGTATGAAAATCTAACGTGCTCGAGTATTTCCAGATGGCGTCTTTTTGTGTATTTTCAAAAAGCCGTTCCGAGCTTGCGTCGCGTCCGAATTGTCAGTCATTTGGATCTGAGCTTCGTTTAGGCTCATGTAAAATCCCCTGTAAATATCTGACGCGCTCGAGTAATTTTTATTTTATCCATTTTGAATCCATCCGTACGGCCAGCCCCACCATGCAAACTGGCAGATTAACATTATTTTGTCATCAGAGTTACAAGGGGTATATACAGTATCAATATCTGACGCGCTCGACTATGTCCATGTAACTATTTTTTTTTACATCTTTGCAAGCTCATAGACGCTTGCCCCACCGCTAAAAGGGTATACATCTTCAAACCTTTTTTTCTTCCTATCATCTGATCTTCAAAATCCAATAGGTCTCCACGACGCTCGAGGAAATCCCCATTTAGCATCGTGGCCTCCCCTACCATATAGTTAAAAACACTACAAAATAATAAACAGATAAGACAAGGGACTAATTCAACATAATAAATTACCTCCAAATGCAAGAATAGTAAGCACTTATGGGATATTTCATCAAATATCATGGCTGCTGATGATATGTCGTTGAGGACCTTATCTGTCACTTTGATGCCTCCACCACCTGAAGAACCGCTCAGGATCGAGGGTATACTCCTGATGTTTGTGCTTAGCCAGTCCTAGAGAAATATATGACGTAAAATAGACACATACTTATATGAATTTTGCTATTGTAAATTTTTTATTATTTATCTATTTTAACACTCGCTATTTAAGTAATAAACCAATACCCTGCTTAAACATAATTATTTTAGTATTACATGGCTCATTTATCGACAAAGGTTGTAAGCTTACATCACGCTACAAAAGTAAAAATGGGCAAAATTTCACGGCTTTTACAAAAGATTTTAATTTTCCCTTTTTGGTAACTAGTTGCGAGAGAAGAATTTTTTTTCCACTTTTGTAGACCATTTTCGTAACCATATAATACTTTCTCTAACCCTATCTTATGCGACGCAAATGAAATTGCACAGATCTACTTGAAGCTAATAATGTTCAGTAGTACTTCTGTGAATTAGAAAGAAGACTTACCATAGACTCGCAGAGAACAGCTAGATCGACCAGCGCGTTGGTGTCTGTAATAATTTCCATCCGGGTGATCGCCCCGTCTCCGAGACTGCATCCCAGGTTCTCAGCCTCGCGTTCGTACGCTTGTTTCATCTCCTGTTGTATAGTCCTTATTAGAATTTAGTTTAGGTTAAACTGCATCGTTTATTTAATGAGAAATGACTTGATGATTTCACGTGGCTGTTGGATATATAAAATAAATAAATATCATAAATGCGAAAGTTTGTGAGTTGTGAGCGGTTTTGGATGAAATTTGGAACACAGATAGTTTATAAGCAGTTTTAACACATGGGTTACTTTTTATCCTGGGAAGATTGAAGATTTTTATGAAATTTTATATGCATATTCAGTAGGTCTGAGAATCGGCTATTACCTATTTTTAACACCCTTGTGATCACGGGAACGGGAACTACGCGGGGAGCAGCTAGTAAGAAACATAAATAGAGTGACCTGTTCGGTAAGGTCGGAACAGGCAGTGGGTCGGGTAGCTCGGCGCCAGTTGGGCAGCTCCTGCAGGAACCGCACGATGTCGTCGTCCGCCAGCCAGCGGTGCGCGCGCCCCGGCCCTGGCCCAGCGGCCGCTGGGACATACATACACACAAACTATCAGTGACGGACATCGAGCATGTAACAATAGAGTAGAACTGTTAACAGTTTTGTTAGAAAACAAAATACGCCAAAACGCTGCGCCGGCCCCTGTGTTCTGATTGGCCGACTCAAGGTCAAGTGTTGCACTAGACGTTCACATAGGTCTCTTATTGGTCGGGTACTGACCGTGGCTTGTTAGTTATACGTGACAAAGCATTGATGCGTTGCTAAACAAATGGCTCACTATTGCTACTCTATTGGTTACATGCTCGATGGTGACGGATTAAGACCTAATGCCCTAAGTAATCCACGCCCATGGGACCCCCTATCCTTATGTCAACTAGAATCGATCTTCAAACCATTTTTGGTGCGGTTTTTGGCCCTAAGGATGGACGTTTTTGTGCTTCTTCTATCGCCCCCCAAAAGTGATGCCCTAGGCAATTGCTTAATTTATGTATGGGTTAATCCGTCGCTGCATACTATATAAATATATGGTACAATAAAGTTCCCATGTTGTAGTATAATAAGAGGCAATATATAACGCATTTTTATACAGCAGATACAGAGAAAAAGCGCGAAACCAGTTGAACTATAAAGATGTTTTATTGCATCTGGAGCTATTTAAAAAAGTATTGTTTAAAGAGCATTTGGTAGAAAAAATGTCACTTGTATTATCACAATTTATCAAACACCGGCGCAGACGACACCTAGTGTACACTCACCGGCACCGGTACTGGCACTCCCCTCAGCGGCTTGTTGTACCGGCGCAGACGACATGACATCCCCATTCTCAGTACCGTCGCACGCGCTACATATCACGTCTCTGCCGGATCGTATCTCTCGGCGTAGTAGATACGACTCCTCCCCCTCCCCCCCATGCCAGCACGGCCGCGTGCACAAGCGACCAGTATCGTTTTCCAACCTGCTGTAGACTCCAGCGCTCTCAGTACAGTCACGACCTACTTACACGCCGCGCCACCTAGTGTGCACCGGCACTGATACTATCCCCGGTGGGGCACTGCACAGGTGTAGGCGAAACGACCCCCCCCCCCCCCCTTCAGCACCGTCACCTACACGAACCCCCCCATTGCCAGCATCACCGCCACGCATCGAGCATGTAACCAATAGAGTAGAACTGTTAACAGTTTTGTTAGAAAACAAAATACGCCAAAACTCTGCGCCGGCCCCTGTGTTCTGATTGGCCGACTCAAGGTCAAGTGTTGCACTAGACGTTCACATAGGTCTCTTATTGGTCGGGTACTGACCGTGGCTTGTTAGTTATACGTGACAAAGCATTGATGCGTTGCTAAACAAATGGCTCACTATTGCTACTCTATTGGTTACATGCTCGATGGTGACGGATTAAGACCTAATGCCCTAAGTAATCCACGCCCATGGGACCCCCTATCCTTATGTCAACTAGAATCGATCTTCAAACCATTTTTGGTGCGGTTTTTGGCCCTAAGGATGGACGTTTTTGTGCTTCTTCTATCGCCCCCCAAAAGTGATGCCCTAGGCAATTGCTTAATTTATGTATGGGTTAATCCGTCGCTGCATACTATATAAATATATGGTACAATAAAGTTCCCATGTTGTAGTATAATAAGAGGCAATATATAACGCATTTTTATACAGCAGATACAGAGAAAAAGCGCGAAACCAGTAGAACAATAAAGATGTTTTATTGCATCTGGGACGATTTACAAAAGTATTGTTTGAAGAGCATTTGTTAAAAGAGATTAGTATTATCACAATTTATCAAACACCGGTGCAGAGGACACCTAGTGTACCGCCGCACGCGCCACGCCGCCTAGTCTACACTTACCAACACCAGCACTGATACTCCCCCTAGCGGGGCGCTGCACAGGTGCAGATGACAAGACACCTCCACTGGCAGCACTAACTACCTAGTCTACACTCACCGGTACTCCCTCCAGTGGCTCGTTGCACAGGTGCAGGCGCGAGTGCGGCGCGGCAATGTACAGCGAGGGCGGTGAAACGACCCCCCCCCCCCCCCCCCTTCAGCACCGTCACCTAAACGCATCACCGCCGCGCCACCTAATCTACACTTACCGATACCGGTACTCCCCCCAGTAGTTCGTTGCACAGGTGCAGGCGCGAGTGCAGCGTGTGCGGCGCGACAGTGTACAGCGAGGGCGGCGAGAGCAGCGGCTACTGCCCTCGCCGCGTCGCCACCGCCACACGCTCCGCACCGCCGCGCCGCCGCCGCAGCACCGTGGACTGCACGCCACGCACCCACGCAACATGTGAATATCACCGAGTGTTGCGTGCGCAAGCTGCGGCAAAACATACACGATTTAGGCGATTATTTACAAGATATACAAGTGAACATCGAATAAAAAAATTACCTACAAAGTAGCCAGGGGCTGCATAATTTTGTCACTTTAACAAATCGATATTAAATTTTTGTATCGATTTTTTTATGAGATCCAATGATAAATTTTAGCTCAATAATTTTACAGTTCCTTTGTACTTGTATTTCAGTGTGTTCCATAAATAATAAATAGTTAATTAAAAACACCAATAAAAGAATTACATATCATCAAAAATAACAACGACAAATTTAAGAACTTTTACTCCAGATCAGTAAGCAGGACTGATTTTATTTCAGTCAGTGACGTCACACATTTAACTTACCCAGTATCTGCGGGTGGCCCCCGTTCCCTCCAGGCGGCGGGTGGCCTCATGCTGAGGTCGATGGCGGTCCTCGCGGCGGCCGCGAGCCTCTCGCTCTCTCCCGAACGTACGTAGTCCGTTATGAACGCACGGAGAGAACACTCGCCGCCCGGGTTGCTGGATTTGGGCAAAAAGTATGATCTAGTTCATTTGCGCAAACTACAGTCACTTGTCAGTGAGACTAATTCCTTGAAATGTAAATAAATCTAAGTTTGTTTTGAAAAGAGTAATTGCTGAGTTTATTGCCGGCTCTTCTCAGCAAAACCAACCTTCCGAACCGAGCGTTAGAGTTTGACTATTCTTAAGTGTCTGTGAAGGCCTAATTGAATAAAAAACATTTTTCATTTCATTTCATTACAAGTTTAGTGTAAAGACGTAATGTAAAAAAAAATGATTTTCATAACATATAAGATCTAAATGTTAACATGTGCCCGGAAAAGGTGCACCTACCGGGTACAATTATGATAACCAATCTGAAACCTATTGCAATATATACCTACATATTTTTTTATTCAGAAAGGTCCAGCTGTTTAGTTTTTTTTTTGAGGTGGAAAATACATAATAGTAGTTTGGAATTAGATTACCCTGAGTAATAGGCAGGATATTCATAAATGTGGTACCTAAGTTATTTATAAATATGACAAATTTCAAGTGGGCGTGGCTGTACGCCAATGCGTGTGCGTTTCCGTGTGCGTGCGTGCATGGGTACGTTCGTGTGCGTGTGCGTGCGTGCGCGTGTGTATGTGAATGCATGTGCGTTTGCGTGTGCGTGTGCATGTGCGTGCGTGTACCATTGCTTGTGCGTGCGTGCATATGTGCGTTTCCGTTTGGGTACGCAAATGCGTGTGCGTGCGTGCATGTGTGTGTCTATTCGTGTCCATGTACATGTGCGTGTGTATGTATGTGTATTTTACCTGTCAGCAGGCTCGATGTGCGCACAGAGCGCGTGCAGCGCGGGCAGCGCGGCGTGCAGGTGCGCGGGGTCGGCGCGGCACACTAGCGGGTAGCGCTGTCGCCTTCCGCCCGCAACCCCCGCCGACCCACCGCCACCCGCTAATGGAATGTACCAAATACTAAACCTTCTAATTCAATATCATCATCATCAGCTCATATACGGCTCCACCGAGGAGCTCAAGCCTCCCGTAACATGGAAGGGGCTTAGGCCACCACGCGGGCCTAGTACGGATTGGCGGACTTCACATGCCTTTAATTGTGACATCTCAGGCATGCAAGTTTTCCTCACGATGTTTTCCTTCATCAAAAGCCAGTGGTGTGAATCCGTACGTAAGTTTTATAAACTCAGAGGTGCGGGGAGTCAGGGGTTTGAACCTGCACCCCCATGATCGTGAGTCAATTAAAATTAAGAAATAACAACAAATAGAAGAAAAAAACCGTCCCATCTGTGATTTCGCAAGGCAATGCAGCGACCACAGCTTTGGATACTGTTGAGCAATTTTACTTCTTTGGTCGATGTATACAGATTTTAATAGTGCATTTGACAAGGTAAACCATGAGGTATTACTAAATAATCTCAACAAATTATTAAATAATCACTTATTTATTTGTAGAGTGGTTAATATTCAGCCCTATTAATCATCCGCAGTCTGTAGTTATTAGTAGAAATGAATAAAATATATATACTGCTATAACTAGAGTTCCACAGGGTTCTCACCTTTATCCTATGTTATACATATTGTTTGTGAATGATATACTAGTTATTAATTGCACATTATTCCCGCAGGGGGATTGAATTCAGTCATGGGGTAAAAACTTCTTCATTAAATGTTCCTACACACTATCGTAATAATAGTGGGAACATATGAACAATTATTATAAGATTTTTTTTATTCAACAATTTTACACGAAACAACTAAATTAATATTATCAACCAGTTCTGTACAGTTTAAGTCCAACTGTTATTTACTTTTAGAATTTTTTTTTTTATTTGATGATGTTAAAAACATTTTAAATCCACTGACAACTTACCGGATAACTTAAACAGCTTGGTCCGCCTTCTCTGTGGTCTCTTCTTAGCGAAGTAATCGGTTATTTTCAACTCGGTGTTAGTTCCTTCTGCGGCTGCGGCGCCGACAGATCTCTGAGCCGCTAAATTAACGCTTTCAATATCTAGGTATTCTGTCAGTAGCAGTTGCATCTGGAATCAAAGGAAACAATATTTAGGCAGTTGGACTTTCACAACCTATTAGGTGAATTAAATTATTTCTTTATAGGTTATATTGTTTCTTACCACTTGCTGAACAGCGCTCCAGTAATGTTGCTCGGTGTGTAAGGTGGTATCGGGCAGTTTGTGCTTCTGCAACGCGGCGCGCCACAGCTGCAACAATCTGTGACAAATGTCAATATCTGAGTAGATCATTTATAGTACTACTAGCTTCCGCGCCACGGTTTCACCCGGGTTCCCAGGGGACCTTCTATTTTCCCGTCATAAAAAGAACCACATCTGCTATTCCTGCTATTTTCTAATCGGTAAAAGAATTAAATGTTCGTAATAGTTTAAATAAAGTTCTTAATGAGAGAAATTAAGGTCCCCCGGGAACAAGGATTAACCCCTAGGGCCTTCAGGGCCAACCTTTAGACACAATCTTTTCAAAGGTAACATTTAACTTTTGTAAAGTATTTTTTAATGATTTAAAATAATGTAGCAACTCAAAAGTCTTATTAATTGTAATTTAAATTTTACCTCTTATTCCTCATAGCGCAAGCTCTAAACTCCTCTCCTAAGCTAGTGACCAGTCTCGCGAGCGGTCTCCCCGTCTCTGTCACCCCCTCGATGTCAGGCATATCTCCGTCCTCCTCGCACTCCACGTCGACTTCCACATCTACGTCGCCTTCCTCGATGATACGACGGGACACCGAGTCTATAACTTCTAGAAGCTCATCTTGGATTTGAACTTTGAATTTCTGAAATTGCAATTTTGAAGATTTTTTGGGATTCACTCGACCTTAGACTTTTGAAGTACCTATTGGATGGAATAATTGAAAAAAAGAGGCAGTAGTTTCGACGCAAATTTGTTTGACCTTTTACGATGAAAGGTTTCTGATGCTTTTTCAGTAAATACTGCCGCTAGGTGGCGCTGTATAAAAACATAAGATAATGCAATTACCCAGTCATTTATTTAGAAATATATGATATTAAGGTTAATTGAAAATATGTTTATTTACATTCCCATAAGATATAAAAACAAACGTTTGTTGTTACTTAAACTATGGTAAGCCAATGCCTCTGTTTCCTATTGAATAGGTTATATTATTAAATAAATTTATGTCTTCCATTCAGTCATGAAATGTTTAATCCATTGATATTATAGATGCGGCAACAACAATTCTTGTTAATGTTGGTATTATTATGATTTACGTTAACATTAGGATGTTTTTCTTCAACACTATTCAAATTGCCTTCTCCATTTATATTTTATCTTTATACAGTTATACTTGAAGACATATAACCATTGAATTTCATATTTTTTTTATTAGTTAGCAGGAGCATACAGGCCAGAGATGTACGAGTAAGTTTTAGTTATATTAAAATATATGTTAGGAGTTAGGACAGACCATTTGTGTACTCAGGGCCCGTATTCTTAAACTCCAAATAAGCCGAATAAATTCAAAAGAACTATTCCTTGTATTGTGTCCAATACAAACACATAGTAGTTTTTAATAGTTTTTAGTTTATTTTGGAACAAATCTTTAATAGCTATAAAAGAAATTTACCATCCAAATATATATGCTGCTTCAAGCGTTCCACAGGGTTCTCACTTTGATCCTATCTTATACATATTGTTTGTGAATGATATAGTTTCATATCATTTTTCCTGCAGGGGGGAATCCTGTAGGTCTATCATTTCTTGTAAATTTACATGTCAATTTTTCTTTGGAATTTTCAGATTAATTACAAGCACAACTTTTGCATTCCTTGTGCTATATTTCTTGGGATGGTCGGTGGAACATGTCTTGAAGACGATGCCTACAGGACAACCTATTACTGTCAAAGTGCCATATGAAGTTAGAATACCTATTACGTACTTTCCTACGAAGCCAGCACAGAACAGAAGGAAAAGTTTACGCAAAGGAAGAGTTAAAAGGCATTTAATATAACATCATTTGAGAAAAACTAGAAACGACTAAACGAATAAAATTACCATACTAACAGTACAGAGAGGATTTTTAACACTAAATTATATGGCATGTGCTTCTAGTGTATATTTTTGGGAGAAGCAAACAGGTATTTGAATTGTGTCTCCCGTTTCGATTGGTGGAGTTGACAGTAAAGCAATCAAAATGGCGAACGTAATTCAGTAATTTCTTTAAGATTATACTAGTAATTTACTTTTTACAATATGTTACCTACATTACAATAATATCATCGATGTTATTTCAGAAATATAGTGCCAAAATTTTGAACCAATAATTTGATTCTCAAGCATCATAATTTTTAATCTATCTGTATGTCATTAACCAATTATATACCCCATACCTTGAGTACTATCCGCACTATGCCCGCGTGGACAATAGCTTATACCTCCTTATTGTTAGGGGAGCCTTGTTCTATGCTTTAGTGGAGACGTATATGAGCTGATGATGAATATTTGGCTCAACTAACCTCAGTAGCTTCCTTCAGCTGTTCAAGCACTCCGAGCGCTTCAAGCGATATCATGACAGTTGTCTCAAAGGTCTTGTCCTCTTCTGAGAGAGAGGCCTCAAACTCCGGTGTGATGTCCTGTAGATACGCGTCAGTTACGTCTTCGCTTTTTGTTAGTTCTGAAGAGAACATAATTATTATTAATTAATTAATATCTAGGGTATTTTTATGGATTGCCTATTGGTAACCAGATAGACGATATATTAGAACCCAAAAAGATATGTTCCTGCACATTAATGCTCGGTTGGAATCTTCCAATATAGAAATTATTTATTTTGTTGTAATCATAGACACTTTAAATAACCGATTTCTGCTTACTTCCCCAATTAACATAGGTATAACAATTTGTATTAATGTCATAATTATAGGTGCTTTAAAATGGACAATTTTCTATTTTATTTCGAAATTATATAAAAAAAACAGAAATGTCAATAAAATAATTAGGTAACTAATAGAGAAATAAAAACAAGCGGAGGTGCGATGTAGGTGTGAGCGGCGGGGCGTGAAGCGAGCCTTATACCTACTCTATACTTTACGTACAAAATGCAATCTAAGAATTTCACTTAAAAAGCCACTCAGCTCCCGCCAATGTAAATTGAACCTTATTCCACATAGTAATACGTACCAGCTAACAGCAGCGCGGTCCGACGTCTCGCAGACACCCGCCTCGCTAGAGGCGCGCGCTCATCACGGTACACCGCTTCACTTATACGACGGACTATGGTATCAACTAGCTCGCATTTCTTCACCTGTATAATGTATGAAATAAATTTAAGGAATGGTTACTTTAAATAAAAATTTATACATAGTAGACAATGGAAATTATAAATAAATATTTGTATTAGCCCGAATATTTTTTTTCAGATCATTCTAAAATAAAACTTAATTTAATATTATTTGCGTTTTTAATACATAACAACAACAAAAAAAATGCTTTTTTGCTTTTTTTTTGCTTGATCACTTAGGCACTTGTCTCACCGGCAACGATTAACGAGTAACGAGTAGAGCTAGAACTAGAAACGAGTTAGCGAGACGCGGGGAGCGAGTGCGTAGTTCCGATATTTGTGTAGCTCGGCTATAAGCGAGTGTGCGAGTGAGGCGGGCGATTCCTCGCATCACTCGCTCGCGGCAGATGATTTTTCGATATTCATATTAAATAAAAAAAAAACGTGTACTTTCAGATACGCACTGTAGAGAAATGACCACTGGTTGCTCTCTCGGCGTGAGTTCTAATCGCTTGGCGAGTATCGCCGCGCGAGTGTTATCTTTCATAGCTCTTGTCGCTCAGCGACAAACTAGTAAAGCGGTGTCCGTCGAGTGCTCGCCGGCAGTGTGAACAGTCAGCGATTAACTGTTTGTATATGCATCTCTTTTGTTCACACAGAAAGTATATCTATTGTACGTTTCTTGAGCGAGAAAATAGCCGATAGTTAGTCGTTTTCTCGTCGTTGGTGGGACAACTGCCTTAGTACAAAGGTAAAGGTGCGATAATGATGTTTGCCGCCTCACTGTCACTCCTATAAGTATAAGTATCTAATGAGATATTTTTTTTATTGTGTTGTCATTTGTGTGGTCATTTATACTGTGTTATGGACTTTGATAGTATGAAAGAGGTCTCAATAGTTGACGATAATAAAAACTACTAAACCGAACTGAAAGAAATTTTTATGGGACCACCTGGCAGCTATTTCCCGTCGAACAAAAAAAGAATCACGCGAATCAGTCCATTAACCACGGCGTAATCCATGTACATACATACCGGCCGAATTGAGAACCTCCTCCTCCTTTTTGGGAAGTCGGTTAAAATAAATAAATAAATAAATATCCTGGGACATGTTTCACACACGGCCAATCTGATTCCAAACTAAGCAGAGCTTGTGATATGGTAACCAGATAGCTGATATACTACATGTGCTATTTTTAAATACATACTTATTTACATCCAGACACAGGACAAACAGACATATTCATGCATACAAATGTTTGCCCTGGGTGGGATTCGAACCCACGACCCGCGGCTTGAGAGTCAGGGTCACTAACCACAAAGCCAACCGGGCTGTCAAAAAAAAGTCGGTTAAAAAGATCTGGGGTTTGAGAAATTTTTTTATGGACTAGAACCTAGTCCTAAAGTCCTAGTCTAGTAGACAAATACAAGTGTACTGACCTCTAGATGTGCTCGCGTGGCGTTGAGCGCGTGCACGTGCGGCAGCGAGGCGGCGGCGGCGCGCGCGGCCTGCAGCGCCGCCGCCGCGCCCAGCGCGCGCCCGCTCGACGCCAGCGTACGAGCTGAACGCTCCGAGACCACTACCAACTCACTACACCATACACACACATCTTATACACTAGCTGCCTCCCCGCGGTTTTACCCGCGTAGTTCTCGTTCCCGTGGGAATACAGGGATAAAATATAGCCTATGTTACTCGGGGATAATGTAGCTTTCCAAAGGTGAAAGAATTTTTGAAATCGGTCCAGTAGTTTCGGAGCCTATTCATTACAAACAAACAAACAAACAAACAAATCTTTCCTCTTTATAATATTAGTATAGATAAAAATCTCGTGTCGCGGTGTTTGTGATTAAACTCCTCCGATACGGCTTTACCGATTCTCATGAAATTTTGTGTGCATATTGGGTAGGTCTGAAAATCGGCTACTATCTATTTTTCATACCTATAAGTGATCACGGAAACGGGAACTACGCGGGTGAAACCGCGGAGCGGCAGCTAGTAATAATATATAAGGCGTTCTTTTTTCCAAATTCGGAAAGATTTATTGCCGAGTTTATTGCCAGCTCTTGAATTTAATTGAGTATAAGAGTGACTGTTCATAAGTTAACTGCTTGTAGGTATAGGCTATCTGAATGAAAATATTTTGAATTTTGTAAATTGAAAATTTGCATTCTTAAATATGTTTTAAGTAGCCACTTCCATCATCCTTTTTATTCCATGTAGATATGCCCTTATTCATAGCTTTTTCTATTATTTCTATATTTGAAACAGGTAAATAAATAAGACATATACATCCCGGGGCAATAAATGACTTAAAGTTTCACTAATACAGGTATTTTTATGGAATTAGATTTCAGACTATTACTACTAGACCAGTAAAGTAATGAACATTTACTAATTTGTAAGTTATCCGTCCGTTTGTTAGGTTGACCGTCTGCCTATTTACCATCATAAAAGAACATCCCATTTCTAAATCTTAATATCCTAAAACCACTCACATATCAGTGAGCATCTGCAATGCATAGTGATGCGTGCGCGAGTCTGCCCACAGCCGTCGCAAGTCGTCGCGTCTCAGTCGCAGGAGGCCGCGACACGCCGCAAGACGAGCGACCGCCGCGTCGCAATGCTGCCCCCAAACCGTCAGAGCTGTACCTACACTGCTGAATTTCTGGAAAACAATACAACATTTTTTACACACAGCCATTCCAATTTTAAAATAAATTATAATCTAAGTAGACCAGAGCTTCTATTATATAGATATTTCCTTATATAGATATTTACACTCAACAAACAGACATGTTTAGGTAAATATTTGTCATAGGAGATTCAAAACCACAACAGACAGCTGGAAAGTTAGGTTAACTAACTATGTAGCAAGGTGGTGGGTTAGTCATTATAATATAGTAAATTTAATGTGTAATTATAGGACCTGAGATGATGATGGGCTATTATAATATTTATAAACCAACTAGGTAATTGGAAAACAGAATGCCACCTTCATTCTATGAATTATGGTTGGAGAGTAATTTGTCTATTAATAAGTGTTAAGACCTATTTGTATAAACATTTTTAGATTTTTTATAAACAGGCACCTGATTTAAAACCAAGTCATATTCTACACCTTAATTTATTTATGGATGTGTTAGATAGTTTACCTGCATGACATCCATAATCTCTTGAGCGTGAGCTGCAACCAGCTCATCAAGCCTAGCATCACTCTTCTTGTACTCCTTCTCGAGTTTAGCTCTTTCTTTCTCACGCTGTTCATTGGTTTCACTCGCTGAGAGAGTGCGGATGACTGACATAAGAAGCCCACTCTGTCAACAATTATACAGTCAAATGATTTATATTTACAATGTAATCTCCTTGTAAGGATATTTAACAGCATTAATGTGACACTGACTTTCATGGAACTTGAAAACTAGTTTGAAAAGTTTTGCCTTGACAAATACTGTTTAGCTAGTCCAATAAGACTTATATCTATCTGTCTTGTGGAATATATTAGATCTAATCAATTGTAGAAAATGTTTATCTATCTAGGTATGTTATATTTTCAGTATAGTTGTCTGAATGTGGAGAAGTTTAGGGGGCGGGTTTACATGCTATGGTTAATAAAATGAAGTCAGCAATGATTTATGGGGGCATTTGTTGGAGGAGACAATAATAAATACATTTATATCAGTGTTTAAAAAGTAATGAAAATAAATAACTTACCGTTTCTTTTCCTTGCTTAACACCCCGAGGGGGTTTCGTTGGCGGTGGAGAGGAAGACATTATATTTAACTAATAAATAAAGTAAATAAATAATAGAATTTTCCCTTTTCTTTAGCCACTCCTACAATTTTAGGTATCCAAATTTTATTTAATTCACACTTTACTCACAGATTACTATTTATTTATTTTTGCTTGTTGTGCGTTCCGACTACAAACAAAGTATTACCAAATATTCGCCTTATTTTATTATATTCCAATTTTAATTTAGTATGTATATATATTTTACATATAAGTTTTGTACATATTTATACCCCTTATATATTAATGCTTTTCTTATTCGTTATTTAAATAGATAAACAAAAGTCTTTTAATATAAAATCAAAACTAATGTTCCATTCACGAGTTTTTAAGTATGGAACACTCTCATAGAAACCTGTCAAATTACCAAACTGTCAACTGAATTGACTTGACATTGACATATGCTTTATGTTTGGCATTGGCTGGCGATTGGCATGTTGTTTTTGAATTTGAAAAGTTCGTTTTGTATATTAATTTGTGCAGCACAAAATAACAATGGATTATTCAACGATAAGTAATAAAATAAATTGTACGGAGATAGAAGAAATGACAAACGGTGAACTAAACGAACGATATTATTTATTGAAGAAACAATACGATAACTTATCCAGCAACTACGATGCTATAAAACAGGAGCTCCACGATACAAGACGAAGTTATCAAACTGCATTGGATGTCCAGAGTCATTTAAACGCAGAGCTAGAAGCTCATCAAGCAGATGAAGCCCGTCGCAAAAGTGAGGTGAACTCTCGCATCACCTCACTTCAGGAGGAAATTTCTTTGCTTCGTGAAGAACGTACAGAAACCATCGAAAGTCATGCGAATGAAATTAAAAAGTTGGAGACTGTCATACGTAATTTGAAAGAAGAACAGGTGTTCAAAATGCGAGAGAGTCCCGAACGAGATAATTCAGAACTGGACGAAGCTCGCGTCGCTGTGAGTTCAGCGTTATCAGACGCCGCTGTAGCTAAAGCAGCGCATGAAGAAGCGCGTATGGAAATCGCATCATGGCGCTTGAAAGCTGAAGAGTTGGTGTCGGAAATGGGTGAAATGAGGGCAGCTGCTGAAATACGAAGAGAGGAAATGAGGGCTGTGGCTGATAGAGAGGCAACAGCATTGGCTGAGTTAGCTGAAGCCAGAGCTATGTTGCACCAATATAATGACTCACAGGATCTTCAGCCACATGGTAAGACAGTTTGATATTGCTTCCAATTCAGACATAACTTATACATATTATTTATGTATCAACACTTATATTTAAATTATTAGCCATTTAATAAAGAATTTTCTATGATATAAAGGTTGCCTGGAAGAATAACTCCAAAAAACATTATATTCTATAACTTAGGCTTTAAGTCTTCAAGAACTTATGTTAACATATTTATTAATACTCTAGCTGCCTCCGCGCGGTTTTACCCGCGTAGTTCCCGTTCCCGTGGGAATACAGGGATAAAACCCTATGTTACTCGGGGATAATGTAGCTTTCCAAAGGTGAAAGAATTTTTGAAATCGGTCCAGTAGTTTCGGAGCCTATTCATTACAAACAAACAATTTGTTTTTGTAACAATTTATGGTTTCTTTATGAAGATTTATTTTACCTTACAGCTGCAAAAGGAAACTCAATATTTGCTGAAGTGGAAGACAAGAGGCAGGAAATGGCAAAAAATCTCATTCATATGAAACAAAGCAATTCTAGGGTAAACACAATTATATTTACAACTTTGAAGATAGCAACTCAATGCTAATAAATAGCCTAATATGTTATACACCTATTATTCTGACCAAGCACTCACAACTAGTTAAAAATAAAGTAGTAGATATATTAAGCCAATCATTTCACTAATTCACAACTATTCTTGAATTAAAAAGATAAATATCCTGGGACAATCTGATTCCAAAGTAAGCTTCAAAGTGAGCTTGGATTATGGTAACCGTATAGCTAATATACTACATATATATAATATAGTTATATCCAGACACAGAACAGACATTTTTAGTAAATTCCATAAGAGTGAAGTTTTTTTTCAAACATTACAGTATCTGAACTTTTGTTTCAGTTACGCAGAGACCTGGCCAATAAGCAAGCTGAACTGGATGCCCTCCTGCATGAGAAACAGACAATTTGGGAACAACAGGCCGGAGCCTCTGCACATTATGACAAAGAACTGATAGGTAAGCATAATAAGTTAGTTTCTGAATTATAAAGTATATTTATTTATACATATATTTTTTTATATTATTTTGTATTGATACTATTTAGGGTACATTTTTTTTCTGCCCATAACTTCTAATAATCATTATTAATCTGTACCAATATAAAGCTGAACAGTTTTTTGTTTGAACATGCTCATCACAGGAACTACAGATCCCATTTGAAAAATTATTTCAGTGTTAGATAGCACATTTTTCGACTAAGGCTATGTATCATCATGCTAAGGCCAATAGGAGCGGAGCAGTAATTAAATATGTTGCAAAAATGTTACACTTGTTACAATGTTACAATCTGCAAATATTACAGACAGCTATAACGAGCGGATAACTCAATTGGAAGAGCTATGCGAGGGGCGGAGACGCGAGCTGTCCCGCTGGTTCGGCAAGCACTGTGAGCCCACTGTCTTCGGCTGGCTCCCCGGCGTTATGGACCATTTGAAGTAAGTACTTGTTTTCATGCACTAGGCAAGATATGAGAAGACCTATCAGCTATCATTAATTTGGTTGGTTGCTAAAGTAACTATTGGAGCTGGAAGGGACAATCTGGTCTAGAAAAGCTTCTAATAGAGAAGAATGGAAGCAGCTATTTTTGAATGTATCTCCCTACGAGATACATTCAAAAATATTAATATTTTGACTGTACCCTCACAATATATTTATGAAAATTTATTGTATGTACGTAAAAATTTACATCTTTTTCCAAAAAATAGCGACACTCATAGTATTAACACCAGAAATAAGCACAAACTCGCTATTCCTGTAACTAGACTTACTAAAGTCAAAAATTCATTTAAGGGGCAATGTATACGCTTCTTCAACAAACTACCTAAAGATATTCAGGATTTACCTATCTATAAATTTAAGCAGGTAGTGAAGAAAACTTTATATCAAAAGGGTTTTTATAGTGTATCAGATTACTTGTTAGAAAGAGACCCTTGGCAGTGAAATGCTCGCTACAAGCTATTTCACATTTTGTAATAAACACTGTTGTATTAGATGTAAGTTGGTTTTTGAAAAGAGTAATTACTGAGTTTATTGCCGGCTCTTCTCAGTAAAAACTACTATCAGAACCGAGCTTTAATAGTGACTATTCATAAGTGCTTTATTGAGGCCTATTTGAATAAAAAAGATTTTGATTTTTGATTTTTGAGCTGGAAGAGGCCTATGTGTCACTGGACACGCTGACCACTGCACACAACCGGGAAAACTGATGTATTAGATTTAAGTTAAAACAAGTTTATATAATAGATTTAAGTTAAAATATTTGGTAGAACCATTGTTTAGTATCAGCAATAAAGGCTAATAATAATAATAAAGTAACTTATTATTTCCATTATGCAATCTTGTTAAAACATGTAGGTTTTTCTTAAATTTTCCCAGGAACATTGTATCCAGTCCCCATAGCAATAATTTACAGTCTTCACATCCTATATGGTCTTACAATAGTATTTAAAACAAATACATAGACATAAGACATTTAGAAGATTGTCCTATGTGGGTATCAAAACCACAATCAGGAGCTTGATAATCAGGATTTCCATTATTGTAGCTTTTTTTTTATACAACTATGATGGGAAACAAGCATACGGAACTTGATGGGAAGCGGTTATCATAGCCTATGGACGCTTGCAACACCAGGGGCGTCACACGTTGCCGACCCTGTAAAAATCTCTTCACTCTCCATTCTTGAATCCTCCATTATGTACTCCATTGAGAATACCATTACTACTCAAAGCTCCATAAAAATATCAATTAAAAAAATTACAGGTCGGAATGTGAGAAGCTCAGATCACAAGTGCTATCTCAAGGTGCATCTCAACTAGCGGACGCAGCAAAAATACGGGAACTACGCCGGAAAGTGGCATTACTCACAGCAAACAGAGCCAAACCGTCATCACCTGCAAATAAAACTGAGCCTAAACAAGATTATGACGATATTATTGTAGCAAAAGTACCGCAAATTAAATGTAAACCAAATATGGATGATGTGAAGAAGAAAGTGTCTTTTAATTGATAAGTAATGTAATTATAAGCTTTAATTAAAGATTGAATAAGGTTTAATTCTGTTTTATTTATTTTCTATATTTGGTCAGTTTAACCCCAATATTACATAAATAGCGTACATAAGATAACACATAAAATAAATTAATTTTAATTATTTTGTTATTTATTTCTTAGTTAAATATGTTGGTTTAGTTAGATCGATGTATCGGCGCATTCATAAATACGCCTAACATAAGATTCACTGCAATTTGTTGCTTTCAAACAAAATACATGACAAGAGCCAGTGCCTCTCTGTCTCTGATATAAACTCATTTTAGACGATTTTCGTTTGCCTTTTTTAAAGAACATTCTTACAATTTTATTTAATGAAAATCATTTGTTATATTTATCAAATAATTAGAGGCAATATGAATGAACACAATGAATACGACGATTGCAAAAACTAGTATCATCGTTCCAGTAGCAGACGGATTTGGTTTGCGAAGAGCTTGATTCCTTGACTGTTTTTTATACCTCGTCACAAACAAATTTGTTTCCTTCTCCCTTTTTAAAAAAGACAAATAATTAAGTTGCTTTTGAACAGGTTGGCCCCATAGCTAGATCCGTTCATGAAGCAATCTCTTTGATTCTCTGTGGTTAGTTTTTAAGGTCTATACTCTATAGGGTAGTAGGTGGTCTATGAAGCGGTACCCTCAGCCACTTGTCGTGGGCCGAGGTCCTTGAGCGCGTGTTCCCGCGCGTGCGCCACGTGGCGGGTGCGGCGCGCACACTCGCGCGCCTCTCGCTGCGTGCGCGCGCGTAGCCGGTTCGACGACGCGTCTTGCACGCATTTCGCGAATTCACCTGCATGTGAAGGCATAATTCATAAGTATTGGTCCTTTATTTCCGGCCAATATGGCTTAGAGATTGGCTACACTCGAGCCGTCACTACGGACTGACGGCTGACTGACTGACGCTGACTGACGCTCACGGGAGCGGTGAGATAAACTAAATATGAGCAGCTATAGGTATAGATTACCTACTACTTATAATAACTCAAATATAAGCTTAGATATTTACACTATAAAGGTAAATCACTTGAGCGCGTTAATATCAGGAACTACAAGTTCGAATTGAAAACTGATTTTAGTGTTGCGTAGATGATTTATCCAGGAAAGTTATAGGCTTATATCACGCTCCGAACAATAGGAGCGGAGCATCAATGAAAAATGTTACCAATACGGGAACATGATGCAGACGCAGTTGAAGTCAGCTAGTGTCTTATACTTAAACAATCATAACCACAGTATATAAACATACCGACAGTATCCCAACACTTTATGAACTCTGTAGTATCGCCGGTGTCGTTGTAGCACTGTATGACCCGCTCCTTGTAATCTGCGCACACCGGCTCCACGCTCACCATGTTGGCAGTTCTGATGTCTACACGAGCTGCTATTGCGTTTATGTCTTCAACTGTCAACCTGAAATTTGATTATTTTAATACGTCATAACTGTTTATGACGAATGTGCCTGTGCACTGGTAGATAGGTACCAGGTTTATGACCGGACTGTATAACACCGACTCTACAATGCATTTATGCAGTTGTAACTGCATAAATGCATTGTAGAGTCGGTGTAGTAAGTGTGAAGTTCTTATATAAAGTTTATTTCTATCCCTTTGCATTATTTTAAGCGTGAGTTGTTATAAGTAGTAAATAAATATCCTGCGACGTTTTCATATGTGGCCAAATTCCAAACAGAGCCAAGCTTGTACTATGATAACAAGTAGGTATACTTACATATACTACTTTAAAATACATACATAGGGACCCATTTATATAGATATTAACATCCAGACACAGAACAAACAGACATGTTCATTTATGCACATTAACGTTTGTCCAGGGTGGGATTCACGATTGGCGTCTTGAATGTCAGGGTCACTAGCCACAAAATTACCGGTCAGTCAAATATAGGTACCTACTGATTCTCATCTACACTGTTTGTCAATACAAACAGCATCGATATACTTCTTAGAAAATCGTGACAAATTTTATCACACAATTATCTCTGAAACCGTTAGTAAGTAACCAGGAACAGCGAGTCTATCGTGAACAGATCTTCTCTACAATTTCCTATTCAACTAGCAAAGTTTAAAATCTCAGGGAGGAAACATTACCATTCCTTATAAGGTCGTCTTTCCACCAGATATGCGATAAAGTAGACCTTAGTTTATGTTATCAAGTAAAGCTCCCATCTGGAGTTAAATAAACAGTAGGTATTATACTTATACCTATTACTTGACTTATGAGCATAAATCCTACACAGGATACCTGTACACAGGGACCTGTTTGGGTACACGCAAATTTAATATAGACTCAATTTACTAAACTAAATACCTATTAAAAAGTAGTAACAAGCACTTTTCAGCTTGTAATCAGATTGGCCGTATGTAAAGTATACCTACCATTCCAGGATATATATTTATTCCATTATTGCAAATTTCCTATCACCTACTTGCCTGGCCATAAACACCCTATATTGTTAACAATACTGTCTAGTTGTTAAGTCAATTCTCATATTAGTGTAAACAACAAAATGTATTCTAATCTATTCTAATCGCTATTCTGTTTTCACATACCCGCATCTCTCAGAGTGGGTATCATCCAAACACCGTAGCTTCTCCATGAATATCTTGTCTTTATAGTCACCACGAGGAGTTGAAGACACGGTTGCTGCCACCGCTGCTGCACCACCGGCCAGGGTCGCGTCTTCTACCAGACGTTCCACCTGTTCCATAGGTAGACAGATGGATAGATATATAAGTAGATAAGATTCCAATAACATGGTGTTGGATCGGAAACAAAGGTCAAGCTTCTTTCATAATTGGCATTTGGCATGCAAAATTTTACGTATTTATCGACTAGATATAGTGTATAGATTTGGCTTAGATAACAATAAAATAGCGTGAGTAATGACGAATTATGACGAACAATGTTATTAAAATAAATGAAATGTTACCTAAAAAGAGCTAAATAATTTCCCAAAATTTTTATAAATACACAAATTGCTGTCTCAAGTGGGAATCAAACCATAACCTGTAAACTGTGACTTTTTGACACTTTAAACACCTGGCTGCCAACTACTAAAGTACAATACTATCTTTACCATCATGTATCTTAACAAAGACAGTGATTGTAAACTCACTGAAACAAAACCTATACATTTACTGAAAACAATTTGTCACTTCAAAAGCTGTTTCTAGTAAAATGATCTTGGCTTATCTGCATCATTCGAAAGTGGACTAGACACCAGCCGGTACACCTACAGCTCTTAGTAAACGTGACGTGAATATCGGTGAGTGAAAAACACTTGAGCAAGTTCAAAATGTCTCATTATACGCTCGTCAGTTGTTTAGGGTGCTACCGTTTCAAATTGACTGGATTGTAATATGTTATCTAACTCGCTAGCTGCCGGAGTAAAGTACATATATATATTTCTTTCGCACAGTTTAAGGAAAAGTAGTTGTGTTAAATAACGACGGTCTATGCTGCTTTGAATTTTGGCTGTGAATTTTTATGAATTTAATTTACATACACCTAATATAATTATCCATTTACAGTCAGTCAACAGACGAAGAAGCGAGAGAGCTAGAAGAGGGGTGGAGTAAAGCTCAACTGTATGCTTTATCTAGGAGTCTGCTCTAAAATCTTTGACTCTTGGAATACGCGTCGCTTGATGCAAATGCATAGTCATAAATTAGGTACTAACAGCTAAGTCAGATCAGACTTAAATAGTTTAATAAATCACTAAGACAATTTTTTATATTTTTGGCGAATTTTTTATATAGTGGGATTATATTATTATTTATAGACAAACAAACTGAACCTTGCTGTACCTACGTAAACACTTTTGGACATAATATATTCATGACATCACATCGAACTAGTGCTAGAACATTCTCTTCTCGAAGATCTGAATTAAATTATAATTATTATTAGATTTATCGTACCATTTTATTAGATATGCTGATATGTTGGTCCTCAGGGCCGTCATCGTCATCTGACAGCGCTTCATTTGCTGGATGTTGAAAGTGAGTTGCTCGAGATGAATGTGCACCGCCCATTTTGAACCTTAAATCTTTGAAACAAAGTACAAAATTAGATGACTATTATATTGGTAATATTAGTTATTTAGGTAGGTATATTTCTGCTGATATTTGCGTCATTCGCTTGTCAATTACCTATGCCATGTCATGCTGAATATGCACCTTTTTAGCGGTTTTAATTGAAACCCTATGACCTATGTAGAGTTGTTTACAAAAACAATACATGCAATTTTTATAGCAAAGGTAAAAATAATAGCATTCTAAAATAAATAAAATTCAGTTATTGAACTTTGACAGTAAACTTAGTAAATGCGAAAGCCAAAGTGGTCTATCTTTTAGGCTTTCACACCAAAAACACAGAACCGATTAAGATAAAATTTTGTGTAGATATCAACTAGAGCTTAGAAAAAGACAGGCTACTCTCTACCCGGAAAAAAATAAAGTTCCTCAAGAACGCGGGTAAGCGCAGCGGAAACCACACACTCAAAGTTTTTGGTCAAACACTGTTGATAAAAACCTCCAGCTACAATACGTATAAGGCACCAACCAAAACACGGCTATAATTATCATACCGATGCATGACGCAACATCCGACTATCACAACCAGTGCCCCGGGACATCGTTCCGTGAACAAAACAAAAGTCCGAGTTACCAATATCATATGCACCAGACGTACCGATAAAATCTCCAAATCACCCGGAAACATACAAACATCGAGATAAAATTTAAAATCGTGAATGAGTTATTCGGATTATAATGTTTTACGGATTAGTGATTTCGGAACTTGTTTTGGGTAAAAACAAGGATGCATCTTTGTTATGATTTATAGACAAAAGATCAAAGATTGTCTCTTTAAAAGTACCTACTCTATTTGAGGATCCTGTAAATAAAGTATATCAATAAATCAACACTAATATTATAAAGAGGAAATATATATTTTGCTTGCGTGTTTGTATCAATAGCCTTCGAAACTACTGGGTAAAATATAAAAAAATCTTTAGTCACCATTTATCGAGATAGGCTATAGATTACATAACAACACGCTACGACAAATAGGAGCGGAGCTTCATAGAAAAGTATTGCAAAATATTGCATCGATATGTCACAGACGAAGCAGTTTAGCGAGTAAACTATCTCGTCTGTATTGAGAGACCTCTGTGAGGAACGTGAGCATTATTATCGACAATTCATAAGTGCCTGTGAAGGCCTATCCAAAGGTAGGTATTAATATTATAAACGCGAAAGTAACTATGTCTGTCTGTCTCGCTTTCACGCTAAAGCCACTGAACCGATTTAAATGATGAAACACACATAGTCTAGAGCCTGAGAAAGGAAATAGGCTACTTTTTATCCCGGGAAAATGGAAGATCTCCCGGGTATGCGGGTGAAACCGCGGGGAGCCACTAGTTTATAATATTGTAAATGGAGAATTAATATTATATAGGTATGACATTTTATTTCCTCTAGTGATGAAATACTTAATATTTTACACGAAATTACCTTTAGTTAACACGGAAGCAAACATAGGTAAATAATAAGATGATTCATAAGATGGTATGATTTTAAAATTAACAGTGTCATTGGAGGAAAATTAAGTCCCCTAATACTGGCCTAAGTCGGCTTAAGATATTATTTCAACAAAATTGTGAATTAATAGGAATTGATTTATTAGTCATTGGTTTGTGATTAATATAGTATCAAGTGACCTTTAATTTTTAACGAATTAAAGTATTATTATATCTTCAAAAAGTCATTAACATTTGGGAATTCGCGAATGTTTGTAATACTACAAATAAAATTGTTAGTCTATAACAAGGAGTAGGCAATATTAGTAAATAGGTAATGCCCTTGCAGATTTAAGTAAAGCACATAATGTAGGTAGAATGACAAAAAGTCTTTTATAAATAAGTATTATGGGGTCCACGAAAAAGCTTTCTCATTTATTTAATTTGGTTGGTCAGTTGGCTTTGTGGTAAGTGACCCTGACTCTCAAACCGCTAGCGTGGGTTAGAATTCAACCCAGGACAAACACTGTGCGTGTTTGTCGTCTGTATGTATAATATCTATGTATTTTGGTCAGTATTTTAATAGTATATCAGTTATCTAGTTACCATAGTAAAAGCTCTGTTTAATTTGGAATCAGACTGACCATGTCTAAAAAATTGGATGCCTGTAAAGTCGGTATACGGGCGAAAGTTTTACGTGACAACGACGCAAGGGACGCGTGCCTTTCACTTTTTATGTCTGTCTCTCTCGCTCTTAGGCGGGCTAACCATGCCCGAGTGGAAGGGACGCGTGCCTCTCACTCGCTCTCATTGTGAGCGCATAACGTGAGCGGAGCGTAACGCAGTTTCTTGAAGTGTCACCCGGCAAACCAATTTATAAGACGTTGTCACGTCAAAATATCCAAGGAAATAAATATAAAAAAACCTAAAAATACCTAGGAAATAAATACATAGGTACCTAGACAGTGAGAACTGGTGCTATCAATACATGTTTATCACGAAAAAAAAGTCTATGCGTTATGGATACCTACTCGACAATACCTAAATACCTATGTAAATACCAATTTACGACGTTCGCTATTTACATTCATTCTGTGGGTCACAAAATAACTTGTTAATACTAGTTATTAAATTGACCGGCTGGCAAAACTACAGCAACTACTTATAGCGTTTTAAATTATCTTTTATTCGCCGAAGATTATTTTACCTCGTTCCGGGACCACAGACTATTAAATACCTACCCCATCTTTTGTTTCAAAACCGGTATTCCACGCGACAAGTGAGCCGGATCTTTAAATTTATTTCTTTGCGGCTATTATTAACAATTAATTATATTAAAAGATGAAAGATTGATAATAGTAGTAAGCTTTTAAAATATGTAGGTAGGTATTTTACGTATCCATTTTGAAAAGCTCTTGAAATACTATCATAGCAATTATTTTTATATAAATGTTGACAATCAAGCACACGGTCTATCTGATGGTAAGTGGTCACCACCTATGGATATTTGCAATACCAGGGTATTGATGTGTTGCCAAATAAAACCCCACTGCCAACTTATTTTGCAAGTATTTCTGTTCCAAAGGATCAATCATAGAAGCATTTGTGTGGCTCAATATAAAAAACATAATTAGATTTACACATGTACACATGCCATTTAAAAAGGATGGCAATACAACAATAGATTAAATATTCGCGGTATCCGTCACTGGCGGTCATATTTCCCAATGTATTGGGATCGCCGCTTCCTCGGCCTAACACTGGCGATCTTTCACACCAACCTTGAACTTTACCTATGATCCGAACCGAGCAGATGTAATCATCCTATCGCCATGGAATAGTAATGTGTTCCGAGTCATGGAATAACATTTGCATGCATTAATTTTTTTGCTATACTATCTGACCAGCCCAACTTCGTTTGCGTCACATGAGAAATTTTGCCCGTTGCAACATTTTTCATTGCTGATCTACTCCTATTTGTTGTAGCGTGATGTTATATAGCCCATAATCTTACTTGATAAATATAATATCTAATACTAAAATTCTTTTTCAAATCAAAAGCAGCTCCTGAGATTAGCGCGATCAAACAATTGAACTTTTTAGCTTTATAATATAGTATAGATTCCCCTCGGTTTCACGCGCATTTCCAAAAGGTTTTTAACTTTCCTGGGATAAAAACTAGCTTTATGTGGTATTCCAGAACATACTCGACCTCTGTGCAAATTTCACCCTGATCTCTTCAGCCGTTTTTGCGTGAAAGAGTAAAAAACATCCATACATCCTGACAAACATTCGCATTTATGATATACTAGCTGCCTCCCCGCGGTTTTACCCGCGTAGTTCCCGTTCCCGTGGGAATACAGGGATAAAATATAGCCTATGTTACTCGGGGATAATGTAGCTTTCCAAAGGTGAAAGAATTTTTGAAATCGGTCCAGTAGTTTCGGAGCCTATTCATTACAAACAAACAAACAAACAAACAAATCTTTCCTCTTTATAATATTAGTATAGAAGTAGCATATTTTTTCTACAATGGCTGCCGGATATACGATATGAAATAGGAGTGCTCTTCGTTTCGCATTATTTATGGAGATACACGCAATGGTGGGTGGTCTATAATCCTTTTAGTTGTCGCTGGGGAGTAGGGTTAGCTCGGATCACGATATAGAGCTTTTGTAAACTTATTTACTTTAAGTTAATATCCATTTAAAACAACGAAACACTATAACGTCTCTCTTTAAACAGTTTTGGTCCGGTCAGTTTGTTAAGGCCCATAGAAAAAAAAATCGCTCTAGCAAACATCAAGTAAAAGCTGAAAGTGAAGCAAATAGTTACGAGTACTAGATCTCAAATACGATAGTAGATTTTTAATAAGATACTACATCACTGTGATAGCGTTTCCACACGTCTGTATCCTTTACCGAAAGCTTATCCTACAATCTATTCTATACTAATATTATAAAGAGGAAAGATTTGTTTGTTTGTTTGTTTGTAACGAATAGGCTCCGAAACTACTGGACCAATTTCAAAAATTCTTTCACCATTGGAAAGCTACATTATCCCCGAGTAACATAGGCTATATTTTATCCCTGTATTCCTACGGGAACGGGAACTACGCGGGTAAAACCGCGCGGAGGCAGCTAGTATATTATAAATGCGAAAGTTTGTGAGAATGGATGTATGTTTATTACTCTTTCACGTCAAAACGGCTGAAGAGATCGGGATGAAAATTGGCACAGAATGATAATAGGTTCTGGAATAACACATAGACTACTTTTTATCCCGGGAAATACTAAGATCCCCCGAGAATGCGGATGAAACCACGGGGCAGATATCTAATATTACTTTATTCTTCCATCGACAACCCTGGTAAATAAATCCATAAAGTAGATATAAGCACACCACACGCAATTTTGATATCATTCGAAACCCATTGTTTTCTAGAAATAGAGGTGAAAACACCGCTATAGAGATAATGCTACATTTCCTTGTTCAAAAGACATGTGAAGACTTGTATGGACAAGTCATGAGGTACCAAAAACTTGTTGTTAGTTCGTTTGACTGGATTTTAAAAGGTATTTTTCAAGTGAGAAAATCGGAAATATTCGGAAATTTAACTTATCAAATACTCGCTTTTACGGTTGCGCTTTTAAGGATTTAAGCGTGTTATCAGGGGACCTTCAACTTTTCCGGCGATAAAAAGTAGCCTATGTCCTTTCCCAAGCTCTAGTCTAACCCTGTACCACATTTCAACAAAATCGTATCAGTGATTTAGCCGTGAAAGCGTAACAGACAAGAGTTTCTTTCGCATTTATAATATTAGTACCGTTTTTTTTGTCCTAGTGCCTATATCTCAAGAGACATTTCCAAGTTAGGCTCATTGGACCATATTACCTAAAGATAAATTACATATAAGAATTATCAAACACACATACAAAAATAGTAAAAAAACACTTGTTTGTTTTTATTGTAAGTTAACGCGGTATACCTACCTACTCATAAAATGGTCATGTATTTAAATTCAAATCATTCCTTTACCCGAGAACATTTTATTTTTAAACGGAGGTATTAAAAAGCCTGTTTTCTTTAATTTACTTCGCAGTTTTTGTCCTTTTACCAACACCCTGGAAAATTATTCAACTCTATATAAGGTTTTTTACTGATGTACAGTTATCCTCAAATGTTTTTTCATAAACGTCCTTCGTTTTGATACATAATGCGTAAGAAACTTATAACGTCTGTATTTTCCATCGCCGAATATTAAAAAAATTATGACATGAGCTTTTCCTCTTGCCTCTACATTTAACAGACAGTTTGGACTTTCCATATGGCAATAAACAAAAGATCAATTTGAAATTAAATGAAATATATTTATTCATTAAATATCCCTTCACAGGCACTTATGATTACGTCGACTCTAATGCTCGGTTCGGAAGGTTGCTCTTGCTGAGATTGTTTTGAATTGAGTAAACTTACACGATAAAAACTAATCATTAGGTCAATAACCTAAAGCAATTGAGATATCACAAATCCAATACCTAACTACAAGATATAAACTTGAATATATACAGTTTCACGAGCGACCTTCAAAAAGCGTTTAAAGGACCAAACCTTAATAAATCAAGTTCGCGTTATAACACTCGACCTGCTATAGAGGTCTCAAAACATCTGCTTATAGTACTCCTCACTCATTGCAGATTATATATCATTATTAAAAACCTTTGATTATCGTGTTTTGTTTTTACCCGACTGCGCCAGAAAAAGGGGTTATTAGTATTTCACGCATCGAATACGTTACATCAAACATAACGGGTGGCACGGTAGTTTGTCTTACTTGTATAATATGGGGGACACTATTCCTGGCAAGAAGCCCAAAGATTGAGCCTTTATGCTTTGGTCAAAAATCCGTCGAATTACGGTATATTTTTCTCTAATGTTCTCTCAGCAAGAATTTATGATGAGACTCCTGTTTTCTATATAAAAGTAGTTGCGGCCGCGCGGTTTCACCCGCGTACTTCCCGTACCCGTGATCATCAGGAGTATAAAAAATTGGTTGCCTGTAAAGTCGGTATACGGGCGAAAGTTTTACGTGACAACGACTTTGAGTGGTAAAATAATTTTAATGTGAATATTCATTCGTATAGTAGGAAGAAGGATGAAATAATAGTAACAATTTAAAACATAACGTGACGTTACGTGAGCGGAGCGTAACGCAGTTTCTTGAAGTGTCACCCGGCAAACCAATTTATAAGACGTTGTCACGTCAAAAATAAATAGTAACCGATTCTCAGACCTACTGAATAGGTATGCATATAAAATTTTATTAAATTCGGGATTTATCGATTATCGGTTCCGTTTTCGGGAGTTTCGGAGGAGTATGATTGGTAACTAACATTGTGACACGAGAATATTATATTTATATAAGATAAGATATGGGCTCTATTGCACCCTGATAGCTTTAGTGGTAATAATGAGACAATTGTTTAAATCAGTTTAGTTTTTTACCCGTGAAAGCATAACAAAAAAAGTCACATTAGTATTAAAATATTACTTAGGATATAATGTTTAATGATCTAATTTTATCTTGGCCTATATTACTACACATTTATTCTTATAAAAAAGATTTTTTTTTCTTATCGTGAGAATCTTCATTATACTATATTGTTTTAATTAATGTGTTATTCATTCCAAACATAATACGTAATATACATAGTAAAGTTAATATTATTCTTCTGAATAAATGCCATACTTATGCGTCTATGTATGTTGTTTGATGCAAAGAGGCTTCTGCGCAGTATCATACTGACCTAAGTCTCAGCATAAGGCTTCCTTTTATTAATCGTTTTGGTACAGAACTCAAAAAACCTAAGGAATGAGGAGAAATGCAATAATAACTCAATTTGTTTGTTATGTTTTCACGTAATTAAACCACCGAACCCATTTCGTTGAGTTTTCCAATAAAGATATAGGTATAAGACCCTCGGAGAAGAACATAATTAGGTACTACTCAAAATAATTATTCCGAAAGACGTTAAATTTCGAGCATCAATTATTTTATTTTTTTACATTTTTAAGGTAATGAGTTATTTAAGGTTGAAAACCTCTGACGTTAGCTGTCATCCGGTTCCAACCCCGTCATGAGTCAAAAATTAATCACTTGTTAATATTTCGAAAAATACGCAAACATGATGTCACGATTTTATTTGACGCGATACTAAATACTAATGAAAAATAAAGGGCACATTATAAGCATAAGCATTTGACAAAATTAAGCTGCTTTATAAGCTTAAATCGATACTTTTTATCACGGCAATGATCGCTCAGAAGAAGCGAGTGCAAACGTCAAAATGAGTTTCAGCTTTCATAGAAAGTATCGTAAGGAAACCATACCGCCGCCACCCTTGTTCTATCGATAATTTTTTTTAGGAATACTAAATAAATACCTACCTATTCTCTCAAAAGTATGTGGTGGGTGTACGGTACGTATATCAGACTGTACTTTACTCACTTCTGAGTCAAATAATCAATATCCGTTTCGGTTTTGGGGCGATTGAGTAACATTTATCTATGTATCGAAACTGTCACATTTATAGTATTAGATATTATGTCATCTTTCTAGCCTAATAAAGCTTTAAAATACACTAGTATGAAACCTGAAACTTTCATGGAATTTATATCAAAAATGTTTTCATTTTCCTTAAGATTTTGTATCACATAAGTCTGGTAGGTAAATGGGTTTTATGTTTCCACTTAATCTTACATACTGCCCTTGTTTTGGGAGTTTATTATGACTTGAGGTCTACAGTCTCGCATCAAAATGGTAATAGCTTTTAACTTAAAAACACCACCAAAATGTGTTTATCAAAATGCTGTGAATCATCTTCCTTAACATTAATATAAAGACAAAATATTTGTACTTTTGTTTATGTCGAATAAACTCGAAGCTTAAGGACCGATGTAAAAAATCTTTTTCTAACGGTAGCTTACACAAACCCTTGGTGACATAAGCTACTTATATATCCCTGGAAAACATTTTATAACACGGATAAAACCGCAGAACGTTTGCTAGTCTGTAATATATTAGGTAAGGTTGTTGCAATCAGATTCAATTAGCATCAGGCTGAATAGCAACTTTGTGTCACCTTATTAATGTTCTAATGCCTATAATTGTATATATATGTGTGTGTTACCAGACGGAAATATCTGTGTAGCAGTAATATTTTTATTAATAAAATAAAGGACAGTTTTATAATGACATTTATGACCATAAATTTACTACATACCTCCTAATTGGGCTTAAAATCAAACCAATTCAACTTTTTTTGGCTAATCTTGTCTTATCTTTTTAGTGATCTTATAATCTGAAAATTCGATGATATTAAAAGATAGTTCATCATATCTTCTTGAAGCTACTAATCAATAGTTTATTTATAAACTATATATAATTTATAAGATTTTATTAGTATATTTCATAGACTGTAATAGGCAGGCCAGGCTGTGATGTAAGTAGTTTGAAAGAGCTCGATGCTTATTTGAGGGACTAGCCTATCAATCTAGACAAAGAATTGTCAGTCTTTTATAGTATTACTAATTAGGCAAAAATATGTGATCGAGACACAAACACCACATACTCGTAAATATTTACAAATTTCCATTTCCTACATCAAAATTGTATACTAAAGACAAAAACTATAGCATCTCTGGTAGACATGGCGAAGACAAACTGACATTGACGTACAAACACACTAACATACATGTGATTATAAGGTGCGCAAACATAGATTTTCCTGTGAAATCTCAGCTGTTATCCATTGCCGGCCGTTAGAAGTATCATCTGGAAGGCGCATGAAAAATCGACAATGTACGCGAAACGAAGGTCAGGTGTCGTGAAGATGAGTCTAAGAACAAGTTTGGGGGGAGGGGCGGCGGGGTGACGTCATTGGAGGCTGAGCCGGTATATAGCAGATGCGCAGGCGCATCGCTATACTAAGTTTTGTTTTGCGTGAGAGTATTCTAGTGTTAAAGAAATATGCTGCGTTACGTTACATTTTTCACCGCTGTAAGTAGATTTTATTTATTCGATTGTTACTAAAGGATAAGAAATTGAGCCGGAGAAATTTATGTATCAAATATTTTGATGAAGCAGTTTTTAGTTAAAATCAATGTTTATAAATAGTTATTACGTATTGAGAGTTTTTGAATCAATTTTCATACAATGTTCTATGCGTTTCGAAAATGTTGAATCTTTAAACTATAGCTATACATTAACAAATAATATTTAACATCTTTCAGCTATTTTATATTTAAAGGTTAATAATTGTTTTAGCTTTTGAGTAAATATTTGCGCGTAATTTTAGTTTGAGACTAAAAAAATAGATACTAGAGGAGCTTGTGATTTTAGTTCATATCATAAAAATATATTTATTTTATACTAGTGGATCCCCGTGGTTTCACCCGCGAACCCGGGAGACTTTCCATTTTCCCGGGATAAAAAGTAGCTTTTGTCCTTTCTCAGGATCTAGACCATCTGTCTACCACATTTCATTTATATCGGTTCGGTAGTTTTAGCGTTACAGCGAGACAGACTGACAGAGTTACTTTCGCATTTTTAATATTAGTTAGGATTGCTCCTTATAATATTTGAAGTAAATCAACACTAACTTTTGAACTCGACATTCATACGTTTTAATATAATTTATAACTACTTCATTATGTGAGATTCGTTGAGACCGAATGATAATTACACATTAATTAACTCATCAACTTGTGTATGAAGTTGTATGAATAATTTTATTACGTACACGTGTACCTTCATAAAACATTATTTGAAATTATAATGTTGAAAGAATATGAAACTTAGTAATATAGAGACAACCGAAGTATTTGATATTATTCAGTAAAATTATATATAAGTTTTTAGTATTTCAGCTTTATAGCACAAATATTTAAACTAGTATATAATGTTTGAGAATACAGAAAACAATATGTTAAAATTACTCTGGATAGTAGTACTCTGGTAGTCTCACAGACAGACAGAATAACTACAGACTTAAAACTACTGATTTGGCTGAAATATGCCCTATTAGTAGATCCCTATATTATTTTATATGTTTCCCTTTAAAGAGGGTACGGATTGTTCACCTTTACTAGCTGCCGCCCCGCGGTTTCACCCGCGTAGTTTCAGTTTCCGTGATCACAGGGGTATCAAAAATAGATAGAAGCCGATTCTCGGACCTACAGAATATTCATAAAAATCGGTCAAGCCGTTTCGGGGGAGTATGGTTACTAACACTATAGAAGATATAAGGACCGTATCAGATAGAAACATTGTAGTCAAACACTTCCAACAAATTACCTATAAATTCCACAAAACTTTTAGTCTGTATAAACACCTTAATCTCGTCGGCGCCTCTTTAAAACAAGTTTATTTATTAATTAACATAAAAAAATACTTACGTCTACAAATCCAGAATATAACGTAGAATTTTTCACAGTAATTTTGTATTGATGTCTGACATTTTATAAGAAAATTGCAACTGGTGAAAATGACGTTTAGCATAAATTAAAATTTACTATGTAGACGATCTACGAACTACGGTCTACGAGGAAAAGTTTTGATTCAGAAGAAATAGTCTATACTAATAAATATAATATCCTGAGACATTCCCAATATGATATCAAATTAATCAGAGCTTGTATTATTGTAACTATATAGATAAAATTAATAATAATAAATTTACTGTCACACATATTGTTCAGGAAACACCTTTTACATGATGCACTTATAGAGTTAAATTTAACCAAAGAAATATTATGTTTTGTAGAACTCTAGTATCCGAAATAACTCTTGTGTGTGGATACTAGCGCTCTCACATATACATGAATTATATTACAATGTTCTAATTTCAATACATACACAAAAACATTCATATTCAGACAAAAAAACAGATATGAATGGAAATCGAATCCACGGCCGGTGGCTTGAAAGTCAGGGTCGCTAACCACAAAGTCGTAATTCTTTATAACATTCTAACGTAAAATAAGCATATGTAAGTCGTAGCTATGTTGAAGCATAGGTACTAATGATAAAGACCCTCTGTGGATCGGAAATAATTTTGTTGATTGAACTTTAAGCTTATACCTAAAGTCGTGGCCATAGTATTTTTAACCTTAGACCATTTACAGATCAACTATCTCTTTTCAAATGTAAATTAGGATTATAAGAATTGCAGATTTTATAAATAAGATCTAAAATAGATCGAAATATAGATCGGTTTATGTACTTATTGAAACCCATACTAGTAAATTTAATAAATACTATAAGCATTATATAAAAAATGTAGTATGTTAAAATACAAAAATGTAATGTCTGATATGTTAAGAACGTTTACATACAAAATAATACAAAATATAAGTATATTGTATTTACATTATTTTGAATCTCCCCGGGGTTCTAAAAATCAAGTTTTGAACGATAATAATTCTACTAAATCTTACAAGACCATCCAACCACTAGTACCTATTTTATACGAATCTGTTGTTGTGACTCAGAAAGAATTGAAAAAATAATCAGACATTTACGTGTTTATTACAAATTTCAATGAACATATTATTAATTTGTTATTCACAAAAACATGTATCGTGTTACCACAAACAACTATAATTGTTGTTTTTTTTTGTCGTTCTCTTTAAAATAAAACAAGCACCTTGAGAATGGACAGGGTTCCATCATCTTAACGAGATAATAAAGTGCTAAATTGTTTCCGAGTTCCATCCTTTCTTTTACACCTGTAGTAATTGTTCAAGTGTCCTTATATGGAATTATATGTTTATTATTCTTTAAAAAGTTTTAATTGTGATGTTTAAAGTATGTTAACCATAATGTTCACGTACGTAGCTACCAAGTCATTCGTTTACGAGTTTTTTTAGTCGTGTTCCCGGATTTTGTAAGATAAACCACACTGACTCAAAATCATGAGGGTACCAGTTTAAATCCTTATTCAGTAGGTGACTCGATTTTCAATACATTAAGATATATAAAAAAACATTTACATGACATTACTAGAAATTAAATACAGCAAAAATAAAAATAAGTGTGATTCTTCTTTATATACCTATCATATATACCTATGTAAAATAGGTATATCACATATAGATATACCTATTTTGCAGTCGTAAAGGTTGTTATCTAAACTGTGACATATAAAAAATAATAAAAACATAAGTGGCTGAACCCCCAAGGAAACATTTTTTATTGCTTCCACGTATCAAGGATAATAAAAGATGTTTTTGCACACCTAAAATTACAATAATAGTAAATTATACTACCACCGTATCGAAACACGATTCCATCAAAAAACACATATTATTGTATCAAAAATAAATCCATCAATCAACCGTGTTGCGTAGAAAATAACGCTTTATATTGTAATTATAAGTTGCGAGTAAAAAATAACTTGTTGTGTGTTGATCATCATCATCTCTTCCTATTAAATCGACATAAGTTTTTACTTGAGTTGTGACTTTTAGTTATGTTATTTTAAATTATTTCCTCACCTCAATGACCTTAAGATCATCGTATTATTAAAGATTCTACATCTTTATTTTATATCATGCGACATTGTAGGAAACTGTTTACTATATCGGAATATACCTACTTAGCATATTCTTAGTATATATGTTGAAAATATAGTCATGACTTGTATTGTTGCTATGTGCTTTTTTAAATCCTTGACACTATTGCAGACTTTCACACTTGCCCTCTGAATGAATCAACAAATATTGCATTATTTGTTGTCGTATAAAATATTAGAATACGGATACACTAAAAATATATTTTGTGAAAACCTTTATAAATACTTGGGCCGTAATTACTAAACATATTTCCAGATAAAACATGTGTATTTTTTAATTTGTGGAGTACCTATTAGAAAAATATTATAGTTTTACTGAGCAGTAGTGGGGAACGAACCGACTCACGATCATGAGGGAGCTTCAAACCTATGGCCTGTACTTCTGAGTTTTAGAAAAGCTTACGTACGGATTCACACCCCTGGCTTTCGGTGAAGGAAAATCATTGTGAGGAAACCTGCATGCCCGAGATGTCACAATTGAATGTGATATCGCCAATCCACACTACGGTCTAAACCTCCACGTTGTTAGGGTCGTGCTCCTCAGTGGAGACGTATTTTGAGCTGATGAGGATTATAGTTTTGAAAAATAATAGTAGGCATATTAAAATAGCAGCTATTACTTTCAAATATTATAAGTCTTGACATTAGCAGTCGATAATTTCAAAATCTTGACAAAAGCCAATTGCACTATTGTGAAGATATACCAAGTTATACAAGTTAGCAATTAAAATGACTTATGTTGACATGTGTTGATATTCGTCACGGTACCAGTGGTTCATACATATGCAACAGTGCCATCAATTTGCTTCGACATGTTCCTGCTCACCTCTCTATGAACCTTGAAGGGTTGATGGTTGTTTTATGGCCAAGTGTTCTGAGTATTTTTTTATGTTTCGATGTCACGCTTTTGGATTGCAGTAAAGCCATCTGAAAGCTTAAAACGTTAATTTCCTGTGATGTTTTTCGGAAATGCTTGATTTGTTTTCAAAATAAAGAGCTTATAAAGTGGTTACTAGATATCTGATTAACTACCTAAAAAATAAATAGTTACTTATGTAGACTTATATCCAGAGATAGAATGAACAAGATGCAAATGTTTTTCATGGATGGAAATCGAATTCACCATAGAGCAATCGAATAACCATAGAGCCAACCGAAAAGTCAAGCGTTGAGATTAGATATCTAATCTAATAATCCATAAATAAGCTGGAAATAAATATGTTTTATTTATAAGTAAATGTTTAGTAATTAAGGCCCAACAATTTATAAAGTTCATATCAATAGATGTATGTTTCTCCTTTTAACATTTCTTTTATACAATCCCACAATTTACGAAAAAAAAACTTAATATCAAATGTATCAAGTCATCTATAGAATTAAATACATGATGTAATAATACAATTTTTGGTTTAACGAAAACATGTGCACATAAAAATCATTATGTACTTTATCACTTACGTAGTAAGGTCTATATTGTTTGTTAAAAAAAATCGCGATATTTGGGAGTGGCTTATACCTAATAGTCGCATTGCAAACCGTTCGTTCTAAAACTACAGTTCGCACGTTGAATTACAAATACTATGGAAGGTCATACTTAAAACCACATTGAGGCTATAACACCGGCGGAGTATATAGGTATCGATTTTAAAATTAAATTTAACTGGTTTTATTTGGTACGAGACCAATTTTTTTCTTTTCAAAATAGAGTAAAATGATTTTAGGTTTATTAGAAAGATCTAAAATGAGGATCTTTATGAGGGTAATTGGGGATTTTTTACTTTAAAAATATCAATATATATGTATTAAAAAAATTGTAGATTAGGTATCAGGTAGACTTAACGTTTAAATAAATTTTTACAGTTATTCCAAATTTTTTAAAGTAATTTAATATAACTCAACAACATATCAAACACTTACAGTGTGATACGATACGGGGCAGTCCATTAGCCTTTTTATGGGACCTTTAAATCTGAGATCCCCTTTTAAGTTACTTCCTGGTAAAGATAAACTGTCGTGAAAAAAAGTACTTTGAAAACGTTTGATTACTACTTTAAAACTCCTTTGTTTTATTTATTTTATGTAACCTAGCAAAAGATTCTGATCATCGTCTGAAAAAATATATAATCTTGATTCATTCTTCATTTTGACTTAAGGCAAAGTATTCAGTGCATCCAGAAATAGGTTTCGAACGACCAGGGTACCTAACCACTATGCTAACGGTCATTTTAAGTTCATTAACATCGCTGTGTTCATAGCCCAACCAGTACGAAGTCGCTGCCACGTTCAAGTTCACGGTGATAGATCTTCAAACCAGTTCCCACTCTCGAGCAATCATGTAATAGTATAAGAATGTTAGGTAACTATTGTGAGATGATTATTAAGTAGATCTGTTTTAATTTGTCTCGTAAATCTTCGACCAGTAGAGACAGTGTTTTATTGGTATTTAAGCCAAATAAAGCGATAGAATGTAGAAGTTTTAACACTGAAATACTAAGTGTAATTGATTTTGTATTTGTTCCTTATTGTGTAAATTAAATAATGCGAAATACTTAAGATAATTTTCGTCACTATAAAATTAATAATTTAATAATAGTATAATTCGTATTTTACTCGAACAGTAGGTACCTATTGGTCCCCCGGTATTTTTAAAATGTTTTAACTAAATAAGACGACAGAATTGGAATTGTTTTTCCATATAATACCTGCAAAAGCTACAAAGCTTGGTTTGGTTTATAAATAATATAGGTATATGTTCAGGTCAAAAGGTCAATATCTCGGATTTTCCCGACTATATTTTAATACTTTTTACACGTGTCAAAGCGGATTTATTTCTAATACAAAAAAATACTAACGATCGACAGGTTTTGTGCCAAATCATCTATTCGATACAATACGAGTTTTATATTTAATACGTCAAAGGTATAATAAAGTAACTGATGTAGACTTAAATTAGATAAATACATATACTTACTTTTCCTTGTCTAATGCCTTAGATACCTACAATATTGAAGCGATCGTATATTAGCTAAATATTTCTCAAAAGATTAACTTTAAAAACAGACATAATTATGCAAGTATTCAAAGATAGGAATCAAACTCACAAGTTTCCAGTTATTTTGTATTCGCAAATACCTATTTGAAAGATTTTTAATGACAATATATTGAAAATAGATATCGTTAGCATACATAATAAAATTTTGTACGGCTATAATACTCTATATTAAAAAGAAGAAATCGACCGATCTGAATAATTATTTTACCAATAAGCAACAACGTTATTTGTGAGTGTCAAAGGCTATATTTAATCCCTGTATTCCTACAGGAACGGGACTAGTATTTTAATATTTCAAAAGTTCAGAGACAGAAATCGTATCTACAACTTATCAATAGCTAGATAGTCAAGCGTCACCATTATGGCTATCTTATAAGTCTTATAATAATAGTCACATCACTTCCTTCAATTATAGAAAAAAACTGATTATAAGATCTAAATACATTGTTCAAATGTTAATGAGGTATGTATTACGATATACGGATCTGATGAGACTTCCTTCTGACCTTTGTGGTCATCTTCAGTAATTATATACAGCTGTAGACAAACATTGACTTCTAAGGCCATCTTGTGGTAAATACTACGATAAAAGTAGAAACGACTTTGGTCCTATGACCCGATTATGACGTAGGAACGTAATGATCTGTATTGACCTCTTAATTTCTAGGAAATTTTGGGCCATTGGGTATTCTTTTTGGAATTTGGATGTACGATCGTACGATATGACATTTGTCTGTCTGTCAATCTCTAATTAATCCGCTAATTAGAGCTCTAATTAAACCGCTGGAGGTATTTTGACGTGATTTCTACTGACAGAAAACTAATATTATAATAAGTATGTAAAATTCAGACCCAAATTCAATAAATTCCGGAATATGGGAATATTTTGACATTGTATGACCGCTATATTTGAAAGTAGCTTTTAAGACCACTTAAAAAGAGCCAACGTTATTACCAAACTAAATCAATATTCTAAAAAAAGGTCGTATAGCAAACAATATTAATGAAACAAATTAATTGAATAAGGTAAAAGCTGGTTTAAACAAAAATAATAATAAAAAGGCGTAGCGAAAAATCCTATTAGTTATAAGTTATAAGTAATCGAAGTGACCTTTCTATAATGGTCTATAAATTATTGGAAAAAAACACGTGCACTATCACGTTTTAGGTACAAAGTATTTTTTTTTGGAACAAACTATAAGATGTGAGCCTCTGATACACCCAAGCGCGGACTATTTCGGAAGCGCAGAAAGCTCTCAACCCATGAGGGATTTTAAATTCAGTTTTTGTACTTTTCAACACACCCTTAGGTTTCATATTTATCAATATGAATATAGGTATTTTTATTTACCTTTATAGAGATCATGGTAGATTAGTAAATAGGTCTTGTCTTAAACTTAGGAAACGCTTTATATATAAATTGCGATCTTTCGTGGAATTTAATATGTTTTTGTGTGAATTTCTTCAAATACCTATGATAGTGATGGTTAAAGCGTGCAAAAGTGGGTTGGAAGTTTAGATTATAGTTCTGCTTATTAAATCTTGGTTCCCGAAGATTTCAGAATAAGAATAGCCAAATGATATTGACCTTTTCTAACCATCCTTATACAAAATATCGTGTCGATCGAATGACCTATTACGACCTTAAGGAAGGAAAATCAAACTAACTTTTATATTACATATTAGTATTATATGAGGATTTTAAAATGGTTGAAGTCCATCGTTTAATTAAATTTGCATTCGAGGATGATGAAGATTCTAGAACAAATTGATAAATTATAGAACAGGTATATTTAGGTTTTTACATTTGAGTAAGTAGGTACTAATATAATATTTATTGAGTAAATAATATTAATCATGAAGAAGGATCTTGAGATATCAGTTGATTCACAAATGATTATCCATTAACAAGTCATCTGTGAAGGTAAATACTTAAAATATTGTACAAATTATGACTCATTTAAATTTGATGAAGTCACAATTTATTTAAAAGTTTAGATACATAATCATTATATTATACCTTTACCGGATAACTTATATGAATTTTATGTTTTAAGGTCGTTAGTTAAAATACGAAGGGTTCTTACTTTTTTGGTATAATTTAGAATTAGTCTGAATTTGTATGTTCGTTGTAACGTTTTCACTGTTCTATTCTGCTGACAATAATATTTTAATTTGAATTAATTTAATAGTGCCCTAAAAATAAGAGATATTTAGTAGTAGAATAGTATTAGTACTTATACTAAACTACACTGCAAATTATGTACGGTATACTATTGCAAAAGCTGTACTCGCTTACTTTCCTGAATAATCTCGGGATGTTCAAAAAAAAAAATACATATGCAAACCAAATTTTATGGCAAAAATCGACCGATCAAATCGGGACCTTAACCTATTGAACAAACATACTCTTAAGCGAATTACATTTAAGGCAGCGTGTCCAAAAAACTATGAATATAAAATAGGGGACAATCAAGCGAAACCATCTAAATTGGCGTCTGGCTTCATCCATAATATGTTGTTGCTTATGAATTATTGAATAAAGCACTTAAAAGATTGATGCTGTATACCAATGATGATTATATCAGTCACGAAGGCATCATCTTGAGTTCAATTCCGTAAGGTAAAATGACAATAACCCAACTATATCTGACTCTATCTTTACTATAGTATTATGTGAGACGGCAGTTCTGTTTGTTTGTCGGCGAGGTTTGAATTACTGAATACAAAGGCAGGTCAATGAAGTCGGGTAATAATACGTTAATATTTAGCAAATTGTCGATGAATGACTGGTATTTATCCGTAATTGAGTGTCTGCGGTCAACGTAATAGATTCTCATTGTTTGTTTTCAAAACTCTGTGGTCTAAGTCTGAGAATTTATATGAAGTTTTTTGTTAATAAAATTAACAGGTAAATAAGTCTCTTTAATAAAGTGAATTAAGTATATCGTCGTTTTATAACTAGTAAAACAAAATAGCATTAAAGCATAGCACAAAAATAAATGTATTCATATGGTTCAGTCAAATATAAATATTTATTTAGTGGCTCTCCGGGGATTCATCCGCGTTCCCAGTGATCTAAAATTTTCCCCGAATAAATGTGGCCTATGTTAATCCAGGTGTTCCTAACTCCATTCCAAACTTTATTAAAATCGCTCAAGACGTGAAGAAGTTATAAACATACACACTCACAAACTAGCATTTATAATATAAGTAGGATAAATCACATAGCGACAGAACGGTAGGTATAACAAAATGCGTCTTGAAAATGAAAACCTGTATTACAAATATGCAAATAATTATGTACAATAATTCATTCAGCTGGCTGCGTCGCCAATTGGTCACATTGTACGTAAATGTTTTAGTTTTACCTTATTCATCATTTCTTACACTTAGTTACACTTTCAGCTTAAAATTGGGTCAAGGGTATAGTGGGTAATCACCCGGTTTCACTCAACTATAGGTATTATTGCGTAATAGACAATTAGCTAATAACTTATTATGTATGTTGTCTTAACTACAATAGAAGAGACAATAGTTGACACAAAAAATACAAAATGGCGGAAGGAAGTAAGATTCCAATACTAGTAAATATTTTCATGGTCATTGTTCCGATAGACGTTTTCCATAATGGTCAATTTATTTGTTTATAAAATTAGACATTCCATCTCTCAGTGTTGCCTACTCTTTCCCGCAAAGGGAAATCTAAATTTGAGTCAATTAAATATAAAAAAAAAAGTCTGACAGTACCTTTTAACACCATTATTTTTCATTACATTGTTATATCTTCATTCATGAAAAATTATCAACAGATGACATTATCAGGCTACTTTTGGAGTTATGAATGAATTGGGTACATATCTACAACAAAATATGTTCAATATCTGAAAATATACATGTGAATAACGTAGTATTGCCGTAAAACGGCGTAAAAATTATCACCTTCGCTTTTATATCGCTTGGCGGTTATAAATAGATACCTAACACAAGTATAACCTTGTTTAGTAGTATGGACAATAACGTAATGGGTTGTCATAATATTGAAGCATGTTGTAGAATCATGATTTTCCCTGTATCTTTTTTTCAACGAACTAAAAGGTCTCAGATGACTTTTACACCCGTACGCGGAATGTTTCGTTGAGCGCAGAGGGCTCTCAACCGAAAACATTATACCTTTGGCAGTGATGTCTATTATATATATGCAACTCAGGGTTAGAATTCGAACTCAGTTAAGCCGTTATAAAATATTTAATTTGAATATATTTATCAAGCTTTTTCTTAAGTTAGTTTCAATATAGTTACATATTATAGTGAATAATTTAATTTATTTATGTACCCACCTTTACATATCCATCGGCATTTATTCATCGGATGATATATGCATGAATCAACATTCTACTTGACTTATTTTATTAAAATAATATTTATTCACATTCTTGATATTTGATATTACTTAATGAAAGTCAATATTTCAAGTTATTCGTGATTTGAATGACATGATTTTATTTGCTTTATTGGATTAGAAATAGATACAATTAAATTTTATGTATTTGAAAGTACCTACTTATCATATAATATGAATTAAAAATAGATGGATAAATAGATTATATTTTATTGTACAGATAAAAAACAACAGTAAAACTAAACTAAATGCACAAGAGGCGGTCTTACCTACCTCTAAAAGCGATTTCTTCCAGACAACCGTTGGATCGATAAAATATTAATATAGAAAAGCCATCTCCATTTATATCTAATTATACATTCTTTTGCGTATAATTTTGTGTTTTAGAAATCGTATTTATCAGAGTAGCGTAAACCGGTTTATTTATTTAGCAAAATGACGCCATAGCTCGTGCTTGGTTGGTGTCTTCGGTGAATTATGTTAAAGGTTATATGTCAAATTGTGGTTTTAATTTAATAATCCTATTGACTGATGAATAACCAACATGTTTGTCACGATTAGATCAGTTTAAACACATCCTTTAAACGGATTCTTGGTTCTGTGAGTCATCTGTATTTTAACGTCCACTACATACGGTCTCTGAACCGTTTTAGAAGTTCTTCGTTTTCAGATATAGTTGTCTCTTTTGAAGAGAGTCTTTCTTTTTATCGCATTGTTTGACTTTTTTGGCATATTGATTTATGCTTAAATTGAGGTTTTAGATATTAATAACCTGTATCATAATTTATATTATCATATTGACGAAAATGTATTTCTACTCTTGTGATATAAGAACTAACAATTTTATATGAAAATAAAGCGCCATTACTTCTAATTTTATTGACTTGTAAAAAAATAATTAGCTATGTATCAATACCGCTATCAAATCACTGTAGCAGTGCAGTTGTATGTATATTCTGTTGTACCATCAGTTTGCAACAGTTTTTACCAGTTTCCACCGTTTTGTTACCGATAAATCAATAATGATTGTATTGATAGTTTACCTTTTCCTTATTTGTTTCAGCTGGTGGTGGTGAGCGCGGCGCCGAACCCCACAAACATCTTCGAGATCGACCTGTCCCCTGAAGAGGCACAGAAGTACCTGAACAGCCCACCATTCAACGCCCCCGCGCTGTCAGTACGCACAGCTACCTTACCTCTGGTAATTATTTTTCCACCTAACATAATACTCCTGTAGCAATTTAACGAGCAACGTTTCATTGTGGTGTGTGAGTTTATACCATCAGGCGTTTAAAGAAAACTATTTATTTAAAAAATTTGTTCATCCTCAGGTCCGATACGACAGCCCTCAGTTTCGTTCAGCAGAAGCTGGCCCTACCCTCGGCCACTACTGGAAGAATGGAAAGGAGATCGAAAACACAAATGACTACGTTGAAGAGGTAACTTTTTAATAGCAATGCTTAAACTACACTTCACACTCGGTTATTGACCTTTGGCTTGGTCTAATATACGACCATTGATATGTAAAGTGCATGAAAATGTATTTGTATACATACATATATTATATATTAAAAGTAGCATATGTAAAATAAAAAAGCTTTGCATAGTCCAAATTGGCCGTGTGTATAGCTTACAAATTCTACCTATATTTTTGGCTTTATATTTTTTAATGCTACCACATTTCAATTGTCATTTTCTAGGTTTACAACGCTGCTCAATACCACGGCCAAGACGGTTTAGGTGCTTACGTATATGGTTACGAGACCCCTGAATCCTCGAAGGTTGAGAACCGCGTGAGGTCCGGCGACGTTGCTGGCTCATACAGCTACAAAGCTCCAGGACAAAATGACCTGATCCAGGTAATAATTTATGTGTGACTTTTAATGGTATACTAACGTAACTAACAATAATAAAGATACGACCCATAATTAACACCATAATATGTATGATCTTTTTATATTTCATATAGCTGTCTCTCCGCGGTTTCACCGGCGTCGTTCTCCGTTCCTATGGGAATACAGGAATAAAATATAGCCTACTCCCTGATAATGAAGCTATTTCCAATGGTGAAAGAATTTTTGAAATGATAGGTTTCGAGTTTACTCGTTACAAACATACACACACAAAAACACAAAATTTCCTCTTTATAATATTAGTGTAGATTGCTACTATCTCTAATCTTGATTGTGATGATCTTTGACTCCAAAAAATATATAATGTTAATTTTCTCTCAGGTCCGTTACTGGGCTGACAGCCAAGGCTTCCACCAGGAAGACAACATCCCCAAAGTTGAGCTTAAGCCCCAAGAAGAGGCCGCTGATGTAAGGGAAGCTCGTCTTGCCCACGAGAAGGCCTGGAAAGAAGCCGCCGCTGCCGCAGCTCAGCACCCTGACCCTCAGTAAGTTTTTATTCAGTTTAAGTTCTGTCTCTCTTTCATTATTTGGAGAAACTACAGAGACAATAATGAAATCCCTCCGAGGTATTCCCCTGCGCTATGTCATGTCTTCACGGTACGCAGCGCGTTGCCGATACCCCTGCTATTGCTAATGTCCATGGGCGTCGGTGACCACTTTCCATCAGGTGGCCCGACTGCTCGTCTGCCTTCGTAGGCAATAAAAAAAATTGTGATCGATAGCAAAGCAGAAATATTAACAGGTAGAATCGATGCAAATATAAGTTTTGATTCAAAATTTTAGAGCTACCTTTACAAATCAAGAAGTATCCTGGTAAAGAGCTGGTCATTTTATCAAGATTCAATCCTTTTCTGACGATATTACTTATTTTTCCAGGGGAGCTTACAACCCAGCTCAGTACGACTACCAGCCCCAAGCTTCAGAGACCCAGAGCGTAGTAGCCCCTGCACCAACAGACTCCAAAGTGGAACGTGAAGGCAAGGCCTACTTCAACCAGCCAAGCTACCAGCCCGGACAACCCCAGGTTAAACCGAATCAGGCTAAATTCGAGGAGCCAGAGCCTACTGTAAGTATTATTATCACCGTTTTGACGATGAATAAAGAAGAAAAAAAAGCTAATATTTATTGATTTGAATAATGTAACATGACTGTAACTATGTACAAAAATAATGTACATTATTTACAAACATATTTATGTTATTACACTAGATAATATAATTTACAAGACTGCATAGCCAAAACTTCATTCTAACTTTTGGATTTGGAAATCGGTAGGTAATTGGTTAAAACATAGCATTTGGCTTTGCTGTATTCAGATAGAAATTGACGCCCCACTATTGCGAGTTTTCAGCATCATAAACTTTGATTATCTAACTTACCCTGCTTAATATTTTCAGGGTCCCCCACGTGGATTCTTCTACAGTTACGAATACCCTGTCTCCGTGATCGTTGCCAAGAACGCCGCCCAACCCGGCTCCGTCAACCCTGGCTACCCGATCGACCATGACAGCGTAGCAGTTAGCGGTCTGACAGGTTAGGACGTTATGGACGTCTACTCTTCGATAGAACTTTAAGTTTGACTTAGAGTTATTATCATATTTACGTATTGTTTATCAAAGTTTTCGTATACAGAGGATTTGCGACTTCAAACTTTATATTCTATAATTGCATCTCAGTGATCTATAGTTTATGTAGTCGTTGCTTTTCCCCTGTCTAAGTTAATTTTATAATGATACCATCATATGATTTCCCTTACTGATATATTCAGTACGTGGAAATCAATTATGGTTATCAGGTTATTAGTTTTATGTGATTGGCTTTAGCTATTCGAAGGTCTAATGAGTCTATTTGTATGGGTCATCAATACTGGTTAATCTATGATGTATAGTGCAGCCAATATGGAACAACTGCATTAATATATCATAAACTAATCGTTAAGACTCATTATGGCTTTCAAAGCTAAAGTAAGGCGTGGACCACATTACACTGAAGCCGACAAACGTGACATGTTGTCTAAGTCGTTTCATTCAAGTATGCATCAGTGGAGTGTAGTCAAAGCCTAATTTGTCGTTGCCATTTTAGCGATGTAGGTTAGCTTTACGATTTTAACAATATCTATTAATTTCTCCAATATCTTTTTGTACACATTTATGACAGCTGTCATCGTAATAACTTCAGGAACCTATTTCGTTTTTATTTATAAGTTTCATGGATTTTATGTTTGTTTTTGTTAATATTTTAATGTTAACAATTGACATTTAAATGAGTTTTGTTTTGTTCTTATTATTTATTTTTTTAATTTGATCGTGTCAAACTGACAGCTGTCAAAAGGTTTAAGTACATATACATTTCGAAACTATATTTTTGGCATGGTCGGAGTTTGAAAGTGTAACATATTTGATTTAACGTTATTATTCTTTTATGACATTATTTCTTACATAGCTCTCCTCTGTTTTTATAAATAAGAAAAGTAAACATAACCGTGGTACCTTTCTGGTTAAACTCTTGAGCCCGGTCTTGCTTGTAAAAATATAAGTTACGTTACCATATCGTTAGCTTTATCTTAGGTTATTATAAATTGAGATTCCATAAACCTGACTTTGCAATTTATAATGATTTCAAGTTTTATAATAAAGGATTATGCATTTGTAACTGTTTCTTTTATTTATTCCACCATTTTTGACTCTATACTAAAAAGTATAATGAATGTGCAATAGAATGGTACAATGAAAGAGGTGATAGACATGTGATTTTACAGAAAAGGAAAACCAAATAAAAAAATAATGCAATACTATAACATCTATATTTAAAATTGCATTGGTAACATTGGCACACCGTACGGCATCATTATATACGGAAATCCATTTTGATTATTTTGCATTCCACCTAGATTTATTCTCATATTATCTTCTTGAACTGTAGGATTCTGCGGTCTGAATGGTAATCTCTGGCCAATCCCTCCAATAATGCCAGAAATGCCGTTATAAATCCATGATATAGTATCTGGTACGTTTATTTCAATTGGTAGAAATGGTATGCTTGATATAAATTCTCCTATAGAGAATCTTCCATTGCTTGGTACGAGTAATATTGCTCTTTTTGGTTGAATTTTCACAGTATCATCAGCGTCTATAGTGATAGAATCTGATTCTTCATCAGCTACTGCATCATGATTTGGTTGTTTTTGTTCGTTCTCATTTAAATTATCAAATCGATCGTTAATTTTCGTTTTAGTCGTTAACGTATTACTATCTTGCGTAGGTAGTAGTATTAGTAAAGGTCGTGGCGGATCACTGAAAATAAAAACAAAATTTGTTGATATCTAAGGATGGAGTTTTCAGGTTTTATAGATAATCAAAGAAATTTGTAATTAGATACTTGTCATGTTATTGCGTAAAGCGAGTCGAAGCGAAGTTATTCTTATTGTTTACATCGTTTAATATAGTTGGAGTTTCAATTTAACACCTACTCAATGATTATTTGTATTATTCTGCACTAGTATATAAATAAATACTGCTAAAACGAATTTAGTGAATGCTGTAAAAACTACTATAAAAAGTGCCTTTTTTGATGAATAATTCTGATTCTGATTCAAACTTTTGCATATTTAGGTATTAAAAATATTTATTCCACGCACAAAAAAATACAGATTTTATAAAAACTAGGCAATTTGTGTGAAGCTACGAGATGGTAGGTATGTTTTATTGTTGTCCTTTCCAATCACTGGACTATCATCCCGTTTAATCAGATACTTACGTCATGACAGGAGTTTGCATTATGTTGAATCTCTGCAGCGCCTGCAACTGTTGTAAAGCTGCCATTTGTTGCTGCAGCGACACTTGAGTTTGCAGGATATTCTGAAATGGATGCAGCAACTGCATCTGCATCTGCATCGGCGCTGAATGGACACTTATTTGAAAGCACAGCACTAGCACTAAAGTTAACATCATTGTTGATACCTCTCAGTCAATCACGTAACACTTTCGGTCTTCTAGATCTGGTATTCCATTTTCAGCCTAACGCTAATTCTTATAAGATTCTTTCTTCTGTAACTTCACTTCACCTCTAACGTCATTTAAATATCAGCGTGGACTGCTCTTTATATTCGCGGTATTTTTCTTTTATCCTGTTTTATCTTTTTTGAGACTACAGGATGTGTTTGCTTCGGCAGTGTGAGTGTTTGTGAAGCGGGAGCCGATGCGTATGCGCATGTAATGTGATTATTATTCATTGTAAGTATCAGCACAGTGACCCACTGACAGGAGTCCTGACCTTGTCCCCGGTTCGGCTTTCTTTTTAAACGACTTCAAAAAAAAAAGGAGGAGGTTCTCAATTCGACTGGTATTTTTTTTTTTTTATGTTTCTCATACTTTCGACTGGGCGAAGCGATTTTAATTTTTTTTTTATTTGAAAGCTGGTGCTTTCCGTTTGGTCTCATTTTATATATCATCACGCTATGACCAATAGGAGCAGAGCACCAATGAAGAATGTTTCAAAATCAGGAGTTTTTTTTTTCATTTTGTGAGCTTTCGCTGAGTACGCTTCGTAAACGGTTAAAGTTACTTACGTTAAAATGATGTATGATAGAATTGTTTCTTTTAAAAAGTTCTAAAAAAAAATCTGCAATAGCATATGGCTATCTGTTAGGGTTAACCAAATTTGTTCGAAAATTAAGCATTATTTGTCCTTCACAAATAATGCTTAATTTTCGAACAAATTTGGTTAGTATAAAAATGGTTATAGTGAGCCAACCCTAACAGATAGCCATATGCTATTGCAGATTTGTTTTTATAAAGATGATATTAATCCTTATCCAAATAAATACGTTATTCATCACAACTATTTAATTTAAAACAAAATTGCCATTTACAGCTTTCGATTTCAATGAATATCTTAGGAGATATCGCAAATTTAAAATAACATCGCAGCAAAATAATGATCAAGTACTGCGCGCGCCATTACGGGCCGGGCCGGCGCGTGCAGTCATCAGTTAGCTCTGCGAGACCATCCTTCTACGTAAACGAAGTCGTGGGTTGAAAGTTAGAGTTAGATCAAAGAAACTATTCCACGCGGACGAAGTCGCGGGCAGAAGCTAGTTTATAAATAAATCGAAATCGGCTATATTGACTTACTCGCTTATTTGTCTACATTAGTATAGTAGTTACCAAACAAACAAACCAACAAACAAGCAAACTCTTCCGCTTTATCATATAAGTATATATAGATAAACCATAGCACTCTGTTCAAAACTCTTTTCATGTAAAGCTGCATTTTCGAGAGTCTATTTTTACGCTCATCTCTCAAGTCTCCTTGTTTGAAATTTACCTCGAAGTAGATTGCTTCTGTTTTTCCCTATGAGCAGCACGTTTAGTAGGTCTACTTATATTCAGATAAAAATAAAAAAATGTCAATAATTGTAACTACATTATATTATCGTAATAATTTGATTGACTTTAAAGTAGTCTATTATTTTTAATATTTTTTTTCTTTTTAGTGCGTATTAGTTTGTTTAGGAATAGTTTCTTTTTTGAAGTCGGTTTTTTTCGGGTTCAAATAAACTTATAGTCTAACATATTCTGCATAGATTTCTAAATTCATTGTTCTAGCGATTTCAATCGAATCGCATTAAATGTCGATCGAGGATCTGGTAAACGATTTGAATTTTTTCGCCATTTATTTTATAGCTACTGTTTGGTGACTTGAATGAAATGAATCTCAAATGATGCTAGACTGTGACTTTATTTTTATAGATATAAATATCCTGGAAAAATTTTCGCACACGACCAATCTGATTCTATGCTAATAAGAGCAACCATATGGTAACACAGACTACCTTTACAAACATCCCTATAAATTGACATCCAGACACAGAACAAACAGCAATTATCGCCACAAATGTAAATATGTTTAGGTGGGTATTGAACCTACGACGAGAATTTGAAAGTGAGGGTAACTAACCACAAAGCCAGTCCAGTCATTGGATGACTATAAACGCGACAAACGTAAGCCTTTCTAATGAAAATGATCTACGTGTCGTTTCTACAAAGTTTTATAAAGTGCAAATAAAGATAGTTGTACTTTAATATGTATTCAGCCTTTGTTAAACTTAATGTAAGTTATCTATGTAGCTATTAGGGTGACCTACTATACTTATGCTATGGCTATCTGTACCTATGTAGGTATATATAGGTGAGTACTAATGGGTAGTACGCGATACGTTGTGACCGTGCGTATGTAGTTTAACCGTGTTATTAATCTGTTTAAATACATTAATTCATTATTTTTCAAGTATATATAATTTTAACAATATCCTTACTATCTATATATATAAAAAACAAAGTCCCCGCCGCCTCTGTCTGTCTGAACGCGATGAACACAAAAACTACTGAACAGATTTTCACCTAATTACGGAGTATTTCATGGGGAACGTTTTTATGTATAATACATTAATTTGGACCCGGTAGGCGCTGGTGTTTGTTGGGTCCGCTAGTAATATTACGAATGGGAAAGTAACTCTGTCTGTCTTGCTTTCACGCTAAATCTTCTAAACCGATTTAAATTAAATTTGGTACACAGTCTAATGCCTGAGAAAGCACATAGGCTACTTTTTATACCGGGAAAATTGAAGTTTCGCCGGGAACACGGGTGAAACCGCGGAGACCTACTTGTCTATATATATAAAAATGAATTGCTGTTCGTTAGTCTCACAAAAACTCGAGAACGGCTGATACGGCTATCTTTTCTTGGTCTTGAAATGTTCGTGGGGGTCCAGGGAAGGTTTAAAAGGTGAGAAAAATGGAATAATTACCGGGAAAACCCTACAAAAACAGACCTTTTCTTTTTCCAAACTATATTAGGGCAGTACGAAGTCTGCCGGGTCAGCTAGTATTATATAAAACCGTTGTCCATCTCAGTCACGAACTGTTGCATTTCTTGTTAGTCTTATAACACACTATCAGTAGTTAGATGTTATCAGAAAACACTGAATCGTCTCCCCGGCAGTCTAGATTTTCATCAAAGTAACTGCAAAATGTTACAGTTGAATGTGGTTACAGTATAAATACTAACAGTAGTAAAATACATATTTTTATAGCAATTTTTAAGCATAATATTTTTTATTTAAAAATGCCGTGATAAATATCTAGTATGTAATGTTGTGTATATCTGCTACCACCATATAATAAATATTGCTTTCAATTTAATTTTATTGGCTTAAAAATAATTCTTTTAGCTTTTACTGCGTAATCTCTTGTGGTATAGCCTCTCTTGTAGCCTTTATACGTCTCAAGTCTGCTGTATTATGTTCCTAATGTTGTGTGTTTTTCGGAATAAATGTATTTTCTTTCCTTCTTTCTTTAATTTTCTTAAACTTATTCGTATTTCTAATTATCCCTGACTTTCGCATTAATGATATTACCATAAGGCGTTGCATAAAATATACAGTAAGTTTCCGAACCGAGCATTAGAGTGACTGTTCTTAAGGCTTATTTGAATAAAAAAAAAGGAAATTAAATTAATAATTATGCAAAAAATTGTAATATCTGAATGTTCCTGTGCATTTAACTACTGTTAAATTGTATACTGTGATTACTATGATTATGGTTATCATTACATCGACAACAGTTATGGTAACCGCTGTTGGTTGAGCCCTCGAGGTCGGGATATAACTTGTGACACACAAACAAAAGTATTAGGTACTAACGCGAAATAACTGTGCACAGTCTTTTGTTAAAATATTGTCATTAACCGACTTCCAAAAAAGAGGAGGTTTTTGGTTCAACTGAAAGTATTTTTTTTCTAGAAACGTTTTGACAGCCCGGTTGGCTTTGTGGTTAGTGACCCTGACTTTCAAGCCGCGGGTCGTGGGTTAGAATCCCACCCAGGACAAACATTTGTATGCTTGAATATGTCTGTTTGTTCTGTGTCTGGATGTAAATATCTATAATATGTATGTATTTAAATAAGAATTATATGTAATATATCAACTATCTGGTTACCATAACACAAGCTTTATCTGAAGCTTACTTTGGAATCAGATTGGCCGTGTGTGAAAAATGTCCCAGGTTATTAAAAAAAAAATGTTTATTTATATAAGTCTGGTTACCATATCACAAGCTCTGCTTAGTTTGGAATCAGATTGGCCGTGTGTGAAAAATGTCCCAGGATATTTATTTATTTACCTATAAAATGACAGGCTGCTTAGCTCTGTAGACTTTCAAGCCGCTGGTCGTAGGTTCGGATTGTGTGCATTAATATCTTTGTTCATGCATGTTATGCATGCATAATATTGATAAATAGATATGCAATCAAAATTGGTATATATTTAGTAAGTATAATAACTATCTGGTTACCATAACACAAGCTCTGTTTAGTTTGAAATTTTGTCCATGAGTGAAAAATGTCCCAGGATATTTATGTAGGTACTATATTGTTATTTATCTTTTTCGGAAAAATAAGAGTTAATATATGGATTATGATATAATTAGTCTATAGTTATCAAAACTATAAGTTTATGTAATATTTTGTTTTTATGTTATACAAATTTTCTAGTAGGCAAATTAGGACCTCAAGTTATACCTAAATTTTTGTGGCAGACTCCAAGACTATTAGGAATAAAATAAGTACTTACTAATTTTAAAAAGAACCAATAAATGGTGTAAATGATACAGAGCTGGTATCATTAAGGTTATTTACTATACTTACAACTCCCCTGGTGACACGAACAGAGCCTGTTTTTCCAGATTTTCTAGGAATAGTCAGGTATGACCTGAAGCCGATGTAATTAGGGTTTCAATAAGGAAAATGCATCTATCGCATTTGCACAGATTAGCTAACGGGAAGGCAGTGTTTGTCAATTGAAAATTACCCCTAATGCATTATTAGAAAAGTTTAGTATTCATTACTTCATATATTTACTATTAATCAAAACAAGTAATAAATATAGGTATGTTGCAATAAAGAAAATGCTCAGATTTTAAAATTCATTAATTCTAATTTATTAAACATACTCCTTTCTATCCACTTTCTTGGATTTCTCTTTACTATTGAATTTAAATTAACTACTGTGCAATAAATTTCCTCAACTAAATAACTACACACAACACTGAAGATGTTTTAAGAAACAGAAAAATAAAAGTGAAATTTTATTTTCCTAATAATATGGCAAGAATAAATAAAAATAAAAGTTAAATATAATTACGACTGGATGTACACTTAGATCTAACATTACAAGTAATAAATGCAAGTATTTTATATCACGAAAATAGCAGTTCAGACTATTGTGCCTTGTCTTCTGGCTGGCCGTCGTCGACGACCACGTTTATTTCCACTTCATACGTCCCTGGCTTCGTACTCGACGGTCTCACAACCACACCAGGGGTCCTCGACTGCTGGATGCCATCAACCTCATTTTCCGCTGCATCGGCAATAGGAACACTTCCGGAATCTGGCAAATCCGCATGTAGGCTGTTCAGTTGCTCCGGGGGCAGTCTCACAGACATGAGACCTTGGAAGCGCTGCACTAAGTACTCCAGGAGGGGGCCGAACCTCGATACACCGTCAGTCGTCAGCAGCACACGATCGACGGCATCTTGGCGCGGTCGGAGCACGAACATGTTGAAGTTGAGGGTCTTCTTCACCGGCCTGGCCGCCGCCTGGCCCGCGCAGGCTATAGCGATGAGCACGATCCAAGAGCGAGGCGACATGGCGACAGTTCCGACAGCAACGATGGCAGCGAGCGCCCAGACCGGCGTGTGAGTTCACACTGCGCCTGTTGCGTTTTTGCCCGGCATCTAAGCTAAGCTAACGGGTCTCCAGCAAAAAGATCGTAATTGCCTCGCGTTGTTACCGCTGGACGACGGATAATTGCACCGATCTCTCGACACCTTTCGTTTGGAAAGCGATTCCATCTTAATTTGAGTGAGTCATCATTATCTGATCGCCAAATGTTGATGAGCCATTGGTGACTTTTAATGGACGATGTTTTCGCTTGTGTTATATGGTTTTCGAGGAGTATGAGGGGTCTCGATTGTTTGGTTATGGCCGTTATCGTTTAAGTGCCAATAAAAAGACGCAAACTCGAGCATGTCACGCCGGTGCAGTTGGTGAGTTCTTATGTGGTGTGTGTTAGAGTTTAATTTCGAATGGCGCAGCTGTAGAAATTTTGCAAGATACTGCACATCAGGTTTTTAAATCATACATACGGACATCAATCACGGACAAGTTGTACATAAAGCAGGTGATTGATGCTAACATAATGATGCAGTATCAAGGCCACGCGACGCAATACAGGTCAATGAAAATAAACAAAATGCGGTTTGTAGGATTTTCGCATTGTTTTTTGTTTGTGAATAATATAATAACAGTTATTTAAATGATTTTATGGTCATTTTGTAACAGGACAGAACGAATTGTTAATTTGTTACTTTCGAACGTGAGTTCATATTACTTTTACTTCTTGAACTGAAAGGGAGCTTTAATGATTGTCACGAACGAGTACTGTTAGGATTTCATTAGCTCGCATGCGGTACAGCATGCCAATTGGTATCATTATGCCTACGTTAATAATGTCTTCCTAGTCATAATTACACATAAAATTTCTTTGCGGATCATAAACTGGATATCATTCTTGGAATCCGACCAATGTTAGCTACAATTGCGAAGTTAAAAACATTTGTAATCTGTCTTTTATTTCAATGAAGTTAAAGTTCATAATATATTTTCTGGAGTGCATAATTAAGTTGGTAAGTATTATAGTTTATGGAGTTGGATGTGGTCTCAAGATGGTGCTCCGTTACTGTCCATTTAAGACGATAAACAACAAGTTTAACTGACAACAGTAGCGGTTGTTTAGATTAAAGGAATAACTTCTTGTGCTCGATTTATTTCAGTGTTGCATTTCCGCGATATTACCTACTGAAGGGATATTGTTGTGGGTCGTTGGCTAATGATGACTTATTACCATGATTTATTTATCTAAGTTCCTTTTAACTACATTTTGTGAGACTGTATTAAGTATAATCAAATTAAATAAAACTATTTTCATCCCACCATCTCGGAAAGAGTATTTTTAATCTTCAATATCTGAGTGGAAAAGCCGTTTTTATTCTCTAGAGGATAAAGTAAATTGAATTTGGAACATCGTGTGCACTAAGTTTGTGAATTAAAAAAAAACATTAAAAGTGTACCTATCTTGTGATAGTAAACGTTTTTTTTTTGCATTTAGTCATTTCCTCGCTGAGGTGGAATGAAAAGTTACGTGTTGCACTCGAGTGCAAAGATTTTTCACCTCGTGCTCTTTTGATTCCCTCGCTAACGCTCAGGATTCTAATTTTGAATCACTCGCTGCGCTCGTGATTCAATTTTAGAATCCTTCGCTTGCTCGGTCATCAAAATTGAACACGCGGTTAAAAAGCAACTTTGCACTCTTGTATAACAAATAACTATTTTAATTTTAAAAAGTTTTTTACTTAAAAGAAAAACTTAAATAATAATAACACCGACATTGGATTTTGTGACGGTGTTTTTGAATTACCACTTTTAAGATTCAAATAATGTACCATTATCATAAGGAATAACAAAGTGAAGAGGTACTAATTACGCTATAAGTACCTACAAAGAATCTTGAGATTTTAAATTTATAATTATTAATAATGCAAAATTATATCGTCAATGTTTTGGCCTAAGTATAATACATATCTGTAAACGTTAATTTTTAATAAATATTGATAACTTGTAACATTCATAGTCACGCAACGTTAACGATCATATTTAGTTCACCTTTTTAAAACATGTAGGATTTATTGATTGGTTTGTTTTGTGGCTAGTGACACTGACTTTCAAGCCGCCGGTCGTGGGTTCAAATCCTACCCAAGACAAACATTTGTATGCACGAATATGTCTGTCTGTTCTATGTTAGGATGTAAATATCTATAAAAGTATGTATTTAAAAGTAGTTTAGTATATCAACTATCTGATAACCATATCACAAGTAATGCTTAATTTGGAATCAGATTGGCCGTCCAAGGATATTTATTTATGACTATTATTTATTACCCCGCGGTTCCACCCGCGAACCCGGGAGACCTTCCATTTTCCCGGGATAAAAAGTACCCTATGTCCTTTCTTAGGCTCGAGACTATCTGTGTACCAATTTGAATTTAAATTATAAAATTCTCGTGTCGCTATGTCAGTTACCATACTCCGAAACGGTTTGACCGACTTTTATGAAATTTTATATGCATTTTCAGTAGGTCTGAGAATCGGCTACTATCTATATTTGATACCCCTGTGATCACGGGAACGGGAACTACGCGGGGAAACCGTGGGGCGGCAGCTAATATTAGTATAGATTTATTGATTGAAATTCTCCCTAGTATTTCCATCTCATCACATGCTAAGTTAGCTTGAGAACCGTTAATGAGGCTTGCAGGGCAGGTAGAAAGCCAATCCGGTTTCAGCCGGGTCAGGTGGACTATCGCTCCATATCTGCTATGGCCTGTATCCCCGTTCGACGGGCACACCTAAGACATTAATGAGACTTATCAAGTGAGAACCATAGATCTAAAATTACCTAGATGCAGTGATGATAAGTACCGGCTTTCCTAGTTCGGTAAATTGATAAAGATTTTAGTAAGTAGTAGAATAAAGTATTTAATAGGCCTAACCTAGCTTTTAAATGATAGTCAGAGCCTAATGCTCGGTTGTATACTTTTTCTTAAAAAGGAAATATTTTTAGTTTTTATACAGAAAATAAATAATAAAGACATACATCTAGCTAAATGTTTAAACGTTTATTTTCACTATGTGTTTTACAATCAGGTACAAAAATAAAATGCATATAACATTTCGGTAAAATTAAAATAGTTCGTTTAGTGATTTCACAATAACAAAAAAAGAAGAGATAGAAAATATATATAGAAACCTGTATGATTAAAATTAATTATAAAACAGCCGTAGAAAATTTAATAGAATATCTATGGGTAAATGAGACAGAAAAATTTATAGAATATTCATAAATAAAATTTAAAATAAATCATAAAAAACCTATTTGAATGTCACACACTATTGTCTACAATATATCTAATAATATCACACGATAAATTATGCCTTGTTTCTAATCTGCGCGTGCGGCGGGCCTGGCCTGGCGTTGCGCCGCGGTTTCTCCTCGCCTTCCTTGGACTCTGAGCTCACACTGGCCTGCAGACGCTTGGGAGCTGATTCAGCTTCTGAAAAGAATAATAAATTCATGTTGAGAGCTCTATAGGATAAACATCAGGACGAAACATTAATGACATTTTACATATAAATATTTTGTTATATTGAAAGAGACATCAAAATCTTTAGAGTAATATCATTTGTAAGGTTTGTAATTTATATTTTTTTACCGATTGGTTTATTTATAAACTAGTGTAATACTAGCCGCCATCGCGCGGTTTTTCCCGCGTAGTTTCCGTGAAACAAAGCCTATGTTATCTATGAATAACGTAGCTTTCTATTGGTAAAAGAATTGTGCAGATCGGTTCAGTAGTTTCGGAGCCTATTCGTTACAAACAATCTTTCATATTTATAATATTAGTATAGACTAAAAGTTGTATGTACATACCATTTGCGGATGGTCGTGGAGCATCAGGCCTGGCGGGCTGGCTTTGCAGACTGGCCAGCTGGGGGACACGCACCTGGCCTTGGTTTACTTGGTATGCTTGCTGCTGCTGTGCTTGCCTGATGAGAATAGTATTATTTACTACTAGTGGCTCCCTTCGATTACACCCGTGTTTCCGGGTATCTTCAATTTTCCCGGAATTATAAGTAGCCTATGTGTTAATCCAGGTTATAAATTTAGTTATTGCGTGAAAGAGTAAAAAACATCCATCCATCCATACTCACAAAATTTTAAAATATGAAGTAGGATCGATATAAAACTAACGATCTGGGATTGCACGGTTGCAATAAAACACCGTCATACTTCGTCTACCTATATAATCTTACATTGATCGTTTTTTTCTCAAAATCTGTCCGTTATAGAAAAAATAAGCAAATAAATAAATGATAGCCTTCAAATCAAAATCTTTTTTATTTAAATAGGCCTCAATCAAGCACTTATGAATTATATAGATACTAGTGGCTCCCCGCGGTTTCACCAGCGTACCCGGGAGGTCTTCCATTTTCCCGGGATAAAAAGTAGCCTATATGTTAATCCAGGTTATAAGCTATCTTTATTCCAAATTTCATTCAAATCCATTCAGTAGTTTTTACGTGAAAGAGTAACAAACATCCATACATCCATACTTACAAACTTTCGCCTTTATAATATTAGTAGGATAGATACAATTTAAAAAGGAATGTATAATTTATTAAATCAAGCATGTGCTTTTTTAATCAGAGAGTGGATATACTACTATTATACAGACACAGAATTCACGAATTTCCTGGGTGCCAATTGAACTTATGACTGTCAGTTTGAAAGCCAGTTAGCTAGCCAGTTAGGAAATAACTAATTCAAAAACGTAAACTTACTGGTAAGCAAGTGCTGGGTCTTGCTGGTAAGCCAAATCAAAAGGCCTATTGTAAGCCAGGGGTGCCCCCAACACGAAGGCAGGGTTAGCTGCTTGTGGAGTCACTCCAGCAACTCCAGGTCTTTGGTATCCAACTAGGGGGTATCCACCTTGCTGTCCTGAGGGGTCCACTAGAATTGCATTTTGGTAACCTGGTGGTAAAGAAGAATTATAGTCATAAGGTGTTAAAAAGTAATGCTGAATGTCTAAGCAGGGGTCTAAGTCACCTTCTAAAACACCAACAGTAATACTACTTTGAAAAAATACCCATCTAATTGAAATACAGTAAATAACAATCTAGACAATTATTACACTAAAAGTACTATGATAATTTCTTTATACCAAACAAGTGGCTCCCCGTGGTTTCACCCCCGTACCCGGGAGATTTTCCCAGGATAAAAACTAACCCTTGTCCTTTCTCAGGCTTTGGACTATCTGTGTACCAACTTTCATTTAAATCTGTTTTTTGTACTTTATCGTGAAAGCGAGACAGATATATGTAGTTACTTTCGCATTTATAATATCGGTTAAGATTATTCTATTATCCAAATATGAAATAAATAATTTAGATCTCAGGTAGCCGGAATCTAAAACAATATATGCTTACCACTTCCCGGGTAACCAGTGTTGCCTTGTGGCGCAGCAGCTACAATGTACACAGGTTGGTAACCACCGATTGATCCGGGCCTGAAAAAAATAATTTCCACGTTAACCATTTTCTTTTTCGTAAATTATTTCTTCATCAGGAACATGGGCTTTATATAAAAGTATCTAATGGATACATTCGCCATCTTGACCATGCGTTTAATATAAAGTAGTGAATTTATATCAGTTTCCATATAAGTTCTTGAATAGGTAATTATTATTTCACTAGCTGCCTCTGCGCGGTTTTACCCCCGTTTCCATGAGAGTATAGGGATAAAATATAGCCTAAATAGGCATATAATACATAAGCAGGAGTTAAAATTACCTCCTTTTCCTTGGTTATGTACCTTTCCAATGGTGAAATTTTTTTTGTAATCGGTACAGTAATTTTTGAGTTTATTCATTAGGTACAAACATACACACAAAAATACTATTTGTACAGTTTATACAAAAATATATAAGATACTAGCGGACCCGGCAGACTTCGTTCTGCCCATCAGCGCCACTTACCGGGTCCAAATTGATGTATTATACATAAAAACCTTCCCCATGAAATACTCCTTAATTTGGTGAAAACCGGATGGAAATCTGTTTAGTAGTTTTTGTGTTCATCGCGTTCAGACAGACAAAACGGACTATATTTTACATATGCAGACGTTGTTTTGCCATGTATATTATTTGTAGGAAACATTTTTTTAGTTTAATAAAAATAATTATCTACTATCAGTATTAGGGGATGTACTTATAATCGAAAGCGTTAAAAACAATAAATTAATGCTTTATGTAGGGTAGATAATAAATTAATGTAGAGAATATATTTTAAACTACAATTCTTGCTAGTTATCTAAATATAAAAAAAAATTACGTGAGGCACTCGGGGACTGCCGCGGTAAAGCTATTGCATTGCATAGCATTTTGTATCAACTTATGCAATTATAATTTTATTTATTTATTTAAATAATAAATGCACTTTGTTCATTCATATTCAAAACACTTCATACACAAATTTTACAAGTACAGCTATTCACTCATCATCATCATCATATCAGCCGTAGGACGTCCACTGCTGAACATAGGCCTCCCCCATCGACTTCCATGCAGACCTGTTGAACGTTGCCTGCATCCAGCGGGTTCCAGCGACCCTTATCAGGTCGTCGGTCCACCTTGTGGGTGGACGTCCTACGCTGCGCTTGCCGGTGCGTGGTCTCCACTCGAGAACTCGTCTGCCCCAACGGCCATCGGTTCTACGAGCTATGTGCCCCGCCCACTGCCACTTCAGCTTGCTAATCCGCTGGGCTATGTCGGCGACTTTCGTTCGTCTACGGATCTCCTCATTCCTGATTCGATCTCGTAGAGAAACACCGAGCATAGCCCTCTCCATAGCTCGCTGTGTGACCTTGAGCTTTCTTATGAGGCCCATAGTGAAAGACCACGTTTCAGAGCCGTAGGTGATCACTGGTAACACACACTGGTTAAAGACAGCTATTCACTGTTGTACATAAATACATATACACCTATATACTTTCTCATAAACAGCTGCTTATGTATTCGTCCGATTTCGGAGCAGCTCGTCTCGATTCGTGCGAGTTTCATAGAGTCGTACAATACGTCTAATCGCACACAACGCCGTGTCGAAGACTGCCGAACTGAAACGACGTTAGACGATGCACGGCTTTCAACGCTGTGCCGGTCGGAGTGGGGGGTGTTAGGTTTATTTTCGTTACGGAATTTCTTGATTCGGTCGCCGCGCTCAGAGCCCGCGATAAAAGCTATGCAATAGCTTAAAAATAACTATTCATATTGTAACTACCAGTTTATTAAATACGATTTATTTAATGTTACATTAACTATTAATAAATGTACTTTATTCCCAAATAAATATTTATTGAATGTAAAAAAATATTTAATAAAGTTGTATGAATAGTTAATAAATCCTTCCATCAGTGTATTGGTAAAAAACAGTGACTTAATATATGTATTGATAAGATATGTATCTATTTTCAAAATATCTGTATTTTTTTATTTTTATTGAACTAAATAATATTTAATTATTTTTATTATAACTGATCGATTGATCGTTGATCGGATATCGACCGGTGAAGGCGGGAGATAAAATAAAAATCGCGATGGTAAAATAGGGGTTGATTGTAAAGGGTTGAAAATTCAGGGTTATATGTATTTACTAATGCTATATCATAAAAAAATTAAAAACAAAAAAAAATTCAAAAACTGAAAAAAAAAATTTTTGGGATGGATTACCCTTAACATTTAAGGGGATGACAACAAATGTATACAAAATTTCATGAGAATCGGTCAAGCCGTTTCGGAGGAGTTTAACCACAAACACCGCGACGCTAGAATTTTATATATTAGATTGATATTTTATTCAACTAACCTATATCCAGGGACAGGCATGTGGACAATGAACACCCTTTGTCCAGGTAGAAGACCGGGAAGATTAGGTGCTGCTGGCGCCTGTAACATCACAATAGAAATATACAAAATTCGCAATTGCAATTTACTTACTAACTTCTGGAAAATAGCAACTTAGATATATATTTATATATTATACATAAAATTATAGTAGCTTTCGAAATCAGTATCTGGAAAAATACCATTTCTAATAAATTAAAAAAAAACAATACTTGTGGGTACTTTTTACTCCTAAACAATGCTATAGCAATAAGACTTCTAGCAGGCGATTCGAGCTATTTAAAAATATTTTAAATTCTTGCTAATTTATGATAAAATATAATAACATGTTACCTGCTGCGGCGGCTGCTGAGGTTGTTGTGCTCCTGGTATCAGCTCGACCTCGCTGTCAGGCTCCAGAGTTTCGAGTCGTGCAGGCGCACCGTTAGGAGCATTATTAGCTGAAACGTAAAATTCTATATCTTAACTATTATCTATACTTATTTTATTCTATTATTTTTGCAAAAAAAAGTCTGAAATGCTCCACTCCTTGATGTTGACTCCGTGTTACTTATAACTTTTAGCTTTGCTTGATAAATCAGCGAATTACCAATCTTCTTTCAAGCCACTACTTTTTGAGATTAGCGCAATCAACTTTGAACAAGCTCAGCAAACATCAGCTTAATAATATTAGTACCTACCTATAAATTGACTTAAACTTGAAAATAGAGCAACTTTTTCTAAAATTTGACATAGGTGCAAGCTCCATTAAGTAGAAATATATCACACATAAATATTTAAATAATTACCTTGCTTCTGCTGTGCCTGGTTGTAATAGTTGGCAACATCTGGGTTGTCCAGATAATAGTCCAACCTGAAATAAATAAGTATAATAATACGAATCAATATTACTTCATCATTGCTTATCATATCAGTAAATAAGACTTAGCTATAAGAAGAAAAAGTATTAAACAAAGGACTTGTTAAGTCTCTCTTATCTAAATAAAGTTATTCCATAAGTAAGGTTAGGTAAAGTGGTACTGTACTCACGGATTAATCTGCTGTAGTTGCGCCTGCGCATGTTGCGGGTAGAGCCGCGGCGGCGCGGGCGGCGCGGCGCTCACGGACACGCACATTGCTGCTATTACATACTGGAAGGAGAAATTTACAACAATTATATCTTAAGTAAATCAAACGGGTAAATAGAAAATTATAAAAAAATAATTCAAGTTCATAAAGAGTGTAATGATTAACTACATTTGAGTTGGACCTACGTTTAATAGTGTTTTAATGACTAGTTTTATCACAGAATAAATTAGAGATTATTAAATTAAGGACTAGCTACGTTCCGGAATATTATATGGTCTCATATTTTCTAATTAACAATTTGGGCAAATAAATAGCGTTAAAATTATGTTAAAAAATAATCAATAAAATACCCGGCAGAGTTTTGTGATTGTTTTTAATTTAGAATAAATGAAGCCACAACATGAAACTTGTTGTATTGTTAAGTTAATTACAATTCAGGGGGCGGCGTGTTGTACTGTCACCTTCAGTGAGGTCTCGGAGGCCGGAAAATCGCTACCAGCATTACGTATATCTTACGTAACTATACGATAAGGATGTTTATTGTACTACCATTGTATGTTCTCCTTAAGAATAAGATCGTCTTTTACATAAATCTATTCTATCACTTTTATTTATTATTCCTAGTCATAATATTCATTGACGTATCCACCGAGGAGCTCGAGCCTTCCCTAAAATCGACGGGGCTTAGGCCATAGAGTTTGTAGTACGAGTACCTCTATGGTTTAGACCATAGTCCACCACGCGAGCCTCATGTGGATTGGCGGACTTCACATGCCTTTAATTGTGACATCTCGGGCATGGATGCTTCCTCACGATATTTTCCTTCACCGAAAGCCAGTGGTGTAATCCATACGTAAGTTTTTATAAACTCAGACGTACGGGCCAGGGATGTGAACCTGCACCGTCGTGATCGTGATTTGATGTGTTAACTGAGCCACCATGGTTATATTCCTAATAGAGTTTCAAAATGGAAATGTGGACTATACATCTCGTATGAAAGTAAAAAGTATATTTGCATTTACGTCGAAGGTGCGGGTTCAATCGCCACTCAGGATATATTTGCTTATTCACTTATTACACATTCCCAGTATATATTAAAATCAGATAACCGAGGAATTTCCCATAATAATGCATTCTCAATAAAAGGTTTACCTCAAAGCAATGATTTTCGTAAAAAATCCGCCGAAATCTTATGCAAATATAAAAATAAGGTTGCGACTTTGACTGTGAACTTCACAGCACTATCTTTAAGGACATCTTAACATACTGCTTCTACGAATCACGTTTATATTTACGCAAAGTATCTTCACGGGACATTTGAGAAACCAGAAAGCAGTTTACTGGTTTTTCAAATTTATGATTTTTCCACAAAAGTTTGTGCTTGATTTATCTTTTTGAAGTCAAAGACTAATATAAAGTTATTTATACACGTTTAATTTCTGTGAATTTTAAAATCGAAAGTTTTTTTATACGCCTGCCAGACAGACAAAACTAACGTAAAAGAAATAGGAATTTAGCAGAGTTTTTACTATAGTAAACAGATAGCTGATGCAGTACCTACTTTAAAAATAAATAAATATCCTGGGACATTTTTAACTCACAGCCAATCGTATTCCAAAGTAAACTTCAAAGTGAACTTGTATTATGGTACCCAAATTGCTGATATACAACATATACTACGTTTTAAATGCATACTTATATAGATGTTTGTGCTGGGTAGGATTCAAACCAGCAATGAAAGTCAGGCTCACTAACCACAAAATCAAGCTAGTCAAATATATACAGGTTAAAAAAATATAGATTTCCTTTAGTAAGTTTTGTAATAGACATTTTCAATTCAGATTATTAAATAATCTGCTTACGTACGATTGTAGATTTCATAACATTTTATTATTAACGCTTTCGAGCACTTCCGACGTACTGGCGACCAGTGAACTGTGGGATTAGTTATACTACTGTGCATTTACATAACAATACATAAGGATATTCTGTTATGTTTAAACTGGAGTTAACGGTTATTAGAAATTCGTATATTGTTTTAGCTTTAGTAAATGTTTAGGTAAATTACTCAGTATGTTTATTTTAGTTTTCATTTTGTGATATTAGAAACTGGAGTCTGTATTAATAATCCTATTGACTTTACAAAAAAAAACTAGTGGTTGCACTACGTTCCCTCAAAAATTGTGCGGGATAAAAGTATCTTTGTGTTAATCAAGTTATAAACTATATCAGTGTTATTAATAAAAATGGCCTACTCTTGGTTTCATCCACACTCACATTCCGAGTAGTTAATCGTAGATTCGATCGCGACTAGCTTCCGATTTATTACGTTATTAATAAACACCGCGTAAGTTCCGAATTACTAAGCATTCCTAAAACGCTGAGTAGTGCTAGTGCTATGGCAACCCCAGCCGCAAAAAAAATAAAAAGAATGGTTTATTGAATGAATTTGAATGAACCGAACGTAATTTGACAGTTTTCATTTTGATTATGGACTGATATCATGCTTATATGACGATTTGAGTTGTTGTTTTTTATTATTAAAATGTCTGAACGTGCTCGTTTGACCAATTGGGATGTAAAAGAAAAGGTAAATTATACATTTATTTTATACTTATCAAATAAAGTAGCATACTAGATTTTAATGAGTTTAACATATTTACGTAAACATCGTTTGTTGTTTCAGCAATTATTTTATAATTGTATTATTATTCGTTATATTTAGACATTTGATTTCAGTTCAGACAATGTGTATTAAATAATAGGTAAATTATTGTTTTTTATTGTTTTCAGGATCATGATTAACAAAAATAACTGCTCAGTACTGTGAGTTAAAAGCTAAAGAACATAAAAGAAAAATGGAAATGGCTGAAGAATGCTCTTGAAATTGACATATTATAAGGATAATTAAACTGACAAATTTTAGAAGCTAAATTGAAATGAAATAGTTATCAGAATAAAATCTTTTAATAAATATATTTTTATGTTTCCTATTGCCCTTCTGTTTCTAGCTACTCAAGCTCACCAGGTTTATTTTAATAATAACCACTCAACCCCATATTTGTGTTACTAATTAAATTGTTTCTCTAGTATATGTATTGGCTCAATGTTTAAGGAACCAGACTGCTCCAGATATTGTGGATTCAATTCCCATCCAGGACAAATAATTGTATGGTAAACACAGTTATATGTTGTGTCTGAGTGTTAATAATCTATACTAATATTATAAACGCGAAAGTAACTTTGTCTGTCTGTCCCACTTTCAAGCTAAAACCACTGAACCGATATAAATGAAATTTGGTACACAGTCTAGAACCTGAGAAAGGACAAAGGCTACTTTTTATCCCGGTAAAATTAAAGATCCCCGGGAACGCGAGTGACGTCGCGGGGAGTCCCTAGTAGAGATATAATTATGCTTATCAGTTGTCTGGATACTATCTATAGTACAAGCTCTGCTTGATCCACTGAATAAGAAATATTTCCTATGGTACCCGGGGTACCAGGGCATACAGGGTACCCAGCTTATATGACTAGATAAAAATGAAACTAATTGATATTGAAAAATTTGTCTTTATTACTTGTACCTACTTAAAAGTTTTCATTTATAAATGCTGCTCGAGCTGCTTTCCCCCTCAAAGAGTTACATGTAGACGTTTACATAGGATCTCAATGGATCGCGAAAATCTTTACTTATTTTTAAATTCCTCTTCTTCAAGTTCACCCAGTGGATTGTATTTTATAAAATTTCTACATCTTTTTGTTAGAGAGTTGTGTTCAATTTCATCTAGTAGTCTAGTATGTAGTATATCAACTATCTGATTACCATATCACTAGCTCTGCTTAGTTTGGAATCAGATTGGCCGTGTGTGAAAAATGTCCCAGGATATTTATTTATTTATCTATCAACATCATGTCGTCCAAATCTTTCTTCTTTCCATTTTACATAATTTTAGAAATAACTTCGTTAGTAAGTAGGTACTTGTACGTAAACAACACGAGAAATCAAGAAATAATGAAAAATATTCGCCACAGTGACTAGTGATCTGACAAGTTCCGCCATTACACCTTACTGTTTGGTTAAACTAGGGTGCCCCCTAGTTTAAATGTTACGCATAGAGCATAGTGGAAATAGCGTACTCATTCATTACTCTTTGTTTATTAATAATGAAACTGGTTACTTTAGTCTTAATACTTGAAATAAAGATGCTCCTGCTTTAGTCTACGTTTATTAATAACAGTGTATAAGTTCCAAATTTAAACCAAATCCGTTCGGGAGTTATTGCGTGAAAGAGTAACAAATGTACGTCCAAAGTTTTGCATTTATAATATAAAGCCAAAATTATTTTATGTGGTGATATAAATTTTATGGAAATTATTTATGCAATTTAATTCAGATATTTTATTACATATATAATTACATATAAACCTTTTTGCAATTTTAATCACATATAATTTTTGTTTTTACCAATGTTTATTTTTTTAATTAATTTCTATGTAATGTAGATGCTATTAAATACACCACAGAATTATCATATTAACAGAATAAGAACTAAAAACTCTTGGAATCCTCTTAGTATAATAACAAACCATTTTCGGAATGTATTTAAACATATGATAAATTTATGTTAATTATAGTAAAATACGCCACATAAATGTAGCGTAATGTAAAGAAGCGTAATTTTAAAAATAATGATTACAATATAATTGATGACAGACGCCAAGTGTACATTACCATAGGTATTTGTTCCCTAGTTAGCGTAGTTTGTAAGAATAAAATTAACAAACATAAATAGTAATGTTTGTTTGTTTGTTCCGACGTGTCTCATCAACGGATTGTTGGGATTCTTGATGCTTTACTGATTTTTTATTGTGTACTCTGTACTAATGTATTATATAAGCTTTTCTAAAGGGTAAATAAGTTTATTTCTAGGTAAGGTTATATTGATAAAAGCATTATAGGTAATAATATAATTTCTTAAAAAAATAATTGAAAACTCAAAACATGAAGTTTAAAAAAAATAAGCATTCCGTTGAAGTCTTTTGTTTGGTTAAATTTATTATGACAGTTTTCTGGCAGATTTTAAACGCGACTGTTTGTTTTGATGATTGTATTCATGTTTATTACTTTTTTACTATATAACAACTGAAGGGATTTCGAAGAAACTTAATACAGTCATTTAAATGATAATACAAATTAAGTATGTAACCAAACAAATACATAGTAAGGCAAAAACTATGTCCAACTTTTTACATCAAAATATCTCCCTTACCTTCTTATATTTTACTTTGACAGCCCGGTTGGCTTTGTGATTAGTGACGCTTACTTTCAAGCCGCGGGTCATGGGTTTGAATCCCATCCAGGACAAACATTTGTATGTATGAATATTGAATATGTCTGTTTATTCTGTGTCTGGATGTAAATAACTATATAAGTATGTATTTAAAAGTAGTATATGTAGTATATCAGCTATCTGGTTATTAGCTATTAGATTGGCCGTGTGTGACAAATGCCCCAGGATATTTATTTACTAGCTAAAGTAGATAAAATGCTAGTTAAACAACCAAAGTTAAAACAATCCCACATCACCGGACACTGGTCCTCATAATTTGACATTAAATCGATTCGGAAGGAAGCCGGTAGGTAAGTGTGTGGCATCACGTCTCGGACGCGTATTAGTATGTATATGCCGCGTGAACCTTCACCCAGTTCGCTCCATAGAGTCCGTCGCATCATGGCGGCGCGTGACGTCATACAATTTAGAGCCATTCAATTTGCAATGAAATTGACTTGCAATTTCATTAAGTCTTGTATAGCTATTGTATTAAACAAAGTCTCGAAAGAGGTTTAAACGTTATTAACCCTTTGCTTCCAATGACTGGAGGTTCATAAATAAAAGAGTTTCTTTCAACCCCTCTTATCTATTACACAAGTGAAGAAGTATTAAAATTGGAAAATTAGTTTCTAGGATTAATACTTATGTAAGTAGTTCATTATTATAAAAATTTTACTCCGTTACAATTTCTTTACCAAAAAGCTAATCTAATTATTCAAATAAATTATTTAAAAATCACAATTTTGAAAGGTTCAAAAAGTTTAGTAATTCACCAGATGTTCGAACAAATCATAATTTTTCCATTATATCATTTATGAAATTAACTTCCTTTTAAACTTTTCTATCATGATAATTAAAAATTATAATATAAATGACAATATAACTATGTGTGAAGCGCCATATTCCTGACCTTGTCGGCATATTTCAGTTTGTGACTTAAGACGATAATGGGATCATTCAACTTGTAAACTTCTTGTCATAATTCATAAAATCTCGTTGTTGAATCATTTCGCAAAATATTTTTTATTACTCTTGTTGGAAGGCAATGTTTTTTTCTTTGTTTACTGTTTTAAAATATACTTAATGTTAACTACTATCACATAAACACGTTTTATGAGATTTACATAGATTTTCAACGATATATTAATATATTCTACTTATGATATTGAACTTGGCTATCATTTCACATTTATGTTCGTAAGATATTAAATTTGTTCGTAATAAAAAAAAATTAACCTAAAAATAAATATTATAAATGTGATGGTTTATGCGTATCTCTGAAAATTTATTACTTTTTATTCAAAGACTACATACTAAGTACTACACGTTTCTCACAAAAAGAACATTTTCCAAAATCAAACCTAATAAACACCAGTTACCTACCATTTATTCAAAATGATTGCTAAATATAATGTTAATATATTTCTCTAGTTTTATGTTGTATATAATAAATGGTTTATTTAGATATAAATAAAATTTTAATAAATACAAAGTAGGTAGGTACAAATGGTAGTATTGTACTTGTTACAAAGTGGTCGTTATTTTACACAAATCCAAAAACAGATGGTCACAAAAGTGAAAACATCTACAACAATAAGCTAAGAAACTGGGTGTTTATTTTGTAATAGCCGCATGCTAATGTCGTGTTACCTTCCACCGGTGACGTCACATGTCTAACACCCGCAACAGTATTGTCCGAGTTAACGACAAATAAAAAGGAAACTGGGTAAGTACGAGTTGGAATCGGGCACGAAGGGTTCCGTACTGTATATGCAAAGAAATCACGTTTTTGTGTTTAATGGAGGATCTTAAAATATTTTTAAAAGTGAAGATAAAACTTAATTTATTGCGATTATATCAAGCATTCTTTAACATTGAAAATGTAAATGTCGACGTTATTAATATCGAGCAAAAAGAAGACAAAATATCACAATTGTTGTTTGGAAATTGTATGGGCTCTCGAATACTAAGTTTCTTATGTTTATATCTTTAGTATATGTTTTTATAGCAGCAACAGAAATACAAAATTTGTTCAATTTTCATCTGTTTAGCTGTCGCAGCTTATGCGATACAGCCTGGTGACACAGCCAGACTGACGCGGACGGACAGTAGAGTCTTTTTAAACCATTTATTCTAGACACAGAAAAGATAGTAAATATTAAGAAGAGAAGCAATATGACCAACTTGTGTGTATAGGCAGCCAGACTGCTCGTCAGTATAGTCTTAGTAACGGTCCGTGTTTCCCCTTTGTAAATAGATACGGTACCCTAAAAACTATCCCACATTGCGAAATATTGCAGAACGACACAATGTAACTGTCACACGCATTTAACCACGCATGTGGGTAAGTAGCCGTGTGCTGTGCGTTGTACAGAATTATTCCTTTTATTGCGTCAACCTAGTGTAATTTCCAACGTAATTACTGACAGATGACAGTTGGGGACTCGCGCCGGTGATTCTGACAGCTACTTACTCTGTGTGCGACCTGGATTTTGGTCTACGGGAAGTTACTGTCTTAATGCTAATATAGATGTTGTGTCTATGGATGGATGTTTTATTTACATTAAGAATAGATGAGAGGGTGTAATTTGACGGTATAGCACAAAGGGATTTTGTTATGTGGAAAAATTAAGGTGCGATGTAATTTTCTTATAGGTAAATAGGAACACGGGATTTTGATGGACTGTATGATAATGTAACTTCTCCCTTTTTGTAAACTAGTCCAAACAAAAAAATATTAAGCTACAGTAAGATTAAAAATTCTTATCAAATAAATTAAATTAAAATGAATGAAAATGATATTAAAAAGAAATTCTATATTCTTGTGTTAGGTAATCGGATAATAAATCCTTAAATTTAATTTAATTAAGGAACATTTTTGAAATTCTTTAATCAAAAGTTATTAAACTACTTCAAGAGGAGAAGGATTTCAATACAACGTAATTATTTTTTCGCAGATTACTGAAATTTGATCGATTTTAAAGCATTCCTATTGGTGTAAAAAAGCTGATAATTGATTAAATGTGTATAAAACAAGGTTACTATTTTCTTTATGACTAGATCCAAAAAAATCATTATAAAGTATTATTGCTTCTGTTAATACAGATAGGTATGTTCTACATCTAATTTTTAATATCATAATTTATTAACTGGATCTCTATTTTCTGGATTAAATTTAAAAAAGTCCATTATTAACTATGTTCATTCATCGATGACTATATCAAATTCAAAATGTTATTAAAAACTTTACCCCTATTAATTTTTTTTTAAATATAAATTTAAAAAACAACAAAGTACTTACGAAATAAGCCGCCATCTCCGTAACGTAACTAGTAGTGTCCGTCGGTGCGCACACGCAAATATCAGTCGAAGAAATGCGCTCGGACCATCGCGCGCGTACTTATATCGCTGACATGTTAGCGTGCGGGCGTATAGGGGTTTAAATTATACACGGATGAGTAAGCTGAAGGGTTGGATAAGTATGTTAAACGTCTAGAGTATATGTGAAGGAAGTGTGATTTATACACGGTTATTTGGATAGCAAAATGATTGTTGATTAGAAATTTGTCTGGTTATTGTTTCCTGTGTTGGTAGCTAAATGACTTTAAATATAATTGAGTTTAATGTTCAGTTATAACAGTAAAATTATATGATAAAATCCTTAAAATTAAGCGCAAAAGATCAACCTTTAGCTTTGATAAACAATACAACAATAGCTCGGGGTATACCTCAAAATGTCTGATAATGATTATTTTAAACATAGATAGGACCATTCTATGTTTCAATTAGGTATAAAAACTGTATAAAAATTAGTTCATCGCAAATCTATCACAGACATACAGATGTTAATCTCATTTCTTTGCTTTGACGGTGAAAATAAATTGATTAGTAACTTGCATGGTAAGCAACCCCCTCCATCACTCTTTCATATAAATAAAAAAATATTAAATATTAGTAAAACAACAACGATGGAACCTGCGTGATAATATTAAACATAGCAGTACATTAATTTATTGGACAAAGTGAATTTTAAGTATTTAAGTGCATTGCTATTTAAAGCACGGTTTCAACCGCGGAGAGACCTTTAACTTGTCCTTTTCAAAATCGATTCAGTGTTGTTGGCTTTCACGCCAAACATACGTACCTAACCAACAGACAGAGTTACATTCGTATTTTTAATACCTGCCTCCGCGCGGTTTTACCCCCGTAGTTCCCGTTCCCGTGGGAATACAAGGATAAAATATAGCCTAGTTACTCAGCAATAATGTGGCTTTCTAATAAAAAAAGAATTATTAAAATTGGTCCAGTATACTAATATTATAAAGAGGAAAGATTTGTTTGTTTGTTTGTAATGAATAGGCTCCGAAACTACTGGACCAATTTCAAAAATTCTTTCACCTTTGGAAAGCTACATTATCCCCGAGTAACATAGGCTATATTTTATCCCTGTATTCCCACGGAAACGGGAACTACGCGGGTAAAACGGCGGGGAGGCAGCTAGTAATATTATATTTATAATATTGGAAGGTAAGTAGGGATAATAAGAGACAAATAAATTACACTATAGACAAATGACAATGTTGATGGCGGAAGAATCAGATATATACTAACTCATAAATAATAGTATATTCCGCATTTCCAAGGGTTTTTATTGTTCTAATGGAGTTGACTTGGCAAACATCCAAATAGATGCAAGAATATAATATTATGGGCTATGAAAATCTAGATAATTATTATTGCAACTTAAATTTCTTTACTTTACATGGTATAAAACAAACTTCCCGCCAACTGTACGCTTAGATCTTTTAAACTACGCAACGGATTTTAAAGCCGTTTCCATTCATTTATAGATACAAGCTAAAGGTTTATAAATATAGTAAGACAAGTACCTACTATGTAGTTCTCAAAGCTGGGGGGCATCGCTAGCTTAGTTATAACATCCAAACTAAGCTCAGTATTTAGATACTATGGAAACCAGATAGCTCTATTTAGCCCTTAACTTGGCAGGATATAAATAAAATTATACATCTATTAAAAATCTTAACGAAATAAATCAATACAAAAAAAATTCGTCAAGTTAAGGGTTAAATATTGTGTACTTAAAAGTATATCCCCATATATCAGCTATCTGGCTTAAAATTACAAGCTCTGCTTAGTTTGAATTAGCCATGTGTAAAAAGGTCTCAGGATATTTATTTATCTTTATGTAGGTTATACAACTATATACCTAAGGTTTGTCAACTTTGATATTACTAGAAGTGTACTCATTTTCTAGACTAGAAGGGACACTTTAAAAGACATGTGCTTATTTAAAGCATTTGAAAAATGCGGGCATGTCAAAGTTATTATATTAATAAGCTCAAATTAAGCAAGTTTCACATGTTTAATTTTAAACTAATTAAAATTTTACTTTTAATATGTTTGACACGATTATAACCATCAAATTTACTAAATATTTAATCCGTAAAATTAATGTCATTTCAATAATACATATCTTGAAACCTCCTTTATACACGGCCAATCTGTTTCCAATTATGCAGAATCACATAGCTGAAAAACAACATTTAAACAAAGAGTAAAGTCATGTGCATATACTTAAACTAGCGACCCGCCCCAGCTTCGCACGGGTGCAATGCTTATACATCACATTAGAAACCTCCAAAATTGACAGTTCTCTAGCATATTATGCATGTGTTTTATATAAAAACCTTCCCCTTGAATCACTCTATCTATAAAAAAACCGCATCAAAATCAGTTGCGTAGTTTTAAAGATTTAGAAGACATAATGACAGATAGCGGTAAGCGACTTTGTTTTATAACATGTAGTGATGATGTCTGTCTTGGATTAAAATGGAACCCATGACTAGCACCTTCAAAGTAAGAGAAGCTAACCACTTAACCAATTGGCCAAATAATTTGTTTTTATACATATAAAAACTATAACTTCATATTTATTGCACAAAAATATTTACTTTGTTGTTCTCACGTTAACACCAGACTGCATTTTCATCTTTCCCAGAATCCCATTTCGAAACCGCAGACTTTGATGTAAGTTTCCATGAACCTTGTTAAGTTTATGAGTCAGAAAGTATGACCTGTATGAACTATAATTCTGGTAAGGTACTTTTTGATAAAACATTAAGAGTTGAAGAAATTTTCATCCTCTGTAACGTGAATTCAATTGAAGTAAAGTTTATTTTCAGGAATGAAATATTCTGGCCGGTTCATTATAAAGAAGTAAGAATAATACTTATTACCTATAGTTAATAGTACTTAAGCAATTAGAAAGGATATAGGTAACATAGACATTGGTTGGAAAATAAATGCCCCACCTGGTGGTAAGTGATCACATTTGCTTATGGACATTGCAGTACTTTAGGGTATCGCCTGAAACGGAAAGATTTTATGTCACACTAGCTGCCTCCGCGCGGTTTTACACGGGTAGTTCCCGTTCCCGTGCGAATTCGGGGATAAAATATAGCCTATGTTACTCGTGGATAATGTTGCTTTCGAGTGGTGAAAGAATTATTAAAAACGGTCCAGTACTTTTTGAGTTTATTCGTTACATACAAAAATACAAATCTTTCCTCTTTATAATATTAGTGTAGATGCGTATTTTAAACACATACTATTTATTTCAAGTAAAAATTCAATAAACTTATAATGATTTTATACATCTTATGAGTTAGAGTTACCTGTAAATGTCTTAGGTATAAGTATCGACAAAGTAATTATGGTATTAACCCAAAGAAAAGTGTAACAATAGTTATTTGTTATACAAGAGTGCAAAGTTGCTTTTTAACCGCGTGTTAAATTTTGATGACCGAGCAAGCGAAGGATTCTAAAATTGAATCACGAGCGCAGCGAGTGATTCAAAATTAGAATCCTGAGCGTTAGCGAGGGAATCAAAAGAGCACTAGGTGAAAAATCTTTGCACTCGAGTGCAACACGTAACTTTTCATTCCACCTCAGCGAGGAAATGACTAAATGCAAAAAAAAAAACGAAATGCCGCGTAAAGAACCGCGTACAAAGCAAATTGAAAAAAGAACACCAAGAAGGTGCCGAGTCTGAGTTTTTAACAAATTAAAAAAAAGTTGTATGATATATTCGGCACCATAGAGGTAGCAGTAAATAGGTTTAATGTTTTTTTTTAATTCACAAACTTAGTGCACACGATGTTCCAAATTCAATTTACTTTATCCTCTAGAGAATAAAAACGGCTTTTCCACTCAGATATTGAAGATTAAAAATACTCTTTCCGAGATGGTGGGATGAAAACATTATTTATTGCGTATTTCGCTTTAAATGGGCGTTTTTATATGCTATTAACTAAATGTCGATCTTTAATTCGTGCAAGTGTTTATTCTCTGTCTCTCTCATGAGTATAACAGTGTGATGAGAGGTGATGTTTCTCTGAGTCGACTCGATCGAGTTCTGGTTTGTAATTACCGTGGTTGTTCATTAAAATGTAAATGCATATAACACGTGGTATTGGTAATAGTAAATTAACTTGTATCTTGTATGTAAACAAACTCTAATACTACGCATTTAAAACTAGATGGACTGCTAGATGTAATAAACCTTCTTGATAAGTTATATTAAGAGATTTCTTCAAATGTTGTCAAAATAAATGTTGTATGTATATACATATATACAACATGACTATAAAACCTTTTTTACTTTCATTTATTTGGATGGAAATTGACGCGATGACACATCTATTTATTTTTAAATCAAAATATAAATCCTTTCCCAAGCTGTGGTGGCTCAGTGAGTAAGTCACCGTCTCACGATCATGAGGGTGCAGGTGCAAACCTCGGTCCGTACCCTTAAGTTTCATTAACACGGATTCATACCACTGGCTTTCGGTGAAAAAAAAACATCGTGAGAAAACCGGCATGCCCGAAATATCACAATTAAAGGCATGTAAAGTCCGCCAATCCACACTAGGCCTGAGTGGTGGATAGCCTAAACCACCCTCATTGTTAGGGGAGGCTCGAGCTCCTCGGTGGAGACGTATATGAGTGTGATGGTGATAATCATTATTTTAAATTCGCTAAGTACGTACTTGGATAAGAAATTGCATAGGAAATTCCCTTTGACTAAGGAACAATGAGTGTGCATACATTTGAATCATCATTTCATATTGTTTTTGCGGAACATTTATTTCCTGGTATGCATATTGCAAGTGGACAAAATCGCATGTACTTACAATTTATATGTTATTCGTAAATATTTAGGAATTTTTAATATGTTAGTTTACTTTACCTGCACGTTTATATTTACTAACTTGCTGACCCATGCAACTTCGATAGCATCACATCCCCGTTTTTGCAACATTTTTGATTGATAAATAATTCGTTCCTGTTGGTCAATAATAATATCGATTACAACAAAAATTTTAAGTTTAATTACTAAGCGTATTTCTTTAGGCTGCTTAATATATTTAGACCTGACAAGGGTCGCTCAAACCAGCTGGATTCAGTAGTGGATGTCATAGCTGATACGATGATGATGATAATACATATATTTAAGTACCTTTATCTCCTAAGTAACATTTTGTAACAATCTCTCTTGATTTTTTTCAGTCAAGTGTTCTAAGTTATGTTCCAAGAAAATCTGATTGAAGTTCTTCAGCTCTTTTTAGTGATTCGAGGGTTTCATGTTGTGTTAAAAAAAGTATACGTTTCAAAGATTGGTTATTTAAAACTCATTGGAATTGCTTGCACGAAAAAAGGGGCGTTGACCTATAGCGGGGCCTTATTTATCAGCAAATAATTTACATGAATGAACTGATGAATAACTCATGCAATTTATGTTTTATTACGTGATTGTCCGTTAGGTATTTAGTTTCAATTTCTTTATTAACTTTGCTGTTGTGTAAGAAATAGTATGTTATGTGGTCTTTTCAAACTGTAATGCAGTGTTAAAACGTTTTTATAATGAAATTGTAAGCTTGAAGAGTTTCATGAAAAGTTTTATTATAGCAACCCCTTATGGAAAATGTATTGCAACAATCATTGTCGCATTAAATATGTTATTTTGATAAATGTAAGGAGTAACTTTTACCAGACTTTTTCATTTATTTCAAAGCAACTCCGACCTTTCACTAATAATGAGTTATTTTTTAGCCATATTCTTGACTATTAACTTTTTGACTTAAAACCTCTTTTGAATTAAATATTTTGTTCATATTTTGTTTGTTCCAAATTATCTTACATCAAATGTCAATATCCAGTACATTATTGCGGCCGCTGGCTGATCGATGCCTCCTCAATTTAGGCACGAACTGCATTTATTATACAATTTGTAATGCAACTAGCGCTTGTCCGATAAGATCAGACCATTTATCTGTTGATAAATTTGAACGTGTTTTGAAATATATTAACTCATTTTAAAATACTTCTTTTTACTTAGCAAAAACATAAACCTCCTCGCGGTTTTCCACACAATTTTTTTTCCGAGATAAAAAAGTAGCTCAAAATTTATTCCAGAACATATTATAACTCTGTGCAAAATTTTATTGAGATCCTCTCATTCGTTATAGAGTGAGTGTTGTCGACTGGCTGGCAACAGTTCTTTACTTTTGATTGATTTACTTTTATTACTTTTGAATTGTTTTTGTTACTTTTTTTTACTGTCAGTTTTGTGTGTCGTAAAATATTTGTTAAAAACTTCTTGTCTAAGTTACTAAATTTCTCTAAACCATCATAATTTAATTTCTTCATTCATCAGTCCACTCCTCTCCCGAACAGTGAGTAATAAACAAACAGCCATTCATCTAAACTTATACTTATGTTATCAAATAAGTAGGTCAGTATAAAATAGAGGAAATAAAACTATATTCACACGAGCAATTTTATTACGCTTATTATAATAATAATAAATAATTATTTTATTGTCTTTTTTATGACATATCTTATCACAAATAAATATTAATCACATTAATTTATGGCATAAAATCTGGGTAGCGTTTGTTAACTTAATATAACTTAATCTGTCGTAACCTACATAGCTATACCTATAGCCTTAGTGTTGCTTCGTGAATTTTAGGATATCCTAAATGGTAATTTATGATTATTACTATCAGATCTTAATATCTATAATATATATCAGTATGAATGAATCACGTAAATATATGAAAATAATCAACAATTACATTAAAAGTGGTCTGGAATACCTAACTTTAGAAATCTTATTTAATTGAAATGAATTAATGAGCCTAGTATTTTTTTGACAGATCTGAAATTGACATTACTATTTGTCAAAACCTAATTTAAACATGGAGCACCGTATATTATGTGATAGCTTTTTATAATCTGAGCTATTAGTGCCTAGCCTGGTTGATATGGAAGTTGATGCCAAGCAGGGTGGGGTCTATGCCAGCAATGGCAGTGCCTACTGGACGAGCTATGGCAATGCCCGAAGATGCCACAGCTGTAGCCATTGGCCTAGAAGCTGCGAGTCCATGCTCTCCGATTACGGCCAGACCTGGAATAAAAAAAATAATATGAAAGCTGCGCATGTAAATAGTTCCTTATTATGTCGCTAGAAGAAAATATTAAAAATTTAAAATGAATTCTATTCCAATCTTTTGTAAGCATGAACATGTTTATTTATTCGTGTCTATTTAAGAAAGCAGTTAATGAATATTTTTATCTGGTCTTCATTGAACCTAGATACAAACTGTCTAACAGTCAGCTGGATATAAAAAAAATACTTAGTAAATCAATTTATAAATTAGTAAAAGCATTTAATATAACTATGAGTATTTTAGTTTTCTAACTTACCAACAGGCTTCGCTTCAGCTATAGTATCGCCATCTAGTTCCTCAGTCGGGTACCCATCATTTGGCGCCTCGATGCCGATGCCTTCTTCGACAATCTGGAAAACAATAGAATATTATGGTTAATTAATAATCAAATCATTTACATCTAATAAACAGAAAGGAATATTACGTAAAAATAATACGTGTCTTATAAATATTCAAGGTTAGATCTAGATTCATAACAAAACAAGAAATTGATTCATAAAAAGTCTACAAGATGGCGCTAGTCATAATTTCAAAACTTTCTTGTTTTTTTTTTGTAAAATTTTGTTTTGTGAAATCTAATATACAACAATCACATACATCGACCTTAAGTAAAAATCATATGCAAGAAAAAAGTAGAATTCATTCATACTCACATAGTCTTCATCAGGTTGCTCAAAACGTCTTTGAGTGACATTCTTCTTGAATAGCATGTCCACATTGTCACCGACCTCTTCAAGTAGCTTGATAGTATTAGAAGCTGCTTCCCCAAGAGACGCCAGCTGAGTTCTGAATCTGACTTTCTCAGCGTTCCCAAGGTATCCAGCCTTCCTTCCAATGTTTTGAAGTTTCAGCAGATTATTTGATATGCTTCTTAAACTCTGTAAGTTTGCAGCTAACACTTTACCAATTATATTCTCATCGTTATTCTTGACGATGTTTTCGCTGCTTATTTTCTCCTCTGGAACGATTTTTTCGCTTGTGATTGTTCCCGCTGTGTCCTTCTTCACTTCTAAGTATTGACCTTTAGCACCGCCGTAGAATGGCAGATATTGGATTGTATGCCTAAAGGAGTTTAGGAATTCAAGAATAATTATTGAATATCAAGTAAGGTTAAATCATAAAATTATTATCATTAGCGCTTATTACTAGCTGTGTTCGATTTTTATGTCATAGCTTATATTCAAGGTAAGATTAGAAAGTAAACAAAATAATATAGTATGATTTTTCATTTATTTCCCTTATATGTACATACAAAGAAATCCATACAATGATTCTTATTAAAGTTAGCAAATACATACAATTCGAAAATCAATTTCAAGTGAAAAGGTCGAATTTCATTTTCGAAGCGCCATTTTAGTTCTATATAGGTACATAATTAATCTATGGTAATATATTCGTATACATAAAGGTCTGATTGAGCATGAGCCACTCCTCCTGGCCCTACTACTGCAGTAGCCATAGGACTATGAATAATGGAACCTACTTGATCTCGAGCAATCACAACTTTAGAGATAGGGTTAGCTATAGCAACTCCTTTTTTACTCGTAGCATGAGCCACAGGGCTGACAATGATAATGAAAGTGGAATCTTCCATCTTCAATGGCCCTTTATGGAAGTTCAATCCGTCGAATTGATATTCATCCGTATTCCTGTCGTTCGTTGACCCCTGGCCTCCGGTTCCATATCCTCGTACATAGTCTCTCCACCCTGGTCTTCGGTAGAATCTAATGAGTGAGAAAGAATGAAAAGTTAATATTTACAAATGTATAAAATGAAAAAAAAAAACTATACATAATATCATGACACATCTAAAGGATGAAAATAAATAATGGGACCCGTGGCAACTAGTTTTCCTTCAGGTATAGCTTTTAATAATTGAGGTACAGAACCATCTGTTGCTGACTGCTTCTGGAGACGAGACACGATGGAAGAGAGATCGGCATCGGCTGAGAGGGCGATGACTCGAGCGGCTGGTCCAGCGACGGCGACGCCTCCCGGTTGAGTGTATGCTAGTCCCCCGGGACCCACAATTGCAGTTCCACCTCTTCCAGCGGTTGCAACACCTCCTGGTCCCGCAATAGCCACACCACCTCTCCTAACTTTCAGTCTATTTATGAAGAAACCAGGACTCGGTGCAACAGGTTTTCTATTCCCAAATAATGTGAAGTCAGAAAATGGGAAACGTAAATCAGCTGAGTCTTCAGCGTCTTCAAGTTTAGCACTTTGAGGTCGCTGTACTGGTGCTACTGTTGTTTGTCTCACTGGTTTACGTGAAGGTTTGTTCACAAAAATGGTTTTCTCTTTTTTTGCGTTTCCTAAATCTTGTACCGTTGCAGCATGTGAGATTGTTCGTTTTTTGACGGACCTTTTTTCTCTTGACTTATAACTGTTTATTGGATCTAGTAAACTTTTGATATTACTTTTGATGTATCGTTTATTATCAACAATATCATTATCTAAATACTGGTCATCAAGATGTTTATGCTTTTTGCTACAAACATCTGCATTTTGCCCGTATTCAATTAAGTTACCCCAACCAGCACCACTCATTATACTGAGGAACGGATCTTTTATCAGGACAGGAAAAATTTGAGCGAACGGCCATTGAAATTGAAATGGTGATGTTGAAGCTGGTGACTGTCTTGTTTGATAAGATCCAGAATTAATATTATTTGTTGCGTAATCATTATACATACTATTTGCCGAAGGCATAACAAGAACTGGCATATTCGTTATGTATGGAATAGGCATAGTTTGCATCCCTTGATTCATTGTAAGCATTTGTTGCAATTGGCGATTTTGCCGCAATAAGTTTGTGTTGTCGTCAGATAACGAATTAGTATCTTGTTGCCTTGGTGCTTCGTGATGTGGATGAAGTTTTGCTGATGCGATAACTTGCTGTAGCTTCTCTAATATATCTTTGTCTAAAGTATAACCACTTTCTGCCGGAGGCTGTGCGTTAGGCCATCTTATGGGTGGCTTCCTTTGTGGCTTTTTCAATGCTTCGTTAATAGCTTGAATTTTCTCAAGAATTTCTTTTGTAGCTTCATTTGGATATTCAGAATCAATCGGGTTGTAAATGAGGGAGCGTTCTTCTTTAACGTTAGTGCCATCTAGTTCAGTAGATTCTTCTAAAGGTTCGAAGCTTAAGGACGTCGTCGGCCTGAAAACCATGAATGAGTTAACTAATGATTTAAAAATAAAAGATTTGCCATGCCCCATAAGCATTCATGCGTGTAATATGAAGTAAGCAGTGGTCAAGCATATCTATAGTATATGAAAAGGACCATACCTGAACCAATACGATGCCCGAAAGGTGAACCTCCAAGCCGCTATCCACTAGTGATAGTTTTTAAGCATTCTGCTCTACATTTTGTTAGTTGTGCATTTTTACACTGCGCATTGTCAGATTTGTAAGTAATATCATTTCAAAATACGGTGAGTATCGAAGCGTTTGTTAAAAAAGTAATTTATTTTTATCATCATTCTTTAATTTATCGTTTTCTGTACAACACGTTCTAAAACTACATTTACGATATTTTTCCTTATATGTATATAGTTAATAATCTAAGTATTTTCTTTTTAAACTGAAATCATCTAAGGCATCATTATGGCTGACATTAATTTAAGGGAAATGTATTTGCATAGGTGAACTAGTTTCTCCTACTCTGAATTATCAATGTTAACTCTTATATGCGTTATGATGATATCAGTTTCTTTATTATTCTCACTATAATTAGTTTATTATAGTCTTGCATTATTTAATGAACTTACTCATTGTTTGAAGGACGAGGCGATACTTCCAGAAGAACACTACCAACCACCATCTGAAAGAAGAAGAATATCATTATATTTAGTTCATCATCAGCTCATATACGACTCCACTGAAGAGCTCAAGCCTCCCCTAATAACGAGCGGGTTCTTGCCATAGTACACCACACGGGCCTAGTGCGGATTGGCGGACTTCACATGCCTTTAATTGTGATATCTCGGGCATACAGGTTTCCTCACGATGTTTACCTTCACCGAAAGCCAGAGGTGTGAAGCTGTACGCAAGTTTTTAAAACTCAGAGGCGTACCTCTACGGGGCAGGGGTTTTACTTTGCACCCTCATGATCGTGAGTCGTTGCGGTTCCAACTGAACCACCACGGCTTATTTCATTTAGGTATAATAAACTAAATCGCGATGTGGTTTTACTAAATCGTTCGTAACGGTACTAAGAATACTGGTACTTATAAAAAAGTCACAATGTGTTGTGACTGTGCAAGTCAAAGTGAAATAAAATTTACGTCGCCATCAATATAGGCGTGAGCTGATTTAAGATAAGCTATTTCGTGACCGGAGCCATATATAATTTAACTACCGTTAATAGTGATACGTCAAAGCTTCTAAATCAAGCTTTTTGATACATAAAACCCCACAAATCCTACTAATATTATAAACGCGAAACTTTGGGAGTATGGATGTCTGTTTGTTACTCTTTCACGCAAAATTGACAAAACGGATTATTATGAAATTTAGAACACAAAAACTTAGAGCCTAGATTCACACAAAGGCTACATTTTATCCCGAAAAAATAAAATATTAACCGGGGACTCGGGTGAAACCACAGGGGCTACTAGTATTATTATCGTGAAATTTTTTATGGATGCCTGGACTGGCTGAGAAAGGGGGTGAAACCACGGACTCGAGCTAGTATTAGTATTATAAATAAAATAAACTATAAGAAATAAACAAGTTTTTAGTTACATAAAAGCTATGGAGCTGCCTTCTACAGCTTGTCAAGTAAATAAATTTGAAATTTCAAGGACACGAAAGTTCTAGAAAGTAGATACTCAATATCATTATTAGCATATTTTCTAACTATGTTTGTTACGAATGTTGTGGAACCTGCCCTTCTGAATATATTAGAATAAAAGAAATAGAGTCGAAAATGTTGTTTATTGCGAAATGAGAGTGGCATATGAAATGGTCACCACGTGTTGTGATTAGAGTTTTTTTTTCTTTATTTATTTGGAGTTTTTTTTTTCAATTTGAAGATGTCATCTCCGAAATGTCACAAAATACCAAACAGTACATACATTACATTTAAGTTAAGCAGATCAGAGATGTATTTTATAGTTTTGGTGTCAATTGATACTAAATTTATCAATTTTCATTCATGCCAAATGAGACTACCTTTATACTTTCCTTTTCATATATTATTATTTTATAGTTCAACTACTGGACCCGGCAGACTTCGTTTCGACCAGCGCCACCTACCGGGCACAGTTATGAATCTAAGCCTTTATCGAACCCCCTTGAACACATACAAAAAGCCATCATCATCCGTTCCGCCGTTTAGGAGTTCAGTGATATACACACGAACGCAAGAAATATATATAATATATATTAAGTTTGGTATTTTTTACACTGGTAACCCTATTTCAGAAGATCCTGCTTCCGAATTTACTCGTTTTAATGAAGTTGTTTTAATGAATCCACTTTCTTCCATTTATTTACAAGTTTTGCTTTTTTGTTGTAAAACTGACACTTTTATTACTAACAATATTATATGGTGAATAATTTCCATATTGAGTTGTCTATACTAATATTATAAAGAGGAATGATTTGTTTGTTTGTTTGTTTGTTTGTAATGAATAGGCTCCGAAACTACTGGACCGATTTCAAAAATTCTTTCACCTTTGGAAAGCTACATTATCCCCGAGTAACATAGGTTATATTTTATCCCTGTATTCTCACGGGAACGGGAACTACGCGAGTAAAACCGCGCGAGGGCGGCTAGTATTATTTATTTCAATTTAGAAGACATTTTTCTATCACCATAAGGTTTTATAGAATTTATGTTTTGTTTTGAGCTATAAATTCAGCCTTTGAGCCCAGTAAAATGGTCATATTTTCATCACAAACACAAAAGAAAACATTTACATAAAAAAAAAATTACGTGAGGCACTCGGGGACTGCCGCGGTAAAGCTATTGCATTGCATAGCATTTTGTATCAACTTATGCAATTATAATTTTATTTATTTATTTTAATAATAAATGCACTTTGTTCATTCATATTCAAAACACTTCATACACAAATTTTACAAGTACAGCTATTCACTGTTGTACATAAATACATATACACCTATATACTTTCTCATAAGCAGCTTATGTATTCGTCCGATTTTGGAGCAGCTCGTCTCGAGTCGTGCGAGTTTCGTAGAGTCGTACAATACGTCTAATCGCACACAACGCCGTGTCGAGTCGAAGACTGCCGAACTGAAACGACGTTAGACGATGCACGGCCTTCAAGCCACACCTCCTTGCCCGTCGGAGTGGGGGGTGTTAGGTTTTTTTCGTTACGGAATTTCTTGATTCGGTCGCCGCGCTCAGAGCCCGCGATAAAAGCTATGCAATAGCTTAAAAATATATAAGTACTAGCTCATATAAATCTTAGAGAAAAGGTCTAATTTCATTGCCATGTTGGCCCAACGTACAAACATTTGTACCAATACGCCAACATCGCGTGCTTAGAAATGCAAATGGCCGCTACATGTACTAAATAAATGATACATTTGGATTTAAACAAAGGTTAGGTTAGAAAGGACGCCTTGTACATTGTAAAAATACTTGAGCATATATTTTGACGTGACAACGTCTTATAAATTGGTTTGCCGGGTGACACTTCAAGAAACTGCGTTACGCTCCGCTCACGTCACGTTATGTTTTAAATTCTTACTATTATTTCATCCTTCTTCCTACTATACGAATGAATATTCACATTAAAATTATTTTACCACTCAAAGTCGTTGTCACGTAAAACTTTTTTTTAATAATATGCATTCTGATGTGCATACGTATTTGAATACTTAGGCTTTATGACGTGGTACCCTTGCCACGAAATAGAAACAAAATAATTACGCGCGAATACGGAAATTGAGTTTTGTTTTTTATAAATGTCAAACGCCATTTTTTCAAAACGTCAAAGAGTTAAGAAGATAGCAAACAAACACCGTGCCGAAGTCTGCCGAACTTAAACGACGTTAGACGATGTGTTAGGTTTTTTTCGTTACGGAATTTCTTGATTCGGTCGCCGCGCTCAGAGCCCGCGATAAAAGCTATGCAATAGCTTAAAAAATCGCTTATTATTCTTCATACCTACACGTCTCGCAAGGCACGTTTTGCCATACGTTCTCAATAAAACGTAACTTTTATTTGACAGAATACGAAACGGTAAAGGCAAAAGAAAGGTATTGCCAACAAATAATATGTCATTATTTCACTGTTGACAGTGAATAGACAAGTGGAAAGTGAACCGATTCAGTGCGAAGTAAAGTGAAACTTTTTCACCGTCATACGCGGCGGTGACCGGTTTTCGATCAGAAACACTGTTAAAGTGTCGTTCTTTTTTCCAAAAACAAGATTGTCATGATTGCCTTGATTGTTACTGGACTTACGCAGTTATTATGTTTTCTTTTTTCTCCAGAACAAAGGGTTTTCTCTGGACCCGATGAGTTATGTTTATGATGATAATATGTTATTACGCATTGGAAAGGTCAACGGCCGAAAATCATGATGACAGCCACGAAAGGTTACAGAACAACCTTGATAGCTGGCGAAACTTGTACATGCTATTAGATAGAAAACTTTTTTAATAATGTACTTTTTTGAATTACGAATAAAATTAAATATATTTTTTTTTATTAATAGAAGCAATTCATGCCTCTTTGGATCATAATAAAACAAACTAAGAGTAATGGCGTCAAATTGCTAGTAGGTAGGTACCTACTATTTAGCAAAATAGCCAATTATTTCGAGGAGGTGAAATTTGTAGGTCATATACGCTATACTTATCGATACCGAATGTAATATCGGTACCGTTATTCTTACACTTATTTGTCGAAAAAAAAACTAAATCATGGTTTGTGATTGGTTTCAGGTCTAATTGTGGCAGAATGAGTAATGACTTGTGCCTGTGTCAAGTAAAAAAATAATAGAATCTTACATTATTTGTATCTATACTTTTTTAATTTAGAAAAATATTTATTTTAGTGGCTGAATGATTGCCGACCATTAGTTTATTAAAAAAAAACTTGGTTGTAAGTTGTAGGCTTATATTTTTGACACAGGCAACTAATTAAGTATATTATTCTAATTTTGTTAAGTGGGTAGGTATTACTAAAAAAAATAGGCTAGCAAAAATATTTGTTGTTCTGTGATGCGTGATGTTAACTGACAGCCTAATCAGTGAAGAAAAAATCATAAATAATTAATGTCATATACCTAGATTTTTGAAAATGTTAAACATTGAATTATTTTGTGTTTTACTGAATTAAAAAAAAAACTGGAATAAGATTTCCTTTAGTTCTGCAGATGAAAATGAAGCCATCATGTCATCTCATACGTGGGTAAGTGCTACTTTCCCATAATATAAGATCAAGCTTTATCTTTATATGGTTATGACCTTTCCATTGTGCGTTTAAACCATTGTAGTTCTTAATACTTATACTAAGGGCATATTTTATGTGATATGTAAATTTGGACCTTAGATTTCTATTCAACAGATGTTTGTCCTAATTTATAATGTTCGTGTTACATTGTTTTAAGATGACTTCTGGTTTACTTAGTTTTGGTTTAATATAAGTACATATAGCTTGAAATGGATATGACTTAGTATACCTAAGTAATATAATAATGATTGAACGCGAATATAAATGTAACCATTAGTCTTTACGTGAAAAACCTAAGTGGTAAGTTTTACATTAAATTAAATCTCTGTAACTAGACAAATTCGTTTGGTGTGTGTAGTAAAACTCGATAAAATGATTTAGTTACTATCGATGTTAAATTATCTACTTATCGTAGAAATATTTTAAAGTACAGATGAGGTTAATCTAACATAAGCTATAAGTTTGAATGAATATCGATCAATCGATTCTAGGTACTGTGCGAACTTGAGAGAATATTAATTTATTATTGGTTTAACCACCGCCTTCTCAAATAGTATGCTAAATAGATTGAGTAACATTTGTTTAGGAAAATGTAAACTTCGGTACCGAGAGTTGACAGTTTGTATGTACCTGTGAAGGCCAGATTAAAGAAATATTCCACTAGCTTCTGACCCGTATCCTCAGGGAACCTTTACCTTTCCCGGGATAAAGATTAGCCTATGTCCTTTCCTAAGCTCTAGTCTATGTCCTTACCATGATTGACATAATGTATATAATGACTATTATCTTAATATATATATCTCGTGTCACAATGTTTGTCCTCAATGGACTCATAAACCACTTAACCGATTATAATAAAATTCGCACACCATGTGCAGTTCGATCCAACTTGAGAGATAGGATAGCTAACATATACTTGGACCCGGTAGGTGGCGCTGGTGGGCAGAACGAAGTCTGCCTGGTCCACTAGTCATAATATAAATACGAATTAGGTACGCGATTAGTTTGCGAAAGTTTAAAAAAGACAAAAGGTATCTATACCAACTTTCATCAAAATGCTTTTAGTGTGAAGGCGTAACAGACAGATAGAGTTACTTAGTTAATATACATAATAGGGTTTTTATTATCAATAAGTCTAAATAATTATAATGCGGGAACTTGCCGAATTTTTTTTTATATCGTCTATTTAAAAAATCATTTGAAGGCTATTTATAGATTACAATAAAAACGCGGGCGTTTGATTAATTGCTTAATCTAAAATATCAACATGTAACGAATGCTAAGTTGTATTGAAAACAAGTTTCTATTAATGTAATGTTCATATTGTATATTTTTTATATTATGTAGTTTATAATCTAATTATATACCATGACTTTATGTGTTATTTTCAATAGATAAATGGGATAGGCCGTAACGTTTTATTAGCTTATTTATATGAATTGTAAACCGATTGATGGGAAATTAATATGGAAAAAAAAACTATTGGTAGGACTCATTAAACTATAAAAATAATCTATAAGAATCACTGGTATGAAGATAATGTCGTTACAAAAACACAAATCAAAAAATATGTATACCGCAACTAGGTGGTCTATGTAGAATAATAATTTTAGGTTACCTAAGCTTTATGTGAACAAAAACTATAGCCTAAACCCCCTCGTTGTTAGGGGAGGCTCGTACTCCTACAGTGAAGACGTATATGAGCTGATGATGAATCTTTCTTCAAGGTCTAACATCACTATATAAAAATTCATCAAAATTGTTTGTGTGGTTTAGTTGTAAAAGCGGAAGCAATCACTACATAGTATAAAACAAAGTCGCTATCCGCCGTCTGTCTGTCCCTATGTATGCTTACATCTTTAAAACTACGCAACGGATTTTGATGCGGTTTTTTTAATAGATAGAGTGATTCTTAAGGAAGGTTTTTATGTTTAAATCATTACGCTATGACGAATAGGAGCCGAGCATCAATCAAAACTGTTGCAAAAACTGGCAAGTGACGCTAACGAAGTTGCGCGGGTTAACTAGTAGAGTATATTTCGCATTTAAAATAATTGTTTAGATTGGTACGTGTACATCGCGGTTTAAAAAGCTATAATTATATTCTATAAGTCCGTTATTGTAACATCCTATACGATAAAAGTCATTGAACTTTCCACATTGATTGTTTACAAAAAATATATCCGTCGAACTACCTATAGCCTGAACAAATATTGTCACTTAACTTAGCACTTTAAACTTAAAATGGAATTCCATATCAGTGTGGGTTTTTTTAAAGAAAAGTAATTTTTTACACATGTAGTTTATTTTACTGATATACCTTAGCTAAATATATACTAATATTATAAAGAGGAAAGATTTGTATTTTTGTACGTAACGAATTCACTTAAAAATTACTGGACCGATTTTAAAAATTATTTCATCAATGGAAAGCTACATTAACAAGGAGTAATATAGGCTATATTTTATCCCCGTATTCCCACGGGAGCCGGAACTACGCGGGTAAAACGGCGCGGAGGCAGATTTTATATATAAACTACCATATCACTATAGATATTGTATGAGGAAGTAAATTTTAATTCCTATTCTACCCACTTAGAGCTGACTTGACATTTGTTAGGAGGCGTTTGACATTTGCTTTTTTTATTCCGAGCATGACAATATTTTTTTTTTTAATAAACCCACGTTATGTTAATGCTTATAATATAAATAAGAACAGTCTTGTAAAAAAAAGTGTTATATTCTTACGTTATTCTGGTTTGGGACAGGATATCCTAGTTCTATTTATATGATGAATTAAGATTTAATGATTTTTTCACCTGTTAATGTAATTTTAATTAACTATTATTTATCTATAACTTGGTTATAAAATAAAATAACAGATTTTCACTTACCAAAAATCCAAAGAAACGTAATTGCGCCATCTTTCCTTCTTCTATCAACGTAATAGATCCACAATATAATTTGGTATCGTTAAATTAATATTGATATACGAAACTCCGTCCGCGTCTGCCCTCTCTCGCGGTCAACTAGTGAGTTCGAACCTTGAACACATCTCGTCGACTTTTGCTAAATTGTACTCTCGACGTTACTACGTGTGACGTTCTCGAACGAAATTCGTTGTCATGGTAACAGGTATTTTACACAATTCGTGGCATACGTTCTATAGCCCTGGTTCTCGGACTCTATGGCAAATTATATTCAGATCCCTTCAGCTGTTATGGCATCAAAGAGTACCTAACAAAAATCCTAAAGAACTTCCACATTTATAATATTAGTAAGATTTTTTGTGATAACTTTTCGTTTAACGTTTTGTAAATTAGCATAAATGAGTAATATACATAGTATGTTTGAAATAGATTCTTTAGAAGTAATTATTCATTAAATTAAATAATCTTCGCTTCTATTACGAGATTCTGCTTTTATTTGCTTGTTACATAATAGGAAAGTTTTTTTATAGGCTTATTATATCAGAAATTATTACCTAACATGCTATTTATTGGATTCATTTCTTAAACTTCTCTGGCACTGTGCCATGACAGTCATTATTCTTCTGTACCTATATTATGAATCATTGCTAGAGGATGACACTTGCTGAGTTTATCGCCGGCTCTTCACAGCAGAAGTAATCTTCCGAACTGAGGATTAGTATTACCTATTCATACAGGCCTACTAATTTCTTTATTTCATCTTAATAAGTATTACGTTCGGTGAACTAATTGGTAAACTCTCAGCTTAACCAATCGGAGCACCGACATATCAATTCACACTAGCTGAACTACACTGCGTGAGTTTTATGTGAGTGAGTTACCATGGTAACGGAGATGAGAGGGATGCGAAATGTGAAAGCTGTGATCGCACTAATTATTATCTTTTTATTAAAATGAATGATATTAAATAAAAATAAAACTAAAGCTCAAGTTCACACACTGAAAAATCGGTTTAGTAACCGCTTATTCCAAGACCGGTTTTGAAACATATTTATCTCCTTTTTTCGTGATTTATTGTCAGTAATTTATCATAATTAATATATAGTTTCATCGTAATGTCAAAAGAAATTAAGGAGATAAATGAGTTGGTCTATCTTCTTATACTGGTATATATAGAATTAAGATATTTAAACTCGTATTTTATTTTATATTAGTGGCTCCCCGCGGTTTCACACGCGTTCCCGGGGATCTTCAATTACCCGGGATTAAAAATAGCCTTTGTCATTTCTCAGGCTCTAGACTATCTATGTTCCAAATTTCGTTTAAATCGATTCACAAGATTTTCCATGAAAGCGAGACAGAGTTACTTTCGCATTTATAATATTAGCATCGAGCATGTAACCAATAGAGTAGAACTGTTAACAGTTTTGTTAGAAAACAAAATACGCCAAAACGCTGCGCCGGCCCCTGCGTTCTGATTGGCCGACTCAAGGTCAAGTGTTGCACTAGACGTACACACAGGTCTCTTATTGGTCGGGTACTGTTTTAGTTCGAGCGTGGTTTGTTAGTTATACCGGTTATACGTGACAAATCATTGATGCGTTGCTAAACAAATGGCTCACTATTGCTACTCTATTGGTTACATGCTCGATGAATATTAGGATAGGATTATGATGTTTTGCAGCAGAAGCATTTTGTTTATGCTTTCTAGCATTACGTGGATATTGAGTAAGGGAGGGTTTTATAATACATCGACCCTGTCTTTGAAATCCGTCTTTCTTTATGCTTAAGTACCTAAAACTCAAAATTATTTGTTATAGTGCTGTAATTTAAGTTTGAGTTGAGCATAAAAGTAACATCGATATTAAAGCCGTATTCGCCTATTTGCAGTAGTTGATTACAATCACTTTTTCTTGTTCTTGAACTTGGTACCAAATGTTACATACTAGACTCAGTTTTATGTACCGGCTTTATTACGAGTTGATTCTTTAATTATATGACTGTAAGAATGTAGGGCCATTAAACGACAGTAATAATGTTATTTATATTATAGCGATTCTAGAAAAACTATCATTCTGAATTGTGCGATAGGTCAGCAAAGATAAAGACTTATAATCGCTCGTGGAATGGCCTATGTTACTCGATCAGAATGAATAACAACATAAGGGTGTAAAAGCTATCTCAGGGTAACACCTTATAATCTATTAAAAAAGCCGTGGATTAAGACCTGTCGACGACATAACCTTTGGCAGGAAATATTTGAAGATGTCTTGACATTTAATGCAGGAGCAGTCAATGTTCATTGTATGAGTTGGATACCTAAATATCATGTTTTGATCGAAACATATAATTTTATAATAACTATAAATGAACAACTTTACTCGAAAGATTAAGTACCGATTTTATTATTCTAAAACTGGTCCGATGATAATTATATTCTGATTATGCAAATTAAGTTCGTTTAAATAAATTAAAAATAGTTTGCTATGTTTGTTTGTAAATAAGTTTATATTGGTATCGATTACATTAATAATATTTCCTAATAGTATAAACTATAGAATATAGTCATATTAACAAGAATTTGTAGGAAAAATTACTCTTAATAGGTACTTAAATGAGGCAAAATTCTATAATAAAACTGAGACTGTTGACATTAAATGCTGAAACGCCCGTGTCGTTCTAAGCTTTTTTTGCACTGAAATTATAAAATACGTAACTGAAATATTCATAGTATTTTATTTTAATAATAATTTAATTTATTATTTCATAGATTATGGTTCTTAAGTTTTTAGGTCTTTCAAAGAATTAAAAACTTTCAGTAGCTCTGACCTTCTAAAGCTTAATAAAACGCTTTGAATCTTAAGACCAAACCGGATGGCAAAACATTAGTCGTTTTATGTATTTGTATCAACTTTTATTATAGATACCGTTTGTTTATTAGCATCGTGGGTTGATTTATTAATTAATGCGGGATCATCGTACCTTTAAGATGACAAGTGATTTTGTGAGCAATTTTTTAACAGGTTTCTTTTTATTTAAAACTCTAAATAGGTTTATTTTCTACTATTGGCTCCCCGCGGTTTCAACTGCGTTCCCGGGGAATCTTCAATTTTCCCGGCTTTCCAGGCTATAAACAATCTGTGTTCCAATTTTCATCCAAATCCGTTCAGTAGTTTTGGTGTGAAGGAGTAACAAACATCTTCAAAGTTACATCAACTCTCTTGTCAATTATGTTACTACATCTCTTTCTGTTTTCATACGATGAAAGAAGATGCAATATTTTAATTTTAGTTTACAATTTACTGTTAGATTTCTTGAGGTAACTAACATGCTTTGAATTTTCATGTGCATTTAAAATGACTTAAAATATGGCGTTTCTCCGAAGATTTAGCTTAAGTTTGTTGCTTAAAAGAATTTGTCAGTCCAATCCATGAGATAGGTATGTAAAGTCAACTGCGATGACAATGATCAAAAAGAAAAAGAACGGTTTATCAACTGCCTTAATTTGGTCTTAATATAGATTCTGGTTCATTAAATGGATATCTCGGTGGTATACCTAAAGATTGATCAAAGTGTTCAATAACAAAAAAACGCCAATTTGATTCCAAACTAAGCAGGGTACTATTATGGTACCAATCTACCAGATAACTAAATAGATTGATCTTGTGTGAAAAATGTCCCTGGCTATATTTATTTATTTGTTTTTCGTCTAGGCTCCGAAACATCTCGTTGTAATAAACAAATCTTTAAGTGCTGGTAGCATAAGAGCGGAGCATCATTAAAAAGTTGTAAAGCCGGTAGAAGACGTGTCGCAGAGGAATTACACAGATCAGCTATTGATGCAAGTAATAAACACGGATCCCTAAAAAGGTCTTAAAACTAGACTTCTTTAACCTTGCAAATAGGTCCAGCATCGACCTTGGAAAGAGATTGGAACGGTCTATGAGAATGCATTGGCCATCTGACATTTAGATGAACACTTCAATCTAATGTAGGATAGACGGAAATGATAAACATGTCTGATTGAGTTTCAGTCACGATTGATATATAATTATAATTTAGGCTTAGGGATTTTTTAATGGAGTAACATCCTATTCGATTACTAGGAATTGAAGCTTTAATAATGATGGACGTGATGCCTTGAAATAGACAAGACAATAGAGCTCAGACAATACGCCTGTCTCCAGGTTTTACCCGCATTCCTAGGATCTTCAATAATCAAAAGAGCTATTTAGTACTGTGCCAAATTTATATCAAAATCCATTCAAATGTTTATTTCATCCATCCATCTAACAAACTAAGTACCTAATAATAGCTAGGTACTAGTAGCCAAAGTTTTGCCTTACTATGTCACGATCTCTGTATCCGTATAATTTACATTAAATGCAATATTATATTCATAAACAAAAACATTATGACGCAAAAACACTCTCAGAAGTGTGTGCTGTTTTTCTCAATTTCGCAGAAGATCTGAATTATAATGCGACATCCTTAAAAAAATATAACGGAGCTATGCCCAAAAAGCCGGTAACTTGATTGTACTCAAGCTTAGTCTTCATAATACGAACTTTTATAGTAACTTCCCATTTAATAAGGTTAAAACTAATGATACACCTATTTTGGGATACGTGGGAAGAAAATAACGGTTATATAAATAATGTTTTTGCTAATATGGTAACACTGACGTCAATATGGCCGGCAATACGTTATTTTGGCATAACTTAAATAAATTTTATCTTTAGTATAGAAAATAACATACTTGAGTACCTACCTTTATCAGAGCTTACCTAAAGCAGAGAGTTAGAGCAATGTACAAAGTATTAGAAAAGGCAGTGAGAATTGTAAATACTTTAAAAAAGTTATTCTCTGATAAATACCTTGAACTACAAGAATGTAGGTACTAGATATGAAGTTATTTACTACCTTGAAGGAAACAAATCGACAAATCGATGTATACTACAGATAGTCTTATATTAGACTGAAGTGCTTCTAAAATGTACAGGAACCTACATATACTTACTAATAAGATCTATTAAAAATACTGAAACAAAAGAAGTATTTATTTTTATTAAAGTAATACGATGATACTAATTTAAATTACATGATAATCTCAATTAATTTAATCTATCACACACAACTATTTATCACAATTTAACAAATAAATTCATTCTATCCTTATTTTTTGTTGCATTGCAATTAGTAATTAACATTAATACGAAGTTCTTATTTTTATAGCGTATCACGTTTTGATAGAGCCGGTATCATTTGAGAAAAGTTTATTTAAAACCAAAATTAAGGTGGAAATACACTTATTCTTTCAAAATTCTTACTAAATATCTATAAATCTATTTTGGAATGTTACTTATCTATATAGAAAACAGGATCTGCAATACGTTATCGAATTTTCGTCTATCCTGACTACTTCTCTCCGGTTTCCACGTCGCTGTTTCACACATCATCATATCCTCTTCTTTATTTTTCAAATCACTTGTAATTTTGACTTCTTGTTTAAGTTTGTCGTTTTCTTTATTTTGACTTCCTTTACTTCCCATCGAAGCTTCACTCCTCTCAAGCTTTATTTCTTGATTTATATTGAATACATTCTGAGGTATATCAGTTTTTGTTCCATTATCGTTTCTTCTCTCAAGTCTTGTGTCACTTTCACTGTGACTGACTGTCCCACGAATGTTGACAATAACTGTAGGTTTTACGATTGTTTGCGATTCTCGATTACCTATTTGACTTTGGCCGGCCATCGTGTTCGTCATAGGGACGTAATCATCAGTTTGGTTTTCAAATTCATCATCGTTTTCCTTATTTTTAATTGGTCGTTTGTTTTTGTTTACAGTTGGCTGCGGTCGTTTCTGTTTTTTCGGCTTTTGTGTAGTTGTCTTTTTGTTTGTGTCTATATAAACCACCACCTCCTCTTTTGGTGTTTCGATGAATTCGTATGTGCTATCGTTTGTTTCTAGGCTTTTAGGAAAACGGTATTTGAGTGACGGCATCTCGATTCTGTCGTTTCTTCTAGGAATGAACTCTGAGTCACTTGGAAGTTGAGCTTCGTTCTCGAAGCCATATCTATCGTAGCCGTTTGAAAGATTGTTCTCATCATTTTGGTTAAAATCTTCAGGTAATTGAGAACGGATTCTGAGAGATTCTATGACGTCTCTGAAGAGGGATCGTTTCTCATGGTGCATAGAAATCTCTCGGTCCTTAGCTGGCTTTGCACTGCATAGTATTATCATATACGTGACACAGATGAAGCATTGCATCTGTGGAAGGAAAATGAACCTTAAGAACATCAGAATTTATCTGTCAATCATGAAGGCCTAATTGATGAAAGTACACTTTTACATCAATGATTAGAAGATGAATAAAACAATAACAGAACGCATAGAAAGGAAGAGCAGTTTGCCCCAGTGGCCTAGATGCTGTCTGCTCGCGGTGACACAGATCGTGAGTTCAAATAATGCAAATCGTAATGAGTCTTTGTTACTTTTCGACGCATTCGAATTCTTAATTACATCTCTTTATAAACGCTTTCTGAAGAGTGAACAACATTTTAATCTTATTTTAAATGCTGAGATGTTTTGTTTAGCTTTGATGACATGTGGAATGTGGTTTAGTTTTTATGTTACAAATCAACGTCCCTTTTAAATACTTATTCATTCAACAGCGCTTATCAATGAGACTTTAATAGTTCTACTAAGTTATTTAACAATCGAATGTATCTTCGTGAAGTCCCAACCAAATAAAGCCATGATGGTATTCAGAAAATTATTTTTGTCATACTAGTTTTGCAAAAATGCGGTGGTAATAGTGGAAATCCTTCGCACAAGTTTTTCTAGTAATCACATTTTAAATTAAGGACATAAAATAAATTGAGTTCACTATTACAAACTATATACCTATCATCAACTTCTTTTATCTGTTCTGTGATCAACATAAGGGCTTACTTTTTCACACATTTTGATGATATAGGAAGGTTTGATGCGTTTAATTGGTATGTATGTAACATATACATTAAAATATATGATGAAGTAATGATCATGAACATAAATAACCTAAAGAGAGATATTACCCTAAAAGAAAACTGGAGTGGAGAATTTTAAGTTTTACTATTTTAACTAAGGTTTTGTTCTGTATCTGGATGTAAATACATATCTACCTATATAAGATTGATTTAAAATTTTGCATATGTAGTATATCAGCTATCTGGTTACAATTGGAATTGGTAAAATGGAATTCGAATCGCCGCGTGTGAAAAATGTCCCAAGATATTTATTTATTATTATTTGTATTAAAGTATAATAAGTCAATTAAGTTTCTTACCTTGCAAAATGTTATAGCTCGTTATGGTCAGCTTAGTCTGGATAGCGTTGGTTCGTATCGCCGCCTGCGCAGGAGTGGCGATGTCGACCGGGAAGCGTGTGCGAGGGTTGATTGAACTCGCCTGAACTGCAACATGGGTTGGCAACAGTTTCATCTAGTCTAGTGCATGGATTAGAAAATATATTGCAACTATAATAAATATATTTTATACTAGTGACTCCCTGCTGTTTCACCCGGGAGATTGTCTATTCAGTGTCATTCAGATCTTCCAAAAAGTAGCATATATATTAATCCAGGGTATAAACTATCTGTGTACCAAATTTATTTTAAATCGATTTATTATCTTTAGTAGTTTTAGCACGAAAGCGAGACGGGCACACAGAGTTACTTTCGCGTTTATAATATTAGTATAGATATAGAAATGTATTAATAGTTATTGTCTATCGAACAGACTGACAGACATGTAGTGATATCAACAATATAGGTACCTACCTATCTTTTTACTCATGTATGACGTTTCAGTAAGTATGGAATGGTTTACTATAGAAGAAGACTTGATCTAATATTTCGTGAAATAATTTGTAACTGTTGATTTATGTAAGTAATCTAAGGACTATTTACAAGTTTCACTACCTATGATTTATAATTTCATCTCATTTAAACAAAAGTTTGCTTGGATGATGGGCTACGGTTGAGAGCTCTCAGCGCTCACCGATTGTCCGTGTTAGGGTGTAACAGCTATCAGGAGGCTTTTAGATCCATCAAAAAAAAAATTGCTTAAATGAATGGATTTTTATTTTACACTCACGGTAAAACGGCTAAATACTGATCTGGATGATACGCATTGAATTGGAATATGTTCTGAATTAGCACATGGGCTATTTTTTATTCCTCGAAAAATTTTAATAGCCCGGGAACACGGGTGAAACCGCTAGGTAGAAGGTAGTGTAATATTAAAGAGGTTTTAAAAATAGATCCATGTTCAATATCTCTGTATAGAATTAAACAGCAACTTGTCTTGTCGGGAACTTCTACTCATGACTTCCGGAAACTGGACACAGTGGTGATCAAGAACTGTAAGGAATATTGAACCATATCGCAATGTATTAAGGTCTATTTAGAATGTATTTATGTGCCAATGCACCTAACACATTAGGTAACTTATATGGATAATGGTATTTTATTTCCATGTGATTTAAAGATTTTAAAAAGTGATTATTCCTAATGCTGAAATAAAAAATACCTAACGATTTAAACGCCATGAAATTAAACACTTTGTTTGGAATAACGCGCTAATCTCAATAACTAGCTACAATAATAAAATGATATATAAATTTAAATATAAGCATCACGCTGCGACTAAATAGGTCTAAAGTGTTAATGAAAAATGTTACAAAAAACGGGAAACGCGACGCTGATGAAGTTTAAGTATTTCATTTAAATTTCGCATGTTAGATACTTTCGCATTTCTATGTAGGTACCTATAGATAGATATGAAATCTTTTTTTTAACTCAACTATAATAACAAAGTCCTCATATCAAATGCAAATTATGTAAATAGGGGATATTTATAAAACCAATAAACTATAAGAAAGTATAGGTATTATTGATACCAGTCTTTCGAAAGTAGAAAGCAGTTGATCTGAAGTACTATTTAGTCATTGAATTTTCAAAATTAATTTTTATTTTATTAAGATACTAGGTGCTAAACCCCCATTTCCGAGCACCTTAAACTATCGCAAGACACCAAGTAGCCTATATACTATTCCAGACAAAAACATGTACTGCTTTTAACTGATTGAGTACCTACCTAACAAACATTATTACATAGCCTACTGCCTACAAAGTAGCTTCCCGTCATCTTCGATATATATATTTAATGAACTAGAAAGTGTTAGCTAGAACTGCCCGAATTAAACAATATTAATATTGTTAATTGATTAAATTGTTTATTAGTTTCGTTACTAATATAAAAGCACGCCATCTGTCGGTGACGCATGGAGACATGTGTTCATGTCTGTCACTCAGAACTTGTGGTTTCCTAACACGTTTACATTTGTTTTGAGGATATCCTCAAGATGGCGTTGTATTAAAAATAATATTTATTTTAATAATAAATAAAAAAAAAATAATAAAAAAAATAATAAAAAAAAATATAAAAAAATATAACAAAATATAATAAATTATTTTAGAACATAGCAAGCAAGGTTTGTCTTTATACAACATTCCTCTAAAAACTAACGAAATAAGTCGCATATTGATTTATTATTAGATATTAACCGAAATATTGTTTACAAAATATTTATTACAACCACAGAAGGTTTTATGACTTAAAGTATTTTTTTAAAGACAGCGAAAAATCAAGAATATTTAAACTGTCGTATCACAAACAACGTATTATCCAGTTAAAAAAAATATTTGTACAAAAATAGCAATTGGCTATTTATATATAAAATAAAATAGGTAAGTGAAGGACTCTTGAAGGGTGAAAAGGCTCAATAAAAAGGATAATGAATTCCCTATGAGTCTCGGGACGGAGATTGGATAAGTTAACCCTTTACACTGTTCCTTACGTAGTTTGTTCACTAGGGTTTTATTTTAGCACCGATTTACAAGCACGAAATAAATTGATTTATTTTACCAGATACATTTTGATGCACGAGTCAAATATTGATAAGTATGTATTTAAAAGTAGTTTAAGTAGTATATCAGCTATATGGTTACCATATCACAAGCTCTGCTTAGTTTGGAATCAGATTGGCCGTATGTGAAAAATGTCCCAGAATATTTATTGATTTATTGAAGAATTAAAAAAAATATTCACACTTAAAAACCTTTTATTATTTACAGTATCGTCAGAAATAATTTATCTTCCTATTTAAAATTTGGGTCGAAATATTGTTCTCAAAAAGACTATCAATTTTATAAGTGTAGCTTAAAAACCTACTTACGATATATGACAATTCCTAGAGGGAAGCCGATGGGAAGTGGGTTGTATAGACTTTTTGCCTAACCTAGTCCCTACCTAGTCTAGACTTATTTACAGGCAACATTACGTCATAGTTGGAAAAGCTAGCACTTTACAAATGACTCTATATTTTCTTTCAAAACCAGTCATTTAGATTAGATACTAAGGTACATATGAACTAAGAAGGGTTAAACTAAGAAGAACCAGCTAGGTACGTAAGGCTTTTATAACCGGCTTCCCTAAAAGAAGGAAGAGGTCTACGTTAGATTGTTTTATTTCCAGCTTTTTGTGATACAGCCCTTCCATTCAAAGCTCTATTTTTTAAAGCAATCATACACACTACTGTTTGTTCCCAGTACCTTTCCCTCGGGACTTCCACGAGTCTTAAAGACCGATGGTCATTAGAGCCCCTCCAGTACCAGCTATTATTTCCCGTGTCGCTAGCAAGAGCGTGCCTGGAATATTGAACCGATACTTATTGGAATACAACCTTCACACTGCAATTTTCGTGAACTCTATCTCCAGGGGGTAAGGGTGGTTTTACAGCGGTTTAAAATGGTCATAAAGTTGTCAGGGTAGTGTAGAATGGAGCGCGCAATCACAGCTCTTTAGGGATTGTTATAAACAAGTGACCTTTGGTGTATGTGTGTCTGTGCACAGTTTTGTTGCTGTGTGAGTTATTCCATCGTATTTATGTGGTATTTTATATAGACTGCAAGATTTTATGTCTTACACAAAACTTGGTATTTCTACAATGAAATTTAATACAAAGGATAGGTATGTTAGTTCCCTGGCTAGAATTTTTTTTTTAATACATGATATAGGTACTCAAAATATTTAGAAATAGTAAAAGAGGCCTTATAGTAAAATAATAGTTAATAAAGGTCGTCATGGAAGACATATTAAGAATACAACAGAATAACTAACAGTACCTACCTACAAAGCATCTTACTAGAAAGAAGTATAGGTGGGAAAGTACACATACAAATTGTAAAAATAAGTACAATAGACAAACTAAAAGATAAATATATACCTACAGTCGAGTCATAGTACAACGAATTATATCCCAAATTTCCCAAATACTCTCCTACGATTAACGGGATACCAATAAATAAAAGAGGATCAAATTGGCTCTTGCCGTATTAGATGTAAGGTTTATTTTCTCACTAAATATAGAGCTGAGGTAAATTTTAGTTTACTACAGGATAAAATAGCAAGAAAACAATGAATAAATAAGTTTTAGTATTGTATCTACGTTAGACAATATGTTTAATAGCAGTGTTAGAGATATATCAATAGAACTTCTACCACCTAATTCTTAATTCTTACTGTAAAGCAATTGCTTTTACTACATTTTGTTTGAAATAGCAATCACTCTCATTATGGTAGCTTGTTGCTTGTTACATTATCACAGGCGCCAACAAAATTGTAAAGAAAATCTGCGCCCATACTTACATTGAAACAAAAAGGGAGTTTATAAATGCGAATACTAGGTAAAATTAATTGTTTATGTATTTACTGTTTTGAATGTTCCAATATAATAGAATCAAATTAATTATTTTCAGTATACAAATAACATGGCAGCGATTTTATTTCACTCACAAAAACTTATCTTGAACTTTTAATTGAAACCTGTATAAAAGAGAAGTCGCACAATGGTCCTGTCTCGCTTACATTTTCATGTCGTAAGGGTTGCATCCTCGTTTACGGGAGTCCACGTAGAGCAATATTGTTGTCACAGTAATTTGTACAAAGTTCACGAGACTGTGGCACCCGACGCGTAAACTTTAAATGAACGTCTTTTTGCATAGTAGCGAAATCGCGAGGTGCCCACCAAGTGTTTTAAATGGCCTAAGGGATAAGATTACAGAGGTTATAACTTATACTTTGTAATATGCGAGGCGGGTGACTTGGTAAGTCTTGGACTTTGATGACGGTCGCGGTCGAGTCCCTCCTTGACAGACATTTGTGTCATTAAACGAATATTTTATTTAGTTTGGTTGTTACACTATACAAGTATGTGTGTCTAGAATATGATTGTTTGGCCGAATTTGAAATAAATAACTATAAAACTATGTATCGTTGCTTAGTGTGAAATTGCCTGTATTTGTTATGACCTATATTTTTCCATGCTTTAGTCTATCTCTGTATAAAATATCATTAAGATTGGTTCAGAGGTTTAGGCGTGAAAGCGGAGCAGACGTTTGTAATATTAGCAGGGATATATAACCAAGTTTCAGCTGTGGCTGAGTGGAAAGCCACAGCTGAAACTTACAGAAATAGATTAACAAATCTAGTCAAATATTTGTCGCTATATCGTTTTATGAGAATTTCACTTATAACTTGAGCCATACAACATCGACTTGAAGTAATCGGGTCCCACTGACTTTGGAAGTCGCTACAAAACGAGGGCAGGCTTAGTCCCGAGACAAGTTTATAGCAAACTTGTTTACAAGCCCGTGTTCATCACAACCTGCCTCCGAGACTCACTTCAAAGGGTTCCATAATTGTGTACTGATTTCTTAAGGTTATGTCAAGTATTCAACGTAATGCAGGTTATATTACTAAACCATTTTGGGTTAGTTATAAATGTAGTTTTTCTATACTGTTTTAACTAAAAGGGAAAATGTGGGTGATCTCCGAAAGTACATATCTGATGTTATACAGTTCCTAACTGATAAAAGCTATATTTGTCCCGGAATAAATATTCTGGGACATTTCTCGCACATGAATAATCTGATTCCAAGCAGAGCTTGTGATATGGTGACCAGATAACTGATAAACTACATACATATCATACATATACTACTTTTAAATACATACTTATATAGATAAAAACATCCAGACACAGAACAAACGGATTAAAATCTTTACCGATTAAGTTATTCGCATATTGTTAGGTTAAATAAAATAAAACATTTTAAGCCAAGCTACTATCCTTACTTTCATATGCAATCTTTGTAGCTAGCGCCAAACTAAAATAAGTTTGTTCTGTGCCAAGCAATATTCTTATTTTCAATATTGTTATATCATTTGCCCAATTTCCCTTATGATTAAAATGTGCCAACTAGAATTTTATTTTACTTATCGTTTAGAACCATGTATGTGACATTACTACCTACATCCTCCTATTCATAACTTAATATAATAAATGCGACAGTAACTCTATCTGTCTGTGTCGCTTCCACGCTAAAACTACTCAACCGATTTATATGAAATTTGGTACACAGATAGTCTAGAGACTGAGAAAGGACATAGGCTACTTTTTATCTCGGGAAAATGGAAGTTCTCCCGGGTATGCGGGTAAAACCGCGGGGAGCTATATATAGTAAACTATAATTACGCATTTGTTAGGTAAAGGATGGATATATGGATCAATTTAGGTACTCTTTCACGTAACAATATGTGAACTAATTTAAACGAAACCTCGTTAACACGTTAAGTGCGAAGCGAGGCCTAAATCACCCCTGATGCAACTTCCCTGTGGTGCGGCAAGCAAAAAAGTGAATTTCTCTGTCGTGCGAATGGCATAGCTTTGGTTTGGTCCAGTGTAGGAAAGAGATAAATATATATTTGAGATCACTAATGGGTTCCGGACTCGGTGGTGTACCTACCTTGGTACCGGATGTCTTAGGCCTCGTGCCGCACTGAATTAATATAATTTTAATGCAGTGCGGAACGAGGCTAAAACGTCCCATATCCCCCCTGACCTCGTACCGCACTCAACGCGAGCTTCCCGCGACCAGTGTTGTGCATCACGTCGATTGGAGAGCACGTCCTTTTACAGCGCCGAACATGTCTAAACGATGTCGGAAGAAGTTAATTTTAAAAAACCCAGAAACATTTTTACCATCTCGTGAAGCTGATAAAAAATCCAAAAAGATTTTGACTCAGTGCACTCAGTGCAAAAAATCTTATTGTCTACCCTGTTTCAATGAAAAACACTCATAAATAAGTACAACATATATATTGAGATTTTTATAAAAAAAGTATATTGATACTGATTTTTTAATGTTAATTCAAGTTCTAATAATTGTATTTTTAAAGTCCGAGGCAGAATAAATAGGACAGTTTCTTTTCTACTTCTGGTTGCCTTTTTTTTCTATTCTGTGAACCGCATTAAGATTTTCATATACAAATAGAAAGATAAACCTTATGCATAAACCGTAATCCATTATTTTCCAATAATAAGTCTGTAATAGGTGCCTCTTAATGGTATAGAATGGAACGCTTCGTGCGCGAGTCCGACTCGCACTTGGCCGGTTTTTTTTTCTTTATGGCGCCTTCAAGCACAATTTAGATTATTTAAAAAAAAATGTATCCTTTGATAGCTTTGTGTTGTTTTGCCAGGTTTTGCCCTTAAAACGATCTAATGAGATATAATTGATCAAAATCGGTCAAGTCGTTGCGTAGTTAAGACAGTTTAAAATCGTCGATATTATTTTTCCCATCACTAATCGCAGCGAAAATTTGCCCTATTTCAGTGCGTTACGAGGTGTATAAGATCCCATATTTTGTTTTGCTAATAATTCCTAAACTAGCCATCAGATCCAGGGGCGACGGTGGATTAGGGTTCATCAATTCACTGTCTATATCAATAAGGACCAAAATTCTCATTTATCTTTGATATCGCGCCAGAAAATGGATTTTAGTCTGTAAAAGGAGGTGGGGTCTAATAGACCGCGTGTCGCCCTAACGTCTGGTCACGGTACGGGCCGATTATACCTCGTGCCGCAGGAACGGAAAGTATGCAAAAATTGGTGCCGCAGCTAACGTGTTAACTGATAGATTATTTTTTGGACTAACATAAGACACATCCAAATATTTTATATTACCTACTAACTCCATCGAGAGAATTATCTAAATTATCTACCCTACAAAAGGCTGTTTATTAAGGTTTGAAAACTAAAAATAAACACTCTTACAATATAAGTTAGCATTATTTTAGGTTGCAGCATTTTGCGCCTCGGAAAATAAGCAGCGCCGAGTCGAAGGAGCGAGTATATAGAAAATTCTTAGTTCCTCCCCAGTGTTCACAAATTACATTTTTCCCACCGTCTTACATATAACTGGGTTTAGCAAATATAATATTCAGCGTTTTCCGAGAATATGGCAGAACAAGCGTCTTTTATAAACAGTGCAGGCTGTGCACACACCTGGCGGTCACATCGCTGCGTTCTATGAATGTCGCCTTTGGAAAATTTATCAAGAAAATCTAGTTTTCTATGTAGTATTTCTAGCTTTCGTTGTGTTTAAATTGTATGCATTGCTACTGGCTTCCGGGTTTACTCACGATTCTGAGGGATTAACTTAATATTTTCCAATCTCTTGATCATAGTGTAAACAACAAGCTTTATGAGTCTTAATTAAAACTACGAAATAACAGTGACTTTTTTACAAGCAATTAATAAAATCTAATGAACTTTATGTGGTGTGGAATTTTTACAATAAAGATAGTATAAATAATTGTTAGTATAAATATTTAGTAGTTTTTGTAAACAACGTATCCGATGTCCATAATTATTTCACCCTGAGGTAGCTACATAATTCCGAAACATAAGCTTTAACTTAAAAATAAAATAATGATAAATTATATTAAATATTTCGTTATTTAAATTAATACTTTATTAAACTGTCCTACCTATTCTTAGCCTTATCCCACCACGCACAGAACGCGTTTATTAGTGATTTCCCAACGGTTTTCCACTCACTGTGTGTGACTGTGTCACGTGACCTTTGGGATTGTTTTATTGCCGAGCAAACCCTTTGTACTATACCATACTGTACTAAACTATTAGGGGTTTCTGTTATATGAATTCAACGTTATATTATGTAGTTAGTATGGTATAGGTATGAAATAATGTATTATAATCTATGTTAGTTTTGAAAAGAGTAATGGCTGAGTTTATTGCCGGCTCCTCTTAGCAAAACCAACCTTCCGAACCAAGCGTTAGTCTGACTATTCATAAGTGCTTTGTAAAGGCCTATTTGAATAAAAATATTTTTGATTTGTTTTAATTATAGATAATAATCATTTGAGTTTCACATTATTTGATTTTATTTATTATTGGAATTCGTACTGCAATGTCGAGGGAAATACTTAAACTTATATTTTTATCAAATAAGAACCTCGTGTGGATTATAAAGAAGTAGAGAGTCTAGTAATACCCTACGGTTTCACCCGCGTTAACGAGGGATCTTCAATTTTACTGGGACAAAAAGAAGAATATCTATTATTCCAGAATATTTTCTAACTCTGTACCAAATTTCATCGCGATCCCATCAGACATTTTGGCGAGAAAGAGTAACAAAATTACATACTTCCAAACTTTTGCATTTATAATATAAGAAAGATAGTTGAGAACTTAAAATAGCCATATCGATCCAGCTTTTCTGCTAGCTACTACTGTGTATAATTTATCTTGAAATGCGTAGAAAATTTCGTTACCTCATTTGAGACATTCCTGTCATTAAATTTGACTTATCTATCCCAAAGGTTACCTGTGAAATGTGAATATCTTAAAGTTCAAAGGTTAAAGATCAAAAATATTCGATAACATTTCTTATCTAACGATTCAGTTCACGCCATGAATTAATAATAATTGCTCTCGAATAAAATTAGGTAAATTGTCACCTCTAGGGAGTTCCTTGGCACAAAATTTATATAAAATAGACGCACGTGACTTGCTTTACATTTGGCATACTAAATAATATTGCCGGCAAAGTTTATTGCTCAGTTTCCTTATCAGAATTATAATTGATATTAAATTCATAAGGTGTAAGTGGAAATATATGGTTTCCTATTTGTGTTACTATGGGATAAACGTATACCTAATAGTAAAGGTTTTATATATTAAATTGGTATTTCGGAAATGTTTTTCATGATTTATATGACATACTAATAAAGTTCTATTTTTGATAATCTGTATCGGAGTCTGACTCCAAACTAAGGAAAACTTGGACTTTGGGAACGAGCTGATATACTACATGTACCTACTACGTTTATCATATTTATATTTTATACATCCTACTAATATTAAAAAATGCGACAGTTTGTGACAATGTATGTTTGTTAATCTTTCACGCCAGAACGGCTGATGAAATCGCGATTAAATTTGGCACTGAGTTAAAATTTGTTCTAGTAATACATAGGACACTTTTATCCTGGAAAATTTAATATCCACCAGTTCACAAATTATTTACAATACACAAATTATTTTTCTAAATTCGAATGGAATCCACAACACATAAATGGGCTCATATCACACCGTTACAGTTCCACACTGGTTCTAATCCACGTTGCTGTCAGCTGTCAAAGACTTGTGTAAGTGTGTTGAAGACTTATAATCCAGTGTCGGTGTGTTGTGGTGCCGCCATGACCATACCGTAGCTGTCGACTGGCAGGTGGCATCTGAGGCAGACTAGTGAGACGCGATGCGGAAACCCACTGATATCACGTGTATACCTTTGACGGTATGGCTACAAAACTTAATAGAAACTTAAATCTTAATGAAATATTATGTAGTAGCTCGCGTTCCCGAGAGTTCATCAATTGGTTCGGCATAAAGTGTAGTATACCTATGTGTTAGTGCGGAATATAGGTAGGTAAATTATCCTTGTTAAAAATGTTATATAACCAGCATTCCCGGGAAAACTTCATTTGTCCCAGGATAAAATATAGTCTGTGTGCAAGATATAAACTATATGTGCTCCAAGTTTCAGCCAAAACCGTTCAGTAGTTTTTGCGTGAAAGTGGAACAAACATCTCTACATCCATCCTCTCTAACTATCACATTTATAATATTTATAAGATCAGAGATAAGGTACACTAATATATACTCAATTTAAAGTAACATATACTTTTTCTACACCAAAGTAATAATTAAAAATCAAGTACAAATAGCTTATAAACAAGATATAAGCAAGGCAAGCGAGCACCATTATAGCTGGTGCGTTGTAACACGACACGACACAATGCGGCCGCGGGACGGATGTCTGAGGTATCTCTCTTCAAGTCAAGTGGGGCCCGGAAACAGACCCAGGAAATAAATAAATATATTGGGACATTTATTTATATAGGATACAAAATATAAATTATTGTGCCGAATCCGTGAAATCTTGGTTGAGAACGCACCGACTCATCGACAGTGATTCACACCACTGGCTTTCGGTGAAGGAAAACATCATGTGGAAACATGGACGTTTTTTTAGTGGACTAGAAGGTGTAAGCCTCTGATGGCTTTTACACCCTTATACTGTTTTGGTGAGCGCAAAAAATCTCAACCAAGGGCTCTCAACTGAGGTACTGCCCGAGATGTCACAATTAAAGGCATGTGAAGTCCGCCAAACCGCACTATGCCCCCGTGGTGGACTATGGCCTACACCCCTCTATATTAGGTAGCGATGTGCCGAGTACGGTTTGACTCGAGTCAGACTCGATTCCTGCTTTGGACTCGTCTACTCGAATACCAATTTATTTTGATTCGAGTACGCCAGACTCGATTCCGGTACTCGATTCAGGAAGAATCGATTCGTACTTGCTAACTCGATTCTATTTATGCGAGTTCAATTGACTCGAGTCTAGTTTACGAGTTTTGTTACGCTCTATGTTTTTAATTATCTTTCATTAAAAAGTAATTTAAACAACATTTACCGGACTTTAAAACACAAACAAATAACTGAAAAGTAATAACTTTGATACCTGATAAATAATAACTTAGATACATAAATATTTAAAATCATGAAGCGTCTTCATAATCTTTATATCAATAGTCTTTATATCTTTAGTCTTCATAATCTTTAGAGCAATATTTCTTTTGAGGTCGATGCCAACCCCAACATTAGGAAAAAAGGAATCGGTAATGAGGGTTGATTCGAGTCTAGCCGGAATTCAAATACTGACTCGAGTCCAGCTGGACTCGAGTCCAGCTGGACTCGAGTCAGAATTCGAATACCAAACATAGAATTCGAGTAGAGGGAATCGAGTCATGATTCGAATACCGTATAAACTGACTCGAGTCGACTCGATCCACCAAAACAGCGACTCGGCACATCACTAATACTAGGGTAGGCTCGAGCTCCTCGGTGGAGACGTATATGAGCTGATGGTGATGATGCATACAAATTATAAGCAAAGCCTAAAGTAGTTGTAAAGCCTTAGGCATCCTAACGCACATAGCAACCTTCCTTTAGCCTGAGAATATATGAATGAATGTATGTTTGAACTTTAATCATTTGAATAACTAACACTACAATTTTGGATGTGTATGGCTCACGTGTAATAAACACTTTCGTTTAATACATAACAAATATAAAAAAAATCATCCCTCTTTAATATATTAACATACGCTTGTGACACCAACATGTCTCATAGCCGCACCGAACCTGCGAAGGCGCAACCCGGTATCATTCCATTCATCACGTCCGCCTTCGTTTCAGCGAGATTTTATTAATTCAGCCGCCGGCGCCGCCGCACGTCACTCTATTTGTTTCACACGTCTTGACTGTGGTTCTATTCACTAACGTAACATGACACTGGTTTAATATTTTAAGCGAAGCCTTAACGCTATCTCTTTCCTTCCCTATGCTATCACGTGAGAAGCCCAATGATGGATCCCGCGGTGTGTTCGTTAGAATATAGAATACAATGGCTGAAGTACGTACTGTCGGTATAGTGATTTGTTTCTGTCAAGTTGGTCGATGGTGTCGCAGTGACGTTTGACGTTTAGTTTCAGTATGAGGCAAGATTTAATCTTGTAAATAATTTCTTGGGACGTTGTAGGTTCTGTAATGTAATTAGATTTACTACATACTAGTACAAATGAAAGTAAATATCAGTTGATTTGTATCCATAGATAACACATACTAACTTCGTATAAGGTTCCTATTGGTTAAAATATTTCGCATAATAATAAAATATGTACCTACTGTTTTTGCTCAATTTATTTTTTATTTGTCGTCTACAATTGTAGCTGAATAGATTAAAATTTCACTCAGAAGTTAAAAAAAATATTTAGTCAATTTGAGTTTCATCAATTTGTCAATCATAGTATTTTAGCGCATCAGAAATGCCATGTAACGAAGTTATAGTGACACTATTACTTAAAAGGCCATTTAAATACTTATTTCAATAATACAGTGCCTTATATTTGTGTATAAAATTAAATATGCAGTAGGTATTACAGAGTTCCCCACAGGAGCCGCCACGCTCAAATTTTGCGGCTTGACAAACGGAGATGCAGAGGTTGAGTTTAAAACTCGAGAAACTTTTGTTAGCGTGTTTACAGGTCGTCGTTACATGTTTTAAAAAACAAGCGTGAAAATTTAATAATGTCAACTTTGGAATAAAAATAAAGCTTATTTTTATTAAAGTAACTTCCGCTTTGAAGGACTATTTTATGTTTTTGACATATAATATGTCGCATTAAGATATGGGATGGGTCCTATGTGATACTTTAATAAAACTAAAATATTAGTTATGTAGCTTAACAGGGCGTGTTTACTTATCTACTATGATTAGAATTAATAAGTAGAATTAAATGTTTTTCCAAATATTTAATACCTTCTAAGAAATTCTTACATTTAAAAGATAAAGATTATTTATTGCTCGAAAAGAGGTAATACATAAGATCCATGAAAACAATGATTTATTTAGGTACCTACTTATATGAAATTATGACAGATATTGCATAAATCTAATTATAACACATGCCTATATTATAATATAATTAATGATCATAACAATAATAATATTCAAATAGGCCTCCACAACCACTTATGACGAGCCGAGCGCCTACTCTAATAAATTTATACACAAATGTTAACTCTAAACGGATATTCAACAAAGGGAAACGTTCAAAATAATGTTGGCACAACAGTTATGCGTACAAAAGGCCAGCAAATAATGTCCAATGTGGAACAACTATAATCAACTAACATTATGAACTGGAACGTAGGGGATCATGCACATGGCTCGGGAAATAAATTTAATTTACTGTGCGTGCACTCATGCTTAATGTAGCTCGTATACACTTTTGGTTGATCTGTAGAACAGTAGGTATTAGAGAGAAGGCTAGTAACATTTGAAAATATGTCTTGGTAACTTAACTAGTCTATAATAAAAACCTCTCTCAATAAAATCCGAAAACACTTAACTAGACTACCAAAGGATTAAAAGTAAAAAAAAGTGCGACACATATGAAGTCTATACTATTATTATAAAGAGGAAAGATTTGTATGTAACGAATAAACTCAAAAAGTACGGGACCGATTTTTTTTATTAGAAAGCTACATTATCACTGAGTAACATAGGCTTTATTTTATGTGTTACCCTACGCGGGTAAAACCGCGCGGAGGCAGCTAGTATATAATAAAATAATGAAGATAATTTCTTTTTTTTTCCGTTCTTACTTAAAATAAAATCTAAAAATTTACTTAAAATCCAAAAAAGTGCATCCGCTTAGTACCTACTTATTTCTTTTTATTTATTTCAGGTTCAATCCAACCTAATTTAATTACATTGAAAGCGTTTGGAAAAAAAAATTAATGTTATTTTGTACGGAAGTTATCGCAACGCAAGTTTTACCATATGATCTTTTACAATATAAACACTATCCCAGTATATATTTATCTTTTTAATGTGAAACAATTTAATTGCCAATCATTGTACATTCCCCTTTCACCTCGACCATTCGTTTGTTTACGGAGTCAGCTCCGAAAATAAATGTTTACAGTTAAACATACCGAAAGCTCTGCCAATATTGATAATGGTGCTAAATGATAAGGTTCGATAAATTTATCATAATTATTATCGCTTTATAATACTCTTATTGTGTTTTAAGATGTATTAATACTAAAATAATTATGTCTAATCCTCATTGCAGAGGAGTAGAAGGCTGTTGCTTGCCGGTTCTTCTTTGTTGAAATAATTATGAATATTAATGGAAACTTTGGCCAATCAGATTCCAAACAAAGCGTAGCGATCAAAGAGCTAGCAGAGATTCCATTAAGCTTTAGCTACATACATAAATACAACAGAGAGAGAAACATATTCATGCATATATAATATATCGTTTATCCTGGCAGGGATTCGAAACCGCAACCAGTAGCTTGGAAGTAAGAGTCGCCAGTTGAAGACTGACTTCCGGACCTAGCTCCAGCACCTCTGGCTTTCATAAATGCTTCATTATAGTTTAAGCTGATGAGCCTTTAAATTTTTTGAATTATGTATTTAATTTTAATCTATATTGTCAAGTGATTAAGTTCAAATTTATAAAACGCCAACATATATACTAAAAAAATCAATACGCAAAGTCTAATGCATTTAAAATTCATAAGACACTACAGCACTGTTCATGAGTGAATAAAATTCAATGGTAAATAATGAACCTTTCAGTACATTGAGAAGCTCTCTCGCAAAGAGGCTGATATCACGAGGGCTCAGGCGCGGGCGGGGTAAGGCAGAGCATTGTTATAGGGCCTATTGTGAGGAATGATGTTTGACAATAAACTTTTCGCTTGACGAAATATGTATGCTCAGTAAATCCAAATGGAAATTAAGGATCGAATTCATTCTTAATTTTATTTTGGTTAAAAATCGTTTGTTTGTATACCGCATCGCAGTCCAATTAACTCTATGTATCTCCAATCTTATATTGTACATATCTGACATTTCCAGTCTGTGTAAAATGGCCTGAAATATTTGCTATTTTATTTATATTCTGCTTTTTTCACAGATTTAAAGTACATAGCTACCACAAATCTATAATCCGACTAGGTCTGTGGTACATACCTACTCTGAATGGGTAAAGAGTTACAGAATAGTCTTAATGCAATATAAAAATGCTATCTCAGTTTCATCTCAGTTTGAAGCTGACTTCCGAGTCTGTAACTTTCAGAGCTTTGACTTTCATGAGTCCTTTATTAGGGTTTTAACTGAATAAATGACATTTTAAATATCGTTATAAAATCGTTCGTCACCATCGTCCCGTTGTTTTCAGCGCATCGATGTCAAAGATTTAATATTGAAGCAAGAGCTCCGCGATCTCGTTGCTCCGTCTGAATTATTCATTTCACCTGAGAGGTGATTTTAAAACTATATTTGCACATCGGTGAGCGCCGTGTTGATTTTTCAAATACACTTTTATAAACTACTAGGTGGCGCGCAATTTCGTTAGCGTCACTTGCCCGTTTTTGCAACAGTTTTGATTGATGCTCCGCTCCCATTCGTCATAGCGTAATGATTTATACATAAAAACTTTTCTCTTGAATCACTCTATCTAAAGTAGGTATACGAAAAAATATAATTTATATATACTTATAAACTAAATTGATATTTAATGTGCAGATTGAAAATTAATATTTGCTTAGGATTATGTTTGTGTTGCAAAATTGTTGTTTGTATTAGAACTGCTTGTGTCATTAGCACGAATAAATCATTCGTTGTGGTGGAAAGGTTTAAATTTTTTACTGTAAAAACGAAGCTACTGAAACTATTAGGGTTAGGAAGTCAGTCTTCAACTTAGAAGGAGGAGCAAAAAACTTAGGATGGAAACCTTTTTATACATCCCACTTCTAACTAATATTATACCAATGTTTGTTAGTTGGATGCATGTGAAGGGATATACCTGAAATTTGGCACTGAGTTAGAATATGTTCTGGAATAAAACATAGGCTACTTTTTCTCCCGGGAAAATTGAAGGTCCCCCGGGAACGCAGGTGAAATAGTGGGGTAGCTTACCGCGGTTTCCATAGTCTTTTATAATATGACTTATAGCTATTATTCTTTTCCAACTATTTAACAATTAAGAATAACGCAAAAAATTATAATCTTTTACGTACCTTTAGTGCAACTACTAACAATTTATATTCGTAACACAGCTAGCTGTCTAGGTAAATTGGTTTATTTTCCATCAAAACCACAACATCTGCACGTGTGGGTGCTTCATGCATTTTTACGTAAATCAAAAAGCTATCCCGCTTCAAGTCTCAATCGGGGAATATTTTACAAGTTGTGTTGAGTCATAAAGGTGCGACATCGTCTTGCTCTCTATCCAATGAATACCTGATCAGGGGTACGATTCAGATACAGGCTCCACGACATTTGACACTAGTTCAGCATGACTTCAATCCTCTGTCCCTTTCTTTACCTATGCTGTAACGTGAGACGGCCGTTCCTTGAAGGTTGCAGTCTGCGCGCTCGCTGACGACGATTGTATTAGAATATACAGACAGGACATATCGTAAGGTTTATTTGGTACCTTTTTATTCTATACTAGCTGCCTCCCCGCGGTTTTACCCGCGTAGTTCCCGTTCCCGTGGGAATACAGGGATAAAATATAGCCTATGTTACTCGGGGATAATGTAGCTTTCCAAAGGTGAAAGAATTTTTGAAATCGGTCCAGTAGATTCGGAGCCTATTCATTACAAACAAACAAACAAACAAACAAACAAACAAACAAACAAACAAACAAATCTTTCCTCTTTATAATATTAGTATAGACTAGCTGCCTCCCCGCGGTTTTACCCGCGTAGTTCCCGTTCCCGTGGGAATACAGGGATAAAATATAACCTATGTTACTCGGGGATAATGTAGCTTTCCAAAGGTGAAAGAATTTTTGAAATCGGTCCAGTAGTTTCGGAGCCTATTCATTACAAACAAACAAACAAACAAACAAACAAACAAACAAACAAACAAACAAACAAATCTTTCCTCTTTATAATATTAGTATAGATTTGGTAGCACATGTAGTAGGCTAAGATAGATTGGCGACAAAACACCTGTTCTCAGTACTTTCCTACATGAAAGGTAAAAAAAACAACTAGATTTTATGATTATATGTCAGCAAAAAGCAAACCTTATTTATGTTTAGGGTCAGGTTTTCTGTATGACGAATGGTATGGGAACAATTGTACTAGTTAGCAAAAATCTATACTAATATTATAAAGAAGTGGAGTTTGTTTGTTTGTTTGTTTGTTTGTTTGTTTGCTTGAACGCGCTAATCTCAGAAAGTACTGGTCCGATTTGAAAAAGTCTTTCGCCATTAAATAGTCCATTTATCGAGGAAGGCTATAGGCTGTATATCATCACGCTACAACTAATAGGAGCGGAGCACCAATGAAGAATGTTTCAAAATCGGGAGTTTCTATTTCCTTTTGAGAGCTTCCGCTGCGTACGCTGCGTAAACGGTTAAAGTTTCGATAAAATGATGTATTACAAAATTGTTCCCCTTTAAAAGTTCTAAAAAAAAGTCCGCGATAGCATATGTCTATCTATTAAGGTTGGCTCACTGTGACCATTTTTATAGTACCTAACCAAATTTGTTCAAAAATTAAGCATTATTTGTGAAGGTGTTTTTATAAAGATGATATTAATCCTTATCCAAATAAATACCTTATTCATCACAAGTATTTAATTTAAAACAAAATTGTTTTTACATCATTCGATTTCAATGAATATCTTAGGAGATATCGCAAATTTAAAATAACATTGCAGCAAAATAATTGTACAATCAAACTAGCTTACCTGTAAGCGACGTTCGATTGAGATTATTCCTGTTGTAGTCTCGTCCGAAGATGATGAAGAATTAACAATGTAGTATGTTCCCGGTTACCTGAGGGCGCCACATAAGTTTAAATAAAAAAATTGGTACTAGAACGCTCCCTATGACAGCTTACCGCTACATTATCTATGGTCTTCATTTAGTTAACAGCCAACGTGGTATCTAATTAGTACAACCTTCGAGGGCCGTTGTGATTCATCAGCAACTGGAAATGGGTGGGTGGGACTCATCATCTTCGGACGAGACTACAACAGGAATAATCTCAATCGAACGTCGCTTACAGGTAAGCTAGTTTGATTGTACAATTATACCAGTTGTAGTCTCGTCCTCGATGATGAAGAATTAACAATGTAGATGTTCAAAGTTAGTTGTACAATTAGATATTTTATAAAAGTATATACCTACTTATACTTTTGTGTATTAAAGTATTTATTTATATAAAGGCACTACTACTTTTGGAAACATGTAAATTAAAAACATATTAAGAAAAAACAAGCTATGTTTTAACTACAAAGCATTTATCAGTAAATATATGATGGTTATGACTGCAACTTTGTATGTACTCCTCTAATCATTTAGTAATATTCAAATGATCAACAACAACCATGTTCTGTACATATCCATGATCTGTCTGTTAAAAAATTACTCTCATTAGTAGTTGCATCCCATTGGGTGCGGATGTTCTCAATAGTTTACGTGTTTGAATATACATTACATTATCTTCAAGACAGTCAGAATCAATATCACTAACCTATTCATTTTCTAAAAAGCGTATCGTGGTTATGTACCTTCTAACTTGAGAATTGACTTGGGTAATTCGGAAAGTATCAAAAAAGCATGCAATAGCACTGAAAACAATGCGTAAGAGCAATATGCAATGTGAATTCGTGGACAACCTAGAAACCTCTATTCATAGAGCATTATTAACTGATAGCTCAGAGAGATAGATCTCTCGATGTAAATCTGTCTTTCTGTGTAGGAAATAATATATTATATATGTTTATTTAACACAGATAAATATAAAATAAATTCCTAAATCTAACAAGTAATTATATAATAATTATTAGGTAGGTATATGTCAAAATACCTTGTCCAGAAGTGTTTTAATAGAGATATTGAAATAATAAGGGCTATAATGTAAGATGGTATGCTCAGATTACGAATGTATTCAAGAAAGTACTGAATGTGTTCATGTCCTTTTTATGATTTTTGTATATCCTTATGTTGAAATACAGTGTAAAAGAAATCTAAAACAAGAGCAAATCTTACAAAATTAATTATTGATTCCTGAATTGTAAGCATTAACATATCCAAAAATAATCCTATATCAAAGCAACAAATTCACTGTTATTGTAATTTGTCCATAATAATTTAATCTATAATTATAATTAAATATTTAGTTTTACTTAGCATGAGATCTGACATTCGGCCTATTAATTTTTTCACAAAATAGTAGCTATGTGTCTTACTTTTGCATGTTGAAAAACAAACCAAACCAAATATTGTAAAAAGAATGTCATCTTCTAATAACCCACATTTAAGCATTGCTTAAGCAATTGACATGCAAGCATTTGCATGTCATAAAACAGTAATATGCTGGAACCATATATTGTAAAAATATTTACATCTGACCCACACTTAAGCAATAAATGAATTTCAATCTATTTTCATGCTGAAAAACAGTAATGTGCTGAAACCAAATATTGTATATTTGGTATATCTTATAATAAGCCACAGTTAAGCAATAAATGAATTTAAATCTATATAATATAACACCTTAGACACATTCCATGTGCGTTAAATGCTTAGTTTGACTTGGTCTTTATTTAAATTATTATTTATTTAAAGAATTCTCTAAATAATTTATAATGGTACTATGTGTACCTATCAATTGGAGAACACAACTATAATAACAAGGCTGACCTGGCAGAGATCAAATGACAAACCTTTATAATACTTCTCTGCAAGTTAATTCATTATTTCTGAATATTAACCATAAGTGTACTTATTTCATTTGTATGGCAGTATGTTATCTCGCAGTTCGAGGTAGAGCAAAGAATTGTCTACCGCATCTTCACTTAACTATGTTGTCATAAAAACTATGCCGGAGAAAAGTACATTCATTAATGTTAGGTTCCCATAGTAGTGGTTGAACAATTTTATCAATGCATTTTGAAGTCATTGAAAAAAATGGAAATAACATAGAAATAAAAGATTGACCCGTCATTTGTAGAAGTATCAAATTATACTTGTTAATTATTTGATTAACATATTGGTTGCTAAGTTCCCATTCTGCTTGACCTAAAACTAGCAACATTATTTCTGTGTAGGATGAATAAATCCATTTGTTTTGTGTTTCACTCACCTGCCATATTGACTTTGAAAACATTATTAAAAATGTTGATATTGAATTCCAGCTAACCAATTTATATAAAAAATGCCAGTGGATCACAACTTACAACAACTTGACAACAGTCAATTTCCATATTATGTCACAATCATACAGATTATAACCATATTTAATATTAATAGCTGGACAGACTTATGGTACATATCTATAACTTGAGCTAAAAAAGTAATTGAAAAACTTGATTTAAGTTTTGAAAGTAGCTCTAAGCACCTTAATATCTTGTCTTGGTCAATTTAAATGTACATATGTACATTTGATGACCATATGGTGAGTATTAAAAGGAGAACCCAAGAGTTTGTACTATTTGTGCTGTACAATTTTAGTGTAACCAAATCTATGATATAATTAACTTGATTTCAAAATTCTGAACAAGACAATTTGTTATTATACATATTATACATGTATTGTCATTATTGTCAAGGTACTGCACCACCTTTATACCTCTTTTTCTAATTGCTGACAGAAAAGGTGTACTTACACCTTCAGTACAAGTAAACAGTAAATTGGTATAATTTATCCTCAAGAAAAGAGCCAAGGCAATATCTTGATCTTTTTGAATACTGATCCTGTCATAAGCAACAGCAAAGCTTAATAGCCAGAATTCTTATTAATAATAACAATTTTCTCTAAAAATTGTTTTAAGCAGAATATTCCCCGGGATGGGGTTTTGCAAAATTCTTATATACACAGATACCCGAGTCAAGTTACTGGGTCATCTGTTCATGATTTCCATTTAACTATGAAAATTTTTAATTTGCCCACCTAATGTTTCACTTCCACCTGTGGTAGTGTTGTTGTATGGTGGGCAGGTGGTGATAGCGTTTTCTTGTATTGGGTAGCTATATTTATCATCTTCTCTCCTGGCATGACACTGATTTTTGTTCCTGGAACTGCAGCTGGTGTGTTTGTACTACTGAGTAGGGGCCCACTAGTTTAAAGCCTTAAGTGGTATAGTTTAGGTGTGACATTATTAATTTTTCAAGTCTACTGCAGACTTATGCAATGCTTTTGATTATTTTATTCTATGTATACACTCTTCCCAAAATAAATTAATCTAGATCTCCTTTTAAGGAGTCTCTCATTTGCTTATTAACAACCTGTTAAGATATAAGAGGTCTGCTACTTTAAGTGTCATTTACAATAATGTCAAACAATACTTTACCAACCTCATTAAAATTTCATGTCATCAACCCAAAAAGGTTGGATTAAAAATAGAAAAACATTGTAAGCATGTGGTTGGGCCACTGTTAATGTTGCAGCCATACTTTTGTTGGCTTTTTATAACACTATCTCAGCATTTAACTGGTTCGGTTATGGCCTTTTAAATTCTGGTTTTACTTTGGTGGTATCAATGTTGGGATATTGATAAATGGGGTGTATAGCATTAGAAGAAGTATCTTTTCTACTTTCTTAGCAACCTTGGTCAATATAGGTGTCCAGCGCTAAGATATTTCTACATGAGCTGGGAGCCCACTCTATTTCTTCTTCTATGGTCCCAATCTGTCAAGATTTCTGTATCTATTTCTATTATATTAATAATTTCTACAGCCTGTATCTTCTGGTATCTGAACACTTGGTGAACAACTACCTGATGACTGGGTTCAGAAAATATATGTGTGACTCTTATATTGTCAACAATTCTGACCTGTAGTTATTCGATACTCGTAACAGTATAGCAATAACTTGTCACTACGATTTGTTTGACATTTCCATTCTAAATTTATTTTACCATTATTGTCCGATACTCAATAAGCATAGCGACAACCAGGAAATTTTACCATTACGTATATTGTCCGATACTCAATAAGCGTAAGTCAATTACCTATTGGCACAAATATGTATTTGTTATTCGATACTCATATTATACGATAATATAGTATAGCAATAACATTAGCCAATTTAAGCTATGAAATAGTTTTTCAAAATGGCCTCAGTCCGGATCAAACCGGTTTGATTTTAGAATGTAAATAAAGTTACCCGGTACTCGTAACAGCACAGCGATAACTATTACAATCATTAAATATGTTTGGAAATCCATATAATTCTTCATTTTTGATATTCTTAGTACTTTAAAACTGAAAAGAAAGGAAAAAATGGGCGTGCGCAGGCACGCAACTAACCTGGAGATTTATCTTTAAATCGATCGATTTTCCATTGGAATCTTCGGAGTTTTCTTTGTAACTCTTCTTTTCCTTTAAGTTTTTCCATAATATAGTAGATTTACTGTAAAGAATCACAAAAAATCTGAAAAAAAAATTCGGGAGCGTGTGACGCCTCAAGTGACATAAGAAACGAATGAAGACCATAGATAATGTAGCGGTAAGCTGTCATAGGGAGCGTTCTAGTACCAATTTTTTTATTTAAACTTATGTGGCGCCCTCAGGTAACCGGGAACATACTACATTGTTAATTCTTCATCATCGAGGACGAGACTACAACTGGTATAATTATGTCAAGTACTGCGCGCACCTTATGTGCCGGGCCGGCGCGTGCAGTCATCAGTTAGCTCTGCGAGACCATCCTTCTACGTAAACGAAGGGAGTTGAAAGTTGGCGTTAGCCCAAAGAAACTATTCCACGTGGACGGAGTCGCGGGCAGAACCTAGTCCTCTATAATACTAATATATATATTTAACTTCAAAACGGTGGTGGCACCGGATCACGATCGTCAGGGTACAGGATCAAACCTCTGGCCAGTACCACTGAGTTTAGAAATTTACGTACGGATTTACCATCCGTACTAGGCCCGCGTGGTGGACTATGGCCAACACCCACTCTTTGTTCAGGGAGGCTCGAGCTCCACAGTGGAGACGTATATGAGCTGGTGATGTAAAGACAATTCACTTACACAAATTTCACCAAATGTGCTTAAATTAACTTAGCAATATATGTATAAGGGTGCCATAGGATTCCTTAATGTAACAGTGCTTGTATAATCCTCAAATTTAATATGACGCTAATAAAGAGATCGGAAATACTGTATGTCCACAAAATCAGCGGTCTCAATTTTAATCCTATGTAGAGTTTTCCAGTAATATAAAAACATTTTAATATATGGAAAGAATGTCATTGACTTTAATGATTTTTTTTTTCAATCAAATATAAGAATTTACTACGTATCTTAAAGTAAGTTTGTGCTGAGTGTCTTAATTAGTCTATTTACGCCCGATGTCAATAATCAATACTGATCCATTTTTTGCTATCTAAGATTGATATATCAATCCATTTTCTGGGTGAAGCTTTAAAATCAATCTATCTTCGATCTACGATCGATCGAATCTGTTCGAAAATGATAGTTTTTGCTTGCCAATAAGCTATCCGTCCATTTTGACAACTCGTTGGTTTTAATTACGGATTGGAGATAGATTATTAACATCGGGCGTTAGTGTATCAGAAATGAAACAAAAAAGCTTCAGTTAAAGCCAGTAACATTTACCTTTATACAATGGGATTCTATGCGCCAAAACTATGGCCCGAGTAGCAAACCTCTGTTGAAGCACTTATCGTTGGGCACAGCTCGCTATGATGACGTCATTATCGTAACAATTTCACTTTTAGCATAATGAAGCTATCATATCTGCGCATATTAAAAAGTAATTGGAAAAAAACTGCAAATTCAACCAGAAGTACTGTAATTACGTCATTTCGTTTCTATTTTAACCCATATTCGTGGGACAAAAGCTGACTTTCCACCTTTGTTCTAGGTGTAAATGTTTATATAAGTATGTATTTAAAAGTAATATTCATATACTTCTGCTCAGTTAGGAATGAGACTGGAATGTGTAAAAATATACGGAATATTTATCACACCTTTCAAAATCGAAATCTAAAGTATTAAAAGCTGATGAGTCAGTTTTTTTAGACGTGCTAATCTCAGGTCCAAATTGTAATCTACTTACGTATACTCTACTTATCAAGGAAAGCTATAGGCTATTGCCTTTATAGCTTTACGCTACGACATGCGAAATTCCTATCAAAGCAGATTTAGATTTTTATCAATCAAACGGGGAAGATATGATGCAGACGAATTGCGGTTTTTTTTAAATTTTTTACACGTTATTTAGATTTTTTTTATACCAAAAAGGTGGCAAAGAGGCATACCGTCCTACCTGATGGCGTGCGGTTACCGTAGCCTATGGACGCTTGCAACACTAGGGGCGTTACTCACGCGTTGCGGAACCTATAAAATCTCTCTTCACTCCCCTCATGCATGAAGAACTTTAAATAGGCAGTCAAATATGATTAACATGGCCGTATAACACAACTGAAAATAAAAGTCGATACCTTAATTTGCAAACCTAATAACTCTACTTTTCTTTTAAATTTCATTTTGAATTCGGCAGAATCTAGATGTCATCTAGATTTGACTTTTATTAAGATTTATATGATTACAAATTAAGGTTTCGAAGTGGCAGCATTACCTATTTAGCTTGTTAGAAAATCTCTCACACTAAAAATAAAAATACCTTTTACAGTAAAGAAATGAACGTTGTAAAATCTATTTAACTGTATTTCCCCAATGGTAGACATAACCATGTATCTCCAACGCAGACTCCCAGGGGGACACGCGGGCAGAGTTTAAATTCCCCTTGATTTATGCTTGTATGGTCAGTCTGAGTCAGATTTCTCATGTGTTTCTTCAGCATGACAAAGGTCACAGACGTAAATGTTTATTTATAAATAAGCTAGTTCAATTTTGTTTTTTCTTTGTAGTGTAACTGTAATGGTGCTCCGATTAGATAGTTGTAGAGGTCATTTAAATAAGGATTATAATATAAAAGAAGATGTAGAATATGGATCATAAAATCTTAGGATAAAAACTTGTAAGCCACTTTGAATCCAATTATTTTTTGTAAAATGGTGTTAAGTACTTGTTTTTTATTTCACAATATAAATATTATACTTATGTAAATGGTAACATTAGCTTTTGTCGGTCGTCGAATACAATCGTCAAAGTAGTCTAATCATTAAAACCATATTCAAATAGGTATATTTTTATAGAATATTATTTACATTAAATTACATCAATGACGTGGGTGTAAAACAATTATTATCTTAGCAATAGACGTTTCATTGCAGAAAAGCCTTCCGCTGTTCAATTCTATAACGTAATTTGAAACTAGCTCATTGGTATTTTATCGAGGACTATGCTCTATCTCTTTTGTTAGCTACATTATCACGTGAGACGGCTGCATATCACCGGCAAAGTTTGTGGCAGCTTCCATTATCAAATTATAACAATAATAATATGCTCAAGCTTAGCAGTAAGGATAATATGGATTTAATTTAATTATGAAGTTATATGTACAGGGAAATGAGCCTTTTTGAAAATAGGACCCGGAAACAATTTGATATTTGTTGATCTGTATGTGTGACTTAATTTATTATGTTAATATTGTTGTTGATATTATATTTTTGGAAATAATACAGAGGATGTATTGCAAATTTTATTGTGTTTCCGAATCGACCATTATAATGTGGGCTTTTTAAATAAGCTCGAATAGTTAAATAAATTTGTGATAGTCATTGATTAAAATATTCAGTAGGTCTGAGAATCGGCTACTATCTTTTTTTCATACCCCTAAGTGAGCTCGGGAATGGGAACTACGCGGGTGAAGCCGCGGGTCGGAAGATTTGTATTTTTGTAGGTATCGTATTTCACCAAAGCTACATTATCAGGGAGTAACATAGGCTATATTTTATCCTCGTATTCTTACGGGAACGGCAACTACGCGGGAGAAGCTGCGCGGAGGAAGCTAAAATATATAACTTATAGTTCTCTACTGTTAGTATAAAATCAACCTCCTCAATGAGAAAGAATGCGTCAAATATTCCACACCAATTTTATGCTATAACTAATATTTTAAGTATAATCTCATAAACAAATCTACGGTAATAAATAATGGTCACGTACAGTTTATTGTCAACTATTCCAGAATTAATCTCTTCCCGGAGTAATGCGTCTCACGTTTCTCGCAAATAAACGCGCTTTTGCGACGTGACACGACCAACTTTTACCTATTAGCTTATAATGATATAATTTAGCTTAGCTATAGTCAAAGAAAATCCGTCATTAGTCTGTTTGTAAATGTCATGAAGTGGATGGAAATATTGGTAATAAATTGGGGTTGTAATTACGAAGAATAAAAGACACTCCTCAGTGTATCATTTAATGAAAACCTCATTAAGTCTAGTCATTCCTTATTGAGTAATCGCAAACAGCAGACAGATAGACTGGAGAATTATAGACAGATTTCGTTGTAAAATATATTGATTTATGCGACTTAAACCATTAAACTAACACCCATTGAAAATTTACGTCAACTAACATATTTAAAGTCATCAATAAGTATCATGCATGAAATCCAAATGCTCCCACCATTATACCTCCAGTAAATAATACAATACCGCTCAACTTCACCCATAAAACAACATCGACTGAACATATCCACAGTTAAAAACTATTTAACGGCAGAACACCGTCCGGAACAAATCGAGCGAGTTGTGAACTTGCTGAAAGCATTACAGCTAGTTTCGACAACTCGTTACCTACTGCGGGGGAACTGAAAAAGTTCCGACGCAGACCGCAGCTTTTTCCACTGTTCCAGCATTATTTTTTTTATAATTTGGTAACATGCGAGTTGAGCTCACGCAGCCAACTTTTTAATGCGGTGTGGATTTTTATTGTCTGTCCGATCATTTTGAATAAAAATTGTAATATAAAAAATATGGATGTTAAAACACACTGGCAATATATTTTCAAGAGCTTGTAATAATATTATATGCTATATAACACATACTTATGTAGATATTAATAGCACGGACAGGAAAATCATGAGTGCCCATAAATACAAGCTCATTCTCATTAGGAGAAAATGTAATTGAAATCCAGGACTGGTGATAATCAAGCCTTTGAATTTTGATTTAACAATATCATAGTATAAAATTTTAGCTCAACAGTGGGAGTAATATTTTATTATTAGGTATACCTACTTAGTAAAAGATCTAAGATATTTTGTATCGTCTTAGGCTAAAACGAAACTAAATTGTGTAACCTCTAAGGGAAAGCCTCATTTAATTACATAAAAGGTTTTTGTCTAAGCCCACAGACTTAAAGTGTCTTAATTTTGTCGAGACAAAGCCCGTGGTTAGCATAATGAAGAGATAATTATTAGCAACTGTATCACGTATGCACCAAGCCTAATATTATGTTTGCTTTTTAACTGAGTTCAAAAAGTGGCGGTTCTGAATTGAAATTTAATATTTACCAACTTAGTTAAGACACTGATGAGATAGTGAATAAAACCTGTACAAAGAAATAAAATCCCTTAAATCTAAAAATAACTGTAGTACCTACTACGCCCTGTGGTTTCACCAGCTTTTCCGGGATTTTACTATTACTTACCTATTTTTTTTGTATTGTTTATTGCTGTACAAGTACAATACAATAACCATAATAATAACATATTTTCAGTATTTCATAAGCATTTGATGAACTAAATTAAGAGCTATTAGATCACTGGATCTTATAGCTCTTAATTTGCTCTTAAGCTGGAGCTATCCACTGGGATAGCTTTAATAAATTAAAATATTACCTATATTTAAATTATACATAACAGTAAAAGTAATGTAAGTAAAAACAAAAATATATAATTTCCCTGTATCCTATAAACAAAAGCTGATACCACAGATTATCATAAATAAAAGGTTTCTATCATAATCAAATGAAACCCCACATCATTCATTCAAAAAAATTTCAACCATTAATTCCTTAAGTTTTCAGTTCTCCTTTAACTTAGGTATCGTAACTTCACCTCCACGTTAATGTTCTGAAGCTCAGCTTAGTTAAGCTCGGGTGTTACTCATTCGCCTTAAACTCATCACACCTAACTTCTAAGCTGAAAACTTTATGAAGTAAATGTGAGAGCTTTCTTCGCTTATTATGTACAAAGAATATTTGCATGTATTGGAAATCATGCAAATATTGTGTGCCGATATTCTGTCTAAGTTACTTACAATTTGATGTTCAAGAATGTTAAAGAAAAATAAACCTATTCTCCTAAAGATAACATTCAATTACATATATTAATTAATCAAAATGTTACACCATTCTTAAGACGTAGCGAAAAAGATTTCTAACCAACCAGTTTGAACTTAAGGAACCAGATTTAATACATAATATACACATAGATACAGAACAAACAGACAAAACTTTGCACATAAATATGTGTCTCGATTGGAATGAGAACCCACCACCAGCAACAAGCCAATCAGTCAGTCCTATTCGTTTTGCTTAAAAACTACAGTATTATATATGATTTATATTTCTACTTCCGCGGTTTTACACGCGTACCCAGGACATCTTCCATTTTCCCGGGATAAAGAGTAGCCTATGTCTTTTCTCAGGTTCGAGACTATCTGTGTACCAAGTGATTTTAGCGTGAAAGCGAGTCAGACAGACAGAGTTACTTTCGCATTTATATTATTAGTTATGATAAGTACATTATAGGTCAAAAACTGTAAAGAAAGTCACCAAACAATATAATTTCACTAACCCAAATAACTGTCGTGTTTGTGTAAATCTTACGATTGTGTCACGTACCGAAGTCCCAGAAGTGTTGTTTGAACAACTACAAACCAGTTTAGTACAAGTATAGAAAGTAAGGGTGTTTCATAGTTATATTACTTAATAGATTTTTGTGTCTTTGGTAAATTTTATATGTATGTATGTATATATACCTACTGTTATATATACGGCTATAGATTGAAGCCCGATCTTTAGGTTACTGACAGAACTGGGTTTAATTCTAGAATCTAGAAATATATATGATTGGAATAATATCGTACCGCTTTAGTTATAATTTATAATATTAATAACTTAATATAGTTATATCAATTGAATTTGTAGACCAATATCGGAAGTAACATTTATTGTGCGTGATAATGTGGCGCCATTTTGAAGTCGTTGTAAAGGGAACTTTGGTCTATGTCCAACTATATACGAGTTCGATATAGAATAACATTGTCTTTTGTATTAATTGTAAACAAACAAATTGTGTGTAATACGGCTTTTTAGATACAAAAGTTATATTTTTTTAACATTATACCTATACATATATCTGTATATAAACTATTCTAAATAAAAAAATATTATTAAAGATATTTGACTTACTTACAAGGAAATCCGGAAAACACCTAATGTTTTGAAATACCAAAACATTCCTATTAAAAAAAAATAACACCACAGCATAAATGACAAAATTACACTGAAAATATAAGCTCTAAATTACAAGCTGAGCGTTAATAATGGTTAATTACAGGGCAGCCGTTATAATGATATCATTTATAACGTGCTCTGTGGCAACCGAGTCACGTAGGGAGATGGTGAAAACATTGTGGCTTCCACATTTTGCCGTATTATACGCATCAACATCTGCTTGACCGTGGTCTAGCATTGGCTCAAATATGTTTCACTGGTCATTTGGTGCATTAGAAAAGGGTTTCCGAAACAATAGAGGCCACGTAAGAGCGTAAAAGCCATCGAGGTTAACAACTTTTAGTCCATTTTTAAAAAAAACCGCAACAGTATTTATAAAAAGATCTACCTCGAATTCACCCGCGTTTTATAGGTGTTTTATTTTTATTTACTTATAAAACATTTCTATATTTTTATTGTCATATTGTCTTACAATTTGCGAGGTACGTTATCTCGGTCCTACGCTCAAAAGTAACTATGCATTTACGTGAAAAGTCCGTTCTCTGACGTCGCGATGGGGGTTATTACTGAGCAGCTTACAGATCAATATTGTGTAACCCAATTAATGATTTTGATCTGATAATTATAGGTTCTCTACTTACTTATTTAATCAGCCCGTATCTACCCACTGCTGAGCATATGCCTCCTTCTTTTTCCGCCACTTTACACGGTCCTGTGCCAATCTCATCATAAGTGTCCATAATGAGATGATATTTAACAGAGACACAGACACTGACACAGATAATTATATTGTTAGTATTTTGGGCAGTATTTGAAAATAAATTAGATTAATTTGTCAGTTCAATGACAGACTGGTTAGCTTTGTGGCTGGTGACCCTGACTTTCAATCCGCCGGCCGTGGACTCTAATTCCACCCGGGACGAACATTTGTATGCACGAATATGTCTGTTTGTTCTGTGTCTGAATGTAAATATCTATAAAAGTATGTATTTGAAACTAATGTACGTAGTATTTCAGTTATCTGGTTACCATGTTACAAGCTCTGCTCAGTTAGAAATCAGATTGGCTGTGTGTGAAAAATGTCCCAGGATATTTATTTATTTATTAATTCTTATATATTTAATAGAAACTATTACAGCTAAACTGATGAACTTAAAAAACTCTACGTCTATGGTAAATCATAAATTACTTTATCTGTGGTTATATTGTATTCAGTTTGTCAAAATTATGTCACCAAAAATTTTATAATATTTTCTATTTGTGATGTTATTATTTATTTTACAAACATGTGTGAGATATTTCCAGAATTTGAGAACTGTTGCATTTTCTTTTCCTTGCGAATTGGTTTGATATTTATTGGTGTTTTAGGCATTGTAAGTTTTTAAAGTTATTTCAATAATATTTAAGAACCTAGATCCATGTTGTTACCACATTTTCCAAAGCAAAAAGTCTTGGACTATCATCGACGGTTTCACCCGTGTCCCAGGAGGACCTTCTACCTTAGCCTTTTGTAGGCTCTAGTTCATAAACAGTTAAGTGCTAGGAGAGAAAGCATTACAGATAGACAGAGATACTTTCGTATTTATAATACTCATAGATTATTTATCTTTAAGTATGTAAGTACTTAGTAATAAGAAAGTATGTATTTGTCAACAAGTATTGCCAAGTACGGCTAAATGATGATGGTTGAAATATGGTTTATATGGTATATATGTTAAATTTTATGATATTCTATGGAATTTTATAGTTAATAGTATTATGGTACTCTTAGATTTCAGGAGCCATGGGACTAAGTGTGTTGGAACAAAATTCTACCGCCAGCTTTAATTCCTTGCAGCATATAACACATATTGCAGGTAAATCAACAATTTATTTTTGTAAGTATAAGTAACTTTAAAAAATATAAATAATTCTAATAGTCAGTATCGCCCCATATAAATCTATAATAACGACAATAAAATTTAATAAATAAAATGTTTTTCACACATGTCCAATCTGATTTCAAACTAAGCAGAGCTTGTTCTATTCAATGATACATGCTAAATTATGCATAGATTCATATTGGCCTTGTATACAAATTTACGAGCTAAAAAAGGGTATTGTTATTGGTTTAAATTGCATGAACATTACTGTATTGTTTATTATATACCTACACTGTAATATGTTTTTATTATTAAATATTAATTTACGGATAATGTAAACATATAATTATTTGTTTCAGACAGCAAGCAAGCTCAATCAAATATTAAATCTTTAGTTCAGAGCGGCATCACTTTTATGTGTTCAGTCTTTATGATAATGGGATTTTTAGCATTGATTGCCAACTTTATGGTAAGATTTATAGATATTTAATATCTAAAAAAATACAGAACCGATCCACCTAGCAGTTTTACCCGCATATTTCCAGTTCCCGTAAGAATTGAGGATATAAAATACTTTATGTCACTCCCTGATAATGTAGCTTTCTTTGTATTAAAGAGGCTCCAAAAGTACTAGACCGATCTGAATAAACCTTTCATAACTAGAATGCTACATTATTAAGGAGTAACATGGGCTATGTTTTATCCCCGTATTCCTACGGAAACGTCAACTGTGCAGGTGGAATCGCGGGGTAGCAGAGCAGCTAGTACCCCATGAACATGAACAAAATCTCTTTATTACTTTACGCGGCATTATCGTGTACAAATATTATATGAAAATACTGATAAGCCGGTTGGCTTTGTGTTTAGTGACCCTGACCTACAAACCTTCAAGGTTCGAAGTTCGTTCCTTAGGTTCGTTCCTTCCAGGGTTCGAATCCCACCCAGGACAAACTTGTATGCATGAATATGTCTGTTCTGTGTCTGAATATAATTATCTAAATAAGTATGTATTTAAAAGTAGTATATCAGTTTGGTTACCATATCACAAGCTCTGCTTAGTTTGGAATCAGATAGGCCGTGTGTAAAATGTCCCAAGATATTTATTGTATTCTTTTCTCCAATTGCAGGATAATGAAGGCATCCTTCAGATATTTGTTTGGGTGACATTTCTAAATGTTATATTTGGATTTTTCGTTTTGCTTTCGATATGTTACGAATGCGTCATGAAGCCTTCTTGCATTCTGAGCAACATGGACTGGCTGTCGTCCTCCCTTTTGATGATTATCATGATTGCTTATCTTATCCGTAAGTATTATTTATCTATCTATATATACATATAGAAATAATCTACAAACGGTTACCGCCCCGCGGTGTCACCCGCGATCCCGGAAGACCTTAAACTTTCCCTGGATTAAAGGCAGCCTATTGTCTTTCTTCAAAGCGCACAGGAACACGGGTCTAGAAGCATGAAATTTTGCACAAAAAATGTTCCTAAGGTGACGTAGTGTTCATTAAGAAAGATTGAAAAAATAACATACAAACGAACCTGCAACCCTTGCACGTGATTTTTTAAACTAATCCCAAACTCTCCTTCAATTTTATATATCGTATAATTCCTCGGGAACGGGAATCGGATAAAATTGTGTTAGGACATAAAATTGAGGACTTTGGAATTTGAAATTTTAGTCCAATTTCATATAAATGTAAGTAAAATATTATATATTTATTGTTCCAGTTTGGGTTTACTTCGTCAGTGTGGCAAACAGTTACGTTTTGAATGGTGGATAAAAATAAAATATCTTCACACAAATCATTTTTTTATTTTATTTTCGCACTAAATTTAAAATCGTTTTTGGTTGTAAAAATATTCAACTGTAGGTACTCGTACTTTCGGTTTATTATTTGTAATGAAATGGGTTTTATTTATTTATTCAAATTTGACAAGCTAGTAGAGCTAAATCCCTAAATGTACTATATACTAGCTTCGCGGTTTCAACCGCGTAGTTCCCGTTCGCGTAAGAATACGGTAATACAATTTAGCTTATGTTACTTCCTGATTATGTAACTTTCTATTAAAGAAATAATTACACTGGTCAACACGACTTTTTGCCGTTTGTTCAAATATATATTTTCGGTTTCCCTAATGTTCATGTATTAACAGAAAAATAATAAAAATCTTCTATTACATCGGACAGCCCGGTTGGCTTTGTGGTTAGTGACCCTGACTCTCAAGCCGCGGGTCGTGGGTTCGAATCCCACCCAGGACAAACATTTGTATGCATGAATATGTCTGTTTGTCCTGTGTCTGGATGTAAATATCTACATAAGTATGTATTTAAAACTTAGTATATGTAGTATATCAGCTATCTGGTTACCATATCACAAGCTCTGCTTAGTTTGGAATCAGATTGGCCGTGTGTGGAAAATGTCCCAGGATATTTATTATTTATTATTATTTATTATTTACATCGAGATGTCCGAAAAAGAAGGTTTTTGTAAATATGACAAAAATTTGAGGTTATGTCGAAATAAGTCATCACTATTGATCATAATACCAAAACTAAAACTGCTACTCGTAAGTACACTATATACCCTCACTTTTCGATGCGACATAATTGTTGGTTCTTGACGTTTAATATTAATACAACGATTATAGAAGTTAACGGCGTACTATTTTGAGAAGTTTTTCTGCGGAGTTTATTTAATTGTGACAAGTTTTTGGAGTTATATTTCGGATATTTTAATTCAAACAAGTGTTAGATATACACCGCTTACAATATGAATCGATAGTGCTCAAATTCACCAGACCTTTTTTGTTTTATTTGTGGAAAATTTACTTCCATTTCAAATCGAGAACGGCCTACACCGTCACTAAACAATTTTTATAAAATCTATATTTCCTCAACTGAGTGAAGCTAAATTGAAAGAAAGAATTTTTGTAGGACCGGATATAAGGAAGATCATGAAGGATACCAATTTCCTTTTAAATTTAAACACAGATGAAAAAAATGCATGGCTTTCATTTGTTGACGTTGTAAAAAATTTTTTAGGAAACAAAAAATCTCCAAACTATGAGGAAATGGTGTCAAAATTACTAGAGGATTATAAGCTTTATAAGGCATAAAGCCTTAGGATGTAATATGTCCTTAAAAATGCATTTCTTGCATTCCCATCTTAACTTTTTCCCAGAAAACTTAGGTGCGGTGAGCGACGAACACGAGGAAAGAGATATCAAGGAAAATGGTCGCCAAAAATGGTCGCAGATTTTTGTTGGACATTAAAACGAGATGTCCCAACGTGCAGTTACAAAAGACAAGCAAAACGACCCAAAAAATTAATCTGAATAATTTTTTTTTAATGATTAAGTATCGTTAGAAGTAAGCCCAATTTTTGTTTTTCAATAAAACAAAATTTCTACGTAATTGGCTGTTTGCAATTTTTTTTACACACCTTGACTACCCATTAGCTAAGGTATTAAAAAAAAGTAGTGGCGAACAACGGCAAAAAAATAGTTTTTTTTTTGTTGACCAGTGTTATTTAGACCGTTCTAGTAGTTCCGGAGCATATTCAATACAAAAAAGAAACTTTCCTCTTTACAATATTAGTGTAGGATAGGGTTTTAATTGTATCAATTATCAGTATTCAACCGTCTCGCGTCAAAACAACAACATCGTACTGATTTTGCTCTTCACTATTTAATTGAAAGAAGCTGTTTAAAGTTTGTAATAGTGTGGATATTTGGTGTTTGTGCATAGTTAATGAACCAGAGGATCAAGTAACGTGATTGGATTTTCAAAATTTACGAGTGTTCGTGAGTAATAGGCAAAAACATTTTAAAAATACATCATTTCGTCCGTTAATCTTGACCTGGGTCAACCCGCCGCTCGCTCGCTTCCACGCACACATGCATATGTGACCAGTGATTGGTGCATTGTCTACCCATCGCGCGCTGTCGCTTATCGCAACTCGCACACTTAAAGCGCTTCACCGCTTGATGGATCGGTTCGTTACTACACGGACATTTGAATTTGATTTACAATGTCACTTCCTAAAGAAAAATGCGCGGCATGCCATAATCTAATTCAAACGCACCAGTTTCTTGCATGCTATAAATGTAAGCTAAGATTCGACATAGAATGTGTTAATATTACTTGCAAGAGCTTTAAGCTAATGGGATCTGAGCGTAAGTCTGCATGGAAGTGTCCTGAATGCGTCAATAAACTACCCAAGGTAGATAATAAGAATACACCAATCCGTCCTGATAATATCTCATGTAACACCAGCAACAGATATGATTCATTGAGCATCGTATCTACTCCTAGTAATGTTACGATTCGCTCGAATAAAAAAAACCAACAAACTCCTGATTCGCCTGTGCACGAAGTTCTGTCGGAAAATAGTTTGCGCTCAATTATGAGAGAAATTCTTGAGGACTCCGTATTGTCTCAGCTTAAGGATATGCAGAAACAATTAAGTATATTCCACGAGTCGTTTGAATTCGTCAATAAACAGTATGAGGATATAAAGAACCAACTCCTAGAAAAAAATGTAATCATCAAAGACCTACAAGATGATAACTGTAAACTGAAGTCAAACTTGCTACATCTCACGGATAGACTTCACCTGGTCGAGCAAAATATGAGGGAGAATAACTTGGAGATCAACGGAATCCCTGAGAATAGAAGCGAAAATCTCAACAATACTCTGGAACAACTAGTTAAGGTTATTGATAACCCTGTTTGTGCCGATGATATTCTTCATGTAACTAGAGTTGCAAAGCTAAATAAGGAACAAGAAAGACCTCGCACGGTGATTGTCAAGCTACGGAGTGCTCGTCATCGAGATGCAGTGCTGGCAGCTGTTGCTAAGTTTAACAAAAAGTACCCGCAAGACAAACTTAGCTCCCAGCACCTCGGTATAGGAGGAACCCGCACACCAGTTTATGTGGCCGAACACTTGACACCATCAAACAAGTCTCTTCACGCGGCTACGCGGATTAAAGCTAAGGAAAAGGGCTACAAATTTGTTTGGATTCGTAATGGGCGGATTTATGTACGTAAGGACGAATCGACTCAAGCTCACATGATACGCAGTCTCGATGGCCTTAGCAAGATAAATTAAGTAAATCCCTTCGTAATTGTTGCGGCATTATAGTTGTTAAAATTCGATATTTATTACCAAAATACTCGCGGACTCCGCACAAAAACTGATAATGTTTTAAAAAATATTTGTCAATGTAATTACAAAATATTAGTATTTACTGAAACATGGCTCAACTCTAGTATAGCAAATAACGAATTTATTGATACCAGATATAATGTTTATAGGAGGGATCGTGAAAACTCTAATAGTCTTAAGTTGGATGGTGGAGGAGTAATGGTAGCTGTACTAAAAAATATTCAGTCATCTAGAGTTCTAAACTGGGAATCTGATTGCGAAGACCTATGGGTCAATATTCTAGTCAATGTTAATAATTGTTCTCGTAAAATTTCTCTGTGTGCAGTTTATCTGCCTCCACCTGTCAAAGTTGAAATGCTCTCTAAATTTCTTGAAAATGTTGAAACTGTTATGAACTATACTGATAATGTAATTATATTAGGGGACTTTAATCTTGGGTTTATTGATTGGGAAACGAATGACAATTCTAGTATTAAGTCACCACTAAACTACAATTGTGCATTGGGGTATAAATTTGTTGACTTTGTGTCTATGAATGGCCTACATCAATTAAATAGCATACATAACAGTAATAATAAGATATTAGATCTTGTATTGTCTAACATTCCTGAAGCATCAGTAAGTCAGTCATTTGATATATTATCAAAATTGGACCCTCATCATCCTGCATTACTACTAATGTTACCTAATATCGCAACAGAATATATCAAAACCAAAAACTACACAGGTCTCAATTTCTATAAGGGTGATTACAATAGTATTGTACATGAATTAAACAGTGTTAACTGGCACGAACAACTATCCGGCTGTGATAATGTGGACATCATGGTTTCTACTTTCTATGATATTCTTAATGATATTAATGAAAACAATATACCCAAGCGCAGGCGTGGAAGGTCCAAGTTCCCAATCTGGATGAGTAACGCACTCATTAAAAGATTAGCAGAGAAAAATAAAATCAGAAAGCGCTATCTTAGATTTGGTAATCCACGGGATAAAATAGAATATGATATAGTTCGAGCATACTGTCAGAAATTGACTGATAAATGTTACAGTGATTATAAACATAATTTGGAAACAAATATTTGTAAAAATGTAAAAGCTTTCTGGCGTTATGTACAAGAAAAACGTCGAAGTGATTCTAATATACCCACCAGCATGTATCTAAATGATACAGCAGCCTCATCAGGTCCTGAAATAGTCGACTTATTTTCTCGCCATTTCTCTTCAGTGTACACCAATGATTGTGCTCCTTCTGCCATAAATACCATTAATGCTATTTCATCACATTCATACGCCTCTCGAGTTGATTTTAGTGAATATGAAGTTTCAAATCAAATAAAGAAACTCGATTCTAAAATAGGAGCTGGTCCTGACCTTATACCTCCGCTATATGTTAAACGATGTAGTTCTGCAATCGCTCTTCCTCTTAGCCTTATTTACAACCGTTCCCTCCAAGAAGGCAAATTTCCCGAAAAATGGAAAGTCACCAGAATCATTCCGGTCTATAAGAAGGGTGATAGATCTAGCGTAAAGAATTACCGTCCTATTTCTATACTGTGCTGTTTTTCAAAATTATTTGAATCATTAATCTATCCATTACTAACACACTTGGTTGATAGCACGATTACTGATCATCAGCATGGATTTAAATCTGGTCGTTCCGTGGACTCCAATCTAGTGTCCTTCGTTACGGACATATGTGGTCTAGTTGATAGTGGGGACCAGGTAGATGCCATATACACTGATTTCAGTAGTGCTTTTGACAAGGTGAATCATTCTATACTCATTCAAAAACTATCCGTGCATATCGGTGGACCTTTACTTGAATGGTTTAAGTCATACCTTCACAAAAGACCTCAAGTAGTTGTTATTAATGGATGTCAATCAAAGACTTATCACGCTGAATCTGGTGTTCCTCAGGGATCACACTTAGGTCCCATATTATTTATACTGTTTATAAATGACATAACTACAAAAATTCTAAACTGCAATGTGTCTCTGTACGCAGACGATTTAAAGTTCTACAGAATTGTAAAATCACGTGATGATGAAAATCTTATTCAAAGTGATCTGGATAATGTGAGGGACTGGTGTTTATCAAACGGTATGCTATTGAATACTACTAAATGCTTTCATATTAAGTTTACAAAAAAGAAAAAACCTATAGCAACAAAATATCATCTCAACAGTGTGACATTAGAAGAAGTTGATGAAATTCGAGATTTGGGTATTATAATAGATAAAAAACTAAATTTTAATTCTCATATTGATTCAGTTGCAAAGAGAGCTGCTCAGATGATTGGTTTCATAAAGCGAAATACAAAAGGTTTCGAAAGGACCTTGACTAAAATAATACTTTTTAATTCTTTGGCGCGCAGTCTTCTTGAACATGCCTGTATAGTCTGGAGTCCGTATTACACACTTGGATCCCAACGTCTTGAAAATATACAACGTAGTTTCACTCGTCATCTCGCTTTCACATCAAGAGGTATTTCACATAGATGCCCTTACGATCAGCGGCTTAAGTTTTTCAACATGAGTACCTTACGTTGTCGTCGTAAGAAACTTGGTATGGTCTTTCTTTACAAAGTGTTAAACGGTCAAATTAATTGTTCTTCCCTTCTCAGTACTGTCAATTTAGCAATTCCTCACAATAACCCCAGACATCGCGTTACTAAGATCTTTAACCAGCCATTTGCTAGGACCAATTTGGGTATATCTTCTCCAATGAGTAGATTCATGAGAGATTACAATGACCTTAATAAACAGGCTGAGAACTTGGACGTCTTTTCCGACACGCTTTACGGGTACAAAACCAAGTTACACACTTTACTAGGATAGCATTTATGACTGTTGTAGATATAAGATATTTTGTTAGATTAAGTTATGTTTTATTTTATTTTATTTTGGTTTACTTCATTTGATTTACTTTGTTTTATATTCTGTTTGTATTTTATTTTATAATAATTTTAATTTTTAAATTAATTTTATAATTTCATATAAGTAGTTTGTTAATTTTCCCATATATGTTGTTTTTGTTGTAAATGTTGTGTATATCTTTAATTGGTGCACACATCAGAATTTTTATGGTATATTCTTTTTGTTTGTAATTTTATAATGTGTGTGCTGTTGATGTACCTTTTAGAAATAAATAAATAAATAAGTATCAATCAATTAACTAGTGTTGAAATAGGCCTCTTTCAATTCGAGTCATTTCATTTCACATTTTAAACATCTGTATAACTAAATAACGAAAAGCTTCGAAATCGGTTTTGACTTCAAAAGCACTACAACAGCTTTACATTAGCTACTCAGTAGCGTATCCATTACGGGAAATATCTACCATTTAATTATGTTTTATAGCCAACTTTTCATGTAAAAGTTAAGCAAACCGGTCTCATATCGTCGCCATAAACTTTTCTATTTAAACTAACTTTGCCATCTAAAATGGCAATATAAAAAAAACCTTCCATCCCCCTCCGACAGTGCGTAAACTGTTGCTTTATCAAAGGAACCCCTAAAGAGAAACTTTACGCATAATTAAGGATACTCATTTAAATACTTTTTCTACTTTCAAATTGTTACCGTGAATTATATTATGCAGGGGTGTCCGTGGATGGGTGTATGTATAAGTTTTAAGTAGGTTTACATAGATAAAATCTTAAATAATATCTTTATTAGCTTTTAAATGTTTTTAGTTCATAAAATATAGGGATTTGTTTGCGGCTGTTAAAAATGTTGTGTAAAGATTTTTGATCCCTAAAATACGTTTACTAAAATGTTAGTTAGAGAAGTTTTATGTCTTTATACCAATATAAGTTCTAATTTAAAAGTAAGTAGTTAGTTTATATGAAGACATCAGCTACCCTAAGTTTTTAAACAATCAGTCAGAGTCAGTGTCAAATTTCATGACAATGAAAAAAATAGATAATGAATCTTTATTTGTAATTTATTTCTATTACCGGTCGCTGGGGGCCGAATTACTAAAATTTTTACGACGACAAAATTTTATCTACCAAAAATACGACTGAAGTTCGCAATGGATCTCCGCTAAATGGTTTTTATCTGCGTAGGAGTTATTAAAACAATTACGAAGTAAATTAATGTACACTCCAGTGGAAGTTCTCTTATTTATCCTTCACCAATTTTCAAGCAGATAAAGGCATTTGAGTTTGCAATAAAAAGCGTTTGAACTCAGTTGGAAAACGAGTTGTGTTTTACCACTTGTTTCTTATGTGTTTTAAAATTGAAATAATTTCTGATTAAAAAAACATTATTGTATACTATTAAAATTCAAAAAGTTTAAATAATATTATTATTGCTTGGGTTATGTCACCAAACTATATAAGTACTATGAAGGGTGACCAAACTATATAAGTGTTTAAAACAATTTACATTCAATAATAATAAAGAAATCTTTATCTATGTTTTCAATCATTATACATCGTCGTAATCGTCTTTGAGTACAAACTAATAAAGAATATTTAAGTATGATGTTAGTAGGAAATTAAAAGCCTCGAAATAACATGAGGTTTGTAAAAAAGGAATTGGATATTTCCTGATACCTAATACTGAAGAGTATTTTTGTACCCAGAATTCAGAGACAAAGCAGGGAAAGGGTCAAAGGCTTTTGGTATGTATCCTTGAAGGAGAAAGGTCATGAGGACTTTTACTATTTCCTTTTCTATCTATAGGCTGTTTTTTATTAGCCAATAAATTTGAAGAAACACATATTTTTCGGACTCCGTATTTTATTTGTAAATTAGGTATGTATGGAATTTAAATTGTAAAGGTTTTTTTTATAGAATGAGACTACTTAGTTGACTCACGCAACTTCATCAGCGTCAGGTTCCCCGTTACAACAACATTTTTCATTGATGCTCTGTTCCTATTGGTTATAGCGTGATGTTATGTAGCCTATCCTTATAAATTGGACTATCCAGCACTAACAACTATTTTCAATTCCAACTATTAGTTTTTTATATTAGCGCGTTCAAAACTCTTCAGCTTTATAATATTAAGAATGGATAATTGTATAAAGAACATTCGTTATCAGAAAACAATACCTCAACCAACAAAACACAAAACTTTTGCATTCCAACTACCGAACTAACGTGTCGCACCGTTTTTAACTACAACCACGATATTGAAGTTTTAAAAGTGTGAACAAACCGAAAGAATTCCTCTAACAAGACTGCGCTGTTGGACTTTGCAATTGGCGTTTTCTTGGAAATTGTACCGCGGCTCTGGAAACTTGTGGGCGTGCGCTCTAATCTTATACTCCTTTGTCATCAAACGTCTGTTAACTGTTAGGTGGAGGTGAAGTTTGTGACGGTATCGACGCGGCGTAATGAGCGAACGAGAACGAACTTTTCAATAATTTCGTTGCCACTGCCAATATTTTGGAGATGTTCCACGGTTTAGGCGATGAATTTTTGATTATGATCGTTTGAACTCTTTTGGTTTAGTTTCGATGATTATGTTCGTGTTAGGTTTTCTTATTTATCTATTTTGTTTGTAGCTTTTTTTAGTAAGCAAGCTTTTTTTAAATTCCTTTTACATTGATGCAGTTAACTAATGTGTTTATAATAAAATTATTTGTGTATACACACAAAGTAATTAGTCATGTTCAGAGCTCTATCTACAACAGTTTTTAAAGCTTAAATCAAGATTTTAGAAGACTATTGGATGCACATAAATAATAGAAATACTCGTACATTTAGCCTCAGGTTCTCTTCCGACAATCTTATACAATGTTACAGACAAAATATAGTAGCTAACAATTAATTCGTGCGATAACAAGTCAATTCTGTATTCCATTACGAATTACTGGAATTTTGAAGTTGGTAATTTGACTTGCCCTCGGGTGCCATGTCAAACACAGTCTCGGAAACTCCCTTAACTAGAGGGCAGTTGTACAAAACTACCATTGACTCGTTTCCTTTAAGTCGATGGGATTCGTGAATGTTTTGATGAACATTGAATTTAAATTTCCTGTTTAATTTTGTGTTTTACATGAGTAGCATTGTGTTGTTAGAATATAAATATAGATAATAAATTGTCTTAGGATTGATATACGCGGCTTAGTGTGCAATAGAATAAGAAATAGATTTTATAATGGGGCGTTATATGAATGTTATGTAGAACAAACATAAATGTCATAATATTTTGACTTAACTACGACTGCATGAAGTTATCACATTATAGTTAGAGATTTCCGTAGTTCTGAGCGACTGAGTCTATATATATTTAGTTTTGTTAAGGAATCAAATAAGAAAACCAACGTTTCGCTTATTATGTTAAATATCAATCTAAGTAGAGCAAAATTGTATGTGTTCATTTCTCCTACATAAAAATTCTATTGTGACCTCAAAAAAACTGTAAAAAATAAGTACTCGCCACGTGAGTACCAGTATTTTTCTTTCATTTAAACCTATAAAATCATCACGTGGGCATATCAGTATAATTTGTTTAAATCATTCCGCGGAGGCCGCAAGTTATCGGGTGCATTTCATTTGTGCGCAATCGGACGAAATTAATGTGGAAAATAAATTAATACTTTTGATTCGAACGAATGAATCAACGACATACGTTTTAAATTATATTGTTTACGTACGGACGTTTAATTACTGAAACGTTTATCGACTTGTTTGACTTGATACAATTTTATGATTATTTCGCTGTCGACATTCTGAAAATAACCTTTTAATTAAGAAATACATCTGTTTCTTTTTGAGTATATATATCAAGTATCAAGAATTCATATTTTAAGTCACAATCACATTTGAGATGATTTATCCTTAATTCATTAAATATCTGAAAATTAAGAAAATTCTATCTGTGTCTCTGACCGATGTGTTTTACAACCTTCTCAAGCAATTTGAATGAAATTCGGTAGACGGATAAAATATTAGTCTTATATTCAGCACTATATATACTATAATTTATTTTGTAGTCCTAGAAAATTATAACTTGAGTAGGAACACCTGTAAAACCGTGGGACGAAAGTAGTAAAATTTATATAAAACATCAATCACTAAAACGTTGTCGCGCGTGTAACGATGCAAAAGCGTTTCATTTGCAAATGGAGGGATTTCGAATTTTCATAGTTTATTTATTATATCGAATAATTCGGAACATACAAAGTGAGGCGTATAATGGCCGTTCGTTTGTCCGTGTTAATGTGTGCCAAAATATGTCCCATATTTTATTGTTATGCTTTTAAATATGCTCCATTATTATACGCCTTGAAAATGTGGCAAAGAGCAATGGTTTGTAGCGCCATTTTGAATTTTATATTACGAATGTGTGTGCGATGTTTGACGAACGTTTTTGACTGGCTTTGTGGTTAGCAACTTGTTGTGGTCGTGGGTCATTTATACACATGATAAACACTTGTGTTGAGTCTGGGTATGATCTATATGAATACTAGCTTCGTCTCTAGCAACTCTGTCCGTCTGTCTATCTGTTATGCTTTCACATCCACACAACTAAAAATATTGTTATTTGATTCGGTATTGAGATAGACTCTCTAGTCTTTCTAAACTCTTTTAGGAAATGATATTAGAACCTACCTTTTATCCCAAGAAGATTAAACGTGGAAACGCGGGTGAAATCGCGGGCGGAAGTAGCGTTATGTACATACATATTTATTAAACTCAAAATCCAAACACATTAAAACATACCAAGTAAATCTCTTTGTTTTGCTATGAAATATATATAATTAGTTATTTTTCTCTTGGTGTATGCAATAAAGTATTCTATTCTATTGTAAATCACATCAAAAAATCCAAAACAAACAGATGCTAAGTATAACACCAACACCTTAAAAACCTTTTATTCTCGATCGAAACTTACAAAAGCATTTCCGAGGCATTTTCGTCTCGGTCAAGGAAAGATTAATAGTTCACTGCCACAATCAGATACCTGAGCTTTTATACCCGACCTCGTCCTGACAAAGATGAGTAATGTGTTTTTTTTATTATTTCCTACAGGAGTTCCGTACGATAAGCGAATGTTTTTTAAACGTTTGCGGTTTGATCACGTTTTTGGCGCTCGTAAAGATATATCTTAATGAGCTTTTGTTTGTACAATGTTTAAGGTGAAAATGGGATATAAAAGCTGGTTCTCAGGATATTGTTAAAGCGTTTTTTGTTTTGTTTTAATGTCTAAATATAATCTGATAGCGGTCTGATTGCTTTTGTATTTTAAAACCAATGTTACATGCTGGTTTTGTTAGCTACTATCTTACGGTTTTATTAGATTTTTCATGTGAATTATGTCAGTTAGAAATAGTCTATGCCGCCCAGAGGTAGTTAAGATTTTCAATTCAGTCAATTTTATTTCCAAAATTTGTATGATATCAAAACTTCTTTACGATATCATTAGTGTAGTTAATTTATTGTTAAATTACGAAATCGAATTAATAGAAAACTATTATCATTCAAATAGACATCTGCAAGCATTTTTATGAATAGTCTGAGTCTAATGCTCAGTTCGGAAATTTCATTTTGCCGAAATGAGCTAACAGTAAACTCATTTAAAAACAAATTTAGATCTATTCTATATTTATTCATTTAAGTTATGTTCATAATAGAATAACTATATTTGAGAACATTTTTTTACGGAAGCATAAAACATCACGTTGCGGTTAATATTGATGGATGGTATAACAAACATATTTCATGATTTCTCTTATATTTCACTTGTACGAAACCACAAAACTGTAGTCAGAAATATACCTGCCTGTCCGTTACACCTTTTGTAATTTTCCAACACATCAATCTTGGATCAAAGCATACACGCGAGGGCGACCATCAAGTTCCCATTACACATACTTTACAAACGTTTCAATACAAGCATTTTCTTTGTGCATTTTGATATCCGACTACTTATGATATTGTAGAATGATTTAGGATAGTTTAAGTTAAGGGTTTTGGAATTTATAGTATTAAATTAATATAGGTATAATAATACTTTAAAATAACTATTATATAAATTTAATGTAAATAAATGTAAGAGCTATTGTCAGTTTTCAAGGTAATGTAGTTTTTCAATAATCATGATCAAATAATAATGAGATAGATTACTTATTTATTTATTTGAGTAAGATTTTGTAAGCACTAGTAAACCTAACCTTATACCTCCTATTATTTAGATTGAAGTAAATAAATATAAGGGCTATTCAGTTTTTCAAGGTTATATAGTTTTAGTATTATGATCAAATAATAATGAGATAGATTATTTATTTCAGTAAGGTTTTGTAAGCACTAGTAAGTCTAACTTTATATCATCTTACATCAGTGGGGTGGTCGTCATAAAAATTTCCATAGTACAAATTAATTCCGCACAAAAAGCATCTTATTTATATCCTGCAGATCTTATAGACTTATCTGGGGCGTACAATATAATATATTTCAGCAATATAAAGTCTTAGTTAAGCCAAAATATTGCTCTGAAATGGCTTGAGGCCTTTCCAAGGAATTTCTTCGCGGCCGAAGCGAGAAAATTAAGTTTTCTTTAATATTAAACATGGCGTCTTATGAATGATTGGATGCGGCGGGGACTTAGTGGGAAAGTATGTCAAGGACTACTAAGTATATTAATTGAAGTTTTATTTTACAGCCCGGTTGGCTTTGTGGTTAGTGATCCCGACTCTCAAGCCGTGGGTCGTGGGTTCGAATCCCACCCAGGACAAACATTTGTATGTCTGTTTGTCCTGTGTCTGGATGTAAATATCTAAATAAGTATGTATTTAAAAAGTTGTATTTGTAGTATATGAGCTATCTGGTTACCATAACACAAGCTCACTTTGACGCTTAATTTGGAATCAGATTGGCCGTGTGTGAAAAATGTCGCAGGATATTTATTATTATTATTTATTTATTGAGATGTGTAATTATATGATAGTGGTTAGTTTTGCAAAGGTACCTTGATAAAACCGTATGAATATTTTGTTCTATAAAAAATCTGATAGCAGCCTTAATCTTGGGTCAACATCAAAGCTTACAATAACAATAAAATAATGAAATTAAAATGTTTGTTTGTGACAAACAATAATAGCTTTCCTTAGAAATTTTCCTGTTGTGTCTTAACATGTAATATGATAATAAGCCATTTATTCCATAACCTTAATCAGTTTTCATTTACAATATTGTTCGTTGTTGTTAGTATTTATCTTAATCTTAATTGTTAGTAATTGTGTTAGTTTTCAATTGGTTTTTTTGGATATGGACCCCAGTTTGGGTAAAGGCCTCCTCCAACTCTTTCCATGCCTTTCTGTCCTTAGCCCGCATCATCCAACGTTTTCCTGCAACCTTCCTGATGTCGTCAGCCCACCGTTTTATTGGTCTTCCTACTCTATTATTATTATCTCTTCTATGTCTTAACATAAGTGTTCAATTAATAGTGTTATTATATTTATCTAAGATGTACCATTATTTTGATCATGAAAAGCACATTGTTCAAATACCTACTGGGGTCAAAAGACGCTCGCCATTATAAACCTAAATAGAAGATACAACAAAGCATCACAATGGAATACAAAACAAAATAGAAACCGTGGCATTATAATAATCGAGTTAGGGACGGAATGGGAAAATCGTGTATTTTTCACGTTAAAAATGTATAAAATGAAAATATCATTAATTCTCAGTGACAAGGTGATAAGGTGTGCTGACAGATTAATTAATTTCTTATGTATACAAAGTATATAAAAGTTATTTACTTTAAGTTTGTTGATTTACTAAGGATTTTAGATTGTTTGAATTACTAAGGATTTAAGATTATTTAACTGTCACGTATTTTTCTGGTACTTTTATATTATATCTTAGATTTATTAGGTATTTATTAAGGTAATCTTTAACTTTTCGACATATACATTTATGGCTGCTCTAAGTTGAAAGTGTATATTATTGTGAGAAATAAGTGTGTGCTATTTGAATGCGTTTCTTTTAATTATCTTTTGTGGGAATGGATAGATGGATATATGGATATACGGGTCTATCGACAAATGTATAGGTACGCGGTATTCTTTTAAGCTATAACAGCTAAAGATATTTAGACGAACTAAGCACATTACTAGGTTTTGAATTAACTTATAGATAATATTTATCCAGGGAAAATTTACTATCCCCGGAAACGCGGGTAAACAACCAGCTTAAAAATAAAAGTAAAATTATTAATACTTTAGAAAATAAACGCCTGGAACAGACACACTGTATCATGTTATGGGGTACAATAAAACATTTGCCGTACCTCTTCAGTATCTCGTAGCGATCGTTTTCGACCAGTGTGCTACGAACAGCTACAAATTGCTACGACGTGCTACGGAATAGCACCGAATGCATTTACCCGACTTGAATAATTGCTCTTCTTGGAATGTCAATATGCCGATTCGATCTCAAGGTATGTTAGAAATACCTGTTGATTTTATGTATGTATATGCCTAGTTTTACTAAGATTTGAATATGTCTGTCTGTATAGTTTTGAATATATATCCTACTTCACTACATATTATACAACAAAGTCACTTTTCGCTGTCAGTCCCTATGTCTTCTTAAATGTTTAAAACTACAGAACAGTATTTGATGCGGTTTTTTTAATAGATAGAGTGATTCAAAAGGAAGGTGTTTATATATAATACATGCATAATATGTCTGAGTAACACTGATCATTTTGGAGGTTTCTAATGTAATGTATAAGCATTGCACGCGTGCAAAGCTAGGGCGGGTCCCCAGTATATTATAAACGCGAAAATTGACAGCCCAGCTGGCTTTGTAACTAACAAGCTATCAAACAAAGTCAGGGTCACTAACTAGTGACCCGGACTTTCAAACCACCAATCGTAGGTTTGAATCCCACCTAGAACAAACATTAAAATTTGTATGCATGAATATGTCTGTTCTATGTTGGGATGTAAATATCTATTTTAGTATGTATTATAGTTAAATATGTAGTATATCAGCTATCTGGTTACCATAACACAAGCTCACTTTGCAGCTTACTTTGGAATCCGATTTGGCGTGTGTGAAAAATGTTCTAGGATATTTATTTATTTATTATATTCTTTATAATATTCCCGTATTTCTCGTATTCTACGCGGCTATAAGCCTCCACTGAAATGAACCGTTGGTACTTTATGAATATTAATTATGTCCTCTGTAATCTTAATAGAGCAAAAGTCTATTTGTATTTTATTCTCTATGGAGTTCTGGAGGGTTAAGTTAGTAATGTTTACTTTCTGTTGTACCATAGTTTATAGAAGGGGTTTCCATTGATGTATGAATGGGGAACTCAGTTCATATACTCAAATAAAAACTTGGTTCCGCCGCGCGGTTTTACTCGCGTAGTCACAGGAAAACGGGGAAAACTATAGCTTATGTTGCTCCCAGATAATGTAAGTAACTTTCTAACGTTAGTACATTTTTTTAATCTGCTAGTTTTTATGTTTATTTACATACATAAATAAGTACAAAATTCTCATTATAATATTAATGTAGTTAACAGAAGAATAAATACTACTTCTATTTAGAAGTAAAACTAAAGCAATATCTCAACGCAGTAACTAAAATTTAAGCGCCAACCCCATTCCTGAGAAAGCATCTAATTCTCAAATAATTGGAACTCACGTCGTGTCTGGAACTATCTTAATTGTCCATTGTCCCCTAATTTGTTCGTGTCGCCACAGTCGAGGGAGACTCTCTGGTCATTTGATGATGTCAACTTTAAAACGAACTCGAGCTATTCAATTATCACTTTTACCACATCCAAATAAGGATTGTTAGGACTGTAAGAGTAACATGGTCTGTGTTCTAGGATTAAAGGCAGATGGAAAGCTAAAGGATTTGCTGTGGTAGAGGGCGTGCTGGTGCCTTTGTTTCGTTATGAAATTATTGTTTTTCTCACAATTAAATGTGTGTACGTTAAGTATTTTATGGGAAGATTACGCTCACAAAGGACAATCGTTAGTGTGTGTCAGCTTGGGGCAATTATGTAAAGAAACAAAAGGCTTTTGAAAGGAAAGAGTTAGACCTTTTAAAGAGAGTTCTGAACGTTATTTAAAAACCTGCTCAAGGTTTTTAAATAACGTAAGCATAATTAAAGTCTATGCCAAATTTCATCGTAATTCCTGCAGCCGTTTTGGCGTGAAATAGTAACAAAGGTGATAAAATATAGCTTCTGTTACTCCATGCTAATGGAGTTTCCTATAGGTGAAAAAATTATTTCCTTTTCTATACTATTAGTAAGTATAGATGTTATTTTAAAGTGCTTCCGTGTTGCAGCAATTTAACCCATTTAGGCAGGCCTGCCAACCGAAATACAGTCGTTATGTAAATGTAACACTACTTTACGGCATATACTGTATTTGGTTGATGCCAAACGAACTGCGCTAAGAACTATTACTCTATCTAAGTCCTACTAATATTATAAATGCAAAAGTTACTCTGTCTGTCTGTTACGCTTTCAGGAAAACATAAACAGACCAGCTGTGTATTTATTATTTTATAATATTACCTATTTTGCTATCATTACGTTACAGTTACATCTAATATTGTAAAAAAGCAATTAAAGTATGACAGAAAAATATAAATATACGATGTATTTTGAGCGAAAATGTAAAAATTTCATTCTATTTCCAGTATCTTCGTCGCGACTGAGACGTTTTCCTTATTCCATTCTAATAAACTACATTAATAAATAATTATACGTAAGAAAACCTTCATGAAATAGAATATTAAAAAAATATCTCCAGAATGAGGGAATGTTATTAAATTAGATTTATCGTAATGTAGTCTAAAATATTATAAACATTATTACTTTCATCTAAAGAACCTACATTGTTCTTTGTAGAATAAAGCTAAAACACTTTGTAAAAATCAGTAAAAAGTAATATTATAGACAACAAAATCCAAGCAAAAGCTCTGTACCCAAAAGTTATTCGAAAACCGAAACTAACATAAGCTTGAAACTCAGTAAGCTCATCTCAGCCATTTCCATTTGAACCCTCCCATTGAAATAATAATGGAGATCTCCCATATCATCCCAACGTACTTATCACGGTCCTAATTATTATGGTCAAAATCACTGTAGGTACATATTAAATAAATACGTCGCCGCACGCCATGATTGTTCGAACCCAGCGTTAGGTATTGAACTTGGTTTGGATGTTTATCACACCGACGTGTAACCCTAATATATCTTTATCAGTCTTAAAGTCTTAAAAAAAGGATTTTAACTCTGTGCCAAATTACATTAAAATCCTTTCAGGTTGTTGCGTGGTATAGTAACAAAATTCCATCTAAACTTAAATATTTGTAATAGGTAATATAAAAATAAGGCGTTGTTTTCTTCTGTATGTGTCTCTATGCAAAAGTTTAAGGTGATGTTTCATACTTCTTACCGTTGATTTTTATGGCGCCTTCCTATTATTTTTTTTTCCCGACTGCGCCAGACGGGGATACGATTTTACCGAACCGTTTCAAGTCAAGTGAAGGAGGCAGGGCGCAACGGATTCGTCCGTTCGAAATTGGAGCAGCCCGACTGGGGTAGTACCTCCACCTTACAGAAGACCGCAGCCAAAGAACACTACATGTAGTGTTGTGTTCCTGCGGTGAGTAAGGTAGCCAGAGCTCCATGAGGAGACGCTGTAGCGGCAGTGGGGGGCCCAGGGATGGAGTAGCGTCGTAGGGGTATGCAGGAGTGACACCTGTTTAGCCTTTCGACGAAAAGTACATTGCGCTTTGTCCCTTTCACTGCCTATACAGTTGCTCCCTTTTTTATAGGGTCGGCAACGCGTGAGTGACGCCTCTGGTGTTGCAAGCGTCCATAGGCTACGGTAACCGCTTCCCATCAGGTGGGACCGTATGCCTGTTTACCACCCTTGTGGTATAAAAAAAAAAAAGTCAAAACAAAAAAATTCCCATGTTCATATTTGATCATAAGCGATGCTACAGACCATCAGAGTAGACGTTTCATAAGTGCCTGCGAAGGCCCAATTGAATGAATAAATTAATTTCATTTCATACCACGGTGTGACTGCTGGTCTCAAAATTTGGGTTAAAATGAGTTCAGTGTTTATGTAACGGGGGCCTGCCGGCGGTCATTGATTCCGTATTAATCCGGGCCAGTGATAAAATTCATTCATTTTCACCGAATTTACAAAGTTTTGCCACGGAATTTATCGGAAAACAATTTTAATTTTGATTAAGCCCAAAAATATTGGAATTTGAAATGTGTAACGTAATTATTTAATTAGGTATTTTATAAGTGCTTTTTAAACTTTCGTGAACTAAATTGACGAACGATAAATATAACAGTTACCTATATATATATCAATCATGAGATATTTTTTGACATGCGAATGCTAAAAACTGAAGATGGGAGAGCAAGACGATCACATTTTCCACCATGCATGTTTGTAGATAAAACTTTTACATTTTGATTTTCAAAAAATAATTCTTTTCGGTCCACTGGTTTTTATTAAAAAATAATTTAATAAAAAGGGAAAATTACATTTGACCCGAATACATGACGCGGGCAAGGGGTGCGACAACATAATTAAAGTTATTTATTGCCCGAGGTCTATTATTAAGGCTGTAAAAGGCTAACGATTAAATGGAGAAATTTATTTTGTAGAGGTTCTGCTTTGTTATCTAACGGAGATAGCGTTTTTACAGCTCACGGTAATTAAACACTCTTTTTATATTTTATTTTTTAATTTAAAACTAGGTATTTGCCTTTTGGAATTCTTGCGAGCAAACTTTCTTGCTTAATCCATACTAATATTATAAATGCGAAAGTAACTCTGTCTGTCTGTTACGCTTTCACGCTAAAACTACTGAACCGATTTAAATGAAATTTGATACACAGATAATCCAAAGCCTGAGAAAGGACATAGGCTACTTTTTATCCCGGGAAAATTGAAGATATCCCGGGAACGCGGGCGAAGCCGCGGGAAGCCACTAGTTTATTATATAATAATAGCCAAGATTTTTGTCTTTTTCTAATCTTTTATGTTTTAATAGTCTAGACTAGATATCCAATGTTCTAAGGATGTTTTTCTAAAATTATTCTACCTCATGTTATGTGCTAAATTTCATCTATATACCTACCTTCAGCCGTATAAGCCGTTCAGAACTTCAAAGCACACACGCCTACATGATGTAAATTTAAGGTAAACTATTACCTATTTACTATCTAGGGATAATATGAGATACCTCAGGAAAATAGCTAGTCCCTGGACCAAGGGAAAATTTGATACAAAAACCATCAAAAGTTTTATAAATAGCCTAGTGGCTCCACATGGTTTTACCTGTGTACCTGAGAGATCTTCGATATTCCCGGGATTAAAAATAGTCAATGTCCTTTCTCATAGTCAATATCCTACTATTTGTGTAATTTTTGTTATTCCAATCGGTTCAGTAGGTTCATCGTGTAAGCGAGACAGACAGAGTTACTTTCGCATTTATAAAATTAGGATACATTAATTCAGTACAACTTTATAGTAAACTTTGCTATTACAAAATGTACAGTCATGCCACGTATAAGAATTATGATCTACTTAAGAACACATTAGCCAGATAGTCATGTAAATGAAGCTGAAATGTTTCAGGAGTTTATTAAAGTTAATGTTGTTGAAATCCGGTGCATAATAGTTGAAAGTTTTATTTTAATAGTTTGTTGGTACTCGTTTTACGGATGGAATTAAAGTTATTTTATATTAACATTGTGTAAAATTAGGTATTTATATACTTTGTGTCTTTACTTAGCTAAGATTTAACTAGCTGCTGCCCCATGGTTTCACTCATTTCTATATGTTTTTAAAGTGTATTTTTAATTCGGTATTTTTCCCTCAGATCTGACGTATTTCATTAACAAACATTTATCAATCCATCAAAGTTTTAGCATCTTAACTAATATTGTAAATGCATTTGTAAGTTTGTTTATTACGTTTTCAGGCTGAAAATAGTTTAGTAATATAAACAATTTTTTGTCCACGTATTCCTACGGGAAAAGGGAACGTAGCTGAAACTACGAGGCAATATATAGCTAGTTTATAATATGAACACTAATATAGTCTACTAGTGGCTCCCCGCGGTTTCACCCGCGTTCCCGGGATAAAAAGTAGCCTATGTGTTATTCCAGAACATATTCTAGCTCTGTGCCAAATTTCAAGCAGATCCCTTCAGCCGTTGGAGCGTGAAAGAGTAACAAACATCCATACATACAAACTTTCGCATTTATAATATTAGTAGGATGACTTTCAAAACTCACGTAGGTTAAAATAACCTTGATCAAAGTTACCGTCTACGTTGTGGAATAACATACAATATTGAGAAGACAAGTTTAACATTTGAGTTACGAGAATTTCCCAAAACATAATCTCAAAAAGATTTTCACTAAACCTCTCTTTTGCTCCAAAAAAATACTTACAAAGTTATCAAGTCTAAATCTAGAGGCCTATCCCTCAGAATCCGCATAGTACAAGTGTAATTCACTGTTTGCCACTTTTAGATTAAATAAAATAGGCTTCTCTCCCAACAGTGTTCTTGTACAAGAACTAATGGAATCGTTTTTGCTTATCTTTTTAATTAATTCTCGTTCTTTTTGTTATTTTTATTTCTTTAAGAATTCAACGAGTGATTTTACTTGTGCTATTTAACGTATAGTGGCTTAGTAGGTTCAAATCCCTGACCTCTGAGTTTTAATTACGTATGGTTTTACATCATTGGCTTTTGGTGAAGGAAAATACCATGAGGAAACATGTCACATTCGAAGGCGTTTGAAGCCCTAGGTCTGCGCGGTGGACTATAGCCTAAATCTCTACGTTGCTAGTGAAAACTGGTCCTGCCGTAGTCAAGGTTTATGTCACTCATCTTCTATTATATATAAAACAAAGTCCCCGCTGCCTCTGTCTGTCTGTTTGAACGCGATGAACACAAAACCTACCTACTGAACTGATTTTCACCAAATTACGAAGTATTTCATGAGGAAGTTTTTTATGTATGATACATGAATTTGGACCCGGTAGGTGGCGCTGGTGGGGAAAATTAAGTCTGCCGGGTCCGCTAGTATTAGATAAAATAAACACTAGCGTAGTTTCCGTTATAAAATATAGCCTACAACTATATATGGCTATGAGTGTCGCTGTTTCGGAAAAAGCACTCAGCAACATACCGTATTATAAAAACAAAGAATGATAGCTTCTCGTAAACTGTGCAGCTCTGTCATTTGGTCAAGTTGCATCCCATCGGTATGACGTCACATGTCCCAACCACTTCATTACCGCCGCACGACAGCGTGTTCGCGCATAATGGACCGAGTGAAAAATGCATGTAACGCAGACAGTTATTATGCTGCTGGGGAAACCTTTTACTTAGCCGCGTATAAACTGGCGCTGCTTTTTATACGTGCCATATATTTTCGGCTATTTCACCCCCGCATATTTTACCTTTACGCATTATTTTAATAGATAACACGCGGGTTTTGAGCCGCTGTTTTACGGCGCCATTTTATCGCTCTACACGAAATTGCCCGTGAACAATTTGAATCAAAGTGAATTGTCAATTTAAAAAAAAATGTTATTTCACAACATAGAAACCGCAAGTCAATTTGCAATAAAGCATCGCAGTAAATGGAGCTTTATGTAGCTTAACTTACAATGCAGTTTCCAAAGGGCTTTCGACTGTACAGTAATAGAAAAATATTCCTGAAAGAAAATTGAGTCAGCTTCATTTCAGCAATGAACATTTAATATAGTTTCATTTTGTTCTATTTTTAGTTTCAGGACAATGGCAGGAAAGTGGTTAATAATGTAGGTACCTCGCAGTCTGATTTACCTAATGTTATATAAATTATATCAATATTATTGTCATCTATTTCAGATGTATATTATTATAGAAAATTTTATAAACATAATAAGCTCTGACAGAATGGTTGAGGGATTTAAAAATACAGTAGGTACTTTATAGTCATACTATATCCTTCTAATATTATTAATGCGAAAGTTTATGAGAATGTTTGTATGGATGTATATTCGTGACTCTCTCACGCCGGAACGAGTGAAGGGATCACGATGAAATTTGGCACAAAGTTAGAATATGTTCTGCAATAACATATATGCTACTTTTTATACCGGGAAAATTGAAGATCCCTCGGGAATGCGGATGCAGCCGCTGTGACCAGTTTATGGAATACTAACGACCCGCCCCAGCACGGGTGCAATGCTTATCACATAAGAAACCTCCAAAATTGTATTGTACATACATAACAGTTAATAGTCTCGCTGATAACATTGGGTGTGTGTGTTTCGTTTATTAATTGATAATTATGTTTTGTAGCAGGCTTGGGTTAGTCATGCTCACTTAAAAGTCTTTGCTTGCGGCGGCGTCGTGTGACGGGTCGCTCACTTCCCTAAAATATGGCGAAGAGGGCGATGGCTGCCACATGCGTCATGCTTGTGAACAGGTGCTGCTTGTGGGGACTGGTCTGCTCAAGTTTGTTTTTGTTTTTATGAATATTCACTTTATTTTATGTTTTTTTTTTTCTTTTATGTCATTCCCTACCACGCAGATATTGTCAGTGAGACTACTTCATTGAAATGTATTTTAATCTAAGTTTATTTTAAAAAGAGTAATTGCTGAGTTTATTGCCGGCTCTTCTCAGCAAAACCAACCTTCCGAACCGAGCGTTAGAGTCTGACTATTCATAAGTGCTTTGCATATTGGCCTATTTGAATAAAAATATTTTTGATTTTGATTTTGATTTTGATATTTTAACACATACGTATCGGTACATATTATAAAACAAAGTCGCTTTCCGCTGTCTGTCCCTATGTCTTCTTAAATTTTTAAAATTACGAAACGGATTTTGTTGCAGTGGTTTTTAATAGATAAAGTGATTAAAGATAAATGTTTTTAAATACAATACATGAATGCATAATATGTTAGAGAAACACTGACAATTTTGGAGGTTTCTTATGTGATAAGCATTGCACCCGTGCTGGGGCGGGTCGTTAGTATTCCATAAACTGGTCACAGCGGCTGCATCCGCATTCCCGAGGGATCTTCAATTTTCCCGGTATAAAAAGTAGCATATATGTTATTGCAGAACATATTCTAACTTTGTGCCAAATTTCATCGTGATCCCTTCACTCGTTCCGGCGTGAGAGAGTCACGAATATACATCCATACAAACATTCTCATAAACTTTCGCATTAATAATATTAGAAGGATATAGTATGACTATAAAGTACCTACTGTATTTTTAAATCCCTCAACCATTCTGTCAGAGCTTATTATGTTTATAAAATTTTCTATAATAATATACATCTGAAATAGATGACAATAATATTGATAATATTGATGCAACCACTGCCACATGCCTAGATAATGTGTTTTGCAACTGTGATGTATTTGAAAAATGTATTATTAGTGAGCTAACTTCAGATCATTGTGGTCAAAAGGTAGTTTTATTAAATGAAGGAAATAACATTCCGCACAAAATAACATGTAGGCCTATTACTTTAAATAGAATGACGCGATTTCAATTCAATGTAAATAAAAATATTGCTTCGATTGACATGTCACATGCGGAACCAGATAGACTTTATGAAGAACTTTTTAATTTTATTAGGAAAGAATTTGATAATAGTTTTAAACCTAGGACCTTAAATAAAAATAAGCAGATCAAGTTTAACGATTGGGCGACGGCTGGAATTTATAAAAGTAGAACTAGGTTGTATGAGCTGTATGGTATGAAGAAGTTTAATCAAAATGTTAGTTTCATTGAGTATGTTAAAAATTATTCTAAAATATTTAAAAAAGTTTGCGCTCTTGCTAAATCAATTTATTTGAGAAACAAAATCAACCAAGCTACTAACAAAGTAAAAGCTACTTGGAATATTATTAACTCTCAAACAGGTAAATCTAAGCATAAAATGCGTATTGAGTTAAATACTAACAATAAACTTATTAGAGATGATGGTCAAATAGCAGAAGCTTTTAATAACTTCTTTAGGGACATACCTGTAGCTACAACTAGCTCCTTAAATTCTTCACCTGTAAATGCTGACGCAATTTTGAGAAATCATGTATCCGAGTGCCATGAGCTATTTAAGTTTAAGCATATTACGTCCAATGAAATAGTGAAAACGTTCAAAAATTTAAAAATTAAACGCACTGGTGATTTGTGGGACATATCTGTTGCTGTATTGCGGGGTATTGTGGAACCTATTGCTCCTCATTTAGCTTTTATTTTCAACAGATGTGTCGATTTAGGTACTTTTCCGGATTTGATGAAACGTAGTAAAGTAATACCTTTATTTAAAACTGGAGATTCTAGTGATCCTTCAAATTACAGGCCTGTTTCCATTTTGCCAGTCTTAAGTAAAATATTTGAAAAGATAATATTAGTACAACTACTTTCTCATTTTAATTTCAATAAAATTTTACACGGGGAACAATATGGCTTCACCAAGGGTCGTTCTACGATTGACGCTGGGGTAGCTCTCTTAAAGAGTATTTTTGATGCTTGGGAAAAATCACAAAATGTTATAGGAGTGTTTTGTGATCTTTCTAAAGCCTTTGATTGTGTTGATCATGAGACACTATTGCGTAAGTTAAAATATTACGGGGTAAAAGGCATTGCACTTGATCTGATGAAATCTTATCTTAGCCAAAGAATTCAAAAAGTTGATGTAAATGGGGCTAAGTCATCTGGTTCTTCTATGCGTATGGGTGTACCACAGGGCTCAATTCTAGGTCCATTCTTATTTTTAATTTATATTAACGACCTCCCTTTTTATGTAAAAAATACCTGTGGAATTGTACTGTTTGCTGATGACACCTCACTGATTTTTAGTGTTGATAGACTTAAATCCAACTATGACGATGTAAACTGTGCATTGGCCCGGGTATTAGAATGGTTTACTGTAAATAACCTAGTTTTAAATGCGAAAAAAACAAAATGCGTTAAATTTGCGTTACCTAATGTAAAAAAAGTAGGTTGTAATCTTATGCTAAATAATGAAGTTTTGAATCTTGTTGAATCAACAGTATTTTTAGGGATTACTCTTGACTCGAAACTTCAATGGGGCACCCAAATTTCTACACTTGCGGGAAAGCTCAGTTCGGCAGCTTACGCAGTTAGGAAAATTAGACAGCTTACAGATGTAGATACGGCTAGACTAGTATATTTTAGTTACTTTCATAGTGTAATGTCCTATGGTATTCTACTGTGGGGCAAAGGTGCGGATATAGAAACTATTTTTATTTTACAAAAGAGAGCGGTACGAGCTATTTACAATTTAGGCTCTCGTACGTCCCTCAGAGATAAGTTTCATGAAATCGGCATACTCACAGTTGCATCACAGTATATATATGCAAACATATTATTTGTTCATCATAACATTAGTAGTTTCATTAAAAACAGTGATTTGCACTCCCTCAATACAAGAAATAAGCACAAACTTGTGACCTCTGCTTATAGACTCCAAAAGGTGCAAGGTTCATTTTTAGGACTGTGTGCACGCTTCTATAACAAAATCCCTATATCAATTGTAAATTTGCCTTCGCAAAAATTTAAGGACCATATCAAAGCCGTATTAATAAAAAGGGCTTACTATAATATAAATGAATATTTAAATGATAATAATGCTTGGTTGTAGATTTATTTAACTTGTATACATTTATGCTTATACTCATACTATAAATTACCTAATATAAGTATGTTAATAGTCTCGCTGATAACATTGGGTGTGTGTGTTTCGTTTATTAATTGATAATTATGTTTTGTAGCAGGCTTGGGTTAGTCATGCTCACTTAAAAGTCTTTGCTTGCGGCGGCGTCGTGTGACGGGTCGCTCACTTCCCTAAAATATGGCGAAGAGGGCGATGGCTGCCACATGCGTCATGCTTGTGAACAGGTGCTGCTTGTGGGGGGCTGGTCTGCTCAAGTTGTTTTTGTTTTTATGAATATTCACTTTATTTTATGTTTTTTTTTCTTTTATGTCATTCCCTACCACACAGATATTGTCAGTGAGACTACTTCATTGAAATGTATTTTAATCTAAGTTTATTTTAAAAAGAGTAATTGCTGAGTTTATTGCCGGCTCTTCTCAGCAAAACCAACCTTCCGAACCGAGCGTTAGAGTCTGACTATTCATAAGTGCTTTGCATATTGGCCTATTTGAATAAAAATATTTTGATTTTGATTTTTGATTGATTATATAATATTCAATTGATTATACATTATAATGAACTTATTTATAAAGGTTGAATTGTAACTACAGGTAATGAAGATGAATTAAGAGATACCATATTGACAATTTTGTTACACAATTTTTTAAGAAAAAGCAAATCTTCTCAGAACATTTACACACCTCCAGGAACTTTAGATTCCATCAGAAATGGGCAATATGTTGATGGCAGTTGGAGACAAAACGTTACAGATTTTTCAACATCAGCTATAAGGTCACTACCACTCATTGGTAGACGTGCTCCAAGAAACATTACAGAAATCCGATCAGAATTTGGAAATTATTTTCATAACATCATCAGTTAAAAAACTACACTGTAGGTACAGCAAATAGACCGCATTTCCTGGTGGCTCGGTTTATTAGCTATCATGCAAAATATAAATAACCGGTTAATGCCTTGTTGTATCATAAATACTAAAAATGCTTAAATTTGAATTTGTAATGGTTTCTGTATATATATATATATTTAAGTTTTGGGGGAGTTAGGTCAGAAGTCAATATAAAATCCGTTATTCAGAAATCCATATATTCACAAGGTACAGAATCACAAGTAACAAATTATACAATAATCCAGAACCACGTCCGTCTCCTACACGTCCGTCCGAACCAAGTGTCGCGCCAAGTGCTCCGCCTGTTGTTTTATAGTCTTACCCCCACCCTGTCTATTGGGTAAAAACACGTGGGAAAGCGCGCGACAAATCAGTCAAACAACTATTAATGGGTAAATTATTATGATATGCTTAAATAATATCTATCTCTAAGTACAATTATCCTTACATAATCTAAATGACATAATAATGTTTATATTTAAGTATAATTATCCTTACAGCTCGGCCATCCTACACTTAGCGAGTCCCTTCGCTATAGAAAAAAAAAATATTTATGTATGCATTTGCATAGCTATTACATAAAAAAGTTAAGTTTGTCATTTTAACAATTATTTTAAAGTGGGAATCAACGCCTTACATACTAGTAACCAAGAGGAATTATGTCTCAAGTTTCATATAACAATAAATATAATAATTGAAACTAATCTATAATAATCAAGTAACACCAAATCAGGAATCAGAATCTGTCAATAATATAAACATAGTAATTATTAGTATACACAGTAATAATTTGTTAGGTTAAATCATTTTGAATCCAAACATAATAATATAATGATCTTAAGCCTGAATTGCATTATATGAGATTAATCATCTCTCGTACAATAAATTAACTACTATCATCATTGTTACCATCTAAATCGTCAACATCTAAGTCCCTTGAAAATATCATCCAAGGCTGGACTTTATCAATAGATACAATGGCTTCATATTTCCTACCATTTTTGCGTGTTAGCGGCGTGTCCTCAATGAGAAATCTGTCATTAGGCAGAACCTTCAGTATGCGATATGGGCCCTGATACTTACAGACGAGTTTTTGTGATTTTCCGTCATGTGGAACTTGTCTGGCTACTCGTACCAAGTCGCCTTCCATGTATGCCCTCGATGGTTTTCTATGCTTATTAAAGTTAGATGCATCCTTACCTTGCTGTAGTGTTATTTTGTCGCTTGCACTTTGTCGTATATCCGTTAGTTCTTCTGCGGTGGTCCTTTTTAGTGTGTCATTAATAACTGAACCTAGAATACCTTCTGTTCTGCCGATGATGTTGAATCCGAAGAGCAGTTCAGAGGGGCTCTTTTGTGTCGTTTTATGCTGTGTGGTATTAATACCTACCTGGATATCGGTGATGTGATCGTCCCAAGACCTATCGTCGCCACCATGACTCATCGTTGCCAATGCGTTCAGAATAGTCCTATTGAATCTTTCGACTTGCCCATTGGCCCTAGGGGTCGCGACTGCATTGATTATGTGCTTTGTGCCTAGATACTTTATGTAATCTTGAAATGTCTTACTAGTAAAGCTTGTGCCTTTGTCCGTTATCAGTCGGATTGGGACGCCGAAGTACTTCACATGCTCCTTTAGTACTCGTATCGATGTTGTGGACTTGGTGTTCTTTACAGGGACTACATTTACGAACTTTGTAAATCCATCGACTAAGACTAATAGGTAGCAGTTTCCCTTCTTACTTTTGACGAAAGGGCCTAGGTGATCTGCATGGACTGTATGAAATGGGATGCCTACCTTTTCAATGGGATGAAGCTCTCCTTCTCGTTTTCCGCCCGGAGCTTTGTGGTGGGCGCACTCCAAGCATGATGTCACGTACTTTTTTACGACCGAACGAACCCACAATGACCTACGTCATCGTGGTTCATTTTCAGTATTTGCCAACGAACGCCCTTTGGTACCAACCACTTTATTTCATCACCAACCATGCGGAATACGCGGTCGTTTTTAAGCTTATAATTTTTTGTGTACGTCTGCTATGTCTGATGAGTTTGGATCGGAGAGTATTAGTTTGATTTTCTTTACCTCGTCATCTGCCATTTGCACCGTCGTAATCCAGTCTTGCCCACCTGTCGTATGCTGTAGTTCTAGGACGTCCAATATATGCACCTCGCTTGTTGCTGCATCAACGGGGTTTCTGCTGAGTGCATCGGCGTGAGCCATTCGATTACCTGGTCGATACTCTATCGTACAGTCATACTCCTGCAGTTGTACCCACCACCTAGCTATGCGAGGTACCAGGTCACGTTTGGTGAGAGTAGCCCTGAGAGCATTACAGTCGGTTAAAATTCTGAACGGAATACCTACCAAATACACTCTGAACCGGTTAAGTGAAGCTATAACTGCAAGCGTTTCGAGCTCGTAGGAGTGGAGTTTGCGTTCGTCCACCGTAGTTTTTCGACTGAAATATGATACAGGCTGCAAAACACCGTTAGCATTACGTTGGAGTAATATACCTGCCACGCCCTCTTTACTGGCGTCCGTGTGTAGTTCTATGTCGGCCCGAGGGTCGTATAGTGCTAGTACTGGTCGTTCCATAAGCTGCTGTTTTATACTTGTAAACGCTTCTTGTTGCTGCGAACTCCAGATCCAATCTGTATCCTTCTGTAATAGATTTGTTAAAGGTGCCGCTATTGTGGCATAACTTTTAATGAACCTCCGGAAAAATCCCGATAGGCCGAGAAATTGACGCAACTCATGAACGTTTGAAGGGGTCGGGAATTTTGAGACGGCATCTGTCTTCCTGCTACCTGGTCGGATTCCTTTGGCGCTCACCTCGAATCCTAAGAAATCTATAGTGTTTAGAAAGAAATAGCATTTACTTAACTTTAGTGTCAGACCACCTTTCCTTAAAAGCTGTAATACTTCTGTCAGTCGTGCGATGCCCTCAGGAAAGTCCTTGGAAGGAATTAAGATGTCATCCATGTAGACTACTGCGTACTTGATGCGAGCTTCCCTAAGAATTTTATGAACTGTTCTTTGGAATACCGATGGAGCGTTCACAAGACCGAAAGGCATGCGGGTATATTCGAACTGTCCGTCTGGTGTCACGAATGCAGTTTTGCTACGCGACTCCTCAGACACTGGTATCTGGTAGTAGCCTGAAGCTAAATCTAATGACGTAAACATTGTATTACCTGATAATAAATCAAGTTGGTCTTCAACTCTCGGCAGCGGATAATGTTCCTTTTTTGTTTTCCTATTGAGCGCACGGTAATCCACGCACAATCGTTTCTCGCCAGTTTTTTTCTGGACTAGCACTATGGGGCTAGCATAAGGGGAAGAGGACTCCCTCACAATACCATTGTCAATCATCTCTTGTACCATGTTTCTTACCAATAGACGCTCCGTATGTGGCAAACGATAGGGACGGTATACAACTGGCTCAGTATCCTCAAGTTCAATGACCATTTCGGTAGTGTTCGTGAACCCAAGGTCCTTGAGGCTGTTGGAGAAGCAATCCTTAAACTGAAATAATACCTGTTGCAGTTGAGATCGGTGATCGCTGGTTAGATTGGGGTTACAATTAACATCCTGTTCCGCTATACTGTCGGTAATCGCCACACTGCAGGTGTTTAACACAAGCCCAGCGTCCCGGGTTGCTTTTATTACTGCTCGCGTCAATAACTTACCCTTTTTAATGAAGATTTTATCCAGCGATGCGTTATACACCAGCAATGTACTATGGTTATTTATGATTTCATACATACCAGGAAATATGTAGTATTCCTTGCCTTCGGGGCCCCTTAATGATCCGTTAACGTAAACGTTACAGTCCTGCTGAGTATCTGCAATTACAGCTATGGGTCGTAGAATATTACCATTAATTTCCGTGTCTTTTTCAACCATTAGATGCACCTTGTCATGGCTAATTCTTCGGATTAAGAGATCTGTCGGGGACTTTATGATTATAATATCAGGTTTTTCAGTGAACGAGTGTCCGAGTAAGGTAGGATAGCTAAGAACATAATCATTGACAACGTACATCTCAATGGTTTCCGTTATACCTTGAACTTCTGCACTCACAATAGAGACTCCCAAAGGACACGTTAAGTTACCGCCTATGCCCTTTAATAGGGGCAAACCATCACGGGTATCAATTTTAAGACCTAAACTCGTCGCAGTGCTATGTCTTATCAACGAACATTGACTGCCTAAATCAACGTGGCATTTAACTATCGTCCCGTTTATTTTGATATCTAATATGTACTTATCCATAACATTACTGTCAACAATCACATTAGAGACTTGTTTGGGTATATTATTTTTGTCCGTGGTTTGTAAGTTGTCCTTAGTCGTAGTGATTTTATTTTTATAACAATTCGAAGCCTGATGTCCAATTTTACCACAAGTTGTACAGGTCAGTAAAGGCTTATCACACTTAAAGCTCGGATGGCCAACCTCGTTACAGTTGAAACACCGTATATTGACATTACTAGGGCCAGCCTTTCCGATATCCCCAAACCGATTGGACACAAAATTGGTTTTACGCTCGTATGGTTTTCGGACAGTTGTCATATAGTTACTGTCACGAGCTGGGCCTACCTTAATAGTCCTAAAGTATGCAAGTACTTCCTCAGGCTCTTTAAATTGAGCCGCCTGAGCACTAATCCTCACCGTGCGATCTTCAATTCCATTAAGAATGCAATCAACGGCATTTTTATTATAGATTCTACACCGATTAAGGAGGTTAACCTTTGCATAATAGTAGTGCTCAAACGACTCGGCATATTTAACTTTCTTTGCAAGCATCTCTGTCAAAAGTTCGGCGTAATCCTCACGATTAGGAAACGACTCTATCAATTTTTGTTTCCATTCAGCCCAAGTAAATAATAAGGTAGATAAACCCTGGTACCATGTTTTGGCAAGCCCGCTTAACTTGGGTAACGCATAATGAATTATTTCTTTATCTTCCCATCCATATATTTGGGCACATTCATCCACCTTTGTTAGCCAAGTTAAAACGGTTTGCTCCTTTGAAGTAGGATCGAATTCCGGTAAAACATTTGTATTAAAAGTTAATTTGGGTTTATCTGATCGCTTGAAACTATCTAAAATACTTAAAAATTTGTCTAGAATATTATTATTGTCAAATTCCTTACTTGTTACCGGTTGTCGAGTCCTTTTCGTTGGTAGCACAGGCGATCCTTCCGAGGATCGAGAGGATCGACGCCTCCTCCTTGACCTTCTCCGTTTCCTTCTCCTATATTCCTCTTCGCTGTCACTATCATTGGTTTGTTGTCGCCGCGAGTGGCTCCTTCTACATGTTACGTCCATATCATCACGTGTGGTCGGCTCCATCCGTGAGCCTGACTCACCTTCCCTTACTCCTTCATCCCTTCCATTGCCTTTATCCTCAGGCATCCCATGGCTTCGGCTACATGTCAGTCCTTCCCCTCGACTGTACAAGTAGCTTCTGCCTCCATCATCAATTAATCCTTCTCCTTCCAAATGAGAACTAGACCCTTTCCTCGGGCCAGCCTCGTTACTCATGGTTATCTGAAACTTTCAAATTAGTAGCTTAGAATCCCGTCAAAATAATGAACAAGGTGTTGAAAGTAGCAATATTAAGCGACATAATAGGATTTTTAGCTCGTGATTTGGTGGTTTAATTATTTACCTATTACTTTTATAAAACAATAGGTCACTAGAAACATTCATGTTTGATAGTCCGCGAGAGGGTAGATAAAAAACATAAGCTTTTAATAACATCTATTATGTGAAGAGGGTAATTAATTAATAACTTGTATAATGTACCGTTGTCACCGGATTCATAATCAAATTACGAAGTTTAAGAGAATAAAATAAAGTAATGGGTACCAAAAAGTTTCAAAGAATACTAAGTTTAAGTAGGGGGTGCAATTAATGTCAACTAATTGAAAGATTTAATTTCATGTCATCTTTCCGCTATTATTCATATAAGTTGATTATTAATGTGACATTAGTGAAATAACTAATTACCGTGTTATCGATAAAGTATGATATTCACTACATAAAATGTGGCCGACCCGAGTATACCCTCTTTAAATCAAAAATAATACGGCGTGATATTTAGCTGTCCTTAAAACACAAAATCTTGTTTTCTTCATACCATCATAAATACTGGCAGTTTTTATCGTAATGTCTTATTAAAGGCATGCAAACAAAAGAGAAATGAGAGGGAAAGAGAAGAGAGAAAAAAAATATTTGTATTATTGTCATTACATGTTATATCGTTCATATTTTTATCACATTCCTCAAATATAGTAATAAATTAAACATTTACTTACGTTTTTCCGAGCCGTGGGCGTAGTAAGGCAGTTTTGTTTAGCCTTATCGATCCGCACTTCTGACCTTTTGGGGGAGTTAGGTCAGAAGTCAATATAAAATCCGTTATTCAGAAATCCATATATTCACAAGGTACAGAATCACAAGTAACAAATTATACAATAATCCAGAACCACGTCCGTCTCCTACACGTCCGTCCGAACCAAGTGTCGCGCCAAGTGCTCCGCCTGTTGTTTTATAGTCTTACCCCCACCCTGTCTATTGGGTAAAAACACGTGGGAAAGCGCGCGACAAATCAGTCAAACAACTATTAATGGGTAAATTATTATGATATGCTTAAATAATATCTATCTCTAAGTACAATTATCCTTACATAATCTAAATGACATAATAATGTTTATATTTAAGTATAATTATCCTTACATAAGTATACAATAAATAAATAGTTACATAACATAATAAATACTTATTAGAAAATATATGTTTTAATAATCACCTAATGCAATCCTACATAAACTACACTCTATCGGTTTAGGTAGTTAACTAAAGGTAAACAATCTTAGTAGAACTTTTTATACAAATACACATGAAACAAATAAACTACTGCTTAAAATAATGGTTCAATTGATTATTTAGTTGTTGTATTTACATTAATTTTTAGCTGCATTTTATTTCTAAACTGAGTTTTTAAATAAAAAGTCATACCTACCAAGATTGTTTACCTTTTGTTAACTTCCTAAACTGATCGAGTATATAATAATATAAAATAAAGTGTTTAAAATCAGCTTACCTCTCCTTCCGTATTTACTGTATCATCTACAGTAAAAGTGGGCCCCAAAAACCTTTCCATGGTATCAAATGCAAACCATATTGGTTTGAATATATCCTCTACACCTGCACCCGATCTCATCGAATTATTTTTCTTTTTCAAAAGGGGCCTGAATGTAGCCATTAGGGATTTTTTTTTCGATTTGAGTTATTCAATCGGAATGACCAAGGCGTCACTCAATCGCTTCCAGGCATCGTGGACCTTGTGTTTTTGTTTATGATTGTTGTCGTTTACATCCCAAATAACTCGTTCAGTTTCTAATAATTCTAAAAACTTAATTACAATGTCGTTGCTCCAATCGTACGGCATTTTCAAGTTACGTACTTTGTGTTTGCAACGCACAGCAGATACACGTTTAACCACTCCGGGCGCCCGGCGTCAACTGAGCGCTTGAGCAGAATGTAAACACGCCCTACCGCTCGCGCTGCCGGTCCTTTGAAGTCCGCACAAAAACCGCTCTTTTGGGGAGCGCTGGGCAGCGCGAGTGGCATTAAGCAGTGGCATGAGAAGTATACGTTTACATACTCGTCCTGCCCACTTCCCTGCTCACTACAGCTGAATGTAAATGAGGCAATAGATGTGGTAAGACAATATCGTATAACTTTTTTCCGTGTTTTGAAGTGCGACAAGATGGACTGACATATCACGGCCCGTTCACACATAGTCTCCGTATTTACGGTACCCGTTTTAACATGTACGTTTTTTTTTATGGCCTAAGTATGTAGTTGTTTGAGCGACTTCACACATGGCGCAGTATTCTAGATAGATAGATATGTGTTAAGATAATTATTGACTAAGCACTGTGTTAGCAAAGTTAAAGGTAGGTACTAATATTCATCACGTAAAATTGGTATTAATGAGCCTTCTTTGAATTCGCTCCGCAATAGCTCGCCCAGTGCCAGTTATTACTCCTGTAATAAAAACAAATAGTTAGTGATGACTCTAATAATATATGAATATACAGCACAATTTAATAACATTAGAAATTTGCCTGTATTTTCTAGGTCAGGAGTTCTATTAGCATAATTATAGATTTCAGATGTGGGTGTGGTGACATTATTTTCGATAAGGCGGAATTTTATGCGCATGTTGTGTAAAACGACACATGCGTTGACTATAAGACCCGCTTTGTATGGGTTGTACATAAGTTGGCGTTGGCTAGAGAGACACCTAAAAACAGATTTCAGTACGCCAAAGCATCTCTCTATTATATTTCGTGCCGAGGAATGAGCATCCGTGTATCTATGTTCAGGTGTTCCAAGGGGTTGATTTTTCTTAGGAGTCATCAACCACGGCTCCAAAGGATACCCGTCATCACCTAGAAGTCAAGAGATTATATTTAATTGGCTTCAAGGACCTTCTTGTTGATAACTTTCTATATCAACTTCTTAACTCACCAAGTAGCCGCGTCTGATGATCACCATAGTCATAATGCCGCTTCATGCTGGAGCGTACAGGCGAATTAGCCCATATGTGGGCGTCATGTCGAGCTCCTGGCCATTGAGCATTAATGTCCATAATGATCATATCTGGGATACCTTGAATAATAATTAGCATTTTTGAACCAGTCTTACTTAAAAGAGTAGATATTTTAATTATTATTAATATTACAGTGTGGAATTGGATACCTACTTTCATTTAATTCTATTTTGAGGCCTTAAGACTAATTTTATATAGTAAACTTACAGCTTGCACATTTAAAGAATGGCCCTCATGGTGACCACTAACATATGCCTCTTCGTGTAGTGTCGGAGACAGAATTTTAATATGAGTGCAGTCTATGGCTCCCATTGCATTTGGAAACGGGTGTAAACTGTTTCTAAATTTTGCTTTTGCTGCTCGGCGCTCTTCCTCAGATGTTGGAAAATGAACATATTTTCTTAATAACTTTTGATTGATAGCCGAGGTTACGTCATTTACAACTCGGCTTACCGATTTTTGGCTCATGCTGCATCCCCATTGCAGGCCAACAGGTACTTGGTAGCACCCACTCGCATAAAAGCGGAGTGCCGTCAGTATCTATATAGAGAAAATTTATAATAAGTATTAGATGGTACCTAGTAGGTACAGAATTTTTGATATATTGTTTTCTTTTATTACAGTTTAAGTAAATAATCACGCAATTGGACTTACTTGGATCTCTACAGAAAGTCCATAAGGCCGTTTTCTTTGTAGAAGTGACCGAAGTTCAGCTACTAATTCAGCAAATATTTCTTTAGTAATTCTGTACCGATGCAAAAATTGCCCATCCTCTAATTCCAACGGATTTTGTCTATCGCGTTGATTTCGTGCGATTGACCGCTGCGTAACCAAATCGTGCCTTTGTTCTATCATGCCCAAATCCCACGCAAGATAGTCCTCCGCCATGATTATAGTAATTTATAGATTTATTATTGATTCCCGTACCTGCTTAAGCTCGCAGATACCGTCTCAGAAGCCAAGGAGAATATTGAACGTCATCAAGATGCTCGCAAGGTATATGCTGATAAGGTTCGATCGTCTCCTGAGGAATACCTCGAAGGTGACCTGGTGTTAATAAAGACTCATGTGCTGAGTAACGCCGCCAAGGGTGTTACATCAAAGTTCGTCCCGAAACGAGACGGACCATACGTTATATCTAAAAAGGTAAGTCCAAACAGTTACCTTTTATCACATAAGTCTGGTGAGGTAAATAAAATAAATAAATAAATATCCTGGGACATTTTTCACACACGGCCAATCTGATTCCAAATTAAGCATCCAAGTGAGCTTGTGTTATGGTAACCAGATAGCTGATATACTACATATACTACTTTTTAAATACATACTTATATAGATATTTACAACCAGACACAGGACAAACAGACATATTCATGCATACAAATGTTTGTCCTGGGTGGGAATCGAACCCACGACCCGCGGCTTGAAAGTCAGGGTCACTAACCACAAAGCCAACCGGGCTGTCGATAAGCCGGTCTTTGGTAAGTACCACGTTTCGGACCTTAGGCGCTACCATGCTAGAGAGGGTGAATGTCCTGAGCCGGTCGTTCCAAAGCGTGGCAGAGGCCGTCCACGCAAAGCCGTTAGTTAAAGCCTTTATCGCGTTATTTGTTGTTGTTTGACCAGGCGGGAAATCCTCACCTGATCAAAAGGGGGAGTGTATAACGCGTATCTCTATATTGTATCTCTATAGTCTTTAAACGCGCCGTACCTATGTACCTATAGTGCTATGGCAAGGGGAGGGGAAGCTCCTGCGCCGGCCGCGGGGCCTGGCTAAGGAGCAGTCGAGCCACCCCTGCCAGAGCGGACGGCTTGCTCGCACACGCCTTCGCGACCCGATATATTTACGAGAATTGTGTATGTCATAGAATATAAGAAATAGTAAATAAATATATTTGATTGATATAAATTTAAATTAAATCAACATACAAATTAGGTACAAAATTAATAAGAATATTAAGCTGTAAGGAGACTACAATACGGTGTTTTTACGATATTTTCGAAATTTGTCGAATATTAATTTCTAATTTTGCTTATTATTTATTTTATAGGTACTTGTCACCGAATTTACCCGAACCAATTACATGTAACCATAATACAAAAAGATATCAATGTAAGAACCTAAAGTTACAAGATCTCCTGAGATTTCATAATACATTTTACGCAAAGCCATTAAAAAAGCAACAGGATGCTATTATATTAAAATTCTGTTCTGCAAAACAAATTCAGCGCAGACGACCTACCAAGAATGTGAGAACGGGCAGAGAATGCTCTATAAAGTATGCTATATATGACAATAAAAAACTTGTGCCAGTGTGCCAAAAGGTATTTTTGAAAACACTCGGAATAACTAAATACCGTGTGCAATATGTCATGAAGACATTTTTCTCTACAGGACAGCTTGCCAGTGAAAGAAGGGGTGGTGACCGTAAAACCCAGAAGTATATTCCTCTCAGGCAATCCGTTCACAGATTTTTAAAATCATTGAAATGTATTGAGGCACACTATTGTCGAAGTTCGACTCAACAGCTAAAATTTGCCCAGCGAACTCAATATAAAAAAGTTATACAAAATGTATAAAAGTCAAAATGTTGACAGTACTGTAAAGTTATCGTATTTCCGGACCATATTTAATACGGATTTTAATTTAGGTTTCGGAAACCCTAGAACTGAGGCATGCTCGAAATGCATCGAATTAACTGAGAAAATCAGAACAGAAAAAGAGCTTTCTACAAAAGTAAATTTAATGACAGAAAAAAGAATCCATGTGCTGAAAGCGAAAGCGTTTTTCAGCTTATAGTACAGTCATTTGGTCGAAAAAATAGAGGTTACCTGGAAAGTTTTCCGGGAGTTTTGAAATTTGGCAACTTTATAGATTTTGGTATGCTCTTGCCAAATTTCAACTTTGCCACCTCGTATGGCTGCCGCTCGCGCCGCCATATTGAAAAATACACGCCCAAAAGCAGTTTTTTGATAATAACTCCTTTCTGGCGCATTTTACAGGAAAAACATATTTATTCAAAATAAAAGTAGAGAAAATTTCCTACAATTTATGTCTTAGCCTTTTCTTTCCTAAAATCAATAGTTTCGGCGTACGAGCACCGTAAACCATTTTACATCCACACCAACGTTTAATATTTACTTTAAACTGCTCATATTGTGATTTGTAAATTATAAAAATTATACGAAGGTTAAATATTGTTCCATAGAATGAAACCTAGCTAACTACTAGTCTACCATGTCTAGCTAGTCTGTTATGTCTCCGCAGGTATAAAGGAATGCGTCCCTTCTGTGTCAGGCCCCTTCTTTCCCTTCTAAGAAACATCTAGCCCCAGCTGAGCTCAATAGAAATATTTAGTCTGAGTCATCAGTACACGTTTATCATTTAACAGTGTCGTTTGCATGGCCATGGCTTCTAATGAAGTAAACTGCTTTATTTGTGGTGATATACTGCAAGAATGTGAAGTTATTGAAGTGAAGGAAAAAGGATTGAAACTTTTCGTAAGTCAAGTATAAAAAGAAAAGACAAGTTTTGGTGGGATTAAAATCCATAGTAGTTCACGATGCGTGTCGAAAATGATATAATAATGAGAAGTTAATCGCTGCAGCTTTGCGTAGAGGAAGTGATGGTACAACTTCTCAAGTACAACTAAGATCTACACGTCCAACGTTCTGTACCGAAGTAATTCCTCATAAGTTCAAAAATAAGATTATTGTTATTTTTACAAATTAAAATCAAAAAAATACCCCCCTGACCCCTCCGCCGTGAACGCCAATTAGAACGTATTACGTCACATGGTGATATGCGCCATTGTTGTTCGTTTTTTTTCTATTATTATCATTTTTCGACAAGTTGAGAGTATTATTTCCACCCATATCGGATAATACTAGCATAAACTGCCATGGAGCCTGGATTTATCAATGGGAACAGCAATAATTTACCCAAAATTGACGCTGTTATGCTAGGCCGATTTTTCGCGTCGAGCACTGACTTTTGTTCATCGGAATTTCGTAATGTTAAAACTTCTATGTAAGTATAAACAATACTAAAATACTGCTTATTATCATTTTCACGTATATTCCACTTTAGCACGCAGTCAATTATTATTTGAAGGAATGTATACCAATTGCAAATTAATTGATTTTGAGGATAGAATTACAATGTAAATATAGAGAGATGATATTGTAAAGACACTACTTTGTCTTAGTGTCTTAAGCCCTATCGCAAGTTTGTGGAATAGTGGGTTTTTAATTGCCTATTTCGAAAGTAAGAATTAGAAAATAATTGTTTGTTTGCTCCCAGGGCAACAAATTAAAAATATTAAGTAAATAGCTAATAACAAATTATATTTCAGGTCTTCACGAGTTTCGTACGGTGACGACGCTATAAGCTACGTACAGCTAAAGCGTGATGATAAATTATGCACTGTCAAGTTTGCACTTAACAAATCAAATCTTGCGATTTGTCCTGAACACAAAGTTCACGCAAAATTGTATGGATGCACACTTGTAGTGGATGAAGAAGAGGACATTATCATATCCATTCAATGCCATGACTGCGTGGCTTCAAAGGGTGGCTGCAAACATGCAATAGCCTTCCTGATGTGGGTTCATCGCCGTAGTGAAGAGCCTTCTTGTACCGCAGTAGAATGCTACTGGAAAAAATTCAAATTATCCAGAGTTGGTTCCAGCTTAAAATTTATGACAGCAAAAGAGCTATCAAATGGTAATCAATTATTACCAGCAAACATTTCAGTGCTAACAGAGTTTTCGGATGAAGCAAAGAAGAGGAAAATTCAAAATTATGAACTTTTAAAGTACCGTAATAATTTCATTTTAAGTGACACATATGCCATCTCGATGCATCTGTGCATCATCTTATGTGCAAATACAAACACAAAGGCGTTGATGATTTTTTAAAAGACATATGTCTAACTGAATCTTTAATAAATAAAGTTGAGGAAGAAACTAGAGAACAGCACAAGTGTAATTTATGGTATGAATTAAGATATGGCCGCATAACCGCTTTAAGAGCATATGAAGATGTCGTTGTAAGACAGCAGATGGCACACTTGTGTCACTTATTTTGGGAGGGAAAATACCCGACACAGTATCAATGAGTCGGGGCAGAGTACTAGAAGATGAAGTCAGGAAAACAGTGGAAATAAAACTAAAAAAAAAAACAAATAAATGTGGACTTATGCTAAGTGAGAAATGTCCAATAATCGCAGGATCGCCAGATGGTATTATTGAAATTAAATGTCCCAGCAGTAGCAAAACTTACAAAAATTATGTGAAAAATGGAGAAGCTACAGAAAAGTATTTTGCTCAAATGCAACTACAAATGTACTTAACACAGAAAAAAACATGTGTTTTTTGTGTAGCAGACCCAGACTACGGTAATGATAAATAAGTGACTTTGATAAATATACCATTTAACTTGAAGTATATTGAAAATTTAATTAATAATAAGTTAATAGTTTTCTGGAAAAATCAAATATACCCTTTATTATATAAGAGTGTGGAGTAAATATGTGTACTTACATAGAAGTGTAGTTAATAAATATTGCTGGGCTTTAATGCTGCTATAGTTGTGCTGTGTGCTCATAGTCCAGTCAGTCAAGACAAGACATTCATTATAATTCCAAAAGTTTTCAAATTTTGATGTAAGGTCGGGAATGGTATAAAGACAGACTATAAAATTTTGCAACCTGTTCCGCAGTCCGGAACATTGTTAAAAATGCAATAAATGATAATTTGCTCAGTTCTTGAGACCAAAATTCCAAAAGTTCTGCAAAGTTGGAGTGGTGTTAAATATTTTATTTTACATCACGTGTCAAATTTGCAACCAATTCAAGTGTACGGAACATATTTTGTTATCAAAAATTAATGTTTTTGAAGTGAAACTACTTTATCGGGGTTGGAAAAAAATTTAGTGTAACATTTTTCCGTTACGCGTCACATTTTTCCGTTACGCGCCATCTTTTTCTTATCCCTACCACGCGTGATTCGAAGTATACTTTCTCCAGCGGAGTAGGGATTGGTAAATGTCTCCAATGTATTTTGCGACCCGTAAGTGAAACTTCTTTATCGGGTATGCATCGACTTACATAAGAGCCCGTATTCATCATGATCCGCTTTGAGTAGTGATGACCACGGTGTTTTCACTCGGAACAAATTACTTGGCTGTCATGCGGTAACTGCTTTCACAAACAAATAGATGGCACTGTATTATATTTTTGTATTTATTTTGATATAAATCAGGATTGTGGTGAAAATATAATATAAAATTGGAAACACATTCGAAATCTGTTTTAAATAATTAATACAAACATTAATTAATGCTGAATTTTATATATATTACCTGTGCTCGGTGCACAATAATTACTCATTAAACGCAGAATTTTCAAGAGACGACGATAAATGATATTTTTTTAATTATAAGTACTCTAATAATACTAATTGTAATTCATAGAAATAGTATCAATATTTTCATTAATTCAATACTATATGTTAGTTTATCTTTTTTACACACTAATTTTTTATGCAAATTATATTTATATTAAGTCATAAAATTATATTTTGAAGAACGGAACGTGGTATCAACCATTTTGAAAACATATGTCATAACAAGAAGCAAAAAACATTTTCCGTGTTATTTTGATTTAATCCGTTTTATTCTCTCGAAGCGAATGGATGCGATATTATCATATGTGCTCATTTTACCCTACGACTTGGCTTTCTTTTGGACACTGACGATTCTGCCCTATATTACCGACCCGGCGATCCATTTGATTCCGATTTCCCTGCACTTTCGACTTTACTCTCGCTTTAGCATTTGGATATCGATTTGCCTTGTGTTTGGTTTACGCGTGATAATGAACGAAAAAAAATGTTGTGTTCCCGGTTGCAATAAAACACGTAAGTACCTACATATTCCTATGTGCCGTTCTAGGTTATGTTTTATGTAAAACCCTTTACCCCCATTAGCTCTTAATAATCACAATTCGATCATAAATTTAAAGCTAGATACCGCCTGGTGGTCATTATATAATATCTATAAACTAAGGGTGGCTTTATTTATCTATCTATTATGAAATTAAACATTCCCTTTATCTCTGCTTACTTCCTTTGAATAGTTAACATTTGATAATGGCAATGGCAGATTTAATATGCTTAGAGCGACTGCACTTGCCATGTGCGTGACCAAATTCATATAATTTAATTTATTTATAAATATCATAATACATTTGTATCACTGACATCTGTAGAAGTATGAAACTGTGGAGATATCAGTTATGAAATTTATGATTTGTTTTACAGGAGCAAACAATACTGTTTTGCATACATTTCCAAATCCTGCAAAAGAAATTAGTAGATTTACTACGTGGATAAATGCAATTGGAGGTGAAATAACATCTATGGACTCTAACTTTGTGTTTTCAAAGCGAAGAATTTGCCATAATCATTTTGAATCAAAATATCATACATGGAGCAAGAGACTCAGTCCTAATGCAGTTCCAACATTAAGTTTAGCAGGTGAGTCCAAAATTTAATGTATTTATCTTAATTTAATTAAGAATTTTAGTCTGTGAACAAGCACACTGCCCATCTGCAGTTAATTTGGCTTCTGGATTCCATAATGTATAGCTACTTCCCCTGTCAAGCTGCTTTAAGATTGAAAATGTACTATGCTCCATTTCTCATAACACATTGTCTTTAATTTTAGGATTTACCATTTTACCAACAAGACAGCCGATGCAAGATGTGACGAACAGAAATGAAATACAAATGTCCGCAGCTCGAGAAAGTTCACCTTCATCTTCAGTCCAGCTTGCTGCAAGCATGCAAGCAAGTCAAGGCCATATAATGGTAGAAAGTATACCCTCAGCACAAGGTATGTTAAAAGAAATATTTTTTTTATTTAGTTTATCAGATAACTTGTTTTCAAGCACTTTTAAGTTTGAATGTATAAGGTATCTATTATTACCATTCTTTTTTATTTACTCTAAATTTATTTTTTCAGTGATTTGCAAAAAGGGAAATCCTAAAAGTTATCAGTGTGAAATAATAGCATTGGGAAATAAAATTAAAAAGCTTCAAAATAGTGAGGAGTTAACAATGAGGAAATTAAAAAAAACTATGGAATTATCTACAAACCCTACCTTTCAAAAGGCTATAAAAAATTTCACCACTGCTGCCACCACCTTTACAATGCTTCAATTTAGAGAATCAGGAAAGAAAAAAATGGGACGTAGATTCAAAAAGAATGAGAAGATACTGGCTTTATCTATATATAAGCAAGGCCCAAGGGCCTATAGGTGGCTCAGAAAATGTTTTGTATTGCCTTCTCCGCTTACCCTCACAAGAATGATAAGCAGTGCATCACTGAGGCCTGGAATAAATGAGAATTTATTCAAGCAACTGGGTAAAGTTGCAAAAAAAATGAAAGCTCATGAAAAATTAAGTATTTTATTATTTGACGAAATTGCACTGACACCCCATTTTGACTATAATAGAAGAACTGATATTGTCTCTGGATTTGTCAATAATGGGCTGAGTAGGAGAAGCCACATAGCAGATCATGCATTAGTTTTTATGTTAAAAGGACTACATAAAAACTACAAACAACCCCTCGCTTATACATTTTGCAGTAACACCACACCAAAGCAAGATTTGGTAGTTCAAATAAAAAATTTAATCCGAAAATTACGCCAGATTGGTTTTACAGTAGTAGCCACAGTATGCGACCAAGGTGCTACCAACGTCAGTGCTATAAATTGGCTAATACAGAAAACGAAGGAAGAGTATTTACGAAATTACCAAGTTTTAAAAAATAGAGTATTTGAAGTAGATGGAGAGGAAGTTATTCCTTTGTATGATCCACCGCATTTAATAAAAGGTATACGAAACAACCTGATAACAAAAAAATTACATTGTGTTATAGACGGACATGAGAAATCAGCAAAATGGGAACATATTGTACATAGTGTATGACAGCCCGGTTGGCTTTGTGGTTAGTGACCCTGACTCTCAAGCCGCGGGTCGTGGGTTCGATTCCCACCCAGGACAAACATTTGTATGCATGAATATGTCTGTTTGTCCTGTGTCTGGATGTAAATATCTATATAAGTATGTATTTAAAAAGTAGTATATGTAGTATATCAGCTATCTGGTTACCATAACACAAGCTCACTTTGATGCTTAATTTGGAATCTGATTGGCCGTGTGTGAAAAATGTCCCAGGATATTTATTTATTATTTATTATTTATTGTGCAGTTATATAATCTCAATCCAGCATACCAAGGAATAAGGTTAATACCTAAACTGACTGAGAGACATGTAATCCCGCAAAAAATAAGCAAAATGAAGGTAAAACTTGCTACTCAGGTATTTAGCCAAACTGTCGGAGCTCAAATGGGATTTCTAGCAAGTGAGTAAATGTTACATTGTTATTTTACTTGAACCGGTTCTTTCTGAAAAAAAATATTGCATATAGAAAATTGTGCATGTTGTGCAGTTATATCAATTATAAAATAATAATATGTGTATAATAATTATAATAATAGTTTTTGATGAGGTATTTGATAAACTTTTTAATTATTGAAAATCATTTTCATACTAGGTACATAGATTTGATATATGGTGTACGTATTTGTGCTATTTATTTACAATATCTTATTTTGTTTTTCCAGACAATGGTATATTACCTAAAGAGTGTGGAGAAACTGCAGATATATTAGTTTTCTTTGATAAACTGTTTGATTCTTTCAATGGCAGTTACAATAAATCAACAAAGAAATCAGGAAAAATATTACTGCAAGCCGTCACTCCAAATTCAAACCACCACCAAGTTTGGTCCAAAGCCAAAATGATTTTAAATTCAATGAAATTTGTCAGAAAAGGAAAATTTGGAGTTGTTCCATCCATTTCCAATTGGCTACAAACCATTGAAAATGTAGAATACATGATTAAGCAATTGTCCAATAAGTACAGTTTGACATCAGTGTGGATGAGGCATTTCAATCAAGATCCCCTGGAGAATTTTTTTGGCTGTATCCGTAGTCACGGTTATAGAAATAATTCCCCATCTTGTGCCGGTTTTGAAGCAGCCTTTGCATCTCTGTTAATAAACAATTTAAGTAGTTTACATTCTCCTGGGGCAAACTGTGAAATGGACTCATCCAAGGTTTTTAAATCATTAAATAAATTGTTTTTTGTTAAGCCTGTGGTGTCAAATTGTACTGTAGAAGTTGATTTTGAAGACATCAATGAAAGTATATTTGTTGATCTTGAAGATAAATTAAAAGCACCTGTAATAAAATTTCAACTAGAGTATGTCACAGGCTATGTATTAAGAAAATTAAAAAACTAAATATTTAAAAATTGTAAAACATGCAGAGCATGTTTATTTAATACTACAGGAGAAAGTTCTACAGGATTTAGAGAATATTTTAAAAATAAAAAATTGTTAATGTATCCCAGCATTAATTTAATAAAATGCTTTTCACACATTCAGGACATAACAATAAATATAATCAGAAAAGATAGCAAAAAACAGTTTATTAAACAATACATCAGGACAATATGCTCAATTATGATTGACTATAGATTTATTAATTGTGAAAAACACTGTAAAGATATAATTAATGAGATTGAGATTATTAGCCTCAATTTGTTTATTTTCAATTGGTGCAAGGACACCAATAAATTGTTAAACGGTTCACGAAGTGACCATGATGTAAATGACGAAGTACAAAAAATGTCAATTGATTATTATAAAAAAAGAAGAAAGTAAATAAATAACTATTGTATAATACAAATGTTTTTTATTTTTTATTTCAATGAAAAGAAAAATAAAATAATTAATAGACCCTATACGTGAGTAACATTTGTTGTTTCACAAACCACTAGATGTCGCTCTATTCCTAATCTTTGACTGATATCTCTATCTCCAATATACAAAGTTACTCTATGGTGATGACTTTGACCACTAGGTGATGTCGTGCAATTGCCATTTACCAATAGCATATCGTTTTAACGGACTTACTATTGCACGCTTATTTATTCCCAACGCTCTATAGTGACGTGATAAATATATATATGTTATATTGAAGTGATCAGCAAAATCAAAGGGTTTATTTTAATTCTAATTCCAGTGAATCATATATTTAGTTAACTTAAAATTAAATATAAAATTATTTATATCAAAATAAAACATAGCGTCATTATGACGATGGCTTAAATTGTAAAGTGTCATGTTCATGTCAAATATGTGCCTATTGTGTTCCTTTGATAACAAATTTGAATACGGAAAAGCACATAAAACAAATCTACATTTATATATACTGTGCAACTCAAGTAACTTGTTAAAACTGGTAATATTTTTTTTCTTTCGTACCGTCAGACCATCTCCACAAAGAAAATTGACGGTCGTTTTATGACCTAGGTCACGTGGACTGATATTATTAATTAATTGCTCATAAGGAGCTCCGGGAAAACATTTCTTTATAACTTTTTCTGTTAGCGCGTTATTAATGATCGTGCCAAAACCTTTTCCTATCTCGTCACTTAAGACAATCGTTTGTTTGACTGAGTCGTGTGTTTCGTGAGCTATACTAACATTTAAGATTTTAATATCAATTTTGCATCAGAAAAATCTTTGAAACTAATTGAATTTTTGAAAGATAAACTGAATTTATCCATGAAAAACAATCCTCAAACGTCGACAACGAGATCAGGCACTACAATTGATGGAGTTTTCGCTCGGTTACTAAATTTTGTGGAAGGAATGTAAACAATATATTTCGTATTTCAGTTACCATAAGCCATTAATAACACAAATATATAATAACGACATCAATGATAGTAATAATTCTATTACAATTAATGAAATTCAATAATAATCTTTGTAGTAATAAGCTAAAATTAAATAATTGTAGAATTTGAATTTATGTCTATGATAATAAAAGCCTTTTATTAAACTAACCAATTTCTGTAAAGTTGCATATAGTAAATTATTTTTTGAAAAATAACGTCATAAAGAAGTTTCACTTCTTACGAGTGTACGCTAGTACACGCACACATTTTTCTTTATTAAACTAAAGGGCAACGTTCCAAAAGTTCTGCAAATTTGACAGATATATCGGAAACATATACCGAACGATTGTATAAATTTGCAACCTTTTACGTTGACCGGAACATGTTTATTTATATTTTTTTTTCATTCGTGGTCATTTTCTCGAGTAAGGTGATCTCGGAATAATTACAAAAGTTTTGAAACTTGGTTGCAAACTTCGAAAACATCTATTTTGATGCATTTACAAATTTGCAACCTCATACGCGATCCCTAAGTTTATGCAATTTGCAAAAATGTATTTTTTTTATTATTTCACCTTCAAGAAAATTGCAAAAGTTCTGCAAATCGTTCCGTAGGGCCTAAACTTTGTGCTATACGAAGCCGCCGCGACGTCGTATCGGTAACGCGGCCAATGGTCGCGTTGCTATGGTAACAAGGCTACCGTGGCCACGTGGCCGTGGCACACTGCGGACGTACTAACGGTCAGTAAGCTGTGATTTTTCGGTTGGAAAGCGTCTTGTGCTCTCTTTGGGATTTTCTGGTTACAAAGCGTCTTGTGTTCCGTTGCTTCATTTAGAAAATTTTCATGATGGACGCAGCGGTTAACAATTGTATCATTTGCGATACACATTAAGTGAAGAAGTTGAAGAGCTAGATAAAAGAGGAATTAACTTACTCATTCAATGCAGTGAAAAAATAAGTGATGGAAAAGCTGCTGCTCTCCTGGATTTAAAAACTGTAACTGTGCATAAAAAATGCGGAAAGTTTTACTGCTTCTGTTTTATTTCTGGCAAAGATGTAACGAGCGAAGATGTGCGTACGGTCAGAGAAAGAGGGATCGCTACCCTAATTAAATGTAGTGAAAAAAGGTGTGATGGGAAAGGCGATGATCTAGTTGGATTAAGTGCTGTAACAGTGCACGAAAAATGCACGAAATTATATACAAACGAAAAGAGCATCAACGCTTCCCGTAAACGGCCAAGAGCATCAGTAAGGCCAGTTGCACAAGAAAATCCGTTGGTAGAACAACTGTTCTGTTTTGAGGAAAAGTGTTTATTTTGCGCTAAAGAAATAACACCGAAATTTTTGACGAACGAGAGCAAAAAACCAGTCGAAAAACGAAATCGTTGTGATATTTATGCCTGAATGCCATTGGTACAGTCCTTTTTATAATATCTTTATCTAGAGGCACAATAAAGGGACGTAAAAGACTAGCTATTAAAGGCACATTTTTTGTAAATACCTTACTTAAACTAGACGCATTAGTTCCAAAATCATCTACTAAAATATGAAATGTACAATCTAATCTTATTTTATTTAAACATAACAAAATATGATGTTTGGGAATGTCTAATTTGTCTTTAATTATATCAATTAGGAAATAACATTTTTTTGGCACACCAATATATGAACGGGGCTGTTTTTCAATCTTACTTATTGTTATAAGGTCTCGGCTGCTTCTATTTTTCTGTCTTCTGCAATAAAATCACTACAGTCCGAAGATGATTTCACTTGTAATGCATGCAGTGATGGTGACCTCGTGTTAGCAGATACAGATCGCACAGACGGTGTGTATAGAGAATTATCACTGTCAGACTGTTCTTCTGGAATCAGTATATTTCTAGTAATCTTCTTTATGATAGATGAAGAAGGTCTTGATTTTTTACAGGTTGTTACTTTAAACGGCGATGTAGAACTAGATGTTATCGATGGTTTCAGAGGTGATATTGCTTGATCTATTGTTTTCACATGAGTCTGGATCGCTTTACTTCTATATTTATGTGTAATGATTACTTGAATGGATTTATCTGCTGTCGGCTTATATATCACTTTTGGTGTATTTTCTTCAATGGTTTGAAAACCTGCAAAAATTACAAGATATAAGATAAGAATCAAAAGAAGCTGTGCATGATATTAAACATCTATTTAGAATTTGAGTATGAATCTGAGTTTGAAGAATATTTATATTTTTTTGGTTTTCGGTTTAGGCACCAGAGTTGCGTCTGGGAGGCCCGGGTTCGATCCTCGCCGGCCTAATATGTGTTATGTGATATAATATTATAAGTTTATATCATACCTGCTGAACTTGTTTGAGGTTGTTTCTTTCTTTCTTTCTTCTTTTCTAACTTTCTAGTAGTTCATTGGAAGTACTAGGTGTACAACTTTCTTGAAGACACTCTGCTATTGTGGACATTCTCTGTTTTTTTATCATGTATGGCCGCTATGCACTGGTGCAGGTTCGTTTTCTTCTGTCTTCTTGACAACCAAATTTACTTGCTAAACAACCTGGTTTCATTCGAACATAAGATACCTTTCCCATTATATGGTACTCGGTATAATTCAGCATATCGTTTGGCAACTGGAAAAATATGAAGACTGTGTTTTAACACAATACAAATATGAGACATTCTAACCTCAAACCAAATGTTGCATTGTTATTTTAAAACAAAAAGAGCTTTGGTTTTTCTTAAGATTTACGATTTGAATATGTAGTCACTACTTTTTTAAATAATACTTACATCGAAGTGATCTTCACAAAAATACATTCTCGATGTTTTTATTTTATTTTCGGAACACGTATGAATAAATTAGTCGGAGTTTTTATACTTTTATTTATATACTGGGGCACTACTTATACAGTTTTTAAAATACGAAGTTTCCATTTTTTAACATAATTATTTTAAATACAAAACAAACTGTCGCCGGAAGCGAACACAATCGCTTGCAACTATGTGACGTCATTCACGACGCCATGACACTTTCTTGTGTTTTTACGTCAGTTTAAAAATATTTTTTTCAAACTTAAAATATGTGTTTTAAATATAATTTTTATCATGAAATAAAATTTTTTTGGGGCAATACAGGTACTAAACTATCGAAATAAGCCATTTTTGAATTTTTTATTGAAAGTTTGTATGTATCAAGTAATGTTTATAGTCCATACGTATGTTTCCAGCAGACGCAAGCGTACAGCGAGAGCTGCAAGGGCGCAAGTGGAAATGCTTCTGAGCAAATTAGAAGCACAACCTTTTTTATTTACGAGAAAGTTCACCGGCTTTCAAGGTCGTGAGAATCACTCTAGAGCATGGAGCGAAGTCGCCGACGAGCTCAATCTGTTGAAGTGTGTGAAACATCCCTAATATTATTAGAGATTATTGTCTATGGTAACATTTGTCCATTCCTTCTCTTGCATTAAATGGCTATTACGAAGCACAAGTCTTTTTATGGTTCTCCCTCCGAATATACCTATACTAAACATAAGTCGTGTCGGCGTTGGCGTCAGTCAAGTAAAACAAAATGGAGTTTCAATAATTGGAAATTCAGAGTTAAATTAGCGCTCGAGGAAAGACAGTTGGGAAGTGTAATGGAGCTGCAAAAGGACAAAAAAAGGTCGGAAGACTGAGAAAATAGATACGAAGGCCAAGTACGTAATTGTCCAATGTCTATCGGATAAATACCTTGAAATAGTCAAAAAGTCAAAAACTGCAATGGAAACGCTTACTCATTTACGTTTGAACGTAAAAGCATTTTTAACAAACTACATTTAAAAAGAAAACTCATATCGCTCAAGTGTGAAAGTGGCGAGAAGTTACAGGACTATTTCTTGAAATTTGATAGCCTTCTAAGTGAATTGGAAGCTGCAGGGAGTGAAGTAGAAAATATGAATAAAGTTATCTGCTGTCATCCATTGAGACAATGACCACAGAAAAATCTATTGATATCGATTTTGTGAAAGCAAGGCTACTCGATGCAGAAATAAAAGGAAAAAGCTGTGAAGACCTGTGATATTTGTCACCGGATTCAACAAATAAGAAGTATCTTAATTGCAAAAATTAATGATACAGTATAAAATGAAGCTGCAATCTAAGCAGCATATTTACACAAGTATTTCAATGAATGTTTTCTTATTTAATTTACCTAAATATTAAGTTAGGCTAGTGCGGTTAAACAATGTTTCGACGCTGGAAGATGCACTAAAAGCGGTCTTGGAAAAGCAATACTTCCAAGAAGTATACGATCAAAAGCAATCGGGGCAGTACTTTCACAGGGCACTATAGGTTCAGATTGTTAAAATAATTGCCCGTTTATGATTTTATACTTTATTCTTCATATTTAATGTTAACACATTAAATATGAAGGTATGAGGTCGCTTAAATATATTATACCAAATCTCATAAATGAACTACCTAAATTAATAAAAGATAAGTTAAATGAATCTAATATAAAAATAAATTTAAAACAATATTTTTTAGAAAATCAAAGCCCGCTATAGTCTTTTGTGAATCATAAGCCATGCAACATTCCCCTTTCAAAATTCCAGACCAAACACACCAAATCACACTTTCATTAGCCCACATTACAATAATTAATAATTTACACCAAATAATATCACCCCTCATTATTAATTATATTATTATTATACGTTATAAAAATTCATCACTATAATATTGTACACTATCGAAACAACCTATATACGCGATGGCCGGTGTGGATGCAAAACCGGTTTCTTGGCGACGCGATGTGAGTCGAACAACGAATAGTGTTATTGTCCTTGGATATAATAAATTGTGTTTCATTTATTTGTATACCTGTATAATTATAATTATGATAGATAAGTTATTACTTTTATCAATGTCGACGAAACTGGATGCCCGGTAAAACTCTAATGAGTTTATGTGGCACCTGTATGTGTTTAACAATTTATGTACCCTTTGTTTTTAATAAAAAAAAAAAAAAAAAAAAAAAAACAAAAGTATGTTTTAGCCATCTTGAATGGTAAAAAAAAAACAAAAGAGTAACAATCAGTGCTGCCAATATAAATGTATATGATATAACTCAACACGCCTCCTTACATTTATATTGTAAAACACTGTTATATAATATGTTAAATTAATATCCTTATTTTATTTCAAATTTAACATTTCTCTAAATTTTATGAATTTAACATTTCCCAAAGCTTTTGTAAATATATCTGCAATATAATTTTCTGACTCTATTTTTACAACTTCAATATTTCCTAGCTTAACATTTTCATGTATAAAATGATAGTGAACTTCAATATGCTTAGAATTTTAGTAAAGTTTTCATATTTAGAAATAGCTACGGCTCCTGAATTATCTTCATAAATTTTAACTGGTTTACAAACTTTATTAAATCCATTAGACACATAAGAAAATTTTACTCTGTTACTGCTTCTGATAAAGCTACATATTCAGCAAATGTTGAGGACTTTGTTACACTACTTTGTTTCTTTGATTTCCAGTAAATAATATTTCCAAACAATCTAATGACAAATCCTGTAGTAGATTTCCTATTTAAAATATCTCCTGCCCAATCAGCATCCACAAAACAATCTAAAATATCAGTGTTAACATTATTACAATATGTTAATTTAAGATCTTTTGTCAAATACAAATACTTTAAAACTCTCAATGCATAATTAAAATGTGTCTTATTATAACAGTTTTGAAATCTACTTAAGTAATTTACACTGTAAGATATATCAGGTCTAGTACCTGAACTAATATACAAAAGAGCACCAATCAAATTTCTATATTTTACATCCTCATTAATATCAGATTGTTCCAATTTTAAATTTATTTCCATAGGAGTCTTATACATTTTGCATTCTCAATATTATACCTTTTAGGTAAAGACTCCATATAACATTTCTGACTCTCAAAGTTAAGACATTGTTTTGATTATACATATATTCAATCTCAATACCAATATAGGTTTTTACTTTACCAATATCTTTCATTTTAAACCTTTCAGACAATTTAGTTTTTATATCAGCAATAACTTCTACATTTTCACAACAAATTAATAAATCATCCACAAATTAAAGAATATAAACAATTAAGCTGTTCTCTTTTCTAACATATAAACAATAGTCATATTTACTCCTGCGAAAACCAAAATTAATCAAAGAATCATTAAAACATTCATACCATGCCCTGGGGCTTTCTTTTAGACCATACAATGCTTTATTTAATTTATAAACTTTATCAGTTCCATTTTCATAACCGATTGGTTGCTTTACATAAACTTCAGATAATACTCTACCATTTAGAAATGCTGTTTCAACATCCATTTGATGAATAGCTAAATTATTTTGACAACAATAAGATAATAGTAACTTAAGTGTAGGCATTTTAGCAACAGGTGAGTAAGTATCATCAATACAATTAGTTTGCTGAAAACCTCTTACTACTAACCTAGCTTTGTATTCATTTTCACTCTTCCTTTTATACACCCATTTCACATCAATTACCTTTTTTTCCTTGGAGGGTCTGTCAACTAGAGTCAGGAACGACACAAAAATGTAAAGTGAAAAAGAAGTGTCAATAATGACACTTCAGAATAATTTTTCAATTTGACACTTTCGAGGTTATGTCGACATACTATTTGCAACGCCGTCTTTAGGTACATCTCATCAAATTTCTGTATTATTTCGTATGCTGTATTTAATTCACTTATATATTCCAACTGCTTGTTCGTTATAGCACTGTAAATATAATTTGTTGCTTATATATCTCTATCGTCGCACTCATCTTTGTCGGTTGCAATTTTCGCTCTCATCACAACATCCTTGCACTTTTTGTACTGTAGAAACTTAATTATCCGTATTTTTCAATTGCTGTAATCTGTGCCATCGAAAAATGGAATATTTATATCGCTATTTTTGACGCCTTTTTTTCTTCAGGAATTCTTACAAAAACTCTACTTCCATATAATTTTTGATTTTGCACAGATGGCTTCCTTTTGAAAAATATTTCATAAAGGGGTTTCCCTCTCAATAGTATTAGTTAAGGTTCTGTTTGTCAGATATGCAGCTGTTTTAGTTGCCTCAGGCCAAAATCTTCATTCTACCTTTGCTTCTGATAAAAGACATCTACCCATATCCATCAACGTACTATTATATCTCTCTGCTGTTCCATTTAATTGATGAACATATATGCTGGACAGGGTTTTATGACTATTCCTTTCTCTTTTGCAAACTGAAAAACTCTTGCATTCATATATTCCTTCCCATTGTCACATCGCAATTCCTTTATCATTTTTCCTGCCAAGTTCTGTACTTCATTAACATATTGCACGAAGTAATCATATACCTCATACTTTTATCTGATACAATGAACTTCGACTAATTTGCTGTAGTCGTCAATAAAACTCAAAAAATATATTTTCTCCATTATATCCAAGTAAACTTAGATAATGAGGAAACTGTTGAAAACCTGGACGTGAATAATGAAAGCGAAGTAATTATTTGCCTATTAGACTCTGATTCTGATAGATTAAGTACAGATAGGAAAGAGGCTCCTGTCATAGATATATCTGAATCAGACGACGGAGTCACTGCTCACTCAATATCAGATAGGGAACATGAGGGAATACCAATTTTAAATGAAGCTGTCGATACCAAACCTCGACAAATACTTGTTTATATTTGGTATAAAAATGATATTCTTGTAAAAAATATATCTAATAATAGACAAAAAATAATCGAGGTGCCAACCGCTAATAATGAAGATTTAGTTAAACAATTTTTGAAGGAATATACAGACTTAAAGCAGAAATATTTCATTTACTTCGAATCAGAAGAATTTAGAAAAGTATTTAGCAAGGTAGTCAGCGTTACATAAAAAAGGCTCTCAAAATTTAATAGAATGAAGGGAGATAAGCCTAAATCGGGTATGCTTGTTTGTGTGCGTGTTACGTCTATTAGTGAGAATGTACGAGTGCAGCGAGGTGGCGTGGTGGCGTGACAGTCGGCCAATCACTGGCAGTCGGCTCTCCGCTGTGACGCAAGCGCTTGCAAGGTAAGATTGAAAACAATATTTTTGATGGTTTTACTAAAAAAAAATGACTTTTGGTAACAGTGAATACCCAAATATTGTATGGATTATGTTTACTTAAGTTTTGTGTTGTGATTTTGTAAGGAATTATGCATCTAAATTAAAATAACTTGTGGCATTCCTGCATTTGGTTTTGAGGTTATGGCGGTTAAAAATAAAAACATGCGTTTGGGCATAACGGGTAGGGGTAAAACGGGTATGTACCCGATTTGCCCTAGTATGGTCATGTAAGTAGTTTGGGTGGTTGAAATGAGGTTTTAATTAAGATTTTTGGTTTGTTTTATTCTAGATGGTTAACAAATATAAAAGAAAAACCTCTAATGCATCATGGGACGAGGCAGTTATGAAACTTGCTATGGAAGAAGCTAGCAAAACCTCAGTGAAAGGTGCGGCTAAGAAGTACGGTATAAACTTATCCACGTTGCAGCGGCACATCAAAAAAGGATGCCCGAAGAAGAAACTTGGCAGGTACACAACTGTATTCACGGATCCTCAGGAAGGTTTGTTTTTTGGACTGACCAAGAAAGAATTCTTAGAACTCGTGTACCAATATGCCGAAAACAACAATATTCCACACCCATTCAAAAATGGAATGGCAGGTGAAGATTACATTGGGTTTAAAGTACGACATCCTGATTTAAGTCTACGCCGTCCAGAACCGACGTCATTAGCACGCGCTAGGGGTTTTAACAAACCACAAGTACAGAGGTTTTTCGATTTGCTAGAGGGAGAGATCGATAAACATAAAATTGACGCGACGCGCATTTACAATGTTGACGAAACTGGAATTCAGACTAATAGCAACAAGCCGCCTAGAGTTCTTAGTAGATCAGGAAAAAAACAGGTTGGTGTGATATCTAGTGTCGAGCGTGGTAAACTCACAACAGTGGTTTGCTGTTGCAATGCAGCAGGTGCGTTTATACCCCCATTTTTAATCTTTGGGAGAAAGCGAATGGTGCCAAGACTTCTAGATGGCGCTCCACCTGGATCAGTCGCAAGCTGCACAGACAACGGCTGGATAAATGGCCCAACATTCTTAGACTGGCTTCGACATTTTGTGGCTATGACTAGGCCAACTAGTGAGCAAAAAATAATTTTAGTAATGGACAATCACGTGTCACATAAATATTTAGAAGTCCTGGATTATGCTTCAAAGAACAATGTGATTTTTGTGTCTTTTCCACCACACACAACGCACCGATTACAACCTTTGGATACGTGTGTTTACGGACCACTTAAAAATTATTTCGAACAAGCTGTTTCGGTATTTCAGCGTACCCACGTCGGGCGCATTATTTCACAGTATGACGTGGCCAGATTATTTGGTGAAGCCTACATGAAAGCGGCCAGTGCCCATAACGCAATAAAAGGGTTTTCATCTACTGGCATTTGGCCAACCAATCGGAACGTATTTGACGAAAGTGATTATATGCCATCTACTTTGACAGACAGGCCGGAGCCAGTTACTGGAAATGAGTAGTCGGCAAATATTCAACCCGCTGTGTTGAATATCGAGATACCTACTAACGATACAAATGTGTTAATTGTTAAACCAATGTAGTGCAGAAGTAGATATTCATTTTGACACATTAAACTGCTTCTATAACCGTCTGTTGGTGCTCATCTAATTTCTTTCTGAATTTATTCATTGATCATTTTTTATGTAATTACGCTATGAAATTTAATTAATATGGTATTTATACTTAATAATGTTATTCGAATTGTTATTTAATTGTGATTGTAATTTAAATTTTATTAGTGTTTTCTTTTGTGTACTTGATTTGAATATTTTCTGTCATGTGGTGTTTGCTTATAATTAGTTGTGCTTTTAGAATGTTTTTAGATTTTTTATTATTATTATGTGATGTATCATTGTAACAACTGTCAGCAGACCTTGAATAAATAAAAAAAAAAAAAAAAATAACACCGATATTACAGAAACACCGACTATTTTAAGCGAAACAGCAGAAGTGATAGCAGGACAAACTGAAGAAACAGCATCTGAGATGCAGTCCAACAATTCTCCGCCACTAGTAGCTGACACAGACTTGGGAGTTACAGGTTACTGAAGTCAACAGGCCCACAACTCCGGAAATGCAGCCGTCACCACCAATAAAACAGCATAAAACTCCAATAGACATCAGACCACTCCCTCAAATCACACCGAATATAACTACACGAAAACGTAAGGCACAAAAGTCTGAAATACTAACAAGCACACCAGTAAAAGAGGAACTAAGGGAAAAAGAAAACAAAAAGAAGAAACCTACTAACACTAAACTTAAGGCAGTGAAGAAAAATTTAAAGGAACCCAGCACTAATAAGAAGGAAGTAATAGCTTGTTGTAGTAATACCAACAAGAGACAGGTAAGATCCAAACGTGGTCCAAAAAACAGTCAGAATGACAAAACTGAATACGCTTGCTTAGTCTGTGCTGATCTATATACTGAACCACCTCTAGAAGATTGGATCAGGTGTGACGATTGTGACATGTGGGCTCACGAAGCGTGCACTTCTTATTCTGGCAGAGGCAATTATTACTGTGATGCCTGCCAAGAGTAATTTAGTTTTTATTTAATTCTTATTTACTAGTTTTTATTTAGTTGTTTTGTTCCACCGATGATTTATAATTTAAACAAGATTAAAGATTGAATACGGGTCTAATTAAACATTTAGGAAGTTTTAATGAGCAAATATAAGTGATCTCATGTTAAAGTATTTTGTAAAACTATAAAAATAACTCTATAGGTGCCAAAGTTTTTGTTGACCTTATTAAATCATGGAGAATCTTAACAAAGATCTTTTGTATATTGTTTACTGTAGGTTTGCTAATTATGCTGTGGCTTGGCACCAACTTCAAACCAAGCAGCAAGCGGAAAGAATAAGTAGTCAGTAGGTAAGTAGAGGAAAGTGTTATAAATTGCGTTAGTTATTTTTTGCTTTTTAGTATTTTTGGAAGTCGGTTTTTTTTAACGTAGTTTTTTTTTATTTTTTGCTTTTTAGTGATTTAAGTATGGGTAGACTTATTATTTATTTAACAATCACAGAACACTATTTAACCTAAACGTTAATGAGATTAATCTTCAAGGTCAACCTAATAGCCTCAAGTAATACTATTGTATATCCATATGTATGTATAATTTTGAAAGAATTTTCTCTGAACTCCTATCCTATGAGGAGTTGTACCTTCCATCATCAGCTCATCCATAGAAAATCATCATCAAACGCAAATAATTAAACAAACTGTTGGATATTGACTGAAACGTAACAGTTATATGCTTATAATTTGAGTGTTCTTCTCGATTTCCTTGAGATCCCATCATCATATGCTTACTAGATGACCAGGGTACCAACTTGAATATGTACCCTAACGAACAAAAAAAGAATTACGCAAATCGGATTAGAAATGTTAAAGTTATCGACATACTAATATACAAAGTATCGTCAAAATGACATCGTCCAAATAACAATAATGCTTATAAAATGAAAACCACTAAACCAAACAGAAAGAAATTTTTATGGGACCATTTGGCAGCTATTTCGCGTCGAACAAAAAAAGAATCACGCGAATCGGTCCATTAACCGCGACGTAATCGATGTACATACATAGAAAAAAAAAAAAAAACCGGCCGAATTGAGAACCTCCTCCTTCTTTTTGGGAAGTCGGTTAATAAAAATAACTCTAGTTTATTTTTAAACTCTTCTTAGTAGCTGTTTGTTGCCAAAGATGATTTATAGTTTAAACAAGATAAGATTGAATATGAGTCTGATTAATAATTTAAGACGCTTAAATGAAAATATAAGTGATTTTATGTTAATAAATATTGTAAAACTATAAAAATAAGTTGATTGTTCTCATTATATAGCCTTTACCCGTTATGCCCTGATGAGGTACCTGATTTAGGCCCCCTATAAGGGCAAAACGGGTATTTGGAAGGGTCTCCTAATTTCTGTTTTTCTAAGATTGTTGAAGAGAATGGTTATGTTTGTTATTTTTTTTATATACTATATTACATAAACATTTCCTTTAGTAAAACTATTTGGTACATTTTACGTTTCTAAGTATTTTTTATTTCACATGTCCCTTAGCGTACCCGTTTTAGGCTTACCTCCCCTACAGCGAGAGTAGTCAATGTAACAAACGAAGAAGAGCAAAGGGAAGTTGTTATAAAGTATCATAATGGAAAAACCGTTCATCGGGGCACTCGGGAAACACTCACAAAACTTAAAAGATATTTTTGGTGGCCCTAATATGAATGACACTATTTCCGCAATAATTAATGCATGCGAACAATGTAGAAAAATGAAATACGATAGAAAACCAATAAAACCTCCAATACAACTTACTCAAACACAGAGTTTACCATTCGAAGAAGTTTTCATGGACCGTTTGTACATAGAAAACAACTATTATTTAACTATAGTAGATGTGTTTAGCAAATAAATTAATTGAAATACATCAATTAAAATATTTTAATTATTTAATTAGACTTTTTTAATTAATTTATTGAAAAGAAAGTAAGATGCAGGATGCAGACTTAACTCATAAATGAAATATTTGAAGTTAATGATGTAATAAAAGTCATAAACAGAGGCTTTCTAGGACATGGGGACAGGGGCCCGTCTGATAATATGCCACGCAGGTTCTGCAAAATACGGCTTTGTGGAGAACGCGTTACTGGCATTTCAATCAAAAACCACAAATGACTACCACGAGAAAATGAATGCTCAATTAAAGAGTGGTTCCAGAACGTGCTTTTGCCCAGCCTACCAGAGCCTTCCGTAATATTCATGGATAATGCCTCCTATCACTCGGTTCAAATACAGAAACCACCTACCCAACCCAAGCTAATAAAAAAGAAGAAATGGTGGCTTGGTTACAAGCAAAAGGCATTGACGCAAATATGCAGATGCTAAAAGCAGAGCTAATTAAATTAGTTAAAGAAAATAAAGCGGCAAATGTGCGATACGAAATCGATGAACTGGCTCTGGAGTACGGTCATCGCGTTCTAAGAATTCCACCGTATCATTGCCAATATAGCGCGATCGAGCTAATCTGGGCTCAAATAAAAGGTTACGCCGCCCGCCACAATACTTCCCCGCCATTCAGCACGAAAAAGATGATGACCCTATTAAAAGAAGCCTGCGGGGAAGTCACAAGAGATGACTGGGCAAAGGTTGTTAAGAAGACTAAAAACCTGATTTTGGAACATTTTGAACGAGATATCAGGATTGATTCTGTTATTGATAATAATATAATTATACATGTAGGCGAAGATGATGATGAAGACACCGCCTCCTCAAGCGAATCGGAGTCTGATTAATATTCTGTACGCACATTCAATTCAATGTAATTTATTGCATAGAAATACAGATTGTAACTTTGTAACAAAGAATAAATAAAACAATTTTATTATATTAATATTACCTTTTTTTGGTTTCCACTTAAATACCTAAAATATGAATTTTAAATGATTCCGCCAATTTAAAACGAAAATAATCTTAAAAATAATGCGGCGGTTCATTTTGAAGGAACGGTAACGAACTCAGTGTTATGTTGTGCCCATCACTAGTCGTGACTAACTGATAGGTGTCAGGAACGCATTCTCTGAACGGCCGAACTTTAGTCGTAGTCTGACTTACGTACGAGTATATTCGATTTTGTTCTGAGTGCTTGTGTATTTTCGCTTTTAAGTTCGACTACTAAAAGCAAATACCGTTGGTCTACAAAGGTTTTTATAGTAAATAACTGCTCAAGATTTAATTAGGTAAAGGTACATCTAAACGGGCCATATTTTACGACAATTTGTGGCTGCAATTATTGGCAAACATTGCCCAGCCATCAAAAAAACATTTTAGTGCATTTTATGGCTGAGCAATCAATTTCAGGCAACATGTTGCATTTTGTCACCATACATTTTGTAGAAAATGGTCAAATGTGTATGTATTATCTTGCAACTCGTGCATTAAGTGAGCGACATACAGCTGAATACATATCGGAAAACCTGCTGGATATTTTGAAAAATGGGATATTCCACGTACCAAAATTCGTGCAGCTGTATCAGATAATGCCAGTTCAATGTTGGCTGCCATACGAATGTCTTTAGGCGAAAAAAAAACATTTACCGTGTTTTGCCCATACTATTAACTTTGTAGTTGAAGAGGCACTAAAGTTGCCCAGTGTTAAATCAGTACGAGAAATTGTTAATTGGATAAAAAATTGTGTTGTGCAGTCGGATAAGCTACGATAAATCCAAATGCGTAATAATGTTTCGGAAGGATCAGTTTTAAAACTTATTGCAGATGTAAGAACTAGGTGGAACTCAACTTTTTTTATGTTAGAGCGATTCCTAAAGTTAAGAATAGTAATATCAGAAATTGTAATTGAGAGTGTAGTGGCTCCAAATTTGCCAAGTGCAGTGGAAATGGAAACCTTGAATGAGCTTACAGCTGTATTAAAACCTTTTGAATATGTAACAAGAGAATCATCGGGCCAAAAGTATGTAACAATCTCCAAAATTATACCAATGCTTAATTGCTTAAATACAGAACTGAATAGTATCACTCCAAACTCCGCTATCGTTAAAGAATGTAAGGATGTTTTATTGAGAGAGCTGAAAAGGAGGTATGGGATGATTGAATTAAACGATCATGCAGCCATTTCAACAATTTTAGACCCGAGGTTTAAAAATCTGCATTTCCAAGACCTGTCTGCATGCGGAAGAGCTATTCAAAAACTTAGAACCATGGTTGTCGGACAACTAAGTAGCCCAAGTGAGTCAGAAGATGATGTCTCATCTACTGCACCACCTGAATACGATTTTTGGAAATATCATAAGGAGTTAGCACATGGGCACGAGAAGAAAAAGAAGAGATGAAGTTTCTCTTTACTTATCAAATCCAGTAGTTTCTCTTAAAAGCATTTGCAGAATGGGATGACATTAAGTTGGTATTTCCTTGTCTGTACAAGTATGCACAGCAATATTTAATTGTTGTTGCAACATCAGTTCCTAGTGAGTGCCTTTTTTCCAAAGCCGGTGCAACAATGACTCGAACAAGAAACAGATTGTCTTCAAAATACATTGAACAGTTACTGTTTTTGGGCAATCTTAATGCTGAAGAGTTTTTTGTTAAAATTTATAATAAGCCTAATAAACATTTATAATAAATAAATAAATAGTATTTTCTTCTCAATTTTGTTTAAATTATTGTCCTTCAACGTTCATTGTTAGCATCCTCAAAATAATAAAACAAAATAAAAGTACTAAAAAGTATCGATATCAGTAAGTATCGATACTTTAGGAGTAAATTATTTAAGTAGTATCGAAAAAAGATTTGAGTATTATCGAAATGAGTAGGTATCGATACTTTGGTGGTATCGGAACATCCCTAAACAAACCAAGAGGGATGACAATGTGCTCTCAGATGTGATGGGAATACTGAAAACAACAGCCAATAAATTGGACAATTCGATAGGTATTCCTGATACAACGAAATGTTTCGCTTCCTATATAGGGGCTAAAATGACTAGTTATTCTCCACAAACTAGGACTTCGGTGGAACATGCAATTTTTGGAATAATTATGAAAGCTGACAGGGGATATTACAGGGGATAGGGGTGTTTTGAAATGGAAAGACCGGCGGGACGTTCTAATGATTTCATCACAACATGGATCTTTCAAAGGCCGGCAACGCACTTGTGGCTCCTCTGGTGTTGCGGGTTTCCATGGGCGGCGGTAATCGCTTACCATGAAGCGATACGTCTGTTCGTTTGTCATCCAACACATAAAAAAAACGGCCAAGTGCGAGTCGGACTCGCGCACCGAGGGTTCCGTACAAACCTGCAAGGTTTACAAAGTTCGTTCATTACGACAATTAATAACGTTAAGTAATAAGTTTATATTTATTAAAAAATATATATTTTGTAATGTAACTAAAAATTTAAGGTTTTCGGAATTTTTCCTTTATGTGTGCTATAAAACATTGCTTCATGCCAAATTTCAAGATTTTAGGTCGACTGGAAGTACCCTTTAGGTTTTGATTCCCTTGCGAGTACTTGCGAGTTTCAAAATATGCAGCTTAAATTGCTGTTTCTTTTGATTGCGTTGACATAGAAGTTTGATTTTGTTACAGCTTAAAGGTATTGACCTGAGTATTTGGTATGAATTTCAATTTAATACCTCTACGCGTTTATGAGGAAATGGGTAGTAAGTTTAAAATTATTAAAAAAAAATATATTATGTGATGTAACTAAAAATTTATGGTTTTCGTAATTTTTCCTTTATCTATGCTATAAGACGTTGCTTCGTACCAAATTTCAAGATTCTGAGTTCACGGGAAGCACCCTGTAGGTTTTGATTCCCTTGCAAGTGTCGAAAATTTGCGGCATAAACGGCTGTATCTTTTGATTGCGTTGGCTTAGAAGTTTGATTTTTTCACAGCTTCAAGGGACAGTAGACCTGAGTAATTGATATAAATTTCAGCTTCATACCTCCACGCATTCCTGAGAAAAAGGGTCTTGACAGACGGACGGACGGACGGACAGACGGACAACAAAGTGATCCTATAAGGGTTCCGTTTTTTCCTTTTGAGGTACGGAACCCTAAAAAAAAACTGACATGACTAGCGTTACGAATCGACGCGGTGAAACGGTTTCCAAACCTGAAGTTATAGTAAAATACAATAGATACATGGGTGGTATAGATCAAATGCTGGCACACTACTCATGTGAGCACAAGACCATACGGTGGTACAAGAAGTTAGGGGTGCACGTGTTTCAGCAAATGTTGTATAATTCGTACGTACGCTAGTTATGTCGTCGTAACTATGTCCTTACACAAGGACCACCTTTGTTACTTAGAATAATTAGGTAATAAGATTACTTTACACATATCTTCCTGGTACTTGATAACAGGAAGACATTATCATTAAGTTTATAGCCTTTGTTATTTAGAGATAAGCTTTGGTAGAATCTTTATGATGAAATAAATGTTAGTCTTGCTCCGCTCTTCAAGCAGACCACACCTACAACTTGTTTTTTAAAAACCCTTTTGCCTTCGCCCACTACCTAACTGGCGCAGTCGGTACGTCGTGATCTAAGTGGTAGAAAGCTTTAAGCCTACATCTTAAAGCAAGTATCCGCGACGCGAAAAAGAACCTACAGTGAGTGATTAACGTGGCAAAAGCAGCAGCAGCACCAGCAGTTTGAAGAACAGGCAGACTCAAAGCCTCCAATTCGGCAATGCTCGTGGGGTAAGCATATACTCTGTTTATTCCCGAGACTCCTTAATTATTTCCCTATCGCACTCCTAAGCATCTTGGGGTGTACATAGTGTGGAAGTTTAGTGTTACATGAGTAACACACTTTATCGCTGATTTTTGTGAATACATATCTTAATCCAAGAGATTATCATGGCTCAAGGAAAGAGTATGGTTGACGATAAATCCCTTATATTTGATGAAAAGAAAATAGAGACTGAGTACTCTGCTTTCGCAAAACTCTTACCCACATACGATGGTAATAGGAGAACCTTAGCTTTTTATATCGAAAATGTAGAAAATGCATTAGAACTAATACACAACACCGATGACTTGAGCATCACTTGTTTAATTAGAAATAAGTTAAAGGGTAAAGCTGCTGAAGCACTTTCGGAAAACCCAGGTGTAAAATCCTGGCCAGAAATTAAACAGGTACTTGTTAGAAAATTCGGTGAATTCAGAACAACAACCCAACTTGTGCATGCGTTAACGCATGTAACAAGAGATAACACATCGTTGGACGCCTTTGGCGACAGAATTAGAGTTCTAATGACCGCGCTCATTACAGCCGAACCTGAAAAACAAATTCATTACGAACAAATTGCATTAGAAACTTTCTTAAAACGTTTAAATCCGATAACATCCTTATCTATTAAAATAAAACACGTAGAGAACCTAGAACAGGCAATCATACTAGCGAAACAAGAGGAAGTAGACCTCCGAACTAGACGATAACAACAAGGTAAAACCAACCCCTCTAAATTCTCTAACAATAAATCAGGCAAGTTTATTAGAAAGGATAGAGATAGCTTCAACAAAAATAAAACAGTACAGAATAACTCTGAACAAAATAAAAAGAAAATTCACTTCCAAAGCGAATTAGAAGAGGAAAACGAAGACGAGGAGGAAGAAGAGCAGGATAATGACGATAGCGAAACCGACAATAGCGACGGAAATTTTCAACTAGATTTACTAAAACAACTAACAATATAGTATTCATGAATAATATAAAAACTTATAGTAAACTCCCTTACATTTACATAAGTGAATTAGGTGGCAGATTTTTACTAGATACAGGCGCTTCTCAGTCATTGATCAACCCAAAAGTATTAAACAAAAATTCAGATATAAACTATGAAATCAAAAAAGAGTTTCACTTAATTAAAACAGCCCACGCAGTATCAAAACATAACGAAGTAGTATATATTACACTACCAGAAAGGCTATTCAAAGAGAAAATAACACATTAGTTTCTTATCTTTAATTTCGACTCAGATTTTGTAGGATTATTGGGACTAGATTTACTCGTCCCATTAAATTGCAAAATAGACATAAAAAAACATGAAATTGCACACAGACAAAACTGAAATACCTATTAGGAACGACATAAAATCATATAGCAAAATAGAACCTAAGTGTGAACAAGTCATTAACTTACTGTGTAACTATAAAGAAGGCGAATACTATTCAAAAGGTAAAACCACAAAAAGTGGCCTAATTTTTCCACCAGCTTTAATAACAGTCAAGAACGGAAATGCCTTAACAACGGTAATAAACGCATCAGAAAACGACATTGTCCTTAAAAACAGTCACCATTTAAATTTACAACGCCTTAACGTAGAAAAGAAATCCCTAAACAAAAAAAATAAACAAAACGAAGGAAACATAGATAAATTCCTAAAACAAAATCTAGAAAGACTTAGGACAGCACACATGAATCAGGAAGAATACCGCGAAATTAAAAAACTTTGCTATAATTATAGAGACATATTCCACTGCGAGGAAATCCCACTAACCTTTACTCACGAAATAAAACACCAACAGAGATTATCCGATAACAAACCAATCTATGTTCGTAATTATAGACAGGCACCAAAACAAAAAGAAGAGATAAAAAAACAAATAAATAAACTTCTCGAACAGAATATAATACAGGAAAGTAACTCCCCATGGTCCTGCCCCGTACACATAGTACCCAAAAAACTAGACGCAACAGGCGAACAAAAATACAGACTTGTAATAGACTACAGAAAATTAAACGACAAAACAATTGAATATCCATTACCAAACATAGACGATATATTAGACAAATTAGGACGAGCCCAATACTTCACTACCATAGACTTAGTGTCAGGTTACCATCAAGTGGAAATGCACCCTGAAGACATCGAAAAAACTGCATTACAGTAGGAATAGATATTGATACTCGAGCATATTTCACATCTGCTACTATAATTATTGCATTCACAATCGATCGAGGACATTACGAATTCCTCAGAATGCCGTTTGGCCTAAAAAACGCCCCTAGCACGTTCCAAAGACTGATGGACTCAGTCCTAAGAGGCATAGATAATGTACTGACATACCTTGATGACGTAATAATATATTCCACATCTTTACAAGAACGTCTAGATAAATGCAAACAAGTATTCGAAAGATTCAGAACTCACAACTTAAAAATTCAGCTAAATAAGTCAGAATTTCTACAGAAACAGGTAAAATTTTTGGGACACACCTTAACGGATAAGGGCCTTCAGCCAAACGAAGAAAAAATAGCGTAAAAAAATTCCCGGTACTAAAAACACAGAAAGAAATCAAGTCGTTCCTAGGACTAGTAGGTTACTACAGAAAGTTTATACAAGATTTCGCGAAACTAACAAAACCCCTAACCAAGTGCCTGAAAAAGGGTAGTAAAATCAATTTAACCCTCGAATACATTCAAGCATTCGAAAAATGTAAAGATGTACTAATTAACGCACCTATATTACAGTATCCAGACTTTGAAAAACCTTTTATACTCACTACAGATGCTTCAGACGTAGCAATAGGCGCAGTACTATCGCAGGGAACAATAGGAACAGATAAACCAGTAGCTTACGCCTCTCGTACACTGTCGGACACAGAACAAAGATAGTCTACAATAGAAAAAGCACTCCTAAGTATAGTCTGGGCAATAAAATACTTCCGCCCTTACCTATATGGGAAAAAGTTCACCATATACACAGACCATCGTCCCCTCACATGGGTTATGTCCATAAAAGACCCTAACTCAAAACTTACACGCTGGCGTCTAAGATTAGCAGAATATAACTATGACGTTCAATACAAAAAAGGCAAAGCTAACACAAACGCAGACGCTTTATCAAGAGTACAAATAATATACCATAGCGAAACAGGAACACACACTAATGATTCCCAACCTAGCGAATCAGCGAACGATATAGACCTAGCGAATATAGATATTAGAACATTACTAGACATACCAATCACTCCCGATAATATGAACCAACCCCAAGAGACTGAACCACAACCTGACACTTAAACAACACATCAAGAACATACACAACCTTCACAAACAGAAATTGCACTAAGCCCAAGTACTGATAATATACCCAAAATAGACGATGCTATCGATAGACAATTGAAACAATTCCACATCAGGAAAACACCGGGAGACACATACAGAATAGACGATAGGTCAAAAGGAAAAATAATAATTAAAGATGTATGGATTCCAATAAACAATACGAGGGAACAAATCATACAATTCCTAAAAGAAAACACAATACCAGACAGAACATTCCACTGTTTCTTCCACCATGAAGAATACTTTGCAATATTCTGCGAAGTATACAAGACAATATTTAGCAATCGGGGACCAAAATTAATTAGATGCATGAATAGAGTCACATTAGTAGAAAACGTTTCTGAGCAAACCGAACTAATCAGAAAATATCACGAAGGTAAAACTATACACAGAGGTATTCAAAAAGCATACAAACATATTCACAGAAACTATCACTGGCCTAATATGCTAACTTCGATTCAAAAGTTTATTAACAAATGTGACAGCTGTCTGAAAAGTAAATACGAACGAAATCCGCTTAAACTACCCCTATCCTTAACAGACACACCGCATAAACCCATGGAACAAATGTTTATGGACCTATATAGCAGTGGAGGCACAACATTTTTAACTATTATAGATAACTTCACAAAGTATGCCCAAGCTATACCGCTAACCGCTTCAACCAGCATTCACATAGCCGAAGCCTATTCTCAGTAGTAGGAGTACCTAAAAGAATAACAACGGATTCCGATTCTAAATTCGATAATGAAACAATAACTGACATATGTGCAATTCACAATATACACATACATTTCACCACACCTTATAATCCCAATTCTAATACACCAATAGAAAGATTACACTCCACACTAGCAGAAATCATTAGAATACAGCGTTTGACGAATCAATCAATCTCATGAAATACGCAATAATAGCCTATAACAACACTATCCATTCCGCAACGGGCTTTACCCCTTTCGAACTCCTATACGGGCATACAGACAGCAGAAACCCACTTGAATTACACTGCCCCAAAGAATTCTACCAAGAATACGTAAGTAAACATAAACAAATTATGAAAAACACTCAAAAACTTATAAACACCAAATTAACAAACGAGAAACAACAAGTGATAGAAAAAATCAACAAAGATAAAGAAACAGCACAATTCAAAGTAGGCGACACAGTCTATAAACAGGTAGCCAAAACCGCAAGAAACAATAAACTCGAACCAAAATACCTAGGACCCTATACAATAGTACGTATACACCCAGAACAAATCGCAGAAATCGTAGGAAAGCACGTGAACGCTAAAACGATTAGAGTCCACTTCCGCTTATTAAGGCGCCCTGAAAATGTTTCAGGAACGCCATCGCCTGCTTCGCAGTGCTCCAGCTCGCCGCAACAACAGCGATCATACAGCCAATAGACAACCATAATGGCATTCTGGTATTAACTGAAGCAAAAGCTCAATATCAAATTGACACGTATCACCTGGCCGTTATATACAACACCACAAAACTTAGAGATATATACGTAGATATAGTTAGCAATTACTATACTATAAAACTAAAACAAAATAGTTCAGTAGACTTAACGACTACTTTTAAGCAAATAGACTACCTTATAGATAACATAGAGAGTAAGTTACTTTATTTAGGATTCGATACCATAGGTTTTAAAACAAGTTACCGCCAAAAACGTGGCTTAATAAACGGGTTAGGTTCAGTAATAAAATCAATAACAGGAAACCTCGACCAAGAAGATGCGATTAAATTCGATAACGAAATAAAGTCAAGTAAAGCATCGCTTTATAACAATAAAATAAATCAGCGTAAAAGTATAAATATTGTGCAGGACTTCATGAAAGATTACGAACGTCATTTAAATGTAATAAAAAATTATCAAATAAAAATTTACAGGGCTATCGATAGATACAGCGCGCAAAAGAATGAATTCGAAACAATTTTTTTAACAACAACCATATTTAACCGAATCGAAGGTTCACTTCAGCAACTTTATGACCGGCTAGAAACCATAGAAAATGCAATAACATTTGCACACCTAGAAAAGATGCACCCTAGTATAATCGACGTTTCTTATCTAATCGAAGAACTTAATAATATACAAAACGAAATTAACGGCAATTTAGCATTTGCCCCGAATATGAATAATATTCACTTATGGGAAAAAACTATTAAAGTAAAAGCATACAGCACTAATGAAACACTGAACTTCATACTAGACTTGCCTATAGTTGCAGAACAACCATACAATCTCCTACACCTATACTCTATTCCTAACAACAATAACACCATTCTAATACCCGAAAATCCTTACCTTGTCCTGGGAAATAACGAGTTCGCATATCCTCATGAGCCTTGTAACAGCATAACAGAAGATGAAGTAATCTGCACACACCTTGAATGGAAAACATTGCTACATTCCAACGATTGCATAGCTCAACTTATTCAACATCAAGAACCACATAATTGTACGTACGTCACAGCAACCTACGAGAACAACATCATACAACAAATCAAGGACAATAGCTGAATAGTAGTTATAAAACAGGAGAAAGTCATAAAAACTATATGCAACAAGGATGTTCAATACCAACGCAATAAAGGCGCTTTCCTTATAACAACAGACAATAGCTGCAAAATACAAATACAAGACAGAACCCTATCAACTCATCAGCGATACATCAATATTAGAGAAACTGTACCACTACCACGTGCATATCAAACACCGAACGTGGCATCAATCAAGTTAAAACTAGATAACATAAACCTGGACAACCTTAAGAACGCTCTACACCACTCAGATAATATTGTTATCCCCGAAGAAGACACAATAACTATACCATCAACACCTAGTTGGCCATCCATAACAATGTACACCTTGGTATTCTTCACTGGAGTCGGAGTAGCAGTCTACAAACTCTGGTGGAAACCTAGATCGGCGCAAATCATAGCTCAACAACAACCTGAACCTGAAGAAATCCAGCTTCGGTCGCAACCGCCACTGCGCCTCCGTCTTAAGGGGGGAGGAGTTATGTCGTCGTAACTATGTCCTTACACTTACCTTTGTTATTTAGAATAATTAGGTAATAAGATTACTTTACACACACATATCTTCCTGGTACTTGATAACAGGAAGACATTATCATTAAGTTTATAGCCTTTGTTATTTAGAGATAAGCTTTGGTAGAATCTTTATGATGAAATAAATGTTAGTCTTGCTCCGCTCTTCAAGCAGAACACACCTACAACTTGTTTTTTAAAAACCCTTTTGCCTTCGCCCACTACCTAACTCTCAGCTCAATTTTGTTTGAGCACCAAGCATTACTCACTCACTTTGGCAACGTAAAAAGTCTCCCTTTGTTTAACTATTTGTTGAACCAAAGCCGATGACAACTTACACTTGTCCAGACACAAGAATACTTGACACTATACATTATAACAGAGAATAACATTTTGTTCACTTGTTTGTTCCCTAATAACTGGATCATCATATTTTCCTTCTACCAAATTCAAGATTTTATTCCCACATTAGACACTTGAAGTGCTATTTGAGTTAGTTTGTGTATACAATATTAAATTAATCATATAAAAAGATATATATGTATATTTAGATTTATTTCTTTGATTAGTCTATTTCAGTTATTTTCATAGTGTTATGTCCTATGGCATCTTGCTTTGGGGCAGAGCAGCTGATATAGATACAATTTTTATTTTGCAAAAAAGAGTAGTCCGTGCTATTTATAATTTAAGATCGCGAGCTTCCCTCAAAGATAAATTCAAGGAAATTAATATTCTCACAGTTGCATCACAGTCATCATCATCATCAACAGCTCATATACGTCTCCACCGAGGAGCTCGAGCCTCCCCCAACATCGAGGGGGTTTAGGCCATAGTTCACCACGCGGGCCTAGTGCGGATTGGCGGACTTCACATGCCCTTAATTGTGACGTCTCAGGCATGCAGGTTTCCTCACGATGTTTTCCTTCACCGAAAGCCAGTGGTGTGAATCCGTACGTAAGTTTTTTTTATAAACTCAGAGGTACGGGCCAGTTACAGTTATAGTACGCGACGTTCTCCTCCGGAAGTGGACGGCCCGCCTCGAGAGCCCGGTGCAGCACAGTACATTTATGCAAATATAATATTTGTCTACCAAAACATTAGTCGTTTTGCGAAAAATAGTGATTTGCACTCCATTAATACTAGAAATAAGCATAAACTTGTGACATCTGCTTATAGACTACAGAAAGTGCAAGGATCATATTTAGGACTTAGTCCACGCTTCTATAACAAAATCCCTACAGATATTTGAATTTGAAAAGAATTGCGTATGAATAGTACCTACAGTATTCCCAAATTTATAATGCGCATGATGATCTTCGCTAATGGTCGTATTCCCGGCAACACCCGAATCATTGAATCGTAAGAGCCCTACGCACTTGCATTTTCCACTTTGTACGAAAGGAATAGGAGTCAATATCATGTGTACACAATCGAAAACAATTCTAGCGGTCGGTGGCGGTCGGCGGCGGTCGCCGGTCAGTTAAAGGTCCGTCAGTCGTCTTTATATATTGGTGGTGACTGCACGTGTTCTTTCTGTGTGGAATACACACACCCTTATTGGTTTTGTTTTCAAAGGTAAATTTAATTTCAACTTTAATTATTTTATTCAAATTTAAATAGTTTATTTTGTAAAATAGGTAAATATACATAATAATTTTCACAGTTTTTTATATTAAAAATTAAAAATACCTTCGTTAAATACATATTAAGATTTAGGCTTATATAAATTGAATAAACAAATAAATAAACACATGCATAAATAAACAAATAGATATAGAAATAAATAATATTATAAAGTATATTAGTACATGGTGCAATAATACAACAAATAAATAAAAATATGCCTAACACTGGCCATACCATTTTCTTTCAGACGAATTCTTCAAGAATGGATAAATTTAAACGTGGAAAGCCGCTTAAGTCACAAGCACGACAAATGGTATTTAATGTGTACGCGCCATATCATAATAAGCTGTCTGTGAAACCACCAAACTCAAACACACCTAAACCACAAATGATAGCTTGGTTACAACAACACAACATTCCGCATGACCCAAAGAAACTGAAACCCGATTTGTATGAAATTATAAAAAGATATAAAGAAAAATACACAGAATTTGCCATTGACCGTATAATGGAGGAACATGGGCATAAAATTATACGATTGCCAGCATTTGGTCCCAGTATTTGGTCCCAAATAAAGCAACACGTAGCAAAAAAAATATTGCAATGTCTGTCACGTCAGTTAAAGATGCTATATTAGAGAAAATCAATAATGTAGGACCAGAAGAATGGAAAAAAGTTTGTGATCATGCTGTTAAATACGAAGATGAATATAGAAAATTTGAGCCAAGGATCGATAGTTTTTCCGATTATTTACACAGGTGAGTGGGGAAAGTGTAAATGAACAAGAGCATAATGAAAGTTCTGATGAATCGTATTTGTATTTGTTTGAAGTTGAGTTCAGGGTCCTCCCACCACCCACTTTCCAACCTGACCTGATTGGGCAACTCGTCTGCAGCAAGCCCTCACTTATTGAATTCTATATCACTTATTTAATTCTGCATACGGAAGAAGAAGGAGATCCAGGAGATAACTTTTCCCATTATAATCAGTAGTGTGTAGAGTATAATTTTCTTTCTATCGGTAAATATTTGTTTTTTTTTTTAAATACGAACTATTATTTTTTTTTTTAAACTAAGCGGGGCGAATCGATTGCAATCGGGTTCTCGTTAAGGTGAAATTACACGGTTCACTTTTGTCTTTCAATTTGAATGAAGCAACCAAATTGATCCATGTTAACTTATAAGTGAATCATTCAATGTCATTGAATGTTGTCGTTCAACGGCGTTGAAAGAATTGAACATGCTCAATATTTTCACTTTTAGCGTTCAATCTTCAACGCGGATGAATGAGAAATGAATGTGTAAACACAAGAATTGAACGATCGATTCACTTTTACAGTCAGTCGTGCGCGTCGCACGCCTTTTATTAAATGATCACATATTATTGCAACTCCTAAACGTACGACCTCATTCGACGACATCTTTCGAAGAATGTGTGTTGAACAGTTCATTTTCCAGATACCGTGCAAACAGCATTCCTTTCATTTCTGCTCCATTCAACCAAAGTGATTCAATTTGGTTGAACCGTGTAATTTCACCTTTACACTGTTGGATCGGTTCACTAATGAATTCTGATGCTTTATTTCTTGCTCATATTGTTTATTATCCACATAATTTTTGGCAAGCTTCATTTACCAGATCGTAAGAATGTTGAACTTGTTTTTTAGTATTTGAAATTACTTTTGGGAATATTTTATTTTTTATTTGGTAATACTCTTAAGTGTCAAATAGTTTGACAACAATGAACCGCAAATTTTTTTTTCGTGTCAAAATGGCGGCTACTTCTGTACAGCGCGTGCGCATGTTGTAGTTTTTTATTGTTCCATTTTGCATATTTTTGAAAGTGAAACCCGTAAGTTAAGTGCTTTGAGTCGAACATCGTTCCTCAGCCTTGCTGTGGTGAATTCATTTCGAAAACCATCTTAATTCTGTGTGTGTTAGAGACACTTGTGCGTTATTTATGAACTTTGGTAAAATGCCGAGACGTTGTGCGTTTGGTTGTGCGCCCAGTGGTAAGTACATAATGATTTTAATTATATTGCGTGATTACTAATCTAGATTATTGTGTGATCTAGTATATAACAGCCTCAAGTTAGGACGGGCAGAATACTTTCACGTATTCTCGTTTTCTTTAAAAAAAATGATAATTTCTTTATTTTTCAATTTTCGTTTTAAACTCCAGATTAAGATAACAAATGGACCCTGTTAAGCAGAAAAGAACCATCCAACAAGTTTTTAGAATCGAGTTATCGACCTATCCATAATATACTCATTCAATTTTCAAACTAATGTACCTACATGTTGTGGACATTAAATTACTAACTTTCATATAGATACTGTGTCTTACATTTTTTTATTGACAGACTGGTTGGCCTTGTGACCCTGATTCTCAGGCCAGCGGTCGTGGGCTCGAATCCCACCCATGACAAACATTTGTATGCATGAATATGTCTGTTTGTTCTGTGTCTGGATGTAAATATCTATATAAATATGCATTTAAAATGTAGTATATATAGTATATCAGTTATCTGGTTACCATAACACAAGCTCACTTTGAAGCTTACTTTGGAATCAGATTGGCCGTGTGAAAAATGTCCCAGGATATTTATTATCTGCCTAACGTTTAACTGCATTTACTCAAATGTAATAAAACGTTGGTTGGATCGTTTCTGCATAACAGGGTCCAAATGAAACTTTTCTTTTTATTTTCAGAAATTCCGATGCATCGGTTCCCACATTCTGTCAAGTTTCCTGAACAGCTTAAATCTTGGGTCAGTGCTGTTGGTGGCAAACTTGAGACATCTTCTGATTTTGAATATTATAAGAAGAAAAGAATTTGTGACAGTCATTTTTGTGACAGGCACAGAAATCGTAATAAACGGTTATCATCAATGGCAGTTCCAACTCTTCATTTGCCTCGTAAGTTCATTATTTAACATATACTGAGCAATCATTTAATACATGTTTTTGGTATGCAGTGGATAAGCAACTTAATTTCAGAGCTCAAACTATCATGCATTAGACACGAGATTTAGTCACAACTCGAGAGTATTTGATGGGTTGATGATAATCCAAATGTTTCCTTCACAAATGTTCTTGATGGGCTTAGTTGTTGTTTCATCTAATGGCTTATCTTTGGTCAAGGTATCCTAAGCTTATTGCATTAATATTGTTGCATTTTCAGAACCATCTGTGAACCACATTGATTTAGAAATACCATCAACTTCAACACACTACCCGCTGAGTTCTATATCCCAACCTGTGGCAGTGCAGGTAAAATTTATTATATTTTTATTATATATATTTTTTTATATATTTATTATATGTAGAATGCTATTATTTATATTTTGTTACAAAAGTGTAAGTAATTAAATCTATCTGTCTGTTTATTACCTCATCAACTTTCGTAAACAGTGGTGTACCTGGAGATTAATAGGCTATACAAATTAAAAAAAAAATATTAAAATAATATGCAGACCAAGTTGCAGGTGTAAGATTGATTATGTGTATATTATGTCAAATTTCAGATGCACCTCAAAAAACTGCTTCAGTGAACTGCTTGATGCTGGAACATAATTATAGTGTTATAAGCAGGCCTAGAAAAACAGTTGGAAAAGGTATGAAGTAATTATTATAATAAGGGTGGTATTCAATACTTTACAGCTAGATTTTTATTGTAAATTAGAAAAAAAAAACATCAGGTTTTGATGAATTTTAAACATTTTTTAGTACATGTTTAGGTAATCAAGTAGTTAATTTGTAGTACATAGTCATTTATTTGTTATGCAGTAGGTTATAAGTGGAGAAATTTTGTTTGCTTAAATTTCGAAATAGAGGTGCAGTTAAAAATTCCCCTTATTATAATGTTATATAGGTGAATCTTTATTGACTAAGGTATCATATATAATTAAATAAAGGGTTTAATACTTTAACTGTAAATCCCCTTTTTTCAATCAAAATATTCGAAAGTACCACCATAAATACTGAGTTGCACACTAAATTTGCTCATCAAATAAATCAATTATACTATACTGTTAGATCTTTAAAGCTTATCTGTTTTACTGAATGAATATTTGTTGATTAAAAGTAACTCTAATAATTATTCGAGTGCAACAAAATGCTTAAACATTTTTTTTTCGAATCCATCACATGTTCGCGGCTCAGGTACATAGTCAATAGTCATTTATTTGATTTGTAATAAGCTATTAGTGGAGAAATTTTGTTCGCTTAAATTTCGAAATAGAGGTGCAGTTAGAAATTCCCCTTAAACAAATAATAATGTAGCCATTACCTGCAGAGTCACAAATTCTTATCTAACTTTTTATATTCATATTTTTTATTTTATTTCCTCTCCTGGATAATGGGTACATAATTTTAATGAAGTATAACATTACGTGAAACATTGACATGGAATATTTTTCACATTATCTGCTTAATTCCTATTAGTGTGGCATACATTTAATACATCACAGCACTGGTTAGTTTGTTATAATTTTAATGTTTATGAAGACATGCATCTGATAAGACAGGATAGCATATAGAATTTTATCATAGATAGAATTTTCACATAAAGTAATGATGGATAATATTTCTAAATCATTAATGGTTAACTGTATCTGTATTCACTCTCTTGTAGTACTCTTGTAATGTCCCTACATTTAAGATCATGTTTCACGCATGTGATAGATTGCTTTTAAATTAATTGCCGTTTTTGTGGGTTTTGACGTGTTTCCGTTTGGTAGATCCATTAGGAAAACGTACATTAGTAAAATATAACATCCTGGAAGTCTAATACTGTTAGATTGAATATTGTGAATTATAATTAAGATATATAGAATAATGATATATTGGATAAGTTGTTTGTTCTTGACACTTTGAAATAGGTTATAATTTAGTGTTATCGATTATTTGAAGATAGTAAATGTATTCAAAACGGTTATTAGTTAAATAGTTGTTTTATAAACCTATTTAGATTATAAACTTAAAATGTATTTTATGTGGGTATTTGTAAGAACGTTTAGTGAAAGCGCCGCGTACCGCCGCTTATAAAAGGACGTGCGGTCGGCCAGACGGCACTTCTTGATTGGCTGTCGAGCTGTGCGGACATCGGTCGGTGAGTGTAATAATTGAGTTGGAGAAATCTGTCGGACGACACAACAGAGTTAAGTAAAATATGTATAAATTTTAATGAATTGTTATGTAAGTTTAATATTGTTCTATTTTAGTTTCTGTTCCATTATTTAAATAATATAGTTATATAGTTATTACTATAACTATGTTGCTAAGTAGAGTCATATATATATATATATTATGATATTATGATTAATTATACCAATTATGATGAAAATAGAATATAGTTTTGGTATTGACTTGCTATTTTGCGAAGTGACCCAGACCTCTCCTTAACCCTTATAATTTACAACTATAAAATTCAAACGATCAAACTATTATATAAATAAATGTGAATGTACAGGTAGTACATGGGTCCTCATATGTATATGTGTATGTTATATGAATATATATATATGTGTATGTATAGTATATATATATATGTATGTGTATGTACATATATATGGTATATAAATAATATATTAAAGTAATACCTAACGGCATATACTGGTAGTATATGGGTCTTTATGTATATATGGTATATAGTAAATATATAGGACTTAAATATTTGTTTATTTTAACTAATAAATAAACATGAATCTAACACATGCTTAGTATTCTTAGTTCTATTATAACTATCTTACCTATAGTACAATTTTTAAATTATTTGTTCACAGATCCAACAGGTCCACTGTACAAGCAGATCAAGCATCTCCGAACAGAAATTTCACGCTTGCGCAAGAGAGGACAGAATTTTAAGGCCAGGTTAAAGAGTGCAGAGGACTTTTCGAGCAACACTCTATTCCAACAATTAGCTGTTAATTTATCTAGACAGAGTCAATTATTTCTACGTATGCAAATGCAAGCATCTAATAGCCCAAAAGGCCGCCGTTTCACGACTGAGGAAAAGATATTATCGGTGTCTTTGTACAAAAAAAGTCCAAAGGCGTATGCCACATTAAATATTTTTTTTACGTTGCCATCGACGAAATCGATGAAGCGCTTATTGAGCACCATCAAAATAAGTGCAGGAATAAATCCCACAATATTCGAAAAAATTAAAAAAACAATGAGTGAAAAAAATGAAAATGACCGTTTATGCAGTCTCATGTTTGACGAAATGTCTTTAACACCTCAAATAAATTACAATTGTCAAAAGAATAAATTTGAAGGATTTGCTTTTAATAAACATGCAAAATTTGCTGATCACGCCTTAGTGTTTATGGTTAAGGGTATTAAACAAAATTTCAAGCAGCCCATAGCTTATTATTTTACGACTGGGCTTAGTAAAATAGAATTAAAAAAATTGATTAAAGATGTAGTGAAATATGCCCAAGACGCTGGACTTATAATAATTAATACAGTATGTGACCAGAGCACCGTAAATGTAGGAGCCATAACGGAATTATTGAATGAAAATAAAGCCAAGCATTTGAGGCGTGGGATGGAATGGCGTTATGACCATATGTCAATTAATGGTAAAAAAATAATACCATTATTTAATGTTTCTCATATTATTAAAGGCGAATCCGAAACAATTTATTGACAAAAGACCTAGTGTACTCGTCTAATAACACTGAAAAACTTGTTAAATGGGAATATTTCCAAAGAGTATACGCAGCCGACAAGTCATATGGGGAGCTACGTTTGCTTGACAAACTTACGGAGGAACACATAAATCAGAAATAAGAGGAGAAAATTAATAAAATGCGTGTTAAATCTGCAACACAATTGTTCAGCCATAGCGTCGCTGTAGCTACCGAACACTTGTCTGCCAGAGTTGATCTTCCGGAAGAGTGTAAACAATTAATAGAAATAACATTATTGTTAGACAATGTCTTCGATAGTCTAAATGGTAGCACGCTACATGTTCCGAATGGAAAAAATATAAAGGACAGGAAAATATAAAAAGGCACTCACCCCATCACAACTTATGGAGAAAAGCCATTTTAATTTTAAAAACTGTAAAATTTACATATGTTAAATCCACCGCAAACGAAACTCGATTGGTTAAAACGAACATACCATCTGTAACAAATTTAATTAAAACTATTCAAGGTATGGAAGCCATTTGGAATATCGTCTCGCAAAGATATGGTTTTGATGCTCTGTTAACAAGAAATTTTAATCAGGATCCAGTTGAAAACTTCTTTGGGAACATCAGAAGTTATGGAGCGAGAAATAATTCACCGAACACGATCGCATTTGAAGGTGCTTTTAAAGCGCTATTATTAAATAATTATAACTCGCCCCATTCAAGTAGAGCTAACTGTGAAGAAGATTCAAATACATGTCTTCAAACTCTCGAGTTCTTCTTCACAGAAAAACCAAACATAAATCATAATTCTTCTGATGTTCCCAAAGAGAATGAAATAATTGCGTGCAATGAATATGTATTTAAGACTGATAGAGAAATTGATGCAGGACAAAGAAATTATGTGTGTGGCTGGGTCCTGACGAAATGTTTAAAAAATATAGTAAAATCTTGTAAAACTTTCAGAAAAAACCTTATCGATGTAGGAGACAAAAATAAAAGAAATTATTTTATCAAAGCAAAAGAATACGCTAATAAAAAATGGTTATGCTACCCAAGTGAACAATTAGAAAATTGCTTCCATGACCTGCAAAATATAACAACTGGGTTTTTAAAAAAATATATACCGACAAGAAATATTAAAAGCAGTATAATATCAGTAGCAGATGTGATGGTCGATTATCCTTTTAACTGCACCGAACATAAAGAAAAATTAAAGGAGTACTTTAACAATGTAACAATTAATGTTATTTTATATAGTTGGTGCAGATCGGTAAATAGAATATTGTGCGGCAAGTTAACATATGTAGGTGAAGATGAAATTAAAATAACTGCTCAAGAATATTATAATAAACATAAACATTATAAAAATAAAAAATAATGTATTATAAGTATGGCTCTTTATTTATTTACTTTTTTTTCTTTTTACCAATTTCCACTGAATCGTTAATTGTATTATGTCTTATATTGTGGCAAAATTAAATAACTAACTCTACACTTAATTTCAAAACTGCAAAATGGATTTGCAGTAGAATAAGTAGTGTAGAGTTAGTTATTCCATTTTGCCATGATATGGGCATAACACAATGTTAGCTATGAATAGTAGTACTATACAGCTATAGGTAGTATTAGTTGCGGGACCAAATGCCAAAGGGCGCTAGGATGTCAAATAGTAAGCTCGAAAATTGACAGAGAGGGCTCTCTTTTCCCTATATATTATTATACTCTTTGCCTGTAGCCGACGGACATCACGTTGTCGACGAAGTTATATTTTTTCTGTGTGTTATTATATTGTTTTCATGCGGCAAAATGGTGTTCAAGTGGAACGATCAAAATACATTACTTTTTTTGGAGAACTTTAAAAATTATCAATGCCTTTGGAACCACAAATTGATGAATACAAAGACCGAACAATGCGGGCAAAGTCTATAAAATCTCTAATCAGTGATTTAAACTTTGAAATTACTGAAGAAGATATTAAACATAAAATAAAAACGATAGCACCCGGTATACAACAGAATTAACCAAAATAAAGCAGTCTACTAAAAGCGGTTGCTCTTCTGATGATGTCTATGTACCGACCCTGTACTGGTTTAAACATGCAGAATTTTTAAGCAGTGTATGCGTCAAAATCATGAAGTTACGCAGATACACAGTGCAGGCCATAAAGTTAAGGAAACACGAAGACATTTCTGACAGCCAAAAAACAGTTAAACTTCGTGCAGATATTTTGAATGCATTACACCATTCTTTTGGTAGCCACTCTGATTGCGATGATTCTATATGCCCCGCAACTGACAAAACTGACCGAAATACGGCACTTGATTTGGTTCACACAGTTTTATGGAGAAAAATGACTCAAATTGTCTTGTTTTTAGCTGCAAACGCTAAAAGTCTCATTTTTGACGTTGATAGCAATCCTGCTGAGACATTCAATTCAGGGATTGCCAAATATGTGGGTGGGAAACGAATTAATTACACACTTAAAAATTCATACCAGGAAAGGTGTTCCGCTTCAGTTATTTCCTTTAACACCAAACGACCAATAAACGCTATGCATAAATGCATATTTAGTAAACCTACTGGCAAATACACAAATGTATATGAGGCACAAAAAGCGAAAAGAAAAGTTTACAAAAGATCATTTTCAAAAAAAATCCGTAGAAATATGGATGATCCCGACTATGGACCGAAAGCTCAACGACCAGATATGACCGATGATTTTCAGATGACAAAAAGTGATTTTCTAAAACAAATGGAACTTTCTGAGCAACAAAGAGATGAACTACGGAAACAGACGATAGACCAAAGTTCCAGTCAAGAATGGTTGGAATACAGAAAAAATAGATCAACAGCGTCTATATTTGGTAAGATATGTAAACGGAAGGAAAACATTAGCTGCGCTCCTTTAGTAAAATCGATTGTGAAACCGCAAAACTTTTTAAATGTCCCATCGATCACATATGGTAGAGACAATGAACAAACAGCATTGACACAGTTATCTCTGCAAGAAAACGTTACAATTGTCCGCTGCGGTCTTTATATTCATAAGACACTACAATATTTAGGAGCCAGTCCCGATGGTATTTATAAAGACAAAGATGGAAAAACAGGACTGGTAGAGGTAAAATGCCCATTTTCTGCAAAAAATATGCAAGCTGAAGAAGCTATAACAGCAAAAAAAAATTAATTTTGGAAATATAACACACGGAAAAATACGTTTGTGATTGACAAAAACCACGACTATTATTTCCAAATTCAGGGCCAATTAAATATTACGGAGATGGACATGTGCTTATTTGCCATATGGACTGGAGAGCAGTACTCAATGAAAATTGAATATATAAAAAGGGACCCTACGTTCTGGCACGACAAAATGGTAGGTCCATTGTCAAAATTTTATTTGCATTGTCTGCTTCCTGAGCTAATTGATTCCCGCATTGCACGGTCGATGCCAATAAAAGACCCGCCATATATCATTCAAGCTATTGAGAAAAAAGTAAAAAAAAATAAGAACGCGTCCACGACTTCTGCCCAGTAATTCCTGTAGATAGTTACCTAACAACAATTTCAGATTTTGTAACTACTTTGTGAAAAATAATAATAAACTTTCTTTACATAAAAATATGGAGTTATTCTTTTAACCTTAAAAATAACGCTTTACACTCACACTCATAGGCTCCAGCCACTATGATATGTATGTGTCGGAACGGTGAATGTAACGAGGCGCAGAGTCGCAGGTCGCTTCGGCAGAGTCCGGCTTAGTCGTTCGAGCGAGTGGGGAGGACACTTCGACCCGAGCCACCGTGCGGACAACTAGTCTGGGAACTGTCTTACGACTCGTTGTATATCAACTACCTACTTAAATAAATCATTATATCAGTTTACTCTTTTACTTGCTCGTTACCACATTGAGCCCACATAATGTCTTCTGAGGGATATAACCATCATCATCATCCTCATCCGTCATATGTATGGGAAACTACGGAACACACAAAAACACAGACAACTAAGACCCGAGCCCCTACGCCATTCAAATATAAAAAAAATATTAAATAACACTTAGTAGAGCAACTTTCCAACCATGTCAAATATTGTTTAATAAATTACGCTAGGTAGGATGAATGCGGGGACTGCGGGGAGCCCGCGTTCAGACGCTCGGCGCGTTGACTCGCCGCACGCGAGTCTTAAATTGTGCACTACAAGACTAGGCCCTTAACTTCAACTTCAGTCTTCCTCATAGTCAAAAATAGTCAATTTTGTGACAGCAAGATCAGGACCAAAATAGAAAGTGCAAGCGGCTGAGGCTACTTTAGTTTTTCACATAGTAAAGCACAATCAGTAATTTAAATCATTAGACTGTACAGTTCCACTTCAAAAGTGCCATTATGCCGATTCAAACATTGCGAAAGAAGTACTGTGCGAGAATAAAGGCAGAAGCAATTTCGAAAAAATTATGTCGCATTTGTTTTGAATAATTATGGGGTGTAAGGGGCTTTTTCATAACATCTTCTGGCTCCAGTCAACCTCACCTGCTCGTGGTGCACCCTGCCGATCAACAAACGAGGCTCTGGCACATAAGGATCCCTCTCAGGGTTGTGGTGGACCGGGCGGCGGCCCCACGTAATCCCAACGCCGCTCTGCTTGGTGGTAGAACCCCGGTTCGACTGGCTAGCGACCACCCCCCTGAATGAATAAATCTGTCGCAAAGCAGTTCCCGCTGTGTTCCGACAGGGTTTAGGAGAGCCAGCCCCCCTTTTGTCCGAACTGTGCAGTCCGTGTATTGGTGGGGTCCCGCGGGGTGTTGCAGTCGATCTTGATGAGTGTGGCTTGTCGGGTTGACGTGGGGGCCAGGGAGACCCGGTGAAACGGTTGTCCGCTGGCCGCCCGCCGGTTAGTAGGGGACCCGAACCTGGGCATTACTTCTAACCTCCAGCCCAGGAGGCTGTCCCGCCAACTGTGCGTAAAGTCCCGGTGAGTGTCTGTCGTGCCGGAGGAGGAGACCGGAGTGGGACCCGACTTACACTCCCGGGGGGGACCGGGGGCCCTTCCGTCCCCCATGTCAATCTCACAATCTGTCACCCCATTTTTGGTCGGCTCTTATCTTCTGCTCTTTGCCCCTGCCAATAAGCGAACTGCACACTTCCTATCTCACATTCTCTTTTGTCGCTCTCAATAATGGTCACTAAAAAAAGAAGGAAAAATAGTAGCTCAGCGGCTCCCCCTTCCACACTTCGTGTGGACTTTTGCAATATCAGGGGGCTCCATAGCAACATCAACGCTGTCCACCACCATCTTGAGACAGCGAAGCCGGCCTTGCTCTTTTTGACGGAAACGCAGATATCCTGCCCGGCTGATTCATCGTATCTATACTTCCCCGGCTACAGTCTCGAGCATTTGTTCGTTCCAAAAGCCGGGGTGTGTCTGTTCGTCCGGGACGGTATCTGTTGTCGCCGTCTTAGTAACCTTGAAGACAGAGACCTGTCTACTCTCTGGGTGCGCGTAGACCACGGTGGATTAACCCGTATATACGCGTGCCTCTACAGGTCTCATCGTGGTGATGCTGAGACCACTCGCTTCTTTGGACGCGTCCAAGATGCGGCCGACAGTGTGCTGGAACAATATCCCTCAGCTGAAGTGATTGTTCTCGGTGACTTCAATGCTCATCATACTGAGTGGTTGGGGTCTCCGCGGACCGACCACGCTGGGAAAATTGTCTATGACTTTGCTCTGGCCTATGGTTTCTCGCAACTGGTGCAGGCTGCAACCCGAATCCCGGACATCGAGAACCACGAGCCTTCTCTGTTAGACCTTCTGCTGACCACTCGTGCAGATGGTTACCGGGTCTCCGTCGGAGCTCCTCTTGGATCATCCGACCATTGCCTGGTCCAGTCTGACGCGCCACTAACGCAACCAGAAAGATCTCGACCCCCCGAGACGCGTAAAGTTTGGCATTATCGGTCAGCAGATTGGGATGGACTGCGGGAGTTTTATTCGTCCTACCCATGGAGGCAGATTTGTTTCTCGTCGGACGACCCGGACAGCTGCGCAGACTCTGTCACCAGTGTCGTGGTGCAGGGTATGGAATGTTACATTCCTAGCTCTGTAATCCCCATTGGAGGGCCGAGTCAGCCCTGGTTCGATGGGCCTAATGCTAAGGCTACTAGTCTAAAGCAAGATGCCTATCGAGCCTGGACCAAAGCGCATGCTCGAAATGATCCGGAGAAATCCAAATTGAGAAAAATATACAACTCTGCCTCTAGGTCATGCAAGAAGCAAATTGCCAGAGCGAAGTTCCAGCATATCGGCAGAATTGGCGATCGTCTTGCAAGCTTCCCTTCAGGGAGCCGTGCATTCTGGTCGCTCGCCAAAGCTGTCGAGGGGAACTTCTGTCGGTCGTCGCTTCCTCCATTGCGCACACAAGTTGACTCTCTGGCCCACACTGCAAAAGAGAAAGCCGATCTTTTGGCAGATCTTTTTGCTTCTAATTCGACACTCGACGACGGGGGAACCCCACCGCCCAGTATCTCGCGGTGTGACAGCTCAATGCCGGAA